>CM056742.1:187531343-192470813 GCA_029851415.1 Eretmocerus hayati | reverse complement strand
ATCGATCTGTTTCCTTTCCAACACTGCTTCCCCAGTGAGTTGTTTCGACCTGCATCCGATGTGAACGAGTAGTTGCTGCTTCCGGGTAGAATGTGATATGAGCGGCTCGGCACGAACATGTTTGCGCGTAGAGGAGAACCACAGGAAACTGACTGGTACTGTGGAGCGCGCGTCCGTGTGCTCGCAGGAGAGGTTCGTGAGCGACTGATTTAAGCGCCCGGGCGCGAGCATTATGGTATGCAGAGTGTGGCACTTCGAAGAGGGGGGGGGGGGAGGAGTCATCGCGCACGTGTATGACTGCCTGTAAGAAAGGCGCGCAGAAAACTGAGATGAGAGCCTCGGCTTGAGTATATCTGCGCATATATGAAGCACCCCGGAAAATGAATACATGCATATATGCGCCAAAGAGGATTCTGATGTTGAAATTATTTAATAAAATTTACTCACCCATTTATAGATCTGTTTTCCTTCCAACATTGCTTCCCCGATGGGTTGTATCGACCTGCATCCGATGTGAAGGAGTAGCTGCTGCTCCCGGGTAGAATGTGATATCAGCGGCTCGGCACGAATATATTTGCGCGTAGAGGAGAACCACAGGAAACTAACTGGTACTGTCGAGCGCATGCCGTCTGCTCGCAGGAGAGGTTCTTGAGCGACTGATTTAAGCGCCCGGGCGCGAGCATTATGGTATGCAGAGTGTGGCACTTCGAAGAGGGGGGGGGGGAGTCATCGCGCACGTGTATAACTGCCTGTAAGAAAGGCGCGTAGAAAACTGAGATGAGGGCCTCGGCTTGACGATATCTGCGCATATATGAAGCACACCGGAAAATGAATATATGCATATATGCGCCGAAGATGATACTGAAAATGAAATTATTTAATGAGATTCACTTACCCCTTTATCGATCTGTTTCCTTTCCAACACTGCTTCCCCAATGAGTTGTTTCGACCTGCATCCGATGTGAACGAGTAGTTGCTGCTTCCGGGTAGAATGTGATATGAGCGGCTCGGCACGAACATGTTTGCGCGTAGAGGAGAACCACAGGAAACTGACTGGTACTGTGGAGCGCGCGTCCGTGTGCTCGCAGGAGAGGTTCGTGTACAATGTACTCAGTGTGAAATGTACTATTAGACTCAAACTTGATTAGGAACTTAAAAAACGTGAAAGAGTGTTTGCACAGTAGAATGTTTTTCATTTCCCGATTTCCTGTTTTTCACGATACGATTGTGGATTTTTGATCTATAATAAAAAGGATGTCAGAAAACTTTCGTTAAACCCGGTGCGATGAATTTTTGGCTATCATACGTACACCGGATTTAACATCCAAAAGCCAATAAAAGAGAATTCACCATTCGTGTTTTTTGGATTACTTTAACACGTTCGCTGCGACGCCGTTTTTTCGTAATTTTATTTTGGTCATGAACTGGACCCCCGCATTTTGATGAAAATGCTGATATGGGTCTAGACTCTTTTTTATGTCATTGTTTATATTTTTGGCGAAGTAAACCGTCATAATAGATTCTTTTGGGAAAATTTTCTGAGCAAGTCTGAGTCGGCGAAGATTGAAAGATGAAAAATCGCGAGTCCCATCGGTGGGACCCGTCGCAGCGAACGTGTTAATATCTCTTGACGCTTCTTGTCGCTTGAAAAATATCAAAATATACTATTTTGCCGTAAAATTTTGTGAGAAATACGAGAAAGATATAAAATCTGAGCCATAAGGTAACCCTATCACGGTATAAGCTATCTTTTCAAAAAATCGTCAATACCACGCTAGGGGCGCTTTGAAGCCCAAAATGAATATTTTTATAGTATTTCTCATGAAATTCCACGTCGAAATAAGGTGTTTTGACATTTTTCAAGCGATCAGAAGCGCCAAAAAAAATTAAAGCGACTTTCGAAACACAGAAGGTTAGGAAAGCAAATTTTTCCGGTACAAACTTTTCAACCTTGAACATGGTGTACGTGCGGTAAATAGAGATAGTGATCTTGTGGAAATATATGAATAAAATATTTCAACTTTTATCGCCCCAATTCAACATTGAATTAAAACTCCTATCATCATCATAATCCAATTTAGCCAAAGATAATATCAAAACTTCTACTAGTTGATTTCTCCAGACATTTTGAGGAACTCATACGCCTCTCTGAAACCTCTACAAGCCGAGCAACGCGAGGCAATACGCTAGTAACAATTATTCGACAACTCGTCCCACACTTTGAATCATCAAATTTTTTATGTAAGGTGTATTTCCAAGGTCCATGGTCACGGTGCACGGTGCCGCATCACCTTAAGCTACTGGTTCGATGGCAGAGATGCATTTTATAACTTTCTTATAGAGCAACAATGGTATACCCAATAACGGCTATGTTGGGAGTCGACTTTCGAGTTCCCTTTTAAAACTTTTGCTTGCCCAATGGCTCAAAAGAAGTGTAAGCGTTCAAATGGATGGAATTGTGGCCCTTCCCCCTTTGCTGAATGGTTTTAAGATCAATAAATGACAAAAGTTAGGTTTCCCCCATATATAGGTGAACTGTAACTGGCTAGTCATCAATATTTCTTCTCTATCCTAGATTCTAGCTGAATAATACAAAACTGAGAAACATGTCCCCAGATATATCTAAATCCTAACTCTAATTTGCATTTTAGCCTATTGTACCTTACTAACCTAACCTTTTTCCTTAGGAGAAAGAAAGATGATAACTATTCTCCTCAGTTTAGTTCAATATGCATCTAGTGAGACTAAGGAATTACCCAACAACTTTTTCTATTGTCTCTATGAAGCCCTGCTATCTTGATGCTACCCTATATTGAATGATTACTCAAGATACATCCTGAATAGTGGTCAAATATTAGTTGGTTATTGGTACAAGACCCTAAGTTATGAGTTTCATTGACTGATTTTAAGGTAGTGGTCCTGCAACTACGTGAGTCAAAGGCTACTCAACCTCATTTTTTCGGTAACATGGATTTCAACAAATATATAATTTTAGCAAATTAGCGTGTTCTGCAAATCAAAAAGCAACCTAGAATGGGCGAATATACTTCTGTCATCAAAACCTTTCCAAACTAGCTGATAATTTTCGTATGAACCATATTCACGTAGAGGCCGTTCCGCTATTTCAATTTTTCGATAGCCGCTACGGAAAAACTGAACAATCAATCTTGAGCGGACTCGGCCAAAAAATTTATCATTGTGTGAACTTGTTTCTCCTGGGATCTCATCATTTTCTGTTGTCGGGATCAGTTGGGAGACTCAAAAAGGTGCCGTTTTGCTTGCCCTCTCCCATAAGCGCAACGCTAAATTGGACCAAAACATCAGGTTTTTTGATGGCTAGAGCTTCGAAACGAAACAGTCGATTGACTTGAGATTCTGCACAGACACTCATCGTTACTTGAACTAAATTCTTACCAAGTTGCGGAGCATTCTGTTGTCGATTAATCTTACAGGACAACTACCTTAACCCACTTTGCTGAAGTAAAAACGTCTTCCCTCCTCCCACTTTACTTTTCCCAAAAGTCTAACTTGGCGAGTATCAACATCCTTTCCTCCCGTAACTTTATCTGAGATCAAAGTATGAATTTCATTTCTTGAGGGTCATGAGATCAGGGGAAACATGTCGAGTTACTTTTTATCAAAATCTAAACGTCAAACAAATGAAGAGAGATTGCAAAATATTGATTTCAATTCTTGAGAGTCATGAGATCAGGAAAAGTATGTCGAATAATTCTTCTTCAAAATCTGAATGTGAAATGCATGAAAAATGATTGGTTACATTACAATCTGATTATCTCTCTGTAAGTTTGACTCAACTTGAGTTACTCACCATCTTTACCGACTTCCGAACTGGAACGACCAATGCTAGATTGAATTTTCTCACTTCAGTTTTTTTTATTGGTCTATTGTTTGTAATATACTTTAATGAAAAGAGAGATGGTGAGTAACTCAAGTTGAGTCAAACTTACAGAGATATGATCAGATTGTAATGCAATCAACCATGTTTCATGCATTTCACATTCAGATTTTGCAAAAAAGTTACTCGACATACTTTTCCTGATCTCATGACTCTCAAGAATTGAGATCAATATTTTGCAATCTCTCTTCATTTGTTTGACGTTCAGATTTTGGTAAAAAGTTACTCGACATGTTTCCCCTGATCTCATGACCCTCAAGAAATGAAATTCATACTTTGATCTCAGATAAAGTTACGGGAGGAAAGGATGTTGATACTCGCCAAGTTAGACTTTTGGAAAAAGTAAAGAGGGAGGGGGGAAGATTTCAGGACTTGGCTATAGCAGTGATTGAAAATTCCCAGATTGACAAATATAAGCTGTGAACAGTAACATGTAGAAAAACCAAAAACACTTATCCATATCTTATTATTAAAATTCTTAAAAATCATCCCCCCAATGAACAGCAGTGTGCTATGTTCCAAGATAAATATTTTTGAATCCCAAGCAACAGAATCTGGAGCAGTACAACTTTTTGTTTTTGATAGCAAAACTTGGAATTAGTTCATGAAATTCAACTTGAGTTGATGCAAAGACTCTCATCTCTACTTTGAATATTACAAGGTTTTCAGTTGATGAGAATTTTCTGAATTTTGGAAATTCTTTACACGAGTTGGTTCATCCGCTCTCCAAGAAGAGAGGATCCCAACCACCAAAATGACCAACTAATGGGTGACTAACAAATGAAACATGAAACTATCACAATACATCTGTTTCTCAACACTATTTGAAAACCAAAAACTTGAACGAATTTCAACTAGGACATTGATTATCTGTGACACATTAAGAAGTTCAAGTGCTGCGTGGGAACTCATTTTGAGAATGAAGATTCAATAGCGTTATGGGAGGAGTGCTTTGATGCCAGTCAGAATGATCCTCAAAGTACATCCAGATGAATGTATGGATCCAGTTTCTATGTTAATTGACTTCTTCGCCCTACATTTTTCCAAGTTTAACTTACCAGTTTTCTCTAAGAACGTAAATGTGCTACTCTGTCTCAATAATTTTTTTAATGAATCAGATGAACCCTGAACAACTCTCAATTAGACCTATTCAGGAATTGACATATGCTCACTAGCTTTTGATGTAGTATTTAGCATGAATGTAAGTGGCACGTCAAAACAGCTCAAACCCATAAATCAAGAGTAAAAGTGTAGCCAAGACTAAGATGTACAGTGAGATGCAATGAAAGTATATGACATTGATTAGAGCAGCATCAGAGATCACTAATGAACATATCACAACAACTGTTCCATGGACAGTCACTAATAGGACTGACCAGTCCTACATCTAAATGTGAGAGACGATCCTTCTTGTGGTGGACCCGAATAAGTTTTTGGTGAGATATGAGAAATAGCTTGAATGGATAATACATTGGTTGCAATGTAATTCTCTTACTAGGATAAATTATGAACTTGAGATACACAATTTATAGCTTCAGAGTTAGGTCTATCTCAAGTATCGGAGGAATCAAAAAAATGAAGCGCGTCCGTAGAACGCGCGATTGATGACGAAGTCATGAAGATTTCCTAGAAAGTACTACTATTTGATTGAATTTTCCGTAATTCGTTTGCCACATAATTTATCTTTCCCATTCATTCTGGAGTTAGATGATTGAGTTGCACAGATTCGAGGTGTAATCGATGAGGGACATTTTCTCGTTATTACACGTACACTGTGGTTCTTGTCTCTTGTGTTAATATCTGTTTTGATGAAAAGTACTCTTATCACTCAACTAATAACATCTATTCTGATGAAAAACACTTTTCAATCAATTTGGAAAGTTTCGAAGAACGAAATTTCGATATTTGAGCACCAATGTGCCACCACCGAATTTCGCTTCCAAAGGTTCTGTGACATGCATACTTCGACTTTTTGGAACATGTAGAGTATGAATTCACTCACACAAGTATGTTCATTTTCTCACTCATCGGTGTCCATGGGAATAACATGGACATCCTGGTATCAGGGAACGATTTCAGAAAGGACACGGAACTCGATTTCACCACAGTCTTGGGGTTTTGATTCGGCCACCAGATACCTGGCAAAATGCAGGCAAATAAGACTTTTGTAGTGGGTCGCACTAAGGCATTGAACTGGCATAAGAATTTAACAAGCGTATATTTTCTTGAAAAAGTATTCAGTGGAAAAGTGGAAATCAGATTTTTTCCGATACTTTGGACCATGAAAAAATACGCCTCACGATGAACTTTGCAAAAAATTGGCGCGGAAAGACTCGAAATGAGGTGAATTCACTTTTGTCGAGGAAAGCTGAACGAGTAAAATTTTTGGCAAAATCGCGCCACGGAATGCACGAGCTCAGCGTGCACATAACGAATGGGATTTCAGTACTTGTAACCTAGGGATTTGATACTCACGAAGATCGAAAAAATGAAAACCCACATGGCACGGAACTGACATTTAGGCCCATTTTTAAATGATAATTGTTTGAGTAATCCTGGATCGAAAGGTCCAACATGAAGCCAGTAGCAGCACCAAAAATAAAACTATCAACAACAACTTATTGTATAATTTTTTTTCTCAAGAGTGTTGAGGGTTTGCATAAGGTGGTTCGCATTGTTTTGAACTTTCCTGCGGACTATACTCATATTGAAATGCTCCCAAAGCAAGGAAAGCAAGGAAAGATTCCTTATAGGGACGTCACTGTATTTTTGAATTTTGAAAAGCTAATACTCTTATTATTAGATATGCAACATATTATGCCTCGTCTTCATGGGCATTGTATCTCCGGAAAGAACCTATAGTATATTATTATATTAAGAGACACAAGGTGCCTATTCCCCCACGGAATCCCTATATCAGGGTTGCCAACATAAAATCGAATCAGTGTTGCCAACTTGACGGCACGAAAAGTCCCTAGACCAGGTCAAATGTCCCTAGATTTTTCCGCGATGTATAGAACACGAATTTGAGTGTCATTTACGTATTTTTGACGTATTTTTGAATTTTTTATATGTATTTCCGATTTAGTTTATATGTATTTATACGTTGATATTATATACTCGATTTGCTGCTAATTCTTGCCGTGAAGACGGTCGCTGATCGGTCTCACGGAGCCCTTTCGAACACTGCCCAAGCTTCCGAATCCGTTGGCGAAGGTTAGGAGCAATCGATTTTTATGTGTTTCGTTTATCTATTTTCGTATTAAGTGCATGCTGGGAGTCATTTTATGGCGTATTTTAGTGAAGCGTATTAGAAAATTCGAGACACCGCCATTTTCAACATCGAAGGTAGCCGAGTAACTTTTTACGGTTGACAAGGCCACCTCACTTTCAGATGTGGATTAATTTTGGTGTTCGAGTTAGCTTTATTTAATGGTTTTCATTTTAATTTTTTGTTAGAGGTAGATCGATCCGCATGAGTATTGGTTGATTTCGAATGAAATAAGTGATAGAGTGACGATGAAGTCGAATCGTACTGACAAAGTGATGGAATGTTGAAGATCGAGAGGTTGTTATTTCGTTGATTTTGAATATATGATACATACGGATGGATTTCGAATTTTTGAAACTTTTTTGAATGAATTCGAGGAATTTTTTATTTGACTTTGAAGATGATGATTTTCGTATTTCTACTCATACCGAGTGTGAACCTACGTAATACTTTGGAGTTTTTGAATTTATTTCTATTTGGAGGAGAAATTAAACGTTCTTTTGAAATTCGAACTTATGAAAATATGAAAAGAGAAGCGGTTCACGTCTATCTCGCATGCTGATATTAGAGGACGTCATTTCATATGGGGGAGTGGTTGAGAGAATTCTTTTGATCAGTTTATGATTCAAGTGATTTCCATAAGATTTAGGGATAGATAATTGACATTGAGGAACGGTATCGTATAGAGTATTAGAAACGACTTTTGTAAATGAATCCAATATCACTTGCTTGATGCAATCGTGAGGGGAAAATCGAATTGATGCATTGTTATGGTTTTTGCTACGCGATCATCAAGATTAATTATTGGGAATTCATTCAACAGGGAAGTTCTTTGTTTTCATATTGAACATTTATGTCGCAAGATTTGGATTTTTGAGAAGTCCCTGATTGGATGGAATGACCTCGATATTCATCATCCTCGTTTTGTATTTATGATGTGAAATTGAGTTGAAACTGGGGAGTGTTTTATGTTCAGAGTGAAATTGTAACTCTTCATCACAGAGGTTGAAGGAGACATGATCCGATGAGACTGACCCGTCGATTTGGTTTACCAGTGTCGGGACCAAAGCGGCGCTCAGATCAGAGGAAATCCAGCAACATGCTTCCGAAGAGTCGCGTTAGTATTGTGTTGATGTTTTACAATAGCTGGGCAACAGGGAGTCACACTCTGTCGCACTCGGGAATGAGAAACCCAACTCCCATATGAGCCAAGACATTATGTGCTGTTGCAACTCGTAAAAATGTGGTGTGGTAGTTTTGAGTAAGTATGACGAGGATGAGTTAAATCGATATGTAATCAGCAAAGTTTTGAATGGGATCCTGTTAATGAAGGTTACTTGAATGCATTTACTCTTTGATGAAATTGGGACGATGATTTCATCTTGTTAAGTGATAGTGGATTCATATATGTTTCTCTGAATGATTTGAAATTGATTCAAGATGAGCTGGAATCAGTACTCAAAATTCTTCAATATATTAAAAAAGTCAGTTATGCTCTTTTTGAAAATTCGTATGAATTTCATAATGAATAGCATATGTTTTAACTCGAGATTGAAAGAATGTACAATTGAAGATTGTACGAAAATATCGCTTAATGAGTTGTACTTCTTTCGAATGCTTATTCTATAGTAAATGAATCGACACGGGGATGGTTGGGGCAATTTCCCCAACCATTTGATTTTATTTATCGAGTTTCAGGAGATTCAGATATTGATACTATCCATATTGAACATATTTACATATAGAGTATGGAACGTGATATTCTAAACAAAAGTTTCATCATACATTATTACAATTATAGGCTTACATCCTGATTACTTATAATAGAGGGAGTAATGATATACAATCGTATGGGAGGCGTATGTTGCCGTTTTGTTGATAAAATTGAGTCATCGTACAAATTGAATGAGAATTGTCATAACAAAAGATTGAATATTGAGAAACGTATATGGGAGTCACTACATTGATCAATGATAATCCTCAATCATATTCGATAACAAACGAATATATAAATGAAATTATGGATATTTGATATACGATTCGAGGAACGCACTAATTTTAACAATACCTTGATCTATATTTTTATAACCACTGGTGATATTTGCGGAAGATTTTATAGAATTGAACAGAAATATCGATTTATCATCTTCGTTGTGTGATATGGAGTGGAATTGAGTGTGAATCGGTCCGTGTATATCGTTTCAGTGTAAATGTAACTCTCCATCACAGAGGTTGAAGGAGACATGATCAGATGAGACTGACCCGTCGATTTGGTTTACCAGTGTCGGGACCAAAGCGGCGCTCAGATCAGAGAAAATCCAACAACATGTTTCCGAAGAGTGGTGTAAGTGTGTTTTGTTGTTTTTTTGGAAGAATACCCTACATTTACAGCAGCTTGGCAACAGAAGATTGTAGTATGTCGATCTCAGAGATGATAGTCTCGATCTCTATGTGAGCCATGGCATCATACAGTCCTGTTACAACTTGTAAATGTATTCGATTGCACTTGGATATTTAAGAGATGTGTATTGTTGGGAATCATTTGTTGAGATGTGTGACGAAGATGATTTGATTTTTTTCGTGATTAAAATTAGCCTCAAATTAAATTGTAAGATCAAGGATACATTTGTGAGATATCATGCATACCAATTTAGTAAAGAAGTAAGGGCTATTATGTGCTTACGTTCTCTGAACAACTAATCAATCTAATGTTCTGACGAAGATTTCATAGAATCATGATATTCGAAAAATTTCCATAGAGCTATATCTAATTAAAATTCTATACATATTTTAGGATAAGGAGTGACACGGGTTGATACATGAAACTCACATTTGATGTCTTCGGAAGTTGATTCGATCCCAGAGGTGTTATGGATTCCCTTGTTTTATGTGATTTTTGTCATTCTCTTGTGCTTGAATCCATGCCATCTTACTGTAGTTTTGATTTTGTTAATCTTTCTGGAACGGTTGTAACACGTTGAGTTGAAAACTTTTTGTAAATCCTCCACTGGGTGATTCTCACATTTGATATCTGGATGCCTGTGGGATGATGGCCTTGGTATGAAACTGAACTTCCTATTGGGGTCAATTTAATGGATGAGTTGTCAATTCGACTGAATTTTGTGATATTGCAAGATATCTCTATTGTGGAAAAACTTAATAATTGGAATCGTAGAGCCCGGAAATTCTGTCTTTGGAGGTAACTCATCAGTTTCGATTGGGACTTTGGAAATCTAATTCACTCCTCGATTTTATTTCGGAAAAAAATTGAATTTTTATTTATCGTGTACATGATTTTATAAAATTTCGGAAAAGATTTGTATTTTGATGTTTGGTTCTATTATCAATTTTAGAGAACATGGAAAATAATGTTTTGATAGATATTACTCACCTTTCTATTATTGTGTAGTAGAGGTCAATGTTCATGATGGTATTTTATAAGTTCTTCTTATATATCTACATAGGATTTTCTTGGACTTGATTTCCTCTTTGGCGTACGAATGTTCGTGACCGTGTAAAGGGCTATACTGTGGGCTGCTGAGAGAGCGCGTATCACCAATTGTCTTCTATTTTTCTGTTGACATGTTGTTTGATCTTACTCGTCACCTATGTGTGTCTGTGCAGGCAGCGAGGGGAGAACTGCGGCTCCGGGAGAGAGCACGTATGCTTATGCGTCTTTTCCACTGGAACTGATTAGAATAAAGGCAAGTTCAGGAATTTTCTCAGAGTGGAAAATTTCGCAAATTTTTGGGAACATTTTCCGAAAAAAAACAATTTTTTATATTTTCGTTTTTTTCAAATCCCGTAAAAATTTCGAATTTCTATTGCTTTTATTTTCGTTTTCGAAGCCCTAACTATTCGAGGAAAAACGAGTAATTGAATTAATGATCGAATTACTCACCCTTCAGCCATTCTATAAATGTTGTGTGTCGACGATGATATTCTGCAAGCTCACCTCATTTTTCTTTGACTCTTCTTATGATTGCCCAACCGCATAGAGTACGTGTGTTCGCGACGGGCTCCAGAGGATGACTGCGGGCCGTTGAGAGAGCGCGCATCACTCAGTATCCCCTCTCCTCTTCTGGTGTCATGACATGATCAGCGCGCGTCTGTGTCTGTGAAGGCGGGGAGGGCGAGAATGCGGCTTCTGTAGAGAGCGCGAATGCCTGAGCGTTTCTCTAACTGAAACTGATAAGAATTAAGGCAAGTTCAGCTTATGCCTCAGAGTGAGAAATTTTGGAAATTTTTGGGAAAATTTTTTGGAAAGAAAAATAATTTTTTTCATTTTTTTTGTTTCAAAATCCCGTAAAAATTTCGAATTCTTATTTTTCATATCTTTGTTTTCGAAGCTTCGGACGAAATCTTGATATTTTTCCAGCATATCTTCAATCTATTTGAATCACTAAAAATTCTTGACGTTTATGTTTTCATAACTCTAATGATTCAAGGAAAAACGAGTAATTAAATAAATGATAGAATCACTCACCCTTCAGACGTTCTATAGATGTTGATGTCCACGATGATATTCTGCAAGCTCATTCCATTTTATTCGACTCTTCTTATGATTGCCCACCTTCATAGAGTACGTGTGATCGCGACGGGCTCCAGAGGATGACTGAGGGCCGTTGAGAGAGCGCGCATCATTAAGTATCCCCGCTCTTTTTCGGTGTGACGTTGTCGTTTCTCGATGCGTGTGTCTGTGAGGCTATTTAGGGGAAAACTGCGGCTTCGGTCGAGAGCGCCTATGTTTGAGCGTCTCTTCCGCTGAAACTAATGAGAATGAACTCAAGCTCATGATGTGTCTCAGAGTGGAAAGTTCCGAAAATTTTCGAGAAAATTTTTCGAAAAGAATCGATTTTTTATATTTTTATTTTTTCAAAATCCCGTAAAAATTTCCAATTTTTTATTTCTTATCTCTTTGTTTTCGAAGCCCCGGACAAAATCTTGGAATGTTTCCATTAAATCTTCAATCTATTCAGATCATCAAAATTCTCGACGTTTACGATATTACAACTTCAACGATTTGAGGAAGAACGTGTGATTGAATTAATGATGCAATTACTCACCTTCTAGACGTTCTATGAATGTTGATGTCCACGATGGTATTCTGCAAGTGTATTCCATTTTATTCGACTCTTCTTATGATTGCCCCCCTTGATAGAGTACGTGTGATCGCGACGGGCTCTAGATGATGACTGAGGGCCGTTGAGACAGCGCGCATCATTAAGTATCCCCACTCTTCTTCGGCGTGACGTTGTCGCTTCTCGATGCGAGTGTGTCTGCGAGGGCAGCGAGGGGAAAATTGCGGCTCCGATAAAGAGCGCGTATATCTGAGCGTCTCTTTCACTGAAATTGATGAGAATGAAAGCAAGTTCAGGAATTGTCTCATGGTGGGAAATTTCGGAAATTTTTGGGGAAAATTTTCAAAAAAAAATCAATTTTTTATATTTCTAATTTTTATATTTCATATCTTTGTGTTCAAAGCCCCGGACGAAATTTTGAAATTTTTTCATTGTATCTTTCATCTATTTAGATCATCAAAACTCTCGACGTTTATATTCTCGTAACTCTAACGATTCAAGGAAAAACAAGTAATTGAATAAATGATCGAATTACTCACCCTTCAGCCATTCTATAAATGTTGTGTGTCCACGATGATATTTTGCAAGTTCACCTCATTTTCCGTTGACTCTTCTTATGATTGCCCAACCGCATAGAGTACGTGTGTTCGCGACGGGTTCCAGAGGATGACTGCGGGCCGTTGAGAGAGCGCGCATAATTCAGTATCCCCTCTCCCCTTCTGGTGTCATGACATGATCGGCACGCGTCTGTGTCTGTGAAGGCGGGGAGGGGGAGAATGCGGCTTTAGTAGAGAGCGCGAATGCCTGGGCGTTTCTCTAACTGAAACTGATAAGAATCGAGGCAAGTTCAGAATGTGCCTCAGAGTGGGAGATTTTGGAAATTTTTGGGAAAATTTTTTTAAAAAAAATTGCTTTCTCTAGAGAGAAAGCTTTGTTTTCGACACAGCGAATTTTTGATCAATTTTTCCATTCAAAAAAATATTTTATTCAACATAATTCATCTTATCAGAAAAGTGCTTTAACCATCTTATTCCTCTCGCCAAAATCTAACGATTGTAAGTAACACTTTTCCCCTTAGAATCCTCAAAATCCCCCCAGTGACTCATCTCTCCGGCCCTTTGTCTGTGTCTGTGTGTGTGTATGTGTGTTGTTTTTTTTTGCGCCACGCTTTCTCTTCTACACTCCACTCTATCGATTTTTGCTTTTCTACAAGTTCTAGAGAATGTCTCAGAGATGAGACCAGTGATTTGCCTGGTCTCCTCTCGAAATCGAATTTAATTTAAACGATTTTTTAGGCAGAATCGCTTAAATTGTGTACTTTTATACTAAAATATCTCTTTCTAACTTTACCTTACCCCAATTTTGATTACCTAGGCTATGGTTTTTTTGGCTCAATCTATCTTTTGGTTAATACCGAAAATTCCATTCAAACTCCATCAACGTAAATTTTTATGAAAAAACCAAAATTTCCAACAAAAACAGCAATTTGAGCATGTTTAGACCTACTCTATCGAAATTCTGTTTCAACCAAATTACACGTTTTGCTAAAAAAACCTCACTTTAGGTAGCCCTAATCCCGATAACTATTTTCCTCAAAAAAATAACTCAAAATATACAAAAATATTTTCTTCAATATTCATACTTTCCTCATATCTCTCCTCTAAATTACTTTATTCAAATTCTACTCAACTAAGTTGATACTTTTTCATCTTTCTAAATCTTTCGGTTCATACCGAATCTTCTCAAAATCCGTTTTAATACATGCAAAATCCGATTTATTCCCGAAAAATCCAAATTTTTTCAAAATACTCCATTTTTATAATCTTTACACCAACTATATCAAAATTTGCCCTGAACCATACTTCATATATTCCATGGAAAACCCTAGTTTAGGTCATCTGAATTCCCCTAAAAGGCAATCTCCTTATAATAACTCAAAATATTAGAAGAAAATCGCATCTAAAATTCATTTTTCCGCTATTACCCACCCCCTGAACTAATATATACAAATTTTACTCAACTAAGTTTATACTTTTTCATCGTTCTAAATCGATTAGTTGATACCGAATTTTTCAAAATCCTTTTAAATACATTCAAAATCCAATTTATTCCCGAAAAATCCACATTTTTTTTTAAAAAACTCCATTTTTATGATCTTTACACCAACTATATCAAAATTTGCCCTGAACCATACTTCATATATTCCATGGAAAACCCTAGTTTAGGTCATCTGAATTCCCCTAAAAGGCAATCTCCTTATAATAACTCAAAATATTAGAAGAAAATCGCATCTAAGATTCATTTTTCCGCTATTACCCACCCCCTAAACTAATATATACAAATTTTACTCAACTAAGTTTATACTTTTTCATCGTTCTAAATCGATTAGTTGATACCGAATTTTTCAAAATCCTTTTGAATACATTCAAAATCCAATTCATTCCCGAAAAATCCACATTTTTTTTTAAAAAACTCCATTTTTATGATCTTTTCACCAACTATATCAACATTTTCCCTCAACCAGACTACATATCTTCCATGAAGAACCCCAGTTTAGGTCATCTTAATTCCCCTAATAGTGAATCTCGTAATAATAACCCAAAATATTAGAAGAAAATTGCAGCTTAAATTCATTTTATCCTCATATCTCCCTCTACAACTAATCTATCCACCTTTTAATGGACTAGAGAAATACTTTTCCCTCATTCTACATCGATTGGTTGGATCCAATCATTGGATTGTGAGTGTGATATGAAATGCAATTAAATTAGATTAAAAAATATAACTATTTTGTAGGAATCCCAACCATCATTTTGGAATTTGATCAGTTCTGCAAATTTCTCACTAGTTTCAGTGAACCTCTTAAACTATTTCGCTAAGAGAAAGCATTCTGCTAATCTCATTTAGCAGCGTATTTTTCTATGTTTTCGTTTTTCCAAAGTCAGAAAAATTCTCGAATTTTCATTTTTTATATATTTGTTCTGTCGAAGCCCCGGAAAAAATTTTCAAATTTCATGTATCATATATTCAAATAATCTGAACCATTGAATTTTTTGACGTTAACGTTTTCTGAATTTTAACAATTTTGGAAAAAGTAAATTTCAAAATTGAGGTTGAAATTACTCACCTTCATGATGTCCTCTATGTATGTTGATCTCTTCGATGTCATCTTGCAAGCTGACTCTGTTCCGCGTAGACTTTTGCCATACCTGCTCGACTCCATAGAATAGGCGTGTTTGCGCTGGGCACAAGAAGAAGACTGCGAACTGTTGAGAGAGCGCGCGATACTAAGTATCCCCTCTCCTCTTCTGGTGTCGTGATGCTTCTCGACGCGTGTCTGTGTCTGTGAAGGCGGGGAGGGGGAGAATGCGGCTTCAGTAGAGAGCGCGAATGCCTGAGCGTTTCTCTAACTGAAACTGAAAAGAATTAAAGCAAGTTCAGCATATGCCTCAGAGTGGGAAAATTTTTTGAAAAAAAAAATAATTTTTTCTCTTTCTGTCTTTTCAAAGTCCCGAAAAAATTTTGAATTTTTATTTTTTATATATTTGTTTTGTCGAAGCTCCGGAAAAAAATTTTCAAATTCCATGTTACATACATTCAGATAATTTGAACTATTGGAATTCGCGACGTTATCGTTTCCTTAGTTTTAATGATTTCGGAAAGAATGAATTTCGAGATTTAGGTTGAAATCACTTACCTTCATGATCGATGCCATCTTGTAAGCTGACTCTGTTCCGCGTCGACTTTTGTCATACCTGCTCGACCCCATAGTATACGCGTGTTTGCGCTGGGCACAAGAAGAAGACTGCGAACTGTTGAGAGAGCGCGCGATACTAAGTATCCCCTCTCCTCTTCTGGTGTCGTGATGCTTCTCGACGCGTGTTTGTGTCTGTGAAGGCGGGGAGGGGGAGAATGCGGCTTCAGTAGAGAGCGCCAACGCCTGAGCGTTTCTCTAACTGAAACTGATAAGAATTAAAGCAAGTTCAGCATGTGCCTCAGAGTGGGAAATTTCGAAAATTTTTGGAAATATTTTTTGAAAAAAAAAACAATTTTTTATATTTTCGTTTTCTCAAAGTCCCGAAAAATTTTCGAATTTTCATTTTTCATATATCTGTTTTGTCGAAGCCCTGGAGAAAATTTTCATTCACTTTCCGAAAAATTTTTGAATTTTCATTCTCCACATTTTCTTTTTATTGAGGGTCAGGAAAAAATTCCGAATTTCTATCCAATATATTTTCGTTCTATATTGATTTCAGAAATAACGATTAATCAAATTTTTCATGGAATTACTTACCCGTACGATGTTATTCCTAGATGTCGATGTCAACGACAATATTCTGCAAGCTCACCTCATTATGTGTCAACTGTTTTTATACTCGCTCAACTTCTATGAGCACGTGTGTTCGCGACGGGCTTGAGAAGATGACTGCGGGCTGTTGAGAGAGCGCGCATCACTAAGAATCCCCTTTCCTTTTCTGGTGTCACGTTGTTTGATGCTTCTCGCGCGCGGATGTGTTTTTGAAGGCAGCGAGGAGACGACCTTGGCTCTGGTAGAGAGCGCGTATGTTTGAGCGTTCCTGTAAGTGAGACTAAGAAGAATGAAGGCAAGTTCAGGATGTGCTTCACGGTGGGAAATTTCGATAATTTCCGGAAAAATATTTTGAAGAATAAAATAATTTTTTATATTTTTGTTTTTTCAAAATCCCGAGAAATTTTTCAATTTTCATTTTTATATATTTGTTTTGTCGAAGCCCGGAAAATTTTCATCTCTTACATTTTCTTTTTTTCTAAAGGCTCGGAGAAAATTCTGTTTTTCTATTCATTATGTTCCTATTCTATTCGAATCACTCGAACACCTTCGACTCTCCTGTTTCCACAATTCTATCGATTTCAGAAAAACGAGTAATCAAATTATTGATGGAAATATTTGCACTTACGATGTTTTCTTCAGATGTGAATGTCCACGATGATATTGTGCAGCTCACCTCTTTCTGCGTCGACTGTTCTTACACTCGCTAAACTTCAAAGAGTACGTGTATCCGCGATGGGCTCAAGCAAGTGACATTGGTGATATTGATCTTAGTACGAAGTGAGGCCCAGAATGGAAATTTTGAGTGTCACTTGTATATTTATCCCTGTAACCAACTGAGTAATTAATTCACGTCAAATCGATGTACATCTCTTTGGCCTACTAGAAATCACTTTATTTGAGCATAACGATATTTTACAACATCATATTTCTGAATTTCCGATAGAAAACTTCCGTATTTTTATAATTAAACACTAGCGTTATGGTTCGCGTTGCTCGGCCTGTAAAAGTCCCCGAGAAGCGTATCAGTTCACCAAAATGCTCTTTTAAATCAAATGAAAATATGTTCTGTACCATTTTCACATATCGAGTTATATAATGATAACTTTCATGGTCTTCATGAGTTCAGACCCATGTGAGAAACCGCCACTTAACTAAATGTATAAAATTTTTGAAAAACGTACTCTCATTTGATCTGGAAGAGCATTTTGGAAAACTAATACGCCTATCGGAAACATTTACAAGCCGAGCAACGCGAGGCATTACGCTAGTTATTATTCTAAGAGACACAAGGTGCCTATTCCCCCACGGAATCCCTATATCAGGGTTGCCAACATAAAATCGAATCAGTGTTGCCAACTTGACGGCACGAAAAGTCCCTAGACCAGGTCAAATGTCCCTAGATTTTTCCGCGATGTATAGAACACGTGTTTGAGTGTCGTTTACGTATTTTTGACGTATTTTCGAGTTTTTTATATGTATTTCCGATTTAGTTTATATGTATTTATACGTTGATATCATATATTCAGTTTGCTGCTAATTCTTGCCGTGAAGACGGTCGCTGATCGGTCTCACGGAGCCCTTTCGAACACTGCCCAAGCTTCCGAATCCGTTGGCGAAGGTTAGGAGCAATCGATTTTTATGTGTTTCGTTTATCTATTTTCGTATTAAGTGCATGCTGGGAGTCATTTTATGGTGTATTTTAGTGAAGCGTATTAGAAAATTCGAGACACCGCCATTCCCAACATCGAAGGTAGCCGAATAACTTTTTACGGTTGACAAGGCCGGCTCACATTCAGATGTAAATTAATTTTGGTGTTCGAGTTAGCTTTATTCAATGGTTTTCATTTTAATTTTTTGTTAGAGATAGATCGATCCGCATGAGTATTGGTTGATTTCGAATGAAATAAGTGATAGAGTGATGATGAAGTCGAATCGTACTGACAAAGCGATGGAATGTTAAAGATCGAGAGGTTGTTATTTCGTTGATTTTGAATATATGATACATACGAATGGATTTCAAATTTTTGAAACTTTTTTGAATGAATTCGAGGAATTTTTTATTTGACTTTGAAGATGATGACTTTCGTATTTCTACTCATACCGAGTGTGAACCTACGTGATACTTTGGAGTTTTTAAATTTATTTATATTCGGAGGAGAAATTTAACGTGCTTTTGAAATTCGAACTTATGAAAATATGAAAAGAGAAGCGGTTCACGTCTATCTCGCATGCTGATATTAGAGGACGTCATTTTATAAGGGGGAGTGGTTGAGAGAATTCTCTGGATCAGTTTATGATTTAAGTAATTTTCATGAGATTCAGGGATAGATAATTGACATTGAGGAACGGTATCGTATAGAGTATTAGAAATGGCTTTTGTGAATGAATCCAATATCACTCGCTTGATGCAATCGTGAGGGAAGAATTGAATGGATGCATTGTGATGGTTTTTGCTACGCGGTCATTAAGATTAGTTATTGGGAATTCATTCATCAGGAAAGTTCTTTGTTTTCATATTGAGCATTTACGTCGCAAGATTTGAATTTTTGAGAAGTCTTTGATTGGATGGAATGACCTCGATATTCATCATCCTCGTTTTGTGTTTATGATGTGAAATTGAGTTGAAACTGGGGAGTGTTTTATGTTCAGAGTGAAAATGTAACTCTTCATCACAGAGGTTCAAGGAGACATGATCCGATGAGACTGACCCGTCGATTTGGTTTACCAGTGTCGGGACCAAAGCGGCGCTCAGATCAGAGGAAATCCAGCAACATGCTTCCGAAGAGTGGCGTTAGTATTGTGTTGTTGTTTCACAATAGCTGGGCAACAGGGAGTCACACTCTGTCGCACTCGGGAATGAGAAACCCAACTCTCATATGAGCCAAGACATTATGTGCTGTTGCAACTCGTAAAAGTGTGGTGTGGTAGTTTTGAGTAAGTATGACGAGGATGAGTTGAATCGATATGTAATCAGCAAAGTTTCGAATTGGATCCTGTTAATGAAGGTTACTTGAATGCATTTACTCTTTGATGAAATTGGGACGATGATTTCATCTTGTTAAGTGAAAGTGGATTCATATATGTTTCTCTCAATGATTTGAAATTGATTCAAGATGAGCTGGAATCAGTACTCAAAATTCTTCAATATATTAAAAAAGTCACATATGCTCTTTTTGAAAATTCGTATGAATTTCATAATGAATAGCATATGTTTTAACTCGAGATTGGAAGAATGTACAATTGAAGATTATACGAAAATATCGCTTAATGAGTTGTACTTCTTTCGAATGCTCATTCTATAGTAAATGAATCGACACGGGGATGGTTGGGGCAATTTCCCCAACCATTTGATTTTATTTATCGAATTTCAGGAGATTCAGATATTGATACAATCCATATTGAACATATTTACATATAGAGTATGGAACGTGATATTCTCAACAAAAGTTTCATCATACATTATTACAATTATAGGCTTACATCCTGATTACTTATAATAGAGGGAGTAATGATATACAATCGTATGGGAGGCGTATGTTGCCGTTTTGTTGATAAAATTGAGTCATCGTACAAATTGAATGAGAATTGTCATAACAAAAGATTGAATATTGAGAAACGTATATGGGAGTCACTACATTGATCAATGATAATCCTCAATCATATTCGATAACAAACGAATATATAAATGAAATTATGGATATTTGATATACGATCCTAGGAACGCACTCATTTTAACAATACCTTGATCTATATTTTTATAACCACTGGTGATATTTGCGGAAAATTTTATTGAAATGAACAGAAATATCGATCTATCATCTTCGTTGTGTGATATGGAGTGGAATTGAGTGTGAATCGGTCCGTGTATATCGTTTCAATGTAAATGTAACTCTCCATCACAGAGGTTGAAGGAGACATGATCAGATGAGACTGACCCGTCGATTTGGTTTACCAGTGTCGGGACCAAAGCGGCGCTCAGATCAGAGGAAATCCAACAACATATTTCCGAAGAGTGGTGTAAGTGTGTTGTGTTGTTTTTTTGGAAGAATACCCTACATTCACAGCAGCTTGGCAACAGAAGATTGTAGTATGTCGATCTCAGAGATGATAGTCTCGATCTCTATGTGAGCCATGGCATCATACAGTCCTGTTACAACTTGTAAATGTATTCGATTGCACTTGGATATGTAAGAGATGTGTATTGTTGGGAATCATTTGTTGAGATGTGTGACGAAGATGATTTGATTTTTTTCGTAATTAAAATTAGCCTCAAATGAAATTGTAAGATCAAGGATACATTTGTGAGATACCATGCATACCAATTTAGTAAAGAAGTAAAGGCTATTATGTGCTTACGTTCTCTGAAAAACTAATCAATCTAATGTTCTGACGACGATTCCATAGAATCATGATATTCGAAAAATTTCCATAGAGCTATATCTAATTAAAATTCTATACATATTTTAGAATAAGGAGTGACACGGGTTGATACATGAAACTCACATTTGATATCTTTGGAAGTTGATTCGATTCCAGAGGTGTTATGGATTCTCTTGTTTTATGTGATTTTTATTCGCTTTTATTGAACTCGGCCGCGGCCGCGCCACCGAATTCTTCGTGTGAGTGTGTCACTGACGTGGAATTGCGTGGTATCCCGTGTATTCGTGTGGGTTTCCGAGCTCTGCGCGATTCAGTATTTGTGTAAATGCAAATAGGTTTGTGCGCAGCTTCGGACCTCTCTCTCTTTCTCATTGCATATTTATCGTAGAGTTTTATTCGCGCGATCAGCAAGACTGGCAAGAGCCTCGCTTTAGAATATCACAGCAGCCGACGCAACTCGTCGATTCTTCACAAACCCTACAAATTTCACTCTTTCTAGTTTTGATTAATCAAAACATAATGATTATCAACAAATAGAAATGAGATGCCTATCCTATAACAAGTATAACAAATGCCTGTAGGACCCATAACCTCCTCGAAGTGCTGCCACTGCCACGCGATGCTGTCCTGTCAAGCCTAAACTGCTGCTGGCTGTGTTGCTGAGTGCTATTATTGTGATGATTTGATCCTTCTCAGTTTTCAGCAGTTTTCAGAGTGCGGTCGATCTCGCCTAGCTATTGGATTCTTACAAGTTTTCTGCATGCGGCCTCGCTATACCATGGTCTTATCAAAAGTTTCTCTCCACCACGTGTGACCAATAAGTTTGTGATTAGTGTTAGCAGATAAAAAATAATAGGTACCTCTAAGAGTTGAATGGTTTCATCTTTTTGCAAGCTCAGAGAGGAAGTTGAGGCCTCAGTGTCGAGGCAATTAAGTTTTGTGGTGTATGTACAGTAAGCGCGCTGAGCCAAGGTCCTGGTCTTCAAATCATGAAGCACAATCAAGGTGATGAATGATATTTCATGAGACACTGTGTGCTTCTTGATTTGTCATTGAATTTAGACTTTCTCCTCACTCTTAGTATTCTATGCTTCAAGAAACTTCAGATGAATGACGGAATGGACTACATTCAAAAGTAAAATTGTCACAGTGGCTCTACGCGTTATGAACTTGTTTATTTGAACCATTGAGGATGCGCTTCCTGTCACTTCTTGATGAATCACAGAGATTCAACAGTCTCTTTTGGTTGAATTTTCATGGGTCCAGCCATTAAAGTGTAGCATATCATGTTATATTGGGCTAAAGACTCATTCCATTTCTAATAAATTTCACTCTACTGGTCTAGGAATATGATCATCCATGTTCGAGCTTTGGCATGTGATGTATCATATGATCTCAACGGATGGAGATGTCCTGATGATAAATTCATATATCATTGGATGTCTTCATATTCTAGTAATAAGGGTAACACAGCCTCTTAAATGTGATGTGACTGTAGCTTGTGAATTAATTCAGCATTATCGGTATGCTCAACATGAGATGAGAAATTATTTCTCGTAAACCATAGTTGACTGATTTATTCCACTTTTTATCAATTTGCACTCTGAAGCGCTTAAGAAAAAATGAATACCCAAGGAATCTTACGAATGATATCTCAACATTCTGGCTGATATTAATATCCTTCATTCATGTTCTATATTCCAAGCGATTAGGATAAAACTAAAATTGAGAAAATAAAATAATTTAAAAAAACATTTTAAAAATTCGCTTTTATGTGAACCGTTAAGCATAATTGCATGTCAAAATTTGAAGAAGATGAAAACTGTTATCTATGTTTCTGTCATAAACAAAGAGTAAGTCGGTTGACGTCCAGCTTCACGAATTCCATGATTTCAAGATATCAAAATGGAAAAAGCGTGGGTTGATTGGTGAAAACTACTCTTGATGTGTCAAGTTTACAACCCACGCTTTTTCCATTTTGATATCTTGAAATCATGGAATTCGTGAAGCTGGACGTCAACCGACTTACTCTTTGTTTATGACAGAAACATAGATAACAGT
Source organism: Eretmocerus hayati (assembly GCA_029851415.1). Lineage (NCBI taxonomy): Eukaryota > Metazoa > Arthropoda > Insecta > Hymenoptera > Aphelinidae > Eretmocerus > Eretmocerus hayati. Next base: position 192,447,792 of record CM056742.1, on the reverse strand, counting down.
TTTCATCTTCTTCAAATTTTGACATGCAACTATGCTTAACGGTTCACATAAAAGCGAATTTTTAAAATGTTTTTTTAAATTATTTTATTGTCATTCTCTTGTGCTTGGATCCATGCCATCTTACTGTAGTTTTGATTTTGTTAATCTTTCTGGAACGGTTGTAACACGTTGAGTTGAAAACTTTTTGTAAATCCTCCACTGGGTGATTCTCACATTTGATATCTGGATGCCTGTGGGATGATAGACCTTGGTATGAAACTGAACTTCCCATTGGGGTCAATTTAATGGATGAGTTGTCAATTCGACTGAATTTTGTGATATCGCAAGATATCTCTATTGTGGAAAAACTTAATAATTGGAATCGTAGAGCCCGGAAATTCTGTCTTTGCAGGTAACTCATCAGTTTCGATTGGGACTATGGAAATCTAATTCACTCCTCGATTTTATTTCGGAAAAAAATTGAATTTTTATTTATCATGTACATGATTTTATAAAATTTCGGAAAAGGTTTGTATTTTGATGTTTGGTTCTATTATCAATTTTAGAGAACATGGGAAATAATGTTTTGATAGATATTACTCACCTTCCCATTATTGTGTAGTAGAGGTCAATGTTCATGATGGATTTTATAAGTTCTTCTTATATATCTACATAGGATTTTCTTGGACTTGATTTCCTCTTTGGCGTACGAATGTTCGTGACCGTGTAAAGGGCTATACTGTGGGCTGCTGAGAGAGCGCGTATCACTAATTGTCTTCTATTTTTCTGTTGACATGTTGTTTGATCTTACTCGTTGCCTATGTGTGTCTGTGCAGGCAGCGAGGGGAGAACTGCGGCTCCGGGAGAGAGCACGTATGCTTATGCGTCTTTTCCACTGGAACTGATTAAAATAAAGGAAAGTTCAGGAATTTTCTCAGAGTGGAAAATTTCGCAAATTTTTGGGAACATTTTCCGAAAAAAAAACAATTTTTTATATTTTCGTTTTTTTAGAATACCGTAAAAATTTCGAATTTCTCTTTTATTTTCGTTTTCGAAGCCCTAACTATTCGAGGAGAAACGAGTAATTGGATTAATGATCGAATTACTCACCCTTCAGCCATTCTATAAATGTTGTGTGTCGACGATGATATTCTGCAAGCTCACCTCATTTTTCGTTGACTCTTCTTATGATTGCCCAACCGCATAGAGTACGTGTGTTCGCAACGGGCTCCAGAGGATGACTGCGGGCCGTTGAGAGAGCGCGCATCACTCAGTATCCCCTCTCCTCTTCTGGTGTCATGACATGATCAGCGCGCGTCTGTGTCTGTGAAGGCGGGGAGGGGGAGAATGCGGCTTCAGTAGAGAGCGCGAATGCCTGAGCGTTTCTCTAACTGAAACTGATAAGAATTACGGCAAGTTCAGCATATGCCTCAGAGTGGGAAATTTTGTTAATTTTTGGGAAAATTTTTTGAAAAAAAAATAATTTTTTTTATTTTTGTTTTTTCAAAATCCCGTAAAAATTTCAAATTTTTATTCTTTATATCTTTGTTTTCGAGGGTTCGGACTAAATCTTAAAATTTTTTCAGTATATCTTCAATCTATTTAAATCACCAAAAATTCTTGACTTTTATGTTTTCATAACTCTAATGATTCAAGGAAAAACGAGTAATTGAATAAATGATAGAATTACTCACCCTTCAGACGTTCTATAGATGTTGATGTCCACGATGATATTTTGCAAGCTCATTCCATTTTATTCGACTCTTCTTATGATTGCCCACCTTCATAGAGTACGTGTGATCGCGACGGGCTCCAGAGGATGACTGAGGGCCGTTGAGAGAGCGCGCATCATTAAGTATCCCCGCTCTTTTTCGGTGTGACGTTGTCGTTTCTCGATGCGTGTGTCTGTGAGGCTATTCAGGGGAAAACTGCGGCTTTGGTCGAGAGCGCCTATGTTTGAGCGTCTCTTCCGCTGAAACTAATGAGAATGAACTCAAGCTCATGATGTGTCTCAGAGTGGAAAGTTCCGAAAATTTTCGAGAAAATTTTTCGAAAAGAATCGATTTTTTATATTTTTATTTTTTCAAAATCCCGTAAAAATTTCAAATTTTTATTCTTTATATCTTTGTTTTCGAGGGTTCGGACAAAATCTTAAAATTTTTTCAGTATATCTTCAATCTATTTAAATCACCAAAAATTCTTGACTTTTATGTTTTCATAACTCTAATGATTCAAGGAAAAACGAGTAATTGAATAAATGATAGAATTACTCACCCTTCAGACGTTCTATAGATGTTGATGTCCACGATGATATTTTGCAAGCTCATTCCATTTTATTCGACTCTTCTTATGATTGCCCACCTTCATAGAGTACGTGTGATCGCGACGGGCTCCAGAGGATGACTGAGGGCCGTTGAGAGAGCGCGCATCATTAAGTATCCCCGCTCTTTTTCGGTGTGACGTTGTCGTTTCTCGATGCGTGTGTCTGTGAGGCTATTTAGGGGAAAACTGCGGCTTTGGTCGAGAGCGCCTATGTTTGAGCGTCTCTTCCGCTGAAACTAATGAGAATGAACTCAAGCTCATGATGTGTCTCAGAGTGGAAAGTTCCGAAAATTTTCGAGAAAATTTTTCGAAAAGAATCGATTTTTTTTATTTTTGTTTTTTCAAAATCCCGTAAAAATTTCAAATTTTTATTCTTTATATCTTTGTTTTCGAGGGTTCGGACAAAATCTTAAAATTTTTTCAGTATATCTTCAATCTATTTAAATCACCAAAAATTCTTGACTTTTATGTTTTCATAACTCTAATGATTCAAGGAAAAACGAGTAATTGAATAAATGATAGAATTACTCACCCTTCAGACGTTCTATAGATGTTGATGTCCACGATGATATTTTGCAAGCTCATTCCATTTTATTCGACTCTTCTTATGATTGCCCACCTTCATAGAGTACGTGTGATCGCGACGGGCTCCAGAGGATGACTGAGGGCCGTTGAGAGAGCGCGCATCATTAAGTATCCCCGCTCTTTTTCGGTGTGACGTTGTCGTTTCTCGATGCGTGTGTCTGTGAGGCTATTTAGGGGAAAACTGCGGCTTCGGTCGAGAGCGCCTATGTTTGAGCGTCTCTTCCGCTGGAACTAATCAGAATGAACTCAAGCTCATGATGTGTCTCAGAGTGGAAAATTCCGAAAATTTTCGGGAAAATTTTTCGAAAAAATATCGATTTTTTATATTTTTATTTTTTCAAAATCCCGTAAAAATTTCCAATTTTTTATTTCTTATCTCTTTATTTTCGAAGCCCCGGACAAAATCTTGGAATGTTTCCATTAAATCTTTAATCTATTCAGATCATCAAAATTCTCGACGTTTACGATGTTACAACTTTAACGATTTGAGGAAGAACGTGTAATTGAATTAATGATGCAATTACTCACCTTCTAGACGTTCTATGAATGTTGATGTCCACGATGGTATTCTGCAAGTGTATTCCATTTTATTCGACTCTTCTTATGATTGCCCCCCTTGATAGAGTACGTGTGATCGCGACGGGCTCTAGATGATGACTGAGGGCCGTTGAGACAGCGCGCATCATTAAGTATCCCCACTCTTCTTCGGTGTGACGTTGTCGCTTCTCGATGCGAGTGTGTCTGCGAGGGCAGCGAGGGGAAAATTGCGGCTCCGATAAAGAGCGCGTATATCTGAGCGCCTCTTTCACTGAAATTGATGAGAATGAAAGCAAGTTCAGGAATTGTCTCATGGTGGGAAATTTCGGAAATTTTTGGGGAAAATTTTCAAAAAAAATCAATTTTTTATATTTCTAATTTTTATATTTCATATCTTTGTGTTCAAAGCCCCGGACGAAATCTTGAAATTTTTTCATTGTATCTTTCATCTATTTAGATCATCAAAACTCTCGACGTTTATGTTCTCGTAACTCTAACGATTCAAGGAAAAACAAGTAATTGAATAAATGATCGAATTACTCACCCTTCAGCCATTCTATAAATGTTGTGTGTCCACGATGATATATGGCAAATTCACCTCATTTTCCGTTGACTCTCCTTATGATTGCCCAACCGCATAGAGTACGTGTGTTCGCGACGGGTTCCAGAGGATGACTGCGGGCCGTTGAGAGAGCGCGCATAATTCAGTATCCCCTCTCCCCTTCTGGTGTCATGACATGATCGGCGCGCGTCTGTGTCTGTGAAGGCGGGGAGGGGGAGAATGCGGCTTTAGTAGAGAGCGCGAATGCCTGGGCGTTTCCCTAACTGAAACTGATAAGAATTAAGGCAAGTTCAGAATGTGCCTCAGAGTGGGAAATTTTGGAAATTTTTGGGAAAATTTTTTGAAAAAAAAACAATTTTTCTATGTTTTTGTTTTCTCAAAGTCCCGAAAAATTTTCGAATATCCATTTTTTATATATTTGTTTTGTCGAAGCCTCGGAAAAAATTTTCAAATTTCATGTATCATATATTCAAATAATTTGAACTATTGAATTTCTTGACGATAACGTTTTCTGAATTTGAACAATTTTGGAAAAATCGAATTTCAAAATTGAGGTTGAAATTACTCACCTTCATGATGTCCTCTATGTATGTTGATCTCTTCGAAGCCATCTTGCAAGCTGACTCTGTTCCGCGTCGACTTTTGTCCTACCTGCTCGACCCCATAGAGTACGCGTGTGTGTGCTGAGCACAAGAAGAAGACTGCGAACTGTTGAGAAAGCGCGTGATACTAAGTATCCCTTCTCCTCTTCTGGTGTCGTGATGCTTCTCGGTGCGTGTCTGTGTCTGCAAAGGCGGGGAGGGGGAGAATGCGGCTTCAGTAGAGAGCGCGAATGCCTGAGCGTTTCTCTAACTGAAACTGATAAGAATTAAGGCAAGTTCAGCATATGCCTCAGAGTGGGAAATTTTGGGAATTTTTATGAAAACTTTTTGAAAAAAAAAATAATTTTTTTTATTTTTGTTTTTTCAAAGTCCCGAAACATTTTCGAATTCTTATTTCCTATATATTTGTTTTGTCGAAGCCCCGGAAAAAATTTTCAAATCCCATGTTACATACATTCAGATAATTTGAACTATTGGAATTCTCGACGTTATCGTTTCCTTAGTTTTAATGATTTCGGAAAGAATGAATTTCGAGATTTAGGTTGAAATCACTTACCTTCATGATGTCCTCTATAAATGTTGATCTCTCCGATGCCATCTTGCAAGTTGACTCTGTTCCGCGTCGACTTTTGTCATACCTGCTCGACCCCATAGAATACGCGTGTTTGCGCTGGGCACAAGAAGAAGACTGCGAACTGTTGAGAGAGCGCGCGATACTAAGTATCCCCTCTCCTCTTCTGGTGTCGTGATGCTTCTCGACGCGTGTCTGTGTCTGTGAAGGCGGGGAGGGGGAGAATGCGGCTTCAGTAGAGCCAACGTCTGAGCGTTTCTCTAACTGAAACTGATAAGAATTAAAGCAAGTTCAGCATGTGCCTCAGAGTGGGAAATTTCGAAAATTTTTGGAAATATTTTTTGAAAAAGAAACACTTTTTTATATTTTCGTTTTCTCAAAGTCCCGAAAAATTTTCGAATTTTCATTTTTCATATATCTGTTTTGTCGAAGCCCCGGAAAAAATTTTCATTCAATTTCCAAAAAATTTTTGAATTTTCATTCTCCACATTTTTTCTTTATTGAGGGTCCTGAAAAAATTCCGAATTTCTATCCAATATATTTTCGTTCTATATTGATTTCAGAAATAACGATTGATCAAATTTTTCATGGAATTACTTACCCGTACGATGTTATTCCTAGATGTCGATGTCAACGACAATATTCTGCAAGCTCACCTCATTATGTGTCAACTGTTTTTATACTCGCTCAACTTCTATGAGCACGTGTGTTCGCGACGGGCTTGAGAAGATGACTGCGGGCTGTTGAGAGAGCGCGCATCACTAAGAATCCCCTTTCCTTTTCTGGTGTCACGGTGTTTGATGCTTCTCGCGCGCGTATGTGTTTTTGAAGGCAGCGAGGAGACGACTGTGGCTCTGGTAGAGAGCGCGTATGTTTGAGCGTTCCTCTAAGTGAGACTAAGAAGAATGAAGGCAAGTTCAGGATGTGCTTCACGGTGGGAAATTTCGATAATTTCCGGAAAAATATTTTGAAAAATAAAATAATTTTCTATATTTTTGTTTTTTCAAAATCCCGAGAAATTTTTCAATTTTCATTTTTATATATTTGTTTTGTCGACGCCCGGAAAAACTTCATCTCTTACATTTTCCTTTTTTTCTGAAGGCTCGGAGAAAATTCTATTTTCCTATTCATTATGTTCCTATTCTATTCGAATCACTCGAACACCTTCGACTTTCCTGTTTCCACAATTCTATCGATTTCAGAAAAACGAGTAATCAAATTATTGATGGAATTATTTGCGCTTACGATGTTTTCTTCAGATGTGAATGTCCACGATGATATTATGCACCTCACCTCTTTCTGCGTCGACTGTTCTTACACTCGCTAAACTTCAAAGAGTACGTGTATCCGCGATGGGCTCAAGCAGGTGACATTGGTGATATTGATCTTAGTACGAAGTAAGGCCCAGAATGAAAATTTCGAGTGTCACTTGTATATTTATCCCTGTAACCAACTGAGTAATTGATTCACGTCAAATCGATGTACATCTCTTTGGCCTACTAGAAATCACTTTATTTGAGCATAACGATATTTTACAACATCATATTTCTGAATTCCCGATAGAAAACTTCCGTATTTTTATAATTAAACACTAGCGTTATGTTTCGCGTTGCTCGGCCTGTAAAAGTCCCCGAGAAGCGTATCAGTTCACCAAAATGCTCTTTTAAATCAAATGAAAATATGTTCTGTACCATTTTCACTTATCGAGTTATATAATGATAACTTTCATGGTCTTTATGAGTTCAGACCCATGTGAGAAACCGCCGCTTAACTAAATATATAAAATTTTTGAAAAACGTACTCTCATTTGATTTGGAAGAGCATTTTGGAAAACTAATACGCCTATCGGAAACATTTACAAGCCGAGCAACGCGAGGCATTACGCTAGTAGATATTATCATGTATGAGAGATCCACCCGTGTTTGTTTACAATCTCGGTGCATCGATGAGATAAGCGTGCAAGATATAGATATATTCCATCACGCATGTGACGTGGATCGTTCAGTGGGGCCACAACAAAACTCAACGCTCGATAGGATGACTTCGTCATCAAAATCAATTCACTGATAAAATGTACATTAATGCTGGCACCCATGCATCATAAACTCTCCAAATATATTTGAGTTTTATTCTTAACACTTCACCTTGCAGTGCACAACAGCAAGAATGACACACATTTTGGCCATGAGACCATCATTTTTGAATCACTGCAAACAAGAGAGCATACATCAGATGACTTTTTTCTTACTAGTAGACCAACAATGAGATTGACATCAATTTGTATTAAATCTTCACTGTATTCGATACACGTGCAGAGAGTAAACACTCATCTGGAACAGAACCTGAATGGTGAATATGGTCAGCTAGCTTGCTTTAGTCGCTCATTCACGCACACAAGGCCGATTGTGTCACACCGACGCAGTGTCGACTTCGAGATGAGTCGAATCTCGAAAGTGGCTGGCGACGAAAATCCACAATGAATTTCGTCGGGCAGGGTCCCAAATTTGTCGGTCGTGGAACGATGACATTAGTTCATACATCGACGAAACAAAATAGTATCTCGATAGAGAAATGATCAAGCTCGCGATTTCTGGGGCACATCGTGGCTGATAAGCGCAAGAATCCATAATATTCTATGATCGAGGCAAAACGAGAGGTTAAAAAACCCCAACTTGGCGGATATAAGGCTACGGCAGCGCTGCGAGTTTTTCTTCTATACATACTCGCCAGCAAGGCGCTACCCCGCCTTTTGATCTCCAATGCCTTGAGGCCAATATATACTATTCGGCAATAGCTCTTATTCATTCAGTCTGAGAAATGGGGCAAAATTTGTTGTTCCAGTATATACAGCTATACTGGTATTTACTTAAGGACTTGTTAACTGTACATCATGTAGCTATTTGAAACAATCGTTGCTCATGAGGAGAGAAGTTTTGTTTCACTGATTTTTATTATTCCATAACTCAATTTACTTTGGCAAAACAGAAATTTAGATCAATGACTAGTTGTTAGAAATGAAAATTTTTGAATGTTTTTATGTAATCGTGTGATGAAGTTGAACAATTTCAGCTTGTTGCTGTGGCTTCCTTCATGTCATGGTTGACTGGATGGCATTCCTACACCAAGACAGCTCTTGGCTTGTTGGAAGAAAATATGCTCTCTCGAATACTTGTGGCACACAAAATGGCTGCCAATGGGTGAATAGCTGATATTGAGCAACAAGGTAATATGTATGAGGAAGTGGTTTTTGGATTCCACTCATGACTGTTGCAAGTCTATAGGTAAAAGTAATTTGTCGAGTGGACCTATCCTAACCTATACAAGGATCATTCTTTCTACTTTTTAGACATGAAAATAACTTGAACTTTTGGGGCAACTTTACAGTGCTGACGCCCTCTCCCCTTATTGTATAGCAAAGATAGAAATTTCTGGAGAGGCTCTTCTATTATGATTGATTGATATCGATTGATATGATTGGAGTTTCTGAGCTAACTCTATGAATATTTTGCATTCATAAATCAAGGCCTCCTTCGAGAGAGATTTTCTCATTCTTCCACATGGATCAGATCCTGACCCCTCTACCTAAAGTAATTTCTCACTGCCCTCAGCAGATATTGTGATTCATGAAGCAACTGAGCTCCTAGACTGGAATATGCATTTTCACAAGTTATTGGATGTGAGAATTTGAATGGTTGAGCAATGGTCACTAATTTCCTGAAATTTTTCTCAGGCTTCTATTTAAATGTTTTTGGCTACCCAACTGGTGTCCTGTCCACAATTTGCGAACTTTGATGGGACCTAGCTGATACTAGTCCTGAACTGTGATTTGAACCTGCATGAGCTGTCGGTGCTCCGGTGAGAAATAGGCAACCAGATTTACTGATTCTTTTATCGCACGCGACGGATGAAGAAATCCTCAAAATGTTTGGAACGCGAAATTTGAAAGAAAAAGAAAGATAGATCCAAGTTACAAATACGAATTGAATTTATTGAATTTTAGAACGCAAGAACGAAATAGAATACAAAGTTTCGACAACGAGATAACTAGACGTTTCTTATCGTCTGCGTCCGAGACCGAAAGGCGTGATTTTTTGAGCGGGCGTGCCCTTTCTGAAAACTATGTTAGGGTGGGAGTAAAAACTGCTTCGCTACGCCAGAGTCACCTGATTTTCCCATCATCTTCTTTCGGGCGTCTTCGCTCGAACGCATGCATCTCCCAAGAAAGGGAAATTATTCTAAACTTACAGCTACTAGATGGAGGCACGGGTTCTATTTCTCGACTATTTTTTGTCAGCCTTCTGTTCTGAGGTAGGATTGGGCAGTCATCTTTCATTTGTTTCTCTGGTTCGATCCACCGTTATCTCCTTAATTTACTTGATTATTGGATGAATATTTCTTATAACTAATTGGCCTGAAAGTTATTATACCAATATTATTCCTGTTTTTGGTTTGAGAATAATTTTCACTCGATTTCTTTTCACGATTTAACAATAATATGACAAGTTATAATGTCATAGTAAATGAACAGAAATGTTACAAGTTATAATGTCACAGTAGAAGAAATGAATGACCTACAGAAGTATCATATTTTTGATGTCGTTTTCTGATTTCAATGATAATTGTTTGATTATAGCGATTCCTTTTTAGAGGGAATTTACATTTCCCAAATCGCTGCCAAAATGTATTTGAGGTTATATAGCCTCCAATAGTTCTTTACATATATAGTCTTTTGTTTGAAATGATTTTCTACCCCTTTTTTTCTAGCCCAGAATGAATATATGAACATATCGACGCCTCTTACAAAGATTCACACCTCTTTCCTTGAGACTGACGAAGATTAACGTTTATTCGTTGTGAACACGAAGATTAACGCATTCTCGTTAAGTCCACGAAGACTAACACTTACTCCTCACGGGCACGAAGACTAAGACTTTTTGCTCAATGGCCGATGAAACTAGCACTTACCCCTGAACGGTATGAAGACCATAACACACTTGTACACGTTCTCGTCCAAAGGGACGGAGATCAAGTATTTCGTCTTAGGGCCACGAAAAAAACATATTCTCTTTAGCGGCACGAAAATTAACGCATCCATAGACTTTATTCATGGAGGGACGGAGACTGTGAGTATTTCGTTTAAAACGAAGTACTTATAATCTCCGTCCCTTTAAGAATGAAGTCTACGAATGTGTTCATTCTCGTGCCGCTAAGGAGAATGTGTAACTTTTCGTGGCCTTAAGTCGAAATACTCGTAGTCTTCGTCCTTTCAAGAAAACAATGCGCGAATGTGTTAATCTTCGTGCAGTTTGAGGAGTAAGTGTTACTCTTCGTGGTCTTAAGCAGTAAGAGATAATCTTCGTGGCACTGAGGCGTAAGTGTTGATCTTCGTGGCGTACACAGTAAGTGTTAATTCTCGTGGATGTAACAAAGCAAATGCTAATCTTCGGCCCCCGTGTTAGTCTTCGTGGGCGTTAGCGGATGTGTTTATCTTCGTAAGAGGCGTCGATATGTAGATGGTTATGATATTCCTATATTCAGAGGTTACAGATATTCTTGAATGAACTTATTTTCTAAACCCTTTCATGCGATTATTAGGGTGTATCTTGTGTTAAAAATTATTATATTCAGTCACTATATATTGGTCAAGAGGCGAGTATGAGCAGACGAAAAATCGAGCGAGGCGCTGTGCCTATCGATACTTTGAATTGGGGTTTTTTAACCTCACACTTTTTTTCTACTTGGATTATTAACCTCTTAACGTTGCTCATAGAGCTCTGCAATGCTTTAACAAAGCCTTTCTGAAGCGATTCAGAGTTCTGTACAATTATTTTCTCAATCCGAGCACTGGACGCGTTTTATTCAGCACCGCAAAATTCATGCCTTCGTTTTACATCTCAGTTCGATTTCACCAGCCCCGTGCTTTGACTCGAGAAATATCGAAACATCTCTACTACACATGTATTGGGTATGTAAGATGGTCGAGGAAGGGAGAGAGAGAGAGAGAGAGAGAGATAGAAGCGCGTGCGCAAGATCTTCCTGTCCGGTTGACGGCAGTCTGCAAATGAGGCTGTCAGGCTGTCTGCTGCGTACCGGGCAACGCGGGCACCGATCAGCTGGTTTGTTATTGCGGATAAATGGATTTTCGAATTATCTGAATTTCTCGATTCTATAATTATTGCATCAGATGTGGATACTCGAAACTAGCCACGACTAGAGGTGACGTAAAGATCAAAGCGCCATGCGAGAAGGATAGGGAGGAGAGATTCGTCTGCTTTGTTGTGTTTTGTGTGTTCGTCGCGGCTCCAATATTGCTCTTGCCTGTAGCTGCATGGCTCTCCAGACTGAACTGAACAAAATATACACTGATAGTAGTGTATTTTTATGGAGAAAATGACGGAGCCGTGTGTAAGAAATTCTCAAGTGCGGTGAGGACAAGTGCTTGGAAAATTTGTGGTTACCCTTGGATTTTTATAACCAAGGAGTGAGACCCCCCCCCCCCCCCTCATTCACTTTTTTTTCAAAAGTAAAACTAGGCGAGTATGAGGTTTAGAAAAGAACCATTCATCTCCAGTACATCAAAACTTCAAATTCTATACGACATGGTTTAAACTCTAGGAGGGAATGAGATCTAAGAAAACCATGTCGAGTATTTTTTGAGCCGATTTGTCACAATCAACATATCATCACTGGTAGAGACTAGAGCCACTTTCCTCCAATCAAATCTTTCTTTCAATTCATCCTAATGCTGGTGGTTTGACAATTTCTTACTAGCTAATTGTCGATGAAATGACCCGGAGTTTAGGTGAGTAGAAGAGGTACAGGGGAGTATCGAAATAGAGAAAATATAACTGAGTATGATATGAGATTTTAGTGAATCATCATGAAAACCAAATTAAACTCAGTTATATTTTCTCTATTTCGATATTCCCCTGTACCTCTTCATCTCACCTAAACTCCGGGTCATTTCATCGACAATTAGCTAGTAAGAAATTGTCAAACCACCACCATTAGGATGAATTGAAAGAAAGATTTGATTGGAGGAAAGTGGCTCTAGTCTCTACCAGTGATGATATGTTGTTTTGATATTTCTTTGATTTATTAGCATTAAGCCAGTAATTGAGATATTGTAAAGGAATCTCTATGATATTAATGTTTATAGGGCCCTCGTCCCCGTTCGATTTTCCTCAATGAAATAAAATAAAATAAAATAATAATATTTTTTTAATTTGAAATTTTTGTGGGTCGAGGGCAATGATCGGCCAGGGCCACCCACGACCAGTTGGTAGTGTTCATTATATTCATTGGCATTCCCGGGTTCGTTCACTTCCCGGAAAAGTGGAAATGCGATAGCTTCGTATACGTGCTGCCGTCGCCCGCTGGTGCCGAAAGTCGTAAACGGCTCAATGCATAGATTTGAGCTCTTTTTGTACCAGAGGCTTTCGTCATCCGTCTCTTGGTTTTCTTGAGAGCGGCAAGAAGTGATGCGACGTATATGATACCGAGTGCTATTGGTTTATTTTATCGCTCGCAGCTACATTCGCTTGTTAATATCTAATCACGTTTTTGGGGTCCGATTTCCATTCGATTCTCATGCACCCTGGAAGTCGAATGGAATTCGGGTCACGAATGGTGATGTCTTTCCTCAGCGTGTCGCCTCGCTCGAGACAATTGCGCTATAACGCAATAAAATGAACGCTGCCCCATCAATGCGCTCCGTCCACTTGTGCCATGGATGTGAACGACCGAGATATTTCATTTATCGCCCGATAATAAAAAGTTGTAGAATACGAGAGTATTTCCGGAACCGATTCAAGAGAGATATGGTCTGCTCTCTCTTGTCTCGTGGACGAAAAGAAGAAAATTTTCACCGAGGATGGCTCCGACATCACATGAGTTTAAATTACATTTCAGCCAAGATTTTCTTTTCTTCAATTAGTCTAAAAAAATTCCCATAATTTTCGAGCTTGAATCTCGAATTTATGTCAGCGATTCGTGGAACAGTTTTTTAGAAATTTATGAGACCATAAATGTTCCCGGTAGTTATACGAAAGACCATTTAATCCGTTCTACTCTACAATCCCGATCTCAAAGTTAGGAGTATTCTGGATATTTGCGTCCACGCTATCTACAAATCTACGACAGATTCATATCCCTTCAACGGATAACAATTTCCAAAAAATAGTTCTGAGAACCGCTGAGATGAATTCGCGATCCAAGTCAAGAATTCTGAGAATGTTTACAGACTAGTTGAAGCAAAAAATGATTCTTTGGCCGGGACGTTTCGAACTCACGCCCTCTTGCTCATGGAGCAAAAGATTAACCGCTCGACCAGCCGACTTCCTTATGGTGTTAGCCTTATAAGTGACACATACTTATCGACCCTCCGAAGAGTTTCCAATATTTGCAATTGTTATTGTTATCTGTTATTCTTATCATCAATATAAGATGTGTTATTGAAGGATCTGAACGAACCTCCAACTTGGTGCGAGTGTCACCGTTCGATTCTGATGGACCGTACCGTGCGAGGACTCGGACCTCGACTCTGGCCAGGCATCGCTGAGACTCGTCAGCCACGGCACGTGAAAAATTCGACGCGAGGCCCGTGCTTACTTGAGTTGAGAGCGGATGATCTTCAGCTGCGAGCGCATTGCGCCATCTCCCGCCTACTTTCCTGCGTGTACACCGTTTCAATCAATTTTGAACGAGAAACGATGAATAGTTTTCGAAACAATCCCTTGCTTGACGTCATATAGCAATCAGTCATTATGGTGACATCATGTTCGATTTTTGGGCATAAAAGAGTTATATGTCAAGGAAATCGTTCGTAACCATCGCTCGAACATCGATGCTATAGCTATCTATGTCCTTGCGTATATATTCATTAGTTAGATATTTTTTTCCTCGCTCGGGTATGGTGTCATTTTCAAGAATATTCGTTTCTTACCAGAAGAAATTCGTTTTGTATAGGGTAATTATATAGTGCACGGTGTATACGAATACGGATTACTGATATAGTGCATCCAAAAAAAAATCGATAGATGACTTGAGCGGTCGTAAATGAAAGTGAGGAAAGACTGATACAAATGAGACCCTAAACTGAATTGAAACTGCAAAGTATGTCGGTTGTCAATTGATCTTCAGAAACATATATTCTATTTTGGATTTTTCGAATGAAATATCAAATCATCATTCCTTGAGAAGTGACATATATCTCAGTATCAGTACTCCCAGTATCAAATTAAATCGGTTGGTCCCGTCAGAACCAAAACATTTGTGCGAATTCATTTTTTTGTGTGATTCTCATTACACATTAACTGCCTCTGTCCTCCGAGATCGATCAAAAAATTCATGTTGGAATGAAAACATGTGAGGAAAATCTTTAAAATTATGCATCAATTCATCTATCTTATTTCCAAGATAACAGCTTTATGAATGCCACATCAACAAAGATTGGACACTCATGCCTTCCCAGTTTTTCGGTCATTCATTTCATGACTCTTGAAAAATGTGCGGTAATTGATCTTCTCTTCCAGAGAATTGTTATTACCACGAAACAGACATTTCATGGCTCAGCTCTGACTATTTCAATGTATTTCTCGTAAAATTCCACCTCAAAATGGTGGATGATAATGATGTGATGCAATTCAGAAGGATTATAGAAATCACCGTCACCGTAGATATATGGTACTTTGGACAAGATTTTCTATATAGCTTTTTCAATGGTAAACATTTGTGTTTGCGTGTCACAGTAAAGGCATCGTCAAATCTCACTGGAAAAGTTTTTACCTGGCTTACTCACCAAATGAACAAGATCCAAGCTTGAGCCTCTAGGAAAGTCGAGAGTTAGTGGTTGTTATATATACCTTTCGAGAATACTCTCTAGAGGTGAGATCTCTCGATATCGGAATATGGCTCAATATCTTCACTTATTACGTCGGCTCAACATTGCTATTCACAAATCATTCCCACGACAGGGGACAACTTTCCTAGTTGTATATTGTACAAAATTCTAGGACAAAATGTCGGCTATGTTCCAAGTATACTAAAGTGAGACTTGACACTCGATTTGAACGTAATATTACCCTTCCATAACCCAATTTTGATGTTTGAGAGGTGCGAAACCGGGATCGAATGAACATCTTGGTAAACTACACGATTGAAATGTGCACCTCCAATTCAGGACGTGCCACGAAGCCACGGTGAGGAGTTTTTGAGCATTTTTGGTAATCTCAGGTCCAAATTGAACTTATATCCGCTCCCGGAACTATTGGGATGAGGTGACAACTCGTGAAATGCCGTGCGCGGCAATAAAGGGATCCATATATCCCAACTCCAAGCTCAAGCATTGACTTGGCTAGATGAAAAACAGCTTTGCTACGCACAAGTCACGGTTAAAATTGAGTTACAGACACACCTTACAAAGGTTCACCTTTTGAAAGTATGGTGATGCTGTTTCTCATGAAATGAGAAAAAATTCGTTTGAGCTTTTCTTACGAAATCAAAGAAACCCAAAACACATCGCGCCATTGATAGCGATTTTCACCAGCAACGAAGTGATGGATATCTAAATATTTCATTGCTCAAGTATCTATTGTGGATGGAAAAAGGGAGTACAACTATTTTGTCGAATAAATTTTGAGTGATAGAGTAGGTGGTGTTGTGTCACGTGCCCTCAATGAGCCCATACATAGCTTGATATGATGATTAAACGACGAATTTCTTTCGAATCTCGACGGTCAATTCATTCGAAGCTACTAAGAGAGAATTTTATATCTCGTTACTCAGAGTATCTGAGAATATTAGTCGAGATTCGGAAGAAATTCGTCGTTTAATCATCATATCAAGCTATGTATGGGCTCATTGAGGGCACGTGACACAACACCACCTACTCTATCACTCAAAATTTATTCGACAAAATAGTTGTACTCCCTTTTTCCATCCACAATAGATACTTGAGCAATGAAATATTTAGATATCCATCACTTCGTTGCTGGTGAAAATCGCAATCAATGGCGCGTTGTGTTCTGGGTTTCTTTGATTTCGTAAGAAAAGCTCAAACGAATTTTTGACGACGGAGTCATCTTTCGGCGCTGTGCGAGTGAATCCGTGATTGGGAATCCATGTGGACACGCTCTCAGTTGACGGGATCGTTTGCTATGTTATGCGCAGGCGCCGCGTGCCACGCTATACTTTATATTAGTGAATATATGCTCACCATTATATTAGGTGCTGTATATATGTGCTATGTATAACGACTTTTACTATGACCTGATGCTCGCGCTTGTTGCTGTGTGTATGTGTGTGGGTCGTGTGTGCTCTAGAGCATGCATTTGCTTGATGATGGAACTTGCTTCAACAAACTACAGCAACTCGTTCATGGAAATTTTGATGACATTCGCAATGCGTGTGCATTACATATTTGAGAACTCGTTTGAGATTGAAATCATATCCATAATAGGGATTTCAATGTGGACTTTTTTGAGAATTGTTTTTGGCAGTTGCTAGAATTTTCAAGAGAAACCTTCGCCTCAGATTTGAAGGAAAATTCACATCAAGCAACAACAAAACGCGATTCTCGAAACTCTGATACACCACCGAGCTCGAGTGTAGACTACTCTAGCCCGATATCTATAAATATAGAATCGGAAACTTTTCTCTCATATCACACGTTTTATAATAGTCGTATGATGAAGCAAGTCTTCAAATTCAGAGCGTCGCATTACAGGTCTCCCAGATGTTGAGTGAAATTTTGAGCTTAGAATAACCAATTTCTAAGATGGGAACAATGGGAGTAACGAACCAATTCTGATCATATATGAATGAGACTTCGAGGCACCACACCGTTATTGAATACATGTTTTGTGATTTTAACTAATGCAGGGTACCCTCATCAAGCCAATTTCTCAATAACTTTGGCCCATCTCAATATTTTCGAACGTACTGCAACCCGTTCGGAAGCTTGTCTCGAGACCTTCGAAATGAGCTGTAGGACGTCTAATTTTGATAAACTGGAGGCGAGCTGTTTAAAATTTCCCAGAAAGTAGTTTCTAGGGGTTCACAAAAGTGTGTACACAACTTGCCGAGCAACTTGCCCCCATCATTTGAAACGATGTAAATTGGCGATCAAGTGCATGGAATCGTTTTTATATGTTTTTATCGCCGTGCAACTACATTTGGAGCTTTTCGCCGGTCCGAACCACTGTTTCCATTTACCTCCAAATTTTGCATTTACCAGATCGATGTTTTTCTACTCAAAAAACGGGGTTTGAAGGTCTTAAAACAAGGTATCAAATACGCGTAAGAACTTCAAGATCCGCCGAACTGAAAAAAATTCGCACCGGTTTTACTATGTGACGGGTGAAGTCCCATCACTCTCTCCTCGGCAAATATATGATAAGATAGTAACACATACATTTATATTATGAGTTTGTTACAGGTGTATCACAGGGTTGGGAAGAAAAAAATTTCAATATGGCCGGTCGTGCCCTCCCGCCCCTTCACCCCTCCCCGCTGCCTACAAACTGGAGGCGCGCGCAAATCGGTCTGCTTCATGCCTTGTTTGTTGACATTTGCGCGACGCTGTGAAGTGAATTAGGGGTTAGACTCGAGGTGCGGTGGTTTCGATTGCGAGGTTGCGAGGTGTACTGGTGTGTTTCGATTTTCTTTCACGTCCGTTTGACTTTGGAAGTTTTTGAAAATCTTGTGAGTTGCTACAAATTGAGCTGCTGCGATTTTTTAGTGCGGTTATTTTTTATGGGGCAATATAATCTCTTTAAGCAGAATCTTGTCAATGACAAATTGTCATGCAAATTTTTTCCACGCAATAATTTTGTGCCTGATTATGAGATGATTAATGTGTTTCAGATCGGCGTGCGGGCAATTTTAGGCTTTAACCCATTAACGCCTGAAATAATACTTTCATGACACTTTTTTGTTGCTCGTTTTTAGCTACAAAATAGCCCTCGAAAAAAATGTGCAGTGCATGTAATCTACGTAAAATTGTTTAAACTTTCAAAATGTGATTGAAATTTCCGTTCAAGGTTACCCTGAAGAGCTACGTTTGAGTTTTTGACGAAAAGAGATTTTTCAAACTCAAAATCCTCTTCAGACGGCATATTGACCCCCGCAATCGATAACTATGTATATGGCACTGTAAGATCAAAAAAATATGTCATTGGGTCCTGAACTACAAAATCTATAGATCAGAAGGATTTTATAAGTGAATTTGGGTCCAAGATATCAACCAAAACAGAAAGTGTTAGGACGCCTTTTGTTCCATTGTCGTTAAAACCTCTCACCCATCTCAATCCCTACTCTGGCCATCAAATAGCTTCTTGAAAAATATCATACGACATGTTACCGATTTAAAATTGTCTGTCCTTCCCGATTCTGTGATCAGAACTAGGATAGGACAACGTTTGAAGTGAGAAAAATTCGTGTTTTCATCAAAATCTCTGTGCTTTTAATAAAATTCACTTGAAATCTATTGTCATCGTAAAAATCGATACATTGTCACTCGAGACATTGGGATCTCAGATTTGCAGACGTTCAACATCAGAATCATAACATTAAAAGATACACTGTGAGAAATTTATTCAAAAAACTTCAACCAACTGGTGGAAGTTTTTATTCAACCAGTGGTCGAACGAAAAATTCAACATGAATGAAAACTTCCATCAGTTGGGTGAATGAAAACTTCAACCAAATGGTTGAATACTCGATGGCTGTGAGTTCCCGGATAAGCAAGCCATGAGATGCATGTGGGCCATTTCAGAGCATTTCGACAAATGCCGCCAGCAGGGAGGTCTGGAAAGAATCCCTAACAATTTTTTTCCATCAGTTCTATGTTTAAATATGGCAAAAAAAAATTTTTTTTATTTTTTCGGGGCTTCCCGTAGACCCCAGGGCCCAAAAAGGCCCATTTTCGACCCCTTTCGAGCCTGTTCTCGAAAAATTATAGCTCTGACTAGACCCAATATTTTTCAACGGACTTGGGCGCATTTTCTTTGTTGAAACTAGTTCTTTTGAAAAAATATTACCCGACATCGATAATCCAGCATGGCAACTTCTAAGAGCATATTCTAGCGATTTTTCGGCCTTCTTCGAAGTGACCTAGCTCCTACTATAAAAGTGATAATTGACGTTTTATGCCGATACTAGTAATTTATTTGAAGGTCTTGGAAAAACTTACAATTTTACTCCTGGTGAAAGTCGATTATCGGACTTTTCGTAAGAGTTACAGTCGGTACAAGTTGAGTGGTTTCGTGAAAATGCCAAACTTTGAGCTCAATTCTTTTCTTTTGACCGAAACGGACGAATTATGTGGAGGCATTTTTCCAGCTCTACAAGATGCTTTTGCCAGAATTGCCGTATCTTTATTCGTATTGAAACTGCAGGTGTCTCAATGAAAGGAAAAATTTTTTAGATTTTCTATTTTTTCATCAGCATGTAGGACTTTCAAAAATATTCGATAAAAATCATCCAAACCCAGTAAAAGTTAGTATTTTCTCTGCTCTTTAAGATGCTCTGTTGAAAAATGTTGTACAACGCATAAAATTTGACTTATCGCTGTTGCAAGTCAGAGTACTCGAGGGATGACCCATCGAGAACTTTTGGACGGTACTGTAGGTTACCTAGGCTATGGTTTTTTGGCTTAATCTATCAATCAGTTAATACCGAAATTCCATTTAATCTCCATAAACATAAATTTTTAGAAAAAACGGAAAATTCCAACGAAGTCTCCGTTTGGAGCATATTGAAACCGATTGTATAAAAATTCTGTTTCATTTAAAGTACAGACTTCGCTTACAAAAACCTCAGTTCAGATAGCCCGAATCGCCCTGATTATAGCTTCCTCAAATGAATAACTCAGAATATTCTAATTTTTTGTTAATATTCATACTTACCGCATATCTCCCCCTCAAACTAATCCATTATATTTTATTAGGCTACGTTGATACTTTTTCGCCATTCTAAATCGATTGGTTGGTACTGAATTTCTTCAAAATTCGCTTCAATACAGTCAGAATTAAATTTACTCTCGAGAAATCCAAATTCTCCGAAAAGACTCCATTTTTATAATCTCTGCATCATCAACTACATTAAAATTTCGCTCCAACCAAACGATATATCTTTCATGAAAACCCTAGTGTAGGTGATCTAATTTCCCCTAAAAGAGAATTTTGTAAATATAACTCAAAATAAGAGTAGAAAATTTCATGTAAAATTCGTTCTTTGCTCATATCTCCCTCTACCACTAATTTATCCACCTTTTAATGGACTAGAGAGGATATTTTTCCAGCATTCTACATCAGTTAGTTGAAATCGAATTCGATTCAGTTCCTTTTAAACCTGATTGAAACCCAGTTTTCCTTTCAAAAAGCAAAATTTTTCCCCAGCTCTCCGTTTCTATCATCTATAAACCAACTGTATCAAATTTCCGACTCGATCAAATGATTGTTTTTTCTCAAAAAAACTAGACACTCGATCATCTTAATCACCCTAGAAGTGTGATTCAAAAAAATGAATCAAAATATACGATGAAAATTCCATCTAAAATCAATTTTCCCCCCATATCTACCACTACAACTGATCCATCGATCTTCCAATGAAATAGACAGATAGTTTCCCGTATTCTCCATCAAATTCTTCAAACCAAATTAGATTGAAGCCCTCTCTAACATAATCAGACGAGTTTTTTTGCGAAAAACCAAACTACCGAAAACTCCATTTTAATCTTCTTCAAACTAAATGCATCAAGAACACTTACTAAATAAATCATAAATCTTTCTGAAAGATTACATCCATGGCACTTGACATCCATTTGTTGATACCAACTTCTTTCAGGATTCCTTGAAACATGATTTAAACGATATTTTTCTCGACGAATCAAATTTTTTGACATGAGGGACGACTGAAATATATTGGACCCCAGGGAAAATGAAACTATTTTGTGGGAAAACTAATGATGGTTTTGGAATATGAACCAGATTTTCAAATTTCTCATTAATTTGAGTGACTCTCTGAGACGATTTCGCCAAGAGAGCATTGTGCTAATCTCTTTCAGCAGCGTATTTTGTTTTGGTCGATATCTTGGGCCCAGATTCACTTATAAAATCTTTCTGATCCATAGATTTTGTAGCTCAGGACCCAATGACATATTTTTTTGATCTTACAGTGCCATATAGCTATCGATTGCGGGGGTCAATATGCCGTCTAAAGAGGATTTTGAGTTTGAAAAATCTCTTTTCGTCAAAAACTCAAACGTAGCTCTTCAGGGTAACCTTGAACGAAAATTTCAATCACATTTTGGAAGTTTAAACAATTTTACGTAGATTACATGCACTGCACATGTTTTTCGAGGGCTATTTTGTAGCTAAAAACGAGCAACAAAAAAGTGTCATAATAGTATTTTTTCGATTCGAGGGAGGGAAGTTTGGTTTTGCTTTTCGAGTGATTGTTTTCTGCCCGAGCCCTGGCGAGGGTCGAAATTAGCACGAGTAAAGCAAAAAAACTTCACGCCCGAGTATCGAAATACGTTTTTCGATCGACTGGGCGTAAAGTAAACAAAAAATACCGTGCGTAAAGCAGTGCTTTACGCACGGTAGTTTTTGATTTCCATATAAGTAAGTTCTCACAAGAAGGATCAGAAGCTACAACCCACTTGTATTTGGTAGGTCTAGGCAGCAAGATTTGTATAGCGAATAGTGATGCAAAAGTCACACAATGCACCTCTTTGTCTTCAAGTCTAATGTAATTCTTTGCAATCCTACAAAGAGTACAGGGAGTGGATATAGTGTTGAAGAATTACCTTTGATGCGAGATCTTTGTTCTTGTTCGACTTGTATCAGCATTTAGTTCCGTACCCAGAGCAATTCTTTCTTCAATATTTCTATTGCGCTCTGAGTTGCATATAAAACTCTCATGTCATTTTCAGGAATCAACAGTCTGGGGATTTTTTTGGGTCCAATAATCCAGTTGAGTGATTGAACCCATCGGTTTTTCCTGCCAAATTTCTTTATTCAGCACTCATAGATGTGACGTTTCGATTGTTTGTTTTGCAACCCTTTTCAAGCTAAAATTATGAAGTTACATTAGCTGGAAAAGGGTTGCAAAACAAGCAATCGAAACGTCGCACCTGTAACTGCTGAATAAAGAAATTTGGCAGGAAAAAACGATAGATTCAATCACTCAATTGAACCAAGATCCTGTGATAGATATCCTATTTGAAATAAGAATAATCTAGTGTTTAGCATTGAAGCAAAGATGCTTCTTTGGAGTTACTGCTTCAAACAGCAACATCTAGATAACTTTTGGGTCTAATTTTGAAATCTCGATTTTATTACATCTTCTTATCAATAAAAAAAATTAGAACAAGTAACTTAATACGAACGAATATATCAAGAACAAATCTGGAGGAACTTTTTTCACGGAACTCTTTCTTATCGGAGAAGTTGCATCAAAACAAACACCTATGGATGGGAAAATCATTCTTTTCACTCTTTCTCCTCTAGCTTGGAATAGTTTCATTTCATTTCATGAAATATCGTAGAATATTTCACTACATTGGGAATGTATCATTAAACTGGGATGCGCCTTATTGAAGAAATTGAGCATGCAACTATCATATATCATTGATATGCATAGATTATGTCTGATTCCTCTGTAACGGGTCTTGGAATAGATGAATAGGTACAATAAAATGTTACTGTAAGCATGACTCCCACGAGTCAAGAGATCGTGTTTTAAATTAAATCGCTCATTGGAGAATTTTAATCCAATGTGTGGTGAGAGCTGAAGATTGTACCAAGTATTTCACTCAATATGAGCCCCATGTCAATAACATGATGCAGGAACCTGTGTAGAAAAGATATAGTCATTTGATCACTTGTTGAATATCAGACAGAACACCACGGAATCTTTTTAACTCTGTAGGAGAATACCTAATTCATTCATCGACGAATGAGAGATTTACTCATAGATTGCAGTTGAGATGCGACAAAAATAATGGTATTACATGTGCGAAATGCCCACTCTGCTTCCTTGAAGAAAAAGTAGTCATCAGTTGAGTATAATCCTTGTATTCGCCTCCGCGAAGCTGAGATTAAATCATGTCTGACGTGTAATCCAGTAGGCACTTTTCTTGGTACAGTTCTTTCGTTTCCGACATATCTTCTTGGACGCAAAATGTACATACTTGGAAATCTGTATATTGAATGTGATCTAAGTATCAATTCTACAATATAGCAAGCGCTTGTTCGCGCAACCATGCAATTTTCCCTCGTAAACTTACAGTTATTAGCGCTTAACAGCATGCATGTCAGTAATGTTACAATTCAAAGTCATATACGTCTTCTCTGAGCTGATAAGCAGACAGGACAATGTATCTCTGATAGAATTCCTATCCCTGTCGCACAAGCAAAGTGATAGAATCGCTGACAGACTATGCATGGATCAGACGTCTCTCCTTCATCAACGCCGCCACCACAGAAAACACAGCCATCCATTGGCTCGGATTCTTGAATCAATTTTTTGGCATTACTGACTCGATAAGTCTGTGGCTTGAACCTCATATCGAAGCTAATTGAATAAAAAACAGGTTGAAATTCTCATCAAAAGATCTCTTACAGCATGGGGCATTTCGGAAATTTCAATGAATTGTGTAACTTGTGAGATCCATGAAAAGATTTGGGAGCAGTTTTATCTTCTTGTTCAATATGCAATTGGTACAAAAATTGTTTTGATTCAATCAGAGCCCCCCCCCCCAAATCCGCAGTTTCTGGGAATGGCCCTAAGTACGATCTTTCGGAGCATATTTCTGAAAAGTTGTAGCCTAGAAGTACACCCAAATGTGGGCATAAAATTGATCGCATTTTTTTCGTCATAATTCAAGTGATCTTTCAATGATCCTCGAAGTTACATGATTTCACTTCTGAATCCGATTATGAACCTTTGATGGTAAAAGTTTATAGGTTCTAGCTAATGGAGAGCTGTGAGCGACGGAACATGAGTAGACTGATGAAAATGCAGGATCCCGATCTCGTTTGAAAGAAAGTGCTTTCTTCGTAAAACTAAAGTATGATAAGATATTCTTAAGAAGTATCATACCTAAAATTTATGACTCAGGGATTTGAGATATTTGAAATGACTCATTTGAGGAGCGATAGAAATGAGTCATTTGAAATGACTCATTAGGGGAACTTGAAAAAAATTCCAAAAATCAATGTTCAATTCAGTATTCCTTTCTACATTTCAGGGCGTACAATACTTACAAGGGGAGTCCGGAGTCTCCGGATCCTGAAATCTCACCAAAATTTTTTTACATTCTCGTATCACCTAGAATATGAAGAAACCAAAGCAACTCTGTCAAATGGGCCTCCCGTTCAGAGCTACAGCCTATGACATTAGCATTGTCCATATAGGCCCATGTTAAAAAGTGATATATATAGATATACTAGCAATGTTGACGTTTCTGGCTGTAGCTCAGAACAGAAGGCCCATTTGACAGAGTTGCTTTAGATTCTTCATATTCTAGGTGGTTTAAAACTGTGAAAAAATTTTGGTGAGATTCCAGGACCCGGAGACTCCGGACTCTCCTTGTTAGTTTCAAACATATTTTTCAAAGGATTCATTTCACATGAGTTATTTGAGTCGAGTCATTACGAATGATTCATTTTTATCGTCCCTTAAATGAGTCACTTCAAATTTACCAAATCCTTGAGTCATTTCAGATGATTTATTTATTTTAGGTACAGTAGTACCATCAGTTGAAACGTTGAAAATTGGAATGGCTCATTCAAAATTCAGTGTTGTTTGATTGAATATAATTGAAGCACAGCGTACATATTCGTCAATATTTCAAGCTTGTGTGACCAACACATCCACTTGATATGCTGAACTTTCAGTTCCACCTCATGACAATTTGACTTTCAAAGTTTAGATCGGAACTAAGCGATGTGCGACTGTGAAAAAGAGATCGTGTCAATGATTTGACAAAAAAACATGGTGAGATGAGCCTTTTGTGGACCCCAAGAAAATTTGAAAAATCAGGAAAAATTGGTTCGTACAGATTGGATATAACAAACACAAAGCAAATTTCATCATTTTCCTAAGGTATTGCTCCCCATGGTGCTGCAGTTCTGTAAAATTTTCCACAATGACAACATGAGTATTTCTGAAACAAACTGGACAATACCGACACCCAAAGGATCTGCAGAAAATTCAAAAACGGAATCTTTCGCTTAAATTTTGCGTAAATAGTATCGAAAGAAAATTTCCAGATTTTTTGTTCCAAGCCTGTGGGCCTGAGCCCCCTAAGAAGCCCATGTGAAGCCCTTTTTGATCCTGAAACTAAAAAATGACTACTCCGATAAGTCAACCTTTTCCGACGTTCTTCGTCGCATTATTCTCCTTAGACTAGTACCTCCTTTTGAGAAAGAAATAATCTAGAGTGCTAATTTTAGAGATTCTTCATAATTTCCTCCACGGCTTAGCTCTAATCTATACGTCACGATCAACTTTTACCATCAATCATTTTCAAAGTCTTGAAATTATTATATTAAGAGACACAAGGTGCCTATTCCCCCACGGAATCCCTATATCAGGGTTGCCAACATAAAATCGAATCAGTGTTGCCAACTTGACGGCACGAAAAGTCCCTAGACCAGGTCAAATGTCCCTAGATTTTTCCGCGATGTATAGAACACGTGTTTGAGTGTCGTTCACGTATTTTTGACGTATTTTTGAGTTTTTTATATGTATTTCCGATTTAGTTCATATGTATTTATACGTTGATATTATATATTCGATTTGCTGCTAATTCTTGCCGTGGAGACGGTCGCTGATCGGTCTCACGGAGCCCTTTCGAACACTGCCCAAGCTTCCGAATCCGTTGGCGGAGGTTAGGAGCAATCGATTTTTATGTGTTTCGTTTATCTATTTTCGTATTAAAAGCATGCTGGGAGTCATTTTATGGCGTATTTTAGTGAAGCGTATTAGAAAATTCGAGACACCGCCATTTTCAACATCGAAGGTAGCCGAGTAACTTTTTACGGTTGACAAGGCCGCCTCACTTTCAGATGTGAATTAATTTTGGTGTTCGAGTTAGCTTTATTTCATGGTTTTCATTTTAATTTTTTGTTAGAGATGGATCGATCCGCATGAGTATTGGTTGATTTCGAATGAAATAAGTGATAGAGTGACGATGAAGTCGAATCGTACTGACAAAGTGATGGAATGTTAAAGATCGAGAGGTTGTTATTTCGTTGATTTTGAATATATGATACATACGAATGGATTTCAAATTTTTGAAACTTTTTTGAATGAATTCGAGGAATTTTTTATTTGACTTTGAAGATGATCATTTTCGCATTTCTACTCATACCGAGTGTGAACCTACGTAATACTTTGGAGTTTTTGAATTTATTTCTATTTGGAGGAGAAATTAAACGTTCTTTTGAAATTCGAACTTATGAAAATATGAAAAGAGAAGCGGTTCACGTTTATCTCGCATGCTGATATTAGAGGACGTCATTTCATATGGGGGAGTGGTTGAGAGGATTCTTTTGATCAGTTTATGATTCAAGTGCTTTTCATAAGTTTTAGGGATAGATAATTGACATTGAGGAACGGTATCGTATAGAGTATTAGAAATGACTTTTGTAAATGAATCCAATATCACTCGCTTGATGCAATCGTGAGGGGACAATTGAATTGATGGATTGTTATGGTTTTTGCTACGCTATCATCAAGATTAATTATTGGGAATTCATTCATCAGGAAAGTTCTTTGTTTTCATATTGAGCATTTATGTCGCAAGATTTGAATTTTTGAGAAGTCTCTGATTGGATGGAATGACCACGGTATTCATCATCCTCGTTTTGTGTTTATGATGTGAAATTGAGTTGAAACTGGGGAGTGTTTTATGTTCAGAGTGAAAATGTAACTCTTCATCACAGAGGTTGAAGGAGACATGATCCGATGAGACTGACCCGTCGATTTGGTTTACCAGTGTCGGGACCAAAGCGGTGCTCAGATCAGAGGAAATCCAGCAACATGCTTCCGAAGAGTGGCGTTAGTATTGTGTTGTCGTTTTACAATAGCTGAGCAACAAGGAGTCACACTCTGTCGCACTCGGGAATGAGAAACCCAACTCCCATATGAGCCAAGGCATCATGTGCTGTTGCAACTCGTAAAAGTGTGGTGTGGTATTTTCGAGTGAGTATGACGAGGATGAGTTGAATATATTTCTCATCAGAAAAGCTTTGAATTGGATCCTGTTGATAAAAATCACGTGAATGTATTTATTTTTTGATGAAATTGGGACAATGACTTTATTTTGTCAAGTGATAGTGGATTCATATTTATTTTTCCAAATGATTCGTAATTTGATTCAATTTGAACTGGAATCGGTTTTTAAAATTTCCCAATCTATTCAAAAATTCAGTTATGCCCTTTATGGAAATTTGTAGAAATCTAATGATGATTAGAATATTTTCTGACTTGAGATTGAAAGAATGTTCAATTAAAGATTGTATGCTTACATTAGAGGGCGTCATTTTATATTAGGGAGTGGTTGAGAGAATTCTCTGGACCAGTTTATGATTTAAGTAATTTTCATGAGATTTAGGGATAGATAATTGACATTGAGGAACGGTATCGTATAGAGTATTAGAAATGACTTTTGTGAATGAATCCAATATCACTCGCTTGATGCAATCGTGAGGGAAGAATTGAATTGATGCATTGTGATGCTTTTTGCTACGCAGTCATTAAGATTAATTATTGGGAATTCATTCATCAGGAAAGTTCTTTGTTTTCATATTGAGCATTTATGTCGCAAGATTTGAATTTTTGAGAAGTCTTTGATTGGATGGAATGACCTCGATATTCATCATCCTCGTTTTGTGTTTATGATGTGGAATTGAGTTGAAACTGGGGAGTGTTTTATGTTCAGAGTGGAACTGTAACTCTTCATCACAGAGGTTGGAGGAGACATGATCCGATGAGACTGACCCGTCGATTTGGTTTACCAGTGTCGGGACCAAAGCGGCGCTCAGATCAGAGGAAATCCAGCAACATGCTTCCGAAGAGTGGCGTTAGTATTGTGTCGTCGTTTTACAATAGCTGAGCAACAAGGAGTCACACTCTGTCGCACTCGGGAATGAGAAACCCAACTCCCATATGAGCCAAGGCATCATGTGCTGTTGCAACTCGTAAAAGTGTGGTGTGGTATTTTCGAGTGAGTATGACGAGGATGAGTTGAATATATTTCTCATCAGAAAAGCTTTGAATTGGATTCTGTTGATAAAAATCACGTGAATGTATTTACTTTTTGATGAAATTGGGACAATGACTTTATTTTGTCAAGTGATAGTGGATTCATATTTATTTTTCCAAATGATTCGTAATTTGATTCAATTTGAACTGGAATCGGTTTTTAAAATTTCCCAATCTATTCAAAAATTCAGTTATGCCCTTTCTGGAAATTTGTAGAAATCTAATGATGATTAGAATATTTTCTGACTTGAGATTGAAAGAATGTTCAATTAAAGATTGTATGCTTACATTAGAGGGCGTCATTTTATATTGGGGAGTGGTTGAGAGAATTCTCTGGACCAGTTTATGATTTAAATAATTTTCATGAGATTTAGGGATAGATAATTGACATTGAGGAACGGTATCGTATAGAGTATTAGAAATGACTTTTGTGAATGAATCCAATATCACTCGCTTGATGCAATCGTGAGGGAAGAATTGAATTGATGCATTGTGACGGTTTTTGCTGCGCAGTCATTAAGATTAATTATTGGGAATTCATTCATCAGGAAAGTTCTTTGTTTTCATATTGAGCATTTATGTCGCAAGATTTGAATTTTTGAGAAGTCTTTGATTGGATGGAATGACCTCGATATTCATCATCCTCGTTTTGTGTTTATGATGTGGAATTGAGTTGAAACTGGGGAGTGTTTTATGTTCAGAGTGGAATTGTAACTCTTCATCACAGAGGTTGGAGGAGACATGATCCGATGAGACTGACCCGTCGATTTGGTTTACCAGTGTCGGGACCAAAGCGGCGCTCAGATCAGAGGAAATCCAGCAACATGCTTCCGAAGAGTCGCGTTAGTATTGTGTTGTTGTTTGACAATAGCTGGGCAACAGGGAGTCACACTCTGTCGCACTCGGGAATGAGAAACCCAACTCCCATATGAGCCAAGACATTATGTGCTGTTGCAACTCGTAAAAGTGTGGTGTGGTAGTTTTGAGTAAGTATGACGAGGATGAGTTGAATCGATATGTAATCAGCAAAGTTTTGAATTGGATCCTGTTAAAGAAGGTTACTTGAATGCATTTACTCTTTGATGAAATTGGGACGATGATTTCATCTTGTTAAGTGATAGTGAATTCATATATGTTTCTCTGAATGATTTGAAATTGATTCAAGATGAGCTGGAATCAGTACTCAAAATTCTTCAATATATTAAAAAAGTCAGTTATGCTCCTTTTGAAAATTCGTATGAATTTCATAATGAATAGCATATGTTTTAACTCGAGATTGAAAGAATGTACAATTGAAGATTGTACAAAAATATCGCTTAATGAGTTGTATTCCTTTCGAATGCTTATCCTATAGTAAATGAATCGACACAGGGATGGTTGGGGCAATTTCCCCAACCATTTGATTTTATTTATCGAGTTTCAGGAGATTCAGATATTGATACAATCCATATTGAACATATTTACATATAGAGTATGGAACGTGATATTCTAAACAAAAGTTTCATCATACATTATTACAATTATAGGCTTACATCCTGATTACTTATAATAGAGGGAGTAATGATATACAATCGTATGGGAGGCGTATGTTGCCGTTTTGTTGATAAAATTGAGTCATCGTACAAATTGAATGAGAATTGTCATAACAAAAGATTGAATATTGAGAAACGTATATGGGAGTCACTACATTGATCAATGATAATCCTCAATCATATTCGATAACAAACGAATATATAAATGAAATTATGGATATTTGATATACGATTCTAGGAACGCACCAATTTTAACAATACCTTGATCTATATTTTTATAACCACTGGTGATATTTGCGGAAGGTTTTATTGAAATGAACAGAAATATCGATCTATCATCTTCGTTGTGTGATATGGAGTGGAATTGAGTGTGAATCGGTCCGTGTATATCGTTTCAGTGTAAATGTAACTCTCCATCACAGAGGTTGAAGGAGACATGATCAGATGAGACTGACCCGTCGATTTGGTTTACCGGTGTCGGGACCAAAGCGGCGCTCAGATCAGAGGAAATCCAACAACATGTTTCCGAAGAGTGGTGTAAGTGTGTTGTGTTGTTTTTTTGGAAGAATACCCTACATTTACAGCAGCTTGGCAACAGGAGATTGTAGTATGTCGATCTCAGAGATGATAGTCTCGATCTCTATGTGAGCCATGGCATCATAAAGTCCTGTTACAACTTGTAAATGTATTCGATTGCACTTGGATATGTAAGAGATGTGTATTGTTGGGAATCATTTGTTGAGATGTGTGACGAAGATGATTTGATTTTTTTCGTAATTAAAATTAGCCTCAAATTAAATTGTAAGATCAAGGATACATTTGTGAGATACCATGCATACCAATTTAGTAAAGAAGTAAAGGCTATTATGTGCTTACGTTCTCTGAAAAACTAATCGATCTAATGTTCTGACGACGATTTCATAGAATCATGATATTCGAAAAATTTCCATAGAGCTATATCTAATTAAAATTCTATACATATTTTAGTATAAGGAGTGACACGGGTTGATACATGAAACTCACATTTGATGTCTTCGGAAGTTGATTCGATTCCAGAGGTGTTATGGATTCCCTTGTTTTATGTGATTTTTGTCATTCTCTTGTGCTTGGATCCATGTCATCTTACTGTAGTTTTGATTTTGTTAATCTTTCTGGAACGGTTGTAACACGTTGAGTTGAAAACTTTTTGTAAATCCTCCACTGGGTGATTCTCACATTTGATATCTGGATGCCTGTGGGATGATAGACCTTGGTATGAAACTGAACTCCCCATTGGGGTCAATTTAATGGATGAAATGTCAATTCGACTGAATTTTGTGATATTGCAAGATATCTCTATTGTGGGAAAACTTTATAATTGGAATCGTAGAGCCCGGAAATTCTATCTTTGGAGGTAACTCATCAGTTTCGATTGGGACTATGGAAATCTAATTCACTTCTCAATTTCATTTCGGAAAAAAATTGAATTTTTATTTATCATGTACATGATTTGATAAAATTTCGGAAAAGGTTTGTATTTTGATGTTTGGTTCTATTATCAATTTTAGAGAACATGGGAAATGATGTTTTGATAGATATTACTCACCTTTCCATTATTGTGTAGTAGAGGTCAACGTTCATGATGGTATTTTATAAGTTCTCCTCATATATCTACATAGGATTTTCTTGGACTTGATTTCCTCTTTGGCGTACGAATGTTCGTGACCGTGTAAAGGGCTATACTGTGGGCTGCTGAGAGAGCGCGTATCACCAATTGTCTTCTATTTTTCTGTTGACATGTTGTTTGATCTTACTCGTCGCCTATGTGTGTTTGTGCAGGCAGCGAGGGGAGAACTGCGGCTCCGGGAGAGAGCACGTATGCTTATGCGTCTTTTCCACTGGAACTGATTAGAATAAAGGCAAGTTCAGGAATTTTCTCAGAGTGGAGAATTTCGCTCATTTTTGTGAACATTTTCCGAAAAAAAAACAATTTTTTATATTTTCGTTTTTTTAAAATCCCGTAAAAATTTCGAATTTCTATTTCTTTTATTTTCGTTTTCGAAGCCCTAACTATTCGAGGAAAAACGAGTAATTGAATTAATGATCAAATTACTCACCCTTCAGCCATTCTATAAATGTTGTGTGTCGACGATGATATTCTGCAAGCTCACCTCATTTTTCGTTGACTCTTCTTATGATTGCCCAACCGCATAGAGTACGTGTGTTCGCGACGGGCTCCAGAGGATGACTGCGGGCCGTTGAGAGAGCGCGCATCACTCAGTATCCCCTCTCCTCTCCTAGTGTCATGACATGATCAGCGCGCGTCTGTGTCTGTGAAGGCGGGGAGGGGGAGAATGCGACTTCAGTAGAGAGCGCGAATGCCTGAGCGTTTCTCTAACTGAAACTGATAAGAATTAAGGCAAGTTCAGCATATGCCTCAGAGTGGGAAATTTTGGAAATTTTTGGGAAAGTTTTTTAAAGAAAAAAATAATTTTTTTTATTTTTGTTTTTTCAAAATCCCGTAAAAATTTCGAATTTTTATTTTTTATATCTTTGTTTTCGAAGCTTCGGACAAAATCTTAAAATTTTTTCAGTATATCTTCAATCATTTTAATCACTAAAAATTCTTGACGTTTATGTTTTCATAACTCTAATGATTCAAGGAAAAACGAGTAATTAAATAAATGATAGAATTACTCACCCTTCAGACGTTCTATAGATGTTGATGTCTACGATGATATTCTGCAAGCTCATTCCATTTTATTCGTCTCTTCTTATGATTGCCCACCTTCATAGAGTACGTGTGATCGCGACGGGCTCCAGAGGATGACTGAGGGCCGTTGAGAGAGTGCGCATCATTGAGTATCCCCGCTCTTTTTCGGTGTGACGTTGTCGTTTCTCGATGCGTGTGTCTGTGAAGCTATTTAGGGGAAAACTGCGGCTTCGGTCGAGAGCGCCTATGTTTGAGCGTCTCCTCCGCTGAAACTAATGAGAATGAACTCAAGCTCATGATGTGTCTCAGAGTGGAAAATTCCGAAAATTTTCGGGAAAATTTTTCGAAAAAAAATCGATTTTTTATATTTTTATTTTTTCAAAATCTCGTAAAAATTTCCAATTTTTTATTCCTTATCTCTTTGTTTTCGAAGCCCCGGACAAAATCTTGGAATGTTTCCATTAAATCTTCAATCTATTCAGATCATCAAAATTCTCGACGTTTACGATATTACAACTTTAACGATTTGAGGAAGAACGTGTAATTGAATTAATGATGCAATTACTCACCTTCTAGACGTTCTATGAATGTTGATGTCCACGATGAAATTCTGCAAGTGTATTCCATTTTATTCGACTCTTCTTATGATTGCCGCCCTTGATAGAGTACGTGTGATCGCGACGGGCTCTAGATGATGACTGAGGGCCGTTGAGACAGCACGCATCATTAAGTATCCCCACTCTTGTTCGGTGTGACGTTGTCGCTTCTCGATGCGTGTGTGTCTGCGAGGGCAGCGAGGGGAAAATTGCGGCTCCGATAAGGAGCGCGTATATCTGAGCGTCTCTTTCACTGAAACTGATGAGAATGAAAGCAAGTTCAGGAATTGTCTCATGGTGGAAAATTTCGGAGATTTTTGGGGAAAATTTTCGAAGAAAAATCAATTTTTTGTATTTCTAATTTTTATATTTCATATCTTGTGTTCAAAGCCCCGGACGAAATCTTGAAATTTATTCATTGTATCTTTCATCTATTTAGATCATCAAAACTCTCGACGTTTATGTTCTCGTAACTCTAACGATTCAAGTAAAAACAAGTAATTGAATGAATGATCGAATTACTCACCCTTCAGCCATTCTATAAATGTTGTGTGTCCACGATGATATTTTGCAAGTTCACCTCTTTTTCCGTTGACTCTTCTTATGATTGCCCAACCGCATAGAGTACGTGTGTTCGCGACGGGTTCCAGAGGATGACTGCGGGCCGTTGAGAGAGCGCGCATCATTCAGTATCCCCTCTCCCCTTCTGGTGTCATGACATGATCGGCGCGCGTCTGTGTCTGTGAAGGCGGAGAGGGGGAGAATGCGGCTTTAGTAGAGAGCGCGAATGCCTGGGCGTTTCTCTAAGTGAAACTGATAAGAATCGAGGCAAGTTCAGAATGTGCCTCAAAGTGGGAAATTTTGGGAATTTTTGGGAAAATTTATTGGAAAAAAAAACTTTTTTATATTTTTGTTTTCTCAAGGTCCCGAAAAATTTTCGAATATTCATTTTTTATATATTTGTTTTGTCGAAGCCTCGGAAAAAATTTTCAAATTTCATGTATCATATATTCAAATAATTTGAACCATTGAATTTTTTGATGATAACGTTTTCTGAATTTTAACAATTTTGGAAAAAGTGAATTTCAAAATTGAGGTTGGAATTACTCACCTTCATGATGTCCTCTATGTATGTTGATCTCTTCGATGTCATCTTGCAAGCTGACTCTGTTCCGCGTCGACTTTTGTCATACCTGCTCGACCCCATAGAATACGCGTGTTTGCGCTGGGCACAAGAAGAAGACTGCGAACTGTTGAGAGAGCGCGCGATACTGAGTATCCCCTCTCCTCTTCTGGTGTCGTGATGCTTTTCGGCGCGTGTCTGTGTCTGTGAAGGCGGGGAGGGGGAGAATGCGGCTTCAGTAGAGAGCGCGAATGCCTGAGCGTTTCTCTAACTGAAACTGAAAAGAATTAAGGCAAGTTCAGCATATGCCTCAGAGTGGGAAATTTTGGAAATTTTTGGGAAAATTTTTTGAAAAAAAAATTAATTTTTTTTATTTTTGTCTTTTCAAAGTCCCAAAAAATTTTTGAATTTTTATTTTTTATATATTTGTTTTGTCGAAGCTCCGGAACAAATTTTCAAATTCCATGTTACATACATTCAGATAATTTGAACTATTGGAATTCGCGACGTTATCGTTTTCTCAGTTTTAATGAGTTCGGAAAGAATGAATTTCGAGATTTAGGTTGAAATCACTTACCTTCATGATGTCCTCTATGTATGTTGATCTCTTCGATGTCATCTTGTAAGCTGACTCTGTTTCGCGTCGACTTTTGCCATACCTGCTCGACCCCATAGAATACGCGTGTTTGCGCTGGGCACAAGAAGAAGACTGCAAACTGTTGAGAGAGCGCGCGATACTAAGTATCCCCTCTCCTCTTCTGGTGTCGTGATGCTTCTCGACGCGTGTCTGTGTCTGTGAAGGCGGGGAGGGGGAGAATGCGGCTTCAGTAGAGAGCGCCAACGCCTGAGCGTTTCTCTAACTGAAACTGATAAGAATGAAAGCAAGTTCAGCATGTGCCTCAGAGTGAGAAATTTCGAGAATTTTTGGAAATGTTTTTTGAAAAAAAAAACAATTTTTCATATTTTCGTTTTTTCAAAGTCCCGAAGAATTTTCGAATTTTCATTTTTCATATATCTGTTTTGTCGAAGCCCCGGAAAAAATTTTCATTCAATTTCCAAAAAATTTTTGAATTTTCATTCTCCACAATTTCTTTTTATTGAGGGTCCGGAAAAAATTCCGAATTTCTATCCAATATATTTTCGTTCTATATTGATTTCAAAAATAACGATTAATCAAATTATTCATGGAATTACTTACCCGTACGATGTTTTTCCTAGATGTCGATGTCAACGATAATATTCTGCAAGCTCACCTCATTATGTGTCAACTGTTTTTATACTCGCTCAACTTCTATGAGCACGTGTGTTCGCGACGGGCTAGAGAAGATGACTGCGGGCTGTTGAGAGAGCGCGCATCACTAAGAATCCCCTTTCCTTTTCTGGTGTCACGTTGTTTGATGCTTCTCGCGCGCGTATGTGTTTTTGAAGGCAGCGAGGAGACGACTGTGGCTCTGGTAGAGAGCGCGTATGTTTGAGCGTTCCTCTAAGTGAGACTAAGAAGAATGAAGGCAAGTTCAGGATGTGTTTCACGGTGGGAAATTTCGATAATTTCCGGAAAAATATTTTGAAAAATAAAATAATTTTTTATATTTTTGTTTTTTCAAAATCCCGAGAAATTTTTCAATTTTCATTTTTATATATTTGTTTTGTCGAAGCCCGGAAAGATTTCATCTCTTACATTCTCTTTTCTTCTGAAGGCTCGGAGAAAATTCTGTTTTTCTATTCATTATGTTCCTATTCTATTCGAATCACTCGAACACCTTCGACTTTCCTGTTTCCACAATTCTATCGATTTCAGAAAAACGAGTAATCAAATTATTGATGGAATTATTTGCGCTTACGATGTTTTCTTCAGATGTGAATGTCCACGATGATATTGTGCAGCTCACCTCTTTCTGCGTCGACTGTTCTTACACTCGCTAAACTTCAAAGAGTACGTGTATCCGCGATGGGCTCAAGCAGGTGACATTGGTGATATTGATCTTAGTACGAAGTAAGGCCCAGAATGAAAATTTTGAGTGTTTTTTGTATATTTATCCCTGTAACCAACTGAGTAATTAATTCACGTCAAATCGATGTACATCTATTTGGCCTACTAGAAATCACTT
This sequence comes from Eretmocerus hayati, assembly GCA_029851415.1. Taxonomy (NCBI): domain Eukaryota; kingdom Metazoa; phylum Arthropoda; class Insecta; order Hymenoptera; family Aphelinidae; genus Eretmocerus; species Eretmocerus hayati. The sequence continues at coordinate 192,411,306 of CM056742.1, read as the reverse complement.
TATTTGAGCATAACGATATTTTACAACATCATATTTCTGAATTTCCGATAGAAAACTTCCGTATTTTTATAATTAAGCACTAGCGTTATGTTTCGCGTTGCTCGGCCTGTAAAAGTCCCCGAGAAGCGTATCAGTTCACCAAAATGCTCTTTTAACCCTTAATTACCCTGGTATTACGTAACGCCATGCTAATCAAAAGGAAGTTGTGTCAAAATACTCCCACCAGGGTAACTAAGGGTTAAATCAAATGAAAATATGTTCTGTCCCATTCTCACATATCGAGTTATATAATGATAACTTTCATGGTCTTTATGAGTTCAGACCCATGTGAGAAACCGCCGCTTAACTAAATATATAAAATTTTTGAAAAACGTACTCTCATTTGATTTGTAAGAGCATTTTCGAAAACTAATACGCCTATCGGAAACATTTACAAGCCGAGCAACGCGAGGCATTACGCTAGTAGTATATTACGCAACAAGTGCGAGAAGGTCAATTTCCGCACAAGTTGCCAAACGAGTGCGGAAACTTCTCGCACGTGTTGCGTATACTATTTTTTGCAACTGTGCGCGAAGTTGTAATTAAATGCACCACTGTCCGAGCAAAATCATCTTGAGAACGAAGTTTTCAAGAAAGGCCAAATTCAGAGGGATGACGTGACATCATATTTTGGAACTGTGCGTGAATGAAAATGCATTATAGCGAGAAGTAACATTTACGCACACTTCACCAGTGCGTAAATGTAAAACTGTGCGAGAAGTCATTCACGCATTACTTCTCGCACTGTAAATAATGAAGAGAAGTCTCATTTTTTTACAACTTCGCGCACACAGTTGCAAAATAGTATATTTCGCACCGAGTTCATGAGGTTGTAGCTCGCTTTTGAGCGATCGGTTTTCGACCCGAGCCGCAGGCGAGGGTTGAAATGATCGCTTGGAAGCGGGGAACCTCGTGTGCGAGGCGCGAAAGTTATTTTTCGCAATTTTGTAGGCACTCAAACATCGGAAAATTGCGAAAAATTAATTATGTACCTTGTTAGAAACGGAGTCCTGAATTCTCGATCCTTTTTGAAAATTGCCCAACTTTGATCGAGTGTGGATACCAAAAAAAAGACAATGAACAACTTTTACCAGTGGTTAAATTGTAAGGCTTTTCTTGGAAAGAACTACAAGATCCCGGTAGGAATTTTTGAATCATCATGATTTCCTTAGTAGTTGAGGGTGATTGCCTGAGATGGGAAAATTTCTAATATTGAAGACCATTACAGGCATGGAATTCCGATCAGAAAAAATGTTCAAAGAACACCAATAAACAGATTTTCGTTCAAACAGATCGCTGTTCGAGAGTGGGTTTCTATGCTGCATTTTTGCGGGGTATTGTAGCTTTGCGAGGTCGCCAGGCTGGGTTATCCATATGACCAAAATTTTTCACTCAGCGTAGTACTTGATAGTCATCTTACTTGATAAGAAATGTATATAAATTCACATGCTCTACAAGGCGATTCACAAGAGGTAATTCCCCATTTCATCGATTTTGACATGAAAAATTAAACAGCCCAAGGAATATCCTCATGCTCATATAGTGGTATGTGCGAATGCCCATGGAATCGTGTGAGAACTACACCCTTCGACCCTGAGGGATCCCATACGAGCGTAGGCTGCACAGGCCAAGTTACAAGCGAGCCGCACGCGCACGCGCGCTTGTTTCCATTAGGAACTAGGAGTAATTGAGATTCAGAGTCATATGCATGAATGGAATAATGGAATCCAGAAGTCCCTGTCTCGGAACTCACAGCCTTGATGACGAAATGAGTCTAGACGTACAGTAGAAGAATGCATTTTTCGTCATCAATCATAATCTATGTATTCTTCATCACTTTCTTCATCAAACTCTTCTTCACTAGTATCATCGCTATCTAAGTTCTCTTCCCAGTTGTCCACATCTTCGTCCGAGTTGGAGTCAGTGTCATCATCGTTTTGAGTTTCTTTGCAAGAGCCTTCACCAACAAATGGAAATTCATGAGTTGGATTCTCGTCAGCATATTCGATGTCATCTATATCTACGTCTGATCGTGATTGGATGAGTGACTTCATTTCGTCGGTTAGAGGACACTTTTTGTGTTCCTTGACATTTCTCTTCAGGCTCATACTAGGATCCGAATTCAAGAGTAAGCGATGAAATACATCCGCATTAGTTGAGACCCTAAGGATGATTCAAAAATACAATAGAACTTGGTTATAACGAGAACTCGGCTATAACGAGCAAATTTTCAAGATTTGTTCGGTTTCGATATTAAGTAAATGGAATCACCCTCGGTTATAACGAGCTCGGTCATAGCGAGACATCGATTATAACGATCAAAAATCTGCCAAAAATCGGATTTGCACATCTGCTATAGCGAGCAGATACGATTCCAACACTACGCGATGGTGAATTTGAGAGCTTGGCACTAACTGTGAAGATGTAGCATTATATTGGAACTAGTACTTTCGATACAAGCATCATGAACACTGAAAAAAAGCTTTTACGCTGATAGGAACAGTTGAAATAATGAGAGTATTGGAGCCAATACAGAAGTGTGCTGAACTTACGATTAGTAAGATCTACGGTGTGCGCTGTTCAACGTTTATCAACAATCTCGAATGTTTGATAGACTTTCATCTTCCTGATAAAGATATTGATGGTGAGTTTTTTCACCACTATTTAAAAATGAGACATTTTTTTCAACATGACCGTTGACCCAAGAAACAATATTATCGATCACTGATGTCATAAAAGAGTCATAATAGAGTCATAAAAGAGTCAGATCACTGATGTCATAATTATTCGAGATTGATACGCACCATCCACCGTTTTTCCTTTGCTAAGACTCAATCCAGAGCTGATTGCAGTGATTCTCAGACACGTGGTTAGGCTTGAAATATTGCCTAACTTTTTCCGCATGTAGTGCAAGTATTTGTAGATCGGCAGTACATTTTTTCTCCACCTAGAAATCACCATTACTTGAATAATCTGCATTACTCGACAGCTTTTCCTGGACGAATGTTGTTCCCAAATTTTTTTGCGGCAATTCCTGGCCTACAGATTGAGGTCAAATTTTAGCTAGATACTGGACAGATTCACTCCAAGTGTTTTCGAAGCGGCAGCATATCGATTCCCGAGCTAAAATCGGTTATATTTGATTCATGTTGGTACTGGAGATACGCTTCTGACAGAGAAATCGGATCAAAATCGATGTCAAACTCAACCACGGCTGTTCTCAGAGTCGTGTTTGTGCTCAAAATTCGGAGGATTTGAAGTATAATGCATGAAACAGCTTCTTGGGGTGGCAGCAGGACTGTCTCCGACTTATGAAACATTATTCGCGACTGATACGCGCCTTTCATTGCTTTTCCGTTGCTCAGACTCAACCCAGAGCTGATTGCAGTGATTCTCAGACACGGGGTTGGGCTTGAAATATTGCCTAACATCTTCCGCATGTAGTGCAAGTATTTGTAGATCGGCAGTACATTTTTTCTCCACCTAGAAGTCACCATTCCTTGAATCATCTGCATTACTCGACAGCTTTTCCTGGATGAATGTTGTTCCCAAATTTTTTATGGCAATTCCTGGCCTACGGATTAAGGTCAAATTTTAGCTAAATACTGGACAGATTCACTCCAAGTGTTTTCGAAGCGGCAGCATATCGATTTCCGAGCTAGAATCGGTTATCTCTGATTTATGCCAGTGTTTGAGATACGCTCCTGACAGGGAAACCGGATCAGAATTGATGTCAAACTCAACCACGGCTGTTCTCAGAGTCGTGTTTGGGCTCAGAATCCGGAGGATTTGAAGTATAATGCATGAAACAGGTTCTTGGGGTGGCAGCAGGACTGTCTCCGACTTATGAAACACTATTCGCGACTGATACGTGCCTTTCATTGCTTTTCCGTTGCTCAGACTCAACCCAGAGCTGATTGCACTGATTCTCAGACACGGGGTTGGGCTTGAAATATTGCCTAACATCTTCCGCATGTAGTGCAAGTATTTGTAGATCGGCATTATATTTTTTCTCCACCTAGAAAGCACCATTCCTTGAATAATCTGCATTCCCGACAGCTATTCCTGGACGAATGTTGTTCCCAAATTTTTTTGAGGCAATTCCTGGCCTACGGATTAAGGTCAAATTTTAGCTGAATACTGGACAGATTCACTCCAAGTGTTTTCGAAGCGGCAGCATATCGATTCCCGAGCTAGAATCGGTTATCTCTGATTTATGCCAGTGTTTGAGATACGCTCCTGACAGGGAAACCGGATCAGAATTGATGTCAAACTCAACCACGGCTGTTCTCAGAGTCGTGTTTGGGCTCAGAATCCGGAGGATTTGAAGTATAATGAATGAAACAGGTTCTTGGGGTGGCAGCAGGACTGTCTTTGACTTATGAAACACTATTCGCGACTGATACGCGCTTTTCATTGCTTTTTCGTTGCTCAAACTCAACCCAGAGCTGATTGCAGTGATTCTCAGACACGGGGTTGGGCTTGAAATATTGCCTAATATCTTCCGCATGTACTGCAAGTTTTTTTTGAACGGCAGTATAATTTTCTTTCACCGAAAAATCACCATTCCTTAGATAATCTGCATTACTGAACAGCTTTTTCTGGACGAATATCGTTCTCAAATCTCTCGGCAGTAATTTCTCGACATCGAATTAGGCTCTAAATTCTGATCAGCACTTGAGGAATTCAATCAAAGTTTGTTCGACTCGGCAGCATATCAAAATCCGAGCTGAAATTGGTCACTCTTGATCGAAACCTGTGCTAATGAGACTTTCCCGACTCGGAAGAGATCGAATTCGATTTCAAACTCGTCCACGGAAATTTTCAGAGCCGTGCTTGGGCTCAAAATCCAGGTGAGTGATGGTAAAATGCACGAGGAAGCTTCTTCTGGTAGCAGCAGAGAGGTTTCCGATCTGGAAACCACTATTTTCGACGAATACGCAGCGCTCATCACTTTTCCTCGCTCTGGAATCGGCCTCAGAACCGATTTCGGTGACTCTTTGACCTGAGCTTTGGCTCAAAATATTGTTTCGCATCCTCAAAATGTACCCCGACTCATTGTAGATCGGCAGTATATTTATTCGTCACCTAGAACTCACCGTTTCTTGAATAATCTGCACTGTTCTGCAGCTTTTTCTTGACGAATATCGATCTGGAGAGTGGGCTCAAAATTCTATTAAATGTTCTATGATCCCATTAGAGATGTTCCTGACCTGGCAGCATATCGAATTCTGTGGTAAAATCGACCGTTCGCGGATGACTGCCATATCTCAACAGACATTTTAGCCGCAAAATAGATCAGAATCGATCTCAAATCCTCCCTCAGCAATTTTCAGAACTGTGTTTCGGCTCAAAATTCTGTAAATTTATGGGAGAATGTGTTGAAACGGGTTCTGAGTCGGCAGTAGGATTAGATTCGACCCAGAATTCACTATTCCCGACTAATTATCAAGGCTCGTCAACTTTTCTCGGCTCAGAATCGACCTCAGAGCTGATTGCGATGGATCCCGTACATGAGGATGAACTTAAAATACTGCTTCCCACTCTCAAAAAGTACCCCAAGTTATTACAGATCGGCAGTACACTCTTTCTCCACCTAGAAATAACGATTTATCTAATATTTTGCCGGCTAGACAGCCTTTCCTGGACGAATATTGATCTCAAATCCCTCTGCGGCAATTCCCAGACCTGAGACCAGGCTAAAAATCATGTTTAATGCTCTAGAAATACACCCAAAGTCTTCTTCATCTGGCAGCATATCGCATTCTGAGCTAAAATCGACCATCTCGAATGTCCCTTCAGATCTGAAGAGACAATCCCGCCACAAAATAAATCTGAACCGATCTCAAAATTCCCCGCAGCAATTCTTAGAGCTGTGCCCAGACTCAAAATTCTGAGAATCGATGGAGGAATGTTTTGAAAAGAGTTGAGAGTTGGCAGTAGAATCATTTTCGACTCAGAATCCAGTATAATCGACTAATTCGCAGCATTTATCACCTCTTCTCAGCTCAGAATCGACCTCAGAGCTGATTGCGGTCATTCTCAGACTTGGGGTTGAGTTTAAAATACTGCCATCCACCTCTAGAAGGTACTCCAAGTGGTTGCGGATCGGCAGTAGAACTACTGACTCGCCACGCGTGAGTTTCATTCCGGCGAAATATCGATCTTCAACCCCATTTCGCGTTCAACACCCCCCCCCCCCCCCCCCACCCCTGCCCCCTTTGTCTGAGACAAAATCAGATTAGCACATCTCCTAGCCCTGTCGATTACAAAGAGAATGCCGTTTGGCTCCTCCCGATAGCTTGAAACAAATTTTGAAGCGATTTTTGGCCAGAGTTGGAATGTGACGACTATAGTGGGACGGTCTCCACGGATGCTCTTCAGGTCTTGGCCGGTTGGGCACCGTGTGACTTACAGTGCTGGAGACGAGTCGCCATTTGGAGGGTAAAGAAAAATGTGGACATGCATGTGATAGATTTGGTGAAAGGGCATGAGATTGTAGGTATGGATGGGGGTGAGATTGTGGAAATGATTGAGAAAAGAATGAGGGACGAATGGCAGGATAGGTGGGATAGATCATGGAATGGGCGTGCCACTCACGCCTTCATTAGCCAGGTCACACTGGTGGGAAGCATCCCGAGAGGACTGCTTGAATCGTCCCTGCGCCCCTGGTGTTTGCTCACCGGGCACGGGACATTCAATGCATTCCTCTTTAAAAGAAGGCTGAGTGTTACGCTCAGGTTTGTGTGTGGAGACGAATGGGAGGACTGGTTGCATGTGTTGTGTGAATGTGAATTGTATGAGGAATTTAGGGACTTGGAGAGAATGGGTGTGAGAATGAATGAATGTGGAGTATGGGATGTTTCTGGAGTTATGAAAGGGAAGAAAAGTTACGGGGTTTTCTGCGACTTTGCGGAAAGGGCGCATCTAACTCTGGTATTCATAGTCGTGCCTGACCCGTGGTTCACGAACGACTATGAATACCAGTGTAAGGAGAGGGGAGGTGGTGAGGTGGATGAGAGAGGAAGGCGAGGACGACGACACTTAGGTGTCTAGTCCTCAAATTGAGACCGCAAGGGGGACATTGTGTCCCGGGGTGTGACGGCCCTCCGGCCCCAGTTACTGGGACACCGTACCCGGGCTTAGGCCCGAAGCCGGTAGGGAGAAGACTGGACCCGAGACTGGCGCTCGGTACTTTGACTTCTCCCGAAAACCCGCAAGGGGGGTTGGGGCATGGTGCCTCATCCGTGGAGTCTGACGAGCTCCCGGCCCCAGTCATCGCCTCCCGGAGCGAGGAGACCGCACATCTCCATCCGGCACCACGGGAGTGGATGAGTCTAGGAACTCGTATTGGAATCGCCCTCGGGCGATAACAATGTGAGACCGAAAGACTCATCCATCATCCCGAGGGACTCCCTGGGCTCTCAGAAAGCCTAGACGAGTCCCAAAACCCCCCACCGAGGGGTGGAATCGGCCTTGTGCTGGGGGCTGAGCCCAGAATTCGGTAGTCGGGGAGGAGGACTGAGTCATCTTCGAGCCTGGCTCGGTGTTGGCTATCCTCCAAACCGACGCGCTGGCAGGGCGTATCCCTGCCCTGCGCCCATGGGGGCAAGCCGGGGTGAAGGTGAAAGCCAGGCACCCGGGATATAAAAGTTAAATTCCTGCCAAGATTATTTGGAATTAAGCGTCTGACGCAGTTCCGCAGTGATACAGTTGATTGATCTGTGCGTGAGATACTGCAAAGAAAGAAGATAGTGTAAAATTAGTCGCGGACGAAGAATAGAGCCTTGAATATCAAAATACTCTCTCCTTGCAAATACATCGTTTCGTAAGTGTCATTGCTTCTCCGAGAATTCAAATTCTGTGACTGGAATAGCCATCCATTTAAAATTCCCATCATGGATAGCGGAAGAGGGCTGTTTCCGCTGGAAGAGAATTAAAAAAAACAGATGGAAATCTGGATACATTCACTATGACCATCTTACATTGTGGGAGGATGAGGTGGGTGAGTTCCTCCTGTAAAGGTGTATTCAGGATTCCTGCAACGAGATCGTCCGGGATTGCTCATAAGTTCCTCCCACCATTAGTGTGGATTTACTGAGATAACGTGTGATACCGAATCCATGCTCATGAAAATTTTCCTTCCTCGTCCACGAGACAAGAGGGAACCGTCTTCTCTCGTCCGTCTTCCCTCCGAGCCGTCATATCTCTCTCTTGCCTCATCCCAAATCAAGTACAATTCCTTGCACATTGTACTATCGGGCCGTATAAGCTCTCGGGCGTTTACATCTAAGGCACAATCGGGCGGAATGCGTTCGCCGCGTATCGTATCTCTCATCGCAAACGGGAAGGTTTGGTACGGCAAAGCGAGACACAAGACCCACAAAAGACGCAATTGCATTCAATTCCCAGAACGCATGGAAATGGAATGAAATTCAGAGCCCGAATCATGAATACACTAAGAGACTACTGGCTCGTACGGTGCTGCAGCACTGGAGCAGTGTTTGAGCGTTTCACTGGGGCATAAGCTCCTTCGCGCTGGCTCATTTCTGCACCAGCGTGGCAGAGCGGTTTTCCATGGACAGCCAATGCGCGCGCCTCAACACGCTGGGGCGTTTCGACACCAAGCGTGCAGACGGTTATATTTCTGATGGCATGCTTTATGCATGCATCAGCTGATGCTCAACGTCATCGCAGGAAGACATTTCACATCAGAGTTGAATGTTGTATTGATTTTTGACAAGCTTGATCGTTATTGAATAACTTGAGAATTGATATAAGTATCTGGTGTTACATTATGATATGTTCAAATTCAAACGATTTTAGTATCGAAGCAATCGATTTTAGGATGCCAGAAAAAGCATCTCTGTATGTGATTGGAAATTAGATGATCTGGTTGCAGAGGACCGTTGGTTAAATGGTCGAATAAATATGGTGTTCGGAATCGTTTCCTCGTGGTTGCCAACTTTGAAATCTTAAAACATAAGAAAAAAACGGACCCTAGGACGCGCACGAAATTCTTTTGCGGAGCTGGTGAGCAAATTTCAAAAACTTATGGTTTTTTCCATGAAAAATGCTGACTTTTTCAAACTACAAGCATTTTAGCTCTGAAACGAGACGAGATATTGAAATGCAATTGCATGCATTTAAAACCTGAGGAAAAAGCCTATCAAATTATGCCTTGGAAACTTATTTCTTGGGTGGATAATTTCATTCATGGAGGATTCGGTAAAAATCACTTCCTAATTTTGGTCTTGAGAACCAATCCTCAAAAAAACTGAGAACACGTTTTCTCGACGTAAAACTCGATGCTCTTCTCGAAGAACATGTTACATCCGTGGTTTTGCACTTCCAGATGAGTTTTGAGTGACTATTCGCAATTTGATTTTTCGACCAATCAGAACGCGACCGTTTCCTGCACACACGCGTCGTTGATCTCGTGCAGTCGATCGCCCGTGAAATTTCCTATGGAACAACCACTATCAGAGCTCATTTTCATGCACTCTATCTGAAGCCATGACTCTTCAGAAAGAGAACAAATTGTGAAGAAGTTGGCGAGGCTCGCATCGGCATCCTGCCAGAAAATCCTAGAATGACAGATCCGTTCATTGGGTACATGATTCCTTGGACTTGAGGCACTTGATCTTTTTGATGGAAAATGACTCTCACACGCGGAAAATCGTCGCGTTCTGATTAGTCCAAGAATCACATTGCCAAAAATTGCTCAAAATTCATCTGGAAATACAGAGCCAAGATGGAACAACTTTTTTCATGAGAAGGATCAAATTTTACGTTGAAACACGAGTCCTAAAATTTTTTGGAAGAGTGGGTTTTAGAGGAAAAAATAAGTAGGTGATATTCACGGAATTCTCCGTGCTCTTATCCACAAGACCATCCACATGGAAGATGAGTCCCAAAGCATACTTGAATCAGCTTTTTTCTCAGCTTTCGAATGCGCTCAATCGCATGTCAACATCTTATTCCGTTCCACACCTGGAACAATTGTAGTGTAAAGAAGGAGATATCCTTTAAATGGGGGAAAAATGATGAATTTTTAGCTATGCAAAAGGATTTTCGACGGTCGTAAGTGAATATTCGTTTCTCATGTTTTCAGGTGTAGGGTTGCTAAAGAACCACGAGGAAATAGCTTAGGACACCATCTTTATTCGACCATTTATGTGAAGTGAAACTATTCTCTGGTTAACCCTCTGGCCATTTTCATTCTCTATTCAAAGTACTGTGACTATTTGACGCGTGTAATCGCATTCTGCGAGGGGGTCATTTTGGAGAGAATTCTTCCATCTTACGATAGGAACTATTGACAGATTCTCAAAAGATTCTAGTACCTTTCATAAATAATGGATCAAGTAGGGTCTCACTAATACAGTAATATTCCTAATAAACATTGTTGTACGGGAATTTTGAAAAAGCATCTAAAAGATCACGAAGAAATCTATCGATTCATGTGTTTAAGGGCATGCGGTAGCCGTGCAAGCTAAATTTTGTTCCCATGGTTGGGTCAAAATTTGAAAATTCGGAAAAAAACCAGGGGTCACGTTGAAAAATAATGTTCGCATTTGATTTTGGAGTTCCGAAAAGCACGGCATCAAATTCAGCGTGAAATTTTATTCAAAAAAACTTGTCTTCCCATTTCCAATTTAGTCAAGTGCGTCCAGCATCCAAGTTTTACGTGATTTTCGAGAAAAAACCCAAGTTTGTGGCGAAATTTGCCCGGAATGTATACCTTGTGATGATTAAAATTCGAAGTTTGGGATGTTTTCTAAAGCATCGAATTGTTTTGGGATGCTTCCCCCGAAATAGAGGTCTGATATCCCTGTTGGGTGAAGAAAAAGGAATGTATTTTTCAGGAAATATATATATCTATATATATGTATATAGCATGTGGGGGGGGGGGGTTTCTGGGGTAGAATGAACCGGGGAATCGAATCATGAGGGTTCCGAGTGCTTCCAGGGCAGTGAATTCGAATTAGCGTATTGACGGTCTAAGTTCGTGTTTTGAAAAAATGGCGACAAGGTTTTCGGACGTAGAGTTGAGCGACGAATTCATTGGTTGGGTCAGAATTTGGAAATTCGGAAAAAAAGTAGGGGTCACGTTGGAAAATAACGTCCGCATTTGATTTTGGAATTCCGAAAAGCACGGCATCGGATTCAGCGTGAAATTCTATTGGAAAATATGTGTCTTTCCATTTCCAATTTAGTCAAGTGCATCCAAAATGCAAGTTTTACGTGATTTTCGTGGAAAAATCCAAGTTTGTGGCGAAATTTGCCCGGAATGTATACCTTGTGATGATTAAAATTTGAAGTTTGGGATGTTTTCTGAAGCATCGAATTTTTTTGGGACGCTTCCCCCGAAATAGAGGTCTGATATCCCTGTTGGGTGAAGAAAAACAAGTGTATTCTTTTGGAAATATATATAACTATATATATGTATATAGCATATGCGAGGGGTTTTCTGGGGTAGCATGAGCCGGGATATCGGATCATGAGGGTTCCGAGGGCTTCCAAGGCAGTAATTTCGAACTAGCGATATTGCCTTGCTCGCTAACGCTCGCTCGGCATCACTTTATTTGGGAAACTCGATAGTTTTGCGATTTCTAAAGGTATTTTAAAATTTTTAGAAAGTTGTTAAGGTAGGTTTTTAAATAGGATTCTTCACTACTAAGACTATTGATTAATAAAAAACTTCTGAAGCTTTTAAGAATTAACTTTCCCATACAGGTTCACGCACGCAAGCACAAAAAAACTCTCCAATGTTCGATATGACTGTTGTTTCTACATTTTCCAGAAGACTACTTTTGGAAAATGTAGAAACATACTTTTGAATTCATCGAAGAAGTTTCTATATATTATAAGAAACCTTTCAACTATACGTGACTGATGAGGATCTGTAATAAAAAAACTTGAAAGAAAATTTTTTTCCGCTCTAGACTCAATTTCTACACGCACACAGCTGATAAGGACTTCCATCTCAATACAAATACTTGTCTACATATGTGACATTCTCAATGGTCCGCTCTGAATTGTCGTAAAATTATCTCAAAAAAAGACCATAAAATGAAATTCTAACGGAATGAGGATAAAAGATAATAAAGAAAATGATGAGATAACTCAAAGATAACGGAAAAATAACTAAAAGATGAAAAGATAACCGAAAGATGACGTTGAGATAAAAAGATAATCAAAAGATAACTACCAGATAATCTTAGATGATAATATAAACGAAGATACAATAGATATTTAGATACACGCGACATCGATCTTGAGAGTCGTTAGAGGGAGCTGATAAAAGTATATATAAAACTGAAGCGGCGAGTAGGGCCAGTCTGTCTTAACCCATCGTGGGGTGAAGTCAATGCCGCTCCTGATGATCTAGGAGTCACTTCGGAAGCCAACTTCCAGGAGATACGGGATCAATCGAAGTCTATCACAGGGGACTTCTCAGGTGAGTAATTTCATCTAAACAATTGAATACACAAACATTTAAACATATAACTTCAATAATTATATAATGTTTCATTCAAGTTGTAGCATCCAACAGTATGGAGCAATCTCAACTCCAGTCTCAACTCATCATCATTCGGAAATTCCCGGAGCATCATAGGAGGCTGCAATGGTGAGTCTTTATTGATCACTCAATCAATAATTAATTGATCAATTAATATTAATCAATATGCATAAAATGTTCGATACACTCACTCATATGAATCCACAGTTACACACACACACACACACACACACAAACACACACACACACACACAAACACGAACTCACTCACATACATTCACGCTCATTCACTCACATATAAATATACCTACCACACAATTCACTAACACATAAACAAATTCAGTTGGTCTATGAACAATAATATAACTTTCATTTTATTTATTTTCAGCCAATAGATCAGTCCAACATCCGATTGCAGCTGATCATTCAGATGTAAAAGAAAAATGACTTTGCCACTGGAACAGTCAAGGGTCATATTCAAAGGCTGCACTGGTAAGTAATAGAATGATCTTTTGAATGATCAATGATTATTAATATAATCTATAATTTTATCAATTAATAGGCCTATAATAAATCTTTCAACACACACACACTCACTCACCCACCCACCCATACACGCACATACACAATTAATTTCAACATTCAATACCTATACACAACACCTCCCTCATAATTCTATTGACACACACACACACACACACACACACACACACACCCATATATACACATATACACACAAACGTCTTCAATTGTTTTATAGTAGAAAAATAATACGCTTTAATGATTTTTCATTCTACAGCACCACCGAGGCCGAGAGAAAGTGTATCCCGCTAACCCATTGGACGATCTCAGTCAACAGGAGATTCTCAACAGGAAATACGTAGTCCAGGTGATTCCAAATCATTGAAGATTATTTAATGTTCTGAATGATAATGTAAGATTCTTATACTATTTGTGGAAAATTATAAAAACTTCATGGAAATTGTAGAGAAATGTATGTATATTGAATAATCCAATAAAATTCGACAGAGACGGGACTTTTGCCCGTCTCTCCTCTCTCGTCTCCATTCATTTCATAGGTTTAGTTAGAATAAACTTTCAAATAATTTTAAGTCACTTGAAAAGGACTATAAAATGATTTTTGCTAAGGTTTGACAAAATTCAATTCATTTATCTTCAAATTTCGACCATTTTAATTGATTGCAAAATTACACTTAATTTAGAATCAAGACCATGACAATAGGACAGAATTTTCAATAATGATAATCTTGCGTCATAGTAGAACTTTTCCTAATAATCAATCGATTTGACATCCACATACGAAGAATCCAGTACTTGACTATCGCCTGCGGTAGGGTGCCTCACAAAAGTGTGAGGTAATGTCAAGGACTCGGTGTTCTTATTAGCTGACTGACGGATCCCATCAAAGAATTTCCCCCCAATTGAATCCCTACATATCTGAGTCATTCTACACAGAACCCTTGAAGGTCTCCTGTTAGTAAATGACTCATCCATAGATTTGTACATTCTCTTGGAATCGTGAAATTCTGGGCTACGAACGCACATACTCTGACTGCATTATCCATCATGCAATAATTGAACAAAATAGAGGAAAGATTCTCCTGATAATAACTTTTAGAAGATTTTGCAATCAATTAAAATCGTCATCAGAGATCAAAGTTTTCCTTTTTTTTCAATACTCTCACCAAAATAGAATAAGAGATAATGATAAACTTTTTAATAACTATTGTTGCAAAATGGATTTTACACTGAAGAACACTAACAGTCTCTCATACAACACCATTGATGATTCAAAACAAACCAAAAATCACATCAATCATAATTAAAACACTTCAATTCACACTGATGAGAACGTTGCGGTGACTCGCCTAGGCCATGGCTCAAGAGTGATTAACTCCGCTGAGAGCGACCGAAGCGAAAAATCCAATACAAACTCATCAACACCACACTCATCACACATATAGGCTTTAATGCAATCAACTAATCACACATAGCACTATTGAAACACCCACTTTACACTGATGATAACGTTGCGGTATCTCGCCTAGGCCATGGCTCAACAGTTATCAACTCCGCTGAGAGCGACTTCACACACAACATGATAAGACACTCAAATCAATATAACAAAAAATCTAACAATTTCCACAATGCAACAGAAGAAATTTATTCATTCAAATTCATTAATAAAATCTTTCTAAATAATTATCAAATCTTCTAAGGAGTACCCAATGCATAGTTGAAAAGATATTCAATAACCAAGTTTTTTCATGGTAAATCACTCAAGTGTTTCAGAAAAAAGCATGTAAATTAAACAACGATTGAGTAATACCATCTCTAAAAAATTACATAATACATAAAAAATCAATCACTCCAATATTAAATTGGAGTGATTGATTTTTGTATTAAACAATTGTATTAAACACCAAAGGAATGAAAATGTATCAAAAAATCACTCGAAAAAGGAAAAACAACCGAAAAAGCAAAGTAGAAATAATCAAAAAACGACTAAATAACTTAAAAATAATCATAAGATAACCAAAAGATAAAAAGATAATCAAAAGATAACAATAAGATAAAAAGATAATCAAAAGATAACTTTAAGATGATCTCAGATGATCTTAGATGATCTTAGATAGTAAGTACTTGACACTCGCGACACATAAGGGCTATTGTCGCTCTCAAAATACCAACTCATATTTTTTTCCGTCAAGTTGGCAACCCTGCTTACGATTTTACGTTGGCAGCCCTGCTCGGGGGGATCCGGACGGACGGGATTTTGCCCGCGGCTTAACTATTGTAATTAGCATATTCACGGTCTAAGTAGGTGTTTTGAAGAAATGGCTACAAGGTTTTCGTACGTGAAATTGAGCGAGGAATCCATTGGTTGGGTCGAAATTCGAAAATTGGGAAAAAAACCAGGGGTGACGTTGGAGAATCTGAACAAGATCGGGTGGTGAACTATTCATTCATTGCAAGTTAGATTGTTCATTAGATTACGATAGGGGTGTTTGATGAGGTGTGGGTGTTTCTATCGTCTACGAGGCTCTCTGTCAGCGAGAAGGACGAGTATACAAAATTTGAACAAGATCGGGTGGGAAACTATTCATTTATTGCAAGTTAGATTGTTTATCAGATTACGGTAGGGGTGTTTGATGAGAATTGGGTGTTTTCATTGACGGTGGGGCTCTCTGTCAGTGAGAAGGACAAGTATACAAAATTAGAACAAGATCGGTTGGTAAACTATTCATTTATTGCAAGTTAGATTGTTTATCAGATAACGATAAGGGTGTTTGATAAGAAGTGGGTGTTTTTATCGTCAACGGGGCTCTCTGACAGTGAGGAGGATGAGTATACAAAATTTGAACAAGATCAGTTGGTCAACTATTTATTCATCGCAAGTTTGATTGATCATCAGAAAACGATAGGGGTGTGAAATTGTTAGTTGATAAGAAGTGGGTAGTTCAATTGTCAAAGGGGACTCTCTGTCAGTAAGAGCGACGAGTATACAGAATTTGAACAAAAGTGGTTGGAGAACCATTTATTAATTGCAAGTTAGATTGATTATCAGATAACGATAGGGTTGTGATAGGGGTGTCTGATAAGAAAAGGGTGTTTTCATCGTCGGTGGAGCTCTCTGTCAGTGAGAAGGACGAGTATACAAAATTTGAACAAGATCAGTTGGTGAACTATTCATTTGGTGCAATTTAGATTGATTATCAGATAACGCTAGGGGTGTGATAGGGGTGTTTGACGAAAAGTGGGTTTTTCCATTGTCGACGGGGCTCGGTGTCAGTAAGAAGGACGAGTATACAAAATTTGAACAAGACCGGTTGGAAAACTATTTATTTATTGCGAGTTAGATTGATTATCAGATAACGATAGGGGTGTGATAGGGGTGTTCGATGAGGAAAGGTCGTTTTTATTGTCGATGGAGCTCTCTGTCAGCGAGGAGGACGAGTATGAAAAATTTGAACAAGATCGGTTGGTGAACTGTTCATTTATTGCAAGTTAGATTGATTATCAGATAACGATAGGGGTATGATAGGGGTCTTTGATAAGAAAAGAGTGTTTTCATTGTCGATGGAGCTCTCTGTCAGTGAGAAGGACGAGTATACAAAATTTGAACGAGATCGGGTGGTGAATTATTCATTTATTGCGAATTAGATTGTTTATCAGATAACGAAAGGGGTGTTTGGTGAGGTGTGGGTGTTTCTATCGTCTGAGAGGCTCTCTGTCAGCGAGAAGGACGTGTATAGAAAATTTGAACAAGATCGGTTGGTGAATTGTTTATTTATTGCAAGTTTGATTGATTATCAGATAACGATAGGGGTAACATAGGGGTGTTCGATAAGAAAAGGGTGTTTTCATTGTCGGTGGAGCTCTCTGTCAGTAAGGAGGACGAGTATACAGAATTTGAACAGGATCGGTTGGTGAACTGTTTATTTATTGCAAGTTTGAATGATTATCAGATAACGATAGGGTAACATAGGGGTGTTCGATAAGGAATGGGTGTTTCCATCGTCGACGGGGCTCTCTGTCAGTGAGGAGGACGAGTATACTGAATTTGAACTGGATCGGTTGGTAAACTATTCATTGATTGCAAGTTAGATTGTTTATCAGATAACGATAGGGGTGTTTGATCAGAATTAGGTGTTTTCATTGACGGCGGGGCTCTCTGTCAGTGAGAAGGACGAGTAAACAAAATTTAAACAAGATCGGTTGGTCAACTATTTATTCATTGCAAGTGAGATCGTTCATCAGATTCCGATAGGGGTGTTTGATAAGGAGTGGGTGTTTTCATTCTCGATGGGGCTCTCTGTCAGAGTGAAGGACATGTATACAATATTTGAGCAAGATCGGTTAGTGAACTATTCATTTATTCCAAGTTAGATTGATTACCAGATAACGATAGGGGTGTGATAGGGGGGTTCGATAAGAAAAGGGTGTCCATATTGTCGATGGAGCACTCTGTCAATGAGAAGGACGAGTATACAACATTTGAACAAGATCGGATGGTGAACTCCTCATTCATTGCAAGTTAGATTGTTTATCAGATAACGATAGGGTTGTTTGATGAGAAGTGGGTGATTCCATTGTCGATGGGGCTCTCTGTCAGTGAGAAGGACGAGGATACGAGATTTCGACGAGGTCGGTTGGTAAACTATTTATCCATTGCAATTTAGATCGGTTATCAGTTAACGATAGGGGTGTGATAGGGGGGTTTGATGAGAATAGTGTGTTTCTATCGTAGATCGAGCTCTCTGTCAGTGAGGAGAACAAGGATACAAAATTTGAATAAGATCGGTTGGTAAACTATTTCATCATCGCAATTTAGATTGATTATCAGATGACGATAAGGGTGTGATAGGGGGGTTTGATGAGGGATGGGTGTTTTTATTGTCGATGGAGCTCTCTGTCAGTGAGAACGTCGAGTATACAAAATTTGAACAAGATCGGTCCGTAAACTATTCATTCATTGCAAGTTACTTTGATTATCAGATAACGATAGGGGTGTGATAGGGGGGTTTGATGAGAGAAGGGTGTTTCAACCGTAGATCGAGCTCTCTGTCAGTGAGAAGGACGAGTATACAAAATATAACAAGATCGGTTGGTAAACTATTTATTTATTGCAAGTTAGATCGATTATCAGAAAACGATAGGGGTGTGATAGGGGGGTTTGATGAGAATAGTGTGTTTCTATCGTAGATCGAGCTCTCTGTCAGTGAGAAGGATGAGTATACAAAATTTGAACAAGATCGGTTGGTAAACTATTTATTCATCGCAATTTAGATTTATTATCAGATAACGATAGGGGTGTGCTAGGGGGTTTGATAAGGGATGGATGTTTTTATTGTCGATGGAGCTCTCCGTCAGTGAGAAGGACCAGTATACAATATTTGAGCAAAATCGGTTAGTGATTTATTTATTTATTGCAAGTTAGATTGATTATCAGATATCGATAGGGGTATGATGAGAGGGTTTGATGAGGAAGAGTGTTTCTATCGTCAATGGAGCTCTCTCACAGTGACAAGGACGAGTATAAAAGATTTGAACAAGATCGATTGCTAAACTACTTATTTATCGCAAGTGAGATCGTTCATCAGATTCCGATAGGGGTGTTTGATAAGGAGTGGGTGTTTTTATTCTCGACGGGGCTCTCTGTTCGAGTGAAGGACATGTATACAATATTTGAGCAAGATCGGTTAGTGAACTATTTATTTATTGCAAGTTAGATTGATTACCAGATAACGATAGGGGTGTGATAGGGGGGTATGATAAGAATAGGGTGTTCATATTGTCGATGGAGCTTTCTGTCAGTAAGAAGGACGAGTATACAACATTTGAACAAGACCGGATGGTGAACTCCTCATTCATTGCAAGTGAGATTGATTATCAGATAACGATACGGGTGTGATAGGGGGGTTCGATGAGAAAAGGGTGTTTTCATCGTAGATCAAGCTCTCTGTCAGTGAGGAGGACGAGTATACGAAATTGGAACAAGATCGGTTGGTAATCTATTCCTTTTCTGCAAGTGAGATTGATTATCAGATAACGATGGGGGTGTGATAGGGGGGTTTGATGAGGAAAGAGTGTTTCTATCGTCGATGGAGCTCTCTCACAGTGACAAGGACGAGTATGAAAGATTTGAACGAGATCGGTTGGTAAGCTATTTATTTATTGCAAGTTAGATTGTTTATCAGATAACGATAGGGGTGTTTGATAAATAGTGGGTGATTTCATTATCGACGGGGCTCTCTGTCAGTGAGAAGGACGAGTATACGATATTTCGACGAGGTCGGTTGGTAAACTATTTATTCATTGCAAGTTAGATTGTTTATCAGATAACGATAGGGGTGTTTGATAGGAAGTGGGTGTTTCTATTAACGATGGAGCTCTTTGTCAGCGAGAAGGACGAGTATACAAAATTTGAACAAGATCGTATGTTGAACTATTTATTTTTTGCAAGTTAGATTGATTATCAGATAACGATAGGGGTGTGATAGGGGGGTTTGATGAGAAAAGTGTGTTTTTATGGAAACCGAGCTCTCTGTCAGTGAGAAGGACGAGTATACAAAATTTGAACAGGATCGTTTGGTAAACTACTTATTTATCGCCAGTCAGAGTGTTAATCAGATAACGATAGGGGTGTTTGATAAGAAGTTGGTGTTTTCATTGTCGACGGGGCTCTCTGTCAGGAAGAAGGACGCGTATACGAGATTACGACGAGGTCGGTTGGTAAACTATTCATTCATCGCAATTCAGATTGATTATCAGATAACGATAGGGGTGTGTAGGGGGGGGGGGGGTTGATAAGGGATGGGTGTTTATATTGTCGATGGAGCTTTCTGTCAGTGAGGAGAACGAGTATGCAGAATTTGAACCAGATCGGTTGGTAAACTATCCATTTATTGCAAGTTAGATTGTTTATCAGATAACGATAGGGGTGATGGATAAGCAGTGGGTGTTTGTATTGTCGCCAGGGCTCTCGGTCAGTGAGAATGACGAGTAGACAATATTTGAGCGAGATCGGTTTGTGAATTATTCATTAATTGCTAGTTAGATCGATTATCAGATAACCATAGGGGGTTTGATAAGAAAAAGGTGTTTTCATTGTCGGTGGAGCTCTCTGTCAGTAAGAAGGACGAGTATACAAAATTTGAACAAGATCAGTTGGTAAACTATTCATTTGGTGCAATTTAGATTCATTATTAGATAACGATAGGGGTGTGATAGGGGTGTTTTACAAAAAAAGAATTTTTTCATCGTCGACGGGGCTGTGTGTCAGTGAGGAGGACGAGTATACAAAATTTGAACAAGACCGGTTGGGAAACTATTTATTTATTGCGAGTTTGATTGATTTTCAGATAACGATAGGGGTGTGATAGGGGTGTTCGATAATGAGAGATCGTTTTTATTGTCGATGGAGCTCTCTGTCAGGGAGGAGGACGAGTATACAAAATTTGAACAAGATCGGTTGGTAAACTATTCATTCATCGCAAGTTAGGTTGTTTATCAGATAACGATAAGGGTGTTTGATAAGAAGTGGGTGTTTTCATCGTCAACGGGGCTCTCTGACAGTGAGGAGGACGAGTAAACAAAATTTGAACAAGATCAGTTGGTCAACTATTTATTTATCGCAAGTTTGATTGATCATCAGATAACGATAGGGGTGTGATATTGTTAGTTGATAAGGAGTGGGTAGTTTAGTTGTCGAAGGGGGCCCTCTGTCAGTAAGAGCGACGAGTATACAGAATTTGAACAAGACCGGTTGGAAAACTATTTATTTATTGCGAGTAAGATTGATTACCAGATAACGAAGGGGTATGAGAGGGGTGTTTGATAAGAAAAGGGTGTTTTCATTGTCGATGGAGCTCTCTGTCCGTGTGAGGGACGAGTATACAAAATTTGAACAAGTTCGGGTGGTGAACTATTCATTTATTGCGAATTAGATTGTTCATCAGATAACGAAAGGGGTGTTTGATGAGGTGTGGGTGTTTCTATCGTCTACGAGGCTCTTTGTCAGCGAGAAGGACGTGTATAGGAAATTTGAACAAGATCGGTTGGTGAACTGTTTATTTATTGCAAGTTTGATTGATTATCAGATAACGATAGGGGTAACAAAGGGGTGTTCGATAAGAAAAGGATGTTCTCATTGTCGGTGGAGCTCTCTGTCAGTAAGGAGGTTGAGTATACAGAATTTGAACTAGATCGGTTGGTAAACTATTCATTGATTGCAAGTTAGATTGTTTATCAGATAACGATATTGGTGTTTGATGAGGTGTGGGTGTTTCTATCGTCTACGAGGCTCTCTGTCAGCGAGAAGGACGTGTATAGAAAATTTGAACAAGATCGGTTGGTGAACTGTTTATTTATTGCAAGTTTGATTGATTATCAGATAACGATAGGGGTAACATAGGGGTGTTCGATAAGGAATGGGTGTTTTTATTGTCGACGGGGCTCTCTGTCAGTGAAAAGGACGAGTATACAGAATTTGAACTAGATCGGTTGGTAAACTATTCATTGATTGCAAGTTAGATTGTTTATTAGATAAGGAAGAGGGTAATTGATAAGGAGTGGGTGTTTTTATCGTCAACGGGGCTCTCTGACAGTGAGAAGGACGAGTATACAAAATTTTAACAAGATCGGTTGGTAAACCACTTATTTATTGCAAGTGAGATTGTTTATCAGATAACGATAGGGGTGTTTGATAAGAAGGGGTGATTTCATTGTCGACGGGGCTCTCTGTCAGTGAGAAGGACGAGTATATGAAATGTAACAATATCGGTTGGTAAACTATTCATTCATCGCAATTTAGATCGATTATCAGATAACGATAGGGTTGTGATAGGGGGGGTTGATGAGAATAAAGTGTTCCTATCGTAGATTGAGCTCTATGTCAGTGAGAAGGACGAGTATACAAAATTTGAACAAGATCGGTTGGTAAACTATTCATTCATCGCAATTTAGATTGATTATCAGATAACGATGGGGGTGTGATGGGGGGGGGGTTGATAAGGAAAAGGTTTTTCTATTGTCGATGGAGCTCTCTGTCAGTGAGAAGGACAATTATACAAAATTTGAACAAGCTCGGTTGGTAAACTATTTATTCATTGCAATTGATATTGATTATCAGATAACGATAGGGGTGTGATAGGGACGTTTGGTGAGGGATGGGTGTTTTCATTGTCGACGAAGCTCTCTGTCAGTGAGAAGGACGAGGATACGAAATTTGAACAAACTCAGTTGGTAAACTATTCATTCATCGCAAGTGAGATCGTTCATCAGATTCCGATAGGGGTGTTTAATAAGGAGTGGGTGTTTTTATTCTCGACGGGGCTCTCTGTTCGAGTGAAGGACATGTATACAATATTTGAGCAAGATCGGTTAGTCAACTATTTATTTATTGCAAGTTAGATTGATTAACAGATAACGATAGGGGTGTGATAGGGGGGTTTGATAAGAATAGAGTGTTTATATTGTCGATGGAGCACTCTGTCAGTGAGAAGGACGAGTATACAACATTTGAACAAGATTGGATGGTGAACTCCTCATTCATTGCAAGTAAGATTGATTATCAGATAACGATACGGGTGTGATAGGGGGGTTCGATGAGAAAAGGGTGTTTTCATCGTAGATCAAGCTCTCTGTCAGTGAGAAGAACGAGAATACGAAATTGGAACAAGATCGGTTGGTAAACTATTCCTTTTTTGCAAGTGAGATTGATTATCAGATAACGATAGGGGTGTGATAGGGGGGTTCGATGAGGAAGAGTGTTTCTATGCCGATGGAGCCCTCTCACAGTGACAAGGACGAGTATAAAAAATTTGAACAGGATCGGTTGGTAAACTACTTATTTATTGCAAGTTAGATTGTTTATCAGATAACGATAGGGGTTCTTGATTAGGAGTTGGTGTTTTCATCGTCGACGGGGCTCTCTGTCAGTGAGAAGGACGAGTATACGAGATTTCGACGAGGTCGGTCGGTAAACTATTCATTCATTGCAATTGATATTGATTATCAGATAACGATAGGGGTGTCATAGGGGGCTTTGATGAGGGATGGGTGTTTTCATTGTCGATGAAGCTCTCTGTCAGTGAGAAGGACGAGTATACGAAATTCGAGCAAGATCGGTTAGGGAACTATTTATTCATTGCAAGTTAGATTGATTATCAGATAACGATAGGGGTGTTATGGGGGGGTTTGATAAGAAAAGAGTGTTCATAGTGTCGATGGAGCACTCTGTCAGTGAGAAGGACGAGTATGCAACATTTGAACAAGATCGGATAGTGAACTATTCATTCATTGCAAGTTAGATTGTTTATCAGATAACGATAGGGGTGTGATAGGAGTGTTTGATAAGAAAAGGATGTTTTTATTGTCGGTGAAGCTCTCTGTCAGTGAGAAGGACGAGTATATAATATTTGAGCAAGATCGGTTAGTGAAATATTTATTTATTGCAAGTTAGATTGATTATCAGATAACGATGGGGGTGTGATAGGGGGGTTTGATGAGGAAAGAGTGTTTCTATCGTCGATGGGGCTCTCTCACAGTGACAAGGACGAGTATAAAAGATTTGAACAAGATCGGTTGGTAAACTACTTATTTATCGCAAGTTAGATTGTTTATCAGATAACGATAGGGGTGTTTGATGAGAAGTGGGTGATTTCATTGTCGACGGGGCTCTCTGTCAGTGAGGAGGACGAGTATACGAGATTTCGACGAGGTCGGTTGGTAAACTATTTATTCATTGCAATTTAGATCGGTTATCAGATAACGATTGGGGTGGGATAGGGGGGTTTGATGAGAATAGTGTGTTTCTATCGTAGATCGAGCTCTCTGTCAGTGAGAAGAACGAGTATACAAAATTTGAACAAGATCGGTTGGTAAACTATTTTATCCTCGCAATTTAGATTGATTATCAGATGACGATAAGGGTGTGATAGGGGGGTTCACAAGGGATGGGTGTTTTTATTGTCGATGGAGCTCTCTGTCAGTGAAAACGACGAGTATACAAAATTTGAACAAGATCGGTCCGTAAACTATTCATTTATTGCAAGTTAGATTGTTTATCAGATAACGATATGGGTGTTTGGTAAGGAGTGGATGTTTCTATTGTTGACGGGGCTCTCTGTCAGTGAGAAGGACGAGTATACAAAATTTGAAATAGATCGGTTGGTAAACTATTCATTTATTGCAAGTGAGATCGTTTATCAGATAACGATAGGGGTGTTTGGTAAGGAGTGGATGTTTCTATTGTTGACGGGGCTCTCTGTCAGTGAGAAGGACGAGTATACGGAACTTGAACAAGATCGGATGGTGGACTATTTATTTGTTGCAAGTTAGATTGATTATCAGATAACGATAGGGGTGTGAAGGGGGGGTTTGATAAGGGATGGGTGTTTTCATTGTCGATGGAGCTCTCTGTCAGTGAGAAGGACAAGTATGCAAAATTTGAACAGGATCGAATGGTAACTATTGTTTTTTTGCAAGTTAGATTGTTTATCAGATAATGATAGGGGTGTTTGATAAGAAGTGGGTGTTTATATGGTCGACTGGGCTCTCTGTCAGTGAGGAGGACGAGTATACAAAATTTGAAATAGATCGGTTGGTAAACTATTCATTTATTGCAAGTGAGATCGTTTATCAGATAACGATAGGGGTGTTTGGTAAGGAGTGGATGTTTCTATTGTTGACGGGGCTCTCTGTCAGTAAGAGCGACGAGTATACAGAATTTGAACAAGACCGGTTGGGAAACTATTTATTTATTGCGAGTAAGATTGATTACCAGATAACGAAGGGGTATGAGAGGGGTGTTTGATAAGAAAAGGGTGTTTTCATTGACGATGGAGCTCTCTGTCCGTGTGAGGGACGAGTATACAAAATTTGAACAAGTTCGGGTGGTGAACTATTCATTTATTGCGAATTAGATTGTTCATCAGATAACGAAAGGGGTGTTTGATGAGGTGTGGGTGTTTCTATCGTCTACGAGGCTCTTTGTCAGCGAGAAGGACGAGTATACAAAATTTGAACAAGATCAGTTGGTGAACTATTCATTTGGTGCAATTTAGATTGATTATCAGATAACGCTAGGGGTGTGATAGGGGTGTTTGACGAAAAGTGGGTTTTTCCATTGTCGACGGGGCTCGGTGTCAGTAAGAAGGACGAGTATACAAAATTTGAACAAGACCGGTTGGAAAACTATTTATTTATTGCGAGTTAGATTGATTATCAGATAACGATAGGGGTGTGATAGGGGTGTTCGATGAGGAAAGGTCGTTTTTATTGTCGATGGAGCTCTCTGTCAGCGAGGAGGACGAGTATGAAAAATTTGAACAAGATCGGTTGGTGAACTGTTCATTTATTGCAAGTTAGATTGATTATCAGATAACGATAGGGGTATGATAGGGGTCTTTGATAAGAAAAGAGTGTTTTCATTGTCGATGGAGCTCTCTGTCAGTGAGAAGGACGAGTATACAAAATTTGAACGAGATCGGGTGGTGAATTATTCATTTATTGCGAATTAGATTGTTTATCAGATAACGAAAGGGGTGTTTGGTGAGGTGTGGGTGTTTCTATCGTCTGAGAGGCTCTCTGTCAGCGAGAAGGACGTGTATAGAAAATTTGAACAAGATCGGTTGGTGAATCGTTTATTTATTGCAAGTTTGATTGATTATCAGATAACGATAGGGGTAACATAGGGGTGTTCGATAAGAAAAGGGTGTTTTCATTGTCGGTGGAGCTCTCTGTCAGTAAGGAGGACGAGTATACAGAATTTGAACAGGATCGGTTGGTGAACTGTTTATTTATTGCAAGTTTGAATGATTATCAGATAACGATAGGGGTAACATAGGGGTGTTCGATAAGGAATGGGTGTTTCCATCGTCGACGGGGCTCTCTGTCAGTGAGGAGGACGAGTATACTGAATTTGAACTAGATCGGTTGGTAAACTATTCATTGATTGCAAGTTAGATTGTTTATCAGATAACGATAGGGGTGTTTGATCAGAATTAGGTGTTTTCATTGACGGCGGGGCTCTCTGTCAGTGAGAAGGACGAGTAAACAAAATTTGAACAAGATCGGTTGGTCAACTATTTATTCATTGCAAGTGAGATCGTTCATCAGATTCCGATAGGGGTGTTTGATAAGGAGTGGGTGTTTTCATTCTCGATGGGGCTCTCTGTCAGAGTGAAGGACATGTATACAATATTTGAGCAAGATCGGTTAGTGAACTATTTATTTATTCCAAGTTAGATTGATTACCAGATAACGATAGGGGTGTGATAGGGGGGTTCGATAAGAAAAGGGTGTCCATATTGTCGATGGAGCACTCTGTCAATGAGAAGGACGAGTATACAACATTTGAACAAGATCGGATGGTGAACTCCTCATTCATTGCAAGTTAGATTGTTTATCAGATAACGATAGGGTTGTTTGATGAGAAGTGGGTGATTCCATTGTCGATGGGGCTCTCTGTCAGTGAGAAGGACGAGGATACGAGATTTCGACGAGGTCGGTTGGTAAACTATTTATCCATTGCAATTTAGATCGGTTATCAGTTAACGATAGGGGTGTGATAGGGGGGTTTGATGAGAATAGTGTGTTTCTATCGTAGATCGAGCTCTCTGTCAGTGAGGAGAACAAGGATACAAAATTTGAATAAGATCGGTTGGTAAACTATTTCATCATCGCAATTTAGATTGATTATCAGATGACGATAAGGGTGTGATAGGGGGGTTTGATGAGGGATGGGTGTTTTTATTGTCGATGGAGCTCTCTGTCAGTGAGAACGTCGAGTATACAAAATTTGAACAAGATCGGTCCGTAAACGATTCATTCATTGCAAGTTACTTTGATTATCAGATAACGATAGGGGTGTGATAGGGGGGTTTGATGAGAGAAGGGTGTTTCAACCGTAGATCGAGCTCTCTGTCAGTGAGAAGGACGAGTATACAAAATATAACAAGATCGGTTGGTAAACTATTCATTTATTGCAAGTTAGATCGATTATCAGATAACGATAGGGGTGTGATAGGGGGGTTTGATGAGAATAGTGTGTTTCTATCGTAGATCGAGCTCTCTGTCAGTGAGAAGGATGAGTATACAAAATTTGAACAAGATCGGTTGGTAAACTATTTATTCATCGCAATTTAGATTTATTATCAGATAACGATAGGGGTGTGCTAGGGGGTTTGATAAGGGATGGATGTTTTTATTGTCGATGGAGCTCTCCGTCAGTGAGAAGGACCAGTATACAATATTTGAGCAAAATCGGTTAGTGATTTATTTATTTATTGCAAGTTAGATTGATTATCAGATATCGATAGGGGTATGATGAGAGGGTTTGATGAGGAAGAGTGTTTCTATCGTCAATGGAGCTCTCTCACAGTGACAAGGACGAGTATAAAAGATTTGAACAAGATCGATTGCTAAACTACTTATTTATCGCAAGTGAGATCGTTCATCAGATTCCGATAGGGGTGTTTGATAAGGAGTGGGTGTTTTTATTCTCGACGGGGCTCTCTGTTCGAGTGAAGGACATGTATACAATATTTGAGCAAGATCGGTTAGTGAACTATTTATTTATTGCAAGTTAGATTGATTACCAGATAACGATAGGGGTGTGATAGGGGGGTATGATAAGAATAGGGTGTTCATATTGTCGATGGAGCTTTCTGTCAGTAAGAAGGACGAGTATACAACATTTGAACAAGACCGGATGGTGAACTCCTCATTCATTGCAAGTGAGATTGATTATCAGATAACGATACGGGTGTGATAGGGGGGTTCGATGAGAAAAGGGTGTTTTCATCGTAGATCAAGCTCTCTGTCAGTGAGGAGGACGAGTATACGAAATTGGAACAAGATCGGTTGGTAATCTATTCCTTTTCTGCAAGTGAGATTGATTATCAGATAACGATGGGGGTGTGATAGGGGGGTTTGATGAGGAAAGAGTGTTTCTATCGTCGATGGAGCTCTCTCACAGTGACAAGGACGAGTATGAAAGATTTGAACGAGATCGGTTGGTAAGCTATTTATTTATTGCAAGTTAGATTGTTTATCAGATAACGATAGGGGTGTTTGATAAATAGTGGGTGATTTCATTATCGACGGGGCTCTCTGTCAGTGAGAAGGACGAGTATACGATATTTCGACGAGGTCGGTTGGTAAACTATTTATTCATTGCAAGTTAGATTGTTTATCAGATAACGATAGGGGTGTTTGATAGGAAGTGGGTGTTTCTATTAACGATGGAGCTCTTTGTCAGCGAGAAGGACGAGTATACAAAATTTGAACAAGATCGTATGTTGAACTATTTATTTTTTGCAAGTTAGATAGATTATCAGATAACGATAGGGGTGTGATAGGGGGGTTTGATGAGAAAAGTGTGTTTTTATGGAAACCGAGCTCTCTGTCAGTCAGAAGGACGAGTATACAAAATTTGAACAGGATCGTTTGGTAAACTACTTATTTATCGCCAGTCAGAGTGTTAATCAGATAACGATAGGGGTGTTTGATAAGAAGTTGGTGTTTTCATTGTCGACGGGGCTCTCTGTCAGGAAGAAGGACGCGTATACGAGATTACGACGAGGTCGGTTGGTAAACTATTCATTCATCGCAATTCAGATTGATTATCAGATAACGATAGGGGTGTGTAGGGGGGGGGGGGGTTGATAAGGGATGGGTGTTTATATTGTCGATGGAGCTTTCTGTCAGTGAGGAGAACGAGTATGCAGAATTTGAACCAGATCGGTTGGTAAACTATCCATTTATTGCAAGTTAGATTGTTTATCAGATAACGATAGGGGTGATGGATAAGCAGTGGGTGTTTGTATTGTCGCCAGGGCTCTCGGTCAGTGAGAATGACGAGTAGACAATATTTGAGCGAGATCGGTTTGTGAATTATTCATTAATTGCTAGTTAGATCGATTATCAGATAACCATAGGGGGTTTGATAAGAAAAAGGTGTTTTCATTGTCGGTGGAGCTCTCTGTCAGTAAGAAGGACGAGTATACAAAATTTGAACAAGATCAGTTGGTAAACTATTCATTTGGTGCAATTTAGATTCATTATTAGATAACGATAGGGGTGTGATAGGGGTGTTTTACAAAAAAAGAATTTTTTCATCGTCGACGGGGCTGTGTGTCAGTGAGGAGGACGAGTATACAAAATTTGAACAAGACCGGTTGGGAAACTATTTATTTATTGCGAGTTTGATTGATTTTCAGATAACGATAGGGGTGTGATAGGGGTGTTCGATAAGGAGAGGTCGTTTTTATTGTCGATGGAGCTCTCTGTCAGTGAGGAGGACGAGTATACAAAATTTGAACAAGATCGGTTGGTAAACTATTCATTCATCGCAAGTTAGGTTGTTTATCAGATAACGATAAGGGTGTTTGATAAGAAGTGGGTGTTTTCATCGTCAACGGGGCTCTCTGACAGTGAGGAGGACGAGTAAACAAAATTTGAACAAGATCAGTTGGTCAACTATTTATTTATCGCAAGTTTGATTGATCATCAGATAACGCTAGGGGTGTGATATTGTTAGTTGATAAGGAGTGGGTAGTTTAGTTGTCGAAGGGGGCCCTCTGTCAGTAAGAGCGACGAGTATACAGAATTTGAACAAGACCGGTTGGAAAACTATTTATTTATTGCGAGTAAGATTGATTACCAGATAACGAAGGGGTATGAGAGGGGTGTTTGATAAGAAAAGGGTGTTTTCATTGTCGATGGAGCTCTCTGTCCGTGTGAGGGACGAGTATACAAAATTTGAACAAGTTCGGGTGGTGAACTATTCATTTATTGCGAATTAGATTGTTCATCAGATAACGAAAGGGGTGTTTGATGAGGTGTGGGTGTTTCTATCGTCTACGAGGCTCTTTGTCAGCGAGAAGGACGTGTATAGGAAATTTGAACAAGATCGGTTGGTGAACTGTTTATTTATTGCAAGTTTGATTGATTATCAGATAACGATAGGGGTAACAAAGGGGTGTTCGATAAGAAAAGGATGTTCTCATTGTCGGTGGAGCTCTCTGTCAGTAAGGAGGTTGAGTATACAGAATTTGAACTAGATCGGTTGGTAAACTATTCATTGATTGCAAGTTAGATTGTTTATCAGATAACGATATTGGTGTTTGATGAGGTGTGGGTGTTTCTATCGTCTACGAGGCTCTCTGTCAGCGAGAAGGACGTGTATAGAAAATTTGAACAAGATCGGTTGGTGAACTGTTTATTTATTGCAAGTTTGATTGATTATCAGATAACGATAGGGGTAACATAGGGGTGTTCGATAAGGAATGGGTGTTTTTATTGTCGACGGGGCTCTCTGTCAGTGAAAAGGACGAGTATACAGAATTTGAACTAGATCGGTTGGTAAACTATTCATTGATTGCAAGTTAGATTGTTTATTAGATAAGGAAGAGGGTAATTGATAAGGAGTGGGTGTTTTTATCGTCAACGGGGCTCTCTGACAGTGAGAAGGACGAGTATACAGAATTTTAACAAGATCGGTTGGTAAACCACTTATTTATTGCAAGTGAGATTGTTTATCAGATAACGATAGGGGTGTTTGATAAGAAGGGGTGATTTCATTGTCGACGGGGCTCTCTGTCAGTGAGAAGGACGAGTATATGAAATGTAACAATATCGGTTGGTAAACTATTTATTCATCGCAATTTAGATCGATTATCAGATAACGATAGGGTTGTGATAGGGGGGGTTGATGAGAATAAAGTGTTCCTATCGTAGATTGAGCTCTATGTCAGTGAGAAGGACGAGTATACAAAATTTGAACAAGATCGGTTGGTAAACTATTCATTCATCGCAATTTAGATTGATTATCAGATAACGATGGGGGTGTGATGGGGGGGGGGGTTGATAAGGAAAAGGTTTTTCTATTGTCGATGGAGCTCTCTGTCAGTGAGAAGGACGATTATACAAAATTTGAACAAGCTCGGTTGGTAAACTATTTATTCATTGCAATTGATATTGATTATCAGATAACGATAGGGGTGTGATAGGGACGTTTGGTGAGGGATGGGTGTTTTCATTGTCGACGAAGCTCTCTGTCAGTGAGAAGGACGAGGATACGAAATTTGAACAAACTCAGTTGGTAAACTATTCATTTATCGCAAGTGAGATCGTTCATCAGATTCCGATAGGGGTGTTTAATAAGGAGTGGGTGTTTTTATTCTCGACGGGGCTCTCTGTTCGAGTGAAGGACATGTATACAATATTTGAGCAAGATCGGTTAGTCAACTATTTATTTATTGCAAGTTAGATTGATTAACAGATAACGATAGGGGTGTGATAGGGGGGTTTGATAAGAATAGAGTGTTTATATTGTCGATGGAGCACTCTGTCAGTGAGAAGGACGAGTATACAACATTTGAACAAGATCGGATGGTGAACTCCTCATTCATTGCAAGTAAGATTGATTATCAGATAACGATACGGGTGTGATAGGGGGGTTCGATGAGAAAAGGGTGTTTTCATCGTAGATCAAGCTCTCTGTCAGTGAGAAGAACGAGAATACGAAATTGGAACAAGATCGGTTGGTAAACTATTCCTTTTTTGCAAGTGAGATTGATTATCAGATAACGATAGGGGTGTGATAGGGGGGTTCGATGAGGAAGAGTGTTTCTATGCCGATGGAGCCCTCTCACAGTGACAAGGACGAGTATAAAAAATTTGAACAGGATCGGTTGGTAAACTACTTATTTATTGTAAGTTAGATTGTTTATCAGATAACGATAGGGGTTCTTGATTAGGAGTTGGTGTTTTCATCGTCGACGGGGCTCTCTGTCAGTGAGAAGGACGAGTATACGAGATTTCGACGAGGTCGGTCGGTAAACTATTCATTCATTGCAATTGATATTGATTATCAGATAACGATAGGGGTGTCATAGGGGGCTTTGATGAGGGATGGGTGTTTTCATTGTCGATGAAGCTCTCTGTCAGTGAGAAGGACGAGTATACGAAATTTGAGCAAGATCGGTTAGGGAACTATTTATTCATTGCAAGTTAGATTGATTATCAGATAACGATAGGGGTGTTATGGGGGGGTTTGATAAGAAAAGAGTGTTCATAGTGTCGATGGAGCACTCTGTCAGTGAGAAGGACGAGTATGCAACATTTGAACAAGATCGGATAGTGAACTATTCATTCATTGCAAGTTAGATTGTTTATCAGATAACGATAGGGGTGTGATAGGAGTGTTTGATAAGAAAAGGATGTTTTTATTGTCGATGGAGCTCTCTGTCAGTGAGAAGGACGAGTATATAATATTTGAGCAAGATCGGTTAGTGAAATATTTATTCATCGCAATTTAGATCGATTATCAGATAACGATAGGGTTGTGATAGGGGGGGTTGATGAGAATAAAGTGTTCCTATCGTAGATTGAGCTCTATGTCAGTGAGAAGGACGAGTATACAAAATTTGAACAAGATCGGTTGGTAAACTATTCATTCATCGCAATTTAGATTGATTATCAGATAACGATGGGGGTGTGATGGGGGGGGGGTTGATAAGGAAAAGGTTTTTCTATTGTCGATGGAGCTCTCTGTCAGTGAGAAGGACGATTATACAAAATTTGAACAAGCTCGGTTGGTAAACTATTTATTCATTGCAATTGATATTGATTATCAGATAACGATAGGGGTGTGATAGGGACGTTTGGTGAGGGATGGGTGTTTTCATTGTCGACGAAGCTCTCTGTCAGTGAGAAGGACGAGGATACGAAATTTGAACAAACTCAGTTGGTAAACTATTCATTTATCGCAAGTGAGATCGTTCATCAGATTCCGATAGGGGTGTTTAATAAGGAGTGGGTGTTTTTATTCTCGACGGGGCTCTCTGTTCGAGTGAAGGACATGTATACAATATTTGAGCAAGATCGGTTAGTCAACTATTTATTTATTGCAAGTTAGATTGATTAACAGATAACGATAGGGGTGTGATAGGGGGGTTTGATAAGAATAGAGTGTTTATATTGTCGATGGAGCACTCTGTCAGTGAGAAGGACGAGTATACAACATTTGAACAAGATCGGATGGTGAACTCCTCATTCATTGCAAGTAAGATTGATTATCAGATAACGATACGGGTGTGATAGGGGGGTTCGATGAGAAAAGGGTGTTTTCATCGTAGATCAAGCTCTCTGTGAGTGAGAAGAACGAGAATACGAAATTGGAACAAGATCGGTTGGTAAACTATTCCTTTTTTGCAAGTGAGATTGATTATCAGATAACGATAGGGGTGTGATAGGGGGGTTCGATGAGGAAGAGTGTTTCTATGCCGATGGAGCCCTCTCACAGTGACAAGGACGAGTATAAAAAATTTGAACAGGATCGGTTGGTAAACTACTTATTTATTGTAAGTTAGATTGTTTATCAGATAACGATAGGGGTTCTTGATTAGGAGTTGGTGTTTTCATCGTCGACGGGGCTCTCTGTCAGTGAGAAGGACGAGTATACGAGATTTCGACGAGGTCGGTCGGTAAACTATTCATTCATTGCAATTGATATTGATTATCAGATAACGATAGGGGTGTCATAGGGGGCTTTGATGAGGGATGGGTGTTTTCATTGTCGATGAAGCTCTCTGTCAGTGAGAAGGACGAGTATACGAAATTTGAGCAAGATCGGTTAGGGAACTATTTATTCATTGCAAGTTAGATTGATTATCAGATAACGATAGGGGTGTTATGGGGGGGTTTGATAAGAAAAGAGTGTTCATAGTGTCGATGGAGCACTCTGTCAGTGAGAAGGACGAGTATGCAACATTTGAACAAGATCGGATAGTGAACTATTCATTCATTGCAAGTTAGATTGTTTATCAGATAACGATAGGGGTGTGATAGGAGTGTTTGATAAGAAAAGGATGTTTTTATTGTCGATGGAGCTCTCTGTCAGTGAGAAGGACGAGTATATAATATTTGAGCAAGATCGGTTAGTGAAATATTTATTTATTGCAAGTTAGATTGATTATCAGATAACGATGGGGGTGTG
Organism: Eretmocerus hayati; assembly: GCA_029851415.1. NCBI lineage: Eukaryota > Metazoa > Arthropoda > Insecta > Hymenoptera > Aphelinidae > Eretmocerus > Eretmocerus hayati. The sequence goes on along the minus strand of CM056742.1, from coordinate 192,377,212 downwards.
ATAGGGGGGTTTGATGAGGAAAGAGTGTTTCTATCGTCGATGGGGCTCTCTCACAGTGACAAGGACGAGTATAAAAGATTTGAACAAGATCGGTTGGTAAACTACTTATTTATTGCAAGTTAGATTGTTTATCAGATAACGATAGGGGTGTTTGATGAGAAGTGGGTGATTTCATTGTCGACGGGGCTCTCTGTCAGTGAGGAGGACGAGTATACGAGATTTCGACGAGGTCGGTTGGTAAACTATTTATTCATTGCAATTTAGATCGGTTATCAGATAACGATTGGGGTGGGATAGGGGGGTTTGATGAGAATAGTGTGTTTCTATCGTAGATCGAGCTCTCTGTCAGTGAGAAGAACGAGTATACAAAATTTGAACAAGATCGGTTGGTAAACTATTTTATCCTCGCAATTTAGATTGATTATCAGATGACGATAAGGGTGTGATAGGGGGGTTCACAAGGGATGGGTGTTTTTATTGTCGATGGAGCTCTCTGTCAGTGAAAACGACGAGTATACAAAATTTGAACAAGATCGGTCCGTAAACTATTCATTTATTGCAAGTTAGATTGTTTATCAGATAACGATATGGGTGTTTGATGAGGAGTGGATGTTTTTATTGTCGATGGAGCTCTCTGTCAGTGAGGAAGGTCGAGTATACAAAATTTGAAATAGATCGGTTGGTAAACTATTCATTTATTGCAAGTGAGATCGTTTATCAGATAACGATAGGGGTGTTTGGTAAGGAGTGGATGTTTCTATTGTTGACGGGGCTCTCTGTCAGTGAGAAGGACGAGTATACGGAACTTGAACAAGATCGGATGGTGGACTATTTATTTGTTGCAAGTTAGATTGATTATCAGATAACGATAGGGGTGTGAAGGGGGGGTTTGATAAGGGATGGGTGTTTTCATTGTCGATGGAGCTCTCTGTCAGTGAGAAGGACAAGTATGCAAAATTTGAACAGGATCGAATGGTAACTATTGTTTTTTTGCAAGTTAGATTGTTTATCAGATAATGATAGGGGTGTTTGATAAGAAGTGGGTGTTTATATGGTCGACTGGGCTCTCTGTCAGTGAGGAGGACGAGTAAACAAAATTTGAACAAGATTGGTTGGTAAACTATTTATTAATTGCAATTTAGATTGATTATCAGATAACGATAGGGGTGTGATAGGAGTGTTTGATATGAATAGGATGTTTCCATTGTCGACAGAGCTCTCTGTCAGTGAGAAGGACGAGTATACAATATTTGAGCAAGATCGGTTAGTGAACTATCTATTAAGTTCAAGTTAGATTGATTATCGGATAACGGTAGGGGTGTGATAGGGGGGTTTGATAGGGGATGGGTGTTTTCATCGTCGACGGGGCTCTCTGTCAGTGAGAAGGACGAGTATACGAGATTTCGACGAGGTCGGTCGGTAAACTATTCATTCATTGCAATTGATATTGATTATCAGATAACGATATGGGTGTCATAGGGGGGTTTGATGAGGGATGGGTGTTTTCATTGTCGATGAAGCTCTCTGTCAGTGAGAAGGACGAGTATGCAACATTTGAACAAGATCGGATGATGAACTATTCATTCATTGCAAGTTAGATTGTTTATCAGATAACGATAGGGGTGTGATAGGAGTGTTTGATAAGAAAAGGATGTTTTTATTGTCGATGGAGCTCTCTGTCAGTGAGAAGGACGAGTATATAATATTTGAGCAAGATCGGTTAGTGAAATATTTATTTATTGCAAGTTAGATTGATTATCAGATAACGATGGGGGTGTGATAGGGGGGTTTGATGAGGAAAGAGTGTTTCTATCGTCGATGGGGCTCTCTCACAGTGACAAGGACGAGTATAAAAGATTTGAACAAGATCGGTTGGTAAACTACTTATTTATTGCAAGTTAGATTGTTTATCAGATAACGATAGGGGTGTTTGATGAGAAGTGGGTGATTTCATTGTCGACGGGGCTCTCTGTCAGTGAGGAGGACGAGTATACGAGATTTCGACGAGGTCGGTTGGTAAACTATTTATTCATTGCAATTTAGATCGGTTATCAGATAACGATTGGGGTGGGATAGGGGGGTTTGATGAGAATAGTGTGTTTCTATCGTAGATCGAGCTCTCTGTCAGTGAGAAGGACGAGTATACGAAATTTGAACAAGATCGGTTGGTAAACTATTTTATCTTCGCAATTTAGATTGATTATCAGATGACGATAAGGGTGTGATAGGGGGGTTTACAAGGGATGGGTGTTTTTATTGTCGATGGAGGTCTCTGTCAGTGAAAACGACGAGTATACAAAATTTGAACAAGATCGGTCCGTAAACTATTCATTTATTGCAAGTTAGATTGTTTATCAGATAACGATAGGGGTGTTTGATGAGGAGTGGATGTTTTTATTGTCGATGGAGCTCTCTGTCAGTGAGGAAGGTCGAGTATACAAAATTTGAAATAGATCGGTTGGTAAACTATTCATTTATTGCAAGTGAGATTGTTTATCAGATAACGATAGGGGTGTTTGGTAAGGAGTGGATGTTTCTATTGTTGACGGGGCTCTCTGTCAGTGAGAAGGACGAGTATACGGAACTTGAACAAGATCGGATGGTGAACTATTTATTTGTTGCAAGTTAGATTGATTATCAGATAACGATAGGGGTGTGAAGGGGGGGTTTGATAAGGGATGGGTGTTTTCATTGTCGATGGAGCTCTCTGTCAGTGAGAAGGACAAGTATGCAAAATTTGAACAAGATCGAATGGTAAACTATTTATTTATTGCAAGTTAGATTGTTTATCAGATAACGATAGGGGTGTTTGATAAGAAGTGGGTGTTTATATGGTCGACTGGGCTCTCTGTCAGTGAGGAGGACGAGTGAACGAAGTTTGAACAAGATTGGTTGGTAAACTATTTATTAATTGCAATTTTGATTGATTAACAGATAACGATGGGGGTTTGATAGGAGTATTTGATATGAATAGGATGTTTCCATTGTCGACAGAGCTCTCTGTCAGTGAGAAGGACGAGTATACAATATTTGAGCAAGATCGGTTAGTGAACTATCTATTAAGTGCAAGTTAGATTGATTATCAGATAACGATAGAGGTGTGATAGGAGGTTCGATGAGAAAAGGGTGTTTCAACCGTAGATCGAGCTCTCTGTCAGTGAGAAGGACGAGTATACAAAATATGACATGATCGGTTGGTAAACTATTTATTTATTGCAAGTTAGATCGATCATCAGATAACGATAGGGGTGTGATAGGGGGGTTTGATGAGAATAGTGTGTTTCTATCGTAGATGGAGCTCTCTGTCAGTGAGAAGGACGAGTATACAAAATTTGAACAAGATCGGTTCATAAACTATTTATTCATCGCAATTTAGATTTATTATCAGATAACGATAGGGGTGTGGTAGGGGGTTTGATAAGGGATGGGTGTTTTTATTGTCGATGGAGCTCTCTGTCAGTGAGAAGGACGAGTATACAATATTTGAGCAAAATCGGTTAGTGAACTATTTATTTATTGCAAGTTAGATTGATTATCAGATAACGATAGGGGTATGATAGGGGGGTTTGATGAGGAAGAGTGTTTCCATCGTCAATGGAGCTCTCTCACAGTGACAAGGACGAGTATAAAAGATTTGAACAAGATCGATTGGTAAACTACTTATTTATCGCAAGTTAGATTGTTTATCAGATACCGATAGGGGTGTTTGATAAGAAGTGGATGATTTCATCGTCGACGGAGCTCTCTGTTAGTGAGAAGGACGAGTATACAAGATTTCGACGATGTCGGTTGGTAAACTATTTATTCATTCCAATTTAGATTGATTATCCGATAACGATAGGGGTGTGATAGGAGGGTTTGATAAGGGATGGGTGTTTTCAATGAAGGACCATTATCAAGCGGCAAAATTGTGAAGGATTCAGCGACAATCAAGGGTCTGTGATGTTATCGTTGAATGAATTAATTATTGCAATTTAGCATAAGCAATCATGAGTTGACCCAAAGCTATCTAAATGAGCCGTTAGATGCCGAGTACGCTTGTATAAACATGAATCATGTATCATCTATCATTATCAATCTGAGAATTTTAGCACGATAAATAGTGACGGAAAACAAGTCATGAATTTTATATGTGTGAATCCTCTGATTCCAAACGTTCGTTCATGGTTGACGAGAAAATGCATCGAATTTCAAAGCCAATCTCGGCGCATTGTCTCTAATAATGAGCGGATAGCTTTGGTTGCCATGCAATGCTATGTCATGGTGCTCGCATCTCTCGGCAACGGAATCCCCTCAAAAAAATTAGTTACACTTAAAAAACATACAGAGCCTTGTCGCTGGTTTCTTAAAGACCAACCCCCGCGAGATGTGGGCGGGGTTACGCCCTTTCTATAAAAAGGGCGCGGCACATTAGCGATCATCACTTCGATATTCTATCTCACTGCAATACAGTGTATCTTTGTCTGTTACATTTGTATTCAAAAATTTGATCATTATACTTGAAACTCTAACAAGAACTCGATTCCAAAATTCATTCACCACCCAGCCTGGACCTTATACCCAATATACGCAACACGCTTGGAACATAGAACATGAATGAAGGATATTAATATCAGCCAAAATGTTGAGATATTATTCTTAAGATTCCTTGGGTATTCATTCTTTCTTGAGTGCTTCAGAGTGCAAATTGATAGGAAGTGGAATAAATCAGTCAGCTATGGTTTACCAGAAATAATTTCTCATCTCATGTTGAGCCTACCGATAATTATGAATCGATTCATAAGCTTCAGTCAAATCACATTCAAGGGGCGGTGTTACCCTTATTACTAGGATATGAAGACATCCAATGCAGTGTATAAATTCATCATCAGGACATCTCCATCCGTTAATCATATGACACATCACATAACAAAGCTCGAACATGGATGATCATATTCCTAAATCAGTAGAGTAAAGTTTATAAGAATTAGAATGAATCTCGAGACCAATATAATATGGTATGCTATACCTGAATGGTTGGACCCATGAAAATTTAACCAAAAGAGACTGTTGAATCTCTATGATGCATCGAGAAACGACAGGAAGCATACTCAATGGTTCAAATAAACAAGTTCATAACGCGTAGAGTAGATCTAGCGTAGAGCCACTGTGACTTTTTTAATTGAATGTAGTCATTGCGTCATTCATCTGAGGTTTCTTGAAGCATACAGTACCAACAGTGAGGAGAAACTCTGATTTTAATGACAAAGCAAGAAGCGCTCAATCTCTCATGAAATATCATTCATCACCTTGATTGTGCTTCATGATTTGAAGACCAGGACTTTGGCTCAGCGCGCTTACTGTACATACACCACAAAACTTGATTGCACACTAAGGCCTCAACTTCCTCTCTGAGCTTGCAAAAAGATGAAACCATTCAACTCTTAGAGGTACCTATCATTTTTTATCTGCTAACACTAATCACAAACTTATTGGGCACACGTGGTGGAGAGAAAATTTTGATAAGACCATGGTATAGCGAGGTCGCATGTAGAAAACTAGTAAGAATCCAATAGTTAGGCGAAATTGACCACACTCTGAAAACTGCTGAAAACTGAGAAACATCAAATCATCACAATAACAGCCCTAAATAAAAAGCAGCAATACAGCCAGCAGCAGTTTAGGCTTGACAGGACAGCATCGCGTGGCAGTGGCAGCACCCCGAGGAAGTTATATGGGCCCTACAGACAGTTGTTGTACTTGTTATAGGATAGGCATCTCATTTCTATTTGTTGATAATCATTATGTTTTGATTAATCAGAACTAGAAAGAGTGAAATTTTCAGGGTTTGCGAAGAATCGACGAGTTGCGTTGGCTGCTGTGATATTCTAAAGCAAGGCTCTGATCGCGCGGATAAACCTCTATGATGAATATGCAATGAGAAAGAGAGAGAGAGAGAGATCCAACGCTGCGCACAAACCTATTTGCATTTACACAATTATTGAATCGCGCAGATTTCGGAAACCCACACGAATACACGGGATACCACGCAATTCCACGTCAGTGACACACTCACACGAAGAATTCGGTGGCGAGGCCTCGGACGAGTTCAATAAAAGCGAATGAAAATAACGATACAGTTTCTATCGGAACGTCCAAAAGCTGCGCTATCAGATTCATCGTAGAAGTTTATCGGAAAATACGTGGTTGCCCAAAGAGAGTTGTCGACGCGTACCTGTACTTGTCAGATTATCGCGGTTTTTGCACGAAAATGTTGAGTTGTAGCAAAAAACTGTAGGAAAGTGGGTGTTCTTGTCACTCAAAAAGATAACCTCACACTTGAGGAACACTTTGCACCGATGCAGAAGAGTCCGTACTGGAAAGAGGTCTAAGAACCCGTGGAAAAAAACAAGTCTTATGAGTATTTTTCCGGCGTTTCGTTGGTTGTAGGGCCTTGTGAATGAGTATTTCAATGTTATTAGGGATATATATAGGTATATTTAGGTATACAGAGGTGAGTATTCAGAAGGGTCGGATTTTGGCTTGACTAGGGGGTTTTCTGGAGTAGAATGAGCTGGAAAACACGTTTTCAAGGTGGTCCGGTCTTTTCGTGGCGATTGAAAAAAGTTGAAATTTTGAAAATTTGCATATCGAAAAAAGATTTTTTAAAATTTGTTTTAGCATTTTGTTCGTTAAATTCGACGAGGAATCGATTGGCGCAGTCGAAAATTCACCACGAGATGAAAAGGGGGGGGGGGCACGTCGAAAAATAACGTTTCAGTTTGCATGTGGTCGTCCGAAAGCTGTGCCATCGTATTCAGCGAGAAATTTTGTTCAAGAATACATAGTTGCCCGAAAGAAATTTTCGACGAGTACCTGTAAATGCCGCAAAATTGACGTTTTTCAATGAATTTGTTGAGCTGTAGCAAAATACTCGTCGAAAAGTGGGTGTTATTATTTCTCAAAAAGATAGCCTCACACTTGAGGAACACTTTGCACCGATGCAGTAGAGTCCGTACTGAAAAGTGGTCTAAGAACCCGTGAGAAAGAACAAGTTTTATGAGTATTTTTCCAGCGTTTCGTTGGTTGTAGGGCCTTGTAAGTCGGTATTTCAATGTTTTTTGGGTATATATATATATGTATATATAGGTATATAGAGGTGAGTATTCAGAGTGGTCGGAATTTAGCTTGATTAGGGGGTTTTCTGGGGTAGAATGAGCTGGGAAACACGTTTTCAAGGTGATCCGGTCTTTTCGTGGCGATTGAAAAAAGTTAAAATTTTGAAAATTTGCATATCGAAAAGAGTTAAAGATTTTTTGAAATTTGCATTCGCATTTTGAACGTGAAATTCGACGAGGAATCGATTGGCGCAGTCAAAAATTCAGCACGAGATAGAAACGGGGGCACGTCGAAAAATAACGTTTCAGTTTGCATGTGGTCGTCCAAAAGCTGTGCCATCGTATTCAGTGTAAAATTTTGTTCAAGAATACATAGTTGCCCGAAAGAAATTTTCAACGAGTACCTATGAATGCCGCAAGATCGACGTTTTCCAATGAATTTGTTGAGCTGTAGCAAAATAATCGTCGAAAAGTGGGTGCTATCATTTCTCAAAAAGATAGCCTCACACTTGAGGAATACTTTGCACCGATGCAGAAGAGTCCGTACTGAAAAGAGGTCTAAGATCCCGTAACCCATAACCCCCCATAACCCATAACCCATAACCCTATTCGATACACGGGTGTTAATAGTACGTTTTGCACCAAGTTTATGAGGTTGTAGCTCGCTTCTGAGTGATTGGTTTTCGGCTCGACCCGCAGGCGAGTGTCTAAATAATCGCTCAGAAATGGGGAACCTCAAGAACGAGGTGTAAATACTATTATACAAAACTCTACATCATCACGCAAATTCATAACGCTGCTAAATAATCATAACACGCGTGAGAGAGAGAAGGCGCGGGGGGGGGGGGAGACTCACCGGTATCCTACACTTCTACAGCATACTACTCGGGCCGGTGCCCCGTACCCTGGCCGGCATATCCCGAGGATGAGCCATCCGTTGACTCGCGATCCTGGGCTCGGTTCGGGCGGCTATCCAGCAGCACTCCTATTTGTTATGGCGTTTTTTGCTATTTACTCAGTATGAGGTCTACAGCTCAACCAATCGACTCAGAATGGCGTATAAGTGAGTCTTTAGGTCATTAAAATTGAGATCAACGAGTCTTAAAGGGAGATACAAGATAAGAATGAATATTGATAAAAATTTTCCATTTTTTTGAGTGATTCTTTAGAAGAAGCTCTTTAGAGCGATTTGGGCCATCCAGTCTGAGGTTTTTTAGATGATATCTTTTGTTTGGTTGAGACAGAATTTTGATGTAGTGAGTTTCGGAAGGTTAAAATGAAATTTTTTGTGAAAATTCTGATTTTTTTGAAAATTTGAGATCTGTACAGATTAAATAAGATTTCGATATTAACCAATTGATAGATCATGCAGAAAAAATCACAGCTTAGGTCATTAAAATTGAGATGAATGAGTCATAAAGGAAAGTACGAGGAAAAAATGAATATGAAGATAAACTTCCCATTATTTCCTGAGTTATTCTTTACATGAAGCTTTTTAGAGGGATTTGGGACATCCAGTCTGAGGTTTTTTGGATGATATCTAATGTTTGATTGAGACGAAATTTGGATGCAGTGAGTTTAAAAGGGTCAAAATGGAATTTTTGTGAAAATTTTGATTTTTCCGAAAATTTGAGATCCGTAAAGATTGAATGAAATTTCGGTATTGACCAATTGATAGATTACGCAGAAAAAATCATAGTTTAGGTGTCTCAATTCGTGGTGAGACAGTTTAAGAAAGAGATATTTATGTATTAAGAGTCGAAATTTGAGCACTTTTGCTTGAAAAACCCATGGATCAAATTTGAATGGGAGCCAAAATCTGCCAAATGACTGGGCTCTCAGAAATTGGGTTCTGTACAACAGGTAGAAAGCCAAAAGTTGATAAGGTGAACAGTAAAAGAGAAAGTATGTCTGGTATAAAACAAGACACACACACACAAACACGGACAAGGGGGTGTAAAGATGAGTTTTTCGCAGATTTGGAAGGGCATTAGGAGGAAAAGTGTTACCTAGAATTGATAAATTTTGGCGAGAGGAAGAGGATGGTCTCAGGATTTTTGGGATATTAAGAATTTTGTTGAAGAATATGTAGGTTTTAATGGAAAAGTTGATCCAATTTTCGTTGGGGTGAAAACAAAACTTTCTCTTTAGAGGAAGCAAAAACCGCGTCGCAGCGAACGTGTTAAAATTAGTTTTTTATACCACGATCCGTTATTTTAATTTGCTTTTATTGAACTCGGCCGCGGATAGTCGGAATATTGTCACCGGAATCTTCGTACGAGTATGTCAATGACCATGCTTCGGCTTGGGATCGAGTGCATTTGTGTTAGTTTCGTGGCTCTGCGCGATTCAACATTGGGTAAAAACGCCAAATGGGTTTGTAAGCAGCGGACGTCTTTTTCTTCCTCATGGGATGCTTATTTATCCGCGCAAGCAAGAGCCTCGCATCAGAATATCACAATCACAGCACAGCTGATCACAGCAGCCGGCACAATCGGTCTTGATCCGTCTGAGAGTGCGTGGTGGTGGTCGCCGTATTGCCCGATTGAGAAATTACGACTGAAAATTCATCGGTCATTCAATGAATGATCATTAAATAGTTCACTAGGCTCCCCGGAGAATTCACACGAGAACTTTATGCGAAGCCAATTTTGCTTTATGCTGCTCAATTTGTCTAACCTGTTCGAGGCGCTCACGGTGCAATCGCCATTGCTACACGCACGTCGCTGCTCGGTGCTATTTTTTTAAATGATCGAGTTCAAACTAAAATGATGAAAATGGAATAATTCAAGAAATACTTTTAAAAATTCGTTTTTATTTGGACTGTTAAACATGGGCGCAACTCAAAATGTGAAAATAGTCTTAGACTCGTGGTTTGTTTCTGTCTTAGACTTTATCTGAGACAATTCTACGTGCTCCAAAATTTTCATAGAATGGTATAAAAATGATAAAAGCGTGGATTAGATGTTAAAAGTTACTATTGATGGATTATATCCACAACCCACTCTTTTATGATTCTTATACCAACTCATGTACATTTTGGGGCACGTAAAATTATCTCGGATAAAGTCGAAAACAGAAACGAATGACGGGTCTCAGACTTTTTTTACATTCTGAATTGCGCCATCTTCAACAGTTCACATAAAATCAAATCTTAGGAAGTATTTTCTAAATTATTTTTGAGATACATTATTCTCATTATTATCACGCTGTTGCCTACGAGGAACCAAGAACGGATAGAGTCACGTCCAAGTTTAATCTGAGATATCTTCTAATCGTTCGTATTGCACGACAACTAGCAATTTACCAACATAATTACGTTGGCATGTCTGTGATGTCACCCGCGGTATACATGCATTAGTGCGTGACCTGCAGTCATTAAGATGGAAGGAGCATAATTTAGGAGTCGTAATATAATGTCAACTTCGCAAAGCAGACAACTCACGAAGAGTATCAAATTATACGTTCGATTATACCTGCTGGATGGAGGACAAATACGAACTTGGGTACAATCCAGCTCATTTCTGTCTTGACGTAATTGTATCTTATTAAGGAAAAAGGATATCAGATAATTCCAAGATAGGTCCTCGAAGTCGATGGATATCAGTCCCACATTCTTATAACTTCCGGTAGGCGGAACAACAAAAATTCATCGTCGATCGCCACAATACCAAAATATGCTCACAAACGGTGCATCTTGAGGTGTGATCTCAAAATTAAGGTTGATTATAGTTGCGCTAACCACAATATGCTTTGCTTCATTTCGGAAAAAATACTTGCTATGTATTTACATATATGATTAATATATCTTTCATGGATGCAGAATCCTGTACAAGATTTATTGCTTGTTGTAGGTCCTGGTGAATATTGATGAAACTTGGGGATAGATAGATTGAAATGTATTGATCAATGTTCAAATGGGACGGTAAGTCCGGTAGGTCGAACAGTGAAAATAGTCAAGACCACATGGGTCTATGTAGAATTTACGCTGCATCCAAATTTATCATTTCTTTTGCTTTCTCTGAAGAGAAAGCTTTGTTCTCACCCCAACAAAACTTGATCAAATTTTTCACTGAATTCGATACTTTCTCAAACTAAATTCCGTTTATCTAAAAAAGGCTTAGACCGTTCTCTTCCTCTCGCAAAAATCTATCGATCGTAGGTACTCATAGCCTTCCAAATCTGTTAGAGACTCATCTTTGCGCCCCTTTGTCCGTGTGTGTGCGCTGTTTTCTACCGCAAACGTTTTCTCTTTTACTGTTCACCTGATCAACTTTTGGCTTTTTACAAGTTGTAGAGACTCAAATTTCTGTGAGCCCAGTGATTTGGCAGCTCTCAGCTCCCAGTCAAATCTGATTCATGGGCTTTTTAGAGTGAAAATGCTAAAATTTCGTCTCTTAAAACACAAATATCTTCTTTGAACACAGTCTCACTGCAAATGGGGTCACCTAAAATATATTTTTTCGGCTGAATCTATTGATTGGTTGTCATTGAAATGTTATTTCATCCCCAGAGACTTTAAATTTCCGAAAGATCAAAATTTTCGCCCAAAACTCTATCTTGATCATTTCAAACCAACTGCATCAGAATTCTGTCTCAACCAAACGATAGATATTATTCAAATGCCACAACTTTGTTTCCCATCAAGAATGGTGTGAATTGCTTCCCTCTGGAGTTTTATAAGATATTTTAGCGCTCTCCTGTATTTCAGGAGCTATGTTTCGGTTTCACTGCGGTAGAGATATAAGGAAAAATTTTTGAAAAATTTTCGAACCACATATTTTAATCAAGAAGTTTCTGCTCTTCGATTGCAGTAGTCAAAATTTTGAAAATCCGCCAAAAGACCCTCCAAAGGCCAAAAAAACCCAAAAAGTTGCCATTTTTCGAAAAACTCCGGGTAAGAAAAAATTCGTTTTGAAAAATACCACAACTTTGTTTCTCATCAAAACTGCTGTAGTACGCTTCCCCTTGGACTTTTATGACCTTTTTGAGCGCTCCCGTGCATTTCACGGGCTCTAACTCGATTTCACAGCTGTAAAAATTTCAGGACCAATTTTTAAAAAATTTTTGAACCACATATTTTGACGGAAAATTCTCTGTTCTTTCGATTAACGTGGTCAAAATTATAAGGATCTGTCGTTTTTCGAAAAAGTTGGGGTGGAAAAAATTAATTTTGAAAAATGCATCAACTTTGTTTCTTATCGGAGTCCGCGTAAAATGCTTCACCTCCGCGATTCATCCCTAATACTGCGTTTTTGGTCGATTTTTACGTTTTTATGGATCCCCTCATCATACGAGCTCTAGACGATACTCGCGGGGAAAGTATTTAGATTCTTCATGAAAATACGCTGCTAAAAGTGATTAGCAGAATGCTTTCTCGCGGCGTTACATAATAATAATTATAACGAATGAGGAAGTATCCTATATTTTGAGTTATTCTTCTGAGGAATTATTTCAGAGGAATTTGGGTCATCTGAGAGCAGGTTTTTCCAACAATATCTATTGTTTGGTTGAGAGGAAATTTCGATGCAATTGGTTCGAAGACGATTAAACTGGAGTTCTCGGTGAAATAGTATATTACGTCTCGATTGCTGGAAACCACGTGGTACCGCGGAAGATACACGGTGGCCAGCAAGAGTGACGTAAGGTATTCTATATCATGAGTGCTGCACCACGGTTTGCCCATCTCAATTTATTGTAATTATTGTTTAATCGTTATTAATCTGGTTTCGTCTGCTGCAGCTCCGTCGGTAAGAGCTGTATTCTTGTTTCTATTGCGATATATCTATATATTTTTGTTTCGGACCGTTATTCTTGTGACGTGGGTAACGGGTTTCCGGAAGGAACACGAATAAATATGTAATAGATGGACTTTTAATCAGAAGGATACTTTGAGGGCTCGAGAGAGAGTAAAGTGAGTGTTAAGGTTGGCCAGAGCGGTCTGCCCGCTGCGCGGGTCACACCGCGAAGTAGTACCTCAGGAGGAAGGCGCGATGCGCTGTCAGAAACGCTGACGGTGCACCTGCGACGGACAGCGAGCAGCGCACGGGTGTCGCGCGGTTCGCGGAGCCGTCGCCGGTGAACCGTCATGGGGCGGGGTGAGGCGCGGGCAAGTGGCCCGAGACTCACCACGTCACATGTGTCCCTGGCCGGAGATTCGCAACGTCCCGATGCGATAACCCATGTGTTACAATTTTCGAATGGCCTTGGCCATGGTGTACAATCTTCATAAATGGCGCTCGCTCGCGCGAGTGCTTGTATACGTATTAGTGCGTGTGTGTGTGTGTGTGTGTGTGTATGATATAGTGGAAGAGCGAGAGTGTCGTTGTTTATGTGAGTCAAGGATATACATATTTTTCGCGACTTCTCTCTCGATATAATCGTTTTTTTCAACTTAGATAGTTTCATTCTCTTAATTCTAGTTATTCACAATCTGATCAATCGTAACTACAAACATGTTCGATATCCGTTTACAAAATCATAGAAATGTCCAAAGTAACATATTCCAAAAATTATTAATAATAAATTTTTCGTAAATAATATGCCATTGTTCTATCATTATCCATATGAGGTCCTTTACCTCAGATTGATTGAAATATATTCGCCGATCAAGATTCATTTGATAAAAATATTCAAATGCAAGGGGGTACGAGTATTTGAATCGTCACCTATTACTTCTTCTCCTTCGCTTATCATTATTACATTGGTGTAAATGTCTATGTATAGCCTCGATCAAGTACTGGAATGAAATTGTATCACTTGCAGCTGTGGGATTATGATCCATCAGCAATAAGGAATATTTTTCCATCTCGAATGAGTTCAGAATATTGACCTTGAATGAGTGGTAAAGATTTTGCAACGATTGCTCGATGAAATGCTGGAGGTTTTATTCGCCAAACGTCTCTTTCGATTGCTGGGTTTATGAACTTTGAGGATTGCGAAATTACAATTTTCAATTCTTCTGGTATTTATTTGGGATTTCTGAGGGTTTTCTGCGAATTTTCTGGGATTTCTCTGGGATTGTTTATGATTTGTCTGGGATTTTTCTGGGATTTCTCTGGGATTTCTTTAGGGTTTCTCTGGGATTTTCTAGGGGTCTCCTGGGATTCTTCTGGAATTTTTCAGGTGTTTTTCTTTGATTTGTCTGGGATTTTTCTCAAATTCAAAATCGTTGGATATGCGTCTGAAATGACTTCTGTTCTCATTCTCATCATCAAATTCTACTAGGAATTTGATTTCGTTGGGTTTTCCCCATGACCTCAAATTTTTGCCAAAAATGTTGCATTTCTTGGGATTTTTCGCTAACCAGGTGATATTTCAATCGAATCATAATCAAACTCTCAAAGGTTTATCTAATTAGACATGAAATTCTCATTCCCATACAAGGACTCACAAAATTCTGTAGTGCCTCGTCCTTGGACCGGGGCATCTTACAACGGCCGAGGACAAGTTACTGTGGATCCCCAACTCTCATTTTAGAACACAATATCAACTCGAAGAAATGCTTCGAATTAGCCGCTCGTATACATTTGTAGACAGGTTGTGAAATTCCTCAATGCCTCGTCCCTGGGCCGGAGTATCCGACGGCTACGGACGAGTGCATTGCAAATTTTTACATCCCTTTCGCAGTTCATCTTTCATACAACGAATTCGGATGAATCGTCATTCACTTTTGAGGTGTGCAAGTTCACAGATTGAATTTTATTGATGCTCAAGATCATACTCAAATTTTTCCCCGCTCGAGTTTCCAAAAGTATGGATTGGATTTCGCTCTGTCTCATGAGCTCAGTTGGATCTTTCCCGACTCGAGGTACACATAAATTCTCGAATTTTGCATTGAGACAGGAATTATTCTCAGAAGTAGACTGGTTGACTTGGGAATTCTCGGTAACCTGTGGCTCTTCAACAGTATCATCATGAGCTAGAATGATAGGCTCATGTAAATTCAAAAGATTTTTGCAGCACAACGGGTCGTTTTTCGAATTTTCTGAGATTTTGATGCAAAGATTCTCACGCATACTTTCAGATTCTACCTTGATGACTATTGCTCCTTCAACAAGAGGCGAGTAATTTTGTATTGCAACTTCTAACGGCGCTTCAAAAACTACTTGACATTGCTCATATGCTAATTTGTCGATGAAAAATTCTTGTATTTCCTCAATTCTGACATTTTTGCTCGAAATGGTCGCTTTCGAAAGATTAATTCCAGATTTTCCAGACTCATTGTCATACACTACTTTTTCGAATTTCGGCTCTATCACTTGTTTGGTATGAATTTTGTGAGTTTGATACTCTGGATCTGAAAAATCGTTACAATTTGAGCTGAGCTTTTGGGAATTCCGTCGAGCGATAACAGGTTTTGGCTGCGTGTTGACTTTTTCTTGTGATAAAATACTTGTGATGAACTACCAGAAATCCCTTGATGTGAATTCACAGTCTCATGGTATGCGCGGTCAACTCGTTCAATGGAACAATCAATCACAACATGAAATTCATCACTTGCATACTCCCGAGCCAATATTTTTGCATCACCCCAGGTTTTTCGCCAACGTATTTAAACTAACCATGCCGAATGTGGTCGCATATTTTTCAAATATTTGTTGATTGTTATGTGATCGATTTCACTGTTGAATGATTTTTCCTCTGCGGGGTTTCGGAATCTCTCGATGATAGGATTATATAGCGCTAAGTGATGAAATTCATCCAATTTCCTTTCGAAGTCAGAGAGCGATTCTCGTGAGAATCTACGTAAATTTTTCAATCAATATAAGCAATCGGCAAAGGCTAGCAGCGTTTCAAATTTGAAGCAAATATACATCAAGAATGCATGTACTGCAGGGTATTCCATAATGATCGGTTCAAAAACGTATTTTGCTCTACCTTTTAAATTATTTGATATTGCTCGTAGCACAGTTCGATGGTTTCTCCATCCACAATCTTGCGCGATTTGGTGAACGTTGGAATAAAATGAAGATACGCTCGTACGGGCCATCGAAATCTATAGCTTGGCTGCAATACCAAGCGCAGTATTTTTCGATTTCTTCCATTTTTCTCATTATTTTCGGGCAAAAATTTGTGCTTTTTGTACTCTCAACTAATTCGACTCGACTGGCATGTAGTATTGTAATTCGATCCTCAATTCTCTCAGCAATTCACGGAACTGAACGAGCATATTCCTTCGTATGTCAATAATTCCTTACTTCTAGTAATTTTATGTCAATATGGTCACAGCGGAGTAACTCTCATCAGTCCTGTGCCAACAATAGTCACTTCACGTCATTCACGTTGACATACATATAGTCATTCAAATTAACAAATATTCTTTTCGATACACTGTGCGTAAAAGTGCACTTTGCGCACAGTTTGTCGACTTTTACTCACAGTTCATCGAAAAGTATAGTTAGATACACGGGCGTGAAACCTATTGTTCGCATCCTCGTGATGATTCCGACCCTCGCCTGTGGCTCGGGCCAGAAACCCATCACTCGGACGCGAATAAAATGTTTTACGCCCTTGTATCGAAATGTACTATTAATTGACACACTAAATTGAGCACGTTGTTTCTTTTCAACAAATTGAGAATGAGCATACCGCACATCATATCATTATTTTCACCAATCAAATCCGTTGAATACACGAGCTCGCTCCGTACGATTTCATGCCTCATCATTAATTCAGAATATTTTTGCTACGGCAACATGGAATCATGATCAGATTTGGCTCGCTTTGAATGCGGAATTCACACATTTCGTGCTTGAAATTGATGACAGTACTTTACTTGATGCCTCGCTGCTGTGTGCTGATGCGATGAGTAGATTACTGGTGGTTGCTCGTTTCTTCACTTCTTGAACAGTCAATCCTTGGGCTAATGTTGGTGAAGATGACCCAATTAGTCATCTTCCTTGCTTTTTGGGGTTTTGGTCAGCTCGTTGGCTGGATATCTCCTGCTGACGAGTAGCCGGTCATGGCAGGTTGTTGCTGTGTGCTGCTGGCTGTTTGTCTCGAGCTCTTGATCTTCTGAAGTCCGATCAGTCACAACACCCTCGCAAATATTCACCAACAGCAAACTTTTCAAAAAAACGGAGATTTCACTTTTTCCCAAACTAGGGGGAGAAAAAATTTTGTGGGAAACCACCCCACCTAGCACCAGAAGAGATGTGACGTGGGTAACGGGTTTCCGGAAGGAACACGAATAAATATGTAATAGATGGACTTTTAATCAGAAGGATAATTTGAGGGCTGGAGAGAGAGAGAGAGAGAGTGAAGTGAGTGTTGAGGTTGGTCACAGCGGTCTGCCCGCTGCGCGGCTCGTCGTCCACGATGACGGGTCACACCGCGAAGTAGTGGCGCGATGCGCCGTCAGAAACGCTGACGGTGCACCTGCGACGGACAGCGAGTCACGGTTGTTGCGCGGTTCGTGGAGCCGTCGCCGGTGAACCGTCATGGGGTGGGGTGAGGCGCGGGCAAGGGGCCCGAGACTCACCACGTCACATGCTATAGCGTGCTTCTCGATAATTCCTCCCTAAAATATCTCTAGACTCACATACGTGCTCAAACATGCAAACGCGTCGCGCATCTGTTTCTGATTCTGTACACCTATGTATTTTTGTTTCTGGGCGTTGTGCAGTGATGGCTATATATATGGCCCACGCTGATTAATGTTTGTGTCAGTGAGAATTGGTCCAAAGAAGACATGCAATTGGTGATGAATGTTTATAAAAGGAAAAGCGATGAAACATAGATTAATGAAAATGATGAAAATAGTCATTTTGTGAGTATTAGGCAGTAAATTTCAATGATTTAGAATAAGAATGACATATTTTGTGCAACCATTATTAGACAAAGTTTTGAATCTATTTCAATTCAATGCCCCTATAATCAATGTGAAAAGTTGACGAGTATATTGATGTGTTGCTGAATCTGATACAAAGCTGCTCAAGATGTACTGCCAAAAAATGATGATGTCTGATATGTTGCTGAGAAAACTTTATCTCAAAGATTAGACTACTCTGAAGCGAATGATCCATCCAAGCGTGCAAGTTCAATTCCATGATGGATGGATTAGAAATCTGTGCTCAAGATATGTTTTGTGCAACCATTATTAGACAATGTTTTGAATCCATTTCAATTCAATGCTTCATTTATGTAATCAATGTGAAAAGTTGACAAGTATTAATGTGTTGCTGAAATAATTGAATCTGATACGAATCTGCTCAAGATGAACCACCAAAAAATGATGATGTCTGATATGTTGCTGAGAGAACTTTATCCCAGAGATTGCTTGATACATCAAAACAAATTGCTCAAGATGTAACCCCTATAGTTGACGAGTCTTAATGTGTTATTTCCAAGATTATACTACTTCCAAGCGAATAATCCATCCAAGCATGCAAGTTCCAAATCCATGATGGATGGATCGGAAATCTTTGCTTCTATGTTTGATATATCAAAACAAATTGCTGAAGATGTAACCCTTATAGTTGACGAGTATTGATGTGTTGCTGAAACAACTGCATCTGAAACAAATCTGCTCATAAGTTGTACCGCCAAAAAATGATGATTATGCCTGATATGTTGCTGAGGAAACTTTATCTCAAAGATTAGACTACTTTCAAGCGCATGATCCATCCAAGCGTGCAAGTTTTGATTCTATGCTTGATATATCAAAACAAATTGCTCAAAATGTAACCCTTATAGTTGACCAGGATTGATGTGTTGCTGAAACAACTGCATCTGAAACAAATCTGCTCAAGTTGTAACACCAAAAATTTATGACATCTGATATGTTGCTGAGCAAACTCTATCTGAGATCAAAATCTGAGGAGTGTATGTTTTGATTCTATGCTTGATAGTTGGGTCACTGCTGAACAATCCTACGATTCAGAAATAATATTCTATATCCAAGCGTAAACAGCCAAACCTACTTTGTGTGTGCCTATATTTCAATACTCCAATGGTATTAATGAAATGTATCATCCTTGAACTGATTTACTGGAACTCATCACGTAATTTCTGAAATACCAGTTTGGATTTATTTGTCAACATCCATAACTTTTGGAGGTTATGGGTCGTGTAGGGAAATCTAGTGGTAATTCAATCGTGTAGAAAGACAGCACCCACCTTCGCAAAAAACGTCGAGTTTCTAGGTACCCCCACCCGCGTCAAGACCCCCAGAAATTGTGGTGTTTCCAGCACGAATGATATAAATGTTCTTTCCCTGAAAGAATCTCCATTTGTATAATGTTTCGTGGATTTTAAGAGAATTTTGTATCAACCAATCGATTCAGAATGGCGTATAAGTGAGTCTTTGGGTCATCAAAATTCAGATGAATGAGTCGCAAAGGATGGTACGAGGAAGAATAGAATATCAATAAAAATCTTCTACTATTTTTTGAGGTATTCTTTTGAGGAAGTTTCTTAGGAAGATTTAGATCATCTAGACTTAGGTTTCTTGAACAATATCCATCGTTTGGTTGAGACGCAATTTCGATGCAGTGAGTTAGAAAATGATTAAAATAAAGTTTTTGGTGAAAATCTTGGGGTTTTCAAAAATTTGAGATCTGTAAAGATTGGATAAAGATCCGACACTAACCAAACTATAGATTATACATAAGAAATCCTAGTTTAGAAAACCAAATTCCCCTGTGTGACCGTGCTAGAATAGTATATTATGATACAAGGGCGCACATGACAGTTTTCGCACTTCGAGTGACTTTTTTAGGCCCGAGCCGCAGGCGAGGGTCTAAAGTGTCACGAGAAAGCGAAAGTCAATGCGCCCGAGTATCATACTATGTTTTTTGATCTTCTGTGAACGAACGAAAAAGCGAAAAACATAATCCATAACCCATAACCCATGACAATGACTCATTTGCGCACAGACGATCAAAATGGTACATTTCGATACAAGGGCGTAAAACGTTTTATTCGCGTCCGAGTGATGAGTTTCTGGCCCGAGCCGCAGGCGAGGGTCTGAATCATGACGAGGATGCGAATAATAGGTTTTACGGCCGTGTATCTAACTATACTTTTCGATAAACTGTGAGTAAAAGTCGACGAACTGTGCGCAAAGTGCACTTTTACGCACAGTGTATCGAAAAAATATATTCATGTATTTATCGAGGCGCGTGGTCGTGCGCCCAGGTAAGTAGAAGTTCAAGCAAAAGAATGAGCGACCGCGTAACTATATTTTGAATTCGTCGACCCTAATCTTGTCATACCATTTCATTAGAGTTTCAATGATGTAAGAGGAGATTTTGGCCTGGGGAAAAAATTTTGAGTGCTTTCTTATGGCATTGCTCGTCGATTATTCATGATCTTAAGCACCATCCCTCTCATATTTAGTAAATCGAAAATTCACTTTGAGGATTACCCGAGAAACTTTGTCAATTGTTTAAGATAAATTTCCGACATGCATTCGTGTTAATGTGTCTGTGTGATGTGATATTTTTGACACCAAGCAGAAGAAAAAGCGCGTGATGTATACAGCCTTCTAGGGACCCTAGTATACAGAATAAGAATACTCAAGGCTGTCTGCTCTGCTTACAATCAATGATAGAAGTTCAGGTATAGTATCATCTTGTTCTCGTTAATGAAGTACGGCTCTCGTGAGCCTCATTCTTCATCAGTTTTTGTGTTATTTATTCAAAAGCTTCGAATTGAGTGGTATAAATGCGACGCATAGTGCGTGTTGATTATTGAGATGCAGAAAACGCGTGTGTTTATGTGGGGTGTCAGTGTCAACTCTTGTAAATGTTATTATCATTTCTAGACACGTAAGTAGTAAAGTAGACCCAGATTTGTGGTTGCAATGTTGTGCCAAAACACACGTGCTCTATTCCTGCTATATATCCTTTCTTGTAGATTTACATAAAATGTACCAACCATCCAATAGAGAATTTGGGTTGTTTACATTGATTTGATGTCGGTTCCGATTGAAGCAAACTAAAGTACGGATACAAAGATCATTTGATGACGTGCAAAAAAGCGACAGCGTGGGTCGGAGACACACAAAAACACATCGAAAACACATCTCGAAATCAAATAAGCAAAATAATCGTTCGTAGTTCGGTCAATTCTTCATGGCCCCATTTCTGAGAAGATCCTTCTTAACACATCGCTCGAGTTCTTTCGTTCGTACGCTCAGCAAAATCTTAATGACAGTCGTACGACTCTTAAAAAGGTCCTTATCTTCCTGGTGAGACATTATAGTAGAGGAGATGCTGATGGTATTCTTCACGAAGTTTTTGATGATAATTGGCCTTGGAAGCAATAGTATGTTTTGGAAGTGTATTTTTGCGAGATTCTGCATCAAATATCCCGGAATTCCGAGATGATCACCATCAGCGAAATGGTAGAATATCCACGATTAAGTATGGTTGGAGATTCAGTAATGATAGTATACACTCTGCATACACCTTGGGTTGAGTTTCATCGACAAATTACAAATTTCAACGTCAATTCCGCAAAGCACCTTTTCAATTCGACTAAATTGATCGCCACACATTTCATAATGGACGGAAACAAACAACTCACTGAATTTGAGCTTGTCAGAAAAAGTTACTTGCTCGAAATTTCAAAGACTACCATTTTGGTGGCTAGAAGCTCAGATCTATTAACTTCAATCCCACATCACGTAAGATTTTGGACCAAGATCGCCAACTATATAGACAGCAGCAGGAGATTGAAATATTGTTGTTGGGTCATTGCCAAAAGATGATAGAAACCGAAGTTGCACTGAACAATTGTTGAAACTCAAACTTCGATCTTTGACTGAGTCCGACTGAGACGAATTGTAGATGCTCATTCGGTGAATTGCGCAGCCTTCAGTTTTTGGAGGGAGTTTAGGCACAATACTTACAGGCCAATTTTCCGTGGAAATACCAAGCATAAGTGGCGATGGTCACTCGTCAATACTACCCTAGTATACTGGGGTAATTATAATGCTATAGTAGAAATTAGCGCTTGTGTCGCTTACGGCGTTAGGTATCGGATAATGTGAAACAAATTCTTTTCAGACGAGCTATTGATATCCTCCGAAAATTCTGTCGGAACCCAATATAGATCGTTATGATCAAATTTGGATTTGGAGTCAAGCGAGATCGTCTCGCTCAGTTAAGAGTGAATAATCGTCGGCTCCATGAGCAATCATGTCTACGACGAAAGAAGGGGAAAAAATGATCAGTCCGGATCCGAAACCATACCTATGGCCGATTCACCATCCTTACCTCGCCCTCTTGAATCCCAGAGAGGCTACAAACCTCTGATCAATTCTCTTTCGAAGAAAGAATAACTAGAGGCAAGTATAGGGATTCCATTCTGGAAACTTCCTTCGCATCTATTTTTGCTGCCGAACTTTAAACTCGTGAGAGTAGCCAAATCACGATGCTGAAAGCAAGTAAAAATTTGGGCCTAGTTGATTCTTCGATTTTTGACTGATGCCACATTTTTGGCGTACTCAGCACGAAGCAAGATTACTTAAATGAGACCTGCACAATGAATCCAAATTTCGATAATTGCAACGTGACGTCGTGAACTGTAGCCCCCCCCCCCCTTATTTCTTCAGGGATGGCTTCCATTCCATGACGTGACATTGGAATTATCGAATATTGGATTCATTGTACCGGCCACATTTGAGTAATCTTACTTTGTGCTGAGTACGCCAAAAATTTGGCATCAGTCAAAAATCGAAGAATCGACTAGGCCCAAATTTTTACTTGCATTCAGCATCGTGATCGATTTGGCTACTCTCACGAGTTTAAAGTTTGGCAGCAAAAATAGCTGACAAGGAAGTTTCCAGAATGGAATCCGTATACTTGCCTCTAGTTATTCTTTCTTCGAAAGACAATTGATCATGTATTAATAGTCGAAATTCGAGCAAATTCGCTTTGAAAACCCCATGGATCAAATCTGATTAGGAGCTGAAAGCTGCCAAATCACTAGGCTCTCAAAAATTGGATTCTATACAACTTGTAGAAAGCCAACAGTTAATAAGGTGAACAGTGAAAGAGAAAGTATGTCCGGTATAAGACATGACACACACGCACAAACACGGACAAAGGAGTGCAAAGATGAGTCTCTTGCAGATTTGGAAGGACATTAGGAGGAAAAGTCTTACCTACAATTAATAGGTTTTGGCGAAAGGAAGAAAACGGACTGAGGCTTTTTCAATAAAAGGAATTTTGTTGAAGGATATATTGGTTTCAATGAAAAATTTGATAAAATTTTCGTTTGTTTGAGAACAAAGCTTTCTCTTTAGAGAAAGCAAAAGCTACAATTCTGAATTTTGAAACACTCCGATATCGCCATCCTTATAATAACGCATAATTTTGCCAACTTCCGATTTTTCCCCCACAATGCGGCCCAACTGGCGATTTCGATTCCAACTGGGATATGACCCCAGAAGTGCCCAGAAATATATCCGACAATTATTTCGTGGGTGGTCTGCATCTCGAATTTAGACCCAGTTCTAGAGAGATCCACTTCTTCAGACCCACTCTGAAGTCCCACTCTAGAGAAACCCCCTCCTTTAGACCCACTCTGCCCGTGCCCCAGTCACGTGCAGAGCGCGCCGCGGCGTTGCGGCGAAGAAGCTCATCGCCGCAACACAACGGTGCGCTTGGCAAATAGTTGGAGAGGCTTGACGGGAGGGACTCCACTACGCTTGAAACCCCCGCCGGGTACGAAACCATGATTAAATATCTCCCCACTCTTTATCACCGCGATGCTGATTGGGAAGGAGGAAAATGAAATAGATCAAAATTCACAAAATTCACAACGAATGTTCCCAGTATCATGAATACAGCTGATCTATCGGTGGGTAGACTCACTACTGGCTGTGTTTGAGTTTGAGTTTAAGTGTGTGTATGTGTGTGTAGATTCAAAGCAGAGGAGAGAGCTCAAGATGTTTGTATGAAAATGGAAGAAACAAGATCGATGAGATTATATTTATCATGTGTTTGGTGTCTAAAATCAATGAGTGAACATAATAGATGGATGTAGTCAGGCAGATTTGAGACTGCATCTATGTGAAGGGGAGGAGGGGTGCGTGTATCTGTGTTCCTGTATCAGTGGATTGTTACGTATATGGAGTCGGGATTAATTGGATCACGAGCGATTAAGAAAGATGTAAGGGTGCGGCCACATGCAATACAACGCGTAGCCATTTGCATGAGCTTTCGGCGCGGGCGGCAATTCAATTCAAAGTGCAATTTTCAAATTGATCGTATTTTGTTACTGCACCTTAAAAGTTCTGGACCCGTTGTTCTGTGAACCAGTCTTTATTGCAGGATTCAACAACAATACTTTTTATTCTTTGGAAAAAAATGTTACTGAGTTTTGTAACATCACTTGTTCAGATTATTTCGAGCAATTGTCTTCTGTGGTAGTGGTTACCAGTGGGTTCAACCACCATATGGCTCATTCGAGTCCAAATTACAAAGTTGAAACTTGAAATATTTTTGTATGACCGATATGAGAAATTATGACAAGAAACTTTTTAGGTTAGTTTTCTCAATAAGAGAGTTTGATTGAAATAGGTAACATGTGATGCGATTATAGTGAAAGTTATATGGAGTCCAACTCCAAAAATAATACATGATGTTAGTAGTATGATCAAGCCATGCGTACTACCAACGAAGAAAAATAACTTATCTTCGATAACCAAATATGTATTTATTTGCAGTATTTACAGCAATTCCAATTTCTAGAAATTGTGAATCTTGGTTTTCCCCCACTGGAAGTCAAGAGCACCCTCTTTCATGAAATACTGAGAGAGTTTATAACAAACTCTTTCTGGTGTACCCTGACGAGGGACTGGTTCATCATGTGCTACATCTTCAAGTTCACTGGGGTCACAACCTCCAACATTTTCATGCTTATCTCGTTGAACCTTCTCTCATCTTTCTTCATACATGATGAGAAAATCGTGCAAATAAACACAGGCATGCACTGTTTGGAGAGCAACTTTCACAGAAGTCTTGATGTGGTTCTCCATAATTTGCCAAGTTCTGGACTTGGCAAGTTCTCATTATCTATGAAGAGAGATGAGGTTCAACGAGATAAGCATGAAAATGTTGGAGATTGTGACCCCAGTGAACTTGAAGATGTAGCACATGATGAACCAGTCCCTCGACAGGGTACACCAGGAAGAGTTTGTTATAAACTCTCTCAATACTCCATGAAAGAGGGTGCTCTTGACTTCCAGTGGGAAAAAGCCAAGATTCACAATTTCTAGAAATTGGAATTGCTGTAAATACTGCAAATAAATACATGTTTGGTTATCTGGGATAATTTATTTTTCTTCGTTGGTAGTACGCATGGCTTGATCATACTACTAACATCATGTATTATTTTTGGAGTTGGACTCCATATAACTTTCACTATAATCGCATCACATGTTACCTATTTCAATCAAACTCTCTTATTGAGAAAACTAACCTAAAAAGTTTCTTGTCATAATTTCTCATATCGGTCATACAAAAATATTTCAAGTTTCAACTCTGTGATTTGGACTTGAATGAGCCATATGGTGGTTGAACCCACTGGTAACTACTACTACAAAAGGCAATTGCTTGAAATACCCTGACCAAGTGATGTTACGAGACTTAGTAACATTTTTTGATGGAAACTGTGTCTAGTCCTACTTGAAAGACTCTTACACACTAAACGTACAAAATCTACAGATAAATTCTTTCACTTGGGAAGCTTTAACGAGTCACAGCAATCATATTCTCTGCATCATCTGAAGCTTCCGACCTATAATTAGGTTTCTACAAGGAGCTGCAGACTTCCTCTAAAAAAATTTTCTTAAACCTAAGTTGTAACTGCACTTGAACTCTAAACTTGAAAAAGGCATTTTTTTACATACTTTGTGAAGGTTACTCGTTCCAAACTACTCCCATCGGACACAAAACATGAAATTGGATCTTTGCAGAATGTGAATGTAGACGTCGAAAAGTAAAGTTTTTTCAGTGCTGAAATCTCACATCCATAACATTTTTCAGCTGAAAGTGGAATAGAGAATACCATGGCACATGGAACAAGTACACGATAACTATATCCCATGGCCCATGATCAAGTACACGATAACTATATACCATGGCACACGATCAAGAGGCGCGATAGCGCCTCGCTGGCGAGTATGAGCAGTCAAAAAATCGAGCGAGGCGCTGTGCCTTATATACTTTGAATTGGGGGTTATCTAACCTCACACACTATTCCCACCTTACTTATTCCAATCACCCGGGTGCACAAACATCTCCTGCCTCTCTATTCAGCGCTGTTTTAATACGGACTCACTATTAGTGTCATCAATTTTCCGATTCTGACCGCTGGGACTTTTATTTCGCTTCGCCAATTTCCACCATTTCAAAAAAATTATCCGATCGATTCGTTTAGACCTCGAATGCAGGTTTGATTTGTTTAGACCTCGAACGTACAACTTCGATTCGAGAGCTGTCGACGAGCGAGTGAAGAGAGAGGAGAAAGAGCAACAGAGAGAAGATCCGTCTGCTTTGTTTACATCGCCATGCATCGCGGTGCCGTACACTCAATTAGTGCATGCATTATCTTGTTTGGACAAAATAGATGCAAAATGTGTATGTTTTTATGGAAAAAGGAGCTATTGAGAGTTTGGGAGTAAGGTATTCTTAAACGCGGTATATTGTGAAAACCTGTGCAAGATGCATGCTGGGATTGTTTGCCCCATCAGATTAGGAGTTTATAGATGCAACTTTGAAGTCTTATATGTGATGCAGTACTAAATGTCTTCAGTCTTCAGAAGAATCAAAAAACATTTGCCAAGTACATGAGAATATGGCTTTGTGGTCCAATAAGTCACTTCATCTGCCTTAATACTTGTGATATTGCTTTCCATGTTTTTTTTTCTAAACATTCAGTCAAAAGTTGGATGGGAAGTTTCAGTAATTGATTATATGTTATTACATGCATACACTGACTAATCTAAATGAATAGAGATTGAGCGGTCATTATCTCACTCTTGGTCTATTGATATTACAATCCAGGGTCGATATCGCTGTGAGGACCAGACAACACATTTTATCATTTTGACTGCTTCTGAGCTGATTTTGAGAATTATTCATTGGTGGCACATCAAGTAAGAAGTTTGAGAGCTGGTATGTGACAAGGATATTGGCAAGTGGTCAAGCGCTCTTGATAGAACTACCACACACTTCCACAATTCCAGATTAATAACTCTTTCATCGCCACGATCATACACGCAACTCATGGGTCCACTTAGTATTACTAAAAAGTTCTAGCAGAGTTATTGCTGCTCCAAGAAAGTATGAAATCATGTGTTATAATTCATGAGTTGAGATGTGATGTAAAGAAGATATTCAAGCGCTCCATAAGATGGGGATATGGGTTTCTGGACTTCATAGGAGTTGAAGCTTGGAATTCTGCTCACAACTTTTGACTATCAGGGAATCAAATATTCATATAGGATAGCAAAACTTATGTCACTCAAATTATCTTGTGACTAAAGTTGACTTGGAGCGGCTTTTGCTCCCCTTGTATAATTCTTTAGTACTATTTCACTCTTAATATTGATGTTATGTTTGTAACCAGAAAAATCCTCATTTTCTGGTTCTAAAACATATCCTGAACAATGAGGAATCGGGAGATTTCTAATCACAATCATAACATCCCAACTTTCACTCTGAATAAGGAATGTCTAATATTGTTCAAGCATTGATGTTATGATTGTGATAAGGAAATTTTCTAATTTCTCATAAATGAGATGAGTCCTAGAATAAGATAAAGAGCAATGTCTCGTTCAAAAATATAGACTCGATACTTGCTTGGAATGATATTGGAGAATTTCTCAAGTAAATCAAGAGCCGCTCCAAGTCAACTTGATCAAAAATATGATCTGAGTAAAATAATTGTTTATATTCTAGAGGGATATGTGATCAACAGATTCTCAAAAGCTGTGATCAGATGAGGAAGTTGATTCTTCGTTTTGATTTTCATAAGAAAGAAATTAGATCCTTCCCCCCTCCATTCACTTTTTTCAAAAGTATAACTTGGCGAGTATGAGTTTGTTCACTCTTTGCTCTCTCATGTATTATATGAACTATCATATAAGAGCGACGAGTGATTATTCGCTCCACATTTTCAAAGAAAAATCTACAATTTCGAGAATAATTAGCTAGATTCTTTAATCGACCATACTTGACTTCTTCAATTTTTCTCATTCAAGTTCTTGTTTTAATAATCAACGAATAAGAAAGACCGTGCAAAATTTCTGAAATCCATCACCTAATACAATCAAGCTTGTTCGAAAAACTCTCGACATTGTTTCTTATTCATTTCATTCCTTCCACGACTTGAAACAATGCCATAAGTATTTTGCCCGGAAAATGGTTGGTCTCTCAAACTTACAGAAATACTCGACATAGTTCCTTTGATTTCATTCCTTTCAAGAGTTGAAACTATGTAATACAGCTGATTTGAATCAATTATCATTTTTACTGTGAAAACCTGATATAAATCAATAAGTTTTGCGAAACAAACTCATGGATAAATTATACTAGAACTCTAAAACGCGCGCGCTGCGCGCGGATGGTTACAATGGCTTAAAATTCTGGAACATACGGTGAAAGCTAGCGTGTTTGAAGAAAAAGTATGCAGGTATATATAGTACCAGAAAGGAGCAAATCAAGAGGCGCGGTAGCGCCTCGCTGGCGGGTATGAGCAGACGAAGAATCGAGCGAGGCGCTCCGCCTATCTATACTTTGAATTGGGGTTTTTCAATCGCACACTTTTTTCCCCTTGGATTATTTACCTCATCAACGTTGCTCATACAGCTCTGCCATGCTCTAACAAACCCTTTTAAGGCGATGAGGTCGCCGTGCAACCCGGAAATTGTATTTCATTGAGATGTACCTCAAAATTTTGATGATATGAAGTTTGAGACGAGTTGTCCATTACGTATCATCATCTGAATTATGGTGGATGACTCGTCATTTTTCTTTAATCCCAAGACTATCGGCGATGAACGAGAATAACTTGCCCGCGGGTTCTTCCTAACCTACAAATTGGCACATTTTTGTTCACAGAAATCTCGAAATCTTTTCCAATATGGGCTGAACGAAGATTTATCCACGCCAAGTTAGATGATTACAAAGCCTGGATAACTCTCCGTTTAGCCCAAAATGGAAAAGATTTTGAGATTTCTGTGAACAAAAATCAGCGTGCACGGTGACCGCGTCGCCTTAATACGATTCAGGGTTCTGTACAATTATTTTTTCAATCCGAGATTTAACACCGCAAAGTACATGCCTTTTTTCACATCTCAGTTCGATTTCACCAGCCCCGTACTTCGACTCGAGAAATATCGAAATGTCCCTATCTACACATGTGGTGTATGATCCTCCTTCTTCTGAACACAACGGTACACCGGTGTATACGTATTAGTGTGTTTGGGAGAAGGAAGGGATATACTATATATATAATATCAGGTATAATAGATAGAATAGATACAATGATGAGGTATATATATATATATATATATATATATCACGCGTAGAATCGATATATATATATATATATATATATATATATATATATCGGTTCTACGCGTGATGATCGCGCAGCGAGAAAGCATGAGAAGAGACAGTAGCAGATGGTATTTGAGTGATGAGCTATAAGCTCATTAATTGATCAGTCAAGTGACAGATTTTGATTCTAATGGGAGGTAATAGATTGGTTCCCTCTCTGTAACCGAATAAACAATTTTCTGTCTGAACTTGTGCCACAGTGCAAATGTGATGAGTGGTGATGTGCCTAAATCCTCCATGAGAGTTGTGGCAAAATTACTTCCACAGGTTCTCATCATCATATGCTGCAAACTTCTCAACCGAAAGAAGGGAATTTGTTGTAAGACAGCTCGCGCAGGTTTCCAAAACTCTATGGAAAGAGCTTTTGGCCTCGATGCTGATCAACAAATCAACTTTGCTTAGAACCATCCTTTGAAATTTGAGCATTGAGTTTTAGTGACTTCAAAAACGCATTGCTCTGCTACAACCTAAACTAGTTCATCCTAATGGATCTATAGGTTTATTCATTCTTGGTGAGACTATATCCTTTGAAATTATGAAGATGTAATTTTATCGGTCTTTGCGAGTTAAAGTCAGCAAATTTTGCTGAATTTTTAGCATCAATCGAGAATGGATTTTTCTCCACTCTCGATCAATGCACCTTTAGAGCCTCGTATGGTTCCGAGGATGCATCTAAAGGATTTTGATGGAAAGGAATGAAAAGTAAAGATGAGAAATGAGAAACTTGATGAAAAATTTTGATTCTACGCTGATATTGTGCGCGTTTCGCCCTTCTCTCATTGCTCGGGCTTTTCAAAGTGGTGGAAGAGCAATGAGAGTTTACCACTGACACGCGGCTCAAGTGGCCGAATGTTCGATGGTTTGAACGCCCTTATATACGAAAGTTCATCTTCGTTATGCGCTTGCGAGAAAGGTCAATTTAACCCGCTATTTCCATTTGATTTCTCAACATTTTTACTTTGGCAGCTCTTCGGCCTTCTGCCGGAGATATGACTAATTAATTTTGACACTCGATCGATATGATCGGATATCGTATTTATCACTCGCGGGAATTTCAAATTATGAAGATGTAATTTTAAATTTGAAATTTTGATGTAATTTCATAATTTGAAATTCCCGCGAGTGATAGATACGATATCCGATCATATCGATCGAGTGTCAAAATTAATTAGTCATATCTCCGGCAGAAGGCCGAAGAGCTGCCAAAGTAAAAATGTTGAGAAATCAAATGGAAATAGCGGGTTAAATTGACCTTTCTCGCAAGCGCATAACGAAGATGAACTTTCGTATATAAGGGCGTTCAAACCATCGAACATTCGGCCACTTGAGCCGCGTGTCAGTGGTAAACTCTCATTGCTCTTCCACCACTTTGAAAAGCCCGAGCAATGAGAGAAGGGCGAAACACGCACAATATCAGCGTAGAATCAAAATTTTTCATCAAGTTTCTCATTTCTCATCTTTACTTTTCATTCCTTTCCATCAAAATCCTTTAGATGCATCCTCGGAACCATACGAGGCTCTAAAGGTGCATTGATCGAGAGTGGAGAAAAATCCATTCTCGATTGATGCTAAAAATTCAGCTAAATTTGCTGACTTTAACTCGCAAAGACCGATAAAATTACATCTTCATAATTTGAAATTCCCGCGAGTGATAAATACGATATCCGATCATATCGATCGAGTGTCAAAATTAATTAGTTATATCCTTTGAAATTTGAGCATTGAGTTTTAGTGACTTCAAAAACGCATTGCTCTGCTACAACCTAAATTAGTTCATCCTAACGGATCTATGGGTTTATTCATTCTTGGTGAGACTATATCGACGGCTCCTACGAAGAGTAACACAAAACCGCTTATCAACGACGAAGAGTAACACATTTTCTTATCAACGACGAAGACTAACACATTTTCTTATGAACGACGAAGAGTAACACTTTTGTATGAATGACGAAGCGGGTTGCCTGTCCTGCAGGGGTCGAATACAAGTATTGAAGCTGAATGAATTGATGAATAGACGGATGCGTATATGAGATGGATGGGATGGATGGATGGATGGATGGATGGGTCGGATGTATGGTATGGAAGGATGGATGGATAGATGGATGGATGGATGGATGGATGGATGGGTCGAATGGATGGCATGGATGGATGGATGGGTGGATGGGTCGGATGGATGGTATGGATGGATGGACGGATGGATGGATGGATGGATGGATGGTATGGATGGATGGATGGATGGATGGATGGTATGGATGGAAGGATGGATGGATGGATGGGTGCATGGATGGATGGATGGATGGGTGGGTCGGATGGATGGTTTGGATGGGTGGATGGATGGATGGATGGATGGATGGATGGATGGGTCGGATGGATGGTATGGATGGATGAATGGTTTGGATGGATGGATGGATGGATGGGTCGGATGGATGGTATGGATGGATGGATGGATGGATGGATGGATTGATGGAGTGGAACGGAACGGAACGGACGAGAATGGAGCGGAATCGGAAGGAATGGAATGAAACGGAACGTACGGAATGGAACGGAGTGGAAAACAAAGTTCCGGTCCATTCCGTTCCATTCTGTTCAATTCCACTCCGTTCCGTTCCTTCCACACCTCTTCATTCCCTTCCATTCCATTCCGTTCCATCCTATTCCATTCGTTTTCATTCATTCCATTCCGTTCCGGTTCGTTCCGTTCCGTTCCACACTTCTTCATTTCCTTCCATTCCATTCCGTTCCATCCTATTCCATTCGGTTCCATTAAATTCAATTCCGGTCCGTTCCGTTCCATTCCATCAATCCATCCATCCATCCATCCATCCATCCATCCATCCATCCATCCAAACCATTCATCCATTCATCCGACCCATCCATCCATCCATCCATCCGACCCATCCACCCATCCATCCATCCGACCCATCCATCCATCCATCCATCCGACCCATCCACCCATCCATTCATCCATGCCATCCATCCGACCCATCCATCCATCCATCCATCCATCCGACCCATCCACCCATCCATCCATCCATGCCATCCATCCGACCCATCCATCCATCCATCCATCCATCCAACCCATACACCCATCCATCCCATCTACGCATCCGTCCATTCATCAGTTCATTCAGCTCCAATACTTGTATTCGACCCCTGCGGGCCAGGCAACCCGCTTCGTCATTCATACAAGAGTGTTACTCTTCGTCGTTCATAAGAAATGTGTTAGTCTTCGTCGTTGATAAGAAATGTGTTACTCTTCGTAAGAGCTGTCGATATCGACGGCTCCTACGAAGAGTAACACATTTCTTATCAACGACGAAGACTAACACATTTTCTTATGAACGACGAAGAGTAACACATTTTCTTATCAACGACGAAGACTAACACATTTTCTTATCAACGACGAAGACTAACACATTTTCTTATGAACGACGAAGAGTAACACTTTTGTATGAATGACGAAGCCGGTTGCCTGGCCTGCAGGGGTCGAATACAAGTATTGGAGCTGAATGAACCGATGAATGGACGGATGCGTGGATGGGATCGATGGGATGGATGGATGAATGGATGGATGGATGGATGGATGGATGGATGGATGGATGGATGGATGGTTTGGATGGATGGTATGGATGGAAGGATGGTCTGGATGGATGGTTCGGATGGATGGTATGGATGGATGGATGGATGGGTCGGGCGGATGATATGGATGAATGGATGGATGGATGGATGGATGGTATGGATGGATGGATGGATGGATTGATGGAATGTAATGGAACGGACCGAAATGGAACTGACTGGAACCGAATGGAATAGGATGGAAAGGAATGGAAGGGAATGAAGAGGTGTGGAACGGAACGGAACGGAATGGAACGGAACGGAATGGAACTGAATGAAAACGAATGGAATAGGATGGAACGGAATGGAATGGAAGGGAATGAAGAGGTGTGGAACGGAACGGAACGAACCGGAATGGATCGGGGTGCAATTGAACAGAATGGAACGGAATGGACCGGAACTTTTTTTTCCACTCCTCCCATTCCGTACGTTCCGTTTCGTTCCGTTCGTTTCCAGTCCCTTCCGTTCCATTCGTTCATGGTCCATTCCGTTCCATTTCCTTCCATTCTTCTCAATTCCGCTCCATTCCATTCCGTTCCATTGCAGTCCGTTCCGTTCTGTACCATTCCGTCAATCCATCCATCCATCCATCCATACCATCCATCCGCCGACCCATCCATCCATCCATCCATCCATCGAAATCATCCATCCATCCATACCATCCATCCGACCCATCCATCCATCCGTCCATCCATCCATACCATCCATCCGACCCATCCATCAATCCATCCTTCCATCCGACCCACCCATCCATCCATCCATCCATGCATCCATCCATCCATCCATCCATCCATCCATCCATACCATCCATCCATCCGTCCATCCATACCATCCATCAATCGATCGATCCATCCATCCATCCATCTATCCATCCATCCTTCCATACCATACTTCCGACCCATCCATCCATCCATCCATCCATACCATTCATCCGACCCATCCATCCATCCATCCATCCCATCCATCCATCCATCCCATCCATCTCATCTACGCATCCGTCTCCGTCTCCATCTCATCTACGCATCCGTTCATCAATTCATTCAGCTTCAACACTTGTATTCGACCCCTGCCGCACAGGCAACCCGCTTCGTCATTCATACAAAAGTTTTACTCTTCGTCGTTCATAAGAAAATGTGTTAGTCTTCGTCGTTGATAAGAAAATGTGTTACTCTTCGTCGTTGATAAGCGGCTATGTGTTACTCTCCGTAGGAGCCGTCGATATAATGTGTCTCCATTATTTAGTGGATGTGGTGAAACTCTGAGCGGAAAGTCTGGTAATGAAAGTTGGAAATTTCAAAGAGCGTGGATATTGGGTATAGCATGCTTGGACTCTACATGGTTGTTCCATGAGATACATGATTCAATGATCCTGGTATCATTCCACAATCAGATCTTGGTATGAGAGAAGCGACAAAGTTATATCAACATAATGGCACAACTTTGTCGAGCCAAGTTTTACTCACAATCAAACGAAGACATTTGATGTGATCTTTCTCGCGAGTAGCCCATAAAATTTTGTAGATATTTCTTAACAATTCGTAGGGTTGGTCTGAAGGTGATAACTCAATGTTTGCTTGAACCTAAATCAAGGTCTACCCTGGCCTCAAATTATAAAATTCAAAACTGATTGGGGTTCAAACTTCACTCCTATCCATCAAAATCAGTAAAAATATCAGACATGTTTTTTCTGCTAATCTGAATTATAAATTACCGCAAAGAATACCATACAATCTACATCTAGATGTTGATGTGTAGTTATTAAAGACATAACAGTTGTTTTGTACAGCTGCAACTATAAGATGATGGTAAATGCACAGCCGCTCATGAATTTCATTCATATTATTCCCAAACCAATGTATATTCATCTTATACCAACAAGTATTCCAGGAATTCAATGCTTTTAGACCAAGTACTCAATCCCTGGGAAACTGACATACCATCCTACTGGACTTTGCTATAATAAGTACGAGATTACATTAAATGTCTATGTTTGATAGTGAGTGAAACTTGGCTCCACGAAAGATATGCAATCATGTTGATATAACTTTGTCGCTTTTCTCATACCAAGATCTGATTGTGGAATTATACCAGGATTATAGAATAATGTATCTCAAGGCACATCTAGGCCGAGAATCTAAGCATGTTATACCCAAATTCCATACTCTTCGAAATTTCCAACTTCCATCACCAGACTTTCCGCTTAGAATTTCACCACATCCCTTCGATAATGGAGACACATTATATACACTACCGTTCATAAATTCGTGAACGGTGAACGCACGTTCCACCTCATTTCGAGAAGCGATATCTCAGACTCTATGCATCGTAAGACAATTCTGAAATAAGCACCTTGAAGAGCAGAAAAAATGCTAACTTTCCAGTGGTTTTGATGATCTCTATCGTTCTTCTCGGAGGTACTAGATGCTGGCCAAGAATTAAAAATCTACGAAATTTTTCACTTTCATTGATACACCTGCAGTTTTGCTGCAAATAAAGATACGGCAATTCTGTAAACGGAATCTTGTAGAGCAGAAAAAATGCTATGTGTAACCATTTTTTGATTATTTTTTCCGTTCCACGTGTGAGAACATACCAGCTGTCAAAACACCCAAAATGATGGTTTTTGCCGTTTTCCATGCCGATTCCGGTGAAAAACTATCATTTCGGGTGTTTTGACAGCTGGTATGTTCTCACACGTGGAACGGAAAAAATAATCAAAGAATGGTTACACATAGCATTTTTTCTGCTCTACAACATGCCGCTTGCAGAATTGCCGTATTCTTATTTGCAGCAAAACTGCAGGTGTATCAATGAAAGTGAAAATTTTCGTAGATTTTCAATTTTTGACCAGCATCTAGTACCTTCGAGAAGAACGATAGAGATCTTCGAAACCACTGGAAAGTTAGCATTTATTTTGCTCTTCAAGGTGCTTATTTCAGAATTGTCCTACAATGAATAGAGTCTGAGATATCGCTTCTCGAAATAAGGCGGAACGTGCGTTCACCGTTCTCGAATTTATGAGCGGTAGTGTAGTTTCACCAAGAATGAATAGATCTATGTATAGATTGATTAGGATGAATCAATTCAGGTTGCAGCGGAGCAATGCGTTTTTGGAGTCACTATAACTCAATGCTCGAATTTCTAAGGATGGTAAAGTAAAATTGATTTGTTGATCAGCATTAAAGCCAAAATCTCTTTCCACAGAGTCTTTGCAACCTGCTTGGGATGGCTTACACCAAAATATTCTTCTCTTAATGAAGAGCGGACGAATCAACTTGGGTGGGTAATTGACACAATCCAGAAGTTTCTCATTCCCTAAAAACCTTCTCTTATATACAAGCACCATTATAAGTGGAGTTGGGAATCTTCGCATCAACTCAAGTTATATGCCATGAATTTATCCCAAGTTCTCAGATTTCTTTGCTTATGATGAGAGAATATTCATCTTGGAATTCATCACAGCGCTCCTCATTAGGGGGATGATTTTTATGAATGAAACATACGTAGAAACTTCTTTTGTTTTTCTACATGGTCAACTATTCTTACAGCTTATTATTTTCAATTTCAGAATTTTCAATGATTTTAACGAAGTTTTGAAATCTTTTCCCTTCGCACTTCATTTTTCCCAGAAGTCTAACTTGGCAAGTATGACCATCCTTTCTCCCATAACTTCATCTGGGATCGACGCATAGTAGACTATAGGGAAAATCATCGCCATCGTGTGCACAATAGGCTCATGGAATTTTTTTGCGGGACTCTCTCTGCAAGGCCCTTTTTCTCCTAGTGATGCAGGTTTCGAGGCCGAAATCCGGTAAAAATTATTTGACAAATTCACTGCGACTCCCCTGTGTGCGATGGGCCCCACCGGTGGGGCCCACTTCTCAATGAGGATCAGCTCACGTCTAACAGCGGAGATGTATCCAATGGCTTATGCCGCGAATGTTTCTCGTTGTTCATGTTGTAATGAACATGTGTGCACAGCAGTTTTGGTATCGGACTTGATTCCGCTGAGCTTCCTGGATTTTTGATTTTTACGCAATTTATTCATCAAATACACGAAATCAAGCGATTATCATCAGACCACTTACTTTAAGGTCGACAATTCCCAACGTATCTTAGCTCATTTGAAAGCTCTATTCAAGACCTAAAAACTAAGTCCAAGAACGTGGGAAAGTCTTCAACCTCATTTGAGTAATCCTCAATTTACGCGAAGGAAAAGATTAGGCTAATTCGAAAAGGGTGGGTTCTTCCAAGCACAGCCTTTGCTCTATCATATCTGTATACTATCATGCACTGTAAATTTTGGAATTCGATATTTGGGATCGAGGATGTACCAGCCCCAACGTTAGGCGAATGTTCCAAGGTGTATTTTTCAACTTTTTGAAATATATAAAGCACTAACTAAGTCGCGCGCGAGTATCAATGTTTTTACATATCGGTACCATAAGGATAATACAAGTAACGCGGTAGCGTCACACGGACCTGACATTTTGCCCCCAAAATTGATCTCACGCGGCTAAAAAGTTTTAGGTACAGGTTTGGAATTTTAGGAATTTTGATTCGACCACCAAATACTTTGGAAAAATGACAAGGGCCTGTGTACGTTCAAGGGTCTGACTAGTATCACACGGACCTGACATAGAAATTTAGCAAAACTAGATTTTCGCCGAGAAGTACTCCGCAAAGTGTGAGAATTAATTTTTTCTCGGAACTGTAAGGCATGGATAAAAATTGCGCCTGGCGGTTTGATCCAAAAAAAAGTTGGTGCGGAAAGGCGTGGAATGAGGCAAATCGACTTCGATTGAGGCAAACTTTAGGCGAAATTGCGTCACGAAATGTAGGTGCTAAGCGCACACACAAAGAGTTAACTTTTGGTCTTAATAGTGGCTGCTGAGATTTGCAATACTTAATTTTGTTTTAATTGATAAATTTGCCCGCCCGAATCTCTGACGAGCCTCTCGTCGTCACTGTACACTCACATACAGGGGTCGAAAGGAGGAAGGACCACATCACACGAATCTGGCATTTTGACCTTTTTTTATGATAATATTTTTGGGTAGTCCTGGATCAAAAAACTATCGATTGCGCCAGAAAGAGCACAACCAAAATACATTAGAGATGATCTTAGAGGTCTATTCTTGGGGCGTTCAAACAGTTAGTACAAGAAGGCATACATTATTCCAGAGATTTCATTAAGGTACTCATATATATCGGTCCACGGTAT
The DNA here is from genome assembly GCA_029851415.1 of Eretmocerus hayati. Lineage (NCBI taxonomy): Eukaryota > Metazoa > Arthropoda > Insecta > Hymenoptera > Aphelinidae > Eretmocerus > Eretmocerus hayati. Next base: position 192,338,696 of record CM056742.1, on the reverse strand, counting down.
GTATAGCTATACTGTCGCGACTAGAAAAAGTGCGTCGAACATTTTTGGAAAACTAGTCGTACCCGACCAGAAACATCAACTGGTGAATCTTGTGAATGGAGAGGGTAGTCTGGATTTTCATATACAAGTAGTGAGATCCCACCCTCTCCACTCACTTCTCCAAGAAGTATAACCAGGCGAGTATGAGAGTGCCCTCCCTCCTGTTAATAGTTGAATTATTTTTTGAAGAGACTCATCTGATTGAGTTTCAATCGTTGAAGTCATAACCGAACTAAATTTTCTTGGAAATACATGTGTCTCACACTTTTGTGTTACTTACATACTGTTTCAGAATATCATATCTGGCAAAAAAATAGGACCATAACAACTCTCTTGAGCACTATATCTGAACAATTTAATCTAGAGGGAAAGATGAGATGAGAATAACTTGTTGAAAACTATCTGAAAACATTTGATCTAGTAAAAAAAAATCAAATGAAGAAAATCTGTCGAGTGATATCTCAATGAATAAAATCTAGTATAAGAAATGAAAATAATATGTTGATTACAATCTGGAAAAATTTAGTCTAGTGAAAGAAATGAAATAAAAAATCCGTCGAGTGATATCTCAAATTATTTGATCTAGAAAAAGATATGAGATCACTATAATTCAGTTCAGTACCATCATTATCCATCGATATTCGAGAGTCTCATAATAATACATGGATATGGGATTATCAGAAGTTTGCTGTGTTCCACACGCGCAAAATGTATAATTGACTCTAGACAACGGAGTGAAATAAGATGAAGATACGCTGCTAAATGAGATTAGCAGAATGCTTTCTCTTAGCGAAATAGTTTAAGAGGTTCACTGAATCTAATGAGAAATTTGCGAAACTGATCAAATTCCAAAATGATGATTGGGATTCCTACAAAATAGTTATATTTTTTAATCTAATTTAATTGCATTTCATATCACACTCACAATCCAATGATTGGATCCAACCAATCGATGTAGAATGAGGGAAAAGTATCTCTCTAGTCCATTAAAAGGTGGATAGATTAGTTGTAGAGGGAGATATGAGGATAAAATGAATTTTAGCTGCAATTTTCTTCTAATATTTTGGGTTATTATTACGAGACTCACTTTTAGGGGAATTAAGATGACCGAAACTGGGGTTTTTCATGGAAGGTATGTAGTCTGGTTGAGGGAAAATTTTGATATAGTTGGTGAGAAGATCATAAAAATGGAGTTTTTTAAAAAAATTTGGATTTTTCGGGAATAAATTGGATTTTGAATGTATTTAAAAGGATTTTGAACAATTCGGTATCAACTCATCAATTTAGAACGATGAAAAAGTATAAACTTAGTTGAGTAAAATTTGTATATATTAGTTTAGGGGCTGGGTAATAGCGGAAAATGAATTTTAGATGCGATTTCCTTCTAATATTTTGAGTTATTATAAGGAGATTGCCTTTTAGGGGAATTCAGATGACCTAAACTAGGGTTTTCCATGGAATATATGTAGTATGGTTGAGGGCAAATTTTAATATAGTTGGTGTAAGGATTATAAAAATGGAGTATTTTGGAAAAATTTGGATTTTTCGGGAATAAATGGGATTTTGAATGTATTAAAACGGATTTTGAGAAAATTCGGTATCAACCAATCGATTTAGAACGATGAAAAAGTATCAACTTAGTTGAGTAAAATTTGAATAAAGTAGTTTAGAGGAGAGATATGAGGAAAGTATGAATATTGAAAAAAATATTTTTGTATATTTTGAGTTATTTTTTTGAGGAAAATAGTTATCGGGATTTGGGCTACCTAAAGTGAGGTTTTTCTAGCAAAACGTGTAATTTGGTTGAAACAGAATTTCGATAGAATAGGTCTAAACATGCTCAAATTGCTGTTTTTGTTGGAAATTTTGGTTTTTTTATAAAAATTTACGTTGATGGAGTTTGAATGGAATTTCGGTATTAACCAAAAGATAGATTGAGCCAAAAAAATCATAGCCTAGGTAATCGAAATTGGGGTAAGGTGAAGTTAGAAAGAGATATTTTAGTATGAAAGTACACAATTTCAGCGATTTTACCTCAAAAAACGTTTAAATCAGATTCGATTTGGAGAGGAGACCAGACAAATCACTGGTCTCATCTCTGAGTGATTCTCTACAACTTGTAGAAAAGCAAAAATCGATAAAGTGGAGTGTAGAAGAGAAAGCGTGGCGCAAAAAAAGCAACACACATACACACACACACAGACACAGACAAAGGGCCGGAGAGATGAGTCACTGGGGGGGTTTTGAGGATTCTAAGGGGAAAAGTGTTACTTACAATCGTTAGATTTTGGCGAGAGGAATAAGATGGTTAAAGCACTTTTTTGATAAGATGAATTATGTTGAAGAAAATATTGGGTTGAATGGGAGTATTTTGAAAAAATTTGGATTTTTCGGGAATAAATGGGATTTTCAATGTATTAAAACGGATTTTGAGAAAATTCGGTATCAACCAATCGATTTAGAACGATGAAAAAGTATCAACTTAGTTGAGTAAAATTTGAATAAAGTAGTTTAGAGGAGAGATATGAGGAAAGTATGAATATTGAAAAAAATATTTTTGTATATTTTGAGTTATTTTTCTGAGGAAAATAGTTATGAGGATTTGGGCTACCTAAAGTGAGGTTTTTTTAGCAAAACGAGTGATTTGGTTAAAACGGAATTTCGATAGAATAGGTCTAAACATGCTCAAATCGCTGTTTTTGTTGGAAATTTTGGTTTTTTTATAAAAATTCACGTTGATGGAGTTTGAATGGAATTTCGGTATTAACCAAAAGATAGATTGAGCCAAAAAAACCGTAGTCTAGGTAATCAAAATTGGGGTAAGGTAAAGTTAGAAAGAGATATTTTAGTATAAAAGTACACAATTTCAGCGATTTTGCCTAAAAAATCGTTTAAATTAAATTCGATTTGGAGAGGAGACCAGGCAAATCACTGGTCTCATCTCTGAGACATTCTCTAGAACTTGTAGAAAAGCAAAAATCGATAGAGTGGAGTGTAGAAGAGAAAGCGTGGCGCAAAAAAAACAACATACATACACACACACACACAGACACAGACAAAGGGCCGGAGAGATGAGTCACTGGGGGGTTTTTGAGGATTCTAAGGGGAAAAGTGTTACTTACAATCGTTAGATTTTGGCGAGAGGAATAAGATGGTTAAAGCACTTTTTTGATAAGATGAATTATGTTGAATAAAATGTTGGGTTGAATGGAAAAATTGATCAAAAATTCGCTGTGTCGAAAACAAAGCTTTCTCTTTAGAGAAAGCAATAGTCGAGTATCTCTCTTACATACATTCTTTCTCAAACATTGATAACTTAACTAATTTGAAATAAATGACGAATGTCATGATAGCCCATAGAATGAGACATACGAACGAGTCATGGACTCGTCTGGGTTGGAACCGGGATACGATACACAGGCTTTCGAGTAAGTGCCTTTATTTGTGATGATGGTACTGAACTGAATTATAGTGATCTCATATCTTTTTCTAGATCAAGAATTTCAGATATCACTCGACAGATTTTTTTATTTCATTCTTTCACTAGATTAAATTCTTCCAGATTGTAATCAACATATTATTCTCATTTCTTTTACTAGATTTCATTCATTGAGATATCACTCGACAGATTTTCTTTATTTCATTTCTTTCACTAGATCAAATTCTTCCAGATAGTTTTCAACAAGTTATCCTCATCTCATTTTTCCCTCTAGATTAAATTGTTCAGATATAGTGCTCAAGAGAGTTGTTATGGTCCTATTTATTTCGCCAGATATGATATTCTGGAACAGTATGTAAGTAACACAAAAGTGTGAGACACATGTATTTCCAAGAAAATTTAGTTCAGTTATGACTTCAATGATTGAAACTCAATCAGATGAGTCTCTTCAAAAAATAATTCAACTATTAACAGGAGGGAGGGCACTCTCATACTCGCCTGGTTATACTTCTTGGAGAAGTGAGTGGAGAAGGGTGGGTTGGATAATTCGTGAACGAAATCATGATGAAATCGTCCATAAGAAAAACCTAATATGATTTCAACATCAGATAGAGGGTTTGATTTCTCTGAATCTGCAAGTTTGGTAATTTTTGTTTGGAAACGGTAGTTACTTGAACTTTACCATTTCCGGGTTTCTAAATTATTTTGCAATCCGAAGAACGTCAATCACGAGACAATATTGAAAATTGATTCGATCATTGAATTTACAATTTTTCCACTTATTTTATAATTTTTACCATGAAATTTTGATGTTTTTTCTATTAATCAGTTATTTGTTGTGAACGAAGGAATCATATATCAAGCTTTCCTGATTGGAACAAATATTCTTGAATTGGATAATTTGTGAATGGAATATCGATGAAGTTGTCCGTAAAAAAAATATTGGGTATGATTGAAAAAAAAAATTTGTGCGTCCCGGCGAACGCGCGATGGATGACGAAGTCTTTTAGGTAGACCCACGTTATATTTTGGTTATCCATCAGGGAGTAGAGAGAAGGTTTGTCAACGATGATGCTGCATGAGGGTCGAAATGCATCACTAAAATTTGGTCATCTCGAGTATTCAGAATGCTTAATCAACAAACCATTCCACATCGAAATGATGATCTTCATAATAATGATATCGCTGAGCTCGAGTTTTAATCGTAGAGTCTGACCGAAAAGGTAGAGAGCAAAGAGTCATTCACAAGATCATTCTCAACGTTTTATCCCCGATTTTGAGGACTTTTCTCAGCAAGCAGGGGAAAGGCATCGAGACTTTCCTGCGTTATGCATCATTTGACGTGTAACTCGTGTTTCTCCTCCCATGACGAATTGCATTCTTGTCACGCAAAATCCCTAGGAATTTTCTTCAAAACTCCTAAAGATACTCTTCTTTTGAGAAAATTAGAATTGACCTGATGTTCTAAAACTTCCTCACATGTTGATAGTAGATCAAGCTCATTACAAATCTTGGAAAAACTACGATTCTTCACATTCTCCCGAGGTTTGCTTCGCTCTTTCCAATCACTTCGTATTTGGATGTATGTAATAATTCAGAAAATTGCGGCAGAAGGTGGAGTCGGTTAATTGAAAACGTCTTCAGTAGCGTCTTGGTCGAGTTACAAATATAATATTCATATTGCTTACCTCGGCTCGGGTGTAAGCTACTACACGAAAACAACTAATGCATTATACAATATGTATGCATGACCTATGCGTGTGTATCGCTAGAGCATGTATGTACGCTCACACACTTAATACCTATAAGTGCGTGGCGCTTGCGCAAAGTCAAGGTAACGCTGAGATCTTGCAATAGCTTCGTGTCTACAGAATTTTCAAGCGTGGATTCACGTACCCAGCCGAAAGATGACTCTGTCATAAAAAAAAAGAAATTGGAGGTTTTGAACCCCGCCCCGTGGCCCCATCTCTTGCGGTGCATGGCGTCTGAGGACGCTATCGACTGAGCTACAACGCTTTTAAATTTATTCGACCAAATTTGATATATGTACCGCTTGCCCTTTAGATGGGTTCTCATGTGCAGCCAACGGATGTTTTTTTATTCGTGAATAGTTTGAATTTCTCGTCCAATTTCGAAAGTTGTTCCGATTTGAAAAAATAACCCGAGATAATTTTAGCAATGCATCGCTGATGTAAAGCAGGTTTGGTTATCGCCGTATTGTTGTTTGTGCACGCATACACGCACACGTCAGCTCACACACGTGTTATCCAACAGGAGCGCCATCAAGCGGTTGGCTAACATATTTAACCCCCATGATAGCCAAGCTCCGGGACCCAGTTTTACTGAAGAACTGGGCTTCTATAAGCGTCTATATTCGTTGACGAAAATCACCTAACGGTATCGTTTTTTACGCATTGGAACGTGTATTTATGTAAATGTGTGTAAGGTGTAGTCTATGTGAGTATTTAGTTATGTAGTGTGTTCTGAATGAGTTTGAGTGTTTTTGTATATATATTGGGGTGATATATATATATATAGATCTTTATTCGTGCTTTCTGGTAAGAAATCGAGCATGGATTATCGGTTTCTGGGACGGCCTTCCGATTTCCGGGACTTTTTTCACGTCCCAACAAGGATCCTTCTAATTTACCGATTTCTGGGCCGCGGGGTTTTTTCATATATTATCGATTCCTGGGACGCGAGTTTTTTTTGACATATATTAAATTTCCCATACAAAAATCACTTTTTGAGCAAAGTTCTGTTATCTCCTCGGCGGTTATCTCCCACGAGGGATGGTTAGTGTTTTGAACGCAAAACGAAGTCTAAGCACACGTCTGTTATCTCCTCGACGGTTATCTCCCACGAGGGATGGTTAGTGTTTTGAACGCACCCCACTGTCTAAGCAAACCTCTGTTATCTCCTCGGCGGTTATCTCCCACGAGGGATGGTTTAGTGTTTGAATAAAAAAATACTTTTAACCCAAAATTTTCGTTTTCACGCGTTTTCTGAAAAGTCCCGGAAACCACCAAAATATATATGAAAACGGCCCAGAAACCACCAAACCGTATTATCGTCCCGGAAGTGGGGTCTACATGTGTTTATATATATATATATATATATATATATATATATATATAGTTCATGTAGTACTAATTGAATGATCATATTATATGAATTGAAGAGAGTTGTTCTGAAAATATTTGAAAATTGAATTGAGATACCTATTCTAGCTACTTCTAATTAATTGTAGGAAACATTAATGGAATGATGAATGAGAGGGAATTCGGATTATTTCTGATAGAATATTGAATTCATTTTATGAAACAGTCTATGTGTCTTATCGTAGCCCATAATTTCGAGCTTACAATAGAATATACAATCCTATGGATGAGTCATTGCTCACAGGGAACCTTTAAGGGATGTCTGTAGAAGAAAGTGGCTATACGCAGTGCTCCCGTACGGGAACCCGTGTAAAATTCACGGGGAAGGGGTAATATACGTCCATACCCGTGAGCTTCCCGTGTTACTTTTTGGAGCTCTGCAAGCTCAACGGGACGACACGGGAGACACCCGGAACGTTCCCGCTTCGATGCAAGCTCGCCTCCCGTGGCTTCCCGTGAATGTAGTTTCGGCGGAGCTTCTCCCGTTTCTACCCGTGCGACGTTCACATAAGGGATCGCATGCCTACCATTCTCCCGTTCACAACCCGTGTGCCTCGATTTTGGCCTCGTGAGCGTGGGACTGAACAGCCGTGTCTACCCGTTTTCCCGTTCACAACCCGTGTGACTCGATATTCGCCAGCTAACCATAACAGTGATCACCCGTGTATACCCGTTCTCCCGTTCACAACCCGTGTGGCTCGATTTTGGACAGCTAACCACGAGAGTGATCACCCGTGTCTACACGTTTTCCCGTTCACGTCCCGTGTGGCTCGATTCCGGCTTCGTGAGCATGGGACTGACCACCCGTGTCTACCCGTATTCCCGTTCACAACCCGTGTGGCTCGATTTCGGCCTCGTGAGCATGGGACTGACCACCCGTGTCTACCCGTATTCCCGTTCACAACCCGTGTGGCTCGATTTCGGCCTCGTGAGCATGTGACTGACCACCCGTGTCTACCCGTCTTCCCGTTCACAACCCGTGTGGCTCGATTTCGGCCTCGTGAGCATGGGACTGGCCACCCGTGTCTACCCGTATACCCGTGCACAAGACGTGTGAACCAATTTTGGCCTCGTGAGCATGGGACTGACCACCCGTGTCTACCCGTATTGCCTTTCACAACCCGTGTGGCTCGATTTTGGCCAGCTAACCATAACAGTGATCACCCGTGTATACCCGTTCTCCCGTTCACAACCCGTGTGGCTCGATTTTGGCCAGCTAACCATAACAGTGATCACCCGTGTCTACCCGTTTTCCCGTTCACAACCCGTGTGGCTCGATTTTGGACAGCTGATCACGAGAGTGATCACCCGTGTCTACACGATTTCCCGTTCACAACCCGTGTGACTCGATATACGCCAGCTAACCATAACAGTGATCACCCGTGTATACCCGTTCTCCCGTTCACAACCCGTGTGGCTCGATTTTGGCCAGCTAACCATAACAGTGATCACCCGTGTCTACCCGTTTTCCCGTTCACAACCCGTGTGGCTCGATTTTGGACAGCTAATCACGAGAGTGATCACCCGTGTCTACACGTTTTCCCGTTCACGTCCCGTGTGGCTCGATTTCGGCCTCGTAAGCATGGGACTGACCACCCGTGTCTACTCGTTTTCCCGTTCACAACCCGTGTGACTCGATATTCGTCAGCTAACCATAACAGTGTTCACCCGTGTATACCCGTTCTCCCGTTCACAACCCGTGTGGCTCGATTTTGGCCAGCTAACCATAACAGTGATCACCCGTGTCTACCCGTTTTCCCGTTCACAACCCGTGTGGCTCGATTTTGGACAGCTGATCACGAGAGTGATCACCCGTGTCTACACGTTTTCCCGTTCACAACCCGTGTGACTCGATATTCGCCAGCTAACCATAACAGTCATCACCCGTGTATACCCGTTCTCCCGTTCACAACCCGTGTGGCTCGATTTTGGCCAGCTAACCATAACAGTGATCACCCGTGTCTACCCGTCTTCCCGTTCACAACCCGTGTGGCTCGATTTTGGCCTCGTGAGCATGGGACTGACCTCCCGTGTCTACCCGTATTCCCGTTCACAACCCGTGTGGCTCGATTTCAGCCTCGTGAGCATGGGACTGACCACCCGTGTCTACCCGTTTTCCCGTTCACAACCCGTGTGGCTCGATTTCGGCCTCGTGAGCATGGGACTGACCACCCGTGTCTACCCGTCTTCCCGTCCACAACCCGTAGAACTCGATTCCGGCCTCATGAGCATCTTAGATGAATAGAGACGTGATTTCCGGTTCTCAAACATTTTTCAGCCCACAAGGGGAAGCTATAAGAGCATCAACGAGCTTACGAACTGACTTCGAATTGATTCACGCAATCGACTGTGATCTCAGCAATCAAAATTTCCTCCGAAGTATTCATACGCTAATTGCTTTGGAACGACCAAGATATCTCAAACATTTTTCACGAATGGTCAATCCATGGACATTCTCAATGCCTTCCTCAAGCTGATTGAAGCAGTCTAAAGGAAGAATACTCTGTTTTTCATGACGAAGTCATCTTCTCGCGCGTTAAGTTTTGTCTAACATGCAGGCCCAAATATTCGTAACGCACGTATGTGCGCGCAACTCCCCATGCGTTGTGCGTGTTGCAGCTATGTTTGAGTAGGCGTATTATAAAGTATAGTAAGATGATATGCAAGCATTGGCATGATGGTATTGCAAGTCAAAATGTAGATCAAAAAGCCCGCAGTGCCCCTGTATCGCCACTATGTGGTGCTTAAGATTCAATAGAAGCACAGCAAAACTTGTCAGAAATTGGATTCGATTCATTGTGTAATTCAGCACACCTCTGTCAAGATTTGAGATTGTGATCCTGGTTGTAGAGGTGGCTCATTGAGTATAATTTAGGAGAAATCTTGTACGGTTAGGCCGTCCACCGAGCCGTTCACTGCAAGTCAACTTTCCGTAATTTTCTTTGATCCATGGACCGAACTCCCGTATTCCGGAAAAATGTCTGTACGGTTGTGGCTTCTCCTTTCATATAAGGCAAGTGTACTCAACTTTCCTCTGTACCCAACTTGATGCCCCTATATGCCGATCTCAGGAATGGGCACTCCTTTTGTCCTCCCGGCATTTTTTTCGCGATTGCTATGTTAAAATATGATGAGAAAGTGAGTAGTTTGCATCGACCTCGAATCATTCCTGCGTTCTCCAGAAAATGTCAAGTGACTTTTCTATTTCTCGCGATCGCTTAGCTAAGAAAGCACCGAGGAAAATGCGTCCAGTAAAATTAGTGACAAATTTTTTGACTTCAACCAACTTTAACTTACCTTAGCGTATTTGATTACTTGCTTCAGAACCTCCAAAATCTGTTTTTCAAGCTGCAAAATTCGGATCTGAGCTAATTTATGTGCAAAACACGAAGACAATTCGTAAACAAGGATGCCAACATCGGAGTGTGCCCAACATGTCCCCATATGGTTATCTCGGGAAGGCGCGCAGTATGGCTTATTTTACCAATCAGAACGTATTCATCACGTCGAAATAGGTCGAAAAAGGTGTTTTGGACCGGCGATTAGCTCCAAATGTGCGTGCAAGGCGATAAAAACACTCTATCGCCGATTTCCGCCATCCATTTTGGAAGAATTGAGACGGTTCGGCTCTAATCCATCCAAATTGGACGTAGTTTAGCGCATTTTGAAGGTCCTTAAACAAGCTCCAAAGTGAGCTGAAATACGTTGAAAAAATGTTCAGGGAGACCAGATTTGTTGAGAGAATGGTTTATGTGGGCGATTCGGTCTCACCATCTTGTGAACTTTATAAAATCACTTGAAAAAACTAAGACAGCTCGACTCTCGATGATTGAATTTGAACGTACTTGAATTCATTTTGCAGGTCTCAAAACAAGCTTTAAAATGAGCTAAAGCATGTTGAAGATTGGTGAGGTAGACCAAAGTTATCAAGAAAATGGTTGAATAGGGGCAAGTTGGGTACGCTTACCTGGTCATCTATATTGTTGGAGAAGTAACCGTCACGAAAGATGAGAAAATCATCGGGAATATTTTTGAAGCAAATATGAGCCGGCGAAAAATCGATATTTTGGGAATTGTTGGCCTCACTAAATTCTGAGTGACTAAGTCATCTAACTTCATAATCAACGGAAATGAATATTACGTAGCAAAGAAAATTGAAAAATTGAGCTACATGTAGCAAATTTATTGAGCAAACTCCTATGACTTCGTCATCATTCGCGCATTCTCGGGACGCACACCATATTTTTGTATCTCTCAGGGGAATAGCGATAGAGATGAGTCTGTCTTGGCTAATTGATATTTATGAGTCCCAAAATTGTAAGTACAATCGTATTCTGACATTTCAGATCAAAAGAATAGCTTGCGAATCTTTGCTCCGATGCGGTGAACGTCCTTTTTCATTGAAAATATCATAAAAGGTATTGAAGAGACCCAAATATCAGTCACTGGTGAGAATCGATCATCCATCTCTTCTAGAAATTCCATTCGATTGAAGATGAGCAAGTTTCGCGAAAGTGCGACCCTGTCAGCTGCCTTTGACAGAATTCGCTTCTCTTTCCATAACCGAAAACCGTGAACAATTGCCCTCTGATAGCATTACTACGAACTTGAATAATAATGTAGGTGGATCACTTACATACCATCAAAAGGCGCGGTTGCGCCTTGCTGGCGAGTGTATAAAGAAAATGGTGTGCGTCCGGAGAACGCGCGGTTGATGACGAAGTCACAGAAGTTTGTTCAATAAATTTGCTACATGTAGCTCAATTTTTCAATTTTCTTTGTTATGTAACATTTATTTCCGTTGATTATGGGGTTAGATGACTGAGTCGCTCAGAATTTAGTGAGACCAACAATTCCCCATCTTTCAATCTTTCGCCGGCTCATATTTGCTTCAAAAATATTCCCGATAATTTTCTCATCTTTCGTGACGATTACTTCTCCAACAATATAGATGATGAGGTCAGTGTACCCAACTCGCCCCCATTAAACCATTTTCTTAATAACTTTGGTCTACCTCAACAATTTTCAATGTGCTTTAGCTCATTTTGAAGCTTGTTTTGAGACCTTCAAAATGAATTCAAATACCTACGTCCAAAGTCAATCATCTGGATCCGAGCTGTCTTAATTTTTTCAAGTGATTTTTTAGAGTTTACAAAATGGTGTACACAACTTGCCCCCATTAAGCCATTTTCTCAATAACTTTGGTCTACTTCAACGATATTCAACGTAGTACTTTAGCTCATTTTGGAGCTTGTTTCAGGACCTTCAAAATGCACTAATTGTAAGTTACGTCTAATTTTGATGGATTGGAGCCGAACTGTCTCAGTTCTTCCAAAATAAATGATGGAAATCGGCGATAGAGTGTTTTTATCGCCGTGCACGCACATTTGGAGCTAATTGCGGGTCCAAAACACCTTTCCCGACCTATTTTGACGTGATAAACACATTCTAAGTGGTAAAAAAAGTCGTATTGCACACCCTCCCGAGATATCCAATTCCTGACAATTTTTGCTGTGCTAATATTGAAAATCGCAAGCACCATAGCAGGAGTTGCGATACAATAGGGCACTACTAGCTTTTTGATCTGCACTTTGACTTGCAATACCATCATGCCAATGCTTGCCAATGCTTGCATATCACCTCACTACTTCGTAATACTCCTACTCACACATAGCTGCACTAACACGCACGACGCATGGGGAGTTGCGCGCGCATCCACGCGTTACGAATATTTGTGTCCACATGTTAGACAAAACTCAACGCGCGAGAAGATGACTTCGTCATCAAAAAAAAAAAAACTCGCAGCGCTGCCGTGCCTTATATACGCCAAGTTGGGGTTTTTTACCCTCCCATTTTTCTTCGATCTTAGATATTATGGGTTTTTGTGGGTACCAACTGCGATGCGATCTATCAGTAGCGAGTCAAAACTCTATCTAAACACTATCTTGTTTTATCGAGATACCCATCAACAGCTTTGTTTCTCGACTCACAAATTCGGGACCCTCGCTGACCAATTTTGCCGTGGATTTCCGTCTCCTGTCAGTTTCGAGATTCGACTCATCTCGAAGTCGACACTGTGTCGGTGTGAAGCACAGATTTGTGTGCGTGAGCCTAATTATTGTACTGTTGTTATCGTCAGCATCAGCACACGCATCATTAGCAGACTATATTCACAACTCCAGATATTCTGTACCGGACGAGTGTCTAATCGTAATTGTTGGTCTACTAGTAAAAGAAGCCGCCTGATGTATGCATATAATATGCTCTCTTGTAACAGTGATTTCAAAAATGATGGCCTGATGGCCAAGATATGTGCCATTCTTGCCGTTGTGCATCAGTGCAAGGTGAATTGTCAAGAATAATTTTCAAATGTATTTGGAGAGTTTGTGCTGCATGAGTGCCAGCTTCAATCTACATTTTATCAGTAAATTGACTTTCACTTCCTCCGATACTTGAGACAGACCCAACGGTGAAGATAAATTGTGTATTTCAAGTTCATAATCTACTCTAGTGAGAGAATTCCATTGCAACCAATGTATTATCATTCACGCTACTTCTCGTATCTCACCAAAATCCTATTCAGGTCCAACACAAAAGGAATCGTCACTCACATTTAGATGTTGTGAGAAATGTGAGATTGGTCAGTCCTATTAGTGACTGTCCATGAAACAGTTGTTGTGATATAGGTGGTGATCTCTGGTGCTGGTCTAATCAATTTTACACAACACACTTTCATTGCACATCACTGTACTGACTCGTCTTGGCTAGACTTTTAATCTTGATTTATGGGTCACAGCTGTCTTGACGTGGCACTTACATTCTTGCTAAAGACTTCATCAACAGCTAACAGGCAAACGTCAATCCCCAAATAGGTCTAATTATGTTTAGGGTTCATCTGATTCATCAAAATTATTATTGAGAGAGATTAGCACATTCACGCTCTTAGAGAAAATGGTTAGGATCAACTTGGAAAAATTCAGGGCGGGGAAGTCAATCAACATAGAAACTGGATCCACACATTCATCCGGATGTACTTTGAGGATCATTCTGTCTGGCATCAAAGCTGTTCTCACATGACGCTATTGAATCTTCATTCTCAAAATGAGATCCCACGCAGCAGTTGAACTTCTTAAGTTTCACAATTAATCAATGTCCTAGTTGAAATTTGTTCAAGTTTTTGGTTTTCGAATAGTGTTGAGAAACATATGTATTGTGATAATTCCATGTTTCATGTGTTAGTCACCCATTAGTTGGTCATTTTGGTGGTTGGGACCCTCTCTTCTTGGAGAGCGGATGAACCAACTCGTGTAGGAATTTTCACAATCCAGATGTCTCTCATCAACTAATTACCTTTTACTATTACAAGTAGAGTTGGGAATCTTTGCATCAACTCAAGTTAAATTTCATGAACTAATTCCAAGTTTTGCCATCAGAAAGAAAAAATTGTACGGCCCCAGATTCACTTGCTTAAGATTAGAAAATATTTATCTTGGAACGTAGGACACTGCTGTTCATTGGGGGGATGATTTTCAGGAATAACAAATGGATAAGTGTTTTTGGTTTTTGTACATGTTACTATTCACAGCTCATATTTGTCAAACTAGGAATTTTCAATCATCACCATAGCCAAGTGTTGAAATCTTTCCCCCTCCCACTTTACTTTTTCCAAAAGTCAAAAGTCTAACTTGGCGAGTATCACCACCCCCCCCCCCATAACTTCATCTGAGATCAAAGTATGAATTTCAATTCTTGAGGGTCATGAGATCAGGGGAAACATGTCGAGTAACTTTTTACCAAAATCTAAACGTCAACCGAATGGAGAGAGATTAAAGAATATTGATTTCAATTCTTGAGAGTCATGAGATCAGGGAAAGTATGTCGAGTGATTGTTTTGCAAAATCTGAATGTGAAATGCATGGAGAATGATTGATTACATTACAATCTGATTAAATCTGTAAGTTTGACTCAACTTGAGTTACTCACCATCTCTACCGACGTCTAATGTGGAACGATCAATTCTGGATTAAATTTTCTTACTCCAGTTTTTTTATTGGTCTGGATAGATTATTCCTTCCAATATATTTTAAGGAAAAGAGAGATGGTGAGTAACTCAAGTTGAGTCAAACTTACAGATTTAATCAGATTGTAATGTAATCAATCATTCTCCATGCATTTCACATTCAGATTTTGCAAAACAATCACTCGACATACTTTCCCTGATCTCATGACTCTCAAGAATTCAAACCAATATTCTTTAATCTCTCTCCATTCGTTTGATGTTTAGATTTTGGTAAAAAGTTACTCGACACGTTTCCCCTCATCTCATGACCCTCAAGAATTGAAATTCATACTTTGATCTCAGATGAAGTTATGGGGGTGGGGGGGGGGGGTGGTGATACTCGCCAAGTTTGACTTTTGGAAAAAGTAAAGTGGGAGGGGAAAAGATTTTCTTTGACTTTCTGCTAGAAACTCAGCATATTAGTCTTCCTCGCATACGCATCCATTTGGAATGATGTACACCAGAAACTTGGTGAATTCCTTCTCAAAGCACCCTCCCGCGAAGTTTCAACATTCCCAATACGAATCTTGAGTCAGAAGGAAACTGATGAGAGTTCTATTTTACGAGCCTGAAATGGGAATCTTTGTTCACTTAAACGCAGATGATTGTGAGCGTGATTTGAATTTTTGCTCTGAAGACAAATGACTACTCCAATAAAAGCCTCAATAATACTAGTCTGAATGAAAATGAACGACACATCCACTCGTTTCTGAACATCATCCAGAGATATTGGAGAGCCCCTAATAATTTTCGAAATCAGGATTAATTTGGTCTCGATCGATATGAACCATGGTGACTTTCTTTCATTTGATTTTTGAAATCGTTTGATAATTGATCAAAACATAACTGATAGGTTCGAAATGAGCACCCAAACGCAATTTGATAACATAGAATAGATTAGAATAGTATTTTATTTTGGCCACGGGGTATTACCCCATCTGGGCCAAAAAGCAATCATACACAGCAATACATGAATATAATACGAGATTTCAAGAAAGAAATAAGATTAGTCGAAATAACTTAGGTGATATATTACAACCAATTTGTAAGTTGAAGGGGAATGTGCAAATATTCACATCAGCGAGATGAAAATGCCATGAATACTCAGAATCGCACATCGATGTCACATTGGTGATCAACTGAAGAAAAAGTCAAGGTTGAGGAGGGGAAAAATATGGATATAATGCGAAAGATTAACGCAAGCAACAAATGAGTAAAAGGTTTATGAAGTAAGGTTGCAGTAGACAGAGATCTATAACACTGAACCTTCAGTCACAATTCGGGTTCGCCAGTCTTCCTCATCATCTTCCAGGAATTTGTTAAAAAGAGCTGATTTGCACAGTGAGATGTTCTCCGTTCAAATGGGACTTGGGGTACTGAGTTGAGAAGTTCTGATGCTTCATAGTGAAACGACTTTCTGAGGGATTCAGTTCTGGCGGTGGATAGGAGAAAAGGTTTGCGAATGTTTCTCTCGGAGCGTGTAATGTCAGGATTTTTAGACAAGAGGGAGAAGTGCCTAGTAATGTAGTTCGGTTTCTGATTTGAGATAGTAGAGAAGGCTAGTGAACCGAGGAGAAACTGTCTTCGCCTGGATGTAGATAACCACCCTAGTGCAATCCTATGTGGGGTTACATGACGTCGATAGGGGATATTACCGATGACAAAACGGACACAGGCATTCAAGGCTCTCTGGAGTTGCAGTTTTTCTCCTCACCCTACATCATTGTACACTATGCATCCATAGTCGGGAATAGGGAAGATAAGGGACTCAACTAGGTTTTTACGAAGATCGTGAGTGAGGGAATGTTTGTAAAATTTTAGTGACCTGAGTGATCGATAAACCTTCGACACAAAGGCATTGACTTAGGAGTCATAAGCGAGCCTAAATTTTTGCATTGCTTCGCGCATGGGAGCTCAACATTCTCAATCGTGATTTTGGGAAGTGTTGACAAATTAATTTCACGGACGTGCGCAGAACTCCCGATGATCATAACGATGGATTTTTCAAAGTTCAATGTAAGATGATGCTCATCAGCCCAGTTCGCCACTGATAGGGCATCTTGGGAGAGCTTCTGGATGCCTTAGGAGTAATTCCACGAGAAAACGATATATGGTCGACAGTTAAGTCCCAGATTCCTTTCTTAGTGAACTTTTTCGATTTTACAGGTTGAAAAATGAACTTCCGTGACCAAAAAAGAATTACAACATTCTTTCGGACCCTGGCACACGACTGAAAATCATGTTTTCAATTTTTTTTTTGCAAAATTTTCGTAACTTTTTCACACTGAAATCGTTATAGCTCAAAATTTACCGCAGATGGAGGGACGCGGCTTAGCGCATCTGAAAGGTGAGCAAAATACCTATCAAAGCCACTCTGGAATTCTGGTTCTCATAGAACCTCGATTATATATGGATGATTCCGTGAAAATCATCTCCTATTTTTTTTTTTTTATCAAAAACCTATTTTTTTGAAAGATTGAAAAGTACATTTATAGCGTGACCTAAACCCGCGTTTATTTAACGCATTTGCGGGACTTAAATGGCCTATTATTCAACTGTGAAATAATGCGTCCGCTCACTTCACGTGGGTGCGGGATGCAGCAGATCAGTTTATTTCACTGTGAGGTTATTAGGACATTTTTGGCAATTTTCGCGCATATTATGTATGCAGGCATCGAAATTGAGATAATATCATAAAAAATCTATGATGGATCATGTCTGGAGCACTTGCATCCGCATCAATAATTGTAAAGAGCAAGAAAATTAGTCATGACTGTTACACTCCCACTCATGGTTATAAATCATCATCAACATAAACATAAACATAAACACGTGGTTGAGTTTTGCACATGTATATTTGTGCTAACCTTGAAACCTTTGATCATGCTGGATTTCCATTTAATACACTGTCGTGATCAAATCACAACAAATAAGTAGGTATCAAAATTAGAGACTGCATGGCAGTATTGAAATTGTACCTCATTTGAAAAGATCGAATACGCGTATTCGTCATCCTTGCGGTGAGGATGTGTTATTACACAGTTTTCAATTCTCAAACAGCCGTTATGGAATGTCCAAGAAGAATTAAACTGCTAATTTTTCTGGAGTCTAGTTACCAGCGTGAATTCAGAAATTGTTTCATGATGAAGTCTGAGAGGGAAAATTTCAGGTTTTGGCCGGGATGAGGGTTGCACAACCCTTATATTACTATAATAACCAACGATGCTCATGACTTATTTTAGATACAAGAAACGTCTTCATCATCACTCGATAGGTTTAATCGCGGGTGTGTGATGTCTATTTTATAGGACCAGATTCTTAACTTTTTTTCAGTCGGGGGGGCTGCCGCCCCCCCCCCCACCCGCTTACCCCCGCAAAGGGCGGGTTTATGTCACTCGGTGCTATAGAATAGTGTACGATACACGGGACCCAAGCGCTTTAATTATTACACGGCGTGATTGGCACCCTCGCGCAAGCGCTCGGGCGCCAACTTCACGCCGTGTAATAATAAGGCTCTTAGGTCCCTTGTATCGTAAATAACTATTTTCTAAGTCTGCCCGCCCGAATCCCGAACGATCTCAATCTTAAGCAATCGTGGCGCTTCACTCTCACGAAGATCGTAGAAACGGAAACCCACAAGGGCACCAGGGACGGAACTGATATTTAGAACCATTCCTGAATGATAATTTTTTTGGGTAATCCTGAGTTGGAAGGCTCATCATTGAGCCAGGAGCAGCACCAAAAAATTTATCGTCAACAACTAGTTGTATGATTTTTTCCTCAAGCATTGTAAGGGTTTGCACAAGGTGGCTCGCATTATTTTGAAATTTCCACCGTATTAATGCCCCCAAAGCATGAGGAGATACTTTTAAGAGGAGTCACTGTATATGCAAATTTCGGAGAGCTGATACTCTTCGTTGATCTGCAAAATTTTATTATGCATTGTAATTCCATGAAGGACCTACATAATATATACATATTATATCTATATCTATATATATTAGGGTGGTCCTTATTTCCCAAGTTTCACAGATCCTTTCTCCCCCCCTCTGGATACCTTCTTTGAGCCGAAAAAACATGGGGAACATTTTCCCCAAGCCCCTAGAGAGTGATTTAATAGTGCCTCAAAGAGCATCTTGCTTTGAAACTCAAGTAAAAAATAACGCTTTTTGTGATTTTTCTGTCCCTATGTTCGAGCTCTTGAAACTTAGTGTTTCTTCGCGAATGTAAAAGTGGGGATACATGTTCCGACGTAAAATTTGATGCTGAATCGAATTTCATCGTGACACTTGAACTAGGATGCCACCCAATACTCGTAAATTGCGTTTTCCGACGCGGAAAACATTTTTAGCGCGACTTTTTCATCTCATTCGAGTGTCTCGGGCGTCACTTACTCCCTCAAGATTAATGTAAACCACCTATTTCCATGTAAAAAAAGACGCTGAATTGCAATCCATCGTTATTTCTTAGGTATAATGTCACCCAACATGAGGAAAATGCGTTTTTCCACCGAGGAAGCACCTTAAGCGAGTCTTTCACGTCCGAATCGAGTGTCTCAGGCGTCACTCACTCTCTCGAGATCAATACGAACGGCCTAATTTCATGTAAAAGAACACGCTGAATTAGAATTCATCCTTATTTCCTAGGTATAATGTCGCCTAACGTGAGAAAAATGCGCTTTTCCACCGAGAAAGTACCTTAAGCGAGTCTTCCACGCCCGAATCAAGTGTCTCAGGCATCACTCACTCTCTCAAGATTAATCTAAACAACCTAATTTCATGTAAAAAACCCCGCTGGATTGGAATCCATTGTTATTTACCAGGTATAATGTCGCGTAACGTGAGAAAAATGTGTTTTTCCACCAAGGAAGCTACCTAAGCTCATCTTTCACGCGGGAATCGAGTGTCTCAGGCGTCACTTACTCTCTCGAGATTGATCTAAACGACCTGATTCTATGTAAAAATCTACGCTGAATCAAAATTCATCGTTATTTTTCGGGTACAACGACGCTTAACGTGAAAGAATCCGTTTTTCCTCCAGAATGCACCGAAATCCATGAAAGATGACGAATTCCTGGGTAAAATTCATAAAAAGTCTGGAATCGACCAAGTCAATTTGAGAGACAGCTCAAAGTCCCTACAAACCATTGTGATTCTTAAAGACCTCAGTCATCATTCTCCATCAGAACATTTCGACACTCGACACAAATAGGGATATCATGAGTCAAAAGGATTTACACCTCAGGCATCTATTGGAAAAAAAAATTTACGATATCTGATTCGGATGGGATAGTCGATACTCTTTATCACGCTTTGACTAGGGAGATGCATTTATAAACAAGAGTGGAGATATCGAGTGATTCCAGTTAACAACATAACACGAGTCCTCGACTCATAAAATTATGAAGATCTTCCCTCTTCGATCCTCATCTTTTTCAGAACGGTCATCTTACTTGCATCTGGATACTGTCTTTTATCCCTTGTTAAAGTTAGCTGTATAGAATGTAACTGGGTTTTTGATCGTCTGTGCGCAAATGAGTAACTTGCACACTGTTTTTCGCTTTCCATTCGCTCATAGAAGATCAAAAAATATAGTATGATACTCGGGCGCAATGATTTTCTTCTTCTCATGACTATTTAGACCCTCACCTGCGGCTCGGGCCTAAAAAAGTCACTCGAACTGCGAAAACCATCGTTTGCGCCCTTGTATCATAATATACTATTCTGGTATATTTTGGCTCTGGAAATCATGGTCACAGCAGAAGACTCTTTTGTATAGTCAGATTCGACATGGATTCAGACTTGAAAGTATACCAGAGAGTAATTTAGGGAAGCATTGTGATTCCAGAACCTCGATCGGTTCCCCAGGGACCTACTTTTCCGCAACTCACTAAAATTTCATGACAGCTTGACGTTGCTCATCGTTAACTGCCAAAACGACCGACGTGAATCGACGCTGACAAAAGGCTGGGAGCAGGGCCTGGACTACTGGAGTGGCCATAGGATCCCATTTTCACATAAAATACTAGGATTGCGAAGCGTGTAAGGTTTGGTTCGATGACCGGCCGCAACGCACGAGCAAGGGGCGCTACAATCTTCGGGTGAGATAGGGACCTTACCCGTGAGGGTTGGGTTAGAGTAAGCCCGATTGATCTCTTTCTGGATTAGGCGGCTGGAATGCATAGACGTTCCCGTACGAGATACTTCCATCTCGCGCTGATTGGAGGTGATTTCAACAGACGCCATTGACGAATCCGATTCAGCCTAGATCTTCATACGATAGTGAGCGCCTTTACAAATGGTTGTGAAGAGAGTTTGTCACGGATCCCGAAAATCCCATATGAGGCCGAGTGAGACAGTTTTTCGATTTTGGCAGGAACTCTCCCTTAAGTCTCTTTACAGAGACCAATTTTACGGCTGAAATGATGGTGAACTCTGATTTGGCATGTATTTGGAACGTTCTGACCATTCCTACGTGAGTCAGTGACTGCTGAGACCCTCGAATCGAACGGAAGAGACATTTTAGTCAATTCACATTAGTCTCGAGAGAGTGAGTGACGCCTGAGACACTCAATTCGGGGGTGGAACATGCGCTTAGGATGCTTTCTGGGTGGAAAAACGCATTTGTTCCACGTTAGGCATCGTTGTTACTGAGAAATAATGATGAATTTCGATTCAACGTGGTTTGTTACATGGGATCAGGTCATTAAGACCAATCTCGAGGAAGTGAGTGACGCCTGAGACACTCGATTCCCGCGTGAAAGATGAGCTTAGGTAGCTTCCTTGGTGGAAAAACACATTTTTCTCACGTTAGGCGACATTATACCTGGTAAATACCCTGGTGGAAAAAACAGCGTAGTACTGCAGTAGTACTACAGTAGTCTACTGTCTGGCTGATCGTACTACTGTAGTAGCTTACTGTCGTACTACTGCAGTAGCCTACTGCATTAGTACGACCGTAGTCTACTACAGTACTACTGAGCGTACTACTGTCGTACTACTGGATAATGATACTGAGCTGGATTTCGCTGCTGTGTTTACTTTCTACCCTTGAGATGATAGAGGCAAGGAGAGAAAATTATAAAAGGGTGAGATCTCTAGATGAGTTGAGGCTCACTCATGAGGAGCACCTTCGTGAAAGACTTGTGCGCTACTTTTTCAAAATGCTTCAAACCCATAACATAACCTACACACGCCACGCGCGCGTCCGCTCTCCCCGCAAACTCACACAGCAGAAGACAAGAGTCGAACTGTCGCGGCCGTACTCATCGTTTTGTTTTGATGAGTCGAAGCAACAATTTAACCGTCTTATGTTGATACATTCTGTCGGATTCTGCCATCTGAGTATCAACGATAGGCGATGGATAACAAAGCCGGTTGTTATTCATGCCGATAAACAACAAAAATGAGGCTCAGATCACCCCTTATGGGGGCTTGACGCTTATAAGTAACATTTGAGCACATATTGTGATAGTGAGAACTAGCGCAAGTGGCAACGGGTCCGCCTCGCACGCGGGAGGCTCGGGATCGCTCCCCGGAAACGAATATTTTTTTTCTTTTTTTCCCGATTCTGTTTTTGTTTTGCTTTACGCAGGCTTGCACTTTTTTCCTCGGTATCGAATATGTATTCAATCCTAATTTTATTCATTTATATATGTGATTCAAATTTTGACATTCAAGTTTTGAGATAAATATAGGCACCGCTACAGCATATTTTTCAATCCAATAGAAAATTAACGGGCTATTCTTACATCTTCAAATATTATATTTAAATTAATTAACTAATTACTTCTACTTTTAAATGATATTTCATAAATGCAGATTGGATTTATTCAATCCAAATGGATCAAAAATAATGTAATTCATCAATTCATGACTGGATTAAAAAATATCCTGTAGCGGTTATATTTTGAAAATTCAATCATAGATTATTATGACAATCAAAATAACTATATATTACTTCTTAAAAATGATTATTCTTACTTTATATCATGAGGTGATCTCACCAAGCGTAAATACTTTTACAAAGTCGAAATACTCATTCCGTCGCAATCTACACTCGCAAACGAGTATTTTCCGCGTCGAACCTCTCAAAACTTGAATGTCAAAATTTGAATTACATTGTAAATGAATATAATTAGGATTGAATACATATTCGATACCGAGGAGAGAAGTGCAAGTCTGCGTAGAGCAAAACAAAAACAGAATCGGGAAAAAAAGAAAAAAAATATTCGTTTCCGGGAAGCGATCCCGAGCCTCCCGCGTGCGAGGCGGACCCGTTGCCACTTGCGCTAATTCTCACTATCACAATTTGTGCTCAAATGTTACTTATAAGCGTCAAGCCCCCATAAGGGGCTCGTGATCTGGGCCTCATTTTTGTTGTTTATCAGCATGAATAACAACCGGCTTTGTTATCCATGGCCTATCGTTGATACTCAAATGGCAGAATCCGACAGAATGTATCAACATAAGACGGTTAAATTGTTGCTTCGACTCATCAAAACAAAACGATGAGTACGGCCGCGACAGTTCGACTCTTGTCTTCTGCTGTGTGAGTTTGCGGGGAGAGCGGACGCGCGCGTGGCGTGTGTAGGTTATGTTATGGGTTTGAAGCATTTTGAAAAAGTAGCGCACAAGTCTTTTACGAAGGTGCTCCTCATGAGTGAGCCTCAACTCATCTAGAGATCTCACCCTTTTGTAATTTTCTCTCCTTGCCTCTATCATCTCAAGTGTAGAAAGTAAACACAGCAGCGAAATCCAGCTCAGTACTATTATCCAGTAGTACGACAGTAGTACGCTCAGTAGTACTGTAGTAGACTACGGTCGTACTACTGCAGTAGGCTACTGCAGTAGTACGACAGTAGAGTACGTCCAGTAGTTTGACTATCCAGTACTGCTACGCTGTTTTTTCCACCAGGGTAACAATGGATTCCAATCCAGCGGGGCTTTTACACGAAATTAGGTGGTTTAGATTAATCTTGAGAGAGTGAGTGATGCCTGAGACACTCGATTCGGGCGTGAAAGACTCGCTTAAGGTACTTTGTCGGTGGAAAAGCGCGTTTTTTTCACGTTAGGTGACATTATACCTAGGAAATCTGGATGAATTCTAATTCAGCGTGTTTTTTTACATGAAATTAGGTCGTTCGTATTGATCTCGAGAGAGTGAGTGATGCCTGAGACACTCGATTCGGGCGTGAAAAACTCGCTTAAGGTGCTTTCTCGGTGGAAAAACGCATTTTCCTCACGTTGGGCGACATTATACCTAAAAAATAACGATGAATTCCAATTCAGCGTCTTTTTTTACATGAAAATAGGTGGTTTAGATTAATCTTGAGGGAGTAAGTGACGCCTGAGACACTCGAATGAGATGAAAAAGCCGCGCTAAAAGTGTTTTCCGCGTCGGAAAACGCATCTTACGAGTATTGGGTGGCATCCTAGTTCAAATGTCAAAATAAAATTCGATTCAGCATCAAATTTTACGTCGGAACATGTATCCCCACTTTTACATTCGCGAAGAAACACTAAGTTTCAAGAGCTCGAACATTGGGACAGAAAAATCCCAAAAAGCGTTATTTTTTACTTGAGTTTCAAAGCAAGATGCTCTTTGAGGCACTATTAAATCACTCTCTAGGGGCTCGGGGAAAATTTTCCCCATGTTTTTTCGGCTCAAAGAAGGTATCCAGAGGGGGGGGGGGGGGAGAAAGGATCTGTGAAACTTGGGAAATAAGGACCACCCTAATATATATATATATATAATGAAATGGGTGATCCATTTGTGTTTGCAAGCTCGGCGCGCCGATGAGATAAGCATACATCTTACGGGGATCGTTTAGTGCGTCCGCAACAAAACTCAACGAGCGATAAGATGATTCCGTCAAAAAAAAATAGACGGCAATAAAATTGTACATGATTGAGATGGTTCGCGTCGTGATCTACAGTGGTAAATACTATGCGATGAACCAGATAAGATGATACGTTTCTGATTTTGGGTGGACTCTTGTAAGATTATGTTAGAAGACTTGAAACAAGTTAGCAAATATGAAGGTCAATTATCACTATTCAGTAATACCTAAAAAGAAGCATCAAAATTGGGAATTCAAAGACACTTCCATTGTAGGGTCCATTGAAGCATTGAGATATATAATAATCCAATGAATCTGTTTACCCACTGAATGAGTTTGGAGCAATCTTTTATCCATTTGGACAGTTCATCTTGCTTGGAGAGAGCACCGATAATCTCATTTGAACAGATAGGGGCTTTCGATGATGAATGTGTATTTTGAACAAATTTGGTTTGTGATGTATACCCACACTCTTCATTTTACTCCTCATTTCATTTCAATGGAAGCGCCGAAAAGTTGATGAGACTCTATTCGAATGGATGAACCGAGTCTGAGGATCCAAATTGGACCATAATGAATCTACATCAACAGAGGAGTTTCAATTTTAGTCCCAAGTTCTTGACTCAATGAATGCTGTCACTTGACTACTCGCTACCTTACGTGTAGTAATCTATTCTGTTGAGTTTTGGCTCTATTCTAGGTGCATAGATGGAATATCATTGTTGGTATTCGCAGTTCATATTCAATAGATATCGAGTGTATTTTATCTGGAGAAAGCCCAGCTCGAAGTCGGAGTGATGATACGCGTAACCCATATACAGGTTTTTGGACAAGATCACCAAAGATTGATAATCGTTCATCATGATTTGACGCAACCATATACTTACCCACAAGCGATATTATATTTAGCAGGTAACCTGTCTTGAAATGCCACTAGTGGAATCACAGATTACATGCAGAGTACATACTTTCCTTTACTGAACAAATGGGTTTTGATGACAAGTATTCTTATATTACAATTCAAAGTTGGAATGATTCTCGAAAGCTGCCTGCAGCTCATACTACTCGGTTCATGCTTTGGGAAGTTTAGCAAAATATTCTCTGATCCAACGATTGAGGCTAAACTAAAATTATCATTGACGGATCAACGAGATATAATCTTACTCTTGTTGTAACTCCTAAGTGAATACAAACTCAATCAAACAAATCACAACATTGCTGTATATAACCTGTCTTTAGGTTTAAGTGTATTAAGATGTAGCTGCAGTGACAATACCGACATGCATGAAACGAAAATGGTGGCATGAACAACCGAAATAGTAATATTTTGGTAGCTTCAACGAAACACTACTCATAATGAGGGCTTGGAAAAGATAAACAGTATGACATTGAATCCTCTGGATTATATTCAGATCTAGCAGAACATGAGAGCACTTAGAGAGCTCAAGGCTCTCATTACTTATAAAGTAGGGCTTTTGCAGCAAGAATCCATTGAAATTCAGAAAACCCAACGCACGGTGTATTTGGAGTCCCACCATAACCACACACATTTTGATGATCACCACACAACCTCAGTTTCCGTGATCAGCAAAGAAGCATTAACCAGCATCATAAGGTGCAATACTGATGGACACGGGTGGACACCCTTGTTCACTCTTGTGGTTAGCTGGTCAAAATCGAGTCACACGGTTTGTAAACGGGAAAACGGGTAGACACGGGTGATCACTGTTATGGTTAGCTGGCCAAAATCGAGCCACAAGGGTTGTGAAAGGCAATACGGGTAGACACGGGTGGTCAGTCCCATGCTCACGAGGCCAAAATTGGTTCACACGTCTTGTGCACGGGTATACGGGTAGACACGGGTGATCACTCTTGTGGTTAGCTGGCCAAAATCAAGCCACACGGGTTGTGAAGGGGAATACGGGTAGACACGGGTGGTCAGTCTCACGCTCACGAGGCCAAGATCGAGCCACACGGGTTGTGAACGGGTATACGGGTAGACACGGGTGATCATTGTTATGGTTAGCTGTCCAAAATCGAGCCACACGGGTGGCGAACGGGAAAACGGGTAGACACGGGTGGTTAGTCCCATGCTCACGAGACTAAAATGGAGTCACACGGGTTGTGAACGGGAAGACGGGTAGACACGGGTGATCACTCTTGTGGTTAGCTGTCCAAAATCAAGCAACACGGGTTGTGAACGGGAGAACGGGTATACACGGGTGATCTCTCTTGTGGTTAGCTGGCCAAAATCAAGCCACACGGGTTGTGAACGGGAGAACGGGTAGACACGGGTGATCACTGTTATGGTTAGCTGGCCAAAATCAAGCCACACGGGTTGTGAACGGGAATACGGGTAGACACGGGTGGTCACTCTCGTGGTTAGCTGTCCAAAATCGAGTCACACGGGTTGTGAACGGGAATACGGGTAGACACGCGTGGTCAGTCCCATGCTCACGGGGCCAAAATCGAGCCACACGGGTTGTGAACGGGAAGACGGGTAGACACGGGTGATCACTGTTATGGTTAGCTGGCCAAAATCGAGCCACACGGGTGGCGAACGGGAAGACGGGTAGACACGGGTGGTCAGGCCCACGCTCACGAGGCCAAAAGCGAGCCACGCGGGACGTGAACGGGAAAACGGGTAGACACGGGTGATCACTGTTATGTGTTAGCTGGCCAGAATCAAGCCACACGGGTTGTGAACGGGAATACGGGTAGACACGGGTGGTCACTCTCGTGGTTAGCTGTCCAAAATCGAGTCACACGGGTTGTGAACGGGAAAACGGGTAGACACGGGTGGTCAGTCCCATGCTCACGAGGCCTAAATCGAGCCACACGGGTTGTGAACGGGTATACGGGTAGACACGGGTGATCACTGTTATGGTTAGCTGGCGAATATCGAGCCACATGGGTTGTGAACGGGAAGACGGGTAGACACGGGTGGTCAGTCCCATGCTCCCGAAGCCGAAATCGAGCCACACGGGTTGTGAACGGGAATACGGGTAGACACGGGTGGTCACTCTCGTGGTTAGCTGTCCAAAATCGAGTCACACGGGTTGTGAACGGGAAAACGGGTAGACACGGGTGTTCAGTCCCGTGCTCACGAGGCCGAAATCGAGCCACACGGGTTGTGAACGGGAATACGGGTAGACACGGGTGATCACTGTTATGTGTTAGCTGGCCAAAATCAAGCCACACGGCATGTGAACGGGAGAACGGGTATACACGGGTGATCACTGTTATGGTTAGCTGGCGAATATCGAGCCACACGGGTTGTGAACGGGAAAACGGGTAGACACGGGTGGTCAGTCCCATGCTCACGAGGCCGATATCGAGCCACACGGGTTGTGAACGGGAATACGGGTAGACACGGCTGGTCACTCTCGTGGTTAGCTGTCCAAAATCGAGCCACACGGGACGTGAACGGGAAAACGGGTAGACACGGGTGGTTAGTCCCATGCTCACGAGGCTAAAATTGAGTCACACGGGTTGTGAACGGGAAGACGGGTAGACACGGGTGATCACTCTTGTGGTTAGCTGTCCAAAATCAAGCCACACGGGTTGTGAACGGGAGAACGGGTAGACACGGGTGATCACTGTTATGGTTAGCTGGCCAAAATCGAGTCACACGGGTTGTGAACGGGAAAACGGCTAGACACGGGTGTTCAGTCCCATACTCACGAGGCCAAAATCGAGCCACACGGGTTGTGAACGGGAGAATAGTAGGCATGCGATTCTTTATGTGAACGTTGCACGGGTAGAAACGGGAAAAGCTACGCCGAAACTACATTCACGGGAAGCCACGGGAGGCGAGCTTGCATCGAAGCGGGAACACTCGGGTGTCTCCCGTGTCGCCCCGTTGAGCTTGCAGAGCTCCAAAAAGTAACACGGGAAGCTCACGGTTATGGACGTATATTACCCCTTTCCCGTGAATTTTACACGGGTTCCCGTACGGGAGCACTGCGTATAGCCACTTTCTCTGTAGAATGACTCAGAATTGCAGAGATTCAATTGGACTGAACTTCTATATTGGGATCCGTTCGTCAGCTAATAAGAACACCTAATATTTGGCAATACCTCAGCTTTTTTGTGAGGTACACTTCCGCAGGCGATAGTGAAGTATTGTATTTTTTGTTTGTTCTTGTCACGTCATTTTGGAATTTGAATTTCTCACTATAATGTAATTTTCCAAATTTTACAGAACTATCTAATATTTTGAAGTGAACCTGTTCTATCGTCATGGTCATCCATTTGAAAGGGGGAAAAAAGGAGTAATGTTTCTTACAGTCAATTTGAAATTGTCGGAAATATTCTTGGAGAGAATTGAAATTTTGGAAATTCCAATATCATCTTCCCTTATTCTAATTATTTACTAAATTCTTGTAATGGAACTCGAATTTTGTTGTTAGTTCTATTCCTTATTTGAAAAGAAATGACACAAAAGGGAAGGGATGGCTAATTTTTCCGTCCCCTATGACTTTATTTGTAATTTGGAGGATCGATTTGACATTATTCTTACATAATTAATAAAACTAAATATTACACGATTATACTATATTATACTATTCAATTGTACTAAAATATACAAATATATATCGTATAATATAATGCTGAACATTTCTGATAACTGTGTAGATTACCAAAAAAAATATTATTCTGAGTATAATTTCAATATTTTTTGTTCAACTGACTCATTCGAAGGTATCTTGGATTTGGTGTTCCTGGCATCCTCCCACGGGAACATGAACATCTTGTCAATCCCTTAGCAACGCTTCTAAGTCTGCGGAAACGCCATCACTGCTTACTCACAAACGACACCTGAACAATTTCGCTTCATTGTAGCTGCATACATGCTGTAACAATGATGCAGAACTGTTGAGCCCGGGATCGTGTTCGATGTCTGTTTGAATAAATATAAAAACAATATTACATCATTCTTTTCCGGAATAAAATCGATTTATTTATATGTGTGTGTGGGTGTGAGTGCGGGTACGCGTGCGCACGTGTGTATGTGTGTGTGTTGTTGAGTGTAAGTGTGTAAGTGTGTGTTGAGTGTGAGTGGGCGCGTGTATTTATCTGTATTTGATCGGGTATTCTATTAATTGAGAATCACTTATTTTATTTGATAAATAATGAAATAATGACTTACGTGTAGTAAGTTGTTAATTCCACTGATTCTTCGTTGTCTTGATCCATTGTGGTCTCAGTTTCATCATCTTTTCGAGTTGCAGTTGATTTTTCTGGCATCCCCTCACAAGATCAAGAAGCTCTTGATAATTCCTTATCACCGCTTCTGAACCTGTGGGAATGCCATCGCTGCGTGTCTTTAAACGACACCTGACCAGTTCCGCACCATTGTAGTTGTATGCATGCAATACAATGATGCAGAACTGTTTTCTTTGGGTCGAGTTTGGCATCTGTTTTAATGAGAATAAATAAATACTATATAATTCTTCGCAGAAATCAAATAGACTTGTTTGTGTATGTGGGGTGTGTGTGTGTGTGTAAAGTTGTAAGTGTGTGTTGAGTGTGAATGAATGTATGTGTTTACGTGTATTTGATCGGTTATTTCATCTATCAATAAATACTTTTTTCGTATGATGAATAATAAAAACGCGTAAGGAACGGAGTTCCAAATTTCGCCTCAATAAGATGTGTGGAAATGTCATTTAAGTGTACAAGTTCGATCAACTTAAAACTAAAGTTCAAGCTTTTGAATGCTCATCATGTAACGATACCGATAAAGATGCACACCAATAAGCCCCTGAGTGATTGAGATAGTTTGCATCATTTTTTCAAGTATTACGCACTATTATGTAAATAAAATGACGAGTCCTTGGCCTTGAGTGAACTCTTTAAAAGGTTATGGTGGGGGACATAAAAAGCTTCTAAATTTGAATCTGAATCCTCACTACCCACGGTCGTTTACTACCTATAACCTAATTCAGGTTCACAAAATGTATCAGAGCTGATTGAATATCAAGAATAGAATTTTATTGGGATTCACTGTATCTTTGGATTTAAGATGTCACACTGAAACTTCGTACCTCTTAGATATGGAAGCAATGGCTTATTCGTCCGGACTTTAAATTCTGACCAGAGGAACACATATATATCACTTTCATCATTGTAGATCTATAGCAATACCATCAACAACAATCGGATAGTGCTGCATGCATTCAGACGGAAGACCATAGCAGACGGATTTCGGCATTCGGCATCTGATGATGCGATATGCTTCTGAGAATGAGTACGCGCGGTTGCTTAGCGCAAGCAGTATATCTATATCGCAAAAGTGTCGCTTTTTCGTTGCATCGTACGGCGGGTTGCATCGAAACTCGTTCCACGGGGCCGTGTCGGTCAGCTGATCGCGCGCGATTTTACTCCTCAGACGAGCGTAAAGGAACTCCGTTCCAAAATAATGACTTACCTGTGATTAATTATCGATGCCATGGATCCCTTGTTGTCTTGATCCCTTGTTGTCTCCGGTGTAATATCTAGTTGATACCAAGGTGGGAGAACCGTATCCCCTCTGCTTGCGGTGAAATATGGTATAGAAGCCGCACCGGTATCCTCAGCAAATTGTTAGTGCGCCATCAGCGGAACAACGCGGTGTGTTGTTCTGCTGAGCCGTCTTAGTACTTGCACGCGCGGACGAGTATAAGTGTTGCTATGCATGGACACTCAAACGCCACACTTGACAAATTCCGCACTACTATAGTTGCTTATATGGAGTAGGAATGGTGTGGAACTGTGCAGATGTGGATAAGTTTTGACACAGCTTCCATGTAGCTGAATAACTGTGTCTCGGTTGTGTATTGAACAACGCCTACCGTTCACGTTTGCGCAGCACAATCTGGGAACCTTTTCCCTGCTTAGAGTCAAAACCAAACTGTGGGACTCGACTGAATACCTATTATGGTGGTATTGGGTAAGTGTGCGTGAGGAGGAAGGGTTGTCTGTGTGTGTGTGTATGTGTGTACGTTTGTGTGTGTGCGCACGAGCGCGAATTCAAATGATTGTGGGTGGGTGTGCGGTTGCGTAAAGGTGTGCGTGTGTATATCCGTGTCTCTGCGCGTGATTGAGTGTGCATGAAAATAAAATCAGGTCATAATCGTTACAGATCTCTAACTCACCCTGATTGGCTCAATGGAAATATTATTATAGGAGAGTTTCTATTCTAGAACAAAAATCGCTAAAATTTTACCAGGCAATTTTTGTTGGGCGCTCTTGAGTCGGGCGATCGAGGAAAAGATTTCGTATATGCTGATCTCAATTTCACAATAATTCCACAAGATGATGCCTTGATCGCACTTATGTGAAGTCATAACTTGGAAACTGCAAGATACACGCATAACAGAAATCTAAAAAAAACTCTGATCAATTTCGAAAAATCGAATACTCCGAATGATTAAGGCGAACGAGCGTTAGCGAGCAAGACAATACCGCTAGTTATCAAAGTAAATGCCCAATGGTTGGGCTACAAAAGCCCTGTGGAAATGCATCTTCTGAAGTACGCAAATTTTCATTGTTCTGGGATTAATTTTATCTCAAAAGTCATGATAAGTTTTGATCCAACATGAAATTTTACTTAAATCTCGGTAGTGTTGACTATTATGAATAGAGTAAACAGTGACCAAGATACCCAAAAATAGGCGGTAAAACCATGCTAAATTTTCATTGAAGCGAAAAATTGTATTTTCTCACATGAGTTGTTTATCTACCTCAAAATAACGATAAATTCAGATTCAACGTACGATTTGACGCGATTTAAGGTATTCTCGATCATCACCTATGGAGTAAACAACAACTGCAGACGAGAGAATGAGTTTTGACTCACTCGGTGTCTTTCGGAACGGAGTTCCTTTACGCTCGTTTGGGTGAGGAGTGAAATCGTGCGACCGACACCGCCCCGCGTAACGAGATTTGATGCAACCCGCAATACAGATGCAACGAAAAACCGACATACGATATAGGTACACTGCATGGGCTGAGGGACGGCGTGTATTTTCAGCATATCACTACAGGCGCCAATGGCAAGATCCGTCTGCTGTCTGCTCTGCTCTCCATGCACACAGCACGACTGACAACAACATATGATTCTTATTGTTATTTAGCTATCTTATTGTTATTGCTGCATATATGCTGGAATTGGTAATGCTTCCACCGCTGATTTTCAATTACTATACGGGTTGTATACGGAAATTCTGATCGTGAGTGTTTGGCGGTGATCCCGATAAAAAGTGCAGTGTTGTGTGAGTTTCTTGTTGTGTGTGGTGGGCAGCGCTGGTGGTGGGTCCTCATTATGCCCTCATTGCGTGGGTCATGAGGGTTTTCTAAATTTGAACAAACGCTATATAAATACAACCCGTACTCCAGGATGAGAGTTTTCCGAACTATCTTTTGTCCTGCTTCATTTTAATTTGAAGTATTCAGCAAACTCATGTCTATCTGTTCTGAACCCTAATTGGGGGAGTAATTTTTTGAAGCATGTCACTGTTCCACATTTAAACTTGTTCAAATCCCCATCTAAATTCACACAAAATGAAACATGATTTGACAAGGGAAGGCATACAATGCTGTAATTTATTGAGTTGAGCATTGACTCACTTAATTAAAAGTTACAACAAAAGTCAAAATTCTGTAAGACCTCATTGTCCCCCAATATCAATTTCAGTCAAGCCTAAATGCATTCAACCATGGCTGAATGTAATACACTTTTCTTCATTTCTATAGAGCATGAAGCTACTCTTTCTCAATTGAAGGAGGTTGTTCAAGAGCATCTCAGCTTTGACTTGTGAAACTAAAATTGTTGTCGTCAAATCCCATTACCTGCTCAGATGAAATCAGTGTATTCTGTACAGCAGGTAAACTGTGATCTCGCTAATCAATAGGATAATGTTTTTCATCCTATCCAGTAAGTACACGATTGCATCAAATCATGAAGAGTTCAGTCCTTGGTCATTTTTGGCCAAAAGTTTAAATATGGGTTACGCGTATATCATCACTTCCACTCTACAGATGTTGTTAGGCACTCCTCACATTGACATACATTGAACATCTGTGAATATTAACAGAGAATACTACTTGCGATCCTCTATGGTCCTAAAATGAAGTGAGGACAATCTAAGGAAGTCAATCACTCAATGTCATGTTGTAAACTCTTAAATAAGGGCACCAGTTCAGTCAAAATATTTGAGACGAAGTCGAAACTCCCCTGTCGTTTGTAGAGCTATTATCGTCAGTTTTGATCCTTGTACTCAATTAATGGGTTCAAATAGATTCTCATCATTTTTCTAGAGCTTCAATTGAGAAGTAAAATGATATAAGTGTGGGGAATCATCACAATCTAAATCTGTTCAGAATACACATTCATCGTCGAAAGCCTCAATCAGCTCAAAGAAGATGTTTGCCTTCTTGGGCCGAAAAGTAGAGTTTAGTTGAATGAGATATTGCTTTTCACTTTATGAAATGAGTACACGGATTCATTGGATCATTAAAAATTAGTCTCAATGATTCAATCAATTTCAATGAAATTTTTTTTTTCACCAGGTATGATGCCTTTCATGAACAACTCAGTGTTGATAATTGAGAATCACATTTGTTAATTTCTTTTAAATATGTCTCCTTGCCATAATATTTTCAGGAGTCCAACTTAAGCTAAAGTCATCATTCTATTTGGATAATGCATGGTATATTATATCTGAGAGAATGTTGTCAACTATCTCAATTACTCAAAGCCTTAATACTGTAATATCTTTTTCAAATACGGTTATGATGAGCTTCGGAAATCTCGAAAGTCAGTTATAACTCATCCAAAATTCCAGATCATATCGATATTAATGTATCAATCCAAAGACAGACTTGGAACTACTCCGTTCCTTACGCGTTTCTTAAACGCACACGAATTTTTTTCAAAAATGACAATGATTTTGGATCCAGCGTGAAATTTCTCGTGGATCCAGGCGGTCTTGACTATTATCGATGCGGTAAGCAGCGACTGGGGTACCCGAAACAGACAAAAAGCGTGCTATTGCTCATTGAGACAAGAAAAAGGGTTTCCTCACATTGGGTATCAATTTACCTGAGGAATCATGATATTTCTCGATTCAAGGGAAATTTCACGTCAAAATTCACACCCTGAATAGTTTACCAGTCCCAAAATTCCAATTTGCCTAAACTTGGACATTTTTGAATGTCATTTTTGAGTCAGAATTTAAATTTTGATACTCTGTGCGGCACTATTGAATCACTCACTAGGGGTCACCAAGAATTGTTTCCCTACTCTCTCATCAAATAGAAGACATCCAGATGGAGGTAGAAAGTTTCACCGATCCTCCTCCCTTCTCTCTGGTAGATTGTATTAGGGAAAAGACGATGGAAAAAAATTTCCAAACCCCTGGGGAGTGATTCGATGGTGCCACACAGAGCATCAGATATCGAAGTTTGACTGAAAAATGACATTTTACATACACGCATGCCCATTGGCTCCCTTGATTTTCGGTCGCGATTTTAGATTGGTATCCCTGCTTGGGGGGGGGGGAGATATCCGAAAGGACGGGATTTTGCTCATGACTTGTCTTGATGCTATGCATGAATCTTCCATCAGTGAATTCCATGCATCCCCTCAATTTTGAATCAAATCACAATCATCTTGATTTGTAGGAGTCCAGCTAATGATATCGAGGTCATCCAGGGATGAGGAGAGTAGAGAAAAATAGGGGGAAGCTGTCAGAGAGTGAGACTAGAACATTAGTGAGAGAAGCTGCAGTATATTTGCGCAACAGTATTTTTGATGAAGCTCTGATACACCTCTCAAAAGTATGTCATAACCTTCATCATACACAATCGATTCCCCAAAGTACTACCTCGATGACATGATTATATGATCTCAGAATCATCTTCCCACACGTTGAGGTAGATGTGGTCCGTGCATTCTGTAAATCTGTGCATGGCCTATTCCAGTTGATCTAAGACCGTCCAATAAAGTAGGTTCAAACAATGAGATTCCTTCCGCGATCAAGTATATAGTTTTCCTGGATGATGATGAACTTGGTCGTAGAGTACAGCACATGGTTATGTAAATGGGGCACACCGTGATTACGGGGGTAAACGGTGTCAAGGACGGGCTCCGGGTGGTGCACAGCAAAAATCGAGGCTTGGGCTGAAATTCATAGTCGTTTTTCGGAGCAAACTCTCGCTCGGTCGGTAAGAGCTGTAAGTTGGGATCGAGTTTCTCATCTACCTCAAAGTTTTGTATCTCATGAACGCGGTTTTTGGCGTCAAGTTTGACTCAGCGACTTGACAGAAGCCTGAGATGATGAGATTCATTTTTATCAATCGATCGAAAAGTCATGTGTTGAGGATATGAAGAATCCTCGGAAAAAATTCTCATTTCCTTGTGCCCAACCATGAAGTATCATATGCAACTCGTTGCGGAAAAGCGTCTTTTTACGAAATCTGTACACTTGTAATACACTTTTTCGTAGGATCAATTTCACCAGAGAAAAGTAACTGTTTTCTTATGCTTTTCTGCATCAAACAGCCTAAATGATTGACGAGGGATTGATATTCGTCAATAATGAGCCACCCTGTACCGCGTATCAACCTAATACATCGAGGCGGCATAATCTCGTGCATGCATATATTAGGTTTCTGGCCCCTGATTCCATTCTGCAGAGGGTTACATATGCACTGCTGGCCTGGTAGACGGTTTCATTGCAGGTACTCGGCAAATCATTTCGTTAAAGTTGACATCCCCGCAAAAGCAGTGTTGTCGTCTGCTCGAGATCAGTCGCCCCCGCCGCGCGCTCCCTCGTGTATGTAGGTGTACTCGGTACACTCGTAACTCTCAATTGACGAATCCATCCTCCCAGGCGATTATTTCATCCGTTTCGTGCAAATAACAATTTTGGCGGATTCAGAGCTTCAATTTAAGCCCAGGCACACGGGTCTTCTTTAAATATCACGACGAATGACGGTCCCAAGAAAACGGACCTAGTTCGCCGACATAGAAGTCAAAATTCTCAAGGACGCAAATGACTCAAACC
Source organism: Eretmocerus hayati (assembly GCA_029851415.1). Classification (NCBI taxonomy): domain Eukaryota; kingdom Metazoa; phylum Arthropoda; class Insecta; order Hymenoptera; family Aphelinidae; genus Eretmocerus; species Eretmocerus hayati. The sequence goes on along the minus strand of CM056742.1, from coordinate 192,302,104 downwards.
TCGGAATTCTTAGAGCAATCAGAGTCCTATCAGATACAATTAATGGCGAGCCAGGTTGCCGTTGGTCGAACAGCTGGCCCTCGCGTATCGCAGATTGCAGCTAACCATACAGCATAAAGTTGAAATAGATAGGTACACATAATCGAGATTCAAGACTGCAAATTCTTTGTCGTTACCAACCAAGAGCGAGTTTGCTCCGAAAAGCGACTATGAATTTCAGCCAAATCCCTGTATCTAGCGCCTGTGCTTTTGGCTGCTTGGGTAGCTGCTAACGACCAAATTTTGTTTTGATTCCTCGCTGTGCAGCGTAGGCAACTCGCACGATGAGTAGAAGCCCGATACCTGTGCGAGTACTGCGAAACGTCTTGGCAGAATCTTTGGAGAAGCTGCTCACCGGAATAGTAGTGACTCGCTTCGAGAAGCAGGCTCAGCCCTACTAATGTGCCATCGCTCTGCTTCGCTTCCTCTTTCCTGGTTCAATTTTGCATCCACTCTTCTCGTTCTCAAACTGTAACATGAAATCCTATTATAACAATATTCGGTCCAGGGAAAGAGCAGAACAGATTGACTGGCTCATCACACAATGGAGGAAATGTACTCAACTACGTTGAAGAATGTCGGATTCCGTTGAAGCCATGAATATTTAAAAGTACACTGTAAAAAACCCTGGGGAAATTAACAGGCACCCATTAATTCACAAACCACGCTCAGCGCAATATTCTCACCTCGGTGAGCGATGTGATACCCCAAACTTCTGCCTGTTAACCTCGCTCAGAGGTGTGAAGGAACGGGCGTGCGTTATTTCATCGCGCCCAGCAATGGAAATAATAGAACCCTCTCCGAGTGCTGAATATTTCAGCGCGATGGGATTTTTACTAGCGCGAGTGACATCCACAATCCATCGTAAAGCTGCACCTCTGCACAGAGTGTTATCAATCGCACAGTTCGTTTGTGATGAGTTTTCGTGCACCTAAGTCGAACGTCCAGAACGAGACCGACAGTCGAGCACCACGATCCAATGACAAAGTTGGTCGCGAGAGCAGCCACGAAAAAGATATTATTATTATTATCATCGATTCATTAAACCTTTTTAGGTTATAAGTATCTTTACATCTTCTGCTAGCATCTACCTAGCTAGTGACTGACATATGTCTGGTACAAAAATATATAAAATACAATAGCATTTTCTCTTTCTTCATAGTCTTTTCATGGCACCTGGTTTAACTTAAAGTATCTTTTACATCTCCTCCCCCCTCACTCCACTTTTTCCAAAAGTATAACTTGGCGAGTATAGCCATCCTTTCCCCCTATCACTTCATCTGGGATCAAAAATTGAATTTCAACTCTTGAGGGTCATGAATTCAGGGGAAACATGTCGAGTAACTATTTAGCAAAATTTAGCAAAATTTAAACATGAAACAAATGGGTAGAAAATGAAAAATATTAATTTCAACTCTTGAGAGTCGTGAGATCAAGAAAAGTATGTCGAGTGATTGTTTTGCAAAATCTGAACGTGAAACGCATGGAAAAGGATTGATTACATTACGATTCCACTTTCTCGATAATTTTGACTCAACTTGAGTTTCTCACCATCTCCTTCGTCTATGAAATGTAATGAAAATAATTCATTCAGACCATTGAGAAGAGAAGGAAACCAGAAAATTCAATCTAGCATTGATCGGTTTAGTTTAAAATTCAGTAGAGATGGTGAGTAACTCAAGTTGAGTCGAAATCACCGAGAAAGTCAAATCGTCATGTAATCAATCCTTTTTCATGCGTTTCAAGTTCAGATTTTGGAAAACAATTACTCGACATACTTTTCTTGATCTCACGACCCTCAAGAGTTGAAATTAATATTTTTCATTTTCTACCCATTTGTTTCATGTTTGAATTTTGCTAAATTTTGCTAAATAGTTACTCGACATGTTTCCCCTGATTTCATGACCCTCAAGAGTTGAAATTCAATTTTTGATCCCAGATGAAGTGATAGGGGGAAAGGATGGCCATACTCGCCAAGTTATACTTTTGGAAGAAGTGGAGTGAGGGGGGAGGAGATTTCAACACTTGGCTATGGTAATGACTGAATATTCTGAGATTGAAAAACATCCTGTAAATAGTAGCATGTAGGAAAACCAAAAAAAATTCTATGTATCTCATCCATAAAAATCATTCTCCTAATTGACACTAGTGTGCTTCATTCCACGATGAACATTTTTTGATCATGAACAAAGAAAAATCTGGAGAAGGACAACTTTGTAGTTTTGATAGCAAGACTCTTGAAATTAGTTCATGGAATTGGTTTGAGTTGATGCGAAGACTCCTAACCCACTTGTGATGGTGCTTGCAAGAGAAAATTTTTGGATCACGAGGAACTTCTAGATTGTGAAAATTCCCCTAATGATGAACCACATCCACTCTTCAGCAAGAGAGCATACTAAATATCAAAGTGAATAACTAATAACTATATGATAAATGAAACATAGAATTATGACAGTACATCTGTTGTTCAACCTTTTCCAAGGACCAAAAACTGAAACAAATTCCATGTAGCACATTGGTAATTCATAACACATCAAGAAGTTAGAGCAATTCGTGCGAACTCATTTTGAGGGAAATGAAGGTTCAGTAGCATTATGTGATATGTGTTTGAATGATTTCAACGTACTTCCAGATAGATGATGTACGGATCCAATTTGTTTAGTGATTGACAACTCAAGGGATAATTTTTTCAATTTGAACTTACCACTTCCCACCAAGAGCATAAAAGTGCCTTTCAGTCTTCATAATACTCTTGATGAAACAGGTGAACCGTGTACAACTTTCTTATCCTATTCAGAATTGAGTGCCAAGAAAGTAAAATCCATATACCATATGAGAGTAAGAGTCTAGCTGAGACCTTTGGGTTAGAGTATTACGCAATGGACATATGATATTCAAAAGTAATAACCAGAGCAACACCAAATATCAGTGCTTATATATCACAACAACTGTTCTTGGACAGTCGTCAATTGACTGACCTGTCTTACAACATCTAAATGTGAGAGACGATCCCTCTTAATGTGTTGGACATTGAAATGTCTACGAAAAGCAACACGAAGGATATTCTATTGGTCACGCTCTTCTTCAACTAGAGTGGTTAATCAAATTTTCTTTGAGATGCACAATTTTTCAGGGTTGGGTCTCTCTGAAGTATTGAGGAAACTGAAAGTCAATACACGGCTGAAATGTAGATTGACACTGGTACTCATTTTTCCTCACGATCAAATCCTAAATTCTCCAAATATTTTTGAAGATCAATTCTTGACACTGCACAACAGCGAGAATAACATACATTTTGGCCTACTATTCTTATCTCACTCCAGACAAGAAAATCCACAACAATAAGTGGCTCTTATTCCCTCAACAATGAGAGCTAATTTCTACAAGCTCGCTGCAGGCGGTGCTACGATTGGCTTTCAATCTCTGCTATTATCTCTACATAATATAATCAAAATAGTCAGAAAAGTTACATGTTACTGCAACAACATGTTACTGCTGGGGCGGAATAACGCCGTGCCGTCTGCTACACATGCGGCTGCATCAAAACATCACCCGTGTTCTCGCGGTCGATCGTCCCCCGTGGTCGACCCCAACAATCGATTGTGTTCGACTTCGAGTGTCGTAACGCGGCTGAAATCTTGACGCGAAAAAATTGGGAAGGGTCGAAATCAGTGAGTAAGATATTTTGGCACTAAACGCTGTCAGCGGCGGAATGACTTGCCAATATCCTTGTTGAGGACCGAAATAACGAGTTCAGAGGGAACGAGACCCTCCTGAACCCAAAAAGCATGAAATAAGTAAGTTCGAAAAAAAGTGTGAGGTTAAAACGGCCCAACTCAGCGTATACATATAAGGCACGGCAGCTTTGCGCGCGCTCTCTCTCTTTCTCACATGTTCTTCTCTTTCATATCGACGGCTCCTACGAAGAGTAACACATAGCCGCTTATCAACGACGAAGAGTAACACATTTTCTTATCAACGACGAAGACTAACACATTTTCTTATGAACGACGAAGAGTAACACTTTTGTATGAATGACGAAGCGGGTTGCCTGTCCTGCAGGGGTCGAATACAAGTATTGAAGCTGAATGAATTGATGAACGGACGCGTAAATGAGATGGATGGGATGGATGGATGGATGGATGGATGGATGAGTCGGATGAATGGTATGCATGGATGGATGGATGGGTAGGATGTATGGTATGGAAGGATGGATGGATAGATGGATCGATGGATGGATGGATGGATGGTATGGATGGATGGATGGATGGATGGGTGGGTCGGATGGATGGTTTGGATGAATGGACGGATGGATGGATGGGTCGGATGGATGGTATGGATGGATGGATGGTTTGGATGGATGGATGAGTGGATGGATGGATGGATGGATGGATAGATTGATGGAATGGTACGGAACGGAACGGACTCCAATGGAACGGAATGGACCATAAACGAATATAACAGAAGGGACTGGAAACGAAGGGAACGTACGGAATGGGAGGAGTGGAAAAAAGGTCCGGTCCATTTCGTTCCATTCTGTTCAATTCCACTCCGTTCCATTCCGGTCCGTTCCGTTCCGTTCCACACCTCTTCATTCCCTTCCATTCCATTCCATTCCATCCTATTCTATTCGTTTTCATTCAGTTCCATTCCGTTCCATTCCGTTCCGCTCCGTTCCGCTCCGTTCCACACCTCTTCATTCCCTTCCATTCCGTTCCATCCTATTCTATTCGGTTCCATTCCAGTCCGTTCCGTTCGATTCCATCAATCCATCCATCCATCCATCCATCCATCCATCCATCCATCCATCCATCCATCCATCCATCCATCCATCCATCCATCCATCCATCCATCCATCCATCCATCCATCCATCCATCCATCCATCCATCCATCCATCCATCCATCCATCCATCCATCCATCCATCCATCCATCCATCCATCCATCCATCCATCCATCCATCCATCCATCCATCCATCCATCCATCCATCCATCCATCCATCCATCCATCCATCCATCCATCCATCCATCCATCCATCCATCCATCCATCCATCCATCCATCCATCCATCCATCCATCCATCCATCCATCCATCCATCCATCCATCCATCCATCCATCCATCCATCCATCCATCCATCCATCCATCCATCCATCCATCCATCCATCCATCCATCCATCCATCCATCCATCCATCCATCCATCCATCCATCCATCCATCCATCCATCCATCCATCCATCCATCCATCCATCCATCCATCCATCCATCCATCCATCCATCCATCCATCCATCCATCCATCCATCCATCCATCCATCCATCCATCCATCCATCCATCCATCCATCCATCCATCCATCCATCCATCCATCCATCCATCCATCCATCCATCCATCCATCCATCCATCCATCCATCCATCCATCCATCCATCCATCCATCCATCCATCCATCCATCCATCCATCCATCCATCCATCCATCCATCCATCCATCCATCCATCCATCCATCCATCCATCCATCCATCCATCCATCCATCCATCCATCCATCCATCCATCCATCCATCCATCCATCCATCCATCCATCCATCCATCCATCCATCCATCCATCCATCCATCCATCCATCCATCCATCCATCCATCCATCCATCCATCCATCCATCCATCCATCCATCCATCCATCCATCCATCCATCCATCCATCCATCCATCCATCCATCCATCCATCCATCCATCCATCCATCCATCCATCCATCCATCCATCCATCCATCCATCCATCCATCCATCCATCCATCCATCCATCCATCCATCCATCCATCCATCCATCCATCCATCCATCCATCCATCCATCCATCCATCCATCCATCCATCCATCCATCCATCCATCCATCCATCCATCCATCCATCCATCCATCCATCCATCCATCCATCCATCCATCCATCCATCCATCCATCCATCCATCCATCCATCCATCCATCCATCCATCCATCCATCCATCCATCCATCCATCCATCCATCCATCCATCCATCCATCCATCCATCCATCCATCCATCCATCCATCCATCCATCCATCCATCCATCCATCCATCCATCCATCCATCCATCCATCCATCCATCCATCCATCCATCCATCCATCCATCCATCCATCCCATCTACGCATCCGTCCATTCATTAGTTCATTCAGCTCCAATACTTGTATTCGACCCCTGCAGGCCAGGCAACCGGCTTCGTCATTCACACAAAAGTGTTACTCTTCCTCGTTCATAAGAAAATGTGTTAGTCTTCGTCGCTGATAAGAAAATGTGTTACTCTTCGTCGTTGATAAGAAAATGTGTTGCTCTTCGTCGTTGATAAGAAAACGTGTTACTCTTCGTAGGAGCCGTCGATATATACTCGCCAGCAAGGCGCTGCCACGCCTTTTGATTATGATTATACGATGGCACCAGGACAGCTTGGTGGAAATTAGAATGAGCAGACGAAAAATCGAGCGAGGCGCTGTGCCTATCTATACTTTGAATTGGGGTTTTTTAACCTCACACTTTTTTTCTACTTGGATTATTAACCTCTTAACATTGCTCATAGAGCTCTGCAATGCTTTAGCAAAGCCTTTCTAAAGCGATTCAGAGTTCTGTACAATTATTTTCTCAATCCGAGCACTGGACGCGTTTTATTCAGCACCGCAAAATTCATGCCTTCGTTTTACATCTCAGTTCGATTTCACCAGCCCCGTGCTTCGACTCGAGAAATATCGAAACGTCTCTACTACACATGTGTTGGGTATGTAAGATGGTCGAGGAAGAGAGAGAGAGAGAGAGAGAGAGAGAGATAGAAGCGCGGGCGCAAGCTGTCCGGTTGACGGCAGTCTGCAATGAGGCTGTCTGCTGCGTACCGGGCAACGCGGGCACCGACCAGCTGGTTTGTTATCGCGGATAAATGAATTTTCGAATTATCTGAATTTCTCGATTCTATAATTATTGCATCAGATGTGGATACTCGAAACTAGCCACGACTAGAGGTGGCGTAAGATCAAAGCGCCATGCGAGAAGGACAGGGAGGAGAGATTCGTCTGCTTTGTTGTGTTTTGTGTGTTCGTCGCGGCTCCGCAATATTGCTCTTGCCTGTAGCTGCATGGCTCTCCAAATTGAACTGAACAAAAACACTGATAGTAGTGTATTTTTTTTTTTTTTTTATGGAAAAAATGACGGAGCCGTGTGTAAGAAATTCTCAAGTGCGATGGGGACAAGTGCTTGGAGAATTTGTGGTTACCCTTGGATTTTTATAACCAAGGAGTGAGATCCCCCCCCCCTCATTCACTTTTTTTCAAAAGTAAAACTAGGCGAGTATGAGGTTTAGAAAAGAACCATTCATCTCCAGTACATCAAAACTTCAAATTTTCTACGACATGGTTTAAACTCTTGAAGGGAATGAGATCTAAAAAAACCATGTCGAGTATTTTCTGAGCCGATTTGTCACGATCAACATATCATCTCTGATAGAGACTAGAGCCACTTTCCTCCAATCAAATCTTTCTTTCAATTCATCCTAATGCTGGTGGTTTGACAATTTCTTACTAGCTAATTGTCGCTGAAATGGCCCGAAGTTTAGGTGAGTAGAAGAGGTACAGGGGAATATCGGAATAGAGAAAATATAACTGAGTATGATATAAGATTTTAGTGAATCATCATGAACACCAAATTAAACTCAGTTATATTTTCTCTATTCCGATATTCCCCTGTACCTCTTCTACTCACCTAAACTTCGGGCCATTTCAGCGACAATTAGCTAGTAAGAAATTGTCAAACCACCAGCATTAGGATGAATTGAAAGAAAGATTTGATTGGAGGAAAGTGGCTCTAGTCTCTATCAGAGATGATATGTTGATCGTGACAAATCGGCTCAAAAAATACTCGACATGGTTTTTTTAGATCTCATTCCCTTCAAGAGTTTAAACCATGTCGTAGAAAATTTGAAGTTTTGATGTACTGGAGATGAATGGTTCTTTTCTAAACCTCATACTCGCCTAGTTTTACTTTTGAAAAAAAGTGAATGAGGGGGGGGGGGGATTAGAATAACTTAAATTTCAGACCGAAACTATCTTCATAATGAGGAACTAAAAATGTCTTTGTATTCTAACTTGACTTCTTCTTTTTTGTCTCTGATTGCTCTTCCCTTTGTCCACTCCCTCCTTCCCTTCTCTCCTCCTTTTCTTTCCTACATTTTCATAGCAACACTGATGGGGCTTCCAGTATACCTCTCCTCTCTCTCGTTCCAGATTAGTCTAAACAGCTTCCCTTTCTTTTCTGCGTACACTACTTCTCCAACGATTTCCACTCCATATCCAGCTCCCTTCATCACTTCAATCTCATATAATTTCCTTTTCTTTTCCCATCTTCCTTTAGCTCCTTTGAACGCCTCCACTGTGAATTCCTTCTCTCTCACTTGGTTTATGGTGACCCATATTTTGGCAATGGCTCTTGGTGAGTAAGATTCGAGCACCCACGCATTGAATCTTTGTATTGACCCTTTCTTGGCTAGAATTTATATCCAACACCTGTTGCCTGCTTCGCTGTTTCCTGCTATTCCTTGGACTCATTGGTCCACCCTCTTTCCTCTGTTGGCTACTCCTTTCCTAATCATTATTTGGTCCAGGGCTCTTCTTTCCATTCTTGTTTGTTGTTCTCCTTCCCTTTCAGTAGCACTTTCTTCGCTATCACTTTCCTCCTCTGATGTTTGTTCTAACCTCTCTGCTTCCAGTTCTGCCACCCTTCTTGCCAGTACTCTCTGTTCTTTCTCTATCCTTAGCACCTTTTCCTCTGCTTCTATTCTTCTCCTTTTCTCCTCTTCTAGTTTTCCATAATTGTTGTAATTCTTCATTTTTGCCAATTTCTCTTCCTCGTGGGGCGGTTATCGTGGCAAGCTGCCTCGTGCTTCTCCGCTGTTCTGCTATCTTTGTTCCTGTTCCCTTGTTCCTGGTTTCGTTTGTATTCCCTGACGCCTGCTCTCTTCTGCTACTGGAGTGTTTGGGCCTTCTGTCCGATGTTCCTTCTCCCTATCCATTCTATTTCTTTTGACCAGCCTATCTTACTCCAATCCCCTTTTAGGATTTCGGTGATTGAAACATTGGGTTCATTTTCTCTATTAAACAAGTGTCTCAGTGTTTCTTAGATGGCGAGATATATATCAATCTTCGAGCATATACCCCTGCTTTATATCCACTCATGGCATAAGATAACAATCGTGGTAAAGTTATTCCAACTTGGAGATACATTATTCGTGGAGTCACATCGAAATACACATTGATGTGTATGTTGTTCATAAATTTTTTCATGTCACGCATGAATCACCTCCACATTTCTCTCAACGTCAATCACTTGTTCGTTTTCTCAACGGTTAGAATCTCAAGAAATACTTACGAGGTTACTTTGTCAATTTTAGCCTCGACATGTGCGGTAACCATGCTCAGCGCTGTGGAATCACAGAACGCTTTCAAATCCACACACGCTCGCGATTTGCAGCGCTGCTGGTGAAATCACATCGCTCAGCTCTGCAGATTTACTTTGCTCAGCGAGGGCGCCATTATTTCCAGTGCCCAGCGAGGTAAAATCCGCCAGTTTTTTACAGTGTAGGCTGAAATAGCCTAAGATGACCCGAGAGCCCACAGGAGGGGTCAAATAATCTGGAAGAGATGTTTTCGTGCTACAGCAACAAAGCATCGACTCGGAATATTCTTTTTTACTTTTTCCTCAGGGCTCTATTGACGGTGTCGTCTGGCTTGTATGGGGGTATTCATCCCGTCATACTGGGACATAGACTGGTTCAATATTTTGTCGGTTGTTGTTTTGTACTTATGTATAGAAGGAAGGTCAAATGGCCGAAGCAATGGGTCGATTTAATTACCGAGGCTTCATTAGAAGGATGAAAAGAGAATGAATATTTATAAAGATATTTACAAATGGTCAAAATACTCCAAGATACATTTGAGCTCGAACAAGTGAAAAGGAGGACACGGAGAAGAAATTATATTTTCGTCCTCCCGGCACGAAAGGAACGGACGTCCTTCCGCGCCTCATTTTGGTCACGAAAGCTCGACTTTTGCTGCCGGCACGAATCAACTCGCAATCTGATTGGCTGTCGATTTCTGCTGCATCCCTCGCTGCCTGCGCTGCTTTTCGGTGCAGAGAGCGCATGAGACTTGCATGTAAAACATAACCTATCGAGGTTATGTTCATCAATGTGTTTATTAATGATTGCGCATACTTGACAAGCGGTATCTTTTTACGAATAATATCGCTGCTTAAAGAGGAAGCTCTCAGCAGCTAATTGTAAAACAGGATTGCTAATCGCCCATGATATAAATCGATAAAAAGTGCTAATTACACCGGCACACAAAAAAAAGTATCTGTACTTTTGACCAAACCTCCTTATTTTGATGTATTTAGGCACGCTGAGTCCGAATCCGAGTTCGGTTTGGCCAGACTACCTCTTGTTTTCGAGAAAATCGTGCTATTCTGCGTTATTTCCATATTTTTCAGGAGTTTCTCGGGAACAAGGGGTAGCCGGGCCAAACCGACCTCGGATTCGGATTCAGCGTGCCAAAATACATGAAGAATTGTAGGTCTGGTCAAAAGTACAGATACTTTTTCTTTTTTTGTGTGCCGGTGTTATCAGTGACAAGAGTTTAGGGCCATGATGAACTTGATGCGGACACAAGACCCAAATTGAATCATGCGAGCATTGAGCGTTCACTCACAACACAGTTGACTTCTTTATTTTTATTCTTTTGCTTACGTCCGCCCCGACCAGCAAAAAATCGGCTGACGCCTCGCTTTTGCGAAAGTCGGGCGGACAAGTAAAATCTATCACATCACAAGTATTATGCAGCAAAAGCAGTGAGTAAAAGCTGCGAAGTCGTCTGCTTGAACACCCCACCGGCCATTGCCCAGTCAAAATTGTCAACAAATGCAAAAGTGAGGTTAAACGCGTATTTTTGTACTGATTAATAAAATTTCGACGTACTTTCGTGACGAGAGGAGAAAAAATACGCTGTTAATAGTGATTAGCAGCATGCTTCCTAACGGCATTATAGTAATAATCATAACTTATAAGAAAGAACCATCAAACTGTGGAACTTTGGTATACGTGGGGTAACTTTGGTACACTCTCAAAAGGCTCGTCCTGCGTTCCAGAAGCAACAAATAGAATTCCATATTATTAGAATTGATAACAAAATTTGATTGGATTGCTGTAAATTCAATTGAGTAGCTCAAGGAGCGTTGCGAGTTATTCTTTTGAGGAAACATTCCAGAGGGATTTGGGTCATTTAATAGCAGGTTTTTTCAACAGTATCTATCGTTTGGTTCAGACGAAATTTCAATACAGTTGGTTTAAAGATGATTAAACTGGATTACTTGGTGAAAATGTTCTTTTTGCGAAAAAAACTTCATTTGGATAATGTTCTACGAATTTCAAGGGAATTTGGTATCAACCAATCGGTCCTGGCGTATTAGTGAGTCGTTAGGTCATTAAAATTGAGATAGATGAGTGGTGAAGGATGATACGAGGAAAAAGTAAATATTAAGAAATTTTTTCCATTATTTTTTTAGTTATTTTTTGGAGGAAACTTTTTAGAGCGAATTAGGCCATCTAGTCTGAAGCTTTGTGGATGATATCCAATGTTTGATTGAGAGAGAATTTCGATGCAGTCGGTTTGAAAAGGGTTAAAATGAAATGCTTAGTAAAAATTTTGATTTTTTCGAAAATTTGAGATCTGTGAAGATTGAATGAAATTTCGGTATTAACCAATCGATAGATCATGCAAAAAAAATCATAGTTTAGGTCATCAGGATTGAGAAAAGTGAGTCATAAAGGAAGGTACGAGGAAAAAATGAATATTAAGAACAATTTCCCATTATTTTTTGAGTTATTCTTTGGAGAAAGCTTTTTAGAGCGATTTGGGCGATCTAGTCCGAGGTTTTTTTGATGATATCCAATATTTGGTTGAGACAGAATTTCGATGCAGCGGGTTTGAAAATGGTCAAAATGGAATTTTTTCGTGAAAATTTTGATTTTTTCGAAAATTTGAGATCTGTGAAGATTGAATGAAATCTCGGTATCAACCAATCGATAGATCATGCAGAAAAAAATCATAGTTTAGGTGACTCAATTCGTGGTGAGACCGTGTTGAGAATGGTATGTCTTGCACCAAGTTCATGAGGTTGTAGTTCGCTTTTGAGCGATTGGTTTTCGGCCCGAGCTGCAGGCGAGGTTCGAAATAATTGCTCGAAAGCGGGGAACCTCAAGAACGAGGTGCAAATGCTATTTTATGCAATTTTACGGACATCCAAACATCGGAGAATCGCACAGAAGATATTCATGTACTAAAAGTCGAAATTTGAGCACTTTTGCTTGAAAAAGCCCATGGGTCAAATTTGAATGGGATCCGAAAGCTACCAAATCACTGGGCTCTCAGAAATTGAATTCTGTTCAACTTGTAGAAAGCCAAATGTTGATAAGGTGAATAGTAGAAGAGAAAGCGTGTCCGGTATGACACACAAACACGGACAAAGGGGTGCAGAGAGGAGTAGCTGGCAGATTTGGAAGGCCATTAGGAGGAAAAGCCATTAGGAGGAAAAAAAGACCTACAATTGAGGAGATTGATCGAATAACTCGCTTAGCCGCGCAATCGTATACCTTCTACTCATCTTCGTAGGACTCGCACCGCTTACTTTCACCGGCAATGTTTGAGCTGCTGATGGCCGCCAGCGCGGTCGTTTTACGGTGCCGTGACTCCTCGTGATCTTTCTCTCTCTCTTTCGCGTGCGCTAGCTATCTCTCGAGCCACTGTAGCGTGAACTGGCCGCGCTGGTGTCCGTCAGCAGCTCAAAACATTGCCGGTGAAAGTAAGCGGTGCGGCTCCTACGAAGATGAGTAGAAGGAATCCGATTGCGCGGCTAAGCGAGTCATTCGATCGGTCTCCTCAATTGATAGTTTTGGCGAGAGGAAGAGAATGGTCTAAGACTTTTTTAGATAAAAGGAATTTTGTTGAAGAATATGTTGATTTTAATGAAAAATTTGATCAAATTTTCGTTGAGGTGAAAACAGGGCTTTCTCTTTAGAGAAAGCAATAGTATACAGCACTCGGCAGAGAAGTGGAATGCTCATGACAGTGTGATATCAATGCCTCGGTGGCTTCGCCTCGGCATTATCATCACACAGTCACGGAAATCCAACTTTCCTGCCTAGTACAGTAATATATTATTACTGTAGGCCACAGGGAGAGGATTGATTCATTGATCGATTGATTTCTTCTATTTATCCGTCGACAAGAAATATCCGATTACATATGGTGACATATGTCGTGCGTCGAAAGTACATTGATCATAAGATCGTATCCAGTTGGTCAAAGATTCATATTACAATTTTGACAATTCATTCAGAATTAGTGACTAGTCAGATTGCACAGAATGCGCAAGAATTCTACAAAAATGTGAAGAAAAATAGAATCTTAATAGTTGTAAGAGTCAGTGGCCCAACGACATATCACAGAGTATTTGAGTCTAGTGACAGAAGGTCAAAAGGCGTGGCAGCGCCTTGCTGGCGAGTATATGAAAGAGAAGAACAGGTGAGGAAGTTGGGCCGTTTTAACCTCACACATTTTTTCGAACTTACTTATTTCATGCTTTTTGGGTTCAGGAGGGTCTCGTTCCCTCTGAACCCATTATTTCGATCCTCAACAAGGATATTGGCAAGTCATTTCACCACTGACAGCGTTCAGTGCCACAATATCTTGCTCAATAATTTCGACTCTTCCAATTTTTTCGCGTCAAGATTTCAGCCGCGTCAAGACACTCGAAGTCGAACACAATCGATTGTTGATGTCGACCACGCGGGATGGTTGACCGCGAAACCGGGTGACATTTTGATGCGGCCACGTGTGTAGCAGAAGGCGTCAGGGGGCATTCCGTTTCAGCAGTACTTCTTCCGCTATTTTGATCATAAATATTATGTAGAGAGATAACAGCAGAGATTGAATGCCAATCGATGCCAACCGCAATCGATGGAGTAATAAAAACCACCTATTGTTGTGTGTTTTTTTTGTCTGGAAAGATATAAGAATAATATGCCAAAGGCCAAAACGTGTGTCATTCTCGCTGTTGTGCAGTGTCAAGAATTGATCTCCAAAAATATCTGGAGAATTTAGGATTTGATCGTGAGGACTAACGAGTGCCAGTATAATTCTACATTTTTAGCAGTGTATTGACTTTGAGTTTCCTCAATACTGCAGACAGACCCGAAACTGAAGCTATAAATTGTGCGTATCAAAAAAAGAAAGAATTCATCATAAACCACTCTAGTTAAAGAAGAGTGCGACCAATAAAATATCCTTCGTGTTACTTTCCGTGTATCAATAAAAATCTGCGTATGTCCAATATACCAAGAGAGATCGTCTCTCACATCTAGATGTTGTGAGACAGGTTAGTCCAATTGACAACTGTCCAAGAACAGTTGTGATATTTAATCACTGATCTCTGTTGCTGCTCTTGTTACTTTTGAATAGCATACCTCCATCGCGTAATACTTTAATCCAAAAGTCTCAGCTAGACTCTCACTCATATGGTACACGGATTTCACTTTCTTGACGTGCCACTCACATTCTTGCCATATACTTGAGAGCATGAAGGCATAGGTTAATTCCTGATTAGGATTAGAAAGTTGCACAGGGTTCATCTGTTCTACCAAAAGTATTATGGAGGAAGAGAGGCACATTTACGCTCTTGGTGTAAAATTTGTAAGTTCAAATTGATGAAATTATTGGTTGAGAGGTCAATCACTAAACAAACTGGATCCATACATCTATCCGGATGTATCTTCAGGATCATTTCATCACAAATCTAAACAGAAATCACATAATGCTATTGAACCTTCATTTCCCTCAGGATGAGTTTGCACGGTTTGCTTCAACTTTTTGATGTGTCACGAATTCCCAATGCCCTAAATGAAATGTGTTTTAGTTTTTGGTTCTTGAAAAATATTAGGCAACAGATGCAGTGTCATAATCTATGTTTTTCTCATCAATTAGTTATTAATTCTCCACTTTGATATTTAGCATCCTTTCTTGCTGAAGAAAGGACGAACTAACTCATGTAGACAATTTTCACAATCCTCAAGTTCCTCGTGATCCGAAAATTCTCTCTTGCAAGCACCATCCCAAGTGGGTTAGGAGTCTTCGCATCAACTCAAGTCAATTTCATGAACTAGTTTTCTTATGATATCATTTTTCTTCATGCACTGAATAAAAAGTGCGGCCGTCGAAGAACGATCCGGCGACCTAGGGACTGTCACGCTGTTGACTGAGCTAGTCCGGCCGCACCCTGCGGTGGCTCTTATGATGCACTTGCAGTGCGGGCGCCTGTGTAGCTTGCGACCGTAACACACCTTCTGGACAGAGTCGACGATGTCCTCATCGTCTGAACTTCATATTGTTGCTTCCTCATTGTCGTCTATGTAGATCCCGAGCGATCTTGTCGGTACAGCAGGTCTACGCAGGGGCAGCGCCACCTATTCATCATCGTTGATTATCATTCGAGTATGCAGTCCACTTGTAAGCGGGGTTCGTTTCGCATTCTGACACCGGTTGTTATGATTTGACTATCCTTCATGAGCTGAATAAAAAGTGCGGCCATCGGGAATTAACGAACCAGCGACGTCTTGATCAAGAGACTGACACGCTGTTGACTGAGCTAGTCCAGCCGCACCAAGTGGTGGCTCTTATACGTGGGGCACTTGAAGTGTGGGCGACTGTGTAGCTTGCACTCATGCACCCGTAACAATTCCGAGTCTTGTAATGAGGAATACAAAGTTGTACTTCTCCAGATTTTTCTTTGCTCATGATCAAAAAATATTCAGTTTGGAATTAAGCACACTAGTGTTCATTAGGAGAATGATTTCTATGAATGAGATACATGGAATTTTTTGTATTTTTTGACGTGTTACTATTTACAGCATATTTGTTAATCTGAGAATATTCAGTCTTTACCATAGCTAAGTGTTGAAACCTTCCCCCCTCTCACTTCACTTTTCCCAAAAGTCTAACTTGGCAAGTATAGCCATCCCTCTGAAACTTTATCTGGGATCAAAATATGAATTTCAATTCTTGAGAGTCATGAGATCAGGGAAAACATGCCGAGTAACTACTGTTACGTGGGAAGGGGGCTGACTCTAATGAATTAACCGTGTATATGGATACGAGTTTGATGGAGCAGATATACTAGAGAGAGAGAGAGGTTGATGTGAATCTAATGGTTAGTCTGAGCGGTCTGGCTGCCGCGCTGCTCGTCGTCGACGACGACGGTCCGCGCTGCAGCAGAGACCTTGCAGGTAGGGATAGGCCCCGCTCCGTCGACGTGCTGACGGTGCATCCGCGATGACCGGCGAACCACGAACATACGATGCGCGGCCGCGTAGCCATCGCGGGTGCAACGTCATCGTGGCACGAAGGGGAGAGGTGAGATCAGGCACTAACCTCCACCTCTACCCACGTGACACGAATTGTCCGTAACTGGGTCATCCGCGTCTCCTGATGCGGTATGTATAACAGTTGTGGCCTCTTGACTGGCCTTCAAATCATATGGTTGAGATCATATGTTATACTATGGTGCTTGCGTATGACTGTATGTGTGAAATCTTGTGAGAGCGTGCGTGTCAATGTTTGTGTGTGTAGCGTATAGAATTTCTTATCGCGAACTCTCTCTCGTTATAATCGTTTTCATTCCACTTGAATAATTTCATTCCCTTAAATCTAGTTTTACAATATGTGGGTTTTCACAATGTCATCATTGACAATATAAAGATGTCTGCTGAAATTCTTTAACGTGCAAATAATTTTTCCCTAGTAGGTTCCTGAAGTTATTAACAATAGATTGTTTATAATTAATGTCCCTTAGTTTTATGGTTAATCCTATGAGGTTCTATGCCTCTTTTTGAGAAAATTTCCCAAAATTATGAAGATTTTCGTAAAAATTACAACAAAAGTTATCAACAATTAATTGTTTATAAATAATATTCGTTAATTTCATAATTATTTATATGAGATTCTATATCTCAATCTGATGACTAATTTCTCCCAACAAGGTTCATTCTGTATGAACAATTCCCTGAATATTAATAATAATATAAGATATGATTGGATAATGAAAACGATACAATTGTCCATGGTCGGGGTTTTTTGTCGCAAGTAACATTTGTCGAAATTCGAAATTGACGAAAAATGAATTCAGAAGGGGGCCGACTATTTCTATCGGTTCTCCTTATGCGTTCCTTCGCTTCTTTATATACAATGGGTATGCTCTATATATATATATATATATATATATATATATCATACCCATTGTGTGTGTATATATATATATATATATATAATTTTGTGTGTATGTATGTATATATATAAATAGGTATAGCTATACCAGGGTATAGTATAGAGCATTTTCATCGCTTGCAGCTGTGGGATCGTTCTCCATCAGCCGCAAGAAATACTTTTTCTCTCTTGAGATGATTTTAAGTCTCATTTCGATTCTAATATTATAATATTCTCGGGCCGATTATTACATGGAGTTTTGGTTCAAAAAGCATGGCAAATGGTTCTCTCGAAACACGAAATTGTGAATTTCGCACTGTGACAATGTTCAAAATTTGCTTTTTTTGGGAAGTTTTGATGAAATAGTCGAATAGTCTTTGGAAAGACCTTCAATTTTAGCTTTTGAACGTTAAAATCGAGCCAAAATTGACCGAGTTGTGACGGTTTTTAGTGTACTCTCAATTACCCACGAGAAGCTTCAATCTATCTGGGTTTTCACTCTACTATGGTGAATTGAAAATTTTTGGACAGTCGGTCGGTTTTCATTCTACTAGTATACAATATAAGAAATATTTAAACCAATTTCCAAGTTGATATCATCATAACTTCTCCATCTATAACAAAGTACGCACTTTTTAGTGCCGACGGTAAATTTTCGAATGTAATTTGGACTATATCTGTATTTCGGCAATTTCTGGCGCGGGTGAGGTGTTGGGCGGTGAAAAATGGTCTCGGTGTGTGTGATTTGACTGCCTTGCGGTGCAAGTTACAGCTCCGGATCAAAACGTCCGATTGAGCTGAAATTCGGTGGGAATGTTTCCCTGCAAATGCCACAACTGACACAATTGAAACTTCCGGGAATTTTGGAAATTCAGAAAATTTCCCAGTCGGCCAATCGTGCAAGTTGTAAGATGGTCCCTTCGAATGACCTGACGTAACCAGTGCTACCGTTGCGGAGGCTAATCACCAACTCTTATTCTTTGCAGTATGGCTTATTGCTGATTTTAGCAGCTCTACATCCTGCCTCTTTTCGATAAGTAACTATTATTATATTGGGATCCGGATGATGTGTGCAGAGCAAGATCCTGAAGTCGAGGCTCTGCTCTCGAAGTTGAATTCTGTCTTCGCCAATACGCGCGAGGGAGTTCGATAGGCAAGAACTATGTCAGTCGTTCGGGACGTTTGCTCCGATTTTTCTTTGTGCGTGTCGTTGGAAAGTTACTGCAGGCTTTGTGTTGCTGGGGTTTAGTGGAGCTTGGCTGTGCGATTTAAGCCTGCGTCCCATGCCGTAAGTATATAACTGCGGCTGGGTCGTGGTCGTGAAACGCAACCTCGCCCTTTCAGCGTATCTACATATTGTGACGGGTAAAGTCCCATCACTCTCTTCTCGGCAATAAGATATAAGTTATTATTGGATCACACATATATATGTATTACAAAGATTGTTACAGGTGTTCACTCGAGTAGCAGCAAAGAGAGAGCAGTACGCAGGTTTGAATATGAGAGAGATAGAGAATGCGCGCGCGCCCAAAATGGCTGTCCAATAGGAGCGCGGCTTGCGGCTCTGGCAATTTGCGGCCATTCCATGAGCAAGCAGACTTGTTCCGGTCGTCGTTCGCTCTACATCGCGTGACCCGTATCGTGGCTAACCTCTTCCGCGCCGCGTGTGCTCCGGTCGCCCCGACATCCAACGCAGGTCCTGCAGGTGCCGAGGCTCCCGTACCCAGCGGCAACGGGGGGAATTCCACCCGGCTTTTGCGACAGTCAGCGGACTCCCCGAGAACAGCGTGACCGAGGCAGCGGCCTTCAAAGCGACATCGCAGCGTGAGTACCAGCCGAGAATGTCTCTCTATCTCTCTCTAATGGCGTGCGGCTCTCTCTCGCGGTATATTTCACCTGTTGCGTTGCGCTCGGATGCGCTTTCTTGTTAAATTCATTTCTTGAATAAACTTCCCCTTAATTTCGTACTTGCTGCTCTTATAAATTCATGAGTGTCTCCCTGTCATTCGTCCGTCATACTCGATACTGAACGAGAGCAACCGCCAGGAGGTTGTCAGGGGACCCGATGCAGTAGCAGCCAAGCAGATCCCGGCGAGCCGCATTGCACTTTGCGGACTCGCATAAATGATTAAAATGACGAGCTAATATACCGTCATAATATATAGAATAAGTATGGTGTGTAGTATTGTTTGTGTTGACAAGGGGCACTTTTTCAATATTTTGCCTCTCACTTTTGACTGTGAGATGATAGTGGAATGTTGTGAATTCGGCGCTAACTGCGGTGTATCCAGGTGATTGGGCCTGGGTAGCACTGGCGTCGGGGTGAAGGTGGTTCCTGATGTTTGCAGCTCACTTTTGTGAGGTGTTTGCTGTATGGCGAGTTGCCTATTCGTCCTGTGTTTTGTGTGAGTATTGCGTTTTTAGTGTCGGACTAGGTTGTGTCTGGAGTATTTTGTGTAGTAATTGTGATAATGTTGGGGCCATCTCGATCAACTATGTAAATGATTTGACTTTAGACCTGAACCGAAAGTTGCGGATATTTTTGCGATCAGTATTTGTACTTTTCCCTTGAACTTATCTGCCTTGTGCACAAATTGATTTGAAGTAATTTGACGATTCATTATATTCTCTCATGGTAGATCAGTGATTTTAATCTCGATAAGGTTAAACATTCTCAATTCGTCAGCTCAACTCAAAAAGTTAGCTTGGCAACTACCTTGACTCTCTAAAAACAAAAACTTTGATCTATTTTCGTGAATGAAATTGTAGATGGAAAAGAGAAAAAAAATCTGTTCATCATTGACTCATCTAAATTTGCTGCTGATTCCCACGATGGTGCGTCGGTTATTCATTGAGGATCTTTGGTGATGCTGCAGAGATTTTAGACCGGCAGTATAAAGGGTGAAGTTGTTTGTTCATCTTCTGAGTGTGCGCGTACTTGCCCATCGTGCTTCTCCGTCCGACGGCAAATATTGCATACTCCATTCGGTGTTAGACAATCCTCGTTCAGCCGATGGCGAGCGATATATGGTGATAGATCTGGTGGTGTCTCGATCCATTGATGCCGAGTGACGGATGTGCGCGTTTTCCATTTGCTCCGATGGTGGCGGGAGACGGACGTATCCTTGCTCGTGCGTTTGGCCAACCATGGCACCCATTGTGAGCACGACTTGCATGGGGATGTTTTGACCGTCATCTCCCTCGTTGTCGTTATTGCGATTGCGTCCTGGGTTAACAATTTTGCGTATCAAATCCAGCTCAATGATAATTGCATTAATAAATTTTCCGGTGTATTCAATCATGAAAACTAGTATGATTGTTGTTCCTGATCCAATCGTAAGGAAGGTCGGTATGTTACTCTTTAGACTTCCCAGTTCTCTTCTCATGGTTGAGAATTTTCCAAAGCCACGGGCCTTTTGGATGATCTCGTGTAGGCTCGGTCCGGACTCCAGCGAATCCAGATGTGATGGTATCAGTGTGGCGTGGTCTTCCAAGATTTCATTTTCCATTACCTCTTGTAAGTGGGCGGATTCTATTCACCTGCTGTGGTATTGAAGATGTTTGCGATGTCCACTTCATTACTCTGGAATATTGGAGAAGTATGAGCGATTTCAATTTCTTTAGACGCGACTAAACGCGTGTTTGCTGTAATAGCCATACATCCCGGTAGTAACCGAAGGATGCCGGCACCTTTAATGGGTGTTGAAATATGCTCGCTGCGATGGCATTGTATATATATTCGCTCTTCGCTGATAGTTGAGAAGACCCACGCATTGGTCTCGTATAGGCGCATCCAGTACGTTTCTTTCATATGCGCGACGCACAAATCACATTCTGTTAATGATTTGTTATTTACGTTCATTGCGATTTCAATTTCGCATGACGCTACTGGTGTTAGCTCCCTGACAGATGCTGGGTTTTTACAAACCATCCTGTCACGGAGCCTGCAACAGTCGTCGATATTACTATGGTGCATTGGCATGTATGTATTCGTCTGGAAACCAATGACGAAGAATTTACGCTTTGGCCACATATAAGCAAATGTTTTACTCGAACTACTGATATTTTGCAAAATTGGTAATGGCGGTGCTTTAAAGAATGTATAGTTTGCTATATCTAACAATGGAATGGCGATTGAATATATTAATGTATTGTTCACCATGAAAACTGAAATTTTAGAAATTTTTGTGATTTCCAACAAAGACTCGTCGTTATGAGTACGTGGAAATTTTGTCTCTGGCAATGCATTTCTTATTAGGTTTTCGGAATTTCTGATCATTTCTGGTGGCATCAATTCACTATGGATCATCCCTTGCCAACCAAGGGTTACAGCCTCTGTGAATGTTTGTGTGTCTGCTCTGAATTAATTACACTGTCTTGGAGTAAATCAATTCCAACACTATACATGAATTTCAAGTCGAGGGAATTAGCGTTTTTCTCTAACTTTATGATTTCGGATTGCAACTGAAAAATTTTTCGCGAGCTTTTCCCCAGTTCAGCTTAGCTCAATTCTGTCTGATTTGCTGACAATTGAGCGACATTTTTTGTATCGTTAGCTCTAATTTCTATGATATTTTGAATCTCCTTTTCGGTTTCTTCATCTAATGTACCAAATATCGTTTTCATTCCTGCGCCCATGAAAAGCATCCACGATCTCTTTTCGCGTTTTGTTCTACCACCAGTCAGCATGTCGATGTCTCTTTACGCCCCCTTCCGGGTTTCGTTGATCTCACGGCGCAGTACGATGAGATGTGGATTTACACCGCTTTGTGTACACCTGGCACTGAGTGTCTTCCAAGCTTCGCGCAAATTGTTGGCTGTTGATTCGAACTGGCTCAAGTCGATGCGATGAATGATTTTCCAAGATGTGCTGGTGGTTGAAAGTGGGGCGATCTGCTCAACGATGAGGCCTGGCGTGTGGTCCATGGGTGTAACGAACCTGTTCTGCCGACCATCGTTGCTCGCACTGTAAAATATTGTAGCGTGTGAGGAAATTTGTTTTCGTATCTCCAATTCTCTATTTTATCAATGTTGCTAAATTGTTTGTATCGTTCCGACGTTCAAGTGCCTCGTCCGTGAGCTGGGGTTTCTCAGCTGACGATGAGTGCGCTAGGACGTCGATATTTTGCTGACCTGTTGTTTTTGAAAGTATGCGGCTGTGATGAATTTACTGAATTACGGGGACTTCTCGGTGATTTTTGTGCCTTGTCCATAAGCTGGGGATTTCAGCTGAGGACGAGTGCACCGGTTTAATGACACGTTACTGATTATTATGACTGAACTGATTGCTTTCAGCAGCTTGGATTTTAACTTCGGGGCATCTTTTGATTTTATCAATATGTGTACTTTTGATTTAATCGTTATTGATCAACTTGACATTTTTTGTACGATAATCTATCTCTAAAATTTCATATGGACCTGTATATTGCTGAGTCATTTTATGTTTACTGGGTTCGTTCATCAAATACACATATTCTCTTACGAAAAATTGTTGTAATACTGCCTTTTGGTCATATATGCGTTTAGAATTATACTTGCCCTTGATCACATTTAAAGCTGCAAGTGATTGAATTTGTTCTAATTCAGTAGCCAACTGGTTAACGAGGTCATCGAAGGTTGCGAAGTTGTCTCTCTGCGTTGGATGTGATGGTGTCCTCGCCTTCCATCCGAATGCCGCGGTGTGTGGGGGGTAACCCGTACTAGCATTCTCCATTGTATTGATGGCGTGCTGGGCCAGCGGCAGCACCTTGTCCCAATCAGCCCGGTCTTTCGCGAAGGCTTTCAGGAACTCCGTGGGCGTGGCATGCATCCGCTCAATCATCCCGTTGCTCATCGGTGAATACGATGATGTGTGATATTTCCGTATCCCAAATGCTTCTGCGAACTCATCAAACAGCTTATTAACAAAATGTTCACCTCGGTCACTCGAGATTTCGCCGGGCGTTCCAAAATACGCTATCATCCTGTCTATTAATCCCCTGTCCACTTCCTGGGCACTTGCTTCGCGAGTTGGTATGATTATAAAGTACCGCGTCAACTGGTACTGCACCGATAAAATGTGCTCGTAGCCTCGCTTTGAAGTACACGTTGGGGTGAAAAAATAGATCGCAATTTTGTCGAATGGTCTCGCTGGGATCTGTGTAATGTTCATCGGCATGCGTGCTTTCACACGCACTAGTTTGTCTTTCGTGCATTCATCACATCTACTCACGAAAGCTTGTACATCGTCTCGAATATTTCTCCAATAGTATACGTTCAAAAGTGCGTCTGCTGTCTTGTTTATACCAAGGTGCCCTCCGCTCACCGACGTATGAAACTCTCTTATCACTCTGAACCTACCGCTTGATGGAGGTATTTTCGAACTATGCTTGAAGAGTATCGCCTTGATCAACATCTCTTCAAAAATCTTCTCAAATAACTCGACAATCTTTGACCACATTGTTGGCAACAAAATTTGATTGTCTCGAATTAGACCTATAGTCTTCAAGCACTTTTCTACAATCCGTTTCCTTAGATTTTTGAGTGCCTTTTTAATATCTGCTTGGAGAGGCTTTTCACCTTCATGGTTTTTGATAAATATGCAGAAAATGCTGAAATTGCTCACGTGAAATTCAAATAATCACCAATTGAGAATTCCCCGTCCTGCAATACTTTGGGGTCGATGTAATTTTTCTCAATTAATGATTGAATTGTTTCTGTTTTAAAGCCTGTATTACGCGTGGCAAAAAATGCAAGATTTTTTTGATAGCGGAATGGATAGTCATCTACAGCATACAATTTTTGAAATGGATGCGCTCGCTCATCATCTCCAAGTGCCCATGGAGGTTTCTCACGCGGTGGTCGCGCTTGCGCCACGAGGTACTTCTCAAGAGCAGCCCTATGCGCTTTTGGCTTGATATGTTGATTGTCCGGCTGTGGTTGAGAACTCTCCGAAGTGTCATTTTTCGCACTCGGAATGTTTTTATCTTGGTCTTCAGTGTGTCCGTTTTCATCGCGCGTGCAGTCTTTCTCGTCTAAGTCATGTGATTTTTCGCATAGCGTGGCCTGCGTCAGCAACAGGGGAGTATAATGTTTTGCTGCCATTTCAAAATATAGATGAATTTAAGGCTCGTTTTCATCGAAAGCGATGTGGTAGTACTGTATTACACTTTTCTCATTAATCGAGTGGATGCAGACATTCCTTTCATATAAGCGTGAAAAGAGGAATATGCAGTCATCATTCCCATATTCTTCATCAGACAAGAGAATTTTACGAGCTCCTTCTGGCTCTATGCATGAATTTATATCACCATTTTCCAATCAATCTGTGCGTAATTCGCGTACTGTCAAAGTTGAATCACAACATTTTATCAGGGACCAAAATAAACAATCACCTTTTGGTGAATTTGGAATTCCAATGAATCTGAGAAGATTGACATGGTTTTCTACACACCGTGTAAGGTATTTGAATCGTTTGAATTTCCCATCCAATTCATATACATTTGCCTGTGGATATGAGGAATGATCTACATGCATATTCTCATTATTCACGCTCAAGCTTTCATTCATTCTTTCATCATAATCGCTCGTCTTTCCTGTCAAGTGAGAGCAATATAACAGATCAATCAATTCCTGCAAAAGATGGAATTTTGGTTCCTACAGCTGATCAATTGCCACAGGATTTGCCATGCAATCAGCTGTCTTATTCCATGGGGAAAGATCAGGAGAAGGCTAGTGAGTAGTTTAGCCTGTCAGCTTGACTACCCTCTTACTGAAATATTTTCAATTGCTTTCATCTTCATACCAGGCAATTCTTGTTCTAGAATTGATGTCAATACATAGAATGGAGATCATATCAGCAACCCTTCGGTGGATTTGGTTAAAGATGTCAATCTCTTGCACACCGTAAACTGAGAAAATGATAGTTACCACTTGACATGTTATCTCTATATGATTCACCCAAACATTTGATTAATGCGCGTCTTTTTAGGAGGCTCTGAGAGGAAAACTGGAGATTTCCATGAAATTTGCACCCTTCCAGAGGAATATTTACCCGAAAAAAGAATGAAAGTTTAGCAAAATCGAAAAACAAGAGAGAGAAAGCTTTCACCGCTGCGTGCTCTGATACTTTTTATCAAATGGAATTGAAGAAGTTCAAAGATAAGAAAGGAAAAGAGGAAAAGATGGCTAAGAAAAGAGAATTGATAGATCAGAAAAAAGCTTTGCAAGAGCAAATTAATCTTATAACGCGAAGTATGAAAAAAGGAAAGCCTTGAATGGTCTCTGGCGCTGGAGAGTGTACAAGCGTGGATATTCAATCTACCAGAGTCTTTTTTTATTTTTCACGATGAGATATTTTATCATCATAAAAAAACATGCTTCATCATTTTATGGGAAAATTGTAATTATCAAAACCATAATATTCTATAAGAGATTACGTTTGATACGTATGTGTTTTTTTACGAGTGCAATAACTTAGTCGTTGTTGATACATCAAAAGGCGCGGTAGCGCCTTGCTGGTGAATATATGGAAGAGAAAGACATGTGGGAAAGAGAGAGCGCACGCAAGACCGCCGTAGCTTATATACGCTGAGTTGGGCCGTTTCAACCTCACACATTTTTTCGAACTTACTTATTTCATGCTTTTCTGGGTTCAGGGGGCCTTAATCCCTCTGAGCCCGTTATTTCGATCCTCAACAAGGATATTGGCGAGTCATTTCATCGCTGACAACGTTTAGTGCCAAAATATCTTGCTCACTAATTTCGACCCTTCCGAATTTTTTCGCGTCAAGATTTCAGCCGCGTCAAGACACTCGAAGTCGAACATAATCGATTGTTGATGTCGTCCACGCGGGATGGTCGACCGCGAGATCTGGTGAGATCGCGGGTGATATTTTGATGCGTCCGCGTGTGTAGCAGACGGCGTTATTCCGCTCCAGCAGTAACATTGAGTAACATGTTGTAACTTTTTTTATTACTATTTTGGTTATATTATGTAGAGATGACAACAGAGATTGAATTCCGATTGATGCCAATCGTAGCAACGCCTGCAGCGAGCTTGTAGACATCAGCTCTCATCGTTGGAGGAATGAGAGCCTATTATTGTGGGTTCTCTTGTCTGAAGTGATATAAGAATAATAGGCCAAAATATGTGTCATTCTTGCTGTTGTGCAGTGTCCAGAGATGATCTTCAAAAATATTTGGAGAATTTAGGATTTGGTCGTGAGAAAAAATGAGTGCCAGTATCAATGTACATTTCACAGCAGTGTATTGACTTTCAGTTTCCTTTAGTTCAGACAGACCCAACTCTGGAGCTATAAATTGTGCGTTTCAAAGGAAAGTTCATCATAAACCACTCTAGTTGAACAAGAGTGCAACCAATGGGATATCCTTCGAAGTGCTTTTGGTGTCTCGATATAAACCTGTCAATGTCCAACACATTAAGAGGGATCGTCTCTCACATCTAGATGTTGTGAGACAGGTCAGTCCAATTGACGACTTCACAAGAACAGTTGTTGTGGTATATAAGCACTGATCTCTGGTGCTGCTCTGGTTACTTTTGAATATTATACTTCCATTGCGTAATACTCTAATCCAAAGGTCTCAGCTAGACTCTTACTCATATGGTATATTATGGATTTTACTTTCTTGGCGTGTCACTCACATTCTTGCCATATACTTCGTGATCGTGATGGCATAGGTTAATTTTTGATCAGGATTAGAAAGCTGTACAAGGTTATTCTGTTTTATCAAGAATATTATGGAGAAAGAAAAGCACATGTACGCTCTTGGTGGGAAATGATGAGTTCAAATTGAAAAAATGATTGGTTGAGAAGTCAATCAATGAACAAACTGGATCCATACATCTATCTGGAAGTATCTTGAGGATCATTACATCAGAAATCTAAACACATCACATATTGCTATTGAACCTTCATTTCCCTCAGAATCATTTCCCTCAGAATGAGTTTGCATGGATTGCTCCAACTTCTTGATGTGTTATGAATTAGCAATGTGCTACATGGAATTTATTTCAGTATTTGGTTCTTGAAAAATGTTGGATAATAGATGTAATTCTATGTATCATTCATCAATTAGTTATTAGTTATTCACTTTGATAGTTAGTATCCTGTATTGCTGAAGAGTGGATGTGGTTCGTCATGTGGGGAATTTCCACAATCTAGAAGTCCCTCGTGATCCAAAAACTTTTTCTTGCAAGCACCATCACAAGTTGAGTTAGAAATCTTTGATCAAGTCGATTCCATGAACTAATTCCAAGAGTCTTGCTAACGAAAATACAAAGTTGGCTTCTCCAGATTTTTCTTCGCTCGTGATCAAAACATGTTCATCTTGGAATGAAGAACACTAGTGTTAATCAGGAGAATGATTTTTATGGATGAGATACATAGAAGTTTTCTGTGTTTTCCTACATGCTACTATTCACAGCATGTTTTTCAATCTGAGAATATTCAGTCATTACCATAGCCAAGTATTGAAATCTCCCCGCCTCCACTTCACTTTTTCCAAAAGTCTAACTTGGCGAGTATGGCCATCCTTTCCCCCTATCACTTCATCTTGGATCAAAAATTGAATTTCAACTCTTGAGGGTCATGAGATCAGGGGAAACATGTCGAGTAACTATTTAGCAAAATTGAGTAAAATTTAAACATGATAAAAATGGGGAGAGAATCAAAAATATTAATTTCAACTCTTGAGAGTCGTGAGATCAAGAAAAGTGTGTCAAGTAATTGTTTTGCAAAATCTGAACGTGAAACGCATGGAAAAGGATTGATTACATTACAATTTGACTTTCTCGGTAATTTTGACTCAACTTGACGTACTCACCATCTCTACTGATTTTTAAACTAAACCGATCAATGCTAGATTGAATCTTCTGGTTTCCTTTTCTTCTCAATTGTCTGAATAAGATATTATTTTTATTACATTTCGTAGACAAAGGAGATGGTGAGAAACTCAAGCTGAGTCAAAATTACCGAGAAAGTCAAATCGTAATGTAATTAATCCTTTTCCATGCGTTTCACGTTCAGATTTTGCAAAACAATTACTTGACATACTTTTCTTGATCTCACGACTCTCAAGAGTTGAAATTATTATTTTTGATTCTCTTCCCATTTTTATCAAGTTTAAATTTTGCTAAATTTTGCTAAATAGTTACTCGACATGTTTCCCCTGATTTCATGACCCTCAAGAGTTGAAATTCAATTTTTGATCCCAGATGAAGTGATAGGGGGAAAGGATGGCCATACTCGCCAAGTTAGACTGAAGTGGGGGGGGGGAGATAAGTTATTCAAAGAAATCGTATCTTCCAAAAATACCAGGAACGCAATTCAAATTGCACAGAAACTAATAATTTTAATTCCATTAAGTAATTATTGTATCTAGTCAAAACTCATTAGATACAAGTCCTTCACAATACGAAGATTAATCTTATTCTGATGACTTAATTTGAATTTGTTGACGTTCTATGTGATAATAACCATTTTTGATTTCGTAATCGGTTCTTTCCTTCCATTCATCGATATAATTACCAATATCCCGACAATTTTCTCACAACAATACTCAAATCTTACCTTATACACACGATGTTCATCTATATAATCTCTATATTTTCAATAATATTCATAAAAACTCGCGTGCGTTTGAGAAACGCGTAAGGAACGGAGTTCCAAGATTAACCTTGGTATGATATATGAAAATATCAATACAAACTGAAACTTTGATCGACTTGAAACTGAGGTTCAAGCTCTTGAAAGCTCGTCGTATACCCAAACCGATAAAGAGGTTTGCCAATAAGCCCCTCAGTGATTGAGATAGTTCGCATCATTTTTCAAGTATTAAGCCCTATCATGTTAATGGAATGACGAGTCCTTGGCCTTGGGTGAACTCTTTAGAAGGTTATGGTGGGGGACATAAAAAGCTTTTAAATTTAAATCTGAATCCTCACTACTTAATTTAGGTTCACAAAATGCAGAATTTTATTGGGATTCACTGAATCTTTGGATTTAAGATGTTACAATGAAACTCCGTACCGTTTAGATATGGAAGCAATATCTTATCCAATCAGACTTCAAATTCTGCCCAAAGAAACACATAGATATCAATCTCATCATTGTATATCTAGCAATACTATCAACAGCAATCGAATGGTGGCGCATGCATTCAGACGGTAGACCATATCAGACGGATTTCGGTATTAGGCATCCGATGATGCGATATGCTGATGAGTCGAGCGCGGTTGCTTAGCGCAAGCAGTAAACCTATATCACGAAAGTGTCGCTTTTTCGTTGCATCGTATGGCGGCTTGCATCGAATCTCGTTCCGCGGGGCCGTGTCGGTCAGCTGATCGCGCGCGATTTTACTCCTCAGACGAACGTAAAGGAACTCCGTTACAATATTTACGTTCATTGTAGATATCCTCCACTCAACTTGAGTCATTGTTAAAAAAATGAACATGTCACCAAATCTATCCGATTATAGTCTATCAAGATGAAAAAATGCTCTAAAAATAGTGTTCCATAATAGGTACAAGTCGCACGGAACACTGGGTACATATTAAATTTAGGTGTTCCATAATGGGGGCAAAATCTTTTTTCACTATTTTGTCGATTGAATTTTTATTTTGGGCTCTACTTGATATTTCCAAAGTAGAAAATAATCTTGAGATGATAGGCTATCAGACCGTGACTCGATTTTAGTGTTTTGGGATACTTGAATTCATGTCAATCACGCTTAAAGTAAAAGTTCCCGAAAAAGCGTTCCAGAATAGGGTCTTTTACCTTACTAGGGACGTCCCTCGACACGATAATTTGACCCTAAACTTAAAGAAAACTCGATAGAAACAATCAACTGTTTCAAAGAATTCTTTTAATTGCAATTATATGAAAAAATAAATTTCCTCAGCACACAATAGAGACATCAATACATACGATTTATATATTTTGTTGCAGTAGAATCTTCCTTGTATTAGAGTGCCTCACTGAAGAAAATTCTACACACGCAGACACGCTTAAAACCATATCCTACGAGCCGGTATCGCACGCATGAAAGACGTCAATATATACTATATATATTGGTGCAGTAAGAAGGATACATAACGTATTCTGTGTATTGGGCTGCCTCACAAAAGAGGATTCCACACACACACACACACACACACACACACACACACCGACCCATCAGCAAATATATGTACACGAACATAAAAAATCTAGGGACTTTTCGCGCTGTCATGTTGGCAACACTGATTTTGATTTTATGTTGGCAGGCCTGATGTAGGGATTCCGTGGGGGAAAATTACCCGGCATGTCTCTTTATATGATAATTATCCACGTGGTTCGATAACTTTCATGATTTGGCATCAACACGACGGTTTCATCTTCGTCTTTCATTATAATTTCAAGACTGATGAGTCTGTGCTGGAGAAATGCGATATTCATTTCCAAAAGCGTCAGCCCCTCAATCTTCAGAACAACGACCATTATTAATCGAATTCCTCACGTCTACGCTGTGGCCATCTTCAAGTTGTGACCTTCGCTTCTCACTCATTTTAAGATAATTGTCCGAGAATAATTAAATAGAGGGGGTTTGTCCTCCGAAAACGAAGATATAGAGTATCCACTCTGCAATACTAAGATGATAGTTCAGTTGTAATATTCTGACTGTGAGAACAGAACGAATCAATATATATGAGTACTATCGCGATAACTGACCCGGAACAGGTTATGACCTTTGATTTCGACGAGCAAGCTCCAAATCACTCTATTCAAATTTTCCCACATGTATTCTGTTGAAATACATTTGAGGATAAATTTCCAGACCGATACGTTCACTCCTCTTCTTCGTTTTTAAAGATTAAGGGGCAGAATGTCAGTTCCGTGCATTGTTACATTTGGAGATCGACGTATACCTCCAGGGCCCGTATTCTAAATTTTGCGGTAAAATTTTGCGGCAAGTTTTACCGCAAAATCTGCCGGCAAACGTCACGCTCAGTCGATAACGTGTAACATTTGCCGCATTTGCTACAGTTTGCCGGCGCGATTTACCGTATTTATGCGTTGCCGATAGCGTTTGCCGTGAAAAAGACGGCAAACCGCGCGGGCAAACTGCAGCAATAGCGGAAAATTTCACAGGTTACCGACAGAGCGCCACCGATGCCGGCAAATTTTGCGGTAAATTTTGCCGGAAAATTTCAGCGCCAGCGTCGGAGTAAGAGTCGCTAAGTGTATGCTAAAATTCTTTCCTTGAAGTAAAATATGAAACCAACCATTTTCCATAGGTATTATGTTCAGAACTCGTATTCTAATCCCCAAGCCATGTGCCTCCATCTTGTTATGAGATTTTCACTATAAATGAGATATTCATTCAAAATGCTCACAGCGTATCCTAAATTCACTCTATGTCACTCTGTCGTGGACGAAATGTCAAGGAAATATGTCAAATTATCAAATCCCAGCACGATGGACGGTCCACTTTCAAAGTTATGAGCGCTGCATGTGCATTCTTAGCCGAAAATTGGACATGTAAATGACTTTGTCAGTTCCGTGCATACCATGTTAACCAACTAAGAGTCGAAATATCTGGGCGCAATCAACTTTTTTCACTGAAATATGGGGAGATAGATGAAATTTACGAGGAAAAGTTTCTATGTCGACTCTAGTATTTTTGCGAACGATTTTAAGGCGAAAGGTCAGTTCCATGCATGTCACTTCCATGCATTCAAAAGCTGTTCCCTGTGACACTCAATAGCACGAAAAAGACGGAGAAATAGATTTCTATGCTCCGGAGTATGTATTTCCGATCCAAATCGACCATCTAAACACAAATTTTAAGATCATGTGGTCCAATCGCATCAGGATTCTTCGCTAGACAGCAAAACGTCAAAAACTGCATATGTCAGTTCCGTGCACACATTTCCCTATGCCTTATACATGTGGATATCACATATGAAAAATTCTACAGGACTTTTGATATTGTGCGTACTGCACGCTGTCTCTGAACCTTCAAGTGTTTGTCAAGTTGTCGAAGCAGAATATGATAGGTCCCAGGGCCTCTGAATATGTACTCGATTCCCTGTTCTGTCAAAGGAAACTGGCTATGCGCAGCTCGGACCGCAAACCTCCATTTCTGGGTATCTCTCAGTGTACTCGCGCCATTTCCTGATTTCTTAAGCCTGCTGCGAAAATAATATTGCTCGAAAAATTCTGCCAAAATTTAGTGACCATCTGGACACCTTATATTTTGAGAAAGCATTGGTTCTAGTCGCGTGCCTTTGACGTGGTAGTCATGGATGAACGTCGAAATCGCGTAACCGAGTTTTCACGAAAAGTTTGAGATCTCCCGTACTCAGCTAATGAAGAAATAATATTTGCGATAAGTACATGATCAACACCGATTTTGATAGCTTGAAACAATATTAAAAATATCCCGTATTGATGCGTGCGACCACCTGCGTTGAATTGATAGCTTCAAGAAGATGGGTAAGTCCATGCGCCCACTCGACTAAAAAAGGTCACATTCTCATGGTACGTAAACGGGGAGGATAGCACGCTTCTGAAATGTTTTGTCCATTTTTTATCACATTTTTATGAACAATATCCCACAGTTTTCATGTCCTGGCATCGAAGGTTATTCGAATGAGAAGCGTTACAGAAATTTAATCGATGAAAACATGTGATGGAGGTCATGTGGGCGCTACTATGGCATTGCAATCGTTCATATAAAACTCGAAAACAGCTGTAATACACTGAGGGGCCCATCCCCTTCCCATAAGTGTCACTATAGACTCGATTTAGGGATTTTATAGTGAATTCTGTGAAAAGACGGGTGGGGACGCCTAAACGCAAATAGGTGGGACTCGAGTACTCCCACTTGTCCAACATGGTCAGAAAACAGAAAACTAGTGGAATACAGGGTGTATCTGTGTTTTAAATAAGGTCAGTGTACCCAACTTGCCCCCATTAAGCCATTTTCTTAATAATTCTGGCTAATCTCAATATTTTCCAACGTACTTTAACTCATTTTGAAGCTTGTCTCAAGACCTTTAAAATGAGCTAAGATACGTCCAATTTGGATGAAGTGGAGCCGAACTGTTTGAATTCTCCCAAAAGGTGATTCTTGAGAGTTTACAAAAGTGTGTACCCAACTTGCCCCCATCATTTAAAACAATGTAAATCGGCGATGAAGTGAATAAAATTGCTTTGATCCGTTTTGATCACCGTGCAGCGACACTTGTAGCTTTGAGCTGGCCCAAGACATCGTTTCCGACCTATTTTGACGTGATAAACACGTTCTGAGTGGTAAAAAAAGTCATACTGCACGCCTTTCTGAGATAACCATATGGAGGCATGTTGGGTACACTCCGATGTCGGCCTTCTTGATTCTCAAACCATCTTCATGTTTTGTACATAAAATCGCTCCAAATCAGAGTTCTGCAACCCTGAAGAGCGGATTTTGAAGGTCTTGAGACAAGAAATCGAATGCGCTAAGGTATGTAGAGATTGGTCGAATAAAAATAAATTGGCACCGGTTTTAGTGAACGTGATTTCCTTGGTGATTTCTTAGCCGTGCAAACACGAAAAATGGAAAACTCACTTTATATTTTCTGGAGAACGCAGAAATGATCCGAGGTCGTTGAAAACTACGTATTTTCTCATATTTTAACATAACAAACGAAAAAAAAAGTTGCGGGAAGGTCAACGAGCGCCCATTCTTGAGATCGGCATATGGGGGCAAGTTGGGTACGGAGGCAAGTTGGGTACACTTACCTTAGATTTTGCGTGTTGTGAGTGAGTAGATTAGAATTGAATCAGCCGCGCTTCATGGACCTCGGACAGCTAATAATGGTCTTTATTAATTACAGAAATAACATCCTACCACACCAGTGGGCACGTATTTTTCTACTCATTTAGGAGGCCCTACTGGACAGCAAAATCGGTTCCAGACGCGTGCCATGAGAAAAAAAATTTCACTTTTCAGCAACCCAAGTTAAAAGTTCTGTAGAACCTCTCATATAATATCCTCAAACGTTCCAAAAAACTTTCTGCGTATGTTTTATCCCATATTATCACTCAATATGCGAAAAGGAATGAAAAAAGTCGACTCAGACAGGCACAGACTCAATATTCAATCTCTGAATTTTTGGGCACAAAGTGTGTAAGTTATCGCGATTATACCCATGTGTAAAACCATTGATCAAAACATCATTGCGCAAGTGCTCAAGTTCTACCGCACAGATACTTTCAAAGTCGATAATTGAGTTTGTTTACTGTTGCCACGGCAATACTTACAGATCAACAAGGTTTATATACTATGATGGTGTGGTGAACGTTATTTCTCTCAGACTCTGCTAAGCTTGGCAATTTCCATCATAGAAGCACCTTTTCCTGCTAAATTTTGAATATGAGAATCCCCAGTTTTTGACATATTACATCGCATAGTTCGTGAATTCCTTCTGCAATTGTCCAGCGTTCTGGATGTATCTGGGATTGACTGTAAGTAATCAACTCTAAGAATCGGGAATAAAATCCATGTATCCAGGGCACACACTATCGTTTGGCTACACAATAACTTGGCTTTCAGATTTGCACAGAAGATCAAAACTAGGGGCTCTTAAATACAGAAACTATAAGAGATATGGGAAGCAATACTATACATTGCTATACTATATGAAAATGAATAACATACTCCCAGAGTTAATTCATACCTCAGTCATCGCATATGCAAGGTTTTATAATTGCAGGATAACTATCTTTATGAATGTAACAATGAAAAAATCATCAACTGAGCGTACTCATAAATTTTCATAGTCACCCATCTACAATCTAGCACATTGCGGGCGTCTAAGTGAACTTTGTTTGCAGCGCTCGTCATGAAAATCAGCGATTGTAGCACTCGAGTACTCAATCTACTTTTAGACTAATCTGAACAGAAACATATCTCAATTTGTATTCCTGATTCAGCAAGATTATCGTCACTTGAAAACGTCACCTGCAGATTCAATATTGTTGTACTCACTTGGAAGTTTTGAGTAAAAAGCTCCTAGAAATATGACCTTCTATCTCAATGACTTACGGATAATTATGAACTGGCATTATTGCTTTTCTCGGTACCACATGTTTGGCTTGCAAATGATCTTGATGAGCTAGAGGACTCCGGAATATTTTTATAGATCAATAATGGTGATTATAAGATCATGATGGCTGATTAATCCAAGGGGTCAAAAATGTTTCTTATGAAGTTCGCAAAGATATTATCATATTGAAGTATAGATAGGTTAGCATGAATATGTCATTTTAGAAAAGTTAGATCAACTGTTCTGAATTTTCGGAATGACTAAGTCAGGTATATCAAAGCCCCGAACCTGCCCGAACGAATTCGAACTAAACCGAACTTGACCGGAAAAGTCCAGAACAGATCGGATCTGATCGAACCGCACAATGCTAGCCTGTACCAGGGCATGAGTGCATCCACAAATATACATAATGAGTCATTCTGGAGCAAGCTGGACAAAACCGTCATCAGGGGGGTCTGGGAAAAATCCCCAAAAATTTTTTTCTCTCAGTACTGTGTTCCAATAGTACGACAAAATTTTTTCCAGATTTCTTCGGCCCCCTCCTGTAGGCCCTAGGCTCTATGAAAGGGCCATTTTAGGCCCTTTTTTAGACTATTTTAGAAAATCCATAGTTCCAACAGTATCCAACACTTTCCGACGTACTTCGGCGCATTTTTTTTGTTAACAACAATACTTTCCAGAGAAAATTTGTTCCAGACTAATGAGTCAGTCTGACGATTTCTGCAAGATATTCATTGAGAGCAAATTTTGGCAATTTCTGCGTTATCTTGTGGGCGACCTAGATCCAACAAGAGAGGAGATAATTTACTTCTACCAGTAGTCATTTTGAAGGTCCTGGAAAGACCTACAATTTTCCTACTTGTAAAAGTCAATTATCACACTTTTTGTTGGAGCTTCAGCAGGTACAAGTTGAGCTATTTTCGAAAAAGTCGGAAATGCAGGACTTAATTCCAAAAATATATCCCAATTTTTTCCGCCGAACCAATGCGAAAATGTTTCTTGAGACATCTACTTTTAGTGAAAAAATTTGGCGGAGGTTATTTTTTAAAATTTTTTTTGCCCAGCGTTACAAAATGCCGCATTTCATCGTCTGAGAAAAAATGGTATCTTTGGACCACGGTCTCCGATCTGGACTGATGTGCACCAATCTATATGAAAGTATTCCCCAAATTACCTCCAAGTACGTGTAAAAAGTTGCGGGGACGAGCCTCGAGCCATTGGTGAGCTATAGGTTCTCTTTTCCGTGTCAAAAATAGGCATTACTTTGGCTATTTGGGCGTAAGCGACCGAGAGCATGATCTTACTTATTCCGGCTTACAAATGAGATAATGGTCTAGAACAAGGATCCAAACACACTTTCCGACGCAAAATGACCATCTAAACTCTATTCCGTGGTCAGTTTTGCCCTATAGAATCATCTCTCTGTCCCAAAAGGTTTGGTACCATTGAACCATCTGATCACACTGAATAAAATAATTTAAAAAAACATTTTAAAAATTCGCTTTTATGTGAACCGTTAAGCATAATTGCATGTCAAAATTTGAAGAAAATGAAAACTGTTATCTATGTTTCTGTCATAAACAAAGAGTAAGTCAGTTGACGTCCAGCTCCACGAATTCCATAATTTCAAGATATCAAAATGGTAAAAGCGTGGGTTGATTGGTGAAAACTACTCTTGATGTGTCAAGTTTACAACCCACGCTTTTACCATTTTGATATCTTGAAATTATGGAATTCGTGAAGCTGAACGTCAACTGACTTACTCTTTGTTTATGACAGAAACATAGATAACTGTTTTCATTTTCTTCAAATTTTGACATGCAATTATGCTTAACGGTTCACATAAAAGCGAATTTTTAAAATGTTTTTTTAAATTATTTTATTTTCTCAATTTTAGTTTTATTCTAATCGCTTGGAATATAGAACATGAATGAAGGATATTAATATCAGCCAGAATGTTGAGATATTATTCTTAAGATTCCTTGGGTATTCATTTTTTCTTAAGTCCTTCAGAGTGCAAATTGATAAAAAGTGGAATAAATGAGTAAGCTATGGTTTACCAGAAATAATTTCTCATCTCATGTTGAGCATACCGATAATGCTGAATTAATTCACAAGCTACAGTCAAATCACATTTAAGAGGCTGTGTTACCCTTATAACTAGAATATGAAGACATCCAATGATATATTAATTTATCATCAGGACATCTCCATCCGTTAAGATCATATGATACATCACATGCCAAAGCTCGAACATGGATGATCATATTCCTAAATCAGTAGAGTGAAATTTATTAGAAATAGAATGAGTCTTCAGCCCAATATAACATGGTATGCTACACTTTAATGGCTGGACCCATGAAAATTCAACCGAAAGAGACTGTTGAATCTCTGTGATGCATCAAGAAGTGACAGGAAGCATCCTCAATGGTTCAAATAAACAAGTTCATAACGCGTAGAGCCACTGTGACTATTTTACTTTTGAATGTAGTCCATTCCGTCATTCATCTGAAGATTCTTGAAGCATACGATACTAAGAGTGAGGAGAAAGTCTGAATTCAATGACAAATCAAGAAGCACACAGTGTCTCATGAAATATCATTCATCACCTTGATTGTGCTTCATGATTGAAGACCAGGACTTTGGCTCAGCGCGCTTACTGTACATACACCACAAAACTTGATTGCACACTGAGGCCTCAACTTCCTCTCTGAGCTTGCAAAAAGATGAAACTATTCAACTCTTAGAGGTAACTATTATTTTTCATCTGCTAACACTCATCACAAACTTATTGGTCACACGTGGTGGAGAGAAACTTTTGATAAGACCATGGTATAGCAAGGCCGCATGCAGAAAACTTGTAAGAATTCAATAGCTAGGCGAGATCGACCGCACTCTGAAAACTGCTGAAAACTGAGAAACATCAAATCATCACAATAACAGCACTAAATAAAAAGCAGCAACACAGCCAGCAGTAGTTTAGGCTTGACAGGACAGCATCGCGTGGCAGTGGCAGCACTTCGAGGAGGTTATATGGGTCCTACAGGCATTTGTTATACTTGTTATTGGATAGGCATCTCATTTCTATTTGTTGATAATCATTATGTTTTGATTAATCAAAACTAGAAAGAGTGAAATTTGTAGGGTTTGCGAAGAATCGACGAGTTGCGTCGGCTGCTGTGATATTCTAAAGCGAGGCTCTTGCCAGTCTTGCTGATCGCGCGAATAAAACTCTACGATAAATATGCAATGAGAAAGAGAGAGAGGTCCGACGCTGCGCACAAACCTATTTGCATTTACACAAATATTGAATCGCGCAGAGCTCGGAAACCCACACGAATACGCGGGATACCACGCAATTCCACGTCAGTGACACACTCACACGAAGAATTCGGTGGCGCGGCCGCGGCCGAGTTCAATAAAAGCGAATAAAAATGGTATTTCATCTGTTCTTTGAGGTGCTTTTTTGGGAATTTTCCTACGACGCGTAGAACTCGACTTATTGCTGTTGCAAGTCAGGGTACTTGAGTGCTCACTCATCGAGAACTTTTGAATGGTACTGTAAGGTCGTTGTTTGGAAGTCATGGAAGGGGTTTTCGACATTCCTTCAGGCAATTCTTCCACGAAAATTCGGCGGAAACTTACCAGTCTTCTCATTGTGGGCTACGGTTCCATGGACTTATGACGAACAAATGACAACTCTCAACTTCGTGAATGATTGGGATATGTATTCCTTGGTCTGGAGGAGGGCTCTGGAGATATCTGCAACATTTGCTGATCATAGTTTACTCATCCAAGGGTGATGTATGATGAGGCCTTTCTCCATGCTCAGGAATAGTATCATACACAATCTCAGGTTTGAATTCATTGTTGGCTTCCACAAACAGTGCAGGAGAGGGTTCGAATCCCTGAATGATGTGAACTTACCTGTTGCCTCATCCCTCGACCGAAAGAATCACGGCTCTGATCCATTTCACACCTGCTAATGAATGAGGATGGACTCAGGGGTCTCAGAGAGAGGGAGAGAGAGACACGTCACAATGATGACGTACTTGAGAAAATTGCAAAAACGGCATTTTGGGATGCGTTTTGAAAAAAAGGAAAGAATGCTCTCCCAAAAATTCTTTTGGTATAAGGAGACACCTCAAAGAACGTACTGGAGAAGTATGGTAGATAAATATCATGGACGTTTTTGACATTTTAGTCTTAAAGTTTCCATTTTTTAAAATTGCTCTTTTGCCCACTGCTGGAGCTCCTATAAAAAGTACAATAACCGACTTTTACCAGTGAACAAATTGTAGGTTTTTTCAAGACCATCAAAATGCCCACTGGCAAAAGTCGATTCAAACCTTTCTAGTTGGACCTAGGTCGTCCACGAGATGACGTGAGAATCGTTAAAAATCTGCTCTCAGTAAATAATTCCCAGAGGTAGCTAAGGTCGGTTATCGGTCTTGGGCAATTATTCTTTTGAGAGTCCTTGCATTTACAAGAAGAATCTTCTGGAACCCGGGTTGCTTCCTCCTCGGCATGGAGGCGTCGCAGGCTCGGGTGATGGACCGGATGACGCTCGTCACCGTCTCCTCCGGCGAGAGCTCTTCTCCGGTGTCCTCTGCTCTCAGGATTGCTTCTTTGAAGCTTTCCTCGTCCAGTTTTCGGACTTGCCATCCCTCGATCTGCCGTGCTACGCCTGCATCTCGGCCATGGTCTATCTTGAAGAAAATATGGCGGTGGTCGCTGAGCGTTTCCGAGTCAAGGACCTGCCACTTCGTGACTCGTCTTATGAGAGGCGCGCTAACAAACGTTAAGTCGAGCACTGAGGATGATGCCCCTCTGTGCCATGTCACCTCCCTACCTCGTCAAGGCAAATCAGGTCCGATTGAGGGGGTGGGTGGAAAAAGGGCCTAAGCGCACTTAGGCCCTTTTTCCGGCCTACCGCTTTTTTGAACCCTTGAACCATGATCTATCACCCCATGAAAGTTGTTTTTCCATAAACTTCGAAAACCCGATAGATCAGAAAAAGGGCCTAAGTGCACTTAGGCCCTTTTGCCGATTATATGATGGGAGTTACGCTCTTTTATCGATTGTATGATGAGAGTTAGATCCTCTGTCTATTATCTGAAGGCAGTTAGACCCAGCTAGACTCCTTGGACAGCTAGTTGTATAGTTTTGACGGGTAAGAACGAATCGCCTAACTACGACGCTGCATCATTGGACACGAATGGTTCGCCAATCATTTTGAAGAGAAAAGCATGACCTCACCAATTCATAAGTTTTGAGTGGGGAAAGAGCTTTCTAACGTCCCAAGGTCGTCTCTGTGTCGTACGGTATTTTAAGTAATCCTCCAAAAAAGTTGAGAATCGGCGTTCCTATAGTAAAATCAGGTTCCGATGGATTTCAATGAAACAACCTGATTTTTTTCAACATATCTTCGGAACTCGGACAAATAGGAGAGCAGTATTGTTATATTGACAACCTGTGATTGAGGCCTCTAAGGAAATTGATAAAACATAAGAATTAATTTCTAACCATGTTATCTGTAATCAAGACGTTAGTTAACCACTTCATCGTGTTTGCCGGGTCATGTTACAGCGAAAACGGTTTCGAAAACTATCAGTCTTGGCGGTGGAAAGTGGTCAAAAATGCAAAAAATTATCTTTGGAACAAATTTCAATCCAGTACTTGCATCTCTTGTGCATGCGCGTCCTCTGATGTCTCTAAAAGTGATTTCAATAGATAGCCGCCCGGTGTAACTCACTTCAGAATGGTCACTCGAGGAAGTCGGTTTGACGCGTTAGATCACGAGATCTAGCTGGTCCAAAAAATGAAGAACTCCAAGGTATCGAGTCCGTGAACCCGCGGCTCCTCCAATGGACGCCAAGAATGCGAATTTCGAGTCGGATCATTCCCAAGACGATCATGATCGTTCCCAAGACGTGAACATGTGTTTTTCGTGTATTTTTTGATGTAGATACCGAATTCGTGGTCATTTCCGTCCCCAACCTTCAGGATTGTCTGGTAGGCTCAAAAGGAGTAAAATAGGCTAAAGTAGGCTCAAGGAACGAGATCAAGTAAGAAATTGATTGGGCCCCATTCACTGTGGCGCCCGAAAATCAGACTCGCAACGGGAGTTCGGAATCCTGGTCATCATACCTCACTAAACTTTTTTCACAGTCTCGTACCACCTAGAAAATGGAGAATCCAGAGTGACTTCACCAAATGGGCCTTCTGTCCAGAGCCACAAGCAAAAACGTAAGAATTGCCCATATAAACCCATGTCAAAAAGTGATATATATATATATATATATATATATATATATATATATAGATATATATATATATAATGGGTATACTGGCAATGCTAGCGTTTATGCTTGCAGCTCTGAACTGAAAGCCCATTTGATGGAATTACTCTGGATTCTCCATGTCCTGGGTGGTGCGAGCCTGTGGAAAAAGTTTGGTGAGATTTGGTGACCCGGACCCTCCGGACTCCCCTTGTCAGCGCAATGAGTGTATTTCACGGGTACGATTCCTTCATACATAGCTATTCTTTGGAAAATCATAACTCCGACAGATTGGATTTCTCATCTTATCGTTGTTTGACTGGGGAAACTAGACACCTCCGAATTCCCCTCAAAAGATTATAACAATGAGACTCCGGAAGAGAGCTTTGTTTAGGAATCGAATCTCAGCACGAATGTGACTACGTAAAAGGGTCATATCACTGCAGAGAGGGGTACCCACAAAGTCACCAAGACCTCGAAGATTTTCTAAAAGAGCCCAAACAACAGGAAAATTTTGTTCGAAAAAAGGGCCCAAGTGCAAGGGTATTGTTAAAAGAGCCTCAACGCAGAAGTACTGGTAAAAAGGGCCTAAGTTCAACAGTATTGGTAAAAAAGGCCTAAGTGCAACAGTATTGGTGAAAAGGGCCTAAGTGCAACATTATTGGTAAAAAGGGCCTAAGTGCAACAATATTGGTGAAAAGGGCCTAAGTTACCGGAAAAACTCGTTCAAGAGGGCCTAACTCCACTATTGATATCGGGATAAAGGACCTAAGTGGTGGGGTATTGATAGAAAGGGCCTATTTCTTCACGAAAAAATTTTTAAAAAATTCTTATGACCTCCATATCTCTTTTCTACCAATTCTGGCTATCAAATCATCTTCTTTGGCCTTCAAAAAATGTAACTTCATGCTTGCTAAGTG
The DNA here is from genome assembly GCA_029851415.1 of Eretmocerus hayati. Classification (NCBI taxonomy): domain Eukaryota; kingdom Metazoa; phylum Arthropoda; class Insecta; order Hymenoptera; family Aphelinidae; genus Eretmocerus; species Eretmocerus hayati. Next base: position 192,259,447 of record CM056742.1, on the reverse strand, counting down.
AATATTGAGTGACCTCAGTTTCACACACTCAATGGAACCATCTTTCACGTGCAGAATCGATGAAAATGCATTAAGACGTTGAATCGCAATTGGATATCTTGTGTGACATACCCGTAGATATGCTGATGAAATTTGGAGGCCATTAAAGTCGATTTCGCAACGTTATCCAACTTTTAGTGGACCAACTATCCCAAAAATTGACCCAGTATTGGGGAAAAGGGCCTAATTACATTTTTTCGAATGGCTGTATACCTCTCAAAATCGACAGCTACCTTCCAATTCCTGTGCGGTTGTTTGGGAGATGCCAAAACCTTTGAAATAAGCCAGGTATGCGCATCGAATCATGCCACGGGCATGATACAATTAGTTTTTATCGTTTTCCTCGAAATGGCCGTTTTGTAATTGAGGAGGTGGGTGGAAAAAGGGCCTAATTACAAAACGGCCATTTCGAGAAAAACGATAAAAACTAACTATATCATGCCCGTGGCATGATTCGATGCGCATACCTGGCTTATTTCAAAGGTTTTGGCATCCCCAAAACAACCGCACAGGAATTGGAAGGTAGCTGTCGATTTTGAGAGGTATACAGCCATTCGAAAAAATGTAATTAGGCCCTTTTCCCCAATACTGGGTCAATTTTTGGGATAGTTGGTCCACTAAAAGTTGGATAACGTTGCGAAATCGAGTTCAATGGCCTCCAAATTTCATCAGCATATCTATGGGTATGTCACACAAGATATCCAATTGCGATTCAACGTCTGAATGCATTTTCATCGATCCTGCACGTGAAAGATGGTTCCATTGAGTGTGTGAAACTGAGGTCACTCAATATTCACTTAGCAAGCATGAAGATACATTTTTTGAAGGCCAAAGAACATGATTTGATAGCCAGAATTCGATAGCGGATTAGGCTGCGGAGCAAATGATGCAGATCATCAACATTGAATGCCATCATCGTGGTCCACTTGTTGCAGACGGCCTCCCCTAAAAGAGAGCTTCTGCGTCCTGCTGTGATCTTTACGACAGATTCTCTGTTGCGACACAATTCTCAAAATTCATTCAGCACACGCGACTGATCACTCCCGTGGCGTTTTTGTGCGGGCATCCACTCAGTCATACAGAAGTCCTATGCCGTTTTCAGAAGTGCAATACTCCCGTGTGCTAATAAGAATATCTCTCGCGTGCGCTAAGCTTATTACTCGATTTTAGCGTACGCTAAAGTTGCCTTTCGCGTGCGCTACAATTCATGGTGTATACTTCCAGGGAATTAGCGTACGCAAAAATTAAACTCTGCATAGTAGCGCACGCGAAAGGCGACTTTAGCGTACGCTAAAATTGAGTAATAAGCTTAGCGTACGCGAAGGATATTATTATTAGCACACGGGAGTATTGTACTTCTGAAAACGGCACAGGACTCCTGTATGACTGAGTGGATGCCCGCACAAAAACGCCACGGGAGTGATCAGTCGCGTGTGCTGAATGAATTTTGAGAATTGTGTCGCAACAGAGCGTCTGTCGTAAAGATCACAGCAGGACGCAGAAGCTCTTTTTTAGGGGAGGCCGTCTGCAACACGTGGACCACGATGATGGCATCCAATGTTGATGATCTGCATCATTTGCTCCGCAGCCTAATCCGCAGCTAAACCGATGCCTGCACGCCCACAAAAGAATCAACACTCGCGCACTTGCAATCACTCTCGTCACCATCATTACCGCAAAACAGTAATAATTTCATTATCCTTTACAGAAAAACGATAAGGATCGTAGCTTAACCTCGATGGCCCTCACTCTAATCATTACACAGCAGACGCTTGCTTGTTATGTAATGATTGAGGGTAAATCAACACGCGTGCGAAGTTGGCACCCCCTTCAAAGCATCACAAATGTAATGATTTGAAAGGCATTTTCAATTAAAAGTTACAAAAAATGAGAGTTATTACAAAAAATTTTGATATTTCCCAACGGAATTACAAAATGCGATCTATACCCCAGTTGCGGTATGTACACCTATTCCGACACATATTGTATATATATATATATATATATCACTTTTTGACATGGGCTTATATGGGCAATTCTTACGTTATTGCTTGTAGCTCTGGACAGAAGGCCCATTTGAGGGAGTCACTCTGGATTCTCCATTTTCTAGGTGGTACGAGACTGTGAAAAAAGTTTAGTGAGGTATGATGACCCGGACCCTCCGAACTCCCGTTGCGAGTCCGATTTTTGGGCGCCACAGTGAATGGGGCCCAATCAATTTCTTACTTGATCTCGTTTCTTGAACCTACTTTAGCCTATCTTACTCCATTTGAGCCTACCAGATAATCCTGAAGGTTGGGGACGAAAATGACCACGGATTCGGTTTCTACATCAAAAAATACACGAAAAACACATGTTCACGTCTTGGGAACGATCCGACTCAAAATTCGCATTCTTGGCGTCCATTGGAGAAGCCGCGGGTTCACGGACTCGATACCTTGGAGTTTTTCAGTTTTTGGACCAGCTAGATCTCGTGATCTAACGCGTCGAACCGACTTTCTCGAGTGACCATTCTGAAGTGAGTTACACCAGGCGGCCATCAATTGAAATTAATTTTAGAGACATCAGAGGACGGGCATGCACAAGAGATGCAAATACTGGATTGAAATTTGTTTCAAGGATAATTTTTGCATTTTTGACCACTTTCCACCGCCAAGACTGATAGTTTTCGAAACCGTTTTCGCTGTAACATGACCCGGCAAACACGATGAAGTGCTTAACTAACGTCTTGATTACAGGTAACATGGTTAGAAATCAATTCTTATGTTTTATCAATTTCCTTAGAGGCCTCAATCACAGGTTGTCGATATAAGAATACTGCTCTCCTATTTGTCCGAGTTCCGAAGATATGTTGAAAAAAATCAGGTTGTTTCATTGAAATCCATCGGAACACGATTTTACTAATGGAACGCCGATTTTCAACTTTTTTGGAGGATTACTCAAAACACCGTGCGACACAGAGATGACCTTGGGACGTTAGAAAGCTCTTTCCCCACTCAAAGCTTATGAAATAGTGAGGTCATGCTTATCTCTTCAAAATGATTGGCGAACCATTCGTGTCCAATGGTGCAGCATCGTAGTTAGGCGATTCGTTCTCACCCATCAAAACTGTACAACTAGCTGTCCAAGGAGTCTAGCCGGGTTTAACCGCCTTCAGATAATAGACAGAGAATCTAACTCTCATCATACAATCGATAAAAGAGCGCAACTCCCATCATATAATCGACAAAAGGGCCTAAGTGCACTTAGGCCGTATTATCGAATATGTAAAAGGGCCTAAGTGCACTTAGGCCCTTTTTCTGATCTATGGGGTTTTCGAAGTTTATGGAAAAACAACTTTCATGGGGTGATAGATCATGGTTCAAGGGTTCAAAAAAGCGGTAGGCCGGAAAAAGGGCCTAAGTGCACTGAGGCCCTTTTTCCACCCACCCCCTCAATAAGGCCATGGTTGTTTCCAGCGCGTTATCTCTTTCATCCTCTGGCCCTCCACTCCAGGCTGGAGCTTTGGAGTTAAAATCCCCCGCTACTACGGCGAGGCCTCTCCACTGTCTCAGACTATCCTCAAGTTCCCGCAGTTCCCGAAGAAAGTCGTTCATCAGTACGTTCGGTGAGTAGTAGCAGCTATACACCGCTATATCGCCGATGACTCTTCGGACGAACCCCGACCCCTTGGTCGGTTTCTTTGTCTCTTTAATGGTTCCATTCCAGACTTGGATGGCTGATCCCCTCCCAAGATCTTCCGTGGTTCGTGGTCGCTCTTCTCGGGAATGGAGATTCTGCATGGAGATGATGAGAACGTCTGCTCGCAGTCTTGAGGCTTCTGCCTCAAGTAGACTGTGGGCATCGTTGCTCCTGCAAAGATTCGCTTGCAGGAAACTAGCCATCTTTGCGCCTTTTCCGGCCCTTCCATACTGCTTGCGCCTGCTGATAGGCCTTACAGCACTGCGTACCCAACCTCTGTTTGTGATCCTCTTTGAGGGGCTCGCAGCTCAAAGATTTCTGCTCTTCGGTTGCACATTCTGCTGCTATGTGGCCTTCTTCCCCACAGTTGAAGCAGCGTTTCGCCCGCCTCACCTGTGGCTTGTCACACTTTGCGGATGAATGCCCGTATTGCAGACAGCTGTAACATATTGGGATCCCGCCTTTTTCCCGGACCCGCGCGTTAACCCCCACTGAAAATGCGCGGCCGCCCGGGCGGGCAGCAGGGCGGGCGGCAAGACGGGCGCCCTGCCGCCGTGATATTTTTGTTGAAAAACGCGGTCGGCAGGGCGGCCGCCCGGCCGGGCGGCAAAAAAATTAATTTTTTTAAAAAAAAGTTTTTTTTCTGGATGTTTTTTTTCTTCGCGCAATTTTTTCTTTGAAAATCCATTCGACGATGAATCGACTAGTTGCAAAATTTCGTTTGTGTAGAATTTGGCTCTGAATGATGCAGACAATTAGCCCACAAAGTCTCGCGATGCTGAAAAATGCACGCAGGAATATGTTTGACAGCAAAGCAATTTCCCTTCTAATTTCTTCCCTCCTCCGCTCATGATGATATTGATCATCTTTCATTCATTTGGAAGATTGAAAAGGAGTGAAAAAGGAGTTATTCTTTAAATCTTGCGGTTTATCCAGTTGTACAGATTCGAGCAGATGTTACAACATAAAAGTGATCCTTACAGTTCGGCAATTGTGGAGGCGTACATGCGAGGATTGGTGGGCTCCAAGGCCAATAAAGTGTTGAGGTTGACTTCTATAACATACTTTGGCACTCATGAAACAGTTTCTGGAGTCTTTGCTAACCAGTTTGGAGTGAGCCCCTCCACACTATCCTCCCATAGATGCGTTATCAGTGACTGTCTTTTTATGGCGGATAAGAAGTTCAATTTGCGTTCATGCAATTACTTTGCTCAGCTCAAAGATGGCTCGTATATATAGATTTCTCAGTTCCTCGTTGATTTTCAAGGTGGAAAGGAACTCACTATTTGCCGACCCCTGGTTGTGCGCACAAATGAATATTCATGCACTGTTAAAGAAATAGTGAGTTGTGGTGCAGAAGGAATAGTATTCGCGCATGACATTACATCAATTTGTGTGCAAATCAACATTGAGAACAAGAGATATATCACGCCTGTGCCAAACTTATTACATTATTGATGAAGTCAAAGATCAGCTCAAGGTACTTACATTGCGATGTACCTAAGACCCCGCTCATCGATCAAAATGTTTCGTCACTCAACCTTCATAGTTTTTCAGTATTCTGCGTGCACGGAAGATAGTATAGTTTCTTCACAACATTTCTCACATTACAGGGCTGCATATTGTCAAGTAATGATGGATAGATAAATAGCATGTTGTCAATGTAATCAAAATTCAGAAATATCCAGGTCGTTCTCAATGATGAAAGACTCGGCAAGGTTAGTTGACAAAAAACACATTGACGGTCGTCATTCTTACAGAATATTGATTTCTATCTTCCTCATTCGTAGTTTGTGCTCACTCTCTCGAACGAACTGATTGCAACACTGCATCAGAATATCATCAGTTGAGCCGTTCATTTGCAAAGTGGAAATGTAACACCGTGATTATGCTAATTTCAGTCCTGCTCAATCTGTAACATCTTTATCAGAGAGACAATTAATTGAGTAAGTTCCCATCTTATACACAAATAGTGATACCTCCATCGGAGTTTCAAATATTCCTAGAATACTCAACACAGATCTATTATTACAGATTTCAGGAATATCCATACTTGGACGGGATCAGGATTGTAGAAACAGTAGATAACTACTCAATGGAGGTTCGTTCTCCTATGGGTTCATCACTTATTTGATGAATATTGGATCTTTGCAGAGAATGTCAATGCATGCAACACAAGACTCGCTCCATTGTGGAAGTTGCCATCGTAGTAGAAGACCATACCATAGTATACAATGGCATTGTAAAAAACTAATCATATGCTGAGCGTTTGACTGTATAATTTATCCTGAAATACCGTATTTTTGATGTGGCATTCTTTCATGACATCTCTTAGGATTCGTGTGATCTTGAAAATTACATCTCCATATTTGAAAGGAAGTCATTTCTGAATTGAAAAGTGCGAACTACTCTTTTGTTCCTCATACCATTTTCTCATCTACATTTTCGCTCGCAGCTCATAAGAATCAGATCGAATGTATACATGACTAGCCGTACTCATTCCTGTATGTAGCAATTGGAGTGCAATCATGATGTCGGCTATTATTGTCACCATGCCACTTGGAGTGACTTCATACAATTATCGTGAATGAATTACATAATGTACCCCCATCACCGTGTTATTAATGATTGAGAACTTTTCTCAATCCTGATCGATTGAGATTCAAATCAAATCTTTGAGATGAATAACGCGAATCTGGACTATTTCGATCGGGAGAGGAAGTATTCCGCGAAGAAATTGTTTTGCTGTCAGACATATTTCTGCGTGGGTTTTTCAGCATCGCGAGACTTTGTGGGCTCATTGTCTACATCATTCAGAGCCAAATTGTACACAAACGGAATTTCGTAACTAGGTGATTCATCTTCGAACGGATTTTCAAAGAAAAAAGTTGCGCAAGAAAAAAAAACTCCCAGAAAAAAAGACTTTTTTTGGAAAAATTAACGTTTTTGCCGCCCGGCCGGGCGCCCGCTCTGCCACCCGCACTTTTCAACAAAAATATCACGGCGGCAGGGCGCCCGTCTTGCCGCCCGCCCGGGCGGCTGCGCATTTTCAGTGGGGACAAAGTCTACCCGGACTTTCCCTTTGGTCAACACTCCTTCAGCAAGCCGCTCTGTCAGGGTGATCACCGCGACCTTGGTACCCCTGTATCCTGGGCGGATGGTCCTGACCGTGATGCTGCCCGCATGCTCTGCCCCGAGTTCCTCCACGAAGGCTTCCTGGGCTTCCTGGAGTGTACTCACGTCGCCAAGGTCAAGCTTTTCCAGCGTGTTCGTTGGCGAGAGGCGTAGTATCTCTCCGGCGTCCTCTTTTTTTACCCCCCCCCCTGTCCCAAAGTGACCCCAGTTGACGGTATTTATTTGTATTGTACGGGTAACGTAGTGAAAATTTGACTGACGTAGAGAGCTGCATGGAAATGGTTCTGATATAAACCTCAAACAAGAGTTGACCAACAGTGTAATTCCCGAAAATCTCTTGGATGATCGGAAATAGTAGCTCGCATAAGCCAACAACAAGATATTGACCCACGCAGTCACTTATATGGTGTTAAGTATAATAAAAGTGAGAGATCACAATCAGAACTGGATCGGCCTGACCCATCTTGTTCATGTGCACTTCAAAAAACATGATTTCGTGAAGCGATCACGTTTTTTCCTGAAGGCGTAATATGCTTGGCAATCAAACATAATTCAATGCACATGAACCCGACCCACTAAATTTCTTCGTTTTTTGATAAAGAATCAAATTTCATTCGCAAGAATATGATTGATCAGACTGCGTCGTCGTAAAGTGAGAAATATTTCATTTTGGAACAAAGTTCTTTTACGCTCGTCTGAGGAGTATAATCGCGCGCGATCAACTGACCGACACGGGCGGCCCCGTGGAACGAGATTCGATGCAACCCGCCATACGAGGCAACGAAAAAGCGACACTTTTGCGATATAGGTATGCTGCTTGCGCTAAGCAACCACGCGTACTCATTCTCGTCAGCATATCGGATCGCATCATGAGATGCCGAATGCCGAAATTCGTCTGCTATATGGTCTACCGTCTGAATGCATGAAGCACTATCAGATTCTTGTTAATAGTATTGCTAGATATACAATGATGAAAGTATATCTATGTGTTCCTCTGGGCAGAATTTAAAGTCTGAACGAATAAGACATTGCTTCCATATTTAAAAGGTACGAAGTTTCATTGTGACATCTTAAATCCAAAGATTCAATGAATCCCAATAAAATTCTCTTCTTTATATTTAATCAGATCTGATGCATTTTGTGAACCTGAATTAAGTAGTGAGGATTCAGATTCAAATTTAGAAGCTTTTTATGCCCCCCACCATAACCTGAAGAGTCCACTCAAGGCCAAGGACTCGTCATTTTATTTACATAATAGTGCTTTAATACTTGAAAAGATTATGCAAAGTATTTGACTCACTCAGGGGCTTATTGGTGTGCATCTTAATCGGTATCGTTACATGATGAGCATTCAAAAGCTTGAAACTCAGTTTGAAGTTGATCAAAGTTTTAGACTTTATTGACATTTCCACACATCTTATCGAGGCCAATTTTGGAACTCCGTTCCTTACGCGTTTCTCAAACGCACACGAGTTCTTTTCTTTTTTCCTTTTATTGATCGATTTTTTTTCTTTTCAAAAAGAATTGAGCCATGTCAAGCAAAAAATTTCGTGACTTTTCCAATTTGATGGTCCGCCTTTCCGGTTTATTTCAGATTTGAGTCTTGAGCTCGTTAGAACTTGGTTGTGTGATCTTAAGAAAAGAGTTTGCTTTGTCGTAGAGTTGACATACAGCCATTGGCCCAAGGAATTTGAGCACCAAGGGAGTAACGCATGAATAACCGCGTTTCGTGGATTTGCTCATATTCTATCCCAAAGTTACTCCAAACTGGTTTAAATTTGGGACACGACTTCGAGCGCGCGTAGCTCTATCCAGAGATTTCCAAATGGACTTTAGGGACCTTGCAATCAAAAACTGGCACTGAGATCTTTCGATTGACTACAAATACAATGCAATTCTGATGCAAATTGTCTGAACTCCACGAGTTTTGAAGAGAAAAATAAGAGTCTTGTCCCAAAGGACCTTATGCATATAGACCGAAATCTGCTTCAAAAGTTTTGGCTCCAAAAGTCCTGAAAAAGATAGGCTTTTTGGGCCTAAAAATGGGTCCGTACTCCATTTCCATCGAAATTGACCTCAAAAGCCGTAGTAGCGCATAACCTCCCCATTAGAAATACATTGGGAACGCCATTTTTGGTTCACAGCTCGAAACTATGTACACCGCCCCGGCTAATTCTAATGGGATGTTGTCGTCCATCAAAAGATACAACTTTTCTGTACACTTTGGTGGAGGGGAACGATGGACTAGTGGGTTAAAAATCGTGTTATTTCTAGAATTTTCGTGACTCTTGAGCTAAGATAGCGATTAAATCGGAAACAGAGGGGTTTAGCGACAAATTGCTGAGGATAAAAGTTGTTCATTTTAGATTTTTCTTCACAGAATCATTGATTTTATAAGCCCAACTTTACTAACAAAGCCTCAGTCAATCAGAAAGTGTGAAAAAATGGTATTTTCTGCATTTTTAGGCCTTGAAACGTCAATATAGGGAAAAATGAGTGAGGAGTTTCGAAAGATCTTCAAAAAATACACATTTTTCATTCGTGTCATTTTTCCGAAAAAACCCTTTCCCTCCAATTAATGAAGCAAGAAAGGGCCAAAAATACGATTTGAGCACTTTCAACTCGCAAAAGCTCGAAAAATTCAAATGCAACCCCCCCAATATTTCAGCCTTGAAAGATGGTTTTTTTCCTATACTTTCGAATGAAAAAAAAAATTTTTGCCGTAGAGCTAACCTATATTAAGTTATCGCATTTTTAATGCAATAATGATACTTTTCCCGCTCAGTTACGATGTTTTGGCCCCGTTCATCACTCCGTTGCGTGTTTGGGGATACGAAATGTCATGAATGACTAATATATTGAGTCACGAGATGCAATAGGCAGTGGCAATGGTTATGTGATACGCCTAGCAATGATCATCCCCATATTCAACGTGCTACCTGGAATCACGAGGACAGTAGACGCATGGAACTATCGGATAACATAACCCTTCGGAAGTCATTCAAATTAAGTTCGTGCATTCTGTTTCATTCGGGTCTTAGAGCATACATACCCAGGCACCATTTACGACTGGGTGAGCATTGAAAAACTCTATCGACAGTGCGATTACGCGAAGCCTTACACACCTTGGTTATGAAGGAACTGTCTTTGCTTCATGGAGTTCTTCTAGAATCGAGATACATGTGCCTAGGCTCCATCTTTTTGAACTCTATGACATGTTCACTGAGATGAATAATAGTTTGAACTTTGATTGATACAGGATTCAAGTCTCATCAAAAGTCTTTTTTATTCGGAATCGGCACTGCTACCTTCGTCATTCGAAATGGCGGAGAAAGATTCAAATAGTTGGTCATCGTCCAGCAGTTCTTCTTCCTCATCATCATCGAATGCGTCGGTGATGGCATTTCGATAACTCTGTCTCGGTTCGATTCTACCATCGTCTTCATATCGATGATATCCAAGAAAGCACAGCACAGATGCAATATGTGCACAACAGCCAACAGTTCTGGCGCCAGTTCTACACTGACAATACCATCCCTTAATAGGTTCATCTCCTTGATCATATTGGATCCACAAACTATATACTCTTGATGATGTGTGGCGAGATTGAATTTTGACCCGGAGTAGCTTCGCATCCTCTCTGTAGAAGAACAACTCATACAATTTATCATCACTCAGATGTTCATCGGTGGACGAACTGGCTTGTTTTAACTGATACATTAGAGGATGGTCATGAATTGAAGAAAAATGAGTCAATTGGCTGTATGAACACGGATTCTCTCCGTTACCTGATATATACCAAGAGTAATATCTTGGAGATCTTTCATCGACAGCCGTGGAAAATCTGTCAAGAATGTATCCACTATCTCTTCCCAGATCACTCTCTTGGTTGCCAAGTTTTTTTGTTTTACTAAGTCATGCAATTCATTCATTTTGGTCAAATTTTCGAGCATTTTCTCAGCTTGGAGTGTATCTTTGGATGTTTCGAATACTCGGGGGGGGGGGGGGGGGCGAAATGCATTGCACAATGCACACACAATCCTTACATAGTCGCCGATATGGGGTATTTCCTGATTGGGGAAAACACTACCAAGGGCTTTCCACTTCTTAATTAGTCCATTCACAGCCTCAATCACCCATCTGCAAAGAATAGCGTATCCATTGATGTGATGAATCCAAGATAGTTCATTTCTGTATTTTCAACGGGAGGCTCTCTTCACTGCAATCAATGGCAGATGCTCCTATCACGTTGAAATATATGTGAGAACTCATTCATATCACTAAAAAAATCTATGACATGTGGCTAAACCAGTGAAATTCCGCTGATTCCGCAGTGAGATCTAGTGAGACGGGGACGACTCTCACAGATTGTGGAGGGTAGAGCAATTAGATGAGTCAAGCACATGAGCAATTAGATGACTGAGTGAGTCGACATAATATAGTGTTAAGAAATACAGTCCACAACCCAAGGAACGAAAATTTACATGCCTCATCGAAGTGGTGATTCGAGATTCATTTGATTCCGAAGTGGTGTGCTGAGACTTATTTTTAGCAAGAAAATGTGGCATCCTGGTATTTAGTTCTAGTAGTCTAAAGAACTCCAACCCGTCCCTGAATCCTCGATCAACGATCAAAAAATCTCCTGGCTTGATCCTTCGTCGCAGATCGTTAGCATGAGTTTTCTATCATGATTGACCAGAAACCAGAAAAAAACTAATATGTACATCGTTGAGCAATCTGATCGATATAAAAACATATTCATCAACTGTAACTCATTCACACTCAGTGCTCAGTTGGATAGAAAGACTTGACCAATCTTGGACGGAATACTTTACTCGTGAAGATTCTGTGACAAGACTCACCAGTAATTCCGCGAGTATGTTGGAATCATTGTTTTTCCCATTGGCGTAATGAGGTCCAAATACAGCCAAAATATAACCCGTTGTACTAACAATTATCATCGGTTTCACTAGAGGTCGATTTTTATGAAGTGAAAAAGTTTTCCTTCGAAATTCATAGTTCCCGCTCTTCTGGATGAAACAGTATGTAGCATCTGCTATGAGAATAGCTTCGTTTTCTGTACCAAGTAGCGTCTGAGCGAATTGTCTGGTGTGATTCCGCACAAAGTCTTCGTGAGATATGTTGGATGTTCCTATTGAAGAACAGAGATTCGTCAGTTATTCGTGTCTGATGAAAATACTTGATACGAAACCTTTGAATGAATCAGTCCGATGAAATTCGAGAGTTCATACTGGTTATCAGTATCACACAGAAAATCGCTGTTTCCTTCACCCAAATGCGTAGGGACGAAAATGTCCATAAGGATCTCGCGAGCTTTTCTCATCATTCTCGATACAGTCGATTGATCCACTTTAAGGGGATGTGGCTGCCCCCCCCCCCCCACAGGAACCTGTAATTGTCGGTAACGTCCAATCTGCTTCTATTTTTTCCGCGAATATCGCCTCAACAGCCGTGAAACTTGACAGGATGATGGATCGAGTCATTCCGCACCTGTGTCTGGTCAAAAACCTGACGTACTGAGCCTACATTCTCGAAATTCCACGCTAAGACCCACTGCCCCTCTGTACGGGCTCGGTATATAACGTATTATCAAACGTCGTGGGCCACTGACCTACATGTACGGACCACATCTCGATGCAGGATGACCCGACGAATCACCATGCAAACTTACAGACATTAGTAAGAAATATTCACAGAGAAAATAGAAGCAAACCAGCTCATCTGTGATGCATCTCGGCTGTCTGCTAATCGACCCGAGCAATCAAAATGTTTGGTACAGTTGGCAATGCTGCGGCGCGAAGCAGCTGATATTTTTGAAATCTTGCCACCACTCTCACTACCCTCCATACTCATCTCATCACCGTGTATGGCATCCAAAAATGATTTGATGATTAATCAACCTACTTGGAAAAATGTACATGTTTACAAGATATTATAATTAATTACTCTAATTATTGAAAGGAAGTCTAATACAAGTACTGGAACATGTATTTCTCAAAGCGGCGCGCCGCTATGCACGCTGATATAGCAGCCAACTATGCTATACCGGCACCCAAAATGGCCGCCGCCAGCCCTCGCAATAGGTTGTTTACCCGGCTTCCTGGTGCTCGTGCTACGCCGCGGAGTGGTGTTTGAGTGTTTCGGGTGTGTTAGTGGGTGCAGAAAATCTTTGCGGACGTTTCCACATCGCCTCCGAGGCGTGACATGCCTAGGGTCGCAAACTACACGGAGAAACCAAAACGCACTCGCGGGGACGTCGCGCGACCCCGCGTCTGGCTTTGCATGATCGCGTCGGGCAGCGCACGAGATCGGAGCGTCTAACCCGCCTCGGTGATGTTGTGCACGTTACCGTGGTGACGCGCTGGACAGCGATGTAACCGGCTCCTCGAGACTGTTTTGTGAGCCGCAATGATGTTTTGACTGCCTTGTTCTCGTGCCGATATTATGAAAATGGGACCGCGTGTTTTTATCTCGATAATTGATCCCTTATTAGTTTTAGCGCTTCTCACGAGCGGAGAGGATAAATCGGTTTGATGGCTCTCCAGTGGGACTATTGTTCATGTATGACAATTAAAATCATTTTTGCAACCTGTCTAATCCGAAGATCTTGGGTTCGAGACCCACTTACAATAAATTTTTTTTTTTCCTAATGTAAGGTTCACAAGTTTGCCCTGAATATCTATATTTTCCAGTTTCTTTCGAATGAAAATACAGTACTCTAGAGCCTGTTACAATTTTTGGGTAATATACACTCTTCCAACAAAAAAACTCAGATACCATTCCACGATGGATAGCTCATGCATTGAATCTCCTCAGTCCTGCAAAATTTATTATATACTCCTCTGACCACTTTGTTTAAAGATTCGTTTGAAATACCAGTTTTTCAAATTGCGTGAAGAGTATTGTCCGACGCAGATCAATTCCAAAGCCTTACGGATAGTCACCTGGGCTTGACTTATCTCGCTTGAAGTCAAGAGGTCGATAAAATTCCTCATAGCTAACGTAAGCTATAATTTCATATACGGCTTTAACATTGAATAACGAAAAATTCGATGCTTGATATATTTATAGTGGAGTGATCTTTACGTTTTTCTTTGGACAGAGAATATATCACCGAATGATAAAAAATGGAAAATTTGGAAATTCAGGGCAAACTTGTAATCCTTACATTAGAAAAAAAAAATTATTGTAAGTGGGTCTCGAACCCAAGATCTTTGGATTTCAAAGCTTGTGTTGTACCATTAAGCTGATTGACAGGTTGCAAAAATGATTTTAATTGTCATACATGAACAATAGTCCCACTGGAGAGCCATCAAACCGATTCATCCTCTCCGCTCGTGAGAAGCGCTGAAACTAATAAGGGATCAATTATCGAGATAAAGAGACGCGGTCCCTTTTTCATAATATTGGCACGAGAACAAGGCAGTCAAAACATCATTGCGGCTCTCAAAACAGTCTCGAGCAGCCGGTCACATCGCTGTCCTGCGCGTCACCACGGTAACGTGCACAACATCACCGAGGCGGGTTAGACGCTCCGATCTCGTGCGCTGCCCGACGCGATCATGCAAAGCCAGACGCGGGGTCGCACGACGTCCCCGCGAGTGCGTTTTGGTTTCTCCGTGTAGGAGCGCGAGAATGCCGTCTGCTGGAGCGAGCAAAATCCGGCTGTTTATATCGTAAGTAATTTGATAATTATCAATTCTAATCAATTGGAAGTAGTCGTAGCACCTGCGCTAAGCCTTTGGTTACGCATTTATTGCCACAGGAAACCTGGGGAAGTTATACTCATCAATTACGGGGTGTCACAGCAGGGCACTGTTTTACCATGTATTAGCATGGGCTGCATGTAAAGAAAGATTAATTTTTCATCAGTCTCATAAATTTGGTACTGAATGCTTAATTTTTTGTACTTAAATGATTATGAAAAGTGTACTCTTTTCAATGAACTAACTCTCATATGGCTAGTTTAATTATATACAACATTTTCTGGTTGCAGGTATTACGGAAACTTAGGAACGAGGTATGGATCCAAAGACGAAGTTGGTCTGGTGATGTCCGGAGGTGGACTGATCATCTACATTGCTTCTCCTTGCCTCCAGCAACTATGTAAGGCCTTTTTTATACCTATTTGATCATATTTCACATTAAATTACCCACATCCACTGTCTGAAACCTCTACTTGCAGTGGTTTGGGTTTTGGTTTTATGAGAGGGTCTCTCTCAGATTCAGTCATGGTGTAGTGAATATTACACTAACATAATTCTGATTGAATGTGTGCTTCTTCTAGGTCTACCTGGATACTCTGGGGACACTAGCGGGGCAACTCTACCTGTGGAGACCACCTCCAGGGGTATACAAAGAAGATCCGTCGTGGGACAACCAACACATAAGTTCGAGGTAAGACTTTTTCTAATTACCCAAGATTAATATCATGTAAAATGAATGACTATTGTAATAATGATTCATCCATTCTCATGGAATGAAGTATAATATCAGTGCCCGAAAAATTATCTGAATCGGAATGTCTACTCTGTTTCTAGTTTGGAAGTAATTTTACAGGTGAAATTTAAAAATTGTTCCTCGAGTGACATCCTTGAGTTCATCAATCTTGGATATAGACCTCCTAATGTTTGGTGATGGACATCACCAGATTTCAGATCATGTTCAAGACTAAGAATAGCCTAACTTCCACTAATCCAGAGTAGTTAAAAATTCTTCGTAGAATTCTTTCATCAAGATTCTTATCTTAGGCTGATCTTCTCACATTAGCTTTTCTTATTATGATAGTTGGTAAAATGTGATCACCAAGAATGTTTCCTGCTCTTGAATATCATCTGTGGATGTCCATCATGAGCGTTCAGGAAGTCTTCATCCAAGTTTGATGATACTAGAGATTATCGCTCGAGCAAGTATTTTGAGATTTTACTTGGAAGTGTAGTTCCAAATTATCAATTGAGGAGTCATCCAAGTTTACATTATTTTCTAGTCAGGAATCATATTTGGTTTCATGATTCTGAATGAAAATTGGACTAAAATTGATACATTAAGAGTTTATTTTTTCCTAGAATTTCTTGTGGTTAGAAACTTTCCAGTCTGAACATCTAGCTACCTCAGTCCATCTCTATTCGTTTCTATGAAATGAAATATAATCAGGGCCTAGAAAATTATCTGAACTGGAATGTCTATTATGTTTCTAGTTTGGGAGTAGTCTTGCAGGTAGAATTTGAAAATTGTGCCTCGAGCGAGACATTTGAGGGTTATCAACTTTGGATGGAGACCTACTGAAGTTTGATGATGGTGATGATGGACATCAACAATTTTCAGATTATGTTCGAAGGGTGAGAGAAGAAAAACTTCCACCAATCCAGATTATAAAAAAATCTCAAAAGATATTTTTCATCAAGGTTCTTATGTAAGGCTGATCTTCTCACATTTGTTTTTTTCATTCTGATATCTGTTAGAATAAGATCACCAGAAACATTTCCTGCTCTTGGAAATGGTCCACGAGTGTCCATCATAAGCTCTCAGAGAGTCTCTATCCAATGTTGGTGATACTTAAAGGTCTCGCTCGAGCAACTATTCTCAGATTTTACCTGGAAATACAATTCCAAAGCATCAATTGAAGAGTCAATCCAGTTCACATCATCTCTAGGGCAGAAATCATATTCTGATTCATAAAACTGTTTGAAAATTGAAATGAAATAGACATATTATGCGGTCATCTTTTCCCAGTATTTCAGTTGGTAAGAAACTTTGAAAAAATTGTAGCTCTAAATTCATGTATCTCAGCTATTTCTTTATGGAAACATATGAATGGGAACATGATTTGTGTCAGAAAATGGTCCAAGCAGCTGATCCAACCATTTTTGTTCTAACCTGGAACTATTTTTCAGGTAGAATTTGAAAAAAGTGCCTCGAGCGAAACCCTGTGGCTTTACCAAACTTGAATAGAGGGTATCTGATACTTGTTCTGGATAGTTATCTGATACAAGATCACAAGAGCAGAACATAAAACACATTGCTAAGACCCAGCGGATGGAGAGGAGTAGGAAGTTTCATGTTCTTGAGCATGATTAGGTCTGCGAAAGGAGATGATTTTATGGAATCAATGGAGCGTATCATGTTAGTGAACATGGATACAGGTATTCAGCGAGTAAAACAATAACTTGGTGATGTCACTTCCCTTGGATCATGTTTTTGGGCATGATTAGATTTGCCTATCAATGGATCCATGAAATCAACACTGTTTCATGTTAGTGAACATGAATGCAGATTTTTAGTCGTTTCGATGTCTAAAAACTGAATTTGTTCGGAAAATTTGGTAGATATATTCATGTTTTTGAACATGATATTTCAGCTCGTCTTGTGGTGTGTTACTGAAGATGTGCCATTCTTATGTTAGTGAACATAAATGAAGATTTTTGGTCGTTTGGACGTCTGAAAAGATGAATTTTTTTGAAAATTCTGTGAAACAATTCATGTTTTTGGACATGAATTTCAGCTCATCTTGTGGTGGATTACTGAAAATGTGCCATTCTTATTGAAGAACGCAATTTGGATACTCTGCTCTTCCCGAATAGTTCACGGAGTTATATTCGCTTGCGGGCGAAAGTCACGATGAAAGCTTTCTGAAGCCATCATCTCTAATAAAGTGACAGATCGACTTCTGAGTCTTATTTTACGCGCTCTATATACGCTGTGAGTGTTACCAACTCACGTTCCGATCTCTGGTAGCGCCACCTACCGGTGGAATTACCCGAGGTCGGTGATCCGACGCGTACCCTACCTTACCGACCGCGATGACAGCCACATCCCCTTAAATAGAGTACTCAGAGAATTTTGGGATAGGTTAGCTCTCATTTTAATCAGCAAGATGGCAATGCACTTCCTCAAACACAATTTCTTGCTATATTTGTCCCAAAGACTACTCTTCAGACAAGTTTCAATGAGATGATTGAAGTCTCGCTTCGATATCCCAGTCAGATTGATGAAATCTTCATCAATAAAATCTTGATCATTGAAGTCCAAAAGACCTTAGGAATAAATAATTGCAGGGCCATCATTGAGAATATTTATCAAGGATGCAGAGATAACTACAGAATGGAGAAATAGGTACCTTGCTTCTTCTTCGAATCTTTCACGGCTAGATCTTTAAGAGATTTTATGAATTCTGATACCTCCGCCTCTGTCATGAGTGTGTGTTGATAATCAGTCTCCAATCCTCGCAATAGGTCATAATCTAAACGGTTTTTGTTGAGATGTTGGATGCAACATCTCGTACCGTGGATGATTATTATATTTAGCTCAAAAAAACAGTGTGCAATAGCTTCATACGGAACAAGTCTCAGGTTCACCTCTGACTTACGGATAAAACATCTGGAATCAAACGGAACTCATTCAATTTCAATCTGGGAAATTCAAAAAAAATTGAGAAGGATGAGCTTTTGACGAGGACAGGGGTTGGAATCCTTGTACACAAATATGATGAATTCCACGCCAAAGCGACCTACGGAAAGGGGTCATCTCTCAGATTCTTTTTTAACCTTTTTCATTCGATTCTATGGCCCAAAATAGGAACTTCGGACCACCTATGGGGCCCAAAAAAAATTTCTCCTCTCCATTGCACGCATATCCGTCAACAGACCCAAAATCCATCGTGTAAAAATCGATGCGCTTTTATTCACGAAAATGGGAATATTTCGAGTTTTTGAATAGCTATCGATTTGCGAGTTGCGGCATCTGAAAGGGCATCAAAAAACCTATCGGAAACGTTGTCGAAAATTCCTTTTCTGTGATTTGGGGGCCTCCTGGAGGCAAAAGAGTGTTTTTCACTAAAATGTTGATTTCTCAAAAAGCCATTTTTTTTATTTTTTTAAAATCATATACTTGACGTAAAATTTTGCGTTCTCTCGAAAAAAATGAGTTTCAGAGAAGTTTGGGGCAATCCAAGTGACTTATGAGCCATTTTTTGAAAATTCGATTTTTCCGGTTTCAGACAAAGGCGATTTTCTGCGCATGCGCACAAACGTAGACTTTCGGCGCCACTTTCAATAGAAAGCTGACAAAATTTCCTTTAAAATGACTACCCGCAAAGTTGAAATTCATGCACTAAAACGCGATCTGCAACGATTAATTATGTCGAATCAAAATCACATGAAAATTCAGCCCATTAACGCCTTCGGAGCGCCTGCTGAGATGACACATTCATGAGATCCTCTCGGGACTCAATTTTGAGTACGAAATTGACCTGAAAAAAATTCGGACCACATGGTTTCAACGTAAAATTGTATGAACTTTCAAAATATGCGATGAAAAAACCCGTTTGAGGCGAACCCGAGGGGCTACATTCAATTTTTCGCAACCTCGGGTTCGCCTCAAACGGGATTTTTCATCGCATATTTTGAAAGTTCATACAATTTTACGTTGAAACCATGTGGTCCGAATTTTTTTCAGGTCAATTTCGTACTCAAAATTGAGTCCCGGGAAGATCTCGTGAATGTGTCATCTCAGCAGGCGCCACGAGGGCGTTAATGGGCTGAATTTTTATGTGATTTTGATTCGACATAATTAATCCTTGCAGATCGCGTTTCAGTGCATGAATTTCAACTTTGCGGGTAGCCATTTTATAGGAAATTTTGTCAGCTTTCTATTGAAAGTGGCGCCAAAAGTCTACGTTTGTGCGCATGCGCAGAAAATCGCCTTTTTCTGAAACCGGAAAAATCGAATTTTCAAAAAATGGCTCATAAGTCACTTGGATCGCCCCAAACTTCTCTGAAACCCATTTTTCTCGAAAGAACGCAAAATTTTACGTCAAGTATATGATTTTAGGAAAATAAAAAAAATGGCTTTTTGAGAAATCAACATTTTAGTGAAAAACACTCTTCTGCCTCCAGGAGGCCCCCAAATCACAGAGAAGAAATTTTCGACAACGTTTCCGATAGGTTTTTTGATGCCCTTTCAGATGCCGCAACTCGCAAATCGATAGCTATTCAAAAACTCGAAATATTCCCATTTTCGTGAATAAAAGCGCATCGATTTTTACACGATGGATTTTGGGTCTGTTGACGGATATGCGTGCAATGGAGAGGAGAAATTTTTTTTGGGCCCCATAGGTGGTCCGAAGTTCCTATTTTGGGCCATAGAATCGAATGAAAAAGGTTAAAAAAGAATCTGAGAGATGACCCCTTTCCGTAGGTCGCTTTGGCGTGGAATTCATCATATTTGAATTCACGATTCACGAATAGCACACGATGAGAATATCTAGCAGTCGTCTTCTTGAACCTCCCAAACGATAATCTGACTTTTTTAAGCGGAGGCTCCCCGCACGGAATTTCGTAAACAGCCTCATGACGTTCATCGGGCACATGTTGTGGATCTTGGCAACCCTGATTCACAATATCACAGTCTGGTATATCTAATTGCACCTCAATATTCACAGAAACTTCTGGGGGATTTTGTAAAGTCTCCGGACTACTTTGAGTTTATATGATTTGCTTGAGTTGATGGTAACAACTATGACAATATATTGATCCCCCAAACGTTTTCACACGTCTTTTGTCGATAAAATGACAACCACATACACTACACTCAAACTTCATGATTTTTGCCGTAGAATCGATTCATCTAGAACCAACTCAAACACGTTGACTCTTCTTCAAAGATAGGGAGTAGAATACAACGACAAATGTTTTTCAGTCGGATTCGACTGGAATCTTTCTGAGAGTGAGAGAGAGAGAGAAAGAGAGGGAGAAGGAGAAAGAGAGAGAGAGAGGGAGAAGGAGAGAGAGAGAGAGGGAGGGAAGTTCAAGAAGAGGACGACCCCAGCATGTCAGTCATGCGGGGACGAATGGGATGACGCCGAACATGCCCTGTTCGCGTGCAGCAACACCCGGAGAGAGCGCGCCGAGCTGGATGAATGGCTGGGTGCTCAACTAACACCTGAGAATCTCGTCCCGTACTTGCTCCGCAACCAGGAGACATGGGATAGACTCACCGGATACATCAAGCTGGTGATGACCCGCAAAGAGGAGAAAGAGAGGGGAGTAAGGCGCCTCGAAGCAGGCGAATCACAGTGACTCTGCCGATTGAAACAGAAGAGGCCCAAATGATTCCAGGAAGAATCTGATGCACTGAAGAGGGAAGAGAGAAGAAAGAAGAGAGAAGAAAGAAGATGAAGAATGAAGAGATGGAAGAAGATCGAAGAAAGGGAAACAACACCTGCGAGTCGTGAGAAGAGAGACGCTCGATCCTCAGCGCGAGACGCCGCCGGCCCTGAAGTAATGCTCACGCGGTGCCGGGGCCGGATTGGTAAGTTGGTGGATCTCTCCCTTGTCCAATGGCCGGCGCCAACGGAGAAGGAAGAGAGGGTTTACCCGGTTCGGATGGCCGTATCGATGCGGATTCCAGCCCGGGACTGTTGGGGAGGTGCTGGCCAGCCGTGTTTGGCTGACCGGTGCCTCTCCTTCGTACGTCGCAGCGTATTTGCCCTACAACCACCTTAAAAAAAAAAAAAGAGAGGGAGGGAGGGAGGGAGGGAGAGAGAGAGAGAGGGAGAGAGAGATAGTGAGTGAAAGAGGGAGAGAGAGATAGTGAGTGAAAGAGAGCTTTAGACTTCACATAGGTGTTTTGAGAGGAGGCGAACAGAAGGAGAGGAAAAGAAAGGGGCAGGGAGAGGGATTGATTGATTGATTGATTGATGTATTTATTCACCCGGGGACAATGGGTCCCATGGGGCATGAAATTCAATACATTTCATGGTTATAATAATAATAAGGGATAAAATCTTAGAACTAGTAAATTAATGACAAATGATTAGAGTAAATTACAAAACTCTGAAAATGATTAAACCATGTATGTACACACATATATATATATGAGTCATTCTTTTTAATATCGTCAGGTTTTGTGTCGGGGGGTCAGGGATTTTTCTGTAACTTTAGGTACATGTTGTACATGATGAAAGAAGATGGAAAGCACAGTTCTTAGGTCCCGAAAGTCATCCGCGCGAGTTTGGCGCCCTATTTTCGTTTTCAAAATTCGTGAAAAATTCGATTTTTCAACTTTTTGGTTGATTTCTCACCAGTATGGAACCCAATAAAAAATTATCCAACACACATAATTCGACGTGAAATGAGCTGAGTTTTACGAAAAAAATACTCTCAGATCCGTCAAAGATGAACATAACCTCAAGAAAGTGGTTTTTTCAGAAAAACCCAATTTTCAAGCCTTAGGCCCTATTTTATCTCAAATTTGGCATTTTCATCGAATTCCTCGTCAAATTTTACGTCGAAAACCGTTTTTCAAAAATTGGGCTGAGGATGAGTTTGGCCACGATAATAATAACTTTAGTAGCAGGACCGTAAAAATAGCGCTAAATTGTTCGTTTCGGGAGGGACACTTATTACACTGGACAACAAAATATTGGGTCAGAAGTGGCGCATTGATCAAACAATGACTTTTTTGTGTATTTTTTGACGTAGAAATCGAATCCGAAACCAGTTTTGTACCTAGACAACAGGAATTGTTTTAAATCGCGAAATACTGAGCTTCTAAAAAACTGCATTTTCAGCGTTTTTTGATGATTTTGTAGATACATGATTTTGATGGTGCAACCTTGCAGCGGGCTTTGAACGTAGCTGGACTATGATTTCTCACGTATTTTGACCTGCTAAACACGATGGAAGTTGTTTTTGAGGGCTAGCATGCGTTTGAAACAAATGACAAGCTGATTCTTCGAGTTGCTATCAGGAGAGTTTGGACAATTTCGTGATAAATCTCAAAGTGATCACGGAATTGATCAGAAACACCCTCTGCAATACCACGAGAGCGCATTCTTTCTCTATTTGCACACACACTAAGGGAATGATGTTTGCAATCGCCTAAAAGTAGATTAGTTGAATATGTATGTATAATCCCGAAAAGAAACTTTTGATCTATTCCTGAGGTAAGCTCAAGATTTCTCGTAATGAGTCAAATTTGCAGTTCCCTAGTCTCATGTACTCCTGAGTGCATATGGATAGTCGTTTGCAACCAGCCCAAGATGGCACATCTGACGCTGGATGTTCTTATTCACTCGCCTCCGGAATAGAATCATTGGAGTGCCCACATTAGCTTAGGGTGAAAAACGATGTAACTAGGTTGATCACATATTCATGGTATGTCAAGTTACGGAACGTACGTAACCTAAACCGAGTTTAGGTCTCCGGGACTTCTGATACCGTATCCTAGCAACAAAATGACATCGTTCGAGTAGTTTGAGTGGCTTCTAGGTACAAAAACTCGAGCATTGATCCAATACGAGGAGGCTTGAACTCACCCGAGGAATAGATCTCGGAATAGATCAAAAGTTTCTTTTCGCGATTATACATGTATATTCGACTAATCTCCTTTTAGGTGACTGCAAACATCATTCCCTTAGTGTGTGTGCAAATAGGAAAAGAATGCGCTCTCGTGGTATTGCAGAGGGTGTTTCTGATCAATTCCGTGATCACTTTGAGATTTATCACGAAATCGTCCAAACTCTCCTGATAGCAACTCGAAAAATCAGCTTGTCCTTTGTTTCGAACGCTTGCTAGCCCTCTAAAACAACTTTCATCGTGTTTAGCAGGTCAAAATACGTGAAAAATCATAGTCCGGCTACGCTCAAAGCCCGCTGCAAGGTTGCACCATCAAAATCATGTATCTACAAAATCATCAAAAAACGCTAAAAATGCAGTTTTTTAGAAGCTCAGTATTTCGCGGTTTAAAAAAATTCCTGATGTCTAGGTGCAAAACTGGTTTCGGATTCGGTTTCTACGTCGAAAAATATACGAAAAAGTCATTGTTTGATCAATGCGCTACTTTTGACCCAATATTTTGTTGTCCAGTGTAATAAGTGTCCCTCCCGAAACGAACAATTTAGCGCTATTTTTACGGTCCTGATACTAAAGTTATTATTATGGTGGCCAAACCCATCCTCAGCCCAATTTTTGAAAAACGGTTTTCGACGTAAAATTTGACGAGAAATCCGATGAAAATGTCAAATTTCAGATAAAATAGGGCCTAAGGCTTAAAAATTGGGTTTTTCTGAAAAAAAAACCACTTTTTTGAGGTTATGTTCATCTTTGACGGATCTGAGAGTATTTTTTTCGTAAAATTCAGCTCATTTCATGTCGAAATGTGTGTGTTGGATAATTTTTTTATTGGGTTCCATACTGGTGAGAAATCAATCAAAAAGTTGAAAAATCGAATTTTTCACGAATTTTGAAAACGAAAATAGGCCGCCAAACTCGCGTGGATGACTTTCGGGACCTAAGAACTGTGCTTTCCATCTTCTTTCATCATGTACAACAGGTACCTAAAGTTACAGAAAAATCCCTGACCCCCGACACAAAACCTGGCGATATTAAAAAGAATGACTCATATATATCTCCACGCAACGATAACAGAAGTATACAATTAGTATGTTGGTGCCATCCGCTGACTTCACAAAATATTTTCAACTGTTGACATCGGTCAAACTCGACTCCAAGCTTGTAAGGTGTTGCAAAATGGCTCTTTTGAAGACGGTTAGCGAGGTGGTGGCTCTCGGTAAGGTAGTGACGGTGCGAGGCAATTTATTCCAGTAAGAGGAAGCAGAAACATAAAATGAGTTTCGTAGCGAAGAGGTGTGACAACTTGGAATGAGAAGATCGCCAGTCTGGAGTCTTGCCGATCTATGAACACTCGTGTTACAAATCTCAATAATGTTCTTCGCTAAATATAAAGGCTTACCGGTCTTCAGAATTTGAAACATAGATCTGGCTAAGAAGTATTCTCTACGCGCCTTTACCGAGAGCCATCCTAATCGTAGACGATAGGGAATTACATGCTCGCGCCAAGGAATGTTACCAAATACAAAACGGGTGCATGTATTTTGAGCACGCTGGAGTCTGGTATTTTGCTCGTCAGTGAGGTCGTGGTAAACGAGGCAGGCATAATCGAAGTAAGGGAGGATGAGAGTTTGGATAAGAGATTTACGTAAGGAAAAGGAGAGTGCATGCTGGTGAGGACGAAGTTGACGAAGAGGGATAGATAGATAGATAACCTTTATTCGCCCGAGGGCAAAATTGAAAAATACAGTGGCATATGTCACATATGTTACACCTACATAATAAATATATAAAAAGTATAAATGATTGTCTTTTTGGTCAAGGAATATTAGGATTATCACAGAAAGTGACTAGTCATTTTAAGGCATCGAGAGATGCATAAAAGTCAGGAAGAGAATGATAAAATACATTTCCATATATATATATATATCAGTGTTCACAAGAACGATCGAGGAGAGAGGACATTCTCACGTAGAAAGGCATATAAAGGCTTGGTCCAGCAGAAATATCACAGGAATTACAATTCAGTGGCGAAGTAGCCACGTATAACTCTTTAAAAAAAAAAAAAAAAAAAGGAAACGCCGGTTGAAAAGAGCCCAAGCCTATCACAGTTTAGAGATTAAAATAATGCCTCCTCTCCACATCAATCCTCTGAGAAGACTGAGTCAGAAGGAAATCTTTTAAGGCCTCTTTGAATACTGATATTTTCCTCAGCTGCCGAAACTCCGGAGGGAGAAAGTTCCACAGATGAGCACATTGAGCCTGGAATGATCTTCTTCCGTACTCAAGTCTCATATTGGGAACCTTGAGTACCCGCTCTTCTGCGTCACCACGTGCGGGGCGTTCAGATTGGTACCTGGTAAACATCGCAGCTAGGTAGCCAGGTTCTCCAAGATGCATGATCTTATGCATTAAAAGTGCTGCGAAGTACATTCTCCGCGAATCAGTACGTAACCAACCCAAACGCTCCCTAAACGGGGTGATGTGCTCGTCTCTCCTAAGATCAAAAATGTACCTCACACATGAATTGCTCAGTCGCTGTATCCGTTGCCGTTGTTCGTCCGTGGCGTCGAGGTACACGACTGTGCAATAATCTAAATGCGGTTGAACTAATGACTCGACTAGGCGAATTCGGAGAGGTCTGGTGATACACGCCCTAAAAAACCGCAATCCGTATAGGGCTCTATTCACTTTCTTAGTTACTTGGTCGATGTGCGGTTTCCACGTCAGTTCACTGTCAAGTGTAACACCAAGACTCACGACCGTGTCGCTGAACGGAATGAACTTTCCTTCCTCTATCTCAACTCCTGGCAAGTCCATTCTCTTCAGGTCTTTGATATTCCTCTCAGAGCTGAAGAAGATTGCCTTGGTCTTGCCAGCGTTGAGACGCAGGCCGGAACTTCTGGCCCATTCAGCAATTAGTCGTCCTACTTCCCCTAGCCGAGTGATGCCTTCCTTGATCTTAGTTTTCTCGACTTGGAGATAAATTTGAAGATCATCCGCATAGAATAGATGATATACCGACTTTCCATCTAGCAAACCAGGTAAGTCATTAACATATAAGCTGAAGAGTAAAGGCCCGAGAACGGATCCCTGTGGAACACCCAGATTGGTTTCGAGCCAATCAGAACTACCGGATTTTGAAGTGACTATTTGGGTGCGGCCTTGTAAGTATGATTTTATCCACAGGAGTGCCGACCTTGAGAATCCAAGGTTTCGGAGCTTCCTCAACAGCTTTGACGGTGTTATTGTGTCGAAGGCTTTGCTAAAGTCGAATAGTAGGAGTAAGGTGATCTTCTTCCTATCAATGCCTACTCTGATGTCATCCGTCAACTTTAGCAAGGCTGTCTGGGTGCTGTGGTGTTGCCTAAAACCAGTCTGGAAGCGATCAAGAAGTTTCTCTAATTTCAAATACTCCGTGATTTGGTCATGTGCAATTTTTTCCAAAACCTTGGAAAGGAAGCACAGCAGCGCTATGGGACGGAAGTCCGAGACCGTTGATGGAGCTACAGTCTTTTTCAATGCAATCAGCTGCGCTTGCTTCCAAGTCTCAGGAAAAACGCTATGAGCGAAAGAGGAATTGAAAATATGTACAATAAGATCACCAACTGCCGGAAGAGCCGCGCGATCCCACGCAGGGAGAGAGAGAGAAAGAGATTGATTGATAAAATATTTATTTTGCCTAGGTCCTGATAGACCGTAAGGCAAATGGAATATACAAATATATACATTGATTATCTATAATACTTTTCAGGGATTTCGAGGAAATTCGAGTTAGTAAGATATAGAGTATAAGATATAAAATATGACTTATAAAGTATGAAATATAAGATATTAAAACGAGAAATAGCTTCTCAATTGCAAATCCCAGGTATCATATACAGTATAGCCTTTCCCTTCCGGTTAAGATAATATACAATTTTCTGCACATAGAATTTAGGCAACGAGGATACAGTGGACATTCCACAAAATGATTCAACATCAGTTTAACTATAATTTCGCATATAATGATTCAATCTTGCAAAGAAAGTCCTTCATTCTCACAAAAGTGCTCAAATAGTGCGGATTTGAATGAATCCAAAGATTTCATCATGCGAATACTGGAGGGGAGTCCTTCCCAGGACAATTTTGCTTGTACTGAAAAAGCTCCTCCATAAGTAGTAGTACGCGTGGTCGGGATGCGCAATTGTGAGGACTGGTTTCTGTCAGAACGACGCAATTCATTATCTATCGGAAATAGATCCAAAAGATATTCAGGTTTTGATGTTGTGAAGATCTTGTATAGCATCACACAAAGGAAGTATTGACGGCGTGACTTGAGTGATAACCAGCGCAATTTTTGGTAAAACGGCTTAATAGCCGCGGATAACCCGACATATCGTTGTATACAACGCAAGCATAATCAAAGTAGGGAGTGACCAGAGCGCTCACAAGTAAACGCTTCACTTCGCATGACAAGGAGTGACCTCTATATCTGAGAGAGTGCATGACTCCATGCACCCTTGAGCAAATTCCCGCAATATGAGGATTCCAAGATAGATCCTGGGTGAACAACACTCCAAGATTTTCCACTAAACTTTGCAAAGGGATTGGAATTCCGTTAACCATTATGGCTGGAAGGGCTTCTACATCAAGTCTCATGTGGTATTGAACCGAGACATATAGAATAGCTTTAGTTTTTTCAAGATTCAATTCGAGACCATGTGCTCGTGCCCAAGCAACTATGCGACTCGCATTTTCATTAATCAAGCTTATGATACTAGGTAAATCGGATGGTCTGCACTGAATGTAAATTTGCAAGTCATCTGCAAATAACATGCCTTTACAGTGCTTGAATACTGATAAAATACCATCGATAAGAATCAAAAATATGATAGAGAGAGAGAGAGAGAGAGAGGCCGCAGAAAGCTTTCTCAGGTTGGAATTATGCTTTCTTCTTTGGCTACGTTTACTTGGATGTTCAACCTCACACAAGCTCTGTCATATTGAGCTATCAGAAAGTATTCAAAGTGTAGCTGTAAGACAATCGAGCTCAAAAGTTTGCATGAGCCATAATGTTCAGTTAACCGTCACAATGTACAATCTGCTCCAACACAATGAAATGGCTTGAGCACCGACAAGCTACACTTGAGCCCGCGCTGTCGAGCAGCGGTTTTGCTTGCGGATCATGAATAATGACCGGCATATGATATGAATGATTCCCAAGCGTGGAGGAAAGGGAGTTCTTGTAATCGTATCGCTGGATCCCCGATTCGTCGAGGGATGGAATAAAATGCATGAAAACTTCCGGAGGGAAATGTTATCCGATAGTTCCATGCGTCTACTGTCCTCGTGATTCCAGGTAGCACGTTGAATATGGGGATGATCATTGCTAGGGGTATCACATAACCATTGCCACTGCCTATTGCATCTCGTGACTCAATATATTAGTCATTCATGACATTTCGCATCCCCAAACACACAACGGAGTGATGAACGGGGCCAAAACATCGTAACTGAGCGGGAAAAGTATCATTATTGCATTAAAAACGCAATAACTTGATATAGGTTATTTCTACGGCACAAATTTTTTTTCATTCGAAAGTATAGGAAAAAAGCCATCTTTTAAGGCTGAAATATTAGGGGGGTTGCATTTGAATTTTTCGAGCTTTTGCGAGTTGAAAGTGCTCAAATCGTATTTTTGGCCCTTTCTTGCGTTATTAATCGAAGGGAAAGGGTTTTTTCGGAAAAATGACACGAATGAAAAATGTGTATTTTTTGAAGATCTTTCGAAACTCCTCACACATTTTTCCCTATATTGACGTTTCAAGGCCTAAAAATGCAGAAAATACCATTCTTTCACACTTTCTGATTGACTGAGGCTTTGTTAGTAATGTCGGCTTATAAAATCAATGATTCTGTGAAGAAAAATTGAAAATGAACAACTTTTATCCTCAGCAATTTGTCGCTAAACCCCTCTGTTTCCGATTAAATCGCTATCTTAGCTCAAGAGTCACAAAAATTCTAGAAATAACACGATTTTTAACCCACTAGCCCATCGTTCCCTTCCACCAAAGTATACAGAAAAGTTGTATCTTTTGATGGACGACAACATCCCATTAGAATTAGCCAGGGCGGTGTACATAGTTTCGAGCTGTGAACCAAAAATGGCGTTCCCAATGTATTTTAAATGGGGAGGTTATGCGCTACTACGGCTTTTGAGGTCAATTTCGATGGAAATGGAGTACGGACCCATTTTTAGGCACAAAAAGCCTATCTTTTTCAGGACTTTTGGGGCCAAAACTTTTGAAGCAGATTTCGGCCTATATGCATAAGGTCCCTTCCCCCCTTTGACGGTATGTACCTCGTGCAAAAAACGATTTCCTCCACGAAACGAGTCAGCTGACTTCCAGCACTCTTTCCGGAGAGAAATTGCGTTCTCCGCAACTCGGTACATAATTTATAAACATATGTTTTGTCAAATTACAGGCTCAAAATATCATCAAGGGTGTGACCTATCATCAGATTAGGAAAAATGAACATTCAGGAGAAGGCGAATCTTGGAGCTCAAACTTCCAACACAGCCTCGGATATACTGAATCCAACTTTGCATGATAATGATTTCCTCGTGAGTTTCGTACGTCTGGACGCCAATCAAATATCTGGCCCTCTTCATCCGTCACATTGTAACGAGAAGAACCTCCCAAGGTATTTCACAATAATTCTCATAACCAAGAGTGAACAGATATTTGGCTATGGTACAAGAATTGTCACGTTGGTGAAAAATCTTTGCTCTTCTTTTCCGCCCTCTATCACCGTAGATTTTAGTCCTCTCACCGATACCGTTGCCGGGTGGATATTAATGATACTTTGATGTCGGACAACTCTCAGAAACAATCTCAGGACGATTTTAAGACATCTGTGCCTTGTGGTATCTGAACGATTCCACCAAAATGGTCTCATTTTCTTCGCTTTTATTTAACTCGCCTTCCTAGCGACTTCGTCCGTTCTACCAATCAGAGCGCAGAATACAGAAGGTATTTGTATGTCCGCAACTTATCCTGGCTGAGAAAGCGAAACGGCCGGGTATCTTTTTGGTCTACTGGGCGTCATCTCATCTTGCCCTTCATATGAATAGCCCAGGAGCACGAATCACTTCGATCGACTATCTTTGCATGCGAGGTGGACTGGACTCGTTTTTCGACTAGCCGCCGCTGTTCTTTCCCTCTCCATCCCTCTCTTACGATTCAACTTGTCCAAACAAGCCTCCAATCGCGGCCGACTTGTCCATAACGAAACACACTGCGGTCGTCTGCTGTCACTGTCCACAAAGACATATCATTCACATATCTAACCCCAAATCTTACTAGTTGCTGCTTAGATCTGCTTGGTCGTCTGATAGATACAACAACTGGCCTATAATTTCAATTCAAAAAATTCCAAACCACACTTTTATGCAGGTTCATAAATTTTACAAACAAGGATCCCACCCCATATAATCAAGCATTGGTTTACGTGTGCCATTTCAAGTTTACGAGGAGTATGGAATACACTTTTGGGATTTTAAGACTGTTTTTGTTAATCAATATACAAAACTTGGTGTTCTTGTCTTCTCAAATCTAAGTCCCTGAGTGATAAATGTGGTAGTTTGTATGATTTAGTTCAAGCGCTGCTCTAGAGCCTTATAATACAGAGCTCGGATGCACTCATCATTACAAAGGAATTGGCCAGGTACAAATTTTATTCTGGGTTATCGCATTGATAGAATGATTTCAGCTCTAAAATATATTCTTACTGTCAAGATCTTTCAAAACCAGATTCAATTGACTTTAGAAGATCTAAGCGCTCTTGATTGATTGATGATACTAAAAATATGTGCGCCTGTTCTTGTGAAGAATAACTGTTTCGAACAGAGGGCTGATTGATTTCTGCCTTTGCTAGTGATTGGATGAGACAAAAGAGTGGAAGTTTGGCACATTTGAAGTGCTCACTTGATAATTTAAAAAAGAAAACATATTCAATATCACTGAGATCTGAAATCAATTTCATCTACTGTGCTTTTTTTGTGTTGTGTTGACAGACTGATTTGATGGACTCAAATACTGTTTTGTTCTGAGATTCTATTGAACAATATATTTGCTGCTCTTCATAAATATTATGTGCGTAGGAGACAATGAAAGCAACGCTCACAATAATTCCTTTAGCTTTACTGTGAGGATGACTTTTTTCACAGAGAGATTGCTATTTAAAATTACCAAATCACAGCAATTATATAATGATAACAAAATCAAGTCGAAAGCTACAGAGGGATATCAAGAAGTCCAGGTCCAATTAGATTCTCTCATGACTAATAACCTTGAGGGATGCAACTTGGTCTTGACTAAAAAGAAAGAAATAAAATTGGTAAAAAAAAAACTTTTTAAGCTTCGCTTAATCAAGAAGGTTGTATTTAAAAAAAACGACTCAAAATGTGACAATAATTTCATTCCCTCCTGGCTCCACCGCATGTTTAAAGGAACCTCATATATTTCAAAATCATCCTAATCATCATTACATTCTATTTTGTACTACATTCCATAAAAGCGTGAGGTGCCTTATCAAAAATGAGACCCATGCAACCAACTTGTAGCACTCAACAAATCTCAAATATTTTTTATTGATAAAATGCCTCATTAATGCTCAATACAACTCCAATATACTGCGAAATTTCGATTGAAGCACCTCACGCTTTTATGGAATGTAGTACAAAATAGAATGTAATGATGATTAGGATGATTTTGAAATATATGAGGTTCCTTTAAACATGCGGTGGAGCCAGGAGGGAATGAAATTATTGTCACATTTTGAGTCGTTTTTTTTAAATACAACCTTCTTGATTAAGCGAAGCTTAAAAAGTTTTTTTTTACCAATTTTATTTGATGACGAAGTCATCCTATCGCGCGTTGAGTTTTATTGCGGCCGCACTAAACGATCCACGTAACTTGCGTGATGGAGTATATCTATATCTTGCACGCTTATCTCATCGACGCGCCGAGATTGTAAACAAACACGGGTGGATCTCTCGTACATAATATCTATAGGTTCTTTACGGAGTTACAATGCATATAAAGACGAGGCATAAGATGTTGCATAAATAATAATAAGAGTATTCGCTCTTCAAAATTCAAAAATACAGTGACGTCCTTTTATGGGATCTTTTCTTTCTTTGGGAGCATCTTAATATGAATATAGTCCGGTGGAAACTTCAGAACAATGCGAACCACCTTATGCAAACCCTTACCACACTTGAGAAGAAAAATCATACAATTAGTTGTTGTTGTATATTTATTTTTGGTGCTGTTTCTCGCTCCATCATGGGCCTTTCGATCCAGGATTACCCGAAAAATTATCATTTCAACATGAGTCTAAATGTCAGTTCCGTGCCTTGTGAATTTTCTTATTTTCGATCTTCGTGAGTATCAAGTCCTCAAGTTACAAGTACCGAAATCCCATTCTTCATGTGCACGCTGAGCTCGTACATTTCGTGGCGCAAATTTGCCAAAAATTTAACTCGTTCAGTTTTCCGCGATGAAAGTGAATTTACTTCATTTCAAGTCTTTCCGCGCTAATTTTTTCGCAAAGTTCATCGTGAGGCGTACATTTTTCATGGTCCAGAGTATCGAAAAAAATTGATTTTAATTTTTTCACTGAATACGTTTTGAAGAAAGTCTACGCTTGCTTAATTTTTATGCCAGTTCCCTGCCTTACTAGTGCGACCCACTGCAAAGGTCTTAGCCTGCATTTTGCCAGGTATCTGATGGCCGAATCAAAGCCCGAAGACTGTAGCTCGAACCATTCATCGAGATCAATTTTAGTGACAAATGTCAAGTTCCGTGTATTTTCGAAAATACATAGTTTTATTTCCTGATACCAGGGTTTCCATGTTATTCTCATGGCACTGATGAGTGAGAAAATTTACATACATGTGCTAGTGAATTCATACTCTATACGTTCCAAAGAGTTGTAATATGTATGTTATAGAACCTTTAGAAGCGAAATTCGTAGTTGGCACATTGGTGCTCAAATATTAAAATTTCGTTCTTTGACACTTCCTAATTTGATTGAAAATTGTTTCTCATCAGAACAGATGTTATGATTTGAGAGAGTACTTTTCATCAAGATAGATATCGCCATAACAGACAAAGACCACAGTGTACGTGTAAAATGGTGAAAATAAAATAATTTAAAAAATAATTTGAAAAATTCGCTTTTATGTGAACTGTTGAATATAGTCGCAACTCAAAATGTGAAAATAGTCTTAGACCCGTCACTTGTTTCTGGCTTATACTTCGGCTGAGACGATTTCACGTGCTTCAAAATTTCCATAGGTTTGAAAATGATAAAAGCGTGGGTTGTAGATATGATTCATCAATAGTAGTTTTCGACATCCAACTCACGCTTCCATCAAATTTGAACCAAGTTATGAAAATTTTGGACCACGTGAAATCGTCTCAGCCAAAGTATAAGCCAGGAACAAGTGACGGTTCTAAGACTAATTTCACATTTTAAGTTGCGACTATATTTAACAGTTCACATGAAAGCGAATTTTTAAAAGTATTTTCTGAATTATTTTTCCTGTTTTTGAATAGAATTCCCCACTTCGATAGGTCCCGAGATATGTTTTTTTTTTCTCATAAAAATTGGATTCTTTCCGGAAATTATGAACCTTCCCGGTTCTCACTCGAGGCAGGATATGGATGACCATTCCTCCGATTGCCTCAAATTTTGGAATAACATAGAACAGTTTTTGGTAGAGCTGCAACATCTGAGAGTCCCTTTCGCTCTGAAACTGCACTGTGAACTTTATGTTTGGAAAAGTTTAACCAAATGATTGAATCAAATGTTCAACCGGTGTCTGTTTTCCGCGCTCATCAAGCGCCTGCAAATTCATCACATATTAATTTACAAATTCCATAACACCTCGTCATTCTGTACCACAGTACCGTGCAAAAATTCCTGAACGGTGGTATGAAATCCTCTCTTGCAAAAACGTCGATTGCTCGAGCCCAGATTGATGTAGATGAATTTTGAAAAAAGCATCTTGAAGATGAAAAAAATGCTAACTTCTTGTAGTTTTTGATTTTTCTCTCAGCTCTTCTTGGTACCTCCCATAGCTGATGTAATTTCAAGGATTTCGGGGGAAAAATCGTTTATATTCTATGACCTGTTATTTGGACGCAGATAAAGATAGAATAATCTTGCAAAGAGCACCTTGAAGAGCGAAAATTTTCTTTACGTCGTGCGAATAAGAGTGTGAGAGCTCTCAGAGTAGCCAGATTTTTCAATTTCCAATGAAATACGGGCCAAAACAGCAGAAAATGGCAAAAAACTACGGTTTTGGCTACTTTTAGAGCTCTCACAATGTTATTGGCACGACGTAAAAAATAACCAAAAAATCATCGCAAATGGCATTTTTTCCGCTCTTCAAGATGCTTTTTGCAGAATTGTTCTATCTTTATCCGCGTCCAAACTACAGCCCATATAGTAAAAACGATTTTCTCCCCGAAATCCTTCGAATCACATCAATTATTTGAGGTACCAAAAAGGGATGAGAGAAAAATCAAAATCCACAAAAGGTTAGCATTTTTTCTCATCTTCAAGATGCTATTCTTAAAACTCAATTCCTCTACATCAAATCGCGCTTG
The DNA here is from genome assembly GCA_029851415.1 of Eretmocerus hayati. NCBI lineage: Eukaryota > Metazoa > Arthropoda > Insecta > Hymenoptera > Aphelinidae > Eretmocerus > Eretmocerus hayati. The sequence goes on along the minus strand of CM056742.1, from coordinate 192,224,559 downwards.
AGCAATCGACGTTTTTGTAAGAGAGGATGTCATACAACCGTTCAGGAATTTTTGCACGATACTGTAGTTGAACTACAAACCTCATAATTATTATCACACCAGTCACACGGGTGATAAGTCATTCTCATAATTCTTCATTTTCAACCTGTTATAATAAAATTCATGCTGAGATAGTCAATTCGCAATTTGTCCAAGAAGTTATATTATAGAGTTTCACCATACTGATTGTGGGTGTACTTTTTAAAAAGTTATGACGACTATTGCACAGATCATATCTCGATACAGACATCACTAATATACTCACGTTATGTAATTGTTATGGTTCTTTGTGGTGTTGAATGAATTATGAAAGTGTAAAATTGTTGGTGGTTGCACCTCTGTAAGTACAGTGATCTATCTGTGCACTCCCGGAAGTGCAGACAAGACAGATACATAGATTCAAATACACATCACTGTGTAGTCTACCTCGGTTATAATGAGCTTATTCTGGGAGTTTGGTTGGCTGCCATAGTGAGTCAATGAGAAGAGCCTCGTTTGTAACGACGTCGCCTATAACGAGAACTCGGTGGTCACGAGCGGAGAACGTCTGAAAATGAAGATTTGAACCTTCCCTATAGCAAGCAAATGCGGCCTCAACAGGTACTCCAACACGGAGAGACCAAATGGACTCGTGAGGACATCACGCGGCCCCGCGTCCGGCTCAGGATGCTCGTGGCATGCAGCGGGCGGGATCAAAGCGTTCGACCTACCTTGATGATATTTGTGACAGGCTACTCGAACCCATTTAGAGGGCCGCAATGATGTTTTGATTTCTTTCTTGTGTGATAAGTGAAGTCCCATCACTCTTTCCTCGGCAATGAATATCATATTATCTAAATTAAGAGACACGCAGGGTCCCCTCCCCTCCCAAAACCCCTATATCAGGGTTGCCAACGTAAAAATCAGAATTAGTGTTGCCAACTTGACGGCAGGAAAAGTTTCTAGGCGAAATCAAATGTCCCTAGATTTTTCCGCGATGTATAAAACACGTGTTTAAGTGTCGTTGCGTATTTTTGACGTGTCTTTGAAGTTTTTTTATCTATGAATTTTCGATTTTATTATATGTATTTGTACGTTGATATTATATATTCGATTTGCTACTAATTCTTGCCGCGAAGATGGTTGCTGATGGGTCTCACGGAGCCCTTCCGAACACAGCCCAAGCTTCCGAATCAGTTGGCAAAGGTGTGGTGCAACCGATTTTTATGAATTTTGTTCAGATATTCGTATTACGTGCATACAGGACACAATTTTATGGTATTCTTTTACTGACTTTCTTAAGAATTCGAGACACCGTCATTGTCAGCATCGAAGGTAGCCGAGTAACTCTTCACGGTTTACGAGGCTGCCTCACTTTCAGATGTGACGTTATTCTGGTGTTCGAAATTAATATATCTAAATGGTATTTAATACCGTTTGTTTTTTTTTGGCATTCGAAATAGGACAATCCTTATCTTGTGAAGGTTGTACTGATTGTTGTGGAGAATGATTATGACAATATTCGACTCTTTTGAGTAACAGATGATATGATCAAGATTGGAAAATTACTAATCGTCCACAATGAGATGGATATTTTTTTCGAACCCTGCGATTATTCGAAATGATTCAAGAGCTAAGGATCTGACTTTGAAAAGAATGATTGGTCTAATATAATGAAATGTAATCAAATTGAAAAGATTGCATAATATACATTCATCTGATTGTTTTGAAGTTAGAATTCAACAATTACTTGGAATGTGGAAGATTGCCAATTTACTTGGTGAAATTCGATGTCGGAGGAAGATTGGATTAACAGGGGGGAGGGGGTGACTGGAAGAATCTTAACAACCAGATCGTTATTTTCCTTAATTAGTGAGAGATGAATTCTAGGACTCACTATTCATTGTCTTTTGAGGCGGAAAAGTAGTGTGATGCTAAATTTTCGAAAATGAAAAGTGACTGTTTCGACTGGGTCTAATATATCTTGATCAATGAAGTCATAAAGTGAGAAATGAATCAATCGATCGGGATTGTTAATGATTGACATTGACATAAGATAATCACTAATGTTTTCTTAGATCACGGAAGTTTTTCATATGGAATAACAAACTGAAAGATTTGAATTTCAAAAGAGTCCTTGATTTTTTGGACTACATAATTTATTATGTTGCCCATGAGTCTGAGGTGATTTGAATTTTACTGAAATCAAGAAACTTGATCGTTTATCATCCCCGTTGTGAGTATATGAGGTGAAATTGACGTGTGATTATGAAGTATTTTTTGTTTTGAGTAGCAATGTAACTCTTCATCACAGAAGTTGAAGGATACACGTTCAGAAAGAACTGACACGCTATTTGGTTTCCCAATATCGGGCCAAAAAATCTATATTCAGAACAGAGGAAATCCAGCAACCCCGTTTTGAAGAGCGGCGTTGGTATACTGTGCTGTTTTCCACCATCTCTAGTGAGTCTGACTCTTTTATATTTACAGTAGCTAGGCAACAGTAATTCGTACTATGTCGATCTCAGAGATAAAAGTCTCGATCTCTATGCAAGGCATGGCATCATACAGTACTGTTGCAACTTGTGATTATAATGGATGCTCACAGAAATGTGAGGAGTGTGATGTTGTTGTAAAGTTTTTTAGAAAAATGTGTGACGGGCATAACTTGATCCTCTTGAGCAACAACATTAGCTCGAGTTGAATGATGTGAGCAGGCTGAATATCAAAATATTCTAATTGTTTAGTATGATTATAGCAATGACTTAAATTTCTGAGCAAAATATGGAGAGTCTATCTAAATATCTTCAATGAGATAATGTGAATTACAACGTTACGACGTTTTTAAGTGATTTAAATATTCGTAGTAAAAACTTGGAAAATATTCATGCATATCTGTACATCTAATCAAAAGTTATGTTCAGTTCTTTTGTAACAGGGGTGGATGATTTTAACTCACATTTCAAAGTACCGCATCCCGATTGAACTGTTTCTTGGTTTGGACTTCAATTAGGATTCACGATCAGCGGCTGTATTTTCATGTCCTAGTCCATGTGATTGTGCTGTACTTCGACGATCGACAAGCTTCGTTGGAACGGATGTGGATGATTAGGAACCGACCATTTCCTCATATGGTAGGCGTGAGATCTTGCTATGACTCCAACTGTGCCTGTAAGAGGAGAGAGAAAGGAATAAAATACGTCCAATATTGAACAGTAGCTCTTGTGACGAGAATCGAGACAATATATTATAGAATTGTTATTATTTCACTATTTTCCGACGAAACAATGTTTGAGCGATGGACATGCAGTGAATGAAGGAAGTAGACATGGAGTATATTGGTTTATGATTACTGATTCGATGTGAAATAATCTACTTACCCTCTGAGTAGTTCCACGCGAAACAGACCGACGAAAAAGGGTCATGTCTCGGGTCTTTTCCTAAGTATTGTTAATCGATTCCATGGTCCAAAACATGGACTCTCGAATTACCATGAGGACCAAAAGAAATTTTTTGGTTCCATGGCGACAATTTTTGAAAATGATGTAAAATCCTTTTTCTCAAAATTCCAGCAACTTTTTTCACTAAAATGCGAACAAGTCGAGTCTGCTTGCAGATGAAGACACGCGGTTCACGGGATTCGAAAGGTTTCCAAAAATCTATTGAAATGCATTCTCAGAACTCGATTTTGAGATTACGTACACTATTGTCGAGCAAAAAGTTGAAAAACACGAAAACATTAATTTGTCGAAAAGCCATCTTTTTTATTTCTAAAAATTTGAGAGTTGATGTAAAATTTTGAGCTCTTACGGAAAAAATGGTCCCGAACATTTCTCTTGAGTCCTATAGCCTATTTTAACTATTTTTCGCAAATCAGTATTTCAAGCGATGGGAAATCGTCTGTTTTCTGCGCATGCGCAGGAATTTGGGTTCTTGAAACGAATTGCATCAAAAAGCCAAGAAAATTTCCTTCAAAATGACCTCTCGACCAAGACAATTCTATCAAGTGAGACCGAAGCTACAACGTGCAGAAGACCAATGAATGTCGGCAACGACCAAGAGGTGGTCGGAGACAGCATTGAGTGAGATTCGCGGACGATGCCTTTGCCTATCGATGCACTCGGGCTGAAGCTCCATCTTTCATACGTTGTAGCTCCGAGCCAAGTTGATGGGATTGACTGTGTAAAGTAAACATTTTGAAGGAAATTTTCTTGGCTTTCAAATGGAATTGGTTTCAAGAACCAAAATTCCTGCGCATGCGCAAAAAACAGACGATTTCCCATCGCTTGAAAAACTAATTCGCAAAAAATAGCAAAAATAGGCTTTAAGACTCAAAAAAATGGTCAGGACCATTCTATTCTGGGCGAGCACATAATTTTACATCAAATGGCAAATTTTCTGAAATAAAAGAAGATGGCTTTCCGAGAAATTAATGTTCTTGTGTTTTTCGACTTTTTGCTCGACAATAGTGTACGTAACCTCAAAATCAAGTTCTAGGAATGAATTTCGATAGATTTTTGGAGACCTTTCAGATGCTGTGAACCACGTGTCTCTATCTGGAAGCAAACTTGACTTATTTGCATTTTAGTGAAAAAAATAATCAAAAAAAAACATATTAAAAATTCGCTTTTATGTGAACTGTTAAGCATGATAGCATGTCAAAATCTGAAGAAAATGAAAACTCTTATCTACGTTTCTGTCATAAACAAAGAGTAAGTCAGTTGACGTCCAGCTTCACGAATTCCATGATTCCGAGATATCAAAATGGTAAAAGCGTGGGTTGATTGATGAAAACTACTCTTGATGTGTCAAGTTTACAACCCACGCTTTTACCATTCTGATATCTCGAAATCATGGAATTCGTGAAGCTGGATGTCAACTGACTTACTCTTTGTTCATGACAGGAACGTAAATAACAGTTTTCATATTCTTCAGATTTTGACATGCTATCATGCTTAAAAGTTCACATGAAGGCGAATTTTTAAAATGTTTTCTTTAATTATTTTATTTTCTCAATTTCAGTTTTATCCTAATCGCTTGGAATATAGAACATGAACGAAGGATATTAATATCAGCCAGAATGTTGAGATATTATTCTTAAGATTCCTTGGGTATTCATCATTGCTCAAGCGCTTCAAGAGTGCAAATTGATAAGAAGTGGGATAACTCAGTCAGCTATGGCTGATCAGAAATAATTCCTCATCTCATGTTGAGCAAACCAATTATTCTGAATTGACTCACAAGTTACAGTTAAATCACATTTAAGAGGTTGTGTTACCCTCATCACTAGAATGTGAAACATCCAATGATATATTAATTTATCATCAGGACATCTCCATCCGTTAAGATCATATGATACATCACATGCCAAAGCTCGAACATGGATGATCATATTCCTAAATCAGTAGAGTGAAATTTATTAGAAATGGAATGAGTCTTGAGCCCAGTATAACATGGTATGCTACACTTTAATGACTGGGCCCATGAAAATTCAACCAAAAGAGACTGTTGAATCTCTGTGATGCATCAAGAAATGGCAGGAAGCATCCTCAATGGTTCAAATGAACAAGTTCATAACGCGTAGAGCCATTGTGACTATTTCAATTGAATGTAGTCCTTTCCGTCATTCATCTGAAGTTTCTTGAAGCAAACAATACTAACAGTAAGGAGAAAGTCTGATTTCAATGACAAATCAAGAAGCACACAGTGTCTCACGAAATATCACTTATCACCTTGATTGTGCTTCATGATTTGAAGACCAGGACTCTGGTTCAGTGCGCTTACTGTACATACACCACGAAACTTGATTGTACACCGAGGCCCCAACTTTCTCGCAGAGCTTGCGAAAAGATGAAACCATTCAACTCTTAGAGGTACCTATTATTTTTTATCTGCCAACACTCATCACAAACTTATTGGTCCCACGTGGTAGAGAGAAACTTTTGATAAGACCATGGTATAGCGAGGCCGCATGCAGAAAACTTGTAAGAATCCAATAGTTAGGGAAGATCGACCGCACTCTGAAAACTGCTGAAAACTGAGAAACATCCAATCATCACAATAACAGCACTAAAAGCAGCAACACAACCAGCAGCAGTTTAGGCTTGACAGGACAGCATCACGTGGCAGTGGCAGCACTTCGAGGAGGTTATGGGTCCTACAGGCAGTTTTTTATACTTGTTATAGGCATATTCTCAGAGAGAACATTTCTATTTCTCGATAATCATTATGTTTTGATTAATCAAAACTAGAAAGAAAGAAATTTTTAGGGTTTGCGAAGAGTCTACAAGTTGCGTCGACTGCTGTGATATTCTAAAGCGAGGCTCTTGCTGATCGCGCGCAATGCAATGAGAAAGAGAGAGAGAGAGAGAGGTCCGGCAGTGACCCGTTTTGCGTTGACACAATGTTGAAATGCGCAGAGCCCGAAACTAACACAAATGCACGCAAACCGTAATCATTGACGCGGTCACACATAGATTTTGGTGACAAGATTCCGCCCGGCCGCGGCCGAGTTCCATAAAAGCGAATATAAAATTGCTGGAATTTTGAAAATAAGGATTTTACATCATTTTCAAGAATTCTCAGCATGTGCCCGAAAAGTTGTTTTTGGACCTCATAGTAAGTTGAAAGTCCATGTTTTGGACCATAGAATCGATTAAAAATACTTAGAAAAAGACCCGAGACATGACCCTTTTTGTGTCAATTTCGCGTGGAATTACTCCTCTGTGACTGTTGAACTGCACTTGTTGATGATGTCTCTTTCGTAGAGGCGCGCGGCTGAATGAGCACGTCCAAAGCAGCGTCTGCATGTCTGGCAGCGCTCTGCTCCCGTCTGATGTACGGGAAAGACTGATGGCGAGCAGCGGGCACGTGTCTATCTTTTCGCTATAGAAGCTCGTGGCTGATTGTGCGCAGATAAGTTCGCGTCTGCGGGTCTACCTCGTTCCGTTTGCCCGATGTACGAGGCAGACTGATGGCGAGCAGCAAGTTCGCGTATATGTCTTCTCCATCCAAGCGCGTGGCTCAATGTACCTGACCATATTACCGTCTGCAGGTCTGCTATTACTCCGCTATTTTCTGATGCATCGGTAAGACTGATGGCGAGCACCAAGCACTCGTTTATATCTCCGACGTAGGAGGCCGAGATGAAGTGAGCTCGTTTTGGTGGCCATCCGTTCTTCGGCTTCATTCCACTTCCGTTTGATGCCCGAGCAAAACTGACGGCACTCAGCAAACTCTTGTGTATGTCTTCGTAGAGGCACGCGGCTGAATGAGCGCGTCCAAAGTGACGTCTGCATGTACGGGGAAGACTGATATCGGGCAGCGGGCACGCGTCTATTTTTTTGCTATGCGGGCTCGTGGCTGAGTGTGCGCAGAAAAGTTGGCGCCTGCAGGTAAGCTTCGTTCCGCTCCCGTCTGATGTACGGAGAGAATTGATGGCGAGCAGCAGACACGCGATCATTTCTTCACTATAGAGGCGCGCAAATGAGCGAGCGTGGTCAGGTTTGGCGTCTGCCTCGTTTCGCTCCCATCTGATGCACGGGAAAAATTCATGGTACCTAGCAAGCTCTCGTGTATGTCTTCTTCGTAGAGGAGCGCCTCTCGATGAGCGCGACCAAAGCGGCGTCTGCATGTCTGGCATTGGGTGCGTCTACATTAACGTGTGTACCCTGCATGTCTATTTCTTGGATATCTAGATTTTTCAGTGCGAATTAATTCATTTCAAGATTATGACATGGGGAGAAGCAGAATCACCATATTGGGATACTTAAGTTTGACAAGATAAAAAACCAGTGTGGTGTACACGCAATAAAAAATAAGCTGAATTTTGTGTAAAAGTTGAAGTCACTCAAAACGACAGGAAGTTTCCTCCTTTCGATTAATTGACCGAGTATACAATAACTTTCAATGGTCAAGGGTTGAAAAATCATCGCCATTCTGCTGAGATGATCTATTTCTACCATGTAAGCTCGATATTCAAACAGTAAACATTGGTCAGAGGGTGAGAGTGTTCCACCCTGGCACCCATGTTTAATATTTAGAAATGGGTCTCTTATCACTAAAAACAATTATTCCCGAGGAATTACTGAGAAAAGAAGGGTTGAATCACCATTCTTTTGACCGGGAAAATGTGTTGAAAACTAGATCAAAATCTAGAGCCTGCTTCAAACCGAGAAGAGAACAATATGCTATGCTCAGAATAACATATTGATTTCTGGGGAAAGTAGTTGAATCTTGCATTTGAATATGAGATTGCACTTCCATGCCGAATTTATCTGTTTTGAATGAGTGCATGATGCAGAAACTTGTAGTTTGTAATGAACGAAAATAACTGACTATGAGGTATGATCGGTGAGCAGAGTGTTGGTGTGTTGAACTACAGGATGTTGCGCACCCTGTACTCGCATTTTGAACTTTTAGAGATCGATTAGGATTTTCAGGTAAAAAATGTCCCAAGCAATGCGCATTGCTCTCTTTGACTCCCTTATATAGAAAATTTTAGATGAAGTTTACGTCGGCTGCTAGTGCACAGGCTATCTTGTAAAGTAGCTAGGTCGCGTTGCAACTCCGAATAAATTTCCCTCCCGTGATCTTGCGTTAAAATAAGTAAATGACGCACACTTTAGCCAAAATTGAATAGATGCTCTCTTAGCTCACTTGTGAGGAGATTTCGCTGATTTTTTCTCTAGTGATTCTAAAGTTTCGAAATTTCTCAGAAATTTTTACAGATTTATTTCTTGAATTCCTTAAAATTGAAATATTAATTTCGAACAAACGGGAGGAGCTGAGAGCGGCGCTTGAATGCGAATCCAGATTGTGTATTGAATGGGAACTTATTGTGCTATGTGACAGCACTTTCATAAAACTTTGGCCGAGCAGATGCATACTGCTGCACCGCTTTAGTGAATGTTAGTGAGGAATTGATTCATTCACTCTGTGAAATAGCAACTCACGCAGACTTTTCACAAGATCTCGAGTCACAAATCCAAGATTGGCTCGGTCCGAAAAGGATCTGTCCTAGAAGATCTTGAATTAAAGAAAACTGGTACATATTTTGAAAAACTTGACAGACTTGCCTACAGATTACGCGGTGACTACAGGGAGGGTGATTTTGAGCGGATTGATGAAGAGATCGAAGAAAATGAATTGAAGACTCGTCGAGAAGTAAAGCTCGAGACAATTTTAGCAGAAACTGGAGTCCATGGAGAACACTCTCAGACCATCGTACCCCGTGTGCACACACCACATGAAGAGACATACATCTGTATTGGGCATTCCGTTGGCGAATAGCTCACACCAAGTCGTCCCTGGAATGCAAACGACTGAAGACACGTTTAGTGAAAATTTTGGGGTACACACGGGCGGCTTCGACGGTACCGGTCGTAGTACAGGATCCACGTTTAGGGTGCCACCGGTCACCCAGCAAAACGTGACATCACAGCAAATATCTGTACCCCAAACGTCATCCACTCAAACTTTGACAACAACAGCTGAGCTATCCACATCTATATGGAATACCATGCCTTCGCATGCGTCATCCGGAATTCCGCTGTTGACCCAAGGACAGATAGATAGAGAGATAGTGCCATCAAAAGTGACAGTTCGCGGGCAGTATCAAATAACAATAGGTGATGACACCACTACTACGACAGCAGTTACTGCAACTCAAGGCGACTCGCTTCTATGTAACAACCCCGCAGGTTCAAGGGGTATGGCAATAGTACAAGATAGTGCAGGTAAACAATACCGAGTACCACGTGACTTGTTGGTAAAAGCTGAAAGGGCCTGGGACGAAATAACTCAAACCCAGACAACCCAAGTCACGCGGTCACAAATTCACACGCCTGGTTCTTTGCAATCGTCGACACATCAAGGTACTTCAAGAGTAACTATTGGCAAATACCAGCACGTAAGACATATCCATAATGATAATAATTACAATGTGAGCGATTTTACGACTGCGGTTTCGCAATGTTTCCGCAACCCACTAAGTTTTGGCAGATCAGCACTGAATGCTCACGCGCTTAGATTCGTATCATCTTTCGCGAAAATACCTGGGAGGGGGCCAATGAGCTCAACAGCACAAATTCCTAACAACTTTGCTCTAGCTTTTGGAAGCATGAGATCTCCAAACAAAAATTTTTTCCGAAATGATCCCGTGGTTGCAAATACCACGCCCGGGGGGAGAGTGTCATCAGAGACTATCCCGACATCCAGATCACAGAGACCTGCTAATTCAAATTATGATAAGCAGGACGTCGGGAAAATTGTTCGAGCTTGGGAAATAAATTCCACAGGTGGGGAGGAATCAATCTGTATTGAAGAATTCATCCAAAAAGTAGAAGAATGCCGTACTTTAGCACACACCGACGATGAAGACTTACTCAATGGAATGACTGACCTTATGACTGGCGCGGCGTAAATTTTGTGCCACCAAGCTCGGAAAAAATAGACTACTTGGGACAATTTTTGCGCGAGTACTTGTCGTACGTACGGCATAGATCGTAACTTCCAACACAAATCAGTGGTGGAAGCGCAGACGCGTACCCAAGGGAAATAAGAACCTGCTAAGGAATATATCTTCAGCCTGCGTACAACTCTAGGCAGATTTGATAGACCTTGGGGAGAAGAGGAACAACTAGATCTTCCCTACAGGAATATGATCCCTGAACTAAGAAACTGGTGCATAGGCAAGAAGTTACGGACATCGACTCTCTTCTCGAACTTGCGAGAGATGCAGAAGCTCTTTTGTGGTCCGAGAAAAAGTGGAGCGAAAGCAGAGCCTAAACAAAATAAATCTAATCTCGCAGCGTTGAATGACCCTTGGCCGTGAATTGACTACTGTTCTGAGCAGACTCGTGGAAGCTACGTTACAATTGAGCACCACTTCACAGGCTCCGGCTGCTGCTGCTGCGCCACCGCCACCGAATCTCGAGTCTATCATCAATGAAACGATTGCAAACGCACTAAAAAATGCAACCCAAGAATCTGGGGCAGCTTTCAAGCCAAGTGCTCCGACTTCAAATTCGAGCAACTCAACCGAAAAACCTGCTACCGATCAAGACGCGGAGAAAAATTGGAGGAGAGGCAAGAAGAGGGAGAAGGATACTGCCCAAGAGGGCAAAGAGAAAACTAAATAAGTTGTCAGCAAACATAACGCAAACAAAGAGCCTGGCCCCAAAGAAAATATGCATCGCTATGGCTGCGGATGACCAGGTCATATCAGACCCACTTGTCCTGAGTGTTCGGTAAAAGTGGAAGGGGACAAGTAGATGAGGTCGCTGCAGTCCCCAGCCAGGAGCATGAGACCTGCCCAAGGCTACCGCCTTCTCCTGATATTGCTGCTGATAATGAACTTCCTCCAATTCTATGTGAAGATTGTGGGGAAATCCATTATATTGGGTGTATTGAAAACAAACCGGACCATTTTCTTTGTTGATGGATTCACGTGGAAATCGAAAAGTTTAGCGTTCGCGCACTGTCCGATCCGGGTGCTTCAAGAACAGCTCTCGGCCCAGTCGGTCTTCAAATAGCGACAGCTCTAGGGAAAAAAATTGAACCTTATTATGGGTCCAGGTGCCAGAGTCGCAGATGAAAATTGTACACCTACATTTGGTGAGGTTGAACTTCCTTTTACGATTGAGGGAGTTAACAGAAAAGTATGGGCTGAGAGAGGCAGATGCCGACCTGCTTATTGGTGGAGATCTTATACGAGCTCTCGACGCGCAATTAGTACCGTGCAAAAATATGCTCCACCTCGAGGGACGAGCGGAACTCCTTCCAGCCGAACTGATTTCAATGACATGCGCTGAATTGCCTTATCCTCTGCTGGATCAGCACACCTCGCAGAAGCTCAGAGAGACAAGCTGCAGCGAATGTTGGATAGGGTGCTTCCAGCAATGATGGTAAGCTTAATCGTACGAAATGGATTAAACATAGAATTGAGCTTACGCACAACACACTAATTAAGCAAAAGTATTACCCAGTTTCCAAGAAACTTGAAGCTGAGATGCATAATCGAGTCAACGAGTGGTTGAAACAAGGGATTGTCCGGAGATCCAAATCTCAACGGTCGAGTCCTGTAGTAGTGGTATTGAAACCAGACGGTACACTTCGCATGTGTGTCGACTATCGCATACTGAATAAAAATTCAAAGCTGTACGCTTACCCTCAACGTTTTATGGACGTGATAATGCGGGTACTACGCAATGCAAAATATATCTCGGTCGTGGACCTGAGCAAAGCGTTTTTGCAGATAGAGCTAGAAGAGGAGTCTATCCCTATGACTGCGTTCCTAGTTTACAATCTAGGGTTATGTGAGTTTGCAACTATGCCCTTAGGGCTCTCAGGAGTGCCATCTAGCTGCCAACAACTTGCCGACATGGTCATTACACCAAAATCATCAGAACCGGTCATGGTTGGCCTGAACTGACTTCAACCCAAAGATGCTTGCCCCTCAGAATCGATTTTTCTCACTTCAAGTACATAATAAATGGAAGTTTTTCCCGCAGGAATGAAAATCTTTCGTCGAGCCGTTTTTGAAAAATGTGAAATTTATGGTTTTTCATTGGAATTTCCATAGTAATCTATCCATGCACGATTAAAATGCAGAATTTGTTTCTTCGCCAGAGTAACATTTAATGATTGGCGTAGTCAATTTTATTCTCATGCATACGATGAAATATTTTGGAGCAGAATCTCTGGATTGGGCAAACGCCCGTCACGTTCAACGTGAGATAACTCGAGTTTGTCCCGCTTTCGAAGGAAATTCTTGCAAGAAATTGCTGGAAAATGTTGATCCACTCCAGACTCCGAATCATCATCGCATCAAGAAATTTGCTCAATCATTCAAGGATTTCAGGGGAGTAGTGAGTTCGTGTTTCGGGGATGAACTGGAAACAAGTTATAGATCGTGTGTAGGAACCTTTTGAAAAAGTTATTTGGAGTTGGAGATTCCAGTTTCCCCGAAAGTTCACGCGGTATTCTTTCACCTTGAATAGTTTTGTGAGATGAAGAGGATGGGCCTCGGATTCTATAGTGAGCAATTCATGGAATGAACAAATTTTGACTTCAACTTAACATGAAAAAATTGCATGAAGCAAAAATCCTCAATATAACGAGAAACTTGTTACAGCTTTGTGTGTGTACAACAGTATGCACAATCAAATTGTAATTTATCATTCATAAAATTGTTCCACTTTGAAGTGTGTTTTTTCTCATGAACTTCCAAGCATTGATTCTTGTTAATCTACACTTTCTGGAAAGTAATGATACACGCAAATATGTATCAAAGGTCGATTTCAAAGCTCATCCGTGATTATTCTGAAAATGATGTTAAAATCAAGATTCAAAATATTTCAATTTGACTTCTTTTAATTGTAGCTCCGTCGGATGTTCTCATTCTTGCGGGAAATAACTACCATTTATCACGTACTCGAAGGCAAAAGGAGCAATCTGAGTCGCAAGGACCTTTAGGCTAAAGTCAGTTTGGGCCGACCGTGCGACATCATTGCTTGTCTCTCGACATCGTCGGATTCTGGATATTCGCCTGTACTATAAAATCGTTTCTAAAAACTATCCTTTTGATGGATTTTAACGTATTTCGATGTAATTAAGTATGATGGTATATTATCTCGTCACATTAATTATTAATGCGAGTCCGCAAAGTGCAATGCGGCTCGCCAGGATCTGCTTGGCAGCGTCTTCCTCGTGGACACTGGCCTCCTGTCGGCCAGTGCTGCTCTTACTATGCATTAGCGCATGATAAAATTAGGACGAGTTCACGAGGATACACTGATGAGTGATAACGCGAGCAGGTAAATTTAGCAAGGTCGGATTTATTCAATCAATAATTTACAAAGCGCATCCGAGCGCAACGCAACAGGTGGAAAAACTCGCGAGAGAGAGCCGCACACAATGAGAGAGAGAGATACATTCTCGGCTGGTACTCACGCTGCGAAGATGCTTTTCAACAGGCCGCTGCCTCGGGAACGCCAAAGATCGGGAGTCCGCTGACTGTCGCACAAGTCCGGGGGAATACCCCCCGTTGCCGCTGGGTACGGGAGCCTCGGCACCTGCAGGACCTGCGTCGGATGTCGGGGTGACCGGAGCACACGCGGCGCGGGAGAGGTTAGCCTCGATACGGGTCACACGATGTGTAGCGGACGACGACCGGAACAAGTCTGCTCGCTCATGGAATGGCCGCGAACTGCGCGAGCCGCGAGCTGCGTTCCTATTGGCCAGCCATTTTGGGCGCGCGCGCATTCTCTGTCTCTCTCATATTCAAACCTGTGTGTTTCTCTCCCTTTGCTGCCACTGGGGTATACACCTGTAACAATCTTCTGGATACATCAATATATGAGATTCGATAATAACTTATATCTATTTGCCGAGGAGAGAGTGATGGGACTTTACCCGTCACATACCCTCCCCCCAGACGCCGTTAGCCTAAGCGTACCGGCTCGAGAAGATCTCTCTCTGAGGCAACTATAATAAAAATAAAAGTTATTAGAAAAATTATTTATTTTATCAAATGTACAAAAATATAATCGTCGAACCTGTCGACTAATCTCGTAAAGAATAAACTTTGGCTGATTGCCTCAATAAGCGAATGCGCATTTGGCATCTAAGTGACAAGATGTACACATCATCAGTCTTCAAACTAAAAGAGAACGAAAGAAAAATGCACTTGATTAGTGACTTAGTTTTTGTACATTCTGATCTCAACAAGAAGAACTTTTCCATATCAAGTATGGCATTGTAGATAGAAAGTGTAAGTATGTAAATATGTAGATGATTGTAAATATGTAAATAGTAGAAAAGGAAAATGGAAATTAAGGGAAGAGAAAGAAAAAAAAATGTTGCCACTTGCGTGGGCTCTCCCTTGACAGCGATGACGCAATAATAAGCGGAAGCCCGGGTGGTTGATGCGGTTAGGGCACTCGCGTCCTCGCGCTACTCCTGGCAGGTGACAAACAGGGCACCAACGTCTCCTATCCGGGTCAGCACGCTGAGTGCGAGTGGGATCCGTTCCCCCCAGGTGCTCTCGCTGGCGTCGAGCTTCTGTTAGTGCTCTCTGGAGCTGTGCCGCTTCTAGCGCGGTTTTTCGCTGGAACTCTTCGACTTTCTGCCGAGCTTCTAATTCTGCCCGGTCAGCGACTGCTCGCTCCTCTCTAAGTCGGCGTTTGTGCATTTCCGCCACCTCGTGGGCCGCTTTTTCATCGGCGACTCGTATGGGTAGATTTCCAGCCATTCAACGTCCAGCGGCCCCGTGTTTGTCCAGGAAATCGTCCAGGAGTTCGAATGAATTGTGGAATTCAGACCTTGCTTGTAGGTAAGCAGCTCTTGCTGTGAGGATGGCTTCTCTGGTCTGATTCCACTCCATTCCGATGGACGTTTCGATGGCTGGGATCTCATCTGCATCATCAGATCGAGGTGGTGGAATTGCAACAACGAGCTGTTCGTTGGCCGGCGCTTCCGCAGTGTCTTGAGCGCTTGGCACTCCAGTGGGCCTAACTATGCCTCTCTCCTCCCACTCAACCATCATCTCCTGGGCACGATTGTGTTCCTCCTGCGAAGGCGCATTCCACGGTCTTCTCAGACGCGGTTCTGGCGGGTTTTCCGCTGCGTCTTCGCGGTTGTTCGAGGCCCTCTGCGCAAACTCTGCGCCTATGCGCATCAGCCGACGTATTTCGTCGCTGGATAGATCCCATACAAAGGGAATAAATCCCTGCGGTGGCGCTTGAATAGACGCGTCCAGTGTTAGGCGGGCCATACCATCGGCACCCTCATCTGCTGCTACTCGCAGGGTTGCGCTGAGGTCTCGACCGTCCATACTGTGCCTTGCGGAGATGAGGTTAGGTGTTATGATGGTGTGAGTGGTGAGAGGTTAATATGTTAAAACATATAAATGATTGATCAATAATGAGAAGGTGAAATGATTTTTCCGGACCGAGTTGTCCGAGGTGATGCCTCGTCCGTTGGTACTTGCAGCGATGGCGCATTCTTCGAACCTTTCGGCCGCCCGCGACGTCTTACGGTGTTTGAATCGGTGTGCTGATCGGTCTCCGCGCGTTGGTCATTCGTTTCCGGTGTATTTTCCGTTTCTTGATCATTTTTCGCATACGACGGATCATTCGCAGGTTGTTCGCTTTCCGCGTCAGACGTACTTTGCGGAACGGTCGCAGTGTTCGGATCGCGTGCTGACGGTGCTCCGGTATTCACGGTTATACGCGTTTTCCGGGGTCTGCCCCGCGGTTTCGCTCGCAATCGCGTTTGCGCATCATTTACAATTTCATCGTTGGACTCGTCTGGTTGAAGCTCGAAGTCGTTCTGCCGTGCAGTCGTCACGCCCTCGTCTTCTTCAGAAACAGCATCACTCTCGTCTTCTTCCGAAACGGCATCCGTCCGGTCCGGTTCCTCCTCGTTTGAGAAAAATGGCTTAAGATCGCATACTGGGAATGTTCCGAGTGAGACATTGTCATCGTCAACTACCTCGTATACATTCTCACCCAGTTTTGCTGAGATCTTGCCAGGTCCTCGGTATTTTGGTGCAAATTTAGCGGAAATGCCTTTGACTGCAGACGACAAAATGCGATTGCGCATCCAAACTTTTTCGCCGACGGCATACTGCACGTCACGGCGGTGAGCATTATAATATTTGCTCTGGCGTTCTTGCGCTTTAGCTGAGTTGTCTGCTGCAATTTCACGCAACTTACTTAGATTTTCCATATGGTTCTCCCATGTTCCAAGCTCTTCGGCCTCTGCGGCTTCTGCAGCTGCCACATCCTCCTGTCTACGAAATGTATGTGGAGGTGTGGGGTTCCTTCCTAGGTTTAGGAACGCTGGAGACATTTTTGTCGATTTTTGGGTGGCTGTGTTTATTGCAAACATCAGCTCAGGTAATTTTTCATCCGACGTGTTGTGGTTTTCAGTCACGAATGCTGTTATCCTAGCGCGCAGCGTACGGTTCTTATTTTCCGTCGGATTAGCTTGCGGATGATAAGCTGGACTAAATGATTGTTTGACGCCATTTTCTGTCAAGAACGTCTCAAGTTCTTTGTTCTTGAACTCCTTGCCATTATCCGCATGGAAAATCTCTGGCGTACCAAAGCGCATAAAAATTCGCTCCTCAAGTTCCTTGATGACAGTTTTTGCGTCAGCGCGTCTCGTTGCTACGATCTCTACCCAACGTGTAAAGAGATCCACGAAAACGATGATATGTTTGTTGCCCTGGACGGTGCGGACGTATGGGCCCATACAATCCGCAGCTACCATTGACCAAGGTTTCTTTGCTTGTCGTTTACCCATGAGTCCCGCTGGAGGTAGTTGCTGCACTTTTACTTGTTGACAGATGGAACAGCCTTTTACAAAGTTCGCGACATCCTTGTATAGACTAGGCCAAAAGTAATAGCGTGCGATGCGATCTACTGTTTTGGTGCGGCCGAAATGGCCAGCCGTTGCTTCGCAGTGTCCTTCAGACATGACTTGTGCCCTTTGCTCTCTGGCCAGAACGAGTTTCCAGGCGTCGTCGTCTGAGACGAGATCTTCTAGTATGCGATTTGGCCGCCAGATGTTTAATCGACCCCCCGGAATCTTCATATGTGGGTAATCCTCAGGATTTTCTGAGACTGCTTGATACGTTTTCAAGTACCACGCATCTTGCGTCTCTGGCACCAATGGTTGCACGGCAGCTAACCCCTCCTCTGTTTCATCTTCATACATGCGAGATAAACAATCGGGTACGACATTAAGCTTGCCCTTGCGGTATTCTATGTCGAACGAGTACGATTGTAGTTCGAGAGCCCACCTTGCTAGACGTCCTGTCGGATTCTTCAAGTTGCATAACCACATTAGACAACTATGGTCGGTTATCACTTTGAAATGGTATCCTTCGACATAACAGCGCCATCTGCGGATCGCCCATAGAACTGCAAGGCCCTCACGTTCGCTGACAGAGTAGTTTGCCTCCGCCCGCGTGAGTACACGACTAGCGAAGCAAATAACTCTTTCTTCGTCGTCAATCGTCTGTGTGAGCACTGCACCCAGGCCGGTGTTTGAAGCATCGGTCTGGACACAAAACTGATGTTCAGGTTCAAATGAAGGTTGGGCTGAAACCGGAGCTGTTGCGACTAGCGCTTTAATCCTATCAAAGGACTCTTGTTGCTCGATGCCCCATACGTACTTCACGTTTTTCTTTGTGAGCCTTGTAAGAGGTTCAGCAATAGTTCCAAAGTCTTTCAAAAATTTTCTGTACCACGAGGCCATGCCTAAAAAGCTCTGCAATTTTTTGATCTTTTTTGGTACTGGAAAATCCATGATTGGTGAAATTCTGGAGGGATCTGGACGGCAACCGTCTTGATTCACTAACAATCCCAAAAATCTAACCTCCTTTGCGCACCAAACGCTTTTCTCACGATTAACGGTGAGGTTAGCTTCGTTCAGGCGATTGAGGAATTTTTCCAGAACTTCGATGTGTTTTTCAAAGGTTTCGGTCACAATCAGTGAGTCATCTAAATATGTAACTACCCATTCCGATGATTCTGGCGTAATGACCATGTCGGCAAGTTGTTGGCAGGTAGATGGCGCTCTTGAGAGCCCGAAGGGTGTTACCACAAATTCGAATAGCCCAAGATTTTGAACTACGAACGCGGTCATAGGAATAGACTCTTCTTCTAGCTCTATTTGCAAAAACGCTTTGCTTAAGTCTATGACTGAGATATATTTTGCATTGCGTAGTTTTCGCATTATCACGTCCATAAAACGTTGAGGGTAAGCGCACAGCTTTGACTTTTTATTCTATTTGCGGTAGTCGACGCACATGCGATATGTCCCGTCTGGTTTTAAAACCATGACCACAGGACTCGACCATTGAGACTTGGATCTCCGGATGATCCCTTGTTTTAACCACTCGTTGACTTGCTTATGCATTATTGCTTCAAGTTTCTTGGATACTGGATAATACTTTTGCTTGATCGGCGTGTTATCTGTGAGCTCGATTTTATGCTTAATCCATTTGGTACGACCAAGTTTACCATCATTGGCCGGAAGCGTCCTATCCAACATTCGCTGCAGCTTGTCTCTCTGAGCTTCTGCAAGATGTGCCAATCCAGCAGAGGATACAGGCGTTTCATTGCATGACATTGAAGCCAGTTCGACTGGAAGGAGTTCCGCTCGTCCCTCAAGGCGAAGCATATTTTCGCGCGGTAATAATTGCGCATCAAGAGCTCGTATGAGATCTCCACCAATAAGCAGGTCGGCATCTGCCTCTCTCAGCACGATGGCACATACTGTTCTGGTTATTCCTCCTATAGTAAAAGGAAGTTCAACTTCACCAAGTATAGGTGTACAATTCCCATCTGCGAGTCTGGCACCTGGACCATAATAAGGTTCAATTTTTTGGCCTAGAGCTGTCGCTATTTGAAGACCAACTGGGCCAAGAGCTGTTCTTAAAGCACCCGGATCGAACAGTGCGCGAACGCTAAACTTGTCGATTTCCACGTCCACCCACCAACGAGGGAAATGGTCCGGTTTATTTTCAATACTCCCGATGTGGTGCGTTTCTCCACAATTTTCACAATGAATCGAGGAATTTTGATCAGCTGCAGCAGCATCGGGAGAATTAATTAGCCCTGGACAGGTCTCGTGCTCCTGGCTGGGGACAGCAGCGACCTCATCTACTTGTCCCCCTCCGCTTTTCCCGAACACTCAGGACAAGTGGGTCTGATATGACCTGGCCACCCGCAGCCATAACACTGCATATTCTCTTTGGGACCGGGGTCTTTGTTTGCATTATGCTTGCTGACCACTTTGTCAGAGTTGTCTTCGCCCTCCTGGGCAGGCTCCTTCTTCTTCTTCTTGTTTCTCCCCCAGTTTTTCTTCGCCTCTTGATCGGCAGGTTTATCAGATGAAGTACTCGAAGTTGAATTTGGTGCACTAGGCTTAGCAGCTGCTCCAGAAATTGAATTTGCATTTTTAACGCGTTTGCAATTGCTTTATTTATGATCGACTCGAGATTTGGTGGCGTTGGCGCAGCAGCACCCGGAGCCTGTGAAGCAGTGGTTAGTTTAAACGTTGCTTCCACGAGTCTGCTCAAAACTGTAGTCAATTCGCTAGGCGGAGGATCGCTCAACGCCGCGAGGTTCGATTTATTTTGTTTGGTCTCTGCCCTTGCGCTATGACACGCTACTTCTGGAAGCAGAGCCATCTCCGGGGGTGGTGGTGGTTTGTAGTTCTTCTCAGACCATAACAAACTCTCCGCATCTCTTGCGAGCTCTAGAAGAGAGTCGATGTCCGTAACTTCTTGCCTACGCACCAGTTTTCTTATTTCAGGGATCATATTCCTGTACAGAAGATCAAGTTGTTCTTCCTCTCCCCAAGGTCTATCAAATCTGCCCAAAATCGTGAGCAGACTGAAGATATAATCCCTGGCAGGTTCTTGTTTCCCTTGGGTACGCGTCTGCGCTTCCACAATTAGCTTGTGTTGGAAATTGCGGTCTACACCGTAAGTACGGCGAGCGCTCGCGCAAAAATCGTCCCAGGTTGTCCATTTTTTCCGAGCTTGACGGCACCAAATTAGCGCTGCGCCAGTCATGAGCTCTGTCATACCGTTGAGTAACTCTTCATCATCAATGTGTGCCAAAGCACGGCATTCTTCTACTCGTTGTATGAATTCTTCAATACTTATTGATTTTTCCCCGCCTGTGAAATTTATTTTCCAAGCTCGAACAATTTTTCCGACATCCTGCTTATTATAACTCGAATTAGCAGGCCTCTGTGATCTGGATGTCGAGATAGTCTCTGATGACACCCTCCCCCCGGGCGCGGTATTCGCAACCACAGGGTCATTACGAAAAACATTGTTGTTTGGGGAGCTCATGCCTCCAAGATCTTGAGCAATGTTGTTTGGAATTTGTGCTGTTGAGCTCATTGGTCCACTCCCAGGTATTCTTCCAAAAGAAGGTGTAAAGCTAGGTGTGTGTGCGTTCAGCGCTGATCTTCCAAAGCTTAGTGGGTTCGGAAAGCATTGCGATACCGCAGTCGTGAAATCGCTCCCATTGTAATTATTATCGTTATGGATATGTCTTACGTTGTGGTAATCGCCGAAAGTTACTCTTGAAGTGCCTTGATATATCGAGGATTGTAGAGAACCAGGCGTGAAGATTTGTGACTGCGTGACTTGGGTTGCTTGGGCTTGAGTCACCTCGTCTAAGGCCCTTTCGACTTGTACCGACAAGTCACGTGGTACTCGGTACTGCTTACCAGCACTATCTTGCACAACTGCCATACCCCTTGAACCTGCAGAGTTGTTATATAGAAGAGAATCGCCTTGAGTTGCAGTAACAGTTGTTGTAGTCGTGGTGTCATCACCTATTGTTATTTGGTATTGCCCACGAACTGTTACTTTTGATGGTACGATCCCTCTATCTATCTGTTCTTGGGTCAACAGCGAAATTCCGGACGACGAAAACGAAGGCATGGGATTCCATGTAGATGTTGATAGATCAGCTGTTGTTGTTATAGTTTGAGTGGATGACGTTTGAGGTACGGATATTTGCGGTGGCGCTAGATTTTGCAGGGTGACCGGTGGAACCCTAGACGTGATCCCTGTACTACGACCGGTGCCCGCGGTGCTGCTTGTATGTACCCCCAAATTCCTACTCGAAGCGTCTTCAGTCGTTTGTATTCCAGGGACGACTTGGTGTGAGCTATTTGCCAACGGCATACCCAATAGAGATGTATCCGTTTCTTCATGTGGCGTGTGCGCACGCGATACGATGATTCGGCGGTGTTCTTCAGTGACTCCAATTTCAGCCAAAATTGTCTCGAGCTTCACTTCTCGACGAGTCTTCAGTTCGTTATCTTCGATCTCTTCATCGATCTGCTCAAAATCACCCTCCCTGTACTCGCCGCGTAATCTACAGGCAAGTCTATTGAGTTTTTCAAAATATGAACCAGATTTCTTTAATTCAAGATCTTCTAAAATAGGTATCAGTTCTGCTTGCCTTTTATTCCCGAGCCAATCTTGAATTTGTGACTCGAGATCTTGTGAAAAATCTGCGTAAGTCGCCATTTTACAAAGTAAATCAATCAATTCCTCACTAATATTCACTAACGCGGAGCAGCAAAATGCATCTGCTCACTTTGGCCAAAATTTTATGAAAGTGCTGTCACATAGCACAAGAAGTTTCCATTTAATGTACAATCTGGATATGCATACAAGCGCTGCTCTCAATTCCGCGTTTCATTCGTTCGAAATTAAAATTTTCATCCAAAGAAATTCAAGAATTAATTCTGTAAAAATTTCCGAGAAATTTCAAAATTTCGGAATTACTAGAAAAATTCAGCGAAATTTACTCAAAAGTGAGCTGAGAGAGCCTACATCTATTTAATTTTGGCTAAAGTGTGCGTCATTTACATAAATTAGCGCAAAAATTACGAGGAAATATTTTATTCGGAGTTGTAACGCGACCTAGCTAGCTTACAAGATAGTCTGTTGCACTAGCAGACGACGTAAATTTAATCCAAAATTTTCCGTATAAAAGAAAATCAAAGAGCGCAGTGCGCATGACCTGGTACAATTTTCACCTGAAACCCTAATCGCAACTCTAAAAATTCAAAATGCGAGTACAGGACGCATAAACATCCAACATTCCAACACACCATCACTCTGCACACTGATCATACCTCACAGTAAATAATTTTTGCAGATTACTACAAAAATTTCAAGTTTCTGCATTTTGCAGTGATTTAAAAAATTCCAGTTTGAAAAGTGCAATTTTAGAACTAAACGCAAGATCTCAACTCCATTTCGCATCATTTTCGCAAAATTATTACTAAATCGCGGTACTAATGAGAATGCGCTGCAAGATTTGGCGATCTGTAGCGTGAATCGATTTTTCCTCGATTTTACAAAATTTAATCAAATAATTTTTACCATGACTCCAGAAATCTCCACGAATTTTCCGGTTTTTCCGCACTGGAAAGCTGCTATGCATTAGCAGATGCACGTAAAACACGAGAGAAAAATTTTCAGCAAAACCGCAACATTATAAAAGCCACAGAGTCACTGTATCTTGCTCTGCATCCGGAGACTTGGATGCCCTATAGTCGTTGTATATCTATATACACTCATACCGACACACTATAGCATTCCGCACACTCGCGTCGACGCAATTTTCAAACTTCCAGATTTTTTGATTTGATATTCTGCTCGCCTGCAGATATAATATCCACGCATACGAGCGTGATACGGGCTGCCTGTAATTAATAAGCAGCACTAGCGTGAAAGGGGCTTGCAGCCATTACAGCTGATTCAAGCGCGATCGATAATTAAATATATGTATATCGCGTCACTTCCACGATGAATTCAAATCGATCATCTAACCGATGAATAATCACGCGATCAGCACACCTGCGTCGTCGCATCACTCGCGTCGCTATACATAATGTCTCGGTATACGCACACTAATGCAGCTACTATATATGTATATATCACCGCTTTCCCGCTTGAAGCAGCAGAGAAATTTCGATGGCACGCGATTTTATTAGCCGGCGACGGCGCGATGATGATCCGCGCACTACGTTGATAAAGCTCGCGAACGCGCAATTATTTTGTCCAGCTAGTGGATTATTCCGTTGGGCGCCATTTATGACGGTATATTATCTCGTCACATTAATTATTAATGCGAGTCCGCAAAGTGCAATGCGGCTCGCCAGGATCTGCTTGGCGGCGTCTTCCTCGTGGACACTGGCCTCCTGTCGGCCAGTGCTGCTCCTACTATGCATTAGCGCATGATAAAATTAGGACGAGTTCACGAGGATACACTGATGAGTGATAACGCGAGCAGGTAAATTTAGCAAGGTCGGATTTATTCAATCAATAATTTACAAAGCGCATCCGAGCGGAACGCAACAGGTGGAAAAACTCGCGAGAGAGAGCCGCACACAATGAGAGAGAGAGAGATACATTCTCGGCTGGTACTCACGCTGTGAAGACGCTTTTCAACAGGCCGCTGCCTCGGGAACGCCAAAGATCGGGAGTCCGCTGACTGTCGCACAAGTCCGGGGGAATACTCCCCGTTGCCGCTGGGTACGGAAGCCTCGGCACCTGCAGGACCTGCGTCGGATGTCGGGGCGACCGGAGCACACGCGGCGCGGGAGAGGTTAGCCTCGATACAGGTCACACGATGTGTAGCGGATGACGACTGGAACAAGTCTGCTCGCTCATGGAATGGCCGCGAACTGCGCGAGCCGCGAGCTGCGTTCCTATTGGCCAGCCATTTTGGGCGCGCGCGCATTCTCTGTCTCTCTCATATTCAAACCTGTGTGTTACTCTCCCTTTGCTGCCACTCGGGTATACACCTGTAACAATCTTCTGGATACATCAATATATGAGATTCGATAATAACTTATATCTATTTGCATTGGAGAGAGTGATGGGACTTTACCCGTCACATAAGAATAAATTTCAGGGAAGTCGGCCGACAACTGCATTTTAATCGCGCATGGATGGATTAGTATGGAAATTCCTATAAGAAACCATAAATTTCACTTTTTTAAAAAACGGCTCGACGAAAGATTTTCATTTTTGCGGGAGAAACTTCCATTTATCATGTACTTGAAGTGAGAAAAATCAATTCTGAGGGGCAAGCATCTTTGGGTTAAAGTCAGTTCAGGCCAACCGTGTTTAGATGACTCACTGATTGTGACCGAAACACTCGAAAAACACATCGAAGTTCTGGAAAAATCCCCCAACGACCTAAACGAAACTAACCTCACTGTTAATCGTGAAAAAGCGTTTAATTCACAAAGGAGGTTAAATTTTTGGGACTATTGATGAATCAAGACGGTTGTCGTCCAAATCCCTCCAGAATTTCACCAATTTTAGATTTTTCAGAACCGAAAAAGATCAAAAAATTTTCAGAGCTTCTCAGGCATGGACACGGTGTTCCTGGAGCGCTCGAAAGTTTTGCAAAAATGACGAAAAAACTGGATACGCTATCATCTCCCTCTCGTTTTCCCGTTTAAGAATCCGTTTCGACCGAAATCGGATCTGCTTCAACATTAATATGCGGGGAAAAATGTGGAAACCCCATATGATCACGTGTATTTTGGTTAGCCTTGATAATGACTCGACCGGCGAAGATATACCAGTTGCTGATTCAACGTTTCTGGGCTGGTTACAGGAGAAGAAACATGTATTTTCATAGGAAATTCCCCGTAGAATTAGCTGGTCGAATTCATTGTCCGATATCTAGAACTGTATTCAAGATGCGGAGGAAATGGCGCCAGAACTGTCAGTAGAACTCGATCTGGCAGCAACGCTTGGGCTTATGAGTGCATCCGGCAACAGGGTATGGAGGTCTAAATAACGGGCTGATTCATTATTTCTTGACGTACATCTCGAGGTAGAATCCAAATTTGAGGTCTGTTTCAATCCGACTTGCAAGGTTACCATTTGAACTGCGGAAAACTACCACGATTCCCCAAGAACCACCACAATTTCGCAGAACAAAAGTTGGAGAAGTAGGCTTCAGGTACGATCTAGGTACGTTTTCAGATTATTTCACCTTTGTGATCATATCCAGCAGACTAAACAAACTCGAACGAACTCTGTGCGAAGATATCCTATCTCATTGCAAAAAAATACCTCCTTGATCGATAGACTGGAAAACTTGGCTGAGAATCGAAAAAGTGATGGATCTTCGGAAATCTTGGTAGTTTTCCGCAGTTCAAATGGTAACCCAGCAAGTAGTGCAAAACTTTCGAGCGCTTCAGGAACACCGTGTGGCCTCTTGGTACAGAAAATTTTTTAAAGATTTTGCAACCATTGCTGAACCTCTTACGAGGCTCACAAAGAAAAACGTGAAGTACACATGGGGCACCGGGCAACAAGAGTCTTTTGATAAGATTAAAGCGCTAGTCGCAACAGCTCCGGTTTGAGCCCAACCATCATTTGAGCCTGAACATCAATTCTATTCCAGATCGATGCTTCGAACACCGGCCTAGGTGCAGTGCTCACTTAAATGATTGACGACAAAGAACGAGTTATTTGCTTTGCTAGTCGCGTACTCACGCGTGCAGAGGCGAATTATTCTGTCAGCGAACGGGAGGGCCTTGCAGTTCTATTGATGATCCGTGGATGCCGCTGTTATGTCGAAAGATACCATTATGAAGTGATAACCGACCATAGTTGTCTAGTGTGGTTATGCAACTTGAAGTATCCAACAGGACGTCTAGCAAGGTAGGCTCTCGAACTACAATCGTACTCAGTGGAAATTGAATACCGTAAAGATCCACTTAATGTCGTACCCGATGCTCTGTCTTGCATGTATGAAGATGAATCAGAGAAAAGGTTAGCTGCTATGCAATGGTGCCAGAGACGCAAGATGCGTGGTATTTGAGAACGTATCGAACGGTCTCAGGAAATCCTGAGCATTCCCCACATATGAAGATCATGGAGGATCGATTATACATCTCTCGGCCGAATCGCAAACTAGAAGATTTTGTCTCAGATGGCAACGCTTGGAAGCCCGTTCCGGCCAGAGAGCGAAGGACCCAAGTCATGTGCAAACGACACTGCAAAGCAATGGCTCGCCATTCCGGCCGCATCAAAACAGTTGATCGCATTGCACGCTATTACTTTTGGCCCAGTCTATACGGGGTGTCACGAAATTTGTAAAAGGCTATCCCATGTGTCAACAAGTAAAAATGCAGCAACTACCTCCAGCGGGACTCATGGGTGAACGACAAGCAAAGAAACCTTGGTCAATGATAGCTGCGGATTGTATGAGCTCATACATTTGCACGGTCCAGGACAACGAACACATTATCGTTTTCGTGAATCTCTCCACTCGATGGGTAGAGATCGTAGCAACGAGACGCGCAGACGCAAAAAACTGTTATCAAGGAACTCGAGGAACAAATTTTGATGCGCTTTGGTACGCCAGAAATTTCCCATGCGGATAATTGCAAGGTGTTCAAAAACAAAGAACTTACGATGTTCGTGACAGAAAATGGCGTCAATCATTCAGTCCAGCTTAATACCCGCACGCGAATCCAACGGAGAAACAAAACCGTACGCTACGCGCTATGATAACCGCATTTGTGACTGAAAGCCACAACACGTGGGATGGAAAATTACCTGTGCTGATTTTTGCAATAAACACAGCTACACAAGAATCGACAAAAATAACTCCAGCATTCCTAAATCTAAGGAGGAGCCCACACCACCACATACTTATTAGTAGACGAGAAGATGTGGCAGCTGCAGAAGCCGCAGAGGCTAAAGAGCTTGGAACATGGGAAAATCACATAGAAAACCTTAGTGGGTTGCATTAAGTTACGGGAGACAACTCAGCTAAAGCGCAAGAACGCCAGAGCAAATATAATGATCATCACCGTGACGTGCAGTATGCAGTCGGTGAAAAAGTTTGGATGCGCAATCGCATATTGTCGTCTGCAGTTGAAGGCATTTCCGCTAAACGTGCACCAAAATTCTTAGGACCTGGCAAAATCTCAGCAGAATTGGGTGAAAATGTATACGAGGTGGTTGACGACGATGACGTCTCACTCGGAAGTTTCCCAGTATGCGACCGTGAGCCATTCATCTCAAACGAGAAGGAACCAGACCGGACAGAAGCTGTTTCTGAAGAATACGTGGGCGTGACGACTGGACTGCAGAATGACCTCAAGCTTCAACCAAACGAGTCCAACGATGAAATTGTGAATGGTGCGCAAACGCGATTGCGAGCGAAACCGCGGGGCAGACCCCGGAAAACGCGTATAACCGTTGATACCGGAGCACCGTCAGCGCGCGATCCGACCACTGCGACCGTTCAGCAAAGTACGTCCGATGCGGGAAGCGATAACCTGCGAATGATCTGTTGTATGCAAAATATGATGGGGAAACGGAAAGTACACCGGACATGAACGGTCAATACGCGGAGACCGATCAGCACCGATGCTAATACCGTGAGACGTCGCGAGTGGCCTCAAGGTTCGAAAAATGTGCCATCACCACAAATACCATCGGACGAGACATCACCTTGGTAAACGTATTGGTGCAAAAAAATGCCGGAAGTTTATGAAGCGATTTCAACATCCCCGTATCT
Organism: Eretmocerus hayati; assembly: GCA_029851415.1. NCBI lineage: Eukaryota > Metazoa > Arthropoda > Insecta > Hymenoptera > Aphelinidae > Eretmocerus > Eretmocerus hayati. The sequence goes on along the minus strand of CM056742.1, from coordinate 192,196,426 downwards.
TGTAGTGCTTTATGAAGGGTCGAAAAGGACTTTCCGCCCCCTGTAGGTAACCTAACTTCGACGTTTGAATTCATTGCAACGCCAATGCAGAGTCAAAAATCCCTGTATGTAGCTATTTACTTCAATTTGTAATGCTTTAGATAAGATAATCCACCTTTCCGAGAATCCAAATTGAATCCTTAGCTCGCGCACTGCTATCCGACATTTTGAATACGGGTTCGCACCGAAACTGCCTGCATAGCATTTACCAGATCGGCAAAGTCCCCAGTTGACTATGAGGCCTTCTAGACCAATGAAATCATCATCTAAAAATCCAAATACACTCAATCTTTGCACGAGATTAGCCGAAAACCCGAATCCCCATCCGCGCGCACCTCATAAACGTGCTTTTAAAATGGCTCACGAATTTTTTTGTCCTATCCATTCCCGTGTTATTACTTCTCGCTAAAGCGTTGTATCGCTATGTCGAGTACATTTTCTCGGAGCATTTGATTAGATTAGATGGAATCTATGCGGAGAAGAGTCCACGATTGGTTTTCAAGTCGTGGGAATAATTTTAGTGGCAAAATATCTTTTCCGTCCCTGTCCCTCCCGTCACCCTCTGCAACACCTAAAACTTGTCATATCTTTGTTCGGCTCCAATTTTAAGCTACGTAGCTATAGGTGCTGTCTTTTCATGCCACAATAAGTGGAATTCAACTGCTCCGAGCCGCCCAAACTCGTCTGGTTCTGAAATAATTTTTTAACGTAAATCACTCCCTTTGACGATTTTGTCTCCAAAAAATCCCACTTCCGGTGAAATCATTGTTATATATTACCAAAAACCGGTAAATGACTCCAGAAGACTGTATTTTAATTCTCAAGTATGGAAAATTCAGAAACTCTGGGCATACTAGTAAATCTTACATTACGGGGGAAAAAATTCATAGTTGGTGGGTCTCGAACATACAATCGTCGGGTTACGAAGCTTGTGTCCTAACATTATGCTAATTAACAGGTTACAAATATGATTTTCAAGGCGAGGCCGTAGTTTGTTAGGCCATTTTGAATTTTTGTTTTCATTCTTATGAATTTTTTCTCCATAGCGCAATCCTGACATGCATTTTACTGATGCATACAAAATCCCATGTGATTTGATTCAGTAAAACTCAGGATATTTTCAGAACGGATTTTGCACTAACCCAAAGATATGCAACATGGCGACTGACTACGGCGTCGTGTTAAAGTCGTCGATAAACAATAGTCCTCTTGGATAGCCCTCAAATTGATTTATTCTTTCCATGAGCGGAAATCGATGAAACCAATAAAAATCAATAATCGAGAGAAAGCCCAGCGATCCCATTCTCAGCATTTGGGGATAACAAGAAGGAAATCAAAACATCATCGTGGCCCTCAGAATAGTTTCGAGCAGCCGGTCACATCGCTGTCCCACTCGTCACCACCACGGTAACGTACGGAAGCCGAGGTGGCTCACCGCTCGGACTCACAGAGATACAACTGGAACGCGCGGCGAGCGGTCGGATCGCATAGCGCTCTGACCGCGTGCCACGCGATCTTTAACCAAAAATAACTCATTCATGGATTTATGCGGGAAAATTATCCACGAGAGTGCCGCATCATCGGATCATATGAGGTGGGTGTACCTGATTTGCCCCCACTGTTCATTTTTTGTTTGTAAGATCTGCCATGACCCACTGACGCAGAGCTATCTATATTCTCCCATGTATATGAGAGGCCTACTTCCGGAGGATTCCTTGAGTTCGTCATAAAATCGGGACATTTCGCAGATGTTTTACTTCCCTACGTGTAAAAACAGTTGAGACGAAGACGAGCTCCCGCTTTGGGATCAGACCTCCCAATTCTGCAACAAACCCCTCTAAGTTGAGACGTAGACGAAGAGAATGACTCAAATACATTGATATTGGCTGCACAGATTATGTTCGCATGGTATTTTGGTCGCCGACGAGAGAAGTCAAAATCAGCAGTAATAACAATATACTCAATAAAAGGAACATCGAACAAAAAATTGGTTTTGCGCTTTTCGACTAATTTTTTCGTTACTGAAAATCCATGCCAAATCAAATTACAGCAACCAACCTGAATACCCCTTAGCTTATTTCCTTTGACTCCGTCTCAACTTTGGAACGATTCCCAACCGATTATATACCCATATTACCAAATAAGAGCAATGTCTTTAATTTGCCCTCTTGGACTTTCTACTGATCCCCTATTCTTCACCATGGAAATCCATTCACTCATCTTGAGAAGGGAAACCGAGATATCCCGATCTCGTGAATAACCCACGCGAATATGAAAGTGGGTCTTTGTACATGGGGAGGCAAATAAGACGCACCCTTTCGAGGACTCACCTTTGCTGGAAAAATTAGAACGTCTCGACTCCAGTTGATCAAGATTAGATCTTCATCTAAGCTCAGGCCAAAGGTCTCAAAACAAGCCTCCAAAAGAGCTACAGTACGTTATAATTTTATTGAAATGAGTAAAAGTTTAGAGCAATCCAATAATAGCCCGGTCAATTCAAGCACCCTTACTCCATTTGATCCAAGTAGCACTATCATTAGCGGTAGGCCAAAGGTCTCGAAACAAGCTTCCAGAAGAGCTACAGTACGTTATAGTTTTATTGAGATGAGTAAAAGTTTAGAGCAATCCAATAATAGCCCAGTCAATTCAAGCACCCTTACTCCATTTGATCCAAGTAGCTCTATCATTAGGGTTCTTATCATTACTCGTCAATTCATAAATTTATCTTTTCTTGTTCAAGATCGCGTGGCGGGCGGTCGGATCGCACTGCAATCTGCTCGCTCTGCACGCGGTCGGATCGCACTACGATCTGCTCGCTCTGCACGCGGTCGGATCGCACTACGATCTGATCGCTCTCCACGCGGTCGGATCGCACTATGATCTGATCGCTCTCCACGCGGTCAGATCAAACTGCGCTCTGATCGCGCGATCTAGAATTAAATCTAAAAAACTAAATCTAACAAACAAATTCATGGGATTGCCTAGTGATAATTGGAGCATTAATGATAGGGTGGCGTGCTTGGATGATGAATCACGAGGCAAGTGAGCCCAAGTCTGTCCATCTAGTCTCAAGAATTAGCATAATCGTGTTCGTGGGAATTGAGAACCGATCAGGTGTGTCATGCTGAAAACTGGAGGATTGAATGATTCCAACTGAACCAAGAATTATATCCCCTTCTTTAACAGATGGAATATCCGTGAGAGATATGTTGTCATACGTTATCGGTTCCAGAACATATTGATCATAATCATAGTGTTTCAATTTTCCAATAGGGCCCGAAAAACTTTCATATGAAAATTTCACATCAATTTGTTGAATTGCTGTAAAATTGGCATTCGATTCATTCTTGCAAATGCATTTTCTTCGTGTAAAACTAACAACTTTGTATGTCCTTGCGTTTATGTAAATGTATCTGGAATTATCGATTTGAGCGTCATGTCAAATAGAACTCCATGTCGAAGTTGGGCCGATTGGACAAGAAGATGAGAAAAATGTGTGACCCAGTCTTTCATAGATTCAGAATTGGAAACAAGTTGAGTGTTACTATCATCTTCATTATCACTGGCCCAGGAAGAGGAAGTAGAATTCTAACATGCAATATATTGTAACTATAGTTGTACGAGCACGGTGCGCTTCTGAGGAGGATGAGATTTTTAAAATTGTCAAAAGAAACTGAAAAGTGGATGCTTTTCCATGAAACTTCACGAGCAGAACCTGATTTTGAGCGAAATCGGATCAGCTCTTTTTTTTTTAGTAGTTATCAGATTGATCATTTCCCATGTATTGCTTATGGAGAAATTTGGCGACTTAATGTTTTCTTCGCATCTTTGAGGTTTTCTCGTAATTACTCAGAAAAGGTGGGTCATAGCAAAAAATGTAAGGAATATTTTTTCATAGATTTTTTGAAGAACAACAAGTAGACGTAATGAGATCAATCGAGAAACTTAGGCTGCCTCCATGGTGTTGAAAGGAATAGTAGATAATTAGCAGAAGGCGCGAGGCTTTTCGTAAGAAACTTGAGCTTCCACTAATGATATGTCAATCCCCTCGAGTTTTATGATTCATCCAACCACGTCTTTTTGTAGGTCTTCAAAAAATCTATAAAAAACTATTCCTGACATATTTTACTATGACCCACCTTTTCTGAGTAATTGCGGGAAAACTTTAAAGATTCGAAGTTAACGTTGAGTCGCCAAATTTCTCCATAAGCAATACATGGGGAATGATCGATTTGATAACTACTCAAAACAAGGAGCTGATCCGATTTCGCTGAAAATCAGGTTCTGCTCAGGAAGTTTCGTAGAGTAACATCCACTTTTCAGTTTCTTTTGACAATTTTGAAAAACTCATCCTCCTCAGAAGCGCACCGTGCGAGACGATCCAACAATTTTCAGTCTATTTCAACCCTTTGCGGAATGGTGCCACATATATGTGACACCTGAGTATACGCTCGGAATATTCATAAACGGCGATTACACGGATATGGAACGATGGAATGAAACAATGCTCTCCTGGAACCCCTCGGTACTCGCTCAAATATGATCTCCTGATTGAATCCGTTCTCCTAGACTTTGTTTTACGAAGTGCAAGTTGAACAATGCGAGAGAAAAATTTTTCTTACATCTCGTCCTACATAGTTGTAAAAACTAACCCATTCACATGAACATTCTTAGTAGGAATTGGAATAGGCCTCTCATACACGTGGGAGAATATAGATAGCTCTGCGTTGGTGGGTCAGGACTGAACTCACGAACATTATATGGACAGTCGGGTGAAATCAGGCATACTCACCTCATATGATCCGAAAATGCAGCAATCTCGTGGATAATTTCCCCGTGTAAATCCATGAATAAGTTGTTTTGGGTTAAAGATCGCGTGGCGCGCGGTCAGAGCGCTATGCGATCCGACCACTCGCCGCGCGTTCCAGTTGTATCGCTGTGAGTGCGAGCGGTGAGCCACCTCGGCTTCCGTAGTAACGTGCACAACATCATCGAGGCGTGTTAGACGCTTCGATCTCTTGCGCTGCACGCCACGAGTATGCCGAGCCAGATGCGGTGCCACGCGGCATCCTCACATACGTTTTGGTCCCTCCGCGTAGGCTCCAATACCGTACGTGAACGCGATTTTCACAGGCGATGAATTAGTATGATTCCAAGCGTCAAAATGAGCTCAAATAAGATAAAAGCGTTTGTCATAAGTGATGAAATTGATATTATTAAGCTACGTCACAGGGTTTTCTTGAAATTTAGAGAATCTTCGAAAAATTCGCGTGGTGTTTCAATTATCTCTAATACTACTCCTGGTGGAATTTCAAGGAGCCTGTTGATTTCGTTTTCGAGCAGTCGATATTCAAAGTTTGAGCTCGTAACACGTGAAGGATAGGAGCGACACAGCAGAAGGCGACTGTTTTGGACTGTTCTCATGAATGCTTTGACAATTCCTTAGAGGACTCGCTGAGAAATTAACATGTCACTAGCGTTATTGCCTACCTCGCTGACGCTCGTCCGGCTTGGAAGTGTCTCTGATATGATATGAGCCCTTGAAATGCCTCTGTAGTTCAACAATCTAACGTTGAGATTTGACAATACAGTGGATTCGGGAAAAATAATTACCTTGATGTAACCTAGTAACTGTGATTGAGAACTATTGAGTTGGTGTAAAGTTGCGCATAGTGAGGTTCCTGAATCTCCAGTGAGTATCTGGGAATACCGCTCAGTTAGCCAGTCCCAGCGACGGCCTCAGACCCAATCTCCGCCCCTGCCTCAGCCACGCCCCATCCACGGCCCTATCCCTAGTCCCAGCCCCAGCCTCAGCCTTAGCCACAGCCCTAGTCTCAGTCTCAGCCCCAGCCTTAGCCCAAGACCCAAATCCAGCCTCGGACCCAGCGTCAGTCTCAAGTTTAGCCACTGCCCCAGCTCCAGCCCCAGCCCCAGCCCAATCTCATCCCTAGTCACAGCCACAGCCTCCAGCCTTAGAGTTAGCTCCAACCCCAGCCTCAGCCACACTCCAGCTTAGCCTCAGCCTCAACATTGGCCCCAGTCCCAGCCTCAGCCCCAGCCCCAGCCCGAGCCTCCGCTTCAGCCACGCTCCATCCACGGCCCCAACGTCAGCCTCAGCCTTAGCCACAGCCCTAGTCTCAGTCTCAGCCCCAGCCTTAGCCCAAGACCCAAATCCAGCCTCGGACCCAGCGTCAGTCTCAAGTTTAGCCACTGCCCCAGCTCCAGCCCAAGCCCCAGCCCAATCTCATCCCTAGTCACAGTCACAGTCTCAGCCTCAGCCTCAGCATTAGCTCCAACTTCAGCCTCGGCCACGCTCCAGCTTAGCCTCAGCCCCAACATTGGCCCCAGACTCAGCCTAAGCCCTGGGATGCGGCTACATGCAGTCGTTTGAGGCGACTCTGAGAGGGCGGGCAGCGCCTCTAGCGGCAATTAAGCTGTTTTCTCCATGTAATTTGAAGGAAACACCACCACAGCCTCCGATGGAGGCGCTGTCCCGCTGTCTCAGAATCGACTCAAACGACTGCATGTAGCTGCTGCCATATAGCTTCGGCCTCAGCCCTAGCCCAAGCCACAGCCCCAGCCTCAGCCCCAGACCCAACATCGACCCCAGCCTCAGCTCCAGCCTTGGTCCCAGCATCAGCTCTGTCACAGGCCCAGCCTCAGCTCCACCCGTAGCTCCAGATCCAGCCTCGACCCTAGCCACAGCCCATCCAGCCAAAAGGAAAGTTTTGACTGATTGGATCTTGGAACAACTGATCGGACCATCAAATCGACTAAGTAGCCTAATCCGTACGGATAAGTCAAATGTCATCACCAGCAACACCAACACGGACTCACCAATTCACCGGACATGCAGACCCAGCGTACCCACCGATTCGCCAACCCTCTAACCCACCGACCCACCAACAGCACCTGCGGCGCCACCACGATACGAGGCATCCGGACGGAGAAAATTGGACAGGCGCTTAATCAATTTAATTCGTGGGGGGGATATTGAGAAATCTACGATCATTCACCTTGTGAATCCTATCCCACTTATAATCTGCATCTAGATTAAAAAATGATCACTACGAATATTTCTCTCTTCAGCAATGAATAACATCTATACCGTTATTAGCCATTTCGTTTGACTCAATCAAAACACTAATTTCGAAATAGTTATTCACATCCAAAGATGCAATCATACTGAAACAGACAACCATTAGAACCCAATGGGCAGTGGAAACTTAAGTAACTTTCACCAAAACGATAGACATTTCCACAGAAATTTCACTGGAAATTTAACGATTTTCACTGAAATTCCAGCGGAACTTCCACAAAACTTTAGCAATTTCAGTGAAATTTCCACTAAAATATTAGTGAACTTTCCATTGAGAATTCAGAGAAATTTCCATTGAATTTTTGATGAAATTCCACTAAAATTTAAGCAATTTTCACTGAAATCCAGTGGAACGGATCACTTGAACCCTGGTGATTACCAATGAAATCACTAAAGTTCAAGTACATCGATCCGCCCACCAACCCACCCACCGGACCACTAACCCCCAAGCACCCGCCAACCCACCCACCCATCTACCTACCCATGACCCAACCATGATCCATAGGGCGACCCATCACCCTTCACCTCCTCCCGATAGGCAACCCGAGACGCGAGATTCTGACGGACAAATTCTGGCTGGGCTTTTAATTATTTTAATTCATTCAAGTGTTATCTTCATCCTTGCCAAAAATAGGGACCCGCGCCGCGCCCACTTATTTTGTTTACACGAGGACTCAAATGTTTGTGCTGTTTGTCCGCGCGCAATGCTAGTTTTTTCCCTCGCGGAAAGCGTATGTGTGTGAGCGTGTTCGTGCACGAGCTGCCTTGTTAGGTATACGCCACTGTACATGAAATACGGCGAGGTCACGTTGCTATCAAAGTAACACGGCTTGCTCAAACTTTTCATCCTGATTGTCCCAGGAGACATACCTGAAAGCACCACAACAAGGACAAAAAATGCTGGACCTTGCAAAATCTACGGCGTGGCTAGGCCAACTGTTTCCATCATCTGGAAAAACAATAATCAAATAATACAGACTCTTTCTGTAGGAAACAATCATTCGCTTTGGAAATTTTGACCGCCATTTCTACCTCTCATATGGAGATTCAGATGATTTGATTTTTTATTACTGCTCTGAATAGAAAAGCATGCTTTGAAATCACTAATTTCGAGCCCAAAAACAAACTCTACCATCTGCCTGTGATTTGACAACTCATGATAAACTCCAAATCACCAAAAAACGTGGCAATAATGTGAAAGAAAATTTGCCCACCTCATAGGTTTGAAGGAAGTCTCCTCAGTGGAGTCATTCCCGGATTTCTTAGATGCTCTCGCGTTCGGGGCTAGATGAGGAGTTGTTAAATACACATTGCACAACAACAATGATTCGAGATTTGAGGTCATACTTCAAATCATCAAAATTTCCACATAAAATGTGAATGAAAGTTCGTGGAGGGGGTGTATGAAGACTGCATGCTACTAATTGACCTAAGTCGGGATGAAGATGAATTTGATAGAACCTATTCTTCAAGATCCACGAACCGAACGATGACGTCTCACACAAAACAAATACTTGATCGCAAGAACATTATGAGATGTCCCAACACTCCATCCATGCAGTTACATGAAAGATCTCTAAACATGAGTGGAGATCGTGATCCAATTTTTGGCTTTTCAACAAAACAAATCCGTCAAATTCCATCGGAAGGAATGAAGTTACACAGAACAAACAAATTTCGGCGACGAAGAAGCGATTTCCATCGTGAAGAAGAAGTTTACACAGATAAAGACCGAGCAGCTGCTGTGAATATGGGTAGCAGAGACATCAAGCAATCCTTGAAAATGAAACGCAAGCATGAACGAAATAAAATGATGCAAATACCTGATGAAGCTGAGCCTGGTTCCATGCTTGCCCTGGGCATGAAAGAGTTGCGATGTGCCAACCTCTGTGTTGCTTTAAGCTGCATGAACAAGGTGAATATTTATATAGAATTCCATACTTGATAGTTCTGCAACTAAAATCTGTATCCTCCAGTACGATCCATATCCTTCGAAATCATTAAGAAGCGCAATAGCGCCTTGCTGGCAGGTAAGGGTGTGTCCACAAATTGGGCAGCGCACAGCGCAGCTCACGGCACACGCGCTAGCGCGCACTGAGATGGCCTATGAGTAATTCCGCGCGAAAGCGGACCACGAATTGCAGACATATCTCAGATTGTTTTTCCACTATTCTTAATCGATTCTTTGGTCCAAAAAAATGAACTTTTCACCCTCTATGGGCTGAAAAAAAAAATTTTTTGTTTCCGTGGGGAATATCTTTGTGATAGTGATTTAGGAAAAAATACCAATCTTTTTTCAGTAAAATGGGTGTAGTTCCGACTTGAGGTAAGATACGACCACGCAAATAGTGGCATTCGAAAGGTCTTTCAAAAATCTATCGAAATATGTTTCGAAAAATTGTTTTGAGGCTACGGACGCCCCCTATGAGCAAAAAGGTGAAAAACAGAAAAAATTCATTTCCTCAAGAACCTAATTTTTTGAAAATCTGGAAATCCATATTTTGATATAAAATTGCGTGTACTTCTAGGAAAAAGTGGTCCCGGTCTGTGCTTTTGGGTTCTACGCTGTTATTTTTACGTTTTATCAATATTCTCAGCCTTTTCGGTTGAAAAATGAATTTTTCTGCGCATGTGCAGGAATTTAGACTGCTAAAACCAATTCCATTGGAAAGCCAAGGAAATTTCCTTCAAAATGACTATACTTGGTGAAGTCGATTCGATGTACTAGGACCAAAGTTAGAAGGTCTAAAAAATGATGACACTTCTACTCGAGTCACGATAATAATGGGAAATTCGTGCAAGATCTGCATTTACCCCTCTTGAGGATGCTTCATCATTGATGTGATGTAACTTTCGGCCAAGTAGATAAAATTGACTTCGCCAAGTAGTCATTTTAAAGGAAATTTCCTTGACTTTTCAATGGAATTGGTTTTAACAGTCTAAATTCCTGCGCATGCGCAGAAAAATTCATTTTTCAAGCGAAAAGGCTGAGAATATTAATAAAACGTAAAAAAAACAGCGTAGAACCTAAAAACACCGATCAGGACTACTTTAATCTGGAAGAACACGCAATTTTACATCGAAATATGGATTTCCAGATTTTTAAAAAATTAGGTTTTTGAGGAAATGAATTTTTTCTGTTTTTCACCTTTTTGCTCATAGGGGGCGTCCGCAGCCTCAAAAAAAATTTTCGAGACATATTTTGATAGATTTTTGAAAGACCTTTCGAATGCCACTATTTGCGTGGTCGTATCTCACCTCAAGTCGGCACTACACCCATTTTACTGGAAAAAATTGGTATTTTTTCCTAAAAACACTATCACAAAGATATTCCCCACGGAAACAAAAAATTTTTTTTTCAGCCCATAGAGGGTGAAAAGTTCATTTTTGGACCATAGAATCGATTAAGAATAGTCGAAAAACAATCTGAGATATGTCTGCAATTCGTGGTCCGCTTTCGCGCGGAATTACTCCTATATGCATCACAACTTTTGATGACGAAGTCAACCTATCTTCCCCCCTCCCACTTTACTTTTTCCAAAAGTCTAACTTGGCGAGTAACACCATCCTTTCCTCCATAACTTCATCTGAGATCAAAGTATGAATTTCAATTCTTGAGGGTCATGAGATCAGGGGAAACATGTCGAGTAACTTTTCACCCAAAATCTCAACGTGAAATAAATGAAGAGAGATTGCAAAATATTGATTTCAATTCTTGAGAGTCATGAGATCAGGAAAAGTATGTCGAGTAATATTTTTCCAAAATCTGAATGTGAAATGCATGAAAATGATTGATTACATTACAATCTGATTATAATCTCTCTGTAAGTTTGACTTAACTTGAGTTACTCACCATCTCTCTTTCCCTTAAAATATATTGCAAATAATAGATCAATAAAAAAAAACAGAAGTGAGAAAATTCAATTTAGCATTGATCGTTTCAGTTTGGAAGTCAGTAAAGATGGTGAGTAATTCAAGTTGAGTCAAACTTACAGAGAGATAATAATCAGATTGTGTAATCAATCATTTTTCATGCATTTCACATTCAATTTTGCAAAAAAATTACTCGACATACTTTTCCTGATCTCATGACTCTCAAGAATTGAAATCAATATTTTGCAATCTCTCTTCATTTATTTGACGTTTAGATTTTGGTGAAAAGTTACTCGACATGTTTCCCCTGATCTCATGACCCTCAAGAATTGAAATTCATACTTTGATCTCAGATGAAGTTATGGAGGAAAGGATGGTGTTACTCGCCAAGTTAGACTTTTGGAAAAAGTAAAGTGGGAGGGGGGAAGATTTCAGGACTTGGCTATGGCAATGATTGAGAATTCCCAGATTGACAAATATAAGATGTGAACAGTAACATGTAGAAAAAGCAAAAACACTCATCTATATCTTATTCTTAAAAATCATCCCCCCCCCCCAAATGAACGGCAGTGTGCTATGTTCCAAGATAAACATTTTTGAATCCCAAACAACAGAATCTGGAGCAGTACAACTTTTTGTTTTTGATAGCAAAACTTGGAATTAGTTCATGAAATTCGACTTGAGTTGATGCAAAGACTCTCAACTCTACTTTTAATAGTATAAGGTTTTCAGTTGATGAGAAACTTCTTTGTTGATGAGAGGTTGAGGTTTTGTTGATGAGAAACTTGATTGTGAATTTTCCTTACTCGAGTTGGTTCACCCACTCTCCAAGAAGAGAGGATCACAAACACCAAAATGAGCAACTAATGGGTGACTAACAAATGAAATATGGAATTATGACAATACATCTGTTTCTCAACACTATTTGAGAACCAAAAACTTGAACAAATTTCAACTAGGACATTGATTACTTATGGCACGTTAAGAAGTTGAAGTACTTCATTCGTGGGAACGAGAATGAAGATTCAATAGCATTATGTGAGAAGTGCTTTGATGCCAGACAGAATGATCCTCAAAGTACATCCAGATGAAAGTATGGATCCAGTTTCTATGTTGATTGACTTCTCCGCCCTAAATTTTTCCAAGTTGAACTTGCCAGTTCTCTCTAAGAGCTTAAATCTGCTACTCTATCTCAATAATAATTATGATAAATCAGATGAACCCTGAACAACTCAATTAGACCTGTCGCCAGATTATAGAACGGGGCAGACTCAAGAACAGGAATGATGAGATAGAGATCGAGATGTGCGGTGGATCGGACACTTCATTGGTGCGCTAGCCGACGGAGCCTCTGGCACGCTTGAGGTCACAACGTAAACTGCTGCGCTTAGGGCAGCACAAGACCGATTGGGTCCGTTTTCACTTTTCCTTCTCGCCAGCGTCCTATTCCCCCATTTTCTAATTTTCGGGACTGTTGCCAAGCGGCCGTTGCTGCTTGGAACATCTATGCGTACAGGGCACGTACATATCACGCCGCGCGGTAGCGAGGCAGCGAAAGTATATAGCATGGTGCATCGCTGCCTCACTACCCTCTACTATATACAGCTGAATGGCTGGTTTCCCAACCTCAAAGAATTTCGAACATACTTATCTCCTCTTTGCCTCCCTCTAATGTACCCATGCTTACTCCTCAGGGCCTCTATTTACCCCTTCAACAATATCCAGAAGCAATCCTGACGTTACCTTTAAAAGTTAGATGAATATACTAGTGCTCTCAATGCATTGACTTCAATTCTCATTGAGCAACTTTCCAATCTGGGGAACCACTTCCACCGCCATCTAGTGAGCCACTTTTACTTCCGCTCTCGGTGAGGCTTTAGTTGTAACAACGCTCATCGGTGTATGTGTGTGTGTGTGTATTTATATGAGTGCCAGTTTCAAAATGTCCCTAGACATCAAGATTACATGCGATGGCGTTATGAGTGAACGCTGACATGGGCGGGCACGCATGGTGCGTCATGTGTGAGATGTGAATGCTTATGTATCTGTGCGATAAGGCATTGCGTTGCATGTTTGAATGTGATACCGCGCGCGGTAACGAAGAGATCTGTACATGCGTGATTAGGACATAACTTGGTATTTCGAAGCCAAAAACGGCGGAGGTCGGAATTTGGCTTAAAAACTGAGTAGTTGAAATATAGCTGCAATCTGACTTTTTATAGGTGTTTTCCAATCTATTTGGCATCCAAAAACAATTCCCAGGCGGGCATAAACGTTAGTCAATCTACGTGAAAGGTATGGGCAGTTTTCGATATATTTCCGCCACACAGTAAGGACAATTGGCATAAAAACTGAACTCAAAGGCGTAAATCGAAACGGATCGTTTCTCCCAAACAGACAATCACGCGCGGATTTTTTTCCTTTTACTCTGACGCGGAAGGCTGTTCACGTAATTTATCACTCACACTTTGATATCACACTGTCATGAGCAACTTCTCTGCCGAGTGCTGTATAATATTTTTTCTCCTCTCGGACCGAAAGTACGTCGAAATTTTATCAATCAGTACAAAAATACGCGTTTAACCCCACTTCTGCATTTGTTTACTGTGGGAAGTTCAAGCAGACGACCTCGCAGCTTTTATTTACTGTTTTTGCTGCATGATACTTTTGATGTGATGTTCTCGTCCGCTCGACTTTTGCAAAAGCGAGGCATCAAGCCCATAGGGAGGCGCAACCATTCCCAGTGTTCCTTGTGCGTCTCGAAGGCTGTTTTGGGAATATCACTCCTTTTTACGCGTACCTGGTAAAATTCGTTGGACATGTCAAAGCAGCTCATGTATTTGGCTTTTCCCGAAAGGCATAGTATCTCCTCACTCAAAGGGAGTGGATAATCATCTTGCACAATGTTGGCATTCAATTTCCGAGAGTCCATGACCAAGCGCCACTTTTTTTCACCCAAAGCGTCCATTTTCTTTGGTACTAGCCATACATTGGATCGGTAGGGCAAACAGCTTGGCCTAATTAGTTTCTTCTTCTCTAGAGTTTCTATTTGCCTTTCAATTTCAGCTTGCATGGATATTGGGTGACGGTACAATGGTGTGCTTATAGCCTTATCGGTTGTCATCGTGATTCCGTGTTCCACATCTTCTACCTCAGGCATTGGATCATCTGGTAGAGCGAATCTATCGTTGAACTCTGCGATGATATTGAAAATCTCCTTTGAAACGTCGGGAGAGATGCGCTCGGATACGTTGTCCAAGTCTTTCTTGAATTCTTGTCTCAGAAATTCGATGCGGTCTAAGCGCTCCTTTAATTCTTCTGAATGATTTATGCAGTCGAAATGTTTTCTTTCGTAGTGCTCTTTCAGCCGGAGCTTTCGCTCTTCAATAGTCACTCTATTGTCCAGTATAAACCTCAATATCTATTTTGCCGACGGTTGCGTGTTGGACGCTTCTTCCTCTTGGCTTTCCCGACTGGTCGGCTGCGTATTAGACGCTTTTTCCGCGCAGTGCCGTGGGAGGTCTTCATGGACAGTGAAACAGAGGTTTTCTCTGTATATGGGCTTGTGATCATCAGTTTCGTTGAACAGATGAAGCTTCATTTTTTCGTTTTCTTTCATTTCATATATTCCTGGCACGACATTAAGCCCTTCCACAAAATATACCCCAGGTGGGCTGTTGGGCATAATTTCCCTTGTATCAAAAGAGTTAGGTTTCAGCTGAGCCAGCTGGTGCTTATTGAGTTCCAAAGTAACTCTGCCTCCTAAATGATTCCTCAGGGTAATTGTATTTTTTTCATTATCCACTAGTGATTTGGAGCTTATTTGCCAGTCTTCACCTAGAATGCCATCTGCCTTTGTTGGAAAGTCATTGGTCACTACAAACAAAGTGAATTTAGTGGAAAATATTTCATTCTCACAAGTGCCGATGGCGTTATAGAGACCGTCAATGATGTAGAATTTCTTTATCTCGTGCGGCAGGAATTTCTTGAATGTCTGGTTTTTCGGGTCCACACATCGAACTTTTATGTGAGATCTTTTTGACCCTCGACCTACCAGAAGTCCATTTGGTGTTGCGGCACCGTGGAATTTTGTGGAAAGTATCGAGTCGTACCGATCAAGTCGGCCTGATCCATCTCCGAGGAAGCATTCTGAAGGGGAACTGTGGATGACTCCGCCATTTCGTGAACTCGACCTGGCGGGTCTTTGTTCTGTACGGCGGATGTGCGAAAATTTCTAGTCCTTAAGTGCGGATGTTTCCGCCAACATATTTCTTCCGTATGCCCCGGAATATCGCAATGCCTGCAATGTTTTCCTGGTTGAGAGGTGTTAACTTTGTCAGAGCGGGTCGTGGTTGTCTTTTGGTTGGACGATCCTGTGTTTGGTTCCTGATCTCTCCAATGTGACCCATCGCGGCGGCCCCGCTGTTGCGCTCTTATGATCTCGTCTTCGTTGTAGGTTTTTTCTCCTCGTATCGCTCTGAAGTATGCATCGTTTAACGTTGCAGGCTGTGCCGGTACTACCAAAGATTTTATCGTAGGTTTCAGAGCCCTGAAGAATCACTGAATCCTCTGTTCTTCTCCAATGCCCCTGTATACCCCCTTTTGGGGTCAACTTGGTCAATTGACCTCTGGACCCGTTTATCTATCTCTCCATATCGTTTTATGAAATTTTATGTCATTTCGATGTAGCCTTGTCTCGTGGAATTTCTTTCTTCTGTTAACTGATTATAGTCGCTTTCTGTTTTCCCGAAAGTTAGGCGCGTGGCCTCTTCAAAGTGTTTCGGACTTATCAGGCATGCGGTCGGCAACTGCAATCGCCTCAACCCTGAGTTTGGTGGCCATGACCTTGTGTATAAACTGATATTTTTCTGCATCTGTGGGTAATTGGTCGTTTATCCTCTTACATTGCTCTAAGAAGGCTTCGACATCTGTTGTGCCATCGAATTTCCGTACATCTTTGACCCGTTGGCTAAGTTCTACATACCGGGAGTGGGAAATTGAAGCTATTTCCCTCTCCAATTGTTCCTCGTTGATACTAGTGGTATCTTCAAAAATCTCAAATTGTGCTAAGCGCTCTTTTAATCTTTTCATCTCACTATCGTTGTTCTCTTTTTCGAGTGCTAGTTTCCGTTCTCTTAACAAGCTTTCTTCGAGTTGCTTTTTGAGCTCTTCTACGGTTGCCATTTTTGGGATGAACTGTGCGAGCGTTTCGCTGAATTGGAAAAGCCTATTCCTAATCGTTATCTTGGGTTTATGAAACCCGTCGCTTTCTGCAAAAAGGCTAGTTGTCTCTATCTCGGAACCCGAGTAAGAGCTCTCTGACGAGTCAGCGTCGTCAATGTAGAGCATTGGTTGAACGACAAGACGGTGGAATTAGTGTGAGCTCACTCACCTTGATATTCATAAGCTCTCCAACGAGTGATCCTTGACCCGTGCGGGCTTCCATAGCTGAGCGCCCACCGCGTCAGCGCGCGCTGGCTCGTAGCGGCTTCCGTAGCACTCTCTCTCCCTTCTCTCCAGGGACCGTCTCTAGCGGGCTGCTTGTTGAAAGCGTCTTCCCGCTTGCGTCTCTCCAGAGGAACTTTGGAGGGGTGGCTAGCTGCGGATCTCGGCTGGACGAGTCATCCAAACAAAGCAGCAGCGTTGTCCCTTCCGTGGGCTGTCTTTCTCTCACTCACTCACTGTATGCTTCTGGTGCTTAATTTGCACTCGCGATTCACACTCGCGACCCCGAATCCTGGCAAGATCGCCAATTTGTCACCAGATTATAGAACAGGGCAGACTCAAGAACAGGAATGATGAGATAGAGACCGAAATGTGCAGTGGATCGGACACTTTATTGGTGCGCTAGCCGACAGAGCCTCCGGCACGCTCGAGGTCACAACGTAAACTGCTGCGCTCAGGGCAGCATCAAGACCCATTGGGTCCGTTTTCACTTTTCCTTCTCGCCAGCGTCCTATTCCCCCATTTTCTAATTTTCGGAACTGTTGCCAAGTGGCCGTTGCTGCTTGGAACATCTATACGTACAGGGCACGTACACATATAAGATATATAAACAATCAACTCGGGCGTATATGAGAAGTTCTACAGAACTTTTGACATTTGGGCTACTGCAAAATGAAATTTTTTTATCATGGCATGCGTCTGGGATCAATTTTAGTGGTAACTATAACCTCAAAAATGAGTGGAAAAGTGCGTGCCGACTGATTTGGGAGAATGTTATTTTTGTACCAACCAAAAACGTTCTCAGACGTCCAAAGGATTTTGAGATACTCCCAGTCGAATGTAAACCCATCGGATCATTCACGCACTGCTAGATGTGGTCATTGGTCAGATTTTTGAGTAATTTTGACTGAGAATCAACGATTTTTTACCACTCACCAGCTCGTTCTTACACCACGAGGAGTATTCATGGAAAATACCTCTGGAAATTAGAATCATTTCAACGCGCCTTTCTATGAATCGGGATCGTGATAATATATATTCAAATACTAAGGTCCCACAGTGTTTTTTGATGGACGATTTGGGGCAAAATACGTCAACTGTCCTGGATTGCTTTTTGGAGGGTAAAATGTGTAATTTTGAGTCATCTGTGGAGGCCGTGGACCCCAAAATCAATGACATCATTTCCGACGTATTTTCGCCTCAGCTTTCCGGTGGCGGGGTTTGTTCTTCGGTTTTGTGCCATCATAACCTCAAAAATTAGTAATCTAGTTTTGAAATGGAAATAACTCAAAATTACCCGTTTTTCGGCTGTTTTGACATCTCCAATAGAAAGATCAGGAATTTTTAGCTCTCGAAGGAATGGGGGTTCTTCGATTTTCACTAGGAGTAAAGCAACGATGAAAGTACGAGTGGTCATTCACGTGCTGTTTACGTTTCGCGGGTGTTCTAGTTTCAACTTGACGCAGGGAAATAATCAATCGAGGCATGTTCGACGTATTTTTGACTCATCTTTCCGATGGAAAGCTCCGTTTTTTCTAATTTAGTTCAACATAACCTCAAAAAATGAAATTATCAGTCGAAAATGTCCGAACTCAAACTAACCTATTTTTTCGTCTTCTTGATAGCCTGATTCGGGAGATTGGACAATTCTCAATGTAATTGATGATCCTTTATGTGATTCACAATCTTTAGTGATGAAATAGAGTCCGAATGACTATATTCCTGCTTCTACAAGGAGCGAAGCAGTGAATTTCTGAGTCCTCGGCGTACGCGTGACATTAGGAAGCTTCTCTTCTTCATAATATCATTTTCCATGGGAATGGTCAGAAAACCAATTATAAGACACTATTCCATCATAAACATATATTAATTCCCCAAATATTGTCATCAATAAGACGCAAAAATAGATTGAATTGAGTTAAGATTCTTTAGATGCATGATTCCCGTTTTTTGAGGTTATGTTAAATCAAAATGTATAAACGGAGCTCAACATCGGAAAGATGAGATGAAAATACGTCGAAGTTGCCTCGATTGATTATTTCCCTGCGTCAAATTGAACGGCCCAGAACGCCCGCGGAAGGTAAAGAGCACGTGAATGACCACTCATACTTTCATCGTTGCTTTACTCTTAGTGGAAATCGAAAAACTCCCATTCTTTCGAGAGCTATTTCGAAGTAAAATTTCCTGATCTTTCGATAGGAAATGTCAAAAGAGCTGAACAGAGGGGTAATTTTGAGTTACTGCCATTTCAAAACTTGATTGCTAACTTTTGAGGTTATGGTGGCACAAAACCGAAAAACAAACCCGGCCATTGGAAAGCTGAGGCAAAAATACGTCGAAAATGATGTCATTGATTTTTTGGTACGTGGGGTCTACGGTTTCTACAGATGGCACAAAACTACATGTTTTACCCTCCAAAAAACAACCCAGGACAGTTGACGTGTTTTGCCCCATATAAGGGTGGTGCTGATGGCGAGAGTAGTCATAATCACAAGGTAGAACACGTATTTTGTCTCGTCAGATGAAAGAGAAGGATAGATGAAAATATTTCCTCTTCCAATATTGAAGGTATGTTCTACAATTTTCTCCCCTCTGAAGCTTTAAATTCAAAGCGTCATACACCTACCTTCTAGCCAAACTCCTCTTAGATTGATTGAAATCTCTCAGCCTTTATTTTTCGACTTTTTTCTTCTCCAATTGCTTCTCTCGTTTAAGTCTCGATTTTTCCCTCTTAACTCGAGCATTGTTTTCACTATTCACCATGAATTAATAATATTGAATATCCAATCACAATCGACGATCCAGCACCACGTGAGCTATTTTTATGTATCTAACTTAGAATCCTTTCAAACTGGGTTTTAATACTCGATTCGCACAGAACTGTCGTTAAATGCCCGAAACCGATATTGATATCAGAGCTTAGAATCAGGAAACAACTAGTTGCGCAAATATCTGAAAGCCTCCCCCCCTCCTTCCATACACAGACCTCCAAAATTCTATACAATGTTTACCAATTAGCACAAACATACACATCTACAGCGTAACGCTATGTCTATGTTTGATGAGCCTGTACGACAAGCGCGAGCTCTCGAATTCCTGCTGCTCGAGGTCTGGCGCCTCGTCCGTAATTCTTCAATTGAAAATTTTTTGAATCAAGTCTATGGTGGCATTTGAAGGTAAAATGGGTCTTTTGATGTGATTCATCTGTTTCCAAGATAATGTGAGCGATTGCAACCTCATAGAAGTGCCAAGACGAGCTCGATCACATCAACCCCATCGTTACAATCTTTGTAATGCTTCTCACTCGAATAATATTCCATATCAGGACATGGGAACTATGGAATATTGTTCAAAAAAGGGTGGAGGAAAATAGGCAAAACATCCCAGGAGCGTGCCCCCCTTCTCCCTCTTGTGCCGTGGAAATTTGACCTTTTTCAGTCGAGTGGGCGCATGAACTGACCCGTCTTCTTGATGCTATCATTTCAACGCAGTTGGTCGCACGCACCCAAACCAAACGGGATAGTATTGATGTTGTTTCGAGTTATTGGAATCCGTTTTGATCATGTAACTATCACAAATGTTATTTTTTTTATAAGCCAAGTGCGGGGAATCTGAATTTTTTGTAAAAACCCGGTTACGCAACTTCGACGTTTGTTTATGAATGCCGCGTTGGAGGCACGCGTCTGAAACCAATCTTTTCTCAATATATAGGATGCCTTAAATGTCACTGAATTTTGGCAGAATTTTTCGAGCAATGTTATTTTTGCAGCAGGCTGAAGAAATCAAAAAACGGCGCGAGTACGCTAAGAGATACGTAAGAAATTGAAGGTTGCGGGCCGTGCTGTGGATAGCCAGATTCTCTTGACAAAACAGCGAATAGAGTACACATTCCGAGGCCCTGGAACCTATCCAAATCAACTCCGACAACTTGATAATTTTCTGAAGGTTCAGAGATAGCGTGCAGTACGCCTAATGTCAGAAGTTCTGTAGAACCTCTCATATAGGTATATAAGGGTGTAGGGATACACATATACAGGTGTAAGGAAAGAGGTCGTCGTGGAATATACCCGACAGACC
This sequence comes from Eretmocerus hayati, assembly GCA_029851415.1. Classification (NCBI taxonomy): domain Eukaryota; kingdom Metazoa; phylum Arthropoda; class Insecta; order Hymenoptera; family Aphelinidae; genus Eretmocerus; species Eretmocerus hayati. The sequence goes on along the minus strand of CM056742.1, from coordinate 192,175,893 downwards.
TATTACGGAATTGACGCATGCCCACTAGCTCTTGATGAAGTCTTTAACATGGATGTAAGTGGCACGTCGAGACAGCTGAGACCCATAAATCAAGAGTAAAAGTGTAGCCAAGACTAAGATGTACAGTGATATGCAATGAAAGTGAATAGAATTGATTAGAGCAGCATCAGAGATCACTAATAAACATATCACAACAACTGTTCCATGGACAAATTTCAACTAGGATATTGATTACTTGTGACATATTAAGAAGTTGAATTGCTTTGTGGAAACTCATTGTGAGAATGAAAATTCAAGAGCGTTATGTGAGAAGTGGTTTGATGCCAGACAGAATGATTCCCAAAGTACATCCAGATGAATGTATGGATCTAGTTTCTATGTTGTTGACTGCTCCGCCCTAAATTTTTCCAAGTTCAACTTACCAGTTTTCTCTAAGAGCGTAAATGTGCTACTCTTTCTCAATAATAATTTTGATGAATCAGATGATCCCTGAACAACTCTTCATTAGACTTATTTAGGGGTTGACATATGCCCACTAGCTCTTGATTGAGACCCATGAATCAAGAGTAAAAGTGTAGCCAAGACTAAGATGTACAGTGATATGCAATGAAAGTATATAGAATTTATTAGAGTAGCATCAGAGATCACTACACATATCACAACAACTGTTCCATGAAGAGTCGCCAATAGGACTGACCAGTCTTACAACATCTAAATGTGATAGACGATCCTTCTTGGGTTGGACCCGAATAAGTTTCTGGTGAGATATGAGAAATAGCTTGAATGGATAATACATTGGTTGCAATGTAATTCTCTCACTAAAAAGTAGATTATGAACTTGAGATACACAATTTATAGCTTCAGAGTTAGGTCTATCTCAAGTATCGGAGGAAGTCATAATCAATTCACTGATAAAATGTACATTAATGCTTAATGGCACCCATGCATCATAAACTCTCCAAATATATTTGAAGATTATTCTTGACACTTCACCTCGTACTGCATAACAGCAAGAATGGCACACAGTTTGGCCATCAGACCATCATTTTTCAATCACTGCAAACAAGAGAGCATACATCAGATGGCTTCTTTCTTACTAGTAGACCAACAATGAGATTGGCATCAATTTGTATTAAATCTTAACTATATTCGATACAATTGCAGAGAGTAAACACTCATCATCTGGAACAGAACCTAAATGGTGAATATGGTCTGCTAGCTTGCTTTAGTCGCTCATTCACGCACACAAGGCCGATGTGTCACACCGACGCAGTGTCGACTTCGAGATGAGTCGAATCTCGAAAGTGGCTGGAGACGAAAATCTACGATGAATTTCATCGGAGAGGGTCTCAAATTTGTCGGTCGTGGAACGATGCCATTAGTTCATACATCGACGAAACAAAATAGTATTTCGATAGAGAAATGACCAAGCTCGCGATTACTGGGGCACATCGTGGCTGATAAGCGCAAGAATCCATAATATTTTATGATCGAGGCAGAACGAGAGGTTAAAAACCCCAACTTGGGGTATATAAGGCTACGGCAGCGCTGCGAGTTTTTCTTCTATATATACTCGCCAGCAAGGCGCTACCGGGCCTTTTGATCGCTTGTTGAATTTCGCTGTGGTCGCACTAAACGATCCTCGTAACATGTATGATTGAGTATATCTATGTTTGTAAACAAATACGGATGGATTACTCATTCATAATATCTATATAGGTTCTTCATGGGAATACCGTGACGTCCCTTTATGGAATATTCTCATGCTTTGGGTGCATTTTTATTTGAGTAATACGGTGTTGTCGATATACTTTTTGGTGCTGCTTCTGGCTCAATGATGGACCTTTCTCACTGAACACTGTTCGTTCCTGAAACGTACAACGGAAGGTTCCCCCCGGAACTAATGCAACCTTTGCCGGGCGTTCCTACGACCCACCAGCAACGTTGTGGGTAGGTAGAAATGTCCGCGGACGACTACGTATCTAGGGCGTTGTGTCATGGTTCCCGGAACCTTCCAGTGATTCCGTAATGGTTTTGTAATGGTTGTTTGTTGCAACCTAGAACTTGGAAAATTTTTTGCTAAATAAATAAAATAATTGTTATTTCCTGTTCTTTCCCTTGCAGGCTATTCGTTCGATCTCTTCAGCTGGGCTGAATCACAAATACGGTCACTTCGTGAAGAGGAGTTAATGAGACTGTCCTTGAATAGCCTGCAGAGGAAAGAAGAGAAATAACAATTATTTTATTTGTTTAACAAAAAATTTTCCAAGTTCTAGGTTGCAACAAACAACCATTACAAAGCCATTACGGAACCACTGGAAGGTTCCGGGAACCATGACACAACGCCCTAGATACGTAGTTGTCCGCGGACATTCCTACCTACCCACAACGTTGCTGGTGGGTCGCAGGAACGCCCGGCAAAGGTTGCATTAGTTCCGGGGGAAACCTTCCATGGTACGTTTCGGGAACGAACGGTGCTCAGTGGGTTTGATTCAGGATTACCCCAAAAAATTATCATTCAAAAATGGGTCTGAACGTCAGTTCAGGCCTTGTGGGTTATCGTTTTTTTCGATCTTCGTGAGGGTGAAGCGCCACGATCGCTTGGACGATCGAGCTTGTTCGGCATTCGGGCGGTCAGACTTATCAAAAATAATGTTATTGAGCATCAAATCCCTAAGTTACAAGTACCGAAATCCCTTTTACGTCCACGCTGAGCTCGTGCATTTCGTCGCGCAATTTTGCCTGAAATTTTACTCGTTAAGCTTTCCTCGATAAAAGTGAATTTGCCTCATTCCAGACCTTTCCGTAACAATTTTTTCAAAGTTCATCGGAAGGCGTAATTCTCTCATGCTCAAAAGCATCGAAGGAATATTAATTTCCACACTTTGCTGAGTACTTTATCAAGAAAATCTACTCTTGTTAAATACTTATTACAGTTCCCTGTCCAGTACAAAGGTCTCAGCTTGCACTTTGCTAGGTATCTGAATGCCGAATCAAAACCTCAATACTGTAGCTTGAACCATTCATCTAGATCAATTTTAGTACCAAATGTCAGGTTCCGTGCCCTCTCTAAAATGTATTGTTTCGTTCCCTGATAGCAGGGTGTCCATGTTATTCCCATGGCACCGATGAGTGGGAACATGTACATACGTGTGCGGGTGAATTCATACTCTATTTGTTCCAAAAAGTCTAAATATGCATGTTATGGAACCTTTTGGAAGCGAAATTCAGTGATGGCATTTTGGTGCTCGGATATCAAAATTCTGATCTTTGAAGCCTTCTCATTCGATTGTATGAATGTTTTTCATTAAAATAGATGTTTTGAGTTGAGAGATAAGAGTATTCAATCAAAACGGATGTAAATGTAAGAAACAAAAACAGCAGTATTCGTGTAATAACGAGGGAATGTCCCTCGTCGATTATACCTCGAACTCGGTGCAAAATCTACCATTTTGACAAACTTTGAGAGAAAGTGGAAAATCAGTGCGGAAAAGTTACTTTCTCGCGCAGTGTGTCGAAAAACTTGTTTTTACACCCTTGAATAGAGATGTACTATTTTGTGCTGAGTGCGGAAACCCGTCTCTCCTTCTGTAGTCAACATAATTTGGAGTTGAGAAAGCAGAGGGGAGCGGGTCGGAGTCGGGGTTGCGAGTTCTACTTTGAGAGAAATTCTGATATAAGTATATCAAAGCCCCCCCCCCTCATTCACTTTTTTTCAAAAGTAAAACTAGGCAAGTATGAGGTTTAGAAAAGAACCATTCATCTCCAGTACATCAAAACTTCAAATTTTATACGTCATGGTTTAAACTCTTGAAGGGAATGAGATCTAAAAAAAACCATGTCGAGTACTTTTTGAGCCGATTTGTCACGATCAACATATTATCACTGATAGAGACTAGAGCCACTTTCCTCCAATCAAATCTTTCTTTCAATTCATCCTAATGCTGGTGGTTTGACAATTTCTTACTAGCTAATTGTCGCTGAAATGACCCGAAGTTTAGGTGAGTAGAAGAGGTACAGGGGAATATCGAAATAGAGAAAATATAACTGATATGAGATTTTAGTGAATCATCATGAAAACCAAATCAAACTCAGTTATATTTTCTCTATTTCGATATTCCCCTGCACCTCTTCTACTCACCTAAACTTCGGGTCATTTCAGCGACAATTAGCTAGTAAGAAATTGTCAAACCACCACCATTAGGATGAATTGAAAGAAAGATTTGATTGGAGGAAAGTGTCTCTAGTCTCTATCAGTGATAATATGTTGATCGTGACAAATCGGCTCAAAAAGTACTCGACATGGTTTTTTTTAGATCTCATTCCCTTCAAGAGTTTAAACCATGACGTATAAAATTTGAAGTTTTGATGTACTGGAGATGAATGGTTCTTTTCTAAACCTCATACTTGCCTAGTTTTACTTTTGAAAAAAAGTGAATGAGGGGGGGGGGCATCTCACTCCTTGGTTATAAAAATCCAAGGGTAACCACAAATTTTCCAAGCACTTGTCCCCACCGCACTTGAGAATTTCTTACACACGGCTCCGTCATTTTTTCCATAAAAATGCACTACTATCAGTGTATATTTTGTTCAGTTCAATCTGGAGAGCCATGCAGCTACAGGTAAGAGCAATATTGCGGAGCCGCGACGAACGCACAAAACACAACAAAGCAGACGAATCTCTCCTCCCTGTCCTTCTCGCATGGCGCTTTGATCTTTACGTCGCCTCTAGTCGTGGCTAGTTTCGAGTATCCACATCTGATGCAATGATTATAGAATCGAGAAATTCAGATAATTCGAAGATTCATTTATCCGCGATAACAAACCAGCTGGTCGGTGCCCGCGTTGCCCGGTACGCGGCAGACAGCCTCATTGCAGACGGCCGTCAACACAGGAAGATCTAGCGCACGCGCTTCTATCTCTCTCTCTCTTCCTCTTCCTCGACCATCTTACATACCCAACACATGTGCAGCAGAGACGTTTCGATATTTCTCGAGTCGAAGCACGGGGCTGGTGAAATCGAACTGAGATGTAAAACGAAAGCATGAATTTTGCGGTGCTGAATAAAACGCGCCTAGTGCTCGGATTGAGAAAATAATTGTACAGAACTCTAAATCGCTTTGGAAAGGCTTTGCTAAAGCATTGCAGAGCTCTATGAGCAACGTTAAGAGGTTAATAATCCAAGTAGAAAAAAAGTGTGAGGTTAAAAAACCCCAATTCAAAGTATAGATAGGCACAGCGCCTCGCTCGATTTTTCGTCTGCTCATACTCGCCAGCGAGGCGCTACCGCGCCTCTTGATCTGATCAAGGCTTCGCAGCTGTTAGTGCAAAGAATCGAGTGTCGATGGAGATTTCCCTCGACATTTGCAAACGAAATGATCGGCCGATTTGCTTGGTAGTGTTTCTTTGATTATATCCAGACTGCGACACTGAATTCGAAGTACTTGTGGGAGCGGCCCGTAAACATTTTCGTATATTTCTGCAAGAGTTCCCTAATTGTCCCTGGGGAGTCTTCAAATTCAAATTCTATTAGAGATTCCTCAGAAATGAACCACGTTCAGGTTACACCACGGGAACCTCGATGAAAACTATCAGAAACGTCCTCGACTCATTCCAGCAGAATCTCCGCCATGTTCCCGGGATGTTCCTGAAAAGCTCTGTTGCCGAGTGATTTCTTGGGCGATACCAGATAACGAGTATGAGTATATCGATCCATTCTTGAACATTCTGGTGAAGAGTGGAGCTGAATGAGAAATTATTAAAGTATACCTTCGATAGATCGGCTCAAAAAAGAGGAGATCTCTGACATCTACCTCGTTCTAAGTTATATGGAACTAACGCTTAGTGCTAAATATTGGATTTTTTGAGTAAAGAATCTCGTAAGAAAATTGAAGGGGCACTTCAACTCACAGAAAATCGAAAGGGCACTCTAACTCACAACCACTCGACAGTTACCATATCATTCGTAAGGTGGCTGTTATTTTTTACTATCATAAGAATGAAATGGAAACTGTAAGTTGACTTTAAGTTACTCCTTACTTTAAGGTACACTGTACACCTTTTCAAGTTTCTCACAGTGTAAGAGCTGTGAAATGTCCACCAATTGATAGATTAGCTTTCCCTACTTCCTTTGCGAATCTAAATCTCTGAAGAGTCAAACATTGGGTTGGGGTCGATTAATCAGGACCTGCTAGGGTTTCTCGCAGAATTAGCAACTTAATTCTACTGAGTTGTATTTCTATAAATAGCCAGTAATTTTTCAGATTCTCCGTCTTGTAAGATAGGATGTAAATATAAAGAAATTTTTCAACATAAGATTGATGGTCATGTCTTGAAAGATGAATTTGGGGAGGAATTCATGAATCGAAAAAGCCATTATCTCAGAGTTACACCTACCTCGCGTATCGGCATCATACGAAACTTATAGGCAGTTCTATAGACGCCAATATCCATGATCATTCACAATCGATGTGCTCGCAAGCTTGCTCAACTCTTCGAGTAGATTCTTCACTTTTCATCAAAAGGCGCGGCAGCGCCTTGCTGGCGAGTATATGAAAGAGAAGAACATGCGAGAAAAAAAGAGAGAGAAAGAGAGCGCAAGGCTGCCGTGCCTTATATACGCTGAGTTGGGCCGCTTAACCTCACACATTTTTTCGGACTTTTTTGGGTTCAGGAGGGTCTCAATCCCTCTGAACCCATTATTTCGGTCTTCAACAAGGATATTTGCAAGTCATTTCGCCGCTGACAGTGTTTAGTGCCAAAGTATCTTGCTCACTAATTTCGACCCTTTCCAATTTTTTTGCGTCAAGATTTCAGCCACGTTACGACACTCGAAGTCGAACACAATCGATTGTTGTGGTCGACCACGCGGGGCGATCGACCGCGAGACCACGGGCGATGTTTTGATGCAGCCGCATGTGTAGCAGACGGCGTCATTCCGCTCCAGCAGTAACATGTTGTAACGTTTTTAACTATTTTGATTATATTATGAAGAGATAACAGCAGAGATTCAATGCCAATTGATGCAAATCGTAGCACCGGCTGCAGCGAGCTTGTAGATATCAGCTCTCATTGTTGGAGGATCAAGAGTCACCTATTGTTGTGGGTTTTCTTGTCTACCTGGGCGTCGTTCTCGCTGTTGTGCAGTGTCAAGAATTGATCTTCAAAAATATTTGGAGAATTTAGGATTTGATCGTGAGGAAAAATGAGTGCCAGTGTCAATCTACATTTCAGCAGTGTATTGGCTTTCAGTTTTTTTAATACTTCAGACAGACCCAACTCTGAAGCTGTAATGTGCATCTCAAAGAAGCACTCAAAATCTACCCTAGTTAAAGAATTGGATTGCAACCAATAGAATATTCTTTGTGTTGCTTTTTGTGTCTCATTAAATACATGCCAATATCCAACACATCAAGAGGGATCGTCTCTCACATTCAGATGTTGTGAGACAGGTCAGTCCAATTGACGACTGTCCAAGAACAGTTGTGATATATAAACACTGATCTCTGGTAACTTTTGAAGAACATTCTTTCATTGCGTAATATGTTATCCAAAGGTCTCAACCACACTCTTATTCATATGGTATACGGATTTTACTTTCTTGGCATGCCACTCTTATTGTTGCCATATACTTCGAGAGCATGATGGCAAAAGCTAATTTCTGATTAGGATGAGGAAGCTGTACAGGTTTCATCTGTTTCATCAAGAGTATTATGGAGAAAAAAGGCACATTTACGCTCTTGGTGGGAAGTGGTAAGTTCAAATTGAAGAGATGATTGGTTGAGGAGTCAATCACTAAAAAAACTGGAACCATACATCTATCCGGAAGTATCTTAAGGATCATTTCATCAGAAATCTGAACACAAACCACATAAATCTTTTGAACCTTCATTTCCTCAGAACGAGTTCGCACGGGTTGCTCCAACTTCTTGATGTGTTACAAATTACCAATGCATGGAATTTGTTTCAGTTTTTGGTTCTTGAAAACTGTTGGGCAACAGATGTAGTGTCACAATTCTATTTTCCATTTATCTATCAGCTATTAGTTATTTACTTTGATAGTTAGCATCCTCTCTTGCTGAAGAGTGGACGAACCAACTCATGTGGGGTATTTCCACAATCTAGAAGTTCTTCGTGATCTCAAATAATCTCTGTCAAGCATCATCACAAGTGGGTTACGAGTCTTCGCATCATCCCAAGTCAATTTCATGAAGTAATTCCAACTCTTGATGTCAAAAATACAAAGTTCTACTTCTCCAGAATTTTCTTTGCTCATGATCAAAAAATACTCATCTTGGAATTAAGCACACTAGTGTTAATTAGGAGAATAATTTTTATGGATGAGAGACATAGAAGTTTTGTTGTGTTTTCCTACTTGCTACTATTTACAGCATGTTTTTCGATCTGAGAATATTCAGTCATTATTATAGCCAAGTGCTGAGATCTCCCCCCCCCCCACTTCACTTTTTCGAAAAGTTCAACTTGGCGAGTATGGCCATCCTTTCCCCCTATCACTTCATCTGAGATCAAAAGTTGAATTTCAACTCTTGAGGGTCATAAGATCAGGGGAAACATGTCTAGTAACTATCCAGCAAAATCTAAACGTGAAACTTATGAAAAGAGAATGAAAAATATTAATTTTAATTCTTGAGAGTCGTGAGATCAAGAAAAGAATGTCGAGTAACTATTTTGCAGAATCTTAACGTGAAACGCATGGATAAGGATTGATAGGATTACAATTTGATTTTTTCGGTAATTTTGACTCAACTTGTGTGACTCACCACTACCAGATATATATTGAGAATGATTATCTATTTACACCCATGGGAAGTAACTGGGAAGCAGAAGATTCAATCCAGCACTGATCGTTTTAGTTCAAGAATAAGTAGAGATGGTGAGTAACTCAAGTTGAGTCAAAATTACCGAAAAAATCAAATTGTAATCCTATCAATACTTATCCATGCATTTCACGTTAAGATTCTGCAAAATAGTTACTCGACATACGTTTCTTGATCTCACGACTCTCAAGAGTTAAAATGAATATTTTTCATTCTCTTTTCATTAGTTTCACGTTTAGATTTTGCTGTATAGTTACTCGACATGTTTCTCCTGATCTCATGACCCTCAAGAGTTGAAATTCAACTTTTGATCCCAGATGAAGTGATAGGGGGAAAGGATGGCCATACTCGCCAAGTTAAACTTTTGGAAAAAGTGAAGTGGGGGGTACGCTTTTATTCTACTTCACTTCAGCCATCTCGACCGTCGTTCATGCGTTCCGGTACACAGCTGGTCATATGCTCGGCAGGCACTACTCTCGCCGTGAGAGCAAGAGAGCCTTTTCGTCGCGCACGTGCTCCCGGCACTGAAATAAGAAGAATCGTATGCTATGCAGTTCCCATATCTCTTATCGTAAAAAATAGTTTTTGATCCTAGTCTTCATCTATCTCTTGGGGAACTCTCTCGAGCAATTATGATGAATGTTAGAAAACATTTACTATACCATAATTATTGACGATGAAATGTGGTGTGCTGAGCTTCCGGGCAAGAATTGCGTGGTCCACGGATATTTTCTCATTGGCAATCGTAAATTTCAAATGTGGGACAATAGCACACCACGCTTTCATCGTCTTTAATTATGGTATAGTAAATGTTTCCTAACATTCATCATGATTGGTCGAGAGAGTTCCCCAAGAGATCAAAAAATATTTTTTACGATGAGAGGTATGGGCAACTGCATAGCATACGATTTTCCTCAAAATGGATTGGGCTGGCCGATAATATTCCAGATTATTTTCTGCTTTTTAGTTTTCGAGGAAAATATTAGAGCCGTGAATGAAAATGTATCGTAAAAACACACTTTTTTTCTAATCTTTTTTTATTTTATACTTTTCATTCGCTTTTATTGAACTCGGCCGTGGCCGGGCGGAATCTTGTCACCGAAATCTTCGTGTGAGTGTGTCAATGACATACTCCGGCGTGGTATCACGTGCATTTGTGTTAGTTTCGAAGCTCTGCGCATTTCAACATTGGGTAAACGCAAAATGGCTTTGTGCGCAGCGTCGGACCTCTCTTTTTCTCATGGGATGCATGTTTATCCGCGCGAGCAAAGCCTCGCATCAGAATATCACAATCACAGCTGATCATAGCAGCCGACACATTTCAGCTTGATCCGTCTGGTCGTGCATGCTGGTGGTCGTCATACTACTCAATTGGGAAATTACAAATGAAGATTCATCGGTGTTCAATGAGAGGTCATTAAATACTTCAGTATATGCTCCCCGGAAAATTCGATCGAGAGCTCTATGCCAAGCTATCAGTATATATGTTGCTGCATGCTGCTCAGTTCGTTTAACCTGATCTAACCTCGTCGAGACGCTTACACCGCAGCGTTGGCGTAGTTCACTAGATGACTATGTTCAGGGTGCATTCTTAACATGGAAAAATTGGTCTGAACATTGCCGTTTAAAGGATTTTCCAATATAAAATGCATGTGATGCGCCAAAGCTGTTAGAGCGTGATCACCATTGCCATATGCGCGTCGCTGCTCAGCGCTAGTTTTTCTCCAAGAAGTATTACCAGGCGAGTATCAGAGTGCCCTTCCTCCTGTTAATAGTTGAAATTATTCTTTGAAGAGACTCATCTGATTGAGTTTCAATCATTGAAGTCATAACCGAATTAAATTTTATTGGAAATACATGTGTCTCGCACTTTTGTGTTACTTGCATACTGTTTAAGAATATCATATCTGGCAAATAAAAAAGGACCATAACAACTCTCTTGAGCACTATATCTGAACAATTCAATCTGGAGGGAATGATGAGATGAGAATATCTTGTTGAAAACTATCTGAAAAAATTTGATCTAGTGAAAGAAATGAAATAAAGAAAATTTGTCGAGTGATATCTCAATGAATGAAATCTAGTAAAAGGAATGAGAATAACATGTTGATTACAATCTGGAAAAATTTAATCTAGTGGAAGAAATTGAATAAAAATATCTGTCGAGTGGTATCTTAAGTGATTTGATCTAGTAAAAGATATGAGATCACCCTAATTCAATTCAGTACCGTCATTATCCATCGATATTCGAAAGTATCATAATAATACATGGATATGGGATCATCAAATATCAAGAGTTTGCTGTGTTCTACACGCGCAAAATGTATAATTTAGTCTAGACAACGAAGTGAAATAAGATAGAGATAGTCGAGTATCTCACTTACATACATTCTTTTTCAAATATCGATAAATGAACTAATTTGGAATAAACGACGAATGTCGTGATAGCTCATAGAATGAGACATACAAACGAGTCATAAACTCGTCTGGTTGGAACCGTGATACAATACACAGGCTTTCGAGTAAGTGCCTTTATTTGTGGCCACTTATGACAAGAAGTTTTTTGCATACATTCTCATTTCTCACATACTTGCCGGAATCGTTGCAAATCAACAAACAGCCCATAAGTCAACCAGTGATGTGCATTTTGTATGGTATCTTTTGTAATGTTCCATGTCTTCCAGAAGTGGCAAATATCCATGTCCCACGGCATTCCAAAGAGAAATATGTGCCCATCATGAGAGTTTTCAGTCAGTGTTGTCGAGGATACCGCTGTTCTATATTACTTCAATCAATGAAATTTTTACGAATTGTCGAATAGCTGAAGATACAATCAATGACTTTTTGTATGTGGGAAATACTAATACCTCGTTTCTAGTGCTTGAGGTACATACATACATTCAGATCGAGTCATGAGAATCGGATTTTGTCGAGCTGAGATAACCTGTTTAACTGTCAATGATAAGTACTAATACACACGTTAGAAAGTAGTTGCATTTGAGTCCGAAAATTCTGAGACTTCCCTGGACAACTTTGAACCCTGCATCTAGCAAGATTCCGACAAGTATGTGGGAAAAATGAGAATGTATGCAAAAAAATTCTTGTCATAGGTGGTCACAAATAAAGGCACTTACTCGGAAGCCTGTGTATCGTATCACGGTTCCAACCTGACCAATCCATGACTCGTTCGTATGTCTCATTCTATGGGCTATCACGACATTCGTCGTTTATTCCAAATAAGTTTATTTCTCGATGTTTGAAAAAGAATGTATGTAAGTGATATGCTCGACTATCTCTATCTTATTTCACTCCGTTGTCTAGACTAAATTATACATTTTGCGCGTGTAGAACACAGCGAACTCTTGATATTTGATGATCCCATATCCATGTATCAAAAGGCGCGGCAGCGCCTTGCTGGCGAGTATATGAAAGAGAAGAACATGTGAGAAAGAGAGAGAGCGCGCGCAAGGCCGCCGTGCCTTATATACGCTGAGTTGGGCCGATTTAACCTCACACATTTTTTCGAACTTACTTATTTCATGCTTTTCTGGGTTCAGGAGGGTCTCACTCCCTCTGAACCCATTATTTCGGTCTTCAACAAGGATATTGGCAAGTCATTTCGCCGCTGACAGCATTTAGAGCCGAAATATCTTGCTCACTAATTTCGACCCTTCCAAATTTTTTCGCGTCAAGATTTCAGCCGCGTCAAGACACTCGAAGTCGAACACAATCGATTGTTGGGGTCGACCACCGGACCATGCGGGACGATCGACAGCGAGAACGCACGGGTGATGTTTTGATGCAGCCGCATGTGTAGCAGATGGCATTATTCCACTCCGGTAGTATAACATGTTGTAACGTTTTTGATTGATGACTATTTTGATTATATTATGTAAAGATAAGAGCAGAGATTGAATGCCAATTGATGCCAATCGTAGCACCACCTGCAGCGAGCTTGTCGAAATCAGCTCTCATTGTTGCAGGAACAAGAGACACCTAATGTTGTGGGTTTTCTTGTCTGGAGTGATATTAAGAATAAAAGGCCAGAATGTGTGTCATTCTCGCTGTTGTGCAGTGTCAAGAGTTGATATCCAAAAATATTTGGAGAATTTTGGATTTGATCGTGAGAAAAAATGAGTGCCAGTATCAATCTACATTTCAGCAGTGTATTGACTTTCAGAATACTTCAGACAGACCCAACTCTGGAGCTATAACTTGTGCATCTCAAAGAAAAGTTGATTAATCACTCTAGTTGAAATGAAGCATGCAACCAATAGAATATCCTTCGAAGTGCTTTTCGTCTCTCAATATAAACCTGTCAATGTCCAACACATTAAAAGGGTACGTCTCTCACATCTAGATGTTGTGAGACAGGTCAGTCAATTGACAACTGTCAAAGAACAGTTGTTGTGATATATAAGCACTGATATTTTGTACTGCTCTGGTTACTTTTGGATATCATATGTCTATTGCGTAATACTCTAATCGAAGGTCTCAGCTAAACTCTTACTCATATTACATATGGTATATGGATTTGACTTTCTTGGCGTTAAATTCTGAATAGGATTAGAAAGTTGTACAGGGTTCACCTGTTAAATCAAAAGTATTACGGAGGAAGAAAGGCACATTTAAGCTCTTGGTGGGAAGTGGTCAGTTCAAATTGAAAAAATGATTAGTTGAGGAGTCAATCACCAAACAAACTGGATCCATACATCTATCTGGAAGTATCTTGAGGATCATTTCATCAGAAATCTAAACACATATCACATAATGCTATTGAACCCTCATTTCCTTCAGAATGAGTTCGCACGGATTGCTCCAACTTCTTGATGTGTTACGAATTACCAATGTGCTACGTAGAATTTGTTTCAGATTTTGGTTCTTCAGAAATGTTGGGCAACAGATGTAGTGCCATAATTCTTCATTTATCAATTAATTATTACTTATTCACTTTGATAGTTAGCATCCTTTCTTGCTGAAGAGTGGACGAACCAACTCATGTGGGGTATTTCCACAATCTAGAAGTTCTTCGTGATCTCAAATAATCTCTGTCAAGCATCATCACAAGTGGGTTACGAGTCTTCGCATCAACCCAAGTCAATTTCATGAAGTACTTCCAACTCTTGATGTCAAAAATACAAAGTTTTACTTCTCCAGAATTTTCTTTGCTCATGATCAAAAAATACTCATCTTGAAATTAAGTACACTAGTGTTAATTAGGAGAATGATTTTTATGGGTGAGATACATAGAAGTTTTTTGTGTTTCCCCACATGCTACTATTTACAGCATGTTTTTCAATCTGAGAATATTCAGTCATTACCATAGCCGAGTGTTGAAATCTCCTCCCCCCCCCACTTCACTTTTTCCAAAATTATAACTTGGGGAGTATGGCCATCCTTTCCCCCTATCACTTCATCTGGGATCAAAAATTGAATTTCAACTCTTGAGGGTCATGAAATCAGGGGAAACATGTCGAGTAACTATTTAGCAAAATTCAGTAAAATTTAAACATGAAACAAATGGTGAGAGAATGAAAAATATTAATTTCAACTCTTGAGAGCCGTGAGATCAAGAAAAGTATGTCGAGTAATTGTTTTGCAAAATCTGAATGTGAAGCGCATGGAAAAGGATTGATTACATTACGATTTGACTTTCTCGGTAATTTTGACTCAACTTGAGTTACTCACCATCTCTACTGAATTTTAAACTAAACCGATCTATGCTAGATTGAATTTTCTGGTTTCCTTTCCTTCTGAATGGTCTGAATGAATTATTATCATCATTACATTTCATAGACGAAAGTGATGGTGAGAAACTTAAGTTGAGACAAATTACCGAGGAAGTCAAATCGTAATGTAATCAATCCTTTTCCATGCCCTTCACATTCAGATTTTGCAAAACAATTACTCGACATACTCTTCTTGATCTCACGGCTCTCAAGAGTCAAAATTAATATTTTTCATTCTCTCACCATTTGTTTCATGTTTAAATTTCACTGAATTTTGCTAAATAGTTATTCGACATGTTTCCCCTGATTTCATGACCCTCAAGAGTTGAAATTCAATTTTTGATTCCAGATGAAGTGATAGGGGGAAAGGATGGCCGTATTCGCCAAGTTACACTTTTGGAAAAAGTGGAGTGGGGGGGGAGGTCATTATGATACTTTCGAATATCGATGGATGATGACGGCACTGAACTGAATTATAGTGATCTCATATCTTTTACTAGTTCAAATAACTCAAGATATCATTCAACAGATTTTTTTTTATTTCATTTCTTTCACTAGATTAAATTTTTCCAGATTGGAATCAACATGTTATTCTCATTTCTTTTACTAGATTCCATTCATTGAGATATCACTCGACAAATTTTCTTTATTTCGTTTCTTTTACTAGATCAAATTTCTTCAGATAGTTTCCAATAGTTATTCTCATCACATCTTTCCCTCTAGATTAAATTGTTCAGATATAGTGCTCAAAAGAGTTGTTATGGTCCTTTTTTATTTGCCAGATATGATATTCTCAAACAGTATGCAAGTAACACAAAAGTGTGTGACACATGTATTCCCAAGAAAATTTAGTTCGGTTATGACTTCAATGATTGAAACTCAATCAGATGAGTCTTCTCAAAAAATAATTTCAACTATTAACAGGAGGGAGGGCACTCTGATACTCCCCTGGTTATACTTCTTGTTCTTGGAGAAGTGAGTGGAGGAGGGTGGGATCTCACTACTTGTATATAAAAATCCAGACGACCCTCTCCATTCACAAGATTCACCAGTCGATGTCCCCAGTCGGGTACGACTCTTTTTCCAAAAATATTCGACGCACTGTTTCTACTTGCGACAGTATAGCTATACATACCGTGGACCGATATATATATGAGTACCTAAGCAAAAACTCTGGAATAATGTATGCCTTCTTGTGAACGCCCGAGGAAAAGACCTCTAAGATCAATTTAATGTACTTTGGTTGTGCCTTTTCTGGCGCAATTGTTAGTTTTTTAATCCAGGGCTACCCAAAAATATTATCATAAAAAAAAGTCAAAATGTCAGGTCCGTGTGATGTGGTTCTTCCTCCTTTCGACCCCTGCATGTCAGTGTACAGTGACGACGAGAGGGTCTTCAGAGGTTCAGGCGGGCAAATTTATCAAATAAAATAGTATTGAGTACTGCAAATCTCAGCAGCCACTATTGAGACCAAAAGTTCTCTTTTTTATGTGTGCGCTGAGCACTTGCATTTCGCGACGCAATTTCCCCCTAAAAGTTCCCTCAATCAAAGTCAATTCGCTTCATTTCAAGCCTTTCCGCACCAACTTTTTCTCGAATCAAATCGCCGGGCGCAATTTATATCCATACCTTACAGTCTCGAGAAAAAATTGATCCTCACACTTTGCGGAGTACTTTTCGGTGAAAATTTAATTTTGCTAAATTTTTTTAAAATATTTGTAATCCTTTTTCCATTTGTTTCACCTTCAGATTTTGCTCAATAGTTACTCGACATGTCTTTCCTGATCTCATGACTCTCAAGAGTTGAAATTCATAGTTTGATCCCAGATGAAATTTTATGGGAAAAGGATGGCCATACTCGCGAAGTTAGACTTTTGGAAAAAGTGAAGTGGGAGAGATGAAGATGTTCCATATACCGGAGTTCATATATCTATATAAATCTATATAAAAATATTATAATATATCTATATGAATTTATGTTCTATATATCGGAGTAAGGTTCTTCTTAATCTTACTCCGATTTTCCCATGGTGGTCCATTCTGATAAATGGTGAAATATCGTAACCAGAATTGTTCTCTGTTCTTGGGCATGATCTTCTAATATCCACCATAAGTCTTCCCAGGAAGTCTTTAACCAAGGTTGATGATACTGAAGGTTCTCGCTCGAGGAATTATTTTGAAATCTCACCTGGAGGTGTTCTTCCAAATTATGAATAGAAGAGTCATTTCAGTTCACATCATCTTCAAGGGAGAAATCATATTTTGTATCATAGAATCGAATGAAATTTTTTACTCAGTCAGATAGATCATAAGTTCACTTTTTTCCAAATTCTTAATGGTCGATATTGAACTTTGAAAAATTTGAGTCTCAGAATCCAACTATCACATAGTCCATTCCCACTCAATTGCATGAATATGAATATGATTAAAGGCCCGAAAGTTGGTATTAACTGGAATAACTATTTCTTATCTGATTCTGTTGTTACAGGTAGAATTTGAAAATTGTGCTTCGAGCGAGAACCTCTAGTGTCATTCATGTTGAATGGAGACTTCATGTAGGTGGTGGACATTACTATTTGCAAAACCATGTTCAAGAGTGAAAAACTACGTATCCTCTATTCCTTTCATCCTCTATTGAGACAGCGTAAGACTAAAATACTGCAAGATGTTCATCACCAGATTTTTTCATCTTGCACTGACCATCCTATCATCATTCTCACTTTTCCTGAGATCTGCTAATGAAGGATGCTCATCAGAACTTCTAGAGATATCTAGTACATGTGAATACCTTGATGGATTCTTGTTGGTAAGAAACTATGAAAAAAATCACAAATCAAAATCCACTCATCTCAGTCAATTTTTCATGGAATTGAATAAGTTCAAACATGCCTTGTGCCTAGAAAATAGCACACACTAAACCGGCCATCTTGGTTCTAACTTGGAAGTGTTCTTTCAGATTAAACTTGGAAAAAGTGCCTCGAGCGAGACTTCGTAGCTTTCTCAAACTTGGGTTAAATGTCTCTGGCAGTCTCTGGACTTTGATCTTGATTTCCATCACGTACAAGGCCCCAAGGCAGAACATGGGCTGAATCTCTCATAGCCCAACAACTGATGAGAATTGAGAAATAGCAATAGGTCTGCAAGAGGAGATGATTTTATGAGATCAATGAAGTTCATTATAACAGTGGATATGAACCCAGATATTTCAGCGAATAAAATGAGATATTAGTGAAATCCCCCCCGATGAAGTCTGTTTCTGGGCATGATCAGATCTGCTGAAGAAGGAATTCGTGAATTCAATAATGTCCCTTGATATAACATCAGTGCAAATTTTTAGTCGTTTTGACGTCTAAAGTGTGGACTTTTTTGGGAATTTTGCAGAAGAATTCATGTTTTTGGACATGAATTTCTAAGTTGTGGTGGATCACCAAAGTTTTGCCATTCTTAATAAAGTAGGCAATATGAATATTCTGCTCTTTTTGAGTTTACGGACTTCTACTCACTTGCGGGCGAGAGGCCTGATGTCGGCTTTCTGGAGCTATCATCCCTGAGGGACAGATGACTTTTGATTTTTCGCTCACTACATACATAGTCAGTGTTACCAAGCCGTGTTCCGATCTCTGGTAGCGCCGCGTACCGGAGAAACTACCATAGATCGACATCTCGACGCGTACTCTAATACCTTGCCAGCCGGGATGACAGTCACATCCCGTTAATGTACCATTCTCGAATATTTCGTAAAAATTTTTCCCGCTGACTATGGAAATCAATCCAAATTCTGAATTAGACCTCACAATTTGAAAGTTTGAGTCAAATTATGTAACAACCAACTCCATTCGAATTCGTACAAGAACAGGAGGAAATCGTCGAGGGGGGGGGGGTGGGAGGGCTGGTTACTCCATGATGGTCATACGATATTGGTGGTGATAGATCTGTATATTTAGATTTTATTTTTACAGGCTCTAGAGCTGAGCCCAAAAGATGGGGATGCTCTCATGGCCAGAAGCAAATGTTTCTTATTACTTGGGCATCCAGATAATGCACTCCGTGATGCAGAAAGCGCTCTGAGTATAAAATCAACAGCTCTCCATCGTGCCAAGGCATTGTTCACGAAAGCAGAGGCACTATACTACTTGGGTGACTTTGAAATGAGCCTTGTCCACTATTTTCGAGGAATGAGAATACGCCCAGACTTCGATCAATTCAGATTAGGGGCACAGAAAGCACAAGAAGCAATACAAAAGATTCTTGGACGTGAGTACCTCATCTACTCATCAGAATTTAACTCAGCCAAGTCCATCCAACGTGAACAGATCTGGAGTTTTCTACATTCTGACGAGTTCTCAGTTATCCTTTGCAGAAGATTTTTGTTAACTACTCTATAATGATCTTCGACTCCACAAATAATACTCCAATGGTTAAAGTTGATCGTTTAATTTTGGGGTGACGTGAATAAATCAGATTTCAAAGTGAACTTACAGGGGTAAGATCAGGTTTTCGCAACACAAATCTCCACCAAAATTTTTTCACACGCTCGCATTACCGAAAAAAAATTCGTGTGCATTTGAGAAACGCGTAAGTAACGGAGTTCCAGAATTTGCCTCGACAAGGAGTGTGAAAACGTCAATAAAGTCTAAAACTTTGATCGACTTTAAAGTGAGGTTCAAGCTTTTGAATGCTCATCATATAACGATACCGATAAAGATGTACAACGATAAGCCCCTGAGTGATTGAATTAGTTTGCATCATTTTTTCAAGTACTAAGCACTATTATATAAATAAAATGACGAGTCTTTGGCCTTGGGTAGAATCTTCAGAAAGTCATGGTGGGGCACACGGAAAGCTTCCAAATTCGAATCTGAACTCTCACTATTTAAGCTGATTGGAATAAGAAGAGAATTTTTTTGGGATTCACTGAATCGTTGGATTTAAAATGTCACAATGAAACTTCATGCTTTTTAGATATGGAAGCAATATCTTATTCATTCAGATTTTTGATTCTGCTCAGAGAAACTCATAGGTATCACTATCATCATTGTATATCTAGCAATAATATATCAACAACAATCGAATAGTGCTGCATGCATCCAGACGGTAGACCATAGCAGACGGATTTCGATATTCGGCATATCTGATGATGTGATATGCTGATGAGAATGAGTGCTCGCGGTTGCTTAGCGCGAGCAGTATACCTATATTGCAAAAGTGTCGCTTTTTCGTTGCATCGTATAGCGAGTGCATCGAATATCGTTCCACGGGGCTGTGTCGGTCAGCTGATCGGGCGCGTTTAATTCCTCAGACGAACGTAAAGGAACTCCGTTCCAAAATTAAGTATCCTCATCATTCTGTCTGAGCTCGAGATGTCCAAAAATATTTAAGAAGAACTATTAGAGGCGGGGTGGGGCGCTCGAAATTTGAGGGGGGGCGTGGAAGCGTGCAAAATCACAAGTCACTCGGTTTTGCTGAATGAAAAGGCGAAACATTTACTCCTTGTTTTGTTTCACTACCTGTGTTCAAAAACAAGGCGCGAGAGAAGTGAGGGGTGAAAATCAGGCGCGAAGAGAAAAATCGCGATGAAAATGTGATGGAGCTCGCGGCGCGAAATTGAGCGAGAGTCAGGCTTACAATTCTGCCTGCTCGGTAGTTCGTGGTCAACTGCCGATTCGCTGTAGCGAGATCACAGTCGAGCCCGAGAGAATCCTGAGAAGAGCGATGTTGCCAAATTTCTAGGAAATTTGAATACGCCAATCATGAGGCGGCAGCAAATCATACGATTTCAAGGAGAGGTAATTTCATCGCACTTACCCCGATTCTCTCGCTCTCGAATATTGAAAATCAACCGACTCTCCCAAACATTCCGCCTTCCTTGGTTGCTTATAGCAAGCAAACCAATAAAAACAATACTCATTCAACTTGACAATACAATTGATGAACTGGGTGGGCGAAATATTCGAAAAATTCGACCGATTCAAAAGTATTCCAAATTACACAACCGTTATTTACTAAATTTAAACAAGTCGTAAATCAGTGGAAAACTAGTACATAAACTCTCAAATTGCAAGATTGACAACTCAGAATTAATCATGAATTGAAAAAAAAACTTTACTCGACAGCGATCAATAATAATACTGCAAGCAAAAAATTGCCTAAAAGCAAAAAATTTACAATGGACTTATAACAAAGTTTTGACCGAGCTCCATGCTTCAATACCATAATAACTATAATCCATTCTCTGAGAAAAGAAATAGAAAAAAATCATAACTATATAAACTCCAACAAACTGGTCAAACTGATCAATTAGAACAATGAACATAACACAATTAGATCAGCTGCCAACTACAACAATCTATACAAAACTCAGACAAAAAATTTCGACGAGACATGCCTGGTCTCACATTGACTATACTCAATTAAGTATATCCAAATAAGTCCACATTTGGACCCGCATTAAATAAACGAAAGTGAAAATAATTGAAAATGGTAGGCTTCTGAATGATTCTCAACTGAAAAAAAAAATGGGTTAAAAGGTGGAAAAATCACTCTAAACCCTTCTACGCGTCGGTTTTGCAGTGATTCCACTAGGTGAATGAAACAATTGTGACTCTACTGAAGCTCCACAAGTACAAATTACGCAATTCTTGGGGCCAAACGAACGACATATGAATCGCGGATGTCGCGGAACGAGGAAAAAAGTGTAGTGAGGTGTCGAGATTACGCGCAATATCTTCTTCATGGCTCTTCTTGTTCCTTGACCTCTTCTGCGGATTCCTCCGAGGGCTCCCTGCCCTCCTCTCCAGATTCCATGGGCAACTTGATGATCTTGTTGAGTGCCCGACGAAGAGTTGTGGTGGCGGTCTTGAGATCGACCACACGCACCAATCCGTCAGCTCCTGGATGGACGGCAGTGACCCTCGCCATGGGCCATTTTGTACGTGGCGTAAGCTCGTCCTTCACCAGTACGAGATCTCCAACTAGAATTTGCTCTTGTACTGCTAACCATTTGGACCTCAATTGATAGTGATGCATGACTTCCAAACGCCATCGATTCCAAAAACCATACCTCATGCGTTGTATGGCTCTCGACCTGCACTGAGGAGACTGTGGTACTTGTGCATCATTATATGGTTCAGGTAAAGCAGTCATAGATCTCCCAATTAGCAAATGTCCCGGAATAAGAGCTACCAAATCTATTCCTTCAGGCGACAATGGGCAGAGTGGTCTTGAATTGAGACATGCTTCTATTTGGGAACTGAGTGTTTGCAGTTCTTGGAAAGTTAACCTAGAATAACCAACGACTCGTTTCAGATGATGTTTGAACCAGTGCACGGCCGCCTCCCATGAACCTCCAAAGAGAGGCACGCAAGGCGGTGAAAAGTGCCAAGTGATTCCCTCTTCTGATAACTCTTCACCCAATTTTATTGCAAATGACGAAGTTTGATCGTAAAATTGTCGAAGCTCTCTTTCTGCACCTACGAAGTTTTTGGCTATATTTCAACAGTCACAATAGAGTAATTATTCTTCACGGAATATGTACTAGTTTTCGTAAGGGCCGGCGCAATATGCTCACGATGGCAATTTATAATGGTATGACAAGATCGGCAATAAATAGGAGTAACAACAATGCAGTGGCTTGAGTCTATATTCGTTCGATAGGCAATGAAGTGCGCGAGTATGAATATTCTATATAGTGCGGAAAGTGATCTATTTGGATCGAGGTGGTTGGAGACGAGGTTGGGATCAACTAGAAATGCCGAGATCAGTGTTGTGGAAGAGTGCCAAGCAGCTCCTCCGGGACAGGTTCGAGCTTCTCTTGCGCAGCTCGTTTCGGCCAGCTCGAGAGGTCATCCAAGAGTAAGATTGATCGAAGTGTAGATTTCAACGGTTCTGGTTCAACTGCATCGATATCTGAATGCGGGAGTTTGTTGAGGATACGCGACGCCTTATGTGTGAATGATCCGTTCTGGGCTTCCGTGCGCGAGGCTTCATAGTAGAGAATCTTCTTCTTACCCCGATGAGATTGGTGAAGAGATGGGAGCTCGCTCGCCAAAGTTAGGACTGATCGAAGAAACGTGTGCTGAGCACTTTTTAGCACTCGCAGTGCTAGGAAACCCAGTAGGTATTCACGTCGGCTTCCGGTTGCCAGCCAGCCTAGTGCAAGACAATAGGGAGTAACATGGACACGTCGAGGGATCGTCCTGTATATGAAGAGAACACACGCATTGTTTAGACGACGGAGTTTCGGATTCTGGGCTTTGCCAAGACCCATGAGCAAAGTGGCATTGCAATCAATATGAGGGTGTACCAGCGCTGATACTAATTGCCGTTTCAAATCACGTGGCAGGTAGTTGGCTACTGCTCTGAGTGAATGAAGGGAGGAATGTACTCTTTTGGATGTAGCATTGATCTCTGTTTGCCAGTTGAGAGACTGCGAGACTTGCACTCCTAGGATCTCCATGGTCGTGGCATTTGAAATCGGTGTTCTGAGTACTCGGACCGGGAGAGTGTTCTTGAGCTTAATCTCTTTGAGGTAGAGCTTACTGCCGAGGATCATAGCAGTAGTTTTCACAATTCGAGACCATTCCTGGAAGCCCATGCAGCTACTACCTGGGATTCCCGGGTCATTAAGGAGATCGTTTAAAGTAGATCGCTCGGTAATGAGTGGCATTAGATGTAAATATTATCCGCGAATTGGGCATGGGAAGCTTTGGTGAGTACGTCAGGGAGATCGTTCGCAAATATGAGGAGGAGTGGACCTAAGGCACTTTCTTGTGGGACTCCACCATTGATCCGTGCCCATTCTTCGTGTGAGCCATCGGCATGTCGAACTGCTTGAAACCCATCCTTTAGGTAGTTGCCAAACCAGCGGATGACTCGATCGGTATATCCCATTTTGTTGCTTTTTGAGAATTTCAACGTGGAGAATCACGTCTAAAGCCTTCGAAAAATCAAACGAAATTAGTAGGGTTAACTTGCATTTATCAATGGCCAGTGAAACTTCAGGCCAGAACGGTATGAGTCCATGTTTATTCCTGATAATTATCGACTGGGAGCTTCTATGTCTAGGTGTTGGTGAAGATAATTACTTGTGTTCATAGAACATAATCGGTTTACATCGACGGATCGTACCAAACAGGTCTCATTTGTAGTCCGACAACTGTAATCAAAAGGCGCGGCAGCGCCTTGCTGGCGTGTATATGAAAGAGAAGAACATGTGAGAAAGAGAGAGAGCGCGCGCAAGGCTGCCGTGCCTTATATACGCTGAGTTGGGCCGTTTTAACCTCACACATTTTCTCGAACTTACTTATTTCATGCTCTTCTGGGTTCAGGAGGGTCTCATTCCCTCTGAACCCGTTATTTCGGTCCTCAACAAGGATATTGGCAAGTCATTTCGCCGCTGACAGCATTTAGTACCAAAATATCTTACTCACTAATTTCGACCCTCCCCAATTTTTTCGCGTCAAGATTTCAGCCGCGTTACGACACTCGAAGTCGAACACAATCGATTGTTGGGGTCGACCACGCGGAACGATCGACCGCGAGAATACGGGTGATGTTTTGATGCAGCCGCATGTGTAGCAGACGGCACGGCGTTATTCCGCCCCAGCAGTAACATGTTGTTGCAGTAACATGTAACTTTTCTGACTATTTTGATTATATTATGTAGAGATAATAGCAGAGATTGAAAGCCAATCGTAGCACCGCCTGCAGCGAGCTTGTAGAAATTAGCTCTCATTGTTGAGGGAATAAGAGCCACTTATTGTTGTGGATTTTCTTGTCTGGAGTGAGATAAGAATAGTAGGCCAAAATGTATGTTATTCTCGCTGTTGTGCAGTGTCAAGAATTGATCTTCAAAAATATTTGGAGAATTTAGGATTTGATCGTGAGGAAAAATGAGTACCAGTGTCAATCTACACTTCAGCCGTGTATTGACTTTCAGTTTCCTCAATACTTCAGAGAGACCCAACTCTAAAAAATTGTGCATCTCAAAGAAAATTTGATAAACCACTCTAGTTGAAGAAGAGTGCGACCAATAGAATATCTTTCGTGTTGCTTTTCGTAGACCTGTCAATGTCCAATACATCAAGAGGGATCATCTCTCACATTCAGATGTTGTGAGACAGGTCAGTGACGACTGTCGACGTCCGACATTGACGACATCCAATTGACGACTGTCCAAGAACAGTTGTGATATATAAACACTGATCTCAGGTAACTTTTGAAGAACATTCTTTCATTGCGTATTATGTTATCCAAAGGTCTCAACCACACTCTTATTCATATGGTAAACGCATTTTACTTTCTTGGCGTGCCTTTGTAATGTGAGAGATGATCCCTCTTAATGTATTGGACATTGACAGGTCTACGAAAAGCAACACGAAAGATATTCTATTGGTCGCACTCTTCTTCAACTAGAGTGGTTTATCAAATTTTCTTTGAGATGCACAATTTTTCAGGGTTGGGTCTCTCTGAAGTATTGAGGAAACTGAAAGTCAATACACGGCTGAAGTGTAGATTGACACTGGTACTCATTTTTCCTCACGATCAAATCCTAAATTCTCCAAATATTTTTGAAGATCAATTCTTGACACTGCACAACAGCGAGAATAACATACATTTTGGCCTACTATTCTTATCTCACTCCAGACAAGAAAATCCACAACAATAAGTGGCTCTTATTCCCTCAACAATGAGAGCTAATTTCTACAAGCTCGCTGCAGGCGGTGCTACGATTGGCTTTCAATCTCTGCTATTATCTCTACATAATATAATCAAAATAGTCAGAAAAGTTACATGTTACTGCAACAACATGTTACTGCTGGGGCGGAATAACGCCGTGCCGTCTGCTACACATGCGGCTGCATCAAAACATCACCCGTATTCTCGCGGTCGATCGTTCCGCGTGGTCGACCCCAACAATCGATTGTGTTCGACTTCGAGTGTCGTAACGCGGCTGAAATCTTGACGCGAAAAAATTGGGGAGGGTCGAAATTAGTGAGTAAGATATTTTGGTACTAAATGCTGTCAGCGGCGAAATGACTTGCCAATATCCTTGTTGAGGACCGAAATAACGGGTTCAGAGGGAATGAGACCCTCCTGAACCCAGAAGAGCATGAAATAAGTAAGTTCGAGAAAATGTGTGAGGTTAAAACGGCCCAACTCAGCGTATATAAGGCACGGCAGCCTTGCGCGCGCTCTCTCTCTTTCTCACATGTTCTTCTCTTTCATATACACGCCAGCAAGGCGCTGCCGCGCCTTTTGATTACAGTTGTCGGACTACAAATGAGACCTGTTTGGTACGATCCGTCGATGTAAACCGATTATGTTCTATGAACACAAGTAATTATCTTCACCAACACCTAGACATAGAAGCTCCCAGTCGATAATTATCAGGAATAAACATGGACTCATACCGTTCTGGCCTGAAGTTTCACTGGCCATTGATAAATGCAAGTTAACCCTACTAATTTCGTTTGATTTTTCGAAGGCTTTAGACGTGATTCTCCACGTTGAAATTCTCAAAAAGCAACAAAATGGGATATACCGATCGAGTCATCCGCTGGTTTGGCAACTACCTAAAGGATGGGTTTCAAGCAGTTCGACATGCCGATGGCTCACACGAAGAATGGGCACGGATCAATGGTGGAGTCCCACAAGAAAGTGCCTTAGGTCCACTCCTCCTCATATTTGCGAACGATCTCCCTGACGTACTCACCAAAGCTTCCCATGCCCAATTCGCGGATAATATTTACATCTAATGCCACTCATTACCGAGCGATCTACTTTAAACGATCTCCTTAATGACCCGGGAATCCCAGGTAGTAGCTGCATGGGCTTCCAGGAATGGTCTCGAATTGTGAAAACTACTGCTATGATCCTCGGCAGTAAGCTCTACCTCAAAGAGATTAAGCTCAAGAACACTCTCCCGGTCCGAGTACTCAGAACACCGATTTCAAATGCCACGACCATGGAGATCCTAGGAGTGCAAGTCTCGCAGTCTCTCAACTGGCAAACAGAGATCAATGCTACATCCAAAAGAGTACATTCCTCCCTTCATTCACTCAGAGCAGTAGCCAACTACCTGCCACGTGATTTGAAACGGCAATTAGTATCAGCGCTGGTACACCCTCATATTGATTGCAATGCCACTTTGCTCATGGGTCTTGGCAAAGCCCAGAATCCGAAACTCCGTCGTCTAAACAATGCGTGTGTTCTCTTCATATACAGGACGATCCCTCGACGTGTCCATGTTACTCCCTATTGTCTTGCACTAGGCTGGCTGGCAACCGGAAGCCGACGTGAATACCTACTGGGTTTCCTAGCACTGCGAGTGCTAAAAAGTGCTCAGCACACGTTTCTTCGATCAGTCCTAACTTTGGCGAGCGAGCTCCCATCTCTTCACCAATCTCATCGGGGTAAGAAGAAGATTCTCTACTATGAAGCCTCGCGCACGGAAGCCCAGAACGGATCATTCACACATAAGGCGTCGCGTATCCTCAACAAACTCCCGCATTCAGATATCGATGCAGTTGAACCAGAACCGTTGAAATCTACACTTCGATCAATCTTACTCTTGGATGACCTCTCGAGCTGGCCGAAACGAGCTGCGCAAGAGAAGCTCGAACCTGTCCCGGAGGAGCTGCTTGGCACTCTTCCACAACACTGATCTCGGCATTTCTAGTTGATCCCAACCTCGTCTCCAACCACCTCGATCCAAATAGATCACTTTCCGCACTATATAGAATATTCATACTCGCGCACTTCATTGCCTATCGAACGAATATAGACTCAAGCCACTGCATTGTTGTTACTCCTATTTATTGCCGATCTTGTCATACCATTATAAATTGCCATCGTGAGCATATTGCGCCGGCCCTTACGAAAACTAGTACATATTCCGTGAAGAATAGCACGTTTCGCCGTCTACCGCGAAAAGTAGTACATTTTGGCTTAACCACGGAAACTAACACGTTTGGCGTATACTAGTACATTTTAAAACTCACACAAAAACTAGCACATTCTCAAAAAGTATTACATTTTAAAATTTCACACGATGACTAGCAAGTTTCAAAAATCCGAACACAAAGACTAGTACATTTCGAAATTTGAGTCGGAAACTATCACATTTATTTTTTCAGACGAAGACCAATGCTTTAATTGTGACAAAAATATCATTCACGAGAATGAGCAGTTTGAGATGTGGGTGGTTTGTAATTCATATCTGTGCCACGAATTCATATTCATCAGTTTATATTGACGCTTTTGCATTATCGTTCCATTCATCATCATTCCATGACTGTAATACCCAGTTTTCTACACCTCGAAATGTACATCATACACATTCTCTAGGGTGTTTTCTATTGGTGAGCAACTATGTTCAAAGTTTTCGAGACGATCCCAATGACCCCGTAATTTAAAAAAAAACTATTCTCTGGGGCGAATCATCTATGTATAAGAACGATTTTTGTGACTCGTGATTTTTATCATTACCTTCAGAGTGCTAGTCTTTGTCCCAAATTCCCAAATGCACATTTGTCGTTGCACTGTTTGAGTGAAACGACAATTGTGCTAGGTTTCGTGTAGAAATTTGAAGAAGTCCACATTTCAAATTTGAGACGAAAACAAGCACATTTGAATGTGCTAGTCCTCGTGTGAAATTTAAAATTTACTAGTATACGCCAAACCTGTTAGTTTTGGTAGTTAAGCCGCAACGTACTACTTTTCGTGGGAGACGGCAAAACGCGCTAGTCTTCACGAAAAACGTACTAGATTTTTGTAGGGGCTCTAAAATGTACTAGTCTTCGTAGGAGCCGACGATCGGGTCTCCCTAAGCTCTCAATAAATTTAAATGAAAACAAAATCGAATCAAATCAATGTTAATGGATGGAAGTGGAACTTGGATACAAATTACTCTCGAGTTATATCATTTGAGGTCAGGATAGACAGATAGCTCGGATTGAGCTGAAGCCCACATAGCTATCACATTTAGATAAACATTACGACTGTTGATTAAACTCCACACAATTTTTTTGGCCACCTCCATGATGAGAGATGACGTTGAATGGCTATACATGATTGTCAGTAAAACTTGATTGCCGAAAGATGTATATAAGTTTGTCGCTTGTCTATACTAAAATCTGTAAATACAATGTTCAGAATCATAAATTAGCGTATGTTAAGGCACAACTGTGTTGGAAATGCAATTACGCTGTAACTAAGTTTATTCATACTCTCTTGAATTCCCACCTCCATCGTCAGACTTTCCGCTCACAGTTTCATCAAATCCCCTCAATAATGGAGATACGTTACATCCATCAAGATTGATTGATTTATTGATTGAAATTAATTTTATTGGATTCTAGAGGTATAACCTCAAAGAGTGAATGAACCTAGTGAATCTCTAGAATAGATCAATTCAGGTTGTGGCACAGCAATGAGCCTGTGAATTCACTTCATATTAATGCTCAAATTTCAAGGGACGGTAAAATTCTATTGTTGACCAGCATCATTGAAGCCAAGAACTCTTTCCATACAGTCTTCGAAACCTGCTAGAGGCTGGCTCACAACAAAATTGTCGTATTTCAGTTGAGAAGTCTGCAGCACGATGATGAGCACCTGTGGAAGGAATTTTGCCACGAATCTCATTGAGGACTTCACCACTCATCACATTTGCACTTTGGCCCCGGCCATATTTCGGCACGAATTCAGACAGAAAATTCTTTGTTGGGATACAGAAAGAGAACGAATCTATAACCTCCCATTAGAATCAGAAGACTGTCTGGGAGCCTAGCTCAGCCTAGCTCGCACTGTCTCTTTGTCGTGCTTCTTCGCTGCGCGATTATCATGCGTAGAATCTATACTATATACCTTATTATATTCTATTATATTCATCATCATAGTATCCAAACACACCGATACAGCGATACACCGCTGTATCGGTGCGTTAAAAAGAAGGAGAATAATATATATGTCTAGTGGCGGAACTTACATACCCACCACCATGCGTAGAGACATTTCGATATTTCTCGAGTCGAAGTACGGGGCTGGTGAAATCGAACTGAGATGTAAAACGGAGGGATAATTTTGCGCTGCTGAATGTAACGCGTCCAGTGTCCGGATCGAGGAAATAATTGTACAGAACTCTGATTCGTATTAAAAAGGGTTTGCTAGAGCATGGCAGAGCTGTAAGAGCAACGTTGAAGAGATAAATGATCCAAGAGGAAAAAACAGTGAGGTTAAAAAACCCGATCCAAAGTATAGATAGGCACAGCGCCTCACTCGATTTTTTTGTCTGCTCATACTCGCCAGCGAGGCGCTACCACGCCTCTTGATATGAAGATATTCATTTTTCCAGGAGAGATGCGAGTGATATGGTTAATTACGGATAGGCTTATTACCCTATCGCATACTAATAATCATTATCTTTCACTTGTCTCATTTCTTCTCCAAGTGCCCTACTCCACGTCTGAAACATTGATCGCTTGACCGTGCACGCTAAGAGTTACTCCGACTTTCGTTCGATACTCTTGCGATTTGGGGTGGATGTCGGGAACACGAATACTCATCATCATCTAACTTCAATTCGTTTTTTCGTCGTTTAGCCCGAATCGCAAAAGAATTAGATATAAGTGCAAATTCTGAATGTGCCTACATGGGCATTTCCCTGGAACTTCTACACCTGCTGGAATACCTCTATGAATGATGATATAGGAGAATAGTCGAGTCTATCGGTCCCGATCGAAGTGAAAATATCATTACCCAAGTCTAGATATAAGATATCTTCGGCTTCTGTATGATTAGAAGCAGGTTGATTCATACGATAGATCAATACGAGGATCTTCTTCAACGCCCGAGATAATTCAAGTTTACTTGCTTATTCCAGATGAACGACTTCCCAAAGCTGAAGAGGTTGATCTTCCTCCAGAGGCCACAATTATCGAATTCGAAAAGCCAACTGGACCGTCCATTGAGATGACTAATACGCCTATCAAATATTTGGAACGAGCCACGAGGGAGCACACGATCATCAATCCTTCAGTAGCAGCACAGAATAACAGAAGGTTCAAATCAAAAAGCTACGACACGGACACTATCTTACATAAGCAACTTGAAGATGATAGAAGATATTTGATGAGTGTTTCCAAGTTACCAGGTAATCATACAGAGTAAAGATGAATCTGAATTATATACGGCTCATTGTGGAATTTCGAAATATTCTACGAATTCTTGCTAAGGTTCAATGGCTCTTCGAAGAGTAGTAGGCAAATCCTCTTCCATTACGGAGGCACCAGCGCCGTAAATTTTTCAGTCATTTCGATTTGAAAAAATTATGGCTCATACTCCGTGATGAAACGAATCCATTGCAGCTCTGAAATATGCAAGTTGTCAACCTAATTTTTGAAAATAATGTCTAAATTATTGGAATTTAACACGGCGTCTTATGGGTGACAACCACGGAGTGAGTCATATCTCAAAATTTAACAGTGTCACCGCGACGAGCAACTGTCCAAGCATGGATCATTCATAGACAAATGGAATATCATCCAGAAATATGCATACTGTTGACGTGTAAAAAGCAGGAGAACATTCGAAAGAATTGAAACTGTCGAAAAACAGGTGTGCACCGGCTGCTCAACCTCTGCACGCTTGCGCGAGCACGATGTTCGGTTGTGTATGTGTGTCGGTAAGCGAGCGCGTCTCGTAGCTGACGCTTGTGTTGGTAGGCGCGGGGCCCTAGCTGCTCGTTATACCTTACCCAACGCTGGTGCTTTCTTCTTTTTCTTCAACCAAGAAATCAACATCTAGAGTGATGATTTTGTGGCATTGCGCGAATAGACTACTATCGGTTTAAAAATGATTGACACCTAGAGAATTTCTGCTATCCTGGCTCCAAAAAAATCGCTAATTTTTTTAACTGGGATAACGTCGAAGCACATCTAGTCGCGGCCATGATAAAAATTTTTTGAAGTCGATCGGATGACAACTGCGGCTGTAGCTGTTATCAGAATGTAAAAAAACGCGGGTATAAGGCCAATTTCAGAGGTAGCTCGACTTTGGGATGCTACAGCTCTGCCAAAAAAAATTCTGGGGCGCTGCAAAAAATGTAGGTGATAGATATTTGGTTCCCCAATAGCGTCCAACAACAATCAGCCAAAAAAATTAATAACTTTTGGAGATAATCCAGTTATTGTTATCTCGGGATCTATTGAGGTTGAAGACTTGATTCAAAAACAGAAATCTCATATTGCATTTTTGTATTTGACATCCAGAATTTTTTTATGATTTTTCTGTTTTTGAATCAAGTCTTCAACCTCAATAGATCCCGAGATAACAATAACTGGATTATCTCCAAAAGTTATTAATTTTTTTGGCTGATTGTTGTTGGACGCTATTGGGGAACCAAATATCTATCACCTACATTTTTTGCAGCGCCCCAGAATTTTTTTTGGCAGAGCTGTAGCATCCCAAAGTCGAGCTACCTCTGAAATTGGCCTTATACCCGCGTTTTTTTACATTCTGATAACAGCTACAGCCGCAGTTGTCATCCGATCGACTTCAAAAGAATTTTATCATGGCCGCGACTAGATGTGCTTCGACGTTATCCCAGTTAAAAAAATTAGCGACTTTTTTGGAGCCAGGATAGCAGAAATTCTCTAGGTGTCAATCATTTTTAAACCGATAGTAGACAGTATTATGGTTTCGGGGTACTCGTAATGAGTCCCATAATATCGGACAGATGGCAGGCAATTGACTGATCAATGGGTCACGTATGTCGGATGTGTTAAATCGTTTACAGGACTTGATGGTGACTTCTACCTGACAATCGATCTCAAAGATAACAGACCAATACACAGATTCGGGATTGGTCTTGAAATTTCTTTGATCACTCACACTATATACTACAAGTTGCTTCAAGGGAGCAGTAGGACCGCAAATCACCTAAGAGTCGTTGTTTTGTTCGATTGCTCATAGTTCAATACTCCATTGTCGACAAAAGTCGGCCTCGAGAATTTCAGCACCTATTGCCAGATCTGAGGTAGAGCTCAACTTCCAGTTACGCGCTCTCAGAATGTAGGTAGAGTGTTTTCCAGGTGGCAGTAGAAACTGTATCTCGCATGCCCCAAGTTCATTCTCCGGTCTATTCCATGTTAAGGCTAGTCCGGAGTCCCCGCAAAACCGCAACCAGACACGCACTGGCGTACTGTGAGGTTGCAGCTGCATCCAATGATTCTGAGAGCGGTATTATTGTTTATACGCTTCTATTGGTACTAAATGTGTTACTCAGATACTAGGCCACCTGTGAAATCTTATAACACGATACCATGCAAAGTTTCATGGCATTTCATTCATTAGAAATCGAGAAAAGCTTGAAGGCAATTTTTGGTGACACAGAGCGCGCCCGCGACTATTCCAATTTATTTCTTAATAACAAAACAGTTTTGGCCAAAATCAGATACTAGGCCATCTGTGGATTGAAATTTCCTGTCGAATGAGCCGTCCTACGCCCGAAAATTTTGAGTTTAGCTTGCAAAAATCTTGAACTAGTGTGAGCATCGAGCAGTATAACTTGCTCAGCGAGCCAAAGAACTACGATTTTCTGGAGATATAGAATGAATCCCCGGGTGTGGAACAACTCATTCGAGAGGGAATATCATGGTGTTTCAGTTGCCATTTCTCGTTTGGGTCGGAAACGTGAGGCTGAAATACTATGAGGCAGAAAAGTGGTTCGTAATCTCCCATCGCACATGCAGTACGATCAAAGCGCCATCTATCGGACAAAATATCCGGATTCTCTACGGACTAGCCTTAAGTCGTGCTCCTGCATTGAATACCCCCACACTCAACCCATCGCATTTAAGGCAACACACCTCTTAGCTGAGACAATTACGAAGGTGAACCAATTTGTTTCATTCCAATAGCTCATGAATTCGAATGAAGCGGTTCTATGCCAGAGTTAAGTCCCTAAAGGTATACTGCAGCGCATATAGAGTGGCACGCCAGTGCAGTTGTACTCAGCTTCTATTGCATGCATACACCATAAGATAGAGATTGAGATAGAGATTGATGCCCATTTATTCGTCCGTAGAAAAAGAAAATAATCAGTTACATACAGTAACATATATCACAGATCAATTGTACACACTGACGAAATATGATATATCGTCGCCCCCGACGAAGAAAAACACGTCCCCATTTAAGAATGCATTGGGAGAGCAATGGGAGGTGTTTTTCTTCTTCGGGGGCGGCGATATAATCAAGTAGTTTGGCCAAGGACAAATCTTAGTTATATCACGAATTGTGACTAGTCGGGTAACGCTTAGAAGAGTGACAAACTTCGAAAAAAATTAATATAGAAGAAATATAATATAAGAAGGAAAATGTCAGGACTCACAGTCATATCACAGAAAAACTCAGTCGGTTGACGAGGGGTCATACATATTCTACACTCGATTTGAAACGAGCGAATCAGTATAAAAGTGAGTCCAGGCCATCGAAATTAAAAGATTAAAATAATGCTTCTTCCCCACATCAATTTTTGATGACGAAGTCATCTTCTCGCGCGTTGAGTTTTGTCTAACATGTGGACACGAATATTCGTAACGCGTGGATGCGCGCGCAACTCCCCATGCGTCGTGCGTGTTATAGTGCAGCTATGTGTGAGTAGGAGTATTACGAAGTAGTGAGATGATATGCAAGCATTGGCAAGCATTGGCATGATGGTATTGCGGCTCCGTGACGTGGGCACCCGACTTTCCAGGAAAATTATAAAAAAAATACCATCTAATTGTGCGTCTTAAGCGCGTTCAGACACAATTTCAAAATCAATTGTGGATGTTATGGTTTTTCCAAAAAAAAATAAAGAAGTTTTCGGGTGCTGGAAAACTTAACTATTTTTTTTCTCGGCAACCGTACACTGTGGGAATTGTGCGTTTACAGCGGTCGATTGCGCGTAGTTTTCCCTACAAGTGAGTATTTTTACTTTCCAAAAATCACCATTATTTTGGTCGGTAATTAATTAAAACTGCTTCTCGGCAAGCTGCAGAGCAGAAGGAGGTGCAAGACCAGCGCATGCGCTGTAGCACCTCTCTGCTATCGGCTGCTACGTGAGCACGAAAATACTTATTAATTACCCAAAATCTTGCTGAAATCTCTTTTATCTCCTCGGCGTTCATCTCCCACGAGGGATGGGTTAGTTTTTAAACGCAAAACCACTGTCTAAGCAAAATTCTGTCATCTCCTCGGCGGTCATCTCCCACGAGGGATGGTTTAGTGTTTGAACGCAAAACCACTGTCCTAGCAAAGTTCTGTTATCTCCTCGGCGATCATCTCCCACGAGGGATGGTTTAGCTTTTCAGCTACATAATCGCTGTCCAAGAAAATATCGTTTTCTTCTCCAAGAACATCGAATTCGTCAAACACGAATCACCGGGTGGACGCCGTGGTTCGCCTCGCCGCCGCGTCGTCTGCTGGGGTGACCGTGCACAACCGCTGAAAATCTGTTTTCGTCAGTTTTTCACAGAATTAAGTTGTGTTTCGATAAAGTAAAAATACTCACTTGTACGAAAAACTACGCGCAATCGACCGCACTAAACGCACAATTCCCAGAGTGTACGGTTGCCGAGAAAAAAATTGATTGAGTTTCCCAGCACCCGAAAACTTCTTTATTTTTTTTTGGAAAAACCATAACATCCACAATTGATTTTAAAATTGTGTCTGAACGCGCTTAAGACGCACAATTAGATGGTATTTTTTTTATAATTTCCCCGGAAAGTCGGGTGCCCACGTCACGAAGCCTGGTATTGCGAGTCAAAGTGCAGATCAAAAAGCTAGTAGTGCCCTATTGTATCGCAACTCCTGCTGTGGTGCTTGCGATTTTCAATAAAAGCACAGCAAAAATTGTCAGGAATTGGATATCTCGAGAGGGTGTGCAATACGACTTTTTTTACCACTCAGAATGTGTTTATCACGTCACAATAGGTCGGAAAAGGTGTTTTGGACCGGCGATTAGCTCCAAATGTGCGTGCACGGCGATAAAAACACTCTATCGCCGATTTCCATCATTTATTTTGGAAGAATTGAGACAGTTCGGCTCCAATCCATCAAAATTAGACGTAACTTAGTGCATTTTGAAGGTCTCAAAACAAGTTTCAAAATGAGCTAAAGCACATTGAAAATTGTTGAGGTAGGCCAAAGTTATTAAGAAAATGGTTTAATGGGGGCAAGTTGGGTACACTGACCTCATCATCTATATTGTTGGAAAAGTAATCGTCACGAAAGATGAGAAAATTATCGGGAATATTTTTGAAGCAAATATGAGCCGGTGAAAGATTGAAATTTGGGAAATTGTTGGTTTCACTAAATTCTGAGCGACTCAGTCATCTAACCCCATAATCAACGGAAATAAATATTACGTAGCAAAGAAAATTGAAAAATTGAGCTACATGTAGCAAATTTATTGAACAAACTCCTACGACTTCGTCATCAACCGCGCGTTCTCCGGACGCACACCATTTTTTTGAGAAGTCTGTGTCAGTAAATAGCCTTCATAGGCATTCTTGAATATGGAAATTTTCCCCAGCTGCCGAAAGCCCGGAGGGGAAGAGTTCCACAAGTGAGTGCGCGCTCTTCTGCATCACCGCGTGCGGGGCGTTCGGGCTGGTACCTTGGTGAATATCGCAGCTAGGTAGCCAGGTTCTCCCAAGTGCATGATCTCATGTATCAAAAGAGCTGCGAAGTACATTCTCCGCGAATCAGTACGTAGCCAGCCCAAACACTCCCTGAACGGGGTGATTTGCTCGTCTCTCCTAAGATCAAAAATGTATCTCACACATGAATTGCTCAGTCTCTGTATCCGTTGCCGCTGTTCGTCCGTGGCGTCGAGGTACACGACTGTGCAATAATCTAAATGCGGTTAAACCAATGAGTCGACCAGGCGAATTCGGAGGAGTCTAGTGATACACGCCCTAAAAAACCACGAACCGTATAGGGCTGTGTTCACTTTCTTGGTTACTTGATCAATGTGCGGTTTCCACGTCAGTTCTGTGTCAAGTGTAAACCAAGACTCACAACCGTATCACTGAATGGAATGGAATTTCCATCCTGTATCTCAACCCCTGGCAAGTCCATTCTTTTCAGATCTTTGATGTTCCTCTCAGAGCTGAAGAGGATTGCCCTGGTCTTGCCAGCGTTGAGACGCAGGCCGGAACTTCTGGCCCATTCAGCAATTAGTCGTCCTACTTCTTCCAGCCGAGTGATGCCTTCCTTGATCTTAGTTTTCTCGACTTGGAGATAAATTTGAAGATCATCCGCATAAAATAGATGATATACCGACTTTCCGTATAGCAAACCAGGTAAGTCATTAACATATAAGCTGAAGAGTAAAGGCCCGAAAACGGATCCCTGTGGAACACCCAGATTGGTTTCAAGCCAATCAGAACTACGAGATTTTGAAGTGACTATTTGGGTGCGGCCTTGTAAGTATGATTTTATCCAAAAGGAGTGCCGATCTTGACAATCCAAGGTTTCGGAGCTTCCTCAACAGCTTTGACGGTGTTATCGTGTCGAAAGCTTTGCTAAAGTCGAATAGTAGGAGTGAGGTGATCTTCTTCCTATCAATGCCTACTCTGATGTCATCCGTCAACTTCAGTAAAGCTGTCTGGGTGCTATGGTATTGCCTGAAACCAGTCTGGAAGCGATCAAGAAGTTTCTCTACTTTTAAATACTCCGTGATTTGGTCATGTGCAATTTTTTCTAGAACCTTGGAAAGGAAGCACAGCAGCGCTATGGGACGAAAGTCCGAGACCGTTGATGGAGCTGCAGTCTTCTTCAATGCAATCAGCTGCGCTTGCTTCCAAGCTTCGGGAAAAACGCTATGAGCGAAAGAGGAATTGAATATATGTACAATAAGATCACCAATTGCCGGAAGAGCCTTCGCGATCACGCTCTGGGGGATCCCATCCACCCCGCGAGCCTGAGAGGAGAAATGTTTAATAGCAAGGACTACATCATTGAAATTGGTGGGCTTAAATTTAAACCCCTCCTCCGGTGCAGAGTTAATATCGTCCATTGCTTCATTGATATTTTCATGAGGCGAAACGGAAACCCCCGCGAAGTGAGCGTTCAACTCATCCGTTGTGAAACCGTGAAGTTCTTCCTCTTTGCTCTTGGGCAAGAGGCCGAGATTGCGCATCTCCTTCCAAATATTCTTGTTCTGATCAAGAGCGTCTGAAAGATGGTTTTGAAGGAAGGAATTACGCTCTTGCTCAATGCGCAGATCGACCTCTTCGCTAAGCCGAAAGTACTCATTTTGAAGCTCAGGACACTTGCACTAGTTGCGTTGCATACGCTCCCAACGCCAACGCGTCACGTCTCGCTTATTCATGAGCACCCTCAGCTCAGGACCAATCCAAGGAGCATCATTTTAAAGCGGGTTTATAGTTTTTCCGGTGCTAATTCATCTAAAACGATCATTAAATTTACATTCAAGCAGTGAATTCCGTCTTCCAAGCTGGTTTCGGCATTTTCAAGAGCTGTCCAGTCACAGCGGAGCAGACGGTCATTCAATATCTCCGGGGTGATGTTACGAAAATCCCTATACTTGAAGGAATTTTTTGGCGGAGTAGGGGTGAAGACGTTGATGGTAACGTCAATGACCGAGTGCCCACCGAAACTGGGCAGGTGTCTGTTGTGAAAGTCAGTAATGGTGTCGTTGTCATCTACGTAGATGTGATCAATCCATGTATGAGATACATTGGGGTTGTGTTGATGAGTCGGGCCATGCTGCACTATCTGCAAGGCTAGTTCTTCTGCCAGTGCAGTCAGTGTCATGGTATCGGGATGAGCAGTATCCAACAAGTCAGCGTTCAGATCACCCATAATGATTTTGTGACTGTAATCACCACACAGCCGGCGTAACGAGCCAAACAGCCCATCATCCTTTTGCATGGCAATTTTAGGGGGTCTATAGATTACCGCGACTAATATTGGGGGTGAGCTGCCTTGCTGCACGCTACAAAAAAGGAATTCGGGCACGCCAGGTTTCCCCGGCCCAAAAGTATTCGACGAAACCAACTTCTCAATTTTGAAGTCATTGCGCACATACAAGGGAACTCCTCCACCCACTCTGTTGCGATCTTGTCGCAACAACGAAAAACCTGGAATTTGAACGAGACTGTCATCCACATACTCATCTAGCTTCGATTCGGCCACCCCAAATAGATGATAGGAGGGATCGTTAGCGACGAGCAAGCGTAGATGCTCAATCTTATCTGTCAGGGAGTTAAGGTTGATAAATCCCGCTTTTGAAGAATTACCCCTCCCTCGTCGCTCTTCAGCAGCCGTATCCAGTCAGGGAGTCCTTGCTGATTCTGTTGCCGGAACTTTATTTTGCTCCGGAAGTATAGTGCAGCTCTGGGTGTTATTACAGGACGCACAGGTGCGTTCCGGACCACTTCGACAGGTCGTTTGGATGACCTGCAGATCAGCAAGGGATTCGAACGTATGCGCTTGCTCACCATTTTTCCGTCCAACCCAGAAACGCCCATCACTGTGCCAGACGTTTTTAAGACCCAAACCGCGTGCAACCGACCTTAAACGTATAAATTCTTTGTATTTTTCACGGTGGAGCATCTCATTTATAAAGATTTTACGGTCTGGCACATGAACTTTCGTATCTGGGTCGAGTAAGTCAGGCTGGATATTGTTGGCCGTGAAATAATTATTGGTGATTGAACGTTTAGCCCGAATCACTTTCCCGACTAGTCGACTACTGGAGAGTTGGACTACACATGATGGTAAATTGCGCGTGATGGCAGCTGAGGCTCAGGAAGATAGAACCGAGTCACGATTACGTGTTGGAGTCTTCTCCCCAGACGCTCGCCCCGGTTGCAGGACACGGACATCAGCAATGTCTGCCCTGTAACCGAGGGATTTACGGGGGTATGAAAAAGGTAGGGTTCAGGTCCTTGAATGATCACAAGTGCCGGATTTACAATGAATAATAAACTATTTATTCAAGTCATGTACAGTTGTGGAACCTGTAAGTAAAAGAGGAAAAATCAATGTACAAAAGAGAGAGAGAGAGACTGATGAGTTAGTGTTTCGGTGTAATTGTGGGTAACATAATACGGTCTAGCCAAGTATACGGAGGTTATAAGCAGGTATTTTTACGGGGACTCTAAGGCCACGAGAGAGCTCCTCTCGGGCGGGGCAAACGCGGGGCTAGCCGGTGTGTGTGTTGGACGGGCCTCGTCTCCTCGCCACTAGCGCTCCTAGCGGTGGGGAGCACGTCGGTACCCAAAAGACCATCACGACTCCTGGCGCTCCCAGGAAGCCGAGATGGATTTGTCCAGGCGATAGTACGGCGCGGACGGGATATTACGACTGACTAC
This sequence comes from Eretmocerus hayati, assembly GCA_029851415.1. Classification (NCBI taxonomy): domain Eukaryota; kingdom Metazoa; phylum Arthropoda; class Insecta; order Hymenoptera; family Aphelinidae; genus Eretmocerus; species Eretmocerus hayati. Next base: position 192,135,939 of record CM056742.1, on the reverse strand, counting down.
TGTACTCCAGCAGACAGCCGTCGTACTACTCTTCGTCCACAGCGCTCCTGTGGCTGAAGAGGAGTTGCCTGCTGGTAGACACGCAAGTCATCTCCAGACCAGAGCTCCTGGCCCGGAGAGACGAGCGAGTCCGGTGCGCGAGGCGGACTGGTGAGCTCGTCACGATCCAGCGACTCATCATGGCGCGGATCTGCGGTGCGGCGGCTCGAGAGTGTCGCTCTGACGGGGGGAATCGGCGCCTGCTGGCCCGCACACGTCTGTGCGAGCGCACCGAAACCTTACCGGTTGCGATCAGTGAAGGGGTGCTCGTCACAGTCCTCTCCAATGAGGGGAGAATAGACTTGAGCACTGCATAAGAAATATCAGATATCTGTGCTGGTGAGGCCTTAGAATCTTCTTTTAATACACCATTAATAATCAGTTTACAGCGCTCAAGTCCGTCATTGCCCAGTCCCTGCCCTTGCTTCCGAACGTATGAGTGGGGGGACTCGTCCATCCTAGGGGCAGTGTTAGGAATCGAGGATTGATGTGTCGATTCAGCATTACTATTCTGCAGAGTACTCTGGAAGCCTGACAATAGCTCCGTTAAGGTAGAAATTTGGCCTGCCATGATGGAATTTTGCTCCAGAAGAAGCTGTCGATCCAAGCGAAGCTCCTCCAGCTGGGAGCTTCGCTTCTCTATAAGTCCCTCGAGAGAAGATACACTTGCCAACAATCGATCATCCACCTCACTTACTGCTGGTGTGCAAGATGGAGAGGTAGTGGCAACGTTTTGTCGGATCACGAGGGATTTTATTTCGTCAAGCTGGTTCTGAAGCAAGGCATTTTGGTTGTAGAATAGGTCCAGAGTACTCTCCCGTATATATACCCACTTTGGTTCCGGAGAGTTTGACGACGTCGACGTGGTTGTTGCTGCAGGTTGATCCGAGATGTTGAGGCTATTGCTTTCCACCGATCCGACGGGGTGATCCACGTGTGGTGTACTGAGCAGCGACGGAGAGGCAGTAGTGAGCCGCGCATCAGCTTGCTGCTTTTGAATGTTCGCGGGCTCTGTTCTGCTGGACTCGTGGATGGTGGCGCCACTTAACGGAGGCGAAGCAGTAGCTGGCAGAATACCCCCCGCTAGCGTGAGCTGTCAACTCTCGTTGGCTTGAGAGGCACTGGTGGTGGGGAGCTCAGCGCTGCTGCCCGTGGTGGTATAGTGCGGGGCGAGGGGAGACTTTCCTGACGCGCCACGCGAGCTGAGCCGCATGTGTGAGAGCGGCTGATTACTCACACGTCTTCGTGGGCTTGTTTTCTCCTTCTCTCTCTCTCTCTCTCTCTCTCTCTCTCTCTCTCTCTCTCTCTCTCTCTGGCTGTTTGCATACTGAGGCGGGAAGTCGAAGTCGTCTGCTTCGTCGCACTTGATGTTGATTTTGCGGCTGGAATCTCGCTCACCTGCAGACATCTTTCGCATGTCACTGCTCGTCTGGATGTTCTCGAGCACTTGACATGTGCTGATTTTTTACAGATGTCGCATACTCTGCTACCTGCACGTAAGGTGTTGTTGCAGACACAGCAGATGTTGTCGCTCATCGTGCAGCAGACAGCAAGACAGCGAAGCAGGCCAGCGTAGCAGACGACCTCCGAGCATGCGCACAAAGCTCGGCTCACTTTCGGCGCCAGGCACTGCCAACTCGATGTTGTTGTTGGAGTTGCAGAATTGGAATTATTCCTCCCAAGCTCTAGCAGGAGCCATGCAGTGATGCTCCAGTGGTATGAGCCTGCAGGAGGAAGTCCAATCTGCAAAAAAGTGCCACTCGGGACGACGTTTTGATGGTTAAATTGATGTTTGAACACGGAGCGATGTTAGATGTGTGTGGGAACACTTACCGCCAGAGAGAGAGAGATAGATAGATAGATAGATGTCCTTTATTCGCCCGAAGACAAAAAATACAATTGCATACACCTACATATGCCCGTTAAAATGTAATAACACGTATAAGAATGAATATAATATATGTACAACAAAAATAATGATGATAGTTTCAGTCAATTACTGGTTTGGTCAAGGACAATAAATATCACAATTCGTGACTAGTCAGGGTGCATACTCAGAAGTATAAAAAGAGGGGTAAGGGCTCGCACTAATATCACAGCTATAGATCACCAATTGGGTGACTGAGGTCACATGTAAAAAATACTAAATTAAGGAAGAGCCCTTCCCATTACAGATTAAAATAATGCCTCTTCTCCACATCAATCTTCTGCGAAGACTGGGTTAGTAAAAAATCTTTCAGGAGAGAGAGAGAGAGCGAGAGAGAGAGAGAGTGAAATCACGCGTTTGTCGCGAATCTTTAGAATCGCCGCACCGTGCCCCTTGTGTCCAAGCTAATCAGCTGACCGGCATCGCGCGTTGCGCCAAATTCAGACTCTGTTAGCCCGTCTTGCCGAACAGACCATGTGGCCGCGATCAGAGCAATATCCCGCGCTTTCCGCAATTTCCTCGTGCCCACGCTGCGTGTGCGTTAGCTCCTGATCGAATACCCTGGTGGCGTGCTCGAGAGAATGATCATCCGGCGGTCCAGATCAACCTTGCGTGCGACCGATACCTGCGTCTTGGACATCGTCCGGTTATAGAACAATTACAATGCGAGCGGTCGATAGAGAATATACATTCGTGAGTACAGCCTTGAATCGCTCTCTCTCTCTCTGTTTGGGGCTTCACCCTTTGCTCACTTCGTGCTCGCGCTCAATGTGCTCCTTATGCACCACATTTCTTTAAATGAATAAATCTTGTGTCTATTCTCCTATTGAATTCACGTGTGATAATTCAGCGCACTCCCTCATCCAATCTCACTCGTGCGCAGCAGCACAACATCATAACTAGAAATTTATCTAAGTAGTAGCCAATTCAGCAGCATGCAGAGTTCCAGCTACAATCAATCAAATTTGCTGGGCATTGCAGACAGGCCCAGCATGTGCGGCTAAATCAACTAGGCAAATCTAGCAGCCGTTACAATAAATCCATTCTGGTACTTTAATAGCATGGTTCTCAATTTTTATTTTGAATAAGACAGGCATATATGCAAATGTATTAATTCAATCTTGATTTCAAATGAGAGCCAAGAGGCTCAGAAGAGTGAAGTTATTATGATCATCTAGTATCTACATGTTCACTGGAACCAAATCATTTGAACTTACAGAGGATATCTTGAGAGTCTATCCATCTTCAACATTTTCCCTGTGATCTTAGAGAGCGAAACTAGGATTCTTGCAGAATTCGTCAAACAGTTGGTGAAATGTACGCAAATTGGCCATCGTTCGAACTCGTTTATGATGAATTCCACGCCAAAGTGACCTACGGAAAGGGGTCATCTCTCAGATTTTTTTTTAACCTTTTTCATTCAATTCTATGGCCTAAAATAGGAACTACGGACCACCTATGGGGTCCAAAAAAATTTCTCCTCTCCATTGCACGCACATCCGTAAACAGACCGAAAATTCTTCGTGTAAAAATCGATGCTCTTTTATTCACGAAAATGGGAATGATTCGAATTTTTGAATTGCTATCGATTTGCGAGCTGCGGCATCTGAAAGGGCATCAAAACCCTATCAAAAACGGTGGCGGTAACTCTGTGATTTGGGGGCCTCCTGAATGCAAAAAAGTGTTTCTCGCTGAAACGTTGATTCCTCAAAAAGCCATTTTTTTATATTTTAAAAATCAGATATTTGCCGTGAAATTTTGCGTTCTTTCGGAAAAAATGGGTTTCAGAGGAGTTTGGGGTGATCCAAGTGACTTATGAGCCATTTTTTGAAAATTTGATTTTACTGGTCTCAGAAAAAGGCGATTATCTGCGCATGCGCACAAACGTCGACTTTCGGCGCCACATCCAATGGAAAGCTGACAGACTTTCCTCTAAAATGACTAGTCGCAAAGTTGAAATTCATGCACTGAAACGGGATCTGCAACGATTAATTATATCGAATCAAAATTACATGAAAATTCAGCCTATGAGCGCCTGCTGAGATGACACATTTACGAGATCTCCTCGGGACTCAATTTTGAGTACGAAATTGACCCGAAAAAAATTCGGACCACATGGTTTCAATGTGAAATTGTATGAACTTTCAAAATATGCGATAAAAAACCCCGTTTGAGGCAAACCCGAGGTGCTACATTCAATTTCTCGCAATTTGGAATGTGAAATATCGTATTTTCTGGCGAAAAATTGAATGTATCACCTCGGGTTCACCTCGAACGGGGTTTTTCATCGCATATTTGAAAAGTTCATACTATTTTACGTTGAAACCATGTGGTCCGAATTTTTTTCAGGTCAATTTCGTACTCAAAATTGAGTCCCGAGAAGTTCTCGTGAATGTTTGATCTCAGCAGGCGCTCATGGGCTGAATTTTCATGTGATTTTGATTCGATATAATTAATCGTTGCAGATCCCGTTTCACTGCATGAATTCCAACTTTGCGACTAGTCATTTTAGAGGAAATTCTGTCAGCTTCCCAGTGGATCTGGGGTACCTGAAGCTAGCGAAAACTAACTCACAAATCGGGCCCAAACCAACTTCACTTTTTATTACTATTTTATTACTAATTTATTACCAAAGAAATAAATTTATTACCGGTCATGGGCCCGGAATACGAGAGTTTTCGCTAGCGGAAGCTTGCGCTAGCGAACACGTGGCCGGGGAAAGATCGTACGGGAATGTGCAATAGCTCATTTTTTATTACTTTTTTATTACTCTCAGAATATGTTCTCAAAATATGCGTGTGATATGAATCAGCTGAAATATGGTCGTTTTCGCTAGCGTAAGCTTACGCTAGTGGACACCATATACAGGCGTAGCTTCGAGGACACTCAGAACTACACAGGATTTTATTACTTTTTTATTACTCTCGAAAGGTATAGTCGAGATAGTCCCGAGACCAAGAGGAAACCGATATTTGGGCCTGAGGCTGGACGAGAGCTGGAACGGGGCGAGATGGGAAATATATGATAGACTGAGCTACCTCTGTCCAATAAGGTGCGAATGAAAAAATTCCATCGCATACGGGAACCTGTCTGACGATGAGCAGGGTACACTGAGTCTTCAGAGATGATAGGGAATCGATAACGAATCAGCAAACTCGATCATAGGGCCCAAAACAGGGGAGACCCTGCTTAAAAATATTATAGTCGCAGTCGAGGAGTCACGGGGGGATGCAGAGAGTCCCAATGGACCCGGAACTCTACAGAACCCTAGATCGAGTAGTCACGTACTATCTCTGATACCCAGAGAATTTATTACCAGTCATCACCCTCGGCTATGAGGCCCGAAACAGGGAAGAATCGAGCTTTGAGCAGTTATCTGCGCAAGTATGACGCCACTGTGGGTTGTAGGACATTCCAATGGACCCGAAACTCAACAAAACCTTAGATTGAGTGGTTATGTACCATTAATGATGCACAGAGAATTTATTACCAGTGAGCATCCCCGGCTATGGGGCCCAAAACAGGGCGAAAACGAGCTTCGAGCAGTTATCGGCGGAGTTATGACGCCACTGTGGGTTGTAGCATGTTGAAATGGATCCGAATCTCTACAGAACCTCAGATCGAGTGGTAATGTACCATTGATGATGCCTAGAGAATTTATCACCAGTCAGCACCCTCGGCTATGGGGCCCAAAAGAGGGCAAAATCGAGCTTTGGGCAGTTATCTGCCCAGTTATGACGCCCCTGTGGGTTGTAAGATGATCCAATGGACCCGAAACTCTACAGAATAGTAGACCATGTAGTCAAATACTATCTCTGATGCCCAGAGAATTAATTACCAGTCAGCGGCCTCGGCTATGAGGCCCAAAACAGGGCGAAAACGAGCTTTAAGCAGTTATCTGCCCAGTTATGACGCCACTGTGGGTTGAAGGATGTTCCAATGGACCCGAAACTCCACAGAATCTTAGATGACGTGGTTATGTACCATTGATGATGCCCAGAGAATTTATTACCAGTCAGCATCCTCGGCTATGGGGCCCAAACCAGGGCGAAATCGAGCTTTGAGCAGTTATCTGCCCAGTTATGACGCCACTGTGAGTTGTAGGATGTTCCAATGGACCCGAAACTCTACAGAACCTTAGATTAAGTAGTCACGTACTATCTCTGATGCCCGGAGAATTAACTACCAGTCAGCACCCTCGGCTATGAGGCCCGAAACAGGGAAAAATCGAGCTTTGAGCAGTTATCTGCCCAGTTATGACGCCACTGTGGGTTGTAGGTTGATCCAATGGACCCGAAACTCAACAGAACTTTAGATTGAGTGGTTATGTAACATTATTGATATGAAGAGAATTTATTACCAGTCAGCACTCTCGGCTATGGGGGCCAAAACAGGGCGAAAACGAGCTTCGAGCAGTTATCTGCGCAGTTATGACGCCACTGTGGATTGTAGCATGTTCCAATGGACCCGAATCTCTACAGAACCTTAGATCAAGTGGTAATGTACCATTGATGATGCCCAGAGAATTGATTACCAGTCAGCACCCTCGGCTATGGGGCCCAAAAGAGGGCCAAATCGAGCTTTGGGGAGTTATCTGCCCAGTTATGACGCCACTGTGAGTTGCAGGATGTTCCAATGGACCCGAAACTCTACAGAACCTTAGATTAAGTAGTCACGTACTATCTCTGATGCCCAGAGAATTTATCACCAGTCAGCACCCTCGGCTATCGGGCCCGACACAGGGAAAAATCGAGCTTTGAGCAGTTATCTGCCCCGTTATGACGCCACTGTGGGTTGTAGGTTGATACAATGGACCCGAAACTCTACAGATTCCTAGACCATGTAGTCAAATACTACCTCTGATGCCCAGAGAATTCATTACCAGTCAGCACCCTCGGCTATGAGGCCCAAAACAGGGCGAAAACGAGATTCGAGCAGTTATCTGCGCAGTTATGACGCCACTGTGGGTTGTAGCATGTTCCAATGGTTCCGAATCTCTACAGAACCTTAGATCAAGTGGTAATGTACCATTGATGATGCCCAGAGAATTGATCACCAGTCAGCACCCGCGGCTATGGGGCCGAAAAGAGGGCGAAATCGAGCTTCGGGCAGTTATCTGCGCAGTTATGACGCCACTGTGGGTTGTAAGATGATCCAATGGACCCGAAACTCTACAGAATCCTAGACCATGTAGTCAAATACTATCTCTGATGCCCAGAGAATTCATTACCAGTCAGCACCCTCGGCTATGAGGCACAAAACAGGGCGAAAACGAGCTTCGAGCAATATCTGCGCAGTTATGACGCCACTGTGGGTTGTAGGATGATCCAATGGACCCGAAACTCAACAGAACCTTAGATTGAGTGGTTATGTACCATCTCTGATGCCCAGAGAATTTATTACCAGTCGGCACCCTCGGCTATGAGGCCCGAAACAGGGAAAAATCGAGCTTTGAGCAGTTATCTGCTCAGTTATGACGCCACTGTGGGTTGTAGGATAATCCAATGGACCCGAAACTCAACAGAACCTTAGATTGAGTGGTTATGTACCATGATTGATGTGAAGAGAATTTATTACCAGTCAGCACTCCCGGCTATGAGGCCCGAAACAGGGAAAAATCGAGCTTTGAGCAGTTATCTGCCCAGTTATGACGCCACGGTGGGTTGAAGGATGTTCCAATGGACCCGAAACTCCACAGAATCTCAGATCAAGTGGTTATGTACCATTGATGATGCCCAGAGAATTGATTCCCTGTCAGCGGCCTCGGCTATGGGGCCAAAAACACGGCGAAATCGAGCTTTGACCAGTTATCTGCACAGTGATGACGCCACTGTGAGTCGGAGGATGTTCCAATGGACCCGAAACTCTACAGAACCCCAGATAAAGTAGTCACGTACTATCTCTGATGCCCAGAGAATCTATTACCAGTCAGGACCCTCGGCTATGAGGCCCGAGACAGGGAAAAATCGAGCTTTGAGCAGTTATCTGCCCAGTTATGACGCACCTGTGGGTTGTAAGATGATTCAATGGACCCGAAACTCTACAGAATCTTAGACGAAGTAGTCAAGTACCATCTCTGATGCCCAGAGAATTTATTACCAGTCAGCACCCTCGGCTATGAGGCCCGAAACAGGGAAAAATCGAGCTTTGAGCAGTTATCTGTCCAGTTATGACGCCACTGTGGGATGAAGGATGTTCCAATGGACCCGAAACTCCACAGAATCTAAGATCGAGTGATTATGTACCATTGATGATGCCCAGAGAATTTATTACCAGTCAGCATCCTCGGCTATGGGGCCGAAAATGAGGGCAAAATCGAGCTTTCAGCAGTTATCCGCGCAGTTATGACGCGCCTGTGGGTTGTAAGATGATCTAATGGACCCGAAACTCTACAGAATCCTAGACCAAGTAGTCAAGTACTATCTCTGATGCCCAAAGAATTTATTACCTGTCAGCACCCTCGGCTATGAGGCCCAAAACAGGGCGAAAACGAGCTTTGAGCAGTTATCTGCCCAGTTATGACGCCACTGTGGGTTGAAGGATGTTCCAATGGTCCCGAAACTCGACAGAACCTGAGATCAAGTGGTTATGTACCATTATTGATGCCCAGAGAATTCATTTCCAGTCAGCACCCTCGGCTATGGGGCCCAAAACAGGGCAAAGTCGAGCTTTGTGCAGTTATCTGCCCAGTTATGACGCCACTGTGGGTTGAAGGATGTTCCAATGGACCCGAAACTCCACAGAATCTCAGATCAAGTGGTTATGTACCATTGATGATGCCCAGAGAATTGATTCCCCGTCAGCGGCCTCGGCTATGGGGCCAAAAACACGGCGAAATCGAGCTTTGACCAGTTATCTGCACAGTGATGACGCCACTGTGAGTCGGAGGATGTTCCAATGGACCCGAAACTCTACAGAACCCCAGATTAAGTAGTCACGTACTATCTCTGATGCCCAGAGAATTTATTACCAGTCAGGACCCTCGGCTATGAGGCCCGAGACAGGGAAAAATCGAGCTTTGAGCAGTTATCTGCCCAGTTATGACGCACCTGTGGGTTGTAAGATTATTCAATGGACCCGAAACTCTACAGAATCTTAGACGAAGTAGTCAAGTACCATCTCTGATGCCCAGAGAATTTATTACCAGTCAGCACCCTCGGCTATGAGGCCCGAAACAGGGAAAAATCGAGCTTTGAGCAGTTATCTGTCCAGTTATGACGCCACTGTGGGATGAAGGATGTTCCAATGGACCCGAAACTCCACAGAATCTAAGATCGAGTGATTATGTACCATTGATGATGCCCAAAGAATTTATTACCAGTCAGCATCCTCGGCTATAGGGCCGAAAATGAGGGCAAAATCGAGCTTTCAGCAGTTATCCGCGCAGTTATGACGCGCCTGTGGGTTGTAAGATGATCTAGTGGACCCGAAACTCTACAGAATCCTAGACCAAGTAGTCAAGTACTATCTCTGATGCCCAAAGAATTTATTACCTGTCAGCACCCTCGGCTATGAGGCCCAAAACAGGGCGAAAACGAGCTTTGTGCAGTTATCTGCCCAGTTATGACGCCACTGTGGGTTGAAGGATGTTCCAATGGACCCGAAACTCCACAGAATCTCAGATCAAGTGGTTATGTACCATTGATGATGCCCAGAGAATTGATTCCCTGTCAGCGGCCTCGGCTATGGGGCCAAAAACACGGCGAAATCGAGCTTTGACCAGTTATCTGCACAGTGATGACGCCACTGTGAGTCGGAGGATGTTCCAATGGACCCGAAACTCTACAGAACCCCAGATTAAGTAGTCACGTACTATCTCTGATGCCCAGAGAATTTATTACCAGTCAGGACCCTCGGCTATGAGGCCCGAGACAGGGAAAAATCGAGCTTTGAGCAGTTATCTGCCCAGTTATGACGCACCTGTGGGTTGTAAGATGATTCAATGGACCCGAAACTCTACAGAATCTTAGACGAAGTAGTCACGTACCATCTCTGATGCCCAGAGAATTTATTACCAGTCAGCACCCTCGGCTATGAGGCCCGAAACAGGGAAAAATCGAGCTTTGAGCAGTTATCTGTCCAGTTATGACGCCACTGTGGGATGAAGGATGTTCCAATGGACCCGAAACTCCACAGAATCTAAGATCGAGTGATTATGTACCATTGATGATGCCCAAAGAATTTATTACCAGTCAGCATCCTCGGCTATAGGGCCGAAAATGAGGGCAAAATCGAGCTTTCAGCAGTTATCCGCGCAGTTATGACGCGCCTGTGGGTTGTAAGATGATCTAGTGGACCCGAAACTCTACAGAATCCTAGACCAAGTAGTCAAGTACTATCTCTGATGCCCAAAGAATTTATTACCTGTCAGCACCCTCGGCTATGAGGCCCAAAACAGGGCGAAAACGAGCTTTGAGCAGTTATCTGCCCAGTTATGACGCCACTGTGGGTTGAAGGATGTTCCAATGGTCCCGAAACTCGACAGAACCTGAGATCAAGTGGTTATGTACCATTATTGATGCCCAGAGAATTCATTACCAGTCAGCACCCTCGGCTATGGGGCCCAAAACAGGGCAAAGTCGAGCTTTGTGCAGTTATCTGCCCAGTTATGACGCCACTGTGGGTTGTAGGATGTTCCAATGGACCCGAAACTCTACAGAACCTTAGATCAAGTGGTTATGTACCATTGATGATGCCCAGAGAATTTATTACCAGTCAGCACCCTCGGCTATGGGGCCTAAAAGAGGGCAAAATCGAGCTTTGGGCAGTTATCCGCGCATCGATGACGCCACTGTGGGTTGTAAGATGTTCCAATGGACCCGAAACTCTACAGAACCTCAGATGAATTAGTCACATATGATCTGCAATGCCCAAAGAATCTCTTACCGGTCTGCACCCGGGTCCTCGGCTATGGTTCCGAGTCATCAGTTCGAACTAGCATTCATTTATGGCTCACAGAGTCTTGAGCGTACCTCGGCTGGAGTCGTCTCAGACTGGCTCACAGCTTCATGGTACCTCACTCTAGATATTCGTCAACCGTCAATCATGTTTATCAGAACTGTTACTAGTCAGCACCCACGGTGATGAGGCCCCAGAATGAGCAAACTCATTCACATGTACCGAATCACGCAGTTGGAACGACCCCTAGAGCTGTATGCCACTGTCACGGATTCATAACTCCATGAAATCTCAGTTCGGGTACTGGTCCATTATCAGGAATGCTTATATAATTAAACACTGGTCTGAACCTTTGGTCATCGGGCCCGAGAATCAGTGGAATTTCCGAGAGAGTTGTGAGTCGCGCAGCTCAGACGGGCCACCCGCTTAGATGACGCCGAGAGTTGTAATGGGAAGGAATGGGCTCAAATATCCATGAGACAGTCAAGACATCTGTCAATCATCTGGGAGGCCCAAGGTCGATCATCTGGGAGGCCCAAGGAATCCATGAACAGTGGACCACTGAATGATGAAGTTCGAGGATCCTAAAGAAACAACTCCACTCGAGCTCAAATTTACCTGGCGCGTATCACGGCGTAGAAAAATAATTTTCTCGTTTATGGTAGCATAGAAATCCGTCCCTGTTGCTATTCGTTTAGAAGTTACGTTCCTTGACATCAAATGCTTTTCATTTTCATTCCTATAATAGAGAATCTGTTGAACATTAGATTTCATTGAGCGTGACACTATCTGAGGTGATCTATTTCGCAAGCATTCATAAGCGATACGAATAATATTTCACTCATTCTTCATTCTCGTGAATGGGATTCACTGATCTAATTACAGCAATGGCGACTTTCAGGCTTCCTTTCTCCCTCTCTACCTTTGCCACTGATCTAAGGTTCTGTAGAGTTTCGGGTCCATTGGAACATCCTACAACCCACAGTGGCGTCATAACTGGGCAGATAACTGCTCAAAGCTCGATTTTGCCCTGTTTTGGGCCCCATAGCCGAGAGTGCTGACTGGTAATAGATTCTCTAGGCATCATCAATGGTACATAACTACTTGATCTAAGGTCCTGTGGAGTTTCGGGTCCATTAGGACATCATACAACCCACAGTGGCGTCACAACTGCGCAGATAACTGCTCAAAACACGATTTCGCCCTGTTTTGGGCTCCATAGCCGAGGGTGCTGACTGGTAGTAAATTCTCTTGGCATCAGAGATATTACGTGACTCCTTGTAGTCCGGCGGCTGCGTAGGTTTCCGTAGGCTTTCGGGTGTCCCCGAATAAACGAAGGTTTTTCCTACGTATTTTGACCCGCTGAATCTTAATTTCGATGGTGCGAAGTCGAAAAGTCATGCAATAATTTGTTATTAACAAATTATTATAAACAATCAAAAAGTTGCATGAATCGGTCTGGAAAAATTATTTTCGTATTTTTTGGGCTATTCTGAGTCGAAAAGGTCTCTTGACATTTTTCATGAAAACCCTTAGTTTTCCCGCAAAAAATTCATAAAGTTTCCAAAAAGTCGAATTTCACGATTTTTGAGAACTTGTAGCGTTGAGTCAAAAAATTTTTTTTTGGCTTACCTTGGCTCAAATTGCTCCTTCAAGTGTCAACTTCACTTGGAAAAAGCTCAGAAGCCGAAAAAATGCAACTGGTCTTTTCAGCATCGAAAAGAAGTTGACCTGTTTTCGCGGTCTCTGGTGGCTATCTCCTACCACCAATACACTGAGCTATATAGGCGGCCGTGCTCGTCCGGGTGTCCCCAGATGAACGAAAGCTTCTCCCAAGTATTTTCACCCGCTGAGTCCGAATTTTGATGTTGCAAAGTCGAAAAGTCATGCAATAATTTGTTATTAACAAATTATTATGAACAATCAAAAAGTTGCATAAATCGATGCGATAAATTTTTTGACTGTTTTTTGAGCTATTCTAAGCCGAAAAGGTCTCTGCATATTTTCCACGAGAACCCTTAGTTTTTCCGCAGAAATTCCATGAAGTTTCAACAAATTCGAATTCTGCGATTGCGTGGATCTCAGAGAATGAACGAATATTCTAATGACATTTCCCGTGGCTCCAGTTGATGGTTGCGTAAATCCATACTTCTGATGAATAAAACGAGATGAAGATTATACAACTACACTACCGTTCAAATGTCTCAATATACCTGGAAATCAAATTGATGATCTTTAGAAGTGGATATCTCAGAACCTATTGGTCGTAGAAAGCTCTGCGTGGTCGCACTTTGTAGCTCATATAAAGTACTTTCAAATCTATTTTCTGTATGCCGCGTCCCGCATTTTATACCAGAGACACACGAGTCAGAGAAATGACTTTTTTCTCAATTTTCCACCCAAGGTACGAGTGCCTGCAAATTTCGACAAAATCTCCAAGACCATGAAAAGACCTTCATGATTCGTTTTTGAACGTCTCTCAAAATGGTTCTGATATTGAGATATGACGGATTGATCTGCAGGTGTTTTTCTCTCAAAAAGATACACGATAATCCAACAACGTTGAGGGACAGCCCACGTTGGGGCATCTGACCCTCATTTCTGCAGAAGTTTGACTCAACATCGGGATAGCCATCGAAAATGAAGATTACCAACCTTGAACTGGGCTGTTTCTCATCATTCTTGGATTATCAAGAGACTTTTGAGAGAAAAACACCCTCACTGAATCAGGTAAATCTCGAAACCAGAACCATTTTCAGAGACGTTCAAAAACGAATGTCAAAGGCCTTTTGATGGGCTTGAAGATGTCATTGGTCTCGCAGCGATCCAACAATCTCTCCAAAATTTGCAGACGTTCGTACCTTGACTGAAAAATTGCGAAAAAAGTAATTTCTGACTCGTGTGTCTCTGGTATTATATGCAGGACGGGGAACAAAGGGAATAGATTTGAAAGTGCTTGATATGAGCTACAAAATGCGACCACGCAGAGCTTTCTACGACCAATAGGTTCTGAGATATCCACTTCTAAAGATCATCAGTTTGATTTCCAGGTATATTGAGACATTTGAACGGTAGTGTAGTTGTATAATCTTCATCTCGTTTTATTCATCAGAAGTATAGATTTACACAACCATCAACTGGAGCCACAGGAAATGTCATTAGAATATTCGTTCATTCTCTGAGATCCACGCAATCGCAGAATTCGAATTTGTTGAAACTTCATGGAATTTCTGCGGAAAAACTAAGGGTTCTCGTGGAAAATATGCAGAGACCTTTTCGGCTTAGAATAGCCCAAAAAACAGTCAAAAAATTTATCGCATCGATTTATGCAACTTTTTGATTGTTCATAATAATTTGTTAATAACAAATTATTGCATGACTTTTCGACTTTGCAACATCAAAATTCGGACTCAGCGGGTGAAAATACTTGGGAGAAGCTTTCGTTCATCTGGGGACACCCGGACGAGCACGGCCGCCTATATAGCTCAGTGTATTGGTGGTAGGAGATAGCCACCAGAGACCGCGAAAACAGGTCAACTTCTTTTCGATGCTGAAAAGACCAGTTGCATTTTTCCGGCTTCTGAGCTTTTTCCAAGTGAAGTTGACACTTGAAGGAGCAATTTGAGCCAAGGTAGGCCAAAAAAAAATTTTTTGACTCAACGCTACAAGTTCTCAAAAATCGTGAAATTCGACTTTTTGGAAACTTTATGAATTTTTTGCGGGAAAACTAAGGGTTTTCATGAAAAATGTCAAGAGACCTTTTCAACTCAGAATAGCCCAAAAAATACGAAAATAATTTTTCCAGACCGATTCATGCAACTTTTTGATTGTTTATAATAATTTGTTAATAACAAATTATTGCATGACTTTTCGACTTCGCACCATCGAAATTCGGATTCAGCGGGTCAAAATACGTGGGAAAAACTTTCGTTTATTCGGGGACACCCGAAAGCCTACGGAAACCTACGCAGCCACCGGACTATTGATCTAGGGTTCTGTAGAGTTTCGGGTCCATTGGAACATCCTACAACCCACAGTGGCGTCACAACTGCGCAGATAACTGCTCAAAACTCGATTTCGCCCTGTTTTGGGCCCCATAGCCGAGGGTGCTGACTGGTAATGAATTCTCTTGGCATCAGAGATATTACGTGACTCCTTGATCTAGGGTTCTGTAGAGTTTCGGGTCCATTGGAACATCCTACAACCCACAGTGGCGTCACAACTGCGCAGATATCTGCTCAAAACTCGATTTCGCCCTGTTTTGGGCCCAATAGCCGAGGGTGCTGACTGGTAATAAATTCTCTGGGCATTATCAATGGTACATAACTACTTGATCTAAGGTTCTGTAGAGTTTCGGGTCCATTGGAACATCCTACAACCCACAGTGGCGTCATAACTGGGCAGATAACTGCTCAAAGCTCGATTTTGCCCTGTTTTAGGCCCCATAGCCGAGGGTGCTGACTGGTAATAGATTCTCTGGGCATCATCAATGGTACATAACTACTTGATCTAAGGTCCTGTGGAGTTTCGGGTCCATTGGAACATCCTACAACCCACAGTGGCTTTATAACTGCGCAGATAACTGCTCAAAGCTGGATTTCGCCATGTTTTGGGCCCCATATCCGAGGGTGCTGACTGGTAATAAATTCTCCGGGCATCATCAATGGTACAATACCACTTGATCTGAGGTTCTGTAGAGTTTCGGGTCCATTGGAACATCCTACAACCCACAGTGGCGTCATAACTGGGCAGATAACTGCTCAAAGCTCGATTTTGCCCTGTTTTAGGCCCCATAGCCGAGGGTGCTGACTGGTAATAGATCCTCTGGGCATCATCAATGGTACATAACTACTTGATCTAAGGTCCTGTGGAGTTTCGGGTCCATTGGAACATCCTACAACCCACAGTGGCGTCACAACTGCGCAGATATCTGCTCAAAACTCGATTTCGCCCTGTTTTGGGCCCAATAGCCGAGGGTGCTGACTGGTAATAGATTCTCTGGGCATCATCAATGGTACATAACTACTTGATCTAAGGTCCTGTGGAGTTTCGGGTCCATTGGAACATCCTACAACCCACAGTGGCGTCATAACTGGGCAGATAACTGCTCAAAGCTCGATTTTGCCCTGATTTAGGCCCCATAGCCGAGGGTGCTGACTGGTAATAGATTCTCTGGGCATCATCAATGGTACATAACTACTTGATCCAAGGTCCTGTGGAGTTTCGGGTCCATTGGAACATCCTACAACCCACAGTGGCGTTATAACTGCGCAGATAACTGCTCAAAGCTGGATTTCGCCATGTTTTGGGCCCCATAGCCGAGGGTGCTGACTGGTAATAAATTCTCCGGGCATCATCAATGGTACAATACCACTCGATCTGAGGTTCTGTAGAGTTTCGGGTCCATTGGAACATCCTACAACCCACAGTGGCGTCACAACTGCGCAGATATCTGCTCAAAACTCGATTTCGCCCTGTTTTGGGCCCAATAGCCGAGGGTGCTGACTGGTAATAGATTCTCTGGGCATCATCAATGGTACATAACTACTTGATCTGAGGTTCTGTAGAGTTTCGGGTCCATTGGAACATCCTACAACCCACAGTGGCGTCATAACTGGGCAGATAACTGCTCAAAGCTCGATTTTTCCCTGTTTCGGGCTTCATAGCCGAGGGTGCTGACTGGTAATGAATTCTCTGGGCATCTGAGATAGTACTCGGCTACTTGGTCTAGGGTCCTGTAGAGTTTCGGGTCCATTGGATCATCTTACAACCCACAGTGGCGTCATCGATGCGCGGATAACTGCCCAAAGCTCGATTTTGCCCTCTTTTAGGCCCCATAGCCGAGGGTGCTGACTGGTAATAAATTCTCTGGGCATCATCAATGGTACATAACCACTTGATCTAAGGTTCTGTAGAGTTTCGGGTCCATTGGAACATCCTACAACCCACAGTGGCGTCATAACTGGGCAGATAACTGCACAAAGCTCGATTTTGCCCTGTTTTCGGCCCCATAGCCGAGGGTGCTGACTGGTAATAGATTCTCTGGGCATCATCAATGGTACATAACTACTTGATCTAAGGTCCTGTGGAGTTTCGGGACCATTGGATCATCCTCCAACCCATACTGGCGTTATAACTGGGCAGATAACTGCTCAAAGCTCGATTTTTCCCTGTTTCGGGCCTCATAGCTGAAGGTGCTGACTGGTAATAAATCCTCTGGGCATCAGAGATAGTACGTGACTACTTGATCTAGGGTTCTGTAGAGTTTCGGGTCCATTGGGACTCTCTGCATCCCCCTGTGACGTCTCGACTGCGACTATAATAACTTTAAGCACGGTCTCCCCTGTTTTGGGCCCTATGATCGAGTTTGCTGATTCGTTATCGATTCCCTATTATCTCTGAAGACTCAGTGTACCCTGCTCATAGTCAGACAGGTTCCTGTATGCGATGGAATTTTTTCATTCGCACCTTATTGTACAGAGGTAGCTTAGTCTATCATATATTTCTCATCTCGCCCCGCTCCAGCTCTCGTCCAGCCTCAGGCCCAAATATCGGTTTCCTCTTGGTCTCGGGACTATCCCGACTATACCTTTCGAGAGTAATAAAAATTAATAAAATCCTGTGTAGTTCTGAGTGTCCTCGAAGCTACGCCTGTATATGGTGTTCGCTAGCGTAAGCTTACGCTAGCGAAAACCATCATATTTCAGCTGAATCATATCACACGCATATTCCGAGGACATATTCTGAGAGTAATAAAAAAGTAATAAAAAATGAGCTATTGCACATTCCCGTACGATCTTTCCCCGGCCACGTGTTCGCTAGCGTAAGCTTCCGCTAGCGAAAACTTTCGTATTCCGGGCCCATGACCGGTAATAAATTTTTTTCTTTGGTAATAAATTAGTAATAAAATAGTAATAAAAAGTGGAATTGGTTTGGGCCCGATTTGTGAGTTAGTATTCGCTAGCTTCAGGTACCCGTGGATCTGGCGCGGAAAGTCGACGTTTGTGCGCATGCGCGGAAAATCGCCTTTTTCTGAGACCGAAAAAATTAAATTTTCAAAAAATGGTCCATAAGTCACTTGGATCACTCCAAACTTCTCTGATACCCATTTTTCCGGAGGAACGCAAATTTTTACGTGAAATATCTGATTTTCAAAAAATAGAAAAATGGCTTTTTGAGGAATTAACATTTCAGTGAGAAACACTTTTTTGCATTCAGGAGGACCCCAAATCACAGAGTTTCCGACGCCGTTTTCGATAGGGTTTTTGATGCCCTTTCAGATGCCGCAGCCCGCAAATCGATAGCAATTCAAAAATTCGAATCATTCCCATTTTCGTGAATAAAAGAGCATCGATTTTTACACGATGAATTTTCGGTCTATTTACGGATGTGCGTGCAATGGAGAGGAGAAATTTTTTTTGGACCCCATAGGTGGTCTGAAGTTCCTATTTGGGCCATAGAATCGAATGAAAAAAATTAAGAAAGAATCTGAGAGATGACCCCTTCCCGTAGTTCGCTTTGGCGTGGAATTCATCTTATCAATTTTGGAGCTATTATCTAAGCTTGTGTCTTTCTATGACAAAAGCTTGCTATAGCCAGTTTGTAAATCAAGAATGTAAGGAACCATGCTTCGAAAGGTTAGCAGTACGTAGCCTGACAGTGAAATTGTATCGGGGGCGATATAGGGCGCGGGAGCAGGGTCCAGGGGTGGCAGGGGGCGGAGTCGCCGCCCGGGGGTTCGGGGGGTGGAGCCCCGGACTCGAAAAAAAATTAAGAAAATAATTTCGAAAAGACAACTTTGTGCAACTTTCCGATGTTTGGGTGTGTCACGTGGGTTGAGGTGAAGATGAGTGCCTGATGAAGGTGAGAACCTCTCCCCTTCGTGCCACGATGACGTTGCACCCGCGACGGCTGCGCGGCCGCGCAACGTATGTTCGCGGTTTGCCGGCCATCGCGGATGCACCGTTAGCACTTCGACGGAGCGAAGTACATCCCCACTGCATCGGTCTACGCTGCAGCACAGACCATCGTCGTCTACGATGAGCCGTGCGGCAGCCAGACCGCTCGCATCAATCTTCAGAATCATATCTCTCTCTCGTTTGAGTATATTTCAGCTGCCATTAAACTAATATATTCACATCACTCAGCCGTGATTCATTCGAATCACCCCTCCTTCCCATGTAACAGGTGCTTGCGCAATTGCATAAAGTAGCGATTTGTTTATGAGAGTACCTGCTTCAGAGTGAGTATTTCGACCGTCACTTGCGGTTTGTGCCGAAAACCAATTGCTCAGAAGCAAGCTACAACTTCGTAAACTCACAAGGGGAGTCCGGAAAGGTCCGGGTCACCAAATCTGATCAAACTTTTCTCACAGCCTCATGCCACCTAGAATATGATGAATCCAGAGTAACTCCGTCAATTGGGCCTCCTGTTCAAAGTTACAGCCTATGACATTAGCATTGCCCATATAAGCCCATGTTGAAAAGTTATATATATATATATATATATACTGGCAATGCTAAAGTTTTTACTTGTAGCTCTGTATAAATGGCCCATTCGACGCAATTACTTTGGATTCTTCATATTTTAGGTGGTACGATACTGTGAACAAAGTTTGGTGAGATTTGGCGACTCGGACCCTTCGGACTCCCCTTGTCAGTGCGAAGTATACCATTTCCCATGCCTCACGGGCTCATCAATCCCCGGCAAATGCAGAGGCTTCTATACACTGACAGCTACACACTTCACACAAACACAATACGAGCTGAACGAGCTCGCAAAAGGACTCCGGAGAAAAACTGAAGTTGGGTAATGAAAAAGAAAAAAGAGAAAAAAATTTCTAATTTCAATCTTCACTTCAAAAAAAATTGTATTTTCCGTGCGTAAATGGAAAATTGCACACGGAATTTTTTTAGAAGCGTGCGCGAATGACCGATTTGCACACGGTTTGACGATTTGCGGCATGCGCAAAACAAAACTTTGCGCACAGTTTGCACATTTACGCACGCTGCTCGCCATTCACGCACGGCACACAAGTGTCTAAATGGCCATTTCTGTCCAATCTTGCGCACAGAATAGCATAATAGTACATTTCGATACAAGGGCGTGAGACGTTTTATTCGCGTCCGAGTGATGGGTTTCCGTCCCGAGCCGCAGGCGAGGGTCGGCATCATCACGAGGATGCGAATAATAGGTTTTACGGCCGTGTATCTAACTATACTTTTCGATAAACTGTGAGTAAAAGTCGACGAACTGTGCGCAAAGTGCACTTTTACGCACAGTGTATCGAAATAGTATGTTCTGCACCAAGTTCATGAGGTTGTAGCTCGCTTCTGAGCGATTGGTTTTCGGCCCAAACCGCAGGCGAGGGTCGAAATTATCGCTCCGAAGCGGGAAACCTCAAGAACGAGGTGCAAATACCATTTTTTGCAATTTACGAGCACCCAAACATCGGAGAATTGCATAAAATCGAATTTGCATCCCATTTCAAATCGTGACTTGTCCTCTGCTAGGAATCATTAATCTGTTGGTTGAGTAGTCGATTAGAGACAAATACAATTTTTCATTATTCTTGTTTCCAGATATTGAAGGAGTCTCATCAAATACTCACCGCATATCTTCGCAAGCAGCCGAAGGTGTCAATTTCTTGAGGTCACGAAAAAAGTTTTGGAGCACGAAAGAAACGAAACCCGTTAGATAAATTTGTTCATGAAAGGAAGGAGAAGATAATACTGGATGGAGTCGATTTAATTATCACCTCGAAATATGTCACTCTGGCGAGAAAAATCTGTCATCGTTTGAAACGGAGCTTCTTTCCGGCCGATAGATGGAGTAACATGGCGCTCGATCAGCTGACCAACATGATTCGGACGCGATTCTGTGACAAAAATTTGAGATGTGGCGATATATATAGCTGTACTAATGATCTGATTGGTGTGAGTGAACTGCCAGAATAGAAGCAGACAACAAATTTGCAATCGCGATGAGAAATCGGTGTTATCATACATTCGCACAGCATGGCAATCTGATGCATTTAGGCAAGTGATAGCACTAAATTGAGTTTGTAACGGGTATGAAAACAGTTTGAGGTAGTACTAAATAAATCATCGTTAAATGGAGTCGCAATGCGGTGTTTCATTCCAGAACTTCGTGTGTTGTGATTCTCATTCTTTTGGAGGATAATAAGATATTTCGTTTAAATCCGACTGCCTATGCACAGCAAACTATGCCGACAATTTCGATCATGATTACACCATGCTTCAATCTTGATCAGTCAAAAAGTCATTCGAAGCAATTGAGATTATGCATGGAAGTGAGATGATTAATTCCAACACCACTGAGCTGAAGGAATACAAAAGCATATTGAGCGAAATCTTTCGAAACTTTGCATGTTCGACATTGATGAAGTTGGAGACTCTGGAGGGGTATCGCAATTGGCCTGTAGCATTTTTTGACCATCTCAAAGAAAAATTTGGCAAATTCGAGAAAATTGGAATAAGCATTGTGCAGTCAGAGAAAAAATTCTAAGAATATTCTTTCATCTTGCACAAACTGTTCGAAAGTCAGACGACTTGTGCCGTGTGACGTCATAGGGATACAGTCGTCGACTGCTATCGTATGGCACCTTGCATTTTTCTCGGCCTGCCGAAGAAAAGGTTTGCCAAATTCAAGCAATTCCAAAAAATTTTTTTCATTGCAATAGCGACGACTGTATCCCTATGACGTTATTCGGTGCAAGTATTTCGACTTCTAGACCATTTGCACGGCATGAAAAAAATTTCTTGCGATGATTTTTCTAATTGCACAATACTTATGTCTATTTGTCCGCATCTACCAAACCTTTTGCTTATGGGATCAGAAATAATGCAAGAGACCAACTCAGCTATGTGATAATATACAGGGGTTTCGTACCTCCTTGTGATTTCGGAAATGGTTACGAATCGTGAAAACTCCGGAAAACGTGTACCATTATTTTGAGGTAGCCACACGATGGTGACCTCGGTTTTGGCTTTGGGGTCATTTCTAAGGTCTTTTTGAGGTCAACTTGATTTTGCAAGTAAAAACTCTTCGTTTTGATCTCAGATTCTGAATAACGTGAGGAATCATAAAACTTTTGTCTGCAATATCTTTTGATCCCACTCGATACAGGTGGAAGGTAACAACCGAAGTTCGGAGAGCAAGCACTATATCGAGAAAGATTTGGCATAGAAGTCGTTCATAATCACAACTAGAATAAACTAATGATCCTAGTCTTGACCTTGGAGGTGATTCTCAAGGTCGTCTAAGGGTCAACCCGAACTCCTGTGTTCTTTCACTCTTGTTTTCAGGTATCTCATGGTTTGTCCAATATAAGTTTTTGGGCAATGGAGGCAATCTATCTTGTATACCACGTCTGTTCTGTTCATTTTCTCTAAGCTATCTTTGCCTAGTCGTATTATTGAGTTGAATTCGTTGTTGGATTTGAAGATTGTGTGGATATCATGTTTGTGTAGAATCCTCTTGAGGCTTTCAGAAAATTCTTCATAATATGGGATGACCACTTTGGTCTCTCTTTTGGATAAATCACTGTCAGCTTTCTTTAAAGCCGTTTGTTGTTGTGGATCACTGTTTCTGATTCTGGTTATTCGAATCGCGATGTGTTTGGCTATAAATTTTAGTGGGTAATCATTTTCTAATAAAAGATCGCGAACTTGCATTAAATTCTTACCATAAAATTGAGAATGGGATAGTAAAATTCCTCTGTCAACTAGATTGTACACTGTGGACATTTTTTGGGCAATCGGGTTGTGAGAATTAAAATTCAAGTAGGTGTGACTCTGTGTTGGTTTTTGAAACCAATCACTGATGAGTTCTCCATTGTCTGTGATCAAAAGTAGATCTAAGAAAGGTCACCGGCCATTTTCTTCTTTTTCGATCGTGAATTTCAGATTTTTATCATAACCATTGAACGTGTTTATGAAATTATCCACTTGGTCTCGTGGAATACCTGCAAGACCATCATCCACAAATACTTGAAGAATAATTGGTTTGAAATTGAAGGTGTTATCTCAAATTCCCAGACAGGTTTCTATACAATCTTCCATGACCAAATTCGCCACAATTGGTGATAAGGGGCCCATGGAAGCACCATCTTTTTGTTTGTAAAATTCACCATCAAATTGGAAATAAGTGTTGTTAAATATGAGTTCTACGGTTTCAAGGAACTTATCTTTGGAGAATAGTGTGTAATTTTCTATATGATGCCACCTTTTTTCGATTGCTATCATGATTAACCGTAATGTCATTGAAGGGAACAACTTCATAACATCAAAGGATATTATTATATGATTTGGTGGAATAATGATTCCGTGTAAATCCTGTTTCAAGATCCAACTATCTTTTATGTAGTGTTCTGTTTTTGGGCAACTCCTGGAAATTGATAGGCTGAGTAATTTGGAAAATTTATGAAGAGGTGAATCTATCGAAGAAACTCTGATCCTGAGTGGATTATCAATTTTATGTATCTTAGGCAGACCATATGCTTGTGATAAGTTCGTAGGATCAATGTCAATGTTGATTTTATTGTTCTGTTTCTTTTCTCTGCGTTTTGCATTCTTAGGGTGTTTCGGGTTCACTTTTTTGATGAAAGATTTTGTTTTTTCTATGATTTGACTCAATTTCTCTGGACTTTTTCGTACTGTGTGCCATCACTCAAATTTTCTCTCATTCTGTCCAGATATGATTCTTTGTACATTAGGACAACTTTGTTACCTTGATCTGATTTTGTGATGAAGATATGACTATTTTCCTTCATGAATCTCTGAGTATTTCTCAAATCAAGTTCTAACTCGCGTTCATGTTCGGATATATATAATTTTTTTGGATCGTATCGATAGATGCAATTCAAAATTTTGTTTCGAATGATGTCCATTTCCCGTTCATCAAACTGCTTCTCTTGGATGGGTGAAAAAGGATTGATAGTATCCTCTACGTTTTTCAGGATATTCTGAACGTCCTTTTTTGTCGGGTTCAGAGCGTGATTGTATCGGTCGACCAAATTTAGCACTTTAGCCACTTTATGAGGAATTTCAATGTCTGTCAAATTGACAATATTTTCTCTCAATTCATCTGTATTCTGCGGATGATTGGTGAGGTAACTTTTATTGTGGTGAAACTGTCGCCTTTGATGATTCCTTGTTGATTTGTTCAGGTTGGATGCGAGTTTTTGGTCAAGTTTATTTCTCAAGTTACTCCCATTCAACCCAGATTTGCAATAGTTTGTAGTGATGTTGATGACATACATTTTTTTCTTTTCCCTCATAGACATAAAAGATGCTGCTGCTATTTGTTGTCGACAATCGTGTAATGCCTTGATAGATGGTTAATTTAGCTCTCTTGATGACTATGATATCACCGATAGATGATTTGAAATTTGTTGCATGATCACCCCACAGAGTGAGAGAAATCTGGAAGGTGAAGAGATATTGTAAATCTAGGATTCTTGAACAGACTGTTGTGATGAATACGAAAATTACCATGGTTCCGGAGTCATCAATCAAATCAATGTCCCTCTTTCTGCAAGTCATGTTTTTGGTGGTACTATACGTCTCTGTCTCATCTTCGAAGGTTCTTATGATGGCAATAATATCTAGAACAATTGGAATCACTGATATAGGAGCGAGACAGCAGTTGATCATTTCAAGTATCTGGAATCTTATCTTTACAGCACTCTTTAGTTGATTGAGATATCGCTCGAGGATTTCCAAAACTTAGATTAAGTTTTATTGACTTACTAAGTGTAGATTAATCCAAATCAAAAGTTGTGTTAGTGACGGCATTGAGTTCAAAGGATGGTCCAAATCATTGTATTGCCTCAAAGCTGACTTCACTTTTACTCATCAAATTTCATATATTTTGCCAACTTGAATAGCTTTGAAGAATTTTTTGGCTTGATCAGCAAAAAATGTCATTCTTATCTCAGCAGTGGAATCTGAAAGCTGGCAGGAGAACATTTGGGATTCTTCACCGTTAGTAATCCACTTCCTCATTGAGGTTTGGCAGTTACTTCGGCTTAGAGAAATAAGTTGCAAGGAATATGTAGCAAAATGAAGTTGTTATTGGGATATTTTTTGAAATAATGGTACATTGAGAGTGATGATCAAAACTTACTTGGGTTGGTATGGTGTGATGTGGAGAATACCAATAGTATTTTCAAGGGGTCTTTTGTTGCTAAGCATTATGCTAGACTTTGTTTTGAAAGAGGACTAAGAAAATTGGGAGAGAAATATTAAAGAAGGGACATAAGTGAAAAAGGATAGAAAGAATATTTGAGAAATGAATTCTGTTATCCATCGATAAACAAATCAAAATGATAATAAAGTGCAGAAAGTTGGTTATGAAATATAAGAATAACAAAAAGAATAAATTACATATTTGGTTTACTAACATATGAATGGAGTGTAAATTTCAATTTGCAGTAGGTGGAACAGAGTGATAGGAATGTAAAGGACTTTATTGATTTTCATTAACGCGAGAAATCGATTGATTGGTGGAGAATTTTGATAAACAAGTGATTATGTTAGGAAAGGAAGCAATTAACTGTCGGTGAACGTGAAAATTGAAATAAAATTTATCATTTGGAACGCAAAATTTCGAGATCGATTTGACAAAATCTTTTGAGACTTCGTACGTGTGTTTTGGAGACTGTGATGATTATGCCAGTAAATTTTGAGCATGATCGCATGAATATTTTTTGACTTGTGAATTTTTTAATGAGAAATTTGAAATTTATTGGAGAAAAGCAAATCTTATAAACGATTTGTACTTCGTCTTATTGGATGTTTTTTGGCGTGCTGAATCGATTGGTTGATACGTAATTTTGTTAAATTGTGATTATGAAGGTTTTATAGCCCAACGGAAGAGAGGTGGGAAAAAGCTGGAATGAAATGAGTTCCAATCGAAATTCCGTATTAACCAATCGATTTGGCACGTCGAGAAACACGTAAATCAACCGCCTCAGATTTTTTGAGGAGGAAGGACAGAATATTTTTAGTTTTCAAGATGAAGAAAAATTATCAATGAATGAAGAAAAATTCATAAGTATAAAAGTAATCATCGGGGGGCACTTAAAATCTAGCATTCCCATCTAGAGACGCCTCCAAACATGGCATAAGAATTTCAGGACGATCGATCAAACCAGTGAGGAGTTTTGCTGAGCGATAGAAAACAACATACATACACACACAGACACGGACAGAGGGCTCGAAAGACGGGGTCGTAGTAATTTCGTGAGGACTTATAACGAACAACTGTGACCTACATTAGATAGATCTTGGCAAAAGGGGGAGGACTGTACAAATTTCATGTATTCAAGAGCTTCACTGAAGGAGAAAAAAATTATTTTAGAAAAAATTTGACGAAAAATCTCCTGACACCAAATGATATGTAAAAATACGCTTTTTCTCCCTCTAAACGTCGTTCTATCCTGATTCTGATGACAGAATCTGAACAAAAGAGACAATTGCACAACGATAATGATTCGTATGATATTTTACAGGTATTTGATGCTCAGAATTGAGATCAACAGAGGTCGGAGGGTTTTAATAACGATGAAAATGAGTTCCGAACACTTCTCGTTTTGGTTGATATCTCGAGCGCAGATTAATTAATTGAAATTTTTTTTGACTCATAGATTCTGTGATTTACTACCAAATGACACGTTCTTTTGACCTCGCATATCTATCGTTTTTGAGTATTAAATGCCGTCTAAACATGACTTTGAATTTGAAAAGTCGTATTTTTTGGCCAATTTTCTCATGAAGGTGCTTCAGAAACGGGTTCTGCAACTCTAAATAAGGTATTGCAGAGGTATCGAGAGAACTAATCGAATACCTATTGAAGTAGTTACAGGTTGGCCACTACACATTTGTGGGACTGAGTATTTATGATTTCTGAGGGTTGCGAGCATGAAAAATGAAAAACTCACTTCAAAATTTCTGAAAAAGACAAAAATCATTCGATTTCTGGTTTGACGTAAAAATGTGTGGGTTCGCTGGACGATCCCTCCTTATTGTGGCTAAATTGCCGGCAAGATGGAAGAAAATTGTCCAGTGAACCCACGCATTTTTAAATAAAACCAGAAACTATTTGATCCGCCTGGACACAAAAAGTAGCAATGAAAAGGAAACTATTGAAATCAGATTATATCTAAATGAGTTCGAATCATTAAAAGTGTAATCATTCCATCAAAAATAGAAAAATCTGATATTTGTCATCAACCCCGTTTTTTCGGTGTACAAAAATCAGAGAGATTATCCAATGAGTGAATTTCAAATATCCATCTAAGTCTGATTCGTTTCGTACGTGACCTGGTCATAGTCGGGTTTTTTCAAAATATTTGATGGCCAAGTTTCGAGAAATAACTGTTAGAACCTTCCAAATAAGACTGGGAGTTGAAACATTTTCGACCCCCAAAAATTGAAGTTTTCGCGGAACAACTCATATAATATTGCGAATAACAAATATTCACTTTTGAAAGTTGTCACTGAGCTATAGCGACTTCATAAGGTCTCACAATGCGTCAAAAGTTCAAACAAAAGGTTAAGACAGGGTTTTAAAGTCTCATGTCCAACAGCATCGATGGCACAGTGATTACGATGACGGCAAGCTAACTCCGCTCAAGCCATGGAGCGTGGGTTCGATCCCTGGGTAAGACGAATTTTCGATTATAAAATTAGTTTGTTTCTGATCAAATTATTGAGATGAATTAATGTAACAGCGTAAAACGTGTGTAAAACGAGGTGAAATGTTACTTTGCTTTCTCTGAAGAGAGAGCTTCGTTTTCAGCCCAACGAAAATTTGATCAAACTTTTCATTAAAACCAACATATTCTTCAACAAAATTCCTTTAATCTAAAAAAAGCCTTAGACCATTCTCTTCCTCTCATCAGAATCTATCAACTGTAGGTAACACTTTTCCTTCTGATGGCCTCCCAAATCTATCAGAGACTCATCTTTGCACCCATTTGTCCGTGTTTGTTTGTGTGTGTGTGTGTGTCTTGTTTTATACCGGGCGCGCTTCCTCTTTTACTGTCCACCATATCAACTTTTGGCTTTCTACAAGTTGTACAGAATCCAATTTTTCAAGAGCATAGTGATTTGGCAGCTTTCGGCTCCCAGTCAAATTTCATCCATGGGCTTTTTCAAGCAAAAATGCTCAGATTTTGACCTTACATATATCAATATCTTTCTGTAATACGGTCTCACCACTAATTGAGTCACCTGGACTATAATTTTTTCTGCATGATCCATCGATTGGTTAATACCGACATTTTATTCAATCTGTACAGATCTCAAATTTTGGGAAAAATCAAAATTTTCACCAAAAATTTGAAATTAACATTTTTTTGGAATTGAATATGGATTTGATGTTTGATTCTAACCTAGAACTAGGAACCAAGGTTATTTTCAGGAAATTTAATAGGTAGCATTCGTGCTCTGATCAAGGAGTCTTAGCTAACGATGCGATGAAAAGATTCTAATGATACTTATGTTGTCTTAGCTGGGGAGGAGAGAGCATGATCACGATCTAGACAGTATTTCAACAGAGTTTCTAATTTTTGTGAGGAGTGTAAAGGAAAGAACAATCGATGTACATCTATTACACATGACATTGCGTTAGGGACTCTGGACAGTACACAACCTTTGCGAGTGAGTTTTCTGATTCATTACAAATTGTTCAATTGAAAATAATTTGAAAGGGAGAACGATGAGAACAATTTGACGATTCGAAGAGCTGAAATGATAAGAACGATTCGGTGATTGAATGAACTGGAACGATAAGAACGATTTGACGATTGAATGGACTGGAACGATGAGAACGATGTGACGATTTGGAGAAAATTGTCATACTGTACACTCGATGTGATATATAACTGATATGATGATAAAGAACTGACATTTTGACGAAGAGGTGATCGAACGATTTGATGATTTGACAAAGAACTATCGAACAGTAAATTGTGACATGTTTGGTGAATCATCGTGGTAAAGTTAAAACATCGATCCTGGGTCTCTCGTGAGCCAAATGACGCTGTGCGTTATAGGTTATCTTGAGACTAGGATTATTATTTGTTCATCTTGTGTTCGGATGAATAAATTTCTACTCGTTCCAATTCAATTACACTTGTGTTCGGTGAATTGTATTAGGAGCACAATTCTTACGCATGGAAGTTGTATTTCTCACAAGAGGATTTGAATATCCATCTCCTGAAGACTGGCCAGTCATATCTAAGAAATTAGAACGTATGAAGGATACTGGAGATGGTTTTTTTATATTGCTCGAGGATGAAAACCAGGAATCCAATGATGCTTCTGATACATCACCAAATAATGATGGAGAGGAGCAAGGAAGTACCGCACTACTAGATTCATCATGATCAGGTGAGATCTGCTGCTCAAACTGTTCCTGAGCAGAGAGTCTCAAACGAGGAAAACGATAAAAATGAAAATGTATCATTAGTGAAAATTGATCGAGGAATTGACGAGGAGAAGATAAGGGAAAAAAGAAAGGTATTGAAAACGATTGGCGAAAATTGCAAAAATAATGATGTGAATGATCTGCAGAGTTTTAGCGCTTCTCCGCTATTGCGGGTGAGAAACTTTAACCTGGTGTATTAGATGAAAGACCATCAAGATCGAGAGAACGAACTTTGAGGCTAAGAAACCATAAAAAGAGAAACTCAAGCACGAATCTACAACAAATTTGAGATTTGAGATTCATTCCTGACTTTGGTTGAGGAATTGATGGAAATATCGATTTGACTAGGAAAGATGTGTCTAGAAAAAATAATTCATCGGAATCGATTGTCCCTTGCCGCTGATCGATTGTCAACGATGTGGAATGACTAGTCAGTAACTTTTAGAAAAGTTAAAAGACGAGAAGAATATGCTTAAAGTGATCAGCGATGTGATGAATCAAGAGGTGATAATACTCAACAAAGAAGTTCAGCGATGAGGATCAACAATGTAATTAATATGAAACCAAAAGATAGTACTACCAAAACAACGAATGGAATTCCAAATTCTGAAGTTTCATTCGAAGATAGTTCTGGTCTAATTTATGGCCTTATAGCTAAAACTGAGAGACGAAAAGTTGAAGCTCCATTCAGATAAACAAGAACTAGAGCATGTTTTAAATACAAAAACTCCAACAAACACTTCACCAGATGCCATCGAGTATGAATCCGTGAATGGAAAGTTAAGCTAAGGACGAGTCAAAAATATGAATTGAATATTACAACGAAATCGAGCGTTTCCAAGACTATTTTGCATAAGAATCGAGATCCCGGAGTCTATTATATTCTGAAACGAACCTTCAGCCCAATGGCATTATTGACAAGAATCCTACAAAGTAGGAGATATTTTTCTTATACGACTGGGTGATAATCATCACGGTGAAATTCTGAAGATAGAGAATCTAATCGAGTATTCGTTGGAAGGCACACAGTCGAGATTGAATGGAACGAATTGACTGGTACCTCGAAGAGAAAACGATTGTACAATATTGTGCATGCTCTGACGAAAAGGTAAAGTGGCACAATTTTTGAGGCACATTTGAAGACTTCGCTTGGAACTATGGAGATGTAACTGATGTAATTCTTATAACCAAAGGTGGGAAACGAGATGAATAATGATATTCTAATACTGGTTCCTCAAAAGCGAACTGTTTATTTAATGTCAAGAACTCGAGATGGTGAAGCAAGCAACCATCAAAATTACGAGAAGTGGTCCGAAGCATCGTTGCTACGAGTGTCACGATAATGGTCATTACGGTTATGACTGTCCATCCAAGGGTCAAAGAGTCAAGAAATGTTACGAGTGTGAGAAGTTCTGGACAGCCAGCGGTGAGAATTTCTTGGCTGGATTGAGAGGCAGAGAGAAGAATCAAGACAACGGTTACGAGTAGATTGGTCATGAAAATTGAAAGACGAAATGATAAGGTTTTTTTGTTGAAGATGTGGGTTCGAAATGACTGTACGATTTTGATAATAAATATGAGGTATGAATAAAGTTATGATGGTTTCGGACTCCATTGAACTAAATTCGAATGACGATCTGCACCCGATATGAACTTGAAAAAAAATAATAACAATGAAATTCAACGAGGTAGTAGAATTTTCAGCTGACTCTGGAGCGGAAGAACATTTAAGGGAATCATAACATAACCTTGAAAGTATTAACGAGGGAAACTGTGAAATTGTACGATGTGTTGAGAAGAATCATCGGCCAACTTGAAGAAGGGAAAGAAATGGGCAACAAAGAAATAATCACGAAGCTTGTTCAGGAATGCTAACTAGATAAAGTGATTTGTGAATTTGACCTGTAGGGAAATTGACTATCTCTTTGAATGTCTGGTGGAATAGACTTTGACGATTGTTTTGATCACGAAAAAAAAATATATATATTCATTCGATCTGAATTCTATTGAATTGATCACATGAGCAAATTATAGACTACCGTACTGAATAATCAATTTCGAATCGAATGAAAGGACTAGACTGTAGCACCAACTAAAATCTGTCCAGTGTAACAACAGCAACAAACAAGCAGAACGAGGAATATTATGAATATATTACTCGTAATATCACATCACCAAATCAAAATAGTAATGATAGCGTAATTCTGAGTACTCATGACGAAGTGATCCTAATTGAAACTATAGTAAACTCAGATAAGGCGAATTCAACTAGAGAAATGATGAACGGGAGTGATTTTGATACTTCTCAGTTGGAACGAGTGAAAGATAGTGATGGTTTGGAACAATAATATACATTAATAACGATACCTAAAACAACGAGTAAACAATCAATTGACAATACCACGATGAATGAACAAATCATCTTTGATCCAACGATGTGAGATGGGAAAATATGCGATCTAAACGGAGTACCTCCTGGAAAATGGTTCAGAAATTGGATCTACCTTTCACCCAAGAATGTTTGAAGAACGATAATGCAATGTTATGACATCTACAAATCGGTCATGTTTTAGTAGTGTATTTGAAAGGATTGCAAAAGGAATTCCCAATGATAAAAATTTGGAGAAGGTAATTTTTGATGATCCAACATTAGACTGTGTCCTTTGTATGATTGCTTGAATGCATAGATTGACTTTCTCAACGATCTCGAGTACGTGGTAAAAAAGTATTACGAATCATTTATTTAGATAGAATGATGAACTTTAGCCGACACCGGGACTCGAATCCACCCGCTGTCGGATGTGTCAGATTCTAAGTCAACACTTTACCGTCGTGGCCAGCGAGGAAGGTTAGAATACAGACAGTAAGAGGCTTTCTTGAGATGCGGGTCGCTATAGCCGTTAGTTTATAGGCCACGTATAGGCGTTTTGATGCTCATTCGTTGATCTAATAATGACGAGCAGAATATTTTTGCCGCTTGCAGACGAGCAAGCGGACGCAGTTGATAACGTTTTGAGCAAAGCTGGAAAAAAAATCCAAAGTTTGTAAACAGCGTCCGCTTGCTTGTCTGCGAGCGGAAAAAATATTCTGCTCGTCACTATTAGATCAACGAATGAGCATCAGAACGCTTATACGTGGCCTATATACTAACGGCTATAGCGATCCGCATCTCAAGAAAGCCTTTTACCGGCTGTATTCTAATCTTCCTCGCTGGCCACGACGGTAAGGTGTTGGACTTAGAATCTGACACATCCGACAGCGGGTGGGTTCGAATCCCGGTATCGGCAAAGTTCATCACCACTGGAGATTCTCGTGACGTTATTTTTTTTTTGGTCGACCGTTATTGATAAATTTTTTTTCCATGCACCGCATCTTTCAGTCGCGTTTTACTAAAAAATGCAGCAATACGTGACAAAAATCTTGAGAAAGTCCCATGACATGCTTGCTTCACGTGAAAATCCAGAAAATCGTGACAAATAATTATGACGAAGTCCCGTGACATGCGCGGGAAATCCGGGAAATCATGACGAAAATTCGTGACATAAAACTATGACATATGATCATGACAAGTTTCCACGACATGAAGTTGATCGTGGACTTATGTCATGAATGTTCAAGATCGTGATATGGTTTTTCGAAAAAACGTGACATCATGTTTTCATGTCATGTACATGACATGATTTTATTCAATAGGGTTGGAGAAAGACTCAATTGGAATTGAAAAAGACAATTATGAAATGGATGGAACAAGATCTTTCTTCTTCTTCTTCTTCTGTGGTATCCAAGGTGGGAGAGTGACCTTTCTTCTACGATCATCATCGGGCTTCTGCGCGAATGCGTAGACTGAGTGAGCGGGATTCATGGAAACAAGATTGTAGCATGAGATATAGAACACGACTGGGTATACAAAGGTGATAACATACAATGACTTGCGATTTGAAGGATGTATACGGTCCTGTTCCACGATGAGTTTTGGTACGAGCTGTAATTTCAATTAAACTTGATCTTGCTGTGTGTCAACTCAGCATGGGAACTGGAACGTTGGATGGCAGTATGGAGGATTTGATTTGGATCGAAATTCCTTCAGGTGTAAATAATTTCAGAAGAAGTGAAATGAATTGAGGTGTGTGAATTTTTGAACGTACTTTATGGATTGAGAATAAGCCCGAAAAGATGACACTCACATTTTGATATAACAATCGAATTTTGTTCGGTGAATGATGATATTGATCTGTGTTCCTTATTCTAGACAGAAGAAGATCAATTTTTGCTTTTATCATCTTATCTTGATGATAGGTTAATTGCAAGCAATGATATGTGAAACAGTTGAACGGAATCGAAACGAAGTGACAACACGAATTTGAAATTCCGAACACGGAATTCCTTGAGTCTTGCTTGGAATCACAATATTCAGAGATGAGTCTAATTAGGAAATTACCCTTACACGTGAAAATTGTATTGGAAGACTTGTGACGGTTTCGGTGACTCGTCACTTGCAGGCAAAGCCTGCTCTCATTTGAGGAGCTCAGGGAGTGAGCGATTGCTGTAATTGTTCAAGGAATCAGGAGAGGGGAGCACTGAATGAGCACACATTCGATTAAAAATAAATTGAATTAAAATTAAGAATAAAATGGCATATATTCAAGAAAAACTATTTAGAGATCGGTCCGCTGACCGTTCGGGTGAATCAACTCCAAGCACGGTTATTAAGGGCACATTCAGGGGAAAATACAATCTATCAGCCCAGAAAGAGGAGAGAGAGATTTGCGAGAGGCACTTACAATATAAATGGCCTTGACGCAGGATGGTCACTCGACCTCAGATCGGGCACCGGACCTCGCAGCTCACGACGATCAGGCAGCTCGCAATTGTCCCAGACGATAATGAATTTGGCCATGGACCACTGCAAAGAGTATATGAAATGCACGCACCGGAGCCCTGGCTAAATCATGCCAAGTACGGGCTCCGGGCGGCGTGGTAACGCGCACGATAAGCTCGATAGGCGCGTGCGAGCGCTCCGAAACGTCACGACGAAATGCATAGTAAAAGGCTGCTGTCCGGAGCAGCATTGACTCGCGTGAGGAGCGGCTGAGTATATGGGGCGCGCGGGTCCCACTACTGTGCCATCTCTCTGTCTCTCTCCCTCTTACCTGGCTGAGCTATGTAGCAACTCTTCTCGTGCTCAAGCTGTAGCATGAAATATTGTGACGGCCGAGTCAGTCCGTCTCCTCTCTTACTGGACCGAATATTGTACTAATAATATTTAATGTTATAGCCCAAGCACGTGAAGGGTTGCTGCATAGTAAACGCAGGTAAGAGGGAGAGAGACAGAGAGACGGCACCGTAGTAGGGCACGCGCGCCCCATATTTTGAGCCGTCCCTGGCGCAAGCCAATGCTGCTCCGGCCAGCAACCTTTTACTAAACATTCCGTCGTGACGTTTCGGAGCGCTCGCACGCGCATATTGAGTTGATTATCGTGCGCGTTGTCCACGCCGCCCGGAGCCCGTCCTTGGCATAATTCAGCCGGGGCTCCGGTGCGTGCATTTTATATACTCTGTGCCGTGGTCAATGACCAAAATCACCATCGTCTGGGACGATTGCGAGCTGCCTGATCGCCGTGAGCTGCGAGGGCCGGTGCCCGATCTGAGGTCGAGTGACCATCCTGCGTCAAGGCCATTTATATTGTAAGTGCCTCTCGCAAATCTCTCTCCACTTTCTGGGCTTATAGATTGTATTTTCCCCTAAATGCGCCCTCGATAATCGTGCTCAGGCTTGCTTCATCCGAACGGTCAGCGGACTGATTTGTAAATAGTAATTTCTTGAATATATGCCCTTTTATCCATAATTTTAATCGAGTGTGTGCTCATTCAGTGCTCCCCTCTTCTGATTTCTTGAACAATTACAGCAATTGCTCACTCCCTGAGCTGCTCCAATGAAAGCAGGCTTTGCCTGCAAGTGACGAGTCACCAAAACCGTCACATTGCGCCCGACTAATGGTGCTGTGAGTTCAAGTAAAATCGGTGTAAAAAATTGTGCATTAATGGGTATAGTTAACGATCGATTTAATGAGTCAAGGGTTGTTCTTCTAAAAGTGGCACAACGTTTCGGCGGCTGTTTTCCGCCCTTATCAAGTGCCTGTAAATTTATCATAAATAACATCACAAATTGGTAACATCTCGTCAATGGGTGTCCTTCAAAATACAAACCTTACAGTTACTATCACATTAATCACATAAGTGATAAGTCAGTCTCATAAATCCTTATCTTTAACCTGTTACAAAATTATTATGTTGAGATGTAGGCATTTATCGATATTCAAAATGAGGTTATGTTACAAGAAATCTCACCATACTCTGTACATACTTTCGACTATTACTGAACACAACATGACTATTGCACATATCACTTCATAATATATCGATCACTAGTGGGTTATAATACGTATTTTTCATGGTTCTTTGGGGTGTTAAATAAACCATGGAGATGCATGGTTTCTTGGAGGTTGCACTCTCATTAGTGAGTTGATGTTTTGAAACTCTCGTTGTCGTCTGCAACCTCTAGAAACAGCTGACTACTTGATGCGCATGATCGATATTCAAGGCATGCTAGATCAGTATAGATGGCTTGCATCACTTAAGGCGCGTAGATTCAAATCATGAGCAATGAGATGGACACATATTGCACAACTATAATACTACCCAAATTCTAAAAATGTCAGTAACAAACCAATTTGCTGAAAGGGAGAGTTTACATGGTTTTGTTTTTCATCTTTTGGATCAATGAACTATACACTGCTTTCAAATTCTTCGTATCAGTATTAACATTAATTGAATTGTTCTGTAAATTTATATGCAACATTTCTGAAATGTTGCGTTTAACCATGTAAACTCTCCCTTTCAGCAAATTGGTTTGTTACTGACATTTTTAGAATTTGGGTAGTATTATAGTTGTGCAATATGTGTCTATCTCATTGCTCATGATTTGAATCTACGCGCCTTAAGTGATGCAAGCCATCTATACTGATCTAGCATGCCTTGAATATCGATCATGCGCATCAAGTAGTCAGCTGTTTCTAGAGGTTGCAGACGACAACGAGAGTTTCAAAACATCAACTCACTAATGAGAGTGCAACCTCCAAGAAACCATGCATCTCCATGGTTTATTTAACACCCCAAAGAACCATGAAAAATACGTATTATAACCCACTAGTGATCGATATATTATGAAGTGATATGTGCAATAGTCATGTTGTGTTCAGTAATAGTCGAAAGTATGTACAGAGTATGGTGAGATTTCTTGTAACATAACCTCATTTTGAATATCGATAAATGCCTACATCTCAACATAATAATTTTGTAACAGGTTAAAGATAAGGATTTATGAGACTGACTTATCACTTATGTGATTAATGTGATAGTAACTGTAAGGTTTGTATTTTGAAGGACACCCATTGACGAGATGTTACCAATTTGTGATGTTATTTATAATAAATTTACAGGCACTTGATAAGGGCGGAAAACAGCCGCCGAAACGTTGTGCCACTTTTAGAAGAACAACCCTTGACTCATTAAATCGATCGTTAACTATACCCATTATTGTTAACATAAGTGACCAAATCCAAAACCAATTGTGCATTAAGTTGGCACAACGTCATATTGCCCAAGTTCAAATTCCGATTTTTGGAGAGAGTAGCACTCGAATGTTGCTTTGTGTGTATCTTGAATTGTAAGTGTATTAGTGAGTGCAGTGTGAAAAAATCAGTGCGCCATCTGAATGAGTTAGCCATGTTATGCGTGCTAGACAACACTTTTCCATCGCGCTCCGACTTAGGCGTGTGGACGAGTCTGTTGCTGGCGCGTCGGTTGACTCGCTGTACAAAATTCTTCACGTCCTGATATTAAACTCTTGTCCGCTCGTATTTTTTCCTCATCATTTGATGCACTTGGCTCATTTTTTATGCGCAACATCTCAGTGCTCAATTAATATTTAAATGCACATAATTTGATCATTTCCTGAAGTTTTTGGTCCGATTTGTAAAACCTTAAAAATATTCAGTTAGCTTCTCGCGTCATTTTGGCGTCCCGTGCTATAGGGCCGCAACACAACAGCTCGCGCGTCATATATAGTCATTGTTTACATCGCGCGTTTGCTGCCGCTCGCGATCGGCCAAGCTTATCTTCGGGTTCGATTTTTGAATGCGTGGGTGCGAGAGAGACAGATGCGCTGGCGTAATATTTCGAAAATTTTCTCTCTCGCCTTGCTTGATCAGCCATCGATGACCAGTGGTCATATGTGCAACACGTATGTGTATGTGTGTAGCGTGCATGGATAAGCACAAATAATTTGCGAGCGAAACTCAGTGATGTATATAGATATACAAAGATGTTGCGATGCGTGTTTAGATACTGTTTGCGATTCTTGTGCTTTTTGAAAATCTGGAAAAATCGGCCGATGGCTAGGAAAATACCGATGACTCTTGCACACTTGTGCGTCGCAAAATTGATTTGTTCATGACAATTTTGTCAACAAATTTTCTAGTCATCATGGAAAATTGGTCGTTTTCACCTGAAAATTCTCAAAAATTATGAATTATTGTATAATTGACCTGGAATAATTTTTCGTGGATTAAAATGGTCTTTCTTGGAATATACCGGATGTATATAGGTTTAATGACTATAGTGAAGTCTAGCATTGCGCTATTGTGTGTGTATGCCTGAATCAGCGTGGGAGATAATAAAATAAGCTGCGCGAAGTGTTTTTACGCAATATATCCCATCTGATTGTTTGAAAAATTCTAACAAATTGCGTAGCTCTATAGGAATCCACCCGACGTTGAATTTTTCACGAAAATATATACAAAATCACAAATAATTAGACATCTTACAAAGTTTAGCAAATTTTTGTCCAAACTGACTTTTAGGAGGCTCATACTCATTACGGGCCTAACTTTTTGTATTCTACCGCCTATAAGAGCTCTCTGATAATGAACTCACGATTTTTTCCGTAGAATAAATCTAAATTTCGGACTTATTCTGTCCATGAGATGAACCAATACTCAGTCGAGTTTGTTCATTCCTTCCTCGATTATGAACATCTTAGTTGAATCAATTAACTGCTAGCTCCAAATTTGTACCGTGTCATTATACAGCTCATTTGGACTTCATCCGTGGGCACCGTTTTTCCTTAGTCACTAACTATAGACATCGTCTTTTGTTTGAAGATAGGAGCATGGTCAAATCTAAAGCGAACATTTCAACTGATGGAGCATTTACAGAAGTAACTTTGAAAATTTCGAAACCTCATTTCTCTTTTTCGTGATTGAAGGAGTATCTTAAGAATATTTCCATGATGTCTCCTAATAATCTTTCGAGTAATGAAGTTCTCACATGGTCCAATTGGATTTTTAACCTCTCTGAGAATGAAATTCGAGTTGCGCTCGCAAAGCTCGAGCTGGAATTTGATAGTTTTGTCAACAATCATCGGCGATTGATGCGGCGTTTGATTGGCCAGTATGTGATGGATGATTTTGTAGAGAATGAGAGTTCCATGTGCGATATTGCGCTGAAAGTACACCGTGACGCTATACGTAGTGACTTTATTGTTAATGTCGAAAGTTGTGACGGTTGAGAGGATATTCTCAACCATCATTTCTCTCTCCTGTCTGATCATCATGTATCATTTATAATTATAAGATCTTTTCAGCTGTAGCAGAACATCCGAGGAGAGAGTTGTAAGTAGTTTGCGTTAGAGAGAGAGAGATAGCGCGAGTCATTGGTAGCCTCACCGCACCGTTCCCCTCGCGCACCCATCATCATCAATCAGCCGGCATTGCGCGCGCCATAAATCTAGACTTCTCTCGCCCGCGCTTGAGAGCAGACGTCCCGCGTGTTAATTTATACCCGAAGTGTATAGTTTTTTGCGCCCTCGTCGTGCGTGTGTCACCAGCTTCCCGACACCTGGACGAGCTCTTTTGCGTGCTTTCGTGCGACTTCCTGGCCGTTATTCTCGACGTGTCCTGCGGACGACATCGAGTCCAAATCATCCGGACGACCACGTTATTCGGAGCGGCCGATCAGCGAGCGTGCGATTGCCGCCTTTTCGACACTTGTAAGTGCTAGCCGATAATTATTCTCTCTCTCTTTGGGCTTCACCCTCAATTGCTCTCTCCGTGTTCGTGCGATTAAGTGCACTCTATGCACCATGTTCTTTTTAGAGTTAAATAAATATGCCCATCTGGCTCCCGTTTAACTCTTGTGTGATCATTTTGGCGCTCGATTCCCCATCTCTCTCGCGCGCAAAGCAGTAGCAGCAGATCCAGCAGATGCAGAGTTCCAGTTTCAATTATTATATACAAATTTGCTGGGCATTGCACACAGCCCAGCATGTGCGACTAAATTAA
Organism: Eretmocerus hayati; assembly: GCA_029851415.1. Classification (NCBI taxonomy): domain Eukaryota; kingdom Metazoa; phylum Arthropoda; class Insecta; order Hymenoptera; family Aphelinidae; genus Eretmocerus; species Eretmocerus hayati. The sequence continues at coordinate 192,096,219 of CM056742.1, read as the reverse complement.
CTAGGCAAATCTAGCAGCCGTCACAAAGTGCGTTACTTCTTAAAAAAATTGGTAAGAAATACGCGCGCGCACACAACACCACCGTTGCCGTGCAGCAGAAGAGTTCCAGTGGAACATATCCAGCTGACAATGGATGTCAGAATTTACCCACTTCGGCCGATATCGAAAGGTGGAAAAATGACACTTTAGCACTTGCGACTTGCGAGCGAGATTTTAAAGCGAGCAATCAGTCCAATATACGTTGTGCTACTGTCAATAATGAAAACACTTGCAATATGGTCAATTATGGAAATTCAGCGTCATCATCGCCTGTTTCCCCGAGCACGCAGCTTGTCAATTCAAATTCAATTCTGTCTTCCGATCACACGATCGATAGCAATATTCAGACTAATCATCCCCTGTCGTCGAATGATTCTGATGATTCGGATAAATTTCCTGAGAGCGCTGATCTTTGCAATTTCTCTGATGAAATATCTGTGTCACCAAGACCATTTCAGATCGCAAAGTCGGTGCAGGTCTTCTCACCCCAAATTCCTGAGTCTGATGAACAATCAAGCTTATCGTTGGATCGATTTCAAAATATATCACCAGATCATGACCTTTTGTCAAATATTGATTTTTACAGGTAAGATTATTACTCGTCTGTATTGACGGATGTCCACGTGGCTTAATCTTGTGCCTATCCTTCATTGCCAGGCATGACGTCTGTTCAATTTAGCCAATTCGGGCATGAAATTTCGCACGAGCAAGAGTGGCTCTGCTCAGATAATCATTTTGATTTGGTATCTTTGCAATTGAACCGAGAAATGAAATCTTCCCATCTCATTAGGGCAGAAAAACGTGGCAGCGCTCCAGCAGAAGGTACATCTTCTGAGTCCTTCACAAATTCTCTGGGTGTCATTGATTTGTATCGCCCTTGTGAGTCATTTAATCTTTTCATTCTAAATTCATACCGATCATTTATACGACCATCCGGTTCCCATTTGATGAGTGCAGCCGGAAATGTAAAATATGACAAGTACGCGCGTGTTGTAGTGCAAACTTGTCTGCCTAATGAGATTGTCAAGTTTCTTGAATCTGGAAATGCATCAAGATTAGAAATGGGCCTGATCAACCCTAATCTTTTCAATTTCGCCCCTCAGTTTCAAAAAAATGTGACATTTCCCAGGCAATTGTATTCACCTCGTACCGACTTGCAATATCTCATGTTTAAAGTTTGTTGAAACCCATATAAAACACTTGATGGTAGCAGGATCGATCACAAATACTGGTCTGAGTATGAGGTCGTGTTTGAGCAGTCTCGACCGACCAATGAAGCATTTTACCTCGTTTTGACTGAAATCGAGGCCGAGCCCCATGCTCATGATCAAGAAATAATAGAAAATAATTATTCCAATTCCTTTCACCTATGCACGAGCATTGTGCGAATACCACAGTACCATTTCCACGTACCATTCCCGATTTTGATATAAGTAGAGTCTCGGCACGCACTTTTATCTGATAAGGGCACCTTTCTTGCCTGAATGCGATACTTTGCAGAATTCAGTGTGCGAAAGCCTAGCAAAGACTCTTGAATTTTTTGGTCTGAAAGAACTGACCTATTATTTGTAATTTATTAGCTCACCGCACAGGACGCAACTGTCCACGCGGCTTGAGCAATTCAACCCCAATTTCTACGAACTATTTTCGACATTCTATAGTCGTGATAGAGCACTTATATTTGATACAGCCCATGACCATCGATCAGCTGATCGATTTCTCTCAATTGACTCGAAGCCAATGCGGTCAATACGACCGTGTCAGGTCAATACGACAAATTTAGACCGAGAGACTGGCCCAGGAGGGGGCATAGCGACTTCATAGGCGCAGGAGCAGCCTAGTGCCCGTAGCAGACAACCACGTGCTACTGACTGCAGCTGAGGATCGTCATCGTTCCGGAGGAAGATTCGTCGATGGACAGCGAGGGATGTGCGCGCGCCAGTCTCACTCAGTGGTTAGGTTGTGTCCGAACTATTTTGCGCGAACTAAGTGTGTTTAAAAAAATTAGACGTTCTTACGTATATGAACGCGGATAATTACATGTAAATCTAGCTCATAAGTAGATATATTTTTATTTTCAATCGATCATTGGCCAATCAAAGATATGCGGACTCACCCCCTAGAGAATGATACATGAGGTCAATTGACCATGATTTTATTGTATATTTCAAGTATGTATTAGGCCTAGTATGTATGGAGTGCAGTATGGTCTAAAGTTAAAGTATGGGCTATGGGACTAATGTCCAAGAGTATGATTTGTATATTGTAGGCATAAAGTGCTCCACAGGTGCCCAATGGTTAATTCAAGAGACCAAGTGAATTAGTGAAAACCATGAGGTGGAATCACCTCGAATGTGCCTCAAGTGCGAAAACAGTACAGTGAAATGAACGCTCCCGTGAAGAATTTTTGAGTTCAAAAGAACTTTGATTTCTATATGAACTGATTTTGACTAAATTTTATGTCTGTATAAGTGACCGCGTTTCAATGTATTTAAGGGGATACAATCTTATTTCTTTCGAAATTCATACTATCTGAGTCATACTTAATCTTTATTATTGATTTATGATCTCTTTGACCAGAATAAATCACTTTCCTTTCAAATATACTGAGCGAATGGCTCTATCCCTTCAGTTTTCGGCCCAGATTGAGAGAGGTAGGTTTCCGAGCTGGTACGCCAGCCGGCTACCCAGCGTCTGGGGGAGGGGTGTGACGGCCGAGTCAGCCCGTCTCCTCTCTTACTGGACCGAATATTGTACTAATAATATTTTATGTTATAGCCCGAGCACGTGAAGGGTTGCTGCATAGTAAACGCAGGTAAGAGGGAGAGAGACAGAGAGATGGCACCGTAGTAGGGCCCGCGCGCCCCATATTTTGAGCCGTCCCTGGCGCAAGAAGTCGAGTGTAAAATTAAATTGTTGTTAATTTTGCATGAACAATGTGGTCAAATCATGGACTTTCGTACATATTATCGTCCGAAGAATCGTAAAGTTCCCGTATGTGTGTGAAAACGTATGGAAGTATGTGTATGAACATATATATAGTATATTCAGCGATTATATACAGGGTGGTTCAAATGTTCGGAAATTAGGTGTCCTACAGGGTCATCAGAAACAAATTGCGTTTGACCTGGGTTTATATATGGGACGATCCGTATGAAATACCCCCATAAACAAATTCGCGGTTCAATAAACAATTAAAAAGTTATTGCAATTGTTTAAACAAATTTTTACAAAATTCGAGTTTTGACTTTAGATACGTCCGAATCGGATAGATTTGAATACAATCATAACATAACCTCAAAATTTTTTCGATTTTTGACGAAAATCGATATTTTTTCGTTTTTATGTGTCTAATTAAAATAAATAGTGGATTCTTTTTGCGAAATTAAGTGCAATCAGTGTACACACAACAGTACATTCATCATTTTTCAATTTTTTATTGTAATTTCTTGGAAAATTTTTTACTCAAAAAACTTTATTTTTTTACTGCTCTTTTTGCTTTCTCTAAAGAGAAAGCTTTGTTTTCGACACAGCGAATTTTTGATCAATTTTTCCATTCAACCCAACATTTTATTCAACATAATTCATCTTATCAAAAAAGTGCTTTAACCATCTTATTCCTCTCGCCAAAATCTAACGATTGTAAGTAACACTTTTCCCCTTAGAATCCTCAAAAACCCCCCAGTGACTCATCTCTCCGGCCCTTTGTCTGTGTCTGTGTGTGTGTGTGTATGTATGTTGTTTTTTTTGCGCCACGCTTTCTCTTCTACACTCCACTCTATCGATTTTTGCTTTTCTACAAGTTCTAGAGAATGTCTCAGAGATGAGACCAGTGATTTGCCTGGTCTCCTCTCCAAATCGAATTTAATTTAAACGATTTTTTAGGCAAAATCGCTGGAATTGTGTACTTTTATACTAAAATATCTCTTTCTAACTTTACCTTACCCCAATTTCGATTACCTAGACTACGGTTTTTTTGGCTCAATCTATCTTTTGGTTAATACCGAAATTCCATTCAAACTCCATCAACGTGAATTTTTATAAAAAAACCAAAATTTCCAACAAAAACAGCGATTTGAGCATGTTTAGACCTATTCTATCGAAATTCCGTTTTAACCAAATCACTCGTTTTGCTAAAAAAACCTCACTTTAGGTAGCCCAAATCCCCATAACTATTTTCCTCAGAAAAATAACTCAAAATATACAAAAATATTTTTTTCAATATTCATACTTTCCTCATATCTCTCCTCTAAACTACTTTATTCAAATTTTACTCAACTAAGTTGATACTTTTTCATCGTTCTAAATCGATTGGTTGATACCGAATTTTCTCAAAATCCGTTTTAATACATTGAAAATCCCATTTATTCCCGAAAAATCCAAATTTTTTCAAAATACTCCCATTCAACCCAATATTTTCTTCAACATAATTCATCTTATCAAAAAAGTGCTTTAACCATCTTATTCCTCTCGCCAAAATCTAACGATTGTAAGTAACACTTTTCCCCTTAGAATCCTCAAAACCCCCCCAGTGACTCATCTCTCCGGCCCTTTGTCTGTGTCTGTGTGTGTGTGTGTGTATGTGTGTTGCTTTTTTTGCGCCACGCTTTCTCTTCTACACTCCACTTTATCGATTTTTGCTTTTCTACAAGTTGTAGAGAATCACTCAGAGATGAGACCAGTGATTTGTCTGATCTCCTCTCCAAATCGAATCTGATTTAAACGTTTTTTGAGGTAAAATCGCTGAAATTGTGTACTTTCATACTAAAATATCTCTTTCTAACTTCACCTTACCCCAATTTTGATTCTTTTGGTTAATACCGAAATTCCATTCAAACTCCATCAACGTAAATTTTTATAAAAAAACCAAAATTTCCAACAAAAACAGCCATTTGAGCATGTTTAGACCTATTCTATCGAAATTCTGTTTCAACCAAATTACACGTTTTGCTAGAAAAACCTCACTTTAGGTAGCCCAAATCCCGATAACTATTTTCCTCAAAAAAATAACTCAAAATATACAAAAATATTTTTTTCAATATTCATACTTTCCTCATATCTCTCCTCTAAACTACTTTATTCAAATTTTACTCAACTAAGTTGATACTTTTTCATCGTTCTAAATCGATTGGTTGATACCGAATTTTCTCAAAATCCGTTTTAATACATTCAAAATCCCATTTATTCCCGAAAAATCCAAATTTTTCCAAAATACTCCATTTTTATAATCCTTACACCAACTATATTAAAATTTGCCCTCAACCATACTACATATATTCCATGGAAAACCCTAGTTTAGGTCATCTGAATTCCCCTAAAAGGCAATCTCCTTATAATAACTCAAAATATTAGAAGGAAATCGCATCTAAAATTCATTTTCCGCTATTACCCAGCCCCTAAACTAATATATACAAATTTTACTCAACTAAGTTTATACTTTTTCATCGTTCTAAATTGATGAGTTGATACCGAATTGTTCAAAATCCTTTTAAATACATTCAAAATCCAATTTATTCCCGAAAAATCCAAATTTTTTTAAAAAACTCCATTTTTATGATCTTCTCACCAACTATATCAAAATTTTCCCTCAACCAGACTACATACCTTCCATGAAAAACCCCAGTTTAGGTCATCTTAATTCCCCTAAAAGTGAGTCTCGTAATAATAACCCAAAATATTAGAAGAAAATTGCAGCTAAAATTCATTTTATCCTCATATCTCCCTCTACAACTAATCTATCCACCTTTTAATGGACTAGAGAGATACTTTTCCCTCATTCTACATCGATTGGTTGGATCCAATCATTGGATTGTGAGTGTGATATGAAATGCAATTAAATTAGATTAAAAAATATAACTATTTTGTAGGAATCCCAATCATCATTTTGGAATTTGATCAGTTTCGCAAATTTCTCATTAGTTTCAGTGAACCTCTTAAACTATTTCGCTAAGAGAAAGCATTCTGCTAATCTCATTTAGCAGCGTATTTCTGTAATAGTTCTAAATTAAAATCATGGCTTCTAATGAGACAATGATTAGCGTAAAAGATACAATAGATTTAACTTCTTGGATAGGAACCCTTACAGATGAAGAATACTACGCGACGTATACTAGGTTAGAACTAGCCCCAGACGATAGAGCGCCGGTCTGTACGAACAGATTTTTGCGTTGTCTTTTAGGCGAATATTCCGCATCAGATTTTGCACCGAATCCAGCGTTCGAAGATGAGGAGGTTCTTAAATCTCATAGGTTAGCTTTGCGAAATGAAGTAGTAGAAGAAGCGTGGCGTACGATCAGAGCTCAGACACTCGAAGAAGATTTCATCAATACAACGAGTAACATCCCAAGTTCTTCAATCATCGAGCATCCAGAGTCATCACCAAGCAACACCACTTCAAGAACAACTTTAACATCAGCAAGCCAACCAGTCAACATGAGTAACGACACGCACACACGTGCGCACGACGCGACTTACGTCGACAATACAAGGACCACGTCCGTATTTACGGCTCCAATCTCGAGCACATCAACAACAAATAGACATCTAGAAACGATCACTTGTACAATGCCAGATGGATCAATCCAGCAACTCCCGCGTGCAATAGCAACAGAAATCAGCTTACTCCAAGAATCCCGGAGGAGGGCAGACCTTCTCAGCAAGGAGCTTGAGAAGAAATTACAGCAGCTTGACAAAGCGAATAATTTTGCAAGCAGCACGAGGTTGACACCTGGACTTGTGACGTCTGAGCCAGTTTTTGTACCTCAACAATCGAACCCAAATCAACAGCAAGGAAGACGAGTGAACTTACAAGATACGTTCACCAATTATTATTATACAGAACGTAGTACGTTGGGTGATTCACACCAAAATGAATCATGCAATGAGACTCAAATGAACAGCGGTCGAAATGGAAATCTTTCGACCGACAATCAACAAGTACCCCCCACATCAACACAGCCAGATAGAACGAGTGGCTGGGGGAGGGGTACGTCAACATGGAATCAGACGTTTGACGTCGGAAAAACCGTCCGACAGTGGAAATTGACCTTTTCAGGCGAAGATGGAAATGTCGAGGAATTTCTCAAGAGAGTCGACGAGTGTAAAGCCCTGGCGAATATGTCGGATACCGATTTGATGAATGCGCTGACTGAACTGCTATCCGGTGTCGCGCTTGAGTGGTATCGACAGTCAAGGGAAAGATGGTCGACATGGTCACAATTCAAGAGTGACGCAATGAAGTGCTATGGTCCAGACAAGCATTTTCAGCACATGCTCGTGCGAGAAGCTGAGTCAAGGACACAAGGCAAAGAAGAAAGAGCTCGAGATTACATCACTCGACTGATGGCAATTATGAATAAATTTGAAACTCCGTGGAGTTTGGACCAGAAGATTGGATTGCTCTACAGAAATTTACTTCCAGAATTACAACAGTGGATCCCAAGAGATAAAGTGACTGACATTGACTCGCTTTTTTCTCTAGCAAGAGAAGCGGAGCACATCCGAGATAATCAACGGTTCTACAGACCTCCACCGGAACCAGAAAAATCGTTACTACCAGATTTGGCATGTAAACCGCCGAAGAAAGAAGAAAAACCCAAGACTACGCTATCACAGCCAGCGGCTGCGGCGATGTCTTTGGAACCGACCGATCTGGTCAAATCAATTCAAACAGCTCTGACAGAAGGTCTAAAGCCAATATTATCAGCGGCAACTGCCTCAGTGCAAAAATCGTCCGAATCTTCTCTGACGTTAGCACAAATTAAAGAAGCAGTTGGACAAATTGTGGATAACAAATTTAAAAATTGGAAACCACCTGCCCAATCAGCTGCTCAGGCTGCACCAGCGGCCAAACAAACATCAACATCAGCCGGAGAAGAGGCGAAGACAACATCGACCAGATCACGGGCCGCCCGGCCGAAGATTACGCCTGTCATCAAGAGTGATCATAATAAAGAAAAAGAAAAAGGACCAGGCCCAGCTCATCGTATTTGCTGGAATTGTTCGTGGCCTGGATATACCAAGAAAGACTGTCCTGAATGTTCAGTAAAAGACAGCGGGAGTGCGTAGACGAGGTCACTACCACTCCTGCTCCACCGAGTATGGCCTCTGGTCCATCGGCCGACAAGTCATCAGATGGCCCGGAACCAGGTCTATATTCCGCAGAGGTGGAACCCACAGACGCGTTCGATAGCGAAGAGCCCCTTGGCGATCATCCTCGTTGGTGGCTTAAGGCAGGCATTGGGGAAACTCGTACTCGTGCTCTTTATGACACGGGCGCTTCCCGATCAGCTGTTGGACCAATTGGTCTGCAATTAGCAGCTGAAGTTGGTGCACGTGTGGTACCATATCGTGGTCCATACTGCAAATTAGCAACAGGCGAATTAGCGCGACCGGTAGCGTACGCCAAATTACCGATAGAGGTAGCAGGAGTCTGCAAAGAAATCTCAACATTTATTTATGAGAAATTAGCCTGTGATTTGATCTTAGGCGCAGATTTTGCACTCCAATTCAATGCAATTTTAGTACCTGAAAGCAGTACCATGACCGTCAAGGGTGACAAGGGCCCGTCAGACCCCTTCTCAGTCGAATTTGCTACTCAGGGTGACTTTAGCACAGCATCTCTATCATCGATTGGTATTGCCGACATAACCAACAAGCAGCGTGAAATTTTAGGAGGAGTTCTAGAAAGGAACTTAATTGTAAACGGTCCAGCAATAGGTTTAACCGACCGAATCGAGCATGAGATCGAGGTCGAATCTTGTCGACCGATCAAGCAAAAATATTACCCCGTTTCTAAAAAGATCGAGGACGAAATGCACGATCAGGTTCGGAAAATGCTGGCAGCCGGAATCATTGTCAAATCAACCAGTGCGTGGTCAAGCCCAGTCGTGATGGTACGGAAGGCAAATGGTGAATTTCGCTTTTGTGTAAATTATCGAAAATTAAATAGCGTCACCAAGAAAAATGCTTATCCTTTGCCGTATATGGACGCTATTTTGAGGAAGCTCCAGAATGCAAAATACATCAGTACCCTGGACTTGAGCTCCGCATATTTCCAAATTCCCTTTAAAAAGGACAGCCGCCATTTTACAGCGTTCGTAGTTCCAGGAATGGGATTATTTGAGTTTACAAGATTACCGTATGGGGTCTGTAATGGTCCAGCTACCTTTCAAACACTAATAGATGGTATAATCGGTCCAGACTTAGAGCCTTACGCGTTCTCTTATCTTGACGATATCATCATTGTGACAGATACGTTTGAAAAACATATGGAAATCCTTGAAATTATTTTAAAACGTATCGCAGCAGCTGGATTAACGATCAACCGAGAAAAAAGTCATTTCTGCAAGGATGAAGTGAAATACTTAGGTGTCTTGGTTAATCGTGACGGATTTCGTCCGGATCCAGAAAAAATTAAACCCATTGTGGAATATCCACCACCAAAAACGGTCAAGCAATTACAAAGCTTCCTTGGCATGGCATCTTGGTATCGAAAATTCCTCGATGACTTCGCCACGGTCGCAGAACCGCTCACTCGACTCACAAAAAAGAGTGCACCTTTTACGTGGGGTGAGGAGCAACAGGCAGCTTTCGACCGCATAAAAATTATGTTAGCAACAACTCCAGTGTTGTCAAGACCTAACCACCAACTCGAATTTCAAGTCCAGACGGACGCAAGCAATACCGGGTTGGGAGCCGTACTTGTACAAGTCGTTGATGGAGAAGAGCGCCCCCTAGAGTTCGCCAGTCGCGTACTTACGCCACAAGAACGTAAATATAGCGTTACAGAACGTGAATGCCTTGGAGTTCTGTGAGCGATACGCAAATTTCGTCCGTACATCGAGGGATACAAATTCAAGGTTATCACGGACCACAGCAGTTTACAGTGGATTCGTAACCTAAAAAATCCTTCCGGACGATTAGCACGCTGGGCTCTCGAATTACAAGACCAAGATTTCACCGTGGAACATCGAGCAGGCGCAAAGAATGTCGTACCTGACTGCCTGTCTCGAATGTTCGAAGGAGCGGAAGAAGAAAACACAGCTACTATTGCTGCTGTAAATTTGGTCGAATCGACCGACGACAAATGGTACAAAGATAAATTTGAAGAAGTTCACCAGCGACCGAAAGAGTTTCCGAACTGGAAAATTGTCGGCGATCAGCTGTACCACTACAAGCCGAATGAGTTGCTCGATGACTTCGATTTAGACGACGATGGGTGGAAGCTTGTGCTCCCCAAAGAAAAACGTTTGAAGGTCCTTTAAGAATGCCATCAAGAAGTAACGGCAGGACACTTCGGACGATTCAAAACACACAAGCGTGTGTCTCTCTATTATTTCTGGCCAACACTTTATCAAGATGTTGCGTCATTTGTAAGAAAATGTACAGTCTGCCAACAGTGCAAAGTAGAACAACTTGCCCCAGCAGGTCTTATGGGCAAACGGTCAATATCACGACCATGGCAATTTGTAGCGGCTGACACGTGCGTATTTCCTCGCAGCGTTCATGGTAACGAATATCTTCTTGTATTCATGGACCTGTTCACGCGATGGATAGAATGCGTACCCGTCCGAAAAGCCAATGCACAATCGGTGAGAAAAGCATTAGAGAGATACATAATTTTGCGCTATGGAGCGCCAGAAACATTCTTGTCCGACAATGGATCTGAATATTTCAATAAAATTATTGACAAGTTCTTGGAAGAAAGGGGAATAGAACATATGACCCTGGCACCTTATTCGCCGCAAGGGAATCCGGTCGAAAGAATTAATCGCACGTTGAAAACAGCGATAATAGCGTTCCTAGAAGAGAAACACAGTCGCTGGGACAAGCACATTCACGAGCTCACCTTCGCGTATAATTCGGCTGTCCAGGAATCGACGAGAATGAGTCCAGCTTTCCTAAATTACGGAAGAAATCCGACACCCCCCAAGAACATGAAACGTCTAATTGAACAAGCGTCCGCACAGCAGGAGCTTACACGGTCGTTGCAAGAATGGCAGAAACGAATGCTTCGATTGCCAGAAGTGCACTTAGTCGCAGCCGACAACTCCGGCCGAGCGACCGAAAAACAAGCTCAATATTTTAATGCAAAGCGACGCGATGTCCAATTCAACATTGGAGATGCGGTTTGGAAACGCAACCGTGTACAATCAGCCCAAGCCCAAGGCATTTCGGGAAAGCTTGTACCAAGATTCGACGGTAAATTTGTAGTCACCGCTCGATTAGGCTCAAACGTATATGAAGTAGCCGATGAGTCAGGCAACCCGGCCGGCAAAGTACACGTCAAGGACTTGAAACCTTACATCGACGGAGAGGAACCACAGGAGGAACCCACGCCCAACGAATCGACTGCCATTCCAGCGGAAGACACATCGATGGACGACGAGGGACGAGTGCGTGAGCTCCGATCCGCGAATAGGTTAGTTGCGCCAACTGTAGAAATAAGTTCTAGAAAGCGTCGAGTAGGGCGACCGCGAAAAACGCAATTACTCGTCCGTAAGAAAAATGTAAAATTCGCACCGTCAATCAACAAATCAACATCTGTTGGCGAACTGAGTGAAGAACCACCACCAGAAGAAGTCCCTAAGAGGAAACGTGGTCGGCCGAAAGGCTCGGTGAAGAAGAAAGTTGATCAACCGGTCGCGGAATCATCACCAATTAGGACACGAGCGAGTCGTCGTCAAGCGAAATAACATGTGTGCTTTCGTTATTTTCGCTGACAATTTTTTTTGTTTTTTTTTTACCTCTTTTGCATGAGGATTGAGAACAAAAAGACGACGCACGCTTTGTTTTTATTTGTTCTAGAATCATGGCTGATGCAGTAGAAATCAAAAATGAAGATGAGCAGCAGCAAGAACCAAGTCAAGAAGCCCTGACTGTCGCTATTGGGGAAGATCATTTGCGAGGAGAGCTGGGTAACGGTCGGCCAACCGCCCCAACTGCACGAATCACCTATGTGCCCTCTGCAGATGGTCTGAGCGCAACCCTTATGAGCGTTGTTCCAGTCACCACAGCATCTGCCTCGACATTGATTCCTGCGATCACTACCACTCAGATCCTTGCGTCAACTTCAACACCATCTACGTCCGTCGTGGACGAGTCTACTGCACAACCGTCCGATTATGAGGACAAAATCATACCGTCCGATTCTGTGGACAGAACTGTATCGTCCGAACAACTGGACACAACTTCGTCCGATACGGACACTTCTCTTGCGACAGTGGTTGAGCAATTGCCTCAAAGTCAAGAAACCACCGAAGAAGATTCTCGCCAGCGCCAACGACCGCCTCGCCGTGAATTGAGCTTTTTAACAGCTGATTGGGTGAAGGAGCAGATCGCCAAATACCGCAGAGATGCGGAAGAGTTCGAGATAAGGTCTCAAAGAATATTTGGCATCTGCAGCAACTACGAGAGACACCATGGTAGAGCGGATAGGGAAACGTTTGGGGAAGATATTGATTTCATCGTGGAAAAGAAAAGGTGGTGGAAAAAATTAGAAGACGTGAAATTCGAAATGGAAGAAGAAAGAGAAGAAGAAAGAAGAATCGCGGACTTGGAAGCAAGACTCGCTGCTGCTCGCCTGCAACAACAACAAGCTAGAGAAGCAGCTAGAGACTTGGAGAGACAATTGAACTGGAAGAAAAGTGATGACTACTTTGCCAGGTCTCGCCAAGAAAAGGAAGCTCGCAAGGCAGCTTCGTCAATCCGGTTCACCACTGGCCCCAAGTGTCCGATTTGCGGCACAGTAGGCACAGGCAGACCGGAAGACTGTATATATAAAAATGAACATCGCAAGAATTAGATTTAATCTCCATTTTTACTTTTATTGGTTTTTTTTCTCACTTTTATATTTTTTCCTGTTAGAATCAATCCAAATCAAGAAGGTTAGTTTTCGACCGAGTATGGATGAATGAAACTAGTGATAAGATTTTCTATCAATTACATTAGGTCTACGGCCGATTAAGGATTTTTTTTCCATTATTGTTCTTTCGTTCATCAAAAAGGTCTCCGGCCGCTAGGACTAAAAATCATAGTACAAAATACGTACGATAAGTAATTTTTATTTCCTTTCGTCAATTTTGAGACCAATAAAATTTGATACATAATTAGTAATATTTCAGAAACCCTTTGATCAGGATATTTTTGTAAACTTTTACGTCCGTTTTGGATAACTTTTCATTATAGCTATTTTTAGTTCATTTAAATCAAAAGAGACTAAACAGTCTAGTCGTACGATAAATGTACAAATATTTTTTTATTTTTGATAATTTTTGTTGTCAGAGACCAAAGGTGTCTAATCACGTACGAAAATACGTACGAAATCATTTACTTTTTGTACAGAATGGATGGATGCTAAAAATAAGTCTTTTGTACAGAGAGCAATAGAGTGGTTTATTTTCAACCAGTAATACTCAATTATTCAAGAAATCTACCCTATCTTCAACTATTTGGAAGGTAAATTACCATTATAATACTTTTCAATTTATTTTTCTAAAATTTGATCTTTCTCAATTTTCTTTTCGTCATGCATGTCAGACACTATTCTCCATCTGAGCCCAGACAGAGAGAGATAGTTCTCGAGCTGGTACACTGGCGTGCTAACCAGCGTCTGGGGGAGGGCTGTGACGGTTGAGAGGATATTCTCAACGATCATTTCTCTCTCCTGTCTGATCATCATGTATCATTTATAATTATAAGATCTTTTCAGCTGTAGCAGAACATCCGAGGAGAGAGTTGTAAGTAGTTTGCGTTAGAGAGAGAGAGATAGCGCGAGTCATTGGTAGCCTCACCGCACCGTTCCCCTCGCGCACCCATCATCATCAATCAGCCGGCATTGCGCGCGCCATAAATCTAGACTTCTCTCGCCCGCGCTTGAGAGCAGACGTCCCGCGTGTTAATTTATACCCGAAGTGTATAGTTTTTTGCGCCCTCGTCGTGCGTGTGTCACCAGCTTCCCGACACCTGGACGAGCTCTTTTGCGTGCTTTCGTGCGACTTCCTGGCCGTTATTCTCGACGTGTCCTGCGGACGACATCGAGTCCAAATCATCCGGACGACCACGTTATTCGGAGCGGCCGATCAGCGAGCGTGCGATTGCCGCCTTTTCGACACTTGTAAGTGCTAGCCGATAATTATTCTCTCTCTCTTTGGGCTTCACCCTCAATTGCTCTCTCCGTGTTCGTGCGATTAAGTGCACTCTATGCACCATGTTCTTTTTAGAGTTAAATAAATATGCCCATCTGGCTCCCGTTTAACTCTTGTGTGATCATTTTGGCGCTCGATTCCCCATCTCTCTCGCGCGCAAAGCAGTAGCAGCAGATCCAGCAGATGCAGAGTTCCAGTTTCAATTATTATATACAAATTTGCTGGGCATTGCACACAGCCCAGCATGTGCGACTAAATTAACTAGGCAAATCTAGCAGCCGTCACAAAGTGCGTTACTTCTTAAAAAAATTGGTAAGAAATACGCGCGCGCACACAACACCACCGTTGCCGTGCAGCAGAAGAGTTCCAGTGGAACATATCCAGCTGACAATGGATGTCAGAATTTACCCACTTCGGCCGATATCGAAAGGTGGAAAAATGACACTTTAGCACTTGCGACTTGCGAGCGAGATTTTAAAGCGAGCAATCAGTCCAATATACGTTGTGCTACTGTCAATAATGAAAACACTTGCAATATGGTCAATTATGGAAATTCAGCGTCATCATCGCCTGTTTCCCCGAGCACGCAGCTTGTCAATTCAAATTCAATTCTGTCTTCCGATCACACGATCGATAGCAATATTCAGACTAATCATCCCCTGTCGTCGAATGATTCTGATGATTCGGATAAATTTCCTGAGAGCGCTGATCTTTGCAATTTCTCTGATGAAATATCTGTGTCACCAAGACCATTTCAGATCGCAAAGTCGGTGCAGGTCTTCTCACCCCAAATTCCTGAGTCTGATGAACAATCAAGCTTATCGTTGGATCGATTTCAAAATATATCACCAGATCATGACCTTTTGTCAAATATTGATTTTTACAGGTAAGATTATTACTCGTCTGTATTGACGGATGTCCACGTGGCTTAATCTTGTGCCTATCCTTCATTGCCAGGCATGACGTCTGTTCAATTTAGCCAATTCGGGCATGAAATTTCGCACGAGCAAGAGTGGCTCTGCTCAGATAATCATTTTGATTTGGTATCTTTGCAATTGAACCGAGAAATGAAATCTTCCCATCTCATTAGGGCAGAAAAACGTGGCAGCGCTCCAGCAGAAGGTACATCTTCTGAGTCCTTCACAAATTCTCTGGGTGTCATTGATTTGTATCGCCCTTGTGAGTCATTTAATCTTTTCATTCTAAATTCATACCGATCATTTATACGACCATCCGGTTCCCATTTGATGAGTGCAGCCGGAAATGTAAAATATGACAAGTACGCGCGTGTTGTAGTGCAAACTTGTCTGCCTAATGAGATTGTCAAGTTTCTTGAATCTGGAAATGCATCAAGATTAGAAATGGGCCTGATCAACCCTAATCTTTTCAATTTCGCCCCTCAGTTTCAAAAAAATGTGACATTTCCCAGGCAATTGTATTCACCTCGTACCGACTTGCAATATCTCATGTTTAAAGTTTGTTGAAACCCATATAAAACACTTGATGGTAGCAGGATCGATCACAAATACTGGTCTGAGTATGAGGTCGTGTTTGAGCAGTCTCGACCGACCAATGAAGCATTTTACCTCGTTTTGACTGAAATCGAGGCCGAGCCCCATGCTCATGATCAAGAAATAATAGAAAATAATTATTCCAATTCCTTTCACCTATGCACGAGCATTGTGCGAATACCACAGTACCATTTCCACGTACCATTCCCGATTTTGATATAAGTAGAGTCTCGGCACGCACTTTTATCTGATAAGGGCACCTTTCTTGCCTGAATGCGATACTTTGCAGAATTCAGTGTGCGAAAGCCTAGCAAAGACTCTTGAATTTTTTGGTCTGAAAGAACTGACCTATTATTTGGAATTTATTAGCTCACCGCACAGGACGCAACTGTCCACGCGGCTTGAGCAATTCAACCCCAATTTCTACGAACTATTTTCGACATTCTATAGTCGTGATAGAGCACTTATATTTGATACAGCCCATGACCATCGATCAGCTGATCGATTTCTCTCAATTGACTCGAAGCCAATGCGGTCAATACGACCGTGTCAGGTCAATACGACAAATTTAGACCGAGAGACTGGCCCAGGAGGGGGCATAGCGACTTCATAGGCGCAGGAGCAGCCTAGTGCCCGTAGCAGACAACCACGTGCTACTGACTGCAGCTGAGGATCGTCATCGTTCCGGAGGAAGATTCGTCGATGGACAGCGAGGGATGTGCGCGCGCCAGTCTCACTCAGTGGTTAGGTTGTGTCCGAACTATTTTGCGCGAACTAAGTGTGTTTAAAAAAATTAGACGTTCTTACGTATATGAACGCGGATAATTACATGTAAATCTAGCTCATAAGTAGATATATTTTTATTTTCAATCGATCATTGGCCAATCAAAGATATGCGGACTCACCCCCTAGAGAATGATACATGAGGTCAATTGACCATGATTTTATTGTATATTTCAAGTATGTATTAGGCCTAGTATGTATGGAGTGCAGTATGGTCTAAAGTTAAAGTATGGGCTATGGGACTAATGTCCAAGAGTATGATTTGTATATTGTAGGCATAAAGTGCTCCACAGGTGCCCAATGGTTAATTCAAGAGACCAAGTGAATTAGTGAAAACCATGAGGTGGAATCACCTCGAATGTGCCTCAAGTGCGAAAACAGTACAGTGAAATGAACGCTCCCGTGAAGAATTTTTGAGTTCAAAAGAACTTTGATTTCTATATGAACTGATTTTGACTAAATTTTATGTCTGTATAAGTGACCGCGTTTCAATGTATTTAAGGGGATACAATCTTATTTCTTTCGAAATTCATACTATCTGAGTCATACTTAATCTTTATTATTGATTTATGATCTCTTTGACCAGAATAAATCACTTTCCTTTCAAATATACTGAGCGAATGGCTCTATCCCTTCAGTTTTCGGCCCAGATTGAGAGAGGTAGGTTTCCGAGCTGGTACGCCAGCCGGCTACCCAGCGTCTGGGGGAGGGGTGTGACGGCCGAGTCAGCCCGTCTCCTCTCTTACTGGACCGAATATTGTACTAATAATATTTTATGTTATAGCCCGAGCACGTGAAGGGTTGCTGCATAGTAAACGCAGGTAAGAGGGAGAGAGACAGAGAGATGGCACCGTAGTAGGGCCCGCGCGCCCCATATTTTGAGCCGTCCCTGGCGCAAGCCAATGCTGCTCCGGCCAGCAACCTTTTACTGTACATTCCGTCGTGACGTTTCGGAGCGCTCGCACGCGCATATTAAGTTAATTATCGTGCGCGTTGTCCACGCCGCCCGGAGCCCGTCCTTGGCATAATTCAGCCGAGGCTCCGGTGCGTACATTTTATATACTCTGTGCCGTGGTCTATGACCAAAATCACCATCGTCTGGGCAATTGCGAGCTTCCTGATCGCCGTGAGCTGCGAGGGCCGGTGCCCGATCTGAGGTCGTCGAGTGACCATCCTGCGTCAAGGCCGCTTACATTGTAAGTGCCTCTCGCAAATCTCTGCTCTTTCTGGGCTTATAGATTGTATTTCTCCCTATATGCGCCCTCGATAATCGTGCTCGGGCTTGATTCATCCGAACGTTCAGCGGACTGATTTGCCAATAGTATTTTCTTGAATATATGCCCTTTCATCCATAATTTTAATCGAGTGTGTGCTCATTCAGTGCTCCCCTCTCCTGATTTCTTGAACAATTACAACAATTGCTCACTCCCTGAGCTTCTCAAATGAAAGCAGGCTTTGCCTGCAAGTGACGAGTCACCAAAACCGTCACAATATTATTATTCCAATATTCGGTCCAGGGAGAGAGGAAGACGGAATGACTCGGCCGTCACAGACTATTGAAGCTCCCAGAGAAGATGACTTTTATCCGAAAAGGACACCAATGGTAACACACGAAAAACACAGGTGAGCACCAAATTAATCCAAATGTGCACAAACAAACAATCATCGCACGATTACTTAGATATCTCGTGGAAACGATAAGCTTGGGATTAAGTCATTACGATAGACATAACGATTTGTAAGCTTTCTCAGATGTAATCTTCGCAGGCTGTCAGTGCTCACCGACGACGTGTGGATGAGTGATATGACTCTTCGGAGACTTTCTAACTTGGAGAACTCACAAATAGTCTCACATCGTATAACCTCCTTGCCAAGCTGAATACGCAGAAATATCTAGAGCTTGCCAAGAGGCAATTGCCATTAACTAATTTATCAAACTAATAGTCAAGAAATTTCCCAAACCAATAACTTTATGGTGTGATGATGAAGCAGCAGCAAAGAATGCTAGAACGGATGGTAGAATGAGCTACGACCTATGACTGAAGTACAAAAAGATAATGTAAAGAACTGTGAAACGAATTATGATACAAGTAAAATGTTCACGCTCCAGAGATCAAATGGCTGGTGTATATTTATGAAAGCTACATTCTTCAATTCACATGAACGATGTGTAGGAAAACGAATGATCACGAGTTGAAATTATGTGACTATGCTTTGATGATTTGATAATAAATACTTATTCTCATACTATGTTTCAGATCAGATATAAGGTAAGTGTACCCAACTTGCCTCCATTAAGCCATTTTCTTAATAACTGTGGCCCATCTCCATATTTTCCAACGTGCCTTAGCTCATTTCAAAGCTTGTCTTAAGACCTTCAAAATAAGTTGAGGTACATTCAATTTGAACCAACTGGAGCCAAACTGTTTGAATTCTCTCAAAGAGTGATTTTTGAAAGTTTACACAAGTGTGTACCCAACTTGCCCCCATTAAGCTTTTTTCTTAATAACTTTGGTTGACTTCGACGATTTTCAACATGCTTCAGCTCATTTTGAAGCTTGTTTAAAGACCTTTAAAATGCACTTAACTACGTCCAATTTGGATTAATTGGAGCCGAACTGTCGCAATTCTTCCGAAACAAATGATGGAAATCGGCGATAAAGTGTTTTTATCGCCGTGCACGCACATTTGGAGCTTTTCGGTGGTTCAAAACACTATTTCTGACCCATTTCGACGTGATAAACACGTTGTGAGTGGTAAAAAAAGTCGTACTGCACGCCCTTTCGAGATAAACATATGGGGGCATGTTAGGTACACTCCGATGTTGGCATCCTTGTTAAAAAACCGTCTCCGTATTTTGCACATGAAACAGATCCATATCAAAATTTTGCAATTCTGAAAAATAGATTTTGAAGGTCTTGGAACAAGGAATCGAATGCGCTAAGGTACGTTAAGATTGGTTGAACTCAAAGAATTTGGCACCGATTTTACTGAAGGCGATTCCCTCGGTGCTTTCTTAGCTAAGCAATCACGAAAAATAGAAAAATCACTTTAGATTTTCTGGAGAACGCAGGAATTATTCGGGGTCGACGCAAACTACTTACTTCCTCATATTTCAACATAACAAACGTGAAAAAAAATTGCCGGGAGCCCAAAGAGTGCCCATCCCCGAGATCGGCATATGGGGGCAAGTTGGGTACAGAGGCAAGTTGGGTACACTTACCTTATATATACACACACACACAAATATATGTGAATGTGAATTAAGAAAAATACTAAAGATGTTATTGATTACTGACGTTACAACCATAAGGGTGTTCATTTAAGACAAATGTTATTACGATTTGTGTGTGATGTTATGTTTACAAATGATATGTTTTATAATCTATATGCGGGAGGGAGTGTTAGAACATGCGCATCTAGATGCATAGCAACCATTCGTTCCATTGTTCTAAATAAGCCTTGACGACTACAAGATTGTCTTGTTTCCTAACTCATAATTTAAAGAGCTGTTGACTGAGAAGGTTGAATAGAGAAGTGTTACCCGATTATCTGCTCGATTATTCAATATAAAATTCCAACAGTTTCTTCTCAGAGGGGTCCACAAAAAACCGCACCTCCGTTGATAAGTCCTGGTCATTTGAGCCTACTCACTATATGATTACCCCTACATGAAGTGCCCGGCTGAAAATGGTCGCGCGACATTCGCGCGATAGTAGCGTGTCTCATCACGCTACCGTGAGGCGACCGGGCGCGCTATGGCCGCGCGACGAGAGTGTAGCCTCACTATAGCGCGACGAGATCTATTATGGAAATGAAGTGATCATCATTGTACAGGGTATAATGGGTATTGGCAGAGGAGTCAATCGATGAATATGGCTTGCGGATTGTGATTCACATTACGCACAGAGTTCATCCATCAAGATGCCACAGTTCGGATGTTAATCAATTCGAATCTGTTCCCAATTCGGACTCGTCGCATCACAGTGGCGTGCTCGTGAGGCTATCGTCACGCTACAATCACCCGACACAAAAAGAGCAACGTATGTTAATAAACTCTCTGCTCGATTGAAACGGCATTCATAGGATGGATTTAAAATGCATTAAGAATGCAAAAAAATAGAAAAAACACATTCTCCATATTATCAGTGATTTTTCAACTTTGAATTTTTCGGCCGGCACTTGGGCACGAACCCACGGCCTTTCGATCCAAAGGCTGGTACACGTCGCTCGCGGCCGACGAGGCGTATTACGCGGGGTATCATAAATGGCTTACTTGGAGTTGAGGTTGTCGTTTTGTAGTATGTAGCGTTTTTCCACCTATTCGCTCATCCAATGATAATCTTCTATGTTTTCTCACACAGATAGTGACCAGTCGGTATTACGCCATATCCGACAACCTCAACTTCAAATGAGCCATTTATGACACCCCACGTAACACGCCTCGTCGGCCGCGAGCGTTGTGTGCCAGTCTTTGACCGAAAGGTCGTGGGTTCGTGCCCTCGTGCCGGCCGAAAATTTCAAAGTTGGAAAGTCTCTGATGATATGTAGAATGTGTTTCTTTTTTATTTTTTCGCATTCTTAATGCATTTTTAATCCATCCTATGAATGCCGTTTCAATCGAGTAAAGAGTTTATTAACATATGTTGCTCTTTTTGAGTCGGGCGATTGTAGCGTGACAGTCGTCTCACGAGCACGCCACTGTGATGCGACGAGTCCGAATTGGAACCAGATGCGAATTAATTAACATCCGAACTGTGGCATGTTCATGGATAAACTCTGTCCAGAATGTGAGTCACAATCTGCAAGCCATATTCATCGATTGACTCCTCTGCCAATACCCATTATACCGTGTACAATGGTGATCACTTCATTCCCATAATAGATCTGGTCGCGCTACAGTGAGACTACACTCTCGTCGCACGACCATAGCGCGCGCGGTCGCCTCACGGTGGCGCGGCGTGACGAGACACGCTACTATCGCGCGAATCGAATGTCGCGCGACCATTTTCAGACGGGTGATACATATATATGTGATTCAACCTGAAGAAGGACATAATTAGATGTCCGAAACGTGTTGTTTATTCCCTATTGACTAATAGAACAAAATAGTTCAAAAGAAGCATTAAATTCATACTCCATCGCTAGTAGTCTACCTCGGTTCTTGGCAGCCGTGCAGGTTACACAGATTCATCAATACTATTGAACGGCTTGTATCATTCCTAAGTATGATGAAATCAAACGACAACTTCTTAGAGTATTTGGCGCACAAACTAAGACTTTGGTTCGAAACGGCAGACTATGAGATCGAGAGGGGGTTAAAGGGGAGAATATTGAAAATATGCGGATCATGTCATCATTTTCACTCACTCGTTAAATTTATTCTTTTCCTTTTTTCTTGTCTTTTCTCCACGAATGATATATAGTTTTCAAACTAGGTGTGAAACTATTTCGTTCAAAAGGGGAAACGTTCCAAACCTCAAGATAAGATGAGACATTTTGAAAAATGAGAGCGGAATAGATATTCAAAAAGAGGGAGGAATTCTATGAACGAGGTCAACATTGAGTAAGTACAACGAGACCGTTGAAATTACTCAGTACCGTAAACCGAGGTGAATGTGGCCACTTTAGACATTCTGATCGAATTCTCGTTGCGATTTTTCGAAAAAACCTATATGTACCTTAGGTCATTGGACGCGTCTTAACGTCTTCTTCAAAATGCTGATTTCAGAATTCCATTTCAACCATTTGCTCTCTTGAAAAGTGTAAAAAAACAGGGTGTCCACATTCACCCCGGCATCCGGGGTGAATGTGGCCACCCTCGTTAAGCACCGCGATTATAATGGTCTGAACGAATCCCTACCCCGACGCCTCGTGTTTGAAACAAAATGAGGATGACACATCTTTCAGCTCATCTAATTACGAAAAGAATACCGTTGGACTCCCCAGCCAACCACAAAATTCTGAAAATGTTCTAATGGAATGCATCACTAAAATTTGGTAATGTCGAGTATTCAGAATGCTTAATCAACAAACTATTCCACATCGAAATGGTGATCTTTATAATAATGATATCGCTGAGCTCGAGTTTTAATCGTAGAGTCTGGCCGAATAGTTAGAGAGCAAAGAGTCATTCACAAGTTCATTATCAACGTTTTATCTCCGATTTTGAGAACTTTTCTCAGCAAGCAGAGAAAAGGCATCGAGACTTTTCTGCGTTATGCATCATTTGACGTGTAACTCGTGTTTCTCCTTCCATGACGAATTGCATTCTCGTCACGCAAAATCCCTAGGAATTTTCTTCAAAACTCCTGAAGATACTCTTCTTTTGAGAAAATTAGAATTGACCTCATGTTCTAAAACTTCCTCACATGTTGAAAGTAGAGTAAGCTCATGACAAATCTTGGAAAAACTACGATTCTTCACATTCTCCCGAGGTTTTCTTCACTCTTTCCAATCACTTCGTATTTGAATGTATGTAATAATTTAGGAAATTGCGGCAGAAGGTGGAGTCGATTAATTGAAAACGTCTTCAGTATGGTCGAGTTACAAATATAGTTATCATATTGCTTACCTCGGTTCGGGTGTAAGCTACTACACGAAAACAACTAATGCATTATACTGCCCAATATGTATATGCATGACCTATGCGTGTGTATCGCTAGCTTGTATGTACGCTCACACACTTAATACCTATACGTGCGTGGCGCTTGCGCAGAGTCGAGGTAACGCTGAGATCTTGCAATAGCTTCGTGTCTACAGAATTTTCAAGCGTAGATTCACGTACCCAGCCGAAAGATGACTCCGTCATCAAAATGCGGGGCAAGGTCTGCATGTGCGTACATTCGAGAACTTGATTGGGGGCAAATTAGGCACAGTTACCTTATTTGCTATCCCGGATCTCGAACGCGCCCTACCGCGATACTTCACACCGACAAAGATCAAAAGAATGAAAAACCATAGGACACGGACCTGAGATCTTGACCCCTTTTTCGATGATAGGTTTTTGGCTACCCTTGGGTCGGAAAACTAATGATTGCAACAAAAGAAGCAATAGAAAAGGCATCGTAAAGGACTCGTATAGTTCTTTTTCCAATCGTTACGAGAGTTCGTACAAGGTGGCACACATTATTGCAAAGTTTCCACGGGAGGTACTCATAAGGTTTTGGGAGCTTCATTGAGTATCATTTTGTTTAAATCTTGTCGAGAATATTTTCTTGTCGGTGAAAAATACTAACTCTTCTTGGTGAAAAAATGCAAGAATGCGGCCCGTAAAATCCATGAGTAAGAGGCCATCCCGTGATAATATCAAAATAGTAATCGAGGCTATCTAAACTGTAAAAAATTGGTTGAAGTTTCAACAAACATTTCAACCATTTGGTTGAATTTTCAATCAGTTGGTTGAATTTTGCTTCCAACCAGGTGGTTGAATTTTATCAAACAAATGATGGAATTCCGAGTCACGTCGATCGAAAATCCAGGTCAAACAACGATTTGCCCTTGATCTTATCCGGATGGGTGACCACCAATCCAGATCTGCCACGCGTAAGCCGCGTGGATAATACTCCGACCTCTTGACTATGGGTATATATATACAGGATCCTGCGATTGGTAAACGGTAGTCTCCGGACGATATTTTCAAGTATCCGTGGGTTTATGGGTCTCTTTCTCGATCGAACTTGGCGCACATGTGTATGCTTGCACCTGCTGAAACCCAAGCTAGTTGCGCACTTACGTATTTTTGCATAAAAAAATGAAATCAATGAGCTTCATATCGATGAGCCCGACAAGATCAAATGAATAGTCTGACTCTTCGGGAAAAGTCAGCAGGAGCTAGTTTTATCGTTTCGTTGAATTCGACTCACGTGGGACCCATTACGCGTCAATCTCTGGCTGGTTTTGCGATTTTATATTTACCGTTAGAAGAGTAACTCGATCTCACGCCAACGTCTCATTTTAATCTCAAGAATACACTGTGGTCTTATTTTGTTCATATTCCAGCCGTATACTATGTAAAAATCAAGAAAATCGCGATACCATCACATTTAGAGGCTTATTTAGCTTACCATGCGGATTCAAATATTTCTCAGCTTCTCACAGAAATACCGATCGACAATCGCAACTCAAAACAGTGCGGTTATATGGGCGGCTCCGGATCAGAACGGTATAAGTCCATTTTGGTGAAAATTGAGTTTTTGACGGGAAACGATAGAAAATACATGTGAAAACATGTATGCACAACTCCGGAAGTAGAAATGCATTTTGAGGCATCACAAGCGACACGACCGTTTTTGTCCCGAAAAAAGTTTCGACTTTTTTTCCGGATCAGAACGGTATAAGTCCATGTTCTCGCTCAATAATATCGCTTTTGGGTCTTCCACGTTCATTTGACGTGCTTTTATGCATAGTTAGAAGTCGTAGCTACTCTCAGAAACTACAAGTAGGGTTTGTTATGTTGTCCAAATGATTGCATCCCGTGGTTTCGAAAAAGGTGGGCCGAAAACCGCTCACTTCTCTTTCACGCGTTTGGACACAGGGGAGTCCTATGAAGATGAACGACCACCGGTCAGTAATCCCATGGGCCTGGGATCTTTCTCTAGAAGCCCTGGTGTCTCATTTTCTTATCTCTTATCGTCATTGAAAGAGCCGAATTTCTTAGTGATGGTTCCAAAAGCGTAGTTATAAGAGCGATCGGCACTGAGCTTGCAAAGAAATTTGATTTCGCATCATGTTTTCAGGCATCTTCTCTGAAGAAAAATCAACTGCGTCCGTGATACGCCAAACTCAACTAAGCTATGCACTTCCTCCTTAGGAACAATGCCAATGGTAGAGAAAGCCTATAGCTTCATCACAGAATTTCGGTTACAATTTCACTATGAATGGGTGTGATCTATAAACTAGGGCTCTTTTCATTAACAGTCACCCGGCCTTCGGTTCGATCTCCCCGCCACTCGGTACAAGTGAACCTCATTTGGGCAAATCTTGTAGATGAAGATAGCCTTCCTGCTCGCCTTCCTGAATTGAGATAGCTGCAACTAATCTTAACCTCATTCTACGGTTGATCAACAATTCTGTTTGTTGAGTGGGGATCAGTCCCAATTCATCGTTTGGATTCTCTGGTCGATTAAAGTCTCTGAATTGCGATTTTTCCTATACACCCTTAAATTGCCTCTGAATGCATGACGTAAAGCTGCGTGCTATGTGATCCCCAAAAACTATACTTCGCACCAGGCCGCTTGAGTAAACTCTTCTTGACTGGATTTCCAAATAGACGCTTGTTGACCTCAATGTTGGAAATATATCCTTAGTCACGATATCCTGAATGAGATCTCTTTGCGAAGAACAGTCTCGGCTGTCAATGAGATTTTATAAAAGTCATCCTAAATTAGAGAGGAATTTTGTTTACTGTGAGAAAAAGTCGAGGACAGTTATTAAAAATCCAAAGAATTCTCAATTTATACCGTTCTGATCTGGAAAATTTTCCCACCTTTTTCTCGCTCAAATCGGCATAAGTCCGTGGTTTTTTTAACGTTTTTTGATCTCAAAGGTGGAAACTCATAGTTTCTCGACATTTTCCTACTTCAAACGGTAAAAATTCATCATATCAACTACTTCTCCCGATCTAAAATATCAAATGGGAATTTTTTTCAGAAATGGTGGACTTATACCGTTCTGATCCGGAAAAAAGTCGAGAAATTTTCCGGGTCAGAACGGTATAAGTCCATTTTTTATTGCAAAATGAGATGTAAAAAGTGTAAACAATTGAAAATCAATACGACCCACGCGAAAAATGTCATGAAAACACACTCACTACACGGTAGAATAAGAATATTTACTTCAGATGATAACTCGAATTTTCCATATCACAAAAACTTTGAGGCGCATTCTCCAGAAATGGAAAAAATGGACTTATACCGTTCTGATCCGGAGCCGCCCATATCCTTCTTGTGATGAAGAAAAAAGAGCACAACGTCCCAACCCTGTGCTTCGCGTCTCCTGAGTATGACATCAAAAAATGATCATTTTCAAAGCCAGTGGCGCGATAACTTTATGAGCTTCGAAGCTTTATAAAATTTGTCCGGATCAACGCACACTCACAAACCAAACGGGATTCGATTCGTCTTCTTTTTAACTTCGAAAACTCATTGCTAAATTTTTCG
This sequence comes from Eretmocerus hayati, assembly GCA_029851415.1. Lineage (NCBI taxonomy): Eukaryota > Metazoa > Arthropoda > Insecta > Hymenoptera > Aphelinidae > Eretmocerus > Eretmocerus hayati. The sequence continues at coordinate 192,069,579 of CM056742.1, read as the reverse complement.
TTTCGCACAAGATATTTCATCATTTTCGTAAACAATAGCCAGAGAAAGTTTTCCCACAAAACTCGGTTACATCGATAAATGAGAGCTAATATCATAGCGAAATCAGCGCACACCTCTGAATCAAAGATTTTCTCAAAATATGAGATTAGTAGATGGATATATCATTCCACCGAAGTAGTTGAGGCATAGGTATTTTAGTTACAGCCTTATCGATTCAAAAAATCGTGTTGGTACGTTTGTAAACTACCCAAAAATCATCTTTTGCGGTCTGCTATTGACAAATCAGGATGCGTTTCAACAAAAGAGAATGTACTCCATATTGAATGATGCCAAACACTATAAAATGCCACTCGTGCGCACTCCGAATAGTTCAAAATACTCCTGGAACACTGCAGTAACACAAAAGTTAAAAGTTCCGTGGAAACCCTCTCTTATACGTATGAAAATCACACATATCGTTCTAATATGTTCTATAACATATCATCACTGAATATGTGAAAAGGAATGGAGGGAACTAGGATAGACATGCGGGGCATCAATTTTCAAATTCTGAATTTTGAGGTCCAAAATGTGTAAGTTTTCGCGATAATGCCCATGTATAGGTGATGGTCGGCTCTTTCCAAAGTATCTGATGGTCGAGTTTCAAAAAGTCGAGAAATACATAGGACCTTTGGTGTGAGGTATGGAGTTGGCATATTTTCGGTTCTTAAATATCGAAATTTCCGCGGAAAAACTCATATACTATTTCAAATAACAAATACTGACTTTTAAACTTTCGCACTGAACGATATCGAGTTCATAAGGCCTCGCGATGCGTTAACATTATAAATGGAAGGTTAAGACAGAGTTTGGCGATATTGCCCTCAATAGCATCGGTGGCGCAGTGGTTACGGTGATGGCATACCAACTAAGCAGAAGCAGAGGGGTGTGGGTTCGATTCCCGGGTGAGACAAATTTTCTAATTATTAATACGGTTTTTTTCAATTGGTTTCTTACTTACTCTAGTTAAACACTCACGCCAAGTTAAAAAACAATGGTAAAAAATGTATATTTTTAATTCTAATAAAAGAATAGAGAACCCTTCGGGAACGCCTCAAGAACTTTTTTCGTGCGCTTTTCGAGCATCCCAAGAATCCCTAAAGAACCCTTCCCGAACACTTTACGAACATCCCAAGAGCTCCTCAAGAACTCTTCTCGGTGGCGCATAGGAATTCCTCAAGAACTCCTCTAGAACCATCTCAAGAATTCTTCTAGATTCTAAAAGAACTCTGTGAGAATTCTAGAAGTATTGTGGTGCTGGCTCATCTCGATAGCTCGAAAACCCGAGTCAAGCGGCCAATTTAGAATTTATAAACTACAGTGGCGTCTCAAGCTCGGTTGTGTCTCGAGTGGCGTCTGGGTTGATTTTGAACACTTTGACGCTTCTACTTGAGTTTCATTGCAATTTCTCGACCGAACCTATATGTATCTATAGCCATTCGACGCGCCTTGACGTCACCTCCAAAATGCCGTTTTTGGAATTCTCTTCCACTCATTAGCTTTCTCGAGAGTTCGAAGAAACAAAGTGCCCACATTCACCCCGGGGCAGCCGAGAAATCACAAGTTCTCGTTCAAGTGGTCGTTCTGAATAACGGTCGCATCCAAATGCAATCGGCAATAGCGTAAAATGTAGAGGACGTCATTCTCTACTAAGAGAAAATCATTGGAAAGAGATAGAAACGGATCTACTGGGTTGTTCAGATAAATTTTTGCAACATGAAATTTTCACTTGACAAACTTCATTTCATTCCAACGAGAAAAAGGGTAAATGGAACCTGTCTCACCACAAATCAGGTGGCATATTCTGAAAAAAGAGATCCTAAGCCTTAAAATGCGCTCTTGCACGTCTCTCTAGGTGGTATAGCATCAGAGTTACGATTATTACAATCTCTTTCCGGAAACGTGGCCACATTCACTCCGGTTTACGGTATAATAAAGGAAGCGGATGATGAAGTAGCATTGTGGGGCTGACTTAGTAGAGCCGCCGGCCAAGTGTCAGGTTATTTCGCGCGGCGGTCCAAGACCGTTGTACATATTTGGAAGTTATAAAGATGATCACTCATAGGCGATATTAGGATGACTCACCTGTGCTGAGCGCACCCCGGGTGGATGCACTACAGTAATAATTATTCAATAATGGTTGAGGTTCCTTAAAAAATCGCTGAGGGTGACATGATGATTGAAAATCGGAGCTGTATCTCAATTTGAGAAAAGTTGTAGTTAGGATGTGTTGAACGAATAATTTATTCAATTAATTAATTTTTACGAATTAATTATCTTTTCAGAGTAGTTTTATGTCAATTTATGTCATAATCAGCATAGCTATTAGCCAATTAAATTATCTATCGTAGGCCAATTCCACGGATCGCATGATTCTAAATGGGCATCCGCGTATATCAGTGTTTCTCTGGAACTTTTACACTTTTACGAAAATCGTTGATGAACTAAAAATGAAAACCGCTCAACACACACCTGGGACCGTTTGCTCACGTATTTGCGTAGTATTGAGAGTTACAAACCCACTATTGAAACTCATATAGCGTTGGTGGCATCGCCAAAATTATGTTAATGAGTCGAACTCAAAGTAGTTGTTCGCCGATTTTCCAGGACTTCCTGAGCAATTATTTGGCAAGATTGACAATCTCAACGAATGCATTGGGCTCTTTACAGCTTTGTAACTTCAGGGTATCCAATCACAATTGGTTTTATCAACGTAAAGCTCGATCCGCCAATGTGGGATGAGAAAAACTGAATTTTTTTCGTGAGCCTTTTTTTTCTATTTCACTTCAGAACGGTCGTATCCTAGACAGAAATATCGCACCAACACCAGACTCGTCGCAAAATCTTCGCAATTGCATCTACCTTCAATATGCATTTCAAAAAATGCGTTCAGAGTCACGGCAGGAGCTTGGCGTAATCATCTTTGAGTTTAACGAGACATGATTGATCTTTTATTTCCAATTTTTGAAGTCGTGAATATTTGGCTGAATTGGTAGCATACTATCGCGCCCCTGGCCCATCTCCCTCCAATATTCGATCCACCAGATACAGCTAGAATCAACCCGGAAAGTTGCGCGGCATCACCAGAATATTCGTAAGACTGCACAAGAGTACCAAGTATTTCCACAGGATCTTCCCCACATTTCCTCTCTTTGAGTGAGCTAGAATAAATCAACTTCTTCTGATCATAGAGAGGCCAAAGATATCTCATTTTGAGTCTTGGATGATGATACTTTCACTTCGATTGGGGCCGATAGATTTGATTGTTCTCTTATATCATCATCCATAGCTATATTGCAGCAGGTGTGAAAATTCCAGAGAAACGCTCATATTGAAATTGAAGGGAGTCATTTTTGCACACGAATCTCAAAACTCTGAGGATCGAGCTCCGCAATTCAGGACCTTTCAAGGTCTTAGGACTTTTCGAATCAAATAAGGACTTTCTAAGAAATACAAGAACTTAAAGGACCGGTAGCCACTTTCACGTCGCTCGCTTAGTCCAATTCAGCTCGAGGTGTTCCTAAGCCATCTTCACCCATGTAGGAGGCATGAATTATTTTAGAGCAGATGTGGAGTTTAATTACAGATATAGTTCCAGTGTTTCATTACATACAGAGGAATTCTACGAAATGCTTCGTCATAGCAATGATCTCGTTCAATCCGGATGTTGACTTGTCCAAAAATGATACACAACTTCTCTGATCAGCTCTTATTCAACATGATTTTTTCAGCGACGAACTATGCGAGTCGCAATTCGAAAACGCAAATAAGAGTGTTTACAAAGTCAACTTTCTACCATAGACATAGAAGCATAGACTGCCGGTCCCGTATCTTCGCCGTTGACGTCGAGGCCCCCAATGAGAGTGAGAGAGACGCAACATAGAAATCGCGTGTTAAAAGCGTGCGCCTTGGAGCATGCCGTCTCTTTCACTCTCACGCAAAGGTCTATGTCTCGATGACAACGGCGAGTATACGGGACCGGCAGTCTATACTTCTATGTCTATGCTTTCTACCTCATACACAAAAATGCGTCTCAGATTTTAGGCTAACCAAAAGTACGCTTAATCAAGGTTGAAGCTGATTCTCCCCAAAGTAATTTTGTCGCTCTTATGGAACCTTGCTTACATAAACTAATCGTTCATCCATTTCAAAAAGAACTCAAAGTCCGAATCTCTCTAGGAGGGCTGCAACTCATACTTGCTAAATTACCCAAACGAGAAAATTATTCTGTACATTTCCGTTTTTCAGATTTTCTCGGAATTAGCACATCTTGGACATCAAAAACCTTGAAGAAAGCACCATAAGTGATGTGAAATATATAATCAATTACTACATACACTTACACGAGTCAGCATAAACGCACAGCGCTGCTATTGGAGGATTTATGTGGAACTATGGATTGCGGTCGCATTGACTTGCAAATATAGAAGATACCTCTACAATCGTAGCATCATTTGGTAAAACAATGATTCAATCAACTTCAAAATTCAAGTTCTTTATGTCCAAAATTTATATGTAACGTATAATTTGTAAGAACAGTAGTCTACAGTTGTTTATTTAATTAGACGATGCATCAAAATGTATTCTCACCAACCTATATCGGGAATGGCGATACATGATCAGAAAGACTATTGTAATATTCATCATTGGATTGACGATTGGTCACAGGTGGCAAGAAACGTTACATGCGGTTTGCTGAGTCATTGCCAATCGGGAGACAAATTTGACAGAAGGGTCACTTGCACATAACATTCTAAGTGATTCATACATAACTTAGATAAATATGTCGAGACCAATATTGCTATAGAATATTTTTAGAGAATTTTGTGTCGCTAATACAAATTTTGATTAAGGAGTTTGAAAATTGAGACATGGATTCTGAGATGAAGATTGGAGATTCACGATTGATATTCGACTGAAGAGAACTCAAATCATCTGAGTAGTTGGCTGGTTTACTTCATCCTGAATTCTCAGCACCACCACAAAGGAAGAATTTGTGAATTTTCCGAGTCTTCAAAACCTGATGATGGCGACACGTCATTAACAGTAACAATAACAAACAGACGGTTTCGTTTTCCATTTATCTTCACTATTTTACATTCAAATAGATGTCCGGGGAGTCTGAGGAAACTGTCTTTTTCACTCAGGGTCAATTTACTGCTACTCCCACTCACTATTCTATTGCAGCACCTGTATGGTAATGATCAGTTGCTGGGAAGTGTGTTTAAGGCGTCGAGGAGAGCTTGTTGCTGATCAATCGTCAACGTAGTGATGCATGCTTGAAACATGGACTCGTTACTCTGTAACAAAAAACATACGTTGGATAAATTCTCAAATATTGATGCATTATTTCTGACTTCATACGTCAGTCGTGAAGGCCGCGCGATTTTGATGTTACACTGATCTGATTAGGAGCAATTAATATGCGTTTTCTCATACGTGCGTTTGGTACGTATGGTCACTCCTTGTCTATCCTTCCTAGACTCTTACCCAGCACTTGACACGAAAATGAGGAAAATCAAATTGATATGGTTTTGGTGTAACTTGCGCATAACGATATGCCAGACCTCATATCTCTCTGGGTTCTATTCTCAAATTGGAACAGCCTCAAGTTCATCTCTTATTAGTAATTGTGTCAAGGCAGAGGTTCTCGAAAGACTTGAAGGGTTCATTGCGGGACAGATCGGAGCGATGCAAGCGCTCCGAGCTGCTTTTGGAAATGCTTACGCGCGGAAATCCGGAATGTCCTGTGAGCAACTTCCGACACCTTTGAATGTACACTCACCGGACATATCTGAACGAATCTAGAAAAGCTCTTTTTCTGAGCTGCCATTTGGGATCTTGAGATTGGATTTTATTTCTGATGGGTTAAGTATTCAGTTACAATCAGTGAGACACCACAAAGTCTGATTCAGATTGAAACAGAAGCCCAGAGACAAAAAGCTTCATCAGATTTAATCATATACTATCTCCGGTTATTATACCATCGTGACATTGTGTTGATCATTGACGATATAGGTCCAACACGACTGCACAGGACACGACGAAATTCCGAGAGGTTCCGGAGCAACGATGGCCGAGGCGAGCCCCAGCCCGTATGCACTGGCGTTACAGTGTCGGGTTGAAAACGCGATGAGAACGAGCGTGGCTAATTCCGAACTGTGACTCAGTTGGCGAGTGAATGTGATATTAGGCTTGGAGAACGCGGGCTGATATTCGCTCCGTGCTTGGCGGGAGCGCTGCCTAGCGGCCTGTCCCGCAAACGCTATGAGTGAAAGCATGGGAAAATTCTAGAGGAAAAGATACACGCAAGACATAGGCACAGCTAGGGAGGGTAGAGAGAAGGAGAGTAAACTCTGGGCTTTCGCCGTGTACAAAACTAGTTTTTGTCAGGATACAATTACACTTCCAGAGTTGGCCACTAGAGGCTCTGGGGTGTTCTGGGCTAAATCGACGCTGGCTCATAGTTTCTGAAAGGAAGGAGGACTGACTCCGCCTCCTTCATCCCCTCTCGTAGTAGGTGAAAAATGTCAAAGTAGTGTGCGTGGCACATTCAATCTCGATCCGTAATGCTAACGCGATCCACGCCTCTTACGCACACGAGCGTCCCGGTTTCGTGTCGGTGAAGCCTTAGCCCAGAGCCTAGTAGCGCCTCTCGTGGAAAATATGTCGTTACTGTATCCTGACTAGCTCTGGCTTTCGGACCGAGTTTACTCTCCTTCTCTCTACCCTCCCTAGGCACAGCAGTATATTTCCATTCTACCGAGAAAACCGCTGCACCAACTCAAAGACACCATGCGAGAAAGTTTTAGTGCCACTAATAACGAAGAGATTGAGCCCTTGTAAGCCCCAATCAGAGCAAAATTCGGAAAGTTTTAGTAATCGCAACTCCTGAAGCGGGCCTTGCGGACAAAATGGCGGATGGCGGCGGCGTTTGGAGCGGACGAGCCACTCGAGATTTCCTATGCATTCGGCATGAGCCAATTAGCGCTCGGACTTTTACTCACCCCATGTTGCCTCAATTTTGATCTAATAAAGATACACAATAGCTCAAAAAAATCGTCATAAAAAATTCTACAACTTTGTCGCTTACTATCTACGAGTTTGGTGCGTGGTTTTCTAGGTATTCTGTTCTGAATGTGTATGCCGTATGCTGCAGTGTTATACTTTTCTTCCAGTTCAATGCGCTGGCTGAGTCGCGCTTTGCTCACCATGGGCGCCTTGGTCGATTTTTTGAACCGCAAAACGGCGCGGCACGGAGCGAATACCCGTGAGTTCATATGCGAGTAATTCCATGCTAAACAGACCTACAAAAAAGCGTCATGGCTCGAACTTCTTTCTTGGCTCCTCGAATCGATACTATGGTACAGAATACGAAGTTTTCACCACCCTTATTCATTCATCTTTCTCAATTATCTCCAAAAACAAAATTGGGGTCTTTTATCAATAAAATTCACATTTCTCGAAGTGTATTAGAGATACGGGGATGCAGTTTGTAGCATTCGAAAGGTCTTGTGAAATTCCAACGAAATTGATCTTGTGAAATTGATTTTGAGGTTATGGGCGGTCTTAGCGGGCAAAATAATGAAAATACCTGAAAGATCTATCCATCAAATAGCCATCTTTTTTATTACTTGAAAACTTGATATTTGATGTGAAATGTTAAAATGTTTTGTTCTTCTATGAAAGGATGATCTCGACCATTCTTTGCGTTTTATGACCTGTTTTTGCTATTTCTGCAAATCTATCTTCTAGGTGATTGAGAATCGTCTACCGACAGTTCTCTGCGCATGCGCAAGAACTTGGATTCCTGGAACCAATCCTAGTAGAAAGTCAAGAAAATTTCCTTTAAAATGACTACTTGAAAAGGTCGATCCAATCAACTCGGACCGGAACTGCAACGTTCTGGCCGTTGCAGCTCTAGTTCAAATGCATGAAATTGACTTCGCCAAGTGGTCATTTTGAAAGAAATTTTCCAGCTTCCAAATAAAATTTGTTTCAGGCATCCGAATTCCTGCGTATGTGCAAAAGACAGACGGTTTCCAGTCGCCTGGAGAAAAGATTTGCAGAAAATAGCAAAAACAGACCTCATGACGCAAAAAATGTTCGCGCCCATTTTATTCTGAAAGAACACAACAATTTTCAAGGGATGAAAAGGAGGTTTTTTGACATAAGGTAAAAGCACCAATAGTGGAACACCGTATTTTATACTGAAATTTGGCACCTATACCGGAACAAGGATTTTCTCCGCAAAAAACAGACCAATCGTCAAACAAAAAATATTAACATGCTCTTCATTGTAATGGAATTTGAGCTCATGCATTGCGATATGTAGGAAGAGCTTTTTAACTCCACAAGAAAATCATAAAGTATATGGTGCTCCAACCACCCACAACGGGGTGTTCCACTACAGGTTCCACCCCTGAAAAATGGGACCAATAGTGGAACGAACCGCGATTTGGTGAAATCTAGCTTTTTAAAGGATCAAAGCTAATGAATAATATCTTTTCGATTACCTAATTGATGAATTCGAGTAATTTACCTGTCAAGGCACAGTTGTGATGTAATAAGTTCACTAACATGACTGTTTCGATATAGGTGCCACGATCTTTGAATCGGAACCTATACCGGAACAGAACCATATTTTCCAACAAAGCTAGTTATAGATAATCATTGAGGTCATGAATGATATGATTTTGAGTACAAATCGTCTGTATTTATGGCAGACTAAAGTCATTTACTTTACAAATTGCATCTGAATAGAATTTTGTTCAAGTGAAGTATCACTTAGTTGGCTGTTCCATCGTAGGTTCCATGCACTTGAAAGTAGGAGCTATACTGGAACAGGTAATTTCGAACCTTAAATGAGATTTCAAGTCAACGAATCGTATTTTTTCGAGTACATATACCTCGTATTTAGTGAATTAATCTATTCTGACACAACGAAAATACTTCAAATTAGATTAATTGTCTGTTCCACTATAGGTTCCTTTCATGCGTTCCACTACTGGTCCCTAGGTTGAAAGATGGTGTTCCACTAGAGGAGCAAAACATGCTACCGTAAAATACTAATTACTCAAATTCTATAAGTCCTTTCGGGGTTTTCTTTTTAGCAAACTGTTCGCAAAGAGTTTCTCTACAATCTAAACCAATCTGATCATATAGCTGACTCAAATTGTTTCTCCGAAACTCAAGTGATCAAAGAGCACTCGATTTTCTGTTCCATTATTGGTGCTTTTACCTTACAGTCATCCTTCGTAATACGCGGTTTGTTTTATACGCGATTTGACGTATACGCGGTATGTCAATTGCGACATCTCTCGTTTTACGCGGTTCTGAAATGGCCGTATACGCGGATTTGTTGGAATGAATGCTCGAAAATTTTACTACGAAGAAACTTTGAAGATCTGTGTTTTGGAACATAACAACATTCGATATTGATTGTTCCTATGGTCATTCTGTTTACAATAGCTTTCGTTTACAATTCAACTTAACCAAATTCTTGTTATTATAAATCATCCGTGCAATTTTCCAAACTTATAATAGCTCCGAAGAACAAAAAATTTCCCTTAAAAAGAAATCTCGCAGTGTAATGACTATTGCTGACAAGATTAAGATCTTGGATCTCTACGAAGAAGGAGAAAAAGTTAGTGCCGTGGCTGCAAAATCTAAGGTGTGTACAAGTATTGTATCGAATAACCTCATCACGTTTGTGCATTCTTTGTGTGTTCATAAATTCCATTATAAACAGGTCAATGAATCAACGATCAGAACAATTAGAGATAATGAGAAGAAGATCCGTGAAATAGGATGTAATCGACGAGGCAATACACAAAGATCCAATTATGACGAGATGTCTACGGTTCAAGCGCGCTTGTGAATTAGCTTTGAAAGAGTACGAGAAATTGCATAGAGACATTGTGAGGATAGCAAGGCAAACTCACATTGACCAATACTTCTACAAAAGGTGATGACATCAAACAGTTTGATCACAAATTTATTTTCGCTAGTTAATAAATGCATCCATAGTCCATCTAATTTCTTCTGGATATACGTATAGAATGCTTAACAAGCGTCAGATGTCATATTTTCAGACCTTTTGGGGTAGGTTTCAGTATACGTGGTTTTGGTACCCATTGCAGGAACGGAACCCTTGATTTCCCATAAGCGTAATGTTTTCATATCCGCGGTTTTATCGAGCTCCGGAACGTAACCCCTCTTATCCCATAAGCACAAAGTTTCAGTATAAGCGGTTTTTTATACGCGGTACCCTTCGGGAACGTAACTACCGCGTATAACGAGGGATGACTGTACTTATATTCTCGTATCTTTCATTTTTTCCCCGCTAAACAACCCATACCCATAACCTACAATCAATTTTGCAAGACCAATTTTGATAGGTTTTCTTCAAGACCTTTCAAAAGCCGCGAACCGCATCTCCGTGTCTCTGAAGCGGTTTGAGGAATACTAATTTTGTTGAAAAAAAAAAACCCAAATTATGTTGCTGGAGGTAATTTGAAAGGATGAATGGGGGTAAAATAAACCTCTTTCTTGATATATTAATCTCTTTCGTGGGTCTGTTCCGCGTGGAATTACTCATGGTTGAAACATGGGAAATGGTTATCATTTTCTATGGAAGGTCATGTTTGCGATTGATGCGTGGAATACGAAAGAGGATTGGATGGTTATCGCGTAACGGGTTAGAAAGCGCTATATCTAGTAATAAAGTTTGATTAGGGGGTTCGCTGAGTGCACGGCCAAAGTTGAAAAACGTTTGTGCGTTTGACTGAAATTCGATTTTGAGTTCCACTAGGTGCGCGGTGAATGGATCCAACGAGAGCATTTCATGCTTGAGTAAATATCGTTTCCGGCCTTCACGTGGATTGAGCAGGATATGAAAGGATGTTACGCACTAAGCTGAAGTACGGCTTCGTGTTTACACGGCGAGTGAAATACGGAGAGGTATTTTGCGAGATTTGAGAATGATTTTCTGTATATCATTCTGGGCTGAGGTGAGATTCTGTACGCCTGATCACGGTGATATCCGAGATCGTATTTCGTTCAGAGTTGAAGTCTGTTTTGTGGTTCCTGAATCCGAAGTAGATTATCTCGCAAGTCGTTTGTTCCGAAAGTGCAATTCGAAAGTTAGTTCTGATTTTTCACACGGAAAACAATAAGCTCGAGGGTAAAATAGATAAAGGTGGAAGCACGTGTCAATTGATAAATCAGTGTTATCAACTTCGCGCGTGCAGAAAGGGTAAACAAACATCCAAATCTTTATCTGATCAAATTCCCAAGAGTATTCGTAGGTTTTAGACTGGTTCCAAAATTTTCTGTCAAAATTACTGAATGGCAAACCTCGAATTTAATGATCATAAGAATACCATCTGCAGACGATTAACATGAGATTTTGATGTTTTGTAGTACAATATGCACTAACTTGCAATCCACCGATCAGAAGTTTTGAATAAAAATCTAACCTGAAGGGGTCCAGCGATACATTCCATCAGTGAGAATTGTTTACATCGTAATCGACCATGACCGAAGAAGGAGACAGGGATAAAAAATCACATTCCGTTCACTAATATCCTTCGATGCGGAATAAACTTGGAAAGGAGGTGCAGATGCATTTTTTCACAACGAGAACCCTAAAATTACTTCTGAACACGGTATTCTTAGGTGAGAGAGGTGAAAAATACATGAGCTCCGTGGTGTGTGTATCTGCGTACGGATCGTACTTTTTTCTTCGCGATAACAAAATGTAATTGATTCTAACTAATGAACTTGGTAGAAATCGCATTATTTTTTGAAGACGAAAAGTGGCATGATATTTTAGAGTTTTTGGTGGGATCTTGCGAATTCCCTGTAATTCCTGTCTTTTCCAGAGTCTGGACCTTCTTAACGACTCATCAACGTGTGAATTAGAACTCATTTTGGCTTCTTGAGAGAAAGAGTAATATTTGACGAATTAACGACACTTACTGCGGTAAGATTTTTGTTAAATTACATGGATAGGTTGTGAGTATCAGATAGCGGAATATTGATTACCTGAATTTGCCTGACAATCATAAGAATCCTAGTCATCACCGAGTTCTCAGCGGAAATAACATCTTTATAAATAGCTTCAGCGAAAAACTTGACGAGCCTTGGTAAATTTGCATTATTTGGTCCCAATATGACGGGATGGTTGGCTTCAATCAAATCGCATAAATAACCATAGACATGGGGAGCCTCATCTTCGTCTTCCACCACTGGTAACCAATTCAACCTGAAAAATAAACGTATTGCATATTACTCATGGTTCAAAAGCAGTATAAATATTGAATAATGAGTGACGGTTTTATGTTTCATATGACAAATATGATACACAACAAGTTTCAGTACTTCTATCTAGCTTCGAATCCACAAAGTGGGTGTTTGGGAAGCTATTCTTTCTCACAGAGAATTTCCAGCAACCTCTGACACAAACTCGAAGCATTTTCTGAACGCATATTCATGCAATGTCTCCTTGTATGCGATACCTCACTCACCAAAAGACGCTCCAGGTTATATAAAAAAGTTGGCTTAACTCGGTACAATGGCACAACCCTGGGCTCAAACGGTAGGTAGCTCATCCATATAGATATCAAGATAGTTCTTCTGCAACTACGGGGGTCAACGGCGATCTATCCTCACTTTCTTGCTCACATCGATTTCATTAATAGTGCATTACGCAACAAGGGTGGAAAGTGCGTTTTCCGCACGAGTTGCCGTGACCAGTGCGGAAAAGTAACTTTTTGACACACTGTGCGAGAAAGTAACTTTTCCGCACTGATTTCCCACTTTTTCTCATAGTTTGTCAAAAAATAGTATTCGATACACGGGTGTAAAACTTATTTTTCTATCGACTGTGCGTAAAGCACTGCTTTACGCACGGTAGTTTTCGTTTACTTTACGCCCAGTCGATCGAAAAACGTATTTCGATACTCATAGCGCCATTTTCTTGGATCGACTGATTCCGATAAGCATATGTACACTGTGTTCCTGATAACGTTAGTGTGTCTAATTCCCCCCCCCCCCTCCACTACTTTCGTTTTGCTCGCCATTCTTACTCATCTCAATAATTTTCAACGAACTTGAAACAAGCTTTGACTTCAAAGCTTGTCTCGAACGCTTTAAAATGAGCTAAGATACGTTGAGTTCTAACAAAAGAGGAACCAAGCTATCTTGAATTTCGCGAAAGGAAATGTTTTTGCGTTTTTGGCAGTGTGTTCCCTAATTTGCCCTCACGTAGCTAAAGAGGCCTATTTCCAAGAGATTATACGCGGGTTTTTCGTAAAATCGGAATATTTCGGCTCCCCGACTTCCCAATAAGACATTCTTTATAGTGTTACGGGTGCAAGCTGCACAGGCGCTCATCTCAATCATATATAAGAGCCACCGCTTGTTACGGTTGCAGTAGCTCAGTCAACAGCGTGTCTGTCTTTTGATCAAGAGGTCGCCAGTTCGTGTTCCGGCGGCCGCACTTTTTAATATTCAGTGCATGAAGGAAACTAAAATCATGACATTAGCTCAATTTGCAGCTTTTTCAATCGTTGTTTGAACCTTTTGGATTTGATCGGTGTATTTATTTTAATGGAGCAAAATTTGAAAGAAGCATTTTGAAGTTGGAACAAAGACAAAGAAAATGAGATAAAGTATGTTTCTGACACACTGTGCGAGAAAGTAACTTTTCCGCACTGATTTTCCACTTTCTCTAACAGTTTGTCTGTGAAACGAATGGAAAGAGATCGCAAAATATTGATTTCAACTCTTGAGTCATGAGATCAGGGGAAACATGTCGGGTAATTGTTTTGCAAAATCTGAATGTGAAACGCATGGGAAAGGATCCATTACATTGCGATTATATTATGTCTGTAATTTTGACTCAACTTAAATTACTCACCATCTTTTTCATATTCTAAAAATATTGATGACAATAATCTATCTAGACCACAGCGAAAAAAACGGAAGCAAGAAAATCGATACAGCACTTATCTTTTCAGTTTAAAGGCCTGTGAAAACCAACTTCAACCGACACTCCAAATCACCTCAGTATCGATTTTCTACACGAGCTATATGTAATTACTGAAAAGAGTGGTATCAGACAATCTTAGGCTAGGGTCACGCCTATCATCAAGGAAAAATAGAGAGGATTGAGTGAGAAATGTCATTATAATGTTGATCCTGACGAAACTTGTTGAGTGGTTCTCATCGTAGTTCTTTACGACGATCAAATACAAGGCGACAATTCTCACTCAATGGACCTATATCTCATTTTGAAAGATCAGGGCGCGCGGTCGTGCGTCTAGGCAAGTATAAGTTTGGAAAAAAGATGAGCGACTGTGTAACTTTAATTTGAATTCGTCGACCCTAACTTTGTAGTCCTACTTCTTATCATTTTAATGATCTGCCAATAGGTTTCAGCCCGGGTAAAAGTTTTCCCAGCACTCTATTATAATATTGCTTGATGTTTGGCAATGATTCCAGGTGTCCTAACATTTTAAATTACTGAATTTGTATATTCACTTTGAGGGTTACACCAGGAACTCTTTGTCAATTGTTTAAGATAAATTTCCGACATGCATTTGTGTTAGTGTATCCGTGTAACATATTGTATTTTACGAATCCTGTGACTTCATTGTCGACCGCTTGTATGTTTGTTTTGGTCTGCAACACATGTGGTTCAGTGCTGTTGCATTAGGAAATAATTCTGGCTTGATATATTTAAAATACGATTCAGCTGCCTGGTTGGGCAAAAGCTGGTGCTGTAATTCTTCGCATGTTATGAATTTTAGTGAAAAAGTTGCACCGGTGCAAGTCTCGTGTAGCTGATTGAGATCGGCAAGATTCGTACAGTATGAGTAAAAGAAATCTTGTAACTTGTGAATATAATTCTGGTTGCAGCAGTGAATGTAATATAGTCACATTGACTGCTATCAGTTAGTCATCCTCAAATTCTATACAATTCCTTCGGACAATGATAAAATCAAATGTCTCACTACCCTATAACCTTTTACATTTCCGAATCGTATCAATATCAGCCCAGATAACTCATCATTATTTTGATAATAATGAATTAAATTTTGAAAAATTCAATTTGAAATATTTTTTAATTAAATTTTAATGCTTCCTTCCGAGACTTTGATTTGTATTTGCTTCTATCTTTGGTACGGAATACTCAGTTCATTAGTGAGTGTAATTTCTCATTAGTTCCTTGGAAACCGCATTCTTAGAGATAATTCTTGATTTCAGAAGGAGAATTTTGTCAAATTCGTGATGTGCTGGACAGCTTGATGCGCAAATGATTCCCGTGCGGTGAAATTACCATGAAGGCTTCGAATATAACTACTGCAAGACTGCGCGGACTACCTGATGTATTTCTCAGGCTTTGATACGCAGGCGTCAGCATCAACAGTTTGACGAGCTGCAGAAAAGAATTATTCCTATTCGTTTCTACTACGTTTTGCAGCTTTGAGTGTAACCGTGGATTTCCAAATATTCTATCTACCTGACATTTCTGCTCAAATTGAATTTTTTAATTTTTAACACCAATGAGCTTCAAGATGTACATGATAGAAAGTCAGTGATATCAATGATGATTTTTTTTATTCCCTCTCATCTAAATGTGTTTAGCTTCAAGTAGTGATGTCTTCAACTTTAAATTATAACAATCCAAAGAGAATTTTCAAACGCTCCTGCTCCTCCATAGCAATCATCTTTCATTCTTCACTAATCACCAGCTCACATTTGTCGAGAAATGTTCCCAATAAAGAGCTATCACTGCAATTCAAAATTCCAACGACATAAATCAGAGCTTATAAGACGCCTTGCCCTTGTATACACGGGTTCACTAGAATACGACAGCCCACTCCACGATCACAATGGAATCACAAAAAATCGGCCCCGCAGTGTGCGTGTTGATATGTCTTGCAAGATTTCGGCAGACCATAGTATTCAATATGCATTTTTTGACTTCACTATGTATTCAAAAACAATTCAAACTCGAGAGAGCTCACAAATCAAAAATTGACTTTCGAAGAAAGTCAAGTACGAGTCAAGTTTAAGCGCCACAATCCCGGAATGACGAGCTGTTATCCACATTGATCATGTGATCTCATTATAAAAGCTTTTGCATGGATGGATTTTCGCCCTTTTTGTGGATTAACGAGAGAGTGATATTCAACTCAGGAGAATACTCAAATCAGATCTCAAGAGGCAAGTACATCTGTTTCGTGTGGTTGATCGCCCGCTGTCGATATTTCATACGTACCTCCTGCATGAACAACTCTGATACATAAGTATAAAAAAACATAAGAAAAAGTTGAGATTTTATGATACGCTTCCATTCACGGCTCTAATATTTTTCTCGACAACTAAAAAGTATAAAATAATCTGAAATATTATCGGCCAGCCCAATTCATTTTGAGAAGGATCGTATGCTATGCAGTTGCCTACACCTCTTATCGTAAAAAATAGTTTTTGATCCTAGTCTTCATCTATCTCTTGGGGAACTCTCTCGACCAACTATGATGAATGTTCGAAAACATCAACTATACCATAACTATAGACGATGGGAGCGTGGTGTGCTATTGTCCCAGGCTTAAAATTCACGGTTGCCAATGAGAAAATATCCATATATCCATGGACCACGCAATTCTTGCCTGGAAGCTCAGCACACCACGCTTTCATCGTCTATAATTGTGGTATAGTAAACCCCCCCCCCCTCATTCACTTTTTTCCAAAAGTAAAACTAGGCGAGTATGAGGTTTAGAAAAGAACCATTCATCTCCAGTACATCAAAACTTCAAATTTTATACGACATGGTTTAAACTCTTCGAAGGAATGAGATCTAAAAAAACCATGTCGAGTATTTTTTGAGCCGATTTTTCACGATCTACATATCATCACTGATAGAGACTAGAGCCACTTTCCTCCTCAAATCTTTCTTTCAATTCATCCTAATGCTGGTAGTTTGACAATTTCTTACTAGCTAATTGTCGCTGAAATGACCCGAAGTTTAGGTGAGTAGAAGAGGTACAGGGGAATGTCGAAATAGAAAAAATATAACTGAGTATGATATGAGATTTTAGTGAATCATCATGAAAATCAAATTAAACTCACTTATATTTTCTCTATTTCGATATTCCCCTGTACCTCTTCTACTCACCTAAACTTCGGGTCATTTCAGAGACAATTAGCAAGTAAGAAATTGTCAAACCACCACCATTGGGATGAATTGAAAGAAAGATTTGATTGGAGGAAAGTGGCTCTAGTCCCTATCAGTGATGATATGTAGATCGCGAAAAATCGGCTCAAAAAATACTCGACATGGTTTTTTTAGATCTCATTCCTTCCAAGAGTTTAAACCATGTCGTATAAAATTTGAAGTTTTGATGTACTGGTGATGAATGGTTCTTTTCTCAACCTCATACTCGCCTAGTTTTACTTCGAAAAAAAGTTAATGAGGGGGGGGGGGATTCACTCCTTGGTTATAAAAATCCATGGGTAACCACAAATTTTCCAAGCACTTGTCCCCACCGCACTTGAGAATTTCTTACAAACGGCTCCGTCATTTTTTCCATAAAAAAATACACAACTATCAGTGTATATTTTGTTCAGTTCAACTTGGAGAGCCATGCAGCTACAGGCAAGAGCAATATTGCGGAGCCGCGACGAACACACAAAACACAACAAAGCAGACGAATCTCTCCTCCCTGTCCTTCTCGCATGGCGCTTTGATCTTTACGTCACCTCTAGTCGTGGCTAGTTTCGAGTATCCACATCTGATGCAATAACTATAGAATCGAGAAATTCAGATAATTCGAAAATTCATACATCCGCGATAACAAACCAGCTGGTCGGTGCCCGCGTTGCCCAGTACGCAGCAGACTGCCGTCATTACCGGACAGGAAGATCTTCCGCTTCTCTCTCTCTCTCTCTTTTTTTTTTTTTTTTTTTTTTTTTAAGGTGGTTAGAGGGCAAAATCTGCCTCAGGATCCCTCGGATCCGTCCCCAGACACCGGACTGGTTCAGCTTACGCGGACTACGCATAGCCCACGCAGGCCATACCAGGCGGGACACGGGCCCGGCCGTGTAATATCCCTCTCCCATCGATGTCCGATACCAAGGGCATCGGGCAATCAAGAAGAAGATCCACCTGCATCTACCATCTCATCCCGGAACCGCGTGAGCATTACTTCAGGATGAGCGGCATGTCTCGCGCTCGATTGCGAGCGTTCCTCTTCTCCATCTTCTCTCTTCGGCCAATTGTCGGCATCTTCTATCTCCATTCTTCATTGTTCCCTCTCTTTCTTCTTTCTTCTTTCTTCCCTCTTCAGTGCATCAGATTCCTCCTGGAATCATTTGGGCCTCTTCTGTTTCAATCGGCAGAGTCACTGTGATTCGCCTGCTTCGAGGCGCCTTACTTCCCTCTCTTTCTCCTCTTTGCGGGTCATCACCAGCTTGATGTATCCGGTGAGTCTATCCCATGTCTCCTGGTTGCGGAGCAAGTACGGGACGAGATTCTCAGGTGTTAGTTGAGCACCCAGCCATTCATCCAGCTCGGCGCGCTCTCTCCGGGTGTCGCTGCACTTGAACAGGGCATGTTCGGCGTCATCCCATTCGTCCCCGCATGACTGACATGCTGGGGTCGTCCTCTTCTTGAATCTCTCTCTCTCTCTCTCTCTCTCTCTCTCTGCATCTCTCTCTCTTCCTCGACCATCTTACATACCCAACACATGTGTAGTAGAGACGTCTCGATATTTCTCGAATCGAAGCACGGGGATGGTGAAATCGAACTGAGATGTAAAACGAAGGCATGAATTTTGCGATGCTGAATAAAACGCGTCCAGTGCTCGGATTGAGAAAATAATTGTACAGAACTCTGAATCGCCTTAGAAAGGCTTTGCTAAAGCATTGCAGAGCTCTATGAGCAACGTTAAGAGGTTAATAATCCAAGTAGGAAAAAAGAGTGAGGTTAAAAAACCCCAATTCAAAGTATAGATAGGCACAGCGCCTCGCTCGATTTTTCGTCTGCTCATGCTCGCCAGCGAGGCACTACCACGCTTCTTGATATTCATAAAGACTAGGATCAAAAACTATTTTTTACGATAAGAGGTATGGGAAACTGCATAGCATACGATTCTTCTCAAAATGAATTGAGCTGGCCGATAATATTTCAGATTATTTTATGCTTTCTAGTTATCGAGAAAAATATTAGAGCGGTGATCAGAAGCGTATCGTAAAAACTCAAATCTTTTCTTATCTTCTCTCATTTTATACTGCTTAGTGGGATGGGTATGCGGAACGCATATTCATCTCACTAAAGAATATAAAATCGTGTAAAACCGTGGTCATCTCTTGTTACAGCCTGCATGTGCGCGCGCCGCCAGCTGCCGGCCAAAATGCATCGACACATACCAAGCCCTGTTTCACCGAACGTTTGGTGGAGTTTGGTTTCGTTTAGTTGTTCACTCAACCCTGGTTCGGTTTCAGTCTTCTGCTGCGTGGAATGTATGAGTCATTTCGGAGCATTTCGGCCAGAGGCGTCACCAGGGGGGTCTGGGAAAAATCCCAAAAAATTTTTTTCCATTAATACTATGTTTGAAAAGTACAAAAAATTTTTTTTGGGATTTTTCCGAAGCCCTCCACGGACCCTAGGGCCTACAGAAGGTCTATTTTAGGACCTTCTTTGACCTATTTCCGGAAAATCATAGCTCCGGCTAGACTCAATCTTTTTGTACGTACTTGGGCGCATTCTCTTTTTTAAGACTAGCACTTTTGGAGAAAAATAGTCCGGAATCAATAATGCAGCCTAGTAAATTCTAGGAGCTATTTGCTGAGAGTAGATTTTAGCGATTTTTGGGCCTGCTTCAAAGCGATGTAGCTCCTACTATACATGTAATAATCGACTTCTGCAGGTGGTCATTTCGAAGGTCTTGAAAAAACCTACAATTTGACCACCTGTAGAAGTCGATTATCGTACTTTTTATAGGAGCTATAGCCGATACAAGTTGAGCAGTTTTGTAAGAACGCCAAACTTTGAGCTCAATTTACAAAAATCGTTTTCCTTTTTTCGACCCCAAACCTGTACGAATATGTTCTTCAAGACAAGCACTAACAATATCAAGAAGAATCTCGGTGGAGAAATCATCTCCTGATTTTTGACGTACGTTCGAAGATACAATTTTTTGACTTTTTGCTTAAAATGCCGACATAGGCATGGCTCGCATATGCTTCCATCTGAGTCATTGTGCACCAACCTGTGTGGAATGACTCTCCCAAGTTCCCCCGAATATGTGTGAGAACTTCCGGAGGCGAGCCTCAAGCCAGAAACGAGCTGGAGGTTCAAACCGTCAGGTCCAAAATGGGCATTATTTCGTCTATTTTTGGGCAGGTGAGCGATGGCTCGATTCCTCGTGTTCCCGCCCACAAACGAGACGAGTGGCTAGAATAGGGATACAAACATGTTTTTCCGACTCAAAATGACCACCTAAACACGATTCCGGGGTCAATTCGTCCCTACGATATCATCCGATTCCCAGACGGCGTTAAACTCCGTAATAACAGGTTTTGCGCCTCTAATGCAAAATGACGATGATTTAAGGCTGAATTGACCCCGGAATCGTGTTTAGATGGTCATTTTGAGTCGGCAAAACATGTCGAAATCCCTATTCTAGCCAATCGTCTCGTTTGTAGGCGGGAACGCGAGGAATCGAGCCATAGCTCACCTGTCCAAAAACGGACGAAATAATGCCCATCTCGGACCTGATGGTTAGAGCCTCCAGCTCGCTTCTGGCTCGAGGCTCGCCTGCGGAAGTTCTTACACATATTTGGGGTACTTTGGGGAGTAATTCCACCCAGATTGGTGCACAACAACTCAGATGGAAGCATATGCGAGCCATGCCTATGTCGGCATTTTAAGCAAAAAGTCAAAAAAGTGTATCTTTGAACGTACGCCAAAAATCAGAAGATGATTTCTCCAACGAGATTTTTCTTGATACTGTTAGTGCTTGTCTTAAAGAACATATTCGCACAGGTTTGGGGTCGAAAAAAGGAAAACGATTTTTGTAAATTGAGCTCAAAGTTTGGCGTTTTTACAAAACTGCTCAACTTGTATCGGCTATAGCTCCTATAAAAAGTACGATAATCGACTTCTACAGGTGGTCAAATTGTAGGTTTTTTCAAGACCTTCGAAATGACCACCTGCAGAGGCCGATTATCACATGTCTAGTAGGAGCTACATCGCTTTGAAGCAGGCCCAAAAATCGTTAAAATCTGCTCTCAGCACATAGCTCCTAGAAGTTACTAGGCTGCATGATTGATTCCGGACTATTTTTTTCCAAAAGTGCTAGTCTCAACGAAGAAAATGCGATCAAGTACGTAGGAAAAGATTGAGTCTAGCCGGAGCTATGATTTTCCAGAAATAGGCCAAAAAAGGGCTTATAATAGACCTTCTGTGGGCCCTAGGGCCCGTGCAGGGCTTCGGAAAAATCCCAAAAAAATTGTTTTGTACTTTTTGAACCTAGTATTAATGGAAAAAAATTTCTTGGGATTTTTCCCAGACCCCCCTGGTGACGCCTCTGGCCGAAATGACCCAGATGCATACGTGCATATATCCCATGAGAACGCCTAGCAGTAATGCATCTTTAGGTTAGGGTGTAGAATGAGAAAGACAGCGTGAGAGAAGGATAGTCAAGGGATGAAGACATTGCGGGCGGGCGCGAAAGTTCCAAAGCAATATCTAACCTAAAAGTCCACTCCGCTGACTAGTTCAGTGCCGGAAGCACGCGTGCGACGAAAAGGCTCTCTCTCTCTCTCCCTCTCTCTTGCTGGCTCGCAGCGAGAGCAGTGCCTGCCCAGCATATGACTAGCCGTGTACCGGAACACATAAATGACGGTCAAGATGGCTAAAGTGAAGTAGAATAAAGAGTATAATAAAAGAAATAGAAAAATTTTTAAAGCGAACGCTTTTATGAAGGATCAATTCATCTCCCTAAAAGGTAAAATATAAGTGAAAGTATAATGACCAAAGTAAGAATAAGTAAGAGTATAACCCAAGTAGACTAGGCGAAATCACCGCCATCGCTGGAAAAATCCGTCTTATGGAATTTTTTTACGGGATCCCCTCCAGAAGACCCTTCTGAATCCGAAAATCCATGTTGCCAGACGAAATTCTGGTGCAAAATTGTTTAAACTGAAATTGTTTAAACAAATTAGCAATATCAACTTTTCTGGTCCCAAAGCAACTTGGTAAGGTTATTCGGTTCATTTTAAAAAGAAAATCTCTCTTGTCATTTTTCTCTAAAAGTCGTTGTTTTCGAGCTGTGAGCGTTTCAAAGTTGGAAAAACGCGAAAATCGCGGTTTTCAGCGACCGATTAGAGTACGAAAAACGTAAAAATCTCATGTTGCTAAAGCAAAAAAGTGTTAATTGGGATGTCCGTAACAATGTCCAATAGCAAAAATTCATGTTTCCGGGAGATAACCCTTTGTTTTTTCAATGTTAACAATACGTAGTTGCGCACGCTATAGCATAGGATATCGGCACGAGCAAGCACACGACGCGCAGCCCGCCACCGCTGCATCTCTATGGCTACAGCGTGCGCAACTACCCATTGTTAACATTGAAAAAACAAAGGGTTATCGCTCGGGAACATGAATTTTTGCTATTTGACATTGTTAAAGACATCTCAATCAACATTCTTCCGCTTTGGCAACATGAGATTTTTACGTTTTTCTCACTCTAATCGATCGCTGAAAATCGCGATTTTCGCAATTTTTCAACTTTGAAACGCTCACAGCTCGAAAACGATGACTTTTAGAAAAAAATGACAAGAGAGATTTTCTTTTTAAAATGTATCAAATAACCTTACAGAGTTGCTTTAGGACCAAAAAAGTTGATATTGCTAATTTGTTTAAACAATTTCAGTTTAAACTATTTTGCACCAGAATTTCGTCTGGCAACATGGATTTTCGGATTCAGAAGGGTCTTCTGGAGGGGATCCCGTAAAAAAATTCCATCAGACGGATTTTTCCAGCGATGGCGGTGATTTCGCCTAGTCTAAAGTTTTTGTACACAATTCAACTCACCAAAAAGTGAAAAATAAGTGAGAGTATAATGACCAATTGCATCATAACTTCATGCAAAAACACTATTGAGAAGTTAAAAGTGATTCTCCTAGTCCCTGATTTAGTACTTCATATAGATTCTCACTTGGAACCTTCAAACAAACAATCAAGAATCCTGGAAAAATTAATACCGGTAAAAAATTAATACCGGTAAATTAGTACCGGTAATGTATTTTTCGAGGAAAATAAGGGACGGAATAAAATTTGTTTGGGAGGAAAATATGATTTTTCGGGACTGAGTTTTATCAGACACAAATGAACATTTGTATACTCAGCTCATAATAGGAGATAATTAGCGCCGAGACATGTAACTACAAATCATTCTCTTTTACATCACCAGGTTTTGGGTCAGGGCCAGAGATTTTTTTCCAAGCCTTAGTAGAATTAGATATATATTATGAAAAAATGTGAGGCGCACATCAGTTCCAAAGCCCCGAAAGTAGTCCGTGCTATTTTTGTTTCTGAATTTTGCAAGAAAATCGATTTTTTCATGTTTTGATTAATTATTCATCCATACAGGACCCGATAACAAAGATCTTTCCATACTTTGACCTAGGAAGAGCTGATCTACGAAATATATATTCGAGTTCAGCAAACGTTGATATTACTTGAAAAGAAAACAATGATCGAATCTTAACTTGATCTTGGAGGACAGTCCTCCAAGATCAAGTTAAGATTCGACCATTATTAATCATTCGAGGACGAGTAAAGAATTCCAAAATTGAAGTTGAAAAGAGAACTTTTTCTCGAGAAAAACTGGAATTTCCAGGCATTCTTAAGCTCTACTTGATTTCACATTGGACATTTTCAATTTTCATCAGACAAGTTTTCCAACTGACTCATCATTTCTCGCATCATATTGATGTCCACTTTATGATTTTTTTGCTTCCAACGGAGAAAATGTCAATTTTGAGCCGCTGCGCGAGAACGGCTCAAAAAGGCATTTCCACCTTCCCGAGCTATAGAATACCATATGTTTATCGTTTGTGAGAATTGACGCTTTTCCACAACACGATACAAAATATCAAGCATAACATACTATTTCATCATATCTGACAACGCGGTTTGTATCTGATCTCGGTGTTTGTCAAATCTTCTCTCTGCTTCCTAAATCGCAGTCGGAAGAATAAATGGAACTATATCCATAGGGATGAAGCGATAATATTTGTGTCATCTTGTTAGAAAAAAGAACAGGCGCAAAATAAATCTGCCCACTCTCTCAAATTTCACAATGACACCTTCAACTCAAAGACTTCAATGTGACTTTTGAAACCTACAAATGCAATCTGATTCAAGATCACGCCTTATCCACATACTCCTTGATCAAGAAAGTGCAAAGGCCTAACTCAGCCAGCCTGTTGGATTCTGACTTTTAAATTTCCACTTCTCGGGCGAGCTCAAAAATAAGGGAAATAGGGGACAAACTCCGATTTTAGGGTAAAATAAGGGACGAGCTTGAAAAAAGGGAGATAGGGGAATAAGGGACATGGCTGAGAAGACTGACTTCGTTATCAGACTTCGTCTACCTACGTATGCATCAAAACGATATACGCAAGAGGTGCATATAAAATATCGACAGTGGGCGATCAACCACACGAAACAGATGTACTTGCCTCTTGAGATCTGATTTGAGTATTCTCCTGAGTTGAATATCACTCTCCCGTTAATCCACAAAAAGGGCGAAAATCCATCCATGCAAAAGCTTCTATAATGAGATCACATGATCAATGTGGATAACAGCTCGTCATTCCGGGATTGTGGCGCTTAAACTTGACTCGTACTTTACTTTCTTCGAAAGTCAATTTTTGATTTGTGAGCTCTCTCGAGTTTGAATTGTTTTTGAATACATAGTGAAGTCAAAAAATGCATATTGAATACTATGGTCTGCCGAAATCTTGCAAGACATATCGACACGCACACTGCGGGGCCGATTTTTTGTGATTCCATTGTGATCGTGGAGTGGGCTCTCGTATACTAGTGAACCCGTGGGTACAAAGGCAGGGTATTTTTCAAGCTCATTATTTATGTCGTTGGAATTTTTAACTGCGGTAATTAGCTCTTTACTGGGAATAGATTTGACCCTGATCTCCACTTTTCTGGTATTACTTTTTTTTAAAAGAAAAGTTGAGAAAATGACTAAAAGCATCAATTGTTTGGAAGCATCGGCAGATCTGTAGGTATGATTCATGAGCCGAGCATTCTCTTGCAATTTGAGCTGAACGATGAGAAGACAAATTCAAGCTGGATGATGATGAGTATTCGTCGTCTCGACGGTTAGCTCAAATCGCAGGAGTATCGGACAAAAGTTCAAATAGCTTTCAGCGAGCGCGAAAGCATCAAAAGAGGAAGAACATCAAAAGAGGAAAAGTTTCATGCGATTCTGGTAGAATTTATATGACCAACTATCGCAATTTAAAAAAATTGAATACTCACCAATGGAGGAGAATTTCATCAACGTTGATGGCTTTGTTGTTGTACTTCAAAATTTTGGTCACAGCCGAAATTGCATTTTCAGTAGGGTTAACATTTTCGACGGCCCGTGACTCTGGATCATTGATCACCTCCATGAGCCTGGGCAAAGCTTCAGCACATGCTTGCGCAAAAGCATCACCGCCATACTGACCCAGAACTCCACAACCATAAGCTGCTGCTTGTCTAACTTCTGCTGATTTATCAGAAACGTACTGGATCATGGGCCTGAGGAAGAATTCCTGGTATTTGGCGCATTCTGGACCACCATACTCTATAACATCGTCAAACACGCAGAGAGCCCACTGGTGATCTGACCAAGGTCTATCAGGAGCCAGCAACTTTGCGAAATGTCCAACAAGTTGATCAAAATATGGAAAAAAGGATGACTTGTGAGTAATGAACAAGGCATGGAAAATATCTGCAATTTTACTAAGAGTGTACAAATCTTCATTATCTTCATCAGCAAGCTGTTCTTCGACAACCTGGAACATTCAATTAATTCATTCATTTGAGAAGCATGGTAATTGAAGAAAAACGCTTCGAATGAAATCTGATTAACGATGGTGACATTCAAACGTATGATTTGAACGTCGATGCGTCAAACATTTGAAGGTAGGTTGAAATTAGTAGACCCCATAGAAACCTTGATGAAAATGGAGATGGAGTATTGAATGACTACCAGTGTAAAATATGAAGAGAATCAACTACATGTTTCACTTCCACAGTTGATCAAGAACAAGGGAATTTAGCAATTGTGTTTGGGAAGAAAATGGCACAGTGAATTGATCATGAAGAATGAATCTATCGCTCAAGTCTACTCAAAACACGTGGTCTAGCTTTTAGGTGATTACGAGGGTAATAATAGCTATCGAAAAATTGAGATCGTGACACTGTCAATACGAGCACTTGTTCTAGACGGGTATAATCATCAAAAATCTGCATGTTAATTTTGATGACGATGTCATCCTTTCACGCATTTACACTGTAAAAAATTTGTGGGGAAAATTCCAACCAGTCGTTGAAGTCCCTCAACCAATGAAAATCAACCACCGGTTGACTTTATCTACAACTAATATATGAGGATGAATGCGGCGACAACGATATTGGTCGATGGTGGTCCCCGGTTGACACTTTCGAGTCGGAAAAACAAGTTTCATCGTGTTTTTTCCCCAAAAAACAGGAATAAGCATCACCGCCGGCTGCACGAGCATTTTCAGGAAAAATTTAGGTTGAGCATCGTTTTTGCGGTTCATTATCTAGATTGGTGACCGCTCGGGTGAGGCTG
The DNA here is from genome assembly GCA_029851415.1 of Eretmocerus hayati. Lineage (NCBI taxonomy): Eukaryota > Metazoa > Arthropoda > Insecta > Hymenoptera > Aphelinidae > Eretmocerus > Eretmocerus hayati. Next base: position 192,042,634 of record CM056742.1, on the reverse strand, counting down.
CCAGTCGGAAATACATTATAGGCTCGCTTAGGTAAGCAGGCAGCCTCAGCCGAGCGGTCACCAATCCGGATAATGAAGCGGGAAAACGATGCTTAACCTGGATTTTTTCCGACAATGCTCACGTGGCCGGCGGTGGGGTTTATTTCTGTTAGTTGGTAAAAAACACGACGAAACTTGTTTTTCCGACCCAAAAGTGTCACCCGGGGACCATCATGCATGGACCAATCTCGGACCAATCTCATGGGCCCCGTATAATACACGTATTTGGCTAATAATTTCACTTTCAGACTGATAGAGAAAATAGGCTCCAAAAGAGCCTCGGCTCTTGATCTTGTCCCTAAATTTGGGCGCACAGATACGTTTAAAAATTCATTCCAAATCGCTATAACACGCAAATGGAACCTGGTCCCTGAAGAAATTCGAACTCACCTCAAGAAAACTGTTTCAAGGCCGTGTTGAGTAAATAAGTGATCCTGGCACCGAAATTGTCAGCTACAGGTATTTCAAAAAGAGGGATCGATACTTCAAAAACTCCTCTTTACAAATATCCGCGCTGAGAAAAACTCCTCCATCCTCCAATTTTCCAAGATTATTGATAAACACGCTGGAACCAAGCACCCCAGTACGCCTCTTCTACTGCACGTACAGACATGTTTGTGGTATAGAAATACTTGTCTTGGAAAAATAAAATACCTGTATCCTCGGAAATCTCTTGCTTTCTATCAGTCTTTCCATACTGGGGATTGTTGTCCATTAGCACGAAAGTCCAGATCACTCGCTGTCTTACACAACGTCCATGCGTGACTTACACAAGACAGCTGGTGATCTGGTCTCCCGTGCTAATGGACAACAATCCCCAGTGTGGAAAAACTAATAGAAAGCAAGAGATTTCCGAGGATACGGGTATTTTTTTCCAAGACAAGTACTTCTATACCACGAACATGTCTCCACGAGCAGTGGAAGGGGCGTACTGAAGTGCTTGGTTTCAGCGTGTTTATCAATAATCTTGGAAAATTGGAGGCTGGAGGAGTTTTTCTAAGCGCGAATTCGTATGTAGGAGTTTTAAAAGTATCGAGTTCTTTTTCTGGAATTCCTGTAGCTGACAATTTCGGTGCCAAGATCACTTATCTGTGTTAAGTAATTATATACTCACGGCTGGGCATGATGAGCGTTTTTGAGCTTTGGGTGATTGTGTGAATGGTTATCCTGGGCTCGCGTATGTTTTTTAGTATGGACAGAGCGATTAACATCTCAATATATGTAGCCAGTTAGCTCTAACTAAGCTCTTCTCTTATCACTATTATCATCATTATTATTATTATTATTAATATTGATATTATTTTTTTTCTTTCTCCGTTGTGTTGTTATCCTATGCATGGGATATACTCCATGCATTCACTGTGAACCTTATGTTATCTTAGCAATGGGCCCCGCGCTAAAGACTCAGGGCTCTCAACCTCCTTGATACGCAGTGACCACAACACATGCATGCTTAGAGCTCACCCGCGTTAGTCCGCTCGCTATAATAGAGATTCAAAATTAATTCAGGTAGAGACTTTTGAGGGATGGATTTTGTGTAAAATGTTTGCGCTGAATTTCAATCGGAATCAACCCCGGACGAGAAATGTCCCTGAAAAAAATGGCGGCGGGTCAAATATCAAAAAAACCATGTTTCTAACGACTACTTGATTAACTACGAGTCGGACGTGAAAAAAATTGATTAAAATTGAAGACTTTTTTAAAACGAACATTTTGAGATGTTGCGGAAGTAAATGTGATCAAAATTGGATGAGCTAGAGTGACTGAAAGTTTTACTATTAGGGCACCCCATTAGGGCCAACGCGCGCGTATACATATATGGCCATCATCGCGAAAACTTACACATTTTGGACCCAGAAATTGAGAAGTTGGGAATTGATGCCCCGCATGTCTATCCCAATTTTTTTACATCTCTTTTCCCATATTGAGTGATAATATGTTATAAAACATATGCAAAAATTTTTTTGGAACGACTTAGAACGGTATATGTGGTTTCCACGTGTATAAGACATAGGAAAAGTAGTACATGGACCCGACATTTGCGGTTTTTGACGTTTTATTGTCTAGCGAGAAATCCTGCCGCAATGGGACCATATGACCCTGAAATCCGTGTCTAGATGATTGATTTGGGTCGGAAATACTTGCTCTAGAGCAGATAATTTGATTCCTCCGTCTTTTTCGTGCTATCGAGTATCCCAGGGAACGCTTTTGGAGTACATGGACCTGACATTTCGCGCTCGAAATCGATCGCGGAAATTGAGGAGTTGCTATAGAAACTTCTCCGCGTAGATTTCATCTAATACCATCATACTTTGATGAAAAAACTTGTTTCCGCCCAGATAAATTGACTTTGAGTAGGGTAACGTGGTATACATGGACCTGACATAAGTTAATTACATGGCTAATTTTCGGCTATAAATGACTATGCATCATTCAGAATTCCAATTCTGGGCCTTTTCTCGCAATGTGATTTGATTGTTTGACATGTTTCCTTGGAATTTTCTCCACGACAAAGCGGCCTAAAGTGGATCTAGTATGCGATGTCTGTCTTTTGAAGACATTTCTCATTTTTAGTGAAGATCCAATGACAAGATTGAGGTACATGGCTCGGCGACTAAACTGAACATTCTGGACATAAAACCTATGAAAAATAGTTGGTTCAGAAATGCATTTTCAGAGAAAAATTTGGGCGTAACCACTGCCTTGAGGATTTCGACGCTAGCACTGAGTATATACGTGTAACTGTGAATATAACAGTACATGGAGCTGACATTTCGACCCGCGATCTTCGAAAATAGAAAAGATGACTTGACGGGTCAATCTGAAACTTTAATACCAATTATATTCCAACAGAATACGTGTAGGAAATTTTGAGTGGAGTGATTCGGAGCTTGCTCGTCGAAATGCAAGGCCATGACCCGTTCCGGGTAAGTTTTCGCGAAAATGCTCATATAGATGTAGTGGCGGCGATCGCGCGGGCACGTTCCCACGCCAAAACTTCCACTCGCTCTAGCTCATCCAATTTGATCACATTTATTCCCGCAATATCTCAAAATATTTGTTTTGAAGAGATCTTCAATTTCGATTTGAACTTTTTCCACGTCCGACTCGTGGTCCTTGGAATAATCGCTAAAAATATGGTTTTTTAAGCTTTGACCCGCTGCCATTCTTTTCAGGGACATTTCGCGTCTCGGATCGATTCAGATTCGGATTCAGCGCGAATTTTTACATAAGATCCATCCTTCCAAAGTCTTTACCTAAATGTATTTTGTTTAGTATAGGATTGGGATTATAGCGAGCGGACTATAATAGTCTTTCGTTCATTCACGCGACTATTGTCTCATCTGAGTGCCATCCTCCCGCCATGCTCTTGAGAACCGTATCACTTCATCATTAGACATATTTGATTCAACTAGATACCTCTTTTCCCATGGGATTTGAAGTAATATCTCCAAAATAAATTCAATATTTGTAAACCCACTCCATGAACTTCCCACAAGGGAGAGGAAAGAAGGGGGAAGCAGGTTTATACGCACATCATCATAATCCTCATCTTTCCTCTTCTCCAACCTCGCTACGGCTTTGTTAAAATGCTCTTTCAAGAGTTTGTCGAGAATCCGCAGTAACTCCGACATTGGTTGAGGAGCAAGACAACCTGCGCCTAGAGTTTCGATACATTTCGCCAACGAGTACAGAAGCTCTAAAAGAACGTCAGCTTCCGGTTCGGTATCAATAGCTTTCAGCAACTCCGGGCATATGTAATTCCACATACCCTCCAAATACTGGGGACCTGAAAGAACGTATCATGAGCTATGAGTAATAGTTTTGCCTCTTACTAAAATATTGAGTCGATTTACTCTGCTACAGGAGAAATATGATAGCGAAATCCGACGAGAAAAGGTATATACGTGTTCTTCATCTGATTCATTTGCCGCATTCGATTGAAATCGATGCTTTACCGCATGGCATTCACGAAAATTATTTAACTGAGACACTTAACTCGTATCTAAAAGCAAGAATCTTTATAAACGAAACTGGCACCAGGTTTCATATAGGTCGCTCATTTCTAGACGTTTATGGCGGGGTTCTTTCTATCTCGGCGTGTGGAGTTATCTCAGAATATTCATGAGAGGTCTTATCGTTCTTTGAACAATTTTGGTTACAACGGAAACATCCGCGGTAGCAAGCTGAGAGACAACCTTTTCCGCAAACAGTAAGGGGCAAATACTAGCACTTCCAAGGTTAACGACACTCTTCAGCCCAAAAAAAGCAATCGACCCACTAAAATGCTTCCCGAATCTTGTCTCAAAAGGTGATCATTTTTGTAATCAAATTGATCTACCGTCGAATTTGGTGATTTTGGTGCAGTGGATGCAACTTTGGTACACCTATAAAAATGTCTTTCGAAGCTGAGTTCAGCAAAGTAAATCATGGTTGTTCATTGAAGCTTTTTTCAAAAAAAGCTGATTTAGCACCGGTACGCGAGTGGTCTCGATAGTGTATCTGACAGAAACGGCTCCGGGACAAATTGAGCGTGAATAATGCTCCATCGAGACCAAATATACCACCATATTGGGATACCATCAACACATTAGGGTATTTACAGCATTCGGAATTTGAATGAATCAAACAGAGAAATAACCATGAAAGAGTGTAACCAAAGTACCCATCTAGGTAAGAAGCATTACGGTGGGGTAATTTTGGTCCAACTCTGTGTGACAACTCTTTTCTGACTTATTTGAATCCAGTTACGGTCCATCAGGTTATGAAATGTTCCAAACAGCAGAGAACGAGACTTTCAAACAATAAGAATTAATTCACTCGCATGATGGTGGTCAAAATTGAGAAATTTTTTCCCAAGTGTACCAAAGTTACCCGCTCAGGGTCTAGATGAGGTATCCTTCTCCGACTGCTTATAGCTCCGGTTAGAGACATTTAATTGAACTTTCAAATCCGCTAATCAAAAACTGAGATTGTAACCTTTCGATTGACCACTGACTGAGGTGGATCCCGTCAGTGTGACTAGAGATACCAAGCCAAACAAAATGAAAAGTACCGCAATCGTATCGAAACTACCACAAGTTAACAATATCATGAATATGAAATTAACCAACAACAAAGAATGGGTTGCGAGATTGCCCAACGCGGAGAACCATTCCACCAACAAAGCCAGTCCGTACTACTTCCTAACCCATAGATGGCACCACGGTAATCCGCATGACTAACTACTAACGATTTCTAGTTTTTAAATAATTCCAAACACTTTTCGGATCAAATCATTGAGTTAGCGCGCTCCGTGAAATGATTTGCAATCATTCAAGCTTTGCCGCGTCGTAAAACTCACAATATTTTTTGAATGATTCGACAAATGGCAAACATGCATCACCGCGTGGTTCTATGATGCAGCAGGGTAACTCAAGATTGCAGTTTGTCAAAACGTTCAATGAATACCGTGAGCTTTATGACGCGACAGAGCTCAAATTGTTTTAAATTTTACTGCGGAGCGCGCTAACTCAATGATTTGATCAGAAAACCGTCTGCAACTACTTAAGGTAGTACCCGCGTGCAGGCCCGTATCAATGAAAGGGCGCCGGAGCTCGATTAGCGTTGCCGCATGAGCGCAGCAGACGACGCATACCGCAAAGCATGGCGTTGAACCCGAAAATGCCTCTCCGGTCGACTTCGGGATGAATTTGCTAAAGATTTTGATCGGCTAGCCACATTTCTGCTGCTAGCAAGAGAATTATCAAGACCGCATTTATACGTAAATTAAAATTTTACAGAACTTAACATATTTATTTCCGCATGAGCAGGTATAAACAGTGACGCTCCCATAAGACCGCGTGTATAAGCGCGTCAGACGCCGATGCTTTTTTTTCAGAATTTACATCGGCAACCTCCTTTTTTCTTGGTAAATATGGAAAACTCAGAGTTTCAGCTTCAATTCTAGCTAACTCTTGCGACGCGAAACATATTTATTTGAAAGTGCGGGTACTACCTTAAAAATTAGAAATTGTTAAATTCGCGCCATATCGATAAAACAGAGCACTACGGACTTGCCTTAAAAGGAGGTCCATCGAGATGGGTCCATGAAGTTAGCGGACAAGGTAAGAATCCCGTTAAACTCGATATTGCAATCGTTTGTTATAGCAAAAGTAAGTATTTTATCATCAGTGACATTGCTTTGTTAGATTCCTGGTTTTTGAGTTAATCGCGAAAATAGTTTGGCTACAGCGGACGAGCTCGAATCTCCATTTCCTTACCAACTAATACCTTTAAGAATATTCTGTAAAGAGGGATCGAAGCAACATCGTTTGTTGAAGCAGCGGTCATGACCAGAGCCAAAAAATTTTCAATACTCGTAAAGAGCTTTGCGATTCGCTGAAAATAATTCAAATTCGCCGCGCAAGCAGTGGTGGGAGAAAGTATACTTGTCCAATACTCGTGTCAGGTCCGTACCGCGTGATTGACACCCCACACCCGGACCCCGCACCGCATCCCTCAGCGGCCATGGTCCTTATTCCTGGCGCGTTGTCACGTGCATGGCGCGCATTAAACTTGAAAAAAATTAATTGATTGAAATAATTTTTTAAAAAATCGTTTCGACCATGATGGATGCGATCAAGTGGTAAGAGAGAGAAAATTACACCGTATCAAGGGTTTTTTAAAATCAATAATCATACAAGGCTGATCTTGACGATCTTGATGACCTCGTGATCGAAGTCGCAGCAAAAATTCACAGAGATACTTTCCCAAGACATTTATCGTATTTCTCAATGAAATCTTTGCTTATTTCGTTCACGGGTTGTGGAAAGGAAAATTACGCCATTTGACACCTGTTTTGGGCCTGACTATCCTCACTTTTTACCCTCTCTGAGTTAGAATGAAGTATGGTCTCCACCTTGAATTTTTTAGGGAATTTGCGTTCAAAAGTTAATGCCTGTATTTTTTGGTGTTTCCTCGTGATTATCTCAGATTTGAAGTATTCTATCGAAAAAAACGAAGAGGAATGAAGATTCGTACCGCTGGATGATATTTCAAGTGCACGATCTACTTTCTCCGTTCCGGGTACCACCTGGACGAAAACTACAAAAATGCAGTTTCTTTTAGGTCATCTTACTTGTCCATAGTTTCCTAGAAGGGATCCGCTATGTTTGCCATCATCTGTGATAAAATTTCAACCTAAGATGAATATTTTTTATGCCTTGATACGTGGAAAATTCGAAAAATCCACCATAAAAGTGGTTTTTTGACACCATTAGTTCGCCATTCCCCATTCACTTCAAGTACCCAGATGAGTTTCTTTTTCATTGTAGTAGAAAACAATCACGTTGGATATAGAGCAGGAGATGACGTGGCTTCCGAGACAAAGACGAAAAATTATCTCATATGTGTGTATTTTAAATCGAGAGGTTTTTTGTCTGTAGCACAAGCAGTTTTTTGTTACTCTCAATAGTGAGTCTCATGAAGAATGAATTCATATGCAATACTCAGACACCCAAAACAAGTCTCCTACATGATTTTGGAACCATAATCTTGGGTCAGATATGGACTCATTTACAACAGTTACTTTTTCGACACCGATCCAAAATTGCTGACACCCATAGTCAATCTGATGAACATGACAGATATTTTTTAGATTCTATGAAATTCAGCACAAAAAAAGTAGGAGCCAGTAAAATGAACAAAAAAACGCGTAACAGCAAAATCATCTCACCAACTAGAAACTAGAACACAGAGCACTCGGAGTTCCAGTGTAAGAAAAATCTCGGACAGAGGCTCAGTGCGCTCGCAAATGGTCTTAAAAATTTTTTGGAACCGAAAAGTAGTCGGGCGCCGCGAGATAGAGCACATTACCTAATACAAAAAACTCGCGAGAATCACTGCATCATTTTGTATTATTGACTGCTGGCAACCCGTAATTGGAGGATCGAAAATTAAATCCGCGATAAAGTGCCTAAGATGCAAGAGATCGTTTTCGTAGAAAGCGTATTTTAAGAATTTCAATACCTTCAAATTACTTTATTTGACGTATTTTGACGTGACAGGCACGCACTGAGTGTGGAGCCGCTTTCGTATCTTCCTCATGAACCGAGAATCGCTAAACATTTTGAAATATTCCTTCCATCATCTTCAGAGTTCACAGACCCGTATGGTACCATCAACTGGGGTGACTTTGGAACAAAAATCGCATTTTTTTCTTAAACCTCGCGAAACTTGTACGTCTTGCACCAGAAGCGCATTGTATCTGTAGTCAAACGAATACTTACGGTTTCAGCTTTCGATTGAGGTGCTTAGAAGGTCCATTTGGACATCTGTGGTTGGAGCAATGAGCGCTATAAGTCGTGTTCCAAAGTTAGACGCGGACTGGGATAACTTTGGAACAAAAATCGTTATCGTTATTTGTTCGTCAATTAATTCATAGACTAGGTCACGCAATCAATTTTCACCATCGGTAATCAAAAGCTGAGTGTCTTAGCCTTCCATTGACCTATTGTAAAAGTCAATTTGGTTGAATTTAACTTCTACAATCGAGCATAGCCAGCATACCTCACTGTCTGCACCACGGCTCGAGGACGAAAATACCTTCACTGTCGCGGTTTCTCGCAGAAACTGCCATAACTCGGCATTCGTCGATCAAAGAGAGACGTTCTTTGGCTCATTTTGGAGCTCGTTTTGGAGCTCTCATCAACGACCACTTAAGTATGTAGAATTCGACGATGATATAGATATTGGGGGATGATTGAGAGCACATGAACAAGTGTTCCAAAGTTACCCCTATTTCTGAAAAAAATACACACTTGTCAGTTTTTACTCTACAAAATTGAAACTGGCTAAGGATACTCCAATGTAACAATGGATTCGTCCAGATATGTGCACAGACAAGTGAAATCTAGCTCAGCTACCTTGGATTCGACCTGCTGAAGTCGGAACCACACCACTTTTTCCGGCAGACTGTTTGTTGGATTGAAAACGTACTTTTGAAGAAGTCAGCTTATAAACGGATCAAAAGCTGTTCGTGGCCTTCGAACCGGTACAAAACATTGTTTATGCGTGCCCCAAGTAGGAGAAATCGGTATTAAGGCCTCAGGATCATGATGATGCCTCAGGATCCGATCATCTACCTAGCCAACTGTGCGTGATAACCACTCTTTCAGGGGTTGTTCCAAAGTTACCCCTGTTGACGGTACCTTAACAGCTACTGTTGAACGGCTCATTGTAATAACGAGATCGGACATAATTCGAAATCTCCGTGTAGTGTTGTTGCTTGACTTCTATCATATTTTTTCATAGCTCATGAGTGGATTTTCATGGATTGGAGAAAGAATCGGAGAAAAGGTCATCCGGGAAATCTAAAGCTCACTGCACTTTCTTATTAGCAATATGCTCGTAAAACTTCTTAGAGATAGAATTTCGAAATTTTGCTAAGAGCACTTCCAAGTTTTGACGAAAACCAATAAAATGAGTTGAGGTGCGTTGCAAATGGTTGCGCTGATTTTATTTGGTATGGCTTTGAGTTACTAACGGAAAGAATTCAGAAGTGTAGAAACTGTTGTATATCTACTGGAAAAAACGCCGGAATCATTCTAGACCAATCCGAAGCGCTAATTTCCTCAGATCGGCATATGGGAGCAAGTTGGGTACATAGGCAAGTTGGGTGCATTTACCTTAACTTCTTTCAACTTCCGACATCGGCAGATTGTATTGGAATTGAGAGTTCCCGAATTAGAAACGCTCCAATGTATAAGATATAGAATCCTTAAATGATAATTATCAACAATGCTAGACGAAAAAGCAACACTTCGCTCAAACTGGACGTGTTTACTGTACAAAAGATACAACTGTCTTGGCGATAGTGATCGACAATGCTGGTTAAAATAAGGAAAAAACACATTTTTTACTGCTAAATGTTAACGATTCCCAGGATTCCATTCCTTACATACCGCCAATAACGCAAAGATCATTGAAACATGTCTGTTTATTGATTTACTAAACCCTTGATACGGTGTAATTTTCTCTCTCTTACCACTTGATCGCATCCATCATGTTCGAAACGATTTTTTAAAGAATTATTTCAATCAATTAATTTTTCTCAAGTTTAATGCGCGCCATGCACGTGACAACGCGCCAGGAATAAGGACCATGGCCGCTGAGGCATGCGGTGCGGGGTCCGGGTGTGGGGTGTCAATTACGCGGTACGGCCCTGACACGAGTATTGGACAAGTATACTTTCTCCCACCACTGCTTGCGCGGCGAATTTGAATAATTTTCAGCGAATCGCAAAGCTCTTTACGAGTATTGAAAAAATTTTGGCTCTGGTCATGACCGCTGCTTCAACAAACGATTTTGCTTCGATCCCTCTTTACAGAATATTTTTAAAGGCATTAGATGGTAAGGAAATGAAGATTCGAGCTCGTCCGCTGTAGCCAAACTTTTTTCGCGACTGACTCAAAAACCAAGAATCTAACAAACCAATGTCACTGATGATAAAATACTCAGTTTTGCTATAACAAACGATTGCAATATCGAGTTTAACGGGATTCTTGGCTTGTCCGCTAACTTCATGGACCCCATCGAGATCGGTAAATAATTGAGATCATGGAAATGCAGGAATGTTCCCAACTATTTTCAGAATTATTTAGATAACATTCCTGCAACATTCAATACTTGATTTGGCACCGATTTCGATGCAGGCGCGGACCCTGGGGGCCGTTAGGGGCGATCACGTTCCCAAAGAAAAAAAATTTGCACGAAGAACTCAGGAGGACGCGTGAGACCCAACCCCCCCCCTCCCCCCCAGATCGGTCCCTGGATCTGCTACTGATTTGGATAGAAATGTTTGTAAAGAAACCCTGCCAAAATCAATTGATACTGGATCAAGGCGAATTTTGATGTGGTTTGTCAGGCTAAGAGATCTCAAATCGCTCACCAACTTTGTCAATGGGCGGACTGAGCGGCTTTGAACCAGTTTCGAGATAATTTGTTCTTCTCCCAATACGGAATGGGCCTATTGGTCCGAATCGCCCAATTCGTGAGTTTTCCCATATGTTACTAAGAGTTTATAAGTGGAAACAACCATGAACCGTGTAACTTGCAAATTTTATTTTCAAACATACATGACTTACGTGGAACCTTGAACGATGCGAACATGGAAAAAAGGACCAGGACAAAGGTGGACGTATAAGAACTATTGTACCACACCGAAAAACCAATTGAAACCCCCCTCACCTGACTAGAATAACCCACACCCCCTATCTCGAAGACAAGGTGGATGAAGCATGGTCGTTTTAAATGCTTTACCTAAGAGCCACATCCAACAATACCTACCACCCTTCGCATTCCACCCCTGTGAACCCGGTCACCCAAATTGGGCCAAAATATGCTCGTGGTACGCCGGAACATGCTTGAAATGCTCGTGCAAGTCCCGAATTTTGGGCAGGTGACCTGTTGGAGAAAGTTGCCCTCGAAGTAGCCCTACACCACCCCCCACTCCTCCCACCCTGCACTTACAAAAATGCCCAGATATCCGCGAATTTAGCTGCTGAAGGAACGCACGCGAGCTCAACTTGAAGCTCTATATTTGGCCAACCACGAGCATTGTCAAAAACCCGGGATATTTGTGGTGAAGAATAAAATAACACCTAAAGGAGGCCCTGTATATAAACATATGGGCCGGCGGTCGGTGAAGAAGGAGAGAAAAGAAGTTGGAGGGCAAGCATGCGCATCGTTCCTCGTCCCTCCCGCTGCCACTGGTGCATTCAAAACTGACGTCTGCTCGCGGAGTTGTTTACTTCCTCAAGGATGACGATGAACGTGGTTCGACGATCAGAGTGTCACCCTGGAACACCAGGTGTACCCAGTTACTCAGGATTTTTTGCCGAAAATCATTCTCGTTTTCGCAAACAGTATTTGATTTAGACGTTTTTTGAGGTGTTATCGCCAAAATTTTCTACTTTCATAGTGAAGTATCTCTTTCTAACTTTGTCTTACCCCAATTTGTTACTTAGGCTAGGCTATAATTTTTTTCTGGCTCAATCTATCTATTGGTTAATACCGAAATTCCATTTAATCTCCATAGACGTGCGTTTTTAGGAAAAACGAGAATTTTCAACAAAAACTGAGAACAATTGTATCGAAATTCCGTTTCAACTAAATTCTAGACTTCGCCAAAAGAAGATCAATTTAGATAGCACAGCCCAAATTCCTCAAAGAAATAACTCAAAATATATGAATATTCTCTTTACCAATATTCATAGGTTCCTCATATCCCCCCCCCCCTCAAAACTAATCCATTTAAATTTTGATAAACTAAGTTGATACTTTTTCGTCATTCAAAATCGATTGGTTGATACCGAATTTTTTCTTTTAATACAGTCAAAATCGAATTTAATCTGGGAAAATACAAAATTTTTCAAAAGATTCCACTTTTATCATCTTTACACCAACTATATTTGAATTTCGCTTCAACCAGACGATATATCTTGCACAAAGAACCTAGTCAGGTCATCTGAATTCCTCTAAAAGGGAATCTTGTAAAAAGTGAACTCAAAACATGATGAAAAATTTCAACTAAAATTCAGTTTTTGCTCGGATCTCCCGTAACAACTTATCTATCCACCTTTGAATAAACTAGAGAGATGCTTTTCCACCATTCTACATCAATTGGTTGAAATTGAATTTGAATCAACTACGTTTAAATCCGATTAAAATCCAATTTTCCTTTCAAAAATCAAAATTTCCTTAAAGAAATCCATTTTCATCGTCTATACCAACTGTATCAAAACTCCGCCTCAACCAAACGGTTGTTTTGGTATGTTATATATGTGTATTAGGGTGACACTTATTTCCCGACCTCCCTGGATCCTTCGCGCACGTGCGAATATTTCAATTTCAAGATAAAACCAGATCATAAGTGATTTTGGTAGATTTTTTCGTCCTTGATGGTTAATATACGAGTTGAATATTTGGTCTCGTCGATCTTGAAGGACGGTGGGGAACTAAATAAATTCCCAAATTTTCATGATGGAAATTTTATTGCAACGTTTCGTCTACTAGGTTTTGTGGACCTCATCAGGCTTCGGGTTTGTTATTCTTTAGATCGTCATGATATTTTTTGAACGATCTTATAATTGAGCACAGACATAACGTCTAGCTCCTGTCAATACAAGTAAATAGAGTGAGTCCAATAATAGAGTGACTCACTCTATTTACTTGTATTGACAGGAGCTAGACGTTATGTCTGTGCTCTATTACAAGATCGTTCAAAAAATATCATGACGATCTAAAGAATAACAAACCTGAAGCTTGATGAGGTCCACAAAACCTAGTGGACGAAACGTTGCAATAAAATTTCCATCATGAAATTTTGGAAATTTATTTAGTTCCCCAACGTCCTTCAAGATCGACGAGACCAAATATTCAACTCGTATATAAAACTAGATCGATAAAATATTTTTCAGATTTTTAAAAGTAGCATATATAGTGCCCATTTTGACATACATTATCGATTTTTTTGCAGTTTTGAGACGTTTTTCGACAAAATTCGTCAGCCTTACATGGCAAGCACTTGCAATACAAGTAGAATGAAGCAAACCGAGCTGAATAACATTGATTGGGATGGTCTTAGGAAACTTTCAACGCACGAAGCGGTTAGTTTGAGTGGAATTCAAGGGCCAGAACGGGGCCAGAACGGCAGAAATACAGTCCTAAAATCACTTTTATCGCAGTTTTCGGGTTCTCCTGCGCATGCGTGATTATCTACGGTTTTGATAATATTTTCAATCGATAGCCCGTGCGATTTCCTTCAAAATGACCACTGCCAAAAGTAGATTCGATGCAATGGGACCGGAGTAGTGAATCGTTTTGGATGAGGTGAAGTCCAAGATGGAAATCCGTGCAAATTGGTCGGGATCACCTGCAATGCTTTTGATTTTGTCCAGAATGTTTCTCGGGTTTCCCTGCGTCCAATCGACTTCGCCAAGAGGCCATTTTGGAGGAAATTGACCGAGCTATCGAAGTGAGTAGGCTACGGAGTGGTAATTTGATGGTGAGTTAAGGGACATTGAACATTTGATAGTTTTCAATCAAATGGAAAAGTATTTTCAACTGTTTAGCGTAATTATATTGTTACTCATCACCCACTTAACACGCCGCAATCTACTAATTTCGATAGCTCCGACTATTTCCTTTAAAATGACACCCTTGGTGAAGTCGATTCGACGTAGGGAAACCCGAGAAACACGCTGGACAAAATCAAAAGCATCGCAGGCGATCCCGACCAATTTGCACGGATTTCCATCTTGGACTTCACCTCATCCGAAACGATTCACTACTCCGGTCCCATTGCATCGAATCGACTTTTGGCAGTGGTCATTTTGAAGGAAATCGCACGGGCTATCGATTGAAAATATTATCAGAACCGTAGAAAATCACGCATGCGCAGGAGAACCCGAAAACTGCGATAAAAAGTGATTTTAGGACTGTATTTCTGCCGTTCTGGCCCCGTTCTGGCCCTTGAATTCCACTCAAACTAACCGCTTCGTGCGTTGAAAGTTTCCTAAGACCATCCCGATCAATGTCATTCAGCTCGGTTTGCTTCATTGTACTTGTATTGCAAGTGCTTGCCATGTAAGGCTGACGAATTTTGTTGAAAAACGTCTCAAAACTGCAAAAAAATCGAAAATGTATGTCAAAATGGGCACTATATAGGCTACCTTTAAAAATCTGAAAAATATTTTATCGATCTAGTTTTATCTTGAAATTGAAATATCCGCACGTGCGCGAAGCATCCCGGGGGGGGGGGGGGGGGGGGGGTCGGGAAATAAGTGTCACCCTAATGTGTATGATATGAAGTGAGAATGAAGTGGATTGACCAGAGGGAAAATGGAACTATTTTGTGGGGATTCCATTCATGATTTTGGAATGAGATCAGTTTCCCGAATTGATCATTAGTTCGAGTGACCATCTGATACTATTTTGCTAAGAGAAAGCATTCTGCTAATTTTTTAGCGGCATATTCATTCTTCAACGCAATTATCCCGGGTGTTCCGATTCATAGTTCTATCATTATATATATGCTTCTGATTATTGAAAATTATGATACTTCTAACTGTGCGCTCGGCGAATTTTTGTTTAACTAGAATCATTCATCATCTGTGTAAATTCAGTTGATACGGCCCTGAATGGCGCGTCGCGAGAGTTCCGCTGCAAGAATTCGGAGCCTCGCGCGCACTCCCTTCTTCTTAGTTTGACCGTCGCAGCGCACACATGCGCTTTCGTACGGCTCGCGCAATGAGCCAAATCTTTAAAAATCTATTAAAGTACTGTCAAGCAGAACCCTCTGTATTTTGTGAGTGTTTATTTCTCCACCCCATCGCATCCATTAGCTCCTCGTGAGCGAACACCGGGTTTACCGTGGTTGGCCAAAATTACAGCGTTAAATTGAGCCCACGTGCGTCCCTCCAGCAGCTGAATTTGCGGAAACCTGGGCATTCCTGTAAGAGCAGGGAGAAAGTATGTGGTAGAATTGGAATAGGGTTACTTCGAGGGCAATTTCTTCAAAGAGGAGACCTGGCCAGAATTTTGGGACTTATGCGAGGATTTCGAGCATTTCCCGGTCTGACACGAGCATACTTTGGCCCAATTTGGCGGGATAGGTTCACAGCGGTTTGCGTTCCCTAGCCCATCACCTAGACACGGTCATCGTCAGCGTCCACCTCTATGTGGCACCCGATCATCGAACTCACGATGATTCCCGGTGGCAGTCCCTACAATAGACTCAATAAAGATCATTTCAAATGAGTAATAATCAGTGGATTGGTAGAACAAAAAGCGACCGTTCGATCATTTCTCTCAGGTATCTCGAAAGTTTCTTGATAATTGTTCCATCTAGACGAAAGGGAGGTACTGGTTACCACTGTGACGCAAGAAGCCGAATCGCATTATTGGACCACTCTTGTCTTATTAGGGCGAAAGCGGAGTCTGCCACGATTTCAAATTTCTATCTTCATTTTTGTGGAACTTCTCTCTATAGCGCAATTCTGACATGCATTCTATCAACGCATACAAAATTCCATTCGATTTGATTTGAAAAAAATTGAGATGCCTGCAGAACGGATTCCGGTACACCGCTCTAGGCTATTTACGATGGCGGCACACTACGGCTTCGTGTTAAGAATCTATCTTACCTTTGATTTTGGCACAGTCTAGTAAACAAGGCAAGCTTTCAGCAGCGGCCGTCCTGACCCCATCGTGGAAGTAGAATTTCAACATGGGGACCATTAGCCTCACAACTTCTTCAGCATAATCAGCAAAGCCATCTTTCAGCTCTCGGGCATAACAAACAAGCATTTCACACGCTGAAGCTTTATCCTCTAATCCTGCCGTCTTAATGCCAAAATTTTGTTGTTCTCCAAGAGACACGAATTGCCAGTCTACATCACCTTCGACATCCTCCATATCTTCATTATCAAGTAATGCGACCTCCGGTTTCATGGCGGCAGTTTGCATGACCGTGCCCATGACAAGGGGGAGGTATTTTTCAAATTCCTTGCCTAAGAAGCAGAATCTTATAAGTTAATCAAACAACTTTTGGTTCATGAAAATCATTCAAATTCAGGGAATCATGTCATCATGAACTCATCAACCGCAGGTAAAGATAGGTCAATAAGTATTTGTTTGAGGCGATTTCAACAATCAATCATTGTGGGCGGCATGTAGTACAAAATTAAATTGACCACCGTGTGGGTTGTGAACATTAGATTTACAACAACTTAGATACGAAGGCAGTCTTGTTGGTTGAGCAGAGAACGGAAGATAAACGTGATTAGTTGATCGTATAGGATTTCCCGTCACCCAATTGGCCAGTACTTCTAGCTGAAAACAACCCGTTTTCGACATGACTACCATGAGATGGTTCTATTTTTTCCGAAGCAGGACATTGTGTGGAACAAGACAACATAAGATAGAACAATTTTTGGCCTGTGCAAAAAATTTACACTCGTCGAATACTGCGCGATTTTCCATTTTTTTTCTATTATTCTGCTCGTGGCTCTGTTTTGATACTTGGAATGTTCTGGCTAGTACCATCTTGTAGACAATGATATTATCTGAATATTCAAGGGAAATTCATCTCCCTATCTTATATCTAAGTTGCTAAAATTAGCAATAAGAGCAAGAATGACGAAATTTTATTGTACTTTTTTCATTTTGAGAAGAGTCAACCGATTGATGTGTCACTGCTAGAGCATATAATTCCCGTTAATTTCTATATACATAATAGAAATTGAGCCAATCCATCCATGAACAAGCGAGCTGTACAATTTGTTTATCCGAAATTATTGTTTTTTGCAATAGCTGCCCAAAGTTTTTTAGTCGACCAAAGTCGTTCTAGGAAATTTAGTTGGTACCTGTAACCCTATACTGCAATGTGCGATAATAATACTGGTCAATTTTTTATAATAAACCCGTCCTGGAGCCATTTGTTCATAAAAATAAGAGATCGGCTCTTTGTTCTGCATGTTGGGCTGAGAATACGACGAATATTGATTCATTTTTCTCTGCATCATATTGTGCTGATTTCTTTCTGAGTTTTGAGAAAAGAGACATTGCTGTACGACCTTTTGATCCGGAGATACCGATTTCGTTTAGAAATCGTTGAGACCATTTACGTGGATCTTTTTCGACCGGAAAACTCAACTTTCAGGGACTGAAGAAGTTTCCCGAGCTTCTCCCACAAATAACAATCGTTTTAGCCACCCCATTGGAGTGCATGGTAATTCATCATAGTAAAATGGGCAATAGTACAGGAATAGGGAGCGACGTCTGCTAATTATTCGAGTAACAAAGGTTTATGTTTTTTTTTTGAAGCGGTGGGCGCGACAAATGTTCCAAGTTCAACGACACAGATCTTCGGCCAGAATAATGTGTCGCTGCCAATGAGGAGGCATTTTGATTGTGTGTATTCACCTTTCAATTTCTCACCACCCGATTCATCCTAGCTCGAACGTCATTTTTTTACATACGAGAAAGTGGAGGGAGTGGGTATTTTCCAAAAAGTTAGTTACACTTTTTATAAAAACCCTGTGCTGACCACGAACCTGAGTCGCTATTAGGACCAATCTAGTGTGATTATATTAGGTTTAGAGAGTCAGATGGCATTTTTTCAGATTTTTTGGGACAGTGTTATTTTCTCCAGAGGCCGAAGAGTTTCGAAAGACGCGCCAGTTACACCGGAAAAAGTACGAAATTCAACGATTCTTCAATTTGCATGAAGAGCACTACGCACGTGTCATAAAAAATCGATAGAGTATCATCCTGGAAACTATAGAAACCATATAAAAAAATTGTTTTCCAGGGCGTGAAAGTACTGATCTCATTGAAATACTGTATGGTACACTAAAAGTCAAAGGTTCTGTGGATTTCCTCATACAATGTTTATTTTTTACGGAAAACTGTGATCAGTTTGTGGATTAGTTGCGGGTTTACAATCATACTTCACGACTCTTTCACTCCATGGTTTGGATTGCTTGGTCTCAGCCTCTCTTAAAGTCAATGTTTAGAGGCACATCGTCAACCGATATCGCCAGTTGTCCACTCTGTGTGAATCAGATCTCGGATAAGCCAGCCCTGCAGCAATCGAACTCTAGTCCCTGATTGATCAGCCCCACGTTGAATATCAATAACAATCCCAAATATTCGAGAAGTAGTAATAAGGTAGATGTGTCGAACTTGTTCCCATTGAGCCATTTTCTCTGGTTTACTTCTCTGGCCATCTGAATATTTTCCAACGTATCTTAGCTCATTCTAAAGTTTGTTTCCAATTCCACATCAGAATGAGTTGAAATACGTTGGAGAATATTAGGATGGGCCGGAGTAGTGAAGTGAACCAGAATCGTTGAGGAAATTGCTCAATCGGGGCAAGTTGGTTACACTCACCTCAGTAATATCAGGAATGATCCTTTGAATCGGCTTGGAGGATGTCTATTACTTTTGCTCTTTATTCCCGATGCCATCCATAGTTATTACTCTTCTTTCTTTCGATGGTGGCTTAAAAGGGCGATTGTAAACATCCTCACCCGTGGAAGCGTCACCGTATATGATGGAACCCGGATTCCAACTGACACAATCGCTAATTTTGAATCAATCAGCGATCTTCCTTTCGATGGTGGCTTAAAGCCATGTCGGAGTCTCGCGGCAAATACGGGATTACAACTTACACGATAGTTTTTGCATCAATTGAGACGGGGGTGGTCGCAAATTACTCAGAATTGCTTCGGAAATGTGCCTCTGGTACGATATGTGAGGATAAACGTCTCTCACACTTGAGAAGGAATTGAAGAATCGAGAGATGTTCCGATTCTGATTCTCGGAGAGGATATGATGGAACCCGGATTCCAACTGACACGATCGCTAATTTTGAGCCCATCAGCGATCTTCCTTTCGATGGTGGCTTAAGAGTGCTCTCTACCTTTTGAAAAGCGATGGATGGCGCCTCTAGCGGTCAAATTGGTATATTGTCAATGACAATCTTTAAAAACAAAGATGGAGTAGACCAATAGTACCGCTCCTTGCGGACTATTTTTCTTCAAATTATAAAAAAAGTTTCATCGAGATCGGTGCAAAATTGAGCTAAAAAATTTGCGGATAGATTTGTTCAGTTTGCTGAATTGTATCTGCAAATTTTTGAGCTCAACTTTGCACCGATCTCGATGAAACTTTTTCTATTATTTGGAGAAAAATAATCCGCAGGGAGCGGTACTATTGGTTACCTTCATCTTTGTTTTTAAAAATTGTTATTGGCAATATACTAATTTGACCGCTAGAGGAGCCACCACCGCTTTTCTAGGGGTAGAGAGCACTCTGAAAAGAGCGATTGTAATCATCCTTACCCGCGACCGCGTCACCGTATATGATGGAACCTGGATTCCAACTGACATGATCGCTAATTTTGAATCAATCAGCGATGGTTTATTCAAATAGAACACATCGCCAAAGTAGCCTCGGGCATTCTATAAAATACCTGGGTAATCAATAGAATGCCTCTTCAAAGGCAGGGAATTTGTTCGATAAACAAGAGTTTATCGATAAGAATTGGACACATCACTCGGCATTATATAGAATGCCCGGGCGTTCTATAGATTCCTCGGGCTTTCTATACAAAGCTCGGATTGGACTCATTGACGACGGCATGTACACTAGGAAAAATTTATTCAAAGAACTTCCACCAGTTGTTTGAATAATACAATGGCTGTGAGTTACCGGATACGCAAGCCATGAGATATATATGAGGATATCTCTGAAACTTTTGACATTTGCTGTCACAGCTGAGCCAAACTGGTTAGAGGACGTTTCTTCAGGTATCACCTGTCAAACTACCTTCGTTTGAATGTCCTGAAAGTGGTAAACAAGTTAGAGCTTGATTGGTGGATGTGGGCATATACTAGAGTCAATCATGTGCGAGAAAACACCCCAAAATCGAGGAATTTACGTGTCACAGCGTCAGACTCTTGAAAGTTGTCAGGCTCTCGTGAGTGGAGCATTTCTGATCAAATTCTGTAACTTCTCAGACTGATTTCTAATGGTCCAAAGTTATGATTTTTCTAGTGCAGAAGGGTGTGCCTCACTGTGCTCAACCGTGACACGTAGAGATGTGAGTGTCACAGATTTTTGGGAAAAAATTTTTGACTCGCCTCAGACGTCACAGCTTGTGGAGCGTGATCCGGAGACACTTTGGAGGATACTTATCGTATTCTCCACAAGAAAACGAAGAAATTGAGCTACTGAAGGGCTATGTGCTTTGACGGAGGAGCCAGGGAACCGGATAAAACGAAAAAGAGAACGTGCGTACAACATGTCCAACCACACAGCTTTTTGGAAGGCACGCACGGGGTACGAGGGGCACAGACCTCTAAACACTGTGAACATGTTACAAATACCCTCGAAATATCATACCGATTTCTACCCACCGAGACTTTGGACGCTCCACGAGTACTATTTGTTTGAAAGAGGGCTGTGCAGCCGCAATCTTGTGAAAAATGCATCAAGAAATGATGAAACCATTGGTGGAACATCAAGTATATCCCAATTCTGACTTTCGTTGCTACATTCTAACACCCGATTGCATACAATCCTCATGCTTGAACCATTGTGCTTGCTCAATAACAGGCTCTAGCCGCATATCTCGATTTCCACCGCTGTGACACTTTTTGAGCGCGAAAATCAAAAGTTTCAGAGATATCCTCATATATGCTCAAGTGCAGGATTGTTCAGGTGGTGGTCTTCCGGCAACATTGTTAGGTCAGAAAAAGAAATTCCTCCGTGTATTTTCACAAACAAATAGAAAAGAACATCAGCGGCAGTCAAGCAAGCTTTTTTGGGAAAAAGTTCAGGTTAAGCAACGTTTCCGCGATTTAGTATCCGGATTGGTGACAAACCAGCTGGGGCTGCCGTGCTTAGCTCCTGCACGAAATTTGTTGACTCTATTATTATTGTTATAATACGGGACCCACGACATTGGTAAATGGTGATAATTGAATCATTCTAGAGATACTTACATGTGTATACCCCACTTACACATCCAATAAATGACCGAATCGTTCTGAAATGTTCGCCATTGTGATTTTTACGAGAAGCTAACCCATTTCAAGATAAGAATGGTAAAAATTGCTTCAGTAGAACCTGAAATATTGTCGGAGAATCCGCGCGCTCGAGTTTGAAGTTTGCGCCACGGTTTCTGCCGAGCCGCGGCCATCTCTATGGCCGCGGCACACCTACGCGGGGGTACGTCCACCACGCCCTGAGGTACGTCCAGTACGCCTACCTGTAGCACTTTTTATCCAAACGAATTTGGGCATCAACTTTCACTTGCTGTGAAGAAGATATGAGATAAGGTATGTGTACCAAATATATTTTTGAATAATCCTCACACTTTCGTTCACCATTACCCGAAATAAGAGCTGTTAATCTTCAATTGTTTGAACAATATCGATTTTTGAAAGAAATACTATCTCCGGATCAAAAGGTCGTACAGCAATGTTTCTTTCCTTGAAACTCAGAAAGAAGTCAGCACCACATGATGCAGAGAAAAATGAATCAATATTACATATGGAAAAATTTGATCAATTTTATCATTACATGATGTAGTAGAGGGTTTAAAGTACCGGACAGATTTTTTAGAAAAACTTTGATCGACCAAAAAACTTTTGGCAGCTATTGCGAAAAAACGATTTTGGATGAACAAATTGTACAGCTCGCTCGTTCATGGATGGATTGACTTGATTTTCTCCATGTATATAGAAATCCAACATACCATAACATCTCAAACATGTCGTGTTTAGATCATGCAGATATATTTGGATGATTTTTTATACACCTCAAGAAGGTATAAGGGTCAAAAGTATGGTAGGGCATCTGCACGTTTCTGCGACAATAATATGAACCACCATACTTTCAAACCCATACTTACTTTTTCGAGGTGTATCAGAGCACGGAATGTTAAAAATGTACGCTACCGGTCAAAAGTTTAAGCTCACCCAAACATTTTTTTTTAATTTTGTGAGTTGAACTACTCGGCTCTATTTGACCGTAGAGCACTTATCCGGATTTCATTTTGAAGGTTTTTTTACGTACTTTAAGATGGCATTATGCATTTTTATCCGCACGGATCGGGAACTTTCTAATTTGAGCTTAAAGATGGGTCAATTTCGACAATTTTTAAGAGAATCTTCTGGCTCGTGCCAATTTGAGCCACAGGGATATTTCAATATGAGAGTTGTGAGGCCCAAAAGTAAAAGTCTAGAGCTTCTGGGAAGCGGTTCTCGCCTCTCAAAAAAATTCATACCTGACATATTCCAGTCTCGAGGGATCACATATGGAAATTCATGACACGGAAGGATAAGTGAGTGTATCTAATCATCATGGGTCACATAAATCAAGAGTCTGACAGCAAATGTCAGCAAATGAGATCAAACGACGACTTGCAGGTTAGCAGGACATGACTTGTATTTGCACGACATGAGTACCGGGCGACAGGGGACGGGAAGGTCTGACGAAGGCACTCTAGAGATTGGTATTGTAATAATAGTTTGGGTTGGGATGTGATTTTGTACGATTGGCACCCTTGTCGGGTGGTTGTCTTACTCAACCATCCCTCCCCATGACAACTCAAAATGGCTCCAGATGTCGAAAAACCCCGAAACACGTATCTCTTCTAATCGGGGGCAGAGCTCAGAAGTGGTTCAACGTATCAGAGCTAGTGTAATATTTTAGTTTGGGGAGGTTTCTCTCAGAAAAATTTCTCAGACTTATTTCGGCACTGGACCTGTGGCCTTGAAGATAACCGTGATTTTCGAAACTTGAAAATGGCTCCGTAAATCAAAAACTTTGAAACACGTGTCTTCTGTGAATAATGCAAGGGGAAGCTCAAAACAGAGCCCACATTTGAGCTTGTATGTACCCTGGATGGTTCTCAGGTGGTCAATCGAATTTTCCAAACAGGGATCCTTTTTCTGACTCTTGGCCCTGGAAACGTGAGAAATTTTGAATCCAGATACGACTCTCTACTAACTGCGTGGATGACCCTCACAGGTCATCTGAAGGTCACAAGTCTCTAGATAATAATTCGGCGTGCTAGAGCTGAGGCAATAGTCTGGATCAGGGAGTTGTTTTCAAAAAAAATCTCAGACTCTGTTTGACCCTTGACCTCTGACCTTGAACATAACCTTGACCCTCATTAGAGGTCAACTAGAATTTTAGTACCTTTATCCATAGTTTTGATTCTAGATTCTGAAAATGTGACAAATCCCTGAGTCCAGATGTGACTTTTTACCAATCGCATAGATGACCCGAAAAGGTCATTTCAAGGTCGCAAGGCTCTGAATAGTAGTTCGACGTGCCAGAACTGAACCAATGGTCTGGATCAGGTGAGCTATACCAGGGAGGCCAGGGTCAAAAATGGGAGTAACCATACTGGAATTCGTAAAGATCTAAGGTGAAGGTAAACGAGCCAGTAGTGGAACAACATCAGTTTGGCTCCTATAGTGGAACGCGTTTATAAATATCTTATCCAGGTGATTAGAGGAGCTAAATCGCCAAAATAAAAATTGTCTAAGATGCTCGAATGCTTCAACTACTGAGAACTGTAACATTTAAGCTCGTGGTTTAACTGTTTTTTACAGAAAAAAATCGTAAATAATTGGGTCGACGGGATGTAGATACAGCCCCCGAGAGCCCGCCATTTTTGCCGGAATCTGATGTGAGCACCCCTGTGTTGTACATTAGGAAAAGTGTAATAACTCATATTAGATCATAGCTCATCGCATAACAATTTGTTAGTTGTACATCCAGGAATACTACCCGAGCTTGAATGGCGTCATGCGTGCTTTTTTCGAAGAGTAGTTTGATGTTCCAGTTGGGGATCGAAGTTTTGAAAAGAGCGCCATCACCGGAACGCTTCGACGTCGGCTGTGCCACTCGAGGCGACCTCCACTTCGCCCGGGCTCCAGTAACGCAATAACACTTCTGGGGGGTACTGAATACAATTTTCCTGGTGGGAATTTGTTGCTTTCAGTTGCTTTACACGTTATTACATTTTCTACGGTGGTAGCACGACCGCATCGATACAATTGACTGATATTCTGTCAATTTAGTGCGCAATTTTTCTTCCGGAGACGTTAACGTGTGACCGGTGCCCCCCACAAGTGTGTTCTAACCTCTACGGCAGCTTCTCATCGTTTGAAAGGTAAACAAACAGTCTGCCAAGTGTTCTCTTCATTTCTGTGCTTAATTTTCCTGAAAAATGATTGAAATTGAAGTTTCCGGCGTTTTGAGCTCTTTTCTAATCATGTTATTGAGTCCAGATATGAAAGCTTATTAGTGAAGATTCTTCTGCAGATCAAGTAATCATGGCAGTTGCGAGGAAAAGAAACCAAGATAAAAAAGGTTAAGCAGACAACTTCTCCTAAGGATCCAACAGCATTGAAAAGGAGAAAAAGACCTCAATGCATCAAAAATAAACAAAAAGCACAAAGATCTGACGATGCTAGTGTTGCCGGGGAAGCTTTGAAAGCTTTGAGAGCAGGGGAGATATTCAGAGCTGTAGAAGAAAAATATGGAGTACCCTTAGCTACATTACATAGATTGTCTAAAGATGAAGGACTAGTCCATTGTTCAAAACGCCCTCCAAGTGTGTTAAATCCTGTCGAAGAAGAAGACTTTGCCAACTGGCTTATTTACTGCTCGGAGAGAGGTTTTCCTGTGATTAGACAAGTATTCATAGAAACTGTCAGAAAATATTCAATTGCCAATCCAAGGCCCAACAATTTCAATGACAATCGGCCAGGCAAGAAATGGCTAAAGATGTTTATGAAAAGGAATCCTAAAATTTGCTTTCAGAACAGCTCAGAACTTGACGACCACTAGAGCCGGTGCTGAAGAGGATGAGATAAGAGTCTGGTTTGGAAAACTGAGATAACTGTTGATCAAAGAGAAGCTCTACGACCCACTGACTAATAGATATATCATCCCACCTCGAAGCATCGTCAACTTGGATGAGACTGCAGTATATCTTGTCCCCAAAAATGATTCATCGGTGCTCGCTCAAAAGGGAGCAAAGGTTGTCAAGCAAGTGTGCACAGGCAATGAGAAAGGTAATGTGACTGTGTGCTTCGCTGTCAATACTGAGGATGAAATTGCTCCCCCAGTAGTGCTTTTTGATGCCAAAAAGATGCTCAAAAAGCAAGTGCTTGCAAAAACCCTTAAAAATTGGGGTATTGGGAATACAGAAAGAGGATATATGGTTATGGAAAGTTTCTATCTGTATGTAGCAAAAATTCTTTTTCCTTGGCTTGTCGCAAATGGGGTTGAGTTTCCAGTCGTGTTGTACCTCGACGGGCACTCGTCACATTTCTCAAAGGAGTTGGCTAAATTTTGCAAAGAGAATAGGATACATCATTCAGCTCTTGCCAAATGCTACACATATCCTGTAGCCCTTGGATGTATCTTTCTTTGCAGCTTTGAAAACGTACTATCGACAAGTGCTCCATGATTGGAAATATACGGAAGAGATTGTAAGTGTGACAAAGGGAGATGTGCCTCATTCGATTCAGACAACTCTAGAGAAATACCAAGACAGCTTTGTCGAAGGTTTGAAAAACGGTTTCCGAACGTGTGGTCTGTATCCGTTAGACCCAGATGCAGTAAGTTACAATCCTTTTAAGAAGGACAAACGTAGCCCAGTATCACGAATGAGCAGTCAAAGTATTTATATTTCAAGCAATAGTATGAATTCTCCGATACCGAAAGATGACAACGAGCGTTTGTTGAGAATTTTCGAGAGTGCGTTGATCAAAACAGACAACTTAGACCTTTACAAATGCTGCTATTCACAAGGAACTTGGTCTGGCTCACACCAGCTCTTTGAACTCTATAATTCATGGAAGAAATCGAAAGACATGTGTGGTGAGTTGAATTTATTCTGTTCATTGATTCAAACGAGTACTCACTCAAACAGAATCGGATTCATCCTAAACTGATCCGAATTGAAGGTGACAATTCAAACATAATCTTGGATTAATGATTTTCCAATCTTTGTCATGGATTCCGATCAAGTTCCCAAAACTCCATCAGTTACTATGGAAGAGACTCGAAAGGATGAGCAGTTTTTGGATAATGTACAAGATAATGTACAGGCTACTTCGCCTACAACTCATGAAACTCTTCCGGATCAAAATTTCCCCGAAGTTATCGAAATAAATTGGGACAATCCAGACTCTTACATCTATCAAGAAGACCAACTGCAATTAGATAATTCTTTCCTAGGAAATTTAAATTTTGCTTTGGAGTACACGGGTCATGCCAATGCTAACGAAAATGCTCGATTTTCATTCCAAGAAGATGAACAGCTCCAAGAGAACCATTGAAAATGAAAATCAAGTATTTGTATCTTTTGCTCATGATGAAGGTATTTCTATTATTGATAATTGACGGAACTGGAAAGAGAATGTTCTTATACTTATGGAATTTTGCAGATTACTCACTGCTTTTCCCCTGAATAAGGAAAATAGAGGAATATCCAGTTGCACGCTTGCGAGTCCTGTGTGTCATGCAGAAACAGTTCTCGAACTGACCCAAGATGCTCAGTTACCCACGCCAAAGTGAGTTCTCAGAGTAACTTGAATCACAGTATTGCTCACAGTATTATCAGTATTCCTCATCAATAGCAGATTCGAAGGGGTTTTTTGCCTTCTTTCCCATGTACATCGATGAATCCAGGGGGTCAAGTGAATATAACGAGTAATAATATATTCGATTGATTCCAGGTTCTGATTTTGATGCGAGCAAAGTACAGGACGAGATTGAATCGAGCGGAAATCTTCCTCTTTATAGACAGACAATCACGAACGATCTTCAATCGATTCTGAGAGGTTGGAAGTGGGGCTTGTTTCCGTGGAAATGAATCCTACCGATCAAGAGTCCACAGAAACTTCTGAGAACCATGAAGGTGAGTTTGTGACGGATCTGACATAATTCTGATTAATCAAAATACTGATACGATGAGCACTGTAATTTTTACAAATATCACTCTTCTGTAATTCAAGGAAAACTACCTTTTTCGTCAAAAATAATTCAAGTTGCCAGAGTACCTACGCTGTATAAAAGGAAAAAACAAAGAAACTATGGAATTGTTGTAAATACTGTTGATGTTCTGATGGAGAAGTTAGAAAAGAGAGAAGAATGGGGAAGATTAAGAGAAGGGCAAGTCCACGAAAGGAAATTATTGAAGAAACAAAATAAACTGAGGAAAGAAAAGGAAGCAGAATTATTGAAGTCTTTGAGAAACAAGAAGAATTTGATCATGGAGAGAAAAAAAATATTCAGGATCAGATTAAAGAATTGAGGAAAAAATCGAAGTTGGAAAAGGACAAGGATCAAAAGGCCTGTTGGCAAGTTGAGATCCTCGATCTAAATTCAAAGCTTTTGAAAATTAGTGAAGAACTTTTGGAACACGAAAAAGAAGCTACAGTCTGTCGACTGAAAATCAAACAAGGATAAAAACAATTGAATCGGCAGTATGGGGGACCAAAACTATGAAGGACCAAACACGTATGATATCTCACCAGCTCTAGTAATTCACTCGCACGATTGAAAGAATTGATTTGAATGTAAAAAGAGTGGATACTTTCATTCAGAGTACTTGAATGCGTCAGTTCAATTATCAAAAGTGACAGTGAGGGTGCCTCATTTTTCCATACTCATCACGAAGATAGTCAATATGGGAAATTCGATTGGTTGTTTGTTCACAAAAAAAATTTATATTGAAGGTATCTTTCGAGTCAGATTGTATTTTGGTGCGATCCCAGTTCGGCGCTGTCAGTAGTTTATGTAAATATGGCGACAGCGATCCCAAAAGTCTGAATAGCTTTTCGATTGTTGTGATTGTTCCAATACTTTAATACCAGTTGACGATTTGAATTAAATTTTTATTCATTAGTTACTTAGTTCATGGATACTCTGACGAAATTAATTGATTCGATTTGTGATTGATTCATGCTCATAGAAATGACAGTTGATCAATTACAGCGAAGTTTGCATTCCCATAAAATAGTGTCAAAGTAGTAATCATTAAGAAAGTGGGAAGCAATCATTGCGACTAAAGTCACTCGGCGTCAGCTAATCTTTGTATATCTGCTTATTTTATGATGTCTGGATGTACTTGAATTGTAAAATAAATTTTGATCGCAAAGAATAAATGACATTTTATCTCATAATAAGAATCAAACTTGATGAATTATTCGTCACCCTCATCCGTATCGAAGATGACGATTGCGAATCGTTGTTCCACCATAGGATCCCTCTGTTCCATTATAGGCTCCATCGCAAAAAAGGCGTTCCACTATTGGAGCTGACACTCCTCCGTCAAATGCGAATTTTTTTGATTCTATACAAGTTATCAGTGTTCCTTTTTTTAAAATGATCAGGAAGGATTGATTCACAAGATCTATCACTTTCATTCCAAAAAGAAACCAATTTCACTCCAAAATACGCTATTTACCGATTAGCAGTGATTTTTTGTTCCACTACTGGCTCCTTTACCTTAGTGCTCAAAGTCACAGGCCAATGGTCAAACGGAGTCTGTGATTCCTCTTGAAAACAACCTTGTGATCCGAACTGTTGCTTTAGCTCTGGAACGTCAAACCACTGCACAGAAACTTCTTACCTCAAAATGACCTTTGAGGGTCACCAAAGCCATTGGTAGACAGTTATATCTGGATTAAAAATTTGTCACATTTTCAGGGCCAAGAGTCAAAATAGGAATCCCCATTTGAAGAATTCGATTCGGATTCCGAAAACCTATCAGTCACATTCAAAGTTCGATTTGAAAAAAGTCTTGGGCGCCCCCCTCGATTTCAGGAGACACGTGTCTTTGGGTTTTTCAACCCCCGAAGCCATATCTGAGTTGAAAGGGCTGCGGTGGCGGCGGGGGGGGGGACTTTTGTGATACCCTGTATATGCACCAGTGTGGTAGCTACGCTCGGTTGGCCATACTTTCGTACACAACCACCGCCAGTGCATTGATTGTGCAGAATTCGACCTTTTTCAACCAGATGCTAAAAATTGTATCTCGACTCTATACCCGTGATAGTCTGGCGGGGGGAGGGGGGTCTGAGTAGGAAACTTGTATTCCAAGAGGTTTGAAAGTGGAGTCGTATGTATTATGAAGTGCTAAATCGAATACATGAGGTCGCCAGCCCGAAAACCCCGACAGTTTTCCGCTTTCAACAATTTGTTGAGGGCAATTAGGATTTTTTGCAAAGGTCTTAGAAAATATGCATTCCAACGAAAAATTGTACAGGACTACAGTTGTAGAGCACAAGATTCCCTACAAAGAAGGTTCTCACAAGTTTCCCGGGAAACCCAAGCTTAAGATCATGTCAGAATCTCGCGGCAAAAAAGGGGTTACAACTAACGCTATGGTGTTTAAACCAATTGAAGCGAGGGTGGTCGCAAATGACTCGAAATTAATCCAGGAATGTGCCTCCGGTGCAATCTGTGAGGATAAACGTCTCTCACTCTTGAGAAGGAATCGATGAGTCGCGAGATATTCCAATTCTGATTCGCGAAGAGCGTGACCTTGCTAGTTACGTCGAGTTTTGAGGGAGATCTAGTGGTATGTCCTCACTGATCGTACCAGAGGCACATTCCTGACGCACTTCCAAATCATTTGCGACCACACCCACCTCAATTGGTGTAAAACTATCGGGTAAGTTGTATCCTCGTTTTGCGTGAGACTCCGACACGGCCTTGAGTGTGTCACAGCGTCATCTCGCAGCGAGACTGCCGACGATTTTAGCCTCAGAATTTGTATTTATTCTCTCATTTTGCTTTACATTCGAAGGAGTTAAAGTTCGACGGGATCAGATGGGGACCATTTTCTAGGAATATTCATTCTCTTCAGAATGCACAAGTAAGGTCACCCAGCCATGAATTGGTTACTGTCAAAGTGACAGCAACTTTAGTAGCTCTGCGTCGGCCGCCCCATAGCCCATGTTCAATGCGCGAAACAATTTCCGCGCATTACTCGCCCTGGGCTCGAGTTGTAAAGACCCGATTTGAAATTTTGTGTTCTACAGCTTTGGTCTTGTACAATTTTTCATCAAGATGCATTGAGTTCTTTGTAAATAGCCAAAATTTTGCACTACATATTGATAATAACAAAAAAACAAGGGGTCTTCGAGTTGGAATCGACTAATTCAACCATCCATTTGAACACACACATAAAGTACTAAGAGTTTCTCACGGAAATTCTCGGTAAGTCCTCACTTTGTCCAAGAATAGAAGCTGACGAGGATTATTACATAACATTTAAATTTCTGTTTCAATCTAATGCTATTTATGGACTATATATTTCTATGATTTGTAATTAAAAAACAGATATCAGGAAGCTCAGGAATGGAATCAATTATCCACCATGTCTAAGTCATTGCTAGATAGGAATATTTCATGATCAACATACCTAAAATTTTGCAAAGACGAGCCCAAGCAGATATCAAATAACTGAGCTGAGGGTCATCTTCTGGCAATTCCGAATGAGATTTCAAGAGTAGATCCATCACTTCATTTGCATCTCCAATAAACTGTGAAATTAGTTAGGCAGAAAATTTTAGTTATGAATATCAGTTGTCAAGTGCATGCTCGAGACTTACTTTTTCGGGTCCTACAGCAAGTCCAATGAGACTAACACATTCTATAGTTTTACCACGGAGCAATTTGTGCTCAGGTGAGGTTGCATTCGTGATAATGTACTTCAAACACGGCATGAGCCTGTCGTAATATTTCACAAACTGTTCTTCACACGTGTCAGCAACACTAGCTATTGTTGTAACAACCTGGAAAGAATATGTTTATATAATTTTTGTCTGAATAAAGACTGCGTGAATACATTAGTGGAAACGGGGGGCCAGGTGCTGACGAAGATTATTGTTGAGTAGAATCAAAGAGATCTTTCCACGGTGGTCCTGAACCAAGTCTACCCTCCGCTGACGACAGCAAGTAGGATTCTCGTTGGATATGGTTTGGCACATCTGTGGGATCACAACCTAGTAAGAATCAAAATCGCAAGGGCCGTTTTTTAAAAAAGTCGAAAAAACGTGTTTTTACGATGTTTCCCCCTTTTCAGCCTCAAAAACTCGGAAGGGACACATTTTATCGAAAAATATGTAGAGCAACTTTTTGTAGAACTTGAAACGATGAACAAAAAAGGTTTCTACACATTTTGCCATATAACATCTCCTGTTCCTGTAATAAACGTATTTCGTCTGAGACTCGTATTTTATCTGTCATTTTTCACGGTTTCGACCCCATAACTAAAAGGGAACGCATTTTATCGAAAAAAAAGTACAGTAATTTCTTGTAGATCTTTGAAAAGTAAATCAAGAAGGTCTTAACACATTTTTCGATACAAGGTCGTCCGTTCCCGTAAAAAACGTATTTCCGGCTGAGACTCGTATTAGAAATAGGAGGCCTTACATGAAAGAATATGGTACATATATTTCTTGTTTATCCTTTGAAGATCTACAAATATTTAATGTACATATTTTTTGATGAAATGTGTTCGTATCGAGTTATGGGGTCGAAACCGTGAAAAATGGTAGATTAAATACGAGTCTCAGACGAAATACGTTTATTACACGAACAGGAGGTCTTATAGGGAAAAATGTGTAAAGACCTTTTTTGTTCATCGTTTCAAGTTCTACAAAAAAATGCTCTACATATTTTTCGATAAAATGCGTTCCTTTTGAGTTTTTGAGGATGAAAAAGGGGAAATCATCGAAAAAACACGTTTTTTCGCCTTTTTTAACAAACGGCCCAAGTGGCGATTTTGACTCTTAGTAGGTTGTGATCCCACAGATGTCCCAAACCATATCTAACAAGAATCCCACTTGCTGTCGTCAGCGGAGGATAGACTTGGTTCAGGACCACCGTGATTCATGAGCGTCAGCTAAATGGGCTTTCGAAATTGAGACCCGAGCTTTCTCGCTCTTCGATGAAAGAAACTTTCAAAAGGATGCAAACAATATCAAATCATAGTTTCAACCCAATTACAGGATTGAGACTACATTACAAAACCGAAAAACAAAAAGGATCAGAATGCCTCCATAACCAAACTATGACTTTCTTGTATACTTTTTGACGTAGAAATCGAATTCGACCTCAGTTCTGTGCCTCAGCGTCATTTTTTTTAAATCGCAAGGAACAGATGTTCTTATATACGGCGTTCTCAACTTTTTATGCTCGAATTGTAAATTGAAGAGTCTGGCAGCACCACGATGTAATGAACCTGAAGCGTAATAGAACGATAATTTCTTGCGTATTTTGACTTCCTCAACTCAATGGGAATGGTTCCAGAGGGCCAGGATATGTTTACTTCTCCCCTCTGACTCCAACAGAGTGATGGGACTTTTTCCAATATTTCGGGATGAGCTGAACTGATTGGTTGACACGAAATCTTGTGAAAATGCTACCATTAAGGTGTTAGAGAGCAATATGAACAGGGGCACGCTCAAATGAAATGGGAATTAATCCAAATTGCCTATTCAACGATCGATTGAGCTCGTAGGAAGAGACCCGATCAAAAGCCTTACAATTTTAGAGAGAGGAAAAAACTACAAATAGTTTTCAAGATATCGAAAAATTACAAAATTAGTAGAGAAAAATGTACAGGTTGAGCGCTCCACAGGTCAAACTCATCGGGGGATGCGCATAGTCTAGCATTCGAAGTACTACGAAATTCGAGAATGCAATTTGCTTATGACTGTGAGATAAATGATAGGATTTACCTGTTCTAAAACGAGCTTCGTTCCTTTTTCGACCAATTCTCGGAACTTCGCTGTTAGAATAGATTCCAGCTTTGCCATTATTGCATCCAGGTAAGGCATTAATATATTTTTCGGACAATCTTCACTGAAGTTGACCAAAGCCGCTCCAGCATGAGCTTGAACTCGAGGGTTAGCATTATCATCCAACACTAACAGCAATCCAGGTATCACAACATCATGGAATTTTTTCTCGAAAATTGGTGCAAAATCTGTTGACATCTGCCCTACTGCATTGCATGCTGCGTAGCGTACTCTCGGATGCTAGATGAGTAGGTATGAATAAACACATGAATAAGATCGAGGCTTGCCAATCGAAAATTTCTCTCTGACCATCATTTCCTCTATGTGTTGCAAAAAGAATACCTCGTACGTTACCAACGAGTGAGAGAGAAAATATGCAAATCATGTGGATCATCAGAATATCAAAGATACTTACTGGATCTTGCAAATACTGCATGATACCCTCCATTATTTGTGGCAATATATTTTCCATTTGCTTGTGACAACCTTCGCCAACAGCGGATATAGCCATCAGAGCGGCATGCCTGAAAGTCAACAGTGCAGGTTACCTTCCACTGAAAGGCACTAAGTTTTTTTCACAACAATCGGTACCGAGGAAGGAGATTTAACATAATTCCAACAAAACACGATTCTAAAAGAGTTTTGCTGAATGCTCCCTCATGCACGCATCAATTTTCAAAACAGTGAAATATAACGTTCAGCAAAAATTTGCCCAAGCCGAGTACAAATATAATTCTGAAGAATTCGAAAAATCTTGGATTTTGGCTGCTCTATCCACAGAACTCTTCATCATCATTCACGTTATGTGCCAATCATTCCAACAACAGTCCCTCCTGGATAGATTTCTCAGGGATGACCAATACCAAAGCTTTACGACTGTTCCTACACACTAAGCTTATTTCTGTTTGGCCTAGATTTGTTCGAGAATGTTGAATAATAATGATTGGCTGTCGGTTTTTCCTGCCAACTGTACAACTGTCAGGAAGAAACCTACAGAGTCAATCATTATTATTCGACTAAAATCCTGCGTTAGAGTCATATATTCTCCAATTCAAGAATGTTGAAAAATTACATTAGATTTTGAGACTTAATGGACACTTGACAATCGATAGATATTGTATGGTATATCACATTACATACCTGTATTTCCAGTCGGTACTACTCAACATAGATGGGATATTCTGGACTATTTGAGGTAGCATGGTCTTGCCACCAAGACCGCAGGCTAATCTGTCCAGAGCACTTTCAGCAACAACGTTATTACTGTCATTGTCCTCTTCAATAATCTCATCTGAAAAGCTCCATTCATCATCTTCGTCTAAATCTGTCATCATTTTCAGAACCAGAGGAACCAGCGCAGCAATATATTTTCCTCCAACTTTCCTAA
The DNA here is from genome assembly GCA_029851415.1 of Eretmocerus hayati. Classification (NCBI taxonomy): domain Eukaryota; kingdom Metazoa; phylum Arthropoda; class Insecta; order Hymenoptera; family Aphelinidae; genus Eretmocerus; species Eretmocerus hayati. The sequence continues at coordinate 192,007,813 of CM056742.1, read as the reverse complement.
CCATAGCTGGGGCTGTTTCAGCAAGAGACACAATGACTTCCAAAGCTAACTGTCTCCAAGGAATATCTAAATCTTCATTCGAAAAAACCTTCATACACATCTCAATAATGCTCTCTAACTGTGGTCTAAGGAATTTTGGAGCTGATTCTGCGATATCAATCATGACTTTGAGTAATGCATCATCTTCCTGTTTTTCAACTGACTGTGCTGTGACAAGTACAACCGATGGCAACAAATCCGCGAAATGCTTTTGAATATTTGTTTCTTTGTCGTGGAGTATGATAAAAGCACCAATAGCTCTAACTGCTTGGAACTGCACCTGTGAGATTTTTGATTTATGATTAGCGCTTCGAGTTCAAATAAAAATAGAATCAAAATTTGGGGTTGTGAGCCTCGTATCTGTCTGTAAATTATAACTTCACAAATTACAGTCATCAGAAAGCTTTTTGCTCTTGGAGAAACTGTGGCAGATACGATGGGAATCGTACTTGCGTATCATTCTCCTTTGCGGAAAATATCTTCACATTTTTGAAAATAAAATTCAGACTCACTTCATAGTTGGATGTGTCATTGACTGAGATTTGTAACATCTGTTTGATAAGATCCAAATAATTTGGCTGTTGATTGCCAAAAACACATGGGACACAACTGCAATAAAAATTTCTCATTGATTGAGGTTTGATTGATTCCGACTGGGTTCATTTTCACTGGATTAGCAGGTGTAGATTATGATATGAGCGATCATGCATTAGAAATTCAAGCAAGAATCACAAACTTTCATGGAAGTGAGATAGAGGGTCAACTTACGTAAACATGCGGAGTGCACTATCTTTGAGAGCAGGCGAAGGACTATTAGCACATTGAAATAGGAATTGCAAGAATTCTGGCCATTGATTGTTGCCATCATCATCAATCAAATTCCGTGCAATTTCAGCAGCTACTTCACATATTTTCCGTCTGATTCGGGGAGATTGCTCATTCTGAACTGCCATCAAAATCTGTTCTTTCAGTTGTGCCTGTCCTTCTGGTGGAATCTTGAAATATTGGATAATTGATCAGAATGAAACTCAGAGCATTTTTGTCAGCCCAGCTGAGTGAGTACTAATTGCAGACCAAAATACCAGTTTCAAATTTTCCGCGGTATTCGAAAGACACCTTTTATAGGCTAGTAATTCTAGCTCAAAAATGACCCGTTCTCCACATGACTACCATAGGACAGTTCTATTTCTTTTCGATGCGTTACATCGCGTATAATACGGTAACATACAATCGACCAATTGTTGGCCTGTGAAAAGGATTGCAATCGTCAAATACTGCGCGATTTTGCATTTTTCCGCATTATTTTGCTCGTAGCTCTGTCGTTTCGATATTTAGATTGTTTCATGTGATGGTACCATGTTGTACACAATGGAAATCCCTAAATATTCAAAACAAAATTCATCTTTCGATCTTGCATGTAAGTGGCTCAAATTGGCAATAAAGGCAAAAAATGACGAAATTTTCTTTGATTTTTCATTTTAAAAAAAGTCAACCGACTGATGTGTCACTGCTGGAGCCTATAGTCCTTGTTGACTTCTATATGAGTCATTCTGGAGCAAGCTGGACAAAACCGTCACCAGGGGGGTCTGGGAAAATTCCGCAAAAATTTTTTTCCATCAGTACTATGTTGAAATGGTACGGAAAAAATTTTTCAGATTTTTTCGGCCCCCCTATGGGCCCCAGGGCCCATGAAAGGGCCATTTTAGGCCCTTTTTAGCCTATCCTAGGAAAATCATAGTTCCAACGCAATTCAATATTTTTTAACGTACTTGGGCGCATTTTTCTCGTCAAGACTAGTACTTTTGAAAAAAAAATTGTCCAAGGCCACTTAGTAAGCCTGACGACTTCTGCAAGCTAATTATTGAGAGCAAATTTTAGCGATTTTTGGGCCTGCTTCAAAGCGATCTAGCTCCTACTAGACATGTGATAATCGACTTCTGCAGGTGGTCATTTTAAAGGTCTTGAAAAAACCTACAATTTGACCACCTGCAGAAGTCGATTATCGTACTTTTTATAGGAGCTATAGCCGATACAAGTTGAGCTATTTACGAATAAGTCGAAAATTCAGGACTCGATTCGAAAAATATATCTTAATTTTTTTCACGAAACTTGTGCGAAAATGTTCTTTCAGACATCTACTTTCAGTAAAAAAGATTTGGCGGAGGTTATTTTTTTTGATTTTTTTTGCCAAGCGTTACAAAATGCCGCATTTCGTGGTTTTAGCAAAAACGGCATCATCGACCACGGTCACATATGCTCCCATCTGAACTGATGTGCACCAATCTGTGTGAAAGTACTCCTCAAAGTACCCCCAAGTACGTGTAAGAAGTTGCGGGGACGAGCCTCCACCCAGGAGCGAGCTGTAGGTTCTATTCACCGTGTCCAAAATAGGCATTATTTTGGCTATTCGAGCGTAAGCGACCGAGAGCATGATTTTACTCGTTCTGGCTTACAAATGAGATAATGGGCTAGAATGAGGATCCAAACATATTTTTCCGACTCAAAATGACCATCTGAACACAATTCCGAGGTCAGTTTAGCTCTAGAATGTCGTCTAGTGCCTCAACGGTGTCAGAACCCGTCGACAGAATCTAAGTTCTTGAGGGGCAGAGGGACGACTATTTAGAGCAAAGCTGACCTCGGAATTGTGTTGAGATGGTCATTTTGAGTCGGAAAAGTATGTTTGGATCCTCATTCTAGCTCATTATCTCATTTGTAAGTCAGAACAAGCCAAATCATGCTCTCGGTCGCTTACGCTCGAATAGCCAAAATAATGCCTATTTTTGACACGGTAAATAGAACCTACAGCTCGCTCCTGGCTGAAGGCTCGTCCCCGCAACTTCTTACACGTACTTGGGGGTACTTTGAGGAGTACTTTCACACAGATTGGTGCACATCAGTCCAGATGGGAGCATATGTATCCGTGGTCGATGATGCCGTTTTTGCTAAAACCACGAAATGCGGCATTTTGTAATGCTCGGCGAAAAAAATCAAAAAAAATAACCTCCGCCAAATTTTTTTTATTGAAAGTAGATGTCTGAAAGAACATTTTCGCACAAGTTTCGTGAAAGAAAATTAAGATATATTTTTGGAATCGAGTCCTGAATTTTCGACTTTTTCGTAAATAGCTCAACTTGTATCGACTATAGCTCCTATAAAAGGTACGATAATCGACATCTGCAGGTGGTCAAATTGTAGGTTTTTTCAAGACCTTTAAAATGACCACCTGCAGAAGTCGATTATCATATGTCTAGTAGGAGCTAGATCGCTTTGAAGCAGGCCCAAAAATCGCTAAAATTTGCTCTCAATAATTAGCTTGCAGAAGTCGTCAGGCTCACTAAGTGGCCTTGGACAAATTTTTTTTTAAAAGTACTAGTCTTGACGAGAAAAATGCGCCAAAGTACGTTGAAAAATATTGAATGGCGTTGGAACTATGATTTTCCTAGCATAGGCTAAAAAAGGGCCTAATATGGCCCTTTCATGGGCCCTGGGGCCCATAGGGGGGGCCGAAAAAATCTGAAAAAAATTTTTTCGTACTATTTCAACATAGTACTGATGGAAAAAAATTTTTGCAGAATTTTCTCAGACCCCCCTGGTGACGGTTTTGTCCAGCTTGCTCCAGAATGACTCATATACATAGAAAAAATCAAGTCAATCTATTCATAAACAACCGAGCTATACAATTTGTTTATCCAAAATTGTTATTTTCTGCACTAGCTGACAAACATTACTTAGCGTTATAAAGTTTTTTTGGAAAATCCGGTAGATACCTGAAACCCTCTACTACAATATGCAATGATGAGACTGGTCAATTTGTGACGGATGAGTAATATCCGTCCTGCCTCTCTCCTGGGCCAAGTAATACAATTTATAATCTAATCACAAAGTTATTGTTTCAGCAAGAGCCGAGCGAAGGAGAGGACATTTTTAAGGTAAGAGAGAGAGAGAGAAAGCACACTATAGCGAGACGGGCCCGCGCGGGTTATAGATATAGCAGTAGCCATACTTCCCCTCGCGCTCCCTCCCCTCGCGCGCCATTTCATCATCACCACGCTGCCGGCGGCAGACTTACGTCGTATTCGGTTGGATGAGCACGTGCCGTCGCTCGCTCAATTCTACTCCGTTTTTGCCGCGCGTTTCCTCGTCGCCGCTACACAAAGTCACGGTACGCGCGTGCATATTAGACCTGGTGCAGTGGTCTCGCAACCGACCCTGTATTTAGTGGATTATTCGAGGAGCCCGGTGCAGCTTCCTGACCACACGAGGTCAAATCGCCGACCGTGCCAAGCGTCCAATCAGCGACCGTCCCCGATATTCTGTAAATATGTTTCGACTTCCTCTTATTTATTTTCATTAAAGCTTCGGTGCTTAACTCCATCACCTTGCTCTTATCATTTCATGCTCCCTCTCAACATGCAAAATATAGAGTAAGTAACCCACAAAATTAAACCAGGTTCTGCCTGGATGTGCCTGAGTAAACCCAGTCACAAATTATTATATTCGAAACAAACCCGTCCTGGAGCCATTTATTTACAAAAATTGCGTAATTGACTAAGGTAAGTGTCCGTAATATGGCGCACTTTTCGATAGGGGTGGGGAGGTTTTAGCTTCAAATCGCGGTAATATCGTATAAATGGACGTTTCTCTCTTCTGGTATACGTGGAGCATGGTCTAAGATCCTCAGAAAGTCAAGTTAAGTATCATCCTCGTTTTGTCGGATCAATTGAATTCACAGGCAAATTATGGAGATCTAGTTCATGTCCCGATTATGAGACAGAATCTTCTTCCTGTGGCCGTGGTGTTCCACGCACAATGTCCGTATCATGGGACACCAAAAACACTCACTCTAAATCTCTTGGAGGGAAAGAAGCCTTTAACTACAGGCTTTTTCCCCTTCAAGCTTGCAGGGATCTCGGGATGCCTCTAACTGGAGACAAATTTACCTACAATTGAAGGGAAGTTCGGTTTTCCCTCCAAGGTGGAGAACTAACCTCAAAATTGGTGTAAACATAGGCGAGTTGTTTTAACACAACTCGCGGGAGTTCCTTTAAAGGGCTCAGAAAAAGTAGCAAGAGCGTAAAGCCAAATTGTAGTGTGTGCCAGTGGTTTTTTGCGTAAGAAGAAGGTTGAATGTTTTGATTCAACTATCTTGACAACCTGAAATTATCAAAGTCAAAAACTGCTAGAAGGTCATTGTGGTAAAAAATTATTCCTCTTTTTGCATATGAGTCAATTTTAAAGGACTAATTGATTGGAAAACTCAGCAAATCTCAGAATGCATGAGCAGTACTTGTCTTCCCAAAGGCTTTGCTCTATGGCTTAGGATATACATAAAACTTCATGTTTGGAATGAGTCTCTTGCGACAACTACCTCCATTATGAAAACAAAATACACATGGATTGGAAATATTATTGCATTCAAAGATTTCATAGGAACAAGTGATGATTTTGAGGTAGAGACTGGTAATACTTCTTCATGCTGTTACCTGAATCCAAGCGCTTGAGTTGCTTGACTTAGAAATATCAGAGGGTGATGGAGCCTCACAATGGGAGAGATCATATGATCTTTAGTACGTAACTCATTCACTTTATTTGTACTGAAGTGTCTTGGACAGAAAGGTGAAGCATGTGTGTCAGTGGTATATCAGATACACATCCTTTGTCGAAGGGCAAAAGAGCCAATCTAATGTTCGCACTCTCACAAACTTTGATCCTTATATTTCTTGCTTATCAGGGAACGCATTTATTGACACCAATTTGGAGTGATGTAGCTGCATCCATAATTTAGAAGAAAGGTGTATACAACACAACCCTTCCATGCAGAACTAGGTGACTTTGAGGTTATGAAGGCAGACATGGATAATATTCAGGTTAACTTGTTATACTGAGCTATTTGAGTGCACGACGGCCTCATGATTGGTTTTAAGTTTGTTTATAAATATCACCCAAACGTCGCAAAAATCCTCGTACAAAGTACTATTTGCTGGGTACAAATGCACCTAGGAAATGAAACACCGCTCTGACTGTTCCATAGCTACGGACATCTGAGCCACCGCGGTACGTGAAATGAAACACTGTTATATTTAAAGAATCTCATTGAAGCAAAGCTCAAATCAATCAGATATAGGAAAAATAACGTCTTACCAACCATTTTAAAACATTTCTGCACGGCTAACAGTTGATTAGTTCATTTATTAAGGATAGCTCATCGGGCACTTTCATGCCCGGTGAACGGTTGGGCCGAGCAGTCCATTGCAGACGAGGGCGCGGATCAGCTTCACAGACAATTTTTTAATTAAATACTCGTTATGGAATTGTGAATCTTTTTCGAATTAGTTTGCAAATATCAAAGGTTGATCTCAAAATCATTACTCAGTGTCGAGATGTATTAGTTTTTCTGGGAAAATCGATTTTCATCATGTGTCCCATAGATACGTACAGTGGCCCTCAAACCCGGACATCTACCTTATCTGCCACACTCGACAATACGAATGAACATGAAATCTCGCTAATGGTCTGGCAAAATCCGGCAGACAGTTGGCGAGACTTTCCATCATCATCCTGATCTACATCGAGTCTTGATTTGAGTCTGGCTGGATGAGCCAGACTTTCAGCGACACCATCAAAAGTTTCACTGAGTCTGGTGAGCCATACATACTTACTACGAGACCTTGAGAAAGACATATTTTGCCAGACTTTCTGCGAGATGTTTTTTTTTTTACACGAGATAGACCGGGACATCTACCTTATTTGTTTTGCAGGGGGACTGAGAAGAAGATAGATATTGATACACTCTTGCCTGCATCACATTGTGCTATTTTCTCTCTAGATTTCGGGGAAGAAGACATTTGTCTACGACCTTTTGATTCGGAGATATCGATTTTGTTTCGAAAATCGATATTGTTTAAATGATTGAAGATTAAGAGCTCAAATTTAGGGTAATAGTGAAGGACAGTCTGAAGTTTATTATAAAAAATATTGGGTATACATACCTGATCTCATCTCTTCTTTCCAGCAAGTGACAGTTGATGTCCAACTTCGTTTGGATGAAAAGAGCTACAGAGAGGCGTGGTGAAGGTACTCCCGCGACGCGGCGGAGGTGTGCCGCGGCTCCACAGAAACCGAGGCCCAACCTTGAAACTCGAGCTCGCGGATTCTTTGAAGATATTTTCAGGTTTTACTGAAGCAATTTTCATCATTTTTTTAAATGGGGGAGCTTCTCGAAAAAATAACATTGGTGAACATTTCAAAACGATTCGACCATTTATTCCATGTGTAAATGGGGTATCCGCATATAAGTATCTCTAGAATGATTCAATTATCAATTTATCTCCACTCTCTCACTAGGAGAGCGTTTGGATTGTACATGGAAGATGACATTTTAAAGGAAAAGCGGAGTAGAAAATTCGGAAAATATGGAAGTTTTCCAACTTTGAAAGTCATATTTTCAAAATTATCTATTTCGTTATTCCTGCAAATATGTCATCTTCCTGGTACAATCGGAATCCTCCCAATGGAAAAGTAAAGATGGATTAATAATTGAATTATTCTAGAGATACTTGTTTGTGCATACCCATTCACACATGAAATGAATGATCGAATCGTTCTGAAATGTTTACCAATGTTATTTTTTCGAGAAGCTACCCCATTTCAGAAGGGGAATGGTGAAAATTGCTTCAGCGAAACCTGAATCTTCAAAAACCCCGCGAGCTCAAATTTCAAGGTTGCGCCTCGGTTTCTGCGGAGCCGCGAGAGTACAGGAATCCCTCCGCATTCGCGGAGATACGTATCAGCAAAGTACCGCGAATACAAAAACCACGGATGAAAAGACATTGCTCTTATGGGAAATTAAGGGTTACGTCTTGAGCTCACAGAAGAAGCTCAATTCCCCGGACCATATTCAGAATTGATTCCTCTTCATACAAGTGAAGCTACAAATTGATTATAAAAGTCGTAGCCATTGTTACTTTTGAAAAAAAAATCAGGTAATTTTGATTGTCTAGTACGCTTTCAAGTATCTTCATACAAATCTCTGAAAGGGGCTAGCAGTGCTTCGAAACCGTGTTTGATACTCACGAATTGACCGAATCGTTGGCTCATTGACTTTGAAATTTTGAGCAACATAACCCACTTTTTCTCCTTCTTCCAGCATCTCCAAAATATTGAGTTTTTCACCGATATTCATCACTTCTTTCTTCCTTTTACTACTTTTCTCTGAAGGTTTCTTCTGATTTGGGGCCACCGTTTTGTGAAACTTGTCGAAATATCTCTAGTGAAATAGTATACCAGAGTATCAAAGTTAGCAATGCAAATAAAAACATACAAAAATCTTGATGTGATTTGACCCGAGTTGCGATTCTTATTACCATTGCTAACTACATTCATTCACAAATCAGTGAGTACGAATTTGAGCAGTGAATTGGAGACTTAGCGTGTGATTAGAAAATCGATACTATCGTTCCACCCGGGATCAAATTCGCGAATAACCGAGGCCAAGGACCGCGAATACGGAGGGAGTGCCGCAATTGGCCAATCGCGAATAACCAAAACCGCGAATAAAAAGTCCGCGAATACAGAGGGATTCCTGTACCCCCGCCACGCCTCCCTGTAGTTCTTTCCATCCAAACGAAGTTGGACATCAGCTGTCACTTGCTGGAAAAAAGTGATGAGATGAGCTATGTATATCCAATATTTTTTATAATAAACTTCAAACTGTCCTTTACTATCACCCTGAATTTGAGCTCTTACTTTTTGATCGTTTGAACGGCATCAATTTTTAAAACAAAATCGGTATCTCCGAATCAAAAGGTTGTAGAGAAATGTCCCCCTCTCCCCCCAAATTTAGAGAAAAAATTGCACAATATGATGCAGAAAAGACTGGATCGATATCTATAGTATTCTCAACGTGCAAAACGAAAAGTCTATTTTCCAATTTTTATAAACAAAAGGCTCCAGGACGGGTTTGTTCTGAAAAATTGACCAGTTTCATCATTGTATATTGTAGTAGAGGGTTCCAGGTACCTACCAGATTTTTCAAAACAACTTTGGTACGCTAAGTAATTTTTGTCAGCTATCGCATAAAACAACAATTTTGGGTAAACAAATTGTATAGCTCGGTTGTTTATGGATGGATCAACTTGATTCTTTCCATGTATGAAGAAGTTAACAAGGACTATATCCTCCAGCAGTGTCACTCCAATTATCGGTTGACTTTTCTCGAAATGAGAAATCAAAGAAAATGTTGTCAATTTTCACCTTTATCGCTACTTTTAGCGAATCAGACATGATTCTGTTTTGAATATTGAGCAAATTTCATTGTGTACAACATGGTACCACATAGGACAATTTAAATACCAAAACTACACAGCCACAAGCAAAATAATGCAAAAAAATGCTAAATCGCGCAGTATTTGACGATTGTAATTCTTTTTACAGGCCAAAATTGTTCAATTTCATGCTACCATGTTCTACACGATGTCCCACATCAAAAAAGAATAGAACCATCCTATGGCAACGATGCACAGCTAATTTACTAGAATTACTAGCATATCACTGTGAGAATACAAATTGTCAAGCCAGATTCGGATGCAAAATACTTTTAGTTGAGTCAATTTGAGCTAGTCAGATGCCGGTGATCGAACGGTGTGAGCATAAAATGAAAATGATTCTTCTTCTTTTGAGAGCTCATTACGAACTCTCAAAATCAAAAAGAAGGTTGTTAGAACGAGAAAAAGATACGCTCTTCCTCGTTATTACGTTAGTGACCCTGGGTTTCGAGACAATTCCGTCATCCCATGAAAGAATCCATTGCACCAGTGCGTACTTTTTACCCGAAAAATGTTTCATCTTTTGATTTGTAGAATCCTTGGAGCCATGCATACAAACTCTATTGAAGTAACTTCGTCTGAAACAGGCAGGGTCCAACACGTCGTTTTTAAGGCTTCACGGTTGGAAACATATTAAAAAACTTAATTCGGACACTCCAGTCTGGAAACTGTAGTTTTTACGTCCGGCCCGCGAGCCTCAGGCTCACCATAGAAGAAAAAGATATTAAATTTTGAAACACATCTTATCTGTATATTTTTGCATCTGAGATCAGCCTGACATCATAGCGACAGTAAAAAAGAAATATTCCGTAGTATGACTCTACGGAAATATTCTGAGTCACATCTTTTTGAATCGAATAGACTTGTTATTCATTGCAGAATAATTTCAGACATCAGGAAACGATACCTTAGGATAGAATTCCATGAATTCAGAAGAAAATAATCGCCGCAAGAGGATCGCAGCCATTCCACGCAACTCTTCAGTGACTCCCACATCACAGGTGAATCGAAGCAGCAAGTGTACTTTGTTTTCTACTGGCAAATTTTTATAGGCCTCCTAAAGCAGACAAGAGAGAAAATTAGTGCAGAATTCCAAGTTCTAGATCAATAAAGATGAGAGACTAAATTCGAGCCACTGACGTTTATCCGTGAAAAAATGTTCTCTAGAAGAGATCGTGAATCATTTCGCTGCAAGAATTTTTTCACTCGAGTATTCAGTTGAATGAGCTCAAGCTGAGCAATTGATGAGACATATTATGAATATATTACTAGCTTTGTTTCGTTTCCTCTAAGGCATTACGGTCACCGAGCTGGCTGAATTTTGATCACATTTTTTCGAGTTCTCTCTTGGCTTAGCTGAGCTACTGAAGGGTACAAGCTAGTTAATACTGTGTATTCGACAAATGATCATGTAGCAAAAGTTGAAAAAAAATTTTAATCAATATGGACAAAAAGTCATTGACTAGTAAGTACAGGCAGCCCCCGCTATTCGCGGTTAATGCGTATAAAGAAAATGCCGCGAATACCGGAACCTTGGGCTTATGGGAAAAGGGGGATTACGTATACATATGTGGATCCGTGAGTAACTAAAAAACTCGACACATCATCTTTAGATGATAAATTCATGTAATAAGCCCAGCAAAATGAATTAATATATGAAAGATACGAAGTAACAGTCTGATACGATTGAAAAACTACTGTGATTCACTCCAAAATCTGTGGAAACAATCAGTCACGAGCGTGCGAGTGAAGGGCTCTATTACTTTTGACTAGCGAGATTGACAAACATAGTCAGCAACAATGTCTGGTAAGTGGCCATAGGAAGTTTTAGTGGCAGGCAAATTCAACATTTTCAATTTCTCCGAAAGGCTCACAGTTTATGATCACGTTTTCTGATTGACGGATATGCATTCTTTTTCACGTACTGTGTCATGACAAGAATCTAGATAGTGTAACAACAACTTTGTCATATAACTAATTAATCAGTCTCAGGAAACAATAACAATACCAACACCCTGAAAATGATGAACACTCAATCACAAAGTTGTTTTGGGATGAGACACTTGAATGAAATCCATCGAAAATTCACATTTCATGAGGTGAATTATCTCTAATATCCAGATCCAAACCGCGAATAAGCGAGTCAGGGCCCCGCGAATACGGGGGGATACCGCAAATCAGAAACCGCGAATAAGCGAATTCCGCGAATAACGGGACCGCGAATAGCGGGGGCTGCCTGTACCTTCAATCAGTCGTTTCTATTTTTTCCCGCTACTCTTGCAATTTGCGTTACCCAGTGAATTGTCGAATACGAGTTGAATTTTGACAATAGCTTACAATTTATCCCATATTTTGCACCATTAACATCCAGTAAAATGCAGATTAAGGTCTACAGATGGGGTGTTCGGCAACTACAAGCTTCTTGTCGGATTTGAATACTACAGGACTGACGAGCTTCTTCAGAAGAAGGTTCCTCACCATATCAAGCTTGGTACTCCCCCCCCCCCTCTTCCCATCTCGGTTGCAAATTCTCAAAGAAAAAAGAAGAGAAGATGAATTAAGCTCGCTACAATGGCACGACAGTCCTCGAGCACTCGAGGTCGTTGAGAAATTTCGCACGATCTGACGGGAAATTTCGTTGCAGATGTACCAAATAATCACGATCGACGATCACCCAGACAGAAGAACCAATGGAATAAAAATTATCAGAAATCCGAGCACAAAGTATTTGAGCTGTGTGTAGACGTAAAAACTTGACTTCAGGGTACAAAGGATCCTACCTTTGCGAGTAATAATGATCAACTTAGACCTTACTATCATAGATTTCTATCAGTTCTCACAATTGAGTATTAGGGTATGAGGTATTCACGGTGAGCCGGAAGGACGAAAAAGGTCAAGTTGCGTGAACGTCAGGAATTCCTCTGAGGTATGTCTCGGGATCACCTCGACATCATTTTCCAACAAAAATGAAAATATTCCATCGAGGGTTTTTCAAATAAAGTCGATTTATCCATTTTTTGCCACTTTTTTTGAAATTACGATTTCGCTCTACGGTTATGTATCTCATCTCCAGCCTCTGAAAATCAGGAGAGTAGGTGAATTCGACGTGGAAAGGTCTAATCTTTCGAATTACGGAGTCAGAATTAGTCCCAAAAGGTGCACAGGCCGTTAAAGTCTCAGTCAAGGTGAAAAACCTCGATTTATGAGGATAATTCACTCGAAATGTATGGATACCGTTCCTGGTAATCATAGGAAGCGTCGAAATTTATCTGTTAATCATACTAGCTCTGAGTAGAAGCGTACTATGTCATTGGTTGAGGGCATACAGAATGCACTGCTTCCTATTATTCAAATTCGCGCCCAGATACAGTCGATAATCATAGTCCCCGACGAGCTGAAACTGACGCTGGAATCGAGGAGTTCTGTGTATCAGCTGGAATTGAGACAAGGAAATGTAGTAAACAGACATTGGAATTCTTAAAGAGATTGACAAACATTCTTTTGTTGAGAAAGAGACATTTCAGTATCAGTACGCCAGTTGCTCACAGGGGATGTTCCTCTCAGGGCTCCGAAAAGGGCCCTTTCCAGATAGGAGAATCAAGAAGTTGGATAAGAATACATAGACGTTTATTTGTTTCTCCCAACAAAAAACGTAAAGGTCCGCACTAGTAATGATCAGGAATAATCTTGGTCGTTCCCAAGAAATTCATTCATTTAAATCGAGACTCTTCACCTTTACTGGGACTCCAACGGCCTAGGCACCTTGTTAGCCTAATTCCGACTCCGTCATTTGAAAAATTAGACCTTTTCACGTCGAATCCATGTAATCTCCTGAATCCCAGAGGCCGGATTTACGATGCAGAACTATGGAGCGAAATCATAATTTCGAAAATGCGGCAAAAAATGGAGAAGTTGACTTCATTTGAAAAACCCCCGATGAAATATTTTCGTTTCTGTTGGGGTATGATGTGGAGATGATCCCAAAACATACTCCAGAGGAATTTCTGACGTTCACGCAACTTGACCTTTTTCGCCCTTCCGGTTGGTTCACCGTGTATTGCTTTCACCTTTCCTCGACAATAAATTGTTCAGGGATCCACATGACCTACAGAAAATGTCAAAAGACTCTCAAAATGTACAACTCTGTTACAGTCAAGACACTTCTGATAGATAATTTTTGTTGATGTCAACATTCTAGATACACTCCAGAGCGATGTCACTTTATCACTTGATGGTACTTGTCAATTGGTGTCACTAGTGTACTAATTTGGAGAATTACTTTCATCAGACATTTTTTCTATCTCAATTTCTCAGACTCTAACAATGAGCGATCAAATTATGGGCCATGATAGGATCATTTTGGTAGTTTGACATTCTAAAACATGGAAACTCTGAATAACCAATGACTGGTAGACTACTACTATCGGTTTGAATATGATTGACACCTCGAGTATTTTTGTAATTCCAGCCAAAAAAAAATCGCAAAATTGTTCGACTTAGATATGCTTAAAGAGCATTTAGTTGAGCACCGTGGGAAACTTCCAAAATCAAGATCGCGCCATAATTGGAGCCGTGGCGGCTATCAGAGTGTAAGAAAATGCAGAAAAAATGATGATTCTGCAGATACCTGAACTTTGAGTGAGCGCCAAGCGTTGAAAAGGAGCGCTAATTTTTTGCCAATTTTTTCAGTGATAGTCTTAGAATATATGAGTAGATTCGCGTGAGAAATTTTTGAAAAAGTTGATAACAATTGGAGATATGCGAGTTTTTGCTATCTCGGGACCTATTGATGATACGGATATGAATCAAACGGGGAAAAATTGCAAAAAATTATTGATAAACAATGAGGAAGAGATATTGAGATTGATTGAAAATTGTGGGAGTGGCGGGAGGATGAAGTTGCGAAAGATAAAACGTGTTGAGCATTGAGAGAGCCGCTTTTGTTCGAGCGCCGCGGGGGGCCCCGAGCCATGAACGACGGCCCGTCTATACCTGAACGGCGGAGGGCCCGGTGAATAGCAAAGATGGTAATCCCTTCGGCGGGACCGACGGACGAAAACCACCAGCTATTGACTTGAAACCGCAATTGTAAAGGGTATTCGGAAGACTATTGGAATGAATGGCTCAAATAAAGACAGTCTCGGCAGTGCAATCAAGTGAGAGAGAAGAGCGCGAGGCGTGATCGCTCCATATAAGTATAAAATACGTTGACCATGGTAGTACACGCACCAGATCGAAAAATATAAATATATACTGCTGCAAATTTCGATGACCTTTTTTTTTAGCTTTCGACTCGCTGAGGCCAGGAAAATGCAAGTTTTATAACCGTTATCGCAAAAAAATTTTCCGGGGGGCTCGCCCCCCCCCCCGGACCCCCCACGGGGGTCTGCCACCCCCTACCCCCGCTTCGCCGTCCGTTACCGAAAAATTTCTGTCGATAACGGTTATAAAACTCGCGTTTTCCTGGCCTCAGCGAGTCGAAAGCTAAAAAAAAGGTCATCGGAATTCGGAGCAGTATATATTTATATTTTTCGATCTGGTGCGTGTACTACCATGGTGGACGTATTTTATACTTATATGGAGCGAACACGCCTCGCGCTCTTCTCTCTCACTTAATTGCACTGCCGAGACTGTCTTTATTTGAGCCATTCATTCCAATAGTCTTCCGAATACCCTTTACAATTGCGGTTTCAAATCAATAGCTGGTGGTTTTCGTCCGTCGGTCCCGCCGAAGGGATTACCATCTTTGCTATTGACCGGGCCCCCCGCCGTTCAGGTATAGACGGGCCGTCGTTCATGGCTCGAGGCCCCCCGCGGCGCTCGAACAGAAGCGGTTCTCTCAATGCTCAACACGTTTTATCTTTCGCAACTTTATCCTCCCGCCACTCCCACAATTTTCAATTAATCTAAATATCTCTTCGTCATTGTTTATCAATAATTTTTTGCAATTATTTCCCGTTTGATTCGTATCCGTATCATCAATAGGTCCCGAGATAGCAAAAACTCGCATATCTCCGATTGTTATTAACTTTTTCAAAAATTTCTCACGCGAATCTACTCATATATACTAAGGCTATCACTGAGAGAATTGGCAAAAAATTGGCGCTCTTTTTCAACGCTTGGCGCTCACTCAAAGTTCAGGTATCTGCAGAATCATCATTTTATCTGCATTTCCTTACACTCTGATAGCCGCCACGGCTCCAATTATGGCGCGATCTTGATTTTGGAAATTTCCCACGGTGCTCAATTAAATGCTGATTAAGAATATCTAAGTTAAAAAATGTTGCGATTTTTTTTGGCTGGAATTACAAAAATACTCGAGGTGTCAATCATTCTTAAACCGATAGTAAGCGAAATTACCGCCATCACTTGTAAAAGTAGGTTCATAGAATTTTTTGTGGGATCCTCTCCAGAAAACCCTACTCTAGCTAGTGATGCATGTTTCCATGCCGAAATTGGGTGCAAAGTTGTTCAAATCGGAATTATTTAAACAAATCGTAAGAATCACTAATTTTGTCCCGAAAGCATTCTCATTGGGTAATTTGCAGTATTTTGAACGAAAAAATACTCTTGTTATTTTTCTCTAAAAGTCATCATTTCCCAGCTACAAGCGTTTCAAAATTGGAAAACACGAATTTTGCTATTTTCTAACGTTTAATAAAAGCAACAATCACACAAAAAATCAATGTTTCTGGAGTGCAAATCTATTCACTAGGATGTCTTCTACAAGATCCAACAGCAATAATTGATATTTCCGTCCGGGAACCACTTGTTTTTCAAAAATGTTTGATGCACTGCTTGTGTATGCCACAGTATAGCTGTATATACCGGAGACCGATGGTATATGTATAGTCAAAACAAACTCCATAAGGAAACTGTGCATTGAACATTCTCGAAAAACAAGTGGTTCCCGGCCGGAAACATCAATTATTGCTATTGGATCTTGTACAAGACATCCCAAGAATAGATTTGCACCCTAGAAACATGGATTTTTTGTTTGGTGGTTGCTTTTTTTCAACGTTAGAGATAGCAAAATTCGTGTCTTTTCAACTTTGAAACGCTTGTAGCTCGGAAACGATGACTTTTAGAGAAAAACAACACGAGTAACTTTTGTTCAAAATACCTTAAATTACCTATGAAGGATGTTTCCGAACAGATTAGTGATTTTTACAATTTGTTTAAATAATTTCGGTTTTAACAATTTTGCACCCGACTTCGGCTTGAAAACATGCATCACTATCTTGCGTAGGGTCTTCTGGAGAGGACCCCACAAAAAAATTCCATGAAACTATTTTTGCAAGCGATGGCGGTAATTTCGCCTAGTATAGTCCTTCTTGCTAATAAGATGAACTAGACTGGTTTCGAATCTATTGTGAGAGTCATCTGCAGCAAATGTGTAGATACTCTCATTTGAACAGCAGGTATTCAACATCAGGAGTACCTCTACACCCTTCAGTGACCCCAAACAAAACATTGATAGTTCCTTAAGGAGGCTCGAGCACTTTTTAATAAAACATTTGTTTTCGGCGCAAGTGGACTCAAACTATAGCTAAAACTACCAGAAATGTAAAACCGTTGAAAAAACATGGGGAAAAAGGCCATCTTTTAAGGCTGAAATATTAGGGGGGTTGCATTTGAATTTTTCGAGCTTTTGCGAGTTTAAAGTGCTCAAATCGTATTTTTGGCCCTTTCTTGCGCTATTAATCGAAGGGAAAGGGTTTTTTCGGAAAAATGACAAGAATGGGAAATGTGTATTTTTTGAAGATCTTTTGAAACTCTTCACTCATTTTTCCCTGTATTGACGTTTCAAGGCCTAAAAATGCAGAAAATACCATTTTTTCACACTTTCTGATTGACTGAGGATTTGTCAGTAATGTTGGGCTCATAAAATCAATGATTCTGTGGAAAAAGATTGAAAATGAACAACTTTTATCCTCAGGAATTTGTCGCTAAACCTCTCTGTTTCCGATTAAATCGCTATCTTAGCTCAAGAGTCACGAAAATCCTAGAAATAACACGATTTTTAACCCACTAGCCCATCGTTCCCCTTCACCAAAGTGTACAAAAAAGTTGTATCTTTTGATGGACAACAACATCCCATTAGAATTAGCCAGGGCGATGTACATAGTTTCGAGCTGTGAACCAAAAATGGCGTTCCCAATGTATTTTAAATGGGGAGGTTATGCGCTACTACGGCTTTTGAGGTCAGTTTCGATGGAAATGAAGTACGGACCCATTTTTAGGCCCAAAAAGCCTATCTTCTCCAGGACTTTTGGGGCCAAAACTTTTGGAGCAGATTTCGGCCTATATGCATAAGGTCCTTTGAAGACCCCCCCCCCCTGCCGTGATGTCACAAATAGGTAAGACCCCCCCCCCTTCCCTGATTATTGGTGGGTGGAAATTTCCACTATCCGAGGAAAAATCACATATTACGACGCTAGTTGTTAACTTTATTACTCGATTTCAATACATACATTTGATTACATTTCTTAATTGAACTTTGGGGTATAACTCTTATCTGAAGTAATGTTTGATATTAATGCCTTGAGATGCCCAAGAAATAGAAGATTCGAAGAATGTTTCCACGAAATTTTTGAAAATTCTTGCAAACTGCACTTTATCAGACATGATGTCACGTTTGAGCATCCCCTCCCCCGCCCCCTTGTCACACTTTGTCACATTTGGCTGATCCCCCTCCCTCCGAGAGCATGATATCATTTATATTGATGGCGCCATACTAAAAATCTTGTACTCGAGAGCATAACATTTAATACACTAAAGTGTATTGAAGTAATTGTCTTATAGAATACACATCAGCGAGGTATGACTTTGGAAGTATGGCAAGGAGACCCCACAAAAATATCAGGAGCGACCTCTCGCTAATATAATGATATAAAAAACGGACAGGAAGGAAATAATTAAAATCCCAAGAAAGGTCTCAATCATGAAAAGTTCCGCAAAGATCTGGAACAACCTTCCATAAATAGAGTCACGTGTTCAATCAGACAGCGAGGAAGAAATTGAAAACAGAGTGATTCCCCACATGCTTAGTTTTTATTGTCGAGTTAATATACGAGTGTGTGTTGGAAACTGCTTTCACACATAAGTTTTAAGTCGATTATAATTTTCTTCTGCATTTCAGTCAGAGTCAACGAACAGTAGACGGGTGATACTTTGGAATGGCTATAACATGTTAATGAAGATGTTTGGCTTTTCCGCGTATTTCCATCATATTTGTTACGTTATAATATGAAAAAATCAACTTTTTGGACCAATCCTAAATGACCCGCGCATTTCTTGGGACAGAAAAATGGTTTTCGGTACTTTCGACTATTAAAATAAGTGCAGTGTTCCTAATTTGACCCGATTGTCTTTTTTCAAACTCGTCCTTCAGTCCATCAAATCCACCAATTCAACTCTAGAAGTTTCAAAGGTGGTGGAGAAAGCTACGGAATGAGCTCAAGTTCGTCCTATTTGGAGGTGTGGCAGCTGAAACATCCCGATTTTACAAAAAAAAACCGTAAATAGGCCTCTTTCCCTAGTGGGGGCAAATTAGGAAGACACTGTCAAAAACTCGCAACATATTTCCTTTTGTAAAAATCAAGATAGCTCGGCTTCATTTTCGTTAAAATCAAACGTATCTTACATCATTTTAATGGTTTTGAAACAAGCTTTGAAATGAGCTAAAGTACGTTGAAAAAAATTGAGATGAGTTACAATGTCGAGCAAAACAAAAAGAGTAGAGGCGAATTAGGTACACTTACCTTACAACTTTTCTCAAATTGAGATACACCTTCGATTTTCAATCATCATATCGGCCCTCAGCGATTTTTTAAGGAACTTTCATCACTGAATGATTATTACCAATATTCATAAAATCGGATTCAGTTTTTCCTTCTTTTGTTGACTAAGAGATTTTTCAATACAAAGTTTACAGCCACAAATCTGACCCTGAATTCCTTATACTCGTCAATAATTATGGAGATTTAAGTGCTTTATAATATGATTAGTTAATAATCGAACTATTAGATCAATATCTGCATTGAAAATGTTGTATAAGACATTTCATTTGAACTTTGGAAAAATTGTTTACTTGAAACCCACTCCTCAAAATGATTGATTCTAGTCCTTATTCATCTTGATTCATCTTGGTCCTCAAAAGTTCTTCATTGCCCCGCAAATAATCCGGTAGACACCGTGTCATTAAGATTTCAATTCTTCCCTTGCTGTCTGATTTAACACGTCACTCTATTCATGAAAGGTTATTCCAGATCTTTGGGGAACTTTCCATACGTAGGACCTTTCTTTTGTATTTTAATTATTTCCTTCCTGTCCGTTTTTACACCTCATTATATAAGCGAGAGTTTGCTGCTGATATTATTGTGGGGTCTCCTTGCCATACTTTCAAAGTCATACCTCGCTGAGGTGTATTTTATAAGGAAATTCCTTCAATACACCTTAATGTATTAGATGTTATGCTTTCAAGTACAAGATATTTGGTATAAATCGAAGAAAAAATGTACCTTGAGTTTTTGCGATTCCAGTGAATCCTCAATTTATAAAGTTGAATTTACAAAAAAGTAAGGATGAAAGTTTCAGAACTTTGAATGTATTCTTATAGATATTCAAATGCGAACAGAGTCGACTCCATGATTGATGAAATAGATCTTCAATTGAGATTTCAGTTCTTTCCTTGCTGTCCGTTTCACAAGACTCACACTTTTCATGAAAGGTACACTTTAAGAATTTTTTTCGAAAAACTTCAACCAACTGTTTGAATGAAAAATCCAACTTTTTGTTGCATTTTTCATTCAACCAGTTGGTTGGAGTTTTGCGGGAAAATTTTTTACAGTAGATATCTGATCATTTCAAGGACGTTCTTATATTGGTTTTCTTCAGCAGTTCGCCTTGTTTCATTTATTCTCTTTGCCATACTTTCAAACGTATATCTCACTGAGGTGTATTCTATGGGAAAATCTCACCGATGCACCAGAATCAAACTTATAGGAAGATGACTTATGTTCTCAAAATTCTCAGTTTTTAATGTTGAGTTTACAAATTATGAGCCATTTTATTAAAAACCGGAGATATTTGAAAATAGAATTATGGAAATGTTTTCAGAGTTAGAGACAGTAAGCTTGAAAACTCAAAAATCCGTCCAAGTAGTCAAAAGTAGGCCAGTAACCATGGTCAAGAGATTTGCAATAGAAAATGTCTGGAAAAACTCGAATGTGCTCAATTTTGTTCTGAGCACTGAACTTAATCACAGAGTTCATGAATGAGATGTTCCTAATGAATGCAGAAAGCGAATATTGGATTCATGCATTTGGATGCAAATCTCATGCTCCCAACTGCAGTTACCCTTTTGAAGTGGAGGGGGAGAGATCTCATTCATTCGTCACAAATATTAAATGATAAGATTTTGATCCCTCCCCTATAGTTACAACTTCTGAGTACCAGTGAATCAAAACTTAATGTAGGGTATCAGCACTTGTAGTGCTCAAATTTTCTTGTTTGCTAAGCTTGACTCAACGGGGCTTGTCTGCACTTGAATAATTCCTCAATACTAATCTCTCCAAGCATTGCTGTCATATTTTTGATCAAGGAATGCTGATTTTCCGTTCTTAAAATGACAACTGTGCTAAGACATGTATCCTCAACCATAAGGAATCAGAATTCTCTCATCATAACCATAACATAAGGTTTGGATAACGTTGCCTATTCCAAGTAAGTGTTGGTGCAGACAAAATATTGGGACCAGGGGAAAGTTGGGACCTACTGTAAGATCTTGTACACTCATAATATTTCAACAATTGATAATCAATTCTTCCAAATATGAGATATGTGAGCATGGTGAATTTTTAAAGGTGAAAAAGTCATGGTCCAAGGCTCCACATCTGGTGTTGGATTCGTGGACCATGAATCCAGTCAACAACCATTCTATTATGTGTGAAAAAGATGTTAGGGTTGGTCCCAAATCTTTTTTGTCACAAAGATATGTTTACACCAACTTCTGCTTTGCATCAAAAATCCCAATATAATCAAGCATGGTTCATGCATTGTCATGACAATACTTCTGACTCGTTATTGATGAGGACATGATTTAGAGGCAGAAAATGAGAACATTCCAGGTCACAAATGTAAGATCTATACTTGGAGAGAATGATATTGAGGAATTTCCCAAGTTGATCAGGAGTCATTCTAAACTAATGTAAGTCATACGATTCAAATTTAAATTATTTGATCATTACTGTTCTGTTACAGCTGCAAGCACTCACTCTCACATTCCTGATCCCAAGCTCTTTACCTGAGAACTGTTGGATAGAAATTGAAAATTCAACCCGTTATTAGCTGGAAGGATACTATGTATTCGGTAGTCTTCAGCACAATTTAAACTCTTCAAGCTGATAAAATTGGTAAAAAATGAGCAGAGGTCGTTCCAAACCAGCGTTATTCGCAAAATGTAAATTTTATACCGCTAGAGATCTGCTCTGATTTTGTGTATTGTCCTCTGAATAGGAAGTCATACATTCTATACTAAACAAGTGGCGTTCGAAAAGTATCGAGAGCGACGATGTCGCTGACAGCACGCGGGCAAACATCGCGGGAACCTTGTGAAGGGAGACATGCGCTCACTCCTGTGTTGAGGTTATGTGCAGAAAAAGCGCGTGTTGAGTTCAATAACAAATTGATCCAAATTAAATCAGATTCAAGGAAGAAACGTTGTATGAAACGTTTCAATACCATTGTTTCTAGAGTTACTCTTGCGTCCATTGCGAGATTAGTGTCAATTGTCAACATAGATTTTACCGGGATTTTGTAATAGTTTTGCGGTATATCATCGCAGCAAGCTTCGATTCTTAAAGTCATCACCAACACGTCCATTGGTTAGCAGTACTTATTTAATCTCTTGTCAGTTCAAGTCCCAAGAAGAATTTAATACTTCGACATACCTCTGCTTGACTGCGTACTTGATTGTCAGGACTGAGCAGTGTCGTTAGAAGTTGTTGAAATTGGTCGAGATCTGCTGACATTTTCGAGCAAGGCACAGATATCACTCGCGTGTTATAAGTACTGATTTCGTCTCTCGACCGCTAATGATTCAATATCTGCAGTACTTCGAATGATTAAGATGAAAAAATGCCCGCTCGCACGGATAAGCTAACCAAACTGACCAACCGTGTGGCCCTTTGTAGTTGTCCCAGTGCAGCCGCTCAACATGCATGCAGTCATATGTATGTACAACACAAGCCCGAGTCTTCGCAGCGCGCGAATGTCTCACCAATACGATGGTTGTAATGGACGTCCATGTGCGTGCCGTGTGTGCAATAACTAACTGGGTGTAGGTATCGCATGTTATGAATTGGAGCCATGTCTGCAATAACGGACTAGGTGAGGACATTGAGAAATCAAACATGATTTTAACTCATTTCGATATAGAACTGCATCGGTTAGTCTATACATTTACATCAGTCTGAAATTTGTATTCTCTGATAGAACATTAAATCAACCCGGGTAATGACTACAAAATTTGAAGATGTGACGACGTGATATATGGATGTAATAGGTAATTGATTATAATAGAATACGAAACTCGGGCTCGCGCGGTCAGAACCAGATACTCAAGACTCTTGTCTTCCAGCTCTTGCTCGCATAAAAGTGATCCCTCACTTGCGAGAATTTCACAAATGATATCAAACGCTTGAGATGGCGTTCCCCCATCTAATTTTTCATCGGCACAGTTTTGCTGATAATCAAAAGGCGCGGCAGCGCCTTGCTGGCGAGTATATGAAAGAGAAGAACATGTGAGAAAGAGAGAGAGCGCGCGCAAGGCTGCCGTGCCTTATATACGCTGAGTTGGGCCGTTTTAACCTCACACATTTTTTCGAACTTACTTATTTCATGCTTTTCTGGGTTCAGGAGGGTCTCATTCCCTCTGAACCCGTTATTTCGGTCCTCAACAAGGATATTGGCAAGTCATTTCGCCGCTGACAGCGTTTAGTGCCAAAATATCTTACTCACTAATTTCGACCCTTCCCAATTTTTTCGCGTCAAGATTTCAGCCGCGTTACGACACTCGAAGTCGAACACAATCGATTGTTGGGGTCGACCACGCGGAACGATCGACCGCGAGAACACGGGTGATGTTTTGATCAGCCGCATGTGTAGCAGACGGCGTTATTCCGCTCCAGCAATAACATGTTGTTGCAGTAACATGTAACTTTTCTGACTATTTTGAAGCAGAGATAGAAAGCCAATTGTAGCACCGCCTGCAGCGAGCTTGTAGAAATCAGCTCTCATTGTTGAGGGAATAAGAGCCACTTATTATTGTGGGTTTTCTTGTCTGGAGTGATATAAGAATAAAAGGCCAAAATTGGTCTCGTCGATCTTGAAGGACGGAGACCAAATATTCAACCTGTATATTAACCATCAAGGACGAAAAAATCTACCAAAATCACTTATGACGCAAGCACCATCACAAGTGGGTTAGGAGTCTTCGCATCAACTCAAGTCAATTCCATGAACTAATTTCAAGAGTCTTGCTATCAAAAATACAAAGTTGTCCTTCTCCAGATTTTCCTTTGTTCATGATCAAAAAATGTTCATCTTGGAATGAAGCACACTAGTGTTAATTAGGAGAATGATTTTTATGGATGAGATACATAGAATTTTTTTTGTTTTCCTACATGCTACTATTTACAGCATGTTTTTCAATCTCAGAATATTCAGTCATTACCAAAGCCAAGTGTTGAAATCTCCTCCCCCTCACTCCACTTTTTCCAAAAGTATAACTTGGCGAGTATGGCCATCCTTTCCCCCTATCACTTCATCTGGGATCAAAAATTGAATTTCAACTCTTGAGGGTCATGAAATCAGGGGAAAGATGTCGAGTAACTATTTAACAAAATTTAGCAAAATTTAAACACGAAACAAATGGGTAGAAAATGAAAAATATTAATTTCAACTCTTGAGAGTCGTGAGATCAAGAAAAGTATGTCGAGTAATTGTTTTGCAAAATCTGAACGTGAAACGCATGGAAAAGGATTGATTACATTACGAGTTGACTTTCTCGGTAATTTTGACTCAACTTGAGTTACTCACCATCTCTACTGAATTTTAAACTAAACCGATCAATGCTAGATTGAATTTTCTGGTTTCCTTTTCTTCTCGCTGGTCTGAATGAATTATTTTCATCACATTTTATAGACGAAGGAGATGGTGAGAAACTCAAGTTGAGTCAAAATTACCGAGAAAGTCAAATCGTAATGTAATCAATCCTTTTCCATGCGTTTCACGTTCAGATTTTGCAAAACAATTACTCGACATACTTTTCTTGATCTCACGACTCTCAAGAGTTGAATCATAACATAGCTGAATGTCAGATAGCCCTAATACCGAAAAGTGTGTATCTCCCGACTCACAATTTGTGCGTCGCAACCTGGAGGTTTTGGATGGGATGATGCGAGTGGACTCTACACTCAAATTTGGTGCATGTCGCTTTCCCTTGGCAGATCCGAATCTTTAGGGGCACTGAAGGGATCTGTCAGGATGATCCCCGACGATAACTTAGCCTGAGTGGATTGATGATCAGGATTTTCATCATCGCCTTAACGCGGTCGTATCAGGGCGCGTCTACAAATATGCATATGCATGCATAACGCACATGTGCACATGTGCAGCTCATCAACTCGCCCATCACACTCCAGCCACAACCAAATGGAACTCGTCAAATTCTATTTCGGGTCAGACGGTAACGGAGCAAAAATACAAACCGATTCAAATCAGGATCGGGAATTCTCTTACGTGAACCCTTCAATCTTTGCTCAGGTTCGATGAGCTGCACCTCGTCCCTCTTCTAGGGACCCTACTCACCAAAAGGAGACCTGAATTCATACTAGGACATATAAACATTCTTAATCAATTGTATGAGGTGGAGCTTATGAGAGGGGATTTAGCCGATAAATCCCAGTTTGAATCGTGATTGTGAAAATTCTGATACACAACGTAATTCCCGATCAAGAATGACGGTGCGTAATGGTGAGTCGCGTGCGAGTGATCTGGACGTTATCCTGACGATGGATATCACAATTATTTTGTAATATGGACACTAAAACACGAATGAACAAGCCAAAAATTTCAATTAGCGTAGCAGAATCTCCTGTGGACAACTAAGACGTCACTGGCACTCTCTTTTGCGCTAGATCAATGATCGAGTATTTGAGAGTTCAATCATCAGCTTTCTATATAATGAATGGATGAGGACCTTGAATGAAGCTTTTATAGAGAGTGACAATTTAGAAATTTGCCATAAAATGTCTCATTACCAGAATTTGATCATATTCCTTTTGTAAATATACGTGCTGATACAAGCACGTTGTTTGACTGAACTTGACTCATGTCAGCTGTTTCTGCATTCCAAACCCATTCTAAAGCTCATTTATCGTTAAGTGCAAGTGCTTGTGAAATGCCACACGATACCGCTAATACAGTTACAAAGCCGTCCACTGCCACATCCGCATACATCAGCTGTCCCGCTGTGTCGACGTCTATTTAGTAAGTTAACCTTTCGTACCCGTGATCGTAGATGTTCGATCAATCCACATTCTTTGTTTCCTTATCTGACTACAATGCATTTCTTCCGATTATGCTTTGATATTTATCTTGATTTAAACTTGATGTGACAGATACGATTGTCTTTGTGTATGTTAAATGATCTGAGATGCTTCGAATCTGTCTGCCAAAATATTACCCACTCCCTTATTGCTCATGATGCCTAGCTTTTGATTACTGATTATAATGTTCAGTTGCATTTTGAGTTTCATTCAACCCAATGGTGAAATCTTTCATTAAAATTTAATCCATACTTTTAGGAGACATTCAAACACATACCATCACAACACAGTTCATATTATTCTCTGAAATTTTTTCATAAACAGAAAGTTGTGCTTATCAAATATCTAAATCATCCTCTTCTGATGCCTTGATATGGAAACTACTCATATTGCTTTGTGTCATCTACAAAATGTATTTACTTTGGCCAGCCTTTTTGTATTATTGATGTTTCACTTTTACTCATATAGATGATAAGTTGTAGTAAAATGTTTAATACCCAATCCTGATAGTATAGTGTGATTGGAAGTTCAACCTCAACTTACATTCATGTAAATTCAGTGGAGAGGATGCATGTTTTTCTGTGCCCCTACGTTAAAGACCCATAGAGTAGCCTGCTCATTGTAAGCCTGGAATCGGACAGCATTTCTACAAAATTTTCTATTTTCTAGCAAATATCAGACAGATGAAATCATCTGATGGAAAATGAGCAGAAAACGGAAAGCAGGAAGTCAAGAAACAATGGATTCTGTTGAATTGGATGCTAATGGACCTTGCAGTAACGATTGCTCTTTATTGGAATCTCCATCAATTTTTCCGGTGTGTTCATGAATGGCAAGACCACCAACAGTTTTCATCCATATCATAACTAGAATTTGGTGCTGTGAGATCTTCACCTAAAGAAAATAATAATTTTTTCATGTAAAAAAATTCCTACTCTTTTTGCCAAAATTTGGGTCACTCATTGCAGATTGAGACCAGATTATTATTACATTAATTCGAGAAATCATTTGATTGGTCATGTGATCTTCATGCTTATTCTTGACCCAGTCATTGTTATTCATTACCCAGGGAAATTAAAAATGCTCTAATAACTTTTTGATCTGAGCATGATTATTTCCAAATTACTTTTGTGGAGAGCTATTTTATAGAGATATAAAATACTTTCATCACAATTTCATGAAGTACACAATGATTCGGAGTTTAATGGATGTAATAAGAAATATTTGTGGATTACAGTCAATCTGCAAAGAAGCTCCATTCAGCGATGAACAGGATGCAATCATTGAGGCAGAGACATGTGATTACACTACAAAGATCTCACTAAAAATGGCAAGACAGGGTAAAGGTATGTATGGTTTCAGTAGATTAACTTCATCAAGTCGTATCATCAACCTACTAAAGATGCAATCATCTTATCCAAGAAAGATTTCAAGCTTTCATGAAATGAACATTTCCAAAGTCCAAGTTTTTGTTATTCAAAGATTCGGGATTCAAGGGAGGCTCCAACAGTTGAACTTGTTGAAAAAACGACAGAAGTTAGAGACAAAGAGAAGATACTCAACTCACAGAAGTCAAGGAGTTGGAATTCAAGCTCCACATTGATATATACTCATCTCTTTTGAATATACAAGTATCACTTGGATATGTCTCAAGGATGTATAAACTCTAATAGGAATATGTTTGAGTTAATTTTTAAACTAGTTCATAGAAGAACTAGGATCTTTGAACCTGATCAAGTGTAAGGCAAGCCCTGAAAGAAAAGAAGCTTAGAAGCTAACATTCAAAGCCCTTGATTCCAGGAATTCCAATCTATAAATGAGTTTGTTCACCAAGATGGGTGGATTATGTTTACAAAAAAGTGTTTACATTGTGGTTGGGCTTTTACTGATGCTCTGGAACTGCCATTCAAATCTGACTAAGCGCACATTTTTTGTATTATTCTGCATTTTTTCTTGTTAAAATCACATACAATCGGGTTTGGAATATAATACTCTGCATTATAACATGGGATATATATTTCACAAGTGTGATAGATGGAATCATACATCCACTACAACGATTGAGGATTAGTTCTTCCAAAGCATCTGATGGGAAATACAGGTTCACATGAGTGTGGAAGTTTCATCTACGAGACGTCTGTATAATTTCAGATAGCGGATTTCCCAACATAATCTTCCTGAAACCCCAGTAAATTTGACTCTCCTTTACATGAATTGAAAAGACGATGGTCTTTATTCAGTATAGATGAAAATCTGGAGCGGATCTGACTCGAAAAATTCTCCATTAAAAGCATTCGTCCTCACGAGTATTTTTCTGAACCAATCTCGTCAATTCACCGCCGCTGACGTGAGATTTTTAGGTTGTCCAATTAGGTGTTTCCCCTCTGATTTCCACGAAAACGACTCATATCAGAATGTTTAGTATGTAGAGTAGAATCTCTCAATAGAGGATACTCTCCTCGCACGAAAACTGTCCGCTATCGCGAGTTGCCCGCTTTTGAGAGATCCTAGTGTATAAGTCGTAGGTAAGTTGTCTGAAAAGCTTAGGTTTCTTATAGATCGCCGAGCAGTTTCTTCAACACTCATGCATCATCTTGGCGCCTGTTTTGAGCCGAGCATATTATGAAATTAATGATGGTATCAGAATTTAGTTTCCATGGATAGCGTAACTTATTTCTTCCACAACTCAAACATAACAACTTTTTGCAATTCAGTATCAAGAATTACTGCGACACGTCAAGATTTCAAATCACACATTTTGTCAAGGTAGTTATGAGGATTTTGATGAAGTCAAATTTGACTGGAGCGTGTCAGTATGACACCGTCAGCCTTTTTTTCAACAACAGCAACAATTAGTGCTTCATTAATTCGCGGATGACTCACAGTTACATTTGAATTGACATCAGCTACCAGCTTCGATACACCTTCTTTCAAACTCGAAGAGATATCGATGCGTCATACCTCCGAAACCAGCCATTCACCAGGTCGTTACTTGTCTCAATGGAATGAACTCCATTTTTAATACCCTTCATAATTCTGGATACCGGTACGAGAAAAATCTCGAGGACCTTTAATCACTACGAGACATCCGTTACGATTGAATCGATGCGGTCAGTCACATTTACAGGAGAAATCTAGCAATTATTACTCATCATTATCCCGTTGGGTTCACACTTCCAACTCTTGCTACATAGGTCACACTGGGTTAGGGTGAGCCAAAAATGGAATGAGGATTCAGATTTAGCCATTCTTGATTTGGATGGAGAAAAATTGTTTCAAAACTTTCAAATAATATTAGGTTCCGGCAAAAGCCCTGGGATTTCTCAAAAGTTAGAGTTAAAATTTCATTTGTTCATCTTAAGAAGATTTACGAAAAAGTCCCAAGCTACTTCCACGAGAAACCCGTCATTTTCGGTTTAAATGAGAAAAATCGAGACGATCCGAAAACTTTTCAACTATTCCGTCTCATTACTCAAAACTGGCATACTTTAGGGAAAAGTTGACCGGATATTTTTTTGTAGATTTTTCAAAGATCTACAAAAAAGTACCGATATTATTTTCCGCTTAAACCCTCAATCTCCGAGTTATACTATGAAAATTGAGAAAAATGCCGATTTTCACCTTTATTCATTGTTCATTTTTATGTTACACCAAATATTCAACCAAGAAACCTTTTGCTATTTTAAACTAGATGTACCACCTACCATTTGAGCTCAAAACCAGGCGGTTATCAAGAGTTTAGTCACTAAGTGATCGAATTCGAGAGCTTACTTGTAGTACTAATGGTAGAGCACCTTCCCGGCAAGGAGAAGGTTCCCAGTTCGATCCTAGGTCCAGGCATTTTTTTCACGATGTGATACAAGAGCATTTTTTTATTTTCATCAAATCAACATCTCGACGATCAAACCCCGATCGATAATTTCTCATTAAAATGGCCTCAAACCCGAGGTCAACAGTAGAGAAATAAAAATCAGTCCTCCAATGCCGATTTACAAATTTAATACCATTGTACCCATAGATTCGGAAATATATACACAATAAAGAAATCTGAAACTAACCTTTCTTCGATGAGAAAAAAAATTGAACGATTTTGAAGAAAATTTTTTTGATTTGAATGAATATACTTTCATAGCCTCCTGGCAAACATGTATTCAAAGTGAATGAATGCATTTCTTCGGAATGAATAAATATTTATCTAATCCGGAATAATATTTGATGGAATCTGATGATGATTTTATAATGAGAAACGCATTGGAACGATTTACGATGCTCAAATGAATAAATGATATTCGAGATGAATAAATATTCCTTCAGAAGGATTAAATGAAATTCATTCCAAAGAAATATTCACTCATATGCAATATCATAGATAACAAGAAGCAGACACTATTTCAAATGGTTTGTTAGTCATAAGATTATTCACATCAAATGAATATTTATTCAAATTACTCACTTGAGTTGGGGGATCAATAATTATCACTATTATTAACAATTGTCACTAATTCCATCCTTATCTAGTTAAGATACTCGCTACTTATATCTAAGGTAACAACGCTCCTGATTACCATTACTCAATTGTATCGCTTCGCACTGATATTGCATATAAGTGTTATGAGACTTTCCGAGCCTTATATGTATCAATCGAGGACCTATTTGGTCACTTGCAAGAAAGGGTTCCATGCCTCCTTATTTAATCAAAAATCAAAATTGGAGCTTGGGTTTCTATACGAATCGACTAATCGAGTTCCACAATTAAAATGGTCAGAAGATCTGTCAATTATCATGAGAAATTTTTTGTTCGGACGATAGTAAAGCTCGAAGAAATTCATTCTAAGCGATATAAAATTTGATGCGCCACCTAGAGGCAAGAATCGGTCGAATACAGATCTGCAGAGTTCTAATAAATGTCTCATCAAAATCATTAACTATTCCATAACTTATCCTCAATGAAATAGCAACGACCTTTATCAAGCGAAAATTTGATCAACTTTGAGAATTAGAGAGGATCCTTGAATTTATTTTCGCCAACTCGATAAACATCAAAACAATGAGATTACTTTTGAATAAATATTTATTCGGAATACGTATGGAACTTCATTCATCCGAGAGGAATAGTTTATTTTGGTACAATCATCATCCCTATAACACAACTTGATCCTAGAGAACTATACTGAGGCGCATGATTTTCTGGGATCAAGTTGTGTAAAATATTGAATGAAATTTTGAATATAAATATCTATTTCAATGAGATATAATTCCTCTAATCGGATCAGCTTGAGGACTCAATATATTTATATTATTATTATTACTATGAATACATATTCATCCAACAATACGAAACTTCATTTATTCAAAAAATTTAGGTGATATTCTTCTTATTCCAATACCTGTGTATAAAATGAGTCTATTAAGCCCAGGTGCGAAGAATGCAAGATCCCTTTACAATGTAGTGGAAGCTTGATTTTTCGTTTTGAAAAGAAAGTTATTGATGTAGGGTTAGGACCCATTCGTCTCGAATTTATTGATAACCAGAGCAATCAGAGCGTTTGAGAAAAATGATTTCTGCACCGTGAATGAAACTGACTCTTGAATCCAGTAATAATGATATACTGTGAATTAAGAATCGATATAACCATGATCTGGTCACGTGTTGAATTTTTCAAAATCCATATTATCAAAATGAGACTTTGGTTCTTGGAATCAATTGGGTCCATCATAGATTTAGATAAATATTTATTCAAATCTAGTGTAATAGATGTGAGTGGTAATATTTCCTCTCATTGAATACGTATCAATTGAATTTAATGAAATAACTCATCAAACATCAATGCAAATTTATTCAAGTTGACTTATTTGATTTAAAGAAATGGAATTATTAGAATGAATGGTTCAATTTCTTTGATTCAGAGGATGTATGTTCAGTTTGAATGAATATTCTTTCCCATTAGTTACAATTTTTCTGATTTCGGTAATTTTATGATTGAGTATATTTCTATTGTAAATATGAATGAATGATTATTTGAAAGTATGAAACCTCATTAATTCCAGAAAAATAAGTTTTCGAATCAATTAAATCCTCTATGAATAAATATATTTATTGAATTTCAATAATTTTTTCTCTCAGTGTTTCTTCTATCGTTTTCTCGTGGGACTACTCCTATCGTGGAGTTACTTCTAAGACTATACAAATAGCTCTCCTCAATTCCAACAAGATGGTATACTTAGCGCTGAATCTTCTTGTCAAACCGCATCTAATATCAAACCATTGGAGTGTCCAAATGAGCTTGGAATGGAAAACAATATAAGGTCAGTGTACCCAACTTGCCCCCATTAAGCCATTTTCTTAATAATTCTGGCTAATCTCAATATTTTCCAACGTACTTTAACTCATTTTAAAGCTTGTCTCAAGACCTTTCAAATGAGCTAAGATACGTCCAATTTGGATGAAATGGAGCCGAGCTGTTTGAATTCTCCCAAAAGGTGATTTTTGAGAGTTTACAAAAGTGTGTACCCAACTTGCCCCCATCATTTAAAACAATGTAAATCGGCGATAAAATGCAAAAAATGGCTTTGATCCGTTTTAATCACCGTGCAGCGGCATTTGTAGCTTTTAGTTGGCAAAAAATACTGTTTTCGACCTATTTTGACGTGATAAACACGTTCTGAGTGGTAAAAAAAGCCATACTGCACGCCTTTCCGAGATAACTATATGGGGGCATGTTGGGTACACTCCAATGTCGGCCTTCTTGAATCTCGAATCATCTCCGTGTCTTGCATGTAAAACAGCTCCATATTCAAATTTCGCAATTTTGAAAAATGGATTTTGAAGGTCTTGAAACAAGGAATCGAATGCGCTAAGGTACGTTAAGATTGGTTGAACTCAAAGAATTTGGCACCGATTTTACTGAAGGCGATTTCCTCGGTGATTTCTTAGCCGTGCAAATACGAAAAATGGAAAACTCACTTCATATTCTCTGGAGAACGCAGAAATGATCCGGGGTCAATGAATATTACGTACTTTTTCATATTTCAACATAACAAACGTAAAAAAATATGCGGGAAGGCCCAAAAGTGCCCATCTCTGAGATCAGCATATTGGGGCAAGTTGGGTACAGAGGCAAGTTGGGTACACTTATCTTAAATAAATATGATTGACTGCATCTGAATGATGTATCGTAGGTCACTCGACATCACCAATGAATAGGTCTCCCGGACTTCCAATTCGTATTATGGTAATGAATCGAAACCATTCCAATAGTTTCAGGGGCCTGAAATTCGAAATCTGACTCGTGTAGTCTGAGTCATGAAGTAGGGGGCTCAAGATCACCACAGAAAGTCCTCAGAACGCCTTCTTCGGAATGATACCTGTATATTTGATCCGGTTAGGTAATTTCGGGCTATTGCAAATAATTTTTCCTCAACGTATACATAGACACGAAGAAAATACGCTCTCGTGAGCTCAAAGAAGATGTCTCTGGTACACTCTGTGAGCATTACAAGATTGACAACGAAATCAGTCGAATTTTGTTGATAGCAACTCGAAAAATCAGCTTGTCACTCGTTTTGAACGCGTCAAAACCATATTTCCCTTGTGCCTCTGACCCAGTATAGGGTGCGCTTACAGACTATTGAATCTAGAAAATTAGCAAAAAAGTAAAAATCGCTGTTCTGTGGCAAATTAGTTTTTTGAGATTTGAAAAAATCCTCTCGCATAATCGCACAACTGGGGTCGAACGGACTCCGCTGAGAGTTATGAAGTTAACAAACATTCCGTGCTTTCCGAAAATGTGTCGCTCCTGCACTTTGATAGGTACCTCGCAGTTTGTAAAGAGCGTTAGGCTTTGAGTCCTAAGCGTATGCAACCTCAAACTTTTTGAAAGTTCTAAAACAATTCTTGCTCCATCCATGTAAAAAATGGCAAAACTGTGACCCGAAACAAACGATTTTCAAATATTTCCTTGAACGGTTCTCAGACGTTTCGATTCAGCATCCAACCTTATTTGGTATGCCATAATCAACGCATGAAATTATCAAAATCTCGGAGAACATTGTATACGTCGATCTAGATCTTGTTCTTACCTTATATTTCGAAGAATTTGAAAAGCCTTCAACAGTATCCATTGTTGTTCTCAACATTGGTTTCTTATCAGAACCAAATCGTGGGAAAAATGTGAAAAACCGCGTTTGTCATGAAAAAAAGTTTCTTGATTTTTCATCATTTTCAGAACATTCCAACGTGATTCTACTCGTATGATGATGCCCTTTCAGATGAAAAAAGTTTTTATGAACCTTTGAAAAATCTTGTTTATTTTGATGTCGAAAACTCGTGACTTGATCAACATGTAGGTATTATGGATGGAATCAGCAGCGGTGATTCTTGAATAAAATGGCGAATATAGAGGCCTACCCTCGCTTTCGTTGTAATAAGAAACTTCTTTAGGGTTATACCATCAACCATTTTGGCAGTAAGTATAAGAGAGATTCTACAGAACTTTTGACATTATGCGTACCGCATGGAATCTCTGAACATACAAACCATGATCAGGGTTTCAAAACTAATTTTGATAGGTTCCAGGGCCTCCGAATCTGTACTCGATTCGTTGTTTTGTCACAGGAAACTGGCTATGCGCAGCACGTCCCGCAACCCTTATTTTCTGGGTATTTCTCAGCGTACTCGTGTCATTTTCTGATTTCTCAAGCCTGCTGTAAAGATAACATTGCTCGAAAAATTCTGCCAAAGTTCAGTGACCATCTGGACACCTCATATTTTGAGGAAGCATTGGTTTTAGTCGCGTGCCTTTGACGTGGTAGTCATGGATGAACGTCGAAATTAACCGCCGCATTGGTGGGGTCGTTAGGTGCCAGCTCTTCCGATCAGTCAAGTTAAGCATCGTTCGGCGCGGTTAGTACTTGGATGAATGACCGCTCATTCAGGTCTACCGTGTCGGCTATGTTGATTTTTCGGATCGGTCGGTTGATGCTTACGACTCAGCAATGCGAGCGGGAGGTGCGAAGTGCTTACAGATTCGGTATTTATCCATCGCTGATGCGTAAGATCTATGCCCAATCATTAACACGATAAGTGCGCCGGGCTCTTCGAGGCGGGTTTTCTTTACACCATAAAGTTTTCCCTTGCCTTGACGGGTAAAACCGGGCGAATGCGAGAAGCTTACATAAACACACAGTACACTGACACCTTGTTATCTCCAGTTATACAATGAGAGCTGCCACTCTGCGAGTAGGTGAGTCCGTCACTGCGAGCAGTTTCACCCGTTGATGCCTTGAATAAAAGGGTCACTTAAGGCCTTGAATAAAGGGTTCAGGTGCCTCTCAGAGTGTCTGAATAAGTCGTCTGACGCACGCGGGTGAGATCTGAGAGTAGCTGTCGGGAGGGCCCGGATAAACAAAGAGGGTACAGTGGCCATCTCTGGTGGGCTGTGCCGGGAAGTTCTCCGTATCAACCACGAGTACCAAGAACAGAACATAGCTTACGCTAGTCGTAACACAGTACACAGGTTATCAAACAGTATCACCACACAGTAAAGCTGTATAGGCCTTCAAGGCCTCAATGCTTCGAATAAAAAAAAATGAACGTCGAAATCGCGTAACCGAGTTTTCACGAAAAGTTGAGATCTCCCGTACTTAGCTTGTAAAAAAATAAGATTTGCGCTAATTACATGATCAAAACAGATTTTGATAGCCCGAAACAGTGCAAATGATATCTCGTTTGGTTCGGATGCCTTCGACCGACTGCGTTGAAACGATCGGTTCAGCAAGATGGGCAAATCCATGCGCCCA
This sequence comes from Eretmocerus hayati, assembly GCA_029851415.1. Taxonomy (NCBI): domain Eukaryota; kingdom Metazoa; phylum Arthropoda; class Insecta; order Hymenoptera; family Aphelinidae; genus Eretmocerus; species Eretmocerus hayati. The sequence continues at coordinate 191,972,037 of CM056742.1, read as the reverse complement.
CTCGACTAAAGAAGGTCGAATTTCCATGGCACTAGAAAGGAGGGTACGCTTCTACAATGTTTTGACTATTCTTTTCACTTTCTTATGAAGAATATCCTACAAATTCCATGTCCTGATATGGAATTTTATTTGGATGGTAAGCATTATGAAGATTTCATCGATTAGACTCATATGTGGCCGAGTTCATGGAAGAATTCTATGACGTTGGAGTCACTCATATCAATCCTGGAAACCGACAAGTTACCCCAGAGAATCCATTTTTCCCATAAGTATCACTATAGATTCGATTCTGGGGTTTTATAGTGAATTCTTCAAAATTACGGTCGGGGACGTCAAATCGCACATATGAAGAACTTGAGTGCTCGCGCTTGTCGTATATGGTCATCAAATGGGGGGAAAATGTGAGAAACAAGGTGTGACTGTGTTTGAACTGACCTGGGCATGTTATAAGGATCAGAAGGCGCAGTAGCGCCTTGCTGGCGAGTATATAGAAGAAAAACTCGCAGCGCTGCCGCTGCCTTATATACGCCAGGTTAAGGTTTTTTAACCTCTCACATTTTTCCAATCTTAGATAATTATGGATTTCTTTTCGGCATTAGCCACGTGGCGCACCAATAATCACGAACTTGGTCATGTCTCTATCTAAATACTACTTTGTTTCGTCGAGATATAAACTAGTAGCTTTATTTTACGACTCACAAATTTGAGACCCTCCCCGATGAGATTCGTCGTAGATTTTCGTCTCCCTTTTCCCGTCACCGCAGCCGGTCGAGTTTCGACTCATCTCGAAGTCGACGATGTGTCGTTGTACGCGATTTGTGCGTGGAGGGGCGACGGACGAGACGATAGGAGGAGAGCTATATCTGGCTATATCTAGCAGACCATAGGAGACAATTATTCACATCACCGCTCAAGATAAATTTTTACTTTCAGCACGAGTACAAATTGATACCAATATCATAATTGTTGGTCCACAAGTAAAAGAAGCCACCTAATGTATTATCTTGTTTGAAGTGAAAGTGATGGGCTGCGGTCAAAATGTGTGCCATCCTTGCTGTTGAGTAGTGTCAAGGGCAATCTTCAAATCTTCAAAAATAATATAGTTGGAAATTTTAGGATGTATGGGGGCCAACATTCATCTACATTTTAACAGTGTATTGATTTTTACTTTTCCAATACTTGGGACAGACCCAACTCTGAAGCTACATAAATTGTGCATCTCAATGAAAAGCTCATAATCTACTCTAGTAATATTAGAGTTATATTGCGACCAATGGATTTTCTTTCGTGCAGCTTTTCGTACCTCACCAAAAACCTAATCATGTACAACACAAAGGGAATCGTCCCTCACATTCAGATGTTGTGGGGCTAGTCAGTCCTATTGATGACTGTCCATGGAACAGTTGCTGTGATATGTGTATTGATTTCTGATGCTGCTCTAATCAATTTTATATGACATACTTTCATTGCATATCACTGTACATGGCTACATTTTTACTCTTGATTTATGGATCTCAGCTGTCTTGACGTGCCGCTTACATTCATGCCAAAGACTTCATCGAGAGCTAGTGGGCATAGGTTAATTTCTAAATAGGTCTAGTACACAGTTGTTCAGGGTTCATCTGTTCCATCAAGGGTATTATTGAAAGTGAGAGAAATTAGCCATTGTCGCTCTTGTTGGGAATCGGTAAGTTCAACTTGAAAAAATTCTTGGTTGAGAAGTCGATAGATATTGAAAGTGAATCCATAATTCATCTATCTGGGCGTATTTCGAGGACCATCTCATTAGAAATGGAAGTACCTCTCACATAATGCTATTGGATCTTTATTCCTAAAAAAGAGTAAGCGAGTATAACTTCAACTTCTTAATGTGTCACAAGTAATGTTACGGATTTGGGTTAAGTGGATGGGCGTATCGATGGATTATCGGTGCTGACTTGTCTGGCCCGAGGGCACAACAAGGTGGTGGCGAGGAATGAATGACAGATGTTGACTCTCCAGATATTCGATCCAATACCAGTTTTTTTCCAATAGATGCAATGATTTACTAATACCGAGATACAGGCGTAACCCGTTATCTGCGGCTTCCGTATCTGCGGATTCGCTGAGTGCGGATTTTTTCGATGAGACCACTTCCCGCTATGTGCGGTATAAAATTCCGTAAATGCGGATGGTTTTCGATTTTGAAAATTTCCCTGGCGAACAACGGAATGTCAACAACTTCAGTTTGTTGACATTTTGGCTGGCTGAATTTCAAGTTCAAAATTGAGTGTAAATATTTCTACATTTCTCTTAAAATGGCCCCCTCAAAGAAAGATACAACGGCAAAGAAACAAAATCGGAAAGTGCTAAATCTGGCTCAAAAGTTAGAAATTTTGGATAGCTTGAAGAAAGGAGAGAAAATCGCCCATGTCGCAAGAAAATTTGAGGTTGGAGAATCGACAATACGAAGTATACGTGATAATGAAGCCAAAATCCGAGATAGCGCGCAGATTCTTGGCACGCATGCTCAAGTAAGCAAGATCAGCCGTAGTCCAGGTCAAGAGCGGATGGAGCAAATGCTTTATGTGTGGATCCAAGGAATGGTGAGACAAAACGTGCCTCTATCAACATTGTTGATTCGGGAGCAAGCATTGATCTTCCACAAGTACGTCACCGAGACATACGAGGCCTGTGCTGGAGAAAAGTTTGGAGCTAGTCCAGGCTGGTTCACTCGTTTTAAAACAAGATTTTCACTGCACAATGTCAGCTTCACCGGCGAAAAAGCATCAGCAGATGAGAAAGGTGCTCGTGAATTTTGTTCTTCTCTTGCACAATTCATTGCTGAAAAAGGGTACTCACTCTCTCAAATCTTTAATGGTGACGAGTTGGGACTCTATTGGAAGAAAATGCCAAAGCGTACATATCTAACTAAGGAAGAGAAGGTGGCGTCTGGGTTCAAAGCTGCAAAAGACAGGTGAATTTCTGACGTTCTTAATAAATTACGACTCTGACTCGTGAAATCATCAACGGCTCTTGTTTGGTGTTTCAGATATACATTGCTTTTGTGCGCAAATGCTTCGGGAACAATTAAGTGCAAACCAATGCTCATTTACCGATCAGAAACGCCAGTCGCATTGAGGAACAAAAACAAGGCTCTACTGCCAGTTTTTTGGAAATCTAATAAAAGCGCTTGGGCAACGCAAAAGAATGTCACGGAGTGGTTTCAAAATTCATTCATCCCAGAAGTAAGAGAGAAACTAATGAAGGAAAATCTTGCTTTCAAAATTCTACTGCTACTGGACAATGCAGGTAGCCACCCAAAAACTTTGCAATCGTTGCACCCAGATGTTGAAGCCATGTTTTTACCACCGAACACGACTTCCCTCATTCAGCCAATGGATCAAACCGTCATTGCAACCTTCAAAGCCTACTATCTCAGGCGTGTGATGAGGAGGATGTTGAACGTTGTCAGTCAATCAGAGGTAAGCACTGATGACCCGAAAACTACAGTAAAGAAATTTTGGAGGCAGTTCAACATCTTTCATTCTATTGGATACGTCAAAGAATCATGGGATGAAATCAACTCGTCAACCTTGATTGGGTGCTGGAAAAAATTACTGCCAGGTCTTGTGGATGGTCAGCTTTCTCAAGTTGAGCCTGTACGTGATGTTGTGCACGAAATTATTGGTCTTGCTGGACATGTTGGTGGCGAGGGTTTCTCAAATGTTGAGGAAAATGAGATCTTAGAATTGGTGGAACCCATAGTTGAGCCTCTGTCAATCGATGAAATTGAAATCATCCTCAACGAGCCCGACGAAGCATCCAAGGATGAAACTCAAGAATCACAGCCTCCCGTATTCCAAGCCAAATCGATAGCAAAAATCATCAAGATGATCGAAGATGCTATGGATGAAGCTATGGACAGTGACCCAGTGATGGTTCGAAGTCTTCAGTTCAAGCACCATTGTGAAATCGCTTTAAAGGGGTACCGCGAGCTGTATGCGGACACTATCAGACGAGCAAAACAAACCCAAATGACCGATTTTTTCTCAAAAAGTTGATCAGTTATCAATTTTGTAATAGAGATCGTTATTTATATCACTTTATTTCGTTTATAAACACTATTGATTTTACACTAAAATTTTTTCGAACGAACTTTCTTCCAATCACAGTCTGTATCCCCCCTTCTCCCATAAGAACAATGCTTCCGTATCTGCGGATTCGGTATCTGCGGCACCTTTCCGATCTGTATCATCCGCAGATAACGGGTTACGCCTGTACTTATACTCGTGACACTACTGACTCTAAGAGATGTAACCTCAGAGATAGAAGTTGCTCGTCTCGGAATACAATATGAGGCTCGACGTGGACTTAATGCATATCCGCATCGGATTGTACTCTAGAAGCTAGACGCGGGCTATACAGATATTCGAGTCGGACTGTTCCCTACAAGCCCACGCTGGAGGTTGACCGCGTATTTATGCTTTTCCGAGAGTGGGACGCTCCATGCCAAATGATAGCTTCGGAATCTTGTTACTGACTAGGCCTGTGTCAGCGCGTTTGACATTCCTCGTGGCTCTTGATCTTTTGCGCCCTTGCACTCAGTCTGCCTGTATACATAGCCCCCTTGATCTTGAGCTTGTGTCGCCTTCAAATCTGCGTTGCATCGACTACAGATTCGCGGTGCCTCTTGCCAGGGGCTAATTACTTAATTACTCCAGTCTATCGTGTGCATATGATTGCCTCTTTTCTCATTGGAATCTGAAGCATCTGATGCCATACTTCCTCAACCACCTATTTGCCTCTTGAGTACTTGTTTGGACTTGCATTGGCTGAGTAGCTTTGTACCTGAGCTAGTGCCGCCTTGATGTCGGCGCCACTTTCTTTCAAGATTGCCGCTGGATCTGCTCGAGGCTTGTGCGCGCCCCTCCCTGATCGTTGATTGGTCAATTACTCTGGATCATCATAGGCTATGGCTACTTCGGCATCCTTCTTCAGGATGTATAGCATATATCATGACACGTCCCTTGGCTGGGCGACTGATCTCCGGATCAGTCTTAGGAGTATATCATGACAGTAATCAATGTCGTCTGTCGGAATTTGTTCAAGTTTGTTGTTTTCAAATAGTGTTGAGAAACAGATGTATTGTCATAATTTCATGTTTCATTTGTTAGTCACCCACTAGTTAGTTATTTTGGTAGTTGGGACCCTCTCTTCTTGAAGAGCGGATGTACCACCTCGTCTAGGGGATTTTCACAATCCAGAAGTTTCTCATCAACTGGGAACCTATTACTATTACAAATAGAGTTGGGAGTCTTTGCATCAACTCAAGTTGAATTTCATGGACTAATACCAAGTTTTACTATCAAAAACAAAAAGTTGTACTGCTCCAGATTCTGTTGCTTGGGAGCAAAGAATATATATCTTGGAACGTAGCACACTGATCTTCATTGGGGGGATGATTTTTAAGAATGAAATATTAATGAGTGTTTTGAGTTTTCCTACATGCTAAAATTCACAGCTTGTATTTGTCAATCTGAGAATCCCTCAATCATTACCATAGCCAAGTTTTGAAACCTTCCCCCCTCCCACTTTACTCTTTCCAAAAGTCTAACTTGGCGAGTATCACCATTCTTTCCCCCTATAACTTCATCTGAGATCAAAGTATGAATTTCAATTCTTAAGGGTCATGAGATCAGGGGAAATATGTTGAGTAACTTTTTACCAAAATTTAAACGTCAAACGAATGGAGAGAAATCGCAAAATATTGATTTCAATTCTTGAGAGCCATGAGATCAGAAAAAAGTATGTCGAATAATTGTTTTGCAAAATCTCAAGGTGAAATGCATGAAAATGATTGATCACATTACGATTTGATTATCTCTGTAATTTTGACTCAACTTGAGTTACTCACCATCTCTACTGGTTTCTAAAGTGAAACGATCAATGCCGGACTGAATTTTTTTACCTCCGTTTTTTTTCATTGGTCTGAGTAGATTATCATTATTTTCAATATATTAGGTGAGTAGAATAGATGGTGAGTGACTCAAGTTGAGTCAAAATTACAGAGATAATCGAATCGTACTGTGATCAATCATCTTTGATGCATTTCACATTCAGATTCTGCAAAACAATTACTCGACATACTTTTCCTGATCTTATGGCTCTCAAGAATTGAAATTCATACTTTGATCTCAGATGAAGTTATAGGGAAGGATGGTGATACTCGCCAAGTTAGACTTTTGGAAAAAGTAAAGTGGGAGGGGGAAATATAGATCTACATCCAACATGGTGTACTCAGTGTAAATGGAGGATGCCAATTTGGCATTCCCCAATCTTTGCATTCTGTGGGATTTATATCCCCTTCGGGTGTTTTTGATGCAGCTGAACCTTTGATAAATATCTACGGTCGATGAGCTGTAGATTTAACATTGGAATCAGCCAAAGATGCAAGAATTTAAGATAGTCATTCACCTCCCAAAATTTATCTCATTTCAGTCGTTTTGGATAGTAGTTTCATCTCATGATTAATGACTGTTCATCTAAACGATCTCTCTAGAGCCCTGAAAGACGAAAGAATTAGTTGTGTCCGTTAGAACGCGCGATTGATGACTAAGTCATGAAGGTTTACTGAAAAGTACTACTATTTGATTGAATTTTTTGTAAATCGTCTGCTGCATAATATATCTCTCGGTTCACTTGGGAGTTAGATTACTGACAAGGAGCACCCGGGGGTTGCGGAACAAGAATCCTGCTGAAACTTTGGGATCTGTCTCTTTGATACAAATGATGAGACACGTCCAATGACTTTTGTGCAAATGGGGCCCCTGACTTGAATGGTAGCTACATCAATGAAAGCCATTTCAAGTCATTTTTCACCATTTTGGTCTGAACACTCAACCACTGCTAACTCTCCGTCACCTTCTGCACTGCTCGGGTGAACTCCATCTGAATTGATACTGCTTTTTGACATTCCCTTGACTACTCAACACATTCAATTTCAACCCAAATTCACAATTGCCAAACAGAATAAGCACTAGTACAATCACAATACTAGTCTTGTCAATGAACGGCAAGCTTGATTATACATTGCAGCATGCATCTGAAATTTAGGATAATCTAACCATGCATATAGGCACCTTCTTCATGCATGATATTGTGGCCAAATATCACCTAAAATTTGCCAATACACCATGTGTAACTCAAAAGTTGATCCACATGAGAATCATGGCATTAGAACTTTGTCGCTTTTTCTTGAATCTACAAGCAATCACTCCTGTCTTCTTCATATTCAGATTACTGTTGTAGAGGATATTTTCTAGTTTCATGCTGCCTTTTTCTCCAAATATCTGGTTACATCAAGAATTCAAACAATATCCGCTGGAACCCATATATTTGGAATATTGGAAGCGCAAAATTTTCCAGATTTATTTCCAGCTGCCACAACCAAACACGCTTTGTAATTCTACCTTGGTGATGATCCATACAAAATCTATGGTGACGAGTCCATGGAGTACTTCTCAAACATGGTAGTACATACTTGTTTCAAGTAGAATGGAGAAGTACTAGTGTTTTGGCACATGTATATGCTTGGAACTCATCTGCAGCTCATATCAACAAAACAATCAAACCTGCAAGATTTTTCACAAAGAATCAACATTCTCCCTTTGGATGTATGCATCAAGCAACGGTGATACTTATCTGAATCCACCGGCAATTCACCCATAACTATTGCTCAAATTTTAATCCTCGTGGACAGTGAGACTACTCTTCTGATGCTCATGAGTCATGAGTAGAAATCAAGCGGATCCTAGCAATTTGTCTGCTACACTTGAGAAGTGCCTAATAAAACATATTCCTGGATTCTATTCAACTCTAAAAAAAAGGTGATGCACAGAATGATCTTGATGTGCTCTTTTGAAATCTGATAAAGATTTGTATTGTAACATAACCAAATTTGCGAAAGAAATATAGGATTTGGGCGGTCCGAACCATGCTTTTCCCATCGGATGTAACCCGCAGCAGTATGCGTGGCTACAATTCATGCCACAAAATATTGTTTATTGTTCATCAGGGGAACTCCAATGTTCCTTATCAGCATTCCATCTGGATTGATGATAGCACGCTCAAGCATATTATTCCTTCCATTCCCTGCGCATGCGCAGCGTCCTGGTGAGACTCTGCACATGCGCAGAAACAGTTCTCTAAGGAAATTTGAAGAGTTTCTCCTGTTCCTTTATGATATTCAATAGAGTCTTTTGATTTCATCTATAAAAGTTTCCAACTGATCATCCATCAACCACTTGAATAATTGATCATGAATATAAATATCAGTGTTTCGAGGTGATATTTGCCATCATATGAATTTGACTTGACTGCACTTCATTAGCTTCATGCCTTCCAGCTATAGGCTGGCTCGATCCCCATGGATGAGTTACAAAAGGTGTGGATAATCACATCAAACATTGTGAAGAAAATAATCGAAAAACTTTCAAAATTCAGAGCAAACTCTTGGGTTATTTGAGAAGAAATTCATTACTACCAAATGTTGTATACTAATCCCGAGTATACTTTTCAGTTAATTGAAGAAAATTAATGTTGTTTCCTGTGAATGTTCAAATTTCGAATGTAGATCATGAATGAGAGTCAAAATAAAATATACTCTGTCAATAGCATCCTCTTTATCTCAACTCATTGTTACAAATCAATTAAGATTCAAATCTTGTTTACACACTCTAACTCGATCATTTGAATTGTTATTAGGAACTCGACATCGAAGCACGAGATTTCTTGTAATCTTGATAAGGCCTGCATAGTTTTGGGTGGTAATCAATGTAAAAACATGGATAACAAAGATGCTTTCTACACCATGAACATCTTATAAAAGGTGTTTCAGAACAATCGCATTTTGTTGCAGCATTCCTCTTAGGGAAACAAACTTGTTTGACATTCAAATACACAGCTCTCTCTGAGATCATTCTGCAAGCAAACCAGGCGTACTGGATCATTTCTTTGAACTCTGGGGCTGAGAGTTGATTATGCGCAAGTGATTGAACTTTGAGTATGTCTTTTCTACTGGTAATTTGTTCTTGTCGTTCAATGAGATAAGTAGCATTGTACATTTCCTTGATCAGCAGTTTTGCTTGACGGTGAAAGTATACGTCCAAAGGTTGAGCTACAGAGGTACACCCTGGAGGAATCGTCTTTACATTGCAAGTTCGTTTGTCGTCTTCGTCTACGAAATCAGTGTAGAGCTCGGGATTTTTCTGTCCACCCCAGCTATCTACCAACAAGAGAAATTCCTTATCTTGAACGTAAGGTGCTACAACATTTGTTAGATACTCTTTGAACAGGGAAGAGGATAATTTGCCGGATTTTGAGCAGGTTACGAAGATGTTCCCGAATTCTTTACTCAAGGATTCAACTTCTTTAGAAACACGAGGGCCGAAATGACCATCAGTTTCTTGCAAGCAGATGAATAAAATGTCTAACAGTATACCCGATGCTGTGACTGTAAATTGAACCGTGTACCTGTGTTTCACCTTATTCAAATCCCCTATGTAGGCATCGATTTGTTTGTCACCCACTTGATTCAAAGTTCGTTTGACGTCCATTCTATATTCACATCCCATCTGATCGGTATTTAAAACGAGTTTTCGAGGATAGTTCTGAATCAGCACGTGACATTCATCTTGGAATTCTTTGGACACTTCCAAAAGAACTTCCATTGACTGAATTTCTGTGGGCTTCAAATATCTTGTTATCCTCCGTTGTTTGATTCTGAATTTAGCTTTGAACTCATCAATCCAAGATTGTGATGCGGAAAATTCTTTTTCATTTGGATTGAATTGGAGGGCAGCCTGCATAGCAAATTCTTGAAGATTGCGATTGTTTATGGGTATTCTTTGGTTTCTAGACTCTGTGACGGTTTTTGGAGACTCGTCACTTGCAGGCAAAGCCTGCTTTCATTTGAGAAGCTCAGGGAGTGAGCAATTGCTGTAATTGTTCAAGAAATCAGGAGAGGGGAGCACTGAATGAGCACACACTCGATTAATATTAAGAATGAAAGGGCATATATTCAAGAAAAACTATTTACAAATCGGTCCGCTGACCGTTCGGATGAATCAAGCCCGAGCACGATTATCGAGGGCGCATTTAGGGAAAAATACAATCTCTAAGCCCAGAAAGAGGAGAGAGAGATTTGCGAGAGGCACTTACAAAGATTAATGGCCTTGACGCAGGATGGTCACTCGACCTCAGATCGGGCACCGGCCCTCGCAGCTCACGGCGATCAGGCAGCTCGCAATTGTCCCAGACGATGGTGATTTTGGTCATAGACCACGGCACAGAGTATATAAAATGCACGCACCGGAGCCCCGGCTAAATTATGCCAAGGACGGGCTCCGGGCGGCGTGGACAACGCGCACGATAAGCTCGATAGGCGCGTGCGAGCGCTCCGAAACGTCACGACGGAATGTACAGTAAAAGGTTGCTGGCCGGAGCAGCATCGGCTTGCGCCAGGGACGGCTCAAAATATGGGGCGCGCGGGCCCTACTACGGTGCCATCGCTCTGTCTCTCTCCCTCTTACCTGCGTTTACTATGCAGCAACTCTTCACGTGCTTGGGCTATAACATAAAATATTATTAGTACAATATTCGGTCCAGGGAGAGAGGAAGACGGACTGACTCGGCCGTCACACCCCTCCCCCAGACGCTGGGTAGCCGGCTGGCGTACCAGCTCGGAAACCTACCTCTCTCAATCTGGGCCGAAAACTAAAGGGATAGAGCCAATCGCTCAGTATATCTGAATGAAAAGTGAATCATTCTGATCAAAAAGATCGTAAATCAATAATAAAGATCAAACATGACTTAGAAAACATGAATTTCGAAAGAAATTAGATTGTATTCCCTGGAAAAAAAAAATATTTAAACGCGGTCACTCATACAGACATACAATTAATTCCGAATCAGTTTATATAGAATTCATAATTCTTTTGAACTCCAAAATTCTTCATGGGAGCGTATATTTCACTGTACTATTTTCGCACTTGAGGCACATTTCAGGAAATTTCACTGTATGGATATCACAAATTCACTTGGTCTCTTGGATTGACCCTTGGGCACTTATGGAGCACTTTAGGCATACAATATACAAATCATACTCTTGGACCTTTGTCCCATAGCCCATACTTTAACGCTAGACCATACTGCACACCATACATACTTATGAATTGAAACAAAAATAAAATCATACAATGATATCGTGGTCAATTGACCTCATTCATCATTCTCTATGGGGTGAGTCCGCAAACTTTGATTGGCCAATGACGTATTAAAAATTTAAATATATCAATTTATGAGCTAGATGTACATGTTGTAACTCGCGTTCACGTACGCAGGAACGTCTTAGTTTTCAAACACACTGAGTTCGCGCGAAATAGTTCGGACACAACCCAACCACTGAGTGAGACTGGCGCGCGCTTATCCCTCGCTGTCCATCGACGAATCTTCCTCCGGAACGATGACGATCCTCAGCTGCAGTCAGTAGCACGTGGTTGTCTGCTACGGGCACTAGGCTGCTCCTGCGCCTATGAAGTCGCTATGCCCCCTCCTGGGCCAGTCTCTCGGTCTAAATTTGTCGTATTGACCTGACACGGTCGTATTGACCGCATTGGCCTCGAGTCAATTGAGGGAAATCGATCAGCTGATCGATGCTCATGGGCTGCATCAAATATAAGCATAATATCACGACTATAGAATGTCGGGAATACCTCGTCAAAATTGGGGTTGAATTGCTCAAGCCATGTGGACAGATGCGTCCTGTGCGGTGAGCTAAAGGATTCCAAATAATAGGTCAGTTCTTTCAGACCAAAGAATTCAAGAGTCTTTGCTAGGCTATTGCATAGTGAGTTCTGCAAAGTATCGCATTCAGGCAAGAAAGGTGCCATATCAGATAAAAGTGCGTGCCGAGACTCTACTAATATCAAAATTGGGGATGGTACCTGAAAATGGTACTTTGGTACTCGCACAATGCTCGTGCATAGGTGAAAGGAATTGGAATAATTATTTTCTAGTATTTCTTGATCATGAGCATGGGGCTCGGCCTCGATTTCACTCGAAACGAGGTGAAATGCTTTATTGGTCGGTCGAAATTGCTCAAACACGACCTCATACTCAGACCAGTATTTTCGATCGATCCTACGACCATCAACTGTTTTATATGGGTCCCAACAAACTTCAAACTTGAAATATTGCAAGTCGGTACGAGATAAATCCAATTGCCTGGGAAATGTCACATTGTTCTGAAACTGAGGGGCGAAATCGAAAAGACTAGGGTTGATCAGGCCCATTTCTAATCTTGATGCATTCCCAGATTCAAGAAACTTGACAATCTCATTAGGCTGACAAGTTTGCACTACAACACGCGCGTGCTTGTCATATTTTACATTTCCGACTGCACTCATAAAATGGGAACCGGATGGTCGTACAAATGATCGGTATGAATTGATGTTGAAAATACGTATAGAAAAATAAGGATTAGGAAAATTATTAACATTCAGAAGATTCACAAAGGACTCAGAAGACATACCTTTGCTAAAAATCTTAACACGACTCTCTGCCCTCGTGGCGAGGAATGATTTTATTTTGTATTTCATCTGAAAAGATACCAGATCAAAATGATTATTTGAACAGAGCCACTTTTGCTCGTGCGAAATTTCATGCCGAAATTGGCTAAATTGAACAGACGTCATGCCTGGCAATGGAGGATAGGCACAAGATTGAGCCATGTGGACATCCGTCAACACAGACGAGTAATAATCTTGCCTGTAAAAATCAATATTTGACAGAAGGTCATGATCTGGTGATATATTTCGAAATAGATCCAACGATAAGCTTGATTGTTCATCAGACTCAGGAATTTGGGGTGAGAAGACCTGCACCGACTTTGCGATCTGAAATGGTCTTGGTGACACAGAAATCTCATCAGAGAAATCGCAAAGATCAGCGCTCTCAGGAAATTTATCCGAATTCTCAGAATTATTCGATGAAAGGGGATGATTAGTCTGAATATTGCTATCGATCGTGTGATCGGAAAATAAAATTGAATTTGAATTGACAAGCTGCGTGCTCGGAGAAACAGGCGATGATGACGCTGAATTTCCGTAATTGAGCATATTGCAAGTCTTTCCATTATTGACAGTAGCACAACGTATATTGGACTGATTGCTCTCTTTAAGATCTCGCTCGCAAGTCGCAAGTGCTAAAGTGTCATTTTTCCACCTTTCAATATTGGCAGAAGTGGGTAAATTCTGACATCCATTGTCAGCTGGATATGTTCCACTTGAACTCTTCTGCTGCACAGGAACGGTGATGTTGGGTGCGCGCGCGTATGTCTCACATATTTCTTTAATAAGTAACGCACTCTGGACACTGACAATAAAGTCACTACGTGCCGCGTCACGGCGTACTTTCAGCGCAATATCGCACATGGAACTCTCATTCTCTACAAAATCATCCATCACATACTGGCCAATCAAACGCCGCATCAATCGCTGATGATTGTTGAAAAAACTATCAAATTTCAGCTCAAGCTTTGCGAGCGCAACTCGAATTTCATCCTCAGAGAGGTTACAAATCCAATTGGACCACGTGAGAACTTGATTACTCGAAAGATTATTAGGAGACATCATGGAAATATTTTCAAGATACTCCTTCACTCACGAAAAAGAGAATTGAGATTCTGAAATTTTCAAAGCTAGTATTATAAATGCTTTATCAGTTGAAATGTTCGCTTTAGATTTGACCGTGCTCCTATCATCAAACAAAAGACGAAGTCTATAGTCAATGGCTTAGGAAAAAACTTTGCCCACGGATGAAGTCCAAATGAGCTGTATAATGACACGGTACAAATTTGGAGCTAACAGTCAATTGATTCAACTAAGATGTTCATAATCGAGAAAAGAATGAACAAACTCGATTGAGTATTGGTTCATCTCATGGACAGAATAAGTCCGAAATTTAGATTCATTTTACGAAAAATGAACCGTGAGTTCATTATCAGGAAGCTCGTATAGGCAGTAGAATACAAAAAGTTAGGCCCGTAATGAGTATGAGCATCCTAAAAGTCAGTCTGGACAAAAATTTGATAAACTTCGCAAAATGTCCGATTATTTGTGATTTTTTCAATAATTCTCCCTGAAAAATTCAACGTCGGAAGGATTCCTATAGAGCTACTCAGTTTGTTAGAATTTTTCAAACAGTCCGATGCGAAATATTGCGTAAGAGCACTTTGCGCAGCTCATTTTATCATAACCCACGCTAATTCAGGCGTACACACACAATAGCGCAATACTAGACTCCATGATAGTTATTATATCTATATACTTCCAGTGTATTTCAAGAGAGACCATTTTAATCCATAAAAATTATTGCAGGTCAATTATACAATGATTTATAACTTTTGAGAATTTTCAGGTCAAAACGACCAATTTTCCATGATAAATCAAAAATTTGTTGACAAAATTGTCATGAACAATTCAATTTTGCGATGCACAAGCGTGCAAGAGTCATCGATATTTCACTGTATTCATGGAAGAAATTTCAATATTTTGTACATTTCTCAGAAAAAAAAAACGGTCAAGATACGACCCAGTGACTCAATTTCCTCGAACTATAGTCATATAGACAATATAAATAATAATAATTGTGCACAAAACAAACGAGGACAATGTCCAGAAGTTTCTAGCCATCGGCCGATTTTTCCAGATTTTCAAAAAGCACAAGAATCGCAATCAGTATCTAAACACGCATCGCAACATCTTTGTATATCTATATACATCACTGAGTTTCGCTCGCAAGTTATTTGTGCTTATTCACGCACGCTACACACATACACATACGTGTTGCACATATGACCACTGGTCATCGATGGCCGATCAAGCAAGGCGAGAGAGAAAATTTTCGAAATATTACGCTAGCGCGTCTGTCTCTCTCTCGCACTCACGCATTCAAAAATCGGAGCCAAAGATAAGCTTGGCCGATCGCGAGCGGCAGCAAACGCGCGATGTAAACAATGACTATATATGGCGCGCGAGCTGTTGTGTTGCGGCCCTATAGTACGGGACGCCAAAATGTCGCGAGAAGCTAACTGAATATTTTCAAGGTTTCACAAATCAGATTGAAAACTACACGAAATGATCAAATTATATGCATTTAAGTCAAGTGCATCAAATGATGAGGAAAAAATACGAATGAACAAGTGTCTAATATCAGGACGTGAAAAATTTTGTACAGCGAGTCAACCGACGCGCGAGCAATGCACGCCTAAGTCGGAGCACGATGGAAAAGTATTGTCCAGCACGCATAATATGGCTAACACATTCCGACCACGCACTGATTTTTTCACACTGCACTCACTTATACGCTTACAATCTAATATACACACAAAGCAACATTCAAGTGCTACTCTCTCCGAAGATCAAAATTTAAACTTGGGTGTAAAGTGACGTTACGTCAACTTATTGAAAAAAAATTTTAGTCATTTTAATTGAACATACAGCACCATTAGTCGGGCGCCATGTGACGGTGCGCCAACTTGATGCACAAATTTTTGAACTGATTTTACTTGAACTGACAGCACCATTAGTTGGGCGCCATGTGACGGTTTTTGGAGACTCGTCACTTGCAGGCAAAGCCTGCTTTCATTTGAGAAGCTCAGGGAGTGAGCAATTGCTGTAATTGTTCAAGAAATCAGGAGAGGGGAGCACTGAATGAGCACACACTCGATTAATATTAAGAATGAAAGGGCATATATTCAAGAAAAACTATTTACAAATCGGTCCGCTGACCGTTCGGATGAATCAAGCCCGAGCACGATTATCGAGGGCGCATTTAGGGAAAAATACAATCTCTAAGCCCAGAAAGAGGAGAGAGAGATTTGCGAGAGGCACTTACAAAGATTAATGGCCTTGACGCAGGATGGTCACTCGACCTCAGATCGGGCACCGGCCCTCGCAGCTCACGGCGATCAGGCAGCTCGCAATTGTCCCAGACGATGGTGATTTTGGTCATAGACCACGGCACAGAGTATATAAAATGCACGCACCGGAGCCCCGGCTAAATTATGCCAAGGACGGGCTCCGGGCGGCGTGGACAACGCGCACGATAAGCTCGATAGGCGCGTGCGAGCGCTCCGAAACGTCACGACGGAATGTACAGTAAAAGGTTGCTGGCCGGAGCAGCATCGGCTTGCGCCAGGGACGGCTCAAAATATGGGGCGCGCGGGCCCTACTACGGTGCCATCGCTCTGTCTCTCTCCCTCTTACCTGCGTTTACTATGCAGCAACTCTTCACGTGCTTGGGCTATAACATAAAATATTATTAGTACAATATTCGGTCCAGGGAGAGAGGAAGACGGACTGACTCGGCCGTCACAACTCTACAAAGCGTTCATACGTTTTGCCGCGGATGAATTCTGCTCGATCATACTGGGTGCCTCCTCTCTTTACTTCCTCTTTCCATCTGACTAAAGTATCTTTGCGACTCAAAGCTGCACACCCATTCCTTTGTAACGTTTCTAAGCTCCATTCTGGATGCCTTTCAGCTTTGTTCAATATTCGAATTTTTTCATCCATAGGAATGGATTTGAATTTCTTCTTCTCTGGTTCAGGCACAAATTCCGGAGATTCTTGAACCTGGGGTGGTGTTTCTGTGGATAAATATGTGGTATCATCTATTAATACTCATTTGAAAATTCGAACTGTCAGATGCGGAATTTTCCTCTCAAACTGCCCACGCGTTTATGTATAGAAAATGACGCAATTGGCTCCAGCAATCAAGAAAATTTGCCGAAACGGCTTGGCGATCACTTTTTCGAGCCTAAGGACCCGATCCCAATGGAGATTTTCCCAGAGAGTACGTGCAATTGTGACTGGTATCAATCTTGAACTAGTGAGCGAAGTTGTTCGATGAATGACGTAGCTGTGATATTGAATCAAAAAGTGATCGACCAAACAACAGCGAATGGAGTGTAATATATTCCTATAAGCGGGAAATTTCTCTACGAGATTTAAAAAGTTTTTTCTAGTTGAGGAGAAATTCTTTTTCAGTTGAACTATATCGCTTCCCGTCGCATGTTATCAAATTTTATATATACAGTAGACCAAAGTTTTTTCCGAACGTGTGCATCTGTGGACTAGAGTTCTTAATTTGATGTGGATCTTCATCTACAAATAAACAGGAGAGGGCTCTCAATTATCACAAACTGAAGGGCTCGCGCTGATACGGGAAAACATTTTATACGTCCATACGTAGAAACAGCGTGTTTCTGCGTACAGACATATAAAATGCATACGCGTCTCGTGCGGAAACATTTTTCCTTCGGGAAAACCAAGCTGGACGGTGCCATCGCCCACGTCCAGCTTAGTTTCCCGATGGAAAAAATGTTTCCAGCACTCGACGCGTAATGTACTATTTGAGGTATGGAGTAAGTCGACTCATTTTGTACCAGTCGACGCTTTTTTTCATGATAGAAGCTAATTTCACATGGTTCACAAAGTATTCTACACCAACTACGCCAATCACTTCACGCCGGAGACCGATAAATGAAACGTGATACGATTTACTCACCACTATCAGTGCTCGATAGATATGACCCTTGACTAGCCTCTCGCTGACTACCTTGTGAAGAAGAACTTGGATGGTTAGACTCTTGGAAGGAGCCATTGTCTTTATCCTGTATTTCTCCAGTTTCAAGCCACTCATTGTCAGAGTCAATGTTTTCATTTTCCAAGTATAGCTCTGCTTCATCAGTAGATCTCAAATTTTCAAAGTACCGAACCAGTAATTCAGACATTTGATGACCAACCTCTACTATATTCTTAGAAACATGACTTGATATTCTGCTCTGCATGAGATTCTTCTGTGCGAGTACTTTTACACAGATATGCACTGCATCGCTGAATAATTCTTTTGTTGTAAGATCTAATTGATTCATATTCTGAGATAAGTTGTCCATTATGTAGAAGAATGTTCAACCTCTGGATGATATACAGTCACCTAGATAATTCAACATGTCCTTGATAACAGTATCTCAATCATGAGCTGACAAGAAAGCCAATATGAATGAGTTATATTTACCTTAGATTCAGAGAATCATGTGAGAAATGTTTGGGTAGATTGTACAATCAAAATTGTGTAAAGTTCTCAAGAGCCATAGATATGTATAGAATGATTGAAAGTCTATTTTGGAGAGAGACATGAAACTAGGATTGCAGACTCAAGTATCCATCTATGGCACAGTGTTTGTCGATGACTGAGAACACCAGATAGAAGATTCTTTTCGATGGAAGTCTTATCGATAGCTTCTTGGGGAACTCCCAACTATGTTGATTATCCACATTTCAAACTTGGCACTGTCAACTCAACATGATGAGTCCATCCACAGGAAATGAATTTTCAACAGCTGTCACTCTCATCAATCTAATAATAACACAATATATGAAACAAACGTGGTGTTGAGTGATCACATTTCTAAAACATCATACCTCGACTCACTCTAAATCCACTTGAATCAATGTCCTGGACTGTTCAGCACACCATCAATGCTCATAATCGACGACCATACTTCTAAGCACACTGTCACTGATAACATGCATCGAATCAATTATAGGAGATGGGAAGGTTGTTGGTGAGAAGCGAGATCTTTAAGAGACTGACGAGGATGGGTTAATGATACCAAGCTTCGAATCTCTGATTGACAATAACTAAAGTTCGTATTCGTTTGGTCTTATGTTTTGATATCATATCTCGTGAATCATTCGACTAAAAAACAGACTTTTCACTCCACTGTGGTCTGCTAGGCTTACGTTTGGAATAACTCGTTGCCTTTGCCTGGATGGTCACGTCTACAATCGACTCTTCGCTGATGCGCCGAGACGTGGGAGATCCTGAGATCTCTCAATCTAGAGTTGGATAGGGCCCGCAGTGTTCCGAACCTAATTCACGGACTTCCGAACTCGGGACTGCGCATGAGCACATGGATCTATCATTCTATCCATCGTTGATGAAATTCATCATGGCATATGCGAGAACGAATATGCTTGATGGAATGAATATGTAGTATAGTCGAAGAGCAGTGGAGTCCCCTTGATCAACAATAAACAATATTTTGTGGCATGAATTGTAGCCACGCATACTGCTGCGGGTTACATCCGATGGGAAAAGCATGGTTCGGACCGCCCAAATCCTATATTTCTTTCGCAAATTTGGTTATGTTACAATACAAATCTTTATCAGATTTCAAAAGAGCACATCAAGATCATTCTGTGCATCACCTTTTTTTTAGAGTTGAATAGAATCTAGGAATATGTTTTATTAGGCACTTCTCAAGTGTAGCAGACGAATTGCTAGGATCCGCTTGATTTCTACTCATGACTCATGAGCATCAGAAGAGTAGTCTCACTGTCCACGAGGATTAAAATTTGAGCAATAGTTATGGGTGAATTGCCGGTGGATTCAGATAAGTATCACCGTTGCTTGATGCATACATCCAAAGGGAGAATGTTGATTCTTTGTGAAAAATCTTGCAGGTTTGATTGTTTTGTTGATATGAGCCGCAGATGAGTTCCAAGCATATACATGTGCCAAAACACTAGTACTTCTCCATTCTACTTGAAACAAGTATGTACTACCATGTTTGAGAAGTACTCCATGGACTCATCACCATAGATTTTGTATGGATCATCACCAAGGTAGAATTACAAAGCGTGTTTGGTTGTGGCAGCTGGAAATAAATCTGGAAAATTTTGCGCTTCCAATATTCCAAATATATGGGTTCCAGCGGATATTGTTTGAATTCTTGATGTAACCAGATATTTGGAGAAAAAGGCAGCATGAAACTAGAAAATATCCTCTACAACAGTAATCTGAATATGAAGAAGACAGGAGTGATTGCTTGTAGATTCAAGAAAAAGCGACAAAGTTCTAATGCCATGATTCTCATGTGGATCAACTTTTGAGTTATAGATGGTGTATTGGCAAATTTTAGGTGATATTTGGCCACAATATCATGCATGAAGGAGGTGCCTATATGCATGGTGAGATTATCCTAAATTTCAGATGCATGCTGCAATGTATAATCAAGCTTGCCGTTCATTGACAAGACTAGTATTGTGATTGTACTAGTGCTTATTCTGTTTGGCAATTGTGAATTTGGGTTGAATTTGAATGTGTTGAGTAGTCAAGGGAATGTCAAAAAGCAGTATCAATTCAGATGGAGTTCACCCGAGCAGTGCAGAAGGTGACGGAGAGTTAGCAGTGGTTGAGTGTTCAGACCAAAATGGTGAAAAATGACTTGAAATGGCTTTCATTGATGTAGCTGCCATTCAAGTCAGGGGCCCCATTTGCACAAAAGTCATTGGACGTGTCTCATCATTTGTATCAAAGAGACAGATCCCAAAGTTTCAGCAGGATTCTTGTTCCGCAACCCCCGGGTGCTCCTTGTGAGTTGAACACATTCGAGGTGGAATCGACGAGGAACATTTTCTCGTTATTAAAAGTACACTGCGGTTCTTATCAATGTATTACGTTAACATCTATTTTGATGAAAAATACCCTTATTTCTCAACTGACAACAACTATTTCAATGAAAAACACTTCTGCGATCTAATTAGAGAGTTTCAAAGAACGAAAATTCGATATTTAAGCATCACAGTGCCAACCCCGATTTTGGCTTCAAAGGTTCTATTGCCGTGGAGACTGAGGTTGTAGGAGATACGCGAAACGATCGACCTTCTCATGGTGAGAGCGCCGCGAAACACATGGACGAAAAAATCTGGACTCGAGCATACGCGCCAACCCAGGGAAACCGATAAATACGTCTGTAGCTCGATTATTATAAAATGTAGACCTCTCAAATTTCGCGTGGTCAGAGATCACGTATCGACGATCAATATTACACAGTATAAAAACTGCCTCGAGGAACTTTGTCGCCTACTTTTTTCGGAACAAAGTCACGGCGGGCAACGGCAGAATCTCACGTTTTTCGTGAATTTTTTAAATTTTATATAGATAATTTTTGTACACTTTGCGCACAGCACCGAGAAGCCCATGCATTAAGGAGTCTTTGTCTGCAACCTGAAGAAGATCCAATCACTGTGAGCTGAGAATCGACGAGTTGCAACTCACTGTTTTTGGGCTCGCGAACGAGCTCGCGAACGTGGCCATTACCGGCTGCTCAGCTGCGGCTCGGGTCTTCTGCTAACCTGCGCAGCTTCACCAACTAACACGATATTCACCTTGATTTTAATAAATTCAAGTTTTGACGACGATATTCTGCACCCACGATGGGTTTGGAATAGCTTTGGGATTGAATTTTAACGATTGTCACGGTTCGCCATAGCACGAGTGTTTTTTAATCGTTGAAAATCACAGCGTGCCCTATGCTTTGCTGCATAGGAAGTCCAGATTTTGTATCACATGCACAGTCCCGCTAGAGTCCGGGAGGCGGCGCGACAGTCTAGTCTCCACGGCAATAGCATACATATTTTAACTCTTTGGAAAGTATAGATTCACTCGCACACATATATAATTCCACGAAAAAACGATATATGGCCGTCAGCTGGCTCGCAGATTTCTTTTGAAGTCATCTGTATCGATTCTGTAGGTTGGAAAATGATTATACGGTACCTTTCATAGATAATGAATCAATTAGGGTCTCACTAAAACAGTGATATTTTCAATGTATTGTGTCGTACGAATTTTTTGAGAAAAGCATCTTAAATACACAAAAAATCTATCGATTCATGTGTTTGGAACATTCGTTGCGTCCTTTTTGAGTGCCCGTAGTCAACGATGAAAACCTGAAAAATGTCTCCTTTAATCAATCACCTACAACTTTCGCGGAAGTAATCTGATCACAAAAATTCTCACGGAATCTTGTAGATCTCTTCGAACCCTACAATTTTCCCTATTTGAAGGATTCTCTACGACTTTCTCTGCCCAAGTAACGAGCTTGGAAAGGAAACTTTGTATTACATGGACTTATGGAGATACCGCAAGTGGCACCTGTTTCGTCTCGCCTTGCTCCATTCTAGCGCAAAAATCCATCCAAAAAATATCTTCGGACACTCTTTTGACGTGAAATAATCACATCTTTCAGAATATTTCACCAGACTTTGCCTTGAATGTGATCTACGGGGACAAAACATGAAAATAATCAATTTTCCGAATGAAACTTGAGAAATCGGGGTTGCCTCTAATCCAATACCAAATCTGATCGAATATTCTGAAAGATGAGATTATTTCACGTCAAAAGTGTGTCCGATTTTATTTTTTTGATGAATTTTTGCGCTAGAATAGAGCAAGGCGAGACGATACAGGCGCCACCTGCGGTATCTCCATAAGCAGTCCATGTAATTCGAAATTTTCTTTCCAAGCTTGTTACTTGGACAGGAAAGATCGTAGAGAAAATTTCCCAAGGAGGAAATTGTAGGTTCTGAAAAGCTCTACAAGATCTCGTGATAGTATATTATGTGACGAGTGCGCAGCACGAGTCGTAAACGACATTTTCTAGCTGTGCTACGTCGGAAGCGCGACTTTAGACGAGTCCTCGCCAGCTCCCCTTTCTAGACCTGCTATTGATCAATTACAGTACCGTGCAAAAATTCCTGAACGGGGGTTTGAAATCCTCTCTTGCAAAAACGTCGATTACTCGAGCCCAGATTAACGTAGAGGAATTTTGAAAAAAGCATCTTAAAGATGAGAAAAAATGCTAACTTTCTATGGTTTGCGATTTTTCTCTCAGCCCTTTTTGGTACCTCAAATAGCTGATGTAATTTCAAGGATTTCGAGAAAAAAACCGTTCTTACTCTATCGGCTGTAATTTGGACGCGGATAAAGATAGAACAATTTTGCTAAAAGCATCTTGAAGAGCGGAAAAAATGCCATTTGCAATGATTTTTCGATTATTTTTTACGTCGTGTGAATAAGAGTGTGAGAGCTCTCAAAGTAGCCAAAACCGTAGTTTTTCGCCATTTTTACACGTATTTCATTGAAAATCCGAGAATCTGGCTACTTTAAGAGCTCTCACACTCTTATTCACACGACGTAAAAAATAATCGAAAAATCGTTGCAAATGGCATTTTTTCCGCTCTTCAAGATGCTTTTTGCCAAACTGTTCTATCTTTATCCGCGTCCAAATTACAGCCGATAGAGTAAAAACGGTTTTTTTCTTGAAATCCTTGAAATTACATCAGCTATTTGAGGTACCAAAAAAGGCTGAAAGAAAAATCGAAGACCATAATAAGTTAGCATTTTTTCTCATCTTTAAGATGCTTTTTTCAAAATTCCTCTACGTTGATCTGGGCTCGAGCAATCGACGTTTTTGCAAGAGAGGATTTCATACCCCCGTTCAGGAATTTTTGCACGGTACTGTATAACGGAAACCTTATCAGGAATTGGTATCAAAAACCAACACAAAGTCACACATATTTGAATTTCAATTCACATAATCCTTCAACACAAAAAATGGCCACGATCTACAATCTCGTAGACAGAGGAATTAAATTGGCCCATCCCCAGTATCACTCCAAAAATTTAATAAAAATCAGAGATCTCTTATTATTAAATGGTTACCCCTTGAAATTTATTGCACGGCACATCAACATCCGGATTACCAAGATCCGAAATAGTGATCCACAACAAGAGAAAGCCTTAAGTAAAGCTAGGAACGAGTTGTACAAAATAGAACCTAAACTGGTGAATTTTTATTCCAAAAAACTTTCTGAGAATTTGAGGATGATTTTATCACAATACGGTATCCACACGGTTTTCAAATCCAACAATAAATTCAGTAGCATAATACGTTTGGGGAAAGACGAATTCGAGAAAATGCGTCTTGTAGACATAGTTTATAAATTAAACTGGCTTCAATGCCCGAAAACGTACATTGGGCAGTCTAAAAGACTCCTCCGGAAGAGAATGAAAGAATATAAAGATAACATAGAGAAAAAACCAGAAAAACTCAATGTCCTATCACTCCACAAGATGAATGAATCCAGACATGACTTCGATTGGAATAATCCTCAAATTCTCGATGTCGAACCGCATCTGAATAAAAGATTAGTATCAGAAATGTTCCATATTCAACTCAATCATTATAGCATCAACATAAGAGAAGATACCAAAAATCTGAGTGGAATCCACACCAACTTCTTCTTGGATTTTCCCAATCATAAATGTTTTAAGAAATGAACCCATTTTGGAACGGATTCTCTGCAAATCAGATATGAACCCCTCCTTTCCACTCCCGTAGTTCCATTCGCTTAACTCCCACCACCGAGAGAGATCCTTCGTTTTAGAAGAGTTTAAGCCTTTACACTATTTTACTTTGAATCACTTGGAATAAACTTCAGGTGAATCTAGATTCCAAATATTCCTCGTTTCACGATAAATTCTGGATAGGCACCGAGTTTAGGACATAACCGCCCCTCCCACCCTGACGAATCTGAAATGAAAATTATGTACCTTCGGTTATAAAGTTATGGAATTTGAATAAACAATCAACAAATTAAACCGAGACCGCGTTGACTGCACGGTTTGATAGTATAGTTACGTTTTCTTTTTTCCCTGTTTGGCTATCAGTGCATTACATTACTTCCATTGTTATAATAGTGATGTTGACTTTGATTGATATATCACAGTGGAAAAGTGATTTCAAGATTCATTCTAGTGATTCCAGTGATATTCGTTAGTAACATTCGTGATATCTATCAAGATTGAGTGAAATGAGTTATTTCAAGTGTAAAAAAAATGATTAGTTTTAGTTGAAAATAAAATGAAAAATTGCGAAGTTCTGGTTATAAAGTGGTGGCATTTAGATAAACATTCAACGAAGAAATAAAACAGAGACCACGTTTGACTGTGTAATTTTAATCATATAGTTGTGGTGAGAATTAGTTGAATACATAAAAAAATATTTCAAAAAAGTGTTTTCCACATATATATTTTTATCCTGTTTGGTGATCAGTGTGCTACATTACTTCCATTGTGATATCAGTGATGCTAGTTTGAATTGTGATATCAGTGCGGGGAAGTGATTTCGAAATCGATTCTAGTGATTCCAGTGACATTCGTGAAATATCGGGGGAAAAGAGTGGAACAGTATCATGGATTTGCCAAAATAGTTCCATTGCGCCTCCCCCCCCCCCCCCAAGTGATTTACACCTTATGAGTGAATATTATGAGGCTCCGAGTAGAATGAGTGGTTTATATCAAGGTTCTAGTGAAAAAAAGTTATTTCAAGGGTGAAATAGTGATTTTTTTACTTTGAAATAATATAAAGTGTTCGGGTGAAACGAGTGTAATTATATTGAAGTTTGGGTGGGAAAAAAAACTGTTTCATGGAGATTGAAGTGGAATAGTAATTACATTGAGGCCCGAGTGAAGTGAGTAGTTATTATAGTGATGAACATAGGACGGCCGTGTAGATGAACATGATTTGACATCCTGATAAATCCTATATATCAAACTCTCCACTGGAATTTAGTAACCATCGTTGAAATAGAAACAAAGTGAATTTTTTCAGTATTTGGAAATATGCCCACCCTTTCAGGAAAAACTGATCTGGATGTAAGGATTTCTCTCAATGGTGGAATTTTTCTCTTACTCCTTTTCCGGTACTCCCCCCCCCCTCTCCACACACACACACTCACACAAACACGCACGCACACGCACACCGATCAAGAGGCTAGAATAGCCTTTCCAAAGTGTTGAAAATGAAATCAAGAGAGAAAAAATAGGCATGAGAATTATGAATCGAGTAACACGGAAGCAACTGACTCTTTAAATTTTCTACGATGGATACGCGGCGCCAGGAAGACGTACCATCCTCCGTCAAATCGAACACATAAGCAGCATATGTATATATTTCATGTACCAGTACAGAATTTCTCTGAAATAGTCACCCGGGAAAGTCATTAGGAGCCCCACTTTTTTTTGAATATTCACACTCAACACACACAGACACACACACACACACACACACACACGCGCGCGCGCGCACGCACAAACAAAGAGATTTCATTCACGCCCGGCAACAGCTCAAAAGCCGATCAGTTCGAACCCGTCTCTTGAAGGGAACGAATGTTTCTTACGCCAAAATCTACGAATTTTTTCTCTCACTGTATACAGCTACCGGTCACAGAATTTCATGATACACTCAACCAAAATCAGTGCGATAGCGACGTAAACTGTACTTCAGTGCGGTTTGGTGTAAAGTGATCGAGACCTTGTGTGTGGATCAGTGCATTCGGTAACCAATTGGCCAGTTGGTCACACGGCAGATTTCCGAGGAAATCCCTGTGGACCAATGATCGTCGAGATATGCACTAGATTCCATCTAAGAGGGTATCATAAGACACCGCAGCTGCAGTGATGAGTCCTAGTCTTTAAGCTCAGAGTAATTTCCCAAATTGAGATTAGACAATAATTAATCTGAAGAAGGACATATTTAGATGTCCGAAACCGGTCGTTCCTGAATGTATACCAGAGAAATAGATAGTCCATAGATAGCATTAGATTCAAACAGAAATTAATGTTCTAAGATACCCAAGAAGACGATAAAACGAAAACTGTCTTTGATGACGGAGTCATCTTTCAGCTGGGTATGTACGTGAATCCACGCTTGAGATTTCTTGTGGACACGAAGCTGTTGCAAGATCTCAGCGTTACCTCGACTCTGCGCAAGCGTCGCGCACGTACAGTGTGTCAGCGTTATATACGCTGGTTATATATAACTATTAGCGATACACACGCACGAGCCATGCATAATATACATATATTGGGCAGTATAATCCATCAGTTGTTTTGGTGTAGCTTACACCCGAGGCGCGCAATGTACTATATTTGTATCTCGACAATACTAAAGACGTTTTTGATGAATCGGCTCCACCTTCTTCCGCAATTTTCTAAATTTTAACATACATTCAATTACGAAGTGATTGGAGAGTCTGAAGCAAACCTAGGGAAAATCATAGTTTTTCCAAGAATTGTCATGAACTTACTCTATTTTCAACATGCGAGGGAGTTTTACAACATCAGGTCGATTCCAATTTTTTTCAGAAGAAAAGTATCTTCAGAGTTTTGAAGGAAATTCCTCGGGATTTTGCGTGGGGAGAATGCGATTCGTCGTAATCGGAAAAAATGAGTTACGAGTGAAATGATGCATATCGCAAAAAACACTCGACACTTTTTCTCTGCTTGCTGAGGAAAGTTCTCAAAATCGGGAATACAACTTGGGGATGCTCTTGCGAATGACTCTTTGCTCTCTAATCCTTTGCGATTAAAACTCGATCTTAGAGACATCATTATTATAGAGATCATCATTTTGACTTGCAATAGTTTGTTAATTAAGCATTCTAAATACTCGAGATTTTCAAATTTCAGTCATGCATTTCGATCTCCATGCAGCATCATCGTTGACAAACCTTCTCTCTACTCCCTCGGTGTATTACCATCGTGGTTTCACCTAAAGGACTCCGTCATCTATCGCGCGTTCGCCGGGACGCACACATGAAATTTACAGTCATCGACTGTAAATTTCAAAATCGTCAATCGAAGCTTTCCTGATTCACTCTTTGAGAAATTTTGACCGTGATTGTGGTTGCTGGTTATATTATTATGGAAAAAATAATGCTCGAGATTCACCTTAAACTTGTCACTCTCGTGGATGGATAGACTCAAGGGTGTGTGACAACTATTTTTGAGGGCCAGATTCTTAACTTATTTTCAGTCGGGGACGGGGGGGCTGCCCCTCGCTTACCCCCGCCCGGGCCACCCACATCCACCCTCGCGCAAGCGCTTATTTTCCAGTGATGGATCGGATCATTTTCACGCAAGCTTGGAATCATTAATGCATTGGTGTTCTTGAAAACATGATCAAATCTTAGTATCTTAATTGGCTCATTCTGTTGGAAATTTTTAGCTCCAAGAAAAATAAGAGTTTATGCGGATGGAATTTACGACTTATTTCACCAAGGACATGCTCGACAACTCATGCAAGCCAAGAATATTTTTCCAAATGTGTATCTCATAGTTGGAGGTAAGAATTCTCCCATTGATTTTAGAATTTGTCTCATACCACATTCACCTACTGAATATCAAATTTTACAGTTTGCAACGACAGTTTAACTCACAGTAAGAAAGGTCGCACAGTAATGACTGATCTGGAGCGATATGATGCTGTGAGACATTGTCGATATGTTGATGAAGTTGTGCGCGATGCTCCGTGGGAAGTAGACGACGAGTTCATGGAGGCACACAAAGTAATGAGATAATTTATTAGAACTATTTGAATTATCGTGATTGAGAAGTACTTAAGGAAATAAATGGTCGTAAGGTCGCGATTTCGCCAGCCCTCCTTTTGGCATTTTATATTGAGTAAAATTTACTCGAACAATAGATCCATATATAGGCCAGAATATTCAATAGGTAAAATTTTTGATGCGAAAAACTATTGGCCATATTAATTTCATATTTTACTTCTTCCTTGAAAAGAATGGCATGTATTTTCCACTTGGAAACCGTTGTAACCTCGCAAAGTATGGCTAAATGTCAAGATGCGAAATGGGGGCATTATATTACTGCATGCATATAATACATCACAAATATACCAAATATGATTTTTATAACGACTGTGCTAAACGTTAGATAGATTTTCAGATCCGAAATCTTCTCCGGAATGAACCAAAGCTGGGTAGGTTTGGTGGCCGCGGAACGCTTGGAGACAAACATAGTCCGAATGCTTGTTCTGAAATACGCAAGCTCGCGCAATGATCCGAGAATTCAGAGAACTACAAGCTGAATAAACCCAATTATTCTTGATTCAGTGAATCTAGGTCGCCGAATTATTGCCTGGAGAACACTATACTAATTCACTGAAAGTAATCGGTTTTTTGCAAAATTTGAGTTCGAATTCCGATTTCTGCTGAAAAGGGGCTCATGAAGGCCATTTACGGGTCCTTGTAAGGGTCCTCCCCACTTAAAAATTGAAAACAGTCTCTTCAGGTCATAGCCAGCTCCAAAGGACTGGAAAAAAGTACTCGTCATAACCGGTGATAGTTGTAACCGGCATTGGTCCCGTTGATTTAGTACGAGGGATATTCAAATGAAAAAAAATTTCTCGTTATGACCGGAATCACGTTCTAACCGGCCTCATTATAATCAGAAGAGACTGTGAATCGAAAAAGTCTTTAACTTTTTTTTCCAACCTGGTTTCAAGGCCCGACTGAATATGTATTGTCAAGCGTAAAATAATCATGAAATGATCCCAGGGGAAGATTTTGAAATAGTTCCAGGACCATTCAAAAATATTCCGAGTGAAAGGAATCAAATGAAAAAATTACGATGTTCGACCGGGACTAATAGAGCATTGGGTCGCACCTAATGGAATTCCATCATGCATAACATTCTGGTATCCATAGTAGAACGGTTTCACCACTGCGCACAAGTAATCGCCACGCTTGTCACCCTTTTTGCTTCCTCCAAGAGAAAGCCTTGTGATCGTGGAAAATTTTTTGCTTGAAAAACTTTCGTCCAGTTTATTATTTATCATTTTATGGTCTTGCCTGAATAGGGGAAGCCATTGCACCTTGTTCTTGTAGATAAGATCTAACGATTAGTGTCCTCTTGGCATATTGTGAAGGCAATGATTCATTAAGGTCACGCGGTAGCACTGAAACTGGCCGTAGAAATCCATTCCCATTTCGAGTTGGAATATTCATGATGCAAAGGTTGAGATGCATTGTCGAGTCATTGTTATTGTCTAAGTTATACTCGACAAATTGCGACTTAGCTCAAATTATGAGAGATTCAAAAAACGAGTTAAGCTGTAACATGTGCACATTGTAATTTGTACTTTTATCCGAACCTCTTATGATTTGGATAAACCCCGAGATGATACAATCGAGTTAGACAACTGTGCGACAACTCGTCGTTTACCCCAAGTAAAAAAAGAATTCGAGTGAAGTGTGAACGAACATCGGCTTGCACAGCTTCTGCATGTCCTTAATGCCTACATTTAGTACAATTCTGTGTACGAAATTGTTTCTCCATGCTGTAGATATGAATATCAAACATTTTTGATATATTATCTTCAACGTATTTTCAATGAATGGATGACAAAACTTTCTAGGAATGTAAAGACAGCACGTCAAAATATCGAAAAAACCAATCATCTTAAACTGCTTTGCCTATCTTAGCCGAAACCCATGAATTTCCTTATTTGTTAGCCCAAAATCCGAGGTATTGTCAGCTCATAAGTCATCTCGGAATTTCTAGTGCGCACACAAGTCATTCACAAGTTCTATGGTTGACTTAATCGACATTGAGCCACGATGCTGCTCAGATTCATCATCGAAAAGATTCCTGGTCGAACTTTCGGTAGCTCAATCGCAAGTTCCTCAATCTCTTATGTTGTCTAAATTTATCCCGGCCAACGAGAATTTTGTCGTATGAAATTGATTGAACAGGAAAGATTGTTCTAGTTCCACAGTTAAGATACAGATTCAATTTACACCGGTAATTGTAGTCGTTGGTAACCCGAGGGTTAAGGAATTGATCCGCGTGTTAGGTACTGTAATCGGCGTGGACAAAAAATGAGTTCAAGTTTCTGGTGTTCTGCTGTACTAGAATAATTTGAAGCAAACGCAACGACTTGAGTTCAGCATTTTGCATCGCCGATTAGAAAGCCTAACCCGCGGATTAGCGGTAATTCCCGGGTTACCAATGGCTATCGTGTTAATGTGATCACGGGCTGTGTTCCACGAACTAAGTTGCCTAGAAATGAAATATTCTTTCCACAGTAACGGACATTGATCCGGGAACAACAGAACTCAACCCGTGTATATCACGAAGCCACCGGAAACCAGCGAATCGCGGATAACAAAGTCCGCGTGTAATAATACTGCCGATAACGAGAGGTTCCTGGTGTTCTGTGGAAACTTTGAAATAATGAGTGCCACCTGGCTCGAATCCTCAAAATGCTTGAGAAAATATTCATGCTACTCATTGTAGGTGTACTTTTTGGTGCTTTTTCGGCGCGGTCTTATTTTTTCGATCCAGGGTTACTCAAAAAATGATGTTCGATCATATCAATCGGTTATCCACATGTATTACTCACATCGTCTTTATCAAATATTTCAGATTGACTTTGTCGCTCACGATGATATCCCATATTATGATGAGGGAGGTGATGTATATGCCAAGTTGAAAGAAAAAGGCATGTTTGTTGCTACGCAACGAACCGAAGGTGTCTCAACTTCAGATATTGTCGCCAGAATCGTCAAAGACTACGACATTTATGTAAGACGCAATTTAGCCAGGGGATACAGTGCCAAGGAGTTGAATGTCTCGTTCCTCAATGTAAGTTACCTTTTATGTAATCGTTGCACTCATCTTCAAATCGGACGACCGATCGAAGAGGCTGACTCATCTCTAAAGCTGCCCGAGTTACAGTCAGGAGATTATCTTGAAGTTTTCCTCTTTTTAAAGATGAGGGTTTTATTTCCAGCTCTCCCTCGCCGGTCGGATCCGGTTTGGATTTGTTGAATTGTAATTACTAAAATCTCGATTCTCCAATTTGAAATACAAATACTTTTTTTCACGCGGTGGCACTACGATTCCTCGGCAAGATCGGTGAGCTTAGGTGAGGTGCGTGGTGTTTCTGTGCGTGCTTTGATCGTGATGCGAGGCCGAAATGAATTTACACAAATGAATTTGAGACGCGACGTTGAGTTGAGTGGGAGAATGGAAGCGAACTGAGTTCACGAAATTGACGCGAACAATGATCACTGCTTCAAAAATGGATTGGATAAATTTAAGTGATAGAATAGCTTGGACACGGATTTGAGAAAATTACACCGAGCATTATACTGGAACAATATTATAACAATATATTATACTTCGAAACGTGTGTCCGATAGACAAGCCGAGTAACCTGGATACTCCACTCAATTACACACATACAAATATAAATACACAACGCGTATCGCGGCCCTCGGCGAGATCGTGGCACGAACGATTCATAGCGACGGTACCGACCACGGGGTATTGGGTAGAAAGACGGGCTGGGTTCTGCAACGATGACGATGCTCTGCGTGAGCAGGCTTCGAGTGCCTTGACAGTGAGGTTGATGCCGCACTAATTGCCACCGAGACTTGGGATGAAGGGGATAACCGACTCTACTGTCGTCGCATGGTGAGCAATGCGCGCCCGACACGTGTAAAATTACGTGGACTACCTACCTCGTACAAGCTAACACGAGAAGATTGAGAAAATCGTTTCTTGATTTTGCTCTAATTATCCAAAAGCTCTCGAATCAGAGATAATGAGAGCTCACGACTCTTCGAATGGAATCAGGATCAAAGAAATGCCCTCCTTGAAACTTCGTCGCTTACTGTTTCGGACGGAAAGTCACCGCGTGCGAAGGCGTGAGCACGCCTTTCTCGTGAATTTACTGATTTAGTGAAGGAAGAGGCGCAACTTTCTGCGCACTGCACCTTGAAGAGAATCGAATGGGCAATGAGTAGCTCACTCAGGAAGTCGATCTCATGGTTAGAAGTCGAGAGACAACAAGGCTACCCTCCCTACAACAAGGTTTTCTGGACAGAAGAATGCGAGAAAGAATGCGCCTGCCAGTGTCTGTCTGGCTGCTACTCGCGTCTTCTGCTAACCTGTGCGGAACGGGCGGGTGACAGTACATTTCCCGTTGAAACACGAAGTCACTCGGCTGGCGACAACCAATTGCTGACACAATCTATTTAGGACCCCTCATAGTTCTGGCACGATCTTCAGGCACATTCTCACAGGCACGATCATATTATGAGTATTCATATTCAGCCCTGTGCTAAAGCAACCGGACGATTCAGTGCCAGGGTGTCTAGCGAACCTGGAAAACCTGGAAAAACCTGAAAAACCTGGAAAAAATTTAGTACCTGGAAAACCTAAAAATACGCTCATTCTGAGCACAAAAACCTAGAATTTCTAAGTTTCGGACGCAAAACCTGGATTTTTGAATAAACGGCGAACGGTCTACTCTGCAATTGAGAATAAAAACATCAAAAGTCTGACCCCCCGCGTGATTTTGATCGATCGCCCAAACGCATCGAAAGACAGCAACAACTTAGCCACGGCCGTTCGCCGCCTGAACGGCCGAATAATCCGGTCTCCGGTGGACTTTTTGTTGGTTCGTTGGGCTCCAGCGAGGTGACTATACCAATGTGTAGAGGGTATTTTCCTAAAAATTTCCCGCCCCAGGTGGGCATTGTACGTTTGTTCAAACCGGAGCTATGAATTTTTTAAATAATTAATTTTGAGGTCGTATATGTCCGTCGTGCTCCAGTGCCCACCATATGTTTACTTGAAAGCTTTTTCAGCGTAGATTGAAATAGCGTTGAGGTGGGAAAATTTGGGGGTAAAATGTCGATTTCTGTTGAAAAGGGGGTAAAATGACAATTTTTCGCCAAAAACTCAAAAACAATGCGCTTAATCGAAATTTTATAGGAATACTTTTTCGTTCATCTTCTTAAGATCTTTCAATTCGTATTCGAGTGTTTTTTCTCATGAATGCGTCATTTCTGAGATACTGGCCTTGCAAGATGTGGAACGGTAGTTTCGAACCTACCTTGGCGTGTAACTCGAGAATGATGCGCTCAATCCAAATTTTACAAGAATACTTTTTTGTTACTCCTTTTGAGAAAGTTCCGATTTGTATCTCGATGTTTTTTTCCCAGGAATGCGTCATTTCTAAGATACTGGCCTTGTAGCATATGGAAACGGTAGTTTCGGACGTATATCACGGCGTGTTACTCGAAAATGATGCGGGTTTTGTATGTTGATGACGAAGATGATGAAGAATGATATTGATCTCGTGAAACAGAATCGATTTTTACCAGTGTATAACTTTTCAGTTCAGACGCAAATATATAAATATAATATGGTGTTGAAATTTTTGATCACTCCAATTTGATTCAAAAATGTATTCCGAACATTGGGTCGAAATATGCCATAAGGATTCATTCAATATCTCCCAATTTGTCGAATTAATTTATTCCTGATAAATGACAAGATTCCGATGATCCGGGAGCTGGTGAACTTTTTTGTGTCACATTTAGTAAAATCTAGAATAGTGTTTAAAACATTGTTCTCTATCTCCCGATCCCAAAACCGGCGTCAGACGGTCTAGTTTTGGGGGGTTATTTTTTTATTGATTTTCAAAATGATTATTTTGACAGGTTTATGTGTCATAATCCGTAAAAGCTGAATATTTCGAGGATGATAGTTTATGATTAGAGATGCCCAAAAATGGCCGTCAGACCGCTCCAGAGGGGGGGGGGGATACGCGTCAGCACAATTTTGAAAATCGATATGCGATAAGATCGTATGTCATATTTAGTAAAACTTGGGAATTTGTAGTATCGTAGATCTCATGCTTCTTAACAAGATTTCAATCGTCAGACCACTCAATGGTGGGGGGTTTCCAAATCAGACGGCCTATAACGTGCCGGGTAAGGTCACGGGAATAAGGGGTCAAAATATCAATAGAGGTCCGAAAAATTCAGGCACGCTCTTTCTACCGTGAAGAATGGAATTCTCTTACTTTAGACCAAATTCTGTGCGAAATATAACCTACAAAAATTATTTAATTTTCCAAAATTCTTTGGAGGTATATTTTACGTATGAAAATGTCTGAAAACATTACTGCTGGTTATCCTTGTACGCATTTACAATAGTTTATTTTAAATCTCGTATTCAAAAATTTGTTCAGTAAAAACAAATTCTGCTTGAATATTTGGCGATTCGGAATGTCGATTAAATTTGTGACGCCACGCTCGCAATTACTCGCAAATGTGAAGACCAGAAGGGTCTCCTCCGTCCCCGCTATACCATCGGTTCTAATAGTACATTATGGAGAAGTTAAGAATTCCTGTTCAAAAATTGGGGAAAGGCATGAATAAACAATAAAAACATGCTTTCCCAATTTTTTCCAGTTTTTTCATTATAAATCGGAAAATATCGGTCTTTTGGAAAAACATCGGTGATTTGTAGATCTCTAAACGATCTACAAGATTGATCCGTACTCTTCTCCCCCGTGAAATGCATCCTTTTGGAGTTATTCTTCATCAAAATTATAATCGAATTTGTTTATATAAATTTGCTAAATTTGTTTATAACGGGTCCTAATTATTTATCCTGGGTAATTGAAACAATTTAGAAGAGAAAAGGTCTCTTAGTATTTTTGCCTTAGTTTCATCGATTTCAAGTAATGGAAAAAGCAAATTTTGCAACATCTCACCCTCATTGCGGTACTTTCCGACATCACTTCGACTTGGAAGTCGCGAAATCTTCTTTTCTCATTACTCGGAAACGATCAAACTTAGGAAAGAGTACCAGGAGACCTTTTCTTTTTAAATTTGACTCTGTTACATAGGGAAAATAACTTGGACTCAATATGAATAATTTTAGCGAATTCATTCAAACAAATTCGATCATAACTTTGATCAAGAAAAATTCCAAAAGGATGCATTTTACGGGAGAAAGTGTATGAGCTCATCTTATAGACCGTTTAGAAATCTACAAATTACCCCTCAACAAGTTTTTCTAAAAAACCAATATTTTCCGATCGATAATGGGAAAACCGTAAAAAGGTCGGAGGAAAGCATGATTTTATATGGTGAAATAACCTGGGAATTTCTTTAAAATCTCAAATTTTTTTCAATTAATAAATTTTGGAATGAGATATTTGAAGGAATATATGAAATATCGTCGTAGATGCGCACAAGCAGTAATGTTTTCAGACACTTTCATACGTAAAATATACCTTCAAAGAATTCTGGAAAATTATATAACTTCTGTAGGTTATGTTTCGCACAGAATTTGGTCTAAAGTAAGAGAATTCCATTCTTCACGGTAGAAAGAGCGTGCCTGAATTTTTTCGGACCTCTATTGATATTTTGACCCCTTATTCCCGTGACCTCACCCGGCACCTTATGGGCCGTCTGATTTGGAAACCCCCCACCATTGAGTGGTCTGACGATTGAAATCTTGTTAAGGAGCATGATATCTACGATACTACAAATTCCCAAGTTTTACTAAATATGACACACGATCTTATCGTATATCGATTTTCAAAATCGTGCTGACGCGTATCCCCCCACTCCGGAGCGGTCTGACGGCCATTTTTGGGAATCTCTAATCATAAACTATCATCCTCGAAATATTCAGCTTTTACGGATTATGACACATAAACCTGTTAAGATAATCATTTTGAAAATCAATAAAAAAATAATCCCCCAAAACTAGGCCGTCTGACGCCGGTTTTGGGGTCGGGAGACAGAGAACAATGTTTTAAATACTATTCTAGGTTTTACTAAATGTGACACAAAAAAAGTTCACCAGCTCCCGGACTAAGAATAACGTACAAGAAACGAGGTTCTTGCATCTGGAGAAGATCAGTCATGCGCGAGTGAACGAGGAAAATTTTAAATTGCATTATAAATGTATACTTAAAAAAATGATCTAGGGGGCTCCCGGGAGAACAAAAAAAAGTTGAGAAATAAGGGACACTCTGTCCCTGGTAGGAATCTCTCCATAAAATTTAGACTTGAAACTAAAATATGGCCAAAAAAGATGGACCATATCCGATGACTAATAAATGGCCAATGAATGGGCGACTTCCCAACGGGTTGGGCAACAGTCTAAAAAATCTAGGCAAAAAAAAGGCAATATGTGATACCCCCATTTCAAGCGCGGGACTCAATTTTTCTGGCTAATAATTGGTTCTATATTGGCTTTGATATTTATTCAACGATGTTTCTTAATATTCGTTGTACATAAATTATAAGTAAAATATGGCCTTATTTCTGGTCATCTGCTTTTCCGAAAACGGGTATTTACTAAGGTTATCACTCGCTGTCTGTCACACATACACTGAATTATAGCTGAACCTAAGGTCTGGACACTAGATAAGCACACAAGTATCAGCAATTTCGTCACTAATTTCTCGCGAAGGGTGCTTGTTAAGTATGTGTCACTTATACATTATGGAAGGCGAATACACCACACTGATATCACATGCAGCAACGCCTCGGAACTGCGTCGATCCAGCTTCTCGCGCGTGGCATAGCGTCTCCATTCCCACAGCACCAAAATCGCCAGATTTTCGCAATTACCACCCCCTCCGTGAATAACGATTAACATCCACTAATGAACTCGCGAGTCGCGATTTGTATTCACGTCAACCATGTTGATGATGCAAGCTGACGACAAAGACTGGCCGCCATTACACGAGGTTAGTCACAGCAAACATCGAGTCTAAAAATTCAAGCAAATTTTGCCCATAATCTGACCTGTCCAGAATGGCTAAAAAAATGGACTTCTTTTCTGCGCTTGAACGGTTTGATTCCGATCGACAAGTGGCGCCGTGACAGGATTTGCTTACCCACTGTAGTTTTAGCAACCTCGAGCTTAGACCACGAGCCTGGACTTCTCCTCCGCGTGCAGGTCCCCATGGGGAACCCGACATCTTCTGCAAATGATGATAATGGTTATGGCCCGATCATCCCAATACTTTTGCTCGAGCACATGAGCTTTTTCCATGATTTATTAGTATCGAAAATAATATATCTAACTAATTCTCTACTCGTCGCTATCAATTGAATCAATCAAAATTATGTCATGATCTGACCCATAATATGCCCAAATTTTGTCTAGATAAATTTAGGCCACGAAACTTTGTTTCCCGGTTTGCTAAAAAGTATGGCCAAATATTAGATAAAAAGTGGTCAAATAGACTCACTCCATAAATGGTCGATTTATGGCGGAAATGCCGTTTCATCCTCGGGTAAAATATGGACAAATTTTTTGGCCATTTTTTGGCTATAGGAAAATCCATATGGCCAATTTTTAGCCATAAATGAAAGTGGATTTCTACCAGGGTAATGTAATATTCATGAATTATTCCTATATAACATCCCATACGTAACGACTGCCTGATAAACAATTAGAGAACGATCCCCCGCTCTCAGTGGATATGAATCAAATGAAAAATAAAAAGATCTTTCTCTCATTGTCAAAATTAGCTTCCTTCAATCGCTTTTGGATGACGATGAAAAAGATCAGAGAACCCGAGTTCTTTTTGTCCATCGCAAATAGACTTGCTAAGTTTGTTATCCTCTTTTTCGTTCGTTTTTCACATTTTTTATGTTTTAGTCTATGATTTGGTCTCCAGTCGATCAATAACGTTACACTAGTGTTTAATGACACTTTTACCTCTATAATCTATAGCGACGCCCTCGAGACAGCTAACAGCTGTGAACATCGCACACTTACGTATCTCTCTTTAGTTGTGAATTTGTAAAACAAATTGTCACATATAACAATTGTTGGTTAACCTTGTTTACTCGGTTCTGAAGTTTCATAGCATGTATATTGCTTTCCATAATATCTTTTGGGTCAGATGGGGCAACCCCACGACTAAATCAATAAACTAATCTAATATAATCTCTCCCTTCCACTCGCCGCACCGGTCAATTTAGCAAACGAGGTGCACATTAAACACACAGCTGTGTCGTACAGATCCAGGCCTGCAATTGGGACTAAACATGCGATAAGCGTTCTTATCTTTGTCCGTGTTATTGTTAAGGAAGACATCCTTAGAGCCGCCATATTGGCGCTGCAGTCCCATTTAAATGAACACAGAGGTTTACTCCCAATCGATAGCTATTTGATTCCGTCGTGAAAAAGACTTATTTTGAATTTGGAAGAAGAAACTGTACTGTAACTTCGTTTCTTTAGTCACTGACTATCAAATACAAAAAAATTGAGTTAATGCGTATTCCCTGTCATTTTGTCAACAATCAAATGGGGTCTCCATGATCGAATGAACCTATCCCCCAAGAGCTATCTGGACCTCGTCAAAATCCGATATCACTCATCTCAGTGTGGAAATGATTGATTGAAGGAACTCAAAGACAATGTCGGAGGACTTCTGATTCTGGACGATCTCCATGTGAGCGTGCTGAGTCTTCAAGATCGATAAGGATGCCCAATGAATGTTCGAAAATTACGGGGAGGTCGGAATCTCAGGCGATTGCCTGTGTACACCATGGCGGAAGTTTCTCGAAACGCTGCATGCACAGCTACCGTTGTGTCAAATTCCCTTGCCTCCAACACGTTTGCTGCGAAGGCTGAAATCGTCGATCCTTTCCCAGGTGCGGCGGGGACCACGCTCCGCATGATGTTATTTTTCATGAGTCCGAAAATCTCAACATTGAAGGAAGGACATGCGTGACCCAACGCTGCGCCCCGTCGCAGCGAACGTTTTGGTCCCAAATGTTACAATATATATGGAGGACAGAGCCATGTATCCCTGGCTGCCCGTCTTACAACCTTTATGCGCCTACGTACTCACATTTCATACATTGCTGATGTTTGTACATCATTGTCACATATGGAGAGTCAATATTTCATCATTGACAATTTCAACATGTACCGTTTACTCCGCATACACTGCAATTACTATACTTGCTCAGGTCTTTGAATCACATTCGACAACATTATGATTTCTTTGCAGGAGAAAAAATTCCGGTTGCAGAATAAAATTGATGACTTGAAGGACAAAGGTAAAAAAGTCATGCAGAACATTGGAGAAAAAAGAGTGGATATGATTACCAAATGGGAAGAAAAGTCGAGAGACTACATCGATGCTTTCCTCTTGTTGTTTGGGAGAGAGGGCCGATTGGTATGTATTAATCCTTATTAAAATACTCATAGATACACGAGCGAGAATTTGAAATGGATTCCCAAATACGTATAATGCCCTTTTTGCCTGAATTGATTGAATCGACGCATTGATCTAGTTGCCTGTGCTATTTCCTCTAATCAAAAGATTGAGGAATAAATGACTGAGCCATGATAGTCTCAAGCACAGTTGCACCACACTTGACCCAGATATCGTGATTTGCGATGCTTCTTCTGTATTCGGAGGCTTCTCACGTGTACTTGGGAAAAAGTGGAAAGGGTTCTATCCCTTCACCGCTTTCCATGGTCAATCGTGGAGGCATGAAAATGATCCATAATCCATGTGTTCTAGTTGTACAATCTTCCATTTCTTCCGCCAATCAAACGACATGAGAGAAGAGTGGTTAGTCAGTCACCCGTCCCTGCGAATTTGCAAGTAATTATCACTTCTTGAAGCAGCGGAATTTGAACGCGGTAACGGAGGCTTTCGTTTGACATGTTTGGAAGCAACTGCGACTGATCTCTTTACTGACAACCATTACACTAACCTGCAAAATTGGACTATTTTAGTGTGGATGGGAATCTTGAAGTCGTTCTCGAAGCAGACTCAAGCGCTAAATCCGAATCCATTTCCAGAATTTTCCCATCACGTCATATTTTCGGGTAATCGCGATCAAAGTTATGAAAAACGTCAATTTCGTCGAGTTTGGATCGCTGCTACATCCAAGCCAAGGACATAGCCTGCGTTCTGTTGGGTTTCAACAAGAGTCAAAGAGAAGCTCTACCAGATGACTTTTACACGATTGAGATCGCCTGGTTAGTTCACGTGTTACAGGAATGGAAATATCACGCGAAAATTAAAAAAGAACCACCGCAGTGCACCGCTTTTGAGCCTGTGAGCACAGGGCCGGCACGCTCTCCCTCTCTCCTCAGGAGCGGTCTATGCTGTCGCATTGGGGCCAGACCACGCCCCCGCTTTCCTCTCGCGACGCGGCTCTACACATCTGTGCGCTACCGTAAGAAATATATGCATATGCTCAAGTTTAAATGCACTTGCACTTGCATTTGCATTTGCAAATGTATATTACGATCATCGGATTGAGGTATCTGAAATTTTCGAGGTATGCGATGGAGGAAACCACTCCAACAACCTTGATGATTGTGATGAGGAATTCGTTAGTTCAACTTTACCGTCTCAAATCTAAATTACCGTGGTAAGATGGGGATGGGGTAGGTTTTGAATGGTCAGGAATCATCTTTTTATTCTTGTTCGCAGGATGAGTAGTTTGTTAATCGTCGTTTTTGTTGCTGGCCCTGAAAAGGGCCGATTTTGTCTATAAGAGTTGCATGCAGGTTCTCATAATTCACCAGACATTTCGTAGAAGCTACGTTTTTTAGATCTCTTATCGTGGCAAGAAGGAGAACGCAAGTACAATAATGCGTTTGTGGAAGAATTCACGTGAACTGGAGTTGATTGCATCCTCCTGGCGCATCATGCAAAGGACTGAGTATCTCAAACAGCTACACAACAATATTGGAGCTTCTTTTGACAACAGGATTGCAATACACTCATTCGGAATCTCATACTTACGATACATATCCAAACAACATATGGATTTAGAGTAAATAAGCGTTGTTTTATTGAATGAGAAATTTTTGGCTACTCTTCAAGTATTGTTCTTGTATCTGAACTCAAGTGAATTTCAGATATCTCATTCCGATGATCGTGATATACATTTGCGAATGTGAATTTTAACTTGAGAGAACATATCGTATGACCACGATAAGGTGGCCACCCTCCTAACGTTTTTTTCCTGTTTGAGGTACAAATTCGGACGAAATTTATTTTCATATTTTTCGGTCCAAACTATCCGAAGGCAGGTCCAAATTCGAAAATGCAAGGGCTCTCCCGGCAGGTTAGGGTACTGGTAACTCGGGGTGTCATGGAGGTTAGTAATTTAGTAACTCTTTATTTTGATCACCCAGGTTTGTTTATATCTCGGCATTAAAAGCTCGTGCGTCTGCTCAACATGGAATTGAGAGCAGTCAAAAGTCTGTACGATTTTGATCCCCAATCACAAACAATATCCGAGGACGATAGTAACTTGAGGGCTTGCGAGTTTCAAGATCATTCCATTCCCGAAAGTGATACGCGTATGTAACATGAATCTTGCGAGTGAGGTTATGGCGGCATTGTTTACGTTGCGGGGGCAACATAAGCTACAAAACTATACGCTCCTTCTTCCGTGTTTTATAGGAATCTAAAGATTGATAGCAAGATTTTTCCATCTAATACTTGGAGCGAATGGATAGAAGAGATGATTTTTAACAAAGTGCAAGAAAAACGAATGAGGTGGTTTTCCAAAATATTACCCAACAACGATAGAATCGCGAGTGCACCCGTTGACGTGGAATTCAACATCTACAGTATGTTCCTCGCAAAGAATGCCCACGTGTTTTTTCTGGCTCGAGATCGAGCATATTTTGAGCTAGCTTCAATAATCAATGCAATGCAATTAGAATGACAACGGTGGCATCAAAAGTATTCCAGAATCATTCAAAACGATTTGGCTCATGCTATCCGTGCGTGCTATCGTTTCCCAAACGCGTATGAAGTATATCAACTATTGCTAAGGAAATTAATGGACAAAGTAGCCACGTAGTCGTTACTTGAGTTAGGAGATATGTTGATCACATCACGTGGTTAGGATTCCAGTGAGAGCTTGTTGATTCTTTCATGCATGCAGAAAATTATTGTACTCCCTAAAAGCTCGAGACCAGCATCATTTCTGAAAATTCCGGGATACTTTTATTGTCACCATGTTCACTCCAATTGCATTGTGTGAATTCTGAGTCCAGCTATGATTGGCTGTAATCTCAAGTCAAGAGAAACATATGGGCGTTTTCTGTGGAGTCATACTGGGACTTCTGCGTTGACGGGGGCAGTCGCACATCTAGCGTTGCTGGCTAATATTTTCAAGTGATACCTCGTTCATTTCGATCGTACTTTGATGAAAATCATCCTTCCTACTAGTTCGCAGCAAAAACTTGATGGACGAGTCGTGCTCATGGATTATACAAACATGGAAGGAGAAGTAAATGGTTTTGAGGGTATGTCGCCGGCGCAATGTAGAGATGCGCCAGACAACGCGTGATCGGTTTTTGATATTGGGAAACTTTTACAGTTGGCACCGTGTCATTTCAAATATTGTACTGCAGAGCAAGCCCGAAAGTACAAGGGTGCTCAATTGTTATACCGAAAAAAAGATGGGCACAGCTTTGACGCTCGATATGGGTTTACGTTGCTCGCTTCAACTTGGGACACGATGAAAATCAGATGGTCGAATGAAATGACACGAATCCTTGAGATTACTCAGCTCGATGCTAGACTTTCTCAGAATCCCGGGAGAATTTGGGATCAGATCCTGGCTGATATTGAGGCCAATATTATTATTGGGGAGTGATATATCAATCTGCTTGGTATAACAATAGTCCAGTAGATTCATGTCCTAAGACAATAAAAAAATTAGTCATAGCTGAGAATTTGTTCTCGAGGTATAATTTGGACTATTCAGGTTCTGGACGTCGTCCCAACTCGAACACCGTGGAAGATCCGAGTATGATGGTAATCTCTGTTGCAATTTGTGATCAGATTGTGGCTGATAGAAGTACGTGAGGGCAAAAGCAGTACTGGAATCTGCTTGGTATGACGGTTTTGTCATAGGTTCGCCACGAGAATAACTTCCAATCCGAATCATAGCTGAGGATTTTGATGACATAGCAAGGTAGTGGATGTGCAGGTTTTCGGGTGTTATTCGGAATTTTCAACTATGAGATCCTTTTCCAGCTGTAGCTTGTGAATCATCTCAACGAGCTGTGAATTTTCTTCGCGATTTGTGATCAGACTCTAGCCGAGAGAGTAGTCTTGACTGAAAAGCAGCATTCGAATCTGTTTGGTATTGCGTTTTTTTATAAGTTCGCGATGAGTATCGCTTAAAATCCTGGTCATGTCTGTGTTACGGGAATTTGTAACGTGGGTTCTTTTATACTGCACCTGGGGAGTCCTGACTCGACAGGTAGGTAGGTGGAAATTCGGAAGGGAAATAAATAGCAAGGGATTCCCTAGAGCTGCGTTCATTAGTCCGGAAGTACAATTA
The DNA here is from genome assembly GCA_029851415.1 of Eretmocerus hayati. Taxonomy (NCBI): domain Eukaryota; kingdom Metazoa; phylum Arthropoda; class Insecta; order Hymenoptera; family Aphelinidae; genus Eretmocerus; species Eretmocerus hayati. Next base: position 191,928,103 of record CM056742.1, on the reverse strand, counting down.
CGAGAGAGAGACTCTACAAAGTACTGAGGTTGATTCTACTTGAGCGGAGTCCGTCAAGGGCTGAGGTACTCGACTCGGAATGGCGTTAATGAACGATGTGGTCAGGTCGATAGGTGAGTTCGTACTGCGAACTAGAAGCCCTTGCAGGAGCTTTTTAGCTCTTTTCATACTCTCTCAGATCCTGCGCTTCTCCTCCGTCAGCGGCTAGGAGAGGCGCAGGTGAGACGCCGCAGCGCCCCATACCTGCACCCTCCGTCTAGACTCGCGGGCGCTGAAGAGTTGTCGCGGTTTCTTTGAAGCTTCTCCAAGCTTCCCTGGCTTGGCCATACTGTATGCCTATATATTTGAGGGATAGTGTATGTCTATCCGCAAGAGTACAACGTATGTCTATACATTGAAAGTATATCTGTATATTAGGCTACTCCTATGCATAGATAGTCCGTATACAAATAGATGTAGGGCTAGTTGGGAACTGACTAGGTTCCTGACATCTGAGAATTCTGATGACGTAACATGGGCAGGTGATGCTCAGATTCTCGGGCATAATTTGAAATATATCACTATAAGGTGCCATTGCAGGGAGAGATCTCTATCAATTCGACTATGATGTCATATTTCACTTCAATTCGTGATCGGATTCTGACCGAGACAGTAATCTTGACTAAAGAACAGCATTCGAATCTGTTCAGTTTTGCGTTTCTTTAATTCGTTCACGATGAGGATCGCCTGAAGTCCTAGTCATGTCTGAGAATTTTGATGACATCGCTTGGGCAAGCGATGACCAGATTCTCGGGTGTTATTGGAAGCGATTCGACTATGCGATACCATTCTAGCCGAAGCTCGCTGAGAACCCGAATTCAAGGTTTATTTTTCTCTCGATTTGTGATCAGATCCTCGCCGATGAAATAGCATGGAAAAGAAAATAGCGTTCGAATTTGTTAGGTATCGCAATTCTCTAATAGGTTCACGAAGAGAATCTCCTCCAACCCGAGTCATAGCTGAGAATTCTGATGACATAGCATAGGCAGTCGATGTTCAGGTTCTCAAGTCATATTCGGAGGATCTACAAGCTTTAGCTGGACAACCATCCCATAGTTGAATAGTTCGAAGGACTCCTGAAAATCTGGACATCTACTGCCATGCTATGCCATCGAAATTTTCAGCTATAACTTGAATTAGAGGTTATTCTCATCGCGATACTATGACAGAAACGTGATTCGAGTTCTGCTCTTTAACTCAGACTTTTCTGTCAACCACAATCTCATCACGAACTACGTGACAGATTGTCATCACATTCGGAATATCCGCAAGCTCGAGCTAGGATGACGCCTCGTACCTAGATAGTTCAGGTAATCCCTGAGAGCATGAACACTGGCCGCCTATGCTATGGCAACAGATTTCTCAGCTACGACTCAGATTAGAGGAGATTCTCATCATGAACCAAACAGGGAATTGCAATACCGAACAAATTCGTGGAGTACTCTCTCTACTGCTTTATCCTATCGGCCATAGTCTGATCACAAATTGAGAGAAGAATAAACATTGAATTCGGGTTCTTAGCAGGCTTCAGCTAAAACGGTATCGCATAGTCGAATGCTTCCGATAACAACCAAGTATGTGGACATCAACTGCTCATGCTACGTCATCAGAATTCTCAAACATGACTAGGATTTCAGGCGATTCTCATCGCGGACGTATTAGAAGAACGCAATACCGAACAGATTCGAATGCTGCTTTTCAGTCAAGACTACTCTCTCGGCTGGAATCTGATCACAAATCGCGAAAGAAATTCACAGCTTATTCAGATGATTCATAAGCTACAGCTGAAAAAGCATCTTATGGTTGGATATTTCGAATAACAGCCAAAAACCTGCACATCCACTGCTTCCTATGTCATCAAAATTCTCAGCTATGACTTGGACTGGAAATTATTCTCGTGGCGAACCTATGACAAAACCGTCATACCAAGCAGATTCCAGTGTTGCTTTTGCCCTCACGTACTTCTATCAGCCACAATCTGATCACAAATTGCAACAGAGATTACCATCATAGTCGGATCTCCCACGGTGTTCGAGTTGGGACGACGTCCCGAACCTGAATAGTTCAAATTACACCTCGAGAACAAATTCTCAGCTATGACTAATTTTTTATCGTCTTAGGACATGAATCTACTGGACTATTATTATACCAAGCAGATTGATATATCACTCCCCAATATTGGCCTCAATATCAGCCAGGATCTGATCCCAAATTCTGCCGGGATTCTGAGAAAGTCTAGCATGGAGCTGAGTAATCTCAAGGATTTGTGTCATTCTATCCGACCATCTGATTTTCATCGCGTCCCAAGTTGAAGCGAGCAACGTAAGCTTATATCGAACGTAAAAGCTGTCCCCGTGTTTTTTCGGTATAACAATTTAGCACACTTGTACTTTGGGGCTTGCTCTGCAGTACAATACTTGGGATAACACGGTGTCGACGGTAAAAGTTTCCCAATATCAAAAACCGACCACGCGTTGTCTGGCGCAGTTTTTGCTGCGAACTGGTAGGAAGGATGATTTTCATTAAAGTACGATCGAAATGAACGAGGTGGCACTTGAAGATATTAGCCAGCAGCGATAGATATGCGACTGTCCCCGTCAACGCAGAAGTCATCACTCCCAGTATAATCCACACACAAAACGCCCACATGTTTCTCTTGACTTGAGATTACGGCCAATCATAGCTGGGCTCGGGATTTACACAATGCAATCGGAATGAACATGGTGGCAATGAAAGTATCCCAGAATTCTCATAAATGATGTTGGTCTCGAGATTTTAGGGAGTACGATAATTTTCCGCATGCATGAAAATATCAACACGCTCTCACTGAAATCCTAACCACGTCATGTGATTCACATATCTCTTGACTCAAGTAACGACTACGTGGCTACTCTGTCCATTAATTTCCTTAGCAATAGTTGATATACTTCATACGCGTTTGGAAAACGATAGCACGCACAAATAGTGTGAGCCAAATCGTTTTGATTAATTCTGGAATACTCTTGATGCTACCGTTGTCATTCCAATCGCATTGCATCGATTATTGAGCCTAGCTCAAAATACGATCTCGAGCCAGAAAGAACGTGTGGGCGTTCTTCGTGAGGAACATGCTGTAGATGTTGAATTTCACGTCGACGAGTGCACTCGCGATTCTTCGTTGTTGGGTAATATTTTGGAAAACCACCTAATTCGTTTTTCTTGCACTTTGTTGAAAATCATCTCTTCTATCCATTCGCTCCAAGCACTAGATGAAGAAATCATGCTAATAATCAATAGAAACACGAAAGAAGAAGCGTATACTTTTGTAGGTTATGTTGCCCCCGCAACGTGAACAATGCTGCCATAACCTCGCTCGCGAGATCAATGTTACATACGCGTATCACTTTCGCGAATGAAATGTTCAGGAAACTCGCAAGCCCTCAAGAAAGTATCGTCCTCGGATATTGTTTGTGATTGCGGATCAAAATCGTACAGACTTTTGACTGCTCTCAATTAAGGGGGTGGGTGGAAAAAGAGCGTGATTGCAAAACGGTATACTTGAGAGAATCGATAATAACTTGATGAAAACCGCTACATAAATAATTAGACGAGTTAACCTGACTTATTTCGAAGAAAATAACATCCTCCATATAGCCCAACCCGAGCCGGGGGATGAAATTTGATGTTGAGCTCTTTTCAGCAATTTCAAAAAATGCAATTACGCCCTTTTCCCGGATCCAGGGTCAAATTTCGACCTACCTCCCTTACAAAAAGTGGAACTAAATCTCAAGATCAACTCCAATCGTCTCAAAATTTTTGAGTGTTCCTGGGCATGTTTTGAAAGATATCTGTTTGCTAGGGGGTGGTTCGATCCATGCTCCACGGTTCTATGGACATGAAAAGCTTCCATCAGTCGTGTGAAAATGCCGAAATAGTATATTACGCAACAAGTGCGAGAAGGTCAATTTCCGCACAAGTTGCCAAACGAGTGCGAGAAGTTAATATTCACGCACACTTTGGAACTTCTCGCACAGCCAGAAGAACACATTTACGCACGCTCGCTTCGCGAGCGTGCGTAAATATGTACTTTTGGGTGTGCGAGAAGTTTCGAAGTGTGCGTGAATGTTACTTCTCGCGCGAGTTGGCAACGTGTGCGGAAACTTCTCGCACGTGTTGCGTATACTATTTTTTGCAACTGTGCGCGAAGTTGTAATTAAATGCACCACTGTCCGAGCAAGATCATCTTGAGAAAGAAGTTTTCAAGAAAGGCCAAATTCAGAGGGATGACGTGACATCATATTTTGGAACTGTGCGTGAATGAAAATGCATTAGAGCGAGAAGTTACATTTAAGCACACTTCACCAGTGCGTAAATGTAAAACTGTGCGAGAAGTCATTCACGCATTACTTCTCGCACTGTAAATAATGAAGAGAAGTCTCATTTTTTTACAACTTCGCGCACACAGTTGCAAAAAAATTTTTTTCACTACGGAAGGGTAAAAACACTCATTTTGAAGATAAGACATCATGTTTTCATCGTTATATCAGGCGGAAAAGCGTTTCCAGGCTTTGGAGAATTTTTATAAAATTTTTCCTCGGTAATTAGGCCCTTTTTTCAGATCCGCCCTCACTTACGCCATGTTACAGAGTGATTCCGCCCTTTTAAACCTCTTCAGTCAGGTACTTAGGCCCTTATTCCAGTTCCTATTGGGCTGTAGCTATATATACCGAGGTTCAAAATTAGTATTCGAAATGAGCCCTGATGAGAATGTACAATAGAGGTCTTTAAAACATTTGAACTTTCGTCCAGGAAAAATCAATTCACGGTATTGGATCATGTAGAGTACATCCTAGTGAACAGATTCCCCCAGTGGCTACGTTGATTCATTACTCTGTTGTATCTTTTATTCAGCGTAAAAGATAGCCAAATTCGCATTTTCTCATTTGGAAACTGCCCTCAACTCGAAAACCATCAAGATTAGCGAGAAATGACCCGAGACTCTTCGCGTTGAAAATTGGCCAGATTATCTTAGAAAAATAGTGTGGATCAAAGATTTTCCAAATGTTCGATCAAATTCGATTCGAACAAATTGTGACCTTTTGCTTTCTCTAAGGAGAAAGCTTTGTTTTCACCCCAGCAAAATTTTGATCAAATTTTCCACTAAATCTAATATTTCGCTTCAGCAAAATTCCGTTTATTTAAGAAAGCCTTGGACCATTCTCTTCCTCTCGCCAAAATCTATCAATTCTAGGTAACACTTTTCCTCCTAATGGCCTTCCAAATCTGCCAGAGACTGATCTTTGCACCCCTTAGTCCGTGTGTGCAGATGTGTGTGTGTGTTGTTTTATACCGGACACGCTTTCTCTTTTACTGTTCACCTTATCAACTTTTGGCTTTCTACAAGTTGTACAGAATCCACTTTCTGAGAGCCCAGTGACTTGACAGCTTTCAGCTCCCAGTCAAATTTGATCCATGAAGCTTTTAAAGGAAAAAAAGGTTGTGCGTGGCGACCACGTACGTAGGAAGATGAAACCACTAACCGCGGGTTGAGATCTCTCACATTTTCAAATAAAATGTGTCCAGTAACTATGTGATAGGATGTTCCACAGTCTCAAGTGAAGGGGATGCCTCTATTGGCTGATATTCTGGTTGAGTGATTGATCTTGCCATATTTCCATTGCCTAAAGATGACTGAAGAGTATGAAATATTTCTTAGATTGAAAAGTTGAATGTATTGTCCAAGTTTGGAATGTTCTGAATTTTATTTGTAGAATATTGGCAAATTTCTTATCTTGATGAATGTATTTTAATTGTCGAATACAGTTTACATAAGTACGCAGCCAAAATTGGCAAACTAATCACCATAATCCCTCATCTGAATCAAGAAACTAGTTCAAGGAAATTGAGAAGTCGAGTCTCAGTTGTCTTCTTTTGGATCTAAGAGAACAGTTACTAGTATGCAACTTTTGGCTACGTACTTATGTAGGCTATTCTGAACATTCAGATGACACTCATCTTAATGACACTTTTGAAAAGACCAATATTAGGAATTCCAACATTCATTTCATACACAAGTACGCAGTCAAAAGTGGCAAACTAATTACCGTAACCCCTCAACCAAACCCAAAAACTGGTTAAGGCAATTAAGTAGCCGGGTCTCAGTTTTGTCCTTTTGGATGAGAGGCAACGGTTACTAGTTTGCTACTTGTGGCTGCGCACTCATGTAGACTATTTTCAACATTTTGAAGACACTTTTGATAAGACTATGCTGAATTCCAACATTCAACTCATCACACATAAGTATGCAGACAACAGTGGCAAACCAATTACTGTAACCTCTCATCCACACCCAAAAACTTGTTTAAACTGGTTTGTGACAATTGAGATGCCGGACCTCAGTTTCCTTCTTTTGGAGGTGAGATAACGTTTACTAGCTTGCAACTTCTTGCTGCGTACTCTATGAGACTATACAACAGTTAGAATACATTCATCACGATGACACTTTTGATAAGACTATGAGGAATTCTAACATTCAACTCATCATACACAAGTACGCAGCCAAAAGTGGCAAACTAATTACTGTAACCTTTCATCCAAACCCCAAAACAGGTTCAAGACAATTGAGTAGCTGCAGGTCTCAGTTTTCTCCTTTTGGATGTGAGGTTACGGTTACTAGTTTGCAACTTTTGGCTACGCACTCATGAAGACTATTTGCAATATTTAGAGTGACACTCTTGATAAGACTGTGAGAAATTCCAACATTCAACTAATGAACTGGACAATTCAGTCCAGAATTGATGTTAACTGATGTGCACACTCATGAGTGATCTGACACTTTCAGACACTTTTGGTTAAGATTTGACTCAATCTGTTGTCAATTCACTCATGAACACATATTCTCTCACATATAGTTGTTAATGTATCCAGTGTAAGGCTGATCATTCAAACACTGATGATCACTCTATTTCATATTTCATGCAGTAAATAAACTGTAGCTACATGCAGCACTATCACAAATTTACATCAGGCCTAATAACCGTAACACTACCTGGCACTATACCACAGCTGACGCTGTTATACCCAGCTAGATGCCGGGAACCGCACTGACAAGCAATACACGGCGATCACACGGTAAACACGGCGTTTACGCGGCTGATGAGTTACGCGCCGCAGGAATCACACGGATTCCGCAGTTCGCATCGAGCAAAATTTTTCCTCGGGTCGAGAGCGCCAGGCGCCGGTAAAGAAGGTTTCACCTTCAAAAATTAATTCACGGCGTGCACGCATATTTCAATTGATTTCCTGGTAATTCTAATTATTATTATTCTATGAAAAACGTACTTAACGAGAATTTTGGCAGTTGTGTTCGACTCGACGGGGATTTGAACCCGCACCCCCTTGATAGCCAGGCAAGTGTCTTAACCATTAAACCAAATGTGACGTTGTCATGATACAGTCAAGAAAGCCTATGTACGGTTGTGAACGGTCGATAAGAGTTTTTAAATATACCCGAGAGTACGTGTTTCGAAGGGAAACTCAGGATAGAGCAGCATCACTCAACCATTGAAAAGTTTTCCACTTTCTTCATAAGTAGTCCCGTAAATCATTCTGGGGTTAAACCCTAACCTATAAAAATCTATTTCACTCAATGTGAGGAGTCAATTTCCACTCATCTTGGAGTGAAAATTGACTCAAGCTTGGAGCGAATGTAATATTTCTGTGGTTTCACTCCCTATGAGTCAAATTTTCACTCCATAAGAGTCATTCTGAGAATCACTCCAAGCTTTGAGTCAAAATTTCACTCCAACAGTTTTAGAGAGCAGGAGCGAGTGGGTGGGGGGGGGGGGGGTTCTTTAGTCCCACTAGACTAAAAAATAGCATACGCTACTTGGGAGTAAAAGGCCCACTTTACTCCCTAGTTGCGTAATATACTATTCTACCCAAATCACTCCCTGTGAAGATTTTGGTCCCAAAAAATTACACTTTCGATGGAATCACCTTTTTACCAAAATTATTCTCAAACTTCCCTTCATTCATTTCAAGTTCGTTTTCCGTTTTCTTTCATGGCATTCAATAGTCGACCATTTGGAATGAGGGCAAGGGCCGCTTGATGCAAGCTTTGTCACCTCCTGCTAGTCCAAAGAGGGACGGTAGTCCCAACAGCAGCAACAGCAGTCAATGTGGTGACGATAACACAAGGTACGAAAAACAGTTCATTCATTGTCCGTAACGTGTCAATGGTACTTGTAACGTGACTTTTGGCTGCCAGCGGAGCTTTAGTATTCCAGTTTAAGGCGTTTAACTTGCGTAGATCCGAACTAGAGTGAATTCGAGGTGCCGTCGTAGCAATATAATTGAATCAAGCATCCTTTTTCGGAGTCAAAATACCAAACGCATTCCCTGGTGGAAAAATCATGGGGTGTACGGCCGTAATCCGGTGATAGCTTACAGTCGTCGGTCGTTTTACGGTTGTAGGCTACCGTCGAAATACGGATCTGAGCTCCAAACAGATGGAGAAATTGATCGTTATATTGTATTTTTGACCATGTCCACGTAGGTGGACACCGTGGAGTCATGAAAAGAAATCATGGATGGAATTCCACTGCACCATTTTGATGAGTAAGAACTAAACAGCTTATAACATACCGTCTAATTGGGTAACTTTGGTACAGTGGGTGCAACTTTGGTACACCCCTAAAAAATGACTTTCAGAGCTGCGTTTGGCAAAGTAGATGATTCACTCTGAAACCGATTCTCCCTTCTTGGCACACGTATAAACAATGTGTTGAACCACCGCAGATGGATGATTGTAGTTGTTCATTGAAGCTTTTTTCCGGAAAGGCTGATTTAGCACCGATACACGAGTGGTACAATTAGTGTACCTGGCAAAAACTGTTCTGGAACGAACTACGAGTGAACAACGGTACAATTTGACCACATATATCAACATATTGAAGAAACCATCGTTACGTTAGGGTATTTACAGCATTTAGATTTTAACGAATGAAAAATCGGGAAAAAACCGTGAAAAAATCGTACTAAAGTCACCTTACTCTACGTAAGAAGCATGATGGCAGGGTAACTTTGGTTGAATTCTGTATGACAGCTTCTTTTCAACTCATCTCGAGTCGAGTGATGGTCTATGAGATCTTGAAATGTTTCAAATAGCTTAGAACAAGAAAAATGAATGATTGAAATTGATTTCTCCGGATGGTGGTGGGTAATATTGAAATATTTTGTAAGTGTACCAAAGTTGCCCCATCGGGATCTAACCTTGGTACACTTATACAAAACTGCTCACAGCTCCTGCCCAAAGACATCAAATTGAACTTCGTAGTCAATCGAAAGCTGAGACTCTAAGGTTCCGATTGGCCACTATTAGGAGTAGGTTTTGTCAATGCACCCAGGTGAGAATGGAATATATTTTTCATATATTTTTTCAAGGTTTCTTTAAGGTGGTTTTAAGGCATGCTTGGTCATGTATTTTTAATCTTAAAAAAATCTTGAAAAAACCTTATAATAATTTTGAAATAATCTTAAAATAATCTTGAAATAATCTTGAAAAAATCTTGGAAAAATTCGAAAAGTAAAAAAACAGTTGACGACTAAGTTGTAATCTAATCGTCGTGGATTCGGGCAAGTACAAGTTGGCACCAACTTTGTCAGGTATAGAAATTCTCAAGAGTGATTCAGATACAAAAAAAACCTTCCGAGAACGCGTTCCAAAAAAACTCCTCGATGATGTATTTTTTATAATTAATCGATGGCTATACCCATTGATTTCAACGCTGTATGGATTCCCTGTAGCTCGTACCGACACGCGAATAGACTTCAAAAGTTTCAATTCTCCAAATAGAAATTCTTCCACAGTTTTGGGATCCGATCATTTGTTGTTCTACAATTCATATGATAATTGAATTGAATTGAATAATTAATCACACCTGAAGTCCAAGTCACTACGTGGATCACGCACCCTTATGTAGCTGGTGATCTGGACTCTGGGTGAGATATATTATTGTATGAATCGCAGCAGAACAGATTATCAAATCGTAAAACAGTGGAGGAGGAATCTTTATTTAGGAAATTGGAATTTTCAGCGCTACTTGCGTGTCAGTACGAGCAGCAGGGAAGCCACATAGCTCGCCACACGGCGTTGGATGCAATACGCATGTTCATCGGTTAGTTATAAAAAATACAGTAAGGAGTTTTTTTAAACATTTAGAATTTCTATACCTGACAAAGTTGCAACTTGTGCGTATAGTGAAATCGATAATGACTATGATGAATTAGTATTTTTAAGATTTTTCCAAGTTCATTTTGATGCATGCTTGGTCATGTATTTTCAATCCTAAAAAAACCTTGAAAGAATCTTAAGAAAACCTTATAATAATAATCTTAATAATCATCTTAATATAATCTTGAAATAATTTTGAAAATATCTTGAAAAAGTTTGAAAAATCAAAAAATAGTTCACAAATAAGTTGGAATCTAATAATGGTGAAATCGATAATGACTATTATGAGTTAGAGTCAAGAAGGAAGGCTGAGCCATTTCTGATTCTCGTGGTTAAGATTCATCTGTTCCTGTTATTAGTGGAAATTTTGGCTCACTATCACGAGTGTCAAGTGTACCGCGCGATATCTATCATCACTACACAGCGCTCCTCTGTGTAGATCATCATATTCAATTTGATGCACTTGAGCATGTGATCATGAATTTCGGTCAAAGATACGAATCACTAGATTGTTTTATACTCGGTTTTATACAAAGTAACAAAGTTGTGTTTCCGAAAGCAGTGACTACCCGTGAAAAAATGTTTGGTGGATGATCATACATACCGCTACTGGTGCACGATCATGCTTGACCGCGTACAGAAAATGGCGGTATGTAGTCATGCATGTTTCATGCATGAATTATGCATGACTATGCACCATATCGACGCCTCTTACGAAGATAAACACCTATTTTCTTGTGACTGACGAAGATTAACGTTTATTCGTTGTGAACACGAATATTAACGGATTCTTCTTAGGTCCACGAAAACTAACACTTACTCCTTAGGGACACGAAGATTAACGCATTCTCGTTAAGTCCACGAAGACTAACACTTACTCCTTAGGGGCACGAAGACTAACACTTACTCCTTAGGGCCACGAAGATTAACACTTACTGCTCAACGGCCCATGGAACTAGCACTTCCTCTTGAACGGTATGAAGACTATAACACACTTGCACACGTTCTTGTTCAAAGGGACGGAGACCATGTATTTCGTCTTAGGGCCACGAAAAAAAACACATTCTCTTTAGCGGCACAAAAATTAATGCATCGGTAGACTTCATTCATGGCGGGACGGAGACAATAAGTATTTCGTCTTAAGTCCACGAAAAGTAACACATTTTTCTCTACGCCACGAAGACTAACACATTCTTCTCGATGGAATGAAAAACAACACATTCTCTTTGACGTGACGATGAACGGTAAGTGATTGTGTTAGCCTTCGTTCCGCTAAGAAGAATATGTTACTTTTCGTGGGCTTAAGACGAAGTACTTATAATCTCCGTCCCTTCAAGAATGGAGTCTACGAATGTGTTAGTCTTCGTGGCGTAAAGGAAAATGTGTTACTTTTCGTGGCCTTAAGACGGAATACTTATAGTCTTCGTCCCGTCAAGAAAAAAAATGCGCGAATGTGTTAATCTTCGTGCAGTTTGAGGAGTAAGTGTTACTCTTCGTGGTCTTAAGCAGTAAGAGATGATCTTCGTGGTGCTGAGGCGTAAGTGTTGTTCTTCGTGGCGTAAACAGTAAGTGTTAATCTTCGTGGCCGTAACAAAGCAAATGCTAATCTTCGGCCACCGTGTTTTTCTTCGTGGGCGTTAGCGGATGTGTTTATCTTCGTAAGAGGCGTCGATATAATGTTGCGAATTATACTTGTGATTAGGTACTATTTTCGGTGTATAGAGAAAGCTCACGAATTGGGAATTTGGAATGTGACAGAAAAAAATCTACCATCTTACGTTTTCATCGCTATTTGGTTCCAATACTACGAATCACTTAAAAACTCTGATAATAAAAAAGGCTCCGCCATTATACGGCTCAAACGATGCCAAAAAATTGACCGGTATTCCAGGAGGATACTTCATCCCCCTCACGGTGGTCTTGAACCACGTTCATATTCAGTCGACATACCAGAACCTAAAATTCCTGTGCAATGTGTTTCTGTGCACTTAGATGATCATGTCTTGACTGGGCCGTTACGAAAAAATTAAAAGAAGGTTGGTTTCTTGGTGTTTTCCTCTCGTAATTCTTCTATAACTCGAAAGGGACAAATGTTATTGAAGAATATGTGGGATATGAATTTATAGATTTTCAAAATATCTACAAAAATTGTTCCCATAGTTTCTCATACAACGTATCTTCTTGAAGATATTTGAGGATGATCCTTGAAAATTTTTTTCTAAAATTGTTGTAGCTCCATAACTCCAATCAAACTTGTCTCACAAAAAATATGCACGGTGATTTTTTGTAGGTCTCCCAAAAACTAACAAAAAAGATTCAGTGACTTTTTCTCGTAAAACGCATTCTGTTTGGGTTATTTGAGGATTTTATGTCGACATTCATACTTACATCTCTCTTGGTGGAGGGAGTACGAATCTAGACGAAAAATCTTCAAATATTACAAACAGGATGCGTTTTACAAGAAAAAAGCGCTGAACTCCTTTTATTTAATTCATAGACCTACGATAAACTGCTCCACATATTTTCGATAGAATTTGTTCTATATAAGTTGAGGAGCTATTATGTATGCAGAAATAATGTGGGTATACGGTTGTCAAGATACACGTTCGTCGGCATGTGTTAAAGAACTTTTCCAAATCTTGGAAAAATGAATAAATAAAGTCTCTACACATTTACTCATATGAAGCTGCCTGTTTCCGCAACCAAGACATTTCCGTCCAAGATCCTTATTTTTCACGGTTTCGATCGCATAACTCATGTGGACTACGTTCTATCAAAAAATGTGTAGAGCAACTTTTGGCGGATTTTTGAAAGATGAACAGGAAAGGTCTCTACACATTTTCTCGTTTACAGCCTCCTGTTTTTGTAATTGGGGAATTCCCGCCCAAGACCCATGATTTTCACGGTTTCAACCCCACAACTCATGGAGAATACATTTCATCCGAAAATGTGTGGAGCAACTTTTCATAGATCTTTGAAAGATGAACAAAAAGGTCTTCACACATTTTCTCATATGAGGCCTCCTGCTTCCGCAACCAAGACATTTCCGTCCAAGATCTATATTTTTCACGGTTTCGATCCCATAACTCACAAGGAATTCCATTTTATCGAAAAATGTGTAGAGCAACTTTTGGTGGATTTTGGAGAGATGAACAGAAGAGGTCTCTACTCATTTTCTCGTGTACGGCCTCTTGTTTCCGTAGTTGGTGTATCTCCGCCCAAGACTCATGATTTTCACGGTTTCGACCCCACAACTCACGAGGAAAACATTTTATTCGGAAATGCGTAGAGCAACTTTTCATAGATCTTTAAAAGATGAACAAAAAAGGTCTGATTACATTTTCTTACCGGATGCTTCCTGTCTCCCCGATTGAAGCATATTCGTCTGAAAAATAAATTTTGTCTTCGTATTCGTCGGTTTCGACTGTGATAAAAGAAGATTGGTTCTCGTCCATTGGAGGAATGGGAGGCTTTATATAAGAAAATGCATGAGAGACCTTTCTTTTTGTCTTCTGAAGATCCACAAGAAGTTGCTCTACTCATTTTTGTCCGAGATTCACGAGCAGATTCATATTCTCATCTCTATTGGCGGAGAGAATTTGGACCTAGACGAAAAATCTCCAATTAGCGCAAACAGGATGCGTTTCACGAGAAGAAGTTACTAAACTTTCTTTGGTAGTTTTTTGAAGACCTACAAAAAATTTCAAATCATGTAATGTATGGATTGGCCGTTGCAAGCTAATTTAATCAGCGGATGTGCTGATTTTTGAATATAGATCGATATAGAAATCGATCTATGTACCTTCAAAGCACCTGTAGTGCGAGGTTGCAACTTGACGGCTTTGGATGGAAACGATCGATAGAATTATGATCGATCATATCGATCATGTACGAAAATAGTTCTAGTTACAAAAAATTTCCGTACACATTTTTTGTAAAATATGTTTTATTGAAGTTATGGAGCTAAAACAATTTTAGAAATAAATTTTCTTTATCATCCTCAAATATCCCTAACAGGATACATTGTAAGAGAAAAACTATGGGAATACTACTTCCAGATTTTTTAAAAATCCACAAATAATTACTCCACTGATTTTTCGATAAAATGTGTTCCTTACGAGTTGAGTAATTGCGCCAGAAAAACGCCAAAAACCACCTCTTCTTCAATCTTTCCAAAGACGGCCGTGAGTACGATTTTGATTCTTGTCAGGAAATGATCCTCTAAGTGCACAGAAACACATTGCACAGGAGTTTTGGGTTCTCTATGTCAACCGAATATAAACGTTAGTTCAAGACCACCGCGAGGAAGATGAAGTATCCCTCTGGAATACCGGTCAATTATCCATGAAAGGGTAAGATGTTAGATTTCTCTTTGTCACATTCACGATTTCCGATTCGAGAGCTCTCTCTATACACCAAAAATAGTACCTGATCCCAAGTATAATTTACAATATTATATGGTGCATGGTCATGCATAATTTATACATGATACATGCATGACTACACACCGCCATTTTCTGTACGCGGTCATGCATGATCGTGCACCAATAGCGGTATGCCATCATGCATGATCATGCACCAAACATTTTTTCACGGGTAAAATTCTCTCAAAAGCCTTTGGAGGAATAAAATTCTCCTATTTCGGAAACCTCGAAAAAGAGTAGAATTTTTAGAGCTTCCTTGCCAAATACCTGTACTTTCGTAAAAGAAACATCACTTGCACGGACAAGCTGTCAATTGTTTGATATTGAAATTTAGTACCGCCCATGTAGAACATAAGATTCCATGGTCATATATGATCATGAATAAAATCGGTTTCAAAATTTGTCATTTCCATTCCGGGAAGGTGGTGTATACTAACTTCCAACATCAATACTTCACGATGATGATCGAATATTACTCAGAAAATTTTTTTTCGAAGTCATTCTCAGGTTTTGAACATTTGAAGCACTGAACAGAAAACATCCACATTGAATAAAATTTTTCGTAAAAATTGTCAGTTTTTGGGATCTTGAGACCGACTCCTGGGAAGATTTTTTTTTGTAGTATATGATCAGTATCGTGACGTATTGATGTTAGAATAGGTTTGAATCAATATATCACAACTTTCTGGGATGAAAGTGAAATATTTAAAGCGGTTTTAAGTATGATCACATATGACCATGGAATCCTCGGATTCCATGATCATATATTTTCATGGAATCGTATGTTTTACATGGGCGTCAACCGGGGTAACTTTGGAACAAAAATCGCATTTTTTATCCTCAAACCTCGCGAAACTTGTACGTTTTGCATCAAAAGCGCATTGTATCTGTAGTCAAACGAGAGCTTACAGTTACAGCTTTCGATCGCGGTGTTTATAAGGTCCATTTGTACATTTCTGTTTGGAGCAATGGGCGTTGAAAGTCGTGTTCCAAAGTTAGACACGGACTCGGGTAACTTTGGAACAGGAATTGTTATCATTGTTCATTCGTCAATTAACTCGTACACTATAGATCACGCAATCGAATTTCACCGTCAGTAATCGAAAGCTGAGTGTCTCAGCTTTTCTTTGATCTATAGTAACACTTCATTTGGTTGAATTTTACTTCTATAATAGAGCATAGATACCTTCAGCATACCCCACTGTCTGCACCACGGCTAATTGTAAGTCTCGAGGACGAAAATACCTTCACTGTCGGTTTTTGACAAAAACTGCCATAATTCGGCTTCCGTGGGTCGAAATGAGACGTTCATTGGCTCATTCGGAAGCTCTCATCAAGGACCACTCAAGTAAGTAGGATTCGAGTATGATATAGATCTCGGGAAATAATTGAGAGCACATGAACAAGTTTTCCAAAGTTACCCTAGTTTCTGGCAAAAAATACGTACTTCTCAGTTTTTACTTCACAAAGGTCAAATTTAGATAAAAATACTCTAATGTAACAGTGGATTCGTCCAGATATGTGTACAGACAAGTGAAATCCAGCTCAGCTACCTTGGATTCGATCTGCTAAAGTCGGAACCACACCACTTTTTTCCACCCTTTTTTCGTTGGATCAGAAACATACTTTTGGAGAAGTCAGTTTATAAACGGATTAATAGCTGGTGGAGGCCCTTGCGCCAATGCAAGACATTATTTATGCTTGTCCCAGGTAGGAGAAATCGTCCGAGTCAATCCATATGTTTTAGCAATCAGGCATGAAGTCCAAGAGTTCATGAAAAAATCTACAAATGAGAGCAAAATAATGTTTTTTTGGGTGCCAGCTCACAAAGGTATAACGGGGAATGAAATTGCTGATTCAGAAGCTAAAGAGGCATCAAGAGCAGAGCCCTCCAACACGGTCAAAATCCCTTTTACGGATCTCAAACAACACTTTAGAGAATCAACTTACAGCAACACGATTGAAACAATTCAAAAAGAGAAAACGGGCAAAGAATATGCAAATTATATCGATAAGGTAGATCTCATCGATATTTTGACTCTAACGCTCGATTTGATGAAATATATTTAATGAATGAATTTATCGTTCTTTCGAGCCACTTATAATCGTCGCGCTCAGGCGGCGATCACAGTTTGACAAATGTCAAACTGCGACCTTCGAGGCTCCACTTTCATAGTGGCTGCATCACGAAGGGATTTTTTATTTTTTTTGGATTTTTTAATTTTTTGTTGAAAGATTGACCAAGAGATGAAAAAATTCTTCCTCGGGCGGGACTTGAACCTCGCAATCTCCGGTACTCCGGACCGGCGCCTTAACCAATTAGACCACCGAGGCGATTGCGTATTCACTCGCTCGGGGAAGCCTTCTCTCATCTCTTGTGCCAATCTTTCGATGCGGTCAGTCAAGGAACCATGACCATTCGAATATGCAAATTATATCGATAAGGTAGATCTCATCGATATTTTGACTCTATCGCTCGATTTGATGAAATATATTTAATGAATGAATTTATCGTTCTTTCGAGCCACTTATAATCGTCGCGCTCAGGCGGCGATCACAGTTTGACAAATGTCAAACTGCGACCTTCGAGGCTCCACTTTCATAGTGGCTGCATCACGAAGGGATTTTTTATTTTTCTGGATTTTTTAATTTTTTGTTGAAAGATTGACCAAGAGATGAAAAAATTCTTCCTCGGGCGGGACTTGAACCTCGCAATCTCCGGTACTCCGGACCGGCGCCTTAACCAATTAGACCACCGAGGCGATTGCGTATTCACTCGCTCGGGGAAGCCTTCTCTCATCTCTTGTGCCAATCTTTCGATGCGGTCAATCAAGGAACCATGACATCAGGACGGTGGTCTAATTGGTTAAGGCGCCGGTCCGGAGTACCGGAGATTGCGAGGTTCAAGTCCCGCCCGAGGAAGAATTTTTTCATCTCTTGGTCAATCTTTCAACAAAAAATTAAAAAATCCAGAAAAATAAAAAATCCCTTCGTGATGCAGCCACTATGAAAGTGGAGCCTCGAAGGTCGCAGTTTGACATTTGTCAAACTGTGATCGCCGCCTGAGCGCGACGATTATAAGTGGCTCGAAAGAACGATAAATTCATTCATTAAATATAAACTCTGATTAAATTTGATAGCCCATCAGTTCTTCAGTTTAGAAGACGTGCTTATAATACAATCAGAGAAATATTGGTGAAAAGTAAAAGTTACCACAAAATTGCACAGTGGAGTTCACAATTTTACACATTCACACTTTTCTTTTTACAAGATAAAAACAGCATTCAAGGCGTATAACACAAATCACAATATCAGACCTTCATTTCATTCACCAGAGATTCATTTCAATCATTTCATTAAACCTTGTACATATTTTTTTAATAGGAAATTAACATACTTGGCACACAAAAGTTATGCGTAATCGACATTCACTTATATTCAAATATATTTCATCAAATCGAGCGATAGAGTCAAAATATCGATGAGATCTACCTTATCGATATAATTTGCATATTCGAATGGTCATGGTTCCTTGACTGACCGCATCGAAAGATTGGCACAAGAGATGAGAGAAGGCTTCCCCGAGCGAGTGAATACGCAATCGCCTCGGTGGTCTAATTGGTTAAGGCGCCGGTCCGGAGTACCGGAGATTGCGAGGTTCAAGTCCCGCCCGAGGAAGAATTTTTTCATCTCTTGGTCAATCTTTCAACAAAAAATTAAAAAACCCAAAAAAAATAAAAAATCCCTTCGTGATGCAGCCACTATGAAAGTGGAGCCTCGAAGGTCGCAGTTTGACATTTGTCAAACTGTGATCGCCGCCTGAGCGCGACGATTATAAGTGGCTCGAAAGAACGATAAATTCATTCATTAAATATATTTCATCAAATCGAGCGATAGAGTCAAAATATCGATGAGATCTACCTTATCGATATAATTTGCATATTCGAATGGTCATGGTTCCTTGACTGACCGCATCGAAAGATTGGCACAAGAGATGAGAGAAGGCTTCCCCGAGCGAGTGAATACGCAATCGCCTCGGTGGTCTAATTGGTTAAGGCGCCGGTCCGGAGTACCGGAGATTGCGAGGTTCAAGTCCCGCCCGAGGAAGAATTTTTTCATCTCTTGGTCAATCTTTCAACAAAAAATTAAAAAATCCAAAAAAAATAAAAAATCCCTTCGTGATGCAGCCACTATGAAAGTGGAGCCTCGAAGGTCGCAGTTTGACATTTGTCAAACTGTGATCGCCGCCTGAGCGCGACGATTATAAGTGGCTCGAAAGAACGATAAATTCATTCATTAAATATATTTCATCAAATCGAGCGATAGAGTCAAAATATCGATGAGATCTACCTTATCGATATAATTTGCATATTCGAATGGTCATGGTTCCTTGACTGACCGCATCGAAAGATTGGCACAAGAGATGAGAGAAGGCTTCCCCGAGCGAGTGAATACGCAATCGCCTCGGTGGTCTAATTGGTTAAGGCGCCGGTCCGGAGTACCGGAGATTGCGAGGTTCAAGTCCCGCCCGAGGAAGAATTTTTTCATCTCTTGGTCAATCTTTCAACAAAAAATTAAAAAATCCAAAAAAAATAAAAAATCCCTTCGTGATGCAGCCACTATGAAAGTGGAGCCTCGAAGGTCGCAGTTTGACATTTGTCAAACTGTGATCGCCGCCTGAGCGCGACGATTATAAGTGGCTCGAAAGAACGATAAATTCATTCATTAAATATATTTCATCAAATCGAGCGATAGAGTCAAAATATCGATGAGATCTACCTTATCGATATAATTTGCATATTCGAATGGTCATGGTTCCTTGACTGACCGCATCGAAAGATTGGCACAAGAGATGAGAGAAGGCTTCCCCGAGCGAGTGAATACGCAATCGCCTCGGTGGTCTAATTGGTTAAGGCGCCGGTCCGGAGTACCGGAGATTGCGAGGTTCAAGTCCCGCCCGAGGAAGAATTTTTTCATCTCTTGGTCAATCTTTCAACAAAAAATTAAAAAATCCAAAAAAAATAAAAAATCCCTTCGTGATGCAGCCACTATGAAAGTGGAGCCTCGAAGGTCGCAGTTTGACATTTGTCAAACTGTGATCGCCGCCTGAGCGCGACGATTATAAGTGGCTCGAAAGAACGATAAATTCATTCATTAAATATATTTCATCAAATCGAGCGATAGAGTCAAAATATCGATGAGATCTACCTTATCGATATAATTTGCATATTCGAATGGTCATGGTTCCTTGACTGACCGCATCGAAAGATTGGCACAAGAGATGAGAGAAGGCTTCCCCGAGCGAGTGAATACGCAATCGCCTCGGTGGTCTAATTGGTTAAGGCGCCGGTCCGGAGTACCGGAGATTGCGAGGTTCAAGTCCCGCCCGAGGAAGAATTTTTTCATCTCTTGGTCAATCTTTCAACAAAAAATTAAAAAATCCAAAAAAAATAAAAAATCCCTTCGTGATGCAGCCACTATGAAAGTGGAGCCTCGAAGGTCGCAGTTTGACATTTGTCAAACTGTGATCGCCGCCTGAGCGCGACGATTATAAGTGGCTCGAAAGAACGATAAATTCATTCATTAAATATATTTCATCAAATCGAGCGATAGAGTCAAAATATCGATGAGATCTACCTTATCGATATAATTTGCATATTCGAATGGTCATGGTTCCTTGACTGACCGCATCGAAAGATTGGCACAAGAGATGAGAGAAGGCTTCCCCGAGCGAGTGAATACGCAATCGCCTCGGTGGTCTAATTGGTTAAGGCGCCGGTCCGGAGTACCGGAGATTGCGAGGTTCAAGTCCCGCCCGAGGAAGAATTTTTTCATCTCTTGGTCAATCTTTCAACAAAAAATTAAAAAATCCAAAAAAAATAAAAAATCCCTTCGTGATGCAGCCACTATGAAAGTGGAGCCTCGAAGGTCGCAGTTTGACATTTGTCAAACTGTGATCGCCGCCTGAGCGCGACGATTATAAGTGGCTCGAAAGAACGATAAATTCATTCATTAAATATATTTCATCAAATCGAGCGATAGAGTCAAAATATCGATGAGATCTACCTTATCGATATAATTTGCATATTCGAATGGTCATGGTTCCTTGACTGACCGCATCGAAAGATTGGCACAAGAGATGAGAGAAGGCTTCCCCGAGCGAGTGAATACGCAATCGCCTCGGTGGTCTAATTGGTTAAGGCGCCGGTCCGGAGTACCGGAGATTGCGAGGTTCAAGTCCCGCCCGAGGAAGAATTTTTTCATCTCTTGGTCAATCTTTCAACAAAAAATTAAAAAATCCAAAAAAAATAAAAAATCCCTTCGTGATGCAGCCACTATGAAAGTGGAGCCTCGAAGGTCGCAGTTTGACATTTGTCAAACTGTGATCGCCGCCTGAGCGCGACGATTATAAGTGGCTCGAAAGAACGATAAATTCATTCATTAAATATATTTCATCAAATCGAGCGATAGAGTCAAAATATCGATGAGATCTACCTTATCGATATAATTTGCATATTCGAATGGTCATGGTTCCTTGACTGACCGCATCGAAAGATTGGCACAAGAGATGAGAGAAGGCTTCCCCGAGCGAGTGAATACGCAATCGCCTCGGTGGTCTAATTGGTTAAGGCGCCGGTCCGGAGTACCGGAGATTGCGAGGTTCAAGTCCCGCCCGAGGAAGAATTTTTTCATCTCTTGGTCAATCTTTCAACAAAAAATTAAAAAATCCAAAAAAAATAAAAAATCCCTTCGTGATGCAGCCACTATGAAAGTGGAGCCTCGAAGGTCGCAGTTTGACATTTGTCAAACTGTGATCGCCGCCTGAGCGCGACGATTATAAGTGGCTCGAAAGAACGATAAATTCATTCATTAAATATATTTCATCAAATCGAGCGATAGAGTCAAAATATCGATGAGATCTACCTTATCGATATAATTTGCATATTCGAATGGTCATGGTTCCTTGACTGACCGCATCGAAAGATTGGCACAAGAGATGAGAGAAGGCTTCCCCGAGCGAGTGAATACGCAATCGCCTCGGTGGTCTAATTGGTTAAGGCGCCGGTCCGGAGTACCGGAGATTGCGAGGTTCAAGTCCCGCCCGAGGAAGAATTTTTTCATCTCTTGGTCAATCTTTCAACAAAAAATTAAAAAATCCAAAAAAAATAAAAAATCCCTTCGTGATGCAGCCACTATGAAAGTGGAGCCTCGAAGGTCGCAGTTTGACATTTGTCAAACTGTGATCGCCGCCTGAGCGCGACGATTATAAGTGGCTCGAAAGAACGATAAATTCATTCATTAAATATATTTCATCAAATCGAGCGATAGAGTCAAAATATCGATGAGATCTACCTTATCGATATAATTTGCATATTCGAATGGTCATGGTTCCTTGACTGACCGCATCGAAAGATTGGCACAAGAGATGAGAGAAGGCTTCCCCGAGCGAGTGAATACGCAATCGCCTCGGTGGTCTAATTGGTTAAGGCGCCGGTCCGGAGTACCGGAGATTGCGAGGTTCAAGTCCCGCCCGAGGAAGAATTTTTTCATCTCTTGGTCAATCTTTCAACAAAAAATTAAAAAATCCAAAAAAAATAAAAAATCCCTTCGTGATGCAGCCACTATGAAAGTGGAGCCTCGAAGGTCGCAGTTTGACATTTGTCAAACTGTGATCGCCGCCTGAGCGCGACGATTATAAGTGGCTCGAAAGAACGATAAATTCATTCATTAAATATATTTCATCAAATCGAGCGATAGAGTCAAAATATCGATGAGATCTACCTTATCGATATAATTTGCATATTCGAATGGTCATGGTTCCTTGACTGACCGCATCGAAAGATTGGCACAAGAGATGAGAGAAGGCTTCCCCGAGCGAGTGAATACGCAATCGCCTCGGTGGTCTAATTGGTTAAGGCGCCGGTCCGGAGTACCGGAGATTGCGAGGTTCAAGTCCCGCCCGAGGAAGAATTTTTTCATCTCTTGGTCAATCTTTCAACAAAAAATTAAAAAATCCAAAAAAAATAAAAAATCCCTTCGTGATGCAGCCACTATGAAAGTGGAGCCTCGAAGGTCGCAGTTTGACATTTGTCAAACTGTGATCGCCGCCTGAGCGCGACGATTATAAGTGGCTCGAAAGAACGATAAATTCATTCATTAAATATATTTCATCAAATCGAGCGATAGAGTCAAAATATCGATGAGATCTACCTTATCGATATAATTTGCATATTCGAATGGTCATGGTTCCTTGACTGACCGCATCGAAAGATTGGCACAAGAGATGAGAGAAGGCTTCCCCGAGCGAGTGAATACGCAATCGCCTCGGTGGTCTAATTGGTTAAGGCGCCGGTCCGGAGTACCGGAGATTGCGAGGTTCAAGTCCCGCCCGAGGAAGAATTTTTTCATCTCTTGGTCAATCTTTCAACAAAAAATTAAAAAATCCAAAAAAAAATAAAAAATCCCTTCGTGATGCAGCCACTATGAAAGTGGAGCCTCGAAGGTCGCAGTTTGACATTTGTCAAACTGTGATCGCCGCCTGAGCGCGACGATTATAAGTGGCTCGAAAGAACGATAAATTCATTCATTAAATATATTTCATCAAATCGAGCGATAGAGTCAAAATATCGATGAGATCTACCTTATCGATATGATTTGCATATTCGAATGGTCATGGTTCCTTGACTGACCGCATCGAAAGATTGGCACAAGAGATGAGAGAAGGCTTCCCCGAGCGAGTGAATACGCAATCGCCTCGGTGGTCTAATTGGTTAAGGCGCCGGTCCGGAGTACCGGAGATTGCGAGGTTCAAGTCCCGCCCGAGGAAGAATTTTTTCATCTCTTGGTCAATCTTTCAACAAAAAATTAAAAAATCCAAAAAAAAATAAAAAATCCCTTCGTGATGCAGCCACTATGAAAGTGGAGCCTCGAAGGTCGCAGTTTGACATTTGTCAAACTGTGATCGCCGCCTGAGCGCGACGATTATAAGTGGCTCGAAAGAACGATAAATTCATTCATTAAATATATTTCATCAAATCGAGCGATAGAGTCAAAATATCGATGAGATCTACCTTATCGATATAATTTGCATATTCGAATGGTCATGGTTCCTTGACTGACCGCATCGAAAGATTGGCACAAGAGATGAGAGAAGGCTTCCCCGAGCGAGTGAATACGCAATCGCCTCGGTGGTCTAATTGGTTAAGGCGCCGGTCCGGAGTACCGGAGATTGCGAGGTTCAAGTCCCGCCCGAGGAAGAATTTTTTCATCTCTTGGTCAATCTTTCAACAAAAAATTAAAAAATCCAAAAAAAATAAAAAATCCCTTCGTGATGCAGCCACTATGAAAGTGGAGCCTCGAAGGTCGCAGTTTGACATTTGTCAAACTGTGATCGCCGCCTGAGCGCGACGATTATAAGTGGCTCGAAAGAACGATAAATTCATTCATTAAATATATTTCATCAAATCGAGCGATAGAGTCAAAATATCGATGAGATCTACCTTATCGATATAATTTGCATATTCGAATGGTCATGGTTCCTTGACTGACCGCATCGAAAGATTGGCACAAGAGATGAGAGAAGGCTTCCCCGAGCGAGTGAATACGCAATCGCCTCGGTGGTCTAATTGGTTAAGGCGCCGGTCCGGAGTACCGGAGATTGCGAGGTTCAAGTCCCGCCCGAGGAAGAATTTTTTCATCTCTTGGTCAATCTTTCAACAAAAAATTAAAAAATCCAAAAAAAATAAAAAATCCCTTCGTGATGCAGCCACTATGAAAGTGGAGCCTCGAAGGTCGCAGTTTGACATTTGTCAAACTGTGATCGCCGCCTGAGCGCGACGATTATAAGTGGCTCGAAAGAACGATAAATTCATTCATTAAATATATTTCATCAAATCGAGCGATAGAGTCAAAATATCGATGAGATCTACCTTATCGATATAATTTGCATATTCGAATGGTCATGGTTCCTTGACTGACCGCATCGAAAGATTGGCACAAGAGATGAGAGAAGGCTTCCCCGAGCGAGTGAATACGCAATCGCCTCGGTGGTCTAATTGGTTAAGGCGCCGGTCCGGAGTACCGGAGATTGCGAGGTTCAAGTCCCGCCCGAGGAAGAATTTTTTCATCTCTTGGTCAATCTTTCAACAAAAAATTAAAAAATCCAAAAAAAATAAAAAATCCCTTCGTGATGCAGCCACTATGAAAGTGGAGCCTCGAAGGTCGCAGTTTGACATTTGTCAAACTGTGATCGCCGCCTGAGCGCGACGATTATAAGTGGCTCGAAAGAACGATAAATTCATTCATTAAATATATTTCATCAAATCGAGCGATAGAGTCAAAATATCGATGAGATCTACCTTATCGATATAATTTGCATATTCGAATGGTCATGGTTCCTTGACTGACCGCATCGAAAGATTGGCACAAGAGATGAGAGAAGGCTTCCCCGAGCGAGTGAATACGCAATCGCCTCGGTGGTCTAATTGGTTAAGGCGCCGGTCCGGAGTACCGGAGATTGCGAGGTTCAAGTCCCGCCCGAGGAAGAATTTTTTCATCTCTTGGTCAATCTTTCAACAAAAAATTAAAAAATCCAAAAAAAATAAAAAATCCCTTCGTGATGCAGCCACTATGAAAGTGGAGCCTCGAAGGTCGCAGTTTGACATTTGTCAAACTGTGATCGCCGCCTGAGCGCGACGATTATAAGTGGCTCGAAAGAACGATAAATTCATTCATTAAATATATTTCATCAAATCGAGCGATAGAGTCAAAATATCGATGAGATCTACCTTATCGATATAATTTGCATATTCGAATGGTCATGGTTCCTTGACTGACCGCATCGAAAGATTGGCACAAGAGATGAGAGAAGGCTTCCCCGAGCGAGTGAATACGCAATCGCCTCGGTGGTCTAATTGGTTAAGGCGCCGGTCCGGAGTACCGGAGATTGCGAGGTTCAAGTCCCGCCCGAGGAAGAATTTTTTCATCTCTTGGTCAATCTTTCAACAAAAAATTAAAAAATCCAAAAAAAATAAAAAATCCCTTCGTGATGCAGCCACTATGAAAGTGGAGCCTCGAAGGTCGCAGTTTGACATTTGTCAAACTGTGATCGCCGCCTGAGCGCGACGATTATAAGTGGCTCGAAAGAACGATAAATTCATTCATTAAATATATTTCATCAAATCGAGCGATAGAGTCAAAATATCGATGAGATCTACCTTATCGATATAATTTGCATATTCGAATGGTCATGGTTCCTTGACTGACCGCATCGAAAGATTGGCACAAGAGATGAGAGAAGGCTTCCCCGAGCGAGTGAATACGCAATCGCCTCGGTGGTCTAATTGGTTAAGGCGCCGGTCCGGAGTACCGGAGATTGCGAGGTTCAAGTCCCGCCCGAGGAAGAATTTTTTCATCTCTTGGTCAATCTTTCAACAAAAAATTAAAAAATCCAAAAAAAATAAAAAATCCCTTCGTGATGCAGCCACTATGAAAGTGGAGCCTCGAAGGTCGCAGTTTGACATTTGTCAAACTGTGATCGCCGCCTGAGCGCGACGATTATAAGTGGCTCGAAAGAACGATAAATTCATTCATTAAATATATTTCATCAAATCGAGCGATAGAGTCAAAATATCGATGAGATCTACCTTATCGATATAATTTGCATATTCGAATGGTCATGGTTCCTTGACTGACCGCATCGAAAGATTGGCACAAGAGATGAGAGAAGGCTTCCCCGAGCGAGTGAATACGCAATCGCCTCGGTGGTCTAATTGGTTAAGGCGCCGGTCCGGAGTACCGGAGATTGCGAGGTTCAAGTCCCGCCCGAGGAAGAATTTTTTCATCTCTTGGTCAATCTTTCAACAAAAAATTAAAAAATCCAAAAAAAATAAAAAATCCCTTCGTGATGCAGCCACTATGAAAGTGGAGCCTCGAAGGTCGCAGTTTGACATTTGTCAAACTGTGATCGCCGCCTGAGCGCGACGATTATAAGTGGCTCGAAAGAACGATAAATTCATTCATTAAATATATTTCATCAAATCGAGCGATAGAGTCAAAATATCGATGAGATCTACCTTATCGATATAATTTGCATATTCGAATGGTCATGGTTCCTTGACTGACCGCATCGAAAGATTGGCACAAGAGATGAGAGAAGGCTTCCCCGAGCGAGTGAATACGCAATCGCCTCGGTGGTCTAATTGGTTAAGGCGCCGGTCCGGAGTACCGGAGATTGCGAGGTTCAAGTCCCGCCCGAGGAAGAATTTTTTCATCTCTTGGTCAATCTTTCAACAAAAAATTAAAAAATCCAAAAAAAAATAAAAAATCCCTTCGTGATGCAGCCACTATGAAAGTGGAGCCTCGAAGGTCGCAGTTTGACATTTGTCAAACTGTGATCGCCGCCTGAGCGCGACGATTATAAGTGGCTCGAAAGAACGATAAATTCATTCATTAAATATACGGGCAAAGAATATTTTAAAAATTTCTTTAGTCATTCGTGCCAGCCATGGTTTGCTGGCAAAAATTTACCCCGTGAAATCATTAGCACCATCAATCGCTGCCGTGCCAATCACTACTCTCTAAATGCTTCTTTGGCTCGTCTTGGCATCACGAAAGATCCTGAATGCGCGTGTGGCAATGAATCAGAAGACCCCAACCATGTTCTGTGGCAATATAAATTGTATGACACCTCGAGAACAAATCTCGTTTGTGAACTCGAACGACTACAACTATGGCCCGAATTTATAGTCGTAATCCGGAGTCCGGATAAGCTAATCCGAGGCGCCACAATCGCCATTTCTAGTAGATTCGTGAACCCGCCGCACCGATGGTAGCGCCTCGGATTAGCTTATCCACAGTCCGGATTACGACTATAAATTCGAGCCTATATCTTCCCCTTGATGTCGATATATTGTTGTACAACCCAACTTCCAAAATATGCAAATCTCTACTCAAATTCTTCAAAGATTGTAACCTCAGAATATAATCCAGGTCAAAGCTATATATATAAGCACTATATTATGTAAGAACGAATTTGGTACCTTTTTCTTGAGCAGAATAATCTCATCTGAGATTAAAACTGCATAAATAAAAGAAAAAAAAGGAGAAATCGGTATTGAGACCTCAGGATCATCTGCCTAGCCAACTGTGCGTGATAACCGCTCTTTCATGGGTCGTTTCAAAGTTACCCCCCGTGTTCCAAAGTTACCCCGGTTGACGGTATTTTAGAAATCGGTACCGTACTTGCTGGCACGGTGTTACTTGTTGTTTGCGTCTTCCATAACCCTTCCTTGTAGCTGGTTACAGCGCATTGTAAACCTGATTGAATAAGAGTTATCTCTATCCTATGTTGACGGTGCTGTTCTGTACTTTCTCGACGTGAACTTCAGTGGACCACTGATTTCGACCGACGACGAATGGTGAACGAAATTTCTACGGTAAATTCAAAATGAGCTTTTTTGCATTCTCCAAAATCGATCACCTACGATATCGTCCCCCGTAAAAGCGATACCTAAAATTTTTTGCTCGATCAATTTCAACGTACCTCAGCGTGATTGATTTCGCATTGATGTACACGCTGAAATATACAATAACCGCGGCCAGCGCGAAAGTGCAAGGTGTCTTGCATGCAAAAAACACCAAGCGTTCGTCGATCGACTTTTATAAAACCTCGCGAAAAACGCCTATCTGCCCAAACCAAAACTGCGCACTACTTGAAGAGAAAATGTGACGAAAGGAAGATCGATCAGCCAGCCAAATGTTTCCTGATCTGCGTAACTTTGCTCTTTGATGAGGCCCTCGGCACACCTGGCACTCTCCCTGTAGTTTTCTGCAATTATTAGCTCAGAATTTGCACTTCATGATCCTTCGTTTTTGAGCGGAATAACTGAACCTGCATAGATCTCACATAAATTTCAATTGAGCCTCTCTCAGCTTGAGAATGAAGAAGGCACTTCTATTACGATGTATGAATAATACTCACTGCTCTACAGAAACTGATGTTTTTGTCGTTACGTTAGAGCAAAATTCAGAGTGGTGATAGATATCCCCCGGTACTTTTGACACTCATGATAATTAGCCAAAATTTCCACCAATAACAGAAACGTATAAATCTTAACCACGAGCATCAAAAATGGCTCATCCTTTCTTCTTGATACTAACTCATAATAATCATTATCGATCTCACCACTATTAGAATCCAACTTATTTGTGAACTATTTTTTGATTTTTCAAACTTCTCCAAGATATTTTCAAGATTATTTCAAGATTATTTCAAGGTTTTCTAAGATTAAAAATACATGACCAAGCATGCCTTAAAACCACCTTAAAATGAAAAACCTTGAAAAAATATATTAAAAATATATTTCAGTTTCACCTGGGCATACAGGAATGCTACGCCAAAAAATAAAAAGTACCGAAACCGTACCAAAATTACCCAATTTGACGGTAGCCTAATAACATGACATTTCCATAGTCAGACGTCAGACTATTCCACACAGTCTCATCCTCATTGTCAATACATCATGACTGTATTAAAACTTAGACATGAATAAGTTCCTGAAAAGTCCTAATCATAATCGAATTCCATAGTGTGATCATGAAAAAGAGTTCACCGATGAAAACCCTCTACGTTCTTGTACGAAAACTCTCCATGTACTCAAGACAAGCTGGCTCGCCCGAATTCCTCGGATGCACGGTGTACACGTATGAGGCCAAGCTTCTCAAGGCTCGCAATTTTGTAATCTTCAACATTTTGCATCCGTTCTTGTGGCAATAGCCTTATGTACTCAAAGAGTATGTTAATATCCTCCTGTTTGATTTTTAGACCTCATATTCGAGTATTATATAGGGTCAAGTTTTAGGTGTTTCGAAAAATTCAATTTTCCAATGCAATCAATTTTCATCAAAGAGGTAGTGAAATGAGTTTACCAAAGAATGAACTCGAGTGAATCATTGATTTTAGGCTAGTAAAGAGAGCCCCGCCAGGCTTTTCGCCATATCTTGAGAGTGTAATTTACTGGCATCATCTAAAGATGCGTCCACGTGTGTGGACAAATGCGCGAAGAGGTTAATTGATTGACCAGAAATTACGGAAAACTGCTTCTGCGGCATATATGCATTCATGTATAGATTGGGAACGGGCCGGAATTTTTCCTTCTTTCTATTAGCACTTGATTCTATATGGCGATATATCTGTTGTTGCTTATATTCACATCGCAAGACTGTTTTTCCAATATCTAACTCAAAACATTCTTCTTTATAGTCCACCTCCAACCAAGGCCGGCCGCTATGATTTCCCAGACACTAAACAATATCTGAGCGATGACTACAGCGATGACGACGATCCACAACAGCAAATTGAATGATTTCTTGTTTCCAATTGAGTTCTCTGTTAATTTGGTCATCAGATGTTTGAAGGTGTATAACTCCTATCACGTTTCATACTATTTCTATCATAAATACTTTCCAGAGAAAGTTGGATAGAAACTATCCGGATTTCGAGTCTCAGAAAGTTGGCAAATAATTCTTTTCTTGGAGATAGAGCGATTTCTGGCCACTCGCAGATCTTCCAAAGATCTCTTGTACTATATATTTTGAATTGAGACTTTTTGAAATTTCATTGAATTTTCAAGATTTTCCTAGGTCTTGCCAATCGTAGTAATTGCGTGCTATCCGACGCTGGTTTGTCCAAGATCAATTCACCAACGCCAACTAGGTATTGTTTCTTCTGGAATGACATCGAAAGTGGATTCATCTGAGTAGAAGAGTAATCATTCCAAAACTCTCACAAACTATTTTGATAAATCCACATGGTTCTAGGTTAGAATTTCGAATATCATTCGTGGGTCAGAAAACCTCGCAAGTGTTTTTACATTTACGGTAAGGATTTTATGCCACGATGATTCATGTTGTTTGTATTGAGATTTTTTTTGTCAAACGACCCAAAATATTAGGTCTGAGGTGCCCGTTCCATGAACTCTCAAGCTCATGCTACTATTGATTGTTTTTCGTATTTCTATCTTGTTTTAGATTATCTTATCATGTAATTTTTATGTAATAATTTTGTGATCAAAATAAATTCGAGCAAAGAAAGTTCGAATAATCACTGCATTTCGTCACTCGTGAATTTCCAGTATAAACGTATGGCTCTGATGACCATAATGCCATGCATAGATGACGCAAATATAGAAGCCGTATGTCGTATCCCGAAAATACCCTTTTCTACTTTTCCTCACTGTTACTGACGATTCTCTCTCATAACGAGCCCGACTTTACATTTTAGATATGTCCTCATTTCACCTAGTCATAAAAATCTGACTACACGGTTTCTACTAGCTTGGAAAACCTTAAAAATCTGGAAATTTCATGGAAAAAAGTATGTAGTAGGCTTAGTCGATCTAGAAGCCAGTTTGTTTTCATTTCAGAGCACCGTTTCACAGCTAGGGTTTGCTGTCCTCTTCAAGCTAGAATTTATTATTAATATTTCGGATACAATCATTTCACCACAGCCACATTCCACTCATATTTACCTATAAACTACTGTATAGTACAACCTCACTCAACAGTTTGGTCACATCCTGATAAAATATTGGATAATTATTCCTAATGTATTTTCAGTCTATCTGGTTGGAAGCGTTGCTTTGAAATGGAAACAAATTGGCTTCTAGATCGACTCAACCTAGTACATACTTATCATTGATGGAGCTATAGTATTATAGTGTTAAACATGCATTATTTATCGCTGCTAATCTCATTCAGCAGCGTATTTTGAGTGTCATTATACAGAGTCCTTGGAATTTTATCATTCCACTTCTGGAAAACCTAGAAAAATCATGGAAACTATTTGAGATTTCAAGTAGGAACCTGTGACTATCTTTTCAATCCAACGAAATCCGCTTATGGACCGTTTAAATTGTTAATTAGGAGAATTATTACGGTGCTTCATCACGAGACATCTGATCGTCTGACTTCAAAAATGCACCCATCCACTGTGTCACAGGTAGTGCAATCAATCGCAACATCTTCATATTCATGCTCGTGATGGTCGCCGTGACACTTGGCAAACAAAACTACAATTTTGGATCTATTAAGTTTATGCGAACTTGGATTGGATCTATTAACTTTATGCAAACTTGGACGAGTCATCCTGCTATGCGGCTTCATGAATATGCTTCACCATGGGTCATAGTTTGAGGTGTACCATGAAACCAACGGGATTGGGTTCAGGAAGTCTGAATACAGGAAATATAGTATGGTGTTATTTCTGGGCGATTGCTGGATGATCAAACGAATTACAACTCAACAGAAAATCATCGAATCCCAAGAAAATCGCATTTTTCTCTTTCAACCCTTTAAATCGTGATTCGTGGGAATTCTCGATACCTGGGACCTTATTCTACAACGTTTTTCCCTCCTGTTTCCTGCGCAGGAGAAAAATGTCCAAAAACTACCTTAGCGAGGCAAAAATTTTGTTGGTCCGCTGTATTCCGCCTGTTTCAACGTGAACAATGAGTATTTTTAAAAATTGAATGATTCCATTGGTGTTTCCTGGTAATCTGTTTGTACATTCTGCAACGTTTTAATTCAGCCGTGGGTGTGTTATAAGTGTGTAATTTGTAGTTATGAGCAAACAAAAATTGCTTGTCCGCTATTTTATTGATTTGCATCAACAAACCAATTTGGATAGCAAACATACTCTTATTCAAAAACCAAAAGTAGCAGACAAACAATGCTCTCACATCAGGAAAAGTTTTTCATCAAGGGGGTGAGTTGAGAGCTTCCACATCCCAACTCACGTATGGGATTTTATTTTCCTTTATCAAGTCACCGCTCACAGCAGCCCCTTTCGTCCTTGCTTCTGATCCTGCCCATGTCACATGACTCTTTTAGCTTTCTCAAAGAGAAAGGGTTGTATTCGTGACAAGATATTTTTGCTCAATTTTCTCACTCAAATCAATTTTCCATCCTAAAAATCTCCATTCATAGCGGATCGGCTTTCACCATTTTGTTCCTCTCGCTGATATTTTCCTATTGTAAGTCACGGTTCTTCCTCCAGGCTTATCCCTCTTCACCAATTTAACTTTCTCTGTTGTTGTCCGTGTTCGTTCGTGTGTGTGTCCGTGCAACGTAATTTCTCGTCCACGGATTCTCCTCAGCCTTTTGACCGATCTTTCTCAAACTTATGTGGGTAGTAGAGCACCATGCAACGATGCGCTGAAAGGATTCATAGGACACTCTATTAAACAGTACTCGACTAACCCTCTAGCGCCGAAGGTATCAAGCACACGGAATTTTTTTTCTTTTTTTACTTCAAATGTTTTCATTTGGCTCCTAGATGGGCGTGACAAATCGCAATTTCCTCAAAATAACCGGAAACAGCATTTTTTCGAGTGGGTCCTGCAGGACCCATTGGGCGTTCAGGTCATAATATTGAATCCACACAAACAATCTTCTTGTTTCCAACAAAGGGCTTGTATTTTCAAACTTTGAGAGTGAATTCGTCAGGAAGAAGCTTGCAATCATGAATCAATGAGAACATTATAAAATTGCTCAGTTAATCTGAATTCTTATGATGGAAGTCATAGAAACAGTTTATTGAATACATTACAGCAAAGAGTTACTAGACACTTCTCACAAAAAGAGTATACTTTACTCTTTAAGCAGAGGTTACATCTTTGTTTGCAATCCGCAAACTTGAAAAAGTGCTCTTGCGAGTCATACTTCATATCCACAACAATTTTCTTAGAGATTCGACAGCCGGGATTCTGAGCTAAGCTTGATAGAGATCGATTTGAACGACCACGTGACTTCTGTGAACGCGAACGCCCAATGGGTTCTGCAGGACCCTCTTCACGCACAATTACACGCCCAAATATTTTTTCACGTGAAAGATATTCATGCATGGATACCATGTCGCGGAAGCCCAATGGGTCCTGTGGGACCCACTTTCTAAATTGACCAGCCCCTGGACAAATTTCCCATTTGAACCATTCCAACGCATGGATACTTTCAAGGGGGGCTCAAAGAAGATTTTCCAATAGGTATTGGATGTTTAGGAGTCATCCGCATCTCTACATGAATCGATTTAGACCGTAAACTCACGTCCTCGTCGAGCGACGCGCGAGCGCTGAGTTTCGCGTGATCCCGAAAACTATGTACGCTTCATCAGGGCCTCGTATCATGACAGACTTTTAGTTTTAGCCTAGAAAAAAGCCATTACCATGCACAATTGCCGAAATATTGCCGTGGTGCTTGTCATGTCTGGATTTTGGAAGTGGGTCCAACAGGACCCACTGGTCGCTACAGGATTAATGACTTTTCGAAAATTAAAATGTCAAAATTTTCCAAAAATCGATTGTTTTATATTCAAATAACTTCTTTCAAAAACAACATACCAAATTTTACGTTACTAAAACAACCATTTTTTCACCATTCTCCGTCAATTGATTAATGTGTAATTTTCATTCATATCTGTCTCTACCAATTAATTCGTGAATCTTCTATCAATGAAAAAGAAATCATGTACAGATCTCTCTCCATACACTTTATCGTAATTCCGTATCAACCAATCGATCAAAAATGGCGAGATGAACATTTTATTAGGTCACCTTATTTTCCCTTGTAAAGTTTTTCCAGACGTAAATTCGAAAAATTCCTAATAATTTCTTGAAAAATTCAACATTTTCATTTTCCAAGACTCATTAATCGAGAACCGTTAAATAGAGTGAGCTATGAATCCTTTCAGCACATCTTTGCATGGTACTCTACCACCCACATAGATTTGA
Organism: Eretmocerus hayati; assembly: GCA_029851415.1. NCBI lineage: Eukaryota > Metazoa > Arthropoda > Insecta > Hymenoptera > Aphelinidae > Eretmocerus > Eretmocerus hayati. Next base: position 191,893,643 of record CM056742.1, on the reverse strand, counting down.
GAAAGATCAGTCGAAACGCTGAGGAGAAACCGTGGACAAAAATCATAGAATTGATTTCGTGACACCAGATTTTCCACCAACTTCACCATCATTATTATTATTCCTCATAACGATAAAATTCTGGTTCCCAGCAGTTAATCAACACTGATGAATACCAAAATCCTATCAACATCCATGATAAAATCTTTGATATAATACTCATTAGATTCTACAAAGATGAGTACATTTCGACGCGAGAAAGCTTTCTGCTAATATCATTTAGCAGCGTACTTTTATATCCGACCAAGTAATCTGAATCTTTCGTAAGATCGTAGTGCCATGTCATATCACTGAATTCCAGCTTGACAGAACTCCACCAAATAAGACTTCCATTGCATGCGTACAAGCACTTGCGTGGATTCCTTTCAGATAAAAAAAAACAACCCCCCCCCCCCAAAGCGAAAAGTAGCAGAGAAACAATCCTGTTGTTTGCTAAAAAATACAAATTTTTCACGGTGGAACAGCGGAATACAGCGGACTAAAGGAATTTTCGCCTCGGTAATAAGGACGTTTTTGAACATTCTTCTTCTGCGCAGAAAACAGGAGGGAAAAACATTGAATAAGGCCCCTGGTGGAAATTAGACGTCATTTTGGATTCTACGGTCAACAAATTGACTTCTCAGACACACCAATGTAATATATAGTACTCGCAATTCTGATCACACGTTATAGACAAATAATCGTATCTCATGTCAAGAGTTTTTTTGCTACACTGTGCGTAAAATTGTGTGTAGAAGTCGGATCCATTTCGGTGCAGGTGTGCGGTGCGCAAGGTTGATTTCTAGCTGTCTACGTCGGAAGCGCGATTTTCGACTCGTCCTCGCTACGTAGCACAGCTAGAAAATGTCGTTTGCGACTCGTGCTGCGCACTCGTCCCATAATATACTATAATGATTCCATCAACGTTCAGATTGAAAGTGAATATGTGCGTGGAAGTAACCTTGTGCACAGTTTCACAGAGCGCAAAGTCCTTGAAATCGTGCGCAAAGTAAAATCTGTGCGTGAATAGTACATTCAAACAAGGGCGCAAAGTACTTTTACGCACGAATTTCCGAAATGAGTGCGCAAAAGTGAACATTGCGCACGAGATTTTCGGGAACGAGAGCGAAAAAGTTGCGCCCGTGTTGCTTACTATACTTTTTGATATTCGTGCGAAAAGTTGTTGCCCGTGTCATGAACCGTGAGAAGCGGGAGGAGGGTAGGAGCGGGGGGAGTGTGAGGGCGGAGCCCCCGCCGGGGGGTTTGGGGGCGCAGCCCCCCGACTGAAAAAAAGTTCTGAAAATGTATCATAATAGTATATTACTGTACTAGGCAGGGAAGGAATTTAACTCTTATATCCCGGGTACCTGGCTTTCACCTTCACTCCGGCTTGCCCCCATGGGCGCGGGGCAGGGATACACTCTGCCAGCGCGTCGGTTTGGGGGTTGGCCAACACCGAGCCAGGCTCGATGATGACTCAGTCCTCCTCCCCGACTACCGAATTCTGGCCTCAGCCCCCAGCACAAGGCCGATGCCCACCCCTCGGTGGGGGGTTTTGGGACTCGTCTAGGCTTCCTGAGAGCCCAGGGAGTCCCTCGGGATGATGAATGAGTCTTCCGGGCTCGCATTGTTATCGCCCGAGGGCGATTCCAATACGAGTCCCTAGACTCAAGCATTCCCGTGGTGCCGGATGGAGATGTGCGGGATCCTCGCTCCGGCGGGCGATGACTGGGGCCGGGAGCTCGTCAGACTCCAGGGATGAGGCACCATGCTCCAACCCCCCTTGCGGGTTTTCGGGAGAAGTCAAAGTACCGAGCGCGCCAGTCTCGGGACCAGTCTTCTCCCTACCGGCTTCGGGCCTAAGCCCGGGTACGATGTCCCAGTAACTGGGGCCGAAGGGTCGTCACACCCCGGACACAGTGTCCCCCTTGCGGTCTACTAGGCAGGGAAGGAATATTGGCTTTTGTATACCGGGTCCCTGCCTTTCGGCTCAACCCCGGTTGCCCCCATGGGCGCGAGGCAGGGATACGCCCTGCCAGCGCGTCGGGTTGGAGGATGACCAACACCGAGCCAGGTTCGGCGATGGCTCAGTCCTCCGCCCCGACTACCGACTATCGGGCACGGCCCCCAGCACAAGGCCGATGCCCACCCCCCGGTGGGGGGTTTTGGGACTCTTTTAGGCTTCCTGAGAGCCCAAAGAGTCCCTCGGGATGATCGATGAGTCTTACGGGCTCGCATTGTTATCGCCCGAGGGCGATCCCAATTTGAGTCCCTAGACTCACCCACTCCCTTGGTGCCGGATGGAGATGTGCGGTCTCCTCGCTCCGGCGGGCGGTAACTGGGGCCGGAGGGTCGTCACACCCCAGGGATGAGGCGCCATGCCCCAACCCCCCTTGCGGTGCTACTAGGCAGGGAAGGTGGATTACCGTGACTGCGTGATGATAATGCCGAGGCGAAGCCGAGGCATTGATATCACGCTGTCATGAGCATCCCACTTCTCTGCCGAGTGCTGTATACTATTTTTTCTCCTCTCGGCCCGAAAGTACGTCGAAATTTTATTAATTAGTACAAAAATACATGTTTAACCTCACTCTGCAATTGTTTACAATTTTGAAGGGGTGGGCTGCTTACTGCTTTTGCTGCATACTTGTGACGTGAAGTATTCGTCCGCCCGACTTTTGCTGGTCGGGGCGGACGTAAGCAAAAAAATAATAAAGTGAAATGTTTTGTGGGTGAAAACTGAATGATATATCATCACATGATCCAATTTGGGCCTCGAATTCGATAGAAAGATGTGTCCTGTGTCCGCACAAAGTCATCTTGGCCCTAAGCTCTTGTCACTGACAATGAGTATTTTGTGTGCCTTGTCAATTTATGTCATGGGGCATTAGAAATCCTGCTCTATAGTCGGCTTCTGAGAGCTTTCTGTTCAAGCAGCAGTATTTATAAAAGGATACTGCCTGTCAAGTGTGAACACAAATCATAAATAAACACATTGATAAATATAACCTCGATAGGTTAAGTTTCGCATGCATGTCTCATGCGCTCTCTGCACCGCAAAGCAGCGCAGGCAGCGAAAGATGCAGCATAAATTGACAGCCAATCGGAGCGCGAGTTGACCCGTGCCGGCAGCAAAAGTCGAGCTTTCGTGACCAAAACGAGTCGCGAAAGGACTTACTTTCGTACCGGGAGGAGGAAAACGAATTTTCATTACTCTAACCTAAAAATGCCACGTTTAAATAGGATTTTAGGGTTCTCGTAAAGAAAAAATATATCCGCACCTCGCTTGCAAGCCCATTTTGGGCACTGGAGGACATGTCTGTCTCGCTTCGCTCGACAGACAAACTGTCGTAGTGCCCAAAATGGGCTACCACGCTCAGTACGGAAATATACTATTTCCAATTGATATACTATATGTTACCGTTTCGTTTGAAGATATAATTCTCCATTCTCAAATTTACTAATATGAGCCGTTATGTGCAAGCTCCTTGACGCAAGAAAAGTTCTCATAAGTATCAAATGAAGAATTCCGATCATGAAAAAGTTGAATTCATGGAAAAATCCATCGTCGAATTCCATGTCAAAAGATTGACGACGTTCAAGATATTTAAATACTTGTGCTGCAGAAACTTAGAGTTTAACACTACTATAAAATAGATGCATGTGAAACTATGTTAAATCTTGTATGTACTACTTCCATGCATATTAGTGAAGAAGAATCCGAAATTGTTATCTAGCTATCAAAAATGGAATTCAAATCATCAAATGACCACGCTGTGATTCAAATAAGATAGGAATATAAAGTGCAGAAGTAATTTCCATCAGTTTATGATCATGCAAATGGTGTGACACTAATATTTTAGTATTTAACAACTTCCAAGTCGAAAATATATACTATCTTCATGGGGATGGTTATCATCACCTACATCGTTGAGTACATTGCATCAAACCAACCAAAATGAGAAATCCGTGAGAATCCAGGATTCAAATCGTCTCCTGTGACGATCCATAAATTGATCGGATCACGTGAACGTGAAAATGGGGAGAAATTTGAGATACAATTTTCGATACACTGTGCGTAAAAGAGCACTTTGCGCACAGTTTGTCGACTTTTACTCACAGTTTATCGAAAAGTATAGATAGATACATGGGCGTAAAACCTATTATTCGCATCCTCGTGATGATTACGACCCTCGCCTGTGGCTCGGGCCGGAAATCCATCACTCAGACGCGAATGAAACGTTTTACACCCTTGTATCGAAATGTACTATTTACTGGCACGCTCTCAACTTTGCGCACGAATCAGGGAACTTAGCGCACATTCAAGACAACTTTGCACACGATCGAGACAACTTTGCGCACGATTTGGAACTTAAAATCGTGCCTCAAAAGAAATTCGCTCAACTTTGCGCACCGCACATCCACCTGCAAAGTACTTTTACGGCACAACTTTTCGCACACAATATCAGAAAAAAAAACATTAATCAACAGTTTTCCAATTTTGATTTTGACGACAGAAAAAGTTGATCACAGAGCAGCAAACGATGATTCCGGCATTTTTCTGATTCCTCCAGTCCCTGTATGAATCGGTACCCGTGAAGTTGAAGTCAAAGATCTTGCAGTTTGAAATCGAATTACGGACTTGCGGTGGCAATTCGATCCGGGTGTTGAGTTCCATCCATATCTTAGTTAATATTTTCATGATACAAAGATTGAGATGTATTGTCGAGTCATCGTTATTGTTCAAGTTATATCGATGAATCGCTATTTAGCCCGAATTATACGAGTATTTTAGAAAAATGGGAATGATTGAGTGGCTGATTACCTCCTAATCTATACAATAAGTACATTGTTGTTCTCAACTTGAGCGAATTCTCGTTGGATTTGTGATATTTGACTAGTTGTCGCATATAAGTTGGGAAATAACAGGAGTGCAAAAATGTGTCGTATACCCCAAATAATAAGATAATAATTCGAGTGAGCTGGGAACAAAATTCAACTTTCACGGCTACCGCATGTCCTTAACTGCTGATTTACGACTCAATGGGTCGTTTATTTTGAACAACGTTCTGACAGATGATGTCCTCGTCAAGTCTTGATCTACAAGATCAACAATATAGGCGAAGGTTCGTAGGTCAGCCTGTATAATTTAACGAGAAATTGCAAAATATAGCTAGTGAATAATCAAGAATATGGAAGATGTTGGCTATCAGCAGAGTATTGTGTATCCCCCCCCCCTCCATTCGCTTTTTTCAAAAGTATAACTTGGCGAGTATGAGTTTCTCCCTAGAACTAGTTGAGCTTCCATAGTCCCTCAGCAGAAGGAGTTATGATTCATTTAAAGCAGCCGAATTACATAGTTTTGACTCTTGAAAGAAATGAGATCATGAAACCATGACGAGTATTTCCAAATCGTTGAGGGATCGGAATTCGTTCAGGCAGAGTGTACCATAATTTTAACTCTTGAAAGAAATGAAATTAATCAAGAAACATGTCGAGTATTTTTCGAACAAGATCAGGATCATCACGTTCAGACTAGTTACAGAAAATTCAATCACAATCAGCCAAGACTTTCTTACTCGTTATCTCAATAACAGCCTCTCAAGATGATGGTATTGGCGAACATTGGTTAGAGTAATAGCCGCTCAATAGCAGCTCACTGAAATTGTCAGTATGAACATATATGAGTAGTTCTGCGGAAACTTCGATATTTGGGGGCCGTTAATGTGCCAGGACTAAATCTCACTTCCGAAGGTTCTCAAACGTATTTTCGACTTTTTGATACATATAAAGTATGAATAAACTCGAGCACGAATGTAAATTTCCCCACTCATCAGTACTACAAGGATAGCATGGAAAGACGCGGTAGCATCACACGGACCTGACATTTTGAGGCGCGGTACGGACCTGACATTTTGACACTAAAATTGATCTCACGGCCAAACGGTTTGACTTACAGTTTTGAGGTTTGAAGGAGGTCCGTTTGGCCACCAAATACTTCGTAAAATATCGACCAGGACCTCCGGGGTCATGCGTTTAAGGGCCGCACAGTAGCGCACGGATCTGACATAAAAATGTACTATTTCGATACACTGTGCGTAAAAGTGCACTTTGCGCACAGTTTGTCGACTTTTACTCACAGTTTATCGAAAAGTATAGTTAGATACACGGCCGTAAAACCTATTATTCGCATCCTCGTGAAGATTCCGACCCTCGCCTGCGGCTCGGGCCGGAAACCCATCACTCGGACGCGAATAAAACGTTTAACGCCCTTGTATCGAAATGTACTATTCATGCACAGATTTTACTTTGCGCACGATTTCAAGAACTTAGCGCAATGTTGAACTGTGCGCAAAGTTACTTTCACAAACAGTTTCACTTTTACGCACGAAAATCTGAACGTTGATGAGATCATGATCAAACTTGGGCACCGCATATCTGCGTCAAAATGGGCCTTTACACACAACTTTACGCACAGTGTATAAAAAATGTTTGCAGATACGCGATGGATCAGTTCAAGAATTACTATCATGATGATAAAGAGTGGCTTATGAATAAGTATCTATAGCTTAGGTAGTCAGTAAGGGAGGTGTATGGTCACTGGAGAAGTCGATGTGGTCGGATCATGGTCGATTGAACTGGGAACCGATCGACGGAACACCTACTCGATCGATATGAATAGTATATTATGTGACAAGTGCGCAGCACGAGTCGCAAACGACATTTGCTAGCTGTGCTACGTTGGAAGCGTGACTTTAAACGAGTCCTTGCGTAACGAGGACGAGTCGAAAATCGCGCTTCCGGCGTAGACAGCTAGAAAATTCCATCTCTCATATTCTAAGACTGAGAGACCAAAAAAGCATCGGACTCTTTCAATAGAAAACGTGAGTTTCATCATTGTATTTGAGAGTTTGCTGAATTTATATTGGTTCATTTTCTCGTGGATCTGGAGAGCTAACATAACACCAGATGTAATCTTTGAAAAGTAGTTCGAACAACTTCAAAATAGATAGAGATTCTATTGGCTCAATCGGAGAGGTCTTGCGTCATAAGGGCGCTCCCTAGCTACAATGCAGTGATCGTGGCGCCATCTTGCGGCCACATTGGTTTATTGTAGATATAAAATCAACTAGACGATGGAGAACCGGAAGGAATTTTTACCCACGTGCGGATAATTTTTCTGCATATTTAAAAAAAAGTTCCATCAAGATTGGTACAGAATTGAGTTTGTGAAGTTGCAGGAAGAATTTTGGACAATAGTAGGTACATTCCTGCAACTATATGAGCTCAATTTTGCACCGATCTTGATGGAACTTTTTTTAAATTTGCAGAAAAATTATCCGCACGTGGGTAAAAATTCTTTCCTGTTCTCCGTTGTCTGGTTGATTTTATATCTACAATGAACCGATTCGTCTGCAAGATGGCGCCACGCACACTGCTTTGACGCGGGCTGAAACAATGCGCTCGAGGGAGCGTGGGTTCGAATCCCGGTCGGGTCACTCGGGATTTTTTTCCGAGTAACTCAACCGAAAACGCAAATCCTTGCGCTCTTACAAAAAAATAATAAAATGCCTTGAGTGCTGTGCGTTCAGGCAAAAGTTCGAAAGAACTATTGGGTTACGATGAAAGTTGGTGGTATCCTCCCGCAGCCGTGTCGAGCGTTGACAGTCAGAAGTGTCAACGGGAAATCTAATGGCTGGCATAGATTAAATGAAACTATATTGATATTTTTCGGGCCTGATGATCAAGGCGGTGAATATGGGCACTGCAGGAAGTGCAGATCATGATCGAAATACGCCGCAGTGATGCTTGAATTCTCGTGGCAACTCCCTAGTAGATTCCGCTCGACAGTCTGCACTCACCTGATCGGGGAAGTTGGGAAGAAGACTAAAATCTGGAAATATGACAATGCCCCTCGCGCGGAGGCGATGGTGGTGGGTGGTAACACGTAAGAACTCGGGAGAGTGTACGTTGGAAACAAATACAATACAAAATAGATTTAATAAAATTATCATCTCTTTGATTTCCTGGTACGGAAGACTCAAAATCTTTGAGGTGAATATTGGTCGAGAAATAATGCGATAATGTCGATACTGTGAATGCCTGGATGATGTCGATAATGTAAGTTCGTGTATCATACATTTTTTTAGCCTGAAAAGTTCGTAACAACCGAAACGTTGTTGTTGGAATGACTGTGAAGTTAGCCGCAATTTTGTTGCCGCAATTTTAGGGTATTCTACAATGGTGGCCACCAATGCGTTCGGCAATTTGGGATGCGTCTGGACATCTTTCGGGGTTCTAAATGATTGGAAATGGATCCTTGATGATATTTTAAGTGCTCAGTGACACCTGGATCACCCGTGGTCACTTATTTTGATCAATTTTCCCATAAGCACGAGAGGCTGGGAGAGTGAAGAAATTAGACATTGACGTCGATTTAGGGGGTAGATTCGAGCTTGTACCCCCCTGTTGATGCTCAGGGTGTCTCCTGTCAACGTTGAGCCATATATTCGGAGTACTTTTGGTCACCTAGATCACCCTCGATCATTGATCTAAGCCAATATTCGCGTCGATCCGAGAGTCGCTCAAATGGAAAAACGAAGCTTTTCGACGATCTTGGGGGGAAATTCGGAGTTGTACCCTATCAACAATGAATGGAATATCTTCTCATATTGTGCAAGTATATGTTAGGAGTATTTTGGACGGCCTAGATCACCCTGGATCGTCGATTTTCAACGATTTTCTCGTCGATCCGAGACTCGCTGAAACTGATAAACTAAGGTTTTCGACGATCTTGGGGGGATATTCGGAGTTGTACCCTATCAGCGATGAGTGGGATATCCTCTCATATCGTGCGACCACATGTTAGAAGTATTTTGGACCGCCTAGATCACCCTAAATCGTCGATTTTCAACGATTTTCTCGTCGATCCGAGACTCGATGAAATGGAAAAACGAATCTTTTCGACGATCTTGGGGGGAAATTCAGGGTTGTACCCTATCAGCAATGAGTAGGATATCTTCTCATATTGTGCAACTATATGTTAGGAGTATTTTGGACGGCCTAGATCACCCTGGATCGTCGATTTTCAACGATTTTCTCGTCGATCCGAGACTCGCTGAAACTGATAAACTAAGGTTTTCGACGATCTTGGGGGGATATTCGGAGTTGTACCCTATCAGCGATGAGTGGGATATCCTCTCATATCGTGCGACCACATGTTAGAAGTATTTTGGACCGCCTAGATCACCCTAAATCGTCGATTTTCAACGATTTTCTCGTCGATCCGAGACTCGATGAAATGGAAAAACGAAGATTTTCGACGATCTTGGGGGGAAATTCAGGGTTGTACCCTATCAGCAATGAGTAGGATATCTTCTCATATTGTGCAACTATATGTTAGGAGTATTTTGAACGGCCTAGATCACCCTGGATCGTCGATTTTCAACGATTTTCTCGTCGATCCGAGACTCGCTGAAATTGAAGAACGAAGCTTTTCGACGATCTTGGGGGGAAATTCGGAGTTGTACCCTATCAGCAATGAGTGGGATATTCTCTCATAACGTGCGCATATATGTAAGAAGCATTTTGGACCGCCTAGATCACCCTAGATCGTCGATTTTCAACGATTTACTCGTCGATCCGAGACTCGCTGAAATTGAAGAACGAAGCTTTTCGACGATCTTGGGGGGAAATTCGGAGTTGTACCCTATCAGCGATGAGTGGGATATCTCCTCATATTGTGCAACTATATGTTAGGAGTATTTTGGACGGCCTAGATCACCCTGGATCGTCGATTTCCAACGATGTTCTCGTCGATCCGAGACTCTCTGAAATTGAAAACGAATCTTTTCGACGATCTTGGGGGAAGATTCGGAGTTGTACCCTATCAGCAATGAGTGGGATTTCCCCTCATATCGTGCGACTATATGTTGAGAGTATTTTGGACCGCCTAGATCACCGGGGATGGTCGATTTTCAACGATTCTCTCGTCGATCCGAGACTCGCTCAAATGGAGAAACGAAGCTTTCCGACGATCTTGGGGGGAAATTCGGAGTTGTACCCAATCAAAAATGAGTGGGATATCTTTCCATATTGTGCAACTATAGGTTAGAAGTATTTTGAACCACCTAGATCACCCTGGATCGTCGATTTTCAACGATTTTCTCGTCGATCCGAGACTTGCTTAAATGGAGAAACGAAGCTTTCCGACGATCTTGGGGGGAAATTCGGAGTTGTACCCTATCAAGAATGAGTGGAATATCTTCTCATCTTGTGAAACTATATGTGAGGAGTATTTTGAACCACTTAGATCACCCTGGATCGTCGATTTTCAACGATTTTCTCGTCGATCCGAGACTCTCTGAAATGGAAAAACGAAGCTTTTCAACGATCTTGGGGGGATATTCGGAATTGTACCCTATTAGCAATGGGTGGAATATCCTCTCATATATTGCGACTATATGTGAGAAGTATTTTGGACCGCCTAGATCACCCTGGATCGTCGATTTTCAACGATTTTCTCGTCGATCCGAGACTCGATGAAATGGAAAAACGAAGCTTTTCGACGATCTTGGGGGGAAATTCAGGGTTGTACCCTATCAGCAATGAGTAGGATATCTTCTCATATTGTGCAACTATATGTTAGGGGTATTTTGGACGGCCTAGATCACCCTGGATCGTCGATTTCCAACGATGTTCTCGTCGATCCGAGACTCTCTGAAATTGAAAACGAATCTTTTCGACGATCTTGGGGGAAGATTCGGAGTTGTACCCTATCAGCAATGAGTGGGATATCCCCTCATATCGTGCGACTATATGTTGAGAGTATTTTGGACCGCCTAGATCACCGGGGATGGTCGATTTTCAACGATTCTCTCGTCGATCCGAGACTCGCTCAAATGGAGAAACGAAGCTTTCCGACGATCTTGGGGGGAAATTCGGAGTTGTACCCAATCAAAAATGAGTGGGATATCTTTCCATATTGTGCAACTATAGGTTAGAAGTATTTTGAACCACTTAGATCACCCTGGATCGTCGATTTTCAACGATTTTCTCGTCGATCCGAGACTTGCTTAAATGGAAAAACGAAGCTTTTCGACGATCTTGGGGGGATATCCGGAGTTGTACCCTATTAGCAATGAGTGGGATATCTTTTCAAATCGTGCAACTGTATGTGAGGAGTATTTTGGACGGCCTAGATCACCCTAGAACGTCGATTTTTAACGATTTTCTCGTCAATTCGAGACTCGCTGAAATTGAAAACGAATCTTTTCGACGATCTTGGGGGAAGATTCGGAGTTGTACCCTATCAGCAATGAGTGGGATATCCTCTCATATCGTGCGACTATATGTTGAGAGTATTTTGGACCGCCTAGATCACCGGGGATGGTCGATTTTCAACGATTCTCTCGTCGATCCGAAACTCGCTCAAATGGAGAAACGAAGCTTTCCGACGATCTTGGGGGGAAATTCGGAGTTGTACCCAATCAAAAATAAGTGGGATATCTTTTCATATTGTGCAACTATATGTGAGGAGTATTTTGAACCACCTAGATCACCCTGGATCGTCGATTTTCAACGATTTTCTCGTCGATCCGAGACCCACTGAAATGGAAAAACGAAGCTTTTCGACGACCCAGGGTGATCTAGGCGGTCCAAAATACTCCTAACATATAGTTGCACAATATGAGAAGATATCCCACTCATTGCTGATAGGGTACAATTCCGAATTTCCCCCCAAGATCGTCGAGAAGCTTCGTTTTTCCATTTCAGTGAGTCTCGGATCGACGTGAAAATCGTTGAAAATCAACGATCCAGGGTGATCTAGGTGGTCCAAAATACTGCTAACATATAGTTGCACAATATGAGAAGATATCTCACTCATTGCTGATAGGGTACAACTCCGAATTTCCCCCCAAGATCGTCGAAAAGCTTGGTTTTTCTATTTGAGCGACTCTCGGATCGACGCGAATATTGGCTTAGATCAATGATCGAGGGTGATCTAGGGGACCAAAAATACTCCAAATATATGGCTCAACGTTGACAGGAGACACCCTGAGCATCGATAGGGGGGTACAAGCTCGAATCTACCCCCTAAATCGACGTCAATGTCTAATTTCTTCACTCTCCCAGCCTCTCGTGCTTATGGGAAAATTGATCAAAATAAGTGACCACGGGTGATCCAGGTGTCACTGAGAACTCAAAATATCATCAAGGATCCATCTCCAATCATTTAGAACCCCGAAAGATGGCCAGACGCATCCCAAATTGCCGAACGCATTGGTGGCCACCATTGTAGAATACCCTAAAATTGCGGCAAAAAAATTGCGGCTAACTTCACAGTCATGTTGTTGGATGAACTAATTTAGCATGAAAAATCAATAGAATTTGTTGATGTAGTCTACATTTAAACACCATCTTGCCACCGAATCATCTACATTCATAATGATGAAATGTATATCGGTAGTTCCGTGGAAACTTCGATATTTGGAGGTTGATAACGTGCTAACCCCAATTTGCATTTCCGAAAGTTTTGAAATGCATTTTTTGACACACTGAGCGAGAAAGTAACTTTTTCGCACCGATTTTCCACTTTCTCTCACAGTTTGTCAAAAAATAGTATTCGATAGACGGGTGTAAAACTCATTTTTCCACCCTTGTATCGAAACGTACTATTTCGACTTTCTGAAACATATAAATTATGAAGAGATTCGCGCACGAATGTAAATTTTCCCACTCATCAGTACCATAAGGATAACATGGAGAGACGCGGTAGCGTCACTTGGATCTGACATTTTGAAGCAACACACGGACCTGACATTTCGCCACTAAAATTGATCTCACGGCCAAACGGTTTGAGATACAGCTTTGGGGGTTTTGAATTATGATTTGACCATGAGATACTTTGGGAAAAAGTGACCAGGACCTCCGTAGTCTCGCGATAAGGGTCGCACTAGTACCACACGGACCTGACATAGAAATTTAGCAAAACTACATTTTCTCGGAAGAGTACGTCGCAAAAAGTGAAAATAAATTTTTTCGATACTTTGAGGTATGGAAAAGTTGCACTTGACGATTTACTTTAAGAATAAGTTGGTGCGGAAAAGTCTAGGATGAGGCAAATTCACTTTTATCGAGGAAAACTGAAGGAGTAAAATTTTACGCATAACTGCGCCACAAAATGTATGTACTCGGCGCGCGCGTGAAAAGCGGTGTTTGGGTCCTTGTAGCAGTGGGGTCTGATGTTCAATACCATGATATTTGATAATTTTACCTGCCCAAATCCCTAACGAGCTTCTCGCTGGCGCTACACACTCACAAAAGCCAGAAAATGGAAAAAATCACATCACACGGACCTGACGTTTTGACCCCTTTTCGATGATAATTTTTGTCGGTAGCCCCGGATCGAAAAACTAATGATTGCGCCAGAAAGAGCATAAAAAATACAACGAGAATGACGTTTGAGATTCTTCCCTGAAGCGTTTTAAGAGTTCGTACAAGCAGGCACACATTATTCCAAGATTTCCACAGATGTACTCATATGAGAAGTTCTACAAAACGTTTGACATTTGGGCTACTGCAAAATGAAATTTTTTTTCCGTGGCATGCGTCTGGGATCAATTTTAGTGGTAACTATAACCTCAAAAATGAGTGGGAAAGTGCGTGCCCACTGATTTGGGAGAATGTTATTTTTGTACCAACCAAAAACGTTCTCAGACGTCCAAAGGATTTTTAGATACTCCCAGTCGAATGTAAACCCATCGGATCATTCACGCACTGCTAGATGTGGTTATTGGTCAGATTTTTGAGTAATTTTGACTGAAAATCAACGATTTTTTACCCCTCACCAGCTCGTTCTTACACCACGAGGAGTATTCATGGAAAATACCTCTGGAAATTAGAATCATTCCCACGCGTCTTTCTATGAATCGGGATCGTGATAATATATATTCAAATACTAAGGTCCCACAGTGTTTTTTGATGAACGATTTGGGGCAAAATACGTCAACTGTCCTGGGTTGCTTTTTGGAGGGTAAAATGTGTAGTTTTGAGCCATCTGTGGAGGCCGTAGACCCCAAAATCAATGATATCATTTCCGACGTATTTTTGCCTCAGCTTTCCGGTGGCGGGGTTTGTTCTTCGGTTTTGTGCCATCATAACCTCAAAAATTAGTAATCTAGTTTTGAAATGGCAATAACTCAAAATTACCCCTTTTTCGGCTGTTTTGACATCTCCAATAGAAAGATCAGGAAATTTTAGCTCTCGAAGGAATGGGGGTTCTTCGATTTTCACTAGGACTAAAGCAACGATGAAAGTACGAGTGGTCATTCACGTGCTGTCTACGTTTCGCGGGTGTTCTAGTTTCAACTTGACGCAGGGAAATAATCAATCGAGGCATCTTCGACGTATTTTTGACTCATCTTTCCGATGGAAAGCTCCGTTTTTTCTAATTTAGTTCAACATAACCTCAAAAAATGAAATCATCAGTCGAAAATGTCCGAACTCAAACTAACCTATTTTTTCGTCTTCTTGATACCTGATTCGGGAGATTGGACAATTCTCAATGTAATTGATGATCTTTTATGTAATTCACAATCTTTAGTGATGAAATAGAGTCCGAATGACTAGATTCCTGCTTCTACAAGGAGCGAAGCAGTGAATATCTGAATCCTCGGCGTACGCGTGACATTAGGAAGCTTCTCTTCCTCATAATATCATTTTCCATGGGAATGGTCAGAAAACCAATTATAAGACACTATTCCATCATAAACATATATTAATTCCCCAAATATTGTCATCAATAAGACGAAAAAATAGATTGAATTGAGTTAAGATTCTTTAGATGCATGATTCCCGTTTTTTGAGGTTATGTTAAATCAAAATGTATAAACGGAGCTCTCCATCGGAAAGATGAGATGAAAATACGTCGAAGTTGCCTCGTTGATTATTTCCCTGCGTCAAATTGAACGGCCCAGAACGCCCGCGAAAGGTAAAGAGTACGTGAATGACCACTCATACTTTCATCGTTGCTTTACTCTTAGTGGAAATCGAAAAACTCCTCTTCTTTCGAGAGCTATTTCGAAGTAAAATTTCCTGATCTTTCGATAGGAAATGTCAAAAGAGCTGAAAAGAGCGGTAATTTTGAGTTACTGCCATTTCAAAACTTGATTGTTAATTTTTGAGGTTATGGTGGCACAAAACCGAAAAACAAACCCGGCCATCGGAAAGCTGAGGCAAAAATACGTCGATAATGATGTCTTTGATTCTTTGATACGTGGGGTCTACGGTCTCTACAGATGGCACAAAACTACATGTTTTACCCTCCAAAAAACAACCCAGGACAGTTGACGTGTTTTGCCCCATATAAGGGTGGTGCTGATGGCGAGAGTAGTAATAATCACAAGGTAGAACACGTATTTTGTCTCGTCAGATGAAAGAGAAGGATAGATGAAAATATTTCCTTTTCCAATATTGAAGGTATGTTCTACAACTTTCTCCCCTTCGAAGCTTTAAATTCAAAGCGTCATACACCTACCTTCTAGCCAAACTCCTCTTAGATTGATTGAAATCTCTCAGCCTTTATTTTTCGACTTTTTTCTTCCCCAATTGCTTCTCTTGTTTAAGTCTCGATTTTTCCCTCTTAACTCGAGCATTGTTTTCACTATTCTCCATGAATTAATAATATTGAATATCCAATCACAATCGACGATCCAGCACCACGTGAGCTATTTTTATGTATCTAACTTAGAATCCTTTCAAAGTGGGTTTTAATACTCGATTCGCACAAAACTGTCGTTAAATGCTCGAAACCGATATTGATATCAGAGCTTAGAATCAGGAAACAACTAGTTGCGCAAATATCTACAAGCCTCCCCCCCTTCCGTACACAGACCTCCAAAATTCTATACAATGTTTACCAATTAGCACAAACATACACATCTACAGCGTAATGCTGTGTCTATGTTTAATGAGCCTGTACGACAAGCGCGAGCTCTCGAATTCCTGCTGCTCGAGGTCTGGCGCCTCGTCCGTAATTCTTCAATTGAAAATTTTTTGAATCAAGTCTATGGTGGTATTTGAAGGTAAAATGGGTTTTTTGGTGTGATTTATCTGTTTCCAAGATGATATGAGCGATTGCAACCTCATAGAAGTGCTAAAACGGGCTCAATCACATCAACCCCATCGATACAATTTTTGT
Organism: Eretmocerus hayati; assembly: GCA_029851415.1. NCBI lineage: Eukaryota > Metazoa > Arthropoda > Insecta > Hymenoptera > Aphelinidae > Eretmocerus > Eretmocerus hayati. The sequence continues at coordinate 191,877,424 of CM056742.1, read as the reverse complement.
AATGCTTCTCACTCGAATAACATTCCATATCAGGACATGGGAACTATGGAATATTGTTCAAAAAAGGGTGGAGGAAAATGGGCAAAACATTCCAGGAGCGTGCCCCCCTTCTCCCTCTTGTGCCGTGGAAATTTGACCTTTTTCAGTCGAGTGGGCGCATGAACTGACCCGTCTTCTTGATGCTATCATTCCAACGCAGTTGGTCGCACGCACCCAAACCAAACGGGATATTATTGGTGTTGTTTCGAGCTATTGGAATCCGTTTTGATCATGTGACTATCGCAAATGTTATTTTTTTTATAAGCCAAGTGCGGGGAATCTGAATTTTTTGTAAAAACCTGGTTACGCAACTTCGACGTTTGTTTATGAATGCCGCGTTGGAGGCACGCGTCTGAAACCAATCTTTTCTCAATATATAGGATGCCTAAAATGTCACTGAATTTTGGCAGAATTTTTTGAGCAATGTTATTCTTGCAGCAGGCTGAAGAAATCAAAAAACGGCGCGAGTACGCTAAGAGATACGTAAGAAATTGAAGGTTGCGGGCCGTGCTGTGGATAGCCAGATTCTTTTGACAGAACAGCGAATAGAGTACACATTCCGAGGCCCTGGAACCTATCCAAATCAACTCCGACAACTTGATAATTTTCTGAAGGTTCAGAGATAGCGTGCAGTACGCCTAAGGTCAAAAGTTCTGTAGAACCTCTCATATACCATGAATAGGGGTACCATTGAGAAGATCTCGGCGAGCTCAATGAGGTGGATCAACTTTCGTTCGTGTGAGGCTTGAGCCAAGGGGCCAAAAATGAGAAACTGGAAAAATTTCCGAGTAAAGATTTGCGAACCGATACGGTATTTTATACGCCCATACGCAGAAACAGCGTGTTTTTGCGTATGGGCGTATGAAACTGCATATGCGTCTCGAGCGGAAACATTTTTCTTTCGAGGAAACCAAGCTGGATGTTCACCACGACCGTCGACCACGTCCAGCCCGGTTTCTCGAAGGCGAAAAATGTTTCCAGCACTCGACGCGGAATGTACTATTCTCTTCGGGGAAGCAAAAGAGCAGATGAAACTGGAAAATCTTTGGCAGGAATATGTTCATTTCAGTCCAGAAAACTCGTATGAGGGTGGGAGTGTATAAATCCAGGTGTTGCTTCGGGATTATCACGATTTTTCCGAATTCAAAATGTTACTGATTACAAAAATACCATATATTTGTGCAAAAGAGATTTCATTCAACCAGAAAAGTAATGTACATACAGTATAGTCATTCAAATCTTATTTGATCACCTAATTCAAAAAATATATTCATGCCACTTACATGAGAAGTCCACTCACATTGCACATACAACAATCTCGAGTTATGCAGGATCGATTATACATAGTTAATAGAAAGCGACACAATGACTAGAAGAGACTTTTGACGCAGTGCTCCATTGTTGATGATCTCTGCGCAAGCGATTGAAAACTAACTTTGTCACGACGTACAAATCTTTCAAAAAGCATGATATTGTGACACAATACTCATATACATCCCAATCCGTCAAAATCAACCGAAGCACTACATTCGCTCACTCAAATTTACCTAACTCAGCGTTTCTCTATAGACATGATATGGATAAATGAGAGTCGGAAAATTTCCACCGACTTTTTGCCTCACAATGGGTGACTCACTGATGAATCAATAATGATATCATACCACCTTTGGAATAACCTATCCTTATTTGTAACTTCGTATTCGTAGACTCACTGAAACATTTAGTGAAGCGTCGGTTACGAGTGGAAGCGTGTGTCTCAATCAAATGTTGGCGCATATTCAATTCCCTATGAAAGAGCTGCGAGAGCGAGTTAAAAGTGAAAAACTGATCATCTCTCGACTCACATATCTTCCATCTGATAGGATGCGTAGAGAAATTTCAGAAGGCAGTTTGCCGTTTAATCCAAGAGCACTCTGTACATCAAACACTCCGCCCGGAGGTCGAGGGTGAAAATAGAGTTCATGCGCATCTGAGGAGTCGTCAGGACATTTCGTTTGCTGTTCTGGCCTATGAGTGACTTTTTGGATCATTTACTGTCTCCAAGTCTGGTGAATTTATGATGTAAGCCGAGGATTAGAGTTTGATCCACGGACTAATAAATGAAATCGAGCCTCTGATGTCATGCTGCGCTGCAACAACGCCCAGGTTTTGATTCATTTATTGTCTAATACACCGACCACAGCGCCCGATCCGCGGATCAAGCTCTGACCGTCGGTTTACAAATGACCATGATTACCAGAGTCATACGCAAAGATAAATCTTTCGGTTATGCCACAGCTATAATTCGCCGCGGCTCCCGCACATAATTTGGACCTACCCGTACCTCGTTTGCAACCGGAATTTCTATTTCTGGAATGACATCCGCGATTGAAACTAGATATCTCATATCTGGATATTGATGAGTTCGAATAAAATCTTCCCCATCTTTTCTGGGATTGCATGTCCCGGACTTTCTTGATGGCAAATAATCAGACTTTCAAAAACTCTCATGGTGAATTTTGCCCCACCAGATGGCTAGATTCTGTGCAAGTTTTCGGAATCATATTGTATAAATACTGAATACGGTTTCTCTCATATTAAGATGCCGACACATGATGAATCTCTGTATTTTCATCTCAATTCCCAACCAAATTATTATTTTAACAATAATAGTATATTATATCATCCAGTGCGAAAGCTGCTACTTCCGGCGAAGCCGACGTCTTGCTCGAGGCCTCGGAAGTAGCGGCTTTCGCACGTGATATATGATGAATTTTCTCGGAGCATGTGCATTTGTCCATCGCAGGCTCAAATTCGATAAAAGATGACGAGAAATATGAAAGCCGCGAAGATTGAGAATCTGCCTGTCTTCACTACTTGACATAATTAGAATCTCGTTCTCCCGACAAGGATTCTCCTCCTTTGGTTGTGCATACCCAGATAAAGCAACAGTACACTCTGATGGTTCAGAGATCAAGATAACATAGCTGCACATTCTAAAAGTGCTTGCTCGTACTTCACAACGTTTCTCGCAAATTTATTTGCTATCGGAGGCAAGGAACAGCCATGTTGGACAATTTTGAAATATTGAGCCCTGATAATTCCGAAATAATGCGCATGATTGTGCCGTTAGATTTTGATACATTTGCTCGGATCGGTGGAAGAACATTGATGCAGGAATCTATTTTCTGTCCAAGTCCCTCCGAGCTGTTTCAAAAAACAAAATCCAACGCTATTTTCACTTGGCATGTGTTGAAGAATAGGTATATATTTTTTAGCGTCTCGCGAATAACGAAAAATTCCCTGATTCTCGCGATAATCATCTCAACTACCGCGTACCGATCTAGAAAGAATCATTCATCAACGAGTCTTCGAGGCGAAAGCCAGGTCAGAAAGGAATTCGAGAATTGGTAATCTCCCTATCACACTACAGACCGACATACCGACGTCTTTCATGAGAGGTGAACGAGTACTCGGCATCCCTGTTGCATCGAAAACAATATGTGTGCGAGAGGCTCCCAATTGTTGAAAATTTCTTGAGACGTGCAGCCACGCAATTGAAGAGGTCGTGGGATTCATTCACTCACATTCCACGTAGTTACAAAGTTTTCTCGTCGAATAATAACGCTGCATTTCCACCGAGAACCTCTCACCTTCCAACACCAGACTCGAGCCATTTTTGTCTCATCGCTCATCGCGCTTCGGATGTTCAAGAATCAAGCGAAATTACGCTGCGGAGTGGAATGCTCAAAAACTCAGAAACTACAAGTTAACCAAAAGCATACGAACGATAAGAGTGTCGAGCTGCATAAGTATTATAGAAGGCGCCTGAGCATCGAATTGTGCGGATCTGTGGTTCAGACGCCAGAGACAAGCTATCACTTGAACGTTATTTCAGCCAAATCCGCGAGTCTAAAGCCCTGATGATTCTAGATATGTTACTACAGATCGCCCCTTGCCCTTTTTTCGAGGAAGCAAATCACTCATCTGGAGTGTTGAGGAACTGGTGCGGGGATACAGCTCACTCTACCGCGTCGATGAAATTCGAGTTTATGTTGATCTCTAGGAACGATTTCGTGCAGGATTACAATCTTTGGATTTCCGCACCATAGCACAAGTTTCCCGAGTCATTGAATGAAAATCATCACACCGCTCTGCTACCTTTCATCGTTATACCAGCCATTGAGACGGAATTAAACGCCGTGCGTCGCTTTGGGCGCACATGATTTTGCTCGTAGCGCGGATGGATTCGAAAATTCATACATTTCCACAGAGCTACGCCGAGGAAGCGCACTTGGAAAGATTCGACAACGATTGACGCAGACTCATTGGCTAACTGTACACAAAGGTAAAACACGCAGCTTCTATACAAACGTACACATCCACAAAACTCTCTCGGTAGACCGATCGGAATGATGTCCAAGATAAACGTCACAACTGCTTTCCGGTCTTCGACGCAGTGCGGTTCTATATAGTGGTTGCAGCGAAGCTTCGGTATAAAATAGATATGAGAAACGCGAGCAGATTCTCAGACGGTGTCTGGCGCTCGGGACACCCTGTCTCGAAGGCTCTTATCCGTAAAAAATTCATATTGTTATCAAGATCGACATTCGCTTTCTGTACAAGCCCCTTCACAGCACCGATACATTTCGGCACAAAGATCGAACGACATGAACTCAACTCGCTCCACCCGTAGCTTGTTTTCACCTTGATGTCACGTCTATGAAAGTTGCGCGACACGCTGCGAACGTGCGGGTGCTATTGATTTTCGAGACTCTTCGGAGGAACGCGTTTCAAAATCTCCCTCTCGCATTCGGCTGATTGTTCCGCGTTCGGATTCATTCTTCTGAGAGTCAGTATGGGAAAGAGTATATTTTACGTAGATGGAATCAAATACGCAAAAATTTCAATAATAATACTCAATCACTCCCGCGGTTTGAATGATGGAAAATGTTGGCTAATTCCTTCTTGGTTGAACGACGGTATTATTGTTGAGGCGGGCCATCGTCTGATTATTAGAATTCTCATCTTGAGGCACTCTCTCACTTCTGTCCTCGAAGAAGCCTGGGTTGAGAATAATGTTTGGAACCAGCTCGATCACTTCTTGCTCCTCCAGCTGCGCTGTAATTTTGAAATCAAGATTGATTCTCGTTGATTTCATTCTATGAGTAAATATGATGAGTTCTGTAGCATCAAAGGGAAGTAATGACTCAGAGCATGTCATTCCAATAACGGTAAGTTTTGCCACACGAGCGCACAAGGAGCTTGATTTTGGTTCAGATATGACTGACGTGGTTGATGAGGAGATGAATATGTGACTCGACCTCCAGGAACTCCGTTGGCGCTTCAGCAAAGCACCAGCTACTTGCTTTTTCGAAAACTTCTACTGGAGTTGCACTCGAAATTTCTCAAAGAATTATATCAGCTGTATATGTTCATGTGATGGCAAAGTAATCTAGCAAAATCTAAAACCATTATTTCGAGCATAAGTCCAAGAGAGCTCGTCCCAGACCAATTTTCGAAAAGAAATCTGGCTGAAGAATTCAAACATCCCAATCCTGAGAAAAGTCATTATTTTGTCAGATGAGTAAGAAAAGGTAGGATACGTGGATTTTGTTGAAAGTGGCCCGAGACACCGAACCCCCACGATTGGAAATGGTGAATTTTGGGTGAATTGACCGCTTGATATCTCCCACTCCGAACAACTGTTACCGGAGGGTTCAAAAAGAACATAATATTCAAGCTCATTTGATGGCCCATGAAATTTTGTTTTTCGGGATCTCGTACAAAGTAAAAATCCGTTTTGACTTGAATAGTATCAGTTCTTCCTTCGAAATGGCAGACAAAGTTGATTTGCCCTATGGAAGTAACATGGTGTGAAAATAATCAATTCATTCATGAAACGCAACAATGCCTCTATGAGTGAAGATGGCCTCATTTTATCGGGTCATGTAAAGAATAATCTTTTGTAAGACTCTCCAAGATCTACAAAAAAGGTCTCTTGACAATTTTTTAAATGGACCAAATTTTGCAACATGTATTCTCACCATACATTCAGCTCCATATCTTGTATTATAAGCATATTGAAGAAAATCGGAAGATTTTGTAGAGGTTTTTGTTCATTTCAATTCATTGAATATATCAAAAAGGTGATTCAGGTAATCACCCTATTCATCCTAGCTAGGGGAGTCCAAGAGATTCGGGAGCTGGATCTGGCTGAAACTCTGGGAATCATCTCCTTTTGGCACGAAAAAATGATACCCAAAGCCGCAGAGTCTCATGCTCAAGGGTCTTAGAACTAAGCCTAGATCCTTTGCATTCCAGTATATCTATATATGTGGGAAAATGGTATATATAGATATACTGTAATGCATGGGTTGTGGTCTGTAGCTCGAAAACGCTTGAGCGTTAGACTCTGCGGCTTTGGGTATCATTTTTTCGTGCCAATAGGAGATGATTCCCAGAGGTTCAGCCAGATCCAGCTCCCGAACCCCTTGGACTCTCCTTGTAAGGACACTTGTACGAAATATGAAGGATAATTGTACGATAAAAATATTGAAAAATCTAAATCGTTTGAGCAATAATGCCTTGTAACTCGAAATGGTCGCATCATTTGCGAAATTCTCAAGAGACTCTCGACCTTGATATGTCCTACAAAAAGTTGCGCCCTAAATTTTCCGATAGAATGATTACTGTTCGAGTTATAGGTGAATAGTGACTTTTCAGGTCCAAATTGATCACTTCTTCGCATGTTATAATTATGTAGCGAACTTTTACTTAACTAATCATCTTGAGGCATGAACCGATTTAGGTCGGAACAGATTCTCATCTTATACGAGCATCCAAAAACACTTTGTGGATGAATTGTGGAGTCAAGTTTGAAATTGAAGACCTGCACCGGTGGGGCTAAAGCTTTGAAGCTATATTTCTGGAAATCACATTCAAATTTACTTCAGGGCCGTTCCTCGTCGACCACTTCAAATGGACCATTTCTATACGACGCTTCTTCGAATGAGTCATTTTTGGCAAGTTCAATTCACGATTCATGGATTTTCAACAGCAGCGAGAGACAGGAAGCTCTCAAACCTCGACAGACATTTCGATTTATGATGATGATGATGCTTGCCGTTTATAAATTATGCTCAGAGAGATGCTTACATTCCCGATAAAGGAGAAAGCACGTTCCAAGTCCTAAGACTACCAATGTTCCCATGACGATGCCTACAGCAGCCACCCAGACACGCGTATCGAAGTTCTCGATTCCTGCGAGCAAATGCTTGGCCAGTTCTGCAAGAAAAATTATCCAATTATCACTGCTTAAATTCTCTCTTCTACCACTTGGGAGTACAAGTACATACCCAAGAAGTTCTCTTTTGTTTTATACAATAATAACGATAATGAAAAATATCAAGCAAATCCTATTGAAGTATAGTTATGGAAGATGGAGCGATCGATTGCTGGTGAGAATAGTAAGTAACAACCCGTCAGAGGGCAAAGTCAGTCGAAAGATATCCGTCGTAACTCCATGCGGTCATGGTTTCGATGCGCGATCGAGACCGACAGGAGTGTCTCCTGCATGTTGAGGGAGACGTCCCGCGATGATCTTGGTTTTGGCCTTGAAGGTCGTGTTCATGGCCGAATGAGCGTGACGGTATATTAATTGTGATGTGAGGTCCGGCTGTTTAGGGATACATGCATCGTTCATCCCCGATTATAACGAGAGAAAAGTGTCCCCCGTGCCTCGAAACAGCCTGCCGGGCGAGGGGCAGACGCTAATTATTAAGACGAGTTGAGGCGAATTTGATGTTTACGAGTGGCGCTTTAGCCGCCCCGCGCTGAATAATATTGTGCAACTGTGTAGAAACATTTTGATCCACCATAACTCTGACGTGATGCATGAAAATCAGTCCCGTCGAACTCCGTGGTTTTCAAAAGGAAACATTATGTAGGGGAACGTCTGAAATGAAATTTTATGCTAGAGTTGTAGCGAAAAAGAGTCAAAGACCGCGGGCTACACCTCGACAGCAGTTTGTCAACATGATTTGAAGGTCACCTCGGTTTGGCTTTTCCTCATCTGGCCAAGGTTAACTTGAGTCAAAAATTGTTCCGGACAAAACTTTTTACACTCCGTTGGAGTCCGAGGCGAGGAGATTCCATCTCGGAAACCCAAGTTGACCTTCAGACGACCGTGGAAATGACCTTCAAAGTCATGTTCAAGGCCGTTATCTCATTTCTGCTTCGATCGCAATTTGTAAAAGAAATGCACATACTACCATACAACCCACTCAAAATATGAATACTACAAATTTTTCGGGATTTTCGTCGCCCGTTTCCGAGCAAGGGATGAAGGCGAGCACAGGTGTACCTCTACAATGTATCATACAACGAATACATATTGTACAGCATTAGAAATCATTATCTTTGAGTACCATACATCACAAATGTTTGTCATGAAGCTCTGGCACGTCGTAGATAAGTAACGGTCACTTTTGTCAGGGATTCATCCGAACTACGAATCCTATGAGCTCTAAATTTTCTCGTCCAGTATACTCTTACGGAATCTCCAGGGCGTTCACTGAGAAATGAAAATGAACTGTGATGGTATCATCCGACGATGCTGATATGATATTTATATGTCCTTCCTCTTGGAGACTCATTAAAAAAAATACGAGGTGAGTATGCTCAAGCTGCACCTGCAGCTAACTTGTCCCTCACGCCTTGTATGCTGATCTCGTAAACACGTAAATTAAACATGAATGCCGAAGTGATTTGGATTGGCCCAAAACGAGTTACGCATTCAGAATGTCCCAACAGTGACTCCTCTGGTGTGTCCAGCCACCAGCCATGAAATTTCCTTTCATGAAATCGGTATTCAAATGTTTTGTGCGACCAATTCTAATGTGAGTGAGCTCATTCGGCTTGCGACCCCAGAAGCTCGCTCGAAGCACCTTCATATAGATCTTTTGTAATTTTCCGATGTTTCGGTGCTTACAAAATTGCAAAAAATAGTATTCGCAACTCGTTTAGGAGGTTCCCCTCTTCCGAGCAATTATTTTGACCTTCGCTTGCGACTCAGGCCGAAAACCAATCGCTCAGATGCAAGCTACAACCTCATAAACTCGGTGCGATATGTACCATTCTCTAGCTGCAAAATTTTGACCTTGTGCAATCTAATGAACAGAATACCGAGGTAAGTAGTGAGATGTGGAGTCGGAGCCGAAATGCCCCTGTGCGCTCGTCTCAGGTGTATGCGTGCTTGTTCAATTATTTTCCCACATAAAACGTGTCAATCCGGTTAAAATATGATAGGAGTAGCTATACGGACTGATGAAAATGCTCTAAATATGGTTGCTGGTCAATGACAACGATTTTTAGCTCATCTCAGCTCATTTTCAAACTCTCGAAACAAGCCTTAAAATGAGCTCCGATACGTTGAAAAATAATATAGAGTGGTCAGAGTTGTTAGCAACGGGCTTAAAGCAGGCCTTATAAGTATAAAAGTTGTAGAGGGTGCGCACTATTTGCAGCGTACAACGAAATTTTATTTGAACCTCTCAAATACATCCAAATTTGTCCGATAGACCTGAATACGCACAACACTCAACTTTTCTGCTAACGTCTGAATCGCAAGAAAATTTTGTAGTATACCAGAGCCTAACCCCATCGGATTTTATGAATGACCATCTCACTCGAAAGCCCTCGCGTGAAGCAGATTTTCGCCAAACGGGTCTTTCGGAGGGGATCCCGCAAAAAACAACTTGAATCATTTTTCCAGCAATTTTTCCTAGTCTAGTTAGGGTAACATGTCGGTCTTACTGATTACTTTCGCGAAACAAAAAATACTCTGAGAAATTTGATCCTGGTGCAGGAATTTAAAGAACTAAGGACACCCTTACCTAACTCTTCTATGCTGTGGTGTGTATGCCCCTCTACTTCTACGATTTCTCCTCTCCCGAGTTGATTGGTTGCCCATACTCTGAAAGTATAGGTTGTATTGGGCACCAAATGGTACACATCAATCTGCCTCTGTAAGAACAGAAATTTATGACTTAGGATAAAGTTATTCTCGAATAAAAATCATGAGACATGGCTAAGTCAAATCATCAGTCAGCTAAGGATTTACACTCAGTTCTCTGTTCTAATTATGCCAGTTCACGACATAACACCAAGTACAAGGAAAACGACGAAAAGAACTTATTCGTGCTATTGAGAGTTTAAAAAAGTCTCAACAGAAATTGGGAAAGGGGTGCTCGATCTTTGCAGAACTTTGCGAGGCGCGTGATGATTCGAGTATCTTCTGCAACTCGACGACACCGGCATAATCACTTGAATAGGCTGCGGACTGACCAAAAGAACGGAAGTACGTCGACGGATAGAAATACATTTGACTGATTTCATGTAGGATTGGTGAATCAAACCTTTTGGATCACGGATCGCTTTGGCAATCAAAAACGCGTGACTCTAGAGAAAATGAAGGAACACACATTCTATATTTGATCCGGATCCGCATTCTTATTTAGACGTGCTAATCTTTTGATAGATGACAAGAATTGAAAATTGAGGATGTTCAATCCGGAAAAATCAAACAATTCCAAGACCAATGCACGAAAGTGTTGTTGAGTTATATTAATTACATTGCGGTCGACGCTATATTTGTTAATTGTGAGCGTTGGGCTCGATACATCCAAAGTGGGATCTCGTCGTACACGTCTAATCTGGGAAAGCGTTGATTCTTACATTATTAATTTGACGATGTAACCTCGGCGAAACGTCAGTAAGATATTTTTCCCCTCAAATCGTGGATTCTTTTGAGTAAAATACTTTGATCGGCTCTCAGGCAACAAAGGCTACCTCGATATTTTTGGTCGTACTTGGACGTATTTTCTTCCTCGAGACTGGTATTTTCAAGAAAAAAATTGTCCAAGGGGTAACTGAGCCTAACAACTTCAAGGAGCTATTTGCTGAGAGCGCATTTTAGCGATTTTTGGGCCTGCTTCAAAGTAATCTAGCTCCCACTAGACATGAAATAATCGACTTTTACCAGTAGTCATCTTGAAGGTCTTGAAAAAAAATACAATTTGACCACTCGTAATAGTCGATTACTGTGCTTTCTGTAAGACTTACATCCGTTAAAAGCTGAGCAAATTCATAAAAATACCAAACTTTGAGCTCAATTTAAAAAATCGTTTTTTTCTTTCGACCCCAAACCTGTGCGACTATGTGCTTCGATACAAATACTATCAATTAGAACAGTAATCTGGGTGGGCCATTCAGTTCTCGATTTTATTCAGCCAATTCAAAACACCTTTTTTAGACTTTTTGCTACAAATGATCTCACAGGTGTGGCTCGAATATGCTCCCATCTGAACAAGTGTGCGCTAACCTGTGGGGAAGCACTCCCCAAAGTACCTCAAATATGTAGAAAAACTTCCGGAGGCGAGCCTGGAGTCAGATGCGGTCTGGAGGTTCTATTTTACGAGTCGAATATGGGCATTGATTCGTCTATTTGGACGCAGGTGAGCGTGAGAAGGATTTTACTCATTCTAGCTCACAAATGAGACGTGCGACTAGAAAAAGGATCCAAATATGTTTTTCCGACTCAAATTGACCATTTAAACACAATCTGAGGGTCAGTTTGGGTCTAAAATATTGACACTTGCTCTCAGATTAGAAACCATTTCAGTTACACGTTTTTCAGTGGAATGGCTTCAGATAATGATTCAGAACCTATCTGACCACGACATCGTCTTGAGATGGTCATTTTGAGTCGGAAATACATATTAGGATGCTTTTTCTGGCAGTATATCTCATTTGTGAGCAAGAATGAATAAAATCCCTCTCACGCTCACCCCCGTCCAAATGAATGAATGCCCATATTTGACTCGTAAAATACCTAGAACCTCCAGACCGCTCCTGACTCCACGTTCGCCTCCGGAAGTTTTTCAACATACTCGGTGGTACTTAGGGGAGTGATTCTCTACAGGTTGGCGCACATTAGTTCAGATGGAAGCATTTGCGAGCCATACCTGTGAGGTCATTTTTAGCAAAAAGTCAAAAACGGGTGTTTTAAATTGGCTGAATGAAACCGAGAATTGAATGGCCCACCCAGATTATTGTTCTAATTGATAGTGTTTGTTTTGAAAAACATATTCGCACAGGTTTGGGGTCGAAAGAAAAAAAAACGATTTTTTTCAATTGAGCTCAAAGTTTGGCATTTTCACGAAACTGCTCAACTTGTAACGACTGTAACTCTTATAAAAAGTCCGATAATCAACTTTTACAAGTGATCAAATTGTAGCTTTTTCCAAGACCTTGAAGATAACTACTAGTAAAAGTCTATTATCTCATGTCTAGTGGGAGCTAGATTACTTTGAAGCAGGCCCAAAAATCGCTAAAATGTGCTCTCAGCAAACAGCTCCCAGAAGTTGCTAGGCTCAATTATCGCCCTTGGACAATTTTTCTCTTGAAAGTACCAGTCTCGAAAGAAAATGCGCCCAAGTACGTCCGAAAATATTGAGTATAGTTGGAGCTATGATATTTCTGGAATAGGCTGGAAAGGGGCCTCAAATGGTTCTTTTATGGGCCCTCAGGCCAATGGGGGGCTTCGAGAAAATTCCAAAAAACTTTTTTCGTACTATTTAAACATTGAAGAAAAAAATTTTTGGGATTTTTTCCGGACCCCCCTGGTGACGGCTCTGGCTGGAATGCTTCGAAACGGCCCATATATATCGGTCGGCGGTATATGTATATAGCTGTACTGTCGCAGCCAAAAACATTGCGATAAACATTTTTAAAAACCAAATGGTTTCCGGCCTGAAACATCAGTTATTGCTATTGGATCTTGTAGAGGACATTCCAGTGAGCAGATTCGCCCACTGGAAACATTACTTTTTTGCTTTTTTGTTGCTATTTTTCTACATTAAACAACGCAAAATTCGCGTTTTTCCAACTTAAAAATGTTCGTAGCTCAAACACAATGGCTCCTAAAGGAAAATGACAAGAGTAACTTTTTGCTTGAAATTTCCCAAATTGCATCATTACAATTGTTTTGGATCAAAAAAGTGATTTTTACAATTCGTTCAAACAAGTTCGGTTCGAACAATTTTGCAGCCGAGTTCGGCTTGGAAACATGCAATCCTAAAGTCAGAAAAATCTTTCGATTGGGATCCCAAGAAGAATTTTCATTTTTCTATTTTTGCAAGCGATAGCGGTAATTTTGCCTGGTCGAATGAAAATATTTCCTGAAGAGGTCCGAGATGCATCGATTTCGTGTCATGGAAATCGTTTCTGGACTGACGGTCGTTGAATACTTCTCGCATTACTTTGAAACTCGTAGAATATTTCTCACGTTACTTTGGAAAAAGTCCAGGTTTCGCTCGATACTGTTTTGGTTTCTAGATCGGGAAAAACTCCCGAATCTATCTCAACAAAAGTTGCTGAAATTATTCAGAAAAATCACAGCTTTGCTCAATGTTTCCCGAAGCGAGTTCAGAAGTACCAAAACACTAAATTTCACTGTTTTTATCCATAGGCTCTCCCAATATTTCACATAGTTCTTGATGAATAACACGGAAAACTATACTTATTCGCATCACTGAGTAAATCTGCGAATATCATTGAAAAGGCACTCAACTACTACCAAATCTGAAGAAAAAACAGTAAATTTTACATATTTATTTCTCTCAATGCATTGCAAAACGAGACTTGACGATCAACGTGCGCTCAATCCCTACTGACATCATCGAGAAACTAAATCATCGGGACGATCATTATCCACTCAATTCGTGGATGGTCTACATTGAAGGTGGATCTTGAATTCTAAACCGCTCGTCGCAGCCAGATGCAAACTCAGACTTACCGAATTGGGAGGAATGTGCGTTGGCATGATAGGCTTCCACGCATCTGGTTTCTCGCCCGGGATCGATTTCAAGCGATACTCGGCCGTGAAATCGATTATAGGATATCCCCCAGTGCCTGACACTTCCCACAGAATGTTGGCCAGGATTGTAGATGGTTTGACCCAAACATTCTGCAAGGCTGGCGGAGGGGCTGTGGATTATTCATCATGTCATTAGTACGGCGTCTCTTGCAAACTGCGCTGAGATTGCACGCTGTGATATCTCATCCTTTACTCACTTTTCACTTGTACATTGATTCTATCGGCGATGGTGTCGTCGTCCAGAGTACAGTAGTAAATTCCCGAATCAGCTGGAGTAACGTTTGTCAGTTTCAAGACGCCGTTTGGATCGATACTCAGTCGTCCAACTTGGCGATCTTCTCTGCCTTCTCTGATCCATGTTATTTTACCATTTCCCCCAAGATTTTGAGTGCTCTCGCCTAGACACACGACGGTCACATTGCCTCCGAGGTCTACGCTTACGTTCCGGGCTGGAATCGGCAGCGACGCTAGTGCCTTGTGCCAATCTGAAAAAAAACAGTTATATTACAATCCCTCTCGCTACTGGGTCCGAGAAATATAATGGCTTTCATCACCAAAAACTGTGAGGATATTAAAAGTTCGGCTCAAGTTCAGTACCAGACGTTGGTTTGCTATTTTGTGACATTGAGACACTCATTCTTTCAGTCACGCGAGATTCAAGCAATGAATGTCGAGCACTCGAATCATCCTGGAAAATGTGCACTGGAAAAGGTCACAGAGTCCTCTTGAGCACCCACGTAGTTGACTCGGAGATGTGAATCTACGCTCACGAATCCGTCTGACTCTGATTGTTTTTCTATTAGAGCCGCTGGATACTCAAACTGAATGCCTTGCAAGCAACTCGCTCAACGTATGAGTGGCCCCACAGGCAGGAATTTTCATTATAATCAGTTATTTAGGGGTAAAAAACGTAACAAAGTCGAATCTCAATCTCAAAGGTTCTAATTGAGCTAGATTTTTCAGCCTTCCTGAGCCCACAGAAAGCGGATATTAGCTTCCGCGTTGATACCTGTGTTACCACTCATCAGTGCCGATGATAACACCGTGACAGCAGGGCACGGGTCCTAACAACGTTCTGACAATAAAATCGATCTCAAAGCCAAACGACTTGAGATACAGTCTTGAAATTCTGAGACTCTTATCTCGTTGGGCCATCGGATGATTGAAATTTCAACCACAGCCCTTGTATAGTATCGCGTTGCAGTCGAAAGCAACCGAGCGTAATTAGTCTCCAATCATATTACTCTAAAATTCATGGTATTGAACACTTGATCATCTAGTTGCGGATGCGCCTACAGCAGAGAGAGATTGATTGATTGATTAACGCTTTATTATGCCGTGGTCACAGCGGACCGTAGGGAAAAGATACATATTTTGACAATACTATAAACTAATTTCTAATTCTTAAAAGGACGATTTCAAACATTTCATCTAAGACATTCATGGCGACACAGTATACAATATCTCAGACTTCCTTCTCGTGCATATCTATAGACATGGCTTTTTTAACACGTTCGCTGCGACGCCTTTTTTTCATAATTTATTTTTGGTTATGAACTGGACCCCCGCATTTCGGTAAAAACGCTCCTATGGTTCTAGACTTTTTTAATCTCATTTTTTACGTTCATGGCAAAGTGAACCACAATGATAGATGATTTTGGAAAAATTACCCGAGCAAGCCTGAGTCGGCAGAGATTGTAAGATAAAATATCGCGGGTCCCACCGGTGGGACCCGTCGCAGCGAACGTGTTAAATTCCTCAAAAGAAGCCTCAAGGCGGATGCCCACAGGAATAGTTTCCCACAATTTGGTTGCTACGTGTGAAAACGCGTTCTCATATGCGGTCGCTCGAATCAGGGGGACCAATTGCGAGTAGGCTGATTTCTCTGGGCGAACTTGCTCATCAAGAGGTTTGAATAGATCAATTGAGTAAGGTGGTGTCGCAGTACAGGAGACTCTACAGGTCTAAACGCTCAAAAAGTACTGACGCCGACTTTGTAAAGGTAGCCACTGTAGACGATCATAATATGACTGCAAAGCTGCATCGCGACGACAACGAAAGATAAACCAGACACAAGTATTCAGAATGCGTTGCAACTTTGTAACCAAAAAGGTGGATAGGTCATAGTACACTAAGCAAGCGTAATTGATGTGAGGCATGATCAAGGCACTCACAAGCAACTTTTTCACTTCTGTTGTCAAGAAATTCCCATGATGACGCAATCTATGTAATACTCCATGCACTTTGGAGCAAATACTTGACATATGAGCATTCCATGAAAGATCTTTGGAGAAGATTACTTCTAGGTTCTCTACCTTTAATTTAATCATTTAATTAGTTAATAATAATTAAAAATCTATAATTCAATCATTTAATGGTATCCAGAGAGAAAGAGAGGGGGGACGTGACAATTGATGTCAAAGTTCACAAACAAACCTGTCAATTTTTGGGACCCATCTACGTTGTTCTTTTGGGTTTCAATACATTGTATGATACTATATTCGCCGAGCTTCGAACAGCAACTCACGACCTTGTGGAGTGCCACCGAACAGAGGCAATCATGATACAGTGGACCTTGAGTGAATTCAGATTTTTATCGTTCGGCTGACTTGATAATGAGAAATTTCGTCATGGAGCATCTTCCCGACGAGAAGACGGTTCCCACCTGGCGCATTTTTTCTCCATATCAATCCTATGTCATTTTTTTCAAATGATAACATCTATCTTCATCAAGAACACCTATATGATCGAAATTACGATCAAGAATTTTATATCGAGTTACACTCAAATTAGGGCGTCTTGTGGAATAACATTGGTTCGGAATTGGTCGTGTACTGAAACTTGTCATAGTGGACGTTGGTCAGAACAGACTTTGAAATACCGCAGAAGATATCTTGCCATAGCTATTAGTGTTTACCGCAAGCGAGGTTGAAACAAGATTGAGACGATTGATTTGAATGTTGATCCAATTCATGTTCACGATTCTTTCTTGAATCTTTCTGTCATTACAATTCGACCACACTGTGTCAACCATATACGTTTACCATCGATAATGCTCAATAGTCAAGATCCTAACTTAGAATGTTGCCATTCGAGATTGTTATGGTCGAGATTCACATTCTCATTACTCTAGGGAGCATACCGATTGCCAAAAAACGAACCAACCATAGAACTCGACGAAGACCCGTAGCGGAATGACAGCTTTTCTTTCTTTGAGAATTCGATGACTCTGATAATTGACACGGTATATCTCGTAAACTTGCCTAGCCAGGTCGGGATTCATTGTAAGCAAATTTTACAACTCGGGAACTGATCGGGAATTGAACAAATACGGAAAGCAAAAACAGAAAGATTGCGGGACCTTCCAAAGTTTTATATCAAGCGCGATTGCAAAAGACTGTGCTGAGTGGTTGGAGAGTTGAATCTGGATAGCTGATTGGGCTATTTTGCCTATGTAATCCTTCTTTTGCTATAGAAGCAAGATGTTTCTCTCGGATTTGCAAAATAAATCTATTGAAAAAACCAGGTCGGGCCCCCGCTCATACGCACGTGGGCTCAGTTTTCCAGGAGAAAACTTCTTTTCCATGATAAGAAGTGCAATATTTGGAGACGAATAGCAATCGCATGATATTGTGGCGGAGTATTCTGCGATACTTATTAGCTACTGCAAGTTAGCCTCACAATAAGCCCCTCGTTTCGAATTATTTGTCATGCCAAGGAGTTTTACTATTGGCAGATTACGGGATTGTAATGGTCATCGGATGACGATATATCTCATAACTGAATCTATTAGCCACACCGTCAACCATACATAATGTGATGAGGAAGAGTTGCTCGACGCCTTTTCAAGGATGATCGTGATAATTCGAAGTGGATCCACTCCCGGGCACAGTGTGGGTCTCTCGTTTCACGATCCAGGCCTTTACTTCATACTCTGATCCCGTAACTCGGTTGGACGGTCCGTTCAACCATTCGATAAGAGTATCAGTTAAAACCCGTGCTCTAAACACCAGTTAAAATTCTCATGAATTCGTAAAATCGCTGGGAGAAGAATTCCAGTGATTCAATTTCGACGTATCCGATCTCTTTTTGTAGATTTTTAGTGAATAATAGACATTGCAAGGACGTGTCATGGACACGTTTGGGGTCAAATGCAAGCCCAGTGTCGTATGATAAAACCAAAGTGCATTGCTTATGAGAGTTGTTTCGAATCGATCCAGTTTATAGTAGTCGAGGCCACTGAATACCAAGATCCCGGCATTGCGGACTAATCGGGTATTTTTGTCGGAAAATGCCTTTTCCAACATTACGGACACGTCGTCGATCGTGAAATTAATCAGCTTTTTTGATTACGCGCGTAAAGTCAGCATGATTTCGTTCATGCCACGATAACTATGCAGGAATCAGTGTTCGTGGCGTGCCACCGCCTGGACTACGACTTTGGTTACCGTGAGGTTGACGACAATAACGAGCCGGGAATGAGAGTCAATCTCAAATGCTTGACCAACGAATTGCGAGCGTCGCAAAATATACCGCTCAGCACGCCGATGCAAGTGATGATTGAGTTTGGTCATGACATGATGAACTAGTGCGCGCTCGATTGCGGCTCGGATGCAGCCGCGCGATCCTATCTGTGCCGTATCCGCTCGGCCTCGGCGGGGCAGGAAGTGCGCCGTCGCATCGGAGAGTGTCCGCAAGCGCGGCTACGGCTAGCACTCAAGCCGTTTTCGCGATTATGACGCGCAAGCACGTTTACCGTGCCAGCGAGCGACCCAGTACGGTATATCCGCGTAATCGCGGCTTTGTGCGTCGCCAAGTCGGCGCTAAATTGCCGAGGGCTGATGATGCGATCGCCGAACACGCACACCAGCGCGGCCGTGCCCCTCGACCCGATGTCGTCGCGCCCAGGGATGCAAACGCGCCCGCGGCAACGACTCCGCCAGTCGCTGTGCGAAACGAGCCCCCTTGGCGGCCGAGCGCCACGTCGCCGGGGGTGGACGAGGCAAGGCAACGACTCGCGCGCGCTCGAGGGCCGAACGAGCTTGCGACAGCTCCCCCGCAATCGATCGCGACGCACGGCTGCTCACCTGCAGCGAGGACGAGCAGCGGCAGCAACAGCAGCAGCGGCGCCAGTGGAGGCTCTCGAGATGATGGGCAGGCCGACATCGTCCCATATTACGGGCGGCGGCCCGTCTGAGCGCGGCCCAGGACTCCCGACGGCGACGCTGCGCATCCACGACGACGGCTGCCTCGGCTTGCGGCGCGGATCGCCCGGGCTCGGGCGGCTGTGCGAGCTCGCGCGGACACCGACTACTGCCAGCACCCCGGCGCCGCCGCACCGTGCACCGCCACGGAGCCAACCAGGCCAGCCCGGGACGCTGGTGTGGGTGAGCGGCGCGCGCCTCCCGCCGACCGCGATGCACGCGCCGCGAGGAGGGCGCGACGCGTCGCCGACCTTGCGACCGTCTCGCGACCCGCGACTCCGATATCGGCACTTCGACATCGCTTCGCGTCGTTTGGCCCTCTGCGTGCTTTATCTCGCTCCTCCTCTTGGACTCGAGCACTCGTGCCATCTCGACGATCTCTTCCTCCTTGTGTGCCCGCAGCCCTTTGAAACGAGCTCTACCGTCTGATGTGACACTCCTTGTGGTCATCGATTTTATATATCATTGTTTGGATGTCGTATATACAGCTTATTAATTTTGTGGTGAGCATTCTCTAAACGTACGAGTCTTGTTGTTTCTGAGCAGTGACGCGGGCTCCTCAGAGCTAGAACGTTTGAGCAAGCAAAATTAGCCAGCGAGGACTGATTAAACATTCACAGTACGAAATGTCTTGGAAAAACGCCACAAATAGGACTGTAGTCGCTCTCCTATATCAGTTGATCAACAAAGAGTTTGGAAGTAGTCGTGCGATTTTGTTCGCACCACTTTGACCAGAGAATGCCAAAGTTTTGATCAGTGTGGCGTTTTTGGATCGCATTTTAGAGTTTTTACGACAAAAATGTAGAACCGCCATGCGTTTGCAGCTCAAATTTGGGACTCTCGCGGGTTCATCCTCGTTGCTGTATTCGGGGGGCCAACTGCCCGGAAGTCCGAGGTGGGAGATGCACGTTTCAGAAAAAGACAATCACACAATTGGAGAGATGTCATTTGGAACATTTTTTGGGGGTAGGACTAGAAAAGCTTGAAATATACGAGTTAGTCCTCGTTGAGTATGATCTCGAAATCAAGTCATTGCACTTGTCAAGTCTAGTTTTTACAATATTCTTCGTTTTTTGGATCCTTATAAGGCTCTGGTTGTGGATTGGGTCCTTAAAATCCCTCACAAGTAGAAAAAAATGAAATTTCTGAGGTCTTATCCGAGATCATTCGAATAATATGCGTCAAAATTGTATGAGTGGTCCAATTAGTATTACGTTCTGAAATGAACCGTGATCATGTGAAAATACCACTGTTCGAGCCCCACTTCCCTCTCAAAGATTCAAAAGTTCTGGAATCGGTTTTTCTTGGATCAATTGGGTAGAAAATGTATTCAAACCACAACGCGACTTGTGCTTTGAGTCATTTTATGTGGATCAGAGCGATTTCGGATACCGGCATTTGTGACTTTTGAGGTATTACGGATGCTAAAGTCATAGCCGATTTGTTGAAAGTCGAGCGTAGTTCGACATTTTGTTTGATTGTTAGGACAGTTCTTGACAAATTCCGAGTTCACTAAAATCTCTGATGGATACGTGGATAACTGGGTAGTGCTTTTTATCATATTTCTTTGGGGCACGAATGATCCTCTCTGGGCAGCAATACAGCACAAAAATTAAGAGGCCAGTAATATTTTTGTGAATCACTGCTATAAAAATTTGCCATTATCAAGTAAATGAACCGGATTCTGATCTCTCGCGATATCACGGATAATATGTGGAAACTGCATTTCTTAGAAAAGACTGAGTAGAGTTACAAGGTATGAAGGATATGAAGACTCGGTTTCCTTTTACGTTCGAATCATTCATAGTCCTCATGCTTCTTTCCAAAACGCACCCAGTCCGTATACATTTTTGTAGGAACTGCATCCATACAACTAACTGGAGAGACAAAAAATGAGAACTCGTGGGCACAGAGAAGCCATTGACTAACCCAAAAAGTGATCTCCAAGTTGTTTCCTACCCTTTTGACGACTTTCTTCAGAGCTCATTTGAATCTGGGATTCATGAGTAGTACCCATGTAAAATAATTGGGAAAAAAGTCAGGGGGCATCTGGATACATTTCTCCCTCTTCATACAAAAAGTCACAGAAATGTAAGATTTCTTGAAGAGGGGGAGGGGACTGAAGCATGAGCGACTTTCATATATAAGGAAGATCCAAATTCTCGATCACCAAGCCACTTAGGCTAGGTGTCGTCGGGGACTAACCTGACAGATCCCATCAGTCCCCCTGAAGAGCCGGATCTGTCGAGGAAAGACGAAACGCATCAACATCAAGCGTAGATTCAAATTTTTTCGAGAGTTCTTATCTAATTTCATGTATTTGAATTTTTCATCAAAATTCTTCAACATGCAACTTTGAGATCTCGAAGAGCTTTGAAGGTACGTAGGTTGAATTGAATCACTCCAATATGAATCTGCGTCAATAAGGAACAGCAGACTTGCTGTTAAATTAGCGTTCCATTGGCCAAGAAATAATAATATCATTAGATGTAGAAATAAGTCCCAAAGTAATATCAGAGGGATTCTTCGCCTTAATTCAAAATGCGTCCAGGTGCACCGTGCAACAGACAAAGAGGCAGGGTCGGACTAATTGATTCTCCCACTTTCTGGTATTGAGATGGAAGAAAATACATCGCAAGTTCTATGCACATTTAATCCCGCAAACCCGGGTCATTCCCGATCAGTTTCGACCCTCTAACCGCTATAACTTCGACCAAGATGGGGCTTAAACGTCGTTCAAAAGCAAAAGATTTGGATCTTGATTCCAGAAATCTAATATTCAGCTCAGAATTGAGGGGATGCGTGGAAGAAGGGCGTAATTACAAAAGGGTTATTTAGAGAGAATCGACAAAAACTTAATCTACGTCGTCAGAGGCATGATTGAGTGGAACAACCTGGCTTATTTCAAAGAGGATGGCATTCTCTAAAAATCAGTACAACCCCGGAAAATTAGAGTTCATTCCCCGGATTTTACAGCCATTTTAAGAAATGTAATTACGCCCTTTCTCCGAATCACGGTCGAATTTATGGTACATTTGCCGTACAAAAAGTTGCATCAAATCCCAAAATCAAGTCCAATCGCTCTCAAAATTCACGAACATGCTTATGAGTACCTACTAAAAGACGTTTCATAGTGGTGAAGTTGTTCGACCCATGCTTAGAAGTTCTCTCGGGAGTTCTGTGCTTGCGAAAAGCTCAATATGGGTGCCCATGGAGAGTCTAAAGTCACTGTATCAATATATTAAGGAACTTATTTTGGAGCTAGAAAAATACGTTCTGATAGTTCAAACCCACACAAATGAGTTTCCGTGCCGAGGGAAATTTTTTGAAAATTTTTTCATCGGTGATTACGCCCTTTTTCCGAATCGCGCCGAACTTACACCATTTCTCCGAAAGATACGCCCTTTTGAATTTGGTCACTCAGCGACTTACCCCCTTTCAGAATTTAAACGTGTTAGTTAAGCCTTTTTCCATATTTCCGAATAGTGATTGGAGAAGTTACGAGGACGTAATGGCGTTCACGCACTTTTGAAATTTTCTTTCTGAACTTACGCCCTGATTCCTTCCCCTGCAGTTACGCCCTTTTCGCATATTCCCGAAGACTGATCGAAGAAGTTAGGACCTTTTGACCTTTTCTCATGTTGTTACGCTCTTTTTGGGAATTGGCGGTGAAGTACATCAAAGTGAATCTCCAAAAGTTCCCAAGTGATTTTCTTCGTTTTCGTAGATTGGAAGAAGGAGTTTCCCCCAGTTATCTTGCTCATAATCTCTTCGTCCAAAATCAAAAGGCGCGGTAGCGCCTTGCTGGCGAGTATAGAAAAAGAAAAAATTCGATTCGAATGAAAATGACAGCGCGCGCACGCAAGGCCACCGTGCCTTATATACGTTGAGTTGGTCCGTTTTAACCTCACTCATTTTTTCAAGTCAACATATTTATACCTTTGAGGGCAATAGTGGGCACTGGCAGCTCTCAGGCAGCAAGCTTTGATTGTGTTGAATGATATTTTGCAAACCTTCCGCGGTTCTGTACTTTTGCATTGCTAAACCCGCACTCGCAATTTTACAACCCTCTCGGACGATTTCGACGCTCGGGACAGAATTTTTCATCATCCACCTTTTTCGAGTTTCGACTCATCTCGAAGTCGACACTGCGTCGGTGTGACGCGAATCAGCCTTGTGTGCGTGAACGAGCGACGAAAAGATATGAGCAGACTGTGGCAGACGATATATACCTTGCCAGTTGCCAGTGTTCACTTTGAACCAGCACGAGACGGCAAAGATTGATGTGATATTTATGCCAATTGTTATTGTTGGTCTAGTAGGGATAGGATTACCTGCGTGTTCTCTTGTTTGGAGTGATTTAAGAAAAGTGGACCAAAGGCCAACAATTTGTATCATTCTCGCTGTTGTGCAGTGTCAAGAATAATCTTCAAATGTATTTGGAGAATTTACCTTTTGATCTCAAGGAAGTGTGGGTTCCAGCATTAATCTAAATTTTAGCAGTAAATTGACTCTAAGTAGCCTTGATACTTGAGACAGACCCAATTCTAAAGCTTCAAATTGGGCATCCCAAAAGAGTGTTCATAATCTAATCTAGTTGAAGAATTAGATTGCGAACAATGAAATATCTTTCCTGCTACTTTTTGGATCACACCAAAACTTGTTCGTGTCCATGACAAGAGGGATCGCCTCTCACATTTAGAAGTTGTGAGACTGGTCAGTGTTTTGACGACTATCTGAGAACAATTGTTGTGATATGTGCAGTGATCTCTAGTGCTGCTCTAACTATTTTTGTATAGAATACTCCCATTGGGTATACTTTTCTCCAATGGTTTCAGCTAGACTCTCATGGTATATGGATCTTTGCTGTCTTGACACGCCACTCACATTCTCGCTATTGACTTGATTGATGAGTAGCTGGCATAGGTTAACTTCTTAATAGGTCTAGAAAGTTTTACAGGGCTCATCTGTTTCATCAAAAGTGGTATTGAGAGAGAGAGAGAGTAGCACATTTACGCTTTAGGTGGGAAGTGGTAAGCCCAACTTGAAAAAATTCTTGGTTGTCCAGTCAAGTACTATGAATAAAAACTGGATGTGCTTTGAGAATCATTTCATCTGGAGCCAAAGTACATCTTAGATAATGCTATTTTGAATCTCCATCCTCCTCAAAATAAGTTTGCATGTGTTACTTCAACTTCTTGATCTTTTTCAAGTTACCAATGTCCAAGTCGGAATGTGATTTAGCTTTTGGTTTTCAAATCATGTTGGGGGCCATACGTGTTGCTATGATTCTAAGTTTCATTCATTAATCACCCGTTAGTTGGATATACTTTGATAATTAGCATCCTCTCTCGTTGTAAAGCAGCTGAACCAAATTTTGTAGGGAATTTTCACAATCCAGAAGTCTTTCATCACCTAAAAACCTTTTTTGCAAGCACCATGGCAAGTAAAGTTGGGAGTCTTTGCATCAACTCAAGTCAAATTTCATCAACTAATTCCAAGTCTTACTATCAAAAAGCAAAGTTGTACGGCTCCACATTTTTCTCTGCTCATGTTTAAAAAATATTCATCGTGGAACTTGGTATACTGCTGCCCATTGCGAGAATGACTTTTATGGATGAGATAACATGGAAACTATTTGGGTTTTCTCATGTGCTATTATTTACAGCTTATATTTTTCAGTCTGAGAATATTCAATCATTACCATAGCCAAGTATTGAAATCTTTCCCCCTCCCACTTCACTTTTTCCAAAAGTCTAACTTGGCGAGTATGGCCATCCTTTTCCCCTGCAAAATTCATCTGGAATCAAAAATATGAATTTCAACTCTTGAGAGTCATGAGATCAGGGAAAACGTGTCGAGTAACTATTCAGCAAAGTTTAGCAAAATCCAAACGTGAAACGAATGAAAAGAGAATGAAATATATAAATTCCAACTCTTGAGAGTCGTGAGATCAAGAAAAGTATGTCGAGTAATTGTTCTGCAAAACCTGAACGTGAAACTTATTGAAAAATATTGATTACATAACGATTTGATTATCGTTGTAATTTTGAATCAACTTGAGTTACTCACCATCTCTTTTATTTACTAAATATATTGAAAATGGTAATCTATCTAGGACAATGAATAGAAAACGAAGGCAAGAAAATTTGATTCAGCATTGATCACTCCAGTTTGAGAATCAGTCGAGATGGTAAGTGACTCAAGTTGATTCAAAATTACAGCGATAATCAAATCGTAATGTAATCAATATTTCTCAATAAGTTTCACGTTCAGGTTTTGCAGAACAATTACTCGACATACTTTTCTTGATCTCACGACTCTCAAGAGTTGGAATTTATATATTTCATTCTCTTTTCATTCGTTTCACGTTTGGATTTTGCTAAACTTTGCTGAATAGTTACTCGACACGTTTTCCCTGATCTCATGACTCTCAAGAGTTGAAATTCATATTTTTGATTCCAGATGAATTTTGCAGGGGAAAAGGATGGCCATACTCGCCAAGTTAGACTTTTGGAAAAAGTGAAGTGGGAGGGGGAAAGATAGAGCTATCCTATAAATTTCACCAAAATATTGAAATATCGAGTCCAGGCTACTGTATTCTGCTCGTAACTTTGGGATACTTCGACCGATTTTGATTTTGAAAACAGCATTGAGAAATGATGAAAGAACCAGAACCAAAAAACCAAAATTCGTTAAAGAGCCAGTGGATGCTGCAAAAAACATGCAGGAAGCGGTGTAACCCGGCTGCAGAAAAAAATTTTATGGTTCAAAGTTTCAGACGAGTTGTCGTGTTACTGTCGTATTTGTCTTCGACACTCGTTGTTTGGCCCGAATCGCAAGAGAATTGGAAATATGGGAAAAACTTGACTGCAGGCATCTCCTAAGAATCTACAATGTAAGCTTTATTTCTTTCCTCAAACTACGCGGATTCTCTTTCAAATCAGGCTAAATGGCATCGGGTATTAATTAAGCGATAATAATGCGCGAGAACTTGAGGCTTACTCCAAATCCAAAAAGAATTCACGCAGTTAGAGAATAGTATATTACGCCTTGCGCCCTGCAAATCTTGCTTCTCCGCGAGAGCCGTGCTGGACGTCGGCGCGTCGACGTCCAGCATGGCTCTCCTCCATTTCCAGCATTTCCTCCGTTTCCAGCAACAAAATACCATGTGGACATCGTTGCGGAAATGCGCCTTATCAGCACTCGGTGGGGGTAATAGGCGTATTTCCGCTACTCAGTACATGAGATACCAATCTGCGCGCAGTCTCATACGGTGCTTTTTAGTACGAGAGTCTGGAAATCATGTCCGAAGTTACGATTTTTAGGGTAACTGCTATAAAAGACGTTATTCATGCGGAAGGCGGTCATCTTGGAGGTCATGAATCTGGATGACGCCGTATATAGGCTTAGGATCGGAACGTTCGCAAAATTCTTGTCAGATACTCCGGCGATTATGAGAACCATTCTGCCACAGGTTTCAGGCCGATCGGAGATGCGGAAGGCACTTTTTTGAGGTTAGAATTTTGATATACGCCGTAGATGGGGTTAGGATCGGAATGCGTTAGCAGAATTCTTGTCAGATACTCAGGGATTCGTAAAGATTGATTGGTGATGATTTTTGGGCCGATCAGAGATGCGGAAGGCAGTTATTTTTGGAGGTTATGAATCTGGACCACGTCGTAGATAGGGTTAGGACCGGAATGCATTCGCAAGATTCATGTGAGATACTCGGTCAATCATGAGGACCAATCTGCCTCGGTTTTCAGGCCGATAAAAGGTACGGAAGGCAGTTGTTTCCAAGCTTATGGATCTGGACGACGTCGTAGATAGGGCTAGGATCGGAGTGCGTTCGCGAAAGTCTTGTCAGATACTGGAGCAATCCTGAGAATCAATCTATCACAGGTTTCAGGCCGAGCAAAGTCGGGGAAGGCAGTTTTTTGGAGGTAATGAATCTGGATCACGCCGTGGATGAAAATTCATGTCAGATACTCGGGCGATGATGAGAACCAATCTGGCACAGGTATCGGGCCGATCAGGGATGCGGAAGGCAGTTTCTTTTGGAGGTTATGAATCTGGATCACGCCGTAGATGAAAATTCATGTCAGATACTCCGGCAATTATAAGAACCATTCTGCCACAGGTTTCAGGCCGATCGGGGATCCGGAAGGGGCTTATTTTGAGGTTAAAATTTTGAAACACACACCGTAGATGGGGTGAGGATCGGGATGCGTTCGCATAATTCTTGTCAGATACTCGGGCATTCGTGAAGATTGATTTGTGGTGATTTTCGGGTCGATCAGAGATTCGGAAGGCAGTTATTTTTGGAGGTTATGAATCTGGACCACGCCGTCAATAGGGTTGAGATCGGAATGCGGTCGCGAAATTCTTGTGAGATGATGGAGCGATCATGGGCACCAATTTGCGCACAGGTT
This sequence comes from Eretmocerus hayati, assembly GCA_029851415.1. NCBI lineage: Eukaryota > Metazoa > Arthropoda > Insecta > Hymenoptera > Aphelinidae > Eretmocerus > Eretmocerus hayati. Next base: position 191,849,828 of record CM056742.1, on the reverse strand, counting down.
TCAGGCCGATCGGAAGTGCGGAAAGCGGTCATCTTGGAGGTTATGAATCTGGTCGACGCCGTAGATAGGCTCAGGATCGGAATGCATGCCCAGAATTCTTGTTAGTGAACCGGCCGATGATGAGAACCAATCTGTCACAGGTTTCAGGGCATTCGAAGGTGCAGGGGGTGGTGCTCTTGAAGGTTACGTATCCCAACCACACAGTAGATAGTGTTAGGATCGGAATGCATTCGCTTAATCCTCGTCAAATACTTAGTCAATCATGAGATCCAATCTGCTGCGGGTTTACGGCCGATTGGAGATACGGAGGGTTTTGGAACAGAGTTCCTTTCCCGCCGTTGGGTGAGGAGTAAAATCGCAGAGCGATCACGTGACCGACATGCTTTGGCGGCCATTTTGTGACGAAAAATCGTCACGCGTTAAATATAGGTATACTTTTTGATAGATAGCCTCGTCGCATGCTGTGGCAGCATATGTGCGGCGGGCTACGATATATTCACTCCCTAGTGTATACGTATATGTATATATACCGTATAAGAGGCAGCAGACGATTCGTCTGCTGTGTACGCAAATTTTGTCCACCAGTTCATCTGATGCAGCGATGGTGCTTATGTGCTGTATACGAAGGACGATCCGAATGAATTAAATGATAATGATGGGAATTCAATACTTATGGAACAAGGGATGAATGGTGTGGAGCGACGAGTTACCTCGAGGCATATACGCGATGCCTCACAGCAACATATTGAAGCTCCAAGAAACTGTCAGCTAACCTCTCAGTGCTTTCTCATAGCAAATTACAAACGAGTGTTTGATGGTGACAATTACGACGATAATTGGCCTGTGATATGTGTATTGCAGATATCACGGATCATAAAGGTTTCTACGCTTTGGTACATCTTTGCGGATGAAACCCTGTTTCCAAAAAAGCAGGGTTCCGCACGATCCCTTCTGCCTGGTTTTTCATAGTGTATTCAATACCAGGATACACTTTTGCTCTAGATCTTCTATCTCATTAGAGGAACCGTCACATTCCTGACGGTGGGTCGCATTAGTTGAAGCATTGTTCTAGACGATACGACCAAACTCTTGATTTGTCGAAAGCACGCGGATACATCATTGTCAATTATAATGTAGTCTCAATTGATGGTTCCAGATACATTCTGTCTGAGTTTCTAGAGCTTATGAATTTCATCTGAGTTACAGAAAGCTCTTGCGAGAAGAACTTCAGTTTCAATTTCAAAATTCTTGTCGTCAAAACCCATCATTTGGTCAATCAACAAAAATGTCTACTCTCTTGGCAACATGTGATCCCATTCATGAATATGACAGTGTTTTTGCCTCCAGCCAGTAAGTATATAGTTGCATCAAATCCCGAGGAAGTAATTTTAACCTTCTATCATGTTTAAATAAAAATTTTAATGGAGGTACGCCTATCATTTTTTTCACTCTACACGTGTGGCTAGGCTCTCTCCTCATTGATATCTGATCAACACCCATGTAATTCTATATAATCCTTACATAAACAGGGAATACTACCAAAGATTCTCTGAGTTCCTAAAATAGAACAGGAACTAGCCAAGAGGAATCACTGCATATAGTGCAAAGAGTAGTCGAATAAGGTAATCTATTGAATCAAGAACTTGAGACAGAAGTCACAGTTTCCTACTAGTTAGTCCAGCCATCAATGTGAATTTTATCTTTGTACTTGATCGGTGGATACCGTAAATCGTAATCACTCATTGTTACTTTCTCTCATCTCTCTAAATCGTATATACACATATCACACCAGAGCCAATACTGGAACTCCGTTCCTTAAGCGTTTTTTGGAGATTATGAATCTGGACCACACCATAGATAGGGTCAGCATCGGAATGCTTTCGCAAAATTCTTGTCAGATACCCCGGTGATTATGAGAACCATTCTGCCACAGGTTGCAGGCCGATCATGGATACGGAAGGAACTTTTTTTGAGGTTATATATTTGAAACACGCCGCACATGGGGTTAGGATTAGAATGCGTCCGTTAAATTCTTGTCATATACTCGGGGGTTCGTGAAGATTGATTTGTGATGATTTTGGGCCGATCAGAGATGCGGAAGGCCGTTATCTTTGGAGGTTATGAATCTCGACCGCGTCATGGATAGGGTTAGGATCGGGATGCGTACGTCAAATTTTGCTCAGATACTCGGGTGATCATGAAGATCGATTCGTGATAGTTTTTCGGGCCGGTCGGAAATGCGTAACGCAAATTTTTTCGAGGTATAAATCTGGACCACGTCGTAGATAGGGGTTAGTCTCGAAATGCGGTGGCATGATTCTTTTCAGATACTAGAGCGATCACAAGAACCAATTGGCCATATTGCGAACGCATCCCGATTCCGACATCACCGACGTTGTCCAGATTCATGATCTCGAGAAAAAACGTCCATCCTTATCTCCAATCTGCCCGAAAGTTATCACAAATCAATCTTCATGAATCCCCGTGTTCCGTACAAGAAAATATGGGAGCAAGTTCCGAGTCTCACCGTAATCTACGGCATAGACCATCTGGTTATGGATCTCCATAACCATCAGGGAGACTGCCCTCCGCACCTTCGATCGGCTGAAACTAATGTCAGAGTGGTTCTTGCGATCACCCGAGTATCTGGAAAGAATTTTGCGAACACATTCCGATCCTAACCCTATCTACGGCGTGGTCCAGATTCAAAACCTTCATGAAAACTGCCCTCCGCACCTCCGACCGGCTTGAGACCTGTGTCAGATATGTTCTCATGATAGCCAGAGTATTCTATCAGAATTGAAGGAACGCATTCTTATCCTAACCCTATCTGCGGCGTGATCCAGATTCAAAACCTTCAGAATAAGTGCTTTCCGCACCTTCGATCAGCTTGCAACTTGTGGCAGATTGGTTCCCATGATCTTTCTAATATCTGACAAGAATTTTGCAAAGTATTCCGATGCTAAGCCTATCTACGGCGTGGACCAGATTAAAAACCTTCAAAAGAACTGCCTTCCGCACCTTTGACCGGTCGGAGTCCTGTATCAGATGTGTCCTTATGATAGCCCGAGTATTCTACCAGTATTTAGCGAACGCGTTCCTATCCTAACCCTATCAACGGCGTGGTCCGAATTCCGAACCTTCAAAATGAGTGCTCTCCGCACCTTCGATCAGCTTGCAACTTGTGGCAGATTGGTTCTCATGATCGCTCCATCATCTCACAAGAATTCCGCGAACACATTCCGATTCTTACCCAATGTACGGCGTGGTCCAGATACATAGCCTTCAAGATGACCACCCTCCGCACCATCGATCGGCCTGAAACCTGTGGTAGATTGGTTCTCATGATTGCCCCAGTATCTGACTAGATTCTGGCGAACGCATTCCGATACTCAACCTATCTACGGTGTGGTCAAGATTCATAACCTCAAAAAACTGCCTTCCGCACCTCCGACCGGCCTGAGACCCGTGTCAAATGTGTTCTCATGATAGCTCGAGTATTCTACCAGAATTTAGCGAACGCAATTCCTATCTTAACCCTATCTACGCCGTGATCCAGATTCAGAACCTTCAAAATAGGTGCTTTCCGTACCTTCGAGCGGCTTGCAACCTGTTGCAGATTGATTCCCATTATCTCTCTAGTATCTGACAAGAATCTTGCGAACGCATTCCGATGCTAAGCCTAACTACGGCGTGTTCCAGATTTATAACCTTCAAAATAAGTGCCTTCCGCACCTTCGATCGGCTCGCAACCTGTGGCAGATTGGTCCTCACGATCGCTCGAGTAACTCTCAAGAATTTTGCGAACGCATTCCGATCCTAAGCCTATCTACGGCGAGGTTTAGATTTAAAACCTTCATAAAAACTGCCTTCCGCGCCTTCGATCGGCCTCACACCCGTGTCAGATTAGTTCTCATGAAAGCCCGGGTATCTTACCAGAATTTAGCGAACGCATTCCGATCCTAACCGTATCTACGGCGTGGTCCAGATTCAAAATCTTCAACGAAACTGCCTTCCGCACCTCCGATCGGCCTGAAATCTGTGGCAGATTAGTTCTCTTGATTGCCCGAGTATCTGACATGAATTTTGCATTCCGATCCTAACCCTATCTATGGCGTGGTCCAGATTCATAACCTTCCAAATGACTGCCTTCGCACCTTCGATCGACTTGAAACCTGCGGAAAATTGGTTCTCATGATCGCCCGAATATCTGACAAGAATTTGCCCACGCATTCCGATCCTAACCCTGTCTAGAGCGTGATCCAGATTTATAACCTCCAAAAAAAACAGCCTTCCACTTCTCCGATCGGCCTGAAACCTGTGGCATATTGGTTTTTATGATCGCTTGAGTATCTGATAAGCATTCTGCGAACACATTCAGAACTTAACCCTATTGTGAGGCGTGTTTCATACTCTAAACCTCCAAAAAAACTATTTGCCGCACCTCCGATCTAGCTGAATTTTGTCTCAAGTGTAATTACAAATTCAAATCTTCGTTTTAATGTAATAAGAAAATTGCAGTACAAGATCTTCATCTCGAAGCAAAAGACGGTTGTGGGTGATTAACTGTAGCTGCCTATCCTCCAAATTGCGATTCCCCGTGGTCACCCTGCCCCCTGCCAAACTTGACGAAACCTGATGCAGCGGTGCAAGTAAAAGCCGATAAGAAAAATCGTTTGCACAAAGTATTCCTAATCCATTGGTTTTTTGTTCAATTATTTTAAGATTAGTCAGAGCGATGTCTAGAACCCATTTTTACCCTCTCTCAACCCTTCCGAATGAGCCCGTCTTTTGTGGCAACTGCGAAAAGAGTGAATCTCACTCTTCCGCAGTGAAAATCCCACTCGTGTCCGAGTGGATCTCACTCTTTCCGAGTTGCGATAAAGGGGAGTTCACTCGAAAAAGTTAAAAGAGCCAATTTATTTTGGTTCTCGAAATAGGGTCGGGGCCAATTCCTGGGCCGACCTGTCGCTCCTGCCCGCGACGAAGCTCGTTTGGAATTAATCTATGAGCGAGTATAGGTATTTCTTTGAGAATTGCCAGAACGCCTTGGAGTGGATTTCAATCTTAAGCGGGTGGAATATCTACCCGAAAAGTTACTGGAAATAGCCCATCGAGTTTGACTGAAATTTTTAGCCCAAATAAGACTGAAGCAATCATCAAAAATAAACAATCAACTTGGCGTAGTTTTTCAGAAGAACAATTTTCAATTTATGAAATTTCTCGTTGTATTCAATAGTTCTCTTGAATATTTAAATGACAATTTGAGTTATTCAAGTTTCAGGAGAAAGAAATATCAAGAGGTCTGATGTTTACGTGACTTCAAACAACAATGCGAAATACTTACAAAACGGAGTTCCAATCGCATCATAATCAGGTCACATAACATATCCGTGCTAATTTGTCATTTCTTGTTGCGATGGCAAAATTTTAGAGTCCTCAAACTGAAATCCGTCAATGAGAATCTCTGATATTCAATCGCGTCGATGCAAAAGGTTGGCAAACGTGGTTAACAACAACAACACGCTTTTCAACAACGACGAATATACAACCGAGATGAAAACCTTTCTCGCGAGTAGGTGCAAAAGTCCTCGTGCAACATATAAGCCCGATCAAAATCATGACCATCAAGTCACTTTGGCTGGGTGACGTCGGGGGCCAACATATCTACTCGGATTTCTTCAGCCCCACTGAAGAGTCTGATCAGGAGAGGAAAGACGAAACGCACCAGCATCTAGTGTAGAGTCAAAAATTTTTTCGTTAATCATCTCATTTCCATGTATTTGAAATTCCATCAGAATCTTCCAAATTGCGACACTCGAATTGCGAGGTGCCTTGACGATACATAGATCGAATTGGAGTAATCCAATATCGGTCTATGTCACTTAATAAACAGATCCGTTGATTAAAATTAGCTTGCATTAGCCGAGTCATGTAATAAGATAATTTGAAATTCCTACGAGCGATAAAGTCTCGATCGTTCATATCGACCGAGACAAAAATTCATTCTAACACGCTTTTCTATCCCAGCTTGGATTGAAAAACGTCTTCAGTACAACGCTTGGACTGAGATTTCAGTCTCTTGAGGTAGAAATTCACCCCGAAAAGGCTCGAATGAAGGTTTCAGTAGCTCTTTTGACAGGAAATTTCACCCCAAGGAATTAGGAGATGATGAGTATTTCTGGAATTGTAGTATTATCTGGGATAACAATTGATTTGTATAGCTTTTTAAAGAAAAGTTAACCATCATGGTGATCTTGGAACTATTTATTTTTCATATTTCAGCTCATTACTCCAACTCTGTAATATATCAACATATGTACACGTATTTGCTATATCCTAAATATTACAAAGTAGGCCAACTGATTGCGGTCGACCGGACTCATTATCCGACAAAAAAGTCGAACGAAACGGTGCAAGTAGGATCCTCTAATATTTGAGTCGATGAAGATAACATAGGCATTAAAATCGGAGCTCATCTATTTTCACAGTAGCAGACATAAGTCTCTACAGTTGACTATTCACTCGGTCTTTTGCGAACTCTAAGCAAAAGTAAGGTCAGGCTTCGTGTCCAGCACAGATTTGGATGAAACTCTGGGAATATTTTTTTTCCAAATAGTGTACCCGATATCATACAGCCAAACGCTGCAATAAGTTAGCTGCTATTCATACTGACATCACGATTGCTCATCTGCGCTCATGTTGAGTGCCTTTCATTAACAGTGCTTCTCACAGTCCCAAAAAGTCATTGACGCATTATATTGCGGTCAAATTGGTTTATAGTGCATATTTAATGTGAGCATTCGGAATATAGGTGGAAAAATTTCTTGCAGCTGCCGATATATCGCACATCGTTCTCGATTATACAGTTGATATTATATCTACAATGAACCACTTTGACTACTTTATGGACGTGAAAACAGCTGGGGAGCACTGAAAATGTATCCATCTGAAACGCTCGTACAGAAAACGAGGTCCATCTAAGTTTGTGGCAGCGAAAATCTTCCTCAAGGCTGTACAACGGATTTTTTCTCTCTTTATTTGGTCTTTTAATGGCAAATTAGCGTTCGTATGCATTCCGTACCTGGAATAGAACTGTTGTACGATAAACAATCTCCAATCGTTGCACTTTGAAGTAGGTACTCGAACCACATATTCTGACGATATTCGATCATTTTGAAAATAGGCGATAGCTAACAGAAGACGAAGTGTGACTTTGCGCAGCCTACATTACGTTACACTCGAGTATTTTCCAACATTTTTAACATCAATACAAAAGTCGTCGGATCAAACTCGAAACTCAGAATGAACAAAAGAAACGTTTGAAATTATTCAGAGATGCAGAAATTGAAGTTGTGTTGGAAGATTGAGGGCGTTTACTTTATAACTGAAGCCCTCCTCCTCCAAGATGATGCAACGTAACACTGCAGTTGGATGTGTTCCAGCCAGTACAAAAGAGCTTTGAATGATACGTTAGCAATCACCGTCTGGAGGCAAACTCGGACGCGCTATGAGCTTCGGTGGGCCTGAACCGGCACATCAATTTGAGCTGTACCGGGCACCCGAAAAAAAGTCTAATCGGATATATGACTTGCAATCCAAAACGTACATGCAGCTCCGTTTTCGATTCCAATGAGAGTTTCATCGGCATCACTTTAGAATCAGATCTATAATAGCCGCTAATGTAATCGGCTTTTTTGTCGGATTTACAATTTTTCTGGTCCACGGTGCATTAATCAAATTAAATAACCACCGACGGGTGAGCATGAGATAGTGACTCGGGGCTCGGAGTAACAGTTGATACGAGATAGTTGATTCGATAGCAGTTCCATCTGCGATTTATTCCTTGCTGAATTGTTACACCAGGAGAAAAAAGCGATTGCTACAGCTTTGTACAGATATCGTTCTGTTCTCAACCAAAATCTTCAGAATCGCGTTGGTACCACAAAAAAGCTTAGACCAGTCATAACCTCTCTAAGGAGTTGGCACGCCATTAGGCCGGAAATTATTTCTCGATTTCGAGGAAACTCTAGCGATGATCACGAATTCAAGGAAACCTTCCATTTGAACTATCAGATTCTTGATAATTTAGAAATTAATAAACAGATTCGATAGAATTCGATCGGCAATAGTAGAACTCTTGAAATTCAACTTTCGCTGCCTAAAACAGCTGTGCAAACGATTTCACTACAGAACGAACAGCAGAAATGTTTTCAAAAATTGTACAACGATGTTTTGAACGAGCATGTGTGATAAAGTGGTCTGATTCCTGTACATCGTTACAACAAGTTTTCCGCTCACGGTGCAACTTTTATACGCTGCTTCATAAGTATGCCAACTCCAGAAACAAAAGTATTTTTTGAGCCGCGTGGATATTTGATTGAACATTCGTGTAACGGTCTAAATTGTCAGTCTTACAATCAGTGCAACACGGCTAACTTCCTCCCATTCCATAAGACTCCAATAATGATGACATAAAGTTGTGCAACTACTTAACTGTGAATGAATGCTCTCATTTTAATTGCCGGCTTCTTACGGATAATTAAGGTAGTACGAGCGGTACCGATGAGCCCAAATGCAGATTATACCCGCGCTGCCTCTCTTCCGCCCGCGATATAGGTATAGTGACAGAAAATGAAATGCACGCAGCAGACGACAAGCTCACCCGTAAACCGCAGAAATGAGTGACTCTTGGGCTTAGAACTTCTTTTGTAGGCTCTGAATAGTTAATCGGTTGGTTTCTATGAGACTTTCGTGCACTCTCCCTCTTGTGTATCGGCTCTCGTGAAAATCTATACGGTAGACATTACTCTCCTCGTCATTGCCCATAAGCCGCCGTATTAAATCGACCTTCACGAAGCTGCTCAAAACTTTTTCCTCAGACTCTGAAGGCTCTTGAAATTCTAACTGAGGATGTACGAAATATCACTCTACCACTGTGCCGATTTCGTAATTTTCTGTACGGTCATTCGAAGACCGCTAGTACTACGTTAAATGCGATTTTTTTGCAGAAATCAATGCCGATTGATTCTTGTGACCATTTCAATGCAATACATACAGAACTATTGAGTTCATGAGAGAGATTCGATGGTGCATTGGGAAAAGGGACAACGCGAGGACGAAAAAGAGTTCAAGTCCATTATCACAAGCTGCTCGATCTCTTGCAATAAAACGAAAATACCACTGGTTTGGTGTATCAAAACTTTCTTGAAAATGAAGTAAATGAGCGTGAAAATGATGGATACGGGAACTACACATTCAAAAAAGTGGTGGAAATGCTGGAGCGCAGGAGTACGTCGTCCTATTATTTTCTTGTGTGTGGATGTATTCAATTACATGTGAAGATTTGCGGAAATATAGAATGCAAATTTACCTTCTTGAACAACCCGTACTCGTTCTCATCTAGTTTGTCACATTTAGTTGACATTTACCGAAGTTTGTGACTAAAAATTCTTCCCCACGCAGCCAATTTAGAAACTATAGTCGCATGTTTTCCGTGTTATATAATGGGTTCTAAGATTCGAATTTCGCACAATTTTGTACTTAATCGCGATCTAAATAGTTTCCACAATACATCATTGTTTCAACTGTTACTTCTCACGTTAGCTACGTGACTGAAGGAAAGTGATATCGATAAATATTTCCTATCCCCGTTGAGGGTCGAGCATATAAAAAACTTTCAACAATCTCATACATGATAACATTCACTTTTTACATGGGTATCGATGCCGCGAAGGCTCTCTCAATCGGTTTAACACTAATAACTCGCTTCGTGGCCAGCGAGGATGTACAGATCAGCTCCTTCACTCTCGACCAGAGTACCAGTGTGCACTACGTGGCTTTCCAGCATAACAACTCTGCGAATTATTTCAAGTTTCAGATGACTCTTTACGACTCTCGCATATGAATTATTCTACTCGATACTCACTTATCAGAGCCCAATAATCTGTACGTCCGGCTAGGATCACATATTTCTTGAGTAACTTCTCCATTCTTCAAACTCCTGCCTTGCATTCCATGTTTGTGGAAAGCGAGGATACTGTCAGGTAGAACAACTGGAGACGAAATCAGAGATTATTCATCGATGCAAATCCAAAAATTTGAGATGAAATAGTATCTGATCACCGTTACACTCAATCAATTCACTGATTTCGAAGTTTCAAGATATGACTGGAGTGATCTGACTCGAATTCTTTATTCGAACGTTTCGATAGCGTATAAATGAGGTTTGTGAACCCACTTTATTTCTTAGAACAGGCAAAAATATCGAAAGATTTCCACGTTTTGGAGTCAAATCATGCTTTGCTGACTGCGTTGGCCAAGCCGTTGGCTTAGCCCAATGCTTCAGCTAAAGCTCGTTTAGAATGATTAAGTTATGAACTTCATGTTGACCAAAACGCGAGCAATATTCAAGGTAGTTGTAAACAAATCACACTGAAAGCTGTTCTGGAGATTCCATGCTCACTTTTTTCTTGGATCAATTCCATAGAGATTATAAAGGTGGCTCATAAAGATGCATATAACGAGAGTAAATGGGTAAATCACTTGCAGCAAATGAGCCTACTCAAAACAGAGAGTGACTCAAGTGTCGACCGAATGATCTTTTTAAATGTGTCGCAATTTTAATTATATAATGTTCATCACGAGGAGAGTCTAGTCGACCAATCTCGAGCAAAGCTAGTCAAGAAAACTCGTCACTGTTCCAACTTTGTGTCTTGCAGCCTCGTGATTTTCTGTGATGTGTGCCAACGGTGTTACGCGAAAAGACAAGTTTTTTCGAGCTTACTCGCCACATAAAAGTCAAATTAAGAGTTGTCAAAGACTCGAACTTTAGTTGGTTGTATCTCCAAACCTAAACGATCGATTTGCATTGAAATTTGCCCCGTCACCTCATCGACACAGATTCAATCATGCGAGCCATTCTGTAATGTTCCACTTCGAGTGAACAACTACCTGAGATGAATCCATAATATTGATCATTGATCCGAGGATTAATTATGGACTAATACAGGAATGGCTAACATAAGCATCTGCTATTTGAAGAGAAAATACGCTGCTAAATGAGATTAGCAGAATGCTTTCTCTTAGCGAAATAGTTTAAGAGGTTCACTGAAACTAATGAGAAATTTGCAAAACTGATCAAATTCCAAAATGACGATTGGGATTCCTACAAAATAGTTATATTTTTTAATCTAATTTAATTGCATTTCATATCACACTCACAATCCAAAGATTGGATCCAACCAATCGATGTAGAATGAGGGAAAAGTATCTCTCTAGTCCATTAAAAGGTGGATAGATTAGTTGTAGAGAGAGATATGAGGATAAAATGAATTTTAGCTGCAATTTTTTTCTAATATTTTGGGTTATTATTACGAGATTCACTTTTAGGGGAATTAAGATGACCTAAACTGGGGTTTTTCATGGAAGATATGTAGTCTGGTTGAGGGAAAATTTTGATATAGTTGGTGAAAAGATCATAAAAATGGAGTTTTTTTAAAAAAATTTGGATTTTTCGGAAATAAATTGGATTTTGAATGTATTTAGAAGGATTTTGAAAAATTCGGTATCAACTAATCGATTCAGAACGATGAAAAGGTATAAACTTAGTTGAGTAAAATTTGTATATATTAGTTTAGGGGGTGGGTAATAGCGGAAAATGAATTTTAGATGCGATTTCCTTCTAATATTTTGAGTTATTATAAGGAGATTGCCTCTTAGGGGAATTAAGATGACCTAAACTAGGGTTTTCCATGGATTATATTATGTAGTATGGTTGAGGGCAAATTTTAATATAGTTGGTGTAAGGATTATAAAAATGGAGTATTTTGAAAAAATTTGGATTTTTCGGGAATAAATCGGATTTTGAATGTATCAAAACGGATTTTGAGAAAATTCGGTATCAACCAATCGATTTAGAACGATGAAAAAGTATCAACTTAGTTGAGTAAAATTTGAATAAAGTAATTTAGAGGAGAGATATGAGGAAAGTATGAATGTTGAAAAAAATATTTTTGTATATTTTGAGTTATTTTTTTGAGGAAAATAGTTATCGGGATTTGGGCTACCTAAAGTGAGGTTTTTTTAGCAAAACGTGTAATTTGGTTAAAACAGAATTTCGATAGAATAGGTCTAAATATGCTCAAATTGCTGTTTTTGTTGGAAATTTTGGTTTTTTTATAAAAATTTACGTTGATGGAGTTTAAATAGAAGTTCGGTATTAACCAAAAGATAGATTGAGACAAAAAAACCATAGCCTAGGTAATCAAAATTGGGGTAAGTTGAAGTTAGAAAGAGATATTTCAGTATGAAAGTACACAATTTCAGCGATTTTACCTCAAAAAACGTTTAAATCAGATTCGATTTGGAGAGGAGACCAGACAAATCACTGGTCTCATCTCTAAGTGATTCTCTACAACTTGTAGAAAAGGAAAAATCGATAAAGTGGAGTGTAGAAGAGAAAGCGTGTCGCAAAAAAAAACAACATACATACATACACACACACACACACACACACACACACACACACAGACAAAGGACCGGAGAGATGAATCACTGGGGGGTTTTCTAGGATTATAAGGGGAAAAGTGTTACTTACAATCGTTAGATTTTGGCGAGAGGAATAAGATGGTTAAAGCACTTTCGTGATAAGATGAATTATGTTGAAGAAAATATTGAGTTGAATGGAAAAATTGATCAAAAATTTGCTGTGTCGAAAACAAAGCTTTCTCTTTAGAGAAAGCAAAAATGCACAGAACAGAGGAGGCTTTTGCGAGTTGACATGACTGGTGTGGCATGATGGATGTAACGCAACCAGACACCACCCTCGGGCGTTGCATCTCAACGGATCGGGTATTAAATCAACTGAGGTTGCGATAGACACCTGCTCACAGTACAGCTCGATGGTTTTTCTATTTATGGATGCAGTAAGGGAATCGTGCCGTAATTAATGCACAATCGTTAGATTTATAAGTCGGATGACTTTAGTTCACGGTCGTTACAGAAATTGATCCAAGTTGATGAGAATGCACAAACTAACTTTGTACAAGATCATCAATTAGCCTAAAAAAAATCGAAATCACAGTTGTGGTCCAGAGAATGAAGTTCATCTTGAGTTGTGTTGCAAATTCATGAAATCACTCGGTTCGTACTTACTCGTGGACTCAACTTTGAAATTGAATTTCAAATCCGATATCTGCTTCTTACTGACTCGGGGCTTGCCATTCAAACATACTATTTTCACCATATCTGTTGGACATAAAAATTTGATGGATTGCTACCAGTGTGTTTTGAGCAGGTGAGAAAGATCCAACTTACCATTGTAACAAACGAGAATCGCATCTTTTTCGAGTTGTGCTACACTCACTACTTGGAGAGTCTCTTTGCGTGGGACGACCGTCGCTGAAATAGTCGAGAATTTTGATGAGTCGAATAGGATCGTCGGTGGCCAACAAACGGACCAATTAATTGGAGAGCAAATATTACCAGAACCATCCATTTCAGTGAGCTCACTACTGTGGAACCAACTAGCTCCTGAGTTCATGTTTATGAGATCGAGGCTCAATTTATTCTGGTGAGGAACATCTTTCACAGCGACGCATACTATGGGGTATTCCATCTCTGGGGTTATCACCATCTCGAACACATTCAAAGGCGACGGCAATGGGCATTCGAAGTGTTTCAAAAGCATGAACTTGTTCAGCGGATCGTACCACTGCATCAGAAAAATCCCGGACGGCATGGCTCCGCATAGATACTTGTATCTGAAGAATGTTCAAGAATCAAGATTTGGAAGGATGCTCGCGCCTCGAAGGCTCAGAAACGAAGAAATAATTACCCGTTGTAAGGATTCCTTCCGACGCAACACTTGGAACAGCCTTTTGTGTCTGGCACTCGTGTAGTGAGGGCAAATTTTCTGGGGACCAATTTCTCGGGGATTTTGTTCATGTGTAACGAAAATCGATGAGTCTGCTTACTCTGCAGCGCCAAGAGATCGTGTCTATAAAGCTGTGGTGTCTTGCCTGTGGAGCCGAAATTGTAGATGACTGTCCGAGACGTCAATGCGACCGACGATCGATAAAACATGAAAAACTTACCCGATAAAGACATGAGCACGTCTTTGATGACGTACATCCAGATCGTTCTCCTGGGATACAGTTGATCTATCGCTGTCTCGTGTAGCTCGTTGAGGTTCAAGTTATAAATACCCTCCTCCGCGGCGATCAGCAGATGTTGGTCTCGAGTGTCCGGATGGATCCAACTTGCCGTGCTATGTATTCTCAACGGACATCCATTGAACACCTACGAGTGCAAGCGTATTAGATCATGTAAGAGAGGGATAATCGTCATGGTGTTCTACGCGATGATCATGACTTGCTTCAAAACATTCCATCGCGGAACTATTGTGGAGCTGAAATTTTGAGCCGAGATTCACCCAAGTGTAACGATACTCTCTGTCTATCCGTTATGATCCGAGATAATAGATTCAGCTCGTTTGAAGATCTGCAGAATGATCGGCGTCGCGTGGAAATTCATGAGAAGTCGAGAGACTCGTGAAAAGGAGAGCAATCGATTTCAGATGGAAACCGCGGAGGTTCGGGCCCAGGGCATCCGGATTCTACATCTTCGGGGATTTAGAATCCGGAGATACCCGCGTAGCATTTATTCGAGACTCACAGGTACTTCCAGACGGGTTGTTTCCTTCGCCCTTCGTTCTTCCACTCCCTTTTCCCACCCGCTACACAATAGCTTCGTTTATCCCGTTGATGGGAGGTTGATCACGTTCTTCTTCAAAATAAACTCAACCGTAAAGGATACAATTCCGGTTCCGTCGCGATTTTCAAGCTGGACTAAAACCCCCTTGTTTGGAGAAATGAATTGATCGAATTGATCAGTCGAGAGGTCACGGGGACATTCGAAACAAAAAACGAAAACACCCGCAGTGGTACATTCCGATGTACGATCTGCGGGTTCATGGTCTTAGTGCCACCGTTACACACTTTTTTTACCATGGTTAAAAAAAATAAAAATGTTCTATAGAACTACTCTGCTCTGCACGCTGATATGTATATTGTACATGCAAACGGGCCTCGCGAAAAAAGGTCATATCTCAGATTGTTCTCTTGGCCACTTAATTCGAGCCTCGTATAAAAAGTAGGTGTACCCAACTTGTCCCCATTAAGCCATTTTCTTAATAACTCTGACCCATTGACAGTACCCGACTTGTAGAGAGGCGGCGTCGAGTAGCAGACGTCTCTCGTGTACCTGCCAATGACGACGAGACCGTGTGGTTCGTCGTTGATAAACGAATCGTGCTTTGGTCATGAATCGATGAGAGAATGATGTTAAAAAAATACGATTGCGAAGGTTTTATTGGCGGCACGGAGCGCCCGCGGACGGCTTGGATTGGGCGGAAGGCCCCGTGGACGACTAAGTGGAGCAGCCATCATTGCTCCTAAGGGCCTCGACAAGAAGTTTCCGCGCCTGTCCGCAGTCCGCGGTGGCCGCGAAAAAATACATGGGAAGTAATGAGAAGAGTGGGGGTAGGTCTGCCCGCGGCTTGCTGCAATGTCCGCGCATGCGCGCTCCACTCCCATTGCTTCCCATGTATTTTTTCGCGGCCACCGCGAACTGCGGACAGGCGCGGAAACTTCTTGTTGGGGCGCTAAACGCGCAAGCTTCCGGGCCTCACACATCCCGCACGGGTATTCACTGCACTCATTTTTGGGAACACCAAGAGGGTTGTTCCGTTCCATTGTGACAAGCAAATAATGTACGGACTGGCACTCCGTAGAAGGGTTTGACACTCGGAACTGAATGATTTGAATATTACACTTGGCTGAGTTGTTTCGTGGGAGGAGGGGGCATGGAAATTCGAATGGGGCGAATCGATTTGAGATTAAATGATGCCTCGACTGCCGATGATCGAAACACTGAGAACGCACACACACACACATTCGTCCATGATGCAGTACACTGATGTGATATGATGTGAATGGAGCACGACCATCGCGAAGACCGGGGCACGACCGTTTACAACCTCTCACAGGCTCGGCGTCAGAGCTGGGTGGCGTCGAGTCGGCGGTGCGGTAGCGGGTGACCGGGTTTCGTCGGTCCGGAGGCTGTCGGGGCAGAGTGCCGACGGGCCCGGTGACGCGTATTTGACGAACGGTTTTGACGTGATTGACTGTCCGTGCTGGACTGACTGATGATGAGCCTGGAGGGCTCGACTTAATACAGGCACGGGCGAATTCAGAGTTATACGAATTCGTCTATTCGAAAAAATGCTGAGGAAAATGAATTATGACTGCGCAATTTTGCAAAGTTGGTAATTTCGTGATTTCGGGCGAACTCAAGAGTTGGTCGTAAATCGTTCACGAATCATGGCGTACTTAAATGCTTCATGGTTTGAGCAAGTTTGCATATACTTGCGAACTACGTGACTTAACCGCCTTCGGTGTGAATGAGATGAATTATTGCTTTATGGAGGAATTTGTATAACTTAATGATGGTTTTCCTCAAGTTTGCATGTTTGCAAACTTTCCTTTTTCAACTCTAGCTATGACTTATGGCTTTACTCGGAACAGGTGGTGATTTTACTAGCTTATCTATCATGTGAAAATGAGTTATTATTTTACGGGATAATTCCTTCGCAGGTTCGCAGATTTGCGAACCTCAAGTAGATTTATCAGATTACGAATTGCGCGTGACTCATGTTTCTGGAATCTGAAAGTTTTCTCGATTTTGATAAGATTCTCCTCATGCATACTTTTGGCTAAAGGTTGGATCAAGTTGCCAATGTTATTTATCAAAAATATGAGTGCGAATGCGCACGTCACCATCTCAATATTTTCCAACGTACCTTAGCTCATTTGAAAGCTGGTCTCAAGACATTTAAAATGAGCTAGGATACGTCTAATTTAGATGATTTGGAGCCGAGCTGTTTCATTCTCCCAAGAGGTGACTTTTGAGAGTTTACAAAAATGTGTACCCAACTTGCCCCCATCATTTAAAACAATGTAAATCGGCGATGAAATGCGAAAAATCGCTTTGATCCATTTTTATCACCGTGCAGCCACATTTGTGGATTTTAGCTGGCCCAAGACACTGTTTCCGACTTGATTTAACGCGATAAACACGGTATGAGTGGTGAAAAAAAGCCATACTGCACGCCTTCCCGAGATAACCATATGGGGGGCATGTTGGGTACACTCCAATGTCGGCTTTATTGATTCTCAAATCATTTCCGTGTTTTGTACATAAAATCGCTCCAAATCAGAGTTTTGCAACTCTGAAAAGCGGATTTTGAAGGTCTTGAGACAAGGAATCGAATGCGGTAAGGTACGTTGAGATCGGTTGAATAGATATAAATTTGCACCGGTTTTAGTGAACGTGATTTCCTCGATGATTTCTTAGCTGTGCAAACACGAAAAATAGAAAAATTCTTCAGGAGGATGCACACTTTGAATGAAGATTTGTGATCGTCCTCTCTTTCTGCACATTGAGATGAGTTTTTTATCGATCGATGAGGACTAAAAGTCGATGAGGACGAAAAAAGACTAGTCCTCATCGATCGATAAAAAACTCATCTCAAGGATGCACACTTTGTATGGGAAAATGGCCCATGAGCGGTAACCTCTAATTCTTTTTGCATCGTGTAGAGCGGCCCGCTGGCAATAACGAGGGCCTGTTTTGGGAGGTGTCACTACTGGGGAACTTTTTAGAACCAGGAAAATGCTTAGGGGGTAGTTTTTTTCGCAGAACGGACCTAGCTGATGCAAAAACGTCGAAACTGAACAAATGCACGATCCAATCATAACGAATGAGGGCTCGATCGATTCGTCTTGATGAGGAGCTTCGTGTGCAGATGGATTGATACCAGCGCGGTGGAAGTCATGGACGTGGACAGTGTTTGTATCGACTTTGGAAAAAAACAACCCCTAAGAATCCAGACCTATTCATCGGTAGAACTCAGACTTGCACGATGGGATCTGGATTTTCTTGGTTGCATTTTGTAGATATGGTCCGGCCACGAGGTTATGACCTACTCGGAGACCAGCGCTGGTTTCGGAGGGGCGCAGATGGCCGGAAAACCATTCCCAGTAGTAGTATACGAGTTTAGTCAGACACAGATAAACCAAAGGATGATAGGTGGGATCCTGAGAGTTTGCACGACGCGATTGCGACGGGGGCGTGCTCGTTTTGTAGCTCGACAACAGTAGAAAATGTGGGTATTCTCGAAATATCAGCGCTGAGTTGCCAACGAGAGCTGCATCTCGGAATGTGAGTAACCTTGAAAAACCACCCCTATTGATATTTCGACATTTCCCCAGATATACAACGAATGCACGATGAGATCTGGATTTTCTTGGTTGCATTTTGTAGATATGGTCCGGCCACGAGGTTATGACCTACTCGGAGACCAGCGCTGGTTTCGGAGGGGGGCAGATGGCCGGAAAACCATTCCCAGTAGTAATATGCGAGTTTAGTCAGACACAGATAAACCAAGGGATGATAGGTGGGATCCTGAGAGTTTGCACGACGCGATTGCGACGGGGGCGTGCTCGTTTTGTAGCTCGACAACAGTAGCAAGTGTGGGTATTCCCGAAATATCAGCGCTGAGTTGCCAACGAGAGCTGCATCTCGGAATGTGAGTAACCTTGAAAAACCACCCCTATTGATATTTCGACATTTCCCCAGATATACAACGAATGCACGATCGGATCTCGGATTTTATGGGACCAGTTTGTAGATATCGATGAGGCGCAGCCTATGGACCAGGCGTGATATCAGGGCAGGAAGCAGATTCAGCGGGAGGAGGAAAATACGCCTCCCAGTAGTAACAGACGAGATGGGTCAGACATACGACCTGGGGAGAGTATTTGAGATTTGAAGAGTTTGCACGATGCGATTGGGACGAGGAAGAGCTCACTTTGAAGCTCGACAACTGTAGCAAGTGTGGGTATTCTCG
Source organism: Eretmocerus hayati (assembly GCA_029851415.1). Lineage (NCBI taxonomy): Eukaryota > Metazoa > Arthropoda > Insecta > Hymenoptera > Aphelinidae > Eretmocerus > Eretmocerus hayati. The sequence continues at coordinate 191,830,858 of CM056742.1, read as the reverse complement.
GAATATCAGCGCTGAGTTGCCAACGAGAGCTGCATCTCCGAATGTGAGTGACCTTGAAAAACCACCCCTATTGATATTTCGACATTTTCCCAGGTATACAACGAATGCACGATCGGGTGTCGGATTTCATGGGACCAGTTCGTAGATATCGATAAGGCGCAGCCTATGGACCAGGCGGGATATCAGCGCAGGCAGGAGATCCGGCGAGAGGGGGGAAATATGGTTCCGAGTAGTAACAGACGAGATGGGTCAGACATACGACCTGGGGAGAGTATTTGAGATTTGAAAAGTTTGCACGATGCGATTGAGACGGGCAAGAGCTCACTCTGAAGCTCGACAACTGTAGCAAGTGTGGGTATTCTCGGAATACCAGCGCTGAGTCACCGAGGTGATGTATCTCTCAGGATGTGTGTGATAGCGGAACAACCCCTATTCAGATTTCGACATTTCCCAGGTATCCAACTCAAATTGCTCAAATTGTTTTGGCGTGAGATCAATTTTAGTGGAAAAATCATCAGATCCGTGTGACGATACGGTGTTCACCTCGTTATCTTTATGGTATCGAAGAGCAAAAATAAGCATGTTCGTGCGCGAGCTAATTTATCCTTCATAGGTTTTGAGAAGTCGAGGAATACATATTGAAACCTTCGAAAGTTAATTTCGGGGCTGGTACATTTTCATCCTCTTTATATCCAAAATTCTCGCTGAAATACTAATATTCAAAACGGATGCATTCAATCAATTTTCTCTCTAGTAGAACTCGAATCCATCGGATTTTTCCTGACTGTGGTTAAGATCACCTCCAAAAACTCAATTTCTCTCAAAAACTACGTCTTCCATACCCTCGGTAAGTTTAGGGTGAGGATCTTTGAACATATATTTTGAGGACCGAAATAAGCTCAAAAAAATATCAATTTCATTGTCAGATACTCAACTGCGTTAGTGATAGTTATTGAAATCCTTCCGTGATTGGTTAGACAGGCATCTCAGCACCAGGAGATCTTGCATATCAGCATTTAGGGCTCAAAACTGGCGAATGCGTTACTTTTGGAGAATAGTCTTGCTCCAACAAAGTTTGATTCTTAAAGTATTTTATGGACTTACTCAGGGTATGGGAAATGTTGTTGTGAAGAGATATTGAGTTTTTGGAGACGATCTCGACCACGCAAGGAAAACACCGACGGATTTGGGTTTTGCGTGAGCGACGATTGATTGAATAGATTTCGTTTCGCCTTTGCAGCGTCTAGCGCGCAAAGGGTCGAAAACAGTTCCTGGACTAAAGGTATCCTCCTAGTGTTTCTCTGGATTACGATATGGGGCGGACTGATGAGTTGCATTGATGTTCTGGCTTCGCCAATATCCAGAGCTGAATAATTTAGCAATTGTACATTCATTTTGAGTCCTACAAAATGAGCCCGTTTAGACTGGGCACCCTGATCGAATCCAGAATATCTGAAAATGATGCGTAGCCGTTTTCTCACTCATACTTCTATGTTTTAGGATTCACGTAAGTAGTTTTGTAGAATACTCGCTTCGCACAACAAAAAAATAACAAACAGTTTCTAGTTGAAAGTCAGTTTCGAATTGATTCTCGCCACTTATCTCTACCCCTCGTCGAAAAAACTCGAATAGATTCGGATTCTACGCAAAAAATACGAATCAACATGCGAATAAAAGAGTTTGTTTTATGGTGTCCAATCCCAATGCGTACGGTAGCCTATCCAGCTCTCAGACTAATGACTTCCAAACTAGAGGGACAAGTCATGTGAAACTAGTTTTAGACTTGGCTCGACGTAGAAACAGCAGTCTTACGAAACTACAGAATCAGTTACGTAATCCATTGATCTTCTCATTCCGAGTTATTCTGAATCCGATAGAATATACCTGAATCTGTATGGAACAATCTACTACATTCGGAAAAAACGATAACACATCATAATTACACATATTGAGAATCTCAGGACCGAGTGAGCGGAATGTTTCAGCTTCCTAACAGGGGCCATATTCTAATACATTTTTCCCGCGACGAGGTGGAAGAAAACCCTGAATTCCAAATTTCCGCCAAGTTTAAATTTAGTAAACAAACTAGTTTGTAATGTTTATTGCTACGAAAATATCATCCGAATATACTTGATGGCGTATCCTCTCAAACCCGTGAAAATTTTTCAACATCATGCAGTTCTTGGATTAGTCCAAAAGTCATATCATCATGAAATTGAATCATCTATAGATCACAACATTTCCGCTTTGAAACCTATTACTTTGATTGCGATCTAGAGATGATTTAATTTCATTCTAAGATGACTTTTGGACCAACTTTAGAATTGTATGATGTTGAAAAATATTTGTGAGTTCGAAAGAATACGCCATAAGGTATATTCAGATGATATTCTCGTAACAATGGTAGTAACAGACCAGTTTGTTCACTAGATTTGAAGCAGGCGGACATTGGGGGTGCTCTCAATTTTAAACAGACTATTCTTATGAGTACGACCGATAAGAGGGCTATGATGCAAGTTATCTCTGACGGAGTGACAGGCGCGTGAGAACATAATATGTAGTCTTCCAACGACTATTGGTGAAATTCACGGGATACTTATCATAATGAGTATTCCGTTTTATATGAGAACCGCGAGGGAGTGTCACGATCACAATGGTTCCCTTGGTAGATTTGAGATGAATATAATGTGATGCAATAACCGGTTCAGAGGAGAGGAGAGAACATCACGGACGAATATTGAAAGGATAATGCGTGGAATATAACTTCATACTAGAACTCTAAAACGCGCGCGTTGCGCGCGGATGGTTACGATGACTTGAAATTCTAGACAATATGGCAAAAACTATTGTGTTTGAAAAAGAAAAATTCATGCGAGTATATATGGTACCAGAAAGGAGCAAATATGATTCAGTATAAAAATATGGAATGGAAATGTCATCCATCTATATGTTCATCTATCTAACATGCCTCGAAATAGAAATTTATGAATTGCTGATTCAAAAATTCACGACTGTCTGAGGAACTTTTCCGATAATCTCAAAAAACGATTCGATCTACGAAGTGCGCGCGCATGGTTCAACCACCAGTATGATGTGGGGTCAAAGAACTATCCAGTTTTTATAAATATTATTGAGGGTGACCATCAAGGAACGAAGATCATTCTGAAAACTGGAGAATTGAGCTCAAATCCAAAATCAATGATCTAAATTTATGCAACGTTTGAGCATGAAAATTTCAATTTTCACGTGAAATATATGGGTTTCCAATTCGATTGAGATTTTCAAAGGTTTTTACTCATTCTCGGATGGAGAAATATTTCTCTCCTCCTCCTTCTTCTCCTCTAAGTCGGCTATAAAAGAGAAGGAGAAAACATTTTCCAAGGATATGCATAAAGATCAGCCAATCAACTTATGTAAAGCGAAAATTTCTTGAACGCTTCTTTAGAAATTTTTTTTGTCCATCAATGAAAAATTTTCGATCGATTATTTGAAATTCGATTGATCATCATCCAGAAATGAGGAAGTTATTGAACTTCCTACAATTTGAAAAAATACATTATTCACAAATAAAAAATTTCTCAATCCATTCGGTCCAATTCAGTGCCATCCACCAACTGAAGGGTTGTTTCACGCATCAGAATTTGAAGAATTATAATCACAAATTAAAAACTATTTTAAAAAAGGTGTGAGGATATTCAACATGCGCAAAGAAAATTTTAGTTGATCTACCTCAATTACAAAATTGTATACATGCAATTCAAGAATTATGTTGAAATATTCATTATTCAAAAGAAAATTTTAGTTATCTACCCCAATCAAAAAACAGTATAGATCCAACTTCGAAGTTTGTATGAATCATTTTGAGAATTTAGATAAGCGTTCCTGAGATCTTCTCGATCGTTGAAGGAAGATGAATCAAATACCAGAGAATAAATCTCTAAATGATTACCATTGACCTCATTATTACACGGGATATCCGATATTCCTGTTGTCCAGTTTCAAAATAACCTATCGCCCGTCTCAATCGCATCGTGCAAACTCTCGTAGTCTGGAATACGCTCCCCAGGTCGTATGTCTGACCCATCTCGTCTTTTACTACTGGGAACCATATTTCCCCACTCTCGCCGGATCTCCTGCCTGCGCTGATCTCCCGCCTGGTCCATAGGCTGCGCCTCATCGATATCTACAAACTGGTCCCATAAAATCCGAGATCCGATCGTGCATTCGTTGTACACCTGGGAAAATGTCGAAATATCAATAGGGGTGGTTTTTCAAGGTCACTCACATTCGGAGATGCAGCTCTCGTTGGCAACTCAGCGCTGATATTCCGAGAATACCCACACTTGCTACAGTTGTCGAGCTTCAAAGTGAGCTCTTCCTCGTCCCAATCGCATCGTGCAAACTCTTCAAATCTCAAATACTCTCCCCAGGTCGTATGTCTGACCCATCTCGTCTGTTACTACTGGGAGGCGTATTTTCCTCCTCCCGCTGAATCTGCTTCCTGCCCTGATATCACGCCTGGTCCATAGGCTGCGCCTCATCGATATCTACAAACTGGTCCCATAAAATCCGAGATCCGATCGTGCATTCGTTGTATATCTGGGGAAATGTCGAAATATCAATAGGGGTGGTTTTTCAAGGTTACTCACATTCCGGGATGCACTCTCGTTGGCAACTCAGCGCTGATATTCCGAGAATACCCACACTTGCTACTGTTGTCGAGCCACAAAATGAGCACGCCCCCGTCGCAATCGCGTCGTGCAAACTCTCAGGACCCCACCTATCATCCTTTGGTTTATCTGTGTCTGACTCAACTCGTATATTACTACTGGGAATGGTTTTTCGGCCATCTGTCCCCCTCCGAAACCAGCGCTGGTCTCCGAGTAGGTCATAACCTCGTGGCCGGACCATATCTACAAAATGCAACCAAGAAAATCCAGATCCCATCGTGCATTCGTTGTATATCTGGGGAAATGTCGAAATATCAATAGGGGTGGTTTTTCAAGGTTACTCACATTCCGAGATGCAGCTCTCGTTGGCAACTCAGCGCTGATATTTCGAGAATACCCACACTTTCTACTGTTGTCGAGCTACAAAATGAGCACGCCCCCGTCGCAATCGCGTCGTGCAAACTCTCAGGATCCCAACTACCATCCCTTGGTTTATCTGTGTCTGACTAAACTCGTATGTTACTACTGGGAAAGGTTTTTCGGCCATCTGTCCCCCTCCGAAACCAGCGCTGGTCTCCGAGTAGGTCATAACCTCGTGGCCGGACCTAACTACAAAATACAACCAAGAAAATCCAGATCCCATCGTGCATTCGTTGTATATCTGGGGAAATGTCGAAATATCAATAGGGGTGGTTTTTCAAGGTTACTCACATTCCGAGATGCAGCTCTCGTTGGCAACTCAGCGCTGATATTTCGAGAATACCCACACTTTCTACTGTTGTCGAGCTACAAAATGAGCACGCCCCCGTCGCAATCGCGTCGTGCAAACTCTCAGGATCCCAACTACCATCCCTTGGTTTATCTGTGTCTGACTAAACTCGTATGTTACTACTGGGAAAGGTTTTTCGGCCATCTGTCCCCCTCCGAAACCAGCGCTGGTCTCCGAGTAGGTCATAACCTCGTGGCCGGACCTAACTACAAAATACAACCAAGAAAATCCAGATCCCATCATGCATTCGTTGTATATCTGGGGAAATGTCGAAATATCAATAGGGGTGGTTTTTCAAGGTTACTCACATTCCGAGATGCAGCTCTCGTTGGCAACTCAGCGCTAATATTTCGAGAATACCCACCTTTTCTACTGTTGTCGAGCTACAAAACGAGCATGCCCCCGTCGCAATCGCGTCGTGCAAACTCTCAGGATCCCACCTATCATCCTTTGGTTTATCTGTGTCTGACTAAACTCGTATACTACTACTGGGAATGGTTTTCCGACCATCTGCCCCCCTCCGAAACTAGCGCTGGTCTCCGAGTAGGTCATAACCTCGTGGCCGGACCATATCTACAAAATGCAACCAAGAAAATCCAGATCCCATCGTGCAAGTCTGAGTTCTACCGATGAATAGGTCTGGATTCTTAGAGGTTGTTTTTTTCCAAAGTCGATACAAACACTGTCCACGTCCATGACTTCCATCGCGCTGGTATCAATCCATCTGCACACGAAGCTCCTCATCAAGACGAATCGATCGAGCCCTCATTCGTTATGATTGGATCGTGCATTTGTTCAGTTTCGACGTTTTTGCATCAGCTAGGTCCGTTCTGCGAAAAAAAACTACCCCCTAAGCATTTTCCTGGTTCTAAAAAGTTCCCCAGTAGTGACACCTCCCAAACTAGGCCCTCGTTATTGCCAGCGGCCCGCTCTACACGATGCAAAAAGAATTAGAGGTTACCGCTCATGGGCCATTTTCCCATACAAAGTGTGCATCCGCCTTTTTTGGGGAACGCAGAAATGATCGGGGATCGATGATAACGACTTACTTTCTCATATTTTAACATCACAAACGTGAAAAAAATATGCGGGACCTCCACGAGTGCCCATTTCTGAGATCGGCATACGGGGGCAAGTTGGGTACACTCAACTTATATACTCTCATTTTGTACTGAACCTGAGACAGGAAGGAAAACTCGCGTAAGGGCCTCGGCAGATAGTGCGAATTTGCGCGTTTGCTCGCCCGCCCGTGTATAAGCATAGTCGCCGTAGTTCACTTGCGCGCCACGGGCGGACGATGGCGCTACTTCCACGGGGGAAAGGGAGCAAAGGCGCACTTTCGGTCGAGGCTCTAAGCGAAAGTATGACGCATCCGTCAGTCTTTTAAAAATGAATATTACGGTAGGGCTCGGTTACAGCGAGATCCAAGGGATCGGGAACAAGTACTCGTTAGAACTGATGCTCGTTCTGACCGAGTTCTGTTGTAATTTTTGCAGGTGGACTCGGTGAAGGTAAAATAAGTAAGGATCGCACTCTAAAACGCGGCGATGAGTGTCTCGCAGGGGGAAAAATATTTTCTCGCGCCCCGCGCGGTTCCACGGACCACAGGAGCTGAGGCGACCGTTGATTTTGTGAGCTTTGGTCATTTCCGAAAGGGCTCTGTGCGAGAAGTAAAGTCACGCTTGAGATTTACAGTCTGTGAGTGTGCCTCACCTTTGAAAAGCAGGCTCCCATGTGCACTTTGGGCGTCGGAGGAAGCCCGTTGCTTATTGGCCTCGGTGGAGTCTGCCTTCGCCGATCCCTCCGCCTGGGCGGCACTGGAGGCGTGCTCGAGAGCAAGTCGGGTTCGCCTTCCTCTCCAAAGTCCGACGAAACTTCATTTTCACCTGTGACAAAATGCACCGCGGATCGAACGATCAGACGTTTTACATAAATCTCGGATCCGATCCTTCCATTATCTTTTGCCTAAGGGTGTGTCCACAAATGAAGCGCATGCGCCACCCACTGGCGTACGCTTGGCGTGCGCTGGCTCATGAGCCCATACGCTGCGCACCAAAAGAGCCGGCTTGCGAGTTTCCCACGTTACCGGCTAATCAAAAAAATAGCAGAACTCGAGGTTAGCGACCATGAAGAGCGAATTAGACGATCTCGTCAGAAGCAGAAGACCCATGTTTTGTTATGGTCTATTCTATCAAAGTTCCTTGCCTAATATGAAAAGTATCAAAGTCAAAGACGTATTTGCACATCGACACATTCCCAGCTTACTTATTGTGGTACAGCTTATTGCAAAATTATAGAAATTTCACCATGGGATTGAACGAGAGATACAAAGAAGTAGTGCATTTTTCTGTGACTTTTTGATGATCATGTGCTTTAATGATTTCGGTTTTGACTCATGTCTTCATTTTTCATCGAAATTCCCAGCTGACAGATTTCAAACTCGACACCGAGTCCTCCATGTGTTTGTACTCCTATCAGATGAGTATATCTCACCAATAAGTAGAATTAAGGCATCAATTGAGTCAACAGCAGAGCTCGATTCTTGGTGAAGAGGTCCAAGTTTGTTTTCAGGTTCTTGGGCTATCTGGATATTCAGAATACAATGGGCACGAATGATGGAATCACATAGGTTATCCATCTCTGGCCTCACTCAATACCTGGGAACATCTAATTGGCAGATTATAGTATAAGATGCTTGTGATCATTCAGGGCCCACAGATTCCCACTCAGCCCCAAAAGACTGTGGAGTATCCGAACTCTCACACACAGTAAGAGGGAACGATAAGCTTATGTTGAGAAGTTTGATCTTCAAGATATTTATGGGCATTTTTCAGTTTATATTCCACAATGTATGGACATCATGATGTATTATATGGTAGGCCTTCCTATAAAGTATCCCAGTATCAGTCAATCACTCGGTAGGAAGAGCATATGTAGTCTCATCAAATTACATTATCGTAAATACTATGATTCAAGATGGAACGTTCTTTCTTAAGTGAACCGCAAGCTTTCAGAAAATTCAATTGCGGTTGAACCCAAGGCTGGAATATAAAGACCCTCCATACTTTCTTCTCATCAAACAGTGGGTAGTGATGTGCTGCATTGATGTTGGTTCCTTGGTACAGCTATAAGCATACTTACTTTTGGTGAATAGTATCCATCACCATCAATCTCAATCATGGCGGAAGCTTATACTTGTTCGGATAAGTCAAGATTTAGTTCATGACAATGTGAATGAAGTGGGAATAAATTAATAAGAATGATTGAAATAATCGTGTTGTATTGCAGATTGTTCCAATCAGCGTCAAACAAGCTGTTTTTGATACAGGTGGTGCTTTTGTTCATGATACAGTCCATGAAAGATGCTGGTTCTTGAGCTCTGAAAACATATAATGGTCATATACGTATATTACCGTTATATACTCATGTACATCACATCGCTCTGAGCAGCATACATCACACCAATCTTGTACAAGAATAATTTAAGTCTTGTTCGATTCCATTGATACTGTCACTGACTTTTATAGAGCAGGATATACAACAAGACAGGAGAGTTTTTCATCAAGCTACAGGGAAAAATTGATTGTTGAACGACATCCATTTCTCAAAGATTTGCTTGTTGCCAATAAAGTCTGCAATAAAAAGAAGTTTACTCCATCAGTCATCTTTATTCCTTCTTCCCATTCATATTGTCACAAACTAACTCTCCACCAACCGTAACAACTCGAATTTTCTGTTCCGTGTCTTGGAATGGTTGGTTTATAGTGATGAAGACTATTTACAAGGAGTGAATGTGTCAATAGTTGTATACCAAGGAACCAACATCAATGCATAAAACCAGTATAGACTGGCGTAGCCAGAAAAAAACTTGGAGGATCTCCTCAATCCGGTCTTGAATTTGGACATAGTTTGATTTCCTGAAAGTTCACAAATGAGTTCATGAAGTTCCATCTTGAATCAGAATAGGTTAATCTGATTTGGAGAGACTACGGATTCTCTTCCTACAAAGTAATTGACAGGTATTGGGGTGCATCATACATCATAATGTCCATACACTGTTGAATATGAACTGAAAAATACCTGTAGATATTTTCAAAAGTCAATTTCTCAACATAAGCTTATCGTTCCCTTTTACTGTGTGTGAGAGTTCGGATACTCCACAGTCTTTTGGGGCTGAGTGGGAATCTGTGGACACTGAATGATCACAAGCATCTTATACTATAATCTGCCAATTAGATGTTCCCAAGTATTGAGTGAGGCCAGAGATGGATAACCTATGTGATTCCATCATTCGTGCCCATTGTATTCTGAATATCCAGATAGCCCAAGAACCTGAAAACAAACTTAGACCTCTTCACCAAGAATCGAGCTCTGCTGTTGACTCAATTGATGCCTTAATTCTACTTATTGGTGAGATATACTCATCTGATAGGAGTACAAACACATGGAGGACTCGGTGTCGAGTTTGAAATCTGTCAGCTGGGAATTTCGATGAAAAATGAAGACATGAGTCAAAACCGAAATCATTAAAGCACATGATCATCAAAAAGTCACAGAAAAATGCACTACTTCTTTGTATCTTTCGTTCAATCCCATGGTGAAATTTCTATAATTTTGCAATAAGCTGTACCACAATAAGTAAGCTGGGAATGTGTCGATGTGCAAATACGTCTTTGACTTTGATACTTTTCATATTAGGCAAGGAACTTTGATAGAATATACCATAACAAAACATGGGTCTTCTGCTTCTGACGAGATCGTCTAATTCGCTCTTCATAGTCGCTAACCTCGAGTTCTGCTATTTATTGATTAGCCGGTAACGTGGGAAACTTGCAAGCCGGCTCTTTTGGTGCGCAGCGCATGGGCTCATGAGCCAGCGTAAGCCAAGCGTACGCCAGTGGGTGACGCATGCGCTTCATTTGTGGACACACCCTAAGGCTATTTCTTGCCCAAGGGCGAACAAGAAGGATATTCTATTCTGTTAAATTGATCCCTGCGTGAATTATTCTTGCACAAAAGGACATGAGGTATGATTTCGTGCGGGTCACAGATTTGACTGAAACTCTGGGAATTGGCTTCCTATAGTGCCAAAAGATAATACCCAAAGCCTCAGAGTCCAACGCTCAAGCGTTTTTTAGCTAAAGCTTACAATATAGGTCACAGGTTATAGCTAGAAAACGCTTGCGCGTTGAATTCTGCGGTTCTGGATATCGTCTTTCGGTGCTAAAAGGAGATGATTCCCAGAGTTTCAGTCGAATCCGTGGCCCGCGGTCCCTGGCCCCTCCTTGTCACACGGTTCGAATTCGTCTCGAAACGACTGCAACCCAAAGGTGCTTGCGCATCGGAAATTCTCTTGCTCACTCGATATACATAATAAATAGAAGACTTTCCCGTACGAATGAAAAAAATCGGTGACACGCTCTTTGAGAAAAGTGAGATCGACGATTCTCCCATTCAATCCCATGTATAATTCTTCCCGTTGATTCACATCTAAGCTTCTCGCAATCCTGACTCCGAGTCACCACATATTTTCTCAACGTAACTTAGAGACTATCAGAAGCATGGTGGAAAGGAGATAGGATGTGCTCGTCTAGAGGACGAGCACTGGCCCGTTATGCGCAGCGCCCACCGGTAGCCATCTTGACTGTTTACTTAATTGGGAATAATCGACTCTCGGCTTTCTCAATTTGTTCGGTTTGAACTTTTTTGACATTTCTGGGGTCAATCATGCCTTACTTTCGCGTAAATTCGAGTAAAGTCCGACGTGGGAGTAAGATTGAAATTCATCTGGATTGTGTTTGAAACTCACAATTATTCCCACTTGAATTTGATTGGTTAAAGAATAGACATGGCTTCCGATCAGGCGCAAAGCCTGATTGACCAAGGGTGCTCGTGCGCAGCACGAGCACACCTTATCTCCTTTCCACCATGATCAGAAGAACTTCAAGATCAGCTGGACTGAGTTGAATTTGGATAATGTGGAGCTGACATATTCCATCAACATCTCTATTCTTGGAGAATGCAACTTCAACAAATCGAAGTTTTTCGAGCGTGTAACTCGTGCGTATCTCGATTTTTATCAACGTACCTTCGGGAATTTCAAAGTTAATTCCAAGTACTTTCGAGTGGAATGCGGCAAACTGAATTCTGAAAGAGTAGCGCTCCGGAATAAAATTTTTATCAGATGTGAATCTCCTTCGTCTTTTTTCAACCAATCAACGTTGCCCAGAGTCCCTACTCCGGTTCAGCTCTACCCTACTAATAGAGTCGCCCTCAATATCTCAATAGAACACTACGAAATGAAGTGGGACGAGTGAGGAAGTATCGTGAAAAGTTGGAGTGGGGAACTTAAGCAACGCCAATTGGTTGAAAAAAAAAACCAGATTCACGTCTAGTGGAAATTGTATTCTGCAGCGTTACTTCGTCAGAATCAAGTTCGGTGCATTCCATTCGAGAATACTTGGAAAAAACTTCGAAAATTCCCAAGGTACGTTGAGGAGAATCGAGATACGCACGAGTTAGACGCTCGAAAAGCTTCGATTTGTTGACGTTGCCTTTTCCAGGAATGAGATGTTGATGGGATGTCAGCTGCACATTATCAAAATTCAACTCAGTCCAGCTGATCTTGAAGTTCTTCTGATACTTTTGAAGTTGAGCTAAGTTACCTTGAGAAAATATGTAGTGACTCGGAGTTGGGATCACGAGAAGCTCAGATGAGGCGAAGAATTACATGGGATTGAATGGGAGAATCGTCGATCCCACTTTTCTCAAAGAACCTACCACCGATTTTTTTCATTCGTACGGGAAAGTTCTCCATTCATTATGTACATTGACACGTTCACTGCGACGGGAGGGACTCGATTTTGTTCGGGTTCCCGTGTGCACCAAACGACGTAGACACACCCAATGGCTTTGATTGCAGTTTTGACTCATTATATACGACGCACACAGTCTTACGTAACACGAGAAAGACCACAATTATGATTACCCTGAAAACGTGCGATTTCGGAATGTTCCAAGGGGGGAAATTGTAGCTTTTGACATGCAGAATCCGAATCCTTTTCCCCCGAGGAGCCTCCTCTGCGCATACGCTGACGGCTAGCGAAAAACCGCGGAAATACTGAAAAAACAACAGTATTAAGGGTTTAAATCAGAGGGGAAGTGATTTACGCAAATTTTGATGGGAACTAAAGTTGTTGTATTTTGACACACAAATTTGATGGCATAACCAGTTTTTCCAAAAATGCATTTTTTGGAGGTTTTTGGGCTGTTTTGGCGGTTTTTTGGCAGAATTTCGGAATTTTGACTGCAGCAATCGAAAGATCAGAAAAGTTTACGTCGAAATAGGTATTTTCAAAATTTTTCTAAATCCACCCTGAGGCCTATGCACCAGCCAGATGGAGCGAGAGCCAGAAAAATGAATGGGGGCGCTCAAAAAGCTCCCATAGGGGGAGAAACGAGCGATTTACGCAAATTTTGATCAGAACCAAAGTTGTTGCATTTTAACACACAAATTTGATGGTATAACCAGTTTTTCCAAAAATGCATTTCTTGGAGGTTTTTGGGCTGTTTTGGCGATTTTTTGGCAGAATTTCGGAATTTCGACTGCGGCAATCGGAAGATCAGAAAATTTCACGTCGAAATGTATCCACACAGAATTCTTAAAAGACTCATTCCTATTGTCATGCAGAGGTTGGTTCCCTAGGGATAAACACCTGTGCCAGCGTGGAATTTTCTGACTAAGTAATGGAATACATCGAGAATATTAGTAATTCATTGGCTAGAGCGCTCGAGCAGTTCCTCGTGGAATAGGTGGGCGAATGAACTTAGTATTTCATGTTTATTTTCTCATCTATTCCGTCTTTCCCTCGTGATTTTTTATCAATTTGATACCTGAAAATATGATGATTCAATAGTCACTAGGATCCCAAAATCTTTTTTTGCGTAGCTGCTGAGCGAATTTATGAAACTTCTGATTCGTCTCCTATAAAAAGAATGCCGACTTTCCACCTCCAAAACTCTGCTATGTCTGAAACAAAACAATGTATTAACACGCGGTTGGGTGCATTTGGATGGTGAGGGAATATCCCATCAGAATATACTCGAAGAGTAGTTTCTCATGTCAATGGTGTCATTTATATCGGATTGTTTGAGAATTACCTCTTGACTTTTCCTCAAGAACGCATTCTCAGAAGAATTCTCAATTATTATTCTAAGGTGGAATTGTATGATCTCCCGGAAGAAAGGTTCCTTCTAGGGTTTACATTTCCAGATGAGTTTTAAGCGATTTGCCGCAATTTGATCTCCTCACCAGCCAGAACGTGACAGTTTCATGGAGATCCGCGTCATTTGACTGGACTAGAACCTCACACGATCGATAGATCGAAAAATTCCCTCGAGAATGACCACTTATAAAGTCCATCTAAATGCTCTCGAATCAAGATTCCAAGCTTCTAAATGCAATAAAAAATTTTCTGATCTTTCGATTGCCGCAGTCAAAATTCCAAAATTCTGCCAAAAAACCGCCAAAACAGCCCAAAAACCTCCAAAAAATGCATTTTTGGAAAAACTGGTTATACCATCAAATTTGTGTATTAAGATGCAACGACTTTGGTTCCCATCAGAATTTGCAAAAATCGCTCCTTTCTCGCCCTATGGGAGCTTTTTGAGCGCCCCCATTCGTTTTTCTGGCTCTCGCTCCATCTGGCTGGTGCACAGGCCTCAGGGTGGATTTAGAAAAAATTTTGAAAATACCTATTTCGACGTAAAATTTCCTGATCTTTCGATTGCCGCAGTCAAAATTCCGAAATTCTGCCAAAAAACCGCCAAAACAGCCCAAAAACCTCCAAAAAATGCATTTTTGGAAAAACTGGTTATGCCATCAAATTTGTGTGTCAAAATGCAACAACTTTAGTTCCTATCAAAATTTGCGTAAATCACTTCCCCTCTGATTTAAACCCTTAATACTGTTGTTTTTTCAGTATTTCCGCGGTTTTTCGCTAGCCGTCAGCGTATGCGCAGAGGAAGCTCCTCCGGGGAAAAGGATTCGGATTCTGCATGTCAAAAGCTACAATTTCCCGCCTTGGAACATTCCGAAGTCGCACGTTTTCAGGGTAATCATAATTGTGGTCTTTCTCGTGTTACGTAAGACTGTGTGCGACGCCAAGAACATATGTGCACGCCAGTTTCAGGATTGAACTTGATTCGTATAAGTTACTCAATATAAACTCACTTTTGCGAAAATTTCGATGAATGACATAAGAATAGTCAGTGAATCGTGAATTCATCTAGTCATTTTGAATGTATTTTAGCTCATTCAAAACCTCATGCCAAAATCTACAAAATGAGACGACACGGGCAAGATTTGAGCGACATAGAGCCGAGTAATCAGATTTTTAGAACCACGAGGCCAACCGACTATTGACATAACAATTGCACTTCCTCTCTTCCTCACAAATTGCCTTCTCTACTTGTTTCGTCTCCCCGAATACGCGGGACTTTTTGTTTTTGAATAAGTTTCGAAGAGTATCTCGAATAGGAACCTGTGCCTCGTGGATTCACGTGGATAGGAAACCATACTCGCGTGGATCACAACCGCGATCCGCGGCTTAGACTAGACAAGAGCTTCTAGACCAGGCCATGCTCGCGAATCACCCTATTGATATTGAGAATCAACTAATAGCCCCGAAAAGCTGAATTATACGCTGTAAGAAATTGGTTGAATTTTCAACCAGTTGGTTGAATTTCTCTTTCAACCAAAGGGTTGAATTTTTTTCAAACAAGTGATGGAATCCCGAGTCACGTCGATCGAAAATCCAGGTTCAACAACGAATTGACCTTGATCTTAACTGGATGGGTGGCCACTAATCCAGATCTGCCACGCGTAGGTCGCGTGGATAATACTCCGACCTCTTGACTATGGGTATATATACAGGAACCATGAGATTGGTGAATGGCAGTCTTCGGACGATATTTTTGAGCCACAGAAACAAATTTCTCCATGTTTCCTTGTGAACAAATGAAGAAAAAAAAACATCAGCGGTGGCCGCGCGAGATTTTTCGGAAAAAACCGGGTTAAGCAACATTTTTGAGATTCATAATTCGGATTGGTGACCACTCGGCTCGGGCTGCCGTCTTACCTTAGCAAACCCATAATCTGTATCTATCTGGGAGCCTCACCCAAGCGGTCACCTATCCGCATGATGAATCGCGAAAATATTGCTTAACCTGAATTTTTTCTCAAAAAGGCTCACGTGGCCGGCGCTAATGATTTTTTCTATTTGCTCACGAGAGAACATAAATTTGTTCTGCTGAGCTAAAAATGTTGTCCGGAGACCACCACAAGTATCCATCCCACGAGCCGCGTATTCGTAACCATATGAGCAGTTCTGCGTAAACTTGCTCGCAATGTGTCCCGGCCTGTTGCCGCATCTACGCGTTCTCAATCGATTGTGCAAAACACGTTTATTGTGTATTGTTTTATGCTTCTTCTTAGCAAAAAGTCATATTAGACTATCTCGAGGTTTAGGGGTCAAAATGTCATTTCTGTACCATGTCCGCACCCCTAAATTCGGCGTTCAAAGGCACGGTATGAAAATATACGACTTCTAAACGATTCCTCCACAAGATGACATCAAATTTGGGTATACTTTGAACCTGTTTTCATAGTTTAGAAGTCGCAACTAGTTCGTTTATCCGCTCAACGCTTTGTGTACATTATGTCTCCGAATTCGCGCCAAAATTACTGTTTTGACAATATGTGGTGCGTGAGAGCTTCCATCAACTTGCAAGCGTTCGCTCAGGGGCACATTTTGATCCTCTCGCTTCAAGCTATCAAACAGCTGCGGTATGAACATCCATGATTTCACTTCCGAGAAATGGCGGCGTGCTCTTCTTCGAAAAATGCCGTGGTAAATAAGAGTGTCATTTCCGTACGCATCGCGCAACAAGGTTAAAATATCGATAATCTAACTACTCGTCCGACTTTCTGCAAGTATTTGGTGTGCAAAACACCGTGCTAAGCGAAATGAGCGATTCGTTGACTCCCCAATCCATATTCACTGATCAAACACGAAATGCCATTTCCGTACCTGTCATTTCCGTAGCGAAATAACGATATCGAGCTGAGTTCTCATGGGATTTGACACGCAAAAATTTTTTCCAACTTCCAATACTTTTTAGTTTTGATCCTCGATCTAGATGATATTAGTGGTGAAAAAATCCACCTGACGAGCCCAGAAGTTCAGTTTTGCCTTTCGTCCATTTTTGAGTCTGTTTCGAGCAAGTTTACGCAGAACTACTCATATCCATAGCCATCGCATATTCAACCAACTGGTTGAAGTTTTTCGAAAAAATTTTCACATTGTACATATTAGGATCACTAGTTTTCGTAGATCGATTATTCACTCCATCCGACATTGCACGATAGAAATTTTCGCCACCGGTGGGATCCGCGTAAATTCGTAAGGGTCTTGTGAATAGATGTCGAAGTGATAACATTCCAAGAGGTTTGACTTTTACAGGTGCAAAACCACAGATTTGTACTCTCTCGCGCTCTGGGAAGGAATGTCGGCTTTCACAGTCGCAGTGAAAACGTCTCAAGTGAGCAAAACAATTTCCGATGCGCAAGCACCTTTGGGTTGAAGTCGTTTCAAGCGAATCGTGGTTATAGTGCCCGTCAGCCAACGAATGAGATACATTATTGACCCACTCAGACGTGACGGATGAGCGGTAATTCAAATTCAAATTCAACAAAAACTAGAGCAATTTCGTCAACGTAAGAGGAACGCACGCGCCCTTACGAGACGCAGCCGCACATCAAATAATAGAACCTCGAAGAGTCTCTACAACTTTTACGATGAAGTTAACATTCCGTGGTGGGCAGAGCTCGTTAACGCAATCGACGCGATCAGTCAGAAACGAATGCTATTACGCAAATGGCGTGAACATTTCGCGAATCATGTACCTGTACATCCCTTGAAGTCAGATGGAAGACGAAAGTAATGTACGACTTATTTTTCTCGGCGCAAAAGGATTGCCTCACACAGATCATATTGATGAAATGATTTGGAACGATACATCAAGGATTCAATTCTTTTCCCAGTGTGCACAGGTATCGTGGTACGATGAATAGAATCGACACCAAGCCTGTTGGCGAGGGTGTTCTAGCATGTATTCTATATAGCTGGATCAACGCCTGAGATATCAGTTTCACTATGCTCTCAACGGATTAGGATGCAAAACGCTGTGGAGGGTAAATAACTCACCTGAAGTTGTTTGACTGAACTCTGGGTGGTCTTCATTATCGTTCGAAGTCTCCCCAAGAGGAAGGGTTGCTCTGCAAGATGAAGAAATAATAGTTATGTAAAACATTGACATGTGATCGAGGTGCTTGAACAGAGCTGACAAAAGCTCGAAGATTCCAGATCGTTAGGCGGTGAGTCAGTGATTCATTGCCTCACGATCTGCCACAAGACAAGACGATACGATGATTGGCTGCTATCGTTATTGGCGTAAACAACGTTTGCCTTTATTGTTATCGATATCGATCTTGTTGAATGTTGTGGTGCGCTCATCGCTACCGTGTTGGTCTTGGTCCATAATATTGCGGTAATTGATACTATTTGATAAGTGAATCGTCTCAAATAGAACATATGTTTTCGGCAGAGCCTGATATCTCCATTTACCTGGTTGCCTACTTGTCAACACACATGAACGACAAATGAAATCAACCGTCTGGTCTCGCACGAGTATAGCTGTTTGTTTACATTGTTTGAACCGAGCACGTGGATTTATTATGATGCAGTTGGTCATCAGCTCGGCATAATAAGTTGGTTTCAATAATACCACATCGGCGAGACTCTTGAAGGCTCGAGCTACTGTTCGGAAGTTTAATAAAGTTCAAGAGGTACAGTATTGTTCTTCTAAATTTCTTGTCAATCTGATCCGAGCTGTATTGGATGATATGAGTTGAACGCAGGACCAACTCCTCATCCAAGTAATTATCAACTTCATGATATGTGCAGTCTCTAAGGAAGCTACCCAACATTTGGTAATTTTCAAGCAAATTTCTCGTCAAACTGGAATCTCCACTGGATTAGCTCTCATGTTCAAATTCTCAAAATAGTAGTTTCACATAGAGAAGAATGCGCAACCCTCATTTGGCTCATTCTGATGTCAGAGTTGTCATCATAACTCCATTGTTGAGGGACATCAAGAATCAGATACATAAAATCTCAATTGTCTGTAATGTTCATAAACTCATTATTGATTGTCAAGAGAATGATGGATGAAGAATATTGTACTTAATGTTAGACTCTCAAAATGAAACAGAGAACAGCCACGCTTATCATATATTTTGGGAATTTTGAAGAAGATTAGTTGATGTCAATGCTTGTATGACTATGAGTAGAAAACAAAATTATGCATCTGATCAGTTCTCATGACTTACATGTTTCTCACAACAAAGCTATCTAAATGAGTTCACGCTGAGTAGATACCTTGTCAATCTGATTTGAGCTGTACTAGATGTGTTTGTTGTTGGGCCTATATTATATGAGTTTAACGCAGGACCAACTCCTTATCAAAGTAGTTATTAACTTCATTAGATGTGCAGTCTCTAGGAAGAATTTCCCGTCAAACTGGAATTTCCACTGGTTTAGCTCTCATGTTGAAATCCCCAAATACCAGTTCCACATAAAGCAAATTGCGCAACTTTCATTTGACTCATTCTCTATCGGAATTGCCATAATAACTGTATCGTTGAGGGACATCAAGAATCAGGTACATAAAATCTAAATTGTCTGTCTTGTTCATTAACTCACTATTGATGGTCAAGTGAATGATGGATGAAAAATATTGTACTTAGAATCTGATCAGTTCTCATGACCAGGAGATGATGTATTCATTTGACTATATTAAAATCATAACTCTCAATATTCATGAAGATGGTTACATTGACAAGGAATCTGCTCTGCGTAAACTTATTCTTGGTAGCTCCATAAAGACAGAACATTCAAAAAAATCTAGATTCAAATGTATTGACTTGTCTGGGATTAACATGGAATTAAAACTCGCTTGATGAAGAACATTTTCAGTAGCGAAGAAGGAACATCTGGAAATACCATGGAATGTCACGAGAAAACAATGAATTGAGTTTTTCGTAACCATTATTTGTGCCACAGAAATACATCATGAAAATCTCTTGCTATTCTTCTTCAATTCCACCAACAGGGTACAAAGTTTGGTTACTTTTTTCCACAGAATTCATGTGATGAATTATCATATTTTCTCACTCAACTTGGTATTGATGAGAGAGCATCAGAATTCAAAATCACAATTGATTTTTATTAACATCTATCCCCGATTCTGATGACAACCAAGACATAAGTCAGTCACAAAACTGTCAATATATGTGACGAGAATAAACTTCTCAACAAAAGCAAACTGATGAAATTAATGAACAATCAATCCTGCAAATGGGCCACGAAAACGCGAGTAAAAAATCCCACAACAAAGAAGCACGTGACAACTTGCATTGCATCAATAACACGATTATTAGCTACAATGCCTACAATAGCAATACATATACGCTGGGGGAATCTAGGGAACGTTTCCAAGCCTCTATGCGTTAACTCGACGCGTCAAAAATGTGATGTCGAAAAACTCATGATACCGACAAACAAAGATGCTAAATTGCGAATAATAAACGATTTGGGGGGCAAAAAGATATGTGTAAACAGTGGAGGGCACTCGTGGTATAAAGTAATATATGCAACTCGTGCTGGGTACTGCGTTTTTTTCCGCGGAACTCGTGCTGAACGTCGGCGAAGCCGACGTCCGAGCACTCGCCGCGGAAAAAGCGCAGTTTCCAGCACACGCTGCATAATGTACCATATGAAATTACACGGTTTAGGATTTGTTCAAAGCTCGTTTGTACTCTATCGCCATCACAGCTGACTGATTGATGTGAGCTGATATTTTGTAAGAATCTCAATGTCCAATTGGGTCGGTACTCGGTACATCCGTTTGATGAGGCGTTGCGCATTCCCAATAGTTGATGATTTTACTTTCTTGATCTGTCGTAGGGTCCATTCGATCGATATACATTCACCTTGTTCAAACTGTGCTTCCCGAAGACTATCCGAGTATTACTTTTATGCATCTTATGATTCTTTCAATGACAACTCTAGCGAATGGCTTGATGCATTGACACCGTTGGCGAATATCGAATTCCGAGCGTATTTGGAAAGGAACGGCGGATCAGACGCTACGTAATTAGATTCTCGTTACTCGGACTCCAAGTTCATAGCATCGTTGCTCGAATGGAATTATCCATTTTCTGTCTGGAGCCTTCCGTTAACACGCGAGATACTGATTCCCAGTCCATTTTTACCATTTCTTTGTCAAGGGATCGATTCTGACTAGCTAAATAGAGCAGTCTAATTGGAATATTTTCCAGTCCATTGGCCATGAATGTAATGTAACAAGTAGCTTCGAACATCTCAACGCAATCGGACTTGATAGTGTTTGGAGATGTAGTCTGATTGCATCAAGAGATTAGGAGTCACTCATTACTTACGCAGGCTGAATAGAAGTCTCGGTGGCTGCAACATCCGCTACTGCATCGTCTTTTTTTTAAATATATCGTAATGAAAGTTACTCGAGCTTCCGAAGGAAGTAGGATGAAAATTTCCTCGGACGATACTATTCGCGTGTTAGCTCTCTTCTACTCGGTCAATTCTATCTCCTGAGACTAGTTCAATCATTTTCTACCCATTTCTGAAAATCTGTAGAGTGAGAAATATCCGAGAGTCGATCGACAAATCAGATTAGCCCTTTCAGACGGCCGCTACTGAGTTAAGCCAAGTTCGTGAGTTTGTCCGTTCATGCAGAGCCACTGTGAAATAGCTTGCTCTCGTCCACTGAAGATAACAATTGAAGGAGAACTAGGAAAGGCCTTTTTGACCAATTAAATTTTGTTGACAGTCGAGCGTGTGTCTCTAGGGTTGCCGAGCTATACTTCACTCTTCTGTACAGATATCTCGACGAATATAACGTTACATTGGTGTATTTCCATCTAGTTTCAATTTGGTAGAGTGAATAATGAGAAATAGGGTGAGTGTATTCAACATCCCTCCTTAACCCGCTTTGCCATTAGTTTCAACCCACTTCAATGTATTGTGACGTCCTCTATTACATTTTTAATCTTGTTCCAAGATTTTTGAAATGAGCAAGGTTAATTCATTCTTCATCAACCAGAGCGAAGTTATCGCAATTTTCCCAAAAAGTTATTTTTTGTGAGCTCGCGAACAAATGTGCCCATCATGCCCCCATGGATCCATTTTTTAGCAACTCTGGTTTGCCTCAACATTTTTCTATATACTTTAGCTCATTTTAGAGCTTGTTCCACGACATTTAAAATGAGATTGAATACGCCTGATTTAAACCCACTGAAGTCAAGCTGTCTCGATTTTCCCAAAAGAACGATGAAAATCGTCGATGAAGTGCATAAAATCATTTTTATCGACGTGCAAACTCATGCGGGGCTTCTTGCCGGTCCGAAAAACCATTTCCCACCGATTTTGACGCGATAAAAATGTTCTAGGTCTTAAAAAAGTCGTACCGCACTTCCTTCCGAGACAGCCATATGGGGGCATGTCGGATACACTCCGATGTTGGCCTTCTTGTTTTAGAACTTATCTCCGTGTTTTGTGCATAAAATAGCTCAGATCGGACTTTTACAACTCTGGAAGAGCGAATTTCAAAGGTCTTGAGACAAGGTATGGAATACGCCATACGTTGAGATTGGTGTGACTAAAAAATTTGGCACCGCTATCACTGAATGTAATTTTCTCGGTAATTCCTTCAACTGTGCAAACACGAATAATGAATAATTCAATACCAATCTTCTGGGAAATGCCAAGATGATTCGGCGAAGGTGGGTCTTAGACACTTATTCCTTCATATTCTAACATAACGAACGTGAAAAAAATGTGAAGAAATGTCAAGAAGTGCTCATTACTAAGATCGGCGTATGGATGCAAGTTGGGTACAAAGGCAAGTTGATTACATTTGCCATATTACATAATAAATATGATAAAAAAAAAAAAAAAAAAAATGAGTGACTATAGCAAATTTTTCACACTGAATGAAAAACTGAACTACTACTATCTTCTTCGATGCAATGGCCTGGAATGCTGTCTAAACCTGTCTCGTAGAATACATTAGATATAACTTTATATAATAACTTTCCCATACAACTAGCGTCGTTTGAGGCTACTTTGCTGTACTTTGGTTATTTCCACCGCAATTTTACTAATAACTCCAATATGCAGCAACGAATCTTCACTTGATATTTGGCACCCGAGTTGGTTGAATGAAATGAAAATTCGACCAATTGGACGATTCTTGACAAGACTGTATGTGGCACAACAAAATGAGATCCTGAAGGTTCCTTCTTTAGTTTATTTTTCTAGGAGGTTCCAGGAAGCACAGGTGGCGATCTGTCTGTAAACCTTGGGCAAAATCTCATTTCACCACCAAAAGATGATATCTTGAGCCGCAGAGTCTAAACTCTGGAGCATTCCTGAGCAAACAGCTCATTTGATTAGCATTTCCAAAATGGGCCCATATTGAGAAATACATGTAGTAATGCATAGACCATAGATTGCGGCTCAAAAAAGCTTGATCGTTAGCCTCTGCATCTCTGGGTGTCGTCTTTTCATTCTCAAAGAACAGTACTATGAAAGATTCAGGAAAATATGCGGCCCTACACTCGCTGGACTCTCCTATAATCAGTAGCTACAATCACGTCGATTACAAACATGCGTCTCCGGAGAGTTCATTCGGGATCCCAAAAAAACTATCCTGATCGAAGTAGGCCTAGATTATTTATTCGACCTAACAATTGTTGATTGTAATGGTGCTTGTAGTAGAATACGTTGTCACCGGTCCACCAACTGAGCTAAACAATCCATCTATCTAGATGAAAAGACTGTAAATGTTCGTGTGTTCATTCCATGGTTCTAGGTTCATGCACAAGGGGGAATAGTAATGAGTTTCCGTTTGGATTCGGAAGGTATAAGCAAGACGAGTGTTGTAAAATTTGGAGGCAATATCAAAAATAATCGCTCATGCGCTACTTACTGGTGTGTGTACAGCTGTCCACAATGCCCAGCAATCGCATTCCCCCTGAACAAATTGAAGGATTCATTCTTATTTCATCTCACACCAATAAAACTTTCATGAGTCATGTGATGAGTAACAGAATAAAAATATTGAACAAGAATTCTCCAAGCCCCAGGAATCTGTGTAATTTTGATAGCCTATCAATCTCCATAGATTCTTACTCAGAATATGATTCAAAAATTGCATCTCTCATTACCATTGAGAAGTTCTTATGTGCTCGAGTTCTAACTTCTGTCGAGGTATCGAGATGTTAGAAAGGAAAAAATTCGTTTCTCAGGGATGGACATTGAATTTAAGTTACAAAGTACAGAGAACGTCAGTAGCATGCACCGTTTATATCGATCAAGGCAGAGGCAGAGATTAATTGAATATCTTATGCAAGTTTCCGATACTAGGTTGACCACAAAATTGCACGAGATATCGTTCGTGCCTCGCTCGTAAGGTTCTCCGATTCCAAGCAGTTATTTCGAAAACCGATCATCCGAAAAAATGAGCCTCAACCTCATAAACTCGGTCCGAAATATTCTACTATGGTAAGAGTCTCCCCGCGGTTGGAGGATGCCCGCGTTACACGTATTTGTGCCGTGAATAGAAAACGCACGCAACTTGGATACCGATGGATATGGTGGATTTTTGAACGAAATCTGATAGAATTGAACCCTATAAAACTTCGGGGAAAAGTTGGAACGGCCCCTCAAACCCTGTCTGACCAAAACAACATTTTACTACTGAATCTAGAAAAAGGTCCATGGTGTGTGATTAAATAGATGGAGTGAGGGTTTTGGAAGTTATAAAGAACGATGCCACTCAATTTTATTGTTGAGGAAATCGCAACATATTCTTCCCTGTTTCTGATGATATTTGGGTTATTTACATGCTCACAGCAAGCCACCGCTAGTGATTAAATGAGCGTAGGTATTGATTCTGCGATGAGACTTAGGGCTCCCACATTAGGGGAGAGAGGGGCAAAATTGGACGGATTTTGCGTTGGGGTTATCTTGTGATACTTGAGGCTATGCGCGCTATGGAACACTGAAGTTCGAGCGTTGAATAGATTATAGAATAATTTTCAGATCCCTAGGTCTCAGCGTTCACACTTTTTCTTGAAGTTTGAAAAAAAAAAATCGTTCACGTTCGCCCCGCCCTTGCGGGCTTCATTGGCAAGTTTTGGAGGCAATTCTGGACAGTCTTTGAAAGTCGAGGTACACAGCAATATCCTCCGTCTATTCAAATCGCATTTCCCCACCAAAACACGCGGTAATAGCCTAAAATCAAGAGGGAAACCCTATCGCGACTTCTACATTCTTTCACAGCCTAATAGCGAGCGAGGTATTTTTTTCATTTTTTAAGGCTCGTTTTAAGGTAGCACTCCGCAGTCATCGAGCTACCAAAATTCACAAGTATACTTTACAAGTTTACGAATCGATATCCGTTTTTATAAGTGGGGGTCACCGACCTTTCTTTTGCGTACGAAAATCATAAACATTCCGCTCTTATACAACATGATTGTAAAGTACTCGACCAGCCGAGAAATTCTGAAAGTTCGACGCGTTGTGAGTTTTGCAAAATTTTCACGAAGTTATTCGAGTCGATTTGAAAGTTTGCGTGGATGTTGATAATTATCAGATTGTTGTGATCAGATGGATCAGGAAAGGAATCAGAGGGATCAGTCGCGCGACGATCACATGGGATCAGCAGAGGGATCAGTTTGTTTTGCTGCCACACACGTGGTCTGGTCTCGAGGTTATGTGTCGGTACGTCAGTCTCAGTATTCGCAGCCCGAGGAGGCGGTTGTCGGATTTGGTGGCGGAGTCATCGAGCTACCAAAATTCACAAGTATACTTTACAAGTTTACGAATCGATATCCGTTTTTATAAGTGGGGGTCACCGACCTTTCTTTTGCGTACGAAAATCATAAACATTCCGCTCTTATACAACATGATTGTAAAGTACTCGACCAGCCGAGAAATTCTGAAAGTTCGACGCGTTGTGAGTTTTGCAAAATTTTCACGAAGTTATTCGAGTCGATTTGAAAGTTTGCGTGGATGTTGATAATTATCAGATTGTTGTGATCAGATGGATCAGGAAAGGAATCAGAGGGATCAGTCGCGCGACGATCACATGGGATCAGCAGAGGGATCAGTTTGTTTTGCTGCCACACACGTGGTCTGGTCTCGAGGTTATGTGTCGGTACGTCAGTCTCAGTATTCGCAGCCCGAGGAGGCGGTTGTCGGATTTGGTGGCGGTGTAGATGGTGAATTTTGCGACTGCCGTGCTCTTTACCATGTTCCTGGGCCTCGGGGTTGCATGGGCCCGTGCTGTTTGTGTTTCTTGCATAGCCGCGAGAGTGATTTTCTAGGAGTGCCGAGTGCGTTGGGGTGGATTTTTAATTTTGCCGCTCTCGTTCATCGTGCATCAGGGCGAAATAACATGTCCGGAACGGAAAGAAACCTCCGAAAAGAAATGTATGCTGCTACTTATGGAGGTAAGGTCTGCTGTCACATGATATTTCGACAAATTCTATCCATAGTTCTACGTTTTAACAAATCACAAAAATCTATAAACTTCATAATCTACATCGGGGGATGGCTTCATTATAATATATGAGGTATTAATATGAAACATCAACTTTGGTGAGGTATTGTTGTTGACGTTCGAACGAACTTTTGTCGCCAGCGAACATGGGTTCTACAATTTACATGGGCGGAAAAAAGTCCAAATTTGCCGTCCGGATATAATCATTATTCGGAAAAGCAGGGAAGATCTCTTGTAATGATTAATAAAACCGATAAATAATCGACCAATAATCGATATTAACTGTCTCAAGCCATGTCAGAAGCTTCAAAAATGTTGTAATTTGCATTGCATATTTGGCGCAACCGGCCGTTCTGATGGGTATTTTTTCCGTCCATGTAAATTGGAATCGTCTATCTTTCCGGCGACGGCTTCGCTCTGATTGATCGGTTTTCTTCCGGCCGACTCACTTTACCGTTCCGGACAATTTTTTTCCGGATCCATGTAATTTTGCGCTGAAGTCGCCTCGCCTGCTGCACCAGAAAGCATTGCTGGTACAAATATGAATTTGAATTGTCTGTAGCTAAACCTTGGCTTTTTATTCTAGAGTGGAATAAAAGTGAAAATGAGTCTAAGTCGTCAGCTTAGTCTGAGATATGTGATTAGGAAAAAGATCTTTTCAAAATCGTACATTTTTGAGTTTATCTTGTGGTTGAGTCTAATTTGGACTAGAAATCGAAATTCTAGGAATACTACTTCGGTCGTCAACAAACCCGCTTTCATGCAGCATTTTTGGAGAAAAACGTTTCAAAGAGTGAGATGTAACGGTGTTTGGCCCGGGTTTTGGATGATTTCGGAGACGACCGAGATGTTTGGGTAAGGGTGGCTCATAAGATAAAAACTTCGACACTTTCTGTCGAGGCATGCAGCATATGGCCTATAGGACTGTCGTGCAAGTGACCAGGTTGCGGAGGTGGTACCACCGCCTTATAGCTCACTCAACCCCGCCTGCTTGCGCAAGTTCGACAGAAATTTGGATTTCTTTGCGCAGGCGTAAAAACGCCAGCTTGTTGCGGCTCCATCGCTCATGCTTGAAATACAACTGCACGTTTCCATGCATCGCACTTACAACTTTGGGGGCAGAATTGACAACAATCGAGATGCTCGGACGGTTGGGCGCAGATCCACCAGAGAACAAATTCCTTGTGAATTAACATAATTCTCGACACAATAGCGACCTTCTGGAACGGATGCCAGCCCTATACCAGATCCCTTATTCAGTCTCATTCGGTAAATGAGCTGATCCACTCAAATCCCAACGCAGTATCTGTGTAGAACTCGTTAGACACGAATTAAGCACCCGCTCGGGATCGTATCGACACCATTCCAGATGCTCGGTCATTTGGGCGCATGATTACGATAGATTCTTATTCCTCGTCAACTGACATGAACCTTGACACAAGAACCATCTGCCTTACGGATGCCTTGCTGAAAGTCGATGTGGTCCTCCAACGGTCCTCGGCGAGTATCGATATGGTCCCATTTCGGGTCCTTGGAGAGTGTCGATCTAGTTCCATACCGGTCCTCGCCGAGTGTCGATGTGGTCCTCTACCGGTCCTCGTGAAGTGTCGATCTGATCCCGTACTGGTCCTCGATGAGTGTCGATGGGATTCCATACCGGTCCTCGGCGAGTGTCGACGGGGTCCTATGCTGGTCATCGGCGAGTATCGATCTCGTCCTGTACCGGCCCTTGGACAGTGTGATTCTGATTCCGTACCGACACTCGTCGGGATTCGGTACGGGACCACATGACACTCGCTGAGGACCGGTAGAGGACCACATCGACACTCGCCGAGGACCGGTATGGGACCCCATCGACACTCGCCCAGGACCGGTACGAGACAAGATCGTCACTCGCTGAGGATCGATAGAAGACCAGATCGACACTCGCCAAGGACCGGTACGGGACCAGATCGAGACTCGCCGAGGACGGGTACGGGACCAGATCGCAACTCTCTGGGTACCCCTATAGGACCAGATCGACACTCAGAGAGGACCGGTACAGGACCCCATCAACACTCAACGATGGCTGGAACTGGACCACATCTCGACTGAGACGACTGGGCCAATTCTTACCAAGGAAATCTTTTGGTATTTTTCCCCCAAATAGTCCCCCCCCCCCCCCCGGTGATCATGCGCCCAAAAGACGGAGCATCTGGTATGGTGTCGATACGATCCCGAGCGGGTGCTTAATTCGTGTCTAACGAGTTCTACACAGATACTGCGTTGGGATTTGAGTGGATCAACTCATTTACCGAATGAAACTGAATAAGGGATCTGGTATAGGGCTGGCATCCGTTCCAGAAGGTCGCTATTGTGTCGAGAATTATGTTAATTCACAAGGAATTTGTTCTCTGGTGGATCTGCGCCCAACCGTCCGAGCATCTCGATTGTTGTCAATTCTGCCCCCAAAGTTGTAAGTGCGATGCATGGAAACGTGCAGTTGTATTCC
Source organism: Eretmocerus hayati (assembly GCA_029851415.1). NCBI lineage: Eukaryota > Metazoa > Arthropoda > Insecta > Hymenoptera > Aphelinidae > Eretmocerus > Eretmocerus hayati. The sequence goes on along the minus strand of CM056742.1, from coordinate 191,802,204 downwards.
AAGCATGAGCGATTGAGCCGCAACAAGCTGGCGTTTTTACGCCTGCGCGAAGAAATTCAAACTTATGAAGGTCTTGACGTGGCTTGACACAGTTAATATCGATTATTGGTCGATCTTCATCAAATTTTGACTTTCTCCCGACCGCGTGATTTGTAGAACCCATGTTTGCCGGTGACGAAAGTTTGTTCGAACGTCAACAACAATACCTCATCAAAGTTGATATTTCATATTAACACCTCATATATTATAATAAAGCCAGACCTAACCTCCACAAGTAGCAGCATACATTTCTTTTCGGAGGTTTTTTTTCTGTTCCGGACATGTTATTTCGCCCTGATGCACGATGAACGAGAGCGGCAAAATTAAAAATCCACCCCAACGCACTCGGCACTCCTAGAAAATCACTCTCGCGGCTATGCAAGAAACACAAACAGCACGGGCCCATGCAACCCCGAGGCCCAGGAACATGGTAAAGAGCACGGCAGTCGCAAAATTCACCATCTACACCGCCACCAAATCCGACAACCGCCTCCTCGGGCTGCGAATACTGAGACTGACGCACCGACACATAACCTCGAGACCAGACCACGTGTGTGGCAGCAAAACAAACTGATCCCTCTGCTGATCCCATGTGATCGTCGCGCGACTGATCCCTCTGATTCCTTTCCTGATCCATCTGATCACAACAATCTGATAATTATCAACATCCACGCAAACTTTCAAATCGACTCGAATAACTTCGTGAAAATTTTGCAAAACTCACAACGCGTCGAACTTTCAGAATTTCTCGGCTGGTCGAGTACTTTACAATCATGTTGTATACGTGTTTTTATGGAAGTAAACATAGAAAATGCAGTAATCTCTAACAAAGAACCCTAGAAATCCTGAAAAATTTAAACTCCCATATAAAACCTTTGGAGAACACATGAGTATGGCAACATATATGTCAAGCCGACCAAAATGTAAATAATTATCACTGTGACGAACAATACATCTTCGAGAAACCACCAGCGGAGCAGACTTCAATCGCTATGCGCGTGCGCAATGCGAAGCATGCATGTGTTGTGGTCAGTACGTATCAAGGAGGTTGGAATGTCATGATACGTCACCAACCGCGAGAACTACCTCAACATTATTGGAATAGGCGCTTTATTGGTACACTATCGTCTTCAGCAATCAGCGATCGACTCGCGGCTTCTAAGTCGACTTTTCTGATTATCCTTCACATTGGATGATTTTATACGTACCCCGCGTCAAATAGTGCGTGATAATCAAGTCAAATATCATGGGGAAGTGTGAATGCGTATAAGCGAGCATTCGCTCCGGGCATGTTAACAGCGGCAACTTACCTCTAATCTGACTCCTAAGGCGGTCATTTGACATCGTAACTACACGTTGTCACCCATTTTGCTTTCTCTAAAGCAAAGCACTTGACTGTGATGATATTCAAAAGTACTTCAAATACCAAAAATATTACTCAAAGTAGCATTTACGCGGCGAAAGCCTGGACTCGCCTCCGACCGAGCTACTGAGCTTGTCCCGATTTACCCCCGTCCGGATTCACCCTACTTTCCCCTACTGTGTGTATGAGTTGGCTTCTAATATTTAAACTGCGTCGGTGGCAGTCGGTATATTCAGTGATTTTTCCTTTTTTTGTGATTCCCCAGCTGAAGAATCACCAAGATATTTGTGAAACCAGTGCGAAATTTTTTAGTTGTATTAATCAATCTTAACGTACCTAAGCGGATTCGATTCCTTGTCTCGAGACCTTCAAAATACGTCTTTGGGAGTCGTTCTTACGGTTTCAAAACTCGGTTTTGGTCCTAAATTATGTACTAAAAACGTAGGTGAATTGTGACACAAGGAGGCCAACATCGGGAAGAGTTCATTACGTGAAAATATGTTAGTATAGTGCCGAGAACAAATGGAAAGGTCCAAATGTGGTTGCACGGCGATGGAAATGGACAAAAACGATTCATGGACTTTATCACCGATTTACATTGTTCTAAATAATGAAAACAAGTCAGATCCAGTACAGTTAGTCAGAAATGGACTCACCTTAGCTCATTCCAGAAGGCTCGGGACAAGCTTTGAAATGAGCTACGCTACGTTGAATTGAAAAAATGGCTTAACGGAGGTGAGTTGCGTGCACTCACTCTAGTGAACATTGACTCGAACAGAAATCATCTATCCAAGTGAGTTCTCGAATATAGACTGTGAAAAATCCTAATGGATTTCACCTAACTGTGCTCGCATAGCCCCAAGTATCGTCAGATAACCCCAATGCAAAATCCGTCCAATTTCGCCCCACTCTCCTCTAACTTATACGTCATCGATTAGAATTCGAAAGTTCTCTCTAGAACATCCGCCAACGACCGATTTTTATCGGTTCATCACGCAGGGTACCTATAGAAATTTTGGAACCAAATTCAAGGACTTTTCAAGGTTCTCAAGGAGGCGAATCTCAGAAATCCAAGGACTTCAAAAGGGCAACTGGAGGCTCCTATAAAATTCCCAGACAAAATTCTATTCGTAGAAAAATATAACTACCCATTAATGTTACACAAATGATCATACATTATGTCGCTAGAGTTCTTGAATCATGAATGCATGCTTGTCCACGAGAAAAACGAAAAATAATCGAAATGGAGTACGTTGGATACATTTCTTTCGACGAAAACCAAACATTCTGGAAACTCTTCAAGAGCATGATCTAAAAGAATCGAGGAAGATGCTAGGGGATTCAGCTTGAGCGCCAAAACAATCCATCTTATAGATGAATATTGATATTCGACTTCTCGCCATCTCAGAGACAATCCATAAATTAGAGAATGATGGATATCACTTTTCTCACACCGTTACTCTGGCAAAGTATTCTTTAGTTGGGAGATCTGATCTCCGAGACATTAACGTTTCGCATGGGTGACGCCCGTGTCCGAGAAAATTCAAGGAGTGGCGCCCATATCGATTGATGTACGTTGTCTATCATTTGGAAAAACAGACCAAAAGGAATTTTCAAGGATGTCGCGAGCATGTCAGGAGGAGGGCGTTTCAAGGATTTCAAGGATCTATACACACTCTGAATTTAGGGAGTACGGAATCTCAGCTTCTTACATTTAGTTTCTCATCACTTTGGTAGATGTCTGTGAGAAAATATCCCGCGACTCCCTGTGAAGGAAGTTAATACGCTCGTAACGTTATTTTGACGTTAATATATGAGATGATTATTTGGTCTCATCGATCTTGAAGGACGGTGGGGAACTAAATAAATTCCCAAAATTTCGTGAAAGAAATTTTATTGCTACGTTTCGTCCACTAGGTTTCGTGGACCTCATCAGGCTCCAGGTTTGTTATTCTTTAGATGAAATTTTGGGACTTATTTAGTTCTCCACCGTTCTTCAAGATCGATGAGACCAAACAATCATCTCATATACTCATCAGCCCTAGTTCCCTAGCCGAGAAAGTCTGGTACGATCGAATCACCGCAGACGCTAGCAATGGTTCACTTCGGGCATGTAAACAACACGAAAAACCACTAACGCCCGGGAAAATTGTTGCAATGCGGTTTTTTGAACAGCAAAATAGAGTGGCATCGTTATATGTACCTTTACTAACCCTCTTGGAGCTACTTTATCGATTTAATCAAACTTCATGTACCTTTTTCTAGATTCAGTAGTAAAATGTTGTTTTGGTCAGACAGGGTTTGAGGGGTCGTTCCAACTTTTCCCCGGGTTCTAGTGAGCCCCCATAACATCATATATTTTTGTAGGGATTCATGCTCCTATAGCGTATCAGGTTTCGAGCAATTTTCATTCAGGTCATAAATAGGTACATTTAACGTGGGCATTCTTCTTTCGTGCCTCAAAAACGGGACATTACAAGAATGTCGAATGTCGAATGCTCATCTCGAACCATCTGAATAATTCCATCGTAATTGAGTTTCAGTTCATCATTTCATTTTGTCTTACAAAGAATATGTTTGGATGTACTACATGTTGCGAAGCCTACCTTGGAATTCTGAATGAATTGATTAGACTGTACAACGAAATTTTGGGTTCAAAATGTCACATTGACCGGACCATGCGTATTTTTTGACGCTCTTACCGTATCCTAGCCCCAAATTGCTCCAAGGCGTCAGGGTGTTTTATCGATTGCGAAAAATCGTTCTTTTCCAAGGTTCTTACTAGCGGAGATGAAAATTCTGACGTGGCGCTCAGAATGAAGTACGGCATCGTGTTCAGATGCTCATTTGGCGTCGAACAATCATATTTGGATACCCGCGCGAGCGAGAATGCCTTTCCTCGTGATTCACGCAACGCTGAAGGAATCGGACCAGAAACTCGCATCAAGTCGCCAGCAGCGCGTGGGGTATAAATCTTTGCAAAGTATCTCGATGCCCTGACGGTTTTCCCCCTCCATCCTTCTAAACTCACGTGACCTCCGATTCTATGAAAGGCTGAATAAGTGCAATTTTCCGCACTATGATTGCAAGATAGTTTTCGAATTCGCTCGAATGAAAATATGCAACATTCACACGCGATTGTGATGAAAACTATCATATCCTCACATCGCTTGCAGGCTTGTTACGGACAATAAAGGGTATTTCGACTAAAGATATTTCGTAATGAACGTAACCTATCCTAGTGCCCGAAAACGGGCCACGCGCTGAGAACAGAGATATACTATTGTCAGATTGCCTCTCACAGGCACTTTTGGTACCAGATGGCCGCAGAAGGAAACAGATTGGGCATTGCTTGCATGAAACTGTACTCGTGATACTGCATTCCTAGCGCTCGTTGGACGTCTAAGTGCCGAGCGCAAGAGAGAAGGCCAGATTCGATTAGGAGCACAGTCTTTAAACCGTGTGTAAGACCGTGATTAGAAGCGATTTGTGCCGAAATGAGTAAGCGTTGCCGTCGATAAAGCAAAAAACCTACTCCATCAATGCTAAATCTTGTCCTTAACACGCAGAAAAGTAGGCCGGAGATGGCGCGACGCGCTCGCAGCTGACGATCGTCCGCTCTCGACTCGAGTAAACAGGGGATAGGCCAGTAAGTGGAACATTGGTTTCTGAAAAAAAAGTAGTAGATGTTTCTTTTTTTTTCTGGTGTAGGGTACCATATAGAATACTAAAACATAAAACGGAACAATTTTTGGCCATGGCAAAGAATTATAGCAACAAAATAGTGAGAATTCAAGCACTTTTTTCCACTATTTTGCGTGCAGTGATTCTGGATTACATATTATATCGTTTATGCCTCAACCATATTGTAGCTGGTTCAATTCTCTACAGATTGAAAAAAAAAACATCTCTCTATCGTTTTCCCAACCCCCGTTATTTAGCAACAAAGAAAGGGTTGAGCCGAATTCCACCCCTACCTGTAACTCCACGGAAAATGCATGAATTATCCTGTGATCCTAGAATATATGTATTTCATGTTCTACAATACCCATACCAAATTTCATTAAGATCGGTCCATTAACAACGGAGCACTTGCAATTTGTTTATCAAAATTCGTCGATTTTGCCATAACTATAAAAATGCTCCATGACCAGATAGAGAAAAATTCAAAATGGAGGACCTTCCGGGACCTTCAACAACAATAACCAACCATAAAATGAATTTTTTATTGATCGTACTCAGCCCCAGGTGCAATTGTTTATAACTTTCAGATTTTTGACATTTTCTTTTGCGCACAGGGCCTCGAAGAGTCAACAAATCGAAAAAATTCTTTCTGATTCGTGTAGTTCTAGTCAATCTCTGAATTTAAAGAAAAAAAACGTTGTCCTAGGACGTTCTGGGCCCGAGTCACGTTTTTTTTTAAATCATTGTTCTTAAACAATTGAGCCTGGAAGGCTGTTGTCCTAGGACGTTCTGGGCCCGAGTCACGTTTTTTTTAAAAATCATTGTTCTTAAACAATTGAGCCTGGAAGGCTGTCTCTTGGGGAAAATATGGAGGAGACCCGAAACTTTAATAAAAAAAATATTGGCACTACGTACCTCGGCTTTCCTCGCCACTGTTGTTAGCAGTTGTTGTAAATTTCGGCTGTAGCCGAAGCCGGCTAGTGGCGGCGGAGTGGGGGTACTCTCTCTCGGCGCCGCGCGGCCCCGCAGAAAACAAAGCGCGCTCTTCAAAGTCGAGCGCGCTGGAAAATTTTGCAATATCTCGGGTTCTACCCAACCTTTTTCATTCATTCTTTTTTTAAATAGGGGTAGCTCGACAAAAAAGAAACATAATGGCGTATGTTTCAGGGTGATTGGATGGATTTGTGTATGTATAAAAATATCTACATTTTGAGTCAAATTTTTACCTCTCCGTTTTTTATCCGTTTTGGTGTTAGGAAGTCTCCCAGAGCTTTTATACTTCGTGAATCATCCACAGAAAGTTGTTGTCAAATCATGCGACAACTCTTCATTTTTTCTATCTCATTTGAGAAAATGCTTTTCCGAAATTTACATTCATAATCCAAAAATTTTGCGAGATATTTCAGTAATAGTTGAGTTGAGATAGCAGGAAGTAGATATACTTTCATTATCTTTATGGACTTTATTGATAAATACTTATGATCAGATACAATTATTATAAATTTTATTCATCTGTTGAGCTTCCTGATTCGTTGGATTGAGGCAGAATATTCCTCATTCCTTGAGTATGAATGTACTTGCCAGCCTATATGTCTCATTTTGACACATGATGTCCTATTGTATCATGATGCCGTGAATAAATTTGGAAAGAAAAAAATTAGAATTATTGAGTAATAAAATGAAATTCTAATTTAAGATATACCCTTCAATTGAAAATCGTTATGAAAAAGTGTCACTGAATGGATTGTTTCAATTTTTCAATGACAGTGAGCAACATTCATTTCTGTTTTGTTATTCAACAACAACTTTCTGTGGAGTATCCACGAAGTATGCAAGCTTTGGAAGACTTTCTAACACCAAAACGGATAAAAACCGTAAAGGTAAAAATTTGACTCAAAATTGAGATATTTTTATACATACAAAAATTCATCCAATCGCCCTGAAACATACGCTATTATGTTCTTTTTGTCGAGCTACCCCTATTTAAGAAAGGAATGAACGAAAAAAGTTGGGTAGAACCCGAGATATTGCAAAATTTTCCAGCGCGCTCGACTTTGAAGAGCGCGCTTTGTTTTCTGCGGGGCCGCGCGGCGCCGAAAGAGAGTACCCCCACTCCGCCGCCACTAGCCGGCTTCGGCTACAGCCGAAATTTACAACAACTGCTAACAACCACAGTGGCGCGGAAAGCCGAGGTACGTAGTTCTAATATTTTTTCCATCAAAGTTTCGGGTCTCCTCCATATTTTCCCCAAGAGACAGCCTTCCAGGCCCAATTGTTTAAGAACAATGATTGAAAAAAAAAAAACACGTAACTCGGGCCCAGAACGTCCTAGGACAACGTTTTTTATTTTTTAATTTAGACAATGACTAGAACTACACGAATCAAAAAGGATTTTTTCGATTTGTTGACTCTTCTAGGCCCTGTGCGCAAAAGAAAATGTCAAAAATCCGAAAGTTATAAACAATTGCACCTGGGGCTGAGTACGATCAATGAAAAATTCATTTTATGGTCGGTTATTGTTGTTGAAGGTTCCAGGAAGGTCCTCCATATTGAATTTCTCCTCTATCTGGTCATGGAGCATTTTTATAGTTATGGCAAAATCGACGAATTTTGATAAACAAATTGCAAGTGCTCCGTTGTTAATGGACCGATCTTAATGAAATTTGGTATGGGTATTGTGGAACATGAAATACATATATTCTAGGACTCACAGGATAATTCATGCATATCCCGTGAAGTTACAGGTAGGGGTGGAATTCGGCTCAACCCTTTCTTTGTTGCTAAATAACGGGGGTTGAGAAAACGATAGAGAGATGTTTTTTTTTCAATCTGTAGAGAATTGAACCAGCTACAATATGGTTGAGGCATAAACGATATAATATGTAATCCAGAATCATTGCACGCAAAATAGTGAAGAAAGTGCTTAAATTTTCACTATTTTGTTGCTATAATTTTTTGCCATGGCCAAAAACTGTTCCATTTTATGTTTTAGTATTCTATACGGTATCCTACACCAGAAAAAAAAAGAAACATCTACTACAATTTTTTTCAAAAACCGGTACCTTATGATTCCCTACTTACTGGCCTAGGCCTCGCGTCAAAATTTTTGACGCGCCACGGCTGACGATTCTCAGCAATGCCCGGCCCGAGTCCTCGTTCGATAACGGCTCATCAGAATCGAACGGTGATACACTCGCCAAGTATTTTATAGTAGATTAGTTCAGATTCTTCAATAACACATCTTATCTTAATGATAAGAATGATGGATAACAATAGCAATTGCAAATATTGGAGTGTCTCCGGAGGGCCGAAGAATATGTACCACTTTATGAGGTCTCAGCCATAAAGATGTCGGTTAGTCGAGCGGTTAATCTTATGCTCCATAAGCAAGAAGTAGTGAGTTCGAACCACATTACGGAAAATTTTTTTTCCCCTCCAACTAGTCTATAAACATTCCCAGAATTTTTCGGCTTGGATCTCGAATTTATCTCAGCGATTCTCAGAGTGGTTTCTTGAAAAATTGTAACCATGTAAGGAATATATATTTTGCGTGAATTTGTAGGTAGCGTGGATTGAAATATCCAGAATATTCTTAACTGCGAGATCGGGATTTTAAAGTAGAACGGATGAAATGGGCTTTCATAAAACTACCAGGAACATACTGTAGACTCATAAATTTCCGAAGAACTGTTTCACGAATCGCTGACATAAATTCGAGATCCAAGCTCAAAAATTCTGGGAAAATTTTGGACTAATTGAAGAAAAAAAAAATTTTGGCCAGAATGTGACTAGAACTCACGACCTCTTGCTTATGGAGCAAAAGATTATCCGCTCGACCAGCCGACATCCTTGTGGTAGTAATAAGTGGTACATACCGAATAGATAACAATAACAATTTGCAATTTGTTATTGTTATCTATTATTCTTATCATCAAGATAAGATCTATTTGGGAGGATCTGAACGAACCTACTAGAAAATACTTGGCGCGAGTGTCACCGTTCGATTATGATGAGCCGTATATCATGCGCAGACTCGGGCCGGGCCGCTGAGAATCGTCAGCCGCGGTGCGTCGAAAATTGTGACGCGAGGCCCGTGTTTACTCGAGTCGAGAGCGAACGATCGTCAGCTGCGAGCGCGTCACGCCATCTCCCACCTACTTTTCTGCGTGATACGCGGTCATCTCAAGTCTGATGTATACAGCCAACTCGGCAACGGCGTCGCATCCCTACATATGAGAAAACGATATAAAGAGCCGAATTTACCCGAGCTTGATCAGTAAAACTGTAATTTGGCAAAACAGCCAGTCAAGCGCTCATCATATCCGGGTGATGGGATTCGAAAGAATGGCCGGAAGAATCTTTACGCCTATGAAAGGCTCACAATGTCGACAGTTTTGATTCTGCATCCTTCTGAAAAAGTTGTATATCTACTTTCCTCGATTCAACGGAATCACTTGAGCTATCGTAAAAATTCCTATGAGAGCGGTAGGAAAGGATGCAAGCTCAGCGGAAATCGATTTGCAGATGCTCGCAAACAATCATCTGAGAGTCTGCTGTAGTCTATTTGACAAATAAGATAAACGAGTGAGCGAGTATGCGATGCCTTAAAGAATTCGGATTTTTCACGCGGTACCGAAGTTACCTGCGAAATGAATAGACGAAAATTTTCAAAAGTCTGTCAAACCCCCGACCATCGGAAAATAAGCGTCATATAGAGAAGAATAAGTGAGTGGTAAAGACAGATGGTGCGATTGCGTGTGCGATGGAAAGGGTTACCTGCCAGTACCTTAGCAAGAGCTCCTCATCTATGTACTGCAGAAGACTCCTGTGGAAGAAGAATACTAGGAATTAGAAAAATTGATTCTGTTACAATTTTTATTCAATATGGAATCGAAGAGGATTCAAAATGAAATGAGTTTGGAAATGAAGAATTCGAGATGCCAGCCGACTCGAACGCCAACTTCCACGTGTAAAACTGTACGAGTGATCGACGCGCGAAGCTCTTAGACTCCAAATTTATACAGGAATACACCATGAACATTGATACGGGTGGACTTGCACATTAACCTTTGGAGGTAGGGTATCGCCACCATATTGGCCACTCAAGGTGCCCACCATCCTAGTGATTGGGGTGGCCCAAAAATCACTTCTACGACATTTTTTTTTGGAGGGGGGGGGGGGGGGGAGTCTGAGTCCAGTTATAAAGTTGGCAAGCTCCTGTCCGATCAAGGGGTCACAACAAAGATAAATCCTTACGCTTACACTGATTCCTTTCTTAGAGCATGATGCAACAAATCGAAGATGAAAAATCCTAAAAATGAGCAAGTGCTGCATCTGACGCAGGATTCGGTCTTACACCAAGCATTTTTTATGGCTGCATTTCAGGAGTCGCATTCTCACCGACGTACACTACCAGTCAAAAATTTGTGCACACCTAAAAAAAAAATTTCGATTTTGCATACTCGACTGCTCGGATTTCCTTGGTTCAAAATGACTCTACTTGGGGTCATTTTGTAGCTTTCTTTAAGCACTTTGAGAGCTATTTGGTATTTCTTCCGCGCAGCTCAATAGATTCTTGCAAAATCAATCTGAAGCCTTGTAGAATTTCACAAAAATCGGATTATTACGCGAACCTCCGCAAGTCTGGTGGAAATTGATGGATTTTGATGATTCAAGAAGCATTTGAAAGAAGAAGACAAGAGCTTCAAAACACGTTTTTCACAATTTTTCTAGCTTTTTCCTGGTGCCAGCTGTGACTCTTTTTGTAGAGGATGATTTATTCGAAAAAAAGACCAGTAATTGAGAAATCATGAATGAACTCATTTTGCTTTCTCTAAAGAGAAAGCTTTGTTTTCACCCCAGCAAAATTTTGATCAAATTTTCCACTAAAACCAATATTTTCTTCAACAAAATTCCGTTCATCTGAAAAAGCCTTAGACCATTCTCTTCCTCTCGCAAAAATCTATCAATTGTAGGTAACAATCTTCCTCCTGATGGCCTTCCAAATCCGTCAGAGACTCATCTTTGCACCCCTTTGTGCGCGCGCGTGTGTGTGTGTGTGTGTGTGTTGTTTTCTATCGGACATGCTTTCTCTTTTATTGTTCACTACATCAGTTTTTGGCTTTCTACAAGTATTACAGAATCCAATTTCTGAGAGCCTAGTGATTTGGCAGCTTTCAGCTCCCAGTCAAATTCGATCCATGGGGTATTTAGAGCAAAAGTGCTCAAATTTCGACTTTTAATACATGAATATCTTTTTCTCACACGGTCTCACCACGAATTGAGTCACCTAAGCTATGATTTTTTCTGCATGATCTATCGACTGGTTGATACCGAAATTTTATAACATCTTCACAGATTTCAAATTTTCGAAAAAATCAAAATTTCCACCAAAAATTTCATTTTGACCCTTTTTAAGCCCACTGCATCCAAATTCCGTCTCAATCAAACAATAGATATCATCCAAAAAACCACAGACTAGATGGCCCAAATCCCTCTAAAAAGCAACCTGTGATGAATAACTCAAGAAATAATGGGAAATTTTTCTTAATATTCATTTTTCCCTCGTACCTTCTTTTATGATCATTTATCTCAATTTCAATGACCTAAACTATGGTTTCTTTCTGCATCATCTATCGATTGGTTAATACCGAAATTTTATTCAGTCTTCACAAATCTCAAATTTTCGAAAAAATCAAAATTTTCACCAAAAATTTCATTTCAACCCTTTTCAAAAAATTTCATTTCAACCCTTTTCAAATTCACTGCATCGAAATTCCGTCTCAACCAAACGATGGATATTGTTAAAAAAAAACCTCAGTCTAGATGGCCTGAATTTCTCTAAGAAGCTTCCTCAAAAGAATAACTCAAAAAATAGTAGGAAATTTGAATTAATATTCATTTTTCCCTCGTATCATCCTTTACGACTCATTTATCTCAATTTAAATGACCTAAAGACTTACTTATGCGCCATTCTGAATCGATTGGCTGATACGAAATCTTCATAAAATTCGTAAAACATTATTCAAATGAAGATTCTTTCGGGAGAAGGAAATATTCACAAAGGACTCCAGTTTAATCATCTTCAAACCGACTGTATCAAAATTTTTTCTCAACCAAACCATAGATATTGTTGGAAAAACCTTCTTTTAGATGACCCAAATCTCTCCGAAATGCTTCCTCAAAAGAAAAACTCAAAATATAGGGTACTTCCTTTTTCGTTAAAATTATTATCATATAACGCCGTGTGAAAGCATTCTGCTAATCACTTTTAGCAGCGTATTTTCCCAGGTATAGGCACTGATCTTGGTTCCCCTCACCAACCACGCGGAAAAACTTGGAAAAACTCAGAGGAATACCACCGTGAGCCCGATTTCTTCACCTTTCGTGAATTTTGGGACTCCTCTTCGAGAAAAATCTTCCTTCGTAAAAACAGCCACAACTCGGACCAGAGATAAGCTAGGATAACTTTCAAAAATAAAATTTTGAAGCTCTTGACTTCTACTTTCAGATGCTATCCAAATCATCTAAATCCATCCATTTCCGACAGACTTGCGGAGGTTTGCATAATGACCCGATTTTTATGTAATTCTACCAGGCTTCAGATTGATTTTGCGAAAATTTATTGAGGTGCGCAGAAAACATACCAAATAGCTCTCAAAGTGCTTGAAAAAAGCAACGAAATAAGCTCAAGTAGAGTTATTTTGGACCAAGGAGATCCAAGCAATCAAGTGAGCAAAATAGAATTTTTCTTCTGTAGATGTGCACAAACTTTCAACCGGTAGTTTATGTCTGTTTCGGGAAATATAAGTGAGGTCATACCACTAAATTCGCGAATATTGGGAGAAGAGTTCTATGCATTTTTTTCAAATTTTCATGAATCCACGATCACAGTTACAACGCGAAGTAAGGGAGCACTCGAGCGTTGTTATTGTTAACCAAATATATCAATGCTGATTGTTTTGGAGCAACAAGGTGAAGTACGCATAAGATGTGGGAGATTCTCGGGGTAAGATGAAGTATGTCTGACTCTCAGACGATAAACCTCTACTCAATGTGAATGATCTTGATATCATGGTATCTTCTCAATCGAAGAAACAAGATACAAAAAAAAGATGCTACGGCAGTCTCAGAGTAGGGTTTCATTTTTATAGAGTGCCTTAACCATCAGTTAAGACAAGAGTCCAAAGAAATATTCGTAAATCCACATAAAATGAGATAAAGCGCAAAAAATGCAAATGTTGGAAATGCAAATTTCGCAGCAAGGGTCAGCTTGTGGATTTGTTTCAAAACCATTCTTTCCGTACTCAGAATATCAGAAAACATTGAAATATGGAGTTGAAGTCGTGAAAAGAGAAATAAATAATTCCCTAGTATACCACTCATACCGGGTAGGCCGGGGTGACAACTATAAACTGGGGGTGTAGCTCGCCACGACTTCGGAATAATAAAACCATCTCTATGAATAAAACTCACGACACAGCGGTCATACATGAAAATTTCCATGAAAATTGGAGGTATTTTTATCAAGAAAAATCTCCATCCTCTAAAGGTCAACAGCTGATAGGAGTGCAAGAGCTTGGACACATAATCCGCTAGCTGTGCTACGGTCGTGGGACATCTCGAATGGGGCCAAACAGGATCGCTGATGATCGTTCAGGCGCTTTCGGACTGATGGATTAGTTTGACAAGACTCAATTGATGTGAGAGATCGAATCTTGTCGGAACTGAGAATTTCATGGCTGTACGTACTATAACTGTGTATCGATGGAGCAGATGGGGAAAAATATCGTCCGTTTTCTTGGAATATGCTGGTCTACTATTTGTAAGAATCCAGGGTTTCAAAGAGCATCAATTCGGTGATAAATGTTAAAGTTCTGTTTGTTGCACTATAATCTCATACAAAGTTGGGCGAAAGCTTTGTTATAAGAAGAAACAAATCTTTCTGTTGCAATTGGCTAATCAATCAAACGCATCGGATTTGAAGACTTGGCCGATGAGCGTAACGTAAGTTTTTACGTTACAGAGTGCATGAAAAATATCAATCTCTCACAAACGTGACAAAACAGATTATATCTTGCGAGCAGGGAGTCAAGATTCACTAAATGTATGGACAAGCTCAGTATGAGTTATCCTACACTTACTGCAGCGGCTCTGCTGTAACGAGGCACAGTCATTCATAATGTGCTAAAACCAAATTTTGAGAATGTGGTTGCACTTCCATGTTATGAGGTAGATACTCATGTTTTGTCGTGTTTGCTGATTTCATGTCTCGTAACATTTTACATCAAATCGTTGTGAGTTTTCGTGTGTTGAATATCCCTACCTGATTAGGCCAATATACCGGATCAACGAAACGTTGGAAACGAATAAAAGATCCCGCGCAAAATCAATGGGATCTGGATTTGAATTTTGATAAAATTTATCAGACTGATAAGTCTTGCAACGCTGATCGACTTTGGCAATGGGCAGAAAAATCGGACATTGGCCGAATTTGAGATATTTCGAGTCAGAACTGAGGAAATGTCAAGATTACAAAGGCTACTTACAATGATACTGCAGCTGATTTGCGAGTCAATTGGTGTTTATTCATGACAACGTTTCGACAGTTACTTTGCTGTCCTCATCAGGTCTTAATCTCTCAACCTCATTCTCATAAAAAGTCCCTTTTTTTACTCATCTTCATAGATGAGAGTCAATAATTTCTATCAATACCACTCTAATTGTGACGATGGTAATCACTATTGCTCTAATTGCACTATCACAAAAACTTTTTGATTGATCCATATTGCGAGAGGAAGTTTATGTTATTTTTAAAAAAGACTATTTTGACTAGTAAAATTGACTGTGATGTGATGTAAACGACATGATGTCTGAGTGTTTATGTTACAAACGTTTACATCACATCACAGTCAATTTTACTAGTCAAAATAGTCTTTTTTAAAAATAACATAAACTTCCTCTCGCAATATGGATCAATCAAAAAGTTTTTGTGATAGTGCAATTAGAGCAATAGTGATTACCATCGTCACAATTAGAGTGGTATTGATAGAAATTATTGACTCTCATCTATGAAGATGAGTAAAAAAAGGGACTTTTTATGAGAATGAGGTTGAGAGATTAAGACCTGATGAGGACAGCAAAGTAACTGTCGAAACGTTGTCATGAATAAACACCAATTGACTCGCAAATCAGCTGCAGTATCATTGTAATTGTCAATTCAAGCGAGTGCTTCAACATGGATACAAAGGCTACTGTTCTTTGATCATTTTGAGAGCATCACTTGCTCGCTTGTGGCTTCATATTTCTTCATTCCCATCTGTTTTGGAGAGTTTTGCAAGAGAATCATACGCAGACATCTCTCATCTAAAATCTGAAAACAGCTCATGATTTATATCGAATATCCTCAATCATGCAAGAGTAGCTGATATCAGTGACTTCGTACCTGTTCTCGCGCCCATAGTTCAGCCAGCACCTCTCCATCAAAAGAAAATACATCACTTATTTCAAGTGAAGGTAAAGATCTGGTTATTACTTTAGTACTCGATAGTTTAGGTTTTCCAAATCTTTGCGGCGCGAAACTACAGACGTATCGCGCGGGAAACAAGCGAGATGTATGATAGATCCGAACGCACGTCATCACCGAGTACTCGTGCAAAGGCACAATCCAATACCCTCGTCTAAAATGAGCAGGGTTCTTAAGAGGGTAACCTCAGTACCACGGTAGTCAATTTGATCGACTTTTTTTAAACATTGGGAATCTGCCCACATGTTTGTCTTAGGTATTAATCAGATCCCAATGGACTCACGCTCAAATTTGCAGGAGCATCGGACGCATTAGTGATGAAATATCGATCCCTAATTATCAGTCCATTTGGCTTATTTGTGGCTTATTCGCGAATTCACGCTGAAAATTGACCAGAACTTCTATCCAAGCCAACTAGAGCTCAAAGAAACAGTTCGAGCGCCTTCTTTGTGTAATAGTCCACAAGAGAGCGCGATAAGGACAAAACCTGATCGGTCAGTCTTTTATAGTTTAACGATCAACGCGATACCCCAAAAGATACCGTGCTTAAGGCGATGCGGTCACCGTGTACGCCGAAAGTTATTCGCACTTTTGTCCGATAGATACTCTTGCAATTGGGGCTAAACAACGAGAAGACGAGTACTTATTATCATCTGACTTGAATTCGTCTTCTCGCCGTTTAGCCTCAATCTCAAAAGATTTAGATAAAATTGCGAATCGCAAAGCAAAGTGCTTATATTATAGGTTAGGAGGTGCCCGCGCCCAAGTTTTTCGCACTTTTCTCCAACTCTTTTGTGATTCGCGAGCCGAACGACGAGAAGACGAATTCAAGTTGGATGATAATAAGTAAGTCTTCTCCTCGTTTGGTCAATCAGAAGAGTATCGGACAAAAGTGCATATAGCTTTCAGCGTGCACGGTGCACGCTGACCGCATTGCCTTAACCTATATAAATGTTAATGCTGATGATTTGACTGAGAGGTAGCCGAGGCGCGTAAAATTTTTACTGCGTTTATTTGACATGCAAATACACCTCTCTGCCAGTTTGATCAAAATCTGATCGGTAGATCTTCTACCGAAGTTACTCCCTCAATCCTCCTCCAAAAACTAAGCACACAGCCAGTATCGGTAGATTCGATACTAAATGGAGTTGACAGTATGAAACATGAGCTCTATGCTGCTTCATGACGAGGGGTATTTTCGTGTGCTCCTCTTGCAAAACCATTCAAACTGAATGGAAATGAAGAAACTGAATCATAGAAAACGAATTGTAGCAATTGGAGCAACGAGCGAGCAAGCAAGGTTCTCAGAAAAAAAGATGAACAGTGTCAACATAAACTACGCAACGTCAATATTTCCCGAATTTTTACTGAATATACCCAAATCTGTCCACAATCGCTCTTTTCGTTCATTGACAAAGTTGATCAGCGGTGCGAGATCTATCAGCCGGTCAAATTCCATCAAGTACCGTTAAGCCACTACCCAATGATTTTGTGCGGGTTCTTTTACTGATTCAAGACTGAACATCTCTCACTCATTCAGTTCTCCAAGATCGACACTGAATCTACCGTTACATTCGTGCATTTTTACTCAGTCTCAAATTTGGATAATAAACTGGGAAGTTCGCGTTCCTTTTTGGAAAAGTTGGATGAATTTGGGACATTTGCATAATTAAATGCTCAACTATACGGGAAAGGGGGAAATTTTAGGACACACCAAAAGAGCGAGGGATATCAAGTTTTTTTCAGAAACAGGGGGACTCAAGAACGAAAACTTGATGATAGAGCTTCAAAAAGCAAGGAATTGGGTTTCAAAATCTTTCCTATGAGATCCACAACAGCCCATCTCGAGATTGGATTCCTAAACTTTCAGGAAAAAAAGCACAATAAAATACAGTGACCCACTACCGAGGGGAAAATATTTGCCTAATTCCATTGGTTGGGTCCATTACAGTGCATGTGTTCCACTAACCTAACCTACTAACCCTAACAGACCGACTGATCCTTCACGATAGTCCAGGAAGAGGCGGACTTTGAGATAAGAATAACAGTCGATTTAGTATACCCAGTGGCTTCCGGTACGCAAAAACTATAAGAACCAATTGGGGTGAAAATTAGACTGTCGAAAGTGGAATCCTCTTCGTCCGATGGCTGTAGGATTTCGACGATTCGCCTATTACTTTACTCAACTACCGAGTCATTATGTCGAAGTAAATGAAAAATTGTGGAATATCGTGACACCCATTTCATTTCCTAACGCTAGTGGCGATGAGAGTCAACAATACATTTGTCTCGAAAAGACATAGTTCGTTACCACACCACAGCGTTTCGAGAAATTCAACAAAATCGCTGCGGGGCAGTGAATTAAACCGGTGGGTCCCGCGCTTTTTTGTTTTTCAATCTTCATTAACTCGTAACCACTCCAAAATTATTTCCAATAGAAATTTTTCTAGGTGATCAACTTTAGCTAGGGCGTAAAAAAAGAGTTTGTTCCCATCTAGACATATTTGCCAAAATACAGGAGTCCTCTTCATGAACGAAATAAATTTATGCAAAGCCGGCCTCGCAACGAATGTGTTTGGCCAAACCCCCTCTGTTTCTCGCACTCTACGTGACAGAGGGTGCTGGCTCTCACTATTTAACTTAATTTTTACTCGTCAAACATCATCAGATAATTCGGATATGCAGCAGTTTCAAATAAGAAATTGGAGAAAGCTGGACTGTGAAATGCCGAACAGGCCATAAACAATGAAGACCACTCTGAATTAATTCGCAAATCTGTTAATATATCGAAAAGAATTGTTTTTTTTTTCTTATGAAGTAACCGAGAATCCATCATTGTTAAGAAAACGATTCAAACACAACGTAAAAATCCAATCCACAATCATATTATTGGCTGTGAAGTATCAAGCCCGAGAGCTGAGTAGAAGCTATGGATTGCGCAAAAAATAACCATCCCATTGGCTGGTCTAAAAAAAATTCATAGCGCATCTTATTGATTCTGCAGCCTGTTCATCGTATCAAATTCACCAAAATACGAGTTTCGAACACTCAGTTTCGTATGACATTGGTGGTTTCTATTTACAGTCCCTACCATAGATAAAGGAACATGCATACCTGTACTGATTTGACGATAACCCCAATCTTCTTGGGTCTACGAGGGCGTTCAAAAAAGCATTTTGAAAGTCATAAAAAGACCTTCTAAATCACGCAAGACGAATCTTTTTTCCAATTTTTTCTAGTGTGTCCAGATCAATGACAAAAATGTGGAAGAAATTGTTTTCAATCAATCACCTGTGATTTTGACGGGGATGAGTGTGACAGAAAACTTCTTGTGCCATCTTGTAGGTCTTTTTAACACCTACAGTTTGCTTTTTTTTTTAATTTTTTAGGACCTTTCTGATCCAAAATGAAGTGATCCTATGGCTAACATGTGATAATACATGCGGATCCATATATTCGATAAGTATTAGCGCAGAGGTTTAACACTTTCAATGATGATTTTTTGCATTGAATATCAAACCTCTGCGACACTCGTCGACTATATGGATTCGCATGTATCACATGTTAGCCGTAGAATTGCTCTATTTCGGATCAGAAAGGTTGTAGAAAGGTCTTTTTATAACCTTCAAAATGCTACTTGAACGCCCTTGTACACCCAAGAAGATTGGAGTTATCGTCGAATCAGTACAAGTATTGTTCCATTATTCATGGTAGGGACTGTACGCACCAGGCAGTCTAGGGTCAAAGATTCATGCATTAGTTCTAAAATTATCGGGAAGAGAGTAAAAAAAGCTGACAAATGACATGGGAATGTCTCATTCGGATATCTCCGAGCGGAGACCTCGCGAATTGTTACAAATGCGATAAGTCAATCTTTCCGTTCTTCTTCTACTCCAAGCCTTTTGAGGGCACTGGACCACACAATGAGCACAAGTAGGATACACCATTTCGCAAAATCGCGAAAAATCGTTTTCATCGCTGTAACTGAAAATTTCGGGTTTTCAACGCGATTCTGCAATTCTCGTAATAAAAATATACATCCGCACTTTACTCGCAAGCCCATTTCAGGCCACGGACGAGATGCCTGTCCTAGTGCCCTAAACGGGTTGATCCGCTCAGTACGGAAGTATACTATATTTATAGGATAGTAAGAATGTGATCGTTTGAAACTCAAAAACTCAAAGTGTCCAAACTAATTTTGAAGGTGTTAAAATAAGCTTTAAAATAGGAGTCCGAGTCCGTTGAGTAATATTTTAGTGGATTCAAACTATTAGCAACTGGCTTCAGATACATAATCTTTTCGGTGGTTTCGGTGGTTCGGAACCCACCTTAAACTGTAGGTCCCGCAGAATAAACTCGAAAAGAGGTTGAAAATGCGTTGATAAGAAAAAAAGATACATAGTCATCTTGAGGGACTGATTCGAAAATCTCAGTGGAACTATAGAAATACTTTTGGTCGCGGCAAAAATGACTTCAGCCAATCGCAACCGTCGCAACCTCTGGTTTAATTTTTTTATCTCTTTGAGGAAACAATCTCGGAAGATTAGCCTGATCAACCACTCATTAAGTTAGAGGGTTTCTATTCTGTATCTAGTTTCGAGTCTGTAGACTATTCCATATCGCACTCAAAGTCTACCAACGGTCGATAACTTTCCATCGGTTTACTTCCAACACCTTATTCAGCCGTATTTTCGAGTTGACAAACACGGCTTGTTACAACTATTGTATTGAGACTCTAGAATAGACAACTAGAAATTGAGACTCCTTTGACGATGACGACACCAGGACTGATACAATACTCGCCGAATTAAATGGAAGACGGATAGCTTCACTAAAAAAACGATTACTCCGATACCTATGGGTTTACGAGGATTTTTTTAAAAGATTTTGAAAGATGAGTAAAGCGCTATCAAACTATGCACGTTCTTTGACTATTTTTCAATACAAAATTTATGGATTTAATTGACTTCAAAGGATGAAAATTGTACATCGCACCTAATCATCGATTATTCATCGGGTAATTACGATAGTGCAAAAATCCTCGATCGAATCTTGTAGCTGTTCCCAAGGCCTTCAAGGTCGTTTTTTCAACATTTTCCCCGATGTTTTGCACTTGCGTTACGAAATCGGGTGAAAGGAAGTTTGTACGTGTTGAGGGTAGCGGGTATGTAAAAAAAATGCAAATTATGAAAATATATTTAATCGGTCTTTGCGAGTTATAGTCGGCTGATATTGCTGAACTTTTTTGCATCAATCGAGAATGGATTTTACTCCACTCTCGATCAATGCACCTTTAGAGCCTCGTATGATTGCGAGGATGCATCTAAAGGATTTTGATGGAGTCAGGAGTGGAATGAAATGTAAAGATGAGAAACTTTATGAAAATTTTTGATTCTACGCTGATATTATGTGTGTTTCACCCTTCTCTCATTGCTCGGGCTTTTCAAAGTAGTGGAAGAGCGATGAGAGTTTACCACTGACACGCGGCTCAAGTGACCGAGTGTTCGATGGTTAGATCGAGAGTGGAGTAAAATTCATTCTCGATTGATGCCAAAAAGTTCAGCAATAAACAGCAGACTGTAACTCGCAAACGCCGATTAAATATATCTCATGATTTGAAACTCCCACGAGTGATAAATACCATATATCCGATCATATCGATCGAGTGGCAAAAATTAATTACATGTAAAAAAAATGCGTGATCCACGACTTTGATGTAAAACCCTCTAAATTTCACGAAATATGAGTCAGATTTATTATAGAATGTATAGGCGAAATTTCGTATTAGTGGGGGTGCGTTCCTAAAAAATATACCGCGAATACGGACTTCCGCGAGTACCGAAACATTATGGAAACGTTGAGATACAGGATCATTTTCATATCCGCGAATAAGCGAAAATCGCGAATACCGAATCCGCGAATACGGAGTTTCATCTGTACTTCACACGATCTCAGAAAGCTTAAAGAAGAAGAAGCTCATACCCCTACACCATCAGTATCCTCAACCCGCACCAAATTCCCTTTGTTTGATCACTCGTATAGTGTGTGTGAAGAATTGAAGATGAACATTGAGAGAGAGAAAAACGATGTCAAAGGCTTCGAAAAGAACTACAAGATCCCAGGAGAATTCTTGCGCTAACATGACGTCCCAATTAACGGTCGATGGTTGATGGAGACGACACATTTTTCATTTTCCTTAGTCAATTAAAACCATGAATTGCAGGTTAACAATCCTTCTCAGGTACATGAAATGATAGCTTTTTTTCTAACCTTCCAAATATATTTTGAAAAATTGCCGTGAAATCGAGTGCGTTCGAGTAGTAACTAATTTGGTGACGGTCTCCATGTTCCCTTCATTTCGATAGGTACTGGGGATATCCAAAATTGAGATGTCTCAGCTTGACGCTCTGTATGATCAATCTAAAAAGATGAAATTGAATGATGAAATTAAATATTTTACGAGATTCTACGTGCATCACACACTAAAAAGAAAATAAAAAATTGATTTATCCTTCGATGGTCCACAGTTTCAAGGCTTCGAGCTTATATTCTTGCTAGATTATGAAGTCCAACCATCAACGATCAAAAATATCAAAATTCCGTAAAATGGATGAACAAGCTGCATAATTCTACGGTGCAATCACTTTTACGTTCTGATATGTAAGGTTCCTAAAATAGTATACTGTATATCAGTTTGGGAGAAACGTTTTCTTCACGATCTCGTGCCGTAAACAAAGTTTGCGAAAAAACGCATTTCCGCAACAAAATGTATGCACTACCTTACAGCAGTAAAGCGCACAAATGCTTTTTTGGGAGAGAGCTGTCGGAGGAGCGTTATAGAACCCTAGGAGCTTCATGGTACAACTGCACTTACAAGGAGAGTCCGGAGTCTCCGGGTCCTGAAATCTCACCAAAATTTTTTCACAGTCTCGTACCACCTAGAAAATGGAGAATCCAGAGTAACTCCGTCAAATGGGCCTCCTGTTCTGAGCTACAAGTAAAAATATTAGCATCGTCAGTATATCTATATATATCACTTTTTAACATGGGCCTATATGGGCAATGTTCATGTCATGGGCTATAACTCTGAACAGGAGGCCCATTTGACGGAGTTACTCCGGAGTCTTCATATTCTAGGTAATACAAAACTGTAAAAAATTTTTGGTGAGATTTCAGGACCCGGAGACTCCGGACTCCCCTTGTTAGTTTGCTGTCCGGGCAGTTGACGACGGCGCTACTAACACAAAGAATTCTGCAGGATCGAGCCTGGTACTCGCGAAAGATGCAGGCACAATAACCTTTGACCCAACCATCGATTTAGGGATCTTTCTTGAAAGCGCCCGCTAGCCTAACTCGGGGTATAAAAAGAACGAATCCGGACTCAACGCTATTCTTCTTGATCATCAACACTAACGCACACCCACCGGACACCTACTAGAATAAGATCGATACATAAAAAGCTGCGTAGATATCGACCAAACTCAGTATGGAATCCTAGCGCTATAGTGAGACAGCTTCACGAATGTTACACGTTAGTATGTATAAAAACATATATATGTAAATTCAAGAGTATCAGCATTCAGATGTTGGTGTAACGCGAGACCTAATTAGCTCTCGGACCAGTCAAGGATAGGTTCCATTTAGAAACGACACATGAAAATAGTAGATTATGCAGCGTGTGCTGGAAACTGCGTGTTTTCCGCGGCGAGTGCTTGGACGTCGGCGAAGCCGACGTCCAGCACGAGTTCCGCGGAAAAAAACGCAGTGCCCAGCACGAGTTGCATATATTACTTTATACCACGAGTGCCCCCCACTGTCTACACATATCTTTTTGCCCCCAAATCGTTGAAAAAAGAAAACATAACTGCTTTTGGTGGTTGCCCATTGAAGATTCCCTACAAGTATGAAGTGTATGAGACGAACGCATTGCATCAGAGTGCTTAGGACAAAATTCTTAAATGGATCTGGATCTTTCGTAGCCTCGGTGCAAAGAAAATGAAGTTTTCTTGTTTATTATATCTCGAATAATAAGCTTGGAATTTAAGAGGTGTTCTATGTGCATTTAGAATTACAAACTCAATCTGATCCTCTGATGAATGATTCATCAACTTTTACTGTGATAAAACAGATCATCATCGTAATTTCATCCTGATTCAGGAATTTATACTATCATTGTTATCATTGCTGTCACATGATATCAAACAGTATAAGTAAAGGTTAAAAAAGAATTTTTAAGAAACGCTTTTGTGCACTGCGCGAAGAAACATTGTAGAATTTGCGGGAGAATTCGGCAGAGTGTGAGAGAGATAGAATTTAGTTGAGCAGTGAAAATTGCTTGAAAAAGATTGCACTACACGACAAATGATGCATATAAGAAACTAATATAGCGAAGACGCGTGTGCTGGGCAGCTTGCATGAGCCCTACATATAAGGCGCCACTATGTCGCGAGTCACTCAAATTTCGGAAACTGTATTGGCAGCAGACACTTTGGCAGATATATGTCTCTCGCTTATGGCTATACGCCCTCCATAATACACGTACACACACTCATGAACGATTCCACGAAACGCATGTGCGAGCTGTGTCAATTCCCCCAGATGTTCACTAGACGGGCCATGGTCGAGTGCAATAAAAGCGTTTAAAAAAGCAATTATTTTTCAACTTTTCAAAAATATGATTTCTCATGTGGAATTGCACGACCTTTGCGATGAAACTAGTCTGTAGTTGTTTTTTTACTGTTTTATGCGTTTTTGGTGGGTTTTCTCATTTTTCATTCTCTGACAAATCAGAAAACAGAGATTTCTGCGCTCGCGCATGGTTTTCAAGATTACAAAGCAGTTCCAAATCGGAAGCTGGGGAAATTTCTTTCAATGTGACATCTTGCGGAATTCAATTTGATCGACTGGAAGTGAAGATACACGATTCTTTAGACATCAAGATTATCAACGCCACTGACAGCATGGATGCAAGAGAAGGTCTCAAGGCTCTGTTTCACGGTAGATAGGTCATCTCGCTCTCTCTGTTGCTATCATTTTCAAGGGAATTTCCTCAGCTTTCGATTGGAACTACTTTGAAATTCGACCAACCACGTGCGTGCGCAGAAATATCTGTTTTCTGATTTGTCAGAGAATGAAAAATTAGAAAATTGACCAAAAAACGCGTAAAACAGTAAAAAAAAAAAAACAACTTCGGACTAAATTTATGGCAAAGATTGTGCAATTTTGCATCAGAAATCATCCATTTGAAAAGTTAAAGAAATTTGTTTTTTGAGATTATCAGGTTGCCCTGATTAGCCCGGATTCTGCCTGATAAGGCCCTGGAATAGCTAACCAAAAATCTTCAAGGTCATTATCGATAGGTTTTTTTTAAGATCTTTGGAATGGTGCAAGCAGCACAGCATTATCTCGAGATATATCCAATTCAGTAAAAGAAGATCATGATTTTGATGCTCCGGTGAAATCAAAAAGCGAAACAAAAATAGCTCCGCAGGCATCTCAAAAATTTTTTTGGGATCTCCCAGTAGGTAGAAACTTCATATTTTGGACCACAAAATCGAATTAAAACCACTAGAAATCGATCCGAAATATCACTATTTTTCATGAGCTGTTTCTAAATGGAACCCATCCAAGATCACCTCTAATATTGTAGAATTAGATAATAGAAAAACCAGGGTTATTAGAAAAACTTGCAAACACTTATCTTTCCCACAAATAATTTACCTGAGACTCATATGCAAGATCTCCGTACCGGACTTGCTTCTGCTCTTGATTCTATAATCTGCCTCAAAGCTATAAAATTGATGAAAATGTTGGTAACACTACCGCAGTCGAGATTGAAAACGGTTCGAGATTTGTCAAGTGTTCTAAGTATGATTTACTCAATACGATTCTGATTTTGAACAAGGTTCAGAGGTCATATGTTATATCTTATGAACTTCCTAATAATTCATAAATAAAGCTGAAACTTTGCATGAGGAGAATGATTGCTATGAGAATGTGTAAGATGTAGAAGATGGAAATTACAAGGAAAGACCGCAGAGCCGAGATGTTTCAAATCTTTGGGGCCCGATTGCGCTTTTGAAAAATTGCACGACGTACATATGTCATAATAAAGAGAAATTCTCCATACTCACTTTTCCAGACCATCTTGAAGACAAGATCCAGTATCAGAAGTTGTGTGAGTATTGCAGTCACGAACAGTCTGGAAAATTTTCCAATTAAATGACATTTCTTCGCTATTACACGAGCCATCAAATGATCCACGATCACTTACATTGTTCATAATATCCATTACATTCCAAGATGCACTGTTATCAACAACCGATGAGGTGGAACTTCTGTGCAGAGTTCCTTCATCTAAATTGAATAAATCTACAATGAAAGACAAAACTGTTAATTAACCTATCATAAGGTACTTGTTGATCATCGTGTTCTCTGTCAAGAATCAATCTATTTCGTTTTGTGATTCATTCACTCATTGCAGCCCGTTCTCAAATATTTTCTGTCTAGTATGGACAAGTTATAAAATCAAGTTATAGTAACTTGAATGTTTCTCGCAAAACTAGCTGATAGATTTCATCAATTTTGTACTTCAAAAATTTTTGCGCTCTACGCTAGTTATGGGTCAGCTCAAAACCAACTATGCTCAATCCTGTTGCTTCCTACAATATATATAAAATATAGTGGTAGATGAACACCGTGTTTGGGGCTATTCCAGTTAAGACCGACCAATGAAGTAAGGTCAAAAAATTATATTTCCTCCGCGCTGAAGTATATAATTCTAGAGCGAAAATGAAGTGACACGTGTTTTTTTTGTTTAGTCCAGATCCACTTTGTATCGGAGCTATGCGAATTTCTCGTTTGGAGCCAAAAATTGAGATTGGCATTCTGAAATTGGTGAAAGCTTCACAACTTTCCTCTCAATGGGTCTTTTGAGATGGGGCTTGATGGGAAATATGAAACACAACATATTCTTTCAGAACAGAATCCTATGGTGCTCAAAATTCTGCTTAGAGTAACAACGAGCGAATATTTGATGAAAAATGAAAAAATGCAATTACTTAAAAACATACATTCAAATCCCTTTGAAATTTTCTTTGAGAGTACTTTAAACGATGCCAAACATGATGCGTTTGCTCCAGTAGGTGCTAAAAACTTGTGGGAGGGACTGAGAAAAATTTTCTAAAAAAGAAAATTTTAGAAACCAAATCATTGTTGGAATACGGTAACAACTATTGTGGAAAGGTCTATTTCCTCTGAAAGGAGTATCGGCACCCCATGGGAATGTCCCAAGATGATTAGTTACGGGATCTACCGCTGAATTCCGTTTTTGATTGATTACAGCTCAATCAAACGATGGATCACGTAATTAATCATCTTGGGACATTTCCATGGGATGACGATAGTATAGGCAAAAGAAATAGACCTCTCCACAATAGTTGTTACTGTATTCCAACAATGATTTGGTTTCTAAAATTGTTTTTTACAGAAAAGTTTTTTTAGCGCCTCCCACGAATTTTTAGTGCCTACCGAAACAAACGCATCATGTTTGGCTTCGTTCAAAGTACTCTCAAAAAAATTTTCAGAGGGATACCAATTCATATTTTTGAGTCATTGCATTTTTTTCATCTTTCATCAAATTGTCGCTTTTTGGTACTCTATGCGAAACTTTGAGCACCATAGGATTCTGTTATGATGGAATATGTTATGTTTCATATTCCCCATCAAGCCTCATCTCAAGAGACCCATTGAGAGCAAAGTTATGAAGCTTTTACCAATTTCAGAATGCCAATCTCAATTTTTGACTCCAAACTAGAAATTCACATAGCTCTGATGCAAAGTCGATCTCGACTCAACAAAAAAACACGTGTCACCTTATTTTAGCTCTAGAATCATATACTTCAACGCGGAAGGAATCTAATTTTTCGACCTCATTTCATTGGACGGTCTTAACTAGAATGGCCCATGGCGTATGACTGAGAGAGTCCGCGGGAATTCCAACAAACCTTATGTAAATATGTAATATGTATAGTCATGATGGTAATTATTGAGCACCACTTCGGATATTGATATTCAAAATGGTATGCCAAATACAAATCATTCTATTCACAGTAAGGTATGGATACCAATCAAAGAACACAAGACAGCTCATGAGTTCGGAAGAAATATGCCATTAACTTTCCAAATGCAATCTTCAATTTCCGTCTTCCATTCACGACGTTGAAGGAACTCCGCAAATTCTTCTTAAAACTTTTTGTCATTAATTTACGTCTAGCTTTTGCATTGAGACACTCTGACGTGAACAAGTATAGATATGGTCTCTCAAGAGTGTAAAATAAGCTAGTTACTAGTGCCTAAAATCTGATCATTCATACATTCTGTGAGCAAAAAATTTGAGCTTTGAAAATTATAGAAATCACCTTTTTAAAGTGTACTTTGCAGAAAGCCGTGCTTTATTCAACCACACAGGTGTGCACATCCTCACTCGCATGATGTGAAAACAGTAAGATAATAGATGCAAATACAACATTCCCAATTTTCAAGGTACCATATTCAGAGTGGACTTATCCTGCTTGTGCTGAGAGCTAGGAGAGAGTTACTAAAATTTACATTTTCCAATATCTCTTGGGATTCATCCGACCATTGAAGTCATCAACAGAGAGCAAGTAAAATAAAAAGGCATAGAAATTATCGATTCTTCTTCCATGACATTCTTCTCGTCAAAATCCATTCAAGTGCAATTAAAACCGGAATATACGTGGCACTTGATAAGGCAGTTTTATGATTTTTATACGACCTACTTCTGTGTGAATGGAGTTTCTGAGATTAGCATACCGCAGCCTGTAGTTTGCTAGGTCATCAACTTGATAAAGATGAGAAATTCCTCTATGACTAAAATGAGAATAAGTCAATGATACTAGGATTTTGGAGCGAGCAAAGTGCTCCACTAGAACGCTCATTCCTTCAACACTTGACTCGATTTTGATGAATATTACGATCTAAACAATGAAAATATTCGATTTTGTTGTGGAAAAAAGTTGTTACCACGTCAGGCTACAGGTAAAATTCCAGCAAGTCACAATGTAACATGAACTCACCTTCACTATCTAATCCAGGATTAGAGCCCACCGATTTCAATTTTGCCGTGTGTCTTGATGCAATGCGTTGCGGTACATTTGGTACAGCACCATCTTCATCAGGCTCTAGTTCGGTAAAGACATGACTTGGATTTGAGACTTTTTGTAACAATTCTACAGCGAGCCGCTTACTCATTTCATTTTGAAAAAATGCGTGCTGAAATTAAATGAATGTCATTACGATAGTGAATAGTTGAATTTATAAAATCATACTTTTAATGATACAAACCTGTAACAGTTTTTCTGCTGTTGGCCTTTTTTTTGGGTTTTTGGTTAAAGCTACTTTTACAAAATTATGGAATGTAGGACTCCATTTGTCTCGGTCTTTCAACGTTGGAGGCTTAAAACCTGACTTAGACATCAAGAAAAGCGCTCTCATAGGGTGTAAATCAAACATAGGAGGCTGCAACTCAGCCAACTCAATGGCTGTGATCCCAACAGCCCAGATATCACATAGCTGATTGTACCCTCCTTTTCTTTCGACGGCTGCAACCTTGAAAAATCAAGATGTTTCTATTCACTGTACATGAAAATGTAGCTGAGCTTCAAAACACATGTAATATTTGGTACAGCTGATGTTGATTTGGCTCACAAATCAATGAAGTGATTAAAATTTCGTTTTAACTAGAAATCGATACCTCTGGAGCCATCCAGTATGGTGTGCCAATGAAACTTTTTCTCTTGTTGATTGTGGCTGTTATCTGTGCAGAGACCCCAAAGTCAGCAAGTTTTACATCACCAGCTTCAGTGAGCAAAATATTTGCACCCTTTATGTCTCGATGCATTTTGCCCATGCTGTGGAGATACGCTAGGCCAAATAAGGTCTCTCTACACATAAAAGCTATTTGAATCTCTGACAAAGGTCCAGTAACTGAAGCAGAGTAAA
This sequence comes from Eretmocerus hayati, assembly GCA_029851415.1. NCBI lineage: Eukaryota > Metazoa > Arthropoda > Insecta > Hymenoptera > Aphelinidae > Eretmocerus > Eretmocerus hayati. Next base: position 191,772,571 of record CM056742.1, on the reverse strand, counting down.
TATAACATTAAGGCTGAGATCGTCTGATTAAGATCAAACTTGAAGAAACGGTGCATAACAATGTGACTGACTGTGATAAATATCTTGAAGCGATCCTCCTCCACAATATTCCATACAGATCCAAAGTTTATCCCTCCTTAGATAGCTGCCAAAATAAGCGATTATGTTTGAATGCCTACAGTCCTTCATCATGAGAATTTCTTGTTGGATGATGGCAAAATCGTCACCTGAAAAATGAAATAAAAGAAATGTACACACAGAGATTAGAAGCAGATACACCCAACTCACCAGGTTCAAGTTTGATAACTTTGATAGCTGCCAAATCATTCGAGGATAATCTCTTAGCCTGAAAGCAAGGATGCATGGACATGAAAGATTACGGCCTTGAAAGACATCTTCTAAAGTAGTATATAAGAGATAGAGTTTTGAATCAAGAAATGATAATTAATTTATAAATGGTGTCAGGATGGAAAATCATGATGTTAGAGGTAAGAAATGGAATTTCCCCTGTGGGCATTTGGAATGAGGAGGAAGGTGAGCTTTAGCGCCTCAAATGAATAATCTATTTGACCACAGTGCACCAGCTGACTCCTCATTTTCCTACCTTGTAAACATCCCCATATGTGCCACTGCCAATTCTCTGAATGAGCTCATACTCATCCTGAGGGTTCCGCCTGCTAATGTCACTGGAAAGAGCACTAGGATTTACAGAGGCCATGTCACTGTCCATGAAAAACTACTGGTCTTGCTAACATATGGAAGTGGAGAACCATCCGATCACAGAGGAGAATGCCTCTGGAAAAGGACGCCGTCGCCGTCGCCGTAGCCGACGACGACGACGACGACGACAATTATTTGTCTGCCTCGCACAGCGAGGTTAGGTACGACGTAATGTAGACTGTAGGATTGGAGTTGTTGTGTAAATTGCCCTTCGCCCTTGGTGATCTGAGGAAGGTGCAGCTACTGCGAAATGCCGACAGAGTGTTGCAAATCACAGAATAGAAACCAAAGCGAATACTGCGATATCTGGTCTAATGTAAACACAGCATGCGGGCTGCTCGTCTGCTATACACGACCTGGCGGCTGGCAACGTAAATATAGGGTAGGCCACAGGTCCAGGACTAACCTCTGAAATATCCAGAGGTGGTGGCCTGGGGGTGGGCAAAAATGCAAGTAAGATCGTTGACTATCTGACTTTCCACCAGTATTCACATCGAGCACTGCACTACGATTGAATGAAGAGAAACCGAAAGCAGATTAGGCGACGACTTGTTGAGCATTATTGCTGACGCCTGCAGCAGATTTTCCAAGATTTTTCGGTGGCCGAGAACTGTTCCATAGTTCTCTTGTGTTTTCTGCGATATGCGTTTCTGACACTTTCAATGTTATTTTACAATCAAATCACACCAATCAACTATCTAATAATCGTCGCGTCGCGTGTGCGTCCGGTTCGGATCCGCTAGCTAGTAGGAGATGCACTAGCTGGAATCTCAGCAAGTAAGTATGCGAATTAGTAAGCATAAGCTTCGTCAATATAATACTGGTTGCCACTGCAATACTTCGATCCTTCAAATTTGACACTTGAGATTTTAGTCCTGCGAAAGAATGGCACCATCATGGGCTGATCATGGCACTGTCCATCACTCTATTAGCTCCATCAGGCTCCAGCTGACCCTGGCTGACTCCATCACTCTGACTCCATCTGAGGTGTTTCCAAGCAAGCAGAATACAACAATACAAGTCAACAAAAAAGCAGACGAGAACCCGACACCCGACCAATATCCAAGCAACAGGGCTACTTTTTTACGTCATGCGTGACGTGACGTGACCATCAATAATGGTCAACAACAAGTGTTCTTTCCATGGCGTAAAGATTGAAGAAAAGTTATTTTTACGTCATGGTTCTTTCTGTTATTATCACGCCATGGTTCTTCCATTGTTCTTTCGGCTCTTTCATGTGTTATGATTTGTTCTTTATCGATATCTATTCGCTATTGCCACACAGTGACAGCCACATAACTCGTCAACCCGTTCGTCAACGCGTGACCCGCGCGCGAGCGAGTAATACTTTATGTTTACAAGCCGAAACAACATCAAGTTCAGTTATGGATCTCATCTAAATCTAAACACGCTTTTCGCAAAGTTTCACGTATTTCGGGGAAAAAATACCTTATCACAAATGAGAACGCAATGCTACTCAAGAATTCCACCACAGTCTGCTTTGCTCTTGTTATGTTTTTGGTTTTCTTTATATTTTACGACATCAAGAGTTTCAACGCGTTAGAAGATGCCAATGAGAAACTGAGTGAGTGCAACTCGAGTAATCTTTTCACACAAAGCCTATAATCCGATAATTCCGTTGAACCGTCATTCTTTCTAGGCAATGCTGTGTTGGTATTGAAGAACGAGATTAAGAACAACGCTCTCAAAATCCAAAGTAACTCGCAAAGGACATCTCACGATGACGATTGGGTAGTAATTTACAATAGAGTTCCAAAAACTGGATCAACCAGTTTTGTCGGGGTAGTATACGACTTGTGCAAGAAGAATAAATACCATGCACTGCACATCAATGTATCCAATAACATGCACACTTTGACTCTATCTAATCAAGTAAGCGTTTGATAACATTTTTACTTTCATTTTTCAAGAGTGTTTTGTAAAGTTCTGTTTCTCTTTGCAGATGAAGTTCATACACAATGTAACCCAGTGGAACTCCATGAAACCTGCTTTCTACCATGGCCATATGGCTTTTTTGGATTTCCAAAAGTTAGTTGTGGTAAAAACTTTCCATATTTTGAGACGAGTCAACCATGTAGAGCATTTCTATAGTATGAGTTATTTATTCTCAACTATGACTGAACCGCATTTCTGGGCTTGAGTAGCTAATGTGATATCGTGTATCAGCTTTTCAACTTTTTATTAATTGATCTACATGCCAAGCAAAATTACTGACCAAATCTCAGAATCTTGTGTGTACAGTCTTCTTGCCTACTTTTTGAAAACAAATTCCTAGCAAGAACTCATTTGTTATGTCCAAAAAGCTGCCGAATCATTTTAAATATTTTCAATAATTTATTACAGATTTGGCATCGGGAATGTTCCTCTATTCATAAATCTGCTTCGCAAACCCTTAGACAGGTTTGTCTCTTATTATTACTTCCTGAGATATGGAGATAACTTTAGGCCACATCTCATCAGACGGAAGCATGGAGATACCAGGACTTTTGATGAGTGCTTTAATGCAGGACAGGCTGATTGTGATCCGAGTAACATGTGGCTCCAAATTCCATTTCTGTGTGGACATGATCCTGCCTGCTGGTAAATGTCATTGAAATGTTTTCTACATGAAATAACCAAAACGTTAGGCACCTAATTATTTTCCAGGGAAGTTGGTAATGAGTGGGCACTGGAAGAGGCAAAACGTAATTTACAGAAACACTATCTCCTAGTTGGAATCACAGAGGAGTTGGCTGATTTTCTTCAAGTCCTTGAAGCAGTTTTACCTCGCTTTTTCAAAGGTGCCCATGATCTCTTCTTACAAAGTGAGTGTTCATCAGTCTCTCTACCTGACATTACATTGTTGAAATTATATGCAGCTTCAAAGTCACATTCCTGGTGTTTAGGTGACAAATCCCACTTGCGACAGACGACCCAGAAAATCGACCCTCGTCCAGAAACGATAAAAAAAATACAAAAACACAATGTATGGAAAATGGAAAATGATTTGTACAACTATGCTCTAATGCAATTTCATCACATGAAAAAGCGCCTTATAAATGCTTCTAGTCAAGATGCCCATCAACACTTTTTTTATGAAAAAATAAGACCAAAGTAATTCAGAAGTAATTAGACTGCATCAGTTTGACCCAATGTAAGAGTAATAAATTCTCTTAAGAAATCTACTGATATTCTGAGCTAGGATGTGAAAAATATATACTTGAATTTGTATGATTTTCATCAAACAGAAATTAGTGTCTTTTGTCTGCTTTCTGTGACTAAAAGAGTTTTACTAGTACTGTATCAGCCGTTGGCTTATTGGTACATACAGACATAGATAAGTGTACCATGCACAAATTAAAATCAAGACAGATCTCTTAGAACTTTTGCAACTATTTTCAAAACTATAGATCAAGTTTATTCGTTACACTTTTATAAAATGTAGGGAGAGTAACACCACACAGTTGCTGTAATTGTATGAGTATTGTTTTACAATGTGAGTACTTGAAGAATATCTTTTACACAAACAATAAGTGTGACATCTAGGACATAACCTTGCAATAAATAACTCAATTACTTGAGATATTAACAAATAGTACAAGCTTATTTATTTATAACATCACTTTGCTAGTAGCATGATCACAAGGAGTCAAAGCAAACATCAACACAGGAAATAAACCATCAGGCATGTTGAACTGCTTCTCTTCTTTTATGCACTTCAATTTGGCTTTCTCAAAAGCATTGAGTAACTCTAAGCGTGGGCGAGTAAGCGATGAATCTTCTTTGTCTATCACAATCTCATTTGAAGTAGTGACATTTTCTTTCACAACTATGAAACCATTTTCTCTTAATCCATTTCTGAGCAGCAAAAATAGTTGCAAAAATCAGTTTTTGCATGATAAATATAAAAGAAAAGACATGACTCAACTCACCGACAGTTTTGAAAAAACTTGACGAGGTCATCATTATTCAAATGGCCTAAGACCCATTGACACCAAATGATGTCATATTTGTTAGACTCTGGACAAAAATCTTGTAACCCTTGAAAAATCATTGAACATTACCATGTGTGTCAGAATGTTGACTAGATTGATAAAAAATGTAGTGTTCATTCAAAATCCTTGGAATATGCATCAACTTGTGGTACTAATTTCAATGTACTATATGAAACTTCAGTCTATGTTAAGCTGTAAAATTGAGGATAGAAAATTTATAGTGATTCAATAATGAATCATTAAGTAAAAGATTTTTCTTAGATATCGAGTTAATGTGCTGTACTTATGATTGAGATTTTGTATACTAGTTTGAGAACATATGTCATCGTGAATGAAATAGAGTGATTTTAAAGGCACAAAAATCTTAGTTAGAGGATGCAAAAGCAATACACACAGGAATCTTACCAACAGAATAGAAATTTCCAACTTTATCCATGGAATTCTTCAAGTAAGACTTAGCTTGTTCCAGAAACTTGGGGTTCTGATCTACCAAATCAACTTTCTTGAAAAAGTGTGACAGCAGATTTTTAGTAATTCTGCCGATGCCAGCACCGCAATCAAGAGCAAATTCTCTCTCTGTTGCCAAATGATAGTTCTGAAACATAAATTAATGACAAATTACAACAGTATTTTGGATAAGGTTTAGGTCTTTATCGAGTTTCTTTACCAGATATGCCTGCAATCTCCAGAGAATACTTGCATTGCATGTGAATATGTACAATAGAAAATATGGAAAATCATCAAAACCCTCACCTTCAATAGAGCCCTTAGAAATTGTTTGGAACCAAATATATCCGTGTGGGATATGAACCCAAAACCTCCAAGCATGCCATCTATGGTGGGTGGTATTCCATCCCAATATTTAGCTGCATCCTCATAAAACTCTTTTTGCTCAATAATTATTTTCCATTGACTATTTTGTTCTTCCATGTTCTAGAGTTATGCAGCATGGGATACAGTACTGTCATGAATCCTCAAGTAATTTTTCCGCTGGTTCCTCTTACAGCAAAAAGGTAAATATACTCAGTTTCAATGCAGGACAATGATCCACAATAGGAAGGGTAGAGAATCTACATAAAATCATCGCTCAGAAACCGCTTATTGGACCGGACCACATCGACCACATGGCTCTCCACTCCACGATCCACCACGATCTAATGCGCTCTATAAGCTCTAAATCTCTAATCTCTCTCTCTACCCTCCCTACTCTGGTTGCACTAATACCTGGAGGATCGCTACTAATAATAGCACTACAATACGCGCTGCATGGCTGCACCGGCGTGGCCATGCATGCACGCGGCGGCGCGTGGCGCACGAGGAAAACATCAGGTGTTCTGTGTGAGGAAACTCTATAGGCCCCAATAGGCCCTCTATATACACACCAATATTATACAGAACAAGCCTCAGGTCGAGCTAGGCTTGTGAGGATCGCTATTTGTTATGGCTGGTTGGTGGGCGAGGGCCCTGCTTGTTGTCACTTGTCACTTTATCAGTGCTTGCATGTCAGTCCGCGCCTGCTGCAGAGATATTTGGATCTGATTTGGATTTGGATAATCTTGCTGATACCTAAGTGCAGCTATGTCAAGCAGCATAGGGTGTCACGTTAATTAGTAAACTAATAGTACTTCCCTCAACTTCCCTTCTGCTACACTGCTACTTCTTTCGATCACGCGCACACTTGCTCTCCGCGAATTTACAATATCACTTTATCTCCTGTATTGATCGTAAATATCCATCTTAAAATTCAAGATTCATTCATGCAATGGACTCTTGTATTGAAAAACAGAGTTGACCATAAATTAATCTAATCTAATTAGGAGTGCAATCTTGGAGTGATAGCCCCGGTTATTCAATTTGCATCATTCTTGAACTGAGGCAAAGCTCATCTGCCTCTAGAGAAACTCAAAACTCTCTTGCAGAGCAGAAAAATGTCTGGACCCGACTTACCGTTGACACCCATGCCATTGAAAAGCCTCCAGCCATTCTTAAAAATTGCTCAGGAGCATGATCAACGAGATCCAGTTGTTAGTTATTGGTGTGAGTTGTGCCTTAATTGAAAGTACTCATGTTCAGTGTACTCCTGATAGTGTTTTAGCTATTGTACAATCTATCTCTTCTGATTGATAGGCCGACTGTATGCTCTACAAAGTGGCTTGAAACTTTCAACAAAAACGGGCGAAGAGACTAGCTTTCTGTTAAAGTTAATGGATTGGTTGGAGAACACCAAAAAGCTGATGCATGATAACGAAGCTATTACAAATGATGTCGCAGCTCAAGCTCATTTAGAAAACTGGGCCTTGAAGCTCTTTCTTTTTGCCGATAAAAATGATAGGGAGGAGAATTTTGGGAAAAATGTCATCCAGAGTTTCTACACTGCAGGGCTCCTGTATGATGTGCTCACAACTTTTGGAGATTTGAGTGAGGAAGCGATGCAAAACAGAAAATATGCTAAATGGAAAGCTGCGTACATCCATAACTGCTTAAAAAATGGAGGAAAACCATTACCAGGACCTGCTACACATGGTAATGGTGATCTTGGTGAGAGTTGCTAGCTTGACTAAGTAATTCTATTCATGACTTGAGCAATTTTGTAAACTCCACATTGACAAAGGACTCCATATTCAATGTAGTAGAGAAAAGTTATGGTAATTTCTTTTCTCCCTGACACTTGCTCTTTGACTTTGTCACCTTTTTTTTGTGTATTTCATAGGCGCTGATGAAGATCCTACACCAGGAGGTCCAGCCTCGCCAACACAACCATCATCAGCTGAGCCATCGTCAGGTGCAGGTGCTTTCAACTTTCCATCAGTGCCAGGTATTTATAGCATCTGCTCTTCATTTTTGCCCCATGGTATAGATAATCTCAAGAGTAGAGTCACAATTGATTAAATGAATGGATTCAACGGTGACTTCAGTGCAGTTGTGACTGAAGTTATCAATTCGAGTTGTAATCTTGAACATTGGATGAGTTGACTGTTTTTGAATGATGCCAATCATCTTCAAGTTGGAAAGAGAAAAAATTTGGTACATTTCTTCAAGGCATCATCAGTTCTTGAACGCGAGAAGGTCAATATGGTGACAGCAAAATGGATAGAGAAAGTTATGCTTTGCTGTTTTTAAAGAATTCTATCCTTCTTTACAACGAATTTCCCGTCATCTTCACTCGATTTCGTAATTATGAACTTTTACCGTGCATGATTCTTGAAAAGATGTCCAAATCAACGAAACGCAGCCCGCGTGAGAACGAATGAGTCGTTCCAATGACTCGTTGAACAAGTCCAATATTCGTTTCATTAGGTCGAATCATTCCGAATTACTCGTTGCAATGACTCATTAGGTAAATTTTAGGATAAAACTTTTTACACTGTAATTGCAATCTTCTATGGAAAATAGGTCAGTGATATCAAAAAATGAAACTGGAAAAAATTTTTTAAATAAGTCGATTCAATGAGTCATTTGGAATGACTCCACATAATCAAACAAATATTGGACTTGCTCAACGAGCCGTTTATGAACGACTCATTTGTTTTCACGCGGGAGTGGATTATATATCATTAAATTTTTAAAAAATGTTACAATATTTTCTATAAAATGTACACTAACACCGGTCAAAAGTTTGTGTACGACTAAAAAAGAAGTTCGATTTTGCTCACTACACTGCCCGGATCTCCTCAGTCCAAAATGACTCTGCTTGGGCTCATTTCGCAGCTCTTTTCAAGCACTTCAAGGACTTTTTGTGGGTTTGTTCCTCTGACTCAACAGGATCTCAATAGGTCAGGTCGGATCCTTGGAAAAATTCGTGAAAATCGGATCATCACTCATACTTCTGCAAGTCAGACATGAGTCGATGGATGATTTGAAAGGCATCCAAGAGTGAAGGTTAAGAGCTTCAAATCCGTTTTTGATAGTACATTATTGCCCTGTGCGCGTTCGCCCAGTTCGGGCGCTAGGACAAATTATTTCCCGAGCGAAGCGAGGGGAATATGTCCTCCGCGCCCGAAATGTGCTTGCGAGCACAGGGCAATAATGATTTTTCATCATGAGAACCCTAAAACCGCATTTGAATGCGGCATTTTTAGGTTAGAGTGATGAAAAAATTATTCTAGCTTGTTTCTGGTCCGAGCTGCGACTGTTTTTGTAAGATTTTTCTCGAATAAAAGTCCCAAAAACCACGAAAGTTGAAGAAATTGGGCTTGCGGTGGTATTTCTCTGATTTTTTCCAAGTTTTTTCGTGTTGTTGACGAGGAGAACCAAGATCAGTGGTTATACCAGTTTAAGAATTTAGTCAATTTAGAATTTTTCAATGACGTTCTCTTTTCGAGAAAAATCTTCATCTACTAACAGAGTCACAGCTCGCACCAGGAATAACTAAGAATAATTTTCAAAAACGGAATTTGAAGCTCTCGACTTTTACTTTAAGATGTATTTTGAATCATCTCAATCCATCGACCTCCGCCAGACTTGCAGAGGTTTGCGTAATGACTCGATTTTTATGAAACTCTACAAGGCTTCAGATTGATTCTGCAAGAATTTATTGAGGTGCGCGGAAAAACTACTCACCAGTTCTCACAGTGCTTGTAAAAAGCTAAAAAATGAGCCCAAGTAGAGTCATTTCGGACCAAGGAGATCCGAGCAGTCGAGTGAGCAAAATCGAATCTTTTTTTTAGGTGTGCACCAACTTTTGACCGGTAGTATATAGATGGTGTTAGAAGCACAAAAACCTGCGAGAAAGCTCTAAATTCTCTCTACCCTCCCTACTCTAAATTTAAAAACTGAATTCCAAGCTTCTTACGCCGCGCCAGTTTAATATTTCTCGTTGATCAGACCAACATATACAATTACTCTTGATACATTTCCCCAGCTAACAATATTCCTGGGTGCTTCCTTTGTGATGAGCCATTCCACTGTGGCCTGCTGAAGACGATGCAAGTGAGCATGGTGATGATGGTGATGAATAGTTCTTAGGTATTGAAAAACTAAGAGGCTGGGGAGGGGGATAAAAATGATTCTCCAGAAGATTTTCGAGAAATTATTTCGATGAAACATGGTGTATTATGTGTTGAGAGCAGGAAAACGCGTTTTTAGTACAAGACGCATGTGTATACAGTTTTATAGGAACCCTAAGCAGAAACAGCTTGTTTTCGAGCTCCTCGCGCGATTGATTCGATTGACGTTTTTTCAAATTTAGTATGTGGTCCTCAATATATTTCAAATTTTCAATGAATATAACTTTGGTGGATGTCTCGACTCCGGAAGTTCCGAACAATCAAAAGTCTTATATTATCACAAGGAATTCTCAACCTGGCATATCAAAAGTGGGATGTCATCACGAAGAATTTTCAAACTTGAGCATTTTTTGAGGAATCTTCCTCAAAGTCATTTTTCTGAATCGCCGTTTTTCAAGATCAAAATACATAATCCCTTGACATGACAAAGTATCCTTAAGAAAGATGATACTCCTTTGAAGAATGAAAAATGCGAATTGATGGCTCAGAGGGGTTAATTTGAAATGGGGATAAATGAAGCGATGAAATGTGAACGACTTGTTCGCATGAGATTCTGAAAATCCTATACAAAATACTAGGAGCCTCTTTTGTGATGGGTTCACCTGCGGACGCATTTTCTTTGATTGAGTAGATACTTCTGCTAGAAAAAAAGCGGCCACAGTGGAGAAATGAATACAATTAGAAAAATTATTATCGAAACGGTGTCCTCTGCATTCCTGAAATTAGGAGCTTACTAGCAGAAAAACATCGTTTCAGATCTCATCTTCAGGTGAAGTTGCGCGAATCATCCCCTCTTGAATGAGTTGACGTCCTTGCTCACGGTGTTTGAATTTATGCGTTTTAAGCCACCATAACTTTTACTTTCTCTTCCAAATTCAAATAGGCATTCGTCCAGATCAATAGCAGTAATGGTGGAATATACGTTATAGAGGTCAAGGCTCACATGCATAGTTTTTGTTCATAGTTTTCCGGGTATTGACAGATTTTCTTGTAAAGAACACGCAAGAACAAAACGAATGCCCACTCATGAGTCAAGTAAAAATCTCTGGCCCACTTCGCACGAGTCATTCAATGCGGAACCGTTCATATTTTGTGGAAATCAACTCCAATCATCAACTTGTGTCTCGTTTCTGAGACAATGTCATCGGGATCGTGGCAGTCGGTCAAACTACGCAGAGAAACGTAATAAGGCATGGCTTTTGAACATTACAATATACTCAGCACCTGCAAAACCATCGGTTTAATGGTTATATTCGTAGCTTATTCCTGACGATTTTTAGCCACGATTAAATTCTTCGAGATTTCGGGCGCAGCATTAGGCCAAAGTCATATCCTCTCTAATGCAGATGATGGAACAGAGCTCTACACTCACAACGTTTTTCCATTTCCGCATTATTTGCCAACAGATCCTCAATCATACAACGTAGTACCTATGCCTATCGCCAATCCTGAAACCAAGAGTCGTGAACCTTACGAAGACAAAACTCAAATCGCCAAAACAGATGGTAAAAGAATCAGCTAAACTTATTCTATAAAATTTTATTGCGCCAATTAAGGAAAATCAATAAAATTCTCTACAGGTGGAGTTGAGTTGACTGTTGAACAGACGAGTAGAGCTCAAAAATACATCAAGTGGGCTGGTGGCGCTTTGAATTACGATGATATACCTACCGCAATAACGAATTTGAAGAAAGCCCTGCATCTTTTGTCAACTGGGGAAGATCCTAATTGACACTGCTACTGGCTACATCTTGGTATACATTGAAGCATTTTAAGAACTTCTAATACATTCTCGAAAAATTCATTTCTCTCTTAATGTTGCAATCAACGACTGTGTAAATAACATGAGTGCTTCTCAAAAAAGTAGCCTATACGACCTCAAATCTATGAATATATAATTATTATAAATATGCACATGAGTGATGTTTAGATGACCTTCTTATTTTTCAAGAATAAGGTTGAGGAAAAAATGCAGAGTGAACGAATGATATCAATTGAGTGTACTTTTTCATCCAACTGGTGTAACCTATAAACTATCTATCACTTTCTCATTTTCAATCACACAGAAATGAGGGGTTTGCTTGAGAAAATTGTTACCGTCACCGCATACACTGGGGAAAAAAATTGAACGATTTTGAAGAAAATTTTTCTGATTTGAATAAATATACTTTCATATCCATTAGATTCAAGTGGGGCTGTTTCCTTTAATTGAATACGTATCAATTGAATTTAATGAAATAACTCATCAAATATTAATGTAAGTTTATTCAAGTTGATTTACTTGATCTGGAGAAATTGACTTATCAGAATTGATGATTCAATTTCTTTAATTCAGAGGATGTATGTTCAGTTTGAATAAATATTTTTCCCCATAAAATACAATTTTCCTGATTTCCGTCATTTGATAATTGAATTTATCCCAGCGGGCAAGGTTATGATTGGGGACTTCCACGGGATTTTTATAGGAAATACCACATAGCTTTTGGGGAGTTCCCGGGAAATTGTCAAATTTCCAGCTTCATTAGTTCCCGCATAAGCTTTCCGGAAAGCTTTCAAACACTCCCGGAGGGTTTTTGTTTGTTTGAGCTAGCATCCATTAGGAGTAATGTGCGCATCAGAAAGAGGTTTGAAAATTTTGAACAATCTATTATTTATTTGCAATTGAGAGGTTTAAGTTTGACACAGAGATTCTGCAGTAGGGTTAGAGTAAATCTGAGTTATAGGTGATAACTTTTCGCGCTCATTTTCTTCCTAATGAGAAGTATTACAAAGATATCGAATTAATATTGCATGGTAGCTTTTATACTAATCAGAATATAACGGATGAAAAATCGTAATTTTCGAATCAAACTTCCATGGACCTCATGTAAATGAAACTAGAATCTACCGGGTATGAAAAGCTGTCATCAAATGGTGTACGTGTATGAGAAATTTTGAACTCGGTTTTCAAAGTAAAATGGGTCAGAATCTCAAGGTTTTGTTGCGCAGAATTCTGCTAGACAATTTTAATCCGCCTGCTGTTGGATCCGAAAATGAATCGCTCAAAAGCGAGCTACAAATTCATGAACTTGGTGTGAAATATACTAATCCTGTGTCTTCCTCAATCAAATTCTTTGCTCAGCAGTGAGTCGATTCCCATAAGTTCCTTCTAAGAGAGGACGGGAGTTTTGGTGTTTGCACCTGAAAATGCGCCAAGCAATTTTCACCATCCAAATTACGGTGCCGCTAGCAAATTTGATCGGTCAAAACTCTTACTTTAATTTGAATAGAGTTGAAATGAAGATTGTTTACTTTTTTTTAAGGCTACGAGGATCCATTCTTTGAGCACAACGAACAGTAAAATAGTGTGAAATATCTATACCTCGCATGTCTGTTTGTAGTTGACGCGACAGGGGCCGAATTACGAACAAGCGAACGCACGAGCGAGCGGACGACGCGCACGATGCGCAAGATGCGCACGCCAAGCGCGAGAAACGAGCGACCGAACGACACGAGCGGGCGAACCGCGAGTACCCCCACTATACCGGCCCCTATACCTTTTACATTGGGGAGGTGGAGTGGGGGTACTCGCGGTTCGCCCGCTCGTGTCGTTCGGTCGCTCGTTTCTCGCGCTTGGCCTGCGCATCTTGCGCATCGTGCGCGTCGTCCGCTCGCTCGTGCGTTTCGCTTGTTCGTAATTCGGCCCCAGTGCGTGAGTGGAGCGAGAGCGATCAAAGTGAATCAACACAGATGGTAAAAAGATACGATCAATACATGGTTTGAAATTCCTGGCATAACAATTACTAATGATAAAGTTGATTTACTATTGAGAAAAAAGGGAATTGAAGTGGAAAATCACTTGCTTCCTCCGCACTGAAGTAAAAAAACTTTACGCCATGTAAATCTCTGCTTCATCCCAAAACTGCGTAACTTATTTTCTCTCGAGGCTGCAATCATACTCTTCTTCGCGAAAAAAGTGCTAGTCAAATATACAACGAAGATCAACAGTTGACAAGATAGATATCATACATTTTGGAAAACCGTCACGCGGAAGATAGAGAAAGATATCTTATTCGGGATTCAAGCATATAAATTTATGGACATTCAACACGATGCTATACGCAATGTAACTCCTAGAGTATCGCGCTTAGAGTAAACTTCAATTAAAACTCACCTGTTTTATCATTCGTTATCAACGAATCGCTTAATTACGGCAATATTGCATCAAAATTTGAGAAAAAACCCCAAACCTACCTGTTTTCATAGTGTCGGCTTCAAGTTTGGTTACATCTGTACTCTTGCTCACACTGATCCCAAATTTGAGGCACGCATTTATATCTATCTTAGAAGAATACGGCGCATTTTTAAAATCTGAGATATCACCAATTTGATGCCACACAACACACTTTTCGATTAATTAATTAAGGATTCCGCGGATTGAATATAAGGAGTAAGATAAGAAGTACAACAAAACCTCACTTTTATCACAACAAAAACATCAAAATCAAAACATATCAAAAGATAGTTAGTTTGATACAACCACACTCATTAGATGCTCATTCTCACACAAAGACGAGATATCGAAAATTTCAAGATACGCCAACTTCTCGGATATCCTGCGGATTAATAAGAGGGACTCTGCGGAATTAAACTGACGAGCTGGAAATTTGACGGTTTCCTCGGAGTCCCCCGAGAACTCTCACGAGAGCTCTCCAAAAGTTTCTTTGAGCACTTCTCGACAAGTCTCGGGGAGCTGTGTTGCCGTCTGGGATATATTTCTATTGTAAATATGAATAAATCATTATTTGAAAGTATGAAACCTCATTCATTCGAGATAAATGAGTTTTCGAACCAGTTAAATTCTCTATGAATAATATTTTTACTGAATTTCAATAATTTTTTTTCGCAGTGTAGTGTTGACGATACGGGCGTACAAAATGCCTGATCATTTGCCTACTTAAATTGTGGAGTATTTCAGTACTCGACCGCGAAAACAACACGCGTTTCTCATATTCAAAACGCATGCCACTGCATGTTTCCACGCACCAACGATGAGTGAGGGTGGGTGAAGAGCGGGTGCTCTGCTGATATAACATATGTACACTACACTGTTTTTGAAAATTTTGCGAGAGGGGCGGCCACTCCGAAACATTTTACTTCAAGAAGCGCTATAGCAACCACAAAGAGGTTCACAGAATCCACTCATTGATTTTTCAAATTTTTTCCGCAAGAAAGATCCATACTAATTTGAATTGCGTCGCTTATCCATTCGAATGATTGTGCAAAAATACATTTAGCCATTTTGGAGGTGAAAAATGGAAAAGTTGGATACATCTCGCTCGGTTCATTTCACGAAAAGACGACATTTTACCAATAGGCAGGACTCGGGATTCGTGTTTGGTGATCTTTCTGAACATATTAGAGTATCGATCAAAATTGAAGCATCTATCGACATCGAAAAAAAAATTAGAAAATGAACAGGAAAACGTCCGCTGCAAAGCCGAAAATCGCAGTTCCATCCGAGTGTGCGGCGGCGCCGCAAGATCCAACATCTTGATGGGCTGCTTCCATATTCCAAAATAGAGTTGATCTAAGTTCTGACATCTCTATATTTTTTGTTTATATCGAACTAGCGTCGTAACAAAATCTCAGGAAAAATTCTGCATAGGAAACTCCAGAAGTACTGTTTCACTTGCCGTCAAAATTCTCCTTTGAGATGGTAAATACTTATATTTGTACTCACAAGATCCTGAAAACCGAGATGGTGTCTCGGATGATGTGATCGGACCGTCCACCAGGATGGCTAGAAATGCCCCGAATGAGTCTCACACAAGATGAAAATTATAATAATTAAATACCCAGCCAGGATTTGTACGTCAGCATTCCGCGTATCGGGGTGCCTATTGGGAAGAGGTGAAGTATGAGGAGTGACCGTATGGGTCATGAGGGGGTCGGTGGATGGGTTAGTGGTCAGGTGGGTGGATGGATGATGAATGGATGGTTGGGTGGATTGATGGATAAAGGAATGAATGAGGAATGAGGGATGAGGTGCGAGGAACGAGTTGAGTGGGCCGAGTTATGAGGAGCGAGTTATGAGGAACGATTCATGAGGAGTGAGTCATGAGGAACGAGTTATGAGAAGTGAGTTATGAAGAACGAGTTATGAGGACTGAGGTATGAAATAGAAATGCTGGAATCCTGTCCAACTTATTTGGTCTTATTCAGTGTACTTTGGTCTAGTTCAGTGTAGTTCATTTTAGTGCGGTTCAGTTAGGTTTCATTTGGTCTTACTCGGTCTAATTAAGTCTACTTCGGTCTAGCTGGGTCTAATTCGGTCTAGTTCGGTGAAGTTTGGTGTATTTGGCTCTAGTTCGGTTTAATTCGATCTCATTGGGTTAACTTTGGTCGAATTAGGTTGAGGTTAGTGTTGGACGGTCTATTTTGGTCTAGTTTAACTTAGGGCGGTCTAGTTTGATCTAGTTTGTTCTAGTTCGGCCTAGTTCGGTCTAAATGAGCCTGATTCAACCTAGTTCGGTTCGGTCGATCCTAGTTCGGTGAAATTCAATCTAATTCGGTTTTGCTATGTCAAATTAAGTCTAGTTCGGTCTAGCTCGGCCTAGTTCGTCGTAGTTCGAACTAGTTTGAGCTAATTCGGACCAGCTCGATCTAGAACGGTGTACTCAAGTTCAGTTCGGTATAATTCGGTGAAATTGTGTCTACTTCGCTCTAATGCAATCTAGGTTTTTTTTTAATTCGGCTTCGTTCGGTCTAGTTCGGTCTAACTGAAACTAGTTCATCAGTGAAATCTGTCACACTGCTATTTATACTCCTTTTGTCAGCCGAGGGTTAGTGTCAATCCGCGGGTCAGGCGCTGCTGTCGCCGCACGCCGTATCCGAGGAATCAGTCTGAGTCTCTGGTGTTCTGCTGCTAATGTGCTGAAATAATCAAAACTAGATGCAAGGTCTTTTATTCATTTTTACGCTACACGGACTACAGTGCCCAAACCGCGGATCAACTCTTAACCTTCAGGTTACCAACGACTATGAATACCAGTGTTGATAGCTCGGGTCTTCAATGAAGCCAACACAGCCGTTCCGAAAATTGAGAACAATAAATCTGAATTTTCTAACATGATATATCTATTAGCAGGTATAACTAGAGATCATATCATTTTTGCAAACTTCAAGAAAATCTTCTACCTGTCACCTTGAATTGATCAGCAATCATTATTTTACAAGCATCATTATTAATCTACTAGAACATTTTAGGGGTCTTTGACTTATCAAGGACATTTACAAGTCAAACAAGCGGTAGCGGGTGTGGCATATACATATTATGCACGAATAGAATTTTACTATCGGTTTAAAAATGATTGACACCTCGAGTATTTTTGTAATTCCAGCCAAAAAAGAAATCGCAAAATTTTTTAACTCAGATATTCTTAAAGAGCATTTAATTGAGCACCGTGGGAAATTTCCAAAATCAAGATCGCGCCATAATTGGAGCCGTGGCGGCTATCAGAGTGTAAGAAAATGCAGAAAAAATGATGATTTTGCAGATACCTGAACTTTGAGTGAGCGCCAAGCGTTGAAAAAGAGCGCTAATTTTTTGCCAATTTTTTCAGTGATAGTCTTAGAATATATGAGTAGATTCGCGTGATAAATTTTTGAAAAAGTTGATAACAATTGGAGATATGCAATTTTTTGCTATCTCGGGACCTATTGATGATACGGATATGAATCAAACGGGAAACAATTGTAAAAAATTATTGATAAACAATGACGAAGAGATATTGAGATTGATTGAAAATTGTGGGAGTGGCGGGAGGATAAAGTTGCGAAAGATAAAACGTGTTGAGCATTGAGAGAGCCGCTTTTGTTCGAGCGCCGCGGGGGGCCTCGAGCCATGAACGACGGCCCGTATACCTGAACGGCGGGGAGCCCGGTGAATAGCAAAGATGGTAATCCCTTCGGCGGGACCGACGGACGAAAACCACCAACTATTGACTTGAAACCGCAATTGTAAAGGGTATTTGGAAAACTATTGGAATGAATGGCTCAAATAAAGACAGTCTCGGCAGTGCAATAATTAAGTGAGAGAAAAGAGCGAGAGGCGTGCTCGCAAGTATGAAATACATTGACCATGGTAGTACACGCACCAGATCGAAGAATATATACTGCTGCAAATTCCGATGACCTTTTTTTTTTTTTTTTTAGCTTTCGACCCGCTGAGGCCAGGAAAATGCGAGTTTTATAACCGTTATCGCAAAAAGTTTTCACGGGGGGCTACCGCCCCCCTACCCCGGTTTCGCCGTCCATTACCGATCGCGGTTTTGTATTCGTCACAAACCGTATAGACACTACTTTACGGCAACGTAGATGCTACTGCTCTCAGTCAACCTTATCACGGATGAGCGATATTCTTAAACCGCAATAACGTTGTTCAACGGAAACCAACGAGGAGGTGGCAGTGCTCTTCCGTCAGGGCGAGGAAAAGGGGTGGGGCTAAATTAATTCGTAGGAGAAGTGAAGGGTTAATAGGGTACACACGCACACAGATTCATTCAAAAATTTTTGCGATAACGGTTATAAAACTCACATTTTCCTCGCCTCAGCGAGTCGAAAGCTAAAAAAAAAAAGGTCATCGAAATTTGCAGCAGTATATATTCTTCGATCTGGTGCGTGTACTACCATGGTCAATGTATTTCATACTTGCGAGCACGCCTCTCGCTCTTTTCTCTCACTTAATTATTGCACTGCCGAGACTGTCTTTATTTGAGCCATTCATTCCAATAGTTTTCCAAATACCCTTTACAATTGCGGTTTCAAGTCAATAGTTGGTGGTTTTCGTCCGTCGGTCCCGCCGAAGGGATTACCATCTTTGCTATTCACCGGGCTCCCCGCCGTTCAGGTATACGGGCCGTCGTTCATGGCTCGAGGCCCCCCGCGGCGCTCGAACAAAAGCGGCTCTCTCAATGCTCAACACGTTTTATCTTTCGCAACTTTATCCTCCCGCCACTCCCACAATTTTCAATCAATCTCAATATCTCTTCGTCATTGTTTATCAATAATTTTTTACAACTGTTTCCCGTTTGATTCATATCCGTATCATCAATAGGTCCCGAGATAGCAAAAAATTGCATATCTCCAATTGTTATCAACTTTTTCAAAAATTTATCACGCGAATCTACTCATATATTCTAAGACTATCACTGAAAAAATTGGCAAAAAATTAGCGCTCTTTTTCAACGCTTGGCGCTCACTCAAAGTTCAGGTATCTGCAAAATCATCATTTTTTCTGCATTTTCTTACACTCTGATAGCCGCCACGGCTCCAATTATGGCGCGATCTTGATTTTGGAAATTTCCCACGGTGCTCAATTAAATGCTCTTTAAGAATATCCAAGTTAAAAAATTTTGCGATTTTTTTTTTGGCTGGAATTACAAAAATACTCGAGGTGTCAATCATTTTTTAAACCGATAGTAGATCAGTTTCCTCCCCAGGACGTAACGTCCGGGCAGGAACGCGCATATTTGCAGAACGTGTGCGTGTTTTTCACCATCACTAACACTATGAGAATTAGTACATTATGCAACGTGTGCTGGAAACTGCGTGTTTTCCGCGGCGAGAGCTCGGACGTCGGCGAAGCCGACGTCCAGCGCGAGTTCCGCGGACAAAAACGCAGTGCCCAGCACGAGTTGCATATACTACTTTATACCCCGAGTGCCACCCACTGTCTACAAATATCTTTTTGCCCCCCAAATCGTTTATTATTCGCAATTTAGCATTGTTGTTTGTCGCTATTATGAGTTTTTCGACATCTCATTTTTGACGCGTCGAGTTGACGCGTAGAGGTTTGGAAACGTTCCCTAGATTCCCCCAGCGCATGTGTATTGATATTGTAGGCATTGTAGCTGTTACGTACTAAATCTAGGGAAATATTACGTATTCGATATTGGAATTAAAGAATGAATGAGAATGAGTTTAGCTCGAATAATCCAGTTTTAAACAATGATTTTATGTTCGAATTTACCTGTTGGATCGCCGACGCGAGTAGGGACAAGGGTGAATGATCTATACACAGAGTTATGAATAAACTATTTGAGCTATATTGTTCAGAAATATTAAAGACCCGAGGAATAGATGAAGCGTGAAGTGCTTTAACAAAATGATGTGATCTAGCCGAAGGCCAGTGTAGCTCTGATGGCGGGCCGCTTTGCCCGTCGATGTGGCGGTGGCGTGGACGTCGGGCCCTTCCGATGGTCCTTGGTGCTGTCTCTCTCGCACTCGTGGTTGCTTGGCTTGCGAGAGCGTCGATCGATGTTTAAGAGGCAAATCTTCAGAGGTTTCAAAAAGGGATGGCTTGTGTTCAATTATTCTTAACTAATTACGCTGCCAGCTATAGTGACCATTTATATTCGGTGATTTGATTCGGGCGCGGGTCTTATACCATATTCATCAGTTATCTACTTTATCCACATATCAGCTCGTTACATAGCTAATAATCATGTTATTGATGCAATGCAAGTTGTCACGGGCTTCTTTGTTGTGGAATTTTTTACTCGCGTTTTCGTGGCCCATTTGCACGATTGCTTGTTCATCAATATTTGCTTTTATTGAGAAGTTTATTCTCGTCACATATATTGACAGTTTTGTGACTGCACTTATGTCTTGGTTGTCATCAGAATCGGGGATAGATGTTGATAAAAATCAATTGTGATTTTGAATTGTGATGCTCTCTCATCAATACCAAGTTGAGTGAGAGAATATGATAATTCATCACATGAATTCTGTGGAAAAAAGTAACCAAACTTTGTACCCTGTTGGTGGAATTGAAGAAGAATAGCAAGAGATTTTCATGATGTATTTCTGCGGCACAAATAATGGTTACGAAAAACTCAATTCATTGTTTTCTCCTGACATTCCATGGTATTTCCAGATGTTCCTTCTTCGCTACTGAAAATGTTCTTCATCAAGCAAGTTTTAATTCCATGTTAATCCCAGACAAGTCAATACATTTGAATCTAGATTTCTTTGAATGTTCTGTCTTTATGGAGCTACCAAGAATAAGTCTACGCAGAGCAGATTCCTTGTCAATGTAATCATCTTCATGAATATTGAGAGTTATGATTTTAATATAGTCAAATGAATACATCATCTCCTGGTCATGAGAACTGATCAGATTCTAAGTACAATATTCTTCATCCATCATTCACTTGACCATCAATAGTGAGTTAATGAACAAGACAGACAATTTAGATTTTATGTACCTGATTCTTGATGTCCCTCAACAATACAGTTATTATGACAATTCTGATAGAGAATGAGTCAAATGAAAGTTGCGCAATTTGCTTTGTGTGGAAATGGTATTTGGGGATTTCAACATGAGAGCTAAACCAGTAGAAATTCCAGTTTGACGGGAAATTCTTCCTAGAGACTGCACATCTAATGAAGTTAATAACTACTTCGATAAGGAGTTGGTCCTGCGTTAAACTCATATAATATAGGCTCAACAACAAACACATCTAGTACAGCTCAAATCAGATTGACAAGGTATCTACTCAGCGTGAACTCATTTAGATAGCTTTGTTGTGAGAAACATGTAAGTCATGAGAACTGATCAGATGCATAATTTTGTTTTCTACTCATAGTCATACAAGCATTGACATCAACTAATCTCCTTCAAAATTCCCAAAATATATGATAAGCGAGGCTGCTCTCTGTTTCATTTCGAGAGTCTAACATTAAGTACAATATTCTTCATCCATCATTCTCTTGACAATCAATAATGAGTTTAAGAACATTACAGACAATTGAGATTTTATGTATCTGATTCTTGATGTCCCTCAACAATAGAGTTATGATAACAACTCTGACATCAGAATGAGCCAAATGAAGGTTGCGCATTCTTCTCTATGTGAAACTACTATTTTGAGAATTTGAACATGAGAGCTAATCCAGTGGAGATTCCAGTTTGACGAGGAATTTGCTTGGAAATTACCAAATGTTTGGTAGCTTCCTTAGAGACTGCACATATCATGAAGTTAATAATTACTTGGATGAGGAGTTGGTCTTGCGTTCAACTCATATCATACAATACAGCTTGAATCAGATTGACAAGAAATTTGCTCTGCGTAAACTCATTTAGATGGCTTTGTCGTAAGAAACATTTAATACAAGTTTTTACAAAAGTTCGAACATTCACATCCATTTTTACACGCATGAAGAAGGTTGATATTTTCCAATGTTTTTGCAAATTATTATATGATTATTGCAACTTGAATCTTATTATGAAATGGCTTTGTGACCTTGAATTTTATTTTGTATAGTCATTTCACAAGTCCTCTACCATCACCAGTTATGAATTTTGCAAAAGAGGAGTGGCCTTATTCATGCCCACTTTGGTCAACTACTCATTTTTTCTATTCATTACTCATCATAAGTTTTATCTGAGGTTAAGTGTAATTCGTTCGCGAGGTCGCATGCAAGTAAATGAAATATCTGCATTTTAAGCGAGGCGGGTGAAGCCTCTCGCTTCTACGTTCGTATTTATTTGAGATTATACGGCCATCATTCTCTATATCGCCTGCAAGTATCTAGGGATATCTGGTACATTTCTAGCGAGGTGGAAACTCTTCGTTTCCCCGACACCTCATAGTTTTAGACGCTGCGTAACGCGCGTGTTTCCATGCGCCCCCACCCTCGTCTCCTGACTGGGAAACGGTGGTGTTTGGAGCACGAGTGGTATTAGTATATTATGCGTCGAGTGCCAAAATAGTATATTATGCGTCGAGTACCGAAAAAGTTCGCCGACGTCCAACGTGGTTATCGTGAAGAACAAAGTTCTTGGCACGAGACGCATATGCCGCTTTACACGGCGAAACACGCACTTTGGACGTCGAGCCGTGTAAAAATGTGTGTTTGTGACTAGTGGCTAGGTTACTCACAGCTATGAATTATTATCCTGCTGCTACTGTTGGAAAGGGCTTACCATTATCGAAATGAGTACATAATGTTTCCACGTACCTCCGCTATCAGCTAAACCGAAATCTTATTCCGTCAAATCGACTTTCATGCATTCAATTATGAAAAAATTCCAAGACGAAAGAATTATACTTGTTTGAATATCTAACAATTTATTTCAAAGGATGCAGCCACATTGAAAGAAATCTAAGCTACGAATACTCCCTTTGGTATCTAATCTAAGTTTGTGACTAGATCGTTCAAATTCTTGAGTCAGTATTGTAATCTCGTGAGTATCTAATCTTACACTCATGAGGTATACACATCCAAATCGTATCAATACAAAATTCGGGTTATAGAAGATAATTACAATATTTTCAGTCTTGCTTTTTTGTCTTATCATCTACTCCATTGGTCGTTGCCGTTGAGTCATCCTTCCTTCGCAGTTGCCAATCTATTACGAGTCGTCCAGTCAGCATGAAGAAGAATACCTATGAATATCGCAATCGAGTCAGATATGCTGAATTTGAAGTTTTACCTCGTTTTGAATATTCAGTTTACGCTCATGGTTGCAGCAAGCACATTCTTTCTGCTGTTTGCATGAAATGTCGATTCATTACAAGAACTCCGAATATTTGTTAGGAATTCTCGTTTTTCATCCTGCATTACCATGTAGTTGCCCGTGTTAAACATACGATTCCATGAACATGTATGATATATGAGGGTTTCCACGGAACTTTTGACTTTTGAGTTACTGCAATGTTCCTGGAGTATTCTGAACTATGGGGAGTGCGCAGGAGTAACGTTAGATAGTATTTGGCTTCATTCAACATGGCCTACATCCTTTCTTGTTGAAACGCATCCTAATTTGTCAACAGAAGACCGCAAAAGATGATTTTTGGGAACCAACGCGATTTTTGAAGTTGAAAATGCTGGAATTAAACTTTGCTGGAACGATATATCCATATACTAATCTCATATTTTGAGAAAATGTTTAATTCAGAGGTGTGCGCTGATTTGACTATGATATTAGCTCTCATTTATCGATGTAACCAAGTTTTGTGGGAAAACTTTCTCTGGCTATTGTTTACGAAAATGATGAAATATCTTGTGCGAAACGGAAAATTTAGCAATGAGTTTTTGAAGTTAAAAAGAAGACGAATCGAATCCCGTTTGGTTTGTGAGTGTGCGTTGATCCGGACAAATTTTATAAAGCTTCGAAGCTCATAAAGTTATCGCGCCACTGGCTTTGAAAATGATCATTTCTTGATGTCATACTCAGGAGACGCGAAGCACAGGGTTGGGACGTTGTGCTCTTTTTTCTTCATCACAAAAAGGATATAACCACACTGTTTGGAGTGGCAATTGTCGATTGGTATTTCTGTGAGAATCTGAGGAGAAATATGAAACCCGATGGTAAGCTAAATAAGCCTCTAAATGTGATGGTATCGCAAATTTCTTGATTTCTACATAGTATTCGGCTGAAATATATATGAACAAAATAACACCACAGTACACTCTAGAAATTGAAATGAGACTCATATCTCGTGACCCGATTTTGGACATTTACATCGAATTTTGGAAAAATCGATGATAAAATTCATCTTAAAGTCAAGTCAGTCGAAATATAATCCCAATCAATTGCCTAGACAATGTTTTGAATCGAATCTATTCCATTGGAGTTGATTCACAAATGTTTGAAGAGTAGAATTCCGTACTTGTCATTCTGAACCAGATACCTCGGCTTGAAAGAGAGTGGCATCACTTTTTTTTACATGTTTTTGAGGTCTTAGAACCATATAAAACCCATTTCAAACGAGTGCGATGGAAATTTTATTTTTCTATTTCGGAGGGTCAATAGTTAACAGTTCCATGGAAACCCTCATATAGTCATGCATAAAATCTCTTCAAACAATTCTTTATTCCGGAATGTTGTGATATATTGATTCAAACCTGTTCCAACATCAAGACGTCACGATACTAATCATATACTACTGAAGAAAAATCTTCCCAGGAGTCGGCCTCAAGTTTCAAATGATTGTCGAGAAATGAAATTCAACGTGGATTCTTTTTCTGCAGCGATTCGAAGTTTCAAAACCTATGAATAACTAGGGGAAAGATTTTTCTGAGTAATGCGTCTGATGAATACTGTGAAATATTGATACTACGCCAACTATACGTATTAGTTGTACTTATATTACGTCTTTCCAGAATGATTCTTGCAATTCTCTCCCTTCAGTTATAAGATATACTGAACCTGAAGAAAGACCTAATCAGAGGTCCGAAACGTCGTTTGCCTCTATTGACTAACAGAACAAAATAGTCCAAAAAAGTATTAAACTCATACTCCATCAAAAATAACAAATATTTGAATCGGTCCCATATATGATCGTATGCGACCGTGGAATCTCCGGGTTCCTTGATCATGTATGTTCATGGAATCTTATGTTTTACATGGGTGACATAATATATATGCTACAGTAAATGTCCGAAATCCGTCAATCCTAGGACTGACTAGTTATTGCTGACATTGACTAGTGGGACCAGTCAATCCTAAGATTTACTAGTAACTCTTAGATTCGACTGAAATAGCCAGTCAATGTTGATTCGTAAAGATGAATTTCGGACGTTTACTAGACAATCTTAGGATTGACTGACTGACCCCCGTAAATGTCAGAAACATATAATGAGCAGAGAAATAAAAATACATGATGAGCAAAATTTATTCATGCAAAATGATGTTTAGCGTAAATGTATCAGAGCTACACATAGTCTTAGATCTTACATTCATACTAAACGGAGATCACACCTTTATCACATTGATAATGTCATTCTAGTTTTACGAATTTTTCACCGACAAATAATATAGCACGTTGCATGATCAAAGTGAAGTTGAATCTTTCCAAAAATTAAACAATATAAAAGCTACTTGTTACAACAGCTCTGGCTATTATGGGATCCTGAATTGCACAGTATTTGTTCACTTCACAAGAACATATATTTGAAGAATATTTAGCTTTACAATTGCATTCCGTCATCCCCTGGCCACCTGTGATCGAAATTTTTGAAGCTGCTGTTCGTAAACACACTTCGCGCTTGGTCGATTTCGTTGTGATCGAGGAATTTCTCTTTGCAAACAACAACCTGGCTCCTCGTAAACAGCTGCTTAATTAAACCAGCTTTTGTTCCAATTCTGCAGAAGTCCTCATTCACGATGTTGATAATCATTCCACAGGAGATGTACCTCAGGAGCTTGTTTCTCGGCGCGAAGTCTTCAAAAGATCAAGTTAACGTGCGAAGTATATATTCCGTGACCAATCACGTTTCGGACATTTACGGAGGCTTGTTAGTCGATCCTAATTTTGACTAGTGAATGTCCGAAATGCTGCCGTTTCAACAACATTGACTAGACCTCCCAGTCAATGCTGGACATTTACTAGTCAATCCTAGGATTTACTAGTAAATCTCCGGCATTGACTGATTTCGGACATTTACTGTAACATATACATCAGAATAATTCTTCACCAAAACCCCTTGTCAGCGGTCAAAGTTGAAAATTGAGTCCGCACGACGTGTCTCTCAAACAGAAAATTACGTTTTGGTGGGCCTTAGATTTGTTTCTATGAGAGCCAAGCGAAGAAATTTTTCCGAATTAGACCGGGCTAGTTTTATCTGGAGTGAGTCCTCATAAAAGTCAATGATGCATTGCTTTCTTCGTCGAGCAACGCACGCAACTTCAACAGTGGAGGAGAATATCGGATTTGGTCATGAGATATAAAATGAATTTCTTACCAGCGCCGGTGCGATCCTTTCAAACTTGTCGTTCACCATGTAATGGGAATAAACTGCCATCATCATGAGGAAGACTAGCATGCCGTTGCACGCATTTTTTACCTTATCTGAAAAAAATTAAAATGAAGCTCAACCAAATGGGGTTGAAGGTACTTTTACGGCTGATTCAAAACATGTTCTGCTTGTCTCACACAATCGTATTGAATTCTCATATGAGTACCTCCGTGGAAACTTTGCAGCTTGTACGAACCCTTAAAACGCTTGAGGAAACAATTACAAAAGTCATTTATGGCATCCATCGTTGAAAGCGCGACTTTCGACGCATCTACGCGTAGCGTAGATGCGCCGAAACTCGGCTTCCACGATGAATAGCCATAAAATTCTGTATGCATCTCGTTCCGAAAACGCGTTTATTAACAAAACTGGTGCTGTTACTGCGTAACAGCACTCGGTTTGTTACATAAACGCATTTTCGGTACTCGATACATAATATACTATTTCAATGTATTCTTTGTGCTCTTTTTGTTGCAATCATTAGTTCTCTGATCCAGAGTGACCCAAAAAACTACCATCGGAAGAAGGGTCAAAATGTCAGGTCCGTGCCACGTGGTTTTCCATTATTTCGACTTTTGTGGCCGTGAGGCGCCGCAGTAGAATTCGTTCGGGATTCGAGCGAGCTAATACATCAAATATCATGGTGTGTATGAAGCACCAAATCCCATTGCTATGAGAGCCCAAAGACCACTTTTTATGTGTGCGCTGAGCACATACATTTTGTGGCGCAATTTCACTCAAAATTTTACTCCCTCAGTTTTCCTCGATAAAAGTGAATTTGTCTCGTTCTAGGCTTTTCGCCGCGCGAATTTATTCTTAAAGTAAATCGCCTGGCGCAACTTTTCCATGCTCCAAAGAATCCAAAAAAATTCATTTTCCTACTTCGCAGAGCAGTTTTTCCACCAAAATTTAGGTTTTTTCTTTTTCTTATTCTTTGTTTGCTGCAATAGCGGATTCAATTGACAGTTTTTGTCAGCAGCTAAATTTTATAAACTTTTATGCTAAATTTTGCTAAATTAGCTAAGTTTTGCTAAATTTTCATGTCAGATCCGCGCGCTACTGTGCGACCCTTAAACGCATGACCCCGGAGGTCCTAGTCAATTTTTTACAAAGTATTTGGTGGCCAAATGAACCTCCTTCAAACCTCAAGACTGTAAGTCAAACCGTTTGGCCGTGAGATCAATTTTATTGCCAAAATGTCAGGTCCGTGCCGCGCTACCGCGTCTCTCCGTGATATCCTTATGGTATTTAAAATGAGCGGGGAACATTCATACTTTATGTGTTCCAAAAAGTCGAAACCCCCATCTTAGAACCTTCGGAAGAGAGATTTAGTGCTGGTACATTATTGACCCCCAAATATTGAATTTCCGTAGAACTACTCATATAAGCCTTACAGATCGCCCCTATAATAGCGGGAGCCCATTTCGCAGCCCACACCCGCAGAGTGGGAGTTCTTTGCTTGCAGAGGGGAAGAACTTTGTTTGCCGTGCCAGAATTATTCTTCAAGGGCTTGCTGTATCTCATAACTCAGATCAAGCGTGCATGCATGTGAGCGATCTTGTATCTGTGTACTTATCAAGTCCCTGGTCGAACAATCGGACGATATTGCTGTATCGATTGTTTTATATAGGGGTAACATCACATGAACACCGATAAGAAAAATCGGTGATAGTGATGGGCAAGATCTAGATAATCCAGGAGTCATTTTAGGAATCATTGCAGAGCAGCTCGTTAATTACTCGTAACGTATGAACATCGCGCATCGTTCGGTCATCATTATAATACAGCCAGGTATCTTTCATCGAACACATTCGAGAGATATTTCTAGCGCGCAGTTTCAGTGCCGCGTCTTGGCTATCGGAGGCCCTAGGCACTGGGGGGTGGGGGCCTATGTAAGGGGATCAGGATTTCAGAGGAGTTGAGATTCGTCGTCGTAGAGTAGTTTTGCGCAATTCTTCACTTCAATCGAAATCGCAAAGCTGAACTGCGATGGGATGGCGGTCAGCGGCCATTCGAGATCTTGCGTCTCGCTCGCACCTAATGGGTTGTCCCATGAGTCGAGTGAGAATACTCGACGACAGATCTCAAACGGCCACTGACCGTCATCCCATTGCAGTTTACCTTTGTTCCCGAGTGAACGTGGGGTAAAATACCATTTCTTATTGATATAGATATTCATATATACAGTATCCGCGAAAATCAATGGAACACGAATACCTTGGACGAAAATAGCGATTACTCCGACGCCCTCCGGTCTACGGCAATTCTCCTGAAAGCATTTGGAAAATGAGAGAAGAAGCTACCAATTCACGCCTCCTTGAACATTATTCAACCCGAATCACATGGATTTAATTGTCTTTGAAAAGTGCAACATATTCTGTCTCAATCAATCATTGAATATTCTTTGGGACATTATGATAGCTTAAAAATTGTTGTAGGATCTTGTAGCTCTCGTGAAGATCTTCCAAATCGTTTTCTAAATATTCCCGTACAATCTCTTACACCCGTGTTACGAGCGATCAGGATGAGCAGGAAATTTGTACGCGCTGAGGGTAGCAAAAGTATGAAAGAATGCGTGATTCATAATTTTGAAGTTAAGGCGATACGGTCACCGTGCACGCTAAAAGTTATTCGCACTTTTATCAAATTTGCTTGCGATTTAGGTGAAACGACGAGAAGACGCGTACTTATTATCATCTGATTCGAGTTCGTCTTTTCATCGTTTCGCCCAAATCGCAAGAGAATCGGATAAAAGTGCGAATTATAAAGTGCCTATATTATAGATTAGGAGGTGCCTGCGCTCAAGTTATTCCCACTTTTCTCCAGTTTTCTTGCGATTTTTGCCATACGATGAGAAGACGAAATCGAGTTGGGTGATAATGAACGCGGGTCTTTTCGTCGTTCCACCCACACTAAGAAAAAAATTTTGGTCGTACGGCCTTGCGTTTTGTCGTACGATCAAAATGTGGTATAGCCAGGAGAACAATACCGATTTTGTCATCGCCCCAATCCATCAGATCGGTTTGGCAGTCTGGGATTACTGCCAGAATAAATAAACGTGGCCCACATATTTGAAATGCTTTGATACTTGATGGATTCACAGTTATATTACGGTTATTTTGCCACAAAATCTACCAATTTTTTGTACAGAATGGTACCGGTAAAGGGACAAAAATAATCGAAAGCTTTTTAGGTTATTCGCATGCAATAACAAAATTATTTTGCTGTGGTGACAATCCAGTATTGTGCTGACGGCAATATTTTTTTCTCAGTGCAAATCGCAAGCAAATTTGATAAAATTGCGAATAACTTTCAGCGTGCATAGTGCACGGTGACCGCATCGCCTTAAATTTCTAAGCTTCGTAGAATACGAGTCAGGTTTGTCCTAGAATATATTTGAGATGACTTCAAACACCTTCAAGAAGAAAAAACTGCCTCGGTATCACCAAGCCCGCAATCAGTACGGAATCCTCCTCAATTGATCGCTCCTAACTCGGGTGTGGAAAATCGCAAGGGAATGTGTAAAAATCCATTTGAAGAGTCTTATAAAGAGCTACAAGATCTTATGAGAATTTTTGAGCGATCATAATTTCTCGGGAAATGGTCGGCGATTGATTGAGATGCAGAATTCTGGATTTTTCAAAGCGAATAAAAACCGTGTATTCCGGCGGGCTGAGAACACGTTTGAAGAACATGAATTGATAGCTTTTTTCTCATCTTTTGAATGTTCCTTAGGAAATTGCCTTAGACCCAAGGGCGTTGAAAAAGTAGCTGTTTTGGTGAAGGTATCCGTGTTCCATTTATTTTGGCGGGTACTGTACACGCTGATTTATGTACAACGTATGTCTACACAACATGCCCTCTCTGAAGCCATTTTGTCGATAACTTTGACCCATCTCAATATTTTTCCACGCACTTCAACTCATTTCAAAGCTTGTTTCAAGACCTTCAAAATGAATTGAGAAACGTTTGATTCCAACGAGTTGGATCCAAATTATCTCAATTCTGGCAAAAAGTGATGTTTTGAGTTCGCGAGAGTGTGTACCCAACATGCCCCCATAAGCCATTTTACAGATAAGATCTGCTCATCTCAATATTTCTAACGTACTTGGACTCATTCCAAAGCTAAGAGCTGAGATACATCTAATTCAAAGAGTGTGCGTCAAACTATGATGTCCTTATCCTTGGAAACGATGTAAATCTGACATAAAGTGCCTGAAATCGTCTTCATCTCCGTCTCTTTAGGGCCTTTCATTGGCCCGAATCACTATCTCCGACCTATTTTGATACGATAAAAACGTCCTGAGTGATGAAAATGTCATACTGCATACCCTTGGGAGATAACCACATAGACGCATGTTAGGTACACCCGAATTTCGGCACTCCTGTTTTGCAAACCAGCCCCGTATTTTGCTGAAAAAAATTACTCCAGATTCGGAATTTGCAGTTTTGAAAAGAGTATTCCGATGGTCTTAAGACAGGGAATCGAATGCCTTAAGGTACGTAAGGATTGGTTGCAACAAAAAATCTTGCCACCAGCTACGTAACGCAATTTTCTCAGTGATTATTTTGCAGCGCAGAAGGGGAAAATGAAGATTACACTTTGAATTTTCTGGGGAACACAGACATCAATTGAGGTTGACACAAACCATTCACTTATTTCCTCTCATACCAACACGACAAACGTAGAGAAATTTGTGGGAAGGTCAACTAGTGCCCATTGTTGAGATCGGCATATGGGGGCATGTTCGACACAGGGGAGAATGTTGGGCACACTCACTTCATATGAAACATAGTAATTTAGAATTTTGTCGATCTTGAAGGACTTTTGTGGCGAAGAATTGATGGAAAAATTCCTCACTTTGGCATGACAGAAAGACTTTTATTCTTTCGACGTTTCGTCTACTTGGTTTGTAGACCTCATCAGGACAGTTTCTATAATTAATGTCACCAGTTTTAAAATCACATCATCACACTAAATATATCACGATTATGAAAATCACTAATACTACTTACAAGTTAAGACATATAAAATACAAATTCGAGATCGAACGTACTCATTGTGAGCATCGTCCGTCTCTTGTCAAAACAAATGGTACTGTGAGCTGTATTGTGTCACTAATATTCTATGTTACCTAGTCCTTTTGAGCTTAGATAGAAGATTTTTTGACTTTCATAATAAATCCAAAATCCCGTTCGATGAGATAAGAGATGGTGTGAAATTCCTTTTCAACAACACCTTTTTCCAATTTGATGGTAAATATTATCAACAGATCTCGGGAAGTCCTATGGGATCTCCAATCTCTCCGATTCTCGCAGATATAGTGATGGAGGATCTTGAAACGTTTTGTTTGAAAGAGTTGAAAGATAAATTCCAAGTTATACCTCTGTTCTATTTTAGATATGTTGATGATACGGTTCTCTGTGTGCATAAAGACCATGTGGATTTAGTGCTAGAGACATTCAACAGTTATGATCCACATTTGCAATTCACTCATGAGATAGAACAGAATGGAATTATCAACTTTCTGGATGTTTCATTGAGTAGAGATAGTAATAATTGCATTGTAACTAATTGGTATCAGAAACCAACCTCATCTGGTCGCACTTTAAGTTTTAACTCAAATCACCCTGTTAACTTGAAAAAGAATATTGTTTTTAATCTCACAGATCGTGCTTTGCTATTGTCACACAAAAAATTTCATAGTCAAAACCTTTCCAAAGTCATCAAAATTCTCGTAGACAATGATTATCCTCAAGAGTTTATTGATAAATGCATCAAAAAACGGATTATGTACCATAAGCATCGGGACAATAAAACACCTTCGTCCAAAATAGAAATAGAAAAATCAAAATTGTGTGTCCCTTATCATGAGAGATTTTTTGAAAAATGCTCTTCACTCTTCAAAAGTTTTTCTATTTTGGCGCTTCCGAGCATTTCTGGTACATTGAAGAATTACATTCGATTGGGTAAAGATTGTCTGGGAAAATTGGAAAATACAGGTGTAGTGTATAAATTTAAGTGTAATAATTGTACTGCTTCTTATGTTGGTGAGACCAAAAGGGCCTTATCTGCACGCATTCTTGAACACAAAACTAACAAAAATAAGAAATCCGTTGTATCTATGCATAAACAAGATTTGAACCATGATTTCAATTGGGACGATGTAGAGATCTGTGATTTAGAGCCTAGATATTACAAACGAATCATCTCTGAGATGATTCACATCAACCGTGATAAGACATGCATTAATAAAAAAGAAGATGTCCAAAACCTCAACAAGATTTATGTACCACTAATATCGACTCTTTGAATTGTCTCTAGTGTGTGTCCCCACTTCTTCCGTTAGTATTATTCGCTATTATATACAGAATATATATAGATACATGCCAGTCAATAGCCATCAATTACAGGTGATCGACACAATACAGCTCACAGTACCATTTGTTTTGACAAGAGACGGACGATGCTCACAATGAGTACGTTCGATCTCGAATTTGTATTTTATATGTCTTAACTTGTAAGTAGTATTAGTGATTTTCATAATCGTGATATATTTAGTGTGATGATGTGATTTTAAAACTGGTGACATTAATTATAGAAACTGTCCTGATGAGGTCTACAAACCAAGTAGACGAAACGTCGAAAGAATAAAAGTCTTTCTGTCATGCCAAAGTGAGGAATTTTTCCATCAATTCTTCGCCACAAAAGTCCTTCAAGATCGACAAAATTCTAAATTACTATGTTACAACATTAAGGACGAAGATAATTGTTGAATTTGGTTCATCTGGTTTCCCTCTCCAAATAGTGTGACAGTATGTGATGATGAGTATGTATGAGTAAGAGTGAGCGCGCGGGTATATATGAGCGTCGCTCTTGTCTGCTAGTTTAGTTTTTGTCCGTCAATGTCTCAGTACACACACTTCATATATATTTACGTCTGACTGTGGCTCATTGTCACTATATGTAATAATCGTTATATTGAATCTGCACAATCATAATAAACTAATAATTCAGTATTGAAATCACTTCTCCTCATCACTGTGCGATGCCTAGTGTTAACAATAATCTATCAAAAAGTTTGTTCATATGAAAGTTACCTAAGAATATTTGGTTGTTCTTCTAGTTTTGGGACATCAAAATGTGAACCACATCCACGAATCAGGTCCCACCATCGATTTTAGATCAATCCAATGAGTAGAAGGATATCAAATAGAAGGAAAGTACAAAAGATTCTTTGGGACAGGAAGAGTATGCTACAGGAAAGGATGCGAATTCTCAAATTGAGTTCATAGGATTGGGCTGACTGAACTCTTATGTTATTTTCTCTTTTTCTTCCTTCCTTTTGTTTGGAGGTCGGATTTTGTTGATTTTTTCTGCAAGTAGTTGAAAAATTTTCTTCTCATCACGTGGTGGGGGCCGTTTCATAGTGGATGATGGTAGGGGCCTATAGGCACGTGCCTACGTGTGCCTTATGGTAGACGCGTAACTGCGCAGCTTAGAGCTGTACTTTGTATTTTACTTGTCCCTCGATTCACATGGTAAGAAATCTGTCGCTCCACAGCTCTCAAGTAAGCGCAAAGAAAAAATGATTCCATATAAATCGAGGGATGAGCACAAAAAGCAGGTGTGCGAGTCGTAAATAATACCTCACGAATGTGTTCGATGAATATTCGTCGCTGCATAACTATATATAGACGAACGATACGTGACTTTCATACTTAACGCCCTGCTCTGCAATGATTTCTAGAATCGCGTCTAATTCGTATAGATTCGGCCCATGCATCATCATCACCGATTTATTATCGGTGTTAATGTGATTTTAGCCGAGGCTGTTAGCTCTCTGTAAAACATCCATACAACAATATCCTCTAACTGTTCGCTCGGGCCTCAATAAGTGCAAATACTTGATCGCTCACACGCATGCATTCTTGATCTGAGTTATAAGATGAAGCAAGTCCTTGAGAAATAATCCTAGCATGGCGAACAAAGTGTTAACTAGAATTTGACACGCGCGCGAGCGCGCTGATGGCTCAAAGTAAATATGATTTGAGAAGTGATGATAAAAATGGTATAAACCTCCTTCACGGGCGAAGAAACGGCAGATTTCTTTATAAAGAACACTGAATATTCGATGCACATGAGTAACTTTCTTCAATAATTTGTGATAGAAAAAAGGGGAACCAGGTGTTTTCTGGAATGCCTCGTCTAACATAAACTCTGTACAAACCTTGAAAGGTTTTGGGCCATTCCCCATTTTAAAATCATTTTAGACCATGTACGAGTGTCCAAATGATCTGGAACTTACTCAAAATTTTTCGAAATCGAAATCTAATTCCAGAATCTTCAACAGCAGCTGAAAAATGACAACCTTTTTCAAAATCTGTGCAGAATTTTTGTACAGTGAGTGCGCGTAGTTTTTTGCGAGGATGAAAGGATAGGAAAATTGATTGACACTATTGAGAGGAACGTGAGAAATATGGTAGAGAATCATTTGGTAAAGTGGTTAAAGTGAACGTTTGCCTCTCTGAGGTGTAAAAGCTTCAATCGTGAGATCCTCTATCCCGCTTTG
Source organism: Eretmocerus hayati (assembly GCA_029851415.1). Classification (NCBI taxonomy): domain Eukaryota; kingdom Metazoa; phylum Arthropoda; class Insecta; order Hymenoptera; family Aphelinidae; genus Eretmocerus; species Eretmocerus hayati. The sequence continues at coordinate 191,737,489 of CM056742.1, read as the reverse complement.
GAACCACGCAATTTCTTTTTGCATATCCTACTCTATTGTAACCACAAGAGCGAAATATTTATGGAATATTAGACGGAATTTCAACATTTGACAAGATAAAATTAATGGAGTTTAAGATATCGTCGCGGCGCAGATAAAAATAGACACTTTGTTTGAGATTTAGGAATCAACTGGTTGAATACGATTCCTTAAACGTCACATTCGTGCAAGTGCAGAGTGTAGTGAGAACTTACATGCTTGATTCATTGCCAACTATTCACTTCTCCTTCTCCATTCTCCATTGCAATGACATCGAGAATAACAACAAATTCAAAATTCATTCGCTGTCGTTGTCGGCTTCGAGTTTGGTTAACTTATCGTGAACTCACCCTAATTCACATACTCTTATTCAATCGATCACGGATTCGGGTTAGAAATGCTCATGAATCTATCTCTATGCAATTCTGCAAAAACGGTACACTCTGGGGATCTGAATGGCTAGCTGCAAAACAATAAACCTCAAACTTTTCTCATCACAACAAAAACATTAAAATCGAAACATAACAAAGCTACATGGCCCGACACAACCACACTTATCCTCATTTTCATACACAAAGGAGATATCGAAAATTTCGAGATACGCCAACTTCTCGATTAGCCTGCGGATTAATAGGAGGGATATCGATCCAAAACAAGCACCCGTAACCTCAAAATCTAGCTTCTTTCTTGGGGAAACATCTCAAAATCACCCGGAGCCACAAGCCATGAATTTTGTGCGGGGTTCTTTGAAAAACTTTGAGCATCGCATATTGAATACTGAGTGGGATGACTCACAATTAGGAACCACAGCCATGGCGAGTCCACATAAGATCTCCAACGAGCCAATAACACGCCTGTACCACTTGCTTGGCACTTTGAAGTCCAAAGTACTTGCTAGCGGGAACACCTTGGCGTATTTCACGTATTCCTTCCTCTGCAAAAAAATTAAGTAATCATTTCAAGATTTGTGAACACTACAATGTCGAACCAAGCTTGAGATAATTCATTCGTTAAAAATTATTTGTGATGAGATTTATGTTTCAGAACATCCGTTACATAGGACCTTCTTGGCCCTCCCTCCATCACACGTTTGATGCATTTTCGAAATTAGTCAGTCTTTTTCCGGAAATAGCCAGAAACGGATTTGCTGATTATATTTTTGAATGAAGGCGATGATAAAAATGACCCTCAGCGCTCTAAAGTGAACGATCATTTGGGATATTAACGAGCCTACGCTACCGCTCATGAACTTCGTGAACGGTGAACGCACATTCAGCCTCACTTCGAGAAGCGATATCTCAGACTCTATGCATCGTAGGACAGTGCTGAGGAGAGCATCTTAAAGAGCAGAAAAAAATGTTTACTCTTGAGTGGTTCCAATGATTTCTATTGATTATCTCGAAGGTACTGGATGCTGGTCAAAAGTTGGAAATCTACGAAAATTTTTACTTTTATTGATATACCTGCAGTTTTGCTACAAATGAAGATACGGGAATTCTGCAAAAGGCATCTTGTAGAGCGGAAAAAATGCCATGTGTCTCTTGATTATTTTTCACGTTCCATGTTTTAAAACGTATGAGCTATCAAATTAGCCAGAATGACGGGTTCTCATCGCTTCAAGTGCCGTTCTTAGTGAAGAAACACAGTTTTGACTACGTTGAAAGGTCATACGTTTTAAAACACGGAACGTGAAAAATAATCAAGAGACACATGGCATTTTTTCCGCTCTACAAGATGCCTTTTGCAGAATTCCCGTATCTTCATTTGTAGCAAAACTGCAGGTATATCGATGAAAGTGAAAATTTTCGTAGATTTCCAACTTTTGACCAGCATCCAGTACCTTCGAGGTAATCGTAGATAGAAATCATTGGAGCCACTCAAGAGTCAGCATTTTTTCTGCTCTTCAAGATGCTCTTCTCAGCACTGTCCTCCGATGCATAAAGTCTGAGATATCGCTTCTCGAAGTGAGGCTGAATGTGCGTTCACCGTCCAAAAATTTATGAGGGGTAGTGTACATACATACAGAGACTGGACACCAAATATTACAGGTACAACTGAACTGATAGATTATCAGGCGGGAACAAGCGGTTTCGGGAACGCAGCGTTCAAATATCGCCCGCGGCAATTTTTTCTCGTTTAATCTCAAAAGTAGTCCAATGTCATTTTTCGTAACAACTTGGGAATAATTCAATGCCACCTTGTATTTGAACGAAAATTATGAGGGTTGTTACTTCATGTATCGACACACCATCTGGCAAACTGACACCAAGATATCCACGAATGAGTTAGTGGATTGCCTTCGTATAATGTAGTTGAATTTATATCATCAAAAGATCAAAGATCAAAAGGAAAGCAATTATCGATATAGATCAAGCCCAAGTAGTGACTGGCCTTTCGAATGATTTCGAGCTCACCGACACCGTTGAGATCGCCGAATTACAGCACTGAAGTTACAGTTTAGCGAACTATTCAGGAGGAACCAAAAAATTTAGAGATTAGCGACGCAGTTGATCACGGTGCTTGAGAAAGGACCATAGTTGAACAAAATTGTCACCAAAAACTGAACACGTGGTGATTTAGTACTATGCCCAAGGATCAAAATTCCGTTTCAACCAAAATGGAGCAATCCCTTTTTTTGAAATGCGAGCTTGATTCGTATTTTTACGTGTTAATCAAATGGAACTATTTCGAGCAACACACTCGTCGAGACAATAACTGCTTCCAAAGCCCATAACTTCAATGAATCTCAATATTTTCCAACGTACTTTAACTTATTTTGAAGACCTTCAAAATTAGCTAACGTGAGCTTTAATTCCAGGGCCGGCTCAAGGGGGGGGGGCGAGGTGGGGCAGCGCCCCAGGGAGCAGGGCCAGAGGGGCGCAAAGATTTCCGAAGGAAAGCATGCACGCAAATCCTGTCAGGAGAAAAATCTACTTCCAAACCTATCAAGGCGATCAAACCCGCAAGTACGCGGGTGCGCGAGCCAATAATTCCGTCGAAAGAAAAAACCAACCCCGGCAAAACTTGAGGAGGCAATTAAACCCAGGAATATCCTGATGCTTGAACTGAAAATTATTTGAAGGGAAAACAATCCGAGAATTTATAGTACTTACAGCAGTTCAACACGCAAATAGCCGGACACTTCGGTCGAGATTTTTGTGAAAAAAAAAAAACAATCCCATAACCTGGGGAGGCAATCAAATCCGCAAATACCTGGATACTTAGACCAAAAATTCTATCGGGGAAATAAATCATTCCCAAAACCTGAACTGAAATATTCTGATGCTCGGACTGGAAAGTCTGTGAGGGGGAAACAATCCAACAATCTAGTGAAGCAGTCAAACCCACAAATAGCCGTACACTCGGATGGAAAATTTTGTGAAAAAAACAATCCCAAAATCTAGGAAGGCAATCAAACCTGCAGATACCCTGATGCTAGGGATGAAAATTTTGACAGTTGGAAAATAATCCTGGAACCTAGGAATACAACTAATTCCACAAGTGCGTGGATGCTCGAACGAATATACTTTTTGGGGAAAATATCAACCCTAAAAAATAATTAAAAAAAAACATTTTAAAAATTCGCTTTTATGTGAACCGTTAAGCATAATAGCATGTCAAAATTTGAAGAAAATGAAAACTGTTATCTATGTTTCTGTCATAAACAAAAAGTAAGTCAGTTGACGTCCAGCTTCACGAATTCCATGATTTCAAGATATCAAAATGGTAAAAGCGTGGGTTGATTGTTGAAAACTACTCTTGATGTGTCAAGTTTACAACCCACGCTTTTACCATTTTGATATCTTGAAATCATGGAATTCGTGAAGCTGGACGTCAACTGACTTACTTTTTGTTTATGACAGAAACATAGATAACAGTTTTCATTTTCTTCAAATTTTGACATGCTATTATGCTTAACGGTTCACATAAGAGCGAATTTTTAAAATGTTTTTTTTTAATTATTTTATTTTCTCAATTTTAGTTTTATCCTAATCGCTTGGAATATAGAACATGAATGAAGGATATTAATATCAGCCAGAATGTTGAGATATTATTCTTAAGATTCCTTGGGTATTCATTTCTGCTCAAGCGCTTCAGAGTGCGAATTGATAAAAAGTGGAATAAATCAGTCAGCTATGGCTGTTCAGAAATAATTCCTCATCTCATGTTGAGCATACCGATAATTCTGAATTGATTCACAAGCTACAGTTAAATCACATTCAAGAGGCTGTGCTACCCTTATTACTAGAATATGAAGACATCCAATGATATATTAATTTATCATCAGGACATCTCCATCCGTTAAGATGATATGATACGTCACATGCCAAAGCTCGAACATAGATGATCATATTCCTAAATCAGTAGAGTGAAATTTATTAGAAATGGAATGAGTCTTTAGCCCAATATAACATGGTATGCTACACTTTAATGGCTGGACCCATGAAAATTCAACCAAAAGAGACTGTTGAATCTCTGTGATGCATCAAGAAATGACAGGAAGCATCCTCAATGGTTCAAATAAACAAGTTCATAACGCGTAGAGCCACTGTGACTATTTTACTTTTGAATGTAGTCCATTCCGTCATTCATCTGAAGTTTCTTGATGTATACAATACTAACAGCGAGGAGAAAGTCTGATTTCAATGACAAATCAAGAAGCACACAGTGTCTCATGAAATATCACTCATCACCTTGGTTGTGCTTCATGATTTGAAGACCAAGACTTTGGCTCAGTGCGCTTACTGTACATACACCACGAAACTTGATTGCACACTGAGGCCTCAACTTCCTCTCTGAGCTTGCAAAAATATGAAACCATCCAACTCTTAGAGGTACCTATTATTTTCTATCTGCTAACACTAATCACAAACGTATTGGTCACACGTGGTGGAGAGAAACTTTTGATAAGACCATGGTATAGCGAGGCCGCACGCAGAAAACTTGTAAGAATCACAGAGTTAGGCAAGATCGACCGCACTCTGAAAACTGCTGAAAACTGAGAAACATCAAATCATCACAATAACAGCACTAAAGTAGCAACACAGCCAGCAGCAGTTTAGGCTTGACAGGACAGCATCGCGTGGCAGTGGCAGCACTTCGAGGAGGTTATATGGGTCCTACAGACAGTTGTTATACTTGTTATAGGATATAGGCATCTCATTTCTATTTGTTGATAATCATTATATGTTTTGATTAATCAAAACTAGAAAGAGTGAAATTTGTAGGGTTTGCGAAGAATCGACGAGTTGCGTCGGCTGCTGTGATATTCTAGCGAGGCTCTTGCTCTTGCTGATCGCGCGGATAAACCTCTATGATAAATATGCAATGAGAAAGAGAGAGAGGTCCGACGCTGCGCACAAACCTACTTGCGTTTACACAAATATTGAATCGCGCAGAGCTCGGAAACCCACACGAATACACGCGATACCACGCAATTCCACGTCAGTGACACACTCACACGAAGAATTCGGTGGCACGGCCGCGGCCGAGTTCAATAAAAGCGAATAAAAAGGTCATACCCGGGCGCTCGGACAAAATATACGAACGGGGAGGAGGGGACTAATCCCAAAATCTAAAGAGGCAATCAACCCTGCAATCACTCGGATGCTTAGAATTAAAATCCTGCCAGATGTAAAGATCAAACTCAACTCCCAGGAAAGTATAACTAATCCTACAATTGCTTGATGCTCGAATAGAAAATTATGTCGTAGGAAAAACTAAAACCAGAATTTAGGAAGACAACCATCTCGTAATTGTACTTTGTGCTTGAGCTGGAATTTCTATCACAGAATTGGAGTGATTAAGTATGTTTATCATCTGGAGATCCACTGTTTTCTACAAGTTTTAAAACCCATTGGTTCAAACATCCATCCGAATATTATAGTTGGTTCGATTGGCTTCGTGAGTTTATGGAAATCTTTCGTTTGCTTACAACCTTCCAGTTTGAGCATCCGGGTGCTTGCAGGTTCGGATGTCTCCCTGAGTTTTGGGGCTAACTTCTTTCGACGATGGGATTTCCGCCACTAGGATCTGGATGTTAGGGGATTTGATTGCCTTCCTAGGTTCTGGTAATGACTCTGTCCCCGGTAGAATTCTCGGTCCAAGTATTCGTGTTTCTGTGGGAGTAGCTGCCTTATTGGGTTTTGGAAATAAATCCTTTTCCCACAGGATTCTCGGTCCGAGCATCTTGGCACTTGCGAGTTTGATTGTCTTTCTTGTTTTTAGCACTCATTACGTTTTCGACAGAATTTCCGCTCCAAGAATCTGAGAATTCGCGAGGTCAGTTGTCTTCCTATAGGTTTTGGGAGTGATTCTTGTTCACGAGAGAATTAAAAACCTGACAACTAACAAGAACCGATAAGACTTGGGTTTGCACATATATTGAGTAAGTGATGAGTTTTTCTTTTCATCACAACAAAATGAACTGGTAAACAAGCAGATCTCGGCCGTACTCATTTGATTTACGCTTCTTTTGTAGAAAATATAAGATTTGACAGTGATGAATTCTCCTAAATTTTTTCGTGCAATTTTGACTTCTTATGAAACATCGTTATCCTTGATTTTCTCTAGCCTTACAAGGGGGCGCAGCACGTTATTTTGCCCAGGGGCGCGGAGCTGTCTGGAGCCGGCCCTGTTTAATTCAACACAGTAGATTTGAACTATTTCAGGAGTTAGGGGCTCGAAAAGTCTCAAATCGTTAGAAGAGGAAATCTCGGGTATCGATTCAAAATGAGGTTCCTCGACTCTAGTTTGTTGAAATCAAACTTACTTCAGATCATTTTGAAGATTTTAGAATGAACTTTAAAATGAGCTAGAGTACGTTGAAAATAATTGGGATGCGTTTGAGTTATGTGCTTTGGGAGCTGTTACGATCTTGACAAGTAAACGTGTTGAAACAGCTCCATTTGATTAACATGTAAAAATACGAATTGAGCTCGCATTTCAAAAAAGGGGATTGCTCCATTGCGATGCATTGTGACGTCGTATAAAAGTTATTCATATTTTAGGATTGTTGTCAATTCTCGCTCAAGTTTTGATACCGTTTACCAGTGAAGATATTTCAAATCTGGCGCGAACGTCACAATTCAAACATGTGAACAAGCATTTGAGTACCCAGGAATGATTCAAGTCAAAATTTTCACCAAAAAGGGAGGAAGGGTCAAATGATACGTGACACGGCGCGGCGTGACAAGGGAGAGGGGAGAGGTTCAAAATCCATCAAAAACACGCGGACGTCTTTTATGAACGGACCCTCATACGACATTGAGAGTGGCATTCCGGATACGCACATTGGCGCATTCCCAAATGTCTCATGGATTCTCGAGACAGATTTGTTATTACAAATAGCGCTGTTCCTGACTGCTTCACACAATCAGCGTCTCTCTCATAAGCAGTTCTACGATATGTCAAAGATTATATTGGAAAATTCGGGAAGCCAGTCGTATTAATACGGTACCCTGATATCCCCTGGAGAAGTCAAGTTCAAAGTTCAATCGTTCCAATGCTCTCATGTAGGTTTTCTCGCACTTGCTTGTTAACATTTTGCTTGAGCCCAATCTTTGAGCAAAAGAGTGCTTACAAGTATCTGAGCAGCTATTTTCGCGAACGTCGTTCTAGAATCAGTCAAGTTTCGCGACAGCGGTGTGAATGTCACGGCAAGCGCGGGTCGCATCCTGGCTTTGAGCCAGTGCGATATACGATGAGTGTAAAACAGCCTAATTCACCGCATGTACAGAAACGTAGCGCCGGCTTCGATCCGACCTGCGAGTTTCAACAAAAGACTTTCAACGCGTGAACGATTCAGGGGGTACTACAGGTGGTACGTCAATTAAAATCATTCATGCTCTGTTGCAATTCGAAAATCCAGCGAAAAAACAATTACGCGATTGATTTTCTAGATCATGAAAATATGCTATCGGATTTGTACTTGAATGTCCAACAGGCATTTTTACGTTTTACAATCAATAAATATGCTTCATTTCATATCAACCTCTGCAATTCGGGTCAGAGAAGGAATCTGACGACGACTGATAAATAAATGAACTCAAAAAATTTCATGTCGAAATCTTGATGAAGCGGTTACAACTTTTAGCACTGATTTCAAAATCGAAACAGCTAGCTATTTGTTAGAGGTCAAAGGCAAACACGCTGCTAAAAGAGTTTAGCAGAATGCTTTCTCATTGCGACTGATGAAGAAGTCAGCTAATCACATATTATTCATTCAAAAATTCAAATATATTAATTTGTTACAATGATCAATTATTATGAAATGATGAACTTTATCAAATAATTATTTCAATGAATAATAAATCATTTCTCTTTCATTTTCATATACTCTTCCAACGCAAATTTTCATATTTACCAAGGATACTCTTCCAAAATTCCAGTCAACAATATTTGCATTAAATGATGATTCCCCAGTATTATTTCATCAGTACAATAATTCCTCATCGGCGGATCTCTACCAAAAGAGATTGTTAATGCGTGTGCTGGTGCTAACAGACCGCAACAACTAGAATCAATCTGTTTTTGCACGTTCTTAAATACGACGAAATCATCTTCCAATACAGGATACCGAGAAGACTAGAGAAAGGGCACAAGTAATAAAGGATAGGAAAAATATTTGGATAATGAATTCTATTTTCCGGGGATAAACAAATCAAAATGATCAGAGTGTGCAGAGAATTGGTTATGAAATATAACAGTAGAAAAAAATATGTTATATATTTGGTTTACTAACATATGAACCAGGCATGAGTATTCAGAACTGTAAGTGGTATAAGAATTTAAAAGGACTCGAGGTGACTATATTGGAAATATGATGAAATCAAGTAAAATTGAGTATTTTTCTGCAAATTTTCGCCTGCAGCTCGGGCCTAAAGAAGTCACTCGAAGTGCGAAAACCATCATTTGCGCCCTTGTACATAATATACTATTTACGCAGTGCGCAAATGAGGCATCAAAGCGCCGCGAATACTCATTTGCGCACCGCGTAAACGAAGAATAGTGTGCAGATGAGGCGCTTACGCACTGTGCAAATTCCATTAATGCACTGAAATCGAGTAAGTCAGACTCGTGCATTTATAATTGTAGATAATTTGAAGAAGCGATTTCTTTGAAACATGGTTAGAAGAATTAGGCGTCTAAGGCGATGTCCGTCACGTGTAACACCCGATGGACCAGTAACCAATAACTCGTCCAAAATTAAATAGTTCCATCATTCCACTCGAGTTAACTTTAAGAACTATAATCTTACGAATTGGAATCCAAAAAGAATCATAGTTCAATCTTCAAATCAAATACACTTAGTTAACTCTGTGAAGGTAGAATATTCCCGAATCGGTTCTTCCATAATCACAACTCAAACTTTCTTGTGAACGCATTGCTAAGAAAACTGCTTGAACATACAAATTGCGAGAATGATGTAGTTTGCTTCGAGTTTATGGGGTTCTAGCTCGGTTCCAAGCTATTGTTTGTGAGCTTATGCCACAAGCGAAGGTCGAAATAATCGCTCGGAAGCGGAGAACCTCACGAACGAGGCTCAAATGCCAGTCTATGCAATTTTGTGGACACCCAAACACCGAAAAATTGCATGAAGCAACATTCTCACTATGTTTTCTCGAGAATCAGATCTGAGAAACAATGAGTTCATTGCAATCTTTATGGAGACATGGAAGAGTCGTGAGATGAACATCAATGAGTCAATCCGTCATGTTGATGTTTCTCCAAGAAGTGGGTATTTCAAATTTTCACCTACACGTGATGGATAGAGGTATTCACGACCATCCTCTCAGGTATATCATTGAGATGATGAATCATCATCATGCTTAGATGTGGGGAATATCAAACTTGGATCTTTTGAGCATTGACGACAGTTTTGAGCAACGTGGTAACATGCTATATGAACAAGAGTGTTTTCTGAAAAATTTTTCAGAACTTTTTTTTCAGTCGAGAGGCTCTTCCCCTGGCCCCCCCCCCCTCTCCACCCTCCGAGGACCCCATAATACCATGTTGCACTGAATGTTTGGTATCATTCGTTGTAGGTGATACGTCAATCACTCCTCACTGTTCAAATTTCTCAGAAAATCGTCGTGGATCCCAAGTAGTTCAAATGAAAATGGTTCATGATTTGATTGAGGAGGACCAAGGACTCAGAAAATTCGTACACACCAATGCGAAAAAGGAACAAAGTCCGTCAACTCTCGAGACGACGCCCAACTCTCACAGCATCCCCTAGTTCATTAAGACGTTATGGAGCGCGGGTAACTTTTTTGCTCACAGAAATAACAAAAAATATTGTAAGCAGCTCGGGCGCCGACATTTGCGCTCTCGTCCCCGCACTCATGTGCGTAGATGAGTCGTTTGCACACTCGTCGCGGTGACTCGTGCGCAAAACAGTTGTTGCTTACGAATTGACGCTCAGAAAATCACGAAAGTCGGCACAGTTGTAGATTAGGGTCTCAAAGTGCTTCAATTGAAATTTCAGAAGCCTTCAGAGTCGGGGAAAGAGTTATGAGCGTTTTTGTAAAAGCCGTTTAACACGGCGTCTTGAGGAAAATCACCAGTAGAGTGATACCTGACGTACAGATTTCCATGGCAGTGAATACACAGATGTGAGAGTGCACAAAAAACACTCAGCAGCGATCAGATTGACGATTCAGAGCCTACAAAAAAAGATCTGAGCCCAAGTGTCACTCATTTCTGCGGTTTCGGGTCAAGCGCGGGTATGTTCGGCACTTGACACATCCAGTACCGCTAATACTACCTTAATATACTATTATAATAAAAAAAATAATAATAAAAATATACTATCATGAAACTACCGCCATGAGGGCAGATTGGACCAAAAACGCTCGACTTCCAGAATATAGTGAGTTCAATTGAAGAGTGTTAGAGAGAGAGTCAATACGAGCACTATCTGATTTACGACGCCGATGAGCGAGTCGAAGAGTGCATCGCAAAGAGCCTCTATACATCTGTACATATTATGATACTTCACATTTTATTCATCTTGACTGCATTATACGATTTCTGGTATGATGCATTAGGAGTTTCTTTCATTTTTGTAGAGGTCCTGTAATTCAGCGTGGATTCATGCGATTATCCCCCTGAATACTTTGTGCTTGTGATAAAATCTTGAACGTATAAATGACTTCCAGTCATGTGTAGCCTTAGTATCGGAGAAGTCAAAACTTCCCAACCACCGCCGATACCTCTAAACCGGCCAATTTTGCTGGTATCGCGGTTTAAGAATGCTCTCTAGCTGTTTTCAGCGCCATCTTGCGGTCAGATTGGTTTTATTGTAAATATTAAATAAACCAAACGACGCAGAACAGCTTGCAATATACTGCCACCTGCGGGGAATTTTCCTGAAATTTTTAAAAAAAGTTCCATCGAGATCGGTGCAGAATTCAGCCCACAAAGTTGCGGGAATATTTGTATAGTTTTGTTGAATTTTTCCCGGAAATTTGTGGGCTCAATTTTGCACCGATCTCGATGAAACTTTTTTTTAAATTCGCAGAAAAATATTCTACAGGTGGCGGTATAATTGGTCTCCTGCATCTTTGTTTTTGAAAATTATTATTGGCAATATACCAATTTGGCCGCTAGAGGCGCCACCGTAGCGTTTTAAAAGGTAGAGAGCACTCTTAAGGTGATGCGGTCACCGTGCAACCCTGAAATTATATTTCATTTATATGTAACTCAAAATTTTTATGATACGAAGTTTGAGACGAGTTGTCCATTACGTATTATCATCTGAATTGTGTGGCTGACTCGTCATTTTTCACTAATCCCAAGACTATCGGTGATGAACGAGAATAACTTTCCCGCGGATACTTTGTAATCTAAAAATTAGCACACTTTTGTTCACAAAAATCTCGAAATCTTTTCCAATTTGGGCTAAACGAAGAGTTATCCAGGCCAAGTTAGATGATAATGATGCCTGGATAACTCGTCGTTTAGCCAAAATTGGAAAAGATTTCGAGAGTTTTGTGAACAAAAATCAGCGTGCACGGCGACCGCATCGCCTTAATTGCAACTTTACCAACAAAAAAGTATGGAAAATGAAATGTTTACTCTTTTTCCTCAAGAAATTTAAGGCCTTTGCTAACTCCTAAAATCTCTTCCTAAAGATCTCGAAGAAGAATTTCCTTTATATACGTGCAAAGAGGCAAAACTCCGGACCCCAGGCGCAAGGATTACAAACGATTTCCGGCTCGCCTCAATGTAATCGAATTGAGCATCAGAAATATTCTTGTGAGAATAGACATGCCGGCACAAAGTGCAAGTGTGAATAGTCAAAAAATGTTGGCTAGCTAGTGGTGGCGAGGCCGCTCGACCCTGGTAGTTTGCGCCTCTCTATTTTCGATCAAATAGAGCGCGTGGCAATGAACAGCAATGATCAGCTGCTGTCGGCCCGGGCAGCACGCATACCCGCCAAGTTTTATAAGTATAGGATATGTGGTATCTACACTTGATGCTGGCAAAGCTACCGTGGTACCGAAAAGGTAGAGTTTTTCTGGAAGTGAATTTGGTGAATAGAGTTTGTTGTTCATCATAAGTCCTTCGCGTTTCGAAATTCCCATACCTCGCAATTTCGGCGCCAGGATATCTCAGCCCTTGATGCTGATGACACGCCATAAGCGCTATGACTGAAACGTCTCACATGATCTCGCTGTCATGGATTTACTATTGACATAGCACCTTCAAACACTTTTTACGTGCGTAAAAGTGTCCTCTGTGCACAGGTTCCCCGCCGTAATTAAGCATACGGTAGTCATAGAACACCAGCATCGCACGCTCGATTACGCGGCCGCAAAACCGGATGATACATTTCGTAGGTATTTTTGTCACGATTCTGACCACCCCCCTTCCTCTCCACTCTCCAGCTCAGGCCGGAGAAAGGGATGTTAAATCCAACCTTTGCGCCCGTGTATCGAAAACTGATGTTCCAGAAACTGATATCCTGTGTAATTGAAAAATTCATAGTTTCACATAGTCCAACAATACTTTCGCCACAGCCGTGAACCTAGGTTAGTGATTCCGCTTTTGCATTGGTATTCTTCATGAAAGCTACTGTACATATAGGAAGGGAAAAATGTTTGCAACCGCCTAAAAGTCGATGTGTCGAATTATACGCGCATTTTTCCGAAAAAAATGTTTAATGCGTCCTGAAGTAAGCTCAAGCCTTCTCGTAATGAGTCAAATTTGCAGTTTCATAGTCTGACGTGATTCTGGATTCATATCGACAGCTTTTTGCAACCAGCCAAAGATGGTACATCTAATATGCTGGATGTTATTATTCACTTGCCTCCGGGATAGAATCATTGGAGTGCCTACAAAGCTTAGGGTGAGAAACGATGTAACTAGGTTGATTACATCTTCATTGTACGTCAAAGTATGTTTCGTGACTCGAAGAAGTATAGCTCTTCGGACCTTCTGATACTGTACCCTAGCAACAAAATGACACGGTTTTGGGGTTTTTAGTGGCTTCAAGGTACAATTACTCGAGTTTTGATTCAATGCGAGAAGGCTTGAGTTCACCTCAGGAGTGGATCAAAAATTCCTTTTCGGAGTAGTACACGTATATGAGCGTTTCTCTGGAACTTTTGCATTTTGCTGAAAATCGTTGAAAAATCAAAAATGAAAACCGCTCAACGCGCACCTTGGACCTTTTGCTCACGTATTCGTGTAGTATTGAGAGTTACAAATCCACTATTGAAACTCATATAGCGTTGGTGGCATCGCCAAAATCACGTTAACGAATCGAGCTTCGAGTAACTTTTCGTCGATTTTCCAGAACTTCTTAAACATACATTTGGCGAGATTGATAATTTCAACGAATGCCTTCGGCTTTTTGTAGCTTCATATGATGAGGGTGTCAGATCACAATTGGATTTACCCACCTATAGCTCAATCCGCCTATGCGAGAAGAGTAAAACTTGACTCACGAAAAACTTTTTTCGTGAGTCACGTCCCTGGTGGAGTCAAACATTTTTCGACCAGAAATTGGCCATTTCTAATGCGCACCGGGAATTTAATGGCCAGTTCTGACGGCGAGAAACCGGACATCTGTGAAACGGTATTCCGGCCAGTTTATGGGCATTGAACATTTTTAGGACAGTTTCTGGCCATTTTCTGAAGTATTTTAACCAGAGTTCCAGGATTTCATCTGTACAAAGAGATCGCATACGTTTACTTATAAGCCGATATTAAAACATAAAAAATCAAACCAACGTGAGACTGAATGATTTTTTCGTTTGGGTATTTTATTTCTATCTAAGAAATCGGGGCTCAATAATGTTATTGTAGCAAAATTTATTTATGAAAATTCGCGGCTGGCGGGGATCGAACCGGGGCCCTCTGCGTGGAAGTCCGTACTGCTAACCATTACCCTAAAAGTGTTATTGGTAGGATGACGTTGTCTTACCTACTTGCGGTGTAACCTCAGAACCAACAACATTTTAGATATTTGATGATACAATGTTTTTACATGCAAAATATTAACACCATATAAAATAACTGAATGCGAATCACAGTAGCTCTCGATCTTAAAGTATATGTGTTACCGTGAATGTCCGGCATTCACTGGTGGGCTTAGTGAATGTCCGGTATAGAATCGCACTTCGGGTTTTCACTAGTGATTCTCAAGATTAACTGGTATACATCGGTGAATGTCCGAACTCACCTTCTTGACATAAGTCTTAGAATATAGAAATGAACTTCGATCATCAACCGGGTTTCCGCGCAGTCAACTGACCCGTTGATTCCAACCCGTAATGTCAAAAATTTCTCATGTGATTCTAGGTGTCATCACAGTCTGGATTAATGTAACAAATAAGAGAAAAATTTATATTTACATGTCTTTTCAACGCCGTGATCTGTACAAACGCGTAAGGTGACGAATTTTAGTTCTGTTGCAATTTGTATCATCATACGTTAATCTTTGTGAATCATGTAATATAAGTGTGCCTAATTTGCCCCCCCACTTCTTTTGGTTTGCTCGCCATTCTAGCTCATCCCAATAATTTTCAACGTACTTCAGCTCATTTCAAAGCTTCTTTCAAGACCTTCAAAATGAGCTGAGGTACGTTTGGTTTTAACAAAAGGAGAGCCGAGATATCTTAATTTTCGCAAAAGAAGATTTTTTGCGAGTTTTCAACAGTGTGTTCCTAATTTGCCCCCACGTGGAAAAGAGGCCTATTTTCACAAGATTATACGGGTTTTTCATAAAATCGGGATATTTCGGCTCTCAGACCTCCAAATAAGACGTACTTTAGTTCATTTTGTAGCTTTTTTACCTCTTTTCAAAACTTTTAGGTTAGATTAATGTTTCTGAATGGAGTGAGGACCGAGTTTGGAAAAAGACTATGGGGGCGAATTAGGAACACTGCACTATTTTTAGTGTAGAATCGGATAGAAATCGAATTTTGCAATTCGGCAAAAAGTATTTTAAAGTTGGGAAAAAGATGAAGAAAGTTAGCCAAAGAACGCTGAATAATTGGTCACATCAATTTTGTTTGACATGGCTTTTAGTGAAGATCAAAAAAGAAGTCAAAAGAACCGAAAACCACTTTTTTGTTGTAAGAAATATGCACGGGTCATTGGGGATCGGCCCAAAATGTTTCTTTTCTCATATTTCAACGTAACAAACATGAAAGAAATGCGCGGCAAGGTCTACGGGTGCGGACATTTGAGAATTCGAGTGGGGGCAAATTAGGCACAGTTACTTTGACTGTCATGAGAGGATTATATTGAATTGTTTAAACCCAATCCCGATTTTGTTTGATTTTCAAAACTTAATTTTTGATTCGATTCGGACATTCACCGATGCAGACCAGTGAATCTTGAGAATCACTAGTGAATGTCCGAAGTCAGGTGCATTTGACATACATTCAGTGGCTCTATTAGGGAATCTTAGGATTCACTGACTTCGGACATTCACGGTAACATATGCATATCTCGGTATGCGACACATGAAGTATAGTGGAGTCACAGTATTGGCAGTGGTTAGTTGTAAAGAAAGTAGAAACAATAAGGAGTTGAAGTAAGGTAAGTTTACCCAACTTGCCTCTGTACCCAACTTGCCTCCATATGCCGATCTCAGAGATGGGCACTCGTGGGCCTTCCGGCATATTTTTTGTACGTTTGTTATGTTGAAATATGAAAAAGTACGTAGTATCCATTGACCCTGGATCATTTCTGCGTTCTCCAGAAAATATAAAGTGAGTTTTCCATTTTTCGTGTTTGCACGGCTAAGAAATCACCGAGAAAATCGCCTTCAGTAAAATCGGTGCCAAATTCTTTGAGTTCAACCAATCTTAACGTACCTTAGCGCATTCGATTCCTTGTTTCAAGACCTTCAAAATCCATTTTTCAAAATTGCAAAATTTGAATATGGAGCTGTTTTATGTGTAAAACACGGATATGATTTGAGATTCAAGAAGGCCGACATTGGAGTGTACCCAACATGCCCCCATATGGTTATCTCGGAAAGGCGTGCAGTATGGCTTTTTTTACCACTCAGAACGGGTTTATCACGTCAAAATAGGTCGGAAACAGTGTTTTGGGCCAACTAAAAGCTACAATTGCCGCTGCACAGTGATCAAAACGGATCAAAGCCATTTTTCGCATTTCATCGCCGTTTTACATTGTTTTAAATGATGGGGGCAAGTTGGGTACACACTTTTGTAAACTCTCAAAAATCAACTTTTGGGAGAATTCAAACAGCTCCGCTTCATCCAAATTGGACGTATCTTAGCTCATTTAAAAGGTCTTGAGACAAGCTTCAAAATGAGTAAAAGTACGTTGGAAAATATTGAGATTAGCCAGAATTATTAAGGAAATGGTTTAATGGAGGCAAGTTGGGTACACTGACCTTACATTGTTCTTTTGGATTGTGCATCAAAAGTAAATTGCAAAAGCCAGTTGATACTTATAAACTGTCAGTTGTAAGGGGCTTATCAAATTAAGTTGTCATTTGCTATTATAGAACTTCAAAGTCATTTGAATTTGAAAATTTGGTCTTGGAATTAACAAATGTAATCCAAAAATTCAAAGATAAATCCTTGGTCATTTCTGCCCATAAGTTTTTTACTAAATATGGGAATGGAATACCTAAAGCGCACAAAAATTGCTGCAAGTTATTGGAGGTTATGAATATTCGAAGTATTGCTCGCTATAAAATGCGCAGAAAAATGTTTAAAAAATGTTTTTGTCCTCCGTTTTTCAACAACAGTTACGACGGGCATTTTATGGCCAGAAACTGTCGCGATACAAGTGAGGTTGCGTGAATTTTGTCACATTCACACACTCATCGTCGTAAACAGCTCGGTTCTTGGCCAATTTCACTTCAACATTTTTTGCCCGTAAAAACTGGCGATAAAATGTTTGGGTGAACATTTTTGATGGTGTACATTTCTATCAGGGGTTTTTTTCATATTACGTCAGAGCGGTCGTGTAAAATCGCACAAACACGAGCCGTGTCACAAAATCTCCGAAATCGCATCTACTTTAGATATGCGTTTCGAAAGCTGCATTCAGAGTCACGACATGAGCTTGGCGTAATCATGCGTAATCATCTTTGAGTTGACGAGACACGATTGATTTTTTATTTCCAATTTTTCAAGTCGTGAAATTTTGGCTGAATTAGTAACACGCTATCACGCTCCTGGGCCATCTTTCTTCAATATATTATCCACAAAATATAGCTGGAATCAACCCGAAAAGTTGCGTGGCAACGCGAGAATATCCGTAAGACTGTGCGAGAGTACCAAGTATTTCCACAGGATTTTCTCCACATTCTCTCACTTCGAATGAGCTAGAATTAACCAACCTGCTTCTAATCATACAGGAATCAAAGATATCTCATTTCATGACTTGGATAATGATATTTTCACTTCGATCGGGACCGATAGATTCGACTGGTCTCTCATATCATTATTCGTATCTGTATTCCAGCAGGTGTAAAAATTCCAGAGAAATGCTCATATTCGACTCATCTACTTTTAGGCGATTGCAAACATTTTCCCCTCACTGAACGTACAAACACAAAAAGAATGAGCTCTCGTGAGGTCGGAAAGGGTGTTTCTGATCTACCCCGTGAGCTCTTTAATCGTCCAAAATCTCTTGATAGCAACTCAGAAAAATCAGCTTGTCCTTGAATTGGAGCGCATGCTAGCCCTCTGAAACTACTGTTATCGTGTTCAGCAGGTCAAAACACGAAAAACCATAACTCGGGTACGCTCTAAGACCCCTACAAGGTTGCACCATCAAAATCGTGTATTTGCAAAATCAGCAAAAAAAACGCAGTTTTTCAGAAGCTCAGTGTTTCGCGATTCAGGACAATTTCTGATGTTTAGGTGCAAAACTGGTTTCGGATTCGATTTCTCCGTCGGAAATTGCACATAAAGGTCATTGTTGGGCAAAGATCGGCGTATGCGATCAATTTTAAACACTTTACGGTTCTCTCACACGAGTTGATATTACGGTGGCCAAACTCATCCTCAGCGCAGTTCCTACGGAACGATTGTCGACGTAGAATTTGACGAGGAATCCGATAAAAATGACAGGTTTGAGATAAAATCGGGCTTCAGACTCAAAAGCCGGGTTTTTCTGAAAGGAAACAATTTTTTGAGGCCATGTTCACCCGTAACGGATCTGAGAGTATATTTTTTCCGTGAAATTCAGCTTTTTCACGTCGAACTATGAGTCTTGGATAATTTTTTTATCGGGTTCTATACTGGTGAGGAGCATATCAAAATGTTGAAAAATCTAATTTTTTACGAATTTTAAAAACGAAAATAGGGCGCCGAACTCGCACGGATGGCTTTCGGGGCCTAATAACTGTGCTTTCTATCTTTACTCATCATATGAGTCATTCTTTTTCTGTAACTTGTGTTACATGTTGTGATATATGATGGAATAAGATGTAAAGCACAGTTCTTAGGTCCCGGAAGTCATCCGCGCGAGTTTGTCACCCTATTTTCGTTTTTAAAATTCGTAGGAATTTCGATTTTTCGTATTTTTGATCGATTTCTCATCGCTATAGAATCAGATAAGAAAACTATTCATGGCACATATTTCGATGTGAAATGAGCTGAATTTTACGGGAAAAAATACTCTCAGATCCGTTAAAGGTGATCATAACCTCGAAAAAGTGGTTTCTTCCAGAAAAACCCAGTTTTCAAGCCAGAGGCCCTATTTCATCTCAAATTTGACATTTTTATCGAATTTTCCGTCAAATTTTACGTCGGAACCCGTTTTCCGAAAATTGGGCTGAGGATGGGTTTGGCAACCATGATAATAACATTAGTGGCAAGATTGTAAAAATGGCGCCAAATTGTTCGTTCCTGATGACTCTATTGTGTATTTATTGCCGTAGAAACTGAATATGGAACAGGTTTTGCACCTAGACATCAGGAATTTTTCCAAATCGCGCAAGACTGAGCTTCTAAAAAACTGCATTTTCAGCGTTTTTTGCTGATGTTGAAGACAAATGATTTTTTGTGCAACCTCGTGGCGGGCTTCGAGCGTACTCCAACTATGATTTTTCATGTACTTTGACTTGCTGAACATGATGGCAGTATTTCCAAAGAGTTGGCATGAGTTCGGAAAGATTGACAAGCTGATTTTTTGAGTCCCTATCAGGAGAGTTTGGAGAAGTTCGCAATAAATCTGGAAGTACTCCCGAAATCGATCAGAAACACCTTTTTAAATCTCACGAGAACGCATTCTCTTCGTATTTGTACATAATACAGTAAGGGGAAAATATTTGCAATAGCCTAAAAATAGATGAGTCGAATATACATGTACAATTCCGAAAAGAATATTCTGATCCATTCCTAAGGTAAGTTCAAACCTTCTTGTATTAATTAATCAAAGCTCGAGTACTTGTACCAAGAAGCCACTAAAATTACCAAAATCGTGTTATTCTGAAGCTAGGATACGATATAAGAAATCCCAGAGACCGATACTTTGGTCGAGTAAGAGAAAATACTTTGACATACGATAGAGACGTAACCAACCTAAGTAGTCACATCGTTTCTTACCCTAAGCTCAAGCGGGCACTCCAATAATTCTATTCCGGAGGCAAGTGAATAATAACATCCAGCATTAGATGTACCATCTTGGGCTGGTTGCAAACGGCTATCTATATGAACTCAGAAGCATATGAGATTGAGAAACTGCAAATTTGACTAATTATTAGAAAGCTTGAGCTCACCTCAAGAATGAATCGAAATATTATTTTCGTGAATATACACGTATATTCGACTCATCTTTTTTTATTGCGAACATGTTCCCCTCACTGTATGTACAAATATAAATAGAATGCGCTCTCATGAGATTCAGAAGGATGTTCCTGATCAATTTCGTGAACACTTTGGGAATTATTGCGAGCTTGTCCATAAAAAAAATCAACTTGTCCTTTATTCCGAACGCATGCTGGCTTTCTGAAACTACTGACATCGTATTCAGCAGATCAAAATACATGAGAAATCATAGTTCGGATACAAAAAATCATGTGTCTTCAGAATCAGCAAAAAACGCTGAAAACGCAGTTTTTTAGAAGCTCACTCTTTCGCGATTTGAAAAAATTCCTGATGTCTAGGTGCAAAACTTGTTCCATATTCAGTTTCTATGGCAATAAATACACAATAGAGTCATTGTTTGGTCAATGCGCTACTTCTGACCCAATATTTTGGTGTCCGGTGAGATAAGTGTTCCTCCCGAAACGAACGATTTGGCGCTATTTTTACGATCTTGCCACTAATGTTATTATCACGGTAGCCAAACGCATCCTCAGCCCAATTAGTGGGAAACAGGGTTCGATGTAAAATTTGACGAAAAATCCGATAAAAATGTCAAATTTGAGATGAAATAGGGCATATGGCTTGAAAACTGGGGTTTTCTGGAAGAAACCACTTTTTCGAGGTTATGATCACCTTTAACGGATCTGAGAGTATTTTTTTCCGTAAAGTTCAGCTCATTTTACGTCGAAATATGTGTCATGAATAGTTTCTTTTATCGGATTCTATACCGATGAGAAATCGATCAAAAATACAAAAAATCGCATTTCCTACACTGTAAAATATTTTTTCGAAAAACTTCAACCAACTGGTTGAATGAGAAATTCAACTTTTTGATTGAGAATTCAACCAATTTGGTTGAAAATTCAACTAGTCCATTCAACCAGCAGACATAAAAACTTCATTGCCAAAGAACGAAAAGTTGCAGTGGGAGTCGTTTCTCGAAGTCCAGATGAGTAAGCATCCTTCCGCGATTCCACAATACGAGAAACGCCACACCGTGTTTTGCCTATCATACACTGAGAAAATTATTTGGCCATTCTGAAAAAAAATATATTCAGATTGAATACACGCGCATGTATATTATCCTTTACTGTTATTTTTCTAGAATGGATAAACGTATTTTATCAGAATGGATAAATATTTTTGCATTCTGAGCGTACATTTGATCAAAATAAAAAGATGCTTATACACGGGCCATTAATGTGAACGATACTGTGGATGTCATTGAAGAAATATTATTCAAGTTTGATAAATATTACTTTGAGCCAGGTCGATATTCAATAAGAATCAAAAATCAGTTTCAAGTCTGGAATAATAATTTCCAAAAAATAGCAAAAGTATAGCACAATTGCGGCTTATCTGGTGTGGATAAATATTTATTCAGACACGCTTCTTTGTCAGTAATTGTTAATTTCATTTCTTATTAATCTATATCACTTACACTTGTATCATAATACTGTAGAGGATCTTATATCTTAACTATTTGCTAATATACTTATCACTTCACTAATAATTATCGCTTCGCACTCATATTCGCTATGTTCCATGAGATGCTTTGGAGCCTTATATATCAACCGAGGCCCTTCTTAGCCGCTTGCGAGGAATCAATCAACGTGTTGTTACCCGATTTAGAAATGAAGATATACGTTCAGTTGACATAATAGACTAAAGACTCACATCTTCCGTTTAGGAGGATATCAAATTCATCGATTTACACGAGAAATTCCTATTATAAGCCAATAATTCAGTTTAAAAAAGCTGATTTTGGGGCGATTAATATTCCAAGCGCCATCTATGAGCGGAAATCGATCGTAATCACATTTGAACTTTCCAAATAAATATCTCATCAAAATCGTCCATTAGCTTATTCGCAGTCATCAAACAATTCTTTGAAATTAACAATTCTCAATAAATTGATCCACCAAAGTGGCGCATTCTAAAAATCGAACTCATTGCCTCATCTCTCAAGTTTAAAGGATATTATCTCAATGTCGGTACCTCAGCTTTTGATTCTAATATATTCTTTGTATACGTGATATCAAACCATTATTCAAGCACGGAGTTACAAAGATCGTGGACTTAGCAACGCCAAGGTTTTCAAATCAAGGGATATGATGGATGGAAGTGATTGTTCCGAATAAGCTTGATCATCAGGCTCGATTATCAGTTCTCATCGGCTATGCCCAAACGGACAAATATTTATTCATATTGAATATAGTTTGTTCATTCGGACCAAGCTTGATTTGATTGAACTGAAAGATTCGAAACGAGGAACTATCCTGTACCAGAATGTAAACTCACCTCAACAGTCTTGGCAATTAATTGTTGGAGCTGATTAAATATTTGTTCAATCCGAGATCATTCCTAACCTTCGAAATTATATTCCTTGAAAAACTTGATTTGATTATCCTGAACAAATACGTCACTCAAAATAAGTGATACTTATCTGTTTTCAATGAATATTTGTTGAAATTGACGACGATCGTGTCTTCACAATTGAAATATCTGTTTAATGAGAACGTTAACTTATTCATTCAAATTGAACAGACCATTCGTGACTTGAGATAAATATTCATTCGAACCCATGGGTGCAATTGTGTTTTATGAGGTCCTGGCTAATTGAACACATATAAATTCGAGTTTATAAAATAAATTATCATTTGGTCGCATATTATTACTCAATTATATATATTTGTTTTGAATAAACTCGATTATTCGGTTCTATTATCAGCTTTCACTGAATGTACAACTTATGAATAAATATGTATTCGAATCGAATACAATTTATTCATTGTGGCCTAATTCATGAGTGAATAGATCACAAAATCACCAGTGAATACATATTTATCTGAAAAAAGAATTTTGTATTCACTGAGAACAAATATTTTTTCAATCTACACAAGGCATTTACGATTAAATATATTTATTCAATTCTGGCAAATAATTTTCTCAGTGTAAGACGGGTCCCGTAGCTTTTTAGGCCTGGATAAAACTCCTTACATTCGACGGAGGTTTTCTTTCCGGGGACTCCTTATATTTTCAGCTATTATGAAAAAGAGATGATCGATGATACATATCGAAGGATTCCTTAGGGAGTAGGGTTTGTTTCTTATCCACGACAGGGCCTATATTTCATCCGGTCTCTCATAGGCATAGAAGTGTCTTATTTTCGAAAAATCTTATTTTTAGAGACGTCCTAGGCAAAACAGACGGTAGTGTAAGAGATCAGAATTCCAATTGAATTAACCTCTCACTACTCGGTCCAGTAGCCTACATTCAATAATACATTTATGGGCCCAATTTTGTGTAGCTCCTATTGAGATGACATTTTTTTTAGTAGCGACTTCCATTGAATTTTTGTCAAGTGCTGAGTATCCCAGTTATCGATGGAATACCAGAACAGCGATGGCTGGTACAGAGGTCCCTCGTTATTTGCGGGGGTTACGTTTGGAAGAAGAACCGCGGATAATAAGACCTTGGTCTTATGGGAAATAGGGGGTTACGTTCGACCATCTGTGCAAATCACGAGAAAAATTGCTATGCATGCATGGTTTTCATTTATTCAACATTGTTGTCACAAAATGACGAGTAAAATAGTACATAAGGATGATATACAATGGATAAAAATTACGAAATTTCGTAAAATTCATACAAAAGTAAATCTATTTCTCGAAAAAATCTGTCATCTTCGACTGCTTCGCTCGTCTCAAAATATCTCTGTGGAGTTCCTCGTAAATCTTCACACCCATATCGAGAAAATGCTCGAAGCTCAGACTCCGAGTCATGACTGGATCACGAGCCATCGCCAAATCTGAAGCTCGCACAACGAGATCTATGATCTCGATCATCAACTTGGAGTCGAATGACTGCTCAGGTTCATCGTGCGGAAGATTCTCTTCCGGTGGTTCAGTTGCGTTAAAACGCACGGTTGATCAAAAATGCCAGAGCATAATATATAGAATTACTGCAGAAATGATGGTGTAAACCTGCGCTCATTTTGACGAATTCGACAGTCCTCTATACTTCAAAACTTCGACTGACTATATATTCTATATCAATAACGGGCATGGGCCCGCGGATAACAAGACTCGGCCCGCGGATAGCAAGAGATGGGCGCAAATCGGGTAACCGCGGATAACAAGGGACTCCTGTAGATAATACATGAAAAAAATCTTGGAAAATACACTTGAGTAATATCTTGAAAAGGAGCCCCATCATAAATGGGTTCTAGATGGTGATTCTCTCCTTCGATTTTGATTTGAAAGAAGTTTCGTCGCTCTTGAACAATTAAGGATCCCTGACGCTAGTCTTACGAGCGCAGTGTTTGACATCTGGTACAGATTTGGCGGAAATTTTGAGAAGAGTCCTCCTTTTAGCGCCACGATACGATAGCCGAAATTATTGAGCCTAACATTCAAGCGCTTCATCTTTTCTGATATCATCCGCTAGAAAAAGCTCGAGAAAGAGACTATGTATTTGCAAAGTGTCAACCGAATTCGTGTCCCGACTGAGAAACGCTCTCAGAAATTATGTTCTTATGACAACGGGACACCGTCGAAAGTGTTGGTATGCAGTGCGTGCATGGAATCGATCAAAATATATGTAAGTGGTTATCATGCGTGTTCTATTTGTATATCCCGTTTCTGATGAATGAGGTCAACACTTTGGCCGTTTTTGCGCAAATTTCTACAACAGCTTCTTCTGTTAGGACTACCTGCTCATCTTTGACTCGGAAGCATAAGATTTAAATTTCATTTTCTCGGTTCGGTCTGCATACAATCTGGTGTGTGCATAGCTAAGCGCACTACACTCGACAGAAGTTTCGATATTGGGGTACAGGATCGAGAATCTGACTATTAATCATTAAATCACGTCAAGATCCAGGATCACACACCTGAGAATCGAGCAATTTTAAAAGGCTGGTAATTTGCTGGACAGTCCCTGGTAGAAATTTATCCTAATGTAACACATTATTAGCCATAAAAAGGCCATTTTCACCCAAAACTGGCCAAAAATAGCCATTTTATGTCTATTAATGTGTTACATCGAAGTAAATTTCTACCAGGGGTATTTCTGAAACAGTTGCGGGAAACAACTCCAAGATATGTGAAGCGATATATTGTGACGTTTCACACCACTGCTAACTCTGGGAATTTTACAATATATCTTTTGGACCCTCCACATTCTCTTGCTACACAGGAATAGCTATGAGCTTCACAGCGTTGAACATATCGACGTGGTAAAGCCCCTGACATTCCCAATGTCCTTCTTGAGACGGATATCCATCAATCACTTGCAGTAATACATAGCGATAAGAAGTTCGGACAGGTTCAATCACATATTTGAGACCCATTTTCGATTTCACCGCGTTCGTTGCTCGAAGTTTCAAAATGTTAATTGTATCCAAAAACCATGAGCGACCATGCTTGAAAACATTTCTGGATATGAGTTCTTTCTTCGCCATTGATTTGCCACAGTATGCACATCATTTCTATACTATATCTGAGATATAAAACACTAACTAGAGTTTGTAAGAGGGTGTCTCGCCATACTTTCAAAAGCCTCTTTGAGGTGTATCCCTCAGGTATGAGATTTAACCGAGGCTAAATTAATGAAAACACTCAAAATTTGTATTTTTCCATTTACCTGAACAAACCGCTCAGAGATATGAATTCTCGACTAAATATATTCCAAATCAGTAAGATAATACGAATGTGGAGTAGCGAGTAACTTTCCTTTTTGCTACTGAATAGTTGTAATCAGAAACATACACATCTAAATCCACGGTCTAGTTTCCGAGGCTGCCCATTTCTGGGAACCATTCTTCAACGTTGAGAGTACTATTTCTTTAAATCGATCTATCATCTGGAAAAACAACCTCATTCGTAATAATTCTTTAACGCACCAACTTCCTGTGCTCTAAGACCTTCGTTTTTTAACTAGATTCTATAGTGGAGATCGTGAAAATTGTTTTGAGCACAAACACGGTATGATAAAGTCATGTCATATGAGAGTTACGCCAACATGAACTTTTCAAGGTCAAACACGAATGAGGCACTAGCATCCAGAATTTTATGATGAACTTCATGGGAAATCATCAATTCGGATGAAAAAACGTGACGCGATAAGTATCCTCATCCTATCATCAAAATTCAGTGAGTTATAACAGTCAACAGATGAGTCTTTTAAAGTGTATATGATCATGTGAGATGATCCATCGTAATCATTAGCTATACTGGATCGCTATTTCTGAGACTATGTTCACCAAAATCATGGAACTTCTATCACTTTGGGCCAAGAAAGATAATGCATGGAGTATATTTCCTACAAACTCAAAGAGAATTAGGGGAACCCGATTCAAAGATGTGTCCACATAAGTGGACGAATGCGGCGGGAAGAGGTTAGATAATTTTGTATCTTGATCATTCTTATTCTTCCTAATTCTATATTTTATTAAAGACAAGAATTACTGATGTTCCTTTGAGATGACGAAAAAGTTCTAAAACCCATGTACCCGAGCATGCACCCATGCTTGGAACCCGCCATAAGATCTCACTTTTTTCGTTAAGTACTGTTATCTCGACGAATCGCCTTGAACACCTTGAATGCGAATCGGGTATACATATCTTGAACTATCATAGAAGGTGTGTGGATGATAGGTAACATCAGAAGATGATAACTGAAACGGTGTGGTTATTTCAGTGTTTTTGTCATTGGTCTTCTTTTCCAGAGATTTTCTGGTGACAAGAAAATTCATCAATATTCGTTGGCTCAGAATACGAAGTAGATGCTGCAAAACGTAAGAGTGACAAGGAAATATTCAAGAGTTTTGGCTTGAAAGAAATTCCCCAGAATCTTATGGCATGAAGAGAATTTCCCAAAAACTTTCGGTAAATAGAACGATGTAAGAATTCTCATGGAATCGAACACATATCAACCATTGGATGTTTTTGGGACACTTTTTTTCCACGCTAAATGAGTTTGGACGTTTCTTATCAAGCCAAAATAGCCTATTATACACATCGCAGATTGAAGGGATGAGGAGCACTGACGACGAGAATTGTGCCGCATGTCGGATCGTCGCAGAACCTGATGGGCGTGCTTATGATATGCAAGGCAACCGGTGATTTATCAATTGTTTCATTGATGGATTTTGCGACAAACTCAGCCGGTGATCTGATCGAGTTTATTGATTGTATAAAAAGGATTTGTTTCACTTCAGCACCAAATTAGAAGCACCTTCGCAATAAAAGGGCCGCATTAAGTATCTCTATTAAGAAAAATATTGAAATTACGTTCCCTCTTCGCACCAACGGCCTTTTGTTGAGGAAGAACGGATATTTTTAAATCGCTGCCCCGGTCCATTCATCCACTAAAGCGCGGGGGTGAGCGAGGGTTACAACCCGGTGCCAATCTCGCTCGGGACTGCTCGGGCCACGCGCGGCGCTCTCTCGCCCCAACGGCGGCGCAAACTCACCAGGTCCTTGTGGAGGTCCTTGCTGATATGCGAGGTGATCTTCATCGTGCCGACGAACACGAAAAATATGCCCAGCAGCACAGACAGCGACTTGAGCACTATCGAGCCCATCGTGGTGCCGGCCGTGTCCGGTACTCAGGGCCCTGCTGGGCAACCGGGGCGCCGCTGAACTCGGTTCAGCACCGCGGCACCGACTCTGGTGATGATGCTCGGGCTCCGCCGACGCGCCCTTCGCCCCAACCCATCCGCAGCTCACTGGCACTACCCGAGCTCGCGACCCTCGGTCCGCACTGGCACTGGCCTCCTCTGTCGGCGGCCGACTGATTTTCTGATTTTTGGCTCGATATCACAATGCACCCGCACGGCAGCTGTAACCTAGCTGCATCTACTTATATATGCACTGCCGACGACTGTCCACCAAACCTGAATATCTCTATGCGACTGTCTCTGTACTCTCTGTCCCAACTGATGCTCTCCGACGATGCTGATGGCAACGTGCCCACTAATAGGTATACACACTCGACATAGGTTTCTCTATAATGCCAAAATACTTCTTCTGCTTCTTCTCTTTACTTGGCTATATATTTCTGCTCATACTGGCAGATGTGACTTTAGCCATTACACAAGTATTATGTAGATGGCAGTTCAGTATAGCGATCCAAAATACACCCAACCTACACCCAACAATACGCACCCGTGCCCGTGCGAGGACATGCGGGATGCGGGGATGCCTTGCAGACTTCTCTCAGCTGTCAGCTCACGCTCGCAACGTTTTTCTTGGACGACGAATGTGAACAATAACTGAATGTAAGCTTGGCCTAATGCCACCCCTGTAGTGATACTGGCCCGCCAAATTGGACCAAAAAATGCTCGTGGAAGGCCCGTAAATGCTCAAAATGCTCGTCCTATTCCCGAATTTTGGTCCGGCTGCGTTTTTGAGTTATCGGTAGCGATCCTCCGGAAGATCGCTAGTTATGAGCCCTCAAAGTAGCCCGATCTTACCGCCCCTCGCGCTTCCCACCGGCACATCACAAAATGCTCAAATCGCCACGAGAGAGACGTATCCGGGCTTAAATCGGAGCTTTCATTTGGAGCAACAACGAGTATTTATCGAAACTTCGAAATAATTGTGTTAAATCGTAAAAAAACCGTCCCCATGTATAAATATACGGGCGGGTGGTTGGCGGAGAGGGAAGATCCTCCCTCGACTCGACTCCCCTCTCCGCCAACCACCCGCCCGTATGCTTATCCATGGGAACGCTGTAAGGCGTTTTTTGACGGTTTAACGCGATTATTTCGGAGGTTTTGACATTTGCTGGTTGTTGCCCAGAATTAGAGTTTCAATTTGAGCCCGGATAAGTCCCTCTAGCAGTCGAATTCGTGGTGATCCGAGCATTTTTGTGATGTGCGGGTGCAATGAGAGGATCAGGGGTAGAGGGTGAAATAATCGGGCTAATATTCACTTCGAGGGCTCATAACTCAAAAGCGCAGCCGGACCAAAATTCGGTAATAGGGCGAGCGTTTTGAGTATTACGGGCCTACCCAAGCAATATATTTTGGTCCGGGTTCACAGGGTTCTTAATGCCTATATACGCCCGATCAGCTACCGTGCAATCTGTGTCTCTCCAATGTTCAGATGAGATTTCACCATAGAGAAATTTGTTATACCCAGATTTCACCAATGCGTCAAAAGTCAGATAAAAAACGGAGCAGACAGCATCAAGCACAAATAAATACCATTCAACACTCGGAACACTATCACCCTCTCCTACAATTCCGGGTTGGCCTAATGACCAAACCAAACCAGAGATTAACTCTACTCGAGTCTACCATGCTACCCATTGGCTATACTTTAAAGTACCAAACGTGTCAGTGTTTGGCTGGTTTGGCACCACGGGTGCCCCGGCACATTTTCCATCCTCCAAGGGTGACTTTTTTCGTAGTTTTCTACTAAATACAAACTGAGTCTCCCAATTTCACTTCATTTAGAAACTGAGTCATTTTGCATTAATTATTAAAAATTTTCAAATATTGGGGATGCAAGTGGTCTCGTATGCGTCAGAAATCAACTGCACCCCGTTGCAAATAGTTTTAAAAAACTGAGTCAGCTTCGAAAAAAACTGAGTCACCTCCCTTTTTGCAAAATTCGCTGTAATTTATTTTTAAACAATGATTATTATAAAAGCACCCAGGTCACCTGCTGAATCAGACTCTAAGTTGTAGGACACTGGCGGTCACGTGACCCCCATCACGCTTCAAAGCGGCAATTACGAAGTAGCCTAAATTATTAGTTGTTCATTGTTTACATTGAATAAGTGATCAGGTTACGAAAAAATGAAAGTTTTATTATAACAGTAAAGCCCTTTATTACCTAAGAAACAGTAGCATATATAAAATTTTGTATGCATCTTGTGCCGAAACGTAACAGCACGAGTAGATACACGCATTTTCGGCAACTCAATACAAAACATACTATCTCCTCTGCGTAAGTTACTGTGCGATGATCCTATATAAAATAAATGCAAACGCCCGCGGCCGCGACCGCGTGATCTCATCCAATCACAACTGTCATCTCAACAGCGTGTGTGCGCGCGCCGCCGCAGCCAGCCACCGCAAATGTTTGGCGGCGCTGCACCGGGCCGCCGGGTAGGGTCCCTAGAAGGGGGTCAAGACACGGTGTTTTCAGTCCGCCATGTTTTGCCCAAGTCCCGTGTTATTCACTATACCTATACCGACGGAGTCAAAATATAGGTATAGTAAATAACACGGGCTATGCAAAGTATGGCGGACCATTTGTCTCGATCCCCTTCTAGGGACCCTACCGCCGGGCGGCCGCTGCCAAAGATGAGGGCGGCTGCTGGCCGCTGCCTATTACCAAGTGTTTGGCAAATCTATAGTATGGGGTTTGATTTAGTCATATAGGCCAACCCTGTCCTTATTATAGGGAGGTAGGGAGTGGGTAGGGAGGCTAGACCCTCCCTACCTTCTCCCTACTTATTATCTACCCTCCCTATTATTATTTTACATCTCACCATCACCCGGGTCTCACCATCCTAACCTAACCTTCCGGATTCTTCCTCCACCATCAGTGTAGGGAGGGTAGCTCGGTGAAAACAACAACAATGCCACCAAAGAGCAGTCAGCACTCAGCAACTGTCAGTGTCAGTAAGCCACTGCTAAATGGTGAAATCATATGTTTATACCAATGATTGCGAATCAACCATCCCGGGTCAATACTACGCGTTTAGTTGCTTGTTTTATCTACGCTCTCTGAACAGCACACGCTTGCTGATACCTCCACAGCTTCGTCGTTGACATAACAGTAAACATCTCCAGCTCAAGACCAAGTATTGCTAGAGTGCACCCATACGTGGCACGCCCAACCCCATATTGGTTCTTAAAAAGTGGCGAGCATCGTCATTTACGCTATTCTGCAGATTTGAAGATTCGCCAGTAGCCTGTGAAATCACCAGCTACCTCACAATTTCTCGTTTTTACCAATACCGTGGTTAGAGGCGTCACCCTTCGGATATGACAGAATGCAGCTGATTAATTGACAACCAATCATCCTCTGAATCCTTAGAAATCATCTGACTAGGACACATGATGGTCACACTGAGTGGCTCAATGATTTCAACAATCAATTTGAGCATAGAGTAACTTCTCATATACCTCATTTGTCTTCAGCTGATGAAATGTCAAGCTTGGCTAAGAACCATGAGATTAGTTCAGAGCCCTATCAAGAACTGGATGAAACCACAGGCTCTGAGCTCAATAATGTTGTCAATTCTTCTTTTGCCAACAGTGTACCACTTGATTTTACTCTTGATAGATCCCTTGAACTCACTTCTGTTGCAGTTGTGCCGGATGGTAAGAAGCATTGTTCACACTATGGCCTCTTTTTCTCTCAGAGAGAAAACGATTTCTGTTAGTTGTGCTTAATCACCTCAGCTGCATTATCTTAAGTTTCAAGAATCAAAGAGATTCAGCTCGTCATAATACAAACTTATGTACATAAAAACAGTACTAATTTTCCCCAGATCAATTATTGTGATTGCTTCCTCTCTCTGTAGTCTGCATAAAATCTTGTACAGTGTTATCTACTGGCTTGAATATCAACAGAATTTCATCCCAAGTCCTTGGTTACAAATACTGTGGCTATCTGTGTACAAAATATGAATATTTATTTTATTTAAGGGTATGGCTAACTGGGTACTCTGGGAGAAAGAGGTTGACAACTGCAGAAGACTTTGTGGATTTTGATCCAGTGATGTTCCTGAATATTCTAATAAAACTATTGATCCAATGCCTAATCTCATAATTTTTGTACTGGTGTAGTGGACTAGTCACACAGGGTGAGCTAAAAGTTTCAAAGGTTCTATTAATACTATATATACTTTTCTCTTCCTTATATTAATACTATATATACTTTTCTCCTTCCAACTCCCTTTTCTTGCTCTCTTTTCGTCTCTTTATTGGTTTATGATTTGCATATTTATCTATCTGTAGTTCCATCTCAGTGTGTTACAGATATCCCTTGTGTAGCTATATCTATCTCTCATTTGTTCTTCTTCCTTCCAAGGAGTTATAAACATTAACGATATAGTGACTAGTGATTAAAGATTTGAACGCTATGTGAAACTGGATAAGTCACATTCCTCACTACATTGTTGATCAAGGCTAATTCACTTTAGTGTTCATTTTATCTCCAACAGACACATTTACAGTGAGTCAAGCTATAAACCTGTTGGGATTTGGTAAATTCCAAGTAAAACTCTCCCTCTTGACTGGTTTATGTTGGATGGCTGATAGCATGGAGATGACAATACTCAGTATACTCAGCCCAACTTTACATTGTGACTGGGGAATATCAAGATATCAACAAGCGCTTACAACCACTGTAAGTAGTGATGGATGATCTAGAAAATTCACGTGACATTACATCGAAGAAGTTGATTTCGCTCATCAACTACTCATCCACACTTTGATTGCAGATAGTATTCTTGGGTATGATGCTAAGTTCCACATTCTGGAGTAATTTGAGTGATAGATATGGTAGAAAACAAGCATTAACTCTATGTGGAGTATTGTTATTTTATTATGGGTTTCTAAGTTCTTTTGCACCCAACTTTTTATGGATTCTGTTGCTACGAGGGCTTGTTGGGTTTGCCATCGGCTGTGTTCCTCAATCGTAAGTAGAAAATCTATATCCTCATATCTATGACAAGTCTCTGATCTTAATTGATGTCAATCAATAATTCTACATATAGTGTGACTCTGTATGCTGAATTCCTACCTGGAGAACAGAGAGCCAAATGTGTAATCCTTCTTGATGTAAGGCAGAACCATCAGTCTTCAATATATACATGAATTTGAGTTTGACTCATAGACATTTCGTTTTAGTGCTTTTGGGCTCTGGGAGCATGTTTTGAAGTTGCCCTGGCATTGGTAGTCATGCCAAACCTTGGATGGAGATGGCTTTTAATTTTATCTACTGTACCATTATTCCTTTTCTCAGTAATCACACCGGTAAATATCCTACCAATCATCCAGTGTACCTTTTGCCTGGTATAACCATTAAAATCATTACAGTGGCTGCCGGAATCAGCATCTTTTGATATGATGTCAGGGAGAACAGACAGAGCATTATCAACTTTGGAAAGGATCGCGCGAGAGAATGGAAAACCAATGCCACTAGGTCGTTTGGTGATTGATCGTGTATATCCAACATGCAAAGGGAAGCTCGTTGATTTACTGAATAAAGACATGTATAGAACGTCCGTTCTTCTCTGGCTCGTTTGGTAATTCACTTGCTTATTTTCATTATTATCATCTTAGTAGCTCATTACCGATGTCATTCAATAATTTAGGGAATCGTCTCTCTTGAGAATTTTCTTCTATAGTTAAAATGAAAATTTTACCCCCGAGTGATCCCAAAGCTTGAAAAGCGTAACGTTTAGTTGAGCGTGTGCCTTAAAATTTAATGTGATCCATTGCAGGATGTCCAGTGCTTTTTGTTACTACGGCGTTGTATTAATGACTACAGAAATGTTTGATACGTCATCGGATCAATGCGGAGACCAAATAGAGGATGAAAGTCGCGAGCGCCGCTGTTTGATCAACTGTCAACTGAGTCGCGGTGACTACATGGATCTCCTTTGGACAACTTTGGCAGAGTTTCCCGGCATCTTCTCGACGATCTATATAATAGAAAAGATTGGCCGTAAAAAAACGATGACTTTTCAGCTGATCATGTTTGCATGCGTGGTGTGCTTTTTGGGCCGAGCTTGTCGTCTCAATCGAGTCGCGCTCACCACAGGCTTATTTCTCGCTCGAGGTCTAATTGCCGGAGTTTTCCAAGCTGCCTATGTATACACTCCCGAACTGTACCCCACATACTTAAGAAGCACCGGTGTAAGCGCTTGTAGCTCCATGGCAAGGCTAGGCGCAATGCTGACGCCGTACGTTGCACAGATTATGTTGAGATGGTCCTTGCCAACGGCGATGGCCACATATGCTCTTACAGCTCTTTGTGCAGCTTTCGCCATCGTGGCACTTCCAGCAGAAGTACGGAAGTCTTGACATGTTTGGTCCAAATGTTTATTTTTTTCATTTCATATCTCATCTGTTGATCTTTTCTGCTGATCAACATAGATGATACAATTGTCGCCTTATAAGGGAACAATCAATTTTGATAATCTCATAGAAATATTGCAATGTTGAATTGTAATCGAATCCCAATGTTCTTGATGAACATGGTCTTTGGGCTGGTGCTCCCTCAGTTAACTTTGAGTATTAAACTCAAACAATGATGAATGAGAGACTTTCAGATTGAATTTCAATCGTGTTTCATTCAATGAATCCAGCCGTGATTATCGACCAGATAGCCTGTTCTGAAGATGGTATATATTACAGTAGATCCTGTTTATACACGGTTTAGTAACAACGCGGTTTCAAAAATGCTGCTTCCTATGTTATACGCGGGAAACTTGACTTTTTTACGCGGTCCTAAGATCAGCTGATGAGATTTTTCCAGCAATTCAGCAATAGAAGTGTCAAGGATTTTGCAGTTGTATTCATTCTTGAAAAGGTAGACCTTGCAGTATCAAGTCTTATCGTTCATGGAATATAGAATGTATCACAGATGGTTCTGATGATACACGGGGTTCACGTCTGAAGAGGTAGCGCATTCTAGGACCGCTGATAATTAGATTTTCCCCTTCTCGGGCAATTCTACTTATGGTTCCAGAACTCGAGTGATAATCACAACTGCAATTGTGATCACTTTGCCTGTGAACTTGTTTTGCAAAGTATTTTGCAATGAATAAAAAGAGAGTGTTCATGAAAAGTGAAAAATAAAGAAAAGCGATGGCTCTGATGGAAAAGAAATTATGATTGTGAATCAGTAGAGGGGTGGGAAAAACTTGCATGTATAATGGGTTCTCTATTCAATCTACAAAGAATTTTGGATTTGCATGGCCTTTTTCTCTACTGACCGTGATTATGAGGGACTGTACCCCTATTCCCCATAAACTTGATGTCTTTTTATACACGGTTTCTGAATTACGCGGTACCTCATGGAATGTAAGACCCGCGTATAATCAGGATCACCTGTACACTCCGTGCCGGTAAAGGAAGATTCCGTAGAGGCTTTTCACATCTATCAATAATTTTACCCTATAGCGATTTTCCTAACCCCTGTAGTTTTATGGAGACTTATCATTAGACTTCTCAACTTGTATGCAGATCCGCTAGCATGATCAAAATGTTCTTTTTCTACTTTAAAGGATTTGTGGACAATGTCGCTCGACTCTTTAGACGATGACTCTTGTCATTGATGTATTGTATTGTATCATATACGTATTCTTTAATGGAGACAATAGAGAAACGGATATTGAATCGTACCTTCGAAACCTCGAGCACTTTTGATTCCAATAAATTTGTGTTCGATATCACTCTAAATCTCTTAGAAGCGTTTTTGACTCTACGGTAGAGGCAAAAATGCCTCCAATGAAGGCGCGTTTGCCTCCAAGAGATTTAGATGTATCCATATGAAAAGCACTTGAAATTTTTTCGTAACATCAAGCACAAATACTGACTCATTCAGTTAATATCCAATTTTCCTGGTAAATTGAATATAAATCATGTCAAGGTTCGTAAAATTGAAAAAAAGAAAATAGATTTCACCGAACACCTGTGATTTCTGAGAGAATGAGGATCAACAGAAAATTGTCTTGGGACGAGTCTCAAGTTATGTGGAAGATGAGGGTTGCGAACTTATGGGTAGGGTCTGCAATCTTCGCCAATTTGAATTATTGAAATCATAATAATTTCATGAAGATGAATAACGATCATAGTATATGTGATTTCGATTTGAAATTTTCAATCTTCCGAACCTGTCTTCGCTTATTCTCAACCTCACTACCGGGTCGATATCAAATTTTCTGAGTCAGTATTAGGAATTCGACGAAAGATGACTTATTGAAATGAGAGGAGACATTAGAAAATTTTATTTCAATGTCTCACTCTCGATAAGATTCGCGCCGAGTACAAACCTCGATCGGTCGTCCGTTTCCCCGATGATGCAGATCTGTTTAGAGAAACGGCGAAACGAACTTACATCCAGCGTAAAATTTAGATAAAATCATCCATTGTCTCATCTCACTTTATTAACTTGCATCAAAACTCTTCGAATGCTACCTCAAACCGCAATAGCCTCTAAGGTACGGATATAGAAAATTTCAATGCAGGGATAAGCTGAAATCAGTTCAGCTCGCTGAGAACTTGGAGATATTCAAATCATTGAGCGAAAGCTTTGACTCTCAATAACTTTTTGTAGATGATTTGTGACATATCGGGGCATTGCAAAAAACCCTCTTTGCTATAGATTCTGCGACAAAACTATTGAAGATTCTCCAGTCTAAAAATAGACAAAATGAAAAGCACATTTTGATCCCTCAGGTTCATATAAAATTTTGTAAAAATCCTGTTGATACTCTTTCAGCCAGTCACGGTTGTCGAATCAGTTTGGAAAATCCGATTATGCCATTTAATTTTTTACAAAATCCTGCTCAAGTAATAGAACAATCGATTAAGAACATTGCGTAAAATCGTTTTTTTCCGACCACTGCTGAGACACTTCCACGTGTAGCAAAAAAAGGTAATGTTTCGTGGAATCATAAGAGCTGTTGGTGTTTTCGTATTATTGAGAACTGTGGTTACCCGCGGAGTGCTGTAAGCAAATTTATTTCAAATGTCTTTCTAATGGTTCGAGCCATATAGCCTTCCATCAGGGCTCCTTGAAAAATCCCCAGCCTCGCCTCTGAAATAAGCTCTGCTGTATGTGTTCGATGAAGTGGTCGAAAATTATGGCCAGACTAACAAGCAGGCTCCACGACGTGCGGGTTACCAAATCTCACCAAACTTTTTTCACAGTCTCGTACTACCTAGAATATGAAGAATCCAGCGTAACTCCGTCAATTAGGCTTCCTGTTCAGAGCTACAATCAAAAATTTTAACATTACCAGTATATCTATATACGTCACTTTTTAACGTGGGCCTATATGGGCAATGCTAATGAAATATAGACTGTAGCTTTGAACAGGAGGCCCATTTCACGGAGTTACGCTGGATTCTTCATACTCTCGGCCGAGCTCTCGGCTGTACGAGACTGTGGAAAAAGTTCGTTGAGATTCGGTGACCCGCACATTGTGGGTCCCCCTTGTTGTAAGTCAATAATGACTATTATACCCCAAAGCAGGTGGACGAGATAGCCCTGGCTATCACGCTCCAGGGGGGGAGAAATGATTTATAACCATAAACAGAGACGTTTTCAAGTGGTCATCGGAAATTTCAGTGTCTTTTGCAGCAAAAGCGATATGTATTCATCGATTTTGGTAAACATGTATCGTTTATTTCAAGAATAAACGATCAGTATTTTTGAAAGAAAAATCTCAGTTTTTATGTTCGCTGCTAACGGAATATGTCTCATCGTGCGCTCAACCGTTTTAATCTTGAGAGAAATTCATTGTTTGTAAATGGTTTTGAGGAATGCAATCAAATTTTGAATAAAATTTTCGATCTGCGTTGATCAGGTAAGACTTCAGCACTACTTTATGTTATAGATATGAAGATCTGGCTTCGCCTGCCCGATGATGGACGATTTCAATACGCTCACTTGATGTTGAAGCTCCGAGTTTCCGATAATAAAACCTCGCTTAAATCTATTCGATTGACTTTTCCTGTCGAAGCTTCGACTGACAAGTCGAGTCACTCCAACTCCATAGAAATTTAGCAGATTTCTATCGAACTCGACTGATTTTAGCCCATGTGCTAATTCGACCGGTGAGAATCAGTCAAAGGTCGACTAAATTGGCATCGGTCGAAGCTCGAGTGAACTTACATATTTATTATAGTCAAATGTTTATGTTGAATTGTAGTGGTCTAACAATGATTCTGGTTCAATTGGATATTATCTGATCGGATAACTTTTGTAAAGAATTTACGCATCACCCCATCGCGCACAACGCTCCGACGGCTTTTGCATTGAACTTTGAGGAAGTGCCGACATTTCACCAACAAATTTGTGGATAGTTTCACGCAGATTAGTTCTAATTGTTATGGTTCAAGGGTCTTCTTGGCCTGAAATACAATTCGTCTTTGGAAAACTTGATGGGTCCCATTTGAGTTATGTATCCCAACGAGCTCAGTGGTTGAAAAGACAAGACGCCAGCCTTCCAACCCGGCGATCCTAAACTACTGCTCGAAAACGTCGGAAAAATTTTTTAAATTTCAATTCTTGAAGTCGAAGCTCGACAGAAAAGTCAGTCGAGACGGAGTGGACGGAATCGCACTCTAGGCTTCGACTGGAAAATCAGTCGAAATCAACTGACATTCGAGTCGAAGAGATTTAGAGAGACGGTCTTTGAGGATGTCAACATTGTGTGCTTTCGATATTGCGTCGATTGTCCGTTGACCTCGTCAAGTTACGAATCCAAAAACAAATTTCACAACATACAAAATGTTCAAAGCAAGATTAGATTTGAACATAGTATTATCCTCTCGGAACTCATCCCCCCAACATCAAGAAGAGCATGTTCTATAATTTAACTCAAGTTTTACTTCCGGACTTGGGAGATGAAATCATCGTCTCAATAGACTTGATCGATTCGATATCGCATAAAAAACTTGCAACTTTTTCCAGTGGCCTTGTAAGTATGATGACATCTTTTATTCAATTTCATCATACAAAGACTGGGGAAGAAATCGACTGAGACTGTTATTTCTCTTGGAATTGATAAGCATGATGTGCATATTACCCAATCATGATCACGAGCTGCTCCTGAGACGGAACTGTTGATCAAAATTGACGACTTCAAATAATGGGCTTTCACCCCATGAAAATGCAATATCAAAAGCTCAAGTTAAAAAATTCAACCAGCTCCCGTTTTCGAGCTACACCCTAATGAATACACCCCATCAGCAATTTCATAATATGGAACAGTTCGAAGGCTCTGCTTTTTTCACCATATTTCCGCGATGTTCATCATTGAACACTGTAGAGAAGATATATTCCTACACATCAGATTTCGACATCTCTCATTTTTTGCATCGCAATGATGATATATAATTAATTCCGCCGAAAGCGGAATTTTTTGGGGCCAAAATCGTCACCGAGCGTGATTTGGGCCAAAAAATTATTTTAGCCCCAGACGAGTTCCGGTGTCCTCGTAGCAGTTGATTTACACTTGTTTGGGCACAAAAAGGAAGTACCTAGAGCTACGTAGCTCAAAATTGAAGCCGGACAAAGATATGTCGAGTTTAAGGGGTCGCGGAGGAGGGCGGAATGGACATTTCGCCACTAAAATTATTCCCACGGCTCGCCAACCAATCGTCGACTCTTTTCCGCATAGATTTGCTCTAATGCAATCAAATATCTCAAGAAAATGTGTTTTACAAAGCGATATAGCGCGTTGGGGCGGAGCACAACATGGGGACGGAAAGGACAGAAAATTTTGTACGCCATTCTGAAAGCACGTTCATGTGGTGCGCCTGGGTGCGGACTCGAGTTTTCGGTTTATGTCGCGCAAGAATTGGGTGTATTTGGGTATCTGGAAATCAACTTCATTGGTTAGGAAGGCTCAATAGACGATCAAGGACTTTGCCGATCTTACAAGTGCTGTGCGTGCAGTTTTGGTGCAAACCCGTCTTCAAAATGTCGGATGGCCGTGTTCGAGCTGAGGGCTCAAATTCGATTCGCAAAGTTTTGGATTATGTTATTTGAAGTATTACAAATTGAAGTGCATAGCTACATATAGGAATTTTTGACTCCGCATATGCGTCGTCATGAATTCAAAAGTCCAAGTTCAGTTTACTACAGGGGACGGAATGGACATTTGGGCCCTTTATCAGGCACTACAAAATACAGGAACATTAGGATCGTCTCCAAATCTATTAACATAGTTGCGCACCAATAGAATACACCTCAGAAAATTTCTCCAGTGCACATCCCGACCTTTAAAAACTTGGGGGAACATGGAACACGGAAAATCCCACTTTAGACGGAATCACTGATATATATATTAACATTGTCAAGAGTGTGTGTATCGTGCCAATAGAACAAGAACTAATCGCGTTGTTCTTAGTCACGTGGATAATTAGAGTCCAATCAATCTTAGCATCTCTTTATCAACTCGACTCCTCACTTCTAAATATCATGTTCGTTATGGTTGCTCGGAGATCGCTCCTTGATTGTTCGCTCGGAGCCACTTTCATGAGCAGAACACAGACAACAAGTAAAACTGCTTCACTATTGTGGTTATCACATTGATTTCTCGCGTTGCAATTTGAATAAAACCAAATAACAGTTGATGGCGGCGTGATATCGATAACTGACGAGACCCGTGACTGTTGGGCACAGTGACAGGATATTACGTAAGTATTATGGCGGAAACTCACACGGAAGGTGTAACGGCTTCCCATTTCGATTAGTGGGCTTCGAACCACTCCACTGAAATTTTCCTACGCGTATTCTGTTGAAATATTGGTATTAAAGTTTAAGACCAATCCGTTCACACGTCTGCATTTTATTATTTAAGAATAAGGACCGAAGTGTCAGTTCCATGTACTGTAATACCTAATGAGATTTCCAAGCACATTTTTGGTGCTAGCGTCAAGGTGATCAATATAGTGGGTTTACCCAAATTTTTATCTCAAGATACAATATTGAACCAACTATTTTTCACGGGTATTATAGTCAAAATGCTTTGTTTAGTCCTCGAGCCATGTGCCTCTTTCTTGTAATGGGATTTTCACTAAAAATGAGAAACTATTTTAAAAGGGAGACAGCGCATCCTAAATTCAATCTAATTGACTTTGTCACAAACAAAATTTCAAGGAAACATATCCAACAATCGAGTCCTGATCGAGTCACATTGCGAGTAAAGGCCCAGAATTGACATTCTGAGTGCTGCATAAACATTTATAGCCGAAAGTTAGCTTCTTGATTGACTTTGTCAGTTCCATGTACAGTAAAACCTCCATTTAACGGACACTCAAATTAGCGCACACCTCTACTTAGCGGACGATTTTAAATGCACCGGCGGGAAGGGTCGTAGGAAAATTTTACAGAGAACCATAAAACCAGAATTTTCACCATCGAATGAATTCCGTCAAAAATACAAGTGATTGATTGATGGATACATTTTTAGAAATTTCAACGTCGACTGAGACCAACCAAAAAATACTTTTAAAATGTTCAAAACACATGAATCGATAGATTTTTTGTGATCCTCAAGATGCTTT
This sequence comes from Eretmocerus hayati, assembly GCA_029851415.1. Lineage (NCBI taxonomy): Eukaryota > Metazoa > Arthropoda > Insecta > Hymenoptera > Aphelinidae > Eretmocerus > Eretmocerus hayati. Next base: position 191,695,876 of record CM056742.1, on the reverse strand, counting down.
TTTCAAAATTTCCATACGACGAACCACATTAAAGATTTCGTTGGTTGACTGAGACCATTCATTATCCATTAATTTTGGAGGGTACTGTATATGGAGGGCCGAATCATAGATTTCACTGCACCACAACACACCCTTCCCACCAAACAATGAATGTTACCTCAACGTTTCTGGAACGTTGCAATTGCAACCTTGGAACGTTCCATAAATAGTCGGAAACCCCGTTGGTGGAACGTTTGAGCAACGTAAAATGTCTACATGTCTGTCATCTCCCGCGCGTATAGAGTCCCTATGTATTAGAAGGGGATTTTCAGTCCGCCATAATATAGCGCGGAGAGCGCGTATTAGGGAGGCCTAGCGCGTATCATATTGTAGCGAAGGCTTATTTTCATGAAACCAACTGATGCATGTTCTGCATATTATTTGACCCGACAATGTATTTTACATGAAACCACACTGACCAAATAAACTCTCATATTGCTCACGCAAGAGAGTTCGGACAGGATGGTGGAAAATTCTGAACCCAGAAAGTAGGTGTCGATTTAGGGGCGCGATTTAGGGGACGACTGTAAATTCCAGCGAATACACTCACTCGAAAGTTCGTAATAGGCTCCCTGGCAAGACATGGCGGATCGCAATCACCGTACGTGATGTCTCGACCCCCTTCTATAGGGACCCTACACGCCCGCAAGCAACAGACGGAGCCCACGTGACTACCGTCTCGGCCAATCGGGTCGCTAGCTGGCAGCTGCCGCAAAATTCGGCGCGCATTGACTGCTCGCGCGCGCATCGCACCGAGCGCGGCAGCTAGCTCTCCCGCGGTGCAGCTGCATCAGCTTACGGCTTCGGTTATTGTACACAATTGTACAGCTGTGATTTTCCAAAATACGCGTCCATTTCGATTCGTTGCGTCCAAGCGCCTACGCTCCCGTGCTTACAGCTACAAGCCCAAGAGACGTCGAGCCCCCAGGAGGCCTCGACCGTCGGCGTCCTCGTCGTCGGCTCCGCCGCCAAACAACCCGTCCACTACTCCGCGACGACGCAGGCCCTCCACGACTTGTCAACGCTGGCTCGGCTCCGCTGCCGCGAGGACGACTCCGAAGAAGCTACAACCAGGTCGACGAGGTGCACGGTGCCCGGGCCCAGGCGGCCCGAACTCGCCCTCGCCCCGCGTCAGCGGTCGCCGCTCGCGATTCGCCATTTTGGAGCGAGCGCGTGTGGGTAACCCCGGCGGACACCGACTGCCCGCGTGTGGCTCGTGGTGAGCTACACCAGGGTGCCGGTGCCGGGACCAGCACCATCTCTACCCGCGCCGAGGACTGCTATGACGCAACAAAACAAAACCATGAACTTCCTCATACACGACGCCAATGGTGAGTCGTCAACCAACCCTCCCGCTCGCGTCCCCTCTCTCGAGTCGCCCTTCAGGTCTACTCAGACTCTCCCTTCGTCACCCGGTCGCTGCAAAATCATCCCGCCGACGCACCCTCTGCGTGCTAGGGTTGATCGAGCTCATCACTCAGTATGCGAGTATACAGAACGTATTCTAGAAGAGCAACTTCTTCAGACCAATCAAATGAATCTTTCTGCGATGCTATCATGATCATGAGCTAGCGATGTTCAATCGCTAATCCTATCATTTTTGAATGTCTGTCAAGTGCAGTCCTCATCTCAGTCTATACAGGAGCTTGGTAGGGCGGAAAGTCTGACACATGACCAACCCAGGTTGTGTTTTCTTGTGACGGCTGCTTTGTGCCCATGAAAAGTAGAAGCAATGAAATAGGCATGCGGTCTTGTGGACCTAAATACAGTAGGATCCCTTGAGCAAGTGAAAATCATTCGTATTTTGTTGAGACTAAATTGGCACAATTTAGTCCTTGGTAGATTTCATTCTTTTAGCAAAACATGCATCTGATGAGTCGACAAGTATTCAATCATTGAAGTCATTCGGATGGTAGTCTGTCCATACTTTCAAGACTATTTTCCAGATGCTTGTTATTCGACTTTGGAACAATGATCGTTTAGCTATGATTCACGACTATCTTTTTTTTTTTGACACTCATTTGGAATCCAAAATATTGGTTGGTTTGCTGCTTTGACAGCTCTGGAGAATGAAAACTGATTATTCCTCTTGGTACAAGTTCTATCAGCCAGCAAATTGCTCGTGGCTCTTGACATCTCTATAATTGTAAGGCATTTAACTTGAAGAAGGGGAGTGGAATGAACAGTCATTGGTTGGTAATGATCAAAATGATGAATTAGGCAGCGCTTGACATTATCATAGCATAATTGGGGTTTAATCATGTCTCCCCTTCACAGCAGGTCCTTGCACTCCTGTCATAATCATTCTTTGTTTATGAAGCTCACATCAAGGGTAGGTCATCTTCTCATCAGTAATTGAAGTTATTTTTGTTTCCTCAATACAAATTGAAATAAGGCAGTAGATTGAAGGAGGTAACAACTCATCAAATGCCCACACCTGCTCTAAGAAGCTACTTCTTTGAAGAACATCCTTTTTTTATAACTAATGAGCAGACAAGGAATGTAACAGTTTCAGCTAGAGAATATTCTATTACTATAAGATGGTTGCTGAGTTTGAACAGGAGAATATTCTTCACAGATGTATCTTCTCAAATGGGATAGTTATCCAGTGATTTGATGGAACTTTGAATAGGAAAGGCTTCAGCTGTAAGCTTACTTGTCAGTCAACTCAAGAATGATAAGTCATTTCATTAATAAGTTTTTTGTACATTGTTACTCATTTATGGCTCTAAAAAATATCTTAGAATAGGGTTAGGTTTTAGTTGGTTGCTTCAGTTAATATTGGGCTTTGCATGCAGTGAGCTGGCCCCAAAATCGAGCAATCCATGATGATGAACCATCTTCAATCTTCACAGCTATCTTGACAACATTTGAGGCAATCATGAATTACTTCAAGGAACTGATGCAGGGCTAAGCAGGGGTCAGAAAAATTAAGAAATATAGGAAACTTCTGGGCTCTCTTGGTTTTGTTGCATTTATTGTTTATCTTAGAAATAAAGGCTTGCACTCATTTTAGAATTAAAGTAAGAATGTTGGATCAATCCATTAATAGGTTTTCACATGTATGCGTAATCATGCTTTTCCGTAAATTCATCACTTCTATGTCGTAAACATAGACCAATGCAATCCTGAGGGTTACTCCGGGAAGTTATTGTGGAATAATTCACTTGTACTGACTTCCATCCTTTCCCTGATTATGAAGTTTTTGAGCCATTAATTGAATCTGTAATCAAGACAAAATTGTTTCATTACTCGTTCCTTGAAACACACATTTCATTCTTGACTTCAATGAAAAAGCTCTACTCACATGGAACAATCTCATGTTTTGTTCATTGCATGATTTAGTTCCATCTCAAAACGAGTTCCTGACATTTTCCCTTTTTTTGTTGAGTGTTAGATTGGCTTAGAATATGAAATATATCTAAATGTAGCATTCAAGAAATTTTTACCAGAAGGTATATCCTTCAGATCTCCATCCTATGGATTTCCAAGTCCATAAACCTTTAAACCCGTTGATTCTTAATGTTTGGTGTACTAGACAAGCGCTACTTTCCATATTTCGTGATGACGCTTCATCAAGGGAGCATTAAAAAAATTTAGAGAAAATGAAGAAATTTCCTCAACTTTTATAATTTCGTTGGCGCGCAATTAAGCCATGACTCATGGTCGATCATCCTAGAAAAGGAAACTCTAACAATCTCATTTTTACCTTTTCAAGACTACTTAATACTTGATTTTTCAACCTTCAACAAAAATGGATGGCAGGTGCCGAAATCACTTTCAAAGTCAACGGGTTCAGATGAAGTGAAAATACCCCATTCAGATGGGGTGAACTGTTTTACAATCCATTAAACTAACATCGTGTCGAGTTGCGATAAACGCTTGCAATGCATCGCAAGGAGTGAAATATTGAACAAGGATAGCGTTCGAATTCCCCAACGAATTTGGCAACCAGGACATTATATATCATGTCTTGGTTGCCAGATTATAAATATTTTTAGCCTGCGGCCGTTTTACTCAAGACCACGTGAAAGGAGTGGATTTTGTCAAAAATATGAAGTGTACCTTCGGCAAGTTTGGAAAATCTCGACAAAAAGCCATACTTTTACCTTATACCCTCAGATAGTTTCCGGAGCGTAAATTGAGGTATTTTGTTCTGAACAACAGCGAGCAATGCTCGGTGTGATGAATTCTACCAATGGTCAAGATAAAGGACCCAGTAGGCGAATAAAACGGAATAGGGGTGATTTTCAGTGCTAATTTTAGAGCAGTTGCTCTGGTCTTCCGGGAGGTTTCTGTCTTTATAAATGAAGCCTGAGGCCTCCTGAACAATTTCCCGAAAGAAAATCCGAGAAAAATTGAGAAATGTCGAAATGCGAGCATATTTCCCAAAGAGAGTTTTGTGCCTATAGATGAACAAGTAAGTGCCGCTTTTCCCAGTAGTTGAACAGACCACGACCTAAAGATGGACACATTGATGTTGAGGCTCCACCTCACGATTTTGGGTTAGATTTCGATGAATTCTGAAGCTTTGCTACATTATAACGGGTTGTTGAACAAGAATTTTAGCTTTACACTCAATTAAATGGCGAATGAATAACTTGATAAAAAAATCTAAAATTTCATCATTGATTGATTCGTCTTGCTTTGCTGTGAGAGCGTTCCCTTATCATGATCCTGATGTTGACAAGCAATTTTTTTTGTGAGAAATTACAATCTCAGAACAGAAATCCATCTTAATGAGTCTCAAAATTGAAAGTACCAAGAACTATTTATCTAGGTTTGCCTCCACAAGAAGCAGGAATCAGAATTATGCTATAGTATAGTGGATTGTTGAATATTTATTGAGATTGTATAGATATTTTGAATCTCATCTTCTGGGTGCAATGTAATTTCAGTCTGGGTTGAGAGAAAAATCTGAAGTTTAATCACCACAACTCGAGCCAATGTAGGTAACGAAGTGCTAAATTATGAGTAGGATATTATTTAATTTATAAGATTTAACAAGATGATTGGTGACATGAATGAGTCTTTGTAAAATTGGGACTAAAGTTTAATCACCACAACTCAAGCTAATCTAGGTAGTGAAGTGCTCAATTATGAATAGGATAGTATTTTATTTATAAGATTTAACAAGATGTCAGCGAATACAACAATTGTGTATCTTTGTTAGAAATATCCTTCAATAAGGTTGTGATGTTAGATGAGGTGAACCATGGTTAACATTACAAAGTAATCCATCACAAATACACACAATTCCATTCTTTGATCCAAGGCGTTGAACTTTGGAAAAAAAGGTAAAGAGTATTTATTGAATTTTGAAATTTCTAACCCTCTCCCACAAATGTCAATCAAATTCCAAGCATCTTTTACTTGTCTAGTTGAAAAAGGAGATACTAAAATGTGATGGGAAATAAACCTTCAATGGTGCTCACTGCATTCATGATGAATCAGTATAGTATTTTCAAACGCAAGTAAGATAAGGTTGAGATTAATACTCCAGAGTATTTGAACAACGAGTGAGTTTTAAGTCAGCACCCTTACATATCAAATAAGCCACATATAGCCAAAAGCTGTGAAAAATTAGACTATTAAGCACGCCTTGAAACTGTGTCTAATCACAGAATGAATATGCTTCAGAGTTGGAGTCAAGAAACACTTCAATGAAACTGAGAATCACTATTCTAATTTCTATTGAGCTGGAGCATTAGACTAATTGGGAATTGTACTATGAGAGCTCCAATCATGCGGGGCCTCGCTCGACTTAGAACTTATTTGTGGTATCTTCAAAGTATCTGCACTTTGACCAAGACTCCACAGAGCAGGAGAATTAATCTAGTTAAAATCTAGATCTGTAAGAAGCATAACTTTGGGATTCTGCGTCAAGTTGCTTTTGATACTTGTCACAAATTTATGACAATCATCACATCACTTTCATATCATTGATGCATTTCTGCCAGGTTAACCTCACTCTTGCATTTGTAAGTAAAGAATCTCCATAATAACTCGCGACTCTGGTGTCGACTCTACTAGAGTTATTTCGGAGGCGTCAAAGATTTTGGATCTGCAAGATCATGAAAACTTAAGCGGTTGGCTGTAGAAGGTTATTTTCCGTATTTCAGTTTGGATTTTCTGCTATGTTATGAAAGCAGCAAGACGGACAGACCGCACTCAGGGCACCTTAGTGGCACTATCAGGGCGACGAGCGGGCTGTGGAAGAGTTGTTCCTTCGGGAAAACCAAGCTGGACGGTGCCATCACCCACGTCCAGCTTGGTTTCCCGAAGGAGAATGCTCCGAACCAGCATAATCGAATAAATTTATGCTCTCACAGTCACAGTTCCCTCTCCTGTAAAGTTGCCACATTCAAATTATTCGCGCCTTGTTGCGCAGTTGACTTACGCCATGGTGTGTTTTCCGCTCAACAAGGGGTGGGGGTAATTGTCAAATAAACTTTGATTTTTAGAATAAATAAATTGTTTGGTCCTCAACTAGGGCTTGAGGAATTAGTTTTGGACTCTCAGGAATCACTTGAGCCGAAGATCGGACTTGGGGAGACCTCCCTCGAGCCTCGCCAGACACCCCGCTAGGGTACCTTCATTCACTGTTTTTGGAAAATTGAAGGTTGAGAAATTAAAATCAGTCATACCACGAGACTGAAGAATTCATGCCCCATCGATTGATATGAACATTGCATGAATTAAACATAATTTTTCTTCCCCACTATGTCACGGTCCTGAAGGCGAACGCGGAACTGACAGCTGTTCGACTTTCGGTCAAGTAGTGAAATTTGTGACCGATAGCAGAACAGCTGTTCATTTAATAATGATCTTGTTTCAACATTTGTTAGCCCTCGCATTCGAGGCTTGAGAGTTGATATGAGTTGCTCTGAAAGAAATCTGGACGCTATGAGGCAAAGACACACTTCTGTAGTGCTTTCAAAAAGTCGTGTTTCGGGCTCCGACAGAGCCACCAGGGTCGCGTTTTGAACTCTTCTTTTTTAACGATTTATTGCGAAAAACTGAAATTGTGTATAAACAAACAGTAGTACTTTTCATACGGGACAGGCTTCAAAGAACCACCGTCTTTATTAAAAACTACGTTCAAAAGCCTGTATGATGAGTAATTCGCGTTTGTTCTCGGTTTGTTCCAGTATAGGTCGAAACCCGCGTTTGTTCGCCTACTGAGTCCTTTACCATAGTGGACTAACGAGGAGTGCATCAGGTCTGCGAAACACGAATCATGATGAAACTCCGGGAATCAGCTCGCTTCGGTGAAATACAGCTACGGAAATTAACATTGTCATTATAGGCCCATGTTAAAAAGACACACCGTAAAAAATTTTTCTGGAAAACTTCAACCAACTGGTTGATTAGAAAATCCAACCAGCTTGGTTGAAAATTCAACTAGTATATTCAACCATTTGGGTGAATTTTCAAGCAGTTGGTTGAATTTTTCATTCAACCAGTTGATTGAAGTTTTTCGGAAAATTTTTTTACAGTGCATATATAGATATACTAACAATGCTAACCTCAATAGCTATATAGGATAGGAGGCACATTGAACTTAACCCTTGGAAATACCTTCATTTTTCACCAAAACACAATGTTTCCCAGAGTTTCATCAACATCTGTGTTCCGCATACCTGATGCTCTCCGTTAAAGTCTCGGAAATTTCTCATTTTCTTGAATTTTTTTTTTTATTATTGGCTTTTAACATTTCAAACTTCAACGCCATCTTTCTTAGCACCGAACACTTATAGCGTCTATGTACTGCAATGATAAGGAAAATTGCAAAAGCAATGAAGATATTTTTGTGATATTTCTTTGTTATCTTGGAAAGTACTATAGTTGTTGGGTAGAAAGAATGGCAACCGTCTCACAGACGTTCTGTGAGACGGTTGCTATTCTGGTTCTCTGGGATCATTATCAAGACACAGATTCAAGCCATTTCTCCAAATATTCCTCTCAATTGGGAAAAAGTATGAGGGGCGATTCACGTCAACTCTGCAAGCTTGCATTTTGCACCCCAAAACAGCTGCTTTTGAGCACTCTGGACTGCTCACCCATAGCACTTAGAAATAAATCAACCAAGTCATTTCCGACGTATTTTTCCTCAGCTTTCCGATGGTGGAGTCGGTTTTCCAAATTTCGGTCAACCTAACCTCACAAATTGACGGTCAAAGTTTGAAAGCGTTTTAACTCAAAATTCCATATTTTAATGTTTTTTTTTGGACATTCTCAATCGAAAGATCAGACAATTTACCTCCGGAAACGCAAATAATAGAATGGGTTTTCTCCCATTTTACAGAGAAATTATGCAAAGAATGAATAGTGCGTGGGCCTTTGCGCACCGTAATATCACCGGAGTTTGTCACTGAGGTTTCCATGTTGTTATTGCAAATCAACTGAGGGTCATCTTCAATGTATTTTTTCTCATCTTCTTGATGGTGAACTCTGTTTTCCAAATTTTGGTCAACATAACCTCAATAACTGGCTTACAAAGTTCAGAAGTACGATAACTCAAATTTTCATATTTCAATATTCTTTTGATATTTACAGTCGGAAGACCAGACAATTTTACTTCGAAAAACTAAGTGAAAGGTGGGTTTTCTCACATTTTCTCTAGATCTAGGGAACAAAGTGATCGATCTCGTCATCTCGGGCACATTCGATGTCACCCTAGGTTGACTGAAGTGTATCAGGTGCAATTGAAAGATTCCTGCATCGCTTATCATCGACGCGAAGCATTTTTTGAAAATTCATTGTCTCACGTTGGTTTTTTTTACTTCTAACCCGTTTTACCTCTGTAGCGCGAGTTTGAGAGAATATTTTAGACCTGAAATTTTGGAGCTGTTTAACTTGTTTAGCACGAGTAGTGGAGACTTTTTTGGGTTCTACATTCTGGAGCCGTTTAACTTGTTTAGTCCGAATATTAGTGCGTTTTTTGGCTCCCGCTTTTGATGTTGCACTCATTTGGTCCGGAAAGTAGGGCTTTGATCACAACAGCACCCGGATTGACAATAAGTAATCTCAGCGAGTCGGCGGCCAATTTACGGTGCGCAGAGGCCCAAACGCTATTTATTCTTTGCATAATTTCCCGGTAAAATCAGAGGAAACCCATTTTTTTATTCGCGTTCCCGAAGTAAAATTGTCTGATCTTTCGATTAAGAATGTTAAAAAGAAACATTAAAATATGGAATTTTGAGTTATACCGCATTTAAACTTTAAACGTCAATTTTTGAGGTCAGGTTGACCGAAATTTGGAAAACCGACTCCACCATCGGAAAGCTGAGGAAAAAATACGTCGCAATGACTGGGTTGATTTATTTCTAAGTGCTATGGGTGAGCAGTTCAGAGCGCTCAAATGTAGCTGTTTAGGGGTGCAAAATGCAAGCTTGCAGAGTTGACATGAATCGCCCCATGATTGGTCCAGGGTTCAAAATTACGGAATCGCTGGAATCTCAGGGAATCAGAGCAAGATTCCTGGAAATTCTGGCCACTCAGGGAATTGATAAAGGAGCTCAAAACCAGACTTAGGCAGGCGCGAAAGGACAGGCAAATAAGTCTTTATCAATGAGCTTTCGAATATTCTTGGCCTCGTCAAACTATGGTGTAGATTGACGGTCTAATCAAATCCTCACGCGCAAGACCTCATTTTGATGCCTCTGAAGTAAGCTTTCCAAAATTCATTTCAAAATATTTAATTGCGTCAGAGTAACGTCTGGGAGAAGTCTCCGCAAACCCCGAATGCTACAATTTTCTCTTTGTATTTTCCCGTGCTGGAAAATCAAGATAGTAACTGTGCTCTCGTTTGAAACAATGAGCATCTCCAATTTAGATCCCAACAGAATTTTCTTCGTCTCGACTTGGAGGATAACAGTTGAATCCCCGGGCAAAGCGATTTGTTTTAGATGACTTCACGTTATACGGAATGAAATATTTTCGCGGTAAAATTTAGTAGCTCCAGTCTAAAAGTGTGAAGTCGAAGTCAAAAACTGACCTTGAATTTTTTCAACAAACTGAATATCTTGATGCCGAAATTATAATAGGGATGTTCTTTGAGACTTCTCCTATTCGGGCGGTTTGTCAGGCTTGACTTTGGCGCCATCACCGGGTATTTTGCGAACTGTCCGACTGCCAACATCTGACGTTCGAATTTCGGCGCGCTACTCAAACTGCATGAGCAAAGTCCACAAAATGTATTGTCTCAATTACCCGATAACAGAAATGGACATCAAAAGTTGATTCTATTGTCAGATACTTGAAATGAGACATTTTGCCGACTTTTTTTGCATACAGTTCCAGTAGCGCGCCGAAGTTTGAAAGGCAAATGTTGGCAGTCAGACAGTTCGCGAAATACCCGGTGATGACGCCAAAGTCAGGGCTGACACCTCGATATGTCAGAATCTCAGGGAATCCGAGGTAAGCCAGAGTTACACATCCTGTAGACCCAAAATCCAGTCTTGAGGGCCAGAAACCCTACAAATGCCCAGACCCTCAAACTAGTAACTAGTGTCAGAGTACTAGTGTCAGACTGTAATCAATCCCCCTCCCCCAATTCACTTTTTTCAGATGTATAAGTCGTCAGTGAGTGAGTTAGAGTTATCCCCTCAAAACTCATTGAGTTTCTCCCGGCCCTTGGCAGTAAAGATGATAACTCACTCACATAGTTTTATCTCTTGAAAGAAATGAAATCGAGGGAGCCATGTCGAATATTGCCAAAACTTGCAGTAACCAACAATTTTTTCGGAAATGTGTACCATGGTTTTAATCCGTGAAGAGAGTGGAATAGATGACAAATTTTGTCGATTATTTTTCGAGCAAGACCAGGATCATTACTCAACAGCAACTACAGGACTCAAGGTCATTAGAAGTCTGCTCATTAATATCCTCTTGGAATTATCACCATATGTTATTGTTCAGGCGATTTTCTAGAGCTGATTGTTAATCATTTTTGCACACGCCTCTCATTCTGTAATACTAATAAAATTTGAAAATACATCTGATTCATTCTTGCACCGTGCGTAAAAGTGTATTTTTTGCAGAATTTGTCGTTTTTTATTCACAGTGAACTAAAACTATATTTTTCGGTATAGGGCAAGTTCGCGAAAACGTCAATAGTATTTTGACGGTCTCAAATTTGAACGTTGAAGCGTAGATGAAAAGATTCAGATTGTAGAGCTCGTCAAATGGTCTTACACCCTTGGAAGATAGCACAGGCTCGACGAAAAAATCGATCTTCTCGCTTTTGACCTGACAAATATGCAAAATATCATCGAAAATTGTCAATTTGTACGTGTGACACCCGTTACGCTCGCATTTTGCAAATTTTGCAATCACCAAGTGAACATTTGAGGTTCTTTGGGCCAGGACACCATTGTTGCATATCATTGAATCACTGCCCGCAGCGACCAAGTTTCTATAGTATTCAGGTCCTATTCTCGTGAATCTTTAATGCGCACCGGGTGTCACATCTCCCCGCCGACTTACTCTATATGGTAATACAACCCATTTTTCGCATCCTTGTGATATTCCCAAGCCTCGTCTGCGGTTCGGACCAAAAATCAATCACTCAGACGCGAAAAAACGTTCTCACACCCCCCGAATCGAAATATACTATTCTGATATCACCAGGTTTTGGCCGAGGGTCAGAGATTTCTCTGTAACTTGATATTTGTTGTATATGATAGAAAAATATGGAAAGAACAGTTTTTAGGCCTCCAAAGTCGTCCTTGCGGGTTTGGCGCGTTATTTTCGTTATTAAAATCATCAAAAATCTATTTTTTCAATATTTGATTGGTTTTTCACGAATGTAAGACATAATGAAATGATTATTGTACAGTGAAACCGGTTGAATTGGGCACTATATACATATTGGGCACCTGTCTAAATTGGGCACTCCAATGTGGGACTAAAAGTATTCTTTACATGTGAAATGCCTTCCGTCTATTGGGCATCTGCCTATTTCGGGTGTTTTTTTTTCTGGAACCGAGGGTGCCCAATTCGAACATGATTTACTGTACACACATTCCGACGTTAGGATAGCTGAATATTACGAAAAAAAAATACTTTTTGCGATTTTCTGATGTTTGGGTGCTCACAAAAATGTAAAAAAAGAGTATTTGCGCTCGTCCATGAGGTCCCCCGCTTCTGAGCAATTATTTCGACCTTCGCCTGCGGCTCAGGTCGAAAACCAATCGCTCAGAAGCGAGCTACAACCTCATAAACTCGGTGCGAAATCTACTATTTTGATACACCTTGCGTAAAAGTGTAGTTTGCGCACACTTTGACGACTTTTATTCGCAGTTTGTCAAAAAGTATATTTCGATACACCGGACTAGAACTTATTTTCTGCATCGTGATAATTCCAACAGCCGCCTGCCACTCCTGCCGGGAGCTCATCACTCAGACGCGAAAAAAGTGTTTACACCTTTGTGTCGAAATGTGCTATCCAAATTTGTAAAGGGTCAACATAACCTCTAAAATGTAGTGCTTTTGCATAAAACGTTTTTTAGGCCCTCCAGTCTGATTTTACCCCAAATTTGGGATGTATATCGGATTTCTTGTCAAATTCCACGTCGAAAACCGTTCTGAACAGATAGTCACTCGGATAGGATTTGCCGCTATGATTACAACTTTGAAAGCAGGACGGGTGAAAACAGCGCTAAAATGCGCGTCTCCAGAAAGCAGGGTTATTACACTGCATGACAGAATCTTTGGTCAGAAATAGAGCATTGACCCGACAATCATTTTTTCGTACAAACCTTGGTCTCTTCACATGATACAATTCTCTTTGAGATGAACTCCTTTAAGCTCGTTTCAATCTCTCCCTTCAAATTCTGACAAACGGTGACTTCTTCATTGTTGCAGGGCACCCACAAGTGATAAAGGTTGTTCAGAGCACACCGAATAAAGCTCTGAGTGGTATTGTTGGAACAGCAAGCCCAGGGAACATCAAAGTTTTCAAGACCCCTGGCCAAGAAACTGGAGTGAGTTTTTGGTTATTCCTCAAACTTTTTTCCCATGGAAAGTGTCCTTTTACAAATTTTTTCACTCCTGTGTCTCAACTTCCAATTTCTAAAAGATGTCGTTTTCTGAGATATTCCTTCAATCTTAGTCATACTTACGTTGAAAAATGTTACTGCTCTAGGTCCTATCATCTGGCCAAGTCTTGAGAACTATCAGTTTTCAAAACTCATCAAACACTGGCCAACGTGAGTCTTGACAGTATCATTGCTCATTTTCTTTTGCGTTACAACTAAAAACTACTTTATTTATCTCATAGGCCTTGTAACTATACCTATACAAAATGCAAAAGTGCAAACTGTCCCTACTATGAAGCCTGTAGATCCTATAGTGGCTAAAACAATACAACTCGCTTCATCTCATTTGGTAAGTTTAGTTTGAACCATTATTACATTAAACAATGAACGTTTTATCGTTTGTTCAGATCGTATCTCATGGTTTATATGAAAAATAAGCTTCGAAATCTTATAAATTGGTTATTTTTTGGTCATGAATGGATTTATGAGAAGTGATTTGAATCTTTCACAAAAAGAAACCGTTCGCACCAATATCGTACCGTTTGCAACAAAATACGTTCAACCGAGGCTTGAACGACGGTTTTGAATTGGGGTTCCTTCAGTTGAATCGGAAATTCAAGGTGATTACAAGTACTCAAATGGGCGTGCAACGCCATGATAGAAGTAAATCGTCTCGATTACACTACCCATTCCTTTGCATTAGAACAGTGCTATCGTATTTTCAAAACATGCCATCAGTTCTGATATTCTGTTTCGGCCAATGTTCCAGCAGCAACAAGGCGTGAACCAGCAACTTCTGAAAGATGCATCTGGAAAAACTTTTGTCAGCCCAATCTTGGATCATACCGGTAATCGTAAACGTCAAGACACCGATGTCAGTGACTTCAACACAGAGTAAGAATACTATAATGATTCTCATCTCCAAGGTATTGTTCCAAGATTATTATCCTGAATTCAACATTCTTTCAGGTATCCCTTCAGTAAACGAAGGAAAACAGAAAAGATAGGTAAGGGTCTCAGACACTTCTCGATGAAAGTTTGTGAAAAAGTGAAGAAGAAAGGAACTACGTCCTATAACGAAGTTGCCGATGAACTCGTGGGAGAATTTACAAATCCCAATCACGTAAATTCACTCACTGAACAGGTACTTCGATTTCCAAATATTATGCACTCTTGTATTTCCAATTCATCTGTATTGTTCTTAATTATTTGAGATTCAACTTCTTTGCTCGTTTTGCTGCAGATATCTCAGAAGATAACAGCTCTGTGTAGTGATCTTAAATTTGCTTTTCAATTACAGCAGTATGATCAGAAAAACATTAGGAGACGAGTTTATGATGCCCTCAATGTTCTCATGGCTATGAACATAATATCCAAAGAGAAGAAAGAAATAAGATGGTTGGGTTTACCAACCAATTCCCTGCAGGAGTGCATGACATTGGAAAAAGATAGAAAGAAGAAGATAGAGCGGATTAAAGCTAAAACGCAGCAATTGCATAGAATAATTCTTCAGCACATTGCTATTAAGAATCTTGTCGAACGAAATCGACATAATGAGGCTATTTATGGCCAGCCCAAGCCGAATTCCGCAATTCAGTTGCCTTTTATAATTATCAATACAGATAGAAAAACTGTTGTCAATTGCAGCATTTCCAATGACAAGTCTGTGTTCTCTACCATTACTTTAGTCACTTCCTGTGAGATTCACAATGTTAACCATATTTATTCTTCCAGAACTGAGTACCTGTTGAATTTCAATGACAAGTTTGAGATACATGATGACATAGAAATTTTAAAAGAGATGGGCCTAGCATATGGTATGTTTTTCATGCTGTATATACGCGATAGTTCCCGTAGAGATGGTTACAAGCGCATTTTTGCATGTTTTTAAGAAACTTATTCCCGCAGATTCTCTATGATTTTTATAATGACTAATTTCTCCAGATTTTTCTAGAGCTCCTAACAATATTCAAGTGCAGAATGGAGTGTTCATTGTTCAGTGCTCTGATCGGTTCGAGCTTCTGTGACGTCATGATTTGGTAGACTCAAATTCTCGTAGATACAGATATTCCCATATTAGTATAGACAATATTCCAAAATTTCTCTGAATTCCTCGAGAAAGTGAGTGATGGAATAAATCTTGAGTTTGACCGAAATATTCAGTGACTTGTTCGGTGAGCTCGACGGGCGTAATCGCTGGCTCTAGTTCTTTATACAGTAGCTTCCAAAATTAATGGACCGTGCATGGTCTCACTAAATCCATGATAACTTCAAATCCCCCATCGTATGGGAATTTTGGAAAAAGGACCTTGAGGATCACACAAAAATCTATCGATTCGTGTGTTTAAAATATTTTCCAAGTGCTTTTTAAGTGTCCGTAATCGACATTGAAAATCTAGAAAAATTCTTCTTCAGTGGATCACCTACAACTTTGACGGGAAAGGTCGGATCACAAAAATTTTCACGGGATCTTGTTGGTCGTTTAAAATCTAAAAATTTGGACCCTTGTAAAATATTCGTACGATACTTCCCGTCTGACTTACGAGCTTGGAAAGAAAACTTTGTATTAACATAGAGTGCTTATGGAGATCCCAAAACTGGTACCTATTTCGTTTCGTATTGCTCTATTCTAGTGCGAAAACTCATCAAAAAAATATCGCGCCACATGATTTTGAAATCTCATCTTTCAGAATATTCTATCAGATTTTGTCTCAAATATAATATGTACGGCCAAAACATGAAACAAATCAATTTTCATAACAAAACTTGGAAAATTGTTGTCACCTCAAATCTGAGAGTAAATCTGATACATTTTTCTGGAAGAGGAGATCATTTTACGTCAAAATCATGTGGCGTGATACTTTTTTTGATGAGTTTTCGCACTAGAATAGAGCAAGACGGAACGAAATAGGTACCAGCTTCGGGATCTCCATAAACACCGTATGTTAGTAAAAAGTTTTCTTTTGGAGCTCGTAAGTCAGACGGGAAGGGTCGTACAAAAATTTCACAAGGGACCAAATTTTTAGATTTTTGAACCATCTACAAGATACTGTGAGAATTTTTGTGATCCGACTTTTGCCGTCAAAGTTGTAGGTGATCCACTAAAGAATTTTTTTAGATTTTCAATGTCGATTACGGACACTTGAAAAGCACTTGAAAAATATGTTAAAAACATGAATCGATAGATTTTTTTGTGATCTTCAAGGTCCTTTTTCCAAAATTCCCATACGATGGGGGGATTCGAAGTTGTCATGGATTTAGTGAGACCATCCATGATCTATTAATTTTGGAAGGTAATGTAAGGGGTCATGACAAATTCTTAATCACGTTTTGATACTTTCAATTTCCCTGAGAGGCTCATAAGTTTTACGTCTTTTTTCTTGATCGACAAAACCCACTCCCCAACCGGAGTCAATTTTGATATCTAATTCAGTTTCAACCTTTTGTATGTGGCACACATTTTTTAAAGCAACCGATTCTGATATAAATGTGTATGAATAGGATCACTGTTCACGAAAATGAAGCCAGGTTGCAAAATCTCATGGTGATGGATCTGGGATAATGAACGAAAATGCAATCACATTGAGTAATGTGACAGATCCAGCGACTCTATGCGTCCTTGGTCACTTATTGAAAGTTCAGAAATCAGTACCGGTCTCGCTTGACTCGGAACACACGGAAGTGGACGTGGCGTTTTTCGTCTTCAGTTTCTTATTCAATCATTTATCCTTGTTTGATTGTTTGATCTCCTAATTTTTCTCCTTCAATTATTTATTCTGCGGTTATACTGTTTTGTATTTGTTTCCAACGTATACCCGTTCGAGATTTTACGTGTTACCCTCACCGCCTTGGCGTGGAAAACATTGTCATTTTTCCAGTTTTAGTCATCTTCCAATATTTCCTATTAGGCGAGTGCGATATTTCAAACGGACTCAGAGAGTTGCTACGAGGATCGAAGCACCACCGCGGCGTATTTCGAGTATGATCTGCATTGTATGCAAGCCCATACTCACTGCCTTGATCAAACTCGACAAGTATCAGTGGTTCCATCGATTCAATGCCAGCCATTTGGTCTCTCCGCTGAAACTTTTTCGATAAACGATATCGAAACGATAGCGATCGTTTCGCTGAACGGTATTTTTCGCTATTCGATGTGCGTAAAGTTTATCCTTACGCACCGAAAAAATGGTCTTCGCGCACTTACTTTACGCACATGATCGCGTAAAGTAATTCCCTATTCGCGAACGCTGTAAAATCAAATTTTGGGCGGTTTGAAATTTCTCAATGCTACATACTTTAATCAGCCCAATATGAATCTACTAACTTATGACGTCACAGAAGCTCCGGCCAATTGGAATTATTTTTGGGGGTGCAAGCATTATTGCTCAATTCCAAGTTGTCCATTGAGGTTTGCGTAATGAAAGCGGACCATGGAAGTAGATTCTCTATGAACTAATCTCAATTTCTGCAGTTTTTTCTCGAAAAATATCGAGATACAATTGTGTAATACAGGTTCACAGCAAAAGTTTCCCTTTCGCTGGTCTACCACTACTTCATATAAATTTCGTCTCTCCAATCACCATCTATTATAGAATCATGGAGTCTCTCTATGTTTTGTTATCCTTATTTTCATTCCATTCGTCCGTTACCTTGGACAACTTTCTGATAAGATCAGTAACTCAAGCTAAAAAATGACCCGTTCTCGACATGACTGGCATAAGGTGGTTTTCATTTTTTTCGACGCCGACCACCTTGTAGAACATGGTATCATGAAATCGAACAATTTTTGGACAGCGCAAAAAATTACTATTGTCAAATACTGCGAGATTTTGCATTTTCTTGCGTCGTAGGCAATGAAATTCTCTGAACATTCAAAAAAAAGTTCATCTTCCTATCTTGTATCTAAGTGGCTAGGATCAGCAATAAACGCAAAAATGCCGAGATTTTCTTTGATTTTTCTTATAGACAAAAGTCAATCGATTGATGTAAAACTGCTGGAGCATATAGTCCTCAGTAACTTCTGCATACATGAGAAAAGAGAAAAACCAAGCCATTGTATCCATCGACAACCGAGCTATATACAATTTGTTTATCCGAAATCGTTGTTTTTTGCAATAGCTGCCAAAATTTCTTTAGCGTACCAAAGTTGTTCTGAAAAATCTGGTAGGTACCTGGAACTTTCTGCAACTATATGGAATGATGAATCTGGTCAATTTTTCAAAACAAACCCGTCCTGGAGCCTTTTTTTTTATGAAATTTGAAAAATCGACTTTTTGTTTTGCATGTGGGGCTGAAAATACGATAGATACTGTTCATTTTTTTCCATAACATATAATGCTAATTTTTGTCTAAATTAAAAAACACCTTGCTCTATGACACTTCGATTCGGATACCGTTTTTTTTTTTTTTTTTTTTTTTTAATCAATAACAATTGAAGATTAGGAGCTCAAATTCAGGGTGATAGTGAAGATAAGTCTGAAATTTGTTTTAAAAAATCTGTGGTATACATACCTCATCTCATGTCTTCTCCACAGCAAGTGCAAGTTGATTTCCGAATTTGTTTAGATGATAAGTGCTACAGGGTGACGTGGGTGTACTCCCGCGACGGTGTGCCGCGTCTCCGCAGGAACCGAAGCGCAACCTCCTAATCGAGCACGTGGTTTTTTCGACAATATTTCAGGTTCTACTGACAAAATTTCCACCATCCTTTCATCAAAGTGTGGTAGCTTCCCGAAAAAATAACAATGGTGAACATTTCAAAACAATTCGGCCATACATTTTATGAGAAAATGGGATATACACATAAGTATCTCTAGAATGATTCAATTATCAATTCACCTTTGCTTTTCCACTAGAGGGCGTTGATTGCACCGGGAAGATGACATTTTGAAGGAAAAGCAAAGTAGAAATCCAACTTTGAAAAAAATGCAAAAATTTCGTAAACTCCAATCTTCAAATTGAGAAAGAAAATCAAGCCACATTTACTTTGTTCATACGTTACCGGGACGAATCGACTTCAACCGAAAAGCCATACTGCTATTCAGAATCGCAATGATTCGTTAAGTTCCCGAACACGAAGACTACCTTGTAACATCTTGTGATTCTGTTACCAAAGAAAAAATCGCAATGATTCGTAAAGTTCCCATACACGAAGACAACCTTGTAACATTCCATTACCAATGAATGAAGATTGGGAAAACATGAGAGGTCATACTTGCCTCGTCTATTTCTAGTAAATATGCGTTTGAAAATTAGAGTTTTCGAAATTTTTGAATTTTACTTTCAAAGTTGGAAAATGTTCACCTTCCAAATATCATGTTCCCGGTACAATCAACGTCCTCTCAGTGGAAAAGTGAAGGCGAATTGATAATTGAATCATTGTAGGGATGCTCACATGTGTATACCCCATTCACTCATGAAATGAATGATCGAATCGTTTTGAAACATTCACCATTGTTATTTTTTCGAAAAGTTGCCCCATTTTAGAAGAAGAATGATGGAAATTGCTCCAGTAGAACCTGAATTATCGTCAAAAAATCTGCGCGCTCGAGTTAGAAGGTTGCGCCTCGGGTTCTGCGGAGACGCGGCACACCGTCGCGGGAGTACTCCCACCACGCCACCCTGTAGCACTTTTCATCCAAACGAATTTGGACATCAACTTTCACTTGTGGTGAAAATATGACATGAGCTATGTATACCACAGACTTTTTATAACAAACTTCAGACTCATCTTCACCATCACCCTAAATTTGAGCTCCTAATCTCCAATTGTTTGAGCAATATCGATTTAAAAAGGAAGCGGTATCCGAATCAAAGGATCGTAAAGCAGTATGCAGATCGTTGAGTGTTTTTTCTTCAAATTTAGAGAAAAATTAGCACCTTATGATACATAATAAAGTGGATCAGTACCCATCGTATTCTCAGCCCCACATGCAAGTCAATTGTTCAATTTTCATAAACAAATGGCTCCAGGGCGGATTTGTTTTGAGAATTGACCAGTTTAAATATTGCATGTTCTAGTAGAGGGTTCCAGGTACCTACCAAGATCTTTTCAGAACAACTTTGATACGCTAAAGGATTTTTGGCAGCTATTGCAAAAAACAACCATTTCGGGTAGCTAATTCCGTATAGCTTCAAACTGAATAATACAATTCAACAAATTGTATAGCTTAGTTGTTCATGGATGGATTGTATTGATTTTTTATATGTGTGCAGAAGTTATTAGGGACTGTATGCTCCAGCAGTTTTACATCAATCGGTTGACTTTTGTCTATAAGAAAAATCAAAGAAAATCTCGGCATTTTTGCGTTTATTGCTAATTCTAGCCTCTTAGATACAAGATAGAAAGATGAACTTTCTTCCGAATCCTTCGAGAATTTCATCGTCTACAACATGATAACACAGAACAATCTAAATATCAAAACAACAGAGCTACGAGCAATTTAATGCAAAAAATGCGAAATCGCGGAGTCTTTGACGATCGTAATTTTTTGCACAGGCCAAAAATTTTTCGATCTTATGTTACCATGTTCTCCACAATGTTCCGCATCACAAGAAAATAGAACTATCCAATGGTAACCAAGGACAGTTGTAGTGCTTAAATTACTGGCATAAATACCATTGCAAGTTCTTTATTATTATTAAAATCAAAACCCAAACACGTTTGAATTCGAAAGAAGATTTTTTCTTATTTCATAATCTGGCATTGCATTCAAATCATCGAATCAATTGAAGTTCCGAAATCATCCTCGCTTTTTCTAGGTTTGGATAAAGGAGAATGCTCTGATGAAAACTTACAAAAAGCTAAGGCTATGGTACCGAAAGCCCTCGAAAAATACGTAGAACGTGAGTAAAATAATGACATTCATTGAATTCAAAATTCTAGTCTTAGATTTATGATTGATTCGTTAATTGCAGAAATGGCGTCAAGTGACCTTGAAAAATTCATTCCTGTGCCACTACCGGGACCTAGTGCACCTGTTGAAGAAATTGAACTAAAAGTAGAAATGACGCGGCCGCCATCATCATCTCGAACATCACTTTCAGAAGAAGCCTTGTCACCTCCTTCACAATATTTTTCCGAGGAGGATGAAGAAGAGGAAGAGAGTGAACAAGAAGATCAAGTTGATAGTGACCTTGAAATGAACTAGCCTCTTCTTGGCATTATAAGGACAAAAAATTGGGCCCTTCCGTTGCTCTATATAAATATGTGTAAATGCAAGTTTACAATACGATGGGTGAGATGCCTCTTTGTTTGTTGATGTTTTTGCACTACAGCATGAACACTGATGTAAAATGGCTAAGATACGGTTACACACATTAAGCTTACTTTAGGTTTGTGTAGACACATCCAACTCTCGATATGTACATCTTACTTACAATTCAAAAATTATTGCCCCAGAGTATACAAGTGTCGCAATTTGTATCATTTCCAGTCATTTTCGCAAGACTGCGAGTGTAGTTAAGTTAAATGGAAGAAAACATTCAATTTTTATGGTAACGATTTTATCTGAATGTCTCCAACGATATTTTTCTGTAAACACGTGTCAAGAACGGTCTCCAAAGATTTGAATAATTCATCATTTCAAAAACAACGATAAACATTGAACTCACCTGGACTCTGATTTGAGTCCCGGTGTAGCCGAAGTACACCAAGCGTAGTGGAGAACGCTATCATCAAAATCCTATAGTGTAAGTGATTTAGTATAAGTTTTTACCAAGTGTCCCTCGATGACGGATTTTCTGCTCATTATTATATTTGACACTATTTTGATTCATTACATGGCAGAAGAAAACCAAAATCTAGCCGAATCCATACTGTGGTGACTGACTTGATGACTGGTGCTATTCAAATTGCACATTACTCGAATGATCTTCATGTCCTATGTAAGGTGTAAATTATTGGTATAAGTGTAATATATTTCTCATAATTTTCTAATGGCACGTTTATACATCCTCGTGATACAGAACAGACTTATATAACAATTAACAGGCCTGTGTCTGTTTGAATTTTGAAATGCAAATAAATTGATTCATCTCAAATTGGAAGTTTATTTGAATTTTGAAATGTAAATAGCGTTCCTGGGGACACAGTGAGAAACTGGAATTACGTGAGCAATGCTTTCAATTTAGAGTTATTACGAAATTTCATGAGAAAGAACATACGATATTGTGTCAAATTCAACTGAGTGATTTTGCCATGCAGTAAGGGTGTATACTTTTCAGTCCAAGCCCTCATCATCGAACAGGTCCTCCAAATCTGAAAAAATCAAACAAATCAGACAGGGATATGAAGATGCTGAAGATCACGTAGAAAATTGTTCCTAAGAGGTGTAAATACTTGGTTCTGTGCTTGATTGTCATATTTTGAACAGCCGATACCTTGCTGGCCACAGGGTTGTTTCAATCTGAATTGATGGTGGATGATTCAGTCAATTCAATACAGTTTATACAGTTCTCATAGTTCTAAACATTTATCTCGACATTCTTTCCTTTCTTACGGCCATGTCCTCAAAAATGAAATATTGAAAATGCATGTGAACCCATACTTCTTTAATCATTTTCGAATTTGGGAGATTAGCCGAAAAGTCGGTTAGTAATCCTTTTTCAAAAAAGTGTTCATGTCTACTCGTTCATGTTCCTACAACCATTCTTCAAAACTTCCGCACCTTTAGAGAACTCTCTTGACAAAAACAAGCTCATATTAAATTCCCCGTGAAATTGAGACTACGCTACCGTAATTTGGTCATGACTTGGGCATGCAAAAACCTATCCAGGGATTCCAAGAAGCATTTGGAAGCTGACTCAAATACCGATTGATTGCCAACTCATGTAACCTTTCTTGAGCACACCTTTTGCTCTTCCCAAAAGTCAAGAGCTGGGTTAAAAGCATGCGGTAGCCGTGCAGCACGTCCGTAAAGTTATCTCTTAAGATATTCAAGTTACGTGATAACAAGTGTGGTTCAACTCGTCGTTTAGCCCAAGACACAAGAGAGTTCGAGAATACTTGGGACAAAATTTGGCTCGCACAGCTACCGCATAGCCTGTAGCCGCAAGACTGTAACGAAACGAAACTCCAAGACTTTCGTTTCGTTACAGTCTTGGTTTTCGGATCAATCCCAAAGTTTTATTTCGATTCATTTCGTTTCAATGGACAAGAGACGAAACAAAAGTCATATATCATAACGTTGTTTGATAACGAAACAATATCATAAACTTTCGTTTCGTTTTGGTCTTCAATGACTTCGAGGCGTCTCGAATTGTTTCGTTTTATTCCTTCTGTAACGAAACTAAACTCGCTTTAATTCCGTTTCGTGAGAGAATAACTACTGTGTAACGAAACTGAAAGAGTTTCGTTTCGTTTCATGCTTGGTTTTCGGATCATTGTGAACATTTTGTTAAGGTTCATTCCGTTTCAGTCGAAAAAGAACAAAACAAAAATGGCATCTCATAACGTTATCTGATAAGTAAATGATATTATGATACTTTCGTTTCGTTTCAGTTTTCAACGAGTTTGGAGCATTCGATTTCGTTCCGTTTCGTTCTTTCTGTAACGAAATGGAACTTGTCTGAAAATCGTTTCGGGGTTGGATGACGAAAGTGTAACGATATTAAAACATTGCCGTTTCATTTTGTTCCGTTTTATACTTGGTTTTCAGATCAATATAGGAATTTTGGGTGTTCTATTTCGTCTCATTGACACTCCTGCGCCAAGAACAGAGTATAGTCGTCGTCACTGGGCGTGTTAATTTTATGCTGGCGAGAATACTTGTCCTATTCTTCTTTCGAATGACTTCAGAATCGTCTAGTTTTAAGTCACGTACGATAGCGCAAATCAAGCTGTGATGACTTTCTTTAAGATAGTTAAACAAAGATTCCCTACTATTCGGTATTATCATGATAGGGAAGCGATTGAAAATCGAAAAATCATGGAAATAAATGGGTTCCACTGAATCCCTGCCTGATTGTCTCAACGTTGAGATTACTCGTCCATGGCAGACAACGAATTCGTGCCATCTCTTGGAAACGTATTATTAGCTTACGTATTCTTATAGTGTACATTTTTGGGCAGGTTCTCGTTGCGACAGTCCCCTCTGTATTTTGAGTATAATTGAAGATCAAATGAAGTTACCTAAGTACCATACATAATGGTAACCTCTGTCCCAGTTTGTGATCAGATTGTGGCTGATAGAAATACGTGAGGGTGAAAGCAGCACTCGGATCTGCTTGGTATGACGATTTTGTCATAGGCTCGCCACGAGAATAACTTCCAATCCGAGTCATAGCTGAGAATTTTGATGACATAGGAAGGCAATGGACGTGCAGGTTTTCGGGTGTTATTCGAAATATTCAACTATAAGATGCTTTTTCAGCTGTAGCTTCTGAATCATCGTAATATGCTGTGAACTTTCTTCGCGATTTGTGATCAGATTCTAGCAGAAAGAGTAGTCTTGACTTAGAAGCAGCATTTGAATCTGTTTGGTATAACGTTTGTCTAATACGTTCGCAATGAGAATCGCCTGAAATTCTAGTCATGTCTGAGAATTCTGATGACGTAGCATGGGCAGGTGATGTTCAGATTCTCGGGCATAATTTGAAATATATTACTATAAGCGATGCTGTTGCAGGGAGAGCTCTATCAATCCGACTATGATGTTAGCTTTCACTTCAATTCGTGATCGAATTCTGACCAAGACAGTATTCTTGACTGAAAAACAGCATTCGAATCTGTTTAGTATTGCGTTTCCTTATTATACGTTCACGATGAGGATCGCCTGAAGTCCTAGTCATGTCTGCGAATTTTGATGACATAGCATGGGCAGTCGATGTCGAGATTCTTGGGTGTTATTGGAAGCATTCGACTATGCAATATCGTTTTAGCCAAAGCTCGCTAAGAACCCGAATTCAATGTTTATTTTTCTCTCTATTTGTGATCAGACCCTTGCCGATAAAATAGCATGAAAGGGAAAATAGCATTAGAATTTGTTTGGTATTGCAATTCTCTAATAGGTTCACGATGAGAATCTCCTTCAATCCGAGTCATAGCTGAGAATTCTGATGACATAGCATAGGCAGTCGATGCTCAGGTTCTCAAGTCATATTTGGAGAATTTATAAGCTTCAGCTGGACAACCATCCCATAGTCAAATAATTCGAGGAACTCCTGAAAATCTGGACATCGACTGCCATGCTATGTCATCAAAATTTTCAGCTATGACTTGAATTAGGGGTTATTCTCATCGCGATTCTATGACAGAACCGTAATACCAAACAGATTCGAGTTCTGCTCTTTAACTCAGACTTTTCTGTCAACCTCAATCTCATCACAAACTATGTGACAGATTGTCATCACACTTGGAGTATCCGCAAGTTCGAGCTGGAATGACGTCTCGTACCAGAATAGTTCAGGTAATCCCTGAGAGCATGAACATTGGTCGCTTATGCTATGTCAACAGATTTCTCAGCTACGACTCAGATTAGACGAGATTCTCATCATGAACCAATCAGGGAATTGCAATACCAAACAAATTCGAGGGATACTATCTCTTCTGTTTTATCTTATCTTGACGAGTACAAGTCTGAGTTCACGACGCCTTCCCTCAACAAAACTCTTAGAGCTTTTTTCGTATTGCATAAATCGATCTGGATCTTGAAAATTAACATTGTTTAGACGATTCTGAACAACTTTCTCGCTTTGAGTTTTGCGATACTTCAAAACTGGTAAAGTTTCTCGCATGTCGAAAATCATGCTTGCGCTCGGTTCGCGGTAAAGAAACCCATAAAAATGCCGAAAAATTGATCTTTGTATGATTTTTCTAATTTTTCTGTTATCGATTCCCATCATGAAACTTTCCCTACATAGAAGAAAGGCTCTTCAACTATGTGTGTGCAAAATTTCAGACCATTTCATTGAGGCATTTCTCGATTACGGCGTTGTTTGTACTGGCCGTGCAACCTACTGAACAACTTTGGTAGAAACCACCGAAGAGCTTCGGTAGGTACTACAAATGTTTTATCTGAGTGTCTAAGAATGGTTAGTACTGGCAATTATTTGCAGACGTAATAGAACAATAAGTATTTCCTTACTATAGTCATCAATTGAGTAATATTAGTGATCAATTATCAATCAAGGTACTCTCTGCACATTCAGCTGCATACATTGATGAAGGTTAGGTTGCCCCTTGAGACAAAAATTGGAAGTTGTCAAATAACACAGTCATCACATCACCTATTGTACTTTATAACCTGAGAAGTAGACCAACTTTCACAAAATTTGATTACCATCCAGTAACAAACATTTGTACAACTAATGTTTGTACAATGCCGCTTTGGGCGAGCCGTTAGCCAATAGTCAACTTTGGAGCTTGGCTCTGTTCCACTATGGGTCGGTCAGGTTTTTTTGTCTCCGTTAGTGGGTAAGCTCATTATGAAAAATACAATTAAGGCGATGCGGTCACCGTGCACCGTGCACGCTGAAAGTTATTCGCACTTTTGTCCGATACACTTGCGATTTGGACTAGACGAGATCAAGACGAATACTTATTATCATTTAAGTTGAATTTGTTTTCTCGTTGTTTGGCTCAAACCGCAAGAGAACTGGGAAAAAGTGCGAATAACTCGAGCGCATGTACCTCCTAACCTATGATATAGGTATTTTGTAATTCGCACTTTTATCCGAATCTCTTGCGATTTGGGCGAAACGACGAGAAGACGTATCCAAGTTGGATGATGATAAGTATTCGTCTTCTCCTCGTTTAGTCCAAATCGCAAGAGAATTGGATGAAAGGCCGAATCACTCTCGGCGTGCACGGTGACCGTATCGCCTTGAGTTTGAGACTCATAATTGCTCGGGATCGAATCTACAGGACCTTATCTAGATATAGTAACAAGAATTTCAATCCTATCGGCCTTGAATTCACCACGCCAGACCTTCGAAAAAAGGCTTGGCTCGAACTCGGTTGAGCGAATCTGAGCCTACCACTGGCAAGACTTCAATAATTGATTTTCAACGAACTTTGACAAATAAGTGTGTAAAGTTAGATAAATTACCCAAATTGGATTTTTCAAAGGAGCCTTTGGGAATATTCGACCTGGCGTCCAGTCTATTCCAGTATGGGCCGAGAGTTGTGGTATGTTCAACTATAGGGCAATTCACCTTAGTTCACCATCGGCCATCTGATGATTGTCATTCAATTCGTATTGAATCAAATTGGGCGCTCGATCACGTAGGATAGAAATTGTATTGAATTGAATTGAATTGGAGCGTCAGTTGTGAACCTCCATTAGCTCGATTGTTAGGGTGCGTCCCCAAATGATGCATATGCATGCATATGCAGTGCACGCTGCGCATATGCACTGCACATGTGCACATGTGCAGCTCATCGAAGTTGAGCAAAAATTGAATGGCTCACATCAGAGAACTTCTGATATGAATCGGGTTTTGTCTTTGCTGCGTTACCGGCTGATCCAGAACAGATCTAAACGAGTCCCATCTGGTTTTGGCTAAAATTTGACGGGCTGCACATGTGCACGTGCAGTGCAGTGTATATGTACAGTATGCACTGCATATGCATGCATATGCATCATTTGGGGACGCACCCTTAAGGACTGGGTTCCTTCCCCGCAATGTGCAATTCAATCTGAGTGACTTGAATCGCAAATTCCATAATTCCAACAAACTCCGCCAGATGCAGCATTCCGGCTGGATTGAACCGGATTTTCTCTAGCCTATATTTCCGTGATTCGAACCGATTCGTCGAACATTACCCACGAAACCGCTTTCATCCAGATTGGATAGGCCTTCCTCAATGCGGAAATACAGAATTCGTACCTACGTCAACCTGGCCAGTAACCAAAATGTGACAATTGTTTTTCGTAGGACTGTAACTGTTCTAATTGTATAGAAAATTTCAGAATTTGCCCATTTTGCCATTTCGATAAAATCGACTTTTGAGTCGTCAAAATAGTTCCGTCTTCCAGAGGCCACAGCTCTTCGAATATTGAGCCTAGATCAACGTATCTGGGCTCAAATCGAAGCTCTGAATTTGCCAAAATTATTTTTGGTATTAGATTTGTAGGAAGTTTTCCGTAATCAGTAACGGAAGAGTAAGATACGATTGAGTTTATTGGCTATTGTGTGGAACTACATCAAACGATTGACAGATATTAATCAAACAAAGAGTAGTTAGACATATCAAGTCACGTCGTGACACAACAACGATCGGTTCGGTTGTTGCAGCCGCACTGAGCGGCGCTTCTCTCTTGCGCATACTCTTCGGTTCGGTCGACGGTGGCGGCGGCGGCGTTGCCGACGCCGCTTCGTTCTGCGATGTTGCTTGGCACGTTCGGTGCCGAGACGAAGCCATAGAACAATGCATACACACTCACTGATGAAGTTTATTCTGTGGGCTTGTGATGATCTCAATAAATTACCTACATTCGGCCAATCCTATCGATTTGATCGTCCTCGATCGATTCACCTGTAATCAAAGTTATAAGTTTCATTATTCCAGTTAAAAATCTCAATCTGAAAAGTATACATATCTTTTCTTTTTAATTAAGAATTTTCGATTCGGAAACTTTGAACATTCGAGTCCAAATTCCAGACTCCCAGTCCAAATTCCAGACTGTGAAAATCTCGAGTCCAAATTCTAGACTCCCAGTCCAAATTCCAGACTGAGTCCAAATTCCAGACTCCCAGTCCAAATTCCAGACTGTGAAATTTCGTTCAGATATAATCAAGGATTCTTACCATTGATTCTGTGGCATCAAAGATCACCCATCGTTGCAAACTGTCGACTGCGACGATACTTTTTCGTTACCTTAGTGATTTTTCATATCTCTCATGTCCGTGACTTCGTAACGGTCATTTGGTAGAACTGCAGATATTTTGAACGGCCCCTTGGCTTTCGCTGCAAGCTTTCTACTTTCTCCAGTGGCGGCAGGGCAATTGGCGATCGTGACGATATCATCAACCTTGTATTTTGGAGCCTTGAAACGTTTAGCATCGAACCTCTTCTTTTGCTCAGCTTGATCCGCGTCCATTGACTCCTTGGCCTCACTTCTCATTTCTCGTAGATCGATCTGGTCCAATGCGTCTTGAACGGCTGCAGACAATTTCGCATCGGCCATTCCACGAGGTTTGCACCCCAGCAGCAGTTCATGTGGACTCCTTTTGGTTACTCTGTTTGTTGCAGTATTTATTGCACTTTGTACCTTTTTCACATGAGTATCCCATACGTCCTCTGCGTCACCCGCAGCAGTGGCTGACAGCGAACTTAGCAAAGTTCTGTTCAAGCGCTCGCATTGGCCATTAGCTCTGGGTGTAGCGACTGCATTGATGATGTGCTTGATGTTATACTCCTCACACATGGCTCTGAAACTGTGAGAATCAAATGCGGACCCCTTATCGGTGATAATCCGCGTCGGAACTCCAAACAACACAAAGACTCCTATCAAAGACTTCAGCACATACTTTGTTTTGGTATTTCGGACCGGTTCGAGGATGCAAAATTTTGTAAACCCGTCAATGATTACCAGAATTTGTGTATTCCCTTGACACGAACGAATGAAAGGTCCAATGTGATCTAAATGGAGTGTGTGGAACGGGATTGCGATTTTCTCAATCGGATTTAAAAATCCAGGCTTGCGTCCCGATTTCACCTTGTAATATATACAGTTCAAGCACTATGTTACGTATTTAGTGACAAAACGTTTCATGTTTTTGAACCAGTATTTCTCGCGGAACTTTTCCAAGGTTCTCTCAACAGAAAAATGACCATGATCGTCATGAAACATTTTTACGATATTGAATCGTGACATTTTGGGAACTAACCATTTGTTTCCTGTCTCAGTTTTCCTGAAAACCACACCTCCGCGCAAATCGTATTTGTCAAAGTACTGTTTTACGGCTGGTCGGACGTCGCCAGATTCTAATATTTTTCGTATAATTTCAATATCGGGATCGTGCAACTGTGCCACTTTGATCCACTCAGCATCGGTTATGTCTATTGCTAGGCACTCCACAGGATTCCTACTCAAGTAGTCTACATGAGACAGTTTAGCACCTGGTCGATAACAAATTTCAAAATCAAATTCTTGGAAAAAAGACCACCAACGAGCCACACGCGGTAGAATGTCTTTTTTTGTTGTCGTGGCTCTAATTGCGTTACAATCCGTAACAATTTTGAATTTGATTCCAAGAAGGTATGTACGGAACGTTTTGAGAGCGGCAAAAATAGCTAACGTTTCCAAATCATACGAATGATATTTTTGCTCTTCTGGGGTTGTTTTTCGACTATAGTAAGCGACCACTCTTTTATCGTCTCCATTTTTCTGCATCAAAATAGCACCTAATCCGATTGCACTTGCATCAGTGTGCAGTTCTGTTTCTAATTTTGGATCGTGAATTGCTAGGACAGGTCTGTGAGATAGAATTTCCTTTATGGTTTGGACTGCTACCTCTTGCTCGTTTCCCCAATGCCATCCGCTATCTTTTCGCAATAAATTCGTCAACGGAGCTACTATACTCGCAAAACCCTTCACGAACTTCCGGAAGAATCCTGCGAGACCAAGGAACTGTCGGACTTATTTCACATTGGTTGGCCGAGGAGCATCCATCACTGCGCGAACCTTCAATTGACCTGGACGTACACCTTCGACGGATATTTCTCTACCCAGGAACTCGATTTCCTCCAAAAAAAAATCGACACTTGGGAAGGTTCACTTTCAAATTGTATTTCTCAAATGCTGCGAATACTTTTTCTAACTGGTCGAATCCTTCATCTATCAAACAAAAAGCTAGCATGACGTCATCGAGATAGCTTATCCCATCAGTGCCTTCCAACGCTTCTTTCATTATCAATTGAAATATTTGCGGTGCATTTGCGAGTCCCATGGCCATACGCAGAAATTCCCAGAGCCCGTCCGGAGTAACGAATGCTGTTTTTTCAATTGAATCTTTATGCATTTTTATTTGATAATAGCCTGATTTTAGATCCAGGACTATAAATAACGATTTACCCGACAATCGATCGATGAGATCTTCGGGGAGAGGCAACGGGACCCTCATGCGTTTGGTTTTGCTATTCAATGGTCTAAAATCAACGACTAATCGTTTCTCGCCATTTTTCTTTTTAACGAAGAAACATCGACTTGCGTACGGAGACCTGCTCTGACGAACTATACCGCATGTGGCTAGTTGCGCAATGGAATCATTCAACTCTTTCCGTTCAGATTCAGACAAACGTGCGGGTCTACTACTGATGGGCTCGTCCGTAGTTAATTCAATTTTCATCTCACCGATTTCTGCTCCGCCTATCTCCTCTAACGTGAACGCGATACATTTTCGATGTCGATTTAGAAAGTTGATTAGTCTCCTTTTGTTTCTGGTGTCAAGTTTCCCGCAAATAACGTCATTTTCAGTGACTTCGCGCTGCCCTGTTATCTGATTCGACTCAATGTCAAGGACACAACGCGGGGGTTCGATAATCTGCGGACCTTGGAAGAATCTCAGGTGCTCAGCATCACCCGATAACTTTACTCCAGGTTGGAGTATATTTCGTCCTATCAAAATTGGTCTGATCAACTGATCGTTAGGTACCACGAATAATTTGATCTTCAATCTTACGTCGTCAATCTTAAAATCGACAATCGAGTGGGCTATCGGGCAGAGTGGCGTATGATTTGCAGCTGAAAGTATTTCTTTGGACTCTATCAGTTTGAGATTCAACTTATAAGCTTCATCTTCTCTCATCAATGTGCAATCACTACCTAAATCAATAGTACATTCCTTCGTTATCCCATTGAATGAACAAATTTTGCGAAGCTTAGCTATTATGAAGGTCTCAATATCTAGCACCGATAAACCGCACTCGAGTGACTCTAGTCATTTTGCCTTATCTTTCTTGTCTTTTTCGTTTTTCAAGTAACAACGATTTGTCAATGGCCTTCCTTTCCGCAGAATGTACACTCTGCCTTATCTTTATCCCCGGTTTTGGGCGCTTGAGATTTGTCGGGGGTCTCCTTTTTGATATCATAGCTTTCGGTGCAAAATCGCCTGACATGACCTGGTTTTCCGCATTTATGACAAGTGATTGTAGATGTTTCTCGTTTCTGATTTGAACTTGTTCTGTCAGATACATCTGTTCCTTCCGTACCGGATCGACGTGAGCCTGCTTGACTGCGATCTCTCAAACTACGATCTCTCGAATTTTCCTGGTCTTTCCTATCAGTTTCGTCTCTCCTTGTTGCTCTCTTTGGAGCGTTGAAAACCATCAACCGATCATTCAAATCCGCCAAGGTGGATATTCGTGCAGCTAGAATGATTGTGCGCGCGGATTCATCGTCAATCCCAGTGGCTATCATATCCACGATTTTATCTTCAGTGATATTTAGTTTCAGTTTATTGATTTTTGTCAACTTTGTAAAACTGTATGTAACAAGATCTTTTGCTGAAGAACTTCTATAGTTCACAGCTTCTTCCATCAATTTACCAAAGCGTACTTCGCCCGGAAATTGCGCAGCAAGTTGCTCTGAGAACGTTTCCCACGAAAGAGGACTTTCAGGCAAACCATCATACCAAAGCTTCGCGTGACCTTTCAATCGCAGTACTGAAAAATATAACTTCGTCTTATCATCCCATTTGTACGTCTCGCCACACACATTGACTCGACTAATCCAATTTGCTGAAGACAAACTTTTACTCTCTGGGTCAAATTCGGGTATCACCTTTTCATTAATATATTGCGAACCTCTCGAACCGGTCGAAGCCATACCTGGAAGTATATGTGCAAGCTGTGACAAGTCAGATTCTCCGCTCCTGGCCCGATTTCGAGAAGGGCTAGGCGTGTGACGACTCAGATCACGTCGTCTCGAGTGGCCATGATGCCGTGTCCTCGAAGCTTGACGACTGCGGCTACGTGTGCGCTCCCTCCTCCGCCTGCTTCGGCTCCGAGAGCGTCTCTCACGGCTGCGGGAACGACGCACTTTTCGGCGTTCACTATGCCGTTCTCGTGCCATTTTGTTTGCAGAAACTCTCACCAATCTTTGTACTATTTTACACAAACTGCAAACACTTCACACTGTTCAATCCTTGCACTCAACAATGCAACACAATTAGAAGTATCCTGATAGCACTACACGAATACACCAGATCGGCGTACGTTTCTTTGTCCGGGTGCACTTAGGTTCCTTTCTTTTTTTTTCTTTATCCCACTTCTGATCTGTAGGAAGTTTTCCGTAATCATTCACGGAAGAGTAAGATACGATTGAGTTTATTGGCTATTGTGTGGAACTACATCAAACGATTGACAGATATTAATCAAACAAAGAGTAGTTAGACATATCAAGTTACGTCGTGACAACAACGATCGGTTCGGTTGTTGCAGCCGCACTGAGCGGCGCTTCTCTCTTGCGCATACTCTTCGGTTCGGTCGACGGTGGCGGCGGCGGCGTTGCCGACGCCGCTTCGTTCTGCGATGTTGCTTGGCACGTTCGGTGCCGAGACGAAGACATAGAACAATGCATACACACTCACTGATGAAGTTTATTCTGTGGGCTTGTGATGATCTCAATAAATTACCTACAGATTGCTAGAAAAGTTATCACAAAGAATGATATCGTCGATTATAAGTCACACGTGGTCACAGTATACCTATATATATATATATATATATATATATATATGGTGAGATAGCGGAGAGGTGGCGCCAGCGCGGGAAGACAAGTCTCGTGATAATCTCGATGCATTCATAGGTTTCTAGCACCCGCTTTACGTCTGCAAGTGGTTAGATCTGCTCTGCTGGCCTTGGCTGGCCTCGTAGAACGTCCCAATGCAGATATTCCTCAAGTCATCCCGTCAAACGTCGATCCGGGCGATCCCAGCCCGCAAAAGCAGTGTTGTCGTCTGCTCGAGATCAGTTGCCCCCTCCGCGCGCCGTATTGCCGTATATATAGGTATACCCAGAACACGCGAAAACCTTTGACCATGTAATTTATCTCTTTCGCCCATTGTGTGGTCTGTTTGACGCCTAAAACAATTTTGGCAATTTCAGAGCTCTCATTTGAGCCCACGCACGTTGATCTACGTGCAATATTCGACGAGCTATGGCCCCTGGAAGATGAGCATATTTTGTCGACTGAATAGTCGATTTTCTCAAAAAGTCAAAATAGGCAAACTCTGAAATTTTCTATACAATTAGAACAGTTAGAGTCCTACCAAAAACAATTGTCACATTTTGGTCGCGGGCCAGGTTGACGTAGGTAGAATTCGTTCCGATCGGAATTTAGATGGATAGGAATCGATAGAAATGCGATACTATTTTTCTCTTTGGTGGATTAACCGGTCTGGTTTTCATCGGATCGGACTCATTCGGATTGGGTTTGGATCCATTCCTATTCATCTCTTGCAGCAAGGTATGTACTTGATTTCGCTTTGACGACAGATGAGAGTCGTTCGA
The DNA here is from genome assembly GCA_029851415.1 of Eretmocerus hayati. Taxonomy (NCBI): domain Eukaryota; kingdom Metazoa; phylum Arthropoda; class Insecta; order Hymenoptera; family Aphelinidae; genus Eretmocerus; species Eretmocerus hayati. The sequence continues at coordinate 191,661,337 of CM056742.1, read as the reverse complement.
ATCCATCGCGTACTTCACGAGCCTGGGATCAGTCCATGACAACCACGCGACAACCCAGTGACAAGACCCTGGTACATATTCAAACGACTCGTGGCTCCGGAAGTAGAATATTTTCATATAGTCATTGCGTCTTTCTCTCACGAACTGATGTGTATGGATTCTTCTATGACTTTGAACGAGACTCATACAGATTTGTCACTTTTTGATTAGGCCCCGGACAGCTCCGTGACAACCCCGTGACAGCTACGTGACCAGCCCTTCTCTTCCATCACGGTGTCCTTGAACAAACTTTAAATGATCCGGAAGACCACCTCGCCAATTTTTCTCTAAAATGATTGTTTAGGGCTCAAATAACATCTTCCAATCGTTTTTAAAATCGCCTACGTTAGGATATTAAAATAAATCAATTTTTATGCTTTTTTTCTGAAAAAAACGTCGAAAAACCATTTTGACGCGCTTTAGTGATGATGAACGCTTGTTTATATGCTTGAAATTCCACAAAAATCTCGTCAGAAAGTGCAGATAGTTCATGACACTCTATCCCAAACGATTCGCAGTGTAATGCGTATAGAGGAAGAGATAGGATACGCGAGTTGCGGCCAATGCTTGGGTAAAGATTCGAATGGCAAATGGAGAGGTCCGAAAATCTTTATTGGAAGATTTTGAGCATGCTTACGCCTCTCTCTTTCCCACCCTTTCTCACATTGGTCTCGATGATATGTGAATAAATTCTCGGCAAGGCCCTTATAGCGCGACAAAAGCTCTCATTCAGGTTCGGGAGAGCTTGCAGGTACATCATATATACATTACTTCTTACGTCTGAGGGGGAGGGGGTCCTATCTTAGTTCTAAGATGCGATGTGCTTGCTGTCATGAAGAGAATCGACTCAGATTTTGGATAAAAAGCATGAAAAAGAAGTTTGGAGTGAGCGGATGATGAGTGAGAAACATGGATAACTGCTCCAAAAGTGTTCGGAATTTGATGTTCAAGATGATAGATTGCTTCTATCATTATGTCAGACTTAAGTAGATCGGATGTAGGCGATATTCTATCCTGAACATCAAATGCCGAACACTTTTGGAGCAGTTTTCCATGTTTCTCACTCAGCATCTGCACTCAAAACTTGTTTCTCATGCTCTCTATCTAAAATTTGAGCAGATTCTCTTCATGACAGCAAGCACGTCGCATCTTAGAACTAAGATAGGACCCCCCTCCCCCTCAGACGTAAGAAGTAATGTATATATGATGTACCTGCAAGCTCTCCCGAACCTGAATGAGAGCTTTTGTCGCGCTATAAGGGCCTTGCCGAGAGTTTGTTCACATATTATCGAAACCAATTTGAGAAAGGGTGGGAAAGAGAGAGGCGTAAGCATGCTCGAAATCTCCCAATAAAGATTTTCGGACCTCTCCATTTGCCATTCGAATCTTTACCCAAGCATTGGCCGCAACTCGCGTATCCTATCTCTTCCTCTATACGCATTACACTGCGAATCGTTTGGGATAGAGTGTCATGAACTATCTGCACTTTCTGACGAGATTTTTGTGAAATTTCAAGCATATAAACAAGCGTTCATCATCACTAAAGCGCGTAAAAATGGTTTTTCGACGTTTTTTTCAGAAAAAAAGCATAAAAATTGATTTATTTTAATATCCTAACGTAGGCGATTTTAAAAACGATTGGAAGATGTTATTTGAGCCCTAAACAATCATTTTAGAGAAAAATTGGCGAGGTGGTCTTTCGGATCATTTAAAGTTTGTTCAAGGACACCGTGCCATGCTTTGAATCTGGGACATATTAGCTTACCTCATGAATCCATTGTGACTTAGTCACTGTCTCCTGCTAATCGATGTGTACGTCATACTCACCACGGTCAATTGACGAGGGAAGAATCATCCATCAGAATCCCGATGACTTCGGAACGACTACTTGACAACCTCGTGACAACCTGGTGCCCACCCGACAGCAAGCACCTTTTTTATGTTTCAAGTGGCCCCCTCTGTCACGAACTCGTGGTTATTTGTGAATTTTCTCCGACATTGGACAAGAGCCATTCAGAGTCATCGCGTTCCTCATGAGCCCGGGACGACCCCGTGACCAGATTTACACTATACGCTCACTATTTGTTCGGCTAGTACGAATCATTCTTCATACATTTGTACAATTGTACTCGCGTAATTTTATTAATTGAATTCTAACCTTTTCGCTGATCCATATGGCGGAATGTCAAAAATCACCACAGTCATCGGCATTGTATTAAACAACAAAAGTACAGGTTAATTGTCAACTCGCAGGCGGGAAATCGATCATCACTTAAGTATTTGGGAAACCAATTTTCAAGCGAGAACTCAAAAGCGATTCAGATCCGGGCACACGTCTCAATGATGATTCATTGAATTGATAACAGGTTTGATAAGGCACGATCCCAATATTCAATCATTAAAGGGCTTCCCAATGCCACGACGTTGTCCCGGCGACGACCTGACGTCAACGAGACGTCTGACGTGACGTTGACTCAAGATCATATTTTCGTACGGGTTGGCTGTGACGCGTCAGCAGAAGACCACGCCGATTGAGATGTGGCATTCCGAAACAGACTATAAGTCAAATTCAAATGATTCGGACATTCTATAATACAGAAAAATGAAATAGTATATTACGCAACAAGTGCGAGAAGGTCAATTTCCGCACAAGTTGACAAACGAGTCGCGAAGTCGCGACCATGTCAAGATAGGCCTTGTCAGAAGTTACGTGGAGTCGAACTTGCAATTAATTTGAATGACCTTTGAGAAATGAAAGAGGGGAAGAAACTCCTCATCCTTGCAAATTAAAGTAAATTCTTCAAATACGCACGTCATTCTACTGTCGTAGTTCCATCCACAGTAAACAATATCTCATCCATAATCAAATATTTCATCCTCAGTAATAAATCTATTTATTGCTGATTTCAGCTATGAGATCAAACGAGTCATAGGTGCTATTCGCTAAATTCTGGAACATGATAACCCGTGTCTTATTCTCAATATGTATATAATTTTACATTTATGCAATTAAGTAACATAAATTCTAGTACTTGTTGCTATAATATTGATCTTAATGTAGTTATTCTATCATCAAGACATGCAACATTTTGCACATAAATAGCTGGTTCATTTCACGATGAACTATATATTTCCTGACTCATTACTGATGCTCAGTCTGCTGAACTTTGTAGATTGTTTTGACTCCTCGTGGCATATTTTGAGTTGCCTGTGGATGATTCGCTGTTAGACTCAAGTACCTGCTCCTCTTATTGCTTCCATGGATACTTTGACTGTTAATCTGATGTGAGATCAAGTTAAAATTACTAGCTACAAGTACTTACGATTCCTAGTCCTTACTGGGTAGACATGAGATGGCTTGTTATTTTCAACATTTAGGTACGCCTTTTAGGTACCCAATTGTCAGATTTTTCCACCTCTCTCACTCACATTGTCTAATTGCTTACCTACGTCTCTCAAATAGGATAGCTGTTCGGGGGTTTATCACTAACTATCTCCATTCCTGATATCAAAGAACAACGGTTTGTTCTGTAAGCACCATCAAGTATTTCACGATAACTAAAAATCCCTTTCACTAGTCTGCTTTTACCTGTAGCTTTTTTACCAATTCTAGTGAATGTATTATTCTCTATCACAATTTTGATTTATTCCCTAACCGCTCCAATAACCTATCCAACTCAGAGAGTAATATGCGTACAATGTCTCTCTCAATCATATCCTATAAGATTCGAGTAAAAATATTCAGAGACCCCGGAGTTAATGCAATTTTACCGATTTTCAAAACCGAAAAATTATATCTTCATAATTTGATTTTCAAAACCCGTTTTGCCGAAAAATCGCAATTGCATTTCCGATGGACAACGACGTGCAAATCTTGTCGGAAACGGATCTGGGCCAAATAAATAAATACGTGTTAGCTTATTTTGACACTAAAAACATATATATTCCATCTACAGGAAAATCCGTGTCTTCAAGTATTTCCACTGCCTGATCTTAGCTGGAACCGACCAGTAAATGAAGGCACGGGAAGGTCCAGCGTCGGCCGTAATTTGGTGGTTGCAGCTCATCAGTTACTCGAATTTTACCGAGTTGTTGGTCGGTCACAGCCACCGTATCACGGTCGATGGCGATTTACAAAGCACGCCCGAAATCAATCTTGTTGTGAAGACGTTGGGTATACCCAACAGGAAGAGGGGCGGATGGAGAGATCACGTCTTACGCGAGAGCGTGGCGTAGCCCATTATCCCGTCTCGTCGCGCTATATGGGGATGTAATTTGGCTCACGAGTTATGTCACGAGTGACGTCTTGCGGTGCGCGGTTGCGCAATCTCCAGGAGGAGATCTGCCGCTTTCGGTTCGCGTCATCGTATCTGCGGGTATGGACGCTCCACATCCGAAGGCACGGAGCTCCGTTCCGTTCGCGCACACCATTCCGCGGACTCGGGAGCAACTGTAACGAGATTTAGCAACAACGCACGACTCCGACCCACCGCATGTCGGTCGCAAGTGATGCAGCGTCGGGCGATTAACGGGGCGGTTAGCGCGAAAAAAGGCCCGCCGTCGTTGGTGGCAAAAAGCATCGCGGGTCCGAAAACGACTCGCGCGCACGCGGTGCTGCAGCACGCATCGAAAGTGGGCCTCGGTGAGCGCTCGGGTGGCAGCTGAGCTGGCCCCACAGGCCCATCTCTCCACCTGCGCGCGGGCCGTATCTCGGATGCGCTATAACGGCCCCTATCTCGCGGAGGGACAGACGAAGAGAGAGAGAGAGAGACGGAGTAGGGTGGGAGCTATTTAGGTTACTCGTGGCCGCGGAGCGCGGCGAGCGGTGAATGTGGGCCGAGTATATACTTGGAAGCGCGTCGCGGGCAGTCAGCAGATTCGCCTCGTAGCAGCTCGCAGCAGCATTCTCCGCCGCGGAGGACACCGTCAGCACCGCTCGTCCTCGTCCCGTTGTACCGCCGACTTCCCGACTTTGTACCGGGCGCGCCGATCGCTCGCACTCCTGGAACGACCCGCAGAGTCTGCGCATTTGCACCGGGGACGATTTCTCCTGGAAGCACTCCGGGTGAGTACCTGTACACTCGCAGCTCGTCTCCCGCCCCATCGGTTACGATGAGCCGGTCGTTGCCCCACGGGCACCGCGATCGGCACCCGAAAGCTCGCCGTGCACGAATTGGTGATGGTCATGATGTGCACGCGGAGCAGCCCGGCAATGGTATTCCTCGCGCATTAGTCGCGGGATGCGGGAACTACGGCTCAACTCGACAAGCTGGATCGCATTTCGATATGAGACAGTGGTCCGCGTTATCACGCATTCGCGAGATTGCGTCGTGGTTGCGGTGCTCGCGAGTGTTGGGAGAATACAGCTCATAGGATCGCCTCACCGGGCGATTTCTGGACAGAGGCTTTTTATCGATAAAGGGCCGATTGTCGAGGAAACGGTCTGCCAGTTGTGCGCTTCGTGAATGAGGAACTGGGTCGCCAGAGCCATAACCGTCCAACGTAACGGGCGCGGGGTAAAAACACGCTGCACGGCCTGATAGACTGAGCGTGCCACGCGACCGTATGGGAGCGAGCACACGTGCGCAGCAACCGCGGTCGCGAGCGCGAGAACGGATGATCGACTACTCGCAGGTCATACCTATCCATGACCTACCTCGCTCACGGGCAACCCATCGCGCTTCTAAACAAGAGCAGAGCAGCTCGAGGCGCGTAAGCCGGCCAACTAACGGTCACCTGCTTGCCCACTCAGCGGATGCTCTTCCCGTGCAATCCACTCGATCGGCCGACGGGATCGTCGTGCATCAAAACTCGGTCCCGCGCATGCATTGAGTGACAAACTGATACACGCGCCAAGCTAACGTCTCCCGAACAACATTTCTGTCTCTTCGTGTTTCGAGAAAACTCATCAAAAATCATCAGAGTTCTTTTAGCGATTTCACTCATCTCCGATCATCGAAAAGCTGATACAAAGTTTTTGAACTAACGACCGATAAGTGGCCGAGAGTCGGATGACTCGATAGTAGTGTGAGAAATCTCCTCTCAAGCTGACATTCAGATGCGCGCAACATCAATTAGTTGTTGCTGAAATATCCGAGAGCGTCAGTGTCAGGAGGATTTTTTTGGATTTTATATTTTGATAGAAAATGAGGATTCTCTGGGATAATGATCTTTGTGCCAGAATGAGTCATTGACACCATTCACCATGAAATTATACCAGATGTTTTTAGTGTCTTACTAAAAAACTATCGCAGAATATTCGGATCTGGGTTTGACCGGCATACACTGAGAGGAAAGTGTTGTGATAAATACCATATGGCTTATTGCTACAGAAAACTCACTGTTTACTGTGCAGTATCGTTACGAGAGCTAAATCATTTTGGTCTGATGGCAATACACTCGGTCGGAACAACGAAATGTATTGCTAACCTAACAATTTTTCCGATCATTCCTGATCATTTGCAGAGTTTTGTTTGTGCGACGGGTCATTACGGCGTACGACCCAAATTTTTCTCTCACAAGGGGAGGTCCAACCTTGCAGAACACGGATCTTGATGAAACTCTGGGAATCATCTTGTTTTGGTGAGAAATGAAGGTATCCGAAAGGGTTGAATCCCATGGGCCCCCTATCTGGACTTACAGCTACAGAGATTAGCATCAATAGTATATATGCCTACACTGGCAATGCCAATCTTCATAGGAGGCCCGTAGGATTGAGCCCTTGGAGATACCTTCACTCTTCACCAAAACAAGATGATTCCCAAAGTTTCATCAAGATCCGTGTTCCGCAAGATTGGACCCTGCCCCTCTCAGTGCATAAGACAATCCGACTCAAGGGATCAGGGTTTGTCACAAACTGAGCAAACGATATTGTTGAGTTCGTAAAATAGTCCAACGATGGTATGGGATTACTTCCCAATCGTTCTGTTTTTCTCTAATCGCGATCAACGTGAGCGGGCTGAAGGTCGTTGGAAAAGAGACCCGGTGTGATAGAGGAGCGCAAAAGAAGGGCCTCTTCTCTCACGGACTGTCTTCTCACAAGTTTCATGCCAACCCAACATGACATCTTCCCCGTGGTGACCATCGAGAGATGGAAGAGGATATCAGTGTGGAGTGGAAACCAGCCAGGACATAGTGTGCAATAGTGTGCACACCGGGGGAAATCTGGTCACTCTGTTCACTCGTTGCCACTGACAAGGAGAGGTCCAACCTTGCGCATACTTGATTCGTCCCAAACTCTCGAAATCATCTTGTTTTGGTGAGGAATGAAGGTATCTCGAAGAATTTAGTCCCATTAACCCCCTATTCTGAGATGCAACTCGGGAGATTATTGCATCGGGGGAGCATTTTCAGTATACCTATGTACATATGTAAGGTTGTCCCATATGGCTAATGCTGATCCTCGTAGCTGAACCTCAAGAAAGCAGGCCCAGGGTACCAGAACCTTTGAGACACCTTCGTCTTCCATCAAAACGAGACGATTCCCAGAGTTTGGGACGAATTCAGGATCGGCAGGGTTGGACCTCTCCGCGTAAGCAGGGCAATCCACCGATTGTCCGAGTTCCTTTGAAAATTGATTTAGGGCTTGCGCGTCTCTCTGGAGTACGCAGCGTCGATGGGAAGTCACTTTGGGCGTCGGACAGAGCACCGAAACGATGTCGAGCCTGACTCGCGAACGTCCCGCACCCCGCCGCGTACCACCACTCGTGCGAACGAACGCACCATCAACCGCGAGCTATCATTCCCTCTCTCGGCTGATTGGTGTTTTCGCGTGCTGCAGCGCTTTCGAGGCGAAGTTTATGAGCCAGGCCACAAGCGCGCAGTGACGGCGTCATCTTCGGCGATCGGTGACGGCGGGACGATGCTGCAGGAGTTCGTTGCTCCTGCTTTGCGAGATGAATTTGCTCAACTTGTACGCGCACATTGCACCGTCGACGAGCCCCCCATTCGCGCGCCACGTCGCGTCGTGTTTGCGGTCTGATGGAAATCAGGAGGACACCAAGAGAAATCTGAATTTCTTTTGCGATCAAGATACGTGGCAACGGTTGGGTCTCCAAGGATGAATAGATGATGGAAAAGTTCTCAGACATCTGGGTTTTCTGCGATGTATTGATAGCAGTTGTAGTATGCAGGTGTGAGTGAGGCGTGAATCTCGCGCGCGTGACATCCCGAAATCCGTCTCAGGCGAGTCCCTGACGGCTCAAGGCTCAGATCTCCATACATACACGGGTTCAAGCAGGTGTTGTACTGTTCTTAGTTCACTTTATGCACATGTGCTCGCTCCCATATACATTCATGCATTCAAGTGCTCTCCTGTGCGACACGTACCCGACTTGATCAACTACAGTCTTACTCTGAGGAAAAATTCTTGGTCGTACGGTGACGCGTTTTGCCGTGCGATCAAATAGTGGTATTGCCAGGAGAGCGCAATAGCGATTTTGTCACTACATCAAGCCATTGGAATGATTCAGAATCTGGGATTTCTGCCAGAATTGATTAGCATAGCCCATTTAATTCGAGTAACCCGACACTTGATCGAGTCGCAATCACATTACGACTATTTTGCCACGAGAGACATCAAATTCTTGTATGAAATGATACCGGTGAGAGTATCTATCAATTTAAAGATTTTGGCAGGTCTTCAACTGCAATAACAAGTCACAATGCTGTGATGACAATCCAGTATTGGTCCGACAGTGGTACCACATTACTGAACGCCCGTATTGTTTGGATGACAATAGTTTACTCCGGGTGTAATTCTCTTTATTCATATTTTCTAGAGATGAGGATGAAAAAGTCTATGTGACACGTTCGGACACTTTTTCGGCAAATTTGTCGACATCTTCCTGCACATAGGCCCCGTGATGACTTATTCCATTCATTCGTCCCATCACTGTCGATCTCGGGGGGAGGGGGGGGGGGGGGGTGTCTGAGGACCATTGAATTTCGCATCGACTCGAGCCCGATGCGCCAGTGACCAGATTCACCAAAATTTTACCACTGAAGCTAATCGGTCTAAACTGTTGCCAGATGTCCTGATCAGTACAGGTACACGATGTCAGCGCCCGCCGGCCCATTGACTCGAAGATAACTTGTTTTCGAATCGAGACTAGAACATTCGAGGGCACAATCGACGCTCACTGGTGGCGACAAGACGCATCGACGAGACCTCGCGTGATTCTCGGTACTTGCATCCTCTGATTGGCGATGAGTGCACGGTCTTTCGGCGAGAGGGGATCCGATCGAGCGGGGCGATGTAATAGCTAGCGACATCAACGCTCGGCGACTATATATACAAGCGAGCCTGCACCTGCACTATCGCGTCGCGCTATTGGCTCATCTCGAGCTCGGCGCAGGTTTGATTAATTGCAAGAGCCGGCATCTTGGCTCGTCCATCTCGAATAGATATGGGAACGCGCCGTTGCGATGGAGCGACGTTGTTTTTCGCCGTTGCGCAATAGCAAATTGCGAGTCTGTGTTGTATTAAGCTCAAACTACCCGCTGAAGCAGCATCGTCCATGAGATTCACGCTCGTTCGGGCCGCGAGTCGTTGCGCTCCGATCTCGTGCTACTTTCGCACTTGTACACGACGCACGAGACGAGCAGCCGCGGTCGCAGGCGCTGGGAGCGCATTTTATTGCAGCTCATTGAGAGGATCGATCGCGAAACGTGACAGCAAAGAGACGCGAGACACCGAGCTTGGAACGAGTCATGGCATTTTTTTGCGAGCTACGTGAGACTGCACATTGAGCCCTCGGCGGCCAGTTCAGATTCACGCGTGTCCACGATGCGCTAGAGCTGACCCAAGACTGACCCTGCAGTCGCCCAACCGTATTATTCCCACATCGGTTCGAATACTCAAGGTTTCCTCACCTTTTCGCGATATCCATGCATCTACTGTGGTCCACGTGCTATATGGTAGAGCATCCACATACCGCTTCTCATGGTGGCACCGACATTTACAGGCGGGGCTCTGTCGTATAGCCCTCTCCCTGCGCCAAAAACCTTTCCTCGAAAAAATACTCTTGAAACAGACGATGCTCAATAGAAAATCCTATATTTGAGTACACTGGCTGCGTCTACAATTTAGCCTGTGTGGATGTTACATTTACTACCATTGGCATTTTTTGGGCAAATTTTCGTCAGCGCCGAACTACAGTTTGGTTTCAATGAAGCCCATTTCGAACAGCTAACGGCTCAAACCTAAGCGAATTCTGCGAAAAAATGCACTGTCCCCCATAGCCTTGATCAGTGAAACGAATTATCGAAACTGTATGTAGAGAAGTTTTGCGGGCGCCTTCCGAAAAATCCCCGGTATCGTCTACGTCAGCCCTCCGAATCGAGGAGCTTTCCAGAGTACATTTTGCCACGGTGAAATTGAAATCGATTATGGTCACCGAAGGAAAAATTCGCCCATGTGTAGTATGCATTCAGAAGGTGTCGTAGACAAGATAAGTAAACCAAGTCCAACTCGGTTTTACCAATCGCCGAGTCAGTGTGGCGAGGCAGAGTGACAGTATACAAGTGAGCAACGAGCTCCAGACGATCGGATCGCACTCGTATTAAGTAGAAAAAGACTGGGTACGGTCAGACGCGGTCCGACCCACACTCAGAATCCTCGTCTCGTGATTTAGTTCGCGATTTCTTCTCTCGTGAGATTTTCATTGGTCGCGGTATTTTCTTCGATAGGCATATCATCTTTACTACAATCGAATGAGTGATCGATCAAAAGAAGGTATACGCTGTTATTCTCGGAAATAAATGAAAGACCGGCTCAATTGACTACAGCGTAGACTACGCGTCTCGTTCTGCAGTTTGGCCCTAGCACGACCACGTCTGAAATTTGGGGAGTAAAACGGAGATCGAAAATGTAAGCCTCAGTTGCCCCGTGAGAGCCGATGGATGATTTTTTTTACCACTCTTGTGTGCAGAGTTGTAAGATGAAAAAATTTTTTGCAACTGTGTGCGCCAAGTTGTAAAAAAATGAGACTTCTCTTCATTATTTACAGTGCGAGAAGTAATGCGTGAATGACTTCTCGCACAGTTTTACATTTACGCACTGGTGAAGTGTACGTGAATGTAACTTCTCGCTCTAATGCATTTTCATTCACGCACAGTTCCAAAATATGATGTCACGTCATCCCTCTGAATTTGGCCTTTCTTGCAAACTTCGTTTCCAAGATAATCTTGCTCGGACAGTGGTGCATTTAATTACAACTTCGCGCACAGTTGCGAAAAGTAATGCGAAAACGACTTCTCGCACGGATTCACATTCACGCACTGATGAGAAGTGCGTGAATGGAATTTCTCGCACAGATTTCAATGCGTAAATTCCACTTCTCCTCATTTTCACTCATCCAACCTGCGTGAGCATGAGCGAACTTATATCCTCAACGGATTTTTGGAACTGAACGATTCGAATGTTCTAACTGCATGTCTATTCCAATCAAATATTTTTGATGTGCATTCCCCAATATGTTCATGAAACAATAATACCACCAAGAGAGCGACATATTCGAATCGAGATGTATTCTTAAGTTTCAATTTTATAACTTGATGCTTCTCAATCACTATCTTGCATCTAAAATATAATTGGGTTGTCTATCCACGTTGACGTAAGAAAGTGCATATTCTTATTCTTGACAAATGTGTGTCTCTGTCATATTCGATGAAACTGAAGTTCAGGACGATAATTCTTCTTGGAAATGCTGGGTTTTTGGAAACTATTACAAATTATTTCTACGAACTGTGTGGAGTTGATTCTCAATTTAGAGTCTTCTCTGTACATTTTACCGATAAATCGATAGTGACAATTAAAACTCACGTTTTGTGATAAGTGAGGCTCGGCTCATTGCATCAAAGTTGAAATAAGGTAAGTGTACCCAACTTGCCTCTGTACCCAACTTGCCCTCATATGCCGATCTCAGGGATGGGCGCTCGTTGACCTTCCCGCAATTTTATTTTACGTTTGTTATGTTAAAATATGAGAAAATACGTAGTTTTCAACGACCCCGGATCATTTCTGCGTTCTCCAGAAAATATAAAGTGAGTTTCCCTTTTTTCGTGTTTGCACGGCTAAGAAATCACCGAGGAAATCGCGTTCACTAAAACCGGTGCCAATTTATTTTTATTCGGCCAATCTTGACGTACCTCAGTGCATTCGATTCCTTGTCTCAAGACCTTCAAAATCCGCGCTTTAGGGTTGCAGAACTCTGATTTGAAGCGATTTTATGTACAAAACACGAAGATGGTTTGAGAATCAAGAAGGCCGACATCGGAGTGTACCCAACATGCCCTCGTATGGTTATCTCGGAAAGGCGTGCAGTATGGCTTTTTTTACCACTCAGAACGTGTTTATCACGTCAAAATAGGTCGGAAACGATGTCTTGGGCCAGCTAAAAGCTATGAATGTCGATGCACGGTGATCAAAACTGATCAAAGCGATTCTATTCACTTCATCGCCGATTTACATTGTTTTAAATGATGTGGGCAAGTTGGGTACACACTTTTGTAAACTCTCAAAAATCACCTTTTGGGAGAATTCAAACAGCTCGGCTCCACTTCATCCAAATTGGACGTATCTTAGCTCATTTCAAAGGTCTTGAGACAAGCTTTAAAATGAGCTAAAGTACGTTGGAAAATATTGAGATTAGCAAGAATTATCAAGAAAATGGCTTAATGGAGGCAAGTTGGGTACACTTACCTTAGTAATGACGACTTCCCCAACAATACTTGAAACCATTTGATATCTTTCTGTCAATGTATTGATCTTATTAAGGATGGTTCAGTATTCTAATGAGAGAGATATCCTGAATTCGTTTCATGATCAAGCAAAATTTCAGAAAGATTCGATTTCAGAAAAAAGGTATATGCATTCTATATCACAGTATTGTTAAGCTCTGTTCTTGTTCATATCTGTATCATTTCCTTCGGAATGCGAAATTTATCTCAATATCTCGTTCTATGTGGCTTTTGTGGAGAAAGTTATTGAAATTAAACATTCTGATTTAATAAAACTTGTTTTTAATGAAGCATATCCTACGTCTTTTTCAGATCCCCCCGGAGAGCTCCCCCTTCTGCCCCGCTCGTCCCGCCACACATTTTTGAACCACGGTGGTACATTTTCTCGCACTCGTTGCAAAAATTAGTACAAGCAAAATGTTGATAAATTTCCGCACTCGTTTGTCACCTTGTGCGGAAATCGTCCTTCTCGCACTTGCTGCGTAATATACCATTTCAAGAGAGCGTATGACTTATCAGGCAACAGATTGGATTCGAATTTTTAGAGAAACTGCAAGTTCCGTTGATGTCAAAATGGCTTGTCATCATCTAGGTCATCAGTAGCAGTGGATTCGAGGCGTGGGCGTCGCCCCCCCCCCCAACACCCCACAAAGACTCGGGAACTTGGGTCTGTAAAGATGTAAGGCGCGAACTGATGGTGTTCGCCGCATTCACTACAATAGTCAACAGCCCCTTTTGGAGGAGTTGGCAATTTGGTCTGATTGCCGGGGCCGCTTTCACTTCCTAGTTGTTGCCTCAGAGTTTTGATGCGCGGCCACGTGGTTCTATAGCTAACTCATTAACTTGCGTTTGAGTCCATGACGCGGTACAGCTGCCTCTTGATGCTCTATCATGAAAAATTCTCGATGGACGCACAGTGCGTTCATTCGTATTAGGTAGATGCTGAGCGAGAAGAATCAGCGATTGGCATGCGGTGATAGTATTGCGGAACAAGCACAAATTATCGTTGTATATTTCATAGCCACCGTGCGGTTGGGCAAGCGCGAGTCTCGTCGTAGAAGTGCATCTCCGTTGTGCAATGCTTGCGCTCACAGCTCATCGGCATCATCCTCGCACTCTCGTCGCTATAGGATCTGTTCTACCCATGCCGGTGGCTAGCTCAAGAGGCTCGACACTGGGCTTACCAATCTCGTGGTCGAAGATGCGCCCAAGTCCTCACCGGTCGAGCCCACCGTTTTGCGCGATCTCCAAAGCGAATGCGGGAGGACGACGAGTGCACTGCGAGCATGAATGGGCCGAAGCGCGTCGCGGCTCTTGTGAGCGCCGCTATATCCGCATCCACGTGTTTCGCGCGACTATGGCTGATGACTGCATCGTTACAAGCCAATGTAATAATTAGAGCCCAAGGCCCGCTGTCTCGATCTCGGCCGAGAGAGCACGGTATTATATCTCTATGGTGAGCACACCGAGGAGCACACGATGGCTCTGCTCTGAGACGATGGCTCTCGCCGCGCGCTGCCATTATACGCGCTGTTGGGGGTGCAATTATGAAAAGCGAGTCCGCGGATTATTTGCTCGAACGGACGGGATAATGGGATGAATTGGTATTTTGCCGTTGCCGTGACAGCTTTGGTGACGCGTCCATCCGCAGCGCGTTGATCCAGAGCTGCCGCAACAATAAATCGACAACGAAGAGGCGCTGGCGAAACACGCCGACGACTCGAGCCGATTGCTGACCCGAGTACGAGTATACGCACCACTTGCGAGGATGACCCGCGCGGTCACGATGATACGCTATGTGGGGCTCCATCTTCATGGTCTAACCAAAAGATTGCCTTCGTCGCAGAGCCGGCTTGGTTCTCGTGGACTAGTGGTGAGAGCGAACTACGATCTTCTTCCGCATCGCGATTTACAACAATTTAGGGGCGTTGAATAGTGGCGCCTGTCTTCGATCCGTCGAGGAGAACCCCAAGTCCCGACAGACTCGCCGACGCGCCTGTGCTCAACGGTGGGATCATCACGTTATTCCATCCTCATATTATGCAGCGCAGAATGCAACGTCATGGATAGAATTATGTAAATTAGCTTTACAGCCCCGTTATTGCGAATCTGGAAGGAACTTGCAGAGAACGTGGGGGGGGGGAGGGGGACACGACTAACGCGTGATGGCAGGGGCACCGCGCGATGTGCACCGTACTCCCGAGTGAAGAGGCGATAGCGATGCTCGGTAAGATCATGATTAATTATAATAGCGCAGAAAATATAACAAAGCCTCGAGTTGGGAAATTTTAGAAATTCCAGTGGAGCCGCGAAAGCGAAGCGTATCAGTGTCCGCAGCCCGCATAGCATATTATCACACGCGCGGGCTTTGCACGAAATTCACGCAACGCACTCGCGACGTTTATAGCCCGAACAGCAATTCATGAGGCGATAAGCGCGCAGCTCGGAGTCCCAAAGCTCCGCTTCAACTGGCCTCTCAGTGCACTTTCGCTCGCACTTCGTGACTGGGCCCATCAGACGCATATCGCGTGATACCTGGATACCGGTGCGACCCCGGCCTGGACCGCCCTCGGAACGACTGGCTCTTGACACGTACGAGTCGGCTCACCTATATCATTTATACTTGGTGCGGACGAAGCAAGAGATAATTTGAGGATCGGAGTGGCCAAATTTACGTGTCGGGTGGATACCAAGTCGAAATTGACAGGCGACACGGCGCCATCCGCTGATGCCAGTATTCCCAATATTGCGCCAATATATGGCTAAATAAAAAAATTCTAAGTGGCATGTTGTCACTTGAAGAGCACTCCTGTCAACATTTTCATGAATTTCGATTTGTCACTTGCCATGTCATACGTGACTGCGTAACTGCGTTTACCTCGATTGGTCCTCAGAATCTCGTCGAGCGACACGGACATCTCTGCGCCTGCAAAACACAATGCAACCACAAAGCATCAATTTTCTCAAATTTTGGATCATATGCATGATGCAAATAACGCGCGCGACAAGGCTGAGAAAAGCTCGAGGATCTCGTTGATCGATTCGTGACATTACTCGAGTGTTGAGGCGGCCCGGGGGCCCGGATTCTCAAAAATATAAAACGAAATTGATCAGAGTATGTTTTACAAAACACAAGAGGTTATACAGATCTGATTATATTCATGAATTCCGCGGATGAATTGAAGTTACTTATCTGACTTCTCGGTCGCAATAGTTTCTCATTTCCAACCCCGGCATCAGCGGTACGAGTCGATTTTCTATGATACAGCCACGGTCAATCAGTTTTTATGACTTTTTGAGAGCCCGAGCGATGCAGCAAAATTCCTTGGCACGAGGATGAGCAGACTAACTATCATGTTTGTTTACAGGACGATTAACGTGCAGTCTGCTTGACCTCATGCCAAGGAATTTTACTGCATCGCTCGGGCTCTCAAAAATTCATAAAAACTGATTGACCGTGGCTGTATCATAGAAAATCGACTCGTACGCTGATGCCGGGGTTGAAAATGAGAAACTATTGCGACCGAGAAGTCAGATAAGTAACTTCAATTCATCCGCGGAATTCATGAATATAATCAGATCCGTATAACCTCTTGTGTTTTGTAAAACATACTCTGATCAATTTCGTTTTATATTTTTGAGAACCCGGGCCACCGGGCCGCCTCAACACTCAAGTAATGTCACGAATCGATCAACGAGATCCTCGTGCTTTTCTCAGCCTTGTCGCGCGCGTTATTTGCACCATGCATATGATCCAAAATTTGAGAAAATTGATGCTTTGTGGTTGCATTGTGTTTTGCAGGCGCAGAGATGTCCGTGTTGCTCGACGAGATTCTGAAGACCAATCGAGGTAAACGCAGTTACGCAGTCTTGTATGATATGACAAATACCAAATTGAAATTCATGAAAACGTTGAAAGGAGCGCTCTTGAAATGACAATATGCCACTTAGAATTTTTTTTATTTAGCCATATATTGGCGCAATATTGGATAGTGCTCTTTGCCGCAATATTGGCGCTATATTGGAAATTGCTTTTCCAATATATTGCCAATATATTGGCCAGAGCAATGGCCGAGATTGCGCCAATATATTGCCAATAGAATATATTTTTACGCGGGAGCCCTGATCCACCCCGTACTTCTTCTCACGGGTGAAATAAAGTCCAACAATTTGAGCGAGCTCATTGGAGAGATTTTCCCCTTCAATTTGATTGAGGATTCGTCAAGCTAATCTAGATCACTGTGCCACTCGTGTTGCAGGTCCAGCAGCAGAATGAGGGCCGTTGCACTGCTCCTCTTGAGCGCGCTCGCACTCGCAACTGCTCAACGACGACTAGCCCTACCGGATCCCCGCAGCTGCGGTAGCCGTAAGTATATCCAATGCGAAATTAGATTCTTGCTCGGTAAAAGCACGCCTTTTCACATTTTTCATCTCAACTCGTCGGTCTCTCCACAAAGTCCACTAAAGGGTTGAAAGACTCTTGAAATTCCGAAATTCTGCCCGACTTATCAATTTCATATCGAATTTCATTGACTCCAACTGTATGCGGAAAACTGATTTGTCCATCTTTTGTGCAAAAACTACTTTTCCGCATGGGTTTTTTGATTTTCATCCCAGCACAGATGATGGAATAGAACATTTCGATACAACTTACAAGCGTAGGAAAACTTTTTTTCATCACTCTAACCTAAAACTGCCGCATTTAAATAGGATTTTAGGGTTCTCGTAATGGAAAAATATATCCGCACTTCGCTTGCAAGCCCATTTTGGGCACTAGAGGACATGCCTGTCTAAGTGCCCAAAATGGGCTCAGAACAGAAATATACTATTTCGCGTCCGAGTAACGGGTTTCCGGACTGAGACGTAGGCGAAGCGAAAAATAAGTTTTTCCACCCTCGTATCGAAATTTACTAGTCTCTAAGGTTACGAAAAATTGAGAATGCTCAACAATAGCCGAGGTAAGTTTGTCCTCGAACGAGGACACACTCACAAACCTGAACAGAAGTCTTTGAACAGAGCATTCCACGTGTAAATTTTCTCATTTCGGAATAGCAACGTTTGAGCTCCCGTTGCACGCTGCATCGTAAAGTAGGAAATATCAGTGGTTGACATGAAAAATGCCTCCGCTATCAGTTTGAAGGTACCCTCAAGGCCATTTTTCCGCAAAAATCGAAATCTTTCGTCAATGGATTTTCGAATAAAGCTTATTTTTTTATTTTTCCATCGTAAATGATTCAACGCGTTCACTGCGACGGCGAAACCCGTCATTCCGTTCCAGAGTGCAAGATAGTACAAACGCGTAATTTTGCACCTATAAAAGTCAAACCTTTTCAAATAGTATAAGTTTGGCATCTATTTACAAGATTCTCCCGAAAAATTTCTATCTTGCAATGGGGGAGGGTGTGAATGATCGAGCTACCAAAATTAGCGATCCTACGATGTAATCTTTAGCTTTTCGGGAGCATTTGTTGATTTCTTCATCACCATCCGAGTGATTCGCTAGCATGGGCCTGGGCTATGAGTTTTTGTCTTGTATGAACCGCGGAGCGCGATTGTATGTAACAAAAGTATGATTTTATACCCTCCTAAATCTATGAGATAGTAGCTCTTATTTGACATCTTTAACTTGTTGAATGCAAAAGGTTCGTCGGACATGGAGAGATGAAACAGATCGAGGAGAGGGGAAGTGCAGTAGCTATGTCAACCATGAGTGTCTCACTGTTATTGTGCGTCTAAATTTCTGATTACTCGGCTCTATATTGCTCAAATCACGCGTGTCTTGGCTCATTTTGTACTTTTGACATAAGCTTTCAAATAAGTTAAGATACGTAATATGATACTCAGTAAATTTTCATAAATTCACAAATTACCGTGTATTTTTGTAACATTTATCGGGATTCTTGCGGATACTGAGTTTTCATTGAGTACCTCGTACAAATCAAGTCCGATACTGGAACTGACGCGCACACATGTTCTTGGCGTCATATATAAAGAGTGAAAACCGCAACCTAAGCCATTGGACGAGTCTACATAGTTTGGTGAACACGATAACTCGAACAAAAACGGGTCCCACCCGTGGGTCCCGTCGCAGTGAACGTGTTAAGTAGAGTTTGCCTTTGTCACAGTTTTTTTTTCTTTTCGGCAGTTTTTCTGTAATGAGTCGAAAAGCATGAGTTTTATGGGAAAATGTGTGAATTATTTTTTTGTATGACTTGGGAAGATCCTCGAAATGATTTATTTGAATTGAATTGAGTTTATTTGAAATGATGTGCTCACTCCTATTGGAAGACTGGATCCACCCAAGGTAGTTAACAAAACTTGAAGAGCCGGGAATTTATGAGTTTTTGCGATGTTTTTCTTTCATCTGAGGATCTTATACAGTAGACGCTCCTCGTTTTTTGATAAACAAGAGCACACGATTTTGTAGATTTTCAAAAAATTCACCGCACACTATTCCATACATTTTTCGACTAAACCCACCCTTTTTGACTCATCAGGGGAAGACCAGCAAGAAGACAAAGAACCGTGAAAACAACGAATTTTTACATTTCATTCACAGTGGAAAACTCAAAATCACACTTCATTTCGGATTCCATCGACAAATGATTTGAATTCTTACGGGTAAATGGCCGTGAGGGTACCTAGAAATTGATTGTGGGAGAATTTTTCATATTGGTCAATAACCTTCAACTTACCCGTCGTTCCGTCGCAGCGTGGTTGTATCAAGTCGAATTGTTGAAGTTTTTTTTACCAAATCGTGTTGGTTACCCGGTTAAGACTCTTGCAAAGTGCTTCGAGATTGCGCGGAAAAGTTGTACTCCCACACTTCCGCGGTAAACGATGATCGCGCAGTGTCCTAATTTCAATACCTGATGTCGCACGTTCGTAATTCGAAAACGAACTCTGCGCCCGATGAAATTTCGGAAATTCGTCCACTCTGCCTGAAATCATTGTCCATGATACGCTAATCTGGGTTGGTTGGAAAATGTTCGCAGGGGTGCGCCACGCGACATATAGGGACGCCCGGGGGGTCGCCCACTCGTACTTCTTCAGCTGGGAGCACCAGCCGACGAGGAATCTCGAGGTCGACTGGCTCGACGCAAGGAACATCTGCAGGCGCCACTGCATGGACGCGGTATCGCTCGAGACGCCCCAGGAGAACGAGTTCATCAAGCAGAGAATCGCCCGAGGTTCGTTGGCCTATAGTACAAAGTCAGTTGCTTGCTCGTGCATGTGATCCTGTCCCCGCCCCAACCCTCCCCCTCCGTAACTCATAAATTGACCATTATTTCCCATGTCAGCGCGCTCCAGGACGCATCGCGAAGACCGTGCAATCGCGTGGTGGGTATCGAGACGCAGTCCTTCCATCCCAACAAACCTTGAGACGTTTTAAGGTCATCTTAAAGATGTCTCGGGATGTCTGGAGACGTCTACGGGGATATCTCTAATACGCCCTCTAAAGCCCCCCAAAGACATCTTAAATACATCTTTTTACCATCTCCAAAGATATCTCCCCGAGAGATGTCTCTGAGACATCCCCAAAAATATGAAATAGAGGTGTTTTCATCTGATGGCTATTGGAGATTCCAAATTGAAGGTTATGATAGAATGAAAACAATGTTCTCATATCAAATCAAGTCCAAAACACTGGTAATCATCATCATTGGTCAGTTTCATTCCTGGTATTTCAACGAATGATGACCGGTGAAGTGAAATTGATTTGGAGCGAACATTGTTTTCACTTTTCAATGAGAAATATATATGATGGTCCAAAAAAAGAGATTTATATTCAGATTCAGTTCGACGACACTGGATACAATGATAAAAATGCCTAGATCTTCAAATGAAAGGTGCAAGAATATACATTGATTTTAAAGTAGGATTGCAAATATTTTGTAGCGCATAATCAGCTAGTACATCAAACTGAGAAAAAATTCCACAATAGTTTTGCTTGGATGATGAATCGCACACATAATAAACTTCAATAATAGAATTGATTACACTGCTTGAAGGCTGGTACTCATCAGGAATTATTACATCGATCTTGTGAAAACTTCCAACACAATGATGAGAATCTGGAATGTTGAGCGTCGAATAATTTTTTTTATGATGTTGAGTGCCCCAATAAGGACCACGATCATACTGCACCTCGTACAACCTGGAAGTGAGGAGAGTTTCATCTCAAAATGCAATTGGTAGACGCGCAGAAACTTTACATAATATAATTCATATTGGATACACACAAAAGTTGCACAACTCGAAGCCTCCCTAGTGTATATGAACAAGTTTACTTACTTTGAGTTTCTTCAGGTGAACCTGGCTTATGGATGAATCTTATCGATGTATAATAACTGAAAACCAGTCTGAAAATCATCAAATAGACCATTAGCCAAGATGATTGATATTTACCATACCAATGCTCTGATGCGTCTTGAAAGTATTCGGATAACACATACCAGTTACCACCAGGATCTTGGTGATTTAGATTATAGAAGAAGATCTGTAGGGCAATGTTGAATGCACCTTGTTATTTCATCATTGATGTCATTGGAACAAGATAGATTCCAACTCAAATTATAAATAGCTGCAGCTATGATTCAGTGACGATTCATAGGTTATGTCAAATCATCATTCTGAATGTCATTCGCACACTAACCTCTTTTAGGTTAGCCTTCGGTTGGCCTTTTGCCAACCGAACAAATAATCAAGTTATTCTCAATTGTAGGGTGAAAGGAATACTTAGCTGGAAATCATTCGACGATTATCCTCGCAAAATTTTGAATGAGAAAACTCCATCCGGCACCCGCGTGCATAGCAAAAATATACAGAACGCCGATCATCCCGCGAACACCTCGGAAAATACGCTCATAGGATGTCTTGCGCGGAGTCATCTCCTGAACATCTTTAGAACATCTTACACACACGCCCACCCGCGAGGACATCTTGAAGACATCTTCGAGACACTTTATGAAGACATCTCTGCTGAGGATGTCTCCAAATTTGGGAGACATCTCCGGCCGGCGTTGGGATAGCAAGCCGCGATACGCTACGCCTTTTTTTCACCAAAAGTCCTGGGGTCACTGATGTTTCACTAGTCAAATTCAAGAAACGATTCACACCGAGACACATCTTGGTGCCCGATCGCCGAGCATGCAAAAATCACCAAAGCTTACTACATGATTCACAGTCCAGATTTTTTCCACGATTTGGAACTAACAAGTATTACTCTGGGCTCGCTGAGTATGAATCCCAGCCTCATTCAATCCTGACACTAAGGTCTCGGTCATTCCTGCGTCTTGTGTACTCATCCAGACTTCTTTCGCATTTGCAAAACGGGCTGAGAGATAAGTTTGAAAAGTAAACATTGCCAAAAAGATATACTGTAGAAGTTCCCGATTGAATTTTAGATCTGGCAATCGCAGCCATCTCATTACAGCCATCAATATATTTTCCATTTCAAGTATGAATTTTGATGCCATAAGAGTCGCACACTTCCATCAATACTTTTGAACCGATGTAACCCTCCACCATAGTGAGAAGGTCAACCCGAAAACCCGTCTTACCTCGCGCACAAGCTTGGAATCCAGCCACCATGACTTTCGCTTTCTCTTGATCCATAATGTCTTCATCCATATTTTTGATATTACGCAACAGACCTGTCCTTATTCAGCTGTGAGAGTCACTCGTCCTACATACTTTCCATCGAGTATTGCGTGAAATCGGGCGCGGTAATCGTCGTAGGATAGACAATTTCATTCTGGCATCCGTTTTGCACATAAGCACTGAGCATGAATTTTCAAACCGTTTTCAATCCTAAAAATTCAGAGAATTCTCAAAAAATGAGTTCTCTACAAATGCATCTCCAAAATCCTAAATTGAATTCTCCTGATAAAACCCATGATTTTTACCTCGCGCTTCATCCCGACTATTTTACTCGCGCAAGTAATACATGTATCTATCCGTTGATATCCAGTTTGACGTGCGTTCTTCGACATTTGTTATAAAAATAGAGACTACTTCAGTTCAATGTTTGGCCGCTCTCACGAGTTCTCTAGTGTAAGTTTGGCACTGAAGTTAGGGTTGACTCCTCGAAAACTTGTATGTGAAATAGAAGCGTTAGAATGAAATATACAATGAAAAGTCCGTTTAGGCGCACCGAGCAGTTTTGATGATCATAGGGGATAGTTTTATTTGTTGCTATTATTTTTCCGATGGAAATATGGGATGAAATGCTAGATAACTTTGTGAACGTTATAAAATGTTCAATGTTTCACATCAAGATTCTGGAAGCACGATGTCAGCGTGCTTACCTAAGATAAGAATGATTTTCTGATTTTCGTTGTTATGTCAGGATAGTCTCGCGAGTGAGTTTCTTCCAGTAAAACTCATCATAGAGGTGTGGACGTTATACTGATCACTCCAAATTTACACACGTGAGATCTCTTATTGAATACTCTACGAAAAGCTCTCGATACAAATGACGAATTCAAATCAAAATAAGGTAAATGTACCCAATATACCCCTCTCATGAGCCGTTTTGCCAATGCCTCTGTTCTGCCACAATATTTCTCTTCGTGCCTTAGCTGATTTCGAAGCTTGTTTTAAGAACTTCAAAATGAGTGAAAGAAGTTGGATTTTGACCAATCAGAGTCGAGCTTTCACAGTTTTCTCGAAAAATTATCTTTCGCGAATTCGCGAGAGGGTGTGCCCAATTTGCCCCCATCACTTAAAACAATGTGAGTTGGCGATAAAATGTTGAAAATCGTTTCCATCATCGTGCCACGTCATTTACAGTTCCTTATCGGTATAAATCGCTACTTCCGACTCTTTTTGACGCGATGAAAACGTTCTGAGTGGTAAAAAAATCGTAACGCAACTATACGCCCTTTCGAGATATCCGTATCATAGAGGCATGTTGTGTACATCCCAATTTAGCCTTCTTGTTCTACAAATCATCTCCGTATTCATCTGATAAAATAGCTCTGTAATCCATACCTATCCGAATTTTGCAGCTCCAAGAAGCGGATATTGGAGGTCTTAAGACAAGGAATCTAATAAGCTGAAGCAGGTTAAGATTGGTCAAACTAAAACAATTTGGCACTGATATCCCTGAACGCAATCCCTCCGGTGAATTCTCAGATGTGCAAAAGCGAAAATTGCAAATCGCACTTGAGATTCCCTGGGAGACGCAAAAATTATGAACCCGCTCACTAAGAGTGTTCAAAATGTGGACATACCCGAAAACCGATATTTGTGATAACTTTACTTTGACACATCATAAAAATCTGAAAAAATTCTCAAAAACCTGTGACGATGTCAGCGATGTATTTCGACACTATTGAAGTCCCTATATGCTTCTATTTTGTAGGAAAATGGAAGAAATTAAAAACTTCATAATCGTAATTTAGTCATTTTTCGCCATCTTACAACTAGTAATTGATTCTTTTCGTATCAAAAATTTATTCTGAAGCTGGAAAGTGGGGTCCAAAGTGAGCGGGTTAAAGATCGATCCAAATCACTCATTCTCTCATGTTTTAACATAGCAAACGTTAGAAACATTTTTCGGGTATGTCAACGGGTCTCCAATTCTTCAGATCGGCCTATAGGGAAAATGTTGGATACCGTTACCTTAGATTCTGTGTACGAAATCAGGACAAGGTAGATTAACGAGGGTGACTTTTGAAGAATCACTTTTTTGTGATGCTCGAGATAATTTGAGTCAAGATGCTTCAGTAAGGACACAGTTTGCTTATTTGGACAGGTTTGCCGAAAGATACTTTACTGAATACCAATGCATTGGCAGTGGATTGTGATCGACAGGGGAAAATTCCTCTCTAAGACTAATTTTCACGTCAACTAGACGTAAGCTTTTACCGGAGGAAAAAACATCATATCTGGATAATGCAAATACGAAGTGAAACGAATCAAATTATTCATTGTCTGGTTGCCTTGCTTGTGGCAACACTTTCATTTAAGGGAGATGAGATTCGATAGGCCAATCGGATACTGGTTTCGTTGAGCCTATTCTTTTCCTCGTCGAAGCCACTACTTGACACTCATACTACAACCATTATACTCTTATGAATGGCGAAGAGTGATAGTGAAAGTGTGATTCCACCAAGGAGGACGGAGGTTTTTCTCCATTGTGATTTCTATTCCAATAATCACGGGTGGATGTCTGGATTCCGTATCCACTTCAGATGTACTCCGGTCGTTTTTAAAAAATTTACCCGACATTTCGGGGCGCGCATTTCATGTTTGCACAAGGCATGATTATACTTTGATGCGCGTGATTCGCGTCCCAACGGCGGTGGCGTGCCCGGTGCAGTGCCAGTGCGACCAAACTCTCAACTGTATTAAAGCCAGGATTCCCAGCTCGAATGCCCCCTCGGAGGTGTCGATAAATGAGAAAAGCACGCGGTAATCGCCGATATCCGCCATTCAGCGTATCAGCTTTTCACGACGCGGTGATCCGCGCAGAGTAGAGCGAGCCCCGAGTTCCAGCGCTCTGCATGCCAAACTGGGGAGAAGAAGTGCCACATCCACGAGGCAGCTTTCATCTCTGCTGGGATATACGAGATTAGATTTTTCTGCGGCAAAGGTGTCAACCCACTTTCCCCCGTGACCGCGTGATGCGGGAGGATTCGAAGGAGAATTCATCCGCGCGTGGCGGGATCGGCGTTCTTTTGTTGGCGCGCGGCTATAATATTATTTCTCGATAATTGCGAGAGCCCCGTACGTCGGCATGAGTCCCGTCAGTCAAGCCATTTTCTTCTTGTGGGAACGAGCCCAGCGGAGATAGCGCTCGTTTGCACTTTCTAGCCTCTATTCTGCTGCAATTTTCTTGTTATTATTTCTATGATTTTGTCATCGCCATAGAAACTCTTTTCCAGAACATTCCGAATCCCGCAGTATATCGTGCCATACTTTCCCGCTCGCTGCAAGCGCAAGCCGATCATTTCTTGACTCGTTTCCCGCGCACTTTATTAGTGAATCTGACATTATGTTAAGTACAACGCGAGATCGACGTCCCTGAATATGGTAGTCGGTCATTTGTCTAAACATCTCTGGCATCAGGATTCTCAACATCGAGCCTTGATACTTGATTCACGAACAAGTCGAGATAGACCTACCGACTTGAGGTTGAGCGATGTTCGACAGACAGCTCCCTCAAAATCGCGCGCCATGCTTACGAGTTGAAAACGTCGTGGAGTCGGTTCCAAACTCAGAACTTGTGTGGGACCACATGCGGGACATGTAGACAGGTGAAATCCTTGAGGAACTAGCTTTCCCATGGATTCCTCGCGATGCTCGTTGTTTATGTGCAAACTGTTCCTCGCTAGTTGAAATTTTTCGAGAACAACAAGGACAACAATAGTGATAGATAGCCGCACGGGGGGCCCACACCTTCCGATGCTTTACACACAGAATCACACATGGATTGTCTTTGATGCTGAAACTAATTGCACGGGTGGTGATACATTCATACCTAAGAATAATCTCACTCCCGACATGGAATTATTCATAAGAACGAATCAATTATAAAGAGTTGCAGATCTATACGTACACGAATAAGACCAATTCCACCCATATTCTCGCAATTGAGCTCTGGCTCTTGCCCCATCAAAGCCTAGCGACTCAATTCTGACATAGATAATCCCCGCTCCAACGTTCACTGTCACCAATCGAAGAGGAAAAGATCATGGTATTTTTACCGCGGAATTCTCTCATTATTACCGAAATGCGCTCAGGCTCAAGGAAAAAAATCAAGAATCCGAAAAGAACTTGCTAGAGATGCAATCATGAATACGTGGCTCGAAGCCCAAAAGGGCATTTGCTCATCAGGATTTTTGATGAAGCCGATTTGTTAGAGCCTCAGACGCCACATAGATTATTCGGTAAAAAAACAAGACTGAACCGAGAAGACATTATTTGATTTCAAATTCATCTCCATAAACTATACTGTGATTGACTCAGCGTGCAGAGATTTCAGATGCAACTCATTTATTTGGTCCATATGACAATCTGAGACAGCAACATTTCAACGTGAAATGTTTGCACTTGTTAAAGAAATAATTTCAAATTTTAGGGAAAATAAAAGTCAATCGGTGACTCTGCCACATACAGTGATATTCCTCAAATATCAACTTTTGCGGTGCAGAATTTTTTCAAATACGTATCCTTGCAGCCGCAGGGATACAAACCCTAGGGTTCGTTGGTCTGTGGTGTATATCGTTTCGTTTTTCTGCATTTCTTCCCGAGTAAAAATGAACGAGTTGGTGTCGAGACGTGACAACGACTCATTCATTTCCACGCGGTAACATCGTTTACATACGCTCATTATTCCCACGAATATCGAGCGATACGAAAAATGGATCAACGCTACCTTTTGAAACAGGAGAGGCTTCCGTTGCCATGATTCATTCAGCGGACGCATCAAAAAAATTCAATATTATCTTGGATCGAACACTTTGACGGTTCAGACAGGCGTTTTGACGTATCTAGCTCCTACGATTGGATAAAGCTCGAGCAATCGAGTACTTACAACTTGCGGCAGATCATTGCTGGCCACAGAACGAGCCGTCTCCACTCAGTCTACGCTCGACTCAACAGTGCACTCATGTAAAGTACATGCTCACACGGCACCGCAGGTGTATGGATAATCACGGTATTTCGCCGCAGGCCATATATTCTTCATGCGCATGAGAGCGAACAGGCTTTGTTCCTCGGGGGGATCTGGAGTCCGCGAGACGAAGGACTCCGAGAGGCTATAGAGAGGCTTTGTTTCTCGGTTCCTCCTGCGCGAATGAGCCGCTGGTATTGCGCGAGACTCCGTTGGAACAATTCAAATCCTCCGCGGCTCGCGGCAGCACTATTCTCAATTCTTTAACCCCATTCGCAGACAGATCATCGTCGAATCGAGCGGCGCTCATCGGCGCGGATGTAGCCTCTGCGTTTCAACCATGAAAGGCGGCCCCGCGGGGCCGTAGTAATGCCATAGTCTTGACCATAAAGAAAGGTTGACCATCGCTCGCATAAAAGTAGGATGTGCAGCCTCACTAAAGAGCCTCGACTCACAAATTTTCCCGCGTCGCGTTTGATTCACATCGCGTAAAGCGTGTTATACTCATACTCTAAGTCATACTCTACAGAGACCGATTATAACATCCTCGCTTCTGTATTCGTCAATTCATTCAAAGCAGCAAGGATAATCGCGCTTCTTGATCGATCGAACGCAACGGACGACGATGGAATTCCCTTTTGCGTCGTAGCAGTACGACAACTATGGTTCGGTCAAATTACAAATCATTCAAGAATCCTTATAGACAAGATGTTCATGAATTGTTCCTAACCGATAATTTCGTTTGGTTGATAGTAGTAGTGCAAGAGACAGGATGTGGATTCTTCCAAAATAATAATTCATGCTTTTTCATCCCACGAGCTCAGCCCGGTTTTACAGTTTGTTTATGTAACAAATTTCGAGCGGAATAGGTTGAATGAGTAATAAAAGTGCACGGTGATGATTCTAGGGCTCTATGAGTTCACAACAAAATTTGGTCAAGCTTGCAATCTGTGTCAAGTGAGGTAGGGGAACTCGATTAATCTTATAATAATTGATGCACCATTGATCTATCCGTGCTCGCCAGCGACAACCTACTGAACATCAGCTTATCCTAGTTCACTAATGATCCAGTACGTTTAGGTATACACTGTAGTTTCAATGAATATATTGAGATCATGCTGAAACTTGAGTGGACTCCGGGGTCGAACGGATTTTTGTCGCTCATGTTCCAGTGAGCATGGATTCCAGTGCTTCAAGAGTTCCGGTAGATCATACTCTCTGAAGTTCCAGTGTATCTCACTGGCGAATCGGTGAGCACTCGCTTCAAACATTTTATTTTTATTTTATTTTATTTTAAACAATATACGGGCTAGAAGCCCTTTACAACATTAGTGTTGCTCACTGAAAATTCAGAGAGTATGATCTACCGGAACTCTTGAAGCACTGGAATTTCAGTGAATCGTCTGACTGATGTACCAATGATACTCCCGACGGCGACCCTCTTTGGTCTCTCAAGTTCCATAACTTGGTTTTTGGCACTACGATGTACGTACGTAGTAAAATCATCAGTGAAAGTGGCTTCGAAATCGATTAAAGTTCCGTGACTTATCACCGATGAACACGGAAAGAAAGCTGTCCATAAGTTATTACGTTTCGTTTCTACCGATTTACAAAAATTCTCCAGTGACGTCGCACACTATTAAAAAAAGAAGGCCACGGGCCAATGTTAATTGCCCCGTGAAAACGGACTTTTTTCAGACGCTGCAACAGGTCATTTTGTAGCTTTTTACATCTAGTTTCTGAATCTTTTTCCCTCGAGATGCCTAAGAGTGGTCTGTGGGGGTGGCATCCTCCAGAACGAAGAAATGTGCAAAAAGCCGACCAAAAAAGCGATTTTACTCGAAGGGGATGCATTTTGAGCTGAAAGTGAAGGTAACCGAAATTGTAGATTTTTGTCCGACAAATCAAGAACAATTGCCAGTATTTCAGAAAATTCACATTTTGGGGGGGTTTTAGGGGGTTTTGGGGAGGGTTTTTGTACTCTCTTGAAAAATCTGACCACGTCAATCAGAAGAACGGGAAATTTTACGTCAAAATGAGTGTTTTTAAAAATTTTTAAAACCTGTGACGGGTAAAGTCCCATCACTCTCTCCTCGGCAAATAGATATAAGTTATTATCGAATCTCATATATTGATGTATCCAAAAGATTGTTACAGGTGTATACCCGAGTAGCAGCAAAGGGAGAGCAACACACAGGTTTGAATATGAGAGAGACAGAGAATGCGCGCGCGCCCAAAATGGCTGGCCAATAGGAACGCAGCTCGCGGCTCGCGCAGTTCGCGGCCATTCCATGAGCGAGCAGACTTGTTCCGTCGATCGTCCGCTACACATCGTGTGACCCGTATCTAGGCTAACCTCTCCCGCGCCGCGTGTGCTCCGGTCGCCCCGACATCCGACGCAGGTCCTGCAGGTGCCGAGGCTTCCGTACCCAACGGCAACGGGGGTTATTTCACCCGGACTTGTGCGACAGTCAGCGGACTCCCGACCTTTGGCGTTCCCGAGGCAGCGGCCTGTTGAAAAGCGTCTTCGCAGCGTGAGTACCAGCCGAGAATGTATCTCTCTCTCTCTCTCATTGTGTGCGGCTCTCCCTCGCGAGTTTTTCACCTGTTGCGTTCGCGCCCGGATGCGCTTTGTAAATTATCGATTGAATAAATCCAAATCTTGTTAACTTTACCTGCTCGCGTTATCACTCATCTGTGTTTCCTCGTGAACTCGTCCTAATCTTATCATGCGCTAATGCGTAGTACGAGCAGCACTGGCCGACAGGAGGCCAGTGTCCACGAGGAAGACGCCGCCAAGCAGATCCTGGCGAGCCGCATTGCACATTGCGGACTCGCATTAATAATTAATGTGACGAGATAATATACCGTCATAAATGGCGCCCAACGAAAAAATCCACTAGCTGGACAAATAATTGCGCGTTCGCGAGTGTTATGAACCTAGTGCGCGGATCATCATCGTCGCCGTCGCCGGCTAATAAAATCGCGCGCCATCGAAATTTCTCTGCTGCTTCAAGCGGGAAAGCGGTGATATATACATATATAGTAGCTGCATTGGTGTGCGTATACCGGGACATTATGTATAGCGACGCGAGTGATGCGACGACGCAGGTGTGCTGATCGCGTGATTATTCATCGGTTAGATGATCGATTTGAATTCATCGTGGAAGTGACGCGATATACATATATTTAATTATCGATCGCGCTTGAATCAGCTGTATAGCTGCAAGCCCCTTTCACGCTAGTGCTGCTTATTAATTACAGGCAGCCCGTATTACGCTCGTATGCGTGGATATTATATCCACAGGCGAGCAGAATTTCAAATCGGAAAAATCTTTGCGTTTGAAAATTGCGTCGACGCGAGTGTGCGGAATGCTATAGTGTGTCGGTATGAGTGTATATAGATATACAACGACTATAGGGCATTCAAGTCTCCGGATGCGAGGCAAGATACAGTGACTCTGTGGCTTTTATAATGTTGCGATTTTGCTGAAAATTTTTCTCTCGTGTTTTACGTGCATCTGCTAAGGCATAGCAGCTTTCCAGTGCGGAAAAACCGGAAAATTCGTGGAAATTTCTGGAGTCATGGTAAAAATTATTTCATTAAATTTTGTAAAATCGAGAAAAAATCGGTTCATGCTACAGATCGCCAAATCTTGCAGCGCATTCGCATTAGTACCGCGATTTAGTAATAATTTTGCGAAAATGATGCGAAATGGAGTTGAAATCTTGCGTTTAGTTCTAAAATTGCACTTTTCAAACTGGAATTTTTTTAAAGCACTGCAAAATGCAGAAACGTGCAATTCTTGCAGTTATCTGCGGGAATGAATTATTGTAAGGTATGATCAGTGTGCAGAGTGTTGGTGTGATGGAATGTTGGATGTTTGCGCATCCTGTACTCGCATTTTTGAATTTCTAGAGTTCCGTTAAGGGTTTCCAGGTGAAATTTGGACCAGTCAATGCGCTCTGCGCTCTTCGATTCCTAGATGTGGAATAATTCTGGATCAAGTTTATGTCGTCTGCTAGTGCAACAGACTATCTTGTAAACTAGCTAGGTCGCGTTACAACTCCAAACAAAATATCCTCTCGTAATTTTTGCGTTAGTATAAGTAAATGACGCACACTTTAGCCAAAATTGAATAGATTTAGGCTCTCTCAGTTACTTTTGAGTAAATATCGCTTAAATTTTTAAGTAATTCCTGAATTTTGAAATTTCTCAGAAATTCTTACAGATTTATTTCTTGAATTTCTTTGGATTGAAATTTCATTTCCGGACGAACGAAACGCGAAACTGAGAGCGGCGCTTGTATGCAAATCCAGATTGTGTAATTAATGGAAACTTCTTGTGCTATGTGACAGCACTCAAATAAAATTTTGGCCGAAGTGAGCAGATGCATACTGCTGCACCGCGTTAGTAAATATTAGCGAGGGATTGATTTATTTACTTTGTAAAATGGCGACTTACGCAGATTTTTCACAAGATCTCGAGTCACAAATTCAAGATTGGCTCGGGAATAAAAGGCAAGCAGAACTGATACCTATTTTAGAAGATCTTGAATTAAAGAAATCTGGTTCATATTTTGAAAAACTCGATAGACTTGCCTCTAGATTACGCGGCGAGTACAGGGAGAATGATTTCGCGCGGATCGATGAAGAGATCGAAGAAGCTGAACTGAAGACTCGTCGAGAAGTGAAGCTCGAGACAATTTTGGCTGAAATTGGAGTCACTGAAGAACACCGCCGAATAATCGTATCGCGTGCGCACACGCCACATGAAGAAACGGATACATCTCTATTGGGTATGCCGTTGGCAAATAGCTCACACCAAGTCGTCCCTGGAATGCAAACGACTGAAGACGCTTCGAGTAGGAATTTGGGGGTACATACAAGCAGCGCCGCGGGCACCGGTCGTGGTACAGGGATCATGTCAAGGGTTCCACCGGTCACCCTGCAAAATCTAGCGCCACCGCAAATATCCGTACCTCAAACGTCATCCACTCAAACTATAACAACAACAGCTGATCTATCAACATCTACATGGAATCCCATGCCTTCGTTTTCGTCATCCGGAATTTCGCTGTTGACCCAAGAACAAATAGATAGAGGGATCGTACCATCAAAAGTAACAGTTCGTGGGCAATACCAAATAACAATAGGTGATGACACCACGACTACAACAACTGTTACTGCAACTCAAGGCGATTCGCTTCTATATAACAACTCTGCAGGTTCAAGGGGTATGGCAGTTGTGCAAGATAGTGCTGGTAAGCAGTACCGAGTACCACGTGACTTGTTGGTACAAGTCGAAAGGGCCTTAGACGAGGTGACTCAAGCCCAAGCAACCCAAGTCACGCAGTCACAAATCTTCACGCCTGGTTCTCTACAATCCTCGACATATCAAGGCACTTCAAGAGTAACTTTCGGCGATTACCACAACGTAAGACATATCCATAACGATAATAATTACAATGTGAGCGATTTCACGACTGCGGTATCGCAATGCTTTCCGAACCCACTAAGCTTTGGAAGATCAGCGCTGAACGCACACACACCTAGCTTTACACCTTCTTTTGGAAGAATACCTGGGAGTGGACCAATGAGCTCAACAGCACAAATTCCAAACAACATTGCTCAAGATCTCGGAGGCATGAGCTCCCCAAATAACAATGCTTTTCGTAATGACCCTGCGGTTGCGAATACCGCGCCCGGGGGGAGGGTGTCATCAGAGACTATCTCGACATCCAGATCACAAAGGCCTGCTAATTCAAGTTATAATAAGCAGGATGTCGGAAAAATTGTTAGAGCCTGGAAAATAAATTTCACAGGCGGGGAAAAATCTATAAGTATTGAAGAATTCATCCAACGAGTAGATGAATGCCGTGCTTTGGCACACATTGATGATGAGGATTTACTCAACGGAATGACAGAGCTTATGACTGGCGCAGCGCTAATTTGGTGCCGTCAAGCTCGGAAAAAATGGACAACTTGGGACGATTTTTGCGCAAGCGCTCGCCGTACATACGGTGTAGACCGCAATTTCCAACACAAGCTAATAGTGGAAGCGCAGACGCGTACCCAAGGGAAACAAGAACCTGCCAGGGATTATATCTTCAGTCTGCTCACGATTTTAGGCAGATTTGATAGACCTTGGGGAGAGGAAGAACAACTTGATCTTCTGTACAGGAATATGATCCCTGAAATAAGAAAACTGGTGCGTAGGCAAGAAGTTACGGACATCGACTCTCTTCTCGAGCTCGCAAGAGATGCAGAGAGTTTGTTATGGTCTGAGAAGAACTACAAACCACCACCACCCCCGGAGATGGCTCTGCTCCCAGAAGTCGCGTGTCATAGCGCAAGGGCAGAGACCAAACAAAATAAATCGAACCTCGCGGCGTTGAGCGATCCTCCGCCTAGCGAATTGACTACAGTTTTGAGCAGACTCGTGGAAGCAACGTCTAAACTAACCACTGCTTCACAGGCTCCGGCTGCTGCTGCGCCAACGCCACCAAATCTCGAGTCGATCATAAATAAAGCGGTTGCAAACGCGTTAAAAAATGCAAATTCAAACTCTGGGGCAGCTGCTAAGCCTAGTGCACCAAATTCAACTTCGACCAACTCATCAGAGAAACCTGCTGCCGATCAAGAGGCGAAGAAGAATTGGAGGAGAAGCAAGAAGAAGAAGAAGGATCCTGCCCAGGAGGGCGAAGACAAGTCTGACAAAGTGGTCAGCAAGCATAATGCAAACAAAGACCCTGGTCCCAAAGAGAATATGCAGTGTTATGGCTGCGGGTGGCCAGGTCATATCAGACCCACTTGTCCTGAGTGTTCGGGAAAAGCGGAGGGGGACAAGTAGATGAGGTCGCTGCTGTCCCCAGCCAGGAGCACGAGACCTGCCCGGGGCTACCACCTTCTCCTGATACTGCGTCTATCAGTGAATTTCCTCCAATTTTCTGTGAAGATTGCGGGGAAACGCATTATATTGGGAGTATTGAAAATAAACCGGACCATTTCCCTCGTTGGTGGGTGGACGTGGAAATCGACAAGTTTAGCGTTCGCGCACTGTTCGATCCGGGTGCTTCAAGGACAGCTCTTGGCCCAGTTGGTCTTCAAATAGCGACAGCTCTAGGCCAAAAAATTGAACCTTATTATGGTCCAGGCGCCAGACTCGCAGATGGGAATTGTACACCTATACTTGGTGAAGTTGAACTTCCTTTTACTATAGGAGGAATAACCAGAACAGTATGGGCCATCGTGCTGAGAGAGGCAGATGCCGACCTGCTTATTGGTGGAGATCTCATACGAGCTCTTGATGCGCAATTATTACCGCGCGAAAATATGCTTCGCCTTGAGGGACGAGCGGAACTCCTTCCAGTCGAACTGGCTTCAATGACATGCAATGAAACGCCTGTATCCTCTGCTGGATTGGCACATCTTGCAGAAGCTCAGAGAGACAAGCTGCAGCGAATGTTGGATAGGACGCTTCCGGCCAATGATGGTAAACTTGGTCGTACCAAATGGATTAAGCATAAAATCGAGCTCACAGATAACACGCCGATTAAACAAAAGTATTATCCAGTATCCAAGAAACTTGAAGCAATAATGCATAAGCAAGTCAACGAGTGGTTAGAACAAGGGATCATCCGGAGATCCAAGTCTCAATGGTCGAGTCCTGTGGTCATGGTTTTAAAACCAGACGGGACATATCGCATGTGCGTCGACTACCGCAAGTTGAATAAAAAGTCAAAGCTGTGTGCTTATCCTCAACGTTTTATGGACGTGATAATGCGAAAACTACGCAATGCAAAATATATCTCAGTGATTGACTTAAGCAAAGCGTTTTTGCAAATAGAGCTAGAAGAAGAGTCTATCCCTATGACCGCGTTCGTAGTTCAAAATCTAGGGTTATTTGAGTTTGTAACCATGCCCTTCGGTCTCTCAGGAGCGCCATCTACCTGCCAACAACTTGCCGACATGGTCATTACACCAGAATTATCGGAATGGGTAGTTACGTATTTAGATGACTCACTGATTGTGACCGAAACCTTCGAAAAACACATCGAAGTTCTGGAAAAATTCCTCAATCGCCTGAACGAAGCTAACCTCACCGTTAATCGTGAGAAAAGCGTTTGGTGCGCAAAGGAGGTTAGATTTTTGGGACTGTTAGTAAATCAAGACGGTTGCCGTCCAGATCCCTCCAGAATTTCACCAATCATGGATTTTCCAGTACCAAAAAAGATCAAAAAATTGCAGAGCTTTTTAGGCATGGCCTCGTGGTACAGAAAATTTTTGAAAGACTTTGCAACTATTGCTGAACCTCTTACAAGGCTCACAAAGAAAAACGTGAAGTACGTATGGGGCACCGAGCAACAAAAGTCCTTTGATAGGATTAAAGCGCTAGTCGCAACAGCTCCGGTTTTAGCCCAACCTTCATTTGAACCTGAACATCAGTTCTGTATCCAGACCGATGCTTCGAACACCGGCCTGGGTGCAGTGCTTACACAGACGATTGACGACGAAGAAAGAGTTATTTGCTTCGCTAGTCGTGTACTCACACGAGCAGAGGCAAACTACTCTGTCAGCGAACGTGAGGGCCTTGCAGTTCTATGGGCGATCCGCAAATGGCGCTGTTATGTCGAAGGATACCATTTCAAAGTGATAACCGACCATAGTTGTCTAATGTGGTTATGCAACTTGAAGAATCCGACAGGACGTCTAGCAAGGTGGGCTCTCGAGCTACAATCGTACTCGTTCGACATAGAATACCGCAAGGGCAAGCTTAATGTCGTACCCGATTGTTTATCTCGCATGTATGAAGATGAAACAGAGGAGGGGTTAGCTGCTGTGCAACCATTGGTGCCAGAGACGCAAGATGCGTGGTACTTGAAAACGTATCAAGCAGTCTCAGAAAATCCTGAAGATTACCCACATATGAAGATCACGGGGGGTCGATTATACATCTGGCGGCCAAATCGCATATTAGAAGATCTCGTCTCAGACGACGACGCCTGGAAACTCGTTCTGGCCAGAGAGCAAAGGGCACAAGTCATGTCTGAAGGACACTGCGAAGCAACGGCTGGCCATTTCGGCCGCACCAAAACAGTAGATCGCATCGCACGCTATTACTTTTGGCCCAGCCTATACAAGGATGTCGCGAACTTTGTAAAAGGCTGTTCCATCTGTCAACAAGTAAAAGTGCAGCAACTACCTCCAGCGGGACTCATGGGTAAACGACAAGCAAAGAAACCTTGGTCAATGGTAGCTGCGGATTGTATGGGCCCATACGTCCGCACGGTCCAGGGCAATAAACATATCATCGTTTTCGTGGATCTCTTTACACGTTGGGTAGAGATCGTAGCAACGAGACGCGCTGACGCAAAAACTGTCATCAAGGAACTCAAGGAGCGAATTTTCATGCGCTTTGGTACGCCAGAAATTTTCCATGCGGATAATGGCAAGGAGTTCAAAAACAAAGAACTTGAGACGTTCTTGACAGAAAATGGCGTCAAACAATCATTTAGTCCAGCTTATCATCCGCAAGCTAATCCGACGGAAAATAAGAACCGTACGCTTCGCGCTAGGATAACAGCATTCGTGACTGAAAACCACAACACGTGGGATGAAAAATTACCTGAGCTGATGTTTGCAATAAACACAGCCACCCAAGAATCGACAAAAATGTCTCCAGCGTTCCTAAACCTAGGAAGGAACCCCACACCTCCACATACGTTTCGTAGACAGGAGGATGTGGCAGCTGCAGAAGCCGCAGAGGCCGAAGAGCTTGGAACATGGGAAAACCATATGGAAAATTTAAGTAAGTTGCGTGAAATTGCAGCAGACAACTCAGCTAAAGCGCAAGAACGCCAGAGCAAATATTATAATGCTCACCGCCGTGACGTGCAGTATGCCGTCGGCGAAAAAGTTTGGATGCGCAATCGCATTTTGTCGTCTGCAGTCAAAGGCATTTCCGCTAAACTTGCACCTAAATACAGAGGACCTGGCAAGATCTCAGCAAAACTGGGTGAGAATGTATACGAGGTAGTTGACGACGACAATGTCTCACTCGGAACATTCCCAGTATGCGATCTTAAGCCATTTTTCTCAAACGAGGAGGAACCGGACCGGACGGATGCTGTTTCTGAAGAAGACGAGAGTGATGCTGTTTCTGAAGAAGACGAGGGCGTGACGACTGCACGGCAGAACGACCTCGAGCTTCAACCAGACGAGTCCAACGATGAAATTGTAAATGATGCGCAAACGCGATTGCGAGCGAAACCGCGGGGCAGACCCCGGAAAACGCGTATAACCGTGAATACCGGAGCACCGTCAGCACGCGATCCGAACACTGCGACCGTTCCGCAAAGTACGTCTGACGCGGAGAGCGAACAACCTGCGAATGATCCGTCGTATGCGAGAAATGATCAGGAAACAGACACACCGGAAACGAATGACCAACGCGCGGAGACCGATCAGCACACCGATTCAAACACCGTAAAACGTCGCGGGCGGCCTAAAGGTTCGAAGAATGCGCCATCGCTGCGATTACCATCGGACGAGACTTCACCTCGGAAAACTCGGTCCGGAAAAATCATTTCACCTTCTCATTATTGATCAACCACCCGGGCTTCCGCTAATTATTGCGTCATCGCTGTCAAGGGAGAGCCCACGCAAGTGGCAACATTTTTTTTTTTTTCTCTTCCCTTGATTTCCATTTTCCTTTTCTAGTATTTACATATTTACAATTATATACAATTATCTACATATTTACATACTTACACTTTCTATCTACAATGCCATACTTGATATGGAAAAGTTCCTTTTGTTGAGATCAGAATGGACAAAAACTAAGTCACTAATCAAGTGCATTTTTCTTTCGTTCTCTTTTATTTTGAAGACTGATGATGTGTACATCTTGTCATTTAGATGCCAAATGCGCATTCGCTTATTGAGGCAATCAGCCAAAGTTTATTTTTTACGAGATTAGTCGACAGGTCCGACGATTATATTTTTGTACTTTTGATAAAATAAATAATTTTTCTAATAACTTTTATTTTCATCATAGTTGCCTCAGAGAGAGATCTTCTCGAGCCGGTACGCTTAGGCTAACGGCGTCTGGGGGGAGGGTATGTGACGGGTAAAGTCCCATCACTCGCTCCTCGGCAAATAGATATAAGTTATTATCGAATCTCATATATTGATGTATCCAAAAGATTGTTACAGGTGTATACCCGAGTAGCAGCAAAGGGAGAGCAACACACAGGTTTGAATATGAGAGAGACAGAGAATGCGCGCGCGCCCAAAATGGCTGGCCAATAGGAACGCAGCTCGCGGCTCGCGCAGTTCGCGGCCATTCCATGAGCGAGCAGACTTGTTCCGTCGATCGTCCGCTACACATCGTGTGACCCGTATCTAGGCTAACCTCTCCCGCGCCGCGTGTGCTCCGGTCGCCCCGACATCCGACGCAGGTCCTGCAGGTGCCGAGGCTTCCGTACCCAACGGCAACGGGGGTTATTTCACCCGGACTTGTGCGACAGTCAGCGGACTCCCGACCTTTGGCGTTCCCGAGGCAGCGGCCTGTTGAAAAGCGTCTTCGCAGCGTGAGTACCAGCCGAGAATGTATCTCTCTCTCTCTCTCATTGTGTGCGGCTCTCCCTCGCGAGTTTTTCACCTGTTGCGTTCGCGCCCGGATGCGCTTTGTAAATTATCGATTGAATAAATCCAAATCTTGTTAACTTTACCTGCTCGCGTTATCACTCATCTGTGTTTCCTCGTGAACTCGTCCTAATCTTATCATGCGCTAATGCGTAGTACGAGCAGCACTGGCCGACAGGAGGCCAGTGTCCACGAGGAAGACGCCGCCAAGCAGATCCTGGCGAGCCGCATTGCACATTGCGGACTCGCATTAATAATTAATGTGACGAGATAATATACCGTCATAAACCTTGTGAAATTATTCCCAGCGGGACATACAGACTCAGACCACATTTAAAGTATTTAGTAAGACTGAGCCAAAAATCATGATTTGAATCAGGGTTTTGCGAGTTCTGCGATAATGAGGATCGTTTGAGTGTATTTTGGTGTCAATTACCTACAGTTTGCGCCCAAGCAGAGTCAATTACTCGTCATTTACGCCCAAATAGAGCTCTATACATTGCCGCGACCGCCCAGGAGAACCGATACCCCAAGATTCATCCCGATTCTTCACCTACATTGATCACGCGTCAGTGAACAATCTTTATCTGAAACTGGGTTCCATGAGTTCTTCAAGCATAAGAGTTGTTCGGATGTATTGTTGTGTTGAATAACCATCATTTGCACCCGAATGGAGCTCTGTTTATTGCCGCCAAGAACCAGGAGACTCAATTCCACCCAAGTTACACGATTCTCTATCTAATCACACTTTTCGAACTTGAATCGTCCTCTTTTATAAACCAATGATATTAAATTCGTAAATCGGCATTTGGAGGACTAATTTCCTCCATTGGTGACCTCATTGGTGACCTCGGATTTCAGGCCATTTTTGATGAGAAATTATCTATCGGGGTTTGATCGTCAAGATGTTAATCAAAGAAAAAATGCATTCGATATACATCGTCAAAAAAATGCCGCGGCACGGAACTCGAATTACACTTTTCGAACTTGAATCGTCCTCTTTTATCAATCAATGATATTAAACCCGTAAATCGGCATTTGGAGTGTATGAGAGTGACATGGAGACAGACCTGCCGAGCCCTGGACAGCTTAGCTAGTAGAGTGTCTTCCCCGGTGACAAGGAGGCCCCAGTTCGATCCTAGATCGAAGCATTTTTTTACGATGCCATTCAAATGCATCTTTTCTGTGATTAACATCTCGACGATCAAACCCCGATCGATAATTTCTCATCAATAATGGTCTCAAATCCGAGGTCACCAATAGAGAGATAAAAATTGGTCCTCCAAATATCGATTTGCGGATTTAATATCATTGATTCATAAAAGAGGACGATTCAAGTCCGAGAAGTGTAATTAGATAGAGAATCGTGTAATTTGGGTGAAATTGAGTCCCCTGGTTCTCGGCGGCAATAACCAGAGCTCTATTTAGGTGCAAATGATGGGTATTTGACACAAAGATACATTCAAACAACTCCTATCCTTGCAGAACTCATGGAACCCAGATTCAGATAAAGATTGTTCACTGACTCGTGATCAATGTAGGTGAAAAATCATGATAAGACTTGGGGTATCCGTTCTCCTGGGCCTTCGCGGCAATGTATAGGGTTCTATCCTTCCCCCCTCCATTCACTTTTTTCAAAAGTATAACTTGGTGAGTATGAGTTGTTCCTCAAAACTTATTGATTTTTATCAGGTTTTCACAGTAAAAATGATGATTGATTCAAATCAGCTGTATTACATAGTTTCAACTCTTGAAAGAAATGAAATCAAAGGAACTATGTCGAGTATTTCTGTAAGTTTGAGAGACCAACCATTTTCCGGGCAAAATACTTATGGCATTGTTTCAACTCGTGAAAGGAATGAAATGAATAAGAAACCATGTCGAGAGTTTTACGAACAAGTTTGATTGTATAAGGTCATGGATTTCGGAAATTTTGCACGGTCTTTTTTATTCGTTGTTTATTAAAACCAGAACTTGAATTGGAAAAATTGAAGAAGTCAAATATAGTTGATTGAAGAATCACGCTAATTATTCTCGAAACTGTAGATTTTTCTTTGAAAATGTGGAGCGAATCACTCGTTGCTCTTATATGATAATTCATATAATACATGAGAGAGCAACGAGTGATTCGCTCCACATTTTCAAAGAAAAATCTACAGTTCCGAGAATAATTAGCGTGATTCTTCAATCAACTATATTTGACTTCTTCAATTTTTCCAATTCAAGTTCTGGTTTTAATAAACAACGAATAAAAAAGACCGTGCAAAATTTCCGAAATCCATGACCTTATACAATCAAACTTGTTCGTAAAACTCTCGACATGGTTTCTTATTCATTTCATTCCTTTCACGAGTTGAAACAATGCCATAAGTATTTTGCCCGGAAAATGGTTGGTCTCTCAAACTTACAGAAATACTCGACATAGTTCCTTTGATTTCATTTCTTTCAAGAGTTGAAACTATGTAATACAGCTGATTTGAATCAATCATCATTTTTACTGTGAAAACCTGATAAAAATCAATAAGTTTTGAGGAACAACTCATACTCGCCAAGTTATACTTTTGAAAAAAGTGAATGGAGGGGGGAAGGATCTAATTTCTTTCTTATGAAAATCAGAACAAAGAAATCAACTTCCTTATCTGATCACAGCTTTTGAGAATCTGTTGATCACATATCCCTCTAGAATATAAACAATTATTTCACTCAGATCATCTTTTTGATCAAGTTGACTTGGAGCGGCTCTTGATTTACTTGAGAAATTCTTCAATATTATTCCAACCAAGTATCGAGTCTATATTTTTGAACGAGACATTGCTCTTCATCTAGGACTATTCTATTTACTATTCTTTATCTATTTATCTTATTCTAGGACTTTATCTATTTATCTTATTCTAGGACTCACCTCATTTATAAGAATTCAGAAAATTTCCTTATCACAATCATAAAATCAAAGCTTGAGCAGTATTAGATATTCCTTATTCAGAGAAAAAGTTGGGATGTTACGATTGTGATTAAGAGTCTCCTGATTCCTCATTGTTCAGGATATGTTTTAAAACCAGAAGATTAATATATCCCTGGTTACAAACATAATATCAATATTGGGAGTGAAGTAGTATTGAGGAATAATACAAGAGGAGCAAAAGCCGATCCAAGTCAACTTTAGTCACAAGATAATTTGAGTGACATAGGTTTTGCTACCCTACATAAATATTTGATTCACTGATAGTCAAAAGTTGTGAGCAGACTTTCAAGCTTCAACCGATATAGTGTCCAGAAGTTCAAATTCCCATTTTATGAAGCGCTTTAATATCTTCTCCACATCACATCTCATCTCAACTCATGAGTTACAACACATGATTTCAAACTTTCTTGGAGTAGCAATAACTCTGCTAGAACTTTTTAGTTATACTAAATGGACCCATGAGTTGCATGTGTGATTGTGACGATGGAAGAGTTATTAATCTGGATCTGAAATATTGTGGAAAAGTGTGGTAGTTCTATCAAATGCGCTTGACCACTTGCCAATATTTCTTGTCACATACCAGCTCTCAAACTTCTTACTTGATGGCACCAACGAATAGAACGCAAAAATCAGCCCAGAAGCAGTCAAAATAATAAAATGTATTGTCTGGTCCTCACAGCAATATCGACTCTTGATTGTAATTTCAGTAGACCAAGAGTAAAATAATGCCCGCTCAACCTCTATTAATTTAGATTATTCAGTGTATTGCATGTAATAACATATAATCAATTACTGAAACTTCCCATCCAACTTTTGACTGAATGTTTAGAAAAAAAAAAAAACATGGAAAGCAATATCACAAGTATTAACGCAGATGAAGTGACTTATTGGACCACAAAGCCATATTCTCATGTACTTGGCAAATGCTTACTGATTCTTCTGAAGACTGAAGGCATTGAGTACTGCATCACATACAAGACTTCAAAGTTGCATCTATAAACTCCTAATCTGATGGGGCAAAGAATCCCAACATACATCTTGCACAGGTTTTCACAATATACCGCGTTTAAGAATACCTTACTCTCAAACTCTCAATAGCTCCTTTTTTCATAAAAACATACACATTTTGCATCTATTTTGTCCAAACAATAATGCATGCACTCATTGAGTGTGCGGCACCGCGATGCATGGCGATGTAAACAAAGCAGACGGATCTTCTCTCTCTCCTCTCTCTCTCACACTCTCACTCGCTCGTCGACAACTCTCGAATCGAAGCTGTGCGTTCGAGGGTCTAAACAAATCGAAGCTGCTTTCGAGGTCTAAACAAATCGAATGGATAATTTTTTTGAGGTGGTGAAAATTGGCGAAGCGAAATAAAAGTCCCAGCGGTCAGAATCGGAAAATTGATGACGCCAACAGTGAGTCCGTATTAAAACAGCCCTGAATAGAGAAGCAGAAGATGTTTGTGCACCCGGGTGGTTGGAATAAGTAAGATGGGAAAAATGTGTGAGGTTAGAAAACCCCCAATTCAAAGTATATAAGGCACAGCGCCTCGCTCGATTTTTTGTCTGCTCATACTCGCCAGCGAGGCGCTATCGCGCCTCTTGATTTGGGCACAGATGACGAGTTATTGACACGAAAATAAACTTAAACAACTAGCATCATTGCAGAACTCGCCAAACTCAGATTCAGATAGAGGTTTTCGGCCTACTGGTGATCAATATAGTCAGAGAATCGTGATGAATCTTGCGATGGAATTCGTTGATCACAATATCGGTCCTCCTGGGCCTTGGCGGCAATGTACAGAGCTCTATTTGGGCGAAAATGACGAGTAATTGACACGGAAATACACTTGAACAACTGTTATCATTGCAGAACTCGCAATATCAGATTCAGATAAAGATTTTCGGCCTACTCGTGATCAATATAGTGAAAAAATCGTATTGAATCTTGTGATGGAATTCGTTGATCACAATATCGGTCCTCCGGGGCCTTGGCGGCAATGTACAGGGTTCTGCTTAGGCGCACATTGTAGGTAATCGACACCGCAATATACTCGAATGACCTTTGTTATTGCAGAACTCGCGGAATCCAGATTCAAATCTCGATATTGTGATGAATATAGGTGAGAAATCGCAGAGGCCCGGGTAGTATCGAGTCTCCCAGTCCTTGGCGGCAATGTACAGAGCTCTGCTGGGTCGGAAATGGTAGGTAATTGACACCACGATACACTCAAACAATTCTCTTTATTGCAGAACTGATAGAATCTATATTCGAATCGAGATTGTTAACCTACTCGTGATCAATGTAGGTGAAGAATCGTGATAAATCTTGGGGTATCGGTTCTCCTGCGCCTTCGCGGCAATGTATAGAGCTCTATTTGGGCGAAAATGACGAGTGATTGACACGGAAATATACTTGAACAACTGTCATCATTGCAGAACTTGCAAAACTCAGATTCAGATAGAGATTTTCGGCCTACTCGTGATCAATATAGTGGAAGAATCGTGATGAATCTTGTGATGGAATTCGTTGATCACAATATCGGTCCTCCGGGGCCTTCTCGGCAATGTACAGGGTTCTGCTTAGACGCAGATTGTAGGTAATCGACACCGCAATACACTCAAATGACTTTTTTTATTGCAGAACTTGCCAAACCCAGATTCAAATCTCGATCTTGTGATGAATATAGGTGAACAATCGTAAAGGCCCGGCTAAAATCGAGTCTTCCAGTCCTTGGCGGCAATGTACAGAGCTCTGCTTGGGCGCAAATTGTAGGTAATTGACACCACAATACACTTAAACGATTCTCGTTATTGCAGAACTCGCAAAACCCTGATTCAAGTCATGAGTTCTAGCTCAGTCTTGACTAAATAGGTAAAATGTGGTCTGAATCTGTATGTCCCGCTGGGAATAATTTCACAAAGT
This sequence comes from Eretmocerus hayati, assembly GCA_029851415.1. Lineage (NCBI taxonomy): Eukaryota > Metazoa > Arthropoda > Insecta > Hymenoptera > Aphelinidae > Eretmocerus > Eretmocerus hayati. The sequence goes on along the minus strand of CM056742.1, from coordinate 191,616,395 downwards.
TCTGAAAATTTTCAAAAACACTTATTTTGACGTGAAATTTCCCGTTCTTTCGATTGACGTGGTCAGATTTTTCGTGAGTGTACATAAACCCTCCCCAAAACCCTCCAAAACCCCCAAAAACGACCCTAACCCCACAAAAATGTGAATTTCCTAAAATACTGGCAATGGTTCTTGATTTGTCGTACAAAAATCTACAATTTCGTTTATCCCCACTTTCAGCTCAAAATGCATCCCCTTCGAGTAAAACCACTTCTTTGGTCGGCTTTTTGCACATTTTCTCATTCTGGAGGATGCCACCCTCACAGACCGCTTGGAGGCATCTCGAGGGAAAAGGATTCAGAAACTAGATGTAAAAAGCTACAAAATGACCTGTTGCAGAGTCCCAAAATCGTCTTTTTTCACGGGGCAATTAATATTGTCCCGTGGCTTTTTTTTTAATAGTGTGCGTCGTAGTGCTAGCATCTAGAAATCATAACCATCGTCAGTTTTAACTGGAACTTAAGACCGTGTCGGGATCTGGCGCAGCACCGGGTCGCACTTGACGCAATACTTTTCCCATCAATGGAGACGAGGGTGGTCGCAAATGATACGAATTTCCTCACGAAAAGCGCTTCTGGTATCGATCAGTGAGGACAAACGTTTCTGTCTCCCTCAAGACTCGATCGACGGTGCAAGGTCGCGCTCCCTGAGAATCAGAATCGGAATATCTCGGGATTCTCCAATTCCTCCTCTAGAATACGATCTCTTCAGATCGTACCAGAGGCACATTTCTTGAGGAATTTTGAATCATTTGCGACCAATCCCGCCTCAATCGATAAAAAAACACTCGCGTAAGTTGTAACCGCGTCTTTGCAGCGAGGCTCTGTCATGGCTTCAAGGGCCTTGCTTCTCCAGGCCCGAATTCATAGTCATAGTCCGGAGTCTAGATTAGCCTATCCGGACTCCGGATTACGGCTTTGAATTCGAACCACGAACTGTGGTGGCACTGAAGAAAGTTTATTGCACTAAAGACTGATGAACACCTTCGAACGATTTATAAATGGAAAACTCAAAAAATGGTTCATTTTCCTGCGGTAGGGTGCATAAGAGGTGCCCCCCCTCCCGTGTGTGGGAGGGATTTTCGTCTTGTGGTAAATTCCATTGGATGGGACCCACTAGTAGGGCCCGCCGCACCGGACACCATAGAGGAACGCTCATTCCAGCTCTCGTAGTGGATATGTTTTGAATTCATCATTCGAACTCAAAGTTTAAATTAGTTTTATGTGAAACCCATCGACAGTACAAGATGGCCTCGAACTGCCGAACTTGCGAAAAGTAGGGAGGAGGGAGGTAGGTCTCGGAGATCTTCAGGTGATAATTGGTCATTTTAGGACATTGAAGCTGAACTAGTGTCAAAACCCGGTTGAAATTAAGAATTGTATAGCTGAAATTGAAGATCGTACACTCTTTTTCTCAATGCACAATCTTAAATTTCTGACAATTGCTTAATTTCAGAGTTCTCGGTGTAATTATTTAAGCCATTTACTTTCCCGAAGCTTTGGGGCGCGCCGGATTAATCTCTTCTTTCGCTTTCCAAAGATTACCGAATCTATACAACTTGTAGTCCAAAAGTCTATTCTAGCGAAGTTGGTCTAAAGAAAAACAGCCATTGAAGTCTGGATTGTTAGCTTGCGTATGTTATTCTCCGCAAAACTTGAACTAAGAATGCTCGAATCCCACAGGTAATGTCCGATACATATGGACGTCTGGTCGCAAATGCAACTTCAACGGATGTGACAGGCCTGATCTGCAGCCCCAGAATATCAACGGTTGGTTCTGGTCGGGCTCAGGTGCCAAAATTGGCCCAACGAACCAGCGCAACACCGGAGACTGGAGCGCCACGGGAGGATTCGGCACTCCTCAGCCAGACAATCGCGAGGCTCCTCAGGTACGTACATCAGTATTTACATCAAATTTGATTCAGGGCCATCGTGCCAAAATTATGCTAAATTTCTTCAACGACTAGAAGATCTTCATGTTCGTGGAATTGTGTACAGTACATGGTAGACAGTAAGCGGTTCAACATTTTTCATACCTATACGAAAGAAAGTTCACTCTCTCATAGTGAGATCATAAGAATTCAGTTAGAGACTTCGACCACTATGAAAAGAATCATTCGGTACAAGGTATGCGGCCCCGAAGTGTCCATCAAATGTAATTTTGCTTTGCAACGGAAATGAAGATCTACGAATTTCCACTCAGAGTCTGGTTCGCGCAATGTAATTGATCGTTTCCAATCTAACCACGGGTATCTTGCTGCGGAATCTCAATTTTTCAAAGCAGTTCCTCGGGAAGATTGACTCGCTTTCTGTATATGAGGGGTGCTTCCGGAAATCGGCAGGCTCTTGGCGCAGAATTGGAGGCTGCAATCTCGGGTTGTTATCAAAGAGATGGCAGTCGGTAGAAATTCATTCAGGATTTATCTGGATGTATATTTCTTGCAGATCTTTCCCCGTGAATGCTATGTGAAATTTTCAACTGCTTATCTCGCTTGCGTATTCTAAGGGTATATACAACAAGCGCTTTGCTATTCTGTTTGCAGGGCAACGACGAGTCGTGTCTGTCGATCCTCAACAACTTCTACAACGATGGAATAAAGTGGCACGATGTAGCCTGCCACCACGTGAAGCCGTTTGTCTGCGAAGACAGCGACGAACTGCTGAACTTTGTGGCCTCACGCAACCCCGGAATCAGGCTATGAGTCCCGGCTACCCCGACGCTCATCACGAGTTCGATCGACTCTGATCCTGGTCACTACTCGCGAAGCCTGCGACCGGCACCAGAATCGAGCGCTACGTTGTCCCAGCGTTGCGACGAGCCTCGAATATTGTAGCGCATGCAAAAGCCACTGCTCGACGAAAGCGATTCTCGTCTCCGAGCTGCGTTGACCATCGGCGATTGATGTCTCCGTCTTCACCCCAAGAGCAGCTCATCCCGCAAATCCCGTCTTCCAGACCCCGCAAACCTTGTCCACAACCGTTCCCGGAGTAGATAAAAATACGCGACCGGAAATTTAGGTCTGGGTACCCGCCAGACGTGGCTCACGCAAGGATTCGGCGCGATCGGTAACAATATGTACAAAAAATTACGGGAACACTGCGATTCTATGGCGCACTCGCATTCTGCAACCTGTGCAAATACTCGAGCCCCTGCAATCCTAGATCCCCAGAACCCACGTGTTCAGATCACTCATTCGATTCATCTGACCGTTATTGACCAATCATCCCATTGGATTTGTTTGTATGATATTCTTATAATTTATGAGTTATTCTTGATAAGCTTATAATAAAGATTATTATCATTTATGGAGGGTGTTTATATCATTACCGCTTGATACTTGCTTTACATACCCCACTGTATATCCGTTGCCGTCAGAATGGAAGCATGGAAGTACCCTGGTGAAAATATCTGATGAGAATCTTGAAGAATTTCAGAGTATCTCACGTACCTGAGATACTATGTGATACCATGTGATTCCTTACCCATTTTTGAAATGGGATTCTTTGAGATTCTCATTTGCCAGCTTTGAGATCCCATGAGTTTTCGTGGGATATTCATTGATCTACGGTGGTAGATTCGATGCGATCCAGTGAGATTTTCACTTACGAAGAGCACCCGCAGGGCATGGCATGAGCCATGGATTTGGCTGTAACTCTGGAGATGGTCTCCTTTTCCCACCAAAAAGTGAAACCCAAAGCCGCAGTCGCAAATGCCCAACCATTTTCAAGCTACAGCCTATGACATTAACATTGCTGATATGGGCCTATGTCCAAAAAAGATATATGGGCAAATCTCAGGAACTATGCGATTTAGACTTTGAAATTCCGAGAATTTCCAGAATGGCAGCACACCCTCCCATGAACTTTTGTTTGGCGTCTAAGTAATGCTCAAACAATGATGAAATGCTTGCGTAATTCACTTTTCATCACTCTAACCTAAAAATGCCGCGTTTAAATAGGATTTAAGGGTTCTCGTAATGAAAAAATATATCCGCACTTCGCTTGCAAGCCCATTTTGGGCACTGGAGGACATGTTTGTCTCGCTTCGCTCGATAGACAAACTGTCCTAGTGCCCAAAATGGGCTACCGCGCTCAGTACGGAAATATACTATTGGAGCTCCGCCGTGGATTTGTGAGGGAATAGAAGATTTTCCCATGTATTTGGATGGGACCCTCATATTCCCGTAATTCTAATTGACTCATGTGTATGTGAATACATGGCATTCTCGGTGTTGGCCCAATCGGTTGAAAATGTTGAAAGAATATCTCTCTAATTCAGTTGTAGCATAATTGTAGAAGGAGATATAAGCATAGAATGAAATTTAGATAAATGATTGAATTTCAATTGATCGGCTTTTGCCAGTAGCATTGTGTCAACAAATTTCTCTGACTCATGTCACAGATTGAGTTGAATTACTTCAACTCGAACTATGCACCTCCAAGCCTCGTATGGTTGCGAGGTTAACTTGAAGGATTTTAATGGAAAGAAGGGTGAGAAGAGACATATGGAAAAAATTTTGATTCTACGCTAGATTACAGTGCGTTTCGCCATTCCTCGTCAGATCTGGCGTAGAGTCAAAATTTTTTCCATATGTCTCTTCTCACCCTTCTTTCCACCAAAATCCTCCAAGTTAACCTCGCAACCATACGAGGCTTGGAGGTGCATAGTTCGAGTTGAAGTAATTCAACTCGATCTGTGACATGAGTCAGCGAAATTTGTTGACACAATGCTACTGGCAAAAGCCGATCAATTGAAATTCAATCATTTGTAATTCCCGCCAGTGATAAATACAGTGCTTGATCGTATCGATCGAACACAAATATTAGTTTGATATATATCCGACAGTAGGCTGAACATCTGTCGAGTCGATTTCATATGGGAATAGCGGGTTAAAATCACCTTTTTCGCAAGCGCTTGCGCATGTAAGACTTTCATATATAAAGCCGTTTAAGAGCTCGACGTTCGGCCACTTAGGCCAAGTGCGTCAGGGACTAACCTCGGCAGATCGTCTGTCCCCTTGACAAGCCAGATTTGACGAGGAATGGCGAAACGCACTGTAATCTAGCGTAGAGTCAAAATTCTTTCCATATGTCTCTTCTCACCCTTCTTTCCATCAAAATCCTCCAAGTTAACCTCGCAACCATACGAGGCTTGGAGGTGCATAGTTCGAGTTGGAGTAATTCAACTCGATCTGTGACATGAATCAGCGAAATTTGTTGACACAATGCTACTGGCAAAAGCCGATCAATTGAAATTCAATCATTTGTAATTCCCGCCAGTGATAAATACAGTGCTTGATCGTATCGATCGAACACAAATATTAGTTTGAAATTTAGATAAGATTTTATTGAATTATTTTAAAGCGATCCGCTCCTAGGGGAATTCAGATGATCTAAAGTAGGGTTTTTAAGGCAAGATATATCGTTTGCTTGAGGGGGAATTTTGATACAGTTCGTGTAAAATAGATCAAAATGTAGTTTTTTGTAAAATTTTTGATATTTGGAGGATGAATTGAGTTTTGATCATATTCAAAGGAATTTGAGATATTTCGGTATCAACCACGAGATTAAAAATGGGAAAAAAGTATCAACTCAATTTATTGGAATTTTGAGAAACCAGTCTGAGTAAGGGATATGACAAAAATATGAATATTGAAAAAAAATTAGATGCGTCCGTAGAACGCGCGATTGATGTAAAGGTTTGCTGGAAAGTACAACTTTTTAATTGAATTTTTCGTGTTTCGTTTGCCACATAATATATCTTTCCATTCATTTTGAAGTTAGATGATGATTGAGTTGTACAGATTCGAGGTGTAATCGACGGACATTTTCTCGTCACTACACGCACACTGCGCTATTCTTGTTTCTTATGGTTACATCTGTTTTGATTGAATACTCTACTCTCTCAACTCATAAAATCTATTTCGATGAAAAACACTTCTACAATCAAATTAGAGAGTTTCAAAGAACAAAATTTTGATATTTGAGCACCACTGTGCCAACTACGAATTTCGCTTCTAAAGGTTCTAACAAGCATATTACAACTCTTTGGAACATAGAAATCACTCGCACATGTGTGTAGATCTTCCCACTCATCGGTGCCGTGAGAATAACAGGGACACCCTATCAGGACCAAAACGATGCATTTTCGAGAGTACACGGAAGTTGACATTTGTCACTAAAATTGATCTCGATTAATGGTTCAAGCAACAGTCTTGGGGTTTAGATTTGGACATCAGATACCTGGCAAAATGAAGGCCAAGATCTCTGGCAGTGGGTTGCACTAGTAAGGCAGGGAACTGGCATGAAGAATAAGCAGAAGTGGGTTTTCTTCAAAAAGTACTTAGCAAAGTGTCGAAATCAGTTTTCCTTTGATACTTTGGAGCATGGAAAAGTTACGCCTCCCGATGAATCTTGAAAAGAAATTGACGTGGGTTGGGCTGAAATGAAACAAATTCACTTTTATCGAGGAAAGCTAAGCGAATCAGATTTCAGGCAAAATTGCGCCACGAAATGTACGATCTCAGCGTCCACAAGAAGAAAGGAAATTTGGTACTTGATGCTCAGTGGTGACGTTTTTGATTAGTCTGCCCGCAAGAATCCCGAACAAACTCGATCGTGCGAGCGATTGTGGCGCTTCACACTCACGAAGATCGAAAAAGTGAGAACCCACAACAGGGCTTGGAACTGACAATTAGACCCACTCCTGAATGATAATTTTCTGGGTAACCCCGAATCGAGAGACGCATCATTGAGACAGTAGCATCATCAAAAAATTCATCGGCAACAACTAGTTGAATGATTTTTCTCTCAAGCGTTGTGAGGGTTTGCACAAGGTGGCTCGCATAATTTTGTAGCTTCCACCATACTAGTCATGTTAAAAATGCCCTCAAAATATGAGAAGGATCCATAAAGGAACGTAACTGTATTTTCAAATTTTGGAGAGCTAATATTATTTATTGATATGCAAAATTTCATGCTTCGTGTATTTATGCATTGTGTGGTATAGTCTCATACACACACACGCACCCTCACATACGCTATGGGCCCCTTTATGCCCGTGACTTCACTGGTCGGGCCGTGGGGCTGCCATTGCCCATTGGGGGAATTATTGATACGGACCGGGGCGATTATTGACCAACTCGTCAATACACTTACTGGTATTTATTGATAGGTTATGTAGGTATACATTGGTATACAAACTGCGAGCTAGTGCATAGCTAGCCGCCGGTAACGTAACTGCCGAGCGCAGGCTCTCCAGCCTTGCTCTCCATGCTTCCCCTACTCTCCCGCCGGAGGGGCGGTTGTAGTCATATAGGTTAGCTATATAGGTTATATCTTTGAGGGCACTCGGTGCCTACAACGCAAGACCACCAGCACCACAGGTGGCGAGAATACAATGTAATAAAAGGAGCAAGGCCAGTTCGGCTCGGATGCTCAGGACGAGTACTTCAATAAAGAGTCTATATTATTAATCATCGAATTCGCTCTCCACCTCCATTCCCACTATATTACAAATGGTGACGAGGATCAAACAAAGAGTAGTAGCGTGTTTTTAAGTATTGAACGATAATAATGTACTGCAAGACAAGTCAATACTGCGAGTTCGGAGTGACGGTGAAAAAGTGAAAACGAATCAGTGCTCGACAGCAAAGTGATATATACAGGTCAGCACGAGTCAAAGCTCAAAAAGTGTAAATGTATTTTGGTCTACGCGATTCCGATATAAGTGACGACGAAAGTGATCCGAAAGGGGCTGACAAGGGAAACGTTGCCGATGCGACATGAAGCAGCCGCATCTCTCTTACAGCTGAATCAGCAACAGCTTCAAGGAACTACTACAATGAGTCCTCCTACATCAAATAACTCAACATCAGGTACAAACACCTCCAGCATCAGCTCGGCAAGCCAGACAGAGCATGGACCTTTCATCACGCCCGAGGGGCAGGAATTCGTTCGTACGGCAACTGGATCCGTAATATTTATCAACCCGGCTAACACGCAACATTTCCAAGAAGCCCAGCAGCAACAGTTAGTAAATGTGAGCGCAGGCATTGGTCAGATAGAAGATTTTGATCCTGACGGCGATAAGGAAATCTACCAAGAGCTTTCGGAGCAGTATTTGGAGGTCAATCACGTTGTGAGTGAGCGCAGAGCGGCGGTACTAATTACAGTTAGTGGACCGCGCGTATATGAGACTCTGAGAGATCTCTGTTTCAGATCCACCTTCAGGTAGACCTTATGAAGATTTGTGCTCAACTCTCAGAAAGTATTTTGCACCCACGTTTTCGGTTCTCAAAGAACGAAAACAATTCTACGATTTGCACCAAGACTCTAGCGAAACAGTCAACTCGTGGTACGCACGAATGAAAAAAGGAGCGGTTAAATGCAAATTTGGTGAAGATCTAGAGAATCATGTCAAAGACAAGTTCGTGACCGGCATGTCCGAAGGCAAAGTGCTGGAGCAAATTTGTGAGGAGGAGCACACAACGAGCTTGGATGATATAGTTCGACTTGCGCGGAAAAAGGAGGCAACGCTTCCGGAAGCTACAGAGTCGTCGAGTGTGCATCGCGTGTACATCGCGAAACAAAGGGCGTCCGTTTCCAGGAAAGGCAGCGGAAATTCCGCGGCTCAAGCAGGAGTGCAGACGGGGAATTATCAACCGCAACAGCAAGCAGCGTCGAGTACCTGCCGCCATTGTGGCGGGGTAAATCACAATTTTTCAAAATGTAAGTTTAGAGACTACAAGTGCAATGTGTGCCAAGTAGTGGGGCATTTAGCCCGAGTGTGCAAAAAAGTGACGTGAAGAGTAATGCTATTATTCGGGCATTACAAATCGAGTGAGTCTGTAATCGATATGTACAGTGTGAGTTCGAGTCAGTCTTCAAATGTTCCCCCAATTATTGTTGATGTAAAAATTGAGGATAAGATGCTACCGATGGAAATTGATTGTGGGGCCGGTAGATCTGTTATTCCTTTTCATATTTATCAAGAAAAATCGATAAAATGTCCTATAAAAGATTGTGAAGAAATTTCACGTACCTACAATAATAGCACACTAACAGCGCTAGGAGGAATTGAAGCAACAGTCATTTATAAGAATATCACTTGTCAGTGTAAGTTTATTATTGTAAGAGAGAGAGAGAGAGAGAGAGAGAGAGAGAGAGAGAGAGAGAGAGAGAGAGAGAGAGAGAGAGAGAGAGAGAGCACCGATCAGCTTGTTTGGCAGAGACTTGATGAAAATGTTTGACATAAATTTTACAGGTGTAGATCATCTTAGCGAAGATCCTGAGGTAGATGGTATGATGAATGATTTTCAAGATTTATTTGATACTGAACTAGGGAAGTACAAAGGTCGTAAGGTTCACTTGAATTTGAAAGAGAATGCTCATTCGGTATTCATGAAGCCTCAACCAATACCGGTTACATTTAGAGATTTAGTCGATAAGGAAATTGATTTTTTAGAGGAGGAAGAGTTCCTTCTAAGAGTAAGCACTAACAAATGGGGAACAGCACTCGTACCTATTCTCAAAGAGGATGGCTCAATCCGTTTATTCGCAAACTACAAAGTATCTATAAATCCCTTTTTAGAGAATCATGACTACCTAATCCCAAGGATAGAGAAATTTTTCACAGCATTAGAAGGGGGGAAGAATATACAGTCTTGGACCTAGATAGAGCTTATAATCAGTTGGAGGCTGACGATGAAACTGCTGAACTGTTGGCATGGTCAACACATGGAGGTGTTTTTCTAGTGAAACGTTTATCTATGGGCTCAAAGCCAGCCGGTCCTATCTTTCACGAAGAAGTTGACAAAGTTTTATTGGGAATCAAGAAGTGTAAGAATTTTTTGATGATGTGATAGTAACGGGTAAAAACAGAAAAGAACATTACGAGCGTCGAATCAATCGGTGAGTTGGAAGTTTTCAAAAGCGAAGCCACCGCGATTATGGCTGATTGCAAATTTGATCTACGTGGATGAGAGCACTCAAATGATTCTCTTCCCAACGAGACTGCACCGGTTCCCGGATCCATCTGGCACAAGAAGGATGATACTCTGCGAGTGAGTGTACCTGCTGTTGAGAAAAACTATCCTCTCGTGGTCACAAACCGCGTCGTTTTATCGATGGCTCATAAAGTTTTTGATCCAATTGGCTTCACTAGTCCGCCACATCAAAGTTGAAAATCCTACTAGCACAGCTGTGGTCGTTAAGAACAGACTGGGACACTTGCGTTGAGGCAAAGCCCAAGAACGAATTTTTGGCATGGACGAGCGAACTCGATGCACTCGAGAAAATTCAGATACCTCGGTATATAGGCGGTGGCACCCTCACGCTCCATACGTTTGGCGATGCGAGTGAACTTGGCTATGCCAATGGCGTTTTTGCTCGTATTGAAAGGGGGGACCACGTTGATGTACACTTAATGAGTTGTCGCGCGCGTATTGCTCCAAAGGGTGCAACAATTCCGAGATTGGAATTGTTAGCGGCTCTGGAAGCTACACGTTCGGCAGACGGAGTGCTGAAATCTTTGATCAGGGCTGTGGACAAATCCTTCTTCTGGTCCGATTCTACTACCGTGCTCGCTTGGCGGAAAAATTAATCCGCGCTAGGTACTTTTGTATTTAACCGTGTGAAAGAGATGAACGCATTGTCAAAGGGCGCTGTGTGGCGAAATGTACCAGGTCCCAAAAACCCAGCTGATCTGCCCTCTAGGGGTTGTAGTCCTCGAGAGTTGTGTGAGTCGGGGGCTTGGCTCAGAGTGGTTGATAGAATCTGAAGGTTTGGCCTTCTGAGCGTGAGTGTGAAAATGAAACTGATATTGCGAGCGGTTACAGAAAAAGCAAAACTGTAGTAATGTTAAGTGCGGACGGTCGATCTTTTCATGCTAGTGAAGTATTTTCCTCGTATTTTGAATTTGTGAGCTTCTTTGCATGGCCACGACGGTTTGTGGCTAGATGTCGGGAGCGAATCGAGGCTCGAATGGAGGCATTGACCAGTATTTCTACTCGAGCTCATTTTCCTACTGCCAAGGAAATTTCGTATTTACTGTATAGTGAACTGCGTGCAGCTGAGAATGTCATTCTGAAACTCTTACAGGAATTGATGTTCGAAAACTCAGAGAAGAATCACTCGTCTTCTTTTAAACTTTGAGAAATTCTGATGGGATCATCGTGCTGGAGACGCGTATTGTGAATCGTAATGACAGCGGACATTTTTTGTATCCGATTTCGTTGGACAAACATGAGATCGTGGATATGATTATACGCGATACGCATGAACGTTGCGGCCACTTGGGCACCCAAATTGTAATGAATGCGATTCGCGAAAAGTTCCAGTTGATCTCTGCTCGTGTGCGTGTAAAAACTGTGTTGAGTCAATGCGTAGTATGCAAAAAACAGCAAGCAAAACGTACGGAATGTGTAACGCCGGCTGTACCTTCCGAACGTGTATGAGATACGAAAGGCTTTCGGGATTACCGGAGTTGACTTCGCTGGACCTTTCTTTGTAAAGGAAGGAGAAAAGGCATGAATTTGTATCTTTACGTGTGCTGTGTACCGCCCACTGCATCTCGAATTGTCACCCACCATGACTTCAGCTGATCTGATTGAATGTCTTTGTCGATTCCGCGCACGGAGAGGTCGAGTCAGAATCATGTTTTGTGATAATTGTCTTAATTACGTTGGAACTTACAATACTCTATGTGAACTTGACTGGGACAAAACCACTAAAGAAGCCTCGATTCTTGCGATCGAGTGTGGTTCTAGTTTCCCATTTGCGCCTTGGTGGGGTGGTTGGTGGGAGAGGATGTTAAGGGTTGTCAAATCAGTTTTGACAGAATCTCTGGGTAAAGTTAATCTTCTTTTTGAAAGCTTCAAAACCTCTCTGTGCGATGCTGAAGCCGTAGTAAACTCGCGTCCTCTATAACGTATTTGTCTAATGGCCCGGACGATTTGCGGCCTCTGATCCCTGCCATGTTTATCCAAGACTTGTGCGAGTCTGGTACCGCCGATCTCGATCAACTCACAAGCTCTAAGTAGAGAGATAGCTTTGAGCGTTTGCAGCAGATCCGCGAATGATTGAGAGCTCGTGTCCGCACTGAATATCTAAGCCAATTGTACATAAAAAATGGTCGTGCTGAGTCCCGCGAAGTTAAGATTGGCGACATTGTTATGATCGGTGACAATAACAGTAAACGAATCACATGGCCTCTTGCCAGTGTCATCGAAAAAATCCGCGATCGGGATAGTGTGGCACGCGTGTTCTTGTTGGAAACAATATATGATATTCTTAAGCGTCCAATATACAGCGATTATACCCTTTCGAAGTTGGAGACGATGATGAACGTGGTCATGTTGAACGTGGTGTGAAACAGAGCGAGGGATGTAACGCGCGTGTTGGGTTAACGAGTAATGACGAGGATTGTGTGAAGAATACTTCCGTGGTCAGCATTCGGAGCGGTTGAATCATCCCTGGTGAAATTTTTTCGTGAGTTCCCCATGAGTACCCCATGGTATCTCATGCGTGATCAGAGAATACTCATGAGATACTATGAGATACCATGGATACGCCAGGAGAGTGAATCGTTGTTCTGAACACTCGGAAAGGCTACGTATGATATTGAGGTATCATAGCGCATGCCTTGTAAACGTGTACACAAGCAACCCACTACCCAATGAAATTTCCATGGATACGCCATGGTATCTCATGCGTGGGCAAGACGATACTCATGAGAGACTATGAGATTCTTTGTGTTAGCATGAATTGTTAGAAGTTGGTTCTGAATCACCAAAAGTGCTGATATATTGGTGGTGATGATCCCCATCATATATCAGTCCTTTAAGATCGCTTAGAGCAAAAATTAGTGAACCACAAAGATTAGCACGGTTACTTCATGGTATCTCATGCGTGCTCGGGAAGGATTCCCATGAGATACCTTGGGTTTCTCAAAAGACTGACAGGGTAATTTTTGTTGTTTGTATATCCTCAGAAGCGGCGATCAGTTTCTAAAATGATACTTATGATGATTCTATGGCTTGAAAACACTCGGAATAGGGATTTGTGTGTCAGTGAGATTGGCATGGGTAGTCAATGGTATCCCACGCGTATTCGAGATGACACCAATGAGATACTATGAGATTCTCGAGGTTCTCTCTTACCTCGAATTTCTTGTTCTTCTACGTACTCAAAAGCAGCAATGGACTCTGGAATGATCACCATGAACAATATTACCCCACAAATGACTTGAAGAACGATATGCGAGCCGTTGAGAATTCCGTGGGGACGCCATGGTATCTCATGCGTGATCGAGACGATACTCATGAGATACTGTGAGATTCTCTGAGTGCGGACTATGCGTTAATTTTTTGTTGTTTCCAGGTCTCCGATAATAAAAATGAGATTCTGGGATGATTCCCATGACGTTTCCATGACTTGAACACGCAATAAACAAATGAGATTCGTCAGCCAGAGCGATCGAAACGGATACTTTATTGTATCTCATGCGTATGCAAGACGATACTCATGGGATACTATAAGATTCTCGAGGAACCCACATTGGATTTCTTGTTTTTGTACGTTCTCCAAACCAGCGATGAGACTCTGGAATGATCACCATAAACAATATATCCCCACAAAAGACTTGGAAAAATTATATGCGAACCGTTGAGAATCCCGTGAGTATGCCATGGTATCTCATTTATGATCGAGACGATACTCATGAGATACTACGATATTCTATGAGTACGCATGGTTGGATATATATCCGCCTCACAACTCAAGGATTTCCCTCGCAACCCTGTGATTCCCGAATCGCCTGGATATTGTGGAACACGGATTCGTACCATTCGTGACCCCTCGTATATGTACCCCCGCCCGCAGTGAATTGGGGCGAAGTATCTTCTACTTGCGAGGCACAATTATCGCATATATTCTGAGAGAACAATCTATATGTCTCTAATAAAATGAAGGAACAAATTGAGCTCTAAACGGCAACATTACTACTAATCAGTATAAAAACGAAATTGATTGTTTGGATTGTTCTTGATTGATCTTGTTAAGGTATGAAACCTTCGATCCCAGATAACCGTGAACTTGCAACTCGGAGAATCTCGACTCGTACTACAAAATGAGAGGAAAACGGTCTATTTACATATAGTCCAAGGCACAAACTATCGTTCCGCATTCACCCAAGACCGTACCTTGTGCCAAAGAGCGACTCCTACGTGTAGTCAAAGACGTAAACAACCATTCCGCATTCACACTAGATTATGCTTCGTGCCGGAGAGTCCCCACGCGACCAGGTGGAAGCTGTGTTCAAAAAGTACTCAGGAAAAATCTGCAAAAATTCATGTGGATAGCTCTTACTTCTCTCCATCCAAATCCGCTATTTGTTTATTTTCCTTCACTTTTGTTTATTTATAAAAAATTGTTAAACAATAGCACCCTTGTAAGTTCGATATCTCAGCAGCGGTGTTGACTCCAACATCCGGAGATGTTTCAAATAATTCCTCCATGGCCAAATTAATTTCCTCCACTCTTAGAACGACTGGAGCGTAATTTGTTTATTTGTCGTTGATTGGAAACATATTGGACGCCTTTGGGAATGATCAGCGCGTCTACCGCGCATGCGCGCCGCATAAGTAGTAAGGTAGGCGCATTGCCTCTATTCTGATATTTTTAATTAACTACATATAAACAAATTACGTTCCAGACATTCTAAAAGTGGAGGAAATTAATTTGGCCGTGGAGGAATTATTTGAAACATCTCCAGATGGTGGAGTCAATACCTCCGCTGAGATATCGCGACTACGAGGTGGCTATAGTTTAATAATTTTTCATAAATAAACAAGAGTGGAGGAAAATAAACAAATAGCGGATTTGGGTGGAGAAAAGTAAGAGCTATCCACATGAATTTTTGCAAATTTTTCTTGAGTAATTTCTGAACACAGCTTCCACCCGGTCCCCACGCGTAGTCAAAGATATAAAGTGACGATCCGCATCCACGCAGGGTTGTGTCTTGTGCTGAAGGGTGGCTCTCAACTAAATAAAGATATTGGAATTAAATGATGGATTAACCATAAGCCAACGGTCACGTTGGTCTGAGAACACGTTGTTGACATGATTTACGAGTCCCAACCGGGACTCATGATTCCAGAACTCCCTGCGGATACACGGCATGGAAGCCGTCGGCAACGGACATCGGACAAGCCTCAAGCCAAAGCAAAGACCAGCTACAGCTACGAGCATAAGCCAAGCAACGCTAAGAGGACATGAGATGCAGCATCGCAACAGCCAAAGGGGGCGGTCGACAAACAACACTCGCCGTACAGCCATGACCTCATTACCGCATACGGCCATGAGACTCGGCAACGTCGCATACGCTTGGCAACGCCGACGCCACCACCTAGCAACAACAAGCCCGGTGTGGCTGCATACCGAGGGGAGGCCTTATTAGATGACGCAACCGACAACCAATCAGAGACGCTGCCCAGACGAGAGAGAGTCTCCCCTCCAGCGCGCAGATCCACGACGCGCTCGATCGATAATGGCCGCGCACGAATTAGGCAACAGCCCGCCCCCTTTCAGTAGTCGGCACCGCCCAGATCCATGATGGCGCATCAAGGAGAGGATGCGCACGCACCACCAGCAACCAGTCAGAGGCTTCCGTGGGCGTAACCACGCCACTCAGCTAATGACGTCATTTCGTCTATATAAGGAGCCTACAGACGCCCGCCAGCAGACTTGGGGCTTGAGACCCAGATCTATAATCAGGGTGAAATTACATGACCGGAAAAAAATTGGAAAAGATCCGGCCGGAACGGCAACGGTGCTCTCTGATTAGGTGGACGCGTGATTTTTTCCGGTCCGTTCGATATTTTTCCGTCCGTGTAATTTCGGCCTCAGCCTCGCTCGAGTAACCACATAACGAGCCTTGCACTGTCATTCTGTACTCCCATTTTGTATAACGCATTTCATAACGCATTTCATAACGCCAGTTCTGTAGAGAGTCTTTCATAACGCCAGTTTTGTGTAGAGTCAGTTAATAAAGCCACATTGATTGTCACCACTGCTTCCATTGTGCTTCAGCACTTAACAACTCAACGAACCTGGCCCCATCACAAGTAACAATAGCGATGGTCCAGAGATCCAGCCATCCAGAAGTTCCAGCAACTGCAGCAGACATCGAATATTTATAAGTACCAGGTTTGTAAGCGTATGAAGGAGACCCAGGCCTCGCCGGAACGGCCGACGAAAATACCAGGAGGGGCTAGTTCCGTGACTGAGGTCTACCCTGAGGAATATCAACCTCCTCTGAAGGTCCCAAAATACATACCCGAGTTCGTACCTACGCTTCGCCGCACGACAAGAGTGCTCGACCTGACCGTGTACGGCGTTTCTCCGACGGATGATGAACGATGTCTGACTCCAGCGGACCCAAGCGTTGCCCGCGCTGCCATTTCCGATTCCCAGGAGTCAGCCGAACCGCAACCGTGTACGAGCTCTACGCCTTACAACAGGCCCGTCGATTAGCACGCGCAGGCGCAGAATCGAGTAGGCCACGAGTTATAAACGGCGCCACGCCAGATTCAACAACTGAACCAAGCGTTCCGTCTTCGCCAGAACCATCGTCCCAGCAACTTCAGAGCTCGTTCATAACAATCTCTAGAAACCGTTCGTGATCGAGCCCAGTCAAATCCTGCCGAGATGCAAAAACGTTCTTCCGTGTTCTGCGTTTCGAGAATATGTCTGTTATTCCCTGCGGCTCTTGTTATAGAATATTACTCCTTACTATTCTCTTGTAGTCTGCAAGAGAATATGATAAATAGCCTGCAGCTGGATGATTGTCAATAGTGACTAGTGCATGATGGCACCTAACCTCTCTCCGTAAAAGGCTAAATTTTCTAGCTAGTAGACTTGTGAATGAGATAATTATATTGGTGCTCAATAATCTTGTAGAGTATTTTCGAAATAAGAGTGAGGTTCTTTGTGTAGTGATAAACATGTGTTTCCAGAAAGATTGAGATCATCCGAGGTATGTCACATCACTCTGGCTGAGGTTGCTGGGTGTGGATATCAGCGTTATTTATTTCTGCGAGACAGACTATCAACATCACTGTTGATGTATAGAATGATGAGAAGCAATATTCACACTCCATACCACTCCGCATTCCCAAAAACACAAGACTCATAAGATTTGTGAACATGAGCTGTATCTCTATTTGACATGTCAATGTGAATGGTATGTACAGCTTTCCCATTCCATCCTTGGAATGTCCTACTCATGCGTAACTCATGATGATTCTATGGAGTCACAGGGACTTTGCTCATCTTCAGGGCTTTCTGGTCATTATACCTAGTTACACGTAATCGTACTTTTTGATCTCATTGTTCTTCCGTGCTCTACTGCATTATGTCCTTGGGGTACGTTTAAAGTTGCCTATGATGAAGGCATTGAATCGCATATCCATCAGATTTTATGAGTACAAGCAAGAAGGTCCAGGGGTTATGATGGCTTGAATTAGTTTCACCAATAGATTGTGATAGTGTTGACATTTGAAACGTTCTATTGAACATAGTGGATCACTGTGTACCCTTAAATAGTTCTCAGAGCATAAATTGAGGTATTTTTACTCTGAACAATAGCAAGCAATGCCCGGCGTGATAAACTTTACCATTGATTAGTGAACTGAGTCTTGAATATTCTTAATTTTCCTGAAATTTTATTTTGCGTTGCATTGAAACATTTCAAACTTCAACACCATAGATTGAGGTGAGTTGAGTTCCTCTCAAGATTTTAGAGAGACTTTTTGAAGATCCAACAAACATGTTCTTGAGATGAAATTAAGTAGAGTATGCTTTTCAGTTACGCTTCACTTGGACCATGAGCAGTGGAAGTTCTGAGAAGACATTGGGTTAGAATATCTAGAAAAATTTGCATACGTAATAACTACATGGAATACTTAGCCACAAACTCTGTATTGGCTCCTTTTCCCAGTTCAAAATTCTAATTCAATTAAGGATCCTCTCATCCGAGATGAATTTTTGACTTTGCTTCCACAAATCTGATTTATCCCATCATTCTTACAGATGGAAACAAACCCCTGTTGCTGATAAGATCATTATGTATAGTTCCATTAACAATTTTTAGGCTAGTATTCCCTCTTGATAGAATAGTGACGATAGTTCCAAAACTATGTGGGTTCTGTATGTGGATTTACTATGTATTTTGTTACTCCTTTTCCATACCGTTGATTTGTTTCTGAAGATTGTTGAGCTAGAACCAAATCATATAATATTTTCTCCCTCTTTCGTTCAAATCCACCATGGAAGAGTATATCATTAATTTTTGGTGCGATCACTCTATGTACTGAGATGTTTGCTTAAAGTAGTACTAGCGGTACTGATAAGTCCGAGTGCAGATTAGACTCGCGCTTGACTCGTTTCCGCCCGTCTATACAGGTATAGTAATGCACACAGCAGACGACAACCTAACCCCGAAACTGCCGAAAGTAGTGACATATTGGCTCAGATCTTTTTTGGTAGGCTCCTAACCGTCGATCGGTTCGTTGCTATGCATTTTTTATGCACTTTTACATCTGTGTGATCACTCCCGAGAAAATCTGCTAGTTAGAAATGAGTGTATCGATCATTTCCCATAAGACGCCGTGTTAACCGGCTTTTGCCAAATTGCCCAGAACTTTTCTCCCAGACTCTTAAAGGTTTCAAAATTTTGACTGTGTCTATTTGATACACTAATCTACCACTGTGCCGAATTTCGTAATTTTCTGATAGGTAATTCAAGTACCGCTAGTACTACCTTAAATTCCATCTGAAGAAGGATCTGTTCATGATAATACATGTATGAATGATGTGACGTGAGTCTTATTTAAATTACACGCATGCAATCCGCATACAATTGTATTTTCCTACAAAAATATATATAGTATAAATAGGTGTACACTTCTTCTAATGTGTTTGAGATGTCCATCCATGAGATTACTCCATCATGCAGATATTTCACTGGATCAAGAAACCCACAAATTCTTACATACCTGATTGATCAGTTGGCTTTTTGGCCGATTCTAATCGCTCAATCATATGATTGGTCACTCGATTGATCAGGTAGTTTATTCAAGTAATGAATTGGCTAATTCTTTCGGCATTTTGCGTAGATCCTGGCCTTCTCTAGCGGGGGTTATCGCTAAGAATCTCATGGTATCTAATGCATATGGGCCGTTTCGGAGCATTTCACTGAATGCCTGCACCAGTGAGGTCTAGAAAAACCTTCAAAAAAATTTTCTCGGTTGGAACTATGTTGAAATGGTACGGAAAAATGTTTTTTTGTATTTTTTCAAAGGCCTCCATGGGCCCTACGGCCTAAAACAGGTCCATTTTAGGCCCCTTTTTAGCCTATCTTCAGAAAATTATAGCTCCCACTATACTAAACCTATTGCGAGCGTACTTCAGCGTATTTTCTCGCCATGACTAGTACATTTGAGGGAAAAATTTTCCGATGTCGCTTATCCAGCCTACAAATTTCTGGGAGCTATTTGCTGAGAGCAGATTTTAGCGATTTTTGTGCTTAATTGATCAAGCTCCTACTAGAAATGCAATGAACGACTTTTACCAGCGGTTATTTTGAAGGTCTTGAAACGACCTACGATTCGACCACTGGTAAAAGTCGATTACTGTACCTTTCATCGGAGTTACAGTCAATACAAATTGGGCAATTTTGTGGAAATCCCAAACTTTGAAATCACTTGAAAACAATCGTTTTCCCTTGTTCGACCGCGAACCTGTGCAAATACGTTCTTTGATACAAATACTATCAATTAGAATAATAATCTGGATGGGCCGTCCAATTCTCGAATTTATTCACCTAATTGAGAGCACCCTTTTTCGACTTTCTGCTAAAAATGACTTGACAGGTACGGCTCGCATATGCTTCCATTTGAAACAATATGCACCAATCTGTGTGGAATTACTGCCCGATCAACCTCCAAATATGAGTGAAAATTCCCGAGGGCGAGCCTAAAGCGAGAAGTGAGCTGAAGGTTCATTTTAGCAGTAATCATTCTGAAGGTCTTAGCAAGAGCTACACTTTTACCAATGGTAAAAGTCGCCTATCGTACAATTTTTGGAGTTACACTTAAAACAAGTTGAGCGAATTCGTAAGAATGCCAAACTTTGAGGTCAAATTAAGAAAAACGTTGTCATTTTTTCGACCCCAAACTTATGCGAATATACTTTTTGATACAAATACTATCAATTAGAACAATAATCTGGGTGGGGTATTTGATTCTCGATTATATTCAGCCGTTCTGAAACACCTTTTTTGACTTTTTGCTAAGAATGACCTCGCAAGTATGACTCGCATATGCTTCCATCTGATCTGATATGCACCAACTCATGTGGGATTACTCCCCAAAGTACCCTCAAATATGTGTAAAAACTTTGAGATGCGAACCTCGAGCCAGATGCGAGCTACAGGTTTCATTCGACGAGTCGAGGATGGGCCATATCTTGCCCATTTGGGCGCAGTCGAGCGTAAGAGAGATCTCACTCATTCTCGCTCAAAAATCAAATAAGAGGCTGGAAGAGGGATACAAATATATTTTTCTGACCCGAAATAACAATCTGACCACGATTACATGGTCAATTTGGCTCTAAATCATCATCTGAAGTCACTGCATTCAAAAATATGGAACTCAAGTGTTTCCTAGTCTGAGATTGACAACATTTTAGAGCCAAACTGATAACGGGATCGTGTCAAGACAGTCATTTTGAGTCGGAAAAACATGCTCGGATCCCCATTCCAGCTGCTTTGTCTCATTTGTGAGCCAGAATGAGTGAGATCTCTCTCACGCCCGACTGCGCCCAGATGGACGAAATACGGCCCACCTTTGACTCGTTAAATGAAACCTGTAGCTCGCATCTCGCTTGAGGCTCGCATCTGAAAGAATTTACTCATATTTGGGGGTACTTTGGGATGTAATTTCACATGGATTGGTGCGAATTAGATCAGATGGAAGCATATGCGAGCCATACTCGTGAGGTCATTCTCAGCAAAAAGTCAAAAAAGGTGTTTTAGAACGGCTGAATGAAATCGAGAATCAAATATCCCACCCCGATTATTGTTCTAATCGATAGTATTTGTATCAAATGCATATTCGCACAGGTTTGGGGTCGGAGAGAAGACAACGATTGTTTCAAATCGAGCTCAGAGTTTGGCATTATTACGATTTCGCTCAACTTGTAACGACTGTAACTCCTATAAGAAGTACAGTAATTGACTTTTACCCGTGGTCAAATCGTAGGTTTCTTCAAGACTATCAAAATGACCACTGATAAAAGTCGATTATCACATATCTAGTAGGAGCTGGATCACTTCGAAACAAGCCCAAAAATCGCTAAAATCTGCTCTCAGCAAAGAGCTCCCAGGAGATGCTAAGCTGGATAATCCACCTCGGGAAATTCTTCCCTCAAGAGAACTAGTCTTACGGAGGAGGATGCGCCGAGGTACGCTAGGAAGGGTTGAGTATAACGAGACTATAATTTTCTGAAAATAGGATAAAAAGGGGCTTGAAATGGACCTTCTGTGGGCCTTAGGAGCCCTGGAGGCTTTCGAAAAAATCCAGGAAGAATTTTTTCGTACTTCTTCAACATAGTACCAACCGAAATTTTTTTTTGAGATTTTTTTCTAGACCCTACTGGTGCGGGCATTCGGCGAAATGCTCCGAAATGGACCATACATCCTCAACCTCCCAATGCGTATCCCACAGTATCCCCGAGTATCTCGGAGGATTGCTCAGGATCCCATGTTATCTCATGCGCATAATCTCCAAATCATGGCGCTCATTGCTCAGTATTCCAGAGTATCTGATGGAATGTCGGAGTAACGCTTAGTATCTCGCGATATCTCATGCGTGTATCCCTCATCAATGGACGCCTATTGTATAGTATCCCGAAGTATCTTGTGGCATCTCTTAGGTATGCGCAATATCCTATAGTTTATCGCAGTGTCGTATAGTATCTCATGAGTACACCCCTCATCAAGATCGCGGATCGTATAGTATCCCGCAGTATCCCATAGTATCCTGCAGTGTCGTATAGTATCTCACGAATACACTCCTCATCAAGATCGCGTATCGTATAGTATCCCGCAGTATCGTATAGTATCTCATGCGTATATCCCTCACCAATGAACCTGTATCGTATAGTATTCGACCGCTTGAAAACGAATTAGTCGTTCACGAATAACTCGTTAACTGAGTCCAATATTTGTTTCATCACGTGGAGTCTTCCCATAATGACTCATGGACCGATTGAGTCATTTTAACAAGTCGTTTCAACGACTGCACATGATGAAACGAATATTTGACCTATTTAATGACTCTTTCACGACTCAGATATACGACTCATTGATTTTCACGTGGGCAATGGTATCTCGCGTGATGTATAGTATCTCATGAGTATACCCCTTATCAATGAACGCGGTTTGAATAGTATCCCGTAGTATCCTATGGTATCTCGCAGTATCGTATAGCGTCGCATGAGTATACCCCACATCTACAATGAACGCGTATAGTGCAGTGTCGCCCAGTTTGCTATAGTATCCCGCAGTATGCTATAGTATCTCGTAGTATCCCATAGTATCTCGCAGTGCCGTATAGTATCTCATGAGTATACCTCACATCAATGAACGCGTATCGTATAGTATCCCGCAGTATCCCGTAGTATCTCATGCGTAAACCCTCCATCATTGAACGCGTATCGTATAGTATTCCGCAGTGGCCCTTCGGATGTCGCAGTATCGTATGGTATCTCATGCGTATATACTTCATTATGGAATGCGTATCGTACAGTTTCTCGTAATATGTCACAGTATCTGATGGGTTCCCAGAGGGTATCCAATTATGCCTAAGGTGATTATCACTTGGTATCTCGTAGGATCTCATGCGTATATCTTTCTGCACAAAAGTGTATTGCACGGTATCCCAAACTGTCTTTGAGTATCGTAGAGTATCCCTCAGCATCGCACAGTGTATTCAATCGGCTTGAAGACTGGTACCTTGTGGTATTTCATGAGTATATATTGAAATCCAGGAAACGGGTATCGTATGTTATCTCATGAGTATCAAGGTGGGAAAATGGTTCGATATTATTACATTACATTATATTAAGTCGCGTGACGACTGTTTGGTGTCCGGAATCACTAGATTTTTTCCCCTAGATCGGTTTTAACCTAACCTGACCTGACTTTTCTCTAGAGAAAAATATCCCTAGATTTATTACTAACCTGACCTGACTCAAAAGTTGCGCGCTGCCGTCTTTACTTTACCTGTCTTGATTTGTCTCCAGAGATAAATATCCCTAGATTTTACTAACCTAACCTAAAAAGATCAAAAAGTTGCGCGTATTTTCCTCTAGATTTTTTTTTACAATTCTATATCTAGGGTCTATTTTACCAGTTTCTTTCCATCTGTTATACTTTACCTGTTGATGATGATGATGATGATGATGATGATGATGATGATGATGATGATGATGATGATGATGATGATGATGATGATGATGATGATGATGATGATGATGATGATGATGATGATGATGATGATGATGATGATGATGATGATG
The DNA here is from genome assembly GCA_029851415.1 of Eretmocerus hayati. NCBI lineage: Eukaryota > Metazoa > Arthropoda > Insecta > Hymenoptera > Aphelinidae > Eretmocerus > Eretmocerus hayati. The sequence continues at coordinate 191,592,717 of CM056742.1, read as the reverse complement.
ATGATGATGATGATGATGATGATGATGATGATGATGATGATGATGATGATGATGATGATGATGATGATGATGATGATGATGATGATGATGATGATGATGATGATGATGATGATGATGATGATGATGATGATGATGATGATGATGATGATGATGATGATGATGATGATGATGATGATGATGATGATGATGATGATGATGATGATGATGATGATGATGATGATGATGATGATGATGATGATGATGATGATGATGATGATGATGATGATGATGATGATGATGATGATGATGATGATGATGATGATGATGATGATGATGATGATGATGATGATGATGATGATGATGATGATGATGATGATGATGATGATGATGATGATGATGATGATGATGATGATGATGATGATGATGATGATGATGATGATGATGATGATGATGATGATGATGATGATGATGATGATGATGATGATGATGATGATGATGATGATGATGATGATGATGATGATGATGATGATGATGATGATGATGATGATGATGATGATGATGATGATGATGATGATGATGATGATGATGATGATGATGATGATGATGATGATGATGATGATGATGATGATGATGATGATGATGATGATGATGATGATGATGATGATGATGATGATGATGATGATGATGATGATGATGATGATGATGATGATGATGATGATGATGATGATGATGATAATGGAAAAAGAGAAGGGAAAGAGAGGAAGAAGAAGTAGGGAAGGAAATGAAATGATATGAAAGTAGAGAATGGTATGAAATAGAAATGAGATGCAACATGCAATGAAGATGAAATAGTTTGTGATGTTTGAGATGGATGCATGATTGGAATGTTATGGATTGAATGATTGCCTCACCCTCCTACTTGGATTTGAATTAGGACACAACCTCTGCACCCGAAGGCGGCTTACCTGTGTACAAGAATTCGCCTCCAAGTAGGCGATCATTGGCGGATGTATGATGAATGATGAATGTGTGATGAGCTGGTGAGAATGATATAGGAAAGGAGATATGATGGTGGTAAAGTGGGGGGGTGGTATGATAGATGATGTGATTTAATGAAGGTAAGATGGGATGGGCAAAGAAGAGGGAAAGGGATGAGATGTTATAGACTAATAGCATTCATGATGAATGTGATGAGGTGGTGGAAATGACGTTGAGGAGGAGATGAGATGGCGGTGAAGTGAAAAATGATATTGAAAATGATCAGATTGAATGGAGGTGAGATTGGGTGGAGGTGAAGAAAGAGATGAAGAAGATATAGACAGGAGATATAGGAAAGGAAATGAGATCATATGAAAGGACAGAAAGGAAATATGAAATAGATATGTGATGTGACATGCAATGAAGATGAATTAGGCTGTCTATCAATCCTTGAAAAGTGAGACCTTGCTTTGTAGAATTTATGAAAATTGAACTTCATGTATGAAAATAGTTACAGCGTGCATCTGTAATTAATTATGGTTGCCATTTGAACGAAATTCTTATTTTATTCAAAATCAAATATTTGTTTTGAAAAATAATACGATTCGACTATCCAAACTCCCTCCAAAGACTCTTAGGCGCAGCGAGCGTCAGCGAGCGGAGCAATTCTGCTAGTCCCATGGTATATCATGGTATCTCATACGTATCCATCGGGAAGTATCTCGTGGTATCTCATAGTATGCGTCGGGTTTGCATTGCAAATATCGTGGTGGTTCCCCATGCGTTCCCCATGGCATCTCACTCAATGAGATACTATGGGGTACTCACGAAAATTTTTTACCAGGGATACGACGCTCTCGCCATCTGAACGATTGTGAATGATTTTGTTAACAAGTGTTGATTTTGAAAATTGTAAAATATCCTCTCAGAATTTTCAAAAGAGGTAGGATTTTGGAAATAAGTAGTTCCAGAGGGCGCGCTGAGCCTTTCTGGCCCGCCGCGCGGAGGAGCGTCAGTCAGCCGTGAGCCACGCGAGTGAGCATTGGATGCCGCGTGCTCCGCTTCTTCTTGAACGATGTAGAACTTTTGTAAACTTTCTGTTTCATATACTGCTCTGTGAATATATCTCTTTGTAACGATCACTCACGCGTGTTCTTAGTTGGTCGACGGCCCTGATTTCGTGAATAAGGACATATTGTATGCAAACATTTCAGGAAGAAATTTCACAGGAACTATAGGTTTATTCGAATACGCCGGCCACGCCGGCGTGGCCATCGGATCTCTTTTTCTAACATCGCGAGAAAGAAAGAGAGGTCCGATCGGCCACGCCGGCGTGTCCGGCGTAATCGAATAAACCTTATGAATGTAATCTTTCAGAAACTTCACAGGAACATTTAAGGAGAATTTCCCTCCACATTCGAATGAAAAATGCCAATGAAATCTCCAACGAATCTCACGGAAACATGCCAGGTAACAAATTCGTGATATTTCATCGTCATATTGCATAGATATCTCCCTGAAACGCTCCCGGAAACATTTCATGGAATATTGCCGACTATTTTACAGAAACATTCCCTATGAGATTTCCGAAAGGTTTCTGAAATATTCCAGTGTAGCATACTATCGATGTGGCTTTGAAATATCTCTGAATCAATCACTAACTATATCGCAGTAATCTGGAGCGAAAGATTTCTGGGGAATCACTGGAAGGTTCCTGAAATATTTTTGAAAGGTTCCTGATAGCTTCCGGAAATATCATTTTCAACTGTTCCTGCATGACTTCGCCGCCAACCTGTCAGCAATCGTGATTCGGGGACACTCTCGTCGTTTTTGTGGAAGAAAGAAAATTTCAGAGTGTTGTTACAAACGTGTGACCCTTAAATATCTCATTAGTGTGTCACTGACAATTTTTCTGCTAACTCTTGCTCAGAAGCCCTGAAAAATTTCCAAGATTTCCCCGAGAAATGCAAGTGTCACTTTTTGAAAGGACGAATCCTCCCAGGAACGGCCTCAGGATTCAGAAACCACAAAAACCTCAAAGTGATTTTTTGAGCAACCGAGCCAACCAAAGAATGTGTCTCGAAGAATGCAACAACTTTGTTCCTCATGATAAATGCCTCGAATCGCTTTCCCTTCGAGTTCCAGGGGGTTTTTCAACGCTCCTGTGCAATTTTCGGGCTACCTTTCTGTTTGACTGTTGTGAAGCTCATAGCATCAATCCATTTAAAATTTTCAAACCGCATATTCCGACGTAAAATTTTGTGCTCTTCCGATTGCCGCGATCAGAATTTCAAAATTTTCCCAGAAAAGGCCCCAAAAACCAAAAAAACATCAAAGAATACGGTTTTTTTGAAAAACCCAAGTCACCAAAAAATGTGTCTTCAAAAATGCAACAACTTAGTTCCTCATGAAAAATGATTCAAATTGCTTTTCCTTTAAGTTAAACCGCTAATACTGTGTTTTTAGCTGATTTTTGCGTTGATGGATGCCACCACCGTACGACTTCTGGGCGACCCTCGAGGGAAACGGATTTATTCTCTGCATGAAATAACCTACAATTTGACCACTTGCAAAGTCTCGTTTTCGCCTCTTCAGTGGGGAAGCATAATTGTGCCAACTTGCAATTTTTTCCCCCTATTGTGCGCCGCGGCGACGAATTACCATCGTGAAAAAGCAGCCTCACAATTCACAATCCTGTTACGAATCGACTCTAATTTAAACTGGAAGGCGCGATATTCAAAAGTAAAATCAAGCCTATTGTCTGTTTCGGGGCAACATCCCAGATCCCCCTCATCAGTGCCCCTCTGGGATGCCTGGGGCATACAGACTTTTCGTGTTCAATCAATAATTATGAATTCATCGTGTTCAATTAATAATCACAATTTTATTATGTTTAATTGGAATTTACATACCACATCGTGGGTTCGATAGATGTTACGGCATAGAAATGCCTGGAGACTTTCGGTACGAATAGTTTTACTCAGAATGCAGGCGGGACCCGCAACCTCTCGTATTTATATCTTCACTATAACTTCTACTACTATACATGTGTATTAAATCTCATAGGGGCCCACTTTTCCTTTCTTGGAATCGCCCATAACTCTAATACCCACCAGTATCACTGAATGCTGGCCTTGGCCTTGTAATACTTCCTAATTACCTCAAAATCTTGGATACTCAGAAATGAATCCCACTTTTCCGATAGATAGTTTCTTCACTATAGATATTCAATATTGTGCCGAACATAAAAAGCTCATCTATGATTTCTCGAAACCCGTTGTATCACTTCCTCCTGTCACATTTGTCGTTGAGTTTAATGAGAAAGTTTCCTAAGACTCTTCGTATAAGTTCGCTCCAATGACAATTTCTATGGTGAAACACTATCCGCATAACTTATATAACTCCTACGCGCTACAAGTCGATATTCGGTGGTTTACTGATTTTCCCATTACTTCATCCATATATACATATCATTATACTATCATACTAAATATTCATGAGTACCACTAAACGAAGTCACCCGGCCCCCAGTAGTAAGTGTTGAAAGAAGGTAATGCTGATGAGCTGATGCATCGGATTGAAAGAGAGGGAAACTCAGATGCCAACCGCGCGAAAAACTCGATGACTTCGGGAAGGTAGTGGGAAGTCAACTCCACGTAATTCCAGATCGCTGTATGTTACCCGACCATTACAATCCCATGATTCCCATGCCATGTGACGAATGCGCATGCGCAGCGAGGCATTTGAATCTGAATGGGCATTTGATTTGATCTCTGAATGCTTGTATGAATGGCTCGGGGCAGTCAGGGCGGCTCTTCCATGCCACCTCGACACTTAAGAATGACTACACGCTTTGATCAGGAGGCTTTTATGACCTGCAACCTGGTTCATCGTTGTCGGACTCATCAGCAGGACTGCAAGTGCTCTCGACACTTGCCGTGGTCTGACATTATAGGGACCCCGCGTGATGACTGCGTCAGACGGAGAAAGCCCCGCTCTAGAGACCCCAGGTGTTGGAGCCCAGGCAAGAAGGGTCCCTGTTTTTGAATTCGCTCATGTTTCGTGAAAAGGCAAGAGACCCTCCAGGTGGTCTCTAATGTTTCATATATAGATGGTGATGTTCTCGTGCGGCTTCTAGTTCTCTCCTCTCAGACTGTATCAAACTGTATTTCTGTGCGTAATGAGTGAGCCCAGCGAGATCGGTCTCTGATGACTGTAACTTATATTCTGGGATTGAGCGGCTCTGCTGAGGCCCATCGGAGCACCCAGTCAATTACTAGTAATACGATCATCCACAAAGATTGATTCAACGAATTCCTCAAACCATAACTTAGAGCCTCATTCTACTTCGGTGGGTTAACCAAAAAGAGGTTTTTTTCCAATGAATTTCTGGTTCTAAAACTCATTTCAGATCCGACTCCAATTCACTATGGACAGTGCTATCATGACATTGAGAAATAAGGCAAGTCATTTCAACTACTGCCCATTCATATAAATTCAAAGAGTACTGTACCTACCATCCTGTGTCTTTAAACACTACCTCTTCTCTTCCAGTTTGCAGAAGACATTGAAGAAATCCTTCAATGCCCAGTTTGTTGCGAAAACTTATCTGGACCTGTTGCTATGTGTACACAAGGGCATCATGTTTGCGTTAAATGTCAAATGCAAATAAGTGAATGTCCATATTGCAAAAATCCCTTCAATGGAACTAGAAATTTCCTAGCAGAAACCTTGGCAACTAAACTTGACGAAATCAAGGTAAGATTGATACTGATCAACTTATTAGCAGATGCGTCAGGAATAATGTAGACCACTTAATGTGCCATACTTCAAGCTCTCATTGACAGATCCCAAGTACAAGTCAAGAGGAGCAACAATTGATGGAATTGGTGCTCAGACACAAACAGATGTTGTAGCAAACTTACATAGTTGTGACAATTTTTTGAACAATAAAATCAGTAATGCCAATCTATCAAATCTTAAAGTTGCACCCTCTGTGGGAAAAGGAACATATCCGTGCAAACTTGGAAACTGCACAGAAGAGTTGGCCCATGGTCGTATGATTCCTCACATTAGATATTACCACAAGGAAACTTACACCCAGGTAATAATTTTTTTGCATGCATAATTGATAATGAACGCTTACCAACATTGCGAGGTACCATTTATTAGCTGTGATACATTGAATCATGTTATAGGATCATGAATTCTTGGGTTTGATTTCAAATTTGTGTTTTGCAGAAACTCTACAATATTTTCCCAGTTATGCATGTGATGGGCATTTTTTCTGAAGCATACTTTTATAGATAGGGAGAAAGTGTTTCCATTAATATAGCAGTTAAGAAAAGCGAGTAAACTCATTTTCAACTCTTTGCTCACATTATGGAGAATTTTTGAGTTTTATCAAATGAAATTTCTACCCACTCAGGTAGTATTTGAGTATAATTTTTAAATGAGTATCTTTCATTCACTTGATATGAGTTGACAGTGCCTGTTAGTCCAATGATCAAACCAGAGAGTCAGTCATTTCTTTGATTGAAATGGACCCAGCAAATCAAAGTCCTTGATATCCCAAAGTGAAAATAAAAACTCTTGATCAATTTGTTCAAATCATGGCATGAGTTTACTTGATACAAAATTGCCTTTATTTCCAGGAAAAAATTTCTGACAAGACTTGTTACACAGCGTCATGGATTATACCATATGACTTGCCTAGTTGCTTCCAGAGAGCTATAAGTATTCCAAATATGGGAGTTTTCTTTTTGACAATCACAATCACAGCAGATGGTGATTTACATGGCAATATGCAAATTGTAAATACTGCTCAGGTTGCAAAACAGTTCAGCTATCAATTGAATGTGGGTAACTCAAGCAACATAACAAGTTTTAAGGGATTGGTGAGATATCAATGCATTAATTGTAAGTCTTCAAATCCCCAATCACAAACTGAAGCTTCACTTTTTTTCATCTAGGTCATAGGTTGCAGGACAGCTGAAACTAAATTGAGTCAGAAGTGTTTATTTGTCAATAGTTCATACATGCATTATCTTTTGAGAAAAGGCAGAAATTTTTCTTGCGAACTGATTTTACATCGTATGTTTGAGGAGTTTTGAAGTGTGATAAAACAACTTGGAAAGAATGACATTTGTGCTATGTTTGTGAATGAATAGTAATCATCTTCTCCGTATCGCAAACGCCGACCAGTCAATTTAACATGCCATTAGTGCATAATTAATACTTTCCGGAAAATTTCAGCAGCGCTCTTCACTCATCTATTACACTACGAAAAATGACTATCATCAATTCTTCTCATGTGACGTGAGCTACTTGCCAAATTCCTGGAGTGTTAAGAGACGGAAAAGATGATCGTAAAATGGCATTGAAAAATTCCGCGATTGAATTTTGGTATAAAGATTAACTTTTTCCATGAAGTGCTTGAATGAAGCTTTGCGACTCATCTTGTTAGATAGTATCTGATTTGAAGTTATTTAAACTTGGAGTTGAACTGACGAACTCAGTCAATAGTTGTTGATTTAGAGAGTGATAGCCAATCATTGTATCTACAAAATCCTGTTTCTTGTTAGTAGGTTCAAATTTATGCTCTGTTTCTTCAAGTTTTTTTCATATCACTGTGATCACCATCTGAATGCAATAAATTGTTTTGAGCAGATTTTCTCCGAGTCTACGATATGAAATATCACAGTAAAATGTTTTGCTGAAGAAACTATACAATCTACATTAGCAACGTAATTACGACCGCTGATGGCTCCTTCACATTATATAGAAGAGCATGAGACACTTATCACTTCCTTTTCTTCAAAAAGTGTCATAGCTATAAGAGGTGCAGATGTGATATTGATACATCAATTTATACCACGGAGTTCAAAATCTAAGGTAGATGATTGCAACAAAACTATATTCTAGGTCAAAAAGTGAAAATTAGGTCAATGGAGAACTGAGAATCACACTTTTTGCGACTCTGTGACATAGACAATTTTAAAAACTAATTTTCAATTCTTCACTTGAGAATTACTCAGTGATCTGCTACTAATATACTTCCATTTTCATTCGCAATAAGGAATCTTGAACGAATCCGTGGATTATCGACTCGTTTACAGTTGGATGTCACTTTTTATTTGAACGTGATCTCCATAGAACAAACAGAGTCAGTACTCATGAGGGAAAAAAGGGTCAAACGATGTCAAGTCATGATGTATAATTGAGCAGTCTGTATACCGAATATCATCATGATTCAGCTTGAGAGAAGGGTACATCTGTAGGGGTTTGCATTACTCTTGATTGTGGTCAGTCTATTTTGCCAAACTGCGGAATGTTTCCCAACATTACTACATCCTTCTTGAAGACAGAGGCACTTTACAGCATTGAAAATACCGTCAATGGCCTATTGAAACTGCATTGTGCTGATCCGATGACCTGACTGGTTCTAGTTTTTTCCGTTCCAAATTTATCCAAGTGCTAAGGAACATAACTTTGAATTTATATCTCTGTTGTTGTTCGGAGACCTTGCACGGGTTCCGTTGGGTTGAGCTTCGAAAAAGCTCGCGTCTGCGAAAAGATTCCAGTCCATCGCAGCTGTTTATCGTCTAACGGCGCCTCTGAGTTGAAATTCGCATAGAATTTCTTCTCAAATTTCATCAATTTTCCCTTTGGCAGCGCGTGAATCACATGTTTCCTCTCAAGTTCCACCCTCGCGTAAGGATTTTTGCTGCTCCAAAAGCCGTTCGAGGGGAGATGGTCCTGGACCTGACCACAGCGATTGCTGACCAAGATTCGATTTCAACTGGTCCTGCTGGTTCGACGATGGTGACATATTCGTTATTGAGGAAGCCAGTTGGCCATTCACATTCCAGCTATTGTTGCTGAAAAGTGAATAGGTGCTGGCCATGTGAGCTGGAGCCACTGGTTGACTTGATTTCTGATCCATCTAAAAAAGTAATTAGTCATTCACAAGATCAGAAGATCGATTTGGAAAGTATTGCCAAGCTCATAGTAATCGTGGAAAGAATCAGAGTTAACTAAGTGCCGTAGATATCCAATTGTCACAGAACTGTATATGCCAGAATTTTCTCAAAGATTTTCAAAATTCAACAAAAACCTTTGAAAGTTCATTTGCAAAAATTTTATCGGAAAAAACTAACTGAAAAATCATTTTTTCTTCCTCCCGGCACGAAAGTACGTCCTTCCGTGCCTCATTTCGGTTGCGAAAGAGCGACTTTTGCTGCCGGCGCAGCGCTCTAATCGGCTATCGATTTTTGCTGCCTCTTGGGCTGCCGCTGCTCTCCACGTGCGTGCGATGCAACGGAAATGCATGCAAAATATACACAAGAGACATAACCTGTAGAGGCTATGTTTACCAGCGTTTATTGATGATGATAATATAATTAGACGGCCAGTATCCCCCTGATGCAGAAATATCACTGCCGAGAAAGAATTTATCATGGGGTGATTGTAGAGCAGGATTTCTCATGCTCCACGACACGAATGAAATAAATACGCAACGGCAAGAGTTTTGGGCCATGAAGAGTCAAGAAACGCAAATACAACTCTGGAACAAGACCCATGCTGATCATGATAATAGTATTTAGCATCCATTCAAATCCTTCAAAATACATTTCACTTTGTTATTTTTCTGCTTGCGTCCGCCCCGACCAGCAAAAGCTCGGCTAACGCCTCGCTTTTGCAAAAGTCGGGCGGACGAGCATATCACATCACAAGTCGCAGTGAGTAAAAGCTCTAAGGTCGTCTGCTTTACTGTCACCCCTTCAAAATTTTGTTCGATCGAGGACTTTTGTATTAATTGATTAAAGCTTCGACGTACTTTCGGGCCGCGAGTAAGAAAAATAGTATACAGCACACGGCAGAGAAGTGAGATGCTCGTGACCGTGTGATATCAATGCCTCGGCTTCGCCTCGGCATTATCATCACACAGTCACGGAAATCCAACTTCCCTGCCTAGTACAGTAATATACTATTTCATTTGCATCCTGATCGATCAATTCATTAATGAGGGTTCAATACATAGAATAATGATTAAAAAATCTTCAGAATAGTCTATTTTCGCCAAAATGTTGATTTTGAAATGAATGTTGATTTCGTAACTCAACTGCTACGAGATGACGGAACTCGTCTGTGGCTGAAATAATTTTTTGATCCGAATCACTGCTTGCAGCGATTTGGGCCCCAGAAAGTCACACTTTCAGCGGAACCAAACGTATAAGGACACGTTTAGTGAGCGGATTAAGACGTTCCTTGTTGGGGGTGTCAACCGTGCCCAAGCAGATAATGTTTTGGACTTAGGAATAGGCTTTGCGAGCGCCGGTTCAATGTTTGGCCACTCCACGGATATGACCATGGTCCGCTCTAATCAGTTTCCCCGTGTGAATTTGGCGCTATAGTCAGGGTTGACGCCTCGAATTACATGAGTAGAATTTTACATTACAAATAGCGTGAACGATAACTGCAATAACTCGCATTTTCATTTTCTGGATCTGCTTGAACTACTCGTGCATTAGCTTGGTACTCAACCCTTCCTCTATTTTTCCGGTTCAAACGTTTTCTCGTATTCATCAAGGTTCCAGAAGACCGTAATTCATTAAAAAAATTTCTGGCAAGAATGCCATGAAAGTGCCAAGGGCTCAACGAAGCCAATTATCTTATTTCTACAGGCAGCATCTAAGTTTGTAAATTTCTATTCCCACAAGTTAATTCAAGGAAGGATTTAGCTAGCAACTCATTGGTGCTAATGAGTATTCTACAACTCGTTATCTAACCGAAGTCGTAAGAAAATCGTGAAAAAATTTAAATAAAACTGTGCACTTACACTAACTAAACAAGTACATGCGGTCATGTTGTACCTATTTTTCTTAAATGCTCTTGTGATTTGGGTTAAACAGCGAAATGCAGAATACAGGCGGAACAATACCAATGGTTCGAAAACTCGTCTCAAACCTCAAATTATCAAAATTTTCGCTGCCGTAAAACAAATTGTATGGCCGGCTCGCACGGTGACCGACCGAGAGAGGCATGCTACGTGTTGAAAAGCTGGGGTTTTCGCTATTTTTCACTACGTATTAGGAAATCTCTACTATTCGTGAGCGAGTTGTGTTGAGCATACACACTGATAGCTCAACCATTTACTTTTGAATCTGCAATATGCATATCCAAATACGTACTTTCAGTCTACAGGTTAATAGCTAGGAGAATTTTTCCCAATTTTTCGAGATTCACTCAAAATTTAGCAAAGGTACGTTGGAAAATATTGAATTAGGTTCGAGTTGGAAGGTATACATCTCTGAAGAACGGAAATTCTGTACACACTAGCCTCACATCGTTGTGATCGAGAAATATTGCCTGCTGTGGGTGTTCTCCTTTTCCGAGTTATGAAATATCCTGCATGCGAAAAACTCGATACTAATTGCCTATTATGCTTGTACCCGATCTTGATGCAATATTATAACACTAAAATAAGTGATGAAAAAAATTGAATTCTCCATTGAGGGAGTCAGAGGAATTTAGAATTCAAAACAGATACTTTCATCTAAAAACTCACCCCGAATGGTCCACAATCTTCGAGTTTACTGCCAGGATTGCACATTCTTCCTTGCGATGTAGTAGGTGATAATATATTACTATGAGTAACCGATAAGTTGCTCAAGCTTGGATTGGCAAGATTCGGTGCACTAATCCAACTCTGAAAGCCATCAGATTTTCCAATGATTGCATTATCGCCAGTGTGCATCGATTGCTGGGACAGTTGCCCGCCTGAGACGCCAGTACCCCACCAAGCCAACGGGGGTTGAGGAGGCTGATCTTTCCAAGGGTTGTATTCCTTCGATTCGTAGCCATAGTATGCTGGATAGATATTGACATGTTGCTGCTCGGATTTGATGAGATTTGTCGGGTTAGCGAAATATGGTTGCTGCAGTGAATGCTGTTGGCTATTGCTGTAATTTCCAGGGGGGATGTGTTTCTGCGTCGACGGCGAAAGTTGCACAAAATTATTCTGGCCAAAATCAAGCGTTCCTGGAGGATTCCTTTGGCGAACGTTTGAACCGGATGGTACAATTTCCGAAATATTACTTTGATGAGCGGGTCCGAAGCTCGTTGGGATTCTGAGATTGGTCAGATTAGCTTGATTCGGTAAACTGATGGCGCTCACGGTAGGAAATACAGCTGGTGACATATTCTGAGGCAGCACATCCAAATGGTGTTGAGCAGTACTAAACCCAATATTTTGACCTGCAGAGTAGAAGCCTTGAATTAATCGTAAATATACTTCGTCTCGCAGTCAGCTGGATTTTATTTAAATAACTCAGGCCCTGTTTTGCTTTCTCTAAACAGAAAGCTTCGTTTTTGATCCAATATATTTATCTCCAAAAACAATAATGCTTCAACAATTCTATCCCTCTCACCAAAATCTAACGATTGTACAGTACCCACCAAAAATAATGGAACATCGATACTCGCACTAAAACATCGATTGCTCAAAAACTATTGGTCGTACGGCAATTTTACAAAAAGCATCTTGAAGATCAGAAAAAATGCTAACTTTTCATGTACTTTAAAAATTTTTTTCATGCATTTTTCATGTCCAGTATTCACTGTCAAAAAGTGAAAATTTTCAAGTCGCGTCAATCACCTGTAATTTTCATGGGCATGGACGGATCGAAAAAAACTCAACGGGATCTTGTAGGGCTTTTCAAGACCTTCAATTTCCTTTTTTTTAAAATTCTCTACGATGATTTTAAGCCAAAATATCGCTCTCGGACGACAACGATGAAATATGCGTGCTACCTGTATGGTTCCAAGGGCGCTCCGCCTTATTTTGATTCGACCTCGTTTGTGAGCATGACACATGACTCTAAAAAATTTTCAAAGGACACATTATCGACGTAAAATTTTCTGAACTTTCAGAAAATGTGGTTGAAATTGCGCTCAAATGCGCTCCTGAGGAGCTACGTTCGTTTTTCTTCATATAATTATGACTTTTCACACAAAACAGTGTTTGAATCACAAAGTTTATACTGTTCTCGATCAATTGAATTGCTAATTGAAATCTAGACGCTAAATAGCACACTGTGTGCACAACAGCGTCTGAATAACTGAATCGAATAAAGAAAAAACACCGAATTTGAATTGATTACATCTCCAAGAAACTACACAGAGTGGAGTGAATCCCAATGTGGAATGTATGAGATTTAAATTTTGCAGATTCTGGCAAAATTGACTACACAATGACGGGTCGTTGTATGGATAGAAATTGAAAGACGTATTCCACAAACGTTATTCTAATATCTGCGGTACACCAAATCGACTGTGTTGAGAGTTTCACTCATACGATGATCTGAGATATGTGCTCTACACGCGCAATAAGGTATTCGAGGGCTTCTCTGTTTACACTATTTCTGCGAAACTTTGCGCGCGATATTATTTATGTTCGCGCAAGCTTTATTGTCGGTATATTTTGGATCGATCAGTTGGAATACGACAATCGAGCCTTTACGATGTCTCTCATAATGGATATTCTTTCGTTACGTAGTGTAGGATTTTCCATTCGTGAAATAGCTAAACTACTAAGAAAGTCATATTATGCAGTTCAGAAAGTAGTGTCACAAAGTAATTCAAATACTCAGAATGTATCGAGAAGAAGAATAAATAGAAGAGCTGAAGAGAAAGTCCTAAAAAATGTGTATTTATCGACCGTGGAAAAACGCAGCCAAGCAGTAGCTCTGCGGAAAAACGGCTTATCGTATCGTAAAATAGCGGATCAAGTGGGTATGTCGCTTGGAGCAGTTCATAGGGCAGTTGCGCGCTTCAATCAGACAGGTTCAAACCGTGATCACAAAAAACGAGGTAGGAGAAAAAAAACTAGTGAGAAAGATGACAAATATATTGTGTTGATGAGTGAGCGTAACCGACGATTGACATTGCCTGAAATACAAGCTAACTTCAATCGATGCCATTCGGATCCGGTCTCAGCCAGTACAGTAAGACGTCGTTTGATCAAGGCCGGATTAACAGGGCGCATTGCTGCAAAAAACCTCTTCTGCGGCCTGTTAATCGAAAAAAACGATTGAAGTGGGCCCGAAAGTATTTGCATTGGACACTAGGTGACTGGAAGCGAGTATTATGGACGGATGAATCAAAATACGAATTGTTTGGTTCCAAACGTCGGACGTACGTTCGTAGACGACCCGGAGAACGATTCAGAGATGGGTGCGTCGTGCCCACTGTGAAACACGGTGGAGGCAATGTAATGGTTTGGGGTTGTTTTTCTGGCGGAAAAATAGGTGATCTTGTAAAAATTGATGGCATTATGGACAAAAAGAAGTACCATGATATCCTTCAGCGTCATGCCCTTCCATCGGGTCAGCGTTTGATTGGCCAAGGATTTCATTTTCAAGAAGACAACGACCCAAAACATGCCTCCAAGCTGTGCCGAAACTATTTGGCTAATAAACAAAGAGCTGGAGTTTGCGAAAGGATGATATGGCCACCACAGTCTCCGGACTTGAATCCTATTGAGCTGCTATGGGATGAGTTGGACAGGAGGGTGAGAGAAAAAGCTCAGGATGCCAAAATCAACAAATCAAGTCTCTGGGAGATGCTTTTGCATTGCTGGAACAATCTGGATTCAACAATGCTCGAGAAATTGGTGTCAAGAATGCCTCGCATTTGCAAAGCTGTGATTGAGAAGAAAGGTGGCTATTTCGATGAATCTAAGATCTGAGTATATTTTGTGTTACTCATATTCCTAGTTAATTAATTGATATTGTTGGTCTTTTCAATTGTGATATATTTGTACGTTCAAAGACTTAGTTCAAGCTTGCTTTTTCGTCTATTTCACGTTGACCCATGTAATTCTAAGAGTTACTGGAGTGCTTCTCATGATGAATGATATTCGAAGATTTTGAACTGATTTTCATTTAGCTTTTGCTTATAATTTGAATTTACTTCTCATTATTTTATTATAAACTTGAAGCTGTACACGATTGTTAAATCACAAACGAGTTTTCAGCTATAACCGACGGACTATTCTTCATTTCTGTATATTTTATAGATATGAGGAGTTACATGTTGAGTCTTTGTTTAATAAAATGTACCGATGGCCATTATTAGCTCGATTGATCTACCAAACCTTTGACTATACTTAGAAGCAAAATTTTCCTGAATTGCTTGATCTCAACTCAACTGCATATTCCAAAAGTTCAAGTATTCCTCATTGAAAATTCACTGCACTCTTCGTACTTTCCTAGAGATGTGATCAAGTCCAACTAGTTCAGGAAGTTCAATTGATCGAGAACAGTATAAACTTTGTGATTCAAACACTGTTTTGTGTGAAAAGTCATAATTATATGAAGAAAAACGAACGTAGCTCCTCAGGAGCGCATTTGAGGGCAATTTCAACCACATTTTCTGAAAGTTCAGAAAATTTTACGTCGATAATGTGTCCTTTGAAAATTTTTTAGAGTCATGTGTCATGCTCACAAACGAGGTCGAATCAAAATAAGGCGGAGCGCCCTTGGAACCATACAGGTAGCACGCATATTTCATCGTTGTCGTCCGAGAGCGATATTTTGGCTTAAAATCATCGTAGAGAATTTTAAAAAAAAGGAAATTGAAGGTCTTGAAAAGCCCTACAAGATCCCGTTGAGTTTTTTTCGATCCGTCCATGCCCATGAAAATTACAGGTGATTGACGCGACTTGAAAATTTTCACTTTTTGACAGTGAATACTGGACATGAAAAATGCATGAAAAAAATTTTTAAAGTACATGAAAAGTTAGCATTTTTTCTGATCTTCAAGATGCTTTTTGTAAAATTGCCGTACGACCAATAGTTTTTGAGCAATCGATGTTTTAGTGCGAGTATCGATGTTCCATTATTTTTGGTGGGTACTGTAAGTAACACTTTCCCTCCTAAAATCCTCCAAAACCTTCCAAGGACTCGTCTCTCCGTCCATTTGCCTGTGTGTGTATGGACGTTGTTCTTTTTCGCCACGCTGATTCTTCGACACCCCACTCAATCGACTTTTGCCTTTCTATGAGTTGTGAAAATTCACTCAAAGATGAGGCCAGTGATTTGGCGGTTCTCCTCTGCCAATTGAATTTATTTCAGAGGTTTTTGAGGTATAATCGCTAAAATTGTATGCTTTCATAGTGAAATATCATTTTCTAACTGAACCTTACGGTAATTCGGGATACCTACGCTATGGTTTTTTTGACTCCACCTTTCAATTGGTTAATACCGAAACTCCATTCGATCTCAATGAACATAAGTTTTTAGAAAAAATCGAAAATTTTCAACGAAAACTCCATTTTGAGCCTATTGAAACCAAAACTTCGTTTCAATCAAACTACAGATTTTGCTTGAAAACCCCCCAATCTAGGGAGCCCTAATCGCCCTAATAGCTTCCTCAAAAAATAGTTCAAAATATACAAAATAATTTTTTCAATATTCATATCTTCCTCATATCTCCCTCTGGACACCAATTCATTTCGATTCGAATGAACTAAATTGATACCATCTCCGCATTCTGAATCGATTGGTTGATACCGGATTTTTTCAAAATTCTGATCCAGTTCCCACTGATTTTGCACGGAGTCCTTTCGCGTAAAACAAATTTCTCTCAAAATTCAGGCCTAGTTTATCGTTGCATTTTTGACGAATGTTTCAGTCTAATTTGAGCTGGGATTTCATGTCAAACTAGATTGGCAATATTCAGGAACTCTTGTGATGGAAATCCACTTCAAGGGATTTAGAGCGCATGCATACAGTGCGGGTCAAAAGTTTCAGGACACCCAAAATTTTAATTTTCAATTTTGTAAATTAAATTATTCAGCTCTACTAGAATCAAACGGACTTTATTACTGCTCAGTTTGGCCGCCTTTTCGCGTACTTTGAGATGGCAGTATTCATTTTCATCCATACGAATCGGAATCTTTCCAATTTTAGCTTGTCGACAATTTTTGTGAGAATATCTTAGCTCCTGTTAGCCGGAGGTACAGAACTCTTTTGAAATGAGATTTGTGAGATCAGAAAGTGCAGGTCTAGAGCTTCAAAATTCGGTTTTGAACGTCTCTGTGCGCCACTCCCAGTCTGATTCTGATTCTGATTTTAATACCAGGTTGATTTTTTACATCAACAAATACCTGGAATGTACCAGGTACTCCTGCAGAAGGTGCTCAGAGCTCCTGTGCGCAGGCTGGATTCCCTATAAAGGAGACGAGAAATTCATCTCCGACACTTCTTTTTTTATTGAGGCGAAGTGTCCGGAGGGTGAAATTTACATCTCCACTGGACCTACCGTTTAAGGTGGATTCCGAACCACCGAAACCACGGTAAAGGCATTTTCTGTGAGGAGAGTTTTTCCGCAAAAAAAAAGAACTCTCATTAGGAAAATACGGATTAATGTATTTTATGAAGGATATAATCTTCGTTTCCGGTGACTGTCTTTCATATTAAGATCAAGGAAACAAGGAACCTATACAATTATGGCTCAAGACGTGAAATTCTTCGTCATTTTTCAATAAGGGTACTATTTTTTGCCTAAAAACTCTCCTCACAAGAAATGTCATAGGTCGGACTATAGGAGTAGCGCAGAGAGACGTTTAGAAACGAATTTTTAAGCTCTAAATCTGTACTTCTCAGTTTCGTAAGTCTCATTTCAAAACAGTTCTGTACCTTCGACCGATAGGGGACACACTGAGAACAGAATATTGCAGTTCGAAAGTATGACTGTATTGTAACGTGGTACTGCTATCAGACCAATACTGGATTGTCATCACAGCATCATGATTTGTTATTGCCGTTGAATGACCCCAAGAAGTCTTTGGGCTATAATGATCCTTCATCGGTAGCATTACGTGCAAAAAATTAGATATCTCTAGGGGCAAAATAGTCGTAATGTGATTGTGACTCGACCAAGTATCGGAGTACTCAAAATATATGGACTATGGTTATTTATTTTGGCAGAAATATCAGATGCCAAATCATTCCGATGGCCAGAGTAGTGACAAAATCACTATTGCTCTCCTGGCTAACACTTTTTGGCCACACGTCAAAACGTATGGCCGTGCGACCAAGAATTTTATCTCAGTGCAGCAGATTTTCTCAAGAATTGTCGTAATTGGTACTTTTTCAAGCTACAATTGGAAAGATCCCGATTCGCGTGGATAAAAATGAAGACTAGCATCCCGGAGTACGCAAAAAGATCTTCAAAATGAGCTTTAATTAATGAAGTGCCGCACCAGTGGAGGGGGAAATTTTTTCTACCTGAACAGAATCACGTGATGACTATTTTAATAGTTGGGTTAC
The DNA here is from genome assembly GCA_029851415.1 of Eretmocerus hayati. Taxonomy (NCBI): domain Eukaryota; kingdom Metazoa; phylum Arthropoda; class Insecta; order Hymenoptera; family Aphelinidae; genus Eretmocerus; species Eretmocerus hayati. The sequence continues at coordinate 191,574,424 of CM056742.1, read as the reverse complement.
GATCAGTTGAAGCTCCCGGTAAATTTTTGTAAGCCCAGCAGTCGTGGTTCTGGTAAGATAAATCGACAAAATTTGACATTTTGTCTAAATCTTGACATGTTCATGACTTCATGTCTTATTTCCATCGAAAACCTTTTTTTTTTACATAAACGAGGCAGGCAATCGTTTTGTAAAATAGTTTACGATAACTCCAAGAGGCTTTTGTACCAATGAAAGAATTTCTGCCAAAAACTCAGCATTGAGTTTCCTTATACAGCTGAAAAACTGACACTTCCCATAAGATCACGTGTAAATGGACGAAAATGGATTAGCCATAAGTTTTTTCCGGAGTAGGCGAAGTTCATCAAAATTCATATGGAGTCTTTTGACACTAAAATCAACGTGTGTGGCGAGTTTTATCAAAATCTCAGCGTTGAATCTCTTAGGTACGGTACTTCATCAAATCCTTTCTGGTCAAGTACAGCCAAGTAGTTAGGTTTATAAAATTGTAAATGAAAATTTTGACTGTGCTGAAACTTTTGACCGGCAGTGTATACAAACAACGATGTTTTCGTACCATCAGAACAAGATAGCTCAGCGTTTACATAATTCTCAGATCATTTCAAAGCCCTCAGACGTTCAAATTAAGCTAAGATACATGGATTAACAGATGGATACGTTAGAAGCGATTGAGATACGTCTGAGCCCTTTCAGAGCAGCGACAAGCTCTGAAAGGCTTACATTTGTAAATTATTCCTATTTTTTTTCCCACGCTAAAAATCTAATATTTCGCATTTCAAAAGATGGGCCGATACGATTCCGATTAAAAAAGATTCTATCTTCGTCCAAAGTAGTTTGAAACACTATATGCGGAGAATTCTTTTATTTTTATCAAACCAATTAACGCTTGAGGGCCGTCTGCGCGGTGCGAGGAGTCTGGCCACGATGTATCTCAGTGAATCCTATTTCTTTCAAGACGAAAATTAATTTCAAAAGATCCTATGACTCTAAACACAGACCCGCATGATGCGCCGTATCTTTTCAATAAAATTGAATATACCAAAAGAAGACTTGTAATAGGAGCCGTTTGTTGTTATTAGAGATCGGTATATGTTGGTCTCTTGAATCGGTTTGATTGAATCGTGTTTGTGCTTGTGATGATTTCGATTTAGAATCAAAGATGTTATTTTTGTGGATTAGACGAGCAATGAATTTTTGATCGAATTAAATTCGATCATTATAATGCATCTGAGTTCCATCAAATATACATGGAAATTCGCAGAGCATTTTTTGGAAAGAAAAACACAGATGAAAAAATTCTTCCCCAGGTGAGGCTCGAACTCACAATCTCCCGCTTGCCGGGCGGTCGCGTTACCAATTACGCTACCGGGGCGATTACTCTTGAATCGGTATTGTCCAGACACGAATTTAAGGGCTGCAATATTTCACCTGTTGGTTGCTGTGGCAGAGACGAGTTCCGAGTGATTGGGAGCTGGGATATTGTGTTGGTGGCACGGGACGCACAGGAAACGTTACTGTTGGGAATGTTTTGATGATATTGTTGAGTCTGCTGGAACTGTTGCTGCGGCATTTGCTGGTGCACCATAGTGTTCCCAGCGTTCACTTGGAATGGAGCTTGCGATGGACTGGTGTGAACGGGGTACTGCAGTAACGAGGAAGAAATATTGGAATTCGTGGCGAACTGCGTTGACTGAGAAGTTAGTGCCTGAATCGAGTAATTGGGCGCATTTGTTGCAATGGCCGTCGGACGGTGTTGCTGCTGTGATGGCTGGGAGTTCTGGTTGTAGGATGACATGTTTGGGGTCAGCTGCGAATCGGTCGACATCTGGATCTCACCGGGTGCAAATTGACTGTCGGCACGAGCTGACGAAAGTACTCCACTTTGCTGAGTATTGTACACTTCCTTTTGTTCAATACTCGACTGCAAGGTAATATAATAAAGTTGAATACTAACGACTGATGTTTGAAAACCTTGATTGATGAAACTAGAATTTTTCGGCACAAAAATTACTAGTTAACTGAAATAAGTTCTGCGACAGACTTATCCGATGCGTATTATAGTTTTCTTCAAGAACCGACACTATGGGAAGGGGCTGAAATGATTAGACGGAATTGAAAGCCTAAGAGAGTGGACGACGCTTGAAAAATGGATGGTCTGATGGACAATTTTCTTGAATGGGGTATACCCCCTTCAGTATAGTTGCCGTAAAGATTCTGAATCTTTACGGCAACTATACTGAAAAAGTGCGAAGCAGAATTTTGTGTAAAGATGCTGGATCATACGCCAAGAGGAATGTGACGAAGGGAAGTGTGAAGGTATTATTCAGAAATTGCCTCCATTCAGCATCGTTCAATAACAGGGTAGTGAAAATAGTTTTTATCGAACTCTGCCCAGGAAAGTGTCGATAAATTCCTAGATGGTTTCAAAAGAGAGCGTGAAAAGTACTTCGATTATGCCGCTCACTTTGGGGTCCAAAATGTGGTCCACTCCCCAGCTTCGGGAACATTTCTGCTACAAAAAAGCCAATAACTAGTTGTAGATCGACGAAAAATAGCACAATTACAAAATTGAAATACTTTGGTTTCTCCCATTTTTTTTACGAAGTGGAAGCATATGAGGAAATCTACCGAACCTTTAATTTTTGAACCATCCGAGAAAAAAATTTTTTTCCTCCTTGTCGCTTTTGAAACCAATTCCATAGTATTTTGGCACCTCTAAAATGTGAAAAAAAAGGTGTGCCCACCATTTTGAAAGATGTTAATCCTCTGATAACAATGAGGTGGAATTGGTCTATTACGTTTTCGTCACTTTTAGAGGCTTTTCACTTGGATGGATCGTGAATAGTGCAGTGCGATGGTTGATAATGATGTTGTTGCATTCGTTTAATCGAATTCCATTCCCAGAATTGAGGTGCATGGTAATTCATCATACGTCAAATTAAAATGGGGAATAGGATTTGGGAGCGACATATGCTCATTATTCGAATAATGAAGGTTTATGTCCTTTTTTGAAGCGGTGGGCGCGACACATTTTTCAAGTTCAACGTCATAGATCTTCGGCCAGAATAATGTGTCGCTACCAAACGAAGAATCATTTTGATTGTCTGTTTTTACTCTTCAATTTCCCACCACCCGATTCATCCTAGCTCGAATGTTATTTTTTTTTAATACGAAAAAGTGGAGGAGGTGAGTATTTTCCACAAAGTGAGTTACACTTTTTCTGGAAGCCATGTGCTGACCACGGACCTGAGTCGCTATTAGAACGAATCTCTCATGAATATATCAGGTTTAAAGAGTCAGAGGAAGTTTTTTCAGATTTTTTGGGACAGTGTTAAATAACAGTGTTAAATTTTCTCCAGAGGTCGAAGAGTTTCGGAAGACGCGCCAGTTACACTGAAAAAGTACGAAATCTGACAATTCTTCAAATTTTATCAAGAGCACTACGCACGTGTCATGAAAAATCGATAGAATATCATCCTAGAAACTATAGAAACCATCTAAAAAACATTTTTCCAGGGCGTGGAAGTTCCGATCTCATTGAATTACTGTATGGTACACTAAAAGTCAAAGATTCTCTAGATTTCCTCATATACAGACTCCATTGTTGTTGGAACACATTCTTGGTACCTTCAAAGATTTTTGAGAATTTTTCCAGATTTTTATGATATATCCAAGGAAAGTTATCACAAATATCGGTTTTCGGGTATGTCCACTATGTGGACACTTTTAGTGAGCGGGCTGATAACTAATCGAAGAGTTAGGACTCGTAACAGATAGGAAGCATTGTGAATGGAATAGAAATCGGAAATGCCTTACATTCCATCCTTCAAGGGAATTGCCTCATGATACAACATATCTACTCAGTAACTATTTCAAGGATTACGAACTGAGGAAATGAATGTCCATTGATACGAACCTTGAAGCTTTCTCCAGAAGACTGTCCCGATTGAGGTTCTTGCGGATATTGGAGTGTGAGTGTCCCTGGGGCTCCCCTTGCGGTCAGGACAAAAGGTATATTTGGCATCAAAGGAGGACGAGACTGAGCGTTCATCATGCTGTTCATTTTGTGATCAACATTCGCTGGCGACGGCAAAGACACCATATTTTTTGTGTTTGATGTTGTGTTGCCTGGTGCTAAGTTGGCAATAATTGTACCAGCAGTTTTCATCAAAGCCGGGGACGATAATGCAGGGTTTTCCTCGCTAATAGACGCAGGAGACACATTTTTAAAAGTGACTTGTTTCTGCTCAGTCTCAGCTCTTCGTATAATTGCTTGCATAGCCACGTTTTGGCGCGGTTTACGAGTTGCAGATGGTAGCGAAGAAGTGTCTGAGCCACGAGCAACTTGATCCAAATCCACCCGACTGCGCTCTAAAGATCCTTGAGGTTTTAATATGCCACCTCGCTTTTCCACTGCCAAATCGAAAAATTAAGCCCAATTTACAATGCAAATCAATTAGTCATGAAAGTACGGTATTCATAACCCAACTCAGGAGTCCTGAGTTATGGCCCAATGATGAAGGAAAATGAAATTAATTTGAGTTTTGCTATAAAGGCACGAATCTGTGATTTTTCCGTCAGACTAAGAGGCACCATCAGTGGCGACCAATAATATGTCTCATGAATCAATAATGCCTCGAAAATGAAAATTTCAGTTGCTTATGATATCACATACAAGAGTTTCACCAAACTTTGAGCTAAGAATTGTAATAGTATTCATAGAAATTTACTTACACCCAAGTTCAGCGACTAAGCTATCTATCTCTGATGAACTTTTACTGCTAGCAGTCTCAGATAGACTTGGACTACTCGAAATAATGATCTGTTTTTCTTTGTTAAGGCTCAGCTCTTCCAGTTCTTTCATCAACTTATGACTCACACCAGCCCCTTCATTTGCCGAGATGAATTTTGGACTTTCGTTCTGATTTCCAAGATCCAGAGTAATGTATGAAACACCATTTGTTTTGAATAGAGACATTCTTTTACCGATTTGAAGAATGCGCATAGCCCGCACTTTGTTCAGTAGTTCAATATCCTTCTTATACTCCACAGTTGTAAAGTTCAGATTCTTCAGAGATTTTTCAAGAGGTAAGAAACCTTGGAGGTCCATTTCTTCTGGTAGTGGTACCTTGGAATCTGAAGGAGGCGGATGAGTATTCCAATCATAGATAAACACATGTGTAAGGAAAACATCAATACTAACATTGAGTGTATTCTATTTCCGATACGTAGTTCTGCAGATTGTTCAAAAGAACACAGAGACTGGGCCATATTTGGAGTCTAGAAGCAAAAGCTGGATCGTCCAGAATTTTTGGACTCTGTTCAATCCAGTCAAGGCACAATTTGACTGTAGAGAAAAATGATCGGTTTCATTTACAAATATATAGAGCAAAGGAGATATTGAGTATTACTCACTGGCTGGTAGAGCAAAATAATCAACCATTGCATCTTTTATCGTGTATACGGGTAATAAAAGCGCCGATAGATTTCCTGCAATGAGGTCCAGAATGCAATTTCTCGACATCAGTTCATCTGGACTCAACTGATCAATGTTCATGGGATCCTTGTTTTCTATTGTTATTCCAGGCATTGCGTGTTGCAAAGCATACAAATTAATTATCAGCATCTGCACCAGTCTCCATGAATTGAAACTTTCAGTAGCTACTAGGGCCGTTAGCGTATCGTTTAGTAATTTCACGCATGTCTTAGCGATACTGTAATTATAAATCACAAATAATTAATAAACCGTCGAGACACATAAGTATGTGTAATTTTTTCTAGACGATTATTCTTCTGTGGAAGTAATGAGCAACATTCAGAATTACAATGTCTACACTTCGAATAATTATAGACATGGGTGGTCCAAGAGCTAGCCAACTTGCCCATGACACTCTGAGAATAGCTCTAATGAAACGCCGCGCTGTCCCCGCTAGTGATTCCAATTTGAATACACAAATTATCAATCATTTTCACGCAACTTTTAGTTCTTCAAGATCAAATTAAGAGTCATACATCATAATAAAAGCGGACGTTTTTACATTTGCCTTCGAATATAGAGGTATATGCTTTGATCAAATGAAAATATTGAAAATTCAGAGCGATTCAAGAACCAAATATTTGTGATAACTGCTTGACAAAAGAAGAATCTTCGTAATCCAAGATTAAAACAATTCGCAAGTAGATTCAACAGAAGCCTGAGTGAACTGTACCTCAAATCTCCACAGCTGTATAAAACTCCATGAAGTTTCAAAAATACGGCGATATATTCTTGAGAACTCAGTTTTGTTTTCCCATCAATGCTGAATGAGTTATCACTCAGAGCTGATGATAGAGTTTTTGCAAGATTTGCTGTTGCTGCAGAAAATGGATGCTTTACGGACACGGACCTCACATAGTGAAATACTGTGCTCACTTTATCACCACGTGACGCTTCAAGCAATGCTAACTGATTGTATGGTTGTCCGCTACTGGGAGACAACCAAATTGCATGTCTATAAAACAGATCTGCCTGTCTATTCTGATTACGGTAACGAGCAATATCCCCCAGGTGTACCAGACAGTATTGGCACACATAAAAACAAGATGACCTATGAGGAGCAGACAGTTTCTCTACAGCTTTCCAAGTTGAGGTGCATCCATAGACATAACTTTTCCTATTATTCAACACATGATTAAGAATTTTTGATAATCAACATGATAAAAACCTAGTCATTAAATCATTGATGTAGACAATGAAACTTGGAAATTTGATTGAAGAAGCTAATAACATTGTCCACTGATTATAGTACTACAAACCTTCTGAAGGGTAAATCCAAGTCAAAAGCAGAGCAAATTTCTTGCAATAGAGTTAGATAGAATCCATTAGCAGCCTCTAAACACCAGCTTAGCATTGCTTGTGATTCACTGCGTTTAGGATTACGACGATCTTTTGCCTGTGACTGCAACAAAGCTATATAATTTTTGAATCCAAGATTCCACAATTCCTGCTCTATTTTGCGGTCCAGGGCATATTCCAAGTCAAGTATGAGGACTTGTTGGTAAATATTTTGAAGTTGTTTCTGACACATCCATGCATCATTGTCATTCAAGAGATCCTTACACTGTTGGACTCTTTCTTTCAATGGTTCAGCTTTCCTAAATAAACAGGAGTATATTGTGATGAATGAGTACATCTCATGAACAGCATGAATGATGAAAAAACTTCGTAATTGTCTCATGGGACCAAAACATAATCAAAGAAGAAGATTCTTCTACAAATTTCATTTGAACTGGAAATATATAGAATTGACATTATTTCAAGCCAGAAACTTCCTTTTCATGATAGCATGTTGAATTTCAACAAACAATTTCAAAATTGAAATCTCACAAACAAGTCAGATTGTCAAAGCACAGTAAATGCTACCATACACCCTTCATACTTCTTGGGTGTTGAAGCTTTAAAAACTGTGACTGCTTAGATCAATCAAGATTAGTTATCGTATGAGTACTACACTCTGATATGAAGCAATACATTGTAATACCTGATACACTCACTACTGTATATGACGAATTTAAAATTTGCACTAATACCATGTAGGGTCCAGATGTATTGACGTGTATTACTTAGATAGCGCAATCGAGGCAGTAATTCAGAAACAAACATTGAAACCCTCAATGTTCAATTAGTATATGTACCATCTTCCTCAAGAGATAAGCTTATTGGTTCTCACCTGAGAGCTTGAACTGCAGCTTTCAAGCCCATGTTTCAAGAAGACTCTATCTGACAAATATTGACTACACTGAAAAATTAAAGAGAAAAAATTGAAAAGTATATTACCACCAGTCCAGCATAATCACAATTACGGAGGTCGCACAAGTTATTACCCTTATCAAACCAAACACACTGAAAAAACAACGGATCGGCCAAGGACGGAGAAATTTTTTTAACCAAAATAAACGAACGTACCGTCAATACCGTCATAGTCCCCGGGAGCTCTATAACGATTTCACCTCATGCTGGTCTGCGCGAAGGCAGACCAAGTAAACAGGTTAGAATCAGCTGATTGTGCCGAGGTCACTGAGGTCTTCTGGTCGGTTATCCGTCGCTGCATGATTTTTTTATTTTTTTGGGTATCACCAGGCATTAAATATCCAACTAATGCCAAATTCGGCACGGACAGTTAAGTACCGAGGCATTACCGAGTCAAAAGTGCTGACTGTGCTGACTATCTTTTTTGACGTTCTGATTGTTCTGGCCGCATTCACGATGACAACAAATATGATGAAGTGTTCCGCTGGCTGTCACATGTTCAACGAGCGACGTTCATCCGGTTCAGGCCATGCATTACAAAACAATCAGGATATTTTATTGCGACAAGTTATCTATGGGTATAACGTTGGGGGGGGGGGGGAGAGCTGGTGCTGAAGACATGATGTAGCAGAAGACGTAATAATCAAACGTTCGCGCCCCCAATTGTATTTTGATTTTCCGCGAGCCGGGTCGGTCGTAAATGTGGGTTTATCGAGTAAAATTCACGTTGCCCTTGGTGCGAAGTGCACATTTTACCTTGACAAACCAAATATCATGATTTGTGCCCAAAATAAATCAACAACTTGAACCGGGTAACCCAGGCCGGCGCTGATTTGTGAATCAAAATCATCCAAATTCATCTAGAAATAAGGTTCAGTTCGTCAGAAAAGAATGCAACTACCTGTGACAGACTTATTGAGAGTATTGAGACTATGTTAACTAAAGCCAGAAGCCTAGTGAAAATGCGTTTCCTTAGTACACAGCTTACAGTTATTGAGAAACATGCTCGCACACGTTTGAAATTTGTGAGTAGCTAGTGGATTCCTGTTAGTTATGTTGATAACGATTTTTAACATATATTCTTTGCTGTCAAACTCTCATCATTGATATTGACAATAGATGTTATTTGCTCTCAGCCTTTCTTATCTACAACTTTTCGGGACAGAAGTTCTGGAGGGCTTTTAGAGAAGCAACAAAAACTGATGGCCAGGAGCCTCCCAAAACAAAAGCCATTACCAGGTGTAAAACAGATATTAGTGGTAGCATCTGCTAAAGGGGGAGTAGGAAAATCAACCACAGCTGTCAACTTATCAGTAGCCTTAAAACTGGTTGCCCCTGATAAAGCTGTGGGTCTATTAGATGCTGATGTTTTTGGACCATCCATCCCATTGATGATGAACTTGCATGATTCACCTCTACTTGACAGTAAAAATATGATTGAACCACTGGTTAACTATGGGATTAAGTGGTAACTATCTCTGATACTTGAAATTATTTGTTGTTTGAGTGTATTCAATTTTCTTATTCAGTATGAGCATGGGATTCTTGGTTGGTGAAGAGGCCCCTGTTGTCTGGAGAGGTCTTATGGTCATGGGTGCCTTGAACAAGCTTCTTTATCAAGTGTCTTGGGGACCATTAGACTACTTGATTGTAGATACACCACCTGGAACTGGCGATGTACATTTATCGCTTGTACAAAATCTTCCTATTACAGGAATGTTACTAGTGACAAGCCCTCAAAAAGCTGCTGTCGATGTAGCAAGAAGAGGAGCATCCATGTATAATAAAGTAAATGTACCCTTAGTGGGTATGGTTTGCAACATGGCTAATGTAACTTGCCCTAAATGCAACTTTGAAATTTCACTCTATGAAGATGAGAGTGAAGTCTTAGCCAAAGAATTAGGTATTTGAATAATCATCAATACTTGGATTCTACAGTGAGTTCTTTGTTTGATGTTTTTTTACAATTCCAGGAATCAATATTTTGTGCAGAATCCCATTGGACAGTGAAATTGGCAAGTGCAGTGATAGTGGTAGACCTGTGATCCTTAACAATAGTGGTTCTCCATCAGCATTAGCTTATAAAAAATTAGCTCAGAACATTTTGACTTGCATGAAAGACAGATCCATAAATTTGAATTGAATTGAACATACATCTCAAAAATTGATTTTGAAATGTTAAGACTCTCTGCCCAGAGGTAAAAATAAATATATGTTGAGTAAGTATCATCAGAGAGTAATCATGCATGTGAAATGAAGAACAGAGCAGAAGTGATGTATGTATTATACCCCCACTCTTCAAGCCACTCTCATCACGCCATGCTCTCATCCTGTTGTCACATGACCATTCTACCAAGTGACCATTTTTCATTTGTGAGTGGTGGACCAATCATTTCTTGTCAGTAGTTTTTCATGGGTTTTTTGAGCTAGCTTTTTCTTGTTACAAGTTATGTTATTTTGTAATGCACAAGGAACTATCAAGACTCAAACATTCATTTTCAATTTGGGACTCGTGTGAGTGAGCAGATGAATGATTAATATTCTTCATCTCAAATCAGTTCTACAGTGATACTCTTTTGTTTATCTGATGATAACTGTCATAAGACAAAACTTTCAGACATCAGAATGGAAGGTACATTCTCCAGCATACATTCAAACCCTAAAGCTGAAGTGTATGATGTTCCTATCAATGCCATCATTAGACCATTCCCTCTTTCTGTTAATCAAAATAAGGTTTTAAGCTTGATGGAATCCTTAGAAGATTCTGAACGCAGAATATTAGTACCGCCAATAGATATTCTTTGGATCAAGGGACGTTATGGTATGTTGATTAGTCCACCAAGTACCCTCATTATGGTTAAAATTGTTGATAGACATAGCAGACATGTATCGAAGTAGAAATAAGGATGGTGCTACACTCAATAAATTGAATCTAACACTAACAATACTTCTTTGATGGGTTCCTCCAGGTGGAGACTATTATTATTCATTTGGGGGATGTCATAGGTATGCTGCACACAAAGAGTTAGGCAGAGAGACTATAAAAGCCAAACTGATTCGTTCTACTATATCTGATCTGAGATGCTACCTTGGGGATTCTACTCCAGATCTCAAGTAGTAAGTCTTTCTAATTTTACTTTTTTAGTAACAATCGAGAGAAGAGTGAGTTATTATTTCATTTTACATATCATTTGACATAACACCACTATTTGCAAGATATTTTTTGAGTAAATTAATCTCAGACAAAGCATCAATTCGGTCTTTCCACGAGAATTCGAATTTCATGCATGTTTTACAGAGCAAAAAATGTTGAACAATCTCAGCTCATCACAAATTTCTTTATTGGAAGTTTCGCTCATTGTCCAACTCTTTAAGAGATTTTGATTATATTGCACATGATATTGAAATAATAAAACCAATATTATAATACAAGAACTATTCTAACAAGCATTACTCCAGGAACGATAATCTATGGTTTAAAAATCTTTACAAAAACCTTCACAGATTCTAACATGTGCAGCATGTGCATCAAAAGGTGAAATAATTCAACAATCCATAGTGGCAATATATATACATATATATCAAAACAATATTTGTAATTCTTTGATTGAAGCCCCAGAATTCCAAGTGTCTTTTTGTGATTTTGGGGATGGCCTCATGTGTGGAAGATGATGCAGAGAAACGAACTACGTTGAAAATTTTCGAGAATGCACTGTGTGTTCTTTGCTATCAGTAGTAAGCTCACTTCCAAGCATCACACATTGTTGAAAGAGTTTTGGATATGAACTGTGATACGATTTGATTGTCACAAAAACTTTTGAGATGGTAGAGGTTCTTCATTCTGTGTCAAAATTAATCGAGTTAAGATTTGCCCAATAAAACTGAATAGTAAGTCAAGTACAACCAACAAGCTCTGTGAGGCATAGTTGGTTGGAAATTGTGAAAGTATCAAGAAAATTATATCATGAAGCTAAAAAATATTTAGCTCAACAAATGAATTCTTTGTATATTCTTAGCATAATTCAATCAATTCATAGAATAATTTGGGCATGAACTTTTGCCATTGTAAGGTGTCGATAATAGGTACCAAGTGCCAAATTCACGATTCGGGGACTATAATATTTGTCACTTAACCAAGCCCATACAGAGGCATAATGCAGCTCTGAATAGTTTTTGAGGAATTGAGAAGTAATAGCCCAGGTAGACTATGTATATACATACATGAACATGATTAAGCACATGAGAATGTGTCTGAATGTTCCACAGCCTTTCTCTTACATGATTGGATGTTACTGTCATCCATTGTTTCATACGCGCAGAGCAACCGATTTTTCCAGCTACTGTGGGAAGAATCTCTAGTTCCTCTGAGTTACTTACACTGACTCAGTTGTGAAGTACTGCCTAACTGGGTTGTGAAGATTCAACATCTTGTTTTCAAAAAGATGATGTCTTAGACTGCTCCAGAAAAGGATCCAACTTGGAAAAGCTTTTATGAGTATTCATCTCACACCTCTTACAGGGTACCGTTTTCCTCCTGAGACAGATCAAGTGAATAGTCATTGGAAAGACTAAGCATATTGAAAACAGGAAATATTCTTACCAAACTTTTTGAGAACGTAAGGTTGGGAGAAAGTGGTAGTATTTGACATTTCATAACTCTTGTATGATGTAGCCTCAGAGTGCTGTCGATTCTTCAAATGTTTCGGTATTAATGCTTCTTGAAGGTGGAGTAGATGGGTGTTAGTAACCTCACACTCAATTTGGATCATTGTCAAGTGATCAGCTTTAGAAGAATAGTACGAGCCTACACAAGGGATACCATGAAATGAAACGCAGTTAGAAGAGAAGTGCAAAATGTTGGAACATACCATTGCCAGGAACTGCAGGCAAGACCAGAGATACTTTAGGTTTACTAGAATTCGTCTTTCTTAGCGCTGGGAGGAGTAAATTTCCTCCTTGGAACCAAATCACGTAATAAGTGTCTTCTTTTCTACCAAGAGCATTCAATAATTTAGAATTTTCTTCAAACAATGATGAGAACACTTGAACTTCTTTCAAATTCGTTGGTGTAGAGGAATCATGGACTTGTGAAGTTTTCTTCTTCAAGTTCTTGACCGATTCTTTTGGAAGCTTAGTAAGAAGCTTATCTTGAACATTGAGCATGCGAGTCGAGGCCTTTGAATAGACTTTGATTGGGCCTTTATCCCAACTTCTGATTGGTTGGAATCCTTCAACCAATCTAAGTGTTAACTCCAAAGTTACATTCGTCAAGTTACCTCTTTCATTAGGTGTCGGATCATCAAGAATTTGTTGAGAGCTTGATGAGTCTGATTCATCTGCATTGGACCAAAGCAATCTCCGACCACGTCCAAAAGGACTTCGTGGAGATCCAAGCAGCGCATGCTCATCTTCTCTCGGTAACGCTGGCGTGTCGTCCAAAATACCTCTGAAACGCAAAGAAGTACCGTTTCGAGAATACATTGAAAATAAAACAAGCTAATCACATCAATACACTCTCTATGGTGAATATTTTCGATTGAGATACGAGGAAACAAAAATTTGCGTGAATCTCACCTAAGACTGTGAAGATTGAGAGAAAACATCAATACCATTGCTAATAAAATCGCGGTGTTTTTTTTGTTGACTCCATAATTTTGAGTACGGAATTTTTTCACTCGAGGCTCCTCCAACGCAGCTAAGCGTTCTTTCAAGTCGAAGTTTTCCTTGATAGAAAATCAAAATGAATTGGTCAGCGATGGAATTTTCCAAGTTATGGTGTCAAGAAATCGGAATATACTTACAGCTTCTAATCTTTTGTTGCGTTCTTGCAAGTCAATGATTTGATTTTCTAATGAAGTAACATATTCTTTTTTTCTTTTCCTTGAAAGACATGCTGACTCCCTATTTTTTATCATTCTTTGTTGCCTTTTGAGAGCTCTGAGTTCACCACCATGCTGACTATGGAATTCAATGAAATCTGGGAATTCATTTTTCACAGTTGAAGCGGAGCAATTTCCGATTTCTTTTTTTACGGAAATGGATTGAGATGCAGATGAACTTTTTCCTAGAAATTTTTCTTTTTCCATCGCATTAGAGACAACTTCTGCCGTACTCTTACTAAGCAGGTGGTTGGTCAGCGTCTTTTCCGTTGCAGCGGGCTGAGTCTGTACTTCAGGAAAAGATCTGATGATCTTGAATTGGTTGGGAGCAAGTATAGTGCGATTTGAAGATATCTTAATCTGTTGGACTCGCTGTGAATTCATTTGATTTTGAATTTTCACATGTTCACCAACAGACAAGGCTTGCACATTCAGAGGTAGATTGCTTCTCTGTTGCTTGACTTTTTGAGTGAGAGCTGCAAAATCTTGAGCGCTCAGCACAATGGTTTTTTTTGGCATGTCTGGTAGAATATTTACAAAAAATCAATATTTGACTGGAGGAAGTGCAAAACCAAACGAAATAATACATTTACACTTGAGCACAGAATTAATGCAATCGATTTACCTTTCAACGACACCTCAGGTAGTTTTGGTTGAATGCAGATACCCTTTGGTAAGTTTCTCTTGCATGAAGAATCTGCTGGAATGCAGTTTGTCAGACCAGAAAATTTGATTGGTAGTAATTTCATTTCTTGTGGTATAATTGACTTGTTTCGAGTTGGCTCTGGAGATACTGATGGAGATTCATTGCAAGGAGGTGAAATTGGGGGTGTTTCTAGAATACTCTGGAAAAAAGGAAAACGCAAAAAGTAAAATTACATCCTGTACAAGAAAATACATCACTATTTTCATTAGTCATTTGATTACAGTAAACCAATATTTGAATGTAGCATCTACAAGCCAAGAAACAGATTAGCCATTACTTGCTTGATAAGTTGGCAAATATTAATCTAGTATTTGAAATTGATAAGAATGAATAAACTCCTCTTTTGGATCATTTTCAGCTGGATTGCATGATTCATCTTGAGCATCCAGAGTAATGACTCCATGATTGCAACTTGTAAGCCAAAGAATATTTGATTTGAATTTTACATCAGACAATTATGAGTGAGAAGTGACTATTTTAAACTAAAAAATATCCTCAAAGGAAATAATTGTGAAGACCTTAGGCTCACTGGGAGTGCTACTCGAAGTGTCGCTCTGATACTCTGAACCACTCGATGAATCAGAATGAATGGAACTCAGTGGCGATGGTGGTGATCCTTGGCGTGGCTTGACTCTTGTGTGCACCTGATCGAGTCTCTTGTCTGGATAATCACGAAGATAATTGAATGTGAGTGGAGGTATTGATGAGGAGATGAGAGAGAAGCGAAACTAACTGATATCAAGGAGCTCGTCGATGTCCGGGTCTCGAGCACAGTGATGGCCGTTCTGGATAAAGCCAAAATCAACGTCGTCAACCTCGAGAGCCGACCTGATGATGTCGTCGGGACTCTCGTCACCGCAGCCGGGAGAACCCTCGCCTCTGAGCAACATTGGTATCTCCAGGTCGGAGCTGAGCGTCTCGAGGAAGTCGGCGGCCGGCAGGGCTGCATCGTCATCTGTCAAAAACAACAAAAGCACGTTCATGAGATGGTAAGAATAACCGACGTGCATGCCAAAGGCATCGTATAAACTAAAGCGATGGTTCATGATCGAGAGAGCTCTTATATGATCCGAGGAAGCAATGATGCGTACGCGTGGAGAAGCCGGTGATGTACATGATGGTGCTCGGTCACTGGAGTTTGCTGGAGTTTGCTGTCGTAGCATGGGGTCGCGTCCAGTTATGGGCTCATCGGCTGTCAAATATATGATCACGATTCACACACGTTGATGAACTTGGCTTGAAGTTGTAAAAATTGCAGATAATATGCAGGCGATAATGCATTACTGCATCGAAAATAACGAGAGCCAACTACAACAGGTTACAACGAAGAGATTGAAGGATTTTTCGGTGTACTTGGGTGTAGTACTACAGTTACTACACCTCAATTTCCCAAAGCCATCAAATGCACGGATTGTAAACGCCCTGCTACAGCAGCGAGCCTGAGCGAGCTTTGATGGCTTGGCGTCGCCGAGGGCCAGCGTCAACTGCATGCGGCCGAATATATACAGAGTTGCGGTAGTTGGGTGCCGATATAATATTCGGAGGCTTGAACCTTTCTCTAATTCATGTCCTGGCGTGCTCGATCGTTGCATTTATTTGATTATTTTCAAACAATAATATACGGATAAAACCCTTATGCCCTGAGGAATTCGACTCTTCAAACCCGATTGATAATTTACCTAGGTAGGGGAGAGTGGGGCAAAATTGGATAAGTGAGATAGCTCGGTTGGAGGCGAGTCTAGGCTTCCGCCGCATAAAAACATTTTCAATACTATCACAGACAATGGTTTTTATCGCGGTTAGACCTTCCGAAACGATACTGGGGGTCTTCGCAGACGTAGGTGTGCTTTTTGAAGGCCTCACGCGGTTTATTTTCCAAAAGCAAGATTACACGCTGCTTCTGCAAAAGTGGACGAGCTTAATCGCCGTTTGGGGGTCAAGAACTACATCACAAAACGAAGATTTTGAGCCGTCGTGGGCCAAAATCGGTTCACTTGGGCCAAAATGATCACAATTCTGCAAAAAAAAACGCCTGGGGGCATTTTTGGACGAATTGGTGGGGGCGAATTTGGACAATGCTAAATCCTATCTAAAATCGGTCGACCGATCGCCTGTCCGTGTTTTTCGAAGCGCGGGAGGTTGAGGGTGAGTTAGGTGATTGAAAATGAGTGAAAAAGTGAAGTTACGATGTCTAATGACGGGTCATAGGAGTCGAATTGGAGGCAGGCAAGAAGTCGAGTTCGAAGTGTTCCAAGATAAAGATCGATTTAAGCATTTTCACTCTCGCATTCGGTGACATTGCCGTGAATATTACACACTATCAGCGGGATCGTTGAATTAGAGCGAGTATGGGCACCTCCAATATGTAGAAAAACGAATGCAAGTCGACTCTAATAAGCCACGAGTCGATTGCTGATTGCTAAAGATGGTAGTGCACCAATGAAGCGCCTATTTCAATAATGCTGAAGAATGACACAAAAATGGCTCGCTTGGTCGGGCTATGGGAGGATGTAAAAGTCTCAGGCGGGTTTCCCTCATTGGTTCTGGGTTATTACCACGTGTTTTGGTGGGTAAATGCGACTCTAATAGGTAAAAAGTAGTGCAGTGTACCTCAATTTTGGAAGGCTGTCCAAATTTGCCCCCAAAACTTGTCAAAAGTGCCCCCAAGCTCGGGGCGAATTTGGACAGATTTTTGTTTTTCAACTACAAGAAAAAGTATGAAAGACATGACCTTGGGTCCTGAAAATTTTTTGACAATCTATTGAAAAGTTGAACTTCAAAGTCCCATAGCGCGCCTAGCCCCAAGTATCGTCAGAGCCCCACTGCAAAATCCGTCCAATTTTGCCCCACTCTCCCCTATTGCTGACCAAATCAAGTTGAAACCGTGACCGACGGGATCATCATCTGCTTTCATAAACAAGGGTAACCATAAAAAAACGAAAATACTGAACCCAAGGAACACCCGTGATTATAAAAAACGTCTCCAACTTTCGAATGCATAACTTTTCTAATGGCTATTAGTGTATTTGTCCCATCGAGTTGCATCTCTCTGAGGTTGAATGTCCAATTTTGTGGCGAGTGGAAATTTTATTATTTTGACTAAGTAACAAGCCAGAGGCGGACAGACCCGTTTGGGAATTCGGAAGCGGCTCTCCGCGGTGGATCGTGGCCACCCAGGGCGAGGACAATTTTTTAGAGACATTGGCGATGGTCATTTAATGGAAGATCTGGCCCAATTGGGCTTCACAGAGCTGCAATTCCAGAATACCAGACAATTTGCAAAAAAACTGTTTCGGACCCAGCCACATGCTCGAGCCAGAACTTGAACTATGCTCAACACTGATTCTCATAGAAAACCATTTAGACTTTGCATAATTTATTGATACTGATTGTTGAAGCGCTACGATTTATCAACTGGTTCCTTCCTTGACGTAGCTGACTAGTATATATTTAAACGCTCTCTCATCGTGTTCCTTCGGAGCTGGCTCATTGTCGCTGAGAACAAACAACTACTGGGAAACTACTGAGGTTTCATGTAATAGGTCTTGGAAGTTCGTCAAAAATTGTTCAAGGAAAAGTATATATATATAAGCTATGAGTAGTTACTGCAAGCTCGCATGCTTATGAGCTCAGAGAAAGATCTGCTAGTCAGCATCACACAAAGATTTGTAGGGGGGGGGGATGTTGATAAACCACGTATATAGCCTAATTTCACATTTTCAACCCCACCTCCTCCTCCCCGGGTTCACCGTTTTCCGTATTTTTCCATGACATGGCCACCTGCTGGTAGCCCAGACCAACACCCCTCCCTCCGAAAGTGGGTGCGTGGACTGCGTGGCTTAATGCACATTCCCTGAGGCAAATGTCCAAAAATAACAAAGTGTCTCGTTACATGTTCTCCAATTGAATTATCATTTTAAAGTGATGTTGAATCAATACCAATACATACGCTGCGCTTCTGAGGAGGATGAGTTTTTCAAAATTGTCAAAAGAAACTGAAAAAAGGATGTTATTCTACAAAACTTCATGAGCAGAACCTGATTTTGAGCGAAATCGGATCAGCTCCTTTTTTTGAGTAGTTGTCAAATTGATCATTCCCCATGTATTGCTTATGGAGGAATTTGGCGACTTGACGTTTTCTTCGCATCTTCGAGGTTTTCTCGTAATTACTCATAGAAGGCGGGTCATAGCAAAAAATATCATGAATATTTTTTTATAGATTTTTTGAAGACCTGCAAAATGACGTGGGTAGATGAATCATGAAACTCGAGGGGATTGACATACCATTAGTAAAAGCTCAAGTTCCTCACGAAAAACCAAAATCAGTTTCTGTTCACGAAGTTTCGTAGAAAAACATCCACTTTTCAGTTTCTTTTGACGATTTTGAAAAACTCATCCTCTCCTTCCACTTCTCCATCCATTCCACTCCTAAATAAAGCTTCATGTACCAGTTGCGGAAGACGGTTATTTTTCACAAGCGAGTGCTGATATAAATAATATTCTTCGATACGAGGATGGGAAGTTTGATTTTGCTTGTCGAATGACAGTTTTTGATCCGAGCCCTGGCTAGGGTCGGAATTATCATCGAGTAAAGCAAATAACTTCACGCCCGAATGTCAAGATACGTATTTCAATCGTCTGGGCGTAAGACGAACGAAAATCGTCGTACGTAGGGCACTGCTTTACGCACAGTCCTATACAAAAACGAAAATTTTGTAAAGAAGTTGGGTTCCGCAACGATGAGACACAGATGAGTAGTTCCACGCGAAAGCGACGTAAGAAAAAGAGTCATGTCTCAGATCCTTTTGTTAACATTTTTATTCGATTCTACGGTACAAAATATGAACTTTTCACCACCTATGGGGTCCCGAAAATTTTTTTTGGTCCCATGGCGAGAATTTTTGAAAATGAAGTAAAATACATTTTCTTTAAATACTAGGAGCTTTTCTCTACTAAAATGCAAATAAGTCGAGTTTGCTCACAGATAGAGACATGCGGTTTGCAGCATTCAAAAGGTCTTGAAAAAACTTATCGGAATTATTATTGAAAAGTTGATTTTGAGGTTATGGGCGGCCTGTACGAGCAAAAGGGTAAAAATCACTAAACAGTGAATTTCTCAGTTCCTATTTTTTTCAATTTCTGAAAATCACATATTTGTTTATTTGTTTATTTGTAAATCTAACATTGGATGGAAAATATTGGATGTAAAATTTTGTTCTTTCAGAAAAAAGTGGCCCCAATTTCTTTTTCCGCTTTCTAAGGCCTGTTTTTTCCAATTTTTGCAGACCTATTTTTTAGGCAGTTTGAAACTGTCTGTTTACTGCGCATGCGCAGGAATTTGGACTCTGGACTGTTGGAACCAAACCAATTCCATTAGAAATTCAAGAAAATTTCCTTCAAAATGACCACTTGACGAAGTCAATTTCATCAATTTTGCTCGGAGCTACAACGTTTGAAAGACCACCGAATCTCGATAACCACCAAGAGATGGATCAGAGCCACCGCGACAACAGTAGAAAAATCCGGGCACGATCTCTGGCACGAAATATCGTTTTCTCATCGACACACTCGAGCTGAAGCTTCATCTTTCGTAGGCTGTAACTCCGAGTCAAATTGATGAAATTGACTTTGCCAAGTGGTCATTTTGGAGGTAATTTTCTTAGCTTCCCAATGAAATTGGTTCCAAGGGTTCAAATTTCTGCGCATGCACAGTAAACAGACAGTTTCAAACTGCCTAAAAAATAGGTTTGCGAAAATTTGAAAAGAGAGACCTTAATTAGACGGCGGGAAATCGCAGAAGCTTTTTTCTTTTGTCTTTTTAAGCTCCCCAAATAGGGCCAGCCTCAATTCCCGGGCCGGCCTGTCCACTCTGTCCGTCGCCTGCTTACCACATGCTTACAAGCAGTAGAAAATCCCGCAAATAAACTGTGACTGCGCCTATTAATTTTCACCTCACGCCACGTGCAATTTTTCCAAACTGTTGTTCTGTTCAAAGATTAGTGAGTGAGAAACTTGGAGCAATACTATTACTCAATTTCCGCATCAGTTAGAGCAAGATTTTTGGGTTATTCGAAATTCTGACTCCTGTTTCTTCGTCGATAAAATCCATGTCACAAAAATTGGTCCAACGAAGTCAAACCGTACAAAATTCCTCCGGTCTTCGTTTCACCTACAGTGTGCTTCTTACTCTAGTTGAAAAATTCAGTTCCTAAGTAGTTTCAAGCATATATTGACAAAGCTTCACTATGTATGAACCTGGTTTACACCCGCGTGATATTTCCTAGAAATTACATTAGTTATTCGTAAAATCAGGTATACTTCACTCTTCGGACAGAAAGATCGAGAATTATTCCTTTTTTACATCTATTTAGAGTTTTCAAACGTTCCCACATTTCAAGAAGTTTTACATACCAAGCGTCGAATTTGTCAACAGAGCTGTACATACCTCGTACGCATAGAAGTGAGTTATACAAAGCGCTTCAATGATAAGAGCTGGTACAAGGCACAAATTGAAAAATAAGTTGCGACCTCGCGTACGACACGAGTTGATAATATTTCGTGACAATGCAATAGATATTTCGATTTCTTGACGAAAACAAATTACACGAGGGTCAGCCCCTTCCAATACTCGGGGAGTTGATGAATATATATTAGGGTGTCCGTTATTTCCCAAGTTCCCCCGATCACCCATGCCCCCCCCCCCCGACACACACATCCTGATCATTTGGTGAGATATTGCTAGAAAAAATTGTCGGGGACCTAGGTGAAGTTTGAGTGCTGTCCCACCTAGAGCGTTTCTTATTTGAAATGTACCCTTCTAAATAAACATTTGAGGCAATGATTCGCATTTACCGCGCATGCATTCCCTTCTACGTCCTCAAAAAAGTTCTCAGTCGATAGCGGGTGCAATTTCCTTCAAAATGACTACCTGAAACATTCAATTTGATACAGTACAACCGGAGATGGATCATCTCATTTACATATCATCTACCCGAAGAACATAAAAGTGACTGAAAACGACCGTTTTTTGTTTTGTCGGTTTTTTGAGTCTGGTAAAAAATCCTGAAGATCAAAGGTGAAAATGAGCACAGATTCTGTTTCTACGTTCAAAAATACATCAAAAGCACATATTCATATCTTTAGAATAGACCGACTGAAAATTCGCATTTTTTCGATTGTTATTCGAGGAAAAACTTGTTTCACGGATTTGATACCTTGAATTTTCTAACTTTCGAAAACAGCCATAACTCTAGTTCTTGTCAATCAAATTGACTTCAGCAAGTGGTCATTTTAAAGGAAATCGTACTGGCTATCAATTGAAAATGCTTTTAGAGATATAGAAGCACGCACCTGTGCAAGAAATGTTGATTACTGAATCAAAATTTGTTTTGAGGCCATAATTCAGACAAGAACGCTTCTGGTGGGACAGCACTTAAATATCACCTAGGTCCACGAAAATTTTTCCATCGCAATATCTCAACAAATGATTAGATTGTGGTGGGTGGCACGAAGGATCGGAGAAACTTGGGAAATAAAGGACACCCTAATATATATAAAAGAGGAAAATAAAGTTATGTCCACGAATTCATACCAGGCACAGCATGTGCTGAGAGATATAATATTCCACGAATGGACATTTTTATCCACAGTTGACAGATTACACAACGCAAAGTTCTCTTTGGATTATTAACGCCTCGTGATGTAAACGGGGACTCAAAACTCTATTAGTAATCATGGAATTTACATGATTTAGATCAATTTAGAAAGACCCGCATTTATAGACCAATTAGTAGATTTTCTGTCACTTACAAGGAGAGGTCCAATTTGCGGGTCCTGGATTCGTCTAAAACTTTGAGAACCATCTCGTTTTGGTGAGTACTGAAGTTATCTTGGAGAATTTGGTCCCATGGGCCTCCTATCCTGAGATATAGCCGTGGATATTAGCATTAGCCATATGGGCCGGTATTGGAAAACCTCACATAGGTATACTGACAGTGCTAATCTCCATAGCTGTTCCTTGATACAGGAGGCCCATGGAATTAAATCTTCAGAGATACTTTCATTTTCCACCAAAATAAGGCGATTCCCAAAGTTTGGGACGAATCTAGACCTCGCAAGCAGGTTGGATCCCTTCTTGTTATCCTTGAAAGAAGTACAATCGCACTTCGAACTTACGGTCAAGATATCACAAACGTGTTTCTCTAAACGATATTTCTAATCGAATAGTGTCCGACCATTTATGACGGTGATTTTCAAGATTTACTGGAGTCATCGGTAAATATCGTAATTTTGTGAGGCCGAAAAATTAACTTGAAAGATAATCGTGATTTCGATTATTCCAATCAGAGTTTCAGTCAAGTGTTCTTGAAGTGATCGGAATTATCATCAGGACTATAGTTAAAGCATTACTAAATTATCCATCAGAAAATTTATTGAATAGCCCATCAGTATTATATCGAAACAAGTTGCAACCTTGAAAAGTTTGCCGAAACAAAGACAGCAAAAAAGTATTCTTCACATTTTTTTTTAAATTTATGGAAAAACAGTAAAAACCCTCTACCTCATGATAGAAATAATCATTGATTTGATTATGACTAAAGTACACTTGCACAGCATTGCTCTACGTGGCCGATTCTTATCCTAAATGAGAGAATTAGCGTCGCCATTCTCGTGTCAAGGAAACTAACAATCGCAATGATTCTTATTCGTCGTGTATGCGTGTCTCATTGGAAAACAAATTGAGAATCTGATTTTCGTCTCGCTCACTGATTTTACATGCGAGTAGCGTAGAAACACGTGTTTCCAGGCGTCCTCGCTTTGCGAGAAAGCCTGGAAACAAATGTTTCTACGCTACTAGCATGTAAAACACATTACGTATCTCGTGTGGAAAACTTTTTACTTCGTGAAAACCATACTGGACGTCGGCTTCGCCGACGTCCAGCATGATTTCCACGAAGAAAAAAGTTTTCCAGCACTCGATACGTAATATACTATTATATGAATGTGTATTGATGGTTCTGAAAGGACTGTCATTACCGTAGACAAAACTTCGTCACGAGATTTTCCAATGACGATTGAGATTCATTTCCATGACCCATATAACTGATGTCAAGAGCTGGAATCCGAAGATATGGAGTACTTATGATACCACTGATGGTGGACACTTGCGGACGTAACGCTTGCAATGGAAAACAGTAACCAGGGATCAGATAAGAAAGTGGATCTTGTCAATCATTCAACGAGAAGCAGGGGAGCCGGGATATGGCGTGTCACGATGACGGATGATATGGGTTCTGGATCGGGTGAGCAAGTTAGCGTATCGCGAGCGTCACCCGCGTGAGTTCACAACGGCGTGATAGCGTTGTACAAAATTTTCTCGGTGTTTCCAACAATATTAATCAGCGCGCGGCCACTCGATGCGGGTGTTTTTTGCAGGATACCTCGAGGCGGGCTACCGCGGTAACGGGGAGCGCTTTCGCGATAATGGGATAATAAGCAGCGATAGCCACGGCAAGGCTACTTGTATTCCAGAAGAGGACAGTGAGCTACACTCATTCGGTTTCCCATTCAAACCGATAATCGTGGCGAGCAATGCCCTCGCCAGCGCAAAAATTACACGAGTAAACACAGAAGGCGTGAAGCTAATTCGAAGCTGCCTGTAAAGCGCGAAAAACGTCTGTTGGCGAAAAGTTCACTACCCCTCGATCGATCGAGTAGCGAGTTGGTCAGTGCTTATTCGATGATTGCAGATGATTGGCACGAGATCGTTGGAGAGCTCGGCATGCGTTACGACTGAGTTCGAGATACTTTGCGGTACGTCGATATCGCGGGTTCAGCACTTTACTGCGAGTCCCGCGCATTTCGTGGTTTTGAGTATGTATACAAGCGGTCGAACGGTGCGTCATTCCCCTCACAGCGAACACAGTAATCCGCCTGAGACTAGGATCGAGTTCACGGAAACACAGTAACTTGCTACTCAGGAGGGTAGATTACGAGCAGGTGAGATTGCCAATGCGTTGCTGGCGTACCGAAGTTGCAGTGGATGGTGCCAAGTTCCGGGAAGACGTGCTGGCTCAGCTGAAGCCGACGGCGCTGCTCGTACAGATCGTCCTCGTCCTCGTTGTCGTCGTCGTCGTCGTTTGGGCGACCCCACGGCGGCTCTTGGTCGTTCAGCAGCATCGCCCCGTGCCCGATCGTCGCGTTGGGGGACGACTATCAACTCGATTTTCAAGGCCACTGGTGCATCATGCTCGGCGTCGCGGGTACAGCCTCAAGCTTTTGCTCGTGTCCGACCTGGCTGCACGAGAACGAGACGGCAACGATTATCTCACTATGGTACTCGCCGAGAACGATGGGGTATTATATGATTAGGTGCGTGAGCCCGGAGCACAATTATTACCTGTTGCGCGACTAGAATCGCCTCTTGTGTGGCACCGATGCCAGTGGATCCAGACGGGTCGGCTCGTATGTTAACTACAGGGCGGACTCGAGGTGACGAGAATATTCCGGTGAAATTGGGACGAACCTGGTCCTGCCAATTAAAGGCGCCGTAATCACGATATCCAAGTAGATGCACCGAACGATACGCTCGACACACGCGGTATCAATACTGTCGGTTGCGACCGCGTGCTGCGGCGTGGCACTGATCCGACGAAAAGAAAAAAAAAATACGAGGGCCACACCGGCCGGCGTGCGGATGTATATACGAGCTGTGTGCGCGCGCGCGTTTCGCTGCAAGGCCTCCCGCCCTCTACCTGCTTATCTCCGCCCCCTCAGGATGCACACGTCGACACGCACGTGCTCGCTGCCAAAGCGCCTGGCTATCGAGTGTGCAGTGGTACAGCTGCACTAGCCTGCGGCCACCTGATACATGCACACTCTGAACAGCAGGTAATGGATTATTCAAATAGACGCTCGGCAATCAAAAGTATGGAAATTCCGAGACGTTTGCTCCGTCAGGCGGTTGCGTAACTATACCATCCGAACGTGCTTTTTTCTCTGCCAACTAAAACCGCTACATTACGAGCTTGGTATCGCACTCTTTCGACTCGCTTTGTTCGTACGACCGCCAAATCCCTTTTGTCGTGTCCGACTTTTTAAAAATCCCGCCTGAAGCCGAAAGCTTGGAGCTTGCAAGAACGATCCGACTTTCGCTGTTCCCACTCAGTTTCCGCGAGTACATGTTTTGTAGCTCTGTTTGACGAATACGAGCTGGAAAATGAAAGATGCTTCTGATAAGAGTCATCATGTTCCCAAGACACGTAGTCACCATTTTAGAAGTCGCGTATCTAATCCTGGCCAGATCTCGTACGCTTCATGCGCACAGGAATTTACTCGGGTCAAACTCGCTGTGTAATCTGCTTATAATCCACTGATGCAACATAAATATCTCTAACAGTAGCACACTTGCTAGTTTATTCCTCAAAGCGAAAGAACAGCCCTCAGACTTCTGGTATGGAACAAAGATACATATATATTGCCACACAACGGCTTCTTTCGGTCCCTGTATTAATATCTTACACAAACTGTATATTACACGCCCCCATCCGCGATGACGGATAAGAGTATTGATAGGCTGAGACGATCTCACTTCATCCGCTTGAGTTTGACTAGGTGATTTCTGAGGGCAATCTGCTTCTCCTTGAAGGAACGCTTGACTTTTCCCTTCACCTTGTGCTTTATCATCTGGAAGTTCTTCTTCTTGTTCCTCTCCCGGTTCGTCTTGCTGCACAATGGATTCTGCCTGCCGTCTTTGTATCCGAACTTCTCTCTGTCCTCTTGTCCTTTCTGAAAATTGATAAGAGTCTCGTTATGTACCGTCGCGTTCAGCTACGACATCTGGAATGCACAATGCTGCTCGCGCACAATAATCAGTCGCTCTCGAGTGTAATGAAGCTAGCGAACCAGGGCGTTGCGCAATGCCGTGGCTGCGAGAGCACGCACAAGAACAAGGTGACAGCGACCCACCTGAACGCTCTCGAGGCGAGACTGCTTGTCGTGCTTCCTCTTCTTGTGGATGTTTTCGATGTCGGCGAGGCGGACGAGCTCGCCGGGCGCGTTGGCCTCCTGGGCGGACCTCTTGGAGGGTCGCTTGGCGTAGGTGACCTGCTGCTTCACCATGGCCATGTCTATCCTCTTGAAGTCGTCGTCGGTGAGCAGCCGCTCGGCGGACACCTTGGACGCGTTCGCCTTCTTCTCCGCGGTGTATTCGACCTTTTTGCGGGCGTTCATCCGCTCCTGCATCTTGAGTTTCTCCTGCAGCTTTCGCTTTTTCCTCTCCAGCTTGGACCTCTTGCTCTTCTTCTGCAGCTTCCTCACCTGAACTTTGGGGCCACCGCTGCTCTTGCTCGTCTGCTGCTGCTGCTCCTCCTCCTCCTCTGCGTCGTCGTCCTCGCCTCCATCTCCACCCTCGTCGCTGCTGTGCTGCACGTCTATCCAGCCCTCGTCGTCCTGAAACGCACGAGACGGGATGAGCTCAGTCGTCCTTTCACGTATATGAGTAGATCCGCGGAAAGTTGCTCGCAATGTGTCCCGGCCTGTTGCCGCATCTACGCGTTTAAGTTAAGTTAGCCGCATCTAACCGTTTTCAATCGATCGGGCAAAACACGTTTCTTGTGTATTTTTTGTGCTCTCTCTTAGCAAAAAGTCAGAATAGTCCTAGCTGGACGTTCAAGGGTCGAAAAGCGCGAACTAAGGGTCGAAATGTCAATTCCGTGCACTGAAAGACATTCGGGACGCAAGCCGCTTGAAAGTCGGGTCGTGGCGCGCCCAATCTCGTCGGGACCGTAGCGGTCCCGGAATCGAGACGCACGCTGTACCGGTGCCCCGCGCATCCACTTGTCTATTCGAACATGAGTCACCCCGGGACACCAACCTACATATCTACAGTACCGCTCAAAAGTTCGCGATGGGCAAACGCTCAAACAACCTGACATCAAACAGCCGTAAGTCAAGTTCTATGCATCGTACAGAAAATCTGAAAAAAGCATTTTGAAGAGCAGAAAAAATGCTAACATTTGTGAATTCAAATGATTTAGACCGATTCTTTTTAGAGTCTCCAGACGCTGGTGGAAAGATAAAAATTTTATGTATTTTTCACTTTTATTGAGACACCTGCAGTTTTTTCGCTAACGAAGATACGGCGATTCTGCAAACGGCATCTTGTAGAGCAGAAAAAAATGCTATGTGTCGGTATTCTTCGATTATTTTTCACGTCCCGCGTGTCAGAACGTATGAGCTGTCAAAACACCCAAAATGACGGATTTTCAACGTTTTCTTGCAATTTTTGGTAAAAACCCATCATTTCGGGTGTTTTGATAGCTCGTACGTTCTGACACGCGGAACGTGAAAAATAATCGAAGAATAACTACACATAGCATTTTTTCCGCTCCACAAGATGCTCCTTGCAGAATTGCCGTATCCTCGTTTGCAAAAAAACTGCAGGTGTCTCAATACAAGTAAAAAATATCTAAAATTTTTATCTTTTCACCAGTGTCTGTAAACTCAAAAAAAAAAAAAATCGATAAAAATCATCTAAACCCTGAAAAAGTTAGCATTTTTTCTGCTCTTCAAGATGCTTTTTTCAGTTTCTTCAATCTAAAAACGCTCATAGCTCAGAAACAATGGCTCCTAGGAGAAAATGACGAGAGTAACTTTCTGTTTAAAATACGTAAAATTACCTATTATTAATAATATGAATTCATAATAAACAATTTTATTAGATTGTTTAAACAATTTTTGTTTAAACAATGTTGCTTCGGTATTTTGCTTGAATTCATACGTCTCTAGGACCAGGAGACATTTTATGGAAATAGGTTGAACTCACCATAAACAAATGAACTCGGTGCGAGATCTACTATTTCCAGAGCACGTATACGCCGAGGTATACGTGCTCTATAGCTCCACCAGATCGGTCATGGTCCCGACCGTAGCGACACATGGAGACACCATAGCCGCGGCAACGCATGCCTTCTCCCGCGACAGTGGCTGATCAGAGTCGGGACCATCAGCGGTCGCGAGCCTCAGACCGCGTGCCGTCCCGTAATCCGGGAGCACTCACGTCGCGATGGTGGCAGTGGGGGTCCCGGATGTCTTTCAGTGTGGCCATCTACCAACACGTCTAAAAGATCGACACTCCAGCATCTCGTTCGACTTTTCGTAAGTATTTGGTATACCAAAGTCTCATCTAAGCGGAGAAAGCGATCCGATAACTCTTCGATCCATTTTCGCTGATCAAACACGAAATGTCAATTCCGTGACCAATTTGCGATTTCAAGCTGAGCTCTTATGGGATTTAACACTTAAACAATTTTTTTAACTTTTTATATGTTTGAGCTTTGATCCTGAATATAGATGAGATCAGGAGTGAAAAAACCCACCTTGCGAGCCCAGAAGCTTACTTTTGTCTTTCGTCCATTTTTGAGTTTGTTCCAGGGGAGTTTCCGCGGATCTACTTGTATATACCACTGACCCCTTCGCCTCTGCTAATACAAACCTCGCTACCGTCGTCGTCGTCGTCGTCGTCACTCATAGAATCGTCGTCGTCGTCGTCGTCGTCGGACTTGGACTGCCGCTGCTCCAGGAGCAGCTCGGCGCCGGGCACGAACTCGCGCGGGGCGAGCTCCCCGTAGCGTCGGCTCGACGAATCGAGGGCGATCTCGCGGGCGGCCTCGGTGGGTCGGCCCCGGTCCTTCCTGTGCAGCAGCTCCGGCTGGGCCTGCCTGAACAGCCCGATCAGCGACCTCGCCGCCATCATCACGCTGCGCTCGCGGTACGTCTTGTACTGGACCAGGTCGCGCAGCAGGTCCTCGTCCATTGCCAGGGGGCAGCGCGCGCAGATCTCCCGCACCGCGTTCAACCTGTCGACGGATTCGGTCGCTCCGTATTATTGGTTGATGGCCATTTACGACAACATTGCGAAGGGAGAAACTCACCCGATGGCCATCACGTCAGCCGAGTTGCGCTCCGTGACAAAGTTGTTCACAAGCGTCTTGAGCAGGGGCTGCATCACGTCCGGGGGCACCAGCTCGTGGGCCGCCTGCGCCGAGAACTGGAGCAGCTTCGTCACCTCTGAAAATAGCACCCCAATTAGATAGAGCAAGGTGCAACGAGAGCTCGAATTTGGCGAATTCGGCGAATAGTGGATCGGGAGAGTTCCAGGAGTCTTCATCGAGCTTTTGAAGTCTGCAAAGTTGGGGGGGGGGGGGATCGAAGATTTGGCATGGATCTTCCAAGGCCCGAGGCGTGCAACGACGAGGTCTGGCAAGTGCCTCGGGAGTGAACGCACCTCGCTGGTGGGGCTGCAGGAAGCGCTGCACGTAGGGGTAGAAGTTGAGCAGGAGGAGCGAGTGCAGCCCGATCAGCCGAGACACGACGTCGAGGCTCATCAGCTTGACCTCGAAGCGCTCGTTGCTGCGCTCCATGTGCTTGAACAGTCGCTCGGCCATGCCCTGGGGGTCGTGGATCAGGTGCAGCGCCGAAAAGTTGAACGCCGGCGCGCGCTCCTTCTTCTTCTTGGATTTCTGCGAAACGAAAGTGGGTGCATGCGAGGCACCGCGGTTAGTCGCACCCTTGATCGACCTGGTCCACCGAGCGAGTTCGTCATCGTACACTCACCGCGAACAACTGCTTGGCCCGCTTGAGCTGCTTCTGGCGCTTCTTGGTCTTCTTGTTGACCTTGTTGGCCATTATGGTGTCCTTGAGGCTGGGCTGGTTGCGCTCGTCCTCGCTGCTGCTGCTGCTGCCGTCGTCGCCGTCGCCGTCGCCGCTGCCGTCCGAGTCGCTGCCCAGGAAGAACTTGAGACTGGCGACGCGCACCTTGGCTATCTTGGAGAAGCAGCCCTGGGCGATGACGTTGACCGTCTTTGGCTCGTTCCAGACTCGGCGCCGGTACAGCTCGCACATTATGTCGAGCGACATCTTGGCCGCGCGGGCGTTCGCGTCGCCGAGCATCTTGAACATGAAGTTCTGCAGCGCCGTGTTGAGCTTGCAGCTGGACGAGCGGGCCGCGTTGACGCCGCGCACGTCACTTATTATGTGCTGCTGCAGGAACTGACGCAGCGCCTTGTCCTGGCAGCGCAGCAGCTCAAAGAACAGGCTCAGCAGCGCCGTCGGTTCCAGCAGGCCCTTGTTCCGCAGCAGGATCAGCGCCCGGCAGAAGGTCTGTGGTAGGCAGAGTCGGTCACGAGAGTTTAGAAAAGCGTGTCTCGCATCGGACACTGAGATGGTCCAACCCGCAATCGGGCCGACAAATTTCTTCCAACGCTCCCTCAAGGCAATCCCATGCAGGGAACTCGACGGCGACTCATCGGTAAAACATAACAATTTGTGCAACGAGTACTCGAGCTAATCCCGGTTATTCGGCATTGTGCCTCGTGAGTTCATTCAGTGATGTTAGATAACGATTCTAGAAACGCACTGACCGTAGACGAACCAATGTCTCAAACAGCAAAAATCGCACAAATGGAATCGTGGTTCTGCGTGATAGGTAATCGGAACAGTGACGAGTGCGCGAGACCACCACTGCACTTTAGACTAGGCGAAAACACCGCCATCGCTGGAAAAATTATTCTAGTGGAATTTCTTTACAGGATCCCTATCGGAAGACCCTTCTGAATCCGAAAATCCATATTCCCAGGCGAAATTCGAATGCAAAATTGTTTAAACTGAAATTGTTTAAACAAATTGTCAAAATTAACTTTTTTGGTCAGGAAGCAAATTTTCAAGGTAATTTGGCTCATTTCAAACAGAAAATGTCTCTTGTCCACGGTGCTCGGGAAAGGGCGATAGGTTGAACAAAATTGTCACCAAAAACTGAACACGTGGTGATTTAGTACTATGCCCGAGGATCAAAACCCCGTTTCAACCGGAATGGAGCAATCCCCTTCTTTGAAATGCGAGCTTGATCCGTACTTTTACGTGTTAATCAAATGGAGCTATTTCGAGCAACATACTCGTCGAGACAATAACTGCTTCCAAAGCCCATAACTTCAATGAATCTCAATATTTTTAAACGTACTTTAACTCATTTTGAAGCTTATTCAAAGACCTTCAAAACGAGCTAATGTGAGCTTTAATTCAACACAGTAGACTTGGGCTATCTTAGGAGTTAGGAGCTCGAAAAGTTTCAAATCGTTAGAGGAGGAGATCTCGGGTATCGATTCAAAATGAGGTTCCTCGACTCTAGTTTGTTGAAATCAAACTTCATATCATTTTGAAGATTTCAGAATGAGCTTTAAAATGAGCTGAAGTACGTTGAAAATAATTGGGATACGTTTGAATTATAAGCTTTGGGAGCTGTTGTGGTCTTGACAAGTAAAAGTGCTGAAACAGCTCTATTTGATTAACACGTAAAAATACGAATCAAGCTCGCATTTCAAAAAAGGGGATTGCTCCATTTCGGTCGAAACGGGATTTTGATCCTCGGGCATAGTACTGAATCACCGCGCGTTCAGTTTTTGGTGACAATTTTGTTCAACCTATCGTCCTCTCCCGAGCACCATATGTCATTTTTCTCTAAATGTCATTGTTTTCGAGTTAAGAGCATTTCAAAGTTGAAAAAACGCGAAAATCGCGATTTCCAGCGACCGATTACAGTATGAAAAACGGGAAAATCTCATGTTACCAAAGCGAAAAATTATTTATTGGGATCTCCTTAACAATATCCAATAGCCAAAATTCAAGTTCCCGAGCGATAACCCGTTGTTTTTCTAATGTTAACAATGTGCAGTTTCGCGCGGTATAGCGCGGCTTATCGACACGTGGAAGCAGACGACGCGCGGCGGCGACGACGTTGCGCCGAGTCGACGGCTCGCTGTGCTCCGGCATGCTTAAGTGTCACATTGTTAACATTGGAAAAACAATGGATTATCGCTCGGGAACATGAATTTTGGCTATTGGATATTGTTAAAGAGATCCCAATAAATAATTTTCCGCTTTGGTAACATGAGATTTTCCCGTTTTTCATACTGTAATCGGTCGCTCGAAATCAAGATTTTCGCGTTTTTTCAACTTTGAAACGCTCTTAACTCGAAAACAATGGCTTTTAGAGAAAAATGACAAGAGACATTTTCTGTTTGGAATGAGCCAAATTACCTTAAAAATTTGATTCCTGACCGAAAAAGTTAATTTTGACAATTCGTTTAAACAATTTGAGTTTAAACAATTTCAGTTTAAACAATTTTGCAATCGAATTTCGCCTGGGAACATGGATTTTCGGATTCAGAAGGGTCTTCCGGAGGGGACCCTGTAAAAAAATTCCGCTAGAATATTTTTTCCAGCGATGGCGGTGATTTCGCCTCGACTACTTGGGGTCCCGAATAGCTCAAGACACTCGCGCGCCATCAAACATGTCAAAATACCAATCTCATCATGGTCGGATGTCGTTGTCTATATTAGACTGTCACCTTTCAAGATACCCAATCTATCAGGGAATAAAAATAAAATAATAGGAATTTAATAATAGACGTTTTGATATTAAGATTGAAAGAGAAGCACGATCTTCTCTAGAATACCATGTGACTGTGTTTCATATAGTATTCCCCAAAATTTGGCCAGCAGATGATCGTTGCATCTTACGAAATAGTATATTTCGCACCGAGTTTATGAGGTTGTAACTTGATCCCGAGCGATTCGTTTTCGGCCCAAGCCGCAGGCAACGGTCAGGAAAAAACCAAAATAAAAACGTTGGGGGTCTTTTGCGCGTAACAACATTCAACAAAAATAGTACATTACGCGTCGAGTACTGGAAACATTTTTCCCCTCGGGAAACCGAGCTGGACGTGTGCGATGGCACCGTCCAGCTTGGTTTTCCTGAAGGAAAAATGTTTCCGCACGAGACGCGTATGCAGTTTGAGGAGGCCTAGATACACGCTGTTTCTACGTATGGACGTATAAAGAAAGTAAAACGATTCCTTCTGATTATAGATTATCTGAACGATGAAGAAAGTATTTTTCTCGGACGGCAATGATCAACCGTAGGAGGTTCAACCTGAGACAAGTATGCATATCATCTTTATGTTAGAGCCTTGAATAATAAGCTAACGACCATCTAATTGATACTAATTAGAGCTGGGTCATATCATATTTACGAAAAACCGATTTCTTCGATTACAACTTTTGTCTTAAAATTTGCTGTTTGACCGGAGAAAAAGCTCACCTATGCAACTTTTAACTAAAGTGGTGATAGTTTTTCTCAGATCGAGACAGATTTGAGAGTGATTGTGAAGTGAAGCCAAAAGGCGCTCTTCTCTCTAGATCGTCGCAAAAAAACCTCCATTAGAAATGTCCATGAACGATTGAAGAGCCTCTGTCGATCCTCTTTTCCATTTTTCCATGATTCATAAGCTTTTGAGCTCGATCGGAGCGTTGGAAAACGTGATAGAAAATAAAATAAATAAGTTTCAAGATACTAACCATTCGCATCTCGCTGTCCAAGATGGTGCTCTTCCCTCTGAGCAAGTCAATTATCTCTTGTGGAAAAGTCCTCAGATTATCTGGATAGCAATGAGCAACCTGTGACAATAATGACATGGCAATCGCGATTACATTTCAACTTTGCTCTGGAACTTCCGTTTATAAAGGACGAAGACATGTTCATGAGAAATAATCATAAGAAATGAGCCCAATTTGCAAAGAAGAAATTTATTGACTGATCACCAGTTACAAAAATAAAGCTTAATACAAAAAATTAAAATAATTCATGCTAAATTAAGGTGTGTCCATCAGGCTTCATGACATCTTATAAGGGTTCTCTCATTCATGATCAATTGGCATAGTCATATAGGTATCGTTTCAATTCAAAACCAACATTTTTTGAGATTACCATCACAAAATCAAAACCAACGCAACATTTGTATTTGGGTTCGTCTATATTACTATCATCGACGACTGAAAGTAGCCCTAACTGTACCATTGTTGGTATCTGAGTCAATAAGATAGCATTCACATCTATTTTTCCTTCGATAATGGAACAAAAAATTGCAAGCATTCTCCTAAGCGGGAAACATCGTGGACCCTCTCGCGTTGTCATTGTTTTAGGTTTACTCCTCTTTTTGTAAGCTCTCTTCTTGTTTGGCACACCTTGCTTCATGAAAAGTCGTCTATCTTCACTTTGAGGGTTATAAGATGCCAAGTAAGCCGAAATAAGCAAGAACTTGGCGTAGAAAGGTAGCTCAAAACTGAGAGCTAATTTTGCTGTGGATTCGATATCTCGCGAAAGTTTGGCTTGCTCGTCGAAGTCTTCAGCAGACATCCGTAAGTATAAGACTTCTAAATTAGTTTTTAGGGTGCTGCATACATGTTTCCATAAAGACCGCCTGTCGTTGATATTAATCAATCCAGACCTTACAGGCTCAACGTATTTGATAAAATTTTTCTGGGCCATATACTTTAGTTCTCTGAGATCTCTACAGAATCTATAATATACTGATAAGAATAGATTCAAGTAGTTACTGTAAAAATCTTCATCATAATCGAGAGGCTTTGTTGAGTGGAATAGAATTTCTTGGATTTCATCTTGAGTGTACTGAGGAAAGTGAATTTTCAATGGTTGTTGTTCCCCCGATTTCGAAATGAATTTGTGCCATACGACATCAGTGGTGAAGATTGTACAAACCTCAGTTTTGCTAAGTTCTCTCAAACGAAGAAATGCTTGCATTAAATTTGCATCCATATCCCGTAATCTTTCGCAACTTTCAAACACAATGACTATTGGTTTTGAATTTTTAGCAGCAACGTCCTTAATCTGAGATAAAAAATCGACAAAATTATCACACTTGTTATCTAACCTGTACCCATTTTCTGGCAATAATTCAAAACCACGAAGATCTATCAAGATTTTTTCGAAAATGCTTTTGTTACTTGTGTGCTCAAGACAATTTATCACAGAAAAATTGTATTGTACATATTGAAGGACTTTGCTGACGATCAGTGATTTACCGCATGAAACATGTCCATAAACAAAGATACTCTGGAACAAAGGCCGATCACAAAGCAGAGAATAGAGATCACCAATGAGCGAATCCCTACATCTGATGTCATGATTCAAACTTCTTATACAGTTTTTCATGATTACAATACTTCCAGCACTAGATTTTAAAATGAGAAAAACGACGACACAGGCGATAACTTGAATGTTGATGAAAAATATGGGGCTGATATGTCCAACTTGAGCAAGTTCTATTCTCTATACCTGAAATATAAATATACAAAAAAGCTGACGATAAGCTATGCTTCAGCCATTTGCCGTTTTCAGAATTAGTTTTATTCAACATGCTGAGAAAGTGGAGAGAAAAATCGCGAAAGTTATACCAAATTAAGGAGATGTCGGAGTCCTATCAATATTGTACATTTACCGACATGGTCGAGTTTTGGGATTTCTTGATGAATTTTTGAGATATCAAAAATCTAACAAGTAACGCCGATTTTATGAGCCATACAGAATCGGCGTTACTTACAAGGGGAGGACCTGACCTTTGGATCACCAATCCTTTGCAAAATTTTTTTACAGTTTTGTGTCACCTAGAATATGAAGAATCTAGAGTAACTCCGTCAAATGGGCCTTCTGTCCAGAGCTACAAGCAAAAATGTTAGCGTTGCCAGTATACCTATATATATATATCACTTTTCAACATGGGCCTATATGGGCAATGTCAATGTCATGGGCTGTAACTTTGAACAGGAAGCCCATTTGACGGAGTTACTCTGGATTCTTCATATTCTAGGTGGCACAAAACTGTAAAAAAATTTTGGACAAGATTGGTGATCCAAAGGTCTGGTCCTCCCCTTGTTAGTAGAATCCTGATATCTCGAAAATTCATCGAGAAATCCGAAAACTCGACAATGTCGGTATCCGATATCCTCTTAATCAGATCCGAGATACATGCATTCTACTGAAAAAAAAAACCAGGAGTTTTTTTCAAATAACCCAAGATGGCTGACTAAAATAAGCCTACGGAGTCCGGCGCCGCACACGTACGTCAACCTGTACCGCCACCAAAATGTGACAATTGTTTTGGGTAGGACTCTAACTCTTCTAATTGTATAGAAAATTTCAGAATTTGCCTATTTTGCCTTTTCGAGAAAATCGACTTTTAAGTCGTCAAAATATGACCGACTTCCAGAGGCCACAGCTCTTCGAATATTGATCCTAGACCAACGTATCTGGGCTCAAATTGAAGCTCTGAATTTGCCAAAATTGTTTTAGGTATTAAATCTTCAGAAAGATTATCGCGAAGGATGATACCGTCGATTGTAAGTTACACGTGGTCACAGTATACCTATATATATGGTGAGATGGCGGACGGGTGGCGCCAGCGCGGGAAGACAAGTCTCGCGATAATCTCGATGCATGCATAGGTTTCTAGCACCCGCTTTACGTCTGCAAGGGGTTAGATCTGCTCTGCTGGCCTCGTAGAAGGTTCCAATGCAGATATTCCCCAAGTCATCCCGTCAAACGTCGATCCGGGCGATCCCAGCCCGCAAAAGTAGTGTTGTCGTCTGCTCGAGATCAGTTGCCCCCTCCGCGCGCCGTCTTGCCGTATATATGTCGCAGGCTCTTGGTGAAATCAGCCTTTTCATGAAAATCCTAGGCTCTTCATGAAGAGCCGGCCAATCGTGTCAGCGCTCATCCCTTTCACTTCCTTACACCATCGGCCTAGCCTTTTCGTGAAAAGGCTGACTCGTCCAGCCTTTTCGTGAAAAGGCCAAGTCGGATTAGGCTCTTGGTGTACATACAGCTGGGCGAAACCGCTATTGCCGTCGAGCGAAGTCAACGTCGCGGTCCAAGCTGTCGTATCAACTCATCTTTTGGAATTGTATCCAGTTGATGATAAGCCGATATTGGTGATATGTTTACAATTATATTCAATAATGAAGGAATTCATGATGTATTCAATTGAACATTGACTTTTATATTAATATCCCCTGTCTATGATGAACACTTTGATATGAATTAATTAACTGTCGAATAAATAATATTCTTCGACTGTACATGAATAAATTTCTGTCTCACATGCCCTTACGAGGAAATAATTACCGGTTATACCCGGTCCCATACCCGCGGGGACATCCCTGTGGGTTTCCTCGCGGGATTTGGACCCAGCAAAATCCCCGTGGAACACTCATGGGGACTCAACGCCTTAATTTGCACATTGAACGGTGACGATTGAACTTGGGCAATTTTTGTTTAGGAAACAAAATTATTCATGAAAACTGAAAAAATCTGGAACAAATAGAAGAGCAGGCGCGGCGTTGTTGAGGTCACAGATTGAGGCTGCATTATATACTTTATGGTTGATTCAGTCGTGACCACAACAACGCCGCGCCTGCTCTTCTATTTGTTCCTGATTTTTTCAATTTTCGTGAATAATTTTGTTTCCTAAACAAAAATTGCCCAAGTTCAATCGTCACCGTTCAATGTGCAAATTATGGCGGTGAGTCCCCATGAGTGTTCCACGGGGATTTTTCTGGAAATCCCGCGAGGAAACCCTCAGAGGGATGTCCCCGCGGGTATGGGACCGCGTGGTATAACCAGTAATTATTTCCTCGTAAGGGCATGTGAGACAAAAATTTATTCATGTCGTACAGTCGAAGAATATTATTTATTCGACAGTTAATTAATTCATATCAAAGTATTCATCATAGATAGGGGATATCAATATGAAAATCAATGTTCAATCGAATATATCATCGATTTCTCAATTATTGAATATAATTGTAAACATATCACCAATACCGACTTATCATCAACTGCATATAATTCCAAAAAATAAGTTGATACGACAGCTTGGACCGCGACGTTGACTTTGCTCGGCGGCAATAGCGGTTCCGCCCAGCTGTACACCAAGAGCCTAAACCGACTTGGCCTTTTCACGAAAAGGCTGGACGAGTCAGCCTTTTCACGAAAAGGCTAGGCTGATGGTGTAAGGAAGTGAAAGGGATGAGCGCTGACACGATTGGCCGGCTCTTCATGAAGAGCCTAGGATTTTCATGAAAAGGCTGATTTCACCAAGAGCCTGCGACATATATAGGTATACCCAGTACACGCGAAAACCTTCGACCATGTAATTCATCTCTTTCGCTCATTGTGTGGTCTGTTTGACGCCGAAAACAATTTTGGCAAATTCAGAGCTTCAATTTGAGCCCAGACACGTTGGTCTAGGCTCAATATTCGAAGAGCTGTGGCCTCTGGAAGTCGGTCATATTTTGACGACTTAAAAGTCGATTTTCTCGAAAAGGCAAAATAGGCAAATTCTGAAATTTTCTATACAATTAGAACAGTTAGAGTCCTACCCAAAACAATTGTCACATTTTGGTCGCGGTACAGGTTGACGTACGTGCGCCGCACCTATACAGAACCTCGGTCAACGGACACCTCTAAATACCGGACATTTTGAGATGTTCTATTCGACTCCCATTTGATTTCTATAGAAATGAATCTTCGGAATAGCGGTTAAGCCAATAGCGAATACCTCGTATACCGGACACTTGAATTTTGAGATTGATTTGGAAAGTGTTTGTAATGAGAAACGCGACTACCCCCGATACTTGAATAGTCTCACAATCACAAGCGCAGGTGAATTCTACCTTCTTACAGCATGAATTGGGTGCTACCTATGTTGTCTGGTTTTGAGTGCATGGCTGAAAGCTATGCGTGAATGCGTGAACCTCGGCGTGAACATCAACATCGCCTTAAGCGTTGCGATGGGGATACGAGATATAATTGAAGAGGATAGGTCAGTAAGTTTTGAGCAACATTCCGAAGACAACGGTGAAACGTTAGATTGTGAAGAGAAAACACTAATAATCTCTCATACTGATGTTGAAAAATGCTTTTCTTCACTGAGGAAATTTTCTTCTCAAACTAACTCAATTATATGTTAGTCAAAAATTTAGAAGCATCAAGCGCAAAGAAAGAAAATGAAGCGAACGTCGATGGTTGACTTCTCATCGAAGAAAAATTGACATTACATATTGGCTATTGTTGTACATTCAGATGTTGATATCATTTTTCGATGGAAAAATTGAAACTTGTGAAGTGAATGATTGTCGACTTGCATGATTATGTTGAATGACAGTTTGAAGTTAGAATAAATAGAATTATGATTCAGATTAATATTTTTTCATGCAATGAGCTGGACAAAATTTTTGCGCAACACCCAAAATTAGGCGGCCCTCGGAATTGCGGACACGTCACAATAGCGGACAATTTCATGGTGCACCGAGGAGTCTGGTATTGCGAGGCTCTACTGTAGTTTGTCCTGTAGAATCGGAAGAAAATGCCAACGAATAATAGAAAAAAACTGTCGTGCGGCGCTTTTGCGTAGAGGTGAGTGGTAATGAATATATTTGTCACGCGAGGCCAAAAACTCCATCTTGTACTTTTGCGAACGTGAGATATGACACTGGCGCGTTTTTGACACCTCTAACACCGAAGTTTCTGGAATTTCTCATTGTATAATAGTAAGAGTGATTTATCGCACTCTATTCTCACGATAGGAAACTCGACTTATTTTGTATTTGATGTCTTCGATATTGTAACGTAGATATTTTTGAGAATAGAAATATTCATTTCCACATATCGCCCAGAAAATATTTTTATGAGTAACATGAATAGACAAATAGTTCTTCGAGTATAGTTCAATTTCACCATAAAATGTTTTATACATGTCATCTCAGAATTTTTGCGCCCAGCGGCGGATAAAAGAGCAAATGCACACTATTTCCTGTGGTGATTTTGACATAC
The DNA here is from genome assembly GCA_029851415.1 of Eretmocerus hayati. NCBI lineage: Eukaryota > Metazoa > Arthropoda > Insecta > Hymenoptera > Aphelinidae > Eretmocerus > Eretmocerus hayati. The sequence continues at coordinate 191,534,306 of CM056742.1, read as the reverse complement.
TTCAATTTTCAATTGCAACGTTCAAGTAGCAACAGCCATCATATAGGAGAAGATTGTTACACAAAACAATATCAAGGAAAAGCTCGGGGATCGCAAAAGTAAACATGGAAGTTAACATTTCTCCTCAAACGGAAAGTAGCTATACTTGGGTATCGTCAAAAAAACTTGCGGATTCCAATTTAGATATCGAGGAATAGTGCAACCAAGGTGTCGTTTGCTTGCCTCCGTTTTGGAAAATATTGTTTGTGCGTTTTCTGTGCAGTCGATGGTTCGAATTCCTTCGCATGCGCATACAGTATATAAATACGTGATATACAATTACACTCAGAGGAAAAAACGCGGGGCGAATCCGGCTAGTGGCAAGCTTGGACAAGCGCGATATCTAAGATTTGAGCCCTCATTACTTTCCGCATACATGGATGCATTTCCTTCAATATCACGGCCAACTAATTTCATGGATTCGAGACCATCTATTCTGGCGTAACTAGGGCCTGGAGCTCACACAAGCATCGTAATGATTTTTCAAAAATGTGAAAAGCCTCAGAAAGTTTTGAGAGGCCTTCAGCTTTGCCGGGTTCTTCCGCAAATCAAACTTCGCGAGTCAATCAATTAGTTTGGAGGCTAGTTACATAATGCGATTTATAAATTAAATGCTGTAAGACATTCTCAACAGTCTGGGCAGGGCAATAAGTTTGTCCAGCTAACTATTTCAAAGGAGATTTTTTCAGAACATTATTCCATGGATTCTCATGGTACTTAACGCCCTTACAAGCAGAATCGACCTTTCTAGAATGCTTTTAAGGATCGCAGCAGGTTGAGAGTGGATCGATTTAGTTATTGTTATTATATCGGCAGATCAGGTTAAAATTAGGGGTCTAGAAAACCAATTTTCCACTTATTTTGCACATGAGCTCGACATGGCTACGCAATCATTGTCTCATTTTTTAAAATGACGTGCATATAGAGGTTGAAAATGTCAAGATTGTTTACAAGAAAGGTAAATGTTTCAAAAACTCACTCAAATCTGAATTTTAAATGAAAGAGTGGCTGTTTGCGAGGGTATTAGAACGATGAATGTTGGATGAATAATGTTCAATGCACTGTCGCATTTCCAAAGCATTGACTATCGAAGACGATAATCATTTATTGCTACAGTCATATCTCATGTGATTTGAGTATTATAAAGAATTCAATACTGACGACAGGGATAATATCGAAGAACTCATCAGGAAAAAAATTATCATAGTGCTGAATGAAAAATGTCGTATCGTAACAGTGCTTAGAAAGATTCGAATTTGCCGCAGAATCTGTTGAAAAATCCTCCAGCATTTTACTCCCAATTCTGTAGAAAAAAGAATGGAAGCAAATACATGTATGTACAGAGGTCTAAAAATTATTGTTATTGTACACTCGCGAGTAGTACTTTCTTAAAGACCTCGTCACGCAACTGAGCCCAGCCATCGCCAGATTGCACCAGTGCAAAATATGTGGAAATTCATCAAGGTCTCCTATACTCACGACGACTATAGTGAGTGTATCGACTCGAATGGCAACGATTCATGTGATTCAAGTGGCATGGCAATTAAACTTTTTGAAAGAAAAAATTTATGATGTAATAAACAAGTCTAATCAGATTAAAAAATTGAATTAACAAATTCTAAAAGGCTAATCAGTTGAGCAAGACATGTAATGGTGGGGGAACAGTCTCAGAATGTAACAAATATTGTCACACCATGTTACAAGCCTCTCACGCATCACATTCTTCACTTGTATCATCATCTCTAAATTCAACAACTTGATTGGATCCTTCCACTAATATAGAAGTCCAATACATTTAAAATATTCTTCGAGTAATCTGACTGATTTGGATATATATTAAAGAGAAACATGGCTTGATAACTTTTCCGCTTTGCATTACGCTCAGAAAATCACTGAAATTCATTGAGTGATATTCTGCAGTGGACAAGAAATTGTGAATGTAAGGTTGTATGCATGCACCCAGTGCTGGGAGCTAGAATTATGAAAATTTGAAGATATTGTTACAGACAAATCTGTAATTTTGATCTCCATTTTTCATGAATGACAGTGAAGGAATAGCTAATTCATCAAAGCATCTGTGGAGCATTTGAGCACCCCTGAGTACCTAGTCATCACATGGGATCCACATGTTTCAACAACAATACCCATAATGATAATCGTTATCTAGAACTTGTTCGTCTACTACATTTTGACTACATCACTCAGATATTTGAATTGGAATGTTTTCCTGAACAGTGTACCAACTACCAGGGCTATCTTGTGTGCATATGTTTACAGAATGACGATGGTGAAATGTAACTCAGATTCAAAACTATTATTTATACTCAAGAAACTTACCTGAGCCAAGAACATAACCAGTTCATCGAGACTTTTGTTGAATTTATCAGGTGTGAAGTTGAATACATCCAATGTGGATTGATAATGCCTATGCTGTTGCAAAAACTGTAAGGATATGGTCAAGAGGTTTTGAGACTCAACACAGATGAAATCATTTACAATATGACAACAACAAGTCGTTACCTCTTCTTTGTAAGACTCCGGATCACGTTTGATGAGATTCTGTAGTTGAGGGAGGTTGTCTGGTAGCTGATTATTATGCCGAACCATTGCTAGACTCTGAAGTCATTCAGATACCTGATTTGGAAAAAATTGATGTTAGCAAATCGAGTAAGAGTGAGTAATGTCGTTGATAATGTCGTTGAGAATATTGATTTCACCTGTTGACAAGGTTAGGAATGAGTCGCCGCAGCTCCGATGTTCCAAAAATACCATGCAGTGGGCTTGTAAATACGATATCGGTAATAGTTGATACCCTCTTCTGACAGTATACTTAGCGCATCACCGGGTGCACTTAAAAGCACCTCACAATATTTTAATAACAATCGCACGTGCAATACTAACAACTACCAACAACTACTAAATTGTATGGCAGGTCATGGTAGCATATATGGCCATGGATCACACCTCTCATCGCAGATTGGCCAATCATAGAGCATGGCTGGTGGTGCGCTCTGGCGGCTGGCGCCAAGTCCATAGTCCAGTTCCAGTGCAGGTGCAGCGGTCCAGGGTGCTCCATGTAGGGAGGGTATATCCCTAGGTCCATGTTTCGGGCAGCGGCGCGCGGCGCCAGCAGCCGAGCAGCCATGACTGTTCCTTCTAGGGACCCTGTGATTGTTTACATTTGATCACATTTGATGACCCGGTAAATTCACCGGCGTCGAATGTGATCATGTCGAAGTCTTCGACATGTAGGAATAACCTTAAAAAAAACATCCGACGTTCCGAATTTCCATATAGAAAATTCACTTCTGATCTGATGACAGAATGTCTCATTCTGATTCCGAGCTTGAAGAGGACGAAGAAGAAATCTTCGTTTACGTCGAGTTTGATAATTGCACAACAAGTGATGTTTTTAGCGATCGAAATCTCAAAGTGGACATGCTTGGGCTGGACTCCGATCATCCTGTCATGCAAGTTAATGGCAAGGTCTTTACCTTTTTCTGTGCTTTTTCTTAAATGAATAGGATTACTCGATACCAGGTTGTTCACTCCTTATCTCATGAGATAATGAAATTGATTGGAAAAGAACATTGACTTGAAATTTCAACGTCACAAATCCTTGAAAATTTTAACGCTCATGCAAATTGACATTGTTATGAATAATTCTCAATAATTTCTACAACAGGTATTTTATTTTTTCAGTTTTTTGAAGGAAATTATGAAGATGCTGTTGGCACATATCTGTTCTTTGATAAAGATGACAACCCAGTCATTGACGACCCTGTTTTTGACAAGGTCCCTCAGTTGAAATACTTTGCAAAATCAAGGAAACTTCTAAGAATGCAGAGAGCATTCATTGTACCGCGCTATGAAGTTGTTGGAGATTCTCAGCATTCGAAAAGCATTCCCAACATGGATACATTGAGTGAAGCCGGTGTTGCTCCAAAGTATCAAGATGAAGGTATTTCATGAAACAAATTTCTACGCTTAATTTGAAAACTACTGTGGAAAAGTCTAACCTTCTGCTATTTTAGCCCTACAATTCTGGCAAGAATCGAGAAATCAGAGGTTAGAGGCTCTGCACAAATATCTGAAAAAGCAGGAATTCCGTAAAGAGCTGCGTCAACGGGGATTTGAGCCAGAATCCGAGTCTGATGAAGATAATCCATTTGCAATGTACAAGTATGCAGATACTGATGATGAAACAACAAGAATAGTCAATTGCAGTACCAATGATGAGAATAATACAGAAGCGGAGGATGCAAAATCCACCCAACAAACTTTTGATCAGAATAGCTCAGGAATATTTGGAGCCTCTGATGAAGTGACTGTGATGGATCCAGGTCCTTCAACTTCAACCGATGGTTTGACATAGATTGAAGGTAATACTGAGACAGCAATTCATTTCATTTTGAAGTTTTTTAATTTCTTGAAGCAGGCAGTTATTCAGGATAAGACTATGGATTTTTGAATGCTGAGAGCCAAACAACTTGTTATGTATCACATGGTGATACATATTTTTCAAAAAGCCTTCTATTCAATGAATAATATGAGTTTTCATTGCTTGAGAATAATAACTTATGTAAGAATCATTTCATTGGGTGGACAGAGAAATCAATTCACTTATGACTGCTGAGCAAAATATTTACATATAATGATACAACTCAGTCATGTGGTATGACTTTGAAAGATTGCATATTCAAAGGCCATCCTTACTTAGCCCTTATTAGATTCCAAAGATGAATTTTCATCAACATTTTTACACCTATTCTAAATATTAAAACTAATTATACTTGAAATAATGGAGGATAAGAAATTGATGTACATAATACTCTTGCACATTATATAAACTGAAAAAATATCGTTCAGAGATGATTGGCATTACATGTATAAGGTACCTATACATACACAACGCTTTACACATCTTGCAAACGAGCAATTGTGGAACAGGGTGTCATTAACATCGATGAGCAGTCAGTAACACAAATAACTGTGTCCCTGACCAGTTCGTCTAGGCCATTAGTGGCCTCTCGCCTCTCTTACGATTGGGCTATTCCTCATTGGAAATTGTTAGCTAAGATCGCTCATCATCGTCCATTCATCAGATGGATCCAACGTAGCACAACGTATAGGGACGGGTTATGCACGATTGCGATCCAGCCGCGGATCGAATCAGCATCGAATGTCTCTGTGGTCCAGAGCAAATACCTGCCGAAGCGTCGAACTATTCCGTAACTCGAAATAGTCTAGGAAGGGGTTCACGTGATTGGCGGTTGCGACTGTCACCAGGTGAGATTGCTTGCGAGCTCGTCGGGATACTCGCCGGTGAGGCAAGCGGTGCAGTGCCCGATGTAGCTGCTCTCGCGGTTGTCCATGCCGTGTCGGACCGCTTGCACCAACCCCTCGACCGAGAGGTACGTCAGACTGTCGGCGCCCACGTGCTTGGCCAGTTTGATGTTGTCGAGCCTGTTGGCGATCAACTCCTCGCGCGTCGGGATGTTGATGCCCATGTAGCATGGGTACTTGAGAGGTGGCGAGGCTATCCGGATGTGAACCTGTGCATGTACCAGAATCAAGCGAAAGGAAGATCAGTGATCGGTGACATCCTACAGCCTCATGTCGAGGAGGAAAACGTTGGTGTATGGGAAATTCCCTTGAAAAATTCATTTAGATTTCCTGAGGGAATCGAAATTCGCATTCGGAATAGGCTGAATTCTAGTTCTGACTCATAATTTTGACCAATTTGTGGTGCGCCTCATGAAACCCCTTCAAAAAACGACGTCCACTTCTCAAACTTGAGCAAAAAACAAGATGAAGGCACTTTTGTTTCCTTCTGTGGTATTACCGACACCTCCATGTTTCGATCGTGCGTTTCTATGGATTCAGAGAAGAATCAATTGCTTGCAGCTTGAATTAATTATGTAATTGAAAATTTACTTCCTGCTGAAAATAAATCCGTAAGACCCCATGGGATCCACAAAGTCCCATGGAAATTTGTGAGACCTGGCGCTGGGAAAGTTTTCTAATCTTGATACTTGCAAAATTTGGCATCTAAAGACGTATCCGTGCAGCTTACCAATTTCGATCATTGTTCCTCGGAAAATGGTCAAATTTGGTCGATTATGGTCGAAATTTGCATGCAACGCGTCTCCGATGCCAGATTTTGCAAATACCAAGATTAAAAATGATCCCAGGGCCAGATCTCACGAATTCCCGTGGGATCCCACGGAATTATTTTCACCAGGGCTGTCACTTTGCCTCCGGAAAGAATGTGGGTTTTCTTTTGTGGGCAGAATTCTTTGAAAAGCCGAAGCCCATGTGATCTCATTTGAGAGTAAAAGTATCTACGAGAAAGTGATGACTCATTTTCCAAGAACGATTTTTTATACATCTGCGTCAAATAACAAGACCGTAAGTTGTGAGCTTTGATTTTCCTTGCTGATTCAAGACTGCCTCATTGTAGATTCTTTGTGCTTTCATCTTTAATTGATCAATAGTGCCATGTAATAATGAACACGATGAATTTGATAAAAGGAGTTGATGTACTTGAATCTTCAATGCACGTGGTACATACATATAGGTAGACTCGTGCAGACTCAAATGACAGTAAAACTTCATGCGAAGTCTAGTCCGTCTTTCTCAGATGAATGATTACAAGAGGAGAAATGAAAAAACTCAAATCGATTTAAGATATAAAAAATGAAGTTGTCATTGGGAAAAATGTCTTTTACCAGCATTGGGCGGTGCCGTCAGAGTGGACCAATTCATTTCGTCTGGATTCTCAATCAGTTCTAAAAGTTATAGATCTTGCATACCAACGCGATATCTATTATATCGGGAAAGAACTTGCAAGGCTTTTCGTCCGGAGAATACTCGAATGCCGAGTAATGAAGGTTTGCTCAACTTGGTCCGCGGTCTTGGTCGGGCATCAATCGACTCTTAGGCGGGAGCCCCAGGTTGGGGTCAGCCAGCTCTTCTGAAACGGAGTCTTACCTCTTTGGCGCCAGCGTCCTTGAGGAGCTTGATGATCGGCCCGATGGTGTTACCGCGCACGATCGAGTCGTCGATGAGTATGACTTTCTTGCCCTTGCAGTTCTCGGAGAGAGCGCCGAATTTTTTAGCCACGCCGAGCTGCCTGAGCCTCGTGCTGGGCTGGATGAAGGTCCTGCCGACGTACCTGTTCTTGCACAGCACCTCGGCGAAGGGAATCTTGGACTGCAAAGGGTTGGCGATTCATTGGTGTCGCGGGAGATTCAAACGCCGTCTCGGCTGTACCTACTCACCTCTCTGGCGTAGCCGTGTGCCGCGGCCGTACCCGACTCCGGCACCGAGCTCACGATGTCCGCGTCGACGGGCGACTCCCTCGCCAGCACCCGGCCGCACTGCATCCTCACCGAGTACACCATTTGTCCTGCGGATCACATTTGGTACATGTACTTTCAACTGTTTCAGAGCTGCAGAGAACGTGATACGCACCTTCGAAAATGCTGTCGCTGCGGGCGAAGTACACGTACTCGAATATGCAGAATGCCTGGGGCTTGCTGTTGGGCCTCTCGACGATGTCGATGGTCTTGATGCCCTCGCGGGTCAGCTCGACGATCTCGCCGGGGAAGACCTCGCGCACGTACCTCGCGCCGATGCTGAGGAAGCCACACGACTCGGACGATATGACCCAGCCCTCGGCCTCCACCTCGTCGTCGTCGTCCTCTTCCGGGTCGTGACCTGCGCAGACGAGAGATCAGAACGGGGATTCCGACGGAGCATAGGGCAGTTGAATTCCTGAATGGGCCGCAGGATACTCACCCAGGTTGCCGACGGGCACGATCTTGCCGATGCAGAGGGGCCGGTTGCCGTAAGGGTCGCGCACCCCGTAGATGCGATCGCGCTGCATGATGACCAGCGAGTAGGATAGCGGCGCCAGCTGCATGAGGTGCTTGATCCGGGCGGGCCAGTCGGGCCCGTTGAGTTCGCCCTCGGGCGGGTTGAGGCACAGCGCCTGTGTTATCAGCTCCGAGTCGGAGTGCGTGGACAGGCCGACGCCCCGGCCGAGGACCATCTTGCGCAGCGACTCGGTGTTGACGAGCTCGCCGTTGTGTGCGACCGCCAGGGCGCCGTGGGCCGTGTGCACGACGAACGGCTGACAGTTGACCTCCTCGCTGGCGGCGCTGGTGCTGTAGCGCGTGTGACCGATGCCCAGGTTGCCGCGCAGCTTGCGCATGCTGTCGTCGTTGAAGATGTTGTTGATCATGCCCATGCCCTTGTGCACGTGGAACGACTTGGCGCAGACGCCCTCGGACGTGACGATGCCCGCGCTCTCCTGGCCCCGGTGCTGCAGCGCGACCAGGCCCAGGCAGATCACCTGCGGCACGTCGATCGACGAGGGCCAGTCGCCCGCGGCTATGCACCCGAACACGCCGCACTCGTGCGTCAGCCCGCTCACCACGCTCGGCTCCTGACTGATGGGTGACGACTCGCCGCCGGTTTGTTGCTGCTGCTGCTGCTCTTGGTCAGGCCTGGCTGAATCGGCGTCGTCGAGGCGCAGACGGGCCAGGAGGCCCCCGGGGCAGCCCGCCTCCGACGACATGACGCTGCTGACGAGGCTGCGTCAAGCGCGCGGCGAACGGCTCGCTATACCTGTGTGGACAAGAAGCAAGAGGATCAGTGTCGATAAGGAGCTCCTGCCAGATGACGAGGAGATGGAATTCGAGTATGTTTCGACAGACAGTTATCGGTTACGAGGTGGTTAGCTATACCACAGACGTCAACACGATTGAGCAACTCTGCTGACGAGTGGCAGCGCGGCGTCAGCGGCGGACCCCCTGCGCGCGATCTGCTCCCGCGACCGGCCTCTGATATCGTTGAGAGTGGCATCTGCACTGTGCTTCAACGCTGAATACGCTTTGAGGAATTTTTCCGCCTCGATTTTGCTGACTTGCCTAGTTCAATCCGATCGATCTGATCACGCCGTCCGGATCCGCTGGAGACTGACGTATGGCGTTTTGCAATCGTTTTGCGATCGTGTAGCCACAAATAAAATTTGAATATGCGTCAAGACCCAAATGATCGAAATAGCAAGCTTCATCCGCGATCTCGAACTGTCCAACTGGATAAATTTTTTGATAGCGACTATTCCTGTGCCCCTTCTGCGTAAAAATAGCGCACAAGTCATCACAATGCGCCTACCTCGGTATCAAGATAAGACCAATCAATAGTAAAGAGATCGATACACAGTGTTTTATTGAATTTCTTAGCGAACTCTCCAGTGTTGTGACTGAGATTTTCTACTTCGTCGTCGGTAGTTTTGAGTCAATCTACTCCATTTAATCACCTTTATGGTCTTTTTTGTTTGTATAGTGGGTCAAAAAATCGTCAATCCCTATTTTTAGCGTCTATAAATTGAATACCGACGGATGAAATTTTTGATGAAAAATTATTCGAAAATACAGCTCATACAGCGCACCGCAAGTTGCACAGTTTTATTCGCGACTGAAATTTCGAAATGCGAAGATTTCATTTCTCGCGCTCAAGATCGGTGCAGCAGGAATGCGTAATCCGAGAATCATGGGCCAATCGTCGCCGCAGCTGCATGTAACCGCGCTAGGCTAGACCACCGCCAAGACGCGTATCGATACACATGCCCTCCCTCCGTCTTATTACGATAAGCATATAATCTGCTGCCTCCGCGGATTCTCATCGGACGTGTGCCGTATGCTCTTGCTACTGCTGAGACATGCTAAATAAGAGCAAGGCTGCGGCTCTTCTCGCATTTTGCCTCGCGCGCAAAGTCGAGTGTTCTCATCGCGATGGTGCAAAAAATGATTGCATGCAACGGGGCACAACTTATCTCGTGGGCGCAAGTCTATTTTGTGCGCAATCGCGGCCCATATTCACGACACTATCAGACCTCGACTATCTTGATTGTTCAGTCCCACGGAAATTCCTGAATGAAAAAATGGAAAGCACTCGATGCAGTAATTCCCATCGATTTCGAGTACAATGAGTTTGGACATAGTTGCCTGTCGACCTGATAATCCACCTATAGATGTATCAACACCGGAACTTGGATCATAGACCCGCGGCAAAATTTTAAGGTGTGACAGAAAACATGAAGAATAGAAGGTTCAAAACGAAGAAGTGGGGAACGTTCGCAGTAGTATCAACTGACTCTGATTTTCTTGTTTATCTGTCCGATGATTCATGCATTTTTTTGAATCCCGGCACTCGAAAGTGTTGAAGATCAAGACTGAACATTATTAGCAGCTGCTGTGGACCTCCGTCTTGAAACAAAACTCCGGAAGTGCTTCGTGCAATGCAAACGAGTAATCTATCATTATCGAAAGGAAAGAATGAGTTGAAGTGAGCGATATCGAAATGAATTACCTCGCCGAGCCGCAGCCCATTTGACGTTTTAGAATCAGAGAAGATAGATAGATAGATAGATAGATAGATGTCCTTTTATTCGCATTATAGCAAAACAATTGTTTGAACAGCGAATATTTATGCTCGAACGGTGAAATTTTCTACACCCGAGAGCAATTTCTCTGTTCGTAATGAGGTTGAATCACGGCGCAGCTCTCGAAAGAAGCGTAAATTTGCTCGCAACATTGTGTGATTATCGTGTTATTTTTGAGACCTTCATCATATTCATTGCTGTGTATGCAAGATGCTGGAAAAAACGAGAATAACAAATGGAAACAAGTGAGTTATCATGCATGCGGTGACAATCAGTCATTATAAGTGAACGATGCACGACAAGTTATGGCTGCGAGTCACATCTTGAAAATCTGTTATGTGTATGCATACGGCCCTCGTCAACTAGTGCTAATGCAAACACCTCTATACCGAGCGAGCTTCAGATTGACGATGTTGGTGTGCAATTATAACAAGCAATTATACGACCAAGGAAAGAGTTACTCAACGGCCCGGTTGGAAATATCTCGAGATACAAGTAGCTCATCAAAAATTCAGCAAGACGCTCGAGTGTTGGATGGCTGCGATGGCTTTCAAAAATTGTAATGCGGGGAGCATGATTTGGGCGCAACGACGCGATGGCTCTCGGTTTATGCAGTACGAGCATCACGTGCGCTCGAAATTTGGCTTTTGTCAAAGTGGGAACTGTAGACGAGCTGAGTTGTGGGAAGTGAAAAGAGTTCAAATATATCGTCTTGGAGATTGCGATATCGGCAGTGGCTCTGTGTTACCTGTTGTTGCGCAGATACAGTACGCGCGACGTTCAACGTGTGATGATGGACCGCCTCGGAATTCGGATAGCGTTGCGGGACGATGGACCCACTGCCAAACGGCTAATGCCGGCCAAAAGAGGGACTACGGCCTCGGAGGAGTGGAACCGATGAGGTGCGGGTCATCGGGCCAATGGCGTCGGTCGCTGAACTGGCCTCAGGACATCGCGGGCCGACGAAGCTGGAGCCAGGATGGCGGCTGCAGGGCAGGAAGGAAGCGAGCCACCTTGCGGTATATCCTGCAGCAGACAAATGCTTGCAAGCGCTGCGGTGCCACGTGTGTTTGTTTACGGCCGTGGCGAGCTGCACGTGGTTGCGATCGACGCGCGGCGACGGATCGTCCGGTGCAGGCTGCTCTCGCACTGATGTAACAACTGATCGTCGCCGATCCGATGCTCAAACTAATGTTGACTAGCGATCCTCCAGATGTTGACGCGTTCAATGGTTGTTCACGTCAGTTCACGCGCTCGAACAAGACGAGGCTACTAATACTTATATATACGATCCGCAGCCGTGCGCAGCAAACACTCGAATGAGAGATAGACCGATGCAGACTGATGCGACCAATAAGTTGTTGGTCTGTCTCGGCCACCATTGCTCCCCCGCGCGCGCTCATCGGCGCGTATTCTCTCCCCTTCCCGACTCATAGTCGTGATGATGGATGAGAACATATATGCGTGATGTCGAGGCACGTTTCTCGTTTTGGGCACCCTTCATCCGCACATTCATCCATTGCGAAATTACACAGCAATGCTGGCTACCACTATAGGAGAAGGACAGCGAAAGTCTCCAAAAAACCCAACTGATGAGCACGAGCGATCTCTGGTCTGCAACGCGCCTTTAGTGTGAAAAAAGTTTTGATTGAATGATTACACTGAGAATGGGAAATCGGGTGACCTATACGCTGAATGAGGAGAAATCACGACGCCGGCATTGTAAAATTTACGATTTCGGATGGTGATTTTCATATTTTACGTCATAATAAAATTGGTAAAAGAAAACTTTTAAAAAACGCTTTTATCGACTTAACAACGAACAAAAACACTAACTATGCAAGACATAACTAGCCACATCAAATAGTTAACTATGTTTCGAAAGTATGGTGACAGCTAACTATATGATATAAGGTCAGTGTACCCAACTTGCCCCCATTAAGCCATTTTCTTAATAACTTTGGCCCATTTCCATATTTTCCAACGTACCTTAGCTCATTTTAAAGCTTGTCTCAAGACCTTCAAAATAAGTTGAAGTACATTCAATTTGAACCAACTGGAGCCAAACTGTTTGAATTCTCCCAAAAGGTGATTTTAAGAGTTTTCAAAAGTGTGTACCCAACTTGCCCCCATTAAGCCTTTTTCTTAATAACTTTGGTTTACTTCAAAGATTTTCAACGTGCTTCAGTTCATTTCGAAGCTTGTTTAAAGATCTTTAAAATGCACTGAACTACGTCCAATTTGTTTCAATTGCAGCCGAACTGTCGCAATTCTTCCGAAATAAATGATGGAAATCAGCGATAAAGTGTTTTTATCGCCAGGCACGCACATTTGGAGCTTTTCGATGGTTCAAAACACTATTTCTGACCCATTTCGACGTGATAAACACGTTGCGAGTGGTAAAAAAAGTCGCTCTGCACGCCCTTTCGAGATAAACATATGGGGGCATGTTAGGTACACTCCGATGTTGGCATCCTTGTTCACGAATCGTCTCCGTGTTTTGCACATAAAACAGCTCCATATTCAAATTTTGCAATTTTGAAGAATGGAATCATGAAGGTCTTAAGACGAGGAACCGAATGCGGTAAAGTACGTCAAAATTGGTTAAACTTGAAGAATTTGGCGCCGATTCTACTGAACGCGATTCAGTCGGTGCTTTCTTAGCTAAGCAATCACGAAAAATAGAAAAATGACTTTAGATTTTCTGGAGAACGTAGGAATGATTCGGGGCCGATGCAAACTACTTTCTTTCTCATATTTCAACATAACAAACGTGAAAAAAAATTGCCGGGAGGCCAAAGAGTGCCCATCCCCGAGATCGGCATATGGGGGCAAGTTGGGTACACTTACCTTATTTTGATGGTAAAATTGAAGAATGGTTGAGTAAGCACTCCGATCCAGCGGTGAGACGCACTGATTCCGAATGATTGAAAGGAAGTACTCATCGAACTTGCAAGAAAAAACCGAACTGCAACTTTGTTTCTCGGATCACGAACCACCAAAAAAAGAAAACTTGGGTTGATGCATGCGTGCTCCCTGTTGTTTTGTCGGCAATGAATCACATGGCCGCGTTAGTGTGTCTGCATGGGATTCAAATACTCGCGCTCTTCGGTGAATGACGTTTCACATATTTCCTAATGCATCCGCGTAAACATGGTTCCTCGATAAAATACGATCTTCCTTAATCAGGTGGCGCTTTATAGCACCTTGTCAATGTGTGAGAGAGAGACACCAAAGTCATGCCATCTCTCTCCCTCTCACGTTACAATTCGTGGAAATGTTTACGATCACACACTGCCAACCATGTCATTTACGATAAAGGTAGAATATTAGGCAGCTGAGAAAAAAAGTACATCGGGAGACAAGCACAAGGTATTAAATCACACACTCACGTTTACTTTACACACTCGTTTGAGCAATATTGTTTGGCCCTAACGCGTACGAGCAAACGACGTATATCTCGTGGGAGGAGCTAACAAAAAATTGTGATTCATGATTGGACAGAAAAGTTCCCCTATGTGAAAAGGATCACTAGTCTGGCTGTGACGAACTAGCGCTCGTCGAAGTGCAATAAAAGCGTTTAATAAAAATTTGTGAATTTTACAAGGCCGGTGCAGTGATTTCCCCACGCTCAGCGTACGTCATCCGATTTCCTACTCTCCAGAGTAGTAGTTTTATCAAGTTCTCGCAGTGTTCGATCAGAATCACGATATTCAATTTCAAAAAAAAAGAGGTCAGAATCAATCGAATCTCAGTAGGCGATATCGTTGAGTACACAGTCATTCAACCCTGGCCAGTGTGGCTTTGACCACGCTTGTTTCTCATTCACTACAGATTTTGATCTCAAATTTGATGCTGGAGCCGCATTTTAGTCACTAGGAGAAATGAGACATTGGAAACAGCTGTAAATTCCATCCCAGAGTTGAAATTACGGAAATTTTTTAATCAGGTTCTCTTTTGGTACTTGCACGCTCTTTAGCCTTGTTGTCGAATGAATAAGCTTCAGTATTGAGAGATGTTGGAGGAAAATGTCACAACTAACTTGATATTCGAGCTCAGAATTCGGTTTTGGAAATTGATGCCAACGAGAAGATTTTTCACGAAGTACCGCGCTGATAGCACACCCGCAAAGCGTGCAGATGCAGATGAAAGTTGAACGTTGAAATGTATCGATCAACATCGCTTGTAAAATTTTTGCAAGGAAGACCTACGATGTTTGGATCAATATAAGAGCAAAATATGAAACTCAAATGTTATCGGAGAGGTTGCTGTCAACGTTATTAATGGCTAAAAAATTCAATATTTGTATCATCAAAATTATTGACCTGAGTTCGATCATTTTTTGCCACTTGATGCTACTTTTTCCTAAGTAATGTACGCTCGGATGTCTGTGACCTCGTGATCGATGTTTCTATATCAATGCCCGTGTCCCGGCCAGTGTTTGTTTCGTTGATAAACTATTTTCTCTAAATATATTCCTAACCGTGAATCGGAAAAAGAAACAGTTTGGGTGATGCATCGTAGAGGATACGAGTGCAATTCATCTTCGAGTAGGGGTGAGACCGCGAGAAGATCGGTGTCATCATCAGCCAGCTGCGCCCGCCTTTCGGTAGATTTTCCAGGAGTGGAAAAACCCCATGCTTTCGCTTGGCTGTCGTCGCGGCAGAACAACACCGAATGACACCGAGTAGGATGCCGTGCATATCGGGCAAAGGAGAGGAATTTTGTTTGTCCGTTGCGCGGTCAAATATCTGCTCGGGACGATCACCATCTCCTCTCGAGTCAACTTGACGCGAGTTGCATGCACGTCAGACAATAAGTAGCGCCCGCGGTGCCCCAACAGACTTCGGAACTTTCCATGCAACGATGCACGACGATGCACTAATCTCCACACAACCGAAACTAAAGCTAATCTCCTCCGCTTGCGAGTCCGCCGGTACATGCCCAGATCCTTTCTCTCAATTTTCGATCCCGAAGAAATTCCGCTCGATCGTTCCTGTCGCAACGTCGTTCAGATTTTCAGATGCCTCAAATGCTCTGAGCGTTATAATCATATTTTCCCGTCGCTCCACTCATTTTCTTCGATTCCACGTTTGTGTTTAGCCCGATCATCTCATGCTGCACAATAACGAATCGTCCCAGGAGCAGCTATCGCGATGCCTCGCGAGGCTGAGCTATTGATTAAAAGATTGTGGCCTAGCGCGATTTCATTCGAGATGTCCGTCGACTCCAGCGCCAACTTCCACGTATAAAAGTGGTACGAGTGGTCGATTTGCGAAGCTCTTATACCCCTAGTATATATAGCATCATCATCGATATAGGTATACTTATGCATTAGGGGTATAAGAGCTTCGACACATGATCCGCTAGGTACGCTACAGTCGGGGGACACCTCGAATTATTGCCCCTCTTCACGATGATGTCTCGAGTGGCAGCCAAAGATTGTCCGCAATCCATTGCTGATGCGGCAAATTTATCGACGACGAGGAAAATTTCTTTTATCGAGCCAGTTATATGGATGTAATCATCGCGCGTCATGACAGATCCAAATAAGGTGACTCTTGAACTTCTCTCCGCCACTCGCCAATCGAGTCGCCAATGCAAAAATAACACAGCGCCAATATGAAGTCGAATATGAATTGAATCAAGTTTGATCAGATTCTGGCACCCGGTGAATCTGAGTCGAATTAATTTTTGATGCGGAAGTGGCCAATTGGCAACCGCTGTCGTAAAAAATAAATTATTTTACATTAATCTCGCTTTTTAGTTATTTTAGTATCGAATAGGACAACAAAGAATTGCGATTGACAAAACCTGTAATTCTGCAGCAGAAAATTGATCCCATTAAGGACACTCGCATTATTCTCAATGGGCAGGGAGAAAGAACGGTACCAACATTTTTCCGCTCCGTAGAACTAACTCTCTCCAACTATATATAGGGTCTCATTTGTGACTGGGAGCCTATTACGAACTTTGGAGTCGGGTGAGTGTGTTCACACAGTCGTCAACTCACATACAAGATTTCAGTACAATCAAGATAGATAAAATACATTTTTTTTCGTTCCGAATTGAAAATAAATTATTGCAAATGTGTATAGATCATCAAATATTTAATTCAATTGGACTGAAATTGTATGTGAGTTAGTCACTGTGAACAAACTCACTCGACTCTAAAGGACTTTGTGCAAATTTTGACCAACGTAGCCGCACCAGTCACAACACAGAGAAAATCATTCGGGAGAGAGAGAGAGAGAGAGATTTAAGATTAAGATTTAAGATTTGTTTATTAATGTTACCTTTGGGTATAACCCTATCTGGTACAATGAGAGAGAAAGAGTTCAGTTGGGTTTGCGAATGGTGGATCTTGAGGAAAATGTCATCATTTCGAGGTATGTAGGGAGATGGATCTCTCGTTATAAAGTCTGAGATCAGCCCGTTGAACTCAAGGTAAATCAACCACTGAGAATGGAATGAAATATTTGAAAAGATACAGTGCAAACAAGCAAATTAATCCCGCGTGTATCATTCAGACCAAAAAAACTGAAGAAAGTGGTTTAGAAATCAGGGAGTAAATTACTCCGAACTTTTTTGATGATTAGTTTCAACGGCGTAACTAGCGGATCAATGTATGTATCGTAAGTAGTTTTGTGGAAAATTTGAAATAATATGTGCCACGTCCACAAACCTTCAAAACGATTGAAGAAACATGAAAGTGTCTTTTGGCGCAATCATTGATTTTCCGATTCAAGGCTACCCAAAAATATTATCATCGAAAGAGGGGTCAAAATGTCAGGTCCGTCTGCTAATGGTTTTTCCTTTTTCCGATCTTTGGGAGTTTGAAGCGCCGCAGTAGGCGGGCAAATACATTAAATGTAATGGTATTAAGCGAAAAATCCCCCTGCTATGAGAAACCAAAACCACTTTTTGTGTGCATGGCGAGCGCGTACGTTTGGTGGCGTAATTTTATTTAAAGTTTTACCCCCTCAGTTTTCCTCGACAAAAGTGAATTTGCTTCATTCCAGGCATTTCCGCACCTATTCATTTTCAAAGTAAATCGTCAGGCGCAACTTTCTCATGCCCTAAAGTATCGAAAAAATTGGTTTTCACACTTTGCGGAGTACTTTTCCGCGAAAATCTACTTTTGCTAAATTTTTTATGTCAGTTGCGTCCGGTGTTAGTCCGACCCGTGAATGCAAGACCACAGAGGTCCTAGTCAGCTTTTTATTTGGTGGTCAAATCGAAATACTAAAACCTCAAAGCTGTAGCTCAAAGCATTTGGCCGTGAGATGAATTTGAGTGGTAAAATGTCAAGTCCGTGCGCGGTCGTTATATATGTCGCAGGATCTTGGTGAAATCAGCCTTTTCGTGAAAATCCTAGGCTCTTCATGAAGAGCCGGCCGATCGTATCAGCGCTGATCCCTTTCACTTTGTTACACCATCGGCCTAGCCTTTTCGTGAAAAGGCTGACTCGACCAGCCTTTCCATGAAAAGGCCAAGTCGGGCTAGGCCCTTGGTGTACAGATGGGCAGAGTCATCAGTACCGCTGTCGAACTAAGTCAGTATCGCAGTCAAAGCTGTCGAATTAATTGCACTTCTCACAATCATATTAAATGAAAATGATCTTATGATAATTGATCGATGGAATCGGCATGCTCAGATAGGACTTCCAAAGGTTAGCCCATTAAAACTGAAATGAAAATGTATATTGTTGCTCGGGGTGTGTGAAAAAACTGACTCTGATCTCATTTAGTACAAAGCTACATCAATCGAAGATTCCGAAGACTATCAAATATCTAATAGTCAATCGATTCACGTGAAAATTTTCGTCATCTAAAAATCACTCTATGATTTGAAAAAATTGAATTCTAACTATGGGCGTCACATTCGAGCCTACTTTGTGCTGATAAGAATTGACATAATTGATCAACTATTAGATATTTGATACTCTTCGTAATCTTCGATTGATGTAGCTTTGTACTCAATGAGATCAGAGTCAGTTTTTTCACATACCCCGAGCAACAATATAAGTACATTCTCATTTCTGTTTTAATGGGCTAACCTTTGGAAGTCCTATCTGAGCAAGCCGATTTCATCGATCAATTATCATAAGATCATTTTCATTTAATATGATTGTGAGAAGTGCAATTAATTCGACAGCTTTGACTGCGATACTGACTTTGTTCGACAGCGGTACTGATGACTCTGCCCATCTGTACACTAAGGGCCTAGCCCGACTTGGCCTTTTCATGAAAAGTCTGAACGATCCAGCCTTTTCACGAAAAGGCTAGGCCGATGGTGTAACAAAGTGAAAGGGATCAGCGCTGACACGATCGGCTGGCTCTTCATGAAGAGCCTAGGATTTTCACGAAAAGGCTGATTTCACCAAGATCCTGCGACATATACACGTCTGTGTGATGCTTCGAAATATCAGGTCTGTCTGATGACGCTACCACGCTACCGCGTCTCTCCATGTTATCTTTGTGCTGGCACCGATGAGTGGAAATATTTATTTTCGTGCGCGAGTTAAATTATGGTTCATATGTTTCGAAAAGTCGAAAAATACATCTTATAGAGTCTTCGGAATCGAGATTTGGGGTTGGCACATTTTCGACCCTAAAATATCGAAATTTCCCCGGAACCACTCATATACCTTGCAATAGGCTGCGGGTGTTTTTAAAGCCACTATACTGCAAAAAATATCTCAAACAGTTTACAGTCCCCAGTAAAATCTTTCCTCGACGATGATTGAGGCAAAAACAGTATATTTCCGAACTGAGCGCGGTAGCCCATTTTGGACACCAGGACAGTTTGTCTGTCGAGCGAGGCGAGATAGACATGTCCTTCAGTGCTCAGAATGGGCTTGCAAGCGGAATGTGGATATATTTATCTCATTACGAGAACCTTAAAATTGCATTGAAACGCGTCACTCTTAGGTTAAAGTAACGAAGACAAATTTTAGTGTAGATCATCGATGGAAACTTGTAAAACCCAGAGCTTTGGTGGAACTTCCAAAAGAACTCGATCTCAATTAGTGGTCGAGCCAGTGGTACCAATTCAAAATCTATCATCGCAAATGTGTCGGTTTTCATATTGCTAAAAACAGTTTGGTTAAACTAGCAAATTTTTCTGCTCGACTAGCGAGCTTCCTGCTGCTGTTTTCGGACAGCGAAAATAATTTGCTGTCGTAACTAGACCTCAACCCACTGGGACCCAGCAAGTCATGTCATTGTTATTGGTTTTGCTTCGAAGAATATGAGGCGAAGGATCTCTTATGAATGGCCACATGCAATTGTATTTCAATGGGGACATACCACCGTTGGAAAATAATGAGTAAACTCACTTTCTAAATCCTCAATCAATTGCGCAGAGTGGGTGATGTGGGTGTAAACATTGCCAAAAGGTTATATTTACTTAGGTTGAAAATTAGCCGCATCAACTAGACATGAAGCTCGCCCAGCACGCAACTTGTGCTGTTTTACCCATTTCGAGTCACTGCGACACCAAAATTTTTTGCAGCGCAGATGGCGTAGCTGTTTTTGCAATATAATTTGCTAGCTGAACTCAAAATTGTTTCTAGATTTGCAGAACGTCTTCTAGCGAAATCTGTTTGCTGATTTATCGAGGCAAACTGTGCCTGATTTGGCAGCAGAAATAGCAAGACCAGATAAAAATATTGCTGGATAAGCGAGGATCCTTACAGCAAATTCTGTTTTGCTGTCGGAGCTCGATCTTTCGCTTTCTCTAAAGAGAAAGCTTTGTTTTCACCCCAACGAAAATTTGATCAAATTTTTCATTAAAACCAACATATTATTCAACAAAATTCCTTTTATCTAAAAAAGCCAAAGACCATTCTTTTCCTCTCGCCAAAATCTATCAAATGTAGGTAACACTTTTCCTCCTAATGCCCTTCCAAACCCGTCAGAGACTCATCTTTGCACCCCTTTTTCCGTGTATGTGTGTGTGTGTGTGTGTGTGTGTGTGTTGTTTTCTATCGGACACGCTTTCTCTTTTTCTGTTCACCATATCAATTTTTGGCTTTCTACAAGTTGTGAAGAATCCAATTTCTGAGAGCCCAGTGATTTGGCAGCTTTCGGCTCCCAGTCAAATTTGATCCATGGGCTTTTTCAAGCAAAAGTGCTCGAATTTCGACTTTTAATACATAAATATCTTTTTCTCACACGGTCTCACCACGAATTGAGTCACCTAAACTATGGTTTTTTCTGCAAGATCTATCGATTGGTTAATACCGAAATTTTATAAAATCTTCACAGATCTCAAGTTTTCGAAAAAATCAAAATTTTCACCAAAAATTTCATTTTAACCCTTTTCAAACCCACTGCATCGTAATTCCGTCTCAACCGAACGATGGATATTGTTAGAAAAACCTCAGACTAGAAGGCCCAAATCTCTCTAAAAAGCTTCCTCTAAAGAATAACTGAAAAAATAATGGGAAATTTTCCTTAATATTCATTTTTTCCTCGTACCTTCTTTTATGACTCTGTTCATGTACAAACCGTTTCACCAATGTTCGCGACACACACACACACATTCACACGCTCACGTGTTCGACTATATCTATATTTGTCTAACCACGCCACGAGGCTCCGGGACGCCGGCACGGCGCTGCTCTCAGTTAGTTACCGCGTGGATCGCGCACGATGTGCATACACTCTCCACCACCTCGAGCTCTTGTAATTTTGAGCTCAATAAATTCACGGTTCATTTATATCTAAAATCTGAACTAATGATTTATTCCGCACGAGCCAACCCCACAACGATAAACATTATGGTCCTTCGAGCCTACAGTGAAGCGGAGTGATTAATTAAAGTGCAGAAGTGAATCGTGCAACACGTGGTGCAGATACTACAGTACGAGGTTTTCTTGTGCGTGTGTATGCGTACTATTCTTTACCCAAATTTCAACGCATCGTGCATTGTGTCAGTGTAAAAATCGCGATCCACGCATCATAAAAACTGAGTGGCATCAACGAGTTATCGCCACAGCCGCGTGGTGTAGCCATGTTTTCAATGCTCCAAACGACGAGTGACGCCGAGAGAGCTGAAAAGTGAAGGCACGGCGGCCATTTTGAAGGCCGGCAAGCAGACTTACACCGCCGAGACAAGCAGCGTGAGCAGCAATTCGACGACGGTGTAGCGCCACGGTGGCGACCTTCTCATCGCATTCCAGACAAGCAGTCGCGGAGCATTCGCGACATAGGCCCGGGGCGCAAACGCGTAACGGTGAGCGAGTTTTCTTTCCTTCCTGCACTGTTTAGGGATGTTTCGCTGCCTCCCCTGCATCCTCCCCTCTTCATGTACTTGTTTACTATAAAATGCACATGAATAGGTATTACTTTGAAGTCTCGTCTGCTAGATGAATACATTCAAACCCAGGTGTCCAAAATTATACTCTTTTTCTCTTTGCAATTTCTCTTGTCGCTAGACTACTCTCGTTAGGTATTTGAGTTTTTCTCCTCTCTCGGGAGGGACAGGGCATACCTGATCAGAATACTTGGGCGATTGTTGGGCGCTGAGATTTTCTTTTTTCTGTGCTGGTGTCAAAAATCAGGCTGGAGCTCCGTGTGCATTTTGCTCGGCAGTCTCTCGGATTTTTGGCAAAATAATAGCGCGTTTTGGCACTAGTTGTGCTAATACTCGTGTGAATTTGTTCTTGCCAATCAGCAGACCGGATTTTATCTTGATTCTCAATAAATTTCCGGTATTTCGCTACTTGTGGCAGTTTTTTTGATCGAGTTTTTTTTTTCACGTGGTCCATCTGAAGCATCTACAATGGCTTCAATTGATAAGCAACTCAGATTGCAAACGCGCATTTCTAATGCGTATATAAATTTTCAAAAATTGGGCCAAGCCAAAATGACAAAAGGGGCTTGTCTCTCTCGAGTAGAAACTTTGAAAACAAACTGGCAGAAATTCCAAGATGCTCATGATGAGCTCATGGACGACGAGGAGGCAGATTCTGAGGATAATTATTTCAAAAATAATGTTTTTGATACCGTGGAAGAATTATACAATGATCGCCTCGGTCTTTTCCAAGATTTTTTATTGAATCTCGAAGCAGCGGTGCCTGCCGTCTCGCGGCATGCTGATGCTTCGGAATCATCTGGATTGTTCCAAGCAAAACTTCCTCCAATCGAACTCCCAACTTTTTCGGGGGATATACAAGATTGGGCTAATTTTCATGCTACTTTCGAAGAAATGGTTGTGAGAAAGGCTGGTCTCGCGAATGTATTCAAGATGAGCTACCTTCGTTCCTGTCTCAAAGGAGAAGCTGCTGAACTCCTTGCGGATTCTTCTTCTTCTGGTAATGAATTCGAGCCAGCATGGAAGAAAGTCATTGAGTATTATAGCAACAATCGTTTGTTGATATCTCAGCTACTTTCGAAGTTGATATCCATGAATAAAATGGAGTCGGACTCTGCTTCAGAAATTAATCGTCTCCGTAACGGTATGAATAATCTGCTAGCAGCTCTTAAATTGCTAAATTGTCAAGTCGACGCATGGGATCCATTTATAGTCTTTTTGATGGTCATGCGTCTTACTCCTTCGCTGCAAAAAGACTGGGAATCTCACGTAGCTCAATCAGAGAACCCCAAGCAGTGTCCTAGCTACAAAACGCTGAATGATTTTCTCGAAACTCAGAGATTAGCCCATACTCAATTCGAAAGTGCTCAGCAAGCCTCTATTCAATCTGAATCTCAATTCTCTATCTCTTCTGATTCTAAAAATCCAAATAAAAATCAAGGCACTAAATCCAAGGATACTAAAACTGCCAAGGATTCTAAAACTGTTCTTGTAAATCAAAAGGATAAAAAGAAACCTGAGCGTAAGCAGCTCGTTTGCGCCATTTGCGAGGGCTCTCATTTTTTCTCCTTTTGCAATACGTTCAAGGCCAAATCAGTGCCTGAGAGGAAAAAATACATAGCTTCACTGAAAAGATGTTTCAACTGCTTATCGCCTGAACATCTCCTTCCAGAGTGTACGAATGAAAAACGATGCGTGGTTTGCAATGGTAAACATCATTCAACTATTCACGACGGTAGTAAACCTAGTGTTCCCCTCAATTCTGATCAAACACCTAAGTCGACTACAACCACCCATCAGCCATCTACGAGCTCTGCATCGTTGCTCCAAGTTGAGTCGAACCATGTAAGCAATATTGTAAATAGAGACGACAAAGACGGTGAGGTTCTGATTGCGACTGCTCTGATATTAGCCGAATCTTCACATGGCGCTTCACATGAAATTCGAGCCATTGTTGATCAGTGCGCGCAATCTTCATTTATCTCTGAAGGCTTGTGCCAGTTGTTGAGATTGAAGAAAAAGTCGGTCATGATACCCACAACTACAGTTGGTGGTAAGAGTGGCCCCATGTGTAAGAGTATGGTAGAGGTTACCATCCGACCTCGCTTTACTTCGAATAGAAAATTTGTTGTGTCAGCTTATGTGATTCCTAAGATCACCAGGTATCAACCAAACTCGTCATTTGATGGGAATTGGCATCATTTGAAAAAACTGCGTTTAGCTGATCCAACATTCAATAAGCCTGGCGTGATAGACATGCTACTCAGTGCTCAAATTCATGCACAGATCATGCAACCAGGGCTACGTAAGAGTCGAAAAGGTGATGCTCCTATCGCTATGAACTCGTATTTCGGTTGGATTATTTCAGGTTCCTCGATTCCTTCGAAATTATCCCGACCAAACATACATTTATGCATTAATGCTACTGATTCAGATTTAAATGAAACGCTCCGCTCATTCTTCGAGCGTGAGGAGATCTCCAACAAAAGAGATCTGTCCGAGGATGAACGAAACTGTGTTGACCATTTCAAGAGTACTGTCAGTCGCACGGACACTGGCAAGTACATCGTTCGTCTTCCTCGGAAACCAAATTTTCCCGAGTCTGGTAAATTGGGAAACTCTCACTCCAAAGCGCTGCAGGTTTTTCTCAGTTTGGAGAACAAGTTTTCCAAAAACCCCAAATTCAAAGATGCGTATGTCAGGTCGTTTCGAGATTTTTTATCGCAGGGTTTTTTGCGCCCGTTATTCTTCCCGACGGTTCCTGATGATATGATGTATTTTTTGGCTCATCATGGGGTTACCAAGGAAAATAGTTCAACGACGCCTGTTCGACCAGTGTTCAACGCTTCAATGCGCACAAATCTGGGTTGTTCTTTGAATGATTATCTCTATTCAGGTCCTAATCTTCTCCCAGAATTGATCGATCTATGTACACGATGGCGTAGGTATCCTCATGTTTTTGTAGCTGATATAAAACAGATGTTTCTGCAAATTGGTGTTCACGTTGATGATCAGCATCTACAGGCTCTTCTGTGGAGAGAAGATCCTAATGATAATATTATCACTCTCCTCATGACTGTTTTGGTTTTTGGCTATACAAGTAGTCCGTTTCTAGCAATCATGACGCTGAAGCAATTAGTTTTAGACGAAGGTAAAAATTTCCCTTCAGCTCGCGAAGTGGTCGACGAAGAAACTTACATGGATGATGTTGTATCTGGAGGTTACTCAATCACCGAGACTGCAACAAAACAATCGGATACAATCGGACTCCTTAAAAAAGGTGGATTTGAATTGAGAAAATGGCTGTCAAATACGCCTGAACTCATCAATAGCCTACCAAAAAATTCGCTAGCTGGCGAAGATCCCTTGAAAGAGGACTCCTTATTTTCCGTGCTCGGAATAAGCTGGTGTCCCGCGAATGATATTTTTAAATTTCAATTGGCTCTAGATCCTCTGGATGGTCCATTGACCAAGCGAACAGTGCTCTCCAAAATTGCTAGAATATTTGACCCTCTAGGTTGGATAACTCCAGCAATCATCACAGGCAAAAATTTCATACAGCTTCTTTGGATCAAAAACATACCCTGGGATCAAGTTTTACCTGATGATTTTCAAAAAGCATTCAGCCAGTGGTACTTCTCTTTGTCTTCTCTCTTGAATCTGGAGATACCTCGATATTTGGGGGTCACAAACGCAACTCAAAAATATGAGCTCCATGGCTATTCCGACGCGTCTAAAATAGCTTATGCAGCTGTAGTATATCTACGTGTTCTGGATGATAGCTGCAGGGTCACATTGTTGGGAGCAAAGTCGAAAGTGGCCCCAATAAAGATTCCGTCGATTCCAAAATTAGAGTTATGCGGCGCCTTGATGGTTGCTCAGTTACTCAATAGATTTGCTTCAGCTCTCAAGCTGAATTCATTGTCAATTCACGTACATTGTGATTCGAAAGTTGTATTGCATTGGATCCACGAATCACCTTCCAAATGGCCAGTATTTGTCGCCAACAGGTGTGCCGAGATCAAGACTTTAATTCCTAATGCTACTTGGCATTACATCAAATCATCTGATAATCCCGCCGATGTGGCTTCTAGAGGATGTTTGGGAAATCAACTGATCTCCAATAGTTTGTGGTGGGAGGGCTCCCCAGCCTTGCGCGAAAATACTCTCGAGTGGAGCTCAGCAGGTTACGTTGATTTAAATTTTTCGTCCACGCCGGAGTCAGTCGATGAAAAAATTGAGTTATCTGTACATACTGTTACGTCAGATGCTCCAAAAATTCAAATTTGGGATTTGATAAAACGTTTCTCATCTTTTTCTAAATTGGTTAGAATCACGGTGTACATCATGAGATTCATCTCGAACATCGTACGTCAAACTTCTCTCAAAGACAAAGTATCTTGTGTGATCAGCAAATTTCCTGCTTGTTCAGATAAGCTTATAGATAACAATGAATCTCGTCACGCTCGACTCATATGGGGATATCTGACACAATTAGCTCATTTTCCCACTGAGTATAAACTTCTTCAGAAAGGCGAGGCTTTGCCTAAAATGAATCCGTTGAGATCCTTGAACCCAGTTCTAAAGGACGGCTTAATAAGAGTCGGCAGTAGAATAAAAAATGCAGATCTCTGTGACGATGAAAAATTTCCGGTAATTCTGCCTGCTAAATCTACTTTAACAGAACTGCTGATTCGATATTTTCACCACATGACATTGCACGGTGGTACTCAGTTAACTCTCGCTTCGAGCAGACAAATGTTTTGGATCATTCGAGGAAAAAGTGCAGTGAAAGTTATCATTGATAATTGCACCAGTTGTCAAAGATACAGGGCTACTCCACAGTATCAAATGATGGCCGCACTACCTGAAGCGCGTGTAACGCCTTCGCGTCCATTCAAGAAATCTGGTGTCGATTATGCAGGTCCATTCAAATTGCTAGCCTCGCGTTTCCGCGGACAAATATCTTATAAGGGCTATTTCGTCATTTTCATTTGCCTGTGTACGAAAGCGATCCATCTCGAGGCAGTTTCTGATTACACTACGGATGCTTATTTAGCTGCATTTGATAGATTTACCGCGAGAAGAGGTCCCTGTGAACTTCTCGTAAGCGATCAAGGCCAGAATTTGGTTGGAGCTGACGCTGAGCTTCGTAAGATGTTCACCAAAAACTCACCCTATTCTAACTTCATCTCCCAATCCCTTTGTAATTCTGGTACGAAGTGGCGTTTCAACCCACCATCCGCCCCACATTTTGGAGGAATTTGGGAAGCAGGGGTTAAGGCAGTGAAACATCACCTAAAGAGGGTAGTGGGAGAAACAATACTCACCTTTGAGGAGTTCACAACTGTCCTCAATCAAGTGGAGGCATGTCTCAACTCTAGGCCTCTCATGCCCCTCAGCGACGATCCTTCTGATCTAGATGCCCTTACACCAGCTCATTTCCTGATAGGAGAGCCTTCTCTATTGCTCGTTAAGAACCGAGTTACCGACGACAAGATATCTCCTCTTCGTCGCTGGAAAATTATTACTAAAATGGTTCAACAACTCTGGGAACGTTGGTCCCATCAGTACCTTCACACGCTTCATAAGCGCACTAAATGGGCCGATACTCAACCTAATTTTGCTGAGGGTGACCTGGTCTTGATTAGGAATGAGACCACACCCCCATCGAGATGGCCATTGGGCCGAATCATCAAGACTTTCCCCGGGAAAGATGGAAACGTCCGAGTCGTGCAGGTACGCACGGCTTCTACAACTTTAGACCGACCAATTGTGAAGCTTGTGAAGCTTTTTCGCCCACAAGAAGAAGCTGAGTGAACTGTGAAAAGTGCGCTCTACAAGTCTGTGCAATCGTGTTAGTTCCTATGAAAGACGCTTTCCTGCCTACTGATGCATTGAAAAACTATTGACATTTTCTTACAATTTTGAGAATAATGTGTATCTTCTCGATTATAGTAGTGATCTTCATCATGATTACAAATGAATAATTATCAATTCCACACTTTCATGAAAAAATCTTTGTTTATTCTCATGAAGTTTATTTTCTCTCGAGGTGGGAGGATGTTCATGTACACACCGTTTCACCAATGTTCGCGACACACACACACACATTCACACGCTCACGTGTTCGACTATATCTATGTTTGTCTAACCACGCCACGAGGCTCCGGGACGCCGGCACGGCGCTGCTCTCAGTTAGTTACCGCGTGGATCGCGCACGATGTGCATACACTCTCCACCACCTCGAGCTCTTGTAATTTTGAGCTCAATAAATTCACGGTTCATTTATATCTAAAATCTGAACTAATGATTTATTCCGCACGAGCCAACCCCACAACGATAAACAGACTCATTCATCTCAATTCCAATGACCTAAACTATGGTTTTTTCTGCATTATCTATCGATTGGTTAATACCGAAATTTTATAAAATCTTCACAGATTTCAAATTTTCGAAAAAATCAAAATTTCCACCAAAAATTTCATTTTGACCCTTTTTAAACCCACTAAATCGAAATTCCGTCTCAACCAAACGATGGATATTGTCAAAAAAAACCTCAGTCTAGATGGCCTGAATTTCTCTAAGAAGCTTCCTCTAAAGAATAACTGAAAAAATAATGGGAAATTTTTCTTAATATTCATTTTTTCCTCGTACCTTCTTTTATGACTCATTTATCTCGATTTCAATGACCTAAACTATGGTTTTTTCTGCATTATCTATCGATTGGTTAATACCGAAATTCATTTGAGTCTTCACAAATCTCAAATTTCCGAAAAAATCAAAATTTTCACAAAAAATTTCATTTTAACCCTTCTCAAACCCACTGCATCGTAATTCCGTCTCAACCAAACGATGGATATTGTTAAAAAAACCTCAGTCTAGATGGCCTGAATCTCTATGAGATGCTTCCTCAAAAGAATAACTCAAAAAGTAGTAGAAAATTAGAATTAATATTCATTTTTCTCTCGTATCATCCTTTACGACTAATTTATCTCAATTCTAATGACCTAAAGACTTACTTATGCGTCATTCTGAATCGATTGGCTGATACGAAATTTTCATAAAATCCGTAAAACATTGTTCATATGAAAATTCTTTCGGGGGAAGGGAATTTTCACAAAGGACTCCAGTTTAATCATCTTTAAACCGACTATATCAAAATTTTCTCTTAATCAAACAATAGATATCGTTGGAAAAACCTCCTTCCGAATCTCTCTGGAATGCTTCCTCGAAAGAAAACCTCAAAATATAGGATACTTTCTTTTTCGTTAAAATTATCATCATATAACGCCGTGAGAAAGCATTCTGCTAATCACTTTTAGCAGCGTATTTTTACCGTGCGGGTGGTACACGGAAAGCACCCCTGCATGACGAGGGTGATTGGGACTTATTTTTTGAGCCGATTACCCTATTAACCCACGTTACGACGAGGCAAAGCAAATCGAGTGAATGTCAACATTATTGGTCCGCCACAATTATTGGTCGCTTATCATTGAGTTTCCGAAGTAAGTACTTCGATTTTGAACTCTTGCACGTCTCGTAACAGGTGATTCGGCATTACTTTGGCGGAGCCAGAGCTTTCTGCCATTGTTGGACGTTGGATTTGTCAGGATCTAATATTATTGCAAATTTTCGACGATCGTAATGGCGCGGACCGCGTTGGGGTTCGCGAGCGTGAAATTTGTCGCATGACGTGCGACCCAGCAAGTATCACAATCGAGTGCTTATTCGAGTCAATAGCCTTGTCGTGTGATGGTGGCACAGCTGATCCGGGCCGACGATTTACTACGACGACAGCGATTAAACAGCGGATAACGAAGCGGAATAGCCGCGTGTTTTGACGAGATAGCGCGCTCAGCCGACGATTACTGTATAGCGATAATAACGCGCGTTTGAACTACCGATGCTGAGCGAGGCCACAACAAGATCTAGAGGAAAGTTGGAAGCCGCGCGTTGCGGGAGGTATCCTCGATCTCGCTTGCGCACGTATAATATTTATATCTACAGATGCGTCGATTGAAAACAAAACTCGCTCGAGTTTCGAAATCCTCGAGGCGTACATCGAGTAAATAGGCCCGATTCCAACGAAAACAATGTACCACGAGGGATACTCAAATCCACCAGAGGCCGACCGGTTGACGATTTGTAACGATGGAGAAGAATATTGTACTGTCATGTTACGCAGATTGAGCCGCAGAACGCAGGTGGCTCGGAAGGCATCGACGAGTCGATTTGCATGTGAGACTATTGCGGAACACGAGTCGTTACATCTCGTGCGATTGCCGATAGGCCGTGCGACGCGCTAGTTTTCATCTCGAGGACGATCATCGGCTGCGCGGCGGATCGCGGCGTTATATCACTCGTTCGTACGAATGATGAAAACTGGGAAAGCAAATACCCGAGTATAAGCGAAAGCCCGAGACACGAAAGGTTCGTACAGCCCCGTTGCGCGAAAAAAGTGTCGATACCAGGGAAACTCGGTCAGGGCGCACCCTGGCTGACCCAATGCCGATCTGGACCACTGATATCCATTGCCGCGCGCCGACTGATGCGTGGTTCAGAGTGCTGCGCGGGGAAGGAGGCGCTCGAGGAATAATGCATGAATGCATGAACTGAAGAGCGGGCCCGCGAGCTCGGGAGCGCCACTCGCGCCCCGGACGCAGACCCGAGCGCACCCGAGCGCACATCGGCTGCCGCCTCCTCGGACCAGGTCGGACCTCAGCAGACCGGCGCACCGCATTATCGAGCGACTCTCCCGTCTATCTGCCTCTCATCATGAGCGGTGAGTTTTACCCCGACATGTGTGATGCTCTCACGCGTATTGTGTTGCGTTGCGACACCCACTACCACGACTGATACAAGACTGCGCTCCACTGCTCCATCCAACTTGGGCAATTGTAACTCATGTAACTCATGTAGGTAGTGCAGTGCTTACCTCTGATGGTGAAAAAGACCAACTGCGAGAGCTCCGCGACCACTTGTTGATCCTCGCAGCGTCGACAACCCGCCAGTTTCCCTCGCCGTGCCTCTATCCGCCGAATTGGCAACCTTATCAGCGCTGCAACGAGCTTCTTTAGATAATAAGCACGTGGCCGAGGCGAGCCTCGCGCTCATTCAAATATATTCTGAATCACCGATACATCCGAATCGAAGCCGCGACGAGGCATGGACTAGCAGACGCCACGCCGGTGCCGCGTCCTCTATTGTAGTTCTAGCTCTTTCTGTATATAGTAGCTATCTCGTTTCGGGGCCATTCACGAATTGCGCAAGAGGCATTGAGTATCAGGATGGAGGGGGCCCGTCTAATGCAGTTCTCGAGCCCATTCATAGGAAAAATTCCCGTGTTATGGTGAGAGTCCCTGATGTAGAAGTTTCCAATTTTCTGCAGGAAAATGGGCCTGTGTGTAAGGGGAGTCATCCAAGGGGGGCACCCGCGGAACCCCTTTTCATACAGCCATCAACGGGCTTTTGTGAACGATGCGCGAGCAGTAATCAG
Source organism: Eretmocerus hayati (assembly GCA_029851415.1). NCBI lineage: Eukaryota > Metazoa > Arthropoda > Insecta > Hymenoptera > Aphelinidae > Eretmocerus > Eretmocerus hayati. The sequence continues at coordinate 191,502,993 of CM056742.1, read as the reverse complement.
GACTTCTCAGCACACACAGACGAATTTGAATATTCAGGATTTTGTGGTGTAGTTGTGCGGTTGTTGTTTTTGTCATTTACATCGCAATGCAGGGCTCTCGTTCCGACCTGGAGCACTGCCCAAAAAATTCCCCTTCTCAAAGCAAATTTTCAATCTGACCCGACCGGGATTCGAACCCGTGCCTGGCCGCGGTTCAAGCGGGCCAGAGTTCCATGCAGCGCCGAGCCAGGGCCGGACCTTCCCGGGAATATTTCTCAGAAATTCTGTATTCGAGTACTTGGGATTCACCTCGTTAGCACGCTTGCTTTTCACAAAGTTTTTCCTGTAGAACAACAATCAGAACTTATTGATCTACCTATCATGCCAATCGCGTAAACGAATATGGCAAACGTCAATTGGAGTAGCAAAACAGTGACAAAAATGAGCTCGTATTTTCTGCGAGATCATCGCGAACTGAGTTTCCTCATTCGTTGACACTCATCAGCGTGCATCCGTTCATTCAAGATTTTGTTGAAAACGTTGAAATCGAAACATTTATAAAAATGCAATAAAATCAGGTCGCTTTGCTTTAGTGCGATTCTTGCATCCAATCTGCTATAGAATTGCGCGATCCCGTCTTGAACCCTATAACAAATCATTGGAGAGTGTTGAATTAATTTCTACGATAGCCCAGCCCGTGCACTACCAGCAGCTCTTTCGCCTCGTAATATTTCTCGATTTGGGACAGCCTTGTATCAGAATCATCGAAATGGTCCCACCGAGTTTGCTCGAAGAGAGATTGATTGTCAGATCAGGTCTCACTAGACTCATGAAAAATTAGCTGATTTGGGAATGACAGAGGAATCGAGCTTTCGGTACATACTTTCGGGTCATTGCTAGAAAGCCAAATGCGAGTTACTCGTGGTCCACTCGGCTCGAGTTGAAGTGATTAGTATCAGTAGGCTTAGTAGGGAGCAATCATCAAAGAATTATTCCCTCGTTATCAAATTCTCCAGGGGCGGGCAAGCAGCAGCAGCAGCAGCCGGGGAAGGCGCGGAAGCTGGGTAAGCTGATAATCGAAGGCAAGACGAAGAAGGTGTTCGAGGTGGTGGGCGAGCCGGAGCTGTGCTACGTCGAGAGCAAGGACCGGATCACGGCCGGTGACGGCGCCAGGGCCCACGAGCTCGAGGGCAAGGCAGTAATCAGCAACGCGACCAACGCCAAGGTGTTTCAGCTGCTTAAGCACGCGGGCATAGCCACGGCGTTCGTCGAGATCGCCGCCGACCGGGCGTTCGTCGCCAGACGCTGCGAGATGGTGCCCATCGAGTGGGTCACCAGGCGCCTCGCTACCGGCAGCTTCCTCAAGAGGAACCCGGGTAGGTGTTCACACACACTCACCGCTTTTCATTGCCCGCCAACGAAGGCACTGCAGAAACTGACTCTGCTCAATCTTTACCTCCAATCCTGAAGGTGTCCATCGAACCCCCGCGATCACCTCAATCCACGTGACCCGGCCAAATTTTCGAACCTGCATCGGACACAAGTATTTCAACGTATTTTGCTTTTGCTTTCTCAAAGAGAAAGCCTTGTAATGGTGCGGAGTTTTTCGCTAAAATTTTTTTCGTTTTCTCCAATACTCATCCACCTTTCCATATTTCTTTCCGACAAATGAGAGTCATTTTGTTTTATTCTACTCGACGAGATCTATCGATTACTACCCTCATACATTACCCCCAATACATGCAACATCCGCGACAAATTATTATAATTTACCATGTGCTTATGTCCGTATGTGTGTTAGTGTGTTCGTTGTATTTTGCTTACCATGCATACAATAACTTCTATTGCCTTTGTCCGGTTTTGACGAAATTTTGAGGGATCATTCTGAATTTACTCATGATTATCTCTACTGAATTCGAGCTTTATTGAGAGATTCATTGGACTTCCACATAAATGATTCATACAAAAATTCAACATGATTTTTTGCTCTCTCAAAGAGAAAGCCAATGGTGCGGAGTTTTTCGCTAAAATTTTTTTTGTTTTCTTCAATTTTCACAGTTCTATATTCCTTTCCGGCAAATGAGAGTCATTTTATCTTACTTTACTCGACGAGATCTATTGATTGGTGCCCCCACGCATTACCCCAAACACGTTCAATATCCTGCTACAAATTATTTTAAACTGCCATGTGCAAATGTCCGGATGTGTGTTCGTTGTCTTTTGCTTACCATACAACCAATCCTATACCCTTTCTCCGATCTTCATGAAATTTTGAGGGTTCACTCTCAATTAACTCATGATTGTGTCCACTAAATTTGAACCCTAGTGAGGGATTAGTTGGACTTCTACATAATTTATTTCGCCCAAAATTCAACATGGTTTTTTCAATGTTGGTCCAAACATTATATCATCAGCCTCCGTGCACTTGAAAAATCTAGAGTCTCTTTCTGTATCATCATTTAATGCCAATTTTAAATGATTGGTTGATACGGAACTTTAATTTACCCCCCTATGAGCCAACTGTCTATTTTTCTATTTACCTCTTCGATGGCATTCCAAAACTCTTTGGCGTTTCCACTTGAATTTTTGAGGGACTATGAAGAATCAGTGAGCGGTGAGCAGAGTTTATTTTGAGCTCATTCCATCGATTAGTTCGTCACCCTCAATTCTTTTTATGAGAAAAAATCCTATTTCTCCTCTCAATTTTATTACATTTCTTACCATAAATCCTCAACCATCCACTCAATAACCACCAAATTTCAACCACTTCTTCCTCTTACTTCATCAAACATCTTCGTGCATTTCAAGCTCCATACTCACTCCAATGCTCATCCCACTCATCCTATAATTAAAATCTCATTTTTCATATTACTTTTGAAACAAGATTTAATCAAAAATTTTCTCAAGTATAGATCTAACAAATATATCTCTATCATTTATCATCACTTTCCAAGCGATTGGTTGATACCTTGTTTCAATTTACCCCCCTAACTTCCAAATATCGACTTTTTTATTCACCTCTTCTATGGCATCCGAAAACTCTTTGGCGTTTCCCCCGATCGTCTTGAAATTTTGAGGGACTATTAAGCATTAGTGAGCGGTGAGCCGGGTCTAGAGTCAGTTTTGGCCTTCATTTTGATCATCATAACGCTCAGTATTGGTTTCTAGGATCCTATCTCTGATTCCAACACGGTAATCCTTTCCAATGTTCTTGCTTTCGCTCTAAATTTACGAAATTTCTGCTTGAACGACGAGAGAATATTCTCCATTAGATCGAGATTTCTTTAAGCCTGGCCCTCCCATGCACACCAGTTTGAATGTACATACGTAGAATCAAGCTGTGTTCCGTACTAATGAAGTTTGCTCGCAATATCCACAGGCGTGAGCGAAGGCACGAGGTTCGAGCCGGCGCTGCAGGAGACTTTCTTCAAGGACGACGCGAACCACGACCCGCAGTGGTCGGAGCAGCAGCTCGTCGGCGCCGGCTTCGAGCTGAACGGGGTCAAGATCGGGCGCGACGAGTACGAGATCATGAGGCTGACGAGTCTCGCGGTGTTCGAGGTGCTCGAGCGAGCCTGGAGGCAGCGCCAGTGCGTCCTCGTCGACATGAAGATCGAGTTTGGCGTCGACGTCGCCGGCAACATTCTCGTATCCGACATAATCGACAGCGACAGCTGGAGGCTCTGGCCCAGCGGCGACAAGCGTCTCATGAAGGACAAGCAGGTAAAAGACCGCACACCTGGGCCTATACTTGGCAGATATAACTTCCTCTGGGACGCCTCGTGATACTTGATGAACGTGCCTTGCAAGTTCTGTCGAAACCAGTATCCGACGAGATGTGCTCTCGAGTTCTGGAATCCAAATTATCAAGAAAAACTCTAGTTTCCAACGAATATCTGCCATATTTAGATCATCGCTTTGCAAGAAAACTTTGAAAAGACACAAAAAGTCACGAGGCACAAGAACAATGCGTTTTCAATTCGTCCTACACGTTCCTCAGCCAAAAAAAAGGTTAACAGAATCCTTAGATCTTGGAATGGAAATCCCCGGCACAGCTGATGACTGTACCAGTGAACCCTTTTCCCATCACATTAATCTCAGCGAGTACGATGATATTAAATTCGTAAATCGGCATTGGAGGACTGATTCATATTTCTTTATTGTTGACAATGCATTCGACTATATGAGTGACATCGAGACAAGAATCTGCCGGGCCCTGGATAGCCCAATGGTAGAACATCTTTCCGGCAAGAAGAAGGTTCCCAGTTCGACCCTGGGAACAGGAATTTTCTTCACCTTTGATTAACATGTCGACGATGAAACACCGATCGATAATTTCTCATTAAAAATGGCTTCAAATCCGGGGTCAACAAGAGAGAAATAAAAATTAGACCTCCAATGCCGGTTTACGAATTGAATATCACCGATTAATAGTTCGAAAAGTGTAACTCAACGAGTACGCTTTGATGAACCCAAATTTTGCTGGAAACATCGAATCTAAGGATCTAATTTTGTTATTCGGTAGCGATCTCAAAATCCAATCAAATTCACAAATATTTGCAACGAGCGAGGTTTACCGGAAACTCACTTGACTCGTTGCAGGTGTACCGAGAGCTGAAGGAGGTAAGCGCTGCCGACCTGGACGTTGTGCGGCGAAACTTTGGCTGGGTGTGCGAGCAGCTCGACGGACTGCTTCCCGGGGCGGAGGGCTCGAGCGCGATGTCGCCGGTCTGCCGGGTGGTAGTGTTGATGGGATCGGGCAGTGACCGCGAGTTCGGCACCAAGATAGCCAAGCACGCAGCCAATCTCGGTCTGACTCCCCAGCTGCGGGTGTGCAGCGCTCACAAGGGCACCGCCGACACTCTCAAGCTCCTCGCCGAGCTCGAGGCCAGCCCCGACAAGGTGGGATGACCTCATCTAGGATAATCATCAGCACTAGGATAATCTCCATCGGAGATTCTACCCGTCCGTCACGCTGCGTGTGTACAATCCTCTACATTTTTGCGTTTTGCGCAGGTGGTGCTGATCGCAGTTGCCGGGAGGAGCAACGGACTCGGCCCAGTGCTCTCGGGCAACGGCACCCTCCCCGTTATCAACTGCCCGCCCGCGGAGAACCCCGCCGAGGTCGCCCAAGACGTATGGTCGTCGCTCAGGGTACCATCTGGTGAGCATTGTCTCTGCCCCACATTGCGTGACTACTTTGTCGTTATTGAGCATTGCGCCGTGCCTGGACATGGTCCTAAAAAAGTGTCCCTTGTGAATTCTAATACAGATATAGTTTGCGATTTTAACGTCGGTCATGCACATATGAGTGATTCCGCTCAAATGTGATTTTCCGTGTTCCAAGCTTCCAAGTTTCTCCGACTTGAAATGCACTCTACAGAAATTTCCTAGGGTGTATTCTATTAGTGAGAAGTTGTATTGATAGTTTTTGAGGTGATCCTAACGCCCCTCTCTGCCTTGTTCTAAAATCTAAACTACTGAATTTTGATGTGCCGCGTGCGATACGGAGTCACAGGGCCAAAATCAGACCAGAAATATGAAGAAAAATAGATTCTTCACTGCAGAATAAGAGCTGCAAGGAGGTGGTCTGTCATCGAGTCCACGTTGATAGATCGCTTGAAAAAAGTTTTTCGACAACAGAGAATGGCTCTGCACTCGCTAACTCAAGCAGCCTTCTTTTGCACTTTTTCAAACTTGTTTTGAATGTCAAATGCCTATCGCTTTCATCTACATCGTGACAAAATTCTGCTGACTTAGGCTCAGATACCTCGAGCTAAGTAGAAGTGTTGGAATGGTCGAAATCCGAGAAGTAGATTCTTGTATTATTTCAAAGCTCTCGTGAAAAATCATTTTACGGCAATTTGGCGACCGCTTTTTGAAAGGAGATCGGTCAATTTGAATCCCATCACATATAATATACGAGAAGTATGATAACAATAGTTGCATCAGATATTCAGACCAACGGACTTCCCATTCCACTGAGAACATGAGTTAGCTCATCCGGGAGCATGGTCAAGCAGTCACATTCTTGAAACGATCAAAGCGTGAAATGACTGATGAGTTAATGACAAAACTTTTAATTCTAGGACTTGGCTGCACGACCGTTTTATATCCAGAAAGTGCAGCACTGGCCGCAGCACAAATTCACGCCCTTCACAATCATCTGGTCTGGTCCCGCCTCAGAGTTAAACAGCTTACCAATTACATCGCACTCAAAACAGCTGATGTTTCGCTCAGAAACCAGAAATTCTAAGGTTCATTATGCGTCTATATTTCCTCTGATTCAACTTCAAGAAAAATGAATCATTATTTAGAAAATATTCTCTTTTAGAGTTATAGAAAACATGGCCTTCGATTAGTTTTGTTCGTCTCTCTCGATAGCTCCTCAAGTTCAGTTTACACTGTTCTTATAAAACGAAATGACATGTTTTATGCCTTTGTTATATGAATATGTTTTAATGAATACGTATCATAAGTTTTTATAGGAGTCATAATACTACACGAAATTAAAATTTCGATCTTCTTACAAACTACTCTTCTTTTCCAATACAACCAACAGCCAAATCCACACATAGTTACGTGAATCATCATTGACCAATTCAAGCAGCCGTGGTGCTCAATATTTTCCACCAATTTTCATAAGTCCTTCGGGAGTTATCTACCGTGCTAAAACTCTCAATTTTTCACCAAAACGTTTCCGGAAAAGCCCCACGAAAATCCAAACGATTTTTACTCGAATTCTAAGGTTCGAGGATCAATTTTATGGAAGGCCAGAGTCTATTCCCAGTAACTATGGAGCAGGTTAGTGATCTATTCCAAGTTCATGTTCCTTCCGTTTGCTAGAGATCAGCAACGTGCATATCTACTGTCAAAGGATGCTCTGCTTAGAAGATTATTTTTCTATATAATAATATGGAAAACATGTAGAATAGTATATTACGCAACAATTAAGTGCGAGAAGGTCAGTTTCCGCAAAAGTTGCCAAACGAGTGCGAGAAGTTGATATTCACGCGTACTCTGTAACTTCTCGCCAAGAGAACACATTCCGTGAATATGTACTTTTAGGTGTGTGAGAAGTTCCAAAAAGTTCGTGAATGTTACTTCTCGCGCGAGTTGACAACGTGTGCGGAAACTTCTCGCACGTGTTGCGTATACTATTTTTTGCAACTGTGCACGAAGTTGTAACTAAATGCACCACTGTCCGAGCAAGATTATCTTGAAAACGAAGTTTCGAAGAGAGGCCGAATTTAGAGAGATGATGTGACATCATGTTTTGGAACTGTGCGTGAATGAAAATTTATTAGAGCGAGAAGTTAATTCACGCACTCTCCACCAGTGCGTCAATGTAAAACTGTGCGAAAAGTCATTTTCATCATTCTAACTTAAAAAGGCCGCATTCAAATGCGGTTTTAGGGTTCTCATGATGAAAAATCATTATTGCTTCTTCGAGGATATATGTTTTTGACGATCGTCCTATTGAATGATAATAATATTGGTGTATGACTCGATCTCGTAGGACAAAACGTTTGTCCTACGAAATCGAGTCATACACCAATATTATTATTGCTTCTTCTTCTTCAAAAAATTGGCTATTGCTTTCTCAAAAGAGAAAGCATTCATTTGGTGCCAGCAGAATTTTCGTCAAATTTTTTCTAAAAAAATTTTTTTCTCCTCCAGTGAACCTCTTGAATACATGGAATTGGTACAGTCCTCTTCCTCCCGCCAAGATCTATCGAATGTAGGTCACAGTTTTTCGTTATAACCCCTCACAAAATTACTACAACCCCGTCTTTCGAGCCCTCTGTCCGTGTCTGTGTGTGTGTATGTATGTATGTTGTTTTCTATCGCTCAGCAAAACTCCTCACTGGTTTGATAGATCGTCCTGAAATTTTTATGCCATGTTCGGAGGCGTCTCTAGATGGGAATGCTAGATTTTGAGTGCCCCCCGATGATTACTTTTATACTTATGAATTTTTTTTCATTCATGTATAATTTTTTTTCATCTTAAAAACTAAAAATATTCTCTCCTTCCTGCTCAAAAAATCTGAGGTTGTTGATTTACGCGTTTCTCGACGTGCTTAATCGATTAGTTAATACGGAATTTCGATTGAAGCTCATTTTATTATATCTTTTACACACCTCTCTTTCGTTGGGCTATCAAACCTTTCTAATCACAATTTAACAAAATTCCGTATCAGCCAATCGATTCAGCACGTCGAAAAACTTCTAAATTACTTCCTTCACATTTTTTTCATGTAGTAAAATGGAATACGAATCATTTATAAGATTTGCTTCTTTCCGAAAAATTCCAAATTTCTCATTAAAAATTTCACAAGTCAAAAAATATTCATGCGATCATGCTCAAAATTCACTGGCATCATCATCACAGTCTTTAAAATACACCTACAAAGTCTCAAAAGATTTTGTCAGATCGATCTCGAAATTTTGCGTTCCAAATGATACACTTTTATTTCAATCTTCACGTTCACCGACAGTTAATTGCTTCCTTTCCTAACATAATCACCTGTTTACCAAAATTCTGTATCAACGAATCGATCCAGCACGCCGAAAAATATCTAAAGTACTTCCTTGACATTTTTTTCATATAGTCAAATGAAGTACAAATCATTTATAAGATTTGCTTCTTTCCGAAAAATTTCGAATTTCTCATTAAAAAATTCAACAGTCAAAAAATATTCATGCGATCATGCTCAAAATTCACTGGCATCATCGTCACAGTCTTTAAAATACACCTACAAAGTCTCAAAAGATTTTGTCAAATCGATCTCGAAATTTTGCGTTCCAAATGATTCATTTTTATTCCAATTTTCACGTTCACCGACAGTTAATTGCTTTCTTTCCTAACATAATCACCTGTTTACCAAAATTCTGTATCAATCAATCAATTCCTCGCGTTAATGAAAATCAATAAAGACCTTTACGTTATTATCACTCTGTCCCACCTACTGCAAATTGAAATTTACACTCCATAATTTATTCTTCAAATAACTGATTTGTAGAAAAATACTCAATTTTACTTGATTTTCTTCAAACCGATTCATTCCCTTTTCAATGTATACGAGTCATATTCATCAGACCATAAACCTGTTAACATAGTAAAATGTCAAACACAGGATGATGAATTAGAGCAAGATAGTAAAGAACAAAACATTGAGGAGGATATTGTGGATTTGATTGATGTTGAAGATGAAGATCAAAGATAAATGAAGGATCATGGATGTTTACCAATTGATATTACAGAAAGTCAGTATGAAGAAATTCGAAAAAATATCTCATGTTCTGGATGATGGTTAGGAGACGTTTTGATATTTTGGATGAATAAATATTTTAATAAAAATTTCATGAGGAGAATTGATTAATGTAACATATTAATGTATTTGAATTTTCGAGTGAATAATATGAGATTAGTTGACTTCTTCTATGGCAATGAGAAAGCATTCTGCTAAATTCTTTTAGCAGCGTATATCTTTCTGCTACAGTGGAGATGTGATTTTAGCCATAACACAATCATTATTGCTCTGTGCTCGCAGGCCCATTTCGGGCGCGGGGGACTTATTTCCCTCACTTCGCTCGGGAAATAAACTGACCTAGCACCCGAACTGTGCGTACGCGCCCAGGGCAATAATGTACAATTCCGCGTTACTTCTCGATCGACTTCTCGCACTGTAGATTATAAAGAGAAGTCTCATTTTTTTACAATTTCGCGTACACAATTGCAAAAAATATATTATTATATACCATAACATAATAAATACAATTTTACTTCCTGAGCACGAGAAATAAGGACTGTTTGCATTATTGAGCCATTCGGGTCACACTTCAAAATTTACAATAAAAGTCACACTGGATCCATCGAACCCAGCACACTAACAAGGAGGGGGTCAGGCCTTTGGGTCACAGATTTAGCTGAAACTCTAGGAATAGCCTCCTTCCAGCCCCAAAGGGAGTCACCTAAAGCCGCGCTTGTCAACGTTAAAACGATTCTGAGATACAGCATACGAATTATGCATTACAGTATACCTCTACTCGTCAAAATGGTATATATTGTAGATATGAGCGTTTCTCTGGAACTTTTGCACTTTGCTGAAAATCGATGAAAAACGAAAGATGGAAACCGCTCAACGCACACCTGGGACCTTTTGCTCACATATTTGTGTAGTATTGAAAGTTACAAATCCACTATTGAAACTCATATAGAGTAAGTGGCATCGCCAAAATCACGTTAATAAGTCGAACAAAAAGTAGTTTTTCGCCGATTTTCCAGAATTTCCTAAGCAATTATTTGGCAAAATTGACAATTTCAACGAATGCCTTGGGCTTTTTGCAGCTTCGTAAGGTCCGGGTATCCGATCACAATTGGTTTTATCAACATGGAGCTCGATCCGCCAATATCGGATGAGAAAAACTGAATTTTTTTCGTGAGTCACGTTTTTTCCATCTCACTTCAGAACGATCGTATTCTAGACAGAAATATCGCACCAACATGAGACTCCCCAGCTAAAAATTACGGAAGCCCGTATGGACATCGCGCGGGCCGCGTGGTGAAGACACTCGAAACACTCTCTCCCGCGAGCGGCGTGTGTGCGGAGATGAGAAATTGCCGTTCGCACGCGGCTCGCGTGCGCTCTTTCACTCGACATGAATGCGAACTCTAGGATTCGTTGGGGGTTCGAGCCTCTCCCGGGGAAAATTTTTTCTCTGTTTTTTCTTACTAGCTCATCCCCGGTGGTTACTGGAGGTGAATAAATTCATTGATGGAAGTCAATGCGAGGTGGGTGTACCTATTAAGGCCCACCCGGTCTCCTGAAATCCCTAACTAAATATGATGTTTTCTTTAGCTCATTCTATGAGCTTGGCTGGTGACTTTTTGGATAACTCGAACCATATTCAATTTCATTCGTATACGAATTCAGATTTTATCATTCAGTTGATTTGATAATGACAAATTTCATTACACGGCCAATTTCGAACCAATGTTATTCCTCGAGACACCCAAATTGGAGTGCAACCTCAAAATAGAATATTCGATCGTAATTTCGATCGTAGAAATGTTTTTGATGAAGAAAGATGTTATTGGCCGAGAAAAAATGATATAGGATTAACACGTTCACTGCGAAGGCAAAATCGCGATTCCGGTCTACACTGTAAAAAATTTTATGTAAATTCACCATGCTGAGCACAGGAAATCTAGGGACACCATGCTCAACATTGTAAATTTACAAGCCCGGATGGGGAATTTTCGAGCGTGCTTGTAAATTTCCTTACCGACGGATCCGGACGGCAAATTCCCGCTTGGGAGGAGCCGCCGTGCCTTTGTTACAGATCCTTATCAAAGTCTCTGTAAAATGTCGAGTTGTTGTTGATTTCACATCTAGACGTCTTTTCTATCATAGTAGTGAAATATTGCGATGTGTTGATTCTTATAGATTGCGAGAGAGTACAAATGTGCGTTTCAGCACTTTCGGAAGCTAAACCTTCTGGAAAATCATCAGTTTGGCATCTATTTACAGTATTTGTATGAATTTTTGTGGGCCCCACCGGTTTGGCCCAAAATTTTTCCTCTGGTATGAAGAATATTCATGAGGATGATCAGTAGTATCAATAAAATCATCAAATTCAATGTTATGTGTCTCCAAGAGAACTTGTACCTCAATATCTGTTCCGACCAGAGAATAATGTTTGATCATGGTCTTAGCGTGCTTCAGCATTGCTGAGCCTGATCTTGGGCTGCGATTCATTGACATTCTTCAAATCGTTTCAAGCATGAGAAGTGGTACACTCAATCTGATCATCTTTTTCTATATCTTCAACGCCAAGAGTTTTACAGTGCATGACAATACACATACGATAGAGCAAAGGCTGTGCTTGGAAGAATCCACGTTCCTCGATTTAGCCTAAGATTTTTTTCTCGCGTAAATGTAAGATTACTCGAGTGAGGTTCGATAATTTCCAACGTGTTTGGGATCTGTTTGTAGATCTTGAAATGAGCTTTCAAATGAACTCAGATACGTTGGAAATTAACGAATCTAAAGTAAGTAATTGCGTGAAAAATGAAAACGGGTAAACTCAGCGAAATCGAGTCCAATACCGAAATTGCTGTGCACACATGTTCATTGTAACATAGACAACGAGAAACCACCCGTGGGGTCCATTGCAGTGAACGTGTTAATATCGAGGAAAAAATCCGCCTGGATGATAACATCTTTCTTCATCAAGAACATCACTACGATCGAAATTACGACCGAATATTCCAGTTTGAAATTGCACTCAAATTCGGGTGTCTCGTGGAATAACATTGGTTCGGAATTGGCCGTATAATGAAACTTGTCATTATCAAATCAACCGAACGATAAAATCTGAATTCATCTAAATCGAGCGCTTTGGTCCTGCGATGATGCTATACCATAGGACTGATATTGAGACGAGGGTCTGCCGAGCCCTGGATAGCTCAATGGTAGAGCATCTTCCCGGCAAGAAGAAGGTCCCCAGTTCGATCCTGGGTCCAGGCGGATTTTCTCCTCGATATTATTCCTATATCATTTCATCTCGACCAATAACATCATTCTTCATCAAAAACATCTCTACGATCGAAATTATGATCGAATATTCCATTCCGATCTGCACTCGAATTCGGATAGTTTGGAATGAGATAAATTCACTTTTATCGAGGAAAACTGATCGAGTGAAATTTTAAGTAAAACTGCGCCACAAAATGTACACAAAGAGTGGTCTTTTGGCTCTACGAACAGTGAGATTTGATGCTCAATACTCAACTATAATATTTGATGTAGTTAGTCACACAATAATTCCAAACGATCCCTATAGTGGCGCTTCACACTCACAAAAGCAGAAGAAAGGAATAACCACACAGGGCACGGACCTGATATTTTGACTCCTTTCCCGATGCTAGTTTCATTGGGTAGTCCTGGATCGAAAAATTAACGATTACAACAAAAAGAGCACAAAAACACAGCGAAAGTGACTTGTAGAGTTGTTCTCCCAATCGTTTCAAGGGTACAAAGACGGTGGGACACGTTATTCTAAAAATCCCACGAAACTACTCATATGTGATCAAAATTTTCGTCATTCACCAGTACTTCATCTGTAATAATTCTTATCAAGTACACTGAGTCAACTACCCGCGAATCTATGCTGATTCTGTCTTCCAGAAAGGAGCTTCAATAAACAACCACAACCATTCATGCAGGATTTATGGTACCCAATACATTGCTCACTCGTCTCCCAATGTTCGACCGACTGTGCGTAAAGCACTCCTTTACGCACGGTAGTTCTAATTGACTTTAAGCGCACTCGATCAAAATAGTACATTTAGATACAAGGGTGGGAAAATAAGTTTTACACCCGTGTATCGAATACTATTTTTTGACAAACTGTGAGAGAAAGTGGAAAATCAGTGCAGAAAAGTTACTCCCTCGCACAGTAGTGAGTCAAAAAACCTATTTCGATACTCGGTCGTTAAGTTTTTCGCTTTACTCGCGATAATTCCAACCTTCGTCAGACGGGCTCGGTCCGAAAACAATTACACGAAAAGCAAAACCAAACTTCCCACCCTCGAATCGAAAGATTGTCTTATTGAGAATTCAACTCGCAAAAAGGTTTTCTGTGGATTCCCGGGAGAGTGTACTTTATTTCCCCTTATAGTGCAAGACGCCTATTCCCATGAGATTAATTCTATGATTTTTTCGTACAATCGGGATATCTCTGCTTCTTCGCATCAAAATAAGACGTTCCTTACCTTGTTTTGCAGGTTTTTCTAAGCTCTTTCACACCTTTGGAGTTACTAGATTGCGATTTGAGGGGGCGAAGAACGAATTCAAACAATGTTATAGGGCAAATTAGGCACATGATAAACTTTTGAATAATACGCATTTCGATCGGTTAGGAATCGAAATTCAAATGAAGCAGTGGCCGTCGATTGCACTCATTTACATTTTTATTTTTCGAGTTCTCAATTTAAATTTGTTGACTGGAAGGCATCTTGCTAGAGTTCTTTAATCAAACTGGAAATTTCCTAGTGCGACCGATCTAGATACGCCTGAAAAGTATGCGATTTTTCCAACTCGGGTAATCCGCCTATATATACGATTAAAATTGAATATGGTTCGAAAGATCCAAAAGGTCTCAAGCCAAGCTCCAGAATGAGCTAGAGAAAAAACGATATTTAGTTAGGGATTCCACAAGACCGGGTGGCCCTTAATAGGTACACTAGATCCACGTTAAAACTCTACATATCTTGAGCGATCAGGAAATTTTTCAGACAAGCTGTGAAACAAGCTCAAGTACGGTGAAAAATATTGAGATGCGTGTTAGAGATTCCAAATGTATGGGCGGGCCTTAATAGGTACACCCACCTCGCATTGACTTCCATCGACGAATTTATTCAACTCCAGTAACCATCCGGAACGAGCTGATGAGAAAAACAAAAAAAATGTTCCCCGGGAGAGGCTCGAACCCCCAACGAATCCTAGAGTTCGCATTCATGTTGAGTTAAAAAGCGCACGCGAGAGCAAGCACAAGTCGGCACCAACTTTGTCAGGTATAGAAATCCCAAAAAGTGATTTAGATAGAAGAAAAATCACCTTATTCCGAAAAGGCGTTCCAAAAAAACACCTTATTCCTGTATTTTTAATAATTAATCGATGAATATGCGCATAGCACTCCATGCTGTGTGGTTTCCCTGCGCCTCGTACTGAGATGCAAGTAGCTTGAAAAAATTCCAATTTCCCTAATAAAAACTCCTCCTTCACAGTTTTGGGATCCGATAATTATTTATTTCGCAATTCATATAATAATTCATCACACCTGAAGCCCAGATCACCAGCTGCACTAAATTACGTGATCCTTGTGGTGATCTGAGCTTCGGGTGTGATGAATTATTACATGAATTGTAAAACAACAAATTATCGGATCACAAAACTGTGAAGGAGGAGTTTTTATTAGGAGAATTGGAATTTTTCAAGTCTACTTGCGTGGCGGTATGATAGCTACGGGGAAGCCACACAGCGTTGAATGCAATGCACATAGTCATCGATTAATTATGAAATATACAGGAATAAGGAATTTTTTTGGAACGCGATTTCGAAATAAGGTGTTTTTTTTGTATCTAAATCACTTTTTAGAATTTCTATACCTGACAAAGTTGGTGCCAACTTGTGCTTACTGCACGCGAGCCGCGTGCGACCGGCAATTTCTCATCTCCGAACACACGCCGCTCGCGGGAGATAGTGTTTCGAGTGTCTTCACCACGCGGCCCGCGTGATGTCCGTACGGGCTTCCGAAGAAAATATATACGTATATCCCCATGCGCGGCTTGGTGCGTATTGGGGCACGTATGGCGCAGCGTATTGCAGCGCGCAGTGTAGCGCGAAGGATCCGGATCGATAATCCCGGGCGTCCTAATACGCATCTCCATACGTGCCAGCGCTTCGGAGTGAAAGTAATGGTGACGCCCAGCTGTGGGTCGTGGGCCGCAGGCGAGCCGGGAAGCTTTTTATAGTGCATGCCACGTGGTATTTCGTTCGCGCGCCCATTACTTGTGTCCATACTGCCCATACGCGTTCCAATCAGCGTTGGCAGCTTTTCAAAAATTTCAAAAGAAAAGTGAGCAATTACTTTTCTTTCGATATTTTCCTAATGTATATGGTGAGCGACAGGGAGGGTCGAGCGGGGCGAGATGGCTCGACCAGATATACTTATACCTGAAGGCTCGGTCTGCAGCCGCCGCGCCGTGCTTCATTATTGGGCCCACGGCTCGCCTATTGTTGCAGGCACGTCCGCGCGGCTCATGCTAATCCCCGACCGTCATAAATGATTAAAACATTTTTTTAGGTAATCAAAAAAGCTCCGAATGACCATTTCAGAATCAGAATTTGATCACTACAACACAACACGATCTCTTTCAAATTTGAACGGTAAAAATCGGCCAAGTGTAAGTATTTTCAGCAATGCGATTCGATTTAGACCTGTCCGATTTTCATCGTTCGAATTTGAGAATGATCGTGATGAGTTGTAGAAATCAGACAGTGATAATGAAACTGCTGATTGGCCTTTATTATATTGCAATCGATTATTTTACTTGATTACAATTTTAGAGCCACCTGAATCGGGTGTAATGCGACACTCGAGCGTGGTTTACAGAGCTGCTGCATGCCCACTAAGAACATTCAAAAGCTCGTTATGCAGCTGTATGTACACTGTAAAATCTTGACCCGCAAAATCCATTTGATTATGTAATTTCGTTGTATACGCTCAGTCCATGCAAAGTTACACTTATAAACAAGAAACTCTACATTTTTTTCCGAACGTCAAGCATCATACTGATTATACTGATCTCCTTCTGCAGCCATACTTTACACATTTCAAGCTATTTCAATTTGCGGTAAGCAGTCTATTTTGATGACATGAGCTTTTCAAATGTTCTTCCTCTGATCACTGCGATAAGACTATTAGCTCATCGACCCCATATTAGGAAGGATGCTGCCCGGATGCTCGGACCGAAATTCTTTTGGGGGAGAAATCAACCCTAAAACCCAGGAAGGCGAATTAACCCGCAAGTGCCTGGATGCTCGGACCGACATTCTTTTGGGGGCGAAATAAACCCCAAAACCCAGAAAGGCAAACTAACCCGCAAGTGCCTGGATGCTCGGACCGACATTCTTTTGGGGGAGAGATCAACCCCAAAACCCAGGAAGGCAAAGTAACCCGCAAGTGCCCGGATGCTCGGACCAAATATTCTTTTGGGGGAGAAATAAACCCCAAAACCCAGGAAGGCAGATTAACCCGCAAGTGCCCGGATGCTCGGACCAAATATTCTTTTGGGGGAGTAATAAACCCCAAAACCCAGGAAGGCAGATTAACCCGCAAGTGCCCGGATGCTCGGACCGACATTCTCTTGGGGGAGAAATAAACCCCAAAACCCAGGAAGGCAAACTAACCCTCAAGTGCCCGGATGCTCGGACCGACATTCTCTTGGGGGAGTAATAAACCCCAAAACCCAGGAAGGCAGATTAACCCGCAAGTGCCCGGATGCTCGGACCGACATTCTCTTGGGGGAGAAATAAACCCCAAAACCCAGGAAGGCAAACTAACCCTCAAGTGCCCGGATGCTCGGACCGACATTCTCTTGGGGGAGAAATCAACCCCAAAACCCAGGAAGGCGAATTAACCCGCAAGTGCCTGGATGCTCGGACTGACATTCTTTTGGGGGAGAAATAAACCCCAAAACCCAGAAAGGCAAACTAACCCGCAAGTGCCTGGATGCTCGGACCGACATTCTTTTGGGGGAGAGATCAACCCCAAAACCCAGGAAGGCAAAGTAACCCGCAAGTGCCCGGATGCTCGGACCAAATATTCTTTTGGGGGAGAAATAAACCCCAAAACCCAGGAAGGCAAACTAACCCTCAAGTGCCCGGATGCTCGGACCGACATTCTCTTGGGGGAGAAATCAACCCCAAAACCCAGGAAGGCAAACTAACCCTCAAGTGCCCCGATGCTCGGACCGAAAATCTTTTGTGGGAGAAATCAACCCCAAAACCTAGGACGGTAAATTGACCCGCGAATGCTCGGATGTTTCGATAAAAAATCTGTCGTGCGAATAATCATTCCCAACGCCCAGGAAGGCAGCCAAACCTGTAAATACCTGGACGCTTGAAGCAGAAATTCTCTCGTAAAGGGAATAATTTCCAAATCCCACGATGGCAACGCCGAAGCTCGCAAATAATGGTCGAAATTCGTATGCTGCACCTCTTCGATGCCCAATTTGGCAGAATATCAAGATTGGAATTCTCCCCAGGATCCAGCCCCACGGGTCCCCGTGGTTAACCATGGAATTATTTTTAGCGAGCACGTGTTGTTGCTTTCCTGGGTTTCAGGTTGGATTTCTCCCCAAAAGAATTTCGATTCGAGCATCCGGGCCGTTGCGGGTTACTTTGCCTTCCTGAGTTTTAGGGTTTCTTTCTCCCCCAAGAGAATGTCGGTCCGAGCATCCGGGCACTTGCGGGTTAGTTTGCCTTTCTGGGCTTTGGGGTTGATTTCTCCCCCAAAAGAATTTCGATTCGAGCATCCGGGCACTTGCGGGTTAGTTTGCCTTTCTGGGCTTCGGGGTTGATTTCTCCCCCAAAAGAATTTCGGTCCGAGCATCCGGGCACTTGCGGGTTAGTTTGCCTTTCTGGGCTTTGGGGTTTATTTCTCCCCCAAAAGAATATTTGGTCCGAGCATCCGGGCACTTGCGGGTTACTTTGCCTTCCTGGGTTTTGGGGTTGATTTCTCCCCCAAAAGAATGTCGGTCCGAGCATCCAGGCACTTGCGGGTTAGTTTGCCTTTCTGGGTTTTGGGGTTTATTTCTCCCCCAAAAGAATGTCGGTCCGAGCATCCAGGCACTTGCGGGTTAATTCGCCTTCCTGGGTTTTAGGGTTGATTTCTCCCCCAAAAGAATTTCAGTCCGAGCATCCGGGCACTTGCGGGTTAGTTTGCCTTCCTGGGCTTTGGGGTTGATTTCTCCCCCAAAAGAATCTTTGGTCCGAGTGTCCGGTCACGTGCGGGTTAATTCGCCTTGCTGGGTTTTCGGGCTGATTTCTCCCCCAAAAGAATTCTTGGTCCGAGCATCCGGGCACTTGCGGGTTAATCTGCCTTCCTAGATTTTGGGGTTTATTTTTCCCCCAAAAGAATTTTCGTTCCGAGTATCCGGTCACTCGCGGGTTAATTTGCCTTCCTGGGTTTTGGGGTTGATTTCTCCCCCAAAAGAATGTCGGTCCGAGCATCTAGGCACTTGCGGGTTAATTTGCCTTCCTAGGTTTTGGGGTGAATTTTTCCGCCAACAGAATTTTTGGCTCAACAAAAACCCATAAAAAATCACTATCATCCATCACAATTCTCAAATTCTATGTGACGGGGCCAGTATATAACAGATGCTGTGGAAACCTCTCACCTAGTCTTTCTAGAAGAAATCATCTCTCCAAAGCACCTATACATCTAACATATTATGTCGCTCCCAAACCCCATATTCACAAGTGAAATATGTCCTGCTTTCAAATTATACTTTCTTGGCTCTTACAAGGATTCACTTAGCGATATCATGCAATTTTGATCGTGGAAAGTGTTATAATGCGAACACGTGGTGTTGCGATAACGTTGTACTCAAATCCGACTGATCCAGTGCTGATGCTGCAGGTCTGCCGCGCGCCGTCCTTGCCCCTGCACTACCGCCACCGCACTTACGCAAGTATTTCCCCGATCGCGAGAAATACTTGGACATACCGAGGCGCAGCCCGCTCTCAACCATGCACACGCTGCCTCCGTATTTCCAGGTATTCCCAACTATTTCCCGCTATTTCCAGCTATTTCCAGCTATTCCTCCAAGTATTTCTCTTGGATATCTGCCCCTCGAGTTTTGCACCTAGCCATCCAGGAATTTTTTCAAATCGCGAAATAGTGAGCTTCTACAAAACTGCGTTTTCAGCGTTTTTTGCAGATTTTGTAGATATATGATTCAGATGGTGCAACGTTGCAGCGGGCTTTGAGCGTACTCGAATTATGATTTCTCGCATATTTTGGCCTACTGAACACGATGGCAGTACTCTAAGGAAGCTAGGATGCGTTTGAGACCAGTCGTAAGATGATTCTTCGAGTTGCTATCAGCAAAATTTGCCTGATTTTGCAATAAATCTCCAAACGCTCACGAATTCGATCAGAAACATCTTTTCACAACTCATGACGGCGTATTTCCTTCGTTTTCATGTATACAACGAGGGAAAGTTATTTTCAATAGCCCAAGAAAGGATGGGACCAGTATGCATGTACTATTCTGCAAGACGCGTTCTGCTCATGAGCATTATCTGGAAAAGGCTCAAGCCTCCTCGTGATGGGTCAAATCGTGAGTTCTTTTCCCTACGTCCCTCGGAAACCGTTGTCTGCGTAGTTCTGTTCTGTTACCATGAGACGATATCTGGAATTTCGGAGATCTATACTTTGGTAATATCAAGCGAACCTCGATATATCATTAAGATCCTGTCAATCATGTTTACATTGTATTCCATCCCAAGCTTATCTGGGCACTTCAATAGTTCCATTCCAAAACAACTGGATCTAAGCATCCGGAGTTAGATACACCATTCAGGTGTGATTGAAAGGGGATCATTTGGATAATCTCAAAGGTACATACGTTAGACAAGAGAACTTGAAATTTGACTCACCATGAGGAGGCATGAGCTCACCTAAAAAAATGCTTCAACCGTTTTTGTTGTGAAATCTGTACGATGGCCAAGTCTATGTTTGGGATATTGCGAATATTTCTTCCTCGTTGTATACATGAAAACGAAGAAAATACGCCCTCGTGAGTTGTGAAAAGATGTTTCTGATCGAATTCGTGAGCGTTTGGAGATTTATAGCAAAATCAGGCAAATTTTACTGATAGCAACTCGAAGAATCATCTTACGACTGGTCTCGAACGCATCCTAGCTTTCTTAGAGTACTGTCATCGTGTTCAGCAGGTCAAAATACGTGAGAAATCATAATTCGAGTACGCTCAAAGCCCGCTGCAACGTTGCACCATCTAAATTTCATATCTACAAAATCTGCAAAAAACGCTGAAAACGCAGTTTTGTAGAAGCTCACTATTTCGCGATTTGAAAAAATTCCTGATGGCTAGGTGCAAAACTGGTTTCGGATTCGGTTTCTACGTCAAAAAATACACAAAAAAGTCATTGTCCGATCAACGCACTATCCCTAACCCACAGTTTCGTTGTCCAGTAGAATAAGTCTCCCTCCAAAACGACGTAATTCAGCACTATTTTTATGACCCTGTTTCTAAGGTTGCAATCATAGCGGCCAATCCCATCCGAGTCCCAACTTTTTAAGAATGGTTTTCGACGTAAAATTTGACGAGGAATCCGATAAAAATATTGAATTTGAAATAAAATCTGACTGAAGGGCCAAAAAAACGTTTTTATGCAGAAAAACTACTTTTTTGAGGTTATGTTGACCTTTCCAAATTTGAAATTATTTTTTTCGTAAAATTCAGCTTTTTTACGTCGATATATGGGTTTGAAAAAAATTTTTCAATGTGTCTTACATCCGTAAAAAATCAATCAAAAAATAAAAAAGTCGATTTTTTTGCAAATTTTAAAAACGAAAATACCGCGTCAAGCCCGCACGGATGAATTTTGGGGCCTATAAACTATGCTATTCATCTTTTTTCATCATGTATAACATGTACCTAAAGTTACAGAAAAATCCCTGACCATCGACCAAAAACCTGGTGATAATAAAAAGAATGACTCACATACAGCTGCATAACGAGCTTTTGAATGTTCTTAGTGGGCATGCAGCAGCTCTGTAAACCACGCTCGAGTGTCGCATTACACCCGATTCAGGTGGCTCTAGAATTGTAATCAAGTAAAATAATCGATTGCAATATAATAAAGGCCGATCAGCAGTTTCATTATCACTGTCTGATTTCTACAACTCATCACGATCATTCTCAAATTCGAACGATGAAAATCGGACAGGTCTAAATCGAATCGCATTGCTGAAAATACTTACACTTGGCCGATTTTTACCGTTCAAATTTGAAAGAGATCGTGTTGTGTTGTAGTGATCAAATTCTGATTCTGAAATGGTCATTCGGAGCTTTTTTGATTACCTAAAAAAATGTTTTAATCATTTATGACGGTCGGGGATTAGCATGAGCCGCGCGGACGTGCCTGCAACAATAGGCGAGCCGTGGGCCCAATAATGAAGCACGGCGCGGCGGCTGCAGACCGAGCCTTCAGGTATAAGTATATCTGGTCGAGCCATCTCGCCCCGCTCGACCCTCCCTGTCGCTCACCATATACATTAGGAAAATATCGAAAGAAAAGTAATTGCTCACTTTTCTTTTGAAATTTTTGAAAAGCTGCCAACGCTGGTTCCAATACACATTCCAATACGTGCCTCGACCAGCTATATAAAACCAACTCAGCTATGCAACTCATGCCTTTGACCGATAGGTGGCTGCTACGT
Source organism: Eretmocerus hayati (assembly GCA_029851415.1). Lineage (NCBI taxonomy): Eukaryota > Metazoa > Arthropoda > Insecta > Hymenoptera > Aphelinidae > Eretmocerus > Eretmocerus hayati. Next base: position 191,480,973 of record CM056742.1, on the reverse strand, counting down.
TTTTGATCCTGCACGAAAACTTTTCATGGTTTTCGACATACTCTCATCTAAGATTCTCCAAAAATAGGTCATGAAGTCCTCTTATCACTTTGAGGGTGATAACGATAGATCAGGTAATGTGACATCCTATTGGATCAAACGTTATCACCTTCAAAGTGATAAGAGGACTTCATGACCTATTTTTGGAGAATCTCAGATGAGAGTATGTCGGAAATCATGAAAAATTCTCGTGTAGGATCAAAAACCTAGCAGCCACCTATCGGTCAAAGGCAAGAGTTGCCTAGCTGAGTTGGTTTTATATAGCTGGTCGAGGCACGTATTGGAACGTGTATTGGGACGCGTATGGGCAGTATGGGCACATGCAATGGACGCGCGAACGAGACATCACGTGGCTGCACTATATATATATGAAGCTTCCCCGCTCGCCTGCGGCCTACGGCCCACAGCTGGGCGTCACCAATATACTTTCACTCCGAAGCGTTGGCACGTATGGAGATGCGTATTGGGACGCCCGGGATTATCGACCCGGATTTTTCGCGCTACACTGCGCGCTGCAATACGCTGCGCCATACGTGCCCCAATACGCACCAAGCCGCGCATCGGGATATACGTATATATCTTCAGCTGGGTCGTCGCAAAATATTCGCAATTGCATCTATTTTAGATACGCATTCCAAAAATTGCATTCAGAGTCACGGCAGGAGCTTGGCGTAATCATCTTTGAGTTGGATGAACGAGACATGATTGATTTTTTATTCCCAATTTTCGAAGTCATACAGTTTTGGCTGAATTGGTAGCACACCATCACGCTTCGGGGCCATTTCTCTTCAATATATCCTCCACCAAATGCAGCTTGAATCAACCCGAAAAATAGCATGGCATCACCAGAATATCCGTAAGACTGCACGAGAGTACCAAGTATTTCCACAGAATTTTTTTCACATTTTCTCTCTTTGAGTCAACTAGAACGAATCAACTTTTTCTGATCATACAGAGGCCAAAGATTCCTCATATTGAGACTTGAATAATGATATTTCCACTTCGATTGGGGCCGATAGATTTGGTTGTTCTCTTATATCATCATCCATAGCTGTATTCCAGCCGGTGTAAGAGTTCCAGAGAAACGCCCATATACTGTAATGCATATGTTTTACTCTGCAGCTCGGAAACGCTTGAGCGTTGGCAAGCGCGGCTGTAGGTATCTTCTTTTAGGGATCAAAGAAGACTATTCCCAGAGTTTCAGCCAAATCTGTGACCCGAAGGCCTGACCCCCTCCTCGTAAGTAGTACATTTCGATACAAGGGCGTAAAACGTTTTATTCGCGTCCGAGTGATGGGTTTCCGCCCCGAGCCGCAGGCGAGGGTCGGAATCATCACGAGGATGCAAATGATAGGTTTTACGCCCGTGTATCGAACTATACTTTTCGATAAACTGTGAGTAAAATGAGACAAACTGTGCGCAAAGTGCACTTTTACGCACAGTGTATCGAAATAGTATATTAAGCAACAAGGGCGCCAACAGATATTTGCGCACGAGTCGCCGCAACGAGTGTGCAAACGCCTCATTTACGCACAGTTTCATCGTTTACGCAGTGTGCAAATGGCTCATTTGCGCACGCAGTGCGCAAATGAGCCATTTGCGCACTGCGTGAACGACGAAACTGTGCGCAAATGGAACGTTTGCACACGAGTTGCGGGGACGAGTGCGCAAATGTCGGCGCCCGAGTTGCTTACGATATTTTTTGTTATTTCTGTGAGCAAAAATGTAACCCGCCTCCTAAAACACATCAAAGAATTAGGGGATGCTGTGAGAGTTGGCCGTCATCTCGAAAGTTGACGGACTTTGTTCGGACCCATGACGATTTTCTGAAAAATTTTGACAGTAGCCAGGATTGACCGAAGCATCACCTACAACGAGTGATCAATGCATCTCAAGCAATCAGAGGAATGTGGCACGGCGGGGTCACAGGAGGGCGGAGGAGGGGGTCCAGGGGGCGAAGCCCCCGGCGGGGTCCAGGGGCGGAGCCCCGGCGGGGGTGCAGGGGGCGGAGCCCCCGCCGGGGGGTTCGGGGGGCGGAGCCCCCCGACTGGAAAAAAATTCTGAGAAATGTATCAGAAAAAACTCTATCGCCCATATAGTATGTTACCACGTTGCTCAAGACTGTCGCTGGTGCTCGAAAGATCAAAGTTAGATATTCTTCACAATTATGTATGATGATGATATATAGATAGATGATGGTATAGAGTGATCAGAAAACAACTCGAGTCCAGTGCGCAAACGAAATTTGCACAGTGCGCAAATGCCTCATTTGCACACTGTTCTTCATTTACGCAGTGCGCAAACGAGTATTTGCGCACTGATGCCTCATTTGCGCACTGCGTGAAAAAATATTTGCACACAGTTGTGACGGAATAATGAGCAAATTCGCTATTTGCACACGCACACTTGCGTCTAAATGGCCATTTTTGCGCACAGAATAACAAAAATTAGATTTTCTTTATTGAACTGAAGCTATCGACCCAAATTTTTACGAGTATCAGTTTTAAAAACCCCTTTATTGCAATATCTTAGGTTTTTCATAGGTTTTCCGAAAAGAAGTGTGGGTCCAATGGATCCAGTGTGACGGCTCCGGTTTAGCCATCATTCTAATATAAGTGCGCATTCGTCAGATGACTTTCCAACGATCTATCGATTTTTACGTATATTAAATCATACACCGAGGTAGCGCATTTTTTGGCATCGTCATCGTTGGCTGCGGCTACATGAGAGGTAGATTAGTATATTATGCGTCGAGTGCCAAAAAACGCACGAGACGCATATGCCGTTTTATACGGCGAAACGTGGAAACACGCAGTTCCCGCGTCAAGTCGTATAAAGATAGATAGATAGATCCCTCCTATTAATCCGCAGGCTAATCGAGAAGTTGGCGTATCTCGAAATTTTCGATACTTTAAGTTTGTTTTGATACTGATATGTTTTTGTTGTGATGATTTTGAGGTTTGATTCAAATTTTGATGATGTTTTTGAAATTTGTGCAATATCAACAGAGGAGGCATAAACGCAAGATCGAGGTTATAGAGATATGGATTTCTGTTTTCCATTTTTTTGTGCGAGTGATAGTGTTATTACCAATACATGATGAAGATCGCCATTACGATTTGAGAGGAGAATACATTTATCCAGAAAATTATGCATAGACAAAGATGAAAGAAACCCACCCGTCAATGAGCAATTCACGATCCGAACATCGAACATTTCTCTTCAATGAAATGTCAACATCTGAGTGATAAGTAAAATTCGAACTTCCTTTTGTTCATCATTCAATCTTTCAATCTATTACTCTTGACACTGAATTCAAAAGTCGAAGACGTGGCTCTTTCGTAAGTCTGTTTCGTGTGGAATTACTGACTGATGAATAATTATGAGGGATCGAATTGTTTTTGCAAAAATTTCGATCTTTTACTGCTATTGACTTTGCCCGCTTATTTCAATGTGATACCGCTCAATGTTGTGCAGTCAGCATTCAATATTTAAAATATCTTGCGCCGAATGATATCTGTAACCTTATGGAAACTTTTCAATGGAAATATAGCAACGTGCTATGCTCCTGTATCCCTTTCTCCATACTATTATATTCATCACTAGATGCTGGATTTCAGTCGTTGTGCAGCCTGTGACTTTTCTCGACCTGAGAACTGAGAGGAACAGTTTGACAGCCGTGGAAGTCTGATCCTATGCAGCTGATTACAACTGCGCGTAATCTGCCCTTACACCTTTCGCACGAGATTTGCAGAATTATTCATTTATCGTTCGAAATACTCGGACCTCTCTTTCTTTTCATGGACCTAAATGGAAGTGGTCTTAAAATTCCAAAAGCCGCAAATTGCCCAATCAGATAAACTCCTGAAATCTAAAAATTTCGATCTACAAATCAATAAAATCTCAGTTTGTGCCATACATCCACATACCGGCATTCACGCATCTTCAATCAAGAGGTCTGATTTTACAACCAAAGTAACAGCCATCATTGCGTTTGTTGTCAATTTCCTCGTAATAATTTTGAACATCGGCGCGCTTGCGCGCGTGAATAATTTCTAGTGTCCTTTATTCGTCCGGAGGCAGAAATCAAATATCACATGTAGGATACATATGACGTATAAATAGAAATTATCGATTAATATAATAAAGAGAGAGAGGAGCAGTGTTGGCTCAGTCGGTAGCGTGCTAGCTTCGGAATCAACACTGCTCGAGGGGTCGTGGGTTCGATTCCCGGCGAAATCACTCGGAAATTTTTTCTGAGGTTTGTTCGACCGGAAAAGGACCCATCACACCCCGCCTGCTTTGGAATGGCGTTTCCCCGGGATTATCCTTCAGAGAAATCCTGGGTTTTCCCATTTCACGAGGTTCGACTAGCGGGCCTTGGGCGAATGCGAAGCAGGGGGAGGGTGGGTAACGTAGGGAGTTAATAAGCCGACCCGACGTGCCTTCCTAAGTGCACGGGGAGGTGCGGGAAATGTCGGCCTTACCGGCATTGGAGTTTGAGTCTCACCAAATCATGGCCTTGCAAACCATGAAGAGGCTCTCTCCGGGAACGCTAAGGGTACAGCGGATCCGATGGCTCACTTTGTGAGACAGGGAATGTCGGCCTTACCGGCATTGGAGTTCGAGTCTCACCAAATCATGGCCTTGCAAACCATGAAGAGGCTCTCTCCGGGAACGCTAAGGGTACAGCGGATCCGATGGCTCACTTTGTGAGACAGGGAATGTCGGCCTTACCGGCATTGGAGAGAGGCATCCCATGGCTGCAAACCATGGCGTAGGTCACTCTGGGGAAGCTGGAATCCACAAGTAGAGGAAGAATTCAGGCATAACCCTTCACACCAAGGTGGTAAAGGGGCCCCCCGTGCTAGGCCCAGGCGGCTGCAAGGGGATCTCGAAAAAAAAAAATAATAATAATAGAGAGAGAGAGAGACTACCCCGTAGGGGGCTTTGAGCTTGGAGCCGAACGAGTGCTGACTCCGACAATGAAGGAGATCATCCGCGACAACGAGAAGGGAACCACTCTTGAACAGTGGCAAACTGAGTGGGACTCGCCATTTGCAAATGGCAGATGGACGCACCGGCTAATCCGTGACGTAGCCAAGTGGGCGGAACGCACCCACGGAGAGATGGACTACTAGACGACGCAGGCACTGAGTGACCACGGTTGCTTCGGTGCCTACCTGACCCGGTTCAAGAAGAGAACATCCCCAGCATGTCAGTCATGCGGGGACAACTGGGATGACGCTGAACACGCCATGTTCACGTGCAACGACACCCGAAGGGAGCGCGCCGAGTTGGACGAATGGCTGGGTGCTCAACTGACACCTGAGAACCTCGTCCCGTACTTGCTCCGCAACCGGGAGACATGGGACAGAGTCACCGGATACATCAAGTTGGTGATGACCCGCAAGGAGGAGAAAGAGAGGAAAGTGAGGCTCCTCGAAGCAGGCGAATTACAGTGACTCTGCCTTGAAACAGAAGAGGCCCAAATGATTCCAGGAGGAATCTGATGCACTGAAGAGGGAAGAAAGAAGAAAGAAGAGAGAAGAAAAAAGAAAGAGAGGGAACAATAAAGAATGAAGATAGAAGATGCCGACAAGTGGCCGAAGACAGAAGATGGAGAAGAGGAACGCTCGCAATCGAGCGCGAGACATGCCGCTCATCCTGAAGTAATGCTCACGCGGTTCCGGGATGAGATGGTAGATGCAGGTGGATCTCCTTCTTGATTGCCCGATGCCCTAGGTATCGGACATCGAGGGGAGAGGGATATTACACGGCCGGGCCCACCTCTCGGTGGGCCCCACCCAAACCCGTGTCCCGCCTGGTATGGCCTGCGTGGGCTATGCGTAGACCGCGTAAGCTGAACCAGTCCGGTGTCTGGGGACGGATCCGAGGGATCCTGAGGCAGATTTTGCCCTCTAACCACCTTAAAAAAAAGGGGGGGGCTTTGAGTGTGACCTTCGGGCTTCACTTGGAGCTTGAGAGAGTGACGCGCCTCCGGACCCAAGTCCTACACTCACACTTACACACACTACACCCTACATGCACCATACCTACGCCTGATCAAGTCTTGTTTGAGTTCACTTCCTCGAAGAACGTCGCTTTGTTGCGCGATTTCTAACACGCGCGTGGGCGATACTCAAGTAAACACTCAAACACTTAGTGACGGGTCTGTACAAAGACTGATCGATTAACTGACGCTAATGTTCAGTTTTTATAGTTTTGAATGATTAAGAAATTTGACCTGCTTTTGGCCGTGCGCGTAACTCGGGGTTACTGTGAGTTACGTGCACGGCGACTACAATGCGCTGAATAATCTTGATTGCCTAATCGAATGGAGGTCACTCGAAAGACAGGCAAATCTCGATCGCAACTCGGCATTTTACAATTTCTCCGGGTCATCTGGGTCACCCGGGATGGCGGGACGCCACACGGCAGAGAAGCTGCTGAAGATCAACCCCGCAACCAGGATCCAGATCACGCAACCCAGCATCGAGGTTGATGACGCCGTCAACTTGAGCTCAGGCTCGAGCGACCCCGACACTACTATTGGTTCCTAGAAGAACAAAACAATCCTGACTCCTGGAAACGGTTCACTCGAGAGGGGAGTGCACGATGAGGTGCCTGATGGAATGGAGATTGACCACATCCCCTCAACCAGAGATGCGGCACGACAGAGGAGTGGGAACGAGGCAGGCGATCTCATGGGGAAATGGGAAGACCTGAAAATGTGCCGGGAAGAGACGGGCCCTGCTGCAAAAGTTCGATTGGATTCGATTGAAATATATCTAATCGTTCTGAATCTAGGATCTTATGATGAATTTGAAACATGACTTTCAGGATTGAGGAAGATTGGAGTTCAATAACGATCAATGATGTTGATCATGATTCGAACAGTATAGACCAATCTTCACCAACGCAGACTTTTCGTATTGAAAGTGAGATTGCCAATCAATCTCAATACTTACTGCCAGTATTCGGAAATCGTTGTTCTATCTCTATTAATGCTGATTCCCTTGATAGGATATCGCGATTCCAATTTGTGTCAATGCCATTAAAAAGCATTGACATGCTATAGGTCCTATCTACTTCAATCGATTCCAATACTGTTTTCCAGTCATGGAAACTTCGAGATCTCAATCCGCCTCAATCGACCTCAATACTGGCTGGAAGCACTGGAGACCTTAAACCCTATTTATCTGAATCGATTTGAATGCTGGATATCATTATTGGAATTCCGAAATCCTATCTGCCTCAATCGATTGCAATACTGTTTCCCAGTATTGGAAACATCGAGATCTCAATCCGCCTCAATCAACCTCAATACTGAGTGGATGTATTGGAGTCTTCATATCCTATTTATCTGAATTGATTTGAATGCTGGATATCAAGATTGGAGATTTGAGATCCTATCTGCCTCAATCGACTCCAATACCGTTTTTCAGTATTGGGAATATCGAGAACTCAATCCGCCTCAATCGACCTCAATACTGACTTTCCGTCATTATTACAAACCACCGTCTTACATATACATCACTCACATTACAGCTAAGGTTTCAATACAACCCAATACTTTTTCTAATCATGATCGCATTAACATATCATCGCATTACATAACTAAACGCCATTTGGAGGTTCTGTCACTCATCAGTCTTATATAGGAACAGGAGAGATGGTTCGTCGCTTGCGAGAAAGCAATCCCATGATATTTGGATGCAAACTAAGATGGTCATCGAAACGCCACCTAGCGTCAGCCACTCGAATTCTATCGGCCTCAATCGATTCCAATACTAATTTTCAGGGATGGGAATTTCAATAACTCACACTACGTCAATCGGTCTCAATACTGACTATGAGCATTGACGAGTTTGTTCATCGTCCTTAATCGATTTAAATGCTGAATATCAGTATTCGGGACTTGAAATCCGATCTGCCCCAGTCGATTTCAGTACTATTTTCTAGTATTGAGAACATCGAGATCTCAACCCACTTTAATCGATCTCGATACTGACTTTGAGTATTCTAGCCCTTATATCGTAATAACCTGAATACATTTCAGTATCATCTCTCAGTATTAGGTAGAACGCTATCTCAATCCACTTGAATCGATCTCAATACTGAAAGTAAGCATTAGAAACCTTATATGCTATCTACTTGGGTCGATTTGAATGCTGAAAATCAGTATTGGAGAATTGGAATCCTATTTGCACCAATCGATTCCAGTACTGTTTTTCAGTTTTGGTTACATCGAGATCTTAATCAGCTTCAATCGATCTCAATACTGATTTACAGCACCAGAAACCTTATAAACTATTTACCTGAATCGGAATGAATGCTGGATATCAGTATTAAGAATTTGGAATTCTATCTGCCCCAACCGATTCTAGTACTGTTTTCAGAACTGGAAACATCGAGATCTCAATCAGCCTCAATCGATTTCAATACTGATTTCGAGCATTGCAGACCTTTTATGATATTTACCTGGATCGAATTGAATGCTGGATATCAGTATTGAGAACTTGGAATCCTATCTGCCCCAATCGATTTCAGTATTGTTTTCCAGTACTGGGAACATCGAGATCTCAACCCACTTTAATCGATGTCAATACTGACTGTGAGTATCGTAGCCTTTATATCCTAATAACCTGAATTGATTCCAGTACTGTCTCTCAGTATAGGGTAGATCGCTATCTCAATCCACTTCAGTCGATCTCAATACTGTAAGTAAGCATTAGAAACCTTAGATCCTATCTACTTGGATCGATTTGAACGCTGAAAATCAGTGTTGGAGAATTGGAATCCTATTTGCCCCAATCGATTCCAGTACTGTTTCTCAGTATTGGTTACATCGAGATCTTAATCAGCTTCAATCGATCTCAATACTGATTTTCAGCACCGGAAACCTTATAAACTATTTACCTGAATCGGAATGAATGCTGGATATCAGTATTGAGGACTTGAAATCCTATCTGTCCCAATCGATTGCAGATCTGTTTTCCAATATTGGAAACATCGGGTTCTCAATCCGCTTATATCGATCTCAGTACTGCTCTTCAGCATTAAAGACCTTATACCATATTCATATGGGTAGGACTGAATGCTGAATATCAGTATTCAGGACTTGGAATCCTATCTGCCCCAATCGATTCCAGTACTGTTTTTCAGAATTGGAAACATCGAGATCTCGATCAGCTTCAATCGATTTCGATACTGATCTTCAGCATTGCAGACCTTTTATGATATTTACCTGAATCGAATCGAATGCTGAATATCAGTATTGAGGACTTGAAATCCTATCTGCTCCAATCGATTGCAGATCTGTTCTCCAGTATTGGAAACATCGGGTTCTCAATCCGCTTCAATCGATCTCAATACTGCTTTTCAGCATTGAAGACCTTGTATCATATTCATCTGGGTAGGATTGAATGCTGAATATCAGTATTGAGGACTTGGAATCCTATCTGCCCCAATGGATTCCAGTACTGTATATCAGTATTGGGAATATCGGGATCTTAATACGCTTCAATCGATCTCAATACTGATTTTCAGCATTGCAGACCTTATATGATATTGACCTGAATCGAATTGATCCTATCTGCCCCAATCGATTCCAGTACTGTTTTTCAGAATTGGAAACATCGAGATCTCGATCAGCTTCAATCGATTTCGATACTGGTCTTCAGCATTGCAGACCTTATATCATATTTACCTGAATCGATTTGAATGCTGAACGTCAGTACTGAAGACTCGGAATCCTATCTGCCTCAGTCGATTCCAATACTATTTTCCAGTATTGGAAACCCTGAGATCTCAATCCGCTTCAATCGGTCTCAAGACTGATTTTCAGCATTGCAGACCTCATAACCCATCCACCTGACCAATAGCGGAACTCATCTTTAGGCCGTTCCAATTCTGCCCAGCAGTATTGAATTTGATTCAAATATATGGAATCAGGAAGAGTTCAATACTGATTGTGAGTATTGAGAGGGATAGAATAACCAAGCACCCACGATTTCAACTCGATTCTGTAGAATTCATCTCGATTAGTCAATGACGCGAAGAGTGATTGGATCATCATCGAAATCAATTGACGCAGTCGACTCGATGCTGCTTGGCATGATTTAGACCGATGGCGGAACTAATCTTCAGGCCGTACCAATCCTACTTAGCAAAATTGAATCCGATTAGGATATATGAAATCTAGACAAGTTCAATACTGATTGTGAGTATTGAGGAGGATAGGATATCCATGTACTCACGACTTCAATTCGATTCAGTAGTATCCATGTTGATTGGTCAATCACGCAATGAGTGATTGGGTCATCATTGAAATCAATTGACGCAGTCAATTCAATGCTGCCTGGCAGGAATCCTCAGGCCTTGCCAATCCCGCTCAGCAGTATTGAATTCGATTCAAATACATGAAATCTAGAGACGTTCAATACTGATTTAGAATATTGAGAAGGATAATCTATCCTTCTCAATACTCTTAATTAGTATTAAGCTTCTCTACATTTCATCCATGTGAATGTGCATGTGAATTCTGTGTGCATGGTTATTCTAACCATGCACGCAGGATTCCAATCCGATTCCGTAGTATTCATTTCGATTGGTCAATCACGCAATGAGAGATTGGGTCAACATTGAAATCGATTGACGCAGTCGACTCAATGCTGCTCGGCAGGATTCAAACCGATAGCGAAACTTGTCCTCAGAGCGTACCAATCCTGCTCAGCAGTATTGACTTCGATTCAAATACATGGAATTCAGAGGAGTTCAATACCAATTGTGGGTATTTGAGAAGGATAGAGACCATGCTCCTACGATCTGTATCCCATCCTATAGTATTCAGCTCGATTGGTAAATCACGCAATGAGTGATTGGGTCATCATTGAAATCGATTGACGCAGACGACTCGATGCTGCCTGGCAGGATTCAGACCAATAGCGAAACTCATCTTCAGGCCGTTCCAATCCTGCTCAGCAGTATTTAATTTGATTCGAATACATGAAATTCAGAGGAGTTCGATACTGATTGTGAGTATTGAGAGGGATAGAATAACCATGCAGCCACGATTCCAATTCGATTCTGTAGTATTCATTTCGATTAGTCAATGACGCAAGAGTGATTGGGTGATCATTGAAATCGATTAACGCGGTCGATTGAATGCTGCCCGGCAGGATTCAGACCTATAGCGAAACTTATCCTCAGTCCATACCAATCCTGCTCAGCAGTTATGGATCCGATTCAACTATAGGTGAACTAGACGAGTTCAATACTCATTACAAGTATTGAGGAGGATAGAGACCATGCTCCCACGATTTGAATTCCATCCTATAAAATTGAGCTCGATTGCTCAATGACGCAACGAGTGTTTGGGTTATCATCGAAATCGACTCACAGCGTCAATTCAATGCTACCTGGCAGGATTCAGACCGAAAGCAAAACTCATCTCCAGGCCATTCCAATCCTGCTCAGCAGTATTGAATCCGATTGAGATACAGTGAAATCTCCCAATAACGGACACCTCCGGTCGCACCAAAAGTGTCCGTTATTCGGAGGCGTCCGCTAATCGGAATTTTGACCAAAAAAGGCAGAATTTTCGTAAGTGGTGAAAATTATCTCGTTTTTACTGCAAGTAGTTCTGATAAGCGAAACATCTGCGTTTTTACTATTAGGGACTAAAAGACGCGTTTTAAACTCCCGCTTCGCGGGGCGCAAGTGACGCGAGCTATCGTTCCCTCCTAGTTAAAAGTACACTCCACAACTAGGGAGTAAAGAGGACGACCACCTCCCGGGTTTTTATCTCTCCCGGTTCTCGTCTCGGCTGCGCCTCGAGCGCTAATATCCACTCAAAAGAGACTCGTCCTCTTTTACTCCCTAGTTGTGTAGTGTACTATTTTCGCACTTGAAACTTATCAGCTGCATTCCGGATACTCAAATTTTCATCCTCACACGCATTCATAATTTTGATCTTGTCTTGCACTGTCAGTCGCTTACGGTTCTCAGCCATAGCAAGCGTAATGAGACCCGAACGAGTTGACAAACACGCCTTGACTGACGAACGATTTTCGACAAGTGTCCGTTAACTGTCGATTCTAGGCGTCCGTAAAGCGAGTCGTCCGCTATTTAGAGTGTCCGCTAACCGGAGGATTCGATCTCATAAGAACCTATACATTTCTGCCGGTCGCACGAAAATCGTCCGTTACTGGGAGGTGTCCGCTTATCAGAGGTGTCCGCTAAGGGAGATTTCACTGTATATGATATCTAGAGGAGTTGAATACCGATTGTTAGTATTGAGAGGGATACAATAACCATGCACCCACGATTTCAATTCGATTCTGTAGTATTCATCTCGATTAGTCAATGACGCAAAGAGTGATTGGGTCGTCATTGGAATCGATTGACGCAGTCGACTCGATGCTCCCTGGCAGGATTGAGACCGATAGCAAAACTCATCTTCAGGCTGTTCCAATCCTACCTAGCAGTATTGAATTCGATTGAGATATATGAAATCTAGAGGAGTTCAATACTGATTGTGAGTATTGAGAGGGATAGAATAACCATGCACCCACGATTTCAATTCGATTCTGTAGTATTCATCTCGATTGATCAATCACGCAATAGGTGATTGGGGGATTATTGGAATCGATCCAGGGCTAATGACTCGAATCTCTCCATTCATGATTGAGACAGATAGAAATGAGCCAGGCTATCATACACCAGTACTGCAGAGAAGTATTTGGTTCAATTGAGGAATGTTGCAACAATAGTGTTCGAAAGGTGAAATTCTATCCTGTCATTCGGTATTGGTTAGGATAGACAATTAGTATCGTTCCGCAAATTCAATCAGTTTCTGAAGCATTGATCTCGATAGAGCATTGGGAGACGGGATCCATCATTCAATTAGATTGATTTCAATACTATATTGGTTCATTCAAACATATAAAACCAGCAAAGATCTTTCATCCATCCATCCGGATCCTATCCTATGCTGAATACTAGTATTGGATTTTATTCGCTTACATCAATCCTCATGAACAGTATAGAATTCGATTGGCAGTTGTGATCTCAAATCTACAATTCAGGATTCAGCTAGATTGGGTCTATGTTCGATTGATCTGCATTGAATTCCAATACTGCTCTCGCCGGTTGAATGATAGAACCGATTGAAATGTATTCGTCCTGATAGGATTCGATTGGTTTTCAATCTATCCCAATCGATCTTTTGCAGCAGGGGGGGGGGGGGAGAAGACATATCTCCTCCTCGAGCACTTAAACTTGGTTATAGGAATAGCCGAGTCCGTTTCCAGCAATCCGGAAGGAACCAAGGGTGACATCGAAGAGCTCAAGAAGATAGGCCACGCGCTCGAAGGCCTACTCGCGACAGACTAGGCGAAGCGGGCTGCTTTCGAGACATCTCTTCTCGAAACGAAAAGACCCTGATAGCGAGGAGGAACTGAAAAAACCGGCCGCGTCAGGTAGTGGCTTCCAGGGAAGGGGGGCAGGGAAACCGGAATCGCGACCGGGGCAACAGCGCGGTACGAAGGGGACGCGATACGGACCTCCACCGGGAGGTTCCGGAACACCGCGCTAGACATCAACGCCCAATCGGCTCGAGCAGAATGAGCCTTGGAAGGAAGTGGTGTCGAAAAAGAACGCGAACAGGGTGAAGAAGAGCGGTAGAACAAATCGCACCGCTAGGAAGAAGGCAAAGATGAAGCCAAAACGGGTAAAGACCGAAGCCGTCCTCGTCACGGCCAACAAAGGTGGGCCAACCTACGCAGACATGCTGCGCAGGATAAAAACGGATGACCTCGATGAAGAAGTGGGCTTTGAGGTCACGGGCATCCGTAAGACCCAAGAAGGCCAAGTCCTTCTCAAACTCAAGAAGATCACCGATGTCGCCGCCGTCGAGGCAGCCTTGGCACCAGTCGTCGGGCAAGAAGGAGCTGTCTACTGTCTAGCGAACAGTACGACCCTCGAGGTGCTCGGAGTCGACTACGATGTCGGCATAATCAAGGTGCGGGATGACCTCGCGAAGGCCCTACCAGAGAACGAAAAGGGAGCCTTTGTAGTCAAGTCCATCCGGAGTGGCTACAGCGGCACCCAAACTGCTATTGTCTCGATCGCAACGAGACTGGCCCACCATCTCCTCGAGTGGAAGGAGCCCAAGGATGGATGGGGCAGAGTCAGGATCCGCGAGAAGGGTGGCATTCCATGGTGCTATAACTGCTTAGAGTACGGCTACAAGGCCTCGGGATGCTAGAAAGAGAGGGCAGAGGAACGAAAACCAAAACTCTGCTTCCAATGCGGCGAACCAGGGCACCTTGCCGCGACTTGCACGGGAAAACCAAAATGCCTAAGCTGTGCGGCGATCGGGTCCAAATCTGACCACAGATCTGGGGCCAGCAACTGCACTGCGTACCAGAGGGCAAGAGCAAAATATCGACGCAGGAAGGGAAGAAATGGCTAGTTCTGATTATCTCCGAACCGCCTCGGAAGCGCGAATTCTTTCGATCCACATTTGATCACTGGAGGACCGCTGTAATCCAGATCATGAATCCTGCGATCCGTGAGACTGGACCAACTGTTAGTGGCCGCGGTTCCGCTCGGGAGACCATAGGGGGCACAGCAGTCTACAGTTACTACTCTTCGCCGTCGCTCGAGGGGCACGAATTCGAAGACGAGCTCCATGACCTAGAAGAGGATGTGAGGCAATGGGGGGGGGGGGGCAGTTATAATCGAGGGGGATTTCAACTCAAAGGAACCGACTTGGAGCGGGGGGCCGCGCGATGGACGGGGGGTAATACTCGCTGATGCCATGGAGGCACTAGGATTAGTGCTCGCGAACGAGACGGGGGTTATCACATATCACTGGCACGACACTCGGTCCCGGGAGGGAGGTTCGTCATCGGTCCTCGACCTGACGTTCATGAGCCCGTCGCTCATGGGACGTATGACATCGTGGGAGGTCCTGGACACGGAATCATTGAGCGACCATTGACATATTCGGTTTCGGCTTAGGACTGACCGGCAGAGACAGATGACGCGCAGACCGCGACCGACGGGGTGGCAGGTACGCGAGCTGGATGAGAGAAAATTTCGGGAATCGATAGAAACAGCCGAAGATCTCCCGATGAACATCACCGCGGACGAGGCTGTGGATATGGTGACGACCACCATCACAAGAGCTTGTGTGACGCATCGATGCCTCGCAAGACAACATCATGCTTTTGGAGGAAACCAGAATACTGGATCCCCGACGAGATAAAAGCTCTACGAAAAACGAGCAATAAGAAAAGGAGAACCGCGTGGCGATCAAGGAAGCTGAAACAACCATCACTGGCGGAAGATGACAGGGCGTATAGAGAAGCGAAGAAGGCTCTCGTTCTAGCCATCCGGGAAAGCACAGAGAAACGCTGGGGTGAGTTGTGCGACATGGTTAATGAAGATCCGTGGGGTACGCCATACCGCGTGGTTATGTCCAAGGTCCGACACCGGAGAGGCAACCCAGCACCGACCGATGCAGCTACTTTGCGCAGCATCGTGGAAGACCTCTTCCCAGCAGGAGAACCTAGAGTCACATTCCCTCCGGAGAGCGACGACCCCATCCCGCTCTTCACTTTGCAAGAGCTACTCATAGCGGCGAAGAGGCTGCCGAACGGCAAGGCCCCTGGCCTGTACGGCATTCCAAACGAGGCTCTGAATTTGGTCGTCAAATACAAGCCAGGTCCACTCCTCGACCTCTTCAACATCTGCCTGAGCGCGGGAACTTTCCCAGACAAGTGGAAACGCCAGAAGCTGGTCCTGATACCTAAAGGTCAAGGAGGCCAACGCCCTCTCAGCATGCTCGACAATATCGGGAAAATGTATGACAGGATGGTGCTTAACAGGGTAGAGAAAGCCTACGAAGAGAGCGGCGGGCTATCACCAATGCAGTTCGGGTTCCGAAAGGGACGAAGCACTGTGCACGCGATCGAGGAGGTCCAAGAACGGGTTCAAGCGTCGGTAGGGAACCCATACCAAGGGAGAGGAGGTTTCTGTGCCATCATTGCGTTGGACATGAAGAACGCGTTCAAATACCTCGGCGTATGGCTTGACGACATGTGGTCGTTCAAGAAGCACATCCAGGAGGCCGCCCAGAAAGCCAGCAGGGTCGGTGCGGCGCTTCAGCGGCTGATGTCGAACATCGGAGGACCGAAACAGAAGAGGCGCAAGCTGCTCAACACCGTGAGCGCTTCCATCATGCTCTACGGTGCACCCGTATGGGGGAAGAGAGTAGAGAAGGCCGTCATCGAGAAGAAGATGGGGCCTGCACACCGGAGAGCGGCTCTGAGGAGCATTCGTGCCTACCGCACCGTGTCAGGAGACGCAGCTTGCGTGTTGGCGGGAACGCCACCGATCCACTTGCTCGTCGCGGAGCGGGTGAGAATCTGGGACCGGCAAAAAAGGATCGGAGCCGAACGTGTGCTCACCCCAACGATGAAGGAGATCATCCGCGACAACGAGAAGGAAATCACCTTTGAGCAGTGGCAAACTGAGTGGGATTCGCCATTTGCAAATGGCACATGGACTCACCGGCTGATCCGTGACGTAGCCAAGCGGGCGAAACGCACCCACAGAGAGATAGATTACTGGACGACGCAAGCACTGAGTGACCACGGTTGCTTCGGTGCCTATCTGACCCGGTTCAAGAAGAGGTCATCCCCAGCATGTCAGTTATGCGGGGACAACTAGGATGACGCTGAGCATGCCCTGTTCACGTGCAACGAAACCCGAAAAGAGCGCGCCGAGTTGGATGGATGACTTGGTGCTCAACTAACACCTGAGAATCTTGCCCCGTACTTGCTCCGCAGCCAGGAGACATGGGATAGAGTCACCGGAAACATCAAGCTGGTGATGACCCGTAAGGAGGAGAAAGAGGATGGAAGTGAGGCGCCTCGAAGCAGGCGAATTACAGTGAGTGTGCGAATTCAAACAGAAGAGGTCTAAATAGTTCCAGGGGAAGAATGATGCACTGGAGAGGGAAGAAAGAAGAGAGAAGATCGAAGATCGAAGATTGAAGGAAGAAGAGAGAAGAAAGAAGAATGAAGAGATGGAAGAAGATCGAAGAAGGAGAAACAACACCTTCGAGTCGCGAGAAGAGAGACGCTCGATCCTGAGCGCGATACGCCACCGGCCCTGAAGTAATGCTCACGCCGTGCCGGGGCCGGATTGGTAAGGGGGTGGATCTCTTCCTTGTCCAATGGCTGGCGCCAACGGAGAAGGAAGAAATTAAGGGTTTACCCGGTTCGGATGGCCGTATCAATGCGGATTCCAGCCCGGGACTATTGAGGAGGTGCTGGTCAGCCGTGTTTGGCTGACCGGTCCCTCTCCCTCGTACGTCGCAGCGTATTCGCCCTACAACCACCTAAAAAAAAAAAAAAAAAAAATAACACTTCCCGTGTGTAAGAGAGAGACACAGTTAGTGCGTCATCCTTGTCGCTCTCATTGCGGGTATGGTCGTGTCCAAATTCACAGCTTCCAGCTTCCATGTGGTCTCACAATAATACCATCTTATAATCTTATTTCAAATTTGAATTCTTTTTTAACCGATCCTAACATGGGCTTCAGTCAGGCACGAGTTGAACGACCTCGTCTTGACTGGAAAAACTACGATTTTCCGATGATTTGGGATCCGGTGATCCTTCGATTTTACGATGATCCGAAATTTCGCGCTGGCCATTTACGAGAGAATAAAGCTAAGATAAGATGTGATTACCGCCATTTTGATTTTACTGTCCTCGAGTTGTCTATTGGAAAATCGACGATATTTTATAAGTATAGCCACCGGTGTATAGGCAAATTTCTCAATAACTTTTCTTGAAACAGGCGATAATTACTTGGTAGACCTTTGGTATTTCAAGCTTCCTCAAATCTATGAACCACAATATCAGCTTCGGTATCAGACTCATGGAGTTTTGTACGCAACCACAGAATTGTTACAATGAAACTGTTCGGGACTCGTAATGATGGAGCTTATTGGTAAGAGTTTTTTTTTCTCACACTTCTGAGACTATAGTCCAAGGTTATCCAATATCCTCACAAGTTTTGCATGGCTTTTCAACTTTCTACATTGAAGTTCATTGGGCTATGCCCAGAAAGTAATCACGTATCACAGAAAATTTGAATTGAGAGTCATAGGCAGGCTGGGTTTGCTGCAAACAAAGAAATTCTTGAAATGATTAGAGTATAACCAGTTCGAATGGCTCCCCGATAATCTGGATGAAAGTAAATAGAAAAGCTGTTTCACTTGAAAGCGCATACTCACTGTTGTCCCCTTCTCTGCAAGAAAAACGTTATCAATACGGATACTTGAAGAAAAAAAGCAAGCGAAGATTTGAAAGAGCAGTTGATTATGCCGGTTCCCACACCGCCTTTGTCGGATTCACACTCAGATCTGGCGATACTTTATCAAGAGTTACACAACCAGCAGTTTTGGGACGGATTCATCTCCAAAAGATTCCTCACGAGCGAAATGCATCCAACCATTGAGAGTGTACAACAGTTTTCAATGTAAGAGAAATTTTTCTATACTTTTTGGGCTGAAGTCTTGCCCACAAGTGATTGATTGATTCATTCATTTTTTTTCGCACTCTTAGAGTACAATTTTACACTCCTTTCCAGGGGTACACTGATGTTGCAGTTCGTTCGCATCTAAACAGGTGCTGCAAAATTACGTTTTCTCTGTTGAAGAGCGTGATCATCCATGCAGCGATCACCAATGTGTATTGGTGACAAATTTTTCAGGAGTTGAAGCTTCGCATGGACTTTTTTCCGCTTTTGAACACACATGATATTGAACGATTGGTCGTGCTGTGTGGCGGGTACAAGTAAATAGAGTATTTTGCAGTAACGTTTCTACGCAGTTTGATGATCCTCTCTGTGAATTTCTTTATCCATCACAAGATTGGTACAGGGTTGAATAGGAACGCGTGAATATCCGATTCGCAGATCGATCTCGTACGTACAGTCTCTAAAAAGTACTAGACTTTCCACACCAAAGTCGCTTTCTCTCAATTATTCTTACATGATCGCATTGTGTGTTTATGCCATACTACTTCTTTTTTTAGCTGTTTTATACTATTTGCAAATTTCTAATAGCCATATGTTTAAAAAGTCTGTATATGAATAAAAACGTCGAATGAGCAATCTTCACAAACTCCAATTTTATTACACCTTTCTGTTTTGTCTATACATAAATTTATGTAATTGTACAAAGGCCTTATGATATGCAAGTAAAATTGCACTGTGTATGTACATTACACGTGTATTCAGGATAAGAACTGGTCATGTGCTATCTTGTCTGATTGTGCCGAGCGAGTGCTTCAATTTCTTCAATTTCCTTCGGGCACTTTTTACTCAGATTTACAGGACCACTTTCTTGGATTAAAATATCATCCTCGATTCTGATTCCCATGTTCTTGAATTCTCGCGGGGCAAACTGGTTGACAGGGTTCACGTAGATGCCTACAACCAAATGAATGCAACGTTTATGTTGTGAATCATCATGATTTGTAACATCACATTCTCTTTCAAGGTCACAGGCTCCCCTTATCTAGATCGAAATCCTCTCTTCAGATGATCCTTCAACTCTTGTTTATCTGTGTTTTCTCGAAACATATGATTCAAGGAGCATCTGAAAGCAGATTCCAAGAGCTTCAAGATCCGTTTTCGGAAATTACTATAGGTCAATTTTATTCTGAATAGTACATTACGCGTCGAGTGCTGGAAACATTTTTTCCTTCAGGAAACCGAGCTGGACGTGGGCGATGGCACCGTCCAGCTTGGTTTTCCCGAAGGAAAAATGTTTCCGCACGAGACGCGTATGCAGTTTTATACGTCTGTACGCAGAAACACGCTGTTTCTACGTATGGACGTATAAATATTTTTTTTCATTCATATATTACTTTTTTGGTTGGTCCGAGATAATATGACTGTTTTTGTAAAGAAGTAGTTCTCTGGAAAGATGGATCAGTTATTGAAAAATTATGAAGGGACTTGGATATAAAAAGGTATGAGCACTGTTCTTGATTCCTTCCGCCAATAGTAACAGAGAAATCAAAGAAGTATCACCGTGAGTTCGACTCCCCCAGCTTTCATAAATTTTGGGATTCTTTCTATTTCGAGAGAAATCTTTCCTTACAAAAACACTTACATATCAGATCAGAAACGATCAAAGCAGTAATAACTCTCAAAAACAGATTTTGAAGTTGTTAACTGGTTAACTTTCTGGTGTGCACCAAACGAGACGTACAGACATCCCATGGCTTATGTTCCAGTTTTGACTCATCACTTACGATGTCAAGGACATATGTGCACTGGGTTAGCGTGCAAATTCGAACGGATTCACGTAACAATTGGCGTCATTTTACGTTGAGGCAGCCCTTGAGCTCGATCAAAACCTAATTTCCGAGCTAGAGGCGCGTAAGATATCATTTTGGGGGAGAACCGGTGAAATACTAAGACTGAATATTATAAACATCCAGCCCTAATTATAAATTGATTATTGATCGAGATGAAAGAATGAAGAATTTTTTCGAGGTACAATTTGTCACTCAAAATCTGAAAGACTCATCTGTACGTGTTTGTATGTAGAAACATGCCACTCAAGAGTTGGGATATTGATTTTGTGTTCCCAGCCACATTTCACATCCATTTGGGCAAAAGCCTATGCGATCACCGATATGCAGGTGTACAGACTGGATACAAGTGTCAAGCTGTAGATGCGAATTTCGGTCGAATGAGTTGTTTGTGAATGTAATAGTAGATTATGTACCCAATTGCTGTACAAGGTAATATGATTTTCTATAGTCACCCGCAATGTGCTAGATTGTAGCTGGGCGACTATAAATGATATTTCGATACTCGAGCGGAATCATTTTCTCATCGAAGCGATGATTTAGACCCTCATCTCCAAGCTTGGCTCAAGAACACCATTCTATCGACAAAGACCAGTTTGCTCGGCACGACGATTACGACCAGATCATGATTCATTGGATCGATGAAACTTATCGAGATATGTTTAGTGTTCGTGCAAGATAGTTTAATTGGCTTCGGAATGGCCTACACAGTTCACGATTAAATATGAATAATATCAACTCACCCGGCTCAACAGTCACAATCATACCAGGTTGAACTCTGATGCTTCTTGATATTCTAGAAGTATCATGCACATCCATGCCCAAATAATGGCTCACATGATGTGGACAATAAGAATATGCTGCCTGTAGTAACTCATTACCACTAAGATTCTTTGGAATCAATCCCTCTCCTTGAAGTTTTGAACCTAGAAGACTGCACATATCATGGTAAACCATATCCAGACTAGGCATTTCCGCTAATTTGTTGATTAAAATTTTTTGAATTTCAAGAACTATCTCATATAAAACTCTCTGGTAATCTGTGAATGAGCCATCAATGGGCCAAGTCCTAGTTATATCAGAGGTGTACCCATGATACTCGCAACCTGTAAAAGTATCATTTTGTCTTATACTGAGTTTTTTGCTCTGATTGATAATCACATTTTGATTTGAACGGAAGTACAAAATACCTGCATCCATCAAAACCATTTCTCTACCCTGGATAATCTGATTATTTGAAATGTAATGAATTGTATTAGCATTTCTTCCCCCTGCCACAACAGGAGGATATGCCAAAAATTCAGCACCTCTCATTCTACATTCATAATCAACAGTTGCAAACAATTCATGCTCACTCATCCCAGGCTTAGAGATATCCATCGTTTTTGATATTGCCTCTGATGCTATCTCACAGCTTTTTCTCATTAAATTTATTTCTGCCTGGGATTTGATGGCTCGCACCTGATGGATCAAAGGTTTAGGACAGTTAAATCCTTGAATACTGGAGGACTTCCTGCGTTGAATAATTTTTTCATGTAAATCTTGTTGAATGATTTCCCCTTGATCATACCATATGAGACTTTTTTTATGTTGAGATAAAAGAGAGGCCATGAACTGATCAAATTCTGTAACTGGTAGAACTTGATCGATATCAAATAGAGTAGAGGCAGCTAAGACTCCTGTTCTTGGTCCATCCCATAGCTCAGCATGGCTATCTTTTGGTCTCATAAACAAGACTGAAGAATATTTTTCACCATTTAGTATGAGCAATAAAATAGAGTCTGGCTCTTGGCATCCAGTGAGATAAAGAAAGTCTGTATTTTGTCGGAACACGTACGGTATTCTATCTGACATGTACACTTTGGATGCTGAAGGTATGACAACTAACTGATTCACAGCCTGTTGACCAGATTTGCATATTTTTTCCATTAATCTATTACGTCTTGATTTGAACTCATTTCTCTGCACACCTGGAGTAATTTCACCATCTTTCAAAAGGTGCGGATGAGTTGAGGTAGTTGGTTGGCCGAATGTTTGTGAAGTAGCTTTGTGAGCATTTGGTTGCTGTTCACTTTCACATGGAGCGTTATGAAATATTCCTGTGGAATATCTGGTGATTGAGTAAGAATCTGCAAAGAGCCAAGATATATTGGTCAAACTCTTTAACATGGATGGCAGAGTGAATTGTAATTTGAGTCAGGCCAGTTTCTGTCGTAAAAAGAGTTAGTATTTTACTTACTTGTTATTCGTTTAGAGAATCTTGAAAAAACTTCAATACTAGCAAACATTGTTTTTTAATAGAAGTATGGATTCTCCATGAAGTCATGTAGAGTCGTTGAAACAATCAAAATTTGCAAATCCAGTACAGATTCATTGTGAGATGATATCACACAAAATTCAAACAGGTGTTGTCACACTTGTGCAGATATGTTCCAGCAGGTCTTTATGTTGGATCATTTGGATGAGAAATCATCAATCCTTATTTTATACACTCTTGCAGTTCCGGGGCGACCTGTAGCGTAAAAATGGACCAGAAACTTGAATGTTTCGTCGATTATAATCCGTTGATATGTTCAGACAAGGATTTATTTTTGCACGATCACTAATCACAATACTGGTGGATAATAATATAGTTACCTGAATCATATGGAGCAGTCACAGAATGAGCTGCTTCAATAGTTGATGATCACAGTTGAAAGAGATTAGAATAAGAAAGGATGCTGACATGAATTACATCGGATGCGAGCATCAGAGTTGATCAGAGCAGTTTCAGGCGTTTCAGTAGTTTCTGTAGTTCGTGTCGGCTGCTGTCGGCCAGGGCCCGTCCCGTGTTAAAAATGTGGCCACCACTGTCGGCTGCTGCCATGTGATGAGATGAAAACACACCGCCTGCAGACACCCCCGCCCCCCGTTCGTGAAACGGGAAACCCCCACTACTTGATTTGGAGGTATATTAGGTATATATAGCTTGTCGCAGCTGACGGAACATGCTCCATGCACCGCAGAGTGCAGAGTTGTGCAGTCTTGACGTTTTCCCCATAGCAATCAAAGCTGCACAACTATTTTTGCCCGATACGTGGCTTAGTGGCTTCAATACTAAAACATCCTGAGACAACTCGACTGGATACTAGAGAAGTGCAACGCTATGGTATTGCAGCTCAAATGTCGGCGGTGGCACCGGAGTTAGGAACCGCTAGTCAATTCCGAGTCGGAGCACGAAAAAGAAAGGCCCTTGAGCCGCCTCGGTTTCTCGTCGACTCGTAAGATCCAGCGAGGAACATGTGACGGGATCCTCTGGTGAGTAATCCAGTGCGGTGTATAGTCTAGTCGCCCAATTATTGACCGAGGTTCGGATCTGCAATGTTTCCTGGCTGTTCGCATCTTAACCTGTTTTTCAGTTGTCTCGAATCAAGACTCGACGGCAGAGTCATCCTTTGGAGTCATCGCCGTGGGCTCACCATGACGAAATTGAGTTCTTATCACTATTGCTTGTTTTACAGGTAAGACCCGCACTCCGAGCCAGTTGGAAGGCTCTCGTCGAGGTGGAAACAGTATGAGCGCACAGCTCAAGTTCACCCTGAGACCGGAGCCCCGTTTAGACGCAAAATGGCTCAAGGTGGACCTTCAGCGCTTCCTATGGCGAGATGGACTGTCCGAGCTGTGGAACGAAATGATAAGGGACGGAGAAATAGCCGGGGCCTTCAGCGATGGCCTCGTCAATTCCGCAGGCGTTGTTGCCAGAAAAGGTGATTCTTGTTTACATTGTCAGAACGTCTAGTCTACTCTTGTCCTCACCTTGTCAACCCATCTGATTCTACTATGTTTTATAGGCGAGAGTGGGCACTATTACTGTAACCTCAGAGTGCTGTCTTGTCCCTGCTGCGATGGCATTTGTGGCCCTCAGAGTGGCTGCAACTGTGGCCCATGCCAGAAACTTGACAACGAAGAGGACCACACTATTACTGCAGAAAAATACATTCCAGCTCAGCAGACAATCGATTCTTGGCTGTGGGGCGCCCAACCTTGTAAGTGAAGATGAATCTCTATTCAAGTTACTTCAAGTCAAGAAAATCATCTCCAATTTAGCCATTTACACTCAACCCATATCTTATGCTTCAGCTCCTGAAGATTTGACAATGTGTATTGAATCACTCATCGATGAACAGAGGAGTCTATGTCATCAAGTAGCCAACAGTACTCTCTCTGCAACTAGATTAAGACAGCAACTTACGATAGCTCGTAGATACTTTATTGCTCTATCTCGACACAAACCTACTGACAACAAAGAGCCAGTAGTTCCCAAGACAACTGTCCCTAGTCAAAAAAAGTAAGTCTGTTTCTCTCACGTGTTTCTGTTCACTTCTTGAAATTACCTATATCCCATCTGATACTGATCAATTCAATCACTCTACACTCTTTCAATGTCACATTCCTAATTTCCTGATGATTATTTTGCCACATCTGCAATGTAACATTTCAGAATTAAGGCAAATGAAAAAGCCACAGCTGGCCTTGCAAGAGTTGGTTCCCGTGCCGCCCTGAACTTTTCGTTTGCGTACTTGAGAAGAGCTTGGAGATCAGGCGAAGACATCGACTTTTGTAGTGAATTATTAGCTGAATCTTTGGAAGCTCTGCAATCATTGCCTGAAGCCACTTTGTTCGATGAAAGCAACGTTTCTCAGGTTTGGCTGGAAGTTGTCGAGCGTTCTGCAAAATTTCTGAGACAAGTTGTGACGGGGTTTGTACTTTTTCCACGAGTGATTGGTTTGTCAACTTGATTGTGCCGATGCAGACACGATTGGTCAGCTATATTCTCCTTTTTCAGCGATGTCGTCTCAGGGAGGATATCGTGGTGCCCAGTGCCACTTGCAGATCAGCATACAGCCCTCTGTCTTCTTCTAGAATTGGCTACGCAACAGGGAACCCTTTCAAGCCTCTTAGATGCAGTGATCTTGCTTCTGCAGCTCAGCGAAAAACCGAAAGATCAGGACAACAGAGTTATGCCCCCAGGCTGTTCTGCCCCTCTAATACCTCTACTGCGGCGCTTCAGTTGCATCAATGGGCCAAAAAATCGTCGCATCGAGGAAGCTTCATTGCCGGGTCCTTGCGAAGCTTTGCTAAAGTATCTACAAGTACCCGAGGATGAGTCGCTAGCCGTCGATTTGCGCAAGGCCGCCGTTATCGTTATGTGCCACTTGTGCCGTTTGGCAAAACCCCTGCTTCCTCCGATTCCGGATCTGTTGAGATCCGAAACGCACACTTTCCAAGAGGTGCTCGCTTGGGGTAACGTGCACTTTGGCAGTGGATCTCCTCCTCACTATTGCGATGCCATCGCCGAGATTGGGGTTAAGCAGCTCTGCTGCACCGAGAGGGCCCTGCTGATCTTGTCGTTCAGCGGTAAGGTCTACATGATGTACTACGGATCGGAGAACCAATATCCTCTGAGCGTGTACGGCTTCTGCGAAGATGTGATGATGATCGCCGCCCACCCGGATGGCAAGCACCATCTGGCACTGACAAGCAAGGGCATCGTCTACTCGTGGGGAAACGGCGACGGGGGAAGACTCGGACATGGCGACAGTTTCTCGTGCGACGAACCTCAAGTAAGTCCCGATTCTTGCCACCTTCCCGGGGCACCCGATCATTTTACACTCATCCAACGCTCTGCGATCTCAGGTAGTGGACGGCCTTGTAGACAAGGTGGTGACGCAAATCGCCTGTGGCAGCACCTACTCAGCCGCGATAACGAGCAGCGGCGAGCTGTACACCTGGGGCCGTGGCAGCTACGGGCGGCTCGGTCACGGCGCCTGCGAGGACGTGGCCACGCCCCAGCTGGTGGAGGCCCTCAGCGGGCACACGGTGAGCCACGTAGCCTGCGGTAGCGGCGACTCGCAGACTCTCGCTGTCACAAGCTCGGGCATCGTCTTCTCCTGGGGCGACGGAGACTACGGCAAGCTCGGCCGAGGCGGCAGCGACGGCTCCAAGAGCCCCAAGATAGTCGACAAGCTGCTCGAGCAGAACGTCGTGCGGGTATTTTGCGGTGGCCAGTTCTCCGCAGCTCTCACTGCTCATGGCGAACTCTTCACCTGGGGTAGGTTGAGCAATATCTCCTCGGATTCCCTTGTATCGTCTCACCCTGACTGAGCGACACCCTCTTCTTGTGCGTGCTCGTAGGCAAGGGTGACAACTACCGTCTGGGCCACGGCAACGAGGAGCACGTTCGCTTTCCGAAACTCGTCGAGGCCTTGCGAGGCTGCAGGATTCGCGAGCTCGCCCTGGGCAACAGCCACGTGCTCGCGCTGAGCGAGGACCAGATGGTGTACGGCTGGGGTCGCAACGACTGCGGCCAAATTGACCCGGCGCTCGGCCAAGCTCTCCTCACCGAGCCGATCCTCTGCCCGAGCCTGAGCTCGGCTCGGGGCCTCGCGGGCCTCGCATGCGGCCCGGCCCAGAGTTTCGCCTTCACCACCTCGGCCTGCTCTCTGCCCCAAAGACTCGCCTTCGTGCTAGACGTGCGCGAGGCCACCTTCAAGCTCCTCGACGCCCTCCTTGCCAGCACGTGTGACGGTGAGTGTGCGCGCTCTACCTCCTAGTCCTCTCCTGGCCCAGTCTCCTGCTCCAAAGCGCAATTAATCTTCCAGGTCTGCCGGGAACGAGGCCGCCCGACCAGGATCGCGAGTGTCTGATCGTCGCAGCGCTAAATTTGCTCAGACTGCAGCTTCACGCAATGATAACGCACAACGTGGACGGCAAGTCGGTCGGGCTGGGCAGTGGTAGCAGTCTGCTAGCCTCGATCAAGCAGCGCTGCGTGAGCCTGGCCAGCGTCTCCGGGATCATCGCAACGGTACAGGAAGCCGCACAGGCGGTGCTGCAGACCGGTTGGAGTATACTTTTGCCCACAGCCAATGAACGCGCCAAAACGCTCTCTGGTGGGTGTCCTCGTTGGTATCGAGCCCCCCTCAAAGGACAACTCAGTCTCATTCTGTACTGCTTTATACTTTTAGGCTTCTTGCCGAACGCGAACGCGCTGCAAGAGACTGGAGGGTCACCCGGGACGAGCAGCTGCGGGCAGCAGTTTATGGCTGACCTGCTCGTTTCGAGTCTGATGGCTGATGGCGGTCTCGAACTTGCTCTAAAAAATGCCATCAATACAGAAGCCTCGAGTACTTGTAGCGACGAAAACAACGACGATGGTGGTGAGGATGACAGGAAGGACGTGATTATCGGTGACGTTAGCTCTAGTCTGCTCGGCAAGGATCACATGAGCGAGAACAGCGAATCGAAACATAGCGCCAGTACAATATCGCTCCTGCAGCTCGTGAAACAACTCGTGCGCAACGGCACGTGCGTAACCCAGTCAAAATTTGGCATCCTGCAACAGCAACAGGGAAACAACCAGGCGCCGCACAAGCATCACAAGAGAATCGACAACTCGCCGAGCTTGAGCTTACTACTTCGCTTTCAACGACTGCTTGTCGCGCGAATGCTCAGCTGTGTCGGAAAGTGTGTAAATGGCTCCGAAATTCAGGACCAAGAAATATCGGGAATCGAGTCATTACTGAACAAGTACGTCGTCCAGGTGCGCAATCATGTGGCCGAAATAATGCCCCAAGCAACCACGCTCGCGAGCATCAGCAGCAAACACTTTGTGGCGGTAGCAAACATTCTCAAGGGAGACATTGTCAGCGTTTTGCTCCCGGAGCTCGTCATATGTTTGATCTTATTGCAGGTAAAAAACTTGATACGGTCCATCGAATGTTGGCCTGCACAAATCTATTATTTGCACCTAGTATGAAATTATCCTTCAACCATCAACTTGATATCATATCCTATTTTTTTTCTTCTCATATTCTCATATTCTATTTTTCATCGCCATCATTGTTTTCCATCGCGTGTCACGCGATACATTCTAAGCTGTTTATCATGGGAGGAACGGCCGAATTGCGAGGCATTCCTTATCGAAGCAAGATTTCTTGACAGAGCTTCCGTCACTCTCATTGTCTGAGGAACATACATCCCCTATAGAGCCACAGAGCCATCGGGAAGATATCAAGAACCCAACTTCAATATCATTATTAGTATCAAAGTGACGGAAGCTCTGTCAAGAAATCTTGCTTCGATAAGGAATGCCTCGCAATTCGGCCGTTCTTTCCATGATATATTGAAACATAGCGAGGGTATAATTTTCATTATTCCACCAAACGACATGAGGCCGTATGAAGTCGTTTACCGCATGAAGCTTAACATCTGCTTCGTGTCTTTATCACTAGATGGCAACCTTAATTTATGGTTGTTTTACCAAAATTTCAATGTTAACCCTTCTTCAACCTGATGTCAATCCACCCGATTTACAATAGTGTCTGAGACAGGTCTCTCTTCGTCTCACTGACGAGCCCAAGAGAGAGACCAGGGCGAAACACACACTTAATATCACACATCTTTTTCACAGTTTGAATAATTCAGTACGGTGTAGAGACAAGGATGGAAACTACCATCAGCTCTGCATTTGAGACTAATAATGATGTTGAAGTTGGGTTCTTGATATCTTCCCGATGGCTCTGTGGCTCTATAGGGGATGTATGTTCCCCAGACAATCAGAGTGACGGAAGCTCTGTCAAGAAATCTCGCTTCGATAAGGAATGCCTCGCAATTCGGCCGTTCCTCCCATGATATATTGAAACTTAGCGAGGGTATAATTTTCATCATTCTAAGCTGTTATTGAGCAAAATCATCTCTGGTTATTCTCAAGTCCCATATTCTAAGGTCATCGCAAATGTTGGATTTTGAATTTTATTGTCAACAAACTAGTTCGACATAACTCATGCACTTCTCCCGTTAGATTGACTATCCGATGCTGCTGCTCGAAGTGGATTGGATGAGAGTTTTCTCACCAATTTTGGAAGCTTGTGACAAATTCAATCACCTGATACCCACCATCGAAAAGGATGATGCGGATGACCTCTCGTGGCCGGGGATTATCGCACCGCAGCACAACAACAAGTTCTCATCTCACGACGAGCCGTCTCTGATACGCTGGGCTGATCTAGAGAACCATAACCGCGACGGAGGCTGCTGGGTCGTTATGAACAACGGCGTTTACGACGTTCAAGACATATCTGGCTACGATAGAACTGTCTCGGTACGATTGCGCCACTTTCGATATCTCCTTGTTGTCTCGAACCAGCTCAGTGTTTCTCCAATGATAGATTTCGTCCCGCAGGTTGGTGGTGGCAATCAAGACAGTCATCTGCGCTTTCTCGGCCCCGACACGCACCACGGAATGATGGACTCGTACTTCGTGGGGTACTACTGCCAACCCGAGCCCGACAACACGCAGTTCTCGATCGAGGTAACGGACGTCTGCTCGGGCCTGCTGGACGCTGAGCGCGCCCTCAGCTTTCTACTCGGCCTCCACGCGTACCGGCTGCGCCAGAGCGTGCCTGTGCAACCAGCCGAGGAGGAGGCTCGCGTCTGGCTCGAGTCCAATTTTTTGCGCGGTGGTCTGCAGGTGTTGCAGCCGCCCAACCCCTACGAGGAGGAGAAGGGCGAAGCCCGAAGCAACAGCTCGACGGCGGCCAACTCACCGACGGAGACACCACTCGGCGCGCCCAGTGGTAAGGACGACAGCGCTTCGCGACGCGCTGCCGACGAGCGTGTCCAGGGCTTCCTGCACGCCCTCGCCGAGACGCACAAGGGCGACTGCCACGTGCAGGCTTTCGCCGCGGTGGTCGAGCGCCACTGCAAGGAAAGCAACTACCTCTCGCACATCGATTTCAGCGGAGACCACCCCATTGAGGAGGCGGGTCGGTTGCTGACGGCCGTCCTGCTCAAACACCTGGCGCTAGGACAGACGGCCCTGTCGCTCGCGGATCAAGAGCTCGCCGAGGGTGGTGGCGCCGCCAAGCTCGACAAGGCCCTCGGCGAAGTCGCGAGGGCCGTACACCAGACCAAGTGGACCCTCATCAGGATGCGCCAGCAGCAGAACCGCAGCTACAAGGAGGTGTGCGCACCCGTGCAAGAGCGCTGCAGATTCCTCCTGTACGAGGTGAGGCCCGCGACGAGCTACGAGATAAGGGGACTGCGCAGCGCCAAGCCCCTCTTCACGGAGCCGCGTCTCAAGAGGGCGGTGAAAGCGGTAATCGCCGACATACGCGACAATGACTCACCCTCCAAGCCAGAGGACATCGTCAACGCCTCCATACAGAACGCCAAGGCCAAGCAGAGGAGTGGTGGCGATTCCGGCGGTTCCGTCTCGGCCTCACCCGTGGGCGCAACCGAGGAGAAGGTCCTAACCAGCTCGGCGTGCGCGCTGTCGCCCAAGCTCGAGGAGGCGGCGTGTATGACCAACGTCATCCGCCAGCTGACGGACAAGCTGAGCCGCAAAAGCCTCGTGACGGACGCACACGAGCTCGTCGCCAGCATCACCAACTTCGTCATGAAGGAGGAAAACGGCGACGTAGAAACGCTGAGACGGGCCATGTACTGCCAGATACAGCGAGTCAACATGAGGAAGCGGGGCCTGCTCATGATCCAGGAGTTGCTGCAGAAGGATTGCCTCGTCACGTCGGCCAAGTACTCGCTACTCAACGGCATACTGGGACTGACACACGAGAGCAGGCATCTCTCGTCGGGCATTACGCACTGCCTCGAGAGCATTCAGTCCGTAACGCCCTACCTCAGGCTGGAAATCATACTCGCCGAGGCTAGGGTCAGCCTGTGGGCCGTACGAGCGCTCAGGGCGTACGTGATACAAACGGAGTTGCCGAGCAAATCGAGCAAGGTCAGTGGTAAGAGCAGCCTAAACCAAGGCACTTACACTTGGCTGAGAAAGTTACCCAGGGCGAGGTTTCTCCTCACCATTTTCGGCATGCTCACCGGATACTATCACGCAAACGAAATAGGGCAGTCGGTGAATTCGGGGCTGATTTCGAGTGTACTAACTTTGCTCAGGCAGATTGGGCCGACAAAAGCTTCTCATGTCGATACCAGAGAAACCAGATCCAAGGAAGTGACGGCCATCTACGAAGACGTTGTTCACAAGAGCAAACCGCAGTCGCTTCAGTTGAGTGGGCCCGATTTGGCAGCACTCATGAAGATTGGGACCAGGGTAGTCAGAGGAGTTGACTGGAAATGGGGAGAGCAGGATGGCCCGGCACCTGGCGAGGGAACCGTCATAGGTCAGTTTCAGTTGATTTCAGTTAGTTAGTTGAGGGTTTCCACCTTCGAACACTCAATTGACCTTTGATGATTATAAAAGTGCTTTCCAAATAATATTGTTTCATGCTCATCGATTACTGGATGTTCAACTCTTATCATCGAATGAGTACAGGTGAACTGGGAGACGATGGGTGGATTCGCGTGAAATGGGACAATGGCGCAACCAATTCCTACCGCATGGGCAAAGAGGGGAAATTTGATTTAAAACTCGCCGAGCCACCACCTCCACCGGAAAGCGATTCGGACAACGAGTCACCATTATCAGATTCGAACAAGTTCGATTATGAAACTAGTCGTGAAGTCCATCCCACCACTTGTCTAAAGACGGCTTCAGTCACAATTCTGCGGGTACTTCTACTATCGTGTGGAATTGAGGCCGACAGAGTCCAGCTGTCAGCTTTGAGAACTCTTTCCTCTATTCTGCGTGGTGTGATATCCAACGCTAACAAATTGGACTCTTGCCTCCAAACTCAACTTGGTAAGATTATCATCGCAAACAATTAGTTCGTACAAAACGCCTTTGTACATTATATCGATGGGATACAATTCACCGTATAGCTCAGCCGTATAGTTAACGAAATTCATTTCATCAATGGCTCTTTTCGGGTAATACTATGGTGCCAATCATGCAAATATATAAGTTATCGCGAGTATCACACTCGATTATCTTGCTAGTTTTCTACTTTCTGGGATGGAATTTTGAAACCCAGTTGTAGTCATTAAGATGGAGCTTATATTCTCGATTATCATTTTCAGCTAAAGAGTTGGAAGAATCGTGGGCTAGTCTTGGATTAATACGAGCTATTGCTACTACGCCAGCGTTTTGTCGAGCATTAAGCACACCTGTCTGGGTCAATTTCCTCCTCAGCATCATTGCCGATGAGTCGTCTCCTAAATTACGAAAACAGATTATTGCTGTGAGACTACTGGGCTGCGTATTGCCTTTCTTTTCCATGAATTTATCCGATATGTCTGCCTTTTTCGAAAAAGCTTTCCGCTTATTAGGGCGCATTGCGCTGATGTGTGATGCGAGCAATGAACTTCACTCGAATAAGTGTCGAGTATCGCTCACAGCGTCCAGAAGCTCAACTTTGGCAGAAGAGATGATCTCGCTCATTCGCAGTTTACATGCACTACCGGGGTGGAATATTGCTCTGAATACATTTCTCTCGGAGAAATTGGCGCTTGCCTCTGACCTTCTCAGTGATGGACCCCTTTTCCACATTCAAATGAATGAAAATGGAGGAGAAAACAGTATGATCATACAGCAAATAGTCATGGCTGCTGTGAGTGTCATCGGTGGCTTGGACAAAAGGCCTAGGATAGGTGGAGTCGTTGATATCGATGGACAACTTGGTACAATTTGCTCTTTCTCTCAGCATTCGAAATTAAATGTGCAACTGCAGGAAGATGGAACACGCAGGAAGGTTCCTTTCGGAGCGTTTAAGGTATTGTATCTGTAAAATTTAACCAACTTCTTTCTTAATCGAAAAAATAAAATAAGGAATAACTTATTCCCACGCCAGGTCGTGTGTGATAAATTTCATTTGGAACGTATGCCAATGACAGAGCAGTTGCAAACCACTTGGGCGAGCCTACTGTTGGGTCATTCCGGCATGGAGAAGAGACCCGGAGCGGTCCCTGTGATAGTTGGGACAGTTAACGCGTCTGTCTTACGTATGCAACAACAGCAACTGGCAGCTCTCAATGCAGGCAAAACTCTCATAGAACATCAGTTGAAACTTAGAAAAGTTTTGAAATGTGTAATTACAAATAATGGCGAGACCCGAGGTACTCTACTACGAGAGTTACTCGCAAGAGCTACTAAACCACAACCCCTGAAGCCAGCCTTCAAGATGGAAGAACTCGAAATGACAGCTCTAATCGTTAGCCAGTATTTAGCCTCAGAGTTAAGGCATACTCCTATACACTGTCCAGGTAATGAATTCAATTGGCAAATACTATCATTTCATCATTCTCCTCCGATTTGCATGGCTTGATGACTATCAAGTTTTGTAGTAGGAGTCTCCTCTTGCATTCATAATGATCAATCTAGATATCCCTTAAGTAAGCACTATGATCACAGTATGGTATGATGATTCTTACAGCTGGCATCACCTCGGATCCCGCAACACCGACATCCGATATTTCTGCGATATCCTTAACATCTAGTCACAGACGGCAACGTGGAAAGAGCGCCATTAAAACTAGCAACGCTATCGTTGGGGGTAGAATAATAGCACCGTCAATGAGCCCACTTATAGCACAACTGACCGAAATGGGTTTCGAGAGGCGCAGCGTCGAGCTGGCCATCCAGAACCTCAGTCTCGCCGAAGGCAGTAATATCACGCCGGAAACAGTTGTTGGCTGGCTGCTCGAGAATCCCGATGTGAGCGTTAGCGACAGCGAGACCGTATCGAGCACAGAAGGCGCCTGTGAATCGGATGATTCGAGCAGTGAGGATTTAGACGACGATCTGTCCATCCAGGAAGCGGGCAACTCGTCTCAACCCACCTATATGAAGCGCTCCGACTTTCTGTCCGTGGACGAGTACGCGATCTACGTCAGGGACAACGTAAAAGCTGGCATGCTCGTAAGGTGCTGCAAGACGTACGAGGAGGTCGAGTACGGTGACGTGGGTCAAGTCGTGAAGATTGACCCCGAAGGGCTACACGACCTTAATGTGCAGGTATCGTGGCAGCACAAGGGTGGCACGTACTGGGTACGCTTCATACACATTGAGCTACTGGGACACCCACCCTCCTTACCAGGACCACCAGCCCTCAAGGTTGGCGACAAAGTAAGACAGAATTCTTTCACAATTCTGTTGGATATCGACCGTGTAGTTGTAAAATACGCAAATTAATTCTGTCGATCTTCCGCTATTGTTCTTTTCAGGTTCGCGTGAAACCGTCGGTTGCTGTGCCCAAGTATAAATGGGGCTCAGTGAATCACCAGAGTGTGGGTGTTGTGATAGCCATACTAAACAACGGCAAGGATGTGTCAATCGATTTTCCGCAGCAGAGTAGCTGGACCGGTTGCGCCGCTGAGATGGAACGTGTGCCGTCATGTCACCACTCGGTCACGTGCAACTCTTGTCACGTTACACCGATATCGGGACCCCGTTTCAAGTGCAAGCCCTGCGACAACTACAATCTTTGCGAAAACTGCTTCTACATAAAGCGTTCCCATCGACACGGCTTCAATCGAATCGCCGAGCCTGGCTCAGCGGCTGTGTATGCGGGCCGCCCGGGCAGATATCACAGGTATCTGACGATTTACACCTTTAAAAAGACAGTTATCTTGTCAATAGCACCTACTTCGGGCTTCGTCTACTTCTTTCGCCAAATAATAGTTATCCCAATTGTCATGACAAACACGGAGTCATTCACATGAGCGCAATAGTCGATCTTTGATGAAGTTTCACGCATTATACCGACGAGTCATCTGATGACGTGTGACCGCCCGATTAGTTAGACCCCTAGTGTGACGGATTGGCTAATCGTTCAACCGTTTTGCAGGCAAGATGTAGGTGAACCGGCGCTACTCGAGGACTGGTCAAAGTGTATCAGGACCCTGAGCGTGTCGTCGAACGAGCGCTGGGCGGGCAGGCTCGTGGACGGCTCTGGCAGGTGCTGGCAGAGCAGTGGCAGTCAGGGGGCTCACTGGATAAGGTTGGAGATGATGCCGGACGTGCTGGTGCACTCGCTTAAGCTGAGCGTCGACCCGCACGACAGCAGCTACACGCCCTCGCTCATAGTGGTGAGCGCTGGCGAGACTTTCGAGGCCACCCGCGAGCTGGCCACAGTCAGCGTACGCCCGGGTGAGTCGACGGTAACGCTGCTGGGTGAGCTTGCCGAGTACCACGCCTGCATCGAGATAGCGGTGAGGCAGTGCTGCAACGGTGGCATAGATTGCAAGATCCACGGGCTGCACGTGATCGGCAGGAGGCGCTCCGCCGATAGCCAGCTCGCCGCCTCGGTGTCGTTCCTCGCGTCCGACTGGGAGGCGGTGCAGCAGCGCATGTGCGCGCGCCGGCTCAGTTGCGAGCTGCAGCAGCCCCTGCAGCAGGCCCAGCAGCAGTCCCAACAGCAGCCGGAGTCGGCCGTGTACGTGTGGGGCCTCAACGACAAGGATCAGCTGGGTGGCCTGAAGGGCTCCAAGATCAAGCTGCCCGTCTATAGCGAGGTTCTCTCCAGACTCAAGCCCGTACACATTGCCGGTGGGTACCTCCGTCTGCTCACGAACCTCTCCAACCGAGACACCGAGAATCCCTAATCCCCCACTTTCCTCTTCGCGCTATCATTCTTGTAACAACACTTAGTCTGACTCGGTCGTTGTTTGCTCGCTGTTGCAGGTGGCAGCAAAACTCTGTTCATCGTGAGCCAGGACGGTAAGCTGTACGCCTGCGGCGAGGGCACGAACGGCCGTCTGGGCCTCGGCGACAACAACAACGTGTGCGAGCCCAAGCCGATCCCATTCCTCAGCCAGTACGTGATCAAGAAGGTGGCGGTGCACTCGGGGGGCAAACACGCGCTCGCGCTCACGCAGGACGGCAAGGTGTTCTCGTGGGGCGAGGGCGAGGATGGCAAGCTCGGACACGGCAATCGGGCTTCGCTCGACAAACCACGGCTGATCGAGGCGCTGCGCTCGAGGCGCGTTCGCGACATAGCCTGCGGCTCGGGTCACTCCGCGGCCATAGCCAGCAACGGCGAGCTGTACACGTGGGGCCTGGGCGAGTACGGCCGGCTCGGCCACGGTGACACCGCCAGCCATACCAGACCCAAGCTCGTCGAGGCGCTGCTGGGACAGCGCGTCGTTCAGGTCGCCTGCGGCAGCCGCGACGCCCAGACGATGGCCCTCACCGAGGACGGCCGCGTCTACTCTTGGGGCGATGGCGACTTTGGCAAGCTCGGCCGGGGCGGCAGCGACGGCTGCTACTCGCCGCTTCCAGTGGAGCGCCTCAACGGGCTGGGCGTAGTGCAGGTCGAGTGTGGCGCCCAGTTCTCGTTGGC
Source organism: Eretmocerus hayati (assembly GCA_029851415.1). Taxonomy (NCBI): domain Eukaryota; kingdom Metazoa; phylum Arthropoda; class Insecta; order Hymenoptera; family Aphelinidae; genus Eretmocerus; species Eretmocerus hayati. The sequence continues at coordinate 191,444,294 of CM056742.1, read as the reverse complement.
GCTCACCAAGCTCGGCGAAGTTTGGACCTGGGGCAAGGGCGACTACTTCCGCCTGGGCCACGGCAGCGACCTCCACGTGCGTCGGCCCAGTCTCGTCGAGGGGCTGCGAGGCAAGCGAGTCGTCCACGTGGCTGTTGGGGCGTTGCACTGCCTGGCGGTGACGGAGCAGGGCCAGGTGTACGCCTGGGGTGACAACGACCACGGACAGCAGGGCAACGGCACGACATTCGTCAACAGGAAACCCTCGCTCGTTCACGAGCTCGATACAGCCAAGCTCAACAGGGTAGCGTGCGGTTCGAGTCATAGCGTCGCTTGGTACCTCGGTGACCAGCCGGCCCCGGGTTGCCTGGAGCCGGTTCCCTTCCCCACTGTCAGGGATCCCTTGGGCCGAGCGATCCTCGGCTTCCCACCGGTACGTGACGTCAGCCTGTCGATGGGGCGACCGATGGCATCCCTCTCAATGAAGATTCTGTTCGCAGGACAAGGGCGAGACGACCTTGGGAACGGCGCCACCGGTCAAGAGCAGCAGGGCCTCTCTGGCCCACATCATTCTGTCGCTCGAGAGTAACGTCGCCAAGCAGCAGGCCCTTCAGCACGTACTCAATGCCCTCTTCATCATGCAAGCCCGCAGAGCTGTAGTCACGGCATTGCAGAGTCATGCCACGCAGAATTGCAATGCCCAGCACCAGTCGGCCGATGCACACCGCAAGGCTGTCACAACGGGTGAGTGAGCTATCTGGGATGATCGTCCAATGAAAATATTTCCATGCTCTTCTAACCGGGTGGGGTTTCCCAATCCAAAATCCTCCAAAAATTATACTCTGGTATCAAGTTCGGTCGCCATGTTCACTCTTCGAACCTTGATTTTGTGGTATGCGTATGATTCAAATAATGAGTGAGTGTGGAGTGGAAGAAATTGTTCAATTTTGTGATATTTGTATAGATAATTACTTGATGCTTAAGGGATTGAAGTAGACCAGAGAGGAATGCAAGCGTCTAGTCTCACTCGTTGCTTCTGATGACGCTGTTGCAGTTGGATTGCTATTTTACCATGATTTCCATATTATCGGATGTATCCCACTCAGAACTCTTGAGATACTATTTTCCTGTCCGTTGAGAAAAATTTTCTGAGATCGAATAACATGTATCGTGTCGATGCCAACAGGGTCGACAGTAGCACAACCGGCTGCCACAGCCACAACAGGGAGCTCGGCGGCAGTGGCTATGTCGCACACAGGATCGGCAATCGCTGCAGGCAGTAGCCACAGATGGACCAGTGGTGGCAACAGCAGTGATACCGGCTGCGAGGAGATAGCTCAAGGTGGCGGCGAAGGTCCCGCCAGCGTAACCGAGGCGGCCAACCTCATGGCTGCTGCAAGCCCTCGGCTGAGCCCATCCGGCTCGGACGAGTGCCCCCTGGCGGTGTTTCCGTCGGTGTCGAGCTCCGCAAGCCTCTCGTCACGGGCCTCCAGGATATCCTCAAGCAGCGCGATGAGTGTCATCGCGGCTACGCTTGCTTGCAACGCGCAGCTGATCGGTGAGACCACCACAGCAGCCAGCACTGCGTCAGAACCCGCTCTAGACGAATTTACCTCGCAGGTGAGCCGACAGATTGTGCCAGCTAGAAATCAGAGTGCAGCTTACTCTTGCCTCGAGAGTACGCCACTTCGGTCTGACACACCCGTGACGACTGCCGTAGTAGATCCTTAGGCTTAGTCGTAAAATTAGATTGTTCTATTCTCGATCAGAATTGGCAACCTCAAGTTAAGGGATTCTCTAGAAATCCCAAGCTATATCGTCGGCCCCTACAAAGATTAGAGCGTCTTGAACGTCGTACGAAAACTAGCACATCGCGACTTTATCACGAAAACAAACTAATTCCGTCTACACTTTCACATTGGCGGGATATGTTAGAAAGTCGAGATGTGCTAGTTTTCGTCGGGGGTTTGAGATGTGTTAGTCTTCCTAGAGCTCGACGATATGTTCTAATCGGGGGAGTAGAAATTCAATAATTTATGCAAGTTTCGGAAGCAGACATCTGATTTGTGCAACAATTGAACTGAATGCGGGAAAAGGTCATTCCACAATGTAGAGTAAGAGGTCCGGAATACTGATTCTCAATGGGATTTTCTCCCAGACTTGCGTGGCCGAGAATACAAAGAGTTCGATCTCCAATCGTCAAGTTGGCTTCCTGAATGGAGCTACAGTAAAAACCTTCGCCTCGGACGAGACCATGCTCATGTTACGTCAATCATGTGTGTGAATTTTACAGCGCTCAACTTGAACGCTCTTTCGCCGATGAGAAGCCCATTTGAGGGTAATATTCTAGATTATAAAATCTGTAGAGAAATTCCTGGGGTTGGTCCGGGACGCTGGTCATTGCCGATCATGTTGTCGACCTTACAACGCTTTTGAGTATCGGACGGGCTTCAGCGAGCTCAAAATAAATTTCTCTAAAAACTGCCAAGACAGCTGTGTTAAGTGTATTTAGAGTGGAGGGTGGGGTGGGGGGTTGATAAAAGTTTAAATACACGACAGAACTCGAGATTCTACGTGAACGAGACTGCCACATAACATCTTATTGCAGCTGACGGAGGAGGACACCCGGGCGCTGGTAGAATTGCTCAAGCTGGCCGTGGCGGGCAGGGTGTGCGAGGGCGCGCGCCACACAATAGCCGGGGTGCTGGTGGCCCTGGGCAGGTCCAATCGCGAGATCGGCTCTATGCTGCTCGAGCTGTGCGTCACCGAGCTCGAGGACGCCGCTGCTTGCAGCTCGGTGACGGGCCTCCTGGGCGCCGGCACTTCCACACTCGCATTCACCAGCTGTGGATCGGACGGCGCCAAGCCTGCCCAAGCGATTGTTCAAGAGTCGCCGCACCCTTACGTCGACGACACGACATTGAGTGGCCAGGTGCGGATACCCGGCGCCGAGGCGTTACGCGTCGAGTTTGACCGGCAGTGCTCGACCGAGAGGAGGCACGACCCGCTCACCATCATGGACGCCAGCGGCAGGATCGTCGCGACGCGCTCCGGACGCGATTGGAGTGAGTGGGCTCCAGAGCTGCGCGTCGAAGGTACGTGTGCTACTGCCCATCCTCGGCGGAATAATATCCTTCAAGATTTTCGATGAGTTACCCCGTTCTCTTGCCCGACGCAGGCGACGAGCTGCGCTGGCGATTTAGCTCGGACAGCTCGGTCAACGGGTGGGGCTGGCGCTTTGTCGTCTACCCGGCCGCGGCTTGCTCGGCGACAGCGACGGCCATGGCCACGACGACGACCGGCGACGACAACGACGAGGCGCTGGCCGGCTCGGAGCGGGTGATCCTGTCGAGGGCTAGCATTGCCCTGGCCGAATGCCTGCTCGACGACGACCTCGTAGCCCTGCTCGAGCGCTCAGCGTTGGCTCGGCTGGGAGCGGCCCTGGCCCAGTGCAGCCAGCTCGGTGGTCTCGCGGCCTCGCAGCGCATGTGGGCCCTGGGCAAGCTGCAGGTGGTCGGGCAGTGCTCGGGCCCGGCGAAGCCAGCGCCGGCCCTATCCTGTCTGCTCGGCTCGCTTCCCCAGGCACTGCTCAGGCAGTACGAGTACGAAGATCCGGCCGTCCGTGGTGGCAAGCAACTCATGCACAGTGACTTCTTCAAGTGCCTTGTCGCCCTTGCGTGCGATCTGCAGCTCGGTAAGTCTTATTCTTCCAGATATCCCGTCGTTCATATCCGTAGCCTGCCGCTTTAGTGCCTGAGCTCTGAAAAAAGTTCGTTTGGGGAAAATCCCCTCTTTGTATATCAATGCAGAAGTATAAGGCTGTAACCAAAGGTTGATTGATTCATCACGATGCATCGGACCCTTTTGCCAATGAGAATTGATGGTGTTTTGTTAGAAGACAAGCTTTCATAGTTTTTACGCTTTTCTCCAAAAAAAAAAAAAAAAAAGAACCGTTGGAATCCTCTCATGAAGATTCCAAGATCCTGTTTGTTAAGAGTTTTGAAGCACTTTGAAAAAGAGCAACAAATACGTATGACATTTTCTCAGGAACTTGTGGTATTCCTATGCATTCGACTCGACAAAAATTCACGGATTTGTAGCGTTCAAAGCCAAAAAGGAATTGTACTTACCGGGACTACAGTCGAGTGGAAGAGTTATTTAGGGCTTGATTTGGCCTCAAATTTTTTAATACAATGCGCAGAACAAATTTGGAATAGTCAGAAGAAAACCTGAGTCCGTCGTCCACCTGGAATGGCTCACATGAACCAATGTCAGGTTATCTATAGACCCTTCAAATCCTTGAAAACTCCTGAGATATCCCGTGACATCCTTGAAAGTTTCCTCTTAGTCCCCTTCTCTAATTTATGGATTGTCTTTGAGATGTCGAGAAGTCGAATATCCATATTCATTTATTAGATAGATTGTTCTGTCGCTCGGGCTGCATTCCTAGTTTTCATTTTTCTCGATTCTTTTAGATCATGCTCTGAAAGAGCTTCCAAAATATGTGGTTTTTGCTTTCTTGAAAGAGAAAGCTTTGTTTTTGACCCAGCAAATTTTTGATCGATTTTTCCATTCAGTCTAAAATTTCCTTCAACAAAATTCCTCTTATCACAAAAACGCTTTAACCATCTTGTTCCTCTCGCCAAAATCTAACGATTGTAAGTAACACTCTTTCTCTTAGAATCCTTCAAAACCTTCCATGGATTCATTTTTCCGTCCCTTTGCCTGTTTATGTGTGTATGTGTGATGTCTTTTTTGCGCCACGCTTTCTCTTCTACACTCTACTTTATTGATTTTTCCTTTTCTATGAGTTGTGTAGAATCACTCAAAGATAAAACCAGTGATTTGGCTGCTCTCCTCTCCCAATCGAAATTGATAACTTGATCTCTCGACGATTCGGGTTACCTACGCTATGGTTTTTTTGACTCAGTCTATTGATTGGTTAATACCGAAATTCCATTTAATCTCCATAAACCTCAATTTTTAACAAAAACCGAAGATTTTCAACAAAAACTCCATTTTGAGCATACTTGAACAAATTGTATCGAAATTCCCTTTCAACCAAGTTACAGACTTTGCTTAAAAAACCTCACTCTAGATAACCCAAATCTTTCTAAGTAGATTCCTCAAAAAAATAACTCAAAATATACAAAAATATTTTTTTCGATATTCATACTTTTCTCATATCTCCCCCACAAACTAATCCATCCAAATTTTGATAAACTAAGTTAATACTTTCCCGTCATTCTGAATCGATTGGTTGATATCGAATTCTTTCAAAATCCGTTTTAATACAGTCAAAATTCAATTTATTCTCCAAAAATCCAAAAAATTTCCAAAGACTCCATTTTTATCATCTTCATACCAACTATGTTAAGATTTAGCCTCAACCAGACGATATATCGTGCACAAAAAACCCGAGTGTAGGTCATCTGAATTCCTCTAAGAGGGAATCTCGTCAAAATAACTCGAAAGATAATGAAACAATTTCAACTAAAATTCATTTTGTCTTAGATCTCTCTCTACAACTAATCTATCCACCTTTCAATAAACTAGAGAGATGCTTTTCCAGAATTCTACAACCATTGGTTGGAACCGAATTTGCTTCAACTAGGTCTGAACCCGATTAGAATCCAATTTTCCTTCTAATAATCAAAATTTCCTTGAAGAATTCCATTTTCATCATCTATAAACCAACTCTATCAAAACTTCGTCTTAACCAAACGATTGTTTTTGTATGTTTAATATGTGTATAATATGAGGTGAGAATGAAATGGGCTGGACCACAGGGAAAATAAAACTATTCTGTGGGAATTCCAATCATGATTCTGGAATTTGATCAGTTTTCCAAATTAATCATTAATTTGAGTGATCATCTAAGACTATTTCGCTAAGAGAAAGCATTCTGCTAATCTCTTTTATTAGCGTATTGTTGGAAGATATGTATCCCACGTACTTCATTTTGATTATTTTTCCGTTTTCCTCGTAAACAAGCATGTATTCATGACTCAAGCGACATGATGTATGATCATTTGTGTAACTTGAGTAGTTATATTTTTCTACGAATAAAATTTTGTCCAAGAATATTGTAAAAGCCTGCAGTTGCCCTTAAGAAATCCTTGAATTTTTCAGATCCGCCTCCTTGAAATCCTTGTAAAGTCCTTGAGTTTGGTCCCAAAATTTCCATAGATACCCTATAATCATGATGAAGTATTTCATACGATGAAACGACGATCTCAATACCTTTTTGTAATTTTTCTAACGTCCGTGATAATCATTGACAAGTGGCTTGAGAGTTTTCGTGTAGGTTTTTTAAAAATTTTGGAGATAACGCCATCCTACGGTGAAAATAGTTCTGAAATTCATCCTAAATATCACCAATTTATTGTATTCGACTCCACGTATTCCATACGCCAAGGCTGACTTGGGATGATTATTTTGTTCGTTTACGATGCAGATGAGATGCCCTGCTGCTCGGAGATCCACAAGTGGTCGTGGTTTCGGCGCTACTGTTTGGCGGCTCGAGTGGCGAAAGCGTTAGTGAACCGCACGGCGCTGCCCAAGGCTTTCTGCCAAGAGGTGTCGAAGCGCATAAGCGAGATCGTGACGGACGGCGATGCCAATCTAAAAGATCATGAGAACCACGAGGTGTTCAAGCAGGAGCACGACGAGCAGCTGCTGCAGTGGCTCAACAGGCGGCCCGAGGACTGGACCCTCTCTTGGGACGGCTCGGGAGCCATCTACGGATGGGGCCACAATCATCGGGGACAGTTGGGTGGCCTCGAGGGCGCCAAGGTGAAGCTGCCTCTACCTTGCGAGAGTCTCTCGGCGCTCAGGCCGGTTCAGCTGGCCGGTGGCGAGCAGACCCTCTTCGCCGTCACCGCAGATGGCAAGATCTACGCGACCGGTAAGTCACGACGACTTACGAGAGAGTCCCAGTTGGACCAATCACGACGATTGGTCCAACAGAGACTTTCTCTTCATCCGAGAGAATTTGCAAGCATCGTCTCGTTTCAGGCTACGGCGCCTTGGGTCGCCTCGGCACAGGTGGCGTCGACTCGGTAATGGTCCCAACTTTGCTCGAGTCGATCCAGCACGTCTTCATAAAGAAGGTGGCGGTCAACTCCGGTGGCAAGCACTGCCTCGCGCTCAGCTCCGAGGGCCACGTGTACTCCTGGGGCGAGGGTGACGACGGCAAGCTCGGCCACGGCAACAGGCTCACCTACGACCGGCCCAAGCTCATCGATGCGCTCGTCGGCACCGAGATCGTCGACATTGCATGCGGTGGCCACCACAGCGCGGCCATATCCAGCGCCGGATGGCTCTTCACGTGGGGCAAGGGTACGTCGGAGATCATCATCGGTCTTTTGTAGTTGTTGCACGCCACCGTTTCGACGGTTCACGCTTTTTGTGATCTTACAGGTAGGTACGGACGGTTGGGCCACGGCGACAGCGATGACCAGCTGAAGCCGTGCGTCGTCGCGGCTCTGCAGGGCTATAAAGTGATAGACGTGGCCTGCGGCAGTGGTGACGCTCAAACGCTCTGCGTCACGGACGACGACAACGTGTGGAGCTGGGGTGACGGTGACTACGGAAAGCTCGGGCGTGGTGGCAGCGATGGCTGCAAGGTGCCCATGAAGATCGACTCGCTCGCCGGTCTCGGCGTTGTCAAGGTCGAATGCGGTAGCCAGTTTTCCGTGGCTCTAACACGCTCCGGTGCAGTTTACACGTGGTGAGTTATTTCGCTTGGAGCTTTGTAGATGAATTCGAGTACAAAAAGTCACTCCACTCGTTCTCTCTCTCCCTTTCTCTATCCAGCTGTAATTATCTCTAACTGGGCGAATCCTCGATAAAATTACAATCAATCAATCTCTTTCTTTCCGGCACAGGGGCAAGGGTGACTACCACAGGCTGGGTCACGGCACCGACGACCACGTGCGCAGACCGCGCAAGGTGTCGGCGCTGCAGGGCAAGAAGATCGCGTGCATAGCAACGGGCTCGCTGCACTGCGTCGCCTGCTCGGACAAAGGTGAAGTGTACACGTGGGGTGACAACGACGAGGGTCAGCTGGGCGACGGCACGACCCACGCGCAGCAGAGCCCACGGCTGGTGCACGCGCTCCAGGGTAAGAACATCACCAGGGTGGCCTGTGGCAGCGCGCACACCCTCGCCTGGAGTACGACCAAGGCGACCCACAGCCTGCCCGCGGCCACTCCCATGGAGTACGACCTAGTCAAGGAGCTGCCGTTCGCCGCATTGCACAATAGGCTCGTGCTGCTGCACCACTTTGCCGAGCTGCTTTGCCCCTCGCTGGCCATGTTCCCCATCGGCGGAGGCGGGGCCAGCGGAGTGGCCGGGAGCCCCGTCACCCTCGCCCGGCTAGCGCCGATTCTCGTATACAGCATCAAGGAGGCCACCTTCCGCAAGGTCGTGCAGGCGACGATGCTGAGAGACAGACAGCACGGACCCATCATCGAACTCAACAGGATTCAGGTTAAGAGAGCCAGGGCCAAGGGAGGCCTCGCAGGACCCGACGGCATCAAATCCGTCTACGGACAGATGCTCTCTAAGCTACCGCTGCTCACCCAAGACGTCCTTTTCCTGCCTCACAGAGTCTGGAAGGTCAAATTTGTTGGCAAGTAGTTTTCTTCCACTATCTGCTTTTCGACTTCAATATCTTTCGTGGATAATGGCACACCCTGTCACCAGATATTCTCAAATACTACGGATAGTTGGAACACTTCAAGCCCACTTCGCTCTGTAATATCTTGAAACTTTCCCCACCTACTCTATAGAGTTATCATTATATTCTATCTTTAGTCCACGAAAATTGATCAATCATCGTCGATTCGTAAGAGTTACAGTGCTAAAAATGCCTGTATGGTCTGATTTCGACGTATCTTGAATTATTTAGTCTTCCATCCTTGGCACAACATTCGAGTTTATATTGCGCCATTAACGACAGCCTTCCGTGAAATCTTACTATTGGTTAAAAAAAAAATTGACATCTCGATTTTTGCTATCCTGGCTCCAATAAATCGGTAATTCTTCCTGCGAGGATAACATCAAAGCACCTTTATCCTGTCAATCTGGTTGATATTCAACTGTTGCAAATTGAAATGATAAGGATAAGGTATTGATTGTGTATTATCAATCACTTCAGGGATCCTCCAAAAAATGCTCATAAATAAAGATCGTAAAACCCTAAGATTGCGTAGGACAGCTGTGGCTTATCTGATTATCAATCTGATCTATCACTGATAATTCTTGTATCAATAATTCAAAGGCATTTGCTGGCAACGTCAGGGTGAGTTTGTGCTCGAAATACTTTTACTGTTCCCTTTGTCTAAAATTACTCATTACTGCAGCAGATTGAGTGCACCTCAATCGACCTTGACACCGCAACTTAATGCTTTTTATGATCTGCGGTGAGGTAGCCCCGCCCATTGACGATTTGAAGGGCTCCGCCTTGAGTGTCCTACAAAGGACACTAAAAGCTTCACAATTGGCGCAAACTCTCTTTTCGAAACTCTGTGACCTTGCCAGTCGTTTGTTTTTTTGAAGAATGATATTGCGTTATTATTTTTGGTTTCCAAAATTTTTCTATAATTGTTCTGCCTTTGAATCAAGACTGTACTCAAGTAGATTTCGAGATGACAAAAAGTGGATTATCTCCAAAAGTTACAAAGTTTTTCGGTCTATTCTTGTGGCAGATTATTGATAAATCGAATATCTATCACCTACATTTTTTGCAGTGCACTGAAATTTTTTTTTGGTGTAATGACGCCATCCAAAACTCAAGCAATCTCGGAAATGGGTCCTATACCTGCGTTTTCTTACATTTTGATAACAGCTCCAGCCACGCAGTCACCATCCATTCGACTTCGGGAAAATTTTAAACATGGCTGCAACTAAATGTGCTTGGATGAGTTAGAAATAAATACTGTTTTTTGGAACCAGGAAAGCAAAAACTCTCGAGATGTCAAACTCTTTAAACTAATAGTAAATACATTATCACTTCAAGATGTCCGTGTGCTTCGTACACATGTGTAGAGTCTCTAACAAATCTTTTCGACAGTTGCTGGATCGACTGCCACCTGTTCCTCTTTGTCAATTTACCTTTTTGATGAATGTTTTGCCATTGGATTTCTTTCACAGGAGAAAGCGTAGATGACTGCGGGGGAGGATACAGCGAGAGCGTAGCTGAGATGTGTGACGAGTTGCAAAACGGCTCTCTACCACTCCTAATTCCGACACCAAATGGACGCGACGACAGTGGCACCAATAGAGACTGCTTCCTTCTAAATCCACTTGCCACGTCGCAATTGCACATGAACATGTTCCAGTTTCTGGGCATTCTGATGGGCATCGCCATAAGAACCGGAAGTCCCCTTAGCTTGAATTTGGCTGAGCCGGTGTGGAAACAGCTCGCTGGCATGCCTCTCACTGCAGCAGATCTGACCGAAGTCGACAGGGCCTACGTACCCGGTTTGCTCTGCATCAGAGATATGGACACACAGGAGAAGGTTTTTCAGACGCTCGAAATGCCTTTCTCGACGCCATCGGCTGCCGGGCACGATGTTCCACTCTCTACCAGGTAACATTTCCTCATCCCTGTGCATTAGGGTCACGACTTTCGAGAACCTTGCCCGTGATCTGTCCTTGTTGTGTTGCAAAATTTCAGGTACCGGAAAATCACACCCGAAAATCGTCACGAATACGTCAGACTTGCTCTGAACTATCGGTTGCACGAATTCGACGCTCAAGCATCGGCAGTAAGAGAAGGATTGTCCAAAGTCATCCCTGTACCACTGCTGGCGCTATTTAGTGGCAATGAACTCGAAACAATGGTTTGTGGAAGTCCTGATATTCCTCTCGGGTTACTCAAATCCGTGGCAACATACAAAGGTAAAGATTCTCTCATTTTAACGCAAGTTCATCTAGAGTAAAATTGGCAGCGATGAAGGATCCATGACTAAACTATTGCAATTCGTTCGGCCAGGTGTCGAGTCCTCCTCTCCTCTTATCCAATGGTTTTGGGAAGTGATGGAAGAATTTTCCAATCAAGAAAGATCTTTGTTCTTGAGATTTGTATGGGGAAGGACACGATTACCTCGCACTATTGCAGATTTTCGAGGAAGAGATTTCGTCCTTCAAGTGAGTAGTCCAAGATTGCATGAATAGTTCCAATTTTTTCCAGAATCAATTGTTTGATCGTATCAAATACCTTTTCTTCTAGGTGATGGACAAATATAATCCGCCCGATCATTTTCTCCCAGAGAGCTACACGTGCTTTTTCTTGCTCAAAATGCCTCGCTACTCTTGTAAAAGCATAATGCGTCAAAAGCTCAAGTACGCCATACACTTTTGCAAGAGCATCGATACCGATGAATACGCAAGAGTCCAAGCCGCCACAAATTCCGACACCGATGATACAGACAGTCTTGCAAGCGAGGAGCATACTTCTCTGTAGCTGTAAATTATGTAAAAATGAAACTGTGCGATCCCCTGATTGCTCTCTAATCTAGGAGGCTAATGCTTCACTCAACTCTAAAGTAACATGACTGTCAAACAGTGTTTGTTTTAGAACTCTTAATTTAATCATTGCAAACCGATGCGGAAAGAAATAATCATGGAAATCCGTGGCTTTTCAATCATCAGAATCATCAATATCATACTAGGGTGTGCATCATGCGAATGAAAGAGAATCATTTGATCAATGTGATCGTTGTAGCTTCGACATTTTTCAACTAACGAATGAACACAGGAATTCCTCGCAAGTCTCTTTGTGATGGCGCCCTGAATGGGTGCTTCTTCGCGAATTTTCGCACAAGAATCTATGAGTGTGTGAATGGAACATTCTTGTAAGTTACTTTTATGAGAGCGATTTGAAGGCCTTTGTGCGAAGGAAAGTTGTTGAAATATCTTTGAGACTACTCAATCGCTCAAAATACACAGAAGTACCACCCAAATGATTTCGAGTTGATTAGGTATCACCAGCCCCAAAGAGGGCAATCGAAATACATAAATCGAAACGAGCGTGCTTAGCTCTTTCTCAAATGATTACATATTTTCCTTTTTAAAGCTTTTTAACTTTGAACTGTACAGAATCTATACTTTTTGAAATATTTTCGCGGAAATGTGATATTACGATTATGAATGTAGCAATTGTAAATTTCCTAAGTCAATAAAAGAATAAGGATACGTTGAAAATGTAGTTGAATCTTAATTTTGTGTGGTAGACATTATTCATCTGTATGACCCACATTATCATGCTACAATTATATACTGTGGTTTCAACTGACAATAAGCAAGAGTATCGGGTAGAGTACTCGAAAGAGATCTCTCTATCAAATCAAAATAAGTCCAATCTCACGAAATCTGTATCTTCTGCTTTTGATTAATCATTTCAAACCTTCAGTTTAAAAAGAGCAATCGGTAGCTCCCCTCAAAATCAATTTTTGGCTTGGACACAGATCGCAATAGTGGTTGCCATGTACATGTTTGTAGACACGTTTTTCAGGGGTCACCTTCTTACCCAACGCTGTCGCTTCTTTGGTGGCTAACTTCGTTTTCAAGGTGTGATCGAGTCTAGATTTTTATAGATTTTGCGGGCGAACAAAATCTTGAGAGTTGAATTGATGGAGCCTCGCGCTTCTCGCTGAGCTTGACAGGTCACGTAATGCATCTGTTTGAAATTCGGTTCAATTGCTCCGACCGTACTTGCGGTGTGACATAAAGATGCGGCATGCAGAGCAATTCATGTTGAGGAATCGCAACAGCGCAGGCTCATGCAGAAGTCGTGCCAACAATGTTTATCCAACTCGCGCAACATCAGCAACTGGCATTGCATCCCGACCCAGTACGCCTGCTATTCGCAAAAGCAAAGAGCCACTCGTTGGCTAGATCGGTAATCTAGATAGAATATGATCAACATCTCTCTCACGCTTAGATATATACACTCGCTCACGCATGCAAATTTAGTCGATACTGCCGTTGCTGCTCATATTTCATGCCGTGCAGTGTTTTTTGATCATCCGCCTAAGTTGTTAACGAGATTTTTTTCCTCTCTTAATCTATAAAGTATGCTCGTCCATCAAGGCAGTACATACAGCTTATTTTCGATATAAAAAAGCTGGAACACACTTCAATGAGACAACCAGGATCCCGATTTTCTAATTTGTAAAATTACATCGACTGTAAAATTTTGTGTGTGGGAGAATAGTCACCATATTGCAGACAACGCAGACATTTCTTCAACAGTGATACCCTTCTGTGCGAATCTCAAGATATGAGTATATTATCGCACTTTGGGCCCAAAAATTCAGAAGTTGAAAATTGATGCCCCGCATGTCTAGTCAAAACTTTTTCATTCCTTCTCACATATTGAGTGATAATACATGAGGCTGCCTTTCCATGGACCGACAAAACCCGGTCCAACCACAGAGAACGACACGTCCAGCCAATAAGAGCGCTCCCGGGCGAACTCTGATTGGCTGGACGTGTCGTTTTCTCAGGTCGGATGGAGTTTTGTCCGTCCATAGAAAGGCGGCCTGGACAAAAATATGCGGAAATTTATTTTTGAACGTGTTACTAGAACAGTACATGTGTATATTTGGGAAACTTATTCACAATGTGTCTCGGTCTATTGAAGCATCTACGCGTTCTCTCATCATTTTTTGTGCTCTTTCTTCATGTTCCCACACAGCATGAATATTACATTGAAAGGTCGAGAGGAATATTTCAGCGCGATCGCAAGGGAATCTTTTTATTTTCACATACACTCAAGGAAATCTTGCACGGGCATTGAAAAAGATATTTCATAACGTTCCGTTGCAATATTTCAGTATAATCGTTCTGACAGCTCGCGGAAATGATTCAAAGACTTTCATTCTCATTCTTTCAGCAACTTGCACTGGATTATTGCTGCACGATTCGTGCAACATTTTTCAAAGAAATGTTTTCATGATATTCAAGACAATGTTTAATCGTGATGGCGAGTTCGTGAAGGATTTTTTGGAAGGATCTACTGGGTTTCAAGGATTGCAGAATTTTCAGGAAGCAGCTCTCTGCTGAAAAGAATTCTGTGGAACCTGCGACTGGGAAAATGATTAAACTTGATATTCTTGGTATTTTGCAAAACTTGGCATCCAAGATGTGCAGCATATAAATACCGGCCATTATTTCGAATAATGGTCGAAATTCGTGAGCTGCACGTCTTCAATGCCAAATTTTGCAGGATAGCAAAATTAAAAGTTTTCCCAAAGCCAGTCCCGCACTAAGCCCCGCGAGATCCCATGGGGTCCCACGGAATCATTTTTAGCGGAGCTGGAGAATCTTTCAAACAGTATTGAAGTTAGTATCGTGCTTTCAATGCCGTAAGTATCCGATTCAGATTAAAAAGTCCCACAAGAAATTGTGATCGGATTCTGAAATTTATCCTCTTGTTGTTGCGAAGCCTCTTCTATCTTTGCAATATCCCTTCAACTCGCGAGATGAACATTGTGTCATAGATACGCGGTAGCCATGCTACCCAGTCGTGGAGTTATACGAAAACCTTCATACAAAGTTTGAGATGAAGTTTTGAGCTACTATTATTGTATAACTTACACTCGACAACTTGTCGTCCAGTCAAAATCAACAGAATACTGCAGAAATGGAAGCGTCTGACCCGCTGCACAGTGCGGGAAGAAATTGCAAGTTGGCACAATTTTGCTTGTCTGCTATATATATAAGCGACATCGAGATTTTTCAGAGGGTCATATTAAAGGTTTTTTCAAGCAGAAGATGAATCCTTTTCCCCGGAGAGTCGCCCAGAACTCGTATCATGGTGACATTCATCAGAACGCGAAAATCGGCTAAAAACACAGTATTACCGGTTTAACTGGGAGAGGGAAAGCAATTCCAGAAATTTTTTATGGGGAACAGTGTTGTTGCATTTGTCAAGACAAAATTTTTGATTGCCTGGATTTAAAAAAAACCACATTCTTGAGATTTTTGTGGTTTTTGGAGCCTTTCCTCGGAGAATTTTGAAATTCTGACCGTAGCAATCAAAACATCACAAGATTTGACGTCGAAAAGTGTTTTGAAAATTTTAAATAAATTGATGGTAAGAGCTCTACAACAGTGAAACAGAGAGGTAGCCCGTGAATTGCACAGGAGCTTCGAAAACCCCCCTGAAATTCAGGGTAAAGCAATTTGAGGCATTTTTCATGGGGTACAAGATTGTTGAATTTTTATGACAAATTTTTTAGTTGCCTGGGGTTTTCAAAAAACCACACTTTTTGGAGTTTTTGTGGTTTTGGGGCCTTTTTCCGGAAAATTTTGGAATTCTGATCTCGGAAATCGAAAGAGCACAAAATTTTACGTCGAACTATGACATTGTGGTTCGGAAATTTGAAATAAATTGATGCCACTGAGCTCTGTGACAGTCAAACAGAGAGGTAGCCCGTAAAATTGTACAGGAGCGTTGAAACCCCCCTGAAACTCGAAGGGGAAGTAATTTGTGACAATTTTCATGGGTGATACAATGATCTTGAGGATCTGATGGTATGATTGACTAACAGATATTTCATTTGTAAATCATGTATTGGGAGCAGCGCCGTCTTTAGGCCACCGAGGGCCCTAGGCACTGGATGGTGGGGGCCTATGTAGGGGGATCAGATTTACTTGAAACATTTGCTGATATTATGTAGGGAAAAAGGAGGGAAGGATCTAAAAGATTCT
Organism: Eretmocerus hayati; assembly: GCA_029851415.1. Taxonomy (NCBI): domain Eukaryota; kingdom Metazoa; phylum Arthropoda; class Insecta; order Hymenoptera; family Aphelinidae; genus Eretmocerus; species Eretmocerus hayati. The sequence continues at coordinate 191,428,589 of CM056742.1, read as the reverse complement.
GCGTGAAGTAGGTTCGATTTAACTTTCACTCCAACGTCGAAATTTGACATAAATTATAAGTAATACAGATATATACGAATTTTTTAAGAATGCCTAGCGTGGAAATGTTGTATTTGTATATATAGATGTGAAAAAAATTTTGCTGGACGCTGAGGAATTGGATTTCAAGTCCAGGCAAGAGCCATCAAGCTTTCATCAAAGTTGACACAGGTTTGAATGGGAATGTGCCTAATTTGACACTTTTTTTTGCTGACTTTGCTTGTATTTCTGGCGCATCCGAGCATTTTCCAACGTACTTGAGCTCGTTTCTAAGCTTATTTCAAATCCTACAAAATGAGCTAAAGTACGTCCAATTTCAATCAACCAGAACTAAACTATCTTAATTTTTCCAAAGAGTGATTATTATTGAAATTCTCAAAAATAGGAGACTTCTCCCTTCTAACTTTGCTTTTATTTCTGGCGTATCTGAACATCCTCCAACGTATTTCGATCCATTTTTGTTCTTGTCACAGAGCCTACAAATGAGCTAAAGTACTTTCAATTCCGACTAACCCGAGCCAATCTATCTCAATTTTTCCAAAAACAGATTATTTTTGAAAAATCCAGAAACAAGCGACCTCCCCCTCCAACTTCATTTCTTCCAAAAGTCAAAATTGGAACTCGACGAGTTTGACTGACCCCTTTCTGCTTTATTTTCATCTGGAATTAGATGACCAATTTCAACTCTTGAGAAACTTGAGAAGGATATGTTGAGAAATTCTGTGGCCAAATCTGAACTGGATAAAAGTTGGAACAACTCTTAATAAATCAAGTCTAGTCTAGTTCAGACTTGGCTATCGAATTTCTCAACATATCCTCCTCAAGTTTTTCAGGAGTTGAAATTATGGTCATCTGATTCCAGATGAAAATGGAGCAGGAAGGGGTCAGTCATACTCGTCAAGTTCCAAGTTCAACTTTTGGAAGAAGTAAGGTGGGAGTGGGGAGTCGCTTATTTTTGGATTCTCCAAAAATAATCTCTTTTTGGAAAAATTGAGATAGATTAGCTGGGGTTAGTCGAAATTGGACGTACTTTAGCTCATTTTGTCGGTTTTGGAACAAGCTTTGAAATGAGCTGAAGTACGTTGAAAAATGTTCAGATGCACCAGAAATACAAGCTAAGTTAGGAGGGAGAAGTCCCCTATTTTTAAAAATTCTAATAATGATCATTGTTTGGAAAAATTAAGATAGATTAGTTCTAGTCGATTAAAATTGAACGTACTTTAGCTCATTTTGTAGGATTTGAAACAAGCTTAGAAACGAGCTCAAGTACGTTGAAAAATGCACAGATGCGCCAGAAATACAAGCAAAGTTAGCAAGAAAAATGTCGTATTAGGCACATCCCCATTCAAACCTGTGTTAATTTTGATAAAAGCTTGATGGCTCTTGCTAGGACCTAAAATCTCAATTTCCAGCGTCCAACGAAAAATTTTCTAACATCCATATATATAAACAAAACATTTCAACGCTAGGGCGTACCGATTTTCGAAAAAAAAGTCGAATATTCTCCCATAGATAGAGAAAATTGCTAAATGTGGAACACTTGACGAGTCTGGAAAATTGTCTAGCATCGTGGGCTGAATGAAGTATTCTGAACAACATTGACTTTCACATCAAAATTTGGCATTTTTGCTGCACAACAAACAGAAAATTACCATCTCCGTACGGTAAACTGGGGTGAAGGTGGACCACTTCGGACCTTGCACTGTAATTCTTCCGATCTTTCAACACACTAAAACATGATGTATGGATAGTAGAAATTTGAGTCTTGAACTCGGCTACAAGTTCCGGTTGTCAGATTTTGATTCTGACCCCACGGTTTTTCAAAAACTGCAAAAACCAGGGTGAACACATTCACCCCGTCAACAGGGGTGGAGTTGTCCAACTATGCCTCGCCCGCGTCTAAAGCGTACAGCTCGTAAATTCAAGATTTTGGAAGCATATCAAGATATGTTATGATATACGTATTTTGACCCACTGAACATGATTCCGGTAGTTTCATAACGATACAATGCAACCTCGTAGTCATACGAGATAAATTAGTCCACCTGATATTTGGGAAAAAAATCCAATTTTGTGATAAATTTTCAAAAAATCACAATACGGGCTAGAATAGACCAATTTGAATGTTCGAGGTCACATTTCCTGTGTTCTGTGACATACTTTTGAGCGAGAAATCATCCGTTAGCAGTGGAGGCACAGGATTGATATAAAAACCTGTTTTTGCAATAATACTCGCCGTGTTGAGATCACAAGACAAGAAATATTCCCTTCCGCGGGGTATCTGATCATAGTTTTCCAACGCATAGTCATCATCTGAACACATCATGCACGTGGTCCATTCCGAGATAACACGTCAGAATTCTCTGCTAGCCACAAAAAAAACCTGTTTTTTAGGGATATCAACCTTCAAACTTCATTAAATACCAAAGAAAGTACTTTAGAGTACATTTTCATAGAATGGCAGTTATTTGTTTGAAAAGTGGAGATTCTAAGCCAAGAAATGACCCCCGGCAGGTTTCTGTAGGTGCTTTAGAAGCAAAGATATGATGCTGACAATCTTTTTGGGGAAAGCGAACACCTTCATCCCAGTTTATTGTACTCCTTTATTATAGTACATTCTTGGCATGTCTTTTGATTCTTCTAATGATAAATTCAGCAGATTTTTGATGAACTACTTAAGTCCACCCCGTTTCTTATCGGTATAGAATTGAAAAAAAAAATTTCGCATGCTGTGGTGCGGGCCTTTTGGTGGTGGGGGCCTATAGGTCTGTTCCTGGGTTTGCCTTATGGTAAAGCCGGCACTGATTGGGAGTAATGGATTGTAGGAGAGGAATCATATGTATGAATAATAGTATACTAGCGTTATTGCCTGCCTCGCTAACGCTCGTCCGGCTTGGAAGTGTCTCTGATATAGTATGAGCCCCTGAAATGCTTCTGTAGTTCAACAATGTAACGTTGAGATTTCATAATACAGTGGATTCGGAAAAAATAATTTCCTTGATGTAACCTAGTAACTGTGATTGAGAACTATTGAGTTGGTGTAATGTTGCGCATAGTGAGATTCCTGAATTTCAGTAAGAATCTGGGAATTTTGCTTAATTAATTTAATTTGTTGGAAGGATATTGCGAAATCTACGATTATTCGCCTTATGAATCCTATCCCACTTATGATTTTTACCTAGATGAAAAACGAATCACGAAGGATATTTCTCTCTTCAGCAATGAATAACATATATACCCTTATCACCCGACTCGTTCGACTCAGTCAATACACCAATTTCGAAATAGTTATTTACATCCGATGATGCAATTATACCGAAATAGACAACTATTCGAATCTAATAGACGGTGGTAACTTGAGCGATTTTCACTGAAATTTCAGTGGAAGTTCCACTGAATGATTCCACTTGATCTGATTCAAATCAAAACTATGATGTGGAGCGAATTTTTGTAATGGAATTATCATTCCATTGGACTTATGTGGAGTTCTATTATATGCGTAAACTGCTGCAGATAGACAAAGATCCCACATACTCTCTGGCAATTTTGAATCATTCATGAAACAACGAACCTTCTTTTGAATCGTTTGATTAAATCTCTCTGCAGTTCCATTATGTTCAGGAGTGTCTGGACAAGCTAAACGCTATTCTGCACCAAATTTGTTCAAAACTTCAATAATATACCCTCCAGTATACTCTCCACCTTGATCTACACTCAGAAAACAAAATTTGGCATCCCAACCAAGAACATTTCTTGTACTTCGGACAAAAGATTCTAAGCATTTACCTGTTTCACTTTTACATTTCATGGGATATGCCATTGCTAAACGAGAATAATCATCAATGAAAGAACATATGAAACGATACCCCTTTGGATGTGATTTCGGAGTTATTGGACCCATTTCATCACAATGAATTATCTGTAATGGCTCTGTTGCTCTTGTACGCGTGGAGGGAAATGGCAATTTATTGAATTTTGAGACTAAACAGACTTCGCATTCTAATATGGATTCATCATCAAAAATTGCAGATTGTAGTTCTTTATTTTCTGGGAACCTCTTTTGAAGAGCTTTCAGATAACCTAGCGTAGCATGTCCCATTCTGACGTGCCAGAGCATCGCCCTGTTGTTTTTGATGAATTTGTTGTCTGGTTCAAAAAACGGAGATTCTACAACAGTCGATTCTATCGTTTCCATATCACTTATATCTTGTATTGGTCGATCCCAGATTGTGGTATCAAAGTTCGTGTGTTCAAGAATCAGTTTCTTATTAGAACATTGGGGTGAACGCGTCTGACTGTGAATATATGTATCTGCAGAGACTTTATCCCCTTTTCCTAACGTTCGATTGGTTTCTTCTATTGAACTAGATCCGACTTGATTCGATTCAGTGTTGCTTGAGTTGGACTCATTTAATTCAGCAACCGAGTCATTTATTCCAGAATTTACAGTTCCTGTTTCACTATTGCCACTTGAATTACTAGGAGGGATCTGAGAAGTCACGCTTCGTGTGAAGTATCGAGGCAATGGTATCTTTTCACAATTTGACAGATTTACAAATATTTAATTCTGTGCACTATCTCGCTCATTGAGACTATTCTGCAAAACAGAACTTCGGCTATTTACCTCTAGATCAAGAATCCAAGAAGATTTTTGATAAATGCCTGAAATAAATATTTGATTGGAAACCAGGTCTACGATGTCGAGTTTTTGATTATCAAGGTAAATACCTAGACTCATTCCAGCAAACCTACGCAAAGATAATAAATTAGCAGACAGATCGGTAGCACAAATGACGTTATCTAGTTCAAAGTTGTTGGCACTGTTGATTACATCTATCTTCCCAATACCTTCTGTTCGAATGTCAGCAGAAGTGTCTTTCTTGCACATTTTATCACACCAGGGGATTCGAAATCAATTTCTTCGAAAATGACCTTTGACTTTGAAAGACGTTCAGTTGCACCGGGATCAGCTATGAATTTTTCTATTATCCTACCTTTCTCGCTCATGGGACTGTCGATATTAAAGCTATCAATGCCACAATAAAGAGAATTGCCTTCTCTACTATAAGTATAATTTTGAGATGAAAATAACTCACCACTCGCTGGAGCAGGTCCGTGATTATTGCCGGCCAAGTTAGCTAAGGGAGGTGGCTGAGGTTGATATGCATAGTTGGCTATAATAGGAGGCTGATTTTGATATGCTACGTTTGCTAGAGGAGGTGGCTGGTTTTGGTAAAAACTCATACCATGATTTTGGTAGTATTGCAAGTTGTTTGGGTGACCTCGATTAGATCCGCCACGGCCTCTACCTCTGCTATTGCCACGGTAAGCATTATTCCTCTTCTCATCAACCCTCTTTTGCTCATGAGGCCTTTTCTTTCCTCGCTGACTGGAATAACTACCTCTTCCTCTGTTGGAATTTTGACCTCTATTGTCATTCTTAGGTTGCTTGGTCAGCATGGGACACGTTGCTGCCCTATGATCAGCTACAATTTGCCCACAGTTATAACATATCTGTCTATTAGTTCCTTTCCAAGGGCAATTGAACAACTTATGTTCATTTGTGTGCTGGTGACACTCTCTGCACTTTGGCATCGAGTACTCCTTGCTAGTTCGATTTTGTTTGGAGTTTGTGAACAATGCTGTTTTGGGAATAGCCGAAGCATTTTGAGACTTATAAGGCTCCTTTTCAATAATAAGATCTTTCAATTCTTGGTAATTGAAACCAGGTAGCTTTTTGGGAGTTTGGCCTGGTGCACTTGAAATGGGAGTACGAGTTCTATGAAGAATATCTAAGTGCTGTATGTTAGGAAACAAATGACATACTGCTTCAAAAAAAAGCATGACGGACATCATCCTCTGTAAGCTTCTTCACATCTTCACAGTTATCATGAACAATTTCTTCGAATTTGTCAATGAACTCAGTAGCAGTTTCTTTAGTATGCTCGTACTTTAGATTGAAAAGTTGCTTACGCGCTATGGAAGGAGTGATTTTTGCTTCATTTCGTTTCCAATTTCTTAGAAACTTAAGGGCTTCTATAGGATCTGAAATTTCACTTATTTTCTCATGATAGGTATTAGCAACTCTATTGATCAATATGTCTCGAATCATTCCTTCTTGAGATTCAGGTACAGGATAGATTCTGTCAAGATTTGAGTCCACGTGTACAACCCCATAAGATCTGAGTTCTGAAGAAAATTTGTCCCAAAAATGTTCCCGCTTGCCATCTTTCTCTAATTTATATTCACGTTTGATTCGAAATTGAGTGGGAGTAAGAGAAGGAATTGGAAAATTGTGTGGTTCGGCTGGGTTATCATCCGACTCATCCAGAAGCGGGGCTTGTCTAGAAGTCAACTTCTCTTATTTGTCTAATCTATCACTAAATTCCTTGAGCTTTGACATAACCATTCTTTGATTTTCTGATATAGTCTCAAATGATTTGCTGTTATCTTTCTGCGACTGGATTTGATTTTTAGTGACTTTCTTCAAACAGTCACACAGTTGTGAAACTACTGTCAGAGTGTTCTGATTTTTATCAATGCCATTATCACTCCCACCAGTCACAGCCGACGCCTGGCTACTTGGTCCTGAGATGCTTGCCACTTGGCTAAGCGGAGTGATCTCTTTAGACTTGATCTTATCAGTCTTGAAAATTGGAATTTCCACTACTTCAATACTCTTGACTACAGGGAGAGATTTGAGATTGGGGTTCACTGATGGTGATTGTTCAGCAGAACTACTCGGAGTCGAATCATCGATTTTCTGTTTCCTCAAATTTCTCATTTACACTTTATACTTTCCCAATCATCTATTGAGAAATATTCTTCCTGGCGAGCTGTAATAAACCAAAAATGAATCAATAAAGACTCATAGCTCAATGGCTTGTCTCGACTTTGCTTCGAACGCAGGCCACTGGTATCAGAAGGACTGAGTTGAAACGAGCAAAATTGTATAGAACCCGAACTCAAGGTTGAACACAAAAATATTCTAGTCATCCTAGAAAAGGCACGCACAGCGCAAACCATTTCCAAGGTGACCCAGCGTGCAATTCGGCGTCTAGCTAGCTTCAAAGGTTACAAATATCCTTCATGATTCTCAAATTACATGCAAGAATTCTCTAAATTGCAATTTCTATTTGGCCTTCCAGAATGAATTCTAAAATTCATATAAGTAATTACTTTTCGTCAAGATGTATACACACCTAGACTATACTCCATTTCTTGAGTACTAATCGTGAATTTGTCTCCGTTTATTTTGATGAAAATATCCTGGCCTGCATGAGTCGTCTCAAGACTAAAATTCTCCTTGCAGTGTTTAACGAACCTTTCAAAAACTCTAAAATGGATAAACAAAATATCCTTAGTGTTTCTTTCCCTGAAATCACTCATTTATAAACAATCCATCGAAGACAAAGCGAATGAATGCCAGATGTATGTAATTTTTCCTATTCATCGGATTATGGAATTAATTCTCAATGCGAATAAGGTGAGAATACAACTCTCTCTATTGCCCAAAAGTAAATTTATGTTCATGAAGATCTTTACTGTTCATCCTACAGTTTTCAATTCCAAAGAATTGATTCAGATCATTCAAACGTCCAGCTCATCCTGACGCTAACAGATATGAACTAAAATTCTCATCGGAACTTTCCGAGGAGGACTAAATAATAAAAGTGATTACTCGTCAGTGATTTGGTACCATTATACTATCTTGTCAATGGAAGGAGATATATATAATATGGATGTACATGATCAAAGTGTTAGTAGGTGAAATTGTCAAGAATTCTGAAAATAAAATGCATCAATCCACAGCGATTAGAATCGCTTCATGACAAAATACGAGGACTGGTTCACGGGAGGTGGATATCGTGCCGTCGAGGATTTGTGCCTCGAAATTCCATCAGCGATACAGAAGAAAGGCATTTTTGATCACGACGCATTGCTTTGCGACGCGCATGTCTTTGTTCAAACAGATTTCTCTTGTTAATGACTCGAAGCAGCGCCCTCTAATTTTGACCTGCTCTCGAATTATCATAGATATTCGAAATCATTTTGACGAATCTGATGGTCAACGAGAAACAATGGATTCTCGTCGTCACTTTCAGTTTTGTCCTAGTATGTGCCAGCTAAAATGTATTCAACAGTTATTCAGTACTTTGTACTAATTTCAGCGTTAGTTGTTCAAAGTGACTTTGTCTTTGATAAGACAAAAGTAGTCGAACTGAAATTGACCAGGAAGAAACGATGCCTCACTTCGAATCGTGTCTCAACGTGTTGCGCACATGCTCTTACACAGCGATGGCGAGACAAAGAAGCGGCCATTTTGAACCGGCGCGAGCACCTCCACGTGAATATTGTGCCAGTACATTTCACATTTTCTCACCTAATTCGCCTTCATCCACCATGTTGCTGCCTTTCACACTCAACCGGTCGTCTTCATTGGATGATACATTAGTTTTCTCGTCCTTGGTCTCCTGCTGCATTCCATTCTTTTCCCCCATGGTTGTGCGCCTTTTTGCGTACTTGAATCGTCGAAATTTTAGCAAGTAGCCAGGCGCGTAGAACTCGGTTATTTGGAATGTTTCGCCACTCTTTGACGAAGCCGGAATGACGAGGCTGCAGGTGAAATCGAAGATCGCGGATTCGAAAGGCACGTGGCCCGGACAGGCACACAACACCGTCCGCACCACTTAAGGTAGTACTAGCGGTACTCGAATTACCTATCAGAAAATTACGAAAGTCGGCACAGAGGTACATTAATGCTTCAAACAGACACAGCTGAAATTTCGAAATTTTTAGGAGCCGCGGAGAAAAGTTCTGGTCAATTTCGTGAAAGCCGATTAACACGGCGTCTTATGGGAAATTATCGATACACTAATTTCTAACCATCAGATTTTCACAGGAAAGAGCACACAGGTATAAGAGTACACGAAAAAAGCATACAAACAAACAGGTCAACGATTAGGAGCCTACAAAGAAAGATCTGAGCCAAAACGTCACCACTCTTGACAGTTTCGGGGTTAGGTTGTCGTCTGCTGTGTGCATTACTATACCTATATAGGCGGGCGAAATCGAGTCAAGCGCAGATCTAATCCGCGCTTGGACTCATCAGTACCGCTAGTACTACCTTAAAACCCGCAAATTGCTATTTTTTCAGTTTATACGCGCAGTGGAAGCGTACTGGGCCCATAACCTGTTAGATTATATGGGAGGAGCAGGTCGACAGACTCAATACGGATTCGTGATAATTATTTATTGGTTATGATATGAACGTACACAGTTCGACATAGGTTGTTCTCTCTTACGCATCCGCGTATAGACTAAGAGCACGAGCAGCGACGGCACGCAGGCCAAGCCGCCGAGCGGTAACGGATGAAGCCGAAGCTTCACGAGCGGATGTAGATGTTAGATACGTCTATTCCAACAATAAGTATTTCCCCAATGCAGAGTATCTGGTCCGAGCATCCAGGCATTCGCTGATTTGGTGTCTCCCTGGGTTTTAGGGGTCGTTCTTCTCCCATAGAATATCTGGTCCGAGTATCAGGGTATTCACGCATCCCAGACAGCTCTGAAAATGAAACCTTTCACGGAAAGATTCCAATAAAAGCTTTCCAACGGGTTTCTGAAAGCTTTCATATGGCTTTCTCCTGTGCTTTCATGGAAAGAATACCATGAAACCTTTCTGAAACCTTTCAGAGGCCTTTCAGTGCAAGAACCATCAGAATTTTTATATCTTTGCAGAGAAACTTTCGATGAAAGCTTTTAGAAAGGTTTCCTGAAACCTTTCCGAAACTTTTCCGTGCCGAGTGTCCGAAAACTTTTCGAAAAACTCTCTGAAGCCTTCCAAAAGCCTTTCGGTGAAAGTTTCGATGGAACTTTCACCGAATCTTTTGAGATCTTTTGAGATCTTTTGAGGGATAATTTTGATGAAAGCTTCCAGAAAGCTTTCAGGAGCCTTTCAGCGCGAGGGCCATCAGAATATCTAGATCTTTGCAGAGAAACTTTCGATGAAAGCTTTCAGGAAGGTTCCCCGAAACCTTTCCGAAACTCTTCCGTGCCAAGTGTCCGAAAACTTTTCGAAAAACTTTCTGAAGCCTTTCAGAAGCCTTTCGGTGAAAGTTCCGATGGAACTCCTAGATCCTCCGAGGGAAAATTTTGATGGAAGCTTTCCGAAAGATTTCAGTAGCCTTTTAGCGCAAGGACGATCAAAATTCTCATATCCTTGCAGAGAAACTTTCGATGGAAGCTTTCGGAAAGGTTTCCCGAAACCTGTCCAAAACTCTTCCGTGCCAAGTGTCCGAAAACTTTCCGAAAAACTTTCTGAAACCTTTCAGAAGCCTTTCGGTGGAAGTTCCAATGGAACTTTCAGATCCTTACAGGGGAAATTTCGATTAAAGCTTTCAGAAAGCTTTCAGAACCGTTTCAGTGCAAGGACTGTCAAATTTTCCACATGTTTGCGGTAAGACTTTAGATCGAAGCTTTCAGAAAGGTCGCCCGAACATTTTCACGAAACTCTGCCCTGCCAAGTGTCCGAAAACTTTTCGAAGTTCCAATGGAACTTTCAAATGCTCACAGGTGAAAGCGTCCAGAAACTTTCGGGTAACTTTTCATGTGAACCTTGCATTGCCAAGTCCAGATCATGCATGCTCGTTATCTCTACCAGGGCCATCCTCGCGACCGAGCATGCGACAGTCGACATCAGGCAGTCTGTATTCGCTCCGAGCCGCGCGCTTTTGAGATTCAAAACGGGCGATCGTGCGCTGTAGGTGGCCACCGCATGCACTACGCTGTAAGCAGTCTTGGGGGACGCGTTATACAGTGCAGCATGCAGCGTGGGTCTTCTCATAGGTTTAGCTCAGAAACCATAGCTCAGAAGTGGCAACAGTATGCGAGGAAGTTGTAGAGTTTTAAAAAATGAAGAGTTTGAGAGGTCGTGATCCTAAATCCGAGCAAAATTGAGTTAGTTGGAGCGATTTCAAGATTTCGCCCATGCTTTTGGCATGGGCGTCGTGGCCGCCGCTTAAGCCACCGGCTCAATCCGATACTTTCGAGTTCTGTAAGTTCTTCAATATTACTCTAATTGATGTCTACAATAGCTCAAAATCGTTGTAATTGAATACCCAACAACTTTCTCGCTTACTCTTGGTGGGTTCGAGCCACGGTTTCCTCACAAACAGATAAAAACCACGTCCACGCCTAATGCTGCATATGCTATGATCTCCCAATACTCTTCCTTGGAAGACGCCGCTAGGCAGCGCTGCGCTGAATCACGGAGCGAATAGGGTCAAGTCTCGTCATGTTTGGGGAAGTCGGCCATCTTGATGGTTTGTTGATTATCCCCAGTTCCCTTGTGCAAGAGTGAATTTCGCATTAATCATTCGGTTCGAAGTCAATTCTGCAAATCATCGAGTGCTGAGAGTGTCGGCTCTCTTGATTGAAGCCTGCTTGCCGTTTCGTAGTGGAAATCTATTTGTGCAAGTCGAGAACATTCTTGTGTATTTTACATGTCTTCTGATTATTCTGTTACTCACTTACTGGTGGACTGTCCTCATCGCGGTGAGGAAAAAATAACCTCTGAACTCTGTTTTCTCCATAGACTTATAGAAGTAGTTTCCTCGATAAAGTAGAGCTGTGGGATTTGCGGATCAGATGAGTATATCTCTGTCTACTAACCTTGTTAAGTCTCAAGTCTTGAGCAAAGAGCAAGACCCTTTGTGTTGAAGAGAACATATATTATTAGGAAAATTGGTGCCAGCATATGTATTGTAGATGAACTCTACCACTTGTGATGATAGTGCAATTATATGTAATATATAAATATATAAATATTACACAATATTTACAAAGCTTCCTGGAGTCGTCAGTGATAGTTCAGGATTCTGTGGAGGTAAGTCTTATAGTACACTTTTCCTATTCAACACAACTGATAAGCGTAGACTTTTATTCCGTTCTTGGATGCTTTGTTATCATCATCGAATGAATGACAGTGTTTCTCACAAATTGTCATTGCAGAATATTCTCAAGTCTTTCATCACAGCACAAACTCACAGTAGTCAAGATCAATTGATCCTGACTACTGTGATCTTGTGCAATACCCATCAACTCAGGCTGTATTCAAAGTCCTTTCTTGACGCATTTATTGGCTAACCGATCCTATATAAAAACAGTGAAAATATCAAAGACTGTTAGGAAGCTTGGAGGAGTTCCGCTACCAGACTGGAGACACAGTAAGAAGTATCCTTTCCATATGTTAGGTCAGTTATTTTGAAGATACAATTCTTTGGGAAGAAATGAAGTCAAGTTTGGGGATTATGCTTCTGTGTTTTGGGCTTTCTTACGCCATGAACAGTCAACATATCCGAAAAGATACTCTCAAGAATAATTGAATATGTTAAAATTCCTCATTGAGCCAAATCTATATGAGACTTTACCGTGAAATCTGAACTAGTTCCTTACCCCAATTTTGAAGTCTAATCCAGTTAGGATATACTACCTATTCAACGTCAATTCTCGATTTTGCTCCCTCAGAGCTAACCTTATGAAATCCGTTATAAGGAAACTTAATATTACAACTAAATGGTTCAACAACAACTACTCAAGCTACTATAAGGGGAGTAAACAGATTCTAACCACGCTAGAAATGATTTTATTACCATATCCCACTTTCATTCAAGAAGGGGAATACTAAAAAGTATCCAGTTTTTTTACTCAGTCCCCACAATTAAAAGAATGAATTGGGTCTAAACTTTAGATGAACACAACGGATGTACACAATACATTGTCAGTTTAGCCAACATGGCTGCTTCCTGGCTGTGAACAAAATCAATTACTATCCGCCAGCTCTGACCTCAGATTTGCCATGAGGGGATACTTTTAACTTTGAGATAGTTTCAGTTCTGGTTCTATAGGAAACTGCATTGGATCTCTATTATTGAACTGTTTGTAAGAGAATTCAGGAGATTATAACTCGACAGTGAAAGATCCCACAAAATTTTTGAGGAATCTAGATGCAACATACTCAGGACTTTTTCTGAAATATTTTAGAAATATTACCACGAATCTTTCATGAAAGATTTCAGGAACATTTCCAGCTGCGGACATAACAATATATCAGGAAGGTTTCAGTGGAATCTTCCAGAAATCTTTCACTGAATGGATTCTGGGAGATTTCCGTGAGATTTTCAGGGATCTGTGCATGAAAGCTTCATAAAAATTCCTAGCCGAGGACATGACTATATTCCAGAAATATTTCAGTGCAATATTCCTGAAATATTCCAATCTTTCAATAAAATATTCCCGGAATATCCCTGAAAGATTCCCATGTTGCGTGGGCAGAAGCCTTCTAACCGAAGTCCAAAAAGAATAAACTTTGAGGCCGTTGCAGGGAGAGTTCTTGTAAGAACGTTCAGAAACCTTTGGTCAACTTTTTATGGAATCTTGCATAGCCAATCTGTAAACTTTCTGAATACTTTCTGTAAGCTTTCGAAAACTACTCAGCGAGAAGTTGAACGATACTCCTCGGCCATAGCAAGGAAAGTTTTGGTGGAAGCTATCAGAAAGCTTTCATGACATTACATGAGACCTTGCATTTCTAAGTGTCCGATAACTTCCTCGAAAACTTCCTGAATCCTTCCAAAACCTATACCCTAGATGAGACCATCCAATGGAATGGGATCAAATTCCCTCCCCAATGAGGTATATATGTTTTTTGAGTTGGAATGAGGCGACACGTGTGTTTCTGTTAAGCCCAGATCAACTTTGTTTCTGAGCTATGCAAATTTGTAATTTGGAGCCGAAAATTCAAAAATTCACTCTGAAATCAGGAAAAACTTCGAAATGACTCCACTCACATAATGGCTCTTTCGAGATGAATCGTGATACATTGTATCAAACCCAACGTATTTTATCAGAAAAAACCTTATGGTGCTAAAAAATTCTCATAGAATGCCAAAAAGTGACAATTTGATGGAAAATGAAAAAATAGGATTGCTTAAAAATATAAATTCGTATCCTCTTGAATTTTCTTTAGAGTACTTTAAACGATGTTGAACATGATGCAATTGCTTCGGTAGGCGCTCATGAATAGTAGGAAGTGCTAAGAAATTGTTTCTGAAGAAAATTTAAATGGCAGATAGTTGATGGAATTCAAGTTACAGATGTTGTGGAAAAATTCGTTTCTTCTCCCAAGAGTGTTATGACCCCATGGGACTATCCCAATATGATTATTTTCAGAACCTAAATCGAACTGTCATCACTCAAGAGAGGAACGAATCAGAAAAAAAAAAATATCTGAAATCAGTCAAATAAGAGCCCAATTTGCTGGTTCCGGGCGCGGGGGGGGGGGTGGGGGGGGGGAGCTGTGCTGGTCTTTGCCCAAGGCGCCATGCAAGCTATTTGAAGAAGATAAAGCTCACACCTCTAGATCACCAGTGCCTCGACCCGCACATTCTTCTCTTTGCTAGATGACTCGTACCTCGGGTGAAAAAAAACGTATGAGAGCACTGCATAAGGAAACGATTTCAAAGGTCTTGGAAAGAGCTACAAGATCCCGCGAGGATTTTTGCACTATCATAATTTCCCGATAAATGATCGATGATTGATTGAAATAGAAAATTTTCACTTTGTGGAGCCAGTTGAAACCATGAATTTTGCGGCAAAGGATATTCCAGAGGACATGAATCGATAGCTTTATCTCTCATCTTTCGAATGCTTCTTGTGAATTTGCCGTTGGCCCAATGAAGTCCGAGTAATCGCTGTTTTAGTGGAGGGATCCGTGTTCCATTCATTTTGGCGGATATTGTACACACTTTGACGTGAAATATTGTGTTCTTTCGAAACCCGAGATCAGAACTCCAGTATTCTTCCAGAGAAGGCCCCCAAAACCACAAAACCCCCGAAAACTGTGGTTTTTTTGAGAAACCCAGGCGACCAAGAAAAAATGTCTTGAGAAATACAACAACTTTGCTCCTCATGGAAAATGGCTCAAATTGGATTCCCTTCGATTTGCACGGGGCTTTTCAACGCTCCTGTGGAGTTCACGGGGTACCCGTCTGTTTGACCTCGGTTTGACTGTGGTAGAGCTCATAGTATCGATTTGTATACAGTTTCCCAACCGCATATTGAAACGTGAAATTTTGTGCTCTATCGATTGCCGGGGTGATAATTTCAGGATTCTAATCTCAGCAATCCATCCATACATCCATCCATCCAATTCATTCTATGACTCTCTGTAAAACTTGATCTGTTGCGCATTTCTCCACTCAGTTGCGTTTTCTTGTGACAAACGGATCCGACTTAAAGTGTAATGTGAGTCATATCTAGCTTCTAAATTATTACAATATTTGCACGATGATTCCTCGCATGCTCTGCGAGACAGCGAGTCTGCGTTGCCGTGAGATGCGCCTTTCCTATGGATTATTTCAAAATCAAATTTGCTCAGCTCTCCAACCCACCTCACTGAGTTGTTCATCCGAGAATGCATCTAAATCCTTGGAAGATAGCAACCATTTCAAAGCAGTATGATCAGTCCTCACTGTAAATTTCTTCCCTATCAAGTAAACAGATATTCCACAACAGCCAGTAGCTCACGCCGAGTTACACAGAATAACATTGATTGGGATGGTCTTAGGAAACTTTCAAAGCACGGAGCGGTTAGTTTTAGTTGAATTCACGGGTCAGAACGGGGCCAGAACGGCAGATTTACAGTCCTAAAATCACTCTTCATCTCAGTTTTTGAGTTCTCCTGCGCATGCGTGATTTTCTGCGGCTTTGATAATATTTTCAATCGATAGCCCGTGCGATTTCCTTCAAAATGACCAATGCTGAAAGTCAATTCGATGTAATGGGACCGGATTAGTGAATCATTTTGGATGAGGTGGAGTCCAAGATAGAAATCCGTGCAAATTGGTCGAGATCGCCTGCGATGCTTTTGTTTTGTCCAGCGGGTCATTTCAAAAGAAATTGTCTGAGCTATCGAAATAAGTAGATTGCGGCGTGTTGAGTGGGTCGTAAGTAACAATACAATCACGCTAAACAGTTGAAAATTGTCTTATTTTATTAACTTTTTTATTTGATTGAAAACTATCAAATGTTCAATGTCCCATTACTCACCATCAACTTACCAATCCGTAGCCTACTCACTTCGATAGCTCGGTCAATTTCCTTAAAAATGACCCCTTGGCGAAGCCGATTTGGTGCAAGGGAACCCGAGAAATACGCTGGACAAAATCAAAAGCATCGCAGTCGATCTCGACCAATTTGCACGGATTTCCATCTTGGGCTTCGCCTCATCCGAAATGATTCACTACTCCGGTCCCATTGCACCAAATTGACTTTTAGCAGTGGTCATTTTCAAGGAAATCGCACGGGCTATCAATTGAAAATATTATCGAAACCGTAGAAAATCACGCAAGCGTAGGAGAACTCGAAAACTGCGATAAAAAGTGATTTTAGGATTGTGTTTCTGCCGTTTTGGACCCGTTCTGACCCTTGAATTCAACTAAATTAACCGCTCCGTGCGTTGAAAGTTTCCTAAGACCATCCCAATCAATGTTATTCAGCTCGGTTTGCTTCACTCTACTTGGATTACAAGTGCTTGCCAAGTGAAGCTGACGAATTTTGTCGAAAAACGTCTCAAAACTGCAAAGAAATCGAAAATGTATGTCAAAATGGGCACTATATAGGCTACCTCTAAAAATCTGGAAAAAATTTTATTGATCTAGTTTTATCTTGAAATTGCAATATCCGCGAGTGCGCGAAGGATCCAGAAAAGTCGGGAAATAAGTGTCACCCTAGTGTTCATATAAATACGGCTGCTTGCGCTGTCAAAACATACAGAGATTCAGCGATTCCCGCGAAAAATGTCGAACGAATTTCCTGCAGTACGACGCTATTAAACCAAGGAAACTCATCACCTGTTCCTTATTTTTCGGTGTCACCCAGTTCACAATGCTGGGGAACTTTTTCAGGATCTGTTCGCAATCCTTCTGCTGGAATGATATGTCCACTTAGGAATGCCATCTTTTCGCGTTCAACTTCAAATTTGCATCTTTGAATCTGGAGAAAAAGATCCTAATGTTCTCAATCATTCTGCCAGATGTGTTAGCTTTCACAATAACGTCATCGAGATAAACCATGAAAATTATTTTAATCAGATTGGAGAGCACTTCTTTCATTAATCTTTTGAAAGTTGCGGGTGCATTACAGGAACCAAACGTCGTAACTTCAAGTTGCCGTAATCCCTTGCCTATAGGGAACGCGGTCTTCTCCTTATCCTCGGGCCGAGTCCGTATTCGCCAGTATCCTGATTTTGAATCGAAAGTTCAAAATAAAGAGTCACCTTGTATAGTATCCGAAATTTCGTCCATTTTTGGCAACGGGAACACCAAGGACTTTTGGATTTACTTATGACGCCATGTAGCCAAGCGAGGAATAGACGACCACAGATGACCTACTCGCTAGAAAAGGTCTCATTTATGTTTTCGAGGGTGCTGAATACGAATGTAAACTTTGTGTTCCTCTAAAATTCGGGGAACCATGTCAAAATCAACTTTTAAGGTAAAAATGAAGAACTTGAGATTCTTAACATTCTCGTCTTCATCTCGCTTCATCTTCGAGGTGGATAATTATATCTCCTTTAAATTCTGGCTGTACCATTTTGAACTCATTTGAAAGGTATTAAAACTAGTTCGGAATCTTCGAAGCGTTTCCCGCTTCCCTGGGAAATTTTTGGAAAATTTTTCTCTGGAATCGTCATATTCATCTTCAAAAGCATAAGTTGAGTGAGAAAATCTTTAGAATCGCTTTTTCTCCTGTCCAATTTCAAAGTTGATGATCTCAAGAAGTTTTTCGCATAGCTTTCAGATCGGGAAATATTACGGGGTAAAACTGTCACGACTTTTGATACGAAGGCTTCGCCAAACGAGACTAGCGTGGGCCTAGTGTAATGACTTTTGAGCGTGTTACTCGTATATTAAGATATGTCTTGATAGTTACTGAGGTTTTACAACCCGCTGAATCGATTCCGCTCGGTATTTTATTCGAAAAACGTAGCATTTGATTGTTAATAACAATTTTTATTGCAAAATTACAGTTATTGGCAATTATTTCGAGAAATATTTACTTCCACGGAAAAAGACAAGAGACCAAAGTTGTAGATCTTGAAATTCCCTATGAAAAAGATCCCCCACAAGTTTCCCGGAAAATCCAAGTCGGAGCCGAGAAAGACGTGGAAATGCTCTTGCACATATATAAATGACGCGGGCTACCGGGCAGCTTATGCAGTGCTTATCAAGGATCCGCTGCGGCCGTTTTGACAATTAATGACAAAACTAACCGAAGCATCTTAAAAAGTGAACGATGGCGTACAAAATGATCGCTCCCACATACCGTGATACTTGAATAACTGATTTTGGATCTCCATGAACTAACCGTAGCAATGTCCTTATATGTATAGCGTAGTGTGTAGCAACAAGCGTTACTCATTCTCTTGATCAAGTTCAAAATGGTCCGGATTATTCACGATTAAAACTTGAGCATTTTCAAGTGCATTTGTGTCTCCTGAAATCGATTCTGATTATTTAGCCATGAAATGAGATTCGTTACGGTGCCTACGAATCCAATAGCGCTGTATTATCCGACCCGTATCAGCCCGTACCATGTGCGAGCATAAGCGTTTCCACGTTTTTCTCGGCTCGGACTTGGATTTTCCGGGAAACTTGTGGGGGATCTTTTTTGTAGGGAATTTCAAGATCTACAACTTTGGTCTTCTATGTTTTTCCGTGAGAGTGAATATTTCTCGAAATAATTGACAATAACTGTAATTTTGCAATAAAAATTGTTATTAACAATCAAACGCTACGTTTTTCGATCAAAATACCTAGCGGAATCGATTCAGCGGGTTGGAAAACCTCAGTAACTATCAAGACATATCTTAATATACGAGTAACACGCTCAAAAGTCATTACACTAGGCCCACGCTAGTCTTGTTTGGCGGAGCCTTCGTATCAAAAGTCGTGACAGTTTTACCTCGTTATGTTTCCCGATCTGAAAAGTATGCGAAAAACTTCTTCAGGTCATCAACTTTGAAATTGTATAGGAGAAAACGCGATTCTGAAAATTTTCTCACTCAACTTATGCTTTTGAAGATAAATATGACGATTCCAGAGGAAAATTTCCCACGGAGGCGGGAAACGCTTCGAAGATTCCGGACTAATTTTCAATACCTTTCAAATGAGTTCAAAATAAGGTAAGTGTGCCTAATATGCCCCCACTACTTTTGTTTTGCTCATAGTTTTGGCTCATCTCAATATTATTCAACGTATCTTAGCTCGTTTCAAAGATAATTTTAAGACCTTCAAAATTTCGCTAAAGCACGTTTGATTTCAAGGAATTAGAGCCGAGCTATCTTGATTTTTGCAAGAAAAGATTTTCTGCGAGTTATTGACAATGTGTTCCTAATATGCCCCCACAGACATTTCACGCTTCTGAAGCTCTGGAAAAGCAATATCGGTTCTGGCGCATGACGGTCATGTATTGAATGGACAAATATTCATATTCCAAGGTATTCTTGGTGATTTAGAGTGCACATAACCACAAAATTAACATAAAAATCGATTTATAGCATATTTTGCGAGATTTGGTGCGTTTGAAAGGCTCTATGCTGTTGGATATAGCTAAATACACCTAAAACTAATGTGATCTCGATAAAGAAGTGCTAAAAGTACTCGCGCCATTGCGCAAAGCCCTCTATGTGCGGAAAAAGGGGTGAGGAATATTAAGGAACACTGCCTTTTTTTTAGTAATGTGAGCGTCGAATCGGCTAGAAATTGAATTTTGCAATTTTGAAAACAGCATCTTGGAGTTGGAACCAAAACAAAGGAAATGAGCTAAAATACCTTGAGATTGGTTGCACTAGTTTTGTTTGGCATAGCTTTTAGTAATTAACAAGAAAGAAGTCGAAAGTACCAAAACCACTTTTTTTGTTCTAAGAAATAAGCGTGCCATTTAGGATCGGTCCAAAATGTTGATTTTCTCATATTTTAACGTAACAAACATGAAAAAAATGCGCGGAAAGGTCTGCGGGTTCGTACATATGAGAACTTGAGTGGGGGCATATTAGAGAATGGGGGCATATTAGGCACACTTACCTTAGTACATCCAAAATTTCAACGAGATATATTTATCCACCTCGGAGATCAAGCGAGATGAAAACAAAAATTTTAAGAATCTCAAATTTCTCATTTTCACCTAAAAAGTTGATTTTGACATGTTTCCCCCAATTTTGGAGAAAAACAAAGTTCATATTCGTATTCAGCAACCTCGAAAACAAGGAGTAAGACCTATTATAGCGAGTAGATCGTCCGTGGTCGCTGTTTCCTTAACGGAGTGACTTTTTGGCCATTTCCCGCTTGCCTACTTCATTCGCGATACACCACATTGCTTTCATATGAGTAATTCCACGTCAATTCAGCAAGGTTCCCTCCGACCATTTTTTTATCCCTCCATAGGTTTTCCCCCGTTTTATAGTGTTGATGAAAGATAGTTCCAACAGTTTATAGGGCCAAACGATTTTTTTTGCATCACCCAGGTCTATATAAGTGGTTTTGCCATAAATCCAAGATTTGAATTAGTGAACGACAATTTCCATGTTACTTTTGACCATCCTCACCAATCGAAATTCGGCTTACGGCATTCGAAAGAGGGGTCAGAAACCTATCGATTTAACACCTGCAAAATTTCCTAAACGCCGTTCTGGTTCTTGCCAGACTCAAAATAACCTTGATTCACGGTATAGCCCATATCTTTTTTGACTCCCGAAAAAAAAAATTTTCAAAACTCTTCTTTCGATTGATATTGTTTCAACCTACACGTAAAAAAAATTTGGAGTATTTATTCTGAAATATGGCTTCTCTGGAATTTTTTCTGCGCGTAAAAATGTCAAAAAAAGTAGAAAATAATTCTCATGAAGGTGAAACTCCTTGTAGAGATCTGAATTTATTTTCATTGTGTTTTCCGAATCATTTTACATCGAAAATTTATATTTTAGGAATCATTTGAGTCATTAAAAGTCGTCAAAACACTGAAAAGGCATTTTCACAGCACATTTTTGAACAGAAAATGGCCGCACTAACATGCCCATTAGGTTTTGAGCTCGTGAAACTATTTTTAAACGATAGCCCTTGAAAATTTCCTTCAAAATGATCTATTGTAAAAGTCTATTTGATGCATTAGGAATGGATTTGTAGACACTCGAATCAAAACAGAAATGTCAAGAATGAAAGAGAAAGAATCTTTGAGCAAGAATTGAGAGAAAAGAGCAAGAGCAAGAGCAAGAATTGAGAGAAAAGAGCAAGAATCTTTGAGCCCTACGTAGCCTTCTCATAACTTCAAAGACTCTTTGGCAGCTGTGTACCGGAAGTAGGTGTGTCAACTGCCAATAAGACCGGCTTTTCCATAATTTTTCATAACAAACTAGGAAAAGTTCAGAGTCGTGTCTCCTGATCATTGTATACTTTTGAAAAATAGGATATTCTTGATCTGCACTTGATCTCGAGAAATACACGAAACTTAGAAGTTTATGTTGCATTGAATGCCAATTTTCAGTCTTGGTGAATATAATAGGCGGAGTTTCAACATTTGAAGTGGTATCTCAAAAATCCATTGAAAATCCTTGAAAGTTGCCCATGTCGGTAAGTTTGATGAGGAGAGCACGACGTGGTAGAAGAGAGTGGACGAGGGTTTTGGGGGCGAAGCTGATCAGCACTATGTCAACTCGGCTACAGCTCTCGCACGCGCGCGTGTGAGTGTGTGTGTGTGTGTGTGTGTGTGTGTATTATTGGCATCCCAGGTGGGGGCCTTGGGGACCCCCTTCTGTTACGGCCATCAACGGGCTTTTTGCGCAATGCGTGAGTTATCGGGATTTCCAAGCACTCAGACGAATTTTGAGTATTCAGAACTTTTTGTGGTGTAATTTATGTGGGTGTTGTTTGTCGTGTATGTGTGACTGATGGTGACTGAGTGGGGAGCGTGCTATGGCTCTGCACCCGCGCAGCCACCGCCGAGCCGGTCTCGGGGAATGCACGACGCGGGAGCGGCTCACTCCACAAAAATATAATACGCTTCTCGGCTGTAACTGCATGTAACGCGCATAGATAATTATCATCTGGCCATGCATTGATGTGGTCGTGAAGTGTCCAGCGAAGTCTTGTTCGGAGATCTTTTCCTCCTCCCTCTCTTTCGATGATGTGCGAGCTCCGGCACCGCGGGACGGACGAGCTCGACTTTGCAATAATGTACCGATTGATGCGATCGGATGCTGCGTCGCGGAGTGCATCAGAGCAAAACTCGAGTACTCGTCGTATCCTGCGGACAGTTTGCGTGAGACGACGCCTGGATACCGCATATAGCGGGCGTTTTCGTGCGATACGACATACTTGTTGGGCACCAAACATCGCAAATTTTGCTCTGATTTTGCGTCGTTTCGACAACATCGTTGAGCTCTAGGTCGATCTACCATGGCAACGTTGCTGCTGCGCGTCCACGCCTGCAACAGATTCAAGGTAACGCGACTGATCGATCGATCGATCAAGTAAGAAGCGCGATATTTCCCAATCTGCTTACTAAGTCGGCGTGGAAATCGGCAAATTTTGCGCGCCTTCGTCAATCCGAGCTGTGCTTGCAGAGAGCTTATACTTGCACGTGCAGTGCAATCTTCTGATGATGAACGATTCATTTCAACCCACTTCTCAACAGCCAAAACTTTTCGTCAATGCCCTGATTTTAGTTATTTTTCCATTGACACCAAGCTTTCATCCCTTTTCAATTCTCGAAATTCTCATCATAAACATAATCTCGATCCAGATGAAGATATATTTCTCATCTTCTTTGGTCATCTTTGATGAGGAAGCATTCTGTTGATCTCTTTGAGCAGCATATTTTTATTTCGTTATAAAGAATCACAAATACCCTCAGCGACACAAGTTAGTTTCGAGATACATACGATCAGCTGATTCGCCAATCTCATAAAGAAGTCACATAATATGACTTGGACCTATCAACCTACAATGGTTTCTGAACAATATACTAATTTCAAAATATGACAGTGCGATACTCGATAAATGACAGCTAAATGTGGTTAACAGGGGCTCTTGCACTCGCGAGTCCTATAATTTTCCGTTCAGTGTATTTCAATTATATGGAGCGCAGAATACGAACAATATCTTCTGGTATTGGCTGAGAAAAACAATTACAACTATTCCTATATCCGACATCAGTAAATTACACTGCCGACTACTTTTTCACTTTTGATTTTGATATGCAAATCTTTCCGTCACTAAATAAACAAATGATGAGATAGTAGTTTCGATTGGCCATTGGCCGACAACAAACATATCACAGACTCATGAATACTGACGCAGTCAATTTCATCGCAAGACCACATGCGATGAAATTGACCTCAAGAACTCTTTCTCTTTCTCATTATCTTCCTGCTGATTACCGGACTCATCTGTCATTAACACCACTGATAGATCAAAAAAGTGCGCACGTAGTCATCAGAATCATTCTAATTCATTTTCTCTTTGTATCAACGGACTGAAGTGCAGTAAATACTTTTGTTCGTCTAATGAAGCGTTTAGAATTCTGATGCAGATGAGTGCAAAACTTGAGCCATACATTCGTCCTCCTCTCTTCGTTATAATAGAGTACCGTCAACCCTTGCGACTTTGGCCACCGGGGTGAATTCATTTTATTAATTTATAATATATTTGAGCAGTACTGCCCTTATTTCAGTGTTATACAAATTAGTACAAAATAGAAAAGATACAATTTTATTCCTAAAATATACATTAGGGTGACAGTTATTGCCCGATTTTTGAGTTTCCTACGGGCACGCGCGGAAATCTAAAATTTAGGGTAAAAAAAGATGAAAGCAATTTTTTTGGGCTTTTTAGAGATAGCCCTCGAATTTATGATGAAAAATCCCGCTCTAGAGGATCCTGCAGAGCTACAATCAATTTTTTGCGAGAAGAGTCAAATTTTTTTCATTCAAATAGTGTTTAAACAGCACTTTGACGCCCAAAATCGACGAGTACGGCTTCGGAATATCAAAAGAAGTTTCATCGGGTCATACACCACAGATATCATTGGTCTGGTAAATTTTAAAAGACGAACCTGGGCCCAGGTTATCGACCAAAACAAAACTAAGTTGTTGTAAGGGCTTTTTATCGTCATTAAGACCTCTCACCACGTTCGATCTCAA
The DNA here is from genome assembly GCA_029851415.1 of Eretmocerus hayati. Classification (NCBI taxonomy): domain Eukaryota; kingdom Metazoa; phylum Arthropoda; class Insecta; order Hymenoptera; family Aphelinidae; genus Eretmocerus; species Eretmocerus hayati. The sequence goes on along the minus strand of CM056742.1, from coordinate 191,404,291 downwards.
TTCTGAGCATCAAATAGCTTCCGAGAAAATATCATACGACATATTTTCGACGTAACTGGCTGTTCTTTCGGATTCCGTGATCAGAATTGGGATCGGACGGCGTTTGAAGCGAGAGAATCCGAATTCTCATTAGGAAACAGCTTTCTTGATTGAAAACTTTATCTCAAATCCCGGTCTTCTCGGCCCCAGATTCGTCTTTTACAATTTTTCTGACCCGTGGATTTTGTAGTTTGATACCCAATAAAATGAGTTTTCTAGCTCCCAGAGTCGTATCTATCGATTTTGTGTGTCAAAATGCCGTATTAGCGCGATTTTAAATGGAAAAAATCGTCTTTTTCTGCGAAAAATGTCATATAGCTCTCCACGATCGCTTCAACCGGAACTTTTCATCTCATATTCCAGAAATTCAGACAATTTCACGTCGATTACACGTATGAAACATTTTTTCCGAGGGCTTTTCTGTACACAAAAGTGAGCCTCAAAAAGATGTCATAAGTGTATCATTCTGGTCGTTAATGGGTTAACCACCATTTTTAGTGTGTCGGTCAAATTGCTGGTCACTCCACCGGCACTCTCCGACATTTCCTGAAGACTTTTGAGAAGATCATACCCCAGGTAAAATTCGAAGATATAACTGCGGTGCTTGCAGTAACCCAGTAACACGAGGTTGGCTGTCGGTATTGTCGACTGCTATTTTAATGATCAAAACGAATTACATTCGCGTCTTCGCAATCTTGGACTGTAGAATTCGTATACATCGCACAGAATATTGACAGGCTGTGTTTCGATGATGAAGTATGTTTCGGTCAAGAGTGGGGGAATTTCATTAAACACAAGCAGGGTGGAGCGTACTGCGATATTGGGAAGTCACAATCTTCAGGAAACACGATTCACGCCGTAAACGAGAAGATTGGCGTTATTATGATTCGGACTATCGATTTACCATGAAAATCTCGGTTTATGAGATTTGACGCTTTAAGCAAGTCATAATCATGCTCAATTATGTAGCCTATGATCAAGGAGATGTGGGATTTGTGGCTTTTGAATAGGCAAAAACCCATATAGGCGGTGATTTGAAAACTTGGAACTAAGTGTTATATATCCTACTTCTCATGCTTCAAAGTGAACTACCACATCTGTCATCGAGTTCTGAGTGTAAAACACAATTTTTCCATTCATGAGAAAGAATGTGGAGAGATAATTCGCAGTGACTCTCTCCTCCCCTGCATCGCATTGATTTTAAATAGACGGATAATCGATATGTTTCAAATGAAATTCGCTGTCATTGGAAGGCAAGGGGGGGAGTAGTAGTAACAGATGATGGCATTCCCAGTTGAATATGACATGGGGAACAGATGGATTGAAGGTATCCCGAGTTACCGTAATAAGAGTTATGCTCGAAATTCGAGGTAAAGTAAAAACGAATTGTTTTGAAAAGACCGAGTTTAGATTCTTTCGGCGAATCTCTGTTCCATTAGGTCTGGATAATATCGAATTCAGGAGAATAGTGTTCCATCGTGTTGTCAACCACGTCCCTCACCAAGTCACGATGTTTCATTTTGTTGTGAGATAGAAGCGTGCAGCCAAAGATGAGAAATCATATGATTTTTCTCATACAACATGTGAATTTGATGTTACCGGACGTCGACCTACTCGTAGCTATCGATGAATGGTTTCATTGTATCATTCCTCTTCAAATTTTACTTCGGGTATGATCTTCTCAGAAGTCTTCAGGAAATGTTGGAGAGTGCCGCCGGAGTGACCAGCAGTTTAACCGAAAAACTAAAAATGGTGGTTAACCCATTAACGACCAGAATGATACACTTATGACATCTTTCTGAGGCTCATTTTTGAGTACAGAAAAGCTCTCGGGAAAAATTTTTGATAAGTGTAATCGACGTAAAATTGTCTGAATTTCTGGAATATGAGAAGAAAAGTTCCGGTTGATGCGATCGTGGAGAGCTAGATGACATTTTTCGCAGAAAAAAACGATTTGTTCCATTTAAAATCGCGCTAAAACGGCATTTAGACACACAAAATCGATAGATACGACTCTGGGAGCTAGAAAACTCGTTGTATTGGATCTCAAACTACAAAATCCACGGGTCAGAAAAATTGTAAAAGACGAACTGGGACCGAGAAGACCGGGAATTGAGATGAAGTTTCAAACGCCATCCGATCCAAATTGTGATCACGGAATCCGAAAGAACAGCCAATTTTACGTCGAAAACATGCTGTATGATATTTTCTCAGAAGCTATTTGATGCTCAGAATTGAGATCGAACGTGTTGAGAGGTCTCAATGACGATGAAAAGCCGATACGCCAACTTTGTTTCGTTTTGGTCGATACCTTAAGCCCAGATTCGTCTTTGAAAGCTCCCCAGATCCTTGAATTTTGTGGTTTAGGACCCGACAGAACGTTTTTTCGACGTTCCGGAGCCGTACTCGTCGATTTTGAGCGTCAAAATGCCGTGTAATCCCGATTTGAGTGGAAAAGTTTGTCTCTTTCCGCAAAAAATTGATTGTAGCTCTGCAGGATCGTCTAGGACGGGATTTTTCATCACAAATTCGAAAGTTCAGATAATTTCACGTCAATTTCATGCATCGAAAATTTTTTCGAGGGCTTCTTTGTACTCAAAAATGAGCCTCAAACAGATATCATAAGTGTATTTTTTTGGTCGTTGAAGGTTTAAAATCAGAAAAGTAGGTCAAAATGGGCACTATAAGGGCTATCTCTAAAAAGCCCAAAAAAATTGCTTTCATCTTTTTTTACCCTAAATTTTAGATTTCCGCGCGTGCCCGTAGGAAACTAAAATCGGGCAATAACTGTCACCCTAATATATATATATATATATATATATATATACACACACACACACTTTTATAATAACCATAGGGTGCAAGGATAATCCGAATAAACAATTTGGGTGAATTATTCTAACTCGCGTGCAGGAACCTTCAAACGAATTTGGCCATCTTTCTAAGATTGCAAAGGCCGTATCTCCGACGCCAATACACCCAGATTACTGTTCACAAGCTCATTTCAAAGTTCAGGAAGTCTACTTTAGAATATATCAGTTTATTTGTGGTTAGATACACCACTACAACCCACTGAATCGACTTCTATCTCCTTCTCATGATTTTTCCTTAGTAGGTAATGGTGTGCTCTAAATTTTGCGCTATCGCCGATTCAAGAATCTAGATGCGACAGTTATTTAGAACGACCGTTTGAGCAAAAACTTGTAATTTCTCGGCTTCCCCGACAACTTCTCAGGCTGCCTTTCCATGGGACAAATATTTGGCCAGAATCAGCCCGCGGGATTTGGAAACACCCAACCCAACAATGAGTGCGAGCGAGATAGCACGACTTAGGTGTCTCTCTCTTACACATTGAAAAGGTACCCGCGCCATCTGCCATGGAAAGGCAAGCTCATTTTGAGGGACGTCCAGAGTGGCTTTTGGCCACCCCGGAGAAGTTGACTTAGTCTCGTGGTCCAAAATAGGGCGACAAGTCACAATTTCGTCGACATGATTCTATATTTTCATGTTCTGTCTCTGGGCTTATGAGTAATCAAAAAATGTGATTCGAGGAGAGAATACTCGTTTTGCTTTCTCTCAGAGAAAGTATTGTATCTGTGCGGATATTTCTGCATACAATTTTCCGAATTTCTCATTTTTGACCCGTTAGTTCAAAACCTACCGAAATGAAACCTCATCTATCTTATTCTCCTCGCCGAGGCTTATTGAATAGTACACGCCCAATACATTCCCTTTGTACTATGTAAAAGGCTGTCTGTGAATTATTCCAAATTGCTACGCTCGTGCCATAAACAGTCCTTCGTACAAAACTACCCATCTACGTGCTGTCTCATAATATACTATTTCGATACACTGTGCGTAAAAGTGCACTTTGCGCACAATTTGTCGACTTTTACTCACAGTTTATCGAAAAGTATAGTTAGATACACGGGCGTAAAACCTATTATTCGCATCCTCGTGATGATTCCGACCCTCGCCTGCGGCTCGGGCCGGTAACCCATCACTCGGACGCGAATAAAACGTTTTACGCCCTTGTATCGAAATGTACTATTTCCGCACTGGGTTTCCACTTTCTCGCTCAGTTTGTCGAACAACACAGTTCGATACCCGGGTCGAAAGCCTATTTTTCGCATCCTCGTGTTGATTCCGACCTTCGCCCATGGCTTAGGCCGGAAACCCACTTTATTCGGACGCGAAGTAGTATACTTCCGTACTGAGCGCGGTAGCCCATTTTGGGCACTAGGACAGTTTTTCTGTATCGCTGCGCTCGACAGACGTGTCCTCCAGTGCACAAAATGGGCTTGCAAGCGAAGTGCGGGTATATTTTTACATTACAAGAGGCCTAAAATCCCATTTAAACGCGGCATTTTTAGGTTAGAGTGAAGAAATAGGATCTTTCGATTCGAGGGAGGGAAGTTTGGTTTTGCTTTTCGAGTGATTGTTTTCGGCCCGAGCCCTGGCGAGGGTCGAAATTAGCACGAATAAAGCAAAAAAACTTCACGCCCGAGTATTGAAATACGTTTTTCGATCGACTGGGCGTAAAGTAAACGAAAACTACCGTGCGTAAAGCAGTGCTTTACGCACAGTGTATCGAAATAGTATATTTCGAACCTCATGTGCGAGGCGCGAAAGTTATTTTTCGCAATTTTGTAGGCACCCAAACATCGGAAAATTGCGAAAAAGGTTTTTCCACACTTGGATCAAAATGTACTAATTATGAGATCTGCCGTATGGTCGTGCGAAAAGTACGTTTTCCGCATTGACACTCGGACGTGAAGTATTTCTACTTTACTCGTGACAATTTCGACCCTCGCTAAGGCTCGGTCCGAAAACAATCACTCGAACAGCGAAACCAAACTCCCTACCCTGGTATTGAAATAGTAGATTTCGCACCAAGTTGATGAGGTTGTAGCTCGCTCCTGAGCGATTGGTTTTCGGGCTGAGCCGCAGGCGACGGTCGAAATAATTGTTCAGAAGGGGGGACACCTCATGAACCAGTTGCGAAGCCTATTTTTTACAATTTTGTAAGCACTCAAACACCGAAAATTGCAAAAAAATACTATTTCCACACTCTAAAGTATCGACTCGTGCGCAACGCACTTTCCAACCTTGTTGCGTGATGTGCTATTTCGACACGCTGTGTGGAAAGTAGCACTCTAACCTAAAAAATCGCAATTCTGAACATGATTTTGGGACTCTCGTGCTATGAAATATCGTATGAGACTGCGTGCAGTTGGGTAGTGTCATAATATACTACTTTCACACTGATTTTTCACTTTCTCGCACAGTTCGTCAAAAAACACAGTTCGATAGACGGGTGTGAACCTTATTTTTATATCCTCGTGTTGATTTCGACCTTAGCCTACGGCTCAGGCCCAGATCCCATCACTCGGATGTGAGAAATAGTCTTTCCACACTTGTATCGAAATATACTAATTCGACGATAAATGTTCACGAGAAAAGAATGAGTTCAAATTGCAGTCTATCCAGAATACTGAATAGAAGTGTCCATGTTTCAAACTTTTGAATGGTCACAAAGCAATCAAAAAGCGATTCGCAAATGTCTTTTTGCAGCGTATTTGTGTCTGAAAGTATGATAAGTTAGCGGTGCTCGACAGAAAAGGCCAAAGTCTTCCCGGTCGCCGGATAGCCACCCTGTTTTTTTACAATTCTTAAGAATGCGAATTGGTGACATTTAATTCTGAATACAGTATTTGAAGAAGACGCGTCGAATGACCTGGGATACACACATATTCGGTCGGAAAATTGAAATGAGAATTTGATCGAAAGCTCCAAAGTGGCCAAAGCTAACCGGGTTTGCGGCATTATCCAAGTCTATAAATCCTCACAATTGTGTCTCAAGTCTCCGGCCCTCTTTAATGAAATCACCCACCATATTAAAATCGGAGCACTGTATTGTGAGAACCGGTTGACCTGTAGGTATACCTCTCTTTACAAACGATCTGACAATAAGCATTTTCATCACTCCAACTGAAAATTTCGAGTTCAGACGCGATTCTACAATTCTCATAATAGAATAAATTGGTAAAAACGAGTTTTAGACATCGCTCTGACTGATATCAAAATTATCGAGTGAAAAAACCCAAAAGATCAAAAATACTCTGTGCATACGATCTCTCCTTCGATTTGAATCGTTTTCAATTTAATTATTATGTCTGAAATCACACTGTTAGTCTCCGAGATAGTCTCTCTATTACAGCTCGTATTAGGAATGTTCACTGCAAGGAAAAAAACGTGGAGTGTTGCATGGAGCATTCGCAAATTTGTGTACGCATTGTGACAACCGACCGCGAAAAAGTTCGGCACGCTGCCCGCGATCGAAATGGTTTGAAACGTTTTTGATGCCACCGCGCGCATAGGAAAGTTTATGCATGATAACTTGCCCTCTTACTTCTTGCGACGATGCATCAGGGTACCTATTGAAGTAAAAATTTTGCAATTCGCACAGCGCAGCGCGCGAGCGAGAATTTTTCTCGCGGGCGTAAAATAAACCCCCCCCCCATTCACTTTTTTTTCAAAAGTAAAACTAGGCGAGTATGAGATTCAGAAAAGAACCATTCATCTCCAGTACATCAAAACTTCAAATTTTATATGACATGGTTTAAACTCTTGGAAGAAGTGAGATCTAAAGAAACCATGTCGAGTATTTTTTGAGCCGATTTGTCACGATCAACATATCATCACTGGTAGAGACTAGAGCCACTTTCCTCCAATCAAATCTTTTCTTCAATTCATCCTAATGGTGGTGGTTTGACAATTTCTTACTAGCTAATTGTCGCTGAAATGACCCGAAGTTTAGGTGAGTAGAAGAGGTACAGGGGAATATCGAAATAGAGAAAATATAACTGAGTTTAATTTGGTTTTCATGATGATTCACTGAAATCTCATATCATACTCAGTTATATTTTCTCTATTTCGATATTCCCCTGTACCTCTTCTACTCACCTAAACTTCGGGTCATTTCAGCGACAATTAGCTAGTAAGAAATTGTCAAACCACCACCATTAGGATGAATTGAAGAAAAGATTTGATTGGAGGAAAGTGGCTCTAGTCTCTACCAGTGATGATATGTTGATCGTGACAAATCGGCTCAAAAAATACTCGACATGGTTTCTTTAGATCTCACTTCTTCCAAGAGTTTAAACCATGTCATATAAAATTTGAAGTTTTGATGTACTGGAGATGAATGGTTCTTTTCTGAATCTCATACTCGCCTAGTTTTACTTTTGAAAAAAAAGTGAATGGGGGGGGGGGGGGGGATCTCACTCCTTGGTTATAAAAATCCAAGGGTAACCACAAATTTTCCAAGCACTTGTCCCCGACGCACTTGAGAATTTCTTACACACGGCTCCGTCATTTTTTCCATAAAATACACTACTATCAGTGTATATTTTGTTCAGTTCAATTTGGAGAGCCATGCAGCTACAGGCAAGAGCAATATCGCGGAGCCGCGACGAACACACTAAACACAACAAAGCAGACGAATCTCTCCTCCCTGTCTTTCTCGCATGGCGCTTTGATCTTTACGTCACCTCTAGTCGTGGCTAGTTTCAAGTATCCACATTTGATGCAATGATTATAGAATCGAGAAATTTAGATAACTCGAAAATTCATTTATCCGCGATAACAAACCAGCTGGTCGGTGCCCGCGTTGCCCGGTACGCAGCAGACAGCCTCGCGTCAACCGGACAGGAAGATCTTGCGCACGCGCTTCTATCTCTCTCTCTCTCTCTGCATCTCTCTCTCTTCTTCGACCATCTTACATACCCAACACATGTGTAGTAGAGACGTTTCGATATTTCTCGAGTCGAAGCACGGGGCTGGTGAAATCGAACTGAGATGTAAAACGAAGGCATGAATTTTGCGGTGCTGAATAAAACGCGTCCAGTGCTCGGATTGAGAAAATAATTGTACAGAACTCTGAATCGCTCCAGAAAGGCTTTGCTAAAGCATTGCAGAGCTCTATGAGCAACGTTAAGAGGTTAATAATTCAAGTAGAAAAAAAGTGTGAGGTTAAAAAACCCCAATTCAAAGTATAGATAGGCACAGCGCCTCGCTCGATTTTTCGTCTGCTCATACTCGCCAGCGAGGCGCTACCGCGCCTCTTGATATTGATTTTTTGTGGCGACCACGGAAATCGTTTGCTGAGCATTGTTTTGATCAAGCTGCATAACCCCCCACCACGTGCTCTGCCTAACACTAGATATATTTTAGTGTTTACCAGCCTGGTGATATGAATCCAAAAATCACACGTATACCCTTGAGCTTCTGTGAGTCTTGAAATCAAAAATTAATGTTTCACTGAAACAGCTCTTAAGTGTGATGTAATTCTGTTGAGGTGCGAGTTGATGTGTTGATACGCAATATGCATGTATCAATCACCTATTGTGCAATATGACTTTATGAGGTGGAACCAAAATATGATTTTGCGAGAGTATTTAGATCACCTTCAACATCATGTCTCCCTTCCTCAGAACTCGCGTCAATTTGGAATATGATGCTTGAGTATTGAACTACACATCAACCAACTAATAATTCATGTACCATTCTCACACAAATCTTAGGTTGATCAATAACACTGTGCAACAAAATTTTGGGTCCCAAATGTCGCATGAACCGGACAATGATTTTCTTGTGTATTTTTGGACGCTGAAACCGAATCCGACCTCAGTTTTGCGCCTATACGTCAGGATTTTTTTTAAATCGCAAAAAACTGATCTTAAAAAAAACAGCGTTTTTCACGTTTTTCGCTAATTTTGTAAATTGAAGATCACTTAGCCAGGGAGTACTGATTGGTCAAAATGTATATCAAAATATGTTTTTCTACGTATTTTGACCCGCTGAACACGATCCCGGTGGTTTTAGAACGCTACGATGTAACCTTGGAGCTATATAAGCCAATTAGTCCACCTGATGTTTGGAAAAAAAGTCCAATTTCGCAATAAATTTTTGAAAAATCATAACACGGGCTAGAATGGACCAATTTGAACGTTCGAGGTCGCATTTTCTTCGTTCTGTAACATACTTAGAAGGGTAAATTTGTCCAACAGTCGTAGAGGCACTGGTTTGACGTCAGGAATTTGTTTTGCAGACACCTATTTTGGTCATTACTTTTGCTGTGCTAAAATCACGAGGAGAAAAATTTCCTCTTGCACGGGGTACCAAAACATGGTTTTCCGACGCAAAATAGCCATCTAAACATGATCTGGTGGTTTATTTTGGGATACCATGTCAGGAATTTGGTCCAGGTCAAGAAAGCTCCTCAAAAAACAGGTTTTTTGCGACTAGAAAAAAATTCTGACGTGTTAGCTCTGAATGAACCACGGGATTGTGTTAAGACGGTCATTTTGCGTCGGAAAACTATGTTTGGGTACCCCGTGCAAGAGGAAATTTTTCTCCTCGTGATTTGAGCACAGCAAAAGTTATGACCAAACTAGGTGTTTGGAAAAAAAATTCCTGACGTCAAACCAGTGCCTCTACGACTGTTGGACAAATTTTCCCCTCAAAGTATGTGGGAAAACGAAGAAAATGCGACCTCGAACGTTCGAATTGGTCCATTCTAGCCCGTGTTATGATTTTTTTTTAATTTATTGCAAAATTGGACTTTTTTTCCAAACACCAGGTGGACTAATTAGCTTATATAGCTCCAAGGTTGCATCGTAGCGTTCTAAAACCACCGGGATCGTGTTCAGCGGGTCAAAATACGTAGGAAAACATATTGTGATATACACTTTGACCTATCGGTACTCCCTGGCTAAGTGATCTTCAATTTACAGAATTAGCAAAAAAACGTGAAAAACGCTGTTTTTTTAGAAATCAGTTTTTTTCGATTTAAGAAAAATCCTGACGTATAGACGCAAAACTGAGGTCGGATTCGGTTTCAGTGTCGAAAAATACACAAGAAAATCATTGTCCGGTCCATGCGACATTTCTGACCCAAAATTTTGTTGCACAGTGTAATTTTTCTCCCGAAGCTGACTGAATCACCGGAGATATCCGCTGACTCTGCAGGATTCATTGATCCACCTAAAATTAGTTCAGTCGGCTGATATGTAGCTTAATACTGAAGCATCATAGTTTGAATGTAAGCAAATTCCGAGGGAAGAAGGCATGATTTTAGAAGTTATCAAAATGCTCCAGTAAAATCATATTTTGGTTTTACCAAGTAAAATCATATTGCACAATAGGTGATTAATACATGCATATTTCGTATCAACACATGAGTCTGCACCTCAACAAAATTACATCACACTTAAGAGCCGTTTCAGTAAAACATTAATTTTTGATTTTAAGACTCACAAAAGCTTAAGGGTATACGTGTGATTTTTGGATTCATATCACTAGGCTGGTAAACACTCAAATATACCTAGTGTTAGGCAGAGCACGTGATGGGGGGTTATGCAGCTTGATAAATAGTATATTACTCGCGATGCGAGGCTAGGCTGTTTTGGGGCACGGGGATGATTTTTCCCCGAGTGCAACGAGGGGAAAATATTTCCCGTGCCTCAAAACAGGCTGCCGAGCGAGGGAAGTATGCTATTTTTTCGCATTAGGGCGAATAAACGCCAATTTTATGTTCCCAGCCGGGAGTAAAAGTGGCGCTTTAGTCGCCCTATGCTAAAAAACAATGATCAGCAGACTATTTCCGTAGTCACCACACAAAATCAATAATCATTTTACACCCGCGAGAAAAATTCTCGCGCGCGCGCTGCGCTGTGCGAATTGCAAACTTTTTACTTCAATAGGTACCCAGGTTTCGTCAACTTTGGCAGGGGGCGGGGCGACCACGGGGAATCGCGCTGTCACCGTAGAGAGGGTAGAGGCCCTACCTAACACATGGACACAAGTTTCGTCGCCAACACAAGCAACCGTACAAGATTTTTCCAAGAAAAACGCCGAAAATCGCGGAGTAGGGTTAAAAATGGGTGGTCCGAGCGTCGAGTGGGGAGACATGGAAGTAGAATAAAAGCGATGAAAAAAATACATCCGCACTCCGCTTGCAAGCCCATTCCGGGCACTGGAGGATACATTGTTCTAAGGCTCGAAATGCGCTATAATGCGCTCAGGACGGAAATATATACTAGTTACACGGCTCGACGCGCCGTGTAAAGCGGCATATGCGTCTCCTGTCATAAACTTATTTCTTCACGATAACCTTGTTGGACGTCGGCGAAGCCGACTGACCTTAAAACAAAGTTTTTTGGCACTCGACGCATAATATACTATTTCATCAAGTTATGATCCCACAGCCTCCGCAAATCATGGCCACACCAGAATCTCGATGTTCTTGCCAAGCAACAGAAGATGATATAAAATCATTATCATCACACCAAGTTGTAGACTTTGTGAAACCAACGATTTCGCATACCATTTTGGATAAATTAGGGGCTCTTGATCGATGTCAGTGAGTGCATTAGTGCTTCTCAATTTCTGGATGATACAAACTAGTCACGGTGCTCGGGAAAGGACTATAGGTTGAACAAAATTGTCACCAAAAACTGAACACGTGGTGATTTAGTACTATGCCCGAGGATCAGAATCCCGTTTCGACCGAAATGGAGCAATCCCCTTTTTTGGAATGCGAGCTTGATTCGTATTTTTACGTGTTAATCAAATGGAGCTTTTTTGAGCAACATACTCGTCGAGACAATAACGGCTCCTAAAGCCCATAATTCCAATGAATCTCAATATTTTCCAACGTACTTCAACTTTTTCTTTTCTTCTTCTTCGTGTGTTCAACGGTCGTCTTCAGCCAATGGGCTATTACAACCGGGGCGGATCTCATGGGTGTAGCATTACTGTTTTTTATCGTGGCGTATTTGAGATCCAGCCACTCACCCTAACCTAATTCTCTTCGCATTTGCCCGGGAATCATGCCCGTCATGCCCGTAGAGCGAGGAAAAATTCCTGAGGGGAGAAAACCTGCTCCGGAGAGTTCGGCACATTTATCATGCTACCCTTGAGGTGCTCGATCCAACTTTCGTAAACATGAGCACCGCAATTGTAACATTTCGTGCCTCCCGCTCACGTTGCTGAGGTGCAAGTGTCAACTAATCGATCAGAAAAGTCAGCTCGTCAAGGTTGATTAGACCGAGATGGGTGGTTACCCATCCAAGTACTAACTGCGCCCAACGATGCTTAACTTCGATGATCGGCCGAGCTGACACTCAGCAACCCCACCAACTGTGTCGGTAACGTACTTCAACTTATTTTAAAGCTTATTCAAAGACCTTCAAAATGAGCTAATGTGAGCTTCAATTCAACACAGAAGACTTGAGCTATCTCAGGAGTTAGGAGCTCGAAAAGTCTCAAATCGTTAGAAGACGAAATCTCAGGTATCGATTCAAAATGAGGTTCCTCGACTTTAGTTGGTTGAAATTCACTCACTTCCGATTATTTTGGATACTTTAGAATGAGCTATGTAATGAGCTCAAGTACGTTGAAAACGATTGGGATACGTTTGAATTATGAGCTTTGGGAGCTGTTATGGTCTTGACAAGTAAAAGTACTGAAACAGCTCCATTCGATTAACATGTAAAAATCAAGAGGCGCGGTAGCGCCCCGCTGGCGAGTATGAGCAGACGAAAAATCGAGCGAGGCGCTGTGCCTATCTATACTTTGAATTGGGGTTTTTTAACCTCACACTTTTTTTCTTCTTGGATTATTAACCTCTTAACGTTGCTCATAGAGCTCTGCAATGCCTTAGCAAAGCCTTTCTGAAGCGATTCAGAGTTCTGTACAATTATTTTCTCAATCCGGGGACCTGGAAAGGTTTTGTTCAGCACCGCAAAATTCATGCCTTTGTTTTACATCTCAGTTCGATTTCACCAGCCCCGCGTGCTGCGACTCGAGAAATATCGAAACGTCTCTGCTACACATGTGTTGGGTATGTAAGATGGTCGAGGAAGAGAGAGAGAGAGAGAGAGAGAGAGAGAGAGAGAGAGAGAGAGAGAGAGAGAGATTCAAGAAGAGGACGACCCCAGCATGTCAGTCATGCGGGGACGAATGGGATGACGCCGAACATGCCCTGTTCAAGTGCAGCGACACCCGGAGAGAGCGCGCCGAGCTGGATGAATGGCTGGGTGCTCAACTAACACCTGAGAATCTCGTCCCGTACTTGCTCTGCAACCAGGAGACATGGGATAGACTCACCGGATACATCAAGCTGGTGATGACCCGCAAAGAGGAGAAAGAGAGGGAAGTGAGGCGCCTCGATGCCGGCGAATTACAGTGAGTCTGCCAATGAATACAGAAGAGGCCCAAATGATTCCAGGAGGAATATGATGCCCTGAAGAGGGGAGAAAGAAGAAAGAATGAAAAGAGGGAACAATGAAGAATGAAGATACAAGATGCCGACAAGTGGCCGAAGAGAGGAGATGGAGAAGAGGAACGCTCGCAATCGAGCGCGAGACATGCCGCTCATCCTGAAGTAATGCTCACGCGGTTCCGGGATGAGATGGCAGATGCAGGTGGATCTCCTTCTTGATTGCCCGATGCCCTAGGTATCGGACATCGAGGGGAGAGGGATATTACACGGCCGGGCCCGTGTCCCGCCTGGTATGGCCTGCGTGGGCTATGCGTAGTCCGCGTAAGCTGAACCAGTCCGGTGTCTGGGGACGGATCCGAGGGATCCTGAGGCAGATTTTGCCCTCTAACCACCTTAAAAGAAAAAAAAAAAAAAAAGAGAGAGAGAGAGAGATAGAAGCGCGTGCGCAAGATCTTCCGCTGTCCGGTTGACGGCAGTCTGCAATGAGGCTGTCTGCTGCGTACCGGGCAACGCGGGCACCGACCAGCTGGTTTGTTATCGCGGATGTATGAATTTTCGAATTATCTGTATTTCTCGATTCTATAGTTATTGCATCAGATGTGGATACTCGAAACTAGCCACGACTAGAGGTGACGTAAAGATCAAAGCGCCATGCGAGAAGGACAGGGAGGAGAGATTCGTCTGCTTTGTTGTGTTTTGTGTGTTCGTCGCGGCTCCGCAATATTGCTCTTGCCTGTAGCTGCATGGCTCTCCAAGTTGAACTGAACAAGTATACACTGATAGTAGTGTATTTTTTTTATGGAAAAAATGACGGAGCCGTGTGTAAGAAATTCTCGAGTGCTGTGGGGACAAGTGCTTGGAAAATTTGTGGTTACCCTTGGATTTTTATAACCAAGGAGTGAGATTCCCCCCCCCCCTCATTCACTTTTTTTTCAAAAGTAAAACTAGGCGAGTATGAGGTTCAGAAAAGAACCATTCATCTCCAGTACATCAAAACTTCAAATTTTATAAGACATGGTTTAAACTCTTGGAAGGAACGAGATCTAAAAACACCACGTCGAGTATTTTTTGAGCCGATTTGTCACGATCAACATATCATCACTGATAGAGACTAGAGCCACTTTCCTCCAATCAAATCTTTCTTTCAATTTATCCTAATGGTGGTGGTTTGACAATTTCTTACTAGCTAATTGTTGCTGAAACGACCCGAAGTTTAGGTGAGTAGAAGAGATACAGGGGAATATCGAAATACGGAAAATATAACTGAGTTTAATTTGATTTTCATGATGATTCACTAAAATCTCATATCATACTCAGTTATATTTTCTCTATTTCGATATTCCCCTGTACCTCTTCTACTCACCTAAACTTCGGGTCATTTCAGCGACAATTAGCTAGTAAGAAATTGTCAAACCACCAGCATTAGGATGAATTGAAAGAAAGATTCGATTGGAGGAAAGTGGCTCAAGTCTCTATCAGTGATCATATGTTGATCGTGACAAATCGGCTCAAAAAATACTCGACATGGTTTTTTTAGATCTCATTCCTTCCAAGAGTTTAAACCATGTCGTATAAAATTTGAAGTTTTGATGTACTGGAGATGAACGGTTCTTTTCTGAACCTCATACTCGCCTAGTTTTACTTTTGAAAAAAAAGTGAATGAGGGGGGGGGGTACGAATTAAGATCGCATTTCAAAAAAGGGGATTGCTCCATTCCGGTTGAAACGGAATTTTGATCCTTGGGCATAGTACTAAATCACCACGTGTTCAGTTTTTTGTGACAATTTTGTTCAACCTTTCGTCCTCTCCCGAGCACCATAGCTTCTGAGCGAGTCTGTCTCGGGTTTTCGTCATCACGCAATCGGGTCTGTTTCTCTCCTATCACGAAGTTGGGTGACCTCCATAGCATAGGCCTACTTTCAACGGACTGGGTTCGAGTTATGAGCCTATTTTCAACATCGGACTGAGGCATTGATGTTAATTGTTGATTTTTAGTTGGGACCGTTGGGGCCCGCATTTTCGTCATCGGCTCCAGGCTCATTGCAGCAGCACCAGAAGCAGCGCGACGAGCCGCAGCAGCAACAGGAGCTTCCGGATTCGGCGGATGTGGTGATCATAGGTGAGAGAGCTCGATACCTTGCTTAGGTCCTATATCACTCTGAAGCTGCCTGGAATCAGTGTAGAAGTGCATTGACTCCGATTATCATTCTCGCTGCAATCCAAGCTGAGATGATAGTGTGTACACCGAGTAAATAATATTTCTTGTCGTCACCATCTGATTCATTCTCTCCGCGCGCAGCGCGCGCAATATACTCGGTCGGGCATAATAAAGGTTTAACCCTGATGTCAAAAAGATTGAACACGTGACAATTTAGTGCTCCAAGGATTAAGGTACCGCTGGGATTGAGATGAATTAATCACTGTCTTTTTAGAAACGCGAGCGTAATCTGTTCTCCACCAGGCGCGGATCAAGGGAGAAGTGGAGCGACGAAATTCTGATGCAGTGGGTTCGAAGATGATTACACTTGAGCTTTTGGGGAAAACTTTGATTTTTCCGAGGAAACTGAGGTCTATGCTGAGTGAGTGAAATTTTAAAATTAACCAATCGGTAGGTTGTGCCGAAAAAATTATAATAGTTCGGGTGACCCGCATAAGACCAAGGTAGATATTCTTGAATGAAACCAGGGGATCTCAGCGATTTCCATTCAAAGAACCTCTGAATCAAATATAACTCGGAGAGGAGACTTGCCGAATCACTGGTCTCACCTCTGAATGATTTTCTACAATATCTAGAAAGGCAAAAGTTAGTCAAGTAAACTTCACAAGAGAAAGCGTAGCGGGAAAGAACAACATACACGCATACACACTCACACGGACAAAGAATATGATGTGATTTGTTCATTAAGGAATTCAGCTAAAATTTAATCTGTCATGTATGATTTCCTACG
Organism: Eretmocerus hayati; assembly: GCA_029851415.1. Lineage (NCBI taxonomy): Eukaryota > Metazoa > Arthropoda > Insecta > Hymenoptera > Aphelinidae > Eretmocerus > Eretmocerus hayati. Next base: position 191,388,016 of record CM056742.1, on the reverse strand, counting down.
AGAATGCGAACGGTTCCAATCATAATTAGATACCGTGTAGAGGAAGCACTCTGCTAATGTATTTCAGTGAGGTGTGTTAAGGCGATGCGGTCACCGTGCAACCCGGAAATTATATCTTATTTGGATGTAAATCAAAAAATTTTCTCGAAACGAAGTTGGAGACGATTTGTCCATTACGTATTATCATCTGAATTGTGGTGGACAACTCATTATTTGTCACCAATCACAAGGCTATCACTAATAAACGAGAATAACTTGCCCGCGGGTACTTTCTAACCTACAAATTGGTACATTTTCGTTCACAAAACTCTCAAAATCTAGTCTGATTTGGGCCAAACGAAGAGTTATCCAGGCCAAGTTAGATGATAATAAAGCCTGGATAACTCGTCGTTTAGCCCATAATGGAAAAGATTTTGAGAGTTCTGTGAACAAAGTTCAGCGTGCACGGTGACCGCATCGCCTTAAAATCAAGCCGCCCTTAATTCATTAAGAGGGTCTTAGAATAGGTTTCAAAATAATCCAAGGTACCTTCAAATGTACTGAGACACGTTTGAATTATTCACGACGACGTCGGGAGCCATTAGCGTCTTGCCGAGTAAATTTACACTAAAGTACTCGATTTGATTAGCGTGTAAAAACAACGCGGATCGATCTCGCATCTCTCACAGGTGGACTGCTCCATTTCAATTCCAACAGGATGTTGATCCTTAGGCGCAGTACTCAATCGCGCCCAGTCTTTTACTCGTCGATGAGTCATCGTGCCTAACCGAGCTAGGTGCACAAAATCCGCAATCATCAACGATTGGAATGGGATGGCCACTTCGGTGACCGTGCGATCCAGACCAATGTATTAGATGATTTCCGAATTGAGTCGATGGGGATAGGACCCCCCGCGCCGTATCTTGCACGATTGATTCTTTCCTGCAACACGCTCTAATTCCATGCCTCAATCAAATTTCCCGTGAACTCAATCGAAGAAACTGTACGGTCTGATTGCGCAGGCGGAGGGGTGGCCGGCTGCGGGGCCCTGTACGAGCTGGCGAAGCGCTCTCAGGGTGGCGGCGGTGGTTTGGTACTGCTGGAACGGGCCCGGCTGAGCAGCGGCACCAGCTGGCACAGTGCCGGACTCGTCTGGAGCCTACGCCCCAGCGACGTTGAGTGCGAGCTGCTGGCGCGCACCAGGGCTCTTCTGAGCGAGCTCGAGCCCTACAGCGACGACGACGACCGAGCAGCCGGCCAGCTGTACCACAACAACGGAGGCCTCTTCCTGGCGCACTCGGCCGAACGGGTACTCGAGTACCGCAGGCTCGCCGAGCTCGGCACTGCCCTGGGCATACCCGCAGAGTTGGTTGACGCCCGGGCCGCCCGGGAGCTGTTCCCCCCGCTCGCGGCTTCGGACGATCCCAGCCTCCTCGGCGGGCTGCACTGCCCTCTCGACGGCAGCGTCGAGCCCGATGCGCTGGTCAGGACCCTGGCCCAGCGCGCCAAGCGTCTCGGCGCTCAGGTGAGTGATGATCGATCGCGTTGTAGTCCCATCGCCCATAAACAGCGGAGCTGGTAAAAGTTTTCCGTGGCCACGGAGGAGTCTGCTTTTCAAGACGACGGGATCGTGAGATAGGGAACTAACAAGGGGAACATCAGGTCTGCGGAACACGGATCTTGGTGAAACTCTGGGAATCATCTTGTTTTATGGGCCTCCTATCCTGAGAAACAGCTACAGAGATTAACATTGTTACTATATCTATATATGTGTCTTTTTAACATGGGCCTATATGGACAATGCTAATCTTCATGGCTGTATCTTGGTATAGGAGGCCCACTGGACTTAACCCTTGGAGATACCATCACTTTTCAACAAAACAAGATGATTCCCAGAGTTTCATCAAGATCCGTGTTCCGCAAACCTGATGCTCTCCTTGTAAGTCCCGGTTGTGGACCGAGCACAGCCAAGGCCACGAGTCCGAAATCAGCCTATTGGAGCAAAAGGGGAAGGGGATCCAACCTCGTCGCTAGAACTACCGGATTGCGCTCTCGTGTTAACATTATCACATGAGAGCATTACAAATCTCGGGTTTCGAGTTTCACCGCCGTCTCGTTACCTGAACAAGTGACAGAATGATAATATTGGTACACGGAAAAACACCGTCAGCAGTCAACAGTATCAGGGGCTATTCTTAGCATCAGATTCTTCTCGAACTTTTCGACACTGAAAGATGATAGATTGATTATTCCACGAAAATATCTTTATTCAGAAATCATATAGAGTCATGCTATGATTTTTTGCATATCAGGGAAATTGAGTTCATTTTTTGCGTGTCGGAATAGACTGACTGCGCGCACTATTTTTATCTGGCAGAAAAGACGAATAGATATAATCTTCTGAGTTGATGTGAAAGGCTGTAACATATTCCAGTCGCGCATAGCACAAGCAGCGAACCTCATCATCTGGTCTGGATGATGGATCAATGTAGTGCAAAGCTCAGAGGCTCCGTCAAGTGTGTTGAATGGCTTGGGATCAGTATCGACCTCTTATTCTCTCCGCCAAATTTGGAGAAAATTGCTCTGACGTCTCACCGATTGAGGATGAATATCCATACTGATTCCGGAGGAGAGAGTGATGGATCGATGCGCGATCGTAGAGATATTACTATCTCCATGTGCGCGTTTCACGCCAGTTTGCCCGTAGCAATACGATTGAAAATGCCTGATATGCGTTGAGACTCGATGTTGTATTCACAGGTGGTGGAGCGGTGCCCGGTGCGAAGGCTTCTGGCGAGCGGCCCGGTGTCGAGTTCGCAGATGTGGGACCACCGTCGGCGAGGCCGTCGTGCCGTCAAGGGCGTCGAGACCGAATCCGGCCACGTGATCAAGTGCAAGCGCGTGCTGATCGCCGCCGGGGCCTGGTCCCGCCACCTCGCGCGCACCCTCTCCCTCGACATCCCGCTTGTGCCCATGAAGCACGCCTACGTCCTCACCGAGCCACTGCCCAGCCTCGTGCGGAGGGGCCCGGGCGACCGGACGTCAACTCCAGTGCCCAACGTGCGCGACCACGACCTCGCCGTCTACCTCAAGGTGCACCCTGGCGGAGGCTACCTCAGCGCCGGCGGCTACGAGACCAACCCCGTCGTGCTAAGATCGGTGAGGCCTCGCAACTAGGACCTCATAACACGTACCAAGTGTTATATACCTCTTACCAGAAGAGACCCAAACCCAGCATTTTTCAACGAAAACTTTGAGAGCCATGCAGGCTTTGATTATCATGACTTATCGGTGATTTTGTCTACCGTGGCCCGTGCGTAACTCAGGACAAAGCCTGAAAGACCGTGACGTGACTCTTCATTATGACATTTCATCGCGTGAAACGTAAATCGCGTAAAAATAACGACTCCGGGCATACAACTGACAATGCTGAACTGATCTCCGCGTCAGATCAGATGATGTATGAGAATTGAACACGAGTGGGGAGGCTCGATGATGTTGAGAAGGGCGCCTGTTACCAACAGCGAGGATTGCGAAGCAGTAATAATCTAGCAAACTTTTGCACAGGTGGCGAAGGACTTCGAGTTCGGTCTGTATGAGCTGGACTGGAATGTGTTCAACGCGCACATGCAGTCGATGCTGAGCCTCGTACCGGAGCTTGCCAAGAGTGGCATTAAGTCGACCGTCTGCGGACCCGAGAGTTTTACCCCAGACCACAAGCCGATAATGGGTGAGTCCTGGCCTGCTCATCCACGACGCCCGTTATACTGCGATTCTGCTGATAGAGCTCCGAGCTTGCGAAGAACCAATATGCCCGACTCTTGCGATAAATAAGCACCATTCGAAGGTCAGGCTCCGAAAACGAGGGCTGCACTAAAGGTGACAAAAGATAAGTCTTTTGTCACTCTCAACTGCATATATTTGGTTCTCGCCTGGGAATTTTGAATGTGTTTCAATTTGTTGGAGTACTGGATACCATTTCACCGTTTGCTCCTAGTTAGTCAAAAAGAAACTTGTGTGAGAAGTCAATAACGGTTGACGATTTCCAAATCTGAGTCACACCACCGATTCTCAAAAGTCAATAAAGCCTCAAGAGCGCTCACCAGCTGTTCTTTACGCAAACTTGCGCTTAAATTCTTTTATTATAAATTCAGAATCAACTTAACAATCAAGAACGATCTGCATTGTTCTGATACCCGCGTGCGGAGAATTTTTCTACGAATTTAAAAAATAGTTGCATCGAGGTCGATGCCAAATTGAGTGGACTGTTTTGTATCGATCTCGACGATACTTTTTTTTTTTATTTCGCAGGAAAATTCCGCGCAGGCGACGAAACATTGCCCATATCGTTATTGATTGTTCGCTTGATTTATGACCGTCGATCGATTTTTCGAGTCCGGTGAGGTTTTTTGGCCCAGCTCTCGCACAATAATGATAACGGTGATGATGATGGGGTTCTGTTTGACTATTTCTGGGCGAGGGACGCATGAGCAGGCGAGGATCCACGTTGCGATGGGCTGTTCTACTCATGCGGCTACAACAGCGCCGGTATGATGTTGAGCGGAGGATGTGCCGAGCAGATCGCCGACTGGATTCGCGACACCAGGCCCAGCAAGCACATGTTTTCTTACGACATACGAAGGTTGGTCCAAGAAATGTGCCTACTTAGACAATATTCTGGATTGTAGTGTTCAAACACTGAGAATAAAATATTGCCGTCGGAACAATACGACTGTATTGTTACGTGGTATTGCCGTCAGACCAATACTGAATTGTCACCACAGCAAAATAATTTTGTTATTGAACCAATCTGGCACGAATAACCTAAAAAATCGTTGGATTATATTTGTCCCTTTGCGGTGCTATCCCGTGCAAAAGTTGGTAGCTTTTGTAGCAAAAGATCCGTAATATTACTGTTAATTCATTAAGTATCGGGGCATTTGAAATATACGCGTTATATTCAACTATTCTGGCTCTAATACCAGATCACCAAATCGTTCTGATAGATTGATGCGATAACAAAATTAGTATTGTTCTGCAGCAAATACCATTTTGGTTGTACGACAATACGCATGGTCGTACGACCAAGAATTTTTTCTCAGTGAATAGTTCCATCTTACCGAGACAGTCTGCCGACTATGAATAATGTCTTCTTTCCCAGGTTCACCCCGGAACAGAGGAAGGATGTGGTGTGGGCCAACGAGAGGACGCACGAGTCCTACGTGAAAAACTATGCGCTTGTATTCCCGCACGACCAGCCGTTAGGCGGGAGGAATTTCAAAGTCAGCCCGTTTCACGAGGTAATAATCTAGAGAAGAATAGGCGGATAGTTCAAACAAAAGTCGCCTCCGGTATCGGTGTTGATCTCTCAGGCTTTTGATTTTTCTCGCGGGGACTGTTCTTGGAAAAAGTCTACGTGTAAGGCATGTTGACAACCGAGACATCGAGGTTGCCCAAAAAGCCTCATCACTTACGAAAAAGCTTGATTGATGTTGTATATCTAAAACCCTGAATGACCCGTTGGACTAGCTGCTGGTGGAAGAGGGCGCCGTGATGGAGGAGTGCCAGGGATGGGAGCGGCCAGCGTGGTACCTTACCAAGGGCAGGACAGCTCCGGTGCCCCAATACGACTACTACGGCAGCTACGGGAATCCAAAACACGAAAGCAACGCTTATCTGCAGGTCCTCGAGCAGGAGCACACCTTCGAATTCCCGTCTCACCACGCCGACGTGAGTTTTTTCGCTTCGATTTCAAATCCTCCCGCAGATGCGGGCAAGGAGCACCTTACGTAACCGAGCTTTGATATCGGTCCACAGATAAAGGAGGAGGTGCTCGCCTGCAGGAACAACGTAGTGCTCTTCGACACGTCTCACTTTGGCAAATTCTATCTGTGCGGCTCGCAAGCGCAGCAGGCAGCCGACTACATATTCACCTCGGAAACCAATTCCGAACTCAACAGGATCGTCTACAGCTGTGCCCTCAACGACAGAGGTGGCATCGAGTCAGACTGCACGTTCACCTGGATACCGCCCGGCTCCAGCAGTCCCGTCGATCCCATTTTCAAAGGCAACGCGCTCTACATCGGTAATACCGCAACATCTAGCCAAATTCCATCGAGTTTTGCCGAGCAATCGGATATAGCAGAGAGAATGCGTTGAACAAAAATCTTCGAACGTTTGCGTGTCCCCATTCTACCATTATTTACACGTTTACTGCGATGGGCCCCACGGGTGGGTCCCTCGCGCCCTTCCCTGGGGGCGATGGGCCCCACCCGTGGGCCCCACTTTTTATACGCTTTTATGTAGGGAGGGTAGAGAGAACCCTCCCTACTTTTATTCCTCTTCACTTCAGCCATTTTTCGTTCATGCGTTTCCGGTACATAGCTAGTCAGCATTAGGTGGCGGCGCAGGCGGCCCGTGCCTCGCTGTAAGAGCAAGAGAGAGAGAGAGAGCCTTTCGTCGTACACGTGCTTCCGGTACTGAGCTAGTCAGGGGGAGTGAAGTTCCAGGTTAGATATCGCTCTTGGTGATTTTCACGCCCGTAAAGCTTTATCTCGCGTCTCTCTGTCTCTCTCTCTCTCTCACTCTGTCTCTCTCCTTCTATACCCTAACCTAAAATTGCATCACTGCTATATGGCATGATGCAATTCCTACGCACGGTGTTCCTGAAGCGCTCGAAAGTTTTGCAAAAATGACGAAAAAAACTGAATACGCTATTATCTTCCTCTCGTTTTCCCGTTTAAGAATCCGTTTCGACCGAAATCGGATCTGCTTTGACATTAATATGCGGGGAAAAATGTGGAAACCCCATATGATCACGTGTATTTTGGTTAGTCTTGATAATGACTCGACGGGCGAAGATATAGCCTGTTGCTGATTCAACGTTTCTGGGTGGGTTACAGGAAAAGAAACATGTATTTTCATAGGAAATTTCCCGTAGAATTGGTTGGTCGAACTCATTTTTTGATATCTAGAATCGTATTTAAGATACGGAGGAAGTGGCGCGAGAACTGTCAGTAGAACTCGATCTGGCAGCAACGCTTGGGCTTATGAGTGCATCCGGCAACAGGGTATGGAGGTCTAAATAACGGGCTGATTCATTATTTCTTGACGTATATCTCCATTTAGAAACCAAATTTGAGGTCTGTTTCAATCCTAATACTTGCTAGATTACCATTTGAACTGCGGAAAACTACCAAGATTTTCCAAGATCCATCACAATTTCGCGCGACAAAAGATGGAGAAGAAGGCTTAAGGTACAATCTAGGTACGTTTTCAGATTATTTCACCTTTGTGATCATTCACGAGACTAAGCAAACTCGAGCGAACTCAACTCTCTGCGGAGATGTCCTGTCTCATTGCAAATACGCTGCTAAATGAGATTAGCAGAATGCTTTCTCTTAGCGAAATAGTTTTTCACTGAAACTAATGAGAAATTTGCAAAACTGATCAAATTCCAAAATGATGATTGGGATTCCTACAAAATAATTATATTTTTTAATCTAATTTAATTGCATTTCATATCACACTCACAATCCAATGATTAGATATAACCAATCGATGTAGAATGAGGGAAAAGTATCTCTCTAGTCCATTAAAAGGTGGATAGATTAGTTGTAGAGGGAGATATGAGGATAAAATGAATTTTAGCTGCAATTTTCTTCTAATATTTTGGGTTATTATTACGAGATTCACTTTTAGGGGAATAAACTGGGGTTTTTCATGGAAGATATTTAGTTTGGTTGAGGGAAAATTTTGATATAGTTGGTGAAAAGATCATAAAAATGGAGTTTTTTGAAAAAAATTTGGATTTTTCGGGAATAAATTGGATTTTGAATGTATTTAGAAGGATTTTGAGGAATTTGGTATCAACTAATCGATTAAGAACGATGAAGAAGTATAAACTTAGTTGAGTAAAATTTGTATATATTAGTTTAGGGGGTGGGTAATAGCGGAAAATGAATTTTAGATGCGATCTCCTTCTGATATTTTGAGTTATTATAAGAAGATTGCCTTTTAGGGGAATTCAGATGACCTGAATTAGGGTTTTCCATGGAATATATGAAGTATGGTTGGGGAAAATTTTAATATAGTTAGTGTAAGGATTATAAAAATGGAGTATTTTGAAAAAATTTGGATTATTCGGGAATAAATCGGATTTTGAATGTATTAAAACGGATTTTGAGAAAATTCGGTATCAACCAATCGATTTAGAACGATGAAAAAGTATCAACTTAGTTGAGTAAAATTTGAATGAAGTAGTTTAGAGGAGAGATATGAGGAAAGTATGAATATTGAAAAAAATATTTTTGTATATTTTGAGTTATTTTTGTGAGGAAAGTAGTTATCGGGATTTGGGTTACCTAAAGTGAGGTTTTTTTAGCAAAACGTGTAATTTGGTTAAAACAGAATTTCGATAGAATAGGTCTAAACATGCTCAAATTGCTGTTTTTGTTGGAAATTTTGGTTTTTTGATAAAAATTTACGTTGATGGAGTTTGAATGGAATTTCGGTATTAACCAAAAGATAGATTGAGCCAAAAAAATCATAGCCTAGGTAATCAAAATTGAGGTAAGGTAAAGTTAGAAAGAAATATTTTAGTATGAAAGTAAACAATTTCAGCGATTTTATCTCAAAAAACGTTTAAATAAAATTCGATTCGGAGAGGAGACCAGGCAAATCACTGGTCTCATCACTGAGACATTCTCTACAACTTGTAGAAAAGCAAAAATCGATAGAGTGGAGTGTAGAAGAGAAAGCGTGGCGCAAAAAAACAACACATACACACACACACACAGACACAGACAAAGGGCCGGAGAGATGAGTCACTGGGGGGTTTTTGAGGATTCTAAGGGGAAAAGTGTTACTTACAATCGTTAGATTTTGGCGAGAGGAATAAGATGGTTAAAGCACTTTTTTGATGAGATGAATTATGTTGAATAAAATATTGGGTTGAATGGGAGTATTTTGAAAAAATTTGGATTTTTCGGGAATAAATGGGATTATGAATGTATTAAAACGGATTTTGAGAAAATTCGGTATCAACCAATCGATTTAGAACGATGAAAAAGTATCAACTTAGTTGAGTAAAATTTGAATAAAGTAGTTCAGAGGAGAGATATGAGGAAAGTATGAATATTGAAAAAAATATTTTTGTATATTTTGAGTTATTTTTTTGAGGAAAATAGTTATGGGGATTTGGGCTACCTAAAGTGAGGTTTTTTTAGCAAAACGAGTAATTTGGTTAAAACAGAATTTCGATAGAATAGGTCTAAACATGCTCAAATTGCTGTTTTTGTTGGAAATTTTGGTTTTTTTATAAAAATTCACGTTGATGGAGTTTGAATGGAATTTCGGTATTAACCAAAAGATAGATTGAGCCAAAAAAACCGTAGTCTAGGTAATCAAAATTGGGGTAAGGTAAAGTTAGAAAGAGATATTTTAGTATGAAAGTACACAATTTCAGCGATTTTGCCTAAAAAATCGTTTAAATTAAATTCGATTTGGAGAGGAGACCAGGCAAATCACTGGTCTCATCTCTGAGACATTCTCTAGAACTTGGAGAAAAGCAAAAATCGATAGAGTGGAGTGTAGAAGAGAAAGCGTGGCGCAAAAAAAACAACACACATACACACACACACACACACACACACACACAGACAAAGGGCCGGAGAGATGAGTCACTGGGGGTTTTTGAGGATTCTAAGGGGAAAAGTGTTACTTACAATCGTTAGATTTTGGCGAGAGGAATAAGATGGTTAAAGCACTTTTTTTGATAAGATGAATTATGTTGAATAAAATATTGGGTTGAATGGGAGTATTTTGAAAAAATTTGGATTTTTCGGGAATAAATGGGATTTTGAATGTATTAAAACGGATTTTGAGAAAATTCGGTATCAACCAATCGATTTAGAACGATGAAAAAGTATCAACTTAGTTGAGTAAAATTTGAATAAAGTAGTTCAGAGGAGAGATATGAGGAAAGCATGAATATTGAAAAAAATATTTTTGTATATTTTGAGTTATTTTTTTGAGGAAAATAATTATGGGGATTTGGGCTACCTAAAGTGAGGTTTTTTTAGCAAAACGAGTAATTTGGTTAAAACAGAATTTCGATAGAATAGGTCTAAACGTGCTCAAATTGCTGTTTTTGTTGGAAATTTTGGTTTTTTTATAAAAATTCACGTTGATGGAGTTTGAATGGAATTTCGGTATTAACCAAAAGATAGATTGAGCCAAAAAAACCGTAGTCTAGGTAATCAAAATTGGGGTAAGGTAAAGTTAGAAAGAGATATTTTAGTATGAAAGTACACAATTTCAGCGATTTTGCCTAAAAAATCGTTTAAATTAAATTCGATTTGGAGAGGAGACCAGGCAAATCACTGGTCTCATCTCTGAGACATTCTCTAGAACTTGTAGAAAAGCAAAAATCGATAGAGTGGAGTGTAGAAGAGAAAGCGTGGCGCAAAAAAAACAACACACATACACACACACACACAGACACAGACAAAGGGCCGGAGAGATGAGTCACTGGGGGGTTTGTGAGGATTCTAAGGGGAAAAGTGTTACTTACAATCGTTAGATTTTGGCGAGAGGAATAAGATGGTTAAAGCACTTTTTTGATAAGATGAATTATGTTGAATAAAATATTGGGTTGAATGGAAAAATTGATCAAAAATTCGCTGTGTCGACAACAAAGCTTTCTCTTTAGAGAAAGCAAAAAATACCTCCTTGATCGATAGACTGGAAAACTTGGCTGAGAATCGAAAAAGTGATGAATCTTGGGAAATCGTGGTAGTTCTCCGCAATTCCAATGGTCGCATCAGAAGACCGAAATCGGACCGAGGTTGACACCGTGGGGTTGACTAAACAACCAAACCAAACCAAACTCTGCCAAACGTTTGGTGAAAGGAGGCTTAGTATTTGGTAATCCTTTTCGAGCCACGGTATAGTGGGCAGAAAAATTTTGTTTAATTCATACAATGTTCATATCAATCGATGGGGCATGAATTCCTCAGTGTCGTGGTATGACTGATTTTAATTCCTCAGCCTTCAATTTTCCAAAAACAGTGAATGAAGGTACCCTTGCGGTATGTCTGGCGAGGCTTGAGGGAGGTCTCCCCAAGTCCAATCTCCGGCTCAAATGATTCCTGAGAGTCCAAAACTAATTCCTCAACCCCTACTTGAGGACCAAACAATTTGTTTATTCTAAAAACCAAAGATTATTTGACAATTACCTCCACCCCTCGTTGTGCGGAAAACACGCGATGGCGTAGGTCAAGTGCGCAATAACGCGCGAACAATTTGAATGTGACAACTTTACGAAAGAGGGGATTGTGACTTATCGAAAACTCATAAACTATTGTAGTATGTATATCAACTTAGCAGAAACAACGATGCTCTTCATAAAATGATTATTCGCTTTTAATTTCTAGACAAAGTAAAGGTCGAGTAATATAATACGTGTCTCCATGTTGCTTCCGCACATCTCACTCTCACCAGACTCTACCGGCTACCCTCCCTATCCCTACACTAGCAGACTACACCAGACTAAAACAATTCACATAACCTACAAATTCTACAAAGGTCAAGATCAGTCAAGACTCAAGATGTAAAAGATAATACAGGGTCATCATCACATTGTTACCCACTGGCACATAACCATCGATCAGAAAGACTTACATTACAAACTAGAAAAATACTGCAATAAATACTTATTAATTTCATATTGCAGTACGCAATAAAGCGTTATTTTAGTCAAAATTTCCGTACTGTGCCTGCCTAAGTCTCTAAAAAGGAAATAATCATGTTATGAAGAGCATATCGTCGTCTCTGCGAAGTTGATATGCATACTACAATGATTTATGAGTTGCAGATAAGTCACATGCCCTTTCCTATATAAAGTTGTCACATTCAAACTGTTCGCGCCTTATTGCGCACTCAACCTACGCCATCGCGTGTTTTCCGCTCAACGAGGAGTGAGGGTAATTGTCAAATAACCTTTGGTTTTTTGAATAAACAAATTGTTTGGTCCTCAAGTAGAGGTTGAGGAATTAGTTTTGGACTCTCAGGAATCATTTGAGCCAGAGATCGGACTTGAGGAGACCTCCCTCGAGCCTCACCAGACATACCGCAAGGGTACCTTCATTCACTGTTTTTGGAAAATTGAAGGTTGAGAAATTAAAATCAGTCATACCACGACACTGAGGAGTTCATGCCCCATCGATTGATATGAACATTGTATGAATTAAACAAAATTTTTCTGCTCACTATACCGTTGGCCTTTTCGCCGGCAGCTGACAGCGCGCGCACGCGCAGGCTGTCGGAATAGGAGATGACTATGGTTTTCACGACTTTACATTTTTAGTAGTGAAGGTGGATATGCTTTATGCTAACCCATCTCACTAAAAAGTATAAAATAATAAAATAAAAAAAGGTTAGTAAAAAATTGAGTTTTTACGATACGCTTTTATTCACGAATCTAATATTTTTCTCAACAACTAAAAAGCATAAAATAATCTGAAATTTTATCGGCTAGCCCAGTTCATTTTGAGTAAAATCGTATGCTATGCAGTTGACTATACCTCTTATCGTGAAAAATAATCTTTGACCCTGGTCTTTATCCATCCCTTGGGGGACTCTCCTGACCAATTATGATGAATTTCAGAAATCATTCACTGTACCATAATTATAGATGATAAAAGCGTGGTGTGCTGAGCACCGGGCAAGGAATGCATTTTTTCAATGGCAATCGTGAATCTTAAGTCTGGGACAATAGCACTCCACGCTTTTATCATCTATAATTATGGTACAGTGAATGATTTCTGAAATTCATCATAATTGGTCAGGAGAGTCCCCCAAGGGATGGATAAAGACCAGGGTCAAAAATTATTTTTCACGATAAGAGGTATAGTCAACTGCATAGCATACGATTTTACTCAAAATGAACTGGGCTAGCCGATAAAATTTCAGATTATTTTATGCTTTTTAGTTGTTGAGAGAAATATTAGATTCGTGAATGAAAGCGTATCGTAAAAACTCAATTTTTTACTAATCTTTTTTTATTATTGAGTTTCAGCTCACGTCTAACAGCGGGGACATATCTAATGGCTTATGTCATGGTGGTTTCTCGTTGTTTACGTTATAATGAACACGTGTGCACAGCAGTTTCGGTATTGGACTCGATTTTGCTGAGTTTTCCCGGATTTTCGTTTTCCACGCAGTTTATTCATTGATTACATAAAATCGAGCGATTATCAGCAGACTACCTACTTTGGATTCGACAATTTCCAGCGTATCTTAGCTCATTTGGAATTTTATCTCAAGATCTACAAACAGAGCCCAAACACGTTGGAAATTATCGAACCCAACTTGAGTAATCTTCCATTTACGCGCGGAAAAAACTTTTTGCTAAATCAAGAAAGATATTCTCTGGGTGGAACAGATATATTGGAGTACAAGTTTTCTTGAACATTGAATTTGATGAATTTATTGACACTACTGTTCATCCTGAATTGATACTATTGATCCTCGTGAATATTCTTCATATCAGAGGACAATTTTTGGGCCCCGCCGCACAGAAAGATGGTTGCCAACTCTGTGTGCGATGGGTCTCACCGATGGGGCCCACAAAAATTCAAAGAAATACTGTAAATAGATGACAAACTAATGATTTTCTAAAAGATTTAGCTTCCGAAAGTGCTGAACCGCATATTTGTACTCTCTCGCCGCGATTTCGCTTTCACTGTAACCGTGTTAATTTGATGGCCCATTTGGCCTCCTCTTTATTCGTACTTTAGTGGGTGCGCGCTACCGTCGTGCCCATAAGGGAGAGTGGGACAAAATTGGACGGGGGCAAAATTGGATAAGTGAGATAGCTCGGTTGTGGGTGACTCTAGGCTTCCGCCGCATAAAAACATTTTCAAACCCATCACAAACAGTGGTTTTTATAGCGGTTAGACCTCCTGAAACGATACTGGGAGGCCACACTGACTTAGGGGTGCTTTTCGAGGGCCTCACGCGGTTTATTTTTCAAATGCAAAAATTCACGCTACCTCTGCAAAAATGGACGAGCTTAATCACCGTTTGGGGGTCAAAAACTACATAACAAAACGAAGATTTTGAGCCGTCGTGGGTCAAAATCAATTCACTTGGGCCCAAATGATCACAATTCTGCGACAAAAAATGCCTGGGGGCATTTTTGGACGAATTGGTGGGGGCGAATTTGGACAATACTAAATCCCATCTAAAATCGGTCGACCGACCAACTGTTCGTGTTTTTCGAGGATTATTGTGCGTATCGAGGCGCGTATGCGTTTGGGCAAATTTTTCAAAGCGCGGGAGGTTGAGGGTGAGTTGGGTGATTGAAAATGGATGAAAAAATGAAGTTACTATGTCCAATGGCTATCTCAGGAGTCAGACAAGGGGTCAGAAGTCGCTTTTTACGTGTTCGAAGATAGTGCTCGGCTTCCGCATCTTCACTCTCGCATTCGGTGACATTGCCGTGAATGTTACACACTATCAGCGGGATCGTTGAATTAGAGCGAGTATGGGCACCTCCAATATGTAGAAAAACGAATGCAAGTCGACTCTAATAAGCCACGAGTCGATTGCTGATTTGCTGAAGACGGTAGTGCATCAATGAAGCGCCTATTTCAATAATGCCGAAGAATGACACAAAAATGGCCCGCTTGGTCGAGCTATGGGAGGATGTAAAAGTCTCAGGCGGGTTTCCCTCTTGGTTCTGGGTTATTACCACGTGTTTTGATGAGCAAATGCGACTGTAATAGGTAAGGAATATTGCCGTATACCTCAATTTTGGAAGGCTGTCCAAATTTGCCCCCAAAACTTGTCAAAAGTGTCTTCAAGCTTGGGGCGAATTTGGACAGATTTTTTTTTTCAAATTTACGAAAAAGTATGAACGCTGAGACCTAGGGGTCTGAAAAATTTTTTTACAATCTATTCAATAGTTGAACTTCGAGATTCCAAAGCGCGCCTAGCCCCAAGTATTGTCAGATAGCCCCACTGCAAAATCCATCCAATTCTGCCCCACTCTCTCTAGGGCCCTAGATACGCGAAATAACCATTACGGGCGAACTTTGAAATTTTTAGAGGTATGCAGAGTACAGGGTACAAGCCTCGGTACAAGCCGTCCGCGCGGTACGAGGGATCGAGCTTCTATGTTAATAACAATTCCAATGGCACTGATTACCCGTAACATTTCAAAGAATGAATGAGTTAGAACAGTCGAGTAGAAATGCTATTCCGAAAAACAGTGATACAAATGAGATATGACATAACACGCGGTGATTGATATCCATCGATGCCATCGACTAAGACAACGGAAACTAATTCCAGTTTGCGGAGGTTCGTCGTCGTATCACACTTGGATCCATATTCATCAAGCAATTACGAAAAAAGAATTTGACGTTACCTTTCACGACGCAACGGATCAAATAGGAATCTTATCGCTACAAGGGCCCAACAGGTATGAGATGCATTCCAATGTCAGGAATTGTTATTTACTCGAAAAATATCAAATTAGACTGTGTATTCCAGCAAAAAGGTATTACAGAGTGTAGTCGACGAGAATCTCGATAACTTAGATCTATCGCCCTCAAAAACACAACTCTTGAAAGTTAACGATAGACTCATCAGGGTATTGAGGGTCAGTTTTGTTGGAGAGCTCGGATACGAGCTGCATATTCCGTCACATTCTTGCGAGGAAGTTTACCATAGAATCGTGGAAAAAGGAAAACCATGGAATCTGAAACTGGCAGGATACAGGAGTATGCTCAGTATGAGCTGTGAAAGAGGTGAGTGACTCTCGGTAATAATGTCGGAGGTGAGCCAAGACTCAATAAATTGATATCGCGAGTACTGTTTTCTCACGCGTATGAAGCAATTAATTCGGAGAAGTTTGAATAATACTATCGTCAAATCAAATCTTGTCCCCCAAAATTTCACGTCAGAACTAATGTTTTATACAAACTCCTAGAAAAATTGCTTGAATCGATATTTTTCGTATGAAGTATAGTACCCATAGTTAACGAATCATGCATAGTATTACAGAATCGACAATAACATTGAAACGTTCTATTGCACAAGAAATCTGAGGAAAGCATCTTGAAGATCACAAAAAAATCTATCGATTTATGGGTTCAAAAAATTTTTCCATGAAATTTTTCGTGCTGATAATCGATGCGGAGAATTGAAAAAAAATAATAGTTGCAATGAATCGCTTGTAATTTAAACGAGACTTATCCGATCACAAACTTTTCAACGAGTTGTTGTAGATCGTACAACAACCTACAAGTCTGTATTTGGAGATTTTTTCTAGGACCTCTTTGGTCTGAGCTACGAGCTTTGGGAAGAAAACTTTCTAATGCATAGCTTCTTATGGAGATACTGGACCACGCGCTAACTCCACTCGCCGAGGCACTGCGTTCTACCATCAAGAGCCGGCCCAAAAATTATCAAACCCACATGGTTTCGACGTAAAATTGTCTACATTTTTCGAATATGCTATCAGATTCCCCGCTAAATGTGACCTGGAGAGGCTAATCTGGAATTGATTGAGTTTTTGGAGCAAAAGTTACAAAAGCAACTGTTGATCACATCCAAGCAATTCGAGAAATTCAGACAATTTCACGTCAGAACCATGCGGTTCGATAATTTTTGGGGCTGTTTTTGACGGTAGAACAGAGCCTAACCGAGTGGAATTGGCGCTGGTCCAGTATCTCCATAAGGAACTATGCATTAGATAGTTTTCTTCCCGGAGCTCGTGGCACGGACCGGAGAGGTCGTAGAAAAAAACCTCCAATGACAAACTTGTAGATTTTTGAACGATCTACAACATCCCGTTGCAATTTTTGTGATCGGACAACTTGCGTTAAAATAACCGGGGGTCCGTTGCAAGTAATTTTCTTTTTTCAATTTTCCGCATCGATTATCAGCACGAAAAATTTCTTGAAAAAATTTTCTGAACCCGATGAATCAATAGGTTTTTTGTCATCTTCAAGATACTTTTTTCAAATTTTTCTTACTTGTAATTTTTCAGTGTCATGGTCGATTTTGGAATACTGGACATGATCCATTAATTTTGACGGCTACTGTATATTGAATGGAGCTTCCGGGCGAGAATGACTGGCTTATGAGAATGACCGCCTCACCCACCTAATTGGTGATGAATACGGACGCAACCTCTGCCCCCCCCTCCCCTCTCCCCCCAAGGCGGCTTAGCTGCGTGGAAGAATTCACGTCCCAAGTAGGCGATCATTGGCGTGTATGAATGGTGTGATAAGATGATATGAATGGAAAAAATAGAAAGAAATGGAATGAAAGATGAATTAAAATACGTATATCTCAAAATGTACATATTTATGAATATTACCATGATGAATTTTGGGAAACTCCCTTCAAAAACTTGTACGCCTAGCGAGCGAAGCAATTCCGCTAGTCAGTATTATGTCGCAGTATGCGCCGCAGAATTTGACAAAGTTTTGCGTTGGCTAACCCACGTCAAATCTTTAACCGCGAGATATTTAATTAATCGCTTTGGTTTCGCGTATGATGCGTTTTCAAGAAAATTTGGCTGAACAGCACAATAAAATTCAACCACTACATTCACAAACTAAGACTGGACAAAAACAGTGAAACTCTTCACTCTTTGCTGTAGAAATATTCAATATTTTTCTCTCGATTCAAAAGGAGTCAACTCTATTTTTTCGTCTTTAAAGCGGATTTCGCAATTTATCCATCAGTCCAATATTTACACTGTCGGTTTTTATAATATCCCCGGGTGAGATCGCAAACATTTGCAAATGAATCACCGTCTTTGAAATTTCGGTTCTCTTGTAGAAAATGCGGTCAGACTAGAGGTTGAAAACTCAGAAAATTGAAAAGCAAAACTTTGGAATCGTAATTCAAGATATCAACGCAATTACAGGGCATCACATTTGGGGATCAGACATAAGAGTAGACGATAATCCAGTCGAAGCAAATCTAGGTTACACATGTCGAGAAAGTGGAGAGTATTTAGGATGCGATGCTGTGGAGAACGCAAAAGCTCGAGGCATCACAAAAAAGCTCATCACCGTGCGAGTGACAGAGTGAGTATCCAACTTTCTGATTGTATGTTAGAGTCAAAATTGTGCCCTCGCAAAAACACTGAATCCTCAGAAATCTTGAATCGATGATCCTCTTTCTAGACAAATTCCTATGTGGGGATTGGAAACAATTTTCCGAAATGGTGAAATTTGCGGATATCTCAGACGAGCTGAATATGCTCATACGCTCGGCTACAACATTGGAAGAGCGTAATTATACATTCTTCGCGTATGAAGTTGTTGAATCAAAAACTAACAATCTCTACTAAGCTTTTCATCGAATTTTCAGGTACATTAAACATCCGGAAGGTGACATTATTACAGATGATTATGTCTCTTCGGGAAATTATGAAGTACAGATCATGGGAAAAAAGTATCCAGCAGAAATTATTTTGGAAAATCCACTCAACAGTATGAAACGCCCGAAAAATCCATCTCACGACTCCTAAGAGCGTTCATGATCATAGACTGAGGATTTTCGTTTCATGGCCGATCTAGATCAATGACTACATGGACTAGCACATCAGATCTGCTCTGTATTGGTTGGCTGGATGTACTGATGGAAATATTTTTACCGATTTGATTATCAAAAATGATCTGCATAAAATTGGTCCCGATTGGGTAGGAGCAACCATGGACAGTTTCGATATGCAATCAAGGCACAATTGCTGAGAGAGACTTCGAGATTTCCGTAAATAGAGGATCAATTGATAGATAATGAATTTAAGCATTCCATTTCATATCAGAAAGGCTCGTGAAAAATCTAGAGTAGTTTTATAACGGGCACGTGGTCCTCGATTTAGCCCAACTCGTAAGCTCATCGAACAATAATGCTCACACAATGCGCGAAGATCGCTTCACTACCGTACATCGAATCCATGCAAGATCAGGCAGCAGAAATGATCCATCTCACGTACTCCTTTCGCAATGAAATATGTTTTTAGATACCAAAAAGAGGACACGTACATTTCCTGTTTCGTCCAGATTCGCTCCCTTCCGGAGTGACACAAAATTTGAATCTTGGGCGCGGAGTGGGAATCCCCGAAAAATTAACGATTTGAAGGAGCAAAAATCGCAATAATTGAGCAGCGAATCAATGCATCTTTCATAGTACGTTAAGGAGCTGGGGTGCAAACGAAAATTTGCGCACGGGTCACTGTTACGAGAGCGCAGATTATCAGTTTGCACACGAATGCGGGGCCCAGTGCGCAAATGTTTGCTCCGTGTAGCTTACGATATTTCATGCTATTGCTGTGAACATGCAACTCGCCAAAGAATACGCAATCATCAAAATAAATCTCCGCGTGAATGAGCATTAAGTTGTTTTATTAGGAGTGATTAAATTATCCATCGCAGAGTTTACCTCTCCTCATTTGTTGGAACGAAAAATAATGGTACATTCAGCAACATGTGCGAAAATGACAATCCCCGCACAAGTTGCTGAACAGATCAAGAACCGAGAGTGTTACAGAATTATTGTACCTGTACTGACAATCAGTACGATCGTTAACTCGGGACGGGAGAGGGGAGGCAGGGCGCAGGAGCGGGTCCAGAGGCGCCAGCTCCGGTGGGTTCAAAGCCCCCGATTTGGGAAAGACATTTATGTTAAAAGTTTCAAACATAATAGTTCATTAAACAACAAGGGTGGAAATGTGATTTCTCCACGAATCATCGAATGAGTGCGTGGAAGCACTTTTTCCCACAAGTCGGCGGTAAGTCGTGCGGGTGAAGTGTTTTCAATTAATCATCAATCATGACATATTCAATGAATGTTTTTGCGAATATTTTCGGTCAAGGACCGGAGAAGATTTCGATAATTACGAGAATAGATACGGTTTATATGTCAGTCATTGCAAAGAGTCGAGATAGAGAAGGTTCGCACATTTAGGGTGTTGCATCGAATGCGCTCCACGCGTGCTCGGGGATGTGTATAATTCATCATAACGCCATGATTGATCCATCATCACATTATCCTTTGTAATTAGACTGAATTCTGAGTTTTGTGACATGGAATGGTACATTTCAATACAAGGGTGGAAAAATGGGTTTTATGCTACGCTGTGCGCAAAACTGTGCGAAAAGTTAATGCTTTCTATGCAAGGTACCCGTGCCGTAAGAAATGCAGAGCGTCATTATCGCACGGCTAAGTGTACGAGAAAGTAACTTTCTCACTATGTTTGACAAAACATAGTGAGAGAATGAAATCTGTACGAAAATGAATTCATCAAAATTCCCATAGAAATTGAAAACTTGGAAAAATAATTCAATGAGTCAACCTTGCAAGTCTATGTGTTTTCAGTAGGCAGATTCAAAACCTCGACTCTTCATCGTTTTATATGAATTATATTTTCATCTCTACTTGAAAAAAAATTCTTTCACTGGATAGAGATATTCATTAATTCCAAAACCACCTTTTCAAATGTAATTTGATGATTGATTAAAGATCAAATGAACTTACCAAGTGAAGTTCGATCGTAGTTGATGGATCCCATTTAAAAACGACACATGAAAAATAGTGATGTCTCGGATTGATTTCTCGTAGTTTTGATTCGATTTTGTAGTCCAAAATATGAAGTTTCCACTCACTGCGAGGTCCCAAAAAAATTTCGGAGTCACCTGCGGAGCTATTTCTGTTTCGCTTTTTGATTCCACTAAAGCTTCAAAATCATGATCTTTTTTTTACAAAATTGAATATATCTCAAGTTTGGCTCAAGATAATGCAACGCGATTTGCGCCATTCAAAAGATCTTGAAAAAACCTATCAAAAATGACCTTGAACATTTTTGTTTAGCCTTTTCAGGCCCTGATCAGGCAAAATTTGGAAAAATCAGGCTAACCTGATTATTTCAAAAAGCAATTTTTTTCAATTCTTCAAAAATATGATTTCTCATGCAAAATTGTACGATCTTTGCGATGGAACTGGTACGAAGTTGTTTTTTTACTGTTTTATGCGTTTTCTGGTCAATTTTCCGATTTATCATCCTCCGACCAATCAGAAAACAGAGATTTCTGCGCATGCGCGTAGTTTACCGAATTCCAAAGAAGTTTCAATCGAAAGCTGAGAAAATTTTCTTCAAAATAACCCCTTGCAAAAGTCAATTACAAGTCGCCAATCAGTATCTACGGCACCTTCATTGGAAAAGAAGGATAACCAGAGCGAGATGACCTTATCTATCGTGAACCAGAGCCTTGAGACCTTCTCTTGCATCTTGTGTTGATAATCTCGATGTCTAAAGAATCGTGTAGCTTCAGTTCGAGTCGATCAAATGACGTTTTGCAACAGGTCATTTTGAAGGAAATTTCCTCAGCTTTCGATTGAAACTACTTTTAAATCCGGTAAACCACGCTCATGCGCAGAATTCTCTGTTTTCTGATTGATCGGAGAATGAAAAATTGGAAAATTGACCCAAAAACGCATAAAACCGTAAGAAAACAACTTTGAACCAGTTCCATCGCAAAGATCGTGCAATTTTGCATGAGAAATCATATTTTTATAAAATTAAAAAAGATTGCTTTTTGAGATAATCAGGTTAGCCTGGTTTTTCCGAATTTTGCCTGATCAGGGCCTGAAAAGGCTAAACAAAAATGGTCAAGGTCATTTTTGATAGGTTTTTTCAAGATCTTTCGAATGGCGCAAACTGCGTTGCATTATCTTGAGCCGAACTCGAGATATATTCAATTTTGTAAAAATAGATAATGATTTGATGCTCTAGTGGAATCGAAAAGCGAAACAGAAATAGCTCCGCAGAGGAAGGCGAAATTTTTTTGGGACCTCCCAATGGGTGGAAACTTTATATTTTGGACTACAGAATCGAATCAAAACCACGAAAAACCGATCTGAGACTTCACTATTGCTTTTTCAAAAGAGAAAGCTTTCATTTGATGGTAGTAGATTGTTCCTCGAATTTTTTTTTAAAAAATTTTTTTCTCCTCCAAGAAAGCTCTTGGATACATGAAAAGTGTAATGTCCCCTTCGTTTTCCCGAGATCTATCGATTGTAGGTAACAGTTATTCTTGATAACGCCTTGGAAAATTACTATCATCCCATCTTCCGAGCCCTCTGACCGTCTCTGTGTGTGTATATGTATTTTCCTTCCTATGTCGCAGCAAAACTCCTCACTGTTTTCACCAATCCCCTCCAAATTTTGCACACATGTTCGTTGTCATCTGTAGATGGGAACGCTACAATTTGAGCACCCCCCGACCATTATCCCCCGAATTAGAAAATTTTTCCTGAAAATTTCTCATTTTACCATATCTTAAAAACTATCTGTAAATTCTCCTCCTTCTTTGAAAAATATGAGTCCTTCAATATGAAGGTTTTTTGAGGTGCTGGGTCGATTGGTTAATACACAATTTTGATTTCTTCCAATTTTATCGAGGGGTATGCCACTGCGTCGCTCGGTGTCGCTCGGTTGCCAGTCGTCGCTGTTCGTACCTGTTCACTGCTGTTTACGGCTGTACGGCCTATCCTCAAAAAGGAGGCGAACGACGGCCCGCAGGGTGAACTGGCGGCGAGTGACGAGCGAACAGCAGCGAACAGCAGTGTACAGCAGTGCACAGCGCTGTTCGCCGAGTCGGCTCGCCGCGCCCGCACTCTACAGTTTGTGCTGTTTCGTTCACTCGATGGAATGATTATTTAATAATTATTGCAGATGAATATTTTCATTCACGGATCAATGAGAGGCTGTAGATAACACAGTCGATTGGTCCTTTACTTACCCATAAACTACAGACGGATGATTCCCAAATCCCAAGCCCCTCATGAGGGGCCGACGATCATGAGAAACATTTGAACACATAATTGAGATAGTGTGGATTAGCACAGGGGCAGCGTGTCCGCCTCTGACGCGCAAGGTCAGCGTTCAAGTCCCGGTGAGGGTTAATTTTTTTTTTTTTTTTTCTTTTTCGTATCTGCACAAGCTCGCGGATTTCTCTTTAAAATTATCACTCGTTAACGAAAGTTTGAATTTAAAAGTGCATGAGAGTCAAACAGCTATATTTTTTTTTTTTTTTTTTTTCAAATATGGAAGCCGAAAT
Source organism: Eretmocerus hayati (assembly GCA_029851415.1). NCBI lineage: Eukaryota > Metazoa > Arthropoda > Insecta > Hymenoptera > Aphelinidae > Eretmocerus > Eretmocerus hayati. Next base: position 191,364,890 of record CM056742.1, on the reverse strand, counting down.
CGAGCGCAATTTTGCGCCTAAACGTAAGGATTTTTTCAGGGTATGGTTCTCGGCACGCCAAAAAAAAAGTAATTTCACGGGATATTTGGCGCGAACGGACCGGATATTTGTAGTTCGCACAGGAAAAGGAATAATTTACACGATAAGAATGTAGTGCACGAGAGAAAATGTAACGGGATTGGAAGGTATATGTATGAACGAGAAAAATAATATAACGAACAGGAAATAAACTTATCTTGCCCCGGTAAATATATGGTATACCAGCACGACATATTTTCCCTCGAACTCGTGTGTAAGTAAACATTCAATTAGTTAAAAAATTATTAGATGAAGTATTGATCATTGAAACTCATAAAAATCGTATATTTTTCACTAATGTGAGCAAACATTGAATCAGTTACAGGAAGATAGAATGAATGATAATTGTTTAAACGTCAAGAAATACGAACACTGAGAAAAAAAATTATTGAAATTCAATAAATATATTTGTTCATGGAGGATTTATTTGGTTTGGAAACTCATTCTTCTGGAATGAATGAGGTTTCACATTTTCAAATAATTATTTATTCATATGTACCATAGAAATTTACTCAATCATCAAATTACCGAAATCAGAAAAATTGTATTTAATGGGGAAGAATATTTATTCAAACTGAACATACTACATCTGAACTGAAGACATTGAACCATCAATTTTGATAATTCAATTTTTCCAAATCAAATAAATCAACTTGAATAAATATGTATTGATATTTGATAAGTTATTTCATTAAATTCAGTTGATAAGTATTCATTCACAGGAAACATTACCACTCACATCTATCACACTACATTGGAATAAAAACTTATTCAATTCTATTATTGATCCAATGGATTGCGAGAACCGAACTCTCATTTTAATTGAATGGATTTTTCGAAATTCAAAACGCGGCCAGATCACGATTATATCAGTCATTCATTCACAATAAAACATTATGACTGGATTCAAGAGTCAGTTTCATCCATGGAGCAGAAATCATTTTTCTAAAGCGCTTTGACTGATCAGGTCATCAATAAATTCGAAACGAATAAGTTTTAATCCTACATCAATAACTTCATTTCCAAAATGAAAGATTAAGCTTCCACTACATTGTAGAGGGATCTTGCATTCTCATCACGCACTTGGGCTCAATAGACTCATTTCATACACGGATATTGAAATAAGACGAATATCACCTGAAATTTTCTACAGATTTATCTACGTTGAAAAAGATGTCATTCTGAGGACTCAGACTCGGCGGACCGGGTGACTTAGATCTTTTGAATAAATGAAGTTTTATATTTCCAGTTTCATAGTAATAATATGAATCTTCTTAGTACTCAAGTAGATCCTATTGAAGAAATTATATTCCATTGGAATAGATAATTATTCAAATTTTTATTCAATATTTCACACAACTTTTTCCCAGAAAATCATATGCTCTACGATCAAGTTGTGTTACAGGGGTAATGATTGGACCAAAATGCTATTTCTCCAGGATGAATGATTTTCTTACGTATTTCGAATAAATATTTATTGAAGAACAATCTGATGATTAGGATATTCATCGAGTTGACGGAAATAAATTCAAAGATCTTCTATAATTATCCAGCTGGGTCAAATTTTTGTATTATAATGATCATCGCAATTCAACCATTAGGAATAAGTTATGGGATAGTTAATTGTTTTGATGAAATATTCATTAAAACTCTTCAGATCTGTATTCAACCAATTCTAACCACTAGGTGGCGCATCAAATGTTATACCTCTGGAATGAATTTCTTTGAGCTTTATTATCGTCTCAGCAAAAAATCTCTAATGAAAATCGACAGATCTTCTTACCATTATGATGGTGGAATTCGATTAGTCAATTCACAATGGAAATCCAAGCTGTTATTTTTATTTCTGATAAAATTAAGAGGCACGAAATCTTTTCTCGCAAGCGACAAAATAGGCCCTCGATTGATATATAAGGCTCGTCAAGTCTCAAAGCTAATATATGCAATATCAGTGCGAAGCGATACTATTAGGTAATGGTAATCAAAAGCGTGTTGTCATAGAGATAAGTAGCGAGTGTCTTAGTCATGTACGAATATAAATAGTGGCAATTGTTAATAATAGTGATAATCATTGATCCCCCAACTCAAGTGAGTAATTTGAGTAAATATTCATCTGATGTGAATAATCTTTCCATGGTTGGCTAAAAAACCATGTGAAATAGATTTTGCTTTTGGTTGCTTATCATATTTCAAATGAATAAATATTTCTCTGAAATTAATCTTATTTCATCGTTCTGAAGGAATATTCATTCATTTCGAATATCATTTATTCATTTGAGGTACCGCAAATCGTTCAAATGCGTTTCTCACGATAAAATCATCATCAGATTTCATCAAATATTATACCGGATTTGATAAATATTTATTCATTCCAAAAAGAAGCATTCCTTCATTTTGAATAAATGTCTGCCTAGGAGGATATGAAAGAATATTTATTCAAATCAGAAAAATTTTCTTCAAAATCGCTCAATTTTTTTTCTCAGTGAACAAATCGAGACATTCACTGTATCATTGGAGCTTTTCTGGCTTTCGATGGTCGAACTTCCTTTTCGGCCAAGCGGTACATACACATGCTGACAACAAATACTTTCCAAAGGTATCGAATCTTACGCTTCTGAAACAACGTAGGTGTGAAGCTGTGTTGCTGAAAAACATTAGTTGGGATGCGTAGGATTCGACATCACTTTCGGGAAGTATTCGTTATCACCAAGTGTACACTTTTAGCCTCATCTGGAACAACCACCTCCTTATGCTTGATCATCATGCATGCCAACTGACAAGGGAAACGCCAACCTTGTAGGTCCTGGATCTTGACGAAACTTTGTGAGTCTTCTTGTTTTGGTGAAAAATGAAGGTATCTCCAAGAGTTTAATCCCATGGGCCTCCTATCCTCAGATACAGCTATGGAGATTAGCATTGCCAATATAGGCCCATGTTAAAAAGTCGTATATATAGATATACTGACAATGCTAACCTCCATGACTGTATCTCAGCATAGGAGACCCATTGGACGAAACCCTATTGGGTGCCTTCATTTCTCGCCAAAACAAGAACATTCCCAAAGTTTCGGCAAAATCCATGACCCGCAAGTTCGGACCTGCAAGTTTAGAAAAGCGATATCATTAGAAAAACCGATTTCAGAAAGATTTACCGTCAAACGGCGTAACTTTGGAACATCTTCGAACATTTTTGATTGAAATTTCTCTGTAACTTCTACGCCATACATCAAAAATGCAATGTATGTGTGGTACGTCATTCGGAAGCTTACAGTTTCGGCTTTCGATTGCGGGGTTTATATGAGTCCATTTGGACATCTCTGGTCGGATTTTTTGGGAATCTAGTTTTCCGCGATTAAAAAAATCCTTACGTGTAGGCGCGAAATTGCGCTCGATTTCGGCTTCCATATTTGAAAAAAAAAAAAAAAAAGTGCTAATCCACACTATCTCAATTATATGTTCAAATGTTTCTCATGATCGTCGGCCCCTCATGAGGGGCTTGGGATTTGGGAATCATCCGTCTGTAGTTTATGGGTAAGTAAAGGACCAATCGACTGTGTTATCTACAGCCTCTCATTGATCCGTGAATGAAAATATTCATCTGCAATAATTATTAAATAATCATTCCATCGAGTGAACGAAACAGCACAAACTGTAGAGTGCGGGCGCGGCGAGCCGACTCGGCGAACAGCGCTGTGCACTGCTGTACACTGCTGTTCGCTGCTGTTCGCTCGTCACTCGCCGCCAGTTCACCCTGCGGGCCGTCGTTCGCCTCCTTTTTGAGGATAGGCCGTACAGCCGTAAACAGCAGTGAACAGCAACGAACAGCGACGACTGGCAACCGAGCGACACCGAGCGACGCGGTGGCATACCCCTCGATTTTTGAGATATGCTTTTTTAATAATAATCGAAAGTTTGTCATAAAAAAGTTTATAAGTCAAAAAATACTCTTCGAATAATGCTCAAAATTCACTAGCCTCAGCGGAAGAGTCTTCCAAATCCACACACGGAGTTTAAGAATAATCTATCGAAGCGTTTTTGAGTTTTCGTGTTACCTATGAAGCCATATTATTCCGTTTTTCCTCGATTTTTTTTCAAAAAATTTTTTTCTCCCCCAATAAAGCTATTGAATACATGGAAATTGTACTGTCTTCTTCATTTTCCCTAGATCTATCGACTGTAGGTAACAGTTTTCCTTGATAATGCCTTGGAAAATTACTATCACCCCATCTCTCGAGCCCTCTGACCGTGTCTGTGTGCATGAATTTTGTTCTCCATGCCTCAGCACAACTCCTCAATGTTTTCACTAATCCCCTTCAAAGGACCCCGCACAAAACCAATGGGAAGTGGCTTAAGGCCAATTTTGATGAAACTTGGCAGTGTTGTAGATCATTTTATGCTGATCAACTTTGTCAATGGGCACGAAAAGCGCCGATGGCTCATTTTTGAGATATTTTAATGGAAAGTACGCAATTAGTTGAGGTTACGTGTGAGCTTTGTTGTCACTTATTATTGATTTTTTTTCACAAAAGGCTATTCACATTCCTCGAACGTATTCGAGCTCTAATATTAGCCAGTAAAGTTCAGTCAGGGCAGAGAATCCGACGAGTTACTTGGTTCATATTGAAATCATTAAGAAATTATTACAGTTTTTGTGAAATATCTTCATGTCCTCTTAGGAATGGTCCGTTTCTCAATTGCATGACCCAGTGTTGGGCACATCTCAAACAGATACGAGTCATTTGTAAATGGTCAGTAGCTACTGTAATTGCGTACAACATTACTGATTACAAGCCTTGTGAATAGTACATGTATCTCGAAAGCGTGGGTGGAGGAAGCTGGGGATGGCTTCATCGTAAAAAGTCTGTTTCACGAAGCATAGTGCTGGGCATCCCTCTACTCGGGGGTTTTTGAGGTCGCTGAGCTCGAATATGTTATCGTCCAGCCTCTATCTCGTGATGCGGAGGCCGCGTGGGCAGACCATGCGGGGGAGGGGGCTGCAGTGAGTATTTCATATCGCGGACCCCTCCCCCGCATGGTCCGCCCACGCAGCCTCCGCATCTTGAGATAGAGGCTGGACGATAACATATTCGAGCTCAGCGACCTCGAAAAACCCCGAGTAGAAAGATGCCCAGTACTATGCTTCGTGAAACAGATTTTTTACGATAAAGCCATCCCCAGCTTCCTCCACCCACGCTTTCGAGATACATGTACTACTCATCACAAGGCTTATAATCAGTAATGTTGTACGCAATTACAGTAGCTACTGACCATTTACATATGGCTCGTATCTGTTTGAGATGTGCCCAACACTCGGTCATGCAATTAAAAACCGGACCATTTCCAAGAGGAGATGAAGATATCTCAAAAACTGTAATCAGTTCTTCATGATTTCAATATGAACCAAGTAACTCGTCGGATTCTCTGCCCTGACTGAACTTTACTGGCTAATATAAGATCGCGAATACGTTCGAGGAATGTGAATAGCCTTTTGTGAAAAAAAAATCAATAATGAGTTACAACAAAGCTTACACGTAACCTCAACTAATTGCGTACTTTCCATTAAAATATCTCAAAAATGAGGCATAGGCGCTCTTCGTGCCCATTGACATAGTTGATCAGCATCTAATGATCTACAACACTGCCAAGTTTCATCAAAATTGGCCTTGAGCCACTTCCCATTGGTTTTGTGCGGGGTCCTTTTGCACACATATTTGGTAGCATTCGTAGATGGGAACGCTACAATTTTGGCACCCCCCGACCATTATCCCCCGAATTAGACAATTTTTTCTGAAAATTTCTCATTTTTCCATATCTTAAGAACTATCTATGAATTTTCCTCCACCTTTGAAAAATATGAGTCCTCCAATATGAAGGTTTTTTGATATGCTGAATCGATTGGTTAATACACGATTTTGATTTCTTCCTACTTTACTCTAGCTTCCCTGTACTTCTTTCTACACTGGTCCCTAACACCATGATCATTACATTTTAACAAACTTCCGTATTAACCAATCGATTTAGCACTTCAAAAAACATCAGAATTACGTCTCTGAAATTTTTTTTTAAGTAGGACTAGGAATCCCAAATCATTTTTGAAATATGCTTTTTCAATAAAAATTGGAAATTTGTCATGAAAAAGTTTATAAGTCAAAAAATACTCATCAAATAATGTTCAAAATTCACTGGCCTTAGCGTAAGAATCTTCGTATCCACCCACAGAGTTTAAGAATAGTCTATCAAAGCGTTTTTGAGTTTTCGGGTTACCTGTGAAGCCATATTATTCCGTTTTTCCTCGAATTTTTTTTCAAAAAATTTTTTTCGGGTATTATTTTAGGGTAATTAATATATTCATATTTGATATTATTCGAGGATACAATGAAGAATTATATATATGAATGGATTTTATAATAAAATTTGAATAAACGTATGAAATTATTTTCATTAAATGCATAATGGAAAATTATAATATTACGAATTTCAGATAATCGATAGATGAAGTGTTGATTTCATAAATTGCTAATCTCTTCTAGCAGCGTATTTTCCATGCGTCGTTTTCAAATGGAATCCATCAGTTATATGAGAACTTCGCTCGAAGAGATTATATCGATGGCTCCTACGAAGAGTAACACGTACGCTAAACTTCGGCGAAGAGTAACACTTGCGCGATATCCTCCGACGAAAAGTATTACTTGGGCTTGTTGCTGACGAAAAGTATCACATAGCGCGTACCACCGGCGGAAAGTATCACTTGGCGCTTGTCGCCGATGAAAAGTAACACATAGAGCTTACCAGCGGCGAAGACTATCACCCGGCGCTGACCACGTCGGACAGATGAGTTTTCCTGTTTTCCGGTTGGGTGTAGAAGTTAACAGATTTGGAAAACCCAAAGAGATGCAGTTTACCTGAACGGTTCATTCATGTTTAGAGTAAGACTTTTGAATATTGAAATGCTTTCGGCAGATACACAAAATATTTGGATAGATTACGAGAGAAATGTTGGAATGACATTCAGGAAATATGTCGTCAATAACCGATGCAAAATGTAAACACAATCCATGTTCGGGGCCAAAACCTAGTAAAGCAGTCAAACCCTCTAACAACCGGGTGCTCAGACCAAGAATTCTGTCGAGGAAAGAATCAAAACCGCAAACGACCAGATGTTCGGATCAAAAATTCTATCAGGGAAAAAATCAACCCCGAAACCTGGGATAAAGCAATCAAACCCGCGAGTGCCCGGATGCTTGGATCGAAACTTCTGTCGGGGAGAAACTCCACTCCTAAACCTAAGAAAGTGATCAAACCCGCAAATATCCGAACGCTCGGACCAAAAACTCTGTCGAGGGATAAAATCAATCCCAAAATCTGGTAAAGCAGTCTAACTCGGAAGTACCCGGATGCCTGGTCCGGGAGTTCTGACGGGTTACACACCCTGACTCTGGTATTCATAATCGTCTCTGATCCGTGTTCACGGACGACTATGAATACCAGTGTGAGTCCAGGAAGGCTATCAAACCCGCCAAAACCTTAATGCTGGGTCGAAAAGTTCTGTCGGTATGAAAAAAGTCCAAAACATAGGAAGGCAATCAAACGCGCAGTAAGCTGGATGCTCGCAACAAATATCCTGTTGGTGGAAAAACATACCCAAAAAACTTATAGCGTTTATTAATGCAAAGATGCAAAGTAACTGTGACGCATCAGTACTTTTTAGATATTTTTGTATTATTACTCAAGGTTCTCGATAGATGCATGGAATGGATAGTGCAGTGGAAAAGAAGTGAAACAAATTTCTGTACCAACTCTTTTTTTTGAGACCAGAATCGAGTAATTACTCATGGGTCTTTGATAGAATTACCGCAAGAGTTCTTACTAATGAGTATGTTCTCATACAGTATAATAATTGAGGCAGTTTACGTGTTCTTCTGCTATTTTTACCCATTTTCAAGTACATAACTCGAGACCGATTTCATTTGTGTTTCTGAAATCGATAATCGTCTTCCTTGTAAATCTTTGATAGCTCTAAATCCGACGATAGAGAGGTCTAGTCCAGTATTCCTAGGAATTGAGTTGATTCCAAAACGAGTGGAGGACATTCAGAAGGGCGGGAAATTTTTCCACTAATTTTTTTTCTATAGCTCAGAACCAACACATCTTTCAGTTGGAAATCGATCACGATTACGTTTGTATGTCTTCCGAAATTCTTAGATGAATCACTCGATTCAGGGTCCACTAAAACCCACAATTTCGAAGTGAGAATGGAAAAATCGATGAAAATTACCGACTGTGATCGTGAGTACCGAGAGGACGCAGTTGTCGTGAAATATGTATGGATGAAGATAACTAGTTGCAATATGTGCATCGATCAGTTTCTCGGGAGGATTTTCAGGCCGAGATTTCGGACCCCTGCGATATTGATCATTATCCTGGGTTTTATTGAGGATGACTCGCCGCTCGTTAGGATTCCCGGCCTGAGCATCCAGCTATTTGCGAGTTTGACTGCCTTCCTAAGTTTTGGGATTCATTTTTCCGACAGAATGTCCGGTCCGAGCATACTTGCGGGTTTGATCGCCTTTCTAGGTTTTGGGGTTGATTTCCTCCTTCGACCGGATATTTGGTCCGAGCATCCATCTATTTCCGAGTTTGATTGCCCTCCTAGAGAATTTTCGGTCCGAGCATCTGGCTATTTGCGGGTTTGATTACTTTCCTGGGTTTTGGGGTTGATTTCTTGCCCGGCAGGATTTTTGGCACGACTATCTGGTTATTTGCGGGTTTGATTGCCTAACTAGGTTTTAGGGTTGATGTAACCGACCAAATCCTCAGTCCAAGCATCCGGTTATTCGCGGTTTCATCATCTTGATTTTGATCATTCAACAGCCAGGAGAGATGATACTTTCTGTCGGGCGTGAGAGCTATATGTGATACTTTTCGTCGCTGACAAGCTCTATGTGATACTCTTCGCCGGTGGTACGCGCTATGTGATACTTTTCGTCGACGACAAGCGTCAAGGATTACTTTTCGCCGGTGGTACGCGTTTGTATTACTCTTCGTGAATGACAAGTGTACGTGTTACTTTTCGCCGGTGGCTAAGAAAGTGTTTTTCTTCGTAGGAGCCATCGATATATGAATGCACGTAGTATTTCCCCAGCTGCTCGCCAGATAACAGAACGGTACATTCTGAGAGAGAAAAGTAGTGAGGGTAACACGCCGCTCTGCGGCTCCACCTTCTCTCTCTCTTCATCATCCTGAGATATTGATGAGAATTGTTAAAAATTATTTTGGGTGGGTAGTGATTTCAGCGAAAGTATTCGCGCGTTCTTGCAAGAAGGGGTGTGGATATAATCTCTTCGAACGAAGTTCTCGTATAATTACGATCGAACTTCATTTGGTAAGTTCGTTTGATCTTTAATTAAACTTCGAACTTTGCTCTCGAGATTATATATGGATACACGTAGTTCTTTAGAGAATGATAACAATTCTATCGAAATAATATAATTGAGGATGAATCCAGTGCAATATTGAGTTTATTTCTATTCTTAGAAAGTGAGTACAAGATTTGGAGAATCTCAAGATCTTAATAGTGTTGATGAAAAATTATCATTATGTTGGCTGACTAGTGGTCTATGGTAAAACTTATAAAAAGTCTTAGAACTTCCTGACCAACCAGCAGTCTTTCTGATTACCTTCTAAATCGAGTCCTTTAGCATAAGCTGCTGATGTAGCAGCATGTCTAACCGAGTGACTTGATAATGCATTTGTGTCAATTCCTGACAAGGACATCATCGATTTTACTAATTTACTGACTGCTTGGGACGTAAAAGAGTTAAAGGGCTTTTTCAATGCTACCAGTAAATATTTCTGTTCTACTCCAAGTCCTTGTGATCGAATAATATAATTCTTCAAGCAAGAGAAAAGACACACATTTGGACGTTCAGTGAACTTAGGCAGAACAATAAACGGTTGTTCCGAACCGGGTCGGGACGTCTTAATAATATCTGTGATGAGATTTTCACATTTTTCATCGGCAAAACGAATATTTTCAACACGTATTCTTGATAGCATTTGGGTGCGACCTGCTGTTGTCAGTGCTGATAATAAAACAAGTTTGTAGGACAACATTTTCATAGATAGCTTCCCATTTACATCAAGATAATCAATGAAATTCAATGCCGTTGCAATGTTCCAGATAAATGAATATTGTGATCTTGGTGGTCTCAACTTACAACAACCCTTCAGAAATCATCTTACGATCGCCCTCTCGGTAGCATTATTTGTTGTAACAAAAGCTATTGCTGATCTTTCAAAGTTTAAGGTACTGTAAGATACATCTGTACTGAAGCGAGGCCTTAGATAACTCACAAACTCATTTCAACATAGCTCACAAGGGTGTATGGGAGATAATTGACAAGAATTGAACCGATGACGCGGTGCAGATCTGTACTGTTTCTGAGTCTTGTTGCTCAATGAAGCAAGAAGAATTTCAATCAACTCTTGTGGTACATTTCTTCTCACAAATGTTTCCCTGATACTATCGCTGCGACGAGTCTCAAATGTTCCGCTCTTGGATATTGCTTGGTTCTGTACATTGAAATCAATAATGAAGGATAAGGGCCCAAGGTTATGACTGTATCAACTTTGAGTTTTGAAAGAAGAGGATACCAGGGCTAGTTGTGAGACTTGGGAACAACTATATATAGTATAGTAACTATAACAACTATATAACTATATATTACCAGTAGCTTGATCCTGGACTATCTTCTCTAAGGTTCTCAAAGTCAGTACAAAATAAGGAAAAGTATAGAAGAATACATTGCTCCAAGATATCGTAAAAGCATCGACCCCATAAGCATGTGCATCTGGTAACCAAGAGTAGTACAGAGAGAATTTTTTATTGTTCTTCGAAACGAAAAGGTCCACTTGGGGTTGTCCAAAATGTCTAATGATGCAAAGACAAGCCTTACAGGAAAGTTCCCACTCGGCGTCTGGATTTATCATCCTAGAATAAGATAATCTGTCAAAATCACAATTCTCTACTATGAGGAAATGTAAAAAGCTCTGAGCCAAATATCTCTATTTTCTGCCCATTGCCAAATTGATCTTGCTAAAATGTTATATTGTTGGAATTTAACACCTTGCAAGATGTTCATATATGATATAGCAGTTATCTATTCGGAGCAGTAGATGACATGAATTTAGATCTGTTGCTAGGGACTCTAGAGCCAATTTGACTGCCAGTAATTCTTTATAATCCATGTGGAAACTGATTTCTTCGGTAGACTACATTCCATGAATACTACAGTTTCCCTCTGTGGCGCCCCAATCCATGTCTGATGCATCAGTCACGGTGTGCCTGATTGCATTTTTTTCAAAGTGAATACTCCCTCTGAGATCATTTTGGTTTCTGATTCTACATTATTGGGGCATCATTTTCCCACAAAAATTAAAATCGCGGGCTGAGCCCTTTTGAAGGAATGTCGTTTGGAACAATTTTCGCCCTTAGTCCGCGAACGCCCAAGTGATATGGCTCATCCCTCGTTGGATATGAGCCCAAAACGGAAATTTTTCATGTTCAATTTCAAACGAATTTATTGTGTAATAGTCAGCAATTTCTGACTGTAACCAGCGATGTTGTACAAAACTGTGCCAAGCTCAAATTTGCCTACTCAGGTCCCGCGTGACCTGGATAATTCAACTTTTCGAGTATGAGCTTTCGTGGCTCGCGCCACTCTCTCGCTCTTCCGACAACCGTCGAACAGTGCACACGCATAATAATGTAGCCTCTCGCGCGATGAAAGGCATCTGTCAAAACTTCATCAAAGTTACACTAAAATCCAAATACAAGTGTTGTGCATTTATTGGATCTACCTTCACTACTCTATGAACATTTTTTGGTCCTTCGAACCCGGATCCACGCCTAAAAGTGCAGTTTACGTGAATCCACGGAAGTGTAATTCTGGAGTTTTGTGTGCACGGAGTATTGTTGAGTATGCCGATGCATATGAGGAAATTCGACCAATGCAGCAATACACTATCTGCTCGAGTCGTCACACCCAACAAAGTGAACTCTACGAAAACAGCAAGTAGCTGGAAACTCCACCTATATCAAGGACGTGGCACAGCTGTCATCGTGTCACATTCCAATGCAGCTGAAATTGGAGCGACAAGGAATCTCCACCAGGTCTAAACTGCTGACGAGGCAAGGCCGATGAGGTCAACTATACCCATATCCAGCTCTGCGTTCACTAAAAATGACGACAAGTGCTTCAAATGTGAAGTAAGATCGCTCCAATCATACCAAAATAATTCTAGCGTATCAACATATGACAACGATTTCGCCTTACAAGCAATCGTTGAATCACTTGATTAAAGAGCAATTCCTCTTGTATTGACTTCTCGAGTCACAAGCTCAGCTCTCCAGTGAGTGATTACCCTAAGCAGTTACGCTATCAAATTCTTTTGGGTCTTCGATTTCATGTTCGAATTTGAGAATCATTACGAGTTCGTTGCTCATTATAGCAACACCCATTTCTCAAATTCACTCGCTTACTTAAGCACGAATCTTCCAAATATTCCTAGGAATAAGACAAGATACCGTGTGCACCCAATTACGAATAAGATCGTTCTGATAAAACGCCCTTCAATCTTTTGATGCGTAGCCCTATGACAACAATATTGCTTTCAAGCTATTGTTGAACCACATGCGGTAAGACCAATTCTTAACGTACGGATTTTGCGAGTCACATCTGTCGCTCTTAAATTTGTGGTTACCCTACTCAAGCATTCACGCCATCAAATACATTCAGCCAACCATATGTCAAATTTGAGATCCATTTCAAGTTCATTGCTCATTGCTAGCAATACCCATATCTCAAATTCAATCTCACACCCGAATTAAATCTCCTGGATTTTTGGTGATCAAGTAATTCTAGCAACCCAGATTTTGGTGCAATACATTTTCCAATTTTGCACTCCCTATAAAAGTTACTTGTCCAATCATTATGACCTCTTTAGACAAAATGTCTTTAGACGACCTTGTCGTTCTGCATTTGTCGAGAGTAAACAAAATCTCCAATTCTTTCACCAATTTCAAGAAGAAAGGTAGGAGAGAAATTACTACTGGTGGAGCCGGAACTCGAATTTCTAAGATAGAAGAGTGGTTTACCGAGGTGAAAAAAATTCATGATAAGATCATATCTCATGAACAGTTCACATTTGAAATCGATTATATCAAGAAAAAGTACTTCGCTGAGGCAGAAGAGATCTACATAGATGCTCTCAGCGACTTCAAAGATTTTCTCATCAATGAGTCACATGTAGCAGTGAGGAGCGCCAGCTCGGGTAATCAAACCACTCAAATTGTCATGTCGGAATTCGAATCGGCTCGACTAGCGCCTATAGAAATCCAACCTTTTGATGGGACATTCAATGATTGGCCAAAATTTCGTGACTTATTCACAGCAACTGTTATCAATTGCAAATCGTTCTCAAATGCAGTAAAATTCTACCATCTCAAAGCTCATCTCACAGGTGATGCTGCCTTGCAAATTCAAGGTATCCCTCTCGAGGGAGGAAACTTTCAACGAGCTTGGGATGAACTAAGCAAGCTGTATGAGAACATTTGCCGAATGGTCAATGACCAACTGAAAGAATTCTTCTCTGTTTCTCCCATTAAAAAAGGAACAGCCTCCGAATTGAGAAGATTGATCAATGGCACTGTCAACCCTCTCATCGTTCTCAAATCACTTGATAGAGCTACCGATCATTGGGACGACTTGATAGTTTTTATCACTGCTAGTCGTCTGGATGAAAAATCCCGAACCCTTTGGGAAACTTCCCTTGGAGAAACTTCTGAGCCTCCCACCTTTGCAAGAATGAAAACCTTTCTCAATACAAGATTGAGCACACTTGAGTCTATAGAAAATAGTTCTCAACTAAGCATTCCTTCGAGCATCACTGATCCCAAATCAAATAAGAGCAATGAAAAGTAATCAAAGGCCAAGCTCTACTCATGCTCTGAAAGAAGGCGCAAAAGTTCTTCATTCGTCTCAATCTGACCTGATTCCCAAGAAAAAGAAGTGTTCATTATGCGAACAAGATCATTCTTGGCGAAACTGTCCCGCATTCAATGCAATGAGTATTGATTCTCGCCGAGAATTCATTCAATCAAAGAGGTTATGTTTCAATTGCTTTGGGACTCATGATTCTAAAACCTGTAGATCTACATTCAAATGTCGATCGTGTGGAGGGAAACATCACTCCCTACTTCATTTTGACAAGCCGATTACTGCAGCAGAAACCAATTATGTCCCTCGCATTCAACTTTCAGCAACATCTACACCGTTTCAACCAAGTTCTCCGTCCCATAACCATAATGTTGCTATGAATTCTATCCCGAAAAAAACCAATACAGTACTTTTAGCTACTGCCTGGGTTCAAGTTTCAAATGCCAAGGGCGGAGTAGCTTTTGCCCGTGCTCTAATTGACCAATGTGCTCCAACCTCATTTATTGCTGAATCACTATGTCAACGACTCAATCTCTATAAAAAACGTGTTTCATTACCAGGACAAGCCCTAGGAGACAAACAATCGTACGCGAAAGGATTAGCTGAAGTTACAATTCACCCTGCATTTGAATCATCATTCAGGGCCAGACTTCACGCTCTGGTCATCAAGGATGTCACGGGTTATCAACCAAGGATCGGCTGCTCAACCGAATCATGGAATCACATATCAGGATTACAATTAGCTGATCCACAATCCACGAACTCTTACTGAGTGCATCTGTTCATGCCTTGATTGTGGAGAATGACCTAATCAAAGGTACTCCAGATCAACCCATCGCCACAAAAACTAAACTTGGATGGATCTTGTCAGGACCAACTGACAACAGCGACCATTTGATGTTACAACCTACTGCTTTGCACTGCTCAGCAGATGTAGACGTAGGTGATCTGCTCCAGAAGTTCTGGACCCAAGAGGAGATGATCAGCTCGAAACCACTTCTCACTTCAGATGAACAAGCTTGTGAGGATCATTTCATGGAAACCCATACTAGAGGATCCGATGGGCGATACACTGTAAGGTTACCTTTACGTAATAATATTCATCCATCAAATCTGGGCGAATCATTCTACCCTGCGAAACAGCTCCTTTACAAGCTAGAGAGTAGGCTAGCAAAGGACAAGAAATTGTTCGATGCTTACCACGATTTTCTCTCTGAGTATGAATCACTTGATCACATGACTCGTCTGAATATTGGCCCTGAAGACATTGATTTCTCCAATGATTTCTTCCTACCCCATCATAGGATTCTGAAACAAAGTAGCACGACCACGAAGTTGAGGACCGTATTCAATGGATCTTTCCGTCCCAAATCAAATAAGTCAATCAATGATTATTTGCTCATAGGTCCTAATATACTTCGAGAAATCACCACACTTTTGTCGAATTGGAGACTTTATCGACTCAATACAATAACTTACGGACTTGGAAGTAGCCCATTTCATGGCAATCGAGTACGTATCCAACTTGCTCGAGACGAACGTACAAATTTCCCTATGGGATCCGAAGCCCTTGAAGAAGAAACCTATAAGGATGACGTGGTATCAGGTTGTTGGGTATATACATAATGTACGCGGTGTATGGGCATGTGTGTGTGTGTGAGACTGCGCACGAGATGTGCGTGTGTGATGAGTGCAGACGGCACTTCGGATGGCGGCACAGAGCCTGCAAGTTGTAGCACCACTGTATTTAGAATATCATCCAGAGATATTAAAGTAATCATCGTGTTTATTACTTCAAGACTAGTTAATTTACAAACCCGAAAATAACACGAACCCAGGATACAACAAAGTGGCGACGAGGATCGTGAATTTGTAGTATATTTCTGCAACTTCGGGCAAACCTTGTGTACAGAGGTTAACCATTGAGCTAATGTACGTACGTTCAAGTGTAAAATCGGAGCACTCGTTCGGCGTGAGCAAACCGATAAGTGCAAAGATATATGTTCACTGTACGAGCAAAAGTGCATTTGACAAGAAGCTGGTGCACGTACAGATGCGTTACAGCGCAAGTACATCTTTACAGTGATCAGTGAATGTGCAAAGAAAATTGTCGCGCCACGTGGGTATATACGGAGGGTTGCGCTACAGCGCTAAGTACAAACACATCGTATTGGTGCAGTACGTTACATTTGTGCCAAGCCCAGTGCGTGACGTGTAAATACATTACAGCAATTACAATTGCTGAGAAAAATTAAAAACAGTTTACGAAAGTGCCCGTGTCGTCGATACAGTTACATTTTACATACTCGTGTGCCGTGTACAGGAAGGCGGCCATTTTGAAATGACAGGCAAAGGAAACGCTGGCGGTGGTGCTGGCGCAAGCCCCGCTTCTACAGTCATACAGTACGGAAATCTACAAATTGAGGTGTTCAAGCCTAAATCTTCAAATTGGGACAGATGGATTCAACGCCTAGAAGGCGCGTTCGCCATTATGAAAACAACAGCAGAAGACAAGGTACCGCTGTTACTACATTACGTCGGTGAAGAAGCATTCAACACACTCTGCGATTCTTACGGTAGCGTCGCACCGTACACAAAAAATTACAACGAGCTTACAACGAAATTGAAGGAGCTCTACGCACCGGCGGCGCTCGAGATAGCTGAGTGTTACAAGTTCAACTGCAGACGTCAGCTGGATGGCGAGGGAGTGCAGGACTACGCAAATGCACTCACCAAGCTAAGTACAACATGTAATTTTGGGGATTTTGCTCAAAAGGCTTTACGTAATCAGTTTGTTTTTGGTTTGAACAAAAGGCGTATACAAAGCAAACTTCTAGAAACTGATAGTTTGACTTTTATAAAATCAATTCAAATAGCTCTTGCTATAGAGCTCTCTCAAAAAGAGACAAAAACATTACATCAAGCTCCGATTTCAGTGAATTATTTATATGAAGGCAAAAATGCTCCAAAGAAGCATAATCAAAAGCCAAATAAAATACTCGAAGCTCAAATACAGAGTCGAAAGCTGGTACATCTAATACCAAGCATACATGCCACCGATGTGGTTCTCCTAATCATTATGCAAACAAATGTAAGCTTCCCAAAGACATCAAATGTAACTTTCGCAGTGGGAATGGCCATTTGGAAAAACTTTGCTTCAAAAAGCATAAATCGTCACAGCCAGGGCATGTACAGAGCCTTAAAGAAGATCACAGTGCTGTGCATGATATCTTTCAAATTGAGGACATTGGTGCAGTGGACACATTGCCTGAACAGATGCTGCTACGTGAAAAGTTTGTTGTGACTTTGGACATAAATGGACACCAGTTGAGCTGTGAAGCAGACTCTGGTTCAGCAGTTACTCTCACGGAGACTACGCAAGCTGTTCAACTCTTCAAGAATTCGAAGATTCAACCTACATCGTTGCAGCTAGTATCGTATTGTGGTACTACATTTCGTGTTACAGGGTACATTACAGTGAATGCGACTCTTGCAAATCATAGATTTAAGTATTCTGAATTTGTATCTTACTCCGATTAAGCGTGCCCCTTTGATTGGTCGTGAATGGATAAGACAATTCATACGCTACAAGGAATGCTTACGAGCAATTTTCGCTCCTAGTTTAAATTCAATTGAGACTACAGTTTTTACACTTGATATCGATTCTTACATTGCTAGGTTATACAAACAATACCCTAATTTGACTGGAAAGAAAATAGGTAAAATCAAGGGTGCCAAAGTATCCCTTTCGCTTGAGCCAGGCGTTACACCTGTTTTTTTAAAAGCTCGCCCTCTTCCATTCAAACTCGTTCCTTTAGTAGACAAAAAGTTAGATAGACTCGAGTTAGAAGAATGTTTAGAGCCAGTAGATCATTCAGATTGGGCTACGCCCATTGTTCCTATCCTTAATGATGACGGTACTGTTCGAATACGTGGCGATTATAGCGTCACAGTGAATCCTCACCTTAACGTCACAGAACATCCACTTCCCATTATGGATGAATTATTTACAGATCTAGAAGGTTGCTCTGTTTTTGGAAAAATAGATTGCCAGGGGGCATCTTTACAATTAGAAGTAGATGATGCTAGTGCAATCTTACTTACAATAAATACGCATAGAGGTCTTTATAAAGTTAAACGGCTAATGTATGGAATTTCCCCTGCTCCAGCCGAATGGCAAAAAGAAATTGGAAGAATTTTGAAGAAAATGAAAGGGGTGAAATGTCTTCTTGATGATATACGAATTGCAGCTAAAAGTAAAGTTGAGTTCATGAAAATTTTGGAAGAAGTTTTCAAAGTATTAAATGATCATAACGTGAAGATCAACGAGAAAAAATGCTCATATTTCAAAGAGGAAATTCGCTATTGTGGTTCTGTTATAAATCGCAATGGCATACAAAAAGATAGTGCCAAGTATGAAGCTATAGAGAAAATGCCTAGACCTACGAATGTGAGTGAAACGAAAGCTTTCATTGGAATGATCAATTATTATAATAGATTCATTGCGAATGCATCAACTATGTTACAACCTCTTTACGAGTTACTA
The DNA here is from genome assembly GCA_029851415.1 of Eretmocerus hayati. Lineage (NCBI taxonomy): Eukaryota > Metazoa > Arthropoda > Insecta > Hymenoptera > Aphelinidae > Eretmocerus > Eretmocerus hayati. The sequence goes on along the minus strand of CM056742.1, from coordinate 191,346,270 downwards.
CGCGATGATGTTGAATTTCAATGGGGCCCTCAGCAAGAAGCTGCTTGGGTCAATGCAAAGAGAGCTTTTACAGATGATAAATGCCTCGCGTTCTATGATCCAATCTTATCACTGATATTAGCAACGGACGCTAGCCCTTATGGTGTTGGTGCGATTCTATCTCATCAATATCCTGACGGTAGCGAACGCCCTATTATCTGTGTGTCACAGGCTCTGAACAAGACGCAGGTCAAGTACGGTCAGATTGACAAAGAAGCATATGCGATTGTTTTCGGTTGTAAAAGGCTTCACCAATATCTCATTGGTAACAAGTTTACACTTTACACGGACCATCGTCCGCTTACACAGAACTTTTCAAGGGATAAGAGTCTTCCTGTTTACAGTGCTATGCGTATGCAGCACTATGCAATCTTTTTGAGAGGGTTTTCTTACGACATTAAGTATAAAAGATCAGAGCAAAATGCAAATGCTGATTGTTTGTCACGTTTACCCGTTCCATTACAAAGAGGTGATGAAAGCATAGACGTAGTTGATGAATTCTACATTAATGCAATTGATTCTTTGTTGATAAGTCCGAATGATCTATTACGCGAAACTGAGAATGACAATAAATTGTACAAAATCATTACTTGCTTGCGTGAAGGCAAAGCTCTGAGTGCCAAAAATACTTGGAATGTAGATCCAAAAGAATTCAGTATTGAATATGGAGTGCTAGTACGGAATCACAGATTAGTAATACCTAAATGGCTGCGTGAAAAAGTGTTACAAAAATTACATTTAGGCCATTTTGGCATAGTCAAGATGAAAAACTTAGCTAGAGGGCATTGTTGGTGGCCCAACATTTCTAGTGAGATTGAAACTTTGGTAAAAAGTTGTAAAGATTGTCAGTTACAGAGAAACGAGCCAAGCAAAGTCGAAACCCATGCCTGGGAATCTCCTTCAGCTCCTTTTGAACGTCTACACATAGATTTCGCTGGTCCATTTTTAGGTAAATATTTCCTCATAATTGGAGATGCATTTACAAAATGGCCAGAAGTATTTATACTTCCAAATATGTTGGCAGATACTACTATTCAAATTTGCAAAGAACTGTTTTCAAGATTTGGAATCCCTAAAGTTTTTGTTTCAGACAATGGTCGTACATTTCTTTCAAAAGCTTTTCAAGAGTTTCTCATGAATCATGGCATTGTCCATACACTTACAGCCCCGTTTCATCCATCAACTAATGGTCAAGCTGAACGCCATGTGCAAACAATTAAACAAGCTTTAGCAAAAATTCCACCTGATTCAGATGTGGAATATGAAATACAAGAAATTCTAGCCCAGTATAGAGTAACTCCTCATGCAACAACTGGTAAAGCGCCAGCTGACCTTGTTTAAAGAAAAATACGTTCTCAACTAGATGTGATGAGACCATCAAAATCATTTACAAATGATGTAAACTGTGATAAAACTTGTACAGAATATCAAATTGCCGATAAAGTAGCTGCGCGAAATTACTATGGTAAAGAAAAATGGGATTTCGGGAAAATTTCAAAGCGCATTTGGTAAATTGCATTACATTGTAAAATTGAATGATGGTAGAGAATGGCGGAGACATGTAGACCACTTACGCTTAGCTAATGTACATGAAGATTGTGAAACCGATTTTTACTATTATGATGTAGCCCCAGAAGAACAGATTCAAGTTTTGCCACGTGTTTCACCTGCTCCTCAGGGTCCTTTTCAAGACCAGATCTACAGATCTGCAGGTAGGGGTAGGGGTCGAGGAAAAAACTAATCTGTGACTGAGAAAAATGATACTCGACCAGGTATTGAAATCATGAATACGCCGGCTAGACCACGACGCGAAATTCGTCTACCAGGTCATCTGCGTGATTTTGATCTTAACTTACAATCATAGATTTTTTTCTATTTACATTTTCTATGTACAAAGATCTGTACAAATATCAATTTATTTTGTTCTTGCTGCATAAGCAGAAATTTTCATTGGCATTCACATGCAAAATAGTATATTATGTATCAAGTACCGAAAATGCGGTTATTTACAACAATACAAAACGAGTGCTGTTACTGCGTAACAGCACTCGTTTTGTTAATAAACGCGTTTTCGGAACGAGATGCATACAGAATTTTATGGCTATTCATCGTGAAAGTCGCGCTTTCAACGATGGATGCCATAAAGAGATTTTCGGCACACTGGCATCGAAAGCCTATGGTTTCCGTCCCGATCCCGGGGCAGAAAATGCCGCAATGCCGCCCAGGCTAGAAAACGAGTGAGCATGCGCAGTAGCCCTCGGGCTGCGCCCTCGGGCCACTACATTGCATGCTCCGACGTTTTCTAACCTGTACGGCGGAGCGGCATTTTGCCCCGACATCGCGTCGGAAAGCATAGAATTTCGATACAAGTGTCACCGAAAAACAGTGTACGCACCTCGGGCCAAAAATAACCCATCGCGGCCGCGGGTATGCCGCCCTCGCCTACCGGCTCGTGCGGCAACCTACCCGGGCCGCGATGGGTCACTTTCGGCCCTTGTCGCGTAATGTACTATTTTTTGTTGAAATTATACACCTCGTACAAGCAGGAAAATAGATTTTGAAAATGACTTTTTTTCCTCAGAGGGAGATGTTGGGTATATACATAATGTACGCGGTGTATGGGCATGTGTGTGTGTGTGAGACTGCGCACGAGATATGCGTGTGTGATGAGTGCAGACGGCACTTCGGATGGCGGCACGGAGCCTGCAAGTTGTAGCACCACTGTATTTAGAATATCATCCAGAGATATTAAAGTAATCATCGTGTTTATTACTTCAAGACTAGTTTATTTACAAACCCGAAAATACCACGAACCCAGGATACAACACAGGTGATCACTCGATTGAAACTGCCAGTCAGAAACAGCTGGAGCTCATCGATATCTGCAAAGTGGGCGGATTCAATCTCCGTAAATGGGTAGCTAATAACAAACAATTACTATCTCATCTTCCAAACGAATTGGTAGCTAAAAACCCTGCGGTATCGTCCCCGATTTCTCTCGATTCAGAGAACGATTCGGTTTTTACAATTCTCGGTCTGAAATGGCTACCCCGTGAAGATGTTTTGCAGTTCAAATGCTTGAACCCAAATCCATCGGAGGTATGGACAAAACGCACAGTTCTTTCTCGAATCGCTAGCGTCTTTGATCCACTAGGCTGGCTTGCGCCAATGGTTATCACTTCCAAAATTTTCATGCAAAAACTTTGGATAGCTAGTTACGATTGGGATCAAGAACTCTCTGAGGAAGATACCTTGGTTTGGTCTCGCTGGTATGAAAATCTTGCAGCTATCTCTTTGCTCAAAATCTCTCGGTGGTTAAACTACACGAGGGATAGTTGCTCGTATGAGTTACACGGATTTGCTGACGCTTCAAAACTTGCTATTTGTGCTGTCGGCTACCTCAGGGTCACTTCATTCGAAAATATTAGCGTAAAGCTTTTACAAGCTAAGACTCGAGTCGCACCCGTGAAAACTATTTCAATTCCAAGATTAGAGTTATGCGCTGCACTTCTACTAGCCGAACTCGTTAATCATTTGAAATCCGAATTGAAAATCCCAAATCTTCAAGTTTCTGTGTGGACTGACGCAATGGATGTTCTGCATTGGCTCAATGATCACCCATCTCGATGGCCAATTTTCATAGCTAACCGGTGTTCCAAGATTATGGACTTGTTACCAGGAACTCAATGGAAACACATCCGCTCTGAAGACAATCCTGCTGATATAGGAAGCAGAGGTCGTTTTCCCGATGAAATGGCCGGACTAACGCTATGGTGGTATGGGCCTGGATGGTTATCATCACCCTCTGCGTCATGGCCTGAATCGAAATCAGTTTCCAAACACTCGCATATTGAAGCATCAACTTCATCCCCACCAGTACCTACTATACATATGACAACAAATCTTGTTGTATCCAGAGACTTACTCACCCCTTGCTTGAATATGCTAGAGACCCAATCATCGTATTCCAAGATGATCAATGCTACTGCTTACTATCTCAGATTCATTTCAATTCTGAGACCCACCCTTTTTTCTGTCTGTGAAACGTCAATTTGATTCAAAATAAGCCCTGGGCTCAGTTACCCACTCCCAAGGGAGCACTAACATATGAAGAAAAGGAACGAGCTAAACTCTCTTGGATCCATACGATCCAACATGCAGTATATCGTGAAGGATTTAAATTGATTTCTAACGATCGGCCCTTGCCAAACAGCCACGAACTTCGTAAACTCTCTCTCATTATCATTCATGGTATTCTGAGAGTCGGGGACAGATTGGAAAACTCAAATCTCAATGTCAATCAGAAACACCCCATAATATTACCTGACGACCATCCCTTCACTCATCTCATAGTTCGAAAATTTCACGCGCTCACCTTGCATGGAGGTACTCAGATCACTCTCGCCTCTCTGCGTCAAGAATTTTGGATCGTGCGAGGTCGCAATGCGGTAAAAAGAACAATTCATCAATGTCCGGTTTGTGTGCGTTATCGCGCTGCAACATCACATCAAATGATGGGACAGTTACCCGAAAGCCGTGTCCAAATCTCACGTCCTTTCTCAAAAACTGGAGTGGATTGTGCTGGCCCCATATGGGTACGCACTTCACCCGGGCGCGGTCATAAAGCACAAAAGGGTTATATTGTCGTATTTGTATGTATGAGTACACGTGCCGTACATCTTGAAGTCGTCTCAGACTATTCCTCGGCAGCTTTCATAGCAGCTTTCATCAGATTCATCTCCCGGCTTGGTCATTGCTCAGACTTATACAGCGACCAAGGCACCACTTTTATAGGAGCCGCTCGCGAGCTGAAACAATTGTTTGCAAAAGCCTAAACTACCTTTAATTCAACAATCACCACTTTGTCCGGAATGATGACTAACTGGCACTCCAACCCCCCAGGAGCTCCGCATTTTGGTGGACTTTGGGAAGCGGCCGTTGAATCCGTCAAACATCACTTGAATCGCGTGATTGGTGAAAACAAATTGACGTTCGAGGAACTTTTCACATTCCTCTGCCAAGTAGACTCGTCCTCTCACCCCTCTTTCAGACGAACCAAACGACATGAATCCTTTGACCGCAGCTCATTTCTTAATTCAGTCTGACTCATTTATCATTCCAGAACCAGATTTGACTCAGGAACGGATCCCACCATTGGAGCGTTGGAGATTGATTCAGCAATTACCACAAAACTTTTGGAGACGTTGGTCTACAGAGTACCTACAAGCCCTCCAGAAGCGTCACAAGTGGGCGGTGCCCACACCTGATATCAAAGTCAATGATTTGGTCTTCATTAAAGACGAACGAGTGCCCATTGCACGGTGGCCACTAGCCCGAGTGATCAAGGTGCATCCTGGAAAAGATAAGCGCACCAGAGTCGCTACCCTCCGTACCAACAGCTCTTCACAATTGATGCGACCAATTCATAAACTGGTTCTATTATCCAGTCAAGACAACTGATAAGGATAACGCATAATGATGAACATTCACTTTATTGATTCATATACCCATATTGTTCTATTTGGTTGTGGAATTATGTTCTTATTTCTCTCTAGCTTACTATGCCTCATATTGTTATGATACATTAATGAATTTTTTTTCTGCCATGCCGAAAAAAGGGGGCGGAATGTTCAATTTTAAACGAATTTATTGTGTAATAGTCAGCAATTTCTGACTGTAACCAGCGATGTTGTACAAAACTGTGCCAAGCTCAAATTTGCCTACTCAGGTCCCGCGTGACCTGGATAATTCAACTTTTCGAGTATGAGCTTTCGTGGCTCGCGCCACTCTCTCGCTCCTCCGACAACCGTCGAACAGTGCACACGCATAATAATGTAGCCTCTCGCGCAATGAAAGGCATCTGTCAAAACTTCATTTAAGTTACACTAAAATCCAAATTCAAGTGTTGTGCGTTTATTGGATCTACCTTCACTACTCTATGAACATTTCACTTCCCAACACTAGATTTCAGAGAATGTGACCTCTTTGGGTCCTTCTGAGGGTTGTTGGATAGGGTATGTACCTTGAAAACCCTCCAGAAAGGCGAAAAATCAACGTCTCCAGGCCTCAAGAGCTCATTCAAAAGCCCTTGGGTATATTGGGCCAAAAATGTCTATGTGAATTCTTGCAGAGGTTGCACACTGTTTCCACAGGAAGGTGGTTGAAACTGTAAAACAGGTTTCCCTTGCGAGAATGGGATCGGAGATTTGAAACGGAGCGATACGTGTTTTTGAATCGTTCTGCACGAGGATTGGCCGTCTTTTGATTCGACCGAGTTGAAAATGGTGCCCATGAAAGCAGGAAATAGCTTGGAGTCCTCTCTTTGGATGGGTCAATAGCTTCTCTGCGCGCACTCATGCTCATATTCTTTGTCTCCTCAGTCAATTACAGATGCAGTTCATATCTGAACTACTACCTATCGGGTCTAAATTGATTGATTGATTGATTGATAACTTTTATTCGCCCGAGGGCAAAATTAAAAAATACAGTAGCATTATTCACATATGTTACACCTACATAATAAATGAATAAAGATGTATAAATATTTGTCTTCTTGGTCAAGGAATATTAGAATTATCACAGAAAGTGACTAGTCATTTTAAGTCGTCAAGGGATGCATAGAAGTCAAGTAAGAGAGTGATAAGATACATTTTCATATACAAATATCAGTCTTTACAAGAACGATCGAGGCGAAGAAAACATTTTCATGTAGAAAGGCATATAAAAGGCTTGGGCCAGCAGAAATGTCACAGGAATTACAATTCAGTGACGAAGTAGCCACGTATAACTCTTTTAAAATAGGAAACGCTGATTGAAAAGAGCCCAAACCTATCACAGTTTAGAGATTAAAATAATGCCTCCTCTCCACATCAACCCTCTGGGAAGACTGGGTCAGATGGGAATCTTTTAAGACCTCTTTTAATACTGATACTTTCCCCAGCTGCCGAAAGCCAGGAGGGAGAAAGTTCCACAGATGAGCTCATTGAACCTGGAATGATCTTCTTCCGTACTCAAGTCTCATATTAGGAACCTTGAGTACCTATAAATTGATGGATGAGGGAGAGTATCATAGATGTATCGAACAGTGAAAAAATCTGCGGCACCATATCCGTGATATCTTTTTCATGTAGCACGACTGACAAGGACAGCATCAGGTCTGTGGAACACGGATCTTGATGAAACTCTGGGAAATCATCTCGTTTTGGTGAATAATGGAAGTATCTCTGAGGGTTAAGTCCGATAGGCCTCCTTTCCCAAGATACAGCTATGGAGATGAACATTGTCTCTATAGGCCTATGTTAAAATGACACACACACACACACACACACACACACACACACACACACATACACACTAACAATGCTAACCTCCATAACTGTATCTCAGGATGGGAGGCCCATTGGACTCGACCCTTGGAGATACCTCCATTCTTCAACGGAACAACGTGATTTCCAGAGTTTCATCAAGATCCGTGTACTGCAGACCTGGTGTTCTCCTCGTCAGTCCTTCTCTAGGAATGCTATTCTCACATTTGACCACAATGTTACGAAAAAATTAACTTTAATTGATCTACTAGTACTTACAAAACTTGTATAGCGAAGCGTCATGAAAATATCAACTACGTAGTTTATTTTATTTATTTTATTTTAAACAATATACGGGCAATATGCCCTTTACATGTAGTTGATGTAAGTGTTTTGTTGAACATTTTTTCATTTTTCTAACCTAATAAGTGCCGCGTTTAAATGGGATTTTAGGGTTCTCGTAATGGAAAAATATATCCGCCCTTCGCTTGCAAGCCCATTTTGGGCACTGGAGGAGATGTCTGTCTCGCTTCACTCGTCAGACAAACTGTCCTAGTGCTCAAAATGGGCTACCGCCCTCAGTACGGGAATATACTTTTGTATAACGATTGTTGAACAACTTACTTGGAAATTTCTAGTTGTATAAAATATATGAAAGAGTTCAAATTTTATCGTGTAGTTTCATTATATTTCTGGGAACAAATTATCCCTTCTCGGAAGGATGCGTAATCGAGTGATATTTTAATGACTCATCGCTATAGAAGTTCTCCATTATCATGTACATCAATCAAAGTTACTTTTTTCGTGACTTTGAGATCAAATGTGAGAACAGCATTTCTAGAAAAGGACTCAGTCAGGCTACATAAAAAAGATATCACGGATATAGTGCCGCAGATTCTGTCATTGTCCGAATCATCTATGATACTCTTTCTCCTCAATCGATTTCATAGACATGGAAGTATAGACTGCCGGTTCCGTATCTTCGCCGTTGACATCGAGGCTTCCTAATGAGAGTGAGAGAGACGCAACATAGGAATCGCATGTTGAAAGCGTGCGCCTTGGAGCATGCCGTCTCTCTCACTCTCACGCAAAGGCCTATGTCTCGATGACAACGGCGAGTATACGGGACCAGCAGTCTATACTTCTATGTCTATAATCGATTTAGACCCAATACGCAGTAGTTCAGATATGAACTGCATCTGTAATTGACTGGAGAGACGAGGAATACGAACACGAGTGCGCGCAGAGAAGCTGTTGATCTATCCAAAGAGAGGACTCCAAGCTATTTTCTGATTTTATGGGCACCATGTTCAATTCGTTCAAATCAAAAGACGGCCAATTCTCGTGCAGAACGATTCAAAAACACGTATTACTCCGTTTCAAATCCCCTCCGATCCCATTCTCACAAAGAAAAGCTGTTTTACAGTTTCAACAATTTCTTGAGTGCCTCAATGTAAAGGTTTCCACATGAGATTGGTTTGGTCCAAAACCACCTTCCTGTGGAAACAGTGTGCAACCTCTGCAAGAGTACACATACACAACAAAAAGAAATCCTTACTCTCAGATTGCCATCGTGTCTTACTGTTGCATCTTACATTCGTTCAAATCTGACCGTCAGATGAGAAAGAACAGCTTTTTTCGTCATGTCAGAAAATACGATGATGTCAAGAATATTCGACTTCAATAAAGGTTCGTCGTCTAAGAATCAGGCGGATTTTGTCTCACAAGTCACAGGTCTTCTGCTGCATCGAGCTATGTTTACACACGTGAAACTGTTCAAAGTTGAATACTCAATCGCTCGACGAATAATTTTGTATATGATTGTGATTTTTGTGTGTTCGCGAATCGTCAAGATCTCAATCATGGATTTTCAAGAGGTATAAAAAGTAGATGGAATTATTTTCCCATCTCTCGCAAAAGGAGTATAATCTAACCTATTATAAACATAAACATGGATCGGTGAGCCTGAGAGTTCTGCAGTTCAGCTACAAATTATGCTTGCTGTAAGATCAAATCCCGCTTCAGACGAAGCGCTTGCTTATTTTGAAGATTTTCATCTCACATTTGTTGCATCTTGCTCTAAGCATGAAATCAATCTGAAGGTAAGGATTTCTTTTTGTAGTGTAGACATTTTTGGCCCAATCTACCCAAGGGCTCTTGAATGAGCTCTTGAGGACTCAAAACGTGGGTTTTTCGCCTTTCTGGAGGGTTTTCGGGGTAAATATCCTATCCAACAAGCCTCAGAAGGACCCAAAGAGATCATATTTTCTGAAATCCAGTGTTGAGAAGTGAACAAATTCCGTTTTGGGCTTATATCCAACGAGGGATGAGCCACATATCACTTAGGCGTTCCCAGACTAAGGGCGAAAAATGTTCCAAACGACATTATTTCGAAAGGGCTCAGCCCGCGATTTTAATTTTTGTGGGAAAATGATGCCCCAATAATGTAGAATCAGAAACCAAAATATCATAAGTGATTTTGGTAGATTTTTTCGTCCTTGATGGTTAATATACAAGTTGAACCTTTGGTCTCATCGATCTTGAAGGACGGTGGGGAACTAAATAAATTCCCAAAATTTCATGATGGAAATTTTATTGCGACGTTTCGTTCACTAGGTTTTGTGGACCTCATCAGGCTTCAGGTTTGTTATTCTTTAGATCGTCATGATATTTTGGACGATCTTGTAATAGAGCACAGACATAACGTCTGGCTCCTGTCAATACAAGTAAACAGAGTGAGTCCTTTTTCTTTTTTTTTTTTTTTTTTTCTCTTTTTTTCTTTACACTGAAATTTGTAAACAACCCCAGTTTTGCTAAATTTATCTAGTTGGTCCTTACCTAATTTTACTATTGAGCTTAATGACTTGGAAACTTTTGGAAGAGTGTGAATATCGTTATGTTTGAACAGAGCATTACATTTTTCGAATAAGCGTTCGTGGTATGGAATACAAATTTTGTTCTGGCCAGCATATAGAATTTGGTTGCAACGTATTCTTTCTGCTCTGTTCATCAGATCTTTTGAACGATGTAATCTGGTTTTTATACATTTGTCAGTGAAATCTTCAGGATAATCATTGTCAGAAAGGAGTTGTTTTACAATTGATAAGTTGGAGGAATGAAATTTTTTATGTGAAAGTGACGTGGCTCTGTCGACTAAATTGAACACTATGTTCCTCTTTTGATTCATGGTATGATTGGATTTGAAATTCAAGATCCTGCCTGATGACGTTGGCTTTTGATACCAATTGGTGATGATTTTTTCATCCTCTCGGATCAGAGATATGTCAAGGAAATTGATGGTATTATTGTTTTCAATCTCATGTGTGAACTGTAAATGCTCATTGTAGCTGTTGAAAACATTGAGGACTACATCTACCTGTTCTTTCTTCACACACATTAGAGTGTCATCGACATATCTATAATAGAAAAGAGGAGTGCAATCGTGATTATTTTTCAATTTACGTAAACATGAAGTTTCCAAGTCATCCATAACAATGTCTGCGAAAAGTGGAGAAATGGGTGATCCCATCGGACTACCAAAAATTTGTTGATAAATTTTATTATTGAATTGAAAAAATGTGTTGTCAAAAAGGAACTCAGTGCATTTACGAATTTCATCAAATGGTATGTTGGACTTATTATGTATATCTGAAAATCTGCGGTCAAGCGCCTCTAGCACTAACCAGCATAGGATGTTTGTAAACAGAGAGCTAACGTCGAGAGAAAGGAGTATATGATCTTTTGGGATCGTTAAGGGGATGTCGGAGTCTCGCGCGGAACGAGAAAACACTTTATGTAATCATTTTTACACCGATTGAGATGAGGGTGGTCGCAAAAGATTCGGAATTACTTCAGAAATCGGTCTCTGGTGCGAATGATGAGAACGATCGTCTCCATCTGTCATAAGAATCGATCTAAGGTGCAAAGTCGCGATCTCTGAGAATCATACTCGCAATATCGCGCATTCCCTGGTTCACTCCAAGAGCGAGGAAGACTTTTATTTCCATAGGTTGTACCAGAGGCCGATTCTTGAAGAAATTCCGAATCATTTGCGACCACCCTCGTCTTAAGGGGATGTCGGAGTCCTATCAATATTGTACAGTTACCGACATGGTCGAGTTTTCGGATTTCTCGATGAATTTTTGAGATATCAAAAATCTAACAAGTAACGCCGATTCTATGAGCCATACAGAATCGGCGTTACTTAGTAGAATCCCGATATCTCAAAAATTCATCGGGAAATCCGAAAACTCGACAATGTCGGTATCCGGTATCCTCTTAATTGATGTAGAAACCATTGCGTAAAGTGTTTTTTCGTTAATGCCGTGAGACTCCGACATCCCCTTAAAGTCTCCAACCGTTTTTTTAATTCAAAGCTATTGTCAATGCGTGATGCAGGCGGTTTAATACATTTGGACTCACTCTGTTTACTTGTATTGACAGGAGCCAGACGTTATGTCTGTGCTCTATTACAAGATCGTCCAAAATATCATGACGATCTAAAGAATAACAAACCTGAAGCCTGATGAGGTCCACAAAACCTAGTGTACGAAACGTCGCAATAAAATTTCCATCATGAAATTTTGGGAATTTATTTAGTTCCCCACCGTCCTTCAAGATCGATGAGACCAAAGGTTCAACTTGTATATAGAAACCAAAATAATTTCAGAGGGAGTATCCACTTCGAAAAAATATGCGTTCAGGCACACCGTGCAGTGTAGATTTCTCTGAAAATTTGTTTCTGTTTGAAATATTTTTCACTATTGGGGATTGTGTTTAACCACCATCTAATATCAGCTTTGACTTGATCAGAACGTAGGCTACCATTGAGATCGCCTCGAGCCTTTACTGAAGACAATAAGTTGTAGCTCTCCATGAATTTAATATACAACCAGCCATACTGCACCGCAGGACAGGCTGCCACGAATTTACCAATCAATTGAGACAATTCTACAATTTCACAATCAGATCTTGAGTAAAAAGATTCCAAAAGGGCTAGTAATCCTTCCTTTTTCGAGTCCGTCAGAGTGAGCACACCTCTGATAGAATCAATCAAGAAACCCAAATATTTGCGAGTTCTAGAAGGTTCCAGTTGAGATTTGGGTCAATTCATGGCAAAACCAAGTTTTTCTAGGAGTTTAATTACTATCTGATCAATTTTCTCGCAAGTTTCGGCATCCTCAGCTATGATCATGAGATCATCTAAGTAAATTGCAACTCTGAACCCCAATTTTCTCAAATACTTCACAACTGGTTTCAAAAATTTGGTGGAGACATAAGGGCTTGGAGAGAGACCGAAGGGTAGACAGTCAAATTTATACAATCTATCTTGAAATTTGAATTTCAGATACTTCTGATGGAAAGATGCAATCGGCATCAAAAATAAGCATCCTGAAGATCAATAGTGATCATGAAATCACCCGTTGAAATAAGTCTCAGTGCTGTAAATTGAGATCTTCTAACTTGTAATGTACTTTAGAAACGAAGTTATTCACTCTTTTCAAGTTTAGTATGAAACGAAACGTGCCATCGGGCTTCGGAACCAAAAAATAAGGAAATAGAAATTGACCCTTCTCCCACGTTGACTCGACAATAGCCTGCATTTTTGCTTTCATCGGAGGATGTATTCGGCATAATTGACGAGGTAGCGAGGCAGAATGAAACGCTTTTGAACTGGTTTAAAAACGAAAAAGAAACCGATCGTAAAGTGCTTATTCGTGGAGCTATCAGTAATATAAATACGTCGCTCCATAAGTTGTCGAGTGCTTATTTGAGTAGTCTTGCGGCGCATCGCGTAAATCAGATGTACCATGATGAGTTAGTCTTTTCCTGTAAGAAACTTGATCAGGCTATTGTTAAGTTGAATAAGATTTCTACGCCTCCCGCGCCAACTTATGCCAACATCACCAGGCAACTTGTAGAGCCATCCCATAAAGTTTCATTAGTTGAGGGCAAGTCTTTCCGAATAAAATCTAAGAAGCAGATAGTGATTGGACCTACGGATGCGAACAAAGACAAATTCCCCACGTCAAGTGAGACTAGGCGAGCCTTAATGGCAGCAGCCAATCCTGCAGCTCTTAAATTAAATGCACAGCGAGTTACTAATGGGCCTCATGGATCAGTAGTTTAGAAGGTGATGATACCCTTGACAAATTGAAAAATCGCCCTGAACTTCGCTCTATTGGTCTGGAAATCAAAGAATCTACTAAATGGAAACCTAGAGTTATTGTGAATGATATCTCAGTAGAGCTTTGCAAAGATGAAATCCGTCGTTATATCATAGAGCAAAATATCCCGGATTGCCCCGACGAAGATCTCAAACCTGTGTTGCTGTACCCATCTGGAACGAAAAAATTCAGATCGTGTGTTCGTGAGACAACCCGTGACATTAGGAAAACTTTGATTGATCAAAAAAGAGTTCATATCCAGTGGTCATCGTGTCACATTGATGATCACATTTCTATTGTGCAATGTTATAACTGTCAACGCTTGGGTCATATCGCCAATGCCTGCAACGATAATGCTGTTTGCGGGAATTGTGCGGGAAACCACCTAACCAAAAACTGTAGGACTCGGAAAAATCATAAATGCATAAACTGTGTGGCCCAGAAGCTTGCCAATGTCAGTCACTCTGCGTGTGACAAGTCTAAATGTCCGATATTGATGAGACGTGTAGAGCACAAAATCTCTATTATCGATTATGGGCAGAGCTAATAACTCTCAGCTCCTACGATTCGGACACGGGAATGCGTAATCACTTTCTCCTCATTTAGTGGATATAAGAAATTTCGTGGGTCAGTTTAACCTCCATGTTCTGGGAATAAGTGAGACAGGGTTGAAGCCATCGATTCATTCTAAAAATTCCATGGGCCCCGGATTCATCCTCATATTGGTAGCAGTAAAATTCTCAAAGAGTGGTTGAATATTGAACCACTTGGTTATTTTCTACAGCCAACCAATGGTTGCCGAATTTGGTGGAGAATCAACCTATTTTTTAATGTGTTCCTAAGCTATCATAATAGGGAACTGACATCATCCCGGGATATGTTATGTTTTGAGAGTTCGCGGCAAGTTCCGCGCGAAACAGACCTACGAAAAGGGTCATGTCTTAAATTTTTTTCTTGACTTTTTTATTCGATTCTATGGTACAAAATATGAACTTTTCACTACCTATGGGGCCCCAAAAAAATTTTCCAGGTACCTCCAACGTACATCACTTTGTTCTTTTGAATTATTTTCAACAAAAAAGTTAGGGTATTTTTTTCAATATAATGAATTTTTCTCCAATTCCCTCACAGATACAGAGATGCGGCTTGCGGCATTAAAGTCTTTGGAAAACCTATTGAAATCAGTCTTGTAAAATTGATTTTGATGTCTTGGGTGATTTTATCGAGCAAAAGAGTGAAAAACATAGAAGATCAAATTTCTCAAAAACCCAATTTTTTAAAATTTTGAAAATGTAATATTTTGTGTAAAATATCGTGTTCTTTCAGAAAAAAATAGTCCCGAACTCCTTTATTGCGTTCTAACACCTATTTTGCCAATCATCACAAATCCATTCTCCAGGCTTTTGGAAATCGTCTGTTTTCTGCGCATGCGCAGAAATTTGGATCCTTGAAACCAATTCCATTAGGAAGCCAAGAAAATTTCCTTCAAAATGACCACCTGCCGAAGTCAATTTCATGCATTTGAATCGAATCTACAACGTATGAAAGATGAGCCTCCAGCTCGGGTGCGACACGTTGATGGACGCCATCGAATTGGAGCTGGCGTGGATTTTTCTTACTGCTGTCTCCAGTACCTCCGACCCAGCTCTGAGGAACTATCAAGATTCAGTGGTCTTTTGAACGCTGCAACTCTGGCTCAAATGCATGGAATTGACTTCGACAGGTGGTCATTTTGAAGGAAATTTTTTGGCTTTCCAATGGAGTTGGTTTCAAGGATCCAAATTTCTGCGCATGCGCAGAAAACAGACGATTTCCAAAAGCCTGGAAAATGGATTTGTGATAATTGGCAAAAATAGGTGTTAGAACGCAAAAAAGGAGTTCGGGACTATTGTTTTTCTGGAAGAACACAAAATTTTACATAAAATATCAAATTTTCAAAATTTTAAGAAATTGGGTTTTCGAGAAATTTAATCTTCTATGTTTTTCACTTCTTCGCTCGATAAAATCACCCAAGACATCAAAATCAATTTTACAAGACTGATTTCGATAGGTTTTTCAAAGACCTATCGAATGCCGCAAGCCGCGTCTCTGTATCTGTGAAGGAATTGGAGAAAAATTCATTATATTGAAAAAAATACCCTAACTTTTTTGTTGAAAATAATTCAAAAGAACAAAGTGATGTACGTTGGAGGTACCTGGAAAAATTTTTTGGGGCCCCATAGGTAGTGAAAAGTTCATATTTTGTACCATAGAATTGAATAAAAAAGTCAAGAAAAAAATTTAAGACATGACCCTTTTCGTAGGTCTGTTACGCTCGGAACTACTCATATAGGAAAAAAGTTTGATATTTTTACGACGCCTGTATGGTTTTCAAATCATCATTGAAGTTTTGACAATTTGAATTGGCGCCATCCAATATGGCGGTGGCTGCACATGTGCCATTGTGATGTGGCTCTAGAAGAGCCACCGCGAATCGCGGCGAAGGGGCAGTCCACAAAATACGTCACCAGGCATACTCCGCTAATGAACAAATTACGAGCTGAAAAATGAAAATTGTTAAGAATAAATGATGATGCGAGAGCGAGGCGAGCGATGTCAGCCCCGAAGTCGTGAGCATCGCAGGACAAACTTCTGTTTCAGGATTGGAATGCGGACGCAAGTCTCTGGACCCCACACAGACATTGGAATGCGGATGTGAACAAGGGGGGGCGGCCCTGCCACCGGCAGGCTGGAATGCGGATGCAGCTGTGGCTCAGCCACTTGGGATTGGAATGCGGACGCAAGTCCCTGGACCACACAGACATTGGAATGCGGATGTGAACAAAGAGGGTGGCCCTGCCACCGTGATACTGGAATGCGGAAGCCACTGGAATGCGGAAGCTATTGGAATGCGGACAGGACTCATGGGGCGGCCCAGCCGTTTGATGTTGGAATACGGATGCAGCTGTATGGGGTGGCTTGGCCACTTGAGATTGGAATGCGGATGCAGCTGTATAGGGCGGCTCAGCCACTTGAGATTGGAATGCGGATGCAGCTGTATAGGGTGACTCAACTACTGGAGATTGGAATGCGGATACAGCTGTATAGGGTGGCTCGACTATTTGACATTGGAATGCGGAAGCAGCTGCAGCCTGAAAGAGACCACCCAGCTTTTGGAATGCGGATGAGACTCATGACACGGCCCATCCGTTTGATGTTCAGACCGCAGCTGTGGAATGTCAAGTACCCCGTAAGATGTGCCGCCACCCAGGAATGCGAGGTATTTCCGGATCAAGAGTGGGGAGCATCGGATTCCCCAGCCACCCGGTCCTATATAAGGAGAGCCACGGAGTGGCTCTCCCTCACTTGTGTCTTAAAGTTTCTCTCGGCCAGTCTCTGCATAGAGTTACTCCTGACATACGCCTACTTCAATCTTCACATTGGACTCCCACGCTACGCCCGTTCATCCAGCTGAAGCGGCACCAATAACTACCAGACAGACTCTTGGAGGAGTCCCATCCGGAACGAAGTCATCGAACAAACGACCTTGCGAACACCAACATTGGAATTTCTACCAGCTCAAGTACTACATCATCACCGGCGACGCTGAATTCCTGAATCTACCTACGTGCACGCAGTGTGCGAAGACAGCTGAACACTGATTAATCATCGAAGTATCATCTAATTGTATTGAGGAAAACCAGTTAATAAATCGGAATTTGTGCCGATTTGTGAGTGTTCTGTTCTCCACCCAACCTCCATACACTTTCAAGTGTTTAAATCGAATTTTACCCACGAGCTGTGAACCGTGCAATTCTCTTGTAAATACAGTCAAGTCGTAGTCTGTGGACGTGGCCTAACATTGCCGCGCTCCCGCAAATACAAGGCTCACCATTACCAACTAGCACGGGTCATCACAGAGAAATTTTTGGTGTCAGAAGTGGGATTCGATTGGAGGTAGGAGAACACTCAGTATCTGGAAATTTTTGGAGTGCATTCGCACTCCGGGATGTCTAGTCGTCAACGTAACCAAGAAGATTCTATTGACGATCAAATAAGACGGAAGCTCTCAGAAGTTGAAGCAGCCATACAGGACTTCAAGAAGAATAAACCCAAACTAGCCAAAATCCACGTACCTCGTTTAGAAGCCAAGAAATTATCGTTACTGGGTGCGCTCAAAAGCAAATCCCAGGATAACAACGTACGAGGCGCCGGACCATCTACCCCTGAAGGAAGCAACGAGAGAGGATCCGATTCATCGAATCGCAGCAACGGACCACGCCCAAGGGATCTAGGAACTATTCTCCGGCAAAAACTTAAAAGGGCCCAAGATCGAATTATCCGGAATCGCCAAGAACGAGCCTTTCTTCATTACCAAATCGCCAGCTTCGAGGCACGGCTAAGTGCTTTGCACGACGCCCGCATCTATTATAGAGTGCGATTTTTAAGATCAGACGACTACAACGAGGTCTGGCCTGAGGACGCACACTACACCGCCGTCGACGATTACATCGACCGGACTTGGGCCGATATCAAAAGGCAGAAGGAGGACTGCCAACGAGAAGTCGAAAGGTGCTTCCGTGTACTACCTGAACTACAGGAAGAAGAAAGTAGAATTCAATTTGATATTGAAACCGAAGAATTACGCATCTACTGGGACAAGGTAGCTAAGACCCGACCCGCCAGGAACCAAGAAGAGGGACCCGCCATCACCAGTGCCATTCGGCAAGGATTCTTTGGACTCAAGGAAGCACCCGAACCAGGGACCTACCGGCCAGAAGGCGACATCGACGAGGTTGATCGGACATCTTCGTCCTGCCACGACAGCTGCTGCGTTTAATTTGGACCAACGGTTCTGCAAGCACCAGAGTCTACAAGCGTCGAAATCTACGAGCTACACTTCAGTAACAAGCTAAGTCTAGTTTTAAGTTGATTTTACGATTTGATTGGGCCTAATGCCCCTTCAAGAGCTCCTCAGACGTATCGAGGACCTAGAAACCGGACTCCAGAGTGTTAACGTAAATATTCACATCCTCAGCGAAGAGGCGGCTAGTACTGGGCGGTTAATTTCTGAACAGTTTGCCTTAAACAGTTCTACACAGAACATCATATTCGACCAATCTCAAATTTCGTTAAGAGTTCAAGAGGAGAATACCAAAGCCGTCGAGCGTTTGAAGGCTTTGTTAAATAGTCAGAATCAGCAGATTGAAACTTTATCCAAACGTTTACGAGAAACAGAGAACTTGCTTTTCTCCGCGCTTGTTAAGGCAAATCAAACAAGTGAGAATTCATTGACAGACGCCCTATTATCTTTCATTTCTGAGAAAGCTGAAGAACCGTCAGCACCTGTTTAAAATGGAGTCGGTTTCTACGCCCTCGGTGGGGGACGTTAGTAGTGGTACGAATAGTTCATATCCCGATAGAATTGAAGTTCATGAGATAAACGAGATACCTGGTGACATCTTGATTATGAATGTGGATAGAATGCCCGACTTGCGACTCCCCTCAACTAATAGTGAACCAAACCCTCAATCCAGGGCTTGTGAATCGAACGGTAGGGCCCCTCAGCTAGGAAATCCCGACCGCTTAACGCAGGGTTCTAGTGCGGTAGAACCGGGGGAGCGACAAAATCCCAAGAGAGTGACCGATGTAGCTCGAATATTGCCCGAATTTAACGGACAAAATATTACAGTTGACCAATTCATCCGGGAGTGCAAGAACGCGGAAAGATTTGTGGGTTCCGAGGACCGTGATTTCTTTTTAGAGCTGGTTAAGGCCAAGGTCGTTGGACCCGCTAGGGCTCACATCCAAGGAAAGGTTTTCAGTTCTTTGAGCGAATTCAGTTCACATTTGAAGATATCCTTTGCCTCTGCTCAGAATTTGCCCCAGATCCAGGTAGATTTAGCCCGCGTTTGTCAGAAACCCAATGAGAAGGTTGCCGATTATGGGCTAAGAGTATCAAACTTATTACAACGGGGTTTGGAAATAACTCAGAGTAATTTTGATTCCACCGCAGCGGTTGGTATGATGGAAGGGATGAATAAAACCGCGTGTGAGTGTTTTATATTAGGTCTTTGCCCTGAGATCTCATCGATCATGTTAGGGCACTCGCCCGCTACGCTACAAATTGCCATCAGCACCGCGGTCGAGTTTGAAAAGAGAATAAACCAGCGTCGGGAATTGTATGCCGAATCCGAAGGGCCTAATCGCGTTAGGAAGGTTTTCTGTAATGCCATAGATAGTCAGGAGACAGGGAGAGAGTATTTGAGTGCAGTAAACGGAAGAAGCATCGAAGAATCGCGATTTATCCGGCACATAAATGATACAAATACGCGTTTTAATCGTGTTAGCGGGGGAAACAGACCGCGGCCTTACGACAGGGGTCCGCGGAGCGCAGTGAGCCGTTGGGATAATAACACTGGGACGATCGTGTGCTATTCTTGTTCAGAGCCAGGTCATATCGCGCGTGAATGTCCGAAAAAGAACCGAGGCCAGAGGTCTTTCTGCGATTTTTGCAAGCAAAACGGTCATGAGATAACCTCGTGTTTCAAATTGGGGCGTACAGTCGCCGACCGTGGGTATTGCGAGTACTGCAAGGTAATAGGACACTTCTTTAATGATTGCAATCGACGCCCGCGACCACCCGCCGAAAGAGGAAATAATCAAAATCAACCTAATCCTTTAAACTGAATCCGCGCTCGTCAGACAGGTGCGCTGTCGAGTTTGCGTTTTGCGGGACCACAACGATCCGAAATCGCGCCTTAATAGATCTAACGACACAACCATCTCGTTGCCCGTCAGTCGAGATATCCAGCCCGGAGCTGAAGGGAATTTCACATCACTTTCTCATTGATACAGGCTCGGAATTAAACCTAATTAAGGCGGGCTGTCTAACAAGACAGACCACGGTAAATTTAAATAAAATCTTCGGGTTAGCGGGTATCAGCCAGGGACTGATATCCACTTTAGGAGAAATCCACATGAGGATAGGGTCTACGCGGTGCCCAATGAATTTGGTTCCGGATGACTTCCCAATCGCGTATGACGGAATTTTAGGAGTCCAATTTTTAAAAACATATGGAGCCACCTTGTCATTCGAAAATGAGCATATGACCCTGAAACACTCCAGGAACGAGACAATTCCCTTTTTCAACCATGTATCCGTGCATCTGCCGCCCCGCACTAAGAAATTATGCTATCTTAGGGTTAAAAATTCAAATCAACAATCAGGGTACGTTGCGAGGCTGGAAACGGGACCCGGTATATTCGCGGGGGAATGTCTGGTCACCAATAGAAATGGCATGGCCTCGCTCTTTATAATTAACACCACCGAAAAGGAGATAAGCCTCACAATACCTCCGGTTATGTTACAGGAGTTCGATGAAACTTTAAAGCCAATCAGAACAATAGGGAAGGTGGAGAAATGTAACATGGATTTAATAATTTCTGATAGGGTTAAACGTATTTTGAAGCTATTAGACCTAGAGGGGTTGAACCAGGATGAGAAGGAGTCAGTTGAGCAGCTAGTAAAAATGTTTCCATATCAATTTCATTTGCCGGGGGATAAACTGAGCATGACAAACGTGATGAAACACAAAATACACGTGACTGACGAAGTACCGATCAATATAAAACAATACCGACATCCGGCACATTTGAAAGGGGAAATTGAAAGGCAACTCAAGGAGATGCTGGACAATGATATTGTGCAACACTCAGAATCGCCTTATAATTCGCCTCTTTGGATTGTGCCAAAGAAAGAGGACTCGAAGGGAAATAGGAGATGGAGATTGGTCATCGATTTCAGGGCATTGAACGACAAAACAATTTCTTCTGCCTACCCACTCCCAAACATAACAGAAATTCTGGATCAACTAGGCCAAAGTAAATACTTCTCGGTACTAGATTTAGCTAGTGGATTTCACCAGGTTCCCCTAGATCCGGAATCCGCGGCCCGTACAGCCTTCAGTTATGGGGAATTTCACCTAGAGTATAAAAGATTGCCTATGGGTTTGAAGGGTAGTCCTTCTTGCTTCCAGGAATTGATGTCCCGCGTTCTGAGCGGTCTGAGCTCAGTAGAGTGCTTCGTATATATGGATGACATAGTGGTCCACTCAGCGTCACTACGGGATCACTTTAATAAAATGAAAAAACTTCTAGGACGGTTGAAAACCGCGGCCCTAACCTTGCAACCAGACAAGTGTCTGCTTCTGAGGAAAGAGGTGACATACCTAGGACACATTATCACGGAAGAGGGAGTTAAACTCGACCCAAGGAAGGTGAAGGCGGTCTCCGAATTTCCGCGACCGGTTTCTCAGACAAATATAAAACAGTTTTTGGGCTTGGCAGGTTACTACCGTAGGTTCATTCCCAATTTTTCTGGCATCGCGAGACCCCTGACAGAACTCCTGAAGAAGGACACCCCTTTTTGCTGGCAAGAGGCGCATGAGGGAGCATTCAACGAGCTAAAGAATCGCCTGTGCTCAGAGCCTCTGTTACAATATCCTCGCTTCTCAGAGCCCTTCGTTTGCAGCGCCGACTCGAGCAACTGGGCCCTTGGAGCCGTGCTGTCTCAAGGCCCTATTGGCCGTGATTTACCAATAGCTTACGCGTCGAGGACCCTAAATAATGCCGAAAGAGGTTATAGTACTACAGAGAAGGAGCTCCTCGCCCTCGTGTTTGCAGCGACTCATTTCCGGCCTTATTTGTATGGGCGAAGGTTCACTTTTGTAACTGACCATCGGCCACTCGTATGGTTACAAAATCTCAAGGATCCAGCGTCTAGATTGTTGCGCTGGAAGATTAAATTGCTCGATTACTCCTTCGATATTGTTTTTAGACAAGGCCGCGTACATAGCAATGCAGATGCCCTGTCCCGGAATCCGACCGACCAACTGAAAAGATCGTCAGATGACGCGCAAAATGAGGGTGAAGAACCGGTGAGAAAGAGAGTCAAATTTTTGCAACACAATGAACCCACAAACGAGCCTCGCAAGGTTCTATGCGTTTTCCCCAAGAACCCCGGATGCACGCCGGCTGGGAAGGTTTCACCCGAAGACTCGCAGGGCCCAGCGATTTCGGGGACCACCCCAACGGCGAGGTCATCAAAACGGGCTCGCGAAAATTTGATCGGTGCACCGACGCAAAGCAAAAAGGGGAAAACATTTCATTCACGCGTTAACGAATTCGGCATTGATTTAGAGAGCCCCGCGAGGATACTAGGACCGTTAACCTGGGAAAGAGGAAATGCCGGGCGAGATCAAGGTTTTAGAGATGAGAACGTAAGTTTGGTTGATGACATTCATATCCAGGAGACATTTGACGCTGTCGAGACCACTGAAACTGTTGAGAGAAAGAGCGGAAATATTGATGGTATTGAATTTGTGAGAAGGATTGAGAATATTGGGCCTGTTGAAGAGATTGTTGGAAAAATTGTGGATATTGAGCCTGTTGAAGAAATTGTTGAAAAGATTGTGGATATTGAGCCTGTTAAAGGAATTGTTGAAAAGATTGTGAATATTGAGACTGTTGAAGAAATTGTTGAAAAGATTGTGGATATTGAGCCTGTTGAAGGAATTGTTGAAAAGATTGTGAATATTGAGACTGTTGAAGAAATTGTTGAAAAGATTGTGGATATTGAGCCTGTTAAAGGAATTGTTGAAAAGATTGTGAATATTGAGCCTGTTGAAGGAATTGTTGAAGAGATTATGGATGTTGAGGCTGTTGAAGGAATTGTTGAAGAGGTTGAGAATATTGTGCCTGTTGAAGAAGTTGTTGGAAGGTTTGAACATGTTGTTGATGGAATTGAGTTCAAGCCTGCAAGGAACGTTGAGAGTATTGCAGAGTGTCAGAGTGGAAAATCCCATACTTCCCTCTTAACCGAGGAGGAGAGTGGAAAATCCCATACTTCCCTCTTAACTGAGGAGGAGAGTGGAAAAGCCGAGGATGAAAATGAAAACACCCATACTCCCCTCTTGATGGAGGAGGAGAGTGGAACACCTAGGAACATGGACAGGATTGACTACAGACTTGGACAGTTAGAGATAGGTTCACAGAGATCTGGTATTGCTACAAGGGATGTATTTCCAATCAAAATGAACGATCAACTCAGAAGACGAAATGTAGAAATGATTCACACGCGACGACAAGAAGCGAGTTCGGTGAAAAATATATCTAGTTTACGAGATCCGGGTTACAAGTGGCAGTCCGTCGATTTATTAAGCGGGTCAGAAGTGGAAGTGTTTGAACCAATCAAGCGCAGGTGGTCGGATTCACGGGGGAGGTGCATAGCAAATACGAAAGAGGAGATAGAGGAAATTGACTGCACAGAATCAAGTCCAAAAATAATGCGAACGCTAGCAAGTATTTTCTTGATAGTGCCTATTGAATACTCCCCCAATCAGACGGTATCCTTGAAGGATAATATTATGCACTTCATGTCCATAGATTGCGTAGTGAATACGCCTTTGGGACAGCATCTTGTAGATTTAGGATTGATCGCGATGGAGAAAATTCAAGCTCAGCGGCCGGAGATAGGGACCGTCGTAATAAGTGACCGAAATGATAGTGATGGCGATCTAAAGATTCTAACCGTGTTCATCAAACATGGCCACAAGGATTTCGCGTCGGTGGCTTGCGTATCACATTGCCTCGAAATTGTAAAAGAAGTTCTAATAAAGGAAAGGATAAAATCAATCCAAATGGCAAAGACGGGGGATGGGTTGGATAGAATTCACTGGCCCCCTATTGAAATGATACTTCGTTCATTCTTGGAAATAGATAACTTCAAACTCACGATTTTTACAGGAGAGCTGATGACACCGGAAGATGAAGAGGCAAAATTAAGAGTAATGAGAGAAAATCACGAGTCATCAATA
This sequence comes from Eretmocerus hayati, assembly GCA_029851415.1. Lineage (NCBI taxonomy): Eukaryota > Metazoa > Arthropoda > Insecta > Hymenoptera > Aphelinidae > Eretmocerus > Eretmocerus hayati. The sequence continues at coordinate 191,321,904 of CM056742.1, read as the reverse complement.
GGGGGACATCAGGGAATGTTTAAAACCTATAGAAGGATCAGAGAACGGTTCTATTGGCAAGGGATGAAACAAGACATAACTAAGTTCGTCAGGACCTGCGAGACTTGCCAAAGGAGCAAACTGGTGAGGGTCAAGACTAAACTCCCCATGAAAATCATGACAACTCCATCTGAGGCATTTGAAATTGTAGAAATGGATATTGTGGGCCCGCTACCTTTGACAGACAAGGGAAACAAATATTTACTAACTATCCAGTGTAACTTGACAAAATATTCAATTGCTATTCCAATACCGGACGCGACTGCTGAAACGATAGCTACAGTCTTTTGCAATGAATTTATATGCACCTTCGGATGCCCGCGGATAATGAAAACTGATCAGGGGGCAAACTTCCAAAGCAGGTTAATGGCGAAATTTGCAAGTATTTTTAAAATTGATCAAGTGAGGTCCAGCGCGTGGCACCCACAAACGCTAGGGTCTTTAGAACGTTCACACCATACCTTCGCGGAATACCTAATGATGTTTGCAAAAGATAAACAATGGGACATATGGATACGGCCGGGGATTTTCAGTTTCAATTCCTCAGTAAGCACTGTGACAGGTTTCACCCCGTTCGAACTTATTTTTGGGCGCAAGGCAAGATTACCCTCGAGTTTCGAATCAAAAGTGAAGGACAAAACGTACTCTGCACTGCTGGATGACTTGGTGGCTAGATTAAATTATACACAAGCTGAGGCAAAATCGAATGTACTCTCCGCTAAGGAATCCGCCAAGCGGTTTTATGATCGTAAAATCAACGTAAAAAAATTTGAGGTCGGGGAGGAGGTCTATCTATTGAAAGAACCGCGTGCAGGAAAACTTGATGAGCAATACGTGGGTAGCTACAAAATCCTGAAACTAATAGGGGATAAAAATGCTGTCATTGATCTGGGAAACAAAAGAACCAAGGTGGTGAATTTAGACAAACTAAAACACGCCTTCACAAGACCCGACTGAAAAAAGGGGAGCGGAAAATAATAGGATAACAAGGGTATCATCTCAGGTTTAGTTGAAATTACGCTAGAATTTAATCAGTAAATTTTTCATCCAACTGGTATTCTCAGACATAAAGCAATTGTGGTAGTTTTAGGCCATAAAGTATATACATTCAGAACTTTTATCGAATTATGATTACATTCTTCTACTACTAAGGTTCTATATCTTTATAATAATTACTATTTGTTTCTATGCAACCATTATCACTTATGTACGAGTCTATTAGAGTCATAAGATTATGTAACCACATATCTGTTGTTGTCAATAAAGAAAGAAATTGAGGTCGTGGAGTAATGGGAGGCCAAACAAAGCTACGATAAATCAGGAGGTCTGAGAATGACGAGAATGTTTTATTGAAGCGAGATTTAGGAAGTGGCCTACAATGTGGAGCGTTGAGGCGGGAGCTCCACATCTCCACCCCTCTCTTTCTCTGCTTTGACATGGAAAGATAGTGGGGTTGCAAGGGGTTCCTAGGAGGAAAGACTCCCACATATTGATTGATATTTTCCAAGCAAAAATTACTTCCGTCGGGCGTCCATTCATAGGATAATCGAGAATTTTGCAAGGGGTTCCTAGGAGGAAAGACTCCCACATATTGATTGATATTTTCCAGGCAAAAATTACTTCCGTCGGGCGTCCATTCATAGGATAATCGAGAATTTTGCAAGGGGTTCCTAGGAGGAAAGACTCCCACATATTGGTTGATATTTTCCGAAAAAATTACTTCCGTCGAACGTCCATTCATAGGATAATCGAGAATTTTGCAGGAATACTCTCGTATATTGGCTCACATTTTCCGAAAAGATTACTTCCGTCGGGCGTCCACTCGTGGAATAATCGGGAAATATTCTCCGTTCCAAATTAATTGATAATATCGGCTATAGCTCTAAAACGGATATGTTTAAGATCGCGCGAAAAGTCGAAACATTCTAACACAACGATTACCTTTAACTATTAGTAAACTACTCTGGGAGTAAAACTACAATGTAAACTTGATAAGGGTATTCATTTAGTTATGTTCACCAACACATCAGGTTTCCAACCTATTTTATAATTTTGGTATGTTTCGAGATATTCGTCTGTAACTGCCAGCTATTTTACATCTTGATGATTATTGAAAATATTTAACATATTAGGAGATTCACTTAGAGACATACCTTTCTCCTCTCAATTAAATAGTTGAATCCATATTCCGTATGTATCTTAGCTTGGTGGGATTTCGGATTTATTGGATGTATTGGTCGGATTGACGTCCGTCGATGAGTCTGAGATTGATACCTATTTTATACATTGATAAGTCTAGGGGTCGTACAAAATTGAAAATATTGTGTACCACAGGATTACAATAAATTATGCACTTTTCTCTTTTTGATCTCACTGTTCATACGCCGGATGTGAATGTCCTATTGTTGGTAGACCTTAAGGTATTTAAGATTGACTGATATAAATAATGTTCATATTCCTAGTATAGTAGGTTGATAAGAAAAAGGAAAATACATATATATACACCATGAATCCTTCAGTTGTATTTCGAGAAATTGGTGAATTAGTATACTGAATAAACAATACATATATAATGATCGATTCTCTCTCCGTATGAAGTTCCTATTTGAAGTCTCTAAGTAACATGAATAGCCAGTTAAATGTCAATCGTGCAAGGTTTCATTAGACTGGGAACATATGACCCTCTCTGCTCCTATCAAATGATTCGCAATTATTTTGGCCATTCAGGATGGATCCTTTGGTGATTCAAACAATCATAAAATTGAAAAACTCTAAATTGCCACTCTAAAGTTTCGAATCATAAAGTGTACTGGTCGGGAAATTTTCTCTGGATTGTCGGATTCAGCAGCTTGAACTTCTACAAATATCGTCATACAATAGGGGGAAGGAAATCAATCTACGGTGGTGGAACAAGTTTCGAAATATTAACTTTAACTTAAATCCTCATGATCCGAATTCAAGCAAGTATAATTCAATAATTGAAATATTTTCTTTTTTGAAACCAAAAGTAACACGCGGTTGGTGCGAATTGTAAAAATTACGGGAATTATAACTATTTGATTAACCTTAGTAAATTATCGTCCGAAAATATACCTTTTCGTTATTCTATATCGAACCTCTGAGCGCGCGGATTCGAGGTTGAATCGATCGGAGACACAAATATATGCTTTATGATTCTGCGCCATCCTCCCGTCATTAGCTTATTCTTACGTATAATTTGCACGATTTCGCAAGAAATTTTCACCAGACTCTCGAAACTTTACAAATACAAATCGACAAATCTTGATATACTTTCAAGAAATTTTTTTTTTTTCTTCCTTCAAGTTCATTGATCAATCTAGCTGTTTACCGATGAATGCGCCATTGCTGATTATGATATTTTGATATGATTTACGGATCTATGGTTTGGAAGTTGTATGTAACGTGAAAACGTATAGATCAGATTTAGAATCAGGAGTAGACATTTTATTCTCGGACTACAATTGGTTTTACTAGCTTGTAGGCTCTGAAAAACAGTGGAAAATTCTCGTGTACTTCATTGTAACTGCAGGCTTAACGATTTTTCTGAGAGCGTATAACTTCAGAAGATGCTACCTAATTCAGCGGATGCCCCTTGCTAAGGCAAAATTGGAATTCGTAAACGGAATGAGGTATTAAACCAGACGCCGTACTGAATCCCGCTACCCAAAATTTCTTGGATTCTCCTCGAATTAGTACAACATATGGAGTATGGATTCACTCACGACGAACGCGGGTTCTCGCAATCATTAGGAGCCGAGAAAGTGACCAACACATTCTGCAATGCGAGAGGGAAATATCGTATTCAATGCACAGAGTCCCTGATGTTGTGTCTGGAAATCCCTCGATGATAATTTTCAGACTGCGATTCTCAACATCTGGTTTATTTGGCTATTTGAGAAATCAGATGGTTTTGTGATTTTCAGAGTCTGCCGCGGAAATTAGGATTTGTCAGTACAAATCAGTGTCGAAATTTCTAATTTAGGATCGCAGCTGGTTAAAATTGAGTCGGATGACTATTATTGTCCTGACTCACACGCGTTGGACCGGGTCGGTGTTGTTGTAGCTTGAAAAGCAGTCGATTTGCACCTTCTCTAATAGACTCACTATGGAAGCTTCCAGCACCTTAAAATGCGATATTCGGTAGTCCAAGGCCCAATACATGACACCAACGATTATTGGTTTCAGTGTACGCAGATGCATGATTGGGAGTTGATGCTATTCGAGAAAATTGCCTGACAACGCAACGTCATGTCTGAGTCTTGTCACACCTGGGATTCAGTTGGGTTTTGAGAACAAATCGAGATTCTTGGCACCTTTCGTAATCAAGATTTCCTGACAACCCACTCATGTTTACACTGAATGGAAACATTATGAGAAAATGGTCACAATATTTTAAGTTTGAAGAGCTATTAATTTGCTAGTGAGCTACGGTTATGCTGCGATTTAAAGAGCGTCATTGTGATTCAATTGAGAGGATAAGCGTTAGTAAAGCAAGATTCATTAATACAAAGGGTATGCTTTCCACTTTATATTGAAAACTGGAATGGGTGTTCAACCGAATATTAAGGGATATCGAAGGCGCAAGATATGTTTTCGCGGTTGAAAGTGGAGGGATGGGCCAAACAGAGTTTTCAAATAACGCGGCACGCGAGAGAGAGAAGAAGAACGAGAGGAGAGTGAGCGGCGCCACTGAGCCTCCCATTCGAGTCAAAATTTGACATCTGCTGACAGTTGCAGTCGCAATCCGCAGTCGTGCATAGAACAGCGCATTTTTCATCCAAAATTTCAAGGCGACAACCTAGGCTTGGCTATTCGGAGGAACTACAAGTGGAGTGAGTGTTATCGTTTAGAGTGACAACAGTGCGTGTCACCGTTGGAACTGGCAAGGGGGTACGTGACACTGTTGGGGTTAGCAACATAGTACTTGTCGGCGTGAAGAAAAAAAAAAAAGGGGATCAACAACAACAAACAACAGGTGAGAATAATAGCGGATTATATACACACAAAATATCTAACACCGGTAGCAGATATAAGGCAATAAAAGCATGCAGCGAATCGCGGATGAAAGTAAGATGGCTGAAATGTTTAGATACAACTATCGGCTCTAGAAATAATAGCGTCAAAAAATTAAAATCGAGAAAGTCGGTGCCGCGGCAACGTGACGAGAATCGAGCGCGAATCGATGCTACCTTTCGGGCCTTATTATAAAACCTGTGACATGACAATGTGCTAGAACAAAACAAATCCATCCAGCTTTCAGTGTATCGTGCGCGAGATCAACTAAATAGTTCGGCATCGATTATTATAGAGTCAGCCACAGTGTTGGATAGATATCGACTCATTTAGGTTTCTGATTGGTGTGAAACACAATTCTTATCTTTGACAAAGTCGAGATTTTCAATGCGTATCATTTATGTAGGTGAGAACCACTGCGAATTCTCACAGGAAGCTCATGTTGGGTGCGGTTTTAAAAAAATATGTAAAAAGGGGAGAGAGAAAAAAAAATATATATTTTCCAGGAAACGGTTTCGAGAAATTGTGAATCGCGTAGTTCAAGTGCCGGATGCGCATTCTCGAAGAGCACATGGCCTGGTAGCACGTGCGCCGGTGCTTTGTTTTCGTTGCTTCTCTCTCACTCCCCCATCGCCGCGGCTATGCTATCTCTTGCTTCTCTCTCACTTCCCCACCGCCGCAGCCATACTATCCCCATTCTCTCTGTCGTGTGCGCCCAGCACGCCACACACATACTATCTCTGTCATGTGTGTTCAACCACCGCGCGTATACCATCTCCGTTGTCTCTCTCGCACGCTTTCAAGGACGGAAGAGAGTATGAAGCAAATTATCTCTTCGAAAGACACTGTTGGACTCGCAGGGTCAAACCTCTCTCTCTCTCTCTCGGAAAATATCCCATCTCGCCTCTGCGCTTCTATTGCGCTCGGCAGACCGACCACGTAATAGTGTTATTTGCTTGACGATCTCTTCTCCTCTCTTTCTCTCCCTACCTCGGTTCGGAAACTAAACACATTTCCGCGAATGCTGCCACAAATGCTGACACAACGTTCCACTCCGAATGTTGCCGCAGCGTTCCAATTTTGCGGCCCATCAACTGTCGCAAGTGTTTCACGTCGCATATTACTGCCTCTAGTGCATTAATTCGATACTCGACCTTTTGATTTCATAATTATTTGTTTTCTGCGTATGCAACATAGGTACAGGAACGTTAAATGAATGACAATGGTGAAAAGAGATAAATGAGACATGATGATTAAATTACATTAACAAACCGAGACGAAATCAATACATACACCCTCTGCCGTGGCACAGCGGCAAGTCGGATATCAAGCTCTATTCTTAACTTCACCTTTTCCTACTACACGATTTCGGATAGCCTTTGACCGATTTTCGACACCGGTGTAGTTGCTCATTCCGAAAACCAAAAATGTCGCGCACAACCATTATTCACTAGAAATTCAACCGAGAGACACACTGAAATTAGTGTAAATGATAACAGTAGGAAATCTAACGCAATCACGTATCCTTATAGGTGACCATGGAAAACGAAAACGAGGTCGATAACAACGAACACGAGGAAATTGAGATCATAATGGTTCATCACATACCAGCAGCACCACAGCAAAAAATCGAAGCTGGCGAAATCGATAAAAATCCTGATGACTCCGATGACGAAGAGGAAGGTGCAAGAGCGATACAGTTGGAGAATAGATGGGTACCAATAGAAGCTCCTGATAATGAACCACGCGTGGCTTAAGTAAGACCTTTTGAACGTCTCCAAATCGAGGCTCCGGACGACGACGCTCAGGAGATACAAATACTTTACGAGGGACCCGGACCAGCGAGAATCGCCGGAAATTTAGCTGATCATGTACAGCCAGGAAATAATCAAATTCCGATGCCTGCCGCTATGCCCATTAGAGAAGCATTGAATCGGTTGAGAGATTTGGGCCCCCGCCAGCCAGTTGGCGAGGATGAAGGGTATGTTTCGGGGGAAGAAGAAGACTTCGCCAGAGAGCCCTTGCACGAGCATATACGAGAAGCGGGCCCTTTCATAAATGCTGCCAACCTAATCAACTTCGACGTAGAGATGATGAAATTGCTACATCAGGAAGGAGCTGATCCGAGACAAAGAGAGGAACCTATCCTTATCGAAAATAATCATATGAGAAACCAGCATCCTTTATACATAGAAATACATCTGGGCGAGTTTGGAAATCCTCTACCAGCCGGATTGGCCGCCCTTGAAAGGGCTCCCGCGCCAGGACTATATCAGGCCGTGCCCCCCTTCAATCCTGCTTTCGTGCCGCACGGACCCGGAGCCGAGGGTCTCATGGAAGCGCTGCACCACGGGATTTTCCGGATGCGTCCACAAGACGCCGATATACGAGTGGGACACGCTCATGGGGCCGTCGCAATATCCCCGGATAAAACTATTTGGAGGTGCCACGGCTGTGTCATGGATCATCCTGACGCATTCGACGGATATTTAGGATGGACTGTCTTCGAGGAACATGTTTTAGGACTTACGATTGTCCTGCATCACATATACTGTGTATGTGGACGCATCGCATTCTTTTATGGAGACATCGACGGCTGCAGAACATGCCTCGACATGCTAAGATGCCATTGGACTATAACACAGGCTGGCGTCAGACTAAGGGCTCAATTTCCACCAGCAGGAATCGCCTTCGACGACTGAAGGCTGATACATCGAGGCTCGATTTCATTGACACCCTTCCATCTCTGATATAACCAGGTTTCATTTTTCGGATAACGAGGGAAAGAAAACACACAAAAGTCGAGATGTGTGCGGTAATCGAAGAACTGTCCATAGTTACACTTGGGAATGAATATTTCTTTTGCTTCAAGATTTTATATACGCGCCTAGGGTGTCTACCTATTTTAGATATTTGATAAATTTCAACATTCATTAATTGATAGATGCATATAATCGTCCTGTTTTTAAATCTTATAAATCTTGAATTTCATTCGTTCTAATAATTCATTATTTGATAGATGCATGTGGTCGTCCTATTTTTGGATTTTAGTAAGTTTTGAAATGCATTCATTTTTATAATACCATCTGGAATCTACCTATTTCACATCTTTGATAATTTAAACATTCGTAGATGCATATGATCATCCTATTTTTAAATTTTAATGAGTTTGAAGTACATTAAGTTTATAATACGGTCTGTTCAAGCCTATTTTAGATTCTCGATGAATCTTGACATTCATTATTTGATAGACGTGTCCGGAGTTTCTACCTATTTTGAATCGTTTATTTTACAATAACGGTTAAAGGGTCTGCCTATCTTATACTTTGATGAGTTTTGAAATTCATCGTCATGGCGGAATCCAGCAACACTATATTCTAATAATAATGACGTAAATTCAACATTGCACGGAAATATAATTCAACAATATACAGAACCATTTTTTGACATACAAGTGACCCGCCTAATATCCGTATATTTTGATAACTGGATTAGGAAGCAGCTGTTGACATTAAGATTGAGCCGTCATAGGCGCCATCGTACCGTACAAAAGATTTTGATTTGTGTAATATTTATAAGGTTTGGTTGTAAACAAAAATAAAGTGGAAAAATCTATAAAAAAAAAAAAAAAAAAAAAAAATAAGCAGTAAATGTATCGTAATAATCACGTCCGTTTCTCTCGCTAAATGGCCTCCTATTCCAACTATTCATCAACCTATGAAATGTGTTAGCAGATATAACTCATATACGTTTCTCGTTTTGCATATAACTAAAAATTGATTTCAACTTTGGAATCGAAGTTCACCATAGCATCCTATGCTTCTGTTCGAGGAAACAAGTCTAATATTATTGTAAATGCAACCTCAAGTCACCGCAAATACAACATTCATATACAGATTCATGAAGTCATGTGGTTGGTATAAAAGCCGTGTCCTTTATATGCACAGATTTTGAAATCGCATCACATTTAAGAAGTTAAATACCCTGATTGGTCTAAATCGAGAGACATTGTTGAGGAATTAGTAAAGAAATATTTAAATAATGGGTATTCTGGTTGATGCATCGTCTATTCAAGGGAGTTTTGAAACTGACAAATATAATCTTGAGAATCACAATAGTCGCAACATAATGAGTGGCTGAAAATTAATGAGGTCCGCCGAAAACGAACTAACTAGTTCAACATTTAAATGTTTGGATTGTGTGGGGAGATATATAATTCAAATAGACACTGAAGTTGTTCTAGGTTAAATTTTAGAAATGCAGCCTCATGGAGACTGCATTTCGTATGTGGGGGGAGCTGTGATGTGGCTCTGAAAAAGCCACCATAAGGTTGATCAGTAGAGCGATGTGGCTCTGAAAAAGCCACCATAAGGTTGATCAGTAGAACATAATAAGTGAGGTCACGCTGTTTTTGACTTTAATTTATAATGTTAACATTCTGACATAGTACCCTTTTTCTTCCTTCTTACCAGATGAACTGAGATACGTTTAAAGTTATGGGTTCGCAGGATTTGATAGGATCTTCAAGCATCTCATGGATCCGCGTAGTTGAAGGTAACATTTCGTGGGAACTCATGGATCTGTAAAGGTAACAATTCGTCAAGGTGGAAGGAGCATGATAACTGACTTCTCCAAAAAACACGTCCGTGCGACATTATATCCGTCAACCAAGCTGTGAATTTTCAAGTTGAAGAAAGGTTTGACATTTCTTAGATAGATAAGATTCATAAGCTATCCTGACAAATTTATAACAGAATTTTATCATTCATAGACGTGCGGAAATTAGTGAACAAGTTCAATGTACAAATTCACGTCCGAAAATGTTCTTGCGACAAACAATTCCATTCATTTTTACGTCAACACTAATTTCGGAAGAATTTCGGAAATTCCTCAGAGAATCAGAAGTATCTCGGAATAGTATTCTTCAACTAGTGTCTTTTAAAACTCATTTTAGGCAACTTAGTTAGTTTCTCATCAAAACGCCAGCAGGCGTCCGTGCGACTGTCTCCGAAAAAGGGCCCAAGGACTGATCTAAAACTCGAACGTATCGCATTGGCGTGTAACTTTGGAAAAACCTCTCATTGGGCCATTTGCCCTCGTGAATATTTCGACCTTAAATTCGATCACTTTACGCGTTCCTATCTGAGTATCGTGGGACCGTAGCTGAAATCGACACCTCAAATAGGTAAACCTCTGAAGAAATGAATAGCTGAGCATAAATTCCTACAGGTTAGGGCGTATTCTTCGATTAGAACCTATTGACTGTAGGCCCATCAGTAGCGGAGCACATGTACTCTCAGGACATCTTATCTCACGCGGGGGGGGGCACTAGGTACGGTTGGGATGACTTACAGCCATACCCGGTAACGGCATGATCACAGATAACCTAGATTTGATGGTTTTTGGTATTGACCTGGAACATAACATTTCCTTTATATGCGAATTCTATCGAACCTTTCCAAAAATCATTATTTCCGTTGGTAAACGACCAAGGGAAATTCTGTTATTGTCCTTAGCGGGGGATTTCGCCCAATGGAAGAATATCCTTACACATTTGTTCTACCTTTGAGAATACTGAAATTTAGAAATGCAGCCTCATGGAGACTGCATTTCGTGTATGAGGGGAGCTGTGATGTGGCTCTAGAAGAGCCACCGCGAATCGCGGCGAAGGGGCAGTCCACAAAATACGTCACCAGGCATACTCCGCTAATGAACAAATTACGAGCTGAAAAATGAAAATTGTTAAGAATAAATGATGATGCGAGAGCGAGGCGAGCGATTTCAGCCCCGAAGTCGTGAGCATCGCAGGACAAACTTCTGTTTCAGGATTGGAATGCGGACGCAAGTCTCTGGACCCCACACAGACATTGGAATGCGGATGTGAACAAGGGGGGGCGGCCCTGCCACCGGCAGGCTGGAATGCGGATGCAGCTGTGGCTCAGCCACTTGGGATTGGAATGCGGACGCAAGTCCCTGGACCACACAGACATTGGAATGCGGATGTGAACAAAGAGGGTGGCCCTGCCACCGTGATACTGGAATGCGGAAGCCACTGGAATGCGGAAGCTATTGGAATGCGGACAGGACTCATGGGGCGGCCCAGCCGTTTGATGTTGGAATACGGATGCAGCTGTATGGGGTGGCTTGGCCACTTGAGATTGGAATGCGGATGCAGCTGTATAGGGCGGCTCAGCCACTTGAGATTGGAATGCGGATGCAGCTGTATAGGGTGACTCAACTACTGGAGATTGGAATGCGGATACAGCTGTATAGGGTGGCTCGACTATTTGACATTGGAATGCGGAAGCAGCTGCAGCCTGAAAGAGACCACCCAGCTTTTGGAATGCGGATGAGACTCATGACACGGCCCATCCGTTTGATGTTCAGACCGCAGCTGTGGAATGTCAAGTACCCCGTAAGATGTGCCGCCACCCAGGAATGCGAGGTATTTCCGGATCAAGAGTGGGGAGCATCGGATTCCCCAGCCACCCGGTCCTATATAAGGAGAGCCACGGAGTGGCTCTCCCTCACTTGTGTCTTAAAGTTTCTCTCGGCCAGTCTCTGCATAGAGTTACTCCTGACATACGCCTACTTCAATCTTCACATTGGACTCCCACGCTACGCCCGTTCATCCAGCTGAAGCGGCACCAATAACTACCAGACAGACTCTTGGAGGAGTCCCATCCGGAACGAAGTCATCGAACAAACGACCTTGCGAACACCAACATTGGAATTTCTACCAGCTCAAGTACTACATCATCACCGGCGACGCTGAATTCCTGAATCTACCTACGTGCACGCAGTGTGCGAAGACAGCTGAACACTGATTAATCATCGAAGTATCATCTAATTGTATTGAGGAAAACCAGTTAATAAATCGGAATTTGTGCCGATTTGTGAGTGTTCTGTTCTCCACCCAACCTCCATACACTTTCAAGTGTTTAAATCGAATTTTACCCACGAGCTGTGAACCGTGCAATTCTCTTGTAAATACAGTCAAGTCGTAGTCTGTGGACGTGGCCTAACATTGCCGCGCTCCCGCAAATACAAGGCTCACCATTACCAACTAGCATGGGTCATCACACCATTGTGCCTCTGAATTTGGGCAAAGGTACCCTGGCACCGAAATTGTGAGCTGTGGAAAATCCGAAAAGACAGATCGATGCACCGAAAATTCTACTCCCCGGATCCGCAGCCGGAAAAACTCTACTTTTTTTCATTTTCTTTGAATTATCAAAAAACTAGCTCATTTTACCCATTCTGGTGCGCCTTAACCCTTGATCGTAGCGACACACTCTTGGTCTCAAAAAATTCTACTCGGCCCAACAAAAATTCTACCACCTCGGTTTTCCACAATTTTCTATTGGATTTTCCGTGATCAGTTGAAATATTTTCCTATCCCAAGCCCTTGTGTGAACGTGCTACATTAGGCCACGTTCACACCAGCAAGATACGCCACACCGCGCTAAATGTATCAGCGGACCGCAGTTGACCACGAGTCAAAGCCTAATTACTGCTAATCACGGAAAACCCAATAGAAAATTTGGAAAAACCGAGGTGGTAGAATTTTTGTTGGGCCGAGTAGAATTTTTTGAGACCAAGAGTGTATCGCTACGATCAAGGGTTAAGGCGCACCAGAATGGGTGAAATGAGCTAGTTTTTTGATAATTCTAAGAAAATGAAAAAAGGTAGAGTTTTTCCGGCTGCGGATTCGGTAAGTAGAATTTTCGGTGCATCGATCTATCTTTTTGGATTTTCCACAGCTCACAATTTCGGTGCCAGGGTACCTTTGCCCTGAATTTGCCACCTGTGGTCATGTCATTTTTCATCGGAAACTCTCATCTGAATCGCAATCAAGAGTTTATTTTACTCAAATAATAGAAGTTCGCAGGAAAAACGCAGGTTTGTCTCAGGCTGTATTTTCACGCTGGCGATTTTTCGCCGCGGCGAGCGATCTTCGCCATGGGTGTGAGAGAGAACGACTGATACAACTTTCTCTCTCACACCAATGCCGAAGATCGCTCGCCGCGGCGAAAAATCGCTAGCGTAAAAATGCAGCCTCAGAACTGTCGTGGAAAACACTCTGAAGTCACGTGACTCATATGTGCGGTCGCCGCTATATTGAAAGGCGCCTATTCAAAACCTGAAAAAACTTCAGACCCGAATTTTAATTACTTGTGCCACAGATAATTTCCAAATTTCCATATATCGTGTCTATTTCAACGTGAACTTCCATAATATAAGCATTTTGTAATCATTTTTGTGGTTATGTCAGTTCTCTATTTGAATAACACTGCACAGATGCAGTGTCTCCGCTATGATTTTCATGTGTAAGCATTTGGTGCAGTAGTATTACCAACGCTTAATATTAGAAGTGATAGATAGTCTCGCGTTTCAAGAGTGATACTAAAAATTGGGACTTGAATTTAAAACTAAGCATGTATTATCTGTAATCATCAAAGAATCTTTATATTATCTCTGTACATAGGGCCTTGTTGCCCGTTCGATTTTCCTAAATAAAATAAAAATCTGTAACTGTACAAATTGTGTTGTTAAATATAATAAGAAACTGCATATTGCATGAACATGATTGCTCAAAGATCCACTCACCAAAATCATCAATTAATAAAAGATTAACTCACAATTAGAATTCCCTTAGGCAATCCATTATGAAAAGATGACATAGTGATACAAGTACCTGAGAGGAGATTATTTCAAACTGCTAAAGGATTTGCATGGATTGTAACACTATTTATTCTTGTTTCTGACAACGGCTTGTAGTTCTTGGGGTTCACTGGCAATTTTTCCAATTGTTCGAGTGTGTCTAATCCATCGATGACCCTTGATAATTTTTGATAGTTTATAAATATGTACAACAGTATGTTCCAAACTTCTCAACTTGTATAGCAGTCAGAAAAGATCCTCACCTTCCAAAAAGTGTATATTTCAAGTCTAAATGAGGTTGTGGTGCATATGTGATGAAGAATTGACTCCCATTGGTATTGGGTCCATTATTTGCCATAGAGACAAGTCCTCTGGTATTGTGTTTCAATTCTTCCTTGAATTCATCTTCAAACTTTTTATTCCATATTGAGTTGCCCCCTTTACCTGTTTGTGTTGGATCTCCAGTTTGGACTATGAAGCCTTTAATATTTCTGTGAAATGTGCAGTTATTGTAGTAGTCGCTGGCACACAATGCCAAGAAATTCTGCAACAGGAGTGGATGAAAAAGGTTATGAAACCCAGAATATTTCAATGAATCGATCTACTACCTATGAGTGAATATGCAAAACACAGTCAGTGACCTTAATTCCTGAATGGAGATTATCGATCTGTGTAATCAGTGCAGTTGCAGATAGCTAGTAGTAACACTTATACTTCCATTACAAATAATGTAATCGAGCAACAAAGCTAAAATTGCTAAAGTTCATTGACAGTCATTGCAAATGTGTGCTGTTTTGAAAGCAATCAAAACGTGCTCAATAAAGCTATAAAGTGGACTGTGAAGATACTACTCTTATGATACCTATATTCTAGAGACATAACTACAAACTTTATTTTGACAGAAAGGGGAGTCATTAGTACATACCTCACAGGTTTTGGGGCAGGATTCACAGAAAAGTTCAATTTTGATGTCACCTACATCTGTATGAAGGGTAACACTCTAAAAAGATCAAATTGTTGAAAGTTAACAGCTAAAAAGAGAGTGGAGGCCAAACTCACCATCTTGAGTGTGAGATGATAGGATGCACCACTTTTGAGAACAAGTTCCCCAACCAAGTCTCGGACGTGTAGCACTTAGCACGGTGAAAACGACAGACAGAGCGGCAAAAACGTTGCGATCACATATATCACATCATTAACCAGATCAAAAAGTAAACATTCGAGGGACAAACATAACTTCGCCAAAACGTTTTGAATCTTCGTCGCGATCTCGCTTAACCTGAGTTTGGTGGACTGTAGTGCCGATGGTCGCCACCGTTCGGGTTCGTGGCAGCAGTGTACGGCAAAGGTCGGATCGGAAATTCGGAATCGGAACGAAGGACTGATATGTCGGCTGGCCGTGCCATATATCGTTCCCAATCCCATCTCGAGGAATGAGCTGCGGGGGACGAAGCTGGTCGGATCCTCTCGGATCGAGAGTAAGCAGTGAGACAGTTTGAGCCAGTCCGTCGGGGGGCCGTCGCAAGCGACTTTTAGAGCCCAATTGTCGGCCCGCGAGCAGTCCTAATAAACACCGTGAGTGCCTGCAGGAATTAGCGAGGGATCCCGATCGGCTGGAGACGAGCCGCACCGAGCTCGCGAAAAGGCGAAAGAGAGCGAGGGAGAGTCCTGGGAGCGTCGACGTGGTGCTGGCCCGAGCAGGTCGCACCTCGAGTGTCGTCGCAGCCGCCGCGCGAGAGTCGCATCAGCAGCGAGCCAGGGCCGGCTCGCCCCGGCAGCGGCCAGTTTTCTCACGTCGAGCCCGAGCGTGCGACCCGGTCGGGTAGTGCGAACGCGGTGCCAGCGGCAGCGCGGAGCGGCCACGCACACAGCTCGCTCTCGGCCATCGTCGTCGGAGCAGCGGAGCGCAGCAGGCGGCGTCGTCGTCGCAGCTCGCAGCAGCAGCAGCAGCAGCAGCATCGTCGTCGTCGCGGCGGACGTGCCGTGCTGCCGCGGCACAGCAAGCGGAGAAGCAGCTCGTCGAGCCGGGGTGCCGCCAGGGCCCTTTTTTTCAGGAGTACCCCGACACCCATTTGGACGGACCAAGGTGAGCGACCCGCGGTCAGTCCGGTCGTCGCCACCGCGTGCTCTCGAGAGCCGCGGCGGCGGCGGGCGGCCTCCCCTCGTCCCGCGATAGGGGCTCGCGCGCGCGCGCACACACCTGGCCGTGCATGTGTGCGTGCGGCGATGATGATCCACACGCCCTCGGCGTCGCAGTGCGGACCGACGCGGAACTCGCCCTCGCCCCCATCAAGCCGCCAGGGCCGATGACCTTGCGGACACCGCCGGCGCCGCCGCCCGGTGAGGGTGCCTCTCGGGTCGGTCCGGAGGGCCCCGCGTGTCTTACCCGGGCTGATAACACGACGGTGGCCGGCGGACGGGAGCACGAACAGCAAGGAAGAGAAAGAGAGAGAGAGAAAGGCCTCCACCACGTATAGAGCCATCCGCGGCGGACAAAGCCTCGCGCGACGCGACTCCGCAGAAAGATAAGCCGCAACGGGGCAACGCCAGAACGAGAGAGAGAGAGAACGGATCATCTCGCGGGGCAGCGAACTCTGTTGCTCCGTCTCCCTCGCTCTCTCTCTCTCCTCGACTCTCGTTCCGCTCGCGATCCGCGATATAGGTGCATGCCGCGCGGCTTGACGCACCGCTGCTCTCGCGATTTCCTCCGACGCCGATTCGTATCAACCCGGGTGCCTGACCCTGGGTCTCAACCACGCGCACGATTCAGCCGTCTGAGCGGGCGAAGCTGGCACGGCACTAGCTGGCAGTGAGCAAAATTTTTGATCAACATTCCGTGTAGTGAGCAGTTCTTGGCCGTATACAGGAGTCCTTGCACACGAGGCACGCTCGCTCGCATTATAATCGTGGAGATATGCGGGATATAATGATAACCCTGTGGTTATGACCCATCTCTGAACAACCCATCACATTGTATAGATTGCTTAGCAATACTTCCGAGCGAAACATTGTAATTCTGATCCAACCCAGCTGTACAATTCGTTAGAAATGTTGGGATTTTGCTTCCATAACATTCACACATTGAAACCAATCTTCCCTTTTACAGCTGAAAGGTTCGTTCGCTGGGTCTGAGGAGATACTAAATGGTTGCCCGCAGACAGCATGTCTACTCTGTCGGGGATCGCGTCGAAGGGGGAGAAAGGAAAAACCAAGTACCAATCAATAGACATCAATAGCTTATATCGATCCAGCAGGGTGAGCATGTACTCCAAAGACTTGATTGGATTTGTAAATCTAGTATTGACAATTTTCTTGGGTGTAATTAGGGAGAGTCTTCGGAGCAACATCAACAAAAAAGCACAGCTCCTCGCAAACATGGAATGCAAACCTTGGGAAAAGTGCCTTCGGCACGGCGACCACCTGCCAATTTGCCTAGTTTGAGGAGTGAAATCAGTACCAGCGATCCTGCTGTCAGTTTGGTGCCTGGAAGTGGCAGTGGTTGGGCCACAACAAAGGAATCAACATCATCCACCAATGCAGTAACAACAGTCAATAGCACCTCCATTGATCACACATCTGTGAGTTTTCATTTTATCTATTTTCCATGGTTGCATTGTTGAGAATGTCCCCTACACATTGTGTGACTTGATCAACTTTCAATGAAACTTGAGTAGTTTCTACAAGAAGAATGTTTATAGATTCTGTAGTATACAGTACATGGCGTGTGGTTTCTACTTCATTCCTTTGATTTGATTTTAATACCGGGTTGATACTTATATCAACAAGTACCTGGAGTGTACCAGGTACTCCTGCAGAAGACGCTCAAAGCTTCTGTGCGCAGGTTACCCTATAGTGGAGACGAGAAATCCATCTTCGTCACTTCTTTTTTATTGAGGCGAAGTGTTTGGTGATTAAATTTTACATCTCCACTGGACCTACAGTTTGAGGTGGATTCTAAACCACCGAAACCATGGTAAAAGCACTTCAAAAAGTTTCCAGTGGTGCCGGCACCGGGGATCGAACCCGCGACCTCACGATAGAAAAGCGAGAGCTCTAACCTCGCTGCCACCGCGGCTTCAACCTTTGGAACCCTCTTAATATTTTTGTTCTCTCATATCCGAATCACAAAGAAATTTCGAACCTTTCAAATAGAAGAAAAAAATTTGACCCTTTGCAGAACAAATTTTTTTGTGATTGGACATTAACCTTCACTGAAATTCTCACATACAATTGGTATCTACTCAATTCTAGAAATTCTGAGTCATAAGCATTTGATATATAATTCACTTCTACCTTCAAACTTACACTGAAAACTGATGAGCACTCAAGAATTGAGAACCGTTTTAATGAATGATATTTTTTTGGAAGATGAATACTCCACTAATTAGCTGTTATTCATTTTAGACCAACACCACACCATCACAATGTGCACCGGGACCTCTTGCGAGTCCTATACTCCAACAACAGTCACCTCTGCCAGGTCAGCAAAACAGTTTGCCCACCTCCCATCAGTCAGAAGCAGTAAACAAATCATGGAGTGCAATTATGACCAAATCAGGAGATGCTGGTGAGTTGTGCTGCTCTCATTTTACTCTACCCCAAGTCAATCTGACTCATCGCTCTTGAATAGCTCAAACCATTGTAAGTTTACCGGCTATCAGTAGTCACACGTGAATGTGTTGAATGGAGAAATCGCTGATTGGATACTCATCATCTCTTTAAAAATTCTGCAAAATATCTATTTTTGGGGATGTAATATTTCTTAGTATCTAACAGGCGAGAGACCGCAACTAGCCAAACTAGTTGCTGGTCAGTTTGAAATTTCTTATAGCATCAATTTTGCAGAGCAACCATCACGGTGGCCCAATTTTGTTTGGCTCTCATTTTGATTATAATGGATCCAGTTCATATTATTTGATGATGTATGAGTTAGCAAGTCCTGTAGATTCTATTCACGTCTGCAAAAAGGAATCTTGATTCTATGTAGAGTGCCTATACAATACGCACATATTTTGGGATGAGTGAAAATGATTTGATGAAGTCGCTCATTTTCTCTTCTGAATGGGGATGGTTTTGGACGCAATATTTCTAGTAATGAGTTTGGAAACTATTTGCATAATTTGCGTGGTTTATCAATATTTGACCGCTGCGGATCCAAAGGAAAATATTCCCTGCATACAGACACAACTATCTAGTACACGCACCTTGCTTGCACGTGCTTTCGGCATGAGAACCTCATCAAGCTGACTATTCTCCGTTGACAAGGTCGTACCAAAATTGCACATGCACGCAACGGTGCGTGTCTTACCTTTAAGTAAAGTAGTACATATCAAGGAATTGCTGTAAATACAGCGATTGGTTTTGCTGGACTTGTGGAATCAGGGCGAGGCGCACGAGGTACCGTAGGATTGAGCTTCTTGGCTCATCAGTCCCCACAGTTTCAACACGAATTCCCCAGTCTGAGTGGACAGTCTTCTGTTCCAACTCAGAACCAAGGTCAGCAAGTGTCTGCGTCATCAAATGCAATCTCAAGTGCTGCACAGCAACAGTTGATAGCGCATCAACAGCAGACATACCCTATCAACCACTCAGGTGGGCAGTTGAATTTGCCACCATTAGATATTTTCAAGTCCCTGACTAAGTTAGAAAAGCCCACATTTTATTGCTATATCATTTGAGCTTTGCAGTAGATTGCCCATTAATTTATTAGTTCTTTTGCTAGACATTTGTCTGTTAATTTTGAAAATGACTTATTGCTAATTATCCAGACTTTGAAATCCTGGCAATAGTCTAAATTATCATTAATTTGGTATTTTTTTGGTTAGATTTTGGAGTTGGATATATGTGTATCATATGCATCTTGTAAAAGTTAGTTTTGGACTTCATGCATCACCTCTAATTATGTAGAGTAAAACTACTCTTGATGATGTGTATGTGAGTAGTTGAATCTTTTCTCATTCAATGGCAATCAATATCTTCCATATAGTCTTACATTTGAAGTCTGAAAGCTTTTGCTTTTAAAGATTTAATTAGTGAGGTAGAAGTTCTAGGCCAGATATCTCTTCATTTTCAAAAACAAGTCCAGTTTTGAAATCTCTTGTAGTTTTGGAGATGATTACACACATTCTGCAACTACTCCCAAATTATTGTACAAATTTCTCATGCATTGATCTCTGTATAAAAGTAGGACTCAGAATTTTTGTGGTTGGGTTCAACACACTATTTTAATTTTTAGAAAGGAAGAGGCAGTTCTTGTTTCAAAAAATTTCTCTTACGTAACTAATGGACAGTCCCACAGTCGGAACAATCGACTGCTCCTCGTGAAAATTTGCTATTACCCATACATGATCGAGATGTGCGTTTGTATCACTGTTTAAGACATTAGAATGCATTAGAAGAATTCTGAAAATTTCTATAACCTTCAACAAATTCACAATAGATACGTTTGCATTCATGAAAACTGTTGGGGTAATTATGGAAACCAAACAATTTCATATATACTGATTGTGCTACTGTTGGTTGTCTTATCTAGAGGAAAGATATAATTTACTGTAACGCGTGCCTTTTGATTCCTCATGAAAGACGAGACAGTCCTAACTCTGTAAGAACTAAACATAGTGCATCACAAAATCGTGTAAAAACGCATTTGGGCCATAATCAGAGCACTAGTGAGTGCACCATGTTCATTTCATAGTAATAGACTGCGTGGCGGACTAGTCAATGGTAAAAACTTCAGGGTAGTCAGCAATGGATGATCTTTGGACGCCGTTACGGAGCGAACCCAAATAGAGTATTGAGTCAATCACCATGGCTTGATCATTATTTGGATGATATTGGTATCAGATGTTGGATATTTTCTACTCCAAGTCTAATTTTCTGCCAGGATAGTTGAGAGGTTGTTGTTACCTCCTTGGCATGGGATGGCTCTAATAGTGCCATATTTAGCATTCCTTAGTTTCTTTGTGAAACTTTGGAATGGTAAAATACTTCTGTGTTCAAGGTACGAAGTGAATATGTTCCATCTCTGACCTGGCCTCGAAACGGATTGAAATGATGTATTGAGGCTTGGATATTTTGATTTGGCCAATAAATACTCGTTCAAAACTTGAACAAGATCCTTGTGTTGTAGAGATCTCGTTACTCCTCTCATTTAGAGAGCTCGCTCTAGAAGAGTTTTCTCATGAATTAGAGCTCGAAATTCTGATGAAATCTTGAAAATAGCTATTTGGCGTACAGACCAGTCGAATGAAATTCCAGGGGCCCTGGGTTGCTTACAGAAAGAGCTCTGAGCTTTCAAACTTTTGCTGTATTAATGTATGGTCCTATGGAAAAATCAAATTATTGGAACGAATTTATCGGTGAAACAAGCCAAATCCAATTATCATCGCCAGACTAAGCTGACGATGATTTCCAAGCTCTATTATGACAGCCCTCTCGAGAATTCGAATAAGTCACCGGAATCCGGCTCTCCAAGGAACATTATTTTACGTCTACTACTTGGAACATTAAGCTAGAGAAAAATCAGGAATAAAAACACTTGTGGTAGGTCTTACAGAAATTCGATATTTTTAATCGAATTTTCGAGAGAGCTGCAATAATACATCTTGAAAATCATCGACAGCTCAGTCTGTCGATGATTATAGGTGCCGTTTATGTAACCTATAATTTCATTCTAATAATTTGAATATCCGCACGAGCCACACATTTTTACCGTCGATTTCCACTATATCGATTATAATTTCTTAAACTTATGGGAAAACATGCTTTTTTCGATTCATCACGTTTGATCTGAGAGACTCTGAGTTCTGATATTCCGGTTTGTATTGACTGGAAACATACTTAATAGTTTTTTCACTGAGCTTGGTAGCCGAGAGCCAATATTTATCTGAATTCATCGCAAAGTCACGAATGAGTCATTAGTAAGACAAAAATGCCCATACTGATATCTGGATATCTCCACTTGTATAAATCGTAGGCCTCTGAAATTGGAAAAAGACCAGTGTCAAACTAATTCAAAGTCTCTAGTGGAATTGGGGCTGAGTTGATGCAAAATTTCAAAGACTTCAAAAATTTTGAAGAGTTTGGTTACCCTACTACTATCTCAATGCTTTGGGTCTAGAAATTTATACCTGATCATTGGCAATACAAAAAAAATGAACGGAAGAATAAAATCGATACTCACTGATGAAATTTAAGGTGAAAAATTATTCTTGGAAAAAATTCAGCAAAAATGTACTCGTTTCACCTGCGAATAAAAATTGGTCTTCTACCTCTCACAGATGTACAATCGGATCTTACAAGGAGCTACATTTACAGAGACTGAGTGTGATAATTGTGGAGCTGACAGTTGTGACGATTATCTAAAGATATAGTACGCCACATAAACCCCTGTCAAAGGTCGATCAAAAGATATTTCAAAAAATATGTTCATAAAAAAAGGTTTGCAAATGTTGTAAATTCAAAAATTTTGATACTACTTGAGTTTCGGAAGTTTGAAGTGGGTGGCGAGTCCCTCATGATTATTAGACTTTGAAAAATACCGTTCGAGACGTAGCCGTAGCATCAAGCTTTATTTGTTCATACGTGCGTCCTAGTATCGAGACTGAAAACTTGGGTTTTAATATCACATCCTGCTACAGTGCTGATCCGGCTTTCAATGGCCACCTTGTAACGTTTGTAAATGAATGACAAATTGTTTTGTTCAGAAGCTATTACCTCGACCTATTCTTTCAAGTTGGTTGTAAGGCATAACGTGCTCAGCCGATAACCAAGATACGACGATGCCGTCACTAAAATGTCATAGTCTGTTCAACAATGATGGCTACCATGGTACTTGAAATCTTACGTTTCATACATACTTTACAAGGCTACAATATAAACACGCTTGCGACCTCACAAGATTTAGCTCCCTATAGAAATATACACTTTATTGGGTGTAACAGGAATTATGTTTGCAAAATTACACCTGGTGTCATATAAGAAAATAAGTCACTCCTCTTTGGGATATCACGTACAAATTACGCATCCACTCTCACCCAATGCGGAAATTATGGTAGTTAGGCTCCAATAATGCCGATTGTCGTGATGAAGGTAGAATTTAAGTTTAGAGAATGCACATACAAGAAATGCTAGTTCGTGTTGTCTCCTGTAATGAATGGCTGTCGTGCGTAACAATATAATTCGTTTTATCACCAAGATCTTAATCGAGATGATTTATCAAACAATTTTGAGTAAGTGCGTTTTATTTTGTTTGACTGTAGGAGGTGGACAGACAGCTCAGCAGCCACCACAGCAGAACCGAGAAGTAAACGCTCAGTACGGACCAGGACCAAGTCTACGCCCCCAAAGTAAGATTCCATTAGTTTTCCTTCTCCCATGTATAGTTGATGGTTGGAAATTCTTCAAGACAACCGATTTATTCAGTCTAATACTTGGAAAAAGTACACGTTGATCAATTTCGTCACGAGTGTGTGATCAAAATATTCTGTGAAATTCTTGTCAAAAGATCCAATTATTCATCGAAATTTGGAGCAGAATAGAATAGAATAGAATAGAATAGAATAGAATAGAATAGAATAGAATAGAATAGAATAGAATAGAATAGAAGGCGGAAGAGCAATTCATAATTTTTACCACAAATCTTTGAGTAGCAGTTGAAGAATATTAGAGCAAGCGAGGTTGTTTTCAAAATTTAGCGGTGAATGGCTGTTCATCACCCGCAGATGAAATATCCAGAAAATGCGGTTAACTACGTTGATATCTGTGCCGCAACGTTGTTTGATATGATCAATGAATTTCGTCGAGAATCATTTTTCATCTTCCAAGCAAAGCTCATTCTCTGAAAATAAAAGGGACACTGACTATGCTGGCCTCTCGCTCGTGCAAATTGATTGAAATTTTTTATTCAAAAGATTAGTCGTCTAGTGAGATGATTCAAACCTTCCTGTCGAGTTTTATCAAAATTTCACGTAGAAGACTGCTCTAGCGAGTCCTCTCATCCGTCTTTGAAAAGTGTCGAGAGATCTCCACATAAGCCTCATGGAAACATCCAGAGAGTTCGCTTGTACTGATGCTATTTCTATTAAAGAGTGCAAAGTCCTTGAAACCACTCGAGTAGGAATCGAGAGTTCTCAATAAAATTAGTCGATCGACCTTTGATGTTTTGCAGCCCATCGAGTTCATTATTTGATCTTCTATACAATGAACGCGAATCTCACTCACACGATTCGTGAATGGGTGTTTGTGTTTGTGTGCGTGCGATGAGCGATTGAAATTAAAACTTTGACTCGATTTCGTAGCCGAAGGGAGTTGGAGCCAAGGTGGGAGTCGAATAATGGGTGGCACAGGTGCAGTAACAGCCGCAGGAATAGTCGGAGGTGGGAATATTTCGGGAGTCCAGGGCCCCCTCTTGGGAGGTCCAGGTGGACCTCCAGGACAAGCGGACCCTATTGCTGGCGGACGACCGAACTCGGGCCTATTGCCCAACACGGGTATGGCCCCGGCAGGCCAGCAAAGTAATCAAACATCGGGGCAACATCCAATTGGGCCAAACATGCACCAATACAAAGGAATCATTCCTCCATTTGTAAGTTTATTTTTCTCTCAACCTACTTTAGCACATTATGTTTCAAAATGAGAAGTCGTCAATAAATTTTGTTCAGAATAGCTGCAAGGTGGCACATATGCGTGGTCGTTTCCAAACTTCGATGTTCAAACAAATATCGACATCCGATCCAGTCTTGCACTTCTGAGTTACGCGTAGGCATACTAGAGCTATGCACGCATCCCAGTGATTCTTTTATTTCGTGCCTGTTGATGATTGAACGAGTGGTTCAGAGTCTACCTTGTAGAAATCTAAATGAATTTGACAAAATTTCGATTATCTGAAATACATTCTTATAAACTTCCTCCCATCGAAGTATTAAAATTTTTAATTTACACACCATTGATTAATTGTTTCATTTTCGTGTCAACACAGTTATATCTACTATCTAAGATTTCGAAATAAATCGAGAAGTTTTGATGTTTGACCGCTGTGCTACATGGGAAAGAAACCCGCGTTCGTAAAAAACTGATTGATGTGCTCTCAAAATGATTTGATTCAAATAACATCATGCAGCTCCTCATTACAAAATCATTCAAGAATTTGACGCTTCAAACCACACGAGTCCATTGAGAATTTCTTTCAAGCATCACTCAATTCTGACAATGAGAAATGTCAGATACTGCACTTTTATCGCTGTCTTCTTGCACTAAAAGAAGATCCTGGGCTCTGACCACCGTTGCTATGGGGGCTCACTCGGCTAACAAATCCGGGAGCCGAGAGCTCCCGGATCGGTGCATGAAACGTGCCGAGATACAAAACTACGAGAGGCAAATGTAACCTTAAAGTGCTAAAAGATGATTTTACCAAGAACGGACGAAATTGAATTTTTATAACTTGTCCGTAACCGTGAATAGCAAACATGACCCATCTCATAACAGCTTGGCTGTATGGGCATGAAACTTTTCCTCAAATATGATGTGTTTCATTCAAGAGTTGATATCATGATGATGATGAGGCGGGAAACACTCTGACAGTACACGGTACGCCCTTGTCGGAGATGAGTTAAACAAAAATGACAACAAAAACTGAAAAAGAGGTGTTTTCGTGCAAATCGTCACGAATCGAACCTGATTTCGAGCGAAATCGGATCAGCTCGCACCAGAATAAGTTCGACAAAAATGACAGCATGAACTAGAAAAGGGGTGATTTCGTAAAAATCGTCGTTAATTCAACTTGATTTCGAGCGGAATATTACCAGCTCGCCGTTTCGTGTGAAAGTCAAACTAAGAATTCCCCATGCATTGCTTATGGGGGAATTTCGGCAATTCTTCGTTTTCTTCGCATCTTCACGGTTTTCTCGCAAATACTCACAAGAGATGGGTCATAGCAAAACATGTCATGAATACTTTTTCATAGATTTTTTGAAGATCTACAAGATGACCTAGTTAGATTGATCGAGAAACTCAGGCTTTCTTGATCGTATTGAAGAAAATTGTAGAGAATTAGCAGGAAGCGCGAGGTTTCTTGCAAAAAACTCGGGTTTTTTTGCATGATACTGCAATCCTCTTGAGCTTTGTGATGAATCTACCTACATCATCTTGTACATTCTTAAAGAATCTAAAAAAACGTGTTCGTGACATTTCTTAATATCGCCCACCTCTTCTGAGTATTTGCGAGAAAACCGCAAAAAAACGAGGAAAACGAGGAGTCACTGAATTTCTCCATAAGCAATGTATGGGGTATTCTTAGTTATTTAGTTACTATCTCACTCGAAACGGCGAGCTGATCCGATTTCGCTCGAAATCAGGTTAAATTCGTGACGATTTGTACAAAAACACCCCTCTTTCAGTTTTCGTTGTCACTTTTGTTAAACTCATCCCCGCCAGGGGCGCACCGTGAGTATATTTGTATATCTGTTATCCTAGAATTCCAATTTTCTAGTTTGGAAATGTGAAATTTCATTTTAAAAACGTATGCAATTCGACATACTTTTTTTCAAAAATAGTCATGATTGAAGAAGTATCAATGAGAGATGTTATCGTATGTCTTATAATGAGTTCATTCATTGGTATATTTCCGAGCAAAACCTGTTTTGAAACAAATATCGTTTTGAATAAAATTTCACACATTTATACTACTGTATCGTAGTACCACTGACATTCAAAATAATCTCAGGGTGTC
The DNA here is from genome assembly GCA_029851415.1 of Eretmocerus hayati. Classification (NCBI taxonomy): domain Eukaryota; kingdom Metazoa; phylum Arthropoda; class Insecta; order Hymenoptera; family Aphelinidae; genus Eretmocerus; species Eretmocerus hayati. The sequence continues at coordinate 191,295,440 of CM056742.1, read as the reverse complement.
TTCTCTCATTATCATGATATCAAGTCCTGGATAAAACACGGATTTGCATCGATTTCGATTTGTCTTGCAGTATGGTACAGTTACTTTTTTAACTTTATCACTGTGCCTGAATTTATCATTGTGTTCACAGTTCCAGGTTACGCGCAAGTTGGCCATTCGGGACTGAGACCTACTCAAATTTTCTCTACCCTCGGAAAATCGCACCTTCCTGTGATTTGAGGTTACATTCGCCCACTCATATCTCGGCACGTCTCATGCACCGATCCAAGAGCTCTGAGCTCCCAGATCTATTAGCCGAGTGAGCCTCCATAGCAACGGTGGTCAGAACCCCTGATCTTCTTTCAGTGTGTACTTGAAAATACCGATTGATGTTGATTGACAGAGTACCCGAAGCTTGGTTAACAGGGTATCTATAGGTCCTGAAATTCTCGAAACCCTTGTTTCTCTTTATTTACTTGATAAACTCCTAGAAATCCTTGTAATCTCTTGAAACGGTCCACCGAATCCTTGAAAACTTTATCTTTTTCTTTTTTTCCCAAGCGATGGGCCTTCTCTAGCTTGTGCGTCAGAATTCGGTTTCCCAGTCAAGAGTGAGTTGGTACAGTGATTTTCAATCGAGAACTCAGTTGTATATGGTGGGCACCGTACTATTAGTGCCACAAATCCACGGAGAAATGCATACGGCGGACAAATATTGAACTGTCGCCAGCCCGTTCCGCATCTCAAATACATTGTCTGCTACGGGACAGTTCCCCAATTTCCCGGTCCAGGGCCCCGGTCCTTTGGAGTTCGTTATAATCGAGATTCGCTGTATTCATCTGTATTCATCTTTATACAAAATCCATGAATTCTCTCTGAAAGCCTAACAATTCGAATCTTCATATTCGTCAGAGTCTATAAAATAATTTGGTGCGGTTCAAGCTGCATTTTTTGTATTCAATTTACTATATCTCTTTGAGATCACACACTAAAGTGGTCTCTGATAGAGTCGCTCAATTTATTGTACTCATTGTTAGGAGAGATTCATCTGACTTATTTGATCCTAACTTGTTTTCGTACACCCTGTGGATACCAAGTACAGAAAGAACCTCGTATTTGCGGTAGTTACATTTCAAAGAAGTAAAACGAATACCGAATCTACGAATGAAAGTGTCACTGTGGGTGGAAAGGGGGTTCACGGGTCCGTCCGCGGCTAAAGTCGTCATCTACCCAAGATTTTTTTCCGTCATGTATTCATTATTAATATTGCAATATAAACATGAAACTAAAGAGAGAGACTGAGTTCCGCGAGTTCAGAATTCAAAATTTGTACAAAATTCGGAATGATCGTATTTTGTTGCCTGAGAAAGAACGACGTCATCCGAGATTATCTCGCTCATTGGAAAAGATCTGAGTATATCATCCGATTATCATTCAAGTGCAGCTCCACAGCGAATTTCCAAGTAAAGGCTCTTGGTCATGATTGCATCGAGAGTCAAGCAATCGATCGCACTTTGAACCAGAGCGATTTTTCACTTTATTCCAAAGCGCGATTCGATATGTATTGGGTTCCAGTTGCTTAAGGAAGTATCGCACCTAATAAGAGACTCAACCCTGATATTTTGATAAAACTCGCCACACACGTTGATTTTAATGTCAAAAGACACCATGTAAATTTTGGTGAAGTTCGCCTACCCAGGACAAAATTTATGGCTAATCCATTTTCAGCCACTGAACACGAGGTCTTACGGGAGGTATCAGTTTTCTAGCTCTATCAGGAAACTCAACGCTGAGTTTTTGACAGAAATTTCTCCGTAGATACAAAAGCCTCTGAAGTCATCGTAAACTTTTTTCAAAAACGATTCCGTACCTCATTTATGTGAAAAAAGAGATTCTCGATGGAATTAAGACATAAAGTCACGAATATCTCAAGAGTAAGACAAAATGTCAAATTTTTTCGATTCATATTACCAGAATCATGGCTGCTGGGCTTACGAAAATGTACCGGGAGCTTTAATCGATCGTAACGCAACTATTAGAACAGTCATCGCGTGATTCTGTTAGGGTAGAAAAACGGTACTTCCTTAATTTGTTCCTGTTTTGAGTCAATTGTTGTCCTCTGGAGGGAGACTAAGATGCTTATTCGACATCGTTAATTTCAACAATCTGATTTCTTGAGAATTTCTTAAACTTCGCAAAAGTTCTTCCTAAATTTCCAAATTGTTCCAAAAATTTGATGCTCCGGAAACCGCGAATACGGAATAAAATAACTTGAATGATGTGAAATTGAATCTCAATTGATCTGGGTGGGTTCTCTGTACGTATTGTGGTTTTCAGATAGACTTCGGTTCTTATAGTGTCTGTGAATGAAAACATTTGTGAGAGTTTTCATGTAAATTGTCATCGGCTCTCAAAAGTCCTTGAACTTTTGAGCTCCGTCTCCTTGAAATCCTTGAGAAGTCCTTGATAGGGAGTCCGGGAATTCTATAGATACTCTGGATTAACTATTCTATTATAAGTCGACGTCCCATGATACGATTGCAGTCTGGTTTCATTTTAAGCATCAGAATATGTGAAAAGACAGTTTTGGAAGAATTGATGTTTGACAAATTTTGTTCCCAGTAATCAAGGTCCTCAATCGAAAATTTCCCAAGCTCTCATTTTATTGATGAGAAAGTATTGAGCAATTTTTTCGAATCGCAGATGTACAGAGGATCAAATTTCCCGGGAGGAAATTTTCCGGCACAGTTCCCAGCCGCTGGATCCCGGCCGCCTCGCTTTAATGCCGCTGATCGCCCTTCGGGGCAGCAACTTCGTTCTGAACGAGAGCGCAGCGGTGGCCCGTCGGTCGCCGAAGAGGAAATACAGACTCGACCGATTATCAAAGAGGAAGATCTATCGCGCATGGATGATATTTCACGTGACGCTGGCTGGACTGCTTCTGACGATATTGATTACAATCAGAAATTGGCTTTCAGCGATGATGAGCTAGATAATAATCAGTCTCACGCTCCTACCAAGAAAGAGGATCCAAAAAAAGAGTCTGAAAACCAAGATGAAAAACATTTTCAAGACGAGCGAGATTTTGGTGTCAAAGATAGGGAACGACAAGCAAAAGAACTCGGACTAGTCGTCCCAGGCGCGAGAAATGACATTCTAAGCCAACGACAGCGCAACAATCAGAGTGCAATGCCACGTGACTTCCGCGGAACACCTGGTCCTTTGCCTCCTAATTATCCGTCGCAGCCACCGGCAAGGAGTGTTCATCCAAATAGAGGTACATCTTATGAATACCTTATCAACGCTTTGTCAATGATATTACTTGAAAAAAAATCATGTGCCTTACTTTTCCTCTTTCAAAGCATTTCATCAACTCTCAGTAGATTTATGAAAAACGCACGGTTGAATCTTGAGTACCGCCGCACAGCGAGAAATTGAGGCGAATTCCTTGCCATTAGCGCGTATGCTTTTAGATGTCTGCTAGCGACCAAGACTTTGTCTTGATTCCGATTGTTCGCTGTGCGCCGGTGTCAAGCTGGTCATGAAATTTTCGAAAAATGTCTATCCTTTAACCGCCTCCTGATTTTGAGATACATCCTCAGAGTTTTCAACATCGTTGAGCTGTCTTTGTTATCACAATCATGAGTCCAACAACCGAGTCGACTAGTTCACAATATCCGTGTTTTTTTATTCGAAACAGTCTTGAAATAGTCTCTAAAATGTCCCCAACTATTCTGAATAATTTTCACTCCGCAAACAAACTGTTTCAACAAATCGAATTTTTCCAACCAGAACTCTTACACTCTTGGACTATACCGATCAATGTTCCGATTAATATCCACAGGCGACGAGGACGAAGTGTGGAACCAACGTCGCCGTGAACAGACTGAGAAAGTTGCATCAGCCGTTGAGCGTGCTCGGCAGCGCAAGGAAGAAGAAGAGAAGCGCTTCCAAGAATCGACTAAACAGGCCGCAGCTAAAAAGCTCCAAGACTTGGAGAACAAATTAAAAGAGAAGAACAAACAGAAGGATGAAGATCCTCATTCAAGTCCTAATTTAAGTGAAGGTATCAAAACGGGTAGTGTCAGCGCAAGCTCTTCCGCCTCTACCACATCCAATAATCCCATGACCGATTGGGAACGCGAACGCGACTCTCGCGAGCGTTCTCGTACATCGTCCACGGAAGGCAAGGATTCAGATGGCAAGGGATTGCAGCAGAGCCCCTCAATCATCAGTACCGGACAATCGTCAAGTGAGTTTCGCCAGATTGATCGCCCCTCTTTCATGCGCCAGCAGCAACAGGCAGCTAATGCCGAGCAGTCAACAACTTCTTCTGGCGGCGGCAGTAGCTCAACTGGCACTGTCAACAGCCGTAACGAACGTGAGCGTGATCGCGACCGCGACCGAGATCGAGATCAGCGGGAGATGAGGGAGCCGGCCTTTTCCCGTCATTTTCAGAGCAATCTTCCTCCGAGATTCCAAAAGCAGCAAGCAGAAAGAGGCGGAGGAGGCAGCAGCTTGAGTGCCGGGGGTGGCACCGGTGTCATCAATAACCGGCTATCCCCAAGCGCCGAGCGCTCCTCGCAAGCAGTCTCATTTTCTCAGCAATATGACCCTAGTCGCTGGGCTCATAACCATTCCAATTCGTTGAGTACGTGTCATTTAGCGATATAATTGTTTCTTCTTCTTTTCTCGCTCTACCTTCATCTTGATCGTTCCTTTGTAGTTCATGAGCCTGCACATTTTGATGTATACTCACGATCTTGTCACGTTTTCCGTTTTTCCACCTTGCATCCTTTGGAATGTCCAGTACACATTAGACGAATGGCTATGAAATTTTCGAGAGCAAGCGGTCGAACTGTCAGAATTGACTTGTCTCATCAGTGGCCTCGAGCATTGAGGCAGTCCCCCGAGCCATGCATGTGGTAGCTACGTTAACGAAGAAGTTCGCGAAATATTGCGGGATAACTCGGAACTCTCTCGTAGATTCAAAGAATATTCATGTCCCTTACTTAACGAACGAAGTGATGACAGGTATTCAAAACTTCAAACGTTTTCTTCAATAAACATCTCGAGATATTACATTACCGAACTAGATTTAAGAAAAGTTCAATTGGATAGATTATGACTCGACACAGCACGTTATCGGCAGTGTAACGTCGCGCAGTGAAAGTTGGTCATTCTAATTTTCAAATTTCTCTCATGCCTCCTTACTGCATTCCGTATCTGTGTAGATTACTAATTCTGAACGATGGTCAGTTTCTACTCGCGTAAGTGTTTGGAAACACTGTATACGTTGAAACAGCCATACTTGATTTCAAAATAGAAATTTCAAGTTTTCAATGCCTTAATCGATTTGAGCCTTCTAGTTGATATCAATTATTTGATATTTGATTAGTATTATTGAGTATTTTATATTTACTTTTATTGAGTATTTTATTTGATCTGTGATAATCACTGCTGTTTAGGTTAGGTTAGGTTAGGTTATGAGGGCTGAGGACCGCTGATTGCGATTCTCACACTCGGAGGCCTTGGGCCCATTGTGATACCATTATTTTTCTGTCCTTAACCACCTTTTTAGTGATTACCAGTTAATTTCTCGTTGGATTGCTTTTTGGTTCTTGTTAGAACTACTCGACTTTAGTCGACCCGCGAGGAGCGAAACCACGGGCTGTACATGTATTTTGGCGGTTGCGGGTGAAGGTAAGGACGGTATCTAGGTAGATTTTGTCCTCATTGCTTTTTTCGCAGCCGCCGGTATACACAAGACTGGCGAGAGTTTCTCACTGACCTTTGTGCAATCGCAACGGGCTCGTAACTTTCTCCTATAGAAGAGATGCAATTGCTCTTGGCGACATAGCAAGCGCATTTGCATCTCCACTGGACCTACGATTTAAGGTGGACTCCGAACCACCGGAACCGTCGTAAAAGCACACGAGGAAAAATCCCAGTGGTGCCTGCCCCGGGAATCGAACCCGAGCCTCCTGCGTGGAAGCCCAAGCACTATATCGACGCGGCCACGACGGCTCCTTCTATCATTGCTGTTTAACCCGACCAGAAAAGTTATTCAAGCTGCGATCCAGCCTAGATCAAGGGGCTTGATCGCTTGAGCTGAGGTTTTTAATGCGACATTGGTCAAGCCGAGATCAAGCCTTGATCAAGATTACGGGATGTGTTCGAACTTGTCGGTGACTTCGTCATTCGCGTCGTTGCATGTTCAAATGACGAGAGTTTCTAACCTACCTTCGAGGCCAATTTCACGATCTTGATCAAGGCTTGACCCGCGCTTGATCAGGGTGGCATTACAATCCTGATCAAGGACCGTTCAAGGCAGTTGATCAAGGCTCGGTGTTGGAATCAATGCCCTTGACTAACTTTCTGATCGGGAAGGCCAACGCTTTATTCCAATCTGTTCTTCAAAAAATTTCATTTTTCTCTGAGCAGCACCAATCCGCGAAGTAGAAATTGATGCAAGCTCGTAGCCTGTCCATAGAGAACATGGTCGCTATCTTATTGAACTCCTCATATGAGATTCTAGATGACAGGAATATAGATTATGGCTCACATTTTTGATAATTGAATTAGAAGGTTCCAATCCATAGTAAACCGATTCCATTTCGGGGCTCCGCAAAATGTTTGTCTTCTTTTTACAGCCATTTTCTTTTCGTTGCCTTCTTTCCCTACACAATTTGACGTGAATTCTGTGCGAGTTATGAGCTCTAACCTGGCTGCATTGTTTAGAGTGATACATCTTGGAATGTATGCTTGGCTGGTTGCAGTATTTGCTGACAACGAGTAATGATTTCCGGCGTGTGTTTGATGAACTATCTATTACAGACAATAGATATTTCAGTAGTCATCAGTAAAATAGCTAACCTACTGCTAATCTCTCGACTCCCTTGGTAACAATTGATTTGTAGTGTATTACTAGTGATTCGATGATATGGATATACCCTATAACTGTGTTGAACCTCTTCTTGATTTGGTATCAATCAAACCTTAAATTTATATGATACATATTCAGCTATCGGTCAATAGTCTTGCTTGAAAGTGTGATGGTGTGCATAGCAAGAGTAACTTCGATGCAATGCTTTTTTGACTGGGCATGAATGAGTGGGAAACGAGATTGAGTGCTGCAACACTTGAGCATAGTCGTCGTTAATCTGTTGCCTCTCTCTTTCTGCACGTGCTTATATTTATAAAACAAAGGAATTTTGACATACTGACAGAACAAAGCATCGTGATTCATTCTTGGCAAAACTAGAATTAGTATGTTACGCTAGCCAAGCTCCTAATTCGGAGAGTAAGCGATTACAGGCCTTGCATGAACTGCCCTTGGGCTTTGAAAGCGCGACATTGGTCAAAATCTCGGCCCTAATGTGATGCCATTCCTCGGCATCCCAGCGTCTGAATCGTGTGATTTCTGCGATGGAATCTCGAGGCCTCAAGGCGATGCGGTCACCGTGCACGCTGGAAGTTATTCGTATTTTTATTCGATACTCTTGCGATTTGGGATAAGCGAAGAAAAGAAGAATACTCACCATCATCTAGCTTGAATTCGTCTTGTTCAGACCAGATCCCGTAAGAAACGGATAAAAGTGCAAATTACCGACTATACGCCTATCGTATATAGTCCAGTCCGCCACGGCCGATTGGTTGGTCCAAAGGGGTAAAGTTGTGAAATTAACATATGATGTAGATCAGAACTAGAAACTAACAATTCCAAAAATGCAGACACAAAAACCCCAGGGTTTTCGAGGAATTTGATTGTTTGTTAAATTTTGCAAACCGAACATGTCCATCGGGGTAAAGTGGGGAGTCGACGGATTATGAAATTTGGCCATGTGTAGAATGCAGGGTTAAAAAGGCAGACAGATCAGTTCATAACTCTATGAGGCAGACAGGGGTCAAAGGTCAATTTTTCACACCTCTCCAAACAAAAAATCAGTAATTTGCTTTATAACTTGGAATCCGTGCGTTTTAGCGAGATTTTACTGAGGAACTTTTTTGAAGATCTCATTAAGATCTACAAAATTGGTCATCTTGACCATTGCTCAGAAATCCTTCATTTCTGAGATATAAGCAATGTTAGTTTCAAGGATAAACGTTTTTCGATTCTAACTCGGGATTTATGCGATGTGATGAGATTTTACAAGTATACTTTTTTAAAGATCCCGCCAAGACCCACAAAATAAGCTATTTTGACCGTTGCTCAGAAACTTACCGATTCTGAGATATAAGCAAAAGTAAGTTCGGCAATGGAATTTTTTTTACTCTAACTCGAGATCTATTCGATTTGATGAAATTTTGTAGGAATACTCTTTTCAAGCTTTTCTAGTGATCTGAATAAAGTGTTATTTTGACAACTGCTCAGAAACCCACTAGGTCTGAGGTATGAGCAATATTAGTCTCGCGTTTTCAGCTATAACCCGGAAACCACGGAACTTGATGAAATTCTGCAAGAATACTTTTCCTAACATCCTCTAGGAATCTACAAAACGAATTATATCGATCATTGCTCAGAAACCTACCATTACTGAGTTACAAGCATCAGTATGTTCGAAAATGGAACTTTATTTATCCTTACTCTCGATCCTTGCAATTTGATGAAAGGTCTCAAGAAATACTTCTCATACACTGATTTTATTGTCTTGTACGCTCTATTTCTGAATTCATCACTCGTTGATGCACTTGGCTCGGCTACATTCTGCTGTTAATTACTTATTGATTCACTCGTTGATTTCTTTTTTGATCGAATACCACGATCGGGACTAGTTGAATCTCAATCTCGACGAAGTCTCTTTGAAGACGACATCATAGATTATAACAGTACGCGTGAAAGGTGGGATGTAACTGATTGAAGTATCGGTTCCACCTGGCGTTTCGTGTTTACAAATTCACACTCGCACATTGTTCACACGGTCACATTCAGCATATGGGGCTATCCATTAATCACGCGAGGAAAACTTTTGTACGTTCGGCATATCCCTACACTCACTGAGAATTGAAGAAGAATTTCGCGATATCGATAATATCGTCGATAAACTATGATGAGGGTCGATACGACAACGACAATTGACCTTCGACATTTTTCGACATCGATAACGACATCGATAAGCCGTTAAATATCCATGCTCGATAACGACATCTTTGGATTATCGATTTTTATCGTATCGCGGCAGCACTAAAGATGACCAATTTTGTAGATCTTAATGAGATCTTCAAAAAAGTTCCTCAGTAAAATCTCGCTAAAACGTACGGATTCCAAGTTATAAAGCAAATTACTGATTTTTTGTTCGGAGAGGTGTGAAAAATTGACTTTTGACCCCTGTCTGCCTCATAAAGTTATGAACTGATCTTTCTGCATTTTAACCCTGCATTCTACACATGGCCAAATTGCATAATCCGTCGACTCCCCACTTTACCCCGATGGACATGTTCGGTTTGCGAAATTGTTAATAAACAATCAAATTCCTCGAAAACCCTGGGGTTTTTGTGTCTGCATTTTTGGAATTGTTAGTTTCTAGTTCTGATCTACATAATATGTTAATTTCACAACTTTACCCCTTTTGACCAACCAATCGGCCGTGGCGGACTGGACTAATAGGTTAGGAGATGCCTGCGATCAAGTTATTCCCACGTTTTTTCAATTTTCTTACAATTTGAGCTAAACGACGAGGAGACGAACTCAAGTTGGATGATGATAAGCATTCGTCTCCTCTTCGTTCAGTCCAAATTGCAAGAGTATCGGACAAAAGTGCGGATAACTTTCAGCATGCATTCTGATCAGAACGTGTCGAACACGTGAGATGGCGCATCGAGGGCACAGCCTGAGTTCAATTGAACAATCGTAGACGCTTTTTAAGATTTCCATATGACACCTTCCGCCCCGAGATGAGGTCGGAAATCACCATATAAATTCTCTATGGCAAATCACACGGTTTTCGGCGAGGTATGAAGAAGAATTTTGGGTAGTGGAAAACACACGTGGAGAGGAACCTATTTGCAAAACGAGTAACGTGTAGCGATATTACTTTGAGTTGGAGCGCTCTTGGTAATTGTGGGTGACCTTCTAGTCACCTACTGTTGTGGTTCATCCTTTGTACAGGCTGTGAAATGATTACGACAAACACTAGAAAAAGGTTGATGCACCCTTTTTCCTACTTGGAAAAGAATAACCACAGTCCTATGAGATGAAGTTCTCCGCGAAGAAAATGAATTGCACTTCGGAGAATCAAATCATCTATGATTGTCAGCATCATACAATTATCCCGTGTGTTGATATTAACTCAAATATTGATGAACTATTGATCACTGATCTTCTTACTATCTGGAGAATCTTGAACATTTATGATACCATAAACTTGTAGAAATATTCTGTAGTACCGTGTTATAATGCACGTAATCTCGCTTCTTGAAGAATTCCTTCATTGTCATGTTCTCTATTGAGAATTTTTCAATACAGGGTTTTATTCAAAATTCAATGAAATCCGTAGAGTAACCGTATATACTACCACCGCAATTATCTATAATTTCTCCTAAGAGTGAACTTGGAAATTCAGCTGAACACTTGTCGCTATTGCATATCGTAATCTATCCTATTCGGTATTTTTTTTCATTGATACCCGAGTTTGGTGTGAGAAAAAGTGGAATGTACCTAATGTGGTTATGTTTAAAAGAGATATGGATCCATGTACACATTTGGGCACGAAATATTCTCAGTTCTTCAGCTTCCTTTCCTCTTATGATCAGTCAAATATTTTCTCTTTCAGTCGTGGTCGAACTCGAGTAATGGCATTCATTGAGCACATCCTTATCAACTTCTGCATTTTCAGTAGTCGAGGTCGTTTTCAAGAATTCAGTTGAGACAGACCTTGAGTGCATTAATTGACCGACAATTTTTCGCTCGTTCATGCATAAAATCCGTGCGAATTCTTCACATTCGAATTGTACACCAACAGCATAGTCTCCGGATGGAGTCGCTATTCATAGCAATTTAATACCGATCAACTGAGTTTCACAATTTAGGATGGATCGACTCGAAAATCTGGACAGGACTTGATCCATGGTCGAAGTTCCGCAACCTCCATTTTCGTTAGTCTTTTCTTTCTTTGATACTCAACAACAAACTTTGATTCCAACAAATTTTTTTTTTAATTCCATGTGGATTATGGCTGTTTTTTCGGTGATAGAATTCTTGAAGAAATTGTGTCAGGGTGGGCGTCAACTAGTTCCCAATTTAAATTAGGTCAGTCAAACTTATTTTCAAAATGACATGCTCCAGATATTAACGAGTTCCTGCTTTTTGAGCTCGTTTGTACAAACGGCTTCTCGTTTCCACTCGGAAACTCTGTCTCTATTTCGTCACCTACAGTTGAATTTCGAAAAGTCTTAATTTCATTTAAGCTCAGAATAGAAATGGCCGTAAATCCCGTGGAACTGATTTTTAGTCAGCCGTATTGAACTCGGTAGTGAGATAATCTTCATGATTATTATTATTATTATTATTCTTGTTTCCGTGGACTTGCGCAGGTGGCAGCAGTGGCAGCATAAAAGGCCCAGGATCACGTCGTCCGCGGCACGATTCTGATGTGTCGGCACCGCTGGACGAAGAAAGCAGGTCGACCGTTCGCCCGACAGGGCCACGGTCTGACGAAAGAAATCGTCCCGTAAACCGGAAGCAGGGACCGGACTCCGGATATTTTGACGAGCAACAGAGCAGAGGCGGAGCTCGAACTGGCGAGCGTTACAAGGATTCAGAGCATGAAGAGTCTAAACATACCAGCTGGGCTTCAGATGAAAGGCCAGATCCAAGAGAGAAAAAAGATCTTGACAGCTACTCCAAGGTTAATATAACGAGCCCATTTTGTTTTCCCCTTATTTTATTCACGAAACCTTTTAGAAGCTGAAATAAATTCAGCATTCATTCGACCGAATCTTGCAATGCGTCAAAAAGCGTAGACTCTTGAACCACAATAACAAATACGCGATAGAGTTTGTTCATTTCCGAAAAATGCCCGCCAATAGTTCTTCACGAGTACTTCTGGATCATCTGTACACTGAAGTGAATTTTGAAATTGTGCTCTTGATACCAATGAGCTTTATTCCTTTCCGTTTTAATACATTCAAATTTCTTTCCTAGAATTTTCGGAATACGTCCAGACATCGACATAGCTATCTCAAATTATGATAACATCTATTCGATCCCATCGAATCTTCAGTAACTCTTATTCACAACGAGCAATACCATTGGCGAAGTTTAGTTGGACGAATATGTCTCGCGGATTTGCATCGCAACTTGAAAAGAAAATTGAGTAATTCACATAACTTTGTGTTAACCCATTGTTGATTTTGATTGTGTGTCATTCAATGGATTTCTGACTTGCAGGGCTCGTTTGGCGATTCAACCAGCAGCCAGCAGCAACAGACTCACGGACGAGCTGATACCGAGTGGCGCGAAGCTAGGTTATCCGTGGACGAGCGACCCCAACGACCAGACTCGCGTGACAGTCGCACCTCTCGAGATTCCAAGGCGAGCTCGCTTCGTGGATCGAACGACGAAGACGCCTACAAGTCTCGGGATGCCTCTTTCGGTTCGTGGGCCGGTAGCGCTGACCATGCGGATGTAGACGACGGCAAGAGAGTCCATCACCATGCCTATCAGCATCAGCAGCGCGATATCTATCGCGATGACGTTCGTGAGCGCGACAGGGCCAGAGATCGCGACACTGTATCGGTTCCGACTCGTGATCGGCGCCATCCGCCTGGGCCAGTGAGTCGCGAAAAGCTCGATCAAGAGGACATCAAGCGCACCATGACTCAACTCAAACGACCGGGTGGTGAGCCACGTGACAGAAAAGAGAGTCAGCAGCAGCATGCGGCTCCGAGCAAGGGTACATCATCCGAGTCGCAGTCCGCGGACTCGAAAAGAGATGACGGACCATGGGCTAGAGCCGAGCTTCCGTCCAACGGATCGGCCAAGTCGGCGGCCTGGACCGACTCGGGGTCGCCCTCTTTCGACACAGGACCCGATGGCGGCCGATCCAACGCGAGCGTGACTTCCGACCTGAATACCGGTAAACGGATGTCCGATCTGAGGCAAAGCATGGACAAGCTCAGCCTCGACGTTGCGAACAAGCTCGAGCAGCAACAGTCGCAGCAGCCCAGTCAGGATGGTAACCACGCCGGAGCGATTGCCGAAAAGGACGAGCCACCTAAGGACGACAAGCGTGACAAGAATTTGCGCAATCGAGCGAGTGGTGCCGGAGGCTCATCCCGTGGGCCCAGAGGCGCGGAAGCCCGTGGTCCTCGACAGCAGTGGGCCGGAGGGCCTTCCGGGACGAGTGGGGCTCCAGCCTCGAGTGGTGGCAGTGGCGCAGGCGGTGGCTCATCGGCACCCGCCGGGGCAGCCTTCAGCTCTTACGGCACTCAACGCTGGCGCGGCGCCGAGGCTCCGAGCAGAGGCCGTCGCTCTGGTGCTTCGAGGTCCGGTGGCGGTCGCCAAGGCAAGCCTGGCTTTGATCGTGCCGATTCTGAGCTCAGCGGCGACGAGCAGTTCTCCACGGTCGTGGATCAACAGCATCCCGGCAAGGAGGACCGGCGAGTCCACCCGGCAAGATCGCCCAAGCCAGTCACGTCCAAGTCCGATAGAGACGAGCAACGTGGCAGAGGAACTACTGGCCCGAGCTCTAGACGAGACGATCCTAAAGAGCAGCAGCATCAGCCTCCGAGCTCAAAGCTCGGCGAGCAGTTTGGCTCATCGCGGACGGGCGACAAAAGGGGGCCGATGGGCCCGCCGTCCGCGGCAGCTGCTGGTGAGCACGACATGAATCGCAGCGTATCCAGCAGGTCTGGCCGCGAAGGATTCGCGCCCTCTGGCGAGCCGTCTCGTCGCGGTCGCGGAGGATTTCGCAACAACCGTGGCTCTGCGAGCGGAGGACCACCTTCGGCCAATGCAGCCACGACCAATGCGATCAGCGCCACCGGCACACGCATGGAAGGTTATGGGCCACCCCCCAGCAAGAGCCCCTTTTCCTCGGAACGGGCTGGAGACAATGACAAGCATACGGGATCGCAGCAGCACCAACACCAGCTGCCCGCTAGCAATCCATCGGAACACGAAGACAGCCCCGTGAGTGCAACGAACCAGATTGGAAGTGCCGACGAGAAGATGATGGCGAAACAACAAGCCCTCACGGCCGGTATCACTGGCAGGCACACAAAATCGCCAAATCAATTGAACTCTAACGCCTTTGGGAATACAGCCAACAGTAAACCTTCCAAGAAAGAGTCAGATCCGAGATCGAAAAGAACTCGAAGCGGCAGCAGGAGAGGCAGAGGAGGCAGCAGAGGGCTGCCAGGCGTTCATGGCTCGGCCAGCAACAAGCATGGCAACACCGATTTAACTAATGAAGATTGGGAAACTACCTCGGAGAACAGCGAAGAACAACACGATGATCGACATGGAACGCGTACCGCCAGTAATAAGAACTCTGGATCTAGAGGAGATCGACAAAACCCTGGCACGGGTGGGAGCAATGCCTCGCACCCAAGGGAGTCGCGCAGCAACAGAGATCGAGAACCGAGAGGCGATAGAGCTCCCAAGTCCTCAAATACTCAATCGAATCGAGCACCAGGCAACGGCGAAAAGGGCCGAGGTGGTCAAAATGCCTTAGACCGAGTGAATAACCGAGACGGCTCGCAGCGCAATCACGCCAACATTCCCCCTTTGATGCAAAATTCTCAGACTCAGAATGGACGAACCAAGAGTCAAGGCTCAGTTGCCAACATTACTCCCATGAAGTCCGTGATAAAGGACACAACTGTAAATAGAATAGAAGACATAAAACTAAATGACCACGCACTGGTCAACCAAGCTCTCAATGATATCAATTGTAAAGCTCAATTAAAGGACAAGAAAGGGGTCTCTAATCTGGATATGGACAACAGTTGCTACACGGGGAATGCCCCATTCGCGGGTGAAGACAATAAAATAGATGCTGATGGATTCCAAGAAGTTCGATCTAAGAAGAATGTGAAAGATTCGAGTCGCCAGCAACAGCAAAGAGAGGACCAGCAAACATCCAAATCTGGAAGACGCGATAGAGAAAAGGATCGAGGTGGCGATCGTGACAGATCTAAATCCAAAACAAATGGAACACAGCCCACACAGCAAGGCCAGCAACAGGCTCTAAACATTCCGCCTTTGATGGGCCAACCTGTCAATCAGCCTAGTCTCGGAGGAGCACCATTGAAGGGCTACGACCGTAACGCCAGTCGTAATAAACTAGCTCCACGATTCCAGAAACAACGACTCGCTAAACAGCACCAGCAAACTCCATCTGAATCTGGTGAGACTCTGTCTCAGAAAAATCAGAACCAGCCAACTTCTGCTCTGAAAGATCTAACTGGACCTGCCGCAGCTCCTCCGCCACCTGTCAATGCTTGGGATAAGCCATTCACAGGAGGATCATCGAACCGCTCACCTCCGTCCCCAGTCGTATCTTCTGAAGTACAAGCTGCCACGGCTCCACCATCAACCAATCAGAACGCCACGGTCGAACACGAGAGCTCCGGCCATAGTGAAACTCAACAGCAACACGGCCTCTCCACTGCCAACAGCCAAAGAAGTTCGCCCAATTGCGAAAAGGTGCCCAGTAAAATGGCGCAGCTCAAGGAGTCGAACGTTGTGTTGGAAAAAAGTAGCACCGACGCTTCTTCACTGCCTGTGCAAACTCTGATTTTTGAAAATACAAATTATTCAAAAGGCTCGAAAAGTAATGTTGGGCCGAGTAATGACGTAGCCATCAAATCGAAATATTCGAGTCACATGAAGCCTCAGCCACGTGAGAAACGCTCCAGTGAACTTGAAGAAGACAATACTCAGTTGCAGCAGCAAGCTCTCGCGGCGGCTTTCACGAGTAAACCCGCTGATCTTATCAAAGATAAACTGCCCCAACAGCAACAGCAAGAACCTTTACAAATGCCACTGTCGTTCAACAAAGAAGACAATGCTGATATGAAGTTGGACTTCACATTTGATTCAGATTTATCTCAGTTGACTGATGATAAGAACAAGGGCTTGCCCATGACAAGATCCATACATATGACTGGAGTTCAGAGTACCATATCACCTTCGACCGCTGAACTTAACCTGAAGATAGCGTCTGTCAAAAAAGTTTGGGAAAATGCTCCTCCCATGCCAGCTGTGGTAGAACACGAGGTCGACGGAAATGTTGGTTCAACGAACGCGTTCCCTCAAGCTTTTGAAACAAACGACGTTGATGACGGATACTCCCATCAGCAGTACAGCCAAACGGCAATGAAAAGTGATATCACATCATCAACCAACGTATGCAAGGTAAGCAAATTTTCTGGCTTCATCTTCGTCTACATGGAAACTTGATGCTGAGGACGGTCGCATACATGGTTCAAATCTTCTGTTATTTGAAAAATGATACCTTAGACTCGATTGATTGAAATTGAATGTTAAAATGATGCTTGAGTGGGTTCCAAAAAATCACGAAGGGGCCGACTAGTCTCATTACCTGCCGATCTCTGTATCTCTCTCGAACTCGAACTGAGAGGCTGAGCCACCCGTCCTTCAATCACTACCACTGATGAAGAAGAATTCCTTCCCGTAAATCAACATAACTCTTTACTGCTAAAACAATAGAAGATTACTTACGGAATCACAGCAGTCTAATATTCTGAGTCAGATTCATATTCAAAGATCTTTTTAATCGACTCGTCTTTGTATGCTTTAAAATTAAAAAAAAAGAGACTTGAGATGTTACTTCGAACATTATATATATTATAAACATTATCCATATGGACGGACCGACTTGGTTGTAATAGTTCCAATCAAAAACTCGGATGCTCTCACATAATTATACGTAAATTAAAATGCAAGTGGGAATTTCTGCCAAACGATGAATCGTATGACTCAGAATAATTGGTTTGAGAATACCCGCAATTTTTTCGTTTATAGGCCGGTAAATATTCTGCATTACATTTTGTTGAGTCATGATGTAGAAGTAAGCAGCTACTTTCTCATCCAAAGCATACTTCAATAAGTAAGTTACACTGGTTCCGTGTAGGTCGCTTCACGCCAATAGAACTCATTCTAGTGTCTTGCCCGGCTCTCGCGGTACCTCAATTGAATCGATCAAACCAGTAAGAGTTGCTTGTACGCAATTTCATGCGGAATGGTCGGATATTCCAAGTAAAATCTGAGTGTCGAATGCGTGATCTCGAGCGATCCCACATAGACAATGGAATAAGTGCAATATCTTTGAAGAAGGTAAGTGCACCTTACTGCCTACTTATTCGACGTTCTGTCTACATCCTCGAATATCACAGAATATGATAATTTATCCATTTCCTGACTTGTTTCTAAATCCATGTTTTCCGACCTACAGAGTATTCCACTAACGCTCTCAAGATAGTCGAGTCATCCGACAAGTTTTTTTTCTAGAAGTGAATATGTTCACTTACCTTCCAATATTCCATCTATTTTCTGACCCCTAACAAAAGATTTGAAAACAGTTTGGAAATCTCGTGAGAAATAATGAGAGTCTGCATAGTCCAAATCTCTTGAAAAGCGATAGGGAAATACGTGTCGTGGAAAACAAATTTAGTTAAATCTAATGATAGGTTCAATTATAATATACTATCAAATCCAGAAAGGAACCTGGTTTTGCAACTCGGGGGACTGAAATTTTATACAAGTATTTCAGCAGCAAATCGCACTACTTACGGACCGGGAAAATTAATCAAGGATTTTTGTATAGAGTCAGTGTACTCAATTGCCCCGAATGAGCCATTTTCTCAACAAATCTGCTTTACTTTACTTTTCTGCCCCATCTCAATATTTTCAACGTATCTTAGCTCATTTTGTATGGTTTGAAATAAGCTTCAAACTGAGCTGAGATACGTTGGTAAATATTTAGATGGGCCAGAATAGTGAAGTGAACCAGAGTCGTTAAGAAAATTACTCTTTTGGCACAAGTTGGGTACGCTTACCTTATATCTTTTCTGCACACGATCTTGCTATCCCAAACACATGACCACTATATCTGATGTGTGTGACAATGGGTAGGTCTAGACCGGGATAGTACACGAGTCTGTTTCTTAATTCTAAGGAATCAAATTTGGACTTTGCCAGCCGTGTCGTACGTAAATGACCTCAGAAAATTTCCTTCGCGACGAACAAATACGCCGATTATTCTGCAACATTTTTCTTACTCTCCCAAACGACGAATAAATGTTGTTCCAAGCTGTAGACAGAACTCAACTTTTTAAAATCGCCAATTTAAATATAGGTTAGTTGGGCGCTTACGTTCAAAGCAGAGATTTCACTAAAGATAAGCGATGTAGCGAGAGAGCTATCAGAGTAGCTCAGTGATTCGAATCAACAAATTATTCAATGCTAAATTTCTCGATTTAAGGAGGCTCAAGCACTTTTTAATAAAACATTTGTTTTAAGCGCAAGTAGGCTTAAACTATAGCTAAAACTATCAGAAATGTGAAACCGTTGAAAGAGCATGAGGTCAACCACCAAAATCGTGAGCAAATTGACTTCAGAAATTGTTTCTGACTACGAGTAACCTTATGGGCCAGACGCGTTGAGATGAGCTTGCGTGCTAACTATTCATATGATCTCTGCTCTGACCAAAAGGAGCGGTTCTTTCATCCATTCCCCATAAATTGATATTAGGAAAACCATGGGTCAACCATCAAAATTTCGAGAAAATGAGAGTGAAAGTAAAAAAGCTAGCGTTGCAGCCAGCGCTTGCGTTGTGAGTATACCTATGTATAGCGCCAATGGCGCGGTGCAAGGGGAAAGTTGGTACGTTACTACGCGCTCGAGCCTCCTTAAACTCCAGATTTTCGTCCTCCAGATTCCGTCTGAAGTTTTGCCAAAGCTAGATTCTCACACGTACACTCACCGGACATAATATCTGCATAAATTCGAAAAAGCTTTCTTGTACCACAACTGCTAGTTGAAATTTTGATACTAGATTCCAATTCTGAAGTATTGAGGGTGAGGTTGCGATCATCAAAGCACCAAAAACGGTCTGATCGAGATTGAAACAATGGCCCAGGGACAAAAAGCTTTTTGAGATTTGTGCAGATATTTTGTCCGGTGAGTGTACAGTGGTTCAATTCAGCCCGAGCCTCGATTGCGGACCCTCCGGTGGTGTCTTCCAGCGTATTATAAGAAATCGTTGGAGATCGATGACAACCTTGAACGCAGACGTATCTA
Organism: Eretmocerus hayati; assembly: GCA_029851415.1. Lineage (NCBI taxonomy): Eukaryota > Metazoa > Arthropoda > Insecta > Hymenoptera > Aphelinidae > Eretmocerus > Eretmocerus hayati. Next base: position 191,276,194 of record CM056742.1, on the reverse strand, counting down.
GAGCTGGAGAGCCGAATAACACATTGCTTGAAATTATTTCACTCGCGTGATTGCTTACGTGTCAAGTCTCTCTCGTTCAAGTCAAGAAAGTACTCGTGAAAGAGACTTTCTGAATCGACGCACGAGTGACCCTGGATGTGTATACGACCGTGCCCAGGGTCGAGCCTCAAGACCTTGTCTTTTACCGGAACACAAAGCGTTTGGTGAACTTGTCCAGCACACAGGATGGGATACTAGAGCTTCGGTACTTCATCAAGCCCATGCCACAATTGGCTCGGATCAGCTCCAATGAATTTGCCACCCGAGACGCGGGCTCTTTACTCGCGATGAGCAATTTTATGAAATCTAGATCTAGCGATTTTACTGCGTCCAGAATGAGTTACTCAGGCACCTACGTTCGTCGCGAGCACATCATCAATCCGAAACAAATTAATGAAACATTATATTTTACTCGATATAGATCTAGAGAAAAATTCAAATTTTCCGCGAAATTGCACGCATTTTTCGATTGACAGTAGTTAGTGTTGTTCTGAACATTACTTACAATCATAAAATGTGAGTAATGTACACGAACGAAGTATTTCCGACTGGTTACAACCACCAAGAAGTTGATCGCTCCCGCCTCGAATGTGGTTTTTCTGCTTGAGGGGTTCTGGCATTCCAGACGTAGCTTTCTAGAGTGTGTAGAGAAATGATCAGTGTTCCCTCAGCTAAGTTCGATGTAAGGAATTTCCTCGAAGTTGATTCTCTCACTCCTGCAATCGCTTCCATCATCAAATGAAGCGCAGATTATGCAATCGGAAAGTATTTGAAAAAAACTCTTCAAGCGTTACGATAGTTTCTAGATTTCTATTTATCGGCGCGTTGAAAACGATCAAACGGGCGAAGAACATGAGTCAATTTCATCAGCTGAGGTAAAAATCTCGATCAGATCAAATGCCCGATTACAAGACTTTGAACGCTTGTGAACTTGGCAACATCTTGGTGTATCATTTTTCATCGGCGTCTACTACGCTGTCGGAATTCAACATCCAGATATGGAAACGAATCTCTCAATTATGCCTGAGACATTCCGCCTTCACGTTGAAATATATTTAGGGAGCCTTCCTTTCTCGCAGTGTGCCACAGTCTCACGGGAACTGTTACGTTATAATCTATGAGCAAAATTGAAGTGAAACGTTCATGAATGTTCCAACGTTTGGCCTAATTCGATTATGTTTCTTGTCATCAGCGCCATAAATTCCCCCACTAGATAATGGTTATCTTGGACTTGAATTAATGAGTCTCGGGCAAAGATTGGGAAAATTGATCAACATTTGGGTGAATATGAAGCATTGAAGCGTTTTCGTGTGTCATGCTCAACCTCGAATGCGTGGTATCTGGCATACTTTCAATGTGGCAACCGATTCAATCTCAAAAATCGAGATCAAAGACGAATTGATCAATTTTGGGATTTCATATGTCCGTGATACATGCGAAGAGCTATCTGAATTCGAGTGGCTAGAAAAGGCTCCCGTAGCATCAAGCTCTCAACAACAAACATTACTAAAATTGACAATCGGACCGGTGGAGCGGTTGTGAGCTTGGTCCAAGAGTCCGCGGTTGGAGCGGCTTTCTGTCAGGCCGATACATCTGCCATCTTCATTACTAAAATACTCGCGCGTAATTTTCATTGCTCCACTAACTTTTCGATCGTATCAATAGCGAATCCGGTTGAAATAGCGAGCACTAAATTTTCATTCGGCGAGCCCAACACACGGAAATCAGGAACTTCTTCACTCTAACCAAATCCGTCGAGTCGTGTCATTACCTAGACGAGCTTGTCAGTGTCGCTCGTGTAGACAAGTTGTGAGTTTTTCCTGATGCGCAGCTGATTCCCCCGCAGGTAAAGCCGCAACAGCAGCCTTCTGGTGGTGGAGGCGGGCAACCCGTCTGCTCGTCTGGAGCGGGACCGAGTCCTATCGGATCCGGACAGAGCCCTATCGGTCACCCGCCAGCAAGTCTTCAAGGAGCCCTCAGTCCACCACCATTCAGCTCAACGGGCCAACCATCTCACATGAATTACCAGGTTGCTATTGCATTTCGTGCATACTTCAATTTATCGCTTTAATCGACAAATGCATACGTTCGAGTTTTACCGCGGCTCAAGGTCTCAAGTTCGTCGGCTTTTCCGTTTATCCCAGCACCTCGAACTATCTCGCTAATTTTTACTTGATTTTCTGATGTAGCTGTCGTTTGAGTTATTATATTCGATCCGTTCAAGTGGCTCGCAATCCTATACATTGCTTCCTTCGCACTTCACCGTCTTCTTATTATTTCTCAAAACACCGCCTTTGGTGCCCTCAAATGATTGAAAGCCGAGTCTCTTCCTAATAGCTCATCGTCCTAGTCGGTCTCGGTACATTTATATCAGTTCACTCTTGCAGAGCGCCACTCGGAATTGAGTGGTGCTTGTAAATTTAAGAGCAACAAAAGGAGCGCATGTGATCGTGCAAATCCTTTTCAGCGATTTTTGTGCATTTCGCAGACCATGGCGACTAAACGTTATTGGGCAGCTTTTCGTACTCTGTATATGTAACAGGGTGTCCAGCTCTGGAAAAACCGGGAGAAACCGGGAATTATCAGGGAATCAACTTGCCCTGGAAAAGACCTGGAATTATCAGGGAAATCAATGACATTTTACTGGGATATTTTGTGACCCCAAGTTCGTGTGAGAATTTGTTCAATCTTCTACGGCGTGGCGGGAGATATTATATCACGCTTTGATCGGTGTCGACCAGATGGAACTCTTGTTACCATTCGTTATCTAAACGTTCAACTGTGTTACTTGATCGTATTCACGCATTGCGTTATTTCGCAGAACATAAGGGCCGGGGCATGCTTAAGAGAGGGCGATAAAGAGTGGCTCACGCACTTTCTGACAGAAAAAAGCTTGTGACTCACGATCACTAGTTCCCTGTGAAAAATTTCAAACTAGGCGAAATCACTGCCATCGCATGTAAAAATAGTTTCATGGAATTTTTTCGTGGCATCCTCTCCGTAAGACCGTACTCTTCGTAGTAAAGCATGTTTCCAAGCCGACATCCGGTGCAAAATTGTATAAACCGAAATTGTTTTAACAAATTGTGAAAATCACTGTTTTTGTTCCAAAACTGTTCTCATTCGGTAATTGAAGCATTGTAAACAAAAAGTTACTCTTGTCGTTTTTCTCTGGGAGCTATCATTTTCGAGCTATGAGCGATCTGAAGTTGAAACAACTTGAATTTTGCTATTTTCTCAGAACCAAACGGAAAATCAATGTTCCTAGTGCGCAAATCTGTTCACTAGGATTTTTTCTACAAGTTCCAACGTCAAATGAGCCCTCGATCCGAAGTTACAGCCTATGACATTAGCATTGTCTGTATAGGCCCATGTTAAAAAGTGATATATATAGATATACTGACAATGTTAACATTTTAGCTTGTATCTGCAAACAGAAGGCCCATTTGACGGAGTTACTCTGGATTCTTTATATTTTAGGTGGTTCGAGACTGTGAAAAAAGTTTGGTGAGATTTTGTGACCCGCACTTCGTGGGTCCCACTTGTAAGTAACGCCGATTCCGTGTGGCTCATAGAATCGGCGTTACTTGTAAAATTTGCAATATCTCGAAAATTCATGGAGCTTCCCGCAATTGAACTACACATTGTCGAGATTATACATCTGCCCCTCTGAGTTCTTTTCTCTAGATCTGCGTTCTCGAAAAAAAAGATGATCTGAAAGACTGGAATTTCATAACTTCTGACTGGAAAAACCGGGAATTTTCAGGGATTCGGCTGGACACCCTGTGTAATAACCGCAACATCTCTTGAGCTCTTTGGATATCGCTCACGTTCCGATGGTTAGGTATCTTTCTTCACTCGAGCTTTGCCATTGTCGTTATGAACGCTCAAAAATCGATGTCGGGGAAGCATCATGTCACATTCGACCGAGCAATAAGGCGTTTCACGGCCTGTAACTCGAATTCCGATTCGGAAAACTGGAGTGATGAAACGAGCCTTCAATATCGTAAGTTGTAACAAAAGCACTTTTGCGATAATTATGGCAACCGAACACTAATAGACAGCCACTTGAATCGGTTTGATCGATGCCTGTCTTAGCTTCCAATGACCGTCGCAACCATGAATCTGCCGGCGAATCAGAATAGCCATCAGTCATCTGCGTGCATAAATCTGACAGGGAATGATTCTCAACTATAAATGATTTTGCCCAAGCGTTTTCTGGTCAGTTCGTCTACGTGTTGTTGAATCGACAAAACATACATTTTAAGAGACTAAAATAATTGGAGAAAAAGTGTTCTTAGAGGTTCAAAATATTACTCATCCGTCAGGCTGAACATTTAAGAGAGAAAGACGAATGCCGGTCTGTCCCTCTTCTGCCATACGTTCAACTGAATTCTTTCAATAGCGCATCCCTTTCCAGCAATGAAGCTTGGAAACTAATAGATAGATCTATGATTGTTGAACTATTCGTGTAAAAATGAGGACCCTATGAGCGTGTATGATTTTTGATGATGATTTCCTGAGCTCACGGAAATATCTGCTACTTTGAGTGATTTCGTTCGAGGAGTTACGCAATTTCTTTTCAAATGCCTTCGGCTAAAGTCGATTCAATACACCAGAACTCGAGGTAGAGATTTTGTATGGTAAAGAGATTTTGGAAGTGCCGAAGTAGTGAGCTTGGGAAAAGCTTTTTCTTGAATTTTTTGGCTCTCTCTCTCATTGAGGGACTTTGAACCTTGCCCATTTCTCCGGGCTTATTGCGTCAGATTGATTCCAGCAAGTAGTTCTTGTACAAGAAGTGATGCCGAACATCCATGAAACATAGATTTAGATCATTAGGAATTTCAGTAACCCCGGGAAGTCAGTATCAGGGACTAGCTCGCTACGATCATTTATTTGAACACAGTTTTCAAAAATCACCATATCAATTGCGGTGCGCAACCCTGAAAACTCGATCTTTGAGCTTGGCTCAACTCGGTACAACAGGGCAATTATGAGCCTGAACGATAGGCGGCTTATTCAAAAATTGACGTTAATTCGACAGTATAGGTCAAAAAGTTTGGTTTTTCCGGAAAACTCACTCAGAAGTGATTTACGGGACTTCCAAAGATCTACGAATTTCTACATTTTTCTTTGAAAAAAGCGTCCCTTCGGGCTTAATCTTGATCACAGGTATTATCAAATTTGATCGAATAGAGAATAGAAATAGAATTAGAACTTCTAATTCTTTTCTGAAATAGTTGGCTCAAGTTTGATCGTTCTCGATTTACGAGAATGGGGAATCCTGCGACTTCGAACTCCAAATCAAATGAAAGCGATTGGAGAGTGAAAGATCGCAAGATTCACTATTTGTATAACTCGAACGATGAAACTCGAGAAAAAATACCAAGAAATCCCTTCTGTTCGAAATTGACCCGTTTATTTGGGAAAATAGTTTAAGCCCATTACAGGCAATTTTAGCTAATTTATTCAAAGAAATTCGATTATAACTTTAATCGAGGATAACTCCGCTGCATTATCTGGGGTAAAGTGTGGAAATTACATTTGTAGATCTTTCAGAGATCTACAAATCACCTCTACACAAGTTTTCCTGAGAAACTAATATTTACCTATTTATAACGGATGAAGCGAAAAACTCGAAAAATGAGTGTTTTCATTGTTTATTCATGCCGTGTCCCAATTCTTAATTAACGATTTTTGCATGTTATATGGATTATTGAATGTGCCACCCATCGTTTGAGGCCAAAATTGTCCTGTCATACCGAGTTTAGCCACTTTCTTGGACCAGAAGCGTCTTTTGGAGGGTAGTGTTACCGGTCTAACATAATGATACCAGTATTTTGCTTTTTACATGGGAATCTTCAAACCTGAGAACGCGAGGACAGACCAATTGTTGACATTGGGCGCGCACGTGTAACAGAACATTTATTCCCTCGAAGAAATTCGGACACATGGAAACTTACTCATTTGAAATGTCGACCAAAGATTCCGATAGCAAAAAAAGCTTCTCAGTTCAACAAAATCAAATATTGCGTGTCGAACGATAGGAAAACCTCAACTGGCATTCAGATCAAGAATATTGATATTTGAAAGTATTCCATCTTGAAGCTAACCATGGTTTCAAGCCAAACTAAGATTATGCAATAGTCGAACTGACTGTATATTCTTGAAAGATCAAAGAATGGTACTTTTTGCATGCACCGACTTCATGATGACACTCTGTGCGCAAAAGTATCTCTTCGCACTCATTTTCCAGTTTCTCTCGCAGTTGGTCAAAAAACAGATCGATATATTAGCGGAAAACCTATTTTTTACACACCCATTTCGTTGGAACCCAATGATCGGAAAATTGTCCGAGTATTCTTTTTCAAGGTCTGTCAAAATCGGAAACCTATCGCTTGTCTTGTGAGAATGTTGACTTTTTACATGTATCAATCACCACGTTCTTTGGGATACAGACCACAATCTTGCATCTCAATAATCACCTATTCATATTTGCTCGAAGTATTCACTCACCCACTCTCGATGCCAATCGATTACGGCGAACTATTTCGTCAAGAGCATAACCAGTGAGCTGAAAACAATGGACATCTCAACAGACGTGTTTTCCAAAACATGAGAGACCAGTTTTTAAATCTAGAGAAAATTCGAAATACTGGTCTCGCAGCGAATGTGTTGATGAGTTTTAATTATCGCAGATGGAAGCGCATGTGCGCGCTACTGTGCGTGAAAACGTGCAAACGTTTTTGTTTTGGATATGGTGACCAAAGCGCCATTTTTAGTCCGGGCTACGAACATAGTATTGACGTTTACTTGCCCTAATGCTGAAAAATATTCTACGTTTCTTGCTTGGCAAGACATTTTAATACACGGGGAATATTATCGCCTCCTTGGCTTTGAGGTCAAACTATCCTTGTGCTTCAAAATAGCCGGGCCAGTGCATCGAGAGTAAAATACCATTTCTCATTGTCCTCAACAGCTATTTATAAAACATGACGAATCTGCGCCAAGTCTACAAAATATCGAGTGTTTCATCAAAATGTCAATACGACTCAGAGTATTACTAGAATTGAAAGAAAGTCGGATACCAACATCGTCGAACCCTCAAGTATCTCCGTTTTCAGTTTTCAAAATATTGCGCCGGTTCAGAGTAATGCCAATTCTAAAACACTCCAGGAATCAAATTTCTCCTCAATAGCAATGACCTGCAGCAGTATTTCGATACCATTCGTCACTAACTCGATGAAATATTTCCCGCAGTACCCGGGCTCGCAAGCAGCAGCGGCACAATATGGCAGCATGTCGGCAATACCTTCTCCACCTGCGGTGCTCTTCAACACTGGCTCTGGTCAGCTGCCCGCTCAAGCGGGTGGGTTGTACGGCGCTTTCCAACTGGACCAAAGTAGATCGCCGTTCACGCAGTACCCTCCGTATGCAGCATCGTTGCAGAGCTCATTCAACCAGCAGAATATGTATCTGCAACAGGCGCCACCGCCTCATGCCCCAAACGCACCCACACCCGACATTTATCAAAGCAATATCTCTCAATACCGATTGGTAAAGTATCAATGACTCCTTATTATCTTCCTGATCGAATATGCTTGTATCTAATATTGCTTGATTTACCCAACAGACTGCCGCAGCTGCTCCACCATTTGGACAAAATCAACAAATGAGCAATAACCCCAACACCGTTCTCATCAGCTCTTCATCGAACTCGCTCATGTCTGCGAGTGTCAAACCATCTTCTCAGCCAATTGGTGCGATTGGAACGAAAGCTCCTCACTTCCAAGCCCCATCGGCTCCTCCTCAACCCAACCAAGTGAGTAACTTTGCATTGTACTGAGAGACGAGGGTCTGCTGTAACGGCCATACTTTGGCGAACTCGGAGATGGGATGTGGTGGAGGATCACACCGTGACCTTGAACCTCCACTTTCACAGCAAATTCATGATCACACCTCGGCTTTGAACGTAGAGTATCATAGCAAATTCACTTTCACTTTGGATCTGTTCATTCACGGAAATGGTGAATCATGCCCAACATTTTCGGTACACCCACTCGAGTTTTTCGATCGTGGAATGCTTGAATTCTTCCAGTGCTGTAAAATTTAGAAGGAAAAATGGCCTTGGAGCATATAGATGCTTCGAATTATCTCAGAATTATCCCAGGCTTTTTCGGCCATTTTATACAATACAATTGTGGGTCTTCTTTGTAGTACAAATCGAAAAATTGACTTGATCACCGAGTGATTCATGGTCATCAAAAATTTTTATCGATCACTAAAATTTAGAAAGAGGAAACTACCTTGAATTCGGGTAATTTTGGTACGATTTCGGTACTTTTTGAATTCTGTTTGGCTCGGAATTTCGGCATACATCAACAGAACCCACTTCAATCAGTGGTCAATCCAAAGCTTAATCTCAGCTTTCAATTGGGCTTCAAAGTTCAATTCGATGTCTCTAGCCGAAACTATCAATAGTCTGAGAAGGTGGGTCAAAAAAGACAATCATACACATGCTTTCTAAAGTTGGCCCACCGCGATGCTTCTTCGTACCTCGAGTACGGCAATCGTGGTATCCTTTTCTCATGTTTTTTCATCACCAAAATTCCCAAAGCTGTGAATATTTCGATGTAACGATGGTTCCTTCATCATCGTGATGTATGGGTATTATCGAGAAAACTCATACATTTTGGGCCCAAAAACTAGAAATTGAAAAGTGGTACCCCTCGTGTATGCGCCGACGAAAGTTATCTCAAGTATAAGTCTTCATAGCCATTCCCCTATTCCCCTTTTTCCCCTATAATTTCAGTTTCCCCTTTTTTGTCCCTAAAGTCAGATTTTTTTCCCTTATTTCTGTTGGTCCGATAAAAATTTCTGCAAATTCGAACGAAAACTGTCAGACCGATGGCTCCAATCATCTTAAACCAGAAACGCTCACATGACTCTTTCATTATTCAAGTGTCTCCGAGCGTGAAAACTGATTTTGTTTACCTGTGTAGACTAGAACTGATACAGGTATGCGAATTTTCATATCATAATCTGAATGGATACTCCATCTGGAGAGATCATGATGATTCCATTTTGAACTAGTCAATTCGCATCTTCTTACACAAGCGTCTCAATTGTCCTCGGTTAATTTCATTTCCCCTGTAGATGAAGAACAATGAAATTTACCAAACTTGAGTCGTAACATCTCCATAATTGAATCGAGTTTCACAAACTTCATCTGTGAAACACGGCTCTTTATTCCTCCTGTCTCACAAAAGACTTGTCCCATCGGAATTCGCTAAGGAGCAAATATTTCATATTGATTTCATATTTTGGGCTGATTCAAGCAATAGTTCATTGATTTGTTTTACAGAGAATTTACTGCCCGGAAAAATATGATGAATCCGTTGAAGATGTAAATAAGATTCAAAAAATGCTCTTCTATGCTACAAAAAACATCATGAGTAATAACGTAATTTGAGAGATAACCAAAAGTCTAGAAAATTTTGAAGATACAGAGAAGGCATTGCGAAAAGAATTAGATCAGCTCACTCGAGAGTTGGGAAAACGTAGGTCTTGAATATGTACAATACCGGTCAAAAGTTTGTGCACGCCAAAAAAAGTTCGATTTTGCTCACTTGACTGCTCAAATCTCCTTGGTCCAAAATGACTCTACTTGAGTAAATTTTATAGCTTCTTTTGAGCACTTTCAGAGCTATTGAGTATTTTTTCCGCGCAGCTCAATAGATTCTTGCAAAATCAATCTGAAGCTTTGTAGAATTCTATGAAAATCGGGTCATTACGCAAACCTTTGCAATTCTGTCAGAAATTGATGGATTCAAATGATTCATTCAAAAAGCATCTCAACGTAGAATTAAAGAGCTTCAAAATTCGTTTTTGGAAATTATTCTAGGTTATTTTTGGTGCGAGCTGTGACTCTTTTGTAGAGGGAGATTTTTTTCGAAAAAAGGACCAGTCATTGAAAGATTAAGATGGGCTCATTTTTTCACTGGTATAAGCACTGATCTTGGGTCCTCTCACCAACAACACGAAAAAACTTGGAAAGAATCAGAGAATTGCTACTGTGAGCCCGATTTCTCCACCTTTCGTGGTTTTTTGGACTCTTCTTCGAGAAAAAACTCCCATTACGAAAACAGTCACAGCTCAGATCAGAAACAAGCCAGGATAATTTTCAACAATGGATTTCGAAGCTCTCAACTTTCACTCTCAAATACTTTTTGAATCACCCTGATCCATCAACTCATGTCTGACTTGCAAAAGTTTGAGTTTTAACCCGATTTCCATGAATTTTTCAAGGATTCGACTTGACCCATTGAAATACTGTCGATCCGGAGGGGACCCACAAAGAGTCCCTTGAAGTGCTTGGAAAGAGCTACAAAATGAACCGAACTGGAGTCATTTTGGATCAAGAAGATCCGAGATGTGGAGTGATCAGAATCGAATTTTTTTTCAGGTGTACACAAACTTTTGACCGGTAGTGTAGACCTATGGTCAATGAGAAATTTGTTATGATAATGAATCTTATTTAAAAAAGTACTGTAAAATTTCGTGGATCCTCAAGTCTCGCACCATTTGATTATCTCATCAAAAACAATACTTGTCATAGTAAGGAATCATGATAATTCATAGTAAGGAATCATGAATATTCCCGTCCATTATTAATCACAGAAGTATGATTCAATCCGGCATTTCGGGATAATATCGATTCTATTCTATGTATTGTACATACGAATGTACGATTAAAATTTTGATTTACTGGTATGTCATGAAATTTTGTAGATTCCCCCTATTTTCCTCTATTTTCTTGGCTGACTTTCCCCTTTTCCCTTATTTCCAAAAAAATAGAGGATATCAAGACAGCAAGATACATTGCACACAGAATGATAACTTGTGATCAAACGTATGGAGAAGCATAGTTTCTTTTCGGAGTGTATTTGTGCTATTGAATATCCCAGAAAATAGCTTTTGAATGCACGGAAATGACATTTTGCCCTTGAAATCCATCGCAAAAATAGTGGAGTTCGGGTAGACATTTTTCCGCGAGAATTCATCTATTCTCATCATACACTTATGAAAAATACTGTTTGCGCCCAGATAAATTGACTTTCATAAAGTCATGTACATGGCTAATTTTCGGCTACAAATATTATCGCAGCACTCTGAATTTCGGTTCTGTGCCTTTTCTCGCGCTAACATTTGATTATTTGACATGTTCCCATGAAATTTGGTCTATATCAAGGCCATTCAGGGTGAATTCGGGATGAAGTGCTGTGATTTCAACAAAAATTTTCTATTTTGATGAAAATCCCATAACGAGATTAAGGCACATAGCTCGGGGAATAAATCAAGCATTCCGACAATGAAGCCTATAGTCCGGTCTCCGGCCGACCTTTTGTTGGTCTGTTGGCCTCCAGCGAGGTGACAATTTGGCTGGATAAGAGCCAAAATTACAAGAATTTACCGCCAAAGGTGGACACTCTACGTGTGGTACAAGCTGAGATATGGATTTTTTAAATAATTAATTTGTAAGCGTTATATGTCCGTTATCCTCCAGTGGCCACCCTATGCTCATTTGGAAGCTCACGAAACGTATATTGAGATGGAAAGAAGGTGGACAGTCCTAGTGTGGTCGGGATTGGGGTATTGAGGGCCTAAAGGTCAAATTTTTGGGTCAAAATGGCGAAAATGACGATTTTTCGCGTATAACTCAGAAACGATGCACCTAATCGAAATTTTACATCAGTACTTTTTTGTTCATCTTGTTAAGATCTTGAAATTTGTATTCGGGTAATTTTTCTCAGAAATGCGTCATTTCTGAGATAATGGCGTTGCGAGTTGTGAAAAGTAGACGTTCAGACCTCCTGATACGTACAACTCAAGAACAGCGCACTTGGTCAAAATTTTACATCAGTACTCTTTTGTTCGTCTTGTCAAGATGTTGAAATTTTTATTCGAGTAATTTTTCTCAGAAATGCGTCATTTCTGAGATAATGGCGTTGCCAATTGTCAGGATTAGACGTTGGGATCTCCGGATACGTACAACTCAAGAACGACGCACTTGACTAAAATTCAATATCAGTACTCATTTACTATTAATGTATTTTGAGATCTTTAAATCTGTATACGAATCTTTTTCCTCAAAATCGGATAATTTTTGAGGTATGAACATTATCAGTTGGGGCTAGCAGGCGCCTCGAATGTCCTTTGCATCGTGGATATAGAAGCGTGGAATCGATGTGGCAGGACCGACAACGGAGAGAGCTTGGATATTGTGTGGCTTGATGGTAATCCGTCTCCAGAAAAAGTAATAGATGTCCTTCATGACGACGATGATCGCAATGAAGATGAGGTCAGTGGTGATTCTGATGGTGATTTGAGTGACTTCGATATGTATGCTACCGATGAAAGTTATGAGGAACGATGGTAATGTTGTACGATAGAAATGTTTCACTGTTTCAGTTATGTACGGTACGAATTTGACATATGAATAAATATAAGTACCCTCTCAATAGGGACTAATTTTATTTCGAAAAATCAGAGATTTTGAGACTGAAATCTTATAACGTTAACGAAAAAGAACGAACATAGAATAACGTTCTATCGCATCAATCTCCATATGTACACAAGAAAGCGTCTGGTACGATAAATACCCGCAACTAATAATGTTCATACCTCAAGAATTATCCGATTTTGAGGAAAAAGATTCACATACAGATTTAAAGATCTCAAAATACATTAATAGTAAATGAGTACTGATATTGGATTTTGGTCAAGTGCGTCGTTCTTGAGTTGTACGTATCCGGAGATCCCAACGTCTAATCCTGACAACTCGCAACGCCATTATCTCAAGAATGACGCATTTCTGAGAAAAATTACTCGAATAAAAATTTCAACATCTTGACAAGACGAACAAAAGAGTACTGATGTAAAATTTTGACCAAGTGCGCCGTTCTTGAGTTGTACGTATCAGGAGGTCTGAGCGTCTACTTTTCACAACTCGCAACGCCATTATCTCAGAAATGACGCATTTCTGAGAAAAATTACTCGAATACAAATTTCATGATCTTAACAAGATCAACAAAAAAGTACTGATGTAAAATTTCGATTAGGTGCATCGTTTCTGAGTTATACGCGAAAAATCGTCATTTTCGCCATTTTGACCCGAAAATTTGACCTTTAGGCCCTCAATACCCCAATTCCGACCACACTAGGACTGTCCACCTTCTTTCCATCTCAATATACGTTTCGTGAGCTTCCAAATGAGCATAGGGTGGCCACTGGAGGATAACGGACATATAACGCTTACAAATTAATTATTTTAAAAATCCATATCTCAGCTTGTACCACACGTAGAGTGTCCACCTTTGGCGGTAATTTCTTGTAATTCTGGCTCTTATCCAGCCAAATTGTCACCTCGCTGGAGGCCAACAGACCAACAAAAGGTCGGTCGGAGACCGGACTACTATGAAAGAATAGTTGATTCTATATTGTATTACGGGAGAAAAAATTAGCGAAAACCCCTTATATCAATGACATCGGTGCTAACGCTACAAGTATGCGTATATATTGCAAATAGACCAGTGCACAGAACTGGTATTTTGACCCTCAATTTTTTAAAATGAAAAGGACGACTTTGATGGATCAACCTGAAACTTGAATGCCAAGTGTATTTCAATAGAATACGTGTTGAAAGGTTAGAAAGGAGTGGTGCGGAGCTTTGCTCGTCAAAATAAAAGGTCATATGTAACACGTTTTGTGTTAGTTCTCGCGATAATACCCACATGTGATCTAAATGTAGCTTCGTTCCGGAAAAGTCTTCCCCCGGTACATTTACTGCACCACTCGCGTATCGCCGCTAAATCAGTAGTTTTGAAAAAAGCTCCAACATTATAAACAACCACGATCATTTACTAAGGATCTGTAATGGCTCAAATCATTGTTTATGTGTATAATCTCCGAGTGGAGTGAACAAAGGTTTCAGAGTGATAGAACTATTTACCTTGCAAAAGGCAGTTTCAAAATCCATCTCTTGAGCATGAACCAAAGTTGCACTGCACCAAAATTACCAAATTCGAGGATATCAAAGTCTGTAGCTCATGGAAAAAGCAAAGCTCCTTTATACTTTTGATTTCATCAATATTTTGTTCTTTTCAGTTGGCTTACATTCCGTATGATCCCAATCAAGTTTTGGGAGTTGGCGGTAGTTACATGGGCAACTCTCAACTTGTACAACGACCTGGACCCAATGTTCAACCATCAGCGAACAACTATTACAGTGCTACATCAGCCGGTAAGTTGAAGCATTTGTAGAATATAGAAGGCAACGTTCATAAGTCCAAGCCACATAGTCGGTACAATTGCAGAATTCGAATCACCAGAATGGATATTACCATCGTTCCATGTTATTTACATCGTATTTTGAGACGAATGTATCAAAACTCGAGGCGTAAGCCTAGATTAGGGTCAGTGGCTTAGTCTTGGAACACGCCACGATGATCCGATGCTGATGGACCAAAAAAAATATACCGCAACAAGTAATTGTCTATTTTCTATCTGTATGAGAAAAATCCTAATTGACCTGCGCAGAATTCAAAACCACGTATTTTCGAGTGCATTATACCACGCCGCTCAAGGCGCAGAGCTTCTGCACACGAAGACGAAGGACGCGCTATCAAGTAATTTTCTATCTTCCAAAATTTTTTCGAAGTCACGAATACGACATTGTGTTTCTTGAAAGTTTCAATTTCCCCTTTCACACACAATGCACAGTCATAATCCAAAAATCAAATGAGCGTAGTCGACCGAGTACTTGATTGAGAGTGCTCCGGATCTTGAGCGCAGGACGCTTTATGTTCCTATTACCGAGTGCATTCGTTAGTTTCTGACTATAGAGACCAATCAGATGTCCAATCACTTCTGTCTAACTGAAAACTCTTCAACGTGTCATTGCCACTCAGTAATTTGAGCTATACCCATAATCATCTATTTGCTCTGTATTTGACACACCTCGCCTCAAGGTGCGATAGGTGTCCAAAAAGTGCCTGCAGAATCCGACTATGTGGTGCTCTTCGCGGGAGCTCTTACACATCATATCAGGAATCCGTTTCCCGCTAAATCGTATCGGTTCACATTTTTAAATGGCGAGGAGTAGGTTGATTTTCCTCTGTATGGATAGAGGCTTAGATGAAGATAGTTGAGAATAGACGCCTTAACGCTTTGGATTGAGATCATTTACTCATCTTGCAGACGTCTTCTCCGGCTCGCAATCAGGATTTTATCAACCAGGCGGCACTGCTCAGCAGACTGGTGCACATTATGGTCTTCAAGGATTTGGCCAACATAGCCAAAACCTAGCAACAGGAAATGCTGCACCGGTTGGCTTGCAAAACTTCGGTTCGCAATTTCTCTCCGGTTCGGGGTTGCAGATTGCTGCCGCCGCAGCAGCTCAACAGTATCGTAATCCTTCTGGGGGACTACCCGGACCAGCGAATGCCGCGGCAACTTTCCTCAGCAAACATCAGCAACAAGATCAGCCAAGACAACTCAAAAGCCCATCTGGTAACCAGCAAGATGTATTGGCTTCCGTTTTTAGCTCAAGTGAGTTGTAATTTTCCTTTGTCCCAAGGTCCCTTATTTTGAATTTTACACACTCAACGCTAAGACGAGAAAGCGGAACGTCCATTATCTCATATGTTTCTGTTTTATCATGCGTTTTTATGCGCTAGCGCTACATAGTACATTTTGGAACAGTTTCATGGGCCCACAGTCGATAACGTTGTCATGTTACAATATATCTGTTATCAGAGTTGGAAATTTTGCTGGCTCTCATAAATTCTGAGCCCAAATCTCTTGATTAGTGAATATAAATGCTCTATGCATGCGTACATAATGGTATTGGATAAATTATGAGTCAAATCCCTCGAATCAACCAAGCATGCTAAAGTCAAATGTATCTTCTACATGATTGGTCGTTACAGCATCACCAAAATCGAGGAAACAACAATCATCATCGCAACAACCGCAACCCAACCCTTCGCAACACCATAAATTCCAACAGTATCAAGGGGTTAGCCAGTCTGCTCTGGTAAGCAGCTATCTTACCTACGTATGTATCTTTTTATTCGAATATAGTTGATTCTTATTGTCAAATTTTAAATTGAAAAATGTTAGATTCTTGATGGACGAGTCACTTGACGTGTTACATAAAGTTCTTCATGATACTATATGAAAGCTTATTTGCATCCCAGCAGCAAAATGTCAGAGGTATGGGGATGCCTCCTCGTGGTGGGATTCAACCCGCACAGCAGCGTTATCCCCCTCCGATCCAACGACCCGTGGTGCCTTTCCCACCGGGTCATAATCCTAACAATCCGCAAAGTCAGCAACAGTCAAATTGCATTCCAAATCAACAACAGTCGCAAATCAGTCGACATAGGCCGAATATCCACCAGCAATCACAACAACAACAGCAGCAACGGAACATGAAAATGCAACAGCAATATTACTCTGGCCCAAGTAAGAACCACCTACCTTTTTCGTAACGAGAAGTAGCGTTTAGAAGCATATAAATAAGCTCGTGCACGGTATCGTTCGGAATAAGAGCCTGAATTCGATGAAGCATCCTTGATACCTTCATAATCTACTTACAAAGGAAAGATCAGGGCTTCTTAGATGTTAACAAGGTGTCGACAGTTATTTTCACAGATGGGTTGACTCGAAATTTGAAATTGAAGAATCAGAGGAAAGCCATATTTTGGTCGAATTCAGATAGAATGACAAAATCAGAAGTCTCTCTGCTGTCTGTAATAGATTCAGAGTTTCACCAATTTTTCAATGAGGAATTGACTAAGCGGTTCGGTTCCAAAATCATATCCACACACGGCCCAGAGCAGCCGCAGCTTGCGCATTTGAAGTTCAGCATGAATTTCGAAAGATTCTAAATCTTTCAGAAGGTCCCGTCTCCCTTTCTATCTAATTTATATTTGCAGGGTATCAACCGGCCCTTCCAATCCGTTCAGTCCTTCCTTATTTGATTTGATAAGTCCGTATGTCGTTGGAAACTCCTTATTTGCATGCAGGGTGGCTAGCGGTCCTTGATGTCCTTGAAGTCCTTGAATTGTCCTCGAGATCCAGCATGTGTCCATCAAGTCCTTGAAGTCCTTGAACTGTCCTTGGAATTGGAAATCTCGGCTTGTTCCTTTCTAATTTGAAATTTGGTAACAAAAAATGGGTGATGAATTGGTAAAGATGTTGAAAAAGTTCTTGGAAGAAAGAGTTTCCAGGAAGACTTGAGAAAATTTAACAAGCAAATTGACCCGCTTCACACTGTAAAAAATGTTGAATAAAATTCGCCAACTAGCTTGGTAAAAATACAACTCGAATAGTGGTGAATATCATCCTATTTCTTGTAACTTGACAAATGCTTGTAAATATACCAGTCTCAGAAGGAGTAATAGTTAGATATCAGTCTCAGGCTGGTAAAATTTTCTGTGAAATTCCCTCGCTCAGTCTTGCAAATTTCAGCTCAACCGAGCATGCGCGGATCTACAATTTGGACCAAACTTTCTGCTAGGCCTGCGTACAATTAACTTGCATAGCTCCTCAGCGGATGAGTGTTTATTATGTCTCGAGCGATGAATTTTCGACTCGCACGGATCACTTCTCCTTCGCGAAGTTATCGTGGTTTAAGATGCTCATAAGGCTCAATTTCATTAGCGAGAGCGTCTGAGTAGCCCATACGCCTCAGTTGAACAAGATTTCTTCGAGTCTGAAAGTGACCGTTAGCCGGTAAATGAAATTTACAAGCCGCTTGTGAATTTACACATCTTCGCGTGGTATCCAACTATGTATTACCCTTACTTATACTGGTATATTTGCATCAACATTTTTTACAGTGCATACTTTGATACTCGATTTATGTGAAAGAAAAGGTTGCTCGCACAGGCTTGGTGATTTTATGAGCAAAATCTTCATCATCTCGCTTGGCAATGCGTCGGCCAAAAAGAGCTTTCCAAGTTCACAAGAACATCAGTTTTTAGTTGAGAATCTCGATGAGAAGTCTCTAGTTGCACAGCGATCTGTGCATGAAGCAATCGTGGGCATTGTCGGGGGTATTAAAAAAAAGATACTTTGAATGAAGCCTTGAGATTTTCTAACTGTAAACTATCGCTAGGATTTGAAAAAAAAGGGTTTTCAGGTACCCAATGAAAATTTAACTCTCAAATTCGTGCCCTTGAAATATCTTCCTTTTGTTCTTAAAAAAGTCTCCTGCAGAACTCCTCTTTTTCCTGGTCAACATTTCGTTAGACACTCTGATATAGTTGTGTCCATTTGATGTGCTTGTTTCTGGCTTATGAGAAAGTTCCAGTGTACTCACAACCAGTACCATTTAACCGACAATTGTTGAGAATTCTGGAGTTCCATGAGAACTCAACAGACCTCAGACAACTGCCGGTACTAACGAGGGGGGACCACGGGGTTCGGGTTCCCAATCTTCCTCAAAATTTTTTTACTGTTTTGTATCACCTATAATATGAAGAATCCAGAGTAACTCCGTCGAATGGGCTTCCTGTTCGAAGCTACAGCCTTTGACATCAGTATTGCCCATATAGGCCCATGTTAAAAATTGATGTACATAGATATACTGGCAATTTTAACGTTTTTTGCTTGTAACTCTAAGAAGGCCCATTTGACAGAAATACTTTGGGTTCTTCATATTCTACGCAATACGAAACTGTAAAAGAAATTTGGACAAGATTGGTGACCCGGACCCCGTGGTCGTCCCCCCTTTTAAGTCAATCCGCAAAACTGCGATGACCCATCAATATTTTTGAGAATGAAACATTGTTGCGTCTTATGCTTTGTATGCAATTTTCGTAAGATAGCATTGTTCCAATTCAGTGCGATAGTACGACCTCACAGACAGTAGGGAGTTTTTCAGATTTTATCGTCAACCTTACCTGAGTATATTGATAAGGATTCCAAATCCAGGCTCAGATCTGCTTGTTACGAAATCAATAATTATGTCTCAACTTTTCAGGCAACGTGAAGATGGACCCTAACGATAAAGTAGAAATTCACGGAGATAAAATAATTGATGGTCACGCATCGAATCAGTCTGGTGGAAGCAAGAACAATGTCAATCCTTCAGAAACTGATAACAAAGACGAAATTAGCCAACAAAATGATTGAAAGAAGTTATTTGATGAACGTATTATTTGGTATGAAGAATAGATTGCTTACATATATAAACACATACATGAACATTGATTTGTTGTTCCAAGAGAAACAAGTTAATGGTTCAAGAATGATACAACCATGAAGTTCGTAAGAATGTATCGTTTGAACTGAAACAATGTTTCAAAAGTCTCACGATAGTCGAAGAAATAGTGGAAGCAATACGAACTTCTCCGTTCTCTGACAGTTGAACCACGATAGATCTATCATGTGCGGAAGAATCTATCGTTGAAGTTTGAAGACATTTTTCAGAAATTTGATTTGTTGAATCGATTGCGTATGTTTTGCATAGATAACGAATCTTTATGTAGTATTATTCGATTGACCTGTCTAAAATTATGTCTAATGATTCGGTCCTGGTGAAGGGCGAAATCGATGTAAGAAAAATTTCACTCAGCAGGGGTGAAACCATGGACGCGTAGCGTGCAGATCTTATATCGATATGGCTCAATTAAAATTTGCAAAGTCGCCAACGGCACGAACTTGAATACCATATTGTCGTGATGCACAGTGATTGTCATGTAGTATCATCATATAAGTGACCCTAATAGATGTTGAAAGTCTTTCGTCTTCTTTTTATGTACAGGAAGCAAGAAAATTGAAACAATTCAAATTTTCGTCACTACTTTGTATGGACCTTACAATAAGAGTAAGAGATGATGGTTTACAATACCCATTGCAAATCGATAATTACCTCGCCTTTCGTACAGTTTACAAATCATTCACTGTTTTAAATCGTATTCTAGGGAAAGCAACAAACGTTCCAGATATTATTAAGGTTGAACGAGAAAAATAGAAGTCATCGAAAAAAGTTGCAAATTGTACATTTTTCTTTTATTGTTTTGTTTGGACCATCAGTGATATTATCATCATCATTATTATTATCATTATACTGCTAACATTATTATGATTATCATTATTATCATCAGTACAGTTACTATGATTATGATTATAATCCATGAATTTAGGAATGAACGTCAATAAAAGAGAAAGTTTCTGTAAAATCATCTAAATTTCCGAAGTTTCGTCTAAACAATCAGAGCTATTCTTCGCAACTTCCCTTGAGATGAAACTGAAACATTTTGAGACTGGATCAGACTTTCTTTGCGATGAGAACGTAACAACTACTGCCAGTCGTTTAATCGACACTCATCTTGGATATAATCTCCAAGTTCGAATCTTTTTGGAATGTTCCCTGAGAATGTCCCAACCAATAACCATTGAAAACATACGATTTTCTAATGATTCTAATTTCAATGAACGATCTGAAGTTTTTGAAAGAATTCGATTCACATTTGGCAACGATTCAATCGAATCCAAAGTGTTTGGAATTAGTGAATCAAACTCTGGCCCTTTTTGTAATTCACCTTGATCTCGGGTGCCAATTAAATTTAGCATCTGCTCCACGTGACGAGTCGTTATCATGATCACCTTGATACGAAAATCATGGCCATGTTTGTGACTGTCTGTGCTCAATGTCAAAAATACAATGAAGCGGATGACGGCTGACCGTAACCTACTGATTTAGCTCTTTTAAGGCATGACACAATTTTTTTGAATTTTGCTTTTAGGACAGAAGATGATGCTGTGACTGAGAGTCAAATTTATAATTGTAGATCTCGCGTTTCAGGTAGAGGTCATATTGTATTCTTAGCTCCGGTAGTTCAAAGAATACGACCGCCTCTGTATAAATGATTTTGGAATCTATCATTATAAATTTGGATCTATGAGTTCTTCATTCTGGATCACTGTAAAAATCTATTGACTAAATTTGAGAATATTTTATCGCATTTTACATATCATATGTGCTTTGATTGATTCGTGTAAATTATTGATCTGCGAACTTGGTGTCAAAAACCCCCGGGTCAATTTGAAAGAATTAAAGACTTTCTTCAAAGTTTGACCAATCTTGTTTTCTCAAACTGATTGTAACATACATATCTTACCGTAATTTACAATGACGAGACCTGCATGATCAAGAGCATTTTTATGGGTAACACAAGAATAACACATTCTGCTGAGGTGAACATTGTAGACTGCAGTCCAGTGTCATCAATCAAGAATTTTTTAGATGTTACTGTCGCGTATTTGAAAGATACACTATCTTGCAATTTTGGCTTTTTCATGTAAATCGAGTTGTTGACATCGTTTTCGACGTTGTTAGTCAAGCAGAATTCGAATTCGTTCTCAGAATTGCTCTATCACGTCAGTTTTGAGAAAATCGATGTCAAAATTGGAAAAAACGCCGATTTGGCTATTTGTGAAAGAGTCGGGGTTGTCAGGTTGCCTTTCCATGGCAGATGGCGTGGGTACCCTTTCATCAATGTGTAAAAGTCGTGCCATCTCTCTCGCACTCATTGCGAGGTTGGGGGTTTTCAAACTTCGCGGGGTAATTCAGGCAAAAAGCTTCGAAAATCAAACAGAGCTTTCCTTTTTGCGAAATTCGCTGATCCCCACCACGTTGCACAAAGCCGCGGCAAATACGAAGCCGTCTAAATTACCATAGGTGTCCACAACTCAGAGTTCGGCTCAGCAGGTGACCTGGGTGCTTTTATGATAATTATTGTTTGAAAATGAATTGAGAACGAATTTTGCTATAAGGGAGGTGACTCAGTTTTTTTAAACTATTAGCAACGAGGTGGCAGTTGATTTCTTGACGCATACGAGACCACTTGCATTCCCAATATTTGGAAATTTTTAATAGTTAATGCAAAATGACTCAGTTTCTAAATAAAGTGAAATTGGGAGACTCAGTTTGTGTTTAGTAGAACACTACAAGAAAAGTCACGGTTATCGGGGGGGGGGGGGTGGAAAGTGTGCTCGGGCCCTCGGGCACCCGTAGCACTACCCGGTCATGGCGAGAGGACTGTATAGTCCACAGGCCAAATGCGCGAAGAAGAAGGGCACCCGTACTGTGTTGTAAGGTCCGCAGTGTTGAAGATCGCGGCACCCTCCTATGGTGCCCCCATTCAGTACTGTGCATTGGAGAAGGGTGTGCATGTGGATGATGTTGTGGGCAAGGTTCATGCAAGGTTGCGGTTGGCCAGGTGACAGGCGAATTCTGAGCGCGAGCGCTGGCGTGTGCGTATGCGGCCCGTGCGGATAATGCTCTTCTGTACATGCTTTTTTGAAATAGTCATTACAGGTGATTTTAATTTATGCACATTGTACAAAAACATTTGCTCGTATCGTTTTTATCCAGTATTTTTATCGTTCTAACATTCAGCGAATGCTACCTGGCAAAATGAGTTCACAAGCATGTGCTCATTCAATTGGAGTTTGAGATCAAACTTGATCAAACTGTTGCTATGGTATTGTGTAACATATTTATATCAGATCAATAAATTCATTTTATTGGGTTATCAAGTCTTTCAACGATCAAAAATCGAATAAACTCGATCTCCCTCGCACGAGTACAGGTGTATATCTATATATATATCTGCGGACCGAGTAACGAGTTTATTCACTTATTTTGACTTTGCTTGATCTTTTTATTATGAGACTAATGTTTTGGTTCATCAACATAATTATTATGAGAGATTTTTCCATGAATATAGAACATTGACCACCGGAAATGAGTAAAAATGAACACAAAGTTCGCTTGAAAAAACTACTTAATTAACTCGTGAACATAAAATTTTACTCGCATGACTAGATAGAGCAATTATTGTCTTAGAAAGCGCATTGACCAAATTTACATTTAATGATAACTTCAAAAGATCATCTACCGAAATCGAGGAAATCATACGCTCACGCTAACGCAAGCGCGCGCGCTCAAGATTCGACCTAAAAACTTTAGAAATAATCCTCCAAAGTGGTTTTCAAAAGTCATACATCTTCTCTGATTCTCAAAGTGTCCTGAAAGCCCTAGCCAACTTCAACCTTGCTAAATCTAAAAATGTCAACTATCTAATTATGGAAATTATGAAACTCATCTCTGAAATAATGGAAAGAGATCTCTCTCTCAAAATTATTTGGATACCAGCACATAAAGGTATCGACCAAAATGAACATGTAGACCAATTGGCAAAAAAAGCATCAACAAAAGGGGAAACCCCAAACTTTCTCCCTCCTTTCAATGACTTATTTCCCAGAGCTAAAATTAACCAGTCAAAAGCCTTCAAATCATACATTGATACAAGTAAAAACAACACAGGCACCAAATATTTCCAAAACTATTACCAAAATCACAATCAGTCATGGTTCAAGATCAAGAAAACACATAGTAACGGTTAACAGAATACGGGCGAATCACTACAACTTGGGTGAGAGCCTACATAGGAAAAATATTGTGAATTCACCAAGGTGCCAGTGTGGATATTGGGAAGAAATTGATCACATTCTAATGGACTGCCCAATTTACACAACAGAACGCTCAACTCTAATTAAAAAACTAGAAAAAAACGGCCTCAACTAGTTTCCCTATTAACACCATCGAAATATTCAAAAAACCTTTGGATAAAAATGTTAAGTTTATAACGGAGTTTCTTAAATCCTGCAACTTGAAAATATAAAGCGGCTAACTAAGCTAATCAATAAAAATTTGAATGATCCCATCACCTGGTAATGGCGAGAGGGCAGCAGTATAGCAGCCCGTGGCCACAAACGAGAAGAAGAAGAAGACACCTGGCTTATCGTTATTTCACAATGAGATTCCTGGAGCTCTCTACCCTCCGTAGTCAGGAGATTAGAGACCCTGGCAGGAGTAGCGATCCTGGAGGATCGCTAGTTGTCAGTGGTTGTGGGTGAAACTCCGGAACTGGCAGAAGCCTCAACGTCGTCCTTGTTCTTCGGACGCAATTGGACGAAATTAGTCCCCCTAATGCATTCTGCCATGTGTCGTTGGCCTCAGATACGTACAGTTTTGAAGAACAGGATAAGTGATGAGTATTAACATGATTAGGTGCAGGGAAGCATTCATTATGATGTGATTAGCCCAACACTCATTTGCCATGGGCAACAATAAGAGTGCACCCAAAGGGCTAGACATTGATGAAAAGGCAGTAGAGATCACAGACTTTTGGACTCATCACAGTGCGCAAGTTAGCGACAATCATACTACAAACCTATCAGTTTTCATAAGTGAACCTTCCTTGCATTCGGGTGCCAGCTTTGGTAAGCCCTCACCTCTTGAAAAATCGGCAAAGGTTTGTTATTCTTGCCACGTTTCAATGTGGGTCTTGAAATGCAGTGTTTGATTTAACCCAACTCATCTATCTCTACATTTCAGAATTTGATGCTTTACAGGCATCCATGTATCCTAAAGTACGTCACATCGTGGTCCAAAGGCCACAACTTTTACCTTGCTACAGAGCAAGTGAAGCCTTTACTCCAAGTTTTGGGCTCACAAACTAGTCTGCAAATTTGTATTGGCTTGAATAATATTTTGAAGGCCTTGCTATTCCTACATCAGAATACTAAGGGCTCTCATAATAATGTATCGACCAACTCTATTTATGTGACATCAGAGGGCAACTGGAAGTTAGGTGGATTTGAGTACTACTGCCTTCATTCAGAATTGGATGCTAACTTCTTGAAAAAAATCAAATCTTATCGATATGATAGAGCTATTTCCCCCAAAGAAAGTCATACTTTAGAAAGTACCAGCGATCTATCCTTCATTGATAAGTTTGCCTTTGCAGTGTTGGGTGAAGATGTTTTAAAGTTCATTAGTGAAGGTAAAGAGTGCTTGTCCACTTTCATTTGTTACCCTATACATTGTGCAACATTATGTACTTCTGATTTTAGATGATGTGCCTGGATTATCTGACTTCAAAACATTGTGTGTTCAGAGATTCGAAGACATAACTTTTCTGACACTAGAGAGTCATGTCTTCTTCACCCATGAGTTCATTAAGATATATTCATTCTTGAATGATTTACCATTGAAAGCTGAACCTGAAAAGGAAGAATTCTTCATGTGAGCGTTTTACAAAGACATTGATTGATTTTATTCCATTGTGTCTGATTGATTGATTGTTTTCCAGGAATTTGGTCACACAGCTGAAAGTTTTCCCTGAAAAAGTAGTTGCTGAGCAACTTGGGAAATTACTACTATCTAGAATTGTTCTACTGGATCCAACTGCCCAAACCA
The DNA here is from genome assembly GCA_029851415.1 of Eretmocerus hayati. Taxonomy (NCBI): domain Eukaryota; kingdom Metazoa; phylum Arthropoda; class Insecta; order Hymenoptera; family Aphelinidae; genus Eretmocerus; species Eretmocerus hayati. The sequence continues at coordinate 191,250,813 of CM056742.1, read as the reverse complement.
GTCTTCTTCCTTTCGTGTTCAAGCCAAAAGGTAGTCAATTCATTTCTTGAATCCATGAATATTTTTCCCTAATTGGTAAATTCTTGCTGTTTAACAAGACATCAATTTTCACACAATCTTCAATGAAACTAGTTTCAAAGACCTGTCTAACAAATGTGTGTGCGCACACCGATTAGTCTGTGTGAGCCATGGATTATCATGGTCCAAAATAATTTGTAAGAACGTCTTTCATAGCTTCTTTCAAGACCCTTAAAATTTCTCATATTTCATGGCTCCCAAATTTTCAACAAACCTGGAGATATAGAATTATACCTTACGAGTAATGCATTGAATCATGTAATTCACTAACTGGTAAGAGACAGTGCCCAACAGTAGGCCAGTGAAGGTCTTTATTATTGCTGAATATCGATATGGATCTTCTTGTGGGAAACAGTTACCTTCCACAACACCTTATCGACCGACTTCGGGTACGCGGTCGTAAAAAAAATTACTTTTTGTATTTTTCTGAAGTTAACACGTTCGCTGTGGCGAGATACCCACCGGTGGGTCCCGCGATTTTTCATTTTCCAATCTCATCCAATCCGTCATGACTCGAAAAATACACCCAGAGGGAACTTTTCAAGGTGATTTACTCTGTGTAGGGCTCAAACAACGAACCAAAAAAAGTTAGCTCCGATCCAAGCATAAATAAAATCACGAAAAACCGGCTTCGCAGCGAACGTGTTTCTTCCTTGGTTATTTCTAATGTTTGTCATTCCTCGAACTTGCTCGCAATGGGGGGATGCTCAATCTATCATTGACTCTAATATAGGCCTCTTGAAGCCTATCCCTATATGATTGCACAAATCCGTAAAAGCGGGATATCCATAGATCCGTATTACCTCTATGGGGATATCTTGGCTTTTCGGTGCCACTAACGGATCCAGAGGGGGGGGGGCGGAGGGGCGATCACCTCCCCTAAAGCGAAACATTTAACATGGGCAGTATAGGACACCTCCCCCCCCCACCCCCCAAACTGGATGACCGACCTCCCAATGAGATGCCCCCCCCTCCCATACTGAATTCCTGTATGCGCCCCTGTCCGGCGTCCAAATGAGACGTTCTTTTGCTTATTTCGCAGCTCCTTTCAGCTCTTTCTAACTTCTGGAGTGATTAAGATGGATTTTCATGTGTGAAGAGCAAATCCAAAGAAATTCTATGAAGGCAAATCAGACACACCTTTCTTCTAAGTCATCTGCACTATTAAGTATCAAATCAACTAGAAATCGAATTCTGCGATCTTGCGAAGAGCTTCGCAAAGTCGAAACAAAGACGATAAATGAGCTAAGATACGTTGCGACCGTTTTTCGTGGATTTGGCCAATCTTGTTTTAGCGTCATTTTTACTGCAAAACAAGTCAAAAGTCGCAAAATCAATATTTTCATTCGAAAGAATGCAAAGGTCTGTCTGAGTTGGTCTAAGATTGTTGGATTTCCATATTACAATGTAAAAAACGTGATGAAAATGTGCGACAAGGCCCGCTGGCGCTCTTTTTGCTTTCTCTAAAGAGAAGGCTTTGTTTTCATACCAGCAAAATTTTGATCAAATTTTCTACTAAATCCAATATTTTCTTCAACAAAAGTCCGTTTATCTAAAAAAGGCTTAGACCATTCTCTTCCTCTCGCCAAAATCTATCAATTGTAGGTAACACTTTTCCTCCTAATGGTCTTCCACATCAGCCAGAAACCCATCTTTGCACCCCTTTGTCCGCGTTCGTGTGTGTGTGTGTGCGTATTTCTTGTTTTATACCGGACACGCTTTCTCTTTTACTGGTCACCATATCAACTTTTGGCTTTCTACAAGTTGTCCAGAATACAATTTCTGAGAGCCCAGTGATTTGGTACCTTTCGGCTCCCAGTCAAATTTGATCCATGGGCTTTTTCAACCAAAATTGCTCAAATTTCGACTTTTAATACATGAATATCTTTTTCTTACACACTCTCACAACAAATTAAGTCACCTAAACTATGATTTTTTCTGCGAGATCTATCGATTGGTTAATACCGAAATTTGATTTAATCTTTTCAGATCTCAAATTTTTAAAAAATCAAAATTTTCACCAAAAATTTCTTTTTGAGCCTTTTCAAACCCACTGCATCGAAATTCCGTCTCAACCAAACGATGGATATTGTTAATAAAACCTCAGACTAGAAGGCCCAAATCTCTCTAAAAAGCTTCCTCTAAATAATAATTTATAAAATAATGGGAAATTTTTCTTAATATTCATTTTTTCCTCCTCTCTTCCTTCATGACTCGTTTTTCTCAATTTTAATGACCTAAGCTATCATTTTTTTCTGCACGATCTATCGATTGGTTAACACCGAAATTTTATTCAATCGTTACAGATCTCAAATTTTCCAAAAAATCACAATTTTCTCCAAAAATTTCATTTTTACCCTTTTTAAACCCACTGCATCCAAATTCTGTCTCAACCAAACGATAGATATCATCCAAAAAACGTCAGACTAGATGGCCCAAATCCCTCCTAAAACATTCCTCTAAAGGATAACTCAAAAAATGATACAAAATTTTTCTTAATATTCATTCTTTCCTCGTACCTTCCTTCATCTCTCTTTTGTCTCAATTTTAATGACCTAAATTATCATTTTTTCTGCACGATCTATCGATTGGTTAACACCGAAATTCCATTTCATCCCTCTAAACCAGGATATTTTGGAAAAAATTGAAATTTTCACCAAAATTCTCATTTTTATCACCCTTCAACCAATTTTATCGAAATTCTGTCTCGACCAAACGATAGATATTGGTGATAAAGATATAGTTCATATTCCCTAATTTCTAAGAGCGAGTGTCTTTAAAATAAATCAACAAAATAATATCCCAATTTCATTCTATGCTCATATCTCCTTTTACAACTAATCTCTACACCTTGTTAATGAAGTAGAGAGATACTTTTAGCATTTTGAATCAATTGGTTGATACCGATATTTTCTAAATTGTTCGGAGTATGATTTAAATTCGATCTATCCTTGAAAAACCATTAATGTTATAAAAAATTCCATTTTTATCATTTTTTCATAAACTGTTTAAAAATTCTGGATTAAGAGAACGATATATCTTGCCCAAAAACGATGATCTACATCATCTAAATTACCTTAATAGGTAATCTCGTAAGAATAAGTCGTCAAAATCCAATCTAAAACTGTTTTTATTCTCATAAGTCGTACCACAATTAATACATAAGCTTTTCAATCAAATAGAGATATACTTACATATGATTATACATCAATTGGTTGAAAACGAATTTGATCCTCTCAAAGTCGAAGTCGCTTCAAAAATATGTATAGAAGAGTGAATGGAAAATTGTCACTAGAAACATTACATTATTGCTCATTTATCGCAGATCTCGCCAAGAGAAAGCTTTCTGCTAATCTTTTTTAGCAGCGTATTTAAAATCTCGAGTAGGTACAAATTAGGTACTCTTACCTTAGTTCGAATAGTTTTGGCAGCGATATTTTGAATCCAACCTCCCTAATCCCAGACTCTCATAAAATGAGACGTACCCTGATACTTATAAAGTAATTAATTTTATATATTTTGGGGCGTAAAGCGCGCCATTACGTGTTCCTGATACGCTAACGCGCAGCTGGGGCTCAATTTATATCCATCGAGGGATATAAAATTGCGTATTAGAAGTAAACCTGGGACCAATCAAGTTTCTCTTTTGATAACACTTGAGATACACACAAAACATCTCAAATCAAAATTTGTCGTCATTAGCACCAACTCAACCGGTTTTTAGGTGTGCCGGATCTCTACAGCGTGGCTGAACTCTAATAATAATTAATTATCTAGCTTGACGAGATGCAAAGTATAGTATGGCATGGCTGTGCTTCGCTACCGTTTAGGGAACCTAACAGATGGTGCATCTATTCCGTTGAGATTAGAAGTTTATACAGACAAAATTCTTGATTCAAGCAATAAGGTATAATTAGTCGTGGTTGACTTTGCACTAATGCGAGTCCCCGGTACTCACCCAAGGGGAGCACTCAATCAAAACTATCTCTTCCTGACTAAGTTATTGAGTTGGAATTTCTTGAACGAATAACCGAGCTCGGCCGGTCAAGATTTACGATCGCCGTAATGTACCATTTTCTTTGCAGATAACGCAGATGACCCGGGCTTACTCAGCGTCACAACATTCCAAGTTTATCTGGTGCCAAAATTGTTGCAAATGTTGTCCGTTCGCGACATCTCGATAAGATTATTGCTTCTGTCACACTTTGGTTCATTTCTGAAGGCATTCCAGATCGACGATCTGAAACACCACGTGCTACCCGAATTGCTTGTGGGTATAAAGGACACGAATGATGATCTGGTCAGTGCAACGTTACACGTGTTGGCAGACCTCGTACCTCTTCTTGGCTCGGCGACGGTCATAGGTGGGAACCGAGCCAGACTCTTTACGGATGGCCGTCCCAATCAGCCTGCAAATCGCGAAAAGCACCAACAATCCCTGCTCACAGCCGCAAGCGAAATAGAAAGCCAACGTGGAGGTGCGTTGAATGCGAGCAGCAGGTCACTCGTTGCCGCAAATTTGCCAGAGAGGCCGTCACCCGATGGCGGCGAGGATCGCCACGAGGTGGACGTCTCCCTCGACGAAGAAGAGTGGCTCGACTGGGAAGGTCCGAGTAGCATTTCGAGTGAAATTCGAGCTAGCGAGGATCGGAATGAGAACCACAAGATTCTTGATACTGTGCAATCTTCTCAACAGAAATCAATACCCCAAACATGCCGGCAAAACAAACCGACTATCCCAGACATTTTAGATCTCGATATCAAGGTCATGAAACCCGTTAATGAAAACGTTGAAGACATTGACTTTTTCGTAGGCATGGAGCCCACTATACAAAAAACTCAAGATGTTTCAATAGGCAATACAATTGAAGCGAGTTATGTGAATACGTATGAAATTGGTTCATTGGCTACTGCAATGAGTAATGCAGAGTTACGAGAAAGTGATGTTGGAGATGATCTCGGTGATTGGGATATCGAGATGAATGAAGAGTGATTCAACTAGGACTGTCATTCTTGTAGTGCAATATTTTATAATTTATCTACATTATATAGGATTTTCTATCAAATCTTTGTGTTTTCTCTCTTCGATGCCCAACAAAACCACAATAATGACATAATTTCTCTTTATTACTTTCATGTTATGAGATCTTAGAAATTTTACCCGAAAACAATTGATAGACTCTTCACTGATTGGCCAACACAAGATTCTGACGTGAAAGTAGTCTGGGCTTACTTGATTTCTTTTCTGGTATTCGTACTTGAACAAAGGTGAGTGTGCCCACTTTGCGCCCATTAAGCCATTTGCTCAATAACTTTGGCTTACTTTAATATTTTTCAACGTAAGTCTAACTCATTTTGAAGCTTCCCTAGTTAAAATAAGTGCCTCATGATCATTTATGAACATATATTCCCGACCGAACTGTGGTCATATATGACCACCAGTCATAGGTACACACAGGTAACTCGTATGTACACGGCCGTGGAGTATTGTAATCAAGTAGGTGTACATGACATTTTCAATCCTGGATGGAGGCCTATAGGCTGAAGCCACGAGCGCGCTCTTTTTAAAGCTTCGGATTGAAAAAAATTTCGAGGTGACAATGGAATGCTTCACTTTCAACACGAATTCCTGTGACTAAGTATGGTGACTATAGTGGCTTCGGCCTCGTGATCGTATATAACCACAGTCCGGCCGGGAACATATTCATGTATGATCACAATGTACTTATTTTCCCTAGGGTTCTTTCAAGACCTTCAAAATGAGTTGGAGTACATTCAATTTGAACCAACTGGAGCCAAACTGTTTCAATTCTCCCAAAAGGTAATTTTTGAGAGTTTACAAAAGTGTGTAGCCAACTTGCCTTCATCATTTCAAACAAAGTAAACCGGCGATGAAGTACATAAAATCGTTTTTATTGGTTTTTATCGCCGTGCAGCCACATTTGGAGCTTTTCGCCTTTCGGATACACCATTTCCGACCTATTTTGACGCGATAAACGCGTTCTGAGCGGTAAGGAAAGTTCAACGTCTAAAGATCATTTTCAGACACTTTGCATCCAATATACAGGGTGGCGAAGCTCCACTGGACTCGTTTCGTGTATTCGTGGGACCAAAAACAGATGTATCAGTGAGTAATCTAGCTTTTGGGTCATATCCAGAATCATTGATGCGGCCCATTATCGCCAGTTCTGGGCCTTAAGGGCCCAACAGACGAGGTGTTAAACCGTTGAGATTCTCATATTATGTAGGGATTTCACTTGATCTTACTTACCCAGTAGAGTATCTGACAGTGTTTATAACTAACTCTCAATTCATTTTCATCCCCTGATAAGACATCCAAAGATCCTTCCTCGGTGGAGCGGAGAGATCTTGGAAAACTTACTACTACTACTTTTCTTTCCCAAATCTGAACTCACAATATGCGACGACAAACTACTCTGTACAGTTTGCATGAAATACTGGTTTACTAACAACTGAAAATAATGCATGGAGCTTGTACATATACTTTGAAAGCTCAAAGAACGTCAGTATGATTATTTAATGCACCATTGCTTAAGGTTATTAAATGATCATCGACATTGTCGAGTTTTTCGATATTCCGATTGATCTTTGAGACATCGTAAATCGTGAAAAGTGACGCTGATTCTTTGTGCTATACAGAATCAACGCTGCTCGTTATGATCCAAATATCTCAAAATTCCATCAAGATCTTCAGAAATTTGACAGCGTCAACCAGAGACCCTCGCAACCTCTTCAAACCCAGAATCTTTCCGAACGCATTATATTTGGAAAAAAATGGTTTTTAGGTTGAAAATTGCATTTTTGAGGGTGACCTCCACCACTTATCGAAAAAATACCACCGGATTCGGATTCTACGCGAGAAAGTTCATTAACCAAACGTTTAGTTCATGTCTGCACTTCTCAGTGCATACGGGAGCCTATCCAGCTCTCGGGCTAATTGAAATCTCCCAAAAATATGATTTTTGGGGCGGAAATATCGATTAACGGTATCGGATTTTGTATATCGGTATCTCATCCTAGTGAACAAGTGAACATAATCCTCGTGACAACATTGATTTTTCACTTTATTGTTGCTCTTATTTAATGTCAAAAATAACAAATTTTGCGTCTTTGCATTGTCAAAGTGTTCATTACTCGAGAACGATCAAGTTTTTAACAAAAAATGACAGGAGATCATCTTTTCTGTTCAAGGTGGGTCAAATTATCTTGTGAAAGTAGTTTGAATTGAAAATGAATAATTTTTCGAAATTGTTTGAAGAAATTCGATTTAAACTAATTGTGACCATTTTTCGGCCTGGCAGCATGGATTCCTATGATCAGGAGGGTCTTCTGAAGATAACCCTGCAGAAAACCCTCGCCGGGGTTATTTTCCCAACGACGGCGCTCACCCGGGCTGGACTCGGTATAAGCACTCATCGTTTCACTTCCAAGAAGTGGCAGGGTGGTTTGCTCCGAAAAAATGACGCGGTAAATAAGAGTATTATAACCGTAGCCATCTCGAAACACGGTCAAAACATTAATAATATAAGTTCTCGTTCGACTTTCTGTGAGTATTTGATATACAAAAGACCGTGCTGAGCGGAATAGGCATTCCGTTTACTCGTCAATCCGCATTCACTGATCAAACGCGAAATGTCATTTCCGTAGCCAAATTACGATTCCAAGCTGAGCTCTTATGGGATTCAACGCGCAAAAATTTTTGTCAACTTTTATTACTTTTTAGTTTTGATCCTCAATCTAGATGAGATTGAAGCTCTTTCTTCACATATTTCCGGTCATTAGGTGTTTTCACAGAAATGATTGCATTTCTCGTGATTTCATTTCGATAACTGGCCCGCCGTTCGACTCTGAAGGTGATATCAGTGATAACAACTTCTCTAAGTATTCACGACAAGAATTATTTAGGGCAGCACGAATAGACAGGCCTATAAAAATGCATGCGAGTCTCGTGCGGAAACATTTCTCCTCCTTGGAAACAAAGCCGGCTCCGCCGACGTATCCAGCGGGGTTCTTGCGTAATAAAATTGTTCCAGCACTCGACGCGTAATATACTGTTCTTAGCAATAGGGCCTATCATTATACTATTCTACAATACCACTTCATGCATATTCATGTCATCGAATTAATTTTGCATGATCCCTCATTGCACTAGTTGATGGGACTTTGAATTCAGGAATCAATATCGAAATCAATCTCGTTGGAACGTCTAAACAGAATGATATAATATTTTATTCGATTAGAACTTCAGCAATTTGAGTATGTTTGACACCATGAATGAATGAAAGTCGCAAATACCGGCTCGACCAACAGCGCACGCAGGCATACGTCACAGAGCTCCAAGGTACCTCAAAGTTCGGTGTCGTTTCACAAAATTTGAGGATTATCCTGCTTGGCGGATTAAAGCAAATAGAATCGAAGAAAAATAACAGCAGAGATCAGGTGAAACATTTTTAATAACTGCGAGTCACATTATTCAGAACGCAATATACAGGTTAGGTGCAAACCAACATTGTCCAAAAACTGAAGTAATTGACTATGGCTACAGGGAAAATTGCATTTTTCAAGGAATTACGGATTGCCTACAAATAGAAAACATAATCACAAAATCTCGAACTTGTTCAAAGAGTGCACATACTTTTTGTAGGAATGATGAAGTACTCGACTTCATAAATGACACGATACGAATATATGAAATTTTTTCACAAATATTACACATTATTGAGAGTATGAAATTTTTTTACATTTTGCATCCATCACATTGCTGCGCGAAGGAATCAGATGCTACCAACCCGTGGAAGGTACTCGCTCGAGTCTTTTAAGAGAGTGAGTTAGTAATCAAATATGCTCCAATATGCGGTATCCCGTTCACTGCTCTCTACTATCAATTCATAATTTCACTTCACTAGACCCATTTTCTTCGCTTCAACTTCATATATTAATAATCTCCACATTTTTACAACAAAAACTTCAGCTTCCTCATCGAGAACCTAAAATTCATTGTTTAAAATGGTGAGCAAAGTTGTAACAATAGAAGACTACGGAATTTCCCTCTAATTACTCACCATTTGTACATCGTCTAATATTCCTTGAGGTGAGCTCCCAGCCATAACTTTGCTACAAATGAAATCAACTAATGTGGGCTCGGGCTCGCCAATGTACTCAATGATCTTCTTATTTATCCAAGGACGTATTCTCTTTTCCATCAACGACTGTAAAAATGAAATAAGGATTAAGATAGTTCAAATAAAAACAGAATTGAATCTGGAAAATTAAAAAGTCTAGTCTTTTGCCCCTTAACAGTAGCTCGCGGTAGGATCGACAGCAAGAAAAACTCGCGAGAAAACGATCGTTTGTTTCAACCAGAGTTCAACATTTTCCGTTAGAAAAGGATTCAGAAGACGTGTACGTTCAAATAGTCATGGCAAGTACGACAAGCTCTATATCTGAGGATAAAATATTCTTCTATGATGCAATTATTGGTTCAAATAATCATTATCATCATCAACATCGTGGATTTTCGCCATTTGAAAAAATATTGGAAAGTATTCGAGGTTCCACAAAACCAAGCTTGGTCATTTGATGCTGAGAAAATTTGCTTAATGTGATTGATTTTGTTGATGTACTAACGTTATCAATGATTGCCCAATCCAGCTGGTACCCAAAGAGTGCGTTTTTGTCTGTAGGGATCTTATCGATGAGAGATTTTATGTGTTTCCGTTTTTCCTCTTGAGATTTCGAATTTTCTTCCTTATTGGATTTATTTGTTTCTTCTGGTTTCTTCTTCTTATCCTCGCCATAATCTGTAATGGTAAGTTAGATGGGAGAGATCTATTGTACTTGCCGACACGCAGTTACATAAAGTATTCATAATAAGTCAAAAAAATTTAATGGAAGAAATAGTTTGGACAAATTGCCAGGTCTAACAGCCATTTTGAGAATATCCCGGATGATAGATTCAAATGATAGAACATGCTATTTATCCGTTCTGCTGTACGTGCTTTATATTGATGAGACATTCCATGGGATCGAGCCATCGAATAGAGAGCACAGGTATTGAATCTTGAAGTATGGTTTTGATCTAACATTGCACTCATATAGCTTTCTAGAAGCGATTATTAAGCATCCAATTCACATTTCCGACATAACTTTTTCCTTCAAAATCTGACAGAAAATCATTGGCATTGTAGGATACAGCTCCCAGGCATACTGTTATTCAGAACTTGAGACATTTTTTACGAAGATATGTATAAATATTCCGAGCAATCAACTCAGCTCCAGTTGACTGAAAAGCCACTTCTGAATGTTTGCCAAACATTATATTTTGGCTGTGCCGAAGTATTGGATTTCGAAGGCAGAATAATTCATAATAATTAAAAAAATGTTACTGTTCTGAATTAGCACTCGGATAACATCATATAGTATGTCAACATGACAAAAAAAATTCAATTACTTACCAATGGGCACGAGTTTGCGTTTCTTTGTCGTGCTCGTATTGTCATCGTCGTCATCATTGTTGAACACATCTTTTACGTCGATTCGACTCTTTTTCTTCGAAAGATTTGGATTCTCGACTTTTATGGCGGAGTTAGGACTTACTGGAGTCTTATTCCCAGATGCATGATCTCTCGGTGCTCCAACTGCCATCGCAAATGGAACAAAATTACCTGGAAATAATGAACAATAAATACCGGGCACCGTAGCAATGACCATTATTCCATGGGATTATAATTCAATTATTGATAAAAAGTTTCAAGTAACCATCATGCAAAATTGATATTTTGAGCACATTCAGACCCACACCACAATTACCTTCAACCAATCCCAACCATACGAGCAAGCAGTGCAGACAACCTACTTTCCCGCACTCTAAAATATCGACTTGTAACTTTTCCGCATCCATTTTCGCACGCAAAACTGTGCAGGAATGAAACTTTTTGTGGAGGTTTATGCGCGCAAGCACAAAAATTTTACCATCGAATGAGTGCAGCTCTTACCGAGTTCACGAGGTCATAGCTCGCTTCTGAGCGATTGATTTTTGGCCAGAGTCGCAGGCGAAGATCAAAATAATCGCTCAGAAGCAAAGAACTCCATGAACGGGGGGCGAATACTATTTTTTGCAATTTTTTAGACAGCCATACATGGGAAAATTGCAAACAATATACTTCTGTAATATAGAATTTTTTCCATTCCTAACTTTTTTATTCGTGGGGGACTTCCATAGACTCGAATAAATTTCACTTTCACAATGTAAGAGCTCTATCGCAGGATATTTCTTGAATCGAAAGATTGATGATCGGTTTTTCCTGCAAATTTTATTTAGCACTGTTTGTGCGACGTTTCGGTTGCTTTTGATTTTGCAACCCTTTTCAAGCTAAAATTAAAAATTGTACATTATTTTAAACTGCTATGACTGCTTCACACACTACATTTTGATATAAACATCTTCATGATCACCTTACAATTCACAGATAATATTCATGGTAAACCCATGGTCCTAATATATCCATCCAAGCACAGCTTGGGGTCAGTCTATTTTATTTGGCGATTTGAAACTAGAAAAAAAAAACAGAAAAAATGAAACTATCCAAACAGTTCTTTAAGGTTGATAACACTCAGTCATGAGAAAATTGCACTACTCACAGAAATTTTTTTGGTGTGATATTTTGAAAAAACTGTCATCTCTGTTTTGGATAAAGATGTTATTCCCTTCTGTTGTCGATGTTATGACAACACACGAGAGACTAAAGGCAGGAGAAAGAAAGAGAGCGAAAGACAAACAGAGGCATGAGATTCATAAAATTTGACAATGCGGGGACATCTATTGGTCAACCTTATCAACTAAATAATTAAGATTGCAGATTTTATGATATCGTTCCGCCTCATCTTGAGAATTGCATAAAATCAGCTTCCAATATCTCGTTTCACACAAACTTTGCGAATCGTCGCATACACATATCTCTTTTCCAACTTGAGAAAAAAATCTTGAATTTCGAAATCAAAGATCTCAACTTCCACCTCAATCTTTTGGATAGGGAAATCAAAAAAATCACAGATACACTCGAGAAATCCATTAAATGTGGACTTGTTTCCGATTTTAAGTCAGCCTTTGCTTCAGTTACGGAGTTCATCAAGCTCAGAGAACGCTCGACACATACGAAAAAATTCAATTTTCTCTATACTTCACAACATGATTCATCACATAGTTTGACTATCCGAGAGAATCTTCCAAATCCCGTAACACACGAAGAAGTTCATGTCTCTGACCCCATGCAGAACCATGTGGATGATATAAGCCAGATTAAAAACAAATGGCTCGTAAACCTCACAGACATCGAACTTCCAGACTTTGTCATTGATTCTTTGAGCCTCGGAGAAAAATTCAATTTTTCATTACATCTTGATAGAAAGACCTATTTTTCTTTTTTAAAAAATTCAGAACATACTTATCAGTCCTGGGATCAGTTGAATCCTGAACTTCGAAAAAAAGTTTTGAAAGAAATTGATCGATTCAATAGTCAAAAACGCCACATTTCCATAGAAGACAAAATTATTTCCCACAAATCTAATCTAACGAAGAAATTTATCTAAGATCACAAGGACATTTTGATCACAAAAGCTGATAAAGGGAATGCCACCGTCGTGATTAAGAAAGAAGAGTATATTTCTAAGGTAGAGTCTTGTTTGAATGATGATAAATATTATGAGAAGGTTAGCAAATCTCCTCTAAACTTACTCAAAAGAAACATTTCAAACTTAATCAAAGACTGGAGGAAAGAAGGTGTCTTTGAGTCCGACTCACGCTTTAAATATATCTCTGACGATCTTTCACAAACCAACATTGCTCGTGCGTATGGGCTTCCTAAGATCCATAAAAAAGACAACCCGGTTAGAATCATAGTTTCTGCGATCAATAGTCCGTTTTATCAATTTGATAAGTGTCTGTCGGAATACTTCAACAGATATGTTCCCCCTCCGAAATCAAGAGTTCAGAACAGCATCGAAATGAAAACCTCTTTGAATGATTTTCCTGTGCCTGAAGATTGTGAGATAGGATCTCTCGATGGTATAACTATGTACACAAATGTCACCCATGATATCATCAAAAGAGCTTTAGGAGGAAAATGGAAATTTTTCAAGAATTCTATTGGGAGGTGTTTGAGCAAACAAACATTTCTCTCAGGCATGGATACGCTTCTAAAATCAACTTTTCTAGAATTCAATGATAAGTTTTATAGACAAAAGATAGGTGCACCGATGGGTGGATGCACAAGTCCGTTTTATGCAGAAATTGTTCTAGAAATGCTTGAAACCCATTGTTTAAAAATTCTTAAAAGTAATATTTTGTTGTATAAAAGGTATGTAGATGATTGCTTTTTCATTGCAGCTAAAAAAGCGATTCCCGAAATTCTCAAAGCCTTCAACAGCTACGATGATCATTTGCAATTTACACTAGAATCAGAGAAAAACGATAGCATCAGTTTTTTAGATCTGAAAGTAATTCGAAGACCTAATCTTCCTTGTTCCACAGACTGGTTCCGGAAAGACACAGCTTCTGGAAGATATATCAACTATTTTTTTCATCATCCTCAGTCTCGAAAAGTTGCCATTATTGACAGCTTAGTGGATAAATGTATGAATCTTTCAGATCCTAAATATCGTGAAAAAAATCTTAAGCTAATCCGTCTGATCCTAGAAGCTTATGATTATCCTCCAAATTTCATAAATAAATCCATAAATAAACGGATTCGCCATCAAATACACTTAGAGACCAATTGTCATAAGTTTCCGTCTGTACATCTTCCAAAAATAGTTTTTCCTTACATAAAAAATTTGACACCCTCCATTAATAGAATCCTGAAAAAGTTCTCTCTTACCACCATGAATTTCAATGGAAATCAGCTCAACAATATCATCAGATTAGGTAAAGATTCTCTAGATAGACTTGATAATCATAATGTTGTTTATAAAATAGATTGTTCTGATTGTGAGAAAACGTATGTGGGCACGAGCAAACGTAAACTAAGAAAGAGAATCCAAGAACACGAACGAGATGTTGAAAATGGAAAAGACACGTCAGCTCTAGCCATTCATGTTCCCAATACAAACCACAAAATCAATTTTGAAAAAGCTCAAATACTAGATTTGGAAAATATATACAGGTTGAGATTGTTTTCTGAAATGTTAAACATCCACCACTATCCCAACACTCTCAACCGTATGGAAGACACATTTCGCTTCAAAATAATTTATAAAAATTCCATTGATCACTTTAAAGCAGTTTATCTCGATCGATAACCAAACGTTAATTATTGAGTTGATGAGGTTGACCAATAGATGTCCCCGCATTGTCAAATTTCTGAATTTCATGCCTCAGTTTTTCGCTCTCGTTCTTACTCCTGCCTTTAGTCTCTCGTGTGTTGTCATAACATCGACAACAGAAGAAAATAACATCTTCCTTCAAAACACAGATGACATTTTTTTCAAAATATCACACCAAAAAAATTTCTGTGAGTAGTGCAATTTTCTCATGACTGAGTGTTATCAACCTTAAAGAACTGTTTGGATAGTTTCATTTTTTCTGTTTTTTTCTGGTTTCAAATTGCCAAATAAAATAGACTGACCCCAAGCTGTGCTTGGATGGACATATTAGGACCATGGGTTTACCATGAATATTATTTGTGAATTTTAAGGTGATTATGAAGATGTTCATTAGGGTGGGCCGAAAAACAACTTTTCTTCTATATCGATACGCTTGGGGTCGGAAAAGTTGGGTTTCAACTAGTACATGTGGAAATTTCTTCGCTGGGCGCTGGGAAACCACATCTTCAGTTGCAGCAAGAGCCGTGAAGGATTTTTCCAAATCAACACAGGTTTGAATGGGAAAGTACCTTTTGCTTTCTCTGAGGAGAAAGCTTTGTTTTCGACACAGCAAATTTTTGATCAATTTTTCCATTCAACCCAATATTTTCTTCAACATAATTCATCTTATCAAAAAAGTGCTTTAACCATCTTATTCCTCTCGCCAAAATCTAACGATTGTAAGTAACACTTTTCCCCTTAGAATCCTCAAAAACCCCCCAGTGACTCATCTCTCCGGCCCTTTGTCTGTGTGTGTGTGTATGTGTGTTGTTTTTTTTGCGCCACGCTTTCTCTTCTACACTCCACTTCATCGATTTTTGGTTTTCTATAAGTTGTAGAGAATCACTCAGAGATGAGACCAGTGATTTGTCTGGTCTCCTCTCCAAATCGAATCTGATTTAAACGTTTTTTGAGGTAAAATCGCTGAAATTGTGTACTTTCATACTAAAATATCTCTTTCTAACTTCACCTTACCCCAATTTTGATTACCTAGGCTATGGTTTTTTTGGCTCAATCTATCTTTTGGTTAATACCGAAATTCCATTCAAACTCCATCAACGTAAATTTTTATTAAAAAACCGAAATTTCCAACAAAAACAGCAATTTGAGCATGTTTAGATCTATTCTATCGAAATTCTGTTTTAACCAAATTACACGTTTTGCTAAAAAAACCTCACTCTAGGTAGCCCAAATCCCGATAACTATTTTCCTCAAAAAAATATCTCAAAATATACAAAAATATTTTTTCCAATATTCATACTTTCCTCATATCTCTCCTCTAAATTACTTCATTCAAATTTTACTCAACTAAGTCGATACTTTTTCATCGTTCTAAATCGATTGGTTGATACCGAATTTTCTCAAAATCCGTTTTAATACATTCAAAATCCGTTTTACTCCCGAAAAATCCAAATTTTTTCAGAATACTCCATTTTTATAATCCTTACACCAACTATATTAAAATTTGCCCTCAACCATACTACATATACTCCATGGAAAACCCTAGTTTAGGTCATCTGAATTCCCCTAAAAGGCAATCTCTTATAATATCTCAAAATATACAAAAATATTTTTTCCAATATTCATACTTTCCTCATATCTCTCCTCTAAATTACTTTATACAAATTTTACTCAACTAAGTTTATACTTTTGCATCGTTCTAAATCGATTAGTTGATACCGAATTTTTCAAAATCCTTTTAAATACATTCAAAATTCAATTTATTCCCGAAAAATCCAATTTTTTTTTTAAAAACTCCATTTTTATGATCTTCTCACCAACTGTATCAAAATTTTCCCTCAACCAGACTACATATCTTCCATCAAAAACCCCAGTTTAGATCATCTTAATTCCCCTAAAAGTGAATCTCGTAATAATAACCCAAAATATTATAGAGGAAAATTGCAGCTAAAATTCATTTTATCCTCATATCTCCCTCTACAACTAGTCTATCCACCTTTTAATGGACTAGAGAGATACTTTTCCCTCATTCTACATCGATTGGTTGGATCCAATCATTGGATTGTGAGTGTGATATGAAATGCAATTGAATTAGATTAAAAAATAAAACTATTCCGTAGGAATCCCAATCATCATTATGGAATTTGATCAGTTTTGCAAGTTTCTCATTAGTTTCAGTGAACCTCTTAAACTATTTCGCTAAGAGAAAGCATTCTGCTAATCTCATTTAGCAGCGTATTTTGCTCATTTTTGCTTTCTCTAAAGAGAAAGCTTTGTTTTCGACACAGCAAATTTTTGATCAATTTTTCCATTCAACTCAATATTTTCTTCAACATAATTCATCGTATCACAGAAGTGCTTCAACCATCTTATTCCTCTCGCCAAAATCTAACGATTGTAAGTAACACTTTTCTCCTTACAATCCTCAAAAACCCCCCCGTGACTCATCTCTCCGGCCCTTTGTCTGTGTGTGTGTGTGTGTGCGTGTGTGTATGTGTGTTGTTTTTTTTTTGCGCCACGCTTTCTCTTCTACACTCCACTTTATCGATTTTTGCTTTTCTACAAGTTGTAGAGAATCACTCAGAGATGAGACCAGTGATTTGCCTGGTCTCCTCTCCAAATCAAATCTGATTTAAACGTTTTTTGAGGTGAAATCGCTGAAATTGTGTACTTTCATACTCAAATATATCTTTGTAACTTCACCTGACCCGAATGGTGATTACGTAGACTATGGTTTTTTTGGCTCAATCTATCTTTCGGTTAATACCGAAATCCCATTCAAACTCCGTCAACGTAAATTTTTATAAAATACGCTGCTAAAAGTGATTAGCAGAATGCTTTCTCACGGCGTTATATGATGATAATTTTAACAAAAAAGAAAGTACCCTATATTTCGAGTTTTTCTTTCGAGGAAGCATTTCAGAGAGATTTCGGTCATCTGAAAGGAGATTTTTCCAACAATATCTATTGTTTGATTGAGAGAAAATTTTGATATAGTCGGTTTAAAGATGATTAAACTGGAGTCCTTTGTGAAAATTCCCTTCCCCCGAAAGAATCTTCATTTGAATAATGTTTTACGGACTTTATGAAAATTTCGTATCAGCCAATCGATTCAGAATGGCCCATAAGTAAGTCTTTAGGTCATTAGAATTGAGATGAATGAGTCGTAAAGGATGATACGGGGGAAAAATGAATATTAATTCTAATTTTCTACTATTTTTTGAGTTATTCTTTCGAGGAAGCTTCTTATATATAGAGATTCAGGCCATCTAGACTGAGGTTTTTTTAACAATATCCATCGTTTGGTTGAGACGGAATTACGATGCAGTGGGTTTGAAAAGGGTCAAAATGAAATTTTTGGTGAAAATTTTGATTTTTTCGGAAATTTGAGATTTGTGAAGACTCAATTGAATTTCGGTATTAACCAATCGATAGATAATGCAGAAAAAACCATAGTTTAGGTCATTGAAATTGAGATAAATGAGTCATAAAAGAAGGTACGAGGAAAAAATGAATATTAAGAAAAATTTCCCATTATTTTTTCAGTTATTCTTTAGAGGAAGCTTTTTAGAGAGATTTGGGCCTTCTAGTCTGAGGTTTTTTTAACAATATCCATCGTTTGGTTGAGACGGAATTTCGATGCAGTGGGTTTAAAAAGGGTCAACATGGAATTTTTGGTGAAAATTTTGATTTTTTCGAAAATTTGAGATCTGTGAAGATTTTATAAAATTTCGGTATTAACCAATCGATAGATAATGCAGAAAAACCATAGTTCAGGTCATTGAAATTGAGATAAATGAGTCATAAAAGAAGGTACGAGGAAAAAATGAGTATTAAGAAAAATTTCCCATTATTTTTTCAGTTATCCTTCAGAGGAAGCTTTTTAGAGAGATTTGAGCCTTCTAGTCTGAGGTTTTTTTAACAATATCCATCGTTTGGTTGAGACGGAATTACGATGCAGTGGGTTTGAAAAGGGTTAAAATGAAATTTTTGGTGAAAATTTTGATTTTTTCGGAAATATGAGATTTGTGAAGACTCAATTAAATTTCGGTATTAACCAATCGATAGATAATGCAGAAAAAACCATAGTTTAGGTCATTGGAATTGAGATAAATGAGTAATAAAAGAAGGTACGAGGAAAAAATGAATATTGAGAAAAATTTCCCATTATTTTTTCAGTTATTCTTTAGAGGAAGCTTTTTAGAGAGATTTGAGCCTTCTAGTCTGAGGGTTTTTTAACAATATCCATCGTTTGGTTGAGACGGAATTTCGATGCAGTGGGTTTAAAAAGGGTCAAAATGAAATTTTTGGTGGAAATTTTGATTTTTTCGAAAATTTGAGATTTGTGAAGATTTGATGAAATTTCGGTATTAACCAATCGATAGATCTTGCAGAAAAAACTATAGTTTAGGTGACTCAATTCGTGGTGACACCGTGTGAGAAAAAGATATTTATGTATTAAGAGTCGAAATTTAAGCTGTTTTGCTCTAAAAACCCCATGGATCAAATTTGACTGAGAGCTGAAAGCTGCCAAATCACTGGGCTCTCAGAAATTGGATTCTGTACAACTTGTAGAAAGCCAAAAGTTGATAAGGTGACCAGTAAAAGAGAAAGCGTGTCCGGTATAAAACAAGAAACACACACACACACACACGAACACGGACAAAGGGGTGCAAAGATGGGTTTCTGGCTGATGTGGAAGACCATTAGGAGGAAAAGTGTTACCTACAATTGATAGATTTTGGCGAGAGGAAGAGAATGGTCTAAGCCTTTTTTAGATAAACGGAATTTTGTTGAAGAAAATATTGGATTTAGTAGAAAATTTGATCAAAATTTTGCTGGTACGAAAACAAAGCTTTCTCTTTAGAGAAAGCAAAAACCAAAATTTCCAACAAAAACAGCAATTTGAGCATGTTTAGACCTATTCTATCGAAATTCTGTTTTAACCAAATTACTTGTTTTGCTAAAAAAACCTCACTCTAGGTAGCCCAAATCTCGATAACTATTTTCCTCAAAAAAATAACCCAAAATATACAAAAATATTTTTTTCAATATTCATACTTTTCCCATATCTCTCCTCTAAACTACTTTATTCAAATTTTACTCAACTAAGTTGATACTTTTTCATCGTTCTAAATCGATTGGTTGATACCGAATTCTCTCAAAATCCGTTTTAATACATTCAAAATCCGATTTATTCCCGAGAAATCCAAATTTTTTCAAAATACTCCATTTTTATAATCTTTACACCAACTATATTAAAATTTGCCCTCAACCATAGTACATATATTCCATGGAAAACCCTAGTTTAGGTCATCTGAATCCCCCTAAAAGGCAATCTCCTTATAATAACTCAAAATATTAGAAGGAAATTGCATCTAAAATTCATTTTCCGCTATTACCCACCCCCTAAATTAATATATACAAATTTTACTCAACTAAGTTTATACTTTTTCATCGTTCTAAATCGATTAGTTGATACCGAATTTTTCAAAATCCTTTTAAATACATTCAAAATCCAATTTATTCCCGAAAAATCCCAATTTTTTTTTAAAAACTCCATTTTTATGATCTTCTCACCAACTGTATCAAAATTTTCCCTCAACCAGACTACACATCTTCTATTAAGAACCCCAGTTTAGGTCATCTTAATTGCCCTAAAAGTGAATCTCGTAATAATAACCCAAAATATTAGAAGAAAATTGCAGCTAAAATTCATTTTATCCTCATATCTCCCTCTACAACTAATCTATCCACCTTTTAATGGACTAGAGAGATACTTTTCCCTCATTCTACATCGATTGGTTGGATCCAATCATTGGATTGTGAGTGTGATATGAAATGCAATTAAATTAGATTAAAAAATATAACTATCTTGTAGGAATCCCAATCATCAATTTGGAATTTGATCAGTTTTGCAAATTTCTCATTAGTTTCAGTGAACCTCTTAAACTATTCCGCTAAGAGAAAGCATTCTGCTAATCTCATTTAGCAGCGTATTTCTTCACTATTTAGCACGTATTCCTGACGCATCTTGACATTTTTCGACGTACTTAAGCTCATTTTGAAGCTTGTTCCAAAACCTACAAAATGAGCTGAAGTACGTTCAATTTCGACTAATCCAAGCCAATCTATCTCAACTTTCCCAAGAAGTAATCATTATTAAAAATCCCAAAAATAGGGCGATTCTCCCTTCAAACTTTGCTTGTATTTCTGGTGGATCTGAACATATTCCAACGTACTTTAGCTCATTTTAAAGCTTGTTCCAAAACCTACAGAATGAGCTAAATTATGTCCGATTTCGACTAACCCGAGCCAATCTATCTCAACTTTTCCATTTCGAGTTTTGAAAGGAGTGAGGGGGGAGGGGGAAGTCGCTTATTTTCGGATTTTTCAAAACTAATCACTATATAGAAAAATTGAGATAGATTGGCTCGGGTTAGTCGAAATCGGACATAATTTAGCTCATTTTGTAGGTTTCGGAACAAGCTTCAAAATGAGCTAAAGTACGTTCAAAAATGTTCAGATGCACCGGAAATACAAGCAAAGTTTGAAAGGAGAATCGCCCTATTTTTGGGATTTTTAATAATGATCACTTCTTGGGAAAGTTGAGATAGATTGGCTTGGATTAGTCGAAATTGGATGTACTCTAGCTGATTTTGTAGGTTTTGGAACAAGCTTCAAAATGAGCTAAGTTACGTCGAAAAATGTCAAGATGCGTCAGAAATACGTGCTAAATAGTGAAGAAAAAATGAGCAAAAAAGGTACTTTCCCATTTGAACCTGTGTTAATTTGGAAAAAACCTTCACGGCTCTTGCTGCAACTGAAAATGTGGTTTCCCAGCGCCCAGCGAAGAAATTTCCACATGTACTAGTTGAAACCCAACTTTTCCGACCCCAAGCGTATCGATATCGAAGAAAAGTTGTTTTTCGGCCCACCCTAATGTTCATATCAAAATGTAGTGTGTGTAGCAGTCATAGTGTTTCAAAATAATGTACAATTTTTAATTTTTTAGCTTGAAAAGGGTTGCAAAATCAAAAGCAACCGAAACGGCGCACAAACAGTGCTAAATAAAATTTGCAGGAAAAACCGATAGTATCAATCTTTCGATACTCGAATAAATTTGTCGAGACGTATTTCGTACCTTGCCCCAATCCGGAACTACACCCATTTAGCCGAGTAAAAAGGTTGGTATACTTGACTGAAAACGCTAACAGGAAAATATTCTACAGGGCTACAAAAAAATTGTTTGGGTCCCATGAGAGGTGCTGAGTTCGTTTTTAAACCACAGAATCGATCAAAAACAATGAAGAAACAATCTGAATTATATCGTGTTCGAAGTGGGAACTTACCAGAACTGATCTTATCGGGTTCATTGTTGAATCCAGCTCTCGAATCATTGTCTGAATTGTTCTGGTGCGAGGATAGACTATGGCCTTGGATTAGTTGGTTAGGAGGTGGTGGAGTCATTGATCTACCAGGAGGTGAAACAACGGCTGCGCGTCTTTCCTTGAATCCGGAGTCCGATGCATCAATTGATTCAGCTGAGAGAAGTACCAATTCTGGATTGTGGTCATCGAGAATGACAGTTTCCGTGCTACGCTGATGATTTTCTCGGTGTCGGTGACGACGATGGTGGTGATGATGGTGATAATGTTGTTGGGGTCTTGGCGGAGTTCGAGAGATTTCAGAGGCAGACTGTAAAACGGATCCATTATCATACTGAACTCCGTCATCGCTGTCACTGTCAATTGGCTCTGTTTCGATTATTGGCATCTGCTCTTTCGATTCCTTGTGGTGATGATGGTGATGGTGATGGTGATGGTGATGACGCGGAGTTGGCCTCTCGTCATCCTCATCAATTATTGTTATGACTGGTTTTGGCTTGTACTGCTCTTCCCGCTCAGCTTTCAACTGGCGATATTTATAAGGGTAATGAGTCATTAATTGTTCGAGGAAAACGTTCTTCTTTTTTTTTCTATGTATATCACTAGAGGGATACAAATATCCATAGAAATACAAAATCAATGTTGAATTACCGTCAGCGCCCAAGAGAGGTCAAGTGCGAACCGTCAAGCATCCCCTCAAATGCTCTTTGGGTACTGCAGATTTCGCTCAATGTGACCACATTGGGCTGAGAAAATTTAATTCTAATAAGCGAGTGATACTTACACCGGGACATAATACATGATCAACAGTTTGTGTCAATCATGTATGAGAGTATAGCCCGAAACGTGGAATGTTCATCATCTCTAGACTAACTCTATCAGTAAAGATTGAAAAACTAGAATTCTTGTATAACCGTTAATTATGACTAAGAGATCAACTGCACCATCTCACGTAGAAAAAAATCGTGAATTCATCATTGCATTTGAACTGAAAAAAGCAAATATTCTCAATGAAAACTTCTCATCGATTACGGAGCTCGAACTCAAGAAGGTATTGACTTTTAAGTTTCTCCATTTCTTTCAAACCCAATAGTTCCATGACAGCCTCTTTATATTCAATATGTTGTCATCACTTCAGTTCGGCCAACCCTTCCATGAACAAATACACAAAATTATATCTTCAGAAATTTTGGATTTCACGATCGGATATAGACTGAGGTGAAGAAATCGCGTGACTATATCAGCTATACAGAACCTTTTTTTCTTAACAAACAAGCCAATCGACTTGCGATGAAGGCTCAGCGTGATCACAATAAAGGAAATTTTCATCAAAGTATCCGATAAATTTCACATTGGCCAATACAGAAGCGGGTCGGGTGTAACAATAATTGTATTCTGATCACGTTAACCGCCTGATGCTATTATCCGTGGTCACATTAAGCGGAACCTACCGTACTCCGTGTCACAAGGAGAACCGTTTATATTTCATGGCAATCATTTGAGCAAAGGTGGATGAATAATGCAAAGTGAAATAATTTTTGACATTGCATTAGGATATCCTAATTGTGATGTGATACTCGCACAAGTATCGCCGACTACAGCAGTATTCCAAGAGTAAAAGTACTGTCAGTTCCATAAACCTATACGAATTTGAAACGAGTTTACGTTGATCGAGATAAAATTGCATGCAGTTGACAAAAATTGAAGTTCTGAGAGGATTCGTTGTCATCATATCATACTCTCCAACCGAACGATCATCGACGGGGAAGAAATGGTTCACGGTAGACTCGACGATACTGCGCTGGAGTTGTTGATTAAGGGGTAACAATCGCTAGAGAGAACGAACGATTCTGGGGCGGATTCGACAAGGGCTCGCGCAGAAGAGGTCAACTTGGTGTTTTAAAATGTGTTTGGAGTGCCGCGAGTGGAGATGAGATTACAACGTTGAAAGAGTTGAAAGGGCGGAGGTGTATGAGATGGAGGGACACGTCGCTCACCCGTTCGAACTCGGCGGCTGGATCGGCGTAGCTCGAATCCGCGTACAGCTTTTCCCGGAGCTTCTGGAGCTCCTGGCGCTCGGCGCAGCGGTCCCTCGAGTCGGCCTCCGCCTCGGCGGCGCGCTCCTCCAGCCTCCGCGAGAGCTCCTTGCCCTTGTAGTACTTGGCATCGTCCCTGTCGTCGTCGTAGTCCTCGAGGAACTCCTTGAGTCGCTTGGCCTCTCGCTCGCGCGCCTCTCGCTTGGCCCGCTTCTTGTCGTTCTCCTTGTCGTAGTCCTTGAGCTTTCGCCGCTCACGGGTCTCCCAAGCTCGCAGCCGCTCCTGGTACGCCGCGTCCTTTTCACGGGCTCTCCTCTCGTTCTTCTTGCGCTCCTTGGCCTCCTCCTCCTCCTCGCGTTCGCGCAGCACCTCGCGCTCCGATTTTCTCGTCTCGTCGCGCTCTCTGTCCCTGTCTCTGTCGCGCATCTCGCGTTCCCTCTCGCGCTCCCGCTCCCGCTCCTTCTCCCGCTCCCTCTCCCTTTCCCGCTGCTCCCTGTCCCTGTCCCGTTCCTTCTCCCGATCGGCATCCCTGTCTCTCTCCCTGTCACCACCACGATCTCGTTCTCGATCCCGATCTCGTTCCCTGTCTCGGTCTCTTTCTCTGCCTCTTTCCCGATCCCGGTCCTTCTCTCGTTCCCTCTCTCGTTCTCGCTCTCGACGCTCTCTGTCTCGATCTCGGTCACGATCCTTCGACCTGAAAAACAAACATGCACAAGCTCATGACGTCATCAAGCTATAATACGAGTGAGTGAGAATCGTTGCAGTTCATAAAACAAATCTCCCGCGATTCGTTGATTATGTGATTTTGGAAC
Source organism: Eretmocerus hayati (assembly GCA_029851415.1). Classification (NCBI taxonomy): domain Eukaryota; kingdom Metazoa; phylum Arthropoda; class Insecta; order Hymenoptera; family Aphelinidae; genus Eretmocerus; species Eretmocerus hayati. The sequence goes on along the minus strand of CM056742.1, from coordinate 191,226,159 downwards.
GATTTCATCTAACCATAGAAGAGTGTTTCAGATCCGGGTCACGGATTTGGCTGAAACTTTCAGAATAGTCTTCTTTCAGTGCCGGAAGATGAAAGCCGAAATTCAAGGACATTAGCATCGCAGGTATACCTATATGTATGATTTTCAACATGGGCCTATATGGGCAATGCTGATGCCCTGATGCCCTTAGCTGTAGCTCGGAAACGCTTGAGAGTTAGAGTCTATAATTTAGGCTTTCATCTTTTGACACCAAAAGAAGACTGTTTCCACAGTTTCAACCAAATCCGTGATCCGGACCTGAAACACTCTTCTGGTCAAAGTGACTTCGACTCATTGACAGAGATACTCGGTAATCGGATTGTGATAATAATTTTAAAGACAGTCCCGCTGTATTTAGCGGGAATTTGGAAACGTATAAGCCCACAAGCTCGTTTAATTGACGACGTATAAGATTAGCCATGGTATCTTTCGCCACGGAGTGATGCGCTCCCCCAACACGTGCTGGAGTATCGCGCATACTTTGCAAGTATACGAACCCCACGGTCATTTTGTCCAATCGAATATTCTGCATGGTCAACTTTCCTAATTTCTCATCCCCAAGACAATTTTCCTATCCCAATATCCTAATACTTAATTTTCTAAAACGATTTTCTGTAGAGAAGATTATCTTGAAACGTTTAGAACCCCAAATCCATCATAAATATCAAATCAAAGCCAATATCCCGGATTTAAATCTAAAGCTATCGTTGAGTTGATATCCATGGTCACCTCTCAGAGAATTTTTTGCTTCGGGTGACATTAAAGAGTATTTGTTTCAACTAACTCCTCCTTTCAAAATACAATCGACCAGTTTCACTCATGCCCAGCAGTTATAACAAGTCTTATTCTAAAATGAGAGAGTCCCAAAAAAAAAAAACGATCAACGGAAAAGTGGTGAAAATTCGCCCGGCAAATCCGAAAACATCGGCGAGCTTTTATTTGCACTTGAGCCACTCGATTTCAGGTTGACCCAGAGTAAATGACTTCAAGAAGCCTAACGACATTGAGGAAGATTGTTCTGTGCGAAATAAAACGGTGGCGATGCTTGCGCTATAACTCTAGCTCTACTTTGACAGACTGAATATTGGCACTGAGCTAAGTCAAGGAGGAAATGTCCCGAAAGGACCAAAGGAAAAATGTCTTCATCATATGTAGGTTTATTTTATTATGAGTTCTGAACGTTCGGAGCATTCGGGTCGTTCGGGCTTTTGCATCGCCGAACGAGTATTCGGACAAAAGTTTGGACTAAATGTTCCGAGCGCCAATTCCGACAATCGTGATCGCGGGGAAGGGAGACATCTTGGGAAACATCTTGTACAGAGTTACGTGAGGTTGGCCCGCTACTTTGAGATAAATATACCAAGTAATCAAGCAAAAATCCTCTATCCAATGGTACAACTCTTTTAATTTGAACAATTTGACCATTTGAGCGATGAATTTTCAAATAGCTGAGAAATTGCCCCCCGTGCGTTCCCACCAAAACACAATAAACGCTCACTACCCTGCGAATATATGCAGTAGGAAAACCCACGGGGGCTCAATTTGAATCTCTTAATTTGACCATATCGATTTGAGCATCAGAACTTATCATTATTGATGCAAAATTGTTTGAACAGACTGGGAGGAAAAGTGGCGGTCCAACTTCACGTAACTCTTGCTTTACACACGGTGTTTCCCCCTCCACGACCACGATCTTCGGATTCTTCGGAAGGGGCGCTCGGAACGTTCGGATCTTGAAACCGTCCGAATACTCGTTCGGCGATGCAAAAGTTGGAACGATCCGAAGGTTTCGAACGTTCCGAACTCATAATCGAATAAAATATAACGTGGCTGAGATCTCTCGGGCTAGATCACGCTGACTACAGAAATCAAGATCAAATTTTGGACTATTGGCGGATTTCCGTTTGAGTTTTCCTGACAAAAAATTTTTTTAGGTGGTTTGGCCAGGGTGTCTACAGAAGGGAATTCGAAAAATTCCCGACATTATCCCACATTTTTCCGAAAATTCCCGGCTAATTTGTTGTATATATGATTGGAGGGGGCCACAATACTTCTAGCGTGAACTGGAACGTTCTTTATTTGGAAGAAGAGTATATAGAACTCATTTACTCTGGATTTATCTTACATATACTTGACAAAACCAACACCTATTGGTGAAAATTAAGGAATGAATACTTTTGAAATGTATCTCATAGACACAATTAGGGAACAATAACACTGATCAATAAAATTTGGGGGTCGGAATGGTGTGTTCACTTGACTACAAGGCATACTTTTTTTAGAAGGCGAGACGGACGCATAAAAAAGCTTGGATAATGATTATAAAAGGTTACCTAATGTTATAAAAGCATTTTTGGATGCGTTTGTTTAGACATCTTCGAAAATGTACTCTATACGTATAGTCATATGTGCACTCACCGGACATTATATCTGTCCAAATCTGAAAAAGCTTTCTCGCCCCTGGACAGCTACTTGAAATACTGAGACTCATTAAGGTTCCAATTCTGAGATGTCGAGGGTGAAATTACGATTGTCAAGGCACCAAAAACGATCTAATTTGGATTGGAACAACAGCCCAAGGACCAAAAGCTTTTTCAGATTCGGACAGATATAATGTACGGTGAGTGAGCATTCATCAGAACATAAGTTCCTCGTATTTTCACTTAGAAACCAAGTCCACAGGCTGTTTTGCTCATAGAAGTCGGAATTATTTCAGTTTCGCAACAAACTGATTCTTACCAAAACTAAGAGAATGCGTTTCTGCTAGTTTAAAACCTTGCTGGTCGATTACCTGAGTGAGTTAAGGTTGTATGCGGAATCAGTCAAAATTTACTAATAGCCAGTTGCTATTAGCAACTGGAAGAATTGGCTTCCTACTCGTCTAGAACTCACTCTATCTTAAGGCGATGCGGTCACCGTGCACGCTGATTTTTGTTCACAGAAATCTCAAAATCTTTTCCGATTCGGGCTAAACGGCGAGTTATCCAGGCTTTGTAATCATCTAACTTGGCCTGGATAACTCTTCGTTCAGCCCAAATTGGAAAAGATTTCGAGATTTCTGTGAACAAAAATGTGCCAATTTGTAGGTTAGGAAGTACCCGCGGGCAAGTTATCCTCGTTCATCACCGATAGTCTTGGGATTAATGAAAAATGACGAGTTATCCACCACAATTCAGCATATAATACGTAATGGACAACTTGTCTGAAACTTCATATTACCAAATTTTAGAGTTACATATCTAAATGAAATATAATTTCCGGGTTGCACGGTGACCGCATCGCCTTAATCCATAGGAGCCAAGACCATCCAGAATCTGGTAGATATTTTCTTTCTTGATTTGATTCGCTTCATCGGAGGTATCGATTAAACGCAATGCACGCAGAATCTCATAAAACATTCTAAAATTTCAGTCATTAGTCCCGTCTTGTAAAGCGTCATGTTGAGATTTCTCACAAATGTGGTTATTTATCTAAATCTAAATACACAGATCATTTATCTAAATACTTTCCAATTGACTCGCGTCGCCCGTCATATCTTATTTTATTAATTTCGCAATCGAATATTCATTTGTCGCATGTGCGACTATTCACACGAAATTCCATATTTTGCTGCGAATTTCCATGACAATTCCCGGTTTTCCATGGCAAACATTTTTTCCGTGACAATTCCCGGTATTCCCGGTTTTCCAGTGTTGGTAGACACCCTGTTATTGTCCATCATGGCTGTTGTTAATTTTCTTTAGAAATCTTGAATATCAGCGCGCTTGCGCGGGTGTTTCTAGTGACGGTAAAGAGCGTACCTCGATCTGGTGCGGCGCTTTTCTCTTCGAGTGCTACTACTTCTGTCATCTCTGGATCTATGTGGACTATCGGGCTGTTCGGCATCGTCGTCTTGCTTCGTGCTCGCGGTATCGTCATCCTTTCGGTCTCTGCTGCGCTCCTTCTCGCGTTTTTCTCGTTCTTCCTTTTCTTCTTTTTCACGCTTCTTCTTCACTTGTGCCTTTTCTTCTTCCTGCTTCTAGAAAAACACAAAAGCAGAGTGGAAACCTCAATAATCTTGTTTGAAGAATTCGAAAGCATCGTCCATTTTTGTAATAGATTGGAGACACGTCAGTGGAAAACTCATCAAAATCGAAATCTGCAGTAGATATCGAAAGAACTGTCTTTGAAGCTGGTACCCTAAAATAGAACTGGGGAGCATTTTCATCGAATTTCCCGGTGAAAAACTTCAGGTTTCTCTTCGCCCTGCGACGGCTTTGCAATTTCAATTTGAATACCCGAAAGCAACCCAGAATCATGCAGAGTGCATCAAATTTACTCGAGACAATCGAATCAAACTATTCCAATCTAACTCGAGAAAGATGTTTGGGTTCCCAGAAAGCGATCGATGTCATCAATATGAAAACCCCATATAGTATCAACATTGAGAAAGTCATAATTCATCTTCTATGTGAGGTTTACTATGGACATGTATCCACCATTTAGAGAGCAGTGATGCCCCTATGCAATCTCCAAGAACATTCTTCGTAGATGTACTCACAACTCTGATGAATCTGCAGATAATGGATGGTCGACGTTCAGGTTACACAGGAAGCCTTAATAAACGAGAGGAAGACAAAGAGACAAAATTCCTCAACTGTTTTTTACTTATACAAGAAACTAATGACTAAAGGTTAGCACTGAAGGTGAAAATCATGTAAAAAGCGAAACATCAGCCGCTGAGTTAAAGAGTCGGAGGTCGTAAGCATGTACTCACAACACACGAACGAACCTCTCAAACTCAAACATTGGTATGAATTATTCTAAGGGAAATAACAATTGGCTAATTGTACTATTGAAAATTATATAGAAGAATAGATTATAAATTTCGTAGATATACCGATTATGAAGCGAGGTCGTCACGTAGATAAAAAAGGGTCGATCCCATCTTTTTCGCTATCTAAGCATGAGAGCAGCGCAAACGTGCGCGCACTCGTCACAGGTGAGTCTGTGCTTGCTTGCAAAAGCTTGAGATTCTGTTCCTGCGAATCAAAATTTCACAAAAACGTGGTGCAACCTTAGTACTGTACAATTTTGAAGGTGAGTGTCCATCAAATATGAGTTGTTATAAGGCATGTCCATATGGAATTGGCATACCACTGGATGATCAAGTGGATCAACAATAAACGTCGACAGGTACAATCGAATGTCTTTCATGTATCAGTATAATGATTAAAATATACCACAAAGAATAAATGCAAATACATGAACATTTTTAGAGCTCTCGATTATGATGATTGCAAAGAAAAACAAACATTGATGATAGGAGTTTTAGGCTTGCCGTATGTAGGAATAGTGATGAGCTACTTCCAAAGTTGGCAGACAATTCTATTAACTCTGATAATATCATCGAATCGGGTATGATTTTCCCACAATAGATATAATTAGCTAATCTAAAAATTTCCAGTGAGTATACACCACCGGTCAGGAGTTCGTTTACACCAGAAAATGAAAAGTCTCAATTAGAAAATCCTATGTCTGTGGCCTCGTTGGTCAAGATTGATACTAGTTCACTTGATTTCGTACCTTGAAATCTTTTCGGTGATTTTTTTCTGCGGCCCAACAGGTTTTCGATGGGTCGAGTCGAATTTTTGGGAGAGTTCAAAAAAATTAGGTCAACACTCAAATCTCTGCAAGTCAGACACAGGTTGATGAATTGAAATAAATCAAAGAGCATATAAAAGTAGAAATCAAGAGATTCAGGGTCCGTTTCTAAAAATTATTCTATGTTCCTCGTGGTCCGATGAATGACGGTCTTTTTGACGAAAAATTCCACTCAAAAATTCAACTAGTCATTGAGAAATCATGCAGGGACTCTTATTTCAACTACCATAAGCACTATGTTTAGTTTCATCCACCGACAACACGGGGGATTTTGAGAGATATCAAAGAAATATCACCGTGAGTCCGACTTCCACACTTTTTATAAATTTTGAGACTCTTTTTCGAGGAAAAATCTGTCTCTAGAAAAACACTTACAGCTCGAACGAGAAACAACTTGAAATAAATTTTGGTAACGAATTTGAAGCTCTGAACTTCCATCTGTTTTATGCTTCGTGAATCATTCTGTTCCATCAGCTCATGTCTATAACTTGCCGAAGTCTGAGAGTTGACCCAATTTGAGAATGTTCCCATGAATTCGACCCGACCTACGCGAAACCTGTTACATCGCAAGGAAGAAACCATAAAGAAACCTTGAAAAACTTTCGAAAAGCGACCATATGGAATCATTTTGGATCATAATAGCCGCAGAAATTGAATTTTCTGATTTGGAAAATCTAGTTCGAGGGGTGTACAAACTATTCACCAGTAGCAGCTCAAGCCGATTTGTGAAATAACAGGTAGCTGACTATTCTGATTGTTATCATTTTGTTGTGCGAATGTGATTCATAATAGGTGGTTTGATTCATCGCCGAGAAGCCAGTTTTTCTGGGAATATCAAGACCTACACAAATGAATTGAAGATACACTTGAACACTTGGACTGATTGTCTAGATTCTAGGATACCATTTTGCCGAGTCGCTTATCAATTCAAGGTCTCACCTGCAACCCCAATTTTTTTAGCCTCGGGGCTCATTTGTAACGAGGATTCACTGAAAGTAATATTCAGAGACAAAAGAATGAATAAACGATTCCAAGTTCCTTGTTTTCCGCCTTGAGCGCGGGAATGAGTCATAATCGTTCTATTTGTCTACTTGATTGAAAAACCAAGCCGGTAAGGAGGTAAATTCCCGTCACCTTACACACAAAACGATTTATGATACCCTTTGATGGTTTACACACGATTTTTGAATCCTATATTACTCCAATGACGTGTTTGAAATGTACAAAGATTGACGGCCTTTCACTCAACCACGCAATTATTATCGAACTAATGCTCTATCTAGCGCGGTTGAATCAATGGACAAATCGACGCCTCTTACGAAGATTAACACCTCTTTTCTTGTGACTGGCGATAATTAACGTTTATTCGTTGTGAACACGAAGATTAACGGATTCCCCTTAGGTCCACGAAAACTAACACTTACTCCTTAGTGGCACGAAGACTAACACTTACTGCTCAACGGCCGATGAAACTAGCACTTACTCCTGAACGGTATGAAGACTATAACACACTTGCACACGTTCTCGTTCAAAGGGACGGAGACCAAGTATTTCGTCTTAGGGACACGAAAAAAAACACATTCTCCTTAGCGGCACGAAAATTACCTCATCCGTAGACTTCATTCACGGAGCGACGGAGACTGTAAGTATTTCGTTTAAGACGAAGCACTTATAATCTCCGTCCCTTCAAGAATGGAGTCTACGAATGTGCTAATTTTCGTGCCGCTAAGGAGAATGTGTTACTTTTCGTGGCCTTGAGTCGGAATACTCGTAGTCTTCGTCCCTTCAAAAAAAAAAATGCGCGAATGTGTTAATCTTCGTGCAGTTTGAGGAGTAAGTGCTACTCTTCGTGGTCTTAAGCAGTAAGAGATAATCTTCGTGGCGCTGAGGCGTGAGTGTTGATCTTCGTGGCGTACACAGTAAGTGTTAATCTTCGTGGCCGTAACAAAGCAAATGCTAATCTTCGGCACCCTTGTTAGTCTTCGTGGGTGTTAGCGGATGTGTTTATCTTCGTAAGAGGCGTCGAAATGTTATCCGAGTATATTTTCATACGTTGCTGTTCAAGATTGAAAAGTTGTTAGCTCATAGTAAGCCAAATGTGATGCAAGTACGGTGTGAGTATGTGTGTGTAACATTGGTAGCTCAAGCAGAAAGAGCAGGGCCCGACGAGCGTGCTTCAAGAGGACTACAGATAAGGAAAAAGTGAAGATGATTTACCATGGGATCGAAACATGTGTACGTGCTCAAGCATTCAGTGGTCTAATTTCAGTATACATTTACTGAGAAAGATGTACCCGCTAAGCATAAGACAGAGCGAGCAAGATAAGTTTTACCAGTGATCTTGTATTCCAGAATTTTCATGGATCTGCTCTGGACGTGAGAGTGTAAGGCTCGAGAGCGAAAATGGTACTGCAACATTTGCAACGTATGAAAGTAGGGTATGAAATCACTCGCACTTAGTTCCACAGTTACATACCAATTTTTTCGCGACCACGCTTTGAAAAAATCGAGTAAGCAGCCCTTTGCATCATCAAATGGTTTCAAGAATAATCGGTGTTTAAATATCGGTGTGTGATTATGTAAATTGTAGCTAATGCAGCCAAGTCTATCAATTTTCGGAGGTTAATCGAATGGACGTTGTATTCATGTCTCAATTTCCAAAATTATGTTATTTATGAATTCCATGCATATTCAAAGAGATCATATACTCTTGAAGATACTAATGCTCAAACTCTGCTTCAGATTAAACCAAATATTCAAGTAACAGCAATACGCGAGATCATTCATAGAATGCAAAACAAATTTGGACTGATTAACCATGCGCGGTTGCCTTGTTCCTGTAAAAGGCAACGATTTGTTGATAGTAAAATTTGAGGGAGTATGTCGACGCATTCATGGATAGATGATCTAAATTAATTGTGGACCATTTCATTCATTGTGAAGAAATGTATCATTGGAATATTGTTGATAAATTTCACAGGAGACAACCGAATAGTGAGCCACAATAGAATCAAATAAAACTCTTTCAAGCTTAACCGGATGGGATATGGAAGTTTCAATCAATTGAGATTTTGAATAGATTAAACGTCATCAGTCATAGAGCTGGTTGAACATTTTTGTTGGTGGTGAATTTTACTCACGGTATACGAAGGCTGCTGGCAGAACCGAGGGGCGTTGGACGAGCACCTATGGTACTACGTACATGTCTGTTCGTGTGAGAAGGCCGTGCAACACTGGCTGTTTACACAAAATAAAGAACAACTGAACGGTCTCCGTCACGACGGGCATCAGGTAATGTAAAATTTTTCGGTCCGTATGCTTTGCGGTAGTGATACTCATATCGATCACTGTACTTTACAGAGACTCTGCACTTTGCTGCTATTTCGTTCCAATCAATAATACTTGGGAAGAGGGAAGCTAATTGACTGTTACCGAAGCGCGTTTGAGTAGTGAGAAACAACAGAGACAGGAAAACTTGGTATTAAGCTTCTTCTTGTCTCAGGCTGCAGTCATACCTTCATGTTTTTTTAAATTTCAAACCTCTGAGAGAATCACCTACTCTCAGCTCCAACAGCAGCATGGATCTTAATTGGGTTATAAGCTATCCATCAGTGTGAGAATTAGAAAAGTTTTTTACCTTCATGACCTCTCGGAATTTCCCAATTTCTCTTGTTATCAAATCTCGTTTACTTTCTTCTATCTCAGCGTCATCTAGATTAAGAGCTTTCGCAACTATGGTTTTAATCGGTTCTTCTGAAAATGACACACATTGATAATCTTGTGAAAAATTTTATGTATTAAAGAATTATTACTCTTCAACATGAATTACCTGAATTATTTGGAACGATTTCTAGATCTATTAAATGTTCCGAAATTATTTGTTGTATCCTATCTACAGCTTCTGTGTCCACAGATTTCATTCGCTCATCTATATAATCATCATTATCCTCAGCTTCACTGCTTTCTGGCAAAGCTTCATCTTGGAGAGGTGATAAACTTCCTTTTAATCTCTTGCGCTTTTCAGCTATTGAAATTTATGAAATAATTTATCAAGACTCGATTCATTTCTGGTACTCATCTGTACATGAAATTATGAGAGTTGGATATATTTACCTTTGAATTTATCCAATACAACTTTCGTTTTGGCATCTACTTTAACTACTAATTTTTTGCTACCAATTTCCATATCATGGAGGAGTCTTATGGCTCTCAATGCAGCATCTGGACCAGCAAATTCACAAAATCCAAAAGCTTGAACTCTTTTCCATGAGAGCACATGACCACATGCCCCAAGTATGTGCCTCATCATGACATCTGGCGCTCTATCCATTATATTACCAACAAAGACTGTAACAGGCGGGCCAGTCTCACGTTCTCTTCTAACAGGACGAGGAGGATCAGATTTTGGTGGTGGGTTTCTATTGTACCGTACAGCTGGAGCAGAAGTCTGCATAGCTGATACCGGCGTGGGTACAATCTGTGAAATTAGTGATAAAAGTGATAGATTGGTTTGATCATCGACATAATCCTGGATAATACTCATTTTTTTATGCAAAAATCTGCAAATCTAGACTTACGTGAGGCATAGGCATAACTCCGCCAATAAGTGGAGGTGGAGCACCCACCATATATGGCATTGGTGGCATGCCAGGGATACCCATAGGCGTTTGGCCAGGGTATGACATGTTTCTCAATAGTCAAGTAAGCTGTCTAAGTAGCAAACCTTGTGCCAAGGAATATCCAAAGAACTCAATGTCTGGAAGTAGAAATCTTGAAGTTACTCATGGGGTTTTTACACTTTGGTAAGGCAAGCTGTCCAATTCTCAGAGAGATCAAAACCAGTGAAATCAAGTATAAATTTGACCAACGAATCTTCATACATACATCAATTGATACAAAAGCTGAAGCATGAGTTGGAACAGCATGAGATATTTCAGTCATGATTCTCACTAAAGATGTGATTGCCTCAGTTATTAGCAGTCAACAACACATCTGAGAATCGACCAACAAATTCTATGTGCGCAACTTCATAACACAAGCAGAAAACACAGTAGCAAGAAAGTTGTGCAGTGCGTTCTGTACATTGTGAAATATGAGTGAGATGAACGCAGAAACGATTGAAATCAACTTTGATCACTGCAAGGGATTACTCCAGGGATCAGATAGAGACTACGGATATTGAGAAAGAGGAGGGAAGAAAAATATGGACAGAAGAGAAGGAAAGAGAGAGAAGTGGAGAAAGTGATAGGGTACAATGGGATAGAATATCAGAAGCGAATGAAGGGGTGAGATAGTGTGGGATACAGCAATAATTTTTGGCCTGCGTTAATTTTCTGTATGGATCGGGCATGTATGAGTGATCCGACAAATAAATACCTTTTTAAAAAATCATCCCGTTGAACCCAACATCGTTCATGTAGCAGTGTTGCAGAAAACCAAGGCCACATTTGCAGGTAATCAATCAAACCATTGGATCAGCTCTGGTATGGCTGGTATCTCAGTCCGATGAATGATGAGGCTAGAATACGGAGTTGAAGGCTGTAGGTATACGTGGACCCGATATTACAGATCTTGGAGACGATGTCAGTGGAGACCAGCACTGGTTATCGGCGAAATAATAATCAGCTCAACCATAACCCTAATAACGTGGTATGGCGTGGCTTGGCGTGGCTGTGGGCGTGCGCCATCGCGATCTACTGGTTTACCCGGTGCCCGGTGCTCGCGCTGACGATGACGATTGACGATGCGGTGCATGGGTGCCGGGCCGGGTACTAATACAGATAAGAAATATACCTAATATATATACCTCATGTACGTACATATATGGTGTATATATATGGGAACGAGCAGAATAATAGTGTAAGTAGATATATATGAGTAATATCGCGATAACTTACCCGGAACGTGTGACGGTCTTTCATTATTTCGACGAACAATTAAGCTCCAAATCGCTCCTATTCTGTTGAAATACATTTGGAAATAAATTTCTAGGTCGATCCGTTCACTCCACTTTTTTTATTTGTAAATATAAAGATTAATAGGGTCGAAATGTCTGTTATACATTTGCAGATTTCCAGCACTAGCGTCGGAGTAAGAGTCGCTAAGGGTATGCTCAAAAATTTTCCCCGAAGTAATTATAATACGCCCAGAACCCGTAGTTTAGTCCCCAAGCCGCGTGCCCCAATCTTCTTATGAGATTTTCACTAAAAATGAGAAATTTTATTCTAATGCTCACACCGTATCTAAATTAAGTCTCATTCACTTTGTAGTTGACGAAAATACAAGGTAATGCTTCAAATAATCAAATCCCAGTGCGAGAAAAGATCCACTTTCAAAGTTTTGAGTGCTGCATATTCGTACCCGAAAATCGGACATATAAATCCGGATCACGGATACGATGAAAATCTTGATTTAAAGCTAGGTATCGCGATTTCTGCAGTAATGACAATCATTCTCACTTATTGTGCTTATCGATTATCTGTCGTTTGGGCCCAAGCTCGGCCCAAGCAAAGCACTGTACATTCTATTGCAAACGTGCTGTTTGCGGCATTTTGCATCATTTCACATGGATCCTGAGGCACCGGAAAAGCTCTGATGAAATTTCGCGCAGACACTGCAGCTGTTACTGCATCAAAAAACGAAGAGAATTTCTTATGAATCGTGTCTATCGGCTAAAAATTTGCGTAAAGGCGATTTTTTTGATAATTTTCATTTTTGGCCCCACTGCAATGTGCGCCATCAGATCAGAGCTATACACTGGCCTTCGGCTAGATCACATCATTTTGTCAAAGCGCTTCACACACGCTTCATCTATTTCTCGAGTCTTTGATCATTCTGAACAATATAGGTCAAATAGTTTATTCATGTGTATACGTCATTCACCCTTCTCCCTGCGCTCGCGTCGGCGAACCAAAACGTAAACTCAAACATAAAATCATTGTTTAAAACTGGATGATTCGAGCTAAACTCATTCTTATCCATTCTTCAATTCAAATATCGAATACGTACTATTTCCCTAGATTTAGTATAACACAGCTATATATTGACGGCTATATATATATATATAGCGCGATCCACCTTGTCCGCCATCTCCAATTATCTCCATCAACAACAGTCAACAAACTGAGCGTACGCTGTTTGCTGATCCGTGATGTAGCATGTAGCTCGCAATCCTCGATTTAAATTCTCTGTTGCCTGAAGAAACTACTGTATCCAGTTCAACCCATCCTAGATGTTTCCATTGCTTGGTACTCGGCGAAGACGACTCAGCAGGATGAGAGAGAAATGAAATGGAGTGAGCAGAGGGTAGTGTTATTAGCTCGAATGCAAAACGGTTCCGAGGAAAACGTACATACATCCATCTGGTTTGTCTGTTTAGCTCTGTCATTTGTGGAGAAAAATAGTTGCACGAGTATTCTAGCTCGAGGTGAAGCATATTTGGAATTACTTCGTGGATACAGAAGAATGTGGTGAAAAAATTCAAAGTGAACACATCCATTCTATGAGACACACGGACTTGTATAGGAAATGGCTGAACGCAGACCGTCGTCCGCGCGGTCAGGGTAGCCGTTGCCACGGATGATGGCCGTCATTCTGTCTGCACTCATCAGCCGGCGAATGTTCACAAATTGCCTGTCAAGCCATATCTGGCGATCTCCATCATTATCACTTCCCGATCCTAGTGACAGCGTCTTCACAATCAAACACCAGCTGCCCTGCCAGTAATAATCCTTAGGGTGGGTCTTGAAAATTAATCACCTTCACATCTTCTCTAGTTCTGACAATGAACTGATGGGGCCAATCGGATTCAATTAGCATAAACTCTTCGGTCCGTAAACTCTTTGCTACGGTACCTGCCCCACTGGGAATGGTGTCAAACTAAATTTTTTTCTTAAAATCTCTTTCTCAATGTGCAACTAGCATCACTACAAAGAGATGTATCCAAAATGTCATGTAAGTTTTCATTCTCAACTTTCAAGCTTGATACACCTAGGACTGATCTTGAATTATATTCAACTACTTCATCAATATTAAATACTTCCTTAACAGTAGTTAGCTTGGACTCCGGGTGAGTTATAATTCTGCTTTGTTATTGTTTTCAAAGTAAGAGTTCAAATTGTGCAATCTGTGATTTTTACGTGGTACAAAGCCAACAAATCATGCTCAGAGTCTGATCGATTCTTCGATCAAATTTTAGATTTTTTGATTTTCTGAGTATCACTACAGCCTCCCCTCTTCACAGCATTTATCATCGAGTTATAGTTTAACATTGATAACTGCTATTGTTTGTGAGTCACCTAAACTATCCAGCAATTAAATCTGTGTGTAATCTTGTCTGTGTATAAGACTTTGTAACATTAAAATGTTTTCATTTGCGTAGAGCTGATGAGGCCATGATTTTTCAATTTTTGGACCATAATTTGCAATTTTTATTGCAGATTGCACAGCAAGAACAATGGCACCAAGAAGAGTAGAGGATATACCTCTCAAAAGAGTTGCAGCATTTGGATGTAGGCTTCCATCTCGGCTCCCTGCTGGAGAAATCTTGACTGACATTTCAAAAAATCAATGGAGACTTGGAGGTTCCATAGGCTGTGGTGGTTTTGGTGATGTATATCTAGGTAACTAATACAGTCAGTTTTTTCTAGCAGGCGAGGAGCAACTTGAATTTGATTGTTCTGTTCATTTGCAGCATCAAACGATGTCCATAGGCCAGTTGGCTCAAATGCAAAGTATGTCATCAAAATTGAGCCACACAACAACGGGCCTCTCTTTGTTGAGATGAATTTTTACATAAGAGCTGCTCGCAAGCCTATGAGTAAATTAATTTTTTCCCATGCTAATCACCCCTTAAATAGGATGAATGTATCCTTGTATGACCACAAAACTGTTATGGTTCTTTTCAGTCGACAGCTGGTGTGAAGAACAAAACTTACTTCAAGTGGGTATACCATCATATGAAGGATCGGGATCCCATGTATATAAGGGTGAAAAATATCGATTTTTAGTAATGTCTCGCTACGGCATTGACGTAGGTAAATTATTTATTTCAAATGGCAGGAGACTATCTAATAAACTTATTAATAGTCTTGCTGTTCAAATGGTCAGTAATGCATTGCCCACGCATTAAAATCTTATTTACATTCTGATCATGATGTAATTTTTATATTTAACAGTTATATGCTCTGGAATATATACATGGCCAAGGATATGCCCATTCTGACGTAAAAGGATCAAATATCTTATTGAAGAAAAGTTGCCAAGAATATCGAACAGAGTTAGAAAAAACACAAGCTTTTCTTGTAGATTTTGGTCTAGCGTACAGGTTCCGGACAAGTAATGGAGTTCACAAACCCTTTGTGCATGATGAGAGAAGAGCCCATGAGGGAACTCTGGAATATACCTCTCGTGATGCTCATCACGGCAGTGAGTATTCTGATCTGTCAAACTGAAATTTATTCAACAATTATATTGTGACTGCGCACAGTGTTGACTTAATGCAATGCATCATAAATTGCAGCTCATTCAAGACGCGGTGACTTAGAGACTTTGGGATATAATATACTACAGTGGCTATGTGGAAGACTGCCTTGGGAGGATGAAAATGGAGGACTATCATCCTCTGCAGACCCTGATGATGTACATGAGAAAAAAGAGAGCTACTTGATGAACATTGAAAATTTTATGAAAGAATGTTTTGGGGACAAAAAAGCTCCAGGTTACACTCAACTCTTCAATATGCTTTTGTTTCATTCCATAATTAATGGCCTCTTACCTCATTACAGAAAATATTACGAACTATATGACGTACATTGCAAACTTGAAGTTTGAATCAAGGCCGGACTATGCGTATCTCCGAAGCTTGTTTAGGCAAGACCTAAGTTTTGAGAAACTATTCGG
Organism: Eretmocerus hayati; assembly: GCA_029851415.1. Taxonomy (NCBI): domain Eukaryota; kingdom Metazoa; phylum Arthropoda; class Insecta; order Hymenoptera; family Aphelinidae; genus Eretmocerus; species Eretmocerus hayati. The sequence goes on along the minus strand of CM056742.1, from coordinate 191,210,577 downwards.
CAAACGGTATTCGTACGCAAATGAGAATCACTCGGCTGTAGAAACTCCGAAAAAACCTTACTTGAGAGGAAGGAAGCCATGTAGACCAGTAAATGGGGAGGTACAAAACTTGAGTTTTATCTGACATCAATTTGAATCAAGTCTGGAGTATTGCTTGAATTTCTCGTCCCGTAAAGGCTTTAGAATTCAAACACTTTCTTCATATCTCTGTAATCGAAAGTTTTAAATCTTGAGCTAAAAACACTTGATCACCTTTATGTAAATGTGGTTGAGATAATAATAGTTACGATGAAATTTGAAATGCTGGTATTTTCATAATTTAGCAAGTTTGGATAAAGCCATCAGTATGTATCGAGTATTCAATTATATTGTTAATTTTTGTAAAATTGCTTGAAGCAAGGATTAATGTGTGGAATCCAACATTTAATATATTGTGAATAGTATGCTCGCTTTGCCCCATTCTAACGACGTCCTTGATTACATTCACCAAAGCTCATGAATTATGTCAGCTGATGACAGATCTTTTCATTGTAACTCTGATCCAAAACTAATGATCGATATTTTAGGTACGAATGACTCGAAATGCCCAACTACTAGTCGAACAACAGAAGAGAGAGAGTGGTTTCAGCTGGGAGGCTGTTCTTGCCTGCCACCCAGATAAATTGGCCAAAATCAGTATTCAACCACCTTTGTCGCCTCTGACTCCTCCACCATCGCCAACCCCTCCTTCTTTGCCCACTTATGCTATGATAGCAGTGTTACAAAAAATGAAGGACCGGCAAAGTGGCTTAATGAGGCAACGGATCAATTCAAAGTCTTCAGAGTAAGTCATTTTTTTTGCTTGGTTATGGTAGCCGGAATTTTGGTTCGGAATTATCAGTCCAGCATCATATGTGTACTCCCTCGAGTTCCCAAGAATGTTACTATTCTTGATATGTCGTCCGATTATCCGTGGTGTGTGTCTGCTTTAAAATCGTCGAACTATCATTGAGCATTTAGTCAATGCTAATGAATTACGATTAAGAATGTCATTCTGTCACATATTAAACCAGGTCTTCAGAGAATAAATCCATACTATGTCAATAATTGCAATTTGATACAACTCGATTGGTGAAACTTACGCGTGTTTTAAGCTGCTTGTATTCGGAGAAAAATGCAGAAATACAGTACCCGTCAAAATTAATGGATCACGTATAGTATTCCAGAATCAACGATAATATAGAAACTTTCCATCGTACGAGAATTTTGATAAAAGGATCTTGAAGATTACAAAAAAACCTATTGATTTATGGGTTCAGAAAATTTTTTCAAGAATTTTTCCGTGCTGATAATCGAGGCGGGAAATTGGAAGAAAAATACTCGCAGCGGATCACCTGTAATTTTGACGAGAGTTATCCGATCACAATAATTCCAACGGGATGTTGTAGATCGTTCAAGTTTTTTTCTACGACCTCTCTGGTCCGAGCCACGAGCTCCGGGAAGAAAACTTTCTAATGCATGGTTCCTTATGGAGATATGGACCATGCGCCAACTCCGCTTGCTCAGGGTCTGTTCTACTGTCAAAAACCGCCCCAAAAATTATCAAACCACATGTTTTTGACGTAAAATTGTCTGAATTTCTTGAATGTACTATCAGATTTTTGCTTGGATGTGGTCACCTGTTGTTTTTGTAACTTTTGCTCCAAAAACTCACTCAATTCCAGATTAGCTTGTCCAGGTCACATTGGGGTAAATCTGATAGCATATTCGAAAAATTTAGACAATGTTACGTCGAAACCATGTGGTTCTATAACTTTTGGGGCGGTTCTTGACGGTAGAACAGCGCATGAGCAAGTGAAGTTGGCGCGTGGTCCAGTATCTCCATAAGGAACCATGCATTAGAAAGTTTTCTTCCCGGAGCTCGTGGCTCGGACCAGAGAGGTCGTAGAAAAAAACTTGAACGATCTGCAACATCCCGTTGGAATTTTTGTGATCGGATAACTCTCGTCAAAATTACAGGTGATCCGCTGCGAGTATTTTTTTTTCAATTTTCCGCCTCGATTATCAGCACGAAAAAGTCCTTGAAAAAATTTTCTCAACCCATAAATAAATAGATTTTTTCATGATCTTCAAGATGCTTTTTTTTAAATTCTTGTGCAATGGAACGTTTCAGAGTTATCGTCGATTTTGTGATACTACGCTTGATCCATTAATTTTTGGCGGGTACTGTAAATCAGAAAGTTACGAGAATTCCTGGAGAATTTCTATGGAAACTGTATTCAAATTCTCCATTGCAGCAACGATCTCAGGGCAAAATGGATGACACCAGCCATGGAAGAAGTTGCGCAGTTGAAGAAGAAAAATCTAGAAAAACAAGAGATGATGGAAGACAGCATAGAAACAAAGAGACTTACGCGCTCTCGCGTAGCGCAACTCAAGGGTAAGAACTGGCTCTTTGACATATTTTGTAATTGACAATATTGTTCTCTCACTATGAACCTTGCTGTTACCGAATTCTAGGAAAAGAAAAGTCAGCAAAAAGATCGCTGCTGACTGACCCACGAACCCATTCGAAGAAACGGAAACTATCCTACTGAACACTTGAACTGCAATTTCAATCTCTACTCGAACAAGTTGTAGGAAATTACTCGTAACTCATAAGTATGTTAATTACATTCATATTCAGAGGATTTTGACGTTGTTGCAGATGAATGAATCGTGACTCTTACAACGTTCCTGGAAGACTGACTAATCAACATGTTTTGAAAGAAAGATGATACATAGATTTTATCATAACTCCATCTTACAAATTTCGTAGATCATTTTAACATAGCTTGCATCGAGTCATCTTTCCGCTTTGAGTCATAGTACAATCGTAATTCTTTCAATAGTGTATCAATTAGAACAACAGATCAGCTGAAGACACAAGCATTTGACGAATTTGTTGTTATAAAGTAATTTAGTCTCAAATATTACTTTTTAAAACTTCTTTGAAATGATAAATTTTTTTGCAGAATCATGGAAGAAGTAACAAATGTCAATCATTGCGATCGTAACATGTTGTTAGTGTAGATGAGCATGTAAATAAGATACATACTTACTTCACTTTTTCGTGATGTGTATAAATTATTTCTTCATCTAAGTTTACTTGTATCCTATACATGTTGAGTTTGAGCCGATTCACTCAACGGGGTAGTTACAATATGAGTAAAGTAGGCCGACATGCCTGTTAGACTAAAAACCGGAATCCAAGGAAAATCTCAAAAGATATAGATCCATGGTGGTTGTAAAGCTAAGTCTAGACTACAAAATACTCCTAAATCCCATACGTATTTTATATGCTAATCAGTAGGACCGGAGACTGTAGTAAAATGTTTTGAAGTACTGCAAAAATATACTCTCCACAGTACGTTTGCATATTAAATGTGTATTTTGCTCTAAATTCTTCCTTAACCATGCCTTGTGACAACAAATTTGATTGACTTTGGAAATTGAAAGTCTGGAACATCACTTCAACCTGGTCTAAGTGATTTCGTCTTGAGTCAACGCTCTTGCACGGGTGGAATATTTTTCTGCGGGTGAATCCCGTTTGGACGACAATGGTCCAACAAACATTCAACTCGAATCTTGCCTACGCGGACAAAAACAATGTATCTCGCCTTATGTATCTTTCCTCTCAATCCGGAACGGACTCATCCCACGAGAAGTGTACAGAGTAACTTTCAGTGGATCAATAAAAAAATCAGAAGCTCTACAACATATTTGGTTATAGGACCAACCATTTTCATGATCAATTGTCATCATTTGCTTCAGACTCATGGTTTATGTAACTTTCCTCTTCCGGTCATTTACCCAGACGAGATTCATTTTCAATCTCTTCATTATTCACGTACACACCTCAAGGAGGTCCCTTTTTGGTAGAGAATTAACAGCGATATTTTGAAAAAATTCAAAGTATACCTTTATGATACTGATACGAGATTTCTACTGAATTTTCAAAACATGGGGTTACCTGTGAGCCGAGAAATTAAGGTTTGATTTTTTGCGAATTCAACACGCCGTCTTACAGAAAACGTGCGCTCTCTAAGCTCCTTTTATCATTTTCCGGTTGACTTGGCTCTTGTTTAGCTCTTTTACATTGTCTGAACAATTAATATATTTCTTGTATCACTATATAAGATGAGATAAGTCTTAAAAAATCATAAAAAGACAATACAGATCTATATGATATGATAAACAAAAGTGAAATCATTCACAGTCAATATGCATACGAATTTGACGTAAGTATCGCGATTCGACATATAATTTAACAATCCAAAAAATCATGTTCAAGTTGAGTCAATTTTAGTTTATTACATCCGTATGGATTCCTCTATAGGTTCATCATATTTCTAACTTAGTCATTACTTTGAGCAAATTGGCAGGAAACCTCATCAATATGTCTGAATAGCTTCTCTCAGGGCTTCCAGATTAATTATATAAAGATCATGAAATGCTTTCAGCTACAATTGAATTGTTTGAAGCTATTAACATGGGACTTCGAGTGTCGGAAATTCCTCGTACAAAAAGGGGGAAAAAACTTGATATCTATAGTCTAGTTGTCTACAGACTGATTGATCATTGAAATTATACCTTTTTCATGATATTTCTTACATAATGGATCATCTTCTTTAACAACAAATGAGAGTACAGCTTTTTGGTAATAATCAGGTATGATTTCTATGTTACTAATGACTGAGGCTAAGAGATGAGCTCTCTCACAAAAGATGCCTGAAAAATGAAATATGTTGAAAAGATTGATGGGATAATCAAAGATTGTTCAAGGACTTCTGCATACCTGGTGCATCAAACATCAGATGAGAGAAATGGACATGGAGATGATAGTAAGATGGTTGGTAATGAAGATATATTCTGAGTTGAGATGCAGGTAAGTTGAAACGTTTTTCTATCTCATTTGTGCCTTTCTGGTGTATGTTCTTGAGCAGGGCTAAATGAGAGCTATCCAGATGTCTCAGGGATTTGATTTTCTTCCGTGCTATGACTAATATATTTAATGTGGCCAGGCTACCATCCCATTTCAAGTCTGGCAACATTATGAATCCTGTTTCTGGGTCTTCATCTTCATAAATAATTTTATCTTGCTCAGCCTTGTGACTGAAGATATTATCTATCCACTAAAAGCATAATTCTGTATCAACTACTGAATTTGGGTTTGATTACCAAAAAAAATAGTTCATTACACACCTGCAATGAAAAAGTATCATTTTCTTCCAGATGAGGTAGTGTAACATCTTTGTAGATCTGGTATGTTTCATCCACAAGATATAGCTCTTTTCTGATGAACTTATCCAAATGCTTTTGAGATGCTGGGTGAATTATTGTTGTATTTAAGCCTGAAATAGATTTGATGAGGTTGAAAATAATAGTGCTTTATGGGACATATCACTTTGGACAGTTTTCTTGTTTTATAGTAAGCAATTAGGATAGAAAGAGTGCTACTGTAGGTAAATGAAAATGCTCAAAAATATAGAATAGAGTTACCCATTTCATCTCGGGCTGACTTAAAATGGAAATCAAGTATGACAATTTCTGAGAATAGAGCATATGTTAGATCTAATAGACAATCAGAGGATCGTCTGACACAGTCCAAACCAATGAAATTATGCCTTGCTGTGGTTCAAATGTTTGAAATTGATTTTGTATCATATCTGATAAAAAAACTTGAGAGCTCCGGTGCAAAAATAAACCTCAATCGACCATGATGCAGTGAGCATATCGAATGAGGTACATGGTCGTGCACAGCTTGTTTCCAAAAAGCACTTACCATTATGCTCCCTTGTGGGGAAACACTCATAGTTTCCATAGACATCATTGCTGAATGACTTTCTAATGATTGTGCCTTCATTAAAGAAGCCTCGCTTAAGGTAAATGTTATCTTCAGGAAAGACTTTTTTTTCTAGTATTACAACAGCAGGGCTTTCATAGCCAGTGAATGTTCCCTGCACAAAAATCTGCTTTCGAGTGTTGTTGACATCCAATACTCGTTCCATGTGAAAGTTCGCAAGACTGAGTGAGGAGTCATGAACGCTGTTTTTTTTCAGTTGATCACAATGATCATTGTCCACATTGTCTGATGGGAGCTTCATTTTTTTTGTCGGCGAAATGCATTCATCCGCAACTGTAGCACTGATCACTCCACCAATACCTTGGTCTGCCATCTTCCGATGATAGTATTTGGCCTTGTGTGTAAAGGGTGATTGCTACTAATTGCTACCACGCTATTAATTACTATTGTGAGTCCAACTCCGCAAGAAGAGTGAGCGTATGTTTTCTGCAAGTATTTCAATTGATTTCAACAAGTTTCCAGTTTTTTTACAACGATTCACCGGTAACCTCTCCGGCCCCGAGCACGATTTTTCCGGATCACAGAGTGTCTAACCTTACCTGGGGTTTTAAGTTCGAGTTCGTGCGGTTGAGTCAGTTGTGTGACCGTCACTAATATCCCCACATGCCCCACACAAACATCATACATGTGAATTCCGCCGTGTTCACCACAACTCTGACGGTCAAATGGCTTGAACCTTGAACTGACTTGAATGTTATTTTACATACCATCTTCAGCAATCTTCAGTCATCGTGCTTCAGTCCATGTCAGAGATTAGAGGGTCCCTCGATCTAATCTCTGTCCTTGTCAGTCGATGTTGACTGGAAAAGCTGGAAAAACCGATAACTTTCATCCCTCATTCTACCAATCAAACTAAATACATTGACAATATGCAATCATATATCTTAATACAGTTCTCACTTTTCCGGGATAAATCATTGAAAAATAGCCGCTTAGTCAGCGCTGATCCGTCCTGAGTCTGCTCGAGTCGCAGAACTTGACGTGATTATAGAGAAAAAATAGAGAATCTTTTGATTCCATTGATGAGAAATATCTCTAGTGGTTAGCTTCGTCATCTAGCTAGAGAAAAATCCTACGATCAATCCCAGCTCGTAAAAGTGAAAGATTTTCTTCGAATAATTTTCAATTTTTAATTCAATGATTACGGACTACAGGTAGTGGAAAGGGGGACAGAGAGGAATTTTGGTATAAGTGGAGATGATTCATAAGCGTAGCGGCATAAAAGTGTATAATATTGAAACCCAAATAAAGTATGAAGCTACAAATTTTCGAGATTTCACCCTTTGAGATGAGTAATGCTTCCGCGCCGAGAAACTCAAGGCAGCTACTATTTATAAACTGATGATTTCTCATGGATGAGATTCCTGATTCCATATAAATGGTTCAACCTCGGGAGGTGTATGATCAATTGTCAATCTGATGAACATAATTACCCTTTTTTTCTTAAAACACTACCCGATGGAGATATATTTCTTGCTGTTTGCGAATGATGATAAGATTCAAGTGTTACGGTCTGATCAACGTGGTTCTATAAGGAGGCAATAGTTATAGCCATTAAATTGGACACAAAATTTTGAATCTAACCATGGATGCGAATTGATCATCAGTCCCGGAAAATCGCGACGTTTTCTCGCACCAAGAAGCGAATTGGAAAATGTCGAGGGCCTCGCCCAGAACTTGGAGCACTTACTGTGATGGTAATTTGTTTTCCGACGTCTCATAAAGGAGCACATGCACGAATCACACAGTTCACACGATAATCGAGAAAGCTCTGGTAAAAGCTGGACCACCTGGTGCGGTTGAATTTCGCGGGTGGCTCTCCACATTCCACCCGACCGCCAATCGGATACCACGTTTACGCGGCTGCGCATTGATGCCTGCGAGGTTTTTTTTTCGCGAACGCTCAAGCCGCTCTACCGCGGAAGTTCTATCAGTGTCTCAGTGTCACTTTAGTCCTACTTTAGTGTCACTATGAGTGACTATGAGTGTAACACTGCACACAGCGTCATCCAGGGCCATCGGTGAGCAGTATCAGAACTCAGAGCAACATTAGAGTTAGTTGTGCATGAATTCTAGGGCCCACGGCGCGATTTTACAGTTTGTTGCCCATCATAGAATAACTACCAAGCTCCCTGGCCTAGCGAGTTGCAGATTTGTGCATTCCGTGGTCGCGACCACGCATCCTCAGTGATAATACAGTTTTGGTGCGTGCGGTGCCGTGATCGCGCGCGAGGGAGAGCTCCACGTGATCGGTGGCAAGTGCGGGCCCGACAACCGCTGCTACGTGCCGTTCGGTTGCCAGAGACAGTGCTCTCGTGGCCGCTGCGCGACGTCGTCCGACCCGTTGATGCCGCCGGAGCTCGGCCTCCACGGTGGTAGGTGTTCTGTGGTGAGTGCTGCCGAACCCCGGGTGCTCCCATCAGTCAGCATCGGATGGCCCGATAGAGATATGGAGATGTCGGACGACAGCAGCAGCAGCATCCCGCCGCCGCCGCCGCCGCGAGCGAGCCTCGCACCGTCTTCTGCTGCAGCGAGCAGGTGAGCCAGCCAGCCCCGTCAGCGAGTGCACCGCGGTGCTCGCCCCGACGAGCCCCAGCGCAGCCCAGGGTGCGTCAGCCCCGAGCAAGCCCCCCGCGGCAGCCACGGCTTCGCCTAACCTCAACTCTCTCGCTCTCTGGCTCATCTCGTTGGTCATCCGCTGCTGTGTGTCACACGCACGGGACGCACGCCGTTGCGTCCACCGCGCGGACGAGTGCGGGCGATCCTCGTTCGGTGGGATGCAGCGTCGTCGTCCGCGGACGGGACCCGGGCCTCCGAGGGCAACCGGGGGGCGGCGTAGCCCGGCGGAGGTTATTGACGCGAGCGACGCGCATACGCAGCTCTCGTTGTACGGATTCGGATCTTGCGCTGCACCTCCGATCCCGATGCCAATGACACAACTCGACGTCTGTCTCTGTAATGTAACCCAGTGCACTGTGCATCATCATCGGCAATGCACATGCAACGTATCACACCCCCTCTCGCAGAGTCGCGTCGACATCGCGAGCGACGGCCCCGCGGCACACCCTCGTTCGCCCCCGCGACGACATTCGATGCCGCTGCTTGGACGCTTCGCCTGGCTTCACCACCACCCCCTGATGACGGGCGCCAGCTTTTGCAAATTGCACGTCGTCGATCAAGCGTCAAAACACAACCATCGCGGTACTCTTCTCGAGCAATCAGTCGACACCTTGGGCTCTATACCAACTCCCCACAACGACGACGTCGGCAAGTGCAACTCGCAATTCACGCGCTTTCCCGAAATGTCCAATCTTTCCCTCATCGTCTAATGGAGAAGCTTAGTGTATCTATGTTGCTGCCGTTCTCATTGATTTGGCAACAGGACGCGAGAAATAATCGGTTGGTCGAAACTCTTTCTGGCTGGTACTTACACAATAAAGTAAGTTTTTTTAAACAAACTGAAATACAATGAGAAAAGTCGAGAAGGGCATGCATCCTTTCAGATTCGGGATTTTAGAAACTGCTTGCACTCCGGCATCCATTGGGAAAATAATTGATTTTTTCCAAACTCACGAAACGTTTCCTCATACTATACAATGTTCTTTGAACGAAACGCATATCGTTAGGAAGTTGAAGTATTCAACGCCTCAAGTCTCCCGCACTAAAGCCGCAAGTATAGGGATTGCAAGTTGGGCTAATCTAAGAGGAGTAACTTTCTCAATCGGGTAAAATACAAACAGCCCCCTACATGTTCTTCTTGAGACCAATACAAAACAACGTGAGCTGATATTTCAGCGTGCAACTTCTTTTCATTCACGCGCGCATATATTGAAGCTCCATAGTGCCTTGCTGAATCATCTGTTACGCAGAGAGTGCGAGAGAGAATCGAAGTTCGTGCTTTTTTATATTCGTATCATTTATTTACACGTCCCTTTCCTCTACTCTTCGTCTCGCTTCCAATTCCAAGGATCGGATAAATCGACATTGGTCTGGCCAAATTTCAACCACATCGTGCGTACACTACTCAACTCACGACAACGCGACATCTCGTCATCATGTTCCAATCTCATATTCGATTTCTATATTACACATAGAAATGTGGGTACAGTACATTACGCGTCGAGTGCTGGAAACATTCTTTCCTTCGGGAAACCGGGCTGGACGACGAAGGCAACGTCCAGCTCGGTTTTCCCGAAGGAAAAATGTTTTCGCACGACACGCGTATGCAGTTTTATACGTCCGTACGCAGAAACGCGAGGACGCCTAGAAACACGATGTTTCTACGCATGGACGTAGAAATTTTTTTCCTCCTGAGGGGAGAAAAGCCGCTCTCGAGGTTCGGCACAGCCATCATGCTACCTTTTCGATGCTCGTGCCACTTTTCGTAAGCATGAACATCAAAATTACAACATTTCGTGCCTCCCGCTCACTCACGTTGCTGAGATGTAGGTGTCAACTAATCGATCAGAAAAGTCAGCGAGTCGAGGTTGGTTAGACCGAGATGGGCGGTCACCCATCCAAGTACTAACCACGTCCAATGATGCTTAACTTCGATGATCGGCCGAACTGACACTCAGCGATCCCAGCAACTGTGTCGGTGAGATGTGGGTAATTATTTCAAATGGTTTTCTCAGAACCAGCGGGGTGAGATAAGATTTTCACTGGAGATAGGGAAACTTTTTGCTTCAGAATTGAAAAATCACCCACTATCACTTTTCCCAGAGAAAGGACTCGAAGAACGTGGCTCACCCGCCCGGAATCGAGATTTTGGACAGAAATCAACAGCTCACCGCTTCTACGATTTATTGACAGATACTACTGGCCAGGCCGCAAGTTGAGTCTAGAATGGCTTCTCTGTTTGTCAGTCTGAACAAGTACAATGAACATCATATTTCAAAAAATGTGTTGTTGACATTGATAGTGAATCGGCGTTCTAAGTACCTCACCATCAAGCTCTTCTTGAGATTAAAACGAGAATTTGAAATATTTACCCACTGATGATGGATAAGGAGGAAAACCATATGACTATAATTCGTCGCCAGAGTTTGTATTTCAAACAAATAGCTGAGACTATTCAGAGTTGCATTCGTCTTTCAGAGTAACATCATCATCTCGACATACCAAGGATCATCATAATTTTCTGCGCACCTCTACACTCACTCGTGATGTTTGAATCGCTATCGCAATTCAAAGACCTTGATTTGATACTGAAGGCAAGTGTCTGCTCAAGGCACACATCTGAGTAAAGACCGCGATGATTGTGTTTTTTACGAATTTTTTAAGCGCGCTTCTATCGTTTCTCTCTTCAATTTCAATCGACCACACACTTTACCGGTACTGTTCATTGACGCGTCAAATTTTGAGCTACTTGAAAATTTTTTGCCAAAATGGTTTGAGCAAGTGCAAGATGAAACAATTTTTATTCACTCGAAAGCTTATCGTGTCGTCATCTGATTTTTTGAAAATATCTTGTGCGCGAGTCGGTGGGTTATCCTTTATTGCCCATTTTTGTCTCACGCTTGATGGATTCCTATAGCAGGAGTGTCCTTATGCATCTCGAATATCATAATACTGGCTTACAACTCGAGCAAATAAGTAATCGTCGCTGTTATTGCGCGATATCAAATACGATATCGACCTTCGGCGCGCAGCAGTTTTGGCTGTGTTTCGCTTCACTTCAAGGTGTTGGAACTCTTTTTACCGCTATTCACGGGCCAGTAGCTAACAAACTCTTTTTCTCAACACTTTATCGACGTCGTCTTACTTTTATCCATGAAAAACAACTCACGCTTTATGACTTTATGCGGTGGCTTGTTTCTTCGAGCACGGAATCTCAATGCCTTGGTTCAATAAATCTTTTTATCTCTCCTCTGATGACATCAATGTACACTGTAAGAAGTTGGTTGATTTTCCACATAATAGGCAACCACTGGTTGGCTGTCAATTAACCAGGTGGTTGAAAATTGCCTACCAAATCCAACCACTCGTTGACATCTGTACCACAGCAAATATGAGGACGAATACGGGACCCACGAAAATTGGCAGATGGTAGCCCCCGGGCTATACTTTTGGGTCAGAAAACAAGTTTCTCCATGTTCTTCTCAAGCAAGGAGAGATGAACAACCGCGGCGTCCGCCGCGCGAGTCTTTTCGGCAAAAATCCAGGTTGAGCAACGATTCAGCGGTAGACATGCCCGGATTGGTGACCGCGCTTTTGCGTTTGCCTAGTTCTTGATCCCAAACAAGTTATAGGCTTCGCAAAGTGATACCGTCGGCCACCCACCAATGGATATGTGCACCGCTGCGTCGTTGCCTGGTTTGATTGTCGAAAAGGTTCTCTGACGCCACCAATATTTATTTTTGTTTCTTTGCGAAAGACAGTGATAAAATTAATTTTTCTGGCCCAGAAGTGTCACCCCGGCATAACCATTTACCAATTTTCGTGGGTCCCGTCATATCATCCCCATATGGGGGGGGGGGGGGGGGGGGATCACGTCAACTGTCCTAGCCCCCTTTTGAAGCGTCGAAACGCATGTTTTTGTGCGCTCTGAATCAGCTTCAAATTCAATACAAAAAAATATCCAAGGGACCATAATTATGATCCCTTGGAAAAACTGCCAAGAACTACTCGGCTCCTAAGTCTGCTCCTAAAAATAAAATAAAAAAGTCAGCTATCAAATTGAAACCTTTAAAACGTTTGCAGAGTCAGAAAATCAAGAAGAAGAGATGACTCTAGTGTTCGTGTTTGTTGGAGGAAGGATGATAAATTTGAATATTACTTCCGAACTCACTCTCGTGACACAGAGAAAGTGCCGGTCGAGATCGAGCCGGTAGGGCGATTTAGCCGCGCGCGGTTGATTGAGCCGTTCTCCCCTGATTTCTCTGTTTTCCTCCAAAAATAGAAAAACTCCTATTCTTTGAAAAGCTATATCGTCGTAAAATTGTCTGATCTTTCGATTGGAATGATCAAAAAATAAAAAAAACGATGAAAAAATGATCAAAAAAACGAAAAGAGGGGTAATTTTGAGTTATAACAATTTCAAAACTTGATTGCCAATTTTCGAGGTTATGTCGGCATAGTTCCAGAAAGCAAACTTCACCATCGAGAGCTGTGGGAAAAACACGTTAATTATGGTCCCTTGGATATTTTTTTGTATTGAATTTTAAGCTGATTCAGAGCGCACAAAAACATGTTTATCGACAACTTCAGCTTCGTGACTAAATAGGGGGCTAGGACAGTTGACGTGATTCGCCCCATATTTGCTTGCTGAGTAAAAAATGTCAACTAACTGGTTGGATTTATTAGACAACCATCAGTAGTTGCCGCCAAGAGACAACGAGTTGGTTGATTTTCGGCCCCAACCCATGGTTGAGGAAAAACCGCAAACATTCGTCCGCATCAGTCTTTCTCACAAATTTTATAGCGAGAGAAACAATTTTCAAGCAACCCATATTTTGATTTTGAGGGGAACCGAGCGTGTAAGTCGGTCCTCCGAGGTGACACCGCGCTCACTCACTCTCCTTTTCTTCTTTTTGCATAGTAGTTCAGTCGATTGTCGAAAAAAACTCGGAGTGATATAATCCACGCAGGAGACAGCTCAAGAGTTCTCATTGCTCGGTCTACCAAAAAGTCGTTGCATGGTGCGACTCTCCATTTAGAGTGCCAGCGATGCAGGCAACTAGCCTGGGCCATCGTACGATGCCTTATACTATATCAGCTATGAACGCTTCAATGCAGTTACGCGCGTGTCGTGATCGCCACACATCGCCGTCACCTTCCACCTGGTGGTACAGCATCAGGGCGCTCAGGGCACCGTAGTTCCGACGCGAAAGACGGGGTCACGTGGCTCGGCTACTTCCTCACAGAATGGAATATATCATCAAGCTGGGGTATTTTCATTGATGAGGCTGCATCAGATGCACTCGTTCTCCGTTATCATCGCCGCCTGCACTGCGCTCTTTCGCACAGAAGCTGATGGTACAAAAAATAATGTGGAGCACATACGCGCTGCCGCAAGAGAGCTCATTACGACGCCGCCGCCGCCGCCGCAACGTCATCGCACGACCTTGACAGTGCCTTTGGCAACTTTCGAAAATAAGCTTTCGCCAATACCCGCGAGCTCTGCCTCCCCTTCCCGAACAAGTATTATCCTCTCCTCTCCGCTGCAGTTGCGATGATCTGCAATCTCGCTCTCTGCATCTGCGATGATGCGCGCTTGAGCTATATAAGCTACACGCTGCAAACGCGCGGCTTCTGTCCTGCACACATCGAACATGGCTCGGCAAATGCACCGCGAATTAGTTGCTCGCGGTGTCATTTCCTCCGCATATCTTGATTACTATTGATCGACCCATGCACCGATGTCCCGCTAACACAGTCATTCGATCGAACCACGTTCCCGATCTTTGCGGTGCAGCCAATTCTCGAAGTCTTGGTTAGCAGCTCTCCCTCCCCCGTCCTTACGAAACATTCGCTCTCTTCGAATCCATTGAAAAGCTGCATTAGGTACATAAGTCCCCCGAGGTGGTGATAACCCTCTCCATGCGTACGAGCTTTGATGGCAAACAATATTATAATCAGATCAACCTGTTCATGGTGGTCAGAGGCGTCCCACAGACCGACTGGGTGGGGGGGGGGGGTCAAAACTAAAATCGCGCGCCCATTTTCTCATCTCTTCTGTGCAAACTTTTGGTCTAGGGGCCTCCCCCCTGCGACCGCACCTGACGTTGGCATGCCCTGTCATCCCGACTTATAGACATCTTTGACTAAGGAGTTAAACTTTTGTACCCCGGGTGCCCGGCTTTTCGCCTCCACCCCGACTTACCTCCCTGGATGCGTGGAGCAGGGATAGGGGAGACCGGGGTAAGACGGGCACCCCTAATTAAATTGATCCTCACGCTCTCAATTTTGACTTTGAAATAGGCAATCGGCAGGGCTTTGCCTCTAGAATAGCATCCAATTTTTTTGAAAATTCTATCTCTCTTGAGTTATTAGCAATTATGGAAAGTTTGAAACAGAAAGACCGGGGTAAGACGGGCACTTGCGGGGTAAAGACGGGCACCTGAACGGGGTAAGAAGAGCACACGAAATTGAGGGTTATAACAAGGTTATATCCATCCAAATAATTGGTAGTAGTTATGCTCAGTGCGTAGGTATGCAAACTTGTACTTGATAATAACGATAAAGATGAATTTCGAGTAATCTTTGATTTTATAGGGTAGAACTTTTCCACTTTACTTTAACTGTGTCTGCTATCCACACTCGCGCGAGCATCGACCGTCGATTCGATCCACAGTTTAGGCTCGGGATTTGCCAACATAATTTTCTAATAGAGTTCACCTTCATTAAATTTACTTCAAGCAGGAAAACAGACGTGCTATCTCTGCTTAATCTATTAGCTAATAATGATAATAATAATATATCATCGACAATAGTAATCAACTGCCCATGCTCGCCATGCTTCTTCTCTCTCGCTCTCATCGCAAACATACGAAACCAACAGGTTAGGTTAACTCATTGTTTACCTCGCGCAGCCGCGCTGGCGTCAGTTTTGTGTGCTCGTTTTACCCCGATCGCTGTGCCCATCTTACCCTGTACAACATGTTCAATCATTTTTGTCATTACTCAAGAACAACGCAACGTAGCTCTATGCAGAAAAAGAAATTGAAGCTTAAGGAATACTCTATCAGACTAAGCCAAATCCCGATCCCAGGGAAAATGATTTCATGCTCGTGCAGGCAATTGAACATAGCTATGACATACGGATTTTGAAACCGAAATTTCAAATCTATTTTTCTCAACGTAGACGTACTGGAGGCTCGTGGAAGTTCGTAGAGAAAAACTACATGTTGTAAAGATCCGAGTTGAGGAGTAATTAGAATTTTAGATATTGTTTTTGTGTTTTTTACGAGGGTGCCCAACTTGACGAGGTGCGCGTCTTACCCCGGTCTCCCGTACGCCCTGCCAGCGCGTCGGTTTGGCAGACGGCCCTTACCGAGTCACGTGGAGTCACGGATGGCTCGGCAATGGCCCCGCTATACTCCTCTCCCCGGGCTCGCCCCCCCCCCCCAGCACAAGGCCGAGTCCACCCTATGGTGGGGGGGGGGGGGGGGGCTTGAGACTCTTCTAGGCTTCCTTGGAGGCCAAGGAGGCATTCGGGCTCGTATCGTGGCTATCCTCCGCAGATAGTCCCAATACGAGTCCCTGCGAGGTCCCTGGACTCATCCATTCCCAGGCCATAATATGCATCGAGATGTGCGGTCTCCACGCTTCGGCGGACGCTGCCTGTGGCTGGGAGTTTGTCAGACTCCAGGGCTGAAACACCGGAATGTCTCAACCCCTCTTGCGGGTTTTCGGGCGATTTCCGGGGAAAGGTCGCCCTCTGCCGGATTCGGCCTGAAGAAGCCGGGGTATGATGTCCCAGCAACTCGGCCCGGAGGGTCGTCACACCCCGGGGCTCAGCCCCACTCGCGGTTGAATTTCCTCTTGAAGGCTGAACAGGGTTTCTACTCGCCTTAAAAACCTTGAAAACCTTGAAATATCATTAAAATCCTTTTTTCATCCTTGAAATCATGGAAAATCCTTGAATTCCCTGTCATATTATCGATCATCCTTGGAATTCTACCCGACTCGCGAAAGAATCTCCACGTACGTAGGCTCGATCCGAAAATTGATGTCCATTCGATTTGAAAACCCGCGTGCACGGCGCGCCACCGTTGTCCACACCGGCTCGAGTTGACCAGTTACTTACCCACATTAGGGTGGGCCGAAAAAGGGCTTCTTTCGAGAATCGATACGCCCTAGCGTGGGAATGTTGTGTTTGTGTACGTATAGATGTGGAAATATTTTGCTGGACGCTGAGGAATGAGATTTTAGGTCCCAGCAAGAGCCATCAAGCATTTATCAAGATTAACACAGGTTTAAATTGGAATGTGCCTAATTCGACGTTTTTTTCTTGCTAACTTTGCTCACATTTCTGGCGCATCCAAGCATTTCTCAACGTATTTTAGCTCATTTTGAAGCTTGTTTCAAATCCTACAAAATGAGCTGAAGTACGTCTAATTTCAAGTGACCAGGACCAAACTATCTTAATTTTTCCAAATAGTGGTCATTATTAGAAATTCCAAAAGTAGGGCGATTCTTCCGTCTAACTTTGCTCGTGTTTCTGACGCATCTGAACATTCTTCAATGTGTTCCAATCCATTTTTAAGCTTGTCACAAAACCTACAAAATGATGAGCGAAAGTACGTCCAATTCCGACTAAACCGAGTCAATCTATCTCAATTTTTCCAAAAAGATATTAGTTTGAAAAATCCAAAAATAAGCGACTTCCCCCTCCCACCTCACTTTTTTCAAAACTCGGAATGGAGAAATTGAGATAGATTGGCTCGGTTTAGTCGGAATTGGACGTACTTCAGCTCATTTTGTAGGTTTTATGACAAGCACAACATTTCTACGTCTATATGTACAAACACAACAGTTCCACGCTAGGGCGTATTGATTCTTGGAAAAAGCCCTTTTTCAGCCCACCCTAATCCACATGTGGTTGTGGCTTTACTCGGCTCATTGCTCCTTGGCTTCGATTTCGACGAATACCCGTTCGGCAGAAATCGTGACAAAAGCTTGAATAAATTCGAGAGCTTCTGAGATTCTTGTTTTCGAGTAATACATCCGTCTCTCTGATTTGACTAAATACGTCGATAGATTAGACTTTGTGATTGTGATGGATGTACAAGTGCAGCTAGTACTTACAGGAGTGGTCGTCTCTCGGAGTCGCAGATTCACTGAATGAAGTGCCCGGTATAGTTGTATACCCATTGTATAAGCAATACTTCGTTAGCCCTTATTTTATTGAACAAGAACCTGAGCCTCTGTGTATGTTGAGGCAGTACAAGAATTGCTGGGAACCTCGCACGAAAATCCTTGAAATCTGGTCATTTGACTCCTTGAAAATCCTTGAAAATCGGCCTGGAAATTCGAGTAGAAACCCTGCAGAATGAAGTTTTATCGGCTCCAAGCTCGCTACTACACCCCAGCAGAGTGATTAATACAGTTCCATACCGCATCGATGGTTTATTAAAATATATTTCCGTTGAATCTTTGTCGATTTGCTGTGATCGCGCTCATCAATTTATCCTTCCAATTCGTAGCTTAAATAACGCAGATGCTGTACGATTAAATCTCCCGCCTCAATTCCCGAATGTTTGTGGTTTCTGTAATAGAACTATCCCTCGTATTCCTCCTTCATCGTCCGCGTGCAGCAAAATCCCAGTCTCGTGGCAAGGGCAACTTCTTGTACAACAGTTGGATTACTCATGCGTGGCATGTTTTCTAAAATCGATTATAGTGTCAATATAATCAACTTTGGCGATGAATTTCGCGGGATTTTTCGAATACAGCCGAGAACTATGTGTCCGGTTGGCGCTCCCACCTCAGATTCGCACGATGCAAACATTTCTTATGGAATTTACTAATGCCACCCATATGTTGGGGGGGGGGGGAGGGGGATTCGGCCCACTACTCTCGCCCACACAGCTGTTCGAAATCCCTTTGCAAAGAAGAAAATAGTGTGCGTCCAGAGATCGCGCGATTGATGACGAACTCGTAGAAGTTTGCTGAATAGAATTGCTATCCAACCGAATTTTTGTAATTTTCTCTGCAACAAAATATATTTTTCCATTGATTTTGAAGTTAGGTGCATGCTCGAGTCGTTCAGAGGCGAGATGGAATAAATAAGAGACGCGTACACACTGCGATTGTTTTGAGGATTGTGCACATAGGGCCTGCAATTTTTCAATTTTCAATTTTCACTGATTCATCTTTGCTCGAAAGGTATCCGCAGTGATCATCTCTCATGTCGATTTACTTTGCCAAGAGCATGAATGGTGTGTAAAAAGAAATTTCATCCCCACAAACGTGTTTTCCGAAATACGGTAGTCCGGTTCATGGCTCGAATGAAATTACGAAAGGTTGACTCTCCGTGAACGGGTTAATCCTCCCATATTTTGTCTCGATTTCTAAAAACACCTCTATGATGAGAAAACCTGTAACGAGTTGGACTCAAATTCAGTGTTGCGGTGAATAAATGAATACCAATGGCTCAGATGCGTACTTTCCGGCGAGGCCCTAAGACCGCGGCGGTAAACTATGCGTAATGGAACTGTGATATGACCAGATCGTTGAAATTTAGAGTTAGAATTGAATGAGAACTTTCCGTGATTGACAAAGCTGTTTTTGATGAATAGATTCAATTAACAAAGAATCACGTTTCGCAAAGTTTGCTATCTGCCTTGTGTTGGCCTTAACAATCCTTATTGTATTTCGCAATGACTTCAAAGCTCGAAAAGTCGCAATAACTGGACGTCCCTCTCTAAATTTTGCAATTTGTTTCGAAGGGCTGATACTCGTAGATAATTTATGCACCAGGCCCATATCAAAGATATCAGTATAGCCACATGTATAGGAGATGTGTGTCCGTGTTTGTTTACAAACAGCTATCAGCTTCTCGGTGCGCGGATTAGATAAGCACGCGCGGTATAGATATACCCAAACGCTTACGTGCGAGCGTGCGTCGATTCGCGGGCGTGCGTTGTTTCCATTCCACTAGCCGCAGCACAACGCGAGAAGATGACTTTGTCATCAAAACTTTTCGTGAAAACGTTTCAATTCGTTCGGCCATCGACTAGACAGAGTAAACAATGCATCCACAGATTTGCAATGCTCAGCTCTACGTATACGATTATAATAGTCACTTCGCGTGTATATCATGCACTCATTTGATTAATTGGTTCTCGTAGCATTGGTAAAAACATCATCGCAGCATGCATCATGACCTACATAATGATCAACAAGGAGGGGAAAAGATAGGAATCCAGTAATTATTCATCTTGTGACTTTATTCTTATTCGCTCCATTTCTGGCTTTCATAACATGACAATTTCAACTTATGCCATTACAGTCCCCATTCAATGAGTACAACGGGATGAAAAGTCATCCGGTTATGTATAGTCATTCGCCAGATTCTATTCATTTCAATGTAGGGTAGCTCTTCTCTTCATTGCTGCTGGTTGAGCAATGGGATATTGAAGGAGAATAGTGCCGCATACCAAAGTTTAACGAGGTCTTCCATTTGATTAGATCATCGAGATAACAGAATGTCCGTTCTCGATTTGATGGTGCAGATTAGTATTATCGTAGACTTTGTCCGTATTTTGGCAAAATATACTTCAGAGGAAATGCAGAATTGAAGATGATTCGTCGAAATTACATCGCATATGGGCAGTTCCGCGGGAATTTTGATATTTGGGGTTCGAAAATGTGCAGAACGCTAAATCTCATTTCCGAAAGTTCAAGGATATTTTTCGACTCTCTGAACAATATAAAAACTGAGTTGACCCTCAATTACTAACGTGAAATAAAGTTATACTCCGTTTAACGTGGTAGACTTCTAGCACATCATATTAAATTCATCAAAATATCAAAAGTCGGTGCAGTTAACGGCATGAAAAGATTATTTTTTCAAAGCTGAACTATCCAAGTAAGAGTTTAGACATTTTTCAATTGCCGGAAAGCTCGTCAGAGTCATTTTTTGAACTTAAACTTACGAGTAGATTCACATTTTGTCAGAAAATTATGGAAAAAGTTGCGAATTTCACTGTTAGAGAGATGTTACAACAGATCGACCTTGAATAAATAATTGTGGTTCAATTTGAGTGAAAATCCTTGAAAATGGATTTCCACGACCTTTCCACGTTCACCAATGATGGAGTTTTGTCACTTACTTTATTCATAACTAGGCAAAAAGTTGTTTCAAAAATTCTGCAAAGGTTACATCTGGGGCCTTATTCTAAAACGTTTTTCCCGCGAAGGGGTGGATCAGGTAAACAGACTATCTTGTTACCCTCATTGTTACGTGAATATCATTCAACCACCTATAAGGCTTGTCCTTACAAAACCCCACAAACTTTTTATGATCATACAATTCAAAGGTTGGCGCAGGAATCACCACAACATGAAATTGAGTCATTTTTAGATTACAAACAAAGTGATAGGTTAGTGAGCGGAAATGGTGATCATTATTTATTGCTCTTTCCCTCCCGAGCTCGAGGGAAAAAATCATTAGAATAAGGTACTAGGAGCACGTGAAGATATAAATTTACATTCAAGTCCCGAGTAACGAAACGGAGAAATCTCAACGTTTCAGACGCGAAAGAAATTTAGAGTGTGCCAAAAGTACCACGCAACGTGGTCTAGGTTAGTAATTAAGGGTTAACTCGCGCATCCGTGTGATTATTTCCAACATCGGCACCATTAG
Source organism: Eretmocerus hayati (assembly GCA_029851415.1). Classification (NCBI taxonomy): domain Eukaryota; kingdom Metazoa; phylum Arthropoda; class Insecta; order Hymenoptera; family Aphelinidae; genus Eretmocerus; species Eretmocerus hayati. The sequence continues at coordinate 191,189,380 of CM056742.1, read as the reverse complement.
ATTAACATGAAGAGACGCGGTCGCGTGGCACGGACCTGACATTTCGTCACCAAAATTGATCTCTCAAGGCTAAACGGTTTGAGCTATCCTTCTAAGATATACTCTGATTCTAAAAGGGTCCTGGACTCTTTGATTTCCAATCCTTATTCAGAAGATTTCTCTTTTTTATCTCTTGAAATTAAAATTTATTGAGGTAAAACCACCAATATTTGGAAAGCGAATCTTGACACTTCTATATTCGCGTCTATTCCAACAATTCAAAGGTGGTATTTCTATCTGTTTCGGATACTAATTTGATGAGAAGGTCAAGACGCGTCAATTGTGGTAGGTTTTGTCGATTATCTATCGAATTTTTCTAAGAATTCGACGAAAAATCAAGAGGATCGGGTTCGCCTAGTGCTTGGACAATACCATCGACCATGCGCCTATTGTTGGACAGGCCGCGGCAGTAGATGGACAATACTTCTCTGCCATGCATTTCCATTCTTGGAATACTGAGTTTGAACCTCGACGTACAAGATTGTATATGCTTCGGGTATTGTTTTAGGAAAGAGAATCTGTTCCATGGAACACAGTGCGGATTGTTTATTGTACAACGAGTTGGCCGCAAGCGACATCGCGAGCAGTAAAAAGTGATGAAACTGTGAATATGAGAGACATAACAAAATTGGTAAAGAATTGAATGGGTCTTCGGCTGCACTGACTATAATCACCAACTTTTGATCGTGTGTGCAAAAGTGTGACCTTGGAGCAGGAGTACTTGAGATACATGAGTAGTATTTCTGTTATTACTTGAATTGTAATTCTGTCTCATTCCGGAGCTTTTTGTCCAATTCAATGAAACTATGAGTTGCGCTTCATCGTTTTTTTTGTGACAGAGAAAAAATACATTCTGATATAGCTTCATCAGACAGTGCACTGCATGAATTGATGATAGGAATAACAACAAATCATGAGACAATAAAAAAGCTCGTACATGATTGAATAAACTCACCCGACGATAACGACTTCATGACCGTAAGATTTTCAAAGCATTACTACCTATACGAATTTTCGCTCGCAGACTGGCAAAAATGATTTGCGATTTGGATGTAAATATATGCCATTCAACATAGACACTTCAAAAAATTACTAATCCTTCTTGGATGTTGACTTGCTCCAACTCCGGACTCTCAGTGATAGTCACGAGATATTACTTCCCAACTAATACGATAGAGACGATTTGTGCTGTGCAAAACTTTGGCTTGGCGTTGAATTCAGGAGATTCTTATTCTTATCATGAATCTGGCCCGCCAAGGTTTTCTTTCGCCCGAGTACTTCTGACTTTCTATACGCCCGGAGCACATACCCGTTCCCATTTTGACGACAACTGATGACCGGGTGAGCTGCTCTTTCCATAACATACAATATTTCTCTCAGGCTTTTTTATCTCTGATGACAACAATAATGCGTATCCCACCATCGACTTGAAGTCACCGAGATCGCTGCCTAGCAAATTGCTCCTTGAAACTTGATAAGAATGATCGAGCATTGATCCCGAGATTTGTATTGAACATTCGATGAAATTTTCTGATTTCAGGACCCGCAGTCTCTCTGAGCAGTGAGGCGAAGCAATTCTGAATCCAAGATCGCCGCGTGCCCATGTTGAACGCATTCCTCAACGGCAAGATTCGAGGAATACCATCGCATCCGGGCAATCCTTGCTTGGTGATAAAAATGTCGGAGAAAAACCGTAAAAGCGCACTGTCTCCGTCGCCATTGCTGCCCCATCGACGGCGTCGACATTTTCCCTTCCAGGACCGACAAATTCACAGCAGCAGCGATACCAAGCTCACCTGAATCCAAAGCATCATCTCGAAGAAACTGTTTTTTCGTCTCGAGCGAATTCGCCTCGCGACGAGGGCCGAAATGATTTATGATTTTTCCAGCCCGTTTCGCGTATTGTCGATGATTTTATAGGAGCAACTCGGTAGGTTCAAGTGCAGAATTTTCAAGTCTCTCACGACATGCAAGACAAATTGCCAATAGTGAAAGTGAACAGTGATTATCGATGGGAATTCATTGAACTTTGGATATTAATGAGTTGAATACTCGTAATATGGCTTTTATGATGAAGAAGAAAAAATATAAATTTTCGGTTGAAGTCGGACTTGAAGAACTGACTGCGGTGCCTTTCGTCAATGCTGTGCTCTTCGCAAAGCTCAGGTTACTCGACGGTGGATCTTTCGTTGACCACTCGACGAGGTGAGTCTGCACTCATTCTTCTACTCTCGAATGAGCAACACTTATTCAGAAATTTGATTTTAGAGCTCAAAATCCATCGAAACGGAAGAGGTCGGCGTCCGCACGACGATGCTCATCGCTCGCATTGCAATTTTGTTGAAGCATCTCTTTTGGACTGTTTTTTCCATTTCGAATCCAACCTCGTCGTGTCCTGGCTCGGAATAGTTTATCCGGCTTCCACGATTAGCGTGCCTGCCTCCACAACTCAATCACAAACGGCCAAGTTGATCGATCGTCTTGATACGGGTAGCGGTAAATGACGGCCTACGCTTGAGCGTGAATTTCGATCGTTATTTGTTCGTGGTTTAGTGCATTCTCAATGCTGTTTTAGTACTTTATCAAAGTTTTTCATCAATTAACTTATATACTTATTGTTGTTAATGCAGTCATGGCTTGAAACAGTGCAGTTCTTCAATTGGTTATCATAATTTTATCTTTGACGTGCAGGAAAGACTGAGATGATGCGTAGCAAACAACTTGGGTATCGAATTATTGTTAAAATTGATGCGATCCGGAAAATATTGTCAGTCTTTTGCTTCGTTAGGCAAGTGTCACCCTTGGAAAAATATGAGCTAGGCTGTCCCTTCAGGACAGGTCGATGAGCGCGTTTTCCGAAAACCTTGAGAATCTCGAACTTCATAATGAGAATGATGAACATAAAAACGGGGGTTCGTTGCTGGGAGGCACCGAGGGAAAATATCTGAAAATCTCATCCATTAACCCTGAGGCACGGAACAGAGTTTGAGAAATCGCTTCGAAGCTGATGAAGAGCTACCGACAATCACAGCCACTTTGTCAATTTGATGAACGGGATGTCTAGCCGTAAGACGTTTTCTTGTGCGGCGCCGGTGTAGTCGTGTCACAGCGGTTCGATGGATTCGAAAGCTTCAGTCTACTTTTCCAGCCAAATCGTGGCGCGATGATTGATTTTGTTTCGGCATGTTTGAGTTGTTACAAAGCAAGGGAAAGACAGTGAATTTCTTGAGTGTTGGGTAGCAGCAACTATTGCCCACTATCTCAATCTCTCTCTATTAGGTGCTGAACGGACGACGGGATAGTTCCAAGAGTCACCCGAAGAGTTGATTCGATGTAAAGTCTGTCACACAGGAAGGTGTACGGCAGAAGAAGCTTTGTCGGAGCTTGCAAGCAGCGCGAGTGCAGGTTTCGTTTGCAGCGTGGTGCCTCTCTTTTTTTCCCTTTCTGGTTATCCCAGCTTTGGCCCAGGATGTACCCAATACCACTATCTGCCTTTGAAGGCAGGGTCGACGTGTGGGTTCGTTTTGTTGGCGAGCGTGACGGGGTGCCTCTCAACGGTTGGTCTCGCGGGCATCTGCATCGGTTCCGCGTCGCGCGGTGAGAGGGGGTCCGCCCCCACTGCATAGAAGGGGATTAGCCTCGGATTCGCACTGATCTCGTTACGAGCCGGAGGTGGCCGCGGCTGCTCGCGACGAGAGGCGCTCTGAGTGTGAGTGTGTGCAAAGCGAGCTTTTCACTTGGCCAGGATGCCCTTGCTCTCGACGATTCAGTTGTTTTGACGGTGCAGCCATCAGCGTAGACTCGCGGCCGAGCCGACGACCGATTTGATCAGTTGGCGAGCACGAGATGATGATGCGCGTCACCAGATATCTAAGTAGACACGAGACACGTGCGCGCGCGCGCGGTGTAGCAACTTGGACGGCCACCAAATCCACATACACGTGCATTGTCCGCGAATATGCGAGCTCTGTACACAGACTCTCGAAATCAATCGCGCTCGGCTGTACAGACGCGACTTAGCTTTCCTCATCGGTCCAAGACAGATATTCGCGGAGTTACGTCTCCTTTCGAAGAGTATACCCTATTCTTTCCCCTCGTCTCATTTAAAGTAAGTCCCGAAAAGACGCTTCCTTTTAGGAGTAACCGGCTAAACTCTTCCGAACCCTCCAAATTTGGGCTCAAATGATAGGTGGCACATCCAATAGTCAATATTGATGAGAATTATTGTTCGAACATTGGGGGAACGCATAAATAAACAATAAAAACATGCATTTTCCGTCTTTTTTTCGGTTTTTCCATTATAAGTCGGAAAACATTGGTTTTTTGGGAAAACTTGTTCAGAGATAATTTGTAGATCTCTGAACGATCTACGAAATTGGTTCACTCACTTTTTCCCGTAAAATGCATCCTTTTAGGGTTATTCTTGATCAAAGTTGTGATCGAATTTGTTTAAATAAATTCGCTAAAATTGTTCATAACGAGTTCTAACTATTTTTCCGAGATAGTTGAGTCATTTTCGAACAAAAGAGTCTCTTGGTACTTTTTCCTAAGTTTGATCGTTTCCGAGCAATGAAAAAAGCAAATTTCGTGACTTCTAACCCTCGATGCGGTGCTTTCATGACAACACTTGAATTGGGATTTGCGAAATCTGCTTTTTCTCATTACTCAAAAACGATCAGATTTAGGAAAAAATACCAGGATATCTTTTCGTCCCAAAATTTACTCAATTACCTAAGAAAAATGATTTGAACCTGTTATAAACAATTTTAGCGACAAATTCGATTATAACTTTGATCAAGAATAACTCCAAAAGGATGTTTTTTACGGGAAAAAGTGAGTGAACCAATTTTGTAGGTCGTTTAGAGATCTACAAATTACCTCTCCAGAAGTTTTCCCAAAAAACCATTGTTTCCGACTTATAATAGAAAAACCCAAAAAAGGACGAAAAATGCCTGTTTTTATTGTTTATTTATGACTTCCCCCAATTTTTGAACACTGATTCTTATTAATATTGATTGTCGGATGTGCCACCTATCATTTGAGCCCAAAACTGGAGGGTTCGGAAGAGTTTAGCCGGTTATTGAACGAATTGAGGAGCTTACTTACTCGACCCTATAAATTTCGACGACAAACGATACTCTCATAATCTCATAATTTGTTACTTCGCAGGGAGGAGGTGCAGGAGCATACAGTGCGGTGGAACGCCTCTTTCAAATTTCTCTGTAAAATGAGTGCCAATGCATCCACGGGTGTACTAGATCCATGTATTTTAAGGGTATCCGTTAGAAAGGTCAGTATTTTCTCAACCAATAGCCCAAACTAGCGAGACCTGCTTTATCGATTCAATGTCTTGTAGTATAATGAGATCCGCAGAGCTACGACGGGCTGCCGATTCTCTCGAAAACACATTATGAATTTCCAAATGTATTCTCATGAACGATGCTGTGTTCCTTCGTCGTAAAATCCACGCCCTACTGCTTTCGTGACCATTGTGGTTCATGAGGGCTTCCTCCCTCCAGGTCCTACACCCTAATCACATCGATCCACATTAGAGTGCTCCGACCCTTGGGCTGACGAAATGATTAGCTAATCTCAGATCTTTGATACACTTGATGAAGTACCGTCAAATTGAGTCGGTTTGGCACACAGAGGATGCAACTTTGGTACACTCAAAGAATGATTTTTCTTGGTAGTTATGCCTACCAGGACAGTTCATTAACTAATAGGTCATTGGTTGTGCGGGAAAGACGATTGTGTCGTGACAGACTGGCGAACCGTTCCGTTTCTGTGCAATCAATCATCTTACATGTCGGATAATCCGTGTTTCAGAATCATTTTCTGCTCAAATATCCAACAATACTCTGTCTCTACAGTTGAAAAAGAGTCATCGCTGACCGGTTGGCATACTAATTTGGCGATTCCTAGTGCTTACCATACTCGATCAAAAATGTAAAATTTTTCACATATTTAGAATCATTTTCTACAGTATAGCACTTCGATATGCGGATAGACTATCGAAGAAAAACCCATCGCAAAAGCATGGCCATATTGATGGGGCGATTCTGAGTCAATCGAAACCGTCTTAACTCACAACTGTGCGGAAAAGTTCTATCTCGCACAGTTTCTCCATATCTCTGCCAGGGTATTATCTTTGACTTCTAAATCCTCTAAATACTCATATAATGGCTGTCTTTTAGCTCTTTTGATGCAATCTGAGATTCACTAACCAGGAGAGGTCATCACATCCGGATCACGGATTTGGCTGAAACTCTGGGAATAGTCTTCTTTCAGCACAAAAGGACAATATCCAAAATTATAGACCCTAACGCTCAAGCATTTCCGAGATACAGCTAAGGACATTAGCATTGCAAGTATACCTATATGCATACTTTTTAACATGGGCCCATACGGACAATGCTAATGTTTTCGGTTGTGGATCGGAAACGCTTGAGCGTTAGGGTCTATAATTTTGGGTTTCATTTTTTGGCACTAAAAGAAGACTATTTTCAAAGTTTCAGCCAAATCCGTGATCCCGATCTGATACTCCAATTGAGAGGGAACACTCGTCGAAGATTTTCAAATCCCATTTTCGGTACCTACTCCGGTGTTTGAGTGGGTGGAGAGTGCGAGAGGAGAGCGCGCGCGCGCGCCCAGGGTGAGCGAAAGTGGGTCCTGTGGGACCCACTTTCTAAATTGACCAGCCCCTAAACAATTTTTCCATTCGAACCATTCCAACGCATGGATAACTTCAAGGGGGGCTCAAAGAAGATGTTCCAATAGGTATTGGATACCTAGGAGTCATTCGCATCTTTACATGAATCGATTTAGACCGTAAACTCACGTCCTCGTCGATCGACGCGCGAGCGCTGAGTTTCGCGTGATCCCGAAAACTATGTACGCTTCATCAGGGCCTCGTATCATGACAGACTTTTAGTTTTAGCCTAGAAAAAAGCCATTACCACGCACAATTCCCGAAATATTGCCGTGGTGCTTGTCATGTCTGGATTTTGGAAGTGGGTCCTACAGGACCCACTGGGCGCTAGAGGGTTAACTAATCTTGGATCCAGTGACGGTCCATGAGTCGATAAAATGTTTCAGACTGCTGAGTACAAGTCTTATGAACGATTGAAATTGATTCACTCATGTGTCAGTGTAAAATTGCAATATTCAGTCAGTGTACCAAAGTTACCCGTTCGGGGTCTAACTTGGGCACACTTCTCAAACTGCTCATCAAATTGAACTTTGTACCCCGTCAATCAAAAGATAGGTCTGTAGGACTTGGATCAAGTGCTGATGAAGGTGGCTTCATGCAATGCATGTGTAAATGCTGAGCCTAACAAAACAAAAAGGACTGAAATCATAACAAAATTACCCGGTTTGATGGTATATGTGTCAATTATTCATGAACTTGCACTGACATCTAGTTCTACTCGCTGATCTATAGTGACGCTCTTTATCTAGCCCTCAACTTTTACCACACGAACAAACTTGTTAGATTTGAGTGTATCGATCGAAAGCAATTGCCTGGTTTACTTATGACTCTTGATCGTTGCTCATGAACTCGATTCAGCCCAATAACCCTGCATAAAAGACCTTCACGAAGCTAAGTTTATACTTGCAATTATTGTACAGGCAACACCTCGTATTCGTGATGAGCATGCGTTCCTAAAAAACTTATTTCGTGAATACGGAAGTATCGTTCCTATGGGAAAACAGCTGTTCCGAGGTCTTCGTAGACGAAAACCATCATCATCAACTTTTCCTGGAAGTTATCATTCGCCATAATTTTCCTCAGTCATATATTGTAAATATTGCACGATAAATGGGAAGTATAAGATACGTCGGTGTAAAACATGATATCAAGATCAAAAAGGTTTACAATTGACAAAGGTTTACTTGAGTAACAAATGGATTGGGCTATTTTCGTCTCTAGTGACGAACAAAGTTATTCGAGATATTGTCTTCCTTCCTCGATCTGCGGAGAGAAGTTCTGCTTGCATTATTTGTTATAATAGTTCAAGTGCAGCTTCACAACTTATCTTGGAGTAAGGGCTGCTTGAAATAACTGGATCAAACGTTGGAAAATCTTTGATTTCACTCTTAAATGAAGCCATCTCTCGAAAATTTATCTGGAAGAACGGGTTCAGGCAGTTCAATCTCCTCTGGCAATTCCTACATAGTACGCACGATCCTATTCAATGCTCTTGAAAATACAAATGTAGTTCAAAAATCGTCGATCCATAATCGTATAGACATACAGTAATTCCTTTCTCTAAAGTTCCATATTTTCCAAATATTTCATACCTTGAGGACCATGAATACGGGATAAAAATCGATAAGGACTTCGGGTCTCAATACACTACCCGCCAAAATTAATGGAATAACCACAGTAAATTAACGATTATTTTGGTTCACTTCATGGCAGAGGAATTTTGAAAAAAGAAAATTGAAGACCAGACAAAAATGTATCGATTTATGTTCTTGAAGTGTTTTTTTACGTGTCTTTCATGGGGCCATAGAAGCTGATGAAAAATCAATTTCTTCTTTCCACAGTCAAGTGCAACGCGGGCATCTTCGGATTCTATCTCTGGAGGTGTAAGTCGATGAGACGACGGAAGGATAGGCGGTCGTAGTCCAGTGGTTCGGATGCTTGCTATCCGGGACACATGGATATCGTGAAGTCGAAGGTCCTGGGTTCGAATCTCCGCGGTTTCCTTGTAAAATCGATCGCTTACTTTTTCACGAGTTTATCGGCTTTCCACAAATCCCCACGTGACACAACTATTCCACTTGCTCTTGCACTCAAATAGAGCAAGAGCGAATGAAACGGTTGCATGAGTCGTTATCTCCATAAGCAGACCATGTGATGGAAAGTTTCCTCCCCAAGCTCGTTACTCAGGCACGAAAGGTCGTACAGGGGACTTTGGAAAGGAAGGAACATGAAGGTCTTGAGGAGAGCTACAAGGCCCTGTTTGAAAATTTACGACCGAACGGTGCCCGTCAAAACTATAGGTATTTGACTGAAGAAGAAAAAATTGATTTTTCGTCGTCTTTCAAGACCCCATAAGAGGCACGTTAAGAGGACGTCGGATACCAACACTGTCGAGTTTTCGGATTTCTCGATGAATTTCCGAGATATCGGGATTCTACTAAGTAACGCCGATTCTGTATCGCTCATAGAATCGGCGTTACTTGTTAGATTTTTGATATCTCAAAAATTCATCCAGAAATCCGGCGAAAACTCGACCATATCGGTAACTGTACAATATTGATAGGACTCCGGCATCCCCTTCAAATCTCTTCAAGCACATGAATCAATGGATTATTTCTGATCTTTGACTTCCTCTTCTCTGACCTCTTCTACGATGGAGTGGACCGCGAATACGAAAACTACGAATTCCGGGTTTTACCTGTACGATGTCAGTTCTGGACGAGGGTGCTACCGGGAAAATGAAGTTGAATGAAAATTCGACCCATGATTTTGAAACTTCTGAAGGAATTTCGTCAAGGAAGACGACTTGAATCCATTTTTTTTTCAAATTTCTGTTTTTGAAGATCCAAACAGTCTCACAATCCAAAAGTTATTGCACTCATCGCGTTTTTAATCATATATGAATATCATATAATTTACATCTTGTACACTCATCTTCTCTTGGCACAGCGAACTAATGTGTCGTCCACTAGTTCTTCGAAGCTTTACCCGTCAATTCACACCTAAGAGTTGGTACAATTAGAAATTCAAAGTCTCAATTTATATCGACCCCAAATGAATCTCCTGTGTATTTCATTTGGCTTCTCTTTTGTCAATCGCAATGATTTCTCCCGCAGGAATCAAAAGGAGGCAGGTCCTTCCAAAAGCTTGGTTTCATAGATCTCAATCTCGCCGAATTCGCTGGAGCTGGTCTCTGTCGGAGACGGTGTTTGCTGGAAGGCTACGACGCAAGACACCGGCAGGATAATTCTATGCTGAGGGTAGCAATTAAAATGAACATGCTCTCTGGCGATATTCTCTTCAAAGTGTACGTATTCATGTGATGTGTAATTTTTTCTACGCGTTTTTCAATGATTATGCAAAACGTTTCGGGCATTTGTGAAATGTACTGCCTGCGTCTCAGAGGCAAGATTGTCTTAAAATAGGCAAGCGAGTGTGGATCGTTTATGAATATTGAGTTCACTCAAACGTTGCCACAAGCTCGACGATCAGGCACTTGCATATATTCTTGACAGCGACCGTGAACTTTTCGTTTTTGTCAAACAGAATTCGTACAAAACAACCTCGTAGGATCTCTACAACGGCTTGATGATTAATATCAATTTTTTTGATAAGTTGCCTACAAAATATATCATTGAAAGTATCTTGATCGTGGAAATTGTGTGCCATTGAAAAAATGAAGAACATTGCACGACCTAGCTTGTGTTTTGCGTGTGAATAATGAGCTCGTTAGCTGTTATATATGACGTTCTTTTCTTCAAAACTTGACACGCCCCCGTGAAGGATCCTCAATGGACATCGAGAAACCAACTATTGTGAACTGTGCTTTTCCTGCTCCTCTTTTAGCTTCAGAATTTTGATGTTCGAATCACTTGAAATCGCATGTAGATGAAAAATACTCCGCAAGTGAAGAGAATCTCTGAGAGCGGAAAACAGCCATATCCAATCGATTTCTTCCATCGAAATACCGGATGGCCCTCTTTGCGTAAATGCCTCGAATTCAAACACTTGAAGATCGCGTGTTCACAAGAATTTGCAAAACAAAAATACCGATTTCTTCGCGGCTTGTTCCACATAATCGACTCTGCGCGTTGGCCAGTGGAAGTATTTGCCTTACACCGATTGCGTATTTTGCAGGCCGTCGCCTTCGCTGAAGCAGACGCAGCTGGCTGTGCCGGGTCTGCCCGGGGTGATATCGGCAGGGGACGTTGGCGCGGAGCAGGTGGCTGGCTCCACCGTGAACCGCGAAGACTACGTGTCGACGGGCTCGCTCGCGGGCAGCATCGCCAGCACGAGTAGCGGCTTCGGCAGTCTCCCCAAGAAGCGGCCGGCCCTCTTCGCCTCCGGTACGTGACCCTCGAACCGTTCAGCCCGAACTTGTCTAATGAAAGGCGATTTTCCTCGATTTGCAGAGCTGCTGAGCGGCACGGAGGCGGCGCACGAGCCCATGACCCTGAGCGAGCTGCTGCCCCTGCAGACGAGCGGAGCGACGAGCAGCGTCGTCACCGCGGCCCCGACGAGCGCGACCCCGTCAGTGACGACGTCGGCGAACGTGGTCGCGCATGAGCCGACTTCGGCTGGGGCGGATCAGGGTACGTCGGCGAACCCCGGCAGCGGGGCAGTCCCGGCCGAGCCTGGGCACTCGCGCAACAGCAGCAACACGAGCCAGCTGAGCAAGGGCTCGGGTTACGGCTCGCTCAACTCGCACAGTCAACACAGCCGCCAGAGCAGCAGCGGTGACAGCGGGCACATCAGGTGAGCCCCCGACTCGTGCGCCTTTTTCATTTTATTATCGTTACAGGCCCCGCTCTGACCCCGTGCGTTATTCGACAACGGTGTACCGTGTCGCGTCTTGTATTTGCTGACGGCCGAGTCCGACTTCTTCGTCTCGAAAAGCTAACGTCCGAATTGGAATGAGCCCGCACTCGCTCGAGTAACCGCGAGAGAAACACAGTGACTCGAAGTGAGATCTCCTCCGGACACTTGCGATAATCCTTCCAGTGCGCGATTTCCAATTGCAAATATCCCGCGCTCTTCAGTTATTCAGCCCATTTGACCATCTCATTTGTACACTTGGGAGCAGTCTGAACTGTCCACACTGCAACCAACTTGAAATCACTCTCCCGTGCTAATAACATAGGAGAGGGGCCATTAAGTTGGCTGCAGTGTGGACAGTTCAGACTGCTCCCAAGTGTACATCACGATCATGTGTTCATCTTTTGGACATTTGCACCCTTCAAATTTGTTTCACTCATCACTTGAGATAGATGAATTGCTCGAATTTGCGTAATCCGCCTGATCGCTGTGACCACGTCAAAGATACTTGGTAATTCTTCAACTATTATTTTGGTAGAATTTGCACGTAATACTTGTTGTCGTACATGTGTATATAAACTGCATCTGGAATATCCTGTAGCTCATAAAATGTATAGAACAGACTCCAATACAGCTTTACCTCGACGCACTTCGATTTTATACTCTGCGTGAGCATGCTTTCGTGTCCATTATTTTTCTCAGTATGATGTGTGAATGACTATTAGACGAAAAAATTTGAGAAGCGTTATTTATTGGTGTTCTTTCGTGGGCACAAAACTTCCCGCTGGTCCATCTGGACGAGCAGTGCAGTCAACTATATTAGTCAATCGATGTTTTCATACTTATCTGGTTGGGCCAATTTCTGCTACGACTGTAAACTAGAGTAAATTAGTGGGAACATCGCCAAAGAAATCGAATTAAAAGCGGTTCGCGTTTTTATTTTATCGTTCGTATGTGCTGCAGCGCAGCAAACAACATGGCGCCCTCGCGCTCAGTCCTCAGCTGCGTTCCTGACCAAATCGGGAGAGGCTGGTGGATTCTTCATTTTCAAATTTTGATTTCCATTCTTTGTCGCACCGATATCTTCCTCACTCTTTCACCGAAATCTGCTCCTGATATTTTTGAGGTTTTATGGAATTCTTTCAGATTTTCTTGAACAACTAATGCTCAGATATCCTAAACGAACATTGAAGATCAAAAATCACTTTGTTGTTTCTGGACAAAATGAAAAGTCAGCGAGTAACAGTCATAGCTCGTCAGTAGAGCGTACATCGACCTGGAAGCACATTTGAACAGCATCACCCTTGTGCGATGAGCATCGGTTTCCAATACAGAAAATCAGATTTGTTGATTTGAGTTTCGTTTCAAAAGTATTTCATTCAGTTCTGAGCTTCCTGACCACAACTATAACTAGAATCATGTTTGGCGCGATTGGGTAGCTCAAGAGAATTTCTCGCATGCAAAGAGTAAAGACATTGACTGTAAAGTTGATCTTGGTTAAAAGCACGATCGGGCGATTCATTTTACGTATCACGGCTCGTCTTCGATGAAACTGTCTCGTTAGCTGGCCACCGGTCTCATTTTGTTGCTCGAGAGTCGAGCGCGACAGCCATGGACCATCGGGTGCGCGCTCCGCACCCGTGGCTACACGAGCGCAGAGCGGCGGATCGGTGGCGTGGCGAGCGCGAGGACGCCGGATGAGGGCAGGTGGAGTGCGTTACTCGGGTTTTGCAGGTCGCCCTCGTGGCCCGTGTGGGCCCCTTCACTGCCCGGGATGGGACCCAGACCGGACGTCGTAGCGTCGGCCCAGCCGCAGCAGCGCGTCTCGGCACCACCGGCAGTGGTCCCAGCCAACATCGCACCACCACCACCGACGACGACGACACAGATGGGCCCGCCGAGCAGCTCGACCCCGTTGAGCTCGAGGCGGGGCCTGGTGAGCGGGCCCGAGAGGCTGCGCAAGTCTGCCTCAGCCTCGGACGCAGTGCTCGCCGGAGAGCTGGGTAATGGACTCCTCGCTGATCCGGGGCCCGACTACCATTACCACTCGGTGGGCCCGATCAAGAGGCCCCGAAGAGGCCAGCAGCAGCAGCAGCAGCCGCCGCCGAGTAGCCCGGTGCTGCTGCTGCGTCTGGCCGAGCAGTTTCGGGCGGTCTCGTCGCCGGGGCCCATGCTGCAGCACGCCTCCGAAGTGGCCCACCTGGCCCTGGCCCGGCCCGCCTCCGCCCTCGCGCACACCAGCAGGTAAGTCCCAGCCGGCTCGCTCGCTCTGCCTCTGCGCCGCGGCCGCTGCTGCTGCTGCTACTGCTGCTCTGCTGCTTCGTGTATGTCTATGCTCATCTGTGTCTCAATTGTATTCTGCTTCTCCGCATCAATATTTTGCACGAACATCTTATTGCATCATTAGCCGTGACATGCCTCTGCGCTCAGCAAGCTTACAGCATCACTGCATCGAGCTCATCACCAGACTGACGATAGTATCTATGTAGACACGTGTGTAGTATAGCTCTTCTAGAGTCACGAGGGGAGTCCGGAGGGTGCGGCTGACCAAATCTCACCAAACTTTTTTCACAATCTCGTACTACCTATAATATGAAGAATCCCGAGTAACTCCGTCAAGTGGGCCTCCTGCTCAAAGCTACAGCCTATGACATTAGCATTGCCCATATAGGCCCATGTTATCAATTGATGTATATGAGTACCTCCATGGAAACTCCATGGAACATGAAATAACGTGTGCCAGCTTGTACGAACTCTTAAAACGCTTGAGGAACAACTACAAAAGTCATTTTTAATGTGATTCTTTCTGCTCTTTTTGTTGCAATCATTAGTTCTCTGGTCCAGGGTGACCCAAAAAACCTACCATCGGAAAAAAAGTCAAATTGTCAGGTCCGTGCCGCGTGGTTTTCCATTATTTCGACCTTTGTGAGCGTGAGGCGCCGCAGTAGAATTCGTTCGGGATTCGGGCGAGCTAGTACATCAAATATCATGGTATTAAGCACCAAATCCAATTGCTATGGGAGCCCAGAATCCACTTTTTGTGTGCGCGCTGAGCACATATATTTTGTGGCGGAATTTCACTCAAAATTTTACTCCCTCAGTTTTCCTCGATAAAAGTGAGTTTGTCTCGTTCCAGGCTCTCCCGCACCATTTAGTTCTTAAAGTAAATCGTTAGGCGCTACTTTTCCATGCCCCAAAGAATCGAAAAAAATTTATTTTCCTACTGCGCAGAGCAGTTTCTCCAGCAAAATCTAGTTTTGCTAAATTTTTATGTCAGGTCCGTGCGCTACTGCGCGATCCTTAAACGCATGACCCTGGAGGTCCCAGTCAATTTTTTACAAAGTATTTGGTGACCAAATGAACCTCCTTCACACCTCAAGACTGTAAGTCAACCCATTTGGCCGTAAGATCAATTTTAGTGTCAAAATATCAGGTCCGTGCCGCGCTACCGCGTCTCTCCATGCTATCGTTATGTTACTTATGGGTGGGAAAATTTACATTCGTGCGCGAGTTTATTCATACTTTATATGTTTCAAAAAGTCGAAAAATACATCTTAGAACCTTCGGAAGTGAGATTTAGCGCTGGCACATTATCGACCCCCAAATATCGAAGTTTTCGCAGAACCACTCCTATAGATATACTGGCAATGTTAAAGTTTCTGCTTGTAACTTTGAACAGGAGGCCCATTTGACGGAGTTACTCTGGATTTTTCATATTCTAATAGATCATACAAGACTGTGAAAAAAGTTTGATGAGATTTGGTGACCCGGACCCTCCGGACTCCCCTTGTCAGACACAACACTTCCTCTTCTCTTCTTGCTCGACGATGAAATCTCCATCAGTCGGCCACGCCCGGAGCGGATCGCCAGTGGTGCAGCTATCCCAAAACATCGCAATTCAGACCAGTGACTATATCGATTGTACTTTCATTCGTCCAAGTCAAGAGGCCTCGCACCAATAGTCGCACTGCCAATGGCACATAAACCAATTGACGCGTGAAATTGTGGCACATGAATCACCATCAGCCTGTTCGCGGACGAGCAAAATCACAGCGCTATCCACTTCTCTGTCCTGCTCTGAGATCACGCACGGAAAATACACGATGACTCGCCAAAGGCTTTTGATGGAATGCGCGCGAACGGCACCCAATTGATCGGCTTTTTCGCTTTCAAGTATATCTGCTTTGACGCGTCCCATTATGCAAATCTTCGGCAAATACTTCCAACAACATTCGCCGAATAAACTCGAAAGTCGATAATGTCGGGAAGTATGCAGTGGGAATAGGGCTCTGACACTCCCTTGACAATGTCACTGACTCGTTTGAGCTAACCAGGTTTCTATATTCACTGAGTAAAACTTTGATTGTGCCAATCAAATACAAGGTCTTCCTACAATCTAGTCACATACGAATAGTTCTGCGGAAATTTCGATATTTGGGGGTCGATAATGTGCCAGCGCTAAATTTCACTTCCGAAGGTTCTAAGATGTATTTTTCAACTTTTCGAAATATATGAAGTGAGAATTAACTCGCGCACGGATGTTAATCTTTCCACTCTTCGGTATACCATGAGAATAACATAGATAACGCGGTAGCGTCACACGGACCTGACATTTCGCCACTAAAATTGATCTCACTGCCAAACGGTTTGAGCTACAGCTTTCAGGTCTTGGATTTTTGACTTGACCATCGAATACTTTGAAAAAAAGGGACTAGGACCTCTGCAATCTCGCGATTAAGGGTCGCATTAGTACCACACGGACCTGACATAAAAATTTATCAAAACTAGATTTTCGCGGAAAAATACTGCCCAAAGTGAGAAAATCAATTTTATCGAAATTCTGAGGCATGGATTACTTTTATTGGGGGAAACTGACCGAGTAAAATTTTTGAATTAATATGGTAATCGATCGATATGAACGATCGCTACCTTCTTGCGCCCGGAAATTTCGAATAATGATATTATTATATCTTGGCCACTGGAACGCCTCTGTCGAGGAAAGGCGAAACGCTCCAACATCAAGCGTAGATTCAAAAATTTTTTCGAATGTTTTCATCTGATTTCTTTAATAATTTCCATCAAAGTCCTTCAAAATGCAACCTTGAGATCTCGAAGAGCTTTGAAGGTACGTAGTTTGAATTGGATTACTCCAATATTAATCTGCGTCATTAAGTAACAGCAGAATCGCTGTTCAATTAGCGTTCCAGTGGCCAAGAAATAATAATATCATTATTTGAATAAAATTTCAGGCAAAAATGCACCACAGAATGTATGTGCTCAGCGCACACACAAAAAGCGGTATTTGGACTCTTATAGCAATGGGATTTGATGCTCCATACTATTGTATTTGATAAATTTGCCTGCCCGAATCCCTAACGAGCTACTTGGTGGTGCTACACACTCACAAAAGCCGAAAAATGAAAAAACCACATCCTGACATTTTGACCCCTTTTTTGATGACAATATTTTTGGATAGCGTTGAACTAAAAAACTAACGATTGCGCCAGAAAGAGCACAAAAGAATACATCGAAAAAAATCTTTGAGGTTTATTCCTCAAGCGTTCTAATGCTTCGTATAAGCAGGCATACATTATTTCGAAGTTTTCACAGAACAACTCATACAACTCAACAGTTTAATTTCGTTGTATCGCAACTATTTCCCATTCCATGCCAGCTTGTACTTTCGTATCAAAGAAATTCCATTTTAGCACTCTCCTCTGTATTTTAAATGTTCTTAACATAATCGACGAGACAAATGATGAGTCCATTTACCTCAGATCTTGAATTATGGTTTTCTTGCACAGAAATTCATTCTAACAGATGACACACCTCAGCTCAGTCTAAAGGGACAGGGGGGGGGGGCCGGAATCATCCCTAAGATGCATAGAAATAAGAATTCGCGGACGCGTATCGAATGCTATTTTTCCCCTAACTGTAAGTAAAAGTCGAAACCCACGTAAAAATGCTGATTACCCAACATGGTTAGTGAGTCGATCATATTCATCCACTTTATTCCTAATGAAAAAGTTACGAGAGTATGATATCGCAATAACAATGTTATATCCATCCAATCAATGGTGTACTGGGAAAGTTTGGCTAACCTGCCAAAATTTTAGGAATGCCCCTCGTTTCATTCATTTGATTATTTCATTGCACGAATAAAGGTGAAGAAAATCTGAATGAAGCCTTCCCCTTTTTCGAACACTTCAAGTTTAGAGGTTTTAAATGATCATGCAAAAAATCTATTCTACGTTAAAATGTGTCGACCCGCCATGCCGACTTTGATAATGAGTTTTGTTGTCGCGCCAGCTTGCGCGAAAACTTTTTATCGATTGAACTTCATTCCATGTCTGACTGTCTTTCGGGGAAAATTAAAATGTAGGAATTGTTTGCGGAGCAACTGGTTGATTATTGTTGAGTCTTGAGTTTTTGTGAAGAGATACCGGTCCCAATACTGTATTGCATTTCAAGTTCTAGCGTCTGACGCTAGAGGTGAACGAAGCTCACATTCACCCTCGTGATGGGCATTATCTGTTAATAAAATCTGTCAATAAAATGTCATCGACCTAGATCTTTGATTTTGTTGTTGAATGTCAATCTCCACTTCTTATGATGAATGAATGTTCGAACCGATAGGCGCACATGACCCCCAAGCAAAATTGCGATGTTCCCAGTGTGCTGCAGACTCTCAGAGCATTGTTGTAGCAACGGTTGTCGAATCATTGTTGGGCCCGGGACTCGGCACGTAGTGATAGAGCGGGGCCTGTTGAATCACGAGTATCCACGAGTGTCGCAGCACAGGGCATACTGACACGATGTTTCGCAGGGGCGCCGTCGTCGGGACGGCACCGTCGTCCGCAGCCGCAGCGTCTGGTGGTGGGGTCGTCGTCGTCGTGGGAGCAGGAGCAGCGGCAGTGGGAACCGGTGGTGGCATCGGCAGCGCGTCAACGGGGAGCAACTCGATGGTGGGCCTGCCGTCGGCCGGGGGTCGGCTCCAGCTGCAGCTCGACGGACAGACGCTGAGGCTTGTCGACGCTGCCGGTAGCCCCGAGCCTTCGTCTGGCTCAGGATGCGCCACCGTCACCCCCGAGAGCAGCTTTCTCGTCGCCTTGGGTAGCCAACAGCAGCAGCAACAGCAGCAGCAGCGCAACAGCGTCAGCCCGCCGTTAGTGACCGAATTCGAATTTTCCGAGCCGAGACCCCTTTGTTGGTTCGTTGCAAACACTGCCCACTCGTCGATCCAAGGTTTACTTCATCTTGGTTGCAGTGAAAGATCTCGTCTCTATCCGTCGTAGATGAATACGTTCCAATTAGAACGAGACGTTGATGGGCATTTCGTTTGTCTTTGGAACGAACACATGGAAGGATCTTAGGCACCACCCGTACTGGAATAACATTCACACTGCATGACAAGAGCACTCGAGCCTAATACGTGGTTACAACCTCACTTGCATGAATTTGGGGAACGTCGGAATGAGATCGGCGCGATCAATGGCTACAATCTAATAATCGATTAACGAGCTCGACCATTGAATGGTACGATTCTAACGCATATGATGAACTAAATACAGTGAAATTTGTCTGTATTTGGCACTTATTTCGGTTTCCCGAAAAAAGCGCCCAGTGTAAGCGAGGACCCAATTTACAGATATATGCATCATTTTTCCGGAATGAACAATTTTGTTGAAACACTCTTCATGACGATAAATTCAACTAGTAGTCAGAAGGACAGGTCATCGCATAGAATTTACACTTACCCAAATGTTTCGAGTCAAGCGGGGGATAAAATAATACATTAGATTCAGTCAGGCCATTCCCCATGATATTAGAAAGAACGAAACTTTACGAACTATGACCATTAGAATCAAAACACTAAAATCTTTGAAGAAGCTTTCGCTATCAATTTTTCTACACATTGACATAGGTAATCCGAGATCTTGGCTCACTCGCCATTCAAAATTTTTTCGAATATCTCTTATTTTCGACTTGGCCATTAGAAGATTAATGTCACTGATTGATAAGATCGGCTACAATTATGTAAAACTTTCCTCCTTTAGGTGGAAATTCATCTTTTATAGCGGCTTAAACATCGCAATGATAAACAGTTAGTCGCTGGAAAAATGCCTATAGTTCTATCGATCCCATTTGCCATGCAGAATTTCATTCTCCCATCTACAAAACTAGTGCCCAATTTGTGAAGGTAATTTTACGTGTAGTGAGGGTCAGCGGATAAAGTGAGATGCGCCCATGATAGGCAGGTGCCCAAATTACCGAGTGCCAAATGTCCAAAGAAAAATTCCCGTAAGAGTAAGATGTAACTTTCCCGGTGCCGTCGAAAAGAGCCGGTCTTCGGCAGCTGCCCGATACGGGGTTGCCCAATTTGACAACTTTTACTATATTGAAATTGAGATAAAACAGTTCTAGGAGTTCACCAACTATCTCTTCTTTTCTATTCTATTTTCTTTCCAATTACACTATTTGTTAGAGCTATTTTGATATTTGCAGGAGATAGGTTTGCGACCGAGGCTGCACATTGTACTTCAGTTTCCTCGAACGAATTCTTTTTCTTACACGACGTGGTACTTGCGCGCCCATCTGCCTAACCCTTTGGGCCAAGATTCCTCTCAAACAATTTGAACATTCTTCCCTCGCCGGCTCTAAGGCACGAAAGAGATAGACTTACATCAACGAGTCTCTAGATTTTGAGTTGGTCGCTGGCTTCTGCTCCTACATAGTTAGTGCCCTAGATTAATTAACTCACTAATCCACTAACACGCAAGGATCAAATAAGTAGCTCGTGCAGAGTGAGCTCGCTCTGTGCAATAACAACTCACTCATCGCGTAGTTTTGGTTGTGGTGCAATATCCGAAATTCACCCACATCGATCGTCCGTCCAATGCGCCTACCATCATCCGACGACGAGTACGGCCCCACTCGTCACCCATAACCCATCGACCTCTTTCCGGGCGATCTTCCAAGCGGTTGGTGCAAGGCATCTCCGCGCGCAGCGGGCGAAGGACTGCATGCACTCGCTCGCGCGTCCGGTTCTTTCGCAGACTCGCCATCAGACCGATGAATGTTCGATGTGTTTCAGGAACCCATCGGGCGGCAGCTCGGGCCTGAGCGAGACGGGCTCGCTGGACCGAGCCAAGGCGGCCCTCGAGCGCAGAAAGAAGGTCGAGGACGCGGCCAGCGGCGGCGGCGGCGGCAGTGGTGGTGGTGGCGGTGGTGGAGGCGCCGCCGGCCTCGTGCCCATCGGCAACGTCGTCGCGGCCAGCACGGCGGTGTGCAGGGTCGAGGTGACCAGGCCCAATCCGGACTCGCTGATAGACGAGCTCATCAAGGCCACCAACCTCGAGCAGTCCGTCCTCGAGAGCTCCGAGAGTGAGTATATGCCCAATTACCTCTTTGTTGGCCCCTTCCACGTGCAGTGAGGCTCGGTCTGACGCGAGCATGACCCAATCCGATCGAGCCGATGCTGCCTCCTCCGCTCCCTCTCGCCTACGTTCAATTGCTCTGCTTCGGCAGAGATCTGTGTCGATGATTCGCACTTGTGCCCGCCGATGCGCTCCCCACGAGCTAAAGTCGTTATTATGTCACGGAAAAATCCGACGCTTCAACGACGAGGACACGTGCATCTTTTGAGCGCCTCGATATAACACTAGCTTATTACCAACTTTTATCCATCAAGCTCTATATATACGACAGAAACCGCCCCAGTCGATTACGCGGATTTTACATTGAATCGTCTCATTGCATTGCGATGATTGTCATAATCAACGAGTTTTCTTTGTTCATCGATTTGTAAGAATGTGACAAAATTTGTGGCTTTACTCTCTGGGGATTCTCGTTGAATTCAGAAGGTTTTGATTGAATTTTCGTATCCCAATTGATCTTATCGGTGTAACCGTGGTGTTACAAGAAATATTGAAATGGCTACTTACTCGGCTCTCTTCAAACCTCTGGGCAGAACAGAAAAATAGTTGCGCTCTTGCCAATGGCATCCAAAACTTTCAACTCGTGGATCTTGGAAATCCATCCTCAAATCCTATAGAAATGCGAGAATTACTATACGTAAAAGAAGTAATCACCATCAGGATGTATAATGCTAGCACAAAATTCCTTCCACAATAAAGCTCTTTTTGTCCGCACTAGTTTTAATGAAATTTAGCTTGAAGTTTCTTCAATGTCGAATCGAGGCTTAGATTCTGTAAACACGCGGAAGAAAACTTGTTTGCGAATTACCTTCAAGTTTTGAACTCATGAATAACAAAATTTGTGGAGCTTCTTGATTAAACGGTCGTGGTTCATGTCACATGACCTGCCTCTGCATACAAGAATGATTGTTTGCCAGTTTCCAAACAGTGATGGTCTGGAGTAATCTGGCAAATATCCCGAGGTACGATAAGGCAAAGGTCTCAGAGGCATTTGATGATGATCAGAATTATCTTGGCTGTATTCCAACGGGGTTTCTTGTCGTCGCTCAAAGGCGGCTTCGAATTTTTTCGAATAGGAGCAATTTATCTAAGCTACCTACAAATATGAATAGAACAAGTTAACCGGGTCATGCTTCCCAAAAATTGAAGGCTCTTCCTCTCGGATTTCCATTCTTGATATTCCGCTATTGATACGTTTTTGCGTCTCTCTCATGAAAGCTGACTGACTTTGCGAATTAATGTCAAAAAGTGTTTTAGTACTCAATAAAATTTTCAAGGTATTGATGATCATGTTGATTCCGCTCATTTGTTATATAGAAGTCTCCAAAATTGGGTTGAATGTGGATGATTTGTCGAAATTCATAACATGGGATTTCCTATCGAATGCTCCGAAATGTTGCTATATTAATCTCACCTGCAATCTCCAAAGATCGAGTGTCGACTTCCAAGTACTTTTTGCCAAAATTATCGAAGCCTAAAAAATCCGTCATCTGTTGAAGCAGGTAGTTTCGGTCGAGCTTGTCAGTAATAAATATACGAATTGCGGCCCGTAAGGCAATCTGTCGAATCAGCAGTCTCATTGAATAAAGAATGAGCTAGTTGATAATAAAAGCCTGTAAAACTGTCTGTAAAAGAGCTTTGGTTACGACACCCCGCCGACACGCGAGACTCGAGCGATTTGGGGGATACAAATAGCCTATAAAAAATTCATGGATGGTTTCAACAATCACCGTGACGTGACGCGAGATCGATGGCTCAATCAATTTTTCCACTGTTCCAGCGACGGGTCTGCAGCTGTTCATTGCCAAAGACGGCACGACGGCGCTCGGGCTGAACGAGGTAAAATCGCAGATGCCCGCGGGCGTATTCAAGCAGGTGGTGATGGAGGAGAACAGTGCCGGCAGCAGGTAGCACGAGCTCGCCTTGTCCTGGTCAGCCAGCAATCGTCAGCAGCACCTCTAGTCGTCCTCGGGTACTTCGCAACGGCCCCCAAATCCACGCCCAATTTTGTACATACTGGGCAACCCGGGGTCCACTAAAAGCTCGACGGTGAGCTCGACTGCGCGAGGCCCGAAGGAGATTGAGTAACCGCCCCAGTGCCGTGCGTGCATATAAGAAACTGTTCTACGTATCTCAGGCGTGCGTCGCGTGTCTGATTGTGTGTTTTGGTGCGAGTTTATCTTTATAGAACTGTAGATCTCGAATTAGAGGTGCGCAGCCTCGAACCCGATGCTCGTCCCAACCGATACCCCACATGCTTTCCAAAAGCGCTTCACAGCCTCGTCCTCGCGTGAAATTCGCTCGACAACGTGTCCGCTGCTCATGGAATACTGTCATCTGTTTGATGTGATTATCTGTACAAGAAAAACTCACACCGTCTCGTTCAAATGTGCAATGTCATTCCAGTATCCCAAAACCACTGTCATCCCCAATGGCTTTTCTTTGTAACTGTCTCTAACATCTCTCACGAGATGTGCATGGAGAGTTTACTCATTCGTACATAAGAGAGTACTCGATTCTGAACGCATTCTCATGTGGGCATTCGTGGGTAGTACAGCTGCATTTCAAACGAATAAGAATAACTGCTGACATGCCGATTTCGATTGTCACGCTTTAGAAATTCTCGAGCTTGCGACAATAATTCGCAGCCGCACGGGTATTCAAGATGAATGCAGACCTTTCAAAATCCATGGTTTGGGTTTTCAGAACTATCCAAGTTCAATAACTCTTACTAATTTTACTAAATTCTTGCGAATTATAGCGCAGTCTTTCATTATGTCGGTGCCGTACCTCTCCAGCTCACTTTTGAATTCAAACAACAAGTTTTACAGAACCCCTTCTTGAAAATCCATATTTTCCAAGTCCATTTACCATCCACGACGATGACAATATTTACCACAACGATTCACGAAAACTCATCGTTCATACTGCGACAAGAAATGACGGGCATTGAATGTATCGTGTCATAACTATTAACGAGAGGCGGAATAATTAAGCGCCGTTGATTTCCATAAAACAAGTATTATCTGGAGAATTCGACTCGAATTAGAGGTGTTGGTCAATGAAAGAAAGTATGTAGAGAAATTTTCGGCGAAAGCAGTTTGATCGCTACGATGAATTCCTTTCTCAGCAACAAATGAACGATTCTCAGTATTAAGCTGCGAACTCATCCTCTGATTCAAATAATGCTGGGTAGTTTTCAAAGATCAAGCAGAATGTTTCTGAGAGGTGATGAAGCTATTTTTGTTGGATTTTTAGAGAACGACGCAAGTTCCCAAAGTATTTGTTTACAAACAAGTATTCCTCACGCCTGGTGGTCGATCAAGCATGGAAAATTATAATGCGATGATGAAAAGCTACCACGATCTTTCATTACGCGATTGGCAATATTTTCTCGAGAGTGTCACGAAGACTGAAACTCTCTCTAGAACTAAGAGAGGCAGACTTTAGATTTCCTCTCGCAAATCCTTGGTGAAAACTTTGGCTGATAGTTGAAAAATGACGTTTACTTATATAAATGATGAGTATCGTATTGAATATGATAATGATTCGGAAACGCTGATCAAATGTCGTCGAAATGCTCAAGTGCTGCCAATCGACTGACGAAATAGTGCGCAATCATTTTTTAACTTCATTTTATAAATTTTTATAGATTTGCTCGATGAGTACCATGCGTAAATGAATGACTGAAAAAAACGTTGACTGTAATCAATCAGTGAGCACCGGATATCACAAAAGAACGGAGACTCAGGTAGAAATCGAATAATTTGCCGCTCGAGTTTCTCGAACTCTGGTTAAGATCCGACAGTTAGCAGTGCAAATTAATATTCATCTCATATTCAGAGTAACCAGTGATTGTGAAAGAAGTAATTTTTTTTCTCGACAGTCAAAACACTTTTGTCAAAATCTGGCACGACAAGTGCCATGAATGTCGAACGAAAACAATTTTCGTGCGCAGTGCAAAAACACCATAGAAAAACTCTGACCCATAGAAAAAAGTCATTGGTGAATTATGAATTTTATCAAATGAGTTAGAGCTATGAATTACTCTGGTTTTGATCGCGAATCATCGTGACAGGAGATGTTGAGATTCGACTCTGGCTATATACTCAGAAACTCCTGAGTGAGGGGTATTATTGGGGATGATCACTCGAGCCTTGACGGTTTGATTGTAAATATACGTGAAGCATGGCTCAAAGTTTGATGGTGGTGGGATCCCTACTTTGGGAATCCCTCTCGAGTGAAAGTGGAGTACGAATGAGATCGCGGGGAAGATTCACCATCGAATGAATTTTTGAAAATTCATTTTGAATACAAATAATTATATGACTTTCTGTTTTTAAAGGGAGAACGAGTGGAACATAGATTATTATATGTTTCATGAGCAAATCGATGCTCTTTTGTCTATTCCAGAATTTCAATGACAAGTCTGTACAGGAGAATTAACTTTCCCCAATGAGATTTATTCTTCCCTTCCAGAACAAAAGTCTGATAGAGAACAATGAAAGGTAGCAAGTACTAGGTAGCTTAAATCGTTCATGTCCCCTAATTTGGTGTAAATTTACACACGAACCAGTTTGTTTGTATCAGACTCAGTGTACATAAGAGAAGCGCATTGAATGTACGTATAGGGGAGCATCAGATATTAATGTTGTGATATCTTACAATGTAATGATAACTGTTATTGCCTGTATTGATAGTTGTATTATAGCAACGTTTGTTTTTATTTTGAGACGAGACCTGAAGCATCAACGTGAATAAACTGATTGATTGAAAGTATCGATTGCATCAATATTTGTCTCTTTATTTCAGCTATGACTCTCCGCATTTTTCACAAAGTTTCTCGCGGGATCTCAGTCTCCCTTCTAGTTTGAATCGCGGACCAAGTTAGTGGAGGTAGCCAATGCCGAGAGTGCGAAGAAGTGAAATACTCTAGAATTGCCATCAACATGGAAAGAGTCAACACGCTTGATGCGCAGTATATTTCCAGGCTGAGACAAAAATGGTTGATTCAGCTAATTCATACCTTTCCGTAAAAATCTGATCAGAAAAATTAGATATTGTACAAAAAATTCTTCGTCAGAGATGGAAGTCGGTGTTCTTGTGCCCCAGTCACGGTTTCAGCATAATAAACCGACTATGTTGAATGGTACGATTTTCAATCATGAATTTGTAAAGTGAACCAAACTGAACCACATTGGGCAATTGCAAGGACATTGAGAAAAATTTGAGAGCTTATTCGAATAGAAGAGATGTGGAATCTCTTCCACGTGCTAAATTCGTGATTATGTGGTCGAGTACAATGTCCGTCATCACCAAGATTGGTTTTTGGAGTTTTTGAGATAGCACGCCTTGAGCCTGATTTATCGAGTAACGTAGGCCTACGAAAATCTCGAGAAGCAAACACTTCTTACCCTCTCAAGTGGAATTAACTCGATGAATAATTTATACCGTGCTGATCATCCTATATGGGTTAATATCAATAAATACGTGAGTTCGTGTAATTGTTGAATGATTTCAAGTGTATTAACAATCCATATACGGAACAAACTGATATCAGTTAGCCGTGACGGTGACTATGTGGGTTAATGATTACAATTGACGTGACATTTCTTTATTCATTGCTAGACCATGGCAAAGGGTCAATTTGTTCGTTCACTTGGTTGTAATTACTCCAGCCTTCAATATTTACGCGATGATAATAACTCGTTAAACAATTATATTGAATGAGTTCATTCCACCATCCCATTACTTCGGGAATCAGGATGAAATCCTAATTGGAAAAATTTCTTCCCTCGATTTCTCAGTATGTTTGAACATTCGATAGGGCTTGTAATGAATTCCAGTACTTTTTCCCATTCCCGGCTAGATTATATCAGCCGGGAATTATTCTAAACGAATAATTCCCGGCATTAATTATTCTAAACGAATAATACCGAACTTTTCTCATGTGAGTTGATGCAATTTCTTGTCCAAGATCTAGAAAACAAATATTCGCGAGAATAGCGGTAAAATATCCATAACCTTCGACTAATGATGAACTAATTTTTGTTGTATTCCAAACTTAGAAAATTGATGAAATCATCAATGTTTCGGCAAGAAACAACATTAAACTTGGCCAACTCGTATAAATGTTTATAAGGATGTATCCAAGCTGAAGGTGTAAGAAAAACTCGGGATCGGCAATATTTTTCCTCGCAATATCGATGATTCGAATTGACGTATTTATTGATATTCACCCATATTGCGCAAGTGGAGCCGAAGGAATCTCGGTATAACGTAATTTGGTGCCGTGCCTTGTTCATTACGGGAGGATATCGATGCGCCAGACTTGCTGCGAATCTCGTCGCTGGGACATGGGTGCCGCGGGGAGAGGGTGACGGGATCGGCTCAGCTCGATAATCGGTTAGACCAAAACGGCAGTTGGGTGTTGGCAAGCCGGTTAGCAAAAGCAGCATTGCGCTTGGCGCACCCGTCGATATATAAGCTTCAAAAATATAAGGACTGCTCGAGGAAGCTGGACGACCGTTCCCGAGTGCTCAAGGATCGAGCAGTGGCTGCAGGTGGAAGAGAAAAACCATGCCGGCGATGGGGCTGGTGCTCCTCGCGGTGCTCGTCCTGGCCCATCGGTGCAACGGGCTCGCCATGGGCTCGGCGCCGCGGCTCCAGGTGATGGGCGAGCCGCCGGTGCTGGTGCTGGCCCGGCTGAGCGCCGAGTCCGGCACCGGCTCGTACGTCGGAGCCTCGAGGACGACGCGCTGCAGGAGGCAGTTGCTTGAGTTTGCTGTGGCGGTTGACGAGCGCAAACTCTGGGCCCTTAAGAGTGAGTATTCTAGCCACCGGCGCGGTATATCAAAACTTTCTTCATTTTTATTCGCCAGCTGTAATTTAGCGTTCACCCGACATCATTGGCAAAGTGCGCGTACAACTGTCTACAACGGGAAAAATTGCTCCCGGCACGCGCAACTCACAGGTGAGAACTATGATATGAGCGACATCGGCCACTGGGTACATTGTAGCGCTCCATACCTGATCTTTCCAAATATTTCGTTGGGTCTGGACGATAGGCAAAAAGTAAACACAGT
Organism: Eretmocerus hayati; assembly: GCA_029851415.1. Classification (NCBI taxonomy): domain Eukaryota; kingdom Metazoa; phylum Arthropoda; class Insecta; order Hymenoptera; family Aphelinidae; genus Eretmocerus; species Eretmocerus hayati. The sequence goes on along the minus strand of CM056742.1, from coordinate 191,161,292 downwards.
TCGACGCGCATCGGTATGTATAGTTACGCGTTTCTTGCTGCGTTTCGCTGTTGCTGTATTGGTGACTTTTGAGCACTCGTTAAGCACTCAAACATCTGGGAGTTTCCGACGAAAATGTCAACCTCGTAGTTCATAAACGATCTCCGTGTCATGTTATTCAATTTTTCGGATTACCTGGTGAATTTTTAAGAGAGCTTTCTGGTATCTCAAATTGATTCCGAACATATATCCTTACTATAACTCTTTCGATACCAACCGACACGCCTCGATTCTCAACAAAAAACATACCTCGGATGTCACGTCTTTCTCGTTTGGAAAAGCGAAGTGACACATACTAGACCACAATTTTGTGTAACAGTTATATACTGGCTGCAGATGACAAAATTTGTTCAGTTGCGAATTGCTCGTGACATGGGTTCTCGTATGGGACAAGCCACCACGGTTTGATTTCCGTTCCGCGATTTCGCGATATTTCAAATCAAAGTGGTAGTAATAACTTGGATATCCAACTCGTTAAACGGCTATTTTGGAATAAGTCCTAGAATGATCTCAATAACTCGCTCTAACGCGAGTCAATGCCAATCTGTATAAAACAATCACCGACACGAGCCAGCTCGCATGCGCTATACCGTTTCAGTCAAATTCAACGGCAAATTGCCCAAATCGAAATGTTGGCTGTTTTTTGTGCGATAATGCGTTCACTGCGAGCTTTCTTCGGTCACGAGCTAGGCTTTCGTCTTTCGGTGAACACGTCTGTACGTGAGTAAACTTTCGCTTTGATCATTATTTTTGTCCTTGGGAATAATTTTCGAGCCCATAAATGAGTTTTCAAAAATTGACAGTTGAGGGCTCCACCGGCGCGGACAAGGCCCATCGCCTATCGCAGAGTGAACGCGTTAATCGTGGCACGAAACCGGGCGAGTATTCAGATCGTCCATCAATTACTTTGGTCGGGTTAGATCGAAAGGCCAACGAGGACTCGGATAAGCCTAGAACGGGTAGGCATGGAATCGGCTCGAGCTCGAGGCTCTAAAGCTGTAACTAAATTGCAGTGCTGGACTCGAGCGGGGAGCCGCTGCCGGGCTTCCTGTACGGCAACAACTACTGGCTCGGCAGCCGGAGCGAGTGCGGCGACGCGTCCAACAGGTCACCGCTGGACCTCAACGCCGACGTGCTGCGGAACGAGTCGCGCTTCAGGCCTCCGCTCGAGCAACAGTTTCCGCCCTACCCGATCAACTTCTTCGTCGCCCACATCGCCCACAACAGCAGCCTCCAGTACCACCTGCGGCTGCCCAACGAGGTGACCCATGCATGCCAATAATTTCCATTCGCTTAGTAAGTACTGCTTCGAGATTGGACGAGCCGGCGCCGAGATTGCACGAGCGCATCCATCTCGAGCGAGTGGCGGCGCGCCCGTCTGACCACAGCCGGACCTGTACTACTGAGAGGCCGCCGGGACGCCTCCACTCTGCCGAGATCGATTCAAATGTAGAGTAACACGGCCACGATGGCTTTGGCATTCATGATACCCATTCCGAAAGTGAATTGAGACGTTGATAAAGAGCGTTATGTCGAAAACGCGTTCGTAGTTGTCCAACACTACGCGAGTTGATGTGATGAGAGAACGTGGTGATTTTGACAATCTTAAATTGACGGGCAACATCCGTATGGTTCATGGCTAGAGATGAGATGGCTCACGCGAAGTGCAACACTTTATAAAACATTAAAATAACTTTTCATTTTGATTCACGACCTTTGTCTCAACTATTTTGGCGTCTCGCGGATCGCCGAACATGTTTCCCGGTGACTCCGGTTTCTTCGGATCGAGTATTGGTCCCGCGAAACGCCTCACGTTCCCACGACTTTCGACTCTCTCCTCTAAAGTAGAGCAACGGGAAGCCCTCATTCCTGAGCATTTTCAAAGTCTCCCGAGACTCATTTGGAAACAGAAAGTTCTTACATGACGAAAGTTTTTAATTCTTCCAACGACTTTGAAACGCTGTTTTGCCGGGGCAAACTCTATTGCAATGAAATCAGAGTCTATTGGCGCTGTTGACTGATGCAACGTTGATATTTCAGAATGTCATCACCCTGGGGCTGTGTCTGCCCGCCTCGTGCACTACGCACCAACTGGCTCCGCTTCTCGATCAAATGTTCCGCAACAAAAATCTCAGCGTGGGCAATCTGTACTCCGCGGATTTTCAGCTCATTCAAGTCAAAGATTTGCGCGAAGATGAGCAACGAGAGCCGGAGATGCACGTCCTCATCATCAAGTAAGTCCCTCTAGAAAGTCGTGCATGCAGAAATTGAATTTCCATCAGAACCTCGTATCTAGCGCGAGTTTATTGCGGCGACGAGCGACGCACGATTTTGTAACGTGCTAACAGCTCCCGAATTTTCAATATCTCATAACTCACTGCAAAACTAATTTGTCCATATCGACAGAAGTCGATATGGACAAATATCAACACAGTAACTCGATTGTGTCACTTCTGACTCTTCAAATATTGTCGAGAAGGCACAATCAGCCGTAAAATGCCAGTGGTAACCTTTTATCGATCGTTTTTTTACGACGAGAGTGACTGTTACCTCCAATTTGTCGTTCATTGCTGATTCCCAGAATAGCCAGTGGTTTATTGCTGCCTATGCTTCAGTGTGCCCCAAAAAATTGTTCCAAGCGAAACTCAACAGTTGTTCATCATTCAAACAGAATCTGGATTATTCAGTGATCAGTCATGGGTGGTTTACTGCTGTTTTTTCTTTCCAACTAATTTGATTGTTACGAAAATCCGTGTCACTTTTCTACGATCCTTGAGTTAGAGTAATCAGAGCTCTCGTACATACAATGACCAAAAAATGATCCATCAACAATCATCGATGTAAAAGCTTTAAAATCTATAGATATCTATGGCTATAGCTGTGAAATCGTTTTCGAAGAATCACTTTATCGGGATACTTTCATAACGAAATCTGACTGATGTTGTTAGGATCGAATCTCTCACAATTGTTGTTAAATCCTGAAGAAAGGTTAATTTAGAGAAACTATTTGTAATATGATAAAGTATTAATGACAACGGCGTTGATCAAGAAAATCAATTCGGAAGATTCAACATGTTCACTCGAACGGTGAAAATCACAGTTCATTCTCTGTGTGCGTTAATATCCTACTTAGGGTGACTGGCACAATGTTATTCCTCACTACGAGACAAAAATCTTAAGCACAGCACACACAGAAGCAAAGGCTAATCCGCCACGGCGTGGCTCGTCCCAGCCAAAATATTGAAGGGTGTTCGGCAAAAATTCAATTCTGGATGGTTATTGCGCATGAATGATGACAGTTTAATACATAGTAGAGAGACCATATGTTGTTATGCAGCACTTTTTACACACAGTTTCTTCCAGTAGTATATTTTTTGATGATCACAGAATCGAAATTTGAGCACAACTCGAGAAATAGAGGCATTGCCACTAATGATGAAGTTATGAGGATGCTCATACGTTTTGTGATGCTATAAGATTACATCAGCCATGTAAGCATTCGTATAGATCTGTTATAGTATTGATAATGGCGCTCATGCTCATTGGCACTGTGTACGACGTATTGGTGGAACAGCAGCGTTCCAAGCTCGAAGAAATGAACAATTTGGGACAGGCATATACCGATTCCAACGAAAATAACGATGGTAATTATCTATCATGTATCCCAATTAATCTCTCATCAGTGACTTTGCTTACCCAAACTTTTCTGCTACAGCCTCGAGCCTCATATCTGCGTCGGGAGGAGTCGAAGGCAACGCAAAATCGACATCGAATAAAACGGGAGAGGAATGTACGACCCTCAAAAAGATTATCCTGTGTTTCTCAGTCTATTCGAACACAAAACTAATATTCACGACTAAATTGAGCAAGGAATCCATCACGCCTATTCATGGCTTGAAATTTTTCGGAATGATATGGATCATCATGATTCACACAGCATTTTACATGAGTGACGTTGCCGGTAAGTTATCGAATCGAGAAACAACATCCCACTTTTACTAACACTCGGAATTGATCTATCTTTGAGCAAGCAAATGTACCCTATACTAGCTCACTACACTTTTTGCGTCAAAGTATTCAGCAAAAGTTATTGATTGGGGACTGGGTATATCACCATTTGTATCAATCGTCCCCTCAAACGTAAATCTGTCTCATGGTACTCGGATATTCTATTAAAATTATTGGATGAAATTCACAGACAATAAGGCGTGGTCTTGGAGGCTGTCGGAGGGTCTGGCAATGCAGTTTGTCAGCAATTCAACGTTCTCGGTGGATACCTTCTTCTTTCTGAGCGGTTTCCTCCTCACTTACATGTATCTCGGTGCCCACAGCAACGACTGTCGGGAAGAACCCAAATGCAAGCTAAGGCTGCTGGAATTTGCCGTAACCATGCTCCGGCGATACATACGGTATGGATTCAAATCACGTGTAAATATCTATTGCATCTTTGACTGCTCTGACGAAGGAAATACTCTTGCAGCCTGACCCCGCCGTACTTGATGGTGCTCGGGCTGATTCAGATAAATACTCTCTGGTACGAAAAGACGACCGAGTTTTACATGACTGAGAGGCCACAAGAGGTTTGCGGCAGATACTGGTGGCGAAACGTACTCTACATAAACAATCTTTTCGGCAGGAAGAATATGGTAATTCCACCCAGTAAATTTTTCAACTTCCCTCATAGGCGACCCCTGATTCAAATATCGCATAAGAGTAGTTCCGCGCGAAACAGACCTATGAAAAAGGGTCATGTGTTAAATTTTTTTCTTCACTTCTCCATTCGATTCTATGGTACAAAATATGAACTTTTCACTACCTATGGGGCCCCAAAAAAATTTTCCAGGTACCTTCAACGTACATTACTTTATCCTTTTGAATTATTTTCAACAAAAAAGTTAGGGTATTTTTTTCAACAAAATGAATTTTTCTCGAATTCGTTCACAGATGCAGAGATGCGGCTTGCGGCATTAGAAAGGTCTTTGGAAAACCTATCGAAATCAGTCTTGTAAAATTGATTTTGATGTCTTGGGTGATTTTATCGGGCAAAAGAGTGAAAAACATAGAAGATTAAATTTCTCGAAAACCCAATTTTTTTAAATTCTGAAAATTTGATATTTTATGTAAAATTTTGTGTTTTTTCAGAAAAAGATAGTCCCGAATTCCTTTTTTGCGTTCCAAGACCTATTTTTGCCAATTATCACAAATCCATTTTCCAGGCTTTTGGAAATCGTCTGTTTTCTGCGCATGCGCAGGAATTTGGTTCCTTAAAACCAATTCCATTGGAAAGTCAAGAAAATTTCCTTCAAAATGACCACTTGCCGAAATCAATTTCATGCGTTTGAACCGAATCTACAACGTATAAAAGATGATCCTCCAGCTCGGGTGCGACACGTTGATGGACGCCATCGAATTGGAGCTGGCGTGGACTTTCCTTACTGCTGTCTCCAGTACCTCCGACCCAGCTCTGAGGAACTATCAAGATTCAGTGGTCTTTTGAACGTTGCAATTCTGGCTCAAATGCATGGAATTGACTTCGGCACGTGGTCATTTTGAAGGAAATTTTCTTGGCTTTCCAATGGAATTGGTTTTAAGGATCCAAGTTTCTGCGCATGCGCAGAAAACAGACGATTTCCAAAAGCCTCGAAAATGGATTTATGATAATTGACAGAAATAGGCGTTAGAACGCAAAAAAAGAATTCAGGACTATTTTTTTCTGGAAGAACACAATTTTACATAAAATATCAAATTTTCAGAGTTTTAAAAAATGGGGTTTTCGAGAAATTTAATCTTCTATGTATTTCACTCTTTTGTCCGATAAAATCACCCAAAACATCAAGATCAACTTCACAAGACCGATTTCGATAAGTTTTTTAAAAACCTTTCGAATGCCGCAAACCGCATCTCTGTATCTTTGAACGAATTCGAGGAAAATTCATTTTATTGAAAAAAATACCCTAACTTTTTTGTTGAAAATAATTCAAAAGGATAAAGTAATGTACGTTGAAGGTACCAGGAGAATTTTTTGGGGCCCCATAGGTAGTTAAAAGTTCATATTTTGTACCATAGAATCGAATAAAAAAGTCAAGAAAAGAATTTAAGACATGACCTTTTTTCGTAGGTCTGTTTCGCGCGGAACTACTCATAATCGAATTGCCAGTAGAGGTATCGGGAGATTTCCTGCAGTGCCGCGTGTCGAACCGATTACAAACGCGCCTAAACAAAATTTCTTGCAGAAAAAAAAAAAATATTGGAATACTCTGAAAAAGTCATTAATTCCTCCAATACCTCAATTTTAAAACACTAAATCAATTCAACGGGAAGAAAACTAAAGTAGCTGGAGTCGTGGTGAATCACATCGATATCAACTGCTCGTCTGAAAATTATATCATGAATGGAAATTTGCAAAATCATCTCAAGATGCATTCGTTTCGGAATAAGAAAATGAGAAAATCGGAAGATAGAGAATCTGATATGCATTGTTCATAGCAACGTCATGTTTGTAAGTGCGCAGATGGTATAGCGTTAAAAATGTAATTTTACTCGACCGTGTTCGACACCCACCGATTGTCTTCACGAGTGGAATTCCCCGGTAAACGCATTCACAACTGTATAGTTTCCATCAAACTTTGTTCCCAGCTAATATCTGCTTGAAAATTGGCCTTGAGTCACAGCTTTCATTATTCGATATATCAGACTGGCGAGACTCTGTTTCAAGTAATATTTTGAGGCGGAGTTTTGTTCCGAATTTTCTATAAAATGTGAAATTAAGAAGATGCGAGCGTACGATCCACGTCGATCATCTATTCTCTAGCTTGGGTGAATTTTCCCCCCGCAAATCTGCAAATCAGACTCTTAGTCCCATTCGACGAATGATCCTCGGGCAAAATCAGCTAATCTCTTCTTTCCTTTCCGATAACTGAACATTGCATTCCCACAACCCAAAGTGCATGTCATGGAGTTGGTATTTGTCAAACGACATGCAGTTCTTCATCATCGGAGATTTGCTCATGATCCTCTCTTCTGTGTGAGTTTTCAAGTTTACTTCTGAAAAATGACCGGACTTTGTAATTCTGACATAATTTGTTTCTCACTCACAGATTTTTCCATCTTGCCGCGGGGATACTCCTCTTTTTGCTGCTCGCATCCATCTCCATCACGACCTACATCTCTTACACCAATGAATACGTGCCAACGTAAGTAGATACATTCAAGTTGATTGACATATTATTCTCATGAAATGATGCCGAAATCCAACACGACGCCAATTTCACAATGTTTTCCATGGTACCCAGACTAGACCAGCAGCTACAGATGCTCGATGTGTTGTACGATCCGCCTTGGACGAGAATCGGGCCCCATATTGTGGGAATGATTGCTGCTTATATACTTGTGAGGCAGAATAAAAAGTTGTCACTACGAAGTGTAAGTTGAACACGATATGTACGAATGTACAAAATCACAAGCTATGATGTCGATTTTTCAAAATAATAGAAGGCAGATGGACGGCGAGTCGATGTTGACTTTTCTTGGAGTCATTCGAGTGGCTAACATAGAGATATAATAGCATTGGTATTATATCTCTATGGTGGTTAACCATCGGTATTATTTGCAGGCCAATTAATCGTGACTACAGAATCTCCTTTCGAATTTTAGGGTACCATCATCGTTTTTTGGTTGATCGGCATCTCGTGCATTCTGTCCACCCTCTTCGGTTTGTACAGAAAACAACTGCCTCTTATGGTTGCAGCCCTCTACGTTGGATTGAGCAGAACCGTTTGGGCGATCGGGATAGCTTGGATTGTAATGGCCTGCTGCACGGGCCATGGAGGTATCCACATTCGTCCATTGCATTTTCATAAGATTGCCGTAACTTATTTCATCAGCACAAACATCTGTCATTCTGGTTACCATCATGAATGACAAGGGACGCGCCTCTCAAAATTGTGACAATGGCGCAGGGCATGAAAATCGGTCACTTCACCAAGAAACTCTCTTTTTCAGGAATCGTGGATAAGATACTCAGCTACAGGGCGTGGATTCCACTCAGCAGACTGACATACTGTGCTTACCTTTTGCATCCATTCATCATTAATTCGATCTACGTAACCAGTGAGACAGCGATACACGTTCAATTTTGGCCAAACGTAAGCTATTGATTTTTAGACGATGTGCCTCTGTACAGTTTTGGCACGGTCTCGTACAATCTTGAAATTAATGCACAATGTTTTCATCATTACAGACAGTCATGTTTCTTGGATTCTGCGTTATCACATACGTTTGCTCTTTCGTTCTTTCTCTCATGCTAGAGACGCCAACCGTATTGCTCATGCGTAAGTTCATGAGTATAAAGAAGACATGAACGACAAGGGTACATTTTTTCATCGACATAGTGAGTGCTGTTGAGCTCATTTTTAACTTGGTGACCACAAAAGAAGGTGACAATTTCAAATGACAGCACGTGCTTGTTAGAAAACGATTTTATATGTATATTGTTCCAAGTTTCACTTTATAAGTAGCGAACAATTTTATGCCGTCGATAATTTGTATAAAGTGTATCTGTTATAATTCTGTCTATAAAATTTCTACAATGTAAGCACAAAAGTATATAAATATTTACACAAAAGTTATTGTAATCCGTAATAAGCAAACTCATTCAATTATGGCTTCTCTGCCTCCCTCTGCTATCCTAATCCGTATCTCGATCAATTTTAATTTGCCGTCATCTTTTACGGTTCACGGTACACCTAAAATCGTTCTAAACGCTTTGTACAACGACGATGTGGATTCAGTCAACGACGAAATCTTTATCCACAATTTGATCGTTCAGTTTGAGTATATCAGTCGCGCTAAACATCATCAGTATCAAGGCTGATTGATAAAACTGCAGGTAAGCAAGAGCCTTGGCTGCTCAACGGCATAATGCTAAGAATGCACGGGCGAGTGTAACCGTGGAGCCGACGAGTTGATTGTACGGTTCGTCCTCGCCGCTTGCTCTCGGCGGCACTCCTCAACTTTTTTCTTCAACTGCTCTTTCTGGACTAGAAGTTCACGTGTTCGTTGGTAAACTGGATCCTGATGAAAAAATAATTACAATACATGGGATCAATAAAATCAATAAAAAACTCAAGATAAGGATTTCGTTCCTCAGTTTCTAAGCATGAGATGCATGAAACGAGCAGACAAGATCGGAAAATGGGCTCTTCAGAGTTAGAAGGCTTTTGACATTTGGTTTCCGAATTTTTTCTCACCTGTTGTCGCATACTAGGATTCCACCTACAGTAGAAACTTTTCCATGGTTTAATGTACCGCATGCTAGCAATCGGTATCAAGACAAGCTGGTGATTGGGACCATCCCAATATAACGGATTCTGGTATAATGGAAGCTGACTGTTGATGAAAGACCATAATGATACAGTTCTTTCTTTCAACCGTTCTTGGACTCTTTCTCTCTCACTGAAATTCATCGGGGAACACCATTAATTATCTATTTTTTTACATAATCTGGTAGAAAAATGGCAACTTGATCGAACCTGCTGCACAAGAAAGTACCAAATCTGCAAGAGTATAAGTGATCTAATATAGTGGTCAAAAAATGCTCATTAAATTGAAAAGCATTTGGGAACTGCTGGCTCACTTGCCAAACGCAGTCTATGAATTGTACAAACACGGGCGATCTATCGGCATCGCTATGATGCTCATCTCCATGGCCGATTCTCTAAAAACATTTATTGTAGAATTCACGAATAGTTTGCCATAACACTGAATGACTAAATATCAGTATGTACGTTACCTGTTGAAATTTGTGACCAAAACTAAGCCATTCTTTCTCAATGAGCACTTCAAATCCCCGTATCGTCCTGTAGTATGGGTCAAGCAATAACATGGCCAGGGCAGTGAGCTGTGAGTTAAATAAAAGTTGCATTGGATATAATTTTGGTATCAAAACATCAGAGCAGACCAGTTGTGTGTGTTTTACCTGTGCAGTCCTGTCCCAACCATCAGAACAATGAACCAACACTGAAGTCTTGTGAGTTTCTACTTTGTCAACAATTTTAACTGCACCAGCTAGGATGAATTTGATATGCTTCAGCCACATAGTCGATTCAAGACCTGATAGCCATCTTGATTCATCAATTTTTGGAAAACTTAATTCTGCAAAAAGAACAATCACTTTCAAAACAAGGCTAAAATTAATTATGCTCTCCTTTCAACCTCATGATTTAACTAAAGCTAACACTTTTTCATGCCTGTTGTTGATTGAGGATTAGACAAAGTGCAGTTGAGATATTATGTGTAGCTACAACCAGTTTGATCAAAGGAAAAGGAGAAATATTCTGGATAATCACAGTGCATGCAACCTTTGCCAAATTTTGTTCACGAAAGATATCAAAATGATTTCTCATGAAATTACCTTTTAGTTTTCTGAGGCTTTCCCTCATCACATGAATGTTATGTATATCAAGGAAAACGACTTCACTGTTCTGATAAGCATCTTCACTTTCGTAACCTCCTCCTTTAGCTTTATTAGCAACAGCATTTGCCATTGGTCGAGCATCCATTATGAAGAGCTTGTGACTTTGAGCATTCGCATCCATGATCAGCTGTATGTACCTTTCATCTTCACGACTTCTTTTACCGACTCCAACAAGAGGTTGCGCGCACCGAGTTATTGTGGCTTGACTCTCAGGATGAATCCATGAAAGAACTGGTAGCCTACCTCTACTTCTAAAAGATGCTGATGCTTGAAGATCTTCATCTGTTGCCGCTGTTGGAACGGCCCAAACAGCAGGATAACTGTCACATATTGAATAAGTGTCGTTAATTTTGGATATTTTCCACATATCGTTATTGATACCCTGAAATGTAAATAATTCATCATCTGATTTGGATCTTAGGCAACAGAAGGATGATGTCATGTGAACTTATCGTGGCACCAAATATTGCATGGAATAACTCTTACCATTCTTTTGAGTTCAGCAATAGGTTCGTAAACATTCCATCCATTTTCAGGAAAATTTTCAGAATATTCAAAGGCGAAGAGAAGCATATTATGTGAAAGAGGGAATGAATACTGCTGCAATTTCTCAAAGACATCTCTCCTAGAATGATTTTCTTGTTTATGAGCAAATCTAAGATTTCTCATATCTTTACAAAAAATTTCAATGCCGTAGGAGTTTTCTCCCCTACTGGATGCTCCTCCAACTTTTTCAATCCTACTGACAGCTCCAAGAGGCATTTCAATAACATAAGGTGTCTCTCTGTCGATACTCCGAAAGTGAAGTTTGTAGTTTGTTACACTGAGAACACCTCGTGCTGGCCCTGAGTAGGGACACAAATATGTAACATCCCGAGCGAACCCTTGTACTCGTTCACCATTGAGGAGTGGTGGACCCTTATCATTTCCCATCAGATTCTACACATTGGAAGAAAATTCATCATTAATGGTTTTGTTCCAGACTGTCAGCATAGATAAAATTATAGATTATCCTCAAAATCAAAAGTATGTAACTGAAACCCATTCAGACAGACATAACAAATTTAACTTGGAGGTATCCTATACGAGATAAAACTCTATTCATGCATTTACATTTTGTATTGCCACAGTGGGAAGAAATAATAAGACTGATAGAAAAATCAAGAATCAAAATTACAGGAATATCATAATAGAGAGTATAGCAAGGCTTTTGGGCTATTACAGTTGAATTTACCAAGTCTTCATCATCTTGAGTCTCTTTCTTAGTTTCTAGGGCAGATATAATATTATTGTCTGTTGAAGTAGAGCTAGTAGAAAAACTTTTCGAATGAGATGCTTTTTCCCAACTTCCCTAGTTATTTAAGAAAAGTTATGGGTATGAGTTATGTGTTGCATGAATATAAATACTTATGGATAGCAAGGAACAAACATGAATAAAATTATACTTACCGATTCTTGACCCATCTTTGAATTAAGAGAACTACTTTTACTGTCTGAGTTTAACGAATCAGAGCTAGCATTTTTAGAGTTGTTATGCTCCACATCGAGCAACTCTGTACTTCCTCTTTTATCCATGCTGCAGGATTTTCCTCTGACTGATGATTATCTTATGAACGAAATAAACATTGCACCACTTTTCCTAGATCCTTGCGCTGGATCTGTATACTAACAATATTGGATGGTGTTACACCATTGGTGTAGTTGCCCTATAGTATTTATTATTCTCTGAATTGGGGAGATAAAAAGCCATTCAAATGATACTGATGAGGTGAGAAAATCACAGAACCCTTAATTGCTGGGGAATTGGTAAAAGCTAAAAGGCAACAGGCTACAGGGTTATTCCTCAGCACGCAAACATAACCTCAAATATCGATCTAGCTGACGTTGAAGCACGGATTATACATTTAGAATCATAGAAGTTGTCAATCATGGAAAGTTTAAAAGTAACCTCGGAGAAATAATGGGAGCGACGGAAAATACAGAATTATTGTGAGCGGAGTCGACGGGTAATGGGAAAAATGACAGAAGTCAACAGAAGTGCAGGTGAACTGTCAGAAGAGTGCCAGCTGAATTATGACCACGCCCACGAAAGTTTGTGAGACGCGAATTGAAAATTATTAGACCGATTAGGCAGATGTAAAATGTTAATGAAATTTATGAGTGGGCCAAAGATTTTCGGCAGTTCATTACCCGTATGATAACATCACAGACAACAGGATTAGGATGTGTAGGCATCATACCTCATCAGGCATATACTAAAATTGCATGTGTATGTTTGCATTTGACCGATTGAGATTGCAATTGCAAGATGTAGGTCTGTTCCCATCAAGTATGTGAATGATTGGCAACAGTGTGCCATCCCCTTGATTGTAATCGCGGACCGAAATTCGAAATGCCTCAAATAAGGTAGATACTTTTCGACACGCTGTGCGGAAATAATGTCTTTTTGATCGTCTGTGCGCAAAATGAGTCATTTGCACACTTTTTGTTGCTTTTCATTTGCTCACATAAAAGATCAAAAAACATAATATGATACTCGGGTGCAACGGTTTTCGCCCTTGTATCACAATATACTATTTTCCACCCTTGTATCGATATGTCCCATATTATATGATATGGGGCATGGAAAAGTTGCGCCTGATAATTTTCTTTAAGAAAAAGTTGGTGCTGAAAGGCCTGGATCGAGGCACATTAACTTTTATCGAGGAAAACTTTCGGCAAAACTGCGCCACAAAATGGATGTGTTTAGCGCACATTTGTTCTTGTAGCTGTGGGTATTGATGCTCAATCCCATGGAATTTGATTCGTTTGCCCGACTGAGTTTCTAAGGAGCTTCTGGTGGTGCTACACAATCACAAAGGCCGAAGAGAGGAAAAATCACAGCAGACGGACCTGACATTTTGACCTAATTTTTGATGATCATATTTTTGGGTAGCGGTTACATCAAACAACTAACGATTGCATCAAAAAGAATACAAAAAATACATAAAGATGACCTTTGACATTTTTTCCTCAAGCGTTCTAAGGGTTCGTATGTACATACAAGCAGGCACACATTATTTCAGAGTTTCCACCGAGTTACTCATATATATTAGCTAACAATGAAGATTTTTTATTCGCTTTCTTAGGATTTCGATTGATTGTTTTCTATTTAACTTTACGTGCGGCACAGATGATGAATTACCAGACAGAGCAGTATAATTACTTCGAACCTTTTGAAAAATCAGGTTTGTGGCAGATATAGTTGTGAATTGTTCCGATGAAGCGAAGCTTACTTTTCATCAAACTGCGAGAGATCGTGAGAATTTCTTTTGCCTCTCGAACTCGATGTAGATACGTCCGCCTGCTCGCGATCGACCTAAAAGAGCGCATCTTCCCATTTTCCGAGAATTCCAAAGAAAAAACATACACAGATTTCCCTCAAAGGCTCTCCAAGTCGAATTCTGACGAGTAATGCCATTAAAGTTACTCCGGCTGATGTATCAGCTAGTAACATAAAAAAAAAACAAAGAATTATCATCTCTCGTTTTGTGCAACAGAATTTTGATGTGTGACCAGGTGCAGGAAATAAAATTATGTTTCCAAGGGCCAACATACTTTAATGAGTCTCTCAGTAGTTCCGTATACAATCCGTCTCTGAGTATACGCAATATAACATGAAATATAAAATTTATTTCAGCTTCAACTATTATTTATGATACAAGTTTATACACGACATACATAGACATATTTATTCATGTCACGTGATGAAACAGGATATCCTTGATATCCTGCATGATGAAAATAATATCACTTGTCAAAATAACATCTTTTTACCCCTCAACGATTGAACACATACGTTCAGTCGATCTGGTAATCCAATCACTTCGAGGTTAAAGAAATTCTTTAATTTCTGGGCTGCACCAAGCAGTCTTTCATTCTGATTTATAGTTGAGTACTCTATAACACCTCATCAACATCAAAAGCCCCACTCGAATCAAATAACTAGTTTATTGCAGATTTTCGGATTCACATAGCTACTTTGGGCTCACATACTTCATGCTGCAGCTCACGCGAAGATACACATTTTTACCTACGCTCATGTATGCGCGTGGGAGGCTTCCGAACCTTATTTTGTACCTTAGCATGCAAAATTTTGACAGTTTAAGAGTGCTTTTGAAAAGCGTCGCGGGCGCCTCTAGCGGTCAAATTGGTATATTGCCAATAACAATTTTCAAAAACAAAAAGGAAGGAAACCAATAACACCGTCACCTGCCGATTATTTTTCTGCAATTGAAACAAAAGTTGCGGGAACTTTTTTTGAAGTTGTCGAATTTTTCCCGCAACTTTGTGAGCTCAATTTTGCACCGATCTCGATGAAAATTTTTTTAAAACTTGCAGAAAAATAATCCGCAGGTGACGGTACTATTGGTTTCCTTCCTCTTTGTTTTTGAAAATTGCCATTGGCAATATATCAATTTGACCGCTACAGGCGCCACCATCGCTTTTAAAGTGGTAGAGGACCCGCCTACCAAGCATTTGAACCATCCTGGACCAGAGATTCCATCCGCCAGATATTCACCTATCGTAGAGAACTGGCGATCGAGTTTTGGCCGACTAGGTCCTCGCGAAACTGTGAAAATTCAATAAGTGAATACCACAGCGCTGAACAAGTGATTTATAAGAGAGCTTGGATGGGCTTTTCAAGATGGAAGGTTTGTATTCTAACGTTTGAGGATTTGTAATAATTGTTTCTTTTTTCAAAGTTTGCAGCGAAAATTTTTAGGAATATTGAGTGTATGTATGTTGAATGGCATCACAAGTCAACACGGCTATTCTTCCAATCAGTTCAAGCTTATCTGATCTGAACGACCACGTCGAAATCAGAAGTTTACTTCTAATGTAAATGATTACGATACAACTGTCAAATTTCAATAACCCTCAAAGTATCAAACAGATTCGGAATAAAATGATATGGAAATTTCGTACGATTCCGATGTGTATTTTCAGCCCGTTTATATTGTCTAGTTAGTATGACGCTCATCTGACGAGGGGTTGGATTTTTCTAGAGCCAAGTTGTGATAAAAAGAGTTCAAGATGAATAAGTGTTCACCAGGTGTACACGACTTTGAAGTCGACAGAGTTCAATTCATGTTTATTGCTGTGAGAGTCATATCGATTGAAATGTCGGTTTCTCTGTTTATATTCTGGCAAGTGAGTGAATTTTAAAGAAGGGATACTTCAATGAAAATTCGTTTGGTTCTTGGATACTTATTGGACAACATTGAAATTTTTACAATCATCACTAAATGATGCAACGGATTCTTCAAAAACTCTAGTAAAATTTCGCTTGTAGACAATGAGGTTCGAAAATTAATGTCCTTTGGACAATAGTACATTCCGATTCAAGGGTGTATTCAAGACATTTTTCGGGCCTGAATTAAGGATTCGTCACATCGTGGAAGAGGTTATGGGTTATGAGAATCATCCTTCCTATGTCTATGGATTCATCCCAAGGATGCAAAAAATAGATTTCACTCCCGTGTGTATCGAACGACATAAGTACTTTTTGATACACTGTGAGTCAAACTTGACGAACTGAGCGCAAAAGGACACTTATTCGTACAGTGTATCAAAAACTTCAAAAGTGTTGTGAGCAGAGATCCAAGTGTAGTAGTGCGACTGTTGAATGTTTCCTAAATTTTTTGAGTCTCACTCGCGAGCGAAAAGAAAGTAGCTCAATATCCTTAGATTTTGATCGTACTCGTATTTCAATATGAGAATATTATTTGCGTCGATTTGAATCGACTTCTTAGCATCGTGAGTTACATTTCGGGCTCATCTCAACCTCTTGCTGATACATTTGATGGAATGTAATGATCTTTCATAGCAAAAACGATTTCTCCCAGACTGATATTCTGCAGGAACAGTGTTACGTGATTGTTAATGGCAAAGAGATATGATACATTTGACGTTGAGTTATTTGATAGCACGTTCAACTAACATAGAAACAGAAATGGCTTCTTTTGCGGCGCACTTTTGAATACTTCGGAATCGAAGCGTACCGAGTCCACTTTTGAAAGAAGCAAAAAGAAAACAGCCCAAAAGTTCCCCACGTTTTGACGAATTTGCAGTTTTCGTTCTCAGACAAATTTTACCGTATTTTCTGTAAATGAACACGTTTTGAGGGATAATTCCCGATTGATGGTTTCCATTCATCGTTGAATCTTGGGCGATCGCGGAATGAATGAGTCTCAAAAGTAGACCTAATAGTCCACTTTGATTCGGAGCCACTCATTTGGCACCTGGCTTCTGACACACTATAACAAGCAACGGAGAGTTAATGTGTCACTGGACTTTGGCTTTGAAGGTTGCTTTGGCCATGTGATGCGCAAGAGTTAGTATACATTGATCCCTCGACGTTCAACTTTTTGGCGCTCAGGAAGAATAACTTTCACTCAGACTGATGGCACAATCTGCTCGTCCTGGGATGGTAGAATTCCTCAGAGAACTGACACAACCACAAAAATTATCCCAAAACGTTCATACTATGGGAGTCCACGTTGAGAGAGATACGATATATGAAAATTTGGGAACTCGCTGTAGTAAAGGTGATTCAAATCCGAATCTGAAGTTTCTCGGGGTTTGAACTGGCGCCATTGAATATAGTGGCAGCTACACGTGAGTCACGAGACTTCGAATTGTTTTCCAAGATAGTTCTGGGGCAAATCTGCGTTTTTATCACCGCTAACTTCTATTATTTGAATAAAATAAGCTCTCGATTGTGATTCAGATGAGAATTTCCGATGAAAAGTGACATCACAAGATATGCAGCCGACGCCCTATTGGATGTCGCCAATTCAAATTGTCAAAACTTCAATGACGATTTGAAAACCATAGAGGCGTCGTAAAATTTTTAAACATCCTTTCCTCATATATATTTCGCCGCGAACTCTCAAAGCATAACATTTACCGGAATGATTTCAGTTTCTCATTTCTCAACGTTTTATCACAGCCAGCTCGTACGCAAGACAGGATTCACTATCCGGAGCTCGAGGGAGACGGAGGGAGCGGGTCATCAGCAAGCATAGGCGGGGTGGTCGATAGAAAAGTAGAAAGGCTGGGAGGGTCAGCTGGCTTGAGCGGACCCATCGGCCGGTGGGACCCTGCTACGGGCGTCTCGCCGCTGTCACGTGTCGTTGACGGCGTAGGGCCTCAGCGTGGGACTCTGTGAGGAAGCGTCGAGGCTGTGGATCGATGACGGTAGCGGCACCTCGGGCAGCGGGACGATCGGCTCGGCCGGGGTCGTCGCCACCAGCCCCAGCGGGTCCTGGGCCAGCATGGCCTCGAGCCCGTCGAGCCGGGCCAGCTCGCGCAGGCTGTGCCTCCGCTCGGTCAGGCCCCCGTTCGCGATTTGCGGCTCGAGCAAGCCGGTGACCCTGTGGGCCCGACGCAAGCTGTGCTTCGAGCCACCGACACCAGCGGGGCCGCTGACGCCGCTGTTGCCGGCTGCAGTCGCGTGGAGTCCGGGTGGTGCGAGGCCACCGGAGTAGCCACCAGCCTCCTCCAGGTCCGGGCCCTGAAAAACACCAATCGAGTCAGTGGTCCGTCAGTGCAGACGACGCAGACCGGGGGATAAGCAAACTCACGCTCTCGATCTTCTCGTCCAGCATCTTGAAGAAGTCCAACTGACTGCTAGACACCTCCCTGCGCAGACACATCATTTGCATGAATCTCTAAATAGAATCTGTTATTCGCTGCGAGGACGGATTCAAGTGATTTTATTTTGGTTATAAGATGAACTTTCGCACTGGGGCGAATTCGTCTGGGGTAGATTTTTTTTTCGCTCATTGTCCACATCCTACAAGCAGAGTAGATTTCCATAAAAAATTCTTATTGGAAATATTCCTCGAGCCAGAACGAGTGGAGAAAGATTGGTCAATAGAAATACGCAAGGCCCATCATAGATGAGTCCACAGCCTTACTTCTAATTTTCACAATGGCTATGAGGCTGTCTGATCACACTTGTCCTCTTTCTACTTGACTTTCGCGTGGATGCTTCATCTGTCCGTGAATGTGAGAAAATGTTTCTTCGATCTACCAAAATCAATGACCCGCTATGTATGTACATGCAAATACACCCGATGAATATATTGTTCTGAATTCAGAGTGAGGATTAAAGAATCCAACGAATTTGTTTCATCTGATGCCGCAAATGAAATATTGTGTAATCTGAAATTTGAATCAAACCAATTCAAATACGTCGCTCTCTCTCAACATTTCCGAATGAGATCTCAATCGTTTCGAGTGAGATCTCATTCGAAGATCGGAGTGAAATAGTGGCAACTCTGATCCGAGTGACTCAAGTCACTCACAAAAAAGAGTGAGATTTTTCACTCGGGGAATCCATGTAAATCCAATTGTTATTTGGCTGAAACTGAGTATTTTTATTCAGTTAATACGTGGTGCTACGGGCTATAAAATTAATAAATCATCATTGATCATCCGAGGGTTGAAAAAAGGCGAACAACGGGTTCAGCTAAAGTAGCATGTTCAGTTCGACGAATCTGTGACGTGAGTAGTGCGGGGAATCGAACTGGGGTCGTTTAGCTTATAAATCGGACTGCTTCTCCACTGGGCTACTGCTGCTCTTGAAACCCGTTTTTCCATAGCACCGTCTTATGAGAATGATGCACCGTGTAACTTTGTACGTGTCGTATGTGAAAATAAAAATATGGAAACTAGCTATAGTTCCGGGTGAAAAGTTACAAAAAAGAAACCCTTATTTCCCCGGTAATAAGGCATGGCTCCCATATTAGTAGAGTTATGGATTTTTTGACAATATCTAATATGGTATAATATTTGGGCTGTATATTTTTACAATTTATGGAAATGGATATTGACACTTCCTCGCTCAGATTTTCAACAAATATTGCAAGGAACACACCAGTTTCCTCTTTGTGAGCTACGCGATGATCTATCAGTAACAAAACAGCGGCACAACATAATTTGAATTTGGTTTGAGCGTTTCGCTCTTTAAAATTTCACTCCAACTTCCGAGTGAGATTAAAGATTTTTTAATTTCTTACTCTTGACCGAGTGGTATGGACTTTCACTGGGAATCTGAGTGAAAAATTTCACTCGGAGAAGTTAAGAGAGTTAGTCCCACATATCCCGGTATAACAGTGTATCGCTTATGTATTAATAGGGTTGATGGGGTTTTTGACAATCTGTAATACGATATAATATTGGGCTGTATAAGTTTGAAACTTATGGAAAGCATAAATTTACATCTTCTTACTCAGCTTTTTTACAAAAATTGACAGGAAATCTACCATTTTCCGTTCTCTAAGCTACCCATTGATCTATTAGTAACAAAAGGCCGACAAAAATGACCAAAGATTCTATTTGAGCGTCTCACTCTTGCATCTGAATCAAATCTTACTCGAGCTTCCGAGTGAGATTTTTGATTTTTTGATATTGACTCTTTACCGAGTGAGATGGACTCTCACTCGGAGCCGGAGTGAAAAATCTCATGCTGAGAAGTTAAGAAAGTTTACCCATGACAATTTCACCCGTATAATAGAGAACCGGAATTGGTATATCGTATGGATTATTACTGGCACTGAACTCATTCGAAATGCATTCGATTTTCCTATCCTCGCTTGGAAGCGTTCAAGTTCTATGACAAATCCCAATCTATCTAAAAATATTGGTCATGGTTGTCTCAGCTGCATGTAAAATACGGCTCAATATCTGTTCTGCTCTTACCTAAAGGAAGAAAAAAGGGAGAATTCGGTCGTATAGGCGATACTTTTGTATCATCTTACATTTGTTGGAGTAAAGGGCCACCCACGCTACCTCCGACGATTCCGGGTATGATTGGCTTCTTCTTATCCGGGTCCTGATCCTCATCCCTGCCAATTTCGGAGCCGTTATTCCCCGTATTTCCACTTTTTCCACTTCCATTCGCATTCCTCTGTTCGATCGACGCTGAACCTGAAAAGGAGCGAAAAGGGTAGCAATTATTATTCGCTCGTCTCAACTTTTCTCTTTTGACATTGTTTGCGGTCCATGGATAGTCAAATGTATGTGGATCTTTGCCATGGTCCTTGGGAGATACTACACAACGTAGTTTTATTGTGAGTTTGGAATGAGTTTGGAGATATGTGTCTGTAGAGTCGTAGTATTTGCGAATAAGTAGTGACTTTTACGAAGTCCGCTCATTTTCATTTTGTTGACACGTTTTCTGCGTAGCCGAAAATCGCAGTTTCGTCCCAGTGTGCGGTGGGATCCACCGATAGTCCCGCGCATTATTGAATCCTGTAGGTCAAAGATCTTCAGCACTTGGAGAAAAACGAACGTGTTAAGGTTCCATCGGAGGCTCCCGTTATTCTATGATCAGCGGATTATTCCCTGAACATTGATACCACATCCAATGCTTTTTTTGTGCTGAATCATTCTTTAATTTTTTCTTCAATTTGCGTATTGTGAGAAATTCACGGAGTCAACGAATGATACTCGCTACGAGTATAGAGCGAAGAGCGGACATGACATTATTATGCGTCGAAAAGATGGGCTCTGTTCAGGCTATTTGAGCAGAACCGACGGCGAGCGACCGGGGCAATTCTCTGTCCAGTAGAAAAAGTCGTGTTAGGTCAGACACGATGAATTTCCGTAACGATGCGACCGAGGCCGCAAGATCGTGTACATGCAGTCGCCTCAATTCGAAATTGGAAAAATCCGTGAAGTTGACTTTGACGTAGGGTGCAATTTGAGGATAGGCGAATTTAGTTACGAATCGCTATAGAGCCAGAATGATCGCGTCGAGTTGGATCGGTGATGAGGGGTGGTGTGGAGGCAGAGAGGTCAGCCGCTGTGGCGCGTTCGCGCGCGACCTTCGTCACTCAAAATAGCGAGCCTCTAAAAGTGGAAGAAAAGCTGATGGCCACGCGGGCTGCCCCGCAGGCTCGGCATCCCGTGTACAAACGAGGCGCTCATACGCCAGAGGGGCTGCACGACAACAGCTGCCACAGCTCCATCGCATCGCAGCAGAGCTGTCTCATCTTCTCTCTACAAATTTGTCCGCTCAAGTGAACCCCCACCCCCGACCTCGTCCAAGCAATGAGAGGGCTGCGCGAACAAGAACCCATGCCCTGGGCGCGCAAAGATATCTCAACATGCGCGTCCCCTATGGCTGTGAGAATGAACTATTGAGGCCCTCTCACGTGAACCTCTAATTCTGTAAGTTACAAAGTGAGAAGTTCATGTGAAAGAGCCCTTACTCATCGTCGATGATGCTCGCATCCTTCTCAAGCTCAGGCCCCACCTATGGATGAATGGCTCTGATTTGAGGTTGGCAACTCAAGTTTCCGCCCATTTCTTTCTAATTTTTGGAGTCAGTAAAGTGAGATAACCGATATCGTATGCACGACGTAAAGGCTAGAATAAATATATATTACGTGCCATGTCCGATATGCGGGCATTGTCGACAATGCCCGAATATATTGGTCAATGTCTGCGGTCGTTGTGTATTTTAGACATTGCCCGGGAATTGTCGACAATGTCCAAGGCTTAGCGGGCACGGTCAATCATTACCGAATGCCGTGATATTTTGATGTCAACAAACGAGCTTCACTTCACGATCTTATAAGATCGTGGTTCAGTTAGTGCAACTGGGAGGACTTTTTACGATTTCGTAACAATGTCACTCACATGAATACAATATTAAGGAGGCTCGAGCGCGTAGGAGCGTACCAAGCACGGGGCCCGGCCGCGCGCTTTTTCCCCTTCCACCGCGTCATTGGCGCTATAGTTAAATTTTCAACCACAAGGTGGAAATTTTCATTGAGCCGGCTGATTGCATCTATCACTCAACCATTTGGTTGGAGGTTTTTGAAAAAATTGTTCACAGTGTACACGCTTGTGGAACTTGCGCGGACCAGTGTCCGCCTTGAAGTCTAGTGGCACGTTGGCACCAAATCGTAATGAAATCAAACAATTTATTCTACTATGACAGAATCTGATGTATTGAAATGTGTTTCTTTACTGTATTTATGAGTGATAATGATTTCATCGTATGATGTATTCTCTTATTATTTCGATGCGTGAATCAAAAATGTACTCCATATTTTTCAAACTCCCTCTGTATTTAGAAGCGATAAAGGCATGGTCGTATGTCAAGCAATTGATTTCCACCCATACAGAATCATGAAAGATCACTGCAGCAGTTGGGGTTGATTCAATCTTTCAGAATCTGCGGTCCACAGGATGAATATTCAGTTAGACTCAAGAGCTAACTTCCGGTATTTGAGCTTGATCTAAGCCATTTTATGGTGCCCAAAACCCCCTGGGTATTGCCCGTAACATAATATACGAGTATTATCGCGATAACTTACCCGGAACAGGTTATGACCTTTCATTTCGACGAGCAAGCTTCGAATCACTCCGTTCAAATTTTGTTATAAGTACTCTGTTGAAATACACTTGAGAATAAATTTTCAGATCGATACGTTCACACCTCTTTTTTATTTGTAAAGATTAAGGGTCGAAATGTCAGTTCCGTGCATTGTTACATTTGGAGATCGACGTAGTATACCTCCAGCACTAGCGTCAGAGTAGGAGTCGGTAAGGGTATGCTCAAATTTTTTCCTCAAAATACGATATTGAACCAACCATTTTTCATAGGTTTTATATCCAGAACTCGTAGTTTAGTCCCCAAGCCATGTGCCTCAATCTTGTTATGAGATTTTCACTAAAAATGAGGCATTTTCTTAAAGCGTTCACAGCGTGTGCTAAATTAATTTTATACCACTTTGTAGTCGACGAAATTTCCAGGAAATGTTTCAAATAATCAAATCCCAGTGCAGGAAAAAATCCACTTCCAAAGTTTTGAGTGCTGCATGTACATCCGTAGCCGAAAATCGGCCTAGTAATTAACTTTGTCAGTTCCGTGAAAACCATGTTACCCCACTAGAAGTCAATTTATCTGGGCGGGAAAAATTTTTTCCTTTCAAGTATGGTGGGAATTAGATGAAATATACAAGTAGAAGTTTCTATGACGACCCTGTTAATTTTGCGAGCGATTTTAAGGCGAAATGTCAGTTCCGCGCATGTCAGTTCCATCCAAAAGTTATTTTAGCGCGAAAAAGACGGAGGAATGGAATTCTTGCTCCAGAGCATGGATGTCCGACTCAAATCAATCATCTAAATACGAATTTCAAGTTCATATGGTCCCGTCGCCATCAGGATTCCTCGCTAGACAAAAAAACGTCAAAAACCGCAAATGTCAGTTCCGTGCACTTCTTTCCCTATGCCTTGTACATGTGAAAACGACATATACCGTCCTAAAACGTTCCAAAAAACGTTCTGTATACGTTTTATCACATATTATTGCTCAATATGCAGGAAGAAATGGAAAGAGTAGACTCAGACAGGCGTAGACTCAATATTCAATTTCTGAATTTTTGGACACAAAATGGGTAAGTTATCGCGATTATACCCATATGAGTAGTTCTGTGGAAAATTTAAAATAATGCGTGCCTGCTTGTACAAACCCTTGAAACGCTTGGGAAAAAATTCGTACAGGTCATTTTCGACGTAGTTTTTGGTGCTTCTGTGACGCAATCATTAATTTGGCGATCCAGGGTCGCCAAAAATAGTACATTATGTACCGATGCGAGGTTAGGCTGTTTTGGGGCATGGGAATCACGAGGGGAAAAGATTTCCAGTGCCCCAAAACGGTCCGACGAGCGAGATGCATATACTTCTTTTCGTGATCAGGGCGGCTGAACGCCAATTTTCCGATTCTAGCCGGGAGGAAAAATGGTCGTTTAGTCGCACTATGTCAAAAAAAGTCATTATTGAAAAAGGGGTCAAAATGTCAGTTCCGTGCACTGTAGTTTTTCATTTTTTCGACCTTCGTGAGTGTAATGCGTCGCGGTGAGGCTCGTTTGAGATTCGAGCGGGCAAATACATCAAATATACCTAATGTTATTAAGCACCAAATTCCGTTGCTATAAGAGCCCATTGCGTGTGTGCGGAGCACATACATTTTGTGGCGCAATTTCGCTCAAAATTGTACTCCCTCAGTTTTCCTCGATAGAAGTGTATTTGCCTCATTCCAGGCCTTCCCGTACCAATTCATTCTTGAAGAAAATCGTCAGGGACAAGTTTCCCCAGAAAAACCACGAAAGGGAATCGAAAAATTGACTTCATCTCGAAATTCCCCGACGGATTATGTTATCTCACACTTCAATTTTCCTAATCTTCTCGACCCTTTGTCGGTACTAAAGGTTGAGCTAGCGTTGACATTGCGTCTTTTTCGCGGAGTTTGAAAACTGGCTAAACGTGGACTCCTGCATGCACAGACGAGAGTAGGGTTTTGTAGTCCACCATTTTCGTTTGTTTGTTTTCTTCCAAATTCTTTAGGTCGACCACTTGCGAATGTTACATCACGTAATGGAACAATCTCTAGTTGTCTAAAGAAAATGTTATAATCTTATAGAACAATAGACGCAAAACGTTGGAAACAGCCTGGGTTGATCTAGGAGGACAGCACCGTAAATCGACAGATCTGTGAGGGATGGATATCTGCCGACTGGCGTCGTCGCCGTACCATATCTGGCAAGCACGCGACCGAGCACGCGACGATGAATAGCGACGATGAATAGCCTTCCCAAACCCGTATCGCTTCACGAGTATCAAATGAAACAAATTCATCGTGATAATCGATGTCCGGCATAGCCACTTGCATAATTTCTGAGCATAGGGATGACGAAAGGTGCGACCCATGCTCATCCCGACTGCGACTTCCATGCCGGAATAACGGCACTGGAACGCGCGTGGGCACTAATTGCAGCGACGCACACTCGACGGATGCAGTTGTTCTCGCGATACGCTGGCTCGGCTCTGAAAATGCAATTAGCAGCAGCGACCAGCCACTCTTCGACTCGCTCATACTTTGCGCGCTCAGCTGGTAATCCCGTTCTTACGCTGCAGCGCCAAATCGGATTATCGGATCCCAGCGTATACCCGAGTAGTACGTTCAAGTACACCCGCTCGATTTTCAAATGGACAAAGCCACTGCTCTCCGATGCTTATTCCCGTCTCCGGCTCGGAACTGGACGCGACGTTGCCGGATACAACCCCATTCGAACGTCGCTGCACGAGCGCTTATGAACCGTATTTTAGTTGCGAATTGGCGAATTGAGTGCGATATATCTCTATTTTCTCTGTTCTTTGCCACAACTCGGCCCGTCTACTGAACGAGAGAGCTTTGAGATTTCTGATGAATTTCTCGCTTTCTTAATGACGGCCTTGGTGGAATTTCCAACTAATTTCCAGAACCTTATCAGATTTCGGAGCACTCATCGTATTACAAATATCTATGAGTAGTGACCTGTGTGTGTAGAGTACTAGAAAGGTCGATTGAACAATAGTAGTAGGGATATTGTGCACGCCTCGCTTCACAAAGGGTGCTATCAAAATCACGCTTAAGCCCAGCTACGAGATGCTCTCAGAGGCTCGTAAGCAATCAAGATCCGTTGTTATTGAAATCGTGTCTGAATCTAGGATTCAGAACAGATCTTATAATGACGATTATCCTCAATTGTGAGTCAATAGGGCCCCGTTCCACTCCGCCCTATTCCTCTAAAGGCTATACAGTTTTTGCAGGGTGCATCCTCTTCGTTCTAAAATACATCCTGCTTGAACTATCGAGCAATATCTTTCAGACGATCGATTCCGAAAATCTTCATTCCACAATAAGGTAAATGTACCAATGAAGGAGCACTTTTTCGGAGGTTCCGCGGTCGGGAGCGTGTTCTGACTCCGCAAGAGTGGTTGGATCGGAATTGAAATGAGCATTTGATATACAAATGTCTCTAGAATAAGCTCAATTTTTTTCATGACCTTAGAAGCGGTACAAGAAATGTCATAAATTAATCACCATAGCGTTGCAATGTCCCAATGAAGGAACCCCTTTTTTTGCCTATGTCCGTGTGGTGAAACACTCGCGTCCCAATGGTGAAACACGGTATTTACTGCACCTAGAATCTTTACGGACCTCATCTCCACGTAACTCTGAGTAGTCGAGGGTCTTTCTAATGGATATTAGAGATATTGGGTTTGGGTAGAAGAGTGATTTCATGTATGTATGTATCGAAATGAGCTTTGATTTTCATAAATACGAAAGTTAAAAATGTAATATAGGGTAATCTGATTACTTACACTGAACGACTAGTTCGATTTCTCAGCATTGGAAAGTATCCCATTTGTGTACAAGATTGGATACTGGAATTGTATCAAATAAACATGACGACTGAACATTTCAAGATCTTAATTAATGATCACACATGTCGCGTGATTATACTCTTGGATGTATAAATTATCCGTTATGAGCGATGCCAAGACTCAAAATTTGACTGAATTCTCGTTCGTTATGGCACCAGACTGTTTGTTATAGCCAATTCGCTTTGACGGGACTCAACTACATTGATTTATTATTGAAACCAAACAAATAATCGTAAATTGTTGGTTGAAGCCTGAGTCATTATAACCGGATACAGACGTATAAGTTCGATGGTTTACATGACGACGTATATGAGAGTTGAGAGTGAAAAAGAACGAGAATTGGAGCGAATAGTGCACTTGTTCCTAGGAATGAGTCTAAATTCGTGATTCAAACCCCCTACGGAATTATTAAGTGATCATCTTAGGCACTTCTAGGATCAATATGCTTGCCCTCCGACTTTCCTCACTCTACGAGCTCAAACAGGACGCGTTTCTTAGGAAAATGTGTGGATTCCATTTTGTGAGTAGTTCTCAAAAAATTGAAAGAAATATGTTCTTGTTTCGTCCTGTAAAACTTATCTGGTGGAGAGATGAGAGGCTTTCTTTATCAAAAATCATACTTCTCCCGCTTTCTCGCTCTCCAGCTCAAACAAATCATGTTTTCTCGAAGAACGTGTAGGAACCCTTTTTGTAGATCTTAGAAGATTGCAGAAAAGGACCTCGGTCCATCTTGTGGTGCTCACCTGTTAGAGAGATCAGAACTTCTCTCATGAATATTCATATCTTTCCTGTGACTTCCCTCTGTTTCATAGTCATAAATCTGAAACGAATGTATTCCATCGAAATTTTTGTGGGATGACTTTGGATAGTCCAATGAAAGCCAAATACAAAACTGTACAGAAGTTACAAATATTTCCTTTAGAACTTTCTGGTCATCTATGTATAATAGTATTTTTGTCACGCGTCCTTCCCAGTATACAGTATACCTTCCAATGTTGAAAATCGTGTTTATGCGGTACCAAAGAGGCATTTCCAAACCGCTCCGAGGGTGGTTTTTTTTCTAATATATAAACTAACCGAATAAGGAAGATTGTTGCATGAACACCTAGAAGAATGGAAACTTGGAATATAAATATCACCCTAGTGTCACATAGATAAGAACAGATCATTGACTTCTGTCTAATGATCTTGGGATGATTATATATCTCTTCTCAGCCATCAAAACTAATGTCCGAGTTAAGAGGATGTCGGATACCGACATTGTCGAGTTTTCGGATTTCTCGATGAATTTTCGAGGTATCGGGATTTTACTAAGTAACGCCGATTCGGTATGGCTCAAAGAATCGGCGTTACTTTTCAGTTTTTTGATATCTCAAAAATTCATCGAGAAATCCGAAAACTCGATCATGTCGGTAACTGTACAATATTGATAGGGCTCCGGCGTCCCCTTAAGACCTTCGTGGTTCCCGTATTTGTCTTTCGATGGTATGTACAAAGGTATCCTCCATGAAAGTCGATAGGAAACATGGTTTGCAATTAACAACTATGAAACAATGGGAAATCATGGTTTATGGTTTTTGACAAAAAAACATCAAATCTCTCCAACATCCGAGTTTTTGGGATGAAGCTGAAATATATTTTCTTGCAATCTCTCAAGATCTGTAGTAAAGGTCTCCTCGTAGCCCGTTTCAGATGTAGAGTGAGAGAGCGGGAAAAATATGATTTCCAATGAAAAAGCCTATTATCTCTTCAACAGGTGGAATTTACGGAATGAAACGAGAACACGCTCTTTCGCAATCATTCAAGAAGGACAAAAAAGGTCTCCACATATTTTGAGAAAAAAAAAACGGGTCCTGCTTGAGCAGTGGATCAAGAAAGGTCGGAGAGGGGCAACAAAACACGTTTTTCGGACTTTTTCGAACAACAGCTCAAGAAGCGATTTCGATTTTAGCTGGAATATGATCCCTGAAATCCCCAGAAACACATCCCACCATAATTCCGCCACAATAATTCCATGGATGGTCTACATTACGAATTCAGATCCTCCTCTAACGACCCGAGAGTGATACTGGAAGCAGAGCTTCTGATGGAAAACAACATAGATAACACTTTTGCTGCGGCGGGACCCACCAGTGGGCCCGCGTTATCCTTCTCTGTGTGCTGAAGATGTTTGTCTTGTGGGAATTAGCATTCCACTAG
Organism: Eretmocerus hayati; assembly: GCA_029851415.1. Lineage (NCBI taxonomy): Eukaryota > Metazoa > Arthropoda > Insecta > Hymenoptera > Aphelinidae > Eretmocerus > Eretmocerus hayati. The sequence continues at coordinate 191,132,308 of CM056742.1, read as the reverse complement.
ACACATCGGTGGGTCCCACCACACACATGGAGGGAACAGAAATCTTTGGCTTCGCAAAGATCATGTTAATAGATCAAAGTGTAGTGAATGTATGTGCCTGTATCAACGGTATACGCGCTGTGCGTAAAGATTTAATCATGAATTAACGAGAAAATTGTGATAATCAACTACTTCAAAAACTTTGGGGGAGGAGTTCATTACCTCTTGGAAAGTGGAATGCACTCTCACTTGCACAGTCAACTCGAATTCTAGGATCGTTGTTCCTTTGTAGGGGCATACCCAAGAAATCGTGTCCCTAACTAGAAACACCGAAAATTTGCTGTTCCTTCATTGGGACAAGCTCGAAAAAAGTCGCCCAATGGAGGAACAGGCTTCAAATTAATAGAAAAACTATCATATTTGTGCCCAATCGAGGAGTTTCTCCAAGTTTAGACCATTAACTATCATCCCTAATAAGAGAAACACGTTTTAGAAGCCTTGTGTGATATTTATCAACAAACTGAGAGAGTGACTTTTTGGTGTAATGGTGAAGGTCAATTGGCCTGGAAGCGCCCGATTCGGAACCCTCCGCTTCTCGATTTTTTCCTTGGAATAATTGCTCACAAATAATCATTGTGCCCATCGTACTATCAAGATAAGTTAGTGAACTTCAAGTTAGAGTTTTTTCCTATGCGTTTCAAAGTATTGTATGTCTCTACCGAAGATATTTTGCAAGTGTCCCACGATTGGGACCAAAATCACGAAGTGTTCCTTCATTGGTACTTTTACCTTATCCTGATTTAAATTTGGGATGACATCATTTTTCGAACCGTAGTCTTCAAAGTTTTTTTGGATTGTTATTTAAGATTTTTTCAAAAATATTCTCGATTCTTGATAATTTTTCGCAAAATTTACGAAAACAAATGTTTTGAAATTCGTATAATCTAGACAGTTACTGACTAGGAACCAATGCCAATGTACTTCATTCTAACGCAAAATAGACATGTTCTGCAAAACAAGAACATTAAATCTATACGCAGGATTGGTGAAGTTCAAAACGCTCTTGTCTTTTAAGATCATGAGGAAATTGACCATTGTCTGCAGCAAGGGGCCCTAGTTTTCCGTGCACAAAGGATTCTGCTCACTGTTCTGGGATAGGAGTCGATACAATTGCTCTTGAACGGGGTCTTGGTTACAGGGTTCCACAGGGTGTGAACAATTTACAGCATTTGGTACTACCGCGTGGCTTGCGGCCGATCCAACAGTTACTTCGAAGTATTTTACCAATCAAGATGGACAAAAGGGAATTTTCCATTTGGAAGAAAGCTGGTAAAGAATTAACGATTCATGATATAGCTATATTGGACTGAAATGATCATGGGACGCGTCTGACCGTAGCCTGCCTCGATCTACTTCGCACAGTCGTCATGAGTTCTCTTGTTGTATTCTTTCCTCATTCCAAGGGCCACATTTAGCGTTCTTTGCGAAGAGCTTCGTCCCCAAAGAATATAAACGACCGTGTTGTGTTCATAAGAGTAGGATAATGTAATGAGTGATTTTTCAAGGCGAGGTGGGGCGGGGGGGGGGAGCGGGGAGCAGCAGTTCGGTCCGGCTTGGTCTGGCTCCGTCCTTCACCCCCGCGCTTGACGCGCAACAGTGCTCACTGCTGCGCGACCTCGACGGAGTCTGCTCTCGTGCCGCCAGATGCGCGATCGATCCGCCCGGCTCTCGATTCGACGGATCAGCCGCAAGCTGTTGCTCAAAAACCCCGCCACCGTTTTGCCGGCTCAAGTTGCAAGCTCCCGCTCGACGTGGATCCTGCCCTCGTCACTTCGAACACGACGCATTTCCCGTACCAAGCCAGATCGCCAGCGATGAATTCTGACCCACTCGCCCTTTGGCAGCCAATTTCGAGGTTTACGTTGTAAAATTTACATCTAATCGGATGAGAGTTACCATCACTCCTTGACGCTCTGAATTATCTGGATTCCTTGCCGAATAGCGCTGTGTAGAGAAAAGCTTGGGGATACAATGTGAATCCTGGCGACGGCGGAGTTGTCAGTATGCCCAATCAAGCCTCTCAAAAAATACAAAGTTGAGTTTTGTGAACCGTTGACTTTGGACTTCGCTCTTCGTCATTTCATGGGGGGAGTGAGATACTCGGGATAAGCAAAAGATTGAAATATCTCAAAAATTGATGGAGAAAATTATTTGTTCATTGTTTGCTTGACGATTTCACCAAAATTCAAGCTCTAAGAGCAACACTTATGAATGATGATTACGACTTCCTCTCGCATGTTTGATTGTTTTGTCCGGGACCGAGCTTCGTTTCGACTCTTAACGTCGGGGTTACTTGGAACTTGCTACGATTTCAGACCAGAAGGAAAAACCGACTCTTTAAGATTTCCCCCTGCTTTTCGGGTTCAATGCTTTCGTAAGAACTGCATGAATTATTGCCCCTTTTAATTTGATGAGGCTCATTCCGTATATCAGTCATACTCTCGACTCATTCTAAAACAGAATGTGAACAACCTTTAAACTCCGTTCAAAGAAGTGGAAAATGATATGAGTAATTCACAGAGAATGTTGATTGCACATTTGTGACAGAATTGAGCCTGAATATATTGTCTGAAAAGATGTTTCAATGTGAATATTTGCTCTGTTATCGAAGCGCACGCCATGTCGATGAAATATTTTTGAATAGAAAACCAGGTGTGACGTGGGATCCAGGGACTTCAGAAGAAACACGAGCTATATTCAAATAAATAGTGGCCTCAATGTGAATGAGAGATGTTGAGGTCAGAGATCGAGATCGAGAGAGAATATTGTTGGTTGGTCTGAGCGATCTACCGCGACACGGCCCGTTGCCTGCGACGATGGATCGCGACTCGGCATCGCGCTTACGAAGGGAAATGGTCAAGATTCCATCAAAGACGCTGACGGTACACCTGCCGCGGCTGGTGCATCGTCATGCGGTGAGGAGAGGTGAAGGGGGAACCCTGAATCTTTCCACGAAATACAGATATGAATGTGCAGGTAAAGCGAAAGAGGCCGAATTGCAACTAATCACGTGTGCCTCTAGCCTGCTCATCACCAGTAGTCACAGTCCGTGTATGGTCAGACGTGCACATCCGGCTGTGCCAGATCCTCGACAACCCATGCATTCGATCGAAGTGCAACGGGATTAGTTTCCGAGTGCGATACACGCCACCGAATTACGAATATTTGAGATACATCCACACATACATTAATATGATCCCATGCATGCGATGACACAGTGCTCCTGAAGGAGTGATGAGTTTCGCTGAAATGTCGACGAAAACGGGTCACGCTATCTTGTAGGGTTACGCGAGGACATTCAAATCCCGTTTCAACGAAAATCGCAGCTGATCATTTACTAAAATGCGAGCAAGAAGTGTGAAAACGCCATTCAACTTCATGTATTTCCATCGGCATATATAAGCAGTCAAAGGATGTCAGTAGCATAGCGGCTGACACAACGTCTCCAAACGGGTTAGAGGGGTGTCAATGTGCATTTTCATAGGAAATTTCCCGTAGAACGTGCTGGTGCATTCCATTTTTTGATATCTAGCATAGTTCTTGAGATGCAAACCAAGTAGAGCAAGAGCCGTTAGCAAAATGCAATCACACAGCAACGTCTTGTACTGAGAAATGCGTCGCCAAAGAGGATATGGAGGTCGAGATAAGGAATAGATTCATGATTTTTATTGTATTTTTTCACGCAAAATGCGAATTTGGGACCACTTTCATTCTCACTAGTCAAGTTTTCATTAGAATCGCGGAGAACTGTCGTGATTCCCCAGGAACGTCCAGATTTTATTCAAATTTTTAGAAGAATACTAAGCAATCAATCAAACGCTGTTCCCACGAAGTCGGACAAGAGCGAGGACAAGAGCCTTTCTGATAGACTTGTTCAATGTATCCCGGTCCACTCAATATGATGCAAAAGGCGCTAAGATCCGGAAACGCACTCAGAAATACACCGTAGGGCTGATTCGATCGAATTGTTATGCGCCCAATAGTAATGAATTATTATGGAAAATCACGACAGTTCTCCGCGATTCTAATGAAAACTCGACTAGTGAGAATGAAAGTGGTCCCAAATTCGTATTCTGCATGAAAAAACACAATAAAAATCATGAATCTATTCCTTATCTCGACCTCCATATCCTCTTTGGCGATGCATTTCTCAGTACAAGACGTTGCTGTGTGATTGCATTTTGCTAACGGCTCTTGCTACTCTGGGTTCGCATCTCAAGAACTATGCTAGATATCAAAAAATGAAATGCACCAGCACGTTCTACGGGAAATTTCCTATGGAAATGCACATTGACACCCCTCTAACCCGTTTGGAGACGTTGTGTCAGCCACTATGCCACTGACATCCTTTGACTGCTTATATATGCCGATGGAAATACATGAAGTTTAAATGGCGTTTTCACACTTCTTGCTCGCATTTTAGTAAATGATCAGCTGCGATTTTCGTTGAAACGGGATTTGAATGTCCTCGCGTAACCCGACAAGATAGCGTGACCCGTTTTCGTCGACATTTCAGCGAGACTTATCACTCCCTCAGGAGCACTGTGATGACAACAAATTCCATGAGTACACGAGTTCGATTTTATAAGAACTTACGGATCGAGAATCCATTATTCTTGGAAGAGGTAGCCTTATTCTTCTTGTTCTTGGAATAGAAGTTGCCGATTCTGCTTTGGCCGCAACCCATTTCTGCTTGGTTGATATTTGCACAATTTGCCCTCACACGGATGGCTCATAGAGTCAATAACTTCAGCTAGAATATTCAAGCCACCTGCTCTTTTCTCGCCTACGGCCTATTCTTCATCCATCTCAATGTTTTTGCACTGATGTCTGATGAATTTTCACTTGACAAGAACTGAGGCATAACACAACGCCCCAGTCACGCGGGCTATGCGACATTACTGTTTCGCCTCATTTTGTTCCGATACAACAATCGCCGCGTGCTGCCTAGAGCAGTACAGATATCTAAGATATGTCGAGACACTTCTGTTTTCCGAACATTTTTTTGGTTCTGTAATATTATATCGAGATATCACCACTAAGTCAAAATTTTAAGCGTAAATTCAACGTGAAGCTGAGCTCAGTCTCTTGAGATATTCATTTCAATACTGTCGCGGTTCAGCGTCAACCAATGTTCTGATATTCATTTGCAGCATCGATTCTAATCTAGTTTGATTCCTCGCAATACCCTAGCAATGTTGCAATCTAATTATTGTTTCAGTGCTGTTACTCGCCTCCTTCGGCAGATATGTAACGTAGATCTATCTATTAGATTGTCTGGTTTGGATTAGCGGATGCCACGTATCGTGTTTCGAAGCGTTCGTTCCAACGATTTTGAATGTTTTACGGTTCACTTTCATCCATTGCTCAATTGTCACACTTATGACGGTCAATACTGGTCCACTATTGCTTTTACTGTTGCGATTCATCAGTGGGGGAGCCTCGGAGCCCGCTGTCCTGAGGCATAATGCGCATTCGGCTCAGTCGCTCGGTATCGCGCCAATGAGTAATCAAGCTCCGAGTGTCGAGTCGAATGCTCTGGGCCATTCCGATGGAACAATCACAGCCACGATTGGTTCGAGTCTTCGCAGAGACTCACACGTCCCAGGGAAAACTGTTTCTTGTCCACCTGTTGCCTTTCGCCCCTCTGCCGACAAGTTAACTTCATGTTCCAGTCGTACGTTGTTCTGTACGGAGTGTCAAGTATCCAATTTTTTTCGAATATTCACCAAATTATCATTAGCGATGGAATACTACCGTATCGGACTGATGTCTCTTTGAGTTTGATTTTCATTTCATCCACAGTTTTGACTCGCAATTCGATTTGAACTAATTCAACACACTCGACATCGCTGCACTTTCTCTCTCTCGGAATCTGTTCACTGCCTCAAAAGCCCTCTGATTTCCTCGGCAACGGTTCGATGGCGCCAATATCTTCGTTTCGAGACGATACGCACCGGGCTGAGTTTCCCTCGTTGGCATATCGCAGCCCGATCGGCGCTTCAGTTTACTCGTCGTCTCCCTCGGGAACATGGTACGTCTCGTGCTCGGAGATGAGGAAATCCTTCATCCTTCGCGCCGACCACAATCGAGCCCGACTCTGTAATATGAAAGAGATCAACGATTAAACACAATGCAAGATTTGCGTTTGGGAGTGGACGTTCTGAAATAGAAAAGGCCACGACAGAATCGCACTTTTGAGCTTTTGAAACTTCAATTATCGCGCGTGGATGGCGTTTGAACGGTAGGCCATGAGTTTACGTTCGGAGTTGACAGTTTCTCGCGAGGCCGCCGTCACGTAGCTTGATTGGCGTCGCGGCAAAAGTTGAGCCGAGTCGGAGTTTGTTCGACCACGCGGGTTTCAATTGCCCGAGCTTGAAAGTTGATTCGAATGGGAGGGTGGGAACTGAATGATGAGGTGCCGCAGCGAGACTCGCGCTGCAAATTCAATTGGGAGCTCGCTGTGGGGTGCGTTCGCGGTATCGCGTTGCGCGCGTGGCCATGGCGCTCCTCTGACGCGCTCCTTTCGGCCACCGCCGCGTCGAATTGGGTCAAACCGCGCGAGGGGCAGGCGGGGCGACTGCACGCGCACCAGCGTATCTAGGCCCGAGGCAGCGATTCCGAACCAGACGCACCGCGGGGGACAGCCTCGATGGTGATGCCCGACTCGTCCCGAGGGACCCGTTCGTCGACGGGGGACACTCACGTCGGGGCGCCTCTCCGCAAGCTCTGCAGCGACGACGGACAGGCCGAAGCGAGCGGGCCGTTCGTCCCCGTCGACGGCATGGTCCCCTCTCGACGCGAGCGAGCAGCCTCGAGAGCTGCTGCGGGCCCGGGGCTTGCGCGCGTGGCCAGCGGTGCACTGCTGCCAGACGGGCTGCACCACGAGCCACGGGAGCCGCCGACCAGAGCCGATTACCTGCGTCTGCGCCTTGGCAGGGGAGGGCTTGGCTTGCGACCGTGGCAGCTTCGCGACTAGTCCGCGGAGGAGATTATTTGCAGCGGTGCTTCTCGCGCGCTTATCGGACTCCCTCTGGATCCGCTTCTCGGATGGATTGGCATCGTCGCCGTGCACTCGACCCAATGGCCACCCACCCGTGCTTCGCAATCCTCTGTGAAAATGACCGCAAACATGGTATCATTTTCAGTAGATACAGAAATTTCTTCTACATTTTTTGATACAAGCTGAAAAATGGTATCTTCGAGTGTGACGATTCAGTTAATTCGCCTTCATTTTCTAAATACTCATCTAAAACATACGATTCCGTGAACATATATCATCATACGTAAAATCGCTTCAAACATTTTTTTATTTCAGAAAGTTGTGATATATTGATTCAAACCTAATCTAACATCAATACGTCACGATACTTATCATCCCGTGTAAAAAAAAAAACGTAAAAAAACGTGCCCGAGAAGGGACGATAGGCTCAACAAAGATGTGAAGCAAACTGGACACATGGCAATTTAGAAACATATTCAAGGACCAGCACTCCTTATAATCGAGCCTCTGTCTTGCTCCGTTTTGGAATGCGAGATTGATCCTAGTTTTTGTATGTCGATCAAATGGAGCACCTTTGAGCACTTGAAGTCGTCAATAAGATGATGGATCCCAATGGCTATATCTCAAATGCGCCTCAATTTTTCCGCAGCTCCATTCCAAAGCCCATTTCAAGAGCTTCAAAAGAGCTGAGGTGCATCTCTCTTCAACAAAGGAGTGATGAGCTATCTCACGAGCCAGGGGCTTGAAAATTCTTCAATCGTTACAGTACAGGAAATTCCGGGTACCAACTCGGAACGAGATTGTTTGGCTCTGATTCCCTTCAAATCAATTACACATGCCTTAGCTACTTTTGGGATTTTGAAATAAGCTCTGAATTAATCATTCCCACGTACTTTAGTTCATGAGTTGACTTGCGTTGAAACATATATGAGTAGTTCTGCGGAAACTTCGATATTTGGGGGTCGATAATGTGCCAGCGCTAAATCTCACTTCCGAAAGTTCTAAGATGTATTTTTTGACTTTTGGAAACATATAATGTATGAATAAACTCGCGCACGAGTGTAAATTTTCCCACTCATAAGTACCATAAGGATAGCATCGAGAGACGAGGTAGCGCGACACGGACCTGATGACATTTTGACACTAAAATTGATCTCACGGCCAAACGGTTTGATTTACAGTCTTGGGGTTTGAAACAGGTTCATTTGGCCACCAAATACTTTGTAAAAAAATTGTCCAGGACCTCCGGGGTCATGCATTTAAGGGTCGCACAGTAGCGCACGGATCTGACATAAAAATTCAGCAAAACTAAATTTTGGTGGAAAAACTGCTCTGCGCAGTAGGAAAATAAATTTTTTTCGATTCTTTGGGGCATGGAAAAGTTGCGCCTGGCGATTTACTTTAAGAATAAATTCGCGCGGAAAAGCCTAAAACGAGACAAATTCACTTTTATCGAGGAAAACTGAGGGAGTAAAATTTTAAGTAAAATTGCACCACAAAGTGTATGTATTCAGCGCACACACAAAAAGTGGTCTGTATGCTCTCATAGCAATGGGATTTGCTGCTTAATACCATGATATATTAGCTCGCCCGAATACCGAACAAATAAAGGTCGAAATAATGGAAAACCACGCGGCACGGACCTGATATTTTGACCCTTTTTTCGATGGTAGTTTTTTTGGGTCACCCTGGATCAGAGAACTAATAATTGCAACAAAAAGAACACAAAAAATCCTTTAAAAATGACTTCTGTAATTGTTTCCTCAAACGTTTTAAGGGTTCGTACAAGCTGTCACACGTTATTTCAAAGTTTCCACGGAGGTACTCATATGCATGGATGTTGTCAATCATTATCATATTGACTAGCGTTATTGCCGCACTCGCTACCGCTCGTTCGGCTTGTAAATGTCCTTGTCAAGTCAGGGGCTCCTGAAGTGCTATTGTAGTTCAATCATGATGGTTGTAAAATGATGATTGGTGGTTGGTTCAAGATGCCAGGTAGAAGTTTCTCATGAAGTTTGCAGGAATGGTATCATCTTGAGTTATACCTGCTGAGAGATATATAGAATTAAAAAACTCGAATATATTGTTCTCAATTCTCGAAACGGCTGTCTTGGCTGACTTGAAGACCCGAATTATCAACACTGGTATTAATAGTCGTTGGTAACCTGAGGGTTGAGAGTTGATCCGCGGGTTGGGTACTGTTGTCTGTGTGGCGTAGGAATGAATTAGAGACCCTGCATAAAACCAGAGACTCGGACTGTTTCTCAGCCCACGGCGACTGCACCATTGACATTAACCCTCTGGAAACCACGAAGTATTAACGGCAGTGTAGAAGATTTTACTGATGAGCTAATAGTTTTAATTAGACCGAACTAAGCCGAATTAGACAAAACTAGATCACAGTAGACCGAACTATATCGAACTGAACCTAACTACACCGAACAAGACCGAGCTTGTCCAAATTATCTCAAACTAGATCGTACTAGATCGAACTACGATGAACTGGGTCGAGCTGGACCGAACTAAACTTGATCGGATATAACAGAACCTAATTAGATTGAATTTTACCGAACTAGACTTGACTGCATCGAACTAGACTGAATTAGACTCACTTAGAAAAAATTAAATCCAACTAAAAGAAACTAGATCGGACTAGACCACACTGGATGTAACTAGACCGAATTAGACCGTTATATACTAACCTACACCTAATTTGACCAAAGTAAACCGAATGAGACCGAATTAGACCGATCTAGACCCAAATATATCCCACTCCACCGAACTAGACCGAATGAGACCGAGCTAGACCGAGTAAGACCACATAAAACCTAACCAGACCGCACAAAAACGAACTGGCCGAGTCTACATAGACGCGCTCACTCGGGGCGTGCGCGCGCTCTCTCCGCTCGCACTCTCCACCCAAACACCGGAGTAGGTACCAAAAATGGGATTTGAAAATCTTTTGACTTGTGTTCCCTCTCAACTTGAGTATCAGGGCGAGTTATGGGAGATGAAACCGGCCAGTCTATTGCGTAAAGCGATCAGAAAATTAATTCACGTCGAATAGAGATCGAAAAATAAGAGGCGTGGTTGTGTCTCATATAAGCATCTCCCTACTTTTCATCGGGTCTCCAACTTGCAAACCGTTTAGCCATATTCAGCACCATCTTGGTTATACATTGGTACTTATTCCAGAAGCTGAATAATGAGCTAAAGTGTATGAAATCCTGATTAACAACACTCGAGATTACCCAAATTCACGGAGGAGTGACTCTTGTAACACAAATTTGATTTTTGGTGTACATGGAATAGCTCGATTCTTCTTAAGCAGAATTCTACACACCTTTACTTATTTCATAGTTTCTGGAGAAAGTCTCAATGCAAACCCAGAATGATGTTCAATATTTTTGAATGAGCCGCGAGTTAGAAACCTGAGAAGTTGGGGGCGGTGATATCAGGCACATCGATCGACATAAAAATCTCTCACTTTTCGATCTCTTTTAGATGCAAATCAATTTTTGATCAATTGAAGCGATTAAACTGGCCGTTTTCCATCTCTTGGAATCGTGCTGATACTCGGTTTGAGAGGGAACACTTGTCAAAACATTTTCGAATCCCATTTTCGGTACCTACTCCGCTGTTTGGGTAGAGAGTGCGAGCGGAGGAAGCGCGCGCGCCCCGAGTGAGCGCGTCTATGTAGACTCGGCCACTACGTTGGATTAGACCTGACGAATTGGACGAGATTCCAGCATTTCTATTCCCAGTGCCACATCTCGTTCCTCATAGCTCGTTCCTTACACCTCGTTCCTCATACGACTTCCCTCATAAATCATTCCTCATAACTCGTACATCATAATTCGTTTCTCATATCTGATTCCTCATAACTCGTTCATCATAACTCGTTTCTCATAACTCGTTCCTCATGACTCACGCTTCATGAATCGTTCCTCATAACTCACTTCTGATAACTCGTCCCACTTAACTCGTTCCTAACACCTCATCCCTCAAATCTCATTCATTCATTCATCCATCGGTCCACTCATTCATCCATCCACCTGACCACTAACCCATTCACCCACCCATCGACCCACCCATGACCCATACATCCATCGATCGCACTTCACCCACTCCACATAGACAACCCGATACGCAAAATGCTGACGGACAAATTTTTGCTGGGCTTTTAATTATTTCAACTATAGTAAAAGTGCTCAAAAGTGCTCGATTCAATTAGCATGCAAAGTCACTGCTCGACCTCAATTAAACCGCCATGTATCCAGTTCTTTTGACACCCTTGTCAAATTCATTGTGTGTGCCCTGCGTCCCTCCCAAATACCGTGGTTGGACGTTGGTGAGAATGTTGAAGGAATGTATAAATATTGCTCTATGGAAAACACAAGAAACACCTTTGCCTCTCTCGTCAGCTAATTGTAAGTGCGATGTTCGAAGATTCATAAAATGCTACTGTATGTTCGAACCACATCAAAGATGATATTTATTCATTGGAAGCAAAGTAAGCTTCACAAGTAAGCGAGGAGCCTTGCTGAATGGATATAAGTCATGGGACTGTCGCATACTTGCCACTGATGCCGAGGAACTGTCTGAGACATGGCTGACAGTTGCTCGGAAGCGGCTATGTGAGGAATACTCATTGCAGAGTAAAACTTTTTGGTCGGCAATTGACCAAAATTTCTCCCTTATGGATTCAGTAAAATTTCTGGAGGTGTTTGTGAGCACTGAAGCGATTTGGACTCTTAACACGTTCGCTGCGACGGGTCCCACCCGTGGGACCCGTTTTTGCTCGGGCTCTAGCGTGCACCAAACAACGTAGACACATCCAATGGCTTCTGTAGCGGTTTTTACTCACTATATACGATGCCGAGAACATATGTGCATGTCAATTTCAGTATCGGACTTGATTTGTTCGAGCTACGCCATAAAAACTCAATTATCGTGGAAACGGCGATGAATAACACAAAAATAGCAAGTAAATTGTGAATATATCAAGTCCGTTTAAATATTTCACAACGTATCTTAGCTTATTCGAAAGCTTACGTCAAAAGCTACAAAATGAGCCCAAATACGCGTAATTTGAGCGAGATAGAGCCGAGTTATCAGAAATTTAGACGCAAAATAACCGTGAGACAATGGTTTTTTATCTAGATACAGATCATAAGTGGGATAGGTTGCATGAGGCAAATAACCGTAGATTTCGCAATATCCTTTCAACAAATTATAATAATCGAGCGCCTGTACAATTTTATCCGTCCGGATGCCTCGTATCGTGATGGCGTCGCTGGTGCTGTTGGTGGGTCGGTGGGTCGGCGGGTCCGGTGGTCTGGTGGGTCCGTGTTGGTGTTGCTGGTGTTGATGGTATTGCTGGTGTTGTCGGTGATGCCGGTGTAGCTGGTGATGGCTTTTGACTTTTCGGTACGGATTGGGCTACTTAGTTGATTTGATGGACCGATCAGTTGTTCTATGATCCATTCAGCCAAAACTTTCCTTTTGGATGGATGGGCTGGGGCTGGGGCTCGGCCAAGGCTGGAGCTTAGGCTATGACTGGGGCCGAGGCTGAGGCTAAGGCTGGGGCTGAGCTGATGCTGGGGCTAAGGCTGGGCCTGAGGCTGGGGCTGAGGTTAGGCTGGGCCTTGGCCTAGGCTGACGCTGAGGGTAAGCCTGGGGCTGAGGCTGGGGCTGTAGCTAGGGATGAGGCTGGGCTGGAGCTGACGCTGAGCTGTGTCTGGGGCTACGGGTGAGGCTGAGGCTGGGCTGTGTCTGGGGCTGAAGCTGGGGCTATGGCTGGGGCTGAAGCTGGGGCTGAGACTGGGGCGAGACCGAAGCTAAGGCTTAGGCTGGGGCTGGGGCCAATGTTGGGGCTGAGGCTAAGCTGGAGCGTATCCGAGGCTGAGGTTGGAGCTAACGCTGAGCCTGAGGGCTGCGGCTGTGACTGGGGATGGGGTTGGGCTGGGGCTGGGGCTAATGCTGGGGTTGAGACTGGTGCTAAGGCTGGGGCCGAGGCTGGAGCTGAGGCTGGGCTAAGGCTGGGCCGAGGCTGGGGCTGTTGCCAAGACTGAGTCTTGGACTGGAACGAGGCACGGTCCGCTTGAAATGGCCTTAACCCAGAGGTGCTTGCGCATCGGAGATGCTTTGGCTCACTTCAACAACAAAATAGGAAGATTTCCCCGTTAGAATGAAGAAAATCGGTGGAGGACTTTTTGAGAAAAGTGAGATCGACGATTCTCCCATTCAATCCCATGTAATTCTTCCCGTTGAGCCACTTCTGAGCTTTTCGCGATCCTAAGTCTGCGTCACTAAATATTTTCTCAACGTCACTTGGCTCAACTTCAAGAGTATCAGAAGAACTCCAAGATCAACTGGAGGGAGTTGAATTTCGGTAATGTAAAGCTGACACATCCCATCAACATCTCATTTCTGGAAAAGGCAACTTCAACCAATCGAAGCTTTTCGAGTGTCTAACCCGTGCGTATCTCGATATTATACCCTAACGTTTGGGCAATTTTGAAACTTATTCCAAGTACTTTCCGATGAAATGCAGCGAACTTGATTCTGACGGAGTAGCGCTGAGAAACCCCACTTTTTTTTAGACATGGAACCCCTTTTTTTCCTCTAAGAAATTGACGTTCTTGATGAAGGTTTCAACTATAACGTTTCACCATACTCCCTCACTGCTCTCACTTTATTTCATAGTGTTCTATTGAGATATGGGACGCGACTGTATAGTAGGGTGGGGTGGAACCCGAGTAGGTACCTTGAGCAACGGCAATTGGTTAAAAAAAGAACGAGATTCACGTCTCACACAAATTGTATTCTGCATAGTTACTTCATCAGAATCAAGTTTGCCGCATCTCATTCAAAATTACTTGGAATAAGTTTTGAAATTGTCCAAACGTTGGGGAATAATATCGAGATCAGCGCGAGTTAAACGCTCGAAAAGTTTCGATTGGTTGAAGATGCCTTTTCCAGAAATGAGATGTTGATGGGATATGTCAGCTCTACATTATCGAAATTCAACTCCCTCCAACTGATCTTGAAGTTCTTCTGATACTCTTGAAGTTGAGCCAAGTTGCGTTGAGAAAATATGTAGTGACGCAGACTCAGGATCGCGAAAAGCTAAGAAGTGGATCAACGGGAAGAATTACATGGGATTGAATCAGAGAATCGTCGATCTCACTTTCCTCAAAAAGCACTCCACCGATTTTTTTCATTCTTACGGGTAAATCCTCCATTTGTTATGTAGTTTGAGTGAGCAAAAGAATCTCCGATGCGCAAGCACCTTTGGGTTAAAGTCGTTCCAAGCGGACCGTGTGAGGCTGGGCTGTGGCTGGGGCTGAGGCTGGGGCTGGGGCTAAGACTGGGGCGAGACCGAAGCTAAGGCTGGGCTGGGGCCAATGTTGGGGCTGAGGCTATGCTGGTGCGTGGCCGAGGCTGAGATTAGAACTAACGCTGAGCCTGAGTCTGGGGGCTGCGGCTGTGACTGGGCATATGGGGTTGAGCTAGGGCTAAGGCTGGGGCAGTGGCTAAGCCTGAGACTAACGCTGGAGCCGAAGCTGGAGCTAAGGCTGGGCTGGGGCTGGGACTCAGGCTGGGCAGTGCTTCGGACTGGCGCTACGGCTGGGGTTCAGGCTGGTCATGTGGCTAGGGATGAGGCTCGGCCTGTGGCTTGGGGTGCTGCTGGGCTGGGGCTGGGGCTGAGACTGGGGCTGGTCAACTGGGCGAAATTTCCAGATACATACTGGAGATTCAGGAACCTCACTATGCGCAACATTACACCAACTCAATAGTTCTCAATCACGGTTTCTAGGTTACATCAAGGAAATTTTTTTTCCGAATTCACTGTATTATGAAATCTCAATGTTACATTATTGAACTACAGAAGCATTTCAGGAGCTCATACCATATCAGAGACATTTCCAAGCCGGACGAGCGTTAGCGAGGTAGGCTATTGCCTACCTCGCATTATTACGCTAGTAGTATATTATGCGTCGCGTGCCAAAAATCTTTTTTCTTCGCATATGCCGTTTTATATGGCGAGACGCGGAAACACGCAGTTTCCGCGTCGAGTCGTATGAAGTAGAATATACACCCCGCTCGTCGAGCCGTTTTGTGACATTGTCAATATTTGCCCCTCGTGATTCTTGGGGAAAATTCATTCCCGTGACCCTAAATACCTCAACCATGCATCGGTGCATAATAAAGTTTGAAAATCATTTCTATAACGTCGTCTCTTCGTGCATCTGCTCTATTGCCAATTTTCGCTTTTGATTATGATTATGGCATTCGACGAGTTGCACCCCAAAATGGTCTCACCATGATTAGAGAAAAAATCGCGACTAAATTAGTCTTCTCCAACTTATCGCAAAGTCACGAGAACCTTTCGAACAATGAAAAAAGGTAGAAACATCTCTTCGGCACTTGCTAAAGGTTCAGGTTTTTGATTATACTTCCTCGCATAATTAATAAGTCACGTAATTTGCAAATTTGGAAATGAACACCACAGAAAAGTTTTCAACGTACTTGTTTACTCTGTGAGCACTTCGTTTTCGAAAGAGATCGGATCGTGAAATCACGAATACAATTCCAGAAATATTTCTTTTACAAACTACTACCATAAACATTTTTCAGATAAAATTTCAACAAAAATTTTCATTTACTCTGCTGGGAAGATACTTCGAAAATCCACAAATTTTTTCATTCATGGCAGAACCGTGATATTCATTCTGAGAGTTTCAAACGGAAATTCCAAGGATTCAGAAAAGGCGAATCATTAATTTTCGATGATACTCAGAAATCACGATACAATTCTGCCACTAGGATGGGGTTGAGTCAGGAAGTAAGACTAAGATGCAATTTCATTTTTATTAAACTTGCTAACGCATTTAATTTTTATGTACACGTATGCAGGAACGAATGTCACAAATTCAATGCGCACCGATCAAAATTATATCGAGTCCAAAAGTTGAAACTTTTTATGAACTAGCGGTAATTTTCTGAAGTATTATAAACAACTACTGTATGTACAAGTTAGCTGTGGGAATAAAAATTATAACGCAGGTCAGCACATAGAAAAGATATATCTTGACTCTACCTTGCAAGTGCCATTATTCACTTGACCCACTATGAACTATGAATTTGTTCACATCAAAATATACATAGACACCCAGATTGGCTTTCAAATACAGACGAGCTTGTACACACGTACTCATCTCCTTCTACTCTCCACGTCGAGAGTCGAGATGTTAGATTAGATTCTAATGAACATCTATCGGTATTAATCAATCACACTTTAATTTATATAGCTTCATGCTTTCAAACTCTTTTGGAGTTCATATTCGAATTGATACGACGAACTAAACAAACCATTTCAAAAATGCGCAGTAGGTCAACTTGGAGTGTTTTTCAAGTATGAAAATACGTACATCAGTCTATATCAGTAACATTTAACCTCATCCACTCAAGCTTTTCGTGAAAATATTCAAAGTTTTACATCTTCTTGAAAGATGTCATAAAAAATAAGATGCTTAATCCTGAATAGATATAGTTATCTAAATTCACTTTCTTTGTCTCACATTGTGAAAGTTCGATATCATGATGATTTTGAGACTTGGAATGATCTTGGTTCCTTCTCATACGTTGAATTGAGGCTCTTAAAAAAAAAAAAAAAAAATCAAGGGTCGGCTGTGGTCTTGCTCGCATGTAAGCAGCTTTATGATTGAATTGACAAGACTGAGCTGTTAACTCGAGTTACTCCCTGTGGAAATTTCAATAATTATTCATAACATCAAGCGTGGTGAAAATGATTGTGATAGTGAATAATAACATAAGCCCATACGTAATGCTCCGCGATAATATTGATTCAGTTAAAAGACAAGATATGGTCTCACAATAATTATGTTTCCGTATTTACAGTACGAGTACCGACTCTTCGGATAAGGAGTATAATTCATCAACTTACTCGATGGTGAGTATACTCATTATCAATGGTCGTTTGAGATCAACAAATGCGAATTATTTGAAAACGCCGAGACGCTCTGAACCAATCTCGATCGATTCTTCATTTCAATAACTGTCAATGGATAATAATTTGGTAGCTGTAGAGAATACGATCAACAAAATTAGTGCGACAGCCGACAAACGAAGTCTCAGAAATTCGAGGACGGCGTCATCCCCAAAGAAGTTCAACCCAAACCTTTCCGACAAACATTGTAAATCACAGTACCAGTGTCGGTACGCGGGGAGTAATTATTTGATTTGCACGGCACGATCTTGATACAAACGGCATCGGCTGATGCAGACTGATATCCACACTCACAATAAGTCACGAAAACTTGCAAGGGAAGATCGAAATTTGGAGTATGTCGACAAAAATTTACCAACAATGGTGTGGCTTGTACTCCAAGGTGGAATCTTCTCGGGGACACTTGTGAAGCTGGGTATAGCACGATTTTCACACGATCACACCGTTGAAAAGCTTGAAACAAGAATTTGTTGACAAATCATCGTCGTTAGAGCTATCACTCTGCCAGACTCAGGCGAGTTTGATTCGGTCGATAGGTTTTTAATCAAATCAAGGATTTTGTCGCAAGCTGACATTCGAAAGAATTAGATGTCTATTTCACACCAGTAAACTGTCGATCAGGCGAGGCTATTCTCGATATCGAGCTTGATTACAGTGATGCAGTGGTAAGAGGGATTTTCTCGCGGAAAGTCTTGGAAGTTCATGACACGCACTATCACGTATAACGTCGAGTCACTTCTTAGCAGAGTACACTTAATGAAGTTCTTACGCCGCACTGGCCTGCCCTCATATGTTGCCACCGCTCGGATAAAAGGGGAAGCCGCCGAAATGAAAGTTGACGGGGGTCTTGGGTGAAGCGCAGGTGTAGAGGAAGTCATCACCCTGCAGTTGGGTCCTGTTCAGATTAGGTTCGGACGTGGAGCGCGTAATTTTGGGCAGGCTACGCAGCAGGCTCTCCAGGCTGGTGAGTATCTGCCGGAATAGCGGCCTGTCTTCCCTCGAGAACTTGATGCAGTCCTCGGTGAGCCTTCTGAGAGCCTTGGGTGTGTCCGATCTGAGCTTTTCGAGGTCAGGTCGCAGGTAGCCCCTGCCGACCATGAAGAGAATCTGGTCTTTATTGTTTACGTGTGTGTAGGGCAGCTGGCCGGCAAGCAGCTCGAATAACACTACTCCGAAAGCGTACACGTCCGACTGGAAGCTGTAGGGGTTCTCCTCCTGCATCCTGATGACCTCCGGCGCCATCCAGAGGATCGACCCGGTGGGCTGATGGTACTGGAGCGAGCCCGACCAACGCGTCTTGGCGGTCGCGAGGCCGAAGTCACCGATCTTGACAGTAAGATCGTCGTGCAGAAATATGTTGTTGCTCTTGAGATCGCGATGAATGATGTTTTTGGCGTGCAGATAGTCCATACCCTGGGCCGTCTGCCTACCTATCTCGATGAGCGTGAGCAGCAGAAACTTGGACTCGAACACATGCAGATGTTTGTAGAGGGAGGAGCCCTCGCACCACTGGGTGACAATCGCCAGCTTGGGCTTGCTCACGCAGCCCATAAACAGGAGCACATTCACGTGGCGGGTCTTACGCAGCACCGCAACCTCGTTTTTGAAGGCCTGCAGCTGGGCGTCCGTGGGCTCCTGCACGTTGAGTGTCTTGACGGCGACAGGACCGTGCCAGTGAGCTTTGTACACGGTCCCGAACGAGCCCGAACCTATTCGCGCGCCGACGAGTATCTCTGTAGCCGGTATCTCCCAGTCCTCGATGGACTCTCGCGGCGCCAGCAGGTTCTTGGAGCTCTCATCGGCCGACCTCGCCCGAGGCCTCTTGGGTCGCAGAGTATTGGTGGGGCTCGCTTGCGTCGACTGGCTGTGCTTTGTCGGACTGTTCATCGGCGACGCGCCCGACTGATGCGTGTGGTGGTGCTGCTGATGATGGTGGTGGTGGTGGCCATGATGATGGTGCGAGTGTTGATGGGCCTGTTGGTGGTGCTGCTGTTGCTGGTGCACCACGGTGGCTGCCAGTGTGTCGCCAGTGGGGCCAGGGCCGCTGGAACCGGGCTTCACGGCGTTGAAACAGACGTTGGGCACCGAACTAGATCGGTCCTGGTGGGCCAGAGTGCGAGGCTGGCCGAGTTTCGAGGCGGCGTCATCCCCGTAGTCCCGGGACAGATCGTAGTTGTTGCGTAGACGCTGATGGCGCATCATGCCCGGGCTCGACTCAGGATTTGTGGCAAGTAGCACCTGATAGTATGTGTCTTGCATGCGAACCTGGTGGCACAGCGTCGGTACTTTGTTGGCGCAGCGCTGGTGAAACTTGTAGTTGCAGGTGCGACAGTAGAAACCCTGGAACAGCAGCTTGTTGCAGCACTCGCAGAACGCCAGCGAGAAGAATGTCTTGCGCGCGTAGCTGTGCGTTATCGAGGTGGCTATGGGAAACTTGTCGAGGATCTCCACTGATATCTCGTCGCACTCGAGCGAGGATATGTCTGTGTCCCAGGGGATTTTGTACTTGGTCCTGGTCGCTGGATCCTCGCCGGCGGTGCCACCTTGCAGCATGTACACCGTGCACATCTCGGTGGTGAGGTTGCGCAACTTCATAGCCTTGGCGAGGGCCTCCCTCAGCGAGAGGCCCTCCCGTACGTGGACGCTGGTGCGCTGCTGGTTGGGCAGGTGGGCCCGCAGCAGCGACTTCAGCGGTGTCGACGGGCATTGCTGCTGACCCCGACCCTGCTGCTGAGGGTTGCTGCAGCTGCTGGCGCTCGACTGTGACTCGGACTGTGGCGTAGGGAGCTGCTCGGAGCCGGGCAGGCCCTCGGCGCTCGCACTGAGCTGCTCAACCAACTTTTGCTCCTTGGACTCGAGCTCATGCAGTTTGGACGTGAGCTCGTGGTACTCGGTGAGGTAGATCGACGGAGGGTCCTGAAGGCCCGCGAACCGGCTGTTGAGAGCGTCGATATTCTGACGTGTAACGTGAATCACGCTCTGGATGTTGCGCAGTTCGTACCTGAAAACAATCACCAGAGTACGTGAGTTCACCTCATCTTCTATTCCCTGACAAGAATATCTCGATTCTGGAGGATCATGATTTGCGAAAGCTACGGGATATAAAAGAAATCAACTTGATAGAAAATAGCATCATTCCGTACTGAGCACGTTAGTACATTTCGGCACTAGGACAATGTCTTCTGCAGTGCCCGAAATGGGCTTACAAAGCCAAACACGGGTGTATTTTTCCATTACGAGAACTCTAAAATTGCTTTTGAGCGTGGCAATTTTAGGCTGGAGTGGTGAAAACTCATTTGCTATCGATATCTTGTTAATTGATCTTCAATTCAAGAGTAATGAGTTTTTCTAAGGTCAGTACGAGACGCGCGGACGCGTAGAAACAAGATATTCCCACGTATGTACAAACTTGAAAAATGCATACACGTATCGCGCGGAAAACTTTTTCCTTCACGAAAACCTAGCTGGACGTTGGCAAGCCGGTATTCGCCGAGAAAAAATGTTTCCAGCACTCGACACGTGATTCCTAGTTTGAATGATTTATTTCATTCACTTCCAAAGTCAGTCAATGTATATTGCCAAATTATTTTCAAGGCGACCGTAACGTTACAGACTATTACCTGAGAGGGTCTAGTTCTTGATAAATATCCTCAGAATCACTGAAATCGGTTTGATCCATCCCTTGAGAAGACATTGCGCTCTCCAAAATCATGCGGGCTCTCCTTCTTCTCAATCGGTAGTCTATTGGCGATTCAGTTCTCTCACTTTTCTCGCGACTGACTTGTTTTGAGTAATCTTTAGCGTGAAGAAATTGACAGATCCTGTGACAGAAATAATATTGATTTATCCATCCAAAATATGCGATGATACATTAGAGCAAAGAAGATTCTATGAGCACTGTGAGAAGATATAAAATATGAATGATAGGATGGAGTTCGGTCCGATAAGCTCGGAGGTGAACTTTTAAACCAAGTGGATGAGTTCTACAGTCTATTAGATACGATTTCGATGTGATTGTACACGAGGGGTGATATCAAAGCGTGAGTAGACAAACGGAATGAAAATACTATTGTATGTAAGTGTTTACCGAGTTTCGCCGATCACGGCCATAGTGGCCTTGTGGGCATCCTGCGATCTGCGTCGCTGGGGGAAGAGCTTGCCTCAGCCAGTCCTGGCTTCCTTGTCGTCAGCTTCTACGAGCGGAATGCTCAGGTGGTGAACTGCTGCGGCGACGACAAGGGCGACTGCAGCACGAGCGATCCCGGGGTCTAGCGATTGACATTACTGGCAACACGGCTCGAGCCGCAGTTACATTCGAAGCGACTCGCATGTTCCAGGGTCACTCGTCGATTGACCTTCCGCCACCGTAGCTCTCCAGCTGCAAAGAGTCAGTTTCAATCATTAGCTCATGAAAAACCAGTAGAAAATCTTTTGAACTTGGTTATACCACATGTACATATGGTGAAGGGCTGAAATTATTCAAGTCATAATTTTTGTATAAGAATGAAGACTCTATTCAAGATTATTTCCTGATAATAATAATGCTTATTCATATTTCCTTTGATTCAAAGATCTCTAACCAATGCTAATCTCAGAGTCAAAATGGTATGAGGATAAACTATCTATTCCTCTAATCGATTGACAATAATTTGTGTTAGAGGGACTGGAAAATCTTGGAGACAGTCCCTCAAAGCAAAAATTATGGAGCACTTCTTCAAAACAAAAAGTGGCTTTCAACACTTTGGAATCTGATTCATATAGTGTACATTGCACTGATCTTTATTGCGCTCTTTAAATTTGTGGGATGCCTACTTAAGAATACTATGTGACAAGCTACAATCCCAATTGTATCTAATGTCTACCGCCCTGGGCTTGAAACATTGAGCCTCGGAGACTTTATCTGATTTAGAGGAATTGAACTGTATCTAACTACATTTCCAATCCAACTGTCATATGGCTGTACATCATGGTCAATATAAATCTCGGCATTTTTGGTAAAGAAGCTTGATTGAGGTGCAGCCTCCAAGGATTACTAAAAGCTCATGGAGTATAGAAACTTTAGAAAACTGATACAGTCACATGAATATCATATCTTTTGCCGTTGATGTAGAGGCTTTTCAAGGATAACATGATGTGTATTTGGTGAGGTTTGCTGTGAGAATGGTTATGTGAACCATCTCCTTGCTTCACAAAGGTTCTGCCATAAAAATGAATTACGGGTAAGTTTTAGAACTGAGACACAATTGACAATCATCATGCCATAAACTCTAATCTACGAAAGTCTTTTTGACTGGCCATCCTTTGATTTGACGAAAAATTTTGTTATGAAAGAGACAGGTAAATAGAGTAAAGATGAGTAACAAAAAGTTGACATAATCTACTTAAGAAACTAAGATTGGACAAATTAAAAATGATGCAACTCTGCAAATGGAATTTTATACACTTCTCTTCAATAATATGTCCAGGAAGAGTTAATTTGAAAATTCACACTATGACCTGAGGTTTCAGCATTGATAGAACTAGCACAATTCAATCACTAAATTAGATGTTCAACCAACACTAATTCTGAAAGTTTACATACTCATTTTACAAATACTCAATTTTACCTGCTGAGTTTGGATCTTCTACCGTACAATATAATAAAGCTTTCACATTATTTGACAAAGTGTAAAATGGATGATCGACAAGAGCACTTGCTCAGTGTCATAATTGACACATACATTGAGTATAGTAAGTACGAAGCGGAATGGGACGAATTTTGTCAAGTTTTTATCAATCCTGATACAAAAAAGAAATAGGTATGTATCTACCTGCCGGCCGACGATGCAGAATGATGCAGATACGATGCGGACGTTGTGAGATGTTCCTGAAAGCAGTCTGCGACGAACAGGTAGACAGCGTAAGTATACGGGTTGTGGAGCCAGGTGTAGACGAAGTGAAGCCCTCTCGGTGCAGCTGTTCTGTGGTGCAGCTTACTCGAGCTGCGCAAATCGAGCGGAGTGCTCGTGGCCAGTGCTGAGCCCGTCGATGACGCTTTTAGTAACCCCAACCTCGGAGGATTGCAGCGTGGCCCGCACCACACAATTACTTACTCATGCACTCGCGCACTTTGACTCATCGCGGCGTAAACGGTCAGCTGGAGCATCCTCGAGACTCGCGATCACTGATGCGTACGAGCTGTCCAGAGGCAGCCGACGCTGCAAAGCCGAGGGGCGGTGCAACAGGAGGCAGCTTGCCACCCGGGCCGCCCAGCACCGGCGGTTCACGAGCATTGGTGATGACGAGTCTCGACCACGGCGAGCTGAAAACCGAGCCGGAAAAAGTGTAAACAGTGGTTTGCTGCCGTGTGGCCGCCGCGGGCTGGATTGCACTTGATTCGCTTGCACTGCTGACTGCGGTACAGATATAAATGATGGAGAGTAGAAGAGTAGAATAGAGAGACTGCAGTGGACCGCAGACTGCGGCGGACGATGATGATGTTGCTCCGTACGTACCTATTCTGTCAGATTTCAGATTCTGTGTGCGGGTCTTTTGTTGGTGTTGCAACCTTGCAACTTCCATTCGCTCCGCGCCACTCCGCGCGCCCCCCGTTCCATGCACCCGTTCCCGCGTTCCGACAGTTCGTTCCGAGTGGGCGCGCGACTGCGCTCTGGACCTACCGCTTTCCCGAAAATTTTCAATTCTTCATCAAGTTTTTGCTGCACTCATCGGCCACTCACTCAATCGTCATTGATTGCCAAGGCCCTCACAACTCGCATGAGATTTCTTCCCTCGAGTTACCTACCCGCTTGAACAGCAATCCTTATTGCATGGCGAGATTCGGGATAAATTTTCTTCAAGTTTGAGTAGACGAAATGATTTGGATGCACGAGTCACGACTCATTTGATTGGGATTGTCCATGCAGTGACTTGAGAGGATTGCAGCAGTATCGTCAGTGCATCTTAAAAAAAGCTGTGTACGTTTGAACGAGGGTGAGGAAACTCCCGAAAGTTTCGTAGATTCTTACAGAGCTTTTGTTGGATTCGGCAACTTCATCAACCATTCCAGAGGATTAGGTACTCATGAATTTTGTAGCAACTGTTGTTGAGGTTCCCAAAAACTCTGATACCAATGCAAGGTCACTATCTATGCTTTTAATCCCGGATGGAAACATAATCAGAATACTAGCTCCCTGCTGAAAATAATGCCCAATGGGACCCCATGGGGCTAAGTCGGACCTGGCCCTGAGAAAATTTTTAATCTTGATATTTGCAAAATTTTACCGGGGCCAGATCCCACAAAGTCCCATAGGGACCCATGGGGTCCCACAAAAGATATAATACAAGGAGAAAATTAGCCATGATTTTGGCTCTCACGAATGCGCCACGTACGAAGCACAGAGTGGAGGGAAGTAGAGTACCTATTTGCAGAAAGATTAAAATAAAAAGCTCAAAATCGAGTGGGCAGCATTTCTTTCTATTCAGGAGCAGTTGTTCGTTGGAGTGGATCATACGGTTGCAAGGGTGCCGGCAGGCCGGCTTTACTCCACATCAGACGATGCGCGCAAGCTCCGAGGTAGGCTAGAGCCGGCCGCAGGGCGAAGCTCCCCGCTCTCGCGGCCGGCGTCGGCCGACGGCCAAGGTCACGCCGGAGCGAGGGTCGAGGATCTCATACGCAACCGCGTCATCGCCACCCCCATTCTCGCCCGCTTGATCACTAGCCGGGCTCGTTACCAAGGCAAACCGGATCGTGGTTATGGGTATATAGTGCGTCGGGGATGCAACCGGCCGAAAGCGATCCCTCGAACAAGACGCGCGCAAATGAGTGCAGGCGATCGATTTATACCGCGCAGCCGGTGCAAATATACAAGTTAGTGGCCAGAAACGTCCTGGTCTTATCGATCGCGGGATATCTGTGACGCGGAGACGTTGGATTTCACGAGATCTCTAGAGGACTTGGAGCTTCCCGACGGGATTTCCCGGACTCGGTGGCGGTACCACCGCGCGGAGCTTGCAAGCTCAGACGTCTAGACGAGTTGCGTCGGACTGCACAGACCGTTCGCTCGGTTTGCGCATTGGCTAGTGATAGAGTGATCGCGGAAGGCTGGGCTTGGGACGTCACTGGTTATGATGAGCGATCGCCGTGTGGTTAATCTTCATCAAGGGCTCGAGAATATAACTGATTGGGAGGCCGGCTGCGTTTTACATTTGATTTTGGATACCGATTGATGTAATCCGATCTTAAACGGCAGATACGGGGTTAGAGGCAGAATATCGTGCTTGTTCTCATGTTTGATGGAAAGTCGTTTGATGCCAAGTGTACATACATATAGATACTTCGTGTTCTCGGCGAGATTTCCTTGAAGGCATGGACAAATTTATTCGAATTTCATGGCATCACATCGCCGAGCGTCAACAGACACTTGGCAATACATCCTCAACGGTGCCTCTAAGAACAAATG
Source organism: Eretmocerus hayati (assembly GCA_029851415.1). Taxonomy (NCBI): domain Eukaryota; kingdom Metazoa; phylum Arthropoda; class Insecta; order Hymenoptera; family Aphelinidae; genus Eretmocerus; species Eretmocerus hayati. Next base: position 191,106,786 of record CM056742.1, on the reverse strand, counting down.
CAATCGAATGTACATCAAGTAGATCGTCTACTGCTTTTTAATCCGACGTCTTGATGTATTGGATGAAAATCTGACTCCGCTGAATTGCGGTGTAACTGAATTTCCCAGTAAAGCGACTCTTCTTTCTCATTTTTCAGGGTAATCGGCCTTTGCCGGCATTGACCTACGATACTCTCGCGATACCAGTCTATCGCTGTACCGTTTGGTTCATCTACACCAAATTGAAGAATCTAAAATAGATCCTCTCCAATCTGGGAGAAGGCGTTTTGGATTACTCCAACAATAATTTCCCAAAAGAGTTCAGACGAAAAAACGAAAAAGCGCAAATTAAACTCGAATCCGTTATTGTGTTTCAAGTTATTCTCGTGACTTTGAGGCATATCACGTCATCATCGAACAATTAGTAAAGGAGGACTCGTTGGTAGCTGTGCGCTCTTCCATGCATGATAGACGTACTCGAGCTGAGTGCGTAAACGATTCCACATTCACAACTCGACAATGGCAAAACTTCCCATTCCCCGTCATCGCGGCAGTTTGCAACGCTCCATAATTTATATCATACGAACTCGTCGGATCATCTGTCCGATGTGGTGTGACTTCGAAGATGACTGATGGTGAACCCATACGTGGGACTCATTTCTGTAAAAACCTTTGTGGTTCGATGTTAACGTTTTTCAAGCCCAGGTTGAAGTCCCTATCTGGGCGCAGGAGGTGGAAGTTGATATATTACGCAAATTCCTGTAGCACATGCTACATCGGACCACATAACTTGATTCAAAATGAGAATCGACTGATGAAACTCACAGGTATCAGAGAAAATCCCACATCTTTCAGATTGTAGAAAAGAAAACGCGAATGATTCGTTTCTCGAGTATTCCGACATACTATTGGCCCAACCCTTCGTGTTATCTATCGCCGAAGGACTCCTTCCTCAGGGTGCAAGCAACGTTAATTCCTCATCAAACATGCATCACTTCTTACCTGATCATCATACGAGATAACAAAGAAATCAGCACTTCTCATGGATCTAGAGGCGTGGAAAGTTCTTTCAAGCACGAGTGAAAAAAATGTGTGGGCACAGATTTGAACTAAATATGTACAAGACAGTCCGTGGCCATCAATTTTTCATTTGAACAAGGGGATTTGGACACGCAACACTTGAAACGGGCCTACAGGAATGATCCTGGCAGAAGCTTCAGCTGACGCTTTGACGGAGATGGACGAGAAGCGTTAACAGCTCATATAGTAGAAAAGTTGGTGCAATCCTGCAATCAGGTGTACGTGTTGCGTATGCAATATTGATCGTTAGCTATGACGCGCTCACGCACTTCTGTCTCGTTCTTATATACGAGCGGTATACGATGCTCGTAGTATCTGAAACGACGAAAGCTCGCCCATGCAGGCGTAGTACGCGCAAAAACAGCACCACCCATCGGCAGACTCATCCCGTTACGTCATTCTCACGTCATTTGCAAACGTGAGCTGGTCTAGTCTATCTCTCGTAAGAGCTGTGCAATGGAAGATTTCTGACCAGAAATGCAACCAAGGGCAGAGCTCGGTAACGAGATACCCGATACCAGGGTTTGACAAATAACGCTAGTTTCGTTATGGTGTGTTATTAACGAAACTCTCGGAGATCTGTTATGATATTCGTTATTCCGTTAAATAATACGTAGAATTTCGTTATGTTATTCGTTACGTTACTAGAATAACGTTAAAATAATTTCGAATTGAATTTCGTTTCGTTATAAGTTTCGGTATTATTAACGAAACGTATAACGAAATTCATGTGGATAACGTTACTCGAAACTAACGAAACTAATAACGAAATTGAGTAACGTAATCTCCAAGACATTTCGTTGATGTTTTTCGTTACGATAACATAACGAAATTCTTTTCCGAGTTTCGTTACGTTATTTTTCTCAATATATTCACTACCGCTCATAAATTCTGAGTGAACGCAATATCACCCTCTCTGAAAATGACGGTATCTCGGATTCTATGCGTCGTGGGACAATTTTGAAAAAAGTATCTCCGGATAGTTGGTCATACCCACCAACCTAGTCTATTTCTAGCGCATTAGGAATCAGTCATATCCGATCTTCTTCTATCTAAGGCCCTCGCGGGGCAAAACTTCGTCCTGATCACTTGGCGTAAGAGAAAAAACGAAACAAAATACACAAGTTGAATATTAACCATCAAGGACAAAAAAATCTACCAAAATCACTTATGAAACTAAATACAATTTCCATTCCGTTACGTTACTCGCGGAAGTAACGTAACGAAATTAATTATAATGTGAATAACGTTACTCGAATACCGTAACGAAACTCCAATCCTTGAATTTCGTTTCGTTATTAATAACGTTATTCACGTAAAAGTCGAGTTTCGTTATTATAGAATAACGTTTTTAATAACAAAACGAAATCCAAGAATTGGAGTTTCGTTACGTTATTGTATTACGTTAGTGACATTACGTTACGGTATTTGGTTATGTTATCCTAACGTAACGAAATTACCTCTTAGTTTCGTTTTTTGTCACGATAACGTAACATAACGAAATCGATAACGCAATTCCGTTATGTTACTTGTCAAACCCTGCCCGATCTGAACTATCATTATAAATCAATCTGTCGGAGCAACGAATGAGAGCTTGCAAGCAACTTGAATAGATTCATTCATACACAACAAGAGTCATACTTGAATCGAAAACTGTTCGATAGAATGAGCTGCGAATCCTTGCAGCACATCTTTGGGTGGTCATGTGTCATGCACTCAAATTTCAAAATGATCGCTCGAACAGTTGAGGAGAACTCGTTGACTACAGAAAATATCATCGAACAGACACAGACAGTGACGGACAAAGACGAATTTCTAGAGGACCATGCAGCGGTTAGCGTGGAGAAAAAGCATGACTTACACTCGAAAGATCTCGAGGAAAGGAACAAAATGGTTAAAGGTAAACTCCTGTGAAAAAACATCTTTAGAATGAAAAATTGATTAGAGATCAATTTCTTGTCACGAATACATTCCTTTCTCTTTGAGAGAGCAAAATGTTGAGCTACAGCACAGTTGTTGAGAAATTGCATAAGGTAAGTGTGCCTAATATGCCCCCATTCCCTAATATGCCCCCACTCAAGTTCTTGAATGTACAAATCCGCAGACTCTGCCGAGCATTTTTTTCACGTTTGTTACGTTAAAATATGAGGAAATAAACGTTCTGGACCTATTCTCTACGACCCGCGCATTTCTTACAACAAAAAAGTGGTTTTCGGTACTTTCGACTTCTTTTTTGTTAGTCACTAAATGCTATGCCAAATAAAATTGATGTGATCAATTTCAACGTGCTTTAACTCATTTTCTTAGTCTTTGTTCAAACTTCAAAATGCTCTTTTCAAAATTGCAAAATTCGACTTCTAACCGATTCTACGCTCACATTACTAGAAAAAGTCCAGTGTTCCGAATATGCCCCCATGTTTTTTTTTCAAAATAGCTGTTCATTCAATCAGAATACATCAATCTAACTATGAAAATTCACAAGAGAGTAAAAAAAGCTGCAAAATGAGCTAAAGTATGTACAATGTACATCTCATTTGGGGGTCTGGGAGCCGAGATATCCTAATTTCATGAAAAACCCGTATAATCTCATGGAAATAGGCTTCTTTTTCACGTGGGGGCATATTAGGAACACCCTTCCGAAAAGTCGCAAAAAATCTTCTTTTGCAAAAGTTAAGATATCTCGGCTACGATTCATTGAAATCAAACGTACTTCAGCTCATTTTGAAGGTCTTGAAACAAGCTTTAAAATAAGCTAAAGTACGTTGGAAAATATTGAGGTGAGCCAAAACTGTGAGCAAAACAAAAGTAGTGGGGGCATATTAGGCACACTTACCTTACTTAATGAGGGCATATTGCGAGGCATGTGGGGTACACTTCCGCGGACTAGCAAAAAATTACTTTGGGAGGAAGTCGTAATAGCTCGGGTCTGGTTGGTTGAAATCAAACTCACTGTAGCTCGTTCTACAGGTCTTGAAAGAAGCTTCAAATACGATGAAGTACGTTGAAAAATTGATGTGGGACAAAACTATTGGCAAAACAGCTCAAGGTGGGGTGGTCATGTTGGGTACACTTACTTTAATTGTGTCATTAAGGGTATGTATGGCATTCTTTTTACAAGTGAGACCGTAGGTAGATATACTCAAAATCAGACCTGAAACGAGGAGAGTATCCATATGATGAATCATCAGTTGGTGTTTGTACATATGTTATAAATCGCTGAAATTAGATTGCATAATCCAAGTATAAACCGAGATTTTGACAACCCTAAGTGACTAGTATTTTCCATGAAATTGTGGTAACTCAACTTTTTCACGTGGAGCAGCGAGTTATGTCTTTATAGATTGAACGAAAATCGTGGGATGTTCATTATTTTCCAATCGCGAGAGCTATGAATCAGTCACAGCCAAGGATTTTCAAAGGAAAAATCTCCACCGTTTTTATCTATGAACCGCGTTAATAGAAAAAAATTCATTTTTTAAATAAGTACGGGCATTATTCGTGAGAACTGAGAATGTGCAAATCAATTTTGAAATTAGTACTTTTAGTCTATATTAAAAAGGCTTACAGACCGAAAAACATTGGTTACAGCCGAGCTAATACTTCTCGAACCGAGCTTCGAATATCGCGCTGCGCGACAATGGGTATAGGTACCCCTGAATATGCGTACACGATGAGTATGTAGTTGGTTGAGGTAGAGAGCATGTGATTAAGTATAGTCATCATCAGACTGGCGGCAAATCAGTCTGCGGAGTCGATCAGAGTTGGGATGATATAATAACCGCTATAATGTATATTCAAAGTGACTTTGCTTGAAAACAAGCTTTTGGGGTTCGGAGCCAATTTTTCCAACTCAAGGATAAGCATGTCGGGAAACCTGTTGTCCGGGCGTTTGGCCATCGTGACAGGTTTGTCCTCGGTAGCTATTCTGTTTGCCCCCCCCCCCCTCCTACATATTTGACAAAAGTCATCCACCTGAACCACACTGGGCGCACGAAACTCAAATTTCAATCAAGTTCACTCATTGCTTCTGTGACAGTTCACGAAATTCTACGAAATTTGAATCAGCTTCTTGACTATAGCTTCTTTACTTATATATAATAATAAAAATATATTGCAGGAGCGGCGAGCGGCATCGGCAGAGCGGTTTGCGGCCTTCTCGCGAGCAACGCAGCCAAGGTCATAGCCGCAGATCGAAATGTCAAGGCCGCCGAGGAGGCGCTCGACGAGATCCAAGGTAACCGCTCAGGCAGCTGCGTAAACGTATTCCATACGTAGGACGCATGGTGATAGCCGGCTACTGGGTCGGTCGTGTGGTACTAGACCACCAGCCATATATCTATATTTCAAGACCGGCCGGCCGGTGGGTGGCGCACGCGTGATTTGCACGCTTTGCATGCTCTCGAACAGTCAAACGTCGATTTGAGTGTAGAGCTTTCGGTTGAAACAGCTATATACTGATTGGTTTCCCAATCCAGCATGATGCGGTTCAAGATAAGGATTGTACAGTCCTCGCCTCGCATTAATCAGCTGCATTTCATTGTATGTACCTATCAATCCTATTCCTGAGGCTTTTGTTAGAAATATGCAGCCGTAATCTGCTTTTCTGCAAGCCCTCTGAGCTTGCATAACTGGAAAATTCGCGTGCAATCCGCGTGCAGACTTGAGTTTACAGTTACTCCCACGTTGAGGTTTCAAATTGAGAAAAGATAGCCATTCAGATCACGATCATTACATTGAAAAATTGGTTGATCCCTCCAACTGTTGTAACTTTCAATACAACAGCCGAACCGTAAACTCACGGAAAAATCAACATCCTCGGCCACCAATTTTGCGCACACCAGTACTTTAATGGGAAAAAGTGAAAATTCACAATAATGGTTGACACAATTTCTACCCACAGGATCGGAACACATTGCTGTCGAGATCGACGTCAAAAGCTCCAAGAGCATCGATGACGCATTCACGATGGCTAAAAAACATTTTCTGGTTCCTCCGACGATCGTCGTTAATTCTGCTGGCATAACGAGAGACAATTTCCTTCTCAAACTCAGCGAACAAGACTTTGATGAGGTACTTGCTGTCAATTTAAGAGGAACTTTCCTCATAACTCAATATGCAGCTAAAGCAATGATCAACTCCGGAATTGCCGAGGGTGGATCCATAATCAATGTTGCCTCACTCATTGGAAAGACTGGTAACATAGGACAGAGCAATTATGCTGCTTCAAAAGCTGGAGTAGAAGCCCTCACTAAAACTGCAGCTATGGAGTTTGGACAGTGAGTGTTACAATTTTTTTGCAAAATTGGCATCCAGGAATTTCATGCAATGATTCAAATTTGCAGATTTGGCATTAGAGTCAACGCAGTGCTACCTGGTTTCATAGAGACTCCTATGACAGAGATTGTGCCGGATAAAGTAAAAAAAATGTTCATTGAAAGGATCCCATTGCGACGAATGGGTAAGCCCATTGAAGTGGCAGAAATGATTTTATTCTTAGCTTCAACAAAGAGCTCTTACATCAATGGAGCTTCAATAGATATCACTGGAGGAATGCATTGAAATCTCATCTTAATGTAAATTTTTAATACACAAATATTTTTATAAAGGGTTTTGGATAAAGTATCTTACAGGTTTTAGCCTACCTTCACCACTCTTATTTATGTTTTCCTTTTCGTTTCAGTTTCTTTGCATGCTTGTGAGCTTTGTACTGCAACTTACGTTTTTCATCAATAATTTCTTTGTATTTTCTCTTGTTGAACTTTGAAAACTCAGCATCTGCCATAAGCTCGTCAACAATTGTCCGCTTGCGTTCTTTCTTTGTCAAACGGCTATTATAGAAATCTAATGGTGAGTCAATAACCTTTCCAATGTGGAAGTATTTGGGTAATGCCTTGATATCATTTTTCTTGTAGAAATGCTTTGGATCCAATACAGATCTCATTTGAATGACCTCCAAATCATGTTTGACTTCTTCAGTCATTTCTGGAGCTGGAAGGTTAAACCATTTCTTGCCCTTTGTCTTCTCTCTCTCTCTTTTTCTGAATTCCTTCAATTTCTTATCGTTGACATCATACTTGGGTACCTTCTTCAAATGCTCGAACCCAGGTTTAACACTAGCCTTTTTTAGGACATCATCAACAGGTGCTATTTGAGTGGATATAATCTTCACTGCTTTGTCAACTTTTGTTTTCTTCCGCGATGGGTTTTTCCAACCCATATCACGTTCGAACACGTCGAGATCAACATCGTTCTTATCAACTCTTCTGTGGGATGGAGGACTGGTATTCTTTCTAATGACGATGTTGGCAGGGTTCAGACCTGTGTAATGGGTGAAAGTAATGCAATAAGTGAGTAACTGGTCCTTTTGGGTGGTATAAGATTTAGATGTCTCCAGTTTGTGGTAGACCAAATATAACCTATATTTCCTCTTACAAAAACAACCTACCTATCTCCTCTATTTCTATGTCATCATCATCATCATCTTCTATGAGTTGGTCTCTGTTTTCTAATTCACTTTGACCTTGTGTGTCGATGAAGAAAGCCATGGTTGAAATAGTCTCAATCAACACAGTAGTAATAACTTTGTCAACATTGTGGCTTCCATGTGGTGCATGTTTACTATTCTGTATTCTGTCTGCTACCGTCAGTGCCCGCTGGACTGGACTATGGATAGGGTCCCTAGAAATACCCTAGACTATAGAGAGGGCCCGCGCGACGCGCGAGCCAACCCTGGGAGCTATGCGCATGCGTAGCGGCAATTTCAAATTTTCAAATTTCAATATTGTCAATTTCAGTTTTCAATATTCAATTTTCAACTACGTAATGAGTATGAGAAATATTCAGATTGCGGAATAAGTTCTCCAAAAATTTCAAGTCTTCACATAGAGCGATGTTGAATATTCTACAAGAAACAAAGGTTCGGCTAAAAATGCATCCACTGTTTTCGGGTGCGTATTTATCATTCTATTGGACGAAACTTGAATAAATCGATTTAGAAGGAAAGTAAGATCATTTCAAGTTTCAGAGGAACAATTGAATGAACAAGCGACCAATCAAATTATCTACATCCAATATCATGTTGATTTTCAACATGCTCATTGCGGCCGGACCGACCGCTGGAGCACGCTTGTTCTCTTCTATGTAAGGCAAGAATCGGTTCTTGAACAATCACACAATCTAGAATCCACAGATGGGTATCAGGGACATCTGAAAATCAGTTGATTGAAGTATTCAAGTAAACGAGTCAGCGACTCGACGGTTTGATTTCAATCCTCTTCTTTCAAGTGAGAACTTTTTGAATTCAATAGCATTCGCAACTATTTGAAAGGAGAACTTATTTTGCTTCCGACCAATCGATTCACAGTTCGATGAATGAAATGATAATTTGAAATACTTGAAATGTTCAGTTGCAATTGTTTCGTCTGTGCTTTGAGCCACTCATAAAAATAAGCATCGGTTTTTGGTAAAAACCTGATTTCCACCACAGTATTGTGCAGAGATGATCGATAAATGAATGCGCCACAGTCTCGAAAATAATTTGTGCATATTTATAACTTTTATTAACAAAATATAGTACATGCATGAGTTGACCAGACTTCCCGTTTCATAAAAATAATTCTCACAGGGTTTTCAAATTAACTATAGCTCTTGTAGGTTGCTACAGAGTCGGAGACACGCATATCAACGGATATATAGAATATCATACATTATGAAAGATTTACAGCCTTATATTTTCGTGGAAACCAATAAGTTTCAAGATGAAATGCTCAACAGTTTCAATAATCTTGCTCGTCTCACCGATACATACCTCCAAAAAGAGGAAGGTCGAGAGACGAATTCGCAGTCTGCTAGGGATAGGGAATTATTCTTGGCAGGTATGAAAAATATCATTTTATAGTACAATCAGCAGTCTGGCTTTGGCACACGAATACGTCGGTCCCAGCCTCAGCCTATTTCGCAGTCCTTTTTGGGTTTGGTCGTTTGTGGTCGTTCGTGCGCGAGCATCGGCATCGCCTGTCATCAGCGGGCGGCGAATCTAAGCGACCGACGAGTCGCTCGAGTCAGTTCCTGTCTAGGTTGTTGTACGTCATCCGCGAGAGGCTGAGGCTAGACCCGGCGTGGGAGCCGTTGACCTTGGGCGCTGGGCTGGCTGCCGTCGCGGACTCGCTCGTGCCCATCTGAGCCGCTGCCGCCGCGGCATTCTTCTTGGCGAGCCTGGCGAAGCGCTTGAACTCTAGGCTCTCGAGCTCGTGCCTGGTGGGCTTGCGGTAGAGCTTGAGCATGAGCGAGCTCGCGACAATGGAGACGGAGCTGAGAGCCATCGCGGCAGTGGCCATCCACGGTTCGAGGCGCAGGTTGAGCGGCACAAAAGCGCCTGCCGCCAGGGGCAGCCCCAGCAGGTTGTACAGGCTCGCGAACAGAAAGTTGAGCCTGATGCGCTTGACCGTTTGGCGCGACAGGTCGATGCAGGCGATCACGTCGAGCAGGTCGTTCCGCATGAGCACGATGTTGGCCGCCTCGATGGCGACGTCCGTGCCAGCGGCTATGGCGATGCCGACGTTGGCCTGGGCCAGGGCCGGGCTGTCGTTGACGCCGTCGCCGACCATGGCCACGCGCTTGCCCTGGCGCTGCAGCTGGCGTATCTTCTCCACCTTGTGCGACGGCAGCACCTCGGCAAAGACGTGCTCGATGCCGACCTGACGCGCGATGGCACCCGCTGTCAACCTGTTGTCGCCCGTCAGCAGCATCACCTCGAAGCCCATTCGTTTCAGCGAGTACACGGCGAGCCTAGCTTCGGGCTTGACCGTGTCCGCGACGCTGATCATGGCGGCGAGCTCACCGTCGACGCTGGCCAGGACGACGGTGCGCCCGAGCGCCTCCTCGCGGGTCATTGCGCTCTCCAGCTCGGCCGGGATGACCAGGCCATTCCTCCTCATCCACTCGCGGTTACCCACGCACACCTCCAGCGTCTCCTCCTGATGCAGCAGCTGCTGCTGTGCCTCGACAGCGCTGTTGCTGCCACCGCCGAGCTCCATGTTTCCCAGGTCGACGAGCACGTCGTTGAGCTCGAGGGGATGGGGCTCTCCAGCGCCGCCACCGTGCAGGCTCTTGGCGAAGTCGCCGAGCTTGGAGGAGGTGGCTCGGGCCTGGGCCAGGGTGGTCGAGATGTGGGACACCTTGCAACGCATGCCGCAGCCCGGGACGGACTGGTAGCCGGTGCAGCTACCGCTGAGCTCGGTCTCGATCACCTCGCGCACGTAGTGCACGATCGCCGAGGCAATGGGATGCTCGCTGTTGAGCTCGGCGATTCCCACCGCCACCAAGGTGCGCGCCAGTTCGAAGGCACCGCGAGCGCTGAGCAAGCTGATTCCCGTGACGCTGGGAAATCCTTTGGTGATGGTGCCCGTTTTGTCGAACACGACCGTATTGATCTTGTGCGCGTTCTCAAGCGACTCGGAGCTCTTGATGAGGATGCCATTGGTGGCGCCGACCCCGGTGCCCACCATCACGGCGATCGGCGTTGCCAGACCTAGCGCGCAGGGGCAGGCGATCGCGAGGACCGAAAGCGCACACCTGAACGCGTTCTGGAAAATCACCTCGGCCCGGTTGCGTCCCGCCGGTCCCGGATACTCCTGGTGCTCTCCAGGATGACCCTCGTTCAGCAGCATGATGTAGTCAAACTTGACGTAGCCCACGATGATCCAGGCGACCAGCGTCAGCAGCGACACGCCAATCACGAACGGCACGAAGAAGCCGGCTATCTTGTCGGCTATGTGCTGGATGGGGGCCTTGCTCATCTGTGCTTCCTCAACGAGGCGGACTATTTGAGCGAGTGTCGTCCTCTCCCCCGTGTGCGTGGCTTTGATGTACAGGGGTCCACTCAAGTTGATCGAGCCACCGATAACGATGGAGCTCTCCTTCTTTGGTACCGGCATGCTCTCGCCGGTTATCAGACTCTCGTCACAAGACGAGCTGCCCATAAACACTTGACCATCCACGGGTACCTTATTACCCTCGTTGACTTTGATTATATCACCTGGCTGCACCAAATCGATCTTGACCAGACGTTCCGTAAGTACCTCATTGCTCGGTCCCAGAGTCACTATGACCGCGTCTGCAGCTTGGAGTGACAACAACTTGGACAGAGCTTCTGACGTTTTGCCCTTAGCTATATGTTCAAGCCACCTTCCCAGGCTCACAAACACCAAGAGCATTGGCGGAGTGTCAAAAAATGTTTTCGGGCTACTCGTTTCTTCGGAGATCATCGCTATAGATAACACTATCACTGAGTAAACGTACGAAATCGTTGTCGTCATTGAAATCAGAACATCCATGTTGGTTGTCCCGTGTTTGATTGCCTTGTAAGCTTGAACATGAAAATGCCATCCACCAAAAATTTGCACAGGCGTAGATAGGATGAACGAAACTAAATTTTCCAGTGATAGTCCTGGAAGAACACGGACCATGTCATCCTCATTATGACTCATCATTATCATAAAATAAGCCATTGCAATCATGCTTGGGGCTCCAAATATAAGTGAAACCAAGAAAGAAGTTCGCCACTTTTGTATCTCTAGTCTGTGATCTAGGTACTGCCGATTCACTGCACTATTCTGTTTCGCGGACGCTCCAAATCCTAGTTTCTGTATACAGTCAAGAATATCATTAAGATTAATCTTTGAAGGATCAAAATTGATTTTTCCCCTTTGTGTCACAAGGGACACCATTGCTGACTGGATGCCTGGAAGCTGTTTCACTGTTCTTTCTATTTTAGCTACACAAGAAGAGCAAGTCATTCCGGTGATAAGTACCTCTGCTTCTTTAATCTGCGCGCCTTTCTCATTTATCAGCATGGCAGGAAATCCTAGATCAGTTATACTAGCGGCGATATCGGCCGGGCTTATTGCGTGAGTATCATAATCGATTTCTGCTTGTCCAGTAATAAAAGAAATCAAGACACCCTGGATCCCAATCATCTTTTTACAGTGCTTTTCTATTGCTGTGACACATGAGACACAAGTTATGCCATCGATATGTAAGAAACATCTGTCTAAAACTGGCTGCGATGGTTTGCTATCAGGCAGGGCTGGATCATCCTTAATTGTTAGAGCTACACTGTTGGCATTGTTTGCAACTTGTACGTCATTAACTTTCAAGACATATGCATCAAAGCCCATGTCTTCAATCGCATCAGCAATTTTAGGTGGAGAAATGAGATTTGCATCGTACATTACAGTGCCTTGGTTGGCCTCTAAGCTAACAAAAATCTTTTCAATACCATTGTTCTTGGAAATCTGCTCTGTGATGGAATTGACGCAAGACATACATGTCATCCCATTGATGGCAATGACGCAAGTGTCAAGATTACCATTGTCATCCTGTGTTTCTACTAGTTTGTGATCATTGTTGAGTTTCTGCGCTTCGTTGCTCTGATTCACTATCTCAATTTTTGTCTCATTGAGCAAATACTTGCTGTCTGCCTGGTTGCCCTCCATGTTTGCAGTCTTCAAGTTCCAACCCGGTTCCTGTCAATTACAGAAATGTCAATGTACAGTTATGCACTCATTATTAGGCGATTATGATTTGATACAACAAAAGGGGTGAAAGACAAATAGAGTAACAAATGGAGAAGGAATAAACGATTGATTCGTTGAGTGTGAGCGTATCATGATTATTCAAGGTACCATGGTCAATCTGCAAAGTTGGCAAGTGATGAAGCGAGTGAAAGATGTAGCTACCATCTGATAAGACTTCACTTAGCAAATGTAGGTTGTGCAAATAGCTGCACCAACATGATTAATATGTGCATGAGAAAGAGCTGTGGGTGGAATCAAAAGAGACAAAGGATTACGTTCAAGTTGAGGCTGATGTGGTCGACGGAGGGCTAAGGGTAGGTGCTGTCGGTGCTACTGATGTGTATCCTGTGCAGCTGAAGGTTGTTGCTGAGTTTTGCAGCTTTCATTCCGGAGTTGGTGGGCAATCCAATGCGTGAGCAACTTGTATTTGCAAAGATCTGTCCGTCACGTGAGTCAGGCAGGTTTTTGCAGCTGTGCTGATGGAGTACTCATGCCTTGGCGATGGTTCGTGTGCGTTAGGATGTGATTATCGCTGTGTGTCCTCTCTCCTCGCCTCGGCCGTCGCGATCCACTTCGATTTGCTGTCTGTGAATGCACACAAGCCGGTTGACGCTATCAATATTGCCACTTCATATTTTAGCGATTACGATAGCGGGCAGCTGCGGAGTTTTGTTGTGCATACTTAACCTGAAAGTTGTGGCTGTCAACTTGGGACGATCCTCGCTGGTTTCGCGAAACGCACCAGCACATGAAATACGCACTGAAGATTGACTCGGAATCCTAGAGGACACGATGACAAACTAACGGGATAACAAAATTATCTGCCTCAGAGCTCCCTTTACTTTGATGCTACTTTGATGAAATGCTAACCGCAGCACAACAATCAGCTCTGTCAAGCAGACGGCGGCCGCCGCCACACAACACTGTCGAGTGACTCACACACGCAAACGTGGCGCCGTTCTTGAACAGAGAAGATGCTTTCGAACATATTAGACTGCTTCGGAAAAAAATGTGAAACAATGTTCAATCATTTTGAAAAGTGGAGGTATTTAATCAATATTGAAGAATTTTTTCGATTTTCCGGCGCGCATTGAAAAGAGACGGGTACACTTGTTGAACATCGGATAAGCGAGTGATTGATTCTGAAAACTTTCTTCTCAATAAAACGGATCAAAAATATGGCCTCTTCATTATAATCAAGCAGGTTTTCGAAACAAATACGATATTGCCAAGTTTTATCGCACCCAGGCCAATGTCTAAAAGAGGTTTACCGTACGATTTGATTGCAGATTAAAGAAATATTGTTTCTTTTCCGGAATTCCACTTGAGTGGAATTCTGTACTCAATTTTGGTCATGAACATTTGAAATAGACTTGAATAACTTTTATCAATTTTTCTTTTCGAGTAATCACTAATTGCGATCAGATTAATGAGCTGTCGATGTAGACTTTATCTGTAGAATTTATTTATCGTGAAGACACATAGAAGACATCATTTTTGAGATAAGGCTAGTGCTGTATATGTACGCAGGTGATTTTCATCTTCTGATAAAGACGATATTGCTCATCGAGCTTTCGAATAAAGCAGTGGAATGATTGTCAACTCGGGTAGGATAGATCTACTACCATCACATGCAACGGTATTTGGACAGCAAAAACATTTTGTATTTTTCACCAAAAAGTCGTGCACCCTAACAGAAAAAATTTTATCTGAAAAGTTTCATCCGATAGTGATACGCAGGGTCACGACTAATCATAAACAATTATTTTAAGCCACACAAAACTTCCGATCTACGAGGGTGTGCATATCTCACATGCATCGTCACTGCTGTTGGTCATCTAGGAGAACAATGAGCTCATTGTGTTTTGCTCTTTCTATTTCATTTGGGGCACCAATTTTTCCTTCCGTGGTATTATAATCTTCATAAAAGTTCAACGTCTCGTCTTGTTAGAAACACAATGCACGAAAATCAGTATCTATAGAACTCGACACATTTTCAAAGGAAAACGTTCCGGCTGCACTGCTAGTTATCAGTAATTCTAGTGTTACTCGGTGTTTGTCGGCCTTTGTCACAAGTTTGAGGGGAAGTCTTCGTGAAAAAATCCAAGTGTTGTTTGTGTTCAAAAGAGTGTTTACGCGGAGATTGGATAAGATCCAGAGGATCGATGCCTGAGCACCAGGTGCCTTGCTTTCGATTGCTAGTTCAGAATCTCCAGAGGTACCAAGACATTTGATGTACTTTCGGAAGGCGACGAACGGTTGAGATTTGATGAATGGATGATCGTATCTATAGAAAAATTATAGCTATAGCTACCCCGCATAGAAAAATTGACATCTCAAATTGATCAAAAATTGATACAAATCGATTAAGGCACATTTCAATCAAATTTGAGACTCCGGAGAATGTGCGCTCGGTTGAGGATCAATTTTGGATCTCATAAAATTGACGACTAATCGTGATGAGGAAATTCCGTCGATAACATCTCGAATTCGTCCGAACGATAAGTTTGAGATAAATCATGGACGAGGATTGTTTCCTATCACAAGTTAGGCTGATTGAATCATTGAATTCATCATCATTCCAAAACTGCTTGGAACTGCTGTAATTCCATGCTACGCAATCGACAAAGGTGGAGAATCGGTGAAAGCAAATTTTGATTCGGGTGAAAAGATACAATCGGTTCTTCATTATTCTCGTAAAATAGTGACTATACAGCAGGCACAGAGGAAGAGAGAGAGAGAGAGAGAGAGAGCGCTGACACAATTTTCGTGACTAACAAAATATCGCTTTTGAGCGGAGGAGGATACGAGTTTTGTCTCGAAATGTCCTATTTTCATATCGAGTGCTCATTATCTTTGGCCGGTATCAGTCAGCCGCATCGCGTGAACAGAAATCCCCTCTGATCAAATCCGACACTGCAAATTATCCATCACGATTCATTGAAGTGTGCATGTCAAAATTGATACTTACCATCGCACAGTGGCACGTCGACGCGTTGCTCAATTTTGGTCGCAAAAATCTTTCACCACTCTAATCGTTTACGGAATTTCGTATCTCATGAATAACATAATCAAATAAGAGTTTGCAGTATTCAGGGTCTATTTTTCAATGCCGTGCAATCAGAAAGTTCAAACTTGCATGGCCTTTTCCAATTCAAATTCATCGGCGCGAGCGGACCATTAAACAAGTTGAATCGCTCGCTTCAAGATCAACGTCCACCATTCAGATCAATCACATCCCAATGTCGCGAGACATTCAATACATAGTTTCACAAACGTACGAATGGGTCGTGGTCCATTTGATGCAGACTCACGTGTGTGACATTGCATTGGGACCTCATCGATTTCGCATCCTTTGAGCAAAACTGTCAAGCTATCATGAAACTCGAATCGGTTTATTCGGCGTGACCTGTACTGTCTCTAAGTGAACGTATGAAAATAATGGCCGATCTCATCAAATTTCAAATTAAGGCGACGCGGTCACCGTGCACGCTGAAAGTTATTCGCACTTTTATCAAATTTGCTTGCGATTTGGGCGAAACGACGAGAAGACCCGCGTTCATTATCACCTAACTCGTCTTCTCATCGTTTCACCCAAATCGCAAGAGAATCGGATATAAAAGTGGGAATCACAAAGTGCCTATATTATAGGTTAGGAGGTGCCCGCGCCCAAGTTTTTCGCACTTTTCTCCAGTTCTCTTGCGATTTCAGCCAAACAAAGAGAAGACGAACTCGAATTAGATGATAATAAACGTGGGTCTTCTCGTCGTTTCACCCAAATCGCAAGCAAATTTGATAAAAGTGCGAATAACTTTCAGCGTGCACGGTGACCGCATCGCCTTAACAAAGTCGTGGAGCTCCATTGTACAGAGGTATAGCGTGATCGAGCGATGGATTTTTGATGCAAGTGTTTGTATAATCAGAAGGAAGCCAGCGTAATCTGATTGCTGCGCTCTCGATCTAATACAATGTCTACTACGTAACGATGCCGTTATGGTCAAGCCGATATAGGTATCCTTCCTCGAGTTACTGGCTCGCACTTGCATACGCACGAGGAATTCTTTTGTACTTTCGACACATTAATTGAAATAATTCAAACGCTCGAAAAGACGTAACAAAGTGAAAAATTTAATTGGACTCAAGATTTCTTGAATCACACCCAACTGACGTGCAAACTACGCATGAGTCAAAATTTTTCATTCAATCTCGTTCTTTACGATTTCATCTCAAATCCGAACCTGAATCAGTCGATACGAGGCATGTGTAGAGACGCGCAGTTCTAGTTCTCCACTGGTGGGTCTCTTCCCTTCCAGTTTGGGATAAAATTCCAAGTAGATTAGAGTAGGCCCGTAATTTATTCAATACGTGGATGATGGATGGTGCCAAGGATGTGGTCTGTTTGCTCTCTCCCACAGAGTCCTAGCCGGTTTCGGTGATCATCTCGAGGTATATCGATAATATTCTGATTCGTGACCGCAATAGATTACCTGCGGGAAAATGATTACGCACGCTTGGTTAGAATTTCCAGAACCCAATCGAGGACCATTGCCCGTAGAATCTATTTTTACCGCACTATTTTTGTCTGAATATCGAGGACTTGTAGATATTTACGATGGATCGTTCGTAAGTACGAAAGTAAGACGAAAAATTGTATCTTTTTTCTCTATAGCACAAGAATATAGATGTATTCTGAGTACTCTGGATTATGCGAGTCAAGGACATCTCTCAAAATTATTCAGATCACAATGAAAGAGCTAGTATTCCTCTCCAGATCTGAAAAGTGTTAGTCTTCGTGTACAAATTTCGCGGACGTGCTAGTCTTCGTAAGATGTGGCACAATGTGAAAAAGTTGAGGGAAAATCTTCAAGTAGTTGGTTGGGGAAAACTCCAATCAGTTGGTTGCGGGTTTCCCTCAATCAATGGGTCGGGGCCGAAAATTAACCCAGCAATATCAGCCGGAAACCACCATTGACCTATCTCACGGGTCATCCCGTATTCATCTCCATATTTGTCGTGGGAAAAAAGTGGTTGACTTCGACAAGCAACCAGTGGTTGCCAATTTGGTGGAAAGTTAACCAAAATTTTACAGTGCAGTTCGCGCCGAACGTGCTAAACTTCGCAATTAAGCCGAAACGTGTTACTTTCGTGGGAGAGGGTGAAACGAGCTATTATTGAAGGAAACTGCGCCAATCTTCGTGGGCGCTCTAAAATGTGCTACATTCTTGGAAGGGCCGACAAGATGCTATCGAAAGACACAATGGTATCTCCGAATCCCGAGAATGAAAATTGTTGAACAGTACATCTATTGGTTATTTTTTCAGAGTGCAGTAACATGAGGCGGCTTGCAGAACATGAGGCGGAATATGTTTGTTATTCTTGGACCAACGCAATAGCTGCATATTGAGTTTCCACGCCAAATTGTTCGTCTGATCCGGCTCAAATTATGTCAACCCCGCAAAATTTCCGACGATATATCCAAAACTTCTCATTTGGTTCGCGCGAAGCTCGTTTTGTGAAATGTTTGAAATACCGGGGTCCTGCCTTCCGGCTCAACCCCGGCTGCCCCCATGGGCGCGGCGGCGCGGCGCAGCGATGCGCCCAGCCAGCGCGTCGGTTTGGAGGATGACCAACACCGAGCCAGGTTCGGCGATGGCTCAGTCCTCCGCCCCGACTACCGAATTCCGGGCTCGGCCCCCAGCACAATGCCGAACCCACCCCTCGGTGGGGAGGGAAGGGGGGATTTGGGACTCTTCTATGCTTCCTTGGAGCCCAGGGAGCCACTTGGGTTGATGAATATAAGTCTTCCAGGCTCGCATTGTTATCGCCCGGAGACGATTCCAATGCGAGTCCCTAGACTCACCCATTCTCGTGGTGCCGGATGGAGATGTGCGATCTCCACGCTCCGGTGGGCGCTGACTGGGGCCGGAAGTTCGTTAGACTCCGGGGCTAAGACACCGAGGTGCCTCAACCCTCGTTGCGAATTATCACAGAGAGGAGAAGCCGACGCAACTCATTCTATCAGATGCATCTCAGGCCATTCCTGGATAGATTTCAACAAAAGAGAAACAACAATCGATATCCCAAAATATCTGTCTGGAAGTAGATTAGCTTACTCATGCTGAAGTTGATTCGATGTATTGGAGAAAGCCGAGACGCGTTTCACTCTCGTTGAGTTCGAGCTGGGCTCACAAGGAGAGGTCATGGTCTGTGGGTCGTGAATTCGGCTGAAACTCTGGGAATCGTCTCCTTTTGGCACCAAAAGATGATATCCAAAACCGCTAACTTGAATGCTAAAACGTTTCAGAGCTATGGTCAATCACATTAGCATTGTTAGTATACCTATATATATCAACTTTCAACATGGGCCTATATGGGCAACGTTAATGTCATAGGCTGTAGCTCCAAAACGTTTCAGCATTCAAGTAAGCGGTTTCGGATATCATCTTTTAGTGCCAAAATGAGACGATTCCCAGAGTTTCAACCGGATCCACGACCCACAGACCATGACCTCTCCTTGTCAGTCTATTACCTCTATGATCAATATAGTTAAGTTGTGAGTTGGATCGATAAAGCGAATTGGATCTAAGTCGTGGACACAAATTGCTCACCGAAATGGTCAAGGACGAAGCTAGTTCGCCATACTCTTGGTGAGACTTCGGGTCTCTGTTTCTTTTTCCCAACCGATTTACGAAATTATGTGCACCCAATTTTCACGAGCCAGAGCCATCTCAGTTCTCTATGGTCATAAATGTATATTTCGACGAGATCGGACGAGATAAAACGTTTTCATCGTATTTCTTCGATCAAAACAACTGAATTTTATAGCGAAGTGTCTTTTGGTGGCTGTGCCCTCGGCGACTAAGGAAACTAATGAGTCTCCGACAGCCCCTACAGTCTATTTCAGAATCATCTCAGGAGTATATAAATTTCAAATTATCCCAGGTACGAGTGAACACTCTCTCTATCACAAAGCGTGAGATTGTGTTTCATCTCGATTATCGGACTGCCGAGCGAATTAGAATATTCGTAATGGTTCAAATATGCTCGGAACAGGCTGGATGTAAATGAGCCATTGCTTCGATTAACGCGCTCGTTCGCGGACTCGAAAAGATCGTCATGGGTCAGCAGTCTCCGCGAATATGAATAATCGTCCGATTGAAGCTGACGCGCGATGAAAAGGAAAAAATTACTCCCGAATTCTCGCGTATCTATAAAAAGCAATAGGTCGGTGTCGCTCGTTGGATCTGTCGGCAGCGAATCTGGACCGTGATTCACGTTTCAGCGTTAGTTTCGAGACCAGAATTCCTTGAGTTTCCTCCCTGCCCCAGCTCGCACGGCTTGATTCACGAGATGGAATTTTTCGTCGAGCTCATCTTGTCGAATCGATGGGAATGAAGATAAGGCTAGCGCGCGTTTCCTCGACGGCAACGCGGTGATCTCTATCTCGGAATGATCGCGAGCTCCGGAATGAAGGGGGAGGGGGGCGATTTCCTTGAAAACGGAATAAATTGTGATGGGCTGATCTCGACGCAGGTGCGGGGAGCTTCCTCGATTCCATTATGTCCGGTGTGTCGTATCAAGGAGAGAAAAAACAACGGCCCCGCGCCTCGTCGTTTGGATTTTCCGCCTTGCCGGTCGAGCGACATGGAGCCCGCCCGGGAATGGTTGCAGCTTGATACCTATCGTCCTTCGCAGCGCGAATTAAATGCAAGGTTATCGAGGCTCAACGAGTGATGCTCTTGAGCGCAATATCGAGGGATTCGCGAAGAGCAGTGGCCTTGGTTTTGGCTCGAGTACGCCACTCGATGTGGCAAAATGGACAAATGATGAACGATCGAAATTACACGAAGAATCTTGCTTTGATTGAACTCCTCGGGGGAAGTCCGAGTAAATGTACCCAACTCGCCCTCATTGACCCATTCTCATAACAACTTTGGCCTGACCTCGATATTTTTTGACGTATACATATGTACCTCAGCTCATTTCAAAGCTTTTAAATGGGATAAGGTGACTTCAATCATGACCAATTGGGGGCAAACTGTATTGATCTTCCCAAATAGTGAATTTTGAGAGCGCAACCCTCTTTATAGCTTTTTTATTGGTCCAAATCACTGTTCCCAGCATATTTTGATGCGATGAACACCTTCTGAGTGATTAAAAAAGTCATGCAGCGCGCAATTTCGAAATAATGGTACGCGGTCAAGTTGGACACTCCATTGTTGTCCTTCTTATTTCACTAACATCCTCCGTATCTTGCTCATGAAAAAGCTCTAGATCAGGCTTTTGCAACTTTGAATAGCGGATTTTGAAGGTCTCGAATCGAATAATCGAATGCACTAAGAAAAAGTTTTGGCACCGTTTGTTCTGAACGCGATTTCTTCGGAGATTTGCTAACTGTGCAAACACGGTGAGTGCAAAAATTATTGTACATTCCCTGAAAAAGGAAGAGATCATTGGGGTTAAAAATAGCGGATAATCAGCGGGTGCCCATGTCTGAGATTGGCATGAGGGGGCAAGTTGGGCACCTCAACTTTATCATCAGCGGAAAGGCTACGGCGATTGAAATGAATTTGGTCGTGTCATTCTTTGGTGTATCACTTCATTGACAACTAGATGGAAGCGCCTATATGTCTGAAAAGAATATTAATTGAGCTAATCCTGGTAATGTCCAACACCGACTTCTAAATTTATTCATCACTGAAAGAGTCGATTTTCATCGAGAAAAGGTAGCATCAGATAAATTCCTGAGAAGATAATTCATTAAGCATTCAAGAGACAGTTTGTGAATCATTTGGACAGTTATGAGCACTTTCTGACCGTGAGAGTAATGAAAAATGGAAAATTTTGGAAGGGGGAAGACGCGATGGCACGCGCGCTCCATCAAGATTGGGAAGTCGATACGTGTGAATGATGATGAATTTTGAATCGCTTGGCTCTTGTAACTTGATTACGAAATTTTACAGTGACAGTAGCGGAGGACTCTGTGTGGTGTATTCAAAAGATTCTTACTGAGATCAAGGTCTGCGTCTGGAACGATTCTCATCCCGAATGCAATTGCAACCAAAGAACATGTGCAATTCAGTCAACTTTCTGATGTGGGTCCCAACAACGAGGGCTTTTTGTCACAACTACATAGCCCGAGGATCGCTAATAATTGTGATAATTCTTTACAAGGTGTCCCATCTAGACCTTACGAGAGGTCACCTCCAGAGAAGGGGAAAATGTGTGCAAGGGCTTCTGCAGGGTGTCATAATTATGTTTCAGAAATATTTTCATTTGAACAACAATTTCAATGATTCTATCCCATTGACTGTATCTCCATGGTGAATCATTGGATTCTTGTTGGGCTGTCGAATTGGGCTCAATAATCACCCGACGTTACAAACACTTCTCCAATCACAAAGAGAGGTATCAGAAGAGGGGAAAAACTTTTTGAAACCAACTTCGTCTTCTTCAATATTGAGAATTGTTTAATACTCATTGATTTTGTCCAGATTAATTTGTGAGGGTTCAATGCGAATAGCGTGCACGTACCTTGGAACATTTATCTAAGCTGAAAACTTTCCGCAAAACAGACTTTCAAGTTCAGCTAAAGATTTTGATTAGTTCTGATTCGTCCCGAATATAGTAACGAGTTGACAGGGATGACTTTGAACTTGGCTTTGCAGAATTGAAGAGTTATATAGATTTTCAGTTTGACCGTTGGAGTGATGAATCTTGCGCAGTCCCGGGACTTTCAGATTCGAGGATCCCTAATCGACTCTCGTGGTCAAATCGAAGATTCATGAGGATCAGCGCGCCGACAATGTGAATCACTTGAAGTCGTTCTTGTGTGTTCCAAGCGTGGTCTTTGAATAACTTTTGTTTGATTTTCATCTTGCTTGTAGTGAGGATGTTCAGCAGACTCAAGAATGAGAAGTCATTTGCTGACTCGTCCGTAAAATGTTGAGTCCGGTGCGCGCAACCGCGGAGTAATGTCATCTCCGGCGTATCTTGCAAGTTCGTCGGGTTCCGTGGATCTTGGAATGATCGGAATGTCTGCGCTGATCGCGTGCCCGTGTCGCCGGACTTCATGGCCCTCTCGATGCAAACAGAAAACACAGACGGGTGTGGGAAATCCCGGAAAAGCAGGCACGCGATCGCTCGGTTCAACCGGTTTACTCGGAGTCGATCGCCACGATTTTGCAGCAGAGGGAGCGGCGCGAAAGCGGTGATCAATCACGTAGCACCGCGCGCTATACCTATGTACACGGCGAATTATATTATGCAAAAGGATCCGAGAGCGCACACGGCACGCTTACGTAAGTGACGTAACGATCTAGCTCGTCGCTGTGCCGCGGTGGGTTACTTACCTGGATATCCCCACGTGTGGGACTCGCCGACCGCTGATGAGCTCGGGTCCTGGTGGTCCAAATGCATCAGTCAGGTGTATTGGCGATGCGGGTGCACCTGCGTGCCCTCCGAAGTTTTCGGTCCCACCAGCAGCGAGTTGGAGAGACCGCAGCCATGGCCACAGCCGATCATGGGGTTTTTACGTCGGTGCATATTTGAGCTCAGCGCGACCCTACGGACGTCAGCATTGCATGAATCGTACGGTCTGCCTGCGGGGATCCGGGTAGTGCGTCATCGGGGCGATTTCCCCGATGATTCGATATGAGATAAATCGAACAGAAACGAGGAAAAAATGTCAGTTGCACGTTCCGCTTTGGTCGACCCGTACCTGCGCAGAGAAATCTTAATTTTAACGAGACAAAGGTACATCAAAGGATAATGTCTTGTGTGAATGGCAACCTCGTCATTCCTAGCCAGATCCTTGTCAGAAATCGTATATTCACTTCGTTCCCTTCGATCTTTCCATCCAGTATCCGCTTTACACTTTCTCGTTCAACTGGTGTTTGAACAAATCGTTTTTTTTTCCAATCCCTAACATTGTACTCAATCTTATAGTATTGAAATAATCAAGTTGGCTCCTTTCGGGGGGAATTTTTTCTGATAAGTCAAACTAGACCATAGGAATGGGGTATTTAATCCTGTGAACGCGATCACTGAATCCGTGAAAGAAGGGGTAACATTTAGCATCTTCCAAATATGTATTGGGTGGTCGGACAATTTGGAAAGTGTCAAGTATGCAGCTCAATGACCTTAGCTCGAAACCCGTTACATCATGAGATGAACTGCTAGCTTTATTCGTCACCCTAGTGTAATTAAACTGAATTGAAGCCTCAAAAATCGAACACAAAACCAAGATTATAAAGAAAAATATTTTTACTTTTCTTCAATTTATTCGATCCGCGGTGCGTACTTGACTCTAATCCGGAAACTTACATGTCAGAATCTATTTCTTGTTGATGAATATGAAGATCATGATCGTCAGGGTTGGAATCCCCATATGGGGTCTGGTCAGATATGAAACTCAACAAAATTCAACGAAATCTTGAAAGGATTTTGGTACTTATCTTGCATATGGTTATATGCAATGCAGTACCGCCCACATATGCACCGGCATTATTGTAAATATCTCAAAACGCTATCGATCCCAATGACGAGCACTGAGAAAAAATTCTCGATCGTACGGTCATGCGTTTGCGACCAAAAAGTGGTATTGCCAGGAGAGCACAATAGCGATTTTGTCACTACATCAATCCATTAGAATGATTTGGCATCTGGCATTTCTAGCCTATATTTAATTCGAGTACCCCGTTTCTTGATCTCGCAATCACATTACGACTGATTGCCACGAGAGACAACAAATTTCTGCACGAAATGATACCGGTGAGAATGTCTTTTAGGGAGGACTCATCCGTGCTTCTTGGACTGGGCTCAACAAATGAGTTGGCATTTGAAAGATTTTGGACGGTTTCTATTTTTACGGAACAACAGAGCCATGCGAGAAAAGCATTTTTGTCTTGTTATACGCCATTTGTAGATTCCACAATAAACTGTGGGTCGAGCAAATGAATACTTTTGAGCTTAGTTCGTAGTTGTAATGATTGCGGACATACAAAGAGATATTACATTTCCATTGAAAAAAATTCGACTCTTTGTAACCATCTAATCTTTTGATCCTTACGTTGATCGGAGGTTGATGTAGCTGACGCATAACTATAAGTGATATGACAGTAAAAATACATCACTCGGTCAAATCTCATGCGTGTCAGCAACATAGAAACATCAAGGTACTATTCTGGAGGTCAAGGTTAGCTGCATACAGGCTGTTTGAAATTTAGTGCATCTCCCCGCATGGGGTGGAAGAATTGAATTTCAGATCGGATGATTTTTTCATTGTTCTTCTTTCCCCCTCGATGGTGAATGGATTTCGTTGAGATCAGAGTTCTTTGAAGGAGAGTATTACCCACAAAACTTCATTGAGAATCACCAACGTAGTACTCATGCAGTACCAGTGCAAGATTCACGCGGCAGTTCTGCGACAGTTCTACAGGGCATGAGCTGTACCAAAACAGTACTAGCGCGGTAATACCAATTCGAGACTAATACGGAATCTCCAAGACACTTTTTCGGAACTTGGGTGGTACCTCAACGGTACTAGGGTAGCAGTACTAGTTCAAGACTACTGGCATGGCTGGTTCGTAAGACTAATACGAATGCACTGGTACTTCTGTGGTACCGTTCGAGTCCCGGGGGGGGGGGGGTGTTACGGGACTGTCGTATAAGTGTTAAATCGATACTTCTGCACTCATACTGCTGCGCTGCACCTATTGTGATACCATCCAAGCTCCGAAAGTATCGTGAAGCTCCCGTTACCCATGTAAAACATACGATTCCATGAACATACATGATCATGGAATCCGAGGATTCCATGGTCATATATGATCATAAGTAAAACCTCTATAAACATTTTATTTTTATTCCAGAAAGTTGTGATATATTGATTCAAACATATTCTAACATCGATACGTCACCCCAGGAGTCGGTCTCGAGTTTCAAAAAAGTGACATTTTCGATGAAAAATGATATTTGATGTGGATCTTTTCTCTTCGATACTTGAAATGTTCAAAACCTGAGAATGACTTTAGGAAAAAATTTTTTGAGCAATATTCGATCATCACCGTGAAGTATTGATGTTGTAAATTAGTACATCAAACCTTTCCGGAATGAAAATGACCAATTTCTAAACCGATTTTATTCATGATCATATATGAACATGGAATCCACGGATTCCATGATCATGTATGTTCATGGAATCTTATGTTCTACATGGGTAGTCTCGAACTGGCGATATCGCGCTAGTACTGTTGTGGTACCACCCAAGTTCCGGAAAAGTGTCGCGAAGGTTCCGCATCAGTCTCGAACTAGTACTGTCGCGGTACACCTATTGCGGTACCATCCAAGCTCCGAAAAAGTGTCGTGAAGCTCCCGTATTAGTCTCGAACTGGTAGTACACTCACGAGGGACTTGAACTGTCCGCCTCTGTCCCAATCGCACTTGCTCCCGTGAGTGCAACAAAGACAAAAGTGGACAGTTCAAGTCCCTCGTGAGTGTACACCGATAGTACTGTCGTGGTATCGCTTAAATCCGCGCTAGAACCGGTCGCGAAACTGCCCCTTGAGTCTTGGGATGATGTTGCATCAGTACTAGTTTGGTGATTATCAATCGGGTTTTAGAGGAAGTGCTCTTCTTCAGAGAATTCTGAGCTCAGCAAAATCCATTCGTCATTGAGCAGAGGAAAGAAGAAGGAAATCATCCTATCTGAAACTCGAAGTACTTTAATCCAATGCGGAAAAATACGCTACCTTTGAGATACCCTGTATAAAGAGAATATGATTGGTAATCAAACTAATATGTACCTTATCAGGCATTGGACAGTATGCGAATCGTGACTACTCGAGGCGATAACGCACTTGTAATGAAGCGAAATGATATAGTCCCAGGTGTGGGTGGGAGGTGATTACTTGCTAATTGATCAAGATTTAGAGGACCATAGCGAAAAATTAGTGTTCACTCCGGCCTCGAGATCAATAGCTCCGAATCTATAATGTAGCAGCGATGTACGAATCATTCAGAGACCGGGCACCTACTACCTCTTGGCTCGATCCCGGTTGCCCCGTAGGCGCGTGGGTCAGGGATACGCCTTGCCAACGCGTCACCTCTCAGGATAGCCATTCCTAATGACTCTGCAATGGCCGCACCATCCGCTGACCAACACCGTGCCGTCACACGACCGTGCGTCTCCTCGGTTTGGAGGTATGGGGCTCGTATTCGGGCAACCTAGCGAGCCCTTTGGGACTCTGTACGAATCGTACGGGCCTCGCGACGAGTCGCCCAAGGCAAACTCTGCCACGACTTAGGACGTCGTGGCTGCCCTGGCCACCGGAAAAAGCTCGGTGGGCGCAATCGGAGGGTCGTCAGACTCCAGGGCTGGGACAACGAGGTGTGTCAAGCTTCGTCGCGGGAGCGGGAAGGACCATGGTGACAGCGAGCACCGCAGCCTATCGGGTCCGGGCTCTCCTCCCAGGCGTCGGATTCGGGCCAATCTCGGGCCGGAGGGTCGTTGTACTCCGGGCTCCGAGGATCCTTCTTGCGGTTTCTGTCATGAGGCATGGGGCTCTTTGAAAATGACCGAAATATTAGATCGTGCCAGGATTTTGTAGTTGATCGAGTTGAGTGGGCAACGAACGAGACGCCTCGCTGAAGGGCTTCGCAGGGCAAGTGGGGTCGCGGAGCGTAATTATTACATAGACGTACACGATTTACAATATAAATATGTGGTGACGGCGGTAAATATAGTCGAGTAACGTCTGCCTATCGCAATTATATTGTTGGATTCGAGTGAAAATTTCACACTCTCTTTGGTGTGACGACGAGCAGAGTTGCGTATCGGTCGGGGCATCGCAGGCTCTCGTGCAGATGCGTTATGAGCCTCGAATAATAAGTATTAGGCGTAAAAGTTTCCGCGTGGCGGAATAGGAAAGCGGCCGTTGCACGCTCGTGCTTTCGTCGGCCGCAGCTCGATAATACGATATGGTTACACACGCGGAGAACAGCAGAGCCTGTTAGCCGCAAAATCGGAGCAGTGACGACGCGATAGCGATGCAGAGGCAGAGAGAGCCGCAATTGTGCAGCTTCGATGCGCTCGCGATCGTTGATGCGATGGGTGCATCGACCGAGCATCGCCGTCTCATCTTAGAGCGTACAATAACCGTCAGCCTATTTACTCTCAAACGATCGCAGACTCTCTGAGCCAGCGGTCCGCTCTCACTCTCGTCGCTCGTAATGACGACGACGAATGCTCGGGACGAGCTTGCGATTGCGTGGATATATCACCGTCGTCGTCGGCTGCATTCGAGGCACGCGCGCCGAGGTGAAAACGAAAGCACGCCTGAACAACGGGAATGTCAGTGCTGCTGTGGAAATCGAGCGGACGAAAGTGCGAGCGACGACGCTGTTACGAGCATCAGCTGCCAGTACACAGTCACTGCGCTCTTTCCAGCCCGGTACTCGGTTCGTTCAGTCGGGCAGAGCCTGCAAACTGTTTGAAGATTCATGCCCGAGCTTGAGAAATTGCGGGCCCATCGCGAAAATACGTCGGAGGAAGTTCCTAAGAAACCCAGGTTTCGATCCCGACATAGCTCGTTAAAAGCGGAAATTTTGCCCGAATCGATGCAGAACAGGATCATTCACGACGCTCGGTTTGCAGAGTCAAGGAGATATTATTAGCCTCGTAAATCCTTACAGTTTCCACAAGGTCGGGGGACACTGCGCACAAACACTGCTTGACATCGAAAGTCAACCAGCTGGTTGTCTTTCAGAGGAGACGACTCTGCTTGCTCATTCAGTTCAACCTCTAGTTCGAAATTCTACGACTGCGAACGTGGAAATTGTTACGGGACCCATAGAATTGATCGATGGGAAGCCTCGACCGGCTTTATTGAGTTGATACAAGACGAATTTTTTCACAATTTTCAGCGAACAAACGAAAATAAACATTGGTGGCGTCGCACAGAGCTTTTTCGGCCAAAAGTCCAGGTTGACCAACGATTTTGCGATGGACATATCCGGATTGGTGAGTCTCAGTCGGTTTTGCCAAGCCTAACTTGCGTAACCGGGTGGACACCAATCCGCATATGTCCACCGTAAAATCGTTGCTCAACCTCGAGTTTTGGCCAAAAAAGCTCTGTGCGACGCCACCGATGTTTATTTTCAAATTATGGAGATATATTTGATCGGTCTTTGCGAGTTAAAGTCAGCTGATATTGCTAAACTTTTATATATGAAGAGTTATGTAGAGTTTCAAATATATCCCCATAATTTGAAACTCCCGCGAATGATAAATACGATATCGGATCACATCGATCGAGTGTCAAAATTAATTACATAGATGTTCATTTTCGTTTGTTTGCTCAAAACTGTTAAAAACCTTATTTTTTGTTGACCCAATAAAGCCCGTCGAGGCTCACCACCTATCAATCTCATGGATCCCGTATTTATCCCGATATCCGCCGGGAAAGAAATTTTCAAGCAACGGTTGAATTTGACGAGCACCGAAGGTTGATGACTTTGGTTTGAACTCAACCAACTTTTCACAGTGTGTACATTGGAGGGTCTGAAACTCGGGGTGAAGTCTCCTTCGTGCAACACAGAAGGATACTCAAGATTACAGACCCTAACTTTCAAGCGCTTCCGGTCTGCAGCAAAAAAACTCTAGAATTGCTCATGTAAGCCCATGTTGAAAAATAGTAAACACAGGTAAATCTACACTGCCGGTGTTTTGGGCTGCAGATCAGTAATGCTTGAGCATTAGAGCCGTTAGTTTCGGATATCTTTTTTGGTACCAATAGGTCAACCGAATCCGTCACTCAGATCTGAAACACTCTCCGAGTGAGCCGAATTGTGAAATAAAACTTTCATGCAGAACTGAGCCGCGAGTCCGGCTTTCCCGAACTTCCCCAAATTTTATCTTAAAGTTTGGTATTACGTTGAATATGTTGTATACTCTACCTACAATAAGGAGTCCCGGGCACTCTGGATTATTCAATCGTATCCTGATATAGACTTGTGGAAAAATGTTGGGCGAGATGGTTAATTACGTCTGCCCCCCCCCCCCCGCTCTATTGAGGATGTGACGATTTTCAGCACATAACAAGAACGAAGGAGACCTCATTCCTCGACTCGTTGAAATACAAATCAGACTTGTTCAGTTTTTCGGAAGCGGGTAAGGACAGCAGTACTTCTGATGATAAACGAAATTATAGATTTTGTTTATCATTTTGATGACTTCGATCGGTCTAAAATGCCAGCACAGTTCCGTGGTAGTACACCGTCCGTTTGTCTGTTACTGAGACCGATTTTTTTGATGTTGCTCTCGCCGAGTGCTCGCGGCGCAATAATGCACGCTCTCCGATCGAGTATAACTGTCGGCGGCTGTAATTCGATTGGCGCGCAAGATACAGTAATTACACGAGCAATGTACATTAATGCAAGAATTACATACCAGCTGGTCGGCGCGTTACGTGCACACCCGGATTACGGAGCCTCTGATGCCGTCGTTATAGCTGTCAATCGGATCTCAAAATAGATAAGCGCAGCAGGCGAGCTTCTCGTAGTCGAATCGTCGATGTACAATTTTACTGAATGGGTGCATCGTCCAGTGGCTGTACACAAGGCCAGCTACAAAACACCCGCGGATGAAATTCAAAATCCATATCGTCAGCTCGTGGCTAATTAATGCACGTACACATTTTAAGTGTATGTAATGATGCAGGTACAATGTGCCCGGAAAGCCGATGGCGAGTCTGGTGATGCACATCCAGCACTTTTTCACCGCTCATCTCGCAGTGGCATGCACAATCAGCCTGATTTTCCAGCCACATCGCTCTGAAATCATACGTTTCGATCCCTCGTTTTTTGATTCACTTAGCGTAACAAAGGAGACACTCAAAATCGCGACGCTAGGGCTAGCAGAATTTAGCTCTCGTCGTGCCGGACCAGAAGAATGGGCTGTTCTTAAATCTGACGTGTTTTGGTTGATCTTCGGTGTGAGTTCTGAATGTAACCTCGGGGATGAGCTGATGGAAAATATCGAGATGGGGACTGGTCACACGGGACGGTGGAGTCCAGTAGAGTGGTGCAGTCGAGCCCATTTACCTTGTGTATTTTCAATCGGCGAATCGACACGACCCGCATATCCTCATTTTCATTCCGCAAATACCACTTCAACGGGCGTAACGAATGCAAGTGCGCAGCTTGCGCATGAGTAACGAGACGGGTGAAGGTCCTTGCGAGCACACCGGCCGCATCCTGCTCTCGCTCGCCCTCGATCCTCGAGAAGGCGAAAATTATGACAGGCAACAGCTGGAGCAGAGCATCTCGAGCAATTTGCATATTCCAACTCGTTGACGTGTCGGATCAATTACCACACCAGTTTGCCCCAACTCTCTCGCTGTGTGCAAGTGTAATGTCATTGCTGCCTCAAGAAGGACGGCCCTCGCATCGGCCAGCCTCACCTTGGCTATACATGGATATTTGATACAGCTCGACGTCGGAAGATCAAATTGATTATCCCCGATGTCAGCAGCAAATCTGACATTTTCAGGGCCAATGCATGCAGCACATCGCTCGACGAATATCACACGGCCTCCATCGGCCAGAGCAAACTTGTATAATTACAGGAATTTCCCGCAAACAGACGGGGTGGATGCCTCAGAATAATCAACACTTGGTATTCCCGAGATAATCTCTCATGTGACACATTTTATGCGATTACAATAATCTTTCCGGTAGTTCATCTTTGTATGTCGGACAAGTGGTAAATGGCCGCAAACAATAATTATGAAGAGAATAATCCTGGTAGTTCATATCATTCATCCGTTTCGAGCTCTTTTTTCAAACGAGAAGTCGTGGAATCACAAGATTATATTGTTGCCTCGGCCCGCGTCCTTGGCTAACGAGAGATGATCCAGCTTGAGCAGCCGTTTTGCCAATATACCTAACCCAAGCGCTGTGCACGGAATTTTAAGCCACCATACAATCCGTGTGAATTTGTTCATTTTGTCGCGACAAGCTCCCGAACTGCAGCTCAGTCCCAATTGGTTACTCGACAAAAAATCGGTAACCCGTTCGAGTGCGGATTATAGAGCGAGAAAAAAAATTTCTGCATGGAAATTGATGAGCGGCTACTTTTGCTCCGTTCCACGAGTTCTCGGAAACTTTTAAGGATCCCCGAGCTTTGACAGAGTGCTAGTTTTTGTCGACTTGATAAAGTGAGTGGACGTAGACATTTTTATTATACTTAGTTTTTACACATTCTAATTTATGGCCAATGGAACTAGTTTTGAATTTATTGAAGAGAGAAATCAATCCAATACGTTTGGAAGAGGGCGATGGTGGCATCAACGCGCTGTGTTACATCGACTAGAGGTTCTGAGTGGCCGCAAAATCAACAACTCAAAGAACAAGTCTATTCGGTCCGATGAACTTGAAATATCTGGGTACGCGACCCGTTCACTTTGATTACGAATTCGCCGATCATCGATTCCACCCGCGGGTCATTCGTTACGAAGCAAAATTCATTAGAGAAAATTTTAGCGGGATCCGAGTGTCGGACCCCAACTACCAAATTTCGAGAGCCGCGAGTCAGATTGACTCGGTATCGAGAGTGAGCATAATCGACATTATATCGGTCGATGAGTTTTTACACGCGTACGTGTCCTCCGCAGCGGGAGAGAGCGTACTCGATGGCGATCAGAAGGCCACACCGCGGCTCGGCTGGAATGCCTCGATACCTGTTGCCGCTACTTATTACAAGCCCATAATCAGCGCCGCCGATCACCCGTACAACAGAGGAAAATCATAATGGATGCGGGTATAGAAAAACCATTACGAGTCTCACACAGGTGTAACAACGTCCACGACCCGCACGATGCATGCGATCTGGCGAGAGATCATTCACAGGCGTCGCCCAGTCACGAGTTCTAAATCGTCGGAACAGAGGCAAAAGGCCTCGTTCGATCGGCTCGCGCAATTTTCAGCCACGGGCCGGGCGAAAGTTGCTCTTCGCTTTCTATCGCAATCTAATTCCCGAAGCGAGCGTGGGCCACGTCTGATCGATTAGACAAGCTACTGCCCTCGAGATTTCTGAATTCCCGGCTACAGAGACAGTAGCAGTCGCGCGGAATTTTCGAATCTCGCTCGCTCGATCGAGCACCATCGATCTTATTCGGGGCCGCAATTTTGACAAGTGACTTTTCAACCAGGGCGACATCTCGTGTCAACGCATCCATCGAAGACCGAGCCGAGCCATTGTACCAACGAGTATAGATAAATTTCCATGTTCTCCCCGAGCTCTTGTCAGCCGCCAGCCCGGTGACAAACGCGGCCGTGGTGAGTTGATTAACGCCCCGAAATACGATTCCGGCATCTAGATTGAGGATTCTCATATCTCGAAATGCCAGTTCTGAAGCTTGGACGTTTGTGATGGATTGGCCAGTTCGTGCGGCTGGCACAGTCAAGTTCAAGGGCGGTCGTGGCGCGAAAATTCAGAGCCCGTGCCCCGCAGCAACGACTTCTGCTCGGCAATTCTGACGCATCCTTCGAGCTGTGAAACACGTTTGAAGCTTCAACGGGGGACCTTGCCGTCGTCAAGATCATCTTTGGCTACAGAAGTCCTCGTCGACAGCCCACCGGCGCGTATCTCGTCAATCTCCCAGTGACTGATGATATATAACTAATTTGGTGAGTGAGCGAGTTCACCGTGGACAAGTGCAACGTTTCGGATTTCGCAGGTGCCATGCGGATACACGGCTGTTGCGACCAGGAAACCGTCTGCCGATCGCCAAGAGACATCGCATGGGGCAATCGACTCGAGCAGGCGGCCTTGCGCGGACGCTCGGTGCTCTCGTAGGTACCTATATCGATGTATCGGTTCAGAGCAGGTGAATCCGAAAGAGAGAGAGAGAGAGATCGGTTGCAGAGAATCGAATCGGGCCCCCTACCCCGCAACGTGGGCTCCGGAGCGGGGGCTCCGATCGTCTCTACGCTCGTGCAGCACGCGACAAGACGTCGAGTTCACTCGAGCCGCGACCGGCGGCCAGGCAATAACGAGAGTGAGAGTCTACCAGCCAGCATCGCAGAGCTCCGTGGTCCGTCCAAGTTGCGCAACGGTGAAATTTGGGCCCATCTCGCGCGCGCGTCAAGCCTACACAATTGCAGCCTCCGTTGCGGTGCAGTGCAGTTGCCTCCGTCGCGAGTGATGCTCGCGACCGTAGCCCAATTGAACAGTAGCAGTTCGGGGGCCCGATCGGGCCCAAAATCTAGCAGCGCCTCCGAAGCACCACCCCCGGCCCCGGCAAACAGGATGCCCTGGTGAGGACGCACCGCGAGCGACTTCATCGCCGTTACACAAGGGTCCCAAACGGCCGGTGGTAAGGCCCATTTCGCGAACGAGCTTCCGCGTAGCCCGAGACCGAGTCAACGCAGAGCTATGTGGACCAAGGCCGTATCGCTGGTGGCACTGCTGCTGTTGGGGACGACAACGAGGCTTGCGAGGCCCGAAACCGCCCCGTCCGGGGCCTTACAGCAGTTGCGGGCCATCGTGCAGCCCGGCTCGGACGAGCTGGCTTCCGCCGCGGTGGTGGCGGTTCCGAGTGACGGCGCTTCGAGTGGACCGGATGGGTCGTGGATGGGCCTCGGCGAGGCCCTCGAGCTGTTCAGCCCGGCCGAGCTGGAGCGCAGCTGGCGTAGGGCCGACGAGGATAAGGCCAGTGACGAGGCCCGCATGAGAGACTCTATCGTCCCCGATTGCCGTAGACACGTGGAGAGGTACCTCGACGGACTGAGAAAACGGGAGCTTTGGGCCCTAAAAAGTGAGTACTGGTTTCATCTTCCTGATGACTGCTATATAGTTTGAGTATTGCATCAGCACCGTTTCATGCATGTACCACCATGGGGGTAGGTACCTCTCGCGGGTGGAGGGTGTTCATCTTGTCTCGGGCTCTTCAAAATCCTTTGTACTGTGACAGAGATAAGCACAGCTCGTTGCCGGGGGCAAGTGACTCTCGATCCGTCGATTATACAATGCTACGTCTCTCAAATTGGCCAATCTTTCCGCCGCCGCCGCGACTATTATACAGAGACACGGCCGGCTTGACCAATGGGCCGGGACGGGGACTCCAGAGAAAGAGAGAGCTTGTAATTTCCATGGATGGGGCCCCCCTCGCGCTTCTCTCTCTCTCTCTCTCGCCCGTGGCCCACTACTCGCAAACTTTCCCAATCGTCGTCGTATAGTCGCGCGAGCTTGCCTTAGCCGATTATATATGAGAAACTTGCGACGCGAATAAAGTGAATAACCGCTATAGGCGCGCACTCGCTGACGACCTTGCCGAGGGTATTGTGTACAACGATGACCCTCGATTATTCCGAGTTGGCCAATTGTCGAAGTAGAAGATGGTGCGCTCTTTCAGCACTTTCGCAGATGACCTGGCGCAAAAATACTCGAGACGAGCTCGCAGCGCAGTCCAAAGGTCGAGAAATCGGAGACAGATCCGAAAACCGGTTCCACCTCGATATTCCAATCGGCGCGGCTCACCGGCACTTTCATCCTCCTATTCGCGGAAATAATTCTGGCCCCCAGGCGTGCGCAACGCGAGAATTATCGTCTTTACCTCTCACGGATTATGCATATGTGCCTAAAAAGATTCGACGAGCCCACGCCGTTGGATTTCCCAAACGAGATTCGGTCCTGAATTTGCCGAGAAATAGCGGTCGCGCGTCAAACGGGACGTTCGTTATGAGCTCGAGGCCTCGAAAAGATCCTCCTAATTCTATTTCAATGGGCAACGACCGATAAACAGCATTCTGCGGGTTCGGGCCGTTTAAAAACTCAAGATCTAAACGATGGACCAACATTTTATCTGGATTTCACAGCGTGAAACTTCCTAGTCCCTCGATCTCATTTGCAGATTTTCTGCAGAGTGTACTCTTAGGTTTCGTGGACGCACCTTCTGTCACTGCGAACCCGAACTCGTCGTCGTGTCGCAGTGAAAACGTGACCGGTGAAACGCTCATTGCATCAATAGAAAGTGAAGCGTCTGGCGCGCAAGAGGAATCTCTCCTCTCTCGTATTCGCATTCCAGGCTCGTTCAATCAGTCAGATTTGCTCATCATCATCGGTCGGTCTCATGGTCATGGTGCGATTATGCAAGGTTCACCGCGGGGTAAAGTTGCCCTCGAAACGGAAGGACTGTGCCCGTACATTGGGGAATGCGGGGAGTTTACGGCATGTCGGGTGCAATGCGTAATTGACTCGCGCGCGAGCAATAAGAAAGTGTTACTCCGTGGCGGCCAATTACGAGACGCTGATGGATGCGCAAAGAGAGCCGAGATGTTGCCTCGCGATAGAACAGCCTGCACGGTGTTGGGCGTGAGTCGAGTCTGAATTCGATCGGGCACCCCGCCAGAACGCCCTCGCCGATTTTCAGCTCCGTGGTGAGGTTCTGCTCTACCGACGCTGCTTCGCCAATTCTCTATGTTTTTCTTCAATAATGCAACTCGAGACCCGAGTAAGTTGGGATATACAAGACTCGGGATTGCTTCGACAATAAGTTCGCCTCCCAGACGATGAATGTAGCAGCTACCTGCAGCAAAAAAAAAGACACCGAGTGCCGACGCCAAAATACTTGTTTTCGATATTGCGCAATGTACCGATGGCTCGGTTTGTGCCTCTTTTTGCACGCAACGCTCATCCACTGCACATGCATAAGTTCTGACGGTAAAATTTATCGGCGGCCCCGCGGGCCGTTACCTAAATTCGAAGCATCGCTAGGATTACGTGTTGGCCGGCGCGTAGCCGGGAAATACTGCGCGAGCGAACGCGTGATACAACGCACAAAATGCGGAACTTTTTTTCATCCGGACGCATGAAAGTGTAAGGAATCGGCGTGGCGCGCATAGCGGGTGGCGTCTACAACGGAGTCTCGGACGCCTCAGCCCCGGCTGACTATCGGTACGGCGCTACCACTGCGTGCTCTGACCGATTCGCTCGAGTTAACACCCCGGGGCGAGAAAAATTACACGCTCGCGCGAGCCACGGTGGGTGCGCGCCTATTACGTAAAACTCGGGTGTTACGCGTTTTACAATACGAACACGCCACATGGCTCGATGCGGCATTACAGCTGCTTCAAGTTATACTCATTGCTCGCAAAGTCGTGCGGCGAGTTCGGTAATCGTTACCGCACCGCGCGAAAACGCAGGTCCCGATTGTCGGCCTGCGTGCGTGACTCTATCGCCAATCGCCGGGTTCGACTCTACCTCGCTCTCGATCGAAAGGCAGGAAATTCGTTGACGCGCGCCACCGGGACCGACTCCACGCGCTAGTGTTGGATCAAGTGACACGTTTTATGGCGCATGTGATGACTGACGCATCATCCCTATTTGTGTACCTGTAGCATTTACTTTCCGTGGCGAATTCGCGGGAGATTGATGTAGTTTTCTTGCGCTCAATCTCACCATACTCTGTACGAGCAATGAAATGATGTCACTGTGACGAGCGTATTCCTAGGCACAAAAATGTGCACGAGATTGAAACGCAAGAAAGCTCAGGAACGCGCAATCGCCCGGGTACGTACAGCGATCGATCTCAGAGGACAATACGTTATCGACGGTTGCGTTCACGCCAATTTGGCAGAGGGCATCTCTATGATTACATTTTTGAAGTCCATCTCTGTTTTGATACGAGCTGAAAATTCGAGTACTGTTGATTCACATCGACCTCGCGCTACTTTCATGGGAGTTTTCCTGGTCATTTTGCCAATATCTTGTACAACCCAAGAGTTAGTCGTACGCTATCAATATCATCTTGAACAATATCTCAGAGTATAATGCTGGAACACTGATCGAGCAACATTTCCTCTGTTATCAGATATTGAAAGTTTGGTCTGACAAGATTTTCCAGGGTAGCATGTTTTGGGAACATTTTTTTGTCGAAATTCATGCTGCGTCACCTTTTTTGGTTCATTGAGTAAAGCATTCGGCTCGAAAAAGCTGTAAAAGAATTTTGCAGTGAATAAAATGAAATGGGTTCTGAACATTCTATGTTCATATGGTATTTGATTTGTATAAGTTATTCGTTGATCGAATTAAAACTTTAAGGACATGCGAAAGTCCATAATTACAGACTAGGCATTTGCATATGAATTGAAGTAATGATGGGCCGCCCGTGTGATTCATGCTTTTGGTGATTTTATGAAATTTCTCAGGCCGTTTTCGGGAAAATGTTGTACCGTGATCGAATCCATCTCTTGAAGGTGGATAGAGAGAATAAGATGAGTTGTTTATCTAGCGTGGTGGAGGACTGCACAAAGTCGATTAACGTGTTCTGACATCCCCGCGATTCCAGCGAAATTCTCAATTCTATGCTCTTCAACAATATAACTTTCAAGGTACATTTTTCTTTTCGTGAAGGAATTAATTGTTTTCATTTCTCGCGAAATCGGTCGCAACCGGACTCGCACCGGGGTATTTCCAGGTTATAGCTCCATGCAATGATTGTGAGGCAGCCGAATCATTCTTTATGCGCTTCATTGGTGGTGCATGTTTCGCTGAGATAGTATTGCGCCTTTGCGATATTATATCTCTACACCATGCAAAGTTACATGGCATTTAGTTCATTACTAATTGAGAAAAATTGGAAGGCAATTCTTTGGTAGTACAGAGCGCATCCTCGCCGATTCCGATTTACTCCTCAATAACCAAACAGTTCAGGCCATTATGAGATAGTAACGCTCCTGTGGATTGGAATTCCCTATCGAATGAGCTCTCTCACGTACGAAAATTCTGAATTTAGCTGGCAAAAAATGTGAACGGGTGTAAGCATCGAGCAGTATAACTTGCCCAGCGAGCCGAAGAACTACGATTTTCTGAAGATGTAGAATGAATTTCTGGCCGTGAAACAGCTCATTCGGCTGGTCATGATATAATATTTTTCTTGCTTTATCTCTTTTGAGTTGGAAATGTAAGGTTGAAATACTATGAGGCAAAAATTGGTTCATAATCTCCCATCACATGTGCAATGCGATCAAAGCGCCATCTATTGGGCAAAATATCATTTCTACGGACCTTGATAGCTTATCACAAAATTATCATAGATGCGATCATGAGCGGGTTATCGTTGACTTTTTGAGACCACCGAATTCAGTTATGAATTGCTTCGAATGCCCCACACGATATGCAGCAGCGTTCCAAAACGATCGACCAGAAAAAGCGCCGACAGCGATGATTTAGCGAGGATCGTTGGCACTAAGTAATCTGCTAAGCTGTACTCGAGCGACTCATCTTTTTGTGAACAGGAGACGTCATTCGCGCGAGGTATCTTTTTACTCGAACGAGACTGTCCAAAGTGCTGGAAATTTATGGTTCGCGCAGTGACATGTGCCGTACAGCGCGGGCCCGTCAATTGCGACTATGAGTCCCAACTCGAATAATGGCTCAATGTATATTGCTTGGGGCGATTCGCATTGTGCATCGGGTGTACGCAATCTTTGATCACGTTTGAAGAGTCCGGTGTACTCACTAAGCGCATCTCACACGATCAACATTCCGAGAGCGCATCTGCATCTCGCAACTCATAACGGCCGATACGCGCTGCATGCAGAATGCGCATAGCCGATTTGTAAGCTGCAGCCTTTAACTTGATAGTCGCATCGCCACTCCCGCAAAACTGTCATTTGGATAAAAAATGAAAGTCGTCGCCCGCGCTGAGGCATCTAGGGGCCGCGAGCGCGGGTTGATCGCGCGAGCCCCCGAGCGATCTCTTCTCGCGACTGAGTGGCAGGTGCCGCGTACAATCGACACATAAATCCATTGCAAAAGACACTCCAGGCTTCGGGAATTTTTATTCGAATTGAGAGCCCGCGAGCGAAACGAGTTATTGCCGATGCGGCCCGACTATCATCATTAGCCGTCGTGACTCTTTTGCCCCCTGATACGCGCCTAATCCCGGCTCACCGTCGCTCTTCTTTTATCTCCGTTTTATTAAGTCTCTTGCCGGAGACAGAAAATTGGCATTCGGATGCGGTTCGAATGCGTGCGGCAACGCATCAATTTGAGCTGTCGCGGCAAAAAAGCCACGGAATCTTATCTCAGCATGCAGATGGTGTGCACTCTGCGCGCGGCGAGCCCGAATATGCGCACTCCTCGCGGCGAAACTTTAACGAGCGAGTATATTAGTCTGATTTGTGGCTCTTGGCTGTCATTTTTGCTCGTCGAGGAAACTTTTTCTGATTTTTCAAGCGGAAACGGCAGAAAATACAACATGGCTCGACGATGAAATACCGCGCCACGGACGCGAGAGCCGACATCGGTTGACAGGGTCATCGCTGACACTGGCAACCCATCAGACGATTATCGAATATTCGCTCGAAATGGAAGACAAAAATTGGAAATATTGCGGGGACGTTGATGGGATAGCGACAGGGGCACGCGTCGCGTGTGGCGATTTTGTGATGGATTGGTGGCGCAAATCGCACCACGGCTCGTGGAGTACGTTCGACGAAAAGTGCGATTATGTGCGAGCGAAGGATGGGTCGTGCGGCTACTGCAAGAGAAGAGCGAAAGTAACGGGGAATGCGCGAGCAGTTGGCTGCTTTGTTTGCGATTTATACTCGAGATTGTTTATTTATTGCGATGGGCAGTGATGGGTCGGGGCCTTGGCACCGATCGATTCGAGATCCGCGCCAGACTTGTGTGTGTTTTATGAGTCTCGAAGCTGCATCTATGCGCCCATATTGAACGACCCGTTGGAACTTTGCTCGATTCGAACTGGTTCGACGCGATGGGCAAGATGGCAATCTCCTGATCGAGACTCTCTACCCTCACATGTACTAGTTATCGTACTCAGATCTGTGATGTATGTCACGAAAAAGAACGAAACCTGTAACGGAGGTATCCTCGAATCTAATTATATATATTAGGATCTTTGTCAAATAGGGAATAAACGCTATTCCATTCTACTCTATTCTATGAAATTGTTCAGATTTGTTCTTCAAGATCGTCCATCGGAGGATATCTGTAGAATTAAAATTTTCCCTCTAATTCGTTTCGGCTAGTTGTTGGTAAAAACGCTGCGATTTGCAGAGGAGACTGTTGTTTATTGCAGTAAAGAAGATTCGGCTCAATCTGGCACTGGCTCGCATTTTTGCTCATTTAGCAGGCAATAATCGTCGGCTTTGCGACTTTATATTTGCTCATCCATCACGGACAGAGTGTACGTTGCGCAACTGCTTGTTTCGAAGCTGCATTTTTGCGCCTTTTGCCTTACACCTGGCCATATCTCATTTTCGGCTGCATCGTCACTTCTACCATGGCGAGAGCAGCAGCTTTTCACAAAGAGTATACACAACGAATACATCGAGGTAAATGATCAAGCTCCTATAATCGGGATGTGTTTGGCTATCCGTTACACAGTTTATCACCGAGACAAGAGCCTAGTTGCTTCAATTTTTTATTCCTCCAAGGAGCGATTGGGTATTCTTACTGTAAGAGCACTTTCATTCATCTGTCCATGTACTTTTTCATCAATATTCCCGACTAGTCATGATTTACCAATTACCAACAGCCAAACGACTCGAGCACAATCGGCAGCTAATAGTCGTCACTCGCTTATTATCAAGTGTTGTGACTACTTTGCGCGCGGAAATTGAAAACGATTTGCCGTATTTTACGCGTGGATTTTGAAAATTGAGTTTCGCTGATTCGTTGCGAGCTGATTGCGCTCGATGATTATCAGTGGAATCAAATGTTAATAGCGGCATAACTCGCGTGCATTACATTGATTCGTCCTGGAGGATAATCGGGAAATGGTTGATCGTATCTGCCGATGTAGCGGCTCAAAACCATCTCGACATTGGCTCGTGTTGCAATTTCCCTCGTGCGTGATTGTCTGTCTCATTTGTTGTCTGCAAATGATTCGATCAAGATCGGGAGAGGTGAGAATCATCGCCCGTCTCCGAAGAAAATCACAAGAGCCGGCGACTTTGTTGGTGGTCTTTGTGGAGGTCGCGATTGAATCTGACGAGCGACGAGTGCAATGAGTCAATCGTCCTATAGCGTGCGGTGCGTCGATCATCGCGCGAACGTCTCCGGGAAACCACCACTCGGCATCGAATCAAACGCGAAGCGACGTAGCGAATTTTTATGCCCGAGCGGCTAATGGCCGCGATTCGACGAGATATCGACAGAATCCTAGCATCGAAATGCTGAAAAAGGTATGAGCCACACGAGCACGGCCAAGCCAACTAAACAACGGAGATGCACAGCGTTGCGGTTGCGGGGTCGCCAAAGAAGGCGTTTCATGAAAAATGTATGGGAATAGTGTATGGCCCGATGCAGTGACCTGGATCGTCGCAGGCGAGAACAGAGGATGGGCGAGATGCACCGCGCGCTCGATCAAAACACCTTTTTTACGGCGAAACGCGCGCGTTCACGATCGGGAGAGGACGACTCGCGTACTTGAAAATCGAGTACAACCATTGATAATTATTTGCAATTGACGACTTGAGGCAACCTGCGTTGTGAATTTTCGAGTGGAAAGAATCGTCCACGTTGCCTAACTCGTCGCGAATTCGGGTCGGAAAAAGTTGAATCTCAGCTACTTGCAGAAATTCAGGAGCGAGCACTGATAGGAGCGCGTCCTCGTTTAGCCGGCATTCGAAGCAGAGATCGTCGCTGTGCGCGACTCTCGCGCGCTACATTCGTTCTAACTCGACCATCTTGAGTCAACGAGCAAACACTCTCGACCACAACAAATTCTGGCTTGCCTGGATTGCCGAGCTTGAGTGGTCGTGTTAACTCGCCGTTAATGAAACCGTTTCGAGGCCAGAGCTTGGATTTCTCTAATTCTGATTTGGAGGAAGACACGCGTACACCATTGTTGGCGTCCCCGCGAATTCGCTGCCTTCCGGAGAACCGCGACGAGAGTAACAATCAATAGTCCCCAATGGCACGTTCCCATTCATGCGGATCTGGTACGATGCTATTTGCAGGGCCTGCCTGGGCCGACAACTGAGACCACAAAAAATCTAAGCCCGATGACTCGAGCTGCGCTAAACGTCGCTCTCATTGAATTTCGAAAATTTCCCGAAATAAGTGTCGGGGGCGAAAAAAAATTGGGCGTCCATTTTGTAGTTCCGGTGGCCGTCAGACGACAACCCATATAGTGTATGTAGACACAACGAGGAGCCGGGAAAATGCGGAGATGCAATTTGTTGGCTGTCCGCGCGAACGTGTTATTACGAGCAGAGGCCGACGGTAAAAAGTCGGGGGGCACTAAAATGTTTCGCAAACGCTGCAATTTTCACTTGCAAACCACAAATAGCTTCGGAGTCGTCGCCGTTGTCGTTGCTAGCGAGAAATTCGCTCTCTCGTTGGTCGTCTGTGCTGCTGTACACACAGGCGGTACAATTTTGGGGCCATCGAGATACGAGCCGAGCGTACGCAAATACGAGCGCGAAAATGGCAAAGTGGGCCGCGTGATTGGGCATCGTGTTCATCTCGCCCGAGGATTCGTATATGCCTATACAGCGCGCCAAAAGTGCGAGTCGCGGGATATCGTGTAGAAAGCATCGCAGCCGCGACTCCGCTGTTCCTGCTGCGGCGGCGGCGCGCGAGTCTGAGCAATGCCCGTCTGTTTCTACTTGCGAGGCCGATAATACAACGAATGAGCCCCCATAACCATTTTGGCGCAGCTGAAAAGTCAACGAGCGAGCGCGATTTGGGTTCTCGGATCGTATCGAGCGAATTTTAAAAGGCCGCCTCGCCGTTCGGGGTGCCTGTGCCTCTGAAATAGGGCGAGTTGTTGCGGCACCGAGGGCTCGCGCCGAATCATCACATTACACGCTCGTCCCATTGCTCCCAAGCAAAACGATGACCGAATGGGGCAGCAGTTGGTATTCGCACGTTCTCCACGCGGCGTCAAGAGCAACGCGATACCATTTCGAGGTCGATGGACGTTATTAAAGTTCCAAGCGGGAACTAGGAGATGGAAACGAGTTAGCTCTACGGCGACGCACAGTATTCGCTCGTTGAGCAACACCGACGGAGAGCACGATGGACAAAGTTTGGACCGAGCTTCTCCCTTGATGCTCGTCTGCAACGAACTGTGCGCTGCACAACTGTTTTTTCGTATTCATTCTGAGTCATTGGTCGGCGATAACGGAGTGACGGATCGAGACGTGGGAATTATTAAATATTGCGACCGATGGAATTGTGGTAAATCGTGCACAGGGGATTCATTGGTAAGGTGCCGCTCGTTTCGAAAGCGCACTCGTTGGGTCACTCGCGTCAACTTACGAATACCATCGACCTCGAGTATCATCGCATATCTTGATTGGTGCCAATCGAATAGAATCTAAATTGACATTGGTTGGATTGTGCGCGAGTGCGTGTGAGACATGGTATGCCGAGCGAGCTGCCCACATCCGATGGACCAGTCTCATTGAACTTGAACGAGTGAGTGCAGAGCGCGTTGTCGGATGCACGAGCTGCTTCTGTGATGTTTACATACATCTCGTATCCGTGACCGGGTTCCGCTCGACAATAAGTGGGCCCAAAACGAAAGGGAGCAGCGGAGCAAGAGCCTTTCTCTTTCGTTTCGGGTTCACTTTCGCCGCGCGAGCGCATACCTATCCGCATTCACTCATAGGCTGCGCCCTCGCCATAGTCAGCACGCGATCAAAATGCAACGCAACCCGCGTCTCATCGCCAACTGT
The DNA here is from genome assembly GCA_029851415.1 of Eretmocerus hayati. NCBI lineage: Eukaryota > Metazoa > Arthropoda > Insecta > Hymenoptera > Aphelinidae > Eretmocerus > Eretmocerus hayati. The sequence goes on along the minus strand of CM056742.1, from coordinate 191,062,435 downwards.
ACTTGCGTGCACAACAATGTTGCCCGAGTTCCGCAACACAACGCGAATAGCTACAACGGGGGACGAATGTTCCCGAGAAAGTCACGGCATTTCGGAAGTGCCACCTGTCCTTCAATTCAACGGACAGCATTCTTTCGCGTTTACCCCTTGTGAGTCGGGAAATATTAACTTTTCGGGAATATTTGTGGAGGAGTGATTCGTGCGTCTATGGGAGATCTACAAAAAAGATCTCGACATTCTTCCCCGAGAGATGCGCACCCTCGCAGTTATTCACGATCAAAATTAAAATCGAATTTGATCAACACCTCCGCTGCGGAAGCTAAAATTGGTCATCTTTTACCAGGTGCGGCGGCGCCCCCCGGTGGGCCCATCAGTACAACTTTACAACTCATTGGACCAAACGTGGCTCACCCGCGTAAATTCGTAAGGATCTTGTAAATAGATGTCAAATTGACGACATTCTAGGAGGTTTGACTTTTATATGTGCAAAATTACGCGTTTGCACTCTCGGAATGCTGGTTTTCACCGTCGCAGTGAACGCGTTAAACAACGATTTTTGTCAATACCGACCATCAGATGTGCCACCTACCGTTTGAGCCTGGAATTGTCTCGTCATATTAACAAGGGGAGTACGGAGGGTCCGGGTCACCAAATCTTACCAAACTTTTTTCACAGCCTCGTACAGAAAATTGGCAAACCTGTTTCGATCCTGACATCGATCAAGCTTGCGCAAGCTCGGTATCGAAGATGTTACTTGCATCAGCGAGGTCATCTGTGTGCGAATGTAATGCCATGAATTCAAGTTTTCCAAGCGCACGAAAGTGGAAGTGCATTTGTACGCGCGCAACCCCGCGATTCGGCCTCGCCCCTGAAACTCGGCGGACTGTGACCCCGGCGAGAGCGAGTCCGCTGGCGCAATGCGAAATACCTCGAGTGCAGCCTCGACACTGCGCATTGGCCCTGCCAGCCGGGCAGAGCGATATATCGGGCTTTAATTGCGCGACTCGCGAGAGCAATGAGTGGTTGAACCGGTCGCCGCCGCCGCCGATGGCCGAGATCGCTATCCAACCTCTTGCGATCCAATGCACTCGAGCATATGTGGCCGTTTATCGCTTTGCTGATGGAGCTCGAAAAATCCTTTATCACGCCGAGCCTCTGCATTCGTTTTACATCCGTGGACAGTCGAACTGGCAATGGTTTATCGTGCGGCGGCGATCATCACTTTTGTGATGATCACAAGTGATCAATTTGTTCGAATCTCCAAGACGAGTGCACAAGAACGTTGGACAGTTTCGGGAGCATCAGTGGCTCGGCGCAAGACTTTCGATAAATCAAAGATTTTCAAACAAGAGGCTTCTCGACCTTGCATCGTATCGGAATTAATATGCTGAAAACGACGCTGGAACTTTTGTGTCTGACTCGAGCCGATTTTTGAGCCTCGAGACATTCCTCGAGTGTCACTGCGCCCATCAAGCTCGCGACAAGCACCAATCATTTATTTTTCGCGACATCGACTGAGCACTGGCTCGCGCACGAATGATCGAGTGAAAAATTCCAGGCCGACGGCTCGATGCAAGATCCAACGCCGAATAGAGAGATGTTTAAGGCACTCGGACGATTCTCCACCGGATACTCTGTGCGACGATGCCGATTCACGCGCAAGATTTGATTGACGTCCGATCGATCGAGATACGCTGCAGATCGATCTTGGAGCCTCCACAATAGCGTCCGAGGGCGGTCCAATCCGTCCGTCTGGTTGGTATTTTTCCCAAGCAGCGAGGACCTCTTTGGTTTTGGATGCGGAATTTGGAACTTGTCTCTCTCTTTCTCTCTAATATGAAATCCCGCTCGCGTCACCCGTGGCACACTCATTCCGCCGTTTGAATTAATCGGCCCGCGGGCGGGATCACCCCTTCGTTTTTCCTCGTAGCTGCCCGACCGATTTCGAGGAATCGAGGCAAGGTCGCCCCACGGAACAAACGATGAGGCTGCGCATACTGGCTTATCTAGATGAATATGGATCCCGACGCATTTAGAAAGTCGATCTCGTCGCAACTATACGAGCGATTGCATCTCGATATCGCTGAAATTCTCTTCATGAGAACGTTATCCGGGTGGGCTCGAGCGCGATACCTTTTTGACGGCCATCGAGACTAAAACCCCCAGACGACGCGTTTACAAAGTGTCAATTCAGTTTGTCACCCACAATAAAGGAGGAAACTCGGAACTTTTCCTGCCCGATCGAGCCGCCGCGCGCGCGCGAGTCACGATAATTTAATGCGCATGCGATAACATAATTTAATGCGTTAGCGAGACGATTTTTGCGCACAATCTTGGATTGACGCAGAATTCCAAAGTGTCCAAATAACTCGAGTCGCGATTTCTTTAATGGGAACCATATCTCATCAGTCCATAAAGGCGATGTCTCGGCACACAGGCGGATAACGACGAGTGTACAAATTGAATTTCGGAATCAAAATGCCCACGAAATCAGCCGACTAATTTTGTTTAGTCAGAGCTCGGGCCGTGCATCTCGAGACAAAACGAGCCCGAAAATTGCCAGCTCCAGCGTCGCTTCGTTCACTGCATCCGCGCGAGGCAAATGTTGCGCAGCGAGAGCCTCTCTTCGGATCGTTCACCTCTCGCGAATCTCGCAAATTGGCGCAGTAAAAGCCAGCTCTATTCGAATTTGCATTGCATAATGCTAGAGCCCGGTTGCGCCGGGGCGTTAGAGCAGACGTTGCGCAAGGCTAAGCGGGCATATTATGTCATTATTACATTACGGCTGCAGCGCGACGACGACGACGTCACCAAACGGCTCGCGGTTTAATCATAACCCCGCAGGTGAGAGTTGTGTACTCGATGAAAGGCCCCCAACTCGCGCGCAAGTGGCTCGTGTAACGACCGTTTGGAAAAGTAATCCTAGAATACGTAGCACTTGTCGGACGTCAGAAGAAGACATCTCCGTGCGGTCATTTTTTTTTTTTTTTTTTTTTTCAAGTCGCGTGAGTGTCGAACGTACATGCGTGCGCGCAATTTCGCCGATGGATTCGTGTGGACAGGCAAAAAATACATGTGTAACCACGGCCTACTGTCGCGAATATTTCGCTATTAGATAACGATCGACTCGCGCGGCTCGCGGAGAAAGTATTCCCTCTTACCTCATATCGTAGACACGTGCTCGCCTCGTAGTCGCCGCTCTTTTCTTTTTCTCGTCCTGGAGCTCGTCGTAGTACTCCCTTGCTGCCGAGCACTGTTCGCGCGTAATGCCCATCAGCGCAAAATCGCCACCATATATACTGCAGATATTTGAGTAATTCCAAGTGGACACAACAAGATGTGAACATTCGTTTGGAATCCTAAAAATGTTCTTGGGTCCATTACGAGTACGCCACCGCCGATAAATTCTGGGATGGTAACACATAATCATTAAATCCACCCTCGAGATAGCGACTACTCGGACTCTACGCGTGGGAGGACAACTTCGGGAGGAACATCTCGATCGGCAGTCTTTGATAATGAACTCGGAAAATATTATCAAAAGCAACTTTACTCTTTTACTCTTGCGATCTGCTTGAATATTGAGATGGATATTCCCGAGTACTTTTTACCGCTCAAAGCTTTGATTTTCGCTGATTTCATCATACCCTGAACGAACATCAAGTAGATTATTGAACCACAATTTGGCATTGACTGTGCCTTCGCCAAATTACTGACAAGGGAGGGACCAGGCCTGTGGATCGCCAATCTTGTCCAAAATTTTTTTACAGTTTTGTATTACCTAGAATATGAAGAATCCAGAGTAACTCCGTCAAATGGGCCTCCTGTCCAGACCTACTAGCAAAACTCTTAGCGTTGCCAGTATATCTATATAGATCACTTTTTTAACATGGGCCTATATAGGCAATGTTAATGTCATGGGCTGTAACTTTGAACAGGAGGCCCATTTGACGGAGTTACTCTGGATTCTTCATATTCTAGGTGGAACGAGACTGTTAAAACATCTTGGAAAGGATTGGTGATCCAAAGGCCTGGTCCTCCCCTTGTGAGTCTTATACCAAATATCAACACTCAAAAATACATACATAGATTCTTTCTCATCTGTCTTTTAGTTTACAAGAATTGTCATTCCATTCCTGCTGAGCCTTGCATTAGGGATTATAACACTCTGATCCGGTCTTATAACTCAATAGGGGCATCAATATGATAGCTCATTCGTTTGAAGAGGAGTAGAGTATCTTTATAGATACAAAAACATTGCAGTGTACATTTGTGATATTCATGGAAGACTTCTGAGTAATTGTGCAAATCAGATTTCCCAAGAATCTCAAAGACTCATGTTGAATACCTAGTTTTCACTCATTTTTAGCTGGTTTTCGTTGTTGGATACCATATAAACGATGCATATGTTGGTATTGAACTAAAAAAACTTGATTGAGGCGTACGCAAAATTTGGGGACTTGTGGATACGGTGAAGATTTCTTCCATTCAGTACAAAAATGATACCTGATTGAGATAATGGGAGCGAGCGATCGTTTATAAAGAATAAAACATAGCCGTGGTCCATAATGCTCTATTCACTGATAGATCAGTGGAGTACAAATTACGCTTCTTTAGAACGGTGAAACAAAATTTCAGTAATATTAGTTGGGTCCACTGTTCTACCACTAATAGACTACGGCGTCCCTGAAATCGTCTTCCTCCGGAAATTCGGGACTAGGGATCGCTGGAAGTATTCGAATCCTCCCTGTACTTGTCATTTCAATCTACAGTCCTTTATGATGTCTTAACATCTGTATCAGAATAATTCACCCCAATCGCTTTATTAGCACATTTGTCGGAATATCCTTGCGTTTGTAGTCAGTATGACAGTAATTCAAGTATTTTATCATATTAATGAGTGATTCTTCCCTCGCTCATATTTTGTAATATGTACAGTTTAAAAGGGCAGCATTGCCCGTATATATGAATAAATAAAAAAAAATAAAATAAATCCGGATTTTTAACGAGACTTCACGAATTATTTATGGGTACGGTTTACAAGTAGGAAATGACTGAGCAGGAACCTGGGGCGGGGGAGTGGCTACTCTTGATTGAAGTAATTTCCTATCCGCAATCGAAATAAAAGAAAAAAATCATGATGTTGAACGGATCTGATAAGCCTTTGTTGTGAAGCTTAGCAAGACATCTCGTTCTCGGAGACTTGTTCAGAAAATCTGACACAAATATTTTCCAATGTAACACGTGTTTGAACTCATGGATATACAGTCAATGAAAACTTCCGGGTCGAAAGACGATTGCTCAGTTGCAATTGAAAACTGATCGAGACCAACATCCCGCTTGCTGAGGAATGCGTCACAGTGAATTTCGCAAAATCCATACGATCAAAGTTCCAAGTAACGAGATTTCGTCGCGATTATTCGAAGTTGGGTCAAATGCACGCTGGCAAAATTGTCCTAATCACTTGGGGGCCATGTAATCATCGACTTTCCAGGAGCAAACCGATTCCGGCGTGTCGAGGATTAATTTGCCGCGGCGATCCGTCCTCATCGGCTTCTTCCTCTGGAATCTCGGTGCATGCAAGTATACGCAATAACGCTGTAAGATTACAGTAATAGAGACAGAGAGGTGGGGGGGGGGGGGAGTCGGTGGCGGTTGCATGAGGACACGCGGCGAGGCATGCATTCGCGGTACTACAGGCCCATTCGCAATTCCACAACGTACTCGAGTCGTTTGCCGCGGCGAAAGTTTGTCACTCGTCGCGTATCACGTATTCTTCTCAAGGATGTTGTTAATTCGGCAATCGCCAAGCGTACGTGCCATCCACGCGGCATCCGATTTCAACCCTTGCTCCCAGTCTGCGATCAAAAAGGCCCCTGACGATGTTTTCCAAATTCTCTTATATGTCAGCATCGCCGAAATTCGACCTTGCCCGTCATTTACTTTCAGTTTCGACCCATCGATTGGTGCACGTACCCAACCACTGCGACTTTGCTTCCTCGGTTTGACAGCCGCTCAAATTAAACAGAATCCCCGCGGCTGAGGGCATGCATTCCGATGCAAAAGTGCAGATTCCAATCGAAAATTTCTCAGACTAGATGATTTTTTAGAATCTCGGAGGCAGTAATAGAGGCCTCTAGGACATATAGGGAGCAAAATATTGATGAACCGCGAGAGGCATCGAATTTATTATTTAGGGTCGATCCGACTTCGGTGGGACATGTAGATTTAGGTAATGCGTCGGATTATGGTGGGAAATAATTTTGAGTCGTTATGGGCCGAGCGGCTCGAGTTGCTGATTAGTTGCGAGTCGGAATCGAACGGATTAAATGCAGTCGAGCGTCAGAGTCAAGATCAGAATCTGAGAACCGCTCAGTCCATGCAACTTGTGAATTCTCGAATCGATTACGCAGTAGGATCTCGACATTGAATAACGAGATAGGATCGCTTGATTAAATTACAAGTTCGGCCGTTACACTGCATCGGGATGTGTGTAACAGCTCGCGGTATGCGATTTGCGCCAGAAGCAAATTGCGCCAATTCGCAACGATCGTCGGACACTTTTTCGCCAACCAAATGACAAATGCAGGGTGCGAGGTATGCAATTATTAGCAGAGGTGTGAAGAAGCGACTGAAGAAGCTCCTCGCATCTTCGTATGCATTTAGCGACGAGGCAGAAATAAGCACAGCCCGGAAGTTATCAGCGACAATGAGCAGTTTTGGAGTTGCGGGTCATGCAAAACAGGCGAGCTTTTTGTCTGCGTTGCGCTGACGGAGCGCGACGAATTTGAATCGCTACTCGTGCGAGTAATTGCAGCGGGATACAGAGATGATCTGTCCGGGAGCAAAAATCGGCTTCTTAATGAGCGGTTGTTCAACGCGAATGACTCGATGCGCGATTCGGCATCGAGCCATTGTCGCCGGGAGCTATTGCATCTGCTTTCCACTTTTTGCGACGTCGTGTCGCGCAAAAAGCTGCCATCCAGCGCGGCAGCAAAAAACAGTTTTACATTTGTCCACATTACGGTGGCGATTACGAGATGTCACATGGTGATCTCGAATCACCTCGCTTCGTGAGTATCTGAGCCGCTTCTGAATCATGCCGAAACTTTGTTATTGCTCACAACGGATGAACAACTTCAACGCATTTTGAGCCCAAAAACGACGATGCATGACACGGTGCTCCCGCCCGCGTCCTGCAGCTCTGGATCAAGTGCTCGCTCGCGGTACAAAATCCTACCGGAACAGTGACTCTGCTTACTTTTCCCGAACAAGATCGTGAAAGTCGTAGCTCCGACGCTATACCGCCCGGATGAACGTTCACAAACTCATTTCAAAGCTTCTAAAATCTACTTGCAGAATGTCCCAGCTCATTTGATGTTAAGATGGGTTCCATCGACTCTTCTTTCCGTTTGAGTAGAGTGAAAATTTTCAAGTAAAGTCATCATGTCTCAAAAATCAAACACAACAACCCACTAGATCGACTTCTCTCTGCTTCAAATGATTCTCTTGTTTGGTAATGACGCCATCTACATTTTGCGCGCTATTTCGTTACAATCGATAGCTCGGGAAGAGGTGAGCCCGGGAAGCAGGTTTTCCTGCTGTAAGAGCCTCTTTATGCGGCCACGACGGAGACAGTGAAAAATTGATGAATTATATTAATAAATTCACCGTATTTGGACGCAAGTAGGCCCTTACTGTAGAAAAACCTGCTTCCCGAGATCACTTTCTCTCGGGCTAACTTGATAGTAATCGCTTTTGCCAATTGAACTCGAATGCTACAGATATTCAGAACGAACGTTTGAATGAGAGAATTTTGAATTTCTTAGATTCCCCGGGGTAACATTGGCCACCTCAGATGAGTCGGCTTACAATGAGTTTCATTGTTCAAACAAAGGTAGCAAATCTCAAGTTCGTCAGCATGATTTTATGAGACTTTCATCTTTTGTCTCTGAACTTATTGGTGATCAAAAAATGTGATCCGAGCAGAGAGTGACCGTTTTCATGTTGTAAGGTACAAAAAGATCGCGGTGCTCGACGAGGAAGGCCCCGATGCCGAGGTAACTTTGGCCACCCTGTTGTTCACAATTCTCAAGAACGCAAATGAGTGAAATTGAGTTCTGAGCACAGTACTTCGAGAAAGACGTTGAGACGCGTAAATTGCCCTAAGAGACACAAGTTTGGGCGGAATATCGCAATGAGAATTCGATTAGAAGCTCCGAAATTTCTTGACTTGCGGGCTCTTGGACATGCCTTGAGAAAGATGGAATGAGAGGCTGCGGGAGAAAGCTGTCAACGAAAACACGCAGATGAGCCGTGCGAGAGTGAGAGCTGTCGCGGCTCACCTCGCGACTCGTGGGTGTTCGACCCACGTATTTAGCTTGTTCCCATCACACGAAACCGATGTTTGCTCATGTTTTTTTTTCTCTCCATGTGCACGACTCGCGCTTTCTACACGCCGAGTCTTGTCGCGCGCGACGCACTTTCGGCTTGCACTCGTTATCCGCTGCACCAATTACCCCCCCCCCCCCCATATGTATCGCGCAAAACAATAAGCGAAAGTATGGTGGCCTTTCCAGCTGATGATGATCTCGGCGACAAAAACTCAATGCCTCGTTTTCGCGAAAGCCCGACTCAACGTAACCCTGAAACAACATTTTTGCGAGTCTCGCGCGTTACCACATATGCAAAATAGTCGATGGAGCGAGGAACCAGTACGTGCATTTCAAGAGAATCGCCTTTGATCGGCTCAGCTTCCATAAGTCAGGCTGACCGCTGTTCGGGACAAAACAGTCATTTTGTTGCTTTTCAGCGGATTCCTAGCTAAAATCACCCCACGCGATGAATTTACATGCGAATAATAGCTCGGCCCATTCAACTCATCAGTTAGCCGAGGCGTGCAAAAATATTTTCTCTATACTATGAAAGCCAAAAATTCGTGTCTGCCTAAACTTTCGAATGACACGAATTATAGTGAGTTGAATCGTTTGCATAGGATTATGATAAGCTTTACTCAGGACTTGAAAAGTCTTATCTGTCATTAATTCAACCTGAGACGGTCTGAGCCCACAAATTACGTGGTGTAACTACCCAAGTCCCCAATATAACAAGTCCACATAATCTTCAAATAATGGTCTTCCTCTTCGTTCGTGAAAAATTTGCGTTTACCCGGACGGGTCCATTCCAAATGGAAATATTGCGTAACGGTCATTGATAAGGTTTCTTTGGAACAGTAGGATAAGCTGAATTAGAGACAGCATTATCCGACAGTGCGAAGGATTCTCACTGAAATCTTGATTATGGATAGTTTTCAGAATGAAAAGAAGTCTAAAAGAAACCCTTAATCTCAGGTTACTGAGAAAAAAATTTTGGTCGTACGGCCTTGCGTTTTGTCGTACGACCAAAACGGTCTTCTGCCAGAGAACAATACCGATTTTGTCATCGCATCAATCTATCAGAACGGTTTTGCGATCTGGTATTACTGCTAGAATAGATAAACGTGGCCCATATTTCAAATGCTTCGATACTTGATGGAATCACAGTCACATTACGACTATCTCACCACAAAAGCCATCCAAATTTTTGCACCTAATGATACCGGTTGAGGATCAGGTTATTCACACAGATTGCTGCAATAATAAAATCATTTTGCTGAGGTGACAATATGGTAGCGGTACAACGGCAATACCACGTAACAATACAGTCGTATTGTTCAGATGGCAAGATTTCATTCTCAGTGGGTGTCTCACTGTTGCATCTTAAAATCGTTCTGAGTCTGACCATTAGATATATAAAAATAGCTCCTTTACTTCGTTTCAGGAAAACTCCATGATATTAATATGATTTGCACTGAATAAAGGTTCAACGTCTGAGACCGAAGCAAATTTTATCTCGTCCTAAGAACCGCGCGTTTCTTATGATGTCCAAACTATGTTTTGTGGTGAAAGCATTCAAAATTGAGAACTCAATCGCACCTAGTATCAATCATTTTGTGTACGATAGTGATTGCAGGAGTCCATGAGTCGAAGAAATCGTGATCATAAATCTATTTTAAGAGATAGATGCAATTCTTTCTCCATCATTCGCGAATTCCGAAGTATAATCTAACCTACACATCAAACGTAACAAATATGCATCGGTGAGACTAAGCGCTCTAACGTTCAGCCATGAAAAATGCTTCCTATAAGATCGAATCTCTCTTCAGATGCAGCGCTTGCTCATTTTGAAGATTTTGCGTCTTGAATTTGTTGCATCTTGCTCTAAGCACGAACTTAATCTGAGGCTCACCAGGAGAGTGTTTCAGATCCGGGTCACGGATTTGGCTGAAACTTTGGAAATAGTCTCCTTTTAGCCCCAAAAGACGAAACCCAAAATTATAGACCCTAACGCTCAAGCGTTTCCGAGCTACAGCCAAGGACATTAGCATTGCAGGTATACCTATATGTATGATTTTTAACATTGGCCTATATGGGCAATGCTAATGTTATTGGCTGTAGCTCAAAAACGCTTGGGCGTTAGGGTCTATAATTTTGGGTTTCATCTTTTGGTGCTAAAAGGAGACTTTTCCCAGAGTTTTAGCCAAATCCGTGATCCGGATCTGAAACACTCTCCTGGTCAGTATTTTTTTGCTCTATCAAGCCCACGGTTGTCCTCGAAGATTTAGGAGAAAATCGGAAGAACTGAGAATTGAATAATACTTTGTACGTGCACAACAATAAGAAGAAAGTTTCAATCAATTTTGGGAATATTCTTCATTGAATCATTTCAAGAATCGCAGGATTACTTTGGGTGTAATGTCTCGGCTTGATATTTTTTCATACGTGTAATGATGCGTTTACATACTGAAAACGAGTTTTCGGACACTACAAGATTAGTAATGAATCCGAGTATTATCTTATTGCGCCTCAATTTTGTGCTCATCTTGCGTCATGACGAACGAAAAAATCAGCGAACTGATCAGCGAAATGATCGCAGCGTTCGCTACTGAAAGAAATTATTATCAAATTTCTTCAGACTATGGGAGACCGTGATCCTCTTGTCTTTAGAACAATGCAAATTTTCATATGCAATTATTTATAATTGCATATGAAAATTTCACCACCAAGTCAGAGCTGTTTGCTTGAAGAGCCCACGTGAGCATATGAATAGCACAACAAAGCTATCAAAAACTTGAATGATATATTTCGACTCATTTTGGCATCGGGCGAAATGAGATTAGTATAGTACCATATCAGTACTTTTCGATTACTTCCAATCTTTTTTTAGAGATTCGTGGTCTGGGCTGGCCAAGTTTGTGCGTTAGGGAACATGAACCGGTAGCTTCTGGAATTTTGTTATCAACTTGGTGTCACTCATCCCTCACAAAATGAACATCCTGAGAATACAATAACACTTGGAGGCTCGCTCGAACAATTTGAAAATTTGATGGCTCATTTTAGACTATCTGAGGAACGATGAAATACTATAATTCATGAACATACAATAGCATACAATTTTGGGCGTTTTCCGACAAGTGACTTTCTTACAGTGGTGGTTCGCACCCTTCCACCATATGTCTCCCATCAAAATGACCTTCTCGAGGGTGACAGAGGTGAGATCTTTGCGAGTCTCTGCCGGATGTTTCCGGATTCTCCGAGATTTCCTTCGACTCCCTCATCCAAAAGTGTCAGTCACTTGAATCTAAAATGAATCCATCCTATTTGTCATGATTGCAGTGGACGATGCGACGGGACGGTACTCGAGTGGCTTCTACTGGGGCAACTCGTACTTCACGGGCTCGTCGACCGAGTGCGAGCACATCGGCCTCGGAGTCACAACTGGGGTGAGCTCGCTGACCTCCTCCAAGGACGAGCTCACCCAGCCCAAGTTCAACGTGAAACAGCAGAGGAATGTGCAGGCCCACAGGAGCGCCCTCCTCGCCAAGTTCGCCGACGACAAGCCGCCCTACCCGCTCGGCTTCTTCATGATCAGGATCGCCGTCAATGGCTCCTTCTCCCCGGTCGTAAGTTCTCCTTTTTATACGTTCAACTTATTCGAGCTCATTGTCACTGTCTAGTTTTCAAATGTTCGCAAATCCAACAGCATGGTATCCACTTGTGGTGGCTGAAAGTTTCTCGAAAGAACAATGAGCGGGACCGTATCTTGCGCGTGCGATGGCAAATCATTCACTCGTCTATTCGAGCAACCATGACTGTTAGTTCGGTACGCAACCCTCCCAAAAGCCCTTCTGGTTCGAGAAACTCGATACATCAGCACGATTTTGGGCTCGAATGGTGTGAGGCACATCCAATAATCAAAATTAATGAGGATTATTGTTTAAAAATTAGAGCGCAGTATGAATGAACAATAAAAACATGAAGTTCTTCGCCCTTTTCAATTTCTCCATTACGAGGCGGGAAATATTGATTTTTCGGGAGAACTTGTGGAGAGGTCAAACAAATTACTACACGGATGTTCTCCACTCTTTCCACAGGAAAATGCATCCTTAAGGAGTTACTCTTGATCAAAGTTACAATAACTGTATTTGTCTAAATAAATTTGCTGAAATTGTTTATAATGGATTCAAAATTTTCTCCTGAGCTATTTGGGTCGATTTTCAACAAAAAAGACTTCTTTTTTCCTCAATTAGATCGTTTTCAAATAACGAAAAGAGCGAATTTCGATACTACTTACCAGCTGTAAATGCAGTCATCATAACAGCACTGCATGAGAGTTGAGAATTGCGAAATTAACTATTTTCATAACTCGAAAAGGGTCGAACTCAGGGGAAAATACCAGGAGACCTTTTTCGTTTGAAATTGACCCTCAAGAATCAGGAAATTGATTTGAGCCCATCATAAAAAATAATTTTAGCGGATTCATTTAAACATATCCAATTATAACTTCGATCAAGAATAACTGCAAAAGGATCCGTTTCTCGGGTAAAAGCGTTGGATAATTTTGTGTGTATCTTTGAAAGATCTACAAATTTTCTTTGTACAAGCTTCCCCGAAAAACCAATATTTTCCGAGTTAGAACGGAAAAACCGGAAGTGGGCGAAAAATCCATGTTTTTACTGTTTACTCATACCGCGCCCCAATTTCATAAACTATAATTCTCATAAATATTAATAGTTGGATGTTCCACCTATGGTCCCAGCCCGAAATCGTGGCGATGTAAAGAGTTAAGCGAATCGAATTTCGAGGGTCGCGCACCGGTCATATCTCCACTATGCAGCGGACAAGGATATGGAGTCCCCACTCCTTCGATGAACTGTTCGATTGCAATACGATTTCATGTAGGTGCTAATCGCTTTTAAGAATTACAACGAGTCGTGCCGAGAGCATGGGATGCGCCTCGAGCCGGAAGCGTTTTTCTAATTATTTTAAAGCACCTGCACTGTCACAGAATCGATTGACACCCACACGAGCGCGATTCTCGGGATGAAAGATTCTTCAACCAAATACACGTATAGAATCTCATTTGAATCGAGCAGTCAATTAAAATACTCGTTCTGCAGGAGGCGGTGCGTGATGCTAAGATCGATGCCGGCAAAGTTTCGAGCATTCAAATTCAAGATACGCGGGCATTGGAATTCAATGACCCTCATCACTCTCGATCCCACATTGGGCGGGCATGCAAAATTGTGGAGCTTCCGTTCGATTGCGTTTGCGCTTTGATCCGTCTGCAGGGTTCAATCGTCGAACACCATTTTCTGAAATGAGATGAGTTCTTGCACAAATATTGAGGCCCCTCCCATCCGTGTAGGGCTAGTTAACTGTTAAGAGGATGTCGGATACCGACATTGTCGAGTTTTCGGATTTCTCGATGAATTTTCGAGATATCGGGATTCTACTAAGTAACGCCGATTTTGTATGGATCATAGAATCGGCGTTACTTGTTAGATTTTTGATATCTCAAAAATTCATCGAGAAATCCAAAAACTCGACCATGTCGGTAACTGTACAATATTGATAGGACTCCGACATCCCCTTAAGGCATAAGTAATAAGTAGTTCCGTAGAGATTTTGATATACCGCGTGGCACCACATTTGGAACTTCGAAGCTCCGGGAGAATTGAACAAAATGAGTTTTTCGTCGGAGTTGTCGTTCATGTCCGTGTGATACTGGTGGTGCAACCCTTGAATGCGAATCTGCAGATACCCAGATTGACATTTTTCAAAGCATCGCCAAATTAAAGTTCCAAAGCCCAGCTCAAACCATTAAGTCGATTCTGATTGCATTTACCGAGCCCGAGCTTTCCACGCTATTGTATATAGGGACTCTTGTGATACCGATGAGTGGGGACAGACGTTATCTATGCGCGAGCTTCTTCGTTTTCTGTAAGTCGAGAAAAATTAAACCCCCGCCAGTCTTTGGGACTGAGGTTGCACATTGTCGCGGATTTGACCCCCAAGTATATCAAAGTTGCCTCGGAACTTTTTGTCGACGTTCGTACGGAGAAGGCGTAATTTGTTTTGAATCGTAACAGCGGCTGCTCTCTGTTATGCGACGCACTCGGCGCTGTTACGTGTACCAAATGCACGGAGCATATATCATTGGCGGATCTAATTGCGGGTGCCGCCAACTTTTTCGATCTGGATGCAAATTTTTGATTGAGGAAAGTCGCTAGCCAGAGATGCGGAAGAATAAGCTAATCGGCAACGATGAAATGCCGTTCTGATGATTATCCTCACACAATGAACAAGTTCGCGTAATGGAGCAAATTTATAAATCCGACCTTGTCACTTGTGGCTGAGCTGGCTCAATGCATCCAATTCGCCCTGCCGAGCTTAATTCAGCGAGCTACTTTTTTTTATTCTCATGATAGAGCGGGAGCACCACTTTTCCCAAGTTTCAGGCGAGGGCAAGACTAGGGACTCAATCGCCTCGACTCAAAGGCAATTGTTATAAACAACATAGCAAATTCCGATGTTATAGGAGACCTAGCGAAAATAAGTTGGAATAAGTTGATTGGAAAAGATACCAAAAATTCTGTAAAGTACAGGAGGGGCTTGGGATTTAAATTGAGTAACGAAAGCGTGCTATTGAGGGTACGATCGAGCAGAAAGGCTCAAAAGTCAATCTCGTCTATATAATTGTAACGAGAATATCGTTTTGTTTTGAGCATTCCTCTGCAAATGGAGAGAAATCGAGAAAACAGACCATAAATGCTTTGACCTCCGATGCTAATCCAAGATTTGAACGAGATCCTGTAATATTTTAGTGTATCATTCAAAAAAGCTTGGTACACATTTTGATCCACTGAATGAAAATTCCTGTAGGATCGATCGCGGAAAAGTCCTTCGAAAAGTGGTATTTCAGATTAGAGGCTGACTATCGGCGTTTTGGTGCTTTCAGACCCGGCTGGTGCACGTGGGCGCCTGCCTGCCTTTTTCGTGCCACGCTGCGGACGTGGTCCTGCTGGCGCGGATGGCCACCGGATCCGAGGCCGCCTCCAACTCGTTCGTCGACCGGGTGCGCGACCAGCACAACTACTACGACATGTACACCGACCCCGTCTTCTGGGTCCTCTTGTGAGTCGAACTCGTCCAACCGTCGCTCTAGCCGTATTTATACGACAAAAGGGCCTGAGCAGTGCTGCCCACATATAAATGGCTTTTGATAACGATTGACCACGATTTCAGTAACACGAGCGCGGTGGTGCTGTTCCTGCTGATTGCCGGCACCAGCTACGACGTCTACCTGACCAAAAAGTTTGTGCGCAAGCAGCGGGTCAACTACGACCTCGAGAAGCACGTCAAGCTCGAGCGCTTCGCCAACGAGGCCACCGCCAAGCTGCACAACGGCAATGGTGAGAGATCCATCCCGCGTTAATCTTCGAAATCCTGATATCAAAATGCCCCCGCATCTTGTCTCCGACTTCACGAGAGTTGGAACCGCGTCGTATGTCACACAGCCAAACCATCGAGCGCGTCACCAGTACTAGTCGACGCACACTACATCATAGTCGCACTCAATGACGATCACTACTTGCACCGTTGCACGGGCAGAGTCACAAAATTCATTGACCTGCATCAAAACGTTCAATCACTAAGAAACTATTATTTTGAATCATTATATGCTGGGCGCGTATTCTCAAATCCACCAAGTTCTAAGTGTCTGTTTCAACCGCGTTGATGCTCAAATTTTTTACCGAGTCTATTCTATCTACGTGCTTGGTGTATAACGAAGCTCAACTTGCATAGAACCGATTCTCAGATCAGAATCACAGCTCAAGCATTTCGAGCCAGCTTGAAATTCTTGTTTCACCATAGCTTTTGCAACACTCGATAAGCGCGTGAGGTTCCCGTGAGATGGCGGATCGAAGCGGAACCCCAGGTGCACTCCCATCGGGCACTAACGAGATCCAAATTGGTGTTTCAGTGACGGAGCCGATCGTGCCGCCCACTCTGCCGGTCAACAACAACAACGACCACGAGGGCAGCCTCAGGACGCCCACCCCGGATCTGCTCAAGCTCAGTGAGGACTCTTTCTCATTTTGAATCGCGTAACCGAGACTTTTTTGCAGGGTCCCCTGCAAGCTCCACATAGAGCTTGCGAGGTCTGGACCGTTCATATTCCTAACCACCCTCATGTTGTATACAGTAGGGTATCCGTTATTTCCCAAGTTTCCCCGATCTCTCATGCCACCCCCCACAACCTGGTCATTTGGTGAGATATTGCGAGAAAAAAATTGCCGGGGACCTAGGTGAAGTTTGAGTACTGCCCCACCTAGAGCGTTTCTTATTTGAAATGTACCCTTCTAAATAAAAATTTGAGGCAATGATTCGCATTTACCGCGCATGCATTCCTTTCTACGTCCTCAAAAGTGTTTTCAGTCGATAGCGGGTGCAATTTCCTTCAAAATGACTACCTGAAACATTCAATTTGATACAGTAGAACCGGAGATAGCCTACTCATTTGCATCATCATCCAACTGAAAAACATAAAAGTGACTGAAAATGACCGTTTTTTGTTTTGTCGGTTTTTTGAGTCTGGTAAAAAATCCTGATAATTAGAGGTGGAACTGAGCACGGATTCTGTTTCTACGTTAAAAAACACATCGAAAACACATATTCACATCTTTAAAATAGACCGACTAAAAATCCGCATTTTTAGGACTCTTTGAGGAAACCCCTGTTTTACGGATTTGGTAACTCGAATTTATCAATCTTCAAAAACAGCGATAACATTAATTCTACTCCATCAAATTGACTTTTACAAGTGGTTATTTTGAAGGAAATTCCACTAGCTATCGATTAAAAAAACTCTCACAAGGGAAGTCCAAGGGGTTCGGGAGCTGGATCTGGCTGAAACTCTGGGAATCATTTCCTTTTGGCACCAAAAGATGATACCCAAAGCCGCAGAGTCTAACGCTCAAGCGTTTCCGAGTTACAGGCTCCAACCCATGCATTATAGTATATCTATATATACCGTTTTCCTGCATATATAGATATAGTGTAATGCATAGGTTGTGGCCTGTAGCTCGGAAATGCTTGAGCGTTAGGCTCTGTGGCTTTGGGTATAATCTTTTAGTGCCAAAAGTAGATGATTCCCAGAGTTTCAGCCAGATCCAGCTCCCGAACCTCTTGGACTCTCCTTGTCAGGTATATACATAGAAACACGCAGCTGTGCAAGAAATGCTGATTACTGAATCAAAATTTGTTTTGAGTCCATTATTCAGACAGGAACGCTTCAGGTGGGACAGCTCTTGAACATCACCTAGGTCCACGAAAACTTTTCTATCGCAATATCTCAACAAATGATTAGGTTGTGGGGGTTGGCCCGCGGAGGATCGGAGAAACTTGGGAGATAACGGACACCCTAATATACAGTTTGTCGCAAGGCACTCACACGAATCTCGCTTGAACTTGCAGACGCGGCGCAGGAGCTGCTGCTGTCGTTCTCGGTGCGGGCCAACATGCGGGTGATCTGCGACCGCGAGGTGGGCCGCGACACGCTGAGCACGGTGCACGGTCTGCGGGCTCTCTCGATGGCCTGGGTCATTCTCGGCCACACGTGCATAATCGTGTTCAAGTACTCGGACAACATGGAGTACCGCAAGGTCGTGGAGAAGCGCTTCCTGTTCCAGACCATCCAGAACGGCGCGTTCAGCGTCGACACGTTCTTCTTCATGGGCGGGCTGCTCGTCAGCTTCCTGTACTTCCGCACGAACGCCAAGGGCGACCTGAACAGGCTGACCCAGGGCACGCGCGGCTTCCTCGAGGGCCTGCTCAAGTTCCTCGGCTTCCTCGCGTACAGGTTCTGCCGGCTCACCGCGCCCTACATGTACGTGCTCGGGCTGACGCTCGTCTCGATGAAGTGGTTCAACGCGAACTCGGTGTTCGAGCCGCCGACCGCCGACCACGAGAACTGCCCCAACTACTGGTGGCGCAACCTGCTCTACGTCAACACGCTCTTCCCCGTCGAGCAGATGTGCATGCTGTGGAGCTGGTACGTGGCCGACGACACGCAGTTCTACATAGTCGGCGCGGTCATCCTCATCGTCGCGACGAACCACCTCAGGCTCGCCGCCTTCTGCCTGCTCAGCCTGATGCTCGGCTCGTGGATCACCACCGGCTACATCGCCCTCGTCAACAACCACATGCCCAACACCGACGACCCGCTAGCCCTCTTCGACAAGATCTACGACAAGCCGTGGACGCGGGCCGGGCCCTACCTCATCGGCATGGCCGTCGGCTACTTCCTCTTCAAGACCGATCGCAAGCTCAAGCTGTCCAAGGTATGCGAATTGGAGAACCCCCCCCCCCCCCTTGCGAACCATCGCCCCGACTCCTGGTGCTGATTTTGTTCTTTTGCGACGCGCAGGCCGCGGTGAGCGTGGGCTGGTTCCTGTCGAGCGCCTGCGTGCTCAGCCTGCTGTTCGGCCTGTACGAGACGGAGCTGTCGCCGTGGGCCGGCGCGGCCTACTCGGCCCTCAGCCACAGCGCCTGGGCCATGGCCCTCGCCTGGGTCGTCATCGCTTGCAGCACCGGATACGGAGGTGAGAACCACATAGCGTTGACGGGCGCGCCAAATCGGGCCCAATCGACACAGCTGTCCCGAGGCCCTTGGGCCCAATTGGGGGCCGAGACACAATATCGATCCTCGATCGACTTCTAAAATTATTCTTCGGGTCGGCAACGATTTGACCAACCAGCCACGATCATGCATTCTTGCTTTTGCGTCTTAATCACGAAATTCCATGACGAACATCATAAGCTCTCGAGTGGCTGACCCGAAATTGGAATAACTCTATCGAGACGGGAGATAGATGAATTATGTTGATTGTGCTCGTATAGTCACGACCGTGCCACTGCGACCGTTCAAGGCGATGCGCTCATGCACTGTCCACGCTGAAAGTTATTCGCACTTTTATCCAATTCTCTGGCGACTTGAGCAAAACAACGAGAAGATGAATTCAAGATGGATGATAATAAGTATTCGTCTTTTCCTCATTTAGTCCAAATCGCAAGTGTATCGGACAAAAGTGCGAATAACTTTGCATGTTGCGGGCCGTCTACGCCGGCCTTAGGCCTAAGGCCGGCGTAGACGGCCCGCAACATGCTAGATTGCAGCTGGGCAACTGTAAAAAATCATATATACCTCGTGCCACAATCGCTTCGTTTGCAGCACTCGTCATGAAAATCTGCGATTGCA
Organism: Eretmocerus hayati; assembly: GCA_029851415.1. Taxonomy (NCBI): domain Eukaryota; kingdom Metazoa; phylum Arthropoda; class Insecta; order Hymenoptera; family Aphelinidae; genus Eretmocerus; species Eretmocerus hayati. The sequence continues at coordinate 191,042,794 of CM056742.1, read as the reverse complement.
TGCGGCACTCGGGTACATAATCTACTATTTTGACAGTATATTGATCGAGAACATCCCTGCATCTTTTTTACAGGCTACGTGAATGACATCCTTTCGGCTCCAGTGCTGTACCCTTTCAGCAGAGTTACGTATTGTGCATACTTGGTTCACCCCCTCATCATCAGGATGACGGCAATGAACATGGACTCACCCCTCCACTTAGCAAAAGGAAATATGGTGGGTTGAGTTCTTTGAAATTATACTTTTAAATTATACTGACCCAAAAAGCCGAAGCTTGCGTGGATCCACATGAATCTCTCTAAGGATTTGATAGAATTTCATCAACGAAGCATCCATGGTTGTAAATCGTTAGAAGCCCGAGGAAAGTCATTTTAACCAACGATCACTTCGTTCAATGATTTTTGCCTAGAGAATTATTCTGTACCCGGGAAACTTGATCGCCTATTTCAAAAAATTTTGGAACTGCTTGCTACATTAAATATCTTCTGCGTATCGTGGTGAGGTTCCCTCAAACTTCAAAGATTATACAAACGGTGACAGATGATGAGACTGTTGTCAGTTTTCATTTATTTAAAAAACTCCTGCGAAAAAGAAAATCCACCAATTTTTGCAAATGAGCTGAGCTGTTAAAACATAATTATGTACCCAGACGCTTTTGATTCATAAGTGCAATATAGAACAAAGTTATGACGTCGGTGTTATTTTTATTTTTCAACTCAAACACATCGTCAATATTTCTTGGTACTCGAACGCAACATTTCAGGATTAACCTTCTACCTAAGTGCAAGTATATAACAAATAATGAGCTGACTTCTACATGATTTCGGAGGGATATCATCCATTTCATCCTCTTCTTTTCAAGAAGTCGGGTCCCTATTTTCTACATAATATGGCGAGTGAGATCATCACGATTCATCAACCAAATTATACTTGTTAAGAACAAACTGATAGTGGATTTCAACACATTGACTCGGTGTCATAATGATTTGATCGAATACTGATTTTGTTGACGCTTCATTGTGATACAGTCATGGAAGCGTATCACCAAATATATAAGACATTTTCCATTTTGCGTATTCCAATCATAGCCCATGAGTTTCCATATTCTCCTGCATGCAATCCTCATTCTCCTATGAAAATACTCAACCATCATCTAGATGAAGTGTGTTTACCGTGTTTTACTTGTTACAAGCCATAATCCTAAAACAAGCCGTATAGAGAGCCGAATTTGGAAAATATAAGCCACTCCCAAAAATGAGTCGCTTCGAAAAATAAGTCAAACCCCCAAAATATAATAGAATAGTCAGGAATGTGCGTGGGAACTTCAACAAAGTTTGAAAGAGGTTATGCTTCATGGGTCAAGAAAGCATGGGATAAAATAGAGCACTGCGGAAAATTCAATGCTCGCAGCCAAAGAAGAAACCCTCATAGCGATGCATGAGAGAATTCGCGCGGTGCTCTTGGCAAAATTGAGATGCGGAGATGATATTCCGAGAGAAGACGACATACTTCAGTCACTTTTGATCCGATTTAAAATTTATCTCACATCCTAAATAACATCTCATTCTCATATGATTCCAAGCGATATATGTTCGACCTATTTTAATACTAATGTATACAAATAAATTTAGAGATTTGACGATGAAAAACGTATCGTATGGACCATCCGCTAGTCGTCCGCATCCCTCCTTTTTCGAAAATATAAGCCGTCCTGCTAGGACAAGCCATCCTCTTATTATAAGCGATTGCTTCCCCACAAAATTTTATAGTAGTAGTTTATTATCACAATATCATCGGAAGCATCATTATTTAATTGAGAAATTTTTTATCACGAGAAGAAAACATCATAATAATATTGGGTTAATCATATTTTTGCAGGTAATCATGTACTTCGGACAAGTGGTTGCATCCTACATTCTGTCTTTCGTAATATCGCTCGCGTTTGAGGCTCCAGTCGTCAGTATGCTCAAGATTTTATCACCAAACAAAAGAAATCGATTACAATAGTGTTGAAATAATTAGATGTGTAACTATTTTTATTGCGAACCACGACGTTGTTTTTTAACCGATATCTTTGTTGTAGTGAATCTTGCACGCGCTGTGTGGAATGATCATCTTTCTTCACTGGAAGGTTTTTGTTTTTAGATGTATGAATGAGGAACGGACCAAATGTAAGCAAGACAATAAGTGTTTCTTTTATATGTGTATAGTTGAATAAGAGTAAAATAAATTATTTGTACTTATACAGCCCGATTGTCATTTCTCCTGAACCTCATCTACTCCTCCCGAGCAGCATCAAATTTCACAAGTTTTGCACAGACTTCAACTACTGCAATGATACTAGCATTATGCTGAAAATGTCATGTAGAAGACAAATCCATCAGATTTTCGGAGACGTTCCCAGGGAGCTGATTCAACCTGACTCTCTATAACCCGGTGTATCCTGCAGGACACGTGGACAATATCATTCATCTGCCACGATATTACATGTCTTTTAAGGGCCGTCCATTAATTTGTTCCGATGCTTGACCATCTATTTCATGTCGAGTTTGAGGCCGACTAATAGGTAGTTAAATTGCCCTCGAAATTCGATCACTAAGTGGCTAAACTCGGTACAACACGACGATTTTGGGCTTAAACGATAGATTTTACATCTAATAATCAAAAGTAACGACAATTATTGTTTAAAAATTGGGACGTGGCATAAATAAAGAATGAAAACATGCAATTTTTCACGTCTTTTTCGATTTTCCCCATAAATCGGAAAATATCAAATATTCGGGAAAATGTGTAGAGAGATAACTTGTAGATCTTAGAAAGATCTACAAAATTGATGTGTACACTTTTTCTCGCAAATTGCAACCCTTTGGAGTTATTCCCCGTCAAAGTCAAAATCGAATTTGTTTAAACAAATTCGCTGAAATTGTTTATAACGGGCTAAAAATATTTTTCTAAGATAATTTAGTGAATTTGGAGCAGAAAAGATCCCTAGGTATTTTTTCCTAAACTTGATCGTTTTCGAGTAATGAGAATGGACTTCATGACTCTCAACCCCAAATGCATTCATGAAAGCGCCGCTTAAGGGTTGCAAGTCGCGAAATTGGTCATTCCCATTACTAGAAAACGATCAAGTTTAGGAAAAAATACCTAGAGATCTTTTCTGCTCGAAATTCACTAAATTATCTTGGAAAAATATTTTTAGCCCGTTATAAACAATTTCAGCGAATTTGCTTTGACGGGGAATAACTCCAAAGGGTTGCAATTTGCGAAAAAAAAGTGTACGGATCAATTTTGTAGATCTTTCAAAGATCTACAGATTATCTCTCCACACGTTTTCCCGAATATTTGATATTTTCCGACTTATGGGAGAAAAATCGAAAAAGACGTGAAAAATGGCATGTTTTCATTGTTTTTTCATGCCACGCCCTAATTTTTGAACAATAATTGTTGTTACTATCGATAATTGGATGTAAAACCTATCGTTTGAGCCCACAATCGTCCTGTTGTACCGAGTTCAGCTAGTTTCTCTCACCAGAAATGTCTTTTGGGGAGAGATTCGACTACCTATAATGGTTCATATGTTTCTAAACTAATTGCAAAACAACAATCAGACGAATTTTCAAATTGGTGAAAATGTCTCCTTATTGTAAATATGTACGAGCCCTATTTTATTTCATTTCGTTTTCTAAGATTGTGATCAGGTCTGAGTTCATGCGGTGTTTTGCAGTGATGTAAACGAGACCTCTTTAACCAAGACTACATGTCCAGAACACTCACAAATATCCAAAATTGTGAGAAATCTTAGCACCACGCTTCACATGACCTATCTAAAAAGTGATGTTCTTCGATCGTGTCTTCGATGTTTTACGAGATTCTACGGGTATTGAGCATTATCGGAACCTCCGGAAAAGTAAAACAATTGGATAAATAAGATATTCATGCGTTTTCAGACGATCTGGGTTTTCAGGGGTTAATTGGCTTCAGCATCGAGATATCGAATATAAGGTTTTTTAATGAGAATCCCAGAGACATTGGACAGCAGCATTTTGTTGAGTTCTGTCCCAGCAAAATTATACTCATGTTTACTGATTGTTTTTGATAACAGTATATTATTTGATCAAATTATTACTAGTCAATCAACAGTACAAAACAAACTACTAGCTTAAACTTAATCTCATCTTATAATTAGAACACATTTGTTTAAGACCAAAATCAGCAGAGCATATAAATTTGGGATATGGTATTGGATTTCAAATTAGAACTATCATGAGGCACCCTCAATTGCCACTTCTGTGATTGAATCAACATGGAATGGCCCATCAGTAACAAACTTTTGCAGTCTTTGCATTGTTTGAGAGTCAAACACATTTGGTACTGATTCTGTGAGATTTTTAACTATTTGGAATTTTATCTCCTTACACTCTTTAAATGATTCAATATTCCTATCCAAAAGAAATTCTATAAGACCAGGGTGCTTAGCCATGTATTCTTGAGCCCACATCTGAGATGAAATTACTGAAAGGACTTCCAAACTTGCTTGTCTCATATCAGCAAATGGTTGCTTGCACAAAGAAGACAATACTTTCAATGGTTCTTCACAAAGGGAATCAAACCAATATTTAATAAGTGAGAGTATTCTGTTATCATGATCAGACTTATCCAAGTTGAAAATTTGCACCAAATTGTTCAAAGCTCGAACTCTGAGATCAGAGGGCATGGTTTGAATAATATTACCTATCCTTTTCATAGCCAAGGGCATTGAGTCACCAAGGTTTTGGACAGCATATTTCCCTTCAACAGAGGAAGATATATAACCAAGAGTATCTAGTGCTACACCTAGAATAGTCTGGTCCTCACCCTGGATTACTTCAAACAGAGCTGATATGACTACTGGATACTTTGAGAACATTTCGTTGGGAGAGAATTTTGCTACATTTCCAAAGAATTTCATCAAACCCGGTATAAGCAAATTAGACAGAGGTGTTTCATGAGCTTGAGATATTTTTTGAACCAAGTTGGACAAGACTCCTTGTTCCTCTAGGAATTCAAGGCCTTCTTTTGTCAGCGCAAGTTCAATCAATACCTCTAAAACATTTAGTTGTAATAAGATATCATCTACATCAAGCATAGAAATAAGGCTCTGTAAGAACCCTGATTGGATTGATGCTTGAAGATGTTCCTTACTATTTTTGGCAATGTCCACTACAACTTCATAAGCTCTGAACTTGATTGTATCATTTTGGCATAGTAATTTAGCGATTGCTCTAAGCAAAACTCCAGAATATAGAATTTTCATACCATTCTGATTCTTTCCAATCTTCTTTAGAACCTCCATAGCATGCTGTGCAGTCCCAAGATGTTCAGTAGTGACCGTTTCCACCACAGTCACAAGCAAATCAAGTTTTGATAGCAGTTGAGGTAGAGATTCAGGATCAGATGCAGCCCTTGAAATTTCTTGCAATGCAAATGTTTTTGCAGAAATTAACTTGTGATGTAACAGGCAGTGGATTTCTGAGGTATACCTCCACAAAATTTGACCTGGTGGAGATGCTTGTGATATAATGTGTAAGGCTTCACAAATCTGTTCCATGGCATCCCTAGAAAGATGTTTTTCATGTCAGTAATTCGTCTAAATACTTTCTTCTCCTGCAGTTTCATTTAATGATGATATTTTTCAAGACTTGTTTCAACCTGCATTGTTTTAACTAGATTTTCTAAATTTCACTTACTCATCATCATTTGAGGTTAGTCGGCTAAACAATCTGCTCAAATCTAAATTTCTCGTTGTCACTGCAGCTTCGTTAGAGGTCAGACTGCCAAATTTCAGACGTATTTCGATTAAAAGATCTTGTCTTGTTTTGACATCGCTGAGATCATTAAAATGATTCAATTTTTCCGAAAACCACTCGCTCATGGCTGTATGATGACTCGCGAACTCAGCGGCAACTTGACGGCATGTAAACAAAAGTTCAAAAGTAGCACAAGAATGCGGCACTTTTGCGAATCTCGATTTCACTATTGCAAACTGTACGGCGACAAAAACACCTCACGTGAATATAACGAACAAACTTGTATTTGGAGCACGGCCACTGCATGCACTGCACACCACATTACAACATATATATAGTTCGCCAACCAAATCAGGCCGAATAAGAACAAATGTTGTAAATTGCGGACAAAAACTACTGAGACGACACCAATAATAGAGGTGCACACTCCAGTGTGCCTCCCAGAAAAGAAGTCCGATTGATACTTTGAGAAATCATTTTGCATGGTAAATAAGGTAAATAAGCACATATCCGAGGAACCTCGTGTTCAGAGTTCGCAACAGGACCTGCAGTTATTGCTGCTCATTGCTGCTCGTGTTCATCCTCGTGTTGAAGTACTATCCAAATCCGTTATAATTCGTTACATACTCCTAATTTTTTCCGAGACTAAAATTTATTCTCTTTCTCTCATGAATATTACTTCAATGGTCAAATTCGATCATGGATTGTCATACGGTAGTTTCGTGCATGTGGTCATGGTCACCCGTTTCTATTGTTGTCATTAAATTCAGACATTAGGTTCCATACTCCGTTTTCTATGATTCTTGATGGATTCTCAATCGATTCCTTGGATCGGTTCGCAGTGCAACTCTCTATGCCTGTCCTCTAATCTAATCACTCCTGATCACTCTCTCTTAAGTAATTGAAGTGTGATCCCATCACTTAGTCAAACTGAGATTCCTTTCTCCAATTAGTGAAAACCAAATCATCTTTAGGCTCGTGTCTGAGTTTCAATAATATCTCTCAATATCAAATCAGTTAATTAAATGATTCATCTTACATTTTTGTAAAATGTTCTAGAGGAGAACCAATGCCAGACTTCAATGACACAGCGTTGGAGACGCAACTGCGTCGCTACTTATATCTTGGAAAAGAAACTCCTGTGTTCCAACCTGGACACTGGTTCAGTCATGACTATTACGAGATCAAAAATATTCCATCTGTAGAAGAGTTGGCAGTCAATCCACTCAAGCATGATGTCATCATTTCCTCCATCATAGAGGTAAAACACTGGACAGTGTCACTCATATGCTCCTTATGCTTTACTTTCACTCATTCAAATCATGATTTCAGACTCAAGAAAAAGAGCTTGTTCAAAACCCAGAAACCCTGGTATTTACCCTTGCTGTGTGTGCTCAGCAAGAAAAAAATGAAATATTACGCCAGAAAGCTTATGACGCTGTCCAAAAAATTTGCAAATCACCAGAGCACTTTATATTATTCATCAAGTTTTGTTCCAAAATTAAAAAAGAGAGTGGGACTTCTAAAAGTGGTTGGGGACATGGATGGAGGAGGGTGGTGAAGGATTGGTATCTCTCAAAAAGTCCAATGGAGCTTGCCAAAATTGTTACACAGTACAAAAGTCGTTATGGATGGAAACACAAAGATATTTTCAAATTAGCTCACATAACTTCAACAGATGCAGGTAAATTGATTAGTTCCAAATTCAATTTTCTATCCAAGTTTGGTGAATAGCTAGATTGTCACGATAACTTTGATGCAGATAAGAAATTGATCATCACATATACTATGTTTGGACTGGAGAAGGCTAAATTGGTTAACACTGGAAATCCATTGAGTGAATCTCAAGAGGAATTGATCAAGTTTTTTCAATCTATTGAAGATTTCAAGCATTGTGAAGATGAAAATAGTTCTGCAGCGATGATTGATTCACTAGATTTGTCTTTGGATCACGTGCCAGGCCACATGTTGAAATCTGAAGAGGTGAGGAATATAAATAAGAGATATTGTTCCACCAAATTGTAATCTATTACAAGTTGTTAACATTAATACTTGCAGGTGTGGAACTCATTGGTTTCAAAAATGAGTCTGACTGAAATGCTTACCAATCTACAACGAGTACATAACTTGGGATTTTTGAATCAAAATGGAGTAATTCTACCGAAGGTTATAGATTTAATGACCGAACAAAATGTTTCTAAAGAAAAAATTCATCCTGCTGTGTTCCTAGTGACATTGAGGAACTATGAAAATTGTGGCAAGTGAGTGATCAGTCATCAATTTTACTTACTTGATTAATGGAATAATGTACTATACTAAAGATGCATGTTTCAGACCGTTGTCATTTGAAAAAAGAAAAATGAAGGAACAAGCCAAGAAACCATTGCCGCCACCTCCGCCAGTCAATAAAAAAGTTTGTGATGCACTCAACAAATTACTATGTCTATCATTTTTGGTATGTAAACGTTGACATCTAGTATAGATCAATTTGCAATATTCATTCCTAGCTCAATTTTTTCTTGAAATTTCAGCATATACAGCCCACCAATGTTCACTACATGGTAGCTATCAATACTAACAAGGCTTTGAGAGAAAGTGGCTGCTGGCATAGTGGCAACGTGAATGCGGCAGAAGCAGGCGCTTTGATTGCACTGTCTCTGCTGCGTGCAGAAAAAAGTGTCATCATCTCAACTTTCCGAGACGATCGTATCGAGTGTATTGATGTTGACGTGAATTCAACTCTAGTACAGTTGATGAAGAAGTTGGAGCCAACAAATGTCGAGATTGCTGATCTAGGCAAACCGATACTTTGGGCTGCCGATAAGAAAAAAAGCGTGGATGTCTTTATCAACATAGTTGATCAAATTTCTCTGAAATCAGATGGTTCCGAGGATGCGATCAAATCATACAGATCCAAAATGAGTCTCCCAAATGCAAAGTAATTCTCATTTTAATCTCTATGTAGCTATTTTCAAGATCAAATATTGCGACCGTATCGATTTGTGCACTCTGTGAATCAATTTTATTGATTTTAATGGGCCGCTTATTACTCCGCATTCGTGTTAACTGTTCTTCATCAATGTCGACTACATATTTTGTCACTGTTTCAGATTGGTGAATTGTGCACTGTGCAGCTCAACGGTGTATAAAAAGGAATCCTATGACAAGAATATCCTCTCAATATGCGGCTTTGATGATAAGGTACCGAAGATCATCGAAGCTTTTGCACGGTCCTACTTCTAGAAAGTCAAATAGTCTACCACTTTATTAATTTACAAAACCTTCTTAAGAATAATTCCAAATGATTTCAAACAAGAAAAAAGAGGACACCAACTCTGTCGAGGTATTTATGCAAATAAGTATTTTATTTACCGGAGTTTTTTCATCGTAACAAGAGCCATGTATTTAATAGTATCTTGATATTTTTCCCATACTCGCGAGTCATAGATACATTCCTTTTGAAATGACCAGTTAGTTGTTAGATAACTCATTCTTGCCTCAACATTTAAAATCAAACTTATAAGAGAAATGAAGTAAGAGTCTGGGAATGTAGTATCAGATGTATGATTCATGCTACTTCATAGAGTGAAATTTTGTTGGCTCATGAATGAACATCTAGATCTTCAACGTTTATACTTCAAGGAAATAATCTCATCTGAAAAAGCTCGAATTGAGAATTTTTTCTTGAGAGTCTCTGTTATTGCCAGTCATAGGATTTTGATTAGTGTGTAATACTTACATCGTCCGCGGTTAAGTGTAGCACGTTTTTTGGACTGTTTTCCTCCTACAATATTACCTTTGTCGAGGTTCAGACTATTCTACTTGAAAATTGTCGAAATCAAAACCAGGATGATGAATTTGCTCACACCCTATGCGAGTCGGTTATGGAATTTGATGTAATATTCCTAGCACATGTAAGTGCTAACTTGAACATGGTGCATTATCCGCATAAACGTAAATAAGGGAACTATGAAAATGTTATGAGAAGCTTACAGTGTTCTACAGTTGTAATATCTGTTCAAGCATCTAAAGTTATGAAAATTATCCTTGGAAATCACGACAAAGCCCTCGTTTTGTGGAATTTGGTCAAAGTCTGATCTAATCACGAGTTGCGTACTGTACTTGGTATAAGATACATTGTTTGGACTGGCGCGCCTCTGATGCTGTCGTAGAAAAAAAAGAAGTCAAAATAGAGTAGGTTGACTAAATACAGTATCTAAATTTTTCGATATCGTCAAACAAGTGAATGTTCTATAGGTACGTGATTGAAGGAAGGCCCCCCACTGTGATATTCATGTAGCTCCAAAGAGTATATAGACATACATAAGTATATAATTTACCAGTACCTTCATACCTGCCATATCTAAAATGAAGCAGATCGAAAAAATAAATGGAATGTGCTACTACTAAATACTGTGATAACGAAAATACACTGTTTATATTATCCAAAAAGGGGCAGAATGATTAAAATATATTTCCACGATCAGAGGCGCGTCTTAGTCCGTTATCTGTTGATTAATACCGCTATACTTCGATTCCATGCATAGTCTTTGTTGAAAAAAAATGTCAAGAGATATTTCAAATAGTGTACTCATTGCTGCAAGATCAAAGAATTTAAAATACACCAACTCTCATTGTAACACAACATGGAGAAAGTAAATTTCAATCGAGTTTCGGACCCGTTCCGTCGTATAGTTTTGAATAAAAAATTCAATATGATTGAGAATTCTCGCTAATCTGTGATGGCTGAGCCATGGAGCCTGGAGCAAAGGTGATTTTCCGACATGTGATCAGCGCAAAGATAGTACTAAAGAATAGAATAGAGTATCAGTCGTCGTTTTAAAACACCACTGAAGATCGGCTAGCGCTTCGATCTCGTTTTTGAACCAAAACACCTCAAAGACGTACTTTGAGTCAGATTTGACCATCAGCAATTTTGATGACAATAGTCGAGGAATCGATAAACCAATTCTTCCATGTACACGTGTAGTGCGTGGTCCGTTAAACTTTGATCCATTCACGTAGAAAACTCTTTACAGAGCACAAGTCATCCGTACTCGCTCGAATCGATGGTATATTTGAAAATTGAGAGAATATTCTTTGACCCCCTCTTGATTAGTATCGTATAAGGACTCGATTCGAGCTCAACTGTTTTGATTAACTTGTATTCATATCGATTCCACCACGAACAGTGCCGGCGCATCGCTCATCGTCGTGCGCCTTCTGATATTTTGGAAAAGTTCAAAAGCAGCCTTCAATTTTCAATGCCCCAAGCTTCTCTTGATGTGTAAATAAATCAGGTATCATGATATTATGATTATTGGTATATTGCGAGGATGTGACTATCAATATCTTTGCGCTTAATTACTCACATTGGTCAAAACCACGCAAAACGTAATCTCGTCGAATCTAACACTTGAATTTTGCGATGACGGTTTGAAATTGATCCGGAGGAGAATCTTCACTGCTCTTTTAGTTCAGAAACGAGACAGAATAAATCGTTTCGAATGAATCTAAACTTTTGATTAAATTTGAAACTCGTTCTGTTGAATCAATATCTAAAATGAAAATATGCGATTTTCTTGTTGCTGAGTTTTGTTTTCTTGTTCTCTGTTGCTCTTCAACAGAAACCAAAATCTGAGATTATTAACTTATCTCTACTCTTAATTGCGACATCTTTGCGAGTGCTGGAATCTTTCATTCTTTTTTTGTTTGAGCTGATTCGTGCCAAGGATGAGAGATGGATTTTAATTAATTCAAATCAACACTTTTGTCTGGAAAATAATCATTAAAAGGTGGGAACTGTAAAAATGTTCTGAACAAAACGAATTCTCGGAATCTTGCAGCATTGGTCGATTTATCAATAATGAAAGTTTGCTATTGGAACTGGCTCATGGTCTTGCATGTGGATTTCGTTACGAAAAAGTCGGTAATAGTATTTTTTAGATGAATTTTTCCCAAATGAATGTCGTGGATATTGCCGGAACATTACGGAAGCGCTTGAAGAGATTATTTACGCTAGCAAATTGCTGAGTGAAATCTCGTTGACCACTTTATCAATATACTAATATTAACATTAACATTAACATTAATCTGATAAGACCTTATACCAAGCTTTTTTATAAGAAAAGAGATATGCAAAAAAGACAAAAAAAATGAGGTATATGTAGATGTATAACGTTTGTGCAAGCGTGTTCTCTATATAACATCGCTTCGCCCGTCTTATCAAACCAACGCACTAAAAAAAACGTATTCACATTCATGAAGTACATTCGACTCTGCTTTCGATATATGTGTAAAAAATTGTACGTAATTAGTAAAATCTGTCTCTTTAGTCTCTGGCGAAACGCCACTGTGGAATATAATTTTGGTTGTCTTCGAAATATAAATTAGAATAATGCAGCTCTACTCCGTATTGAGGAAAATCGATGCATTTCGAATATTGTGACAATAACGCTCAAGATCGAAAAATAATTTAGAAAAGAAACACTCCTTATCGATGATACTGTACGTCGAACGAGAAATTCATGACCCGAAAAAAGTGGTAGAACCATTGAACTATTTTTAAAAATGTGGAAAAGTTTCGTCAAAGACTAAACGTGACATCCTCGTACTTGATAATATTCGGCTCTAAGTATTTATCAGAAGAGCATCGAGTAGAGCAATAGCTTTTCCAATGCGCTTCAAGCGAATTCGAAGTACGACTATGAATACTTAGGAAGGAAGTGAAGTAGAGGTAGAATATGTAGAATATCGCATTTCCCTACGAGACCCACCAGGTCTTGCGGGTCAAAGTTTTTCAACCACTTTTGTCGAGGGTGGTCGTGAAAAACCAGGTCTCGCATTCTGATTTTTCGGCGATATCGAAATTTTCAAGATTTCAACTTTTTTAAAGCAAGTATTTACTCTCGGTGCGAAACGAACATACAAGGGATTTTCTTCAGAAAGCAAAACATTATTATTGATCGAAGATGCGAGAAAACTGTTACACCTGTGTAAAGACAATCGACAAGCTACCCTTTATCGCTACAGAATTTGAAAATTCTCTTAGGACATATGATATTCAAGTATCTGACCATATCTTGATTGAATCAGTGAATAGGTGAAGAGAGAATTGTTCTGGTAGGTAGTAGAGTCAGTTTGGTTTTTCCATTATTGGTGAACTTCTCTTGTTGGATCACCGTGGCGCTGCAGGTCAATTAGTATATTGCCCTTTCCTCAAACATCGCGCAACGATGCACGTTACATCTGACTTTTAATAGTTAGTAGGACTTATCTCATGAACGATTAATAATACACATTAGTCTATACGTAGAGTCGAGGTTTTGATCTTAAGATAATCATTACTCGCGGAAGAAGCTAAGAGTACACTTTCTCTTGTGATAGCGATTACTGAATATATCTTATGGAGTCGTGACGTACTACTATTTATTTTCCGCTAATCATGCTCTCTCTATGATTTATTTTTTCGAGTCAAATTATCAATGGGAGAAGAATCGTTGCGTGTATCCGAATCCCCGTGTTCCTTCATTTCATTTCTCTACTTTATCATCTTCTCATTACGACCTCAAAATCATTGGATATTAGGGCTCGAGTGAAGCCTTGTTTCCAAATCTCGCTTCATGTACAGTAGAAAACATTTTGATTCTCAGTGGGCGTAGTAAGATTATTATCTCAGCAAGGTGACTGAAGAGTTGTGGAATTTTTTAATTTGTCAGCTTGAAATAAAAATAACTCGGCACAGATTGCTTCTTGTTAAATCTATAGAAGCAATCAGTACTCACAGAATGTCTTCTCTCCTGAGGCGATAATTTCGAATTTGGCGTGAATTTTATTATTTACAACACATCTGGAATCAAGCACCGAAAATATTTGCCTCTTTGTCGCCGTCGTAGAACGGTTCTGTCCTTAATCTCCCTGTCGCGCTCACTTTTTGGCGCTGGCTTTTCTCTGTGGAAAACAATAGAACGCAAAAGATGCCCTTCAGCTCATTTCTCGCTAAATACCTTATGCCGTGATGAATTCTCGTAACGTATGTTTGAAAAAATATATTTGCAGAAATTTTTTGTAGCTTACATACGGAAAACGTCAATCGCACCCAAAAACGTCACGCCAATCTTACACTCTGCTGGCAGAAATTTACGCGCCCTAACTGCAGGTGTGCGATACTCTTTTTAGGCATAGATTAAAGTAAATCCGTCTTTGGCAGGCGAAAAATTTCAAATGTAAATTGATCCTTGCATATCTTGTCACTGGAAATGCAAAAATGAATTATAATAATTAAGCATTAAGTGAAACGAGTACGCCTACCTTTCGGCCTTAATCATTTATACATTAAGTGAATCTCACAAAGTATCTTGAAAGCATAAAATAAAGCGTATGGTTCATTATTTCTATCAACTTGCAACTATTGGAAGAAATTTTGCCAGCCCTTGACGAATAACTGTTGAAAAAGAATGCATCGGAATTACGTGAAAGGAAGCCTTTTAGAACTCACCGGTTATAGTGACTTGTAGACAAATTTCAAAAATACCCGATCGTTCATAAATTTCTAGCTGTGTAAGTATTAGCAATAGCTAGACTCACAATCTAGAGTCAAATGAGTACAGTTGTGCGATATATCGCTGAACTTCCTTTTAGCATTAGAAAATATAATATCGTACCGACGACCACTCTCATCTCATCTGGACCATAGTTCTTCACCCCAAGAGTTTGTCATCCTACCACGCGCGTTCGCACTGTTGACAAGCAAATTGTCGATGGTGTGCGATGATACATATTTATTATTGCATTACAACAAAGTTGGGAAAAGTTACGACCCCGTTCGAGTCAAACCATATGTTGTGTCGGTGGATTTTCCGTTACCGAGTGATGGTGCCACAATAGTTGTCGATACCCTTGATTCTGTCGAGATGAACAAGTTTCAAAATGCATTGGATTGTTGAGAAAAACTAAACTGTGAATCCTGAGTACTTCGGTTGACGTTTTGATTGATTCTCCTCGTTATTGTTGCATCTCAGTACTGCAGTGTGAAGAAACAAAAGTTGAACGAAAAAGTGCGTTAATAAATAGTTTTTTGATATGTTTTGTTATCCATAAGAACAATGAATTTTTGAATAAATTAACCAAAAACCGAAGAATCTTTCAATATCCCCTCTCTACTCTGTCCACAAACGGTCGAGAGCATTACAGTCGTGTATAATAATAATCGACCACACACAAAACCTTTCAGACCTTTCTTGAACACGTACGAGTTGCAACGGCCAAATATCACGCATGGCTTAAAAATATCATGGGATCGCTTTTAAGCTTTATTTTTATGTATTTTTTTCATTTCCATTTTTTCCGATTTGTTTGACATTAATTACTCCTATGAAAATGTTGTCCATCATTTCCTGGATCCTCCTTAGAGTTTTCGTTATGTACAAAATACGTTTTTCTCTCTTGCTCAAAACTATCTTGTTCTGTGACCTATTTCATTGACTTGATATGACGAGATCATTTTACACCGGAATTAAGCATGCAGTAGTTTTTCTCTTTTGTAGATGCTGTTAGTAAGAGTTCGTTTTAAACGCAAATTTTGATCCATGAATTAGTCAGGATACCCTGTGCATACATGCATGATCTCGAAGCTCCAACAGTTGGGAAAGTATTTTTGATCGGTCGATAGTTGTACTAATTTCTGGATTTCCATCAAGACGACCCGTGCTAAAGGTTGCGAATCCTGACTAGAAGTTCTCATTCATTAGACAACAGATTCAACTATTTCAACTCCAAAGCGACAGCGACACATATAATGTATAAGTACTTGCTAGTTGCAGCTCTGCGCGCACTTTTTCAAATTAGCGACAGCCTAGAATTAACGACAGCGAGCCCATATGCTTAGGGTCCCTAGCTGCCCATGCTGCAGCCGACAAGTCGACGAAGCCGACATGATGTGAACGAACCTATTGCTGGCTGATGCGGTAGCCGAATATGCCGATGAATGAAGGCGAGGCCAGGCTCGACAGCAGATCATAATTACAGAAGGCGATTATACAGAAATCATATTGAGACTTACTGATACTTATATCATGGTCTACTCATCTCTGATCATGCTTGTTGAAACGTGATAATCGAAGAAAATTCACTTGCTACGTCGATTTCAATGCTCGTATTGTGCTGTGACATGGGTCCATCGTGATATAGGGTAATTCAACAGCTTCTCGTTTATACTTTCTGCTTCGGTAGGACGAAGAAGTCGCCTGAAACTATCCACCCAAGTTTATTACAACAAAGCACTTTCTTCTGACTCAAAGTCAATAGTTCACCTTGTTAGTAGAAGAGAAGAACCACATAATTGTCAAGAGATATGGCAGGGGTCGAGGACCAGGAGAAGCTGTTGGAAGATGCAATAGGTGTCGTAAAAGTGCAAGCATTGCAGATGAAACACTGTTTGGATAAAGCCAAGTTGATGGATGCCCTGAAGCATGCATCAACAATGTTGGGAGAGTTGCGCACATCATTGCTTAGTCCCAAGAGTTACTATGAACTGTACATGGCTATAACCGATGAACTTCGACATCTGGAGCTCTACTTATTGGATGAATTCCAGAAAGGACGAAAAGTTGCAGATCTCTATGAACTGGTGCAGTATGCAGGCAACATCGTACCAAGATTATACTTACTCATCACAGTGGGAATAGTGTACATTAAAACGAACCCATGTTTGAAAAGAGATCTTCTCAGAGACTTAGTGGAGATGTGCAGAGGGGTGCAGCATCCTTTAAGAGGTCTATTTTTAAGAAATTATCTACTCCAGTGCACAAGAAACATCCTTCCAGACAATGTTGAAGACAATAATGATGATGAAGGAACTGTGAGGGACAGTATAGACTTCATTTTGATGAACTTTGCTGAGATGAACAAACTATGGGTCCGCATGCAACATCAAGGTCACAGTCGAGAGAAAGAGAGGAGAGAAAGAGAAAGGGAAGAGCTCAGAATTTTGGTTGGAACAAATTTAGTCAGATTGAGTCAACTTGAAACAGTCACATTGGATAAGTATACAAAACTTGTGTTACCGGGAATCTTGGAGCAGGTTGTGAGTTGTAGAGATGCTATTGCACAAGAGTATCTCATGGAGTGCATCATTCAAGTCTTCCCAGATGAGTTTCATCTGCAAACACTGAATGCCTTTCTCAAATCATGTGCAGAGCTACAAAATGGAGTGAATATTAAGAATATCATTATTTCATTGATAGACCGCCTCGCAGCTTTCAGTCAAAGATCAGACGGGGTCGGAGGTCCTGGAAGTCCAAATCAACCTTCAGGAATACCTCAAGATATTCAATTATTTGATGTATTCAGTGATCAAGTTTCAACAATTGTTCAAACACGGCAAGACATGCCTTTAGAGGACATTATCTCTTTGCAAGTGGCACTCATTAATTTAGCACACAAATGTTACCCAAACAGGGTTGATTATGTAGATAAAGTCCTCTCCAATACTCATCAGATATTTCAAAAAATACACACAGAGACACTAGAATTCAACAGTGCAGTATCTCGTGAATTATCAAGGCTTCTAAAGATCCCCATTGATAATTATAAAAATATTTTAACAGTATTGAAATTGAAAAATTATCGACCTCTTTTGGGGTACTTTGATTATGAAGGAAGAAAATTATTGGCCACTTACATTGTAACCAATATATTGGATAATGAAACTCTCATACCATCTCCAGATCAAGTGGACGCAATCTTATTGATGATTGCTCCACTTATACAAGATCAAGCTGATCATGCTGTGGAAGATGACCCAGAAGAGTTTGCAGAAGAGCAAGGCCTATTGGGCAGATTGATACATTACTTCAAATCTGACATATCTGATGAGCAGTACATGATACTCAGTACTGCCAGGAAGCATTTTATCACTGGCGGTAGCAAAAGAGTCAGATACACTCTTCCACCCATTGTTTTTCAGGCCTATCAGTTATCTTTCACTTACAAAAATTTACAAAAAGAAGATGAAATGTGGCAGAAAAAGTGTCAGAAAATTTTCCAGTTCTGCCATTCAACAATAACAGCTTTGATAAAAGTAGAGTTAGCTGAGCTGCCTCTAAGACTGTTTTTGCAAGGTGCACTAGCTATTGGAGAAATCAGATTTGATAATTTCGAAATGGTTGCTTATGAATTCATCAGTCAAGCTTTTTCTATATATGAAGATGAAATAAGTGACTCCAAAGCTCAGTTGGCCGCCATAACGTTAATTATTGCTACATTCGAACAAATGAATTGTTTTGGTGAAGAAAACGCAGAGCCAGTAAGGAATCAGTGTGCTTTGTATGCCAGTAAACTTTTAAGGAAACCAGACCAGTGCCGAGGTGTTGCAACATGTTCTCATATTTTCTGGTCTGGGAAATCTCTGAGCACTGATGGTAAAGAGATGCAAGATAAGAACAAAGTTCTTGATTGTTTGAAAAAAGGAATACGAATTGCTAATCAATGTATGGACATCTCAGTTCAAGTCCAATTGTATATAGAACTTCTAAATCACTATATTTATTTTTATGAAAAAGGCAACACTGCTGTCACTGTACAAATCTTGAATCAAGTTATCTCTAAAATAAAAGATGAACTCCCAAATTTGGAGATAAGTGAAGAAACTGAACAGATTCAGAAACATTTTGCAAATACTCTGGATCATTTGAAAAATAGAATAGAATCTCCGGAATCTGAGGGACAGTTATACGGAGGACTAGTTTTGTAGAAAGATGCGTGATTTTGACTGATTCTTTTTTGTTTGTTGTATATTGAATTGGAGGATGGTAGTGCAATGCTGTTTAAGATATTTAATTTGAAGTATGTTTACATTATCCCAAAAATGATATTTATTGTATAAATAAAAAGTGAAAAAATTACGTCGCAATCCATGTACTCTTCATTGACTAGCACATCGGCATGATTCGTGAACTGCGAATTTCATTTAAATCTTTGTCACTGCGAGATATTGAGAATTCTTCAGTAAGAAAAAAAAAAATTGAAGCTCATAGTCAACGTTCTTGAACAGATATATTCCTGCCGCGTATTCATAGTACATTTTTCACCACATCAATTTCAATTCACTATGAATCATATCCAGATCGATTCGGAAAATTTGACATTTTGAAAATTTTGTCGAGCAATGTGATAAGTGATTACCACATCTAACGATGCTGAAATAATCACGGTGAAAAATCGATCATATATGCGTATTACAACATTTTAGGGTGAATCAGATTTGTGTTTGTTGGAGGATGTTTCGAGAACAGTAGATAGGAATCAGTGAAAAATTTTATTAATGAATAAATGGTTTCCACAGAAATGATTCATAATATGTTTCAAGCATTTCAGATATATGTACAGTTTTGATGAAACCATTGAATCCATTTCAGAGAACAGAACGACAATTTGTACGACTATTAAGCGGTTTCAGGAGAGGAAAAAATCCAAGTACTGAAAAACGTTTATTTAATTACCTACTAGATACATTCTGCACTCACTCACGTCTCACACTCACATTTCTCCGTATAGTACATGGTACAATACAATAGTTCATTTTTGGGGCAGTCTCATTGTACTGAGATACACAGGCACACTTACTTAACAATGCAACTGTAAAACTCATTCAAATTGCGCATGGTCGTCCACTCTACAAATAAGTGAGCCACGTGCTTAATGAATCAAGTATGATGGAACTATCAAACACAAAACGAAATGAATATCAACACATCACGAAATCTTCACAATGAACTTTGAGTCCGCGGTGAATTGTATATAATCTCCTTCTCCCTTGTAGGGCCTAACTTGATTCGATATTTCTAAGCAACATTCTATACTTATCAATGATTCATCAAATGAAAGTCTACTAGCGCAACGGGATACTCTTGATGTCTCTCGTGCTGAATGCGCTGAGAAGTAAAAACTGCACAGGCAGATCACCATCACAACCGCTGTGTAGAGCTCTCATAGCATTCTCAACGAAAAATAATCAATTTTACAAACGCTCTAACTATGATGTAACTCGAGAGTTTCATCGCAAACTTGGAAATTCGAAATAAAAAAGTTCTCCGCTGAGCCTCTAGCGGGTCCAGTTTCATTCGTTCGTGACACATTCGTCACGAGGAAGTGGAGTGTTGTTTTCATCAGTCTATTTTGAAATTTCAAAAGAAATCCCTTCAGAGATCGGCTTTAGATTATAATTCGTCCTTCAAGTCATCGGCGCCTTCTCCGCCGGGGGGAGGAGCACCGCCTTGCCCTTGGTATAACTTGCTGATGATTGGGACGGCGATGTCGCTTAGTTCTTGTTTCTGCTTCTTGTATTCCTCGGGGTCAGTGTCCTGATTTTCTTCGAGCCATTTGATCTTTTCGTCAACAGCTTCTTCCAATTTTGTTCTCTCATCATCCGTTATTTTGGCGAGTTTTTCTTTTTCTTGCAATTGGTTTTTCAGTGAGTAAACGTAAGATTCGAGCTCGTTTCTGGCCTCAACGCGTTCTTTGAGCTTCTTGTCTTCGTCGGCAAACTTTTCGGCATCTTTGATCATTCTCTCGATATCATCGGGCGTCAATCTATTTTGATCGTTGGTGATGACGATTTTTTCCCGGTTACCGGTGCCCTTGTCCTCAGCCGACACTTGCAGAATACCATTAGCATCAATTTCAAAAGTGACCTCAATTTGAGGTATGCCACGTGGCGCTGGTGGAATACCGGTCAAATCGAATTTACCGAGTAAATGGTTGTCCTTGGTCATTGGTCGTTCACCCTCGAACACTTGAATAGTTACGGTGTGTTGATTGTCTGAAGCCGTGGAGAATATTTGCGATTTCTTGGTTGGAATAACAGTGTTTCTTGGAATCAACTTGGTCATCACTCCTCCTACAGTTTCAATACCCATAGTAAGAGGGTTCACATCGAGAAGCACAATAGCATCAGTATCTTGTTCGCCGGACAGAACTCCTGCTTGGACAGCTGCTCCATAAGCAACAGCTTCGTCTGGGTTGATACCTCGAGACGGTTCCTTGCCATTGAAGAACTCTTTGACAAGTTGCTGAACTTTCGGGATACGGGTAGAACCACCGACTAGCACAATCTCGTGAACATCTTTCTTGTTCATGTCGGCGTCTTCGAGTACTTTTTGAACGGGTTTCAATGTGCTTTGGAACAAATCCGTGTTCAACTCTTCGAACTTGGCACGAGTTAAAGTTTCTGAGAAGTCTTCTCCTTCAAAGAAAGACTCGATCTCGATTCTCACCTGTGGGAATTTAAAAAATTGTGTTATCAAATAGTGAAAGATCAAATGGTAGTCGTGGAATTGCATTTAAGCAGGATGTCTACCTGATGGCTTGCACTGAGTCCTCTCTTGGCTTTTTCAACTTCACGACGCAATTTCTGCACAGCTCTATTGTCTTTGCGGATGTCCTTGCCTTTCTTCTTTTTGTACAACTTTATGAAATGATCCATGACACGCTGGTCGAAGTCTTCACCACCCAAATGCGTGTCACCATTGGTAGAAACGACCTCAAATACTCCATTGTCGATGGTCAGAAGACTGACATCGAAGGTTCCGCCGCCCAAATCAAAGACCAACACATTTTTTTCTCCATCTTTCTTATCTAATCCATAAGCAATAGCTGCGGCAGTGGGTTCATTGATGATTCTCATGACATTCAAACCGGAAATAGATCCAGCATCTTTGGTGGCCTGCAATGTTTCACGAGATTATTAGACGACACTCACGAGAAGAATGATCATAAGGATGAAAATTGATAAGGTTCGGAATTGTAAATTGTGGTAAAAAATCAACATGTCAGAGATGAATTTAAGTCACACTCCAACTGTCGGAAGCCTTGAAATATTCATTACATGGGAGATGTTTTGGTTAAGTGACCTCACCTGTCTTTGAGCATCATTAAAGTAAGCAGGAACAGTGACAACGGCATGAGTGACCGGCTTGCCCAGATAAGCCTCTGCAGTTTCCTTCATCTTACTCAAGACCATTGCAGAGATTTCTTCTGGTGCAAAAATCTTTTTTCCTTGACTAGTGCTAACCTCGATGTGGGGCTTGCTGTTCTTCTCTATGACCTTGAATGGGAAGAACTTGATGTCTGCCTGCACAGTTTTGTCGCTCCATTCACGACCAATGAGACGTTTGGCGTCGAAGACGGTATTTTCCGGATTTGATGTGAGTTGATTCTTTGCAGCATCACCGATGAGACGCTCGCCCTCGGCTGTAAATGCTACATACGACGGCGTGATACGATTACCTTGGTCGTTGGCGATAATTTCCACACGCCCATTTTTGTAGACTCCAACACTGCAAAACAAGAGATTAGAGAATCAATGAGTATCGCCGAGATTTGCGTTCATCAGCTGTTGATGAAACAAGGATAATCAACTCACCAAGAGTAGGTTGTTCCCAAGTCAATACCAATGACAGTTCCATAGTCTTCCTTCTTGTCTTCCTTGGAAGCCAAGATAACGGCACAAAGCCCCAGCAACAGAAGCGCTGTAACCCCTTTCATCTTTGCTCAGATAGAATTCACCTGTGGGATCGGAATATAAAGAATTAAAGCGTCAATTCGGAGAGACGGCAATGGGTTGGAATCGAATTTCCATTGTGATGCAGACTTGGCCTCAAAAATTCATTGGCACAAAATATCAGTGAACGAGTGAAGGACCTCGGCCGACGGCAAGGCTCCTGGAAAAATCGAGAAGATGCCAGCGAGGCACGGATGAGGGTGACTGCCGAAGAGAGAAAGAGAGAAGAGCATACGGTGAGAATGAGCAGAGCATGCGTGGATGACACGAGGGAATAAGACGAACGGCAGACGTTGAACGACGAAAGGGCAAAATGACGCGATATTTGCTGAATAAGATTCTCAAACGATTGACGAATATTTAGCGTGCAGATTGCCGTCAAAATAAGTGTTGTCGGTGGCAGCGGGCCCGGCTGCATGACGAGTGTAACGGCCAACAGGGACTGGCGCACCAAAGCCACGTAGCGCTACTCGAGGTATGGGTATAGGTCAATGCACCGATTGGCAACGTAAGTATATAACGGAGTTATTGTAACGGAGCGGCAAACACATCACAGAGATAGCGGCGAAGCTTGGTACGTGGAGTAGAGTATCCCGACGTCGTCGTCTGCGAGCGCGGCTACCTGGCTGACACTTGCCAGATGTGGCACCAAGGTCGCGAAATTTCCTGCCAGGATTCTGACCCCAAGCCGGTACTCTGAAGTATTGAACTGCTCGATATTGGTCGGTTTAAATCGTTGAGCGACGACAATAACGGTACCAAAGCTACACGTATCAAGGTCGAAACCCGGGAAGTCTCACGACGACAAAAGGGTGCCCGTCGTCATCGTCATATCGCGTCAACAGCCCATCGATCGACTCGTGGACGGGCGGCACTGCTCACGGGTAATCGAAAATTCGCAGAAAATCACGGAAAGGGCCTCGCAGGTACTCACCGCCGTTGTTGAAACTTCTCCAGTGCTGCTGTGATCCTAGCTGCAGGTAGGCTTGTCACAAAATCTCCTCCAGGTAGGGTCTGGCTGGCTGCGCTCCGCGTCTTCGCGTCGTGACTTCTGCTACGGTTCGCTCCTCGTTACGGCTGCGCCTCGAATGACTGACGACAGCGGCGAGCGGCGAGATTATCAATGGGGCTGGCTCGGCGTGGCCGAAGCCGATTGGCTCGCTCGGATACGTGGCAACGGAATGCCCGCTCGGCTATTCGTCCACCAGCGCCACAGTTGGCTGGCGCGCATTGGCCCACGTTGCGAACCGCGCTCCTTTCGCTTCTCGAATATTCGCCCCCGTCGGATTTTCGATAAGCCTGATCGATTGTCGTCGTGGGAGGATCTTTATTGACTTTATTGATCTGCTACACTTGCGTGGACGGACGGTCAAGGTTGACGAGCCAGCCCGTTAGAGCCGTACCTTGCCCTTTGTGAAAACAAAAACGGCCCGAAAAACTACTGCGACAATTTCGAAAGCTTTTTGACGTATGCTTGATCGTCCACGTGTAATTTCAATGCAATCATCTATGTATGTACATTTTCCTCACGAGCATTCATATTCTTTTTCAATGTTGAAAATCTTCCGTTTTGCTTATCTGACGAAGTTTGGTCAAACGCTCTGGTACCAATGCAGCCGCTATTTGTTTGAAAGATTTGTAGACAAAAACAATCAAGTATTGAAGTTTTTGGTCAAAAAGTTAACAAGATCGGAACTTCATTATTTACACATGTATTTACTATACCTAAAAGTTTCATAAATGTCAGTCTTACACCTCGTTATTCCTCCATTTACATAAGTCATGAAAAATGCCGCATTCGCGACTATGTTTGTACATTCAATTGAGATTATCGTTTCCCCTCATGCAATCAAACTCAACGACCGTCAAAAATATTTGTAAGTACATCTCTAGTGTACAGAAACATGAATCTAGTCATACTAAAATCTCTGTACAGTAATGGCTTTCCGAGTGGCTTTCCCTTTTCCCTATTATGCAAATTTTGTGAGACGCAATACAAGAACCCTGAACAGCCTCATTAGTATTTGCTTTTAGGTTTCAACATATCTAATATCTTAGGGGTAAAGTAAGTTATTATGCAGTCAGCTCCAGCTCTTCTCATGCACAAGAGAACTTCTTTCAAGACAGCCTCTAAATTGATGGCTCCATTCTGAGCACCGTGATACAACATAGCATACTCTCCAGACACCTGATAAACAAACATTGGATACTCTGGATGTGTATTCTTTGTTTGTCGCACAATGTCTAAATATGCCAGGCCAGGTTTGACCATCAACATATCAGCACCCTCTGCAACATCTCTAGCCTGTCAACAAAAATTCTGATTAGATGGGGATAGACCTAGGGCAAAGTACTCATATGCAATAATCAAAATTTGATCATTTTTGGCTATTGATTGCCACTAGTGCACAGGCAATTGAAAACTTACTGCTGCTCTTGCTGCTAATCCATTACTCCCTGAAGGAAGTTGATAACATTGTCTATCGCCAAACTTGGGAGCTGATTTTGATGCATCCCTGAAAGGCCCATAAAATCCAGAAGCAAATTTCACTGAATAAGACAGCACAGCAACTTTATTCAGTAAATTAGCTTTGGCAAGTCCCAATTTGATACTTTTTATCCTACCATCCATCATATCAGATGGTGCCACAATGTGTGCTCCTAGAATGATTAAATTTGTTACCAAACATACCATGAAATATGTGAAATACCTCAAATATTGCTAACCAACCAGCCTTTGCATATGATACCGCAATATCTGCAATGCGTTGGATACTTTGTTCATTATCAATAGTACCATCTGCATGAAGGACTCCACAGTGCCCATGACTTGTGTATGGACATAAGCAAACATCACAAGCAATTACTAGATCAGGAAACCATTTTCTCAAGAGTGGCACCGCTAAGATAATGGGATTTTCAGGGCTGTCAGCTGCACTGCCATTTTCATCCTAAAATGTTTGATTCATGTAAATCGATCGAAGAAGGAACCAAAATTACATAAAATTACAGTTAGGAGACTCGTGTAGTCTAGACATAGTATGAGTGACAAACTGCGTTATACATGCCTTGATCAAGCTGTTGGTAACTCCAAATAGAAGCACAGACTTCAATCCTTTTTGTACTAATGGTTCTATCAGATTTTTCAATTTATTGATTCCATATCTGTTGATGCCTGGCATGCTCTGAATTTCTGTGACTGCATTGGGTTCATCTCTGAAAGTTATGGAGAAAATCACTTGATGAATGTGATTTTGTTGCCTTTAAATACTAACATTTTCTGAGTTATATAAATGTAATTTATTCATGACAAAAACTTTGGTTGAGACCAAAGTATTAAGGCAGTAGAGTTACTAGCAAAGGTCTGATGTAACAAAAGAATAACTGTGGAATCACTTGTTTGAAAACAAATGATCTACAGAAGAGAAACCGCAAAGAATAAGAAGAAAAAAAACTTTACGCCACCTCGTACAGGTTATGCGTGGTCAAGTACTCACAAGATGAAGATCGGATACATAAGATTTTCAGCTTTGATCTCGACATTTGGCGATTGCCACTGTCGGAGAACTGGGTGAAAATATCCACTATGGAGAACATGATTCAATTCAACACTTTCCATCTCGATCAGTTTGGTGGATGATTCTACAATTTTTGACGGACAAGCATGGGCAATCTCTTTTCAGTGGTCCGACTGTCCGACTCCAAACGTGTCCAAACGTCTAGGTGCTCCAAACCAAACTCGTCGCTAATGTGGGCCGAGGTCGTTGACCCGAAAAATTTTACCGGTGATCCCAAATCTTGCACGCAGCAATTCTGCAGTTTGTGTCGGCACTCAAATTGTCATTCATGTTGCGATATTTTCATCGTAGTTTTCGACGGAACATTCAATCATTTGAAAACATCTCATCATCGCGCGATCATCGTCACTTGCGCACGGGAAATAATGATTTATGTAACAAAAGATAACAGAGCTTTTGACAACTGTCGATGTGGACCGATACATGACATGTGAAAAATTTTTAGACTAAACCTATTTTTCGCATCCTCGTGTTGATTCCGACCTTTCGCCTACGGCTCAGGCCGAAACCCATCACACGGACGCGAAAAAAAGTTTTTCCACCCTTGTATCGAAATCTACTATTAGTTTATTCCAATAAACGGTAATGGTATGTTTTGCACCAAGAACATGAGGTTGTAGCTCGCTTGTGAGCGATTGGTTTTCGGCCCGACCCGCAGGCGAGGGTCGAAATAATCGCTCGGAAGCGGGGAACCTCAAGAACGAGGTGCAAATACTTATGCAGTTTTACGGGCATCCAAAACATCGGAGAATTGCATAAAAGCTTTTAACATAGATTTGAATGTATAATGGTTACAGATTCATAAGGTATTTGTTGATCGATAGAGTTGAATTCGAGGCAAAATTTTCATTTAGAGCTCCAACTCAAAGAAAAAGAACCGACACATCACTGCCCAGAAAACGATACAGTTCTAATTGGGCTCCTGAAAAATTCCGCGTAGGCTCGGTTTTGATCACCTATAGAGTCCCAATATATGGGGTTTAAAAAGGGTAACTGAATGTCCGCTCCCAACTAAACCCCTATAATAGAACTACGTGTAAACGACAACAGAACGACTATAAGAGAATCCTTTGAAACGATAGTATCGAGGATAACACCGTTGTTCCCTTATGCTAAGACCAGTCTTATATGCGCTTTGGATCGTGAAAATAAGCAGTTTTATTTAAAATTAAGGAAAAACGATTTTGAGAAGGATGAGCCATATGCATATGGTCCTGGATGGGGTGGTAGAAAGACGCAGAATTATTGCTTAAGACATTTGAATCGTTAGCTTGTAACTCGAGATTACATATGTTAGGTCCAAATTTCAGGTTGCATTTTCGCTGATCGAGCCCTTAACTTTTGGGGCAAGTCTTACGATAGGGGAACACGGTATAGTACTCGCAGACTACGTTAAAAGTGATACAACACCTACCTACTTCCCTTAGTTGAATTCTTCCACCAAAACCCGAGAAAAATTATTGTCTTGAGCTGGTTGGCGTTATATGATTTCAAATTTGACGACCAAATGACGCTGACAAGTCTCGCGATAATCTCGATGCATGCATAGGTTTCTAGCACCCGCTTTAAGTCTGCAAGTGATTAAATCTGCTCTGCTGGCCTCGTAGAAGGTTTCAATGCAGATATTCCCCAAGTTATCCCGTCAAACGTCGATCCAGGCGATCCCGGTCCGCAAAAGTAGAGACCCTCCAGGTATAGGGTCTCAACGCAAAAGATTTATTTTATATTTTTATTTTTTGATATTATTAAGATTAATTTATCTAAATATTTATTTTATAAAATTTAATAAAAATAAATTTTTTTTATCTAACAAAAAAAAAAAATTTATTTTAAAAGCCGTGTTGTCTGCTCGAGATCAGTTGCCCCCTCCGTGCGCCGTCTTGCTGTATATATAGATACCCAGTACACGCGAAAACCTTTGACCATGTAATTTATCTCTTTCGCTCATTGTGTGGTTTGTTTGACGCCGAAAACAATTTTGGCAAATTCAGAGCTTCGATTTGAGCCCAGATACGTTAATCTAGGCTCAATATTCGAAGAGTTGTGGCCTCTGGAAGACGGGCATATTTTGACGACTCAAAAGTCGATTTTCTCGAAAAAGCAAAATAGGCAAATTCTGAAATTTTCTATACAATTAGAACAGTTAGAGTCCTACCAAAAACAATTGTCACATTTTGGTCGCGGGCCAGGTTGACGTACGTCGATTAAATACACAGAGCGCTCAAAATACTACTCCGAATGTCTCAATACACGGAGCAGATTAAAGCTCGGAAAATATAACTGCGAAATCTCAAAAAAGACCTGAGGAAATTTTCAAGGAATGATTCCGGGGCTGGAAGGGGTTCGAAAAAGAATCCATGTGGGATTGAAAAAATGCTACGGCGGTGTATATTAAAGAGCCCAAAAAACTCTAGAAGAGTCCCTTCTGAATTCATCGCAACTCTGCTGGAGCCCTTCCAAAGTATTTAATAAGCTCGCTGCGGCGGATTCTTCAATCTCCACTATCCTGTAATAATTTGAAAAATATCCCCAATAAGAATCTTTCGAGGTGATACACTTTGCCTGGCGCATGAATAATGAGCCAAGACAGTTTGTTCCCATACAGAAATTTTTGCCAGAATACGGAAGTCCAGTTCATGGCCGGAGTGAGATTACGAAAAATCGCCTCCGCATCGAACGTGTTGAAGAATAGTGTCGTTCATATTAGAATTTTCTGGCATTTCTTTCAGACATTCGAGGTGGCAAGCGTGCCCTAGCAGAAAATGTACTAGAGATACGAATAGGGGCCAGAACAGCTCAATATTTGACAACCTTGTGCGTTCTCTCGTGGTATTGTGGCGCTGTAGAATCCGTTTTGATCGCGTCTTTCCACGATAGAGAAAAACCAAGTGCAACGCTCGATATTCTGATTCGTGGTACTTATTTTCTTTAAATTTCTTTGACGAGGATAGGTCCATCCCAGTGGAACATAGACCTTGACAAAACTTTGGGAATCAACTTATTTCAGTGAGAAATGGAAGCCTCTCGAAGGATTTGATTCCATGGGCCATGAATAAGTTTTGAGGGAAGAACTCAAACTCGCCAAAAAATACTTTTGAAGAAAAGCGAATGAGGAGAGCTCACGAGATGACGAGATTCTCTGTCGTCTCACAACCCTTCATTCCGTCTTGCTCGAATTCAGGATATCTGATCTCGTCTCGTATCGATCTCGACCAGAATCTCGAGTAGCAAGTGTTTTCTCGAGTCTTGGATCGCGAGGAAGCCCTGTTTTTGACTAGACTGCAAGGTTCCAGTGAACGGCAATTAATCGATGTAGATTTACGCTAGTCTAAGAGGATGCTTCGACTATCAATGAGACAATCGCAAATGAAAGACACAGGTTGATCGCGGCTACACGATAGTTTCATCAGACACTACCGTTGGCTCAAAATCTCGCATCAAGTGCCTGGGCACACTATGACGGCAATCCTTAAACGCAATTGAGGCGGTGGGTGAAAAAAAGGCGTAATTGCAAAACGGTCATTTTGAGAAAATCAATAAAAACTTAATAAAAACCACTACAAACATAATTGGACGAGTTGACCTGACTTATTTCAAAGAAAATAACATTCTCGAAATAGCCCAACCCGAGCCGGAGGATGAAGTTTGATTTTGAGCTCTTTTCAACAATTTCAAAAAATGCAATTGCGCCCTTTTCCCGAATACAGGGTCAAATTTCGGCCTTTCTTCCTCATAAAAAGTGGAATTAAATCTCGCGATCGAGTCCAATCGTCTCCAAATTTTTTGAGAGTGTTTCTGGGCATGTTTTGAAAGATATCTGATTGCTAGGGGGTGGTTTGATTCATGCTCCACGGTTCTATGGACACGAAAAGCTTCCATCAGTCGTGTGAAAATGACGAGAAATTTTTTTCACTACGGAAGGATAAAGACACTCAATTTGAAGGTAAAACAACGTGTTTTTACCGTTTTATTGAGTGGAAAAGCGTTTCCAGGATCTGGGGAATTTTTATAAAATTTTTTCTCGGTAATTAGGCCCTTTTTCCAGATCCGCCCTTACTTAGTCCCTGTTACAGAGTAATTACGCCCTTTTAAATCTTTTCAGTCAGGTACCTAAGCCCTTTTTCCAAATTCCGTTGGGCTGAGCAAAGAGTTAAGCCCTGATTTCGAACTGTTAACACAGCAGTTACGCCTTTTTAACATCTTATCATAGCAGTTACGGTCTTTCAACATTTTATCATCGCACTTACGCCCTTTAATCGTGCAGATGAGAGGGCGTAATGGCGGTTACGCCCTTTTATGTGCCAGATGGTTTTTAGGGTCTTACGGAAAACGGATTTCGGGGGGTGGTGGACCTTGGCATAGGGACTCAAAAGAAGCGATGTCCGGAAAAGGGCATAATGGCGGTTACGCCCTTTTTCCACTCACCCCCTCAATTGTAGTTGAAACCATTCCTAACGATTTGCGCTCTTTAGCTTAAGCTTTAGACGCATAGGTAGCTCACAGTATATGTTGCCACGTTTCGAATTTAAAACCTAGTTGTGACTGATCATTGAGCTGCATTAAAATTTTCTTTCATAGTCAACTTGTGGCAGCTTTAATAGAAATACCGCCTGCCTGTTGATATATATTAGAATAGATTCTCAGGAGAATGAGAAGGAGACTTCTGAATTTCCAAGGAAATGAGCCGGAGTACTCAAGTTTTGGGATCGAGCATTTCTCAGGTAAAGTAAAAGTTACATAATTCTGTGATGAAATTTGGAAAGATGATCCAACGGTCAAAACTGGTATACTCGTCGAACTTGAAAATTTCATGGAAGTATATACATAATTGATCCGTACAAAGGTATTTTGCTGCATTTCTGAGGTTACCTCAGTGAGGTATAAGGTGAGCATGATCGATGCGGTGTAGTCTCTTTTGATGATTTTGAGTGAAACTGACCGGCGTTTTACTCGGTCCGGGTTTGCTCCATATTTCATAGCAGATCACCTATGAGTTAGCGCGAGAGTTAGAGAATAAAAAACACTCAAAACGAGTAGAAAACAGTGGAGTCCGGTTCTAGTGCATTTAGTGAAGTAGTCCGCGGGGTTGGAGTGTTTGAAAATTGTTGCGCGTCGGGTCACTTTTCTGACAAAGTGACGAGAATTTTTCTGCACTGTGACTTGCTCGTCAAAAAAGACTTGAAAATTGCACGATCCTTTTATGGTTTAGCTTTTAGACCCTCGAACTTTTCGAAATTTTCATTACTCAGCGGTCGCACGAAGTTCCCTAATAATCTTTACACACTACAGAAAGAAGTGAACTGAAAGTGATCCCATGCGCAAAAATTCTTGTGAGGTCTCGGTTTTGGTTTCCTTTGTTGTGGATCACTTGAGGTGTGATATACGTCGAAGTACAACCCCAGAATCATTGGGGCCCCGCAGCAAACGAATATGCCAAGCAAGACTAAAGAGCAGTGGGCTGACCGCTCGATGTCCGAGTAATGCACGGCTGCGTCGAGGAGGCTCGCGTCTGGCCAAACTCGGAACTGATCTACTTGCGGCGTGGCCGTCGGTCGATGTGGTAGTGTCCGCAGCTCACTGATGCGTGCATGCATTGAGGCATTCGCGTCAAGTTCGCAGAAAGAGGCCTTTCGTTCTTCGTTGGGCTGATGTACTTTGCTCGATCATCCTGCCGATCGCCCACAATTTCGAATTTTGATCACTCTCGGAGGTGGCCGGCTTCGGTCTCCTTGAACAGCACGACTGTTACACTCGGACTGTATACTTTGTCGCTGCATGGGCCCAGAACCAAGGGACACGTGGTCAGTTTGGGGGCTGCAATGGATCACGTTTTGGTTTGTTGGGCTGCGCCGCCCTATGCAGCGAGTGCGTTCGGCCGTGGCGCGGCGGGGGAGGCGGTGGGGACGGTGCTCGCGGGCAAGTTGCGAATCGTCTCTATCCGCGTTGCGGCTTCAGTCGCGCTCGGCGCGCGGCGGCCCACGCACTACTCCGCGTTTTACTCGCTCACGCTGTTTTGCTACGAGTGCATGGATTTTGAACTGGCTCCTGCGTCTACTCGCATCTGGATCAGCAACTTGCAGCGGATCGGGTCGACGATGACCAAGTTCTCGGAGACGCCGTACACGGGGTGAGTTCCAGTGCCCGCTGTTCCTCGAGCAACCCTTGCCCAAACCACGAGCTCGATTTTTCTATTCTTTCATAGAGCCAGCCGCTCATACAAGCTGAATGATTAGAACGCGAGAAGTAGACTTGCGGGCGCCTCAAAGTCATTGAATATTGAACAGCGATAAAGCTCCTCCCGATGATCCGGGCTCTCACAGGATTCGACTCAAAACTACTTACCATTAATAAGGTAAATCCGTCAACTCTGAAGGCAATTTGAGGAATCGTATCTCTAAACTGAGCGCTGCCAACCATCTCCGAGTACAACTACCGTCTCTCCACATTTTCATCGATTTTCACTTCTAAATTTACGGTCACTCGTGATTAATTTGTCTCAGAGCTCCTCGTTTCAGATGAATATTACGATGATTCGTATACTTTTCCTTCAAAACTCGTCAGAACGAAGTTGTTCCAGAGCACCTGATCCGAGTATCTGGGTTCTCATTAGTATCTCGAAAATTTTGCCGAGCCAATTTTTTGGATTTGGGCTTTTTTGATTGATACGATATTTTGACCTTGTAACTGCTCCCAAAATTTTCACCGGTTTATTACGGAATACTTTGACGTGGAACAACATCGTCCAACGGGAAGAGTTGCATTCTTCTGGAACGGAGTCGAGTGATTGTCCTGGCGAGTTACCTCTGACTCTTCGACTCGAATTCGTTCAGAACATTGCACAGGTCTTTGAGCGAATGAAGCGAATTTGTGTGTTGGCGTTTGCGGCAAGGGTGAAGTAATACACAATACCAGCGCTATTTGCATGGACTCGACTCTGCCTTGCGTGGAAATTTGAATCTGCTGTCAATGGCACGGTGGGCCCGGGTTCTTTGAACCACCATCTTGGAGCAGTAGCTCAAATTAACTGAAGTGGAGAGTGACTCGGAGTTTGGGATACTGAGTAGGTCCACTCTTGCGATATTCTCCGTACGATACCTTAGCCACTGAAAGAGTAGAGCAGCATGGGGTCCTTTCTGCAATCTGCAACCACGGCTGCACCAATACTGACCACTACTACTAGTAATCCCCACACCCGCACCAATTGTCCCCGAGGAAGGCTTTAACACTATCTCATATTTTCCTTCTTCTTTCGCTCATCCTGGTGCGCATCGTTAGGCAAAGACACCAGGCTCATCAATCGTTGCGCTGGACGCTATACGTTACTGTACGTTACAATGGCTGGCTCGCTTTGCCCCACTCGTTAGAGACTGCGTCCGTCGCATGGTCCAGCCACTCGCTTGCTTTTCAGCTGCAGCGTCGCTCGGTGTGCATCGAGTGCACTGCTCTGCGCTCAAAATGAATCGTTTGCTCTTGACAATCAGCTCGATTATCGAGAACTAGAGAGGCCACAGCGCAACTTCCACTCGACGGTACCCGCTCGCTTCGAGGAGACGCATTATCTTATCGCGCTGATGGCACAATAGTCTCCCCGATCGGGGCCGCGATGCCAATCCGAGCTGTCACTCGATCTGCGCGCGAGATGTGCGAGTATAGTAGGAATGACCCAATGCCGGTGGAAGCATTCTCAATAGCCTTTTATCCAGTGACCACGAAAATACATTGCTGCAGTTCGAGGAGTTGCGATGAAAGTCTGCTTTGGACATCGTTTCCCAGTTCTAGTTGAAAAATTTCTGTCTCCGATAAACTCACGGTCAGTACGATTCAGCGGACATCCAGACCCCCCCCCCTCTCAGATTTCCCTTTCCGTGGAACAAAAATTGCATTTTTTCCCTTAAACCTCGCGAAACTTGTACGTCTCACATCAGGAAAGCATCGTATCTATGGTCAATCGAAAGCTCACAGTTTCAGCTTTCCATTGCGGTGCCTATAAGGTCCGGACAGAGAAGTGTAATGAACAGAGAAGTCCATTTCGACATCTCTGATGGTTGAAGCTACGAGCGCTGAAAGTCGTGTTCCAAAGTTAGACACGGACTGGGGTAACTTTGGAACAGAAATTATTATCATTGTTCATTTGTCAATTAATTCGTACACTAGATCACGCAATCTAATTTAACCGCCAGTAATCGAAAGCTGAGTGTCTTAGCTTTTCATTGACCCATAGTAACAGTCCATTTGGTTGAATTTAACTCCTACAATCGAGCATAGACACCTTCAGCATACCTCTCTGTCTGCACCACGGCTAACTCTCGAACAGGAAAATACCTTCACAGTCGATTTCTAACAAAAACTGCCATAACTCGGCTTCCGTGGGTCGAAAGAGATGTTCTTTGGCTCGTTTTTAAGCTCTTATCGACGACTACTCAAGTAGGTGGATAGAAATTGGGAGATAATAGAGAGTGCATGGGGAAGTGTTCCAAAGTTACCCTAGTTTTTGAAAAAAATACGTACTTGGCAGTTTTCACTCTACAAAATTGAAACTTCGTGCAAATACTCCAATGTAACAATGGATTCGTCCAGATATGTGTACAGACAAGTGAAATCTAGCTCAGATACCTTGGGTTCGACCTGCAAAAGTCGGAACCACACTACTTTTCCCGAGAGATTTGCTGTTGGATTGATATCATACCCTTGAGGAAGTCTCTTTAAAAAAAACTCACAGTTGATGGAGGCCCTCGCGATGAAGCAAAATATTGTTCATGCGTGTCCCAAGTGGAGGGCACCGATAATAAAGGCTCAGGATCATCTGCCTAGCCAAATATGTGTGATAACCACTCTTTTATGGGATGTTCCAAAGTTACACCCAACCCAACATGCCCCTCTTCAAGCCATTTTGCTGATAGCTTCGTCCGACTTTCAAAATTTCTCAACATACTTGAAATCATTTTGAAGCTTGTTTTGAGACTTCCAAAATAAACTAGAGTAAGTTCAATTATGATCAACCACAGTCAACCTATCACAATTTTCCTAAAAAGTAATTTTTCGCTAATTTGCAAGAAGGTATACATACTTAGCTCTTCTCCACCCATCCAAACAAATGTAAATCAGCGATACGGGGAAAAGTAGTCAATTTAGCACCGAGTTCATGACATTGTAGCTCGCTTCTGAGTTATTGGTTTTCGTCGCGAGCCGAGTCGCTAGGAAGCGAGGAACCTCGTGAACGAGGCCCGAATACTATTTGATGAAATTTTGTAAATACCCAGACATCGGAAAATTGCATAAAATCGTTATCATCTGCGTGCAAGTACATAGAAAGCTTTTTCATCGATCTAAATGACTATCCCCGGCTTAACTTTGACGTGATGAACAAATTTTTTGCATACTCTTTCGAGATAATCATATGTGAGCATCTTGGGTACACTCTGATGTTGGCCTTCAGATATGTTTTACATCTGCTCATAAAATAGCTCCACATTCGAGTTTTGCAGTTCTCAAAATGGGATTTTAAAGGTCTTACTAATATAAGGAATGGAATTCGAATGCGTTCATTTACGTTGAAACTGGCTGAATTGGAAATTGTTGGCATCGATTTTACTAAACGCGATTTCTTTGAGGATTCCTTGGCTGCGGAAAAGCGAAAAATACAAATCTCACTTATATTTCCTGAGATATAACAACTTGGATTCCCATATTAACCTAATAAATGAAAGAAAAAAATTGCGGGGCGGTCAACGAGTGCCCATTCTTAAGATTGGCATATCCGAGCAAGTTGGGTACAGTTACGTTGAGTAGTTTCGCCGTGGTTTCGCAAGAGTATTGTGGATGGAAAAGATTTTTATTCTGTGATGAAAGTTGTCTAAACAATGAAAAAATGTGCTGACAATCACTCGAGAAACCTCGCGAGAATGCTCTGTAGTTCGAGTCAACTCGATTATTTTACTCATGAGGTATTGAAACTCTGAGAATGGCGGGTAAAATGAAGACATGTTTGCTCCTCAATGCAAGTCGAGTAGCTTCTTCTCATGCGAGGCCACTCACAACTCGTCACTCACTTGTCAGAACTCGGTATAAGATCTACGAGGGCAGGAAAAATCATCTTTTCTGCGATACTTCATCGCCTGTGTAAGCGAAATATGGTTCCGAGAATATTTGCGACAAGTTCCTTCGGGAATACTCGCAGGAGAACGCCGAGGAGTCGAATCTGGCGGCACCGTTGTGGTGGGATTGTCCGACCAACTCGTCTGTTACTACTGCGAGGCGAAGCAAGCGCCCGGCTTGAGATCGCTCGAGGGTCGGTGGCGAGCCGTTTTGGGGCCATGCATTATGCGCGTCTGTGCAGATGCGTGCATTGGGCTGGGGGATGAGCCGTGTAGCTACAGGTATATTTGCTCCGGTTGTTGCCCACCGCGGGGCTAGAGTGACGGGCTTGAGGAGGAAGGTCGGGAGCACAATTCAATTTGCTCCCTCCACAT
This sequence comes from Eretmocerus hayati, assembly GCA_029851415.1. NCBI lineage: Eukaryota > Metazoa > Arthropoda > Insecta > Hymenoptera > Aphelinidae > Eretmocerus > Eretmocerus hayati. Next base: position 191,006,400 of record CM056742.1, on the reverse strand, counting down.
TGCACCGCGCAGCTCTTGCTCACTTTTGCCGCTCGCGGGCCGGCCCGAATTCGCAACAGCAGCTGGGTACGATGCGATGTGCTATGCATTGAGCTGTACTGCATAGCTTGCGCAATCTCGCACCCATATATTTAATGTATCCAGCAAGCGGTGGCGCGAGGCAAATGAGAAACTGAGAGCAGCCGTCGTCGCAAGGACTTGCCGCGCACGCACATAAATCTTGCTCGTCCTGGCCCTCAACCCATAGAGAATATTAACTGTGCAATGCAACACCGATGGCGCGTGAATAGTCAATTGATTTTGAACGCCGTAGCCTGAGAAGTTGCGCGAACCGTCGGCGTCTGCAAACTGAACGCACGACTTTCTTCCAATCGTCCTGTAAGTTGAACAAGCCTTCTATTTATCCGGAACAATTGGAGCGAGTTTTGAGAAGCATTGCCCTTTGAAGACTGTCGTCTCATCCAAATGTGAAACATCTGAGATGGGATGAGAAAAGGACCTACCCGACGCGTGGATTTAAACCAGTTTATGGATATCAACTCATTCCTAGAAAAATTCTAACTGGCGGGAGATTTTCACCTCGTGTAGGTATAGCTAGCGCCTATTTAGATCCATACAAACTCAAGATGCAACAGTAACACAACGTGTCTATCTCAATTCAAAAAGTTTCCCCTTATAAATTGCAAGTATAGCCAACATCTATTCAATCCTCGTTTTGAATCTGCACCCAAGCCTGCTTTCTACAATATTCTGCAAACTCTTTCGAGAGACACGCGACCCGTTGTACGGAAGGTTGGTCGTTGGCATGAACGAGCTATGCCAATTCATTATTTGAGACGTGAGCGTCTATTATCCAGGATATAAGTGGTTATTCACTCATGATATATCCTCGTGGGCTGATGGTGACGCGCTGCCCTAGGGAGAGGTGGACTGCTCGGGACGGTGACACTCGCGTCCGTGATGGATCGCTCGAGGCAAGTTGGCCGCTATAGCCCATCAGCAGACACTTTGCACCGCGCGCGACCACATTATGCGCGTCGGCCAAACGATCCGCGACGCACTTTTTGCGCACCCTGTAGGAACACTCGCAGTACAAAATGATAATAAAAGTTGTCGGTTGACGAGGAGCAGCAGCCGTAATGGAGCCCACATTGACGCTGGCATTTCCATGATCCGCAAGCGGATGCAAAAAAGCCACCTCGAGTTGAGCCAGTCCAGCAGCCCCTCTGGATGGACGCAACGAGGCGAGGCAACTCGCAGCCCATTGTGATTGCGATAGTGACTCCAAGGAAGTCCTTGTCGTTGGCTCGACTGCTTGTTGATGCTTACATCGAGTCCTCTTTAGCCCCTCGTCGCATTACTCCCTCGAAGCGTCTCCCACTTGGGCTCGAATTTTTTACAAATAACACTCGCATTGTGGTCTATACCCTTTGCTCTATATCAAACATTGCCCCAACCCATAGGGCAAATGTCGAAAGCCATCAAGAGCGCACCACAGTGCGCGGTGCAGTGCGTATTCTCCAGATCCTTGTGCGCGAGTGCGGTTTTTGTGAGTCGAGCAATTGAGAAGCTCCGCGTGAGGGTGCTTCGAAAAACCGGGCAAGTGCACGCCGATATGGAATAATAGAGCGCGGTTAAAATACAGCACCACCGATGTACGCAATCAAACGCGCACAGGTGCGAGAAAATATTTCTCACAATTGCTATTCAAGTCGAGATCGAGGCAAACGTTCCTTCTGTCTTGGCAAGGCTTCCTTTTCTGAGGGGAAATTCCTTCCGATCAACGTACGAGTATGCTGCCCCAAGTGGCAGCTTCCTTCATACTGTGCACTCGTATTGGGATCGTTGGTGCATTTTGGCAAGTCACAGCATACAAGAAGAGTCGAGACAAGGGTCCCGAATTTCGACTCCGGACAAGGATCGAGAAAATTTACCCCGTACTCGGAGCGTTTCAAGGCGTGTATCTTCCTATCTCGCAGTGCATCATGTGGAATTGCAAGTCCAGCTGATACGATGGCGCGTTTGGAACGAACGTCCTAGACCATTTTCAGGCAACCTCTTTTTGAGCGTAAACGTTTCTCGACTGAGAGACCACCGCGCAAGCCGATGGGAACAAGATCCGTCGAGTAGACCGGGCAGGATCGAGGAAAACTACGAATCTGCGTCACAACATTTTGCGAGATCGCTATGTACGAGTCGAGTTGGCTGGGTGTTGAAAGACGAGTCATTTTTGTGGCGGAGAGTGTTGACGGGGCAGCGAAATCGGTGTCGGGACGAGTCTTTCCTTATTTGCGAGCGACACGAGTTGCGGCACAAGCGGGCCGGTCTATCGCTAAACAAGGCCAGCTCGGTGGGTATTGCGAGAAAGAGCAGGTTCTAGTACAGCGATTCGATTGACTAAACTGTCAACGATGCACTATTCCGTGCCCGTAATAGCGATCGTCACAGCATCTGTAAGCGCAGCGCGTACTAAGAGTGAAAAATGCGCGCGCGAGCTGCCGATGACGCTCGCTCGGCACTTGTGTAAATCGCGGCGGCCAATAAGTTGTACGAGCATAAGTAATGCAAGTGTCGTCTCGCAGCAAGCGCAAAGTCCAGCTACGGTCATTCGCATATCGGGGCAGCACGCCGACATTTTCCCATCTGCTCTGCGACAATTGTCATGTGATTCCGTTTACCGCACCGCGATTAGAGGCAAGCTGGTGCAATCACTTGCTCTACACCCGTACGTGTAAATCAAATTCTTTGAATCGATTTGCGCACACCCGTTACACGTACGATGCAGATTCTAGCCCATTTTTTCAACCTTCGATTCAGGTACATTTAAATCTCATTCTCTGCAAATGATCAGGATTACAGAAATCAGCGCGTCGATCGATGATGCGAGAACGCTAAAGGTCTTGCGGTTTCCAAACTGCACTCCACCTCGATCTCGCTCCGGCTATTTCTCCCGATAGCTGTGGCGAACAAAAGAGCCTTCAATATAAAATTAGACGCAACTCTGAGTGATTACATGTAAAACATTAGTTCCGAAGGGCATGTAGCAATCGACTCCAGACGAGTCTTAACCAACGCGTTCGGAATAAGCCTATGATCAGGATATTCGTTGGGTCCAGTGTGACCCGCGTTGGTTACCGGACGAGAACGTTCGGTGCTCCCGTTAGCTCACATGATACCTAGATATTGAATATCACACAAGCGACTTCGATGGGCCACGGTCTGCACAGCTTGGGGCTGGCAATCGACTCGCTGCTGCTATTTCGACATCTGCGCGACACTGGCTGCCCTGAGGCACCATTTGTATGGATGGCCGTGCCCGCATCGCGCAATGTGAGCCAGCACGTACAACGTGCAACGTACACATTTGATGCGGGGTTTGGTTCGGTGCACTCTCGTGGGCCGTCTGATTTTTCCACGACTCTTGGATCGCACAGCCACACCCTGAATGCCCGATGTGCATAGCCCTTGCACGCTCATCCTGATCCCGCAGCCCATTCCGTTCAGCTGCTCGGGCACGGTAGGCAAAATGCCGTCGAGATTGGATCCAACCTCGACACCGTTATTGGAGCCTCCAAAATTTCTCAAGCGTGCGTCATTTGTCAACGGTGGATTGATTATCGACACAGAGTGGTAGGTAAAATCTCAAAATTGAGACGCCTCGGTATATAGACGATCTTTCACCTTCGGGTGCATCCACAAATATGCATATAGATGCATATGTAGTGCACACGTGCAGCCCTTAGAATTTTGGCCAAAATCAGACAGAACTCGTCGAGCTCTGATTTGGATCAGCCGGTAACGGAGCAAATAGAGACAAACAGAAATTCAGAACAGAAATTCTCTGATGTGAGCCCTTCAATCTTTGCTCAAGTTCGATGAGCTGCACATGTGCACGTGTGCACTGCACATGCATGCATAAGCATCATTTGTGGACACACCCTTCCTGATGATGCTAAGACCCTTGTAAATGAAATGAAAATTTCACTGACGCACACTGTTTTCGCTATAGTCCATGCAGCGTTTTGGCGACTGCTTCGGTGTCGATTTCTTTGTGAGCCTCTTTTCCTCGGTAATGGATATGAGATACAATGGAAAACTGAATTCGTTTAGCAGGGTCACTGCGGCAGGGCCACCGGTAGGCCACGCGATTTTTCATTTTTTAATTCTTACTAACCTGTAATGACTCAACAAATGTCCCCAATGAGAATCTTTCAACATGTTTCACTTTGCCTAGGACATAAACAACGAGCCAAAACAGAGTCTGCTCCCATACAGACCAATTTACTAAAATGCGGGAGTCCAGTTCATGACCGGAATCAAATTACAAAAAGTCGGCCCCGCAGCGAACCTGTTGAGCAAAACTTTGGCCATTCCAGCACGAAAAGGTGGTGATGAGAATGGAGCTACATTGGACTATGCGAATTATAAAATTTTGCTTGCGCGAGGAGGAATGTACCAAAGTTCATGAAATGTGTCTTAATCTTATGGCGTAAAATTCGTGAAGGAATCAAATTCTCACAGAGCTATTGTAGAGTATAGTTCTCAACTCTAATTGAAATTGCTGAATTGGTTCAGAACTTGAGAACTTGTATTCACGGTGACCGAGGTTTATCAAATCGAGAGTTAACGACCAGTGGGTGAAATCTGGCTTCAATTTCACGTCCAATTTTTGGCGGGAGTTGCCTCCGCACAAAGTTTAGCTGTTGAATTCGAATCACATGGCCAAATTTGTATCAACCCTTCCAAAACACCTACGAGCTTATAGAGAAAAATCAATTCGTGGAAAACTCGTCCGAGTTCGATTCCGCTAGAGGATTGAATACTTTCCACTCAATCTCCAAAAACCTTGCAGAGTCAAAAGTCTAGGGCGTAGAAAAAGCTTTTCTTCATTTGTACATGATTACATTTCGAGAGCCCGTCCCACGCGTGAACTCCATCGTAACGGCCAAGAGAAAATGTTCCACTGCCGTGTCGCACTGCCACCCTGTCTGAAACCGATGTCCGTAACCGCGACGGAAGCTCCCAGCCAAAGTCATACATCACCTCGCACCGACCACTCGACGGTATATTTTGATACCGCAGTGCCGAGGAGCTTGTAGGTACGAGTCAGGGTTCGCTGTGCCAGCAAGCCTCTCGCATATCGAATCGCGCAGTTTGTTGCTGTTGCGGGTGCTCACGGCGTCGGGCTCAAATTTGCCACTTCAGCGGGCACCAACTCCGTAACACTCGTCGAGCGAAAATGTATGCGCATGCATAAGCTGAACATTCGAATGGTCCAGACGGCCAGGCGTTGGCGGTGGTGGCAATGAATTGCAAGCGTCTGACCGAGTGAGCGCCTCCGCCCGTCATGCCGAGGAAAGAAAAATGAGCGCAGCGATGAGAACTTGATCTCGAAACTCGTCTCGCGTATTCCTAAACAAATGGTCCCCGTTGAGCGCGCAGGTGTGAAAATTTTACTTTGCTGTACTTCGAGTCGAAATGTTCAGCCCATTACTCGATTGATCATCAAATATACTTGGGAGCGGATAACGTTTTTAACTGAGTGGAGCGAAAGGAGCAATCGCACGAAATTTATGAGCAAACGAGGGCGCGCGTGCTCGCTCTCGGCTACATTGGATGGGTGACGCGGGAATACGACGATACAGAATCAGCCACGTACATCAATTGTTGCAGCTCGCGGATAGCCCCGCTCCATCTCCATCTCATCCCCTACTCGATCTTGCGCTTATCCCTCCACTCGCACAACGAGCAAATCCGCCCGAGAGGCACGCATTCGTTCGCGGGATCCCGAGTATGAATGCGGACAAGACCATCCCCGGCGATGATTTATTCCAACTGACCCCGGCTATAAGCCCGAGCCACTTGGAATACGAATGCGACAAACCGCCGAGTGTCGTGCACCGCTGGACAGTCCACTCGTTCTTTTGTCCACCCCGAAGCTGTCACTTTTCATCATCCCCGGGCATGTAGTCCGGCTAGAAAGTGGTAGTACGATACGTCGAATGGGAGTCTTGAATTTCTTCGCTTCCAGGACGAGACTGTAAATACCCGAGATTCACTCTGATTCTTGACACGACCCGAGACTGTCGGCAGTTTGGAGGGATGGGTGACATCTTCGGTATGGACTGCGGATATCTCAGTCCCGCTGTCCGAAAGAGCTCGCGCGTTGCGACCCGTACCGCAAGTGCACTTGCACCCAATCTCCTCAACGATGTTTCTCTCTGTCTTGGATCGAAATCTACCCGAGTATAGATTGTCCTCCAATGTGGGAGAAGAAGATCATCTCTCGACCGCACTTATTGGCATAGATCCAATTGTGCGAGTTGCCTACTGTATATTTGTTACTCCTCAGTAGCTCGCCCTCATTCTCCGCGAAGATTGATAGGTTCAACAAAGGGAACTGATGTCTTCCTTTCGATTTTGATTCCATGAAAATGCACATCCCAATGTACGAATGCACCGGCCCATCATTTGCACCGAGTGAGAGATGAGAAAAAAGAGCCAAGTGGTGACAGACGAGTTTGGTCAGACACCGGTGTTGTGCTGTGTTAGTCTACCGGATAGTACATGTTAAGTCAGTTGAAAATATTGCAATCGCGAATTAATGTTGTCCGATGTGCTTTGTTGTCATGAAAATCCATAACGTGAATGTTTCCGGTGGTGCCATTCGGAACATCAAGCCTCAACTATATCATGTGCATGCAATGCCCATCAGACGATTCGATACCGTGACAAAATGAGCCTTCGAGCCCTAAATTGTTTGTTAGAATGGATAGGGTGGAGACAAGGACGAATTTGAATCGACCCGCCACCGATTCAGTCGAACTTTTGCAAAATGAGAATGTTGTGAAATTATATTCGAAATTTGATGTGGTGCAAAATTGTCGATGATGAAACATGAATGTGAAACCATAAGTCGTAAAATTCATAAAAATCTCTCTCGTACAATCTTTTATGTAATCCATCTTCACCGGTCTTTGGTCACAATAAATTGAGACACAAATCATCAACTAATGATGCGCCGCATACACGTGTTCATAGAAAATTGATCCAATAAGAGATGAGGGAGCTACAACACAAGAATACCCGATTGGACTCAAATATTACCGTGCTTTGCCTGCTATGAAACAAGGTTGATGCATATGTTTTTTGGTCGTGAGGTTGTCTCAGGCGGATGGCTTATATTTCGAGTGGGAGAAATGCAAGTGACCAGCAGATGGCTCTCAAACACGAATTTTTCATCAGTCTGTCAATTCGTTCGGATGAAATGATTTTATCAGAGAATGAGTCGAATACGACGTTCAACAAAATCACACAAAATTGGAATGCCATTCAAAAATAACCAAACAATATTGATGAAATATGAAAGTAAAATGCCATATGAGCATTGTCGCGGAAACTCACACGGAACGTTTAATGACCCTGCATATCGACAAGCAAGCTCCGAATCACTCCAATGAAATTATCCTGCACATGTTCCATTTGAATACAGTTGGGAACGAAATTTCAGATTGATCCATTAATGCCTCTTTTTCATTCTCGAAGATTGAGGGTCGAAACGTCAGGTCCGTGTACTGTAATAATTGGCGTTCCCCGCATACTTTTGGTGCTAGTGTCGAGGTAATCAATACACCGTGTCCGCCCAAATTGTTCTCTCAAAATACAATATTGAACCAACTATTTTTCATGGGTCATATGACCACAGTGCTAAGATAAGACCCCGAGCCATGCAGACCTTCAATAGCGCATCCCAAATTCACTCTGAGGCACGTTGGCAGGCAAAATTTCAAAGGAACATGTCAAACACTCGAATCACATTGCGGAAGAAAGATCACAATTGAAATGCTGAGTGCTACATGAACACTTCGAGCCAAAAATTAACCATGTAATTAACTTTGTCAGTTCCATGGACACCAACTTACCCCCCCTAAAAATCAATTTATCTGTCCGCAAACAGTTTTTCCAACTGAAGTATGGTGGGAATAGTTGATTACTACGTGTAAGAGTTTCCATGTCAACTCCATTATTTTTGCGAGCGATTTTGCGTCGAAATGTCAGTTCCATGCACTAAAAAATCGGTTCCCTAAGATACTCAATAGCACGAACAAGACGAAGATATGAGATCATCTGCTCCAGGCCATGTAGTTCCCACTCAAGTCTATCATCTAAACACGGATTATAAGGTCGTTTGATCCCATTGCGCCAGAATTTCTCACTAGACGATAGAACATCAGAAAGCAGAAAATGACAATTCAGTGGACTATTCTCCTATGTCTTATATATGTGAAAACCACACGTACCGTTCGAGTTCGTTCTAAGACAATTTTCCCTTGAGTTTCATAATGGATTATCATTCTACATGCAAAAATGAATGAAAAAAATCGGCTCAGATATATATGCATGGCATCAATTTTTAACTTCTGGATTTTGAGGACCAAAGCGTGTAAGTTTTCGCTTTAATAATCATATACACGCATATGAAAACGAAATTCCAAGCATGAGTCAAGAGTTACTCGTGTATAACATCAACATCGTCTTCTTTTGGAATATGATTGAGGTGAGGAACATCTTGAGGAAGCTGTTCAAATTTCAATTTTGCGAAGAGACCGGGCTGTGACTGGCGAAGTGTATTGGCGCTACTCATCGTCTGAATTCAAGCTCATCAGTAAGTCTTGTGAATACGATCTGCATTGTTTGCGAGGTCATCGATCTATGAATCCGCCTTGACATTGAAAGTTCACGCCTACTTCGAGTTGCGAAAAATCGCTCAAGAATTTTGAGGGCTATTTAGTATCGATCACTACCATCCTATACAATTCCAATGGCGTCATTAAGGGTTGAAATATATTTGTACGATGCAAATATAATATTTCCGAATAATCATTACCCAATTTTGCAATGCTAAAGCTCCATTTCTTAAAGATGCGGATCGGGTTGGTGTTCGGTTATGATCCGGGTGGTGACTCGGGCGAGATGATTGATCCGTCGGAAGAGTCAACTGGTTTGTATGATTCACGCTTGCACCAACGACTCGTGGCGGGCAATTTGAAAATTCATGCCACGCAGAGTGTTCACAAGTCGATTGAGGATATTCATCGACCCGTTGGAATCACATTGGCCGAGGTGAGGTCGCAAATGAGTTGGTGATGCGGGCGTGCGAGTCATTGCACCACTTTACGTGTCAGCCTCGAACAGGAGCACAGCGTGGCTTTATGACGGGGCGAATGTTTGGAATGAAAATTCGCGCTCGGCGGCGAGCCGCGAGGGCAAATATTATTCGTGGCGGGCATCGAGAAGAACGAGCAACGTCGCTCGTTGGGGTCACGCTTCCACTCTTCCATTCTCTCTCGTTTCTGAACGGGCAAAGATGGATGATGTTTATTTCGGCCGCCCGTCGCGAGCGAGAGCGAGGCTGTGTCCATTACATCCCGACTCGAGTTTCCGCGAGAGAGAGAGAGAGCGAGTGGCTAGCGGAAGGCGAGCAAAATTGGCTCAAAGTGCTTGATTTGATTTCGTATCAATCCGCGGTGGCGTCCGTCGCGTCGATGTCTTTAGCCGGCTCTCACTCGACCGAGCAAATAGAATCACCGCTAAATTGATTCGTCTATAGCCACACTCGTTCGATTCCACTTTTGCGGCACTATCTTTGCTCTCACGACCCATCTTTTTCCGTTTCACAGGAGTCCACAAACGAAGACGAACCCGGCAGACGACCATAGCCGGGAGGCGAAGATGAACGAGCAGTCCGGAGGTGCAGGCGTTGAGGCGAGGTGAGGATCTGGTTTTGAGATGCTGGGAGCACATTCCGGCGGATCGAAGCGGCTGCCGCTGCTGCTGATGGTGCAGGCGTGTGTGGCGTCGGTGACCGGGGAGAGCTTCAGCCTGGGCTACATAACGGGCTCGAGGAGACGCCCCGGTGACCTAGAGTACTCCCGACCCGGGCTGCAGATATCCGGAGCCATCAGTCTTGCCATCGACGAGGTGAGCGTGCTGGATAAACCAGGCGCGCATCATCGCAGTGAAGCAGGCCCGCGTTTGGTCAGACCGGCTCCCGAACGCCGACGCGTTCATTGCTCTACGTGGCTTCATTCCAATCGAATAAATCTTCTGAGCTAGTTCATTCCAATCACAGATACCTTGCTCATCCATTCTCGAGACCTTCGTGAAAGTCCGCATTAAGCTCAAACCCTCGATATTGGACTACAATAATGATGGCATAATCCGTGGAAAAATCCGTCGAAACTGTGCTTGAGCCGGTAAAACTTTGGTGTAACTCCACCCATCGGTGTTATCCGTCACGTTTCATCTCGACTTTGATCAACTGCTACTGAGCTCACTCATCAAAGTTCCAAAGCAGTTAAAACTCGTTCATACCTGCCAGACAGTGAGTTAAAAATCTCACGCGTAAATTTCGAAAAAATGTTCGGGATTCCCCAGAAGGCAATCCGTCTGTACTCATCGGCTGGACATCTGTGCCATTTCAGGTGAATGCGGCCGGGCTGGGCGAGCGAGGCCACAGGCTGGAATTGATCGTGGCGGAGACGTTTGGTGACGAGGAGCGAAGTATCCTCATGACGGCCGAGCTCTGGACGAGGAACGTCAGCGCGTACATCGGTCCGCAGGAGACGTGCGTCCACGAGGCCAGGATGGCCGCCGCCTTCAATCTGCCCATGATCTCCTACGTAAGTCCGGACAGCGCCTTCTATTACAGTCATCCATCTCTGTGTACTAGCCAGTGAAAGTATGATAGCTTCGGAAGTGCGATGAGACGAGCTCAAGGATTATTTCCTAATCCACAACTCGAATTCGATCCCTTACTTCTTTCCAACGCAAATGGAGATCTATTTGGACTTCCGAGTGACCATCATACATATTCAATTGCTGCAATGTAGCCAATTTGAATCTTGTTACATTACCCAATGCTTCCGGAACCTCCAACCACTAGAAGTGAAGGCACTCTTGGATTGTATTCTTGCCTCAACTACCTATCACGCAGAGATATAAAATTGTGTGCTGCTCTCTGACTGCATACAATTCCTGATCTCTTAGACTCTCATCTCGGCTCCCGACCACTTCAAAAGCCCTCGAACGATCTCATTATCCCTAACTACGGCACTCAAACTTGCTTAGAAACACTCAGATGCCACGTTTGCGTGCCAAAATGATGCTTCAATGGTGTGTGTGTGTGTGTGTGTGTGTGTGTGTGTGTGTGATGTTTGTAAATTTTTGTATTTTGAAATGCTTGACACCATTGGAGCTAAATCAATTTGATGCCTGTTGCCGGATACATCGGCTCGGAAAGATAAATCTCAATTGAAAGTTTTTAATATCCAATTCAATTTCCACATCTAACCCCAGTTGACACTATCATGACTTGAATCATCGATTTAACGGACAAAACCTTTTTTGAATTCTTGACGATCAAGTTTGCAGTCTTGCTTAATTCAATGATCACCCGTAAGGTAAAAGTCCTCCACGATCGAGTTGTCTACGGGTCTGTTGGTTCATAATTCATCAACTTCATTTTTCTCGAGTTGGGTGGCACTTGCTTGGTCTCGTTGTATGTATAAGGAGCAGAATTTATGCAGGTTGTGAATGATTGAATTCAATGCACGGAAATTCGAAGATACGTTCATTATTAATTTCAGTTTTCCAATCTCATCATTTTCAGTACTGCACAAACAGAGAGACGTCAAACAAGAAAGAGTTTCCGACCTTTGCTCGTACTCGACCCCCGGATACGCAAATTTCCAAGTCTGTGTTGGCAGTTCTCAAAGCTTTCAACTGGACCAAGGTGAGTAGGCGAAAGACAATTTTTTTGATCGAAGGAAGGTGAACTCATGAAATTCCACAAAATAACGATTTTATGTGTTTTGAAATCTGTGTAATTTCAAGCACATTATCCTACATTGATACGGCTACTCACGGTGTGTCTCGGAAAATGAGGGTCATAGTACAGCATTCTCCAAGCTGTACAGCGGAACATCCGAAATGAACTGTTTGAGAACTGACCTCCATATTGGTGTCAGACTGTTGAGGGGATGGTTCCCAATGAGCTTCGACTACCGTGATTTGATAAACAGAAATTAGTGTGTAACGCAAGGAATTGCGATTGCTTGTGTTCCAGGCTGAAAAATTCAATGTATTTTGCTCTCTAGTCCGTTTCGCAGATTTTTGAGCTTGAACGAGTGACATGAGTTTGAGCGACAACTTTCAGAACGAGGGCACACAAACAGGGGTCCGAAATCGTACACGTATTTTGATGCTTCGTCTCCAGGAGCCAGGGAACCCGGTCACTTTTGATGGAGTTTTGGAGTCCGATCGAAGTAAATTGCTCACAGTGCAAGCAAAAATGATTTTGCTTTTGCGTTTCACTTGTTCACCACGCTATGATTAAAATCTGGTACAGCTCAAGATTGTCTAGCGAAAGACAGCGCGGACAAAACAAAAACAAAGGTTTCATGGTGCTTTTTTCATATCAGCTCTCCCTGGTGGGATCAGTGATGTGATGGATTGATCAATGAAAGAAAGATTTGACTTCTAGCGATTCCCAAATGATCATACGTTAGAAACTTGGATTGATTGTAAGAAAATTCGAGTCTAAAGAAAACGAGAACTCAGAGAGATCAGATCAGAAAAGTTCAAAAACTTTACCGATTCTCTTCATAGAAACTCTCCTCCTTCTTATGTTAGAAATTTCGTTAAAAGATTCAAATACTCAGTTTTGAGTAATGCCTCTCCTCCAACAAATGATGCTAATTACATCAATGCTCCTGCTCAATTCATAGATAATTTTTGTATTCTGGTTCCCCGAACCTGTTCTCCTTCTGCACTTCATCAAGTTTGCTTGGACCCAAAAATTGCCTCATTGGAAATTGAATTTTCAACACGCCTTTCTCACTTTCGAAACTTAATCCAGCTATTTCGTCTCTCAAATCTAACAGTGCACCTAGTTCAGACAAAATCTCCAATGAAATGATCGAACTCTTCCCAGATTCTCTCTTGATTATATTATCCTGGATTTGTACAACGAAATTATCAGTAATTGCTAAATTCCACACAAGTGAAAAGAATTATTAGTTCACCTAATTTCCATAAATGCGTTTAGTAAAGTTCGCCCTATTCTTCTTGCATTCTGCCTCTTAAAATGCCTGAAAAAATTGTTATTTTCAGGGAAAATTTTACTTAGAAAAAAATGAATTTCTTCCCTTCACTCGGGTTGGCTTGAGGGAAAAGGAATCTTGTATAGATTGTTTTTCAACTCTCCCCACTGATTTATACAGATATTTATCTGGAAATAAATCTGTATTTGTGTTACCTTTAGACATTAAAGGTGCTTTTGACAATGTTAATCCAACAAACATTCTGGTCCAAGATCCTTTAGACCTCGATATACTCGACAACATTAGAATGTTCATATTAAATATTCTCTCGAAACAGAAACTTGACTTTCTAATTTAAAAACATTCTTGAAGGTCCTGCGCCCTGTCTCCTCGGCCTTCCCCATAGCTGTATTGGCAGCCCTACTGGACTCAATATTTATTCAAGATATTCCCATAAATTCATAGAACCCAACTGTCATATACTCCAGTTTGCTGACGATCTCGTCATTTACTCTGGTATTCATAATCGCCCCTAATCCGTGGTTCACGGACGACTTTGAATATTATTGATACTGAGCTAAGATAGATCTGAATGTTGCTACAACTTCTATACAAAAAAGTATCGACAATTCATCTCGATTTCCCGAAGGAATAGACATCATCATTTCTGACACCAAGACTCAACTTTGTATTCTGTCAACCTTGATTTCGATGACTTGAAGTACAAAATCTATAACTCTGAGATTCCCCGTCCCAACTCCTTCCGTTATCTTGGCTTGAATTTTGACCACAGTTGAGTCATTTCCATTATGATTATCTTATCAACAGATGCTTTAATGAAATCAAAATCCCCAGACTTCTGAGAGACACTTGGGGGAGTGGTCACCTTCAAGTGCTCTTCAATATTTACACAGCCTTGTCCCCAGGAATTACGGATTCTACTTGTTTCATCTATTCATTTCAAACTCAAGAGGGAAAAAAATCAGCCTTCGATCCTCTTCAATATAGATACCTTAGATTTTCTTTAGGATACAGAATTTTGACTCTCATCAAGGTCTCGCGAGCTGAAGTCCACGAACCCCCTCTTCTCATTCGAATCTTTTTTCTTGCTCGTAAATACTTTCTAAAGACTCTTCTTGATACTTGTCAGCCGTTGAATGACGGGCTCTGTGTACTGGGTTGTCTCACAAAATATAGAGATCCATACAAAGTCAACTCTAAATTTACTCTTTTGAGTTCATACAGATCAATTGCTCATCACAGGAACTACATTTTCTCCTCTGTGACATCTTTTCCCTTCAACCAGGACTATGATACCATCTTATTCACCCTCGGTATTGACCTATCATCAGATCTTCAAAGATCCTGATGATCCTCAATTAAAACTTCTCAGTATCTTCAAAGACAAGCTTTCCAATGATTTGTATATCTTCACAAATGTTTCGGAAAAAATCATCCTCCTATTTTGGTTTTGCTATTTTCTTGGGCAATTGGGAAAAGGACCTAATTATGGAGTGCAAAATTCCTAGATATTTCTCTACCTTCACTTTTAAAGCCCTTGCTACTAAGAAGGTTGTACAATTTGCAACTAATACTAACTTCTGAAGTCTCTCTTGAATAATTTTACTGGCTCCAATAGTGTTCTTGATTCTCTTACATCCAATCCCTTCTCCAAAGACCTCTCATACATTTCTCTAGACATCAAAAATCTCTTATTACAACCCAAAAAAACAATCTTCTCATCAAGCTCATTTGGACCCCATCTCATCGTGGGATTCCAGCAAATAATATGTTGATAAACTTACTAAAGAAGCTTGTAGTCGTGGTCATCTGGATGAATCCTTGATTCCTTACTCAGACTGCTATGGACTTACTTTGGATTCAACTCACAAGGAATTCTACGCCCATCTCACTTGCAAAGCCATCAATCCTGGCGTATATTCCTGTGAAAATTTCCGCAATAACAAGAAATCCAAACCTCGATTTCGTAAGTGTCCTGTTACCAGGACTCATATTGTTACAGTCAATCGTATTCACTCCAAACACTACTCTTTGGCTGCAAGTCTGTTTCGTAAGAACCTCGGCAATTCCCCGGATAGTCATGTTGATGAAAATATATGTACGCCATATTCTTCGGGTGTGTCCTACATTTTCAGAGCGAGTAAAAACTCCCATCAAATGTTTAGCAAGATACAAGGTCCCAGAATCTTTCATTGGAAGACATCTAAAACAGCCTTATAGGCCTCCTTATAAATTTATTACGAACCTCCTTGAAGCTTCTTCTCCACTTGTCTGATTAATAGCAAACAATCAGGTGTTATTTTATCCTCTTGCAATTATTTCATTTTCTTATGTTTACAGATTTCATGATGACTTCTACAACGTGATTGTAAAGTACTCCCCGAGAAGAAAAATTCCAAAAGTCCGCGTTACTGCCATTCTTGCATTTTAGTTTCAGAGAGATTCAATGCGATCTGACTTAATGCTTGGCTAATCAATTTTATCCCGATTTGCCATCATGCGGGTTGAGAATTTGCCATCATGAACCATCATGTATCTATCCCTTTTTCCTTGATTCTCTCCTACATTTTCCATTCTCCTTTCCCTTACACCTTTCGCCCGGTCGGGTAACAATTTGCTGGCGGGGGTTACCCATCCACTCCACTACCAACCTGCTTCTTTTGACCTATACCCACTGGTGTAATAGCTAAAGCCAAATCTGCTCAGTAGCAGAAAGATATGGCCTAAAAGTAGAAGAAGAAGAAAATGATGATGCATGATTTTGCTGCATATCCCCTCGGTCTGATATATCCGTCGTTAATGGTTGCCTGTTGTTGGACGAGTTGAGTGAGAGTCTATATGTGATCTTTAGAAAAATTTTACTCAAATTTGCATGGAGGCTTTTTAGCTTCTTTTGAGAATGAATCACCATGTCAAATAGCTCAACGACCACCATAAATAGTAACAAGTGTATTCGGGTGAGCTTGATGAACAAATGAATTAACGCAAAAGCAAAATTATTTCTGTTTGCGCGGCAAGAAATTCTACTCGATCGGACCCCTGCAAATACAGCGAAGATGCAAAATGCTAGATCAGGCAAATCAAAATTGTTTGGGCCAAGAATTTCCAAGAAAGGAAGGAAATCCCTGGTGAACTGTTTTCCACAGGTTTTTGAGAAATTGGTTCCAGGCGTTTGACATAGTCTCGTCAGTTTCAAGAGTGAGCTTTGGACGATCGCAATAGCCGACAGTCGTTCCATCCCAACTTACAATCTTACCTGTTGGAATTGGGTATAGGGGTATTTGTTGGTTTGGCAGGTGTCGTTCCTGTACATGAATGCGTCGAGCTTCGACTGGTACGAGGCTCCGACGGTGGCGAGGACGATCCTGTCATCGTTCCGCTCGGCCGGCGTAGTCGTGAACAGCGTGCGCTGCTGGGACGAGTCGTACCGGGTCGTGGAGGAGTTCAACAACCCGTTCCACAAGCTCGTCGCCGAGACCCACACCGGCACTCGCAGTGAGTTGTACCTTTGACCGTGGTTGGCCGCAACTCTGACTTTCAAATGAGTCGTAATAAGGGGCCAGGGCCTTGTAGCGGTGGAGGTCTTTTTCAAACAATGGCTCCGAATACCTCGATATCTCCATCAGAAAACTTTGCGTGTATTGTCGATTACTGCCATTACAGTTTTGGTTGATTTTGAGTAGCATTCGTATTGCAGACTGGCCCGCCCCCGCGAAGATAGCCGAAAATATCCGTGAAAATCACTTTGGACCGAGATCCTAGAAACGGCGGAGTGACCCCTCACAGCACGCATACCGTAATCTTCGTCACAATTACCGTAGAGTGTCAGTGACCCGCGGTGTGCCTCCAAAACACTCGACACCGCGGGACTAAATTTTGCTCGACGACGAGGCGCGAGAGCACCGGGTGGCGACGACGATGCGCTAAAATAACACCGTTACGCGCGATTTACAGCGCCCCGTAAATTCACCGACATTTACGCCCGACAGCGCGCAGTGCTGCTCAGCCTCCACTTCACCATCTCACAGACAAATCCGAATCTACTACTCGCAACGGGCCGAATATACCCTCGCTCGCATATCTACCTCTCATCGTCCACGCGTGTATATTACTTACAGTCGAGTCCCCTCGGCCAGCTCGAATCGTCGATCTGATATTGCGAGACAACGATGAGGGTTGTCGGGATTGAGATTTGTGACGAGTCACGAGAATTGGACTGAATTGAGTTGGCGCCGTGAACAAAAATGATTGAGAAAGCAATGTACTTTTTCCAGTATACGTCATCCTGGGAAACGTTGAGGAGCACATAGGACTGCTCATGGCGCTGGACAAACGAGGTCTCCTCGGAACTGGTAAGTATCATGCCCACGTCTGGATATTTCGACGAGTTGTGCCAAAAATTTACAGATCCGTCTCGGTGACTGAGCCCACAATAATCTAATGCCTTGGATAGCTGCTGCAAACATCCACGCAGATTCAATTATTATCTCAAGTGTTTACTTAGCCGGGGAATTCATACGATCGTTTCAGGCGAGTACTGGGTCGTTGGCGTCAACACCGAGACGTACATCGATCGAGAACCCGACGTTTACGTTCGGGGCTTGCTAAAAAAGCACGTGGAGCCTCCGGCGCTGCATGTGCTCAAAAACTACTTCAGCGTCATTGGCTCGGCGCCAATTGGCTATCTCGATTTTACAAACAAGATCAACGAGTACAGGCAGAAGCCACCGTTCAATTTCACCAATCCGCTGAGAAGCTTCAAGCAAGAGGGCCACATTCAGGTGACTATCGCGCTACTCATGAATTCTCATAGATTTTTCCAACCCTGAGTCGTGCAAGATGAAACTAGCCCCGGTACAGCAGATCGCGAACTTTTCAACCACGCAAAGATAGACGCAATTCTGAAAAATATATTGCTTCGGGGATTTGCATTTAATTTGAGAATCTCTACAGTCGCTGGTCCAGCGCGCAAAATTCGGTAGTACGATATCTTTTGCGGGAAAGAGCCCAGCCGTCGCATATTCATGAGACTTCTAAAAAATGGTCCACGGCTCGATTTGCGTGCACGTATGCAGGGAACAGGGCGGTTCCGTAGAGGCTTATCGGTCGCAGTGGAGCAAACTCACCTACTGCATTTCCATTTTTGTTTTCACTTACAAGGCAGGTCGTGCCGGAAACTGCGTATCTCTACGACGCCATCCATCTGTACGCACAGAGCCTAATCCGAGCGCTCGATGAGGGCCGAGATCCACGAAATGGTAAAGAGATTATTTCCTCGCTTTACGGCCTTCACTATCGCAGCGCCATGGGGTAAGGTATTCCTCTGCCATTTTAATAACTCCGTGTACTTATCTCCCCTCCCTGCGCGATCACACTCTCTGTGCAAAACTACATTGGCCTCGAGCACTCGTCCGTGGCCCTTTCCCTTAGAGATAAGCGTGAGATGGACTCGAACGTTCCCTGGGGCAGAGGCTCCTCGAAGCCTCGTGAGATCACTCATGTGTAATTGTATAACGATCTCTAGAACTTTGAGCTTATCTCTCATGCTCGTGGGAGTTTTTGAACTCAAATTCATTCCCATGCTCGGCGATTTTCACATCTGAACTCGGCATGGCCCAACCGCCGTACGCGTACTTCTGGAGTTTTAAATGAAGTGCTTGCGAAACAAAAAAATGAGAACAAAGCTGACATATTGACCAAAATCCAATGTTTGTTGAACTTTGTCCGATATCTCAGCTCCGTCTACAAAATTTCATGAATATTTCGTACGAGCTATGGATGAAATTTCGAAAGGTATTATTCAGCGGGGCAGTAGAACTAGAAAATTCTCCAAAACAGTTTGCAATTTAGCCACTTATCATAGTAATTCCATAGTCACTATTCCAATGACGAAGTAATTTTATTCTTGGGCAAAACTTTATCTCCAAGTAGTTTTCAACACAAATATAGTGCCAGATCTGGAGAGTCGAGTTTCATCATACATGGAAAATTCTTCTCATTTTATTTCCTCGTCTATTTCACTTCACATGATATCAATAATTTGCTCAAAAATCATACTAGAATCGTATGTGATTTCCCATACGAAACAGGTACATGGTGTACATGGATGAAAATGGTGATCCAGAGGGCAACTACACCCTTATCGCTTTGGATAATCAAACGTCGGCGGGTCACGGTCTCTACCCAATTGCCTCGTTTGTGGGAAAAGACAACAGCACTAATTTACCGGTTGGTATTGACCTCAAAATTATTCAGAACTAGACTATCCAATCATTTTCCGGATCAACAAGTTCAATTGACAATCGTCATCATTGCAATCTTTCCGATACTAGCGAAATTCAGTTTGATTATTTTCTAATGTTTCAGAAGTTGCATCTTATGCGAGACATATTTTGGGTCCAGGGCAAGCCTCCAGTTGACGAGCCTTATTGCGGTTACTACAATGAAAAGTGTAACTGTGAGTACTTCTTTGCGGCTGCTGGGAACCTCGTAGATTACTACTCTGCACGCAAAAAAATTGAGCAAGTTGCAAGTCATCACCTGGTTGATAAAAATTTACCACGATTTACCGAAAAAACGACGGAATACCGGAGAGACATCATCAGGTCAAGTGCATATTTTTATCCCCTTCGTTTCTTCGGAAGAGATGTGATTGTTTCTCCCGACCGCGGAGAGTCCTTATTCTCAAAGCCAAATCTCATGACTCGCGATCCAAGATTTTTTTATGAATTTGTACTATTTGAAGGCTCGTACAAAGTTTCAAATCCTCAACGTTTCGTATCCGATGAGGGCACAAAAGACAAAACAAAAAAATCGAAAATCGTAACTCTGCTACCCATCTCAAGGGCAGCAATGGAAACTGTGGCATCGAGAGAGATACAAAAGTTCGATACGAGATCAGGTGTCCAGTTTAATGCCTGCGTTGATGAGAGTCATTTTAGCAGAGCTGCGATAGGTTGTATGTCGCGAGGTGAGCTTGGAAGGCTTCGCCGCGCAGTTATGGGCTGATGACTTTACAAGCGATCACCCACGCCTACACTGCGACCTGCGGCAAGCATCGATAACTTTAGAATTCTCGCAGAAGTGCGAGCCCCTGGAAAATATGAGAACTTACTCATCAATCGCCATGTGTAAATAAGGTCAGTGTACCCAACTTGCCTCCATTGAGCCATTTTCTTAATAACTGCAGTTAATTTCAATATTTTACAACGCACCTAAACTCATTTTGAAGCTTGTTCCAAGACCTTCAAAATAAGCTAAGATACGTCCAATTTGGACCAGCCGGGGCCAAACTGTTTCAATTCTCCCAAAAGATGATTTTTGAGAGTTTACAAGAGTGTGTACCCAACTTGCCCCCATCATTTGAAACAATGTAAATCAACGACGAAGTGCATAACATCGCTTTGATCCGTTTTTATCAACGTGCAGCGACATTCATAGCTTTTAGCTGGCCCATAACACTGTTTCCGACCTATTTTGACGTAATAAACACGTCCTGGAAGGTAGAAAAAGCCATACTGCACGCTTTTCTGAGATCAGCATATGGGGGCAAGTTGGGTACAGAGGCAAGTTGGGTACACTTACCTTACATGCAGAATTGCAAAGTTCAGAGCTCGAAGTCATATTAGATCGAGTGTTACTTAGACGCTCATTTTTTTCGAAGTCGCGCGCCTTCAGACGAAAACTCGGACTGCGCTTTAAAAAATTTTTGAGTAAAATCACAATCTAAAGCATTTTTTACAGTGTACCTCTACTATTCCGTCAAATCAGTTTAATTTTGACCGCGAACTCGCTCACTCGGGTAGATCATCAATGCACTTGAGCACCAGAGCCGATGGCTCAACAATGATTTATATCAGTATTGGTGGCTGCGATCCACAGGGAAATCGGATGTATCAAAAGTCATACGAAAGTTAGTCGCAAGAAAAGCAAGGGCGGTTCGGGGAAGAAGCTGACTGCATGAAACTCGCGTTCTCGAGGGGGTTGGAATTTCTTGCACAGCTCGGCTCGAGCGTTTCTCGGAAGAATAAGTCGAAGCTGGAAATTCTATAAGTTGAAAGCCACGCGCTGGCGAGTGGTGTGATTTATCGGGTCATCGAGAGCCTTGTGTAGCGAGTGGTGGCGTCGTCGGCGGTCAAGCGCAGCCCGCGCGAGCGAACGCCGTAAATTGCACGAGCGGGGGTGGGATATTGGTAGAATGGGAGTCTGCTCGCTCGGCAGCGAGTGCCCTGCTCTCGGCACATAAACAAGTCCGACGTTACACCCTCTCTCTCTTTCGGCGTGTACGCGGGAGACTTCGTGATGCCGGTCTGTATACGTGTCGGCCGCCGGCAGTCGTCGCGGGGGGCTCCGGGAGGGTGTGGAACATTATCGGCTCGGGTCCCCCGGAGAGACATTTGAGCGGGCGGCTCGGGTGTGCCGCTATTACGCCTCACTCGCAGCTCACACCTCTACCTCCACGCAGCCCACGTTTTGAATTTCCCGCCCTCGTACAGCACGGTAATACTCGTTTGCTCTCGACGCGCGGGGGAGGAACGACACGACGATTCAACTCGACGGATCAGGATCAATGGAGCACAGCACTCTGAAATTGCATGCGTTACTCTTTGCTCCTGTTCGCAGCTCACACGGGCGAAATAGTCGGGGGAATAGCCGGAGGACTGCTGCTGGTCGTCGTCGCCGTTTCGCTAATGCTCTACAGGAACTGGAGATACGAGCAGGAGCTCGACTCGCTGCTGTGGAAGGTCAATTACAGGGACATCGAGATTAAGGAGCCCAACAAGTCTACCATCGCCACCGAGCCCGTTGATCAGCTCTTCAAGACCAATCCCAAGGTTCGTTGCCCTGCTTGCTTGCCCCCTATCCTTACGAGGAGTCTATCAAATAGAGTTCGATAGAGGCCCGAGTACCGACGATCCCGCAAACCAACTTGCAATCGCTATCTAGCTCGAATTCTCATTAGCCCTCTCACTACCTCGTACAATCTATACAGGACAAACCCTTCGAACCGAATACAATCCAATTTGATGGGCAATTCAGCCTCCTCGTTGACATTTGTCGACAGACAAACTAAGAATTCAAATTCCTGAGGTTTTCACATAATGTTTCTCTTATTGTTGGGAACCACGGAAGAATTTAATAAAAATGCGAAGAGGTCAACGTTTTGACAGTATGCTCGCGGGGATGTTCTGGCTCACTCTTGCTAAATATCCCTCGAAAACTTCGAAGACTGTGCGAGATGGACGAGACCGGTCTCGAGGCTTTGATTGAATTTTCGCCATGCCGTTTACATTATTTAGGGAGCCAATGCAACCCAGATACTAGCCCATTCGACAAGCTCAAAGAATTTCGGTGGAAATGGCACGCTCACTCATTCGGAACAAGATCGTAGAAATTTCTTGAACAAGCGACTGAGTGAAAAATTAGCAAATGATCACATTTCCACACATGCTTACTCAAGCATTGAAATGATAAACCATCTTCTTTCCTCGAAAGAACAATGAGGGTGATTCCTCGGGTCTCTGAGCCGAAATAAACGGACACACCGTCGTATATCTATCTCTCAGAACCTCGTTGCTTCAAGTTCCCAAGAGAAAATGTAACGCCAGTATCAACTGTCGCGATGTGATCAAAATTTAGGTACTTTTCATAACTGTTTCACACGAAAAATTCCATTCATTTTTTCCGAGGCCGGATTATTCAGTATTGAAGTATTCTGAACTACATCTTGGCAACCTGTCACTGTGCGTATAGATTGATTCACAACCATCAATGATTCTCAATCGTTGTTCTCATAAGTGCAGGCCACAGAGGCTAAATAATGACCGCCTGCCCAGATTTTTGCTGGATTTTATTCCGGCACACTTTCTTCATTTCTGATGAAGGTATTCCACCAAGTCTGGTGGGGCTGTGAAAAAACGATAGATTAGCGTGGCAAATTATACGAGCGGAGACATTCAGAGTTATAAGTCCGCGATACTCAACTGCTCGCTGCAGTAGACGGAATCTTTGGCTTTTACGGTTTCTGCGCCAAACTTATTCGGTATAATAATGCGCGCGCGAGGCGGACTTATAAAGCAGCTTGGCAGCAGCTGGTGAGCGCGGTGCCGCTCGCAAAATCAATTTACGAGAGTTTGTCAAACTTTCAGAGCGCAACGGGGGCCCAACTGCCCGTGAGGACGAGCCAGGCATCTCTCAACTCGAATCCCGACGCGGACTTCCGCTACTCCATGATCTACACGCAGGTCGGAATGTATAGGGGTCGTATGTTTGCCGTAAAGAAAGTGAGGAAAAAGTCGATCGAGATGACCCGCGAGATGAAGAAGGAGCTCAAGATAGTGAGTCCGTTTGGCTGTGCTATCGCAAAGTTTTATCACGAAGCTATCGCAATTTGATGGCATTCGGTGGATTTCAGATGAGGGACCTGAGACACGACAATCTGAACGCGTTCATCGGCGCCTGCACAGACCCGCCTAACATCTGCATCGTCGTCGAGTACTGCGCCCGCGGCAGCCTCAAGGTACGTATTATTAGATGATACCGTCGTAACTGCTGACTCAATCGAAAATTGGTCTGCCTGAGTCCATAATCATTTCGTATGCGAAGTACTAAGATTACCCCGATGGGTTGTGGTGGCAGCGCATCCGAGCCGGGATCTATAACAAAATCCATGTTTGATTTTGTTGAATTGCATTAATTCGTACCTTCATTCGAATCTATGCCCGGAATTTTGCCAGAACCGCTGCAGAACGTTACTAATCATGACGATTATGATTTCTAGAATTGGGATTTCGGTGTGGAATCGTTCATTGAATAGAACTCAATGAAATCAGACATGGCTTTTGTTAGAAACCCTGATCCAAGGACAATCAATGATCAATCGCCTCAAAATTACTTTGCATCGAAGACAATGGAATATGACACTTGTTCCTTTGATGTGACTGGAATGTGACATGACCATAGAAGTCGGCTGCCATAAAAATTCCCACAAGTCATCCAAAATACAATTGGGAAATTTTCACTTCACTTACTGAATTGTGATAATTCAAAGCATGCATCATTAGTTATGACTAAACTTGCTTTCACGCAAAATTTTATGCTGGTGAGAGAAATTATCATACATTGAAAATAGAATGAAATATTATGGTCAAGTAAGTTGGATAAGTACGAACCAAAATGCTATAAGTTAAGTGCAGTTTTTCAGACAAAACCGCCTCACTATTTTCGAGACTATTTTTACTGGTGATGATTTTTGGGAATGGGTCCGCCAATGACACATAAGGACAAATCTTACAATTTGGGCGAGATTGGTTGAAGAATTGGAAGGATCTCAAAATAACAGGACATCCTCAGCAAACTTTTTTGTATTCAGTAATACTTGAACAATGACAGTAAAGTGCTCGCATAACTCATTTTGCAGCTTCACCGCGCATGTGCAATTGAATAACGAACATTCGGGGACCTCGTGTTACGATTACTCTAATAAGTACACTCCCTCGTGGAGATAAGTTGACTTTGGTGACGGACAAGGGAAACGAAGACAGGTACACTGTAAAATATTTGTGGGAAAAACTTCAACCAGTGGTTACAGTTTTTCCCTCAACCACTGGTTTGGGCCAAAAATCAACCAGCTGGTTAATTTTTGGCGTCAACCACTGGTTGACTTTTTTCCCACAACGAATATATATATATATATATATATATATATATAAGAAATGCATGCGGCACCCACGATATTGGTCGATAGTGGTCTCCGGGTGACACTTTTGAGTCGGAAAAACAAGTTTCGTCATGTTTTTTCACAAACAAAGAGGGATAAACATTAGCGCCGGTCGCGTATGGACGACAAAGCGGGTTGCCTGTCCTGCAGGGGTCGAATACACGTCGTGAGGCTGGAGGGATGAATAGATGGACGGTTGGGGTGGGAGGGTAGATGGGATGGATGGGTGGATGGAATGGAATGGAACGGAATGGAATAGGATGGAACGGACCAGAATGGAAGGAAATGGAACGGTGTGGAATGGAACGGAGTGCAATGGAACGGGATGGAAGGGAAAGGAATGGACCGGAATGGAACCGAATGATCTGGAACTGTATGTTCCATTCCGGTCTGTTCCATTACGTTCCGTTGCATTCCATTCCATTCCTCTCCGTTCCATTCCACCCAATTCCATTCTCTTCCATTCCATTCCACTCCGGTCCGTTCCATTGCACTTTGTTCCATTCCGTCCGATTCCTTTCCGTTCCATCCTATTCCATTCCATTCTGTTCCATCCCATTTACCCCCCACCCCATCCGTCCATCTATTCATCTCTCCAGCCTCACGACGTGTATTCGACGTCCAGGACAGGCAACCCGCTTTGTCGTCCATACGCGACCGGGGCTAATGTTCATTCCTTTTTGTTTGTGAAAAAACATGACGAAACTTGTTTTTCCGACTCAGAAGTGTCACCCAGAGACCACCATCGACCAATATCGTGGGCGCCGCATTCATCCTTATATCGACGCCTCTTACGAAGATTAACACATCCGCTAACGCCCACGAAGACTAACACGGGGGCCGAAGTTTAGCATTTGCTTTGTTATGGCCACGAAGATTAACACTCACTGTGTACGCCACGAAGATCAACACTTACGCCTCAGCGCCACGAAGATCATCTCTTACTGCTTAAGACCACGAAGAGTAACACTTACCCCTCAAACTGCACGAAGATCAACACATTCGCGCATTTTTTTCTTGAAGGGACAGAGACTATAAGTATTCCGTCTTAAGGCCACGAAAAGTAACACATTCTCCTTAGCGGCACGAAAATTAACACATTCGTGGACTTCATTCTTGAAGGGACGGAGTTTATAAGTGCTTCGTCTTAAACGAAATACTCACAGTCTCCGTCCCTCCATGAATGGAATCTACGGATGGGTTAATTTTTGTGCCGCTAAGGAGAATGTGTTTTTCTTCGTGGCCCTAAGATGAAATACTATGTCTCCGTCCCTTTGAACGAGAACGTGTGCAAGTGTGTTATAGTCTTCATACCGTTCAGGAGCAAGTGCTACTTTCATGGGCCGTTGTCCCTAAGTTGGTGATGGTCAGTTAAAGTTAGGTCATGATTTCGATCCCACAGCATTGGCAAAATACCTAACTTTCACTGACCACCACTATCTTGAGTGCTGAGTAGCGTCTATAAATTCCAGCCTTAGTCTTCGTGCCACTAAGGAGTAAGTGTTAGTCTTCGTGCCCCTAAGGTGTAAGTGTTAGTCTTCGTGGACTTAACGAGAATGCGTTAATCTTCGTGCCCCCACGGAGTAAGTGTTAGTCTTCGTGGACCTAAGGAGAATCCGTTAATCTTCGTGTTCACAACGAATAAACGTTAATCTTCGTCACTCACAAGAAAAGAGGTGTTAATCTTCGTACGAGGCGTCGATATATTCGTTGTGGGGAAAAAGTCAACCACTGGTTGAATGCCAACCAGCTGGTTGATTTCGACAACCAACCACTGGTTGCCGATTTTGGTGGAAAGTCAATCAATTTTTTACAGTATATATAGCAGTTTACAACATCTCTCAATGATCTCTGTTGCGAAATAAAGATACACTCTATACCCCTACCAAAGTTGGCATTTTCGTAGATCTTCAATTTTCTTGAGCCTCGCATTACTCTTGGGGTGGACCAATGATAAAAATCGCCAGTTCCCGCAAACTATGTCTCGTGTGACGCGAAATATATCGCAATCACATAATCACCCAAAATGTGAGATTCGCCCATAAATGAACCTCAATATTATATGAGTAAGTAGTTAGAATTTTCCGGACTAATGATCATTGATATAGTAATCCAAATAACCGAATCAGTTATTCAAAAACTTGAAATTGGCTCATATCACTTTGATCCACTTCAATCCACGAACCCCAGCTCTGATATATTATGAAAGATTTAAACGTCATGAAGTGTACATTATTATTGATTAGGGGAGATTTCACGGTTTAATCACAATTTGCAACGATGATATTCCTAGGAATACGTGGATGTTGACCTCGATATTGACAGTTTCGAGTTTATAATCCATACAGTAGCAGTGACCCGATATTGTGCATCCACAGGACATTCTCGAGAACGAGGATATAAAGCTGGACAACATGTTCATGGCGTCGCTGGTCGGCGACATCGTCAGGGTGAGTTACGCCCTCCTCTCTCCTTCCGATGAACATCGAGAGCGATCCGGCAATTGAGCATCACGTGTTTGCCAGGGCATGATATTCCTGCACGAGTCGGTTGTCAAGTTTCACGGATCACTGAGCACGTCCAACTGCCTGGTGGATTCTCGCTGGGTTGTCAAGCTGGCCGACTTTGGGCTGCACGAGTTCAAGCGGGACGCCGAACCGGAGCCGTCCGATGCGTCGAAGCGCTCCCGTGGTGAGCTCCCGACTCATTTTCGACCCCTTGGATTCACCGGCGATGAGATTTCAACAGCTGGGGTGGGTCAGGACTGCTTTACAGGGCGCCGGAGCTGCTGAGGCAGAGGAGGAGCCAGCCGACGCCCCGAGAGCTGCAGAAGGCCGACGTGTACTCGTTCGCGATCGTGCTGTACGAGCTGCAGGGACGCCATGGGCCCTTTGGACTCACCCAGCTGTCCACCAGCGACATCCTGGCCAAGCTCGCTGCTGGACCCCAGCAGCCCGCGGAGCAGCCCTTCAGGTTCGTCACATTTTTTGCAAGAATACACCGATTGCTGATATTAGTCAGGCTCTCGGCGTTTGGTGCCAGCCTTTCCCCCTGTTGGCATGAATTCATTTTGGCGTTTTTCACAGTCGCATACTCATTAATAGCGAGTAATGTGTATGAAACAATTTTGGGGTTGGAATGTGACCAAACCATGATTTCTACACGATAATTTTGGCGCTGAAACCGAATCCGCGCCCCAAATCGCTCCTGAACGTCAAGATTTTTTCAAATTGCAGGAACCCGTTTATTCAGAGTTTTTTTGACGTAGACTTAAATCCTAACATAGTAGCTCAAAACGGAGCACGGAATCGTTTTTAAACGGTCATTTCGCAACGAGAAAGCTTATTTGCATGCCCCGCTTAAGCGAGAATTTTATTCCTGTTAATTTTGAAACAGCTTGGATTATCGCAAAATAGGTATTCCTGATTCCCAAACGCGCGAGGCGTGCGAATATGCTTCACCATCGCAAAATGACCCTTCGGATACGATCCCGTCTTCGTTCTTGAGCTGCGTTCGTCTACGTCAAAAAACCTCTGAGAAACGGGTTTTTGCGATTTGAAAACAATCTCAACGTTCTGAAGCAATTCGGGCTCGAATTCGGAAGAATACCCAAAACAGTGATATCATTAATCAGACTTACAGAATGGCCGGTGTTTATGCAAAGAACCAGTGCCACTCTAGTGTTTCAAGCAATTACATTGGTCTTGTATGGCTATGCGAATAGATCTTGCCATCAATTGGATCCGAAAGATCTGAAAAATTATTCCATAAAATTATACATTTAGTAAAATAAGAAAATAAAACTCATATCTCAGGAAAATATCTTAGGTACGCAACAGAATATCTTCAAATTCTGATCCAGGATCATAAAAATTCAAAAAAGCATAGCATTGTCAGAAAAGATTTGCAATTAAATTGAGATCCAGAATAATCAAAGCCTGTGACAATGATAAGTGATAAAACAGAGGGTGGCGCGATGTAGACCTCCATGAATAACTCCTAACTTCTCTAAAATTCAAGCAACCATAGTTTCATGATGTAGTTGAGCTTTCCAAAAGGCTTATTTGCAATCGTTTGACGCATTCAAAATAGTGCTTCTCAGAGGATTTTGCAATCTTTTGGAAAGCTGATTGCGCAAGGACTACTATCTTGTAAAATGAGTCTTACTCCGAAGTTGACGGAATTTTGGGAATTCATACAGTCAGTCACTTGTAAGCATTGAAAAATTCGCGACAGAAGGGTGATGTATGTTTTACTCGAGGTTTAACTGCTTGCGTAAAAGATGTCAGCAGATGTCTCAGTGGATGCTCCAATAATACCTCGCTTTCATTTCTGCGAGTGCATTTCACAAGAAACCAACACTGTTTTGACAGGCCCCCGTTGGATCAGCTTGAAAACTGTTTTGACTTCGTACGAGAGTGTCTTCTGGAGTGCTGGCTCGAAAATCCAGAGGCACGCCCGGATTTCAAAGTCATACGTAACAAACTGAGGCCATTGCGTAAGGGAATGTGAGTATGTGGCATCAACTTATTGTTAGCCGAAAGAGAGTCCTAATGCGCGGCTATTCTGATCATCACCGAGCAGCTCAAAGAGGGAAACATTTGGGACAATGGAACTTCATTAATTGATAACTGACAATCATTTGGCAGAGTTTATTACTTTGAATGATTTATCTCCTCTTCTCCCTTGACCTCGACGAGTTTTCTGCTTATCTTGGATACCAAAATCCTCTCAGTGGCTTGAGTGTTGGTGCTACTGGAAACTTTTACGACTGTAAAACTGTTCACCAATTATTATCCAAAATTCACATTCACGGCTGAACTCGAGAATCAAATTGAGCTGAAATTCACAGACCGATTCATAGGAATTCCTTTCATCTGTCATCTGAAACTTAGATTCCATGTCGATAAATTTGAAACCACTCGCAAGTACAAATACCGATATATCGATCTATTTTCCAGGAAGGCGAATATTTTCGATAACATGATGGCTATGATGGAGAAGTATGCGAACAATCTCGAAGCTCTGGTCGACGAGAGGACGGATCAACTGTCGGAGGAGAAGAAAAAGACTGGTGAGCTTCCGGAAATCGATTTATTTATCGTAATTTAAGATGTGATATTATGGGCTCTTTTGACACTAGCTGCGGGTGTATGATTCCGACCAAATTTGGACATTTTTTCTCACTTCTACCCCTTCTTCTTTCATTCAAGTCTTTATTTTCCGATGAGCGTTTTGCTTGTGGCTTTCAAAGACATTGAAAAATCAATTCAATTAGAGAAACTTATATTACAGGAATTTAAAGAGGAATCAGACCCTTCATCTGGTAACTAAGATGGATAATTCCATATTTGTGCATCTATTTGTTACAGTAAATGTCCGAAATCAGTGAACGCCGGACATTGACTAGTGAATCCTAGGATTGAGTGGAGAGGCCAGTCGATGTCAGCATTAACTAGTAAATGCCCGGCATTGACTGGGAGGGCTAGTAAATGTTGTCGTGAGAGCAGCATTTCAGACCTTCACTATAGTGAGGCTTGTTGGTCAATTCTAAGAATATCCTTAGGATTGACCAACAAGCCTCCGTAAATGTCCGAAACGTTTTTGAAAAAATGTAACATGTACGTGCGTGAACTTGATCTTTTGAAAACTTTGCGCCGAAAAAGAAGAAGGGAAAACTGAAAGACCATCAGAAGACCTCAATTACTAAACAAAATAGTTTGGGATGATCCAAAATAAGATGATAGAGCCATGAGAGGCATGAAATATTGATACAGATACACGAAATTCAATATGTTGTCGATGGATCCTGCAGGACCCACCGGGTTATACAGGGTTGATAAAGCAGCAGCTCATAAAGAGCCAGTCCGATGTTTGCAAGGAGAAATTCCTCGATCTCAACGAAATTGACCAGCTGGTGTAGAAGTAAACTATGAGCTTACGAGGAGCAACTTCGAAAATTTCGATCACAGGTGCCCAGGAGATGACCAATTGCAAGGATAATAAATAAAATAAAAAAGTTGCAAGGATAAATGTTGATCAAATAGATGTTCTTGTGAATCCAAAAAAATACTGTGCAACTCGCGATGCGATAATAGCCAGAGTTGCTGTAACAAGTAGCCTTTATGTTGAGAGATTTTCGAAAATATGCAACTTCACTTGGATTATAGAACCTACTGCAAGTTTTATATCATAGTATGTTGGAACATTGATAAGACTATCATGACATTATCAATGTGATAAAAATGTGACCTCCGTTTGATGTGAACGTTAAGTGCTCATTATATTTTGGACTCACTCTGATCATTATATTTTTCGATGAGTGGGGTCATTATATTTTTCAGAAATTTACGAGGGTCCGTCAATAAATCCTAGGAAATGACTAAATGTCCGAAATCCGTCTCCACAAAACAACATTGACTGGCTTCTTCAGTCACATCTGACATTGAATAGTAAATGTCCGACATTGACTGATGAGCCCAGTCGATGTCAGCATTAACTAGTCAATCTTAGGATTGACTTATTTTGGACATTCAGTGTAACATATCTACTCGTCAATCCTTCGAATAGGTGGAAAAAATGTGAATTGCACTGCCGTGAATATCTCAATTCTAGCAAAATTATCTTCTGCCTGTGTCGGAGTCGTAGAAAGGAAATCCTTGTTTGCTAGGAGTGATGAGACGAAAAATTGGTCCTGAATTCTCCCTGTCGAGCACACCTCGAAGTCGTGTCGTTTTTGTGTCGAGTGCGTGATATGGTTTTGATTAAGCTGTATGCGGGCTA
The DNA here is from genome assembly GCA_029851415.1 of Eretmocerus hayati. Classification (NCBI taxonomy): domain Eukaryota; kingdom Metazoa; phylum Arthropoda; class Insecta; order Hymenoptera; family Aphelinidae; genus Eretmocerus; species Eretmocerus hayati. Next base: position 190,974,774 of record CM056742.1, on the reverse strand, counting down.
ATGTGTACACTTGTGACGCATGTCAGTCACGCAGCTGCAACACTCTGCAAACAATGAGCCGAATAATTTCGAGTTATGCGTGCTCTGTATGGTGCGAGTACGCGTGTAATAACGAGTGCGTGATCCGAGCGAGGCATAATACATGCGGGCCTCTCTCGTCGAGAAGATGCGAAAAAAAAGAGCGCAAAGTGAAGTCGGCGCTTGAGGCTAACGAGGAGGAATTATTTGCGCGCAGGGCTCATAAAGCGCTCAATTTGCTCAAATCGTCGAACGTTCGTTTGGCAATGAGCAGACGATACGAGTCTATCGTCCATTGGGATTGAATGCGACGTCATCTCTCGGATTGTTCGCAGTCAATGGTGTTACGCGCGGTCACGTCGAGATTGACGACCAGTAAAAAAAAAAAAAAAAAATTAGAGCCAACGGACGTGACGTGGCTGCGCACTCGCTCGATCAAATTTATCAATAGGCTAGTCAAGGACACAGACGAATATCCATTATTACAGATGCACTACTGTACGAGATGCTGCCCAGGTACGTGGCGGAGCAGCTGAAGCGCGGCCACAAGGTGGAGGCCGAGGGCTTCGACTGCGTCACCATCTACTTCAGCGACATTGTCGGGTTCACATCCATGTCCGCCGAAAGCACGCCTCTCCAGGTACGGCCTGCACTTTATTTCGCTCGGATCGACCCATTCGAGCCCGGATTGCCCTTTTGCCCTTCCATTGGAGCCATAATCTTTTCCCTCTTCGGGCGTTGACACTAACTCGCGCGGGCAAGATTGTCTCGCGCCGGCGATTACTCGACCTTAGCGCCAATCCCCCAAGTCCATTCCGTTCCCTCAGCGCCGTTTACCAACCCTCCCAAACCAAATAGACCCTATACACTCTGCTTTCTCGTCTCGAAGGTGGTCGATTTCTTGAACGACCTGTACACCTGCTTCGACTCGACGATCGAGAACTATGACGTTTACAAGGTAGAGACCATTGGCGATGCTTACATGGTTGTGAGTGAACTTTTTGACTCCATTAAAATGTCCAAGATGACAATACCACCGTGACATTGGCAGTAAAATTCATTTGCATTTTTGCCCGACCAGGTGAGCGGCCTGCCGATCCGCAACGGGGCCCATCACGCAGCGGAGATAGCCAGCATGTCGCTCAGCCTGCTCGACGCCATAAAGCAGTTCGAGATCCGTCACAGGCCTCTGGAGAAGCTGCAGCTGCGCATAGGCATCCACTCGGGTGAGAGATCGCTCTTCTCATCGGCGCGAGGCCAACTTCCATTCTGAATGAAATTATTCAAGGAGACTCTCTCGAATTCGCAGGTCCAGTGTGCGCGGGCGTGGTGGGCCGCAAAATGCCACGCTACTGCCTGTTTGGCGACACGGTCAATACCGCGAGCCGCATGGAATCCACCGGATCACGTGAGTCTCGGCCCCCGTTTACGAGCTCTGACCCTCATTCTTCGTCTCATCTCGCAAAAACAGCGCGCTCGTTTTTTTGCTCGACCAGAATCTACCCCCTACGTACACTCCGCGATCCGCTCATCGCTGCTTCAGTAAAGACGCTAAACTTGTGAAAATTCATAGCGGTGCCAACTCTCACTGTGTTTTTATCCCGATAATGCATGTACGCGCCCAAACTGTATCTTGCGAAAAGTTATTGCCTAGCCAACGTCAATCGCAAGTCTCTCTCTTTCATTCTTCCGTCTTCGATACAAGACTGTACAGCCTCGAAGAAGTTTTATTGGAACAAAAAGTATCATTTTCTCTTCGCATCATCGAGGTCTTGGCAAGATTTACTAACAGTTTATTCAGGAAAAGACAAGCGATTCCGCTTCTCAGAACATTTGGCAGTTTGATCTAGTTTCATACAACCAAGAATACTTGCATGATCTTTGAGAATCACTGGAATCGTACTTGCTCTCTTGGTTTTGAATGACCCAGGTTGGACTCAAAGGTTGCAAAAGCCCGTATTCAGGATGAATCACCTGGATCATACAAAAATTTTGCATCCATCGTTGTTGTTACCGAGCCCAATTATTCCAACTTCAAGCTCAGAGCATTAATGATTATTGGACGCTGCCTCTAACCAAAGTTTACATGGCATCGAGATGACGCAAATTTTCTCATTCCCATTCGATTCAGTCAAAGCTGTTGACACAAGGTTACAAATACTGCACCGACAATTTAAAAACTATAGTCAATCTATGAAATTGTAAGAACCCTCATGACTGATCACGTTGACCCATGAGGCGACGAACTATCATAAAATAGCATATAATTAGTTTATTTGTAACTTAGATTCTATCGCAGGATTGTCGTTAGATCAATGAAAATGACTTTATCGGCTTTTCCTGCTAACTTTTATTGCACAAAACTAGTACAACGTTTCGACTGTGTTTGATAGCCCTCTTCAAGCTAGAATAATAAATACATATGCACATAAATACTCTCTTCAAATTCTCAATACAATTTCAATTTCAAAAGTTGAAAAAAAAATTTTTTAATTTCACAATTACCTTAGAGTAATGGTTTATAACATTTTGAGTCCATACTGAGAGATCTTATCACCACAAGTGGAACTTGGAGTCAAACAGTGTTACAGAGATCGTAATTTTAGTGTAAATCATCCAACCTATTTCGAAGTAAAATTCAGAACCATGAATCAATTGTACAAGTTCGTCAACTCAAACAGTCAGCTGTTATTTTAAAAGCGCAGACTCACTTTATATTTGTGAACGTTATTTTTTCGATCTCTCAGTTTTTTCCTTGGGTAGAAAATGATGGAGTTTCTCTGTCAAACAACTTGTGTGACACCCAAGGAGCGACTGAGATGATGAGAATTAACAGCAGACGAAATTTTCATTCAAATATATGGATGATGCGAAAGATATCTGTCAGACAGTTGATTACATAGATATCGATCTTGATCTGTTTGGTTAGTCGAGTGAACTACCGCGAGAGTGTGGAAACTCATGAATTATCATTTTGATCCGATTTAAAGATATCAGTGGCGTTTATGTATATTAGAATGTCCATTATTTCCCAAGCTTGCTCCCATGCCACCCCTCACAACTTAATCATTTTGTGAGATATTGCGGAAAAGAAATTTTCGGGGACCTAGGTGAAATTTGAATGCTGCCCCATCTGGAGCGTTTTTTATTCAAACTGTGCCCTCCTAAGTCAGAATTTGAGTTAATGCTTCGCAATTACCGCGTATGAATTCCCTTCTACGTCCTTGAAGGTGTTTTCAATCGATAGCGGGTGCGATTTCCTTCAAAATGACTACCTGAAAAATTCAATTTGATGCAATAGAACCGGAGATAGCCCACTTGTTTGCATATTATCCACCTAAAGAACATAAAAGTGACTCAAAACGACTGTTTTTTGTTTTGTCGGTTTTTTGAGTCTGGTAAAAAATCCTGATAACTAGAGGTAAAGCTGAGCACGGATTCTGTTTCTACGTTCAAAAACACATCGAAAACACATATTCACATCTTTAAAATAGACCGACTAAAAATTCGCATTTTTAGGATTCTTCGGAGAAACCCCTGTTTTACGGATTTGGTACCTCGAATTTTCCAATCTTCAAGAACAGCGACAACTTCAGTTCTTCTCCATCAAATTGGCTTCAACAAGTGGTCATTTTGAAGGAAATTTCACTAACTATCGATTAATAATAAATATCAGGTATATAAAAGCACGCACATTCTCAGGAAATGCTGATCATTGGATCAAAATTTGCTTTGAGGCGATAATTTAGAAAAAAAAATGCTTCAGGTGGGGCAACACTTGAATAACATCACCTAGGTCCACGAAAACTTTTTATCGCAATATCTCAACCAATGATTAGGTTGTGGGGGTTGGCACGGGGGATCGGAGGAACTTGGCAAATTACGGATACCCTATTGTATATATTCTTTAGAAAAATTCACATCTTTTTTGCGGTTCAAGGTACCCGAATGGAAATGTATGTTCAGCATTTCAGAAAAAACCCTGCAGCGAAACCTTTGTTCAACATCTAAAGTTTCAGGGAGCATATAATTAGTTTGCTTTTACTCTCCTGCTCGCTCTCCTGCTCTCACAGATGGACTTGCACTAATCTGATTCAAATGATTATTCCGACTCACAATGAGGGGATACACTGAAGGTATCGAGGATAGCACACTTGAATCATGAGTCGACCCGTTGTTTCGTCGCAGCGTTGCGGATCCACTGCAGCCTGGAGACGAAGCTGCTGCTGGACGAGCTCGGGGGCTTCAGCTTAGCCGAGCGGGGCCTCGTCGCGCTCAAGGGCAAGGGTGAGCGGCTCACCTACTGGCTGCTCGGCGAGGACCCTGTTCTGCGGGAGCGTCGTCGCCTCCAGCGTCTGGCTCGACTCGGCGTTCCTTCCGAGCCCACGACGACGACTACAGGGCCCAACCCCCCGCCGGCTCAGGTCTGCTTCTCGGCGAGCTCGTCATCGTCGTCGGTAAGCTCCTCCTCGTCCTCGTCGGCGCGGAGGGTGAGGGTAACCAGGAGCTCGCTCAAGGCCGGTTGCGGACCCTCGGCGACGACGACGCCCCGACGACGCTTCGACGCCTGGCCACCCCGGGCACTCCAGGTGCTGACGGCGGCGGAGTCGGTCGCCGCGTGCAAGCCCATCAAGCGCATCAGGTTCGCCAGCTTGGACCACCTCGACCGGGACGAGCAGTCCGCGACGACGACGACGACGACGACGACGACGGTGGCGGTGTCTGGCATGTCCTCGGCGATGGCCCTGGAGCCCGAAGCGCATCAGCTGCAGCAGCGACGCGACACCCTCGACGAGCACGAGCTGCAGCGCTACTACTCGACTGGACGGCAGCCTTCCCCTTCGTCCTCCTCGGCGTTGTTCAGGCCCCTGTCCTGCATCCGGACTGCCAGGTATGATCCAAATTGCACCCACCGTCGCCTCGTTGGAACGATAGCTCCCTTCCATCGCATAGAGATAGGATTCGGGAGTTCTCGGATTTTCAGTCCAATATTGTGCGGAGAAAGTTATCATGCGTTTAACCGTTTTTCAACCGCATTACCGATGCATTCGCTTCAAAAAATTTATCGGACCACTCCTTCGGCTCTCGTCTTATTGGTTCTATTTCTACTTCATCGCATGTTTGATATACGTCTGGAATTGCTGTCGTTAGACAGGTTGTTTCTCATGACAAGGCGAGGAGATTGAAGTTGCTCATCAACTTGATCGACTCGTAGAATATTACTAACTTAAGCTCGTTTTGAAAATTTTAAGACCAATCGAAAGCACGGAGTAACAGTTGTCACCCGGTCGCCGGAGAGGGTAACTTCACGTTGCTTGGATAGGAGTGAGTCATTAAATGCCATAATTTCATGTCGAACCAAATTCACGAGACGCCCGGATGAAGTCATAGATGGACGCAATGGGCGAGCAATGACCGTTTGCGGTATCAGACCGACGGACTGTTGACCAGCGACGCGTTTCGTTTTCCAGGTGTTCCAGCAGCAGCTCGTGCCCTTGCGTGGAGCGCCTCGGCGACGCCGCGGTGACCGCTGCCCTGGGCCCCCTAGCCGTGCGACACGGACAGCAAACGTGGCTGGCCCCCGTCAAAGCATTGGGCCTGCACAGCTCCGACAAGCCAGTTTGGACTGCCGGGCCGACGATGCATCCAAGCGATTGGCCCGTTCACCATCAACATGGTGCTCATCAGCTGGCCAACAGCGCGCCGGCCCTGGCACAGCCAGACCAACTCGGTGAGCTCGAAGACGACTACGACGACTGCTTCGACGTCTCCGGAGACTCGGCTCAACGCCAGGCTCGGCAACGACAGCGGCAGCAGGGCCAAACGAGGCCTCTGCTACTCAAGAGGAAGGCCGAGCTGCTGGACGGCAGCTCGTGCTCGCCGCAGAAGCACCAGCAGCAGCCGCCGACGACGACGACGAGAAGAGTGGCCCATCGTCGGGGCGACCTTCTGCACAGACTCGTCCTCGGCTCGTCCTCGTCGCTCTCGTCGCTGTCCTCGCTGCAGCAACAACAGCAGAGCCCCGTAAACGCGCCGCTCATCATGCGTTGATAGGTCAACGCTCACGGGCATCGTACAGACGGTCCAAGGGCAGTGCGCGGGCTGCCTCGTGAGATCACTTTTTCACCGTGATCTACATTTCACTTGTGCTTTTACGGGCTAGTCTCTCATCGTCAGAGTCCAGTTGTGAGCTGCAAGATAGGACATCATATGACATGACTAAAAGTCGGCAAAACACAGCAGTTAGACCAAGCTCAGTACCACACAACTTACCAAGCAGCAGCAAGTCTACTAGTTACAGCTCGATTCGAATATCAGCGGAAATGATGCGCCTCGCCGCCTTAACTGCAAAAATAACGGAAATAATTGTGTACAGTGACGTACTGCTTATACAGTATAGGGGTGGTGATCGGTAGCCTCGTAGTGCAAAACGCCGCCCAATTGAGCCCCTGCGACTCAAACCGATGGGCTAAATAAGACTGATTTAAGTACTCACAAAATTCGTCGTGGCCGAACTATTACATGATGGAACCGTGCTAACTATCCAGATTGCGATAGTTGTTCATCTATCTTCGAACATTCCATGGTCATCTTGGTCAGTAGCCACTATAATATGTATATATGTTTGTACGTTAATTGTGCTAATCCGTAATCTTGGGCCCAGGGCAGATCCAACTACATTAGTCCGTCAAATCCTCATCTGAATAAATATGACTATCAATGTCAATGACTCGCCTTCGATGGTAATATTATGTCTGGAGAATATGTGTCTAATAAGACTATAACCGAAATAATGCAACTTGTCAATCTTGCAACCTCGATCCAAAATTATCCCTCCTCGTCATGTATAAGTCGAATGTTTTTTTTCCTTTTAATTAAGCCTTTTCAGGTCCTCTCTTGGAGTCTTTTATGGCTAATGTAAGTCGAATGTTGAGGTATAGGTACTGTAAAAAAACGAGCTCGAGATCGCTCCCCCCTTTCCCCACTATTTTCCCACCAAACTTTCTCGAAGGCCATATCCCATTACTCACTCTTTGTGCTTGCAAAAGTGAAACTGAGCCTGTCCCGACCGAGAGTGGCCAGGTTCATGGCTACCCTTGGATACCCTTGATACGATAGTATTTCGTACAATTGAAAGACGAGTTGGTTGTTTCACGCAATCAGATCGATCAGACAGTCAGTAAATAATCCTCGGCCTCGTGTTCTGATACATAGCTTATACAACTTAATGACATGAACAATTTTCGAATCAATCGATCCCAGAACTTCATTATCCGTCAGAAGCCATCTCGATCATTTGGGAACACTGACAGAGTTCTTGTCTGGTGTCCAAAGACACTGCGCTCCAAGTGTTGCGCTCCAAGTGTTGCACAATTTGAGCGTATGAAAATTCAATTATGGCTGAGAGTGCTCTCGTCGATTGTCTTCATTTTTTTTATATATTCTACACTGTAAAAAATTGGTTGAATTTTGAACTAACATTTCAACCAGCTAGTTGAATTTTCAACCAGACTGGTTGAATTTTTCATTCAACCAACTGGTTGAATTTCCATCCAAGCAATTGTATCCCATGATGAATGGATGGATGGATGATGTGTGGTTGTGCGGATGGATGGATAGATGGATGGATGGATGGATGGATGGATGCGGGTGATGGTTGGATGAGTGGAGAAGAGGGATGAAGGTTGAATGAGTAATTGGATGGATGATAGATGCATGATGGACGGGTGGATGATAGATGGATGGACCCATCACCCATTCATCTATCCATCCACACGCCATGCATCACTTCATTCATCCACCCACCCACCATCCATTACTCGATCCATTCATCGACCCCATCCACCCATCCATCATCTCCATCATCGATCCATCGACCATCGATGCATCATCCATCAGTCCACCCTTTCATCCATCCTGTTCCACCCATATGACCATCCACCGTATCCCCCTCCCACACGTAGGCAACCTGATATGCAGGAACCCCACGGACATATTGTGATAATCCACATTGGTTGAATATCCAACCAAACTGGTTGAATTTTTCATTCAACTAGCTGGTTGAAGTTTTTCGAAAAAATTTTTTACAGTGTATTCATCTTGACGACTCTTTGCACAGCGGGAAGAGACTCGCAGATGTCCGTTTGGTAATATGAAAGGTTGAAAGTTCATTTCCAGTCGTTATTGGCTCGTATTGGCTCAGAATAGATTGATGAATCATTGCAAAAACTGTCTCTAAAGAGGGTGAGTCAGGAACCAATTGTCATTAACTGTTCTTGGTCCATCCTGAGATTTTTTTTTTCTTATTTAGCACTTCAGACCCTTCCCGGGTTTATATTGGCATTACAGATTCATTACATATCAATCGATTGATGGCTGAGGGGGGGGGGAAGAAAGAAACTTAATCTTTAAGATTACATTCAGTCAAAAATATACAAATGAGGTTGCTTTCGTTTGCACTGGGTCGAAAAACTAGTGATCTAGTGTATAAAGGTAACTGATACCCTAGTTTCAGTAATTTTTTCACAAATTCTGAAAGTTGCGAGTCATATAACTTACACTGCCACATAATAATCGTCACCACATTCGCATTTCGACTCTTCGATCATATTTAATCTTGCCAGTGAAGATGCTAAGCTATAATGGTTCGCTCTGATTCTATTGATAGTGACAATTACTTCTCGGGCTAAATTCTTCTTTGCATACCAAGTTTTTGCACAGTTCTCGTAAAGATATAGAAGATATTCCTTGCTTTTTTTGGTACACTCAACTGTGGTAGTCTCGTGAGAGTTCAGTTCTTCCTGTCTAAATATTTCAGATAAGTCAGTAAATGGAATTTTATAAGTACTCGATTGATCCAGGTCAGTAGCTGCTTTTGCTAAGCTATCTATTTTTTCATTCCCTCGACGAAGGAATCCAAACGAAGTCTAGTGTACTCGCATCCTGTGTCTTTTGTTGGGATTCGTTAAACTTTTGTTTTATCTCGAGGATATAGGAGTTTATTTTGATGTTCAATTTTGGATTTCCTAGAGATTCCAATACACTGCGTGAATCCGAGAGAATGACGAAACTCGTATCAAGATGCTCGAGAGCAATGTCAAGAGCACAGTTTAGCGCGACACATTCCGCGGTGAATATTGAAGCATTCGCGTTCGGGCCTTTCATGATTTGGAGATTGAGTTTGGGACAATAACATGCGGCCCCAACGGATTTATGCGATTTTACCTTGCTACCATCTATATATATATGAGCACAGACTCTTTTTCGGCAAGAAAGATTTCCATTTCTAAATTCGGATTTCCTGATTCTTGTAACATTTTTCTAAATTCAAGATTCACAGGAACGCTACTCATTACAGTGCTAAAGTTGAATGAGAAGATGTTATGATGGTCTCTAGTGTTTACTATTTCTATACTTTGAGGCATTTTTCGAATCCACGAATCTAAAATTTTCATACATCTTTGAGATCCTTGAGAAATTTTCTCATAGTAAAGCATTACTCTCTGAAGACTCGATGAATACCTATTTGACGCGATCTTACTCAAATAATATTGATACAGGGAGATTGATCTGTCTATCCTGAGATTCTTTGAGAAAAGGTCGCCAGATGAGAGAGAACCTGAGAGAAAGTACCGCACATTCAATTTTTGGTACCTTCCCGTACAAAGATACCAGAATGGATATGGGAATGATACATTTGCATGGCTCGATCATTCTTGACACGTAAGATACAACGATCACGAGTTGTACTCTTTGCAGAATAATTTTTGACGTTATGCTCAATCAGTGATCACTTTACAGGATAGTAGCTCGAGGTAGTGGAGCCCGATAAATAACCTCAAATTTATCAAGGAGTGTGGACTTGACTTTCATCCGGCAAACGAGTGAGAGCTTGACTTTTATTTTATAGCCTATGGATAATATCTGTATGTGAGTCGTTAGCGACCCAAGATAGTTGGTCAGAAAATCACAAAAATTGCCATCTCCCATCGACCTTTCACCATGGTACAGTACCCACCAAATATAATGGAACACTGATACTCGCTCAAAAATATTGACTGCTCAAAAACTATTAGTCGCACGGCAATTTTGAAAAAAGCATCATGAAGATCGGAGAAAATGCTAAGTTTTCATGCACCTCGAAAAGTTTTCTCGAGAATTTTTCATGTCGAGTATTCACTGTCAAAAAGTGAAATTTTTCAAGTCGCGTCAATCACCTGTAATTTACGGATGAAAAGAACCTCAACGGGATCTTGTAGGGCTTTCCAAGACCTTCAATTTCCCTTTTTTTAAAAGTTCTCTACGACGATTTTAAATCAAATAATCGATGAAATATGCGTGCTAGTACCTGTATGGTTCCAAGGGCGTTCCATCTTACTTTGATTCGACCTCGTTTGTGCACATGGAATGAAACTTTAAAGAGATTTCAAAGGACACATTATCGATGTATAATTGTTTGAACTCTCAGAAAATATCGTTGGAATTGACCTCAAATACGCCCCTGAAGAGCTACGTTCGTTCTTCTTCATATAATTATGACTTTCTACTTGAAACAGTGTTTCAATAAAGAGTAGCTCTTCAGGAGCGCATTTGAGGGCGATTTCAACCACATTTACTGAAAGTTCAGACAATTTTACGTCGATAATGTGTCCTTTGGAAATTTTTTAAAGTCATATTTCATGTTCACAAACGAGGTCGAATCAAAATAAGGCGGAACGCCCTTGGAACCATACAGGTAGCACGCATATTTGATGAAATCATCGTTGTCGTCCGAGAGCGATTGTTTAGCTCAAAATTATCGTAGAGAATTTTTAAGTAAAGGAAATTGAAGGTCTTGGGAAGCCCTACGAGATCCCGTTGAGGTTCTTTTCATTCATTAATGCCCGTAAAAATTACCGGTGATTCACGCGACTTGAAAAATTTCACTTTTTGACAGTGAATACTGGACATGAAAAATTCATGAAAAAATTTTTCGAGGTGCATGAAAACTTAGCATTTTCTCCGATCTTTATGATGCTTTTTTCAAAATTGCCTTACGACCAATAGTTTTTGAGCAGTCGATGTTTTTGTGCGAGTATCAGTGTTCCATTATTTTTGGTCGGTACTGTACATTATACGTACCGATGCGAGGGTAGGCTGTTTTAGGCACGAAGATCCTGCCCCAAAACGGCCCTCGTGCGAGTTGTGATTACCTCCACTATCAGGGTAAGTAGACAACAATTTTTTCACCCGATACAGAAGGAAAAATGGCCGTTCAGTCGCATTACGAGAAAAAAAAATCAAAGGTATCACTCGCATTCGTCCAAAATGAGCCGATCGTTCAAACTTCGCAAATTCGTCGATGACGAGGAACCCAATACGAATATTTCGAAAGAAGTGGTAAAATAGTTTCAGTGATGACGTATCCACCATCGTCATTCTGAAGATGCCGTGTTCCAATGAGATAGAAACAAATACAAACGCCTCCAACTTTTGAATGATTGTCTATCAGAGACCAGGGGACATCCAAAGATTTATACGTTGTCGCTTTCATCGTTTTCAATCGCAATGAGAACAAAAGTTTTTTATTCGTTGTTTCCATCAGATGAGCTCGTAGCAAGAAAATATTTCTCGTGAATTAATTAGTATTTTATGTACCAAGTTGAAGAAAAAATGAATCCCCGCAACGAGGTACACTCACCGGACATCATATCTGTTGGATATCATAATAGTATCTTACAGTTGAGAACGGAGAAAATTCCTTCTTGAGCTCGTTTCCTCCGTTGGAAGCTATAAAAAACTTGATGGAGAAGTATATAACCTGCAGTAAAAATACGTGCCCGACTGAATGCTTCAACGATTTTGTACAGTTTTCTGCTGTTACCATCACCAATCTGACGAATTTTGTGAAATGATGCACAGCAGTGTGCTATTCTCCTTGTAGTCCAACACGAAGTCCTCATTCTCACTCTCGTGTTTGTGATTCACATTGACGCTTTGATAGAGGCACACAATGAATAAGAAAATACTCTCTCAGTGGTTGCCCGAGTAATGTTTGGCATGAAGGAAGAAAATTTCGTTTTACTCTGTAACAGAATAGACAAAGCACTCGAATCATGAAATTACCATAATATCACGGAGTTGACATACCTGTCAGGAACTCATAAAGGGTACCAATTACAGTCATTTGACTGTGGTCTATAAATGTGAATGATACATTTGGAGAAATTAAAAATACCGTCATTATCGTTAGTTTCAAGAATAAATTGAAGAAATATCTCAAGTCATAAAATGATTGTAGAATAAAATGGCCTTTGCAAGAATTTGAGTAGGCAAGTTTTCACGTATCGATCATCCATTTGCCGCTCAGAATCTTGACAGTAACGTGCAGATAATAGTCGAAAGAGGTGAGCGTCGTGTAAAACGCCCACGCCGGAGAGACATTTCCAAATTCGGAATCATCATGTAGCAAAACCCAGTACGTGGAACAGCGCCTTCGTGGACAACGCAAATTATAGAATTGGTGAGTTTTGGAGTTGAACATAATAGGAAGCTCGGGGCAAGGAGCCACGTGAGAAGGTGCCTCTGGTCTGGCGAGCTGAGAACAGACGCAGCGGCGCATGATGCTTATCATCCAATTTACAGCAACCAAATAGAGCGCAGCTCCCACAATAACCATCATACACATACAGTTAGCCACTCACATGGCCGGGCGAGTCATGCGAGCAATATTTCATGACGTCAGCTGATGCCACTCGCTCGCATTGTCCCGCATGGGAATCTCCCTCCTCGCACATACCTATCGAGTCGGTCGTAATCGCTCATTGTTTTTCGCGCCTCGAATCGCCTCGCGAGATACCCTTCCCGTACCTTCGATACGAAACAGCCGAATTTGACGCAATCGCGACTCAAGTAGCGGAAGCGGAACATTAAAATTACATCGAGGCGCAGATAATGATTTGGGCTTGTACGTGGCGAGGCTATGGTCGAGGTAAGAGTTGGCTGAGATTGTAAAGGACGCTCATTGCTCGAACACATGGATGACGTAAGATCTTCGACTCAAGTAATATTGGTATATTGACTTTTGTACACCGGGTCCTCTACTATTGGACCCCGGTTCCCCCCTGGACGCGTGGAGCAGGGATACGCCCTGCCAGCGCGTCGGTTCGAGGAACGGCCACCACCGAACCACAAGTGATTCAGCAATGACCCGCTCCTCCTCCCCGACTACCGAATTCCGGGATCGGACCCCAGCAAAAGGCCGAAACCCACCCCTCGGTGGGGGGTTTGGGACTCTTCTAGGCTTCCTTGGAGCCCAAGGAGTAGTTCGGGCTCGTATCGTGGATATCCTCCGCAGACAATCCCAATACGAGTCCCTAGACTCAACCATTCCCGAGCTGCGGGATGGAAATGTGCGGTCTTCACGCTCCGGCGGACGCTGCCTGTGGCCGGGAATTTGTCAAACTCCAGGGCCGAAACACCGAAGTATCTTAACCCCTCGTTGTGGGTGATCTTTGACTCAAGGTGGCAACAGACCTTAATTAAACTGGGAACGGTTACAAAAGTAATTGAAAATCATGGATAAAATCATGAAAAATCATGATCCGACAAAAAAGTAATAGGGGGTTGCGAGCGAAAATCGAGAGTAGAACTATTCGGCCTGGGAAAGACCCTCATTCACAACTTGTAATGGGCTAGCTAAAACGAAACTTTGCGCCAACTGAATCTTCACCATCGATAATGGAGGTAGAAATCGATGCTATTCCACATAGAGCGTTTAGGGGTACCAATACTAGGGGCATAATTTCTTCGTCAATTGAGTTAGAAGTGACTAAATCATGAGTATCGCGCCGCAACGGCGCCTTGTGTAGCAGACACCGCTCGGTGTAGGGAGTGAAACTCTGATGTGTTATTTTAGATGGCAGAGAAAAGCAACATGATCGAATTCCAAATCCCTTTCCTAAGAGCAATATGGAGGCAAGACAATAGCGCTCAGTGCGTGTTCACTCCCAATTGGACAGTTCAGGAGCCCGACTACTTGCACCTGCGGGCCCTATGTGTGGTACAGCACCATGCGCCGAAATGGATTTTTCGGTCGAAATGGAATGCGAACCGGGTAAATCACTTCACTTGACTGCCGACAAAAATTTTTCGATGGATTATGGAAAAATGGCACGATTTCCGGACGAGAGATCAAAAATATATTGAAACATGTATGTTTGTCATCCAACTCCAATAATCAGAAATTCGATTATGATGATCAAACGCCCAGCCGAAATTTGTCCATCCGGGTCACGCGCATTGGGTTATTTACGTGGCAGGGGTGGAGTATACTAGGTGGCCGTATGGATCATGGTGAGGTCGATGGATGGACGACTTCATGAGCCTGTGGGTACACTGAGAACAAAAATTGAACGATTTTGTGATACGATCTGAAATGGTCCAAGACAGTATGGTATACACTGTGGGCCGGTGTGGAACCGTCTGAAACTTTCTGGTACGACCTGGTACGATCTGGGATTTCATTTCACAGCAAAAATGACAGAAGTTGCCTTTTCTTTCGAGGATTTGATGGAATTTTTTCCCTGTATTCGCTCATTTTTTTCAGTTGAGCTTGAACTCTCGTCAACCTCAAAAAATCAGGATAATTAATGCCAACCAACTGATTGAACTAGTCAAAAATTATCGCAAAAGCTGACTCGTGAGGAAGAATTCAACTCAGGTGGTTGGATTTCAATGCGGTTGTTGAAATATTTTTTAATTCCTTAGTTGATTTCAGATTCAAGTAGGGAGTTGAAATTCAAGCGCAATTGATTGAAATTTCTTCCAACTACCGCAGTTGAGTCGGTTTTCCAACTACTGTAGTTGAATATTTTGTCGAAACCCAATGCTAATTTTTACAGTGCAGGTTCCCTTACATGCATGATAATGCTTGCAAAGCACATGATGCTCGTCTCTCCTAAGATCAAATATGTACCTCACAAATGAATTACTCAGTCTCTGGAGCTGTTGCCGTTGTTCGTCCGTATAGTGTCAAGATACGCGACCGTGCAATAGTCTAGATGAGGTTGGACTCGTTGGACTATAATGCCTCGACCAGTCGAATTCGGCGAGTTCTGGTGATGCACGCCTTGTAAAATCGCCAACCGTGCAGGGCTCTGTTGACTTTCTTTGTTACTTGGTTCATTTGCGGTCTCCACGATAACAATATAACGCCAAGACTCACGGCCGTGTCACTGAATAGTACCAATACTCTCTTATGTATCTCAACGAGTGGAAAATCCAGTGAGTGGCTAGTGGAGTTGGAGAGTGATTATAACTTTTAGCGGCACAAGTTCAACAGATTGTCGTTCTCAAGAACTCCATAAGAAACCTTTCTTTCATACCATCAATTGACCATTTCCTGCCATTTTACAGGTACAATTTCTGAGCTACAAGTTCATTCCTGGGACCTCTGATCTATGAAGAAAATTTACAAACGAACGAACGGTAACGGTAGAGGCAGCAATGGTATATCAGTTAACTTATGAAGGAACAAAGGATTTTAGCCGACCCACAATAGTTTCCACTTAACTTGTCGGGAGCAGGTCTGTTACACACTTCCTCCAAAATTGTTTAAAAAGTTACTTCTTCTCAAATTCGAGACATAGTCTCTTAGTGAGATACGAAGAGTCACTCAAGTTCATTTAGTTTTGGTATTTTTCGAAGAAAGCATTATCTGTTTATTTTTGATATATGGACGTACTCATTGCCAGCAAGTAGACGATTCTGGGTTTCTCTCAAACTAACTTGTAAAGAGTTTTGTGAAAATTGACGAGGTCTGAGCGGCCCATGTTTCCGATCCAAAGAAATTTCGTGAACGTTCTCTTTTTTTTGTCGAATAACTTCCTATGAGTGATAACAAACGGTGAGCAAGGATTTGGTCCAGAACCAATCCTCCACCATTCCTCGAGCCCAAGCCTGGGGCCATTTATGCGAATACACTCAAAAAGAGAGTTGCAAAAAGAAAGTTCCCAAGTCAAAAATTAGCGATTCTACATCAGCCCTTCTGGTTCGTGTGCGAGCTCCAATCAAGGATCGCATAACGTACACAGGATGACTTTGTGGGCATCAGAAAAAGATTCGAGCGAGGCTTGTTGCGGGATGTGGGAGAGGTAAATGTTTGTGCGGCAACAGATGTCATTTTGCACTCAATCTTTCAATATGCGTGATCATAGGCGCGGGACGAATGAGCCAATTGATCGGAACGATGATCGAAGCATCAATTTAGAACTCATGAGTCAGATATTGGTCGAGAATAATAGTCCGCTTGCGCGACTGGTTAATTTATCCGATGTCGCCGCGAGCTGGTAACAAAGCAAAATGATATGTCACGATGAATTACTTTGAAAAGCTAATTCGCGAGATGCAGGATGAGGCGCTGGACCATACGCGTTCTCGAGCAGTGATTTTCGATCGCGGCCTTAATGAACGGTTGCGCTCGCGGTCTGATCTATTATCGAGTTACAAGAGGCGGCTCTCGATTAATCGGAAGCAGTCGCACTACAAATGACCGGGTTCGCACGCGTCTTTTACCTCGGAGTCGAGTGGGCGCGCTTTGTGGCAGGCTGATGCAGTCGCACGAAAATGAGCAATGATCACGAGTACATACGGATCTGAAAATTGTTTCTCAAGGAGCGTGCCTGATTCTAGCACGCTTATTTATAGAGCCACGCTTGCTTGCACACAGAGCCGAATGACAAACACGGCCAACTGCGACTGCTTCAGAGGCGTTTCGATCAGTGCAGTTCGATATGAATTGTCCGTTATTGAGAGGTGTCCGCTAATAGTAGGTATCTGTTCAGGGAGATTCTACTGTATACCAGAAAATCACCAAAGTTGGGGAGGATTTAGTTCTCGATATGCAACGAGCGCGAGTGCGGACATTGACAGCCCGGGTGCGGTGAATCGGGAAACTCTTGGCCCTCGATGGTCGGGTCGAATCCGAGTCGAAGAATCTTGTGCGACCCGAAGCGTCGCGTCGTTTCAGAGCAGAGTATCGTCACCCTGTGACTCGGTATGAGCGATCGGTTGCAATCACATTGGCATCCACCACTTCAAAGCCCAATTTGTTTGTTTCACTGTGTCAATTTGATATGCGAGAGTCAGCGTCCGCTCAAGCAATGAATCCAAACTGTATGAACATTCAAACCACCGTACTCCACTCAAAGTTCCCTACTTCAGGATCAATATACAAAAATTGACAATCGAAACCAAAGAGTCACAATCAAAACCAAAAGGTCACAATCACAGAACAGAAAATAAGGTCACAATCAAAACCGTTTTCTGTCTTCGCAGATGACTTGAACGGGACTTTCAGTTCATAGGGAATCCAAAAATTTTATCCCCATTGAGTTTGATAACCAGAGAGGATGGAAAAAGTCGAATTTTCTGAAACGTAGGAAATTTGCCCTGGATAACTATGGACTCGAATACCACGCTCATGCAGAAATAGTTTCCACTCAAAACATGGTAGAGAATGCGAATGAGTACATTTTTCATCGAGTTCACGAGGTCGTAGCTCGCTTCTGAGCGAGTGCTTTTTGTCCTGAGACGCAATAATCGCTCGGGGGCGGGGAACCTCATGAATGAGGTGCAATTACTACTTTTCGCAATTTTGTAAACAAGCAAACATCAAAATATCGCAAAACGAGATTCACCAAATGAATAACGTTTGCAGTTATCCACAATAATTTTTTCGAGCTAATTTATAGCAAATCGTGCATAACCGTGCACTGCCCAAATTATTCCGAGTAAATCGAATTAGAAACAAATCATTAAGTTTCATGCACTGGAACACAAAATGTTAGGAGATAAAGAGATGCACTGCAATACTGGGGTCTAATGATGAAATAATAAGTACATTTCAGTGGTCTAGTAGTCACGATACTATCTTCTGATTATCAACCAGAAGCTGTCCGGCTTAAACCTTATCTTGACCTGATATACCTAGCAGAATGCGTTTTTCCAAATAGTGTATTGCATCACGAGCTCGAATAATGCAAATATAGTCACTAGATATCCTTTCATAAAAAAATAGAATTTCATCTAATCAACCTGAAATGTCCACAATTTACAATTTGAATCGATCAAACTTACAGACTCAAATTGTAGATTCAACAGATGAGTTGTATCCGAAAATTAACAGATTGAATCCGTTGCAAGTGCAATTTGTATGTCGTTCTTCTACAGTTCCAGATTTACAGTGCAGGACATTATTGTTGTAAATTATTGAGTCACTTCCCGCAGCGTTCAAACTTTTGTCATACTCGAGCCCATTTCTTTTGGATTTCTACGGTCAAGACTCTCTCGCAGACTTGCCCTCCGCAGGTATTGTCATGGTGTTTCGTGTCAAAATTTCAGTGTGAAAAAACCAAAAGAAATTCCAGTCCTCGATTCTCCAGGCACGATTTTCTCTTTGAAGAGCCGCGAAAATAGAAAAGTTGACACTGTCATAACTTTTGAAAAATCTAACACCACTTGATGAGGAACCTGACCATACAAGTGACAAGTTTTTGATTGAAAGTTTTGGTAGCTCCTGGCCAGTTCTACGTGGCCAGAGCTATGGAATGGAATGAAGCATTGGAATGAATGTTTAGAATTTTCATGGAATTGCAGTGTAAGTGGAAATTCCGCACCACCTGATTTGAAAAAAGAAGAATATTACTACGGATCTTAGTTATAATTGTGCGGCCTCTGGCACAAATAAAATGGATGTTGTTGGAGAACGGAATCATTCACATTGACAATACTGAATACACGAGTCGTTCCAAGAATAGCAGATTGTCAGTTAGCGATGATGTTCGAGTGGAATGAGAGCAGATTTGAAATCTCTGTACAAACATGAGTCTAATTCTTATCTGGTTGTGAGATGGGTGGATACGTGCGTATACGTTACTTTGCTCTTCAATTAGCAAGCTTTGACATATTATACCGCTTTGCACAGACGTGGGCATGCGTTGTCGCGTCGTGGTACGCGTTTCTTGGATTTTCTCCTTTTCATTTCGCCTATCGCAGTCTTGAAACTCCAATCTTTGCGAGATTTGAACATCAGTCCCGTGAGGAAATGTGTATATGAATTTCGAGAGAAATGAAGTTGAGATGACGTATTTAGCTAATGATGATCCCCGGCAATAAGGTTTACGAGTGTCAGCTGATTAGGTGAAAATCAAGCAGCCCCACTCGAAATGTTGCGACAAGTTACTACTTTACAACTTGGGCGTGAAATATTCAACGATAACATTATTATTCCTTGACGAAAAAATTTTCGAAACTTTCATAAAAAAGTTTGGAGCTATATTACGATACGCCAGCACCTCTCAAATCCTATGGTTCTTGGGCTTTGACTCCGGGTGATGTATTGCATGCGTGAATCTCGAGATGGAGGTACCAGAGTGAAATTTTTATATTTGGATGGTTGCGGACAAGATCGGTCCGTAAGCATTTGAGATTTTCCAAATAACTGCTGATGCGGTACCTTGGAAGCTGTTTTCGTGGGCCATCCGAAAAAATTTCACCTACACCAGCTGAAATAGGAGTCCATTCGCACCAATGCGAAACTATATTTTTCTAGAACGTTAGTTGAACTTCCGAACCAGCCTGGAAAGTACTTTGGTGATCTCTGAAATTCTGAAATTCATACCCATTCTGACTCGGATTCGTCCATTCTTCCCTATGATTGTGATTGGGAACCACCTACACAAACGCTTACAGCATCAAGAAATAGGCTCAAACCATCGATCGATTGGATTCATTTTGACAGTACCAGTCATGAATTATGAGAATCAATTCCAATTAATCGGTGGTTGGCTTCGCTGGAATGAATTTAAGATTTGTGCCGTAGCGCGTTGTCTGTCATCACCGTTAGGATGATGACAGACAACCCTCCATGATGCAAGTCGCACGACGCGACATCGCACGACATGACTCTCGGTTCATTCCGGATAGCACCAGTCATGGGTTATGGAAATAAATCAAATCTATCGGTGATTGGGCTTACCGAAATGAATCGCTAGTCGTATCGGCCGTGTCGTGCAATGTCGTCGCGGTTTGTCTGTCATCACCTTAACGCACGAATTACGGTGATGACAGACAATGCGCTACGACGAGAATCTCACGGTACAAAATTCACTCCTGCGAACCCAATCACCGGTGGATTGGATTCATTCTTACAATATCATTCACGGATTATGAAAATAAATCAAATTCATCGGTGATTGGGTTCGCAGGAGTGAATTCATTGACGTGTCGGGCGGTGTCGCGTCGTTTACATTCTCATCGTAGCGCGTTGTCTGTCATCACCCTTTTACCAGTACGAAGTCAACGTACTACATAAGTCGCACTCGCATGACTATCACTACTTGCACTGTTCCATTCGTCCCTTAGGGTGATGACAGATAAAGCGCTACGCCACGATTTTGCGCCACGCCACGACGCGCTATCGCACGCCACGACCCAAAAATTCATTCCAGCGAACCCGACCATCGATGGACTAGATTTTTTGTTACAGTATCAGTCGTTGATAACGAGAATGAATCAAATCCATCGATGGTCGGGTTCGCTGGAATGAATTTTTGAGTCGTGGCGTGCGATAGCGCGTCGTGGCGTGGCGCAAAATCATGGCGTAGCGCTTTATCTGTAATCACCCTTACGACGCAATTCTCACGCCACGACACCGCTCATTCCAGTGGATCTAATTGTCGATGGATTTGATTCACTTTTATAACCCATGAGTGCTGCTATCAAATCTATCGATTGTTAGGTTCGCAATAATGAATTCAGTGTCGTGAGATTCATGTCATAGCGGGTTGTCTGTCATCACGCTAAAAAGGGTGATGACAGTCGTGGCGTATCGTGGCGCTATCGCACGCCACGAGCGACCCAAGAATTAATTCCAGCGAACCCGACCATCGATGGATTTGATTCATCCTCGTAATCAACGACTGGTACTGTAACAATAAATCCAGTCCACCGATGGTCGGGTTCGCTGGAATTAATTTTAGGGTCGTGGCGTGCGATAGCGCGTCGTGGCGTGGCGCAAAATCGTGGCGTAGCGCTTTATCTGTCGTCACCCTTACGGAGCGCGCACGTGCCCGAGCTCGCGTATCGCAGTAATCGCGCATGCAGGTGGTGTCCGCGCAGGTGCACTTTGTATGAGCATAGTGTACCGAATCGCTAACTATTGCGGAATACGAGGCTGGTGTATGCTGCTTTGCGGCAGCACGCTCGAAACGACTACCGGTGTCTGCGCGCTATTAATAGACCGTCACGATCGCCCGATCGCACGTTCAAATTGCGCGCTCCGACACGCCAATCTGCGCGCTCTCTACTCATCTGACCTGCAATCGTCCTGATATAATGACTGACACGTTTGCTTGCGCTGCCAATCTAACTGCAGGGGGCCCCCTTTAGGTTTTGACACATCCCGCGGCAGAGGTTCGCACCAGGGACGCAGCTTCCCCCGTTTACGCGTCCACGAGACACGGACCTCCTACTGAACTGCTCTCATCGTATCGTACCCACTCGGATCAATATAATCACTTTGTGCCAATGACCACAGTACTGATTCAACAGGGATTTTCTTCGGCCGGAAACTGATGAATCGTCAAGAAGAGAAAACGAGATCTGGCTCTAGCTAGTAATCTCATTGTCCTCATTGTCCCGTGTGATTTGTAGCAAAGTATACTTCGATTTCCCTGTCCTTGTGGACACTTGTACTCCTCCTATAGGCTCTGCAAGCTTTCAAACTATGTAAAATTACCGTGGACCGGTGGCTCCGCAATTAAGTCGCAGATACTTTGCTGTCCACGATTAATCGTCCCAAACGGATTCCCGATACGAGTCAGGATGAACCCTCCGAAAAATTATTCTGTCAGTCAAACCTCTTTATCAAATTCCCCGTGATGGTGTCACATTTTATCGGTCTGTGTCTCAAACTCAGTGAAATCACCCATCTTTACACGAGGACACTTTTACTAATTCAATTTGAAAATTCGTAGAGAGGAAATAAAGACCATCGTTCAATGTAAGAATGGGAATATCTTATGGAGGCCCGATATTTGTGCAACTTCCGTGAGTGTACCCGAATTGCCCCCCCCCCCCCCATGAGCCATTTTCTCAATAACTGTGGGGAACCTCAATATTTCTGAACGTACCTTAGCTCATTCCAAAGCTTGTTGCAAAACCTACAAAATGAGCTGAGGTATTATCAATTTTCCCAAGTTGTGACTTTTGAGGGATCACAAAAGGGTGTACTCGACTCACTCACATCATTTAACCCTTACGCTGCCGGCCTGGCTCATATATGAGCCACCTGTGACTCTGCATGATCCAAGTGACATATCGGATGTTCCTATGAATGAAATGACACCTTCGAAGACACTGATTTTCTTAGGAAAAATTCCGTCAGTCTAAAGGTTAAAAAAGCATTGTGAATCGTCAATAAAGTGCATAAACCCGTTTTTATCTGTATTTATCGCTATGAAACTACATTTAGAAGTACTCGCAGGTCCAAAACACTATTTCCGACCTGTTTCGCCGTGACAAGTAAATTCTGAGTGGTAAGGAAAGTCATACTGTACGTCCTTCCGAGATAACCACAGGCGAGCATGCTGGGTACATTAGGATGTGGGCCTTCTTGTTTTACAATTCATCTCCGTATTTTGTTCATAGATCCAGATCAAATTTCTGAAACTCCGAAAAGCGACTTTCGAAGGTCTCAGGACGAGGAATTGAATGCGCTAAGTGTACATACGTTGAGATTGTTCGAACTGAAAAAATTTCGCACCGGTTCTACTGAACGCAATTTCCTCGGTGATTTCTCAGCTGTGTAAACACGAAAAATTAAAAAATCTCTCCAAAATTATCCAGAAACCGCAGAAATGACCCGCGGTCGATACAAACTTCATATACTCATATTTGAGTTGAGAAAAATTTGTGGGGTGGTCAGGGAGTGCCTAAGTACTGCACGAGATCGGCGTATGGGGCGAGTAGGGTCGTACGCTTAGGATGATGACAGAGACAATCCGTTACGATACAAATCTCACAACACGACACCGCCTGACACGACATGGAATTCCTTCCTGCGAGCCCAACCATCGGTGGATTGGACTCAATTTAACAATAACACTTATGGATTATGAAAGTGAATCAAATTCACCGATAATTAGATTCGCAAGAATGAAAGTGTTGTCGTATCGTTAGATTCGTGTCGTAGCCGATTGTTTGCCATCACCCTTACCTTATCTTCCTTTGCTAATCCGGCGTAGTATTTGATTTCAATCAGTTTCAAATTTATACTAGACTTTTGAAATAACTGCGCCAATTAAGTTTTTTGGGCTAATCTCTGATGATATTATTTTCCATTACATCCGTGAGCTAAAGAAAAAAAAAATTACAACAGCGTAGTACTCCAGAGTTCCCAGTTGACCTTGTGCCAAATCGTCGTGATGAGTATTTAGGTTGTCTTTGTCGGATAAGAGGGGCGCGAAAATTTCAAGTTGGATTTTCTTTTTCCTCGGACACCATGACTGATGGATCTAATCTTATCTTGTTTCGGCAAAGTTACTAAAAATCAGAATCTTGTTTGACTGCTCAGTTGACCCCCACAGATTTTTGTGAAAATTCCATGACGTGCAAGAAGAGCAATTGAGGAGCCTCGCGGAAGAAGAGCGTAATTAAAAAAGTCATCATGAGGAAATGAATAAAAACTCAACAGAAATCATGGATGGCGTTATTTGATCATTCGAACTGGCTTATTTTGAAGGGAATAGCATTCTCTAAATGTCCGGATAACAATGGACACATTGAATCTAATTTTGAGCTCCTCGCAGCTATTTTGAAGAATTCAATTAGGCCCTTTTTCCAAATCCTGAGTCAAATTATGACACACCTCCCTCACAAGAAGTGGGATCAGATTTCGAAATCGAGTTCAATCGTCTCCGAATTTCACGAGAGTGTCTAGGGGCATGTTTTACAAGACATCTGATTGCGAGGGAGGTGGCTTGATTCATGCTAACGGTACTAGACGCGCGAAAAGCCTCTATCAGTCGTGTGAAAATGACGAGAACTTGATTTCACTACAAAAGAGCGAAAACACGAAGGTAGAAAAAAACGTTTCAGTAATTAAAAACGCTAGAATGGTGTGTTTCGACTCAGGAGCATTTTATCAAAATTTTTTCATCGCGAATCAGGCCCTTTTTACAGATTGTACCTGATTACGCCCTTTATGAGAAGAAAGAACGTCCTTTTGATTTTCACCCATCAGGACTTGAAGCCTTCTGGAATATATGATCATGGCAATTATGCTCTTTTCGAAGTTTCCTGGGAATGGTTGAGACAGTTATGATGGCCTTTACTAAATCCTCCGCTGCAACCCTTTTTTAAATTTTTCTGCAGTAATTACGCCCTTTTCAATGCATGGTGGTTCTCAAGGCTTTTCGAAAAATGAGTTTAGGAGACAAAAAGGTCCTAAACACCATTACGCCCTTTATCCACGCAGCTCCTTCATTCTGATAGAATTGCGGTCGGTTGAGCTAGCACTTTTTGAATATCTGTTCTTTCCAATGAAAACAGTAGGTACTGTATGCGAAGCACTTTTTGCAACCGAATTTGATCTGTTGGCGATCCAGCGAACACAGTCGAGCGAAGCGCGTGTCATTTGTCCGAGCAGATCGGCAAACAAGAAGGAATGCTCCAACGAGAAACAAAACTCAACGTGCATTGGCCAGAGCCAAATCGATGTGCCATCAAGAATCAAGATGAAACCGCAGTCATCAGGGTTTGGTAGCTCTTATTCCGCTTCTTCAGTATGAGTGGCATTCATTGGAAATCAGTGTGATGAATAAAAATGTGATGATCCGAGTAATGGGGTCCCAAGGTGGGAAACAAGGTCATACTCTGTGGTCCTTGCCGATATCTTGGAAGCATTTATTAAGTATTAGTGGCCCGAACGCTTTGTTCGAAGAGCACCAGTTCTCGGCCAGGATTTTCCATCAATTGTCGTGTTCTGCGGCACTGGGTGATCAGGATCCAATCGAGGTTCTCTGTTTGACCCTGGTTCAGCAGTTATGGTTGTCAGATCTGACACGAACCATAGAGTTCCAATATCTCTCAGAGAGGCTGTCATCCCAAAACTCAGAATTTCATGGCCTTTGATCCGCAGGAGGGGGAGGCGGGGGGTCAGATCATTCCTCTGCGCGATTCTGCTAGTCGTGATCGAAGGTGACCTGAAAAACCCGATATTCAATTCGCGAGGTCGTCACTCTTGGAACGCACTTGGGCTTCGTTAGAAGCGGAGTAACATTTGCTACAAAGGCAGAATGTACGAATCCCTCCGAGATCCACGGATCGATTCAGGATGCGGGGCCCGTGGCGCTGCCGTATCTTTTCACACCAAGTATTGCAAATGTACCGCTGAATGGGCGGTCACTCTGCGAACAGATCGTCGTCGTCGACTGCTGAAAATCGAAGTGGTCCATCGAGCTGGCCGTGGGCTCTCGCGGTGAGCGCTCACAACCGATTCCGATGGCAGGCCCGATCGGGTGATTGCGGTCAGTTGCCGTTGCGATCCTCCCGTGCACGGGCCGGTCTTGGTGCCGATCTCGTTGCCGATCGCGCGTAGATCTTTCTCTCCCGCCGACGAGCAGACGACGTGAGCGCACTGTGGCGGTCGGATCAGTAATCGGGATATAATATAGCTCTGGTTTTTGCAGGCAGTCTCGCGCGAACCGCCGTGAAGGAAAGACCGCGTACGTCAGTGGCCGGGCAGCGCCTGAAGTGGCTGCAGAACCGCTGTGGCACGCGCGTGTTGTGCTGCTACATTCGGAACGAAAGAGAGAGAGAGAGAGAGTCGATGCAAAGAAGCGGAGCAGCTCGCCGCGGATTACGCCACTACTTACCGAACGCTCGAGCAGCAGCTGTGCCGTGACCGAGCTGTCCTCGTCGAAGCTGTGGCTGGCGGTGCCTCCCGGTGCCCAGCCCGTAGTCGTCGTCGTCGTAAACGCCGTGCTTCTGGTGCTGCCGATCCGAGATAGAGGATCGGTGTCGCGGTGTGTTGTGCGTGCGTGCGTATTATACGGTTCGAAGTAGCGCACGTGTGTGAGTGCATCATCGGTGCGCGTGTTGGCATGTAGCAGCAGCTCATCTGACATCGCGGTGGTGGTGGTCGTCGTCGTAGTCATCGTGTCCGCATAATCAGAGCCCGGGGGACGGCGACGGGTCCGAGTGCGGAGCGGATCGACACCCCGTGGACGATGGGCCAGGCTCGCCGTCGGCAGCCGCGGTGTGGCACCAGTGGAAGCTGAGCCGAGCGGGCCCGCACGTGCGTCACCCGAGCCGACGACGGGACGGCCTGTGCCTGCCCCCGATGCACGCACAGGCTTATCGGCCCGCGACTGCTGAGCCGCGCCGATAAGTGACATGCGACAGCCGTCGTGATAGAGCAGCCGATACCCATCGTCGTCGGCTGCGGGCGTGCAGCCTCTACGATGCGGCCGACCAAGGCCAGCCCCGACTACTCCAGGTGAGCGTAGCAGCGGCGCCAGCAGGCCCTTTTGGCAGCGACAGCGCAGCAACAGGTCGCCGTCGTGTACTAGATACCGGTACATCGAGCGCCTCTCTCCGGTATATTCTCCGATGATAGCGGTGCAGCCTCGCGCGCTAGATCTGCCCCATCGTTGACGTCACGAACCGCGCCGGATCGAGATCGGCACCCGTCAAACTTTTCCCGCGGCTCGTCAGCTCATCCCATCAACATTGCTCCGGCTATAGTGAGAGTGGCTGACCGAGCAGTGCCCGATGATGCCATCGATCGCATGCCGATAGGAGCAGGACCGTTGTGGCAACGCTCAAGTTGGCGAAACTTCGAGCTCCCGAGTCACCTACAACTTATACCCCGTTCTTACACACATCCAACGGACGTTCGATATTTCATCAGATCGTTTGGTACATTTCGGGCGATAAGCACTCATCTTTTCCGGTTTCCGTCACTATCTTCTCAAATCAGCATGCTCCTGCTAAGCGGGAACCGAGCACGTTCGATGCGAGCCCGGTTCTCCGTAATTTTGTTCTGGTTATGAACCGTACTCGCCCCGTAGTCTGACGAAATTTTCTGAGAGTATTGGTAGCAAACTCATTTTGGCTCATGGATTTGGGTATGACCGCGATAGGCTGGCCACCTCCCGAAGTTTTTTTTCTTCACGAGACACGAATCGGGGTGAAGTTTATTTTTACATAATCCAACCCAATCCGTCAAATGGCGAGGACGGATTTCGAATTTGGATTCATTTCCATGGTGAACTGGGTAATGATTTTTTTCGAAATATTCAAGAAAAATAACTTCGCAATACGGCATCGTGTAGCTCGTTCAATTTTGAATACGGGGTGACTACGCCGACATCTTTTCATCATCGCCTTTTTTAGAAGAGATGACTGAAAATGGCTCTTTTCGAATTTTCCACCGCAACTGTCATAAACAGGCTAGTCGCGCCACTCGTTGAGCCATGTTATTGTTTTCATATAATGTCACGTGCTCTTGTTATTGTTTTGGTAACTAATGAGTCTGCTGATTTGGTGGTTACGGTTATCCAACCCACCCAATCACAAACGGGAATTTCGGGAATACTACTTGCATCATTATCTCAGGCTTAACTGTGATTTACTTTTTATTATCACGCGCTATATTGCATATATTGATCACGTATCATTGGGGAGGGGGAGGGTTCAGAGATGCGCTAGGATTTGAGTATCCAGCTATGCGATCGAAATTCCCAAAATGAATCCAACTTTGAGAAATTCTGAATGCGAACCTCTTGAAACTCTAATTCCCGAAGTGATTCGAATGCAGCCTTTTCATCTGATCTGTCACTATATAGCCAGAATTTGATTACGAGTTTCGAGTGAACTTTGTATCTCAGAGTTTGATGATGAATCACTAACACAAGCAGTGAGTTACTTCGTGGACGTGAGTTTCATTCATTTTTAACCATTTGTGACTCCAAATTCCCAGCTAAGTGATCAAAGTTCTCAAAAGGGGTTTGGTACTCAGAAAATTTCAAGCGTGAATCTAACAGAAAATCGCAATCCAGAGCAGATTTGAGAGATGCTGTTTGATTTTGGACTCATAACTAGGCCAAATCCTGATAACATTTTGCATCATCGGTGGATGGCTTCAAGTAGGCCTTGAATCGGTATCGCGTAGTTGGGTTATAGTATAGTTCCCGAAAACACGACCTCGAATGTCCATTTATGGCATCAAAGTTCTCGAAAGCAGGTGGTTGAATGGGATGTTTCGAACGCGATAGTCAATAGAAAACCATATTCCCGAGCAGATCCGTGTGCCTTTTTTTCCATTTTGAGGATTTTATCAATCCGAATTTGACTACAAAACCAGCGAAAGTTTTTTTCACTAACAGATAAGCTCGAGTAGAAGGAGTTTGTGACCGCTACAAACAACTAAAATTCGGCGGTGCCCCCACGTGGGTAAATTTGGGGGACGGGCGGGGAAAGGTGGCGATAAACAGATTTTGAAAAGGTGTCGCACGCGGGCCCACTCAGCTCTTCTTGGGTCATAGAGTGCCCACAAAGTATTACTCCAAAATTCTAAACACTAGTATAAACTCGCTGCCGTTCTAACCTAATGCACAATTTGTCCACAGTAATAAAATTGTGACAAATGATATCATTCATGATTCTCTCAATATGCTTATTGATTCAGAGTGTATCATTTCATCCCGGAAGAGATCGGAGACTCGAGCATTATTCGACTGTCTGATTTTGCGTGGAATCGGTCACAAATAGGAAAGGAGGACTCAAATCTGCTCATGGATATAGTTTTATAACAAGTACACGCCTCGAAATTTTCATGAACCCACCTTTTCTCGGGAACTTTGATATCTTAGCTGCTAGGTAGTCATAGCCACGGTTCCTTCGGAATTCTTCCTCACCTATTTACTGGTTACCGTTCCAACTCGTGCTCATTGTT
The DNA here is from genome assembly GCA_029851415.1 of Eretmocerus hayati. Classification (NCBI taxonomy): domain Eukaryota; kingdom Metazoa; phylum Arthropoda; class Insecta; order Hymenoptera; family Aphelinidae; genus Eretmocerus; species Eretmocerus hayati. Next base: position 190,945,757 of record CM056742.1, on the reverse strand, counting down.
TGACGGTGAGGTTTCTTGGACGGTGAGGTTAGCCCAGAGAATGGATTTTTTTCGAAATCGCTACGTTGTGCTGGAAACATTTTTTCCTCCGGGAAACCAAGCTGGACGTGGGCGATGGTACCGGCCAGCTGGGTTTTCCCGAAGGAAAAATGTTTCCGCTCGAGACGCGTATGCAGTTTTATACGTCTGCACGCAGAAACGAAACAGCTTGTTTCCACGTATGGACGTATAAAAATATTTTCCCGCTGGACGCTGAGAAATGAAATGTTGTGTGGAGCAAGCGCCCTGAAGATATTTTGAAAGTGAATGAATAATTTTGCGACCCTGGCTATTGAAACTGATTGAATTGCAACGTTCTCGTGATCCATATCGTTATACTCTCGGTTATAGTAACCATGATTTCATACGCATTTTCACACGTGGAAACCAAAAGCGAGGTCTGCTCGAGTCTCAAAAGGCAAGGGTCTTTGTGAATCGCGAGATACCAATCGTGGCAGGAAATCGACAATTTTCGGTGATACTCACTTCCGTCCAAGTCGATAAGAAGGTAAGAACCGAATCAGCCTCGTGTAGACGCAGCCACTATGCCGTTGGTTTTATGGAGCTCAGATGTGCTGAATTCAAGTATTCATTCAGTAGGTATTCACGGAGGGCTTTCGTTGTATCTTATGTATATATAGGACTCCTCACCATTTCACACGCGTGTCGTAACACATCTGTTTTCATTGACTCGCAACTTCTTGGAGAGGACGTATCCGAGCTCCATAAACCAAACAAGGGCCTTATAAGCGATTCGAGTCTTCTACACACCAAAGGAATTGTGTTTACAAAGTCAAAATACATGGGAGAACATAAGAGTTCGAAGCTGTTGGGCCGTTGTTCTCACCACCTTATCGATTCAAACAGTTTTGAAAACATCAGTTTTTTCTAGACTATCTTGGGGATTTTATTTTTCCCCTGTCTATTTTAAAAGAATCCTTGGAACGCATGCTTCACCACAAGATCTCATTTCTCAGCGTCAAGCTAAGAAATTTTCATATGTATTCATACAAAGAGGCAAAATCAGTGATGCCAACCGTATGTAACGATTTGGAGTAACTTCCGTTTCTCAGCCCATCTTAGTGCTCTTGGACCGAACTTTTCTTAGATTCAGTAGTTGAATTGGGATTGATTAAAATCCTCAAAATGGGAAAAAGGCACATGGTTCTGGTCGGGAATACGTATGGTTTTCTATCGATTTTCACGTTCGGAATTTCCCTCTCAACCGCCTGGTTTCGAGAACTTTGATGCCATAAATGGACGGTCCAGGTCACGTTGCAAGTCTACGATTTCCAATTCTACAATACTTGTCTCGATTTGCTCGAATTTACCAAACCTCATATTATTCTTTCCTTCTCTTTGAAGACCAGTCTGGAGGGAATCCAGATTTTTTGCTAAACAATAGATGGCACGTCGACCGCATTGCATGCGATTGGAAAATATATATAGCTATTTTTCCTTATTGTATCTCAACCCTTCATTTAATTCTATCCCAACAGTGACAACGCAAGCGAAACATCATAAAAGGACCCCGCTTCGAGAGATAGGATTTTGGGTATAGGTGAATTTAGGCAGGGATGAAATTTGTTGTTAAGCGGAAAATTCTGAACAAATAGTTCAATGGGCTCGAAGGTGGAAAATAGCTAGTTTTTCCAGGATGAATTGAACAAATACCGATAAATGGGAGCATATGAGGTTATCTAGAACAACAACATAGACTTGTCTGCGTCATTCGAATTTGGATAGTTGTAAATGTACAATTTGGGTTTGATGTATTCGCTATTATGGTCACGAATGTGCTATATAAAAAAAAGTAGACTGCAGCGCCGGCAATGGCAGAAAATAACCTCAAACTTTGGTGGGCTTAGCGAGTTGTGTGGTCGCCGCGTGGGGAGAGCGGGGAGGCCGTGATAACACGGACATAGAAACGTTGAATGTTTGTGTGAGGCCCACCACGGCCTAATGCGCGAGCTAGCCACTAGATGTCTCGCGCAAGCAATTTGACCATAGCGAATAGCTCAAGGGTCATCACTTTTGTAATAGAATCATTCTATCTTAAACCTTCGATGAAAATAGCAATTGAATGCATGAAAAAGAAGTGATAATGCGCGATTGACGATTTAATCACAGTGGCTTGTATTCTCGAGAATTACTTTTTATGTCAATCAGTGTAGCAGCTAACGCAAGAGCTGGATCATAAGGCTGTGCTGACTCGATGCAACAAGTACATGATCTTGAGAACCCATCAGATTTGGTGTTGGGGCGGTTTTTAGACTAGCATCATCGCATCGCGTGAGTCTCGCGCTTTTATAGTTGGTAAAAGGTGTCCGATAATGCATGGCTGCAATCGAGTTATACGAAATCAATCAAAATCAATCTCAAACGGCGTGAGACTGGTGTCTGCCAAATATTTCGAGGATATGGAAATGGAATCCGATATTGCCGTATATCGAAATCATATTGCGTAGGAGTCTGCAGGGTTGAGAGCAAACGACTATCAAGATCGAGCTCGAAAAGTCGAGTGGAGGGTGTTTTTGTGGTATTTTGAGGTCGCTGAACAAAAAAATAACATCGCCCTGCCTCGGCCAGGGGCGGACTGAGGTTAAGGAGCGGCCAGGGAACTTCGGTCGGCCCTATCTGGGAAAGTAAAAAAAAGAAAACAAAAGGTTCTTCGAGGATGAAGTGATTGAAATGATTTCTTGTACCATGATCATTCATCATTTTATTCGATATCCTATAGGTCACATTCGATCGTGATGCATATTAAGGGAAGAACATTGACCGGTAAACTTTGCTTGAGTTGGACAGCATATCGATGATATCTTCGCACCGGATTTGCATCAAGAGATCTTTTTCGAAACACATCAGCATATAACCTTCCAAGTTATGATTCGTCATACTATTTCTTGAACGAGTTTTGATCAATTTCAATAAGCTGAAGGATCTCTCGCATGCAACTTGAGTGAAAGCAAGTGTCAAAGTATACTTGTATGCTAAACTAAGGCTTGGGAATGAACCAGTCAATAGACTATACTGATTAAGAAGTCTGAAACAACAGATAGTGCAGTTCTTACAAGACTCATGCTTCGAAATCACTTCGTTCGGACCGGCTCTATTGAAATTTTAACGTCTATGATGGTTATATCATTTGATCACGTTGGCCAAATGGAGCGGATTGCCAATTGATGTAAGTGAGGTGAATCGAAATGCTAAGATATCTCGTGGCACCGATTTATTATTCTTTCGATAATTGTGCGCCCGCGGCCTCTGTCGAGGCAGCGGCCCAGGGAGAACTCTCCCAAATCGCCCAATAGCCAGTCCGCCTCCTTATCGTGTTGCGTGGGCAGCTGCGGAGGTGGAGGCGCAAATTGACCGAGATCAAAGTTCGAGAGTTAAGTAGGTGTGTTTTTGGGGTATTTTGGAGTCGCTTAGCACGAATTTGAAATCCTCCAGCCTCCGAATCGTGTCGCGTAGGCGGTTGCGGTTGTGGAGGCGCAAATTGACTGAGATCGAAGTTTGAGAGTTGAGTATGGGTGTCTTTGAGGTATGTCAGAGTCACTGAGCACGAATTTGAGATCGACCAGCCTCCAAATCGTGTTGCCTGGCGAAAGCGCGGATTGACCGAGATCATTGACTGAGATAGAATCTCATCAGGAAATGAAGGCCGAATCATGGCATCCGGAACCATACCATGAGCAGACGCCATTTGTCTTTATCGACCGAGGAAGCGAGGAATATCCTCCTGATCGAAATTCTGATTCGCTAATGCTGTAATCACAATCCTCGATGACGGGATGGGCCACAAATCTTCTCGGGCGTGAATCAGAGAGAGGGTAGCGGCTGCGAGGAAATTCGACCATTCAATCTCTAATCTAGCCATTTTCACAAGAAGGCTCTGATCTCATGTACCGAGAGGAATGATGACCATACAACGACCAAGAGCCGAGACATGATTCAATAGCCGAGGAATCGGAAACTATCCCAGGACGAGCGATTCTGAAATCTTTTAGCTCCGTGGTGGAAAATCTCGAGAAAAAGTCGATTCTCGTAGCTTTATAGGCGTTAAACTATTAGTCGATAGTTACGGGTAGGAGGTTTGCTTGTTTCCTTGCTGAGTCTGGTCATCATCCCCACTAATTAAATCTGATCCCAAGTCGTGGGAAGACTCACGTTATCCGGTCACTATACGACGGGACCAACCCAAGTGTGTGTGGTGGGCGGAAGATCGAGCGATATCCTAGGGATCAAAACTACGATCCTCTAGCGGTGCAAACACGATCCTCGATAACGGAATGGACTAAAAATCTAGTTTGGAGTTGTAGGCAGGATTATGGCATCAGGTAATGTACCACGAGCATGAGCCGAGTTCAATGCCTGAGGGATCGAGCAATGTCTCACTGATCGAGACTCCAATTCGCTGACTCTGTAATCACAATTCTCGATGACGGAATATACCACGAATAGTTTCAGTCGAGATAAGGAAGAGCAGTGACTGCAAGAACATTCAATAGCTGTATCTCTATTCTGGCCAATTTCACAGGCTGAATCTCATCTCGTCTCGCGAGGAGCATGGCCACCGTACATGACCATGTTCAGAGCATGATTTAATGACGACAGACTCGGGTGATGTTTCAGGGAGTGTGATCCTGAAATCGCAGCTCCGTGATCAAAAATCTTGAGAAGGAGTCGGTTCTCATGGATTTATGGGAGTGAATCTTGTACTCCATAGTAGCCAATAGTATTGAGTCTCCTCTCACTGGAGCTGGGCATCCCCACGGATGAAATCTGATATCAAGTTGTGGGAAGACTCACGTTATCCGGTCACCATACCACGAGACTAAGCCAAGTGTATTTGGTGGTCGAACGATTGAGCCTTATCCTAGGGATCGGAACTACGATCCTCTAGCTATGCAATCACAACTCTCGATAACAGAATGGACTATGAATCTTTTTGGGCGTGAATCTACGAAAGGGTGGTGACTGCAAGGTGATTTGAGCGTTAAATCTCTATTTTGGGCATTATCACAAGCAGAATCTGATCTCGTGTACCAAGAAGCATGATTGACCATCCAAAGGCCCAGAATTGACACGTGATCCAATAACCCAGAGACCGGGAGATATCCCAGGACTTGCGATTCTGAAATTTTAGCTCTGTGATGAAAAAACTAGAGAATCTCCCCGACTCCTTGCCAAGACACTTGAGCTTACAGCTGAGAGTTCAGGATCGCTTCTCCCTAAAACATCACCCGCTCCCGCTGCTCTAAAATCATGCTCTGGTCTTGGTTCATGGTCGTTGTATGGTAGCGATACTGCTCGCGAGATATGATGAGATTCTGCCTGTAAAATTGGCCAGAATAGCGGTTCGTTCAGCTCTCAAATCTCCTTGCAGTCATCGCCTTCTCGTAGATTCCTGCCCGGAAAGATTGATAGTCCATTCTTATATCAAAAATTGTGATCACATAGCTAGAGGATCGTAGTTTCAATTCCTAGGATATTGCTCGGTCTTTCGACCACCAAACACACTTGACTTCATCTCGAGGGATGGTGACCACGACTTGGGATCAGATTTCATCCGTGGGGATGTCCAGATTCAGCAAAGAAACAATCGAGTCTCCTACCCGCCGCTACCGAGTAGTAGTTTCACGCCCGCCAATCTATGAAAATCGACTCGTGCTCGTGATTTTTGATCACAGAGCTAAGATTTCAGAATCGGACGTCCTAAGATGTCTCCCGATTTCTAGACTATTGGATCACGTGTTGATTCTGGGCTGTATCATGGTCACCATGCTTCTCGGTACATGAGATCAGATTCTGCTAGTGAAAATGGCCAGAATAGAAATTCAGCTCTCAAATCTCCTTGCAGTCACCACCCTCTCGTAGATTCACGTCCGAAAGAATTTTTAGTCCAATCCGATATCGAGAATTTTGATCGCATAGCTAGAGGATCAGTTTCAATCCCCAGCGACCATTAAACAAACTTGACTTGGTTCCCGAGGTGATGACCACTACTTGGGATCAGATTCAACCCGTGGGGATGTCCAAATTCAGCAAGGGAACACTCAAATCTCCTACCCGTCACTATCGAGTAGTAGATTCACGCCCGTGAATCGATGAGAATAGACGCTTTCTCGAGATTTTTGATCACAGAGCCAAGAAATCCGAATTGAACGTCCTGGAATATCTCCCGATCCTTAGGCTATTGGATCATGTGTTAGTTTTGGAAGGTTGTATGGTCACCACGTTTCTCAGTACATGATATCAGATTTTGCTTGTGGAAACAGCTAAAATTGAGATTTAACGCTCGAATCCCCTTGCAGGCACCATCCTCCCATAGATTCTTGCCTGAAACGATTTGTTGTCCATTCCATCATCGAGGATTGTGATCACACAACTAGAGAATCAGAGTTCTAATCCCTAGGATGTTGCTCAATGTTTCATCCAACAAATACAGTCGGCTTAGTCTCGTGGCATGGTGACCGGATAAAGTGAGTCTTTCCACTTTGCTGTAATCAGAAATAATCCGTGAAGATGTCCAGACTCGGCGAGAGGATACTCAAAACTTTTCCTTGCTACTATCGACTTCTAGATTTACGCCCGTCAATCTATGAGAATCGACTGCTTCTCAAGATTTTTGACCACAGAGATGAAATTTTAGGATCACACCGCCTCAGGCGTCACCTGATCTCCCCGCTATTAAATCACGCTCTGGTCATGGTCGTTGTATGGTGGCCATGCTTCTCGCAAGACGAGATGAGATTCAGCCTGTGAAATTGGCCAGAATAGAGATACAGCTATTGAATCTTTTCGCAGTAACTACCCTTCCGTAGATTCTCGACTGAAACTATTTGTGGTCTATTCCGTCATCGAGAATCGTGATTACAGAGTTAGCGAATTGGAGTCTCTATCAGTAAGATATTGCTCGATCCCTCAGTAATTGAACTTGGCTTATGCTCGTGGTATGTTTCCTGATGTCATAATTCTGCCTACCACCCCAGATCAGATTCTATCTCAGGGAACGATCATAATTAGGAAACTACATCGAAAACACTATCACAGCCGCCCATTTAACGCGGTTCTGAGGTTGAGTAATGTGAGATTTGTGTCCAGCGATTTCGAAATATCAAAGACTCTCCGCGACTTTTCCTGCTCGATCTAGTTCAACATGCGTCCTTGCTCTTGCAGCCGCTCGTGCAACACGATTGGGAAGCTGAGTGGTCTCAACTTTGTGCTTAGCGACTCCAAAATACTTCAAGATCACCTTTGCTCAACTCGCAAACTTCGATCTCGGTCAATCCGCGCTTCCGCCCCCGCAACACGATTTTGCGGATGGATGATCTCTTCTGCTCCTTCTCCCTCTCAAAATTGTTGGCTATATCTGTCTGTCTAGATTGACAGATGTGACTTCAGCCATTACACGAGTAGCTTTGCTATAGATGGCGTGTTATACTGGTATGAATATAAATGTTCTTGAAGGTTGTCATGAAAATTCGTTCTTAGCGACTTGAAAATATTCCAAAACACTCCCCCCTCCCCCCCACTTAGCTCTCGAGATTCGATACCGGCCTATTCGCGCCTCCAACCCCGCAACTGCCTACGGAACACGATGTGGACGCTGGGAGATCGCACATTCGTGCTTAGTGACGCTAAAATCCCCCAAAAACACTCATGCTCAACTCTCGAACTCCGATCTCGGTCAATTTGCGCCTCCACCCCCGCAGCCGCCCACGCAACACGATTAGGAGGCATGGCGATGTCATTTTCGTGTTCAAGGACCTCAAAATACCTCAAAAGCACCCTCCACTCTACTCTCTGACTTCGATCTTGATAATCGCTTGCTCTCGACCCCGCAGCCCCCTACGCGATATGATCTCGAGATACAGTAATATCAGATTCCATTTCCATATCCTCGAAATATTTGGCAGACACCAGTCTCACGCCGTTTGAGATTGATTTTGTATAACTCGATTGCAGCCATGCATTATCGGACACCTTTTACCAACTATAAAAGCGCAAGACTCACGCGATGCGATGATGCTAGTCTAAATACCGCCCCCGCACCACACCTGGGCTTTCAGGATCATGTACTTGTTGCATCGAGTCAGCACAGCCTTATGATTCAGCTCTTGCGTTAGCTGCTACACTGATTGACATAAAAAGTAATTCTCGAGAATACAAGCCACTGTGATTGAATCGTCAATCGCGCATTATCACTTTTCTTGCATGCATTCATTTGCTATTTTCATAGAAGGTGTAAGATGATAGAATAATCCTATTACAAAAGTGATGACCGATTTAGATTGCTCATTTTCATGTCGATGTGGACTTGGTCTGAATGCAATGATATAGTGTCAATATCTACTTGATTCCAGATCCATATCGATTTAATATCGGAATATCAAAAATTCTACCGGCTCATTCGTGGTCAGAACAATTCAATCGACGATTTTTGTACAGAACGATTGGGAACTCAATTTTATAGATTGTTCGTCAGCCTCATAATTTTGATTCCAATTTAATTCACATCGAATGAAAAATAGTCCCGAATCACGAATATCACGATTAAATGTCAGAAAGTGTCGGTCACACATTCAGCTCCCAGCCTAATTTGGACCGTTCAACGCCAAGAACAAACGTAACTTTCAATATTCCTTGCTGCTGATGGAAGTAGAACCTTGAATATCTCTTTGAAAAATCTAGTTGATTTAGAATACTTCATCGCACACGAATGACTTTCGCGTGATGTGGGCCCATGAACATCATCAATGTCCAGTGACTAAGCATTGAATTTTGGTGCGGTGGATATCGAGTGATTGATTGAGATTAATTCATTCAGGGCGATGAGTAACACCTCATCTATATCCAATAGAATATTCCAATGAAAAATACAATTTGGAGATTCTCTTCAAGGTTGTTCAAAGATTAAATGTGAAAGATTTACATTGACTGAAGTAGACATTTCTCTATCTACGAATTTCTTGAATGAAAAGGAATAAGATTGGAATATCCGAGCTAGTCGCAACTATCTTCTCGTATATTACAAGTATTGGTGATTTGTTACAGGTGGCTGTTCACAACCAGTTCCGTGGTTGGCGGGAAGCTCTGTTGGAGCCGACATTGCAAAAGACTTCATTTAGCGATACCATCACTATCCCGGTGGAGTTAGCCTGCCATGTTGCTCAGGTAAATATCGCGTACCTTTTTCATGGAAGCGACTCTGATATAAGCTGTTTCTTGGATTTCCCCGAAAAAGAGAGCTCCTTAAGGGGACGTCGGAGTCCTATCAATATTGCACAGTTACCGACGTGGTCGAGTTTTCGGATTTCTTGATGGATTTTTGAGATATCAAAAATCTAACAAGTAACGTTCCCCGATTCTATGAGCTATACAGAATCGGCGTTACTTACAAGGGGAGTCCGGAGTCTCCGGGTCCTGAAATCTCACCAAAATTTTTTTACAGTTTCGTACCACCAGTCCGGAGTCTCCGGGTCCTGAAATCTCACCAAAATTTTTTTACAGTTTCGTACCACCTAGAATATGAAGAACCCAAAGCAACTTTGTCAAATGGGCCTCCCATTCAGAGCTACAGTCTATGACATTAGCATTGCCCATATAGGCCCATGTTAAAAAGTGATATATATAGATATACTAGCAATATTGACGTTTCTGGCTGTAGCTCAGAACAGAAGGCCCATTTGACAGAGTTGCTTTAGATTCTTCATATTCTAGGTGGTACGAAACAGTGAAAAAATTTTGGTGAGATTTCAGGACCCGGAGACTCCGGACTCCCCTTGTTAGTAGAATCCCGATATCTCGAAAATTCATCGAGAAATCCGAAAACTCGACAATGTCGGTATCCGACATCCTCTTAATAAGTAGACTTGAATCTGAGTCTTAGAATGTTTTCATCTACTTGATTCTTCGGTTTTGTTTTCTTCATCTCCTTCGTTTGGTAGATGCATGGAAAATAAAATTGGCGAACTCAGTTTATCCGGAGCAAAGAAAATCCACTTAATTGGTGGAAAAACTCGTCTTCAATCGTTCTTCCTACAAATACCTTTCGTTGAAATTCTTTTTGAAAATTTCACCCTAAGGCCAAAAAAGTCGATGCCTTATAAAAACTTCCAAACTAATGCTTGAGTTGTTGCGAAAGATTTGGAGCCCGTCAAGCGTCAATGACTTCGTAATATGAATAAGGTAACTGCGCCTAATTTGCCCCCATTCCCTGATCTCTTTTCTACACGTGGGGGTAAATTAGGAACACACTTTTGAAAACTCGCAAAAAATCTTCTTCTGCAAAAATTAAGATAACTCGGCTACAACTCGTTGAAATTGAACGTGCTCTAGCTCATTTCAAAGGTCTTAAAACAAGCTTTGAAATGAGCTAGGGTACGTTGGGAAATATGCAGATAAATTAAAATGGCAAGCAAAACAAAAGTAGCGGGGACAAATTAGGCACGCTCACCTTATTATACGTTCAAAACCGGTAGCTATTGGTAACCGTCGCGTCGGAATCTCTCACTAGAGCGAATAGCTTAAAACGATGTGACTGGAATGGTGTGATAATTGGTGAAAAGTAGTTTCCGACATCATTATTTTGAATACCTTTTCGGCTCCCTGAATGTCCCAATTTTGGAGCCCAATCCAGAATCCACCTTCGATAGCTACGAATTAACTGATGACTATATATAGTCATCAGTTAATTCGTAGCCTATAGTCATGACCTCGTTCCAGGTTTGGGTATGTATCATGAATCGGTCGCCCGGAAAAATGTGATGTGGTTCAGCGCAAAGGTTGACACGCGCGGATGATCATAATCAAAGAGCAATTTTTCAAAATATTTGACTGAACATTAACTAATCTTTTTATCCATCAACTTTTCCTCGTCAAAGTAGCAATCCGACACAATGACATCATTCCAACAAAAAATATATTGTTTCGCATGTTGTTGAAATGCGAAAGAGTTTCTTACCCTAGTTGAAGAATTTAGTAACTCCAGGCTCAAAATTTCGACGATATGGAGTTTGAGAATAGTTGTTTACTCATTATTATCATCTGAATTGTGTGTTCTCGTCATTTGTTGCCAACCATAAGAGTATCGGCGATAAACGAGAACAACCTGCCCGCGGTCACTTTTTAACCCATCAAACAGTCTCATTTCGTTCACAAAAATCTCAAAATCTCTTCCAATTTGGGCTGAACGACGAGTTATCCAGGCCAAGTTAGATGATTTCAAAGCCTGGATAACTAGTCGATTAGCCCAAACTGGAAAAGATTTTGAGATTTTTGTGAACAAAGTTCAGCATGCACGGCGACGGCATCGCTCTAAGATATCAGGAATTTTCCCAAAGAGTACTCGTATGGTTGACATAAACTAACGTCAGAAAACTACTCACTTGTTCGCCGCACCCCCGTTCAGAAAGAGCTCAAACAGGGGTGTGTCATCCTTCTCTTCGTCCTACCATTTTTTGCTTTTCGCACGTCTCACAGTAATGATCGAACATGTTATTATTCTGTGTATTATTTTGGAAGAGAATTCACATCGCCGATCATGATTACATATGATAGATAGGAACAAGATAATTATACATATGTTTGAACTCGTACACTGAGAGAAATTATCTAATGGAATTTGTTATCGGAGGAAAATTTTCTGTTGATTCCGTTAATATCAGAGCACCAGCCGGAATCGCAATTAATTTTGTTCCTAAATCAACAGTTCTTACTTGCTTGTCACCAATTTTTGCTGATTCCGTTTGAGTATTTTTAAAATTGGCCGTTTGGAAAATTTACTCTCTTTTCAATAAAAATTATTGAATCGCGTATAAAATACGTGGTGGCTTAGAACGAAGAAATCATCAAACATCCGCAACTCATCTATCTGCCACCAGCAGGTCGATTTTCGATTTCGGTTCAGAGTATAGGATTCTTACGTCTATAGCAACTATTAGGAATTTCCACGAAACCCCGCGTTGATTCGTGATTCCGCGATCTTTGGCTCCACGGGCCCGGATCGGAGAATCATGGACCAACGCGTATAGAAAGCCGTGGAATCGCGATCAATGCCCGGAAACTACTAGTTACGTCATGACCTATAGACAACCAAAATTCAGAATTGACCTGCAGGTAGCCCGGACCGTCTTTGGCATCGATGTTACCACAAGTATTTACTAATTACCGAACAACAAACTTGACGAGTCATGGCCAATGCAATGTATCGATTTGGAGTTATTTGCCGGCCCAACACACGTTTTTCGACCTATTTTGAGTCGACAAACACGTTCTCAGTGGTGAAAAATGTATTGCACTCCCTCTCGAGGTAACCACATGGGGGGGGGGGTCATGTTCGTTGGGTACACACCAATTTTGACTCCTATTTCTGCGAACAATCTCCATAATCAACTCATGAAATCGCTCCAAAGCCAAGTTTCTCATTTCCCAAGAACAGACTTTCAAGGTCTTGAAATAGGAATTTACTATCTGAACTCGTTGGAGTGAAGTTTGACTCAAAGCCATGAGTCAGCTGCAGTCAAATTTCATTCAAACTTGAGTCTATTACCACTCTTAAGATTGAGTCAAATGATTCAATGTAAGTATCGGATCTGTAATTTTAGGATGAGAAAATTGCTAAAGATACGTACGACAAACGATATGCATCTTACTTCGCATATCTATCTAATTATCAACGAAGAGACACCGGTCCGGTGGAACCCTCGGCGATCTACTTACTTTTTTGTCAGCAACGTCTCGTATCAAGCTGCTTTTCTCTCCAATAAAATGAATTGTTGTAACTGGGGATTGCTGTACCACTGGCAGATGCTTGCCAGATTATTCTAGCTACCACACCAAAGCAATAAAAAGTGCAAAAGAGTAAGATCCAAGCTTGTAAGAATTATTCTATGCAACAAAAGCTGAAATTCTACGTTCTATCAGATTTTTACGGATCAATAGCTTGGTTCGTTACTGTATCGTCAAATCGTGATCGATTTGCGTGTTCCAAAGCTTAAATTATTTGTAATAGTCACAGCTAGGTGACTTGATAATTTATTTGGCAGAATCAATTGTTTACACAAAGTTATAAACAAATTATGGTCAAAAAATTATATTTTGGATCTGAAAATTTTGAATAGGTCAACGCTCCTACCTGTTGACCTGTGTGGTAGTAGACTTTCCTTATCAGTGATTTCCGATAGAAAAATAGTATATCTAAGTGTTTGAACACTTATATACTCGGAAATAAAGTCTCAAATAATTTTCCTTGGGAATTGAAAGATGAAGATTCTTATGGTTGAAATACCGTTATATTCAGATATTCATGGGGATATAGGGTTCATAGTTGAAATGATAATTGTCTAGGAGTATAGGTAAAATAGCATAGCCGTATATTGTCCAAATTTGAATTATAATACTTAAGAAAAAATTGTATCTTTGAATTTTGAAAGCTTCTAAACATCTCCAATCCCACCGTGTGAAACGGCGTACATAGGTTATGCTCAGCAGAAGGAGCTAATTTTCTTGATTTTAATATTCCTCTCGGCCTGCTGAATTCACTTCACGTGAATATGCCTCTGTGCCTCGTAAATTGATTCAGAGTTTTCTGTGAACATTTCAAAACAAAGGAGATTATCTTTGGGCTGTCTTTACATAGATACAAGCCCTTGCTGCTGAATTGAAATTTTTCTGATCTTAAGTGATTTGAGAAAATTAGTCTACTGATTTTAATTGATTATAGCACGACACCAACCCTGATTTTACTTGGACCGCTAAAGTATTCGTGCACCTGAACCCTTTTGGTAGCGCTGCCGGCCGCCTTGGTAATGGCTTTTCTTAGAAGAAAAGACTGGCTGAAAATTCTGTGTAATTTGAAAAAAAAAAATGGATTCATCGAGACCTTTAATTTGGCTCGTCAAAATTACGATCTACACACAGAATTCACAGCCTGGCTCGTGTTCAGCTCCGGGCGGCGGGCCAGGTGCATTCCCACCCTCGCGAGTTGATACCCATTATTTTGCCCAGACTTCGCTATCCAGCGTGGACGTAAATCTGGGCCGCGGCACTTATCACTTATTCACCCTGGCAACCAGAGGTGAATCTTCACATACACTATATTTTGGCACCATTTTCACTTTACTTACATTTTTGTTTAATTATTCAACTCTAGAATAATAGTTCAAGTGGAGGTGCTCGTGGACAAGCGAGGATCTGGTGCGGCGAAATTGCTTTGGGCGGCTTGGCTGCTATGCGGCAGGATATGGATTCCTCAGGGCCCCCAAGTATGGCTCGGCTGGATGGCAAACTGGAGCTAAGCCGTGACTTCAGAGAGACTTCCTATTTCTTCGGAAACCAGAAGAATAAGTGCTTGTCGCACCCGGTCCTCGCTCCTGCGATACCTCAGCCGTTTGACGAGCATCCCTACTTGACCCATATATTAGGCGGTTCGAACTTTAGCGGCCTGTATATTACTCGACACACAAATATGCGATATGTATTGAACTATCGGTGATTTGAAAAACTACAAAAGTGTGTGCTTGCGTGCAAGTATGTGATTGTCTGGGAAAATTACTCTAACGGGGGAAATACCCTCTTCACCAGCTTTTGCTCTATATGCATAGATCTACATGTATGTTACAACGAAAACCCATGCGTGCGGTAAGCAATGAAAATATCAAAGTGCAATGAAAAAGCAGCAGTTCAAGCTAAGGGTTAGTTCACACAATAATGATACGTGAGATTATTGTTTTTATGAAATGATAGATGATGATTGATTCTACTTACATGGTTGATCTGCATAAAAGCTCTGGAGAGCGACTGTTATATATCTATATAACTAACGTTTAAAATTTACAGCGGGATTCCATACCTTACATCAAAATCAAACTCTTAACATCCTAAATATTGCAATAAAAAAATTATTTCTCGGCGTGCCAACATTCTTCAATTGATTTCTTGGTAATTTTAATTATCAATATCGCAACTGCGGGATCACTTTGGGACAACCCATGAAAGAGTCGTTATCACGTGCGACCGGCGAGGGGGATGATCCTGAGGCTGCAATTGCCGTGGAGACTGAGGTTGGAGGGGATACGCGAAACGATCGACCTTCTCACGGTGAGAGCGCCGCGAAACACATGGACGAAAAAATCTGGACTCGAGCATACGCTCAAACACAAGGAAACCGATAAATACGTTTGTAGCTCGATTATTATAAAATGTAGACCTCTCAAATTTTGCGTGGTTAGAGATCACGCATCGCCGATCAATATTACACACAATAAACACTGTCTCGAGGAACTTTGTCGCTTACTTGCTTCAGAGCAAAGTCACGGCGGGCAACGGCAGAATCACGCGTTTTTCGTGAATTTTTTTGATTTTATATTGACAATTTTTGTACACTTTGCGCACAGCACCGGGAAGCTTATGCATTTAGGATTCTTTGTCTGCAATCTGAAGAAGATCCAATCACTGTGAGCTGAGAATCGACGAGTTGTAATTCACTGATTTTGGGCTCGCGAACGTGGCCATTACCGGCTGCTCAGCTGCGGCTCGCGTCTTCTGCTAACCTGCGCGGCTTCACCATCTAACACGACATTCACCTTGATTTTAATAAATTCAAGTTTCGACGACGATGTTCTGCACCCACGATGGGTTCGAAATAGCTTCAGGATTGAATTTTAACAATTGTCACGGTTCGTGATAGCACGAGCGTTTTTTAATCGTTGAAAATCACAGCGAGTCCCATGCTTTGCTGCATAGGAGGTCCAGATTTTGTATCACATGCGCGGTCCCGCTAGAGTCCGGAAGGCGGCGCGACAGTCTAGTCTCCACGGCAATACCAGTTCCTCCCACTTGGGGCACGTATGAGCAATGTCTTGCCTCAGCGCGAGGGCCCCCATAATCTATTTGTTTGTTTATAAACGGACTCTTTCATAGATATAATTTTAATCCAACAAACAAAAGCTCTGAAGAATTGTTACGGTTCTGACATTTGTAGTACGAATGCAAGGTAACCGAGTTAGATTTCACTTTTCTGTACACATATCTGGACGAATCGATCGTTACATTGGTTTACTCCCACCCAGTTTCAATTGTGTAGCGTAGAAACTGAGAGAGATGTATTTTTCCTGAAAATTGAGGTAACTTTGGAACACTTGTACATATGCTCTAATTATTTTCCAACTTTAGAGACTACTCTCCTAAGTAGCCGTTTATAAGAGCTTCAAAATGAGCCAAAATACGTCTCATTTCGACCCACGGGAGCCGAGATGATTCACATAAGTCAGATCAATCAAATAAACTTTTACAAGAGGTCAACAGAAAGCTAAGACACTCAGCTTTCGATTGATCGTGGTGAAAATTGATTGTACGATCTAGTTTATGAATAAAATACCGAGTAATTATAGATCCCAATTCCTGTCCCATAGTTACCCCAAACCGTTTCAACTTTGGAAAACGACTTTGAGCGCTCATATCTCCAACTAGAGATGTCCAAATGCACTTTATAAACACCGCAATCGAAAGCTGAAGCTGTAAGCCTCTAATCGACCACACATACAATGCGCCTTTGGTGTAAGACGTACAAGTTACACGAGTTTGAAGGTGAAAATGCGATTCTTGTCCCATAGTTACCCCAGTTGATGGTATTCTATGAAAAATGTATTAAACGTAAATTTTGGCTATTGTGTTTGACTCGCTGGGTTAAGAAAGCCCATGCACGGATGTGAACGGCCGATAAGAGTTTTTAAATATACCCCAGAAGTGTTTCGAAGGGAAGCTCGGAATAGAGCAGCATCATTCAACTCTCCAAAAGTTTTCTACTTTCTTCATAAGTAGTCGCGCAAATCATTCTGGGACAACACCCTAACCTATAAAAATCTATTTCGACCGACTGTGCGTAAAGCCCTGCTTTACGCACGGTAGTTTTCGTTTACTTTACGCCCAGTCGATCGAAATAGTATTATACGCACCGATGGCGAAAAAGTCGCTTTACGCACGAGTGCGATGCTTTACGCACGATTGTGATGCTTTACGGACGGTTGAGTTGCTTTACGCCCGAGGAGCGTAGCGACGAGGGTGGAAAGCAATCTCAACCGTGCGGAAAGCATCACACGAGGGCGGAAAGTTTGCACGAGGGTGAAAAGCTTTCGCCAGAGTTGCGTATTGCATTTTTTATAATACTGACCGGAAAGTTGCTAATGCGCGATTAACAAGCCCCAGATATTTCCGAGCAGGCGAAGCGCAGGGGTGAGACAGGGTTGAGGAAAATTTCGGACCTATCATGGATATTAGTCTGTCCAAACTTAATAGAGGATGGTATCATCTAAGGATAATTCCAATTTCACTTGCGCTGAGATTTATCTCGTGATTGAGTGTGAACAAGTGATAGTAGAATGAGTGCAGGGGTCTCTCGTTTGACATATACTTCAGAATACGAAAGTATCGTGGATACCGAAGCAGGGCTCAATGAGGTATTGTTTTCATAGGAGTCGAGTAATCAGTCGTGGGCTTGTGGGGGACCGGAGCGGGGTCCAGGGGTGCAACCCCTGGTGGGGGCCCAGGGGACGAAGCCCCCGGCGGGGGGTGTGGGGGGCGGAGCCCCCCACTTGAGAAAAAAATTCTGATATAAGTGCATTACATCTGATGTGAACTTGAACCGAAGATCGGGAAGAATTGAGGTCTGGCAGAGATTTTTCTAAACAAGACGATCGATCTATTGGTAATATTGGTAATCTCTTGTTAATAATGCAGCCCTCCGCCAAGAAAAATTCAAGTGATAGAAAGAATTCTTCATGAGCTTCTAACTCCACCCTACCGACGAAAAACAGAAGATTTTATCAGTCAATTCCTTTGAAGAAGAGATTTCTAGCGATTGTAAGAAACAGTATTGAAAACCGCGAGACTGCGATTATGGTTAAAAATTACCACCCATCACTGAATACTTTCCACATGTTCATCCAATCACATTGAGGTGATCAACTGTTCTTATCAAATTATTCGGGCACTGGATCCCGCCTTGTGATTCAATTCAATGTTACACATCTCGAAAAGAAATTTGTGATTTGGAAAGAATGATTCTATGAAGATCGAGATTCTTCTTACGAGAATTTGTTCCCAGAACGACATACAAAAGAGAGTATTCATACTGTCAACTAAATAATATTTTTCGGTTTCAAAATACGGTCCTATTTCGAGATCAATGGAGTTCTTGCAAGTGCATGGTCGATAGCTGTCATTACTTTCCTTGAATAACAATAATTTGTATTCCATTGGAAAATAGTCCGCGACGCCGGGGCAGGCGGGAAATAAAAACGGCATCGGCCCGAGGTCGATAGAGGAGAATTGGACTTTTCTCTATTGGATCCAATCATAGCACGATTTTCTTTGAATTCGCCGTAGCCCAGAAAATTTTCACAAATTCAGAAATAAGGTGTAAAGCAATACAACCGTGCGTAAAGCAATTGCTTTACGATCGCTCATGCGTAAAGTACTGCTTTACGCACGGTCGCTGTGCTTTACGCACCAACTTTACGGTCAAGTATTATAAAAAACGTATTTCGATACTCGGGCGTGAAGTTTTTTTGCTCTACTCGTGCTAATTTCGACCCTCGCCAGGGCTCGGGCCGAAAACAATCACTCGAAAAGTAAAACCAAACTTCCCTCCCTCGAATCGAAATAGTATATTTCGCACCGAGTTCATGAGGTTGTAGCTCGCTTTTGAGCGATCGGTTTTCGACCCGAGCCGGAGGCGAGGGTTGAAATGATCGCTCGGAAGCGGGGAACCTCGTGTGCGAGGCGCGAAAGTTATTTTTCGCAATTTTGTAGGCACTCAAACATCGGAAAATTGCGAAAAATACTATTTCACTCAATGTGAGGAGTCAATTTTTACTCATCTCTGAGTGAAAATTGACTCAAGCTTGGAGCGAATGTAATATTTCTGTAGTTTTCATCTCTATGAGTGATTCTCGGTCATCTGAGGATCTTATCCAAGCTTTGAGTCAAAATTTACTCCAACAAGAGAGTTTAATGCGCTAGAATATATTGAGATTGGTCAAACCAAAATTTTGGCATGGGTCTTACTGAACGCAGTTTCGTTGTCGTTATCTTGAATGTGCCATCACGAAAAATGCAAAAACACCTTTAAAATTTTCTGGGAGACGCAGGTATCATTAGAAGTCGGTCCGAGTCCTTAATCTTCTCATTAACTTTAACATAACGAATTTGCGCGGAGGTCAATGAGGTCCCAGTCGTGAGATCTGCATGCGGGGTCATGTTGGGTACACTTACCTCATATATTTTTCTACCCATCGCAAAAATCGTATTCAATTTGTGTCGAAACACAATAGCTATGTTCGCGGTTGAACTTTCTTGAACCCGTGCTTTATTTGTTGCAAATTTTCACCGTCCAAATTCTTGCCGCGCCGTCAAGGTGGGAGCTATAATAGGTTCGATCGACAATCCAATAACGCAAAGCAACGCACGATGTACTCAGAGGCACGATCGCGGGTGTTGACAGGTGAGGAGTGGAGGCGCTGACCGGTGGCGACGGCGGCCATGCGCTCCGGTCCTCCGAGCACGAGTTTCCGCTGGCCCTTCCGTCGCCATCCGCAACCAGCAACAGCAGCAGCAGCAACATCGGAGCCGGCCTCCCGACGACGACGGGCTCAGGGCCAGCGGCGGACCGGATACTTCCTCGGCGGCGCAGTGCTGGGCCTGCTGCTGCTCCTGGCCCCCTGGCCGGCTTGCGTTCTCGCCGAACCTCCGGCCGCGGAGCCAGCGGTGGCGGCCTCCGCCCAGCAGCGGCCCAATGACATCGCCCAGGACGGAGCGAAGCTGCACCGGCCCAGGCAGCCGGCCAACCTCACACTCGGCTACCTCACCGCCATCAAGGGCGAGCTCAAGGACAAGCAGGGACTCGCCATATCCGGGGCCTTCTCTATGGCTCTCGACGAGGTACGTACGCCTTGACAACTTGGTCTGTCTTTTGAGATTGTTGGTCCACCACACCGTGTTTTGTAGTCCCCACACTGCTCCCCCGTGTTTTTCAGCGAATCGCACATACCTATCAAACTTTCAACTTTCTTCTCACTTTCAAGAAAATATTTCATAGTTTTGCGTCATCAAATTTGTGTTATTGGTACAAAGTGGGAGAAACAGTCAGGAAAAGTTATTTACAGGAACTCCTCCATGCTCAATTTGTTGGAGTAGATCTCATTCACTATTATAAGTGTCAAATTTGCCTCTCTTGGAAACAGAATCGACTGCAACCGGTCCAGATACCCGCGAATTTCACTCTTTGGGCGGGTTGATTAGAAATGACTCCAATTCGTACAATGGGGCTAAATGCAGTCTTTCTGATTCATTGTATGATCTTTCTATTGCTCCGGGGAGCCTAACTTTTCAACTGTGGCTCCTGGTAACTTGCCCAGAATGCCCTCAATCAGATTCTAAGTGCCATCGTATGAGTGAACTGATGGACCTTTTGGCAAACCGTGGTACTAATTCCGCTTTTTTCATGGCCCATAAGAGATTGACGCTGATGAACAGTTGACAATAAACCAATGTGGATTCAAAACTTGAATCGGTTGATTATCCACAAGGTCCACAATGAAATACTTTTCGATTTAATATGCAATCACATGAGCAATAATTCGCTGATGATAACGGATTTCCAACATTAAATTTCTAGATTAACAATGATCCGAATATCCTGCCCAGTGTCAAGTTATTAATGCAATGGCATGATGCAAAAGGTGACAACGTCGAAGCGACGAGAGTGATGATAGACATGATCTGTGAAGGAGTTGCGGCCTTTTTTGGACCCGAAGGCTCATGTTCTGTAGAAGCGATAGTCGCCCAGTCTCACAACATTCCAATGATGAGTTATGTAAGTACAGTCAAAACTGTCTCAATTTTTTACTTCCTTACTTTTTTCCCCTCTGAACGAATCAGATTTCATCAAATTATACCGATGTTAGGGGCTTCATTTATTTTCGCCGAGAAGCCAACAAAAAAAGGTTGAAGACGTGTCTGGCTTAAGCAGAATTTGCTTCATATGGTAGGGAATAACGGCTCATGTTCGGGGCTTAGCCCAGGGCCGCTCCTTTCTTTCGATTTTGGGCTGTAACTCGAGAAAAATTGACTCTGTCGATTGTAATCCACCAAACCATATAGGGATATGCATGACAAGGACGCTCATTTATCCTTTTGCAACATTGTCAAAAGTTGTCGTTGAGAATAATCATTTGTACTATTTTATCTTTCCGACTGGTATCGAAAATCGTCCTTCTGCGAGCTATTAGTTCCTCGTCTTGATATCATAGCCTCGTTCTTTGTCTTGAGCAGGAATTAAGCATTTGTGAACGTTCCAACGATATCGAAGAACACTAATCGTTGAATTCATCCCCAAAGCTGTAGTACGCGAGGGCGATGAAGTATGAAAGATAAAAACTCTAGAAAAGTTGAGAGTTGAACAACTAAGGATAATAATTGGCACGCATGAATGCATGCTCGAATGCATGGGAATCTGCAGAAAGAACGAGAGAGACCTTTTGAGGCCATGCCTACTTATCCAAAGGGATTACCACAATCGCCTGATGAATGAAACATTATAGAAAATTTTCTTGTGTACGTTGGCAGTATACGCCAGCCACTCTGAGGATATTTTAGTGGGTAGATTCATCTCGAGTTTTCCTACAACGATGAAAGAATTTGAATAACTCGGTGGTCTTGAGCATCAAAAGTACTCTCAGTTATCAAAAGAACGATTTCATCGGGAAAAATAAGGTATGAGGTAATACACACGAGAAAAACAAAACTTTCAAGTCACGTGGACGAGGTTGTATTGAAAACAATTGGAGCTCGATCTCCTGTTGTGTAGCCAGTGCCCACTTGGCATGAGAAAGAGAGCTGTTGGGGGGGGGGGGCGAGACAGAATGAGAGGAAGAGTTCATCTCACAGCGAATGGTCTCAATCAAGATTCAACTCTAACTGCCGCCTTCCTTAACAATTTGCGTCGGACTACATAATAAAAATGTTTGTACCCTAAATCACTTTTTGGATGCCTCCGCAGAAAACATGCAGAGGTTATTCAGTTGTGATCCGAAGTAGACTGAATTTGGAAATTGTCATAGTTTGAAATTGATTTGTTTCCAAGCTTACTCGAAGCACGTGTTGCATCACGACCTATTGGTCTCCATGATTTTGATTTCAATGTGATGAACGCGCGCATTTCGTCTCACCCCATTTAGGCAGACACGTATCATCACGGCTCCCAATGTGCGCGATTCAGGTTGTTGTTGAAACTGAAACCAATTGAAGAACTTATAATTCCCCATCCAAAAGAGACGAATGGAGTTTGCTCCTTGGATTTTGGCTTCCTCGAATTTTGTTCGTCAACGACCTAATAATCAGTCTTCTTTGCAGGCTCAGTTACCAATTGGTCCGCGTAAAATTGTCTAAATGATCTTGCAACTGAAATTCTCATCCTATACGAAGTCGAGCACGTTGTGAAGACAAATAGAAGCTATTAGCACAAAACTCCAACATTCCAATGAACTCTACTCCATCAATGACATTGACTCAGCAGAAATAAAAAGTTGGCGATGGTCTTGCTTACCGAACCGCAAGATATCAACTGTGAAACGTCTTCGCTTTGGGAAGTGGGCTGAAATCAGCAATATTCTCGTAGTTTTGTGGTAATCTGCAAGTTACTCTTGAGTAGAATTTCGATAATTTCCTTCTTGTAAGTGATAGATATGAATAACTTATATCCTGCCTGATCCATTATATGGATATCTGAGACAAGTATTCATGTTTATTTGTGAGTTTTGAGGAATTGTGGGAATTTAATCACTTTTGACACGGTTGTGAAACCTTAATTTAATATGAAGAGGCCGATACTGAAATCGGCGAAATGTTGGCTAAATAAGCTCAAGGTAAAGAATGGTCCAGAATACCCACATATTGACATTATTTGCCACCACTGATTGGTACAAATATGCATATTTGTACCAATCAGTGGTGAAAGAGTTTCTTAGAAATTATCAGGGAATAACTAATTACCGTAAACCAAGGTGACTTTGGCCCTTTTTCCGGAAAAAGATTGAAAAAGTCGTAAGTATGGCGCTATACCACCTAGAAGAATGTCCAAAAGCTCATTTTAAAGCTTCTAAAATCTACTTCCAGAATATTCCAGCTCATTTGTGGTAAGATGGGTTCCATTGACTCTTCTTTCTGTTGGAATGGAGTGAAAATTTTCAAGTAAAATAATCATGTCTCAAAAATCCACCACTAAAACCCAGTAGATCGACCTTTATTTTCTTCCAATGATTTTTCTTGCTTGGTAATGATGTCCTCTAAATTTTGCGCTATTCCCGATTGAATCTAGGTACGGCAGTCATTAAGAACGACCGTTTGAACAAAAACTTATGATTTCTTGGCTTCCTCAGGGTGACCCCAGCTGCCCCTTCCAACGAAATTTTGTCATCTTTTGGGTCATCCGGAGTGATTTTGGCCACTCAGCTGTGATTTTTCACAAAAATTTGAACTTGAACTGGTCATTTTTCCTGTTTTTTTGATCGTCCGGTTGTCCGGGGTACTTTGGTCATCCCAGAGTATAGTCGGCTTTATTTCGTTGTTTAAATGAGGCCGACAAGTCTCTCGAGTTCATCGGTGTGATTTTCTAAGATTTATATTTTATGCCTCTGAACTTATTTGTGATCAGAAAATGTGGTCCTACGAGAGAATGGCCGTTTTTGTGTTGAAAAGTAGGAGCTCACAGAGCTCAACGAAGGTGGTCAAAGTCACCTCGGATGCCGGTGGCCACTCTATTTTTCATAGTTCTCAAGAATGCAAATGGGTGAAATTGAATTCTGAGCACAGCATTTCAAGGAAAACGTGGAGACGCGTCGAATAACCCAAGATACACATGAAGCTGAAGCTAGCAGGTGGACTTAGCAGGTGGAACCCAGGGACGGATGCGATTTATCGGGGGCCCTGGGACATGGGGTTCTCGTGGCATGATTCAAGTATTCCATAACTCCAGAGGGCCGCAAGTTCTATTTTTTGAGGGAATTGGATCTTGTAATGAAGGCGGGCACTCCAGGGGTGGATGAAAAGCACGGGGCTACAGGGGCCCCAGTGTCCGCTCAAGGGAAATACTCCGAGTAACAACTATAGGTATAGGCGGATTAACGTACTTCAGGATGATCCAAAGAACGAACTAGGAGCGAGTCAGGGCCGCAGAATTATTCTAAGAAGGTCAGTCAACCTCGAAAGTGACGGTCATGGCAGTACAGTGAGCTTGTTGCGATTTTCAAAGTCATGATGCTGTTCTCAGAATAATTCTGCGAGCATGGGACCAATTAGGATTCATTCAGAATGATCCAAAGAACAAACCAGGAGTGTGTGGAAGCCGCAGAATTATTCTAAGACGGTCAGTTATTCTCAAAAGTGCCGGTCACGGCAGTACAGTGAGCTCATGGCCATTTTCGAAGTCACGGTGGTACTCTCAGAAGAATTCTGCGGACATGGGACCAAGTGGGGTTCATTCAGAATAATCCAAAGAACAGACTAGGGGCGAGTCAAGGCCGCAGAATTCTTCTAAGACGGTCAGTCAACCTCGAAAGTGACGGTCATTCCGGTATACCGAGCTTGTTCATATTTTCAAAGTCATGGTGGTAGTCTCAGAATAATTCTGCGGACATAGGACCAATTAGGATTCATTGGGGATGTTCCAAAGAACAAACCAGGAGTGTGCGGGAGCCGCAGAATTATTCTAAGACGGTCAGTTAACCTCAAAAGCAACGGTCACGGCAGTACAGTGAGCTCATGGCCATTTTCCAAGTCACGATGGTAGTCTCAGAATAATTCTGCGGACATGGGACCAATTGGGATTCATTCAGAATGATCCAAAGAACAAACTAGTAGCAAGTCAAGGCCGCAGAACCATTCATGCTCGCAGAATTATTCTGAGAATAGCATCATGACTTTGAACGTGGGAACAAGCTCACCGTACTGCCGTTACCGTCACTTTTGAGGTTATCTGACCGTCTTAGAATAATTCTGCGGCTTCCACACACTCCTGGTTTGTTCTTTGGAACATCCTGAATGAATCCTAATTGGTCCTATGCTTGCAGAATTATTCTGAGAACAGCATCATGACTTTGAAAATGGGAACAAGCTCACTGTACTGCCGTGACCGTCACTTTTGAGGTTAATTGACAGTCTTAGAATAATTCTGCGGCTTCCACACACACCTGGTTTGTTCTTTGGATCATCCTGAATGAATCCTCATTGTTCCCATGCTCGCAGAATTATTCTGAGACCAGCACCATAACTCTGAGCATGGCAACGAGCTCACTGTACTGCCGTGACAGTCACTTTCGAGGTTGACTGACCGGCATGGAACCAATTAGGATTCATTCAGGATGTTCCAAAGAACAAACCAGGAGCGTGTGGAAGCCGCATAATTATTCTAAGACGGTCAGTTGACCTCAAAAGTGACGGTCACGGCAGTACAGTGAGCTTGTTGCGATTTTCAAAGTCATGATGCTGTTCTCAGAATGATTCTGCGAGCATGGGACCAATTAGGATTCATTCAGGATGTTCCAAAGAACAAACCAGGAGCGTGTGGAAGCCGCAGAATTATTCTAAGACGGTCAGTTAACCTCAAAAGTGACGGTCACAGCAGTACAGTGAGCTTGTTGCCACGCTCAGAGTCATGGTGCTGTTCTCAGAATGATTCTGCGAGCATGGGACCAATCAGGATTCATTCAGAATGTTGCAAAGAACAAACCAGGAGCGTGTGGGAGCCGCATAATTATTCTAAGACGGTCAGTTGACCTCAAAAGTGACGGTCACGGCAGTACAGTGAGCTTGTTGCGATTTTCAAAGTCATGATGCTGTTCTCAGAATGATTCTGCGAGCATGGGACCAATCAGGATTCATTCAAAATGATCTAAAGAACAAACCAGGGGTGTGTGGAAGCCGCAGAATTATCCTAAGACGGTCAGTTAACCTCAAAAGTGACGGTCACAGCAGTACAGTGAGCTTGTTGCCATGCTCAGAGTCATGGTGCTGGTCTCAGAATAATTCTGCGAGCATGGGACCAGTTAGGATTCATTCAGGATGTTTCAAAAAACGAACCAGGAGTGTGCGGGAGCCGCAGAATTATTCTAAGACGGTCAGTTAACCTCAAAAGTGACGGTCACGGCAGTACAGTGAGCTTGTTCCCATTTTCAAAGTCATGATGCTGGTCTCAGAATAATTCTGCGAGCATGGGACTAATTAGGATTCATTCAAGATGTTCCAAAAAAGAACCAGGAGTGTGTGGAATCCGCAGAATTATTCTGAGAACAGCATCATGACTTTGAAAATGGGAACAAGCTCACTTTACTGCCGTGACAGTCACTTTTGAGGTTCACTGACCGTCTTAGAATAATTTTGCGGCTTCCACACACTCCTGGTTTGTTTTTTGGAACATCCTCAATGAAACTTAATTGGTTCCATGCTCGCAGAGTTATTCTGAGAACAGCATCATGACTTTGAAAATCGCAACAAGCTCACTCTACTGCCGTGGCCGTCACTTTTGAGGTTAACTGACAGTCTTAGAGTAATTCTGCTGCTTCCACACACTCCTGGTTTGTTTTCTGGATCATCCTGAATGAATCCTCATTGTTCCCATGCTCGCAGAATTATTCTGAGACCAGCACCATAACTCTGAGCATGGCAACGAGCTCACTGTACTGCCGTGACAGTTACTCCCGAGATTGACTGACCGTCTGAGAATAATTCAGTGGCCTTGACTCGCTCCTAGTTTGTTCTTTGGATCATTCTGAATGAATCCCAATTGGTCCCATCTCCGTAGAATTATTCTGAGAGTACCACCGTGACTTCGAAAATGGCCATAAGCTCACTGTACTGCCGTGACATTCATTTTTGAGGTTAACTGACCGTCTTAGAATAATTCTGCGGCTTCCACACACTCCTGGTTTGTTCTTTGGAACATCCTGAATGAATCCTAATTGGTCCCATGCTCGCAGAATTATTCGTGTGCAAGCGCCAGTAAATGTAATATATACTAGAGCCACGCATTCCTCACGTCTCGCCCCAACGGTTCTACGGTTTTCATCCACCCCTGGAAAACACCCAGCTCCAACTGCCAACTCTCAATCGATATCCATCGTAATATGAAGTTTTTGCACGTCCAGAAGAGTAAAATAATTCCCCGGTTCCGATCACATCATCCCATGCCCAAGGGCACCCGAGCCTCTTGCTACGCCCCTAACACCTGCCAACTCCACCTGCTAGCTTCAGCTTCATAGATACACTTAGGTTTGGTCTTAGAATCGCAGTGAGGTTAAGAAGCTCCGAAGTGGCCAAAGTCACCGCGTTACAGTTAACACTGCGCGAATCGAATGATTGATGAAGTTATTAAAAGCCCTCTGTAATTCATTTGAAAATTGACACTTGCTCAGGGTTGACGCCCTGCTCACACGCGCATTTGGGTATCTACTATTCACCCATCAAAAGTAATTATCTCGTTAACATGAGTGTTTTTGTCTTATTTGTGAATTCATTTGGTATTCCAATGTAGATTGGTCCACGTTCCAGAACCAAGTCAACCAGGCTTCTTCAAGTGCAATTTTTCGGTGATAACGAGAGATTTTTTCGGTAAAGACCTCATATCCACGAGTTCACGGTGGTCTCAACTTGTCCATCTATCGCATAATTTGCTTTTCTTATTAAGGCATCTTGAAACTCTCTATGGGGTTAACTACGCGGGACCTACAGTTGTGGGTGAGTTCCGAACCGAAATGAAAAGTCACTTTGGTGCCTTCCGGGGCTCGAACCGAGGCCTTTCGCTTCGAAGGCTTATGCACTAGATCACGGTGGTTTCTTTCATATTCTACTTCTGGTGTACTACAACGATTTATACGTTTTCAGACCACGATCTGCTCAAAACATCAGTTAGGCGAATTTTCGAATTAGTATAGATGACTCGCGTTTGTACGTGCGAGCCCCATCTCACGCGTTCTGAGATTCTGATGAGGTTTGGGTGTACGGGTCTTTTTCAGTGATGTAAACGAGACTTTTTTGACCGCGAGTGCATGCCCAGAACACTCACAAACATCCAAAATCAAGAGAAATCTGAGCCCGACGCGCAACATGTCCGGTCTAAAAAGTGACGTTCTTATGTTCCACGAGATTGTTAGCGCATTGAGCCTAATCAGAACATCCTAAGAAGTGCATTTAATCAAAAGAAATAGGACATACATGCAATGCTTAGTAAGGGAACCAATGCTCGTCTGTTCCGTACGTGACTCGCCAAAAAATATGCAGAGCTGATGTTCCTCGTAATGGTATTGAAAGAAAGGGCGTAAGTTTTACATGGTCATGCTCTACTATGCTATTCCTCTAGTGGGATCCTATCGAATGTAGCAGTACGCCTTCATGACGCCCCGCGGCCAAAGTGCAAGCTGCTCAACACATCGTCGCTCTAAAAATAGAATGGCAAGTTTGCAATGTGACCGCTTGGCAGTATTCTGCGTACTCGCTACTTTTGAGCTTGCACTTGGGGCATTGCATTGCCGAGTTGGTTGTATGCGCGCGACCGGCGCGTATTCGTTACTTTCAAAAGTGCTCATAAAATATCAAGTTCTATCCGGCCGTTGCTGTTAGCCCAGTCTCCGCAAATTAAATGCGGGCCTCTCGATTACGATCAATATTTAAAAAAAACTCCATCCATCTCATCGTCAATTTTTCAATCTTGCCCATCCATGCAAGAGTTTATTCAACAAATTTGCGGACTGACGATCGTTGAACTTGAATATTTTGGAGCCAACCAATTTAGTAGGCGCTGATTAGGGGTAATTTTCGATGATCTTGTGACTCAATTTGTGAGCAGTGGCATACACGATCCAATTCCCGACAAAAATAATGATACGAAAACATGTACAGTAGAAGCTTGATGTTGGCAATATCTGACCCCAAGTGCTCAAGTGCCGCTTTTCTTTTCTCGACACATGTGGTTGAAGAAGCTATGCTACGAATGGATTTATGAATGCTGCAAAATCGTTTTCAAAGTGTGAACGTATGAGACTTTTATCTCCGCAGAGATACATGTGGTCGCTTCAGATCGCCGATGATGTCATATTCATATGCGCGATAGAGTGCAAATGCTTATTGGCAAGTGGCCACGGATCAACAAAATCGCCGCTGATGTGTTGATTGATCTGCTATTGAAATGAGTGTTTGATCGGTGCATTTTGAGTGATTATTTCTCTTTGTGTTTTCGTTCGTTATTTATAAAGTCAACTTGTACCGCGATGCGGTGCTCGGGCAGCTTCTCAGCATAATTTCATCCTGCTCAGATAAACCAATGGGTCGAATCGAAGAACACGAGAATCATTCTCGTCATGCGATTTTGTACCCGCCAACTCTTCGTTGAGCCGCGGCAATCAAAACAACAGTCGAGTGCGGGCCTGCATTTTTCTCGAGCACTCATATAGAGTCACCCGATGATGGTGCCGAGCGCTCAAAGTAGTTCACTATACTTTTTTGGAAATTTCGGCGGTTTCACGAGCGTACAGTGATACTGTTGAACTTGGAATGTGTACAAGTTGGGTCTCGGACGCGAACGACTGCACCGAGGCTCATTTTCGATGGCTAGCGGATACCAATGCCTCGAATGGGCAATTCTGCTCGTCATTGTCGGCGATTCGGAGTTTGACGAATAGGAAATATTGAATTGTATCTGGCGTGTTTCATCGTTCAAGGATACAACGCGTAACTCTCTCGCGCGGCTATCGCTATTTGTCCGACCGCTCTGCGGCTATAAATAGGCTGTGTGTTGATTTATGAATAAATGAAAGCCAGTGTCCGTGTGCAGGGGCTTCCTCATATGCCTCCTCCACATTAGCTTGCATTCTCTCTCTCTCGCTCTTTGTGCGTTGCTGGCGTGCTTCTTTTTTCTCATTTGCCTCCTGGCTCCTCCCACTCTTTATCTGTCCTGCACCCGCCGAGCGCGAGATCCCTCTTCGTAATGCGCCTTTCTTCAATCCGATATCATTCTCTCAATCAACTTGTGCACGCGTTCCCACATCGCTGTGCGCTTGCGATGCACTCATATTCATATGTCGCGGGCATGTGACGTCTCTGTATTTTGTCTAACTGGTAGACTGTTCAAAACCCTTTACCAATGAGCATACGCGAACGAACTTTTTTTTTTTAATCATCGAAGATGTGCTTTGGACGTGTACATGTGTATGAAAGTGTATTCTAGAATGTCTGCCTTCGGTACAGTAACGATGTTAGAAAGATGCGCGCAGAATACTTGCCTCGATCGACTCCGCGCGACTCGGCAAGAGCTGTATCTTTGCCATTCGGAATGTTTAGTACTCTTGCTGCGATCACAAGCCGACTTGTAGGGTCTAATAGTATCTCATCACGTACAAAGGATACCGTCGGTCAGTTCATTTGTCTGTTGGGGGTCGCACAGAGTGACTTGACCAGGTTGGGATATCGACACTTGCAGTTTTTCCTCAACCATGGGTTCGTGGGCCCAAAATCAACCTACTCGTTGTCTTTTGGCGGCAACTTCTGATTGCTCAACAAATCCAATCACTGGTCGACAATTTTCTCCACAGCAAATATGGGGATAGTTACGAGAGCCACGAAAACTGGTAGATCGCGGTCCCCGATCGATATTTTTGGGCCCTTTTTTTATTAGAATCGCATAACAAGAAAGAGATACGTGGCACGGGGTCGAATCCGAGTATTTTGGTCATAGAACCTGTGGAAAATAGTTGGTCCAATATTACCCTTTGAATGAAAAGTTCGAGGAATCTCACTCTACCGGTTACGTCGACTCTGGAACTGAGGATATGCGGGAAACCCCAAAAGTCACATTGCACGGAACTGACATTTCGACCCTCAATCTTTAAAAATAAAAAAAAGATGGCTCATAGATTCGACTGAAACTGTTATGCTAACAAGGAAAGCATCAGGTCTGCGGAACACGGAGCTTGATGAAACTCTGGGAATTATCTTGGTTTGTTGAAAAATGAAGGTATCTCCAAGGGTTAAGACAATGAGCTTCCTATCCCAAGATACAGCCATGAAGATTAACATTGTCCATATAGGCCCGTATTAAAAAGTCGTATATGAATGATTCCGCCGAAAGTGTGATTTTTTGGGGCCAAAATCGTCACCGAGCGTGATTTGGACCAAAAAATTATTTTCATCATTCTAACCTAAAAAGACGCATTCAAATGTGGTTTTAGGGTTCTCATGATGAAAAATCATTATTGCCCTGTGCTCGCAGGCCCATTTCGGGCGCGGAGGACTTATTTCCCTCGCTTCGCTCGAGAAATAAACTGTCCTAGCGCCCGAACTGGGCGTACGCGCCCAGGGCAATAATGTACTATTTAGCCCCAGACGAGTTTTAGCAGGTCGTTGCAGTTGTTCCCCACTTGTTTTGGCACAAAAAGGAAGTACCTAGAGCTACGTAGCTCAAAATTGAAGCCGGACCAAGATATGTCGAGTTGAAGGGGTCGCGGGGGGGGGGGGGGGACGGAATGGACATTTCGCCACTAAAATTATTCCCACGGCTCGCCAACCAATCGTAGACTCTTTTCCGCACAGATTTGCTCCAATGCAATCAAATTACTTCAAAAAAATTTGTTTCACAAAGCGATATAGCGTGTTGGGGCGAAGCACAACATGCGGACGGGAAGAACAGAAAATTTTGTACGCCATTCTGAAAGCACGTTCATGTGGTGCGCCTGGGTGCGGACTCGAGTTTTTGTCGCGCAAGAATTAGGTGTATTTGGATATCTGGAAATCAACTTTATTGGTTAGGAAGGCTCAATAGACGATCGGGGACTTTGCCGACCTTACAAGTGCTGTGCGTGCAGTTTTGGTGCAAACCCGTCTTCAAAATGTCGGATGGACGTGTTTGAGCTGAGGGATCAATTTGGATTCGCAAAGTGGTGGATTATGTTATTTGAAGTATTACAAATTGAAGTGCACAGCTACATATAGGGATTTTTGACTCCGCCGTCGTGATGAATGTAAGAGTCCAAGTTCGGTTTCTTTACTACAGGGTACGGAATGGACACTTGGACCCTTTATCAGGCACCACAAAATACAGGAACGTTAGGATCGTCTCCAAAACTATTAACATAGTTGCGCACCAATAGAATACACCCCAGAAAATTGCTACAGTGCACATCCCGACCCTTAAAAACTTGGCGGAACATGGAACACGGAAAATCCCACTTTCGACGGAATCACTGATATATAGATATACTGACAATGCTAATTTTTATAGCTGTATCTTGGGACAGGAGGCCCATTGGACTCAACCCTTGGAGATACCATCACTTTTCCACCAAAACAAGATGATTCCCAGAGTTTCATCAAGATCCGTGTTCCGCAGACCTGATGCTCTGTTCCTAAGTGTATTCCATAGAATACGTTTAGGAGAATTCGAATAACAGGGTGTGCACTTTCTGGAAAAAACAGGGAACACACGGAATCCTCCGGGAATGCTCGTGACTCTGGAAAAAGCAGCAAAGTCTCAGTAAATTGTCTGAAATACTCGGGAAAATGATTCGTTCCTCGGTCTACATGAAAGAAATCACCTTACATTTCACTCAAAATCGAGCTCGAAGTCAATATCGTGTTACGATTGTCGGGGATTTATGACCAAAAAAGTTCTAGTTCTTTCAAATCTGTCAAAATCTCAAACATCAAAAATGTAAAAAATCATTTACCCCTGGATGAATTACATTTAGGTTTTGAAACACTCACGCTATTTAAAAAAAATTGAGCTTGATAAGGAACAAACTGATAGGTTTCGCACATCCTGTAGAAGTACAATGACTTTTTAAACACTTTTATTACACTTTCCAACGGAGCTCGCTCGTCATCGCGGAGAACCAGTGGACGTTCTGGGTAAATTCACGCAAAATAATGCCCATACACAAGACCCTGGTGTCGGGTTTATGAGATTGTAATTTTTAATGGATCACTTTTGAAAATCCAATGATCGAGATAAAGAAAATGATCATAAGGTAAGTGTACCCAACTTGTCCCCATTAAGCCATTTTCTTAATAAATCTGGCTCATCTCCATATTTTCCAATGTACCCCAAGTCATTTTAAAGCTTCTTTCAAGACCTTCAAAATGAATTGAAGTACACTCAATTTGGACCAACAGGAACCAAACTGTTCTAATTGTCCCACAAGATGATTCTTGAGAGTTTCCAAAAGCGTGTACCCAACTTACCCCCATCATTTAAGACAACGTGTATCGGCGATAAAGTGCATAAAGTCGCCTTGATCCGTTTTTATCGACGTGTAGCGACATCTCTAGCTTTTAGCTGACCCAAGACACTGTTTCCGACCTATTTTGATGCGGTGAACACGTTCTGTGTGGTGAAGAAAGGCATACTGCACGCCTGGCCGAGATAACCATATGGGGGCATGCTGGGTACACTCCGATGTCGGACTTCTTGATTCCCAAGTCATCTCCGTGTTTTGTGCATAAACTCGCTCCAAATCAGAGTTTTGCAACTCTGAATAGCGGATTTTGAAGGTCTCGAAACAAGAAATCGGATACCTTAGTACGTTAAGAATAGTCAAATGAACATAAATTTGCACCGAATTTAGTTGACGCGATTTCCTCGGTGATTTCTTAGCCGTGCAAAGACGAAAAATGGAAAAATCGTTTTAAATTTCCTGGGGAATGCAGAAATGATCCGGGGTCGATGCAAACTACGTATTTTCTCATATTTCAACATAACAAACGTGAAAAAAAATGCCGGGAGGCCAAGGAGTGCCCATCCTCGGGATCGGCATATGGGGGCAAGTTGGGTACAGAGGCAAGTTGGGTACACTTACTCTATTTCAAAAGACTGTCTGATCTATAGCCCAAAACAAGAACTCATAATCGTACTGTAATGTGTGAGAGTCAACCCTCTTGTGACAAATGTTGACTGAAATGTAAGGATAGTGCCATGTTTTCATGAATTTTTTAAAGTGTTGGATTAGAATTTCGTGGGCCGATTGGATCCACTACAAAAGAGAGATCATAAGTACAGAACTTTATGGTGTTTCCATTCTTGGACGGACACAGGACTCTCATAGTAGTAATCAAAGTTGAGACCTCATATCTCGACCACGTTGCTCTTGTAAACAACCAACACCTGTTGCACGAGACAGTCAAAAATCATTAGATCGTCACCACGCCGCGCCGTGGGTCATCACATTTCGAGCCAAAGAGTCGTGATGTACTCGACGAACGAGCGATGTCGGTACGGACGCGTTGGTGTGTTGCGGTGAGGCGTCGGTCGCGGGGCCGGTGGTATTTAATTAAGCATCTCGCCTGGTCGATTTTAAACATCGGTCTAGACTAGGTGTGGACGTCTAGTGACTAGAGATTTGCGCGCACGCCTCGTTTCCACGCGTTGATTCGGGGTTCCGCGATTCCCTCGGTCGGGGCGAGGGAATTGCGGAACCCCGAATCAACGCGTGGAAACTCGGAATGTGCGCGCAAATCCTTAGTCGCTAGACGTGCACACCAAGACAACCAATGTTTAAAATCTACCTGCAGCAGGTCGATTTTAAACACATGCAATGCGCGTGATAACGGAAGCTCCCGTTGATAGTGCGCACCGCGTGGTTTATAAATATAGATGAGGTGCTCAGTTGTTACTCAATTGCCACCAGTGTGCCGTGACCGCTTCCCAGTTTCACGTCTTTGGGATTCCCCTCTCCCCTCAGTTTTTAAAATGTTGTGGAACATTTTTGGGATTATCCCGTGGTCATTTCTCACCGCGCAACGGAAACGACACTTTCAGGACGGACAACGGAAACGGCCAATGAGGTGGCACTGTGGTCGCGAGGGTGGGGGGGGGGGCAGATAATTGGGCCGGTCGGGGGGTCGTGGCGCCGCCGATCGCGCCGATCGCGCGCGCCAGCGGAAAGTCCACCGAATATAATCTGCGCATATATTTGCCGCTCACGCACGCGTTTTATTCTCGTCCGTGCTCGGCTAAATTTATCATCGCGAGACCACCTTGAGTATAAGTATACGAGGCAGGCGAACGGCAGAGGCACAGAGAGAGTGAGAGAACATGGAGAGAACGGGTTGTGAGCATATTGCGAGGCGGCGGTGAGGCGAGGGGCCGCTGACGGTGGAGCGCATACTTGCCACTTGCCACCAGAGCCGCACCCGCATCCGATACACACTCACGCGTGCGTTTCTCGCGCACAACTTGGTTACAAGGCAAGTGCGAGCGAGCGTGGGATCGCGAGCTGGATTTCGGTGCAGCGAAGCCGGACTTTGCTCCACATGCAGCTTCGAACGAGTTGACGCCGCAGCTTGCGAACCAACTGGATAACAGGGCCCATCCTCGAGAGGCAGCCGAGCCAACCGGTTTTTCCTCCTTCTGCACAGCAGCTGCCCTCCCCCAGAGGAGCTACATCCCCGTTAAATTGCGCCTGCATCTCGAGCATCGGCGACAGCATGCCGCACAACCACGGCGCAAAAGCTCGTCGGTGAATACGTGAAACTCGAAAACGCGCGATTTTTTGCATTTTTGGGTACTGAAGCTGCCCCGTGCGATCAATTGGCTTTTGGCAGATGTTCGCGCACGAAGCGTTAGTAAGCAGCCACCCACCTTCCACGTCCACAGCGTGTGAGGCCGCGTGCAAAGCTCTGTATTTCCAGGTTCTAGGACTCTACAATCATCTCGTAAAATACGTGATCACAACGAAAAATCAGCCTGTCTGGAGCCACAATTCCATCAGATGTAGATTTTACGAGTTTGGCCAGTTTTTGCGTGCGTGAGCCATCTTCTCAAGAGTCGCACACCCGTCTCACTCGGCGACGTTTTAATTTACCTCATCTCTCGCTGGACCCCCCTTACTGAATCTTAGCCTCGTCCGATTATGATACTCGTTCTCGACAAACACCAATACGGGGGTATCCAGTAGAGATTCCCGATTGTTAGCAAAAACGATGCCCCCGGTAGTGCCGCTTTTGATAGAATCTCATTCTGCAAATGCATACAGTTTTGCGATACATATCTCAAATCATTGGAATCAAACTTATCTTAATGATACTCGACTTACTCTTTCATGTGGCTCATACGATTGGAAGGGCTGAATAAGGATCATTGATACTAGAGGCTATTGCCTCTCTCGCTACCGCTCGTTGGGGTGTAAAAGTCTCTGACGAGTTAGGGTCCCTGAAATGCCTCTCTGAATCAAGAAATATTCGAGGCGGGTTATGGAAATCATGCTAGGATAATGGTACAAAATAAGAGTTTCTATAACAATTTAGATATTGTCCAAGGAGCTATTTCATACTGTAACCCGAATAATTATACAGCATTGGTTCTTCCATCGCAAATCATAGCAAACAGCTCGCAATCACACTCCATCCATCCATCCCGACCCGTCCCGTCCCACCCCTTTGTATCACGTCCTGCTCTATTCCGCCTTGTCGACTCTCGTCCCGTCCCGACCCATCCCATGCATCCCATCCCGACCGGCTCGTCCAATCTCCTCCCACCATATCTCGTTCCGTTTTACCCCGTCCCGTCCCATTCCATCCATATGTCTCAACCCGCTTTATTCCGCCCCATTTGAATGGAAGAAAAATGCAATGCGATAGATCAGGCTCTCACATTGCATGGGAATATTCGGGACTCGAACGCATCCTATGCGATGGCTAAGTTCGCCAACCGTTGGAGAGGCCGTGGTTCGCAAATGCCCATCAAGTTTCATACGCATTGCTTTTCCGCGATCCCCTCCTTGACAGGAAAAGGTCAGATGGTGAATAATAGGCCAAACGACCTCCTCACGGCGCTACACTCCACCGTCTATGACTAGACGACGGCGAGCCCCCCGTACTCTATTGTTCATTCAGCTTGAGAAGGAGAATTCGGAAGCCTGTCGCATTAGCACCACGGCGGTCGCGAAGACCGCCGCCGAGTTCCCGACTCTCGCCATTTGGGGAGGCTGCGAATCAGGCGCGTGTAGAAAACCACGATATCCAACTGGGCTACCTATCGTTCGAGGACTAGGCATGCCGTGATGGCCGGATACCATGCCGTTTAGCTACCGTGCATTTTCTCCAAAGTGGAGAAACCGTACTTGCAGGTATACTACCGGTAATACACAAAACTACCAGACATAAACTATAAAAGACTTCATGCAATTCTTCGATGTTTGGGTGCTCGTAAAATTGCATAAAATAGTATTTTCACCTCGTTCTTGAGGTTCCCCGCTTCCGAGCGGTTATTTCGACCCTCGCCTGCGGCTCGGGCTGAAAACCAGTCGCTCAGAGGCGAGGTACAACCTCATGAGCTTGGTGCAAAACGTACTATTACAACACTTACTCCTACTGCCAAGTGAGTGGTGCTGAGGTTGGATCAATTAGGAAACGAGGGAGTGGCCTTTCTCGGACCGCACTGCAGCGCTACTTTGCTCACACCGGGTGTTTAGTCTGGTGCTTGACAGGGAAAACCTCGCGTAGGTGAGCGCCCCGACATCCATTTGGACTGCCGGCCTCGTGCCGCAGTTGCCTGCGACTCGCACTCTCGGACGACGCACCAGCCGTTTGGTTCGCCGTCGATTTACCATGCTTAGTCTTCGCCTTCGCGCGAGTTGAAGACAGTTCGGTTACTTAACCACTACGCTCTTATATACTTCCCCCAGCACCCTACACTTTTTCCATCGGCCTGCTCCCTTATTTAAGAGAGTCATACTTACTCCCGCCGTTTCCCGCGCTTACTTGAATTTCTTCACGTTGGCATTCAGAGCACTGGACAGAAATCACATTGCGTCATCACCCGCGAGGGCCATCGCAATACTTCGTTTTAATTAGACAGTCAGATTCCCCTAATCTATTTTGAGTACAAGTTGAACAACAATCATAACTCGACAACTTATTGGGAGCTTGTAGGCGTGCATAATATCTGCCCCTCCTCCTTTCTTTGTTCAAGCTCAAGTACGTTTGGTTGTAAGAAACCAGAGCTAATCTATCTCGATTCTCGCGAGAGAAGATTTTTCGCGATCAAAAAGTGTGCGCTCAATTCGCCTCCACGTGTGCAGAGGCCTCTCCCCTAGGAATTACATGGATTTTTCGTAAAGTGGGATGTCTTGGCTCCCGGACATCCAAATGAGACGTACCTTAGCTCATTTTGCATCTTTTTTCTTCCTCGTAGGAACTGTCTGGATTGAACTGATTTATTTCAATGGAGCGAAGGAGGATTTTGAAAAACAAATTTGTGCGTGGCGTCCGGCGAACGCGCGATAGATGACGGAGTCTTTTAGGTAGATGTTTGGTAATCCATCAGGGAGTAGAGAGATGGTTTGTTAACGATGATGCTGCATGAGGGTCGAAATGCATCACTAAAATTTGAATATCCCGAGTATTCAGAATGCTTAATCAAGAAACTATTCCACATCGAAATGATGATCTTCATAATAATGATATCGCTGAGCTCGAGTTCTAATCGTAGAGTCTGGCCGAAAAGGTACAGAGCAAAGAGTCATTCACAAGATCATTCTCAACGTTTTATCCCCGATTTTGAGAACTTTTCTCAGCAAGCAGAGAAAAGGCATCGAGACTTTTCTGCGTTATGCATCATTTCATGTGTAACTCGTGTTTCTTCTCTTATGACGAATTGCATTTTCCTCACGCAAAATCCGTAGGAATTCCCTCCGAACTCTTGAAGGTACTTTTCTTCTAGAATATTGCGGAAGAAGGTAAAGTCGATTGATTGAAAACGTCTCTAGTATCGTCGAGATACAAATATAGTATATTGCGCACCTCGAGTGTAAGCTATTCACCAAAACCACTGATGCATTGGCTGCGTCCAAATTCAGCATATATGCGTGTGCCATGCATGTGCCGCGCAAGTTTCTTGGGGACCCGCGTAGACTAGGCCGGTGGGGCAGACTGTCGTCTTGGTGTTTTCTGCTACGCATCTGTGATAATAAGCTGCATGCGAATGCTAGTATAATAGACAGTTTAGCAATGAGTATTTCCGAGACAGGTGATGAATTCATGTTTCAGGGATGACTCATTGATCGTCCCCCATGCGATGGACAGAGGCGGCGATGATCATGGTGAACGCTCAATCAAACGGCGTGCATTCGGTGTGAGGGGTTAGGGTATTTGAACCAAAACAACTCTGATACCTAATATATTGTGTGGCTCCACTAGTGAAACTCTTAAAGAATCCCTTGAACTCTGTGTATGATTAATTTGTCGAACTATTGAAGAGTCATAGATTTTCATCACCCATCAGTTCTGAAACAACCTTTCACATATCCTGTTTCTGATAATTTTGAGACTGGAAATTCTCTACAAAAAGAGCTCTGGTCAACACCATCCCGAGTAGAAAAAGTTTACGGAGCGCCGTGTACTATGATACGCCCCGTGTACGGAAAGTGCCCGGCGAGTCTCAGGAAGACTTGACGGAAAGTGAACAGATGCAAACGGCTAGCGTATACGCGCCCTTCACGCGATCTATACGGCCGTATACTTTCCGTATACTTTCCTGAAGCTTCAGAGGGATTGACATAAGATTCATCACCATAACCTATCTCTTGCTGTCAATAAGTTTTGCGTACTCGCGCAGTAGTTTCGTTCCGACCACAAGATACTAATTTGTTCTTTTGCATGATTGGAACAGGCAAAAATCGTAATGTTTGCAGCTCCTTGACGAATTTATAAATAAAACATACAATTGATGTATGAATGAGACGCAATCAGAGCCAGTGTAAAATCGGCAATGGATTGGTTTGTTCGTGTTGTTGAATGAAATGGGTATGAGTATGATCGTGGATGGACAACCCTGCTGAAAACAATTCCATGGGACCCCATGGGGTGAGGTCCTATGGGGCTTTTTGGGTTCTGGACCTGGGAAAATTTTTAATCGTAATATTCACGAGATTTGGCATTTGAGACGTGCAGCATGCAAATTTCGATCAAATTCGACAGTTTTCGGAGGAATAATGGCCAAAATTTGTATGCTGCACGTCTTTGATGCCAAAATTTGTAAATATCAAAATTAAAATTTCCCAGGGCCAGGTCCCACAAAGCCCCATAGGGTCCCACGGAATTATTCTCAGCAGGGAATGAGCGGTCGGTTCTTTTGAGAAATTGCAAATGGACCTGCTTTTTATCATACATAATTAAAAGAAAGCGCGGTTTAACCTAACAAGATTTATGATTTCACCATCCTGTGAAACAATATAAGTGTTTGTATACAATATTTTCAGACGTTAAAATCCGTCTACGAATCAAATCGCTTGCAAATAATGTGACGAGCCATCGTCCGTGGACCACCGTGTACTTTCCGTGCAGTTGCCGGGAAGCTCCCGGGGACGAGTATACGGGAAGTTCACGCCAGCCGTTTGCTGCCGTGCACGCGGCGTATACGGATCCGTATACGCAGCGTATGCGCAGTATACGGACGCGTGTACGGGGCGTATGTTCTCCGTAAACTTTTTCCTACTCGGGATATTCAAATGAGAGGGAGGATGGTTAAAAAAGTGTAAGCGTGTCACTCATCATGAATCGTATCCACTTCTGCACTCAGAGTTGAAAGTAGGTATATCTATCTCCATTTGGAACAATAGAACTTGAGCATCAACTTGTAGAGACCCTGGAAGAATATGAGTTCCAAGCATCAGAATTATTATCAAATACATGTAATTAATTTTGACACTCGATCGATATGATCGGATATCGTATTTATCACTCGCGGGAATTT
Organism: Eretmocerus hayati; assembly: GCA_029851415.1. NCBI lineage: Eukaryota > Metazoa > Arthropoda > Insecta > Hymenoptera > Aphelinidae > Eretmocerus > Eretmocerus hayati. Next base: position 190,904,926 of record CM056742.1, on the reverse strand, counting down.
CAAATTATGAAGATATAATTATTTCGGTCTTTGCGAGTTGAAGTCAGCAGATATTGCTGACGTTTTTGGCATCAATTCATCAAAATCCTTTAGGTGCATCCTCGGAACCATACGAGGCTCTAAAGGTGCATTGATCGAGAGTTGAGTAAAATCCATTCTCGATTGATGCCAAAAACGTCAGCAATATCTGCTGACTTTAACTCGCAAAGACCGAAAAAATTGTATCTTCATAATTTTATTATCAAATACGTTGAATATTATTACTACAACATTTGACAGATTTTGGAAAAGCAAGACAGTTTGAGAAAGATTCTTGTTCTTGAAAATCATGTATGATTTGGAATGTGAGGAGTAACATGGCCTTAGCATCAGTTTTCATCCTGAATCATTGTTCATGACTCGTTGCAACCAATGAGTTTGTGATTTGCCCAAGTGATATCACAGATAGATTATAAATCAGAGAACTTTCTGCATGGTGTCTGGAGTAGAAAGTGGAATATAGAACTGAGAGAGAAATCCTCATGTTTTAAATAAAGCACATGATTTGAAGTTTCATTGTTCCAGATGGATATAGATCTACTTTAAACTTTGACTGCGGAAGAGGATAAAATTCATGATGAGTGACACGCTTACACTTTTTCAACCATTCTGGATCATCCTCCCTCTCATTTGAGTGTGGTTTTGATCAGAACTTGGGTTTTCGTATAGCTGGATTAGAAGAACTATCCATTTCTACATTTGAATAACTAAACTTCTATGCACGCACTTCAAGATTATTGGGACAAGTTATCTTCCAGAATAAATAAATGGGGATTCATTGTACTGGACTCGCTGTGAAGTCTTTATTGGAGCTCCGCTTGAAAATCTTCCAAGCTTGTTTCCAATTAGTGCATTATTGTGTACCTGATATGTATACTACTTGACAAACCCAAAATTCTTCTTATAGAGCCTCTCCAGTCTCAAAAAAAATCAAAAACAGAATATGTGATTGTTTCAGAACTGATGGGTGATGAAAATCTATGACTTTTTAATAGTTCGACAAATTAATCATACACAGAGTTCAATTCTTTAAGAGTTTCACTAGTGGAGCCACACAATATATTAGGTATCAGAGTTGTTTTGGTTCAAATACCCTAACCCCTCACACCGAATGCACGCCGTTTGATTGAGCGTTCACCATGATCATCGCCGCCTCTGTCCATCACATGGGGGACGATCAATGAGTCATCCCTGAAACATGAATTCATCACCTGTCTCGGAAATACTCATTGCTAAACTGTCTATTATACTAGCATTCGCACGCAGCTTATTATCACAGATGCGTAGCAGAAAACACAAAGACGACAGTCTGCCCTTATACCGGCGCGGCCTAGTCTAGGCCTAGTCTGCACGCGGGTCCCCAAGAAACTTGCGCGGCACATACTTAATCTGGACGCAGCCATTATACTGCCCAATATGTACTTTATGTGCATGGCTCATGAGTGTGTATCGCTAGCAGGTATAATATATGGTCACTCAATATCTTATGCTCACATATATCACACACTAATGCCTACGTGCACGGCGCTGGCGCAGAGTTGAGGTAACGCTGAGATCTTAGATAAGTGATCTTGGCACCGAAATTGTCAGCTACAGGAATTCCAGAAAAAGAACTCGATACTTTTAAAAATCCTACATACGAATTCGCGCTTAGAAAAACTCCTCCAGCCTCCAATTTTCCAAGATTATTGATAAACACGCTGAAACCAAGCACTCCAGGACGTCCCTTCCACTGCATGTGGAGACATGTTCGTGGTATAGAAATACTTGTGTTGAAAAAAGAAAATACCCGTATTCCCGGAAATCTCTTGCTTTCTATTAGTTTTTCCACACTGGGAAATGTTGTCCACAAGCATGAAAGTCCAGATCACCAGCTGTCTTGTGTAAGTCACGCATGGACGTTGTGTAAGACAGCGAGTGATCTGGACTTTTGTGCTAATGGACAACAATCCCCAGTGTGGAAAAACTAATAGAAAGCAAGAGATTTCCGAGGATACAGGTATTTTATTTTTCCAAGACAAGTATTTCTATACCACGAACATGTCTCCACGAGCAGTGGAAGGGGCGTACTGAAGTGCTTGGTTTCAGCGTGTTTATCAATAATCTTGGAAAATTGGAGGATGGAGGAGTTTTTCTCAGCGCGGATTTGTAGAGAGGAGTTTTTGAAGTATCGATCCCTCTTTTTGAAATACCTGTAGCTGACAATTTCGGTGCCAGGATCACTTATCTTGAGAATCTTGCAACAGCTCCGTGTCCACAAGAACTCTCAAGCGTGGATTCACATACCCAGCCGAAAGATGACTCCGTCATCAAAAATACAATGGGGCAAATTGGGCACTCTACACTTCTTTCATTTAGTAATATGAGATTAAAATCGGCTAAAGATTGAATTTTGCGATTCTGCAGAAAGAATTTCAAAGTCCGGACAGAGACGAAGAAAATGAGCTGAGATACGATATGATGATTGTTTGTGCTGATTATCTTTGGCATAGCTTCTGGTGACTATCAACGTACAACTCAGGATACCGGAAACCACTTATTTGTTTCAAAAAATGCGAGATCATTTAGGACCGGTCCAAAACGTCTATTCCTTCATATTCCAACGTAATGAACACGAGAAATATGCGCGTCAAAGTCTGCGGGTGCGCTAGGTAGGTACGCATATTCGGAATCTTGAGGGGAACTCGACTTATCTTATCATCAAAATTTTGCTCAAAAGGTGAACAAAATTCCATGGACGGGGTGCACACTCACCACATGCCCGTGACCAGTGACATTAAAGTAAGCTAATACTATATAGGTTTGATTGGTCGATCGATTTCATGAGTCAGTATAATATTGTTTATTATGGCAACGTTTCGGCCATTTTTTGTCGCCCTTTTCAAGCCTAGACTAAATTGCACAATATATCATCGTTCCATTTCGGTAACCTCCTCATGGTAATAAAATCGATTGGCGCTAGTAACATACAAAATGTTTTCGTATTTACACAAGAATCTTTAGCCACGATACTGAAATTGCAGTGAATGTATTGAACTGTGGCAAAGCTAGCCCACCCTATATAGGTTCTGTGAAAAGTCTTTCGCTTCTCACGAGTGTATCGCCGGGCAGGATTCTGAAACCGAGTTCCGCCTTACGTCAATCGAAAGCTGAGATTTCAAGCTTTCGAATGATCACCGGCTGAGGTATACAGGTTTTATCGTACCTTATCGAGCCTTACAAAAGAGAATCATACAAATAAATCAAGAGCAATGTCAGTCTGGTTGACGGTATTGTTTTGTGTTTCTTACCCTAGGTAATGAATTTCATCAATATCAACTATACTTCTTGAATCAAACCGCGGTCGAAAGAAGCGCAGACGGTAAAAGTTTTCCCTGCGAGTCGATTTAATATTCAAGACTCGTAAATCGCACTGACCGCGATGTCCAAAAATATCTTTCGCGAGGAGGTATTCTTAGCTTAGGGGCCTAAATTGAGAAAAAAAGAGAGAAAATATTCGGATTGATTGGATGTTGTGTGCACAGGGAGAAAGGTGAAGGGGGAGCAAGAAAGACGATTCGGGCACGAAAGTATATCGCGTCTTGGCACGGCTCTGGCTCGAGCCGCCCTGTACTTATTGCCTCGCTTCTTTATCTGGCCTCGCTTTTTTTCGCGCTTCCGATCTATAAATAGCTGCGTGGGCACTAATTTACGCTGTGGCAACGATTACCGCATAAGCTTAAAAGCACTCTAGTCTTTAATTGTATGTGCCAAAGAAGATGATTAGTCGGCCATCTCGGCCAGAGTGGTTGTGAAAAAAGAGGCGAGTGCCGCGCGTCGGAAAGCGCGAAATTGCCGAGGCGGTGTTCCCGCTCGATAATGAGCTCCTGTTTTAGATTCTCGTGACTGGATGATTGATTCCCCGACTGCTTCTTTCGATGCTGCCTCGCCATTTTTCGATCTTTCCGTGTTCCACGGGTTGATTCTCGAATCGATGGAAATTTCTGGAGCTGATGTCTCCGGATATTTTTTTCAATCGGTAGATTTTTTGACGTCCGAGTCTGTTTTTTTACATTATGCGAATCATTCGTCTGGCGTGGAGTGGTTTGGGACGAGAGTCGCGCGTTGAAAAAGCTTGCAGATATATTGAATAGAAACACGAAGTTGCGCCGGGTCGCCCGGTGAGAGAGAAGATTGCAAAGCCTCTCTCCTCACTGTTCCCTCATTTGCATATCAACTCATACATATAAATCGAGAGTTCTAAAAATAAACGAGAATTGATTTTTTCGTCGGGCTGCGCTTGGAAGGTGGTTAGCCAGAGATGAGGAAATATCTTGTCTCATCGACACGAATCATAATTTAGTCATCCAAAATTACCACACTGTACATCGCGCATCGTTAAGCGAGTTATTTCCAGATCATATAAGAGGTGACAATCGAAAACGTTGAGTCGCGCATCACCTGCCTGCCGCCAAAGCCTATTTATACGCCTCGCTCACCGTCTGCGTTAATCAAATCATTATAACCCATCCGGCGCAGCGGTGGCGGTCTAATATCTTTGCCGATAAATGTAGATGATTATGAGAGCGATAAATATCGCGGCGTGTTACATGAATCAGATCAATCTTTTCATTTTTGTCCCAGTCATGTAATTAAACACTTCGAGTGAGTTAATTCGACGCTTAAATTAATCGAGAAGTGCAAATTCACTCATTGGAATGCAAATTTCAGACTCGTTGTGCGTTATTGAGTAATATCTGGTGGGGCTTGGCACGTTTTTCCCGGTGCGGATGTCGATCCGCGGTGGTGCAGAAAATGTGCGAAACCCACGCCGATCGACCGCTCGGATAGACAATATCTCGTATCCTCGGCTGGCTCGCGGTACTCGACGCGGAGCTCGTTATCTGGGCCGCTATCCGTCAGCCCGATGATAATCGTGATGCGTATAGGAAAAGTGACGAGAAAGAGCTGCGTGCTGCATATTATTGTTGGGTGCCCGAGTACGCGTGCATGACTGCGCGCACGAGGGGTCACATGCTCTCTCTCGCGCGCTATCTCGGTCCGTTTTTTCGCCGCGGCTTATCGCTGCGGTGGCAGCAGAAAGAATCTCGCGTTTTCGCAAGCGTTTTTGCTCTGCGCGATGATGCTTTGGAAGCAGCCACGAAACACCCACGATTGAGCATGTAAATTTTTTCGGTTTCAGAGATGCTCGGACCCGAGGGACGCCAAGGTGAGCACTTTCGTGAGGACGGAGCCGCCGGATACGCAGGTGATAAAGTCCCTGCTGGCGCTGCTGCTGCACTACAACTGGAACAAGTTCAGCGTGATAGCGGAAAAGCAGTGGACCGCGGTGGCGCACTCGCTCGTCTCCCAGGCGACGAGCAGCAACCTCACCGTCAACCACCTCAGGTTCCACGAGGACCACCACATCTGCTGCGAGAACAGGTGGCCCTGCTGCCAGGACATCGCCTGGTACAACACCGTCCAGGAGACCAAGAACATGACGCGCAGTGAGTTGCCTGCCTACGCCCCCGCAGCTCACCTCGCGCGCTTATCGCTCATGCCTCTCGCTACACGCCGATAAACTTCCGACTTTTCTGTAGCCGCGCTTTTTCTCCCGTCATCGCGCAACGCGAATCTCGGCCGATCTTATCTCCTCGCTGAAAGTATTCACGGCTCGGCTCTTCGAACAATGAGCCGCGCACTGATGATCCCCCACAGCGTCGAGAACAAATCGACGCGCGCTCCGCGATCATACGCTCTTTTAATCGTTCCAAATCGTAGCGACGAGCACAATCAGATCCACATCGCGCCTAGACGCATTCGCGATCGACAGCCTCTCCTGCTGATGTGTATCCCACTCTTTGAGACCAACGCTCGCGAGCACATTCTCACAAATTATCGCAACGCTTGCGTAATGTCCTCGCATTCGTTTCGGTGATCGACAGCCGAGCACTCGCTTTCTATACGTTCATCGAGCAATTTTTTTACGTCGAATTTTTACGGACGCACAAACTCGAATCACACGGCTATTTTCACCGCATATCCATTGTGAGACTGCATCCCTAACTCATGAAAACCTCTTTTCACAGTCTATGTATTCCTGGGCACTGCGATGTCGCTCGTAGATTTCATGAACGCCATGCAGAACATCAAACTACTCGACAACGGCCAGTACATGGTGATCCACGTCGACATGATGACGTACGAGACTAAAGAAGCAATGAAGTACTTATGGAGTTAGTATACATACGATGCCTTTTTGTGTACCTTGAGCCTCCAACAAGAGCACGACATACAATATTCATGCTGCGTGAATTTCCAAAAGCAGTATGGAGCTTTCTCTTTCGCTGCAACTTGTGAATTGGGTCGCTTGACAATTATCTCTTCTCCTTGCGCCGCCGCCGCGACGTTCTCGCCAATTACACTCTCGCCAAGACTCCCCGATAATCTTCACATCAGTAAATGTCGCATCGCGGGAGACGATGCCCTCGTGATGTTCTTAAATATGGGTGGGAATTCGCAATTCTACTTTGTCAAATTTCCTCGCCTCTCGAAACACCATTCAAAACTACACTTCGGTTACTGGGTTACTACCTTGAGATGAATAACACGAATTAATGGGGTCTCCTGCTAATTACTCGAAGCCTCGGCTGAATGATTAAGCCTGAAGAAGTCATCTTGATCTTTCGCCTCTAGTCGGCTGATTCACCGCTGATCTCGTCATGACGAAAAGTATGAGCCTTCAAAAATATCTCGCTACTTATTTCAGTCGAATCTTATGCGAGTTTATCATCTTTCTGTGAGCAAGCTTTGGAAATTTTCTGATCAGTTCTGACATGAACTCTCTTCAATCTCCTTAAGAATTACAATATTTCACAAAGAAGTTTACTCAAACACAATGTTCTGAAAATTATCGTGAATGACGGATTCAATGAAATCAACAGTCACGAGTAACCGTCCTAGTAAACACTTCACGTATATTTTCAACGGGTTCTTTGCAGCGTTACCATCCGGTGAATTATATCCTAGATGAACTATATTATATAGAGTGTCATTAATCATGGAGCCCGCAAAAGTGCTCAACATTTCCCCGTACTCCGGAACGACGTTCTGTGATAAAACTTGGCTATGGAACAAGAGTGAATTTTCTTCCGATTTTTGACGACTTAAAAGGAACCCTGAATTTCTGCAGGTGCAGTTAACATGTTCATCCTGGAAATATTGATTTAAATTACAGAATCGATTGACGAGCTCAAATTCTGATGTTTATATATAAGTCTGATTCAAGGGATTGAATTTGAAGTTTTTCAGTGAACTCAAGTTTGAAAGAATGCAACTAATATATCTCCCAACCGACGCGGTTTGGATGGATCTCAAGTTTTCAACAAAAACTTGACTCTGTACAATTTCTTTCGTAAATTTCACGATTTAATCGATCGGGGCGCGTCGTCAGAAATTGTTTCGAAAGCTAACAATCTTCCTACTTGATCGAAGCGGAAGCTTTTTTGGTCGATCTCCGTAAACTCGCGATACTAGTTAACCTATGAACTCCTGAAATGACACTTTTATGACATCATTTTGGGGCTCGCTTTTGAGTGCATGTATTTGACGTAAGATTGTCTGAACTTTCGAAATACGTGACGAAAAATTCCGTTTTAGGCAAACCTAGATTAGAGGAATTTCAAAATACGTATCTGGGCTCAAGATATCGACCGAAACAAAAAGTGTTTGGATGCCTTTTTGTCGTCGTTATAAACTCTCGCCCTCTTCAATCCCAATGCGGGGCATCAAACAGCTTCTAAAAAAAATATCTCACGACATGTTTTCAACGTAAAATTGTCTGTTTGTTCAGATTCTGCGATCAGAATTAGGACAGAATAACGTTTGAAGCGAGAAAACTCCGTATTCTCACTAGAATAAATACTCTTCATGTCAAATCCACTGTCATCGGTAAAATCGATCCAATGTCACTCGAGATATTGAAATATTAAATAAGCAGACTTATTACCTCAGTATGATAATATTAGTATGCATCATTGACATCTGGAATTGCATCAAACCGAACAAGCTCCCGACCATGTAAGTATGCCCATAATAGACTCGCTTCAAATGTTATCCTGTCCTAATGCTGATCACAGACTCCGGAGGAACCAGACAATCTTACTTCGAAAACATGTTCTATGATATTTTTGTCAGAAGCTATTTGATGCTCAGAACTGAGATCGAAAGGGTTGAGAGGTTTCAATGACGATCAAAAGACGTTCCAAAACCTTTTCTTGTTTCGGTCGATATCTTAGGACAAGAATCGTCCGACAAAGTTTTTCTGACCCATAGATTATGTAGTTCAGGTCCCAATGACATGCTCTGCATCCCCCAGAGCCAAAGTTATCAATTTCGCGGGTCAAGATGCCGTCTAAACATGATTTTGAATTTAAAAAATCGTGCTTTTTTGCGAAAAATTGAACGTAGCTCGTCAGGATCGCCTCAAGCCGGATTTTTTCGTCGCATATTTGGATATTTCAGACAATTTTACGTCGAAAACATGCACTCCAAATTTTTCTCGAGGGCTATATTTTGCACTCACAAGCGAGCCGCAAATTATGTCATAAAAGTGTCATTTCAGGCGTGGCTTAAGTTGGAAAAAGTAGCCAGTCGACTCTGTCAATCTACACAGCTCATGTATTACAAGTTTCAAAAGAATTGTCGAGAGCGTTTTCCAAACCGTTGTGAGACAATTAAAATGTGAAAAAATGGCAGGGTCCCGTCGGCGAGTCCCATCGCAGAAATTGCGAGAGAAATGTGTTGATCAGCAGAGATTCCTTCATTCATTTGAAACATGTCATTCTTTTAGACAACTTGTGAAAATTTACTGATTGGCGTATTTCCGCAGAGCCGAGCCATTACGAAAATCAGAGGAACTGCCTAGATCCGAAGGACAAGGACTTCCTGAAGCGAGCCCGATCGCTCATGGTGGTGGTGTCGACGCCTCCCACGCAGAACTACGAAATTTTCACGGAGAAGGTTCGCGAGTACAGCCTGAAAGAGCCTTTCAACTTCACCATCCCGCCGTTCTTGCAGGACAAGTTCGAGAAGGTAGTAGGTAGAGAATGTTTATACGACAAGCCCAGGCCTTAAAATCATGCGACGATCAATTTACAGCACGTGTCGATCTACGCCGCCTACCTGTACGACTCGGTGAAGCTGTACGCGAGGGCTCTGGACCAGCTGCTGCGTGACTACCCGGAGCAGTCGCTCGAGGAGATAGCCAGCAATGGAACCCTCATTATCGAGACCATAATCAAGAACCACACCTACCAGAGTACGCGCGATACCTCTATCGAGTACTATCGTTACTTCCTCGCCGTGCCATTGGGGCCATACTCATAAATTCCACTGTGTGTTGCAGGCGTGAGCGGGGCCACGATCAAGCTGGACCAGCGCGGCGACTCGGAGGGCAACTTCTCGGTGCTGGCTCTCAGAAAGGACCTGCTGCACTTCAACAACTTCTCCTGCGACTACCAGATGAAGCCCGTCGGTCAGTTCCACCAGGGCGAGAATCTGGTAAGTGCCGCTCGCGCCCCGTGTGTCATCCGTTTCGATTACGTGACTCAGCCCTGGCAATCGCCGCGTTTGCAGGCGTACAGACCGTCGGAGGCAATCGACTGGCCGGGCAAGAACAAGCCCGAGGCGGAGCCAGGCTGCGGCTTCCTGAACGAGCACTGCCCCAAGGACGATTCGCACACGCGCAGCGTCGTCGCGGCCGGGGTGCTAGCCGTCATCCTTTTCTGCGCGGCCGTCGTCACGATGAGCATCTACCGACGCTGGAAAATAGAGCAGGAGATCGAGGGCCTGCTCTGGAGGATCGAGCCCACCGAGATTCACGGATACCCTCACCTCGACAACCTCATGTCCTCCCCTAGCAAGGTCGGTGCAATGCCCCACTGCCGTAGTATCTTGGCCTTTTCCAACAGCGCCGAGAGGTAGCCGAATGACCGGTCTGAGTTTTCGAAGGGCCCACCACTCTCGCATCGAATCGATCGCACTATGTACAAAGCTATCAATCATGGAGTCGTTTTTTTCTGAAGACGGCACAGGGCACAAATAAATGATTGACAGTATTTTTAATCGTCAGTAAAAGCATCAATTAATCTCACTGTCATGTAGTAGTTCCCTTGAAATTTTTGGAACGAATGACCAGAATGAGCAACTGATATCATAAATGATCCAAGGGGCGCCACCGCTGAATCGACAATGGCATTGAAAGAATCGACAATTTTCTCTCTTTCCTAGCGTTATCAAGTAGTGGAGTTGAAGCATCATAAAGAATCGCAGTTGAGGTTGGAAATGTTGCCCGTTAAATCAGATAGTTTTTTTTGCATAATGGCTACACCTATAAAATTTCCATAAGTATCATTCGGTAGACCGTAATTCTTGAGTGGACTCATTTCGATTCACCATACGATTGAAGGCATACGGTATCCGTACAATCCGGTCGTGGAGCTACATTCACATTTTACGTCAAAATTTCAACGATACAAAGTTTGAAATGAGCCGTCGAATTATTGTCATTGTCCAACTCATACACGGCAACTCGCCGTTTAGCCCACTCATGCGGGCATAGAATAGAATATTCATTTGAGACTGAAGACCAAATGGTCCATGTTGATTTTGTAGGCGATTGCAGGGAAATGGGGACGACTGGGCGACCGGTTAGAGGCGTATTTTTTCACATTTTACTCAAAGTATCTTTCTATATGGGCTAAGTGACGAATTGTCACATACAAGTTAGGCGATCAAGGTGTACTTTGAATCGTCGTTAACCCCAATTCGAAAGAAATATTGAGCAAAGTGTGAACATATTCAACTAGCACAGATACTGCATGCTCAAGACATGCAATCAAACCAGTATTATCAAAAAATTGTGCCGATGCCCTGAGTCCATGAATGAGATTAGCTGGTTTTGTGAATGATCGGCGAATCTCGCTGATCTGTAAGGAGATAGCAAATCGATACAGTGGCCTTCGTACTTTTCCACGATTGAGTCTCGATCCTTTCATCTCGAGTCCTTCACCGACGGATATTTGACCGATATACTCGAGAAAATGTCTTCATCTACACACCGTCATGCATCACGTGATATCTGCCAATAGAAAATCCCCAAAGTGATTCCATGCATATTAATGTGTCCTTGTCTAATTTTTGGGGGCGATTTGGTCGACGGTTTGGATTGCGCACCGAATATACAATGTGGCAATGCAGCTGAGCTTGGTGAGCGCCATGTCGTACGAGTCGAGATGCGGAGGACAGGTTTTCGCACAGACTGGACACTATCACGGGGTAGTGGTACGCATCAAGGAGCTCAAGTTCTCGAAGAAGAAGGACATATCGAGGGACGTGATGAAAGAAATGCGGATACTCCGCGAGATCAGGCACGGCAATCTCAACTCGTTCATCGGCGCCTGCGTCGAGCCAATGAGGATCCTCCTCATCACCGATTATTGCGCCAAGGGGAGCCTTTACGTAAGTCCCCCGGCTTGTTTTGCCCCTTTCACTGATCGCGAGATGCTCTCTTCCTTTCGCCGTTTCCACCGCCGCCACCTCGACATCTCTCCCGATTCACTTTTCGTCACATACCGCTATATTTGTGCGCGAGATCGACTCCTAATATAACATATACTCATCTTCTCCACATATTTATCGCCACTATTCCCTATCTCTCCCTCTTCCCTCATCTGCACGCACACACACACATGTGAATCCCTAAGTACCTGGCGCGTCGTGTGATAACGAGACGAAGAGGCAGGGGGAGAAAAAACTCGCGAGACCGCTACTCGGCGTCGTCGTTCCACTCGGTCTCGGTTATTTTTGTCGCGCTGCACCGACGATATTCTTCGCCGATGAATACCGATGCCTTTTCAACTAATTTTCGCCTTCCTTCTTGTAGGACATCATCGAGAACGAGGATATCAAGCTGGATGATATGTTTATCGCCTCTCTCATTCACGACCTCATCAAGGTATAGATAATACAGACGCGACTGATTCGATTTCGTTGCTGAAACGGTTTAATCGACAGGCTTCTAATGCAAATCTTTAACAGGGTATGCTGTACATTCACGAGTCATCCGTGCTAGTCTGTCATGGAAATCTCAAATCTTCAAATTGCGTCGTGACCTCCCGCTGGGTGCTCCAAGTCTCGGATTTCGGCCTCCACGACATACGTCAGAGTGCAGAATCCGACAGCATTGGCGAACATCAGTATTATCGAAGTATGCGCCTTGACTTTATCCGTTATTCCCGAATCTGTTGCTCTCAAAGGGTTTAATCACGGCTTATAATCGTCCTTTCTAGACTTGTTTTGGAAAGCACCAGAGCTGATGAGGGACCCTCACGCCCCAATCAGAGGAACACAAGAGGGTGACATATACTCTTTTGCTATAATTTTATTCGAGATTATCGGACGAAAAGGACCCTACGGAGGAGTCGATTTGGAACCAAAAGGTTTGTTAGCTATGTAACCGCTCTTGATACCGGTGCGTAAGCACTTCTGGCAAGACATTGTAATTATTGTTACTATTATAACTCGACCTACAGAGATAATAGATCGGGTGAAGAGGTATCCAGAAGATGGTGAACCTCCTTTTAGACCAAATATTGACGTCCTGTCGGAATCTGAAGCTGACTGCGCGGATTACATCGTGAACACGATAACGGACTGTTGGGCTGAGAGCCCCGAGCTCAGGCCAGACTTCAAGACAGTCAGGACGAGGTTGAAGAAGATGAAGGCTGGAAAACACGTGAATATAATGGATCAGATGATGGACATGATGGAGAAGTACGCCAACAATCTCGAGGATCTAGTCAATGAGCGGACGCGCCTCCTCTTCGAGGAAAAGCAAAAGACCGAGGATCTTCTCCACAGAATGCTCCCAGAGTAAGTCTAGTCCTCTTTTTCCTATACATCCTTGTGCACAGTAGATATTTTAGCATTCGAAGAAGAAGAATCAATCAAATCAATTTTGCGATCTTCACGTGAGAATTTGTTCGCGTTGAGAAGCACTTGAGTCGCTCTACCCAATCAAAACGAAATATTGTGATTTTTTAGACCTGTTGCCAACTGCTTAACCAACGGTATTGGTGTGGAGCCTGAAGCCTTCGATTTGGTCACTATATACTTCAGCGATATCGTCGGTTTCACAGCAATGTCGGCCGAAAGCACGCCATTCCAGGTAACGATGAAAATTGTAAAATACTCGGGGGTTAGGAAGATGATTCTATACGAGATCGTCGATAACCGATCATTTCCCGTTGCAGGTTGTGAATTTCTTGAACGATCTGTATACCTTGTTCGATCGCATTATCAAAGGCTACGATGTGTACAAAGTAGAAACGATAGGAGATGCCTACATGGTGGTAAGTATGAACCCGCGAAATCTACGACTACCGATTGCGATCAGTCTCAACAATGGGGCACTTTGGTTTTCAAGGTTTCTGGGCTTCCGATTAAAAACGGTAATAGGCACGCTGGTGAGATAGCTTCGATGTCACTGGAGCTGCTCAACGCCGTCAAGAACCACACGATAGCTCATCGGCCGAACGAGACGCTCAAACTGCGCATCGGTATTCACACGGGTGAGACTCTACTTTGCTATCATGCGGTGTTATTTGCGACAGTTGCAGAAAAAATTAGCCATCCGATTGGTTTGGAATGCCGCAGGTCCCGTGGTGGCCGGAGTGGTGGGTCTGACGATGCCGAGGTACTGCCTGTTCGGCGACACTGTCAACACGGCCTCGCGTATGGAGTCGAACGGCGAGCCACTCAAGATCCACATAAGCGCCCAGTGCAAAGAGGCCCTCGACAAGATCGGAGGCTACCTCGTCGAGGAGCGGGGCATGGTCAAAATGAAGGGCAAGGGCGAGGTGTGCACGTACTGGCTGAACGGTGCCACAGACAAGGCCATCCAGAAGCGCGAGGTGAGTAGCTAAGCACCGGCTCAAAACAACCTGGAAATCTTGCAGTAGGCTAATCCGATTCTTTGTAACGTCGGCAGGTGGACGCGAACGAGCTGCCGGCGCCGTTGTTCTGCCGCCCTAGACGCAGCCCCAAGCTCAACCCGGACTCGCGGCAGGCCTCGCTACTGGGGATGCTCGGCGCGGGCAGCAGGCGTCAGTCGAGCGCGCCGAGGCCGGCACCCTCGCTCGCCACCGTTGGCCAGCAGTCGACCGCTGCGGCAGTCCTGGGCTCGATCGCCGTCGCCGGGGACAACGCGAGCTGTGGCAGCGGCGAGTCCAGACAACCTGGTCTGTTGCCGATGCTGCAGCCGCGCCGAACCGAGCGATCGCCGCTCGCCCTCGGCGATGCTGCGGCCAGCTCCAGTGCCAACTCCGCCGCCACCGACAACCGCGTAGCGTATATCAAGCTCGTACTCGACAGCGTATTCCCGGGCGAGAGGTCAGTATACTCGATATTACACCAAGAGAGATATTGTAAGTTTTCCCTTATGAAGCTACTGATTTGTTGAGATCTCATGAAATTCGACGTTTTTTAATGAATAGATGTATGTCTCAAATGCCAGACTCCGTAATTCCTTGAAAATTGAGAAAAACACCATACCACTGACTTGTGAGAAAGGGAAGGGAAGAAAAACACTTAGAGGGGATTTTTGGATCCAAATTATGCATCACAATGATCAAGTAAAAATATACTTCTTCTCGGCCGTTTAGTCTAAAACTAGGACGATTTAGAACCGTATCAAAAATTTTCGACGGAATATCCCCAAAGAAAACTATTTCGTTTCAAATCAAAACTTTCCTATTAGTTTCTGCGTTTCGAATCATCAAATACAATATGATCGTATTGGTGCAATTCTATTCTTTGTTCTCATCGTTGAGGAATATTTCATTACTCCATTCTTGAAATACATTGAAACGGAATTTTTAAATTTCGATGATCTTGGGATCAATTTACCGCCGTCCAACTCAATGTACCCAGCGAGAAGTCTGTATCCAAAGAGGGGCGCAACTATGTCGGAAATTTTCCAACTCTCGAGTCGTTTTCTTAGCGTGCCAATCTCTCAACTTGTGGTCTTACACACTTGCAGGACCGGCTCGCAGACTGGGACAACCACTCCAACTGCTGCTACCAATGGTCCGTTGCCCCGGACCTCTTCGCCATCTTCGGCCTCGTCCTCTTCGTCTCTGAGGCAAGACCTTCTTCAGCAGCGAATGCTGCGCGAATCGCGATCGCTTGAGCCGCTACCGATGCAACCCTTGCCGCCACCACCGCTGCCGCAGAATCCCAAATCGAGCAGCTTCCGTTCGCTCGAAAGCTGCGCCAGCAACACGACTACCATAATCAACAATAACAACAACAGCGGGAGCACCAGCAGCGACAACCCCAGCGGCAACGAGGAGCAACAGCAGTTGCGGCATCGCCGGCCGAACGGCAACGTGCCCACGACGACGCCAACGGAGCAGGAACGGCAGCAGCAACAACGACAACAGGACGATGCCGAGGAACTCATGCTACTGCTGTCGAGAGAGCGCCGCTCGGTGGGCCCCGAAATCAATGACGGAGCCGAGACACCTCTGTTGTTGGGCTTGACCCGGCCCCAGGTGACGAAACGCTGGCGCTCGCTCGATCAAGTGCGCGATCCCGATGGCACGTGCCGCACATCGTCTTCTGGAACGATGCAGCCGAGCCCCAATCTCGTCGACGATTCACACACCGATTCGAAAGATAATCACCATCATCACTCGGCCCGGCACTCGATCCGCGGCTGGTGGGCTAACTTGTTGAACGGTAATGGGCTGCGTGGAAGTGACGCCGTCATACCCACGGGATACGAGCTGCAGCATCCAGAGAGAGAAAGCATCGTCTGAAACCCGATAGCTCGATAATTTTTCGCTCAGTAGCACTCTGACCAGTTTTTTCTTACTTGCAAGAATTGGGTACAGCTTCCAGTTCGATCAGATACACTTTGCTTGTGTTGGATTTTTCGCAATTCATGAGCATCGTATTCTATTGCAAATCTTCCAGTTTTGCCATTTCCCACTCTACTATCCCTCATAGGCCTTACAAAAATCACATGCTCCATTCGCAAA
The DNA here is from genome assembly GCA_029851415.1 of Eretmocerus hayati. Lineage (NCBI taxonomy): Eukaryota > Metazoa > Arthropoda > Insecta > Hymenoptera > Aphelinidae > Eretmocerus > Eretmocerus hayati. Next base: position 190,888,802 of record CM056742.1, on the reverse strand, counting down.
ACAAAAGTATAGTAATCATGTAAAATTGCACCGTGAGGGGTGTAGATAGCTCGTGTCGATGAACAGAGATTTGACCATATGTTAGAATGACCTGTCAGCTCAATTTTAAGTTGTCAATGCCGCTTAGAAATGGACAAATGTAAAATACTAGCAACATGCTAATTTTATTTTGTAAGTAACTTTACTATTTCGATAAAACGCGTCGATCAAATTACAAATAAACCTCTGGGTTGATTGCAAGTTTGATAGAAATATTTTGTTCTATAGTTATTAGGAGCACATATCGGTGCCATTTTCGTCTCATACAGACCATGCGTGCAGTTTCTTTCGTTTTCTATCGTTAATATCTAATTCTGTTTGTGAAAGTTACCGATACTGTATATTTTTAATATCTAGGTATTTTGTAAGCGTTTAAATATGTGTATAAACACGATGACGATGCAACAGAAATATTTTTGTGCGCAACTTACTTTAAAATCAAGTTACAAATTGTTTGATTGTTGCTCACGTATGAGATTGGATTTTTATTACAGTAACATCGCAAGTACACTCGAACTACGCACAAATTCCCTTTACGAAAGGATGACAATTATTGTAGCCAAAGTATTCGGACGAATGGGTTATTTAATTTTTAGTAATTGTTGTGACTTTGGATTAGGAAGACTAACTATCAGAACGGCAACGGGGGAGATATTTTTTCATCGTGAAATTATTGAGAACGCGAAGTATATACAGAGGTAGGATACACGTCTATGTTTAAAAAGCAACATACATATAATATTCACATATGTGAAGTGGGTACAACATGCACATGTGCGTTACGCGACATTGTGTATCTCTATCAATGTGTATTTATATTTGTTGTCCGCCGAATGAAAGCAAATTATCCACGTGGCTGTGAAAAGTGAACTAGACCGTATCTAAGGTGCTTAGTTATATCACGTTGTCAAATGTATATAAAATCATGAATGATATATCGATGTAAAAATGATCTGTAAATTAGACATGAATTATTACCTTACATGTAACAGTCAATTAAACTTGTACGTTTTCAAACTCCCGATTTACAACACATTCTCGTAGGCAATAACTAATTTAACGGAATATCAAAGCATGTTCAAAATTCTTAACAACTTTATTTGATGGTAATCTGGAATATCCTTACAGAAATAATTTAAACGTATCAATAATGACTATAACAACATCTAGAATTCACCTTGGCGTTCACGGATCGTGACCAGACATGAATTTTCCGAGGAAATCAGTAGGTTTGGGCTCTACAGTATCTTTGAAGTAAAACATCAGTGCACCTTTGTTCTTGAACTTCTCCACCACCTCTTTCAACTCCATTTGACCCTGGAAAATAATGAAACGCGTGATTTATCGGTAAAATAATTGGAGCCAATCAATTACGGAAAGAATTTTGATAAGTAGTTCTTTATGACGAGTTGAGGTATCTATGGAAAGCCCGATCGAAATGTCAAGAAGGTATGCACACTTTATTGTTAAAACTAGATGAATGCATTCTACCCATTGAAGCCATTGCAGAGTAATCAATTACACGCCAAAATTACTCTTCTACCGGAAAAACGTTCCTGTTTAATAATCTTAAACCCGAGATAGATAAACCTCACAAATCATGTCCATTGATCATTAATAGTTCCTTCCTACGTTCTTGATCAAAACTTCTATCAATGGGTCCACACCAGATAGTACCGTATTGCAGTTGCGCCCGCAGGTGCCAAATCGCAAAATTGAATTCCAACAATTGACTCACAGTTAACTAAGCTTCATGACGTCTGTATCAACTTTGAAGTAAATAGGTCTCACTATCTTGTTGGAATGAAACTGCAATGATCATTATGTATTGAATGACCTCCTGCATCGCGGGAAGAGAGAGGTGATGAGTTTCTGGTGAAGTTATGATAGATTTCCGTGCGTACCTTATCCATTTCGGCACGCCTTCAAATTCTATGAAAATCACCACTTACTTCCAGGGCTCAACAATTTACAAATTGGTTCTCCCAATATTTTTTCTCGGGATTTCCCATGAATGGCAATATTTTTACATAGACCAACTGCATCCCATCATTGGGCCTGTATTCGGTTATTTTTTAGCTTGACCTGATGAATAAATTCTTACAGACACTTCCCAATAAAACAACTTGCACTCTTCTGTTACTCTTTTTTCATCACTTTGACGAGATCAACAGTACTAATGACCACTTGAAGTAGTGTACACTACTGATGGGTAAGTATCAGCTCATTTTAAATACACAGATACCAAGTAATTTTAAATAGTGTTGCTTTTTGAAGTAAAAGCTAGAATCCACAGACTTCCAGCCTTAAGAGTTCACAAAATGTAATGAATTACCTGCTTCCACAATACAAGTGCTCATAATCACCGACATCCAATTGTTAGATATGTGCATTACAGACTGAGGCAACGCTCTTAGAATTGACACAATTATAAAATCCATTACTTTTTTCAAACTATGTATAGAATAAATTTCATGGAAGAGATGTAGCACACTTGTATAGTAGGTGTCGATTTAGTCATTTCCTTGGACTGAGTAGGACAATAAACTTGACTGTCTTGTCGCAAGAAATTGACTATGATAGTTTCTATTTAAGTAGATTGATTCAAGAGTTGCGAGAGAATTTTCCCATCAGTTTTGTGCATTGGTAATTTTGGAAGAGGAAACAGAAGCTGCTAATTCTAATACTGAAAGTAATAAATGCACCACCTTGATCACCAACATGTCCAGTGCTCTAATATCTTTCACATGAGCATTTTTCTGGAATTCTTCTCTGATTTTTCTCTTCAGATCTTGTTCATTCTTTGGAATCTCATAATCCATCACTGGAAGAACATAAGTAAAATCAGTGCTAAAAACTCAACACACATGTACTACAGGCTGAAAAAACATTGCTAGAAACATGGAACGATTGATTGTTGATGGAAAAACTTGGTATGAACAACATACCATGAGAATAAAATCGGAAACATAGTTTTGTTATGTAAAGAGGACTCGTCAGTTTGAGGTTAAGTAAGGTTGATGGAAGAACTTGAAATGATGCAGAGGGTATTTCAAAACTTACATATCAAAGGAACTTGACGAATCCACGCTTTATATAAATTGAAGACTCTCCTTCGGGCCTCATCTCGATTCAGCGACAAAAGAGGCTTCACTGTCCGAGTTACAGTTTGCACGGGTGTCGCCATTTTCGTTACTTCTGCTGTCTGTCAAACAACAAAAACACGAAATTTAAAACTACCCATAATATGTTCAGCACTCTGAATCTCAAGAAAATTCTCCTTTAACTCTTTATTATACCTCCAATCACGAATAATTCACTTGATAATTTTAAGGACCATGGTGAGCTCTATGCTCCCAAAACAACGTGAATTTTCTAAAAGTTTGGTTTGGATTCTGAATATCTGAATCCGGTTTTTGTTTATTAATTGATTACATACGCATGCACTGCCTACTTGTCATATCAATAGTATAAAAATCAAGCATATAGTATCCAGGCAGATGAACGAAAGCGATAATCCGATCTCAGATTCTCTCAAAAGATGAACTGTTCACCTGTGTCCTTCACGATCATACTTATAGCCATGATCAAGATCAAATAGAGCAGAAATGAGCCACAGCAGACGACGAATATACAGTGGCTCCCTCATTGGGAAACATCTCAGAAGTTTGTACCGTTTGTAGGTTAGTTTGCGTCGCTTTCTTCGTTGTGATTGCCATCTGCAAGAATGGTCACGGTAAGATGAATTATTGAAATTTTCACAATTTTGAGTTGTTTATTGAACCATGACGAAAAATTTTGATGTTCAACATTTTTTAAAGTATTGAACTTGATGGTGAAGTGTAGAAATTTCATTCAAAGAGCCTGATGTGCTTAGATGAAATGGATACAAATACACAAATATCTAGTCATACACTCACTTAGCACATGACAGGTTTTCCATGTTAATAAATTTTTGAACCAATTGAGGGTCAATCTAGCTAAATTCAAATTCCAAAATTCCCAATCTGGTCTTTTCTTGACTCATATTTCTCAGCCTCGTTACACTGTCAAAGTCTTCATTCATCAATTGTTTGAAGTCAGAGGGTATCTGAAGATTTGCTTATAATTTTTAAATTATCCAATGAACAAAATCGATGATCTGAGTTACTGGCATCACTTGAAAACAACTCTGGTTCTTTAGATCACCAAAAAGGCCCAAGTGCCTAAACAGCAAGTGGCCAAGGGGGGCAAAAAGCAGCACCTTCGTGGCAAAGGCCAGAAAAAGAAGGTGTCTCTGAAATTCACCATAGATTGTACGCATCCAGTTGAAGACAATATAATGGATGTTGCCAATTTTGTAAGTAGAATATATTGTTCCCCAGTTGAACTTTACCAATATCAAACCTTTAAACTACTGGAGATGGAGAGTCTTTGAGTACTTATTCTTCATGAACCCTTGGTTCAGGAGTATAATCTTTGTTGCTTCTTCATCACATTATTTGGTGTGTACAGATATGTAGATTTGTCTACACTTTCATTACATCATATTTCAAATGTTCTGGAGTCCATTACAATGGTTTTGTTTCCAAAACTGCTCATGTATGCAATGTGATGGATCTTGTATTGAGCTTACCTTGATTCAATGGGTTTTAGTTATTTCATGCATTATTTGATTACTGAGCATCATTCCTTCTATCAGGACTTGCTCTTTGCCTGGTTTGAAAAGTTTGCAGTGCAATGTGTAACATTCTCCATTTCAAAGCGGTAATTACTGGCTAGATTCAATTTTTCAACCATTTTATTCCAAGCATAAGTGATGATTGTGCTCCTAATTTTAGCTATTTGTGTGCCAATTTCAATGAGATCATGATTCTAGACGTATATCAGCATTGAAAAGGAGCAAGTTTGGGATCTGATAATATTTAAATATAATCGACTTGTGTACCTTTAATGGAAAATTCCTTGTTGCAGGAAAAATACCTGCAAGAGCGCATCAAAGTCCATGGTAAAGTGAGCAACTTTGGGAACAATGTCACTATTGAAAGAAATAAGATGAAACTGTCTGTAAACAGTGATATTGACTTCTCCAAGAGGTGAGTAATTTATAATTCCATGTTGATTTCCTTTCATTGGTCAAGTGTTCCAAATAGTGAGCTCCTTGATGAGCATCAACTCCCAAGTTTTTTTCAACTATTTAAGCATGCTATCAGTGCCAATGGCTGTCAGAAAACAGATGAATTGAAATCATGAATCTACTATCATTCCAAGGATTTGACAATCTTGAAATAATGACATGTCCAACCTGTCAATAGTAATCGATGTGTTTGTTCAATCCTGGATTCTTATTAGATTCACAATTCGGGAGTATCCAATCATCCCCAAGTATTTAAAATTTCAAAAAGAACGATATTTGCACTAATCCCAATGGCACTCTTTCAATAGGTATCTAAAGTACTTGACAAAAAAGTATTTGAAAAAGAACAAGCTACGAGATTGGCTTCGTGTTGTGTCCAAAGACAAAACTACATATGAACTCAGGTACTTCCAGATCAACAGTCAAGAGGATGATGATGAAGAAGATGCTGATTAAAATATCCTTTTCACATCAATATGCTTTTGACATCTGTAAATAATTTGGATAACAATAAATATCTGGAATCCCATCCAGTTCTTTTTAAATACTTTGATGTGTCCATAAATTGTGATTATTTGGAAAAAAGATCTTGGAACTGTATAACATTCAAATTTTCGTTTTGGCCAGCATCATGACACTGTCAAACTATAAGATTGAGTTGGGCTTGCAATCATTATCATAATTCTGTTTTCATCATTCTAACCTAAAAAGGCCGCATTCAAATGCGGATTTAGGGTTCTCATGATGAAAAATCATTATTGCTCTGTGCTCGCAGGCCCATTTCGGACGCGGAGGACTTATTTCCCTCGCTTCGCTCGGGTAATAAACTGTCCTAGCGCCCGAACTGGGCGTACGCGCCCAGGGCAATAATGTACTATTTGGATGCAACTTTGATGAACTGTCATAATCGTTATTTTTATTTTTCTTATTGATTCGACTCCTCAATTCAGAATACTGTACTAGGGAATATTTGCTCAGGTACATTTGATTAGTGCATCCATGCATCCCATTTTATAAGATAAAAGATGAGTTTGCAATATTAATTGGATACCTTCAATACATATTAAATGAAGGTATTCCATATTTTGTGAGGGTAATTCACAATGGTGAAGAAGAAAGTATTTCTCCGCGGATTTGTGCCTTGAAAATAGCTCAAAGCTGATTAATGAATGCATTGGACAATACTTTTTGTAATGCTGATCACCTGCATTCTATTTGTTGGATCGCATAGAAAACAACCTTTGAAACTGTGCTGATGAGATGAGATTAGAGCAAAGCGATAGAAAAAGAAAATTTTATCAAAGAAATTTCAACCTTAGACTTCTGTTGAAATACATTATAAATCTTCACAAATCTATCAGAATACGATTCTTTGCTCTTGTATTGAAGTCATGTAGGTCGCGATTGAATTCTCGTCCTATCGGTTTTTTCCCAACAGAACGGCTATTCATTCAATCCGTATGGAAATAGAGATATTCAAAGCACAAATTACACCGCATTATGTATAAATTCGAAACTGTTGAAACAGATATGGTTACTTTTTTCTGAATATCGTCTCGCACACCCTTTCTAAAATTTTGAATGATTATCTTCCTGATTTTTGCTCGCAACGACGAAATATCATGATGTTGAAGAAAGTTCTTTGAAATTCTTTCTCACACATTATGTGAGGGGTATTGACGACTTTTGAAAGCGCTGTGACGTGTGCACTCCCGCAACGCTGATTCAATCGAGTCCTTGATATTGTCGAAGTTTGAGATGAGGTTACTTAATGAGAATGAGTCTCTCAGTTCAAAGCAGGGTTATTTTGCAATTACATGAGCTCGGAATGGTGCTTCAAACAATCGAAAGGGCAAAACTGATTGTTGTTAATGAAGTTTCTACTCCTTGTTTTCGCTTTGCAAGCTCCAACACTAGCCACCGGTCACAGAAAATGAATGTTGTATATACATGCCTCAGACGCGGATACAGGATTCGAGATACACGCGCACTCGACCCATAGAAATTCAAATAATTCAACCCAAGCAATGCTTCATGCAAATTCATCAATAGTGAATATTGTCAATTGTTTATAATTATTAGGATTTATCAGGATTTAACAGTAATCAATTCAATTTACATTCTAGAAAATATGAATTTCTCATCAGGTTTGATGCATTTGGGAAGGGAGGGGGGAGCATCGCCACCCACACCTGTATCCGCGCCTGGCATACCTGCAAAAAGATCCCCGTCTGCATGGCCGAAACTTCGAATTTTCAAGGTTTATTCGATATAATCAACCAAGGCAAGGCGCTCGGAAACCCCCGGATCTCCAGTCTTCCTGATTTTTTTATTACAGTCAAAACTCAAGGAACCGGGTAAATCCTTTCGTCTTATCCGGATTCCGTATTATAAGAGGATACCGGATACCGACATTGTCGAGTTTTCGGATTTCCCGATGAATTTTCGAGATATCGGGATTCTACCAAGTAACGCCGATTCTGTATGGCTCATAGAATCGGCGTTACTTGTTAGATTTTTGATATCTCAAAAATTCATCGAAAAATCCGAAAACTCGACCATGTCGGTAACTGTACAATATTGATAGGACTCCGACATCCCCTTGATAAAGTGCATCAAGGACTTAGCAGATCTGGGGAATTCACGGGACCGAGCATAATAGCGGACTCCGCCGTATCCTTATGGCAATCAGACCACATATACATCAGATCATGTGCAATTTGCATACTCTTACGTTATCGATGTTATGATGGATAATTCAAATCATATGACGAATAGATGAATATATACCTAGATGGGAGAGGTTCACTCCGGTATACGATTGCTTTTACCGAATCTATGAATCCATGACCGTATAATTAAAACATCCTCGGTGGCCAAGGGCTCGGTGAGGAACATCTGTCAGTATCGACGCGAGCTCGTCGTGGTGTGTACCTAATCATTATAAATATATGGTCCAAGATATGTTGCGTAAGTAGACCGGTTGTCTGACACTGGCATTTATCAGGCAGGGATTGATAGCACTTTCGGTACTTGGACAATATATGCTCAGCTTCTCGAGTTTGCTCTTACATTTTAAACTTGCTTTTCTTAAGCCACTATCTTGAAAAAGTGAGTATTATACTCAATGCTCCATAGTACCTCGTGAATAATATATGGAAAATTGGGCCTTGGAACATACTTTGTATCCAACGAATAACGACAATCGAAAACTGAGCTCTTATAATGCACCTTTTCCGAAAAAAAATTGGGGGATTACAAATATGCGTGGGTGCAATTTTTACATCAAAAACTTTACTTCTACCATTGATATTCACTATACCTATTAAAATACCTATCCCATACAAACCGAGTAAAACCTCGGGAAGAACTTTGTTGCTTGAGATAATGTGACTGAGCTTGCTTGGTTTTCCAAAAAAGCTGTTACTAACTCGACGAGTTCGTGAAAAGTTCCCATTCGGAACGACCCGTGTTTAATTTCGCTACCCCATACCGAGCTATAGATCCGAGACAGGAGCAGGACCGAGTCTTGTCGCGGGATTGGGCGAATTTTCAATTTCGTGGTTGCAAAGTTCAGCTAATATACCTGAGCCTATTTGTCTTCAACCTTTCGTTTGATGAACCTAGGGTCTTGGAGATTTCTATTTAGTCGATTCGCATTGGATTTTCCAATACTTATATTCATATACGAACTGCCGATATATCATAACATAGATATAGGTGTTTCCGCTCATCGCAGTTCTGCAGCAATCTCCCCTCGGCTCCTCCGCCCCGCCAGCGCTGCTCCCTCCACCCCGGCAGCGCCGTCTGTCTGTTTGCGTTGATGCGCGAGTCAGTTGAGTCAGTTTTGTGTGGGCAGCTGACGGGAGCCCGTCGGTCGTCTGCACCTCGAGCACTTTCCCATTTTCCTTAAAAAAACTGCCTCGTCGTCGAAAGCAGCTATCGAGTACGAGGCTGACGGCGTGTGAATAAGCAGCTGACTCGCCGTGTTGCTTTGTCAGCTTTGCGTTTGTCGCCAAAAGCGCGCAGGCACGAGCAGCTCTGAAACAACGACGACAACAACAACAGCAAGAGTGCGGAGGTGATCGAGCCTCCGACGAGAGAAGCAGAGCGCATAACAACACACACAGGCACATCGAGCAGCCATGAAGTTCCAATACAAGGAGGAGCATCCGTTCGAGAAGCGCAAGGCCGAGGGCGAGAAGATTCGCAGAAAGTACCCGGACCGAGTTCCCGTGAGTGCAGTTTTGTCCTCTGTTGCTTTAGCGAACAGGGCCTTTGTCTCCCAACTACTCTCGCGAACGGGAGAGCAGCCATCGCGCTCGTCGGGCTGCAGCTGCGCTTTGTTGTGATTAGGTATTGCTGCTCGTCTCGGCCTCAGCGTCCGCGACGACGATCCTGACCGGGCCTCTCGTTGTTCCTGCGGACGACGGGGTGCAGAGTACCGGAGACGGGAGCCAGGACATCGTCTTCGTCGTGTGCAGTCGTGCCGAGCCAAGGTCGACAGTGGCAGCGCGCGACGGGCGCGCCTGCTTCTGATGCGTAGTAGCCGCGATGAGCACAGCAGAAAGCTCGGTGATCGGCCAGTGTTGTTGCCGTCCGATGACAGCGAGCTTCCTCGAGTCGTGGCGACCTGCCCGGGGGATCTGTGACGATTTCACCCCCGTCGTCGTCGTGCACATATGGGTATAATCGCGATAACTTACCCATTTTGTCCCCAAAAATTCAGAAATGGAATATTGAGTCTGTGTCTGTCTGAGTCGACTTTTTCCATTTCTTTTCCCATATTGAGCAATAATATGTGATAAAACGTATACAGAAAGTTTTTTGGAACGTTTTAGCATGGTATATGTGACATTCACGTGTATAAGGCATAGGGAAAGAGGTGCACGGAATTGACATTTTCGGTTTTTGACGTTTTGTTGTCTAGCGAGGAATCCCGACGCGATGGGACCATATGACCTTGAAATTCGTGTTTAGATGGTTGTTTTGAGTCGGAAACACTTGCTCTGGACCAGATAATTTCATTTCTCCACCTTTCGCGTGCTATAGAGTACGCCAGGGAACAGCTTTTGAATGCATGGAACTGACATGCACGGAACTGACATTTCGCCTTAAAATGGCTCGCAAAAATAGCAGAGTCGACATAGAAAATTCTCCTTGTAGATTTGATCTATTCCCACCATACTTTAGTGGAAAAGATTGTTCCCGCCCAGATAAATTGACTTTTAGTGGGGTAACATGGTATGCACGGAACTGACAAAGTTAATTACCAGGCCAATTTTCGGCTACGAATGTACATACCACACTCAAAACTTTGAAAGTGGATTTTTTCCCGCACTGGGATTTGATTATTTGAACCATTTACTTGAAATTTCGTCCACTACAAAGTGACCTAGACTTGATTTAGCATACGCTGTGAGCATTTGAAAAAAATGTCTCATTTTTAGTGGAAATCCCATAACAAGATTGAGGCACGTGGCTTGGGGACTAAACCACGAGTTCTGGACATAAAACCTATGAAAAATGGTTGGTTTAACATTTTACTTCAAGGAAAATTTTTGAGCGTACCCTTAACGACTCTTACTCCGACGCTGGCGCTGGAGGTATACGTCGATCTCCAAAAGTAACAATGCACGGAACTGACATTTCGACCCTTAATCTTTAAAAATAAAAAAGACGAGTGAACGGATCGATCTGGAAATTTATTCCCAAATGTATTTCAATAGAATACATGTAGGAAAATTTGAATGGAGTGATTTGGAGCTTGCTCGTCGAAATGCAAGGCCATAACACGTTCCGGGTAAGTTATCGCGATAATACTCATATACATACATGAACGCGGGTCTGCCCGATGTAAACATTCCCGTGCATCGGCCGTGTTTTGCTGTTTCGGATTCGGCAATGCCCCCTATTGTCCCCCACACCTATTTCGAGTCGTAATTTACGATGCATCTGCCCGTGCGACTTTATTGCTAAACGTACGGTGACTCAGCGTTTACGTGTTTGAGCCAAAGTAGATTGCGACGCTTTCTCTCTAATCTCGCAGGAGCCTCGCAGCTCCCACGACGACGACCGAATGCGTTCCCCGCAGTGTCGCGGTCCACCCCAAAACCGATACGGTTCGTCAAGTTTTGCCAATTCTCGCTATCGTCGAATCATCGCTTCGCACGAGCCTGGCTCTGCCCGTCACTTTAATTTGTTACACTCAGCATCGGACCCGATCAATCGTGCTCAGCCTATTGGGATAATTGTTCGGAAAACACGAGCTGCGGATCACCACGGAAAACGAAACGTCAAAATTCGTGGTGGGCAAAGCTCATCGGCCAAGCAGCTGGTGTTTTCGCGCATGCGCCGAGAGAGCTTGTGCTTCTCCATTGGCGCGTACCGATCGAGCTCGTCTCTGCGATGCCATTATTCAAGTACTCAATTTTCATCTCTCTCTCTCTCTTGGATGACGTTTGCTGCATGCGTTCAAGACGATCACCCATCAACAGCTGATCGATGCAGGCATTTCGACAACGCGCCAATCTCCTCTCACCCCTGCTCGTTCTTTTCGTGAATCTTGATTTTTCCAACGTGCGGTGCGAGCTTTGCCTTATTTTTAATATCGTACCTCCGCTCGCGTCTCGGAGCGAATACTCACACGCAATCGCCTCGAGACTCTCACTCACCTATCGTCATTGCTCGCCTCCAACTCAATAACAGACTCTACGACTTGCCCGAAGCTCGTGCGCACCGTCAGAGCTTGCGGTCAGATTATTGTTGAAAACAAAGGCCCGAGAGCTTTTATTCGAAAAATTCTAGTCAGATGCGCGGCTCTTTAGCCGCTTTTGCCCCGGTGTTCGTCTTTTCTGCTCTTCTAGAGCAAGTAAAAATTCTCATATGTATGAAATGAGCAAACGCAATGATCAACCGATTACATTTCAGACACCTCGTTATGTGAGTCACGCGCGTGTCAGTATTGGTTTTGGTGCGATTTCTGAAACTCGGACCTCAATTTGCTGCGATTTTTCTAACTACTCCCGAGTATTTACCTCTAGCTCTGAATCATGATTCCATTCTCCACTTATTCCCATCCAATGATGACTCAACAACTGTCAGCCTCGGGCAAACGGCCTTTCCAGAGTATTCGCCGAATGAATTTATCTAATACAAAAAGCTTCTTATTTTGGCTTCAACCAAGCTATCTTTTTTCGTGATTGGCACGAAATGACTTACAACACCACGTACATGGCGATGATTCACGGAATCTTGCATCATCCTCGCATCTATCGTGTGTTATAATCATCTGAAATGTAGATATTCGACTTATGAAATCTTGAGCTCAGGAATAGTTGGCGTTTTTCATATCGACTGGGGGACAAAGGCCCATCCTTGAGCACGAGTGAATTGAGCGCAAAAAATAACGAATAATTCTTTCAGGTGATCGTCGAGAAAGCCCCGAAAGCCAAAATCAGTGATTTGGACAAGCAAAAGTACCTGGTACCGTCAGACCTCACGGTCGGCCAATTCTACTTCCTGATTCGTAAGCGAATCCACTTGCGACCAGAAGACGCGCTGTTTTTCTTCGTCAACAATATCATCCCACCCACGAGTGCGACGATGGGCTCCCTCTACCAGGTATCGACACCAGAACATTCAGCCCACCAAAACTCTTGAACCAATCGACATTTTTTGGAAAATTCATTCGATCTCTGTTGTAAATTTCAACGATCTACAGTTGTACAATAACTGCTGGCTCTACGCCATCGAGCTTTGTTGACGTTATGCAATCTCAACCTTGCTTCGCCTTGTGATAATCGTCACGGTGACGCGAACATTTTGACTCGATTAACGACATTGTCGTTCCGAATTTTTTCATTCCGAGAGCACGAAAAAATGTGGATCGTAGGGATCCTCAAAATACAATATTCATGAATCTTTTCAATATTTTCAGGAGCACCACGAAGAAGACTTCTTCCTGTATATTGCATATAGTGACGAAAATGTTTACGGCCATTAACTATTCAAGAAAATATTTGATCACGACAAAATCAGATCGACATCAAGCAAAATCAATGAAGATCTACTGAGCTTACGTAGACTACCCTACCGACGCCAGACGTGGAATGATAACAGTACACTCCTCGACCCTCCATTGAAATGCTGAAAATCATGATGTGTACATTGTATTACACGCTCGTTTATCGTAATGAGCGTTTCTAGATTTATCTTTTGTAATTGACGTATCCGCTCTCAGGCTTTGTGTTGCGTCGCTTTCAGAAGAAAAGTTAACAAATTAATGTGTGTAGAGTGAAAATAAAAATTATCACAAGCCACGTAAATTTGTTGCAATTGTCTGCGATAACTTTTGGCTGAAAAAAGTTTGAAAAAAGCAATCAATAAGCAAAATTACACTTTAGTTGTAATAATGAACATTTCCTCTCGCTATTGTCCAAAAAATAGCAGTGGCTTTGTGTTATGCAATCAATTTTTTTTTTAATTTTTACGTTAATTACCATATTGAAAAAAGAGAGTATATTGATAGATTTATCGTTGTGATATTGTTTCATCATTTTAGGATGAACGCATATTCCTAAATATCCGTATGGTACCCATGAATTTTGATTATTCGATCGTTGTCTTAGAACGGGATGGAAACTTTTAATGATAATGATGCAGAAAGAAATTTATGTAACGGCTGGTTGTGGGCCAATAAAAAAAGAGAGAAAATCTGAAAATCCATAATCTAAATTTATTTGTGACCTTTCATCGTGTCTCGTGATAATGTTCTATCCTTGATATAATTTGCCCGTGACCACTCATCGGTTATTATTAATTCATGTGTTTTCTCCGCCGGTCACGACACATTGTCCGTTCGTGATGTGAACTCTGATCTACCCGATCAGTTGGCATTACAAAGTTTGCACGACAGAGCGAAAGACTTTCTGGTAGCACGAGATGGATTTTCAAAATTCGACGAACGCCTCAGCTGCTCGCTACGTCAATTCAGTCTTTAATCTAACTCAGGAAGATAGCTGTTGGATTGTTTCAAATGCTTTCATCATACTCACCATGCAGACAGGTACAGTCGGTCTTGTTCGAATGAGATATCGCGGAGTTGGATCGAACCGAGCGTTCAGATGTTTCTCATTGCGAGTGCGGAAAGAAGGCGTGTGGCTCGATGACACGAACGATAGAGCGATACTCGGAAGTTCGAATATCAGGGGTCTCATGTTGGTGGGTCCTTGAGTCCTTGTCAAAGTAAAAATAATTCCAATAGGCTTCGGAATGTTGGAGTCCGGCTGCGTCTCTCTGAAGAACGAAGTCAACATAATGATGAAGAACGTGATCGACATCGTACTGGGTGGACTGACGTATTGGATTTTTGGCTTCGGAGTGAGCTTTGGAATGGACGAGCCGAACAATCCCATAGTCGGCACGGGAGCCTACATGATAGATCCCGCGATCGACGATGAGCTTTTTGGGCCCGTTTGCGCCAGTTTCGTTTTCCAGTTGAGCTTCGCCACGACGTCGACGACCATCGTGAGCGGTGCCATGGCCGAACGGTATACCGACCAATTATATACTCTAATTCGCCGATACAAATGATTGAGAATAAAAATAGGTACCTCAGCTGGCTTTTTCTTATCTCTAAATTCATCCGACTGACTTTAGAGTCAAATCCAGTCCTGACATCCATCCACTGAAATGTCAGTCGAAGAAATTTAAAGAACGAAGTGAGAATTCATTTTCAATAGGCATCAAATTCTTCGTTTTTACTGGACACAGATTCTCATCGGGCATCACTTCAAGCCTTTCCTTCGTTTTGTACCCATCAACAGTCTGATATGACAGGTTTCGTTCAGCGGCTGAGATCGAGCTTCGACATTGTGAAGCTCGGAGTTGATTAGCAGCCAGTAGCAATTGAAAAAAGTACTCCTTACGAGCGGAAATGCTACCTCGAACAGACCGATCTTTACGTAAAAGCATCGCTGACGCGTTTGCATCGTTCTCGCATCACGACACGATAATCCGCACTCAGATTACAGATGAAACAAAGTTGAGTCGCAGGAAAGAATTTGATGGAATTTGGATGCATTTGCGGGCGTCTCCGTTGATTTGCTTGACGCTCTGTGTCCTTATATACTTACGTCGTTGAAGGGACGAACTATCTTTTTTCAGGTGCAATTTCCGAGCTTATTGCTTGTTTTCATTTTTCAACACGATCGTGTACTGCATGCCTGCCGGTTGGGTTTGGGGAGACCACGGGTTCCTGAAAAATTTGGGAGCAGTGGACATCGCTGGCTCAGCGACTGTACATTTGGTCGGTGGAGTGTCCGGTAAATCAACAATTTGTCCGAATCGGCTGATGAGTTACACTTGTTACTAATTGCACGATGACTAATTGGTCCTTTATCGCACAAACGGGAGAATTACTCTGAAATTACTCAGCGTTTGGTTTTCGTAACAAACAAACTAATTGGAAGTGTAATTTTGATATTCATTTTAGAAGCTCATAACACAGGTAAGTAGTAGTGGTCGCCAACGTGAGGAATGCTTTCAGAGAATACATTGAATCACATATTGTACCGATACGGCTACAAGAACTTATCAAAGATGTATCGATGAATACATTAAGTAAATGATAGAAACGCGTACATTTTCATAAATTCACAGTCATATTCTGAACAACGACGAGTTTTGTATCTTGGCGAATCTCTAAGTAGATTTCATTTCAATGTCTCTAGCAACTTTGGTAATAGTAGCATCATAAACTAGTATATCAGCTTCTAATATCGAGGCAATGCACGCACAAATTCACAGGAGCAGGTTTCTACATCATTGCAAACCTGAAACGAAACTCTACGGAACTCCGGACTAATATGGAGAAATTTGAAGTGTATACTGGTCAGATTAGACCCTAAATGAGTCATCGTTGCCAGTCGCATAAATGAAGTGAAGCTAGTTGGAAGAAGCCAGATTGTGGAAAGATATAGTCATCAGCATCGGATCATCAAGCTTCGCCGTTTTATCTCACAATTTAATCATCATCATATTTGATCATTTTGTGCGGTCAAAATTGCGAGTTGATCAACGTCATTTGATTTGTACACACTTTTACAAGTCAATAATAACTTGGAAATATTTTTTGCAAGCCACATTTTCACGTGAGCTTGGGCTATGGGTAAACGTGCTGAAAGCCACTCGGAACTTGAGAAGCCTTAGTCATTCGGTTTCAAAATTCTTTTGAGGCTCATTTGATTTTCGATTGCTACAGTATGAGCTAGGAGGCACTCCAACATTTATTGGCCTCAGGCCAAGCTAATAGATGAGTTACAACGATGTTTTGGTGGATACACGGGCAAATATTGTAGCAAACTTCTTGGGCGACTACCGTGGTTTTTGAAAATAATGGAAAAGTTTGATCAAACGTCGTGTATGACGGTTCATCCCAAACAATTAGGATGATAGCTCTAGGCTAACCAAAACATTTTGATGAATCAAACACAGAAAAAGTTTGAAAAATGCACCACCAGACTGAAAGGTTGTGTCAGACTCAAGCCCACGGTTGGCACATCTTGAATCATTTTATTTGCATTTCGACACAGACAAAAGGGTCTAAATGCTCATCTTTAGTTGCACTCTGATGTGGTTATGGAATTAAATTACAACTATAATTGTGTGCGATATGCTCCAAGGTCATCATCCTTTTGTTAGGGGTTGAAACAGAATGTTATACAAAAGTTGCAGCACGTGGATTATCCGAGTTCTTTCCATGATCGCCTGGGAAAGAGCTCTTAGTAAAATGACGGGAAAGTAATTTTCGGGCCGATATAGATGCGAGTTTCGTGTTTCAGCGCTGGCGTGTGCAATAATGCTGGGCCCAAGGTTGGGCCGGTACGAGCACGGTCTGCAGCCACTACCTCTGGGATGTCCTGTCAACGCCGTCATGGGACTGTTCGTCCTCTGGTGAGTTGGTTTTGAGTACAGAAGAAAATCTCCACGATCCAGATGAGAGTCGAGAACGACCCCCCGGGTGGGTCCCATGATTTTTCGAAAATCAATCTCTTCTGAATCTTATTAACACGTTCGCTGCGGAGGCTGAAATCGATTATCTTCCTCCAGGTGCGGCGGGGCCCACCGGTGGGCCCCGCTCAATGTTATTTCCCATAAGGCCGAAATTCTCAGCACTGGGGGAAAGACACGCGGGGTCCACCGGTGGGCCTCACCGTAGCGAACGTATTAACTCAAAGAATCTTCTCAATGCTAATTTTCTTCGGCGGTTTGATTCACCAAGGATTATAACAATTAAGGAACCAGGCAAAATTTGTCCGTCCACATGCCGCATATCGGGTCGCCTTTTCGGAAGGGGTGAAGTGTAATGGGTGGGTGGATGGTTGGGTAGGGTGGTGGGTGGGTGAGTCGATTTATGGATGGATGGATGGATTGCTATGAGGTATGAGGCACAAATTATGGAGGATGAGGTATAAACACCTGTGAAGAACGAGTCATGAGTTATGAGGAACTCGAGTCATGAGGAACTCGAGTCATGAGGAACTCGAGTCATGAGGAACTCGAGTTATGAGGAACTCGAGTCATGAAGAACTCGAGTCATGAAGAACTCGAGTCATGAGGAACTCGAGTCATGAGGAACTCGAGTCATGAGGAACTCGAGTCATGAGGAACTCGAGTCATGAGGAACTCGAGTCATGAGGAACTCGAGTTATGAGGAACTCGGGTTATGAGGAGCGAGTTCTGCGGAGTCTGTGATGAGGAATGAATTATCAGAAATGAAGCATAGTCATGGGATTAGAAATGCTGGAAATAGGTCTGATTACGTGTACCTAGGCCTCATCCGGTGTAGTTTGCTCTAGTTTGGTCCAGTTGGTTTTTATTCGGTGATTGGGTGGCCGTATGAGTCATGGGAAGGTTTGTGAATCCGTGGGTGATGGGTCGATGAGTGGGTCTGTGATCGGGTGGTCGTATGGGTCATGGATAGGTGGAACAGTGGCCGTGTGGGACACGGGTTGGTGAATTGGTGGGAATGTGTTATGAGGAATTGGTAAAAGATTGTTCGATTCATTCACTGGTTACGTCGTGTGTTATTTTGGATACTCTGTGAGGCATTCCAATGTAATTGCATCATCAATTTTTTTTTTCCAATAATTAAGCGCCAGTCTAAATTTTGTTCGTCCGGAACCTTCGTATCTGGTTGCCTAAGTGGAAGGACTGAAATATCATGGATGGGTGGATGAGTGGGTAGATGGGTGGGTGGGTCCGTGGTCGGGTGGCCGTATAGGTCATGGGTAGGTTGGTGAATGATGGGTTATGGATTATGGCAATGGTACAGAGAAGTAGCGTGGAGGCACAAAAATAACGTAAATTTTTTGCGAAACTTATATCGATTTCAGCTAACCAGGGCTGCACGAGATGTAGGTCTCTGGTTTTGGTGAACAGTCTCATCCAACCCCCAAAGACGATATCTGAAGGTGTACAGTTGGATGCTTAATGGCTTTAGAGTTACAGACTTTGGTATTGCCCACAAGGGCTCATGCTAAGAAAACATAGTGGAAATAGGTCATTCATCGATGACATGTTTTAAGCTCTACAATATAAGTATTCTCAAAGTCAAATATCTTTAAATGCCAGATTCTATTGGCTTCTGATGGTTCGTGCGTTCTTATTTATATTACATGCGATGTGTGCGCATTCATTGCTTTTGTAAAGTGTAGCTGTTTTATACAGGGGACTGACTGATTTCTGGCAACGCTGGTGATGGAATGAGACGAAAGAATAGGATGTTGGCATACTTGAAATTCTCATTTGGTAACTTCAAGAAGTAAGCACCCAGTTATTGCTTGCAACGCTTTGCAACAATTTCGTTAGGTTAACTATCAGAATATTTTACTTTAATGAATTTCAAAGAGAGATTACTACATAAAATCACCAAACCACAACACTTGTCAAAACTTGCAAAGTTATACTAGGCAGTCTAGATTTAATTTGTTCAATCCAGTATAATAAGTGGTTGTATAAGGGTGGTGGGTAGGGGGTGCATGGATGAATGAATGGGTGGATTAATGTCTGGATGGATGGTTGGGGATGATAATGGGGACGGGGGTGGGAAGTACCGGGCTGAAATGGTATAGTTCGGTTTGGTTTGGTCTAGATTGGCGTTATTGAGTCAAATTCGGTCTAACCTGTTCTCATGCGGTCTATTCCTTTCTGATTAGGTTAGGTTTAGTCTAATTCGGTCGACTTCGGTCTAAGTGAGTCTAGCTCGGTCTAGCTCGGTCTGGTTCGGGGTAATTAGGTCTCGTTCGGTCTAGTTCAGTTAAATTAGGTCTAGTCCGAATTAAAGAAGTGTATTTGATCGGTCTTTGCGAGTTAAAGTCAGCTGGTACTGCTGAAATTTTTGGCACCAATCGAGAATGGATTTTTCTCCACTCTCGATCAATTTCAGAAATACCAGCTGACTTTAACTCGCAAAGACCGATCAAATATACTTCCATAATTTGAAATCCCCGCGAGTGATAAATACGATATCCGATCATATCGATCGAGTGTCATAATTAATAAAAAAAAAAAAAAAAAAAGAGTGTCATAATTAATTATATATATCTCCGGCAGAAGGCCGAAGACCTGCCAAAAGTAAAAATGGTGAGAAATCAAATAGAAATAGCGGGTTAAAATCACTTTTCTCGCAAGCGCTTAACGAAGATGAACTTTCGTGTATAAGGACGTTCTAACCATCGAACATTCGGCCACTTGAGCCGCGTGTCAGTGGTAAACTCTCATTGCTCTTCCATCACTTTGAAAAGCTCGAGCAATGAGAGAAAGTCTAATTCGGTCTATTTCAGTCTAGTATTGTCAAATACGGTGTAGTTCCGTCCAATTCGGTCTACTTTTATCTAGGTCGGTCTAATTTGGTCCTTTTTGATCTAGCTCGGTGTAGTTGGGTCTAGATCGGGCCAATTCGATCTTTATCAGTTCAGTTCGGTCTAATTAAGTCTAGTTCGGTCTAGTTTGGGGTGATTAGGTCTCGTTCGGCCTACTCCGGTCTAATTCGGTCTAGTTCAGTCTAGTATGGTCTAATACGATCTAGTTTGGTCCAATTAGGTCTAGTACAATCTAGGTCGGTCTAATTCGGTTTGGTTTGGTCCAATCAGGTCGGTCTAGTTCGGTCTAGTTTGGCCTAATTTGGTCTAGTTTGTAGTTGCTCTTATATGCACCAAGTCCGGATATCAAGTGTCAAATAATGTACACTGCACAATGAATTGAATTGACATCACTTTGATTAACCCTTTACATTCACGCCATGTAACGGAAGTTTTTCAGCCTAATCGATTGATCAAAGATATACCAGCTCAGCTAATTGAAAAGAAACTATGCAATTCCGCAATATCCATTGTTGCTTACTTGAAGTTATATCTCCACAATCAGCCAGTATAATTTGATATAATACCAATTTTACGAACTATTTTAAAACTATTTTTAGACGCCTTGAATTGATCAGCAATCATTATTTTACAACTATTCTTATTGAACTATAGAAGCATTTCTGGTGCCTATGACTTATCAAGAACATTTACAAGCCGAACGAGCGATAGCGAGTAAGGCAAAAACGCTAGTATTAATATTGAGTCAGAAAAGATTTCTATCGAACGAGCTAAGTGCTCCGTGTACAGAAGCATCAATCGGCGAGTGATGTTTGAGATAATAATCAACCAAAAGTGTACTTGAGTATCTTATTTTGTTTTTCTAGACAATTGAATTGATTCAGAAAAAAATTGCTTGTGTTTGCGAGACCCTAAATCTTCCTAGCAATATTTGTCTGATTCACTTACAAATCTACTCAGGACCATTAAAATCGCATTTAAGTGAATCTCTCGTTGGACACTCACCTCCGATGAGTGCACGGCTGCTAACCGTTGTGAAATGAGTCCATAACACAGTACCGTGCAAAAATTCGTGAACAGTGAAATCAAATTCTCTCTTGCTCAAACGTCACTAACTCGGACCCAGATCAACGTAGAGAAATTTCACGAAAAGTACTTGCAAAGAAAAGATCCGAGCGTTTTATAGTTTTTGATTTGTTCAACCCATTCTGGTGGCCCAAGCAGCTGAATTAATTTCGAGAATTTGGAAAAAAGTACGTCTTTATTCTAACAGTTGCCGTTTGGTCGCGGGTGAAAATAGAGCAATTTTACAAAGAGCATCTTATTAAAGTGCGGAAACTTGATGTTACTTCAGCTGCTTGGGCCACCAGGAAGGGCTGACAAAATAATCGATAACCATGGAGTGTCAGTATTCTCTCTCTTCTCTCAAATGCCTATTGCTAAATTTCTCTACGTTGATCTGGGTCCGAGTATTGGACATTTGAGCAAGAAAGAATTCGAATCCACTGTTCACGTGATTTTGCACGGTAGCGTAGTTCACTGGAGAGTCGCTTTGATCCCTCATCATTCCACCGATCCAAAAAAATCCGCACCAAAGTTCTAAACTGCAGCAAGGGCATTGGGTTAGAACGAAATGATCATGAACTCGGTGCAGGTGGGGCTGGCTGGCGTTCAACAGCGGGAGCACGTACGGCGTCAGCGGTCAGCGGTGGAAGTACGCGGCCCGGGCGGCCGTTTCGACGATGCTGGCCAGCATGGGGGGCGGGCTTGTCGGCCTGGGCTTCAGCCTCGCCGATCCCAACGGCATCGACATACTCAGCCAGATAAACGGCATCCTGGGCGCCCTCGTCGCCGTCACCGGTGAGTCTCGGCACACTTGAATAATTTGATCCTCCGCAGAGACGATCCAAGAGCTCACGAGCATGGCATTTGCAGGAGGCTGTTTCCTGTACAGGGCCTGGGAGGCCATATTCGTCGGCATGGTCGGCGGCTTCCTCACGTGCTACACGATGCCGCTGCTCGACAAGATGGGCATCGACGACCCCGTTGGCGCGTCCGCCACCCACGGTCAGATCTTGCCAACACCATCCCCGTGACCATCCCTATAACGAGAGTGGGCCCCGATCGAGCCCAGTCTCGCTCGGTTCACTCGAGATACACTAATTTGACGCTAATCCGACGGGGAAAGTTCGCTGTCGGGACTACAGCGGTCCTTGGTTCAAGCCCCCATAACATCGGTGTCAGCTCCTTCTCATGCCATCCTCGCCCTTCTTCAAAATTTTATATTTTTACCTCGTGCCTCGTGACGCTAGACGCAAACATGTGCCACTTGGAAAGAACTCACGATATTTGTCACGCGATCTTTCTTTAATCAATGTGCTATCAAAAATGCAGGTATAAGCGGTTTCTGGGGTGCCGTAGCGATCGGAATTTTTGCCGATAACCCATATCCACTCGACACGACCAGTGGTCGCATGGGATTGATCAAAGGTACGTAGAGCGGAGGAGAGGCAGGAAAATTGGACCCGCACGTTCAAATTGTGTTGCCATGCCAGGAAATCATTCAAATGACGCAAGGCAAGTAAAAATTCGATACGATTCTCGCGCAGGTGGTGGCTGGGCCCTACTGGGAATTCAAACTTTGACAGCCGTGATTCTGACCGTTTGGAGTTTCACATCGTCAACAATTCTTTTATGGGTAATTGAGTCCCTCAAACATGCAAAATCAGTGCCAACCTCGTAACTTTGTGGAGAATAACTTTTATTTTCATCTCAATCTACATTCAATCGTTGGCTACAGGCGATAGATAAAATAATACCGATAAGAATGGACGCGCACGAGGAGCTGCTCGGTGCGGACTTGGTGGAGCATAGAGTGCGCCATACACAGGTACGCAATTGTCTTAGCTATTTACAACTTATATCGTTCAACGTGCTCGACCTTATGTGGCTATAACTCTGTAGTTATCATAATAATACTTGACAAAGAGAGCAATACATAGTGGTAATTTACAATTCATCGGTGCTACATTGCCTGGCTATTACACCGTGACAATAATTTCACCGCAGATCGGAGTCAGCCGGGCCATATCTGCCCTCCATCCACAAGATAAGAAGTTCAATCTGCTAAGTGTCCCCAGTATCGGAACCAATCCAGGTATGAATGAGTGAACCATGAAATTCACATCCAGAGGTGCTTAAATCATCCAAATATCCTTTGATGAAAAATAGTAATGAGTTCTATGTGGGGTGGAACGCCACTACCCTTCTTGAAGTGACTTGAATCGATCTTGGAGTTCGACGAGAATCGATCTTGGACTAATATCACACACTGTGTGTGTGATATTTGTCGAACGATGACAAGTAGACTCTAGCGAGTCTACACTCATAATTTTAATAGAATAATAACAAATTCAAATAACGCACTAATAAGATCCTCCAATAGTGCTTGTTGAGGTCAACGGAAATAGTTGACGAAACGTAGCAAATACACAGATTTGCCAAAATGATTGTGCTTTAACATTCTTTGCACGAGCCCCGATAGTCCTCCAAGATCGATTCAAGTCACTCCAAGTATTAGCCAACGGGGACGATTCAAGTACATTTACAAGTTGTTACTACCCTTCAATCGATAAAATACGGTATTTTTGTCAGTAACTTTGGAAAGTGCTACGAGAAAACGAAAGGCTCCGATTTCTCGCAGCGCCACTAGGCAGAAGAATCAATGTTATACTTGGGTGCCAGCTTCGAAAATTTTGTCTGGCAGTCTCGACTAATGGGCAGCCCCGGGCCAGACGAATTCAGTCAATTTCAGATGTTCTAAAAATTGCTTCGGTATCCTAGGAACCATTTCTCATCGCGGTTCCACTGGAAAACCCTGACGACATTATCTACAAGACAAGAGTTCATCTGTATGGTTCCAAAATAATCTCCTGTAAACCCTGGTAGAAATTCATCCTATTGTAACACATTATTAGCCATAAAATGGCCATTTTCAGCCAAAATTGGCCAAAAATAGCCATTTTGTGTCTCTTAATGTGTTACATCGAAGTAAATTTCTACCAGGGAAGTGATCATCGACTGAAACAGTCTTCAAAATTTCGATTGAAAAAATCTGCTGTAGACTCATACTGTTAACGTTCTTGTCCGAGATCGCATCTATATTGTGAATTAACAATTGTCAAACATCATTCTACAAAAACAGCAATTGATCCATTGTGAATTTCTTCAACGGGAGCTTGGATATTCAATCTTCTTACTATTTGAGTGACATCGTTCAAAATATTCTGAGTTGATACACATTTCACAATATAGCACTGATTGACTCAACCAAGAAGGGCCTCTCTTCTCGGTTTTTTGTCTATTCAACTATTTAGACGTTCAAGCATTTATTTTATAGCATCTCAAAAATATCACAGACGATCGATGCGATGAACGGTAAACTCTAAACGATATACTGAATATGAAAATTAGTCGTAAGCAGATATTTTTTGATAATTCAAATGAGTCGGCTTATGCTACAGAAGAAAGTACAATAACCATGCACTCACTCGATTGATTGGCCTGTCAGATGAGTTTTTACAAAAATCAGTTGGATGGCCAAGCTATTTTTTCTTCTTTCAAGTTTTTTCATTCCATATTGTTTAAACTGCAATAACGCAAACTATTAGAGAGAATCACAGGAAAAAAACACCGGGATCGTTATTGAAGATTAAATGCTCACAAGGCGTCGATCAATATAAACAAACTACTTTTTTCAGGTCACGATTCTTTCATAATAAAATTCATACGCAAGAAACGTTTGGAGGATAGGCTAAAAATGTTTCAACCAACGCCTCCTTTAAAGGTGGCCAATACTCCGGTACAGAAGAAACAAGTTGCACCGATCAGTCTGAAAAACTTGGATTCATCAAAAATTGCTTGGATTGATTGAGATGTGAGTCTATATAGCTACAAATGCATGCGCAGATTCAAGTGAACTCCACTTGCAGCCATCGAGTAAATTTTGCAAAGACCCGATTGTGAGCCTCCTCTCTCTCTCTCTCTCGCACTTTCTTCCACACTTTACAAGATTAACAGTTTTCAACACCTAATGTCACACGAATGATATGGATGTATCTCATGCACTATTAATAAAATTACTTGTATTAATGATAAGTCTACAAATTACAAATTTCGCGTCTAGCTAGCTCATATGTATGTGAAGCGCATCAATTTAATTGATGAAAGCTCGGAGGGAATGTGAAAAATCATTTCTACAATTCGCATTGCTGCGTTATTGCTTCTTTTTTTCATCGCGCTTCATCACACAGGGGCGAATACACCGAAATGCGTGATAAATTCTTACAGCGACTTGCAGAAGTGCGTTTGTGCTGGCGAGACTCGGTATACGTGAGAAATAATTTTGCTCCATCAAAAGCCTTATATTAATGAAACTTCGTTTTGAATTTAACCGCTTTCAGTCGGTGCAGTCCTACGGGGATGCATGTATGTACATACTCGAGTGGACATCATGGGAACTGATTTAGATCTACTCCAAAAAACGACTCGAAAACTCCTCAAGTTTCAACTACAAATGTGTATTATACTGGAGGAACTTGTCCGTGCAATTTTGTCTAACTTTTAGTACACGGACATACACACATTCAAGCATACACATATTTATTGTTCGTACGTATCGAACGATATTCATTGGCAGGCTGGTATTTATTGAGTTAAGCTCGAATTTTAGGGTTGCCACAATCTAAAAATTTTTCAAAACAGACACGGGTGATTGTGTTGATGTGATGAACTCCTTTCGATTTTATTCCGAACAGGCGAAATGATGTTCAGAAACATTTTCTAATGGGAATCAGTGTTGGTTCACGAAGTACATTGTAAAAAATGTTTGGCAACAACCCCAATCATCTGACTTCAATCTTCATGAACCACGTGCATCGACGGTAGTTCTCAACCAAAAGTACAGTAATAAGTATTACCGTCGAACCGGATATCTTTGGTACACGTGGTTAACGTTTCCCAGGAGCAAAAAAGAGGATTCCTACGTATCAGAACCGATAGCAGCTTTCGATTGCCGTGCTGCAAAATTCGTTTGGTTGCCTCTGAAGCGTTGTGGAAGTGTACCAAATTTATCCCACGTGCACAAAAGATACCCGGTTTGACGGATGCCTAAGTGTAGATTTGAGGTGATAACTTGGAATTCTGTATTCTGTCAATGCAGAAATCATTTATTACTGTGGATACTTTTCAATGTGGAGTAAGATTCAACCTTTGGAAAGAATCCTATGGAAAAATTTCTACATCAAATGCAGTGTCTTTCACAAAATTCTTGCGGGAAAAATGCCTCTCAAACTTCAAATTGGGAGGGGACGGATATCTGGGAAAGCTATCCCACTGTAATTCCTTCCAATTGGATGGAAGGCTTTCCTTCTTTCAGAGAAATTACGAGTGCACCGATTCGAAATCACACCATGCGCGGAATCACTCCGCGAAGATCATTTGCGAAATTCTTTCAAAATCTGAGGTACTACATAGGAAACTGTAATGAGTGCACTGAATTATTTCACTTCTCCCACAAACTTTTTGATTCTCATACTGCAAATAGTGGTTAAATAGGAAATTTTCCTCGAAATTTTCTGAAATAAAGCATGTACAAGCACTATTTCAGTGTGCAATGTGATACACGGACAAACAAAATAAGATCTTGGAGGGTGCATTTATAATTATCAAGAGCCCAACTAATATGCCTTTGTCCTGGTAGGATTGGTACAGGACGCAACATTCTGAAGCTATCGACCGTGTTATCACCATTCAGCAAGAGACAAAAATGATTGCAGGTTCTGTAAAAGACAGATTTGCAATCACGTACATCTAGCTCGTGATATCGAAACATGCATGTGCTGCCGTATTCTGACTTTTTAGAACGGCGCGATGTTATTCCAGTAAAGAAAGAAATGAGTTCTGGATGAGGAAATGAATAAATTTTTTTGATTGACACCTTATGAAAAATTAAAATCATGAAGAATGAACCACAGAAATTATATTGCGCAGTAGAGCGCAGAATATATGATTGACTAGAGCACGAAAACGATGTTGCATTTCGAATTGAAACTCTACAAGCGCATTGAGGTAAAATATCTAAACCCATTTATATATGCCTTCAAATTCAATTGCTCACAAGATGATTTAATCAAATAAAAAATCGCTATTCCTTTGTATACCAACCAAAATTTTGATATTATGGGCAAGACACTAAGCACAAAGTTGGAGATTACATATTTTTCATGATAACTTAATTCTGAATATTGCGATAATAAAAAGAGGCGTAATCCACAAGCTGAAATACGAGTGCGTTGTTATGTATACAAATGATCTCAAAACTCGAACATGATTGACATGTCATTCATGACACTCGAACCTCGACTTCGATTGGCAAATCCCCGAAACAGGTGTCAGTGGCGATGAAAATGGAAATATTGATCATGGAGATGAGCGACCCTTCGAACCGTGAGGCGCCACTTATAAAAGTGGGCCGCCGAGACGACTGTCGCCAAATATTCAGACAACGCAGGGCTACGTAGAAAATTGCATGCCCCAACTCCTGAGCATCTACTGGCAAATGGAGATGTGGAATAGTTATGAATTACTGCGAATGGTCTGGTAACGGTGGACGTTGAAGAAGTTCCTGATGGGGCAAGTTTCGATACGTTGCGCGGGTACGATCCGTTCACATTGATCTTATCTTATTGTAATCTTCCTCGTGACATCTCAATACGTTTAGGATTGTCCCAAAAGCCAAAGATTCAATAATGTCATCGTTTCAGAAAATGGATGAGGGAGTGTCAAAAGTTGAGGAAAGATCAACGGAGCCACGAGAAAAATGTTCCCGCTGTATCCGTCGCAACGTCACCAATAGGGTCAAGCATCAAAAGAAAGGTTGTATCATTTCCCAAAGATGAGGGCGAAACCAGACAAGATGAGGAAAGATCTCCACCGCTTGGGCTGCAAAAAATGAGTATTCTACTTTCCGGTTTAGATTTGACTCGTTAAACGATTCTCACAGAATCGGTGTTGAGATCGCACCAACGTTTTAACGAACTTAGCTTCTATACAAGTTCTACTAGAAATTGTTGTTTCATTTAGTAACCGTGCCAAGGTGACGGAAGTGAAACTTATTCCCTCCGTACAAGAAACAGTGGTTCAAAATGAATTTTCGACATGTTTCCTGTACAATGTAACGAAAAATAATCATAAATAAAATTATGAAATCTCGCTCAAAAAAGGTAATATGTGTACAACTCTAATACTACCAACGATTTTCCTGCGAAATTCCTAATTATTTTGAGATGTACGCATTTAACAAGGAATTGCACGATTTGCAAACCTATTTTTTCATAATTGAAGCACAACAAGCCTTAAATTACTTAAATTTAACCAGATTACTCAATGATAGCCCATCAAGTTCACAAGGATATACATTCATACAACTGATTTCTAAGCAAGTACGCATCCACGCCAATGTTCTGCCACGAGAACAAGCTAAAGCTATTCATTTCAAAAGCTAATAAAATACATGGCACCGATCAAAATACTCTCCTTAATTTTCTCCTTCATATCCAAGATATACTCCACTTATGCTTAAAGATAATCAAATTGGATCTGGAAACACCCTTCAGTCATACGTTTTCAAGCAAGAGGAGAAAATTTTAGAGTCATGATCAATCCTTACATTATACTGCTGTCGGCCCATTGGGTAACATCCGTTGATAAGCCATGGTAGTTTTTAACACCCTTGAGGACTTCATCTGCTGTCAGCACAAATTCATAATTTTGATACTCTTTCTCATTTCGTTGGGTACTTCCAACCGGCACAATCAGTTCTAGATTCTGGAAAAGAGTACGAAAAAGCTGGTAGATATGACTTCCCAACATAACTTGAGGTAAGAAGATGGATGATACTCACAACAAGATGCTCAAAAGCTTTCATGATGACTGGTTGTTGGACGGATTCAATATTAGATGCTTGATTTGCAAACTTCAAGTATCGGTTTAGAACTTTTTGGAAATTGAATGGTTCCCCATCATAAATTTCAGTTTCATGCTTGATGGCTATCAACTGAAATTAATAAGGAATGGTGTCCATCAAGTTTCACATGCTCAGATAATTACATCTGGCACCTTTCTGTTACAGAAAGTTGGTGGTGCAGTTTTCCTCTTTCAATTTCATCTACTTACCAGACACATTTCTAAGACAGTCAGACCCTCTAAGACTAGTGTTTTGTCATCTGGTGACATGAGTTTACTAGCTCTTACAAAATCTTCATATACTAACTCACGATGATCAAGACCAATGAAAGAAATCAGAACAGCAAGAAAATGTCTAAATTTCCTCTCTGATCGATCTTCATTGTGCATTTGTTTCAATATCTTGATAATTCGCTCATCCTCTGCTAATTCCCTGACTTTTTTATTCCACAATGCTCTAAATTTGGGACTTATATTTGGTACTTTTTGTTCAATCTCATTGACATTCTCATCATCAGGTAGACTGAGTAGGTCTTGAAACAACTCCAGTCGATCTTCAAAGGAAGAAACTGGTGATTCTGACTCTGATGTTTGTCCAGGGTAAAGAAAGATTTGCCTGTGCGAGAATCGCGACTTGACTCTTTTTTCAAGTAATTCTATCACATCCAATCTGCATGTGATACCAATGACACATATTGGAGCCTGAAACATTTGAAGATTAGACAGTCAGCTATGGAGGTTCAAAATAGAGAGATTCATGATCTAAGCCTACTGAAGTTGATACCTTACCTGAGCTGATTGGGCAACATCAAAAAGATTATAAAGCAATGTTTGATTCTGATGTGCACAAAATAAGTCAAACTCATCCAGGATGAATATGACGGGTTTACTACGTTTTTTGTCACCAGATTTCAAACTTTCCAATAGAAAACTCAAGTTTTCTGCAAATGTTCCAAAAACTTTATTCCCAACCACATTCTCTAACTGCATCTGTCTGGTTGCATCCTTCAAAGCAAGTTTGTCATCAGTATGAACTAATCCATTGAGATTCACAATCAGAGCATTGTCCTCAAAGTTTTCCAGGGTAGATAGTTCCCTTAGGACACTATTGATGAGCTGTAAATCGAGAAAAAAGGATGATGGGTTTGTATCCACATATAAGATTCCGTAAAATCAGTTATCCAGTCATAACTCACGGTTGTTTTCCCACTGCTTCTAGGACCAATCAACAAGAGGGAGTTGCTCTCTCCCATCTCTACAGTTCGTTTGACCAAGTCAAGAACATGTAGCCGTTCTTTGAGGTGATGTCTAAATTTTGTCTCTGGGCTCATTATTTTTCCTTTCAAATGCCTTCTAGCTATTGTGATATCGCTTTCGTTGTCAAAGTTAATGTTCATGCTCTTTTTTTTATTCATCTTGTAAGTGGGACTGGAACCTGCAAGGAATCAGTGAATCGGATGA
Source organism: Eretmocerus hayati (assembly GCA_029851415.1). Classification (NCBI taxonomy): domain Eukaryota; kingdom Metazoa; phylum Arthropoda; class Insecta; order Hymenoptera; family Aphelinidae; genus Eretmocerus; species Eretmocerus hayati. The sequence continues at coordinate 190,858,277 of CM056742.1, read as the reverse complement.
TTCCAGATATGAAAAATATGACAAGAATCAGTTCAATGTACTGATGCAGCTTTCTAACTTAAAAACGATATTGAAATTCTATAGGTGTGAGCTTTTCCAACAGTCCATACGACCATTGGCTGTAAAAATACTGAACTGTACACAGTTCATGTACATGTACAAGAATTATTGTGGGAGCTATATAATAGCCAATGATACACATCCATGATTGAGTTGTAATGTTGGAGAAAACATTCTAAACGTATTATTATGATCTAGAAGAAGTGTAAGATGTGGGTCGCGGCTATAGATGTAACACAAAAAATAAAAGCTCGTGGAAATATCCTGGTGTCGCAGAAGGGACGTACAACTTACCTAGCTATGGACGCTTTGGTAGAAATTCTCTGGAGAAACAACAATTGACTCGCACCGCACAGAAAGAGTAATAGCTAATACAGTTGATCGTGAGAATAATTACTATTCAATTGCTCGAAAGGCCAAAAAGCGAACACTGCTGAATGCGTTGTATTTTCAACGCTGTTCAACGCGATCGAAGGGGTTGAAAAACACGGACATGCAGTAAACGTCAAACATAAGCTGCTGCAGAAAAGTGCAGGAAAGCAGACCCCGTGGAACCTACGTCATTCAACTACCTAGGAAAAATCTGAAAAAATTCATACTGATCAATTACATTAGCCTCCACATGGAAATCATGTCCGCAAAATTACCTCCACTTTAGTTTATTTATAATAAATAAAACAACAATTGCGTTACTCCGACGGTGATAACTCCTCACAGGTGTACTTCAGAGCCATGGTTGTGGTGTCGAATAATTACTCCAGCGCCAATAAAATTTCCTCCACCTTTACATTCCATCAAAATTGATTAATTTGTTTATAATCAACGATAAACATCATTCGGATATCGAGCCTCGTCAGATGGCTACTGCGCATGCGTCGCCCAGCAGAAGAGATCTCTCTGAGAGACTCTCGGGCATCTGGCGATAACACGGCTGCCGCATCGCGGCCGTATTCTCTATACGTGCTCCGGGACTAATAACCTCACGTACGGCGACTGGCGCGAGTAAAAATTCGCGCAAATCAGCGCAAATTGCACCCGTGCGAAAATAGTTTCGCGGGCGTATAACTGGCATGCCCGTGAAACTGTATTGATTTTCGCTGCGAGCATTGTCTTCTAGACTTTTTGGCGAAATAAGGGAAATAAAATATAAATCTACACGCGCGTGTGTTTGCGCGAATTTTTACTGTAATAAGATGCTCAATTTAACAAACATCCTATTTGTGAGAATCGGTTCGGCTCATTCGTGGCATGAAACAATACATATTTATACTCTCTGAACTCGAATCTTAGATAATGTGAGCAAATGCTATGAAAACAAAATATTTTCTAAGTCGAGTCGTATATGGGTATAATCGCGATGACTTACCCATTTTGTGTCCAAAAATTCAGAAATTGAATATTGAGTCTACGCCTGTCTGGGTCGACTCTCTCCATTTCTTTTTGCATATTGAGCAATAATATATCATAAAACGTAGACAGAACGTTTTTTGTAACGTTTTAGGACGGTATATGTGATTATCACATGTATAAGGCATAGGGAAAGAAGTGCATGGAACTAACATTTGCGGTTTTTGACGTTGTTTTGTCTAGCGAAGAATCCTGATGCGATGGGACCATATGACCTGGAAAATCGTGTTTAGATGGTTGATTTGAGTCGGAAATATATGCTCCGGAGCACAGAATTCCATTCCTCCATCTTTTTCGTGCTATCAAAGTATTCCAGGGAACAGCTTTTTGGATGCACGGAACTGACATGCATGAAACTGACAATTCACCCTAAAATTGCTCGCAAAAATAACAGAGTCGCCATAGAAACTTCTCCTTGTAGATTTCATCTATTCCCACCATACTTTATCGAAAAAATTGTTCCCGCCCAGATAAATTGACTTCTAGTGGGGTAACATGGTATGCACGAAACTGACAAAGTTATAATTATATGGCCAATTTTCGGTACATGCAGCACTCGAAACTTTGAAACTAGATTTTTTTCCGTCCTGAGATTTGATTATTTGAACCATTTCCTCGAAATTTTGTCCCCTACAAAGTGATATAAACTTAAATTAGCATACGCTGTGCGCATTCGAAAAAGTTCTCATTTTTAGTGAAAATCCCATAACAAGATTGAGGCACATGGCTTGGGGACTAAACTACGAGTTCTGGACATAAAACCTATGAAAAATGGTTGGTTCAACATTTTACTTCGAGGAAAAAATTTGAGCATACTCTTAGCGATTCTTACTTTGGCGCTAGTGCTGGAGGTATACGTCGATCTCCAAACGTAACAATGCACGGGACTGACATTTCGACCCTTAATTTTTACAAATAAAAAAGAGGAGTGAACGAATCGATCTCGAAACTTATTCCCAAGTGTAATTCAACAGAATACATGTAGAATAAAAATTGAAAAAAAAAATTTTTTTAAACACGCTTTTATTACACAAGTTGGATCAGAAAGAAAAACGACTCAAAGGAAAAAATAATTTTCCCTACCAATGTGAAACTTATCCTCATATTATGAAAACTCCCAGGGTATGTAGTGGAATACAATGAGATTTTCCCCAACAGAAGATGGGCATGAAAGGTAGGGAAAATTATTTTTTCCTTTTGAGTCGTTTTTCTTTCTGATCCAACTTGTGTAATAAAAGCGTGTTTGAAAAAATTTTTTTTTTCAATTTTTATTTCTTCTTTTTTAGTCATAAGTTATTCCTACTAAAATTGCTATGGATGGGATCAGACTGAATTTGAATTTTAAGTTTATTTCTCGGAACTATTCTGAATAGTTTTTCTAAATAGAAGTTTCTGAAACTTTCATTCAAAGTCAATACCGAATAAGTAGTATTATCACTCAAGCGGTTACCCATGGATCATGCTCGACAAAACGCTTGGATAATTTCTGAAGTATTGTTAAAATGTCTCTCAGGCACATATGTATAGAAAATGGGCAAAGATATGTCAGTATAGATTCTCATAACAAGTCAAATTCTGAATTCATGACTTAGATATGTCACTGTCATCTTAAATCACATTCCAGGTTGAAAAAGCTGTTCCATCAGTCGTTTGGATATCTTTTTGAGTCTTTTCATGATACCCTCAATGTGCTTGACGAGTTCTAACTTACATTGATTAAATGTATATAGGAAGCAACCAATTTTAAGGCATTCATTCAACTCCTTAAGAAACAGGGATGTTCTATGAGAGAACTGATTCCACATACATTGCTGGTAATTACCAATGACTTGAAAGTAAAGATTTTCACCAGTCGGTTGACATTTGTTGGGCGATACTTGATCACAGCGTGTCACCACCTAACTATCATTGGAGAACAAGAATGTTGTCAAAGAATATACATCAGGACACAATTTCACTGATTGTTCTCTTAAACACTATAAGCACTTTTGTAGTCTATCGACTTTTTTGCCAAGTAACCAATCTGGACTTTGAATAAGTGCCCTAGATTCGCTGTTGAAAGGGAGCATAACTGCATCATCATTCTTCATATGATTCTTTCGCTGGAGCTAAATGGCATGAAGCCATCACACACTGTAATATATTTTCAAATATATTTTGTGTGGTAGGGATAACTAGTCGTGTGAAGAGAAGTGTATCCATACTCATCCCTGGTTCGACCACAAAGAAAGTAAGTTACAAGAACTTTGATCAAACTTGTTCACAATCATCACAAAATCTTTACGACAAACCATATGAAATATTCAAAACTGACAGCGGAGCTGTCAATAATGCCAATGAACTTTGGTGACACAAGGGAGCGAAAGTGAATGTTTGGTGTAGAAGTGATTTTAGGTGACAAGACCAATCTATATTCGTTGCCAATGATGAGCATTCTCAGTTTCTACTTCATCTCTCTTCTCTGATAACCACGACACAATTATCACTACTCCCTTTCCACCATGATTATCACGGGAAAGCAACCAAAAGCAAACAGAAAATTCCTGGCGCGAGGATGCCGTCCGTGTCCAGGGTACCTCAACTCTTATGGGAGCCGTGGCCGGCCGGTAATTAGTTCTTGTCCTACTCACTTGTCTTATAGGAGCCACTGTCGCGCTTGTGATTGGTCGAAGCATCTCGGCCCCGCCCACCGCGGGAATAAGAAAGTTGGTGGTTGAATCCGTAGGTCGTGGGTTCGAGCCTCATAGAGGACAAATTTTCTTTTTCCTTTTTCATTTTTTTATTATTTTTATCAAAGCTGAATACTATTCTGAGGAATATATTTCAATGATCGAGTTCCCATGTGGAATAAATATATTTTGAATTTCATAAATAAAGTATTATTACATGACAGATGGTTGTATAATCGGAAAGTGGAACCAAAGTCAATTGAAAATATCTCTCAGGTTCTTCATGTTGAAATATGATTAAATATCTCAATTAAGTATTTCAATTTTGGAGCGTTGAGAACGGAAAAATATTGCGATAAACCGCAATATTCTCCTGTAGTCTTTGTAAAAATAAGTTTGTATCTATTCAGATAGACAGGTATTCTTTTTAAAAAATCACAGAGCCTTTACTTGCCTTTTCCTCTAAATAGACCATCATCTCAAGTTGTAGCAATAAATCTCAAGCTAGATTCCAAATCCCAAGCACCCCGGAGGGGCCGACTGACATATGGAACATACGAACCAATATACGTATCTCGATAACTGGCTCAGATGGTAGAGTGTCGGATTCGTAGGTAAGGGATCGTGGGATCGATCCCCATGCAGGGCAATTTTTTTTTCTTTTTATTATCATAATTGTCTCCTCCCTCAATTTTGTTTGATAAATTTTATGAAAGAATGCCTCGTCATGTTTTTTTAAAATTCAATCATGCTAACTTGGATCCCAGCTGCGAAAAATCCAGTATCGGGAAGAATTTATTGAAAAATTTCCAGTTTCTCAATTCGTCTGGTACTATTCAATGATGGGAAAATTTGAAAAGTTGTGTCTTGAAAAATCATATCGTGCTCTATAAAAAAGTAACTTGTGAGGTAATGTTTGAAATTGATATTTATAAGGCCATCAAAAAAGGTAAAAGGCCTCGTTCGAAAATTTCACGCTACCGCAATCATTCGTGTTCAAGAATCACAGGTGGGTTGTTGAAATGGAAAGATTAACAGTCTCGAGTGCCAATCATAAGGTAAGTGTACCCAACTTGCCCCCATTAAGCCATTTTCTTGATAACGTTGATCTACCTCACCAATTATCAACGTGTTTTACCCTTAGTTACCCTGGTGGTAGTATTTTGGCACAACCCCCATTTGATTAACATGGCGTGACGTGGCACCAGGGTAATTAAGGGTTTGGCTTACTTTTGAAGCTTCTTTCAAGACCTTTGAAATGAATCCAAGTATGTTCAAATTCAATCAACTGGAGCCGAGCTGTCTTAATTTTCTCAAAAAGTGATTTCTTAGAGTTTACAAAATGGTGTACCCAACTTGCCCCCATTAAACCATTTCCTCAACAACTCTCGTCCACTTGAATATTTTCCAACGTATTTGAGTTTATTTTGAAGCTTGTTTTAGGACTTTCAAAACGCCCTAAGCTACATCTAATTTTGATGAATTGGAGCTGAACTGTCTCAATTCTTCCAAAATAAATGATAAAAATCGGCGATAGAGTGTTTTTATCGCCGTGCACGCACATTTGGAGTTTTTCGCCGGTCCAAAACACTCTTTCCGACCTACTTTAACGCGATGAACATGTTCTGAGTGGTAAAAAAAGTCGTACTGCACGGCTTTTTGAGATAAACATATGGGGACATGTTATAAGTACACTCCGATGTTGGCATCCTTGTTTACAAATCGTCTCCGTGCTCTGCACATAAAACAGCTCCATATTCAAATTTTGCAATTTTGAAAAATGGATTTTGAAGGTCTTGAAACAAGGAATCGAATGCGCTAAGATACGTCGAGATTAGTTGAACTCAAAAAATCTGGCGCCGATTTTACTGAAGGCGATTCCCTCGGTGCTTTCTTAGCTAAGCAATCACGAAAAATAGAAAAATCACTTTAGATTTTCTGGAGAACGTAGGAATGATTCGGGGTCGACGCAAACTACTTACTTCCTCATATTTTAACTTAACAAACGTGAAAAAAAATTTCCGGGAGGCCAAAGATCGCCCATCCCCGAGATCGGCATATGGGGGCAAGTTGGGTACAGAGGCAAGTTGGGTACACTTACCTTATATGATGTAGATGATCGAAAAAGATGGAGAACACAGTTATTAGACCTCAAAAAATATCCTTGCGGGTTTGGCGCCCTATTTTAGTCTTAAAATCAGCAAATGCACGATTTTCTCTTTTTTTATTCATTTTCCACGCGTATAAGACCCAATTAATGAAATACTACAGACACATGCTTCGTTTTTTCAGCCCTTCAGCCTAATTTTACTTCAAATTTGACATTTGTATCGGATTCCGCGTCAAATTTTACATACGTCATACATCGAAAACCACATTGAACAAATGGGGTTCCGATGGAGGGCAGGCTTATTACACTGCACGACAAAATTTTGTATCAGAAACAGTGCATTGACCTCACAATGAATCTCCCATGTGTTTTTCGACGTAGCAACCGAATCCGACCTTAGTTTTACACCGAGCCGTCAAAAGACTCTTTTTAAATCATAAGATATTGATCATCTGAAAAACGGCGTTCTCAGCGTTTTTTTTTCTTGCTAATTTGTAGATACATGGTTTCGATGGTGCATCCTATGTACGCAGAGCGTATCCAAACTATCGTTTTTCACGTATATTGATGACCTGATAGTTAGTATTTTAAAAAGGCTAGTACGCGTTCGAGTACAAGGATACACCATCAAAACCATGTATCCACAAATTAGCAAAAGACCGCTGAGAACTCTGTTTTTTTGACGATAAGTATTCTGTGATTTGGAAAGATTCTTGGCGTCTAGGGGCAAAACTGGGGTCGGATTCGGTTGCTGCGTCGAAAATTATACGTATGAGTCATTGTGAGGTGATTGCATTAATGCAGTTATTGACCTAGCAACATTTGTTTCTGATCCAAAATTGAGTCGTGCAGTGTAATGAACCTGCCTAGATCCATCGGAACCCCATTAGTTTATTACGGTTTTCGACGTATGTAAAATCTGACGAGGAATCCGATACGAATGTAAAATTTGCGCTAAAACTAGACTAAAGGGCCGAAAAAACGTTATGCAATAAACTACTTTTTGAGGATCTGCTGTCCTTTTTCGGATTCGAAAGTGTTTTATTAGTAAAATCCAGCTCTTTACACGTCGAAATATGTGTCTGGAATATTTTATCAATTGGGTCTTATACGTGTGAAAAATGAATCAAAAGAGAGAAAATTGTTCATTTGCTGATTTTAAGAACTAAATCAGTGTTCCCCACCTTCTTCGATCATATACACCAAAAACCTGGTGATATTAAGAAGAATGACTCGGATATATCTTTGACGCTCTTCCAGCCTACGACTATTCGTCCCAAAAGCATTTGGTAGATGCCGATAAATAAATCGAATCGTATGAAAATGTAGTAAATCATGTCTTTCAATGATTTTTTTGATAAAAATTCCTCAACAATGATTGGCACTCGAAATTGAACATCTTTTCGTTTTAACAACCCACCTGTGATCCTGGAACATAAATGAGCGTGGTAGCGTGAAATTTTCGAACGAGGCCTTTTTCGATGGCCTTATAAATATAAATTTCGAACACTACTCTACAAGTTACTTTTTCATAGAGCACGATATGATTTTTCAAGGCAAAACTTTTCAAATTTTCCCATCTTTCAATAGTATTAGACGAATTGAGAAACTGGAAATAACTGGAAATTCTCCCCGAAACTGAATTTTTCGCAGCTGGGATCCAAGTTAGCATGATTGAATCTTAAAAAAAAACATGACGAGGCATTCTTTCATAAAATTTATCAAACAAAATTGAGAGAGGAGACAATTATGATGAAAAAAAGAAAAAAAATTTGCCCCGCGCGGGGATCGATCCCATGACCTCTTGCTTTGGAATCCGACACGCTACCATCTGATCCATTTCTCGAGGTATGAAAAGTGGTTCGTATGTTTCATATGTCAGTCGGCCCCTACGGGGTGCTTGGGATTTGGAATCTAGCTTGAGATTTATTGCTACCATGTATTGCTACAACTTGAGTTGATGGTCTATTTAGAGAAAAAACGAGTAAAAGCGCTGTGATTTTCTAAAATTAATACCGGTCTATCTGAATAGATACAAACTTATTTTTATAAACCTATAGGAGAATCTTGCGGTTCACCGCAAGGTAAATGGAATTTCAAAATAAAGATTCAGAATGAAACACACGAAATGATGCGATTTTGTATACGTATGTACAGTGTTAACCAACATCGACACGTAGTATATGCGACGATCGCGCGGTTCAAAAAGCGCGCTACCACGACGAGGGAAGGGAAGGAGACGGTGGGCGGGGCTTATTTACCGACACACTGCAGGTCTCCCGGTCCATATTTTAACATTGAGTTGAGGTACCCTGTCCGTGTCCCGGGCGACGATCACGAGGAAAATCGGGGGCACTCGGGGCCCGCAGCACGGGCTCTTATACGGCAGCCGTGCTATCGCCTGATGCCCGAGAGTCTCTTCTTCTGCTGGGCGACGCATGCGCAGTAGCCATCTGACGAGGCTCGATATCCGAATGATGTTTATCGTTGATTATAAACAAATTAATCAATTTTGATGGAATGTAAAGGTGGAGGAAATTTTATTGGCGCTGGAGTAATTATTTGACACCACAACCATGGCTCTGAAGTACACCTGTGAGGAGTTATCACCGTCGGAGTAACGCAATTGTTGTTTTATGCATTATAAATAAACTAAAGTGGAGGTAATTTTGCGGACATGATTTCCATGTGGAGGCTAATGTAATTGATCAGTATGAATTTTTTCAGATTTTTCCTAGGTAGTTGAATGACGTAGGTTCCACGGGGTGGAAAGCAGGATCCAGCCGGTCATAAGAACGCGTGCGCGTAAATATGATATATGTATATATATATATAAGAAATATCGAATCGTCTGCTCGGCATGCCCCTGAGCACTCAGAGCAGTGCAGGAAGGCGGGACTAATGAGTGCGGGACATAAAATGCAGATCGAGCAAATGTGAGAAGAGAACCAGTGAAACTGTCATCGAGGAGGCATATAGAGTTGATTCCCTTTGACGTCTGTGCAAATGTAAATGAATATTATAACCCCTGACCATCATCTTTGCCTCAGCGATCAGCCTTCCAATCATTAGGTGAAAAACTCCATCTGGCTCTACTAATTTCTTGACTGTAATTCCTGGTAACATAAGGAGTTTTGCACTAAACAGCAAAATGGAAAAACAAGATTCCAAGGCAGAGGACAAAACTGAATCATGTAAGGTTCTATTCAAGAAAAGAACTATCCGGAAGCAGGTGGCCAGAAGACGAGAAAGGGATGATGATGGTTAGTCACAGAGAAATCTTTCTTTGCCTTATCAGGTTATATTCATTGTTATCTTCTAAGATGATTCCTGAACCTTGATTTGTTAATCAACATGTATCACTCCTCTCATAATTTCGTGCATGTGATCGACCAAGATATAACATCATCAATTGTAACACTCATTTTACAGACAGCAGTGACGATGAAACTGAAGTAGTGAAGCGAGATAAGAAACAGGACTCACGGAACCCATTGATTCAACGAGTGAGTGAGTTGAATTTTATGAGAATCCTACTTACAAAGTAGATTAACAATAGCAAATTTCTTTTTCAGACAAATACGAAGAGGCAAAGATCAGCTGCTCATAGTGACAGCAGTGATGAAGATTCTGTTGTAGTGTCCTTTAAAAGCAAGAAAACTCCACTACCTGTTGGACCCAGTGACCAAGGAGCTACAGCAATTTTGGAGACAGAGACAGATTTTGACAAAGATGCTCAGGCAATATTCGAGAAAGCCCAGAAAATAAATGAGGTAAATTACTGGTGGCATTGAGTTATTCGAGATTTTATTCCAAGGAGAAAAGCAGCCTCCCAAAACATTCAACCATGTTACAAAATGATAAAGAAAATTCAATTTCAGAGATGGTAAACAATTCGCGCGATTTTATCGTGATTTACCTTGTGTTTTATTTTATTTTATGTTTATATAATGACTTTGAATTTCTATCTGAAGTTGAATTTTTGTAGCATAAGATTCTTCGTAATCCATATACCATCTTTATCATTTTTTTCGAAAATGTTTGTAGGAACTTGAAGGGAAGGAGGATGATAAAATTTACAGAGGCTTGAATAATTACGCACAATATTACAAAAAGAAAGATACAGCTGCTGGTAATGCATCTAGTGGTATGGTTCGCAAAGGGCCAATCAGGGCTCCCACCAATCTAAGAGCAACTGTTCGATGGGACTATCAACCTGATATTTGCAAAGATTATAAAGAGACCGGCTTTTGTGGCTTTGGAGGTGTGTACAGCAAACTTGTTATCTTCGTCACCATGAGAATCTACAAATCTTAAATTAATCTACTATTACCACTGTTGATTTGGTCTTTCAGATAGCTGTAAATTTCTTCACGACCGTTCAGATTATAAATTGGGATGGCAACTTGAGCGAGAAGCAGCAACAGGGTGTAATGATATGAGTGGTGATGAGGATGATAAGAAGTATGAAATTGATAGTGATGAAGAACATTTGCCCTTTAAATGTTTCATATGCCGAAATACATTTACAGATCCTGTTGTAACTAAGTAAGTCAATGCAGACATTCAATTTCTCCAAAGAATCTGATGATCCTATGCAATATGTCTTTTCTGCAGGTGTAAACATTATTTTTGTGAAAAATGTGCTTTAGCGCAGTACAAAAAAAGTACGAGATGTTACATCTGTAATGTACAAACGAATGGAATGTTCAATCCAGCCAAAGAAATCATGAAGAGGATTGAAGAAAGTAGAGAGGGTGGGCACGTATCCGACAGTGATTAGTCTCCTATCTGATGATGTGACAACATGGTTCATATTTCGACCAGATGTGGAATAGACCAGACATGTGACTCAGCACCACAAAAATTCAATCATCCATGAAATTGTAGATGATGAAACAATTTTACTCTATGAAAATTTGTACTGCTTCCATCAAATTGCAAAAAGATAATGGTCCTCTCATCATCTCATCCCGCTAGATGGTAAGATATAAATACTCCAGGAACATTTGAGAAGATTTCATGTGTGAATTTTTAGAGTATAATAATTGCTGCTGGTGTGGATGAATTATCTCTGGACTCTTCATTTTTCAGTTAAAAATTGATTATGTGTACAGAATGTGAATATGAGTGGAACGATTATGAATGTTGTTCACTAATTTTTGTGAATATTACTGATCAATTTTTTGTAAAGTGACTTTGTAAATAGCTTATTTCTTGTGGAATAAGTATACATAGACTTGTATCATAATCTAATAAATTACGTGAAAGTTGATTTGGTGTGAAACTACTTCGACCGCGTTTAAAAGAGAAAACGTAGTTTGTGGAGGAATTATAGACTTATATAAGCGATGACAGTTAACATCTTTGAGAACTATCTAATCAAAAGAAAAAAAAAACAAAAAACGACGGTAGTAAAGAAGGAACTAGGAAGTGTTTTGCGAGATTCATTTCGATCACTGCTCCTGAAACCAGTATTTCTGCGAATGATCGAATTAGACTCGACACCTCGTAATCGACGCAACTAGCTATAACTGGATGAATGTTATCAATTTCATATTAAATATTTAATTTCCAAACTAAGGAGTTTTTTCTGTAAGATATGCAAACGCGAGCAATCTCGTAATCAAGTAATGGATGTCGATTGTGGAGAAATATCGCGAATGTCGGAGCCGCAACTCTAGAAGCACTGTGTAAATAGCAGGGGATACAATTTGTTTGAAAACTTTCGAAGTGACCGACTCGGTTTTGTTTTTGAAAGCACACGTATGAAAAATTCTGAAACTCTTCGTGCAGATTTGTTATCACGAAAAGTATTTTCCTTTACATTTTCATTTCTGGAAGAAAATGAACTCTATCAATGAATGGGGACATATGCATCCAATTTTTTGCACGAAGAAGAGCTTTACATCAGTATTTCCAAAGTTTTGTGACCGAGAGGCAACATAGGAGCCATAGATTCCCGGTTGAATCCGTGTCTGTTAGTTTGTTTCTTATTATTGATACGTCTCTCGGGAAACTCTCCACAGTACATTTGACTGGAAGAAATCACAATTATAATTTGACGCTACAAACAGGTGGTCACAGTTACGCGGTGTGACGTTCACCTTTATAATATAGAACCTTGACAAAACTTGCATTTGTCTACCCGTCCTCTAATTTGTACATATTTCAAAGCTGTTGTCTTATATCTTGAGTGTCGTTTATGAAAATTCCAACTCACTGCGAGAAGATGCGTAAAGCATTAAGTCGAAACTTTATCGTTCATTTTTCCAAAAGAGCAGCGTGGGAGCTGAAAATTGGAGTGATATATTCTTATCGTGAGATAGGATGATCGGACCTTGGTTTTCGCTTTTCGAAAATATTATATATAATTTTAGAGTCTATTCCACTTTGTTGATCATGTGATTGGCACATGCATTGTAAAAGAATCCCGGTTTTGATGCATCTTGTAAAATTTGAGAAACTCTGAAATACCATAGTCAAGTGAGCATTTGTTAATTGTTCTTATCATATATCGTGATTTCTCGTAATCACTGTCAACTACCTAAAACTAATAGACACAGTGTTTCATCGTTAATATTCAATATTCAGCAATTTATAGAGAGTGAAAGGCTCATTCCAAAACATTAAGACACATTACAAGGATTCATTACTTTTTTACAATAAATCTCAAAGAAAAAGTTCATCGAAATGCATTCATGTCTGCGGAGGGATCCTCTACTTGTAAGTCTCGTGAAATGGAAGAAATATTGGACTAACTCATGGTACTGGACGCATTGAAGTACAGTAGAGTAACTGTGATACAGTAGGAAGTTTTGAATATTTCTTCCTCCGCGCAAGCATTAAATTCCGAGCGCCGCATCAATGGGTTCGAAAGGCCCTCGCAAGCTGCAAGCTGTATGATCAGGCATGGGCATGTGCTCTGCTGCTCCTAGTCATGCGCATCTTGTCAGTTTTGACGGATGCAAGCTCTCCGTCGTATTTATGGGGTGCTCGCGATATGACGAGCTTGCAAGCTGCGCGCGCTGTTGGGTGGTGGTGGCGGAAACCGGAGTCGTGCCCGATGTTTAGTAGCGGCACAGATGAGCTGTGGGGATGCAGGTGGCAAACGAAAGGAAAGCCTCGCACGGCCCAGCGAATCGGGCGATGCAGTCGGCGCCTCGGCACGTTGCACTCGCGCTCGATGATGTCTCCTACTGAGCAAATTGACCATCGGCATACGTGTAGCTCTCGTGCCATTATTCTAGTCCGCGACAGCAAGATCATTGACTGGTTGTCCGAGTGTATCGGAGCGTTGTCGAAAGTGTGATTGACGTCGTCTTTATACTTCCGAAGAAACACATCCCAGAGATACACCGGCCCGTCGTCGCTCCACAAACGGGTGAGTCCAGCGAATCCTTCGACAAAATAACACGCACGCGTACGTTCGAACCGGACACTGTTGCATCAATGCCCACGACCTCGACTTGGGGATCGCATGTAATTATCCTCCGCGATTGACTCACGGCGTGCAAGCTACCCCTGCCTGTGACATTTGCATGACTCATTACGGCGAGCCAATCAAGCATAAACACCGGGCTGCAGTTGCGCGAGCAAGCACGAATGTCGTTTCCTTTCTACGTGGTAATATCCGCGGGTCGGGCTGTAATTCTTCCCTCGTGTTTGTAGCGGCGACCACATGCGATGCGACGAACGAGTTTGCAGGCTTGCAAAGAATTTCTCGGTGAAAGTCGCGGCGGGATCCGTCTGGGCATCGCAGTCGTACCCATATACTGGATTCTTGACGGGGGCGTGCCTGGAGTGTGCCTTGTTATTCCCACCGCTGCATTTTCCGGGCGATGCCCTCGAGATACCCGACGACGTCCCACGAGACGATGCCAATGTCAACTCGACCGCGGAATCGTAAAACCGTATCGGCACATTGTTGCTGCAGCCCCGTCGGCCTCGCAGTAGTACGAGTCAACGTGCAGGCAGGCACGGGCTCGCTTGCGCGCTTATTCAGTCGTCTTGTGCATCTTTTCGACCAGTAATGTGCTATACCTCCATCGGAGCTGCAAAGCTATATTATCGCGTGTAGCTCGAGTATAAGGCTTAGCTGATTATATGTACAGCCATTCGACTTTTCCATTCTGATATTATTCATGCAAAAACTGCATACACCCCCTTGCCCTCTCTCGCATTTTGAGCGCTATCGAGCTACCTACAACATTTTCATCGACCTGTCAGCCGTCTTGCACTTCAATTTAATGAGCTTTTACGAGTACACCCTTTCAACAAGCCCGCCGTGCCGATGCAAATTTTATATTGATGCATCGTTGGTACAAAGGTAAATTGTACTCCAAGCTTTTTTGCTCCTAACGCGAGAGCCATTCATTCATTACAATGCGACCCCGTCTCCATTATAATTTCTCTGACAAACATGATACTCGTGGCTCCGAATCACATCTAGACTCAAACCACCGTGAAACAGTACGACCGTCAATTTAAAATAGCACCATCATTCACGATTCAACTTTTTCGCTCGATTTTCTACTGTGAACCGCATCTCCTATTTTCCATGAGTGTTTCCAATTATAATTATTAAAGTTACATAATTATCAAAGTTACAAGATTTTTGCATGTAGACTATACCGCGAAGATTCGCGAATAGCAGGCGCGATCTAAATTTTTATCTTAAAACATGAAAATCATTGTGAATGATCATTTTATTCCTCGAGTCTTGTCACGTTTTCATTAGAAGGCCAGCGATGAAAATTCGTATTTGTACATGGGAGGAGATCTCAATTCATGCGCTTCACTCGATGAATGGACCAAATTAGCTGTATGACAAACCTTTCATATGTATGGACCGAGCTAGTGTCTGCGAAACCATGACGTGGCAATGATTATTGACAAAATAAGTATTGGTATATAGACATCGATTTTGAAACATTTCCTTCATTCCAAATAAATCCTATTTCACCGCTGATCTCATAACGATGGAATTTTGCGTATGATCTTCTCAACGCAAGGTTCATCTGAATTTATCGAATAGTTACAAGAAATAATTCCCGCAGAAGAATCCATCACTGTCCAGTCGTGAACGCACTTTTCACGGAATTAATATTCTTAATTATCACGCCAGAATGTAAGTTTTTTGTTCACACTAGGATATTCAAAACATCAGGTTCGAATCGTTTCTTGCTTTTTCATTTGTTCAACTGACATTTTTACTTCTGATCGGGACGAAGGATCCCAGAAAAGACTTGAATTTGAAGCCTTGGTTTCACATGCTTGCACTTTTTGGCTGAAATCTCATTACTTATGAAAAAGACAGGAATCTCGAATCAGTCAGCGCATGTTGAAAGTAATAAAACTTATTCCAGATTTTACTGAGTTTTGAGATAAAATTGCGAGAATAATTGTTTGGCATCCTTGTCGACGCCAACATCCAGAGGTCATAGGTTATAATACCACATTCCATGGACCCGACATTTAGGGCTTGATTTATGAGATGTACAACATTTGGGTGAGTTGGTCTAAGACATTGATACCTATCAACTATTTCCCAAGAGGACAAAGCAAACAGTTGCACAAAAAATCTCGAGGCTACCTCTTCACGGTGCGAAGGCACCACCGACGCATCTTCAGTAAAAATATTCTTTTATGTAACGGGCCTGGAGCCATAGAATAGTCAATTTCTCACATGCAATGCAATTACGAATTAGCCCAAAAATTTTCACGCTCTCAACTTTTTATGGCTATACAGGTCAAAAATAGCATTGTTTCTATCAGGGATGGAATTGATGAAAATCCGGGCCAGTTCTTACACGAGTCCACTCTCGTAAACGTCCTCGAGATGCAAATATTAGTCGCGGTAATTAATGCGCAACTCTTCGATCGTATCATTCTGCGTAGTCTGGTTTTGCCCGACCATAGACGCCCGACTTTTATTCAACAGACCATTTAACCCCTCTAACAAGAGACAAGTGCCATCCGTGTTGAGCACAGTACCGTAATTAATCCCGCCGTACGCTCGCCGTCAATTAAATCGACTTTGCGGCATCATTGGCAAACGATCCAGGTATATTAGCCGGTATGTGTCGTGCAACTAGATGAGCGGCTCCGGGCCAGAACGGTACGAGCCCGTTCCAGAGTTTCACGAAATTGCTCTGGTTAATTGGAAGCTCTTTACATCATCGATCCCCTTTTGGGAACATACACTTGTAGCATGTTTGCGTCGTACAAAGAGACGCTGTTTCAGATGACATCATTGGAATTTTTCGGACAGCGATGGCCGCGAAATTTTGAAATCTGAAATGGACCCGTACCGTTCTCGTACCTAGTGCGGCGCAATCCAGATGATGATGCAACACGATAACCCGCGCAAATACACGCACGCCTCAGTGTACTCCAATCAACTGACAAAAATTTATTCTGCCCAATGTATACCACGAGTCGCCGTTATTATATTGCATTGAACCGCTCGATGAATAAGAATAACTAACAGAGGTGAAGTGATGATTTTGGGAAAATGTTTGAGTATGCCTAACTTTGCATGAATCAATCTGTGATTGCAGTGCGTTGATAAATTTTTTGAAACCCCCCAAGTTGGCAAGATGGCGTAAAACTCGAGTGCACTTGGTTGCCATTCGTCTCAGCAGCTCGGCTACGTTGTCGACGCGCATCTACGTGTTAAACTAATTGGAGGACCACTCGTAAAGAATGAATGTGCCTCGGCACGGGCTGATTCCAAGCCACGCGCGAGCCGTCCCCGGCACAGCCATCGGCCTCATCAACAATGCTCATAAACTGATTGGTTCATTCGAGCATAGGCGTACGCTGCGCAAAATCAGGCCAGGTGCTTGCAAGCAAATTTTGTAAGTGGCTCGCAGGGCATCAATTGAAACACCCGAGACATCGACTGTAAATGTAAGCGATGGTGGTATATCTATCAAATTTGACATCATTAGCGAAAAGTGAAAATGTGAGATGATGATGTCTTGAAATGACTGCATATCATCGCAAAGATGGATGAGTCGACAACATTTCTAAAATTATGAAGATCTAGAAGAGAGTACATACCGCGTATCCTTACGAACATATTGAATAGCTAGACGATACAGGGCTTTACTCGCAATGGATAGCGCTTGTAGGGGTGTAAGAAGGAAACAATTGGAGCCGAGGGACGGAGAGCAGTATTCCAATTTGTGCACGCAGAGCTCGAAGGAACAAATCATCCAGCCCAACAAATTTCCCGATTGCAATAATATAATTTATTGGAACCGCAAAAATATGAAACACAGAGATTGTTACACAAATTTACCGATTGCCATAGCGAACTCCCCCAACATCAGTTACAACATTCAACAAGCACGGAGTATCGGCAATGTCTGAGCAGGGAAGCGCGCGCACGGACTATCGTAAATCAGTGAAACATATCAGCGTCCGGTCGGACCTTGCTTTATTTCGGCTTTGCTCTTTTAAGACTTGAGCTCAATTCGCTGAATTCTAACCACGAATGCTCTAATAGGCAAACAGTGGCTAAATTTGTGATCAGTGTAAGCTACTCTCGCGAGTAATCATGAGGTTGCGATGCGCGGCATATTTCCAAAACTCGCCATCAACTGAGGCCTCAATAAAGCATAATTCGCAATACAATACAGTGCGGATAAGCAAAGTTTCAATGTAGGAGCCATAGGTCGGGTAGAAGGTACTAATTTCTCTTTGGAAATCCATTGTATAGGTATGCTCGCCAGTATGATGAGACCGAAACTCATTCGTGTCGGGCGGGATGAGCATCTCAATGCTTGGAGACTCTGTACATTGGGTTCATCAGGCTCGGGAATGGTAAATTTGAGCTGCATCAATGATCTGGATATGAAAAAATTATTCAGCGATAGATCCGAGTTTGGCCCTTCGAGAAGACGAAACGACTCCGATGAAGCTTCGATACCCTGTATATCGGAGCGAAAGTATTAAAATAGTATATTACGAAACGACTTTGATTCTCTACGCACTGCCGGAAATTTTTACACACGAGGGCAACAACAGTGCGTAAAGTGTTACTCGAGTGTGTAAAGTTTCCGACAGTGCGTAAAGTATCGAAGTCGTTTCGTACGATATTTTTCGCAATTCGATGTGCGTGAAGTTTTTCCTTACGCACCGAAAAAATGGTCTTTACGCACTAACTATACGCGCATGATTGCAAACACGCTGCTAAATGAGATTAGCAGAATGCTTTCTCTTAGCGGAATAGTTTAAGAGGTTCACTGAAACTAATGAGAAATTTGCAAAACTGATCAAATTCCAAAATGATGATTTGGATTCCTACAAAATAGTTATATTTTTTAATCTAATTTAATTGCATTTCATATCACACTCACAATCCAATGATTGCATCCAACCAATCGATGTAGAATGAGGGAAAAGTATCTCTCTAGTCCATTAAAAGGTGGATAGATTAGTTGTAGAGGGAGATATGAGGATAAAATGAATTTTAGCTGCAATTTTCTTCTAATATTTTGGGTTATTATTACGAGATTCACTTTTAGGGGAATTAAGATGACCTAAACTGGGGTTTTTAATGGAAGATATGTAGTCTGGTTGAGGGAAAATTTTGATATAGTTGGTGAGAAGATCATAAAAATGGAGTTTTTAAAAAAAAATTTGGATTTTTTGGCGATAAATTGGATTTTGAATGTATTTAAAAGGATTTTGAAGAATTCGGTATCAACTAATCGATTTAGAACGATGAAAAAGTATAAACTTAGTTGAGTAAAATTTGTATATATTAGTTTAGGGGGTGGGTAATAGCGGAAAATGAATTTTAGATGCGATTTCCTTCTAATATTTTGAGTTATTATAAGGAGATTGCCTTTTAGGGGAATTCAGATGACCTAAACTAGGGTTTTCCATGGGATATATGTAGTATGATTGAGGGCAAATTTTAATATAGTTGGTGTAAGGATTATAAAAATGGAGTATTTTGAAAAAATTTGGATTATTCGGGAATAAATCGGATTTTGAATGTATTAAAACGGATTTTGAGAAAATTCGGTATCAACCAATCGATTTAGAACGATGAAAAAGTATCAACTTAGTTGAGTAAAATTTGAATAAATTAATTTAGAGGAGAGATATGAGGAAAGTATGAATATTGAAAAAAATATTTTTGTATATTTTGAGTTATTTTTGTGAGGAAAATAGTTATCGGGATTTGGGCTACCTAGAGTGAGGTTTTTTTAGCAAAACGTGTAATTTGGTTGAAACAGAATTTCGATAAAATAGGTCTCAACATGCTCAAATTGCTGTTTTTGTTGGAAATTTCGGTTTTTTTATAAAAATTTACGTTGATGGAGTTTGAATGGAATTTCGGTATTAACCAAAAGATAGATTGAGCCAAAAAAACCATAGCCTAGGTAATCAAAATTGGGGCAAGGTGAAGTTAGAAAGAGATATTTTAGTATGAAAGTACACAATTTCAGCGATTTTACCTCAAAAAACGTTTAAATCAGATTTGATTTGGAGAGGAGACCAGACAAATCACTGGTCTCATCTCTGAGTGATTCTCTACAACTTGTAGAAAAGCAAAAATCGATAAAGTGGAGTGTAGAAGAGAAAGAGTGGCGCAAAAAAAAAACAACACACATACACACACACACACAGACAAAGGGCCGGAGAGATGAGTCACTGGGGGGTTTTTGAGGATTATAAGGAGAAAAGTGTTACTTACAATCGTTAGATTTTGGCGAGAGGAATAAGATGGCTGAAGCACTTTTGTGATAAGATGAATTATGTTGAAGAAAATATTGAGTTGAATGGAAAAATTGATCAAAAATTTGCTGTGTCGAAAACAAAGCTTTCTCTTTAGAGAAAGCAAAATGATATTTAGACGTTTTTTTGCTCAGACTGTTGAGTGTACGAGGTCATGCAAGTAGTTTGGTAGACTGTTTCCCTTACCCGCACGCAAAAAATTGACTTTCAGATATAAAATTTACATTTTTGAAGGTGATTCCCGCCACTTATCGAAAAAATACCAACGAATTCGGATTCTACGAAGAAGAATGCGTTGAGAAACGTTTGATTCATGTCTGCAGCTCTCAGCGCATAAGTGAGCCTATCCAGCTCCCGGACTAAAAGTTCCGTGCAGCGAGAATTTCTCTGCAATTTCGGTAGATGATACGTAATCTCATTTAAATAAAGTCCCCACTCGAGTGAATCGAGTCTTTACGGAAGTGACACATGTGAAAATGGTCATTATCCGCTGCTATCGAAATTGCATTCTCGTTGGAGCTCTCGCGTATTCCAATTTAATGAATCTGTTCAGTTGGCGAGTTCATTTGGACATTCGGTTATCGGGTGTGCTTGAATCGGACACACGAGTTCGCAATCGCTCGCCGACGGCAGCTGGAGTATAATCGAATTTTTTGCGAATCCCATCTGACAGAGTCTGAATTCGGGTGCACGTGGCGTGAGTTGATCAAAACGATTCATCGGCCGCGGATCGCTTTCTCGATAGCAACACCTCGATATGGCCTGTCTCTGCGAGTCATCTGTGAACTAAGCTCTATATATGAGCTGCCATAGGAGGCGAACTCGTGACTTTAAAATGTCGCATGAATATCGAATTTGCGAACCGGTAGAGGAATAGCCAGCTCATGAGGAATGTCTTAGATAATCAAAATCTTGACGTTCCCCAATACTTGCATTTTTCAGCACCTCTCCGATTCCAGACTTTTACACGAGATGTGGTTCGTTTGATCTCGGGGACGTATGCTCAAATTATTTTGCTTGATTTACAAAATCTGGGAGAGAATCGCCATGCAAGGAGAATCTGACTTTGTACGAGTGTTTGAACAAGAATTCTCGCAGATTCTAAGGTAGATACATTTTTTCACAGAGGCAAACGGAAAAGTTGTCAAAGGAGTTGAGTTGAGAAGGACGTGATCTAAGGAGGCGTGACTCAAGTTGATGGGATGTTTGCAGGGGATTTAGAGGACCGCGATCGAAGCAAAATGCTTACAGCCCGCGCGCAAAGAAGTCTTTGCTTCTGCGCCGATGATTATTATTGTTCTGTTCGAGCCTCTAACTTATATTTCCAATAATGTTTACGAAAATTCTGGATAATTTTCCAAAAAATATCAAAATATTTTGTCGAGCTGCTTTTTTTAAGTCAATCATTGTAATTTTCAATCAATTTACTCATCTGAGTCACATTCATGAGACAAGTTTCCAAGTGTTCAACGTTGCAATCTTGCAATAATTACTCAAGAACATCTTGAGCTACATGTCTGACTGATGACTGGGAAGATCTTTCAAGAATTTTGGCGGTTTGGAGTTTTAGTTTTTCGAAATAGCAATTTCAAATGTCGAAGTCTCTGTCAATAATGTCGGCGCCTCTTACGAAGATTAACACCTCTTTTTTTGTGACTGGCGAAGATTAACGTTTATTCGTTGTGAACACGAAGATTAACGGATTCTCCTTAGGTCCACGGAGACTAACACTTACTCCTTGGGGGCACGAAGATTAACGAATTCTCGTTAAGTCCACGAAGACTAACACTTACTCCTTAGTGGCACGAAGACTAACACTTACACCTTAGGGGCACCAAGACTAATACTTACTGCTCAACGGCCCATCAAACTAGCACTTACTCCTGAACGGTATGGAAACGATAACACACTTGCACACGTTCTCGTTCAAAGGGACGGAGACATAGCATTTCGTCTTGGGGCCACGAAGAAAAACACATTCTCTTTAGCGGCACGAAAACTAACACATCGGTAGACTTCAATCATGGAGGGAGGGAGACTGTAAGTATTTCGTGCAAGACGAAGCACTTATAACGTCCGTCCCTTCAAGAATGAAGTCTACGAATGTGTTAATTTTTTTGCCGCTAAGGTAAATGTGTTACTTTTCGTGGCCTTAAGACGGAATACTTATAGTCTCCATCCCTCCAAGAAAAAAATGTGCGAATGTGTCAATCTTCGCAGTTTGAGGAGTTAGTGTTACTCTTCGTGGTCTTAAGCAGTAATGATAATCTTCGTGGCGCTGAGGCGTAAGTGTTGATCTTCGTGGCCGTAACAAAGCAAATGCTAAACTTCGGCCCCCGTGTTAGTCTTCGTGGGCGTTAGCGGATGCGTTGATCTTTGCAAGAGGCGTCGATATACTGTCAAGGTAAGAAAACAATAATGTTATTTTATATATCGATTTCCTGAATTCATCCGGTTGATTGTGTCTCTTTCTCCTATCATTCTATGATTCTTGTACATACATAATCACAATCGACTTCCATTTTTTCCTAAAACAGAGAAATTAACTCGAGGAATCATGAGGGAAACTGAAATAGACACAAATAAGTTCCTCACTCACAAGGGGAGGACCAGACCTTTTTTTTCGAGATTCCCTTGCAGCCTCCTGGGCCTAGCACTGGGGGCCCCTTTACCACCTTGGTGTGAAGGGTTATGCCCGAATTTTTCCTCTACACATGGATTCCAGCTTCCCCGGAGTGACCTACGCCATGGTTTGCAGCCATGGTATGCCTCTCTCCAATGCCGGTAAGGCCGACATTCCCTATCTCACGAAGTGAGCCATCGAATCCGCTGTACCCTTAGCGTTCCCGAAGAGAGCCTCTTCATGGTTTGCAAGGCCATGATTTTGGTGAGACTCAAACTCCAATGCCGGTAAGGCCGACATTCCCCGCACCTCCCCGTACACTTGGAAAGGCACGTCGGGTTGGCTTATTAACTCCCTACGTTACCCACCCTCCCCTTGCTTCGCATTCGCCCAAGGCCCGCTAGTCGAACCTCGTGAAATGGGGAAACCCAGAATTTCTCTGAAGGATAATCCCGGGGAAAACGCCATTCCAAAGCAGGCGGGGTGCGGTGGGTCCTTTTCCCTTCGAAAAAACTCAGAAAAAATTTCCGATTGATTTCGCCGGGAATCGAACCCACGACCCCTCGAGCAGTGTTGATGCCGAAGCTAGCACGCTACCGACTGAGCCAACACTGCTCTGACCAGACCTTTGGATCATCAATCCTTTCCAAAAATTTTTTATTTTATTAGTATTGTGTCACCTGGAATACGAAGAATCCAGAGTAACTCCGTCAAATGGGCCTTCTGTCGAGAGCTACAAGCAAAAACGTTAGCATTGCCAGTATATCTATATAAGTCTCTTTTTAACAGGAGCCTATATGGGTAATGCTAATCTCAGTGGCTGTATCTTTGGACAGGAGGTCCATTTGACGGAGTTACTCTGGATTTTCCATATTCTAGGTAGTACCAAAGTGTAAAAAAGTTTTGGAAATGATTGGTGATCCAAAGGCCTGGTCCTCCCCTTGTCAGTTTCTTATTTCGCGGATTCGAATATTTCTCACACGTGGCGAGAATTTCGAGCGCAAACAGCATTCGATAGCTGACTCCCATGGTTGGACTGGTCAGCCGATACTTAGTATTGCTCTCAACAGGCACTAAAATCGCGATGAGCCGATTTCACTGCTTGTTTGCTGGGAAATCGAGCCCTTTCTTGGTTTGTTCTTTTGAAGAACTCTGCAACTCGAAACATCACTTAACGTACTTTCATGGTGGCTCTCACTTCCAAATCAGGATGACTTTCACAGAATGCAGAGACATTCGGTTCGAATGATGAATCCAGTCCATTACCGAAGCAAGATCTCACCAGATCCAAAACTTTCAAAAACAGCGACGGCTTTCAAAATTTCCTCCCAGAATATCAGAAACACAAGAGAATCTCAGGATTCCTTAGGTTGATTCCTCTGTTTTGAAAAACCATGGTTGTCGATTGTGATTATGAATGTACAAGAATCATAGAAGAACACGAGAGAAAGACACAATCAATCGAATGAATTCAGTGATATAGAACAACATTGTTTTAGTGTTACCTTTACCGTATATTATCGTTAGGGACTTCCAAATTTGAAATTGTTATTCCGAAAAACAAAAACCTCAATTTCACGAAGTTCTTGGAAGATCTTCCTAGTCATAAGTCAGACATGTAGCTCGTGATATTCTTAACTAGTTATTGCGAAATTGCAACGTTGGACACTGAATAACTTGTCTCTTGAATGTGATTTAGATAAGTGAATTTATCGAAAATTCGAAAGATTGACTTAAAAAAAACAGTTCGACAAAATATTTTGATTCTTGTTGGAAAATGATCCAGAAATGATGCTGAGAAAGATCCCACGAGAACTTCGGAAGAGCAAAGACCTTAGAGCACCGCGAGTCATCGGCGCAAAATCAAAAATTTTCTTGCGCGCACACTGTAGGCATTTCACTCCGATCGCGGCCAATGTGTGCGAATCGATCGCCACGAGAGCAAATCTGTCCGAGAGACAGCGCGGACTCCTTCAGGGGTGCGAGTCAACGCTCGTTCAGGCAATCCGACTCAGCAGCGGGATCTGATCAAGATGGAGATGTGGACGTTGGCATCCGTCTCGCGCGCAATTCACTCAATACGGAGGCTGCCAATGACGCAGATGGATGGGGTGAAGATGGAACAATTAGCACAGCATGAGGATTGATGCACTTGCGTGTATCAGGGAAATACCATTGCCTATGACCGGCATACGAGTTCTGGTCCCGAGAGCGAGCGCAACGGTTCGATTACGATAGAGAGCAGCCGATACACGCGCACGTGACTGCTATCTAGGTCTAGTGGAGGTATACACCGAGGGAATACGCTATCTACCCGAGGGAAGCGTTGCTTCGATATGGCAATTAGCCCACGCACGCAAACACCGCACGTCGGCAGCCGTTGTGAGATGCGAGTACTCTTGATCCATCAGTGCGATCGCCGAGAGTATCGCGTGCAAGTGAAAATGGCAGGCTGATATATGCCCTGCCACCCACTCGATGCTACCAACCGCAACGAGAGATGGTGATGGATCTATTCCAGCACTACGCAACTATCCTGGTGCATGAATGGTTCACAACCAAAGTGGGCCAAGTCCACTTTTGTAAAGTGCAAAAAATCAGTCTGAAAATTCCTCACGTTTTCGCAGTTTCCAATTTATCCTCTGCAAAAAACTTGTACCACCTCCCCTATATTCCCCTCCGGCTTTGAGAATAATTCCGGAATGTCTTCCATTCATGCTCAAATTGTGGAAGATCGTGGAATGAACAGTCTTAGAAGTGGACTTACAATCAGTCCATTCTTATTCTGAACCACTCATATAACGGTAGTCGAAGGAGAGTACTGATGGTGCATCTTCTGGTAGTGACGCTTGGATTCCATGTGTTTGTGTTACTCAATGCCAATCTCGTTCCTTGAGTTTTCTGAATTGCTTAAACAAATATCAGAGCTTTTCCGTTAAAAAAATTGAAAGTTTGAATTGAAGGTTCTCTACGTAAGATCGTACACTGGCACAATTATAACCTTACCTAGGTCAGCGTCAGATTCACTCACACTTCACCTCAAGTCGTTGCCGAATATGGCACATCCTACGAAAATTACTAGATCTTTTCGATTTCCTCATGGAAAACAGAACATGAATATAATATTTTCAGTATTATAATTCGGTATCAATTGCTTCTTCACGTTTGGAGTGCACATATTCTCTAGAAATTCCGGATCATGTCAACTTCTACTCTTACTTCTAGGTAATGAAAATTTTCACGACTAAAAAATATAAATACTGCTTACATCAATTTCAAATGATTTTCATATTACAAATAGACTTCAAAGAAACGATTGGAATTTGATTTGAAAGATTTATGATCCAAATGGAAATTTTGAGTTTTGACGTCCGTGAAATTTGAATATCTCACCTGTTGATATCTTAAGGTAAAATTACTCCAATTCTGCATTTAATGCTTTTTAAAAAACCAAAATATAAGAACTCCACGTAGGGTTCAGATTTCAAAAAAGAGTTCAAAGTTTCGGGTGGAATTAAAGTTTCACGTGTGCCTAAAAAAGCCTGCCACCTACAGGTATCCGAGGTTCAATGAATAATCGATCTGAACACATCATATTAATTTATGAAAAAATGTTGCACTGAGAAATCTTTTTTGTCTGCCGAATTACTCCATCGAATCAAGGCCTATATATGCTCACCATGAGACGACTGAATCTGTTTTTGTACAAGGACATGACAATTCAGAAATCCTTCTGATATCTGTAAGAAAGTCGGGGGCCTTTTTCCGCCAAACGAACCGATTTGACAATTCCACAAGGGAATATTTGTGTCACAATGGATTCCATGTTTCAATGTGAGAGCCCTCGCTCTGCATCAGTTGTATGAATTTGTGGCCGCAACAGCAGCATGAAAGGTGAGATTCTTGGAAGGGCTGGTTGTATCGGATAGGAAACGAGGCGCGAAATGGAAACGACCGAGACGAGGATACCTGCCAGCGTGCATCAAGGAGGATGTCACTGTGCTCGGATAATTGGCTTGCGGTGAGATATTGCGAGAGATAGATAGCGGGTGCATCAGTTGCAGGGTAGCGCGCAAGCCCATTTCGCGTCGGCTCTCGGCTCAATGGGTCATCGACTTGGATATCGGATTTTCGCAGTTGCAACCTTTCAAGCCCTAACACACCGTGAAGGCTCCGTGGATGCAAAAGCCTCGCCAATCTCGACCACTTCCTGGCACGTACTTGATATCTTTCTGAGAAAACTGAAAAAATTTGCGATGTGTTACAAGAAATAGTTTCAAAATCATTGGAGCTCGTGTTGGTCTCTCAAACAGATACTGGAGTCCAGTAGAAAATGCCCTCCCTGATTCTACAGACGGCTCCTGGGGGCTCGGAGAATGCGAAACGAAGAGTCTCGAACGACGCACCTGCCCAGTTAACACAGTCGAGCTTTTTGCATTTGTCCGGACCGCGCAAGCTCGCATCTTTGGAGAATGCATCGGGAACTGCATCGCGCGCTGTTATCATATTTTTTCGCAACAGCGAGCCCGTTCCTCGGGCTAATTAGCCGCGAGCAGTGTGCGTGTGCGCTTGTGTATTTGGAGGGGCCGCGATGCGGTGCTTTGATCCTTTTTGTGCCTCTGATGCCTTCGCACTGCACACTGAAACAATTTCAGTCTTTGTACACAAGTACGACGCACGCGTACCTAATTGCGCCCTGGCTCGGGCCGACGCTGCACGCCAAGGACACTCGACGAGATACTTGTACACGACGGTGCGCAAGTGCAAGATGAAAAGCCCGAACGATGATATCCTGTGATGAGTGTGTACAACGTCGGGCCGCGCGGTAAAAACGCGGCCCTTTGATGGCTTTGTGCGCCTGTTCCCCGCTCGCTTCTTTTGCCTCTACCATCGACGCCACATCACCGTGCATCGCGTATATATACTTCAAACGCGCAAACAACCCCGTCTCATACAGTTGAGTGCGCGTTGAACGCCCAAGCTGCGTTTCGCGGAGCTTACGATGCAAAGCTCCCGAGATCGTATCTTCGTTGGCCCAGAGCTGCACTTCCAACTCATTCTGATACTCACTGTGACCGTCAACGCGATTTTTCAAGCTGATGAGTTTGTGGATTCTCGATTTTCAACTAACAATCGGTACCATCGTTTACTGGGTATCTTTCATTGCCAAATGAGCACAGGAATATATCGATACCCTCTACGTATTTTTCTCCGTAGGAGGTATTGTTGGAATAAAGAGAAACGAGAGTACAGTGAAGAAATTTTTTCGGAAAACTTGGAGCAAATGGTTGGACTTTGTCCCAATTGATGCAGGTTTATCATCGTTTCTCAAATTTGAACAATTTTCAACCAAGGCAGGTTACCACAGGGCACCCATTGAAGTAAAAATTCTCGCAAATCGCACCCGCGCGAGGATACTTCCACGGTCGTACAATTGTATCGATTTTCGCTGACAATCAGAGCATTGCATCATTGACTTGTTGGAAGAATACAATGGATGAAGTAAGTACTATTTCGCCCCGGCAATAATATCTTCGCACGGGTGCGATGTTCAGAATGCGTATGAAATTCTATCTAGTTGTACTCGTATTTGAGTCCATAGCTCTGATATAAGTCACACTTCTGATACAGAATCAATGTCCATCAACCTGAAAAGCATGAGACTCACGCGTTACTATGTCATATGAATAGAAAAAAATTGGAGGAACACCAAAGTGGAAGACCTCACTGCTGTGGCGTGATATCTCCGAGGGGTTGTGGAATATTTCACAACCAGGTTCTACATTTCAGGATCAGCAGCTGCATCTGCATTTTATAATTGAGCGTCTCGCCCGAAGCAAATACAAAATCATGGCGCTGACCAGAAATGCTCGATGTAAATTGACCGCCGGAAGCTCGAGAAGCGTCGTTCACGTACAACGAACCAGTACAAGAGGATGCAGCCACGACCATTGCCCATCTGCATAATTATTATATCTGCCACGAGCGTAGCGCGCGAGTCTAGCGAACCTCGCAGAGTCGGTGCAGCATCAGCCCGGATTCGCCAATTAAAAGTTTCCGAGCCTCGATTCCGAATAACGACCGCGGTAAACCCCTCGCTCCGTACACCATGTAAATCCGCAAGTTCTGCCCGACACCGCCCCGCGTCCTTCTGCTTACACAAGCATTTGCATAGCCATCCAAACTGCCTGGCCACTACACGAGCTAACAAGTTTACGGTCGACCCCCTATACAACGCGTGTTGAGCACAATCAGCGGTGGAAAGCCCAGCATTATCGAAGCATATCGGCTTCTCCAGTCAAAACACACGATTCTTATTGGATGCGAATATCTCAGATATCTCCGAAGAACAGCTCACACCCCAAAGGGCCCGCATTAAAGCGAATTAACGCCTCTGAGTGGTCAAAATAATTGCTCGCGCTCTAATCACATTGCGGGTGGCGGACCATGAACTTCGTCATCTGTTGGAGCAAAATTACGAGCAATGATATTCACTGCTTCTGTCCCAGATAGGGTTTGCCTTCAATGAAGTTGAACCATGTACTTCCCCTAGTAAAAATAAGTGCCTTATGATCATATATGAACATGTTCCCAGCCGAACTGTGGTCATCTATGACCATCTATGATTTCAGAAAATATTATGTCTCCATGGTTAGTCATAGGTACACAAAGCCAACTCGTACATGGCCGTGGAGTATTGTAATCAAGTGGTTGTACATGACATTTTCAATAACGAATGGAGGCCTAGCAGTTGGAGTCCCAAGCGCGCTTATTCCGAAGCTTCGGATTGAGAAACATTTCGAGTTGGCAATGAAGTGCTTCATTTCCAACATGAATTCCTAGGATCAAGTATGGAGACCAATGACGACCAATGACTCCGGCCTCATGGTCACAAATGGTCATGTATGCCCACAGTCCGGTCGGGAATATGTTCATATTTATGATCAAATGGCACTTATTCTTACTAGGGTCGATTAGATTCAGTTCTTGTCGCATGGACTCGTCCTTTCTGGTTGATGAAAAGCGAAGAATCGACATCGCCAATCGCTCTTATCTCAAAGTTTCACGTATTTGACATGGGTTTTTGAATTTTTCAAGAGTATACCTGAATTTTTTTCATCCTTTTCCAGAAATAAGAAAGCTAAAAACAAAGTAAAAAAAAAGTGAAGGAGTAAGAAAGCTGTTTTTGCACAGAGTTTCAAATTTTTTTCTGCACTTCGACGACGAAGAAACAAAACTCGACACTTGGGCTTGCCAATTGTTCATTTTGAACATTCCCAAATCTTAGACCAGCTCATCGCTTCAGCCACAGATTGATACCTTTCCTTTGAATCCACATCCACTTTCGTACAACAGATTTTGACTTTCACTCGCCGATAATCAAAAGCCCAAAAAGGATTCTTATGTACGGCGTAAGAAGGTAGCTTCAACGCCATTTGGAAATTCCACGTATGTTGAAATGCGATATTCATATCTATTTCCCGCCAAAAGTCACGCAAATTCAAAATAATACTTGAGCCATTTCGTCTTGAATAAACTTTCAATCAGACAACTGAGTTTCCCTTGCAACTTGAATAAGCAATTTTTCATGGCGGAGATGGTTTCAAATTCAAAAGGCAAATGGTATACCCGAGATGGATGAAGGAATGACAGAGAGGGGCAGAAAGAAAAGAGAGATGCGCTCGAGAATTCAATTTGGCTCTCGAGAACTTGGCCAGGGAACAAATGCATGTGCATAGGTGAGCGTGGAAATTCCGAGCGGGACTAGCTGCGCATCAGCCTCGCAAGCCTCGTGTACGCGGTTTCATTTTACAAGGACGCTCTCTGTACAGTATTGGACTCTTTGAGTAGCACTTTCGTGCAAAATCTCGCGCTTCGCTTCATTACAGCTGCACTAGGGAATAAAAAAAGGAAATAGGATGGCAGGCAGCGTCGCATCCGTGCATGTCCGGCCTCGATTCGCGCTCAAAGCGCGCGCAATTTTCGTGACTCGCATTGCAAGAGCCGCGCGTAAAACGGCGTCGCTTGCATTCAAAAAATGAGAAACTCGGCTTTTAAACGAAAGAGTTGGCTTCTTTATGGAGCTTTTGGCTCTGCTCTTTTTTGTAGCCCGTGTTTTTCACGTTGCTGCACCTATACTATAGGTCTGAAGCCAGTTTCAATACTTTCGCGTTCAATGGGCCGCTCGTATTTGTATGGCAACGCCCAACATTCATCAAACCTTATGAGTTGCGAATGGCGGAGATTTGACTTGGATTTTGACGTTTGAGATTGCATGCACGGGCTTCAAATTTTCAAGCAGAACGCGCCCTCTTGGGATTCTGTAACACACCTTAACTATTGAATATGAGCTGATCCATGTAATAGTATTTTCATTCTGAGTGTCAGAACTCCCACTACGGCCTCTTTTACTCGCTACCGTGCGAATTGGGGCACTTTTTCTTGGAAACATTGGTGAAATTCATATCTAGTAGGAAGTGTAATTTGGCGAGAGACCCCGACGATTTGAAGTGCGCTGTGGAGAAATTGGTTGTGCATGGCAATGCAGAATTTCCAAACAGAGGCAACACAACTGAACACAACTGTGCATCAGTTGTGTTGTCTCGTGGTTTACTTTGTCAGTTTGTTGCGGTTTAGCCAGCAAGCCACTGCGAAGGCTATGCCAATGTTTGGAAGCGCGCGACGATGCGCTGGTGTTGAGCAGAACTGGCAGATTCACATGGTGAGAGGCATACCGGTCGTTATTCGGAATCGAGACTTGGAAACTTTTAATTGGCGGATTCTGGTTGCTGCACCCGAGCTGTGGCAAGCGTATGCAGATCATCGCAACACACACACTGACACCCATACAAATATTTTCACAGAACTTTCAAGTGGCTCTGGGTGTGTTCGTAAGATCAGTGCGTTGCCCATTTTTATCGGCTTCTCATTGTTTCATGTAAAAAGACTGGCCATCATTATTTGTTCGAATTTAGTACTGCGGAATCGGACTTGTTGAACGGGTGCAAAATATGCCCAATTAAAACTTCCGAGGGCAGAATTTTGGATGATTCCTTTCTTAACTTCATGGAACAAGTTTGATGATGCAAGAAATCTTTAACGTGAGAGTATATGAAAGGCTTATCAGGCTGTTCAAAATTTAGGTGCTTAGGATTTCGAAAGGTTTGATAAGATTTTTTTATTAGAATTCACCCATCGTAAAAGAGCAAATAGTGTAAGAAGAGTCTGAAGTGGGGATGGAATTTTTGTTTTATATCCCGGGTGCCAATCTGTAGCCTCAGGGATACGCCCTGTCAGCCCAGAAGGAGGCCATCTCGGCGCCACAGGTGACCGAGAGGGGACCCAACACCTAGTCCGATTACCGACTTTTGGGCTGGCTGCCAGCACACGACCGTACTCTCCTGTCGATGGGGGAGGGGGGGGGGGCTGGGAACTCGTCACGGCTTCCTTGGATCCAAGGGAACCCCTCGGGACGCTGCATAAGTCACCCAGGCTCGTCTTGTGACCGTCGGTAGACAATCCCAATTTGGATCCCTAGACTCATCTCGACTCATGCAGTTCCGGGCATTATGATTGCCGTCGCCACCGGACAGGGATGTATGGTCTCTACGCTCTGGCAGCGAGTGCTGACCGAGGCCCATAGAGTTCATCAAACTTCAGGACCGAGACACCGGAGTGTCTCGACCACCCTTATTGCAAATAAGGGATAACTTCCAGTTCCACGGAGACATTGCCACAGGGCATAATTTTTGTTACACCCACCTGTAAATGAGACAATTCTTGCGTGAGTCTCCTGATTGACATCCTCTTGTTGGGATCAAAATACATCATAACATCGCACTGGGAGTATCGCTCTGCAATAAATCTCATCCCAGGTTTCAGCAAACCATTATATTATGATTCAAGATCGACATATTGCAGTAGTAGTACCGGGGCCAGAATTTTTGATTCGTCCAATCTCTACGTATTCGATGACTTTTCCGAAAACCTTCAAAATTCATTTTCTAGAGTTACAGAACTCCGATCTGGAGCCAGTTAATCGGAGCTGATTTGTAAAACAAGAAAGCCAAAATCAGAGACTGCCCAATATGCCTCTCATGTGATTATCTCGAAAGAGAGTGCAGCACGAATTCTTACCACTCAGGACGTGTTTACCGTACCAAAATAGGTCGGAAATAGTGTCTTGGGCCGTATGAGAACGATTTGATGCACTTTATTGCCGGCTTACATCGTTTGTTGGGAAGATTGAGACAGCTCGACGCCATTCGATCAAAATCGGACGCACTTTAGCTCATTTTGAAGGTCTCGAGGTAGGTTTTGAAATCAGCTGAGATACTTTGAAAAATGTCAAGGTAGACCAGAGTTGACCCTTTCGCGAACTTGCAAGAGATCACTTTTTGGAAAAATCTTGGTAGCTCAGCTCTGGTGGATTAAACTTCAGCTTATTCTAAAGGTCCTGGAACAAGCTTCAAAATGCAATAGAATGAGTTGAAAACTATTGAAATGGGCCAAAACTTTTGGCAAAACAGCTTAAGAGGGGGCATGTTGGACACACTCACCTAATTTATACAGTTTTTATTGAGCGTGGCTTAAGGATTTTTGAGAATCAAATCCACCAGGAGATGAATGTCGTTGGAACTCGACAAAACGCGCTTATTAGAGTGGACGCAATAATTCTTCGCGTAACGAATATCTAAGAAGTTGACTCGTGATCAAACAGCATAATTTATGTACTCTAACGAATCCCTCTCACAGTCGGTAATGAGTTTGCGATAAAAGTGCAATCCATCGAAAATTAAGGATGAATCCATTGGCATTGTTCC
This sequence comes from Eretmocerus hayati, assembly GCA_029851415.1. Lineage (NCBI taxonomy): Eukaryota > Metazoa > Arthropoda > Insecta > Hymenoptera > Aphelinidae > Eretmocerus > Eretmocerus hayati. Next base: position 190,824,827 of record CM056742.1, on the reverse strand, counting down.
AGATCTACTGAGGGAAATCGGATGGCTTGGTCATCGTAGGGTGAAGATTGGCACAGGAATGAGCGACCACACGAACGAGTCAAGTGGATGAGGTGAGGCGAAGCATCAGCGAGGATGCCGACGTCGAGGGAGGAGAGCCTCTGGCTGGTGGGTGGCTCGGGTAGCCGTCCCGCCGCACCAGCAGGCGACCACCCTGCCGACCATCGTCCCCAAACGAGTGCCAACGTGGCCCAACAACAACAGCCTCGCCAGCAGCCCCTGTACACGGAGGAGCTGGGCAATCGTAGGGGCTCGGGCACTCGTCAAGCCAGACGGCACCACAATCAGCCGTCCAGCGCAACGCGCAAAGGGCCCCTGCATCAGAACGGCAAACGAAACCAGCAGCAGATCAGCTCGGAAGAGGTGCCTCAGACGGCCTCGAACGGGTTGCTAGCGGTGGGAAACGGGACTATTGGTTGCCCCATCAATCGCGAGGATGAGTCCTCCACCGTTTCTACCACCGCCAACACCACAGCCAACGACGACGACGACGACGACGAGGAAGCCACCGCCGCCCTCTTCGCCAAATTCCACGAAGACGCCATCACCCAGGTTGGTATGGATATCTTCATTGTCATCAGGTTGGTATGGATATGGATTCTTCGCCAAGTAGTCATTTTGGAGGAAATTTCCTTGGCTTTTCAATGGAATTGGTTTCAGCAGTCTAAATTCCTGCGCATACGCAGAGAAATTCATTTTTCAACCGAAAAGGCTGAGAATATTGATAAAACGTAAAAAAAACAGCGTAGAACCCAAAAACACAGATCGGGACCACTTTTTTCTGGAAGAACACGCAATTTTACATCGAAATATGGATTTCCAGATTTTTAGAAAATTAGGTTTTTGAGGAAATGAATTTTTTCTGTTTTTCATCTTTTTGCTCATAGGGGGCGTCCGTAGCCTCAAAAAAAAATTTTCGAAACATATTTCGATAGATTTTTGAAAGACCTTTCGAATGCCACTATTTGCGTGGCCGTATCTTACCTCAAGTCGGAACTACACCCATTTTACTGAAAAAAGATTGGTATTTTTTTCCTAAAAACACTATCACAAAGATATTCCTCACGGAAACAAAAAATTTTTTTTTCACCCCATAGAGGGTGAAAAGTTCATTTTTTGGACCATAGAATCGATTAAAAATGTCGGATAAAGAGTTTGAAACATGTTTGCAATTTGTGGTCCGCTTTCGCGCGGAATTACTCGCATTGCAATGGCTCAAGATTTTCAAAATCATACATATACCACATCAGTAATTAAGGGTTAAGCTTTGCCAAAGCGGAAAATGCAAATTTCACTATGAATCTCCTGGGAGATGCAGAAATCGTTTAGGGTCGGTTTAAATCACTTATTTCCTGATGCACTAACATAACAAACGTAAAAAAATTTTCGGGGAGGTCAAGCGCTGACCACTCTTGAATCGGCATGTGGGGGGCATGTTGGGTACACTTACCTTACATGTCGACACGAGAATCAGAATGTTGGTTTTCGTACACCGAGTGAGATTTTGTGGACGGAACGTGAAGCTAGGATTGAAACTGTCAGAGTAATGCAAAAATCACCGCGCTTGAGTGTCTAACACTATGTTTTGCACATTTGTATGTAAATTCAACAAATCATTTCTTTCATGTGTCACAGTGCGCCCCTGGCGGAGATGAGTTTAACAAAAGTGACAACAAAAACTGAAAAAGAGGTGTTTTTGTACGGATCGTCACGAATCGAACCTGATTTCGAGGGAAATCGGATCCGCTCTGTTGAAAAAAACTCGGGCTTTTTCACATGATACTGCAGTCCTCTTGGACTTCGTGATAAATCTACCTACATCATCTTGTAGATTTTCAAAAAATCTATAAAAAAGTGTTTGTGACACTTTTTGCTATCACCCACCTCTTCTGAGTATTTGCGAGAAAACCGCGAAGAAGCGAAGAAAACGAGGGGTCACTGAATTTCTCCATAAGCAATATATGGGGAATTCTCAATTTGACAATAACTCAAAACGGCGAGCAGATCCGATTTCGCTCAAAATCAGGTTCGATTCGTGACGATTCGTACAAAAACACCTCTTTTTCAGTTTTTGTTGTCATTTTTGTTAAACTCATCTCCGCCAGGGGCGCACCGTGCTGTTTGGGAAAGAACATCAAAAAAACTGTGCAAGAGTGCCACATAGCCGGACAGACGATGGGGATAAATACATGTATATTATCGTCATCGACGTGGCAAGTGCGATGTCAACAATGGATAAAAGCAATGCCCACTGCGAGAACCTTACTTCCTTTGAAAAAATATTCGATTCCTTATTCCTCTCGTGGTGGTGATGAGCGTTGCTGATCATTATTCGAACCGATTATTTTGCTGTCTACAGGCCGGAGTTGGCTGCTTTCAAACACTAGCGGCTGTCTACACGGGCCTCTGTGTTGCTGCTGATACCATCGAATTCTTTGCCATTCCTTACATTCTGCCAAGTGCAGAGGTTGAACTGTGTATCGCGGACAGCGAAAAGGGATGGCTTGGTGAGTGAAAAATAAAATCGTGTCATCCAAAGCTGAAGAACACGATAACGCTTCTCAATTTTTCTATGCACTGGAAAGATGACGAAAGTACTCTAAAATTGTAGCAAATCTCATTCTATTCCTGACACTCCAATACCCAAAAAACTCAAGGACATCGATGCTTGAAAAATATATTTCCAGAATGGGTATAAACACTATGAACCATGTCAAAACTTTGAGAGAAACAGACCCAATTTAGGATATGCGATCCCCCCATTGAGACTGATGCATTTGCTGGTTTCTGGCGGAATTTCCGATAACTTTCATCATTTTCCCGAATTCAATTTTAATCGTAAAATAAATTGTCATAGTGAAAATGGTATTTATGAGTAATCTAGTAGTATTGCCACGTACTGATGGAGTGGTTCAGATATTTTCAGATATTTTGAATTCTGTTCCAGGCAATATTACATTGATGGGTTTGGCGATCGGGGGAATGTTTTGGGGAGGATTGGGAGACCGAATAGGACGGAAGGGCTCATTACTGACAGCCATGTCTATACATGCCCTATTCAGCGGTGTTGCAACGTTTATGCCCACTTATGGGACGCTCATGACAACCAGATTCTGCTCCGCAATTGGGTAAGACTCTGACGTAAGACCTATCGAAGCTCGTAAATACGCTAACGTTCTGGGAAATTTTATGCCTACACCCGAATACAAATCTTCAAAAAAGTCACGAATGAAAATGGCTCGGAGACCTCTGAAGAGTAAATGAAGTATTTTGTTGCTGTTGAATTTGTGTTTACTTTGTACTGTTTGACGCCGAGTAAGAGCTCTTCCCATTATCACAAATGTATTATTCTGGCAATTTACAGAGCGGGAGGTTCATTGCCACTGGCCTACGTGTACTTGGCAGAATGCTGTCCACACGCGAGTCGAGGAAAGTGGATCGGACTATTGGCCGGCGCCGGGGCTCTCGGTGGTATTTATGCAGCTTTCCTGGCATGGTCGATTGTCCCCACAACCGGTGAAATGGTTGTCCTTGAGAACCGGGAACACTTCAGTGCTTGGCACCGTTTCCTCATGTTCTGTTGCTTTCCTGCCTTCTGTGCTATCGCGGGCATGTTATTCCTACCAGAGAGCCCTCGATACCTCGTCGAAGCCGGACGCGACATCGAAGTCATGATGGTCCTCCAGGTGAGTCATCGTAGTACTAAAGTAGTGCAACAGATGTGAAGCTCATTGCAATCACTCTCTTGTGTCATCAATTGCGCCAGGGTACATGCATTCTTGACACTCTCATTATTTCAGTATAGCGTGAGTTTCGTAATAGTGATTTGGACTGCCGTATTTCATTGTTGAGAGTCTCATTCTATTTCCACTTTCAAGTTAGTGAGTTTGTACAAAGTAGATCATTTTTCGATAGAGAAAGTGGCTCTCTTTTATTAGGCTACGAGAATCTTCAGATTGAGTTGAAAAAATTGATCCGAATTTTCAATAACTCGAAAATGATTAAGGTCGAATGAATTTGTGGACACCGGATCTTGCTTTAAATCTTGGATCTTGACGAATTCAAACGATTACTTTGAAGATGTGCCCAACTTGATCAGTGGTTTCTTTTGGCAGCAAATATACAAGAAAAACAATGAGCAGAAGAATACAAGGGCTCACTATCAACTTTCTGCAATAGAGCTTCCAAATAAGAGGCCGCGAGGCTTACCGCCTCCTTCTCCAGAGAACCACAATACAAGCGTTCTGGCTAACATTGCGCACTCCATCGAAATTGTACGTAGTGTGCATTGGAATTAGGAATTCAAATATCGAACTCTGTGGTTGGGATGATGAGCTGATTGTCTTTTTCAGTTTTGGAGCTCTTTTTTGGAAATATTCACGGGGCCTCATATGAAAGTGACGTTGATTCTGCTCTGTATCTGGTCAGCTGCAGGGTTCAGGTAAGTTTTTGATTTGAATTTTGATTTCCGTGTGCAGCTCGAGTAATGAAGATCAACCTCTTTTCTGCTTCGCAAAATTACGCGGACATACCGACGGATTCACATCATTTGGATGTGACTATTTGATAGAGCCATAAAGCAGATATTACGTGCACCATACATGAAATTGATAATCTTGGATCAGGACTAATCAAAATTGATCTCTCCGCAGTTTGTACGGATTGATGTCGTGGTGTCCCGAATATTTGAAGTTTCTGCGGTCCATAGAATATAAGTCACATACGAAAAGACTCACTGGACAGGAGTATATCAATGAAACGTTCACTCGTCGATTGGAAAATGTTCAGTACAGAGATTCGAGATTTTTCAACTGCAGGTGAGAAGTTAATTCGCCCGTGAGAGATTAAAATCATGACACATGAGTGAATTGCACAAGACTCAAGAGAATTCGGTCTTTCAGCTTCTCCAGGGTGATCCTCAACCACGTCGATTTTGACAACTGCACATTCAAATCAGTGGAATTTAGCAACATAAGGTCTAGCAAAACGCATTTCACAAACAGTACCATTGTCAATGCCAAGTGAGTTGATGTCATGATTGCACTTGGATATTGATTGAATAACATAATTTGAGAAGTACTGCAGGTGGATGATTTTACAGATTCATCGATACGGATTTGTCCGAGCAGGCTTTTACCAGGTGTATACGGGAGAACATAACGAAACTGAGCCTGAGTGGATCGTGTCCAACGCTCGACTTGGATTACAATATTTACATCGAAGAGGTGATGCACAGCCATCTCGCAGCCCAGCTAACATTTTTTCCGACTGCGGTGTTAGCTGGGCTAGCTCTCACGGTTCTTCAGCGGCCAAAAACAATAGGTCAGTCAAATCGCGACTTTCTCGGCCTTTGCACCCATTTAGACTGCAATTATTTTTTGGACGATTTGGGGCGCTCGTCATGGAAATATTCAATATAAGAAATCGTCGATCTCTGAATCTCTATGAAGCCAAAATTCAAGTTACTTGTGCTTGCGAGCTTTCCGAAAATTTTTGCTGTTTTGAAGATACGGATTGAGTTTGATCCCTAATAACAGGCATCATAAATTGCTTTCCCCGAGCACCCGCGGAGTTATTTAATGCATCACTCTTCTCGTGAGTAAATTTGAAGTATATTCTTTACCGAAATTTCGCAACAGTACTTCAAAAGTTGTCAAATAAATTGCTAGTTTCGAGTTAGATAGACAGCTGAGAGAACACTAACGCGTTGCATCAAAATTCACGCAGTCACAGCTCCAAACGCTGCTCTCAAGAATTTTTCCAATACTTTTTTAACTAAACAAAGTAATTTTTCAGGTTTATCGTTGTTCCTCTCTTCCATTGTTGCACTTTGCCTGCTACTCATCAACAAAAATAGCGTGGCCATTCTCGGATTCGAGGCAAGCTTCATCGTAGTATTTGTGATTGCTTGGACGGCGTTGATTCTGCTGACGATTGAATACTATCCGACCCATCTGAGGTAAGGCACTTTCGCCGATGCTCTTTGTACAAACAATGAGGAGAGATTTTTGAAAAATATTTTTACCTGACTCGTAGGTGCACGGGGTTTGGAGTGATGGCTGTTGGCGTCAGAATATCCAGTTTGATTGGGAGCATAGTTTATCAGATGCTTGTAAGTGCGCCGGTAATTGTACCCGCATTGCTCACCGCGTCCGTCTTGTTTACCGCCAGCGTCGTTTCTCTCAAATTACCTCAGACCCACTCAGTCTATTTGTAAGCAAATGCCTACATGCGTGTACAAAATGTGTGGAAGTTCTTTCGCTTTTAAATTGAAAGTGTCTACTTGAATTTGTCAGGACGAAAAGCAACTAAACGACACTTGAAGGACCCAAACTTTTGAAAATCTAATCCAATAATATAATCATACTTGGTATTTATTGTAAGCATTTGATAATAAAAAGTACACATCACCCAGGTCTGAGTCACTTATTGATACAATCTAATCAAACAAATCCAACAAAAAAATTTTAAATGTACTTTCCGAATCGAACAGCAGGAGTCAAATCATGAGTAGTCCTCGAGACTGGTAGTGAAGCACTAAGATACACAATAATAATTTTGATTCTGGTTGATGTACCACCTCCTACAGCATTTTTGAAAAATCATTTTAAATTGTCGTCGGGATTAAGAGATAGCGAATCATCAAAAGTGATTCACTTACATTCTTCGGAATAATATTGATTCTCAATTCTATACTCATCTATTGAAGAACCAGGAAGTTTCAAGGATATTTTCATAAAAGTACCGATCTTGCTGATCAACACCGAATTGGTAAATTCTCCAGTTTTGCGCTCACACGTCAGGATTTCTTTCAAATCGCGAAAAAGTGACCGAAAGACAGCGATTTTGACGTTTTTTGCTAATTTTGTAAATTGATGACTCAGGGGGCAGCTCCTTGTAGTGTGCTGGAAGCGTATCAAAGTCGAGATCAAAGTAATCATTCTTTACATATTTTGATATGAAAAACACGATGACAGTGGTTCCAAAGAGCTAAGATGCATCCGAAATGAGTACAGGTTGATTTTTCGACTTGCTATAAACGCAGAATCTGACTGATTTCGCAATACATCTCAAAATGATCACGAAATCGATCAGGAACATCCTTTCCGAGCTCACGAGGGAGCATTTTTTTCGTTTCCAATATACTTATAATTGAGGGAAAATGGTTTGTAATAGGCCAAATTAATGGTCAAACATGCGTGTACCATTCCAAAAAAGGCATTTTGAACACTTTCTGAGGTAAGCTCAAGCCTGTCCGTACTGGGTCAAGTCACGAATCTTTGCGCCACACGCGGGGCGTTCAAAATCATCCGAATGGGGCCCCTCTTGGTCATCTCAAGATGGCACATCTAGCGCTGAATGTATTAATTCAGTTGCCGTCCAAATAGAACCAATGAAGAACTCACGTAAGCTTGCGATGAGAAACAATGTAAGTATGGTCGATGTATAGCGTGTCGCGGTGATGTATCGAGGATTTCTCCATAAGTATGGGTCTCCGAGACTTGTGATATTGTAACATGGTAACAAAAGGAGACTATTTTAGTAATTTTGAAGGAACGCAGGTCCAAATTCTCGGGATTTAGATCATTACGAAGAGGCTTGAGCTTTACTCAGAAAAGTCTGAAAACGCTTCTTTTGGAATAACATAAGCATATTTAAATCATCTAGTTTGGGCTATTCCAAATAATTTTTCCTCAATGTAAAAATGAGATCGAAGGGAGTGCGCCCTCGTGAGCTAAAAAAGGATGTCTCTGGTCAATTTTGTGAGAGTTTTGAGATTTATTGCAAAATCAATCGAATTTTGCCCATTGCAAGTCAAAAGATAAGTTTGCCACTCGTTTCGGACGCATCGTAGCCTTTCAAACCATCGCGATCGTGTTCAGCGGGTCAAAATACGTAGAAAATCATAGTCCTTTTATGCCCGTGACCCAGTACAAGTATGAGCTACCAGATTTTTGAAGTCACAAAATTAGCAAAAAAACGTTCACTGATTTTAGGAGAAATAGCCTTCTGCTATTCAAAATATCCTGACGAGAATGCACAAAACTGGAATCGGATCCGATTTATACGTCGAAAAATACACAAGAATACCGCTATCCAATCAATGCACCATTTCTGACCCAAAATGTTGTTGTCCAGTGCCATTATAGCGTACAGTACCCACCAAGAATGATGGAACATCGATACTCGCTCTAAAACATTGACTGCTCGAAAACTATTGGCCGTACGGCAGTTTTGAAAAAAGCATCTTAAAGATCGGAACAAATGCTAACTTTTCATGCACCTCGAAAAGTTTTCTCATGAATTTTTCATGTCCAGTATTCACTGTCAAAAAGTGAAATTTTTCAAGTCGCGTCAATCACCTGTAATTTACGGGCATGGGCGGATCGAAAAAAACTCAAAGTGATCTTGTAGGGCTTTCCAAGACCTTCAATTTCTTTTTTTCAAAATTCTCTACGATGATTTTAAGCCAAACAATCGCTCTCGGACGATATTTCATCAAATATGCGTGCTACCTGTATGGTTCCAAGGGCGGAACGCCTTATTTTGATTCGACCTCGTTTGTGAACATGGAAATATGACTTTGAAAAAATGTGAAAGGACACATTATCGACGTAAAATTGTTTGAACTCTCAGAAAATGTCGTTGGAATTGACCTCAGATGCGCCCCTGAAGAGCTACGTTCGTTCTTATAATTATGACTTTTCACTCGAAACTGTGTTTGAATCCAAGCGTAGCTCTCCAGGAGCGAATTTGAGGGCAATTTCAACCACATTTTCTAAAAATTCAGACATTTTCACGTCGATCATGTGTCCTTTGAAATTTTTTCAAAGTCATATTTCATGTACACAAACGAGGTCGAATCAAAATAAGGCGGAACGCCCTTGGAACCATACAGGTAGCACGCATATTTGATGAAATCATCGTTGTCGTCCGAGAGCGATTGTTTTTAAAATCATCGTAGAGAATTTTTAAGAAAAGGAAATTGAAGGTCTTGGAAAGCCCTACAAGATCACTTTGAGTCCGCCCATGCCCGTGAAAATTACAGGTGACTGACGCGACTTAAAAAATTTCATTTTTTGACAATGAATACTAGACATGAAAAATACATGAAAAAAATTTTTGAGGTACATGAAAAGTTAGCATTTCTTCCGATCTTTAAGATGCTTTTTTCAAAATTGCCGCACGGCCAATAGTTTTCGAGCAGTCGATGTTTTAGTGCGAGTATCGATGTTCCATTATTTTTGGTGGGTACTGTAGCTGTCGCTGAGATGCCCGCAAAAGATAGATTATGACTAAGCGGCTACAATAGGATATTACGCGTCGAGTGCCGAAAATCTTTGTTCTTCGGGAAAACTTTGCTAGAAGTCGGCGAAGCCAACATCCAGCAAGGTTTTCATGAAGAACAAAGTTTTCGGCACGAGACGCCGACATTTTATCCGTCAGTACGTATAAAAACAGCGATTTCCCAGGCGTCCTCGCTACGCGATAAAAATGTGTGTGTACCTCGTTGCGTAAACGCGGTTTCCTACGGTGAAGGTAATCAAGAACGAGTACCATTGACAAAATCTTGAATACGCAATGTGCATTTGTATAATAGTGAACGGTATGTCAAGGATCGATTGGCGAACAAGTAATTGAGAATGAAGGAATCAATAAATATTCTTAATCAATGTTGCTGAAGCTTATTTGTTATGAGAGTTAAATACTTTAGAAAAGTCACGAATGATGAACTTGTTATGTTGTACTTGGTGAGTCCTTTTAAATATCTCAAGTGTCTTGCGCATTTTTCCTTGCTAGCTTCGTCGTGAAGCGTCGTGGATTTCATGAAACTCAATGAGAAAATTCCTCTTTTGAGATCATAAATACACCTAGTTGTCGGGGACGAATAACAATTCCTCGCGTGAGATTGATTCCCCCTAGTATGCTTAATAATCCAACACTCTCTTCTATTCGAAGTAGAATTGGGGTAAAGATGTTACAAGGAGCAAAACATTGATTTGTAACATACGGTGATTTATTAAATACCAAGTTATACAAATACTATCACACACTTTTCTTACGAATATTCTTGATAAATGGCAGTAAAGTATAGTACAAATATAGTAGATGCATAGAAAATGACTATATTGAGGCATGTATAAATTCTCGATTGCCCACGGGTGGTGAGTCATATTTACAGTGACATGAATCAGATAAGAACAAAACTAGATGATCAAGGCTCTTCCGTGATAGCAGATCCTTTCGATACCGTTCGCGAGGTCAACTGACATCGTAATCACGTTTTCTGCTTTCAACTCATGAACATTAAGTGCACTGAGTATTTTTCGAAAGAAGTATTTCAACATCTCATGAGCCGCAATTTTCCGAAGAAATGGGAAGCATCACCTCAAGAAAATCTCCTAACCTCTTTTCAAACATGATTCAAACACCAAAATTCACATGATGATAAGAGGTGTATGTATTTCATCTCCGTCTCTGAAGTTTGTTCAGTTATTTTGTTTCTAATAATCAAAATGGCATTATAGAATTGCAACGCGAAGCGATTGAGTTCTAATTATTCAGTCTCATGACTTGAACTAACTGGGACTGGTTTAGCTCTCTACTAGCTCACTTTTATTCTGAAAAGAGAAGATGAATTTTAAGGAACCAAATTGAACTCTTTCACTATATCATGAACGTGGATTTGAAAGAATCTGAATTTTGGTTTCATCATGGGCTGGCACTTTTTCAAATCCAGCAAAATCGTCCTCCCGTTGCTGCAAAAAATGTTACGAGCTCATGATATCGAATCGTCACTGGGGGTCGGAATTTGAGAAAGAGGCAGTCTTTTCTGAGGCACAATTACGATACTCTAAAAGGTTTGCTCGCTTCACGTATAAAAATGAGAAATCGGCGTATTAAAGCTATTCTAGGATATTTTGGTTTTGTTCCTGGACCGCAATGATTGGTCGTAATATTTACAAGATGCTGAATCGCATCAGCAAGAATGAATTGATTCGAGATAAAAGGTTTCTCAATTCCTAAACCATCCGAGATTTGCATGAGTCAAAATAGCCACAAAATTGGCACCTAAGCATGAGATATTTAGTCCGTTTCCAAAGTATGATTGCAATGTTGAAATTCGATCATTGTAATGGAGAAAAATGGGGTTATCGGTGGGTTATCGTCTTGGGACAATTGATTACTCATGATATTCGAAAGAGACAGGGCTCCAAGAGATGAGTTCCGTTGGAATCAATAAGAAACATTGGGAGTTGACATGCTATAAGCGTTCTTATTTTGCCACTGTGTTATTCTTACGGGAAAGATTTGGGATCCGGCCATATTGCTTTTTCTACCATTTAAAATAACACAGAGATTAACTTGTGAAAGGAAAGATATTAGAGATAAGTGAATATGTCCATGGTCCTTTGTGATCCGTTACAAAAATAAGAAATTGAATCTACGATTTCATTCTTGGAACTCCCACAAGCGATTCCGAATTATCCATCGGCACTCGGTAATCATAAGATTTCTTGTGGAACGCACAGTTCACTCAATTGATGTGAATCGAAATTTTCAAGGAGATTATAGATCCATTCTCGATAATGAACGAGATCTCCGGCTAAGTTACTCACTTTCAGTAAAAGTTCATGTCAAAAAGCATAGCAGATTCGATATAGTCTCATACGTGATCCATGATTGTATCAATTTTATACCTAACTATAGGGCAGATCATCTGTTTCATTAAAAGCATATGTATATTACAATTAATCTCAAAAATTATAGAGAGGACATTGTGCGCTATCATTTGTTAATAATACTCAATGCGAGTTCGGTTTCTCTTACTTCCTACGATATATTTTACAACAACCGAACGACATAATTCTAAGACATACGCCATTCATGTACAATTCGAAAAAATAAAAATAATGCACCACTCACGAAGAACGGCATACATTCAAAATAATGAACGACGTCTTAGTTGTAAGACTCGATTCATCACTCATGACGCATTCCATTCAATCATTATATTCATAATTATTCAATTTAAAGCACAATATTGATGTGCTTAAGCGACCCGATTCTGCACTTCTATTCGTTGCTAGACGAGGACTGTATAAATATTTGTTCATTTCAAAATCTTTCTTCGCTGAGATCATACTGCTAAAATACTATCATTACAAGAAAGATGTGAGTTACAGTTTCGATAAAATAGTTATATAAATTTGCCGAGTCATCGGGAGTATGACATAATGGAAAATTGAGCATTTCAAATATTATAGTATAAATCACGTTCATATAAAATTGCATGATCACTTCATGTTTTCTTTCAATTCTACACAGATAGAATAAAAAAAATTAATATCAGATCGTAGAAAACTTCGTATTGAAAGAGTAACAGCTTTTGGTTCATCGGATATTGTCTGTTACTACATACGTATCAATTTCATCACTTGGAATGAGAATCGGGAGCGTAAATGTTCCAAGTCGATTATTTGTCGATATCAAACACTCTGATTTCGCTATTTCGACTGTCATAATTGTACTTGTACAAATAGGCCAAAACTTTTTAAGTATATTTTTGTGCAACCTTTTTAATTCAGTCTTTGCAACTTTTTTTGAGGCTTGGTGAATTAGAAGAATGATGAACTATGATTACTTTTGTAATTGAAGAAATGATATGACTTTAGCTGGTAATCTAATGAATTAGAAGGAAGTTCCACACTGGATTTCCAGATCAGATATCTGCTACTCATTTTGTTTGTTGGTTGGTGAATCAATATTTTAAACATTTCCGCGAGAATTTTCCTTTGTTCATATGCTATAGCATAAGAGAAAAAAACGACTAGAACTAAAGTATTTTGCGGTGTGCAATACTCGAATTAGATGTTCCCGAACTCCTCGCATATACTAACTCGACTGTATCTTGACTAACATGTGCTAACAGGGGATGTTCCCAAGATGAGATTCGCCTCTTTTTGGTGTGCACACTTGTATTGCATAATAATGGACAATGCACATTAGTTTGTGTTTTCATCAAATAGCGAACTCTAATCACAAGAATATTCTGATCAATGATGTGACATGTAGAGATCACTATGACTGTAATCGAATACTGCCCACAAAACCCCTGATGTAACCTACCGTATGTCCACAGTCCTAATGAAAACCTTGCGAATCTCATCTCAACACTCGAACTCCGATGCGGTAATGGCGTTCAGGTCTTTCATAAGCCCCTCAAGATTTGCCATTTCTTGATTGAGTTCTTCGGTACTGTATGAAGGCTAAAAAAAAGATTACTTTCATGTCAATCTGTTCTTTAGTCCAATGATCAAGAATGTTAATCATTTTGCCGAGTACCAATATGAAAAGTAGAGATTATCCATGCATCTCAGATATGAAAGAAGTAGATCTCGCGTGAGCTATTGCACGATCGTGAAATTGTAGTTGCAAGGAAGTATTGAGCGATGAAGAAGTCTCAAAGTAAAGTTAAACATAGTCCAGGTGTTTTTCGAAAGTCACATGGAAAAGCCGGATATTAGTAAAACATATCGTAGCACCCAATAAATAAATATCGCATCGCCATCTATCTCTATGACACAGGGGACTCATGCTACCCCCAGCAAATGTAGGAAAGAAAATATGTTTGAACATTTCAGAAATAGCTGATAGTCTCAATGCACAGCGTAAAAATTTACCTTCAAACGTTCTATTTCCTCTGGAGTATGGTTCGGATTTGCAACAGAAGCTAATCTATTTTTGATGAGTTGACTCGAGCCCGCCGCTTTTTTGTATGGGCTCCCTGACATGGTTGGCCGCACTGTAACTTGAGATACTAGGGAATGAAAGAAGAGAAGAAAAATTATAAGTTGATCGTCGATCCAATTGTTTTAAAGATTTTCAAGGAAGCTCATAATAGTTGCAAACCTCCGTGTTTTTGTTGAGCAGGGGTTGATGGCGCTGATTGCGGAGGCGGTGCGGGCACGCTGAAACTCTTTAGGGGATGACCTTGAAGTCTTTTGCTTCCACTACTGTCCGAAGTGGTAGAACAACTCGTCCCCGACTGATTCCCATCGACGTATGAATTCTGAGCATACTGGGATGTCGCATTGTACGATTGGGGTCCACCCGAGCTGTACAGCTGTGTGAAAAAAATGGGAAATTAAGAATTCCTATTGATACATGTCCAAATGACCACACGCAAGGCAATGTTACCATATCAGGAAACGGTATCTATGTCACGAGGCATGAATAATAGATCTCTCCCTTCAAATTTTGCATTAGAAAAAAATGTAAGATTTAGAATGTTATTCACAGCCTGCTTGGCGTAGTTGTTTGACCGCAAACCAGTATAAACATGCCAAAACACGGTATGGTGATTTGCGTTGAGATTAATAGTTTCAAGAGAATTAACAATTTTTGCTTTTGATAATTTGCAACTTACTTGTGTCTGCAGAGGTTCGTAGCTACTTGTTAAATTACACGAATCTGGGCTTGACTCTGGAGTTGGTTCCAGAGTTATGTGTGCTCGGCTTAAGCTATACTGCGCCACCGTGCGTGGGTAGTTTTGTCTGATAGACGGCATATCAGAACATGAGCTGTGAATAGTTTGTTGAGACATACTGCTGTTCACAATCGGTGTCGCGGTGGCTATGGCTGGAATTATAATACGAGCGTCAGTCAACTTGGTGCAATTTAAAGGAAAATTATTTGTTTGGGGGAGTGAGGGATGACAGGATTGATTACGCATGGCTTTCAATGACAAATAAATCGAGAAGGTAGTAAGAGTAGAACCGAGACGGTCATCACGAAATATAGTACTTACGCTGATGTAGTGGTGCACTGTCAACAGGAAGTGTAATGAGTTTAGGTTTGTGGCTCCCTCGACTGTGTTGTCTGCTCAGTGTAGAACATTTCTCTTCGATGCCTGATGTTTTTTTATGAATAAACCAAGGAGTAAAAATTAAAAATTTGGAGGGAAAAACAATGTAATTTAAAAATCAAGCACAGTGGACGAATTCAATGAGAAAATCAAGTTTATGGAGGAATGGACGAATTGAGCGTTATCAGAACTGGGCACTAATCAACAGCTTTCAAGACAGGCAGTATTTGCCATGTTTTAAGAATACATACATGACTGAAAAACAGAAGGAATGAATAATTCTGTCCACTACCGTATCGAACCTATTTCGGATGAATTCTGTGTAAGTACTTTTATACACAATTGATCGATTCATTTTTTTTCTGGCATCTACTTTGCTCCTTCAACGTCATTAGACACGACATACAAATATTATTCTATGATGCTCAGCTTAGAAACGCTCGAATGCTCCATACCAAGTCAATGAAGTTGTGTCATTTATTAAATGAGTAAATAAAAAGACCAAAGGAAGCTCGAACTTCCGATATCAATTGCAGCTTACTCACCCATATAACTTGGAATATACGTGCGTTTATCCAACGAACTGGAATTTCCGTGTATACTATCTTGGTTGTATTCAGAGTTTCCGGATCTGGGGAGAGTGTTACTCGTGGTTGCACTCGTGGACGTATCGCCGTTTCCAAGATTCTTTTCCAAGGCTTTCAACTCCATTTGATCGTGATGAATCCACAAATCAGGGGGTTTGATATTCGTTTTTATGTTTGTATCTTTCAAATACCTGACAACGTTCAACACGGAGAATTAGTTCGTATATGTTTTGGATACAAAATTTTGCAATGCTGAACGGAATTTACCCTTTTTTGCCATCTGGTGAATTGGGATTGCGTCGACAGCAGATGAAAATGAACAGAATCGCCGTGACTGTCAGGACCAAGATGGAACATCCACTTATGATGTAAACTAGAGTACTCGATAGTCCACGGTTGGCCATGTCTGAAACTAGATTATCGATTTCGTAAAATTGTTTCTACTTCTTTGCGGCATGTGTAATTCACGAGAGATGATGAACGTACCCGCTCGCGTTCTGTGTGAGATGTTTGAGCAATATGGTCCCACCCCCACCGAGTTTCGAGCAGCAATTTTGAAATAATACGTCGTATTCGGTCGCAATTCGGCAGACAGAACGTGTTCGGTTTTGTCGCCAATGATTGCCTCGACCTTCCAGTCCCGCTCGTACTTTGAATTTTCCGTGTTATACATTATAATGTAGCCATTTATTTCCCCATTGGCTTGTTTGGGTGGATCCCATTGAAGCAACACCGATTTTGGATAGTCTTCAATACTGTGAACAGCGAGATTCTGGGGAGGCGAGCTTGGCACAGCTCCAGTCGTCTTGTTGAGCACAACCATACTCCAACCCGATTCTCGTCGACCCTGCAGAAATGAGGATCAAGCGTTAATTTGGAACAACTTGTTAGCAGATGTAGCGTCGCTATATTTTGGAATGCGCACCTTTACAACTTTTACAGTAAACTCGTACTCGGTGTAAGGCTTGAGATCATGGATCATGCAGTAGAGATCAGTAGCATTGTAGTACTTGTAACGAACGTTGTTGGTGCGGTGGGTCGACGTGTAGCGAACGATGTAGTAGCGGTTGTCCGTCACAAATTGCTGTGAAAGAAATTAAGTGGTTACCGAAATATCTACTTATGATCACAGGAGTTGCGGAGAGCAAGACATACCTGATTTTTCGGCAGCTGCATATCGGTCCAGTAAAGTACCACAGTGCTGTGTGACATGACGATAGCCTTGAGACCCACCGGCGGGTTCAGCGTTATGGACTTCTCCGAAGTCATTTTTTCGATCGTTCTGACGTTCTCGTACACCTGCATACCCTCACCGGCCTCGTTCTTGGCCCGTAACGTCAACACGTAGTCTGCATTTGGCTCTGGAATGCAAGGTCACGAGTTTAATCATAGGGTAATTTGGAAGGTTCATTTCGCGAGATGCGAGATAAAAGTACTCACCGAGGCCTGTGATGGTGTAGTGACGCGTCTTGCCGTCGAGGACTCGCTTGTCTTCGTCGGGTATGCCTTTTCCCCAAGTGAGCACGTATCCCCTGACCTTGATGCTCTGATCCTTGGGTGACTCCCAGGACAGAGCTATCGAGTCGGACATTGCCTTTGCTGCGGGTCGAAAATGAATTCTCGTATGAATTAGCACGCGAACAGAGAAATTGCGATGGCGTTGCGGAAGCAGTAGATCTACTCACTTCTGAGATTGGTAGGTGCATTGGGCACCTGGTTTTCGGAACGATCGCTCTCGTAGGCCTCAATATCGACCCACTCGGAGTACGGACCGGTGCCATTGGTGTTGAAGGCGCACACCTTGACCTCGTAGTTGACGTTGGGCTCGAGCTTGTTCAGGAGGAAGGAGCGCTGGTTGCCCTCTGTCGTGAGAGTGCTCGAGTGGGTGCGTCGTCCCGTCGGCCTGTAGCGGATCTTGTAGCCCGTGATTATGCCGTTGTGGCCTTCAGGAGGGAGCTCCCATCTGATCATGGCGCTCTGAAACGCAAGCAAACACAACCGTGTAGATTCGGACGACAAGTGCAAAGAAAATCTCGATCTCAAAAAATTGAGAATATTGTGTATGGTCAGTATTTTTGGAGAAGCAGAGTTTCAAGTAGTACCAAACTTTTGTGAAAAAAGCAGCATGCATGAAACACCCCTAGAAATCTTCACAGATGAATATTTTTTTGCAAAAGACGGAATTACGTGATACTTCTGAGGCCGAGTCTACATAGACGCGCTCACTCGGGGCGCGCGCGCTCTCTCCGCTCGCGCTCTCCACCCAAACACCGGAGTAGGTATCAAAAATGAGATTTGAAAATCTTTTGACGAGTCTTCCCTTTCAATTCGAGTATCAGCGCGAGTTTGAAGAGATGAAAAACGGCCAGTCTATTGCGTGAATCGATTAAAAAATTGATTTGCATCGAATAGAGATCGAAAAATAAGAGACGTGGTTGTGTCTCATATAAGCATCTCCCTACTTTTCATCGGGTCTCCAACTTGCAAACCATCCAGCAATATTCAGAAATTATATTGGTTATACATTGGTTCTTATTCCAGAAGCTGAATAATGAGCTAAAGTGTATGAAATCCTGATTTAGAACACCCGGGATGTTCCAAATTTACGGAGGAGTGATCTTGTAACCCAAATTTGATCTTTGGTGTACATGTAGTAGCTCGATTCTCCTTAACCAGAATTTCGCACACCTTCGCTTATTTAACAGTTCCTGGAGAAAGTCTCAATGCAAACTCAAAATAATGTTGATTATTGTTGAATAAGCTGCGAGTTAGATGCCTGAGAAGTTGGGGGTGGTGATATTAGGCACATCGGCCGACATCAAAGTCTCTCACTCTTCGATCTCTATTAGATGCAAATCAATTTTTTGGTCGATTTACGCGATAAACTGTCCCTTTTTCGTGTCATAAACCCGTGCTGATACTCCAATTGAGAGGGAACAATCGTCAAAAGATTTTCAAATCTCATTTTCGGTACCTACTCCAGTGTTTGGTTGGAGAGCGCGAGCGAAAAGAGAGCGCGCGCTCCGGGTGAGCGCGTCTATGTAGACTCGGCCTGAACCTTGAACCACGTAAACTCTATAATTCGCGAGGAGGAAAAGTATGATTTCTGAATGCAGTGTTATATGACGACCAAATTAGTATTTTTCGAAAACTCGAGCTAATCGTAATGAATTGATAACGAACCGTGGGCCCGACGGTATCGGCGGTGACGTTGGGTGGGAAGGACGGCACATCTCCGAGGGTGCGGATCTTGAGCTCGCCACTGGAGGCTCCGGGCCCGTTCTCATTCACCGCCTGCACCCACACGCTGTACTCGCGGTAAGGCAGCAGGCCGCTCAGCTCGAGGCTCGTCTCGCTCGTGTTTTTCTTCAACTCGTCGTTGTCCCCCTGCAAGCGTCATGTGGATCGGTGAGACTCACGTTTTTATTGAAACGATTCAACCATGACCGTAGAAAGTCGTACGTACCTCGGCGTAGGTGACGAGGTAGTTGAGGATGCGCCCGTTGACGGAAGGTGGCTCGTCCCAGATGAGCCTGATGCTCTGGTGACTGGTCGCCCAGCCTCTCAGGTTTGGCGGCTGGCTCGGCACGTTCGGCTGAAAGTGATAGCACTCGTTGCATGCATTTGCGTCTCGAGCAAAAGGAGCTAAGCGATCAAGGAGTGCGGGGACTCACCTCGGACTCGGTGGTGAGCTGGAGTAGCTTGCTGGAAGCGCTCAGCGTGTTGGAGATGTTGGCCACGGCCCGAAACTGGTACGCCGTGCCTGGCTGCAAGCCGCTTATCGTCACGCTCGTCTCGCTCGTTGGTGTCCTCTCGATCCGCTCCCTACGAATCCAAATGAGAGTAAAAATGAATCAATGCTTCAGGTGGGACGACCATCAAAAACAGGCTGATGCTCGCGTTGCTGCTCACCTCTCGAAGCCACTCTGCTTGTAGTAGACGAGGTAGTTGGTGACGTCGGGACTGGACGCGGGCAGCTCGGGCTCCTGCCAACGCAGCGCGACGAGCCTGCTGCCCAGGTAGCCGGCACTCAGATTGCGCGGCGCAGCTGGGATGTTGACTGCCTCGCCCAGGTCGGCGCCCTCCTCGTTGTTGTCTGAAAACGAAGCGGGATGCTCGAACGGCGACTCGATCTCGTCTCCGTCCTCGTCCAGGTTTTCGTTTCCGTTCTCGTCGACGTCCCCTATCACGTCGTCCTCGTCGTCCCCGTCGAGGTCATCGTCACCGTCACCGTCGCCGTCATCGTCATCGTCACCGCCCTCGTCGTCCTCGTCTTGATCGAGATTGCCCAGTCTTGGAGGCAGGTCCAGGGCGTCCCGGTGCTGCTGTTGACCATCGGCGCCGAGGGCGGTGGCCGGGTGGGGCGTGTACGCCGACGAGGTGTGACCCAACAAGGTGCTGGGGTGCTGCCACGTGCTGTTCGAGAGCAGCCGGTGCGAGAGCTTCTTTTTGGCCATGGCGCTCTCGCCCGAAGCCTTGCCCTTGTTGCCCTTTCCACCCTTACCGACCTTGTCAGCCTTGGCCGTCTTTCGTTCTTTCTCTGGGGTATTCATAGTCGGGTTCGTCGTCGTCGTCGTCGTCGGCGAGGTGGTCGTGTGGTCGTCGAGGTCGAGCCGTGACAGAGGCATGCACGGTAACGTGACACCAACATATCGTGCATACGGATCGAGCGGGAGGCAACGGGACAGTGGCACAAGGTAGGACAAAATGAGAACAAAAAGAAAATCATAATCAGAAATTTGAAATCAAAAATTTATTATCGTATGAATTCAAGCAAAGACAACTAGGTATTCGAAATTGACGATACGCTTTGGTGAACTCAGTCATTTCCCGGCAGTTTAGAAGAAATTACGATCCAATTCTATGCATGATTGTAGACTCGCGATGATTTGCAAACGAATGTAGCTTGCGATCTCACGAATATCATGATGCCAATAATAAGTTTATCGGACGATGGAGCAAAAAGTACCGTTAACAACATATTTTGCAATCATCGCGATCGGATGATTAAATCTAGAGAAATCGTTAGCAGGTATTTAAATCGTCATCAATTTGAATGGCCCGTAACTTTCATTACCTATTCCAATTTGCCGATAGATTTTAAACAGAAAATGCGTTCGTTGATTGGTAAATTGGAATACGGTGAGTCCAATCGGGAACTCATTACCCGCTAAAAGTTAGATATTCTGAGACATTCAGATAGTACGATGTGAGAATGAGAGAAATTCGTAGGAAAACGTTCCTAGCTATCCGATAAGTCTTCCACGTGATCTCGAACTAATGAGCTTTTCACTTTTACTAGGATTCGTAATCAATGGTGGTGACTCATAGTTTTCGCTGGCCGTGATTATTTTACATTTTCATCAATACTTATCGAAAGACTTGGAATCGACTTTTAGATATAACGGCCTCATTCAGGAAATTTCATTCACATTACATCGAAGTCTTTGAGAGAAATGAAAAAGAACGCAATGAAAAAAACTTACTGGGGGAAATTGTGGAGACGTAGTCACACAGTACACAGAATACAATAAAAGAAACAATTAATGGTATACAGGGAGAGAGTGCACATACGAATGTCTACGAATTTTGTTTGGGGAGTAAGCAACTTCATTCGTGAGAGTTGTGCGGATGGAAAGAAAAGATACGAAAAGGTGCAAGTGTACATGCTTCTGACGATGACTCGCGCGCGATGAGTGTAAGTATGTAATTTAAAACCGAAGAATTCCGTATTCTGCGCTTGTACAGGATTCGAGTTACATACACAATAAGATCCGACACGATTTTGAGCTAATTAACAGGGACATGCGATGGAAGATTGCGATCAATTATTCTATAGGACAAAGTTCTTGTCGATTACTCTCAACGCATTGCAAAAACCGAACGTGCAAACTCTTGGATCAGCCAAAACAAGCTGACCCTTAGAGCGT
The DNA here is from genome assembly GCA_029851415.1 of Eretmocerus hayati. Classification (NCBI taxonomy): domain Eukaryota; kingdom Metazoa; phylum Arthropoda; class Insecta; order Hymenoptera; family Aphelinidae; genus Eretmocerus; species Eretmocerus hayati. The sequence goes on along the minus strand of CM056742.1, from coordinate 190,803,402 downwards.
GCAGGAAGGGCTTCTCGATCTGTTCCGGACACCCGGGACTCGGCATGCAAGTGACGTCGTTTGAGTAATGCCGAGTTTCGGCTGTGTGAATTAGGGCTAGGGACCCGACGCCTGCATCAGCAGCAGCTGATGCAGCACGATTCGAGTGAAAACGAGGTGGACGTGACGGCAGGCTTGTGCACGAGTGTGTCGGAGGTGCACCGTGAGTGATATAGATAAGACGAGGTGTGGGTGGGGAGGAGGTATAGAAGATAAATAGATAGAGAGAGCAATGTACTCACTGGGCTGACGGATGGTGAGGCGGGCCGAGGCCTGCACGCTGCCCGCCGGATTCGTGCCCATGCACTGGAAGATGCCCGCGTCGATGTCGAGCAGACCGTTTATCCTCAGATGGTATCTGTGACACCCCCCCAACAGACAACGGACCCCGTTATTAATCCACTCTCGGATATGTACAAATGCTTTCGAGCCCGCGATATGTAGAACAGCTCACGCAAAGCAAACGGCATTCATTATTCACCGATCTCTACCCGATCGAACTCGATATACTTTGCGATATAGAAACCGACGTGCTCGCGGCACTTTGTTTGCTACTTTGTTCGCTATGCTAGGTTTGATTACCGCTTGCAGAATCGAACGTTTTACGGCAGTCCGATTTACCCGATCATAGAAAATTACCGATGGGTAAAAATAACAAGGATATCGTATCGGTATTGCATAGGTAGTCAAAAGTATCAACGAATGCGCGTTGCATAGCTGCAGGGGAGATACTCAAATATGCGGATTCGAATTTACAAGACGCAGACTTAGTGGGAGATTCGAGAGAGATTGCCCGACGCACTTTCTAGGTCAATCGTTTACGCGGAATGGCAATATAAGCGCACCGAGCTATCGAGTCTCGTGCCCGCGGCTCCAATGCATTCGCCTCGATTCTTATCGCAGTATCCACATGCGTTTCCGACGATGCAATTTCAGCGGATCGGTAGCCATTCGGATGCATAGTCGTGTGGAATATCAAACTAGTACAGAGACACCGACGAACGAGGCGCGCGCGGACCTCACGGCGATTTACCCATTTGAAGATTTTCCCTTCCCAGTTCCCGAGGATTACCGTCGATTGCCCTATCAAAGCAAACTTCTGCTACTGCCCGAATGACCGCACAGGAGTTTCAATAACACTCAATCTTGAAAATTCCAAACTGAGCACTTGAACAAAGTTGTTATTGGGAATCGCGACCAGCGAAGCTAACCCAGTTATGATAGCCAACTTTTGCGGATTTTTCAATCGCTCCGCATCGTAGCCAATTATCATTGAAACTCGACCATCCTGGAGCGCGAGTGTGTTCTCAGTGAAGTGTAGTTGGCGCAAAGTTTCTTCGCTTGGAAATGATCGTCGTGCTTTACGATGTGATTTAAAATTCGCGGTGAAGAACTGCGGTCAAGGCGGAAGGGCGTGTTTGCGCGGTTTTATCGCGTTCAGCAGGGCAAACTTTGTCACTGATAAGCCTGCACAAAAATGGAATCAGGAAAACAAGTCGATCTAGATTGTGACGAACTTTGCAAAGGTGCGTGAGCTAAGTCAGAATGGTGTTTCGATACAGACCCATTGGCGAGCTGCCAGTAGTCGTTGAACTTGATGCGCTCGCCGTTCTTGAGCCAGTGAACCGAAGGTGCGGGCTTGCCGTAGATCTCGCATTCGAACTCGAGGTCTTGGTGTTGGCTTGCCTCCTTGTCTTGGGGCCGTTTCAGAAATCGTGGGGGAACTGCAATAGCGAGAAAGATGATTGAAAATAAAGGTGACATTGGGGAAAACGGTATAACCAGGAAAGGTTAATGACAAAAATTGAATCTCGCACCTTGCACCGAGAGCTCGGCCATCGCATCGAGGCTGTCAAGGTCATTTTTGGCCCGGCACTGGTACGAGCCCGTGTCCTCTTCGCGCACGTTCTTGATCATCAGGCTCGACGAGCCGATCCTCTGGTACCTGCGTGAGAAAGAGTCGTCAATGATGACCAGCACTCTTTGACCGGCTTTTGCGAGTGATCAATTCTACATCTAGGGCTTGAGAGAATCAAATCGAGCATGCATGTAAAACTATCGAGCTCTATTCGGTTCTCCCAAAATGTTGCTTAGGACAGCTAAAAAGGCTTCTCGGAGTGAAAACAAACAAGATATTTGTAGGTATCTAGGATAAGACATGGGGGGGGTGAAAAATGACGACAACGTGGGAAGGATGACTTATTTTTGATGACGAAAGCCCAGCGTCGCGTGTAGTATGAAATGATGGATTCACGAGCCTCAGTTCCACAGACATAATAAAAAACACAAAAAAAACTCGATTACAAGCTCCAAATGGCTGGGAAGCCAGTTTGGGCTACATCCAAGTTCTATATGAAGTGGCGAAATCAACCGATCGATCGGTGTGACCCAACTTTTACGAGGCATGCGATGAACCGCCACTAACGCGATGATCAATGAAGCGGAGCTCATTACAACACCGGAACTGACCGGAACTGCGTGTACGCGCGTAGTGAGTTACATGTGTAGTAAGTACGAGGGAGATGGTCTCGAGTTACACTCACCTGGAGTCGAGGGTGGCGAGGTCGATACTGGTGCCGTCCTTGAGCCAGTAGACGTAGGGCTTCGGGTTGCCGTTGGCCGCGCACTCGAGCGTCACAGTCGAGCCCTCGACGACCACCTGGTTGAACGGCTTCGCCACAAACGCGGGCGCACTCTCGCCCTCCCCTGCAATCCACCGCAATCAATCGAGTGAGTAATCGGGTACGCCGAGTCCAGTACATCGCCCGATTAAAACGGCAGGAAATAATCCGACGGACGAAAAATTCCGTAGCTTGCGAATCGAGCTGAGCGCCGCCGCCGCTGGGGGCCGCCCCCACGTGTAAAGCGATGATCGCGAAAAGGGTTCGCCCTTTGTACTCTTTGAGGGTTTGCACGTGCTATCCCAGGTGCACCTGCTTTGTCGGTGCAAATGCGTAGTTATCGCCAACTCGGAATCTGATTCAACGACGTTATACGAGGCACTCAGAGGTAAATAATGTGCAACCGGTTGGCGCTGTTTACATTGACGCGCGGGTAAAGGGGTATAGTATTCATGATCTTGATCGGGCGACCAAGATAAGAGTATTGTATGTAAGAATTCGCACTGGTGTACCTAGTTCGAGCTGAAATTTGAGAATGAAACCTGAATATCAAATCCAATTGGTAGTCGTGCGATATGAGCTAATAACCGGACTCGAGCGCGAATTCCATCACATAATTTTACAGATTTTGGCTATCAAATGAGAAAATGCATAGGGATAGCAGGCATGAGAGAGTTATTGAGGTGCAAACTCACCCATTTCGGTGGCCTGGAGAGTGAGTTGGGCCTTGTTGCTCACTCTAAATTGACCGTAAGCACTGGCGTTGCACCAATACGACCCCACGTCCAGTGGCAGTACCTCGTCGATTTCCAGAGACCCTGGAACAGACGATACAGATGGTGTTAATAATCGTTATACAAAAAAGATTCCCAGAGTACTTCACTTCTATGCTCTCATTTTGGACACGTTAATTTTTCGAGCAGAGCGAAGGAAACAAGCCCAAGAGCTGAAACAGGGCCGATGTGAGCGGCTCCGGGCCAACATGACAAGCCAGCTGATTATTTGAAATCTTTGAAGAACTGCTCTATGATTTTTTGAAAGCGGTATTACCATCACGCCTCTCCAGAAGAATTCGAAGAACACTATCGAGAACGAGAGCTCATAACTCACATTATGCTGATAATTTTTGAAAAAAGTGGTAATTGAAAAAAAAGTGCTCCGGAATACCGAAACTTGGTCTCTTGAAAATCTTTCCTAGACCCGAGCTTTCCACATCATTAAACAGTTTGTGATAACGGAAATTGATCTTCATGAAGTAGCTCAATATTTTATCCAGAATCATGTTCCAAAAGTTGCAAAAAAGTGACAACGGGAGTCAGGCATAGAGGTTGATGCAAACTTTGAAGCTGTTCGAATAGTGTAAGTATAGCCAATCTGGCCCCTGTATAACCAAGCGAGCCCTCATGCCAACCTTAGGAATGGACACTGGTTAACCTTCCCGCAATTATTTTTTATGCCTGTTATGTTAAAATAAGAGAAAGTTAATGGTTTAGACCGACCCCGAATGATTTCTGCGTCTCCCAGAAAATTTAAAGTGAGATTTGCATTTTTCGCTTGTAGATGGCAAACAAATCGCAGAGGAAATCGCGTTCAGTAAAATCGATGCCAAACATCTGCAATCCAACCAATTTCCACAAACTTGGACGCATTCTATTCCTTCCCGCAAGACCTTCAGAATTCCATTTTCAAAGTTGCTAAACTCTCATATGGAGCGATTTTACGTGCAAACCACGGAATGATTTGTAGAATAAGAAGGCCAACATTGTAGAGTACCCAGCATGCCCCCATATGGTTATCTTGGAAGGATTTGCCATATGAATTTCTTACAATTTAGAAAGTGTTTATAACATCAAGATAAGCCAGGAAGACTTATTTGGGTCGATAAGAAAACTTCAAATGTGTTATAAAAGCAATTTTACGCACTTTATCGCCGTCCACATTTGTGTAAAAGAATGGGGGCATGTTATGGTTCACCCTTTCGCGGACACACGGAAAATCTTTTTGGAAAAATCCTGATAAGTTGACTCTGTTTGGTCAAAATTGATATCACTGTAGTTCATTCTGAAGGTCTTGAAACCAGCTTTAGAATGATTTCAAGTATGTTGAGAAATGTTGAATTGTTCCAAAACTATTTAATTGGCAAAGTAGCTCAAGAAGAGGTAGGCGGCGTATTGGGTGCAATTACTTTATTTGCGTATAACGGTATGAACGGCCGAATTACTGAAGCATTATTTCTTGACAGAGCTTCGGTCGCTGTGATTGACTGGGGAACATATAATACAACCCCTATAGAATCACAAAGCCATCGGGAAGATATCACCCAACTCCAATTTCATTATACGTCTCAAATGCAGAGCTGATGATAGTTTCCGTCCTTGTCTCTACATCGTACTGAATTTTTCTAAGCTTTTAGAAAAATGTGTAATATTGAGTGTGTATTTCGCCCCGGTCTCTTCTTATCCTCGGTGAGACTCAGGGAGACCTGTCTCAGACACTTTATTTACGAACACTCTATGTATTTACTTTATTCATGAACACTATGATCGTGCCGATGCAATATCAGTCGTTATGGGTTGTCCCATCGAGGGTATCTCAAAATAATTATATTCCGGCGTGTGAAGCGAGGTCGGGAGCGTGGGTTGCAGGTGTGTACTTACCCGATGGCAAAATGGTCATGCGGCTCTCGTCCAGTATGATGGGCTGTTCATCCTTCAGCCACTGTATGTGAACCCGATCATCGGTGGCCAATTTGCAGCTGAGATAGGCTATCTGGCCGGGATACACCATCGTGTCCTGAGGCTCGCGCTCGAAGCCCGGCAGACCTTTGAAAAAAGTTGGGGGATGAATTCATTAGAATCTTTTCAATTACAATTTTCAACTTTCATTCTCAAGATTTGCCAAGAATAGAGGTCAATTTTGAGAAATGGAATATTCGGACTAAATGAAATGTGTTATGTCATCCACTCACTCGCAAGTCTGACGGTGGCAGTTCTCGAGACGATGGCCCCGACATTCTCCGTCGAGGCGAAGCACTGGTATCCTCCAACGGATTCATCGTTGGCCGAGCTGATGTACAGCGATCCATTTGACAGTTGACTTCTGAAATGAGCAGCAAATTTTTTCATGAGTGTTTATCCAGTAAAGATCAATCAACGGATCGGATGAGCTAGAATCGGCGTCGACGTTGGCCACTTTGTATTTGACTTTGGCTGACATCTGAATTGACGAGTTCAAGTAGTCGAGGGGGCTCGTTTGAAGTCTCGAGACTTACGATGGATGCGAACTTCGAGTGGGGCACTCGAAAACTATATCATTGCCTTGCTGCGCAGATAGGCGAATGAGCGTACAGAGAGAAGATGCGATGTAATATGAGGGAAGCAAGTGCGCGGATCGGACAGATGGCGGTAATGTTAGTGTAAGCAAGGCACGCGAGGGAGCTGAAATTACGTCGAGATGGAGCCAAAACTTGAGGGCTTATCGGGCGGAAAAGTGTCATCAGTTGAGACGGCCGTGTTGGCAGCGTTTTGGGGTGGCAACTGCGGACGACCATAACAGATAAGTCGCCGAGTGTCCCGGGGGACAGACCAGTACCTGACTATATTCATGTGCGCGGGGGTGGACACAGAACGAGCCGAGACACGCGAAGTGGCGCTTATCCTTTTTGAGCCACGATCACGAGAGTGTAGCCTATGCGTCGCATAAAGTCGTTTATAGAGTCGTGGAGATTGCGATTCTCGAGGGAATATATCCCTCAGTGGTGTGTGCACGCGTGTATGACCTTGGACAGATGCGGCCCGATGCCCGAGGGTAGGCTGGCGAATCTGACAAAGTCCGACTGCAGCTCCGAATGAGGGACTATCGATAATCAGGGTGATGTCTGATGGAGTAATTCCGTGTGGGGGTCAACAGCGCGGAAGAATCGCACTCGATGCCAATCAGTGCCGATCCGTGGGTGTATGGGTTGGATTGATTGCGCCTGGACTGTGTTTGCCCTCTGTCTGCTGATCGTGTAATCAGCCCTCCCCCGTACTAACTCTGACGGGTGAATCCGCGGAAACCTCGACGAGACTCAGAGAAAGAAAGCATTTAGGATACTTTGGTATGCAATATTCCTCATATGTCCCTTCAACATACTCTGATTCAAGAGAATCTTTCGAAACATTTTGCACAAAAGAAACATTTCAAGGAGAATTTAAGTTTTTGCTTCATTTTGAACTCGAAATACGCTGCTAAATGGGATTAACAGAATGCTTTCTCATAGCAAAACACTCACAGATGTTGGAGCTAAGTAAATGAAATTTTGAAATAATCTCAAAATTTTCAAAATACCGTGATGGAAAGATTCTGCTAAAAAAATCCGAGCAAGTTTTCAAAATTTTTCACTCAAATAAAATTTTGATCGAGGAAATCTTCAACAATATTGTTTCTATCGAAGAGTTGTTCCGTTTGTATAGGTCATCCTTCTTTGTGCATGATCAACATTGAGTAACAAAAATAGAAATTTCCAAAGGTTAGTCCATGTTCATGTGCGTGTGTTGTTTTATTCGTCGACGGTTTCTTTTCAACCGTTTGACCGATCTTCTCGAAATTTATTGGTAGATGACCACCCCAGAATGTGCTGAAAAGCTCTACATCTGACTCTTATCGAACAGTATTCAATTTTCGAGTCTTGAAAAACAAAAATGTCAAAATTTTCGAGAAACTGATTGATTCTCAAAGGAATATTTTGCAGAAAAAGTTTATAAGGGAACTTGGTATAACCTAATAAAATGTTCATTTTATTATTTATAAGGGAATTCGGTTGAAATTAATAGAAAAGGAGTTGCACGTAGTTTACTTTGGACGATGAAAAATTTATAACCTGAGTGGTGGAATTGGATGAAAATGAGAATTTCGCATTAACCGAATGATGGAAATCGCCATAAAATTATTGTAAAGATGGGTCAAATTGGGTCAGGGACTGGAAAACAATATTTGTACATGTGTGATCGATTTTTCGGAATTTTCAATATTTCCATTAAGAAAGACGCACGAATCGGAAAGGGTTTCATGCAGTGAGCAATGGATCGTTTTAGCAAACCCCCGGGTGGCCATTTACCATCAGTATGAATTTGGAAAAATCGGTCGAAAGGTTGGGGAGAAATCGTTGCCTGAAAGAAGACAGACCGACACACTTACTAACAGAAAAGTCAATTTTTATTCTAAAAATCTCCACTCATTCACATTCTGTTTTCACCATTTTGTTCTCCTTGCTGAGATCTACCGATTGGAGGTGACACTTTTCTCTCTACAGTAACCGATGATCGAGAAAAATGATTATTCGCAAAGGCAATTCATGTTTTGGCCCAAATATGGGATCAACCCTCAATACATGACCGAAGCCACCCCCCGGTGCTGGATTTGATCGGGCTCGTCTAGGCTTAGAAGGAACCTAGGGAGCCCGTCGAGCACCGAAGGAGAATCGGAGATGACTCACCCACAGGGTGTCTATCAGAATCTTTGCAAGGCAAAGAAGGACTTTCTAAGGACTTTTGAAGGACCGAAACCGGACAATGTAAGGACTTGGTTTTGGGAGCTACATGCTCATCGAGTACCCAAATACGATTCTTGAATCAACTATTAACTATAATTCATGTAATAACTAAATTTGTAAGTGTCCTCCAAATAGTTGAAAGTTGAAAGATCCTGAGATTTCATCCTCAGAGTATCTTTTTGCTGTGACGATGAACTTTTTTGATACAGCAATTACTGTCCAAGTTATACCAAGTTTTTTTAAGGGAGTAACCTCGGTACCGCGTGAGTCAAATTGATCGACTTTTTTCAACTTTCACAAATTTGCCTACATGTGTGTCTTATGTGTTAATCAGATCTCAATACACCCTCACATAAACTTGCATAAGCATCCGACTCACGAATCATGAAATATCAATCCCTGGTTATGGGCGAATTTGTCTTAATTGTGACTTATTCGTGACTTCACGCTGAAAATTAATCAGAACTTTTTTCCAAGCTAACCAAAGCTTGAAAAAAAGTTCGAGCACGTTCTTTGTATTAAGATATATACGTGAGCAAGATTTGAACAAAAACTGATCGGTCAGTCTTTTATAGTCTAATAATCATCGCGATGACCCATAAGATAGCGTGTATAACCTCTAAAAATGTTTATGCTGGTGGTTTAACTCAGTGGTAGCCAATGCTCGTGAAATTTTGACTGTGTCCAATTGACACGCAAATACATCTCTCTGCCAAGTTTGATCAAAATCTGATCGGTGGATCTTCTACCGAGGTTACTCCCTTAAACCTCTGTCAATGCTCACGATGGGATCGGGTACAGATCGCTATGCAACTAGCGACTTTTCGTCGAGGTTATTACCAAAAAACTCATTGTATCCTAAACTTGAAAAGTTCTTTTGGGCCACTGCATTGCTATGAGAGAAGATTTTGCTCATGTAATTGCTGAGCTAGTGCGTTCGATCTATTTTCCAATATATATAATCGAACTCACAAGCAAATCGAGTAAGATGTATGAAAACGCTCATTCTGCGTATTGAATTCTTTCAATCCCTCCTGAAATCCCCCCCCCCCCCCCCCCCACGAGATCTTTCTCGAAATCTTCACCAAGGTGTTCGGGACAAATTTTTAAATTTCTACACTCATTCAGAAAAATCTCTAGTAGTATATATGGAAAATCCACGAGCGTGCTGGCACTGATGACATATTTTTATAAAATATTTTCTTATTTCTCAACTACTTTGGAGAGTTATTCTGCAAGACATTACATTGCTTGCCTCCGAATTCCAAGTGAGTAAGGACCTAGCCGTGCAAATAAGGACTTTCTAAGGACATAAGGACTTTTCAAATCAAATAAGGACATTATTCTAAGGACTAGAAGGACTGGAAGGACCGGTAGACACCCAGTTTTCATGATTGCCAGATGGAGCTGTACGGACTCCATACTCTGGCGGGCGTCAACTGGGGTCGGGGGACTGTTAGACCCCAGAGTCGGACACCAAGGTGAACCAGCCCTTCTTGCGGTCTTCGGGAACGGACATAGAGAAACATGCAGATGGAGAGCAAGTGTAGTCTCACCTGTATGGGTCGCCGATAAAGCTGATGGGCTGTCCGTCGTCGGTGCGCCAGCTGATCTGGGGCAGCTCCTGCAGCAGTCCGCCGGGTTGAGCGTCGAGCCTGGCCTCGCAGTCGAGCCTCGTCGGGCTGCCCAATTCGACGAGCTGGTCCCTCGGCTCGAGGCTGAACTGCAGCCCCGCCCCGGAGCCCAGCTGCGGCGACGAGCCCGAGTTGGACACTGGTGGAGTGCGACTCCGGACACCATCTACCCTCCAACCTGGAAAATCACAAACGAAGACAACACCGTTAAAATTGTACTTGATGCCATCGCCATACTCTACATCTATGGAAATGTATACTCTGTATCGCTAGGGGTGTAGGAGGGGGACGAGGCAGATTTTGGATTAAGCGTAGATCTCCATCTGTTATCCGAGGGCGAGGAGCTGAGATGGAATAAATTACGGTACAGTAGCAGCAGACCGAGCGGGACAAGGCCAACGTGGCGAATGGGGCAGGCGTGTGCAGTAACACCTCCAAGCCCAATGGATTTCCATGATGAGTTTTCTCCCCCGACTTTTATCGATGACGATGCTTTCGCGCACAGCATCACCAACCAGTGCACATGCCTCGGGCAATTCACTCACGCTTCGATTTATCTCCGCTTCCATTAATAACATGCGTGTATGGCTTTCCTTTGACGTCGATTTTTGACCAATCGCAGGCGGCAGGGAAAATTTCGAAGGGAGTCACGATCCCACCCCCAGATACAAGCGGAGAATTTTTTTACGGACCAGTATCAGCGCAGGATTTGTGTACTCGCAATTACAAGCTCTGATGTACAGAGAAGACCAAACCTGCTCTTTCTGTCGCGCTCACAAGCTATGCCCTTTGATGTTTGATCCGCGGCGAGGAGGGTGGTCTGCGCGGCGTACATAGAAAAAATGCATCCCGCACTCGTCTTTCGATGTTCACATGACGTATGCACACGAGGTAATGATGCATTTGATTCGATAGCGGTGTTTTTTTCTCGCATTCGATTGCGATCGGGCTGCGTTGACGAGCGTGACAATCGATTCGAGAGAGCTTTTCAGCTTGGCCCGCGATAGCCCATCGGGGATTATCTCACGCGGCGGGTGCGACGATGAGCGGCGTGACTGGCGACAAAATTTACCCTCGCCCGTCGATAAAGTAAAGTTGGAGTTCCGAGGCGCGGCGGGTGAGCGATTGATGCGCCCAAAAAAGAGTTCTCGTACTGGCGAAGCAGCGCCGGTGTACAATCGATCGACGCGAGTGCGTGTAAATTGTGTGAATCAACCCGAGTCATCGTGAGCGATAGTCATCGTGTGGGAGGTAGATGCGTGTGCTGGGCCGCTCTGCTCCCGAGGTCAATTTAATCGAGCATATGGAGCACATATCACGCGTCCCCTACTTTCACCGTGTACAGTCCTCCCCGTTTTCATTCATTTGATTACATCGGAGCACTAACTCTTCGGGTTACTTCCAAAAGTACTCCGAGCGTACTACACCCGTACGTAGGCCAGCACTGGATCATCGAATTCACCGACGGGGCGAAGGGGTCAGCCCACAACGCAGCGATCCGTCACAGATAAAGCTGGTGAACAGACCTCTGAGAGAGCGCTGACCAAGTAGACTCCTGAATTGCAGGACCGCGATACGCCCACTGCAAATGATGAAAGAATTTGCGGCGATGCTGGAATGCAAAGAATGAATTCTCAGAACTGACAACGGTAAAAGTTCGTGGGATAAGGGACCTCAATGTAAGAGAATTTATAACGGCCAAATTCCTGGAACAACATGAAAAATCCCGATGCATCGACGATATTGTTCAGGAATCAGAGCACCAATTCACTTCATCCAGAATCTGCACGGATCTTCAATAGACGTTCCGCCACAACTGCGCTCTCGATTGTGCATTTGTTGGATCTCGAGACGAGCGAGAGTGGCTCTCGACCCGGAACGAAATGCGCGCCTCCGACGCAATGGGCCTTGGCAAATGCACGCGCTCACCACGGACTCCGACGAGGGATATATAAGCGAAAGTTTTGCGATACGCACTCACCCCTCGCGCCGACAGGGATCATGCGCTGTGCGAAGGTCCTGTGCGATGCTTTTGCCCAAGTATAGGCTCGTCTTTATGGTCGTTTTGTTGAGAGCCACCGCCAGTTCCATCTCGCTCGTATGAATTTGTGATATGCGAACCGATTGAGCGCTACCCTCGCGTCGTCCCATAGTTATAGCCCACACTACATATTTAATCCTTGCTATCTGGATGAATGCATAACTACGCGATTTTCCCAATCTACCTGATTACGAATTCATCCGAGCCACTCTGCACTCGCCAATGAGCATAGACGAAAGCCATCGATCGTTGACAGTCTGGCGTACATACACGCAGTGCTATTCAATTAAACGCAGAGTTATTACAGAGATCGATTCCGACATCATGAGGTTATACGGGCTTGTGTCTTCATTCCTTCAAGTTAATGCGCGCGCAGATGTAGCCTCATTTGATATCAGCAGTGGTGGCAAGAAGTCGTGAGTAACCCCACAGGACCGAGTTGAACAGAGTCTCGGTGACGATTCCCTGATCTCCCCATGAGTACTCCAGATCTTTGAGAGAAAACTCTGGTGCATCAGAAATCGATAAAGTCTGATCATAAACTTTGTAATCGATGTCTATTTATTGAACATTTTGATTATTCATTTAGGACGCTTCATACATCATATGAGTAATTCTGCACAAAGCTGGACGCAGCCTTCGCCAGAGAATTTTAGGAAGATATCTAGGCATTTTTCCCTAATGAGTAACTTGTTGAGATGGTGAGAAAAAACTTTTTTGGATTTTTTCGTCACTCCTCCCCCGCCTCTTTAAAGGGTCAATGAGCGACACAAGTGGATTGTGTCAAGCTCCTCGCGATCCGTTCAAGTCATAGTACGATCGTTTTAATGTCTGTGTGGACTTCTAGATTTTATCAAAGCATTTCCTGGGTATTCCCTGTTTTCCAGGTTTTCAAGATTCAGTGCACACCCTGCCCAAGATATATCTTGAGAGTATATTCTCTCAAATTTTCATACTCAAATGCGGCTTACAGTACCGGTCAAAAGTTTGCGCACACCTAAACAGAAAAAAATTCGGATTTGCTCACTCGACTGCTGGGATCTCCTAGGTCCAAAAAAACTCTACTCGGGCTTATTTTACAACTCTTTCCTAGCACTTTCAGCAGAGCTATTTATGCATTTCTTCCTCCCAGCTCAATAGATTCTTGCAAAGGCAACCTGAAGCCTTGTAGAATTTCATAAAAATCGAGTCATTACGCAAACCTCCACAAGTCTGGCGGAAATTGATGGATTTAGATGATTCAAAAAGCATCTCAAAGTAAAAGTCAAGAGCTTCAAAATCCGTTCTTGAAAATTATTCTAGCTTATTTCTGATCCGAGCGGTGACTGTTTTTGTAAGGGAAGATTTTTCTCGAAAAAAAAAGGACCAGTCATTGAGAAATTATGAATGGATGGTATATAAGCACTAATTTTGGTTCCTCTCACCAACAACACAGAAAAACTTGGAAAGAATCAGAGGAATACCACCATGAGCCCGATATCTTCACCTTTCGTGGTTTTTTGGGAATCTAGTTTGAGAGGAAATTTCCCTTACAAAAACAGTCACAGCTCGGATCAGAAACAAGGTTCAATAATTTTCAAGAACGAATTTTGGAGCTCTCGACTTCTACTTTAGGATTCTTTTTAAATCATCTAAATCCATCAATTTCCACCGGACTTGCGAAAGTTTGCGTAATGACCCAATTTTTATGAAATTCTCCAAGGCTTCAGATTAATTTTGCAAGAATCTATTGAGCCGCGCGGAAGGAATACCAAATATCTTTCCAAGTGCTCGAAAACAACTACAAAATGAGCCCAAGTAGAGTTATTCACAAGATCCGAGCAGTCGAGTGAGCAAGATTGAAATTGTTTTCTAGGTGTGCACAAAATTTTGACCGGTTGCAAATTCAAACATTCTCTTTCTGAATTAAATCGAATGTGTATATATTCAGCGAAAATATCAAGGTTGCTCAAAATTGTATGTTGCATCCTATCAAACCGAGAATCCCGTTGAACAAGAGTCAACTCGAATTCAACATGTCCATGTTTCTTCTACACGAGTAGTTGAGTATGATGTATGAAATCTTCTTGGTTCGGCGAAAAACAGATTCAGGATAACAGAGCAAATGAATTGGTCGAATGATGTGGCCCGACTTTACGCGATCCCTACTTGGCGAAGATTCATCAACTGCTCAAGAATTGACTCGAGACGGTTTCTGCGATAGAGCACAAAGCATAAGTTGGTTCATCACGATCAATTGGGGAATAAATAGGCCTTGTCGTTCGATAATCATATAGCAAGTATCTTAGGCATTAAAAGAGTTGGTCGTGCAGAGTGATCAGTGTGAAATGAAGGAGGGCAAAATTGAGATGGCGACGCTTCGCAAGGTGTACATAGCAGTTTTCTCCTTGAATGGCAAAGTCAGCGGAGGAGATGTTATACGGGCCGAGAATAACGATTTACCGGAGGCGTTTACACTGCGGCTAGTCGTGCATGAGCTGGGGTATGCGCGGGGGGCCAGAGTATATACAGTCGCGCGTGTACGACGACGAGGGGGGACAAAGAGCCGCAGATACCGATGCTATACATCCCTCCATAAATATTCCAATTAAAAGGGAGCATACGCGCGCCTACGTGCGGGGGTCGCATCGCGCACAGCACCGGCGCACCCGCGACACAATAAATCGAGCTCCCCCGCAGCAGCAACAGCGGCAATGGTGTATAGAGGCCCACAGGGAGAGCTACACCCCCCGGCCGGCACCCCTGCGAACGACTATTTTGCCTGCATCGCGACGACGACGACGCTTGAGAATTTTTCTGGACTGCCGTTTGGAAAGAAGGGCCGAGCCTCGTTGCCAAGTTTCGAGCCACATCTGAGGCCACTGTGTGGCCATTTTTGGCCATTTTTCCTCCAAAAAACTGTTCGTTTACAGTTTCAAGTTATGCCCACCACACACTCGGATACAGGGCAAAAATGAAAATGCTGCCAAGTTGGATTTCGCCTAAAGCGAATGACTATTTCCGGCCGAGCAGACAGCCCGGAACCGTCACAAGAATGCGTAATCTCGATTTTGTGGCCGCGTATCGTATGCTATTTTAGAACGAGTTGTAGTTCAGAGGGGTAAATTCGTGTAAAAAGACATTTGCACAAAGAAGGTGGGGAAATAATTATTCCATGTTTTGGACAGAGTGAGATGTTTCATAAGACTGTAGCTCTGCATAAATATCACTATTGAACTTGCGAAAAAAGCGGGTAGCAGACGACTTTCGAGCACGATCGGGGTGGACTTGTTGTCTGGAATGTGAGCTTAGAATTCGAGAAAGAAGTTCTATGGAGTCACAGACCATTCGAAGGATGAGATAGATTTTGTGGATCAATATATGCCTCACATCAACATCACCATCTATCGCACATATGAGATCAAAGTCACAAAAGACGGTAACGCGTGCAATAATGAGTTGCCCCCCGATGCGGCAAAATCCGGCAGATAACGGCTGGCTGCCACCCAAAAAGTATTACTCTTTGGCATAGACGCGACTCATCCTCTAAAAAGTTCCCTCGCGCGAAAGCTCCGTGCGGCATGGTGCTTTCCTCATTTTCCGTCTCTTTGTTTTTTTTTTGCCTCTTGGGGTGCAACGACACACAGCTCTTGCATGCACGAGCAGAAAACCACGACAACATATTGCTCTCTACTCTTTGCTTCTATTCACCCCCATCACGATTTGCACCGATGCGCGCACTTGCCATACGGCCAACAAACACAGTCTTGCCGCCCGCTCGTTTTGTAGGCCAGCAGTGCCATATCCAGCCCAGCATCACTTATTTCCGTGGTGCAGCTCTCCCAATTCGTCAGATGCGCTCTACCTGCACTCTCGCGATAATTTTTTCCCCCCTCCTCTTCTACCCGGCGCAATTTTATATTTCTCCAAGTTGCTGCGGCAAGTTTTGGCTGCGAGAGGCTCTCTCGCAATTTTTCTGCACTTACCGCACCTCCTGCGCCTCTTTGCACTGCCATACTCTATACTATTCGCGAGGCTCTCCACCGTACGTCTCGTTTTTTTCCAATCTTTTCCTCATTCCCCAATCTCGCT
Organism: Eretmocerus hayati; assembly: GCA_029851415.1. Lineage (NCBI taxonomy): Eukaryota > Metazoa > Arthropoda > Insecta > Hymenoptera > Aphelinidae > Eretmocerus > Eretmocerus hayati. Next base: position 190,787,463 of record CM056742.1, on the reverse strand, counting down.
GGAATAATTTCGTGTGCTGAGATGCCAACAACAAGGTTTTCCGATGTACACTTTGGGCGACTCACCATCGGAGTGATGCACGCAGTGCATCCAGGCGGATCATTTTCGCATGTTAAGAGTCAGAGTTTTCGATGTACTCTCGGGATGAAGTTTGCTCGACGGGTTTCCACCCTCGATAGCGAAGATGCAAAAAAATGTGTCACGTGCGAGTTTCACATCCCCCACGGTAGAACGAGCACATCTCGTACTAGTGTGATTTTGAAAATAATCGGCTAAAGCTCACTCGCGATGAGACGAAGAAGACGAGGATGAATATGAATCGAGCATGGAATATGTCGTTAGCAAGTCGTTTGGATTCGCAATGAGTCATGATTTACGAGCACAGCAGGAGTAGTATAGTCGCGTGTAATGCGGTACGCTAATGAAGATTATTGTTATTGATGAGGATGGAACGACTGTGAATTGGAGCCGCTGGAACACGTGGGAAGTGCGCCCAAAGTTCCCTCATGCAGCGCTAGATCATCCTGCATCGAACAAAGATCGATGCTGTAACTCGGAATTAAGCATGCAAACAGCCGTGGGAGTGGCTTCGTATCAGCAGTTTAGGAGGAGTGCGATGTTGGGTGGTGGCGTTGGTGGAACCGCAGTGAATCAAAAATGATTGAGAGAGTGCGGTCTGTGTCGAGTATTTATACGTTTTTCATCGATGGTGCCCGAGTGAGTGAACTGCGTGCATATTGTATCTGAGAGAGAACTCCATTGCATTAGTTTGATGCCGCAGTACTGATCTCAACTAGGGTAACTTTGAGGCTTTTCTCAGTACGACCGACTTTAAATGCGTCAAACAGTTGTGGAAGTCGGTTACATGGGCGGAAATCATTCACGACCCGAGTGGAGGAAATTATCATTTCTGGAACCCCATCACAGACTTTTGGGACCTAGCGTAGTCCTACGCGGATACATCGACAAAATCCAAGAATGTGCCAAAAGTTAGCCGAGTCGTGACGATATTCGTTACATATGTATTGGCAGTCGTGATGCGTATGGATTGAGCCACGAGTCCGCGGGGGGCAATTTATTTTGCGCGGGCGCAACGCCATGCACGTGCGCGTCTCGCTACAAGTGCTCGCTTCGCATGGCTGCTTATGCGCGTCGTATGGGTATAGTGTAGCACGAGGTGGCGAACGACGACGGGGTGCAAAAGAATGAGAAATGAGTAGTTGGTCCAGCCCCTCAGACGCAAACTCCCCACAGCTTATTTCCGTGAGTTGCAGCCTACCTTATACCCTCCTAATATTCGCACGCAACCCGAAGACAGGCGCTCCGCTGGTTTAGTTCTTGCGAGACGTGCGATGGTGCAGCTGTACATCACATTATATCGTCACAGTACGTCGCTGTGGGTATTCAGATTGGCCATCGCAATTTTGAAAATCCCTTTGAATATCCAACTACGCTCGCGTTGAATCAACTCGCTTTCCACCGAGACTGTACTCTGACTGTTGTCGCGTTCGACGCGGCACATCTCCACTGTCTTTTCGGATCTGAAAATATCGCGAGGAAAAAGTTCCAGCGATTTCAAATTCAGCTGCGCCGATCTTTCGAAGGAATGATGTCACAGAGTTTGTATAAAGCCTCGATCCAACAGGAGGATCACTGCTTCTCTCCGTTCAGTTGTTATAGTTGGCGAATAATGATTTTCTCGAGTGCCCTACTCTCAAATGGGCTTCATTTGCACCTCGTTAGTTTTATATCAAATACCCTCCGAGCATACGTTTGTACTTGAGAACCAGAGCCGGAATGGAGATGGGATCTCGCTTCGGAGCGTGACAGAGAGAGATTGGCGATTGAATTTGTATGAATTATTCATGCTCGCGGGCCCGGTGTGCCAGACGAGGAAACTCGTGTTGTCTGCGCCTCCAGCTCTCAATTACATTATTGGCTGATGCTGAACAGACCCGTCTCTCACTAACTCACTCTGTCTCTCGAACGCATCTCGCTCTCTCTCTCGCCTGGCCGGTGTGATTACTTCTACGCAGCTCTGTGTTTACTTTCAAATTACGTTACACGCCGAGCCCTCCCGCTGGCTCTACTTACGAGATTATCGCACACTTTGCCCTCGCTCACGACGATCACGCGTGCAAAAACGAACTTGCCTATAATATACGATCACCGCAAAGCTCCGAGCCGAGATGGAAATTTTGTATGGGTGCTCGAATTTGCCCCCATCGCACCACGATCATAATGCACAAATGGATATATCTCTGCGAGTTGAGTAGTCTCCAAGTGGTAAGAGGCGCGCTTGGTCAGACACAGATTCAACCAGCCGATGAACGACCGCTCATTTGCTCGCCCATAACACGATGGACTAAACGAGAGCAATGGCCGCCGATTAAAAATTCTTCCGAATGGGGTAGATTTGGACAACTTGATGATGGTCGTGAACCGAGAGACACCGTGTATCCGTTCAGACGAGCAGAGCGAGTTGCGAGATCGAGCGTGCGAGCTTTCCCGTTTTACGTTGAACACCACCACGGAATGCGGGAAAAGTGTAGTTGGGCAGTCCGGGCACGCGTCCCTCTCGCCCGAGCTGCGGCAATTGCGCGCCGGGTTTTCAGAGCCGCGCAAATGTGTGCGGTCCGGTGGAGCAAAACTATACTGGCGCACAGCCACCAGCGCGCCAAACTATTCGATGAACCGGCTCTCCTCTGCACCATATCCAACGCCCGAACACGTGTACACATCTCTACTCGTCTCGGACTATCGTTCGAAATTTTCTCCTCGCTGCGGTATCACACGCGCCATGGAATTCCGCGTTCATTCCTCGAGCTACCCTCGCGATGCCATGTGATGAGCGAATGCAGCCTCATCGGCATTCACAGCTTGATCCCCGTTTGAGTCGTGCCAGCCCCAAGAGTATTGTCAACGTGTCGTGTTCGGACAGCTCACCAAAACTCGCGAGTCGCAGACGACGGAATTGCGATCGCCGAGGTATGCGCGGCTGCCCGCGTCCCCTGTGATACCAATCCCATATTCTCGCCAGCTTATCATGCGCGTGATGAAATTTGTAAGCGACACCCTTCGAAGAATATCTGTCCAACGCCAGTTTCCAACATCGAGCTCACACGATCTGGCCAGCAACTTCGGCGACGATCACTTTTGCCCGTGCCCATCGAACACAATGAGCAGGAGGCACGTATTTTGAAGTACTTCAAAATATATAATCGAAAGTATGGAGAAACAACCTCAAAATTGAATGTATTTTCGAATTGAGTGTGACAAGATGTTGTTGAAAGAGGTTGTAATAATTGCATCTTCCACCGCGAGAGCATTCTACCGAGTCGATGCGACATGGTCCCAATGAATTTGCTAAAAGCCGGACGCAGTTCAGGACAGAAGTATCGATGCGACGAGTGAAGATCGATATAACTACTCGCTCGGGCCGATGAATTTTTGGATAAACGTCGCACAACGAGCTACGCAAGAAGACATTCTTTTCCCGTCGGCATCGTAGCTTTGTCACCGTCGCAGTGACGGATCCATGGTTTTGTGAAGGATTTTACAGCCCTCATTTACTCAATGCAATGAATGTTCCGGGAGTCGCTTATTTAATTCGTGATGGTCCCTGCGACAATTTTTTAGTGGTGTTGAAACCCCCTTGCGCAGAGCTTATACGGCGATGCCGCGTTATCAAGACGAGTTGACTCGTCTTTGTGCGGCAAGGGGGATTGAATTCTGAATTCTCATCGTGATTTTCGAAAATCTTACTCGCGCAAGATTTAAATCAGCGATCCAACGACGAGTGCGACTGCGTTTTTTTTCTGCGGCATTGTAGAATTTTCGACAACAGGTGAGCACTTTAGCTTCGCTGGGTGGAATTTAATACGAGGGAATCTTCGTCGTCTTTGTATACTCTCGTATGTATTTCGTGCTCTCGTGGATGGATGCTCACTCGTATTGTCATCTCGCTACGCACATAATCACATATAAAGGGGATGGAAAACTGAGCAGCGCCTGCGGCCAGATCCGCGCAGCCCGTGCGTACCACCATGCTTCATACTTTCTAGTCCTCTCGAAAGGCACCACCACCGGTCTCGGATTTCTTTTGACGCGCGAAAAGAGAGCTGCTCGAGAGAGACGAGTCCTGGCGCTCGGGGTATTAGGCACCCATTACACACACCGATGGCACATCGTGGCCTTTTGTACTGCACTGCGATGTGTCTGCTGGATCTGGGCTCACTGTGAAATACGCCCGTCGTCGCACCTCTTTACTGTAATCCTCGTTTGAGTCGTTGCGTAGGGGCATTTTTACGTCGCCCAGATGACGAGAGCGTGTTTTGAGAAGAGTTTGTGTCGGATGAACCCCGGCGAGGACGAAAGAGACGAAACTGTCGCGGACAAAGGGCCCACTCGAGCACCATGCAGCGAGTAGACGCAACTCGAGGGCTTTGCCGGCCCACGCAATCGCTTATCTGCTACATCGTCATCGTCGTCTTTGGAGGCAAAAAACAGCGGCTTAGGCTCACAAAATCGTTTCCATTTGATGGAGTGCAACGTTATAGGTATTGTCGAGGCGCGGCCCAAAGTACGAGCCCTGCGGTGTGATATTATGAGCGGGCTCGGCTGCAACGCGGCTATTGTTCCGTGCCCGTACTAAAAAATGTGCATTCTTCCAACTTGAGGCGAGCGTGTTATTAAGATCACTGCGAAACGCGCCCACATCCAGCGTGATCGCCATGGTTTTTGATTCGCACAATGTGATTCTGGGCTCGCGCGCGATTCGGAAAGAAGTGTTGTGGAGCTAGAAGAAACACAAGAGGGTTACCCTCAAACTTTGAGTACCTATTCCTTGTCGGTCGATCCACGGGAAGCGACGACAAATATTTTTCGAGGTCATACGGGCGTCGCGCGTATTCATCGGGATGAGTGCTTGCTCAGAATACCAGACAGACGGGGGGCGAACTCGTCGCGGATGGGCCACGCGTCGACGGAGTACAATTTCCGAGGGTGAGTTGTGTCGACTTGCCGCCACGAGCAATACAAACAGATCTGGCACGACGACACGCGACTCCGCGATAATACAGCCTGTCCCAACGTCTTTGCTCTTTGCCCCGCGCGCGTCTCGTTGTTCAACTTCTTCTCGTATAGAAATCAACCCCAATGGCTGCCTCTCGACGACGACCTACACAAAAACCCGCGACCAGAGTGCTATCAACCACGAGCCTGCATCAATATTTATTATCAATCAAGCCTCCACTTTCAGCGAGCGCGAATGCGATAAATTCACCCTCACGCTGCGAGGCAACTATTTTCATCTTGATCGAGGACAGATTGAAAGCTTAGCCGCAGACGCTCGCGATCGGATAGATAGCGCTCTCTATTCACTCCACTCTCTTTCATCTTTCTCAAACTAATTAAATTTTCATTCAGCTTTCGAAGAGAGCTTGCGTGGAATAATTTCATTAACCAGATTCCAGCCACAAAGGCTCGCTAGAGCCAGAAAAAGCCCCATCTCTGCTCACTCCGTTCGTCGATCTTCGATATTCAATACAATTATCTTGATTCATATGTTACAATCATGAGTCGTCTGTGGGGATTAGCTTTCCAAGCTGGATATTTGTTTGCACCGGTATGATAAGAAGCTTCCAAATACCGTATGAGTAATCGCACATCAGTTCAGATCTTGTTGTGGAAAAGTTCATCGACTCAGGTTGTAGCCCGATGTCGTAGAACGATACTTCAAAATTCAATTCATCGGAATATGAAGGTGGTGAGACTCGTGATTCTAGGTACCTTCAGGATTATTTCCGAGAAAGAATCAAAATTTTTCATCGGTGCATTCGAAAGTTAAGTCTTTTTTCGATTTTTCCATTGAAAATGACAAATGAAAAATTGTCTCCATCGCGGCTCTCCGTCTCTTTCGTAGTTTTCCTATGTAGAAGTCGAAAGAGATGGAATTATCAAAAAATATCAGAAATGCGTAAAATAGTTTTTTGTGGAATATTTAGAGATTTGCAAAATGATTTGCTCACGTACGTGAAAGAATTGAATCCACTGTGGTAATTCAAACGACTCCAGGGAAAACTGCAAGGAATTTGCAAATTTTTCTGCTATATTCTTTTTTAATCTGAAAATTTGAAAGTGTCTGTTCCTCGTGAGCGCGTCACCTTCTGAATTTTTAGAACATCTACAAAAAAACTATTCTATGATGAGGAAAGCGAGAAAATGACATCAGTTCAAAATCCACCGTCTGAAGGTTTTGATTATCTTTGAATGTGATCCTGGAGGTACCTTACACAACACCTCACAGGAATTCCTTTTTCCTGGACCTTCAACTTTCCCGCCTTTCCGACCCTCCGAGCCCTGTTGTGGGAACGCGACTTGCCACGATTAGGGCACGTGTTTCACCATTTAGAAGGAAAAGAAAAAAAATGTTCAGCCTTGAAAACTGCCAATGAGTACGTTCGAAATTATGTCGGAGCTGAATCAGAGGAACGCACACAAGATATCGTTTTTTAGATGCGACGAGAGACTGGATGCTCCAGTTCAAAACTGCGTGCGAACTATACTTATACTCATCGGCGGTCGAGATGATTACGATGGACAGTGTCGTTCATTACGTTCGATGATGGTATTTATTTGCCCTCGTTTTCTCTTATCGCGGGCTCAAAAAAGACAAAATTCCACGTGATTGGGAGGCGGCGAACGAGGGAGCGCTGTTGCGTTGTACGAAGACGATACGCACTAATGATCGGTAAGCATCGGTGTCTACGGACACACGCGCAATGATAATGAGTAATGGCGCGGACACATCCTGCGTCTATTGAGTTATACTTATCATCTCGCGCGACGCACTCACGCGTGCATCAAGATGCACCGTCGCGAGTCGTCGTCGTCGTCGTCGTGTCTGATCGCCATACACCCCATAACTCGCTCCACTTCCGGCCCTGCGTCGACTCCCATTGTTCATTCCTGCCTCTTGCTCGGTAATACTCGCGACGACGCGTGCAAGCGCAAAACGAGAGCTGCATAAACATACGCTGCTCAATAATGGGACATCGGACACATGAATAGTCCCTTTAGTTGATGTAGCCTTTACTATATAATATGGAGTAGCCTAGCTCGAGATGTGATGAGCGCAATACGTGTGGAGCGCACTGAAATGAGCGATTCTGAAATGAGTCAGCTGCCAAGATTTGCAAGACTTGGGAGTGTAGCGTGGAAACTACTGAAAAACACTCGAATTCACTCGGATTAAACAATGCAGCTCATTCAAAACATCAACAACAAATGGGATTCTCCTGGCCAGGAACGATCGTGGATTTTGGCCCTTCCAAAAGAACCAACTCACAAGGAGAGCACTTAACTTCCGGGTCGCCAATCTTTCCCAAAATTTTTTCACGATTTGGTATCACCTAGGATATGAAGAATCCAGAGTAACTCCGTCAAATGAGCCCTCTGTCCGAAGCTACAACCTATTATATTAGCATTGCCCATACAAGCCCATGTTAAAAAGTGGAATATATAGATATACTCGCAATGCTAATGTTTAAGCTTGTAGCTCTGAATAGACGGCCCATTTGACGTAGTTACTACTCTAGATCCTTCATATTCTAGATGGCACGAGAGTGTAGAAAAAGTTTGGTGAGATTTGGTAACCCGCACTTCGTGGGCCCCCCTTGTAAGTATCTAGGCTGGAATTCATAGTCGTTTTTCGGAGCAAACTTTTGCTCGGTCGGTAACAGACAATTTCCTACCTGTGCTGGAGGGACACTATCATCAAAGGAGTAAACTGGTAAAGCAGACGACAGAACGTGGAAATGCGAACAAGCGATTTGACAGCAGGGAAATGTTATGAGTTTTCCTCGATTTTCAGATTGTGCGTGGACAATTTACTTTTTCTACCCAGGAAAAACCATTAATATCTCTGACTTGACAGAGAGAGATTAGATTAGATTAGATTAGTGTTTATTTCAGTCACGGGGTACTACCCCATCTGACCCAAAAGAATCATACAAATGCATATAAACTTATAAACTAAAATTCAAAATAATTTCAAAAGTAAGTGGAGGAGCAATTTTGAAACAGATGGACCTAACAAAGAACAAAATGGGTGAGAATAACTCTCGGTAGTGAGAGGAAGCACGAGAAAAAGGATGAATAACAGTGGCTTGGAAACTGGATAAATAGAAGAACATTTGAAATACTCGTGAAAAGCACCTATGATTAGAAGGAATTGAATAAATAAATATATATGTATATCTATATATAGTACAAGGAATGTTTCAAAGAATACTTAACAATTTATATCAAAAGTGAAACTCAAGTGTCTTATAGAAAAATATAGCAATAATACAGTATAGGGTGGTTGGCTTGGTGAGCTTAAAGTCACCTTATTCCTTCGACGGCAACACGCGTCTTCCAGTCTGATTCATCTTCCTCCATGAGTTTAGCAAAAAGCTGTGACTTGAAAAGCGTTGAGTGTCTGTGCTCATGGGGAATGTGCGGGATGGAGTTCAGGATTTCGGAAGCTTGATAATGAAACGAATTTTTCAAGGATTCGGTCCTAGGTGTGGAGACGAGGAAGGGTTTACGGGTGTTCCTCTCAGAACGTCTAATGTCCGGGTTATCGTCTAGCAAAGAAAAATGTCTTGTGATGTAGCTTGGGTTTTTGTTTTCAACGTGGAACGTAAAACGTGGTACGGATAATAATTGATGCCTTGAGACATGGTGTGATCTACACTGTGTGCTTATAAATAGAGTCTTTGATCACCCTTGAGAGAATGCTCTTATTTGCTCATATCAAAAATGAACTTTGAGGAGCTTTATGGAAGAAGTCCTCATGTTCAAAAATTCATATGACGGTGAGACTGAAAAATTTCAAGTGATGGAGGCGTCTACTAGCATTCTTGCTGAAGACTTTATAGGAAATGAATTTGTCTGATGACTTTATTGATTTTTTGCTGTTTTGTGAGAGTTGTCGCACCAACTTCTCCATTGGTGGAACAATTTTAATGGTGGTGAGACTGATGTGTTTTTAAATCCCAACACAGATGTTTGATCAGGGAATAATAGAGAAAAGTTACAATATTCTAAAGCGATACTGTTCCATCATTCCTTATTCTGTTAGTCAGAAAGTACAGTACCAAGATTACCCCATTAATTTGAGTATTGACAGGGATGCGAGTTGTAAGAAAGATTCTCTCCTAGTTTTTGTTAATCACCGAGAGGAATTTTCAAACACTGTCTGGTCTTTTGTAGGAGCTTTCAAGCTTTGAGTTACAATGACGCATGAACTTATTTCTGAGAAGGAATTATTCAATTGAGTGTAAGGTACAACAAAGAATATGCCATGCAATGAAATGAAATTCTTACCTTCTTGCCAAAATTTAACACAGGAATAAACACATCAGAAACATTGAGAAATATAAGGTGTGGTATGTAAATTTCTCCGCCACATCTGATTTTACTTCAAACTCTTGATAAATGAAATTAACCAAGAGTTTGAACAGTTGGTAAATGAAATTCAGAATGAGAACTTGAAAAGTGAGAGGCAACGCCTGATGAAGATCCTCAGAAGTTTTTGATTCGCCTCATAAGTTTGAGTTCGAAGACTTTTTCCACAAAGCTCTTCAGAGTTCATTTTTTATGTGGCTAAGACAAACATTCCCTGAGAAGTAAGGACACACTTTATTCCCAAGCAACGTGTAGCTTACGGTTTTTGACCCCAATTAATCATCGATTCTATGCCAAAATTATTTGCATCAAAAAATTCAGAGATATTCATCAATTTTGATGAAAATAAATAGAATGATATATCACTGTTATTTCAATTTTAGTAGAAGAGATAGAAGCGAGTTTATTCTTCAAGCTCTCTCGTGCAAGCTTAGCAGATCTAACAAAATGTGAAATTCACGGTTTTTGTTTGACAAAGAAACATAATCGACCGCACAGAATCTGAAAATGGAGGAAAACCTCATGAAAACTCATAACATTTCCTTGTTGTCAAATCGCTTGTTCGTTCCCACGTTCTGTCGTCTGCTATTACCAGCTTATTCCTTTGATGATAGCGTCCCTCCAGCAAAGGTAGGAAATTGGCTCTTACCGACCGAGCAAAAGTTTGCTCCGAAAAACGACTGTGAGTTCCAGCCCTAGGCACTCAAAGCATCCTCCAGATCAATCAATGAGACTTATCATAATCAGTCTCATTAATTGATTTACAAACTTTCTAGACTGATTGTTTCTCACGGAACTTGATAATCCTTCAAAAAATCATTATGCATCAACTGGAATATCTTCCAAATCTACATATGAGCAATTTCAAGTTTCGAGCTGCAGGACCTTACCAGCTGGCTGTACACCAGTTGAAAAATCATCTATATCCGGATCAATCGAAGCTATTGGTATCGTCGAACTGAATAATGGGGATAATTTGTAATAACCCATGATGCTGGAGAGGATCTGACTCTGATTACGATACGATGGATTATTCGCAAAGACGAACAGTCTCTGAATGAGCAATCGTGTACGCGGTTATACTCGTTGCGCGAGCGCAGTCGCTCACCTTCTGATTGGCGGGCACAGAATGACTCGAGGTAAGGCATGGAGTCGTAAAACATCCGCGAATGAATGAAATTAATTTAGCGCGTCGTAAAAATTCAAAGTTCAAAAGGCGAGGACTCGCGCGAATATTTCGAGGCTCGATAAAGCGCGACTACACGGGGAATAAAGAGAGCCCGCCGAGCTCGACTAAAATTAATGAAACTCCAGACGTAATAACTCGACTTGTACGTCTCGCTCGCTCTCTCTCTCTCTCGGATCAAAGCGCGCGATGGATCGCAATTAGGCGCGGGCGTGTATACTCTAACGAGCGAGTTAGCCGTGGCATGACTGCACCCCCGAGTGAATCGGGGCTTAGCGCCTCTACGACGTGCGGATCGGAAGACCTTTGGAAAAAAAGCCACAGCGAGCGCTGAGTTAAACGTTATCGGGCGACGCATAATTGCGAGCTATAAGCAGCAGCGTCGCGATGAGCTTTGGATAAAACCTGAGCGGAATGTAATGTGCGCGGTAATTGGAGCGTCGCATCAGACGCTCGCGTATCGATATCCCGAGAGCGAGTACAGAGGCAGTGCAGTAGGTCGAACGCGAGCTGAAGTACGCATCTGTACGAACCGATACGCTTCGAGATCATCGGTCGCGCTGTTCGCGGGCTCGACTCGTTCGCATTTTGCCCATTACACCGGCTCGCTCGTCTCGGCAAATTGGAGCGAAAAATGTGTGCAAGCCAGTTTCGGTGTAGAGCTTGATTTCGACAAGCTAGCGCCAAAATTCCCGCTTTAATTTGAATTTTTCATCAAAAACACGAGAACAAGGGTAAACAGATGCATTGCTCCACTGGCACTCGAAATTCCTCAACTTGCCTCAGCTCGTTTTGAAGCTTGCATCGAAAGCTACAAGTTGAGCCCAAATAAGCATGATTCGAGCAGCTCCGAGTTGAATCATCGCACGTCTACGTGATGAAGGATGACTCGCCGTGATCGCAAGAACGCTGCATGTAGCTTACGCCCCCTCCCCCCAATGATGGACAAATGTAATGATGAAGAAGAGGTAGCCAAGAGACCACATCAGACAGTTGAGCGATCTTTCAACTTGAATGAAGTAACGGTAGGAGAGGATGTATCCGATCAAATGTCTTCTTATCGACCCTCGAGTGCGAGCCTGGAATAGCATCGGAAGGTAAAAGCAATCGAAGTCATGACTAGAGTGGCGTAGAATGCGTTGCATTCGACGCATTTCGGTATACAGATTATCGATATTAGATTTTGGAAAATAGTTTGCCCTTGAACTCATTGATTTGGATGACGCGAAGGGTTAGGTTTTCAATAGGCAAAGTCTCAAATCCTGAGTGAAGCGATACGTGTTGTACGTTATAGGACCCAACACAAACTGCAAGACTCAATCGGACAGGGTGTGGGACATTTTAGTAGTGTATGACAAAGTTGAGATATGATCTCCAAAGAATCCACCTCATTACTGTTTGGATTGTTCTCATGAAACCCATTGAAACGTGCCATTGGCACGACTTTTGCTATAATATATAATTATAGTACATCGCGCTATACAGCATCTTCACACGTATGCAATAAGTACGGATGTCATCAGACTGTAATTTGAATTGTACCAATAGAGAGCTCAATGTGTCACTCTACTACTGATGAATTTGACGTATTCATCATCCACATCGATGTAAATACATGCCAAATTCATAATTTTGCATCAGATTTGGCTATTCCAAGTGCAGAAACGCACTTTTGAGCGCTCTCGCAAGATGGGGCGGAATCGCGATATTTTTCACTGCTCCCGTAGTAATAATCAAGCGATAATGTGGATGAAGATATAATCGAGGGACGCTCACTCTTGGAACACAACTTCCAATGGGAATTCGCATCATCGAAATGAGAACTGCAGAAAATTCTCTCAAGTTATAGGGCTGGCTGGTTTTGACTTTTCAACCGAGATTCAGAGTGATACGTGGAATAGGAGGCACTATTTCTAGTCAATGTGCAACCCATGCGTTGCAATGAATAATTCCGTTTCCGCGCTGCTTCGGCACCGCATCTTGTCTTCGCCCAAAGTTGAACGTCGACGTACTTATCGAACGCTCGTTTGTCCGAATAATTTGACTGAGTGCAAGGTTGCAAGGTCGAGGCGGTGGCTTCATCTCGCTCTCGGGCGAGGTTACGAAGCCGCCGCCGATCGAGTTACGTGAGAGATGCCGTTTCGCAATTGGACGCTCGAGCGCGAAATCATAGTGCGCGCGCCACTGCAGATATCTCGAGTGATATCGCCGAATTGAATTGGATTCTTGAATAATTTGAGTTTTGCTAGTCGATCGCTCTGCGGTTATTTTTCGATAAATCAGCATGATCATCGGATTCTGCTCACGCGAGAATCAAAAGAGCCATGGCATAATTCAATAACAATAATGATTCGTACGATTGGATGCTGTAGTGGGTGTTTGTGCTGCTCGACGCATCCGAATTTGTGAGCTAGCGTGTCAGAGCGCGAAATTAAAAGACCGGGTATCTCAGGCATTCTTAAAGGCAGGCTTTATCCCACAATGCAATATTCTGATATCCCTCTCCGCAACGGCTGCTGAAGAGCGGCACAGCACAACAAAAGTTTGCGCCACAGACAGTCTGTTTACACGTTGTGTGCTCGAGCGAGCGACAATAGGGGCCGATGCTCGTCTCTGTACTCTCGAAAATCCTCAAAAACAGCAGAGAGGAGGACGGGAAAAAGCGAGCCCGGCCAAGAGCTCTGTGTAAAAATTGCCGGCCGAAGGGGGATACAGAGAGACGCTCGCAAATGTACAAAAGAGGAGCCCTGTGTTGCCCTATTTTGCGCCACTCGTAGTTCGCTGATGATGCCAGTATTCCCGATACACGATACACTCAGCTGTGAGTGAGGCTAGCACCGATACACCGAACCCCATCAGGTACTCAAGGTCGTATCGAGTTACCTACGACGACGACGACGACGACGACCTGGCACTTGTCCTCGATGTTTTGCACGCCTCCTCTTTCTTTCTCACGCTCGTTAAGCCCTGTGTGCGTACTTGGTCGACGATGAGCACGTGCTCTCGTCGATGCTTACATGCTCGTTTATCGGCTCTCGTACGAGTAGAGGGACGAAGTGCGATCGCCTTTGTAATGCCCAAGACTGTATATGTGCGCCCCTCGATTCTCAACAGCAGCCCACTCTCGTGAAGAAAGCGTAGTCTTGCGCCAACTCTAGGATTCTCCTCGACGCCCGTCGTTGTTTGCGCTTCGTGAGCCTACTGTGTGCAAAAGTGATGGCGTACCACCTCAAATTAGGCACTCAACATAAATTCATATCAAAGCCCGATCACGAGTATGTTAGATTCGCCCATATACTCATCATGACTACATGAGAAATACTTTAGAGGGGACACAGTTGAATCCTGACGCATTGCCTCTCTCGCCCGTTCAACTACTACTTACATGTTTTGATAAGTCGGTAAAATTATGGATTATGACCAACTCGATCGATCGCTGATTTTGGGGAAAACTTTCTTTATAAAGTTCGTACAAATGACATATTGTCAATCAAGTCAACTGTTTATAGCAAGAAAAAGATTTCTCAGTATGTAAAACTCTTCTTCTCGCGTGTCATTTTGAGAAATTTTTCATTTCTTGTTCGATAAATTTCTTAGAATAAGAAATACCATCTTTTGCTCTGAGAAATGAAATTGCTCACCCGAGACCAAGAAAAAACTAACCTCCGTAGACCATGTTTACCCTCGGCTAGATTTTAGGATGTTTGCGTGCTTCAGTGATTCTACTTCGAATATGATTTTGGCAGAAATGAAGGAAACAGTTGTGAAAATCATTGTTTACTCAAGACCCTGATGCATTGTGGCCTAATATATTCGTGCGCATTGGTATACTTAGAGCATTGATATTTTCGACGGTTTGCCGTGATATCATAACCCCAAACGTTCTCTCAGTTTTGAATTTTTTCTCGTGACGATGATTTGAGAAAATTTTCTTCTCATTCTCAGAAATCATTCTTTGTTCCGAGTGAGTGGCAATATCTCATTGTGAGGAAAATCGCTTGCTTTCGTTCCTGTATTTGAGAAAAAAACTATTCTGAGAAATATGAGCAATTGAGAAATCCATTTTGCTGTGTTCAGCCGGCCACACCCACGACTCACATGGTCAAATAATATATTTTAGTCAGACCAGACCGAATTACACCCAACTAGATCGAAGAAGACCGAATGAGACCGTGCGGCAATCCTACCACGGTACTACTTCGGTAATTTTAGTACGGCAGTAGTGCAGCCCTGGTGATCCTCGCGGTACTGATGCGGTCCGAGAAGTCTTAGCGGTACTAGTACCGTACCAAAACCGTACTAGTCCCGCACTAGACCGGGATAGACCGAACCACCAATCCATCCCACTCATCCACTCACCCATCGAGCCATACGACCAGTAGACAATCCGCGGTACGCGGCAACCGGAAGGGCAAATTTTGGACTAAATATTTCAGTACTGCTCCCGGGATGCGAGTGAATCAATTTTGATCGTTCAGAAGTCGTTTTCTCAGCTGCTTGAAACATTTTAAAAGCCCTTGGATCATCATTCGTCTCAAGTCGAGTGGTTGAAAAGAAGCTGTCATAGGAAGTTGTACTGGAGTTACCCTTTTCTCATGCTTCTTACGTAGAGTGGGGTAACTTTGGTACAATCTTGCATGTTTTTTTCTCCTGTCTTTCATTCATTAAAATTCCAAATGCTGTAAATAACCTAACGTAACGATGGTTTCTTCAATATGTTGATATATGTGGTCAAATTGTACCGTTGTTCACTCGTAGTTCGTTCCGGAACACTTCTTGCCAGGTACACTAACTGGACCACTCGCGTATCGCTGCTAAATCAGCCTTTTCCGAAAAAGCTTCAATAAACAACTACACCCATCCACGCGGGATCTCTCGCGGGATCTACGATGGTCAAACACGTTGTTCACGTGTGTGCCGAAAGGGGAAATAGGTTTCAGAGAGATAGAATTATTTACCTTACCGCACGCAGCTCTCAAAGTCATTTTTTAGGGGTGTACCAGAGTTGCACCCACTGTACCAAAGTTACCCCATTTGACGGTATTTTGTGATACCTTCGCGTCCTCGAAGTTGAGAACACTGAAAGTACACTATTTTGATCCGTGGTTATTCATTCCGCAATTGGCAACATGGCAAATCTCGGCAAACCCACACTCGTATGGATAGGCGGGGAGAGAGGAAATGAAGATAAACTCGGAGCGAGAAGAGTCGAGCAATAAATTGGTAGTCTGGTGGTGAGAGTCGACCTCGGAAATCATACGTCTGTCTTCCAGCATTGGGTACATACACAGCGATCGTAAAGTCTTCTTTTTGGCTGAGAGTTATGACACTCTTTGCTTTGCTTCTTATTGCCAAGTCGACTCTCCAACGTATCAAGAAATTCGTTTGCTATATATACTTACTAATATGACACGCGCACACACGACCATACCCCTCCAAAATCAATACATCATGATGCAAAAAATGGAAGAGTTTTTGGAGAATGATAACACACATCATCACATTGGAGGAGAGATGGATGAGCTGTTTTTTTGATAAAACATTCCCAACTGATCCACTTATACGGTGTGAATCAATAATCAAAAGAAAAAAATCGATGATTAATGGGAGTGACTGTATGTAAACTGGCCCCTGCGAATACATCCCTGTTATACTACAAGTTTTTTGGACATTGGCGAAAGTTAATTTGGTTTTGACTGCTATGCGGAGAGAAACATCCGCTCAAACGTGATTGCACGAGGTACTTTCAACGAGCTAGTCGTCGATACTCTTATAATGTGAGAAAATTTGAGAAATTTTAGAGTAATGCTACAGAATTATTCCAAAAATTCGCAAGACTTGGTAACACTTTTATGAAATTTCCATAACCCTGTTCAGAGATGGGTGTGGGGTTGTCTCCACTATTCCGAGTCCAAACGCAAGAATGGAGTAGGAAAGTAAGAAAAGAAGAAGATGAAGAGGACATCTCACACAAAGGAGAGTGGTGAAAATCACGTTTTATAACGTGACGCTGTGGACAAAAGAAGGAGGAAGCAGCGAGGTTCACAAGACAAAAGTGTGTTGACTCACCTCTTCTTCTATACTCGCTTGACTACGTTCACTCTTGCCTGCATAGAAACGCGAATTCAAAATTTTTCACCTGGCTACGAAGGCTAAAGAAAGTGAAGCTCGTTACCCGGCTCCAAACACCGGAGACGAAAAAAATGAACATGAAAGAACACGGAAATATAGAAGGCTTGAATTCAGCACACTATTTCGAGCAGAAATCTTGCTTGCGTAGCTGCCCTCCTCACAACAACAAAATCAGAACAATACAGGAAATTATGGACGTGTTACAGTTTTGAATTGGCAGCCATAATGATCAACATGTTGTTAGGATGACATCGACCTCTTTCCGCTCATCAATGATTCTAATGAAGTTCGGTCCTCGGTGTTCTCGTCTTCCACTTCCTTGTCGCGCTTGTGGTCGCTTACCAGATGGTGTCTAAAGGTATTCATAGGAGGTAAAGAAGGGCTTCCTAAGGATTCGAAAAGGACCAAAATCCGACATTCCAAGGACTTGGTTTTAGAAAATACATTTCATCAAAGTACAGTTCACATCAAAGACTTATCTCAAATCAATTAAATGAGGACATTCTGAGGACTGCAAGGACTGGAAAGATTTGGCTCAATCGCCGAAAAATGAGTTGGAATGGGTAAACCATCGATTGCTATGATTTTTTAAATAGATAATCTACCACGAACGCGCCAATGTCCCACTCTAAGGATGTGTCCACTGATGATGCATATGCACTGCACAAGTGCACATGTTCAGTTCATCAAACTTGAGCAGAGATTGAAGGGCTCACACCAGAGAATTTCTGATTTTTGTATCGATTCGTGTCTTTGCTCTGTTACCGGCTGATCCAAAGCAGAAGTCAGCGAGTTTCGTCTGGGGTTTTGGCTCAAATTTGATGAGCTGCACACGTGCCTATGAGCAGTGTGCACTGCGTATGCATACTTGTGGACGCACCCTCAAAGTCCCGATGCATGAAAAGTCAGAAGAGTGGGATCGTGTCGAAAGTGAAAAAATTGTGGGTAATTGATTGATCAGTAGCTTCAACAAAGCCAACACTGGAATGCAATATCGAGAGAGCTCTGGAAAATGGCCAAAGTGGCTGCGACGAAGGTTAACGAGAGGCTCATTAGACTCGATATCTGGAGAAGCTGCGGGAAATTCTATATTTATCAATTTGAGTTGGAGAAGCAGTAATAGTCTCAAGTTGAGCGTTGCATTGGCGTTGTCGCTGCCTCGCGCTGCAGCGGCACTGGGGCGAAAGTCGTTACACAGAGCCAGAACGGGGCGCAGCTCTAAGCAGCTCAGAGTCTATTTCAGTGTGGGCCGCAGCATATAAGTAAATGCGGTAGGTTCTCTGTCGCCCGACCTCGTAAATCAAATAGTCTCAGAAAGAGAGAGCACGAGATGGTTTATTTTGCTCGCGACTTTCTCTCTCTTGATACGCGAATAGGTATCTCTGTATAGGAGGAGCTGGAGAGCAGTCGTTGGAGATACGAGTACAGTCCCCGTGTGAGATGTGGCCCTATTCTTGGAACACTCGGCGAGATTTCTGAAATCACGGAGAGCAGGATGGAGGAGTCGCGAATAACGAAAGACAGAGACACGCTCAACGGGCTCGCAGCACTGATGGGCGCAGCTTTTCACCGGGGCAAGAGGCGCAATCCCCCAAAAAATATCACTTCGGATCAAAATGGCTTCTTGCGTGGCAAATTGAGTGATTGCAGCAAACGTAAAACTGCAAATGGAAAATCAAGCCGAGACACGCAAACGTCAAATGAAGACCCATTGGGTGGATGAAAGATTCACACACGCTGTTACGAGGAATCAAAATTGCATAAGGTTTGATACGGGCCGAACTCGATCCAAAGTCTGCTTTTGGAACACGAGCGGGCTTTTCCCGTTTTATTGGAGGTTGATGATAAGGTCAGCTGCCACTGTCTATTCCGATGACAGACAAGGATCATCGAAATATTAGTCATTGAGGCAGGCAGTCAGGACCGAAGAGAGCAGCGAATAATGAATTGATCGGCGCTAATGGACTCGTGGCCAGATTGACGACCTCGTTTGAGAGTTATATCATTGGAGCGCGTCCCACAACGTCCCGTCAAATCTCGTCGATGTTATGACGAGAAAGATATTTGCGGGGCGGGTAAAACCCTCTGTGTAGAAGAATTCACATAGCCCTGTTTGGGGGTGCTTGCACAACTTCCCCCGCACACCTCTCTCGGGAAGACTCGTTGGGACATTATAGAAAATTGAAGATTCCCTCGATGAGTACTGCACGTAAATCCTGAGATGTCACAATAGGAAGCTTGGCTGTCGCGGGTCATCGACCCCAGAGAATCGAGTCTACGAAAGAGAAGAAGAAGTGGAGCGGGGGCCAACGGTCAGGGGTCGCGGCTGCTCGGTACTGCTGCTCCACAGGGGGTCGCTCGAGATTCGAAGGAAGCGGTTCGTCTCCTTTTGCCTCGCCGACGACGACGTAGCACGGCTGCAGGCGTCGATCTCGCGGGTACGAGCACAGGCGCCTCCGGCTAAACAGCTCGGCTCGATCGATAGCTTCCTGCTGTGGCTATAGTCTCCCAAGTCCGTCTGCACCTTCCACCCAAACGCATCCCCTCATCATAGTTCCTCTTTACGCCTGTTTCTGCTCCTCCAACTTATATTGCGGACGAGAAAACTCGGGGAGGTTCATCCGCCGCAGCGTTAGCCCCAACGGACTCTCCCTTACTCGCACCTCGATCGAACGTCCGATATTCTGTTGGCTTTCTACACTTCTCTTCACCCCTCTGATGCATTCAGCTTCATTATTCTCAAAACTTTTGTCTTCCGTGATCGAGCCGCGATATCAGGAGCAAGATCTAGTCGTCGATATCGAGGGCTGTGGAGCGTTTACACGAGTTACGCATGCAGTGTTGGTTGCGCGTATATGAGTATTATCGCGATAACTTACCCGGAACAGGTTATGACCTTTTCATTTCAACAAGCAAGCTCCGAATCACGCCATTCGAATTTCCCTACATGTATTCTATTGAAACACATTTGGAAATAAATTTCCAGATCGATCCGTTCACTCCTCTTTTTTATTTGTAAAGATTACACTACCGATCAAAAGTTTGAGATCACCCAAAATTTTTTTTCTCAATTTTGTGAGCTGCACTACTCGGCTCTATTTGACCGTAGAGGACTCTTTCGGAGCTCATTTTGAAGGTTTTTTCACGACTTTGAGATGGCATTATTCATTTTTATCCATACGGATCGGGATCTTTCCAATTTGAGCTTGGAAAAGTGTCAATTTCAATGCTTTTTGAGAGAACCTTTTGGCTCGTGCCAATTTGAGCCACAGGAATGTTTCAATATGGGAGTTGTGGAATACAAAAGTACTAGTCTAGAGCTTCAAAATCCGTTTTTGAACGTCCCTCTACGTCACTTCCAGTCCAAGCTATGACATTTTCTCTGAGGGAAGATTTTTCGCAAAAACTAGCACTTGTATTCAAAAATGGAGAGAAAATTCACTTTTTGGGGCATATTTCAAAGGTTTCTCGTTTCCTCAATCAAGATATAGATAAAAAATGACAAAAATAATGATTATACTTGCTGAAAATGCGTCTCTGTATCTCTCTCGAATTGGAGTGCTATTTTTTGCGAGAAATATCCCCTCAGAGAAAATGTCATAGCTCGGATTAGCAGTGGCGTAGAAGGACGTTCAAGAACGAATTTTGAAGCTCTAGAATTGTACTTTTGTATTCCACAACTCCCATATTGAAACATTCCTGTGGCTCAAATGGGCACGAGCCAAAAGATTCTCTCAAAAATCGTTGAAATTGACACTTTTCCAAGCTCAAATTGGAAAGATCCCGATCCGTACGGATAAAAATGAATAATGCCATCTTAAAGGACGTGAAAAAACCTTCAAAATGAGCTCTAGAAGAGTCCTCTACGGTCAAATAGAGCCGAGTAGTTCAACGCACAAAATCGAAAAAAAATTTTTGGGCTAGCTCAAACTTTTGACCGGTAGTGTAAGGGTCGAAATGTCAGTTCCGTGCATTGTTGAATTTGGAGATCAACGTATAACGTATACCTCCAGCACTAGCGTCGGAGTGAGAGTCGCTATGGATATGCTCAAAAATTTTCCTCGAAGTAAAATGTTGAACCAACCATTTTTCCTACGTTTTATACGTCCAGAACTCGTAGTTTAGTCCCCAAGCCGCGTGCGTCAATATTGTTATGGGATTTTCACTAAAAATGAGATATTTATTTGAAATGCTCACAGCGTATCCTAAATTCACTCTATGTCACTTTGTTGTGAACGAAATGTCAAGGAAACATGTCAAATAATTAAGCCCCAGCACGACGAAAGGTCCACTTTCAAAGTTTTGAGCGCTGCATGTACATTCTTAGCCAAAAATTGGACATGTAAATAACTTTGTCAGTTCCGTACATACCATGTTACCCAACTAAAAGTCAATTTATCTGGGCAGGAACAATTTTTTCCACTGAAGTATGGTGGGAATTGGATGAAATCTACAAGGAGAAGTTTCTATGTCAATTCTTCTATTTTTGCGAGCGATTTAGAGGCGAAATGTCAGTTCCGTGCAACCAAAAGTGACCCAATAACACGTAAAAGACGGAGGAATTAAGTGGTCCAGATCAAGTATTTCCGACTCAAATCAACCATCCAAACACGAATTTCCAGGTCATTTGGTACCATCGTGTCAGGATTTTCCGCTAGACAATAAAACGTCGAAAACTGGAAAATGTCAGTTCCGTGTCCTACTTTACCTATGCCTTATACACGTGAAAATCACATTTACCATCCTGAAATGTTCCAGAAAACTTTCTGTATACGTTTATCACGTATTATTGCTCAATACGCGAAAAGAAATGGAAAAAGTCGACTCAGGCAGGCGCAGACTCAATATTCAATTTCTGCATTTTTGGACACAAAATGTGTAGGTTATCGCGATTATACCCATATAAGACTGCGGCTCTCTCTATCTCGAGAAGTCGCAGGACGGGAATCGACGAGGCATGCATTATAGACGGTCTGGCAGTGGGCATTACCACTCCATTCTCACTGCGTCGACTGCAACACGCGTTCCGCTCAATGGCCCGAGCTAATGAGTGTCGCGCGCGCTGCATCGATGGTTGTTACTATTACGAACGAGTTCGACTGCCCGAGAGAGAGAGACGTTCAATCGTTATACTCTTCATCATACACCTCTCAATATCTCTGCAACACTAATGTCTATACTCTCGCAGACTACCACGAACTGGCCAACTCGGGAAATCGGTGAGCGATTATGCATCTCGTATGGGCAGATTCTCAGCCTGTGTCTGGTGGTTTCGACGAAAACAATCGTCTCGCAAATATCACACGTTTTCGTAACCTCGGTACTCGCTCAGCGTTGAATTACATAGAAATGAGCTCGATTGCACGCTCTCCGGGGTCGTGGAGACGCGTGATAGGCTATGATTTACGTCTACACTCTGGTCAGCTCCCGTGTCATCGTGAAAATAGACGGGATCTCTCGGAATTATACTGTACTGGACGGAAACTTGGATTGCGCAACATCTTCACCGACAACCACATCGTCCGAGCTTGATTCGCCATCGCGCCAGCTAGTTATCATCGCAGCCTCTTGACAACAATTGCATCTCCGAAGTATTTTCTTTCGATAAGGGAACAGGTGTTCGAGTTCCTATTGGGACGATGGTAAGGAGCTAGCTGCAAGCCACGAATAGATAGAAGAAATGACAAGGATGAAGGGCTGCTCGTGTTTGTCGAGCTTGTCCGAGTTCGTGATCAATTTATTCAAGGTGATCCGCGACCTTTTCTTTTTTCATTAAAAGTTCAAGACGCGTTTCACTCGATGCTAGAGTGTTTTGACGATCTCGGCGAATGACTCGGCGAATTTCCGAGTTGGGAGTAGAGAGCCCAAGTGGTCTGAGTGCACGAATTAGCAACTGGAGCACGCCAAGTAGAGAGAAATTGAAGAGGGGAAGAGAGACCAATTGTAGAGACAATTTTGGGTAATCCGATATACGAGAGGCGGAGTTTGTTGTACGGAGTTTGAGTGGGTGAACAATGGCAGCGTGGCGCGGGGCTGCTGAGCGAGCTCGATTGGATAATCGCGTGCGCGCAACGAGCGACAGCCCGCGACTGCAATAAAACAAGACGAAGCGGAACAGCCGGGAGCGTGATGAGCGAGGGGCAATGGGCCGAAGTGCGCATCGCGGGGGATTACTTTGATCGAATTTGCATGGGTCAGTAGTAGGTGGTAGTAAGTAGCTTCCGTCGCGCTGGACTGCGGACTCACCCGCTCGCGTGTCAATCCAATTTGCGTCTGCCTCGACTAGCTCCTCGCATATAGAGTTCGTGTACTGCTGTACCGGTAAACGTTTGCTCGAGACCGGGGAGCTTGCAAGCTCGCGTCCGAGCTCGGCGGCGGATTATCCGGGTAATCCGAAGCCTCTGCGTGCCGCGATGCCACGGCGTTTCGCGTCTCGGGCACGATCGCCCCCGGGGTCGTTACGAGTTCACCGCCGATGCACCGGTCTCGTCACGAGTTTTGCCGTCTTCGCACCCGCGACCGCTACTAAGCCCATCAGAATCTTCCGATCCGTGAGACGCGGGGCTGCCTATAGATTTACACGCGTCGGAAATTGCCGCCACGCTTCACCCCCCCAAGCATCTCTCTCTCTCTTACAACGACCCTGTCTCGGCAGGCACCGCGATTCTGAAATTACATTTAGCCCTTTGCGATTCGAGCAGTCTCACGGGGAGGGACTCGGCGGCGCTTTTCCTTCGTACACTTTGCCGACCAAGATTTTACGCAATTTCGCATCTCTCTTTCGAGAGAGCTCGAGTGCGAATTTTAGATTTGCGCGCCGCCGACTTTTATCCAAGGCGTAGACGAGCTTTTTGGTTTGAGAAAACACATCGGACGGACGGTCGAATGTTTGCCGGAGTATCCTCAAGAAGATATAGTCGAGACAAGTGTGCGCTCGACAGTGCCCCGAAGTCAGAGTGTTGTTTTTTCATGTATGTGCAGAGGAATTGAGAATTTCGACACAATATCCAAACGACGAGCGCGGCGATGGTTGAGGAGCAACACGGCCAACTCGTGATGGAGTGCGAATTTCGGAGGAGGGTGCACCGCACATGCCGCTCACGCAGCAGCCCTGATCCGCGCTTTGACGGACGACCTTTCGGGCAGCACCCATAATTCTCGTGCTGGGACAGAGTTGCCTTTACACGGGTAAGGGCGTCGTGCTTGTCAGAGGATCCGGTGCCCCGTTCGGACTCGCGTCGCGCCCATAATCTGCGTAACCCGTGCCCATTGTGTGCCCGCGGTGCCTTCTGTCTCTCACCCCAGTTAATCGCGCCCACCGAGCTGACAGTAGTATTGTGCCCAAAACCGCTCTCCGTCATTCCCGCACACTCACGAGCCTCGCGCTACAATCAACTCGAGTTGGCCCGACGGGAGCAGCGGCTCATCGTACATCGATCACCTGCACCCGAGAGCGTCGTCTATATTGTTGTCGGGACAAGATGAACTCGGACTATATAGAACAGTGATGCGTGTAGAACAAACCATCTATACTTACACGGAGAGGAATATCGCGAACATGCCTCTCGTAGAATACGCTCCGTATCTGGGCCATCGTGACTCTTCGCTCTGCTTCGACCAGCTTTTTTTGCGAGCGTTGGACTCGCTGTGGTTGAATCTCGTTAGATGCAGTTGCTCGGTTCATCCGACCGATGGGCAAAATTTCGTCATAATAGGCGGATATTGATCATTATTCTCTCTCTTTATGTTGGAAGTGCTACGGCGGCGAGGCGTCAAACTGCGCGCAACTTCTCTTCTCGCACCTATAGGACACTCTGTTTCTCCTTGTCGATCGTTCCAAGCATGGTCGGCCGGTTGTTTATTCGGATCACTGCCCGCGCAATCGATCCACGCCGTATCGAAATCATTCACCGCGTCGGGGCTGATATCATGCATGATGTGCTTTATGAGAGAAGCGAGTCGACTCATTGCGTACAATAATTGCAGTGGATGGACTTGCCGATGCAGCAGCAGATAGGGGAGAGTGGGGCGAATTAGGACAGGGGCGAATTAGGACAAGCAAGATAGCTCGCTTGCGGGTGAGTCTAGGCTTTCGCCGCGTAAATTCTCTTTTAATACCATCACAGACAATGGTTTTTATGGTGGTTAGACCTTCCGAAACGATACTGGGGGTCCTCGCTGACGTAGGGGTGCTTTTTGGGGGCCTCACGCGGTTTATTTTCCAAATGCAAGATTACACGCTGCTTCTACCGAAGTGCACTGGCTCAATCGCCGTTTGGAGGTCGAGAACTACGTCATAAAACGAAGATTTTGAGCCGTCGTGGGGCAAAATCGGCCCACTTGAACTCAAGTAATCGCAATTTTGCGAAAAAAACGCTTGGGGGCATATTAGGACAAACTGGACGGGGCGAATTAGGACAATGCTGAATCCCATCTAAAATCGGTCGACCGGTCGCGAGTCCGTGTTTTTCGATGATAATTACCCGTATCTATATATATTATATAGATATAATATGATGTATATTGTATATTGATACACATTATGTATATTATATATTATATAATATATACATGATGTATATTGGGTATATTATATATGAATGATGTATATTGGGCGTTTTTCGAGGCGCGGGAGGTTGAGGGTGAGTTAGGTGGTTGAAACTGGGTCAAAAAGTGAAGTTACGATGTCCAATGACGGTTTGAGGAGTCAGTTTAGAGGTCAGAAGTCGCTTTCAACGTGTTCCAAGATAGTCCTCAATTTACGTACTTTGACTCTCGCATTCACCGATACCCGGTTGATTGTCGCACTCTACCATTTGGATCGTTGACTTAGGGCAAGTATGAATACCTCCAATATGAAGAAAAACGAATGGAAGTCGACTCTTAGCAGCTGCGATTCGATTGCTGATTTGCTGAAGACGATAGTGCACCAGTAAAGTGCCTATTCCAATAATGTTCAAAAATGACACAAAAATGGCTCGCTCGCTGAGCCTATGGGAGCATGTAAGGGTCGCGGGCGAGTTTCCCTCTGTATTTAGGGTTACTACTACGTGTTTTGGTGAGCAAACTCGACTCTAATAGTTGAGGAATATTGCATTATACCTCGATCTTCAAAGGCTGTCCTAATTTGCCCCCAAAACTGTCCTAAAGTGCCCCCAAACGCGGGGCGAATTAGGACAGATTTTTTTTTTCAAACTTCAAAAAAAATTATGAAAGCGGTGACCTGGAGGTCTGAAAATTTTTTTACAATTTATTCAATAGTTGAACTTTCATGTCCCGTAGCGCGCCTATCCCCAAGTATCGCCAGATAGCCCCACTGCAAAACCTGTCCTAATTCGCCCCACTCTCCCCTATACTTGATGCTGAGTTAGCATATCGTTCACAACTGAATTTGCGACATCAACGAAATTTTGATCGGAATTTCGTGTGAAAAAGAGAGACGTTGATGTGCCCCACATATTACCCAGTAAAAAGTCATTTCAATGTGACACAGACAGTTCTTAGCCAATCTAGTGTGAGAAAAGCCATTTTGGAGCTACCGATGTGGCCCGCCCTTTCCCACGTCCGTTACACGTACGTTCGCACTGCATTTTCTGACCCATAACTATTCATGACATGTTAGTTCGTCACAGCATGCAACATTCACAGAAACATTCCAATACGAAACAGACAGCGCAGGTCGCGAGTCAATAGAAATTTTGAGCTGTGGAGCAACAAAGTTAGCTTGTTGCACGGATAAAAATCGAAATTCGAATATTTGCAGTGGTTCTCGACTGCAAGACGCAGCTGGTTGGTGAAATATGAGAGGATGTCTGCCAGAAATTCTCGGGAACTACACAACCTCATCAACTGGAGAAAGTTTACCGAGTTCGCGTATGATCGCCCCGCGTGCCGATCATCACACGAAGAGTATAAAAAGGTGTCGTACGGAGTCGGAAGATGCGTCTCGTGCACTGGGGTGGAGGCTCACGAGGTTGAGATAAGATGACATAAGCCGGTGTAGAAGACGACGACGTCCATCAATGCTACCACCAGCTGCAACTCACCGCGACGACAGCAGCAGCACGATGTATCGGCTTCGTTTCTACGTCTGTTTGTTGGCTCAGCTTGCGCGGTGCTCCGCTGCTGGACTCGTCGTATCGAGAGGGTGTTGCGACGTCGTCGTAGTTGTCGATTTAATCGAGCGACCAATATTCCATCCCCTCGTACATTCTTCACGCTGTGTCCATTGGGGACATTTCACTCAATCGTCGTCTGTACAGATATCGTCCCTGCTGCAATGAGCGACGAAAAAAATACTTTTCGTGGCGAGGATCTCCTCGATAGTTTGATTACTCCGTGTGCCCATCCATGGCCTCATCTCCCGACACATGAGATATGTCACGGGGCAATACTATCTCTGCGCACTTGAACGACGTCTCCGTGCTTGTCGTATAAGGGGTAAATTCGGCCCGGCATAAGTAAATCGCACAAACCGTGTTTAAGATGCGACGACGCGTGCACTCATTCATCGCGATATCGAGCCTCGGTATCCTCATCATTGTCCCAATTCTTCTTCGAGTACCCATAGCCACAAAATACACTGCTGCTTTCGGCTCGCTCTCGTCTTTTAGCATTCTTGCGTACAAATTTATTGGCTCACATCTCGATTGCTCCTTTCTGCGCGTGTCGCAGCAGCAGCAGCAGCAGCTCTAAAAAGTTTTCCGGCTCATCGGCCGAAGAATGGGCGATCGACGATGTCTCCTCTATTCACATCGGCCGGGGCATTGTTACGCGTTACTTCATTGTACACACGTAGTTGGTGCGATGGCATGGAGTAAATATATGCATTGACGAGCGGTGCGCGTGTCTGAATGGGCCATTACTCGTTCGCTTATTACTACACAATGTAAGCGCTGCTACAACGAATGCGCCATCGGGCAGCCGCTCGATACCCCCTGTTTGAGGCCCCCAAGCGAGGCCTCTTATTCATACAAAATTCGAATCGCATCGAATATATGACCGTAGATTGGCGGCAGATGCACGCGCACGATCTAAACAGTTCGAGCCGGCCCTTTTCGTCGAACCGACGTCGACGACCCCTCGCGGCGCTCGATGGCCATATCCTCGGGGGCTTTTTTAGGTCAACGGGGTTTCCCGGTGCGCCACAACACTCAGCTCCGCATCGGATTCCAGAGCACACGCGTGAGTTTTCCATGTGTAACTGCATTTCAAATTCGAACACTTGTTTACGGTGTTGTGGACGAATGCAATCCAACTCGACGAGAACGAAACGTGAATCTGCAGCTAGTATTGCACCTGTGGACAAACTCGGAGCACAGATTTATTCCATTTGTTTGCGACGACACGTTAGCCCGTTTTTCCATATTGCATTCTTTTTTCAAAGGCTCGTTGCACCACACACATCGATATTTTGGAATGACACGCATGCACAAACGCACGCTGAGCGAATCCCGTGCTCAGCAGAGAGTTTGGGGTGCGTGCCAACACTCGCAATTTTGAAATTCCCGCGCCTACCACGATACACCGGTCCCTCTCATACCGACGCCAAAACGGGGATGATGTGCTCGAGGCCGTATGCTGCATCACGAACGACTAGCGTGTGCAGGTCCTGTGTCACTTTTGAGAATGGCTTCCAATTCGAGTCTGGTTTTGAACAACAATCGCGACATGCGTGGTTCGACGATGATTACGCGTGGATCGTGACATTGCATGATCAATTTTGGCCACGAGTATATTTGTGCATCATTTGAGCTCCATCAACGAAAAATCTTTCGTATAGATAGAAAAAAAAAAAAAAACACATTGGACGTGTTCGAGAACAGAGGTTTGAATCAGATTTAAGTTGAAATATCCTCATACAGAATGCTACCCAGAGAGAAATTCACAAGACAGCTCTGATCTTGTCAATTTTTGCCCAGAATGCATTTACCGAAGATTCTGTACAGAGAGTCCCATCTCACATACAAGTATTTGGAGGAGAGAATCATGTTTCAAAATGTTCCGATACTACATATATGCAAAACTTCATGGTAAAATAGTATGTGTGCAGAAGGGAGACGAGTGTCACCTGCTAATACCGTTATTAATTTCGAGGTGAGCATATTTCACTCGCAAGAGTACGTGAAAGTTTTTACTGTCTCAAAAATCCAAGTGCGTATATCTCCAGATGAAACGACAATCGTTGGAAATTCTTGAGACGAACGTTGCGCTGTATCTAGAAATCGGCATTTCACTCTTCGCAAGTCAAAAAGGGACTTGTTCTACGTTAAATTGTTGGCCCCCGATTCGTGAGTTTTTAATAGAGTGCTATTTTTCTGTGCGAGTAGTCGAGAGAGTCGAAAACTTTGTCGGAGGAAAACGAGAGCGAAGAGAAGAAGCTTCTCTGGTCGTGTCGAGATAAAATGTGTATAACAAACTCGCTGTGAGAGGAAGCAGCAACGCACGAGAGAGCCGCTACGTAAACGAGTGGCAAAAAGTTTTCTCCAAGTTTGCGGAGGAGAGCTTTGGAGCGCGTGCTCTGGCTAAAAGCCCGCGTGCGGCTGCTCTGCTCACGAACAAGAGGCGCTGCTGCGGACTATACGAGGGGAGCACCGCACACTCGCGCCGCGGCTCCATCGAGCTTTCGTGCTTGCAAAAAATACGTGGTTCGAGTCGAGTTAGAGCAAGGCTGATGCGTATGGTTTGCGATGTTGTGGTTTGGATCCAAGGTTAGGAAGTGCCAATCATTTTGTCGCCTGAGCCACCCCCTACCCTCCGCACCTAACTGTATTATATTACGGGGGTAACGCGATCTCTGACAGCTCCGTGAAGTTGGCCCGCCACTTTGAGATGAATATACCAAAAAATCGAGCAAAAAATCCCGAATCCAGTGGTGCAACTCTTTTAATTTGAGTAATTTGAGTATTTGAGGAATTAATTTTCAAAGTCTGAAAAATTACCCCCCACCAAAACATAAGAAATGCTCATCACTCCTCGATTGTGCACATTAGGGGAAGTCACGTAGGCTTAAATTGAAGCTCTAAATTTGAGTATTCAGATTCCAGCAACCAAACTCATCATCATTGTCGCAAAATTGTTTAAACAGACAGGGAGAAGTCCCCATGTATACGGTATAGGCGGCGCCGACTGTGGCGGGAGGGGCAGCAAAGTGGGGAGTCCGCATACTTCCCATGTTGGCGCTTGGCCTATGCCTTATACATGGGGACTTTTCTCTGTCTGTTTGAACAATTTTGCGTCAATAATGATAAGTTTGGATGCTGGAATCGAAATACTCAAATTAAGAGCTTCAATTTAAGCCTATGTAACTTCCCCTAATGTGTATATTCGAGGAGTGATGAGCATTTCTTATGATATGGTGGGGGGTAATTTTTCAGACTTTGAAAATTAATTCCTCAAATACTCAAATTACTCAAATTAAAAGATTTATACCATTGGATAGAGGATTTTTTGCTTGATTTTTCGGTATATTTATCTCAAAGTGGCGGGCCAACTTCACGGAGCTATCTCTGACACGCGGCGTGTGAGCGGGGGGGGGGGGGGGGGCTAGACTGGGACACACGTGGCAAATGTTCGATGACGCCAACAAACGATCGCATTGATTTCTCACACCTTGGTGGCTCTCGTCCGAACCAAGGCTCATACACCGTCTCGTGTGTGAATTTGGTGGTGCGTAAGTTGATCCAAGGAGGCGAGTCGACTCGAATTTGTGAGAAAATTGTTGAGAGTCGTTGGGTTGATTCCCGGATATGCAAAAGTGTTTGGCAGTGGACGGGGGGGGGGGAGAGCGTTATCTTGGGGGGCGCCGGGACGTAATTTCATTTGCGCACAGCTATGAGCGCGCAGGGATGACGCGTCAAATTTTCGAAGACAAATGGATTACAAAGTGAGAAAATGGAAAATCGAACAAAATTTTTTATTGCGGCAATTTCCAACTTTGTAACTTACAAAGTTAGAATGTCACGTGAAAGGGACTCGTGTTGTTCCGTTGGGGTAGTTTGAAAATCATAAGTCTCGATCGTCGAAACGGCTCATTGGAAGCACGACTTTGCAGCCTCCTGAGAGAGTCACGCGAAAGTTTGATCCATTGAAGCAGTTGAAGACGACGTTGCCAGCCCAGTCTGACAATATCATCAGGCAATGGCCATGCTTTCATTGCCCAGTTGTTCTCGAGTTTGAGTTTTTCTGTAGAGCCGAGTTGTCTCGCTAGGCTGTGTAGGCCTATGCTATGGAACAACTTGAAATCCAATGTTCCCCGTGCTCTGCAGGAGAAGATGGCTCTGAAAGAATATGACCGAACACGAATGATCGAGATTCGGTCATCGGAGCCGGTGTGGTGAGTGCTTGCAATTGTCATCGCGCGGCGGACAACTTGATGAGAGGTCATTATTGGCGAATGCATATATGTTGTGTAGGTGCAGGAGAGAGAGAGAAAGGGTGACATTCCGTTACGCGCGACACGGGGAATAAAAACGAATGAAAATGGTCAGCAGCAGCGAGTGGGATTCGTTATCAGCTGTCGCGAGCGGCGCGCATAATTGAACGGCGCGTCGATTAAGAATCCGATGGCGGGCACGCAGCAGGCAGTGAGTCGTTTAGAGCGCGGATTGAGCAACGAACGCTGCTGCACCTCCCACGGCGGCTCTGCGCATGTTATATTTGTAGAAATCAGCAACGAGGAGCGATGCGGCGGCGTCGTGGCATCAGATAGCCCGGGATAATTCTTCTGCCTCCTCGCTTATCGCCCGTTGCCTGCGTGAAATAAAAAAAGGCGTTCGCCAAGCACAGTTGGGCACCTGCGCCACACTCGCGTCGAATTATGCGAGTAGGCGCGTGCCAGCAGCACGGGCATAGCGAGCTATTCAAAACGCGTTGCGTATACACTCACCTGCGCGACACTCGCTATTCTAATTGATCGGCGAGGGCTTTTTTCCCCGTCGCACTCCAACATCGGCCAACTCCGCGCGACAGAACCGCGCGTTCGAGCTGAGCTGCGATCTGCGTCGGCGAGGATTCGAACTCTCCGACTCCGGCCACCCAAGGGTGTAAGAATCCGATCGACTACCTGTGAGAACGAGACAGCGATCGTTGGCTCAGCTCGTCGTATCATTCGATCCCGAATCGGAGGGAAGCCTCGGCACCCGGCAGATCCATCGTCTCGGAGTAAAGAGGATGAATGGGGTTTTTGAGCTCGCGATCGAGATCGACCCATCTCGATTGCGTCAAAATTCACCAAGCAAATTGACGAGTACATTGGTGGCGTCGATCCCACCGAATAGTGAGAGTCCAATCGAATATAGCGAGAGTCGTCGATTTCGATTGGAAGATTGGGGCGGCTCGATATCGCTCAATGCTCGAGAGAGAACAGGCGATACGCGAACAATTGCGAAACAGCGTAAGGCTCGAATTTATAGTCGTAATCCGGAGTCCGGATAAGCTGATCCGAGGCGCCACAATCGCCAGTCCTAATAGATTCGCGAACTCGTCACACCGATTGTGGCGCCTCGGATGATCTTATCCTTTCTTAACTTCTCCGAGTGAGATTTTCCACTCGGATTCCGAGTGAAAGTCCATTTCACTCGGTAAAGAGTCAGATATCAAAAAAATCAAAAATTTCACTCGGAAGTTCGAGTGAAATTTCACTTGGATGCAAGAGTGAGACGCTCAAATCAAATTTTAGGTTATGTTTTACCGCACGTTTGTTACTGATGGATCAATGCGTAGCTCACAAAGAGGAAAATAGTAGATTTCCTACAATATTCCTTGAAAAACTGAGCTAAGAAATGTCAATATCCTCTTCCATAAGTTCTATAAATGCATGTACAGACCAATATTATATCATATTACGTATAAATTAATCAACCCTATTAATATAGAAGCAATGCCCTGTTACCGGGGAAATTTAGGTTTCACTCTTGTTATTTCTTCACCCGAGACGATTGCTAGTTTTCATATTTTCATTTCCACTCACGACACGTATAAAGTTACACGGTGCATCATTCACATAACAGGTTGCTATGGACCTCAGATGTCAACAGCAGCGGTAGCCCAGTGGAGAAGCAGTCCGATTCACAACCATGACATCCGAGTTCAAATCCCCGCACTTCCCAAATTACCAAAATGTCGAAGTGACCATGCCGCTACAGGCGGAAACGATTTTTTTCTTTTTTTCCAACCTTCGGATGACTAATAATAATTTATTAATTTTATATCCCGCCACGTATCAATTAATCGAAAATATTTAGTTTCAGCTAAATAACACTTATATTCACTCGGATTCCCCGAGTGAAGAATCTCACTCTTTTTTCTGAGTGAAACTCACTCGGTACCGAGTTGCCACGAGTTCACTCCGAACTCCGAGTCAGAACTCACTCTTTCCGAGTGAGATTTCACTTGGAAAAGTTAAGAGAGATCCGGACTCCGGATTACGACTATAAATTCGGGCCTAAGTGTGGTATCGCCTAGCTCGCCGACCCGGGTAGAAACTCCGGTCCGGCCGCCGGACCGAAAGATCCGTGACGGAGCCGGCTGGGCTGTGGCCCCCTGATCTTATAGCTCAGGCTCGCCACCGGCTGACCCACCCGGATTCGATCCGTCTCGGATTGGGCTACGGTACGGAAAGTGAAACGTACCCACGCCGGATCCGAAACTGACCGGCGCCTGTGCGATAATCAGTAGGTTAGTTTTTGGCATACGCATCAGCTGTGTGTCATCCGACGAGCATCATACTTGTCGTTTTCTGTTCAATTACTCTCTGTTTTACAGAATTTCTTGATATTACAGAGTGTGATACGAACCACCAACCATGTTGAGAGTAGCTAAAACATTAAAGTACAAAAATTATGCCGAGAAACGAAAAATAATTTCAGCCGATGAGGAAGCAAAAAAGCCTAAACACGAAGGAACGCAGTCAGTAAATTTCCAAGTTGTCGATTTTTTGGGGGACATTGAATCTGATAGTGTTTCCGAGCCACTTGTCGAGAATTTCGAAGATAACAATCATCAAAGAGATAGTGATGTGCAGTTACAGAATCATCAAAATGATAGCGCTCAAATCAGTAATGGGGAGCCAAAACAATTGGATGAAAAGGAGAAGAAAGGAGGTTATCCAATCCTCAACATTGCAGATGATATAAAGAAATATGCCCAAAAATTCATCATTCCTTATAAGCAGATTGATGGCCTCTTGGAGGTTTTGAGACCGTATCATCCTACCCTACCAGTTAGTTCAAAGACTCTGATGGGAAGATATTTTCAAAAAAAACATGATGTTGAAGTATTCCCTGATGGTGGAGAATTTGTTTACTTTGGCATCAGTGATCATTTAAAAGCGACAGTCAATCCAAAACTACACAAGAATCAGATATTAAAACTTCAATTCAACTTTGATGGGATCCCACTTTTTAAATCAAGCTCAAGAACTTTTTGGCCAATCTTGGGCAAAATATATACAAGTGACAATGTGTATGAGCCATTCGTCATTGGGGTTTACAGTGGTACTGGGAAGCCAAAATGTGTCTGTAAGTATTTAGAAAAATTTGTGAGAGAATTGAACAGTTTATTAGAAAACGGTATTGAGATTGAATGCCAACAGTGGACAGTTGAAGTGATGTGTTTCATATGTGATACACAAGCGAGAGCCTATATAAAATGTTGTCAGGGTGTCACTGGCAAACATAGTTGTGAGCGCTGCACAGTTGTTGGTTACAAGGTTGGCAAAACAACTGTCTTCCCTGTTGGTCAGAATCAGCCAAGAACAGATGAGTCGTTCAGGCTGAAGCTGGATCCTGAACACCACAACATTGATGCCTTTTCTCCTCTTATCAACATATTTCCTCATATTGATATGATATATTTATTCATACTTGATTTTATGCATCTTGGTTGCTTGGGCACAACTAAAAAACTGTTAACTGAATATTGGATGAAACCCTCAAAAAACATTTTGAACAGACAACAGATCATGTGCTTATCTCAGCGGCTCATGAATTTGAGTTCACAACTACCCTGTGAATTTCAAAGAACAACAAGGTCGTTGGGGGAAGTCGCCAAGTGGAAGGCTACAGAATTCAGATTTTTCCTGCTGTATGCTGGCCCGCTAGTGTTGAAAGGTATTTTGCCTGATCTGCACTACAAACATTTTTTACTCTTCAGTGTTGGAAGCAGAATACTGTGCAGCAAAAAACATTATGAGACACATTTTGATGAAGCTGAAAGTTATTTACAAAAGTTTGCTCAGCTTGCATCCCATGAGGATTTATATGGGTTGAAAGTCTTGGTTAACAATACGCACAACACATTCCACCTCCCAGATGATGTCAAGAATATGGGATGTCCTCTTAGTGACATATCAGCCTTCTGCTTTGAAAATCTCCTTGGCAGAATGAAAAAAATTCTGCAGAGTGGTAACAGGCCACTTGCTGAGCTCCAAAATAAGCTCCATGATTTTTGCCCTGATAAAAAACCAGACAAACCCTTAGAATTTGTAGCGTACCCATCAGCCTCTCAAAAACATGCAAAGGAAGGTGCTGTGAATCTGTTCAAGGTCCAGTACAAAGACTCAACATTGACAGGAAAAGCCCCCAACAATGTTGTACAGCTGGTGACTGGTGAAGTTATGTTAATTCAAAAGATGACGAGCACAGATGCCACCTTAAAGAGTATTGATAGTATCTCTTTGGAAGGTCAAGAACTGAAAATTGTTGGGCCTGCCTTTGAGTATCCTGGTGATTCATCTATTTTGAATATTCACAAGGTCCAAAAAGTTGCGCAAGCTCCTTCCAAGCAGTTCACTCTCAGAGAAGTGGATTCTAAAATGATGCTGTTTGAAATCTTTGAAGTTGAAGAGGATGAGCCAGAGAGATATGTCATGCCTCTTCTCCATATGAATTGAGGTGCCATGAATGAAGAAAAGTGTCATCTTTGGGTTCACAAATGTTATCTCAAATGAAGAAATGTAAGTTATTCCAAGCACATTTTCTATCGATTATAGCTTCAACAGTTTTTGAAGTAATTCTGATTGCTGCAAAAGACCCATACAGTTTCAAGATTCAAACAAGTCCTAAATTCTAGTTTATTGCAATATAGAACATAAGCACATCAATAATCATTCAATGGCTCTTCTTGCAAATTTATCAGCGATTCCATAGCAGTTCATTTCATTTCTTTCTTTAAACTGATTTTATTTCAGGCGTCAGGAAGATTAAGTCATGCATTTTTGTTTCATTTAAGATTTGGTAAATTTTGGTACAATAGTGTAAATATATTTCCAGTAAAAGTACGCGATGAATATAATATACAACAGTTATCCAATGAATAATGCAGCAAATATTCATAGATTTTCACGAATGGCACACCTACGCATTATAAAAAACATACATCACTATATATGACGATGACATATGTATCTGCTTGAACAGCTGATTTTTGAGGCGGTGCATATTTGACCATGGTGCATATTTGGCTGTGGTTTGCCGCGTTCTCAACTTCATCCCCTAATCCTGACACAACCTTGGCTTGATATGATGAGTTCGACGACCAGTCATTGTTTATTCCGAGAAGACACGATTCTCAGAATAATACTGTCTTCGCATACTCTCAATCTCGAGAACGCACTGCCGCGGCGTGTCTCGTTCATCAGTCTGACCTCGGATCCGGTCCTCCTCAGTCACCTACTAGGTTATGTTATCAAGGAATGTAGGTATCATTTTAATTGTTTCACTATGTTTTTAGTCCTCTCATGTAGTCTCTAAGCTCTGTCATGCCAATTTCCTTGGATCAAACAATATCGCTTGATAGCTAGGTTATGAATGTGCATGTCAACAATTTCCCACCAAGTTCAACAAGTTGCCATATCATCTCAATTATTTGTCTCCAGACCTGATAATTCAAAATCATGCAGAGTGACAGCAGTCCCACTTGTGCTGTAATCTATATCAAAAAAGGTGTTGGAAAATTTCCAAGTGATATGCTCATGACTTTGCCTATGCGTTTTCTTGGCCCACCAGATGAAAACCAGCAAAGATGTGTAAAAATGTTAGAAGGACCCCATGAAAGTGGGGATGTAGAATTGATAAAAGGGATCATTGGAAACAAAGCTCCAATCCCTGAGGCTTGGATATGGATGGAATGCAAGGTGTTGAAATACTGTAGTGAGTATATATGGCTCTGAGCTCTCTTAGAATTGTGTTGGTGTTTATACGTCATATGTGCAGATCAAATCAAATCAATCTGATAATCAAAGTAATCTCTATCTTGTGTTAACAGAAAATTCAGCGGAAGCCTCAGCTTTCATAAAAGCTCGCAAGCAGGGAAATGTAGAGCAAAATAACAATAATGCAGTAGCACCCCCAAGTACTTTGAGGTCAAAGGCACCAAGTGCACAATCTTCTTTGTTTGATGTACCTAGATTGGTTCATCATCCTAAAGTTGCTGCCACAGCAACACCAGATGTTACACCATTGCAAGTACCTGATGATACCAATCTTCCTGACGTTAGTAGAGAGGAAACAGTCACTAATAATGAGGCTAGTGATACTCCTACTAGTGATGAAGTGACTCAACATCAACCAAAAGAAACAAGTCTATTGCAAGAGACAACTTTGGATGCTATCGTCAACTCAATTACGAGGGGTAAGATCTGACTTTGTTCTGTTGTGAATTGACTTTTGATTGTCCTATGAGTTTCATGAGTTATTCTTATCTTATTTTTGTTTCAGAGATCAAACTGCTGATTCTTAAACCTCTGTCAGGTACAAAACTTAATAACAGCAGATACTGGATTTCTGCAGTTTCCTGTTTCAAATTTCTTCTTTCGCTTGAATTATACCATCTCAAATTTTTAATTCCAGATTTGAGTAATCAAATTACCAATCTCTCCAAATATGTTGAAAACAAACTGCCTGGTTTAGAATCAAAAGTTACTATAATGGAGACAGACTTGAATGAGCTGAAAACTTTTGTCGTGGAGCAAAGAAAACTAGCATTCAATGAGAACATCCTTACTTTTAATGATTTTGTCCAAAAATATGGATTGAAACTGCCCTTCCAAAGCATTGAAGAATTTGAAAATTTTAATGAGCAACTAGTTGTGAAAGATCCTAATACTCAAGACGTTTCTGACGCTAATATCTTTAAAGACTTAGTAAGTATGAATCTGTTATGGAATAAGTTACTGTAAAAAATTGAGTTTGAAAATATTACAGCTCTTATCTTTTCTTCCAGAAAACCCATATAGTCACAACAGTTGTCAATAGAACTGATATGAAAGTTTCTTGTAGACATGTATTCAGAAAATTTACAGCTAAGCCAGTGCTAGATAACGTTACTGCAGAGAATCAGAGCCCTGACGGGGATAAGAGAATCCTGAAAGATACTCATTTTTATCGATGCTTAGAAGGTGCATATATTTATCCAGCTATGAATATACTTTGTTCTATATAACACTCTCTGGTCATTCACGCATTATCAACTTTCATTAATTATGAGGCTTTTTGTTGCAGATGCCTTTATACATATTTTTGGAGCTGATGTACAAACAGATTTGCCCAAAGTGATCCAAACTATTATTAATTGTGGACGTGACTGGGGTGGTCGAGGAAAACGTAAGAGTGGTGAAAATACTAGGAGGAGTAAGAAAAAGTCCAATGTTGTAAATGATGCCATTATTGATGGGGATAATGATCTGATGATTGTACAAGCAGCGGATGGAAATCCTATAAATGTACCAACAGCTGATGGTGGAGAAGACTGATTCACAATTATCCCAAATAATTTTACACTACTTGATGGTTGCTGAGATAATGTTTCTTGTAAAGTGATCTCTATTTGGTGTGATTTGAAAAATCACTTATCCAATCACTCATCAGTCATAGAGTCAACCTAAAAGTAGTCTTCAATACTGGGCGCTGGTTACTAGATGCCCTAATAGAAGATGTAATTGTTTTCACTCGTGCCATTTCAAATGAGTTTATCTCTTGAATCAACCTTGATATATTGATCGGAGCTTAAACAAACATTGTGGAATAATGTGATCTTACATTAGTTTTGCGTATTATCATATCGTGGTACCATAAGGTACCATCCTATACTCTGGAGTAAGAAAAAAGATATGATCTTATGTTAATTGTGAATAATATTTTATTGTGGCACTGCAAGGTACAAAGTATCTTGGTTCTAAGATTTGAATATTAAACAAAAGTCTTTTGTACACCATGCTTCTGTCATTTCACTGATCCTCACACCGGGTATGGTAATTCATCAATGAGGATATACTTGCTCATGATTGAGTATACTCACATAATTAATCAGGACTATATTTTATTGAATCAACTTTTCTCTAGAATCCCTCAATGTTTCATACTACCGATTGGCATCTCTGGGCCATATGATTCAGAATTGCTCGAGGAAACTTCCACACTTGCCTGAATAAATT
The DNA here is from genome assembly GCA_029851415.1 of Eretmocerus hayati. NCBI lineage: Eukaryota > Metazoa > Arthropoda > Insecta > Hymenoptera > Aphelinidae > Eretmocerus > Eretmocerus hayati. Next base: position 190,748,260 of record CM056742.1, on the reverse strand, counting down.
CTAAGGGCTGAATTTTTACTTCAAGTCAAACAGATATAGATAGGAATTTAACCATTAACCTATATGTCACTGCATGTCTTATGCAGACAAAAATGTATGAATTTAATGACTATTGGCATTTTTAATGCCTCATAATTTATAAAACTAGTCCTATATTCAAAGTCGCACTCCAATCAATCAACCTTATCATTTGCCATAGTTTCTATTTGTCAATTTGCCATAAACTTAATAAGCCAATGATTTCTGCTTCATTCTGCTTCGCCTGATCGCGGCCGGTGCGGCTCCGGTGCGGCTACTATCCGGATGCTCTGCGAAAAGCGCGCCTGGAGGGAGCCGGATCCGTCACGGATACGTATTGGGTGGGTGGGCCGTGCCGAGGCCGGATCCGGGTAGGATCCGAACATCCGGCAGCCGGATCCGTCACGGATCTTTCCCCATCGCTAGTTTCTACCCGGGGAGAGAGAGAGATATAAAGAGATATTATCGTTGTCTCGATAAGGGGGGCAACGCGTCGCGTCGACTCGGATGATCGTGTTCGATACGCTGCATCAACGAGAGAGTGAACAAACGAGTCGCGCTGCCACCGTTGCACCTCTACTCTCTCATATTACATCTCGTTGCGTACTGCGGTGATGATGTTGATGATCTTATCGGTAATAGGCACATACGCGATCGGAGACGGAGGCCCCACGGCCCGATGGATGCAATTATCGCGCTGTGAATTGCTGCTTCTGTTTCATAACTCGTGCGGAGAGTCGCGAACTGTACCGATATTATTGTCGACGACTTGGCCCAACAATGGCAAAACTCGGTGCGAAGAAATTGCCCGCGCGAAGGAGCTTGCAAGCTCTCTCTCTCTGCGAGTGCAACCGACTCTCTCGAGAGAAGAGGGTCTCGGAGCGGCGGAGCGCTTGCTGCTAACGAGATCGATTCCAATCGGCTCGTCGCGCGCATAAGAACTGCGTCGGAGATGCTCTTTTGGTTGTATTCTCAGAGTTTGCATTCAGAGGAGCGACGATCGCGCGGCAAAGCAACCCGTCGAGTCGGGGCGCAAAAGCTCGCGAGCACGCACGGATTAGAGGCTCGCTCTCTCCCTCTTGTTATCGTCGTAGTAGGGTGTAATGCAACGAGACGAGAGAGTCAGTTTTGCGGGAAATCGCGCCTGCGCTCGTCCCTCCGTTCGCCCTCGTGTATATTATTAGGGGTTGCGAAAGCTCGCATCACTCGTTGCAGGTTGTGCGCGCGGACTGCGCTGCTCGGGGCTTTTGTACTCTGCTCACGACGGCGGCTCGTATAGTAAGCGTAATGTCATAAACCATCACACGCTCTTCAAATCTTGCCTCCAATTTTTCCCGCACCGAAGTACCGTGCGGTCGGGCATAGCCCCTATTTTGTGTGCAATAGCACCGGTGCACGTTGGCCGCCAAGCAACCGTGAAGGAACGACGTACGCGAGGCGAGATTGAAAATGAGCGTAGGATAGCCGTGCGGCCGTTGCCCCCCTCGACATTTTTTTGCCGCCGCCACCGACTGTTGAATTTTCCCACTCGGCTCCTTCCTAATACATAGCGGGACAATTTTCACGGCGGGCCCGATAAGCAACGACGACGACGAAGAGAGGATGCTATGGCTCGACGAAAATATAACATCCCCTCTAGATAAGCGAGAGGAAAATGAAATACGAGAGGGCGCGCGAGCAAACTTTTCCATGTAGAATTTCATGGCAGGATCGACTTCCTCCATGCGAAAAAAAGCAAGCGAGGCACAACGGCGACACACGCCCCGAGCAATGAAAGTGGAAATGCAAATTCGTGAGCGCGAATAAGAGCACGCAGCGCACGATATCTCAATCGTAGCCGCAGATCTGGAGCAAAATCAGAGTCGCGCGAGAATATGCAGAGACTCGTGCAGATATCGAGAGAGAAGCCTCCGCAAAATTGTCTGCCATTCAAATTAGAATATCGACGCGCGAAGTTTATAATTCTCTCTCCATCTGATGCGAGGTCGGGCACCAGCTTATCTGTAGTTTCCCTCCTCCGTTTCCTCTGCGCTGCACATTTTGTAATGCAGGCAGCAACACTCACCAGCCATTTATATTTTCCCGCGGCTCTCTCGCGCTTATCCGACAAGCATTAGTAAATATAACGGCCGAGCAGAACTTTTTAATCAAGTCTCTATTACCAAGTAGTAATTCAACGTTTAATGGATTGGCTCGTCTGAGATTGCGAGAACAGCCGCGGCAGTCTGTACGACGGCCCACCATCGCAGACGGTTTCGCCACGTGTTACATCGATGTAACTCGCTCGCGGTGGTATACTACCTATATAGATGTCGCGGGCAGATGGGAAAAGCAAACGAAAAGGGTTGCAAAGTCTTCGCCGGCGGTAGTAGAGAGTGGACGGAGCGGTGATCGCCGAGGAGGAGGGAAATTGGCCAGGTTTCACTGCCAGAAGACGAGATATCCGTTATGCGAGGTTCGGGAGTACTTGAAAACTTTTTCTATTATTCTTGCGCAACCCTCGCGATGCAGAATAGTTACATAGCTGCTGCGCACTTCGAGCAATTTTAAACGATCCGAGCTGGAAAATTCGAAAAAAAGGCTCGCTCCAAGAGGAGGCGCAATTTTCCAGAAACAAGATAGTAATTACGAGGCGCGACTGGCTACTGCTGCTTTTAGCTCGTGATATTTTCTCCCCATTTACCTCGTAACTCGTGTACAATCAGTCGAGAATCTATTTCAATTTACAGACATGCTGATTGTATATCATTTGTAAATGCGTCGCCTTTTTTTGCCACAACAATCGCAACGTTGATAGAAATAAACATTGCATCGACGCTGATGATGCAGGGGTCGTCGTTGAGAGCTTGATGATTCGAGGACTACATCGGCCGATTATCTTAACATAAGTTTTTAGTATTTTGGCCACTCTGCACCGCCCGAAATGGAATATTTCACCTCAGTTGCCGGTGCGAGATGATCTGATAAACACGATGAAATGGTCGCTTTCCTTCAATTTCTATAAAAAATGGTGGTTTTTTTTTACTATTGAAGACTTTTTTGGTACTTGATCAAAAGTCATTGATAAAAACAATTTTTTTCCAACGATATAGTTTCAAAAATCTGCAATAAAAATTCAGACGAATCCGATTAAATGCATAAGAATACCGAGGCATTTGCTTGCGTCCGATAGATCATGGGGCGTGTGCAACTTCTGCGATTACCCGTACAAGACGGGACCTACACAAACAACCAATATACACATTTGACTAATTATGCAAAAGCAAACTGTCGTGCGGACCACAGAGCGTCAATTTTCAGACTTGAGAGACTGCTGACGTCCCATTGTCGGCGTTTGCATTTTATTAGGCAAACACACCCACACACACACACGCGCGCGCGCGCACACACATACACACACATACACACACAGAGTATCGTAATCGATGCCATGATCCGATTTGCCATACTAACTGGCGGATAAATAATCAATGAAATGGAAGTTACACTGACTGACGAGTCGTCGCAGTAATCTTTTAGACCTGCTTCCGCTCCGAAAATATTACAGTATGCAAGATATGGACCCTGGCACCGGGCCACGCGTTGTCAAGAATAAGCGCTAATGCATGGCTAATAATGCTCTCACTCTCTAATGCGGTAACTCGAGCGAGAGGCCACATTCAAGCTGCCAGAATTTCTCACTTGTCTCGCTGTTTGACAATCTAATTCCGTCTCTGGTATCATCATTGGTTTGATATACATTAGTTTGCGCGGGACGAAAAGTAGCACCGAAGGTTTCATTCAGAATCACCTTTAGCACACCCAAATTGTATTTATGATGGTAGATGAGAGAATTCTGAGGAACGCGACTTCCAAGAACAGTTTACATCGAGGATCTCGGTTCTGACTGATACTACCACAAATGGAAAAATTTTGGAGGAAATCATTTCTGTGACAGTTTCTCAAAGTTGTGATAAATTTTCGATGAGTAATGTCAATAAGTAAAGGTTAAAAAGAATTTTTAAAAAACGCTTTTATTCACTGATCTAAACGGCGTGGTGGAGCTCGGCGTAGTGTAGTAGAGATAGAATTTGAGAAACCGATAAAAAAGAATCGCGCAGAAAGGAATTGCACGGTACATAGGAAACTATGCGTATACAACCCTGGACAGCTTATAAGCCCTATGGGTGTCTCGTATTAGAATGTCACACACTCATCATTACGTGCAGCAGATACTGTAGTCAAGGACAACCTCCCCCCCCCCCGCCCCCACCGCGTACGACCGCTAATGCTCAATTGTCTACCCTCCCTACTCAATTGATTGAAGTCGTCAATCATGGGGTCCCTAAGCGAACGAGAAACAGGAAGCCAAAATCTTGTTCCAGAAATGGGGAAAAAATACCAGTGTCAGAACTATGGCCAAGGCGAAGTAGAATAAAAGCGTTTAAAAATACCCGAAATTGACTGCCGATGATCAGTGATATCTCAAGGTATTTACAAAACATATGCACTTATTCCATGGTATAATACAACGGTATATGTGAGTGATGACAGACCGCTACGACACGAATCTCACGACACGGCACTACATTCATTTCTGCGAACCCAAGCATCGAGAAGGATCTGATTCATTCTCATAATCCATGACTGGTACTTCAAAAAAGAATCCAATCTGAAGATGTTGGGGTTCGCAGGAATAAATTTAGTGTCGTGTCGTGAGATCGTGTCGTAGCGGGTTGTCTGTCATCACCGACAGGGTGATGACAGACAACCCGCCACGACAGAATTCTCATGCCACGACATCGCACGACATGGCCCGACACGACTCGCGATTCATTCGGGTGAGCCCAACCACCGGTAGATGTGAATTTGAATCAAATCCATCGACGGTTGGGCTCGCCCGAATGAATCGCGAGTCGTGTCGGGCCATGTCGTGCGGTGTCGTGGCACGAGAATTGCGTCGTGGCGCGTTGTCTGTCATCGCCTTTAAGGTGCTAACAGATAATCCGCTACGACACAGATCTCACGACACGAGACACGGCCTGACACGACACTACTTTCATTTCTGCAAACCTAATCATCGATGACTTTGATTCATTTTCATGATCCATATAACTGGCACACCGTAAATATGAATCCAATCCATCGGGTTTAGCTCGCAGGAATGAATTCCGTGTCGTGTCGTGAGATTTGTGTCATAGGGCAAGTCTCCAATCCAAGCGCATGCCATGCCATCAGCGCACGACACGGTGCACGCCGCAACCCAGGCTCACGCGCCGATGTTTGTTTTTGTTTACAAGACGCTTTTGTTGATATTTCTCAACTCTTGGGTATTAGGGGAGCCTTTTTATATTAGACTAGGCGAAACTACCGCCATCGTTTGTAGAAATAGGTGAGTGGAATTTTTTTGTGGGATCCTCCCCGGAAGACCCTCCTGATCATAGAGACGTATGGTCCCAAGCCGAATTCCGATGCAACATTGTTTAAATCGAAATTGTTTAAACAATTGAGGAAAATCACTTATTTCGCCTTGAAACTAGTTTTGTGAGGTAATTTGGGATATTTTGGATCGAAAAGTAATCTTGTCATTTTTCTCTAGGAGCCATCATTTCCGAGCTATAAGCGTTTCAAAGTTGAAAAAACGCGAATTTTGCGATTTTGAACGTTAAATAAAGGTAACAGAAAAGCGAGAAATCCATGTTCTCAAGGTCGGGATCTGTTCACTAGGGTGTCCTCTACAGGTTCCAATAGCAAAAGTCCATGGTCCCGGCTCAGAACCTTCCGTTTTCTGGAAGTTTTCTAAGCACTGTTTCTACAGGCGCCAGTATAGCTATATACATCGCGGACCGATATATATATAGTCAATCACAGATCCATTCAAAACAGTGCATTGAAAACTTCCGGAAAACGGAAAGTTCTAAGTCGGCACCATGGACTTTTGCTATCGGAACCTGTAGAGGACACCCTAGTGAACAGATCCCGACCTTGAGAACATGGATTTCTCGCTTTTTTGTTACCTTTATTTAACGTTCAAAATAGCAAAATTCGCGTTTTTTCAACTTTGAAACGCTTATAGCTCGGAAATGATGGCTCCTAGAGAAAAATGACAAGAATACTTTTCGATCCAAAATATCCCAAATTACCTTGGAAAACTAGTTTCAGAGCGAAATAAGTGATTTTCCTTAATTGTTTAAACAATTTCGGTTTAAATAATGTTGCATCAGAATTCGGCTTGGGACCGTACGTCTCTATGATTAGGAGGATCTTCCGGAGAGGATCCCACAAAAAAATTCCACTCACCTATCTTTGCAAACGACGATGGCGGTAGTTTCGCCTAGTCTATATCCAAAACTTGCGATAGAATGTGAGATTACTAGTTTCCAGATGAAAATAGGTGTCATTGCATGAGCCTGTGTCACGGCGTGCGCCGTGTCGTGCACCGATGGCACGGCATGCGCCTGAATTAGGGTGATGACAGACAACCCGCCACGACGCGATTCTCATGCCATTTCACGACACGACACCTCCCGACACGACACGTAATTGGTTCCGATGAAGCCAACCATCGATGGATTTGATAGAACCAGTCATGGGTTGTGAAAATGAATCCAATCCATCGATAGTTGGGTTCACTCAAATGAATCATGTGTCGTGTCGAGTGGTGTCGTGTCGTGAAATGGCATGAGAATCGCGTCGTGGGGGGTTGTCTGTCATCAACCTTAGGATTGCACGAAATTGATTCTAGCGAACACAGTTGAATTCCCTGGGATGAATTTCTATTTCGTGTCGTGCCGGGCGGTGACGTGTCGCGAGGTTCGTGTCGTAGCGCGTTGTCTGCCATCACCCTCGTGTCGAGTGCCGGGAAACTTTGCTCTTCACAAGACGCTCGAACAGACGCGCATACTGTTTCACAGGCTCCTATACGCGGAAACATCTCAATTCCAACATTTGGTTTTAATTCGTATTTGTTGATTGAGATCAGCTAATTATATTAGAAACTTTGTAAATCAAGCTCACTCAAGCGGAATGAGACAAGCTTAAAATTTTCTCTGCAAGCAGCTCAAAGTCATTGCCGAGCTGGAGTCGAAGCGAAATGTCATTTAAGAGATGCATTTTTATTTTGCTGCACAAGACAGAAGACAATGAGAGTAGGTATCGGGTATTCGTGAAAGCTATTGTGTTGATCAAGTATATCGGTTTACTCTAAAGATTTCCACGGGCTCCCATCGACCTGCTCAGCTGTAGGATTTTGTACTCGATTTTGTAGAATATCAATATTCTGATTCAATGAAAAAGATTTTTGGTACATTGTCGGTAGGGGTCTGATGAGTTGCACGTCCACAATCATAACACGAGTGCTTTTTGTCAGAGCTCGAGACATATAAGCTTCCAGATTTTTGGCTGTCTTACGTACTTATCTACAAGATAAAAATCGTGCGCTATCTCTCGGATTGGCTTTTTAAAATTTCCTTCTATCCTCAGTATGCAAAAGTCTCTCTCCGGCCGTTCAGACATTGTCAGCAGCAAGACATTCAAGGACCATTTGAAAAAAAGAGAAGGCAGGCGAAGCACCATGGCGCCATGGCGAAAGAGACCCCATGAGGCTCGAAGCTGCGGCTCAAGCGGAATCGCAAAATAACGCCAAAAGAAGCAGTTCGAGGGGAAGGGGGGGGGGGCAGAGGCGCGAAAGAGACGGCGCGAGGTGTAGCAAATGAGGCGCAGCATAGCCCCGCGGATCGGGGCGCGAGAAAGGCGTCGAAGATGATCTTGGCAGCTCTGGAAGATGTGTGAGCAGAGAGAAGGCAAAGATGCAGCGCGGCAACAAGGAAGAAAGGAGAGTGAGCAGAAAATCTTTGCCTTATAAGTAACAAGTGGCGAGCTCATGTTGGCGCGCGGTAAGGAGTGCCCCGGGAGAAGAGGGCACAGCTTCTCCCAACGAGAGAGGCAAATAATAAATAAAAGGGTCTCCCTGCGGGCGGGCGAAAGCCAACCACCATACACCCGACCGACCGAGATGCATAATGAGCGTTACGCATCTTTCCTCGCACGAATAACATAGTCCTTGAGCACTCTTGCATTACACAACCTTGAGAGCATGTGAAGTGCCCAAATCGCATTGACAATTTGTTCTTTTCGACAACAACCAGAACCGCCACACCAATGTCAAGAAAATAAAAAGGAGAACTCGAGACTACTCCAAGTCCACGGAAACAAGAATATTCTGCAAAATTCGAAACTGTTACAAATTTGCTCAAAAGATTTGAATAGAATCGATCGATTGGCGCAATTACGAAATCAAGGATGCGAAATAGTATTACATATTACTCCCGATGCGAGACTAGGCTGTTATGGGGAACGGGGATGACTTTTCCCCGAGTGCAACGGGGGGAAAATACTCTTCGTGCCTTAAAACAGCTTGCCGAGAAAGGGAAGTATCCTATTTTTTCGCATTAGGGCGAATAAACGACAATTTTATGGTCCAGCCGGTGGTAAAAAGGGCGCTTTAGTATCGCCCTAGGCTAAAAATGTATAAATAGAGTATTTGAGAGCGTCCATTGGCTCAGTCGGTAGAGGCCTTGTGCCTTGATAGGGCTGAAACAATGTGCTCGAGGGGGCGTGGGTTCGAATCCCGGTCGGGTCACTCGGGATTTTTTTCCGAGTAATTCAACCGAAAACGCGAATCCTTGCGCTCCGACAAAAATAATAAAATGCCTTGAGGGCTGAACGCTCGGCCAAAAATTCGAAAGAACGATTGGGCTTCGATGAGGGTTGTTAGTATCCTGCCGCAGCCGTGTCGAGCGTTGAACTTCGCTATATGACCGTCATTGACAGTCCAGAAGTTTCAGCGGAGAGACCGAATCGCTGGCATAGAATTGATGGAACCACTGATACTTGTCGAGTCTGCATACAATGCAGATCATACTCGAAAAACGCCGCGGTGGTGCTCGAAGAACTCTCGTAGCAACTCTCTGATGGAGTCCGCTCGTAAGTTCGCACTCACCTGATAGGGAAAATTGGAAAAATTATTAAAACTGGAAATATTACAATGGCCTCCACGCCAAGGCGGTGCGGATAACACGTAAAAAACTTGAAAGAGTGTCCATTGAAAACAAGTACAATACAATACAATATAAATAGAGTATTTCTGCCCGTCCTACACAATACGTTACACGGCTTCTGAGATTCAGAAATCCCTAATTGTTAATATAACCAACAAGTTTGAGTTATCCGACTGGGTCCACGTGCGCTGGGATCATTATTCATAGTTTGAGCAATGCGGGCAAAATTGTACGACTCATCATGATGGAAAAGGTCTATTAGAAGGCAAAATTCAAGCAGGCGCGTGACTTACTGCATATCAGAACGATTACACAAATTAAATTTGAACAAGAATTCGAATGCTCAAAAAAGTTAACCAATGCCGAGACTCTCTGCCACTCGTACCCGTCACGAGCCCAATCGCGCGAGTGCATTGAATGCAAGCTCTGCTCGTTTCATTATGACTGAATTGGTCTGACTGAAATGATAAAAGTTATGATTACTAGTAGAAAGGCTGCATCAAAACCCAGACGAAAAAGATCCACCATCAAAGGCCTGAAATGATAGACTTTTTGACGCAAGGCCCAAAGTAATTTCTCTTTAAGGGCTCTCAGTTACTCATCGTCGTAGTAAACTGATCCCGGATAGAGGACTGACAAAACAACTTCTGACAAAAGCAATATACTTAGACAAAGTTGGCAAATTGTGCAGATGGAACGTTGCAGAACCATGAACATGAAAGATTCGGTAAAATAGCCCATATGATTACTTTGCATCCCAATCATCGCTCAAGATTCATGTGGGACGATACTTATCCACGTAAATAATAATTGCTGGTGGTAATTTCGCAGACTGGCATTCCAATGAGGCAGGCTGCATATTTACTTGCGTGACTTCAGAGCATCAGTACATTTTTCACAACGATATGACACTGGACAATGATTCTTTTCTGTATTGCAATTATCGAATATGGAAATGCAAGGAGCTCAGCGTGCCACATGGAATGCACCTCATGAATAGGCGTGTTGTAACAGCGACCAATTTTCAAAACCATAACTCGTGCTCAAATAGAAAACAGAGCGAGTAGTAGCTCATTCAGTCCCAACTTCCCCGTTTACGCACACGTCGTACGCTGTGCTCAATGTAAACAAAAGCTCGACAAAATTTCATGAATGAAATGAATTGGCTTTTGGCCAAGAGGCTCTGTCGATGTTTGCGATGGGCAAAGATTTCTCTCTCTTATTTCTTCTCTTTGACTGATGTCAGTCTGTCGACAGGTCGTGACCCCTCTCGAACATGAAATACGCGGGCGTCACAGATTCACCGAGATGCACAACCCGGACGAGCTATAAGGTTGCAAACTCATCAACGCGTTGTGAAAATATACTCGTTAAACAGTCTCGTTGACAAGCTGTGAGATAGTCTTCGATTGGACGTGAGTCGATTAGCATAGCGACGACTATATGCGCTCATTGATGTGCTGCTCAGGCAGAGATGTCTTAGCACATGTTGTTCCATCGTGTTCTTGCAATGAGCCCCGAGACGACTCGAACTTGTGAGCCACTCATGGCCGTTGTTCACGAATTTGTTTGTGTACCACCAGGACGAAAGGAGACGGTGACAGTTCTCCGCAAGGATACGATTACCGTGTGAGGCAATGTGAGGTGTCGTAGGCCTCTGTCGACAAGCACCGATTGGAGGAAGCGATGGGGGCTACGAAGGGCGATCTAGGACCGAGTCCTGGACAAATATTCACCGCGGAGCAGTCCGAGCGAGGCCCAGCAGACCGAAAATCAACGCCAAGATGATGATTGTGAACGGAGAGCGAAGAGAAAGTGGCAGGCGAAAACGCCAGACGCGGATGGAGCTGAACCGAACTAATAAGTAAGTAACGGCGGCGAAGGCCAAGACGCGCGCCTCAACGGAGGTGTTTGTTTACGCACCTCTAATCTTTAGCGATGCCCTCGTCGCTCTCAAGTTCTCAACAGCTGATGGGCACCGGGGTGCAGTGTACCTACTTGGGGGGTATGGACGTATGTGGGTACTCACCGACGATGGCCAAGCAGACGATCAGCAAGCGCGACATCGGCCGGCACCTCCATCGACGAGGCTCCTCCGGGGCCAGCACCATCGTGCCCCGACGATGCCGCAGCGTCCTAACACCGATGATGGTGGGCTCGGGCAGCGCCGAGGATCAGGTGGAGGCGCGGATGCTGCGCCGTCCGCGTATCGGGCATCGTCTGTCTCGGGGTCAGGCTCGACCCCCGACGACGCTCGCAGCCGCAGCACTGGTTATACCCCCGACCACCGAGACACACCACAACAGTAGAGGCACGAGCACTGGCTTCCCGGCGGCCCGGTGAGTGCGTGTACTGTCACCAACGCGAGCTCTTCCGCACGAGGTCCTGGGGGATAGCAGCTGCCACTGCGGTCACGAGCCTCCGCTCGACACTCTACTCGCGGAGGACACGGGCACGGAAAAAACACGCGCTCGCGTGTACTTGGTGCAGTGGTGGGCCGTTGGGCGACGAGTGCCCGGTCCGGTGCAACGGCGTCCACCCGCGTCGAACGGCACTTGTGGCCAAAGTGCGTGGTGTTTCCCCGTGCACTGGCTGGCCTGGCACTGGCGCCGAAGCCGACCGGCCGCCGGTTCTGTCAGAGATGTCTGTCTATTCAGTTTCAATCGATGCTCTCGCGGTGGCGGATCCTCTTATTACTTTGTTACGTTACGCCACGACCTTTATTACAACGGCTCTCGTATACGCGCGGGCACGCATCAGCTGCAGGATTTCTCTAATAGTGATGGCGAACCGTCACTGTATGTCTAGGCCGTCCAAGCTACTGCATGCTACTGCATGTGCACAGGCTTTTGCAGGCTTTGTCTGCGCCCATCTGCGCCATAGAAATAAAGTGCATACAAAATCAAGCCCGATATGAAACTCTATTTCCCCCACTCGGCACCCTCCTCATAAACATCGCATTCCCAAGTTCGAAGCTAGTACGAAGGTACACCCAACGCCATCTAACATCGTCTCTATAGTTACTGCAAATACTTGCCTCCTAGCTCAAATATTCTATTATTTCGGGATTTTTTTCTTTTTTTTCGAAAGAAAAAAAAAAATGGTAATAAAGTATTTGTGGTGGAACCTATTGAGCCTGTAAAAATTTGTGGGAAAATTCAACCAGTGGTTGATCGTTCAGGCCAAAAATCAACCAGCTCGTTGGTTTTTGGCGACGCAACCACTAATTGACTACCAATTATCCAACCACTGCTTGACTTTTTATCCACAACTAATATATGGAAGTACCGATCCCTCTTTTTGGAATTCCTGTAGCTGACAATTTCGGGGCCAGGATCTCTTATCTCTAATATATGAGGATGAATGCGGCGCCCACGATATTGGTCGATGGTGGTCCCTGGGTGACACTTTTGGATCAGAAAAACAAGTTCCATTATGTTTTTTTCTCCAACAAACAGGAATAAACATCAGCGCCGGCTGCACGAGCATTTTCGGGAAAAATTCAGGTTGAGCATCGTTTTCGCGATTCATTATCCGGATTGGTGACCGCTCGGGTGAGGCTGCCAGTCGGAAATACATTATGGGCTCGGCTTAGGTGAGCAGGCAGACCCAGTCGAGCGGTCACCAATTCGGATAATGAACCGTGAAAACGATGCTTAACCTGGATTTTTTTCGAAAATGCTCGCGTACTCGGCGCTGAGGTTCAAATATTCCTGTTTGATGGTAAAAAAACATGAAGGAATTTGTTTTTCCGACCCCAAAGTGTCACCCGGGGACCATGAACCAATCTCATGGGCCCCATATATAATACCCATATTTGCTGAGGGATAAAGACAGAAGTAGACAGCCAACCAGGTGGTTGCCGATTTCGTGGAAAGTCGACCAATTTTTTACAGTGCATGCTCAGTAATGCTAGACAACTTCAGGGTATGAGATAGCTCGATTGGATGTCCCTTTTTGGATTGTTAAGGATATTTGAAGTAAGTAAACTTGAATAAGAAATATTTTGTATCAGTCTTGAACAAAATCTCAGTTGGTTGAATAATGGATTGTAATTGTGCTCCATAACTGACCCAGGTAAATCCTTACTTAGGTCTTACTTTTGAAATCGAAGTCGGTACTTCATTTTTCAAATCAAACAAACACAGCAAAAAGGATTTCTCAAAATGGCTTCATTTCTCGAAACAGTTTTTTCTCAAACTGAAAAACAAAATCGAGCGATTTTTCTCAGTATGAGAACTCGTTTCTTGCAACGAGAAATCGTCTCTCTAAAATGAGAAATCATCCTCTCTCAATAAGAAAACTATTTTCTCAAAATATTATGACAAGAAAAAACTCGTAAGTGAGAAACAGTTGTTCTCGAAACGAGTAAAAAAGTCTCATTCTGAGAAAACACTTTTCTCGTTAGAGTTTTCAAAATAAATAATTAAATGGGGTTATGATCACGGCAAATCGTCAACATTATGGTCTATTCAGATAACATGCAGTGTCAATGCTTTTATCAGTTAGAAAATTTTGTTTGGGTCAATTTTTTCATGTCCGAAACGCTTGAAAATTTTCCAAAAAACAAATCTATTATGCTCTTCTTGTTTATCGAGTTCTCTGTTTATTTTGTTGATCATAAATGCTGATTGTTAATCAGACAAAATAAAGTGTTGATCGGATTTAAGTAGTTTTCTCCGTATTCTGTTTCCAAATCTGGCTAAACGAAGGTCAACGAGCACACAATCTAAAAAGGTTAGTTTTCGAGTGAGAAATACGAGTTTTCACAACAAGAGATTCTCTTTATCATTTTGAGAAATTCCTCAGACGAGAAATGTGAAATTTCTTACAATTACACGTACTTGAAACGAGAGAAAAAAGTTCTCATTTTGAGAAATAAGACTTGAAGAACTTGAACGTTTTCCTGTCCAAATGTCTACTTCGTTTTCAATCAATGATTGTTGCGGAAACTTACGCGCTTTGAATCCGAAAGTCCTGAAGTTGAAAATTGAGTTTTCTAGATGCTTATGAAGAGCTCAGAATTTTAATTTTGGGCCTTCTGCCGCGCTGGCATTTTGATTATTTGGCACGATCCCCAGAAATTTTGGCCGGGACCAATAAATGATTTAGAGTAAGTTATGTGAGACACGCTACGTCAATTTTGAAAAACTCCCTCTTTTTTAGCTAAAAATTCAATCGTAAGGAAAAAATGCATGGGTTGGGGCCTAGTTCGAGCACTCTGGCCATAATAACACCAAAATATATCTCGAAAATAGTTCAAAATAATGTATTTTGAGGAAAAAATTGAGGAAAACTCACTACATAGATTATATCCCAACGCTAAGCCTAAAAGTATGCGTAAAACTGCAACTATTACAGTCTACGAAACTGACATTTCGACCATAAATCTCAAGAATAGAAGATACGAGTTGACGGATCGACCTAGAACTCCAGTACCAACTGTATTCCAACAGAATAGGTATGTACGTGTATAGAGAAATTCGAGTGGAGTGACTTAGAGCTAATAATACGCCATTACATCGACGCCTCTTACGAAGATAAACACATCCGTTAACGCCCACGAAGAAAAACACGGTGGCCGAAGATTAGCATTTGCTTTGTTACGGCCACGAAGATTAACACTTACTGTTTACGCCACGAAGAACAACACTTACGTCTCAGCGCCACGAAGATCATCTCTTACTGCTTAAGACCACGAAGAGTAACACTAACTCCTCAAACTGCGAAGATTGACACATTCGCACATTTTTTTCTTGGAGGGATGGAGACTATAAGTATTCCGTCTTAAGGCCACGAAAAGTAACACATTTTCCTTAGCGGCAAAAAAATTAACACATTCGTAGACTCCATTCTTGAAGGGACGGAGATTATAAGGGCCCACGAAAAGTAACATATTCTTCTTAGCGGAACGAAGGCTAACACAATCACTTACCGTTCATCGTCACGTCAAAGAGAATGTGTTGTTTTTCATTCCATCGAGAAGAATGTGTTAGTCTTCGTGGCGTAGAGAAAAATGTGTTACTTTTCGTGGACTTAAGACGAAATACTTATTGTCTCCGTCCCTCTATGAATGAAGTCTACCGATGCGTTAATTTTTGTGCCGCTAATGAGAATGTGTTTTTTTTCGTGGCCCTAAGACGAAATACTTGGTCTCCGTCCCTTTGGACGAGGACGTGTGCAAGTGTGTTATAGTCTTCATACCGTTCAAGAGTGAGTGCTAGTTTAATGGGCCGTTGAGCAGTAAGTGTTAGTCTTCGTGGCCCTAAGGAGTAAGTGTTAGTCTTCGTGTCCCTAAGGAGTAAGTGTTAGTTTTCGTGGACCTAAGAAGAATCCGTTAATATTCGTGTTCACAACGAATAAACGATAATCTTCGTCAGTCACAAGAAAATAGGTGTTTATCTTCGTAAGAGGCGTCGACATGTTCCCTGTTAATTTTAGCGATTATCCGTTCACGAGAATCCCGCGGAAATGCGATGTTAGAGCGTTAAAAATGTGCCAACCCCAATTTTCACTTTCGAAGATTCTGAGATGTATTTTCCAACTTTCTCGGAATATAATTAAAGGATCGTAGAACTGGCTAATTTTGGTACGATTTTGGCATTTTCTATTTTGTTTGGCTCGGCATTTCAACATGCATTGACGAAACCCACAGAAACCAGTGGTCAATCCAAAGCTTACAATCTCAGCTTTCGATTGATGGGCTGCAGAATGATGATTTGATGCTTTTACTCAAGGCTATCAGTAGTGTAAGAACTGTCAAAGTTAGATTCCGACTATAAAATATTTCAATCCTACCCCCAACCAAGCGAGCGAATCAATTTCAATCGTTCCGAAGTTTTGTTCTAAGCTGCTTGGAACATTTTAACACCTCATAGGCCTTCACTAGACTCAAGATGAGTTGGAAAGAAGTTGTCATGCAGAGATTAACCATCGAAGTCACCCCACCGCAATGTTTCTTACCTAGAGTGGAGTAACTTTGAAATACTTTTCCATGGTATAATTCCGGATACTGTAAGTCCCTCAATGTAATGAATACGTGGTTAAAAAGTAGCATTATTAACGCGTAGTTTGATCTGGAATAATATTCCTTCCCTGGTACACTAATAGGACCACTCGCCTATCGTTTTTTGGATCAATCTTTTAGAAAAAAGCTCCTTCCACCAACCACAATCACTTACGCGTAATCTGTAATGGCTCAAAACATTGTTCGTGTATAAGACCCCGAGTGACGAGAGCAGGAACAGGTTCCAGAGCGATAATACAGTTTGCTTTGCCAAACGCAGCTTTGAAAGTCATTTTTTGAGAACTTATCAAAGTTGCCCCGACTATACCAATTTACCTCATTTGAAGATACGAATCAACTTACGCACGAATATAAGAACTCCTAATTGTGGTATTATGAGGATAACACGGATAACTCAGTGTAGCATGATGTGGAACCTGATATTGGGCACCAAATTTGATCTCAAACCAGCCAAACGGTTCAACGAAGAGTGTTTCAGATCCGGATCACGGATTCGTGGGGAATAGGCCTTTTAGCACCAAAAGAAGATATCCAGAATTATAGACCCTAAAATGCTCAAGTGTTTTCAAGCTACATGCAAAAAGACTACAATCGCCAATATATATATACTCTAAATTCCTTGGAGTGGATTTCCAACTAAAGTTGGTGAAATTCCCATCCGGAGAGTTACTGAAATATAGCCAATTGAGTTTAACTGAAAATTCCAGCCCAAATAGGATTGGTACATTCTTCAGAAATGAACGATCAATTTGGGACAACTATGAAAAAGTCGTCGTCACGCGCTGTTGGCGAGGCAGATGATCCTGGAGGCTTTAATACCAGTTCCTCCCACTCGGGGCACGTGTGAGCAATGTCTTGCACCAGCGCGAGGGCCTATTATCTATTTGTTCTTTTATAAACAGATTTTTTCAGAGGTAAATTTTTAATCCATCAAACAGGAAATCGGAAAAATTGTTACTGCTCTAATCTTTGTAGGATGAATCCAAGGTAACCGAGCTAAATTTCACTCGTCTGTATACATATCTTGACGAATCGTTCGTTACATTGGCTTATTTTCCACTAATTTTAATTCTCTGGCTTGGACACTGAAAAATGTGTGTTTTTTTTGCAAAATAGGGTAACTTTGGAACACTTGTACATGGGCTTTCAATTAGTTTTCAACAACTATGCCATTATCAGAGTCTAGTACCACGTTGCAAGAACGAACGACGTTACCTACCTTTAATGTAATCGCAGACGATTGCGTCAGAAGTTTTTTGTTGCCGATCGAATCTCCTTTTCTAATTTTTAATGTTTCGAAAGGGCTTATTATAAAGAATAACACCAATGTCGATTCCAGCCTCAATCAAACTCTGTTACTCCAAAGAATGTCTGCCATCTATAAGAATGGGGATTTTTCACCTCACAATGAGAAAACTTTACCAGGGGTTTGCTGAAAATCACCAAATTACCGTATTATTTTGAGATCTCTTCCATGGATTGCGAGGTGAGGGTCAAGGACCTGGAGACTTACAATTAGTGCAATTATGCATGACCTAATCATTTCGAAAGCTGCGATACATTGCTTGAAAATTTAGATAACTGACATGCTTTTCAAACAACTTTACTCAGCCCTTTATCGTATCTTTTGCTTGTAAGTTCTCACTCAAAGATAGTTGAGAAGTCGGCATCGTGATTAGTAGACAATCGATCCCTCGATGAGATAATTTTATTTAGGACAATTTTGCTCAAACTATGGGCTTGAAGGATTTCTTGTAGATTCCCGAAACATCTTTCACGTTATTATTCTAGTTTATTATGGAACCGCAAACGGGTCCCGGCTTCCCATGTAATGCTCAAAAAATAAACCTCGTAAGATCATACATTACCGATCAAAAGTTTGTATACATACACCGATACTAAATGATAACTCCAATTTAGGAAACTCGACTTCTCCGGTCTCGTTGGGTGATAAAGGACTTTCACATCTTAGCTCATCTTGTAAATTTTTTCAAGTAGTTTGGTGAGTGTTTGGGTTCTTTTCGTGCGACTCAACAGATTTTTGCTTATTCTAGTCGCATTCTTGGGAAAACTCACGATAATTGGGACAAAGATCCTTGCAAGTCAGAAATCGCGAGTTGATGCCTCAAAAATTATTCATAATGTATCTAAAATATGAAGTCCAGTTTTTCAAAATTATTGTGGGTTGTTTTTGGTTCCAGATGTCAATTTTTTGTGAAGGAAGATTTCTCTCGAAAGGTCTAGAAATGTGAAAAAAACCGCTCACAGCGATATTCCCTTCACTCCTCTCAAACTGCTCCTTATTAGGGACCAAAAATAATGTTCATACTATTTCCCGTATGGGCCCTTTCATGAATTTTTGAAGAATTTGATTTGACTCAGCAAAAATCTCTCATGTGTCACACGAACACAAAAACCTCAAGAGCCCTTGAAGGACTTGGAAAAAGCTTTCAAACGAGCTATGTTGAAGTCGTTTTGTGCGAATGAGACCGGAGGAATCATGTTTTCTAGATTCCTAATTTTTTTCTAATTTTCTAAACTCGAGGGATAGTTTAGTGTTTAAACGCAAAACCACTATCTAAGTTCTGTTATCTTTTCGGCGGTTACCTCCCACGAGGGGTGGTTAAGCTTTTCAGTGGCGAAATCACTGTCCAAGAAACTACCCACCAAACAGTGAATGTTTCCACAACGTTTCCTAAAATTTGCACTTGCAACCATGCAACGTTCCGAAATTAGTCGGAAATGACGTGTCCGAAACGTTGGTTAGAATGTCTTCCTATGTCTACCAGATGCGGGTTGACCGTGCTTCAACGTTCCCGTTACGTTTCTGGACGATTCAGCCGTTTTTCTAAGGGTTGTACAATGGTTTCCGGAATGTTTCCTGTACGACCAATACTTGGAAAATTTTTGTTAAATAAATAAATAAATTTTTTCTAAAACTCTCTCTCCTGCAAGCTATCGGCTCAATCCCCCGCCGTTCAATACCCTCGGCCCCCTCATAGTCAGAAACATGTTCTCCTAATCTCAG
The DNA here is from genome assembly GCA_029851415.1 of Eretmocerus hayati. NCBI lineage: Eukaryota > Metazoa > Arthropoda > Insecta > Hymenoptera > Aphelinidae > Eretmocerus > Eretmocerus hayati. Next base: position 190,729,149 of record CM056742.1, on the reverse strand, counting down.
AGAGACGATGAGATTGTGGTTGAATGTGGTTGAATGCAACAACAGCCAGTTAACACGTTCACTGTGATGGGCCCTACCCGTGGGGCCCACTTTTTATTGAGTTGCAGCTTCCACTACACAGCGCAAACATATCCCATGGTTTATGTCGTGATTATTTCTCGTTCTTTATGTTGTAATTAACATGTGTACACAGCAGTTTCGGTATCGGACTTGATTTCGATGAGTTTTGCTCGATCTCCGTTTTTTACATAGTTATTCAAGTGAGATCAATCGATGAGTAGCAGATCACTCCCTATGAGGTCGATGGTTTTCAACGTGTCTTAGCTCGTTTGAGAGCTCATTTCAAGACCTACAAACTGAGTCCAAGTACGTAGGAGAATGTTGAACCTTACCCGTGCTAATCTTCAATTCACGCGGAAGAAATGTTTGGGGTAAATCGAAAATCGTGGGGTTCTTCCAAGCACAGCCTTTGCTCTATCTCATCTGCATACTACCATCCACTGTGACTTTCAGAATTCAAACTAGAGAAGAGATTGTTCTATTTGAATATCTGGCCTCAAATGCTGCAAACATCTGAAGTACGTCAATGAACCGCAGCCTATTAAGATCAAGCCCAGCAATGTATGTTTGTTGGAAGCGCGCAAAAATATGGTCACAATGTTTTATATACCCGGAGGTTATATTGAAGCGCAAGCCTTTTGAGAGGCTGATAACATCGACTTTGACGATTTGGTTGGTACCCCTTATCACCCTGATAGATATTCTCAGCGTTATAGAAAATTTTTTGGGCCCCACCAGTGGGGCTTGCCGCACAGAAAGATGGCTGCCAACTCTGTGTGCGATGGGCCCCACCGGTGGGACCCACTCAATTTCATGGAAATACTGTAAATAGATGCCAAACTGATAATTTTCCAAAAGATTTGGCTTCCGTAACTGCTGAAACGCGCATTTGTACTCTCTCGCAATCTAGACCGGAATCGCGATTTCGCCTTCGCAGTGAACGTGTTAACAACCATTCTTAAAAAATAATCCATCCATTTATTTATTCATATTTGAAACCGTCCAGAAGCGTTCTACAGACCTTGAGGCAACATGCATCTGGTCACATTCTAATGTTGCGACAACGTTTCAGACACGGGATATCCGATTGTTGCATGGTTGCAAATGCAACTTTTAGGAAAGGTTGCTGGAACATTCAGTGTTTGGTGGGTATTGTTGACTTATCCAGAGTATCAAATTCGTCAAACGCAAAGTGACTAGGTATTATGATCTTGGCACCAAAATTGTCAGCTACTGGAATTCCAGAAAGAGAAATCGATATGTTCCGAACTCCTCCCTACGAATCTGCACCAAGAAAAACACCCCACCCTCCATTTTTCCAAGAGCATTGATAAACATGCTGAAACCAAGCACTCCAGTATACGCCGGCCTGCAATTAACTGTACGCGAAAATATGTCCGTGGTAAAGAAATACTCGTCCTGGAAAAAATAAATAGGTACCCGTCTCCTCGGAAAGCTCTAGCTTTTTTTATTGGTTCTTCCATACTTGGAATTGTTGTCCATGAGCATGAAAATTCGGATCACCAGCTGTCTTGCGTAAAAGTGGACGTTGTGCGGTGGACTGGTGGTGCCGGTGGTGCAACCTCGCTGCCGCAGCGGCTGCTCCGGTGACCATGCAGACCCGAGCCAGGTTTTCAACAGTTCTTACCCTATATTATGACACTGCACGTAGATGGGTAGTTTCGAGGGTAGTTTTGTACGAAGGACTGTTTATGGCACGAGCGAAGCGAGTGCTATAAGTCCTTCGTAACAAAAATACCCATCTGCACGCAGTCTCATCTCATAAGATAATTTATGGCACGAGATTCCAAAAATCATGTTCAAAGTTGCGATTTTTAGGTTAGAGTGCTATAAATGAGGATTTTTTTGATAGAGTGAAAATAACCTTTAGTAGAAAAAACCACGCGCAAACGATCGCACTATAAACGCACAATCCGCAGGCTGTACTGTTGTCAAGAAAAAAAATTAGTTGAGTTTACCAGCACCCGAGAACTTCTTTATATTATTATTATTATTATTATTATTATTTTTTTTTTTTTTTTGAAAAACTATAACATCCACAATTCATTTTCAAATGATTTCTAAAAACGCGCTTGAGACGCTCAATCAGATAATATTTTTAAAAATTTTTTTGCAAACTCGGACGCCCATGTGATATGTCACGTCAGACGTAAATTCGTGACTTCTTTGATTCATGGTATTAGGCGAATCGAATATATACTACTAACGGCTCGTGTAAATGAAATACATTCACCAATTTTCATAAGAAAATCCCAGAAATATCTCAGCTTTTGCAAACCTGTTGCGAGCTTAAACGTCTCCGGCCGCCTGTATTTGATGACTAGATTTTTGTTCACTCTCATTCCGGAGTGATTGAACCCTGATTACTATCTTAATTGTTTGTTGATAACCGACGTAAAAGGATATTTTTGTCATTTTAGAATAGCCCAGATCGCAAGCTCCTTATAAGCAGCCAACGCAGCCTCCTCACTAGAGTCACCTATGCAACTGCGAACTGGCACGTGATCTGGACTATCTCAGAGCGAGAAAAATATCCTTCATAACCAACAACGAGAAATGAAGAGAGTAATTACAGGCTAGTTCTTCTGAAATAAGGGTTGTTCATGTTTAAATTATCAAGTACAAGCGGCTGGTGGCGTTTCAAGCTCGCGGCAGATTAGCAAAAGCTGAGATGTTTCCGGGATTTTTTAATGGAAATTGGTAGATGTATTTGATGCACATGGGCCATTTTCCGTATGTGTCTAATTTACCTAATACTATGAAATAAAGAAGTCACGAACTTTTTTAGATTTTTCAGCCAGATACGACTGAGCCTGAGTCATGGCGTAACTCTGTTGTTGTCTGTTTGTCTGTTCTGTCAGTGTCAGAGATCTCTGTCAGTGTTAGTCAGTTTGCATAGAACGTCCAGTGCCTCCCACACGTACGGAAACCGAAGTGGACCACCTGACCACTCTCTAGCGAGTTATGTCTGTCCTTCTCTAATTTGTTTTGGTGGGTCTCCGACAGGGTGCGCTTTCAGTGCCCCGCGCTCTTTGAAAATCCGCAATTGAACAATGAATAAGTCTGACAAAGTAGAAAGTAGTAAACGTAGCTTTAATTATCATTCTCAAAATAGTCGCACGAGTAATTAGAATATTGTTACACAATTCTCGACCATCGCGACCTCGTGCAACCTCACGGCGTGCTGGTGGGGTGTGGGGCAGATCTGATGTGGGGTCGTCGCGGTCCAGCCACGAGAGCCGGGCCGGGTCGGCGCCGGTGGCCAAGCGGAAATCGCGTTTTGGGGCACAACCAGCTCACCCAGGGTGTTAAGATCCGATGATGGTCACCAGGAAATGAGACCCGGCCCCGACTTAGTGAACCGGCGTCCGGGCCTTGACAATTTATTTTGGTGCATTTCAGAGGTGCGTTGCAGACGACGTGGAATTTATGGTCGCCCATGTGTGCACCAGGATGCACTGATGGGATGCACCGCAAATGAGAAGTCTTCTTTAATGTAGTGCTCCAGGTTTCGGGATGGCTCTGGGACGACGGCAATATCTAGGATCTAGGAAGCGGTGGCAGAACAAAATTTGTGGAAATAACCTCTAATTAGTGCGCTTGCAGTGAGGCTCAATTTCACGTGATGTGCGTTAAATTGTCATGTTTGATGCATTCAGAATTCTCAGATGCGATTCATGACTATTTCTGGATATATTACTCTACCCTGAAGAATGCATGGAAACACTGGCACTGGATAGAAACCAAACAGCAGAGAGGAGAATTCATTCTCGTTACTTTCAGTTAGTCAGAAAGTTAGAGATCATTTTATTGAGTCCACAGAATACTCATGTAGTTATTACTCTCATAAGTGCACTACTGATATAAAAGCTTGATTCCTCAATGAGTGAGCAACAGTGTTCCGTGGAATTGTGATTGGTCGTTTCTGACTACATGTGTCAGTTTCGTACTACCTCATTGATGAAATGCTGTCGAAGGGTGAATGAACTCCTTCAAGAAACTTGCTGATCCGAGTTACAGAATGTTATGGAATCAGCACCACACACAGGATCAATCTTTGTTGTGGTTTTCTATCAAATTAAGAGTTCTGCAATCGTGTCTCACAGACATCAATATTAGTCAGTCTGAGCATTTATTTGCAGCATCAGTAATATTTTTCATGAATGTATGGATGGGGAATTATGGAATACAGTCCATGTCAATTTCCACCTATTCATCTGCTTTGATCAGTTTCTAGAAACATGTCACACATTGAAATACTCAAAACTACTTGAACATCTTCACACTTTCAATGGCAAATTTTCATTTCGGGTGAAAACAGTAGGATTCAAAGCTTTCCGTGGTACTGGAGAGAGGCACTGGACAGCCAATTTGACAGTATGGCATAGGTATCATGAGGGTATTGTTTCAATCAATGAAAGCTTACTCTATTTATCGAATGATGAGAGCAATGGTGCTTGAATTTTCCACTGAGGGCTCCATAATACATACTCAGTTGGGCATCGCTCTTATTCAACACCTAAGTGGGAATCTTCCTTTATTGTCAACGGAAGAGAAGCAAAAAATGAATCAAATGGCCCTCCAATGCTGGCCACTCCCACAATTATTCAGATAAAAATTCTTAGAGGTAGAACATTTTTAGAGCTCCAGCTGAGATTAATATTTTGAGAATCCAGAAAGAAACTTGGAAAAGGATCTGCTAGCGGATCTTACAAACTTTTATTTTATACACGGGTCTGTCGCATTTTTGTATTTCATCCAGCAAGTCAAATCAATTTGACTGAAGTATTATATTCCGACAGCTATGTGCTTCTATCTTCCTCAGATATCAAAGCTCACATCCCTTGATATGACGACCACGCGTTTTGATTTTTCCTCTTCTGAATACAAATCGGATTTTTGAATAAAATGAAACAGCTGTTGAAGAGTCTTTCACCAATTTTCAATTGAAAAATATCATGTAAAATGTAACGTAAGTATACCCCCCCCCCCCCCTTCGTCCGAGTCTGATTCTTCGCTATAATAGCTTCGGCCTCCTTCGAAATTTCAGATGGTACCACAGCTGTAAATTCATTTCAAGACCTCCGAAATGAGCTATGGTACTTACTACTTTGATAAACCAGAGCCAAGTTACCCCAATTTTCCCGAGTGATTTTGCGAGAGTTCATCATAAGGGAGTCCAAACCTGCGAACCTACCCCGCGATGACATCCTTTTAAATAGTGCAAGTCGGGGTAAATGCCGCTGGTTCAGCTATAACTGTTTCTTCCATGGTTTGTCGCGATAAACACGTCCCAATAAAGCTAAAAGAAAATCAAATCAGTTATAGTTCGCAAAATTGGTCGGACAAGAGAAATTTTGGTTCTGTACAATTCCGGTTTTCCTGAATACTGAATGCAATTTCTCAGATGTGTGAACACAAAAAATGCAGAACCTCCTTTTAATCGTGCTTGCAAAAGCAGTCATCATTCGGGGTCGACCCAAACTGACCCGAACCTTTGGTTCTCTCATATTATCATAACGTAGCAGCTATGAAAAAGCCCGTGATGGGGTCAAACAATTCCTCGTTCTTGAGATCCACTAAATGGCTCAGAGTAAAGAAACTATCTGCAAACGTACGAGTTGAAACAAATGATGTTGGTTGATAGAGGGAAACTCTCAGGAGACTAGCTGAGATACTTACGAGACGCAAAGTCTGCACATATAGGTATATGGTCTCCCCTGAAAATATTTTGATTGACCTCCCTTTCGATTATTCTCGATACCGACAATAATACTGGTCTCAAATCTTGTGGCAGCCTTGTATACCTGAAATAGACGCATACTCTGAAAAACTGTAAAGAGATGTGTTTGTGTATCTTGGACACCATGCAAGTCATGAAACCACACATTTTTTTCGATAAAATGGATACTTTTCAAGTGACACTCAGCAACCCAATAACACTCCCACAGGTGGACTTTGAGGACTTCCTTCTATTACGCAACTTAAGCCGAGTCGCTCGACGATGAGTTGTGTAATGGGGAAATAAAGTGACAGTGCTGAAATCCAAACGAAATCTTAAATACAATATGAAGACCTCTAGGTAAAGTCATTCCAAACAATAATCGATTATTTTTCCAAAAAACATCATTTTTGACGTATGGATCGTGTAAGTTAAGGAGATGAACACCCCGTTCATTTTTGCTAATCAATATTTTTACTAGAGTTCACTTGTTTTATTAATCATGATACTTGAGTACGACGTAAAATTGTCTCAACATCTGAATTTCTTGGAAATCTACTATCCTAGGACGTACTCTTGACGACTCATCCATCGGGAAACGAGATTAGTTCTGAAAAAAGATCTAAGGCCCATTGGATCTGAAACCTGTAACTTGACACCCGCAACAGAAAATCGATGGGCCAGAGTGAAAAGGAACTATCTGAAAATTTGTGATTAACCGGTAATATCTTGTATTACATTTAATACAAGATACTTCCGTTTAGCCAGAAATTTTCAGATAGTTCCTTATACTCTTGGCCATCGAATTGGAAACACCTTCATCAATCTGGAATTCTCAACGGGCAACAGATATTCTCCGAACACCATCATCAGGAAGTTTTCTATAATCTCTGCTCTGGAAGGCTCGGGCTAGAGACTTTGACCTGATGGGTGAAATGGCTTTCAAAACCGGAAGAGGGAAAAAGGTAACGACTTCTACAGCTGGCATTTTTATTAATCCAAGGAATATTGTATGGTCTAAAGCTGCAGGCTAATACGCATATATTGGAACTAAAAATCTTACCCCAATAAGATAATATCTGTGCGATCTGTTCCCTGTACAACCGATAGGAAAATAATATTCGACACCCGGTCGGGGTGGTTCCTGTATTTCCGTGACGACCTTGAGATCGTCCTTGGCTATGGATACATATATGGGCAAATCTCAGGCAGGAAGTGTGCGATTTCGCCTTTAAAATTCCGAGAATTTCAGAATGGCAGCATACCTCCCATGGGCTTTTCTTTGGTCCAAGTAATGCTCAAAGAATGATGAAATACTTGCGTAAATGACTTTTGGAGCTCCGCCGTGGATTTGTGAGGGGATAGAAGATTATCCCACGTATTTGAATGGGAGCCTCGTATTTCCGTCATTCTAATTGGCACATGTGTATGTGAATATATGGCATCCTCGGTGTTGAAATAGAGGAAATAAGATACGTTTAATAGTTCACAGTGTCTTCTGGAGGTCTGTGGTACAAAATGAAAATGTGGGGATCAGGTTTACACTTGGTTTTAATCTCAACGGAATCGAAATTTTCGTGTGCTGCACGAAAAACAATTTTTTTGACCCAATTTACGCAAAAATAACTTCTCTCATTGCCGCATCGTCATGCAGAATCGAGCACACTATCGTTCTTGGGCTAGATTCGTAGGTAGTGTACCCAACTTGCCCCCATTAAGCCATTTTCTCAATTACTCTGACCCATCTCAATCTTTTCCAACGCACATAAACTCATATTAAAGCTTGTCTCAAGACCTTCAAAATGAGTTAAAGTACATCCAACTTGGACCAACTGGATCCGAATTGTTTTAATTCTCCCAAAAGGTGATTTTTGAGAGTTTACAAAAGTGTGTACCCAACTCTTTATTCAAAACAATGTAAATCGGCGATATATTGCATAAAATCGCTTTGATCCGTTTTTATCGCCGTGCAGCGACATTTGTAATTTTTCGCTGGCCCAAAATACTGTTTCCGACCTATTTTGATGCGGTAAACACGTTCTGAGTTGTAAAAAAAGCCATACTGCACGCCTTTCCGAGATGGGAGCATGTTGGGTACACTCCGATGTCGGCCTTCTTGTTTCTCAGGTCATCTTCGTGTTTTGTACATAAACTCGCTCCAAATCAGAGTTTTGCAACTCTAAAAACGTATTTTGAAGGTCTCGAGACGAGGAATCGAATGCGCCAAGGTACGCAGAGATAGGTCAAATAAAAATAAATACGCACCGGTTTTAGTGAACGCGATTACCTCGGTGATTTCTTAGTCGTGCAAACACGATAAATGGTAAAATCAATTTCAATTTTCTGAAGGACGCAGAAACGATCCGGGGTCGATGCAAACTACGTACTTTCTCATATTTTAACATAACAAACGTAAAAAAAATATGCGGAAAGGTCCACGAGTGACCATTTCTGAGATCGGCATATGAGGGCAAGTTGGGTACACCTTAGCTTATATTTAAATATCCACTCCGATCACTCTCAAAATGTACGAGCATGCTCATTGGTACCTAATGAAAGATATTTGGTAACGTGGGAGTTATGCTGAGCTGAGGAGCTGTATCCGCGAAGAGCTCATCAATATAATATGGACGCCCATAAATATGGAAAGTCTACAGTCACTATTAGAACTTATTTCGGAGGTAGAAGAAGATGTTCTGATAGTTCAAACCCAGAAAAATGAGCTCCCGTGCCGAGTGGAATTTTTTAAACATTTTTCATCGGTAATTACGCCCTTTTTTCGAATCGCGCCGGACATTCCCCGAAAAGTTACGCCCTTTTAAATATGGGTCCTCAGCGACTTTCGCCCTTTTAGTACTTGAACATGTCAGTTGAGCCCTTATTCCATATTTTCCCAAAGCGATCGGAGAAGTTACGAGGCGTAATGTAATTTACGCCCTTTTAAATTTTTTTCTGCAGTTACACCCTTTTTCCATATACCCGAGGTCTGATCGAAGTAGTTATGTCTTTTTGACATTTTTTTTTATTGTAGTTACGCCCTTATTGGAATTGATGATGGAGTACATCGAAGTAAAATTTCAAAAGTTTCCAAACGAATTTTTTATTTCCGTGCACTGAGATAAGAAATTTCCTACAGTTTTCTTGTTCATAATTTCATTGTCAAAGATAGAGTTTCTCATTAATTGCACCTAAAAATCGGAAATTGAGTCCGAGCTACCTTAGTTTGTTCGTAACTTTGAACTGCTGGTTTGACCGATTTTGATTTCACCAAAAGCATTTGAGGAGTGGCTCGAAAACCTATCGACCAACTTTTGGTGGAAACCATTCGCGTCTTTTCTAAACACCTCCGGGCTGGAATACTCAAAAATCCAAAATCTGCTTATATGAATACTTGGTTACATGATTTGATTTCTCTATCCTTCTTTTCCGATCTGGGTGATGATGAGCCATCTGTATGTGAAATTTCAGCCTCTATTCTTACGCCTCGAGCCCTTGGGGTTTTTTTATTCTCAGAAAAATCTTGAGGAACTTTGAAGAAGATGTTATTCCTTTACAAAATTCGTTCATATAGAACTTTGCAATTGCACTAGGATCATATCCATCGGGAACGACTTTATTTAGTATCATTTTGATTAATAAATGCTCAAATACACGTATAAAGTTGTTTCAAACGCAAATTTCGTATCAGTGATCAGCATCTTTTCGCAGAAGATGCTAATTACGAAGATACGTGAAAAATAGCACATGCGCTATGTCTTACGACTTTGGAATTACTTTTTTAATCAGTAGCTGGTCTGCTTTTCGCGGAAAACATCTCTTGCCGAAGTTGATGCGGAGCAGTGGGGCTGGAATTGCAGCTGTAGGACGAAAAATAAAATTCTTAGTTATAGAATTCGTAATATAATCTATCAGCCAGCCATAGGTTCTGTAGCAAATTCGAGATCGGCACGCAGTTTTTTGCAGTCGATTCGTCTTGACTCGCTAATTTCGAATATCTAATTTTCGGCCCGAAAATCCTGGTCAGTTTTTTTTTATTGACAAAATACTGCAAAATTTATGGTTTTTTGCGCACAAGTAGAGAAGTTCTGGTCGGAGAGGAAAATTTCACGTAAAAAAATGTTGCATTTGACATCGTTTACATGATTTATGCGATGGATTATGTAAATCGACGTTTGTATGTAAATCTACATTTGCCGTTGCACAAAGCGACTTTGTTGGAACGAATCTTTCTTACGCCAAAATCTAACGAAATATTTTTTCTCTCACTGTATACAGCTACTGAGCACAGAATTTCACGTTACACTTAATCGAAATCAGTGCGATAGCGACGTAAACTGTAATTCGGTGCGGTTTGGTGTAAAGTGATCGAAACCTTGTGTGTGGATCAGTGCATTCGGTAACCAATCAACCAGTCGGTCACGCGGCTGATTTTCGAGGAAATCCCTGTGGACCAATGATCGTCGAGATCTGCACTAGATTCCATCTAAGAGGGGATCACAAGACACCGCAGCTGCAGTGATAAGTCCTAGTCTTTAAGCTTAGAGTAATTTCCCAAGTTGAGATTAGACAATAATTAACCTGAAGAAGGACATATTTAGATGTCCGAAACCGGTCGTTTCTGAATGCAAACCAGAGAAATAGATAGTCCATAGATAGCATTAGATTCAAACAGAAATTTGTTCATAACAATTCGGCATAACTTTGAATTATGAATCAAATTATTACAAATAAATGTGCCACTCAGTTTATTATGTTATATATTTAAATTGAAAAAGTGTTCCGGACACTTTCCTCTAAACCCATTATTTCTTCTGCAATTGTTGATGGAAATGAGAAATAATGGGTTATTTAGAGGAAATTATCTAGACTACTTTTTCATTTGAAATAACATAATGAATCGAGTGGCATATTTGCTTTCATTGTAGTATTTTGTTAATGAAAAAAACTGACCCGGATTTTCGGGCCGAAAATTAGATATTAGTAACCAGCGAGTCAAGACGAATCGATTGCAAAAAAAATGCGTGCCGACCTCGATTTTGCTACAGAACCGATAGATTATAAGTCGAGGGCTACTAGCTCGAAAGTCGCTTTAACATTTGGATGCGTACATCTCTGGTTCTACTGTATCAAATCGAGGCCAGCAAGTGGTGATCTCGGAGGTAACTGGATCGGCCACCTATTAGAAACTGATTTTGGGGCCAGCGCAGAAAATTCACATGTAACGAGTTATAGTTCAATTCTCTGTAATTTCGTTCCATCGATGTGAACTTCCTAGGCATGTTCATTGATTTTGGTTATTGAAAGTAGTTTGAATGGATAGGTTAACCAGCTTCAAAATTACCACTTGTTTAAGTCAATTCGATACAGTAAAACCAGAGACGTACACGGATTCAAATGGAGATCGTCGAGTTAGCCTCGAGTTTCCAGGCACTTTCCCTAGGAATTTCATCCTTGCTTTCCTGTCTACGGTTCAACTGCTCCAGATCAATTTTGGCAAAAGACATTCTGAGTAAATTAGATTAGCCATCGACACACCAATAATTCTGTGAACAAAGGGGCGTAAAGGCGGTTACACCCTTTTGTCAAATCGCAGAAAGGGCATGATGGCGTTTACGCCCCTTTTAAGATCTTGAGGTACGTAAACACTTATTATCAAAACGGGTTTCGTGGATGGTTAGGACATCCCTCAGAGGAATCGAAGAGTGACAGGGCGGAAAAAGTGCGTAACCACCATTACGCCCTTTTTCAACGCAGCCCCTCAATTTGATAACCAACGTACTACTCAGTTTCGATTCAGTTTCGGTTTTCAGTTAAGCCAGTCTTCCTCCATTTGGATTTAACATTGATTAAGTCGCCTTATCGAGTATTTGGATGCAATATACACTACCGTGCACTACTAATCTAATTACCTGATACGAAACAAATTTCTACTGGAAAGAAACGAAGGCGTTCGGAAATGTGACCGTACCCCGCGATTGAGGTGAAAAATATTTACATGAATCGTTGACATCTTAACAGAATATTCATACCAGGGCCCTTTTGTCTTGGTCTACCGACTAATAATAAGTAAATGCGGAAAGACACGGATAGCTATAGGATCGATGTTTGAGCGATAGTTACGAACGATTTTCTTGACATATATACTCTTCTTTGCCCAAAAATCGGACGTGACATCACAATAAGGACCAGCATTTTAAACGAAATCCATTTTGAATTTTGTTGAACGATGGCTAATCTAATTTACTCAGAATGTATTTTGCCAAAATTGATCTGGAGCAGTTGAACCGTAGAAAGGAAAGCAAGGATGATGACCCATTTCATAACGAAATCCCACTCTAAAAATCATAATTATCATATTGTGACAATTATGATTTTTTGAGTGGGATTTCGTCATGAAATGGGTCATCGATGAGACTCAACGAAATTCAACGAGATTGAAAATGGATTTCGTTAAAAACCCTGATAAGGACTGGTTGATGACGTCAAGCGCTAGATTATTTTAAAAATTATTAATCGTGTCACGTTCAAAATTTATTGAAGTTGTCAACCCAGCTGACATCTGAACCCATAGTGAAATTGGCGGGGATAGCTATTTCAACAAATGAACAATATTCTGATAAATTTAATTTATCGTGATTTTTATGAAATCAGTGGCATCCTGATATTTTCAATTGAAAACTGTTTCAACAAATAAAGAAAGATTCTTCAGGAGCTATTTCTAAAAGATGACTTTTATTTTGAAAAAATGCACAGCAGTGCAAGGGTTATTGTTTTAGCTCTAAGAACTAAGAGCCAAGTCTCGTTTCGATCCTCGCTACATCCTTTCGCGTTTAAGTTTACCGATCCGATACATGTTTATCGCGTCAAACCATGGAAGAAATAGTTATAGCTGAACCAGCGGCATTTACCGTAGGTTCGCAGGTTTGGACTCCCTTATGATGAACTCTCGCAAAATCACTCGGGAAAATTGGGGTAACTTGGCTCTGGTTTATCAAAGTAGTAAGTACCATAGCTCATTTCGGAGGTCTTGAAATGAATTTACAGCTGTGGTACCATCTGAAATTTCGAAGGAGGCCGAAGCTATTATAGCGAAGAATCAGACTCGGGCGAAGGGGGGGGGGTATACTTACGTTACATTTTACATGATATTTTTCAATTGAAAATTGGTGAAAGACTCTTCAACAGCTGTTTCATTTTATTCAAAAATCCGATTTGTATTCAGAAGAGGAAAAATCAAAACGCGTGGTCGTCATATCAAGGGATGTGAGCTTTGATATCTGAGGAAGATAGAAGCACATAGCTGTCGGAATATAATACTTCAGTCAAATTGATTTGACTTGCTGGATGAAATACAAAAATGCGACAGACCCGTGTATAAAATAAAAGTTTGTAAGATCCGCTAGCAGATCCTTTTCCAAGTTTCTTTCTGGATTCTCAAAATATTAATCTCAGCTGGAGCTCTAAAAATGTTCTACCTCTAAGAATTTTTATCTGAATAATTGTGGGAGTGGCCAGCATTGGAGGGCCATTTGATTCATTTTTTGCTTCTCTTCCGTTGACAATAAAGGAAGATTCCCACTTAGGTGTTGAATAAGAGCGATGCCCAACTGAGTATGTATTATGGAGCCCTCAGTGGAAAATTCAAGCACCATTGCTCTCATCATTCGATAAATAGAGTAAGCTTTCATTGATTGAAACAATACCCTCATGATACCTATGCCATACTGTCAAATTGGCTGTCCAGTGCCTCTCTCCAGTACCACGGAAAGCTTTGAATCCTACTGTTTTCACCCGAAATGAAAATTTGCCATTGAAAGTGTGAAGATGTTCAAGTAGTTTTGAGTATTTCAATGTGTGACATGTTTCTAGAAACTGATCAAAGCAGATGAATAGGTGGAAATTGACATGGACTGTATTCCATAATTCCCCATCCATACATTCATGAAAAATATTACTGATGCTGCAAATAAATGCTCAGACTGACTAATATTGATGTCTGTGAGACACGATTGCAGAACTCTTAATTTGATAGAAAACCACAACAAAGATTGATCCTGTGTGTGGTGCTGATTCCATAACATTCTGTAACTCGGATCAGCAAGTTTCTTGAAGGAGTTCATTCACCCTTCGACAGCATTTCATCAATGAGGTAGTACGAAACTGACACATGTAGTCAGAAACGACCAATCACAATTCCACGGAACACTGTTGCTCACTCATTGAGGAATCAAGCTTTTATATCAGTAGTGCACTTATGAGAGTAATAACTACATGAGTATTCTGTGGACTCAATAAAATGATCTCTAACTTTCTGACTAACTGAAAGTAACGAGAATGAATTCTCCTCTCTGCTGTTTGGTTTCTATCCAGTGCCAGTGTTTCCATGCATTCTTCAGGGTAGAGTAATATATCCAGAAATAGTCATGAATCGCATCTGAGAATTCTGAATGCATCAAACATGACAATTTAACGCACATCACGTGAAATTGAGCCTCACTGCAAGCGCACTAATTAGAGGTTATTTCCACAAATTTTGTTCTGCCACCGCTTCCTAGATCCTAGATATTGCCGTCGTCCCAGAGCCATCCCGAAACCTGGAGCACTACATTAAAGAAGACTTCTCATTTGCGGTGCATCCCATCAGTGCATCCTGGTGCACACATGGGCGACCATAAATTCCACGTCGTCTGCAACGCACCTCTGAAATGCACCAAAATAAATTGTCAAGGCCCGGACGCCGGTTCACTAAGTCGGGGCCGGGTCTCATTTCCTGGTGACCATCATCGGATCTTAACACCCTGGGTGAGCTGGTTGTGCCCCAAAACGCGATTTCCGCTTGGCCACCGGCGCCGACCCGGCCCGGCTCTCGTGGCTGGACCGCGACGACCCCACATCAGATCTGCCCCACACCCCACCAGCACGCCGTGAGGTTGCACGAGGTCGCGATGGTCGAGAATTGTGTAACAATATTCTAATTACTCGTGCGACTATTTTGAGAATGATAATTAAAGCTACGTTTACTACTTTCTACTTTGTCAGACTTATTCATTGTTCAATTGCGGATTTTCAAAGAGCGCGGGGCACTGAAAGCGCACCCTGTCGGAGACCCACCAAAACAAATTAGAGAAGGACAGACATAACTCGCTAGAGAGTGGTCAGGTGGTCCACTTCGGTTTCCGTACACACGTCCTCCATCCTAGTTGCGCTTGGCTGGGCTTGACTCATCCCAGGATTCCCAGGCTCATCGGTGTCGTGGTTAGGCTCTCTAATAGCGATCCTCCAGGTAATACGCTACTCTCTAGTACCTTGAGAGTCTCTATACGACCTAACAGCCAGCTTTCGCAGATCACTACGTGGAGGATTGCTCGATCGAGGGTAGTGGCCGTAGAGACCGTGGGCAGGGTTGCTCATGATCCAAGTCGGCTGGATCCAGGCCATCGATGCAGTGCAATCAAGATACCTTTTAGATCGCAAATTCCGTGAATGCTGGCCCGTGGCATCCGGGAGAGGGGAAAGCAACGGAAAGTGGGATTTGGTGGGATAATTAGTTGAGTGCTGCTGCGGCCACCGTGTTGTTTTCCCAGTGTCAGTGGCCGTTGTTTTTCTCCGCCTGAGTCATCATCAGAGAGTGTAATGACTAGTATGTGCCCCGCTTGCACCGTTGAACGGTGTTGATTGACCGGGTTGCACTTGACGAACCAAGATCGTTTCCCCTGGTATTCCAGTCGAATCGACGACAATATGGTTCAGCAGTACCAGTCACCCGTCAGGGTCTACAAGTATCCCTTTGCCCTGGTCATGATGGTACGTATAAACATTGCTCCAAATGAGCTTGATTGATCCATGCTCGCTGTGCGTTAGCTATTATAGCAGAACTACCCACCAAGTTTACCCAGCGCGATCGAATGAATCCAGACAGAAAGAAACCCGCACGGCATCAGAAATCCAAGCCTGCAATCTTATTTGACCTCTTAGTGTCATGATCTAGATGTATATATAGCTGCATGTATGAAATTACGCGTCAGAGTATATTCTCATACTTGGAAAGTTTCGTTCTTGAACCTTAGCTGCTCTCCTTGAGTGCTTCAATCCATAATAGTCGTATCGAGCCAGGCCTGTATCGATCAATGACGGACATGATTCACTCGTAAATCATGTCTTTTCTCTTTATTTATTCGACAAAGCCTTTTTTCTCATACTAATTTCTCACTCATGATTTGCTTTGCAACGTGACAAAGTTACTGTCTTCCCACTCATTTCATTCTGTTTTCTGTAAGTGGTGCGTTAGAGTTGGCTCAGCTATAAGTAATGTTAGTGAATAATTGAAAAGTTGCCTGCTGTGTTAAAAATACCGAATAATTCATGAAATATTATACTACATAGATATTGAGCGCTGTTCGTCACTTTCTACCAAATTTTTTTGATAGATTATCTCACTGTAGCGTCTCAATATATCAGACTTCATAATATTCAACAAACTTTTAATGCTTTCACTTATTATCTTGTGTGAAAAGCAAACCATGTATTAATTTTTCTTGTGGTTTTCAGGCTTATGAACGGCGTTTTCCAACTTGCCCACAGATTCCAGTCTTTGTTGGTTGTGATGTGATTACAGATGAAGAAAGTGAAGATGGAGCAGTTAGGACAACCGAAAGGAGGTGCAAACTGAATGTTGATGCCCCGTATATTCTAAAAAAAGTACAGAATACTCTATTGACATAATTATTTCTGCCTCTTGAACAATATTTCTGATAAATTTTTCTCAAAAGATTATAGGTGTGGATTTTGTTTTCTTTATTCAAAGGAATGTTCTTGATCGTCGCAATAGTGTTTTGGAAATTGAGGCTTATAATGAGAGTTTTTCTGCCAGGGTGACAGTTTTAGAAAAGTGTAGATATTTTGTAAGTATCGAGTGATAGACTGAGATGTGGTAGGATTCATAGTGTACATTTTGATAAAATTTGAATCAATTTGTGCCAGATTCATCCAGAGAATCCGGAGTGGACATGTTTTGAGCAAACTGCCAGTTTGGATATAAAGAACTTTTTTGGCTTTGAAAATTCAATGGAAAAATTGGCGATGAAACAATATGCTCAGAATATTGCAAAGGTTGGTATTCCTCTTGGAAATTGGATCAGACATAAGTAAGACTCTCAAATAATGTGTCATATACTATCTATGTCCTGTAGGGAAAAGAGATAATTGAATTCTTCATAAACCAACTGAAAGATGAAGGGATAACTTATGTCGAACCTTGGCATGATCCTGCAGCAAAAACTGCTGATGAGGAAAATGAGTGAGTGAAATTATAAGCTATACATTCATGGTGTAGACATACATTTACTATAGTCATGGATTTGGATTGACCCTGTGGCTTATTTCAGAACTACTCCATCTGAGGAGAAGAGAGAACTGAAGCTCCATGAACATGGATCTATCGAAGGAAAGCTCCCTAGTAATAGAGGTAAATATCAGTTATGCATATGTGCTGGATCATAACTATGGTTTTAATTCAAAGGCAAAGTGGTTATTGCATTACTTCCATCTTGATTTCAATTTTTTCCCCAATCAGATCTATATATTTATGATATAAAGTACACCCGAAATAGATGGAGGTCTTATTATTCTCTAATTTTTCAGAGATGCAGTTATCATCTGATTACATTGAGCGATACCTGGGGAAGCTTGATATGATGCAAGAAAGTAAATTGATCCAGTTGCGTCATAGCATTGAGGAGTTGAGGGGCAGTTCTGTCCCAGCTGATGCCACACTTCTGCGTTTCCTACGTGCAAGAGATTTTTCTGTTGATAGAGCTAGAGAAATGCTTACCCAATCACTACACTGGAGGAAAAAGCATCAAATTGATAAAATATTAGAAGAATATGGAATGCCCCAAGTTGTTAAAGATTATTTCCCTGGAGGCTGGCATCATTTTGATAAAGGTCTGCTTAACATTTCAATTATTGTATTGAGTGAATGGAACTGTATTTATTGAGAATTGCCGTTTTTAGATGGTCGACCTCTGTACATTCTAAGATTAGGCCAAATGGATGTAAAAGGGCTATTAAAATCAATTGGAGAGGATGAGCTATTAATGTTGGTAAGATGATTTCTAATCAATTCCAAACTTCCATGTCTTACTTCAAGACTGCGACTGTTCTCTATAGATAAAGTCATGATTCAGAGGATTTTGATCCAAATTCTCTCTGGAACAGTCAAGTTGTGCCCAGTTACGTGGAAAGGAATCATAAACAGATTTTCATTTGTATTGAATGTGCGCAATATCTTCTTTTAACTAGGTTGTTGTAGACAGTAATCATTTCACTCCCCACTTGATGAAATTGATTTTTATTAGAAAGTACCTCTAAATAATTAGTCATATTTAACGAGACGTATTTGATGCATCTCCACCGTACAGGACTAATTGATTTCAATCTAATTTGGATGAATGAACTCAAATAGTAATCATTTCCATACCTGGCCACAGTCTTTCAGGAGATCATTCATATTGCTTTTGACCTTCAAATTTAGAACTTTGACCGAGCCAATACAATATCCTGCAAATAGTGAATTGAGCAGATATGATTGAGAATGTATGGAAATCATTAATCTGTGCGGCCCATATCTCCGATCCCATTATCAAATCGTTGTGTCAATGGTAGAAAAGTATTCAATGTGAGCTTCATCTTAGGAACTCTAATAGAGTTCAGATTGTTGTTAGGAAAATGGTTCGAATTCTATGCACAATTTCATTTTGAAAATAGAGTAGTTGGAATGTTCTCTTGAATTCCAGGCTTTACATATTTGTGAGGAAGGTCTTTCATTGATGGATGAAGCTACCAATGTCTATGGAAAGCCCATCTCTCAATGGAGTTTGTTGATTGATTTGGAGGGTTTGAACATGCGACATTTATGGAGACCAGGCATAAAGGTTTGTATAAGTACTTCATTGAAAACCGGTAATCGACAGTTCAAATCTTCACTCTCTTACTCTTGTTTCTGCAGGCTTTACTTCGGATAATTGAGATAGTTGAATCAAATTACCCAGAGACAATGGGACGTGTTTTGATTTTACGAGCTCCGAGATGTTTTCCAATCTTATGGACTCTGATTAGTACATTTATTCGTGAGTATGATTCACAATTCTGTTGCTTCATGCCTTGACCATTCATCTAGTTATGATCGCATACATGATTTGAGAATTTCGCATGTTCTCAAAGAATTTCGCAGCTGTAGATTATTTATACTTAAGAACTGTGTTGGCTGTTCAAGCTGTAACTGTTTGGCGTTAAAATTCCCCTATTCTAAGCTTTAATCGTGCAGTTGTGTTTGCCAATATGTATAATGATCACATTACAATTTGTTTAGATGTCTTGTATTCTCTGTAAATTACATCGATGAAGAGGAATGACATTTTTTCACAGATGAAAACACAAGGAATAAATTCATATTTTATTGCGGCACTGATTATCAAGAACAAGGATCAGGAGGTCTCACTGATTATATTGAATCTGAAAATCTACCAGATTTCTTGGGAGGCTCATCAGAGGTAAATTTATAATAATCAATCAATTCTCTCATTTTGTTCTGAAATATTGAAAATGATGAGTTTGAGGCATGAATACACTGCATTCAACATGATTCTGAGACGACTGTTATTCTTTTGAAAACAGGAAGGCTTACTACTAGAATATTTTACAATTCCTCAAAACTTTTATATTTTTGATACATCTAATGCCGTAAGATTCATTTCGTCTTGCATTATATCCTTATGATAGCACTAGCAAATAATTCATCACGAGATCGTACCCAGTTATTTTTCAAAATATTCGCAAATAACAGCACTCTATCCAAAGCACATGTCATATTGTGCCATAATAAGTTGTCAATCTTTGTCTTATGGTGCACAATGAATCAGCTTCATCCATTCTTTTGTCCATCCCAACCACTGTGTCTTATTTACAATATAAATGTATACATGTTATTTAACTGAATGTTCAACTCTCTCTACATGATCCAATTCTCAGAGTTCCAATCTTTTTCGTTCATTTTTGCAAATGAAAATCGAAAGCCATGAAGAGCATATCGCAAAGAGATTAAAAATAAGAAATCTTGTATAGAGAGTCATAGTGAGATTCACCCCAAGTACATTTGTCCAAGACACAAAGAATCAACGAGATAAGGAGACATGTAGATTCAGCGTTTTTCTATTTATCAGACCTACATCGTGGAAGGTGGAATTGTCCCGAAAAATCTGTACAAAGTAGATCTCGAAGGTCCCTCTGCTGAGCATGAACACAGTTTATATCACTCCATCAGTCTCAGTCGCGGACAGATCCACAATGTCGTCATTCAATGTAATGACCCAGGAGCTGTACTTACTTGGGACTTCGATGTGATGCGTCATCCCATCCTTTTTACGGTACTGCACAGAGACAAATCCAGTGACAATAATTTAGGTAAGCGTTGTCCTTGGTCATTTCTTCCGAGTCTGACATAAATTAAAAAAATATATATTTTTTTATATCACCCTCCTAATCCGTTACCCAACCCATGGCTCTGAAGAATCGAATATAAGTGAGTAACGTTTTTATTCTCTAGTTGTTCCGGAGACAACCACGGTAGTTGATCAAGATGATACTGATAGAAAAGACTGGAAAGAAGGAATAGATTGTATTAGAGTAGAACCAAGCATCATCTGCCATGATGGAGAAAGTATACAGGTATAATTCACGAACTACTTCAATTAGTATAATTATTCTGATAGCAAGATGACTGATGAAGTTGGTAATTTAGGGAACGCACATCATGCAAGATCAAGGGACTTACATTCTACAATGGAAAAATCCTGAAGATCAGGGAGAATTTCCTCCTCCCATCAGTTCACACAAGGCCCAGCTGATGTACTTTTATGAGACTCTGCCAGCAGCTCATTACAAGTAAGTGTCAAGTTGCAACGCCTATGTAAGCATTTAGAGTACTTGATTGACATTTAATTGATTCACTATACATTTCCTTTTTCAGGGGTTCTTTGATGAGTTTACAGTCCGCAGTAAGTGGGCGATCAGTTGCAAGCTCTTGTCTGTCCAGATGAGAGGCAAATGCAAGCACTAGCCAAAAAGCAGCTCCAGACAATGTTCAACAATGACATGACGTAGCAGTTACAATTCTACTTTGACTGGCCGTTTCGTCTGATCAAATTACTTTGACTTTGTAAAGAGTTTCAAGGTGTTAACACTTTTGCTGCGACGGCGAAAATCGAAATTCCCTCTCTGTGTGCGAGAGGACCCTTTGGTGGTCGCGCAATGCTGTGTCCTACAAGACGAAAATCTGCCCCATCCAGAGAAGGACACGCGGGACCCACCGGTGGGCCCCGTCACAACGAACGTGTTGATGTTTGTCGGATACAGAACATGTATCGAAAGAGTCTAGCCGATTTAGTATCAAATATGAAGATATTTGATTCAATAATTTTGGAGAGTATCGAAGTTTTAAACGTCATAGGACAGATGCTTCACAGATATCATGATTTCAGTAAGGTTCAAATCCTAAAATTCAGAAAAGAAAATTTTGCCAAGTGTATACATTTTAGTAGGATCTCATATTCATACCAATCAAGGCTGATAGTATTCTGAAGTTTTGCCTCTTGATTGCTTCAGAAATGGGTATCAAGATAAAGAAACACTAGTTCTCATCTTTTAACCTTCTCTCTCATTAACATATTATACAGATGAAAAAACTATGAAGTTTCTCCGAAATGAATTTACTCTTGCTATCACTTCTGCTCAAACCGTGGAAATTTGATTTTCCATTTCAAGAAAAAATGAAAAGTACTGATTCGAGAATACATTTGTGATTGTAAATTCTAATGCAGGCATTCTGGTGGAGCCTCCTGGAAAAAACCGCTAGAGAAAAATTTTCATTCGTGATCCCATGAGAATCTCAATTTAATAGCTTTCTCGCGAGTAGAGAGAACCTCTTGTGAAAATTATACTTTACAAAGCTACTATTTACTTTCATGAAAGTTGTTCATTAGTGCAGATTTTGATTGTTTGCCTCAGTCTGTGGATTACTTTGGCTCAAAGTATAAGACTGCATATGATCAATTCTTGTACATTTCAGTGACATGAAAAATCGAGAAACTTTTTTGAGCCACCAGAACTATTTAAAGGTACTTTATGACTGTATAATAAGTAGACCTCATCACCGAAGAGTCTGGCTTGTCAATCGTCAGTTGAAATTAGTGTTTTTTCCCGTAGATAGTTTCAACCTTTGGTTACTATGCATGAGTTGAAAATATGCGAGCATTTTGTCTTTTCATAGCCTACCTTTTTTTTATTACATTCCTGATGGTATTTGATTTGAGTCACTTCACCTTTATCCTGGTCAATAATCCTCATTCTTTTTGAGGTCTCTTGGCCTAAATCCATACATGGTTGTATCATAGCTGAAATGTCTTCAATTTCATCAAGACATTGTCCTAATGTGGACAGATGTAATGAATTTCGAATTCCACAGAACACATATTTTGTATGAATTCAAACATTCATGAGGTAGATATTTAAGTACAGGTCTATTTTTATGTAAGTTTCACACAGACTCTTGATTGGGATTCATGTATAAAGAGGAATCCGGTTATAACGACTCCACGGCCGTAACAAAAGTTGGGCCTTAATGAACACATTGTAATCACGAATTTGGTTTGAAACATACATAAACTAATGTCATCGACACCGATTATGACGAACGAAATTTTCCGGTGTCTTGGTGTTCTTTACAACCGCATTCCATTGTATACATTTTAAGTTAAGATGTATACAATGTATACACTCGTTAAGAATCTTAACGATTTATTTACCTAAAATGTGAAGATTGGTTTGGATGTTTGATTCAGATTATAAGATTTCATCCCATTATATGTAGGAAATTGGACTTTTTTGATCTTTGACAGCTAAAGTATTGTTTGGATGATTCTGTACGTTTTATCTTGAACATGAATCAAGTCATTCATGAACTATTTACTCTTTCTGACTCAAACTTACTGTGTAAGCCTGAAATCATATAAGAAATAGTCAGAAGTATATTTTTAATCGGTGTAGAATAAACTTTAGGATTATAATAGGTGATTTGTATATATTAAAGAAAAACGACGTGGTAGTAATCTATTTTGTGATTATGAATGTCATAATATACATTATGCGCATCAATTGTCCAGAAAATCAAATATGAGATGCAAGATCTGATTCTATGCACATTTTTTGAGAATTACATTATTTTGAAGAGTTGAGAATAAAGAAAGTTTTGAATCTAATCGAGATAATGTAACAAGTTTTTGAATAATCAGAAACATAAGAATCTCCTTTAAGAGCGCCGCATAATAATCAAGTCACAATATACACTGTCACCATATATCACAGCCCGGCATTGAAAAAATGCAAAGGTTGTGACGGCATTCCGTCACTGCATCTGAGTATACAAAGTGTTCAGAGTTTCAGTTTACACAGCGATGAGAATATAGCCTCATTTGAATGCAGAAAAACCACAGTAATTGTAAAAATGTCAGAAATATAATTACTCTGAATTCTCTGTGCAGAGAAAATGCTATGCTCCAACTATCTTCTTTTGAATCCATATTTTTTTCTCTCATAAAACAGATCCGTTTTAGAGCTTCCAAGATTAACAATTTTAGGGCAACCATCTCTCTGGAAGTGAAAAATCATAGTAATATCACCAAAACAATTCAAATACTCAATTCCTCTGAATGAAATGTGTGATATTTGAGGGATGTTTGTCCTCATACTCACATCTTTCTCTTGGATAGTGCACTCTTTGCAATAATATGCATCTGAGACACCAGGTCCTCCACAGATAACACATCGCCCTTGGTATGAGCCATAGTTACACTCGTCGCATATTCTCACAAGGGTACAAGGTCGCACATATGAATCACAAATCACACATTTGCCGTCGCATTTCTCACAAAGGCGTCCAATTGCTGCATGAAAAAACAGATCATTTAAATATATGAGCAAAAATACCAGAGAATGGAGTGATATTAGACAGCGATGGATATATGAGCTTACCAACTCCAGGTTGCTTACGGCAAAATATGAGATCTGGATGATGCTTTGCCATTTTTCACCGATCAAAAATTTTGAGCCTGTAATGCAGTTGTCAAATATGTTGTTGTTGTTTCACTTTGATTTACACTCACTTCAGCATATGCTCTAGCAGTAGCTAGCAGAATAAGCAACGATGGAATAACAACAGTCGTCTCGCGTCTCGCCTAGTGACCCTCTAGGCGAGACGCGAGACGACTGTTGTTATTCCATCGCGCTTCATCACACCCCCCCCCCCCTCCGCACAAGATCAGAAACCAGAACAGTGCAGTGATACGTGTGGTCTGCAGTGGAAGTAATTCTGTATTTACGACCATCACCTGCGAATATTTGCACTATTTTGCAACAATTCGTGTTGAAAATGAGTCGAGGCCCTCGGCTTGAGGGAAACCAGTACGAAAACAAGTGTGAAATCATTTCAAATGCGATGTAATGTTACACCATTCAAATTCCGCGCTCACTCAAGTCGCCTCTATTCGATCAGGATCAGTTCGATACATCGTTTCGTCTGAGCATACCTTCTCGACATATGCAGACATATGAAAGCAAAACATACTTCAGAGTTATTGTTTTTGGCAGACAAGAAATTTCGATCAGATGTTGTGAGACCATTGTGTGATCAGAGAAAAAAATGACGCGACTACTCTAATGGTTACTAAGTATTTCGTTACTGCCTATAATACCTTCTTTTTTTTCATCAGAAAGAGGTGACAAGTAATCAAGTATGACCACAGCTGCAAGACCAACTTTTGACCCTGCTCGGGGTGGGCAGGGTCGAGGGGAGAAAGATCTCAGTGCAATCTCAAAACAATACAGTAGTCGTGATTTGCCTTCCCATACTAAACTGAAATACAGGTTTGTTTGATCATTCTCTTTTGGACCAACCAATTTATGTTGAAAAGTTATGATGATCCATTTCTTTTGACAACAGGGAGCAAGGTCAAGGCACTGTAGAGGAGTTAAGGAATCGTGACTTCCGTAAAGAGTTGGAAGATCGTGAGGCAAAAGAACGAGAAGCCAAAGAAAAAAGTGCTTTTAGGCGTTTAGCCATAGAACCTGCTGCAGCTGCTGCTGCATCTGCTGCTGCTCCTGCTACAGCTGTCTCGGGAGCTTCCAGCGCCAAGAGACAAAAAGTGGATCAAGTTCCTGCAGCAAGCCTTGATGCTGATGATCCAATTGATGAGGATGATTCAGATTCTGACAGTGACGATGACGATACTGAAGCGTTGATGGCAGAATTACAGCGTATAAGAAAAGAACGTGCTGCTGAGCAAGCTAAAAAAGTAAGGATTCCACTTGTCACACTAGTTCTCCATGAATTTTTGGGACAATTATTTATATTTCACATGCCAAATTTTAGGAGTTGGAAAAACGCCAAGAAGAAGAAAGAATCAGGATGGAAAACATACTTTCTGGAAACCCTCTTCTGAATTATGCAGCTCAAAGTGGTAGAAGTGACATGAAAGTACGTAGACGATGGGATGATGATGTAGTATTCAAAAACTGTGCAAGATCAGAGCCAAAAAAGAAACATGATGTTTTCATCAATGACTCGTTGAGGAGCGAGTTCCATAGGAAGTTTATGGAGAAATATGTGAAATGAACAATTAAGATAGTGATTCTTAGTCATATTGTCAATTTTCTAGAATTTTGATGAAGGCTGGAATTGCTCTGATATTTGTAAGTTTGAAATAACTGTGTTTTTTTGCCTTTTTACAAGATTTTCTGCTGAAAGAATTTAGAATCCATACAACATGTTTACAGATGTCAAACGCAACACAGTAGTAATTGTAATCTAATCATACGAGATCAGGTAAATTATGATCATGTCTCTTTACTATGAATTAGTTGGAAATCTGAAGTTGTACTGCTGAGAAGTTGTTTATAATTTTACTTTGCTTGAACATTACTTTTCATTTGTACCTTTTTTGTAATGTCTAAGCTATCCATAAGCTATCATGTAATAAAATATGTTTCAAGCTGAATTGCCTCTTGAAGTCTGTTCTCCTAGTTAATTTTGGGTCAAAGCAAAGGTCAGGCCGTTTACACTATTGTCGATTTTTTTCAACAAATTGTCTGCTAGTACTTATGTTGACTTCCACAGAACAGTTTTTTCAGAGATGATCGCGCAAAGTTCATGTTTTGACAACAACACTGACATGAAAATCTTCAATCTCGATGAGAGAACGAGAGAGTACGCCACCTGTCAGATGAAGTTTGAAATGCAGTAAAGCAAAGAGGTCGGAGAGGTTAGGTTGAATCTTTTTGTCCGGTTCGAGGAGCCGTGAGGTGCGTACTCCAAAAATTTCCAAATCAATCCATGTGCATCGCATTAACAAATTTCAAATAAAAAGTGTATCCAACGTGTGGTGATAGATGATATCTTGAATTTCAATTTTCCACCAAAAGTTTTCGATTAAAATTTCATTTGACTACAACTTTTGGTGACTGAACTCGAGAACCTCAGTGGACGTGTTGGTCTTTCAGTGATCTTAAAATTCCCATAATTTCCCTACAACTATCGTTTCATGCTGTCCTTCTGTCTTAATTTGTTCGTTGCAAAAGTGGTATTGATTCTTAGTCCAAAGTCTAATTTTGTATCTTTGTGGAGGTCAGTAGGGAGGTTATGATTTGATGACAACTGTTTATGTTGCCATGAAAAGTTTTTCCCATGAACTGTTTTTGTCTCCTAATGTGGCATGAGCAAAGATTATGTTGATGCCCCAAAGCAAAGTATAACTGGCATATATGATTTCTGTGTTTACTTTACAGGTCGCCAAGATGGTGAAAATTATGAAAGCTGGTAAAGTCGTACTGGTCCTTAGTGGCCGGTACGCTGGCAGAAAAGCCATTGTCATGAAAAATTATGATGATGGCACAACTGACAAACAATATGGCCATGCCCTTGTTGCTGGGATCGACAGATATCCCAGGAAAGTTCACAAAAGGATGGGCAAAGCTAAAATACACAAGCGTTCCAAGATTAAGCCTTTTGTCAAGGTAAAGAGTGCTTTCTTTTATAATTCTTCTGGTAGTAACATGTACCTCTTGAACAGTCAATTCCTTAAGCAAGATCATGATGTATCATGCCACAGAATCGCCTAGATGTTAAGAACTGATAATTACCTTCACTCTCTTTTTGACTGGGGTCAAATCGAGTGATATTCAACCTTTATTTCTGTCAGTCATTGTTCTGCTACTGTACTTCAAGTAGAATCTCCTCTAATGATCAATTCTTATGAATGCAACTCTTTATTTGTGTTCTAGATTTTGAATTATAATCACCTGATGCCCACAAGGTACACAGTTGATCTTCAACTTGAAAAAGTAACTCCCAAGGAATTGAAGGATCCAATGAAGAGGAAAAAAATAAGGTTCCAAACCAGAGTTAAATTTGAGGAAAGGTGAGTTGATTGTTCTCCATCATCTAACCCAATACTCCCTAACATTTTGTTGCACGTTTTGATGTGAGTTTCCCAGTTTATGATCAGTGGCTTCTTCCATACAGTTTGTTATGTTTACTGTGAACTTTGTGATTTCTATTTAGTATTCAACAGAAAATTCACGCATGCTGCTTCTAATATTGCTCTCCCTTACCAAAATGCAATTGATCAAATTGAAATAAGAATGCAAGTGGTGGTAACAGTTGAGTCAAGATTTCCTATTGGAATAGGGTGCATACCCTTGGAATGTAGATCTTACTACATATGCGATGAAATTTTCATTTTACTAAAATTATGACTTGTCTCTGATTGAAACAATTACCATCTTCTTGTAAAATTTTGAATCTTCATCCTTTATCTCTACTGTCTACAAGATTTCCGTTATCTTGAAGTTATTGCTTATGAAAAGTAATACGCTAAAATTTTTCTGTTCTAGGTACAAATCTGGAAAGAACAAATGGTTCTTCCAAAAACTTCGATTCTAATGTTTCTTTGAATAAATATTGATATGAAAAATTTAGTGTGTTATCTTATTGAGAAATAGATTTCACCTAAGCTGCATCCAGAGATCCAGAAGAATTTACTACAAATGTTCGAATTTACCGCACGTGGTATGAAGGTGCGCGTGTAACTTCTATGATTGTAGGTCAGTTGCTGATTGTTTACGTATGTTCAAATAGACAGCATAATCAAAACACTCATTGGATACATTAAGTGAAATCATTTTGGGATTTTCCAATTTCATACTGGGATTTTCTAATTTCATACTGTGATCGTATATTTGAGGAGTGTCGACTTTCTAATAGGAAAAAAATCTAAAATATTTGAGCGCACGACTACTTCAAAACTTGCATGAATAATGGAGAATAGATATCTAGTGCAATGGAGAGTATACAATTGTAGGACTAATATTTTGGACTCGTAATGTCTGCGGGAGTCTTGGAGGGCCTCAAATTTTGTGTAATCTGAGAGGCCGCCGATCTGAGATGCTATCATCAAATATCGACGGATGTCGGGCGTATGGATAAGGTATCTGTTTTAAAATCCCAGAATCCGCGCTTAGCTTTTGTCCATCGCATCGTCAGTGACGATTCGTCACGTGCAAACGGAGATTCGAATCTGCACGGTACATCATACGCACAAGTATATCTATATTCATCGGCATATAACCCAATCTAACCGCACCAAACATAATGAGCTATCAATCCAATGTGCGGCAGAGTACGGCACTCGTAACTTGCAAAGAAACAGTTATTTCCCGGTCAAGAGCTCTAAATTCTGTCGAGAGAGATGATACTAAGGCCAGTGTCGGCTTTCGTGATGATTTCTCCCATTGTCGATGGATCGGGATCATTGGGACACTGATTTGACCTACGGCGAAAAGTCGCATAAGTCGGTCTCACCTGTCGCGAGTAGCGATTTTCGAGCTCTTCTCCGTTGAAAACATCAGTTTGACATGGAATAGATTGAAAACGTTCGTGTCTTGGCATATACCAGTCGGTGAGTGTGTTGATCCTGTTGATTATGGCCCTTTGCACCATGTTATGGCCTTGCACAAAGTATTCTAAATTTCTCACGTAACTATAAATAAGTATCTCAAGATTTTCCTGGGTTCTTTCATCAATTCTTTCTTTCATATGCACCAGAGATTTACGGTATCCTCTTGAGTTAGTGTAATATAAGTGGTACTGAATATTGATGAAGTGCATGACTCCTTCTTTGATTTCAGATAAAATGTCAGGTATTGGGAAAGGCAGAGGCAGAGGTTTTGTGGAAGCTCCCTTGCGAAGACCTGGTCAGCCGCTAGTGACAAAATTCAATGACCTCATCAATTTGATAGACAACCTAGATATTGAGGACTTGAGCTGCCAAAGTAAAGTTGATCACCTAGTTCAAAACATAAATGATTCCATTAAGAATAACTCACTGGAGTAAGTAGCAGCTTTATTCTACTTTCTCAATTCAACACCTGTTCTTATCAGTAATTTTTGGAATCACCAGGGAAGTGTTTGATGATTTTCATAAGCGAGCACTGGAAGATAGACTATTTGGAACAAAGCTAGCCATTGCTCTGTGCGATCGCAGGGTACAGTCTCTGGATAGCTTCAGAAAAATAATGTTACAGACGCTCCAAAAAGATTTTGAAGGTATGTATATGCTGCCAAGAAAGTATTGAACAAAAGTTCAAGATTCATTGATTCACTCCAATGACTGAATTTTTTTTCAGAGCGGGAGGAGATAAAAAAAAAGAATGTCTTACATTTCCGAAATGCAATTTCATTGCTGGGTGAAGTTTGTAACACTTATAAGATAAATGGTAAGCCCCTAGGAATATTGGAACCAGCCCTCATTCAATATTTTGATCTGCTTTTGGAAGACGCAGAGGAAGAAGATGTTGAACTTGTGCTCAGCCAGGTGCGAGTAATTGCAGATTAGATTATAAGTTTATGAACTACTGTCATGAAATTTTGATAATTCTTTGGTTTTTTCTATGTTTCTAATTTCCACTCTGTCTTTTTGAATTTTCTTCCAAGTATTTCATGTAAATCCCAATCATATGTTGTATTGAGCCAAACGTCTATCATGACACTTTGCATTTTAGAAATTTTGAGTATATTTCCTCAATGCTTTTTGACAAAAAGACTCATCACTGTGCAGAATATTAATTATGAACCTTATGGGGTAATTTACCAACTCTTAATCAATATTATAGATTCTGCTGAATGGTAAAAGTGCTAGCGAACTATGTCCAACAGAGCTAAGTGCTTTAATGAACAAAATCAGAAAGGTTCTGATAAAACGCAATCTGAGTGCCAAGTCTCGGGGGTTGTTGTTATTCTCTATTGATTTGGCTCATCAAAATTTTCAACCCATCTCTGGAACTCTTCTAGAATTTTACACAAATGAGCTGGGACTTAAAACACTAGCAGACATTCAACGTCTTGAAGGAGAGTTCCTGAAAAAAAAATCTATCAATGATGCCCCAAGTAATAACATTTTGATCTTTCATTCAATTCTGCCTAATTCCATGATTAATGAATAATAATTTAATTTCTTAGATAACTCATTGCAGTCTGGTGTCAAATCTCGAAATGACTGCCCACCTAGTCCACAAGACCGAAATGTTCCTCTTCATGGACTTAGATCAGCAAATCAAAACAGACCATCTGGGCCAACCTTGCATGAGAAGAGTCCACCAAGTATTGGTGGTGATAGACCACCTGTGCCACGTGCAATTAGAGGGGCTGGAGCTGGAGATGCAATGAAAGACAAGAATACCAAAAAATCGCCTAGAGGTAAAAAAGATAAACTCACTGATGACCAAATATGGTCTTCGAAACAGAATACTAGCAGCAAAGTATGGGGCCATGATGATCGCTTTGATAAAGATTACTGAATTTGACGGGGAAACGCGTGTATATACAGTCAACTATACATTGGCAAGTGTGAATGAAGAAAAAGTTTTGATCCTACCTTAGTATTTGATGTCTGAGTGAAACTCTCAAATAGCCATTGTAAGGTCTGTGGCTCAGTTTTTAATAATCGAAACTCATCTATGAAGTGGAATGTTTGGGCATTACATGCTCCATAGACTATTACAATTTTGTAATGTTTACAATTTTGCATGAATTTTCTACAATTTACACGGACTCTTTTGTGATTAGAATGTAGTTTAGGATGTCACATACCTGATGAATTTTTCATCAGATTAATGAGAAATGAAGTGAGTCTTTTTATTTCATTGGAGAGTATTGTAACATCTCAGACAGTTTTTACCTTGGGACTGAAAATGAAATATCTAATGAATTATAGAACCAATAATTCGAAAAACTTGTTCTGTTCTTGTAATTGTATATTTGGAGATCCAAAATTATTGTTTTAGTACATGAACAATATGGTGTGAGTTACAATGAAATTTTAATGAACTCTTGTCAAAATGTTCTGTATTATCATAAATAATTCATGTCTACCTGTACTGTAATGTAATGATGTGAGAATGGAATCAAGATGGAATGATATGATAAACTAAGATTATTCACATGGTAATTGAAACGTATCAAGTTAGTATTGAGACATTTCTCATAAATATAATTGAGAAGTGTTGAGAAATAAATTTTTATTGGTGAATTTTACATTTAAAATTTTTCAAACCCAAAATACGAAATTCCCACTGTTATACATATATAATTCGATCAATCATTCCACGGAAGTTCAGCAGTTGATTGAAGCGTAGGAAAAAGAGCACCCATGGGTGCTGATTTTTTTGTGCACAAGACATTGAATGGTTTTTCTCTGAGCGAGGACGGCTAAAATAAATTACATACTCCCCTCACCCACGGGCACGGGGCACTCCACGGGTGGTGTTATCACGTGTAACTTGCAATCTCCCACTCTATTTCCTTCCATATGACTTCCGTCATCTGTGATGAATATATATAGGTATGATGTACCCAAATACATGCTTACCACTGCGGTTGCAAAGCGATGATCGCGCGGCAGATAGATATAGGAGGGGTACTATCTTTGTTTATCTCACGTGCTGCCGTGCGCATGGCAAATGTCCATTGAGGCTTGAGGCTCAATGATCGAGCACAGCTGATCAGTACCTAGGTGGTTTTCTGTGTTTTCTGTATGGTACTGAGTCGTTGGTCGTCCAGCCGAGCTTTTTGGACGGATCCATTTCAGAAATCGAGTAGCTTTTACAAGTATGAGTTTTTATGGTGAGTTCTTGGGTTTCGCGTAATCTTTCTTTATATATAGCTTCATGTGGGAAGCCTAATAGCGCTGCAAGCAACCGCCACGATTATAATATATCACAAAGAATTTCTGGTTCTAACTTTGGCTGAAAAAAAGCATCCATGAATTCGAGATTCTTAGATAATGATCAACTATAAGTGGAATTGTAATCTGGACCTCGAATTTCCTTCAAGGATCGATTCACGTTTTAAAATAATGAATAAGTGATTCTGACCAAGAATGCCACGATCATCATCTATATTCTACATTATTGATTTGGTTTTCCTAACCTCGTGCATTCCGTGTTTACACCACGTCCATGCTTCACACAGCACAGCCGTCTCAATCCCACGCAATGCCAATCGTCTATTGCCAACTACGATGAGGGTGGCGAATTGGCGATTTGACGTGTAGTATAAAGTCTGTCTGCTCTCCGAAACCTTTTGTAATCAATAAGACAGACGACTCTTCTCTATATATGCTTAATTACTTGCTTTGTTGACGACTTGCTTAGTATTGTGACTGCTATCGTTTTCTTCAATTAATTTTCAACCAAATCAAATTAGCTGGTAAATAGCCCAAAGAGCATCCTTGACGGAAATCATTAGAAACATCGTCGTATATTTTTGGTGCAGCATTGGATCAATTAAGAAATCATACAACCTTCCAATTAATCATCAGCTGTGAAGTAGCAAAATAATTCTTGTTGTTATGGCAGTGAAACACGTTCTGATGTGAGATTTGAAAAAACTTGGCTCACCTGACTCTTGTAAAGTAAAAAGAAAACAACCACATTTGTGAATGTGTTCCTGATGCCAAGTGTGAGTAACTTCAATGATAACAGATGATTTTGGAATTTTATCTGGAAACTCGCTCGTTTCCTGCAATGAACATGTGAATTTGAATCTTAATTCTATGCAACTACTAGAGGAAGACTAGCATCCCTATCCTTACAGCTTTGTATTGAGGAGTACTTCATCACATAATTTTCAATTGGGAATTTTCATGGTGGGTGGCTTATGGGGAGATTTGGGATGACAAGTGTTTCTAGAACTTCAGTGGTCCGAGTTCTATACAGATGTATGTACATTACATGTACCTGTCAATTAATTTCCCTTTTACACTTCTGTTGCAGTTGGTGTGGGATAAGGGTGTAGTGTTTCAAGCTTGAGTGACCAATAGATATAGACCTTCTGGAATAGCAAGTTTTCTTCAATATCAATGACATCTCTCTTGACATGTCATACACTGAACTGGAGCAGGGGTATCAGGTAAAGAAAATTTTAATGATGAGCTACATTTATTCTTATTCAATGGCATTCAGAATTGCTTGTTGTACAACTGTTGGAAATGAGGAAATTCCCTCTCCTAATATCATTTGATCTTGATGCAAGGACCTGGTTGCGAAGCTCATGAATCTCATGTTTTATTTAGGGATTACGGAGTGCAACAAATCAGCCTGTCTTTTATGTAGGTGATCTTGGTGGAGTTCAGCAAGGTTTAGTAGGTCCAGGTGGTTCATCTCTGTACGGTGCTTCCAATAGGGTAAGCAAAATTTTTCCAATAATGATTAATTGAAGCTCCCAAACAGTTGCACTCCAGATTAAATAACAGGAAATGATGATTTTTTGGTAAAATCTTGAAAGGGCGCCAAATATTGTCGACCAGTCACGGAAAATTATGGAAAATAGAACCACTTCGCTATCATCATCAAGAGATCTATGTTTCATTGATTATGATGTTGATGGAGTGGAGCCTTACTGGCTCCAGTTCATGGTAATATTCTAATGCTTGATCATGCTTTTTTGTCATGTGAAACATTCTGTGTGAAATGGGATGGCTTTCTCCCTTGTTTTAATCCTCCATAGAAACGAATGCAACGTAAAAAAGATGTTTCTTGCATGTTTTTAAAGAATATTTTTACTAACCTGATCATCTCTCATCAGTCAGTCTTGCGCAAAATAAGCTCTCGGGTTTCTAAAACCGTTTGATTATGCATCCAGCATTCCTGCTATGATCTGTAATCATAAAAATTATCCCTTTGGAAAAGTGGCTGAAAAATTGAAAAATTCTCTGCCCATCGATTCAAGCCTAATAAAAAAAATGTTGATTCAAGCAACGAGTGACGAGGTCACGATTATATACGATATACGATTAACTGGCATTTCCGGACAGGGCATAGCGAAAACATGCAGAGCTTAGGGGTGTATGTGAATTTCGAATGAGTGGTGTTTTTAATAGAATTGATCCTTACAAGACGCTTACATGGTACAGGAATCCCTCCGTATTCGCGGACTTTTATTCGCGGTTTTGGTTATCCGCGATTGGCCAATTGCAGCACTCCCTCCGTATTCGCGGTCCTTGGCCTTGGTTATTCGCGAATTTGATTCCGGACGGAACGATAGTATCGATTTTCTGATCACGATAAGTCTCCAGTTCACTGCTCAAATTCGTACTCACTAATTTGTGAATGAGTGTAGTTGCCATGGCAATGATAATCGCAACTCGCGTCAACTTCACATCAATATCTTTGTATGTTTTTATTTACATTGCTAACTCTGATACTCTGGTGTATTTTATACTATTTTATAAGAGATATTTCGACAAGTTCACGAAAGAATGACCCCAAATCAGAAGAAACCTTCAGAGAAAAGTTGTAAAAGGAAGAAAGAAGTGATGAATATCGGTGAAAAATGCAAAATTTTGGAGATGCTGAAAAAAGAGAATTGCAGATGTATTACGATCTCATTGAAAAAATTATGGAATTTGATCCCGTAGTCACTCGGAGTTCAAATATCAAACACGGATCCGGAGCATTGCTAGTCCGCTATCCCCCTACAGAGATTTGTATAGAGATACTTGTAGGCGTGTAAGACAATCAAAATTAACTGATTCCTTCCAAAAATAGCGATGGTTACATCTTTTATAATCGATTTGTAGCTTCACTTGTACGAAGAGGAATAAATTCTGAACATGGTCCGGAAGATTGAGCTTCTTCTGTGAGCTTGTGACGTAACCCCTAATTTCCCATAAGAGCAATGTCTTTTTATTCGCGGTACTTTGCTCATACTTATCTCCGCGAATACGGAGGGATCCCTGTACTTGTTTCGAAAAGAGTGACACGGGAGGTGGAAGCTTCCGGGGCTGTGGTAAGTGGTGCATTCTCGGAACGAAGACTGCACAGTAGGAAGAGATGTATTATTCCTGCCATTATACGATTTCGCATACTCGGATTTAACGATGATTCTTGTTCCTATGCAGGTGCTTTTAGGGCCTTGAGTCATTCGAGTGCATGCAGTTTGTTTCGGGACTCTTTCGGCTGTATCGCAACTATTCCGAAGCGCGATTTTTCGCTCGCGACAAAGAGGTCATTGGCTCATTCTTATTATAATGTGCAGAACTGTGCTGCACTCCAACATCGTTGCTAGTCCAATTTTCGGAGGTACAGACATCCGCCGTAGCTTCCACGCTCGAAATTTTGGTCTCGCGACCGCATATACATATAATAGTCAGGTTTGCGTGCAAGCTACAAGCTCGCCACGCACATGTTTCGCGGGCTTCCGCTATTATATTGAGAAGAATCGGAACCCACTATGACGATCGCGTAAAACAACAGTCGCGGACGCAAACGTATGATATTATGTAAGGGTGTCCCTCGCGTGCGATACCTATATATAACATATAACACGCATCATCAAATCATCGCGCGCGAAATGCACCGCGAGTCTCTAATTGTGTGAACGTGTTGGCTCAGTTTTTGCCTCGCGGCATAGATAATAAAAGGAATAGCGGCAACGACGCGGTGCGCGAAATTCAGCCAATCGATTCAAAGCCGCTAGTAGAATTCGGGCGCGCGAATCGCCAACATCTCTCTCGCGTCTCGGCATTTTTCCGGATGTGAATGATCCTGTGGGAATGATTTTCAGTCCTTGCGATATTTTTGTGGTGCTGTGCCATCGATATTGTGACTGCGACAGCGGTGTCTCGAAAGCTCGATTTCGGAATTGTGCCGTCGGAGCCGCGGAGATGGGAATTTCTTGTTGTCCGCGAGGACGGTTATCTGGATGATGTGCTTGCAGATACGCCAAATCTCGCCGCGTATCCGTTCCGATAGCGCGCGTAATCAGCCGCGCTATCTGCGATAAACTCGCAGTCATTCGCAGTTTCAGTGGTCGCGGATCGGCTTGGAGACCAGTAGAGGATCGGTTCCAGGCTCTGCACGACTTTGTGTACAATTTTTTTGCATCGACCAGAAAAAGCGCGTTGCTCATACTTTGACCGATCGTATATCTCATTAGCGCTTTAATTTTCGTGCGCGTTCTAACAGTGAGTGATTACATCGTGCATGAAGATGAATGCTCGTCGCCGGATGATTGACACACATCCCAGATAGCCCGGGCGCGATGGAGTGGTCTTGGTGGAAAGATTGGTGGCGGCTCAAACGCCGGCGATCCAGAAACGACAACAACGGCGTCAGTGACGGAGACGACGAAGATGCACCGGACCCGGACTCCATGCCCGATTTCGACGCCTGCTGTTACTGCAACGACTGCCTCGTACGCAAACGCTTCCCGATGATTCCCCGACTAAAACACGCACCTTTATTGTAAAAATCGTTCATCGTTCGGATTGAAGATTGTCTTTGTCAAAATTGCAAAGATCCGCGAGACTCGGCGTATCCAATTCAGATGATGGCCGATCTAATGAATTGCTTGCCGCGCAGGTTTCCCGGAGTCAACAATGGAAAGAACAGAATTGCGAGTCTGTTTGGAAACAATGCTTATCGCTCAGCTGAATATTACGTTATCGCTTATGCAATCGCAGTTGTATTCGCTCGCGTGGATAAAAATTCATTCTCATCGCAAGCTCGCTTTTCTCTCCCTCGTAACTTTCAAATCTCTGTTTGGAGAAAAAGCTCCGAATAGCGCGACGCAAGTGGATCGAAAATACGCGTTCCAGTTATAAATAAAATTCTCTCGATGGGATGAAACAGTCACTGCGCACGTGGTTTTGCAAAATAATAAACAATGCGTGTCTGTGCTGTGAAATGACCTTGCGCTATTTGAGTCATCGTGGCTGGAAATGTGCGAAAGGTATACCAGATATTCTCCTCGTTGTGTGATTATCCATCGGTAACCGACTAGCTCGATCAAACCTGAATTCTCATTTCGACCCTCTCCTCGTCGCGTCTTTTTGAACTTAATTCAACTACTGTTGCATGTGTATTATGATCCCTGGGTTGCTGATATATTGCAGTTGGGGAACGCTCAGTGACAGCTCCGATACACATTTCGCGAGAATTCCTCTCTGGTCTGTGAAAAAAGGCTTTAGAAAGCCGTTGATGATGACCAAATGATTCTATTTGATGAGAGGAACGAAAAATGAGAAAAAAAAATTTAAGAACCAGTTACCTGATTCGATTTGAAACAATGCTATACCTCCATCGCCGGGAAAGTTTTATTCCAAATGGTAAATAAATATTGATGGAGAATGCCCGTGCACCGTATCGAAGAACTTGGGCCCCGAAACTCGAGTGAAATCGAATCGTGCACACGCATCAACACTATTTGCGACATTCTTGGCTCGCTCCCTCTTGAATCGACAAACAAACTCACCTTATCGATGCGCATCGTTGCTTTCGAATAATTTCCTAGATTAAAATAGCTTCTTCTTCGATGCTTCATTCGAGTAATTACTTTGGACGCTCAAAATACTTATACTTGGTCCAATAAAAGCACAACAGGTCGTGCTAATGTGAGATCGTGCATCCCACGTCGTCTTTTGTAATTTCTGATGATGAAATAGTAAACACGAAAGAATCATGCCCATTTGAGAATTTTGAGCTGTACCTTGTTGTTTTTCTATAAATAATTTTTGACCACCAATCTTGGTCTGGCTTTCTTGTTTGTTTGTTTGTTTGTTTGCCTCTTACCAACATTACCAGCATTACATCTTCGGCATCGATCTATTGAAATTTTCTGCTGTACTTTCACACTTGGTTGATTTCGAAGGAGCTCCATCAGCTCCCACGGTATTTGAACAATTCAAGTCAAGAAGGAACAGTAAAATAGAACTTTCTTTTAATTCTCAAGGTGAATTGGTTAACAACCTGGAATTGTAGGTTCTTAAGAATCCAAATTGACCGTGTGCCTGGGTGGGTTTAGTCTTGTGCCGCTCCGAAAATCATCGCGAGTGCGAGACAGCGAGATTTCCTTCAATTATTCACTTCCAACTTGATGATTATATTAGAACCGGAGGA
This sequence comes from Eretmocerus hayati, assembly GCA_029851415.1. Taxonomy (NCBI): domain Eukaryota; kingdom Metazoa; phylum Arthropoda; class Insecta; order Hymenoptera; family Aphelinidae; genus Eretmocerus; species Eretmocerus hayati. The sequence goes on along the minus strand of CM056742.1, from coordinate 190,690,787 downwards.
ATGATTGAAAACGATCATAGAGTTTTCTCGGATATATCTCAGAGCTTTCCCCGTCTTCATATAGAGCCCACCCTGGTGCCTCAATCTTTGTATGGGCTGAATGCAACGAGTAAACTGACTGTGACAAGTTTTACCCCGAGTTTTGATGGCTCACAACCTTATCACTGAACAATTTTACTTTCAATTTTCAAAGATTCTGCATTACTTTTTTACATTCATTTAAGCAATTTCAATCTCGTTTGAGATTATTTTTATGATTTAGTGGGTACATTCATATCAATACATTATGGTTGATAAACTCAAATTCGGTGCATACAGTTCTTAGATCTATATTGAGATGTTGCATTCTTTCAAATACAGAAGGAGTCCTTTGCATATTTCGGGGGTGAGTTTACTATGAGAAGATCTACTTGCAGAGGTAAATACACGTCCAGGCTCCTAAGTTTTCGTACGAATACTGGTCTCTGAGCATTATACAACGGGCAATGCCACAGGACCTGGTTTATATCTTTTGAAGAACAGCCGCACTCGGAACTCGAATCTGTTACAAAACCGATGTGAGCTAGAGAAGCTTTTAAAGCATGAAGGCTAGAACGGTATCTGTTGATTGTACTCCCTATTTTCCTTGAGAGTTCCAAGCCCGTACACTAAGACCTATTGGATTTGTCGAAGAATCGTTCAAAGTGCTCAATTCCCTTCTGAGAATCATCTCGAATCAATTGTGCTCTCTTGTGCTGAAATTTTAGCAGAAAGTCTGGAATATGTGAATGGAATTTTGTATATTACCGTTGTAGCCATCATGCTTGCTTCTGCACTCTGGCATTACTTAATAACTTTGCGTACATCGTGATTGTGACTATAATTGATAATGATCTATCATTTTTTCGATTTCCTAATGAATGAAAGACTCTGTCACGAGTGGGCCTCTTATCGCGTCTTCATTGTTGAAGTGGGGTTTTGATAAAATGAGATTGATTCGAAGCGCGATTTCCCATTAATCTCAATCTCTTGACGCCTTCGGTGGGGAGCATATGCTCAATCAGCGGCTATAATGAGGAGAAATTAAGCGGTTACTTCATCACATCGTGAATCCAGAAATTGTGTGCTTTCACATGCTTTTCATATTCAGAAAACGCGAGTTAGCCCAAAACCACGACGTTGCCTCGATGTGTGTCTGAATAGAGTTCGAGTGATCGCAGTGTCTCAGTCTGGTTCTGATGTTTGTTTTGAATTTTCTATCGCGGTACTCGTTTGGTGTGAGGATCTTTCTTTTTTTTAGAATTTTCGAGAACTACAATTTGAATTCAAATAGAGCCATAAATTCATCTTTTTATCCGAGCATCCTTGGACTTGGCTTTCGACGTGCTCCAAGGCCCATCAGTTGATGTTTGCCCCAAACTGTCCAGTGTTCAGCTTAAAGTCAATAAGAGATCAGTGAGATGACAAATGAGTTTTACGAGATCAGTAAAACTCGACCGAAATCCAGTAGGTTGGTTCACTGATTTCTTGCTATGTTAAGCGAGTATCGGATAATCTGTCCCAAGTTCTGAATCAGGTACAGGATCTATTTACTAGATAGATAGATGTGCTAATTTTTCACACAGTTGATGGAACGTGTAACACAGTCACGCAGTTGCTGGTATTCGACTAATTATAGAATATTTCTCATCTGAGCTGTAATTGAGGTGCAAAGTTTTGATGCTATAAAGTTGTAGGGTCGTAAAAGGTATTGCTCAATTCGCCAGTGACATCGTGGTTCGAGATACCCTTGGAAATTGAGCAACTGTATTCTGTGCTCAACTACCTATAACCCTTGCGTATTCACCTAGACAATTTGGTTCCAAATGTTGCGAATGAGCCGATCATACGCGGGCTGGAGTCAGAATTGGATATCAATGCGGGGATTGTCTATACTATTGCAGGGCGAACTGTCCGATGGCGGCAACGATGACGGCTGCATGGGAGGGAGCGATTTCGAAGGCGAAGGCAAGCAAGTGCTGGTGGGAATATGCGCCATGGCCAAGAAATCGCAGAGCAAGCCCATGAAAGAGATCCTCACGAGACTCGAGGAGTTTGAGTACCTCAAAATACTGGTATTCGCCGAGGAAGTTATCCTGAAAGTGAGAGCGCCTAGAACTTAATCTCAAATTTCACTCGTTTGATGACACATTATCTGATTGCCAATCAATGACTGCGGTGATTTCACTTGCCCTAGGAATCCGTCGAAGACTGGCCGATAGTCGACTGTTTGATTAGCTTCCACAGTAAAGGCTTTCCACTCGATAAAGCCATACAATATGCGAGCTTGCGCAACCCATTCATCATAAATAACCTTCCCATGCAGTATGACATCCAGGTAGAGTATCGAGTCACAGTCCACACTGCAAATTTCTACTCGTTCATGTGAGTGATTGATAATTTTTTGTCAACAGGATCGAAGAAAGGTCTATTCGATCCTCGAAGGTGAGGGAATTGAAATTCCCAGGTACGCTGTTTTGGACAGAGACTCCGCGGATCCCAAGTGTAAGTCAGATTGAGAATATTTTTCGTCATATGATGTCTGTTTGAGTCTGTGAACGACCGCTTTTTCATGCCGGCACATAAAAAATTCCTCTGATTCAGGCTTTGATTGTAACTTTTAGCGAAAATCTTCATACTCACTTTGTTATGTTTGAGAGTTCTGACATACTGCGAAATGATGTATAAATTTCATGTGGCGTATCCTATTATCCATAATATCTCAATGAATCAGTTGCTTTTCTGACAAACGATATGGAGATATATGTGAATCTCTCTCACATCGTCACAAATTGTCCAACACTTGAGATACCTATCGCAAATGCGGAAAACGTGAATGTAGAAGTAGAAGTAGGAGTCGGAGAAAATTTATTCAACCGTGGACTCGTGGTCCAATGTAGTCGTGGCTACGGGCAATACAGTCATTGTGTAAATGAAAGGACTAACCCGTTTCTCGGCCTCCATGACTCCCGAGTAATCGTACAAAGATCAACTGGAATATAAAAATCGATTAAAAAGTAAGTCAAAAGAAAAGAAGAGAGAAGAAATGAATTTCTTTAATAATATTGTACAATTAATATTTCCCTCAGAAATATTCCCTATCTTGAGTTTTTGGACTATTCGTTTAACAATAGTTTGTTTATACATGCGTGTTCCATTGCGATGCGCGACGAAATCGACCAGGCTAAAAGGTTACACATGTTTATTCTTCTTTCAACACTTTCATCAATCTTGGGAAGAACCGCCCAACAAGTGAAGAAAAAGGTTTGGTTTTAAATACCGGTCGCTCGTAGCTGTGTCTCACGTCATCAGGCAACTTGTTCCACTGAGTAATCGCCTAAATTACGAATGAATTTCTATAGATGGTCCTATAATGTGTAATGTCTTCTCTCTTCCATCATCTATTTCTCCCCCACGATGACTCTCGAGTGAACATTTTGAGTTGGTTCCAACTTCGAAACAAAATCACCAGAAGGTATACACTCTCTGAACGTGGTCTGGCCTTCCATTACAGCGAAAATTATCCCCAAATGGAAACTTTCTCTTGAAAAAAAAATCAGTAATTTGATTTGCAGTCGCACCGAACTGGGGAGAAGCCTTGTTTTCAATAATGCGAAAAGATCATTCCTTGGGTAGTGGCGAGGAGCGTCGTGGCGCGCAACGTTGCATGGCTGTGTCGTTTGAATGTTCTGATCATGATGTTCGAAGATCAAAGATGATATTTCAGATCACGAATTGGTCGAGTCGGAGGATCACGTGGAAGTGAACGGGGTGACGTTCAACAAGCCTTTCGTGGAGAAGCCCGTCTCGGCGGAGGACCACAACATCTACATCTACTACCCGACCTCCGCTGGCGGAGGCAGTCAGAGGCTCTTCAGAAAGGTACCTACCATCTCGGTGCACTCGGCCGTATAAGCTCGGCGAATCGGTCCCCCGGGGCAGCCAACCGCTCTCGACGAAAAAGGCTCGATCTAACTGGAGAAATCGATTTTGCGCAGATCGGCAGCCGGAGCAGCGTCTACTCGCCAGAGTCTCGGGTGCGCAAGACCGGATCGTACATCTACGAGGACTTTATGCCGACGGACGGCACGGACGTCAAGGTGTACACCGTCGGCCCGGACTACGCTCACGCCGAGGCCCGCAAAAGCCCGGCCCTCGACGGCAAGGTCGAGCGCGACTCCGAGGGCAAGGAGATACGATACCCCGTCATCCTCAGCAACGCCGAGAAGCTCATCAGCCGCAAGGTCTGCCTCGCCTTCAAGCAGACCGTCTGCGGATTCGATCTGCTCAGGTGCGTTGAATCCCGATTTTCGGCAATTGTCAAAGGTAATTTGTCGAAAATAGGCTCGCTCTCGTTATCGTTGGCCAATGCGGATAATGACGGCGAGCAAAATCCATAGCAATTTGTTCATGGGTCGAAGTGTGAGAGAATCCTCGAATTGAATTCCTTTCGCGCGGTAAACGTGAGCTGCCTCGACGTGAGCTTATCGACAATGTCACTCGACACCGCTCTCGCATTTCTTGAATGCGCTTCACCGCCGCTTGGTTTTGTATACTGGTTCAGCCCCGGTCGGCCTCAGTCAACACTTACATCTCATTCCAAGCCCATATCGTCGTTGAGTTGCTTCAATTTTTAGGGCCAACGGCAAGTCTTTCGTGTGCGACGTTAACGGATTCAGCTTCGTGAAAAATTCCAACAAGTACTACGATGACTGCGCCAAGATCCTGGGTAACATGATCCTGAGGGAGCTTGCACCGACTCTGCACATTCCATGGAGCGTACCTTTCCAGTTGGACGATCCGCCTATTGTGCCCACCACTTTCGGTAAAATGTGAGTTCTGACCAATTCGTTACTCCAAACTTCTCTTCTCTGGTTGGTTTCGAGATAATTCATCAAAAGGGTAATTAGTCAGTGTCTCGTGAGCTACTTTTCTCTCTCTCAGCACGTGATAATCGTGAATGAATCAGGCTCTGAATGTGTAAAAATTCTGATTGGACGAAGACTTCTGTATCAAAAACATTTATGATTTAATATCGAGTAGACGAGACACGTTGATCTTTTTTATGTTTCCACTGTCCACTTATTGGTTCCCAATATATTTTGCAACTGGAATGATGATTAACTCATTCTAGTTCGAGGTTAACCCGCTCACTATGGACCCCACTTCACAGAACCAGAAAAATTGTTTGATTAGAAGAAGCTTGATTACTAGCTGTAACATGACAAAAAAAAGGCAAAACTAGAATTTTGGAAATTTTCGATTTTATCCATTTTCTACAAAATGGAATCATATAGAGACTTCATTAGCGTCGAAATACATTACTGGCATCGTCACAGATTTTTGAGAATTTTTCCAAACTTTCATGATGTGTCCAAGTAAAACTAATATCGGCTCTTGGTCATGTCCACACTTGGGGAAATTTCAAGTGAGCGGGTTAATTGCGCATTTCCAGACTCCTTTGAGTTCGTTTTCACAGAAAAATTAACAAGTGTTCTCAAGCAAACCTGATGATTCAATTTTTTTTCAGGATGGAATTACGGTGCGTTGTTGCAGTCATAAGACACGGGGACCGGACGCCGAAACAAAAAATGAAAGTTGAAGTACGGCATCCGAAGTAAGTCCACACTGATTCTATGTAGAATTGTTTCTCATTGCTCGTCACGTCGAAAAAAAACAAGCCATCACGGAAATTTTCGAAGCCAAAATTTGTATCCAGTAATTTAAATCTGATTATTCACTTTGAGGCTGACATATTTGGCTGTAGATTGGAGCATCTATACTTTGATAGCTAAAACGTTGCTTTGATGTGCAACAGCTAAGACATAGCTGACGGATGTACACTTAAACGGCAAAAATGATTCATTCGTTGGCTTTTTCTTTTATATTCCAGATTTTTTGAAATCTTCGCAAAGTATGACGGATACAAGCATGGCCACATTAAGCTCAAACGTCCGAAGCAGTTGCAAGAAATTCTGGATACTGCAAGAAGTTTGCTATCAGAGATCCAACACAGAGCAGCGGGTCCTGAGCTAGAGGAGAAACAAGGCAAACTCGAGCAACTCAAGAGTGTTCTAGAAATGTCGGTGACAACATATTTTTTCATTATTTAATGATATTTGAGAACTCTTGTTGTGAGTCAATACAATTTTCTAGGTATGGCCATTTCTCAGGAATCAATCGCAAAGTGCAGATGAAGTATCAACCTCGAGGACGACCCAGAGGAAGTTCTTCGGACGACGGCAATAGCAGTATTTAATCATTGCATATACTCATTATCGATCCTCTATCCTTGAATATTTATATTCTCTTATGTAGACTACCGATTAAGGGTTTGTATGTATACACCTAAAAGTGAGGAGTCCTAATTAGAAAATTCTATTCCTTTGGCGTCGTTGGTCCAAAGCGATTTGAACTTAGCTTAGTTTGTTGCTTTTTTCACGGAGTTCAAAGAGTTCTTGGTTCTTTTTTTTTCTTGGGGCACTACAGTATATCAATAGGTCAGGTCAAATCCTTGGGTAAATTCGTGAAAATTGGGTCAACACTCGGAGCACTGCGAGTTAGATGTGAGTGGATGAATCTAATGACTCGAAAAACATCTGAAAGTGGAAGTCAAGAAGTTCAAAACCCATTTTCATCATTCTAACCTAAAAAGGCCGCATCCAAATGCGGTTTTAGGGTTCTCATAATGAAAAATCATTATTGCTCTGTGGTCGCAGGCCCATTTCGGGCGCGGAGGACTTATTTTCCTCGCTTCGCTCGGAAAATAAACTGTCCTAGCGCCCGAACTGGGCGTACGCGCCCAGGGCAATAATGTACTATTATAAGAGATCTTCTAGGTTGTTGCCTCAATCATTTTGATTCATTAACTCATATCTGACTTGCAGTGCTCTGACTGTTGATTTCACAAATAATGCACTCATAGTGCTCAATAAACCTTGCTGGAAAAACCGATAAGTTTGATCTTTCAACTTCTGAGTGTTCACCCAATTTTCGTAAATTTCCTCAAATTTTCGTCTTTGCCTTTCGAAATTTGACTGAAATAATCCTGTGCCACGCGGAGAACTATCCTAGAAAGTCCTTGAAGTACTTGGAAAAAAGCTACAAACTGAGCTGGGTTGATGTCATTTTGGACCAACAAGGCCAGAGGAATCGAATTTAGTATTTTGGACTTTTCATTTTTATGTGTATACAAACTTTTGACCGGTGGAGTATATGTGATTGGAATATACGTACGGTAGTGTCCGTAGCAGAGCAATACCATCAAATTCAAATTACGGCTTTTTTCATGTATAAATTAATCGAGTATGACGCAAATGCCATAATAGCGTCAATTCACTTCTGCTTTTACTCAATTTAAATCTTTCTCTTTATTTTCCCACTTCCGAATTTTTCAACTTCCCAAGGAATTGATCAACCCAGTTATCATGAATCGATTTATCAACAGTTACGGAACTGATTAATGATATGGATTTGTGCAGATCTGAGAGTTGTAGACTAATACTCATGCTTCTATTTTACTCAACAGACCGCCTTGGAGAGCCATCTCTGGTTCTTATATTGAAATGGGGAGGAGAACTCACACCAGCCGGAAGAATCCAAGCTGAAGAGCTGGGTCGGATATTCCGTTGCATGTATCCAGGTGGTCAAGGTAGACACCTTAGTGGTTCGTATCTTGAGCTCCTTTCGCTTCTTTTGCTGACGATGTAATTACTTTGATCCCGACTCAATCCGGCTATTTACTCTTGATGATGTCTTATTCAATAGGTATAATAATCGTCCTATTTTTTCAAATTTCTCTACAATTTGAGGAGTATGAGATCGGACTCTGAATCTGAAAATGTGATGGATATGATCATCATGATATTCTTACATCAGACGTTGATTCAATCCAAGATCTTCCTCTGCCACTATTAGAAATGGTCATCCTTACGTTGGTGTATTGAAAAACGTCTAGCAGAAGAAAGGGAGTAAGATAGTAGAAATGATTGAAACAAATGAATGGTCATTTCCGGCCGTGAGTTTTGGCTATTTGATGACTATTCATTTCACAATCTCTGATCTTATTTTGAAATGTTTGAAATTCATTCGTGACCTCCAAAAGTTGATATCTGTCAGTAGCTCTATGCTCGTGAATGAATATGGTAACTGCTTATGCACTTTGTCAAGTATTTTAGTTTGCCAGAGCTCACTGACTTTGAGCGTAATCTTAGAATATAAGCAATTTCTAAATCCATAAACTCGATGTTTTTCCATTGCAGAAATAATCCTACCTGCGCTCAATTCTTACAATCAACGCAAGGTTCCATATTTAGAGCATTATTGTTGAGACTCGTTGAAACTTTAAAAAAATTCCACTCTAGTCAAAATCCAGAGTCGTGATTGTTTAATTCACACGTGAGTTTCAGGTGCTCATACGATTTATTTCAAAATTGTATTTGAATGATTTTCAAACGTTACAGAATATTCAACTAGGAAATACCGGAAGGCCATATTTTTTTAACATTTTGAAATATTATTTCAGAGGAAGACTCAGAGATGTTACCAAATCACGGTAACTTTTTATCAGAATAATTTTTAGATTTTAGTTAGTTATGTGCAATCATGTGTTAATTTTTGCAAGTTTTGCCTGTATAACACGAGCAGAACACTCCTCATTTCATTGAAACACAACGTACCTACATTTTTGCTTTGACAATTGAGAATATCCATAATCTTTTAAATTTTCCTGAGTATGTTTCTATTGATTTTTCAAAAGTGTTTGACGCAAAATTCGAAGGAGTGATGTACTCACTCCTTCAATTCGTTGCTAATTGCTCCATTGTTCCAAATTCATGTTGTTTTTAGTTAGAAGTTGAGTAACACGTTCATTGTCGATCTTCACTATGGATACAATTCATCAATGATTCATTAACGTTCATCGCTGAGTCATTCATAAAATCGTCTGATTCATGGAGAAATTTGGTTGGAAAAATTTCCGTTGCATCTAGTTGGTACCTACTTATGCAAGAGGGACTGCCGACTGAGTACTAAATAGAAGGAAAGGGAGATCAGTAAACGTTCACTCAATCGCTCATCCTTTAATGTGACTGCACACGAGTGAATACGATTCCATCGAAAACATCCCATCCCGTTCTCTTTTGTTGCAAACTAGAGTTGATCAATGTCTTTTAATGTGCCTTTAGGGCCCCGACAGAAAGTGCGCATTTGCTCTTTTTCCCTCTTTTTTCCCCGTGGATGTAGCGCCATTGCGCGCCCGTGGCGGCGATTGCAACTACAGCGCCTATGCTTATACACGGGGGAAAAAGTGGAGAAAAGAGCATCGCGCACTTTCTGTCGAGGGCCTTATGAGCTGAAATCATCAAAAAGTTCGGATTCTTAGTCAAATAGATTGAGCTGATCCCAGAATTAGTTTATCTGTTGGAACTGCTAAAATTTGTTTTGCATACTCAAAAATAATCATTGAATCTGTACAAAAGGTGCAGCCAGAATGAGATGATCGATTCTCATAATACGTACTGTTGAGAATCAAAGTGGACTCTTGAAAAGTGCAAAAAGTTAGCTTGAAACATTCCTTAGTCTTGATGGATTCTAAGTTACGCTTTGCAAAATATTTTGTGTATACTCCATAGTGTTTTTGCCTTGAAAATCAATTATCGAATGGCTACCATTCATGATTTGGTTCTGAGATACCGTGGAGTGAATAAGTCTAAGAACTCGAATTATTCCACTTTCATTCTGAACACGACGTTGAATGTGCGCTCCCAGCCTAATGATCATTGGTGATCTTGAATTGCACTCAGCTAAAATCTACGTTCATATGATCCTCCTGTTTGAGCGAATTTTGAGATCAATCTTTCAAGGTTGAAAATCCGAACTCACTAGCCGAGTCAAGTAACTGGGGTCCGCCCGATCGGTCGTACGTGAGCGCGTTGTGCGTAGACAAGAGCTCGACGCGTCTCGATATCCTCACGCTCGACTCGGGCATACCTGATTCATCGACAACACTCGCTCCAAGAGGGCCATGAATGGTTTCACCTAATGTAATCGGATCGACAGGTGAATATGCTGGTGCGCAGGGACTGGGACTGCTCAGGTTGCACTCGACGTTCCGCCACGACCTCAAGATCTATGCGAGCGACGAGGGCAGGGTGCAGATGACCGCCGCGGCCTTCGCCAAGGGCTTGCTCGCGCTCGAGGGCGAGCTCACCCCAATCCTCGTGCAGATGGTCAAGAGCGCCAACACCAACGGGCTCCTCGATAACGATTGCGACAGCAGCAAGTACCAAAACATGTGGGTTCATTTGTCGATACTACCGAGTTTGTATTTAGGCAGGTTGCGAATCTCTGGTGACGGAAAATGCCTTTGTCTCACAGGGTAAAGAATCGGCTACACGAGCTGATGCAGCAGGACAAAGAGTTCACGCGCGAGGACAGAGAGCAGATTAATCCGACCAATGCGCTCAGTATAAACGCTGCTCTTGACTTTGTCAAAAATCCCGTCAGGTGCTGCCAGCACGTTCACCTGCTTATCCAGAAGCTCATGGACGTCGTGAGGATAAAGAAGGACGATCCCAAAACCAAAGGTGAGTCTCCTGTCAGCTCAAATCAGCTGAAACTTTGTTCCTTTCGCTACTACTGTCGTGAAGATAACTAACTGTGTAACGTCGGCCGTAGATGCGATTCTGTACCACGGTGAGACGTGGGAACTGATGGGTCGCCGTTGGGGCAAAATCGAAAAGGACTTTTGTACCAAGCAAAAGCGCTTCGACATATCCAAAATACCGGATATCTACGACTGTATCAAATACGACCTACAGCACAATAACCACACCCTGCAATTCGAACACGCCGAGGAACTCTACATTTATTCAAAATACCTTGCTGACATCGTCATACCTCAGGTTTGCCTAGCACATTTCAGTTTAGTTTCTGATCCCATCGTCTTTCTGCCTTTCCAACATCAATCATTGTATCACAGGAGTATGGGCTGACGGTGCAAGAAAAGTTGACGATTGGTCAAGGTATTTGCACTCCGCTTCTTAAAAAGATTCGCGCAGATCTTCAGAGGAACATTGAGGAGCCCGGCGAGGAGTCAGTCAATCGTCTCAATCCTAGGTAACTCGACGTGCAAACATGATTGATGCTCTACAACTTTGATCGTGGAATTTTTTAAAGCAGAATTAACCAAATTACAGGTATTCACACGGCGTGTCGAGTCCTGGCAGACACGTACGGACGAGACTGTACTTTACGAGCGAAAGTCACGTACACTCTCTTCTCACAGTTTTGCGTTATGGGGGCTTGATAGATGTGAGTTGAAGCAATAATAATCTCATATGTCCAGACTGTCTTTGCATCCGATATATTCGCATTTCTAAACTTTGGTTCATATTTGAAGAAGATGAAGCTACGTTAGATCTCTTGCGTGTCTTCTGAAATCTTGCCAAAGTGCATGTCTCAAATTTTTGAATTACAAATTGTGGTTTTCCATTATTTATATTGAATAATCGCTATCGTATACGGGATTTTGATCAAATCTATTCGAACTGACGAGGAGAGCATCAGGTTTGCGGAACACGGATCTCGATGAGACTCTGGGAATCATCTTGTTTTGGTAAAAAATGAGGGTATCTCCACGGGTTGAGTCCAATGGATCTCCTATCCCCAGATACAGCTATGGAGATTAACCTTGTCCATATAGGCCCATGTTAAAAAGACACATGTATAGATATAATGATAATAGTAATGCTAATAATAATGCTCCATAGCTGCATCTCGGGAGGCCCATGAGACTTAACCCTTGGAGATACCTTCATTTTTCACCAAAACAAGATGATTCCCAGAGTTCCATCGCAATCCGTGTTTCGCAGACCCTGATGCTCTCTTTGTGAGTATACCTCGCGGGCCTTGATTGTGGAAAGATTTAGTTGAGATTTGATTCCGAGAATGACAGAATTCACTAGAAGATATAATTCTGAATTCAAAGATTACATGTCAGTTTTTAATCGTTAACTTTTCACCAGATCATGAGTGATGAGCAGTGGAGACGAGCGATGGAATACGTTAGTATGGTTTCGGAACTGAATTACATGTCACAAATTGTTGTGATGCTGTATGAAGATCCGACCAAGGACCCAAGCAGCGAAGAACGATTCCACGTCGAATTACATTTTAGCCCCGGTGTCAATTGTTGTGTCCAAAAAAATTTGCCTCCCGGACCTGGATTCCGCCCACATTCCCGCAATGAGAGTAGCCACAATCTCGTAAGACTTTATTTTATCCTCCTACGCATTTCTAAGATGAAAGCATAAGTAGATGAAGGCCTGTACATCTTCCTGCATAACCCACTCTTCTGTGTCAATTCTGCTCATCTACCCAAATCCGCCATCAACTTTGGGATGATTCATGTGGGATTCTTCTTCCGAAATGTCTCTCATGTGAAAGCTGTTAGTCATAGTACAAAGTATATAGTCATGACACGAGACATGAATATTTCTTGTGCCCAATTAAAATGAGTCGATCTAACTGAAAATTGTTTGCAATCTAAATTGACCATCACCGTTAATGCAACTTGCAGGGGGAAAGTGGTTCAGGTCAAGATAATTCTTCTCAATGTAGCACACGTATTGAAGAAGAAGACCCGGAACTCAGCATTTTAGAAGACGATGTCAAATCTCCTCCGCGAGAACTGGTAAGCAAATCGTTAATCGCATGCGCACAAAGATTTTTATTGTTTCAACCTTTGGCTTTACTTCTTTCTGTAAGAAGAAGAATGATTTGTTCAAGGACACATCTCCTCCTCCTATGGAGACCGAATCAGCGGATTCAACGCTCGACAGTCCAACAACCAGTAGAGCTATCAACATGATGGATCTCGACCCTAATATTATGGATGAACCATATGATAGTGGATTTCTTCAAAGCTCCGCCCCAATTCCGATAAGGTCAGTCTGATTACAATTCTGATGGGTCAAATCTAATTCATCAGATATATTTGCATCAATTCCAAAGGGAAAAATTTGAATTTCAAGAAAGTCATCTGTTGATTAGGATGTTTGGTTGAAACAAGATTATTTGCAGAGAAAGTCTTATATTCCCGTCATGGCGTATTTTTGATCTCATCAAGGCTGAAAACCTTTTTGTTGCTCTGTACAGTGCGCGAACGGTGGCTGGCCACGAGGCTGCCAGACTGGGTAGTCAACTAGCAGCGAGTCAAAGACAGAGGAGAGAGAGGGATATAGGCGTGATTTGTGAACCCAGGGCGAGAAGCTATGATCATCAAAGGCAAGAGAAAGCGGATAAAAGTAAGTTTCACCATGTCTCGAGAAAATATGCATTAATGAATATCTTCAGACTATAATTACCACTCATCCCTTGACCCAAGTCAAATGGAGAAATCTATCCATAAATCATTTTTCCTCGTTACAAAAAGTACTATTCTTATTTATAAGTGTTCCTGAGACTGATTTCGGAAATGGGTTGATTTTTTTTCATTTTCTCTACCAATCTCTCGCTTCGTCGTGATTATTTTAAGGTTGCATGCAATGTGAGGCTATGCTATACTATGGAAATTCATGTCTTCAAATTCCGAGAAATCGAGTCCATATCAGGTTAGATTCGAATAATCCTTTTTTGATGGTGTCATCATTTCCAAAACCCATGTAATTTGAGAGTATGCATCGTTAATACTTCTGAAGTTTTAGAGATGATATAACTAAAAAAAATAGTTCGCAAAAACTGTTAGCGTCTTCTGCATTCCTTTGGTGACGTTTCACGTGTATTCAAAATAATTTACGGACTATTTCTTGAACTCAAATGTGTAAATTCTATCAAAGTATTTCATAGCAACGATTACAAGGCTCATTAATTTTTCATATGCAAGAATAAATTTAATCCAGAAGTTGCAATTGAGTGAAATCCTAGATTATTGTATCTCTAAGAAATGGGGAATACAGAGTATATACTCGAGTCATTCCAAAGAGATGAAATCGTCCATTCGCTCTTTTTTCTATGATGAACTCTCATTTTGATTTTTCATGCAACGCTGTTTTATATTCTGCAATAGAGAATGCTCGTTGTAGGAAGAAGCACTATTTAGTATCACATGCTAATGCGTGATTGAAACTATGAGGAAGTCACGGTTCAGATTTGATTGATTTTTCGTCTCGTGCTTTGGAGCAACATTCTTTTTTTCATTTCGTGTCGATTTTGTAGCTGCGGACAAGCTGCAGTATCAGAGCTTGGACGCAGTCGACAAAGAAGGTATGTTGAGTTGATTTCCGCGTCAAATCAGTTGTTCTCTCGTTTGTCACATTAATCCTCAACACCTTTGAATTTTCGTATTCAACGCACGATTAAAGGCAATCCCAAAGTGGTCTCATCACATAATTATTGGTTTCTTAAAAAAAAAATTCATCACGAAATAACACGAGAAAATGCATTGCGGGAAACGTTTCTTCCAATTGTTTTTCTTGGCACTTCATAGCCATTTGGATGCAAACCGTAACGAGTCAAAGACATGCAAGCCTCCTTGATTGCACTTTACAAATCTGTCGTCTGTATTGGGTGGATACATTTCTATGATTAGTGACGACTGTTTCTTTCAATAACGAGCTTAGTGATGATTGAGGTGCTGCTCAGTTATCTCGATTCATCAATAGTCAAATCACATCTATTTTTCTCTGGAAAGATATTAGATTTGACGGTTGCAAAAATTGGTAAACGACTTTGAGGAAAGTTCTTCACAGTGCCAAAGATGAAATGAGTTTTAGTGAACGGTCTCATAGGGATTATTCAAATTAAGGCGATGCGGTCACCGTGCACGCTGAACTTTGTTCACAGAACTCTCAAAATCTTTTCCATTATGGGCTAAACGACGAGTTATCCAGGCTTTATTATCATCTAACTTGGCCTGGATAACTCTTCGTTTGGCCCAAATCGGACTAGATTTTGAGAGTTTTGTGAACGAAAATGTGCCAATTCGTAGGTTAGAAAGTACCCGCGGGCAAGTTATTCTCGTTTATTAGTGATAGTCTTGTGATTGGTGACAAATAATGAGTTGTCCACCACAGTTCAAATGATAATACGTAATGGACAAATCGTCTCCAACTTCGTTTCGTGAAAATTTTTTGATTTACATCCAAAGAAGATATAATTTCCGGGTTGCACGGTGACCGCATCGCCTTAATGATCACCGATGATATATCCTCCAAATTAGCTACTCAATCTTTCGGAAAGTCCAATGGGTTTGATTGAACCGATGTTGCGGAAGGCATGCGGTCATCTGAGGAGTGAAACTGCTATGCACTGCTCCATTTATTTAATTCTGTGTACAGCACAACACGTGATACATTTTCACAAATAAGGTAAGTGTACCCAACTTGCCCCCATTAAGCCATTTTCTTAATAACTTTGGCCCATCTCCACATTTTCCAACGTACCTTAGCTCATTTTAAAGCTTGTCTTAAGACCTTCAAAACAAGTCAAGGTACATTCAATTTGAACCAACTGGAGCAAAACTGTTTTAATTCTCCCAAAAGGTGATTTTTGAAAGCTTACAAAAGTGTGTACCCAACTTGCCCCCATCAGGCCTTTTTCTTAATAACTTTGATTTACTTCAACGATTTTCAACGTGCTTTAGATCATTTTGAAGCTTGTTTAAAGACCTTCAAAATGCACTAAACTACGTCCAATTTGGATCAATTGAAGCCGAACTGTCTCAATTCTAACGAAATAAATGATGGAAATCGTCGATGAAGTGTTTTTATCGCTGTGCACGCACATTTGAAGCTTTTCGGTGATTCGAAACACTATTTCTGACCCATTTTGACGTGCTGAACACGTTCTAAGTGGTAAAAAAGTCGTTCTGCACGCCCTTTCGAGATAAACATATGGAGGCATGTTAGGTACACTCCGATGTTGGCATCCTTGTTTACAAATCGTCTCCGTGTTTTGCACATAAAACAGCTCCATATCCAAATTTTGCAATTCTGAAAAATGGATTTTGAAGGTCTTGAAACAAGGAATCGAATGCGCTAAGGTACGTTAAGATTAGTTGAACTCAAAAAATTTGGCACTAGTTTTACTGAAGGCGATTCCCTCGGTGCTTTCTTAGCTAAGCAATCACGAAAAATGGAAAAATCACTTTAGATTTTCTGGAGAATGCAGAAATGATTCGGGGTCGATGCAAACTACTTACTTTCTCATATTTTAACATAACAAACATAAAAAAAATTTGCCGGGAGGCCTAGGTGTGCCAATTCCCGAGATCGGCATATGGGGGCAAGTTGGGTACAGAGGCAAGTTGGGTACACTTACCTTATAATTATTTTTGATTCTAGAGCTCAATGGGCCGTAGCTCATGCATTGCAATCGAAACACTTAAGGTGTGAATGGCATTTATTTATTGGATGATATCAAACAAGTATTTTCAATTTTTTTTTGATTCCTTATATTGTGATGCGTCAATTGATCACTTGATCCACCTGTTCCGGGTTATGAAAGCAGTAACTTTGATCCCGGCCTTTGGAAGTTTCTTTGTGCAACATACTTTTTTTTCTTTTTCTTTTCTTTTCTAATAGCATACTCTTATTTTGCGAGGAAAAATGATATTGACATGAGTATATTTTTAGTCACAGATCTCTCTGATCTAGAGTTGTTGCGTTCATCATTGATCAAAGCTAAAGTCTCGAACCAACTCAGACATTCAGTGAATATTTTGAATCTGCGTTCTTCCTCAGCAGAGAAAGTACCTGAATTAAAGCGATGTACCAAACTTACCAATGAGAGTAGTCATTAGAATCGGAATGTAAAATTACAATTTTAACCATGACAAGGAAAGTGTAAGTCATGAATTGTTCTTTAACCTGCGACTATTTTACCGCGGGACAACGCGTTTCTTTCATTGAAAAGACCTCCAGTACAACGACGAATTAAACTTGAGATGATTTCCGTGTTTTTTACTAATGCATTTTGTGTCAAAATATCTAATACTAATTGTGTAAGGATACAATGAGTTGCTTTGTGGGCCGTCGATCAAATTTTACTTCACACCCGCCAATTGAATTGAAAACAACCACGAGATAGATGCATTTCCTCCTGATGCAAATGATCAGCTCATTATATTCTAAGTTTTTAATCGGTTCCACAACTCGAAGCGCATTTCTAGTTGATGCGTCGTGAAATGACATAGAACCAACGTTTATGTAAGTTTCACTTCTCACGTGAATTTGAAATAACTCTTTGCTCTGTGATAGTTGTGCGCGTGGAAGCCATGACTAATTTGTCTTTTGAACGAAAGTGACTGTTTGGACCACTCAAATTTTGCGTGATCCATCCAGCCGCTGTCCAAAACTCCCAAGATCCCACCTAACTCTTCACACTTCGTCTCGATCTACAAAAGTTTTGTCTGCATTCTTAAACTCTCACATTTCCTCTGAATTGCTAGAATCCTTATAAATAATGTTGCTAATGTTATAAGCAAGTGTGTTATTAAAATGAATGTTGCCTCGTAGAAACTAATCAAAATTGACATGTCGGTGAAATTTTCTGAGGTTTTCAAACTCTGGATGATTTTTGCTTTCTGAAATATTTCAAATTATGTTAGAATATAGAGAGAAGATAGGTTTCATTGATTGTTTTATGAGCTGCGTGTCAGATCATCCGAGTTCGATAGTTTTGTTTAGGTACGAAATGAACCAGCTGAGCGAGAGAGTCATATCCGTCGATTATTTTTTATTGTATTCCAAACGGGCTAAGTTAACATATTTTTGTGTGTTTGCTACAATAATTCGTGAGTATTTTGCAGTATATCTGCAAAAATTCGGAGCCAACTTCGTTGATACTACCTACTCGCTCTAGCTGCAAACTAAAAGCTCAAGTCGATTCAGTACCACAAAAATTCCTGATTGCTACTTCTTCAGTCGATGGTAATTTTTTTTCGTATCATTTCATGTAGGAAAAAATTTGAAGAGGATGTCTTCAATTGCGAATCACTGATTTAGCACAAACTCTGGAAATCATCTTTTGTTTTAGTGAAAAAGGAAATAGTATCCTCAAGAGCTCAATCAGATGGGGCTCTTAAGGACATGCGGTAGCCGTGCAGCACGGCCGTAAAGCTCCATTCACCTCTTAAGGGAAAATTTTAATGGTCCAAAGTTTGAGATGAGTTGTCTATCTATTGTTATTGTCCGACTCACATTCGACAGCTCCACATTCAGCCCAAATCATTATTAGGTTATTGCAGAAAAGTGGGAACCACTGGGCGTCTGGTACACCCTCACCCATAATATACACACATTTTTATTCCAATTTCCCTCGAGTTCTTTTTCTGTTTTGGCTAAACGACGGGTTAGACCATTCATATTCATCTAATTGATGAATTTATCGTTCTTTTGAGCCACTTTAAGCGCCGCGCTCAAGCGACAATCACAGTTTGACGAATGTCAAACTGCGACCTTCGAGGCTCCACTTTTATAGTGGTTGCATTACGAAGGGATTTCGCATTTTTTGGAATTCTCAATTTTTCATTGAAAGATTGACCGAGAGATAGGAGAAGTCTTACCCGGGCAAGACTTGATCTCGCGATCTCCAGTTCTCCTAACCGGTGCCTTAAGCACTAGACCACCGAGGCGGCTGCAAATTTGCACGCTCGCTAGGTTTAAAGTGGCTCGAAAGAACGATAAATTCATTCATTGAATGTAATCCACCAAATCGAGCGATAGCGTCAATATATTGATGAGATCTACCTTATCGGTATAATTTGAATATTAGGCCAATTAAGTTAGATAATAACTTGAATGGCCTAACTCGTCGTTTAGTCCAAATCGCAAGAGGATTCGGGGAATTAGAACAAAATTTAGCTTGGACGGCTACCGCATACCCTTAATCTGAGATACAACTGATGTAAGAATTGCCCGCATGAGAACCGTTCAAAATATCCTCATTTCCTTCAAAAACAAGATGGTCTCCAGAATTTCGTAGACATTGGTGTTCCACAAGGTCAGGCCTCTGCTCGTGAGTTTACTTAGTAATAATAAATCAATCGAAAAGCTATTCAAAGATGCAGGAGGATTCCGTTCTGGAAACACTGAAATTTTTTCATTCTACTCGTACGTAGAATTCATCTCGTGTATTATGACTGTTTTCACTCGTTATTCATCAGTATAGAAGACATTTTTGAAAGATCTTCTCTAATATTGCCCTTGGCCCCAACGGCCCTGAGCTATTCTGAGGACTGACAATCTTCCCTTCATTCAGCTTGAAATGAGACTGTTCTCATACCAAAACCAAAAGTTTTTACTCGACGTGGAATTGTTTCATTTGACCAAGTTAGAGTTCTTCGAAGACTATTGATTTTTCTCGCTTCTTGTGGTTTTCTCTACAGCTGTTCCATCATTTTTGTCAAGTAAATTACAATTGAGCAATAAATGATTGGATCGATGCTTCCTGAAAACTTGTAAAATTGCATCCCAATACTCGAGAATTGTTAATGTTCTTACCGTTTAATGCATTGCCTTCAAAATTTTCAACATCAAATTGGAATCCACGTACCTATCAAGTTAAATTAGGAGCTTTGACTATGAGAATCTTGCACGATGCTGCTAGAAGCTAGAGGATAGCTAGAGGCTCTTTAATTTACGAAATTTGTACGATTTATTTGACGATAGTGTGTAGTCAGAGAGAATACTTTACATGAAAGTTCTCTTTCATTAGGATAATCGTGAATAAAATATAACTTTGTTAAGCGAAGAATTGACAAAATTTCTGTTCATCTCAAATATTTTTGCTCCGTAAACCGAAATACTGTGCGACAATAATCAAGTGCGATGTGTAATTTGGATTTGAACAAATCATTCTCGTCAAACTTCTTTCTTCGCACTAATTTTTTAGGAGAGCACGTAGAATTGCAAGAGAGAATAACATTGCATGTTACGCTTATGTGATTGTTGCATGTTTTCATAACGTAGTCTCTATCGCGTATGCTGGTGGTCAGTCGTCTATCTTTCTTCTCTTTTTTCTTCTTCGTTCAAGATGTATTAATTGACTAGTGTCCGTTTCATGTATAGCTTTCGTTATGTCAATGTCACATGGTGAGCAGGTTAAAGGTGCAGTCCTACACTTCCTTCACCTCTCTTTCCTGAGATAGTCTTCCAGTCCAAGCATCTATTTTCTTATGGCACTTCAAATCTTCCATTCCAAGTTACGAACATCTTGTCTTTGCTCCTACGCAGCAACCAATGGGAATTTGAACGATTTTCTTTGTCACTCTACATATTTTGTGAACAAAGGTGATACTTGACCCCGATCATATACTTCAAGTGGTCTAAAAATTCACAATACAAGCGATACGAAGTGTAGTATTCAAGTTTTTTAATCAGTCGTCACATGAGCGAGTCCCAACATTTTTCAAGTTGTTGGTGTTCACGTAATTTGACATCCTGGACATACTTTTCTATAATTATGGAAAAACATTTGAACTGAATGTCACCTGACTGCGGGTCGCGACGGATCCGCCAGAAACTCCTGACGAATTGAGTTCAGTTTGAAAGACATTGTAGGTTTCTCTATATCTTGTTCATTGAATTAATCGACCGTATTTGATTCAAAATCATTTGGAAAAGAGATGCTTGTCTAGAGAAAACTATTTTGTGAAAGTTAGAGGATCTTCGACGCAAGAACCGATATTCCTTTCTCACCTCAGTTGATATCTTATTCTGTTCTCTTTCTTCTTTTTCTCTCTTTCTGCCTTTTGTCCCTCATCTTTTCGTCTGCTTCATTTGCTGACATCCACCCATTCATCCTGTCCTCTGCCTCTATCCGCCCGAATCGTCCATCGACGGTGCTGTTTAAAATCATGGTCGGGCAAACAGAGTTGAGTTCCGGGCCGCATATCTCTGTCCACGAGTACGAAGAACCCGGTCCGATGCTTGCACACTCACTGAGCTCCCCCGAGCTGCTTGCCCACGCAGGCCGACCCATCGTGAATGTTCTGTCCGAGTCACCTCCCTCGCTACTATTGAGCCTCTCTCAGCTGCAGTCACTTCCACCACCGCCCCTCATCACTTTGCATAACACTCCGCTTGCATCGCCCGGGGCCGTTTCTGACCCGCTGCTTGCTGCGCCCCTGCTTGTGGCTCCCGTCGTTCAGACTGTCAGCTCCGTGCCAGTCGTCGTGGCCGCGACCGTGGATCCGATGGCATCGCTGCAGTCGGCGTTCCGACGCTACGGTCGCTCTCACTCGGCTATGACGCTGCCCCTGATCGAGATAAGCGGTGAGTCGTCCTGCCCTAGTCCCGTCGTCGAGCCTGTCGGCAGCCTCGACGCGCTCGACGAAGCGCTGATGCATCTGCTGCCGCGTCCGAGCAAACGATCGCGTTCCCTTTCCCCGCTCCTGCTCCATTCCGGCCCAACGGGCTCTGCCTGCTCTTGCTACAACTGCAATCTATCGGAACTCATCGTCGCTAGTCGTGATCTCTCGCCGTCGGAGCAATCCAATTTCCGTACGTACTTCACGCGTTCACTGTCGCACAAGTTTATCAACTGCTCATGTTATTCGCTGTCTCGCAACTCGAATCGTATTCGTCGCGCAAGCCTCCAGACTGTAAGCTCCAACGGTCGCGCCGTCGCATCGCATCGTGAGCTCCGACGGCGGCGTCGCTGCCGTTCGTGTCCTGCCGCGCCCTCCTTGGCACCGGGCTCGCTTTGCTGCAGCAGCGAGCAGTCCGCCAATGGCTCCTTTTCCGAAACCTGCTCCTCCGGTTCCGATCGCTCATCGAGCTCCGGCCTTTCCTCTGTAAGCTCTCGCTGCTCCTCCTGCTCCAGCTCGAGCTCCAGTCACGCTTCCATCGCATCTCCTTTGGCTTGCCATCGAGGGGTCCGCCGACACAGACGCCGCTCGATCGACTGCCTTCGGACGGCCCGGCGGCGACTGAGCCAACGCTTGCTCCGGAAACGACGTCGACGGCGGCGCCGCGAGAAGGATCGCAGGCTCCGAGAGGGACCATTACCCTGCAGCAGGTCGCCTCGTCCTCGTCGGCGCCGGAGCAACCAGGGTGAACTCGGGCGGATCCCTCTTCATCACCATAGCAAGCTTGCATGCTCTAGTCAGCTTCGTAGTCATCTTCATCGTCATCGTCATGACCACCATCACAACCATCACACTCGAGATCCCTTTCGACCCAAACTCCTGCGCGCGCTACCGCAGCAGCGCTCCTTTTCCTCCCCGGACGCGCGACCCATTATCACTCAACCTGCCGATCCTACCTGCACAGCGAGGCGCCACCGTCACAGTATCTCCGGTCAGATGAGTTATTTCAAACTGCTCGGCTACAACGTGAGCAAGAAGCTTGCCGGTTCCGCCAACAGCCTCTTCAGCACTGCCGTCATTAGCGGCTCTTCAAGCGCGCCCAATCTGAAGGACATGGTGCCGCCGCATGCCTCCGCCGTTGCAGGTGAGTTTCATACGCTCCAGAACATTGTTACGCGTGGCACTGAAGCACGACTCCACTATTCGAGTTAGAAGATCGTCACGGAAGTTTGAGTCACCACTAAGCGGGTGGAATCCTTTTGAAATCCAAACTTTGTCATGTGTGTATACTGTTCGTAATTATTCACGTAGAAGGATATGTCGGCTTTTACTGAACCAAATGACTTTGGATTTTACATGCACCTACAGAAAGCATGTCTAAAGGGGGCTACAAAGCCGAATGTGTCAATGTCCTACAAAAAAAGCATCTACAACATGTTTCAGAATTCGCGTACACCCCGAAAAAATTAGGTAGCGGTGATTTTGTTATTTCGATTGGTGAGATCGAGAGATTTTGTTACGGTTTCCTGAGTTTGTAACTGTCGTGTGAAAAAACGTATTTCTTAGCGTTATGTCAGTAACGCTTGGTGTGTAATGCTTAACGGCTAGCATTACACGAAAGCGTTACATTGTGTATTCTGCTTGGTTATGGCTCGGAGGGTCGTGTTTGTCGGCTGCTCTTGTGTTGATTGTGAGCCGTGATTTTTGTGCGCGAGCTATTGGCGTCGGGAAATTAAAAATTAATTCGGTGTGTTGTGCGTGTTGGGGCGTTCGCGTTTTTGTGGAAGCTGTGTCTTCGACGGCTGCGGTGGCAACGGCATTGCATAATTTCATGAGCGCTTCTGCAGAGGCAACGACGCAGTGCTTTTCGCGTTTGAGTTTGAATTTTTGTGTTGTGGGAGTCGCGGAGAGTGTTGTTAAATGATAAGGTGTGTGGAATAATGTTATGTGGCATGCGTATTGAGAGCCGACAAACAGACAACCGTGGCCTTGGCCTTGGCCGCTGCAGCAGAAGGTCGGCATGCCGTATCGTAGCAGACATCTCGTCGCAGATAACGCAGTACAGATGATGCGATGTGCCTGCTGCGGGCCATGTTTTCGGTGCACCAATTGCATGGCCCGCGACCGGCTTATGCGAGATGATGCCACGTATTTGTGTTGTCTTTAATCTTTTTCGTCGGTCGAGGAGCATGCCTGTCAAATTGCCTTGTTGGGAATGTTTATTTTCTGCTGTGATGCGTGGCTTGAGCTGTCGTCTGCGGAGGCACAGTGCAGACAAGGTAGCGGACTCAATGCGGATCGAATCGAGCTATTCTGAGTTTGGCGAGTGACCCTTCTGCTCGCGAAAGGTCATGCCTCATTTCTTTACTTAGGCTGGGGGATTAGCCGATTTAATCGACCTTTTTTGGTGTTTCGGCAGTGATCCTCTACTCAAGTGCCAGAGATTGGTGCTGTTGAGGTGAGTCGATGGAGTTGGGTTTCGCGTACGCGATGAATCGTACGATACGTCACATCATTTTTCGCGCGAGCTCAATTACTGAATCATCGCGTTTGCAAGAAATTGTCCTGATCCAGTTTTTTCTTCTTTCCTTTTTAATATGAGCCTCGCGTACGCTATGGTCTAACTCGCTCATGCACGACAGCAATCTCAGCGTCAACCTTAACATTTTAGTTCATACTCGCGTATGCTAATTTCGACAACTTATCGGGTGTTCGTTTTCCCTTTGCGCAGTCCAGATCATCTTTTGGGTAATTCTTATCAACGGAGATGATGGTTCACGCTATGATTTTACCTATGTAAACAACGTGAAATGACTCTTTCACTTTATCTCTTGATAAACTTCGGGGCTCTTTCTCCAACATAAAGTCTCGTATTGGGAACTTGAGAGATTCGTCGCCCTGTGAAGTATCGAGGATTGTTACTCCACGCGTAACGATGTCCACTGTAGCGCCCGCGAGAAGCTTCTTTCGCGTACGCTGAATTCCCTAGATGGGAAGAAAGAGACCTTTTTTTCGTAATCGTATAATTGAGAAGCTGACAAAGTATCTGTAGAAGGTGGGAAATTTCCGTATGCGCGGGTGATTTTCCTCTTCGCGCATGCGATAGTTTCCATTCTCTAACTTGTCTGTCGAGGTAATTTCAAATTTCGCGCGCGCTATGTGAGTAATTTTCGCGTACGCGAAAGATATCAATCAAAGCTCGACTGCCACGAGTTTCGAACTTTTGCGTACTGAAGTGGAAAATCTTTGCGCACACGAAATTTTCCCAACCTGAACTGGTTTGGGCCGAATTTTGGATTACCGCGCACGCGGAAGAATTTACGGCTTCAAGTGACCTGCTCCGAGTTTCGGATCTTCGCGTGCAAATAGCGATCGCACACGAAAATTCAACACTTTCCCGGAGTTATGAACTTTCGCGTGCACGAATTGGGGAATTTTCGGTCATGCGAAAGTTTTTCACCTTCAACCCGTTCGCCGCATGTCTCGTACTTTTGCGTGAGCGAAGTGGGGAGTCTTCCGCTCTCGTAAGATTTTTCACCTAATCAGATTATTGGAGACGGAATTTTTTCTTCACTGGATCTCGAAGGCAGTGCCCAGAGCTCTTCGGGGGCTCGAATAATAGGTGAGAAGAGATGGAATTCATCACTGAGCATCCTTGTTTTGCAGTGATTTCAAAAACTAGATTTCAACAACGATTCTCAGGTAACTCGTAATCGCAATAGGTGCATAGTCTTGTGAATGGGAAAGTCACGTGGAATCTTTGGACTTGGTGGCAATGCACAGATCTCCCTGTGGGCTTGAATGATGAGTGATTGGTATCATAACGTATTGCTTGGAATCGTATTATTGCAAATCTCGCGGAAACTCTGAATTTTGGATCAGTTGTGACCGTATGAAATGCAGAATCTCGCAATTGCAAACATGATATTTTTCCCCTTGATCCCGACGACAATGCACGAAGCTCTCTAACAGTTTTACAAGTGAGAAATAGCAACTATCTAACTCATTACTGAGCATCGTTGTTTTGCAGCGATATCAGAAACAAGACTACAATACGAATTCAATAATACTCGTAGTCGTCATAGGTGCATAGTCTTGTGAATAGAAATGTAATACGGATCCCCGGGCCCTGGCAGCAATGCACAGACCTCTCTGTGGGCTTAAATGATGAGTTAATTACATGATAATGAATTGCTTTGATTTGCATTATTGCAGAACTCGCGCAACCCCGATACGAACTCTGAATTTTGCATCGGTTGTGATCGTGTTGGATGCAGGATTGCGTGATTCGGGAAACCATCATTTATCTCTTTAATATTGAAACAATGCACAGAGCTCCTTGACATTTCGAATGATGTGAGAGAGCAACCACCAGACTCATCACTGAGTATCAATATTTCCCAACGACGCACACTATTAAAAAAAAAAGGCCACCGGACAATATTAATTGCCCCGGGAAAACGGGCGATTTTTGTACTTTGCAACAGGGCATTTTGTAGCTTTCCACATCTAGTTTCTGAATCTTTTTCCCTCGAGATGCCTGAGAGTGGTCAGTAAGGGTGGCATCCTCCAGAACGAGAAAATGTGCAAAAAGCCGACCAAAGAAGTGGTTTTACTCGAAGGGGATGCATTTTGAGCTGAAAGTAAAAATAACCAAAATTGTAGATTTTTGTTTGACACATCGAAAACCATTGCCGGTATTTCAGGAAATTCACATTTTGGGGGGGGGGGGGGTTTGGTCGTTTTTGGGGGATTTTGGGGGGTTTTTGGACACTCACGCAAAATCTGACCACGCCAATCGAAAGAATGAGAAATTTTACGTCGAAATATGTGTTTTTTAAAATTTCCAGATTTTCGTAATATTATTCCCAGCGGGACATACAAATTCAGACCACATTTCACCTATTTAGTCAAGACTGAGCCAAAATCATGATTTGAATCAGGGTTTTGCGAGTTCTGCAATAATGAGAATCGTTTAAGTGTATTGTAGTGTCAATTACCTACAATTTGCGCCCAAGCAGAGCTCTGTACATTGCCGCCAAGGACTGGGAGACTCGATTTTAGCCGGGCCTCTACGATTTTTCATCTATTTTCATCACAAGATCGAGATTTGAATCTGGGTTTCGCGAGTTCTGCAATAACAAAAGTCATTTGAGTGTATTGTAGTGTCAATTACCTACAATTTGCGCCCAAGCAGAGCTCTGTACATTGCCGCCAACGGCTAGGAGACTCGATTTTGAACGGGCCTCTACGATTTTTCACCTATATTCATCACAAGATCGAGATTTGAACCTGGGTTCCGCGAGTTCTGCAACTACAAAAGTCATTCGAGTGTATTGCGGTGTCAATCACCTCCAATTTTCGCCTAAGCAGAACTCTGTACATTGCCGCCAAGGCCCAGGAGGATCGATATTGTGATCAACGAATTCCATCACAAGATTCATCACGATTCTTTCACTATATTGATCACGAGTAGGCCGAAAATCTATATCTGAATCTGAGTTTCGCGAGTTCTGCAATAATGACAATTGTTCAAGTGTATTTCCTCGCAACTACTCGTCATTTGCGCCCAAATAGAGCTCTATACATTGCCGCGAACGCCTAGGAGAACCGATACCCCAAGATTTATCACGATTCTTCACCTACATTGATCACGAGTAGGTTGACAGTCTTTATCTGAATCTAGGTTCCATGAGTTCTGCAAGGATAAGAAATGTTTGAATGTATTGTTGTGTCAGATACCCATCATTTGCACCTAAATAGAGCTCTGGTTATTGCCGCCAAGAATCAGGAGACTCAATTTGATCTAAGTTGCGTGATCCTCTATCTGATTACACTTCCCAAACGAGAATCGTCCTCTTTTATGAATCAATGATATTAAATCCGTGAATCGGCATTTGGAGGACTAATGCCTATTTTTAATGAGAAATTATCGATCAGGGTTTGATCGTCAAGATGTTAATCAAAGAAGAAATGCATTTGAATGACCTCGTGAAAGAAATGCATGGACACAGGATCGAACTGGGGGCCTCCTCCTCACCGGGAAAGACACTCTACCAGCTGAGCTATCCAGGTCTCGATAGGTCTTTGTCTCGATGTCCCGCTTATACGTTAGCGCCACTATTTCAGCCGCGGCGCGGAATTCAAATTACACTTTTTGAACTTGAATCGGCCTCTTTAATCCATCAATGATATTAAAGCCGTAAATTGGCATTTGGAGTGTATAAAAGTGACATCAAAACAAAGATCTGGCAAGCCCTGGACAGTTCAGCTGGTAGACTGTCTTTCCCGGTGAGAAGGAAGCCCCCAGCTCGATCCTAGGTAGAGGCATTTTCTTCACGATGCCATTCAAGTGCATCTTTTCTTTGATTAACATCTTGACGATCAAACCCCGATCGATAATTTCTCATCAAAAATGGCCTCAAATCCGAGGTCACCAATAGAGAGATGGGAATTGGTCCTCCAAATGCCGATTTGCGAATTTAATATCATTGATTCATAAAAGAGGACAATTCAAGTTTGAAAGTGTAATTAAATAGAGAATCGTGTAACTTGAGTGAAATTGAGTCTCCTGGTTCTTGGCGGCAATAACCAGAGCTCTATTCAGGTGCAAATGATGAGTATTTAACACAACAATACATTCAAACATTTCTAATCCTTGCAGCACGAACAGAATCTAGATTCAAATCGAGATTGTTAACCTACTCGTGATCAATGTAGGTGGAAAATCGTGATAAATCTTGGGGTATCGGTTCTCCTGGGCCTTCGCGGCAATGTATAGAGCTCTATTTGGACGCAAATGACGAGTGATTGACACGGAAATACCCTTGAACATCTGTCATTATTGCAGAACTCGCGAAACTCAGATTCAGATAGAGATTTTCGGCCTACTCGTGATCAATATAGTGAAAGAATCGTGATTGATCTCGTGATGGAATTCGTCGATCACAATATCGGTCCTCCTGGGCCTTGGCGGCAATGTACAGAGTTCTACTTAGGCGCAAATTGTAGGTGATTGACACCGCAATACACTCAAATGACCTCAGTTATTGCAGAAGTCGCGGGACCCAGATTCAAATCTCGATCTTGTGATGAACATAGGTGAAAAATTGTAGAGGCTGGGGTAAAATCGAGCCTCCTAGTCCTTGGCGGCAATGTACCGAGCTCTGCTTGGGCGTAAATGATAGGTCATTGACACCACAATACACTCAAACAATTTCCTCCAATGCAGAACTAAGAGAATCTAGATTCAAATCGCGATTGTCAACCTACTCGTGATCAATGTAGGTGGAGAATCGTGATACATCTTGGGGTATCGGTTCTCCTGGGCCTTCGCGGCAATGTATAGAGCTCTATTTGGGCGCAACTGACGAGTAATTGACACGAAAATACACTTGAACAACTGACATTATTGCAGAGCTCGCGAAACTCAGATTCAGATATAAATTTTCGGCCTACTCGTGATCAATATAGTGAAAGAATCGTGATGAATCTTGTGATGGAATTCGTTGATCACAATATCGGTCCTCCTGGGCCTTGGCGGCAATGTACATAGTTCTGCTCAGGCGCAAATTAAAGGTGATTGACACCGCAATACACTCAAATGGCTTTTGTAGTTGCAGAACTCGCGGAACCCAGATTCAAATCTCGATCTTGTGATGAATAAAGGTGAAAAATCGTAGAGGCCCGTTTAAAATCGAGTCTCCTAGTCGTTGGCGGCAATGTACAGAGCTCTGCTTGGGCGCAAATTGTAGGTAATTGACACAACAATACACTCAAATGACTTTTGTTATTGCAGAACTCGCGAAACCCAGATTCAAAACTCGATCTTGTGATGAAAATAGGTGAAAAATCGTAGAGGCCCGGCTAAAATCGAGTCTCCCAGTCCTTGGCGGCAATGTACAGAGCTCTGCTTGGGCGCAAATTGTAGGTAATTGACACTACAATACACTTAAACGATTCTCATTATTGCAGAACTCGCAAAACCCTGATTCAAATCATGATTTTTGGCTCAGTCTTGACTAAATAGAAAAAATGTGGTCTGAATCTGTATGTCCCGCTGGGAATAATATCACGAAAATCTGGAAATTTTAAAAAACACATATTTCGACGTAAAATTTCCCATTCTTTCGATTGGCCTGGTCAGATTTTCCGTGAGTGTCCAAAAACCCCCCAAAATCCCCCCCCCCCCAACCCCAAAAATGACCAAAACCCCCCCAAAATATGAATTTTCTGAAATACTGGCAATGGTTTTCGATGTGTCGAACAAAAATCTACAATTTTGGTTATCTTCACTTTCAGCTCAAAATGCATCCCCTTCGAGTAAAACCACTTTTTTGGTCGGCTCTTTGCACATTTTCTCGTTCTGGAGGATGCCACCCTTACTGACCACTCTCAGGCATCTCGAGGGAAAAATATTCAGAAACTAGATGTGAAAAGCTACAAAATGCCCGAATGCAGAGTCCAAAAATCGCCCGTTTTCACGGGGCAATTAATATTGTCCCGTGGCCTTTTGTTTTTAATAGTGTGCGACGTCAGCACCTAGACTACAGTACGATTCCAAGAATACTCGTACTCGTTATGAAATGTATTATGGACTCCTGGGCCTTGGCGGCAATGCACAGATCTCTCCAAGGGCTCAAATGATGAGTAATTCACATGATAATTGATTGCTATGATCCATATCATTGCAGAACTCGCGAAACCTCGATTCAAACTCTGAATTTCGGATCGGTTGCGACCGTATCGAATGTAGAATCTCTGAATTGAATACATGATATTGTCTTCCCCGATCTCGATGCAAACGCATGAAACTCTCTAACAGTTCAACAGGTGGGAAATAGCAACTATTTAACTCATCACTCAGCATCGTTGTTTTGCAGCGATATTAGGAACGAGACTAGAATACGGATTCAATAATACTCGTAGTCGTCATAGGTGCATAGTCTTGTAAATAAAAATGTCATATGGATCCTCGGGCCCTGGCAGCGATGCACAGACCTTTCTGTGGGCTTGAATGATGAGTTATTCACATGATAATGAATTGCTTTGATTTGCATTATTGCAGAAGTCGCGCAACCTCGATTCGAACTCTTAATTTAGGGACGTTAATACCGCATTGAATGCAGTATCTCGCTATTGAAAACATGATATTCTTCCCCTTGATCTTGATGTCGATGCTAAAAGATCCTTGACAGTTCGGATGATCGAAAAGAGCAACAATTCCACTCATCACTAAGCATCGATGTTTTGCAGCAATCTCAGAAAACAGACTACAATCACTTGCTCATCCCTGACTTTTTCATGTGCTCATCACTGATCCTCCAGCTGTTCGTACACGCAAACGGTGCTCATGTATTTCGTATTGGAGCGAGAGCGCATCCAACCCCATCGTCGCGTTCGCAGAATCAGAAAGGCTTCGCGTACGCGAGATTGTGCTACCTTCACCTACGCAAAATGTTCGGCACGCCTTACAATTTTTCCGGGTACGCGAAATTATTCGCGCACGCGTAATAGTGTGTCGTGTACGAAACGTTTAAGTATTTTGCTTATCGTGTCAGCGTAAGCGAATGCGGTCTACGCAGACCCGCTAGCCGTTCGCGCAAGCGGAAGGTACCCTCATACTTCGGATTGAAGATAGAGCGAATCCCACGCCACTGTCGCGTCCGCGAAAATAGAAGTTCTTCACGTACGCGAAAGTGTCCTCTCCTCGCTCGCGCGAAACTTTCGGCACGTTGCCTTGTAATATAATTGCGTGCGCGAAATTTTTCGTGCGCGCGTAATAGTGTTTCGTGTACCCAACAATTAAGTATTTTGATTTTTGTGCTAGCGTGAGCAAATGCGGTCTACGCCGACCCGCTAGCTGTTCGCGCACGCGAAAGGTACCCTCTTACTTCGGATTGAAGATAGAGCGAATCCCACGCCACCTTCGCGTACGCGAAAGCAGAAATTCTTCGCGTACGCGAGAGTGTGCTATCCTCGCTCACGCGAAATTTTTCGCGCACGCGTAATAGTGTTTCGTGTACCCAACAATTGAGTATTTTGATTTTCGTGCTAGCGTAAGCGAATGCGGTCTACGCAGACCCGCTAGCTGTTCGCGCACGCGAAAGGTACCCTCGTACTTCGGATTGAAGATAGAGCCAATCCCACGCCACCGTCGCGTCCGCGAAAACAGAAATTCTTCGCGTACGCGAAAGTGTGCTATCCTCGCTCACGCGAAATTTTTCGCGCACCTGTAATAGTGTTTCGTGTACCCAACAATTGAGTATTTTGATTTTCGTGCTAGCGTAAGCGAATGCGGTCTACGCGGACCCGCTAGCCGTTCGCGCACGCGAAAGGTACTCTCGTACTTCGGATTGAAGATAGAGCCAATCCCACGCCAACGTCGCATACGCGAAAACAGAAATTCTTCGCGTACGCGAAAGTATGCTATCCTCGCTCACGCGGAATTTTCGGCACGGTGGCTTGCAATTTATTCGCGTACGTGGAATTTTTTATTAATTTTCTATCCTTATTCCACAGATACTTTGTCAGCTTCTCAATTATACGATTACGAAAAAAAGGTCTCTTTCTTCCCATCTAGGAAATTCAGCGTACGCGAAAGAAGCTCCTCGCGGGCGCTACAGTGGACATCGTTCCGCGTGGAGTAACAATCCTCGATACTTCACAGGGCGACGAATCTCTCAAGTTCCCAATACGAGACTTTATGTTGGAGAAAGAGCCCCGAAGTTTATCAAGAGATAAAGTGAAAGAGTCATTTCACGTTGTTTACATAGGTAAAATCATAGCGTGAACCATCATCTCCGTTGATAAGAATTACCCAAAAGATGATCTGGACTGTGCAAAGGGAAAACGAACACCCGATAAGTTGTCGAAATTAGCATACGCGAGTATGAACTAAAATGTTAAGGTTGACGCTGAGATTGCTGTCGTGCATGAGCGAGTTAGACCATAGCGTACGCGAGGCTCATATTAAGAAGGAAAGAAGAAAAAACAGGATCAGGACAATTTCTTGCAAACGCGATGATTCAGTAATTGAGCTCGCGCGAAAAATGATGTGACGTATCGTACGATTCATCGCGTACGCGAAACCCAACTCCATCGACTCACCTCAACAGCACCAATCTCTGGCACTTGAGTAGAGGATCACTGCCGAAACACCAAAAAAGGTCGATTAAATCGGCTAATCCCCCAGCCTAAGTAAAGAAATGAGGCATGACCTTTCGCGAGCAGAAGGGTCACTCGCCAGACTCAGAATAGCTCGATTCGATCCGCATTGAGTCCGCTACCTTGTCTGCACTGTGCCTCCGCAGACGACAGCTCAAGCCACGCATCACAGCAGAAAATAAACATTCCCAACAAGGCAATTTGACAGGCATGCTCCTCGACCGACGAAAAAAAATAAAGACAACACAAATACGTGGCATCATCTCGCATAAGCCGGTCGCGGGCCATGCGATTGGTGCACCGAAAACATGGCCCGCAGCTGACACATCGCATCATCTGTACTGCGTTATCTGCGACGAGATGTCTGCTACGATATGGCATGCCGACTTTCTGCTGCTGCGGCCAAGGCCAAGGCCACGGTTGTCTGTTTGTCGGCTCTCGACACGCATGCCACATAACATTATTCCACACACCTTATCATTTAACAACACTCTCCGCGAATCCCACAACACAAAAATTCAAACTAAACGCGAAAAGCACTGCGTCGTTGCCTCTGCAGAAGAGCTCATGAAATTATGCAATGCCGCTGCCACCGCAGCCGCCGGAGACACAGCTTCCACAAAAACGCGAACGCCCTAACACGCACAACACACCGAATTAATTTTTAATTTCCCGACGCCAATAGCTCGCGCACGAAAATCACGACTCACAATCAACACAAGAGCAGCCGACAAACACGACCCTCCGAGCCATAACCAAGCAGAATACACAATGTATGTAACGCTTTCGTGTAATGCTAGCCGTTAAGCATTACACACCAAGCGTTACTGACATAACGCTAAAAAATACGTTTTTTCACACGACAGTTACAAACTCAGGAAATCGTAACAAAATCTCTCGATCTCACCAATCGAAATAACAAAATCACCGCTACCTAATTTTTTCGGGGTGTACGCGAATTCTGAAACATGTTGTAGACGAGGTGTGAAGAAACGTCGTCTGCTTGTGAGCAACATCATACGATGTCTCCAGTAAACATCGCGCGGATACTTTCTTTTGAGTGAAAATGACATATTTGGCTTGGTAGCCTCCTTTAGACATGTCTTTGGCTACATTCAATATGGCGGCTGACTACGGCCTAGCCTTGAAATATAGGCTTAGAGTTAACTTTACCTATCTGTCAACCTAGAGAGATCCTTACCACTTCAATTCACTTTGGTATCATAAACTGCATGGTTGAGTCAAGTTTGATGAGAATAGGTAATGAGCAAGGAGAACCTCATTTCAATCAAGATTTGAACGTTATATTTTAATATGCGTCTAATGACCATAGATCACCTTTTGATTCATCATATGAAATGTTTTTTGCGGGGACCTTAAACTCTTTGGAGCTGCGTAGTGTCGATGAATCTTGGTGTGAGTCATGCGGTAAAACTAATTAGGGTCGAAGGACAGTCTCCCCCACTTCCACATCGCTATAGTGAGTGGGGGAACTTCGCAGCTTCGAAGAGTTAGAATGCAATACATTATGAGTAACTGAAAGCTGTTGACTTGGCCGTGGTCCAGAATCATCTTACTGAGTATTGACTTTGCAAAATCCTTTTTCTAAGCCCTAATAAAGTAGAATAATATTCATTCATATGTACCTCGTTCTGCAATCGCGGTTTTCCACGATTGCGGCACTCGAGTACATAATCTACTGAAAAGCAAAGGGTAAATGTTTGAATCTAATACTTAAATGCGTTTGGCGCACGGGATCTCTGTGTGTTCTGCGATTGTGAAATGCAGCGATCGAGGGCTTTGGAGGAGTACCGCCGATTCGGCCCCTGGAAACGCTGCACAACGCGCTATCGCTACGCCAGCTGGACGCGTTCCTCGAGATGATGACAGGGGTGCCGCTGTTCCGCACGCCGGCTTCCTCGCCGCCAAAGTTTGCTTCGCCCGTCGGCCCTGGTGGATACCACCAAAGCCTCGGCATCGATGCCGCAGCCAGGTATCAGAGCGCTACCGACACCCAGTAGCAGAAAGCATCATTCGCCTGCTTCGAGCTTTCGCGCGTCACACCGGTTATCATCATTTATTCATCGTCACACATCGGCACGTCCACTGCCATTCGACCGTCACCCAAAACACTCCAGGAGGACCAGTTCTGTGCGCACGCAAGCGGTATTTTTTTCTCTTTTTATTAACGACCCGGCGATTTTGTCCTCTCATTGGTTCTAAAAGTGTGCCTGTTTGTCGTGAAAATTTACGTTTACGCTGATGCCGCTCCTTAGCTTGCAATGGTTTCACCTATTTCGCTTACGGCTTGCATTATGCATAACTATACGGACTGATTCTTAGACTTTATTTGAAATTTAAGGAATAGTTCTTTATTCTATACGATATTTTTCGCTTCTGAACTCGTCCAACTGGTTGAACTGCTCTTCACTCAGTTCCATACAATGGCATCATTGATTTCTAATCACTTGAAATTATCCTTTCGAAAAAATTTGAAAAAATCTTGAAAAATCTCGCCATTATAAGAAACTTATTGCAGTGGCAGTGAAAGATGCGTACTGAATCGCGAAAACAAGGAGAATAAAAAAAATTGTTTCAAAACTCTTATTTTATAATTTTTTTGATGTCTCTTATGCAAAAACACGCCAGTTTGGTTACAAGGCTATAAAAATTCTACGTACATCGTATGGAAAATGCTTTCTTTTCACGAAACTCGACTTGAATGTCCAGCTTTCATTTTGCGAGGAAGGTGCGTTTCCTCGTGACTTGGTATGTAATGCACATTAGCATCCCCCTGCAGCCCCCCCCCCCAGAATTATGATGTCTCATATCCCAAAGAGAAGAAGTGTTCGTGATACAGAGATTACTAGCTAGTAAACCGGTTAGTGACTAGATGCACATAATTTCCACTTCTCAGGGGAATTTGCCGTCATGAATCTTTTGGATCTAAATCGAGGATCACCCAGAAAAGGACAGAAGTTTATTCTAAAGACTGTTGGACACAACATGTTGGACCTGTATTAGACCTAGTCATTGAGATGGAAAATTCGTTGAGACGTTGGGTACAAATTGTACTTCTAGGTCAAGATCCGAGATGGAGCAGTAGAGTTATTAGACCTCTCGTCATCAGCTTGAGCTATTTTCATAATCTGAAGAAGAATATGCAGGCGTTGTTTATTCAAACCTTTGCGGCGACGATTCTTTGGATGGCGGTCGAAAGCATGGATTCCAGTTGTTACGATTTCATACATATAAAAATATCTCTTGAGGTTCAAACAAACAGACAGTATGTAATGTATTCAATTCAATTTTGATTCAAGGTTGTCTAATTACGTGTGGCTTCTGATGAAGAGAATATTTTCTGCTCAGATAATTTCAGAAATTTTCGTAATGGTGATAGACAAAGGAAGTGAATTTGGACGGTATTTAATTATGCCTCGCGAAGTTTTTTGGCTAATGTATCGAATACACATGGAATTTTTATTGACTAATCTGCATTTGATGAGACTTTTTGAATGTTTTCAATTTTATTGCATGCTCACAGTTCTATCTAATGAGCCAGGGTGTTTAATTGATTTACCCACGATTGAAAGGATTCATATCCTCATCTACACACATTTACATATGTGAGAAGCAATCCATACCATTGTCTTAACCTGCATGGATTTTATAAGCAGTATGTGTTAGGTGCCCGATGCCACAATAATGTTGTGGACGGTCGATGAAAAGATCACAAAAATCGGACGCGATCCGATGATTTTGCGCTGCCACATTTCATTCCGTGTGTCGGCTGTCGTAAGGCACTTGTTTGCATCATAAATCGCCCTTTCGTATTAGTATCGCTCATCGATCACCCGACAACTTTTGTTGTGACCCAGCTAACCGATGAACTCTTCTTCCAATGCGCCCTGCGCACCCTGAGCAGGTACATCACCCCGACGCCGATCTACTACGGCAGAGCAGGCACCGATGGCGACACATCCGAGATGAGGAGCCTGGCCTCGCCCACCAGTCCTAACAGTAAGGAAGCGAAATAATCCGTCAGATTACCTTAGCGTAGTGTAGCAGCCTCGTTGCTGATGTATGAACATTAGGATGTATGGCGCAATCGGCGCTAAAAATTTTGAGCCCAAAGGCTAATTTTGTGTGTTTGATGGGATGAAGGCACGACCGGCTGGGGCAGCGAGCCCGTCTCGTTCCTGTCTTCGGAGCCGTCCTCACCGGCGCCCACCTCGACCGGCGAGTGCAGCATGTCGATGAGCCTCGTCAGCAACGACGGGTGAGTTTCCGGATTCTTCTAAACTCCTGATACCAGCCCATCCTCGCTTGTTTCAAAACTCGTGCGACTTTTAACAGGTCGCAGCCGTTCTCCAGCATAGGCGTTGCGGGTGGAGGCGTCAATAGGCCCTACTCGCCGAGTCGTGGTCTAGACCTCGAAATGAGCGACTTCTGCGTCGGCATGGCTGCAGACCCCCTCGTCCAGCAGCAGGCCCACCACCAGGCTCAGCAACAGTCCTCCGAAGCCAGTACGCACGCATTATTGGCTCGGGAGAGCCGGGGCAGCGTCTCGTACACGGACTACTACAGCAGCGAGGATGGCCAGATCAGGCGCAGTGCCAACGACAACTGCTTTCCGGTGTACGTGGCGCCCGGGTCGCCCTCGTCGACCGCGGCGGGCAACTCTGGCAATGACGACAGCGACGAGCACACGCTCACCCTGAGACAGAGCGAGCCCCTCAGCTGTGCGACCAAGCACGACGTGCAGACCATCTTCGCGGATCAGAGGGAGCCCCACGTCGGTAACGCTGGAACATCTGCGCCCAGACCCAGCAGTAGCTACAAGAAGATCGGAAGGTATGGCTCTATTTGCACCTTTCAATCCCAAACATTCGGTTCAGGTCCTTGAGTCTTTTGAGATGCATCAAGGATGTTGAAATCTATGATTCGTTAGAATCACTTCACTGTTCAATGCAACTTCCCTTGCTTCATTTGTGGACACATCCTAGTTTGCTTGCGCCCAGGCATAAAATGGCTGCGGGAAAGAGCATATTCGAGCGTTGGTAGTGGGATTAGTAGGGTAGAGTTTTTGGTACAATAACGTCTTCAATATCGCAGTCTGGCACAGAACATTCATGTTTGAATCTAATTTTCTCACTCTTGCTGCTTTCGATGGACTTATGAAGACCGCGGATAGGTAGAAACTCGACATTACAAACACGGCCCGATGCATCCAATGCTAAATGTGCTCCCTCCTTCGGCCATCTTGGGAAAAGAAATGCCTGACCAGGAGAGTGTTTCAGATCCGGATCACGGATTCGCCTGAAACTCTGGAAATAGTCTTCTTTTAGTACCAAAAGAAGATATCCAAAATTATAGACCCTAACGCTCAAGCATTTCCGAGCTGCAGCAAAAAACTTTAGCATTGCTCATATGGGCCTATGTTAAAAGATAGTATATATAGGTATACTGTAACGCATAGGTTATTGGCTGTAGCTTGAAAACGCTTGAGTGTTAGGGTTTATAATTTTGGGTATCGTCTTTTGGTACTAAAAGAAGACTATTCCCAGAGTTTCAGCCAAATCCGTGACCCGGATCTGAAACACTCTCCTGGTGAGTGCAGGCAACCTGACAACGATGACGGATTCCTATAACTGTTCATATGATAACCTGATCACCAGTTAGTAAAATACTCTTGTCGGTCGAAACGTTCTATTGAATTAGTAAACATTATATCCACCCAGCTGACCATCTGGGGTGTCCTTCAATTTTACTGGCCCGTTGGTCCGCAAATCCCCATAACCCCAACATCAGAAGTCCCATCAACCAGCTAGCCTTCTAAATTATGCACCCATCGGTTCACTGAGTCCAAATGTTCGGTCAGACCATCTAATGTCCATTTCATTTGCTAACTTAGCAAATTATTGACCCGCAGTCTTTCAAGTCTTTCGATTAGCCAACTATTCGGCTGACTTGGTTTCCCGATCTGCCAGCTTGGCCTTACAAATACGATACTAACCGGCTTTTCTGCATGCAGTCATAGAATCTGCCTTTGCTGATCTGATGTGACCTGCCGATCTATAGATCGATCCACCGTCTGCTAAAGTAGTGGTCCTGAACCTCTGAGACACTCACCTGTGGACTTATTCACGACCTGTGGGTGGCGTAATATAGGACTACCGACTCGACGACTAAATGTTCTCCGAGTATACTTACTTGTCGAGTTAAGGACCGCCAGTATTGAAAACTTGCCAAACGTTCTACTTGCCAGTTGGTTCATCGGTTGATAATAAACTGTTGGATAGGTGTGGTCACAGAGTATCAATTTAGCCTTCGAATCGGTTGGTATGTTACGGGCAATAGTCAGGTCGAAGGATCATGGTTGATTCCAATATGTTGACCGCACGGACTGACAAGTTGGCGTGGCTCGGTTTCTGATGGTCTTTTCTGATTTCTTTATGTTTAGATCGGCGGCTTAGTAAGTCGACGAATCGAAAAGATGGAGTATGAAGGGTATCCCCTAGGCTGTATGTGGTTATGAGTTATGTCAATGGTTGATGGACCCGCAGTCCGTCTGTAAGTCGATATGAACGTCAATTTAGAGCATGTTGAAACCGTAGAACGATAGCTTCACAGTGTGACAAGTCTACAGACTACAATGTCCGTCACGTTGATAGATCCGTAGGAATGACTGTACAGGGTAGCTAATTATAATAGCGAGCACTGAGGTCGACATACCCGTTGACAGGTTGACAGTGTAGCTTACCAAACAACAAGAGATCTCAGATTTTGACTGATCGAAGGATCAATTGAGCATATTAGCTGACGCCCTTACTCGGAAGCGAAACAAGCCAATCTTAGTTGGTCATGAAAGCAGAGTTGCCCCCTAATTTACCATACTGATTAGCGATTTATCTACAAACTTGGTGCCAACTCGACGACAAATTGACAAAGTATGACTGATCGCTCGGACAACCCATCAACCGGGTGACCTACAACCAAGGCGCGCAGCTCTCCGCCCCATTGTAATGAACCGCAGAATCCTTATCGAAGAAAACTATGAATATCCACAATGAATCCAAGCGCTCGTACGTTACAGGTTCCGAGTGGAGAGCATGGAGGTGGCCGACGGCGACGTGCGCCTGAAGGAGTCGAGCTCGTTGAGCTGCAGCCTGTCATCGGAGCGAGGCTTCTCGAGTTCGAGGCCGCCCCCGTCCATGATTCAGCAGCAGCGCTCCCAGCGCAAGAGCAGTGCCCAGGGCGGCACCAGTCCTCAGCTTCTGAGATCGCAAAGTGTACACGCGCCTCGCAGTAGCAGCACCTCGATTGGCTCAGGCAAGCCCCAACCCTCGCTCCCCAAGCAGATCTCGCTCTCGGCGACCGGTGCCGACCGCAGCCTCGGACCAGATGCTTCGAGTCCTGGTGACGAGGAGCTTCTGCCCGACTCGGCGTCCGACCAGCAGCCGACTCTGACGCTCGCTAGCAGCTTCACCGACAAGTCCCGCGTCACCTTTGGCTTCGACCTGTCGCCCAATGAGCCGCACTAGCTGTGTTGTCACCGTCCGATAGTGAGCTCCAGATCGCGAGACAGATTCGCCATGACGTCCATCCCCAAATTGGTTCTCTCTATCTTTTTCTCGATCTTTCTCTTACCGTATTCAGCCCCGACAGCGAGTTTAGGAGCGACGGGGTTTATTCCCAACCATCCTCTTGGATCTCTTGACAACAGCGCGATTCTCTTCCATAAATGACATTCCGGAGCCAAATTTTCATTTTTGTAGAGCTCGTGGGACGCCCGGAGAAACTCTTTTCCTATATTAGGAGAAAAGTTGACGTGTTCGCAGGGCACAGTTGGCGTGCGCTTTATCAGATTCTATAGAATGGCATATTTTCGTATTCATCTTTGATGTACCTGATGGCCATGTTTTTTCAACAATTATCGCTCGAAGATTCTCAGATTCTTGATCAGAGTACTTATCGGTCTTTGTATATTTTACCATGATCTCACTTATTTCGATTGATTTACCTGTGCCATGATTTTACACGCGATTGCTTTTGCACGGTCATTGTACGTATTGTGTGTATAAAATTCGTGAAGTGCCCTCGTCGCGATTTCACTTGTTTCCGCAAAATTTGCGGTCCGGTGTAATTGAGATTTGGGCTCTCGGGGGTGCTATGTTCGCGGTGCGGCATAAGCTGAACCTACTGTATTTTTGAGATGGATTTTGTGCCTAGATTTCTGACGAACCAGGTGTTTCATGATATCCTGGTCACAACGACGAGTATTTAGCAAATGAATTTGTCATATGAATGTTGTAAAATATATATGTATTCACATATTGAGAATATTGTTAGATGTCGTTATGTGTGATGGAAAAAGAGACGACAATTATTCAATGTATTTTGATGCTATACATTCGAACATATTTTCAGTTATAGAATTTTTGAGTAATAAATGAGTTATAGCGTTACATTCACGGTGTTCTTCATGACCTTGTCATACTTCAGGCGTGACTTTAGCAGCTCTAAATTGTCGTCTTGAAATCGATTAACGTTTATCAAACTATTTTTATTTTGTGAAATAAGTATCGTGAACACGAACTGAATAGCTCTGTGGCGGAGCTTATAAAGCTTGATGAAAGAAAAAAATGACTAATTCAATGAGTAGATAGAAGTTATAATATTGTGAACGAACTACATGAATACATTCGTTGCTCTGGAGTCATTTGATTTGGAATATTTTTTTCGTTCAATCAGAATTTATTGAGATGGGTCATCAAGACTTCGTCGTTAACAATCAGAAGCACATAAGAAGTGATTTTAGTCACCCGTTAACAAATTCCTACAACAAGCCCTCGAAGCGATGATCAAACTTCTTCGCAGTATGTATTCTTGAAAATGTCATGAACAGAAATTATATTTGATTCCTCCTCACGTAGACAGAAGATAGTGACAATAGAAGTTGAACCAAAATCTTGAAATAGCAAAGACAAACCGAGAAAGCAAAAGGAGACTATTTCTTAATCTGAGTCTTATATATAAACATTTGTGCAAGCTGTTGTAAGTAAGTATTGAAGCCGTCTATTTTGAGAAGCATATATAAATCCAAAAGTTTGTGGTTGCCCATCCGAAAATTTTCATGGAGTTGACCGCTCACTGCATCTTGATGAGCGTTGCACGGTTCAGGATGACGAGGTTCGAGTCTAAGAAGCTCAAAAAACTTATGACAGCAAGAGATCCATCAGCGAGGGCTAAGTAGTATTGTATTGTGTAAGAAATGTATCGGTTTCGAGTCGAGCTTGTACGAGCACTTTTTCATATGTGGCAGAAATTGGAGACTGGCGACCTCGTATGTTGGTGGTTCATGCCCCAAATTATTCTACTTATGAGTTATGGCTTTATAATAGCGCGCGACGAATCGCGTAGGCCGCGGGCGTGACGAATGGAGTTAATAAGTCGGTAGTAGCAAGATACGAATATCCGTGCATCGCAGGGATGGGGTGCAACCATGACAGCACATCGTGGCCCAAGTCCGACGGGACACGAGTAGTCGGCCTCGAGACCGAGGGGGAGCCGATCTCTGGCCTCGTCGCATTGTTTGCGCGCACGTGTGCCCGTTTAGCGCCCCAATAAGTGAATATGATTACGCTACTGTAGCCTCTGTGATTTCTGACTTTCCCCGGACGCGTGAAAAAGCCACCGCATTACGCTGCACCTGATCTTGCTCGACTGCGTTGCATCCCTTGTTCGCTTTGCAAGTGAATGCGCACACGTGATCCGTCTGTGGAACGGGGCTGATAGGTGTACGACAAGCTACATTACGGGGCATATTCTGTCATTTCGTCGGATGATGAGCTTAGTCTTTCCGTCAATACGACGTATTTCAATTTTTGCAATACTCGAGTGTGCGATAATCTCTACATTCTCTGCTGAATTATGCCCGATCCATCTCGGTATAAAGTCGTCAATGAAGCGATGTCGAGCTCCCGGTCTAACTCTTGTTCAGCTCGAGTTGAGGGCAATTATTGGCTCAGTCGCGAGTTGGTATACGGTTGGCAGTCTTTGGATAATAATGGGTACACAAAATCAATGCGTCGATACTGTTTCACATCGTATGTACATTGTCGATTCCGGGCATATGATACTGAATTGTTCACTGCTTTTATGTGTCCCGTGAAATGTTTTCGGTCTTATTTGGGTTGCAATTCGTTTCACTTCCTTGAGATTTGAAAATTCCACCACAGAAAATCACGGTCAAATTTTCGAAAAGATTCATGAGCTAACCAGAACCAGAGTGATTACCCATTCTTACTGCAAAGTGGAATGCTATGTCAGTACTTGGACTGTGTGCATAACATTTCCATCCCGTAACTTGTCACGGTAAAGGCAGAATTTCGCGAAATTTCAGGATTTGTCTTGGCAATCTCCCGTTGAGCACGCGATCGACTAATACAATTGTATACTCTGAGTATTTACTTCTCTTCCGTTAGGTCAGATATAAAGCCAAAAGAATACTGCATCCTTCTGGCTCAGAATCGATGTCTGCAGGAACGATTTGGGGTCTTCTGGAAACCAACGGCTTCAGTGCCCGAAATACGAGTGCGAAAATGAGACAGAAATGTACTATTAGTCCTATT
The DNA here is from genome assembly GCA_029851415.1 of Eretmocerus hayati. Lineage (NCBI taxonomy): Eukaryota > Metazoa > Arthropoda > Insecta > Hymenoptera > Aphelinidae > Eretmocerus > Eretmocerus hayati. The sequence goes on along the minus strand of CM056742.1, from coordinate 190,647,659 downwards.
TCTTTTCACAATTCAAGCTGAAAATTTTTCCCGAAGACTGCAATAATAGTTGTCAAGATACTCAATTTTTCTCCATGTCCTCATTTTCTGCAGAGAGCGTGCGTCACCAAAGAGACAGCGATAGCAAATTTGTGGTATGCAATATTCATCTCAGATTCAGTAATATTCAGCTGCATAATTTCTAAACTACGTGAGTGAGCATATCTATTCCCATGGAAGAATTTCGCCAACATATGTATGTCAACATTAGGCTAGTCAACACTCAACAATCCAGCTGAACGACGCTCGCCGAGAGATGAAGTGGGAGGAGTTTACTCTTTCAGCAAATTGGAGAGTAGAGTAGAGGAAGCTTGGTGCGGAGCTTTCGCCCGGGCCGCATCGATCTCGGTGCGTCAGCTTGCAGTTATTGCTAGCTCAGTTCACCCTGCCCCGAATGCGCTCATATTGGGCGGCGAGGCCCTCTCGGACTAAGCTCGAGAAGTTTATCATAACACGCGCCAGAATCAGAGCATCAGCCTCTCGCTCAATTTGAATGGGATTATATACACTTTGTCTTTTTTTCTTTCGCGAATAATCTCACGAACAATAATCGTCAAAAATTGAAATTCCTTCAGAATTCCCTGAGAATTACTTCATAGTAAACTATCGTTACTATTTGTCGGTTGGAAAAAGGTGCCAAGCAAGTAAGTATGAAAAAACTGAGCGAAATTATGTGAAAATGATGATTTTGGACGAGCTATCTCGTGAACCAATCAGCAGCCACTGCTTCCCATTTATTTCAGGAGACGCGATAAACACGGTCTAAGAGGTACAAAAGACATGACTGCACAATATCCGGATAACAGACGACGAGGATATATTCGGTACACTCCAATAATGTTGGCCTTTGAAATTTATGACTCACTTCTGTACCCGCTCATAAAATTCCTCTAAATCGAGGTTCTGCATTCTCCAGTTTTATTCTTACATTTTGATTTGTAAAACTCCGTCCTTTTGACCAAAACTGTCACATAATAGTTTTGAAAGAATGAGGATTTTTAAGAAGAATTGTGAAAAAATCTTGTTATAAAAAACGAAAAATATACAATTTTTCAACAATTTTCGCCTCATCAGCAACAGATCTGAGCGTTCGGTGTATCGGGGAGGGCTTAGTCGACTGAAACTCGGGGTGCTCGAGGTGCGTGGGTTCGAATTCCGGTGGGGTCAGGCTAAAATTTTCCTTTGAGATGGTGACTTTTCGGGCGATGTTTCCGGTCGGAATAAGAAACCTACGTTGCGACGTACACGGCAACCAACACCCACATAACATCTCAATTAGTTTTGGTAAGTCGTCTGCTTAGAGATCCCGATTACTCGCGCATTACGCAAAAACGCCGTTGATGGCCGTAACATAAGGGGCTTTCCAAGGTCCCTCCCGATGGGGTGCCAACAATACAGACCCACACACACACACAGCAACAGATCTCGGAGAATAAAAATTAGAATTATCAACTTTTCATTTTAAACAGGCCATTCAACCACTCAATCAACTTGTCAATATGACTTATAGTATTTCAGAGTATATTTTCCCGGGCATCATTCTTAAATTTTGCAGTGAAAAAATACCTCCATAATCGAACCATTCGTGATTCTCATCAGCCTCCTTCGAGTCGATTTTGTATTTAATCGGCTATAGTCATAAAAGTGATCTCATTTCGCGTCAACCATTTATCAAGAAATCTTATGATCACTCTTCCAACTAGGACAGAGTAGTCAATACGGCTGCTCAGCAACTCCAACTAGAATAGAACATATTGACAAGTCCAGAAATAATCAATTGAAGGAACTTTATATGTCTTGCTGATTTCAGAGTAGACACGATCTTTGATGTTCATAGGTAAACCTGAGAATCTTGCTAAAAAACGGAAGAATTCATGTTGGACAACTTCGAACTCTCTTTTATGGGTCTCTAGACAACGGACATACACATCATTGTTGATCGCACTACCGACAACTATAGAGTGTACAGGAGAGTACTTGGATTTTTAAAAGATGTTGACTTCCTCGTTATCATGGTCAAAGTCCCCGTAGCCTCATTTGTTGTAACTTTCATATACAATGGAGTACGCTTGAGACGAAAACACTTACTACGAAGCATCGCTTATCACGAATGGGAGTGTCCGTCCCGTGAGTTGCTCATGTTTGCACGTATACAGGGTGTCCGAAAAGTAAGTACTCCCCCCCCCCCCATTCTTTTCAGAAATGGTTGGGAATCGGGAAAAATCCCGGAACACGTGTCGCTTATTTTGAGGGGGACATCCGACGGTGGCCTTGTTTTTTACCTTGAAGGTAATTTTCAAGGTCATTTGGAGGTCAACTGGATTTTTTTGAATGGAAACACCTACTTTTGATGTCGAATTCTGAAAGATCATGAAAAATGATGAAACTTTTGTTTGAAACTTTTTTTGACCCGACTTGACCTTGGCGAGATGAATGGAGGTCAGCACGGGTTGACGGTGACCGCTGTAACTCCAAGAGTGAGCATTTATCGAAAAATGTTTGGGATAAAAGTTGTTGTTTTGATCACACTAGAAAAGAGCGAATGACCTTGTTTCCGACCTTGGAGGTCAAAAGTAGGTGATTCCGTTGGAAAAATCGAGTTGACCTCCAAATCACCTTGAAAATTACCTCCAAGGTCGGAAACAAGGGCACTAACTCATTTTTACTGTCATCATGAATAACTGTTATACCAAACAATTTTCGATAAAATGCTCACTCTTGGAGTTACAGCGGTCACCGTCAACTCATGCTGACCTCCATTCATCTCGCCGAGGTCAAATCGGGTCGAAAAGAGTTTCGAACAAGAGTTCCATCAATTTTCATGTTTTTTCAGAATATGAGGTTAAAGTTAGGTGTTTTTATTAGAAAAAATTGAGTTGACCTCCAAATGACCTCGAAAATTACGTTCAAGGTCGGAAACAAGGTCATTAGCTTTTTTCTAGTGTGATCATGAACAACTTTTATCCCAAACATTTTTCGATAAAATGCTGACTCTTTGGAGCGACAGCGGTTACCGTCAACCCGTGCTGAGCTCCATGTATCTCGCCAAGGTCAATTCGGGTCAAAAAAAGTTTTATCATTTTTCATATTCTTTCAGAATTCGAGGTCAAAAGTAGGTGTTTCCATTAAAAAAAAATCCAGTTGACCTCCAAATGACCTTGAAAATGACCTTCAAGGTAAAAAACAAGGCCTCCATCGGATGTCCCCCTCAAAATAAGGGGAAACGTGTTCCGGGGTTTTTCCTGATTCCCAACCATTTCTGAAAAGAATGGAGGCGGGGGTACTTACTTTTCAGACACTGTATTTTTCCGCAGTTGAGACGAAAAAAATACGGTTAGTACAAAAGGATCCGAATTTTGGGACTCTCCAGTATCGTCTCAATAGCGATTTTCACTTTTGTAGAACTTGTGCGAATGGAGGATATTGGTTCACACAGCTCAGTTTTGGTGGGTTGATCGTGAACAAAACTTGTCGTGACTTCGATATCAGGACATCGAAGTATGAGAAATTGGATGCATTGTTTCCCCAACAAACTTAATTTTTCTCATATTTTTCGCTATGCTTGTGGATAACGAGAATCGGTTGGTTTTTGAAGTGAACATGAAATACATTTTTTGGATGTTATGGAATTTTAGAAGTCATTTTATCTGGGTACTCCTTCTACCACTCAATCCAAAATTACATTAGACAAAAAAATTACCTCGGTCCCTTGAGCTTCGTCGTTGTAAGCGTACTCCACTGTATAAAATCGAATCTCAAATTCTGATCCAAGGTCACCCCCAAATCTCTCTCATAACACGTACTCTATTTGAAAGTAAAGATTCCAACTTACAAGGGAAGTTGGTGAGCATCTCTTTGGTTTGGAAAAACGCACTTTCCATCATGAAATCCTAAACCGTTTTCATCACACCATCCATGTACACCACTCATATCTGAGTAGAGTATCGGGGAATCTTCTTCATATTTTATTTGATGGTATAGCTTGAGATCATCACCGAAGAGTAAGATTCCAGAGTATTTCACACGCTATACCACATCATTTATGCAAATATTGAAAAACAAAGTACTCTACATATAGTGCGAGCCTTGTGGCTTTCCAGAGATTACCGGGAAACCATCCGATTCAAACGCACTCGCTCTCACACTTTGAGATTTACCAATAGAATAAGATCTCATCCTTCCAAAAAGAGCACTCGTAATGCCTAAATTATTTGGTTTCTCAAGTAAAAAACAGAGGTTGACCGAACCAAATGCCTTCACCATATCGGCGTGAACGGCATCAATCTAAGCTTTTTCAGTGAAGGCATCCATGATATCTTCCTCGAAACATTGAAGATTCGTAAGTGTATTAGAGCGTTATATCATGAAGCCATGTTGTTCTTTCACGATAAATTTTTTAAGAAGAGTAGAGAGTCTCTTTTTAACCAACGAATCTAGAGTAGTGTTGGCAAAATAGAAGTTTTTGAGATCGGACTGTAATTTTTAACTGTGTGTGAATCGCCGTTTCCAAAAGGAACAGGATCTTGAAGGTTTTAGGCAAGGAATCGAGTAAGCTATTTAAAAAAATTTGGGCCGGTTTTACTGAACGCGATTGCCTCGGTGATTTCTTAGCTGTGCGAACAGGAAAAATGAAAAACCGCTTTAAATTTTCTATGACATGCAGGAGTCGTTCGGGGTCAGTCCTCGTCACTTTACTTTCTTATCTTCTAGCATAAGAGACGTAAAAAGATTTGCGTGGAGGTCAACGAGTGCCCATTGTTGAAATCGGCATATAAAGGCGTGTTGGGTATATGTATAAGTATTTACCTCGTCTCGAAGCTAGAGCACGTCAAAGTCAAACATTGGTCCAACCTCGGGTCCCGCGGTTTCACCGTGTCAGCGAATGGCGTAGTACAATTTGCAAACGCGTATCCTGTGAAGTCTCTGCTCGCGTAGTTAAGAACTAATAGAAGTCTGCTAATTGCGCATTTTGATGGCCCTCGAATCTTATGAACTCACATGTTTGCGTCTTTTGCTCGGATTTTTCGGGGTCGACGATGCCGGAGACAAAATATCGTCAGAGAAGCGAAGCAGCGCAACGGGAACAAAGAGCCGCCGCGTCCAGTGCTCGCAGCCCCCCGCAACTCGCCCTGCTCGGCGTATATTAATAATTTTATTCACCCCGTGCGCGCCTCGCGAGCAAATACGAGAGATCGGATTTGACACGGCCAGACTGCTTGCCGTCAAGTGACTCGGCTAATATCCATTTAATTAATTCGCTCTCCGCGTGAAAACAACAATATGCTCGAGATCTCAAAAATGCTCTGGCTTAACCCTCGGCACGTGTTGCACTCGACGCGCCTTCCGGTGTTGAATTCACTTGGACAGAAAGATCAGTCAGATATCACGGAAGGAAGCGACTCTTCTGCTGCGCAGCTTATAGTCATCACCGTGAGATCCCTTGATGTGAATTTTGCCGAGCTTCAATTGAAGAAATCGGCGATAAAGTAAATCATTTTTATCGGTGTACATACACATTTGGGCTATTTTGACGCGATAAAGACGTTCTGAGTTGTGAAAAAAGTCATGTTGCACTCCCTACCGAGATAAACACATAGTGGGCGTGTTGGGTACACACCAGTAATGGTCTCCATTTTCGCGAGGGATTTCCATATTTCGCTTACGAAACCATTCCAAATTTAATTTTTGCAATCTTCTGAAGGTCTTGAGAAGAGAAATCGAATGCGCTCAAGTACGTCAAGATTGGTCGAACCAAAAATTTTTGGCGCCGGTTTTGCCAAACGCTATTTCGTTGGCGATTTCTTAAATATGCAAACACAAAAAATGGAAGAATCACTCTACATTTTCTGGGAGACGCAGAAACCATCCGGGGTCGTTCCTTATCAATAATTTTCTCATTTTTCAACACGAGGAATGTAAAATAAAATTGCGCGATGGTCAACGGATGTCCAGTTCTGAGATCCGCATATGGCAAAATCTTGGGTACACTTACCTCAGTTCCTAGAAGTCGGTAGGCTCAATTATCGATTCCGGACTACTTTTTCCTCAAAAGTTTAAGTCTCAACGCAGTGAATACACCCAATAACGATATTTCAGAAATAGGCTAAAAGAGGGCCTCGAATGTGCCTTTTATGGGCCCTAGAGTCGATGGAGGATTTCGGAATAATCCAAAAATGAATGAACAGTACTGATATCATCACTAGTTCCGCGCAAAACAGACCGACGAAAAAGTGTCATGTCTTAAATTTTTTCTTGACTTTTTCATTCGATTCTATGGTACCAAGTATAACTTTTCACCGACTATGGGGTCCCGAAAAAATTTTCCAAGTATATTCGACCTACACTACCCGTCAAAATTTATGGACCACGGATAGCCTGAGTAAATCAACGAATACTCTGGTTCACTCCATCGTAAAGGAATTTTGAAAAAAGGAAATTAAAATACAGAAAAAAATCTATCGATTTGTGCCCTTTGAATATTTTTCCACGTGCCTTTTATGGGGCCATTGAAGACGATGAAAAACCAACTTTTTTTTCTTTAGTCAAACACCGGTTGTTTTGACGGATGTCATCCGACCGCGGGAATTCTTACGGGATCTTGAAGCTCTTTTCAAGACTTCCATGTTCCTTTTTTCAAAGTCTTCTGTACGACCTTTCCTGCCCGACCAACGAGTTTGCGAAAGAAACTTTTTATCACATGGGCTGCTTACGGTGATACCGAGTCACGCAACTGTTTTATTTGCTCTTGCTCTGTTCTAGTGCAAATTCGCATAGAAAAATACTACGGTACATAAATTCGACGTAAAATGATCTGATAGCATTTTTCAGAAAATGCTATCAGATTCTGACTCGAAAGTGACCTAGTAGTATTTTTTCAGCATTTGCTCGGGGAATATGACTCATTGGAAGATGGCCCGTTCAGGTCACATGCAATCCAAAATCTGATATCATTTTCTGAAAGATGAGATCATTCTACGTCGAAATGGTGTGCCGAAGTATTTATGGAGGCGTTGTACCAGTAGAATAGAGCGGTATTTCCATAAGCAGCCCATGTGATAAAAAGTTTCCTTCGCAAGCTCGTTACTCGAGCACGAACGGTTGCACAGAGGATTTTGAAAAAAGGAACATGAAGGTCTTGAAAAGAGCTTCAAGATCCCGTAAGAATTCCCGCGGTCGGATGACATCCGTCAAAACAACCGGTGTTTGACTAAAGAAAAAAATTTGGTTTTTTATCGTCTTCTATGCCCCCATAACAAGCACGTAGAGAATATTTAAAGGGCACCAATCGATAGATTTTTTCTGATCTTCAAAATTCCTTCTTTCGAAACTCCTCTACGATGAAGTGGACCAAAGTAATCGTTAATTTACTGATCCGCTATCCGTGATCTATTAATTTTGACGGGTTACATTTTTTTGTTCTTTTGAATTATCTCTGACAAAAAAGTTTGGGTGTTTTTTTCAATGAAATGCATAATTCTCAAATTCGTTTACAGATACAGAAATGCGGCGTGCGGCATCCGAGAGGTCTTAAAAAATCTATCGGGATCAGTCTGGTAGAGTTGATTTTGTGGTTTTGGGCGGTTTCATCGGGCGTAACAGTCAAAAACATAGAAAAATCAATTTCTCGGAAACCCAATTTTTTAGAACCTTGAAAATTTTATATTTTATGTAAAATCTTGTGTTGTTTCAGAAATTCTGCGCCCTAGAAGCTATTTTTGCCAAATATTACGAATCCATTTTTCAGGCTTCTGGGAATCGTCCTGTTTTCTGCGCATTCACAGAGATTTGGATCCTTGAAACCAATTCTATTAAAAAGCCAAAAAGTTCCCTTCGGAATAACCTCCTACCGAAGTGAATTCCATGCATTTGAGCCACAGTTGTAGCGCCGAAAGACCCTTGAATCTCGATAGTTCGTCAGAGGTGAGTCGGAGGTACCGAAGACAGCAGCAAGGAAAATCCGCGCATGCCCCCATCCGATAAAAGGTAAGTGTACCCAAATTGCCTCTGTACCCAACTTGCCCCCATACGCCGATCTCAGGAATGGGCGCTCGTTGACCTTCCCGCAATTTTTTTTTACGTTTGTTATGTTAAAATATGAGGAAATACGTAGTTTTCATCGACCCCGGATCATTTTTGCGTTCTCCAGAAAATATAAAGTGAGTTTTCCATTTTTCGTGTTTGCACGGCTAAGAAATCACCGAGGAAATCGCGTTCACTAAAACCGGTGCCAATTTATTTTTATTCGACCAATCTTGACGTACCTTAGCGCATTCGATTCCTTGGATTTGGAGCGATTTTATGTACAAAACACGAAGATGGTTTGAGAATCAAGAAAGCCGACATCGGAGTGTACCCAACATGCCCCCTTATGGTTATCTCGGAAAGGCGTGCAGTATGGCTTTTTTTACCTCTCAGAACGTGTTTATCGCGTCAAAATAGGTCGGAAACGATGTCTTGGGCCAGCTAAAAGCTATAAATATCGCTGCACGGTAATCAAAACGGATCAAAGCGATTCTATTCACTTCATCGCCTATTTACATTGTTTCAAATGATGGGGGCAAGTTGGGTACCCACTTTTGTAAACTCTCAAAAATCACCTTTTGGGAGAATCCAAACAGCTCGGCTCCACTTCATCCGAATTGGACGTATCTTAGCTTATTTTTAAAGGCCTTGAGACAAGCTTTAAAATGAGCTAAAGTACGTTGGAAAATATGGAGATGGGCCAAAGTTATTAAGAAAATGGCTTAATGGGGGCAAGTTGGGTACACTTACCTTATTATCGAGTTGCCGCATTCCAGTTGAGGGTTAATCTTTCATATGTTGTAGCTACGGTTTGGATGCATAAGATTGACTTCAGCAAGTGGTCATTTCGGAGGAAATTCTCTTGGCTTTTCAATGAAATTGGTTTCGAGGATCCAAATTTCTGCGCATGCGCAGAAAGCAGACGGTTTCCAAAAGCCTGAAAAACGGATTTGTGGTAATTCGCAAAAATAGGCTTTAGAACGCTAAAAAGGAATTTGGGACTATTTTTTCTGAAGAATACAACATTTTATATAGAATATCGAATTTTCAAGGATTTAAAAAATCAAGTTTTCGAGAAATAGGATTTTCTATGTTTTTCACTTCTTTGCCCGATAAAATCACCCATGACCTCAAATTTAACTCTACAAGACTGATTTCGATAGGCTTCTTCAAGACCTTCCGAATGCTGCAAACTGCATTTCTACATCTGTGAACGGATTTGAGAAATATGCATTTTATTGAAGAAAATACCCAAACTTTTTTGTCGGTGATAATTCAAAACAAGGAAGTAATGCACGGTGGAGATACCTGGAAAATTCTTTCAGGGTCCTATAGGTGGTAAGAAGTTCATATTTTTTCCCATAGAATTGAATTAAAAAGTCACGACAAAAATTGAAGGCATGACCTTTTTTCATAGGTCTGTTTTGCGCGGCATTGACTCAGACCGTCTCCAGATTCTCTGGTGACGGTCCTGACCGAGCTACTCCGATATGACCCCTATGCACGTGCGAAGATCACGAAAAGCTTGATAGTAAGTATGTACATCAAAACGATGAACTCGCAAAGAGTTTAGCTCTGAACTTTTGTTTCTCTTAATCTTGAATGAACAAAGAAAATTCCAATAACTCCAAGTGCCCAAACTCCAAAAGTTGAAATATACTAATACAAAACTTCCAAGTTTTCTATAGTCCGAGCATCATATATAATAGATGTATCAGAGTTAAAAATATAATCCATGAGATTGTAGCATATACTAATACGAAAGCACTCGAGCACGTCTCATCAACCTGCGATTTTCAGAGTAATGATTTTTAAAATTCAAACCGCTCCAAAGTGAGGAATCAGAAACTTCACTTGCAAAAAGTGACGAATTTTCGAGCTTTTAAAAAGTTTAGAAAAGCTAATAAGAATGTGACAACAAAATCAAGTTGATTGTACGTATAATATTTCTATGTATTGAACTTGATAGTCACAATCTAATCTGAGCTATTGAAATTGTCTCCGTTTATCCACAACTAGGAGAAACAAAAGTTGAGAAAAAAACTTTTTGAAAACAGACTGCGAAATCTCAAGGTTGGAAGAATTTTGTGCTACACAACACTGGCTCGTTACTTTGTTTCACATGTTGACGTTTGCGTGACTAGTCTCGCGTTTGATTCCAATTGGAGTGATGGTATCCATAGCCAATGGGGGTGCTGGCCCAGCTGCTGATCAAGCATCGGTGAGAGGATTTGCATATATTGTGTAACGTCCAGTGAAATCCAAGTCAAACACCTCGTGTCGCCTCTTTAAACAGCACCTCGTCAAATACAAACTTTTTTTGCCAACCGTGGTCGAATTTTTGGAACCAACCAAAGTCCTCATACCCCTAGCTAACGCAATAATACCTGCATAGGTGTTTAATAAAGGGTTTCAGGTGAACCAATCGGGTTATTCCACGATACCTCGTCGCTCTTCGACACTTTGAACAATTTCCAGACCCCGCTGTCCCCGTCTTAGCTCCTCTCACAGGTGCATGTCTTTTATCGTCAAAAAATTGTCAACATTCAATGTCAACGCGCGCATTGAGTTGATAACAAGGCCGCGTCTTCCATAGCTCTCGTAACTACGCAATTCCAAGTATAGCAACCATCAGCGGCGGAACGAATGGCAGAGCGAGAAGCAAATCGAGGGATGCGCATTGGGGTTGCTCGGGGCGCCTGCTGACCGAGGGGGCGTGACCAACTCTCGAATCACGATCATCCCCGCGGATCGAATCTCGCCACCACTGCGGTGGCTGCTCATCATCCCGTCGCATTCGAGAGTTGCACCCCCAGCTAGACTGACTGACCTTTTCTCTTGGACGGTCATCGTGCTAATTATCCGGCGACGGGACCGTGAGGGTTCTTCTGGTTATACACATTCGGCTCAAGAGCAGGATATGAGTTACCCCGAGCCACTTTGGGAGGTCAACGGGAATCAAGCTCCGGTAAGTCTCGAAGTATCTACGATTTTACTTCTTCAACTCAATAATTCACAGTTAGTTCGTAAAGTCTAGGGTGGAGTTAACTTGTTGCTAATCCCATCAGTCAGTGTCGGTAATGCCATGCGTGAGACAATCCCGACACATTTTCGATGTGTCACCACATGAACTTCAAAAGACTTCGAAAGTTCTACTTTAATTCTGCTCTTGTTCAAATCTTTGGCCATCTCAATCCTGATTTGTGGATCAGTCATCTGGTCATCTACGACAAAACAAGCTCACCCACACTTGGAATCCATTCAAAACGAATTCACTCGTGGTTTAAGACAAGTAAATTTGTTTGTCAGTCCAAGATATGATAACTAGAATATAATACAACGGGGTATAATAGATGCTTATTCGACTATAGACTCTTGGTTTAGTGCAGTTTAAAGCTAGGCGCACTATGAACAATTCACAAAATTGATACCACGCCATTCGTCAAAGTCAAAGGCCCGAATTACCCCATCCTCAAACAAGGGAGTAAGGGTAAATTGAAAGTAATACTGAAACATTAGAACTAAAAGATAACATGAAAATGAGAAATGGTAATAATAGAAAAAACTATCAATGATGACAAAACTACGAGAGTCTTCAGTACAATAAATTTAAGATTCTTAGCTGTCGCGAGTCAAAAATGGTCGTGTTGGAGGTTTTTCATTCCTGATTCACAAAAACACTGTGGGGTATTTTCTGAAAAGACTTCGATGGTGCAGAATGAAACTAGGCAAAGACGACGCAAAGTGCACCGTTAGAATATTATTTCATGCAGCATGGACGTTACTTCTTATAGAAATCACTTCCATAATCGAGATTGACTAAAATAAAGAGCTCGCTCAGCGTCTAAGGCAGGAGGAAATAATTTATTGGTGAGGCTCACCCGTCGATTTGACGTAGGATGCTTATATGCTAGAGCGCTATCTTTGTCCCGTCTATTTCTTCGAAAACGTGGTCAAGTAAATCCTGGAAATTTCGAGAAAATCAATGGGAGGGATAAACATCTCAAGAGGTTGAGACAAATCTCATTCTCGAATGGCTTCTTTTCGAGAATGACACATGACTTTTAATGAAAGAAAACGAATGATGACCGAATTGATCCCTTCTTGCCTTTCAAGAGACTTTTTCCCCGCGAATGGCCATCATATTCTCATGAACAATCCTCATGTGCCAAGAGCTACGAGTTTCGGACAACTCTCACCATTTATTTTCGGGCTGTGCTAAGAGATCCCTTGGGGCAGCTGGATTCAAACGTATCTAGATATTTTCCGGAAAATTTCGTCCAAATTCGTATAGCACGCTGTGGACGAACCCAAATCACTCAAACTTACGAGTACTAATATATCATACATGTATTGAGAGTGATGATGATTGCTACTAACATTAAATACACCGTGTAACTTATTACTGAAGTTTGAAACTGAGAATTCATCAAACCAAGTTACGTATGAGTAAAGTTATCTCTTGATAGCAAAAATCAACATGAAGGCCTTCACTAAAACAGCGATTACTCTAACGCTTTTGAATCTACATCAATTGTCCGAATTTTGAGAATTGAGGAAAAGTTATCAATTTATATCCTTTCAACAAATTTTTAACGAGACATTCATGCTTTTAATTTTGATTGGCTCTAAAAGATTAAAAGAAACTCACCTCAGTCAATCATCGATTATTCATCGGGTAACCATGATAGCGTTAAAATTCTCGTGACATAGTTCTTTTTGAGACTCTTTGAATCGTTTCTCTCGAACAATGCTCTACGATTTTTCAAAACCGAATTACGAGTGATCAAGCAAACACAAGTTAATAGGGATTGTGGATACTGGTGATATAGAGATATGAGCTTTTTCTTTTTCAAGCTGTCTGAGGTCGTTTCAAATACACCCTGAGACAAACCATACTCCTATTTTATGAAATTTCGAAGGGTTCGCGCCAAAATCATGGATTTCTCATTCATTTTATTTCGGCTTCTTCATTACGAACTAGCTCCTCATCATATGATCGCTCGCAACTCGTATATAGAAAATTCTAGAGAAACGTTGAATGGAACGCTTCTGAAGCTCTTGAGAAGAGCTACGAGATTCTATAAGAATTTATCGCAATTTTTCGATGAATGGTCGATGATTGATTGACATGGAAAATTTTTCATAGCCAATTAAAATTATGAATTTTAATCCAGAAAAATTTCCGAAGGACTTGAATTAATACCTCCAAATTAGGTAGAGTACCCAACGAAAATAATGGAACACCGATACTCGTACTAAAACATCGACTGCTCAAAAACTATTGGCCGTACGTCAATTTTGACAAAAGCATCTTAACACGTTGACTGCGTAGGCAATTTTTCACAGTCCTCGAGTGGTCATGATTTCGAGCTTCAATCATTAATTTGTGCAACTCTGAAGGAATGAACTTTTTCTAAATCATTATTTAAGGCCTTAGCGAACTGAACCGCCAAGAAAAATTGCCTACAAAGATATTTTTCGAGCAAATATGAATCAGTAGAAATTGAATTGTGAAAAGTCGTGGGGCGCAGTCAACGTGTTGAAGATCGAAAACATGCTAACTTTTCATGCACCTCAAAAAATTTTTTCATGAATTATTCAAGTCGCGTCAACCACCTGTAATTTTTATGGGCATAGACGGATCGAAAAAAGCTTATTGGAATCAGAGCAATTTCAACCACATTTTCTGAAAATTCAGACAATTTTACGTCAATCATGCGTCCTTTCAAATTTTTTGTAAGTCATATTTCATGTTCACAAACGAGGTCGAGTCAAGATAAGGCGGAACGCCCTTGGAACCATACAGGCAGCACGCATATTTCATCGTTGTCGTCCGAGAGCGATTGTTTGGCTTAAAATCATCGTAGAGAATTTTGAAAAAAAGAAATTGAAGGTCTTCGAAAGCCCTACAAGATCCCGTTGAGTTTTTTTCGATCCGTTCATGCCCGTGGAAATGACAGGTGATTGACGCGACTTGAAAAATTGCACTTTTTGACAGTGAATACTGGACATGAAAAATTCATGAGAAAATTTTTCGAGGTGCATTAAAAGTTAGCATTTTTTCGATCTTTAATACGCTTTTTTTCAAAATTGCCGCCCGACCAATATTTTTTGAGCAGTCGATGTTTTCGTGCGAGTATCGGTGTTCCATTATTTTTGGTGCATGGGTACTGTAATTTTGGTACGATTTCGTTGATTATTTTTTTTGGCTCGGCATTTCAACATGCATTGACGAAACCCATCTCAATCAATATTCAATCGAAAGCTCACAGTGTTAGCTTTTGTTTGATAGGCTGCAAAGTTCACTTTGATGTCTTCATTCGGGGCTATCAGTAGTTTAAGAACTGTACCTAAGTTATACCCCGACTGGCTAACTTGGTTACACTCACAAAATATTTCAATTTCACCCTCCACTAATGCGAGTGAATCAATTTTAATCGCTCAGAAGTCTTGTTCAGTGCTATTTGGAATATCTTATAGCCCCGTGGGCCGTCTTGAGGTTCAAGATAAGGAAAAAAAGAGCTTGGAAGTTAGCCTCCCGTAATGCTCCCTAACTCGAGTGGGGTAACTTTGGTACACGTTTTTATGTTTTTTTTCTGGTTTTCATTCATTAAAATTCCAAATGATGTACATACCCCATTGTAAAGGTGGTTTCGTGAATGACAGTGGCCATCGTAGTCGAGATTAAGCGTTGTTCACCCCTAGTTCGTTCCGGAACAGTTATTGCCGCGTCCACTAAGTGGACCACCCGCTCATTCAAGCCAAATCAGCCCTCTCGAAAAAAGCGTCAATAATCAAACAACACCATTCACAAGGAATCTACGATGGCTAGACTCATTGTTTGAGTGTGGGAGAACAGGTTCCAAAGCGATAGAACTATTTACCCTGCGGAACGCAGCTCTGAAAATCATTTTCCAGGGCTATACCGAACTTGCACCCACTGTACCATGGACGCTTTTTTTGTCATCTTTCAAATGCCTTTTGAAAACTTGTAGACCGAAGGGCGTTTGAATAATCGCTGTTCCAGTGGAGCTAACCGTGTTCCATTCATTATTGATGGCGAGCGCTGTAGTTCGCGTATAGGAGAATGAATACATAATGATCACGACCGGCTATCTGTGACCAGAGTAGAATAGATAGCTCTCAGAGCTTTCATTAATTTGTTCAAATGATTGGTGTGGCTATCAAAATAGTCGGAAATGGGTGTTTATCCTATATGCTCGGGGCGTTGGTAAAACCGAATCAAAAAATTTTTTCTGTAACATTATCTGCAAAGCCTAAGATTCGTCTAGATTCTTTCAAGGTCACGATTTGATTTCTCAGTCTTGTACTGACCAAGAGAGCCATGAGCAAATCGATCCAAATACTTGAATTTCATTATAAGTATTAATAGCATGTTTTTTACGGTATAAAATTTTTAAACGTGATTCCAGGTATCATGTTATAATGTGTGAGGAATATCATGAGGTAGCTTACGTTGAGTTTGTCAAATGATTGAACCATCTGATGCTCAGTGTAAAACGGAGGTTAACTGCGTCTATTTTCTAGAAAATTGGCACTAAGTGCAAAAAATACAATAATGACTCACGCTGTTCATCGAATCGTGAATCTTTCATTGGTAAGATGACCTCAGATGTTTGCCAATTTTTTAGGTGATCACAACCAGCACGGAAATGTCACAGTACATGAGCAACGATATCGGCAGCTATCCCGTGTGGGACAATCCAGTGCTGTATCCGACGGCACCTCCTCCGTCGCATCCACATCTAAACGACCACGGACTGTACAGACAGCCGTGCGCTCTTTTGCATCAAAGGTGAATAGTAGTCTACAATAATAATTGATCAAAACCCAATTCGTACGAGTAATCTCACCCGAGACTCACCCAGAATCTTATTCACACGAGTTCTGTCGCAATTCAAGCCGTTACTCGCAGAATGGACGATCGTCGAGTATCTCGTCGTCGACGTCAAAAAAGCCTAGACGCAGAGTTGCCACCGTCTCGCAAAGAAGAGCAGCCAATATCCGCGAGAGGCGGAGAATGTTCAACTTGAACGAGGCTTTCGATAAACTTCGACGAAAGGTGAGCGCTTGCGCGTTACTTTGACTTTTCAAGATAAAATGATATACGTACTTGAATGAGACTATGGAAAAGTTGGTGCGGACTAATTAGAATTCGATTCGATCAACTTATCTGTGACCCGGTTTACACTTTCATTCCCCACTGTCGTCACTTGACCGCAAAATAGATCATTATCTCTTTCTGGGATGCTATCAAGATAAGGGGATCAGCGTGCATTCGACTCCCTTGAGATGACTGTTGCTCTTGATTTATTCCGCAGCACCAATTTATCAAAACGATCATGAATCAGTTGACTAAACACATAATTCGATATTTTCTGAACCCAAGGACACGTTTCTAATATTTTCCACTGTTTTGAATATCTTACACGATGTGAATTTGAGCTTTTTATTATTGGCTCACGATTGTTATCGCAGGAAATTACATCTTCATTAGATTATCAAATGAGAACGACTGTTTCCCAAAAGTATAAATTATTCTGGTCATTGAGGCAATTCCCAAGAAAAACTCACAGTTGCATCATCAAAATAGTTCAGCCCTCCAAAACTTGATTTTCATCCATTTATCTTATTCGGCATATTATTTTGGTGTCGGTTCTAATGAAGAATGAATATATTCCATTCTCTCTCGAACAGGGGGGAATTAACACGTCCACCGGTGGGCCCCGTGATTTTCTGTTTTCGAATCTTCACCAGCCCGTGATGATTCGTTAAATATGCCTAATAAAAATCTCTCTACTTAATTTACTTTGCGTAAGGGCGTAAACAACGAACCAAGAAAGAGTTTGCTCCCATACAAACATATCTTCCAGAATGCGGGAGTCCAGTTCATGACCGGAATAAAATCACGGAGACCGTCCCATGAATAGTTGTGAAGGCTCCGACGCTGAAACTATACTTACATTTCTTTAAAATATGATTGAAGATAATGCTAAAGATGAGGCCCGAAATGGTGTAGACTATTACTCTCGGTCTTGAACATCGATCCGACATCGATCTCTAGACTGGACTCAATTTCGATCAAATCAGCCTTCGTTTTGTCATGAAAAGCAGCTGTGCCGTGACATTGAGTGATTTTATGAGTTCATGACTCACTTCAAATACTTTTTGACAACTCCAAACGTATAATCTCTCAACATTAGTCTTGAGAATGACTTATCAATAAACAGAGTTTCTATAACTCTTTATATATAATGAGCTTTTCTACATCTGATTTCAGGTACCAACGTTTGCGTACGAAAAACGTTTATCGAGAATCGAGACACTCCGCTTGGCCATAACGTACATTGCGTTCATGGGAGAACTACTCGGCATTGAGCCAAGCAATCCGAAGCAAGATTACATAGGCAGGGACTATTACTTACCAACTAGTTAAGCTTATCTCTGTATATTTTGTTGGCATATCTGCTGCCCAGAAAACTATCCATTCTTGGAAATTGGAAGCGAGTGCAATGCTCGAAATCACAGCAAAAATACGCCAAGCACGAAAGCGATTTACATCTGAAGCTTCATGAATAATTCGCGGGTTCTCATCGCAGAACTCATAGACTGAATGTGTTGAACACAACAAGTTCCTCACGTCTACGGTCAATTATGTGCAATAGTATCAGTAGTAGAGATGACCAGTAAGTCCTTGGCACTCATTAGTTGTCAGCATTTCTCTAGACGTGAAATTTCATCGGAAGGTAACTGTACCTAACTTACCCCCATTAAGCCATTTTCTTAATAACTTTGATCTACCTCAACAATTTTCAACGTGTTTTAGCTCATTTTAGAGCTTGTTTTGAGACCTTCACAATGAATCCAAGTTTACTCAAATTCAATCAACTGGAGCCGAGCTGCTTTAATTTTTCCAAAAAGTGATTTTTTAGAGTTTACAAAATGGTGTACCTAACTTGAGAGGATGTCGGATACCGACATTGTCGAGTTTTCGGATTCCTCGATGAATTTTCGAGATATGGGAATTCTACTAAGTAACGCCGATTCTGTATGGCTCATAGAATCGGCGTTATTCTTTAGATTTTTGATATCTCAAAAATTCATCGAGAAATCCCAAAACTCGATCATGTCGGTAACTGTACAATATTGATAGGACTCCGACGTCCCCTTAAGCCATTTCCCCAACAATTCTGACCCACCTCAATATTTTTCAACGTATTTGAGCTCATTTTGAAGCTTGTTTTAGGACCTTCAAAATGCACTAAGCCACGTATAATTTTGATTATTAAGAACCGAACTGTCTCAATTCTTCCAAAATAAAGGATGTAAATCGGCGATAGAGTGTTTTTATCGCCGTGCACGGACATTTGAAGCTTTTCGTTGGTTCTAAACACTCTTTCCGACTTATTTTGACGCGATAAACACGTTCTGAGTGGTAAAATAGTACATTTCGATACAAGGGTGGAAAAATAGGTTCTACGCCCGTGTATCGAATACTATTTTTTGACAAACTGTGAGAGAAAGTGGCAAATCAGTGCGAAGAAGTTACTTTCTCACACAGTGTGTCAAAAAAGTCGTACTGCACGCCCTTTCGAGATAAACATATGGGGGCATGTTAGGTACACTCCGATGTTGGCATCCTTGTTTACAAATCGACCCCGCATTTTGCACATAAATTAGCTCCAGATTCGAATTTTGCAACTTTGAAGAACGGATTTCAAAGGTTTTGGAACAAGGAATCGAATGCGCTAAGGTACGTCAAAATTGGTTGAACTCAAAGAATTTGGCACCGATTTTACTGGACGCGATTCCCTCGGTGCTTTCTTAGCTAAGCAATCACGAAAAATAGAAAAATGACTTTAGATTTTCTGGAGAACGCAGAAATGATTCGGGGTCGACGCAAACTACTTACTTTCTCATTTTTCAACATAACAAACGTGAAAAAAAATTGCCGGGAGGCCAAGGAGTGCCCATTTCCGAGATCGGCATATGGGGGCAAGTTGGGTACAGAGGCAAGTTGGGTACACTTACCTTATTATGATACAAAAATTGAAATAATACGCAGAAAATTTTTTGTGACCAATCATCCTTAATTCTAATGAGACTGTGAAATATGTACATTATTACTTGCGTTTCTATCACATAATACATGTGATACATGGAATGTCTATCTTCTATCTCTTTTGTAAGCTTTGTACATATCCTGTATTTTTTGAAGATATCAGGTTTATCGTATTCAATCTCATCAGCTTTTCAGACTCTTTGGTTTTTTCAACGGAGTCACAATTTCTTTCCTTGTGTTCATTCCATTCTTGAATCTCTCCGCTAGCAAAAATCAGGAAAAATATATTTGCTAATACAGTAACTATGAGCATAATCCGAAACACTAGACCCCATTCGCTCAGAGTTTGGTTTGGCACTATGACTCCGACCAAATAAGGTGCAGCAATACCGCAAAGACCTGGAAGCAATTTCATGTTTTATGGTGGCTTATTACTGATTTGCACCGCGGTCAAGGAATAACATGATTTCTCCGCGATTTAATACGTTGAATGTTATGCGTTCAAGATTGTGATAAAGTTCAAGGGTTTCTTATCAAGTGCGACGCGGTCTATGAATGTTTTTCGCCGAAGATGTAGCCCCACGACTGTCAGCAAATAATTGATCATTCATTCAGCACAAGCAATTTCTAGGTTACCACGAGGGTTACCATGAGATAATTCATTGTAAAATTTTCTTTGAAAATTTCAGAAAATCCATTATCTAGTCATTAATTTTATTAGGCTGGTGGAATTTGAATCCTGAAGAACCCATTTCGTTGTGATAACCTCAAAAATCATTTTTGTGTCAGAAATAATTTTACAATTAGAACTCGATTAGGAAGTATATAATACAAAATTAGCATTCTAGCTTTGTCAACGTTCTGTCAAAATTCTGTCAACACTCTGTCAACAGCTCACGAAGCGAATAAATCGAGATCCTCAGGGTTCCATGGATAATCGTACAATTGTGCTAGAATCTTGAATGGAAGTCGATTTTATCCATACATTGTCTTTGTGTGCTTCATGCTGTGAGTGATCCAAAATGCCCCCAGTGCATGATGGGACCCACAGCGTGACTGTATCATATGACCAAGTTAAGGTGAATACCCGTTGGCATTTTTTTTCTTTATGAGGTACAAATCGAAACAAAGTTGATTCTTACATGGTTCGACATTTTGCCTTGGATAGTGAAGTGAACAAATTAAAAAAATGGGAAATTCAATGCGAACGGGAAATTTTTTTCGAAATATCCGAGGAAAACACTTTTGCGGCACGGCTTTTGCATTTCGTACTCCGAATCAAATTCGGAGTACGAAATGACCTGTCCGATAACTTTTTCATATTGCTCAATTTTCCAGGAAAGCAGATGGAAACTAGCTTGTTTTGAATTTTACACCACAATCGCCGTAGAGGTTAGTCGCACCACGTGTTGAGTAATGTTATTGTTTCGGTGTGATGCCACGTGCTTTTGTTACTGTTCTAGCGTTTAACCTATGATCACGAATCTTGTTTTGTAGGTTATACAGTCACGGCATTCACAATGGAAATTCGTGATCTAGTGAGAATGCCGATTGACTTTATACCGTCGCAAGATATCAAATGTATCGAGCATGTGCTGTTGTACCTTCCAATGCAAGAGTCCAATAACGCGGAATGAATCGTGTACTATAGTCGTGCGAGTAAGATTCTCCGATGTAGAACGGAGTTCGAACAATCCCGTACCCGAATCTCTTAGAAAATAGTAATGCCTAGCAGATTCAGGTGGTGGTTTTCAATTTTAGGCATCTCATCACCCAAATTCTGACTACAAAGTTTGAGAAAAGTTTGTATCATAGGTGGTCAACAGATTATTGGCACGAGTTAGAACGGTATCTCGTAGCTGGAGAAATAAAAAAGAGTCTGAAAAATCGTGGCTCTGACCAGCAGCTGCTTCCCCACGTGATCAAAATTCTATAGAGTGGGCCTTCCGAGAATTTCAAAACCTACTAGAGAACAATAATGCCAAGCAGATTTAAATATTGCTTTTTAGTTCTGAACATTTTCTCAACCAAAATCTGAGCACGAATTTCGGAAAAAGTCTGCATCGTAGGCAGACAAATAATAGGCACGGACTAAAACAGTATCTCATGATCGGACGTGAATAAATACACGAAAAATTGTGGCCTCGACTGTACATTCATGAGATCAAAGTACTTAAAAGTGGTTGAGTTTTTGAAAAATTTTGAACACGAATCTCTCAGAAGTGAGTGATACCGAGCAGATTCTCGTTCTGCTCTTCAAGTTTAGAAGTCCTGTCGGCTATAATTCTACTACGAAGTTTGGGGAAGTTTCCACAACAGCTAGATTAAAAACACGAATGGAACTGGTTCCCAGTAGCTGGGGAGTAGAAAAACGTCTGAAAAATTGGTGCCTCGACTGCCCCAAATATGATGTTAAATATTCAAAAGTGAGTGAATATGTTTGATATCACGATTCCCAGTAGTTTCACGTGTGGATTGTTGTTTTATTAACCTTTTCGCCATGCAAAGTCTTCCCAGATTTTGGAGTCACATTTTACCTGACAGAACTTTTATAATCAAAATGAGGAAGTCGAATCTGTTTGGTATTACTATTCTTTAGTAAGTTCACATACATGAGCAGTCAAAGCCACAATTTTTTTCAAGTGTTTCTATACTCCCTAACGACGGGATAGTGGTTCAACTCGTGTTTATAGTCTACCTTTGATGTCAACTTTCTTCAAAATCTGTAGTCAAAATTCAACTGACAAAATTCCCATAATAGAAATGCAGAACTCAAATTTGTTTGTTGGCGCGTTCTCTTGTAGGTTCACGTTTAAAATTTACACAAATAACATCTATTCTCTCAAAATTTAGATCCCATACTAGGTAAGCAACAGAGGCCACAATTTTTCTCAAACATTTTTCTACTCCCCAGCTACTGGATACCAGGTCAATTCGTGTTTATAATCTACTTGAGATGTGATATTTCCCAAACTTTGTTGTCAGAATTTGCTTGAAATGTCTTCAATTGAAAACCACGACCTGAATCTGCTGGACATTACTATTTTCTAAGTGATTCGAATGCGGAGTTGTTCCGATTTCCTTCTACTTTGGAGAATCTCAATCGCACGACTAACTACACGATTCATTCCGCGTTATTGGACTCTTGCACTGGAAGGTACAACAGCACATGCTCGATACATCTGATATCTTGCGACGGTACCTATACTTAAAGCCGATCGACATTCTCACTAGGTCACGAATTTTCATTGTGAATGCCGTAACCTACAAAACATTGTTCGTGATCATACCACAAACAACAAAACAATAACAAGAGCACGTGGCATTACACCGAAACAATATCATTATACCTGATACATGACCGGAAAAAATTCGGCCGGAACGGAAAAAAAGTCACCGGAAAAAAGTGTAGTCTGCTACTTGCGGAGGTTAGGTCTGCCATCGAATGATATTTCGATGATTTCTATTTATGGTTCCACATTCTAACGACTCGCAATAATCTATAAACTCCATAATCTACATCAGTAGATGGCTTTATTATAACATAAGGTGTTCATATGAAATATCAACTTGGATGAGCTATCGTTGTTGACGTTCGAACAAACTTTCCGTCGCCGGCAAGTTGCGGAGTTCCACAATTTACATGGACGGAGATAAGCCCAAATTTGTCGTCCGGATCTTATCATTATTCGGAAAAGCAAGAAAGATCTCATGTAAGGATTATTAAAACCGATTAATAATCGACCAATAATCGATATTGACAGTCTCAAGCTTCGTCAAAAGCTTGATACATTTTGTTATTCGCATTGCAAAATTGGCGATTCCGTCTATTCTCGTATTTTTTCCGTTCATGTAAATTGGAATCATCTGTTTCTCCGGCGACGGCTTCGCTCTGATTGGTCGCATTTCTTCCGGCCGAATCACTTTACCGTCATGTTCCGTTTCGGCCAAATTTTTCCGGTCATGTAATTTCACCCTGAGGCTGTCTTTCCATGGGACAAATATTTTTCCAGAATCAGCCCGCGAGATTTGAAAACCCCTAACCTAACAATGAGTGCGAGCGAGACGGCACGACTTTGGTGTCTCTCTCTTACACATTGAAAGGGTACCTGCGCCATCTGCCATGGAAGGCAATCTCACACGTGGTGCGACCAATCTATACGACAATCGAGGTGGCAAATTTAAAATGAGCTATTCTCCATCAGCTTTCTTGGTAAATTGAGCTATAAAAAATTATCGGACAAGTCACTTTGGACTCGAAATTCGATGAATTACACGATGCCGTATGACAAAAGTATCTTTCTTGAATATTTCAAAAAAATTTTCCGGTTCGCATCGAATTTTCCATTTTCTCGATTTGTTCAAATCACTATTCAAAGCAAAATGTCGAACCATGTAAAAATCATTTTCGATCCAATTTGTATCTCGCAGAGAAAAAAATGCCAAGGGTTGTCCGCCTTAATTTGCTCATACGATATAGCTGACATGATCCAAATTATCGGATTTCACTGATGATCTATTGAAGGATCCTGATTCTCCGAGATTACTGTGAGTGAAGCCCACTCCAGGATTCTTTTGAAATCAACGGTTGCCCTGATCCACTCATTAATCTGGGAAAAGAGTATAGAAAATATCAGGCTTGCTTTCCAAGGAGGTGCTCTGATCCACCAACTTGATTTGATAACGAATAGTCGATACAATAACCTATGAAAATCGATATCCCATCATTTTTTGCATTTCATCACTCCCGATCTAGTCATGAATCCTGAATTATAGGCTTTTGCCCGAGATTGAGAGCTTATATCTATTCCTATATCATTCGCACCTTTGGTGAATATCAAAATTTTGGAGGAAATACGCTGCTAGAAGAGACTAGCAGAGTGCTTTCTCTTAGCGAAGTGGTCTCAGATGATCACTGGAACTAATGATGAATTTGGAAAACTGATCAAATTCCAAAATCATGATTGGAATCCCCACAAAATAGTTTCATTCTTCCTGTTGTCCAATCCATCTCATTCTCACCTCATATTATACACATATATAACATACAAAAACAATCGTTTGGTTGAGCCGGAGTTTTGATACAGTTGGTTCATATATGATGAAACTGAAGTTCTTTGACGAAATTTTGATTTTTGGGAGGAAAATTGGATTTTAATCAGGTTTAAAAGTTTGTTGAATCAAATTCGGTTTCAACCAATTGATGTAGAATGATAGAAAAGCATCACTCTAGTATATTAAAAGGTGGAAAAATTAGTTGTAGAGAAAAATATGAGCAAAGAATGAATTTTAGTTGAAATTTTTTCATCCTGTTTTAACTTATTTTTACAAGATGCCCATTTAGATGAATTTAGATAACTTACACTAGGGTTTTTTTCTCCAAGATATATCGTATGGTTGAGGCGAGATTTCAATATAGTTGGTATAAACATGATAAAAATGAAGTATTTTGAAAATTTGGATTTTTCGAGAATAAATTGAATTTTGACTGTATTAAAACGAATTTAAGGAACATTCGGTATCAACCAATCGATTTAGAATGACGGTAAAGTATTAACTTAGTTTATCAAAATTTGAATGGGACAGTTTGTGGGGGAGAGATGAGGAAAGTATGAATATTGAAAGAAATATTTTTGTATATTTTAAGTTATTTTAATTGAGGAATCTAGTTAGGGAGATTTGGGCTATCTAAAGTGAGGTTTTTTTTAGTAAAGTCTGTAACTTGGTTGAAAAGGAATTTCGATACAGTTGGTTCCAATATGCTCAAAATGGAGTTTTTGTTGAAAATTTTCGTTTTTTGTAAAGATATAGGCTCATGGAGATCCAATGGGATTTCGGTATCAATCAATCAATAGATCAAGTCAAAAAACCATAGCCTAGGTACCTTAAATTGCCGAAAGATCAAGTTGGAAAAAGATATTTCAGTATGAAAGTAAACAATTTTAGCGTTTTTACCTCAAATAATCTCTAAATCAATTTCGGTTGGGAGAGGAGAGCAGCCAGATCACTGCTCTCATCTTCGGGTGATTCTACACAACTCATAGAAAAACAAAAACAATCAAGTGGAGTGTAGAAGAGAAAGCGTGGCGCAAAAAAAAAAAAAACAACATACACACATACACACACATGCAAAGCGACGGAGAGATGAGTCCCTGGGAGGTTTTGGAAGATTTTAGGGAAAAAAGTGTTACTTACAATCGATTTTGGCGATAGGAAGATAATGGTCTAAGGCTTTTTCAGATAAAAGGAATTTTCTTGAAGAAAATATTGGATTGGATGGAAAAATTGATCAAAAATTTGCTGAACCGAAAACAAAGCTTTCTCTTTAGAGAAAGCAAAAATGTTTGCAACTCTGAGTTTGTTTAAGAAGATGATGTCAAAATCTAAATTTTTCCGTAGCTTCAAAATCTTGCAAGAAGTTTATCATTTGAGAAGCAATTGAAATTTTGGGGCCGCTAAATAGCTACTACATCAGCGAGTAATGGTCAAAATAGTCCTTATATTGAGACGTTTTTCAAATCGTACCCAAAGAAAAATGAGCCAACTAGAGGAACCGCCCAGTTCTCATATTCCAAGGCTTGCTCGACATGTTCGAGGACTCCTACATAGGCACTTATTTTTATCAGTCAACGTGGTCAAGATTTTTGCCAATAAGCTTACGTGGGATTCATTGTTCATTCGCCCATTAGTCACTCGCAAGACTGCCGACATATCAACATTTCAACAACAAGGAGAAAAAACCTGACGCATTTGGTGTATAGGTGAATGCGTAGAAACAGCTTACCTGCGATTCCATGACTTATGGCCATAATCGTGCCAGCATAATTAGGAGCAAGATCTAACGCGTTGGCCTTGATACCGGGGAAGCCGGCAGATCCTGCAGTCATGGCTACGAGAAGGAACGTGGCGTAGAGAGTCTTGTCGCAGCCAGCGAAGTAAGAGAGAAGGTTACCAAGTCCAAAACCTGTGAGTCCTATGCTGGTCATGAGCTTGCGTGCCCCGGTCCTCGAAAATATTCCTCTCTCAATGGACCAGTCGGTGAACCACGATAATGTCATGCTGGCCACCAGACTCAAGATTTGCGAGTACACGTACAGCATACCGATCTCGTCCACGGTGAACCTCAATACTCCCATTTCGTACTGTCAACATTAAAAATTAGCACTCATTCACTTCAACACAATCGTGTAGTGCCAGAGGAACTGTCCACAAATTGTCAGTGCTTAAACCACATTCAATCTAGGGGATTGTGACATGGGTCGGTCAAAGTGTTCATCAGCACTTGAAAAAATTCTGAAATTTTTCAAATTTCAAATCGAATTTTAAACGCACAGTCACACGGCTCATTAGGGCTCCACAACGGGAAAAATGCCCGATGACCTAGTAGGAAACACTCAGATTTGATTTGACTTCTTCTACAGCAACTTTTCATGCCAAGAAAACCATGCATCTTTCTAACTACCACAAATACAAAGCGTGGATGATGGGAGACATTCTTTTGTCTCATATTGAATTTCTGATCCTAGATCTCTTCAAAGTCTCAAATTGTTCCACCACATTCATTCCGATTCATTCGAAGATGTCACGTAAATGATCGTATAATGAAATTTCATTAGGGAAATACTGTTTGATTGAAAGAAAAAAGAAAATAAAAACACGTTACCATTGGGAACGTCTTTCGGACAACGAGGCGAGGAACTTGCAGTGACGTCGTGCTTCCGCGATACGGATGAGGATTGGCTTCTCACGATATCGTATCGGAAATTCGTACCGCATCTCGATCTCGATCGCATTCTCCTCTTTCTCGTCGAGGCACTGCGATTTTTGATTTATATCCTGGGTCCCTGTTTATTGGCTCTATCCCGACTGTTGCCACACGCACAGAATTTTCCGATAAAAATTACGGGCACAGTTAGGGTAATCATTTTAGCCTACTTATTGCGGATGAGTGTCGAGATAAATTACTTATACTGTCTGGTAAATTTTATTTCAGGTCAAAAATTGTATCGATTTTGGAGAAAAAGTGCGGAGAATTTGGGTAAATTTTGCGAGCACTTGTGGGGTAATTTTTACTGTATCAGTATGGAGAGCGGGGTGCGCCTCCGCGCGCCAAAATTTCGATATACAAGTACATTATTTATAACTCGTTCTGAATAAGATACCTGGATTTTGATTCGAGATCGACGCATACAAATTGATAAAACCATTTGAAACTTGATGCTTAATCATCTTTATCCTTACTCGTCGTGATTCTGACATTGAACAGCACAACATCATAAGTGGCATGGGAGTAACCATTTCTCCCTATACAAGGAAAAATTATCCTACATGCCCGTAAAAATTGGCGCTCCTAGATGCCGCGGTCCACGATTACGGGCATCTAGGGTAGTTTTTCCTGAACCAGTCTCGTAATTTGTATCGAATAATTCTGTGCGTGCATGGACATGGCTCGAGGATACGCCCTGCCAGCGCGTTGCTTTGGAAGAAAGCCATCTTCGAGTGGGGAACTACTAGAGAATGACAACGGTCTCTCGCCAGCTACCGAAATTCGGGATCAACCGTCCATCACTACATGACCGAACTCATGCCTCTGTGTATCAGATCGTTTAGCCTTTGAATTAGCCTAGAGAGCCTTTTGAACACCAGGAGAGTCGGAGAAGACTCACCCAGTGCTCGTGATCGCCGGATGGAGCTGTACGGACTCCACGTGTGGGGTAATTAATACCACTCCAAGGGTTCAACCTTGTTCTCGGCAATCGATGAATTTAGTGATCTCGTCTAGCTCTCGCTCTCGGTTTCCGAGACGATACGAGAAAAGGAGTTCTCCACCTCGCGGAGTCCGTACTGTGAATTGATCTGATCACTGGATTCTGTTTCATGCAAATGAGTAATTTTGCAACTGGAGTAATAAGTGTCTTTTATAAGTATCCCTTTTCGGATATTTCATCGTGATTAAAATTATGTGGGTGCACAGGACCTGGAGAGCTGTAGATTTCAGAATGGTCTGATTCATGTAATGATTTGTGGCTCCAACGTACCTTGGGCAGGTCCGACATGCACGTGTAGCCGGCCCAGTCGCGTCCCGCAGTGGCCACTACGAGGGCCCAAAATGGCCCCGAGGTGAGCATCCTGCTCCAAGGCACAGACGGAGCCCGCTCCTTCACGGCGCACTCCCTCATCTCGATCTCGAGTTGTCGCCTCTCGGCCTCGGCGATACAGGGGTGTCTCTGGGGCGAACTGTGGCAGAGGGCGCACCAGCCGACCCACCAAATGCAGGAGACAGTCCCCCACGTGTAAAACGGACCGGGCCAGCCCCAAGCCCGCACCATGGGCCCTATCAGCGCCGAAAACAGCAGAATGCCCAGGCTGGCCCCGTTGAACACGAGAGAGCTGAGGCTGGCACGCTGCGAGGGTGGCACCCAGTTTGCCAGCATCGTCGATAAGCCTGGGAACACCACGCCCTCGCACAACCCGGCCAGGGCCCGGAGCACCGCAAGACCCGACCAGCCGGACAACCTGATCACCGGTGCCGTCATCAGGGTGATCAGACCCGTGCCGAGCATACCCAGTCCGACCACGTGCTTGCCTCCAAAGTGCTCGGCGAGTAAGCCTCCGGGAAGGTGGCTCGGCACGTAGCCCACGTAGAATGAGCCCAGGATGATGCCCTGAAAGATTTACATTTGTACCGGGCGATGATCCGTTGTGGTCCGTCAAGGAGGGTCTTCGTGCCATGCGAAACTTTCTGTGATAATGGACATAATAGGACGCCCCTGTCATCAGCGCAGTCCCAAATTCGGAATGTAAATCATGATAAGGCGTAATTGGACCGTGTTACTATCGCGATTTCTGGCTCGAAATACACAAAACCTGATGATATTAGTTTCTTTGATCTGAAGGTGACAGAAATTTTTCCCTTACAATGCACGGTGAGTCGCTCAGCCGAAAAAGGTCGAGTTGCGTGAACATGGGATTTTCCTCTGGGGTATGTTTTGGGGTCATTAGTGGATCATTTTCCACCAAGAATCAAAAATATCGGTCGAGAGTTTTTTCAAATAAAGTCGATTTTTCCATTTTTCAAGCTATCTTCCGAAAATAGTCTATTTACTTCATTACTCACTCTCGTTTCTTGCTTCGAAATCGACTATTCAAAATTACTAAAGTACCTATATTCGACGTAAAAAGACCCAATCTTTCGAAATCCGAGGTCCAAATTAAGCCCAGAAAAAGATCCGAATAATTCGGAATGGTTTATAGAGCAGGAAAGCCTCTTTTTACTGGAAAAATTTACGTAAAATCCAAGGATATCCTTTGTCATTGGGGGGCATGGATTTTATGAATACTGAAGGGGTTTACATATCAGTAATGACGTATTTCACTAGTTTTTGGTATGCCTGAGGCCTTCTCATCATTCGATTGGAATTCTGAATGTAAGTAAAGAGCTATATCTGAACAGCTTCCTAACAAAAGAGTGTTGAATTCTGTTGGCAAAGTAGAGTTCTTCTTACTGTTACAATTAAAATGGCTGAAGTTGAGATACATCTAATGCAGTGTATGTAACGGTCATGACAGCTATATCAATCTCAGGAGAACCTGAATTCTCCGTGAATTTTATCGCTGAAAAGAGGCTTCCCTGCACTATGAACCATTCCAAATTATTCGGATCTTATCTGGGCTCGATTTAGACCGCGGATTTCGAAAGATTGGGTCTTTTTACGTCGAATATGGGTACTTTGGTTATTTTGAACGGTCGATTTCAAAGCAATAAAACAAGAGTGAGTAATGAAGTAAATAGACTATTTTCGGAAAATAGCTTAAAAAATTGAAAAATCGACTTTATTTTAAAAACTTCCAACCGATTTTTTCGATTTTTGTTGGAAAATGATCTACTAATGACCCCGAAACATACCCCAGAGGAGAATCCCATGTTCACGCAACTCGACCTTTTCAGCTGAATGGCTCACCGTGAATACCTCTGTCATATCTGATACTTACCTGCGTATGCTCACTCCACTCGTACGTCTCATCCTCAATGGCCGTCTCATTTCTGGTACCGAATTGCTGCGTCTCGTTACCAATGTGGTTGCTTCTTAGTATATCCAATGCGCCAAACAATGGAGTAGAAGTCTCGATGGGGCAACGATCCCTAGAAATTACTTCCGAGTGCTTTTTTGGCGTCTTTGCCATTTTAGGCAGCGTCAAAGGGAGACAAAGCCGCATTGCAAAGGCGCAAAACACAGCCATAAAGCCCATTACGACAAAGATCCATTTCGGTGACACTCGCGCACCTGTAGATCAAGCAATTTCACCATTCAAGTACTCTTTACATACAGTCAGACGTAACATGCACCATTTTTCGAAATTTGGTTTTAGACTTTACATGCAAGCTCTGGGGAGTGTTGGGTTGTTATGAACACTCGTTTTTGTTAATTAAAACGTGATGTGAAGCATCCTCGTGACTTTCGATGTTGAATCATCATTGGGGCATTTTGTCACTTTGAACTGGAAGTGCATCATGTGTAACGCTATTGAAGAGTTCAATCTACAGTAACAAGAGTACTCACAGATCAGCTTGACTTCTGAAGACATGTCCGATGTATTACACTAAACGCTCCTCTCACTCAATGTCCTATTTCATTTCGAAACCTGTACCAGATCTGGTGTATGGTCACAATAGACTAATATGGGTAGCTAGTGGGCCTAGTAGCTAATCCAAGAATGACTTTGCTGACTGCAAACCGCCAGCTTCTTACCCGCTTCGTGCTCTACTAATTAAAATTTTAATTGAATCAATGCCTATGATCTTCCGCATTTGCAAAATCAGCGGCCTATGTATTAACGCTACTAATCTCACTGGTGTCAGAATACCTAATCACGAACTCAATCATTTCGTTCGTATATTAATTAAGAAGTCGTAAGCATACGATCGCAGTTGTTGATGACTAGAACGCGTTATGCAAACGATATTCAATGTGGCATCAACATCTCACCGTGGATGGTGATTAAAACTTGTTAGAGGCGTAGTTCCAAACCATATTACGGGTTGCATAGACTCGAAACGATCCTAAACTGGTTTTGTGAGCAAAGAATAAATATATACTTAGCAATGGAAGATGGGTTTGCATCAGCTGCAGAAAGATGGATAAATGATTAGGTATCTTATAAATTATTGGCATAAAACAGCGTGAGCTTGCAGCTCTGGAAAACTGCTTTGCCCACTTATTCTTGGCGAATGTAATGCATACGTTGAGCTCTAGACGAGAGACTTCTTATTTGCTTGGAAATAATCGCAAAGTGCGCAATCTCAATCGAATTTGATCAAGCTAGCCAAGAGCTAGGCTCAGACGAACTCACGATAGTTGGGATTTTATAATTAGGTATCTTGGTTACGACGGGTACAAGAGAAATGGTGATTTTTGACTAGCTCTACAAGGTTTATGTTTCTTGCGACGTGGGATTCATTTTTGTCTTTTTCCAATTTTCTCCGCAGGTGATTCGTTATGTGATTGTGCAATTATTGGAAATGTAGAATAAATATCATACTATTCAGTGAGGCTGTTATAATATCGCAAGCTCCACTAGTCTATGCTAGCAAGATTCAAGAAAAGTGAGAGGGCCACATTGGATCCAGTAGATCCAGCGTAGTTAAATATCAGCAGGGCGGGCTTGCTCAAAAACATTCAACTGAAAATGTATAGTTACATTTTTCGAGCTTGAATCGTTCTCTTATGTGAATCAATCATATTAGATCCGTAAATCGGCACTGGAGGACTGATTTTTACAAGCTTAGCGTTATTGCCGCACTCGCTACCGCTCGTTCGGCTTGTAAATGTCCTTGATAAGTCAGAGGCTCCTGAAGTGCTGTTGTAGTTCAATAATGATGGTTGTAAAATGATGATTGGTGGTTGGTTCAAGATGCCAGGTAGAAGTTTCTCATGAAGTTTGCAGGAATGGTATCATCTTGAGTTATACCTGCTGAGAGATATATAGAATTAAAAAACTCGAATATATTGTTCTCAATTTTCGAAAAGGCTGTCTTGGCTGACTTGAAGACCCGAATTATCAACACTAGTATTGGTCCGCGGGTAGGGCACTGTTGTCTGTGTGGCGTAGGAATGAATTAAGGACCCTGCATAAAACCAGAGAGTCGGATTGATTCTCAGCCCACGGCGACTGCACCATTGACATTAACCCTCGGGTGACCACGGAATATTAATAGCAGTGTAGAAGATTCTACTGATGAGCTAGTTTTAATTAGACTTAACTAAGCCGAATTAAACAAAACTAGATCGCAGTAGACCGAACTACAGTACCGTCCAAAAGTTCTCGATGGGTGATCCCTCGAGTACCCTGACTTGCAACAGCAATAAGTCAAATTCTATGCGTTGTACGAAAAATTTCAGAAAAGCATCTTGAAAAGCAGAAAAAATACTAACTTATTCTGGGTTTGGATGATTTTTATCGAATATTTTTGAAGGTCCTACACGCTGATGAAAAAATAGAAAATCTCAACATTTTTTACCTTCATTGAGACACCTGCAGTTCTAATGCGAATAAAGATACGGCAGTTCTGAAAAAAGCATCTTGTAGAGCGAAAAAAATGCTATGTGGAGCCATTTTTCGATTATTTTCTATGTACCGCGAGTGAGAACGTACGAGCTGTCTAGATACCCAAAATGACTGTGTATCATCGGAAACGGCACAGAAAACGGTGAAAAACCATGATTTTGAGGATTTGGACAGCTCGCACGTTCTCATACGCGGTACGTAAAAAATAAACGAAAAATGGCTACACATAGCATTTTTTCCTCTCTACAAGATGCTTTTTACAGAACTTCCGTATCTTCATTCGCATGAAAACTGCAGGTGTCTCAATGAAAGTAAAATAGTATATTTCCGTACTGAGCGCGGTAGCCCATTTTGGGCACTAGGACAGTTTGTCTGTCGAGCGAAGCGAAACAGACATGTCCTCCAGTGCCCAAAATGGGCTTGCAAGCGAAGTGCGGATATATTTTTTCATTACGAGAACCCAAAAATTCTATTTAAACGCGGCATTTTTAGGTTAGAGTAATGAAAATTTGTTTTCCTCTTCCCGGTACGAAAGTAAGTCCTTTCGCGACTCGTTTTGGTCACGAAAGCTCGACTTTTGCTGCCAGCACGAGTCAACTCGCGCTCTGATTGGCTGTCAATTTATGCCGCATCTTTCGCTGCCTGCGCTGTTTCGCTGTGCAGAGAGCGCATGAGACATGCATGCAAAACATAACCTATCGAGGTTATGTTTATCAATGTGTTTATTTATGACTTGTGTGCACACTCGACAGGCGGTATCCTTTTATAAATACTGCTGCTGGAACAGAAAGCTCTCAGAAGCCGACTATAGAGCAGGATTTCTAATGCCCCGTGACATAAATTGACAAGGCACACAAAGTACTCATTGAGAGTGACAAGAGCTTAGAGCCACGATGACTTGGTGCGGACACATCTTTGTATCGAATTCAAGACCCAAATTGGATCATGTGATGATATATCATTGAGCTTTACCCACAACACATTTCACTTTATTATTTTTTTGCTTACGTCCGCCCTGACCAGCAAAAGTCGGGCGGACGAGTACATCACATTACAAGTATGCAGGAAAAGCAGTAAGTAGAAGCTGTGAGGTCGTCTGCTTGTACAGCCCGAGAGCCCACCCCTTCAAAACTGTAAACAACTGCAGAGTGAGGTTAAACACGTATTTTTGTACTAATTAATAAAATTTCGACGTACTTTCGGGCCAAGAGGAGAAAAAATAGTATACAGCACTCGGCTGAGAAGTGGGATGCCCGTGACAGTGTGATATCAATGCCTCGGCTTCGCCTCGGCATTATCGTCACGCAGTCGCGGAAATACAACTTCCCTGCCTAGTACAGGCATGGTGCCTCATCCCTGGAGTCTGACGAGCTCCCGGCCCCAGTCATCGCCCGCCGGTGCGAGGAGACCGCACATCTCCATCCGGCACCACGGGAATGGGAGAGTCTAGGGACTCGTATTGGAATCGCCCTCGAGCGATAACGATGCGAGCCCGAAAGACTCGTCCATCATCCCGAGGAACTCCCTGGGCTCTCAGGAAGCCTAGACGAGTCCCAAAACCCCCCAT
This sequence comes from Eretmocerus hayati, assembly GCA_029851415.1. Classification (NCBI taxonomy): domain Eukaryota; kingdom Metazoa; phylum Arthropoda; class Insecta; order Hymenoptera; family Aphelinidae; genus Eretmocerus; species Eretmocerus hayati. Next base: position 190,613,379 of record CM056742.1, on the reverse strand, counting down.
CGAGGGGTGGGCATCGGCCTTGTGCTGAGCCCAGAATTCGGTAGTCGGGGAGGAGGACTGAGTCATCATCGAGCCTGACTCGGTGTTGGCCATCCTCCAAAACTACGCGCTGGCAGGGCGTATCCCTGCCCCGCGCCCATGGGGACAAGCCGGGGTGAAGTTGAAAGCCAGGCACCCGGGATATAAAAGTTAAATTCCTTCCCTGCCTAGTACAGTAATATACTATAAATTTTCTATTTTTTCATCAGCGTGTAGGACCTTCAGAAATATTCGATAAAGATCATCCAAACCCAGTAAAAGTTAGTATTTTTTCTGCTCTTCAAGATGCTTTTCTGAAAATTTTCGTACAACGCATAGAATTGGACTTATTGCTGTTGCAAGGCAGGGTACTCGAGGATTCACCCATCGAGAATTTTCGGACGGTACTGTATATCGAACTGAATCTAACTACACCGAACAAGACCGAGCTGGTCCAAATTATCTCAAGCTAGATCGAACTACGACGAACTGGTCCGAGCTGGACCGAACTAAACTTGATCGGACACAACAGAACCGAATGAGATTGAATTTTACTGAACTAGACTTTACTGCATCGAATTAGACTGAATTAGACTCATTTAGAAAGAACTACACCCGACTAAAAGAAACTCGATCGGACTAGGCCACACTAAATTAAACTAGACCAAATTAGGCCTTTCTAGACTAACCTACACCTAATTTAACCAAAGTAAACCGAGTGAGACCGAATTAGACCGATCTAGACCCAAATATACCCCACTTCACCGAACTAGACCGAATGAGACCGAGCTAGACCGAGTAAGGCTAAATAAAACAACCTAACCAGACCGCACTAGAACGAACTACACGGAATTAGACCAGACAAGTTGGACGAGATTCCAGCATCTCTATTTCCAGTGCCACATTTCGTTCCATACACCCCGTTCCTCATAACTCATTCCCCACAGGTCGTTCCTCACAGCCCGCTCCGCATAAATCGTCCCTCATAATTCACTCTTCATAACTAACTAGCGTTTTTGCCTTACTCGCTACCGCTCGTTCGGCTAGTAAATGTTCTTGATAAGTCATAGGCCCCAGAAATGCTTTTATAGTTCAATAATAAAAGTTGTGAAATAACGATTGCTGATTAGTTCAAGGTGTCTAAAAAAAAAGGTTAAAATAGTCCACAAAATTGGTATCGGGTTAAATCATGCTGGCTAATGGCGGAGATATAACTTCAAGTAGGAAATAATGAGTAAGTATTGAGGAATTTTATAGTTTCTTTTCAATTAGCTGAGCTGGTATTTCTTTGTTCAATCGATTCTGCTGAAAAACCTATCGTTACATGGCATATATCTAAAGGGTTCATCAAAGCGAGGTCTATTCGAATCAATGTGCGGTGTGCATAAGTTGACCTTTGATTCGGTCTAGTTCAGTCTAATATGGTCTATTACGGTCTAGTTCGGTCTACTTTGGCCTACTTTGGTCTAGACGGAATAGGACCGAACAAGACCGTAATGGACCATACTAGACTAAACTAGACCGAATTAGCCCGGACTAGACTAAACGAGAACTAATCACCCCGAGCTAGACTTAATTAGATCGAACTGGATCAAATTAGAACGAATTGGCCCGATCTAGACCCGATTACACCGAGTTAGACAGAAGTAGACCGAACTAGACCGACCTAGATTGAAGTATATTGAATTGGACCAAACTAGATCGTAATTGACAATACTAGACTGAACTAGACCAAATTAGATCGAACTACACCTAACGAGACCTGATCACCCCGAACCAAACTGATGTAAATCGAGCTAAACTCATTTAGAACGAAGGCGACCGACCTGGGCTAAACCTAACCTAATCAGAAAGGAATAGACCGCGTAAGAACCAGTTAGACCAAATCTGACTCAATAACGCCTATTCAGACATAATCAGATCGGACTAAACCATTTCAGCACGTTGCTTTCCATCCCCATCCCCGTCCCCATTATCATCTACAACCATGCATCAACCCACTCATTGATCCACCCATTCATCCATGCATGCCCCCCCCCCTACCCATCACCCTTATACAACCACCTATTATACCGGATTAAACAAGTTAAATCTATCCTGCCTTGTTGGCTTTGCAAGTTTTGATTTGATTTTGGTCTAAGTATAAGTGTTGTGGTTCAATGATTCTAAATAATCATCTCTCTGTGACATTCATTGAAGTAAAATATCCTAATAGTAAACCTAACGAAATTGTTGCGAAGCGTTGCAAGCAACAACTGGGTGCTTACTTTTTGGAGTTACAAAATGAGAATTTCAAATATACCTACGTCCTATTTTTCATCCCATCCCATCCCCAGCGTTGCCAAAAATGAGTCAGTCCCTTGTATGAAACACCTACACTTTACAAACGCAATGAATGCGTACAGATCACTTGTAGTATCAATCAATGAAAAATGCACGAATATCAAGAGCCAATGGAATATGGTATTTAAAGATATTTGACTTTGAGAATACTCACATTGTAGAGCTTAAAATATGTTATCAATAAATGACCTATTTTCACCATGTTTTCTGAGCATGAGTCCTTGTGGGAAATACCAAAGTCTGTAACTCTACAGCGCTTGAGCATCCAACTATACGCCTTCAGATATCGTCTTTGGGGGTTGAATGAGACTGTTCGCCAAAACCAGAGACCCACATCTCGTGCACCGATGGTTAGCTCAAATCGATATAAGTTTCGCAAGAAAATTCACACTATTTTTGTGCCTCCACGCGGCTTTTCTGTATCATTGCCATAATCCATGAGCCATCACTCACCAACCCACCAACCTACCCATGACCCATACGGCCACACGATCACGGACCCACCCACCCATCTACCCACTCACCTACCCACCCATCATAATTCAGTCCTACCACATAGGCAACCCTGTACGAGGGATCAGGACAGGCAATTTTTGGACTGACGCTTGATTATTCAAAAAGTTTGTAGTCTGACACTCAATTATTCAAGAGATTCGATTATGTAATTACATTGGGAAGCCTCACAGACTATCCAGAATATAGCACACGACGCAACCAGTGAATGAATCGAACAATCTTTCACGTAACTCCGAGTCGAACAATCTTCCGTAACTTCTCACACGGTATTATACCATAAGCGTACTGCGTTGTTACGGAAGAATCTACGTAACTCCACAGGAAACCCATTTGACATGCGTGGTTCATCCGTATGCGGGAGCGTACTCCTCACAACCGTAACTCCTCACAGTCGTAACTCCTCATAACCGCAACTCCTCATAACCGTAACTCCTCATACGCGTAACTCCTCATATGCGTAACTCCTCCTAAGCGTAACTCTGCGCAGGCGTAACTCCTCGCAATCGTAACTCCTCGTGAGTGTAACTCCTCATAACCGTAACTCCTCTTAGGCGTGACTCCTCATGAATGTAACTCCTCGTAAATGTAACCCTTCATAAGCGTGACTCCTCGCAATTGTACCTCCTCATTTCCTCGTTCCCACCAACTAACCGACACATGCCCCATACGGCCACCCAATCACCGACCTACCCACTCATCACACTTCACCCCTTCCGCATAGGCGACTCGATACGCGGAATGTCGACGGACAAATTTTGGCTGGGCGCTTAATTATTATAATGATCAATTCGAACTCAAAGTCTCAAACTGAAAATTTCAAATAATATCATACAATGAATTTTATTAAACTTGTATAGCAAGATTACATAATAAAATCTTAAACTCCAACGAGTTTGAATCACCAGTCGGAAGAAGTGACTTTTTAGTGGATATCAATCACTGTAGAACTTCAAATATTACTCTAATGCTACATCTGACAATTTTACGCTAAAATTATGAATGATTTCGAGTAGTTTACAATTTCAAGAAATAAATCAACCTCATACGTACAGATATTTCAATAACAACCTCTCAACAATCAATCAGTAATATTCATTTGAAAAAAGTGTGAATTACGTGTGGATAGAGTAATTTCATGATTTTAAGGATGAAATAGAAACATTTCTCAAGAAATATGGATTGTCATGTGGAAGTTCATCAAATTGCAGTCATGTTTCTTCATCTTTCATATTATCAACTATATTTGTCAACCTGTAATGATGAAGTCAAATATTACCAGAAATATTCACATTTGGTTTTTAAATTTAATCAAAAAATTCGTAATTTCCTTGTCACCTTTCAAATTCTGATGGAGCTAAATCTGTAATCATGGAAGGAATGAATTTTAAAGTTGACCTACGAATTTATTATTGACATACAAATGGAATTAAATCATTTTCCAAATGATATAGAACTAGTACTTGGATGTATTCATGAAGGTCCAACGATCATTCAAATTTTGTCATTAGAACTCACTAAACAGTGATTTTCAACAACTTATAATTCAGAATAGGAAAATTCTATTTCATAAAATTCATCTATTCGCATTAAAATATGAGTGGATTCTCTTTGGGTTCAATTGATGACATCGTATGATATATATACTGATGCTGTACTAAATGTATCTGTTGAATTTTTTGTGGATCGAAAGTGAATTAATGTATCAATCGATATCTACATAAGAATGTATATTTGTTGGAAGGATATTGAGAAATTTACGGTTATTTACCTTGTGAATCTTATCCCACTTATAATCTCCATCTAGATATGAAAAAATGATCACTAAGGATATTTCTCTCTCCAGCAATGAACAATATCTATACCCTTATTACCCATCTCGTTTGACTCAATCAATACACTAATTTCGAAATGGTTATTTATATCCAAAAATGTAATTCTACTCAAACAGACAACCATTAGAATCTAATAGACAGTGAAAACTTGAGTGACTTTCACTGAAACTCTGAAATCTTCACCGAAATTCCAGTGAAAGTTTCACTGAAACTTTTGCGATTTTCACTGGAATTTCAATGAAAGTTTCACTGAAACTCCAGCGATTTCCACTGAAATTTTAGTGAAATTTTCACCGAATCTTTAGTGGAATTTCCACTGATTTTTTAGTATCAGTGAAATTTTAGTGGAATTTCCACTGATTTTTTAGTGAAATTTTCACTGAATTTTTATTGAAATTTTCATTGAATTTTTAGTGAAATTTTCACTGATTTTCTTAGTGAAATTTTCACTGATTTTTAGTGAAATTTTCACTGAATTTTTGTGAAATTTTCACTAAATTTTTAGTGAAATTTCCACTGATTTTTAGTGAAATTTTTAGTGAAATTTTCACTGATTTTTTAGTGAAATTTTCACTGAACTTTTAGTGAAATTTCCACTGGGATTCAGTGAAACGTATCACTTGAACTTTAGTGATTTCCACTCCATTCATCCACCAACCCACCCACCTGACCACTAACCCCCACTCGACCACCAACCCACCCACCCACGACCCCACCATAATCCATCCACCCACCCATCACACTTCACCCCTTCCGCATAGGCGATCCGATACGCAGTATGGGGACGGACAAATTTTGCCTGGCTCCTTAATTATTATAATTCCTCATGTATCATCCCTCAAAACTCCCTCCTCATAAATGATTTCTCATACGACGTTCCTCAAAACCCATTCCTCATAACTCGTTCCTCATGACACATTCCTCATAACTCGTTCCACATGATTGACTCCTCATAACTCGTTCCTCATAACTCATTCATCATAACTCGTTCCTCATAACTCGTTCCTCATGACTCGTTCCTCATAACTTGTTCCTCATAACTCGTTCCTCATAACTCGTTCCTCATAACTCGTTCCTCATAACTCGTTCCTCATAACTCGTTCCTCATGACTCGTTCCTCATAACTTGTTCCTCATAACTCGTTCCTCATGTCTCATTCATCATAACTCGTTCTGTGACGGTTTTTGGTGGACTCATCACGTGCAGGCAGGGCCTGCTTTTATTTGAGAAGCTCAGGGAGTGAGCTATTGCTGTAATTGTTCAAGAAATCAGGAGAGGGGAGCACTGAATGAGCACACGCTCGATTAAAATTAAGAATGAAAGGGCATTTATTCAAAGAAAACTTTTTACAAATGGTCCGCTGACCGTTAGAATAAATCTAGCCCACGCACGATTATTGAGGGCGCATTTAGGGAAAAATACAATCTACAAGCCCAGAAAGAGGAGAGAGAGATTTGCGAGAGGCACTTACAAATATCAATGGCCTTGACGCAGGTTGGTCATTCGACCTCGAATCGGGCACCGGCCCTCGCAGCTCACGACGATCAGGCAGCTCGCAATTGTCTCAGATGATGATGATTTTGGTCATAGACCACAGCACAGGTTATATGAAATGCACGCACCGGAGCCCCGGCTAAATGATGCCAAGGACGGGCTCCGGGCGGCGTGGACGACGCGCACGATAACAAGCTCGATAGGCGCGTGCGAGCGCTCCGAAACGTCACGACGGAATGTATAGTAAAAGGCTGCTGGCCGGAGCAGCATTGGCTTGCGCCAGGGACGGCTCAAAATATGGGGCGCGCGGGCTCTAGTACGGTGCCATCTCTCTGTCTCTCTCCCTCTTACCTGGTTAAACTATGCAGCAACTCTTCTCGTGCTCAAGCTGTAACATAAAATGTTATCATTAGAATATTCGGTCCAGGGAGAGAGGAAGACGGAATGACTCGGCCGTCACAGTTCCACATTACTCGTTCCTCGTGATTCACTCCTCACAACTCTTTCTACATAACTCGTTCCTCACACCGCATCCCTCAAATCTTATTCACTCATTCATCCATCGGTCCACTCATCCATCCATCCACCTTACCACCGAGTCCGATAATCGACTTCTACCAGTGGTCAAATTGTAGGTTTTTCCAAGACCTTCATAATGACTACCGGTAAAAGTCAATTATCACTTTTCTAGTAGGAGCGAGGTCACTTGGAAGAAGACCCAATCGCTAAAATATGCACTCAGTATAAAGCTCTTACAAAATGCTAGGCTGGATTATCGATGTCGGTTTTTTTTTTTTTTTTTTACAAAAGTACTAGTTCCAACAAAGAAAATGCGCCCAAGTAAGGTAAAGTCGCCAGTAGTGGAACAAAAAATGATCGCTGATCAGTAATATACATATTTTGAATGATATTTAAATTTCTCGCGAACGGGAAGTAACGAATCTTATAGATAAACTCTTTCTGCATATTTTGAAAAAAGTTACAAGTTGATTACTTGTATACGATAAGAGTAATTGGATGTTCACGAAAGGATCCGTTGTCTCCTATAGTGGAACAACCAACCCTGAGCTCGGTGCCCTCATTGGAACGCGAAAAGTCTCCTATAGTGGAACAGCGCTTTGGAGTCATTCTGAAAATATTTGGTAGATAATTAATGGTTTGTTTGTGCTCATCTGTATTGAATAAATGACGCGCGACCGGAAAAAATCGATTCCCGGATGGTTTTTCAGTACAGTGAAAATATAAAACCTGTTCCAGTTAAGGGCGCACTCTTGTTCCACTATAGGCTCCTTTTTTGAAGAAGGCTCCTACAGCGGAACAGCCTCTAAAGGGTGATTATGAGCTTATACTTTTCATGATTTTTTCATTTGATTTATGAATCTTTTACGGGTGGTGCAGGACATCGATTTGAAATATATAATATCAAAGAATGCTGTGTAATTTTTACTCAAATGATGAATCGACTTTTCGCGGTTAAAAATCCATGTGAATTGGGTGTTCCACTATAGGCGCCCAACTAGTCGTGTTCCGCTACTGGCGCCTTTACCTTACGTCGGACCCCCCTGGTGTTCCAGACCCCCCTAGTGACGGCATTTGTGGAAATGCTCCGAAATGACTCATATGTATCGATGTATAATATTTCGTTGCTGTTAGCATGATAAGCTCTGTATGAGACTTAATTGCTTTAATAAAAAAAAAAAAAAAAAAAAAAAAAAAAAAAATTTCGTTGCTGTGCACGAGTGAGATTGGATGAGGAAGTGCGCTAAATCATCACAATGAATTTGATGAGAAAATATACAAAAGATTTATCCATTTGAGATAACATAAAGCCTTGATGCACTTACGAGTGAGAGCGCGAGAGAACAAACCGATGAAGCCCAAAGAGCGAGAGAAAGATGGGAGGACGCTGAACACGCCCTGTTCACGTGCAACGACACCCGAAGAGAGCGCGCCGAGTTGGATGAATGGCTGGGTGCTCAAATGACACCTGAGAATCTCGTCCCTTACTTGCTCCGCAACCAGGGGACATGGGATAGACTCACCGGATACATCAAGCTGGTGATGACCCGCAAAGAGGAGAAAGAGAGGGAAGTGAGACGCCTCGAAGCAGGCGAATCACAGTGAGTCTGCCGATTCAAACAGAAGAGGCCCAAATGATTCCAGGAGGAATATGATGAACTGAAGAGGGGAAATAGAAAAAAGAAGAGAGAAGAAAGAAGACTGAAGAGTAGTAAGAAGATTGAAGCAAGAGAAACAACACGTGCGAGTCGTGAGAAGAGAGACGCCGCCGGTTCTGAAGTAATGCTCACGCGGTCCCGGGGCCGGATTGGTAAGTTGGGTGGATCTCGCCCTCGTCCAATGGCCGATTCCATTCGAGAAGGGGAGAGAGTTCCAATCGGTAGGGGATGTCCGCACCGATGCGGATTCCAGCCCGGTACTGTTGGGGAGGTATTCGCCCTACAACCACCTTAAAAAAAGAGAGAGAGAGAGATAGACAGAGAGAGGAAGAACTGTTTATCGTTTGTACTCACAATTAGGAATTTGACCATCGGGCGCTCACATGAACAATTGTCCTTATCTGACGGAGTCCAGGACGCAGCTAACTGTCGCACGCAAGGTTGATCTGGACCGCCGGATGATCATCCTCCCGAGCACATCACCAGGTTTTCGGATTAGGAGCTAGTGCGGGCACGGCGGGAGCACGAGGAAATCGCGGAAAGTGCCGGATATTGCTCCGATCACGATAACATGGTCTGCCCCGGCAGGACGGACAAACAGAGTGCCTGAGGGGCACGGTGCGGTGATGCTTAACATTTGATGATAATTCGCGACAAACGCGTGATTTATTGCCCCCCCCCCCCTCTCTCTCTCTGTTAATTGCTCTCCTCTCGGATGCCTCCGCTACACTGCTAGACAAGGTTAATTGGTACATTGATTGGGACAGGAGAGAGAGATGATGGTCGAGAATTACTACTCAACCTTTTCAAATTTGAATTCTGCGCCTCGGTTGAAATAATAGCGCTTATGTATGTGAGTGACATCGAGACAAAGATTTGCCGGGCCCTGGATAGCTCAATGGTAGAGCATCTTCCCGGCAAAAACAAGGTTCCCAGTTCGATCCTAGGTCCAGGCGGATTTTTACACGATGTCAGTCACATGCATTTTTTCTTTGATTAACATCTCGACGATCGAACCCCGATCGATAATTTCTCATTGAGAATGGCCTCAGATCCCAGTTCAACAATAGAGAAATAAAAATGAGTCCTCCAATGCCGGTTTACGAATTTAATAGCATTGAAAATTATGGTCTTACATCACAGATGTATACGCATAGAATTTTTCGATGAAAGTCTTATCAGGCACAGTCAAGGCGATCGTGGGACGTTCGATGTTTCAGCCTAGTTTTTGCGAATGAGTGTCAAGGAAAATCACTCCTGTTCTCTGATATATTTCACTTCAGGTCTAAAATTGTATTGAGTTCGGTGAAAAAGTGGAGCAATTTTGGGTTAACCCGCTCACTGCAGAACAGTTCCCGGACTCAAGAATGGCATTTAAATGCTTAGAACATTTACTACTGGTCTCAGAATGGTGAAAAACATGAAAATTAGAAAGTCGAAAATTTTTCGATTTTTATTTTTTTCACTTGAAAATGAACCTCTTCTGGTGAATAATTCGTGTGCTAGTATAACTCCTAGATGCTCAGGAATTTCCCTGGATTTTTTCAGATTTTTTGCGGGTTCCTCCAAACGTTATCACAAAATATTGGAAATCGCGTTTGTCCAGTGTACTGGACATCTGCAGTAAGGGGGTTATTTGCGGGTACCTGTAGAGAAATTTTCATTCTACTAGTACACGAGGGTTGAATGCGGTTCCGCGGGCCATGCCGTTGTCACGGGGACCGGTGCCATAGACGAGCTTTTTGCAGACAGCTGAACGGAAATTACGTAAGGTCAGCGAATGATTCCACCGTGATATGAACGCGACGGTAACAATCAGCACTCCTGTCAAGTTTCATTATCCGGCCAATTCCGAACCAATGTCACTCCACGAGAGACTCGAGTTGCACTTAAATTCAAGTATCTAGTGGAATGCCATTGGTTTGGAATTGGCCGTATAATGAAGCTTGTCATTATCACATCAACCGGACGATAGAATCTGAATTCAATCAACACTCCTGTACTCGATTAATTGGCTTTGTAAACAGATAGAGTATCTGTGCTCAAAGCTCGGCATGGCACGCAACCTCACAAGAATCACAGTACACCTACATTAAGATACTCTCTTCGATTCATGCTGATATAGCTATTATCGTAAGCTGTGAATGCCTGGTTGAAGTTCTGATTTGAGGTTGGAGCATATACACCGATAAAACCATTTAGGGTTTGCTGAATCATCTTCTTGCAACACCACTGTAAGTGATATGGGAGAAACAACCTCTTAGATAGTAGAAAAAATTACCCTACATGTCGATGAAAATTTACGCTCCTAGTTGTCGCGTCCTACGCGTGTGAGCATGTAAGGTAATATTTCCTCTACCGGTTTCGTAATTTTTATCAAAATATTCTCTGTGTGTGTGTTAGGGTGGGCCGAAAAAGGGCTTTTTTCGAAAATCGATACGCCCTAGCGTGGAAATGTTGCGTTTGTACATATAGATGTGAAAAAATTTTTGCTGGACGCTGAGAAATGAGATTATAGGTCCTAGCAAGAGCCATCAATCTTTTATCAAAATTAACGCAGGTTTAATTGGGAATGTGCCTAATCCGGCACTTTTTTCTTCCTAACTTTGCCCGCATTTCTGGCGCATTCAAGCATTTTTCAACGTACTTTAGCTCATTTTAAAGCTTGTTCCAAAACCTACAAAATGAGCTAAAGTACGTCTAATTTCGACTAATCCGAGCCAATGTATCTCAATTTTTCTAAAAAGTGATTAGTCTTGAAAAATCCGAAAATAAGCGACTTCCCCCTCCCGCCTCACTCCTTTCAAAACTCGCAATGGAAAAGTTGAGATAGATTGGGTCGGGTTAGTCAAAATTGGACGTACTTCAGCTCATTTTGTAGGTTTTGGAACAAGCTTCAAAATGAGCTAAAGTACGTTGAAAAATGTTCAGATGCACCAGAAATACAAGCAAAGTTTGAAGGGAGAATCGCCCTATTTTTGGGATTTTTAATAATGATCACCTTTTGAAAAATTTGAGATAGATTGGATCGGGTTAGTCGAAATTGGACGTACTTTAGCTCATTTTGTAGGTTTTGGAACAAGCTCCAAAATGAGCTAAAATACGTTGAAAAATGCTTGGATGCGCCAGAAATGCGAGCATAGTTAGGAAGAAAAAAGTGCCGAATTAGGCATATTCCCATTTAAACCTGCGTTAATTTAGCTAAAAGCTTGATGGCTCTTGCTGGGACTTAAAATCTCATTTCTCAGCGTCCAGCAAAATTTTTTCACATCTCTATGTACAAACACAACATTTCCACGCTAGGGCGTATCGAATTTCGAAAAAAGCCATTTTTCGGTCCACCCTAGTGTGTGTGTGTGTGTGTGTGTGTGTGTATGTGTGTGTGATTGAGATTCATACTCTCTGCCGCCATTTTGTAGATATGACCGAAATGATGAGAAGGACCAGAGTGTGCCAGAATAGAGTCCACTCCACGTTACGAACGTTATGAAGGTTGGATAGGAGTCAAATATCGCCGAGGAGGGGTCAACATTTATATAGCTAATAGAATCCTAATGACAATCGCAGTACAGGCGTGTCTCGTTGAACACGGTTTTGCCCAACGCGGCTTTGGTTGTACGCGGTTTGTGAAACGCCACCTAAATTTTGTTCAACGCGGTACGAAGCCTGTTCAACGCGGTTTTCAATGTTGAATTTCCGGAGAAAACTTTGCGCAACTTCACAGAAATTACGTGTAATACACCGCAGATATGACGAACGATTTGCATAACGGCAAGTCCGCGAAAACGACAAGCGAACTCTGACGATTTCAAATTTGACTCTTGGAAAATGAATGTGATGACTCAGGTTGTAGAACTTGCCCAACTCGCGCGCACCTCTAGATAGGACCTAGATTGAACTTGACAAATCTTCAGAGTATAGCAAAAAGTGACAATTCGTGCGCGTCACACTCGTTAAGCTCTTTTTTGCGAACTTAGCAATTGCAGAGTTGAGAACCGGAATGCTTAAGGCCAGGACATTACTGTTGCAGATTATTAAGTCACTTCATTTCTCTGAGCCCAAATTTGTATCGTATCTATCACCTTTTTTATTGAACTTATAATCCGTAACGGGTGTCACATTACCCTCGCTCTGCATTCATTCATTCATAAGCTTACAACGGTCATTCCCAGATCAACCACGATTTCATGATTGGAGAAAACTCTCATCAAATATTAATTTAACAAAAAAAACTTGGTCATGGTTGGTGGGTCAAAAGTCTTGGTATGCATTCCCGACTTTGCCATAAAAGCAACGCTTCTCGCTCAACGCGGTTTTGTTCAACGCGGTAGTTTTCCGAAACGTAACCCCCGCGTTGAATGAGGGGCGCCTGGGCCTGTACCGTGGCAGCGAAATCGTCGAGTTCACAGAGCGTACGACTCGCCACTTACCGACGACGGGTTTTTGATCTGTAAAATATAAATGTCCAGACCTACGAGTGCACATGCACTGACTGTGCCTGCGTTCCCGTGATCAAATTTTGTTGATTTCATCAATGCATAATGCACTGGCAGTTATATTTTAGAGATCAAAAACCCGTCATCGGTAAGTGGCGAGTCGTACGCTCTGTGAACTCGACGATTTCGCTGCCACGGTACAGGCCCTGCACATTGAGAAGACTGGCGGAATGCCGAAGAATTCCTTAAAGTATCGACTTGGCGTTTGGACTTGGAAATGTAATCTCAAGTAGGTATATTATAGACAAGATATATCACAGTGTGTGAATAGTCATAGAATAAATAAAAAACAGTAGCAGCGAGGATGGAAAATCCAAAGGTTACAATACGTTAAACAAAATGAATTATCAAGTCGACGAGGGCTTACACAAGTATCACAGTTGTATTTCAATCAGTGACGGAGAATCACCTATTGGGAGCTAACATGCGAAAAGCGCTCTTATCTTTGCTCCGTGTTATTCTTATGGGAGAGATTTGGGATTCGGCCATACTGCTTTCTTCTGCCATCTAAAATAGCGAAGAGGTTAGTTCCCAATGGGCCATGTAGGTAATTCTCAGGAACTTTTGACTTTTGTGTTACTAGGTTATCGCCAAGTCCTGCATCTCGTCCACTCTGGTTTGATGCTTGATCGTACTCGGAAGTCCTCTATTGGTGGAAGTTCAATGTATTTGTGGAGTTCTGGGTTGTTCTGGAGGACTTAGGATTAACTATGATCACTACAATCAGAGAAAAACAGGAAAATCGTCTGTTACTAGCTCGAATTTTCCTTCTATTCTTGGATCCACTCGTATGCCGGACGAGACGTCGTTTTAGTTCCAACAAAATCAGCGAAATTGTACCATGAAATATATTTAAATCCAGCCCCACTGATGGGCTGCGAGTAGAAGAAAGACGACGAGTACTTCAAGGATCGTTAACAAAATTTTAGAACTCCCGAATTGTCGTGTTATTCCCCTTATATTGTTGATGCCGTGAAAACAACACTCATCTATTACTATATCTTTCCAATGGCGGAAAGATATATCAAAATACAGTCAAGAACGATGAAACTGAGCCGTCGCTTGTTCATGTGCTGCAATCTGCATTCGATTGAGGGCTTTGAGAGAATAATTTCCAACTGCGTGAACTCCTAGATAAAGGTGATCTTTTGAACGGCACATCAATGGATCTAATTTTTAAAGATGGATATGTTTGCGCACGCTCATTTCGTTCACTACTTGGCTGATTCTCGGCATGGCAAGTTCATACATTCATTTTTGCAATCTAGCCTTTAGAGTAGAGTCCACACATCACCGTGAAGAGTCAATATGTACGGCGCGAGTTACATTAACCAGCACCTTGATTAAGTATGTGATGTTCGCATTGACGTCGCGTACATGAAATTCTCTGAATTCCGTCGCGCCGAAGTCGCTAGTTGCACACATGAAGGTTATAGTACATGCATAGATTCAATCTTACTCTCTCCACCTATCACCCCGGTTTCGTATGTTACGCAAACTCATCGTCACAAGTGGCATTATGGCAGTGCAAAATAATTTTGATCTACGCGGATTTGAATAAATGTACAAAAGAATTGTGACAATGGAGGGAACTAACAGTAAATGTAGTACGCTTTCAGACGAGCGAAAGAGAGTGAAGCGGGAAGGAGTGCGTGAAAAACGGGCAATGAAAAAGGCGAAACATGAAGCAGATTTCGATAGGCGACGTGAATAGCATGGAACAAATTCGGACAAGAAGCAAAACGAGTGTTATTTAAACATCCCTCAGAGAAAATTTTCTGATAGACTGAAGCGTTGCAAGCGCGTGCCAGCTTACAATAACAATCGTTGTTATTACCGACATGTGATCCAGAATGCTCAAGCTGATATTTTTGAGATCAATCAAGAGCAAATTGCGGAGACACAGTCGATTTTGTCAGAGTGTTGTGTTGATTGTGCGTTAATACAAGTTGATACATCGGAGATGGGACTCAAGGAGGTACACGCTCATTGAAGTAATTTTGAAACTAATCCACCAAGCCTTTTTTCCGAGACACTTGATATGGAAGAAAGTATATTCTAAATACTTGGAAGATTGACATCTCGTTTATGATTTAGAATATTATTGCTCTTCCATTGGCAGGATTTTGCAGCGTAACCAATAACAGTGCAGGTTCATACGATTGATGACGTTGCAAATGGATTAGGAGGTCAACTACAACATCGACGTTTGCTGAATTTGCGATCAACCCCTTTCACTTTGAGATGCGCCAATACCCCAAGATGCATGAAAATCTCCCAACCTGTAAAACACACCGTGTACAAAAATAATCAGGTTATCTTGTATTTTGGGCGGAAATATGCTTTCTACGGCCCAAGGAAGCTTAATCGTGAGGTTGGTCAACCCAATGTCACGCTCGTATGCAAAAGTATTGTGAAAAGTGTGAACTAAATTCGTAAATAATTCCGAGAAACGAGGTAAAAATCATGAAAACAACGTCAGAAGTTATCGATGATTGGGATGGCCATGGAGATCACACATAAAAAATTACTCATTTGATTCATCGGTCTCAAAGATCGATTCCAAAGCATTTTGTTGCTGGGGAGCCATTTTATTACTCCTCCGCAAATCTTGCTGTCAGCGAATGATCAAATAAGTGATTGAGTAGCTTGATACTCTTTCTTGCAATAGTCGAGCAGACAATATTATGTTTGTTTACAGGATGAGCTCTTTAGAGACATCTGCTTTGTCGAGCTCGACTTTGGCAAGAAAAAGCTATGCCACTCGACATTTTGATGGAGAATGTAAGAATTCAAGATGCATGATCCAGATTTTGTCAACTTCTCTCAGTTGTAACGTAATATATGCGCTAATGAGTCATTGGCACACTGATCGCCGACCTTCATTTCCTTGCAAACAATCTTCTGAACCTTCACATTTCCAAGATTCTGGATGAGTACGTCGGGTTTCGTCTTCGCTTCGGGCCTAATTATCAAGCCTCGCCTATGCGCTTCTCTGATTTTGGTACACAAGAACATCGAGAATTCCGAAATACTGCGGGAAAATTGTATTCAGATGATTACATCTCCGACGGAATTAGTTATTCGAAAGACATAGAAATGGGGCTTAGGGTGAGAAAGGAATTCAAATTGATTCTTTGGGGGTAATGGATCGGAAACCAGTGAGTACCTCTGGGATTTATCCTACGGTTGGAAAGACTTGGACGCATAGTTCATCAACCAAATCCATTGCAGGGAAACACACAAAAGCGAGTCCATGAGAGGCCCAAACGAGGATTTATCTCTGATAACTTGCGAGTTACGGCCAGCGAAACGCTGGATCTTTTCGAAATAAGTGGCTCGGATGACATGCGTCAAATTTTTTTTCGACGAAATCGGTTGCTGGAGAGACATAGGAATGGGGCATAGACTGAGAGGGGTATCCATCTGAACATCGGTTCTTTGCAAGTTATGGGCGAGAAATCGGTAAATACTTCTGGGATGTACTCTTCTGTTGAGAGGACATGCCCATATTATTTTTCGCCGAATCAACTGCTGGGAACACACCAAAACGAGTCTAGGGCCAAACGAGGATTAATCTCTGATGATTTGCAGGTTATGTCCGTGGAACTATACTTTCGATATTAGTTTGCTCGGATGAATAGATATGCTCAGATTTTTTACCGTCGAGATTGGTTGCTGGGAAGAAATAGAGATGGTTTTAAACTAGGAGCGATATCCACTTTCACATTAATGCTTTGGAGGTCATAGGTTGATGACACTTCGGCGACATATCCTACGGTTAGAAAGTTATCCCCATGCTGTTTCCCGACTGAATCGATAGCTGGGAACACACGAAAACGAGTAGATGAGAGGGCCGAAGAGGGGTTAAATGCTGATATTTTGCGGGTTATGGCCGGGAAACCGGTAAATACTCTGATGCTCGGATGAAGAGATATGCATCACTTATTTTCCAGCGTGATCGGTTTGTGGGGAGACATTGAAATCGGGCTCAGACTGAGAGCGATATTCACCTGCCCATCGATTCTTTGGAGGCTATCGGTCGGAAACCGATAAATACTACTACGATGAACAAATTTGACGCAGGTCTATCCATCGGAGCAATTCATTCCGAAAAAATTCATCGGTTTCCCGGTCATAGCCTGCAAAATATCAGAGATTAATCCCTGTTCAGCCCTTTTATCGGCTTGTTTTAGCGTGTTACCAGCAATCGATTTGGTCGAAATACTGGTTCGTCTTTGAGCTTGAATCGTCCTCTTTTTGTATAATATGGTGAGATCACTTAAATCGATCATGGAGGACTGGGAATCGTGTGAATAAAGACACACGATTAATAATGCAAATTTTGTTTGTATTTGCTACGTTTCGTCATTGCAATTCAATGACCTCATCAGGCACTTAAATAGCACTGTTTACAATTACATTATAAAATGATTCATAAAGTAGACTGACTATGTCTACTTTATGAATCATTTTATAATGTAATTGTAAACAGTGCTATTTAAGTGCCTGATGAGGTCATTGAATTGCAATGACGAAACGTAGCAAATACAAACAAAATTTGCATTATTAATCGTGTGTCTTTATTCACACGATTCCCAGTCCTCCATGATCGATTTAAGTGATCTCACCATATGGTCGAAATACTGTACGCATATGTCTCTCCAACCGAAGGAAATATCCCAAAAATATTCACCGGTTTGCGATCCATAAACTTCAGAGAACCGATGTACAAATGAATACCGCTCACAGGCTGAGCTCCATTCCCATTTCTTCCTAGCAACCGATCTGTTAGGAGAAAATCCTGTGACGTGTGTTTTGACCTCATTTTCAAATTCGTTGACTTTTTAATGGTTTTTGGTCAGTAATTTCAGAGGAAGAAAATCATTTGGTACAAATATTGTCATGTCAGTATGAAATCACACTTAGAGTAAAATTCTAAGGATTCCATCGTGTTCCTGAGAAAATGTCGCATCTAACAGAGCAATTGAAAAAAGAAATCTGAAACGTGATCGATAAGAACCTCATAAATATGTATTTTCAACGATTGGTTTGCGTCAGCTCCTATGAAAATTCCGCCAGTGGTCCATTTTCACTCCCATTGAGTTCTGTTATGATTCCGTTGAGGTTCTGTAAGAGTTTCCAGGAAGCGGACATTTCGCTATTCCTATACATAGGGCTAGTGGGGCTCCCCAGAATACTCATACGGAGCCTACACGGAACCCTGATAAAACTCTACTAGAATTGTCATTTCCGGAGTATGCGTATGCTTATTTATATATCACAATCGCACGACCACTGGCTCGCTCAGGTGCAATGTAAATGAATCACGTACTCAAGCGGCATTCATGAATCCGCACGTAAGAATTTCGGACCATTTGAATGTCCATCTCTTTCACTCTCGTTATGGAATTGTCAAGGCAAAAAATTCGTTCAATATGCAAACTCACGAGGAAAGCATCAGGTCTGCGGAACACGAATCTTGATGAAACTCTGGGAATCATATTGTTTTGGTGGAAAATGGAGGTATCTCCAAGGGTTAAGTCCAATGGGCCTCCTATCCCAAGATACAGTCATGAAGATTAGCATTGTCCATATAGGCTCATGTTAAAAAGATACATATATTAGATATACTAACAATGCTAACCTTCTTGGCCGTATCTCGGGACAGGAGGCCCATTGGACTTAACCCTTGGAGATACCTTCATTTTCCACCAAAACAAGATGATTTCCAGAGTTTCATCAAGATCCGTGTTCCGCAAACCTGATGCACTCCTTTTCAGTCAATCGTGCCTTTGTTTATTATGTTACGCCCCTACCGAACTGGGCTTCAATTCCAATTGCGGGACACTCACACATATATATCCAATTCGCTTACGGAGGACTCCAAATTCCAAGTCTCAAGGTGCAGCAGAGTAATTGATTTAAATAATTTTATGATCTCGTTCGTCACTATGACACGCACGATTTAAACAAAGGCGTGATTCGAAATGAGCAAATTGATAAGCGCTGCAGAAAAGAAAGAATTTTCTTTGTTTGGACGCCAACATGACGCACACGATACAATAAAGATTTGAGTTCGCAAATGTTCTAGCTAGAGTCATTCATCAGTACCAAGGTGACGCACGATATGTTCAGAAGATATGAATCTGAGAAATCCTCAAATGCGTTGCAGAAATTGAATTTAATGAATTCCAGAATATTTTGCTTGGACGGCACTGTGTCGGGCACAATGTTTATGAAAGGGCCTGTTGCACCTAAGGTCAAATATTCCCCAGAGGTTCGGGGGCCTAGGTTGCACTGAGATGCGCGCTTCAAGCGTTTCCCAGTGTTGAGCAAAAGAGTGCCCCATTTGAAAAACACGGGGATGTGCTTTCTTGCACTTTACTTTGAAAGTTTGAACCTCAAACATGTACCACTCTGAGACCTGTTGGATCGTGTTCTTGAATGGATAAGACAACTCTCATGGGTGTTCTGGTTGATGGGAATTGAGGGGCAGGTATCAACGACTCACTGTCCCTGTTGAGTTTGCGTGAATTTTGAACTTCCACGGTCGACAAGTCGAACGGAGTGGGGTTCAGCAAAAAATTGATGGGAAGTGATACGTAGCTGTTTTTTCATACTTTCTTTCAAGTGTACGACATCAGTATTTTACCCACAATATCTCTCAGGAGAGCTCAAAACTAGCTAAGAATGACGTTTTTAAATCTGTTGAATTCTTGTATTGCTACATTACGTATTTATCATCTATTATCTTAGATTGATAAGTCTCCACATCGTGGCGCCACCGTTTCACTTCGAGCTGCCCGAGCGTGACGATGCGCGCAGGGTGCGCGAGCACAGAGCTCAGTTCGTTGGTAGCTCTCGAAGCATCAAGTCGTCATATGTATACTCTATTTTTCACTTATTAAATTAAACAGCTTTTATTCAGTACCCGATCTAGATCAATTATCTTACGATGATTAATAGGTTATGGGCCGAGATCGCCTGCAATGCGCGGAAGTGTATCGTCTATTCATTTAGTGAGCTTGTGCTGGGCACTGAGAATGGAAATTGAGTGAACTGCTGTGTGTTTATATCTGTTCGCCATGTGAGACAAAGGGATTGTTGATTTGATCAAACTTGACGGCACTATGTCTTGTGGAAGTATGGTGTTGGGTTCCTGTTGAAGTCCAGAGAGCTGGATGGTCACATTGAGGGGACCGGGGAGCAATGAGACAAAGCAACGAAGTTGGCAGCATGGAAAAAATGGTCGAAGCGAGAATCGCAAGCTGTTGTTATTCGTCTCGCTTCTGTTGACCGAGCGTTACACCCAAGTCTGATCAACTGCACCTCACCCAAACAATTGTGGGACAAGTTGAAAAGTCTATGTGGATACGAGAGTGGAGATGCGAAGCAGACGGCGTATGAAGAATTTTACACGTTTCGCCTCAAAGAAGGAGAATTAATGGCGCAACAGATCGAAGTATTTGAATGCATGCTGAGAAAGCTCCAAAATGCCGGGAAAAACCTACTGACGATGCCGTACTGTTCAAAAGTCTACTCAGTAGTCTACCGTTGCAATACTCGACTTTAAGGCTGACTTGGAAAGCTGCTGAATAGGATGAAAAGACGAAAGATGATTTGATAGCCAAAATAATTTGCGAGGATCGTCGCTTAGCCCAGTTTGATGGCGATGCATCCCTTGCCCGGTATGTCAGAAGTATGCGACTGAAACCGAGTAGTGAGAAGGATACGAGGATGCAATGCGATGAGAGAAGACGAGAAATTGAAGAGCAGAAGAGAAGAACAAAATGTGGCATTCGTAAGCAGAAAGGACACTGGCACAGGAAGTGCCCTAATAAATCTGAAGAAAGTTCAAATCAGAACAATTCTGATTTTGCGCATGCGTTCATCTGCACTGTTGTAAATAACGAAAATGTTACCAATAATTTGAACGCTGAATTCGTTTCCCCGATCCTGAGTAACTCAACGCACGAGAGCGAAGAAGATGTGTCTAAGCGGGAGCAAACTGACCTCAACCAGACTACGGCGAAACTCTGCTTCGGCACCCGTTCCGAGTATTGGAAGCAACAGCATCGTTCGTTCCAATGCTGAGCAGCTGAGTAGCGGTAATCAAGGCAGTGATTCATCTTACTTCTGTGACATTGTTGTACTGTTTTCGAAAAGTTGCGATGATGATGAGAACATTTGGATTACTGATACATATAGAATCAGAAGGACTTGATCACAAGCACCGCCGAGAGTATACTTGATCACCAGTACCACTGAGGGTACTTGATGGTCAAGAATATTACCCACAGTACTTGATCATTAGAATTAGGAGTACTCAATTACGAGTATCACACACATACTATCCCACATATACACTGCGACTCCAACTACTGAGCGATTAATGTGTGCGATACATTTTTGGAGTGAGAAAGGATCAGCACATCTCTTCGTACCGGGAGGGCCTGAGCTGGTTGCGTTCAGACTCTCATAGAATGTATTTCGCAGCCATTCTTGTATATGAAATATTAAAGATGAGAGAGCCTGAATATCGGCTGCAATGTTCTCAAAGTGACCGACGCATTGGTGGGGTCGCTGAGTGCCAGCTCTTCCGATAATCGAAGTTAAGCAACGTTGGGCGCGGTTAATACTTGGATGGGTGACCGCCCATCTCGGTCTAATCAACCCCGGCTTGCTGACTTTTCTGATCGGTTGGTTGATGCTTACGACTTTTCAATGTGAACGGGAGGTGTGAAGTGTCGCAGATTGGGTATTTTATCCGAGATATATGCCCAATATGTGTAACACGATAGTGGCACCGAGCTCTCCGGGGCGGATTTTCTTCCCTCACAAGGAAGTTTTCCCTTGCCCCACGGGTTAATCAATCCCGGGCGAATGCGGGGAGTGTATACTCGTTACAGTCATCACACTGACACAATCTCACTCACGCGTTACTCGGAGGGAATTCTCACTCTGTCAGTAAAACGCCGTAAGCATCGGAAGCAGGAGTTTTCAGGTGCTCTGACTACGGAGCTGGAAAACGGGGCGGGTGTTCTGCACAGCCCATGGATGATCTGACTACAGTGACCGTTCTGTTAATAGATGACGAAAGTGTCGAAATTCAGAGGTACGGCTCTCCTGTACAAGAGGATCTTCTAAAAATGTATACACGACGAGTTTGACCCACACATCTACACCAGTTTCTCCTACACGCCACAGTTAATAGCCATATAGGACTCCAAGAGAGGACCTGAAAAGGCTTAAATAAAAAAAAAAAAAAAAAAAAATGTTCTCAAAGTGCCAGCACAGGTCCACGACTCGAAGTGATGCTACACTTTAGAAAATTTTCGAGGTAAAAATACCTGGAGAGGTTGTAGATTCACAGTATTGAGCGTGGTGAATTTACCAGAAAGTGAGGAAACCTACGAGTGGCTTGTGAATTTACCATGCTCAGCACGGGAAATTATGGGACGCCATGCTGAGCATGGTGAGTTTACGTTCCGGAGCTTGTAAATCTCCCGTCCCAGGCTTGTGAATTCCATTTGAGTACGCGTGCGCGAGTTGCAATCAGAAAATTTCTGAATCGGCCGTTCAAAGAGGATAGGGAAGAGTCTCTCTACCCTCCCTAAAAGAGAACAACTGTATTACACACATGTGGGAGTGGAGCAGACAGCATACTCGATGTCGCTCCGTCAACGTCTATGTTAATTTTCATCTCCGAAATGGTACTGCTCCGCTCCAAGACTTTGGTGAACGTGTGTGATGCCGGCAGTGAGAAAAGAGCTCAACGTGACTCTCGATAGAAAACATTTTCATCCAAAGATTTCTTTTCATAGAATGATTCAAGCGCGATCAATTGCTATATCGAGGGTACACAGTATTAGGTTATGACCGGTCCACAACAAAATTGATGCATTTTTGTCCAAAATATTCCATTTACCGTAAGAATAAACACATCTCAATATTTCACTACTATGCTAGAAAAGACGTCTAGATGTAAAATCGACAACAACTCGGCATTTTACAGAGACACTAATGAGGATCTGTCGCGAAGGCACGGCGGCTCCTCCCAAGCGGGAATTTGCCACCCGCCGCGCGCCGGTAAGGAAATTTACAAGCACGCTCGAAAATTCCCCATCCGGGCTTGTAAATTTACAATGCTGAGGATGGTGTCCTTAGATTTCCTGTGCTCAGCATGGTGAATTCACATGAATTTTTTTACAGTGTAGAGAGCTTAACATCCCCAGGTCTTGGCTAAAGGCTGCTGACCTCTCTTTTCAGTATCAGGGCGCCAAACTCTGGAACTCTATCCCATCCTTCTTGCGCCACTCGCCATCACTAGCACATCTGCCCAAGCTCGATTCTCTTGACCGCCCTGTCATTCCGCTGTCTCAGCAAATAGCTCTCCCACCTCCAATAGCAATTCCACGTCATCGTGATATTACTCCTATGTCATGTTTGCATAGATATATGTACAGAGATCTACCTGACGACTAGCACCTGTGCCATTATTCATTATTTTCAGTGCGTGTGCACTCTGTTGATCTGGTCTTCATGAGAGACACTATGTGATATTAATTGATACTATTTATACGTTCATATATGTATTGAGGTATCTTGCCATCGTGCAAATGAGAAGCCATCTTATACTTGATCACAAGTAGGGGAGCACGGTTGGCCTGAACTGACTTCAACCCAAAGATGCTTGCCCCTCAGAATCTATTTTCCTCACTTCAAGTACATGATAAATGGAAGTTTTTCCCGCAAGAATGAAAATCTTTCGTCGAGCCGTTTTTGACAAATGTGAAATTTATGGTTTTTCATTGGAATTTCCATAGTAATCTATCCATGCACGATTAAAATGCAGAATTTGTTCCTTCGCCAGAGTAACATCTAATGATTGGCGTAGTCAATTTTATTCTCATGCGTATGATGAAATATTTTGAAGCAGAATCTCTGGATTGGGCAAACGCTTGTCACGTTCAACGTGAGATAACTCGAGGTTATCCCGCTTTCAAAGAAAATTCTTGCAAGAAATTGCTGGAAAATGTTGATCTACTCCAGACTCCGAATCATCACCGCATCAAGAAATTTGCTTAATCATTCAAGGATTTCAGGGAAGTAGTGAGTTTGTGTTTCGGGAATGAACTGGAAACAAGATATAGATCGTGTGTAGGAACCTTTTGAAGAAGTTATTTAGAGTTGGAGAATCCAGTTTCCCCGAGAGTTCACGCGGTATCCTTTCACCTTGAATAGTTTTATGAGATGAAGAGGATGGGCCTCGGATTCTATAGTGAGCAATTCATGGAATGAACAAATTTTGACTCCAACTTAACATGAAAAAATTGCATGAAGCAAAAATCCTCAATATAACGAGAAACTTGTTACAGCTTTGTGTGTGTACAACAGTATGCACAATCAAATTGTAATTTATTATTCATAAAATTGTTCCACTTTGATGTGTGTTTTTTCTCATGAACTTCCGAGCATTGATTATTGTTGATCTATACTTTCTGGATAATAATGATACACGCAAATATGTATCTAAGGTCGATTTCGAAGCTCATCCGTGATTATTCTGAAAATAATGTTAAAATCAAGATTCAAAATATTTCAATTCGACTTCTTTCGATTGCAGCTCCGTCGGATGTTCTCATTCTTGCGGGAAACAACTACCATTTATCACGTACTTGAAGGCAAAAGGAGATATCTGAGTAGCAAGGACCTTTAGGCTGTAGTCAGTCTAGGCCGACCGTGCGACATCATTGCTTGTCTCTCGACATCGTCGGATTATGGATATTCGCCTGTACTATAAAATCGTTCCTAAAAACTATCCTTTTGATGGATTTTAACGTATTTCGATGTAATTAAGAATAAATTTCAGGGAAGTCGGCCGACAACTGCATTTTAATCGCGCATGGATAGATTAGTATGGAAATTCCTATAAGAAACCATAAATTTCACTTTTTTAAAAAACGGCTCGACGAAAAATTTTCTCTTTTGTGGGGAAAACTTCCATTTATTATGTACTTGAAGTGAGAAAAATCAATTCTGAGGGGCAAGCATCTTTGGGTTAAAGTCAGTTCAGGCCAACCGTGGGAGAGTGGGGTACAATGGCCGCTTTTGCGTTCAAAGTTTCTTATTGCAAGAATACGGATTCATGTCTAACGAAAAATACATGGAATTTGAAGTAAAAGGTTCGTAGAACACGTTCTGCAGTGTAAATAATTTTTCCGACTCATAATTTCGTCACAATTGTCACTTTCATGGGGCACAATGGCCACCCAGGTGGGGCACAATGGCCATGAGAACCCGATCGGATTCGGAACCGCGATTTGGAGATGTTGATGATCTAAAAAATGATTTTTGTTCGGCCACGTAACAGATTTTGGGATGAAAGAGTGGAGTGGTGTGAAAATAAAATAACGACAAATTGAAATCACACCTTTATTCTAAAAAAACGTGGGACTCATCGCAAACTTGGAAAGCTGAATCCAATTGATCTTTCAATTATGCTTCATAGTTACAATAAATTTTCTTCAGGAACATAACAAAAAGAGGTCATTACATCCCTTTACATTTTTAAGTACTAGTGATGAAAGTAAAATATTCAATTTTGTCAATGATTATCAGCTTCAGTATACGAGATCTTCATACAAGCAGCGAAAATCTGCAACACTTGAATAATAGAGTTATGAAAACAACGAAGTGAAGAATACAATCTTCTCGAAACTAATTATAAAACAAGTTTCATGTCTTTCTCAAAAAGAAGAAGAAATGCCATTCTCATAAGATCCTTGGAAATCAAATGAAAGTTGAGAGAGGACTTGATAGAATTTCATGAATTACTCAAAACTTTAGTAATTTTATAATTGTGTCACTGATTGCAACAAATTTTTAAAAGTTCCAATGGATCGATTAATATCATCCATGATATTGCGCATTGAATTATTCTGAATTTGTGAGAGTGTTAACATTATCTCACTATCAACATCATAAGACACAGTTGCATCATTCCAGTCAAGAATGACTGTATGGCAGCAATAATATCTGCTCCTATGAAAGCATTTTGATTGTGACTGACCGTTAATTGCGGCAGACTTTGCTCAGGAATTCTGAAATCTTGAACTTGTCGTGGAGGTACCACAATCAAACTGTTCAACATTCGTGCGCGAACCTCCCGAGTTTTCACTTACAGTTGAAGGAGCTATTTTTCTTGGGCAACCTCGTTTCTTAGTAGAATCTCCAAGGGGTTCCGGATTTTTGCATTTCCTCGTAGGTGTTGGAGCTTGCAACGCTTTTTCCTTCTCTTTCAATGCCTTTTCCATCTCTTCCAATGCTTTTTTCTTCTGTTTCAATGCTTTATCCTCTTGAAAATCAATAAGTTTTTGTCTGTAACTCTCGTCAGTTACAAGAAAAGCTCTGTTTCTTGGCCTATTGATAATGGCTAAATGAGGAGCCACTATATTACGATTATCCACAGCAGCATGACTAGTTGATGATGTAGAGCCAGAGACCTCATCACTGATTCTTAGCTCTAGTAAGTTTGCTATACCATGTTTTGCCTATTATAAGCCACTCTCCAAATATAAGCCACCCTCCAAATATAAGCCGCAATGAGTCAAATAATGAAAATATAAGACTCCCTCCAAATGTAGGCCACCCCCAAATATGAACCATCACCAAATATAATCCAACTCCAAAGATGAGCCACCCACAAATATGAGTCAGTCTTCAAATATAAGCCGACCCCAAATATAAGCCATCCGAAGTAAAACCCAGATCTTGAGAGGAATGTGTAAGTTCAACGGTAAATAATGCTCGCTCCTCCCTTAACAATAGGTGAGACAGTTTTAGTTCGTCGAGTCACCGCTGATTTTATGTCAAAAAGTCAACAGTAACTATAATTCACATGATCGATGAATATCATCTATTGATCATGGACAAAGTGCTGAGAATTTTTTAGCAATATGTGAAACCCATGAAATGCAGTAATGTGTGAAAGCTATTTTTCAATAACATTTCATCATTTTTTATTGACATTTCATTTGTGAATTTGAATAACACTTTGTTTTTATACTTGATTCAAATGAATCTTTGACGATAAAATATTCGTCTGGGAATATAAGCCACCCTCCAAATATAAGCCACCCTCTCAATATAAGCCATGCTTCAGAGCCAAAAAAATTATGAGCCATGGCTTATAATCATAGAGATATAATACCAATAGAGGAGGCATGGCATAGGGGCCGCTGTAAGTGGCCGCGGGAACGATCTCGGACGATGTAGAAAGAGAGAGAGATAACGCTCGGTTCTGCGATCTCTCTCACTTGGTGACGTAAGCAGCCTGGGTCTGCTTGCTTTTACCAATTCATGTCATTCATGGCTACCCCCGCCACGCTGCCCATTAGACAGAGAGGGCCGAACTCCAAGTTCGTCTGTCTCATCGAGCCTCTGACCGCAGAAAAGAGGCGCATGCCTGCTCTATTGGTATTATATCTCTATGCTTATAATGGGTAAAACACGGCACTACTTGCGTCAACATCAACATTAGACCTAGCTAGATCATTCGGTGTTATAGTAACGTGGTTGGAATCAATAAATAGATGATCCTAAAAGAGCCATGAAAATGTCTTTCTAATCAATATGTTTAAATTGATCATATATATTTGTAAGAGTGATGATCATTCGAACAATTTTGTCAGAGAGTTTATCAAATGGAGTTTTGAGTCCTTAAATGACTTCTGTCACAGAATCTGGTAGTTCATTTGTAGCACTTGACCCCACTAAAGGAGCGGATGGGACAACATCACCAGCAACATTTTGATTTTTAGGAGGAGAGTTTTGAATTTCGTGAAGTACTTGAAAGCATCTCTCTGGTTCTGCAGTTGCGTCTGCTCAATTCAGGAAAATTTAGAGTTACAATGTGAAATCTATGTTAAGTCAAGTAATAATACAAGAAATGCTGAGTGCTCACTTGCGTCATTAGTAGGAGTGACACTAGCCATAACATTCAAGTCAATAAATTCTGAATCTTTGAAGACATTGCGATTGATAGAAACTATATCAGTCTTTTTAAATGCATTAGAGGCATTGTCTGGGTTCTTCGTAGTCTCAGACCAGGCTTTGCCAAACAACTCAGCAATGTTCCACATTTTTGGGACCCCACGCTTTTGCTTTTGATAATCCATGAGCACTTTTGTGTAGTTTTCACTCAATGTGTTTAAGAAATCTACATCGAGAGGCTGCATCTTGTGAGAGCAGTGCGGTGGCAAGCAGATTATATGGACCTCATACTCTATAACCATGTCAATAACCTCCAAAATCCTTCTAGGAGTCACGTGACCGTCTAATACAGGAACCACTTGCTTTTCTTTTGATGCACTAGAAAATTTGATAAATTCACCAAACCACTTCAAGAACAAAGGCATTTTGACCCAACCGCTTTCGTTGAATTCTATCATGAAACCCTCTGGTGCATTTTCAAGATAGATTTCCTTGCGATTCTTTAGAGGAAATATCAACATTGGAGACATGCAAATTTCAGCTGTAACAGTTTTTCCTCGCTCCAGTGCTGTAAGAGTACCTACTTGCCTTTGACCTTTTACCTCTATGACTTGAGGGGTTTTCTTTGGATTCGCAGTTATAGGTGATTCATCGCAATTATGTATACCTTCTTCCTCTATGTTATTCTCAACAACCACTTTAGTCAACATATCATAAAATTCATATGCTGCTTCTCTATTGAAGCCACAAGCTCGAGCTCTGGATGTGCCTTCACTTTTCCTCAACGATAGTCTATGTCTTTTCATAAATCCTCTTCGCCAATCCACACTCGCTAACTCCGAAATAATACATGTTAATTGGGAGACAGTTGGGAAATTGACTGTACAAGTGTATATAGTATGTAGTAGAGCAAAGATAGGTAAACTTACGGGTATCATGATTGAAGTGTCACGAAAATTCAACGTGGGCGTGACACTCTGTCCTGACTCCCCAGGTAAGTAGGTGGAAATTCGGAAGTGAAATAAATACAAGTGGAATCCCTAGAGCTGACTTTATTATTCCCAAAATACAATTATTAGAGAGAGACTTTACAAAGTACTGGGGTTGATTCTATTTGAGTGGAGTCGAGGGCTGAGGTACTCGACTAGGAATGGCGTTAATGAACGATGTGGTCAAGTCGGTAGGTGAGTTCGTACAGAGAACTAGAAGCACTCGCAGGAGCTTTATAGCTCTATTTATACTCTCTCAGATCCTGCGCTCCTCCGTCCGCGGCTAGGAGAGGCGCAGGTGAGACGCAGCAGCGCCCCACGCCTACACCCTCCGTCTAGACTCGCGGGCGCTGGAAAGTTCTCGCGGTTTCTTCGAAGCTTCTCCAAGCTTTCATGGCTTGGCCATACTGTATATCTATGTATTCGAGGGACACTGTATGTTATCCGCAAGAGTACAAGGTATGTCTATATGTTATACATTGAAAGATGTCTATATGTTATACATTGAAAGTATATCTGTATATTAGGCTACTCCTATGCATAGTAAGTCCGTCTACAAATGGATGTAGGGCTAGTTGGGAACCGACTAGGTTCCTGACAAAAGTTATGTTTGATTATTCGTTTTTCAGCAAATTGGTAAGCTAGATTTCTCACATCAAATGGAGTCAATCCCATGAGTTTTAGTTCCATTAGTAAAACGTATTTGAGCAGAGCTGCTTCTTGTTTATCATTAAAAACTCTATTGAAGCCATTGCGTCTTAGAAAAAATTAAGGTTAGAGTTTGCTCCAAAAATTGGCGGAAAGCTGTGAATGCAAGACTCACTTCTCATGACCGAAAATGAAATTTCCTCTCCATTTTCTCCAGTAGCATTCTTTTCATTCTCATCCTCGGAAACTCTTCGACGAAAGGTTGTGCGTGGAACATGGTGCTTCTTGGCTATGGATTTGATCGTCTTTCCTGTCTCCATCACCTCGTTCACAGCATTTTGCATCTGGCGTTCTGTCTAGGAGGCATATTTCCCTCTTTCCTTGTAATCACGCATTGAACTTCTTATAGATAACTACAAAATTATTTACAATCACTCAGCTTACGAAAGATTTGAGAAAACTGTCGTCGTGCGCGACGCGAGCGCGGGAGCACCCGATCTACTGAGAAATCAAGCCTGATTCACACATTCTCATGGCCATTGTACCTCATCGAGGTGGCTATTGTGCCCCGCACAACACGTCACTTTAAATCGCGATAAACAGGATGTTAAATATCGTAAATCATACTTTGCGATACATGAAATTAAAGTGGAAGAGCCAATATCTCAGACCAAATCAATTGCGAGTTCAAAAAATACTTCCTAATGTTTTTTTTCACCCACTGAACACGTGCATACTTTTGATGATTTCGGGGGTTGTGACATGGTCGTGACTTGACATTAATTTTCACAAAAATAAAGTCGAGACACGGAATTTTCTTGTAGTGGTCGAATAGATGGGGTCAAAATCCATCTATTAGAATTTTTTTGGAATTTTTAAGTCACTACAAATGGGGATTATCAAGGTGGCCATTCGATCCACAGTAAGTGAGGGGTGGCCATTGTAACCCACTCTCCCCTACTACCATGAGTTCTGAATTACAAGTACCATCCGAAGTACTCCATCTCCGGCACCAACCTGAGTACTCGATCACGATTACCGCCCGGAGTATCTGATCAAGAGTACCACTGTCAGTACCAATCGGAATTGGGGGGAGTTGTGGTTGCTTGTAGGCTTCTTCGAAGAGAAAGTTATATTCCAAATATGATGGCACTGCGTTTGCGCAACGGTGTGGGGTCGTTGAGCTCGGCGCAAAAGATCGGGGCAGATTGCGCGAGTTGAGTGAGTTGTTCGGACACTTGGGTCCCGGCGCGCGAGACTCCCTACTGTGGGAATT
This sequence comes from Eretmocerus hayati, assembly GCA_029851415.1. Taxonomy (NCBI): domain Eukaryota; kingdom Metazoa; phylum Arthropoda; class Insecta; order Hymenoptera; family Aphelinidae; genus Eretmocerus; species Eretmocerus hayati. Next base: position 190,582,593 of record CM056742.1, on the reverse strand, counting down.
AATTTATTGGGCATGAGGCCATTACGTTAGCATGGAGCTGGTTTTTAGTGAATAAAGTGTTCTACCATTTGTGACGGCTGCTAGATTTGCCTAGTTGATTTAGCCGCACAGGCTGGACTGTGTGCAATGCCCAGCAAATTTGATTGATTGTAGCTGGAACTCTCCATGCTGCTGGATTGGCTACTACTTAGATAAATTTCCAGATATGATATTGTGCTGCTGCGCACGGGTGAGATTGGATGAGGGAGTGCGCTAAATCATCACACGTGAATTAAATAGGAAAGTAGACACAAGATTTATTCATTTAAAGTAACATGGTGCATACGAAGCACATCGAGCGCGGGCACGAAGAGAGCAAAGGGTGAAGCCCCAAACAGAGAGAGAGCAATTCAAGGCTGTACTCACAAATGTATATTCTCTATCGGCCGCTCGCATCGTAATTGTTCTATAATCGGACGATGTCCAGGACGCAGGTATCGGTCGCACGAAAGGTTGATCTGGACCGCCAGATGATCATCCTCTCGAGCACGTCGCCAGGGTATTCGATCAGGAGCTGGTGCACACGCGGCGCAGGCATGGGGAAATTGCGGAAAGCGCGGGATATTGCTCCGATCGCGGCCACATGGTCTGCTCGGCAAGACGGGCGAACAGAGTCTGAATTTGGCGCAACGCGCGATGCCGGTCAGCTGATAAGCTTGGACACGAGGGGCGCGGTGCGGCGATTCTAAAGGTTGATGGATTAGCGACTAACGCGTGATTTTACTGTCTTTCCCTCTCTTACATGTATAACTTACTGCTCTCTCCTCGGATGCTCTGCTACATTCTGTAAGAAGGTTATATTATTACATTGATTCGGGACAGGAGAGAGAGATGATGGTTGAGATTATCTACTCAACCGTCACACATTATATTAAACCTGCAGTGCTGGCTTATTTATATCAAGTAAAAAATTTTTTTTGTTATTCTGTGCGCAAAAATGGCCGTTTAGACGCAAGTGTGCGTGTGCAAATGGCCCATTTGGGCACGGATTCTCATTTGCACAGTGCGCAAATGACTCATTTGCACACGGTAGTGCGCAAATATCCATTTGCGCACTGCGTAAACGATGAAACAGTGTACAAATGGGACGTTTACGCACAGTTTGCTTACCAAATTTGGATTGATGGTTGATCATCCTATACTCAATAGATATATTTGACTAGAGTGAGATTTGTAGATTTATGGCTGTAAATATGTAGAAAAATAACAAGAATCAGGATATGTTGAAAATCATGCCTAAATGCAAGTAGTACAAGCAAGTAAAGTAAAAACTGCTTCTGCAAAAGTTGTTTTTCCTGATGAATTAAAAAAATTTTTTCCAGTCAAGGGGGTGGGCAAAAGACTTTTTTCTTATATATTTTTCAAAATTTTTTTTCAGTCGGGGGGCTCCGCCCCCCGAACCCCCCGGCGGGGGCTTCGCCCCCTGCACCCCCACCAGGGGCTGCCGCCCCTGGACCCCGCACTGCGCCCTTCTCCACGCCCTAACATCATCTCCGGTCAAAGGAGTGATTAACCGACATATTGTGGATATTCAATTTACTTTGGATAATACTAGACATTGTGAAACCATAATTATATTCAAAATATGGGTGTTTCAACGTGATGACGATAAGCTCTGTCCCGTTCAAAATAATACATGAAGTATACGATTTAATGGATCTACGGATCAATTTCTCGTAATACTCAATATAACTAAAGAGAACAGAAATTAAGAGAATTCCTTCACCCCAGAGCAAAAAAATCCGCGACTTTTTTCTAGGGTTTTGGGCGAGTTACATTTTTGCTCACAGCAATAACAAAAAATATCGTAAGCAACTCGGGTGCCGACATTTGCGCTCTCGTCCCCGCACTCGTGTGCAAATGGTCCGTTTGCACACTCGTTGCGGGGACTCGTGCGCAAATATCTGTTGGCACCCTTGTTGCTTAATATACTATTTCGCATCAATCAGTATCTGTACGTGAAATCGGCTGAATTTTAAGATTTCGGGGTCGAAACACCAGCCAAGTAAATGCACCAATACTACAAGACCGTCTCTTATGTAGAAATTAGACCCCTACGATGGAACACTGATTTTTTTTGCAAAAAACGGACCAGTTGTCAAACAAAAAATATTGGCATGCTCTTCACTGTGATGGAATTTGAGCTCATGCATTGCGATATGTGTGGAAAGCTCCCTAGCTCCACAAAAATATCACGAAGCATATGGTGCGTTAACCACCCTTCATGGGTTGTTGCTTTTCAAGTTCCGATCTTGAAAAATGGTACCAATACTGCAGATGATTCGAGGCTCAATCCAGACATCTGTTGCTTGCGTACACAGCGCTCACTCGCTGGTCTCTGTACATACACAATCCACTCTCTCGTAAAATTTGAAGATGAGGCCTGAAGCACCGGCTTCGGTGAAAGTACCGATAACGATTTTACAAGGGTGAGAAAATGAATGCCAATGGTGGTGAATAAGCGGTACACTTGACAATATATTGTAAGCACACATGGTGCTTTGATTACATTGTCGATTATAGGATCGTTAGAAAGTCTCTTTTGATCATCAAAAAGATAGCAAAGCTCAGATTACAGGGAACTGAATCTTTCCACAATCAGCCAGAATCGTTTCGTTGATAGCTAAGATAAGTGTACGTAAAATGCCTTCACTACTTTTGTTTTAACCATAGTTCCGGCCCACTTCAATATTTTCCGACGTATATCAGCTCATTTTGGAGCTTAATCCAAGAGCATACAGGGCGATGTGAAGTACATTTAATTCCGATCCACTGGAGCTGAGGTATTTACATTTTTGAGGCAAAAGATTTTTTCTCACGATCAAAAGAGTGTGCACCTGATTTGCCCCCACGTGGAAAAAAGGCCTATCTACACTAACTTATACGTGTTTTTCGTAAAATCAAGATATCTCGGCGCCAAAGCTTCCAAATAAGACGCACTTCAGCTCATTTTGTAGCTTTATTTACCCTCTTTCAAATTTTTAGAGATAAACTTGATCAAATTTGATGGAGTGAATAATGCGTTCGAAACAAGACTATGGGGATAAATGAGGCACGCTGCACTTTTTCTGAGACAAATCATAGTTTGGTGGAATCTAGATTTGCGAAAGATCAAAGCTGATGAATAATATTTTTTCGATGCCATACTTGATAGACTCGAGTAATTTACCTGTCGAGGGACAATTATGTTTTAATAAGATAAATTACATGACAGTTCCAACATAGATCCCACGATTTTCGATTTAGATGCTGTACTGGAACAGAACCATATTTCCCGCCAAAACTTGTTCTAGATAATTATCGAGGTCATGGATGATATCCTATCATGTACAAATAGGCTGCATTTAGGATGAGCTAAGGTAATTTACTTTGCAATTTGCATCTGAGTAAAATTTTCTTGAGTGAAGTAATACTCACAAGGGGGGGGGGCAGATGTTTGGGTCACCATTCTTGTCCAAATTTTTTTTTACCACCTTAGTGCCCAGATGAGCTTGAGGTGGAAAACTTTTTTAACACGATTCATTGTATCTTAGTGATATGTCGGAGGTCACTTGGCATCATCAGAGTAACACTCTAAAAACCTCCGGATATTTGTCTCATGGTAACAAAACGAAAGCATTTGTAGTAGTTTTAGAGGCCCACGGGGCGCGACAACTCGAATTTGACCAATTACTAGAGGGCTTCAGCTGACCTGAGTGAGTGCTTAAGACGGCCTTTTTGGGATAGTAAATACATATGTATGTTCCATTCGTCTCGTTTTGAGCTATTGCAAATATAGTTTTCTTTCAATGCATATATCAGAGCGGAGAAAACGCGCCCTTGTGAGCTGAAAAAAGAGGCCTCTGGTCACTTCTGTGAGCATTTTGAGCTTTATTGTGAGTTTCGTCAAATCTTGTAGATAGCAAGTCCAAAAATCAGCCTGTCACTCGGCCAAGATGCTCGACTCATCCAAAAATTATATGGTTATGTAAACGGTTGACTATATCACGAGAAATTGGTCCTTGAGCAGAGAAGAAAAGTCCGTCGCAAGGGAATAACTTATTGAGTGATAGAGCTTTATTTTGACAAGGCTTACACGAGCAGTTACAATGCAATCGAGAACGATCTTGGGATCAATCGCTGCACTCAGTCAGTCTACCGAATTTGACGTCACTCGACGTTAAGCAGCTGCGTAGCCTCGGGTCCGAACCCAAAGCTCGATCGGCGCCTTTCGGCAAGGGCCACCTCGGCCGCGAGCTTGACTGGTAGCGCTCCACGACCTTCCAGAGGCTGTTGCAGCTCCGACACCGTGGCCTCGTCGTTGTCGGCGTCGAGGTCGTTCCAGGGCTGGAGGCTGGCGCTACCGAGGATGAGGTAGGCCAGGTTTCCGACGCATGGCACCACCGCCGCTATCCAGAATGCGCTGCGCCACTGAGAAACGCTCTGGTCCGGCGTCAGCAGGCCCACCACGTACGGGCACAGGATGCCACTCAGCGTCGCGAAGCAGTTCACCAAGCCCATAATGCTGCCTGCCGAGTGGAAAAAATGATTCACCATATCAATTTTAATTTATTAAACACTCTCAGAGCATTGCAGTTGTTATGGAAATCATCACTCGATGGAGGATAGCAAGATCTTGAAGATATACTGTGTTAAAATAAGACCCCTGAGAAAATGTTGGGCTGCGCCACATTGACATATGACATAACAGTCTGCAAGAAGTAAATAATGCCTCGGATGGTCTGCTCCGTTTAGCCAAGCTTGTCAACTAAAAGAACGAAGTAAACTATGATCAGTCAAAAATATGGTATTGTTCAGAGTATGGGTGCTTATAATCCTGCATCGAAAATCGGACGGTTTCCAAGCCACTTTTAAATCGAAAAAGTAACTTTATTGATTAGACAAAGGATGCACATGGCTGAACGATACCAATGCATCTAAGCTATACAAAATTCATCCAACCAGCCAAGATCTCCATCATATTTGAATCGTCGGTGAGAACTTTGGGAGTACCAATGATTTGAAATGTAGAAATTCAAATCACTGCGATCACGATACGAGGCGGGAATCGATTAGGGAATGGTTGGAACGTGCCTGCGTAGTTGGGAGCGAGGTCCTGCGGTCCAACCATGGCACTACAATGGAAGAAACCCATCAGGGCGGCTCCGGCGCTGAGCAAGCCCACGACGAGACGAGAATTGCAGCCCGCGTACGAGGCGGCGAGCACGAGGAGCGAGGCCACGCTGCTGCTCAGACTGACGCCTATCTTGCGCACGGCTATGGCGCTCAGCCAGCCCGAGTTCACTGCGGCGTCGCTCGCCCAGGAGCCCAGCCAGCTCAGCAGCCACATGCACACGTACGGCAGCGACGACATGTACCCGTTGCTCTCGACGTCGAATCGAAGCACCTGGCTCATGTACTTGGGCATGTCCGACACCAGCATGTAGAACGACCACGCGAAGCCCACCTGGCACAAAAATGTCGATTAGCTTGGTCCAGACTGGAACTAATTTAGACTCTCGCTCGGGCCGTGAAATATCAAACTGGTGTGAAAATTCCAGATTCTGTTGCGATTCGTGAAAATTCACGAACATCAGAGTGTACTAAAATGTTCCATTTTTTGACTCGAGTGAGTCGAAAAACGATGTGTTCCATCAAACCTTGAACGAACCGTGATCAAGATCAGTGCCCAGACTGGTCCAGAGCGCAGGATGTGACCCCACGGTGCGCTCCGTCCACTGCCTCGCTTCTTTCCGCTCACCTCTGCTCAACATACAAAAAAAACATACAGTTGTTGACGACCTTTTTCATCCAGAAGAGATATTATAATATGCATGCCGATCTGATCATGATCGGGAGCTTCCGAATTTCTTACACTCAATGTTTCAAGAATTTGAATGGAACCAATCCAGGTGGCAACAATTTGCCCGATGAACTAAAATAATAGCCGGTTACTCCTTGCTCAGTGATTATCTGAAAGGCCTCGTAAGACTCAGGTATCAAATGAAACTTTCTTTCAACTGTAAAGCCTGATTTTGAGATCGAAACCGTTGATCATCAACCTGTTTGCCGATTGGAAAATTCGAAGAGTGAAGCCGAGTGCAAGTTTAGCTTTGAAGATTTTATTGAGATAATCTACATTTGAGAGCCATTCAAAAACTCGAGGGCATCTTTAAAAAAGGAGAGAAAAAATTTTCCCATTCTCAATTACAAACTTCAGTGAGAGGGGCTGAATAAGTGAATGGGTCCTCATAAGAAGAGCACCAGGTCTGCGGAACACGGATCCTGATGGAATTCTGAGGATAATCTTGTTTCGGTAAAAAATTAAGGTATCTCCAAGAGTATATAATCCTGTAATCCAATGGGCTAATATAATCCAATATCATATGATCCAATGGGTCTCCTAATCTGAGATACAGCTATGGAGCACTTAGCATTGTCAGTAAAAGCTATAAATGAGTCATTTTTACATGGGCCGATACAGGGTGTTGCAAAGGTAGTGTATTTGGATAGTACCACTTCGAGACTGATACGGAACGTTTGTGACACTTTTTCGGGACTTTGGTGGCACCTCAACAGTACTAGCGCAGCAGTACCAGTTCAAGATTGATACTGAACCTCCGTAACACTTTTTCGGAACCTGGGGGGTACCATGACAGTAATAGCGATGTAGTCCCACTTCGAGACTCAAATGGAACCTCAGTGGCACTTTTTCGGAACTTGGGTGGGACCACGACAGCACTATCACGATAGTACCAGTTCGAGTTTCATACGGATGCTCGACGACATTTTTTGGAATTGGGATGGTAACACTTTGAGACTGATAAGGAACGTTCGCTACACTTTTTCGGAACTTGGTTGGTACCGCAACAGTACCAGTGCAGGAGTATCGACTCAACACTCATACGACACTTCTGCTTCATTTCTCCGAGACTCGATGGATACCACAAAAGTACTATTAGTGTAATCATATCAGTCCCACGAACCAGCTGTTCAGTATTGCTGCCCTAGGAGTGTTGCGGTTCGACCAAAGTTCCAAAAAGGTGATGTGAAGGTTCCGTATCAGTCTTAAAGTGGTACAGCTACGCTAGAGCTATTGTGGTACCATCCAAGATCTGAAAACGTGTCATGAAGCTCACGTATCAGCCTCGAACTGGTACTACCGCGCTAGTACTGTCGCGCTACCGCTCAAATCCTGTAGGACTGTTCGCGAAACTGCAACATGAATCTTGGATCGGCAGTACACTCGTACTAGACTGATGATTCTTAATCGGATATTGGGAAAAATGCTCTTTTTAAAACAATTCTGATCTCAACAAAATCTAGCAACCATTGAGAAAAGGAGGAAGGAAGAAAAAAAGAAAGAAATTAAGGAAAAAGAAACATCTGATCTGGAATTTGGAGTACTTTCACCCCATGCGGAGAAATACACTACTCTTGAAACATTAGTATAGGCAGTGCTAATCTTCGCAACTGTATCTCGGGATAGCAGGCTCATTGGACTTTATATTTGGAGATACCTTCATTTCTCACCGAAACCACATGATTCTCATAGTTTCATCAAGATCCGTCTTCCAGAGACCTTGTGCTTCTCTTGTGAGAAAATTATTCATCTAAAATGTCAACGCTGGACCGCATGAACACCGTATCCGTTGTCTGTCAATTCAAATTAATTTCTTCTCGAATACCAACCGGATGGCAGTTTTGTCGTTGTTTCGATCGCTAAAAATGCATTGAGAATGAGACAATTCATCAAAAATGTAGAAAAACTCAGAGCTGTTACAATTTAATTCGGTGTTCCCGTTGATTAGAGAGATTTATGATATTAACATATAATTTTTCTCGTCAAGAACTTAGCGAAATTCCTTCCATGGATAACCGGACATAATCCTAAGGGCTTTGATTATGTGTATTACGTTCATGTGGCCAGTTTTTCAGTAATGAATCGACCAGTCAACAGCTCGATGGGGAGATGGTCATATCTCTTTACCGGAGAAAATAACTTGGGACAGTTTCTACCCCCCTTTTCCCCGTCCCACCTTTGATTGGGACATTAGATTTGAATTTAGGATTTCCAAAGTTGAATACAAAAAACTCTTTAAATACCGAATTCATATATGAAGTTTCCGTATGTGGATATCAATATACTGTCATTCATCTATTGAACTTGGTGCATTTTGGGCTCCCAAGGAGCATCCTTACTCAGATTCTGCTCTAGATAGCTGGCCTCGGCTTCAGATATGAAGGGGTTCTCCCGGGGGCTGCTGTAGCAAAAGAGGCAGAGCGCTACGAAGGAGAGCACACCCGCAGCGCCGAAGAAGTAGAAAACCGCTGGCCAGCCCCAGGAGCTGTAGCGCAGTATGAGTCCCGATCCCAGGGTGCCGAAAACGGTGCCCAGAGGCGCCCCGGCGTAGGCGAGTGCTCCAGCCTTGGAACGCTCGTGCTCCGGGATCCAGCGGGCGAGCAGAGCGCTCAGCGCAGGGAACGTCGTGCCTTCCCCTGCTCCCATGAAAATTCTTAGCGCTATGAGGCCTCCCGCTCCGCCTGCCGGACCGCCCAGGCTCACGCCCAGCGGGGTCAGCAGCGTGAACACTGCGGTTGATAGGATACCCAGGCCCAGCGTGTACTTACCCCCGAAGCGCTCAGCCAGGATGCCCCCGAATAAGTTGACCGGCAAGTAGCCACAGTAGAACGACGACAGGATCATGCCCTGCGACGAGCAAAGCACTTTTTGATCTGGGTCATGCGTTATTGTCAAGTTCCTGACGAGGACACTCTGTCACGCAGATATTCCATTCTGATGAGGACTTTGTGAGACTAGAATTGTCTGAGAATCCCAGTTACTCAATTGGAAAATCTAAATTACACATCTGATCATTCAGAATCCCTTTCACGGAAATTCCACAGTCGATTTCCATGAGACTTTAGGTCAGATATCGTCGAGGGGGAACTCATTCTGATTTATCAAGACATTCGAGGGTCAAATTTCGCGGAGTTCTATGCCAAAAGATTTTCATGTAGTTCAGAAAATAGAGACGAAAAAGGCAAGCACAAATCTAACGAGCCCACGACCACACCTCTAAATCCTGATTATTCTCGAGTTCTGCGAAGATTCTTAACCAAATTCACTAAATGTTGTATTAGACAGGATATACCTGCCTATACTGCAAATAATTACCTGAGTGTATTCAGACCAATCGTAAAGCACTTTATCTGTCGATATTGTTGTGTTTTTGAGATCGGCAGATGTTGAACCACTGTGCGGGCAGATCTGATCACTTTGATTGTTAGCATGGTCAGAGCTTGTTTCAGTCGTTGACACCATTTGGGTAATGGCTATCGATAAGCAAACGCGCATCGCGTAAGCGTTGAGCAGACCAAAAAATCCCAGTACAACTGTCAGCCATCTTTGTGAAATATGCGAGCCTGTTTCATGCAGGAAGGTTATTGTAAAATATTTGATGCATATTCTTTCAAGTGAAGTATGAAATGAAACTCACAAGCTACTTTGCATACTGATGACATCGCAAGAGATCGTTTTTACCAGCGAAAATTCAATTGGCGATAGTAGTTTTCTGCCCAAAAAAGCAATGATAAGGATTTCGCCGTCTTGTGTGGAGTATTTGTTTGGATCTCAATTCATTTTTCTCTCCTAGTAACCTTAAATCTGCCCCTGTATCTGAAAATGAAACTATTCCATCTCTCGTGAGCCACCCTGCCGTTGGCTCGACTATCTTGAGCCGTCTCTGATGAATAAATACGCTTCAAAATAGACAATTTTGGTTAGAAAATACCTCCAATATTCTGAAGAGTTCACACGATATGATCCGATCAGTTAAAATACTCTATACATGCCTAGAATCAATCTGTCGAGTGAAATGTGTTTCAAGGTTGAATTGCAAAATCCGTCGATTTTGATGACATTTTCATAATTAAGACTTGCCGTTGCTCAATATACTATATCCCGAAATTTTTCACTAACAGCGTATCAGTTTTACCAAACAGCGACCAATCTGTTGCGTATAGCAATTGAATCGGATTTTATGATCGATATCAAAGTTGAAAAATCGAAAAACGGAGTTGATTAGGAGTGCACTCCCAAATAATCCTGGTACTCACAACATGGATGGTTGATGAGTGAGGAAAAAGTTTGATCCAGGTTATTCCCCCGACAAAATATTTCGATTCCCCCCTCAACTCGAAACCCAAACTCAAATTACTTCTGCTCTCAATCAGTCAATGAAGCACGAGTAATTATCCAAGAAGTAGTTCACTCGTAAGTTCCGAGATACATTTGATGGAGAAATATAAAAAAGTTCGTTTGCTGAGATGAAGTTGATTTATTATTTGATAACTTCATCTCTCGAAGCATGATAGTTACTCATAAATCATTTCTCATTGAAAGATACTTTGCTCAAACATGAAAAGCACTGGAAATAGAAAAGCTGCTTATCAATCTTTGCAACGATACTACCCAGATATTGGAAACTACCTCATAAACCGCACTCAAGATAATTTCCAAATCGGCTCTTCACCGAAAATTTCACTCAGCATGATTTTATCCAGCCCGACTAATCGAATGTCAAAAAATGAGTACTCTCTACTGATAATGAGAACCCGTTCCTTGAAGCCATAATGAGGCTTTTAGGATTTCGGACGAGACCGAGTATAGCGTTTGGATAAGAAATATGTATCGAAAGATATGTTTTGTAAATTTTTGTGAGTTCAATTAGGCTTATTGTAGCAGAGGATTTTAAATTCTATTGAATACTCATATAGAAAAACTACGGATTAATCACATTTTTTCTTTCTAGAGGTCCGCAGTGACAGAGTATAATCAACTGTGTACTGACTGAAGAATGCTCTCTCCCTCTTGAAAATCGATGGCTGGCGCCTCTAGCGGTCGAATTGGTATATTGACAATAACGATTTTTGAAAACAAAGAAGAAGGAAACCAATAGTACCGCGCCCTGCCGATTATTTTTCTACAAGTTTTAAAAAAAGTTTTATCGCGAGGAGATCGGTGCAAATTTTTGGGTTCAAATTTGCACCAATCTCGATGAAACTGTTTTTAAAATTTGTGGAAGAATGATCCACAGGGCGCAATACTATTGGTTTCAATCATCTTTTTTCTTGAATTGTTCTTGGCAATATACCAATTAGATCGCCAGACGCGCCACCATCGCTTTTCCAAAGGTAGAGAGCACCCTTGAAGCGATTTGGTCACCATGCACGCTGAAGATCATTCCCACTTTCCTCCGATTCTCTTGCAATTGAGGCTCAACAACGACTGCACGAATATTTGCTATAATCTAACTTGAACGCGTCCACTCGTCGTTTAGCCTAAATTGGGAGAGAATCTGAGGAAAGTGGGAACGAAAATGTGCTCACATTATAATATGATCAGTTCTGCGGAAACTTGCTCCCAATGTTTCTCGGCTTATGGCGACGTCTACACGTTCTCAATCGGTTATGCAAAACACGTTTCTTCGAGCATTCGCGTTCATGGGCACATTTTGATCCTTTCGCTTCAAACTATCGATCAGCTGCGGTATAGACATCCATAATTTCACTTCCGAGAGGCGGTGGAGTGCTCTTCTCCGAAAAAACGCCACGGTGAATAAGAGTGTCATTTCCGTAGCCATCTCGCAACAAGGTTAAAACATCGATAATCTGTATTCTCGTCCGACTTCCTGCAATTATTTGGTGTGCAAAAAACCGTGCTGAGCGGAATAATGGGTTCATTAACTCCCCGATCCGTTTTCACTGATCAAACACGAAATGTCATTTCCGTAGCCGAATCGCGATCTCGGGCTGAGCTCTTATATGAGTAGTACCAGGCGAAACAGACCTACGAAAAAGGTTCATGTCTCAGATTTTCTTCTTAACTTTTTCACTCGATTCTATGGTACAAAATATGAACTTTTTACCACCTATGGGACCCCGAAAAAATTTTCCAGGTATCTCCAACGTTTATTACTTTATTCTTTTGAATTATCTCCAACAAAAAAAGTCGAGTATTTTTTTTCAATAAAATGCATATTTCTCGAATCCACTCAGAGATAAAGAGATGCGGTTCGCGGCATTTGAAAGCTCTTCAAAAAACTATTGAAATCTGTTTTGTACAGTTGGCTTTGAGGTTATGAGTGGTTTTAGCGGGCAAAAGAATGAAAAACACAAAAAAAAAAAAATTTCTCAAAAGCCCAATTTTTTAGATCCTTGAAAATTTGAGATATGATGTAAAATGTTGTGTTTTTTCTGAAAACGATGACCCCGAATTCCTTTTTGGTGTTCTAATCAGTATTTTAAGCATCAATTTTCCACGCACTTGGGAGTCGTCTGTTTTCTGCGCATGCGCAGGAATTTGGACTTCTGAAACCAATTTAATTGTAAAGCCAAGGAAATTTTCTTCAAAATGACCACTTGGCGGAGTCATTTCCATGCATTTGAACCAGAGTTACTGCCTACTAAAAGATGACTGAATCTCAATGAATGCCAAGGGGTGGATCGTAGGTATCTGAGACAGCGAAAGGAAATCCGCGCCCGATAGCGTCCTACTTGCCACACTCGAACTGAGGGTTCATCTTCTATACGTCGTAGAGCTACGGTTCAAATGCATGGAATTGACTTTGCCAAGTAGTCATTTTGAAGAAAATTTCCTTGGCTTTACAATTAAATTGGTTTCAGAAGTCCAAATTCCTGCGCATGCGCAGAAAATAGACAATTTCCAGAGGCCCGATAAATGGATTTGTAAAGAATAGACAAAACAGGCATTAGATCGCAAAAAAGGGATCTGGGACTATTTTTTTTTTGGAAGGACACAAAGTTTTATATCAAATATCAAATTTTCAAAAATCTGAAAAATTGGGTTATTGAGAAATGAATTTTTGTGTTTTTTATTCTTTTGCCCGCTAAAACCGCTCATATTCTCAAAATTAGCTCTTGAAGACCCATTTCGATAGGTTTTTTAAGAGCTTTTGAATGCTGCGAACCGCACCTCTGTATCTTTAATTGGATTTGAGCAATATGCATTTTATTGAAAATCATACTCTTTTGTAAGTTGACTTTTTTGTTGGAAATAGTTCAAAACAATAAAATAACGTGCGTTGGAGATACCTAGAAATTTTTTCGGAGACCCATAGGTGGTGGAAAGTTCATTTTTTGTACCTTAACCCGTCACAGTCACACATCCGAAAACTTACGCAAACGTCACACTGGGTCCATCGGACCGAGCTCACGAAAAATCGGTTTTCTCCCGGTAGAATGAAGCTATTGTCCCGAATCTTCCACGAAAATCAAGTTTGACATCTCTTTTTGGTAATCTCATGGGTTTCAGCCGGTTTATACAACATTTTATAGTCAAAACCGCTGTAAATCGAAATTTTCCGAAAAAATCGGTTTTTTTACTTGAAAAATTCATTAAGAGGTCAAATTCCAACCGATTTCGGAATTTCTTGCAGGGTTCTACTCGGAAGATGGTACACTTTGAGACAAAGAATGTATCTGGAATGTAGATGGAAAAAAATATATTTATTATTGTAAAAAACTATCAACAAATTACATGAAAAATCCTCAGAAAGAGTCCATCAATAAGTTACGTGAAGTATTTTCAAATAGCCGGCAAACCATGCTCTCGCCATCCGCCGTTGATTTGGATATAACATTTCACATTCCTCGCGCCAAAGAGTCCGGAAAGAGTGTTTTTGTGCTGCGAGACGCCGCAAAAATTACTACGCAGTTGCTGTCGGGTTCTATGGACCCAATGTGACCTGTACATAGCCTAAGCAATGTTGGTGTACCTCTTGTGTCTTTCCTTAGGTCTTTAAAAAATTAAATATGCAGAAGAATGTTCCACTATATGATTCTCCAACTGTAATTTATTTATTCGCGTCTTGAAGACGAAAGGAGACAAAATTACACAAGGCACAACACTATCGATTTGGTGACGTATAGGTCACACTGGGTCCAATGGACCCAACGGGAACTGCGCAGCAACTTTGTCGGCGTCTCACACCCGATCAGAAAAGTTAGTCAAGCTGCAATCCAGGCTTGATCAAGGGGCTTGATCCCTTGAATCAAGATGTGTAATGCCGCCTTGACCAAGCTTTGATCAAGCCTTGATCAAGATCACGGAATATTTTTGAATTTGTTGTAGCCCCAGATATACATACATGTATTGTTGTGTGGCGGGAGTGTTGAAGAACTGCGTCCTTGAATAATCACGAAAATAGTGATGAAATGCACGTTTTTATTGAGAATTCCGGAAATATGGGTAAATGTGGAGATAATCTAATGTATACACAAACTCATAGCCATTACCCATAGGTTATGTCAATGAGTTTTAGCACATTTTTCGCAAAAACTGTCACTTTTCAAGGTGCAACTAGTGGATAAATAAAATCTTTGCATCCTGGCCAGCATTGTGCAGTATGCACTGCTAAAATCCATCAAAAGATGGAAAAATAGAGTAATATCTATTCATCCATACGGAAAGGCTATTATGACTTTGGAAATAGTATCAAACCTATATGCGAGCAGACGACGCTCCACGGCTCACCTCATCAACATTTTTCAGAAAAAATTTCATGGTACATACATCCAGTCTCTATTCCTTTGCGTTTCCTATTAAGACAAAAACTTCACTGGAAACACGCATGAAAAACTAATAGACACTCATCCGTAACTTAATTTCCATCATTCATATATTATTGATGTGCTTTCAAATGGCAGGAGGTCATGGCAAATCTACCCCGAAGCAAACATCACGATCTTGATCAAGGCGGCATTACATTCTTGACCAAGGGGCGCTCAAGAAAGTTGATCAAGGCTTGATATTCGGATCGAGGCACTTGATCGGCTTCCTCGTCGGGGCAGCACACTGACACTTTCACTAGTCACTCTATCGCGCGGAAGTTATAGTGGTACATCCGAATCAACGAGGGATGGTGCCACAGGTATGATTTTCGGGCGTTTGAGGGGTTAAACTGAGCGCCGAAAAAAATTATGGGTCCAATGGACCCAGTGTGACTGTTACGGGTTAAAATCGAGTGAAAAAGTTGAGAAAAAAATCTGAGACATGACTCTTTTTCGTAGGTCTGCTTCGCGCGGAACTACTCATATGGGATTCAACACGCAAACATTTTTTTCAACTCCCAATACTTTTTAGTTTTGGACCTCAATCTAGATGATATTAGTGGTGAAATATTCCATCTTAGGGGCCCAGAAGTTCACTTTTGTCTTTCGTCTATTTTTGAGTCTGTTTCGAGCAAGTTTCCGTAAAACTGCTCGTATAGGTTAGGAGGTTCCTGCGATCAAGTTCTTCACATTTTTATCAATCTCTTGCGATTTGAGCGGAAGAACGAAGTGTCAAATACGAATTGGGCAATAACAATGATTCGACACTCTTGTGGAACTCCGAATTATCGTAGCTTTCATGTGAGATGAGTTTTAAATTTCCACGGCCGAGGTGCTCGGTGACCGTATCGCTAACTCTGAAATAACAGAGTAGTTTGGATAACAAATCGGAATAATCCGAATATTGGCTAAGATAGGCGCTTATCAATTTTAGTTGATAATATAGGACTAGGGTTATGGAAAATGTGTGAATGAAGTGAATGTTACCTGCATTATTCAAGACTTTCACTTTGGTACGCTTTGGAGCGTGCCAGCTCCTTGTTTTACAAAGATTTACTTTATGCCAAAAGTAAAATTCATTGCGGTTGTCTATTCCTATTCATGGTACCTATCAGAGCACGTGTGCACAAGTCAGTTAAGTTATCTGATTCTGTTGCCTCGCACAATCAACGGTTTTCCCAAATTTTCTGCCAATGACATCGAATCAAAAGACAGATAGTGAACTTCTCAATTTGCACTCAAAGTTTACAGGAGGATACATGTATTGAGAATATATCAAAAGTTCGTTTCAAAAACTAAGGTAAGTGTATCCAACCCGCCCAGTGTACCCAACATGCTCCCATACGCTGATTTCAGGAACGAGGACTCGTTGACCTTTCCGCAAACTCTTTTACGTTTGTTACGTATGAAAAAATTAATGGTTTGAACCAACCCTGAATGATTTTTGTGTCCTCCAGAAAATTTATTGTGAGTTCTTCATTTTTTTGCACAGCTAACAAATAGCCAAAAAATTGCGTTGAGTGAAATCGGTGTCAACGATTTTTGGTTCGGCCAATCTTTACTTCAAAGCATTAGATTCTTTTCTTTTCTCGGACCTGTAGATCCCGGTTTTTGGAGTTGCAAAACTCTAACCTGGGACTATTTCATGAGAGAAATGCGAGGATGATTTGTAAAACATGAAGGCCAGCATTAGAGTGTACCCAATAAGGCCTCATGAGATTATTTCGAAAGGGTGGGTGAAAAAATGATTTTTTCCACCACTTGGGACGTATTTATCATGGAACCTTTAAATATCGTTGCACGCTGATAAAACGATTTTATGCACTTCATCGCCCATTCACATTGTTCTAGTGGATAGAGGGATATTGGGTACACCCTCTCGTAGACCCGCGAGTATCGCTTTTTGGAAAAATCGTGATAGCTCGACTTTGCCTGATGAAAATTAGACGTACTTCCACTATCTCCAAGGTCCTAGGTACGTCGAAAAATATTGAGGTGGGCCACAACTATTGGCCAATCATCTTAAGAGGGACATGTTGGGCACACATATCTTGGTTGTTTTCTTCCGAGTATTATCTTACCCGGATTGTTTGTTGTCCTCTGCTTTGCTTATACCTATCGGTAAGTGAATGTATGCAGGCGCTAAAGGCATGAGTAAATTGAGTGCCAATACAATTACAGCACATATTTATTACCAAATTGGGTGAAAGTGAAGAAGGTTTGAAAAATTCGACGCTACATTTCGAGGTCTTCGGTCTTACTTCTGAATGGCTTCAATTCTTCGACTTCTTTTGAGGACAGTTCCGCCTTATCGTTCATTTTCATCAAGAATGATGGATCATTCCACTCTTGCAGCTCTCCACTACCGTAAATTAGGTAGATTGTGTTAGACACTAGATAAAAAGTGCACACAATCCAGAAGACGATTCGCCATTCGCTAAGCATTTGATTGGGAGTTAGAATGCCCACCAGATACGGCGAAATAATGCCGCTCAAAGTGCTAAGTCCATTGACCAAGCCGGTGAGCGTGCCCACATAGTTTGGCGATAGATCCAACGCGTTGATCAGAACACTGAAGTATGAGCAGCCTTTCAGAGTTAGACCGATGGTGACCAGAGTAATAACCAGGAAGCTGTCGCAGCCAGC
Organism: Eretmocerus hayati; assembly: GCA_029851415.1. Classification (NCBI taxonomy): domain Eukaryota; kingdom Metazoa; phylum Arthropoda; class Insecta; order Hymenoptera; family Aphelinidae; genus Eretmocerus; species Eretmocerus hayati. The sequence continues at coordinate 190,565,295 of CM056742.1, read as the reverse complement.
ATACGACGCAGCGACGATGAACACAGCTGGACCAACGGATGATATCGTGCTGCCAATTTTACGGACGGCTGTGGTTGATATTTTCTGCTGAGCTATGCCCCAGTCAGCGAGATGCGAACCGGCATAGCCAACTAACCACATGAATAGGTAAGGAAGAGATGAAAAGTAGCCATTGTCTTCGACAGAAAATTTTAGTACATTTTTCAGATATTTTGGCATGTCGCTTGATAGTGTGAAAAAACCCCACGCATTGCCAAAATTGAGAACAACCAAGGCCCAAACTGGTTTTGATCGCAAGATGTAGTGCCAAGGAGGAAATGGTGTGTTACCATGAGTTCCTGGAAAACAAAAATAAAAATTCTATATGATTTCTTCTTTAAACAATGCTGAGACTTCACGCAGAAAAAAGTCATTAGACTTTAATTGCGCTCTACGCAATAAGCCTTCAAATTACATGTTTTTCTCACGTGATGCAGGATGTTTTGTTATAAGCACTCAAAAATTCTAAGCAGGTATGGAACGTACGAGTAAAGAAGTACAGGCAGAACCCTGTATCCGCGGTAGTTACGTTAATCAACGCGGATATCGAATTCGCGGATACGGAAGTATGGCTCTTCGGGGAAAATGGGGGTTATGGAATCGTCAAGGACAAAAATCGTCATTTTCTCCAGAAAATCGTCATTAATCCTGAGTTTTCCTAGTCATGTATTGTGAATATTGCAGTATAAACCTGGGTATGAAATACGAGGATGTGGAGCATGATTCCAAGCTCAAGAATGTTTACAAAAAATGATAGGATTGAGCTATTACCACGAGTACATTCGCCTAAAGAAGAAAGGACTTATCCAAGATTGTCTAGCTCTGCAGAGAAGATGTGCATGCATTATTCGGTATGGTTCGAGTACAGTTTCAAACTCATATTGAAGTCAAGACTTTTCGACATGACTAACGATCAATGGCTGGAAAATTTTAGATTGCACTCTCCGAATTGAATCCATCTCTCGAGATATAATCTAACCTGTCAGAACGAAATCAGGCTCGCTCTTAGACAATTGTCCTTGAAAATACAAGTACAATTGAAAAATTGTGAATCAAGTTAATACAACTTTTTAGTCACCATTCAATAATCTTTTTCCCCAAAATTTTGGAATTTTCAAAAACTTTCATGACTTGAGAACCGCGGATATGGAATTCGCGAATACGATTACCTCGGATATCAAATTTTGCCTGTGTAATGAACGAGAACAGAATAAACTAGTCATACGCGTTTTTCTAGCTGATCTGATTCATTGATGTGGTAATTCTTACTATAGCTCCTGAGGTATCGCAGTTCTGTCGAGTAATCCCGATTCTGCACGGCTCGCCAAGTCGGCGTTGCCCTCTAGGTTTGCGATTCGGAAATTCGACAATGTCGAGAAGTAAGCAATAAGGATGGAACTCAGATATGAGGAATGCGGAGTTACGGGAAAAATTGTATCTGTAGGAGTATGATCGGATATCGGTAAGATTTTGGTCATCATACATGTCGTGATAACGAACGTACATATAATAACAAAAAACTTACTCAATTTTGATTTCAAATACTCTGCTTCAGTCTGAGTTATCGTAGGATGATCGCTGGGCTTATCGTAACATAGCATGCAGTTTAAGATGAATGAGATCACTCCAAGTGTTCCAAAAAAATAAAAGACTGTCGGCCAGCCATTGATCGAGTGTTGCATTATTAGCCCTGCTACTACCATGCCGAATGTTGACCCCAAAGGTGCTCCTGCGTAAACGATTGCTCCAGCTTTCGACCTTTCTTCCTCGGGTATCCATTGGGCCAAGAGTACATTTAGAGCTGGATAAGTTGTACCTTCGCCCAGGCCCATGAGAAAGCGCACAAATATCAGAGCGGTTGCATCGCCCAAAAATATACTGGCGGGTGTTAGAAGCGTCAGAAGTGCGGTAGAGAGGATGCCCAAGCCAAGGGTATATTTTCCTCCGAATTTTTCAGCGATGACGCCACCGAGTACATTGGTGAACAAATAGCTCCAGTAAAATGCGGACAGTATGATCCCCTGCACACGAACTAGCGGTTACCTCGGCAGTCGCGTATTTGAATTCGCATCAGATGCTCATTCATCGAAACGTTTAAAAGAGTCATGTATAATTAATTCTACGAGACGGCTCTACAAAATCGGGTCGCATTTTGAATATCTCTCTCAGCACTCATGTTCGATTAATCAGAGCAGATTATGAAATTTTTATCGCCTACGAAGCCCCATGAAAACTATCCAGTTGAGGCGTATTTTCCTTTATTTTCTCAAATGGAAGTGGTTATTCGCACACCTCCCTTTTAGAGTCCGTGTAAAAAACCTCGGGAGTACGTGTAAAACGGACATTTTCCGTGCGCGTCCGTGTGGCTCTTTGACAAGAAGGGGAAGAGCTTGCAAGCTCAATGTCCGTTTCTGTCCGTTCGACTCGCCGTTTTTTTCTGTTTTGCCGCAATCACCCTCTCCAGCCCGCCCGTTTCGGTCCTTGAGATGTGGTCCGTTTTTGTCCGTGCGCTCGTCCGTTTTTTTCCGTTTTGCAAGAAATACTCAGTTAAGCCATCCGTTTCGGTCCGTGAGATCTGGTCCGTTTTTGTCCGTGCGCTCGTCCGTTTTTTTCCGTTTTGCAGGAAATACTCAGTTAAGCCATCCGTTTCGGTCCGTGAGATCTGGTCCGTTTTTGTCCGTGCGCTCGTCCGTTTTCTTCCGTTTTGCAGGAAATACTCAGTCGAGCACGCTCGTTTCGGTCCGTGAGACTTTGTCCGTTTTTGTCCGTGCGCTCGTCCGTTTTTTTCCGTTTTGCAAGAAAGCCTCAGTTAAGCACGCCCGTTTCGGTCCGTGAGATCTGGTCCGTTTTTGTCCGTGCGCGCGTCCGTTTTTTTCCGTTTTGCAAGAAATCCTCAGTTAAGCACGCCCGTTTCGGCTCGTGAGATCTGGTCCGTTTTTGTCCGTGCGCTCGTCCGTTTTTTTCCGTTTTGCAGGAAATACTCAGTTAAGCACGCCCGTTTCGGCCCGTGAGATCTGGTCCGTTTTTGTCCGTGCGCTCGTTCGTTTTTTTTCGTTTTACAAGAAAAAATCAAGCACGCCTGTTTCTCGTCCATGCGGGCTTGTTCGTTCCCCCCGTTCTGTCCTTATTACATATATCGATAAACTGGGAGTCGCATGCAGTGTCTTCATACCGTACTATTCCTTGTTTGTCACTCAAGCATATACAGTAGATGATATCTGAAGTGAGTCAACCCCCCCCCCCCCTCATCCCCATGCCCCGCTCGAACGATTCCATAACGCTTGCTACTCGCTGGCTTCTGTCCGTCATATAGCGCGAGCGAATGAAAGCTACAAATTAGTAGTGAAATAAGATTCCCTATCCCTAGTACACTTCCTTGTTCGAATTCAGTCAATCAAATTCCAGGGACGGGGGAGGGGCGTATAAATCGCCGCTTTCCTATCTTCTCACGAATTTGACAGGAGAATCTGTGATTCGACCATCCTTCCTGCGTGGTCGTGTATGAAAAATTCTACACGATACAAAAAGAGGATATCAGCTCATGTCTCAAATCAATTACTCAGCTCACTCATTCCATCTCATGTCACAGTATGTTTCTCCCCTTCCATCATTTTCTCCCCATAATCCAAACTTGGCAAAAATGACCATCTTTTTCTCCTCTAATTCTATCTGAGATCAAAACATGGGTCTCGATTCCCTCAATAATACCTTTGATAACTTGGATGTAGCTCTCCAGGATCAACTGTAACACTGGTATTCATAGTCGTTATAACCCCAGAGTTAAGAATTGATCCGCGGGTTAGGCACTGTAATCGGCGTGGACAAAAAGTGACATCAAGTCTGAGGTGTTCTGCTGCATCGGGACAATGTGAGCTGAATAAACAGTCTATGATTTATTTTTCTGCCACACCGATTACAGCGCCTAATAGTCCGCTTGCTATAATGGAGATCCAAAATTGATTCGGGTAAAGACTTTTGAGGGATAGATCTTATGTAGAATTTTGCGCTGAATCCGAATCTGAATCGACCCGGGACGCCAAATGTCCCTGAAAAAAATGGCGGCGGGTCAAAGTTCAAGAGACCGTGTTTTTAGCGATTATGTCAAGAACTGCGAGTCGGACGTGGAAAAAGTTGAATTCAAAATTGAAGATCTACTCGAACAAACATTTTGAGATTTTGCGGAAGTGAATGTGATCAAAATTGGATGAGCTAGAGCGAGTGAAAGTTCTACCATTAGGGCACCCTACTAGGGCCAACGCGCGCGTATATATAGATATAGTGGTGGTGATACAGGCCCGCGCGCGCACGTTTCCACGCCAAAACTTTCACTCGCTCTAGCTCATCCAATTTTGATCACATTCACTTCCGCAATATCTCAAAATGTTTGTTTTAACAAGATCTTCAATTTTGAATCGAACTTTTTTCACGTCCGAGTCGTAGTTCTCGAATTGATTGCTAAATCATGGTTTTTTGAACTTTGACCCGCCGCCATTTTTTTCAGGGACATTTGGCGTCCCGGATCGATCCAGATTCGGATTTAGCGCAAAATTCCACATAAGATCTATCCCTCAAAAGTCTTTACCCGAATTAATTTTGATTTAGCATAGGATTGGGATTATAGCGGGCGGACTATAATCCGCTGATCAATTCTTAACTCTCGGGTTATAAAGACTATGAATACCAGTGTAAGGGGATGTTCATTACATATCTCTAAAATTGAGACAATCCTACGTTAAATCTATGTGGTCTGAATTTTTCGTACTCAAGACCGAGTCCCAAAAACATCTCGTATACGTGTCATTTCAGCAGACGAAAATGGGTTGAATTGTCTTGTGCTTCTAATTCGATGTATTTAATAGAATGCCGTATTCAATTATGATCAAGATCCTATTCTCGACGATTAATTTGAACTTCGCAGGTGATCATTTTGTGAAGAATAACCTCAGTTTCCATTGAGAATGGTCTCGAAAGTCTCAATGGATGCTCATGCGCTTTAAATGGCCTTTAGCTATTAGAGCAGGCTGCCATTAGGGCATGTCTTCCATCCAAGCGCATGCCATGCCTTGGCGCACGACACGGCGCACCGTCGGCACACAGACTCATGCAAGGAATGCCCTCATGCAATAATACCCGTTTCTGTTCGGAAACGTTTTCTCTCATACGCTATCACGAGTTTTCGTTACAAACATGCTCTCTCAATACCCTAAAGTTGAAAATTGTCAACAGAAGTGCTTTGTGAGTAAAAACAAACATCGGCGAGTTAGCCTGTGTGCCGTGTTGCGCACCATGTCATGTGTCATGGGATATCATGCTCTTTAATTGGAGTCACACCCTCACTGAAAGAATTGAGTTTGAGGGAATGGCTCATAGAGTCGCTCGGATCGTTCCAGTCCTGTCTGTAACCTATTTTTTCCACAAGAACGCAAAACACAACATCAAATTTGGGCGCTTCAATGTAAACAAAGAATGATTTGTCGAAAAATTCACGTTTCAGTGAAAATTACCTTTTTTAGTCGAGGAGGCTCCCAAGTCACCAAAAAAAATTTCACGCGATTCTGATAGATTTTTTGATGCCCTTCACTTGCCGCGAACTGAGAATTCATATCAGTCGAAGAACTCGAGATATTCTCATTCTGTTGAATGAAAAAGCATCGTTTTGGACACGATGAATCTCCGCTGCTTTGACGGATCTCCGAGCTACGGAAAAGGAAATTTCTTTTTGGACCTCACATCTTGTTCAAAATTCCTAATCTGGTACACAGATCCGGTTTAAAGGAGCTAGAAGAGAATCTGAGGAATGACCGCTTTCCCGCATGTCGCTTCCGCATGGAACCCATCATATAGACTTTCCACAACCCAAGGAGCCGCATGAAAATTTTCCAAGTGTCTAAAATGCATTTTACCTTATCCTCCAGAATTATCTCCACTAGAAACTCTTCACGCGCGCAAGCGCGCTGATAGTCCGGGGGCTGGGTAGGCTCCCGTATGCACTTCAAGGTGCGATTATGAAACCAACGTATTTTAACGTATTTTTTTGCGTAGAATCCGAATTCGTGATTATTTTTGACATAAGTGGTGCAAAGCACCTGCAAAAATCCATTTTTCTAACCTAAAACTTGTGTTCTCGTGAGCTTGTTAACAGCAGTCGTGTTTCATGGTTAAAAATCTCTGCGTGCGTTGGAATTTTTCATCTGAAGTATCTGAACATCAGATCTGAGTCCCTTCGGAGCCATGTGCAGGGTATTTGTCGCTGTAACCAGCGGTAAGTGTATAAAAAGTGACCCGCTGCACGAGATTTCTCATCTCAGGCTCAATACGATCGAATCAGCTCATTTTGGGCTACGAAATTGATCTGACTTCAACATCTCCATGTGACAATACCAAAAGCCCCTCCCCGTGCAATATACAGGGTGTACTTGCAAAAATTGGGCCAACATTTATAGAATTGATTCGAGATAGACCTAGTATCGAACTCCACTTCATACATTATCTAATCGATTCTTCCATCTGTCAGCCCTGAATTAGATAATTAGCAGTTTAACGAGCATGGATATATATATACTTTTTCATACTTTGTGCGATCGTACTATTTGCACATGTCGTCTTTCACTCACAGTTGATCAAAAACTATAGTTCGATGAGTGGGAGTGATACCTATCGCGGCTCTGACCGGGCAAAGAGTAGTTTTTACACCCTTGTATCGAATTATACTATTCTTTATGAAAAGTGAAACTCCGCATGTCACTACTCTGAGGTCGCTATAATAAGGTTGCGGCAAACAACAATCAAACCAATTTTAACAGGACGACTATTGACAGGGGTAGATTATGAGTTAGATTATTTATTAGATTACTTTTTTCGCTAACAGCAAGTCGCGGAGACATCTTTCAACGGGATACAATTTTTATCAATCATCCACGGTGAATACTTATGAACAACCCTTCTGATTGGGATTCCGACGCGAGCCGTCGGGCAGTACAGACGTGTTTACTAGCATCGTCCCGCGAGTGAGTAATGTCGATATGTGATATATCGACCCATACGCGCGAGCTGTGGAATTTAGAGTGCCAGTGAATTTGTGCTTCGTGCATTTTCAAGTCTATCTCTCGTAGATAGCATTGACTGCGTTGTGTCTCTGAGCACAGAGACCTCGCAACATCCAAAGTTAAAAATGAGTCAAAATCAAGTGAGTGCCAATCCCAAACCATCGTTTTCGATCATGGTCCAAGAAGAAAAAGTTCCCACAAGAGAGCAAGCGATAGTATTTGATGCAATCGAAGGACAGACGGTAGAAGCATATACAGTAGCATTGGCAAAAATGATTAATCCAAAAGACATCGAATACGTATCAAGAATCTCACACGCAAGAATCTGTTTCTACCTCAGCAGCGAAGAATTGGTCGACAAACTAGTAAGTGAGCGAGCCAAAATAAAAGTTGACGACAGATCGCTCGAAGTGCGGTCTCTCGTTTCGAAGGCAAAAAGAGTCATAATTTCAAATGTCCATCCGTGTATTCCTCGAGTAGTAATCGAACAAGAACTTGGTAAACTTGGAATTTCACCTGTGTCTCGAGTGGCACCGATGCGAGCTGGAATTAACCTTCCAGAATTGGCACACATAAAGAGCTTCAGAAAACAAGTATACATCGCGCCAGAGGATATCTCAAAAATACCAAGTAATATGAAAATTGTGTATAAAGATGTGCCACATTGGATCTACTTCTCATCCGAGAATATTACATGCTTTCTCTGTAAAGAGGAGGGGCATGTTGCTAAAAATTGCAAAAACCCTGCAATTCCATCGGTGACTGCAGAGGTAGCTAATAACGAAGATTTGATGAATAACGATCTCGAAGTATTGGATGGAGAAAATCATGTACCAGTTCTCACTACTCAAACCGACAGTCAGAGTATTGGGATGGATGCAGAGTCATTCCCACAACTCCCGGCGACGGGGGTCAAGAGGCCCTTATCCTGCTCAACATCATCGTCCTCGACCTTAGAGTCCAGCCAAGCAGACGTCAAGAAGCAGAATAGAACATCAAAATCAGTTACAAACTCTAAGAAAAAACCGAGAGTCTATAGTGAAAGTGATGTAGATGATAATTTTATGTCAGCAAAGAATCTTATAATTTCTAAAGCAGAGGAGTATCCGGTGAGTTATGATGGTTTAGTTGACTTTGTAAAGTACTCGTTTGGAAAAAATAAGACGGACATCCGGCAGGAAGCGAGTAGGCTCACTCACAACTTTCCTGCCTTGAGCAAAATGCTTAGTGATACGTATGAATTCGTGAAATATCGCGGTATCAAAACTAGAATCACCCGAATAAAGACAATTCTAAGTGACGAAGATGAGATCGCGTTTAGCGACGATTCCTTCGCGAATGACTCAATCAAGTTATCGATAGAGAAAAATATGTTAGAAAATGAATAGTAAACTTATCAAAAAAGATCTAAGGATCCTTTACTGGAACGCTCGAAGTATAAACAAGCGGAAGCTCGAGCTCCCAAATCTCTTGAAAAATATCGATATTTTTATTTGTGTGGAATCGTGGTTGAAAACAGATGATTTCGACTCTGATCGTATATTTTCGACAAATTTCGTTCAATACAAAAAGAACAGAGAACACGGTAATGGGGGTGGTATATTAGTATTACTTCGTAAATCAATTGCGTATGTTGAAATTGAGAACGTCCAATCACCACATCCATCAGTAGAACTCTGTGCTTTGCGAATCACAAATATGAAGCCAGTCTTAGATATAGTTGTCTGTTATAGAGTCCCAGACGGATCTCTATCCCAGAGCCGGTGGGATAGAATTGTCCAAAATGTAAACATAAACCGAGCTTGTATACTCGTCGGCGATTTCAACGCTCATAATATTGCGTGGAATTGCCCAGATACTGATGCGAATGGCGAGAGATTATCAGAGAGTGTAGAAAGTCATAACCTAGTATTACATAACAGCAATACTATTACAAGATCGGATTTCAAGCGTGATTATCATTCAAACATCGATCTACTCTTTTCAACCACGAATATCGCACAAAATATCAACGTAAGCGCTTTGAACCAAACATATGGATCTGATCATTACCCATTGATATGTGTTGTAAACGTTGAAAAGCATTTGTATGAAAAAAAGTCTTTTAAGCTGAAGACTCTTCGAACGAATTGGGATAAATTTCAAAATGATCTAAATATTGAGTTTGAAACATTTTTGTCACAAGAATATGATCAGTTGACCGCGAAGAGTAAATATAATCATTTTGTTCAAATCATCACAAAGTGTATGAAAAAATGCACGCCTCAAAAGAAAAAAGTTCCGCCGGAAAAGTACAGAAACCCAGTTTCGTGGTGGGATGACGAATGTAACAAAATGGTTAGACTTAGAACCGCGGCCTTCCTCAAGTGGGATACCACACGGAGACTTTGCGATCATATAGAATTCAACCGTTTACAGGCCGAAGCGACTAAACTTTTTAGAACCAAGAAAAGAGAGAATTTTAGAAATTTCACTGAAACGATCGATTTTCGGGCTGACCCCTCATACGTCTGGCAAAAATGCAAGCTTTTTAAGAATAAATGGATTAAACCTGGCGAACCACATTCAAAAAGTAATTTACAGAACGATGATCAAATATCTATCGCCTTAGATAAGATAAGTCCTCCATGGTGCATCACTGATCCTTCAAACATCCCCAAATGTGATGAAAATGAGTTCTTCCAAGTTCCATTCAACTTCACAGAATTCTTGTCAGTACTGGAATGTGCTAACATCCAATCCTCCCCCGGGATGGACGGTATAGACTATGAAATCATTCAAAAACTGCCCATCAAGTATAAGTTAATACTGTTGGACATCTTTAACGAGATGTACGAGCAGGGTGAGTACCCGGAAGACTGGCTTAAGTCGTTCATTCACTTTATCAAGAAACCAGACGGATCAGGGGTCAGACCAATAGCACTAACGTCGTGTTTATGTAAATTACTTGAGTCTATGATAAAGTTGAAACTCCAGTGGTGGTGCGAATATAACAATTTGATCCCAAAAAGCCAATCAGGTTTTCGCAAAGGAAGATCAACCGTAGACAATTTAACTAGCCTTACTCTCGAAATAGATCAAGCTTTTTCTGAAAAAAAGGAAGTACTGGCGGCACTACTAGATGTTAGCGGAGCATACGATAATGTCAATTGTGAAATACTTCTAGATAAACTAGCGTCTATTGGCTGCTCAAAAAACTTGGTCCAATTTGCAAAATTCGTAATTCATAATAGAGTTATATATACAGATAGCTTAAACGACAGTTTCAGAAGCATTGGCATAGGGTTGCCACAAGGAGGCGTGTTAAGCCCTTTATGGTATGTCATTTACTCTAGTCCCGTAGCAAACGGCTTACCTAAGAGAGTCAAAATATCTAAGTTTGCAGATGATATCGCGATATATACAAAGTTTACTTCAATAGACCAAGGAAAAAGAGCCATTGAGAAGGCAGTTAATATATGTAAGAAGAATCTCTATGATTTAGGTTTAGAACTCGCAGATCATAAGACGGTCCTATTGCATTTCAACAAAAAGGGCATCAAACCAGGAGACACTCATATTCAGATAGGTAAGCTTGAGATAAAATCAAGTGAAAAAGCGAGATTTCTGGGTATAGTCTTTGACTATAAACTGAGCTTTATTCCTCAGATAAATTTAGTGAAACAAAAATGTTCAAGAGCAATCAATATAATCAGATATCTTTGTGGCGTGTGGTGGGGAGCTAACCCTGAAACCTTACTCACATTATACAAGAGTTATGTACGGTCAATCATCGATTATGGGAGCTTTATTTATTATCCGAGACAAAAAATTCACAAAGAAATGCTTGAGAGAATTCAGTATTCAGCTATCCGGGCTGCTTGTGGGTATCGTAGAAGTACTCCCACTAACATCCTAATTGCTGAATCGAAACTTCAACTCGTCGAGGAAAGAGCAATTTACCTCTGCAAATGCTACCTCACTAAAGTCTTATCGAATAACAATTCACCGGTATATGATATGGCAAAGAAAACGTACCAAGACACTAAAAAAAGAACAACTCTGGTAGATAAGAATCCATGTATGTTGAAACAATGCATAATGCAGATTTTTGATATTGATGATAAACCTTCGAAGAATTATAGTATATATTGTCATGATTACTCTACCAATTTCACATCCTTAGACGTAGAAATCGACTTTGGTTTGCAGCTTAGAGCATTGCAAAATCCAAACGATCTGATGCGTGACCTACTGCACCAAAAAAACAGCATCGCAATTTACACCGATGGGAGTAAAAACTCTCAGCCGTTTCTCGGTTCTGCATGTGTCTGTCCTCAGCTTAACATTGAAATTAAAAGAACGCTCAGTGGCACGATGTCTATTTATACAGCAGAATGCATAGCATTAAGGGATGCAATGATACTTATTCAAAAGAATCCGCGACACAATTATTCAATTTTTTCAGATTCCCTTAGTGCGCTCTTGAGTTTAAAATCCACAAAGATGCAAGCCAAAGTCAATGAATACATATTAGAGACAAAAAGTGCATATGAACGAATTAAGAAAGAGAATCCTACTATTGAAATCACTATTTATTGGATACCTGCGCATATAGGTATATACGGTAACGAAGTAGCTGATAAATTAGCAAAAAGTGCAACAGAAGGTTCGCAAGCGGAGCCTCTTCGCACACCCTTCACAGATCTGTATCAGACTTACAAATCCAAGAGTTATCATGATACTGAATGCACAATTGTAGAAGAAGGGAAATCAAAGGGCATCAAGTATTTTTCCTATTATCATAGACCCAGAAAGAAACCATGGTTCCATAAAAAAAAGTTGTCACGTGCTTTCATCGTAACAATCAATCGAGCCCGATCAGATCATTACCATGCGGCAAAATCTTTGAATAGGATATGTATCGTTGAAAGCTCTGAATGTCAATGTGGACAAGGGGAACAAGACCTCAATCACATTATTTGGCAATGCTCACTACTCGATGAAAAAAGACCAGTCTTATTACAAAAGTTGAGAGATGAAGGGTATCAGTTACCAATGAATATTGAAATATTGATTGCTCTTCCAGATATTGCAGCGTGCAAGATTATTTACGCATTCTTGAAAGAATATGATATAAATATTTGAGAAAAATACTTATCTCCCCCTAATATATAGTAGTAAGAATGAGATTCCTCTGAATTCCCCTGAATTCCTCTGAATTCCCTTGAACTCCCCTGAATTCCCTTGACTGCCTTGAATGCCCAGGAGGGCCCCTGAGGGCCTCTGAGGTCCTTCGAGGTCCCTTGAGGGCCCCCGAGGGCCCCTGAGGGCCCCGAGTGCCTCTGACCAAATAACCTAAATTACGTTCCATATTTACCTTAGGGGCTGAGAGATTCCCCTGAGATCCCCTGAGGGCCTGTGAGGGCCCCTGAGGGCCTCCGAGGGCCTCCGAGGGCCCCTGAGGGCCCGTCAATTTTTCTGAGCCCCTGCAGGTCCCTTAGTCTTCTCAATTTCCCTCTGCAGCCTTCTAGAAATGATCTCGTTCTCATCATCATTATTTTCCGTCTCATTATTCAATTATTACAACATTTAAAGTGAGCTTGGGTTACGAAGAAGATGTATATTTCTTCCAAAAAAATGTGAATTAGAAAAATTTTACAGTATATCCGAGAATCAAAAATCAATAACCAAAATCTTTGTGTGACGGAACACTCTTCCACAACATGAACTTCATTTTCCAGAATCGAGTTCTCAATTTCCATCTTTTCACCACCTAACAATTTCAATTCATCTACAATCTCCACTGTCACATGTACGTTGAACCTGTAGAGACCACTCAATGAAATCAATTTCGAAACGATTCTTTCCACTCTTATCTGATTGATCAGAAAATTAACTCTTCTCTTGTAAGTCACCGCAAACTTCTAACTCCACTCCGCGATCGTACGATTCAATTTGACCGTTTCCATCTTTCACAACAATAACATCAAGTTTGTGAAGTATATTTGTGTACACCCAGAATTCCACTTTTATTCTTTTCATTCCTTTGAACGCATTGATCCTTCAGATAAACCTCTATCTCTAGAGAATCGACAAGATTTGTGTGAAAATCGTGTCATATAGTCGAAACATCACCAATTCAACTCTCTTATTGTTCCTTTTTTCGAAGGTATATCTTTAAATTTCATTTTGTTGTATATTCCAACGTCATATTCGCGATTCTCTTGTTCAATTCGATGATATTCTCGTTATGAGATGACAGAACAACTCTATTCGTAGAAATATCTCCAGTCATATCTTTGAATATGGTTCTCCATACATCATCACTTATACACGTATACTCAATTTGATATGATGATTAATTTGCTAATATTATTCTCAATTTCGTTCAAAGTTAACCATTCTGTACGTACCTCACTAATTCACTCCCATCGCCCTTTTTCTGGAACTCAGATTCGCGGAATACTTTGTCAACATACGCAACTATAGTTCTGTAATATCAATGTCATTAACATCTCTAATCATAGATATACATATCAATTAACTGAATTACTAACGTTGTTTCATCTCCAATTTGGACTCTATTCTTCGAATAATTGAGTCTAGGAATTTTTCACATTCGCTGTGAATTCTCAAAATGAATATTCTCTGTTTCATGCAATGCTATTATTCCATCCAAACACTCAATTCCTGTAGATCGATCTGATTATTTTGAGCACTTGCCGTATTCTTCTCCAACCTTTTCTCTCGAACTGTTCGTTCAAACACCACAAGATTACCTGCTCCCTCAGTTCATATACTTCTATCGTTTTCCCCAACTCCAGATTCCTCTCCATCTTAACGGAATTTGAGAACAATATACTTGAATTTCCAATCATATATGACAAAAATATCACACATCAGAAACCCCGTCCCAAACAACCTTTTCCGATCTCATCTGAACCATCGAGTCTATTTTCAATAAACGAATTCTTTTGATCTCTTCACCGAGGAAGAGCAACGTAAAGCTGTTCATTGGAGAGAATCGGCCGTTTTATATAAATATCAACCTTATCTAAACTTTCACGTGGAGACTTATTAATTGTCATTGCCAATACCGAGACCACAGGGAGCTGTTCCCTGTGAACTACAAACGGCAGGAAAGACTCACCCTTGGTTAGTGTTAGCTTGGGTACGAAAACTATTGTCCCCATATTCTCCCCACTTATCACTCCCGCTTCAATATCATGCTTGTACAATTACCTAATCTTTAATCGAACCCCATTACATAAACCCTTCGCCACTCTCAGATTCCGAGTCATCAGATTCCAAATCAACATCACAATAGCATTTACGTTCAAATCAAGTCCATGTGGAGTTAAACCGTCTCTAATTCTATTCAGAAACTCGGTTGGATATTTCAGATGAGTGTGCTCCTCGGTTTGATCTACACCTTTGTGAGTCGCATGATCAACGCTTAGTAAGATGAAGTCGGACCATCGAACATTTCCAAGATTTTCTTATTCAATTTTATGATACTTTCTTCATGAGATGACAGAACAACTCTATTCGTAGCAATATCTTCATTGATGTCTTTGGATATGGGTTCTACGTACATCATTACTCTTCCGCTCAGGTCTCACTTTCACTTCATCAATTCTACCCTCACCTCTACCAGAAGGATGTTGGAAAAATCAGGTCCTTAGATCTCAAATTTTTAGTCAGCTTCATTACATTAAACAATTGCCATAAGGCTGACGATGTGATAGTTTCCTGGATTATACAATGTCTATTCCCATTGGTCAAAACTGGCAGGATTTGTCTGAAATCCCGCCTGAAATCACCAATATTCGACCAAAGGGTGAGTCATTGTAAAAAGCGTCACGGACCGTTCTATCCACCACCTCCAACGCTTCTTTGGGAATCATTGATGCTTCACCCGAGATGATAACACCTGCTTCCCTCAATTTCTTCTCATCGGCATCAGATTTCAAAAAAATACTCTCAATACTTTTTAGATCCAAGGGTATTCTGAAGTATCTATGACTTGTCATACCTTGTGGTGGAAAAAATCGACTCAATACTCGTCCACGCCATTGGCAGAATCTTCTTCTTTTGGGATAAAAAATATTGAATGAGAGACCTTTACAAGGAAGTTTTTCCACAATCTCCAGGACCATCAATGAAACTGACTAGACTTTCATCACTTCTTAAGTTGCTATGGATGGACTATTGATTCTCCACTCCTTTAAATCAATAATCAGGAGTAGCGGGGGTTGGCGAGCGGAGCGAGCAGGGGGGCTTGCCCCCCCTAGTTGTTATATATACTGATATGATTTCTACATTTTATTCGAATTTTTGATATATTATCTTGTAGCAAATATAAACCATGTATGGTTTCCAAATGCTTAAATAAAAAAAAAAAAAAAACCCTTCTGATTAATCTTCCTGTCAAAACTCGTTTGATTGTTAAGGCGATGCGGTCACCGTGCGACGCGACGCAACCATGGAACTTGAGAATACATCTTCCAAAAAATCTTGATGATTCCAAGTGTGAGACGAGTTGTCGAATCCCTGTTATCATCTCATTCGAATTCGTCTCCTCTCCGTTTGCGCGAATATCGGAGAAATCGCGAGAATATCGGAGGAGAGTGTGGCCACGGAAACCTTTCAGCCTATAATATGAGCGTATTTTTATTCTCATTTCCCCCCGATTTTCGAACGATTTAAGCTAAACGATGAGTGGACGAATTCAAAATAGATGATAACAAGTACTCTTCCACTCGTCGTCTAGCCTGAGTCGCAAGAGAATCGCATAAAAATAGGAATGATTTTCAGCTTGCACGGTGACCGCATCGCCTTATCTGCCGTAACCTTAGCAAGCTTAGAGTGGTGACATGCGGAGTTCCGCTTTCCATACGGAAAGTGAGAATACTAGAACCACTGCTCTTTGATGGCCGAGCTCGCAACTGCCAATTATCTGATTCAGGGTTGACAAATGGAAGTATCGATTAGATAATGTATGAAGTGGAGTTCGATACATCTAGGTCTATCTCGAATCAGTTCCATGAATGTTGGCCGTATTTTTGCAAGTACACCCTGTATATTGCATGGGAAGGGAGGGGGGGCTTTTGGTATCGTCATATAAGGATGTCGAAGTCAGATCAATTTTGAACCCCAAAATGAGCTGATTCGATCGGATTGAGCATGAAACGAGAAATCTCGTGCAGCGGGTCACTTTTAATACACTAAACGCTGGTTACAGCGACAAATACCCTGTACATGGCTCCGAAGGGACTCAGATCTGATGTTCAGATACTTCAGATGAAAAATTCCAACGCACGCAGAGATTTTTAACCATGAAACACGACTGCTGTTAACAAGCTCACGAGAACACAAGTTTTAGATTAGAAAAATGCATTTTTGCAGGTGATCTGCACCACTTTTGTAGAAAATAACGACAATTCCGGATTCTACACGAAAAAATACGTTAAAATACGTTGGTTTCATGGTCGCACCTTGAAGTGCATACGGGAGCCTACCCAGCCCCCGGACCATGACTCTTACAACTCATAACACAGTGATTATATTTTATAAAGCAGGATCAGTTTCTTCATTTCAACTTGTGATGCCCGATGATACATAATTTGAGGGTACAGACTTCTTATTTTGATTTGCAGCTCAGAATTTTGATAAGTTACGAGTTTATTCGTTTTGGCAATTTACTGAGTTTGCGATTCTCAAACCTCTTGCTCTTACTCAAATAAAAAAAGGGAGTGAAATCTGAGCATCCCATTCGATAATCTTAATACTGAGTGAATTTTCATCAGGTCGTATTCGCGCAGATTATGCGCATTTATTGCCTGCAGGTGATCAAATCAGCGCCCCCCCCCCGCACAGATATTTACTCAAGTAAAATCATAGGTAACGTATTTCGATGAATATAATAGCGATGTTAACAAAACTGGAAGAAGCGTCGCGACGTACAGAGCAACTTTTTTATTGAGATTTCTGCAATATGTGAAGCATTTGGTTTGAAAATATCCATCAACAAAATTTATTTCATAGAGATGAATATATTGTTTAGTCCTAGTCACGTTTTGTTGACCTGTGTGTGATTTTAACGCGACGCAAATGAGAATTTAAAAACTAGAATATTTCTGAAAGTGAATTAATTTGTCATAACTATTTTCAGTAAGAATATTTCTGAGCCAATTCAGGCCGAGGATCGGGAGAAACTCGGCAACAGTCATCGAAAGTATTCTCTTAGTCTCGAACAAGATGGTTCTGCACGATACCAGATTATCAATATCTCACTCACTTTGGGGCGAACCTCATTGGAATAATAATTCTTTGAATCACGCACTTTGTTTTTCTTCAGATCCATGGATGATACAATTTTCTCAGAGGATTAATCGTCACTGCTCAATCAATTCGTAAGACGAACTATCTTTTTACACTTATACAAGTCGACTCCTGATTCCGACAACGGACAAAAACGGACCACATGTCACGTACATAAACGGGCGTGCTTAACTGAGTATTTCCTGCAAAACGGGAAAAAAAGAGTACGGACGGGCGCGCGGACAAAAACGGACCAGATCTCACGGACCGAAACGGGCGGGCTGGAGAGGGTGATTGCGGAAAAACGGAAAAAACGGACGAGCGCACGGACAAAAACGGACAAAGTCTCACGGACTGAAACGGGCGTGCTTGACTGAGTATTTCCTGCAGAACGAAAAAACCGGACGAGCGCACGGACAAAAAAGAACCAGATCTCACGGACCGAAACGGGCGGGCTGGAGAGGGTGATTGCGGCAAAACGGAAAAAAACGGACGAGCGCACGGACAAAAACGGACCAGATCTCACGGACCGAAACGGGCGGGCTGGAGAGGGTGATTGCGGGAAAACGGAAAAAACGGACGAGCGCACGGACAAAAACGGACAAAGTCTCACGGACCGAAACGGGCGTGCTTGACTGAGTATTTCCTGCAAAACGGAAAAACCGGACGAGCGCACGGACAAAAAAGAACCAGATCTCACGGACCGAAACGGGCGGGCTGGAGAGGGTGATTGCGGCAAAACGGAAAAAAACGGACGAGCGCACGGACAAAAACGGACCAGATCTCACGGGCCGAAACGGGCGTGCTTAACTGAGGATTTCTTGCAAAACGGAAGAAAAAACGGACGAGCGCACGGACAAAAACGGACCAGATCTCACGGGCCGAAATGGGCGTGCTCAACTGAGGATTTCTTGCAAAACGGAAAAAAACGGACGAGCGCACGGACAAAAACGGACAAAGTCTCACGGACCGAAACGGGCGTGCTTAACTGAGGATTTCTTGCAAAACGGAAAAAAACGGACGAGCGCACGGACAAAAACGGACCAGATCTCACGGACCGAAACGGGCGTGCTTAACTGAGTATCCCCTGCAAAACGGAAAAAAACGGACGATCGCACGGACAAAAACGGACCACATCTCACGGACCGAAACGGGCGTGCTTAACTGAGGATTTCTTGCAAAACGGAAAAAAATGGACGAGCGCACGGACAAAAACGGACCAGATCTCACGGACCGAAACGGGCGTGCTTAACTGAGTATTCCCTGCAAAACGGAGAAAAACGGACGATCGCACGGACAAAAACGGACAAGATCTCACGGACCGAAACGGGCGGGCTGGAGAGAGTGATTGCGGCAAAACGGAAAAAAACGGACGATCGCACGGACAAAAACGGACCACATCTCACGGACCGAAACGGGCGTGCTTAACTGAGTATTTCTTGCAAAACGGAAAAAAACGGACAAAGTCTCACGGACCGAAACGGGCGTGCTTGACTGAGTATTTCCTGCAAAACGGAAAAAAACGGACGATCGCACGGACAAAAACGGACCACATCTCACGGACCGAAACGGATGGCTTAACTGAGTATTTCTTGCAAAACGGAAAAAAACGGACGAGCGCACGGACAAAAACGGACAAAGTCTCACGGACCGAAACGGGCGTGCTTGACTGAGTATTTCCTGCAAAACGGAGAAAAACGGACGATCGCACGGACAAAAACGGACAAGATCTCACGGACCGAAACGGGCGGGCTGGAGAGAGTGATTGCGGCAAAACGGAAAAAAACGGACGATCGCACGGACAAAAACGGACCACATCTCACGGACCGAAACGGGCGTGCTTAACTGAGTATTTCTTGCAAAACGGAAAAAAACGGACGAGCGCACGGACAAAAACGGACAAAGTCTCACGGACCGGAACGGGCGTGCTTGACTGAGTATTTCCTGCAAAACGGAAAAAAACCGACGAGCGCACGGACAAAAACGGACAAAGTCTCACGGACCGAAACGGGCGTGCTTGACGGAGTATTTCCTGCAAAACGGAGAAAAACGGACGATCGCACGGACGAAAACGGACAAGATCTCACGGACCGAAACGGGCGGGCTGGAGAGAGTGATTGCGGCAAAACGGAAAAAAACGGACGATCGCACGGACAAAAACGGACCACATCTCACGGACCGAAACGGGCGTGCTTGACTGAGTATTTCCTGCAAAACGGAAAAAAACGGACGATCGCACGCACAAAAACGGACCACATCTCACGGACCGAAACGGGCGTGCTTGACTGAGGATTTCTTGCAAAACGGAAAAAAACGGACGAGCGCACGGACAAAAACGGACCAGATCTCACGGACCGAAACGGGCGTGCTTGACTGAGTATTTCCTGCAAAACGGAGAAAAACGGACGATCGCACGGACAAAAACGGACCACATCTCACGGACCGAAACGGGCGTGCTTAACTGAGTATTTCCTGCAAAACGGAGAAAAACGGACGATCGCACGGACAAAAACGGACCACATCTCACGGACCGAAACGGGCGTGCTTAACTGAGTATTTCCTGCAAAACGGAAAAAAACGGACGAGCGCACGGACAAAAACGGACCAGATCTCACGGACCGAAACGGATGGCTTAACTGAGTATTTCTTGCAAAACGGAAAAAAACGGACGAGCGCACGGACAAAAACGGACAAAGTCTCACGGACCGAAACGGGCGTGCTTGACTGAGTATTTCCTGCAAAACGGAGAAAAACGGACGATCGCACGGACAAAAACGGACCACATCTCACGGACCGAAACGGGCGTGCTTAACTGAGGATTTCTTGCAAAACGGAAAAAAACGGACGAGCGCACGGACAAAAACGGACCACATCTCACGGACCGAAACGGGCGGGCTTGACTGAGTATTTCCTGCAAAACGGAAAAAAACGGACGAGCGCACGGACAAAAACGGACAAAGTCTCACGGACCGAAACGGGCGTGCTTGACTGAGTATTTCCTGCAAAACGGAGAAAAACGGACGATCGCACGGACGAAAACGGACAAGATCTCACGGACCGAAACGGGCGGGCTGGAGAGAGTGATTGCGGCAAAACGGAAAAAAACGGACGATCGCACGGACAAAAATGGACCACATCTCACGGACCGAAACGGGCGTGCTTAACTGAGTATTTCTTGCAAAACGGAAAAAAACGGACGAGCGCACGGACAAAAACGGACCACATCTCACGGACCGAAACGGGCGTGCTTAACTGAGGATTTCTTGCAAAACGGAAAAAAACGGACGAGCGCACGGACAAAAACGGACCAGATCTCACGGACCGAAACGGGCGTGCTTGACTGAGTATTTCCTGCAAAACGGAGAAAAACGGACGATCGCACGGACAAAAACGGACCACATCTCACGGACCGAAACGGGCGTGCTTAACTGAGTATTTCCTGCAAAACGGAGAAAAACGGACGATCGCACGGACAAAAACGGACCACATCTCACGGACCGAAACGGGCGTGCTTAACTGAGTATTTCCTGCAAAACGGAAAAAAACGGACGAGCGCACGGACAAAAACGGACCAGATCTCACGGACCGAAACGGATGGCTTAACTGAGTATTTCTTGCAAAACGGAAAAAAACGGACGAGCGCACGGACAAAAACGGACAAAGTCTCACGGACCGAAACGGGCGTGCTTGACTGAGTATTTCCTGCAAAACGGAGAAAAACGGACGATCGCACGGACAAAAACGGACCACATCTCACGGACCGAAACGGGCGTGCTTAACTGAGGATTTCTTGCAAAACGGAAAAAAACGGACGAGCGCACGGACAAAAACGGACCACATCTCACGGACCGAAACGGGCGGGCTTGACTGAGTATTTCCTGCAAAACGGAAAAAAACGGACGAGCGCACGGACAAAAACGGACAAAGTCTCACGGACCGAAACGGGCGTGCTTGACTGAGTATTTCCTGCAAAACGGAGAAAAACGGACGATCGCACGGACGAAAACGGACAAGATCTCACGGACCGAAACGGGCGGGCTGGAGAGAGTGATTGCGGCAAAACGGAAAAAAACGGACGATCGCACGGACAAAAATGGACCACATCTCACGGACCGAAACGGGCGTGCTTAACTGAGTATTTCTTGCAAAACGGAAAAAAACGGACGAGCGCACGGACAATATCGGACAAAGTCTCACGGACCGAAACGGGCGTGCTTGACTGAGTATTTCCTGCAAAACGGAAAAAAACGGACGATCGCACGCACAAAAACGGACCACATCTCACGGACCGAAACGGGCGTGCTTGACTGAGGATTTCTTGCAAAACGGAAAAAAACGGACGAGCGCACGGACAAAAACGGACCAGATCTCACGGACCGAAACGGGCGTGCTTGACTGAGTATTTCCTGCAAAACGGAGAAAAACGGACGATCGCACGGACAAAAACGGACCACATCTCACGGACCGAAACGGGCGTGCTTAACTGAGTATTTCCTGCAAAACGGAGAAAAACGGACGATCGCACGGACAAAAACGGACCACATCTCACGGACCGAAACGGGCGTGCTTAACTGAGTATTTCCTGCAAAACGGAAAAAAACGGACGAGCGCACGGACAAAAACGGACCAGATCTCACGGACCGAAACGGATGGCTTAACTGAGTATTTCTTGCAAAACGGAAAAAAACGGACGAGCGCACGGACAAAAACGGACAAAGTCTCACGGACCGAAACGGGCGTGCTTAACTGAGTATTTCCTGCAAAACGGAAAAAAACGGACGAGCGCACGGACAAAAACGGACCAGATCTCACGGACCGAAACGGATGGCTTAACTGAGTATTTCTTGCAAAACGGAAAAAAACGGACGAGCGCACGGACAAAAACGGACAAAGTCTCACGGACCGAAACGGGCGTGCTTGACTGAGTATTTCCTGCAAAACGGAGAAAAACGGACGATCGCACGGACGAAAACGGACAAGATCTCACGGACCGAAACGGGCGGGCTGGAGAGAGTGATTGCGGCAAAACGGAAAAAAACGGACGATCGCACGGACAAAAACGGACCACATCTCACGGACCGAAACGGGCGTGCTTAACTGAGTATTTCTTGCAAAACGGAAAAAAACGGACGAGCGCACGGACAAAAACGGACAAAGTCTCACGGACCGAAACGGGCGTGCTTGACTGAGTATTTCCTGCAAAACGGAAAAAAACGGACGATCGCACGCACAAAAACGGACCACATCTCACGGACCGAAACGGGCGTGCTTGACTGAGGATTTCTTGCAAAACGGAAAAAAACGGACGAGCGCACGGACAAAAACGGACCAGATCTCACGGACCGAAACGGGCGTGCTTGACTGAGTATTTCCTGCAAAACGGAGAAAAACGGACGATCGCACGGACAAAAACGGACCACATCTCACGGACCGAAACGGGCGTGCTTAACTGAGTATTTCCTGCAAAACGGAGAAAAACGGACGATCGCACGGACAAAAACGGACCACATCTCACGGACCGAAACGGGCGTGCTTAACTGAGTATTTCCTGCAAAACGGAAAAAAACGGACGAGCGCACGGACAAAAACGGACCAGATCTCACGGACCGAAACGGATGGCTTAACTGAGTATTTCTTGCAAAACGGAAAAAAACGGACGAGCGCACGGACAAAAACGGACAAAGTCTCACGGACCGAAACGGGCGTGCTTGACTGAGTATTTCCTGCAAAACGGAGAAAAACGGACGATCGCACGGACAAAAACGGACCACATCTCACGGACCGAAACGGGCGTGCTTAACTGAGGATTTCTTGCAAAACGGAAAAAAACGGACGAGCGCACGGACAAAAACGGACCACATCTCACGGACCGAAACGGGCGGGCTGGAGAGGGTGATTGCGGCAAAACGGAAAAAACGGCGAGTCGAACGGACAGAAACGGACATTGAGCTTGCAAGCTTTTCTCCTTCTTGTCAAAGAGCCACACGGACGCGCACGGAAAATGTCCGTTCTACACGTACTCCCGAGGTTTTTCACCATGACTCTACACGGGAGGTGTGCGAATAACCACTTCCTTTTTCCTTCTCAAATTATCTCTTACGAAGAGATTGAGATTTTTTTTACTAACGTGCATAAATTTCGGATAGGGTTGAAGATGGAAAATGCGGTTTGGGCCAGCCTTGAAGAAACTTATCGAAATGGATGGATGGATGGATGGATGGATGGATGGATGGATGGATGGATACGGGATGCCGTACGGGATAACATTAGCATGCAGCCGCAAAATAGCCCGTTGAGTGAGGTGCATATTCTATCTCAACTCATCAATGCGATTGAACATCGCATCAATTCTGAGCCTGGAAAAATAGTATATTACGTACTTGCTTGCGCGAGGAGCCGAAAGTGACACATTGCGGCCCGGGTGAGTTGCGCCGCACGAGCCGACAGGCGAGGGCGGCTCGGAGGGCGGCATACCCGTGGCGGCACTGGGTTCAACCCGAGGTGCGTGTAACTAACTCTTTTCAGTACACTTTTACCGAAATTCTATGGTTTCCGACACGATTTCGGGGCGAAATCCCGCACCGCCGTACAGGTCAGGAAACGTCGGAGCATGCAATGTAGCAGACTGAGGGCGCAGCCCGAAATCTGATGCGCTCGCTCAGTCATTTTCTGCCCTGGGAGGCAATGCGGGGTTTTCTGTCCCGGGTTCGGCGCGGAACCTACAGGCTCTCGGTGCCAGTGTACTGAAAAGATGGCATTTCACTCGTACTATGCCAAAAAATTGAATTCTCATAGAACCAAGTTTTCTTTTTCGAGAGTTTGACTTTTGGTTAAAAATTAGCTTTTCTTTCAAATAAGAGTAGTCCCAAAAATTTGTTTGCGTTTCAAGGCTCATTTTTGATATTTTATGCACATTCTTCTTCCGGGCGACTGATACACGTTGTTTTACTCCGCATATGCAAATATTCGTATCTCTGAACCAAATTTGATTGGAAAGCCAAGAAAATTTTCTCCAAAGTGACTAACGAGGAGAGCACCAACCTTGCGAGTCCTGCATCTTGACGAAACTTTGAAAATCTTCTTGCTTTGGTAAGAGACGAAGGTACCTAAAGGAGTTCCGGCCATTGGGCCTTTCATCCTGAGATTCAGCTGTGGAGATTAGCATTTTATCCATATGTACGACTTTCAATATGGTCCTATATGGGCACTGCTAATTTCCATAGCTGTATCTCGGGATAGGAAGCCCATTGGACAAAACCCTCGGAGATACCTTCATTTTACACCAAAATAAGAAGACTCCCAAAGTTTCGTAAAGATCCAGCATCCGTAAGGTTGGTGTTGCCC
This sequence comes from Eretmocerus hayati, assembly GCA_029851415.1. Classification (NCBI taxonomy): domain Eukaryota; kingdom Metazoa; phylum Arthropoda; class Insecta; order Hymenoptera; family Aphelinidae; genus Eretmocerus; species Eretmocerus hayati. Next base: position 190,540,561 of record CM056742.1, on the reverse strand, counting down.
TTGTAAGTACGTACCAAAATCAATTTTATGCAATGAAATATTTTCCGGGTTATTGATTGCCACGGGGAATTTTCATTGATTTCCTACGATGCATAAACGCTAATCAAGGGCTCAAATTTTTTGGTAAAATAATGGAAACTTACATACCTGAGTGTGTTCACTCCAATTAAAAAGTTTTTCACGTTCATCCCTTCGACTGTCCGAGGAAGTCGTGTTACTCTGCTCAGGACATGTTTCATCTGAAGACACGGCCGTACTATTTGGTGGTACTGTCATTTCGGTTATAGCTATAGAAAGGCACATCCTCATAGCGAATGCGTTGAACAGACCAAAACACCCAACCATTACCATGGTCCATCGCTTCGACATACTCATGTCTAAAATTGATCCGGGGCGAGCACTCTAGATTCCAATCAATTGGTCTTCACCGCTCGGATGCATTACTATCAAAAAAACTTTTCAGGGGTTTCACTCGAAAATTCATTCAATTTTGAACGAATCATCACCCGGAGTTCAAGTTTTTTAATTGAAGCTCAACTAATCTTCAATCAAATGAGGGAACTGGGGAGACCTAATTGATACCCAAGTGACATGTGCGCGTGATATTATTACTACATGTACATACGTATCTGTCCTGAATTGGGTAGATAAGAGAGGAACGTGACTGATACGACACCGTCTGCTTAATTGGTTGCCTACACTATGTCGTCGATGCTCAAATTCTGTTTGATGTTCAGAAATTAGCGTAACGATGCGAAATATTAGATCTTTGACAGCGGGAGTTGTTCTGCGTACCTTGCATGTATTCTCAACGATCTATTTGTCCCTTTTATGAGCCCTTCATTCACCGTAGTTTCACAAATTATATGTTGCTAGGAATGTGACCACCTAGCAATGTTCTTACACTCTGACCAAGCTATGATTTTTGGCCTTGTCGGCAGTTCCTGGATATTTTTGACGTCAACAACCGGTGTGTCGATATTTTGAGGTAACTTTTATGATACCAGTATCCATCGCCGTGTCACAGATATACTTGAACACGGTTCTTGGATTGACCATATTTTAAGGGCGTATAGTAGCCGTACGACCCAACTCCACGTTCTTTTCACAACTTACGTGAACATTTTAATGATACAAAATGCGACATGAATTGCAGAGTCATTGTTGTTATCTAACTAATACCCTGCAATTCGACGCTTAGTCCAAATCATAAGAGTATTTCATAAAAATCGGAAGGACTGGAGATCTGATACATCCTAGCTTGTAAGTTTGGCACATTTCTGGTCCCAGCTTACGCGAATTATCTGTGGTTAGCTAAAAGGCGAGCTGTCGCATATACGCGTCAGGCAATAACAATAGTGCAACAAATCGTTATTCAACCCAAATAAAAAAAATAAAAAAATTGAGAGGATTGGAGACAGTTCTCAGCTTGCACGGCTACTGCGTGCCCTTAAATGCTGATGCTTCTGAGCGATTCGATGAAAGTATAAATTAACCCTGGTGCCACGTCACGCCATGGTAGTCAAATGAAAGTTGTGCCAAAACACTACTACCAGGGTAACTGAGGGTTGAGGCAGGGACTTCTGCCGATCTCAGTCCATCTGTGGAGTTTGAAAGGTGGATTCGAGATAACTATGGTTTGAACAATTAACCAGGATCTGGAACCCCTGAAACTTAGGAGAATCAGGCTAATTCAGCGTACCCAATCGAGCCGAATTCGGGAAAGTTGTTGTTGAACCAAATCTGAAAATCTTTGGAAATCCTTTTACCCTCAGCCGCTTTGAGAACCTTGAAATTCCTTGAATTCCCCCATCTCATCCTGGAGCGATCAACGTACTAACTCGCATAAAAGCCATCATCATGCTTGAAGAAACCATTCTAGCCGAAATGTTTCAGGATTTGCCTGAATGATCATGATTTTTTCGGAATTTATAGTTCTGTATTTGCACAGAACAATTCGTGACTAAAATTGTGAGGGATATCTTATTGTATAGCATTCACAAATGATGACATAGTCTTTGAAATTGTAGATATACTTTGAATTTAGTATTGGTGAGCAAGAAAGGTGGTTTTTTCATCAAAATTGGCCATTCCAACGTCCACCCAGCATGGTTACATTCTTTAGCAACGTTTTATCTGTGTATCTGTGGAACCATGGAATTCTCTCGAGTAACTCGAAGAATCGCACAAATCTTCTCGGTCTCATCGAGAAATGATTTTACGAGAATTCTCGGGGTCTCCATCCTCGTTTTCGCTCGATCATGCTCGACGAAAACGAGAAATGATCGATCTCCGCGGGCGGCGGCCCTAGCCCCGGTAAACTTTTCTCATCGGTCCCTGCGCATCAATGATCTACTCGATCTATACCATCTACAACTTATTCGAAAAGTCATGAATGCGTAACTTCTGTTTCTTACTTTGAATCTTGGCGTGAACGTGGTCATCGGCAAGCTCGAAGACTTCGTTCTTACATGGGCGATTTGATTCAGCCACGATTTTACAATGCCGAGATCGGGGCGATTCTAGGATTGGAGTGCGGTTGTTTGAAGTGAAAAGGCACCCGAACTTTGAACGTTGATGGCTATAAGATTATTCGCGTCAAGTGAAATTTTTTCTTGCGATTGATTGCAAATGTAATATCGTGCATTGGTTCCTTCTATTCTCACCTTTTCCCCCTGAACTTCTGCTTTCTGGCCAGTGTAGCGTAATCAAGGAGTTGTGCTATCTGAAAATTATTTTATTTCGTGGATAACAATTGGATGACCTCTTTCGGATCGACATCGTCCGCGTCTTGTTTTTTATTCGAAGCAGTGGGACTATTCCAGTCCTGCACATCACCGCTCCCAAAAATTAAATAAATGATATTGGAGCCGGTGCAAACAAAGAATATGGTCCAGAATATCAAACGCCATTCACTGATGGTCTGATTCGGAGTCAGAATTCCAACGAAATAAGGTGAGAAAATTCCACTGAAAGTGCCGATCCCGTTCACCAAACCCATGAGTGCTCCAGCGTAATTGGGTGCGAGGTCCAGAGCGTTGACCATAGTGCTGCAGTAGGCGCAGCCCTTGAATGCCATACCAATTGTCATCAGAATTACGAAGAGTACTCCATTGCAACCGGCATACGATGCGACCACGGTAAATATCCCGGGCCCCATCACTGACAACGTCACGGCTACTTTTCGTACTCTAGTTATGCTCATCCGCTCTTTAGCTATTACGGAGTCGGCGGTAAAGGAGGCGATGAAACTGAAAATCCACATGGCGAGGTAAGGCATGGATGAAAAGTAGCCATTCTCTTTTGCAGAAAATTTCAGAACGCCGCTCATATATTTTGGCATGTCCGTGCTGATGATGGTAAATGCCCATGCCGTACCGATCGTTACTATCATCAAGGCCCACACTGGTTTGGAGGTTATGATGCATAGCCAGGGTGTCGGGGGTGGATCTGTCTCGGTGTTTTCTAATTGATCAGATACTTAATTAGTTACTTAATATGGCCATACTGGCTTTCACTTCAACCCGTTCACTATAGAATTGCCCTTGATATCAGAAATGCGATATTGCTCACCACAATGAGTTTCTAGGGTGGCAAATGGTCAAAAATGGCAAAATTAAAATTTTGAAATTTTTGTTTTTTTTCTCCTGAAATTCCATCTTGAGATTCCATTGATGTTCCATCATGTTCCTTGCAGTGATATTTTTCAGAATTTTTTCAGATTTTTTCGATGCACTACAAGGAAACATACATCACATATTATTGGAAATCGATAATGTCCCGCATAAGGGAAAAAATAGTGAACGGGTTAAATTTTGATTTAGCATACGGTGAATCATTATTATTTGCTTTTCGTCTGATCCAAAAGATGCCTCCTGATATTTGACTCATATACATTGGAAAAAGTGATGAATGTGTATGTATGTCAACCAGCAAAAAAAAAATTTCATCGGAAATTCGAGAAAAATACTCACTCAATTTCTCATTCAAATATGCGCTTTCAGCCTCGGAGATGTAAGGATTTTCGCTTGGCTTATTGTAGCAGAATGCATAGTTTATGAGAAAAGCCACGATACCGACGCAACCAAAGAAATAAAAGACAAAAGGCCAACCGTTGTGCACATTTTGGAGAATCAGACCGGATATTGACATACTGAAAATGGTTCCAAACGGTGCGCCGGCAAATGCAACGGCTCCCGCCTTTGACCTTTCGTTCGGCGGTACCCACTGCGACAGCAGCATATTCAACGCTGGATAAGTCGAGCCCTCCCCGAGTCCCATGAGAACTCGGACGCAGATCAGGGCAGTCGAGTCACCCCACATTATACTCGCGGGGGTCAGCAGTGTGAGTATGGCTGTGAAGAGAATACCAAAGCCAAGGGTATGTTTGCCACCCAGTTTTTGAACGATTATGCCTCCGACGATGTTAGTCACCGCGTACGTCCAGTAGAATGATGACAGTATGACACCCTGATCCAAAAATTGTGAGTATGTGATATTTTGTCATGCCCTACGCTTCTCACTCAAAGATAATTCATTGAAGAAGAAAAACGGGAACCTAGGATGGATTGCAAATCCCATCCAATATGTGTTTGAAACAATAATTTTCTCAGTTCCATCATCGAAATCGTGATTTTTGTTCGAAATTTGGATACCAATGAATTGATGAATTGGGTGGAATATTTCTAAAGCAATTTGAGCAATGTTTGCGAATCGGATTTAAACTGAGCTGTGAGTTCAATAGGTTTGTTATTGGAGACATACTCCAGTTAATGAGTACTTATTAATAATGTCTCACCTGTGTATATTCACTCCAATCAAAGAGTTGGTTCGTCTGACTGGTTGCGTTTATTTGATTTGTATCAGTTGCTGTTGTGATATTATGTCGATTAGGGCACGTGTCGTTAGCAAATTTTACTTGATGGCCGACTTGTGCAACCATTTTTGTTATAGCTATCGACAAGCATACTCGCATTGAAAAAGCATTGAACAAACAAAAAAAAATCGTGAAGACCGTGATCCATCGTTGAGGAACCAGGATACCTGTCGATTCACACGATAAGATTCGGCCATTCTTCGCTCAAAGTCAAGTACAAGAAATGTAAGACGACGAAACTCACGTTTGATTGGCTCCGCCTTCGTATCGATTTCAGCCAGCGTGTCTTCCATCATGCAAGTTGGATTCGATGAGGAGATTCAAAAAGTCGAAATCATCAAAACATGTGCTAACTATCTCCTCGTTTTGCATGAGTGGCTTATCCCTATTGAAACTGTTCCTTGGATGTGACCGTCATCGTAAAAAATGTCAAGTCATGAATGACACGTCTATGATGGAACTCAAATCCATCTTCGTTGCAAGTGCATTGAAAAACATTGTAATTGACTTACTTAGAAATCATATAATTTTAGCCGGGTTTTGTGGATATTTTTTCACATATAAATGGAGTTATTGAACAAATGATGCTCATTTTCGCTCATTCTGATAATGACTTCTTCATCTCACTCTTGGTCTCCCGGTGGCAGAGATGCTTTGGTCAGTAACCAGATCATCTTTAATTGTCATCGTGACAACTCCCCAACATTACTGAAAACTTAGTTGTTAATGAATTTCCATCCATGAATAAATAACAGTGCCCTCGCATGACATGGTTTCAACCGAACAATCGATATTCACTATCCCTCGATCCTTCTGAAAACATAGATAACACTGTAGTCTGAAATTTACTGCAAATTACTGACGTTATCAAAATTTCAAGTCTAATTTGATTCATCCACAAACGAACTTTTCTGAAAGGATTCTACAGAAGAGTCTGTGTACAATCGGCACTTTTTCCTCAATTTCAACTCTCAATTCGTTAGCAATTGTATTGCGGACACATTATTTTTGCTCACTCGATCTCGTCCTGGAATTTCTAACTGGGTTGGGCGGAGAAGAACACCTAATATTTGATCCAATAATAATCGGGCGATCGAGAGAAATTTAAAGAGGAGAAGGCACGGTTCTCGTGGAAGGACGACAGGTTCCATCAAAAACTGAATACGAGGTGCTTCAGTACAACGCCCAAGGACAAACGTCCCCTTGGGATTGAAATGGAGCGGCCCCCTTCTTAGAAATTCGAGCTATTGATTCGTGTTTTCGCATGTTGATGCAATGAAGCTTTTTCGAGCACTTTCAACTGTCGAGACAATAACACGACTACCAGAGCCCTCAATTTAAACATATCTCAGTATTCTCTTAGAAATGAGCTAAAGTGAGTTCGATTCGAAGAGACTAGACTGGAGCAATCTCATTTTGAATTTATACCCGAGATTTTCTCGTCTAAGGATTTGAGACTTTTTGGGACTCTAACTCCTAAGATACTCTGACTGTGGTTCGTTGAAATCGAACTCACCTCGGTTAAATTCAGAGTCCTTAAAATAAGCTTCAACATGAAGTGCGCTGAGAATTACCGAGATCCGTTTGAGTTATGAGTTTTGGAAGCCGTCATCGTCTTGGCACGTGAAAGTGCCGAAAAAACTTCATGTTACATTAACATGTAAAAATACGCATCATGATCGGATGTCCAAGGAGGGAATTGTTCGATTTGAATTTCAACGGGACGTTGATCCTTGGGCGTACTATACTCAATCATCGAGTGCTGAGCTTTTGGTGACATTTTTGTCACTCCAATCGTCTTTCCTGAGCACCGTGAACAGGGAAAAGACTCAAAGAAGTAATGGAGAGATTTAGTTCTGATTTTCACGAATTGAGTTTACAAAAAGCATGCCAAGGTCTGGATACATTACCCTTCTTGCGTGCGAGACGGAGGTGAAAATGACTGACCGTATTATCACGCTGGTTCTCGGATTTCAACTTGTCATCTGTGAATCTTCCAGCCCAATCTTGATGACTGCAAATCAGAGGCATGCAGTATTTTTACGAGCAGACGAGGTGGCATGATTTCCACTTCTATAATGCTCCGCTTTTATTTGCCATTGCTAATTCAAGTGAAGCTAGTGATATTGATTTGATTTATAATGTAGTAGCGTACCGAGCGATAACGATACAAGAAGCTACACGTCATCAGTTCTGATTTCGGAATTAGGCAATTAGCAGGAGAGACTGAAGGATCACATTCGCATACTTCAGAACGCGAGGATAAAAATTTGAGCATGAAATTGTAGACAAGCCGAAGGTTAAAGGGGTTTGCCTTTTGGACTTGACTTATTGTACGGATATCTAGGAAGATTCACATTTCACCAGAAGGAATCGTGAAGATAATGAGCTAATTACTCCCCTCAGAAGGCAAAATCAACTCGAGGAACCATCCACAGCAATGGGACAAATAGTCGGACAAAAATTCTACACTTGGCAGTCTACACTTACCAGGTAACTATGCGCGCGTAGCAGCTGCTTATCCGTATCTGTCGATTACTCAACTGGCTAGTTGATGAAGTAACCGTGGCCATTTACTGAAATTTGTATCAAGGTATATTTAATGTCTTCACTAACTGGAAAGTCACAAGGGGAGGACCTGACCTTTGGATCACCAATCCTTTCCAAAATTTTTTTACCGTCTTGTGTCACCTAGAATATGAAGAATCCAGAGTAACTCCGTCAAATGGGCCTTCTGTCGAGAGCTACAAGCAAAAACGTTAGCGTTGCCAGTATACCTAGATATATAACTTTTTAACATGGGCCTATATGGGCAATGTTAATTTCATGGGCTGTAACTTTGAACAGGAGGCCCGTTTGACGGAGTTACTCTAGATTCTTCATATTCTAGGTAATACAAAACTGTAAAAAAATTTTGGACAAGATTGGTAATCCAAAGGTCTGGTCCTTCCCTTGTCAGTTGAGTCAGTGGCTGGTGTTATCCGCCCGTTATTTCAACCAACTGGGCGCTTAGCTCATGAATTTTTCACTCTTTCCTCGGTGGTATGTAGTTTCAAGCTAATGAGAATTATCTGACCTCCTTATCTTAAGTTTTTTTAGGAGGAGGGCTGCACCATTGACAGGAGATTACCAATATTGCCGATAGATCGATCGTCTTGTTTGGAATCTCTGACTGAACTAAACCAAATTGCGGTTCAAGTTCCCATCAGAAGTAATGCACTTGTATCAGAATTTTTTCCAAGTTGAGGACTCCGCCCTCCACATCTGCCACCGCACAGTAGGGACGGAAGTCAAAATTGGACATAAATCGCTCTTACGCGAACTCTAAACTGATGTCCTGATTCTAAAAGTACCCTCTCCGTTCTTCTTTGCTCTAGAAGATCTGTCTGCGTAAGTTTTGATGCGAGCCTCGTGGTGGCTCAGAATCATGATAAGAGACGAATGTTAAAAAAATGCAAAATATTGAGTGTCCTGGACCTTACCGGTAGTGTACAGAGCTCCATTTAGATTCAAATAATAGGTAGAAAACCGACGCATTGGTAGAGTCACTGAGTGCCAGATCTTCCGATCATCGAAGTTAGGTATCGTTCGGAGCGGTTAGTACTTGGATGGGTGACCGGTTACCATCTCGGTCTGACTTACCCAAACTTGCTAACTTTTCTGATCGGATGGTTGATCCTCACGACTCGGCAATGCGAGCGGGAGGTGCGAAGTGACACTGATTGGGCATGAATTTGTTTTCTTTCGGTTGCGAGGCGCAGGCAGTATGTTGTGGTTGTGAGACATCTATGTATAGATCTTCTGCGGTTGCGAGGGATCTATGCCAAATTGGTGTCGCGATGGATGCACCGGACTTTCTGAGTCAAATTTTCTTCCTCCCATAGAAGGTTCCCCTTGCTGGGGAACCTTCTGGGGAGCTGGGAAACACGGGGTGAAGGTGTCCACCGTGTTTATTGCAGTTTTTTTAAAAACCGTGGGGTCAAAATCAAAATCTGACGACGGGATCTTGTAGCTGAGCTCAAGACTCATATATTTACTACCCATTAATTATGTTTTAGCGTGTAAAAGATCGGGAGAATTACGGTTTACGGTATTTAAATGTTCATAAGACAGGAGAGAAACATTTCTGTAAGAGTGAGTATTTAAAAGTCGCCTAGGCATGAGAATGGTAGGTAGTGATGTACGCTCGACTAATTCATATAAAAGCGTTTGCCTTGAAAAAATTTCTTTATTAATTTTATTTCAGTGTATTGAGCTGACTTTTTTTTCAATGTCCAGAGAGAATCTATTCACAAGATTCATTTCTTCAAGTCCATGTCAAAACTGAAGTTCTCTCCAAAGAAACGCGAATTGGGCAGACTTTTGTTCAACTATTAAGGTTTCTCATCTTAACCCTCGGTTGGCACACGTGGGTCTATTCGACCCACCTTTTTATACGCTTTTATTCCACTTCACCGAGCTCTGGTTTTCTCCCCCCTAGATTCTCGTTTTGTCACCCTATTCCACCTTCCGGTTCAGCGGATGATCTAGTGACATTAGTACGTGTGCGAGATTGCCCACCGGAAAAGACTGCCTACTCATCGCATCAATTGACGAATCTAACCTCACGTCAACCTTACGTGCAATGTGGTGCAATGCTTGTCTATGCATGTCTATCGTCTGCTCTGGCATTTAAAATCATGAGTGTGAATCGCGACTGGATGATGGCGCCACATTTAAATACGATGGATAACCTATATTCGCCACCCAACAGCGCGCGCATCTTCGCTATAGCTATAGTTGAACTATACTCAAACTGTGTTGTGCATTGAGCAATTTTTTTAAAAGTCTTCTCAGTTCAAAAGTTTTTCTCCATTGCACCATGTCAAATTATACAACATTTCTTGACGCAGTTAATAAAAGCGTATCTTAAAAATTCTTTTTAACTCTTACTTATTTATGAGATCGCCACGCTCGTCATTCGAAGTTTCCTGTAGGGAGGGTAAAGAGACCTCTCTCTACCCTCCCTAGTTTCCTGGGCTCAGGGTGACATTTGTTGGTTGTCAAGATGTGCCACTTACCGACCGTGCATATAGCAACAGGTCTGGCACGCGCGTTTTCCCACTACAGCCAAGCGAAATTGCCGCTGGGTCTAAAGTACCCAGGTGTGCCAGCTGTGCGCGCTATTCTTGATTGCAATTTATAGTTGCAATAATAAATTATTGCAAAAATTTGCAAAAATGGCCTTTCCACTGAAAATATTCTAGAGGACGCAATTTTCAATGGATTGAGCTGAAAATTCAACTGAGTTATCTCAAGATCAAGTAGATATGAGAAAAAAATATTCCAGTGGTCGATCTTTTAATGGAGGTCCTCAATCCGGCATATTGGGCGAGAATAAAAATTCTCAATTCATCGGTCGAAATATGTCAGAATAAATACCTTTTTTTCAAGATCCACTCTTCCGCTATTTTTTCCTTGAATTGACCTCATCTCGAGATGACTCAGTTGAATTTTCAGCTCATTTGGATGAAAATTGCGCCGTCTACAATTTTTTTAGTGAAAAAGATGATTTTTTGCATTTTTCTGGACATTTGTATTCTTTGGAATTTTTTATTTGACCTTGGAGGATATCTGGATTCATTAGCCCATCAAAAACATATCAAAGGAACTCCAAAAATTTTCAATTCAAAAGATTCATTATACTAGCTACGGCATCAATTTTTCGGCGTGGGTCGAATCGACCCAGGTTGGACAGCTATGTTATTTGGCGGAGGTGTGCCAGCTAAGGGTTAATAAGCAAAATTGATTATCTGTGATCCAACAGTGTTTAGTTGACGGAACAGAGAATGTGTCTCATAGACAACAGTTCCCGTGGCATTCGAAAAAATTTGTAGAGATACTCAGTCGGGACGATGGCTCAACCCGATCATCGTGTACATCACAATAGATTCATTCTTTCATCGTGGATGGTTAGGAAATGATCGATTTTTTGTAGATTGCTGTCAGAGATTTTGATGCACACTCAATTTTGTTCATTCGTATCGGACTATTATTTTAATGAGATCCAAAAATCTCCCCAAATTTTGCAATATGGAACACACTACTGGCGATGATAACGAAGGGCGGAACTGTCGCATGATTTAGACGAGCTAGTTTGATTTTGTACAGTAATGATCATTTTTCGAAAGAAAGGTGTAATAGGGCATCAAGTTATTGTTGAATGGCTATCACATTTGCGTAGGGATTACAAAGAGGGGGTTCACTCGGAAAGGTTAAGAGAGTCTTATTCTTCTAGAATTTCATCGATCTAATACCATGAACTTTCAAAGTTTATAGATTTAAGCAATTGAATTTTGGTCAAATGTAACGTACGAGTCTTCTTGGAATGGAAATTTTTATGCTCAAAACCATTGGTCCTTCATAGTGGTTGTCTCAAATCGTCAAATATCGTGATATGTCCAATGATTGAAACTACTAGTATGAATAAAAGGTGTTGCATTTCCAATAATCTGAATGTGCATATTTGTCGTCCATCAAAACAGAGAGTGTTGGAAGCAATCGAGTAAAACCTGTCTCATTTTTGTTCGGTTTCGAATCGTTTATTTTGATACTTACATTCACACAATAAAATGGATGACCTATAAAATTACCCTCAAAACTGATTCGACTGCAGAACGAACATTAATACAGGCTTTTTCTAATTACATTGGTTTTCTCTGCTTTCCTCACATGTAGAGATATTTCTCAACAAAAGGCTCAAAAAAAATATCAACTTCACAGGTAATCAAAAAGAATATGCTATTGCAGGATGAAGACTTGTATTATTTGCAGTGTTTAGGTGGAAAATTACGCAAACCAGGCTCAAATATCCATTACAGTCAGCGTTATGACTATTAAGACAGTAGTTTGTTCAATGTCTTGCAAGTTGCATTTGTATACAAATTTATTCCATCTGACCGAGACACTCTCCGCCGTTCATTCGAATACTTGAAACGAATTTTTTTATTCTCATAGCTGCAAATTCCGCTCGTCAAGTCGATTCATCTCTCGACTCACCTCACAACAGAATTTTTTTCCTTTGAGGAAAAGGATTGAGTCTCGTTACTCGGTATTTCATAACAATTTGTAGGTGCGAAGTCCGTATAGGGTTGTTTTGATACACAAACATGCAAAGCCTTGATGGACAAGGAAACTCAAGTAATTCATATACTTGGCTATGAGAAAATTAAACTTCGAACAACTGCGTAGCATGTTCCCAACATGGTTAAATTTTTTTCGCCATACGTAGTAGGAATATGAACACGATGAGAATAGTAAATGCACTGGTGCTTCTTCCAATATCAAAGCAGCCCAATAAATAGTTGTCCATCACTCTTAATATTTCCTTCGACCAGATCGAAGGCATTTAGTACTGGATTTTTGGATCTCCACATATGTATATAGCCGTTGTTTCTTACATCGTGGTTGGAATTCTCTGCGCATAACTCATGTTGCTTTGCTTGTCGTCAAAACTTGGCCTTGGGCCACGAAGCAGATTGAAAACTCGTCTTGGTAGATGCGTAATCCTGCCGAGTCCAGAAGGCTACGCATTCGTGCTGCAGGGGTCGAATGGTTACGAAATGGTTCATCTCCGTGTTTATCACTTTCACAAGAGTTCACATCAACATCGCACTATTGATTCACGCAATCACGTCCTAAATGCACTGATCACTAATAGCACGTCATTCGATGTCATGCATGTCACTGGCACACAAGAGTCTCGTCCGCGGCTGGGCGCAAACTTTAGTCCACCGTCGATCGAGTCCGCATTGTCAATCTTGAAAAACCGAGAGTCAATGCCATCACGCAGGGCGCTCATATGTGATCACTTTGCGGGTGGGTCGGCTCGGACGCTGAGCAGCTGGTGGGCCTCTCTGGTCTGATTATCGAGTTTGGCACTGGCCTTGGTCGTGCGCCTCTCGCTCTTTTCTCGCCTGAGGAAGTCCGGATCGTTCCAGAACTGCACCTCGCCATCGGCCCACAGCACGAACACCAAGTTGGTCAGCATGAACACAGCACAGATAATCCAAAAGACGAGCCGCCACTCGGACAGCGTCTGGTGGGGCGTCAGCAGACCCACGATCAGAGGACAGGCGATGCCCGCTAGCGAGCCCAGACCGTTCGTCAGCGCCATCAGGCTGCCCGAGTAGTTGGGACTGCAAAAAATATAACAATTGTCATCAAATCGCATTCCCAAAGACATTTGGAAGAGAAAAGGTCTCTGCGAGGAGTGCAATGAAGGTTTCAACTTATAAATTTTGAACGGAAAATTCCAATGCAATTTTAAAACTTGTCACAGAGCTCCATTTATGGAATCTCGATGAACCTCTTCCAAAAGTTTCGCAGTCTTTCTTCAGCGGTTGCTGAGGGGTCGATGGTTGGTTTGATTTTCGGCTGGCTTGTCGAAGGTGCCAACCCAATTTTAATCAGAGTTCATTTCAAAATTGGATTGAGTAATGAAAACACTCCTAGTGGAAATAAGTAGCTCGTGATCATTTACGGACACGTTTCTGACTGAACTATGGTCATATGCTTCCACCAGTGATCGATGAAGTCATAGTTTGTCATAGCATCTCGGCATACTCGTTCGTAGATATTCGTGTTGGGGATGAAGAGCTTCATCGCCGATTTTGAGAATTTCCTCCATTAAAACTTCGCGGAATAAGCGCGCTTGTAAGGGTTCGACTGGTATAGGCCCCGCTGATTACAATTTTCCATCGCCATGTACGAGGGGCTTTTGTATTACCTTATGAACAAGTATAGAGACCTAAGACTTTCTTAGGTCATAGGTGGTCATATATAACAACCGTTCAGTCGGGAGTATTTTCATTCATGACCATGAGACCTTTTTTTTTTTAGGAACTGTTTCCAGTAGAATCTCCTACGTTGAGATCATTTTATTGCAAAACAGACCCTTGCGGTGTAACAAAACGACGGAAGTTGCGCGAAAACCCGCCAGCAGAAAATGACAAGAAATACGGAAGATTCCAGGGTTTTCCCTGTTGAATTTAGAAATCCCTGATGGTTGCGCAGTCCCTCGAAAAGCCCCTCGCGAGGTCTAAGCTAGGTTGAGGGTGTGCATTGCAATAAAGGTATCAAGCAGACCTACCTCAGATCGAGCCCGTTGACCTTCATGCTGGGCAATGCTGCACCCATAGTGGTCATGCCCAGAGCCATCATTGCGACGACGAGCCGCCTATCGCAGCCAGCATACGAGGCTGCGACGATGAACAAGGCTGGCCCAACCGAGGCGAGCGAGTTGCCGAGTTTGCGGACGTTGGTCGTGCTGAGACGGCCGCTGGCCAGCAGCCAATCCGTCAGCCAGGAACTTGTTATGCCACCCAGCCACATGCACAGATACGGCAAGGACGATAGGTAGCCGTTGTTCTCCACGTCAAAGCGAAGCACGCTGCTCATGTACTTGGGCAGGTCGCTAACCTGTTGTCGCGAAAATTCCAATTATTTCAAGTACTCTTGTTTTTGATCTCGCAGGTTAGTTCCAAATCCAAAAGTATGAGTTGAGTGGTACGCGGGCATCAATTTCGTCCCTTTGACAAATCACTTGCCTGTGATATGTCCGATTCTTGTTCCAGATTATAAAAATTTTGGAACGCGGTCTGAATAGCTCGAGACAGTGTGACCAAAGCTACAGGCCTCCTTTCTAGTTTGGCTCAGTATCACACTAGTACTGTGCTAGAATTGCCGTACCAGTACGGTCGACATGCGGTCTAGTTCTGTCTAATTCGGTCGAATTGTGTCTGCTTTGGTCTAGTCCGGTCTACTTCCATACATAGTTTGGTCTAATCAAGTCTAGTTCGCCTAATTTTGTCCAATTCGGTATAGTTTGCTTCATTGATTCTAATTCGGTCCAGTGCGGTTTCGGTCGATTTTTAATTCTAGTCCGTTCAAATTCGGTCCTGCTCCGCTTAATTCAGTCCAGTTCGGTCTAGTTTAGACTGGCTTGGCCTAATTTAGTTAATAAGTTCGATCTAGTTAGGTCTAATTCGGTCCAATTTGGTCTAGTTTGACCTGATTCAGTTGAAAGTGGCCTGTTTTGATCTGGTCTGTGTAAAATATATTACGTGGTCATGTGAGTTATGGATGGGACTGACCGATCAATTCACTGATTGACAATATGCCATTTTTCCGAACTTCATAAGAAACCTCTTTTCAATTTCATCAATCGATCACTACCCATCATGTTACCAGTATCATTTTTGAGTTGCAAAAGCATTGCATGAGCCTATGATTCATAGAGATTATTGACAAATCGAATGATTGGTAGCAAGAAAGGCATAATAAATTCGTTAGAAGGAAAATTTCACCATACTTTGTTCAGTTCTATCGAGTGTAGTCCCAGTAGAACGAGCAGGAACCTTGACTTATGTGAGATATGACATATTCTCTCCGAAACCATCAGTAACAACTCACTGAACTTCAGTGAGTAGTTTCAGTGAGTATCCACTGAAGTCACACTGAAACGTCAGTGACCTTGGGTGGTCGGACGAGTCCCCATCACTGAAGTTTCAGTGCGACTTCAGTGGATACTCACTGAAACTACTCACTGAAGTCTTCAGTCAGAATTGATCCCAGACTAACTGAAATTCAGTGAGTTCTCACTGATGGTTTCGGAGAGAGTATACTTACCAGAGTGAGGAATCCCCAGGCGTGTCCGATCATGGCAGCGACGAGAGCCCACACCGGTGCCGAGGCGAGCACGTGCCTCCAGGGTACCCGAGGTGGCCTCGCGTGCTTGTGTCCGCTGAGCTGCTCGTGCAGGTACTTGGCCTCCGCAGCCGATATGAACGGGTGCTGCTCGGGTGAGTTGTAGCAGAGGATGCACCAGAGCAGGTACCAGGCAAGACCCAGACCACCGAAGAAGTAGAACACGACGGGCCAGCCCCAGGGGCAGTAGCGCAACAGCAGTCCGCTCGTCAGGGTGGCGAACACCGTGCCCAGGGGCGCCCCGGCAAAGACGAGCGAGCCCGCCCTGGCCCGCTCTTGCTGGGGCACCCACTGGGCCAACATCACGTTCAAGGCAGGGTAGGCCGCGCCCTGGGCCAGACCGACGAGCGCACGCAATGCAAAGAGGGCGTAAGCCCCGCCGTGACCAACACCCCAAGGCGTCAGCAAGGTCAACAGCGAGTTCACGGCGATGCCCAGGCCCAGGGTGTGCTTGCCCCCGAAGCGCTCGGCCACCATGCCACCTGGAATGTGGCTCACCACGTAGCCCCAGTAGAACGACGACAGGATCAGACCCTACAAGGAGAAAAAAAATCTATAGTCCAGGTTCCCGTCTTGTGGCAAGGGTCGCAATATGATTTCAAGATTCGATTGGACACGGCTCGAAGTTGATTCACTTCAATCGGTACGCTCGAGCAACCTCGCTCAGTTACTTAACTCGATCTGTGTTTGCTCGGGCGGGTTGCAACATTGATCCTGAGTCGGGACTATTACACTGGACACCAAAATGTTGGGTCTGGAATGTCCATCATTGGAAGATATGATTTTGTCATGTTTTTTTTTGACGTAGAAACCGAATCCGTACTCAGTTTAGCCCCTACGCGTCAGAATTTGTTTACAATCGCCAAAATCTGATTTTCCAAAAACACTGTTTTTCGAATTTTTTTTTCAATTTTTGAAGTTGATGATTATTTAGCCAGGGAGTATTTACCATTCGGTCAAAATACAGATTAAGATAGATTTTTACACGTTTTTTGACTCGCTAAAGACGGCCCCGGTTGTTATAGAACGCTACAATGTAACCATGAAGCCTCATAAGATAATTAGTCCACCAAGTATCTAGGGGAGTCCAATTTTGTCATAAATTCTCAAATAATCATAAAACAGGCTAGGATGGACCAATTTGATTGTTCGAGGTCGCATTTTGTTTGTTTTATCATATACTTTGAGGGAAAAAATTATCTGGTACCCGTAGATAATGTATTTTGATGCCACGAATTTTTTGTTGAAACACATGTTTCTGCAGTTAATTTTGCTGTATTAAAATCATGAAAAGAAAAATATTCTCTTGCACAGGGTATGCAAACATGGTTTCCCGACGCAAAACGACTATCTGAACATGGTCCCGTAGCCAGTTCTAAGATACCACTTCAGAATTTTTTACTAGAGGTGAGGAACCTGTTGTTGCTGGAATTTTTTTGGCCTATAGACAAAAATCCTGATTTATCTGCTCAAAACGAACCACGGAACCGTCTTTAGACAATTATTTTGCGTCGGAAAAATCATGTTTGGGTACCCCGTACAAGGGCAAATTTTTTTCCTCGTGATTTAAACACAGCAAAAATTATTGCAAAAACAGGTGTTTTAAAAAAAATTCGTGATGTCAAACCACACTCTCTACGGGTACCGGACAATTGTTTCCCCTAAAGTTTATAGCAAAAAAAGGGAAGTGCGACCAAATGCAAGCACTCAAATCGGTTCATCCCAGCCTGTTTTATGATTTTTTGAAAACTTATTGAAAAATTGGACTTTTTTCCCCAGATTCTAGGTGGACTAATTAGCTTATACGGCTTCACGGTTGCATTGTAGGGTTCTAAAACTGCCGGGATCATCTTCAGCGGGTCAAAATACGTGAGTAAACATATCTTGATATGCATTTTGACCAAACAATATTCCCTGGCTAAATAATCATCAACTTCGAAAGTTGAAAAAAAATTCGAGAAAGTGTTTTTTGGATGATCAGTTTTTTGCGATTACAAAAAAATCCTGACATGTAGGGAAGAAACTGAGCACGGATTCGGTTTCTACGTCGAAAAATACATGAGAAAATCATATTCTCCCAAGTTGGACATTCCAGACCCAACATTTTGTTGTCCAGTGTTATCATTATGGAGTAGTTTGATTTTATTCCCTTCAATGTCCATTTCAAAAAACACAACTCTTTCTCGAATTTAATGGTCGGAATGGGTAATGAAACATCTATTATGAATCACCATGCATCGGCATTCGTATTCACTTTTTCCAATAGCTTGAGGGTCCTTACTCCAACATGACATCCCATCTTAAAAAATCTTAATAGCTGCTTCATCTACGTGTCAGATACTGAGCACCCGAGCGTAGCGGTTTTCAAAAGTTCTCGGACCAATCTGCTGGTCAAGTATTGTCCAGCCTCTGACCGGCTCTTGCCCACTTTGGGTTGTCAAAAATGAATGTTACAATTCACGAAAGATTATACCTCGGATTGATCCAGTTAGGGATTGTTGTACATAGCTAATTTGTCGAAACTTGATGGGAATCTGAAATAGCGGCGAATTTGTCGAGAAAAACGTCCGCATATTGCATGTGTATATTGAGTTCCAGGACGTGACAGATGCCTAAAATCTCCTACGAATACTCAAACTTCCTCGCAAACTCTTCTCTTTGTTCAGTCATGATTTCTGATGATTGAGCACAAACGCAATTGAAAAAGTTTCACAAACATTGTGCTATTCAAAGCGCTGGCCTCGTTTCGTACATGCTTCTTCTTCTCTATACTGGCATCCCAGGTAGGGTTTCTGAAATGCGTTTCCATCCTTTGTCGAATGGGGTCGGGATCCGAGTATTCTTGTCTAATTTGTGTCAATTTTGAGCGTGTAATAACAATGAGAATCTATCATTCGGTGTATATTAATTTTTAACGACCCAGCAGTAAATTATGCTTGTGACGCAGCAACACGAAAAATAAAATGATGAACGCTGGAGAGTCGCAAGTGATATTGGAGATAGCGCGCTATCTCGTGCCGAAGACCTCGAGAAGCGTTATCGCGGACGCTGCATCGATTGCCTGCAAGTCTTGCAGAGATACATTGCGTATCTAATATCTGTGTATAGGTGATGCATCACGTTTCACAACAGCATGACTGTATGTGATGGGCATGCAAACTATGCCAGATATTTTCCTATATTATATAATGTCAATGACCGAACATTATGGAAACGATATTCAATTCATCTAATGGACTATGGGTGACATTTTGAATGTTCAAAAAGAACCGAGCTTGGTCCATTCTTGTCCAAGGTCTGATAGAAAAAATAACCATTCTTCGAAACCAGCATCCCGAGTAAATACATGACGATTTATGATTTTCCCCCAAGTAAGAACTTTTGGGTCGTCACGAATCTCGATCCTGATGGAGGAAGAAAAATAGCACGTATGCATCTACTTTCAGTGAGTTATCTTAGCCCTTTACACCCTTTACATTTTTGGTTCCATTGCAATTGGGGCACCTAGAATCTCCCTCGACTCTCCATTCTTCGCCAACCAAGCACCCATATGCTTATTAACGGGGACTCTCTGAGGCGTTTTTTGGGGGTTCAACACAACTATTTCGTGGTTTTGATAATTGCTCGTTGTTGCCCAAAATTAGAGCTTCAATTTGAGACCGGCTTCGTCCCTCTCTATCAGTCGAATTCGTGGCGATCTGGGCATTTTTGTGATGTGTAGGTGGGAAGAGTGGGGGGAGGGGGTGAAATCGGGCTACTTTGAGGGCTCGTAACTCAAAAACGCAGCCGGACCAAAATTCGGGACTTGGACCAGCATTTTGAGCGTATTCCGGCCTTCCACGAGCATATTTTGGTCCAATTCCACGGGCCAGGTTCACAGGGGTCGAATTCAGCTATTGTGAATCTAACGCTGTGAACCGCTAAAGCTCAGGTGCCAAATCCTCTTTCGTGCAAAGAGTGGGCTTTAGTATATTATGTGTTTAGTGCCAAAAAATCTTTCTTTGTTCTTCGCGAAACCTTTGTTTGTTTTCGTGAACACCAAAGTTCTTGGCACGAGACACATATGCTGTTTTACACAGCGAGACGCGGAAATGCGCGAGAAAGCATGGAAACACGCAGTTTCCGCGTCGAGTCGTATAAATTCTTTTTATCATATTTGCAACAGGATTGAATTTTCCACAAGGATGGTGGCACTCTAAGATACGAGATATTGATAAATTTTGGCAAATTCACTGGCGCTGATAGTAGTTTGAGTGTTGAAGGATTTGGAATAGCTATTGACGAGGCTAACGACCCGGCCAGAACTGCCCCGCGCCAAAAAATGATCGCACGGTTGCTATCTCGCACAGAGCTCATTTTGTGCAATGTCTCGTGAGCACTAATAAAAGACAAGCGTAGAAATAAAACGCAACGCACAACGATGTATATGCCGGACTGGACGCTCCAGTTACACTCGATGTGGCGCTCGATTTTCACTATAGTTGAGTGGCGGAGGTCGCACGATAATCCAGTATTATAGCAGATCGGGCGAGTCTTGCGGCTTGTATAAAGTGTAGTGATGTGTCGCGCAGGTCTAATTTTGGATCTTGGATGATTCTATACATATAGAAAGAGAGTTGGTGCAAGCGCCGTGGAAGGCCGACGAGCTGAGTCACGCGATGCATAGATTGAGACAGTCTTTTTCCCGATGCACTTCACGATTCACATGTCGATCTCACGGCTGACGCACATGGGGCGCCGACACATCAGAAGCTGCAGAGCAACTTTTCTGCGGCTCGTCTCGCGCAGGTGATGCGATTCCGGTTATCCGGACCACGACCCGAGCACGCACGGCACGCGTAACACGGTTGACGAGTGCGCGACGCGGCCAACCCGGCACGTGCGGCGCCCACGGGCATGGTTCTGATTTGACCACTGTTGATTCTGAGGAAAGTTTTTGTCTCTTCAATTTTTGTGAGTTACTTGTACCTCGCATGATCCCACCTTGAGTAAACGCTCATAGAATTTAACGCGTCACTGTCCCCGGCGCATCAAGTGTAATAAATGAGTCCCTTTGAAAGAATTTAAAAATAAAAAGCCCATTTTTAAGCAGGAGTTGTAGTGAGTTCTAGCCTTCATCTCGTCAGCCATCAGTGAAAGCCATGCCAAGCTAAAATAGTACACACCAAATCTCTCGTCCCTTTTCTTATTGTCCTTCATTCGATTTCAATCGCCATCATTTCAACATTCGATTCTGGATCGGTCCCACGAGATAGTCATTATTACGAAGTTTAGTGATACCTAATATCTTGCCATAACCTCTCTTTTTTATTTGCTCGAGCCTACCCCTCACCCTCCCTCTTGAAAATGCATTGAACGGGCTCAGAACGCGCGAATAGGCGGAAACGAGATGCAAAGGTACGTCTCATTGAGGATTCAGAGGGAGCCAATGCACAACGACGATGTCGCAAAGAATCCGCGTATTTGTGAGAACGGACCTTTTTCTAGATGGAGACCTAGATTGGATTTTGCGAAATCGGATGAGTAGACAATGAGATATTCTGGAGACGGGAAAAATGAGCTAGCCGAGAGGAGTGATTGAGTCGTGGCTAGCGAATGTTTTGTTTTCTCACCTGGGTGGGCTCGTCCCAGTCGTAAAGCAGGTCTGGATCGTGGTGCTGTCTGGTAGAAAAGTTGGAGCTCGCCGTGTCACCGGATTCGGGGTCGTCGACCACCACGGGGCAAGTGTCGTCGGCGAGCTCGGGCCGGTGGGCCTCCGCGGGCTGCCTCACCATCTCGGTTATGGCTATGGACAGGCACACCCTCACCGTGTAAGCGCAAAATAGCGACATAAAGGTCATTATTACACAGATCCATCGCTGCGACAGTGCCGTACCTGTTGAACAAAAATGACAATTTGTTTACTCGGGTGCGATTGCATCACTATCGTTGCGTAAGATATTTTTCACGACGACAATGATGTGCCTGCTCGGGCAATGCAGGATTCGCATATGCGCCTCCACTAGCAGATGTTTTGAGCTCTCGAAAGTTGCCCGAATAAACGAGAGAAAAGCACGTGCTGCGCGAAATTGCGATCAGCAAGAGTGTCGAGAGGCACGTGTCGAGTGTAATTCCGCGCGTTTCGCGTCGGTAGGTGCAATCGTTATTTTAATTTTTGTGCAGATCTGAATTTATTATCACGAGAGTGAGTGACATTGTCGACAGTCTATACGAGGGCGTGCAGATCTTGCGATTTATCGAGCGGAGACCTCCGATAGTCGGCCGCGTTGCCGCGAGGCGACGATAAGAGCTATTGGCATGATCAAATATTTGCCCACTGTTCTGCAAAGGAAACGTTTCGGGTCACCTTAAAATCACGATACGTTCATCTCAAGATTCTACACCTGCAAATAGTCATCTCTGAAATTACTTTGGGCACGAGCGAGTGATTTTGCGAGATGAAAGGGTATACAAGTTGTGGCAAATTTTCTGCAAAATGTTCCATCATCATTCGCATCCTCGCTGACTTTAGTTTTGATTTGTCCGAGGATTTCAATTTATCCTCGATTGGGAACAAAAGTACTATCAATTACGTAATGTTGAGTGGGGAAGGGGGAGAGGGTTAACCAATTTCTCAAGCTTTGTCATCGATTCCAAGAATCTTGCAAGGGGACGGAGGTCTATAGACCCATATGCAATTTCTCGGCATGGTTCATAGATTGCAACTGAGGGATATAGAATCCAAACAAACGATTCTTCGACAGGTTCCATGTAACGGCTGAAATCGAGGTCGGGCCCTATGTGCGGTGGGTCCGACCGTTCGGGCCCATTGAACCCATACGCGGCCGGTGGGTCCTGTAGGACCCATGGACAGTATGTTGGATTTCCTAGACCTGAATCAATATTTCAAGCCTCTCAAGGTTGCATCATCTTGTTCCAGGCCATACCTGAATGTTTTGTATGGTTATTGAGGTCTATCAACAATCTCCAACGTTCCCGACCACTTTCAATACATCGTTCGGACAAATTTTCAAATTGGTTAAAATGACTCGTCACTGCACGAACTCTATTTCACGTTCCCAAAGTTTTCGATCGGGTTTGAGTCTACAGAGTTTTTCAGTGGTGTGGATACCAGCCTTTTGTCCAATAATGCACCCCTAGAATATTCATACATAACCAAAAGTGTGAGAAATCTCATTATGATGCTCTGGATGAACCGTTTAGTCAATGACGTTCCCGAATGTCTTAAGAGATCTTACGTGCATTGTGCCTAATCGGAACCATCAAGGAAGTAAATCACGTCAAGAAACAAAATATCTACCCGTTTTTAGATGGTCTCGCTTTCTACGGGTCAATAGAATTTGAACGCGTGGGCCCCACCGGTGGCACCCATCGCAGAGAAGGTGTTGATAACAATTTTGTCTTCATGACCCCCACCTCGGCACCTCTGCACCAACCATGATATTCAAGATAAATTAGGATCGCAGCAATATTTTCATATTTAGATTTTGACAAAAGTTAACCTTGTGCCGAATTTTTCGAACAGCAATTGAGCGTAAAGCTCGAACAATATGGTCGCACCCTTGACGGTCAACAAAAAGTCATCCGGTTGTTGGGTCCTGATGCCCAGTCGCAAGCGTAATCGCGTGGTGAAATTATTTTACTCTGAGAGAAATGCTCAGTGTGCGCAATTCTCGAGAACTGTTTTGATATGCAGTCATCAGCTTCAGCACTGTTTGATTGTCGAGGCTCAAATATAAAAGTTTGTGAAATTCCTATTGATATAAGTTTATCTTTCTGAATGAGCTATGAAAATGTAATTCAGTTGATTCATTTATTTGAGTAATATTAACAAGGATTTGACTTGATCAACATCATAACAGGATAATTGTTCAACCAATCAGGTTCCAATGAGAATTTTAATTTATCATCACTTCTATTGAAATACATCAATACTTCGATGAATATATACGTGATGAACTCGACAGTATTTTGATCACGATTATGAGGCGCTACTCTGAAAATTTATGTATGCGGTTCAAAAGTATGATGCCTTGGATTTCTAATGATTTATGTTGTAGATGGTTCGTGGCGTCAGGCTTTTTTCTTCGATAAGGATTAATGAAATATGTTGATTGTACGACAATATCAACTTGGAACTACTTCTGGGTGGGATTTCCAGGTTATCAGAGACGACAAAATTGGGGGAAAACCCAGGCGAATTTTGTGCGAAGGTAGACCTCAGAGTGATTGAGCAGCATCTGGCGAGAGATACGCGCTTGCAGGCATGAATTAATTATTGAGAAATACTCATTTCTCCAGACCCGACCAAGTGTCAACGATCGAAGCCAGGCGCTGCGAGCAGCCGATTAATAATTTGAATATGAATGAATGTGACGGCTGTGTGTACCCAGTGAGAGTTCAGCCGGGGCGTTCGCGGTGACGACGAAGAAAATTATTGCGAGAAAGAGTCGCTCGGAGATAACATTGTTTCCATCGGAGGTTCTTTGAGCAGTTATGACATGCACGGAGTAACCGGATCGACGGGCCTGGCACGCGGAACCGTACGAAATTTTGACGAAACGGAGCGTCTGCCACGACGCACGTGTTGGCCGGTTTGGCGCGCGTGGCCGACAAATGGCACGAGATGCATGTATAAATATACTCACAGCAGAGCTTCCACCGATCGGACATGTCGGCGATGTGTTTGGTCGACGGGGACGACCGCGAGGCCCGATGTGGTCGATCCTCTATGCCCAAGTGAGGTCCCTCGACGACCCGTCGGCAATTTTCGAAATGAGCGAACCACTAGTGCTTTTGGGATGAATCTTCATGGTCGTCAGCTGCAGCCGATGAGTCGGTGTTGCTGGTGGTGGCGGCGCTGTCGGTGGCTCCTCTTTCGCGCGCGCATAATTAGCACTGCGGGAATCGTTTGAAAGACGCGATGTTGGACGCGCGGTTGTCTGATACCCACTGCTGCCCGCGGAAGCCACATAATGGGAAGCGCGTTTGAGTGCGCTCGTGGTGGCGGTGGTGGTGGTGGTGGCGGCAGATAGCTGTTGCTGATGATGTTGGCGTTGCCGTGGCCCTCTCTCTTTATATCGGCTCCTTGAATTCGAGGCCCCCTGAGAGCAACGATTCAGAGCTGTTTTTTGCGGATTACAGGCGCCGCCGTCACTGCACCTCAGCAGCAGCAGCAAATCAAATATTTGCCACAGCGATCGTGCAAAAAGATAGCAACCGATTCCAAATGGAAAAAAGTCGATCGGCGAGTGCATTCGTGGCGGGGCCAGAGAACTTGCACCGTCTACGGCATCCGCATCAAAGACTTACCGATCGGATCATTCGCGGCTCAGCGAGTCAGGCCAATTGCATGGCTCACGTGCGATGATTACGCGAGACGGAAGCCTATCCGCCGCGCGATTACTCATCGCTATAAGTGCAGTTGGTGCCAATGCGCGCGGTAGCCGCAACTGAATCAAGCGCTGTTTACTTGCATGCGCGCATTCGCCTACATACTACGAGAGAGTGTATAATCACCGATTGTGCGTATGCTGACGATAACGCGTCAGAGTTAGCGATAAGCGGCCAGTCGTACGCTCATTCACAGCGAAAACGCAAATTGGACTCTGGAGCCACTCCTCGAAAATACGGTGCGGTGATAGCGATTGTCCCGCGGGCATAGCCGGACTCTAATGTGCACCCGTCTGGCGATTGGCCCTTCGAATTTCCCATAAGACAATCGGAAATGCAAAAAATCTCATGGCACCTTGGAAAGATACACCGTCACCGGCCGAAACACGAAAATCTAATAGATTAGCCTATTGTGTGTGGGAGACCGGAAATCCAAGTCAATTACAAAATGATCCCATTTTGAGGTACATTTTAAGAACCTTCGGCAAAGCTTTCGAGACTCCAGATTCCGCGTATTTAGATGAACTCTGAGAAAACTCACAATAATCTACTTAATCAAATCAGGTACCACCACGAAAATCCGAAGGAAAGGCTTCCCAAATGATTCCTGGAAACACCCTGGGTAATATCCAAAACGATCTTGACTGTGTATTGGCAAATGTGACCGAACGAACCTGATGCGACCTGGTGGGACTTGGAGGGAACGGATATTGACAATTCTTGGGGATATTATCATTCTGAATAGCAGTGCTAGCTGCATCGGTATGATAGGGCCTGCGTTGCCCTCACTCCTGAAAATCAGTCCTGAGAAAATGGACAAAGCTATATGATTCTGGCAAATCTTTATTTAAATTTCAGCAAAATGATTTTTAATAACTTTAAAACTGATCGGAACTGGTTTGCCGTACGTTAACAAAGTTGTGAGTAGTTTCATTTTTCTTCAAACTTATTGTGATTCTTGAAACACAGTCTGAATTGCTGTTGCTCTATGCCAACCAGCAATCTTATGGCGGTATTATACCGCTCGACATCAAACTTTTCTAAAGCAAGAAATCTAGTGAATGGTGAAAATCTTTCGAAGAAGTGAGCTAAACTAATGATGTTGTCGTAAAAATATTATAAGATATATGTATATTGAACCAGAAAAAGAGGCTAAAGATGTAATCGCGAAATAGACATTCCGAAATCGCGAGGCCGAAGTGAGGGAGCTGACAGTACTGAGCAATAACTTCTGTGAAAACGCAGCCGGTAAGTATTGAGAGGGTCTTCGATGTCCTGCGGAGCACGGAATTCCGTCAGGTTGTCGAATCTTGGATCGGTTGAGTATTGTATTGGCAGGGCAGCCCCGATGAGCTATACGCGGAAGCGGTATTAGAAAGCGCGGCAAAGACGAGAACTGATTTGCGTGCAGCCCTCCGACTGGCGGCAGTTTTGAAGTTTCCAGAACCATTCATTGGTGAAGTTTGTTCTCGAGGCCCGGCTAGAAAAAGTTACAAGCATGACCGAAGTATTGTACCCAACCCGAAAACAGTCACTCGTACGAAACTTCCTTTTAAGTTTCCCCTTTGAGAGATCCCAGTAAACTGTCATGATGTTAATTATGCGTGTAAAAAAACCAGTAATAAGTGTAAGCTCCCTGCCCTCCTCCTGCTCCGCATCGCGAAAATCGAAAGCATTTTTCAGATATACTGAAGTGAGTGCGATTCTTCAGATATAATGAATGAGTATTCAGATATAATGAACGCTTCTTGTTTCATCACAGGTTCACTATTTTGGTGGGAATAAAAAATTTCCTGACTTCAAATATCAAAAATAACAGAAGAATCGTCGAGAATAAGTTTTTCAATCTATTCGAGATACTATTCGCGAATCCTCAATTTTTCCCAGTAATATACCCCGATTAGATAGGCGATTCTCCCGATTAAATATATAGAAGGCGTATGAGAAAAACTCTCACCAAGTTATCAGGAAGCTTTGGCCGATGATTCGACCGATGGAGTTTTAGACCATCTCCAAAGACCCTGCTCAAGACTACATCGTTTTCTACGTCTCAAATGCAAAAAAAAAGAAGTTGCCCTATGATATTTGCGAAGATTTTGTGGAGCTCACGGAAGCTATGGAAACATGTTCAAAAAGCACCAAAACCTTTTCAACTTTTAGAAAAAAAATATGCAAGACTCTCAAAACCGAATGCGTTCAGTCCACACGACAATACATAAAGTCACTTTGTTTTGATTTTTAACCCATTTTCAAATGGATGCTTTCCCGACGCATCTGGATCTTTTTCCATCTAAATGAACTAGTTTTTTTCGTCTCAAAAAACCCTACAATTTGCGTTTTTGCCCGTCCAAATCGAATAATTTTGGCCTAGCCCTTGCAATTTTCTACAAAATGACCCCTTGACAATGTTTTTTTGATGCAACTGAACCAGAAATCCAGCTATTTTAAGGCAGAAAGAGATCACCACTACCCAAATGGCAAGCCTCGGCCACTTCATGTAACCCTGAAAGCCTGTCAGTTGGGGTACTTTCGGCACTTCGAGTTTTCCCTGCCTTAGAATAGCTAGATCTCTGGTTCAGTTCCATCTAAAAGACTTTGTCAAGGGGTCATTTTGTAGGGAATTGCAAGGGCTATCAATTGAGAATACTCCCGAAGCAGTACAGATGTGCGCATGCGCAGGAAGAGAGCGTCAACCGCTTCAAAAATCACACAAAAATCCTGAAAAATGAGGGTGTTTGTAAAATTCATAGGTCCAATGGAAGGCCGAAACACAGCGCGAAATTTTTACCACATGTTTGGGACACTTGAAAGAACTTCTGTGTCAAGTTCCAAGTCGATTGGTGGAGGGCGATAGATTTGGCGAGCTTGACAAATTCGTCATTCTTCGATAACTCACCATCTTCTAATGGACGTAACTCGGGCCACAATTATCCGATTTAGGCATACAGAAACGTAAATTGTAGGGTTCTCCGAGACAAACGAAACTAGTTAAGTTAGATGAAAAAAGATCCAGATGCGTCGGGAAAGCATCCATTTGAAAATGGGCTAAAAATCGAAAAAAGTGACTTTATGTATTGTTGTGTAGACTGAACGCATTCGGTTTTGAGAGTCTTGCATATTTCTTTTCTAAAAGTTGACGTCAAAACGAAGAAAATGCGACCTCGCACGCCTCGCTACGATGTTTCTGGTCAAAATGGCGATTTTTTTAGAAAACGCTAAAGAAGGCCTTTTTTCAAACTTCGAAAAATTCTAGCGGGCGTAAAAAATTTTTCAGGGGGCTGAAACTCTGGGAAAGTACTATTTTTGGTGCATACTTCCATGTAAAAAATTGGCGAAAAGATCCGCTGGGGTCGTGCGCACGGATTTGCCGAAATATAACCCATATATTTTTCGACATAGAATCCAAATCTGTTATTTTATATCTGATTTTTTTTAAATCGCAAATAACTAATTTTCCAAAAACACTGCTTTTTGGTTTTTTTTTTTTTCAATTTTCCAAGTTGAAGATTAGAATAGAATAGAATAGATTTATTCAACTATCGACTCTTTGTCCAGTGTACTCGAGGCTACGTGCATACATATAATTTACAAATGTAATACTACACCATTCGTCAGAGTCAAAGACTCTATAGATTTCATTATCCAAACATAAAAGTATAAATATAGATGAGAATTGAAATTTAATAAAATAATGTGAAAAATATAGTAATGAACTAATAATAAAAGACCTGCTAGAGTTTACAGAACGAGAGAGCTTCGTCCCAACTGTGATTGCGAGACCCGCTCGCGAGACACTACTCCGTATCACAAAATCATTGCCAATGATTAGAAGATATATTACATTCAAGCCTCATGGCTCCTTATTGGTAATAACTAATGAGATTTCGATCAGGCCATTCTGCTCAGGCAATGTAACAAAAATTTATACCATTAATGTCCCACCTAACAAGTCACCTATGACGAACCTTCAAATACCCGTTGCCAACAGATGCAAAAATAACCTTGGTTTGAATGAAGGGTGAGTGTAATTGCTTCTCAGATCTTCCCGAGGATCTTCCGGCAGCTTATTCCATTCCATTATGCTCGCAACTAAAAACGAATTCCTGTATGCGGTCGTAGACCACTTTGGCACAACAAGATTTAGCGAGGAAACCCTTTTTGACCCTACTTTATCTACGGCTTTGAACTCAAGTTTCGATCTTAGGTACTCGGGTACTGATAATCCCAACACATGGGCCAATAAACACACACTGAGATAGATTCGATGGACTGCGTAAGGCATTATCTGAAATTCATTGTACCAAGGCGTGATGTGTTCAAACTTTTTACACGATGCGATGAATCGGATAGCCGCATTTTTGCACCTAGAGGGCTTAGCAACCAGTTCTTTGGACAGGTCTAGAAATATCCCCTGACAGTATTCAAGATGAGGAAGTACCAGAGTTTTGACCAATTGATGCTTAGTGCACCTAGGCATACACTCGCTACATTTCCGGAGTTTACTGAGCGCGGCAAAGCAATTCTTGGTTATAATTCCGCATTGATTGCGCATATACAGACAGCTATCGAGAGTAACCCCTAGAATCTTGATCTTGTCGCAATACTCTATGATTTGATCCCCCATCTTAATTGGGG
This sequence comes from Eretmocerus hayati, assembly GCA_029851415.1. Lineage (NCBI taxonomy): Eukaryota > Metazoa > Arthropoda > Insecta > Hymenoptera > Aphelinidae > Eretmocerus > Eretmocerus hayati. Next base: position 190,510,911 of record CM056742.1, on the reverse strand, counting down.
GGATGTCCATCTCGTTCAACCTGTTGATGACGTAGCGAGATCCAAACCACTTAGCTTTCGTCTTGGCACGTTTCAATATTAGACCATTCTGCAAGGCCCACATCTCGAAACGATCAAGATCCTCATTAACAACCTCAACTATACGGTCAACCTCATTGATGCTCCCATGAAAATAGATGGTGGTGTCATCTGCATAGAAATGAGACACACAATGACGGCCCACCAATGCCGAATCATGAGCAAAGATTGAATGGAAAGGTGGGCCTGCCTTTGACCCTTGTGGAACCCCTGCATGTCGAATAAGTGGAGGTAACCGCGATCCATTCGACAACCATACAACTTGCGTCCTATCCGTCAAAAAAGATTTCACCCAATCACACGCAGAATCAGAGAACCCGTAAGCTCTCAACTTCGCGACGAAGAAAGATATATCTACCATGTCAAATGCGCAGGTAAAGTCCAGCCCCACCATGAGCGTAACTTTTTCTTGATCTATCCCCTCTCGAATGCCATCCACTATCTTGATCAGCGCAGTGTGCGTGCTATGATTCTTGCGGAAACCAGATTGTAGAGGGTTGAGGGTTGATTATTTAGTTAGGGAGTACCATTACGACAACATTTCAAGATACGTTTTCCTACGCATTTTGATCTGCAGAACACGATCCCGGTAATTTCAGAAGGCTATAACTGTACAGCCGTATAAGCGAATTAGTCCACCTAAGATCTGGGAAAAAGTCTGATTTTATAATAGGTTGTAAAATAATCATGAAACTGGCCAGGATAGACCAATTTGAACGTTTGAGGTCGCATTTCCCTTGTTCTGTTATATACTTTGAGGAAAAAATTGTCCGGTACTCGTTAGAATGTGTGGCTTGATGCCACGATTTATTTTTTGGAAACACCCGTATGATTTTTTGACCAAAAAATACCATCTAAATACGGACCCATAGCCCATTTCAAACTCCTACGTCAGGATATTTCGCTGCACTACAAAAAGACATCCTTAGTCTCAGATTGATTTCGTATCTATCCTTACAAGGGGGATCCACGAAGTGCGGGTCACCAAATCTCACCGAACTTTTTCTACAGTCTCGTGCCACCTAGAATATGAAGGATCTAGGGTAACTACGTCAAATCAGCCGTCTATTCAGAGCCACAAGCTCGGCCACAAGCAAAAACGTTAGCATTGCCAGTATATCTATATACATCACTTTTTAACATGAGCCTATATTGGTAATGCTAATGTCATCGGCTGTAATTTTGAACAGGAGACCCATTTGACGGATTTACTCTGGATCCTTCATCTTCTCGATAGGACTAAACTGTAGAAAAATCTTGGGGAGATTGGTGACCCAGACCCCGTGGTACCCCCTTGTTAGAGCAAGATGCAATAAATTCAAGACGAAAAATCTTCAAAATGAGCAAGCGCTGCATCTGAAGCAGGATTTGATCTCACAACAAGCAATATTTATGGCTGAACTTTAGAACTCTCAGTTTCACCGATGCATGTTTGTCAACATGAATGTATAAGTTAGATTATACTTCTAATGGGATCCCTTCTGAATTCGCAAGTGATGGAAAAAGAATTGCATCTATTTCTTTATATAGTATCATGATCGAGACTTCTCCGACTCATGGACACTGGCAAATCACTATCATATACAAAATGATTTGTGCTTCGATTAACCCGTTGCCCCCACACCTCCGGAAAATGACGTTGCCCCCACAGGGGGTCCATTGGACCCCACGCAGAAATTAGCTCATTATTCACGCGTAAATGGAGATATCGATTCAAATCTTGCACGGACGTGAACATTATCATCATGATCAAAGTATCTGATAGGTTTCATCAAGTTTTTCGACGTATTGTTCTATAATTTTGGTAATTTACAAAACTAGTGCAAAAATCGGCAATTTTACGGAAAAAATTCGCCATTTCGTCAATATTTGACCTTTTTCAAAAATTCTTGTGCGATTCTACGCGGGAGATACTACAGTAATAGGTAAGATTGATATCATTCACGAATCTGAAAAAAAATATATTTATTCCGAAGAATTACTGAGGGGAAAAAACGTAAAATTCGGAAATTGGAACATAGTCAGGTAATCACTCTTCATGGGGCATTTGAGGGGTATAAACAATTGGCAAAGACTATTTTTGCATCAATCTTTATTAGAATAAGATATAAAAAGTATAAAACAGTCTTACAAAGTCCAAAATTTTATAAAAAGTCATATTGTACCGCCACAATCGTTGCATAGCCAAACTCGATGGTCATCGCACATGGGGCGAAGGCAAGACGGGCATTTCATCTTACTTTTTCGATCCCCCACTCTTGGGCATAGCATACAGCGCTTTTTTTTATCAAATTCAGGCCTCACATCTTCACGAAGAGCCTGAGGTTCAACGTGTTTCTTCAAAATTGACCCAATGCCTGCCTTCAGATATGATTGAAGTGAGGGGACCTCATAACGCTTTTCCAGTAAGGGCGTTATCAAGTGCAGAACAAGTCCATCTAAGCACTTTTTCATTGGCAATCTAGAATTGATCCCACGACCTACTCTTCTGAATCAGATGCTTGAGCATCGACATACTCCTCATCTTCGTCTTCTTCACGTAGGATCTCCGCGATATTTCGCCTTCGTAGGTTGTACGCCATCTGCAAGCAATATTCGCAGTGTGCAGGAAAAGAACTTCAAAATCATTTATTTACCGGTGGACAAGTTGTACTTACGCTCTGAAGCGGCCAAAAAACGCGAAAATGAGAAAATCACTGCACACGGAAAAATACAGAAAGGTCACGTTCCACCCACCTGGGGTCCGTTGGATCCCACGGCTACTACGCACTTGCTTTGTCGACTGCTCACAGCACACTGATGTGTCGCCGGGCCTCCAAACCGACGCGGCTGTATAGTAACACATCCGAACTGACGAGAGATGGCCCCACAAGTGCGATTTTCGAACTTTTAACGGGCTGAATTACCCGTCAAAGTTGGCCTGGGGTCCAGTGGACCCCCAGTGGGGGCAACGGGTTAAGTAGGTATTCAATACTGCATGTTTTCACAACAAAACGTAGTTTCGTACATTATAAGATGGGTGCAGTTTTCAGAATAAGATAAAAATTTGCCTCATTGTCAGACAAGAAACCTCCATCGAATGCAAATGATCTTAATATCATGAAGTTTTCCTGAAACGGAGTAAGGAGCTCTTCATATGATCTGACGGTCAGACTCAAAACGATTTTAAGATGCAATAGTAAGACGATACGGCAAGCTGAGAGTAAGGATTTCTTTTTGTAGTGTATAGAGGCATAAAACCTGTTTTTTCAGGGATTTTTGGCCTAGACAAAAATCCTGATGTGGTAGCTCAAAACTAAGTACGGGACCGTGATCAGACAGTCATTTTGGGTAGGAAAATTATGTTTGAATACCCCGTGCAAGGAAGGGAGCTCTCTTCCCGTGATTTTAACACAGCAAAAATTATCAGAAACACGGGGTGTTTTCTGTGGCATCAAGCCGCACTTTCTGCGGGCACCGACAATTTCTTCCTCGAAGTATAAAACAAAACAAAGAGAATGCGACCTCGAACGTTTAAATTGGCCCATCCTAGCCCGTTTTATGATTTTTCTATAATATATTGCAAAATTGGACTTTTTCCCCAGGTACTAGGAAGACTATAATTAGCTCACACACCTTCACACTTACATGGTAGCTTTCTGAAACCACCGGGATCGTATGCAGCGGGTCAAGATACATGGAAAAAAATATTTTGATATACATTTTGACCGAATGGTATTCGCTAGCGAAATAGTCATCAACTTTGAAAATTGAGAAGAAATAAAAAAAACAGCGTTTTCTGGAACATCAGTTTTTTGCAATTGAAAAAATATGCTGACGTGTAGAGGAGAAAAACTGATCACAGCTTTGGTTTCTACTTTAAAAATTACTTTAAAAAATCATATTTTCCTAAGATAAATGATATTCCAGACTCAACATTTTGTTGTCCAGTGTAACCAGTGCAATCTGTTCTTGAATGTTTCACGAGATTCTACGTGTGTTGCCCCTCATCGGAATTGTGGGGGCACTTCTGTGAGTCGAATAACAACATATTTACCCGTTTTTAGATGGTCCAGGTTTTAAGGGGTTCGAGGATAGGACTTCGTGTTGCACGTTCTTCCGAATTGTTTTGTTATAAATGTTTGAAATTCCTTCAACGGTACATCCATAATCACAAAAAAAAATTTCATGGCTCTGAAACGTAATTTCTGAGCTATGTGTTTGCTGCGTGAGAATGGCTCGGAAAGGCATTTCCCTCAGCAACAAAATATTATACGTACCTCATTGTGGAAAAGATGCTTTCTCGCCAGGAGGCACATAACATATTATTCTTGCATTCTTTTTTCATCTACACTTTGGATTGTTTTTTTGTACCATTAACCCAAAGCCAAATTGAGTAGATTTGCATCTCGATTTGCATCCACGAGAATTAGTTTGGACCGCATTCAAGTTTCTCAGTGTTGTTTCAGCAAGAATGATTTCTAGTATTTGATGACATGCATACCAATGCCAATTGCTGTGAAACAGAAATGTGAAGTCTGAGTGATCACCGTCGCTGGTGTGACATTCTAATGCATGTATAGTGAAACTTCAACAACGAAATCGTGACAATGAAGTCTCGGAAAATCGATTTGAAAGCTCAAAACACTCACTTCCTTACCTGGCACAACGGCGGCGAAAACCTAACTTACCATCGAACGCAATGTTACCACGGGAGGCTGGTTTAGGGTGGATGTGGGAATCCCCGGTCGTAGGACCTTGTCAAGGACATATAATAGATGGCCTTACGATCTCCGAAATGTCATCGTCGTCAGTTGCTCTCGCCCTTGCTAGCTTTTTATTGTTGCCTCTGCTCGTTATGTTCGTCGCTATTGACACTACAATTGCAATAGTTCTTATTTTATATGATTCAGAAATGTTTAACTTCAAGGTACACTGCCGTCAAAAGTTTCAGAACATCCGAATTTTTTTTTTCTATTTTGTAAGTGGAACTACTAGGCTCTAACTTGACCAAAAAGGACTTTATCAGGCCTCATTTTGAAGGTCGTTCCATGTACTTTAAGATGGCATTATTTCATTTTTATCAGTACGAATCTGTATCTTCCCGATTTGAGCTTGAAAAAGTGACAATTTCGATGATTTTTGAAAGATTCTCCTAGCTCCGGCTGCTCAAAGGTACACGAATATTCCGGAATGCATCTTAAAAGACCTGAAAGTACAAGATTACAGCTTCAAAATTCGTTTTCCAACATCTTTCTACGTTACTTCTACTCCGAGCTATGATATTTTCTATGAAGAAAGATTTTTCGCGAAAACTAACCTAAATTCGAAAAAGATAGACGAATGCGTTTTGAGGGGAATGTAATCTCTGATCCTGGTGTCTGTCTAATAAATTATGATCAATAGAATGAGAAACCTTTGATACATCAAGCCAGAAAAAGTGAATTTCTTCGTCATTTTGTAGTAAGAGTGCTACTTTCTTCAGCAAAACTCGCCTCAGAGAAAATGTCATAGCTCGGAGAAGGAGTAACGTAGAAACATGTTGGAAAACGAATTTAAAGCTTTAGACTTATACTTTTAGGTTATTTGAGATCCATTCCAGAATATTCCTGTACCTTTGAGCTGTCCCTCAAAGTTGAGAATCTTTGACATTCATTCAACTATTCTATAAGAAATCCCCGGCCGGCCAACCCCCGACACTTACCCAAACAATGAAAATTTCAGACCGAATTTTTAAAAAATTCCCAAAGTGTGGGACAAGACTTTGTTCTGTAAGTCGTTTAGCGAATTTTTTCAGATGATCCACATGAGAGATTTTGTTTTTGGAGCCCTCAAAGAAATTGTATAAAAAATTTCAGAGATGTACACAGCGTTCCTCAGTATTTTCACTTTTAGGGGCCAAAAGTCAAAAGTTTCTGGGATTTCCTCATATAGCTTGGTTAAGCGGACCTAGGCAAATGCAAGATGAGCGGTCAACGTTTAGGATACACTCATCGCCGAAATGTTGCTAAATCTGGATATTTGATCGAAAAGACTAGCAAGGCCACCACTGGTGTTTTCTTCTGTTTCTTTACAAAAAAAAAAAAAGAAGAAAGAAACTTGTTTTCCTGACTCAAAATTTCGGTGCAGAAACCATTGTTTAAGGCGATGCGGTCACCGTGCACCGTATACGCTGAAAGTTATTCGCACTTTCGTCCGATACACTTGCGATTTGGACTAACCGAGGAGAAGACGAATACTTATTATCATCCAACTTGAATTCGTCTTCTCGTCGTTCGGCTCGCGAATCGCAAAAGAGTTGGAGAAATGTGCGTATAACTTGAGCGCAGGCACCTCCTAACCTATATAATATAGGCACTTTGTAATTCGCACGTTTATCCGATTTTCTTGCGATTTGGGCGAAACGATGAGAAGACGAACTCGAGTCAGATGATAATCAGGACTCGTCTTCTCGGCGTTTCGCCCAAATCGCAAGAAAATCGGATAAAAGTCAGCGTGCACGGTGACCGCATCGCCTTAATAATCTCAGTCCCATAACCACTCAACCACCGCATTGAATTTCAATCCACTACTTGAAGTTTTTCGAAAAAACTTTCAACACTCCATTATTGCGTCTATATGAGCACATTGTTGGTAGCTAAACAACGAGTTGAGCCATTCAAGTTAGATGATAACAAGTGTGGCTCAACTCGTCTTTTAGTCCAAATCGCAAGAAAATTCGAGAATACTTGAAACAAAATTTAGCTTGCACGGCTACCGCGTGGTCTTAACAGGGAATTTGGTTGAAATGAAAAGAAAAAAAATTCTATGTAGTTTTGTTTCGGATGATGAAAAATGTATAATCCAAATGGTAGAACTGGATAAAAATGAAAATTCAGGATCAACCAATTGACAAAAAATCGCAAAGAATCGTTGCAAAGGTGACCTAAAATTGGATTAGAGAGTTGTGGAAAAAGATATTAGTGAATAAAATAATCTATTCTTCGAAAATTTCGATTTAATTTTCAAGCCTTAAGGTAGTACCCGCACTTTCAAATAAATATGTTTCGCGTCGCAAGAGTTAGCTAGAATTGAAGCTAAAACTCTGAGTTTTCCATATCTACCAAGAAAAAAGGAGGTTGCCGATATAAATTCTGAGGAAAAAGCATCGGCATCTGACGCGCTTATACACGCTGTCTTATGGGAGCGTCACTGTTTATACCTGCTCATGCGGAAATAAATATGTCAAGTTCTGTAAAATTTTAATATACGTATAAATGCGGTCTTGGCAATTCTCTTGCCAGCAGCAGAAATGTGGCTGGTCGATCAAAATCTTGAGCAAATTGATTCCAAAGTCGGCCGGTGGGGCATTTTCGGGTTCAACGCCATGCTTTGTGGTATGCGTCGTCTGCTCCGCTCCCGCGGCAACGCTATACTCGAGCTCCGGCGCCCTCTCATTGATACGGGCCTGCACGCGGGTACTACCTTAAATATCGACAACTGTTTGACAGGGCCAGCTGTAAATCCTCTCAGCATATCTCCAGGTGGTTATCTACCATCCCTATGAATTTCAAAAAGATTGATTGAAAGGCTGATGAGAAACTGTTGATGAAAAAAAAAAAAAAAAAAAACAACGCACAGACACTCGTACTACCGGACACGGACAACGACCGACAAAGGTAAACTTTTGGAGGACCAGCGATGAGTGTGGAGGAAAAAATGTGACCCACAAAGACGAACGGATTAGTTAAGGCTCAATCCCTGCGAGTCGAGATTTTTAGAATACAAAATGGATTTGAGTGAAAATATTAGAAAAAAATCTCTTGTCACATATTTGAGGGCCACAGCCCTTTCTCTTAGAGAAAGCGCAACATGTTTTGACCATAAGGAAGATTGCTGGGTGTCTTTACGGATAAAAATTCAGGTTGAGTATCGATCGTTCGGGTTTGTACTTGGATGGTGACCACCGATCGAGCCGTTAATCTGGGTCTACGAGCTATCGCATTTATCCAGTTCCGAATACTTTTGGAATTAGAAACTTGCACACTGACAATAAGTAATGTATCTGAGGCTAGGCTCGGCGGACCCCACCGGACGGACGGCCACCCATCCGGATGCGACCACCCCTAATACTTGCTTAACCTGGATTTTTGACCGAAAAGCCACGCAGCGACGCTACCAATTTTTATTTCAATTCGTTCACGAAAAACTGTGATGAGACCTGTTTTGCACCACCCGAGCCACCAACGATCCACCTCATGGGTCGCATATTCATAATCATGAAACTGACCGTGGATAGAATTTTCAAGCACTGTTTTACTTGAAAAATTAATCAGCTCATTGATTATCGGTGTCAACAGAGGATGTGGTTGAAACTGCAGCCAATTGATTTTTACCTCGAGTGTTCCTCGAGTGCAAAATCAAAATAATAAACGACGCGGTGTGCGGTACGATATTCATGAGCTCGATGCATGTTTACAATGCTCTACCACCAAAGATCAGGCAAAGCTAAACTAGGGGGAGAACCAGCACTCGGAGTTGATTTTGCCCCCGACCCTTCTCGTGAACATTTTATTGGGGAAAATCATTGGCCGTTGCCGCACTGCCTGAGCCGTTTGCCCATGTTTGCCTTTGAATAATTGAGGTTGTGAAGAGCGCCGGAGAAATGGAGCCGAGTGATGGGCTGTGAAAAAGTACAAACACTCATTCAGAGCGGGCATTGAAAGGACAGGGCGCGAGAGAAAGCAAAGTGAGAGCGATGAGGATGCGAAAGGGACTGGCGCCGCGTCGAGAGCGGAGGCAAAGTACGGCAGCATCTCCCAAGTGGTTTTCTTCTATTACGTCGGGGGGTGTAAAGTATTCAAAGATCGCGGATGCCGCGAGCAGCTGGTGCTGATATCGTGCCAGATTCTGCTTCCGGGGCTGTTGGCGAGAACGATCTCGAGGAGCGTCAAGACGGTACTTGCACAATCTCGAGGCATGATTCCCCTCTGATTCGTTTTATGGCTCTCGTTCCGCCGGATTAGTTTGCATCTCAGACTCAGGAGCAATCCCAACCGTATCGCCGTGTCCACCCACACATGCGCAGATGCGCGCAATGTGTACGGTGCTTCGACTGCAGCTCCGACTTTCCTGCCTCTGGCGGGCTGTATTCATTGCCTAAGGTCATGCGACGGTTTTTATCTCGCATTTTGGTGAATTGGCCTTTAGAATTTTTAGGTAGCTCGCCAACGAAACTCTTATACCACTCGGATGAGGATGAGTTCAAAGCAGAAATTCATCTTAGTGACGTGAAGAAAAGGTGGTTACTCACGAGTATGTCGATCAACTTACTAATCGTGCCTAGGTTGAAGAATAACGGGCGGGCACATTCTTACCGTACTGAGAAAGATGTCGAATTTGAAAACAATATGAAGCCCTAAATAGGCCCTAAACAATATGAATCGACATTTGCGAGATAGATAATTAACAAATCTTTCCATTTTTATATGGATTGATATTGAGCTATACTCCCATTCAAATTACGTGGCTTCAAGGCACCTTCAATTCGAGCCTGCAGCTTGAAGGATTTTGATGAAAAATTGAAGAATAAGGTGAGGCTATCAAAAATTTTGGACTCTTCATCAGGGGGATTGAAGGAATCTGTCAGGTGAGTTCCCGACAAGTGGCTTGGCAATCGAAATTTTGATCTTCCTCATATATAAATAAATATTACATAAATATTATATAAATAATATAAATATTTATAAGGTAAGTGTACCCAACTTGCCCCCATTAAGCCATTTTCTCAATAACTTTGGCCTATCTCCATATTTTCCAATGTACCTTAGCTCATTTTAAAGCTTGTTTCAAGACCTTCAAAATGAGCTAAGATACGTCTAATTTAGATATAGTGGAGCTGAGCTGTTTGAATTCTCCCAAAAGGTGATTTTTGAGAGTTTACAAAAGTGTGTACCCAACTTGCCCCCATCATATAAAACAATGTAAATCGGCGTTGAAGTGAAAAGAATCGCTTTGATCTGTTTTGATCACCGTGCAGCGACATTTGTAGCTTTTAGCTGGCCCAAGACATCGTTTCCGACCTATTTTGACGTGATAAACACGTTCTGAGTGGTAAAAAAAGCCATACTGCACGCCTTTCCGAGATAACCATATGGGGGCATGTTGGGTACACTCCGATGTCGGCTTTCTTGATTCTCAAACCCTCTTCGTGTTTTGTACATAAAATAGCTCCAAATCAGAGTTCTGCAACCCTGAAGAGCGGATTTTGAAGGTCTTGAGACAAGGAATCGAATGCGCTAAGGTACGTCAAGATTGGTCGAATAAAAATAAATTGGCACCGGATCTAGTGAACGCGATTTCCTCGGTGATTTCTTAGCCGTGCAAACACGAAAAATGGAAGACTCACTTTATATTTTCTGGGAAACGCAGAAATGATCCGGGTCGATGAAAACTACGTATTTTCTCATATTTTAACATAACAAACGTAAAAAAAAATTGCGGGAAGGTCAACGAGCGCCCATTTCTGAGATCGGCATATGGGGGCAAGTTGGGTACAGAGGCAAGTTGGGTACACTTATCTTATATGAAGAAGATCAACATTTCAGCCCTTTTACAGGACTATTCAGCTGGGGGGGGGGGGGGGCTAACCTGACAGGTCCCTTCAGCCCCCCTGAAGAGCCGGATCTGTCGAGGAAAAGCAAGACGCACCAACATCAAGCGTAGATTCAAATTTTTTCGAATGTTCTCATCTAATTTCTTCAATAATTTTGATCAAAATCCTTCAAAATACAACTTTGAGATCTCGAAGAGCTTTTAAGGTACGCAGGTTAAATCGGATTACTCTAATATCAATCTGCATCATTAAAAGATAGCAGACTTGCTGTTCAATTAGCGTTCTAGTGGCCAAAAAATAATAATATCATTATTTGAAATTCCCGGGCGCAAAAAAGTAGCGATCGTTCATATCAATCGAATACCACATTAATTCCGATGTATATATCGTCCGACCAATCTAAGGTGGACACCCCTTGGCATTCTTCATCTTTGCAAGGTACAAATTGGATAAAAAATTATTCTTACATGACGACCTTTTGCCTTGGATGGTGGAGTGAATATTTTGAGAAAATGGACAATTCGATGCGAGCAGGAGAATTTTTCTCAAAATATTCAAGAAAAATAACATTGCGAGACGGCATCGTGTAGCTCATCAAATTTTGGAGTCCGAAATGACTTGTTCAATCATTTTTTTTTCACTAAATACTCCAGAAAAACTGTGTAGTAAAAAAATTGTCTGACAAGTTATTCCGAACTCCAAATTTGATGAGCTATACGATGCCGTATGGCAGTATTTCTCTTGGATATTTCGAAAAAAATTTTTCCGTTCGCGTGGAATTTTGTATTTTCTCGAAATTTTTAGTGTACCATCGAAGGAAAAAAGTCGAACCATGTAGGAATCAACTTAAAAATATCGATTGGTCGATGAATTTGACAGCTACAACATATATAACTGTTGTATTAGACTAATCCACTGTGCAGTCAGAACCACCCAAGCGAGTCTCGTCTATACGTCTTTCTTCCCCAGTTATTGGATAGCGCGCGGCGCTCGCGGAGCTGCCGTATGTCCAACACAGGTGACATACGCTATTCTTGCCAAGTATTTGTACTAGGCAAGATTAGCATATATGTCTAATATCTCTTAAAATAATCGCGATAGCTCGATAAAAATTATACCGCCGTTTCTGGATGCCCTTTTTATGTATAATTAAATAAAAAATCTTGAAATTTGGATCATTTTTGAGGTTTTACTGCGCAAAAAGACGTTTCGGCGAAAATCTCAGTTTCGACTTTTGTGCCATATGCTTTTTCTTACTCAGGACGGCAGAGATAGAATAACCATTTACATAAATAAGCAGCAAAACAAAGGAGCACAGCGCTGACATGTTCGAGTAGATTGATGAGTGGGTGTGAACGTTTGCGTGTGAGTACGAGACACGATAGACTCATCGTCGGATTCATCGAGGCACTCGATCCACCCCGAGGCTCCAACTTTTCCACGCATTATTCTTGTCAGGAGATTACAGTCGAGTCGAGCAAGATGATAGATAGAATGAAAAATTGAATTTGCGTTTGATTCAAGTATAACATAAGTGTCCCCAACATGCTCATTACACTCAATTTGCCCCCATACGACGACCCCACGGACAGGTGTTCGTTGACCGTCCCCATAATTTTTTTTACACTTGTTCTGTTGAAATGTAGAAAAATGTGTGTTTTTGATCGATCTCGAATCATTACTGCGTTTCCTAGGAAATTCAAAGTGATTTTTTCATTTTTCGTGATTCATTCACAGCTGAGAAATCACCAAGGAAATAGCGTTCAGTAGAACCAGTGCCACATTTTTTTGGTTCGACCAATCTCATAACGTACTTAATTCCTTGTCTTAAGACCACCAAAATCCGTTTTTTACAGTTGCAAAACTGAACTAAAATATCAAAGTTTTAATATCTTTTTTAACTGGCATTTTAACGCCGCGGGCCATATTGATGGGAATTCAGCCTACATGCTGATTGTGACATGGATAAAGCTATGATTCTTGCAACTTCGACGAACACATATATGCACCTAGGAGGCTCGGTTCGAATACGAGTCTGTGCATCGGAGGATTTTTTATGGAAGTTTGAAGTCCGAGGTGCAAGATATGACGAACAAAATTGATTCTATACGGGACATTGCTGCATTTCGTATTTCTTCGACGATTCAGACTCTCCATTGAAGTGACCCGTAGAAATCAGCCCCTGAATAGGCATCACAAGGCAAAGTGGCTTGAAGACGAAGATTTTGATTGGACTTGGGGAAAAGCCGTAGTCAGCCGCCGTATCGAATGTAGCCCTGAATCCGTTCGGAAGGCAGCCGACTTCTACTCGATTAAATGACTCGGGATTTCACATGCATCTATAGAATGCTTGTCTCAAGGATGCTAAGAAGCTAAAAACGTCAATTTCCTTTACAAAGATTTCCTGACGAGATGAACTCAAACGTCGTCTGCCGATGAGCGGCAACATACGACGACGTCTCGAGTATACACCTCGCTTGGATAGTTTTTCCTAGGAAATCGTCTCATTTGGCTTCGCAGCCCCCTTTAGACGACTTTAGACATGCATTCAATCGACGCGTAGTCCAAATTGCAAAAGTTATAGCTTGATCTGTGACATAATCAGCATGCAGGCTGAATTCGCTAAGCCACTAACACCAATTTCGAACTCTTAAGCAATTTGCGTGGGCACAAAACTGTTTGAGCTGCATCGACTGCGTATTCGATCGATGATATACTTATTGTCATCAGAGTTTTTTTCATCCCGGTTCGAGAATACGCCATAGCCGACCGGCCTAATTTTTCACAACCCCGTAACATCAGAATGAGATGTAGCGGTGTGGAGGCAATAAACGGTACGGAGAGCAGGTGCGATGATCCAAGCCTAGGCTGGGCGATCCGAGCGGGAACAGTTGCGAGGGGTTGAAAGCGAAGGGTTACCGAGGGCTTTTCACGAGAGACAGCTAACAAAATTAATTGGCCGTGAAATTCGTGTGATTGGATTATCTATCTCTTTCACACACTTGCTTCGGATGTTAATGGACGGAAATCTTGTGTGCCTTTGGCGTTGTCTCTGTTTTTTCTGATACGGTAGACATGCTCGTAGAAACGTCGTTGGTTCACTTGAATTGATGAAGATGAAATCGATGGATTTCCGCCTGCACACCCCTAGATCGCGCTTATTTGTCGTCAAGCCTCTCAGCAGTGGTGCTGATCATCGATGTTTGATCAAGATCGAGAAATCATTCGCCGATTATCGTGTGTTGATGACTACTGATCTCGTCATTATAGACGGGTTCGATCGAGGTGAGCTGCAAATGGGCGGCTCCGGATCAGAAACAGTATAAGTCCATTTTTTCCATTTCCTGAAAATGCGCCTCAAAGTTTTTGTGATATGGAAAATTCGAGTTATCATCTGAAGTAAATATTCTTATTCTACGGTGTAGTGAGTGTGTTTTCATGTCATTTTTCGCGTGGGCGTATTGATTTTCAATTGTTTACACTTTTTACATCTCATTTTGCAATAAAAAATGAACTTATACCGTTCTGATCCGGAAAAATTTCTCGACTTTTTTCCGGATCAGAACGGTATAAGTCCACCATTCTGAAAAAAATTCTTATTTAATATTTTAGATGGGAGAACTAGTTAATATGATGGAAATTTTTACCGTTTGAAGTAGGAAATGTCGAAAAACTATGAGTTTTCACCTTTGAGATCAAAAAACGTTAAAAAAACCACGGACTTATGCCGATTTGAGCGAGAAAAAGGTGGAAAACTTCTCCAGATCACAACGGTGGAAATTGAGAATCCTTTGGATTTTTAATGACTAAACTCGACTTTTTCTCGCAGTAAACAAAATTCCTCTCTATTTAGGATGACTTTTATAAAATCTCATTGACAGTCGAGACTGTTCTTCGCAAAGAGATCTTATTCAGGATATCGTGACTAAGAATATATTCCCAACATTGAGGTCAATAAGCGTCTATTTGGAAAACCAGTCAAGAAGAATTTACTCAAGAGGCCCGGTGCGAAGTATAGTTTTTGGGGATCACATAGCACGCAGCTTTACGTCATGCATTCAGAGGCAATTTAAGGGTGTATAGGAAAAATCGCAATGCAGAGACTTTAATCGACCAGAGAATCCAAACGATGAATTGGGACTGATCCCCACTCAACAAACGGAATTGTTGATCAACCGTAGAATGAGTTTAAGATTAGTTGCAGATATCTCAATTGTGGAGGCTATCTTCATCTACGAGATTTGCCCAAAATGAGGTTCACTTGTACCGAGTGTTGGGGAGATCGAACCGAAGGCCGGGTGACTGTTAATGAAAAGAGCCCCAGTTGATAGATCACAACCATTCATAGTGAAATTGTAACCGAAATTCTGTAATGAAGCTATAGGCTTTCTCTACCATTGGCATTGTTCCTAAGGAGGAAGTGCATAGCTTAGTTGAGTTTGGCGTATTACGGACGCAGTTGATTTTTCTTCAGAGAAGATGCCTGAAAACATGATACAAAATCAAATTTCTTTGCAAGCTCAGTGCCCGATCGCTCTCACAACTACGCTTTTGGAACCATCACTGAGAAATTCGGCTCTTTCAATGACGATAAGAGATAAGAAAATGAGACTTCAGGGCTTCTAGAGAAAGATCCCAGGCCCATGGGAGTACTGACCCGAGGTTGTTCATTTTCGTAAGGGCTTGCCTGTGTCCAAATGCGTCAAAAGGAAGTGATCGGACGTCGGCCCACCTCGTTCGAAACCATTCGATGCAATCATTTGGACAACATAGCGAACCTAACTTGTAGTTTCTGAGAGTAGCTACGACTTCTAACTATGCATAAAAGCACGACAAATGAACGAGGAAGACCCAAAAGCGATATTATTGAGCGAGAACATGGACTAATACCGCTCTGATCCGGAAAAAAAGTCGAAACTTTTTTCGGGACAAAAACGGTCGTGTCGCTTGTGATGCCTCAAAATGCATTTCTACTTCCGGAGTTGATGCATACATGTTTTCACACGTATTTTCTATCGTTTCCCGTCAAAAACTCAATTTTCACCAAAATGGACTTATACCGTTCTGATCCGGAGCCGCTCAAATATCGCGTGGGTTAGAATTTCAGGTCTCGAGAACTTGGTGATCGGTAGATAGAAGAAGCTTACTAATCATGACAAATGCGTGGGGTAGTGGAGACAGCACCCTGATCAGGGACGATGTGAAAAAATTCAAGCTCAAATTATACACGGCGCTGAGCTTATCTCGCTGATCCCCCGTTTTACTACGAGCATCAGGCAGTAGTTCCCCTCGCGACCCATTACATATAGCCGCGTCACAAAAATACATGCACCGACGAGAGACAAGTGCGCAGCGAAGGGTTGATGGGCCTGCTCACCCCCCGAGCGTCGCCGACATCATCAAATTCCAATGAGCTGAGACATTAACCGAGGCGTGACAGTTCAGTATAAGCCGCGGGGAGTCTTTTATACTATTATGCAGCTTGTCACCGCGCATATGCTACTGTTTTGATTTGATCGGTGTTGGCTTTTCGCCGGATTATGTACGTGAGCTCAAAACATTGGGGCCAACCTGCCGTATCAAAACGACGATGAACGGAACTTCGGAAACTCAACTTAGTGAGTATAGCTATACGACCAACCCAACTGGTCGTAGATTGGCCTTTCATAGTCTCAATTGTTTCAACGTAGATTCGTTGCTTCATCAAGAGTTGGCTCCTATGGGAGGCTCGGCATCGTAGGGGGTGAATTATAGATATTAGATATTAGCTGGTTTGCCTACTCAGATTGATAGTACCTTGCAGAATCATTCTTGTCAGGGCTGTGTGTGTTTTTTTACAAGGTCTGATTCTATATTAATACAGTTCAAAATCTGTCCATCCGGATCCCACGCATCGGTCGCCTAAGTCGGACGGGTAAGTTAGAGCGGGTGGCAGTAATGATCATAGATGGGCGGGTGGTCGGCTGGATGAATAATGGCGTGGTTTAGTTCGGTCTAATACGGTATTAGTATGATAAAATGCGCTACTAGTGCAGTCCGGTTCGGTACTATAGTATGGGCCAGTGCGGTACTAGTACGGGTCAGAACGACACTAGCACGGTCTGACACGATACTAGCGCTCGGTGAGATTCGGTCTTGTTGAATTTGCTTCGATTCAGTTTCGTCTAGTTCGGTCTGGTCTGGTCCAGATCGGTCTGGTGCGGCACTAGTACGGTCTAACCCGACACTGGTGCTCGGTGAGATTCGGTCTTGTTAAATCTGCTTCGATTCAGTTTCGTCTAGTTCGGCTTGGTCTGGTCTAGTTCGGTCTAGTCCGGTACTAGTACGGTTCAGTACGACACTAGTACGGTCTGACACGATACTGGCGATCGGTGAGATTCGGTCTTGTTAAATCTGCTTCAATTCAGTTTCGTCTAGTTCGATCTGGTGCGGCACTAGTACGGTCTAGTACACTATTAGTATGGACCAGTAAGGGACAAGTACGATCTGCTGCGGTGCCATAGTATGTCGCAGTGCGGCACTAGTACGGTCTAACCCGACACTGGTGCTCGGTGAGATTCGGTCTTGTTAAATCTGCTTCGATTCAGTTTCGTCTAGTTCGGCTTGGTCTGGTCTAGTTCGGTCTAGTCCGGTACTAGTACGGTTCAGTACGACACTAGTACGGTCTGATAAGATACTGGCGATCGGTGAGATTCGGTCTTGTTAAATCTGCTTCAATTCAGTTTCGTCTAGTTCGGTCTGGTGCAGCACTAGTACGGTTTAGTACACTATTAGTATGGACCAGTAAGGGACAAATAACGATCTGCTGCGGTGCCATAGTATGTCGCAGTGCGGCACTAGTACGGTCTGGTGCGGTGCTAGTACGGTCCAGCACGGTACTAGTGCGGTATTAGTACGATACTAGCGCAGTTAGCTAGAGGGTTAGCTTCGGACTTCCTCGATCTGGTACCACCTACTACGGTCTAGTGCGATCTAATACGGCCTAATACGCGGTTGTTCGGCCGAATTCAATGAGGTCCCTTCTCGTCCAGTCTGAATCTGTCTAGTTTGTACATATTCTGTTCCAAGAGCGCTCGACGCCTGAGTCCATGAATTTGGAATTTGCCCTCCAAGTTTTTTTGATTTCTCAACATTATACTCTGGGGTGGACATAAAGATAAGAAAGTGAGCATATCTTGTACGTGTAATAGAGAGTGCAACCGGCATTTGTCGAAGCAAAGCGGGTGCAGCCAGCAATTGGGCCTCACGGTGGCTGTTGAGATACGATTGACACACGCAAGCGTCCCGCTGAGGAGCACAGTCGAACAGAGGCAATATACTCGTGTACCACTGCGATCACAGGGTCGGTATAATGATAACATGAATGGGGCGTAAAAAGACTTATGCATATTATGCATCGCAGCCAAATGCTCGAGTCTCTCATGGTGTGAGTGGCCTCTGCTGGCAGCCGATAAACGATAGCTAATCATCAGCTCACAGCTGCAACAGTTACACAGGATACAAGCGGGGCAGGAGCTGCTCAAGTGTTAACTTACCATCGGCCTGCACTCGAGAGCGCATCCGGGTAAAAATTCAATCCTCGTTACGATGTGTTGAGATGCATCCGTTTTACAAGACTTTACGAGCCAAAAAGTCTGCCAACGCTTGCACGCCGCCACCGCCAAACGGGGCACTTCAAACTCGAGAATAAGATGCAGAAGAAGATTGCCTTTTAGCTCGATCGTACTCGTATTATCGATATTTTTTTATTCAGACCCTAATTTCGACGCAAATCGAACGATGGTGTTGCGTCGTCGGTTAGGATCTGCATGAATATGTATTTTGGTTCCATGTTTTATACGGATGCTTCGTTGGCCCCTTTATCTGCAATGTGCCCAGATGAGACATCAAAATTGGGAGTATGTGAATGGGTGTTATTTTAGATTGCAGAAAAATCCAATATGGCTGAATCTCGAAACTCCCCCGCAAGAGATACATGTGGCGAAGATGGCGGAATTTCAAGGATGTCTATTCCCAATTTATACGAAGCCTGGGTGAATCCGGGGTAGATATGAAAGACGGGCACCCAAGGTTCAAGTTCCAACACATACGGTCATCTCGACGCTTGTTTTCCATTTTTTTTATTTTTTCCCAAAATTCACCGATTTAACTCGGAAAATCTCGAGGGAGTAAAGAAACCGCAGAATATGCTGAAAAAATGTTTCATTAAGAAGTCTGATGTGAGCTGAAATATTCGACTTCGCGAAAAATCCGTTTAACCTTGGGAAATAGGCCTTTTTTCCACGTGGGGGGAAATTGATGCACACTCCTTTGATTGCAAAAATTTTATCTCGCTAGAAATGACCTAGCTTGGCTCCAGTCTTTGAAATCAGAAGTCTCAGCTCCTTTGAAAGGTTCTGAAATAAGCTTCAAAAAGAGTCGACGTACGTTGGAAAATAATGAGATAAGCCAAAACATTGAGCAAAACAAATACGATGGGGGCAAATTAGGCACGCGTAACTTACAATCGTCCTCGGTATCTCTCACAACTTCTGCCAAAATAGAATATTTTTTGTTGTAACCATTTGTATTCAAATATTTAATTTCGAAAGTCCCGAATTAGCCACTCCACCTCACCAAGGAACCCAATTATGATTTCGGCCATTTTTAGCCTTGAGCTAGGAAAGGGCTACCCGAATGATATCTGACCTGGTGAAGATTATATTTCAAATTTACAGTCTAAACCACCTTTTCACAAATTGTGAACCTGTGTATGATAATTTTATCTCCACAGGAGACATGAAACCATCTCCGACATTCCATTTTTATTGATGCGAAGTATTCGGAGAGTGAATTGAGGTCCTCCACGGGACTACAGTTTGAGATGGATTCTGATCCGCCAAAACCAAGGTAAAGTTACTTGAAAAAAATCTCATCAGTGCCGGGATCGGCGATCGTACGTATGGCCTTCCGATTCAAAGGTGGAAACCCTAACTGCAGATGCTGAAGTGGATAGATTCTATGAGGGGCACTAAATCAGTTTAATGACAAGCAAAATAATTTTAATGGACAATTATGGGCAGTTTGGTTAGAAGGCACAAAGTGAGGAGTCGAAAAAATTGCTCGTTTTCAAAATTGAGTAGATTTTTGGAGTTGCCAAAATAAATCACATAAGGTAGTCTCCATCCGTTGACTAATTTCGTAGGTATAGCATACTGTATAGCTTTTATATGAGCGTTATTCGAAATTTTCTGACAGAACGTGGGTGTAAATATGTAACACAATCTGCGAGAGTATTAAAGAAGATATCTAACTCTGAACACTCTGTGAGTTTCATCAGACTGTACATCCAGAGAAGCAATCGAGGAATCAGAAATTCGAAAAATGAGAGAAGATTGAGGTACAAAATGAGTTGCAATGCTCAATCGTAGGTTCAATTTTATTGGAAGACGATACGGTGGATCGAGATGATGATACTGCTGGAGTAGTTTGATCACAGCGAGAGATAATATATCCGCAAGAAACGAAAAGTTGGCGCTTTCGCCCAGCCCTGAGTCGCAAGGGCGCAGAAATGCGCAGCAATCGTGCTCACTTCTGGTGAGCTTGCCCCAGTCAACTGGGCGAATTGTATTTTTAATTAGGCAGCCCGCCCGAGTTCATAATTGGTGCTCACTACGCGGGAATGAAACTCATCAGCTCTGTTCCCGACGGGCCTCGCTGAGCTTCGAGCTTGCAAACTGAGTTTTACCGCCATCGCGTACCACCTTCACCCGCATTCTGTCTGAAGAACATATTATGCAATCTTTTGACTAGACTTCGCACGGCGGGTCGGAACGGTGAAAAAGTGTTAGGTCCGTGATCATGAAAAATACCAATTGGATATGTTTCGGGCTAGTCTCTAGATCATTTTCCAGGGAGAATTAAAATCATCGGTCGGGGATTTTTATAATAATCGTCATCTTTGTGTTATTTAAATTCACGCGTTTTGATACTTCAACGATCCGTTTCGAATCACTCGAGCTATGATCTTTCAACTCAGAATAACTCTCAGACTGATCAGACAACAATATTCCCATGTATATTCATCCATTTCATTTGTTGGTCTGGCCTAAGCCCGCCAGAGATGAAGCTGTGGTGGTATACCTTGAGATTAGTGTTAGTGAGGAGAAATACCCACGTTATTTTGTTCAAAAGTCGTTCAAAACGAGCATTTAGTTAGGATTCAGAGCCATTCCAAGATTGTAACTCTACATGTAATAGTCGTGTACATTTAAACGCGTGTGTGATGTCAGAATCTCCGTAGAACAATGCATATTACAGATATAGGCGAACATTTGTTTGATCGGAAAGAGACCCCAAAAGGTGAATCCACAACTGATCTATACTCTTTGAACAAATCATACATTATTTTTGAATTCACTAAGGTATTAATCGTATGCCACAGTCATGTTTGAACATCATGACATCCTCCGATCGCCAATTGGGATATTAGAACTTTTCATACGTCGCCTTCTTTTGTTGTGAGTGTTCTCTCGACCCTCCCAGTTACTCCCTCCCCCCTTCTTCGTGGCAACTCCGAAACTCTTACTTACGTGAAGTTGGCCCGCCACTTTGAGATGAATACACCAAAAAATCCTGAGTTCGATGGTACGACTCTTTTAATTTGAACAATTTGACCATCTGAGCAATGAATTTTCAAAGTGCTGAAATATCACCTCCCACCAAAAACACAATAAACGCTCATTACACCGCAAATATATGCACAGTAGGAAAACCCACGCGGGCTTAATTTGAAGCTCTTAATTTGACCATATCGATTCAATTATCAGAACTCATCACTATTCACGCAAAATTGTTTGAACAGGCTGGAAGGAGTCCCCATAATAGGCCGGCAGGGGAGAGGCAGCGAAGGGGGAGCATGCATGGTCCGCATAGTCCCCACCACTCGGCACCTGCCCATACCTTATACATGGGAACTTCTCCTAGTCTTTTCCAACAATTTTGCGCGAATAGTGATAAGTTCTGATAATTGAATCGATATGGTCAAATTAAGAGCTACTAATTGAGCCCGCGTGGGTTTTTCTCCTGCATATATTCGCGGTGTTATGAGTCTTATTGTGTTTTGGTGGGGGGTGATATTTCAGCACTTTGAAAATTCATTGCTCAAATGGTCAAATAGTTCAAATTCAAAGGGTGGCAACATTGGATTCAGGATTTTTTGCTTGATTTTTTGGTATATTCATCTCAAAGTGGCGGGCCAACTTCACGTAACTGAAACTCTTTTGGATGAAAATTCCACTCATGCTCGAATCTCACTCTTTCCAATTTGCCACAACGGGAGGGGGGAGGGGGTTCACTCGGAAAGGTTAAGAGAGCGGATAGGGCTGGTATTACAACCTTATTGAAACAAAATTATATCACTCTTCCTGTCCAATCAATAGATAATCAATTCCAAATGTAATCCATTGACCTCACATACAACTCGTAGTCTGCAATTTGGACATTCGAGATGATCGTGATGAATCTTATCCTTCGTCGGCATTTGAAAAACACTGTGATGTATGGACTCAAAAGTCTGCTCGCTATGACAAATTTGGGCTCTTTTCGAAATTGAAATCCGAACTCAACAAGTATTGGGCGCTGACAATAAACACTCGAGATCACTCTCAGCCTTAAGGATTCGAGATCAACTCTGATAATTTGTGGATGTGATAAAACCTAGTCATTCAAGGAAGATGAAATAGAGAGGTCTAGTCTTTTTCATATCTATCGTGAATCTCCATGAGTATTTTACATATTTTGCAGACTAGTGAGATCTAACATGCATAGACATCACATACACGTGTAATGTTGAATGTGATGTAACTAATATGGATCATATTGGTGTATGAATGACACCGAATCCTGACTGAATGCTCGTTTTGAACGACTTTTGATCAAAATAACGTGGATATTCCTCCTCACTCACACTAATCTCAAGGTATATCACCACAGCTTCATCTCTGGCGGGCTAAGGCCAGACCAACGAATGATATGGATAAATATACGTGGGAATGTTGTTGTCTGTTCAGCTCTGAGAGTTATTCTGAGTTGAAAGATCATAGCTCGAGTGATTGGAAAAGGATCGTTGAAGCATCAAAACGCGTGAATTTGAATAACACAAAAATGACGATGAATCTAAAAATCCCCGACCGATGATTTTAATTCTCCCTGGAAAATGATCTAGAGACTAGCCCGAAACATATCCAATTGGTATTTTTCATGATCACGGACCTAACACTTTTTCACCGTTCCGACTCGCCGTGTTCGGTAAAGTTTTTGACACCTCTCGTGTGTTGTTTACTCGAGATGCGCATCGATTTTGTCGCGAAAGCATCGTCATATGGATCGCCGAGAGAGCGAGAAGATCATCTTCTACTTCGTCAAAGAACTATGAATGATATGGGATTCTGGAAATTTCACCATGATATTTTTGATAATCTGAGAGACCATGCGATTTCGTGAATATCGAGATTCATTTTGCTGCAGCGATGGCGGCAAAATTTACTAGCAGAAAATCAAAGTAGGCGAGTAGGGCCCAGGAGCGTTTGATGATGGAGCTCCATTAGAAAGAGTGTTCCGTACTTTATTCGATAATTAAGCACGACAACCATCTTATGTGATTGACTGGAGTGGTAGTCGATTGATCGCCCATGATGGCCTGCGTGTACAAAGAGTTGGACGAATAACAATCCGTTTTACTCGAATTCTCCTCGAGCCTCAATTCGAGATCCGAGACCCGCGTCGAGGTTGGATTGAAAATAGGCGAGCGGACCTGAGTCAAATGGGCAGGGGAGGGAAAGTGGATATGTAGAGGTGGAGGAAGATGGGGGGCAGGTGGTGGGTGGCAATAAGCCGCTCGGTCTCGCTCCGTTACGAGCCCTGATCTGACCCGACCCCGCTACGAAATTCGTTTTCCTCGAGCTTCCGAAGATCGCGCTGCGCCATCAGCTTGGTGGATACGGGTACATGAAATCCACTATGGCTTGACAAATCAATTAGATGTTGTTAAATAGTTGTTGCTGCTTATTTCATCTTCAAATCCGAGCTCGAATAGAAATGATTGTGCCACGATGTGTCGTTACCTTGTCAGGAAATTGTGAAAATTCCGCACTGAGAGAATTAGATGTTAAAAATATTCCAGCACCGTTGATATTTGGCTGCACAATACGCATCCTTTGGAATATAGCTCATGATTTGTTTGCAAATGCAAAACAGGAACAATTCCTGTAAGACTAGAAATTCTTCAAATTGGACTCGGATGAATCACAGAACAGATAGTCACACTTTCAACACCTGTGTACATCTAGTACCAAAAAAGGTCGAGAAGTTTTCGATTTCGCGCGTTCAGTAGATAGTTATGAGCTCATTGGAAATTCTACGCCAGCATGCATGAAGCGAAAATTCCCCACAGTTTTGTACTCATTCTAGAGAAGTAGCATGATTGATTTCGTCCAAGTGACCAAGCAGCCATCGTCAAGAGATCTCAGATCTTCGCATTCTAAGAAAACTAACCAATTTCTTGGAATTTTTGAAAAATTATGACGAATTTGCATCACAGATTATTAAAAATAGTTTGTGAAGTTCTCATCCGAGTACAGCATTGGGCAGGAGTTGAAACAAGGTGGTCCAGTCAGGTCATGAAATAGCAATCGAGGAATAAATAGATTCAGTGAATAACTAAAAACTTGCCAGCGCACTGTCAGATAATCGCTCTCATACAGATAAGGTTTGCACGAGTGCTTGGGAAATTTTTGCTGATTGGAAACTTTCCGACAATGGTCGTGCGGTATTATTTTATATATTCTTAAAATTCACTGTAGCGACAGCCCAACTAGACTGGCGATTCAATTTAAAATCAAACTCGGGGGGGGGGGGGTGAGAACAAATAGCGCAGAGTATCCTGCTCATGATATCCGGCTCGCGTGTGCGCGGCTGGTCGTGGGGGATATTTAATACGTCTAATCTGGCGCGATGATGCCTTAATTTAATCAACCGCTCGCGCTCTCGCCCGGCAGACTCAGCTATGATGCGGAGCTGATCTAGCTTCGGAGTGGCCGTAAAGTTTGGCTCCCGCGTACATTATGCACGCTCTCGGCTTATATAATACGCTACCGTATACCTGATGCTCTGCGCTCCTCCTTTGCACGCTCACAGATGTACAATGGTGTATTACACAGCCTCACCGCCCACCGGAGCCATCATGGCCGCCATGAGCAGCTGCGCCCTTAGCATGAAAATTGTATTACTCTGCCAAACTTTGGCTCGGAGCAACTCGCTTAGCTCTTCTCGCGGCCTCGAGCGAGCCCTCGCTCGCTAAATTATGCGTGCCGCTCCTCTCGCATCGTTTCCTCCCGCAACGAGTGCCAACGAGCTCCACGACGCTCGACCCGAGACATGAAGTTGGGGAGAACGAAATTCAGAGGTCATTCTTTCTCTTTCAAATTTTTCAGATTTTTTTGAATTCATCTCGACTGCGATGTTCAAATACCTGTTTTGCTAGCAAATATTTCAAAAGAATCAAATTTACTTTTTTAGTTTTTCGACGAATTCCTGGGCCGGATGACGAGCCCTCATGCAGCTGTCTGAAATCCCATAGCCATGAGAGGCTATCGAAAAGAACACGAAAAAAATGAATCTGTCAATTGCTCAAAATATTGATACGTGAGTTGTTGCAAGTTATCGTTTAACGAGCCTACCGGTCTTATTACTTGGGCGTCGGTCGTTAGGATGTTGTAAGGTTCTGTGGTGGCGCCGGAATTTGAGAAAATCGATTGCACCGCCGTTCAGGACTCGCGGTGGCAGCATGCAAGAATAAATACTGCGCTGCGGATTGCGTAAAAAAGGCGGAAGTGCATTATGGTGAGATTTACGAGACGGCGAGGATCAGGCTGTTGGTATTGCGGCGTCTATGGGTCATCAACTGCATTCTAAAGTGGAGAATGACACAGCTCAGAGTTTGAGCGACTGGTCGTAGGTACTGAGCTCATCCTCATTTTACATCATACGTCGTGCAACTAATATACAATGCCTCCTTTGGTTTTGAGACTCCCCACTTCCTTCGCCGTCTAGCCCACGAAATTTTTGTGCTTATATTTCGTCGACGTGTATGAAACATTAGGGAACCAGACAACTAACAGCGTTGGTAATCAATTCTACCCTTTCAGTTTAATTCCCGGGACATTGCAAGGGAATTTTTCCTGCGAAAACTGCTCTCTCAAACATGGAAATTCTCTCATTCTGCGACAGTTTTAAATCAACTGAAAGTGGATCAGCCATGACTGGGATGAAATCATAACCGACCATTAAAAAATTCTCAGATACAGATGCCCTTGATACTCCTTTGTCGAAAGTCTTATCAGTACCATTTGGATCTCGAGACCAACCAGGAAAGTTTTAGGGCAAGTTTGCAATATCTCAGTGTCCACGTAATAAAATTGTATAAAATACTTTTTGTACATTCTCAATTTCTGCCATCGGGGAAACCCCAACAGTCGATTGATCTCAACTCTCGCACAAAATTGTCTGAGAAGCCAGAAATTACTTAGATCATTCGCGTATGTGAATCTCGTGTTTCACGCTGGAAGATTGAACTGACGTTGAGAGCAACAACAGACATTTTAATGGAGGGATGAAGTTTTTATACAATTGGTGAAGTTGACGATGTTCTCCAGTTTTCATGCGTAGTTTGATTTCTGTAATTCAAATAACTTAATTGATAAGATCATTGGGCCTAATTTGCCTTGACTATTTATCATCTCGGCATTTTTATCAATCCCAATATTTTTTTACAATTTTCCGATGTTTGGGTGCTTACAAAATTGTGAAAAATAATATTCGCAACTCGTTCATGAAGTTCCCCGCTTTCGAGCGATTATTTCGACCTTTGCGTGCGGCTCAAGCCAAAAACCAATTGCTCAAAAGCGAGCTACTTACAACCTCATAAACTCGGTGCGAAATCTATCATTTTATGGAGCTTAGTCTCGAGCTTAGCGCATTTTGAAGCTTAATCAAAGACCCACAAGATAAGCGAGAGCACATTTAACTAAAACCAATCGGGCTCGAGCTATCTCAATTCTTGAAAAAATAGATCATCCGTGGATTTCTATGAGGTTGTACCTGATTTGCCCCCATATATATAAAAGGCCTACTTCTATTTAAATGAGCCTTTTTAAAATCGGGATATCTTGTTCTCTCGACATTAGAAATCGAGGCAAATTCTTGCCGTTAGCGCCTATGCTTTTAGACGGCTACTATATAGCGACCGAGACTTTGTTTTGATTTCTCGCTGTGCGACGTACTAACGAAACGGTCTTTAGCTTATCTTGCAGATTTTTCTGAGCCCTTTATAACTTTTTGTGATAAATAGATGTATTGAATTATGGGTCAAAGAACAAATCCAGGGAAGAGCTATTCGGGAAAATTGAGCACACCGCAATAGGCGTGCTCACTTTTCCGGAATTTCCAGTAATAGGCGCGTAGAAGCCCTTGGAATTCGAATTTTACAATCCTGCGAGGAGCATTTCAAATTAGAAACAAAGACAGAAAAATGAGCTACGTTATATCAAAATTATTTTTGGCATTATTTTCACTGTCAGTATTTTTGTTCTAAAAACCGTAGATATATGTATTAGCAGTATCTTTATGGAAATGATTAAGAGGTCATTTAACGTCCTGGCTCACTCGTTACAATTGATTTTCTCATATTTAATCATAAAAAATCTGAGGATAGGGCTGGTCTTTCTTCAAAATTTTGAATGCGCGAACAAATTTGGCACATTCACCTTAGTATGATTGGCTTTCCGGCTTGTAATATGTCCATGATGACGTGACTTTCTAATAAATCAATACTCTTCTTCTTCCGCTAGATGATTTTGTGCATCCGTATCGTCAAACTTCGACGACATTCTTGCTACATCGGTCGAAAATCTGAATGTAACGATAATCTCAAGTATTGATATAGAGTAGCTTTGAACGGGTGTAGAATCGCTCGACTTGGTACCGAATGTTTAATAGCTCGCCAAAAGTTTTCAAAGTCGATCAGGTTTCGTCCGTCAATATCTCCACAATCGCAGATGATCTATCTGTCAATGACTATGGCTGGCTAACAGGGATGCTGTTTTGTGTTGGATGAAATTTTATTTTCAGGCTTAAAAAGGCGGTTGAATCTGCAAGCATAAATTGCATGGCCACTGCCTTACCGTTGCGGCATAGTTTCAACTAATCACTCTGTGTACCTCACCCTGGCCGATTTCGGTCATTACACTGTAAAAAATTTTTCCGAAAACTTCAACCAATTAGTTGAATGAAAAATTCAACCAATGAGAACTATCACAATCTGTCCGTGCGGTTCCTGCATATCAGGTTGTCTACCTGAGAGGAGTAGAATATGATGGATGGTCATATGGGTAGATAAGGATGATGGAGGGGTGGACTAATGGATGATGGGTCGGTGGTCGATGGATCGATGATGGATGGGGTCGATGAATGGATCGAGGAATAATCGGTGGATGGACGGATGGATGTATTGATGGAGTGATGGATGATGGTCGGATAATGGACGGATGCATGATGGATGGATGATCAATGGATAGTTGATGGGTGGATTGATGATTGAAAGGATGATGAGTGGATGGATGGATGAATGGGTGATGGGTCCATTCATCCGGCTATTCACCTATTCATCCACCTGTGACGTACGTCACTACGCGCTGAGCCTCGAAAAAGTGCAGCGCGGGCATCTTCGGGTTCTGTCGCGTAGGTGTAAGTCGATGAGTCAACAGAAGAATAGGCGGTCGTGGTCCAGTGGTTCGGATGCTTGGTACCCGGGACACATGGATATAGTGAGGTCGAAGGTCCTGGGTTCGAATCTCCGCGGTTTCCATGTAAAATCTATCGTTTACTTTTTCACAAGTTTATCGGCTTTCCATAAATTCCCACGTGACTTACCCATCACCCATCCAACCATCTTTCCATCTATCCATCCATCTATTCATCCATCACGAAATATAATTGCTGGTTGAAAATTCAACCAGTTGGTTGAATGAAAAATTTAACCATTCTGGTTGAAATGTTGGTTGAAAATTCAACCATTTTTTTACAGTGTAGCTATAGGTGCGTAAATATGCATACCGTGTTCCTACACCTCAGAACACACCAATTCTCAGGAGAATCTCAGAATTGTGTACTTTGACGGGCCGATCAAAGTGGTAATCAAGGAAAATATGTGTTGATTCAACACAGGCGAGCAAAAGTTCAAACAGTGGCGCGGCATTCATTCAGACTCGGCGCGAGCGCGTGTCAATTGAGCCATCGCGTTGCCGCGTATTTTATGGTGTGTGAGCGGAGTGATTCAATCTTCAATCGCTAGATCCGGTTGTTTGTCAGACGAGGCCTCGAGGCGTGTGGCTATCATATACGTATAGTGAAACAGCGTGAGACTAGTTGAATACAGGTAATATTGAGTCGATTGAGCGGCTGCCCTAAGTTAAAACGATCCGGACTCGCGGGGAGGTGCGCACGAAGCTATATTTGTACTGGACACTGTTCGCTTCCAAATGAGCGGCTGCCTTTTAATCGCCACCTGATCATGTAACATCATGATGGGGCTCCAAAGCGGTAGTTCTCCAGCATATAATCGCCTCTATTCATCATCGTTATAAATATTTCGATGATCGTGGGAGAGTCTTCGTAGCTCAGCGGATTTGCGATAGTACATCGCAACATACCGGCTATGGGTCTTAACCATGATATCGATTTGGTCCACCAGTGCTCATCAACACTTCGAATCCAATTGATCATAATTTACATGCCGAAAATCGTTAGGATTGGTTTGAGTATCAACGGTTGAGGACCATGATGACCTCTACCGTATATGGGGGATACATACATCGTACACATGTATGTGATACTTTCGCAATCTATTTGCATGAAGCTATACGAAGCTAGTGAGTGTCTGGGAATCGGGTCATGGACTTGGATGGAACACGGTGAATAGGCTTCTTTTGCACCAAAGAATATGTCCAAATTGATAGACCATAACGCACAATCGTCCCCGAGCTACATCCCAGGACATTAGTTGTACAGATACATGCATTGACATGGAGATTCCAAAAGTCAAGAAGTGATTCCACTATAGCACTACCGCAATGCCAGTGCTAGACTTACCATGGCTATCGTTCACGACATCCCTTCGGGACTTGAAGAGCACAGCAACGGTACTGATCGCGCAGCATGAACTCGAGACTCACATGGGTGGAGCGCAGGATTGCTGCGGGACTTGGATAGTATTGCAATGGTACTAGCGCAGAATGAGTTCAAGACCTACATGAATGGTCCGACTTGAATGGCACCGTAACGGTACTAGCGCAGTACAAGTGTAAGACTCGCATGGCTGGTCCGCGATACTCCTCCGGAGGTTGAATAGTACCGCAACAGTACAAGGTTATTACCAGTTCAAGACTTACATGGCTGATTTGGGCCTTGAACGGTACCAGGTCAGTAGTGGCGGAGTACCAGTTTAGACTCGCATGGCTGGTCTGCAATACTCGTCCGGGACTTAAATGGTACCGCATCGGTACTAGTGTATTACCAGTCTATAACTTACGTGACTGGTCTGCGACACTTCTCTGGGACTTAGTAGGTACCGTAACGGTACAAGGGTATCACCAGTTTGAGACTCCCATGGCTGGTTCGGAACTCAAACGGAAAAATATCAGTACTGGCCTCGGTACTAGCACAGTAATAGTCCAAGACTCACCTGGCTGGTCCGGGACACTCTTCCGGAACTCGAATGGCACCGCAACGGTTCTACTAGTGGTGCAGTTTCAGTTTGAGACTCGCATGGCTGCCCCGCAATAGTCCTCCGGCACATGAATAGTACCGATACGGTACTAGCACAGTAGCAGTCCATGACGTACATGGCTGGTCCGGGCCTAAGACCACCATATCGGCACCAGTGTAGTACTAGTTCAAGACTCGCATACAGGGTCCGCAGTACTCCTCCGGAACATGAATAATACCGTAACGGTACTAGTGTATCACTAGTTCAAGGCTTACATAGGTTGTCCGGGCTTTGAACTGTCCCTCTGTAATAGTGCAGTACAGGTTCAAGACTAACTGGGATGGTGCGCGATACTCCTCTGGGACTTACATGGTACCGCAACGGTACAACTGTATGACCAATTAAGGACTCACATGGCTGGTCTGCAATACTCCTCTCGGACTTGAATGGTACCGCAACGATATTGGTGCAGTACTAGTTCGTAACTCACATGGCATGGCCGCAACATTCCTCCGGGACTTGGATTGTATTATAACGGTACTGGTGCAGTGTCAGTTCGAAACTCACTTGGCTGGTCCGCGATACTCCTCCAGGAGTGCAATAGGCAATGGTACTGCGTCGGTACTAATAGTATATGTATTACTACTTTAAGACTCGCATGGCTGGTCCGGAACACGCCTCCAAAACTTGAGTGGTACCGCGCAACGGTTCTAGTGCAGTTCCAGTATAAGACTCGGGTGGCTGCCCCGCAACACTCATCCGGGACATGAATAGTAGTAAAACGCTACTAGTGCAGTACCGGTTCATAACTTACGTAACTGGTCCCCAATACTTCTCCGGGACTTGAAAGGTACCGCAAAGGTACATATATATTACCATTTTGAGACTCACTTGGCTGGTGCGTGATACTCTTCCGGGACTTGAATGGCACCGCAACGGTTCTAGCGCAGTTCCAGTTTGAGACCCGCATGGTTGGCCCGCAACACTTCTCCGGAACATGAAAAGTACTGAAACGGTACTAGTGCAGTATCATAACTTACGTGGCTGGTCCGCAATACTTCTCCAGGACTTGAATGGCACCGCAAGGATTCTCCCCGGATCTAGAATGTGGCGCAACCGTACTAGCGCAGTAACAGCCCAAGACTCATATGGCCGGTCTCATTTTGGGCCGTACCATATCAGTACTACCGCAGTACTAGTTCTAAACTCTCTTGGCTGGTCCGCGATACTCCTCCGGGACTTAAATATTACCTCAACGATAGAAGTGTATCACCAGTTTGAGACTCACATGGCTGGTCTGCAATACTCCTCCGAAACTTGAATGGTACTGCAACCATATTTCTGCAGTTCTAGATCCAAACTCACATGACTTGGCCACAACTTTCATCCGGCACTTGGAGGTACTACAACGGTACTAGCGCAATGACAGTTCAAAACTTATAAGACTGGTTCGCGGTACTGCTCGCGAACTGCGATGGTACTGCAACGGGACTAGCCGACTAGCGCAGTATCAGTTCAAGACTTACATGGCTCGTCGGCGACAGTCCTCCGGAATTTGGATGGTACTGCAACGGGACTAGCGCAGTACGACCCCGAGTCTTACGTGGCTAAATTGAAGACTATCGCAGCAGAGCTGGCCCGTGACCCCCTTCCAGGACGTGGATAGTGGTTCCACAATTGTACTAGCGCAGTACAAGACCAAGACTTATATACGGAACGTCTACAACACTCCTCGGGGAATTTTATCGCACCGGGTTAGTACATCTTGGGCCCGTTTTTGTTCTTTCTCTGCTAATGTTGCTCAAATGAGGTCCCAGAAGAGCATCACGATAGAGTTGGCTCAATCTTGAACTTTTCTGCGCCGAGTACGCTTGCGGTACCATCTAAGTCCTGGAGATGTGTAACATCCCTGTTGGTCTCGACCAGCCACACTGAGAGGTTACCGTCATTAAATTTTACAGATATGGAATTAATTTCTAGAAAAATTCGTTGTAGTTGGGGCACACTAGATGTTTTTGGAGACTTGAGTTGTAATATATAATTTTATGGCACTAGTTTTTTTTCCCCCGGATACAATAACAAATTTGATTATAGTTTTTGGGAAAAAAAGGTGTTTTTTTACCCAGGTGGTATTTACACTGTTGATGAAGTAGAGACTAACTCGGCGACTTCTAATCCGAGTCCTCGGAAGATTTTGTTCATTGTTGGTTATTTATTGATAAACTATGTTATAGACTGATGGTATGACCAATATCTACGGCGGTAGATTAACAATTCTATATAATAGTCGATATGTGCGTGGCCGCAATCACGTCGCATACTCACTAGATATATATAGTATTCGTTTACGTATAATTTCTGGAACTTCTATTCTTATATACAAACGAGATTGGATTTGACCGCTTGGGAGAAAGATTGAACACGTCGTTTACGAGCTTTCATGAAAATATAAGTGTGTCTGTTTGATGGACTCGCGTACGTTATCGCTCAATTCACCATTTAAACCTCGATGAGAAATTTTAATATGTTCATTGAGATCAAAATTTGATTCGAAAGAGCTGTTGTCGAGACTCAGAACAAGCTGAGAGCGCTTCGGATCCATCCGATGGCGTTAATGGGAGATGGTGACTTCTATCTGCTACGTTTGAGTGGATGTACGTTAAGGGCATGCGGTAGCCGTGCAAGCAAAATTTTGTTCCCATTTCCCTCGAATTCTCTTGCGATTTGGGTTAAACGACGAGAAGACGCACATTTGTTATCACCTAATTTGCATGCGTCTTCTCGTTGTTTAACCCAAATCGCAAGATGGTTCGAAGGAAATGGAAACAAAAATGTGTGTATGTTATAGGTTAGGATGTGCCAAACGCCCAGTGGTCTCCACTTTCCTGCAATAATCTAATGATTTGGGCTGAACGTTGAGTTGTCGATAATAAATCGGACCTTAACAATAACTAGCCAACTCATATCAAACTTTGTACCATTAAAATGTTCACATGAGAGTTAAATGGAAGTTTACAGCCGCGCTGCGCGGCTACCGCATGCCCTTAAGAGTATTCAACTCCGACTCGCAAGGTTGAATCGAGCAAGAAAATAGTTGCAAAAGTCATCCGACTCCAGGGTAAATCTTTCGTTTATGAAGTCGTTCACGTGCGATTTTCTGCTTTCAGGCATTCTGGAGTATTTCATTTGACACAGAGGAAAATCAATGGAGTCATTACCGGCTTAGTTTTGTCTCATCGTTCCGATGGTGAGCTTCGTTTTTTAATTAGTGTCAACATAACGTCAAAAACCGGAAACTATACGTAGTGTCTCAACTGAAAAAAGGAAATTTCTCCGCTTGTTTGATAAATGACTGGTCCCCTGCTCGTAGGAAGAACGAAGCAACGGGAACTTGGTCTTTGGGGGTCACATGACATTATTCGTGCTTTTCTCCATTATACAATCCTTTCAACTAGACAATAGTCAAGTTTCATCCTGAAAAAAAATTCCATCACAAACATCGATTAACTTTGATAATGCATGAGGCAATCAGAAAGACGGGAAATAGGTTATTCTAAGTTGAGACACTCTCGAAGTATAATCTCTGGTTTTTGAGGTTATGTTCTTCACAAATCGGAAAATGAACCTCAGCATCGGAAGGATGAGATAAAAAATACGTCGAAAATGTCTCAATTTATTCTTTTCTGTGTCAAATTAGTTGCTACAGAATGACCACACACGAAAAATCAGGGAAATGGAAGAGACCCCTATTCATTCAAGATCTATTTCGATGTGAAATTTACTAATCATTAGGTTAGAAATATCGAAAAATGGAAAAAAGGGTTGACTTTGAGTTGTCACAATTTTGAAACCTGATGATCATCAATTGCTGAGGTTATGTCGGCCGGAATGGGGAAAACCAACCGCATCATATGAAAGCTGAGAAAATAATACGTTGTGAAACTGCTATAGTATTCGGCTTAGGGGCCTCTGCAGACGGCTCAAAAGTGCATGTTTTCGCATCTAAAAATCAGGCATGGAGACTTGACGTGAACTGCCTCATATCAATTCCTAGGAGAACGCCCAAGTCTAAAAATTTGAGGGGCCTCTTGTAATCCTGAGAAAGATTATTTCTGGATTGGCGCCTACAACTCAGAGCCTTGTGAGACAATTTCAGAATTTTTTATCGCAAACTTTCAGATAACCTCTCCTTCCATGGCTCCAAGCTATGTGTTTTTGCTTTGAAAATTTTGAGTAGTTTCTCGATACCCTATTCATCGATATGAATTTTCAGAGTGAATGCCTTGGTTTCTGAATTATGTGCAGTACAAATCCAGTGATTGAACTTTTTCTACAACGTAAGTACGGATAAGAGCACCTGGCGCATCACTTTCGCAATTCAAGATGCAAAAACGCAAATGTATGGTGTGTAAAGAACCGAAGAAAGACGAGGAGTGGATGAGGATCATGGCTTTCATCTCGCCGCTCCGTTCATGGCAGAGAGTGATGGTGCCATTTCCATCGTCTGTTTTTGTGATTCACCTTCTAATTGAGCGCTTGAGTGCTTGAAGCGCTAAACCAATCGTAAAATGAGACACTGGACATTTGTATAGCGCTACCTACCATCGAATCAATGGTGATAATTGACATTATCATCGATGTGGCCACGAAAAATTTTTTTTATGACTCCGAGGCGGTAATGTACAATGATTATTTGACTTACTTAGTCTTCGCAAATCTTGACAGCGTCTCAAACCCGCCAGTTTTTTTCGCTCGATCGTGTCTGATTTCTTGTTTTGTGACATCATTATCATAATGTTAAGTGTGATGAAGATGTTCAACTCCCGCTACCTGTCTTGAAAAGATTCAAACGCCTGGACTCAGTGAGGACTGTTTGGAGAATATTTCTCGTTCTTCCAAATGTTGCGAGCTCGCAAGAAAAATTCACGAATGATTCAATAAGTGAGAAACTATCACTCTCAGATCTGGTTTTGGGCCTTGGCAAGATATTTCAGGATTAGCAGAGCCAGCTTGAAATCTAGGGTTTTTATCAAATTCAACGAGTACCGTGAATCCAGAGTTTCATTTCAAAATTACAACTTTTGTCTTGGTCTCACTTGCCGAGGCCATTATTTCAACTTCAGCAATATCAGATTCCCTCCTCCCGATTAGAATTCAAGTATAACGTCGATCCATCATTTCATTGTACAGCAGTTATGGGTTTGCGAGGGAGGAATTTTGACAAGTGACTCATCTCGAGAGAGATTCCTATACCTGCATTCTCATATGCCATAACATTCACCTTTGCATGATTTTCTCTTCGCAAGCCACTGCTTCCAGCTCACTGACTCTCGGCTCATTGTATTTTTTACGATTCTAGCGAGTTCAAAGGCGTCGAGTGGAAAACTCAGAGTGATGAGCAATAAGGCAAGCCCCGAACATTGCGTCAGCGAGGCTGTCTCTCCTCGTGGATGACTTGGGGTTACCCACCATAGCTACCGCTAATAAATGCGTAAAAAAAACATTACACACTTTCCGCAGTCTCTGTGGTCTGCGAGGCAATGGACATCTCAATCGTAAAGTCACAGAATACCCCATACTATTTTCTTACGTATGACATTATTACCTGCGCACCCTCCATCCTAAACCGATGAATGAGGCGCTGAAAAAAGTTGTGTTGCTTCAAAGTTCTCTGTGTTGAATCTACCCTACACATTGGAACTCGTAATGTAATTATTGACATTTTCATCAAGAACAATCACCCTTGAAGATCAGTCAAAAGATAAAAGTTTTGAATCATTTTTGTCATGAGTATATTCTAGACAGGGGAATCAACTTGAAACGCTAGGTGCCATAATCTCACACTCTAAGTATTTAGGGTCAAATTTTTGTTGTTGAGCATTCAATAACGCAACTATAAGTTTATCATTTTGACGAGATAAAAATTTGTCTCGCCAAAAGTATCCGGAGGTGGTAGCACTGCACATAAATATTTTACTACTAGCCGAGGCTGTAGAAATTTTTACGGGCTCACGATGACGCATCAGATTAATAATACTGCAAGTACCTGTGGTGACGATTGCGTAGCAATACTTGCACTAAAATATATCGATCTATTGAGGGATTTGGAAGTCATTCTGTCTCAGTAGCAAATCATCGAAATAATATACTGCAATATTATCTCGGTTGCCATAAAACGTGATGGACTAGTTGCGTTTTGCTTTTAAAACAAAATGACATACTTCTCGTACGCAGCGACTTCGCGTTGCGTTGAAACTTTTAGTGATAATTTTGACAATTCAAGTCGTGAGTGATGGCATCGTAATGCAAGGGAACAAAGCGTTGCTTGTCAAAGTCATTGACTTTCAAGCCACAGCTCAATTTTACACCATAATTTCAGTCGCAGGTATGTTTCCAAGTGGAGCTTCCGTACTTAGACAATCGCGTCCAACAGTTATATGGTTTGCAATGAGAACAGAGCTGCGACAGCTGCCCGATTCCATCGCAAGCTTCTCCACTCTTCAAATTTTCAATTTGAGGTATCGAATTGCAAATCAGACTTGAAACCAGCAAATATCAGCTTTGCAAAGAGCCAAAGTTCGTTGGAGCGTTATCATCCGTTTTCAAAATGATTTTCAAAGAAACTCACCGTCTGACAATGCAAAACGCTTTTTAGACATCACGCAGGGTGGAAATTCCTCGATACTCGAGTTCTTGCTAAAATTTCTATTTTTTTTTTATGTTGAAATATGCACGGTCGAAAAGACCTGTAGCACGTACAAAAATATTTTGCAGGGTGAAACAAAAAAAAGCAGATAACTCAAACGATAAACGTGAATACTAAAAACAACATCGCAAACTCTGTGAATAATTTTTGTCGTTTGCTTACTTGCACCGCCTTGCGCTTAATCATTTGAATATAAGCAATTGATCAGATGGCTGCGAGCTAAGGATCAAAATTATTGATCCAAAAATGGATGAATTAGCCAATCATTTTCGGCCGATTTTTCAAAATGGGTTATGGGTTATAGGTTATGGTTATGGCTTGGGTTTTGTTTAATACTTCACTTGAAAAAATGCCTCGAAATATACGCATGAGATCTTTCACAATAATCTGCCCGCATGAAACACAGGCTCGCATATGTCACAAAGATGGCTGACAGTTGTACTGGCATTTTTTGGTCTGCTCAGTGCTTACGCGATGCGCGTTTGCTTGTCGATAGCCATTACCGAAATGGTGCCAACGGCTGAAACAAGTTCTGACCATGCTAACAATCAAAGTGATCAGATCTGCCCGCACAGTGGTTCAACATCTGCGGATCTAAAAAACACAACAATGTCGACAGATAAAGTACTTTACAATTGGTCTGAATACACTCAGGTAATTATTTGCAGTATAGGCAGGTACGTCCTGTCAAATACAACATTTAGTGAATTGGGTTAAGAATCTTCGCGGAACTCGAGAATAATCAGGATTCAGAGGTATGGTTGTGGGCTCGTTAGATTTGTGCATGCCTTTTTTGTCTCTATTTTCTGAACTACATGAAAATCTTTTGGCACGGAACTCCGCGAAATTCGACCTTCGAATGTCTTGATGAATCAGAATGAGTTCCCCCCTCGACGATATCTGACCTAAGGTCTCATGGAAAGATGATAGCGCGTTAGCCGTCGCCACATGACGAAGAAAATCGGGGAGGAGGATTTTGCAGCAGAGTCCGGATGCAGTGGCGAAGTTGTGCCGTGAAAGAGCGCAATAAATTTCATAATGCTGGCTGTATAGAGAGCGTTATATACGACTTGGGCGCAAAGTATACGACGGCAGAGCCGCGGTGACAACGGCAAAAGTTAATGGAATGCCCATTGAGTCGGCGGCTTAGCGCATTGCAGTGGCATCACGAGGTCATTCGGACCGCTTCGAAAGTCAACTACCGCCCCGTTGTGCGCGAAATAAGCCCAACCTGCATAAGCCGCGGGGCGATTATGCGTGCCTGCATTGTACGGGCAGCTTCCATATTTTGGCAAAGTCACGCGGGCCTCAATAATGGTATTCCCAGCCGATCATAATGGGCCCAATAAAACACGCCCATCCGGCAAATTAACTTCTAAATCGGATTAGCGCTATGGGCCCGGGACACTCCAAAAGTTAATAGGATGACAATCCTAATGATTATTGAGCCCGCGCGGCAACGCCTCCAACGCTGCATCACCTCGGAAAGTTGCGCGGCCCGTTATACAATGGGGGATATCGGCGTATCGGCGGACGAGCCAGACAGCGTGGCACCGCGCTTTCGCATCGTATTTATACATTTATTGTATTGTGCTCGAGTGCCCCCGCGAGAGCCGTATACATCATACGAACAAGACACTTGACGGATTGCGCCCTTTGTTTGCGCTCTAAAGTTAATCTGCCTGATCCGCGGAGCTCATAGCTTCGATGTATTGAGATCGATATTCGCAGCCATCTCAATGCTCGCCCGTGCCAATTGTCCCTTCGCACTGACTTCTTCATCTCCCATGCTTCCGATGCGGAAGTACGAAATAAATTCACACTTACACAGAACTACAATACTCTGCAACAGCTGCTAGCCACATCACACCTAGAATGATTTGTCGTAGATTTGGTCTCTCGCCTCAAAACTCTCGAGCAACCATCAGAGCATATGAATATAATTCCACGAGGAAACGAAACATCAAAAAATGCTTGGTCTTGGACTTCTCTTTGACTTAACTTTTTCAATTCTACAGGTCGAAATATGAACATCTGTTACAATGGGAAAGATGAGAAAAAATTGTCGGACTCTGGCCCACTGATCAAAATTATGTTTTGGTTTTTTTTTGCAAGATTTTCGTAACTTTTTTTACCAGAGATGTTGTAACTCAGAAGCAACGTAAGATCGAGGAATGCGGGTGGGCGCATCTAAAAGGTCAGCAAAAAATTGTCAAAAACCACTTCAAAACTTTGTCTTTCATCTTATTTCTTGAAAATCACTTTCTCATTCTTTTCTCTGAAAGTTTTCTTTCAAGTTTTCAAGAATACATTTTTCTATGTAAGAAGTTGTATTTTTTGTGTTTCTCACGAAAAAAATAGTTTCAACTTGCTTTTTTGAGTTTTGAGCTGTTTTCTGGACAATATTTGATTTCAATCATAAAAACGTAATTTTCCACCCATGCGCAGGAATTTGCGATCATGAAACTACTTTTTTCGAGAAGCTGAGAGAATTTTCTTCAAAATGACCGCTACATTACTCAACCAGGTACATTACTCATTAGTCTTCTCATACAGAGGTAGCTGCCGAGAGTACCACTTTCCTCGGATTTCAAACTCAACAAAATTTTTGGGTATCCGCTGAAACTTTTTCAATTTTGAAAAAGGCCTTCTTGTCCTATCTCGTAGGTGCTCCGTATAACCTACTATGTAAGGGTGATGACAGATAAAGCGCTACGCCACGATTTTGCGCCACGCCACGACGCGCTATCGCACGCCACGACCCAAAAATTCAGTCCAGCGAACCCTACCTTTGATGGACTGGATTTATTGTTACAGTATTAATCGTAGATTATGAAAATGAATCAAATCCATCTATGGTCAGGTTTGCTGGAATAAACTTCTGGTTCGTGGCGCGCGATAGCGCGTCGTGGCGTGGCGCAAAATCGTAGCGTAGCGCTTTATCTGTCATCACCCTAAGCGAGACCTGGGGTAGTGCATTCACTTTGTTCTGATGTCAAATTTTATTGAAAGGTTCCGCGGAAATTTTCAAGTCAAAGGTGATGCGAGATGTGATGACATCGCATCGCAATTTTTAGGCCATTTCATGATAAACACGATTTTCATGATGAATTTCAGCATCTTTCATCCAGTTAGGCTTAAAATGTTAACATCAAAGATCCCACAATTTGCACTTCTAGAATGTCATAAAACATCTTCCGACAGAGGAATTCAAGTTGCGAACATTCACCAATTTTCAAGCTATTTCCGGTTCCCGAAAAGCACGTTTTAACAACCAACATTTTGGTCTTAAGACAGAGACAGGAATTACTAGCATCATACTCTGAGGTTGTAATAGGACACTTGAAGTTTTGACGTTTGGGTATGACTTCTGCATCCAGATTACAAACGAAAATTTACCCATCAACGAGCCGATTATCCGAACCTAAATAACGAGCTACATATTATGAAGAGAGTGTATTTGACGTTGGAAGAATCATTGGTTAAGTTTAGGACCTATTCTGACGTTGAACTCGTGTAAAAAGTATCGAAGATCACCTAGATATCAATTCTTGAGCTGCAGTGACTGGAGAAGAAGAGAAGAATATTACTGAATCCATTTTGTTTTGGGCGAGGGTGATATATGGGCGGCTCCGGATCAGGACGGTATAAGTCCATTTTTTTCCATTGCCGGAAAATTTGCCTCAAAGTTTTTGTGATATAGAAAATTCGAATTATCATCTAAAGTAAATATTCTTGTTTTACCATATAGTGAGTGTGTTTTTACGTCATTTTTCGCGTGGGGCGTATCAATTTTTGATTGTTCATAGTTTTCACAATTCATTTTTCGATAAAAAATGAATTTATACCGTTCTGATCCGGACAATTTCTCGTCGTTTTTCGGGATCAGAACGGTATCAGTCCACCATTTAAAAAAAAAAATTTACTTTCAATATTTTAGATCGGGAAAAGTCGTTAATATCATGGATTTCTACCGTTTCAAGTAGGAAAATGTCGAAAAACTATGAGTTTCCACCAGTGAGGTCGAAAAACGTTGAAAACCCATGGACTTATACCGATTTCAGTGAGAAAAAAGGTGGGGAAAAACTCCAGATCAGAACGGTATAAATTGAAATTTTTTTGGATTTTTAATGACTAAACTCGACTGTTTCTCTCAGTAAACAAAGTTCCTCTATAATTGAGGATGACTTTTGTTAAATCTCACCGACAGCCGAGACTGGTTTTTGCAAAGAGATCTCATTCAGTATATCATGGCTAAGAATATATTTTTAACTTTGAGGTAAGATCAGGTCTATTTGGAAACGGCAGTCCGGTCAAGACGAGTTGACTCAACCAGCTCGGTCCAAAATGTATTTTTTTAGGGACCACAGAGCACGCAACTTGAGTTCAAAGAGTCAGAAGCAGTTTGAGATTATAAGTTAAGTGTGCGTAATATGCCCCCACTACTTTTGTTTTGCTCATAGTTTTGGCTTACCTCAACATTTTTCAGCGTACTTTTGCTCATCTTAAAGCCTGTTTCAAGACGTTTGAAATGAGCTAAAGTACGTAACTATCTCCATTTTTGGAAAAAAATATTTTTTTTTAGTTTTTGACAGCGTGTTCCTAATATGTCCCCACGTGGAAAAGAGGTCTATTTCCATGAGATTATACAGGTTTTTCGTAAAATCGGGATATCTCGGCTCCCAGGCCCCCAAATGAGACGTACTTTAGCTCATTTTGCAGCTTTTTCACCCTCTTTTGTATTTTTAGATTCAAATTGATGTATTCCGATAGAGTGAACGACGAGTTTGAAAAAAAAACCATGGGGCATATTAGGAACACTGGACTTTTTTTCAGTAATATGAGCTTAGAATCGGTTAGGAATCGAATTTCCCAATTCTACAAAAAGCATTTTAAAGTTGGGACAGAGACAAAGAAAATGAGTTAAGGCACGTTAAAATTGATTCCATCAATTTTGTTTGGTATAACTTTTAGTGACTAACAAAGAAGAAGTCGAAAGTAGCGAAACCAGTTCTTTGTTCTAAGAAAGGCGTGGATCATCTAAGATCGGTCCAAAACGTTTCTTTCTCATATTTTAACGTAACGAATATGAAAAAAATGCGTGGCAAGATCTGCGGGTACGTAAATTTGAGAACTTGAGTGGGGGCATATTAGGGAATGGGGGCATATTAGGCACACTTACCTTAGTCTTTTGGTCTTTAGTACTACAAACGATTTTGAATTGAACTTCTTGTAAAATTTGTAAATCAATTGCTCACGTCCACTGCGAGCAGGCCCCTTTTGAGGTGCTCATTGATCCAACTGTGTGTCCGGTACGAATCAAGATCACAGATTGTCAAGCATAACTCACGTATTCTTCTGGAATAGAAAAATATGTGAGCTAAGTGTGCCGAATACGCCCCCACTACTTTTGTTTTGCTCATAGTTTTGGCACATCTCAATATTATTTAACGTATTTCAACTCATTTTGAAGTTTATTTCAAGACCTTCAAAATGAGCTAAGATACGTTTAATTTGAAGGAATTGGTGCTGAGCTACCTTGATTTTTGCAGGAAAAGATTTTTTGCGAATTCTTGACAATGTGTTCCTATTACGCCCCCATAGTCATTTGCCAGAGCTTCATTGATTCTGAAGCTCTGGAAGAGCGATATCGGATCCGGAGCATAACGGTTATGTGTTAAATGGACAAATCGTCATATTTCAAGGTATTTTCGATGATTTATAGTGCACCTAACCTTAAAATTTACGTAAAAATCGATT
Organism: Eretmocerus hayati; assembly: GCA_029851415.1. Lineage (NCBI taxonomy): Eukaryota > Metazoa > Arthropoda > Insecta > Hymenoptera > Aphelinidae > Eretmocerus > Eretmocerus hayati. The sequence goes on along the minus strand of CM056742.1, from coordinate 190,467,993 downwards.
TCAGCACATTTTGTGATTTCCAGTGCGTTTGAAAGTCTCCATGCTGCTGAATATAGCTGAATACACCAAAAACTGGTTGGATCTCGTCAAAAAAGTGCTAAGAGTACTTGCGACATGGAGCAAAGCTCTCTTGTATGCGGAAAAAGGCCTGGGGACATATATAAGGAACACTGCACCTTTTTTTAATACTGTGAGGCAAAAATCTGATAGAAATCAAATTTCGCAATTTTGTAAAAAGCATTTTGAAGTTTAAACAAAAATAAAGAAACTAAGCTGAAGTACGTTGGAATTGATCCCATTAATTTTATCGGCATAGCTTTTAGTAACCAACAAAAAAGAATGAGATGAACAAGAAAGACGAAGAAATCAATCAATCTGCCAACAAAAAAGAAGGTGAAAGTACCGAAAACCACTTTTTTGGTCTAAAAAATGCGCGGGCTATTAAGGGCCGGTCCAACACGTTCATTTTCTCATGTTTTAATATAACAAAATGGAAAAATGAGCGGCAAGGTTCTCGGGTTCCTATCGGGTTTGTACATTCGAGAACTTGAGTATTAGGAGCGTATTAGGAAATGGGTGCATATTAGGCACGCTTACCTTATAAAACTGGTATCTTCTTGCAAGGATAGTGGTTAAGCTAAAACAATCGTATTTTTGAAAAGTGAACTTAACGGGCATCGATTGGGACAGAAAGTACAAGAAGCCTTTAGTTATCCTCATTTATATTGCCGCTCAATGAATACCTCTCAGAGAGTCAGTACCCAGCTTTTCTAGAAAAAAGGTTCCCTGAAAATTTACTGGAAAATGAAAAAAGTGAGGTCGCTGTCTTCGAAGAAGGATCAGGAAGGGATGAGGGAGCTGGCGAGTGCTACAAAAAGGCATTACTACGTCGAGCCTGCAAGGTGCATCGGTGCCACGCGCAGGCCTAATTGTTCGTCGGCGACAATCGCTCATAGCGGGCCTCGTTCGAGCTCGTGGAAACGAGGGCTTGGACTAAAATTAACGACCGGGATCCGCTCACTAGCTAATTATGCGCCACCGGTGCCGAGAAACCACTCTATCCCGTTCGAAAGGGGTACAGTAGGGTGCACATCATAGACTTGGGGCAAAAAAACACTAGAATGTGTCCCGCTCGTCGACGACAATACGTGTAAAAGAAAGGGGCCAAAGAAGTGCAATAAAGCAATTGAGCAAAGCACCGTGTATAACTGCGGGCTAAGGTACGGCTCCGAGGCGGCGCGCAGTTTGCAAGGGTGATGGCCCCCAGGCTCGGAGCTTGCCGTTCGACGGGACCGTAACCGGAATCGGGCCCACCGATCGCACTTTTTTGCCAAGTGGCGAGAGCCCCTCAGGTTGACTGGCGCGTGCCCATGCCGAATTGTTTGTTTTGAATTTGTCTGACCCGAGCGCGGTGAGAAAAAAGGACTGAACGGTGCAAGTGCAAGGGTTGCGGTCGTTTATTGTGGTTTACAACGGATTCCGCCGACGGGCGCGGTCCGAGATGCCGTTTCGCGATAGAGCACGGGCATCGCTGATTGGGCCCTGTCGACGGGTAAACAACTCTACGGCTAATCTATGCACTTCCGCGTCCCGATGCTATTGCTAATAATGATCCGCATTGTTCCTCGGTAAATCATTACCATCGTTAAAATCCATAAACCGAACATCGGGATTTGTATTTTAATGCCCGCGTCCGGAGACTGACCAGATGTCTGAAGATTACCTCTATCGCGGAAAAAGGGATATTCAGCACTTAATTTTTTTACTTCTCACGATGGGACAAAAACCCGAAAAAATGCACCCCTGATCGCGCTCGCAAGACTAATCTGTGCCCACCGACGATCATAATCCTTAGAGCTTAAGACCCAGAGTAAACAAGAACGATAAGGTTATCGACAAAAGTATTCAAACCGATCTTTTGGAGGGAAAAAAATTTAAGCTATCTTTGAGCGCGCTGATGCGAAAAACGATGCATCGGCTGCAGCTTTTCAGCCCATCATGTCGAGCCATTATTCGAGCGCGTCGGAGCGTCGAGACGATTGTTCGCCCAAATGAGACTAGCGATTGACACAGCACCAGTAGTGTTTCAAAAAATATCCAAGACCAATGAAAAGGCGAACCCTAACTAATTGGCTATTCATTAACTAATGGTTAGACACCACTGATAGTGCAAAATATTAAGGCATAAGATAGACTAATATAAGCAGCATTTTTTCGTCCAATATCGTTATGGTCCCCTTGGCGAAGCAGTTGACGGATATGATTCCGATTTAATCTAATACTGCAGTTAATCGACGATGTTTCTACAGTCTTCAAACAAATTAGTAAGTGACCCAGATTACGATGAAAAGTTTCATCGGATTAGTGTTAAAATTATGCTTACTCGCTTACGACGATTCGTATCAAACCCTGGCGGAGAATTCACCGGTGCGACTTTGAAACGATTCACTCGACCGTCGTGACCTGGATAGCGAATAGTTTCTTTTGTATAAATCGAACCATTCCCATGTTCAAGACGATCATGCTCGTGATGCATCACAGAGTCAATTGACGCTGAAATGACCCCTGCGCTCGTAGAGCCGTGTTGTATCCATGATTATTTGAGCAATATACCACCTCTGTCGCATTGACCTCGCGTATAAAAAAGCCAAAGCATTCCACGAGAGTATGACGTAAGGTAGATGAAAGCACACAAAATTCGGTCTGTCTGGTCTCGCATGCAAAAATGGGACAGTTTTCACGAGCAGTAAAAAGTTGCGCGTTTCACTAATCCTCGCCCTACAAATTGCCCCCACTGCATCTTTTCTTGCCTCTTGCGTCTCTATATTTCTTCATTTCTTTTATGTAAAACAGTCAACAAATGACACGCTATTCTCGAGTCTCATTTGCCTGGATGCCGAAAATTGCGGAAAAGCACGAGCCTCCGCTTTTTGAAAATGAGCTCGGTGTATATCACGCTTTAGGGGATGAGTCCTCGCGTAAAAAAGCGCTCCACTTTTAACTGCGGGCTGTATTTTACCAAATGGAGCATCATTGCTATGCATCATTTTTTTCGGGCGACCATAGATGCAGCCTCAAAAAAGCCAAGGGCAGTGTTGCTCGCTAAAATTGTTGCACCACAAAGAGTACAGTGTCCTGTCCGCCCATTTCACGCTTAGCAGTACACTCCCACCTACACACGTTGTCACAGCTAGCATAAAACGCCCGTCCCGTTTCGGTTGGAAAATATGGTTTGGCCTCCGTTTTAGGCAGCCGCAATAAAAATTCACCGCTCCCGTTGTGCAGATCAGTTTTGCGCTTATGGCGTAATGTTCTACCGCGATCGAGTGACTTATGGCTCGTGCGCGGTGTACCGTTGCTCCAGTTTGGCTTTTCCTTGGTCAGCCAAGCTCGTTTTGGGCTCCCGTAAGCTCAGGTATTTCTTTTTCTTGCGGCTCAAATTGCGTGTCTCGGTGCACGAAAAAAATGGAATTTTTCATGAACCGTTTGAGGAATGCGCTCTCCAATCTCGATCTCACGGGTTTTCCGGGATTCCCCAGAACAAGATCACATTGACAGGAACGCACGTAGGCGTCCAAATACCCTGTAAGAGAACATCTTTACAATTAACTGCAGCAGTGTCCAACTGACTTCGATGACTCTTGTACTGATATTATGATTGCTCGGGCATACATCGACTTTGTATAACGAATGCTACTCGATCAGGTACTCGATACAAATCAACTGGGTAAACTGAGAAAGTGAAGATCTACATTGAGCATATTTTCTAAATTCTCGATGTTTTGCTCATGATTAAAGTATAATTCGATTGGTTTCCCATGAATATGCATAATCTATCAATATACTTTATCATTGTAGATTCCTGACTTCTGGAGTTCCACAACCAGTCGATCGAGCTGTCTGAACTTTACTAGTGTCTGAGATTTGGTTTCGTCAGATATTTATTCAGAAACGTACAAATTCTTTATTTTATATTTCCTAATCTTATTTGGAATTTTCGGTTTCTTAGACCATTAAACAAATACTTTTACTTATGTGTAAAAGTGTACTAAATATGAGTATTTTATATTTGACATGATGTCGAAACTTGAGAAGAAGTAGTGAAGAACACAATACAAATTTGAAAAAAAAAACACAGAAAGAGAATTTTATGATTAGATTAGATTGAGTAGCCATTCAACAAGATATTACAATTTTCACAATTTTTGCGTCATTTTCTTTGTGGAGCATGCAACCGAAATCGATGAGAAATTCAAAACTTGGGTTCACTCGACTATGCGCTTTACGTTTGCTCTCGCGCAGTCAACATGAGCTTTCTTGTTTTATTTTATAATAAAATCGAGAGTTGAGGAATGTGAGCAAATTTACAAATATATGGTGGAGTCCACTTAATTTTCTGTGGAAAAATTAATTACATCTACACCAAGGAAGAGACTGGAAAAAAATTTCTTGGGAAATCATCAAAGTGTTGGCTCCAAGGAGGCTCCAAAAATTCACTGTTCAAAACCGAGGTCACCAAGAAAATGGAACCGATGATGAGGAGAAACTGTATTTTCCAAATGCGGGTGCAAAACGCAGATACAAGATCCGTAGATAGAGTGGAAAGTTGACACGATCGAGGACATGCATGATTAAATTTACACACTCTTGCCTCGACTTTTGCTCATCAAAGTATTGCGGGTCTTATTCATCGTCGATTAGGTGAAAATTTTTGTGAAAATTGCGACGAGGCTGATGCGATCGTGGTTGCTTTTCGGGAACAATTCAGAAGTGCAGCAGCTGCTGCCGAGAGAAAGTAGTCAAACTGTTGAATCGAACTCTTGGAAAAGTCGGCTGCATAACAATGAGCTGCAGGGCCGAGTGAAGCTCATTATAATGGGGTATAAATAATGAGCAGAGAGGCCCAATATACATCGAGTTGCGGCGTTTCAAAGCCTCGGCTCATCTGCAAAGTTAATTCTGTGTTCTAAAACTAATTGGCGGTGTGAATGGAGAGCGGGCTCGGGTACCTGTCTCGTCGCATTCATAATGCCTCGTCCGCGGAGTCAATTCGCGGCGGGAGGCCCCTCAAATGGTTTATGCTTCGCGAGGATTAACTTCGCACGCCCTCATGATGATCCGAGCGAAAAGTCAATATCTGATATAATCTCACGCCCCGGCCGCGCGCCGATCATGCCCGCCGTGCTCACAATGCCCTCCCCGACCGCAATTCACTGATGTTAATAGAAACGAAACTTGACTTTTGCTTTGTTCGGGCCGTGCAAGTTTACGATTTACGACGCGCAATCCGCGGATGCTCGCACTCAAATCTGCTTATACGCTGTCAGGCATGACTCATCGCAATATTTATATTGCACCCAGACGACAGTATAGACCGCAATATTCATCCACGTCCACCTTGACAATATCACGTTATTGACGACCCCACCAGTGCGATTATTGCCTCAGAGATATTATATTATGGCCAGTTCACGCTTCCTCGAAAATTTCTCTTACAGACATTGAAATGCAACGACGATCAATGTATCTTGAAATTTTCTTGGAGTCGCTGCGACCATTCAGAGGGTTAGTTTCACAACCATCATATTTGGAGGTGCGTTTTGAGTGCATTCGACGCGATTACAATTATAAAAATATCTCAAGCATGCCACACTGCAGTTCATCATACTGCGTTTTTCGAGGCGTTCTCTGCCTCTGAATTTCATAAATGTTCAGATCTAACCCTGTACATAGTTCATGGTTGTAAGACAAGTTCAAAACATAATATATGCAACATGCGCCGGGGTGGACCAAGAAACCAATAATTTGGACACGCCTGCAGGCCCATGCATGGGTTCCTGTATGTAGATATGTAGATCTCTTCCCCGGTTGCTGAGAAATGAGATCTTCTACGTACCTTAGCTCATTCTAAAGCGTGTTTCTAGACCTTCGACATGAGTTAGTATTGGGCCCATATTGACGCGAACCAAAGCTAACTCATTCAAGATTCAAACGTGAACGTCGTTAAAAACAGCAAGTAATAATATGGCGCTTTGACGTTGTAAACACGATTACTGAATTTGCGTCAACTCTCCTTTCATCCAGCGGAAACCCACCCCACTCTTGTCCATTATTCTCGGACGTTGAAAAGATTATCGCTTGTCTTTTTGAGCGGATCCACTGAGGTCGTCACCGATATGTGTGAGCTTAGTTAAATTCGCAATGAATACAGTATTACTTGTAAGCGGATCATCGAGATTTGATCGATCAGCGATCTTGACAACGCCAAAGTATCATTTTTTTTTTACTATTTCCAACTTCGAATTTCTCCTCTTCAGTTCTGAAATGGGCCACGGTTGGCTACAATTAGTCCTATAGTAACTTAATTTAGAGATTTTGAAGCAAGACTTAGATTGAGCCAAGGAATGTCGAAAAATATTTAGGGTCACTAGAGTTGTTTGCTAAACACATGAGAAAAAATGGTCGAATTGTGCAGATTCTTATTCGAATGCGTGTCATTCAAAAAGAGGATATCGGATACATTTTTTTCTGGGTGCTGAGAGATGAGATCTCGATGAGTTGCGGCAAGGGCCATACAGGCCCTTGCCGCAACTCATCGAGATCTCATCTCTCAGCACCCAGAAAAAAATGTATCATATCTACGCACTGAAACACAATCTTTGCGACCCCAAAAACATACCGTGCAGGGCTGCAAAAGTGCAATCCACATCCATCTGGGATGCACAGATGAAACGCTACTCGAGATGCAAAATTCGACTCTGACGCCCATATGCATTGTTACCGCGAACAACTATTTTCATTGGCGGCACTTGCGTTATTATGCAAAAATAATTCCCTCTCGCCGTTCATGTCAACTTTGATTGAGCTCAAAAACGCAAACGCAAGTGACAATCAAACTAGCGTCGGAATATTTCATCCAATTCTCGAGTGATCCAAAATCGAACTGGTTTGGTATCCGACGATCTATTGAAATTTCTGTTCAAGTTATCAGTTGCAAAATTTTAATAAAATGATAGCTATAGACAAATCGAATGAGATAGATATATCACACAAAATGACACATGCAGTGAAACTGCAACAAAAACCTGACCGGCACTTCAAGATGCAATAATACATCCGTAGTATGTCCAGGGCTTTGATTCATCTGAATGATGCCAAAAATTTAATTTCCGGATTTGGCATCTTTACTCACATGGGAATGGTTCATTATAGTTCTGTAGCAAAGAGTTGGTTTAGCAGAATGAGAGGAGAATGACGGTTAAATAACTTGGAGGTGATCGAGAAGGCTGAACGCGTAAAAAATCAGGAGGTGCGTCCGCGCGTGATGATTAACAGGCGTCAGAAGTAATCGCTTCATCTTGGCCGTGCGTGTATGTGATGAGCTGCTTACGATGAGGGCTCTATCGCGAGCCGAGATGAAAACGTCGGCAGCCATAACTTGAACGTGTTTATTAACCTGAACGGGAAATCAGAATAAGCTGCTGCTGCTGCTGCTGCTGCTGGGCCACCCATATAGAGTGAATAGCGTCATGATCCACCTTGTCGGCTCTGCCCGCTTGATTGAGACGGTGAGGCGCAAATAGTCGTACACATTTGTCTATTCGAAGGAATTATAGCTTCAGGGGGCCGAGCAAGGCAGATCATACGCGCTTCATAAGCCGAAACGAGCGGCGATAATTTCGAGGCGAGCTTCTTTCGAGCTCGAGCAACGGCAGCTGCCCCAGGGACTCCATAGAGTGGTGGGGAGGTGCCGTGGGCGGGCTCTCCGGCTTCGACTCCGGCAGCCCTCGGCCAATGCGGTGCCACGCAATAGAAGGGGCTCGCGAGGGCGGCCGCTCTGCTCAAGACCTGCCCCCTATAAATCGCCCCGCCGCAGCTCACGCGGACCAGTCGTTCGACAACCTCGTATCCGAACCTTCGCAGCTTTGCTCTTTCCTTCGCTCGAGAGCTGTCCCTTCAGGCTCTTTTTGGTAGCAGAGTCCGAGTGCGGCCTCGAAAAAAGTTAGTGTTGTGCTCCTTACGGATGTGCGTGGATGCTCGCGGAGCCGAGCTGAGCCCAGTTTTTTGGACTGATATGCAAGGCTACCAGCAGCTCGACCTGAGTATCGCCAGCAACGCCAGCACCGCCAACACATCGACCACCAGCTGCAGCAACGTCGGCTTCAGCGGAGCCAAACTGCAGTGCAGCGCGACAGCGATGCCTCCTTACCAGCTCAGCCCGCCCCACAGCCCCAGCGAGAGCCTCCTGCACTCAAAGAGCCCCGACTCCAAAGGTACGTCGATCTATTCCACTTGAAAATCGCTCGCTCTTAAATTGCAATGTCGAGGCGTTGTGTTGTTATTTCAAGTCGTTTTGTGTCGCTTAAATTTCAAGAATTGTTAAAGTGTGTTCGCGGCCAGTGCTCAGCTTCCAATTCGACAAAGCTCAGTTTTCGATGTGTGCCATTAATCATTTACACATTACTATACCTCAGTACGGCATGCTCGTGCATCGCTAGAAATGATTAAAATTTAAAATCATTCAGCGTTTAAATAGCGATTCGTGATGTAGTAAAGCTATGAGAGTCCGCACCGAGTAGTCAGTGTTAACGTTTGAGTTGCCGCTCGTGAGTGTTAATCGTGGGAGTAGCATTGTCAAATAGATACAGAAAGGATGAATTTTTCCCAGCTCGTGCTGTGCTTGAAGCACCCACGAAAGTCCGACGACGAAACGCTCGAGTGTGTTTACGCGTTTAGCTTTGAGTGCGACAATGGGCCACCGCGACCGGACTCCGCGGGAAGTCACACTTGGCGGACCATTTGACTCGGCCACGACGACGTGTGGGCCCGATCTAAGGCATGTGTGTGGCGTCGACGGGGGACTTCTTTGGCCACTTTTCACTCCTCGCGCTTGTTCTCCACTCGCTTTTACACGCGACATCAAAGCACTCCGCCCGCAAGAATCGGCTCCTGGAGCACCCCGCGGCGGGATCCGATCGAGTGCGCGATAAACCCGACCGTCAATTGGCTATGTATTTCCAACCACGATCGCCGACTTCTGTGCCAGTCCTGCACAGTTCATTGCCCAATCTCACCGTTTTCTCATTTGTCATTGCAGTGGGGTCAGCAGCGTCAGCCTCCCAGTCTCCACACTCGCAGATACCCATGGACCCCAACATCCGCAGATACAGGACGGCCTTCACACGCGATCAGCTCAATCGCCTTGAGAAGGAGTTCCTGCGCGAGAACTACGTGAGCCGGCCCAGGCGCTGCGAACTCGCGGCTGACCTCAATTTGCCCGAGTCCACAATCAAGGTAAATACAATTCTGCCCTCAAAATATCATCTCCAGAATCCAACTACTTTCCTTTTTATCTATTTTTCGCTACATTTTGCTGATTGATTATACTTCTTGTTTTCTATTCCATCGAGTTCTTTCGAGTTTGCTTTCACTTTTTTCCCAGCCATTCAATGAGTTTGGGCCATCGCGTTGGTGGGCCATTTACGTGTCAATGTAGCTGTTCGTCATCGGACCGTCAGATAATAGACTTTGAGCGCGCATCCATTGTTGAGCTTTGAATAATAATGTATGAGGGTATAATCGAGGGGGATGAATGCCTTATATTTTGGCTTTTGCGCTCGGGGCGTTTCACGGGGCGCGAACCACACTGCAAACATGGCGGTGCGTGTCGCTATACAAACCACAATACGTGTGTTCGGAGCGTCGCACAATGGGAGGCCGCTATTTAGTAGCTGCACGCGAGTAAAAGATGTGTGCTCTCCTCCCTTTCTCTGAGAGGTCCTCTTTGATCCGTGCCGCCGCGCCTCTTTTCCACTCATTTGCCCTCCCTGGGTGACTGCTGCTGTTGGTGCTCCTTTGCATTGTTGCGGGTGCACATCACACACCGCAACTGTACGCCCCCGTCGACGTAACTTTCTTCTCATGGAATTCCAAGGCCGCTTCACCAACTGTAGCTTTGTCGGAAAAACCGCTTCTGACTTCATCTTCATCTTTACGGTATTTCGATCTCTTGCTCTGACTTTGGACAGCCTGAACGTGATTTGATTACGAAAAATAAGTACTTGACGGAACGATTTCCTAATAGATTTGGTATTTTTTGTGTTACAGGTATGGTTCCAAAACCGTCGCATGAAGGACAAGCGTCAGCGAATGGCCCTGGTATGGCCGTACCCCATGTACACGGACCCCGCTCTCGCCGGAGCGATTCTCGCGGCAGCCTCGGCCGCGTCGCAATTGCAGCCCTCGCCGACGGCAGCCTCGGCCTACCCGGGCCACAGCCCGACGCCTCACTCGCCGCACGGGCACCACCCCCACCACCTCGGCTCGTACGCGGCCTACTACGCGGCGGCCCGTTACTCCCCGTACGCCGCCGCGGCCGCGGCAGCTCTGCACCGGCCTCAGCCCAGCCCGCCGACTTACCACCCGCACCACCACGCGCATCACCACCATCACCACGGGCACCATCATCAGGCACACTTGGCCAGTCCGACGAGTCCGATCAGCCCGACGACGCCGACGAGCGCCGTGCCTCCGCTCCACCTGGCCACGGGCTTCCCCGGACCGGCTGGCTACGGTTGCAGCCCGATCGGCTCACCCATTAGTCCGACGACGCCGCTGTCTCATGCTCTCCTGGCGCAGCCCCAGCCACCCCAGCTCAGCCCGGCCCACTCCGACGCCAGCTCTTCAAACGACTGCAGCCCCGTCGCGGCCGGCAGCGCCCTCTCGACGCTCTCCGACTATGCAAACAACAACAATAACAACAGCAGCAGCAATAACAACAACAACAACAACGGCAGCGTGAGCGTCAAGGTAGAGGGAAAGAAGCAGGGCACGGCGGCGCTGTTGAGGGGCTCCGTCAGCTATCCGTCGCACTTGCAGTTTGCTCCCGTGATGGCGCCGACGCCGACCAAGCTGGAGCCACCCAAGCTGTTCCAGCCGTACAAGAACGACATCAGCGAGCGCGCGTAAACTCGCTCAGCCTGACCTGTACATACATAGCCGCTTCACACTCTGTAAATAATATTGTTAGAGTTGTAGATCTCGTGTAAATAGTTGACCATGGGCGTGGGTCAGCGCGTACGTCAACCGTGGGACGAGTGCAAAGTCGACGCGTGCTCGCCGTGTTTCCTCCGCTGCGTTGTACATTTTGAGTTCGCTTGGCGAGGAGCGTGCGCCACCGGGGCGCTTTTGTTGTTGTTATTGTTGATGTTATTATATTCTCAAAGTTGTTATCGAGTCATGACGTCGCACGATCATTTATCTATATTTCATTTTTGTACTATAATTTCATATTTTACTTATCATTATCACGCGCTTTCGATGTAGTGGCCTCGAGGCAGTGCGACCGTACGTCGCGCCAACGACTGATCAAGTCAGTTTATCTATTATATTTCGCATCTTCCGGAAGACTGTATATGTGCTGATAGATAGGTGTTTGTCATTGTGAGTATACTCGTTGAATAGTTTGATAAGCGGGCCTCTGTGCCGATCACGCGAATCGTCGTCATTTTATTCCAAAAAAGTATTAGCAATATGTCACGATATGAATACGCATTATAATAATGTACGTAGTCAATGCAATACATGTATCTCGACGCTCAAAAGAAATAAATGTTCCTGATTTATCTTAAACAACTCTTGCTAAATCTACACCCATCCATCACAATGAAACTATGAATCTCGTTTTCCAACTTTTCGTTCACTTACACTGTTCATTTTGTTGCTTGACATCACGCTGACTACATCCGATACGATCAGCATTCAATTGATCGAAACAGTATAATGTTCTCATATTTCAATGACTGCCCATTTTCTAAATGTTGCTAAACTACCTGCAAATTTACCAACTTCTCCAATCTACATAAATTTTGATATCATATGTTCCAATTTTGAGTCATAAAATTTCAGCATAAAAGTTAATACCTATCCAAAGCTCAGTAAAATTATATGTATCCATTGGATTCAGAGCTTTTTCAAGAATTTTTCGCCGTCATATGAAAAAAAAATAATAACAATAATAAATAAATGATGAAACCCCATGCGAGGTGTTGAATCGATCAAGGATTCGGTAGCAGCTCAGTCAATCGCGACTCGAGTGAGCCTTATAAAAAATGTACAAGGAAGTATTCTAAGGTGGTACACATGAGGGCCACCAGCGGATAATGATCCTTTTCCTAGCTCTCTCGATGCCGTTAAAAACTTCTCTCTCGGTGCGAGCTCATGATTCAATTAGCCAATCCGTTTAAATCTGTCTGGTGGCCGCGGGTTGCAGTAGTTTACAGCGATATCAACGTTCGGGGGTGGATCAGATCCAGGGCTTTGACTAGTAATAGGTTAGGTATATCTATAAAGTGGAAGAGCCGGTGGCTCATCCATATAGATGCTCACTTACACGAGGCTGTGCTCCTGTGCCGCCTCGGCGGGTGGCGGCACGAAAACGAGACAAGTATTGAGAGCGGGTCCAGGATAAATGGCCCTCGCGCGCACCAGCTTTGCCCGCTCACCCCCCGCTACAGTAGTGTTTCGGGGTTGCGATGTTCTGCACTGCATTGTAGTAACGGCATAAGCGCTGGCGCGGCAGAACACATGGGGCGCGTTAACTGCGTCCAAATGGGCTCGCGCGCGGATAAACCAAACTCAGCATGCCCATTATCATGGGAGTCGGGGCGCATTATACGAGGTGGTGTAGGTATCGCGATCCCATGTGTGCACTGCACCCGGGTGACGATCAATTAGCTGTCCGCGTGTGGCGAAACCGATGCTCGGACATCACAATCGTCGACGGCCCGCGGTGCGGACGTGCATCGGAGTGTGTGTGCCACCCACCACACTCGAAGCGACTATTCATCAGGGCAATTAAGCGCATATCACTACAATCGAATGCCCCACGGTATCGGTATTTGTGGAAAGTCAATTGAATGGGTTGTGCTGGCTCGCGATTAAGTATCTTTTTGCGTGATGATATTCTGTTTATAGACTGAACACAGGTACGCAAAATGAAAAAAGGTGGTGTGCGAGGTGAACCAGAGCACAACAGTCCGAGTCCAATCGACTGTTTCAACACAAATTTGACGCCCGTTATACCCCATACATCAGGATGCTTTTGTATCTTATATTCTTTCTTTTTTTAAATTTTTTTATCTATATACACTACCGGTCAAAAGTTTTAGCTCACCGAAAAAATTTTTTTTACTGTTAGTTGAACTACTCAGCTCTATTTGACCGTAGAGAATTCTTCCGAGAAAACTCTGAAATCTGTCCAAAAAAGTAGAATTTCTCGTCATTTTTGAATACAGGTGCTAGTTTTTGCGAAAAATCTTCCCTCAGAGAAAATGTCATAGCTCGGACTGGAAGTGGCGTAGAGGGACGTTCAAAAACGGATTTTGAAGTTCTAGACGTGTACTTTTGTATCCCACATCTCCCATATTGGAACATTTATGTGGGTCAAATTGGCACGAGCCTAAAGATTCTCTCAAAATTCGTCAAAATTGACTCTTTTTCCAAGCTCAAATTGGGAAGGTCCTCGGGAAGGTCCCGATCCGTGCGGATAAGAATGAATAACGCCATCTACCCGTGCAGAAATAATCCTAGGTTTCCCTGTGTTTACGTTGGATCCCCATGCGATAACCCAGTCTCATCCTCATCTTAGGGAATCCCACGAGAATCACACAGGATTCTGGCAGGATTTCCCCGCGAATTGGGATAAAATGGGCAATATGCAGGGACTCCCTACAGGAATTCCGCAAGATATTCACAGCAAAACCCATTCAAGGACTCCTGATAAGAATCCCATTCGGATCTGGTTGGACGATCCATTGTAAGAGAGATCTAGGGATTGAGGAGGATGTCCCCACTAGAATCCCACGTGATGTCCTCGGCATAATCCATGGAAGGATACCTCATAGGAATCCAACGTGAATCTAATCAGACAATCCATGGCCAAAGCGATATTAGATGTAGACAGGTTATCCTCGTAAGAATCCTACGGGATATCCACGCCAATACCCGTCGCCGGGCCTCTTGGAGAAATTATCACACTTACCGACTTACAGAACAATTGAGTATTGAGAAAGTCGGGGATGAACAGGGCATCCCTGCGTAAACCTCACGAAGTATCCTCATTGAATTTTATACAAGTCTCAACAGGAATTTTGATTTTGCAGATTTCGATTACACAGACCCAAGTTGTTGGTGGCGATGGAAGAGAACATTTCTTCTACACGATTGTTTCATCATCTATGTAGATTTTCTCAATTATGATGAAATTTTTGACAACATATTCTAGTTCAATTTTGACAATAGATCTTCAAACCCTTTTTGTTAATGAGTATCAGTGGGAATTGACCGCGCGTTCCAATTTTACAATGGACCAAACTCATCCGAAATGAATTTGAGTATAGGTACTCAAAGATTGAGAAACTGTTGAACAAGGTATATGAATATATATATATATACATACTATGTGTGCGTTTGTGAGTGAGTGTATATGAAATATACATTGTATATTCATGTATCTAATCAGATTGTGGGGATTTTTAAAAATTGACTCATAAGGACCTCAATCAAAACCGAAAGCGTGCGTTGAGGTATACATTTCACAATGACGTGTTTAAGAGTTATTAAGAGTGAACCTGAACATTTTTTCATCACAAGCATACCCAATCAAATTCAACAATAAAACAATTGTGTTGGTTGAAGAAAGAGTTACTCAATTGGATAAGAGAGCTTCGTTTTAAGAGGAAGGATGATAGTTGGAGAGGACTCGTTTCTAGTACGAAGTAAGCATCACGCATGGCATCTGAAACTTTGGAGTAATGGTCTAGGTTCCTGCTTCCTAATCCACAGGTCATGGGTTCGAGCCTCCGCCGATGCTGTTGTCATATTGTTAATGTTAATTTATTTAGGTAATAGATTTTAATTAATTTATCATAAATGTTAATACAATTCTAATGATGGAACCCTAAATTACATTGCTCTTAAGTGCATTTGAGTTTGTTTTTGTTTTTATATAAATAATTTGCATAGGATTCATGAAGGAAATCTCTGTGAGAATCCCACAGGGAAATCTCACAGGGTCCCACCGAAAAAGCGTAGACTGACCGAGTGAGATCCCGGTAGGATTTCCCCGATAGGAATCCCACCAAGACTAGGACAACCCTGTGAGATACCTGCGAGATTCTTCTTGAGATTTCTGCACGGGTAAGAGTACGTGAACAAACCTTTAGATGAGCTTTGGAAAAGTCTTCTATGGTCAAATAAAGCCGAGTAGTTCAACTCACAAAATTGAAAAAAAAAAAAAAAAAATTCGAGTGAGCTAAAACTTTTGACCGGTAGTGTATTCGTGTAAGAAAATTCGTGCAGCCCATTGGATCTACCCTTCATAGTGATTTTGATCTCGGATTCTGAAAGTTAAATAATTCTACGTCGAACAATGTGGTTTCGAAATTTGAAGTGGTGGCCATCAGTTCAGTCATACGTACGGAACCATTTTGAAAGAGAGTGTTTTGGACCTCCAAAACATGGAAAAATACCTATTTTTGCACGACCGTGCGTAAAGCACGTGCTTGATGCATAGCAAATCTCGTTTTTCGTTCGCATAGTCGCGCGAAATAGTACATTACGCGTCGAGTGCTGGAAACATTTTTTTCTTCGGGAAACCGAGCTGGACGTGGGCGATGGCACCGTCCAGCTTGGTTTTCCCGAAGGAAAAATGTTTCCGCACGAGACGCGTATGCAGTTTTATACGTCTGTACGCAGAAACAGCTTGTTTCCAGGCCTCCTCGCGCAGCGAGGAGGCTTAGAAACACGCTGTTTCTACGTATGGACGTATAAAACGTATTTCGTCACTCAGGCATGAAGTTTTTTGCTTTTTTCGTGATAATTTCGACCTTCGCCAAGGCTCGGGCGGAAAACAACCACTCGAAAAGTAGAACCAAACTTCCCACCCTCCTATCGAAAAATACCATTTTGCAATAATCCTCATTTACTTCGATGTAACACATTAATAGACATAAAATGGCTATTTTTGGCCAATTTTGGCTGAAAATGGCCATTTTATGGCTAATAATGTGTTACATTAAGATGAATTTCTACCAGATTGCTATTCAAAATTTCTGTGGGGAAAAATGTTCACTTGCGCGGGCTATCCAAATATGTTCTCCGAATGCAAAAGAACCGTCTAAAAACGACCCCGTGCTCTGTTTTGAGCTGATATGTCGAGATTTTTTTCCACGTCGAGAAGACCTCCAAAAAGAGCTCTTCTCGGAGCTCTTTCTTAAGAATCCTGACGTGATGGAGTAAATGGGCGTCAAATTTGTGTTTAGACGGTCATTTACGGTCTATGCGTCTTATTCACCGCCAGGACCACTTTTTTATTTTGTGTACCAGTGAATTGATTGACCATGTTCTTCAAGCATATTGGTTTTCTAGTTTTTTTTCGATAGCTCGCGCCAGGACTGATACCATTTTTTTATTTCATATGTCCAGAATAATCATCACAATAATCATTCTAGAATTCAATGATGATATCAATTGAAAACCACGCATGAAATAATCGAATGAACCACTTAAAAAATCGATGGAGGGGATATATCTAACCGTTTGCATGGATGGAAAATTCTTCTCTTGATTTTTGAGATAACGACTCTGTTACCTTTAAAAAGTATCGATTGTGTTATAGACTTCACATAAGTGATCGATCCCTTCATCATCTCGACCCTTTTTGATGCTATACATACGCAGCACTTTACCTTCGAAAAGGACCTCACCCTTGTCGGTTGGCTAAAAAAGCCTCTGGAAAGATCAAACAGCGCGGCCCTGCGCTTGTAAAACTATAAACTCTTTGCAAGGTCTACGCAGGCCGAACACTATACTACGATTGGACCGAAATTCCTTAAGACCAAAATAAAAGGATAAAGAAAAAATACTAATCGCCTGCCGTAAAATCAGAACTGTTGATTTTGGTCAGGTAGTTGTAAAAAAATCATCGAAAATATTTTACAACCCTAGTTTTAAGGACGAGAATGGGGTATTTGACCAATAAAACATCAAGATATAATGAATTTTATCGTTTCTGTACCATTTCACTTACTTTATTGAAGAATTTATTCCTTTGGGGTGATCCCGAGCAGTCGCGCATATTATTATAAGAAAATAGCCGGGAAAAAATATCATTATCGTCATATATCACGAGATTGTCATTCTTGTCATGCGCACGGAATGTATAAATCAATTGACACTCCGTAGGAAGTCGTCTGTATATCCTCTTAGACGAGTTATTGGGTCATGCTTTCAAGACAGTCAGCGATCCTCTGACTAAATAGATAGAGTGAACATATTCTGATCCACCTTGCTGCTATATGAGTAAATCCCTCGCGTAATTGACCACATTTTGTAGAAATCCATTGAAATTTACTATTCGGTATATTTACAGGGTCTGATGGGCAAAAGTCGCACTCAATAGAGATTTGTGAAGAAATTGATTAGCATATATTTGATTACAATATTATTTTCAGAATATGTAATTTTATCATTGAATCAATTATAGATGGAGTGAGACGAGGGGCAAGGCATAGAATGGTCCATGCGGCCCATCAAGCATCTGTTCGACAGCAATACGTTGCAAGACTTGGAATGGTTGAATCAGTTCTGTTGTACGTGCATTAAGCCGATCAACACTGAACAAATAGCCATAACCGTCGAATTTGAACGTATACTATAATTTAGAACAAAAGATCCGTATCCTAATTGGAAGCCGCGGGAACGAATTTGAATAAAAATATATTTTGCCAGACTCTCCTATGAAATGAGGCATTTCACTTTTTTTTCGAAACTCTCATGAAAATTGATGTTGAAACGATCCTCTGCAAGCCCTCAGACAGATTCATAATGTTGTGTACGGTTGTGTACGGGTGGTACTCGAGAATGACTACAAATTCAGCACACGATTTTGATACTTATTTATTACTGTGGCCGCCTTTCGTAAAAAAATGATCAACTGTTCATCAAGGCTAATACTGACCCTGTGAAGAAGTGTTTATATGGGGTTCCCTATATGTAAAGAAGAGTGATATTCCATTGACTCACTAGATTCAGTCACATTTCTAAACAGTAGCGGTCCCTCAACTCAAATGCGAAAACCACTTTTTTCATCCCATCACAAGGAATTCACAAATGAATTTTCTATCAATATCCATCAGTCAGAGGTGGTAATTTCACAGTGGTTATAGCTTGAGGACCAAGTTGGCCCAAATCCTCCAAGAACTTACCAAACAGACAGCGTATGACTAGAAAATTAGTTTGCATAATATTGTTAGGGCAATGACTCACACTCCTCCGACGTAGTATAGGCCATGATGTTTACATCGGATTAGCGAGGCCAATATTCTATCGATCAAATTGTATCACATAACAATTCATCGTAGAACAAGCTGTTGGGGCGGAAAATAATTCACCGTTTGAAAATATATTGAGTGGATGATACGCGTGAGCGACGTGAAATGCGAACGACATGTGTATACATGGGGCCGCTTGGGAGGCATACGCGATATTGGAGAGGGGTCGCGCGAGCACCAGAGAGTCGAGTCGATGGGCGAGCTTTTGAATTATTAATATCCAATTGGAGCCCTGATACAAGAATCATGGGCCACGCGGGAGCTCAGAGCCGCTCCACCGACCCTTGCTACTCGAATATGACTGCATATTCTGTGAAAATCTCAGCTCGTCGCGTCTTTGGAAATCTCGCTTGCCTGTTGGGCTATATGCACGCGTTGACCATGCCGATCTAATTTTGGTGCCGAACGACGCTTATCTTATCTGCGAGGCCATTATATCTGGGGCTGTTCTCGCACTGAGTGGGCAACGCTTCCGATTCGCTGATTCTTGGCTCGCGTCGCACAGGAACGCGAACCCCTAAAGATGCCTATCGCCTTCGAATTGCCCCGCTAATGGGAAGCTCGCGCAATCGCAGCGCATCAGTGGCCATCGTGACTTTCAGCATCATCCATGATTCTTGCCTCCCATATCATCTCCCTCGATTTCAGCCTGGAGCTGGTTCTTTTCACGCTCATATTACTTTGATAGCCTCAAACGCTTACAATCTTTGTCAAGAATTTATTGATGTCAAATGATGTTGAGTGGATAACATCTTTGAAGTGATGAATGAAGTTGTTGCGAAACACTGGAACTTTCCTCAATACCCGAAGGTATCTCTAGAAAATCCAGACCATTATAAAAAATTTTCATTGTAAAAGAGCCACGGGGGAAGTACGTTTTGAAAAGTGAGAAAGATTGGAGTCGAAATTATTTGAATTCAAGCTATACGAAAATCGTTAGAGATCCGTAGATCAGTAAATAGAAAAAGATGAATGGTGATTATTCGCAAGAAATCTCTTCTTATTAGGTAGCAATTTCTTATGGAATAATCTCTGAAGCTGAATATCTTAATCAATGGGTATTCCAGCAGAAACTAAGGTAAGTGTACCCAACTTGCCCCCATATGCCGATCTCAGGAATGGGCGCTCGTTGACCTTCCCGCAATTTTCTTTTACGTTTGTTATGTTAAAATATGAGAAAATACGTAGTTTTCGTCGGCCCCGGATCATTTCTGCGTTCTCAAGAAAATATAAAGTGAGTTTTCCATTTTTCGTGTTTGCACGCCTAAGTAATCGCCGAGGAAATCGCGTTCACTAAAACCGGTGCAAATTTATTTTCATTTGACCAATCTCAACGTACCTTAGCGCATTCAATTCCTTGTCTCAAGACCTTCAAAATCCGCTCTTCAGGGTTGCAGAACTCTGATTTGGAGCGATTTTATGTACAAAACACGAAGATGGTTTGAGAATCAAGAAGGCCAACATCGGAGTGTACCCAACATGCCCCCATATGGTTATCTCGGAAAGGCGTGCAGTATGGCTTTTTTTACCACTCAGAACGTGTTTACCGCGTCATAATAGGTCGGAAACAGTGTTTTGGGCCAACTAAAAACTACAAATGCCGCTGCGCGGTGATCAAAACGGATCAAAGCCATTTTTCGCATTTCATCGCCGATTTACATTGTTTTAAATGATGGGGGCAAGTTGGGTACACACTTTTGTAAACTCTCAAAAATCACTTTTAGGGAGAATTCAAACAGCTCGGCTCCAGTTCATTCAAATTAGATGGATCTTAGCTCATTTCGAAGGTCTTCAGACAACCTTCAAAATGAGATAAAGTACGTTGGAAATGATTGAGAAGGGCTAAAGTTATTGAGAAAATGGCTTCATGGGGGGCAAGTTGGGTACACTGACCTTATATTCGTCTCTGTTTGAACTGGAGTGACTTGCATTGCGTTTCCCAGCGAAGTCTTTCATCTATAAGTGATAAAAATCACGCGAGGGAATTTTTCAAAATCTCACGATCACTGGTTTTTGTAGAAGTGACTCTTTCTTGAGATAACGAGAGTCGTGCACGAGTGCCTACCGTATCTTTGAGTTGTTGAGCAAGTTTTTAAATATAAACTCGCGCCGATTATCCACTCCGGTTGAGATGGGTTATATTTTTTGGCCAAAAATTGTCCAAGTCGCATTGCTACGCGTTGGTACTATAGCTATAAATTGCATTGGTGACCAGAGAAACTGGTAGAATGATTCCTGTAGTGGAGATCTCATTTGCTAAAAACAAACATTGGAATCCACACAAAGCAGCGAGGCACAAAAATCGGAAAAAAGTGAAAACCGCAAGAGGGGCCACGTTGAATGCGGGGTGCAGGTCGGGAGATGCGTTCGATAGATGTGTAAGCTCTCAAAAGCACGTAATAATGAAGAGTATCTCGCTCTCACCGATGGAATTCGTCGAGCTTCCGGCAACGCAGGGTCGAATAGCGCGGCAAAAAGTGTCTCAACTCTCGAGAGTCGGTTCATCCGGACGGGGGCACATTCCCTGCGAAAAAGTTGGCGCTCATGCATATAGGCGTCGTTGCATGCAACGGGGATCACAGCGTTGAACGATTGTCTCGTCGGATTTTGTCCGGCAGCTGCTACACCTCGATGCGATACTAAATTGCCGCGCGGCGTTGTGTCAGAGGCCCGATCTTTCGCCAGCCTGCACCGAAATATTTCCGAAACAATGGCTGTCTTGTCGTCGTCGTCGCGTATGCTCCCGGTGCCCAATACAGAGTCGTATTAGGTGTTGCATGGCCCATTACAAGAGCGGCAACGAGCTGCTGCTGCATCTTGCGACAGAATCTCGACTTGGACGACGCTCGGATCTTGCATGGACCGCCCGCTGCTGCCCCCGTCAACGTACACCTTGGGGTGCACAGTGTTATTCGAGGGGGCGAGAGACATTTTATGGCCCCCGGACAACATCGGCGATCGATACTCGCAAAGCTTCGATCAAAACATGAGCTTGCGGTCACAGCTCACGGCGAGAGATCCACGGAAGCTCTAATTTTTTGGATCGTCAAAGCAATGGTGGACTTTACCAATTTTTGATATTTTTTCAAGAGAATCAGTAGCAGTCTCGAGGCCAGTCGTGGGCTGATGAGATTCTCGAGAGTGTTTTTGGGGTGAGCATTTTGTCCGACGCATACTTTTACAGACTCACTGGGGTAAAACAGAATATTTCCTGAACTTCTTTTGAATGCGTCTCGCATTTTGAACTTATCGTAAATTTTAAGCGTAAAAGACCTCATCTATATCTAAATTTGGCAAATTTAGAATGCTTCTGATGTTCGAAAAAATTAATGCATACAATTCTTCAATCACTCTAAAATCGCAAGATTGTATTCTTATAGCTATAGCTTGCGAACTTTGAAATGAGGGGTTTGAAATATTCTGGGGGAGATGTTGAAAGCGGACCGTCGAGAGCCATCCCACGTCCCATCAATTTGTTTTTGTTGATTCTGTGATTGGTAGCTCTATATTCATGATGATGAACACGTTGACAAACGCAAGAACCAGGTAAAGTCAGTCCAAACCAAAGCTATGGCTTATAGTGGCCCAGACCCAAAACACGATGGCCGAGATGCTGACAATGTGGGCACAATAATGCGGTGCTGTACGCATTTGTACTTTGTAAATGGCTATAAAGCGTATATAGTGACGGGATGACACGCCATAACGCGGCCACATATCTCACACCTCGTACAGCCAATAATGGATCTACCTACACACACCACATGCCTATGTATTAATACAACAAGGTGAAGCAAAGATGCTGTTTGTTCCGCGGGCGCATCTCAGACAAACTTTGCTCCACGCATCAGCCGCATTTATGACCCGACGATCTACCAATCATCCCCTCGAAGAAAAGCAGCCTCATCGCGCCCGGAGCATTCTAAACGCATATACTAAACATCAGTACACACATATTTCGTGTCCGAGGCCCTCTTTCATCGTCCCCAGATCGGGGTGGTAAGTTGCCCGCCCCATACTGACAATACGACCCTCCGATACAAACACATCGTGTTGTATTATAGGCCACACAACACAAACCCTATAGCGTTCCTTTCAATGAGGACTATAATACACGCCGAGAAACAGAATAGTTTCGTTCAATAGCGAGATCAAAACTCGGTGATAATATCAATGGAGGGAGACGACAGTTCGAGAAGTTGAGAAAAAGTCATTAATCACAGACTTTGAGAAAATTTGGAATCACACACTCTTTGTCCAGATTATTCAAGTTTTCCCTACACACCTTTTCGAACTTTTTGAAAAATTTGAAACTACATTCAGTTTTTTTCCAGTTTGTACCAATGAAGCTTCTCATTTGATAAGTTGTGCTGCCTTGCGAGCTATAGATGAACGAAGCACGAGAAAAATCTTGAAAAGTAGAGAGAGTTACATTCCGAGTGCATGTGAAAAGTTTCGAGATCTTGTTGTGGATTAAAACTATAATTCCAAGATCATGACAATCATAGTACCAAAATATTCAGCACGGGTCGTTGAAGAGTATCATCGATGCGCGAAAATTCATTTCTTGCAGTGATTTTTCAGTTTTTCTCCGAGTTTGTCAAAAAATTGCATGGTGCTTGTCCGCTTCAAGGCCCGGATTTTGCATCCTTGATAAATTATTATGATCCGTGGTCACAGTTTGGTCCGAAAAATGTTATTCGGATTGCAGATTTCAACTTCTGCGCACCTATTCTGCACGTATTTTATTACGTAAATACTCTTGTTGTTACGAGAGTAGTTAAGCTAGGAGAGTTCACGACCACCTTTTTTGAAAAGTGGAGAGTTCAAGACCACCTTTTTCTGGACCCGGCCCGTGCGGAAATCTCGAGAAGAATCTCGCAGGTATCTCACAGGATTGTCCTAGTCTGTGTGGGATTCCTATCGGGGAATTCCTACCGGGATCCCACTCGGTCAGTCTACGCTTTTTCGATGGGACCCTGTGAGATTTCCCTGTGGGATTCTCACAGGGATTTCCTCCATGAATCCTATGCAAATAATTCATATAAAAACAAAAACAAACTCAAATGCACTTAAGAGCAATGTAATTTAGGGTTCCATCATTAGAATTGTATTAACATTTATGATAAATTAATTAAAATCTATTACCTAAATAAATTAACATTAACAATATGACAACAGCATCGGCGGAGGCTCGAACCCATGACCTAAGGATTAGAAAGCAGAAACCTAGACCATTACTCCAAAGTTTCAGATGCCATGAGTGATGCTTACTTCGTACTAGAAACGAGTCTTTCCAACTATTCTTCCTTCTCTTAAAACGAAGCTCTCTGATTCGATTGAGTAACTCTTTGTTCAACCAACACAATTATTTTATTGTTGAATTTAATTGGGAATGCTAGTGATGAAAAAATGTTCAGGTTGACTCTTAATAACTCTTAAACCCGTCATTGTGGAATGTATACCTCAACACGCTTTCGGTTTTGATTGAGGTCCTTATAAGTCAGTTTTTACAAATGCCCACAATCTGATTAGATACATGAATATACAATGTATATTTTATATACACTCACTCACAAACGCACACATAGTATGTGTATATATATTCATATACCTTTTTCAACAATTTCTCAATCTTTGAGTACCTATATATACTCAAATTCATTTCTGATGAGTTTGGTCCATTGTAAAATTCGAACGCGCGGTCAATTCCTACTGATACTCATTAACAAAAAGGGTTTGAAGACCTATAGTCAAAATTGAACAAGAATATGTTGTCAAAAATTTCATCATAATTGAGAGAATCTACATAGATGATGAAACAATCGTGTAGAAGAAATGTTCTGTTCTCGTCAATCACCACCAATAACTTGGGTCTGTGAAATCGAAATCTGCAAAGTCAACATTTCTGTTGAGACTTGTTGTATAAAATTCAATGAGAATACTTCGTGAGGTATTCGCAGGGATGCCCTGTTCATCCCCGACGTTCTCAACACTCAATTGTTCTGTAAGTCGGTAAGTGTGATAACTTCTCTAAGAGGCCCGGCGACGGGTAATGGCGTGGATATCCCGTAGGATTCTCACGAAGATAACCTGCGTACATCTAATATCGCTTTGGCCATGGGTTTTCTGATTAGATTCACGTTGGATTCCTATGAGGTATCCTTCCATGGATTATGCCGAGGACATCACGTGGGATTCTAGTGGGGACATCCTCTTCATTCCCTAGATCTCTCTTACAATGGATCGTCCAACCAGATCCGAATGGGATTCTTATCAGGAGTCCTTGAATGGATTTTGCTGTGAATATCTTGCGGGATTCCTGTGGGGAGTCCCTGCATATTGCCCATTTTATCCCAATTCGTGGGGAAATCCTGCCAGAATCCTGTGTGATTCTCGTCGGATTCCCCAAGATGAGGATGAGGCTGGGATATCGCATGGGGATCCAACGTAAACGCAGGGAAACCTAGGATTATTTCTGCACGGGGGAGAGTTCAAGACCACTGCTTTCTAGACCCACCAGAGATGGATTTGTAGACCAGCAGCGATGAAATTCTGGCACCAATTCTTTCGTGCACGCTTTCGCTACAACGATGTGTATGCGTGCTTATTGCTGCGTCCTTTATGTACACTCATTGTCAGTTCACATCATCCGTAAACTAAGTGCACGAAAGCCGAGTGCACTTTGATTGCCACCAAAAAAAGATTGCCGGCAGCTCAGGTACACGTAAAAAGGTAGTTGTTACAGCTAGAAGAATTTCTATAGACCACCTTTTTCTGGTTCAAAATGCTAAAATCGCTGGTCTACAGAGAACGCTGGTCCAGAAAGGGTTGGTCGTGAACTCTCCAGGATTAGAAAAAGGTGGTCTTGAACTCTCCACTTTTCAAAAAAGGTGGTCGTGAACTCTCCTAGCTTAACTACTTACGAGAATCGGCATGTACGTTTTCATCCCGCGCCACAGCCGAGGGTCAAGACGGTATCACGGAAAAGTAAAAATCATGACATAATAATTTACAGTACATCGGCACAAATGTTGGATGCTCCATTCCAAGCAACTTTCTCGTCACAAACGACGCATGTTCGCGTGTGCAGAACTATTTGAAAATTTTTTAGTATAAATACAATATCCGCAAAGAACACTTTCACACACAACGTACAAAGATTAGTAAATTTTGAATTTAACCTTTTCAATGATAAACTGTGAGTGAAAATTTGACAAACTATGCATAGAAGGTGTGCTTTGCGCAAATCGTCCATTTTTCCTCACAGTTTATCAAAAAGTATAAGTTTGATACTAGGGAGTAAAACCTATTGTTTGAATCATCGTAATGACTCCGACCCTTGCCTGAGGCTGGATCCGGACACCCATCACTTGGATGCGAAAATTTGTTTTTACACCGTTGTATCGAAATATACGCGTAGATCGTATGTGCGTAAATATTTTCTAGAGTTGATCGGTCTGCTTTACGCGCATACGATTGAAAAATATCCAGTTTTGGTTGCATTGTTGTTTCCCCTGAATTATTATTGCAAGGGGTACAAATAGTAGTTTACCTGCACACACGAGCGCAAAAGCCCTACGATGTTCTCTCCGCGGGCTGAGCCGAAGGCAAGGATTCGTATCGTCACAAGGATACGAGAATTGAGTTTTGTGGCATTCGGGGTGTCCGTTAACCTCCTACGAGGTCTCCATATGACCAGAGATGAAGGGAAAACCTTCAAAAGTTAGTACAAGAAATTTTAGCCCCCCCCCCCTGTCGAGCCACTTTTAATGATTTTTTAGCCCGACTTCTCTCCAATTATTGGCCTTTCCTGCGCATGCACATGGTTCAATGGCCCTCAAAGAATTTTAAATCGATATCTGACAAAATTTACTTAAAAAATGGCCCCTCAATTTGGCGAACTACGACCAAAGTTGTGGCTGTTTTAAAAAGTGAAAGAGTTCAAAGTGCCGAATTCGTCAGCTCAGGGATTGCAGACTAGCGCTGTTTGGATCACAGGTTTGATACGTTATTGGGCTCCCCTACTTCTCGAAACCAGTCACAGCTCTGGTTGTAGTGCACCAAATCAATTCGACCAATGGGTCCTCGAATATGTCACGTTTAGGGAAATTTTGTTGGCTATCGATTCAGAATATTTTTAGAAGGAGAGGCCAATAACTCGTGAAAAAATTCAGTTTAAAAATTGTTCTACAGGGGGAGTTAGAACATTCTTTTGCTTGTACTCGATTTTTTCCCTTGATTTCTGATCATAAGAAATCCCTCTAGGGGGTGAAGACGAGTCGAAGGAGTTTCAAAAAATATAGTGGGAAGTAACGGACACTCTACTGGCCAGATATGGTGCACGTGCTAGTTTTTAATCATCTGTGGGTGGAGGTAGGGAATCAGAGGTCAAATGAATACTTTTGCAGCCAGTGTATCGAAAATCCATCTTTTAACCTTGTCCGTGTATTCCTCCCGATCAATTTCTAAAGTTTTGAGCAGCTTGGGCCTCATTGACACGTTACTTGCCGAATGGATGTAAGTTGGGTACTGAATGCTGATCCGCAGGAACGGAAATAGTGATTTCTGTGTTTTTTGTACATACTGAGGTGTACCTGGAATAATCAAGGTACACCATAGAGCTCTATTGTTCGGTTTCTCGTAAGATGCGAATGGCAAATTTGTCAAAGCAATGAGCTTGCATCGGTAAACGGCTTCCGGGCTCAAATGCGGACATGATTCTAGCTCGTGAGAGATCGTGATTTTCGTCTTGGAAAAGGCTGAAACGAGGGGCGTCGAAGTTTTGTCTCGAAGTCTTCGATCCACTGATGCGAGGCCGGTTGTTCGGTTTGTACTTGGCGCGCGGAGCGAGACTTGGCGTGTCAGATTGAGCATTCAATGCGGAGGTCCGTAATAGTTGTGTGTAGCAAGTGTTAAGCGTCGATTTCTCGGTATGGGAGCGCACACAATAATTCAAAGCTTGTCCAAACAAGCGGGCAAAACAAGGGCATTAAGCTCGCTCAGAGTCGTGTAAAGAAGAGATAAAAGCGTCGGCGTGGCGTTGGAGGTGGCCATAGGTGATGGTTGCATTGTTTGGCGGGGCCATCGCGCTGATGCTGATGGTGCTGCAGTGTATTATAATGCAGCCAGAGTGGGCCGGGCGCTCGTGTGTATATGTTGGTCGTACGCGATTCGGCGGCTATTATGAACTGGCTTTTTGAGCGTCACTGTGGCGCGTCGAAATCAAAGGTGCCGCGCCCAGCGAGTAATGGCCCTCCGCAGCAGCAGCAGCAAAGAACGGACAACAACTCGCCCAAGAATGGCAGCAGCTCTGGGGGCGTGCTGATCCGGGGCGAGATGGTGACCGTGTAGTGCATCTGAAAAAGCCGCAAAATTCGTGATAAATGGCGAGAGCCGTGGTGGCCCTCTTGACCACAATATTTGGTCAGCTACCGCGACTCCCGGCCCATGATGCCTCGCGCTATGCAATTTATGCGTTCAAGGGGACTTGATTGAAAAGTCAGAAGTGAGGGAGTTGCGCGCAAAGTTCGTGTCGTGCTGCACCCCGGTGCGCGATTTTCCCTCGCTCCCTTTCTCGCGCCAAGCGGGACGTCGCCCGAGAGTGGACAATCAGGTTAAACGGGCCTGAGCGGGCCCCCCAGCCGATAAAGCCGCAACTAAATGAGCGATGACTTCCGCGCCCCGGTGCACGACCATTTTTGCGACCGCAGCGACACATTAGTGAATGCCCACTCGAATTATTCGCAGCTTTGATGTTGCCGCCAGAGTTTTTGAGCCGAGCGAAAACTCGGAAAACTCTCGACCGAATTATCGCTCCGCTCTGACTCGCCCCTCGATTCTTCGTTCGTCGCTCCTCCTCCTTATATACCCCCATGGAGGTGGCACCTGATGCATCGGGAAAACTCTCTCCCATCAATATGCGTAATAATAGTGGCGCCACACTCTCATCGCTTATCGAGCTTTTGAGCGACCGAAAATTTCTCTCAAAAGTGAAAGTGAAGAAGGTTTCGATGACTAACCCTTGTTTCTTCTATTATAGCTCTGATAGACCCTAATACTCTTCAATACTCAAATTCATCTGGCTTGGATTTTCACTCAAAAACTCGACGATTACTATCCTCGGTCCTCCGGGGATGGGATTTATAAATGGAACTGCGGCATGAGAAGTACCAAGCATACGCCCCTAGATTGCGAGTACAATGAAAATGAGCCCTTCAAGCTAGAATATAATAGATGCACAGTATCAATTTATTTATTGCGACGGAGACCACCGGTAAGGCACACAACTTGTTCTCACTTGACAATTTTCCAAATCATGTTTGCGTAAAAAATATTCCCCTATATTTATTAGTCACCACGGTCATGCATGTCAACAACGATCCAAAAACGAGTTCACACCGATACAGACGTATTTGCCAAAATGCAGGATTCCATGACCAAAATCAAATCAGTGAAACCGACTTTGCGCCGACCGTCTCAAAAATTGACATTGCATTCGATTGCGGAAATCGAGTCTTTTAATCTTATTGAGTCCAACTTTTGGCCTTCCACCTAACTTCATTGCAAGTGCATAAAATTTCAGACCTATGGGTCAGCTTTTTGAACTCTACAGTAATCATTATCTCGCTGAAAGCTATCTGTATTATCCCTAAAATCCAATACTCCGTGAATGAATATAACTCTCGTAAGAGGGTAATAATATTCATTGTTCCTTCAAATTCGATTATAATAACGCCCAATTGGGCAGGAGCCTTGTGAGGCCTTCACTGTGACAGGTTGATTGACTTCCCATCCAAATTCGGCAGCTATCTGGTGGGCTATCGAATTCAACCGGGTGTTTGAAAACTCAACCACTGGTTGCGTGCCCACTTTATCACTGTTTGAAATTTTTTACTACTGCGAAAATGGGAGCTATTGCCAGACGTTGGTCTCGTCCGGTAACATTGATGGGACAAAAAAAGTTTCTCCGCCTTCTTTCACAAACAAATATGATGAATTATTATCGTCGGCGTCCGCCCAAGCCTTTCGGGTTAAAATAACGAGTTTTTTAACCCAGAAAAACGAGTGTCTTCGTGTTTTCTTGTAAACAAACAGAAAAAAATCATCGGTGGCGGCGGCCATCGCGGGCCTTTTTTGATGAAAAATCGATGTTGAGCAGCGTTTTTGCGATTCGTATCTGGATGGCTGACCGCTCATTTTATGGTTACCTATTTCCCGATTTCAAACAAGCTAGACCAGGCAAATAAAAAGGGCTGTTTAACCTTTTGGATACGAATCGCAAAAATGTTGCTTAACCTGGATTATTGGCTAAGAAGCGTATCAGCGACCCCACCGATGTTCATTTCCATTGGTTTGTGAAAAGCTGTAATGGAACTTGTCTCTTGCTCCAATATTGCCACGCTCGGGACTAACCACCTACTACTCTCATGGGTCCTGAATGATACTTATAGCAGTCAGTGGGCGAATTTTTCACGTAAGTATTAGGCTTGGCAGACGCGGACGGGTGGTCATTCATCCGGATAATACGGCCCCCACAAAAGTTGCGCTTCGCCTGGATTTTGGACGGGAATAAGGCTAGTGCAGCCGACGTCGCTGATGTTTCTTTTCATTTGTTAATGAGGAAACACGAAGAAACTTGGTTTGTTCACCCAGTAATGTCGCTTGGGGTCCACCACTTATCAATCTCATGGATCCCATAATCATCCTTATATTTGCAGTAGTAAAATCTTTAACCAGGGGTTGCCGTTAAAACCAACCAAAATTTAGTCGCAGTTTTTCCCACAAATTTTCCACAGTCTTATCAACAAATGATGGGTCATTTCTTTATGAGATTGCATCCTCTTATTGAGAAAGCGGGAGCGAACCTTTATGATATTTCAGATGTCAGCATTCAACCAATACGACCACTTCTCACATCCATGTCCCGTAACAAGTACTCGGGGTCAATGGTTGCAACTCAATAAGTGTTCGCAACTGAGCCTTAGAAGTTTCAAAAGAACGGTTACTTAAAAAATAATATCAGCCATCTTGACGGAGGTATAGGTTGTAAAAATTGTTTTTGTATCGAGATAGGTTTATAGAGTGTAGACACTTCCAATTATGAATCTGCAAACTTCTAACCGATTCTAGCTCATTTTCCAAACTCGCATGTAACGGTTTTTTCTTGGATCGTCTATCCGAAAGTGCTATTATATTGTGATTGTCAATAAATATCTCGCGATAAATAACTCCGGGTCAAACTTTCGTACACGCATTTGATGTTCAATGCAATTCAGCATAAAAATAATTCCACGTGACAAGAGCTCAGGATGATAATTTATTTGGAATTTTGGGCTTTTTCCTAAATCTTCCGAAGAAAATGTTGTATGCAAGAATTTCAACGGATGATGAAAAAAATCTGAATCTCATATCATTGATTGGATTCGAGTCGCACTATCCCGATGTAAGCGAGATGGTCGTATCGTTGTTCAAAAAAGGCAATTCATCCTGCAGTTGAGTATAACTCATGCCGTTATACATATTGAAAGATGAATTCGGTGCACCTGTGATTTTTGGTTTAGAACAACAGTAGTGGTTGAATATAGGTTGTAAATTCCAAAAGAGCAATAAAATCCTCCGCTATTTGGTTTTTCAGATCAATTTAACGGGGGAAACGACGAGCTGTTTGTAGGGTGTGAAAGTGCATTCTCTGCTGGCTGCTATTTCAACGCGCAAACTTTACGAGGGTGCTACACAGTTAATATCCGCTAAAAGGAGTCAATATGCTACGGTAGCCGCATTTTTTCTACCCATTTCCTTTGAGATCGTTTGCAGGTTATTTCGGATATTATGACCAGTCAGGACATCTTCTTATACTGATTCTTCTTCCCTCAACCCTTCTCGTGCCATCAACTCTGAGGTTTTTTGCTCTCGTTTTTCTTTTGTGGGTCTCAGTTTCTTGTAGCCACACTATTCAAACTCTTTCTTCAAACGCTGATGTAAAAAATGATGCCTCGTTTAGGGTTCTAATGGCCTATTCGCTTATCGCCAATCTCATTGAAGGCTCGAGCACGAAACTGGCATTGACCGTTTGAACGCTGTTATTTCTTTCAAAGATCTACTCTCTGACAATTTTGAGAATTATAAAATAGACACCGTCTTGAAATACGTTTATTCGGGAATCATAACTCGTGCATGAATCAGTGGAGGGAGGTATCGAGCGCACTTTTCGGGTCGATCCTGAGAATCGTCACTTTCTCCCACATATTTGCCATTGCTTCGGTCATTGCTATCCAAAGGGAGATCACGAGCACGGAATAGAGAACTGACATGACCACAAAAATCATTCCAAGATGCTCATATAATGGAAGTTCACGTTGAAAGAGCCACGGTATATGAGAATTCGGGAACTTTCTGGGGTAATAGTGATTTGACTTCGAGTTTGGAGTTTTCCAGGGTTTGAATTGGCGCTATTCAATATGGCGGCGACTGCACATGAGTCACGTGACTTCAGAGTGTTTTCCACAATAGTTCTGAGAAAAACCTGCGTTTTTCCATCGCGAACTTCTACTATTCGAGTAAAATAAGCTCTCGATTGTGATTCATATGAGAATTTTCGATGAAAAATGACATCACAACAGTTGGCGAATTCAGTGGCACATAAGCAGCCACCGCCATATTGAACGGCGCCAATTCAAATTGTCGAAACTTCAGTGATGATTTAGAAATGATAGAGGCGTCGTAAAAATTTCAAACTTTTTTTCCTATATCTATCTTGCTGCGAACTCTCAAAACGTAACATTTCCCGGAATGATGTCAGTTCCCTATTGTCTCAAATCAGAGTGACCATCGGAGTGACTCAGAGATGTGACTGTAAACGTAGTACAAGCCATGGGAATTCGATGAAATCGGCCATCATATTTAGTCAGCCGATCGACGGCGAACCCCAACGGCATTTGCTCTTCGGCGCGGCGGGCGTGTGCCACGGCATCGCAAATCGAATCACGAATCGAGAATCAGCGCGTGTAATAAAGTAGAGCGTAATATGACTACTGACGATAAATAAAGTGCCGTCACTGTACCTACATTGAATTTACGCAGGCGTGTCGAATCGGTCGAACGTTTCGAGTCCGTAACAGAAACATTGCTCCGTTGCCCAAGTACGACATTATCGAGCGATACCGACTGTCAATGCGTCGATTGGTTATGGGAATTAATCTCGTATTAGTCGGAGGGGTGAGCTCGAGCCATACGTCGAGATACGCATGCGGTTGTCGAATGGTGGGAAAATCTGCCCATGAACTCGAACGAGGCCGTTTCTCATATGATATATTTTGATTCCGTGTTCGTTCGTTGACACACGGACAAATTATGATGATCCAATGAAATAATGAAGTTCGCTACTTCCTAGTGATTCTAAAGAAGGTCAAGATTTTACCTGAGGAACATATTTAAATCATGATCATTAATAGACTGATCATATGGAAATGAATCACTCAATCGACATAGCCCTTCGTAGCTCATAAGATCCTACAGCACCTCATTTGTAAGTCAAGGGCTTGAGTTACACTCTCTGAGATTATTCGAGATGATGATGCAGAATATATGAGGGGGTGGGTGGAAAAAGAGCGTAATTGCAAAACGGTCATTTTGAGAAAATTTCAAAAACTTAATAAAAACCGTTATAGACATAATTAGACGAGTTGACCTGACTAATTTTCAAGAAGATAGCATTCTCGAAATAACCCAACCCGAGCCGGGGGATGAAATTTGTTTTTGAACTTTCTTCGGCAGTTTTAAAATTACGCCCTTTTTCCGAATACAGGGTCAAATTTCCGCCTTCCTTCCTCACAAAAAGTGGAATTAAATCTCGAGATCAACTCCAATTGTCTCCAATTTTTTTCAGCGTGTTCCTGGGCATGTTTTCAAAGATATCTGATTGCTACTGAGTGGTGCGAATCATGCTCCATGGTTCTATGGGCACGAATAGCTTCCATCAGCCGTGTGAAAATGACGAAAAATGATTCCCACTAAGGAAGGGTAAAAACACTCAATTTGGAGGTAGAACAACATGTTGTCATCGTTATATTAGGTGAAAAAGGGTTCTCAGGCTCAGGAGAGTTTTTATAAAACTATTCCTCGGTAATTAGGACTTTTTTCCAGATCCACCCTGTACAGAGTAATTACGCCCTTTCACAAATCCTGTTGGGCTGAGCGAAAAGTTAAGCCCTTTTGAAATCTTTCACCTGCAATAAAAGGCCCTGTCTGAGACCAGTGATCGTAGTTACGCCCTTTTAAAATTCTATCATAGCAGTTACGTCTTTTTGAAGTTTCATAATGACAGTTACGCCCATTTGAAATTCCATCATAGCAGATGCCCTTTTTAGAGAATTTCACAGTTACGCTCTTTCTGCAATCAATGATGTCCGAAAAAAATTTGGTCAACCAAGAAATCAATCGAAAATTCCTTACCAACTTGAACTTCACATTTGCTGGTACCTAAAACCCTAAATTGATCGAAATTCTATCCAAGGAGCCGAACCTGACACTCCCTAGCAGTTAATGTCACTGTGGTTTCGAAGATGTTCAGGACTCGCGGGGCTTCGCATCTGTATTTTTCACGCGCTACTGCGCGATATTCGGAAAAAGGGCGTAAGTGCAATCATTTTTCTGATAACAGGGCGCATTTATCGTGACAATAAGAAAAGAGGCGTAAGTGCAACCATTTTCCCAATGAAAAGGGCTTAAGCTCCACTACGCCCTTTTATCGGTCAGATAAAAGGGCGTAATGACGGTAACGCCCTTTTATCTGCCAGACGGTTTTTGGGGTCTTACGAAAAACGGATTTTGGGAGGTGGTAGATCTTGGTACAGAGGCTCAAAAAAGCTGCGCCCAGAAAAAGGGCATTATGGCGGTTACGCCCTTTTTCTACCCACCCCCTCAATTGGTCATGAGTTACGAATCTGGGATTCAAAGATGATCATTCTGAAGAAGATTCTGTAAGTCCTGCAAGAAATTTAAATTGCAACGAAATTTTCATTCATCAAAAAGACATACATTTTCGATGTTTTGCAATTGAGAAACTGAACAAATTTGAAGTCACTCGTTGGGATCTAAAAAGATATCTTTATCGCAAAGAGCACTTTTTATATCCAAAATAAGTTTTCAAAAATCTTGGAAGATTGGATTTTTATGATGAAAATTTTGAGTTATTCTTATGTAGGATTATTGCTGAGACTTTTTGATTACAGTGAAAACAGGAAGCCACGAAAAAAATTGAAAAACTGAATAATTTTCATTTCTCCTCCAGAGTCCACAAAATTGGTTTCAAATCACATTTTTAGTGGATTTTTGTCAAATATGATCACTAGGCTGTCAACTTATCGCCCCCACAATATTCACGGTGTACAGATCCCGAAAATAGCTGTGAAACGGGAAATATCTTATCAAGAATCCGACAGAATTTCAAGTACTTTAGATCAATAAATTTTTGGGGATCCGATTGAAGAGATGGTGGAAAAAATGATGGAACCTAAATGTGCTCAAGATGTTGTTCAACCACGTAAATGCACGGGGAAGTTTTTGAGAGGATGTAAGTGTTAACCTTTCGAAAATTAATTAAGCAAATTATTATTTTGTACACGTGCTTAATTCGTGCTTTGACTTGTGTGTCGTTTCTGCAGCATGTAGCCTTAACTTATTCAAACTGTATGCTGAGAAATAAGAATACAACCATCAGCAAAAACCAGAGGGGCTGCATGATTCAAGTTGAGTTCCATACCTATGGGGACGATCCCATTAGTCTTAGTTTGAGAAGGAGTAGCTCAATAAATAATGGAGCCTCGCTGAGTGCGCTGACGCGTATTGTCACTTTGCGTCATCTTTGGTCAGTTTCTGGTTCTCCATGATGTCAAAACGTCGAGCATGGAATATTACATAACCATCGCAAAACGAAAGTGCAGACCTTGGCTCATTCAGAGCAAATCGGTTCAACTGACAATACTCCTTTCTAACGCACAAGGGGTTGCAATATTTCTCGTCATGCATCATCGCCAAGCTGAGACGCTTTCGCAACTCTGAATAACACAGCCGCGAAAAATTCAAAGGGTGAGTTGTATATGACACGGTGCGGCGTCGCTCTGGTTTCGCGCAAGGTCTTGCCTATTCCAGGGAATCCCGCACGTCTGCGGCCGGAAATGCGAATGCATATTGGCGATCTGTTGGCTCATTGAGATCCTCGTCACTCGAGCGATGGGGCCGAGACAATCGGCCGATGACAGCGACGACGACGACAACGACTTGGCCGTAAACGCAAACATTCGTCATAAGCCGCGTGTGTTGGCCGCATGAGCGACCTTGTCGTTCATCGTTGGACGTTGACGGACTAATACTCCGCGGGCTGCTGCTAAAAAAGCTGCGAGTTTGCGGGGGTTGGCAGGTTGGTTTACCGCATGCGGTAATATTGGCGGCCTTCGCGCTGCCCCCGGGGCGGGCGCCTACCGTACACGACAACATAATACAACCACGCTGTATCGCGACAACATGCAGCCCATGTCTAACGGGGGGTGCTCGTAAATTTCGATTTTACCCTGGCTTCCTTGCGCATTCCTTGGCATGTAGCAAGTATTATTATGCAACTGTTGGTTTATGCTCGTCGATTTGTGGCCAGAAATTCCAAATTCCATACCTCTCGAATGCCTACTCAGCCCCCCGCTGCATCAAATATGGACGAGTTCTTACATCGGTATGCGCAGTTATGCGCGGGTGTTGAGCTGCTACGAAAAGTGCGCCCTCGAGAGTATAAAAACAACTTTGACTGTGATGGGCAACGGGGCTTCCGTGTCCGGGCGCGAATGAGCCGGACAATTGTTTGCGGAAGCTGCCACAGAGACAAGCTGCTCTCTGACTGCACATTTTTCTCAAAAAGTATACAACACATTGTGAGATGGGTGACACAACAGCGCTGCCGAGCTGCCCCATTGTACTCTTTGCCAATGCAAGTCCGCATACGACCGCATGATTTACCGTTAACACTTGTATTCTTTACCACCTTGAGGTCAAAGCTTTGCAGCTGAGTATTTTACTGAGCGCCATTGCGAACAACTATCGACCCCTCAAAAGCTTCGTCAGTGCAGCTGATTTCGACTATATAACCCTGATTATCACGAAGAAATGCCTCTGGTTGACTTCACCAGTCTTGGAAATTTCTCGTAAGACTTGAGAGTATATCTCAGAGGCCCATTGTAATCTGTATAGAAAATACCAGATGGTGTTGAAAAACCAACGGGAAACCGTCTCACTGCGTTTGGAGGAAGATCAAGAACTTTTTCGAGATTTAGGAAAATCAAGTACCCGATATAAAATGTCAACACGTGAGAAATTGTATGTAGATTTTGTATGGAAGTCGTTGTGATACAACACTTGTGAAAGAGACAGGGTGTGCGAGGTCATCGATTTTGAAGAATCATATTTGTGATAATGTTTAGAAAACTGTCGTCACTCAAGCGTCCTTGTCACTGCAAGTTTCAGTTTGTAGTTTACGTACAAATTCAATTCGTAACTAGCGTTATTGCCTTTCTAGCTATGGCTCGTTCTGCTCGTAAATGTTTTCGATAAGGCAGGGCCCCTGAAATGCTTTTGTAGCTCAGAAATAATATTCGTGAGATGATGGGCAATGGCCAATTCACGGTGTTAACAAGAGGTTCTTTATGAAGTTCTCTGAGATGACATTCTGTTGAACTGGTGCCATTCATAGTTATAACCACCCACCAGCCCTTCTAGCCACTCACTCATCAACCTGTCTACTCACCCAACCGACCATCAACTACCCCAATTACTGAATCTCCCGCGCCCAGCCATAACCCACACGGCCACGCATTATATTTTAGCCAGCCCAGACCAGCACAGCTCATACCAGAGAATTCCAGAGCGTTCAAAACCGTATCAGACCGTACCATAACATCCCAGACAGTACCAGACTGTTCCAGACCGTGCCAGACCGTACTTGAATGTCCCATATCATAATAGACTATTCCAGGACGTGCCAAACCAAGAACCACAACGTCCCAGATCGTTCAAAGCCGTTCCAAATCGTTTCAGACCGTACCAGAACGTCCCAGGTCGCACCACTATTCTAGTCTATTCTAGACGGTCCCAGATCGTTTCAGACCGTTCCAGACTGGGGAAATCGTGCCAGTCGGTGCCAGATGGGATTAAAACGTTCAAGACCGTTCTAGACCATTTCAGACCGTACAGGACCGTTTCAGCCCATTACAGATCGTACTAGATCTTCCATTATTCCGTCCATCCACCCATTCACCCATCATTAATCTTCAACCATCCACCCACTCACCCATGTATGACTCGTACGGCCATCCATCATACTTCACCCCTTCCCGCATATCGGGTTGCCTGAAGGACTCTCGGAAGGACTCGATCTCTCGCTCGATCTGGACGTACAAATTTTGGATGGGCGTTTAACTATCATAATTCTCCTACATCTACGAGTAGTATACCACAAATGAATTTGTAGAAATAAATTGAGAGGGTGTGGGAGATATTGTGGAAATTCACAAATTAAAATTCGTATTATAAAGCTATACAACCTAATACTAAATTTATCAAATAAGACCAACGAATTCGTCGTTATCCAGATTGAATAGAATCTGTGGTCATTCAAAAATTGATTTCTATGGATAAGTACGAACTTTTGTGATTCACACGACTGGAATTCAAACGCCATGATGATCATTTTCAAAAATCCTTAGGTTTGACATTTTTAGACATCACATCTCTTGCTAGTTTTCGTATCCGTGTTTTCCGACTTCACTTTGTTTTCCATACAATACTTCGCTAACAGAATAGATTTCCGGATCCAAATCAGGATATGGATCAGTCCATTCAGTACTTTACAATATGAGCTACGTACTTGTTTTCATTCTCCCCTCACTGGAGTAGTCAACATGAAATCAAAAAGGATAAATTGAAATGAATGAAGGTTGTGATGAATAATTTTTTTTGGATCAATTCATATAGTTTTTTGTGGGCCGTCAGATTTTCCTTAACCAAATTGACTATGGCGATTGATGTGCTTGTAGCGCTAGAGTGTAATACATTATTATATTAAGAGGCATGCAGGGTTATTTTCCCCCACGGAATCCCTATATCAGGCCTGCCAACATAAAATCGAAATCAGTGTTGCCAACTTGACGACGCGAGAAGTCCCTAGATCGGGTCAAATGTCCCTAGATTTTTCCGCGATATATAGAACACGTGTTAAAGCGTCGTTTACGTATTTTTGAGTTTTGTATATGTATTTTCGATTTTATTACATGTATTTATACAATTATATTATATATTCGATTTGCTGCTAATTCTTGCCGTGAAGACAGTCGCTGATCGGTCTCACGGAGCCCTTTCGAACACTGCCCAAGCTTCCGAATCCGTTGGCGAAGGTTAGGAGCAATCGATTTTTACGTGTTTCGTTTAAATATTTTCGTATTAAGTGCATGCTGGGAGTCATTTTATGGCGTATTTTAGTGGAACGTTTTAGAAAATTCGAGACACCGCCATTTTCAACATCGAAGGTAGCCGAGTAACTTTTTACGGTTGACAAGGCCGCCTCACTTTCAGATGTGAAGTAATTTTGGTGTTCGATTTAGTTTCATTGAATGGTTTTTATTTTAATTTTTTGTTAGAGATAGATCGATCCGCATGAGTATTGATTGATTTCGAATGAAATTGGTAATACAGTGACGATGGAGTCGAATTGTACTGATGAAAAGATGGAATAATAGAGATCGAGAGGTTGTTATTTCGTTGAATATATGATAGATACGGATGGATTTCAAATTTCTAAAACTTTTTTGAATGAATTCGACGAATCTTTGATTTGACTTTGAATATGATAATTTTCGTATTTCCACTCATAT
The DNA here is from genome assembly GCA_029851415.1 of Eretmocerus hayati. Lineage (NCBI taxonomy): Eukaryota > Metazoa > Arthropoda > Insecta > Hymenoptera > Aphelinidae > Eretmocerus > Eretmocerus hayati. Next base: position 190,428,689 of record CM056742.1, on the reverse strand, counting down.
TGAGTGTGAAGCTACGTAATACCTTGACGTTTTTGAACTTATTTCCATTTGGAGGAGAGATTGAACGTTTTTTTGAAGTTTGAACTTATGGAAATATGAAGTGAGAAGCGGTTTACGTCTATCTCGAATGCTTATATTAGAGGGCGTCATTTTATATAGGGGGTCGGTTGAGAGAACTCTCTTGACCAGTTTATGATTTAAGTAATTTCATGAGATTTAGGGATAGATACTTTACATCGAAGAATGGTATCGTATAGAGTATTGGCAATGACTTTTGTAAATGAATCCAATATCACTCGATTGATGCAATCGTGAGGGGAGAATTAAGTTGATGCATTGTGATGGTTTTCAATATGCGATTATTAAGAGCAATTATTGGGAATATATACATCAGGAAAGTTCTTTGTTTTCATATTGAGCATTTACTGCGAAAGATTTGAATTTTTGAGAAATTTTTGATTCGATGGAATGATTTTAATATTCATCATCCTCGATTTTTGTTCATGATGTGAGATTGAGTGGAAACTGGGAAGTGTACATGTTTAGAGTGAAAATGTAACTCTTCATCACAGAGGTTGAAGGAGACATGATCAGATGAGACTGACACGTCGTTCTGGGCTCCCAGTGTCAGGGCCAGAGCGATGCTCAGATCAGAGGAAATCCAGCAACATGTTTCAGAAGAGTGGTGTCAGTGTTGTGTTGTTTTTTTACAATAGCTGGGCAACAGGGAGTCACACTCTGTCACACTCGGGAATGAGAAACCCAACTCCCATATGAGCCAAGGCATTATGTGCTGTTGCAACTTGTAAAAGTGTGGTGTGGTAGTTTTGAGTAAGTATGGCGAGGATGAGATGAATTTATATGTTATCAGAGAAGCTTTGAATTAAAGTCTGTTAATAATGATATATGTGAATGCTTTCACTCTGTGATGGAATTGGGACAATGATTTTATTTCGTCAAATGATAGTGGATTCATATATTTTTTTCTACAAGATTCTGAATTGAATCAAGTTGAGTAGGAATCAGTACTTGGAATCTCTCAATATATCGAAAAATTTGAATTATGCTCTTTTTGAAAATTTGTATGAATCTCATGATTAAAAGAATATTCTTGAACTTGAGCTTGAAAAAATGCACAATTTAAGATTGTATTTTTACTTTAGAGGGCGTCTTCTGATTTGGGGTAGTCGTTGAGAGAGTTCTCTTCATTAGTCCATGATTTAACTGATCTGCATTCGATTTAAGAATCGATAATTTAGATTGAGTGATGGTAACGTCTAGAGCATTCAAAATAACGTTTGTGAATGAATCCAATACCATTTGACTAATGTATCCGTGAGGGGAGAATCAAATTGATGGTTCGTGATGGTCTTTGATACGCGATCATGAAGAACAAATGTTACAAAATAACTACCAGGGAATTTCTTCGTTTTTATACTATTTTTTAGTATTCACGTTCAGAGATTTGAATTTTTGAGGAGTTTTTGATTCGATGGAATGATTTTAATATTCACCATCCTCGTTTTTGGTTTATGATGTGAGATTGAATTGAAACTGAGGAGTGTTTCATATTCAGAGTAAGAATGTAACTCATCATCACAGAGGTTGAAGGAGACATGATCAGATGAGACTGACACGTCGTTCTGGGCTCCCAGTGTCAGGGCCAGAGCGATGCTCAGATCAGAGGAAATCCAGCAACATGTTCCAGAAGAGTGGTGTCAGTGTTGTGTTGTTTTTTTACAATAGCTGGGCAACAGGGAGTCACACTCTGTCGCACTCGGGAATGAGAAACCCAACTCCCATATGAGCCAAGGCATTATGTGCTGTTGCAACTCGTAAAAGTGTGGTGTGGTATTTTTTGAGCGTGTGTGACGAGGATGATTTGATATTTTATTTTCTAGGGAAAGGTTGAGATTGGATTCTATGGTACAAGATTAATGGTAACCATTTTTTTTTATAAGAAGAGAAGAATTACTTCATTTTTTCAAGTGATATTGGATTCATACACAATCCTGTAGATTATCTGTACGTTATTATCATGAAAGTTAAGCTTTAATGACTCTCCGAAATGAAAAGATCGATTGTAGATGATTGATGTGAATCGTATATGTTTTTGGGAATTCTTATGTTGGAGGAAATGAATAGACACAACAGGGTGCAGTTCGGGACTTCCCCCGAACTACATGATTTTTTATTCAATTTTATGAGATTCATGAATTCATACAATTTCATACAATATGATAACCAATCAGATTACTACTATACTAGAGGATATAATATGAGTATCACAATTGTAGACTATATATCTATTTTAGCTAACTATGTTGTGAATTGGTGATCCACTGGAGCCTAATGCTTTATTCGATGAATTTTTCTCAAATGATAAGAGAAAAATTTCATCACTCCACAAGATTTCAACTTCAATCACGTTTTCGATTCGCTCTAAATCTAATTGCTTACTGGCAAAATCTTAATAAAAAATTCATCCAAAATGACGTTTATGAATGAATCCGAAATCATTTGACCAATGCATCCGTGAGGGGAGAATCAAATTGATGGTTTGTGATGGTCTTTGATACGCGATCATGAAGAACAATTGTTACAAAATAACTACCAGGGAATTTCTTCGTTTTTATACTATTTTTTAGTATTAACGTTGAAAGATTTGAATTTTTCAGAAGTCTTTGATTTGATGGAATGATTTTAATATTCCTCATCCTCGTTTTTTTGTTTATGATATGAGATTGAATTGAAACTGATGAGTGTTTCATGTTCAGAGTAAGAATGTAACTCATCATCACAGAGGTTGAAGGAGACATGATCAGATGAGACTGACACGTCGTTCTGGGCTCCCAGCGTCAGGGCCAGAGCGATGCTCAGATCAGAGGAAATCCAGCAACATGTTTCAGAAGAGTGGTGTCAGTGTTGTGTTGTTTTTTTACAATAGCTGGGCAACAAGGAGTCACACTCTGTCGCACTCGGGAATGAGAAACCCAACTCTCATATGAGCCAAGGCATTATGTGCTGTTGCAACTCGTAAAAGTGTGGTGTGGTATTTTTTGAGCGTGTGTGACGAGGATGATTTGATATTTTTTTTTCTTAGGAAAGGTTGAGATTGGATTCTATGGTACAAGATTAATGGTAACCATTTTCTTTTTGATAAGAAGAGAAAAATTACTCCATTTTTTCAAGTGATATTGGATTCATACACAATTTTATAAATTATCTGTACGTTATTATCATGAAAATTGAGCTTGAATGACTGTACGAAATGTAGAGATCGATTGCAGTTCATTGATTTGAATCGTATATGTTTTTGGGAATTCTTATGTTAGAGGGAGTGAGTAGACACAAGAGGGTGCAGTTCGGGACTTTCCCCGAATTACATAATTTTCTATTCAATTTCATGAGATTCATGAATTCATAGAACATAATAACCAATCAGATTGATACTATACTAGAGAATTTTATATGAGTAGCACAATTGTAGACTATATATCTATTTTAGCTAACTATGTTGTGAATTGGTGATCCACTGGAGCCTAATGCTTTATTCGATGAATTTTTCTCAAATGATAAGAGAAAAATTTCATCACTCCACAAGATTTCAACTTCTATCACGTTTTCGATTCGCTCTAAATCTAATTGCTTACTGGCAAAATCTTAATAAAAAATTCATCCAAAATGACGTTTATGAATGAATCCGAAATCATTTGACCAATGCATCCGTGAGGGGGGAATTGAATTGATGTATTAAAATGGTCTCTGATACGCGATCATTAAGAACAATTGCTACAGAATTGATATCAGGGAATCTCTTCGTTTTCATACTATTTTTTAGTATTTACGTTGGAAGATTTGAATTTCCGAGAAGTCTTTGATTTAATGGAATGATTTTGATATTCTTCATCCTCGTTTTTTGTTTATGATGTGAGATTGAGTTGAAATTGTGGAGTGTTCCATGTTCAGAGTAAAAATGTAACTCTTCATCACAGAGGTTGAAGGAGACATGATCAGATGAGACTGACACGTCGTTCTGGGCTCCCAGTGTCAGGGCCAGAGCGATGCTCAGATCAGAGGAAATCCAGCAACATGTTTCAGAAGAGTGGTGTCAGTGTTGTGTTGTTGTTTACAATAGCTGGGCAACAGGGAGTCACACTCTGTCGCACTCGGGAATGAGAAACCCAACTCCCATATGAGCCAAGGCATTATGTGCTGTTGCAACTCGTAATAGTGTGGTGTGGTATTTTTTGAGTATGTGTGACGAGGATGATTCGATATTCTTCTCCTGAGGAAAACATTGAATCTGATTCTATGCCGAGAGATTGACGCGAGAATATCTGATTTTTAATAAATAAGAGGAAATGACTCAAATTCTGTTAATGATATTGAATTCATACGCATATTCGTGGATTATTTGTAGATCGAACGGGAAAACAATCGGGTTGATTCTAAAAATTCTGAAGTGTATTGGAAATCCCGAATTATTCTGGGATTCATCTGGGGAACGTCAGACGATCTTAATTTCCTCATATCGTGATCAAACAAATGTAAAATTAAAGATTTTTAAAGATGGAATCATCTTCAAAACTTTGATTTCTTGAATGAATAATGAAATTGAACATGTTTTTTGTAGTGAGATGTAAGAAAATTTTGTATCATCTAAATATATTGTTAGGAAAATCGTAGTTTGAAACATGAAATACACTTTTCTCGCTTTCGAAATTCTAAGTTGTACTGAAAGATTACACAGCTTAGCACTCACATATGATTTCTTGGAAGATGTCTTCAATCTTACTCCAGTGGGTTCTTCTCGTTGATCTCCAAACACGCTATCTTTTCTCCTGTTGTGATACAAGTTATTATGTTGTAGTTCTTGAGTATTGTCTCATTGAAATGACCTTGAATGATTCGTGATTGATGATGTATTTGATTCTTCCTTTGTACACTCCAAATTGTTCCTAGTCTGTAGAACAAATTAAGAACCATAGTAAATTTCTAAAAATTATGACAAAGGAATAATGTAAGATATCGCGTGCCTCTGTGGTTACGTCAACCACATGAAAATATGCCGTAGAGTGGGAATTTTCTGGGAATTTTGGTAAAAATTCATGCAGAAAAAAAAAATTTTTCATATTTTTGTCCTACCGAAATCGCGCAAAAAATTTTTTTTTCTTTTTTTATAATCTCAATTTTTTCCAAATGTTCAAAAATTATGACAATAGAATAATGTAAGATGTCGCGTGACTCTGTGGTTACGTCAACCACATGGTAATATGCCGCAAAGTGGGAAATTTTTGGGAATTTTGGTAAAAATTCATGCAGAAAAAAAAAATTTTTTATATTTTTGTCCTCCCGAAATCGCGTAAAATTTCTTTGAATCTTAATTTTTTATGTACTCAACTACTTACAATTACGTAAAATCCTCAAAACATGTATTAACCCTCCTGCGCATACGATTGTTACATGTTTCCCATTCCAAAATGCATGACTTTTTTATAAGCTTGCATGACCTACGAAAGTGCTCTCCTATATGTTTTCGGGGTCGCTAAACACGAATCTGTTGCCCAATCAAGTCATTTTCGCATTGCGGAAGCGGTACGGCAGTTTGAAAGTGAGGTTTTGAATGTCAAAGTTACACAGTTTGCGCTGATTCCCACATAAACGAGGGGAAGTATATTGGATCCGCCATCTTGGATTTTGATTTTCTGAGGGCGAAGTCGGAATCCCCGACCCCGAAAACCCCCGAGTGGACATTTCAGGAGATGAAATGCGACGGGAACTCAGTATTCACAACTCATTGATTTGAAAATCCGCCATATTGGATCCGCCATTTCGGATTTTGATTTTCTGAGGGCAAATTCGGATTCCCAGACCCCGAAAATCCCCGAGTGAACATTTCAGAAGACGAAACGCGATGGGAACTCTGTTCTCACAACTCATTGATCTGAAAATCCGCCATATTGGATCCGCCATTACGGATTTTGTAATTCTGAGTCCGGATTCGGATTCCCTGACCCCGAAAACCTCCGAGTAGGGAGTTTGAGCTGAATTCAAGCATGTTTATGATTTTGTTTGTACATAGAAAAGTAGACCTCCAATATGCCTAAATCTCATGAATTTTCACAGTTTTCCATCGCTTTTCTATCATCAAAGAAACAAATTATCGAGAATTTGAGTTCAACTATCTTCAAGGGAAACATCTCAGCTTCAATTTGCGCTGTCGCACGTGTCTTGAAACGCAACGAGTCAAGATTAATTGGGAAAAAGGTTAGGACGAGTATACTCGTCCTGGCGCAAAATTAACACGCTTAGTTAGGACGAGTATACTCGGCTTTGTGCGCAGGAGGGTTAAATATGTTTTTAAAACGTTGAAACTGAATAGAGTCCGATATTTTCGGTTTCCTCACACAATTTTATGATGCGTTCAAATTTAATGAGAAAGTCTCAAGATAATCGAACACGTATGATACGGAGTATTAAATCTAAGAATATTTAGGCTAACGGTTGCTAATTATATATAGATATATTGAATTCATTACTCACGTGCTCTCGTGTTGACTTCTTTTTGAATAACATGATGGATGAATGATCGCAGTCTGTCCTTGCTCCTATTGATGACTGCTTCGGGCAGGCGTGTATTGATGCGACGGGAACAACAGGATGACCGCAAGCTGCAGCGAGATCTTGTATCACTGACGCTTCTCCGTTTTTCTTCAATTGCTGAGAGGCTGCATCTTCCGTGGCGTACACGTGCGGAGTCGCGGCAAGAGTCGAACTTCGAATGTTGTCCCCGCGAGCACGTGAGTTTTCTAACTTCACTTCCTCCATTGACTATCGCGTATATAGCCCTTCTCACGCGCACGTCTGCTTGCACGGGGTGTTCAGCGAAGACTGAGGAATGGCGCCGGAGGGACTATCATTGAGTGCCACCTCATATTTCTCCAATCATTGCGTCGAATGATATTCTTCGGTATGCAGTTCCGTCCGCGGCAATGGGTCACGTGAGACTGCGAGTTGGTGGAGGAGTGTGTTTGACTTAGTGATTTCGTTCTTTAATTAGCATCTACATAGGACGTTTCTTTTGTCGTGCAAATTTTGACGCGGAGTGAACGCCAAAATGACATGTGGAAGACATAAACTCACGTGATTATGTCTCTACGGGGATCATTTTATATGCCACGAAGTGGGAATTTTCTGGGAGTTTTGGGAAAAATTCACGCAAAAAAAAAATTTTTTTATATTTTTGTCCTCCCGAAATCGCGGAAAAAAATTTTTTTCTTCTTTATTTTGCATCTCAATAGTTTCAAAATGTTCAAAAATCATGACAATGGAATAATGTAAGATATCGCGTGACTCTCTGGTTACGCCAACCGCATGGGAATACGCCGCAGAGTGGGGAATTTTTGGGAATTTTTGAAAAAATTGATGCAAAAAAAAAAATTTTTTATATTTTTGTCCTCCCGAAATCGCGTAAAATTTTTTCAAATTTCAATTTTTCATGTACTCAACTGCTTACACTTACGTGAAATCGTCAAAACATGTATTCAATATGTTTTTGAAACGTTGAAACTGAATAGAGTCCGATATTTTCAATTTCCTCACACAATTTTATGATGCGTTCAAATTTAATGAGAGAGTCTCAGGATAATCGAACATGTATGATACGTAGTATTAAATCTAAGAATGTTTAAGCTAACGGTTGCTAATTATATATAGATATATTGAATTCATTACTCACGTGCTCTCGTGTTGACTTCTTTCTGAATAACATGATGGATGCATGATCGCAGTCCGTCCTTGCTTTTCTTGATGACTGGTTCGGGCAGGCGTATGTTGATGCGACGGGAACAACAGGATGACTGCAAGCTGCATCGAAATCTTGTATCACTGACGCTTCTTCACTTTTCTTCAATTGCTGAGAGGCTGCATCTTCCGCGGTGTGCACGTGCGGAGTCGCGGCAAGAGTCGAACTTCGAATGTGGCCCCCGTAAGCACGTGGGTTTCCCATATCTACTCCCTCCCTCCCTTGACTATCGCGTATATAATTCTTCTCACGCGCACGTCTGCTCACACGGGGTATATAGGGGCCGGATTACGAATAAGCGAGCGAGCGTCACGAGCGACGCGAGTGCGCGACATAGCTTAAGCGCGAGAATTGAGCGACCGAATGACGGAGCGCGCGAACCACAGGTACCCCCACTCCTCCTCCTTAACGTAAAAGGTATTGGGGCCGGTATAGTGGGGGTACTCGTGGTTAGCGCGGTCCGTGTCTTTCGGTCGCTCGTTTCTCGCGCTTGGCGTGCGCATCGTGCGCATTGTGCGCGTCGTGCGCTCATTTGTCCGTCCGCTTGTTCGTAATTTGGCCCCAGTGAAGACTAGGGAATGGCGCTGAAGAGTGCCACCTCATATCTCTCCATCATTGCGTTGCAAGATATCCTTCGGTATGCAGTTGTGTTCGTAGGAATTAGACTCGTGAGACAGCGAGCTGGTGGAGGAGTGTATTTGACCGAATGTTCTGGTTTTTTATTGGCGTCTACATAGGATGTTTCTCTTCGCCGTGCAAGTTTTGACGCGGAGTGAACGCCAAAATGACATTTGGAAGACACAATCTTACGTTATCATGTGTTCACAGGAATTAATTTATTTCCCACAAAGTGGGAATTTTCTGGGGGTTTTACGAAAACTTCACGTAGGAAAAGAATTTTTTTATATTTTCGTCCCCCCGTAATCGCGTAAAATTTTTTTGAATTCTCATTTTTTCCCATCTCAATTTTTTCCAGATCGTTAAAAATTAAGACAACGGAATAATGCAACATATCGCGCGACTTTGTGGTTACGTAAACCACATGGAAATATGCCGCAGAGTGGGAATTTTTTGGGAATTTTCGGGAAAACTCATACAAAAAAATTTTTTTATACTTTTGTCTTCCCAAAATCGCGCGAAATTCTTTTAAATTTTCATTCTTCTTAGACTTAATTGCTCAAAATTATGTAAAATTGTCAGAACATGTATTGAACATGTTTTCAGACAGTTGAAACTGAATAGAGTCCGATATTTCCGTTATTCTTACACAATTTTATAATACGTTTGAATTTGATAGAAAAGTCTGAAGATAATTGAACACGTGCGATATGGGGTATTAAAAACTAAGAATCCTTAGGTTAATATTGGTTGGTTATATATAACGCTGAAAGTGTGCACCCAATGTGTTCTAGTTGACAATGATCTATAAAGTTGTTCTTAGTAACGCTTATTCCAGTAGTTCCATGAGAACTAGGGGATAATGTTGGCCTCGTTGTACAAACGCTTAAGACGCTTGGAAATCATATAATAAAAGTCAATATTAATGTATTTAAAGCGCTTTTTCTAGTGCAATTGTTAGTATTCGATCAAGGATCTCTTAATAAAATCATTGTCGATAGAAGAGTCCAAATTTTAGTTCCAAGTGTTGTAGTTTTTTCTTCTTCGGTCTTGATGAACTCATCGTATCGCGGCGGGACTCGTTTGGTATTTCGATGGGCAGAAGTATCTTGGTATCAAGCATTAAGCGCGAGTTCAATAGCGTATTTCAAAACGGGACCAAGTATCCAAAATACTTATCATAATGGGAGCTCGTGTGTGATGGGAATGATAAGAATGTAAAACCAAGATCAAGAGAACCAAGTAGAACATGAAGAAACAATTTATTAAGTGATATTTTTGTTGTCTTGATACTTCTCCCAATCTACTAGACTGTAATTACGACGTTTGACATGCACACATTTCTCCTTATATCGAGCTTATGATTAGAATGATGAGATATTTGATTGAGATGTACGCAATAATGTTAAGTATTTCAATTCTTCCAAAATAAATGATGGAAATCGCCGATAAAGTGTTTTTATCGCCGTGCGCGCACATTTGGAGCTTTTCGGTGGTTTGAAATACTTCTTCTGACCTATTTTAACGTGATAAACACGTTCCAAGTAGTAAAAAAGTCGTACTGCTCGCCCTTTCGAGATAAACATATGGGGGCATGTTAAGTACACCCCGATGTTGGCATCCTTGTTTATGAATCGTCACCGTGTTTTGCACATAAAACAGCTCCATATTCAAATTTTGTTATTTCAAAAAATGGATTTTCAAGGTCTTGAAACAAGGAATCGAATGCGCTAAGGTACGTTGAGATTGGTTGAACTCAAAGAATTTGGCACTGATTTTACTGAAGGCGATTCCCTAGGTAATTTAATAGCTAAACAATCACGAAAACTCGACAAATCACTTTAGATTTTCTGGAGAACACAGGGATAATTCGAGGTCGACGCAAACTTCTCACGTTCTCATATTTCAACATAACAAACGTAAAAAAAAGTTGCCAGGAAGCCAAGGAGTGCCCATCCCTCAAATCGGCATATGGGGGCAAGTTTGGTATAGAGGCAAGTTGGGTACACTTACATTAATTACGACTTTTTCCCGCATTACGGTTAAAAAAGAATGGATCATAGATAACTTCAGTGACTGAACGATTACTCTGATCCACTTTGTCGTAGAAATATCTAGGAAAAAGGAAATTGAAGATCGAAAATTATCTATTGATTCCTGTGTTCAGAATATTCTTCTTGTGCTTTTAATTGGGGCTTATGGGATGACGAAACAACAACTTTCATTTTTTCTGTTGAACAACTGTAGTTTTGACGGATATGATCTGATCCTGAAAGTTTCTAACGAAATCTTGTAGCTTTCATCAAGATTTTTATGTTCCTTATATGAAGAGGAACATGGAGGTCTTAGGAAAAGCTACAAGATTTTGTAGAATTCCCGCGATCGGATCATACCTGCTAATATTACGGATCACTACAAATCTAACTAACTTTAGTCATAATGATTATTTATCCCGCAACATTCCTTATATCCAAGATTTCTCTTTGAAGTAAGCGTAGACCAAAGAATAAGTTCGTGGTGTACTGTTCGAATCTGTTTCAGAGTGGACCAGGGTCTAAATTTTCAAAGATGCCTCAATTGAACAAATTCGAGTTGAATCTGTGAGAAATAACTTAATGTGATATACGTTTTGTGAATACATCAAGGTGCCCCTTCTAAAAACTTATTTTATTTGATTTGCAAGCTTTTACAGGAGCCAATACGCCTGTCCGAAACATTTACAGGCCGAGCATCGCGAGGCAATACCGCTAGTATAAATTAAAGGACCCATTAATTGGCACGTAAATGAGCTTTGTGAAAGCCCTGTGAATCCCATCGTGGCAGAACAGCTATGCCGCTGTCATGCAACAGCCAGATCAGGCAGCAATGGCCATCGCGCAGGTGAGAAAATGTGCGCGGGTTGTCTTGCAATGTCTCAACTCGAAGATCGACAGGCGTACGCCAAGGTGGGATCAGGCTAATTTCATCAGGAAGGCTTGATTCATTAACCAATATCGCTCGCCGTAAATTCACCCAGTGAACAAATAAATTATAGCTCTGGTCACGCATGGATAGATAGATACTCTGTATGAAAGCGTCGCCCTGCGAAAAGCCAATTTATCCATCAGGGCTGCGGCGCGGAGCAATCAGCCAATTCTCTCCTCGGGCTCGAGTTTACCCTCGGCTGCTCTATACGGTATTTTGCTCGTTCATCAATCTCATTTCGGGTGGTCTTATTTTTAATCTGGGGCATTGAATTTACGAACGCCCAAGCTTCACTTGCAAAACGGGACAAAAATAACACAATAGTTGTGCGATCTCGCAGTGCAAGAGCGACATTGCGATGAGACTCAACTTTCCGAGGATTCATATTTTCAATCCTCTTCGAATCACTCACCGACGATCTCCCACCATTACGATATCTTAGTGCTACATGATTCTGTTCAATCATGTCTCATTTTAAGAAATCATGAAAACGATTGATCTATATTCCCTTGTAAAAATAAGTGGCCTATGGTCATATCTACAAACGCGATCCCGACTATGAAATATGGTCATGTGAGACTACCTATGACCGTGAAGCTGATGAGGTCGTAGGTTATGTCATGTGGTTGCATACTCTGTCATAGATACTCATGTAGGAAATAAAACGCGTCATGGCCAACTCAAATTATTTTTCCCACCAACGCTTTGAAATGAGCCTGAGCGCGCTAGCTCGTGGCTGCAGACAACTCCTTACCGACCACAACATCCCACGGCTTTGTACGAGTGGCCTTTATACTCGTATGGAGTCTTGATACTTTCACAAGTCATACGCAGTCATACATGATCTATCATACATGATGATGAATTCCACCGGGAATATGTTCGTAGATGATCATAACACAACACGCTTATTTTCACTATGCAAGAACCATGACTGATCAAATTTTAGTATTTTGCCGCCAGAGCATTATTAGATGTTTGTGGCTACAACAAGCAAGGAGGTTGCCCAATTTTACCAGTTTATGTTCTGGTTTTTGCACACACTCAATTGAATATATTATATTTTGAGTGTATGCACTTTCGAGCTTCGTTTAAACCTTCAAAATCCTTTTGTGGTTCGAAAATGATGTTTGTAAAATGATGGTGCATCTGGTGCGAATACACAGGTACCGTCAACCGGGGTTACTCCAAAACAAAAGGGGTAACTTTGAACACTCGTTTGAATGCTCGAAATCAGCAAAATAAGGATGCGCATGAGTTCCGATGGTAATTTGTTCGATACTGGCATACGTGTACAAAATTGTGCAATGGAGTGGAAGTCCCTAGCAGCTATGGGTGGCTGAAAAGCATGCTCTTGGAGCGTAAAGAGACTTCTTTTATAGTATTTTCGCTCAAAAATCATGTTTTCCACGCCCAGCTGATAGGGACTCCCACACCAGGACAAAGTGTTCTCCACGCATGCAATTATCAAGCAAATTAGTGCTAGGACCTCCTCTCTTGTCTTCGAGAAGTGTGGTTTCTCATGAATTTATCTATGACTTCCAATGACATTGATACCCGTTTCCAGTGTAGTTAAAATCTGCGCGAGCCCCTAAGAAGAGGATTTTCATGAAGTTAATAAAAATGACATTTTGTTGAACTAAGTTCCGCCCATACTTATAGCCGCCGATCAGCTTGCCTAGCCACTCACCCAACCGAAAACCAACCCACCCACTTACCGAATTTCCCGCGCACCGCCACCCATAACCCACACAGCCACGTATTATGTTTGGGCCTGCCCCGCGTAGACCAAACCTATCTAGACCATTCCAGGCCGTACCGCAACGATCCAGAGTACACGACCGTTCAAGACCGTTTAGACCATTTGATTCCGTTACAGGCCACACCAGATCATACTAGGCCGATTCGGACCATTCCACACCGTACTAGACCATACAAAACCATTCCACATCGTACTGGACCTCTCAAGATCGTTCCAGACAATTTCAAGCCATACCAGATCGTCCCGAATCGTACCAGACCATTTCAGACCACTCTAGACTGTTCCAAACCGTGCCGGACCATACCAGAATGCCCCACGTTGTGCCAGACCATTCAAGACCGTTCCACACCAGATCAGATTGTGTCAGACCGCTTTAGAACATTCCAGATTATTCCAGACCGGACCGAATCATCCCCAATCACTCACACACCAACCCATCCAACCATTGACCCATCCATGACCCATGCGGCCACTCAATATACTCTACCCTTTCGACATAGGCAACCCATACGCGAGGTCCGATCAAGTTTTGATTGTTGAAAATTCCAAAGTGACTAAGGTAAAGTCACCAGTAGTGAAACAAAGGTGAGTGCTAATTAGTAACTTGCGGTTTTCGATAGAAATTAGGACTTTTCGCGAAGGTGAAGCAACGGATCTTATAGACATATTCTCTCTGTACATTCTAAAAAAAGTTCACTTCAATTACTTGCATAAAATAAGAGTAATTGAATGTTCACTAAAGGATATGCTACCTCCTTCAATGGAACAAGAAATCCTGAGCTCGGTGCCCACGTTGGAACGCAAAAAGTCTCCCAAAGTAGAACGGTGCTGTCGATTCATCCTGAGAATACTTGATGAATTGTTAGTGGTCCTTTGTGTCGGTTTGTATGGAATAACGACACGTGACTGGATGAAATCGATTCCCGAGCGATTTTTCAATATAGAGGAGATCTAAGACCTGTTCCAGTCGAAGGCAGATTCTTCTCAGAGTCCAGCTATTGGCTCCATTTTTGAGGGAGGCTCCTCAAGTGGAACAGTCTTTGAAGTTTGCTTATGAGTTTATACTATTCGTGATTCTTGCTCTTGATTTATGAACCTGGCATCAATTTGAAATATATCTATAGTATCAAAGAACATTGTAAAATTTTTTAATTGATAACGGATCAATTTTTAGTGGTTAGAAATTCATGTCAAATGAATGTTCCATCATAGGCGCCCAACTAGCTGTCTGGAAATGCAACATTAGTTGATATGGGACACTTTCGACATACTGTGTGCACTATCCTTGCACATCTTTTCACACATATTTCGAAGCAAAAGCATATCTTGCTCAAAATTTGTCTAGAATGTCAAGGAAAGAGCAATCTCGGGGATACGAGAGAATCATGTCTCGCCATCTCCCCTGATGAAGAGGCCATTTTTAGTGCTTTAAAAACATTTTCAAGTCCGTAGAACTCGTTTTTGACCCTAATAGTAGGTTTAAAGCTTAATCGGATGGTCATCTGGAAACAACTCAACTTTCATGATCAGAAAGTATCAAAAATTGACGGAGTCTCAATCGCAAACCGAGGAGAAGCGATAACATGATCTGAAGCATCAGGTGCATAGGCGGAGTCAATTATGAGAACAAGCTTCTTGTTCGAAATAAACAGAATTCATGGCAGCAGACGTTTGAAAAACGCCCCGCACAGGTTAAAGAGGAAAGTCTTGAAAATTCGACAATTATGGAGCTGTGTAATTCTTTTTGTAAAATTAGACTTTGTTTAAAAATTATTTAAGAAATTCGCGATGATCGCAAGTGTGCGATTTGGTTGGACCGGCTAATGCAAACCAAAACTTTGGCCTTCAAGTATAAGCTTGAGATGGGTTCGAGATTGGCAAGTTTGGAAACTCGCGTCACTTGTAGGTATCAATATTTTATACCGACTGCAGAGCTCAGGTAATTTGCTTACCTTGGCGGGCGGCGGTGCGCGCACAGATTGTCGGAAAACATCGGCTCGCGAATTTACAGGCGTATGATTGGATTAGCGCAGGGTACGGTTACAACGCGAATCGCTTATCTGACCAAGCATTCAGCCAGATCAAATCTCCTTTGTCCATCGCTGACTTGGCTTGAATCGCAAGAAAATGGTCAAGTGCGATAGGGCTGTTTTGAGCCATAGGAATTGGCAGGTTGACTTTTGCGGCGAATTTCAGCGAATCTTTGCGGACTCCTATCCGCGTGCGAATCTCGGTCCAGCAGCCTCGGCGTCGTTGTGGAAAGTCAAGGGATGGTGTTATTTACGGCGCTGTGGCGCGGCGCATCCATCCGAGGCAAAGTCAACTGTCCGCTCGACAGCTTGTATCATTGTGCAGAGAGCCGGTGAAAAACGAGGTGAACGTGAGGTGCAAGAGCCCAAAAATCGCTCGTTCATTTGCGTGGCCGCGAGTACACTTATAATACCCCATGATATACAAATGCAGCGGCGAGTCATGCGCTCTTGGTTATTGTAATGGGTCGCGATCGGCAACGCATACGCGCACAGTATTCTCAAAGTCGCGTAGGCAGCCATAATAGAGCTGATGGCAAGGGCCCCTAATGAGATGGTTTATTATTTTATGGGGCTACCTCGTTGGCTGGTCTGTGGGTGCCCAAATAGTACAGAAAGCGAACCAAGCGCCCGTAAATCATGGCAAATTTTCAAACCCACGCGGTGCACGGAGAACGGTAGCCCGTCAGGCTAACTATGTGTGCATGTGCACCAGGTTGCGCGCCCCCATAGCAGCATCAGCAGCAGCTTCATATGCGTGACCTTGGCGAACCCCGCTGTCCGAACTGGGCCCGCCGATCCGCGCTTTCACTTTACATGGAGCTATACCTCGAATACTGATGCACGACTATAACACCACTGAGTGCTATGATAGGGGTCCCCAGTACCAATTACTCGTACCTGCGCTCCTTTTTATGGACATCATCGAGTCACATATCAGCTATACCCTCCTGCATCAAGGGTGCTCATCCATACATCACGTTTTTATTATCATATTAGCTGGCACCTAGCAAGTCTGTATGTCTGAGCATACATTTTTGATGCCACCGTACATTTACACTTATTCATGATTATTACACTCGTGAAATATTTCTCCATCCCTTGAATATTCCGGGTTGGTTTAACTTGCAAAGATGAGGCCAGAACCGAAAGGCCTTGAAACCTATTGAAATCCACGTAGAGTTATTTTGTGGGCACATTTTTGATGATCAAAACAGTAAAAATACCGGGATTGATTTTTCAAAAATTCAAATTCTGTTCTTTGGAAGTTACACATTTAGTGTGATTTGTTGTGTCATTTCAAAAAAGCAGCCCCCACAAATTTTAATGCGTTATAAAGATTTTTTGCTACATTTCGCATATACATACATTCTTGCGGCTGTCAAATTCGTTTGTTTTCTGCATCGACGGAAATTTGGATTACTGAAACCAGTTTCATGGAAGAGCTACGACAATTTCCTCCAGAATGAGCCCTTGCTGAATCCAATTTCATGCACTGGGGCCAGATATACAAACTTTCAGAGACGATGCCTTCAACTCGGATAGGCAAATGACCTCGGCAAATGACACCGTCCGCAAATATCCCATATCGCTGTGACAGGTGGGTAATTTTCACGACTCGTTACGATTCCGCCTACAGGATAACTAGAACTCAAGTCTTGTGGCTCACACCCGCTCACTCCCTAGCGATTTTTCAGATGTTCAGATGGTTGTTTATGACTAAAATTGTATGGAAGATATTGAAGGCATCATTTTTTCATGGGGTCTTTTGAGAAATAGAAAGAACGTTTAAACTCACTACGGTTAAAATCGATTGTGCTGCACTTCAAGGCACCGGATGGAAGGAACCAGTTTCCAGGCTTTGGTCAATATTAAGTTGAAAAGGTAGGTTCAATTACCATGAAAATGCAATCGCGCAGATCAATCTGATGTTTCTAGTCCATCTGACTGGCTCCGCAAGTTCGTGTAGGATTGGCTAGCTCACATGATTAAAATAATATTATTGATATGAATAAAACATTTATTGGCACCATACACAAGAAAATGATGATCCAATACCCAAGCTCACTCAAAAACCTTTTTTGTAGCGAATATGTGAGTTCCGACCAAACACGAAGGGAATTAGCCGTGTGAATTTCACATGAAAAAGGTGATAAAATTGAATTAATGGGCTTTCGACGCAAAAATCGATGAGACACTCTCTTTCATCCTTTAATATGATTTTATCCATACCTCTCAGATGGGAAAATGTAGCCTACTCACCGTTCAATTTTCAGGTATGCTCGGGATATTTGTGCGTCTTACAACCAATTTCCGCTCGAATTTCCGCGAGGAAGTTCATTTTGTCAGTAACTAATCACTCAGGTTAGGCACACTAATCAGGATTACGGCATCTTGTTTGTGGGATTCAGGCCTGGATCAAAAAATTTTTGAATGAAAAAAAACTTATGGGTCTTTTGTGTTTTACGCCATATGTGAGCGGAAAAAAATCCATAGAATCCAGGTAACGAACTTGTATCAGCTCGCATTTCCACCCATCGATAGCCACTAATGTTTGCCGACAAGAACACGATGGAATACTTCTAGAAATATGTATTTGCATGGATTAGAATCATTTTTGAGATGGGGTCTTTTGGGAAGGGAGGTGGAAATTTCTAAATAAGCGCGGGTAGTACCACGCAAATGATGAAAATCGGCCCTTATGAACTCGCTTATGAGTTTTTCTCGATCTAGAATATTCGGGGCTCGGGTAAAATACTACTCGTTCTAGGACGTGCCTATTAAAATCTATCTTTGAGGATTTTTTGTTACCCTATCGCTCTGAGGAACGCGCTGAAGGCCAGGAACCTGAATCTTAACGGGTCATGAGAATTATCCAGATGCTCACTGTAAGTGATCATCGAGATTTATTGGTCTATGAAAAGTTGTTACTCTGATAATCTCAATACATGGAATGGACTACAGCAAGTTGCCATTTTGGGGGAAACTATTCTGGCTATGCGGAATGATTTGTTTCACGAATTCAAATTCCTTCATACGCTCAGAAAACAGACGCTTTTGAATGTTCACACGAATGGATTTATCGCAAAGCAGCGTAGAAAAATCTCTCACAAGTTGCAAATTCATCCTTCTTTCCTATCTCACAGACGCTTCAATGGGACTTTCTAATAAGATAACGAAAACTGTTAGATATGAGGGTACTTAAAATAAGTAAAAAAAGTGGTATTTCCAACGTGGCTCCAGAAGTGAATGAAACCTTGAAATTAGAAGAGGTGTCGGGCAAATTTGGAGGCAAAAGGGTCGTGCAGGGCGAGGATTTCTATGGAGCATGATTAAAATGATGGTGAAATCATGCTGATCAATGGAAAGGGTAAGATCTGGTCGAGCCGCAGCTTCCGTGCTCGAGAGAGCGTCTCGAATGTTACGAGCAAGATGATTTCGTCTAGTCCAAGGGGTGTGTACACTCGAGAGTATCGCGAAGCTTGCCAGAGGATGTCATGGAATAAATTATGATGATTTAGAGTCAGATGACCCAGTGCCATTATTCTCGGCGATCTTTTGTAGAAAGTTGGCCGTGGAAAGGCTTTTACGAAAGGAGTCGTTGTGCGTAGTCAAAGCTGCGTCACTGCTCAACTTGACTATGCGCGAATGAGGCTCGTCTCGTTGCCCCGCGCAGCCTCCGCTGTGATGAGTCCATTGCAAAGTGCAAGATGTACCCTCCACAATAATGGTGCAGCATCCGCCGGCTTCTATTTGACACGACGATGGAGCCCATCTCACTGGCTTTCCCTTCAACAATTTGACCGTCTCCTCGGTAACTATGCGCCTTTTATTACGAACACAAAGTCATCCTCACCCAAGTTCGGAAGAAAAATTATTCAACGAGCTACATTTACCGATTTCATAGTTTTCAATATTTTCAGGATGGAATTCTCTTGCGCGTACTGGTTGCTGGCTGTACTGGCTCGCACACTTTTCTTATCAATGTTTTCCATTCAAGTAGGCCTTGCTTTCGATGAAAACGAGGATGAAAATCACTGTTACGACCTGCAGAGGCGATTGAATACCTGCAATACATCTTCGAAAACCAAACTTCCTTTGAAAAATTTCGGTTCTACGTGAGCAAAAACTGTAACACACCCCCTGACGCTCTTGCAGTTCAGAAAAACAATACAATTTTTGCCGTCGTCGTAGCAATCGATTGACACCTCAGAAGCAACACGATTTCATTCAGACATTTAATACCTGATCACATCCCTGTGATTTATACTAATTTGGAAAGCTCCAAGATAATTGCTTCCGAATAAGAGTGATATTCCACAAAGAGTCCAGATTTTCCCTCGATATCAACTGATGGAAGCTTTAGCTCTGCAACCTCTCTTTTCCGTATCAAACATATTGATTTTTTGGAAGCTCATTCTTTGAACAGACATGTTGTTCAGATCCATCAGTATCGAACGCAGATAATTTCAACTTCACAAATGAACAGTATTTTTCAGTCAATTCGAGATCTTACTGTAAATGTCAGTGTATTTCGACATTTGTTGAAATAATCACAACTCAATGATGTTGTAAACTTGTCTTAATTGGAATTTTTAAATCAAGTTTCATGGCCGACTAAATTTGTGGTATTCTATGGCAACCAACTTTCATATTCTCTTTCAAACTCGGAACTTCATATTGTGAACTTGCAAACAAGATGTTAAGCTTTGGGAGGGAAATCGACACGATGAATTCTTATCAAGATTCTGGGAGAAAGATTCTCTCTGATTTCTTTGGAATTCCCTCATTTCATTAAAACTTTGATGGTCCTTTACATGTCGCATCATTTGAGAGTTTCTCAACTGTTTTTCAAGACTTTACTCATCCTGCCCTCGTCCCTTTCACGGCGAACCACCGCATTGTTGTCGGACCCCTCCTACTTTTCGGGGGCGTGTCGAGGGACCAAAATATTTTCTTCTTCTTTCAAATCGGACATTTATCGTCGACGTTTTCTCATTGTCATTCTCACAACACCGCCATTATTCTTACTTAGATCCCAAAACGCTCTTGAGATAGAAGAAATTCAAACTGAGTTCCATCATGAACGCTTCCTGATGAGTGACGAAATCATTTTCTCATACACTGTGCAGGCTATTCAGATTATAGCCGTGGAGAACCCTGAATCAGATTTAAGAATAAAATTTCAATAAATTGCTAGCTCGATATTCTTAGAAACTATTGAGAAGTGCTTCTCATCAAGTGTGTGTTTCAAATGATATTCAGATGAAAGTATTCGGTGTTCGGATGTTATAGAAACGAAGATTTTGAATGCCCGAATGTCTTTGCATCGGTGAGGACAAAAATGTGAGAATTAATCGATCTAAACTCGCTGCAGGAATGATCCACTTGAAACAATTTACAACTCAATTACAGATACCTTATTTCCATTGCAATGGTATTTATGTATTGGGCTCATTGATATACATAGTGATATCTCGGCGACGTCTTCTGAAGGGAAAATGTCGAAAGCATTTAACATTACCGGGAACTTAGCTCGAACCTTGTCCTCAGCGCCAATGATCGGCTGCATGAGCTTGCACGTGCTCAAAAACCACGTTATCTATATTGCAGGCGCCCATAATCGGGTCTAAGCGATCTTTTTAGCTGCAGTGGTTGATGATTGCGCAACAATGCGCGGTGGCGGCGTTAGTCAGGGCCCAGTGCCATCCCCCAGTGGCTTTCACGGGAGAAAGCTATCGCTGGCTTCTTTGTCGATCATAAAACCGAAAACGCAAGAGAGCGTGAATTATTTACGAGCAATATTTCTTCATGATATCCTCTTCAGAGTTGGCTTTTTGACTTTTGCCGGGTCGCGCAGCGAGTGTCCCTTGTCTATGGTGTACTTAGTTGTTGCGTCGACGTGGCTCGATTTTACCTGTGCCGCCGTGCGCAATGCCATTATACTGCAATTTTGACCAGCCCGCGACTTTGAGCCATCGTTTGTGAAACGAAAGGAAGAGCTCGTTGATTTGCTGCGGGGGAAGTCGTGAGTCATCATCGTAATTGTCATCTGCATCGACATCGGCAAGTACTATCCCGGTGATTAGAGAGGCTGTGAGGACCCTATTGAACAGTCTCGCTACATTCGAGATCTGTTGGGGACTGAGAAGCCTTCACATTTTCAAAAAGATTTTCGACATTTCAATTACAATTGTAATATAATTTTTAGCGGAATGCTCGTGGGTTTGGGTCGGTAAGCTCGTCAATAAGTTCAATCTTGGACATTCTATCATTCACTGTATTAGGTTCGAAAAGACGAGGAGAAAAGGTTGCCTGAACTGCTGTTATGAGCTTTTTAAATCTCTAATGATCGCCTGGCCAAGATCTAAACCACAGTCAATGAGTTGCTCAGCCCGACCGATCAAAACAGGATCAAATTTTGAGTTATTCAGCAACGAAATGAGGTAAGTGTCCCAAATAATCCCCCCGCACCCAACATGCTCATCTACGTCGATTTCACACGAATGTGCACTGGCTGACCTTCCCGTACATTTTTTTACGCTTGTTATGAGAGAATAAATGGTTTAGATCGACCTCGAATGATTTCAGCGTTCTCCAGGAAATTTAAAATGATTTTTTCATTTTTCGTAATTGAACACTTAGGGAATCTCTAACGCAATTCCGTTTAGAAAAACCAGTGCCAAAAATTTTTTGCTCTGACCCATCTTAACGTACTTCAGGGTATTCGCTTCCTTTTTTCAAGACCTTCAAAATCCGAGTTTTCCGAGAAACTTGTGAAGGCCTGTAGTGGAGGAAATTTTGTGCTCTACAACTTCGGTCTTGTTTCTGTTAAAATGATATTTTCCAAGTTTTTTGCAAAAAACCATAACGTTGCAATAAAAATTGTTGATGACAGAAAAAAGCCGGGACTTCGGGGCTGGTGACCTCGTGCAAGCAGTTGCATACTCAGATCCCCCTCCCCTCCCTCAACGATCGGACTAAATTAATTGCACGCCAACGAAGTCGTTTGCTGCGATGGCGAAAATCGTCTCCTTCCTTGGGAGGAATGTTAAATCCCATATGACGAAAACTTGCCGCGCACAGACAAGGACGAGCGGGAACGCGTTAAAAAAGTTTTATAGACTTTACTGCTGATTTACATTAGTTTTTTTGGGTAAATTAAAACAGCTCGACTTGAGTTGATTGGAATTGGACGTACACCAGCTCATTTTGAAGGTCCTAAGACAAACTTTAGAATGAGTTGAAGACCATTGGAAAATGTTGAGATCGACCAAAATTAATGAAAAAATGGTTGGGTACTTTTGCGAACTCACAGGAAATAATTTTTGGGAAAATTGTGACAGCTCGACTCTGGTTGGTCGAAATTGAACTCACTTCAGCTCATTCCAAAGGTCTTAGAAGGAGCTTCAAAATGCGCCAAAGCACGTTGAAAAATTACACTTTTCGAACTTGAATAGTCCTCTTGTGTGAATCAATATTAAATTCGTGAATCGGCATTGGAGAACTAGTTTTTTTATCTTTCTTTCGTTGACCTCGGACTTGAGGCCATTCTATCGATTAGGGTTCGATCGTCGAGATGTTAATCAAAGAAGAAATGCATTTGACTGACATCGTCCCGTCTGACATCCTGGGCTCAGGCACTTTTTTCAAGATGTCAGTCAAATGCATTTTTTCTTTGATAAAGATCTCGACGATCAAACCCTGATAAATAATTTCTCATTAAGAATGGCCTCAAATCCGAGCTCAACAATAAAGAAATGGAAAATTGGTTTTCCAATGCCATTTTACGAATTTAATATCATTGATACGTTGAAAAATATTGGAGTGGGCCAAAACTATTAGCAAAACGGCAAAAGGGAAGCATTTCGGGTACACACGCATCATTCAAAGTTTCATCCTAGTTTATTGGTGAAAGTGACAAGTGAGTCAGAATACGCAGCAATTACCACTGCTTGTTGCGATCTCGATAATGTTGTATGGCTCTTGGACAATAAAAAGTGCGGAAGCTGCCAAAATTAGCGACGCTCGTAAATTCCCGTGGTGCAGACCCTTCGCTGGGTCATTTCATATACTCGACCGATCAGGTACACGAAAAAAAACACTTTCATCTCGGATTCGCACTCCGGTAGCCATCGAGGGCAACAGTTAGGGTGCTATGACGCAACGTGGATTACGAGGCCCACTCGAACGTCCCGTCGGCGTCGCTCCGCCCGGGGGCGCGTGGGACCGTGTCAAGGTCGTTGGGGCGCCACCAACCGGAGCCTCCTCCTTAAAATGGGCTTATGAGATGAATCAGTTTGAGTGTCATTTGCAAAGTTAATACCAATATTGAGCGGGAAAATGGTGCTAGGTACATCATAACAGGCGCGTGGCTGCCCGGTGTCGCCGAGTCTCGCAGGGGGGCCCAAACACAGCATCCATCAAGCATATATAAGGTGATCCGTATAGTTTGAAAAATTCGAATGCGTAACTGCGGCGGGGTCGATGAGATGATGCGCTTCTGGGTAACTGGGACATGCGCTGGAATCGGATAATGGACGCGTGGAGCGCGAACCAAGGACACCCGATCGGCGCATCCAACCTGTATCCTGATGCACAATCCGGAGCCCTTGCCTTCTCGAAGCGAATAATAATGCACTTTCTCGGATCTGTCATGCGATGCCCTCGCCATATTTTCAGTCTTGGCATCGGTATCTCGATGAAAAAAGTTCGACTAATGTATATCCCGTTCCCGCTGCCGTGTATTCAACCCTCGATCGCTCTGCAGAGACGTCCCCGAGACCGTACCCCGAACCAATCGCCCGATGCTCTGACCTCGTCTGCACCACTCAATCACACACTCTGGCAAATGAGATTACCTATTCTCCGCCACCATACGCGGAATATGCCGTCCTCCCACAAATGGCGAATTTCCACTGTCGTGAGAGAATTAATGTCTTCCCGGGACCGATACTTTATTGGCCGTGCGTAATACTCGGGGCGGAAAAATTTCAGACTTCCATTTTGGGAGATGCGAAAAAAATGTAATTCCGTGCTTAACTTGAGATGGCTCTTGGCTTCGTCACTTTCGGAATCTCCTTGCCCGCGGTTTGATTCTTAATAAAACGCTCAGAGCCCACCATAAGCTGTATTCCTCGCACTCGCGTGGGTAAGTGATGATTTGAGTCTCTGCGTTGATCCCGCGAAAGGTTTGACCAATTTCAATCGTTTTTCAAATCATTTAAAAATCGAACAGAAGCTTATCGAAAGCTCTTCTGACATCCTCATTTGCATCCCAACAGCCTTACATCCCTGGTGAACATTTTCTGGCTCAAATCTGGTGGCCAAATTGTATTGCTACTATATGAGTAGTTCCGCGGAAATCTCATTATTTGGGAGTCGGAATTGTGCCAGCCCTAAATCTCATTTCGAAATGTTCTGAGATGTATTTTTCGACTTTTTGACTCGTACAAAGTACTTACTAATTCGCGCACGGGTTTCAATATTTTCACATATCGGTACCATAAGGATAACATATATAACGCAGTAGCATCACACGGACCTGAAATTCTGCCTCTAAAATTGATCTCACGGCTGAACGGTCTGAGCTACAGCTTTGGAGTTTCGAGATTTTGATTTGATCACCAAATAGTTTGTAGAAAGTTGGCTAGGAACTCCGCGGTCTCGCATTTAAAGGTCGCACTAGTACCATGCGGACCTGACATAGACGTTGAGCAAAACTCGAGGCAAAACTAGATTTTCGCCGAAAAGTACTCCGCAAAGTGTGATAATCAATTCTTTCGAAACTTTGAGGCATAGAACAGTTGCGCCTGGAAATTCACATCAAGAAAAAGTAAGGACGAAAAGGTCTGGAATGATGCAAATTTAATCCATTGAGGAAAGCTGAGCGAGTAAAATTTTAGTCTACGTTACGCCACAAAATGCATGAGCTCAGCGTGCATAATATGAAGAAAGGTATTTTGATTCTTGTAGCTGTAGGGTTTGATACTCAATACCATTATAGTTGATAAATTTGCCTGACCGAATCCCTATCGAGCCTTTAAATGGCGCCATACAATCACAAAGGCTGAAAAGAGGAAGAACGACGTGACACAGACCTGACATTTTGACCTCTCTTTTGATGACATAACATCTTCGGGTAGTCTTGGATCAATAGACTAACGATTGTGCCAAAAAAGCACAAGAAAATACATTGAAAATGATCTTTGGGTTCGTAAACGGTGGCACACATTATTTCAAAGCTTCCATGTATATATACATTGCATAAATGGCCAGAAAAGATAGTCACATTTCTACCAGGGATAGATTGCACATAGTAGTTCGCGGGAAAAATTGGGGGTCGAAAATGTGCCGATCCCAAATTTCTTTCCCGAAGAAGTTCTAAGACGTAGTCTTCGACTTCTTGAAACAATGAATTAATTCGCGCTCGAATATTTCCACCCTCGGTAAGAGAAGATTTACACATGTAACACGGTATTAGCTGACATTTTGAAACGTCACACGGACCTGGCATTAGCCATTAAATTTGATCTCACAGCCAAACGGTTCGAGTCATACTCTCAGGGTTTTCCATTAGATACTCAGAAAAAGCCCTCACTTGAGGCTCGCACTAGTAGGACACGGGTCTAACCAAGAAGTTTTGGAAGAGTTGATTTTTGCGAAAAAGTAGAGCGAGTATCATGCGGCGCTTCATCTCACCAAGTACAGAAAAAAGAAAAACCAATAGTCACGGAACTGACATTTTAACTCCTTTTTCATTGGTAATTTTCTTTGGGTAACCCTGGATTGGAGAACTAACGATTGTACCAAAAAGAGCACTAAAAATACACGGATAACAATTTGCGTGATCTTTTTCACCAAGCAGTTTAAGAGTTTCTGCACGGTGGCACACATTACTTCAAAGTTTCCACAAAGCTACTCACATGGGATTTTTCGTGAAAATAAAAATTCGAAATATTTTTCAAAAAGCTATCTTTCAAAATTACCTCAAGCACGTACTTCCATGTCGTAAAACATGAGCTCTTTTTGAAATAGTACTTTTCGCGCCGAGTTCATGCTGCTCGCTTCCGAATGAGTGGATTTAGGTCCAAGCCGCACAGAAACGTCAAGATGATCGCGGGGAAACAAAACACCCTCATGAGCTACAAAAATTTATGCAATTTTGTATGGGCCCAGCTATCCGAAATATGGATAAAAAATATTCTTTGCTAATCATTTGGGTTTATGATAGACGTCCTTCAATACTTGAAATGAGTCAATATATTTTTATAATTATAAAAACTTTGAAATCGCGTTTAAGCATTTTCAGGTTAGAGTAATGAAAATAGTTTCAGACGCGAAGTATGAAAGTGTTATTTCTTGTGATCATAAGCCCATTCCGGTTACCGAGACACTCGATTTCTCGAATAAAGTGGAATAAGTGAGTTTACTACCCATAGCGAGCGTAAGATAGAATAAAATAAAACAGAATCTTATATTATTAATGGATAACTTTGATATCGAGATTCGAGGCGTTCCGATCGAGATTTCGCGCGCGTTTTACGAGTCGTCTCAATGTGTGTTGCTGTGGATTAATGACATTGGATTATTTGAATGTATCTAAACGTAAATCAATATAATTGAAAGTATCCAATTATGCGATCTACATAGCCGAACTATTGTGTCTGTTGATTATTTCCAATTTATCGAAAGAAAAGTATTCAGCCATCTGAACGCATGCACTGTTCTGTCTGCTTTGTTGTCAACATTGAGCAGGTGATCGTCGCGCCTGCGCATCATATCGGATTTTATTACACCTGCATGTATTAATCGGATTATTGCGTGCTAGATGAGTGATAGAAAAGTAGATTGCTGCTTGACCGACAACAGGAATATTGGATATCCCGTGTAATAATGAGGTTAATGGTAATCATGTCAAGATTTGATATGTGATATTTAATCTTCCTTCAACGATCGAAAAGACCTCAGGAAATCTTATCTAAATTCACAAAATGATCCAAGCTTCAGAGTTGCATCACTGATTTTTGATTGGGGTAGATTAACTAGAATTTTTTTCGTGAATGATGAATGTTTCAACATGATTCTCAAATTGCATGTATAAAATGTTGTGATTGAGGAAGATCAACTAAAATTCTCTTTGTGAATGTTGAAATTTGTGAAATTTCTACTAGAAGCATTCAAGATATTTTCGCTTTACAAAGGCTGATTGGCTGGTCTTTGTGCATATCCTTGAAAAATGTTTCCTCCTTTTCTTTTATAGCCGACTTAGAGGAGAAGAAGGAGGAGGAGAGAAATATGTCTCCATCCGAGAATGAGTAAAAACCTTCGAAAATATCAATCGAATTGGAAACCCACATATTTTACGTGAAAATTGAGATTTTCATGCACAAGCGTTGCATAGATTTGAATCATTGATTTTGGAGTTGATCTCAATTCTCCAGTTCTCAAAATGATCTTCATTCCTTGATGGTCAGCCTCAATAATATTTCGTAAAAACTGTATAGTTTTTTGATCCCACGCCATTTGGGTGGTTGAACCATGCGCGCGCGGCGCGCGAACTTCGTAGATCGAATAGTTTTTTGAGATCATTAAAAAAATCCCTCAGACAGTCGTGAATTTTCGAATGAGCAATTCATAAATTTGGATTTCGAGGCATGTTAGATAGATAATCATGGATAAACAACTTCTTCGTTCCATATTTTGATACTATATTATTATATTTGCTTCTTCCTGGTACCATATATGCCTGCATAATTTTTTTTTTTTAACACATTAGCTTTTGCTATAATTTCCAGAATTTTGAGTCATCGTAACCATCCGTGCGCAACGCGCGCGTTTTAGAGTTCTAGTAGAATATTTATTTGGGACGAAAAATATCAAATGATCCATCACAGCATAGGCTAACGTCACCTTCGAATGTGACTTCTTAGGCTGGAGTAGTGCAGAATTACTTTTCTTTATTTTGACAGCTGCTATTCAAATGATCATGATTCAAATGATGGCCGGTTATTTCAAAATTTTACGAGCGGCTTATGTAAAATAAATCGAATTTCTAGGAGTCGATCGTGTTCATTGCACCATCCAAGGCCTCCTGCTCCATACCGTTTTCCAGCAAGTTCAGGAAGGCGTGACATTTCATGTGAAGTCATTGTCAGATATGTGGGGAAGCAATGGTTGGCGCATTATAGTGCACTCTTTCCGCTTAGCCAGCAAGGACTTTTTTGCCGTTCGCGAGCTCCGCGTACTGGCCCAATGCCATTGGCCTCGGCCAAAAACACACGTCTTCGGGGAAGGTGTGGCTTGGTAGGTTCCGCAACAAGACGGATTCCGAGGGGCGAGGATGTGTATGAATACACCCCCGGCAGGCGCACAAAAGGACGCATTGACGAGGTGGTGAACGACTGGCCCATTCAGCCCAAGCCACCGCGCAGTTGGCCACCGCACAATATCAGAAATTCACTGCTCTGATCGACCTGCAAGCTTATGCCAGCTGCTGGATGCATTGAATGGCCGAGAGTAGATGCATCTGCAATTTGGGACTTTGAGACGCATCGGAGACCTACCGAGAAAATCGTCCAGTCGCCGTAACTCAGTGCAGATGCGTTTAATAGGCGACCGGTGGCACGCGCCCCAACTGATTCGCGGGCGGTCCTCTATCCGTATTCTCGGCCCAATGGCCATCCATATGCTTAATACGGCCCGCTCCTTCGCCCCGTCAAAATATTGTGTCAAGGCTGCGCATCTCTGGTTTGGACCGTAGCTTCCGAGTAAGTAGACATTAGTCGATTCTCGCTCATCCATTTATTCGTCCGGGGTATAAGGCACACCTGCAGTTGGCACATTATCTGGGCCCGCCACGTGACCTCGAGAGCCGATCTACTCGTCGTTGTCGTCGTTGACACAATTCGCCGTACATAAGCGATGTAGTTTTGCAGCCATTCACTCGCTTCCTTTTTCCTCCCAGCGGCAGCCATTGTCTCGCCAAATGGCCGCTTATCCCGAAACAGCGCAAAATAATAAGCCTGAGTTATTATTCGCTTCCAGACTGGTACTGTGCACAGCCGCGATGCTTACGAGCGTCATTTACGAGGCCATTCGCGCCAATTTACACGAAACGCCCGCGCTCTGCACACTGCCCCACACGATTCCTCTTTCGAGCTGTATTGTGCGGCATTATCACACCCGTTATCGGCATATTACCCTCTATGTTCAGTCAATTTGATCGTGTTCACTCAGATTTCATTGATACTTTTGTCAATTTTACAGCGATACGAATGATTGGTGGAGAAATACCCCGTGTAGAAATAGATTCTATTGGCAATATATTGGCGCAATATTGGCCATTGCTCTGGCCAATATATTGGCCATATATTGGAAAAGCAATTTCCAATATAGCGCCAATATTGCGGCAAAGAGCACTATCCAATAATGCGCCAATATATGGCTAAATAAAAAAGAAAATTCTGAGTGGCACATTGTCACTTCAAGAGCGCTCCTTTCAACATTTTCATGAGTTTTAATTTTGGTACTTGTCATACCATACGCGACCGCGTGACTGCGTTTATCTCGATTGGTCCTCAGAATCTCGTCGAGCAACACGGACATCTCTGCGCCTGCAAAACACAATGCAACCACAAAGCATCAATTTTCTCAAATTTTGGGTCATGCTCGGGATCGTGCATGATGGAAATAACGCGCGCGACAAGGC
Source organism: Eretmocerus hayati (assembly GCA_029851415.1). Classification (NCBI taxonomy): domain Eukaryota; kingdom Metazoa; phylum Arthropoda; class Insecta; order Hymenoptera; family Aphelinidae; genus Eretmocerus; species Eretmocerus hayati. The sequence goes on along the minus strand of CM056742.1, from coordinate 190,398,798 downwards.
GGAGAAAAGCACGAGGAACTCGTTGATTGATTCATGACATTATTTGAGGGTTGAGGTGGCCCGGTGGCCCGGATTCTCAAAAATATAAAACGAAATTGATCAAAGTATGTTTTACAAAACACAAGAGGTTATGAGGATCTGATTATGTTCATGAATTCCGCGGATGAATTGAAGTTACTTATCTGACTTCTCGGTCGCAATAGTTTCTCATTTCCAGCCCCGACATCATCGTACGAGTCGATTTTCTATGACACAGCTACGATCAATCAGTTTTTATGAATTTTTGAGAGTCTAATCGAGGGATGCAGCAAAATTTGTCAACGCGAGGTCGAGCAGACTAGAGCACGATGATCGTCGTGTAAACAAACATAAAAGTTAGTTACACCTCCAGAGACAGAATTCAAAGATGTCCGAGTTGCACTTATGAGTGCTCTCTACCTCTGGAAAAGCGATGGTGGCTCCTCTAGCGGTCAAATTGGTATATTGCCAATAACAATTTTTAAAAACAAAGAGGAAGGAAACCAATAGTACCGCTCCCTGCGGATTATTTTTCTTCAAATAATGAAAAAAGTTTCATCGAGATCGGTGCAAAATTCAGCTCAAAAATTTGCAGATACAATTCAGCAACACTGAACAAATCTATCTGCAAATTTTTGAGCTGAATTTTGCACCGATCTCGATGAAACTTTTTTTAAAATTTGAAGAAAAATAGTCCACAGGGAGCGGTACTATTGGTCTACTGCCTCTTTGACTTTGAAAATTGTTATTGACAATATACCAATTTGACCACTGGAGGCGCCACCATCGCTTTTCAAAAGGTAGAGAGCACTCTTATCCGAGGCTCGGCGCGTAGTGACGTGCGTCACGGTGTATATTTAACTGTAGGAATCGGAGGCGAAGCTTGGACAAGTTTCGGAAGTCAAAGGTTTTTGTATATGTCGTAGCCAGATAGGTAAATCAGCCAGTTACGTAACTCTCTAGTCAGTTGCATAACGGCACGCGGATAGGCTACTTTGCGTGAAAGCTTATATTTTATCCCTATCAGTCTAGTCGGTAACGCAACTGGCTGAGATCGTCCGCCAGTTACGCAACTGACTGGAGCATCTCTCGCGGATAGGTGAATAATCACGGGAAGGAAATTCAATGTGAGTTCTGGGATGTATTGATCAATGGTAGTGACTAAGAGGACGAGGATCAACAGTATTTATTCAAATTGATTGAATGCTCAATTACTGATATATCCACCTGTTGTAATATCTCGACCGGTGAACTTTCTTTTAACCACGTTTCGTTACAAGCTTTTGTAAGAATCATAAATACAAAAATGTTTACCATCTTTGGTCCTTTTTAAGACAGCATCACTGTCAGTACCAACTTTCAATAACTCGTACAACCGAAAAAAGTGTTAAGTGTTGGGCCCTTTCCTGAGACTTCCCACTCAGAAGTCCTTTCACTTTTTGGAGATGGTTTGAATCCTACATTCAGACTAGTCAAAATCACTACCATTGCTGGGAAAAATTATCCTGATGGAATATTACGCGAGATTCCTTACGTGAGTCTCTTCTGAATCCGAAAATTCATCTTGCCAGACAAAATTCCGTTCCAAATTGTTTAAAATGAGATTGCTCTAACGAGTTGTCGATAACAATTTTCTTCGGTTCGGAAACAATTCTTTGAGATCATTTAGCTTATTTCAAATATAATATCTCATGTTTCCAAAGCAAAAAGTTGTTGATTGGGATCTTTTCAACGATATCCGATAGCAGAAATTAATGTTTCCGAGAGATGATCCATTGTTTTTTCAATGATAATGATGAATACTTGCGCTGGCAACACGGATTCTCGGATTTAGAAGGGTCCTCAGGTGCGGATCTCGCACAAACTTCCATCAGAATAATTTCTCTAACGATAGCGGTGCTTTCGCTTAGTCTAATCGTCCGATTACCTTTGTGTTACTCTGGAAGGCCTTGATTTGTTTCCAAAAAGCTAATGATTTATCACAGTCTTCTCCATAATCAATAAAAATCTTGAAGACACAGAAACACAATTAATCTACTAGAACACGACTGCGAAGGCACCATTGTTGAGCTCGAACGATCGTATAATTGAGGAGAAAAGTAAAAGGATAGATCGTGATATTATTGACACCTGTGTCTCAATGTTCACGGTTCTTTTGGTTTATTGGATCTAAGGTCGATATTGTATGTACGTGTTCACAGGACAACGTTTAGCCATAAGCGCGATACACATCGAGCATACGTATTTCATATTGGGCACTATTAACCTATCCGCGAGAGATGCTTCAGACAGTTGTGTAACTGGCCGACGATTCCAGCAAGTTGCGTTACTGGCTAGACGGATAAGAATGGAATGGCCGCGTCTACATTAGACTTGTACGCGCGTCGACGCGCGGATTTGTACGCGTGCATCGTATGCGCGGACGGAGCAAACAGTTGGCATTGCAGGACGCCGGAAAAACCCTGTTTGCAGAATATTGGCAACTTTTCTCTTATCATCCAAAAAATTTTGAAAGTGGGCAAAGGCTAAAGTGATCGAGTTCTATTTTTCAGTTCAAAGATATGGCTCACAAGTCAAATAATTTTTTCAGGATCAACCATCATGTTAATTTTGAAGTGAACTAATCAAGTTCTAAACAGTATTATTTTTATAAAGTCAGCTTATCGTTGATGGGAATATGGTTTTTTTTGCATAGTTCCTCTTGTATGGAGCATTTCACCAAATGAAACTGTTTTTTTATGAATCTAAGGCATGTTCCAGAAATAAATTCATAATTTTCATTACATCAGAGTTGATACATGTGTACATACATATGTGTATGGATACATCTAACTGAAATTTTCAATAAAATCATTTTACCTACATTTTTCTAGTGATCTATTGAGTGTGTGGCTTGAATTCAAGGGAAAATGAAATTTTTCAAGAAATAATCTGAGTCCAAATTGTGGCTGACGCGGTTTTTATCAATTAAAATGATGATAAATCATTATGATCCAGACATAAAATATTTAATCCGATCATTTTAGCCTCTGCCCCACTTTTAAAATTTTTTGGATGAAAAAAAATTGCTAAAATTTTCCGAACTGGGTTTTTCCGGAGTCCTGCAATACCGATAGATCGCTCCGTCCGCGCATACGACGCACGCGTACAAATCCGCGCGTCGACGCGCGTACAAGTCTAATGTAGACGCGGCCAATGCAAGCATTCGCGCGGAGTTGCCCATCCGCGTGCCGTTACGCAACTGACTAGACAGTTACGTAACTGGCCTATTTACCTATCTGGCTACGACATATATAGCACGACATAGAACACCGACGGAAAAGACGAAACCCCGCTTCTCCAGAATACCCCGAAAAACGTTTAATCTGAGGTTCAAATTGTGATATCCGTAAAAAATCTGGGAGTAGGCCTAAAACCCTTTCTCGCTATGGTTTACTAAATATTTTGGCCTCTTGAAAACGATTCAGGCAATTTTGTGCAGCTTAGATGCAGTCGAGATCGAAGTTTAAGCAGTTCAAAATGAGAGAATTTCGTCTTCTTGGTTATGAGCCCACATTTAAATTATCATTTTCTACTCCTTTTGACATTTTTACGCACAGAAGAAATTCCAGAGAAGCCATATCTCAGAAGAAATACTCCAAATTTTTCTTACGTCTAGGTTGGAACAATATCAATCGAAAAAAGAATTTTGAAAATTTTTTTTTTCGGGAGTCAAAAAAGATATAGGCTATACCGTGAATCAGGGTTATTTTGAGTCTGGCAAGAGCCAGAACGGCTTTTAGAAGGCTCAGAGAGGGGCTAAATCGATAGGTTACCTATCTGACCCCTCTTTTGAATGCCGTTAGCCAAATTACGATTGGTGAGGATGGTCAAAAGTTATATGCGAATCGCCGAGGCAATGTTTCAAATCTTGGATTTATGGCAAACCCACTTATATGGACCTGGGTGATGCAAAAAAAAATTTTTAGCCCTATAAACTATTGGAACAATCTTTTTTCAACACTATGAAACGAGGAAAAGACCTATGGAGGGATAAAAAATGGTGGGAAAAAACCTTGCTGAATTGACGTGGAATTACTCAATCGTAACTGAGCATTTGCTGCTGATTCTCAAGAAACTGTTTGGATTGTTAATACGACAAACATATTTTATTGTGTAATTCGCTAAAAAACTGAATGTTGTTCAAAAACAGTAGAAAAATAGTCTCTTATGGATTTTTGGACTGTTTTTTAGCACGTACAAGGTTTTTCGTTCAAAGGCTAGTAGTAAGTTAATAAAAAAAAAAAAAACATCTATCAAGTACGCAGATCGTTCCAACGTGTGTTGTTTTCTTATTCTGGCCAGTCACGTGCATTTATCGTTGTTGGGGTCCAAAATTAGATAAAATAAATCCAGACGCAATGCAAAAGTTCATGATGAGCTCCAAATTCAACAAGGCGAGCTCTGTGTACATTATCAGACAGCGCTGGAAAACTAATATAATCAGCTGAGAGTGATCATGAGCGAATGCTATTTCACGAGTCATGCGATTTTTACTCAGGGCAGTTAGATTCGGCTGCTCTCGTATATAACTTAGAATCATCGTGTCATCCAATAAGACACAATGAGTAGTTCATATTCTTCGATTGGGATAAAACGTATACCATGGTGAGAGCTGAAAATCTCATACTTTTCCGCAAAATCTCGTGTGATGAATGCACTCACGAAGTAATGCAAATATTTGTGGACACCTCGTTGGAGGTTTGCGACGCGGAGTTTGTTCGGGCCATCAATTATGATCCTGCATATAGTTGATTATGAGCTCGTCAGTAGACTGAAAGGCGATCGTGATGGACTCCGTGTACGGATACAACTGACATCGAGTTACTGTGGAGGGGTATCAGGTGGATTCAATGGGCTCGCGAGAATTAGGAATGCAAATTATATCATCGCCGAGAGCTGGCCCGGGAGTTCGATAGATCAGAGGAGCAGGGGTTGAGGCGCTGGGGTGGTACGATGGGGGCGAGACAGAGAATGGCATGAAACGCGGCAATGATGTTATCGCTGACGAGCCAGGCGGCCATGCCGGCCAACTGCCAGGCCAATAGCTTTCGAGTTTCGAGCCAGCTGCCATCTTTGCTCAGCATCAGTATGCGCGTGGGAGATATGTATACTCACGCGACGTTATACTTGCACCCCAGATTCCGGCTAGGCTCTGTTGCGCAAGCGCGGCGGATTATACGAGTGCAGGCACCGTGATACTGTGAGCTGATACTTTTTCACCTCGCTTACTCGGAATGACCAGTGTAACATGGGCAAACATGATCTCAATATTTTTTGCCAAATTTTGGAGAGACAATTAACACCTTCGGTGCGATGGCCCCCACAGCCCCGACCGGTGGCATCCACGCGTCCAATTCTGTGTGCGGTGGTGATCAAAATCCCATTCAATGGGCCCTACCGGTGTGGCCCATGGTACACAGAATCCGAACGCTTTTTCCGCCATTACAGTGAGCGTGTTGAGAAAGAATCGACACTCGAAAGGTTTATTTTTGAAAAAAAAAATTGAATAATAAAAATCCGAAAAATTCTCGATTTCCCTAATTTAACGTTTTTTCCATTTTCACCTTATTACCAAACAGAACTCATTCTAGATGGAGAAAATTGGCATTGCAGTAAACGGATGTACGAATCTTTAGCCCGATCGAGAGCACGCATGTATCACGCATGCCTGACTGAGTGTTGAGTTATACTACTTAAATTATGGCGCTTATCACGCGTGGACGCGCGAGTTGAGCTACTCTATTAGGCTCGTTCTACATAGGATACGCTCAGCGCGTGAGCGTACGAGCATACGCTTGCGCTCAAAGCATTTAATGCAGGGAATTTCATGGAGCAGCCTCACCTTTCGTTTCCTACTCAGAATTTCCCCAAGGAAAGAGTTAGTTGATGATTGGTGGGTCTCCGAAGGACATAATTGAACCAAAGAATCAGATTTCCTCAGGTTTTTCCACAATCAATTGGAGAAAAACATCGGCGTTGGGGACCCTTAGAATTACTCGCTCTTTCATCACTGGTGAAATACATTGAATGACATTGAATGACGAAGGTCTCCGAGTGACATTTTTGGATCAGAAAAACAATTTCCTTCGTTTTTTTCATGAACAAATGGGATGAACCAGCAGTGGTGGTCCCGCGAGCCTTTTCAGGGAACAATCCAGGTTGAGTAACGTTTTCGCAACTCAGTATCGGCATTGGTGGCCACCCGTCTTGGTTTGCGGAGACTGTAACTTTGTTTGGGATCAGGAAGTAGGAGAAAAGCCAGATCAGCGGTCACCAATCCGGATACTGCATCGCACAAACGTTGCTTGACCTATATTTTTCTCCAAAAAGGCTCACGTGGCCACCGCTGATATTGTTCCCTATTAATCATGGGAGAGCATAGAGGAACTTGATTTGTTGGTTCGATAATGTCACTCGAGGCCCATTAATCATCAACCAACTGTTCACTTGTGGAAATTCTGAGTGGAAAATGACTTGTGAGGCTTCATGAAATTCCCTGCATCAAATGTTCTGAGCGCAAGCGTACGCGCATATATGCTTTGAGCGCAAGTATATATATACTTGCGCTCAAAGCATTTGATGCAGAGATTTCCATAAAGCAGCCTTACCAACCGTTTTCCATTCGGAATTACCACAAGTGAAGAGTTGGTTGATGATTGGTGGGCTCCGACTGACATTATCGAGTTTACAAATCAAGTTTCTCCATGTTTTTCCGTCAATGAATAGAGAAAAACATTAGCGTTCGCTGCGCGAGCCTTTTTGGGAAAAAATATAGGTTGAGCAACGTATCCTCGATTCCGTATCTGGATTGGTGACCGCTCATCTTGCTCTTGCCTAGTTTCTGATCCCAAACAAAGTTACAGTCTTCGCAAACTAAGACGCTTGGGCACTAATGCGGATACTGAGTTGCAAAAACCTTGCTCAACCTGGATTTCTTCCCGAAAAAGCTCGCGCGGCCACCATTGCTAGTTTCTCCCATTTGTTCATGGAAAAAGATGAAGGAAATTGTTTTTCTGACCCAAAGATTGCACCCGGAGACCGCTATCAATCAATGTCATGGGTCCCGTAATTCACCGTTAATGAAAGAGCGGGTAATTCACAATGTGGCCAACGTTGATCTTTTTCTCTGATTGATTGTGGAAAAACATAAAGAAACGTGACTTTTTGGCTCAATAATGTCACTCGGAGGCCACCAATCATCAATCAACTCTCTTCCCTTGGGGAAATTCAGAGTAGAAAACGACTGATAAGGCTGCTTAATCAAATTCCCTGCATTAAATACTTTGCGCGCAACCGTATGGTTCGTACGCTTACGCACTGAGAGCATCCTATGTAGAACGGGCCTTACAGGACAAGAGGCAAGTTTGGCTCCGAATCGCTTCTCGCTTTTGTCAAATTATGTAACGAGCATGGGTGGGTTTGGCAAAAGTGTGAGTCGATGCTGCAAGCAGAGCCTGTGCAATCCATGCCACTCATTGCAATTTCTCGTACGTGAGGGTCCGATGCGCACTCTGATTTGGTGCAGCATTCTCACTCACGGCTAAAGACGAGATATCTCCTTGCTATATGCGCAAAAGTGCATCCAAATGAGCGCAAGCTCGACGGTTTTCGCGAACTCACGATTTTGCACGATGCTGAAAACATGCGCTTGCCGACACAGTTTCCCAGTCGGAGGAGCAGACAGAGTATAGCGAGAGATGCTGCAGCTGTTCCATCTCAGGCCTGATTTATCGCTCTCTTATCCGTTCGGCGCCACCGAACGTATTACGAGATAACGCGAAATTGCTCTCGCATCTAGTCGTACCACCCCCCCCCTTGCCTTCAGACTCAACCCAATATCCCTTATCCAGGGACAGCTCTCGGATCAGCTCCGCAGCGGCCAAATAATCTCGCTGCATCATCAGGACGACGCTTCAGAGTGACCTCGATAATACCGACAAAATCGTTAAATACGTGAAAAATCGTCTCATCCGAGCTGTCTAGCACTCGAATTTTCATCGTATTCAGGTGCAACTCCGTCAAACCGATACCTGCGCCAACTTTGTACTGGGAAAAATTTGAATATTCCGACCCTGTGAAAATCGCTTCCAAGAGACTGAGAGAAAAACCGTAAACAGCGCCACACGAGCGACCGTTTGCCCTTCATCGGCAACCCTCGTGTTTCGAGCCCTCTCCACCCTCCCACATTTTCTCATTCTCTCTTGCCAAGATGTCGGCTCTGATAAGCCCGAATGGAGGCACTTTGTCTCCCCTTGGATGGCGGGGTGAGAGAGTATAGTCGAGTTGGAAACTCAATCGAGAATAATACCATGTATAGTTTCGTTTATAGACGCTGACGTCTTGGCCGGCTGGTCGGAGTACGGGCCCTTATCGCCCCTATCATCGTGCCCTCGTTCGCGCATCATGCTCACAACTGACTCACACGATGCGTGATGTACCTACACGCAGTGCACACGAACAAACGAGCAAACCAACGTCGGACCTTATACGCCCAGTAGTAACTTATTGAGAGCGTCGGGTAAACAGGTCAGCTACTGAAGCTTATCGAAATCATCGGTCGATACCCCGTGTACATTATATGGTTGATTCTGACGCAACCGTCAAACGGTATACAGAGCTCATAGGGCATGAGTAATATATCCCTTCTCTTATAGTTATACCTAAAATGTACTCGTTCCCGTAGCACGCATGTTTTGATCACCTGAAACTCAAAACTTGTCACCTCTCTGCTCAAGGGGGATTATTGGAAAGCACGCGTGGAACTTTTGCTGAAATTATTAACACTAACATTTTGCCTCTTTCACTCGTCTCCAAGATTTGAAAACACTTTGCATTCTGTCCAAAACAAGCTACATAAGCTTTGTATGAGAAATCCAAATCCAATGATGCCTTGGATTGGTGCATCAGACTATAAGATGGACAGGAATCCATCGGTTTTTTACTCTGCAGAAAAACATGGCCAAACTTTCATAAAAATATGCGTTCGCGAGGAGTATGCAATAATCTCGGAAACGGGTTTTGTTGATGTGGAATGATGTTGAAAACCTGAAAAGTCTCCAGGAGTGGTGTCAAAGATTACAAAATGAATGAGTCACAACTTCGACTAAGGTTGAAGAAAATTCGAGCGCACCTGAAACGTGTCTTTTGATGTCAGACAGCGGCTGAAACCAAGCTCAGAGTCCAAGGGCAATAATTGCACTCATCGTCCCTCTGAAGCTATCTACTACTTTTTTGGGCACGATTTGGCAGTTACAGTTTGGAATTGATCATGGCCGAGTTCATACGCACGCACACGGTAGCCATAGAATACGGGGCTATGTGAAAATCAAAGTGGGCAGTATCAGAGGTCTCCATAACGCGCTGCGAATAAATTACCCGGGCGGGGGCAAAATGATCGCAGTCCCTCTTATACCGCTTCGCCAGTGTTATCGCGAACGAAGTAGAATGAGCTGCTCCGTGCGGCGCGCATAAAGTAAATTGCGAGCTGGCTGATAATAGCGGGGATGATGGGTCCGTGGCGGTGGCGGCGAGCTAAAGCTGAATAGAGCTATACACTGGTATATTGTACTGAGATGCAGAGCGGAGGCAAGGAGGGAGAGCCGAGCTCCGGTCGTCGTGGCAACGCGACGGGTCTCGAGACTTGGGGTGTCGGCTGGGCGGGGGCGAGCAACGAGAGCTGAGCAACCGAATGAGGTTACAGATGGAAATGGACGTGTCCCTCCCCATACTCACGATGAGGAATCTCTATCGTCTGGGCAAACAACTTGATTCAATACAGATCCCAAGGAGGCAAAAATGTGCCTTGCCGTGACAACAGTGAACCGAAAAATTATATAATCTGGGTGAACTACAAGATCATTTGGAATTCAATATCAATGGAATAATGCGATCAGATCTACTAAGAGTCAATCGTTTCTTCGTATATAGAGGTCATTTCGAAGGAAATTCCCTCAGCTGCCGATTGGAACTACTTTGAAATTCGGTAAACCACGCGGATGCGCAAAAATCTCTATTTTCTGATTGGTCAGAGAATGAAAAATCAGAAAATGACCAAAAACGCATGAAACAGTAAAGAATTTACTCCGGACTACATTTCAAAGATCGGGAAATTTTGCATGAGAATTCATATTTTTGGAAAGTTGAAAAAAATTGCTTTTTGAGATTATCAGGCTAGTCTGATTCTTCCAGAACTTTGCCTGGTCAGGGCCCAAAATAGCTAAACGAAAATCTTTGAGGTCATCTTCCATAGGTTTTTTCAAGATCTTTCGAATGGTGCAAACTGCGTACCGTAAACCGGGGTGAACGCGGACCACTTTTGACCTTCCACTGTGATTTTCTTGGTCTTATTCATACCAAAACATGATGTATGGGTAGTGAAAATTTGAGTCTTGAGCTCGGCTACAAGATCCCTTTGTCAAATTTTGATTCGGGCCCCACGGTTTTTCGAAAACTGCAAAAAACAAGATGGACACATTCACCCCGTAGACAGGGGTGAACGTGACCACCTATGCCTCGCCTGGGTCTGAAAAGCACAGCTCGTGAATTCAAGATTTTGAATGCATATCAAGATACGTTATCCTACCTATTTTGACCCGCTGAACATGATTCCAGTGGTTTTAGAACGATACAATGCAACCCTGTGATCATATGAGCTAATTAGTATATCTGGTATTTGGAAGAAAAATCGAAATTTGCAATAAATTTTCAAAAAATCACAATACGGGCTAGAATAGATTAATTTGAACGTTCGAGGTCACATTTTCTTTTTTCCATCTCATACTTTTGAGAAAAAAATGGTCCACCAGCCGTGGAGGCACTGGATTGATGTCAGGACTCTTTCTTCATAAAAGCCTGTTTTTTGCAATAATACTCCCTGTGTTGAGATCACGAGACAAAAAATTTTCCCTTGCGCGGGATACCTCACCATAGTTTCCCAACGCAAATCATCGTCTAAACAAGATCACGTGGTTTATTTCGAGCTAACGCATCAAAGTCAGTCTCTGCTAGCCACAAAAACCCTGTTTTTTGGGGACACTAATTTTCAAACTTCAGTACTTTAGAGTCCATTTCCATAGAATTGAAGTTATTTATTTGGAAAGTAGAGATTTCAAGCTTCAAAATGACCCCCGTCAGGTTTCTATAGGTGCTATAGAAGCGAAGATATGATGCTGACAATCTTTTCGGGGAAAACGGACACATTCACCCCGGTTTACGGTAGCAAAATTTTAAGACCAAACTCAAGATATATGCAGCTTAGTAAAAAAAGATCATGATTTTGATGCTCTGGTGGAATCAAAAAAATGGAACAGAAATAGCTCCGCAGGTGACTCCGGAATTTTTTTGGGACCTCCCAGTAGGGGGAGACTTCATATTTCGGACCATAGAATCGAATCAAAGCTACGAGAAATCGGTCCGTGACATCACTCTTTTTCATGTGTTTGATGATTCAACTTTGATGTCCATCTTCAAGACATCCGAACGAAGGAAAATTGACTAATTAAGCCTCATTAAACGTCGCTCAGTCCAAATGATCGAGGAGTGACAGCAAAAGTCAAATGTATTTGAGATTTTCCCATATCTTCGATGAGCTCGAACTCAGGCCCCAAAGAAGTTTCGGAGACATTCCACTTGGAGGAATGTCAAAAAATCGATAACTCATATAAACAGATGGTGACTATGATTTGACCTGTAACGAACCTCAATGATGTCACGAAAAAAAAAACCAAAAAAAACACAAAATCATAAATTTTTGGGATAAGTCAAACATTTCTCTAAAAGACGGGGCGATATAATGTCAAGAAATGTACGGTAGAATTGGATACCACGAATTCTGAATTTCATTACACTAGTTGACGTTTTTGCGGACTTACCCTGAAATTTCGTATGCAGATTGATCCCAGACAATATTCAAGACGACATCATCTAGAAATCGGTAAACTTATCCTCGAATTTGCGACTTAAGTAAGAATTTCACTGGAATTTCAATGGAATCGTATTGAAAACGGCCCGTGAAGGGAAGGTTCGAGGGTCATACGGGTAATCCCGGATGTTCCTGGTGACACAAACGGGAAATGTTTTTTCCGAGGTTTTTTCGTTCAAATTCGTTTAAAATTTCGTGAAAATTTTTTCGAAAAATGTCACGTCAATCTCATAATACCGTTGCATTTGTTGTTCAAAAATTTCCTTCCAATAGGCCATTTCCCGGACAGAACAGCTCTTTCGTTATTCCAATGCCAAAAAATGGCGACGCCCATCAAGTAAATACCTACTAACCAATCTCAGAAATAAGTATCTATGCCGGACTTTTAGATGTTATTTTTCTAAAATACCTGTTGAAATACCTACATGATCAGCAACACGGATTCATGCCATAAAGGTCAACGACAAAAAATTTGCTTCTTTAAAGGAATATGTAATTGATTGTTTGAACCAAGAAGGACGAGTGGATTTAAGTTATACAGACTCCAGCTAGGTATTCAGTGCGTCCAAGATCTGACCTGAAAATCAACAAAAAGAAAGTTGGACAGATCCAATTGATACTCACGCAGTATCTCAGCGGGCTTGCATCAGTACTTCCGCAGTACTAAATTACTATTTTAGTACTACTAATATGTTTGAAGAGTAGTGAGCTTCTATTCAAATTTTTTCATCACGCAAAGTATCTTCCCGGTACTTACTCGGTACTTTCCCGGCATCTTATCCGTACTTGGGCAGTACAAAATATGTATTGTACCAGCCGAACCATGTTTGTGTAAGCGAAGTCTTATTCTGTATTAGATGCAACACATTTTGTGAGGTCACATCGGTCGTGTATTGTATAGAAAGAAAAAAAATAACGCATCTTTGCCGTACCCCCGGATTCCTGTTTTCCGGTCTAGCTTTGGTCATGGTGAGGGAACGGCTCAGGCAGCTGATGAATACAACTTCTTGATAATGGTTTTCGATCAATAATCTGAAATAATACCAAGCTATATAGAAGCAGGGTTTTACTTGAAATTGATTCTGGATTTCGTTTCATTTTGCATCGGGGGGGTCAAACTTCTGTGATAGTTTTGGAATTGATTCCCATTCATCTTGAATGCAGAATATCAAACGGCTGAATGCATCTCCAAAATTATTACGAGAATGTTAACCCCTCAATACAAAACTACAATTTCGTTTTGTGTCAAACCCTGATTAGAAGTGTGATCGTACTGGCTGCATGGCTACTATTAAATACTTTTACCTAAACTTCTACAGCTTGATATTTCTATTGTCGAATTTTGACGGTCTTCACTATCGTAATACGATTGAATCTGGGCAGTTGTATGATCTAAAATAACCTGTCATTGATTAATGAAGGCGAAGACAGGTTAGTGGGTTTTCAGTATTTACAGGCGAGTGTGCAGCAACTTCTATCAGAAGAGGCTTCGTGGGGGGCTGTAACACTGCAAAGCGTTTGCGCGGTTTTCATTAAGTGAAATGAATGCGACTTAATTAAAGGGTGAAGGCAATTACGCGCGTATAAATCGTAGCCGTTAATCCGTTATAGTGGAGACAAGCTAAATCCTGGCCTGGTAAGAGGTGCTGCTGCGGGTGTATGGCGTAGCGTGGCAGCTCGGTCGTCGGAGATTTGCGGGCGAACGACGCGCGGCAACACGGCGAGCGCCACATAATTGGCTTTGAGCGTCGCCACCTGAGCTCGCGTAAACCCCCTCCGCGTCCTTCCTCGCAGAACATCGCGCGCTCTGCCATGCTGCCAGCCCCGATAGCAAGCTCTGCTTGGACAAAAACGCAAGCGTGCAAAACCTCGAGCACGAGTATCGAAAACTCGTAAACCGTGCAGTCGAGGATGACAGCACAATATAATACGTCGATAACGTGTGATGAAGTTCGATAGTTTGGAAATCACCCTGCGTTTCTTTCAGTTCTGGACTGTTGTTCAAAATATCACAGTTCTGCGTGGTATATAATCGACAATTGAGTTGATCAGTTGCTCTCGAAATTAAAGGACGATACCAGATCATTGAGATGAAAGTCAGTCAATTATTTTGAGAGATCCCGCCCAACTCGACTACCCACGCATTCATAAGCTCACCAAAAATGTTGTCATTCAATTGCCCCATGTAAATTTCAATCCCCGACAATGAAATGCTTCTATTTGAGACGCGACTCGTACCGTGTAGTCAAAGAATAATTGTGTCGAATGAGCATGTGAAATCCCGTGATACTCATGATTTGTCCATCGATCCTGTGGAATAAGAAGTTTCATAATAATTCTCCATGTGCAGACGTAACGCATTTTAACGCTGACTTTTGAGTTTTGTGCACTCTTCATGTCGTTCTATAATCGTTTTGGATTTCGAATCATCATATTAACTCTGATCATGGGCGTTGACTCGATCACAAAAATTATGTCTTGGAAGTAAAACCAGTTTTGGGGTTTCATATTTTTAACAACTACTATCATTGGACATCAACCTTAACACGTTCACTGCGATGGCGAAAGTCTCGTTTGGGTCCTATGTGTCAGAGGCCCCACCGATGGGGCCTATTCGATGAAGACGTTAAACACTGCCACACACAGAGTTGGACGCGTAGGCCCCACCGGTGGAGCCTCTGGCAGTGTAAGTTACAACGACCCGCAGGTAAAGGCCGGGTCCGCTATATTTCGACAATAGGTATCGTGAGTTCGGGGAAACTATAATAGAATTGCATGGCAAGCACGTACACTCACCGAACGTAAATTCTGTGCAAATCTGAAAAAGCTTTTTGATCTCCCAGCTGCTGTTAAGAATCCTGAGACTGGTTTCCGATTCTGGAGGGATAAGGATAAGATTACGATTATGAAGACTCCGCAAACGATCTGATTCGGATTGAAACGACAGCCCGGGGACAAAACGCTTTTTCAGATTTGCACAGAATTCACGTCCGGTGAGTGTATATTGATTATTCTGACAATATGTGAGCCAACATAGGATATTCGCACAAAAATGCTTTTATCCATGAATGGAAAAGTCGAGTATCACAATTTGACAAGTGAACTAAGTTATTCGTGAATTCATGCAGTTTGACGGCGCTGGTACTTTACGATCAGACAGCGCGTGGGTCCTCCGAATGCCACGCGCGCCCTCAATGAGATGCAGATATTGGGTGAAAATCCGCGAATGACTCGCTCGCGGAAAATAAGCTCACTCATCGCGCGAGATGAGTGATGGGCGTTGCGATTCGCGAACCACGCGGGGGACCATCTCGAGAGCATAAGCCGAGGATTTGCAAACTATATTCCCGTACACAGACCGCCCCGAAATGCCATTAGACGGCAGCAAGCGCAGTAGCGCGCGACAAATGCCCCGAGGGACTTTTTTATTCAATCAGCCACGGCTGCAAGTGCACGATCTCGAGAAAAAAAGCCCGTAGCTGCTGCACAATCTGATTGTCGCGTGCACCCCGGGAGGTCTGCTTCCAGTCTATAGCTCCCGGGGCCAAAAACGTTATTTATGAGAGGGCCTGTTTGCCGACACTGCTCGCGGGTGGTAACAACAGCCACCGCGTGAAATACACCTTCTATCTGTCACTGATGCCCTAGCTTCCGATCCATCTTTCGTAGATATATGCGTGGCATACTACACGCATTGGCCATCACACTTATATTTTCTATCATATTTAATGAGGTGGCGGTACACTCGAGATGATCGTCTTCCTTCATCGTGAGTTTTTGAGATTCTGTGAATTTCAGAGTTATGACGATTCTATACTATTTTTTTATTGGTTTTTTTTATGAATTCGTGATCGGAATCCTAGTGTCTAGATAGATTTTCTAGACACATTGCAATGGGAAAGCTCAACAACGGCGTCGTGTACTCTGCAAGAGAAATTATATGGTCATGATTCGTCGATGATCCAAAAGATAAACTTACTCTTTTGCGATTAAAAATGTATTGACAATTCGTACATCCTGACTCGTTCTCGGATCTGAAGTATCTCTAGAATGAAAGATGATAAACTCTGGCAAAATTCGTGAGAATTCATAGGTTTTGACTTTCTAAGGTCAGCAAATCACCTCTGGCATCGCAAAACTCATTCATCCTTTCAGAACATGTTCTGGGATGGGGAAATGTCGAAGTATTGCAAAATCGGGGCTTTGAAATTATTTGATTTCTTTATTTGTCCTTCCATCGTAATTTTAAACTGAGCCCTCGTCGATGTTCCATTATATGCCTTCTACCAAGAGAGATTTTTCAGGATTTTTTAGACTTTCTCGATGCTTGAGAAGAAAGTATAAGTCACGAATTACTGAAAAATGATATTGTCCCCTGGAGAGCTCAAAGTAGTAAAAATTATAATTAACCACATGACTCATAGCGAGACACCTTTGCATGATGTCATCAGAACAATAGGTTGCAACTCTTGCCAAAGCCAGCGATAGCGTGCAAAAGAATGGTTCTCACCTCATAGTGTGTGACAATACTAGTTGATCTATCAACTTTTGACATCAGATCCTGCTTCAAGCTTCCAAGATTACCCAGAAAATTACTAGAAAAAAAAACATTGTCTAAATAGAAAAACAATGACACAGAATCTTGACGTTGCGGAGTTTGCTTTCGAAATCCTGTGAATATCCCATGATGAGCATGCTGATACAGGAATTATTTGAAGATAAAAACTCTCATCCTGGCTAAATGATCCAGATAACCAGAAATGACCTGAATCATAATAATAGAGATATTTTTGCGCTCGAGACTAGCTAGACCTTCACGTGTTGGCTCTGGGGATCAATCACGATCTTGGAATGATTTGCTGGGTAAGGAGACACTCGATACGGCGACCCTTTAGCCTCAAAATCGTCGCAGCAAGTCCCTTTGGTCAAGATCGGCTAAGCCGTTGTTGGGACAGCCGAGAGAAAGCGGGTTGTCGGCGCGGAGGGATTACGGAGTCGCGAAAATTGAGCATGACGATGCTCAGTGCAGATACGGGCGCATCATTTGTCAAATTAGTCAGATCACAATGGGACCCGGCGAGAACAGCACCTGGCAAGCAAAACAAACACGGCTCTGTTCTCGAGGGTTTCGGCACGCGGCCTCTCGGTGCACTTTCACCCCCATCATGCAAACGATGAATACTCCCAAGTCATTCGTCGCGTGGAAAGATCTCCCGCGGATGCGGATGGGCTCGGGATGATACAGTCGAGACGACGAAGATGAATAACGATTTCCGGGTGAAGCAACGCCATGACAAACAGGAGCTGGCAGAACCTTAGATCATTAGAGACAGCCAAGAACTCCAAACCAACTGATTTGTGCGTAATGAATTGACCACGACCAGAGCGATGCGCATGACCCACATCATTGTCTGTATTCCGCGCGCAGTACCACATCTGAATAATGAACTTTACCGGTGACGAGCAGAAATTCAGATAATAGCCCTCGCAGTCATCTGGAAATTTCTCATAACCATCAGATATATGCTTTCAGACTCTGCATTCTCATTATTGTGACTAGATGTTCAAGGTTATTTGAACGCAAACTTTTTGAGATCCCGCTGAGCAGACAATCTCAAAACTTGCAAATCCTCCGTGGCCGCCTATAGGGCATTCAATATTTTGGATGAGTTATGGCAAATCGTTCCTGTAGGATTGAGCATTCGGTCAATGAAATTGATCTAAAACAACTGAGCTGTCACCAACTTCCAGAAATCCTTATTCCTGTATGACCAGACTAACAAGGGGAGGACCAGACCTTTGAATCACCAATCCTTTCCAAACTTTTTGCACAGTCTCGTACCACCTAGAATATGAAAATCCAGAGTAACTCCGCCAAATGGGCTTTCTGTTCAGAGCTACAACGAGAAATGTTAACATTGCCAGTATATCTATATATATATATATGACTTTTTAAAATGGGCCTATATGGGCAATGTTCATGTCATGGGCTGTAACTTTGAACAGGAGGCCGATTTGACGGAGTTACTCTGTATTCTTCATATTCTAGGTAATACAAGACTGTAAAAAAATTTTGGACAAGATTGGCGATCGAAAGGTCTGGTCCTCCCCTTGTAAGTACTCATGAATAATAAATAAAGTCAAATAATACTTCTGATGTGGAAGATTAGGCCAAAATGAGCAGGGTGGTTGGAAATGTGGGACATATTAGAATAATTTGGACTTTCACCAACTTCATGAGGCATCATCGAGCAGAAAAAAAAGAGGTTGCGGGGACAGTTGAGGAGGCGTTGTAGACCTCACAAGAGAGAAAACTACTTGGCAATAATTTTCCCACAAACCCAAAACTCATGCGTCTGCACCCGACTACCTCAACAGCTTTTGACTGAATGATTTCGTCTAACTGCGAAGAACCAACGTTCAAAAGATCTCTATGTTGAACCGACTAACATGGCTGGCGCCTATTATATTCAGTCCCTGAAGCGTTTGACTGATTTTAGCCTCTTCATCTTGGACTATATTCTTTGGCTGCATGTGAGTGTACTCTGGAAATATTTGAAACATGTGGAGAACGTGCGACAGAATCCGTTGTGTGGATAGGTGCCGGCAGTATCAATTCTCAGACAATGTCATCAACAACAAAAGCCTGTAATGGATGCTTTGTAATGAACTGATTCGAGAAAATTGAAAACTCCAATCAGTATGAGATCATAGAAAGTGTCGGGCGTAAAGAGAACGATAGTCTCGTTCCACCTGGTAATTGAGGTTATAGATCTCATGATTATGGCCTTCCGGAACTATACATATCTTAATCAAAAGTTAGATTTCCTCGTAGATCTCACAATAGTGTCAGGCATATTAAATTTATTCTTTCCTACGCGTGCTCAAAGGGTAGAAGAATCGACATGTCACATCAAATTCCAAAATAGTCCAACCCCGCGGTACAACTTCTTAAAATTCAAATTTCTGCCTGCCCCCCCCCCCCTCCGCCCCTGGTTTTCATTCAATTTCTGTAACAATTTTCCATAGGCGTTTCTCAAAATCTCGACAATTTTGGTCAGCATCGATTGCTATTATCTTATTTTTATCGACCGAAATTTCTTGCTAGGCACAGATTTTACTTTTTACATGATGACATCAGCCTTTTCATTCAGAGTATGGAATATGGATCATGCGCTGTGAAATGATAAGGACCGTGCCTCGCAAATAGTGATTTTTTAATGACTCAAGGATCTTTCAAGCGAACAAGAGACATTGTCAGGACTGGAGGGGTCGTATAAGGGCCCCATACACCCTGGAAGATGAAAAGATCTTAGTTCGAGTGGAAGCGAGTCCATTCAGGTTTTCGTTGCCAGTAACTCCTGAATGCTGGGCACTTTTGGGTCTCAAAATTGCCGGGTGTTATACAATAACAGAATTTACGGATCGGCACATGTAACACTGCGTGAGCGAATCAACCCCAGATGGGACTATCCAAACAGTTTTGCGGTCGGTCATCAGAGGGTAAATAATGGTTCGCCCACGCGACAAAGGGCGAATGATGAATCGATTCGCTCTTACGGATTGGTGATAGCTAAATTTACGAGATCCGGTATCGGGAGCTGTAAAATGGGCTCAATTTGCTCCCCGAATACGCGGAGCGTGCTCCCCCGCAGATTATGCAGCGGTTGCGCTTGCCCAGGTGGTGCGGGAGGCTCGGCCAACGACACCCACGCACAATACACGCCCGGTCCGATTGTATGGGCCGATGATTCGAGGATGCGCTCATTGAACAGATCGGACGGTGGCGCGTGTACCCCTATACGCGACAGTTTGGACAATTAATGAGCGCCGATCGAGCTTTGCGTGGGTGTCGGCGCGTGCGGCCTATTGTGTCACGGGGCGCATCATCGCCTCTCGGTGCGACCGCAATTACCTCGAATCACACGACCAAATTGGCCCATTTAGCCAGGGCCTGTACTGATTCACGTGGACAGCCTGTTTATCGGAGCGTTGAGTCGCAAATGCAGCCTTGATGGTGGCCAGCACGCACGACGATTCAGCGCGCAGCATGTAGCTCGTTGCGATTGAGCTGCAAATTATTTATGCCCAGATCGAGCCATTCAATTGTCAGCGGTGCAATGAATTCAAATCAAAGCCAAACACTGTGCAAACTTCAATTATACTGGGATATTGATAATTCCTAACAGCCTCAAGTCGATGGACAATTTGACATTTACACGCCGTAGTTCTCTCGCATGTCAAAATACATGGTTCGATAATAATTCGTACGAGTGGTAAGCGGACCAATACGAACCTTGTCTATTAGACCGGGGAACACGAATTCTTTAAAATTATAGTCTCGAGATGGATGGCCGCACTTTTCGGGAAGTATCGGTATGTCGCTAGACTTTTTCTTGTTTTTATTTTTAATTGAATTAAATTATTCTTCATCACTATAAATTTGCTCTTAGATTATGTACAACATAATCTTACAAAAATATCTTAACAAAAATAATCTTACCTCATCTAATACGTACTATTTCGTAAAGTGATACTTGTATCAAATGGGAGTCCTCATTTTTTTAAATAAATTGAAAAGCTGAGAGAATCGGAGACATTTTCACTTTCCCGATCTACGTAAAATATAAGATCTGATTCTGAAATTATTTGCGCCTGGATTCAACTCTTGGTTTATTAAATAAGGTAAGCGTGCCTAATATGACCCCACCACCTTTGTTTTGGCTCATCTCAATATTTATCAATCTATCATAGCTCATTTTTGACCTTTTAAATTTTTTAGCCAACATACGTTTGATTTCAAGCAATTGGAACCGAGTTATTTCAATTTTCACCAGAGAAGATTTTCTCGCGATCAAGAAAGTGTGCGCCTAACCTAATGCACCTCCACGGGTATAAAAGGCCTTTTTCCTTAGATTACCTGAATTTTTCGTAAATTGAGATATCTTGTCTCCCAGACTTTCAAATAACACTTATTACAGCTCATTTTGCAGCCTTTTACCCCCTTCCAAAATTACAGAGTTGAATTTACGCTCGAATAGACGGATTTCGATTGAGTGAAGAACGAGTTTTAACGAAAACTCCGGGGGCAAATTAGGCAACACTGCACTTCTCTTAGTAATATGACCGTAAAATTGGCCAGAAATCGAATATTGCGATTCTGCAAAAAGCATACCGAAGTTAGGACAAAGACAAAAAAATGAGCTGAAGTACGTAATGAGTAAAATAATGAGTAGAGTAAAGTAGCTAAAGTATAATCCCATGGATTTTGTTTGGCAAAGTTTTAACGAGTGACTTATGTAGAAAAGAAGCCGGAAGTACCGGAAACCATTATGTTGTTCTAAGAAACGCGCGGGTCATCTGGGATCATTCTCTTATATTCCCTGATTCTCCAATAGTATATTATGCGTCGAGTGCCAAAAAACTTTGTTCTGCGCGATAACTTTGTTGGACGTCGGCTTCGCCGACGTCCAACAAGGTTATCGTGAAGAACAAAGTTTTTGGCACGAGACGCATATGCCGCTTTACACGGCGAAACACGCAGTTTGCGCGTCGAGCCGTGTAAATGTTCATTCTCTCATATTCTGTCGTAACAAACATGATAAAAATCTCGATAAAAATGCCCGGCAAGTTTTGCGGTCGCGTGCATTCGAAAACTTGAGTGGGGGCAACTTAGGCACACTTACTTGCCTTATATTACTATTTTTATATTGCTCAAGATCGGAAATCTCCGTGGTATCTGAGTTTTATTGATTACAAATATAATGAACTCCAGATATCTGTATTACAACAACACTCGATTTTTGGACAATTTAATTCAAAAAACGTGTTTCAGCTCAGCTCAGAACTGATTAGACGGCGAGGTGAGAGGGGAGGGAGTCTGTCTGTGCAGATCTATCGGGAACATGATTACCAAACTGATCCTACGTGCAATCTCAGGCGTTAGGCTGGTTCGAAGGTTTTCTTATTGTCGGTATTTAGATTATTTTCTCGAAAAAATACACCAGCGTGAGTGTGGGAATTCAATTATGCTGATTTCGAGATAGCTCCTTCTTTTGTTGACGATCAGTCGATGGACTTCTCGGTATGCCGGTATACTATACGAAGCCTAAAAAATTGCCAGCGAATTCTGAATCAAAGTTGAGTGCTCTCGCTCGCGGTATCCATTGATTCAGGAGGCAATGTTATACGTTCTCGTGCGCGGACCGCTGTCCCCATTCGCTGAATATTTCAGAGGGTTGCAGGCAACGACGAGTACAAAAGAAAAGCCTCGACCGGTCGCGATTTGTTGGGGAATCGCGCAAGCTCTCTCGCTCGTAATAATTAACGGTGCGCCAGGGAGCTGCACGACAAGCTATAAATCGCCATCACGGTAGTAGTAGTCGAGCTAGTCGACACTCTAATCCTGCGGAGGTATGTATGTGCGGCGCCAACCAACACCAACCCCAAAAACACCAGCAGCCATAGCTTTTACATCGGAGGCAAATCAGTCGTCGCCATCGCGCAGCAGCCCAACGTGTCCAGACATTGCCTAATGTCCAGCGTATTATACTTACGTCTCTTGCTGCGAGATCGTTTTCACGATTCCCAAAACAGTTCTCAACCTGTAGCTCATACGTGCCATGTATATTATACTTGGTTGGCCTAGAGAGGTTTGACACGAGCGAGGAGGCGGAGAGGAGGCGTGGATCGGCATCAGACAGGGATGACGGCTAAAAAGTCATCCCCCGACTCTGAGGCACCAAACTTTTCCAGTTCGCGCATACCGAAATATTTTCTGATGAGTCGGCCAACATTGGATGAAATCATTGTGATTCGAGGCTCCGCAACAGTAATCTTTCCTATGCATATTCTTTTCTGTGCAACGCTGAAAACCCGAGGGTAGGCGTCTTAGAAATTCCACCCTCCGCCAACCCTCGAGCTATTCCGTTCATGACTCTGAGTTACTTTGAGTAAACCGACTTGGAAAAATTTCCAGATCTCAGTTCATTATAAAGCCTGTAGAACGAGCCAAAATCGTGGAAATTGATCTACTTGAGTCAAACTATGTTGAATTTGAAAAATAATTGAATTATAAAGGTTCTTGACCAGTCTTACACTCAAGCTCCCCCCCCCCCCGCCCGCTCTCCCGACAGTGTCCTTTGTGGGCTGACTCATTTTGATTCCGTACTTTATTCCTGGTGCGGAGTAAAACGAATTTTTGACTGTGATTAAGAAAATTTAGACGGTCTCGACTGATGAGGTAAACTGGAAAACTTAGTTTCGAAAAACTTCAACCATGCAACTGGTTGAATGAAAAATGGAAGCAGTTGCTTGAATGAGAAATTCAACCTTCTGGTTGACAATTCAAAAAATGTGGCTGCAAATTCAACCAGTTTTTTCAACCAATTGGTTGAATGGAAGTTTTTCAAAAAAATGAATAGTAATAGGAAATGAATGAAAATTTTTGTGAAGTTTTAGTGGGGAAGAACTGAAGAGAAATAAATCATCGATTCATCCTGGAAACCTATCGCAGATTTTGCCTACGGCTTTTCACCATTCAATGTATACTATTAGCTAATACGATTCACTACTCATATTCGATCGAAAAATGTTCCTATCAATTACTCAAATCAGTTTTTCACTTCACCAAGATCGTAAATGATGAGTCAGAAAAGAGTTTACCCTCTCACCTCGGCATTAATCGAAGAGTGAAATTGAAATTTGTGACCAACCAGAAATCACGAAAAACTTCCTTTGCAGCGAGCGTACCTATTTTAACGCCAGTAGTCTTGGAAGCGGACAGTAAAGTCGGAGTATGAGCATAACCAATTAAGGAAAAAAATGACGAAGATAACCCTCGTTGAGCAATCAAGGCTTTTTCTTGGAAGTAATTAGTCCAGAATTAGATCCGAGAGTTTCCCTCAAACGACCTCAATGGAGGAAATCAGTAGATCTAGAAAGAACTCAGATTGGTTGAGTCAACATTTTTTGACAACGCTTCTGGTGAATTAGGTGTTTCCCCTAAAAAGAAAATGGAATTCTTCCAAACATTTTCGAAATTGCCCATCTTCGCGTATCATCAAATAACAAAGATGAAAAACGAACTTATCAAAATTATTATGGAGCGCGCACTTGTGAAATCCAAGTTGGAAGATTGCGGTATGTACCTTCCTCTATAGATCAGAGATATCATTTTTGATGAAATTGCGCTGCAACGTGTCTGGCTGCTCATTGAAACATTTTTGCTGTGTCATATTCACTGACAAATCAAATGAATATATACAAGTTCACCCGAACGGCAGTTCAATCGAGATTCTGCTCACAAATTTTTTCATCCGATTGCCACGGCTTCCTCTCGGATATAGTTCCTGCACGCAGGACCACCTTACACACTCGGTGCTCCACCGGAATAATTTCACTCGCCAAAACGAAAAGAGAGACGCTCTGATATTCCAAGCCACGAGAGCGGCGTGCTCATGCATGGACGATCGGGAAGACAATTTATGATGGGGTGTCTCGTTGCCTCAATCGCGCCCACGGTCATCAATTCGAATTTTCTTTTTTCTTAAAAAAAAATCATGCCCGACGATTGCCTAGCTTGATGAAAACTTACTGCCCTGCTCCAACCATGATATCTGTATTCGGGAGATTCCCTCCCCTTCTATATCTCCATCATAATTCGTGGAGTGCCGAGTTGATTCGATTGAGACGAGTCCAATCGACCCCTTCTTCCAAGTTATAGATCAGCGTGACGAATGAATCTTTCACGACGATATACTGGGCTTGTAGAACATCACGTGGCACCGTTGATTCCTTGGATCATTTCCATCGTCATGATCGAAATGATGAATCATGACAATTCTTCCTCGAGATTATCGATGCATTTGGATGCTCAATTCGATCTTAAGCTACTCGGAATGTCTTTCTTGCCTTTGCCTATTGAGTGCTGGCATAACCCACACAACTTTTCGATCCAGTTTTAGTCTTCGTATAACAGTGTTAAATGTATCAAAAACAGTTGACCTTTGCAAGCCGCTCTCTTAGAGATAATGATTATGATGATTATGATCATCCAATTAAAGGATCCCGTGTGTAATTAACACCTTCACTCCGATGAGTCCCACCCGTCCAACTCTGTATGCGGCACCGATGGGGACCATCGCACACAGGACCCGAACGCAATTTTCGTCGTTCCAGTGAACGTGTTGAGCAACAAATGCAATTGAACGAAATTCCTCGAGTTTTTTTCTCGTAATTTCTGGTCAAACCCCCATCATAACGAGAATTTTTATAACTCATCGCAATTAATATTGCAAAGGAAGTTTTCGTAATATTTGATAGCCTCTCAAAGAGAGAGAAATTCGATGTAGTTGTTTCATGACTTCACGTGTAGATGAACATTTTACGCTTCGAAGGGCTCCGGATCAGAACGGTATAAGCCCATTTTTTCCATTTCTGGGAAATCTGCCTCAAAGTTTTTTTGCAATAGAAAATTCAAGTAGTCGCCCAAAGTAAATGTTCCAGTTTCATCATGAAATGAGTGTGTTTTCACGATATTTCTTGCATGGGCCGTAATGATTTTGAATTTTTTACATTTCTCACGTGGTATTTTTC
This sequence comes from Eretmocerus hayati, assembly GCA_029851415.1. Classification (NCBI taxonomy): domain Eukaryota; kingdom Metazoa; phylum Arthropoda; class Insecta; order Hymenoptera; family Aphelinidae; genus Eretmocerus; species Eretmocerus hayati. Next base: position 190,373,222 of record CM056742.1, on the reverse strand, counting down.
AATCAAAAAGGACTCATATCGTTTTATGATCCGCAAAAGAATTCACATTTTTTTCCGGTTCATAAGTCCACCATTTCTGAAAAAATTTACTTTCATCACTTTAGATCGGAAGAAGTAGTCAATATTATGGATTTTTGACGTCTGAAATAGGAATATGTCGAGAAACTATAAGTTTCCGCGTATAGGGCCAAAATAGTTGAAAAACTATGGACCCCTTTTGGATGGGGAAAAAGTTGACAAATTTCCCGGATCAGACCGGTATAAATTTGAAATTTCACTGATTCTTATTCACCAAACTCGACTTTTCTAACAGTCAATGTGTAGTTTTTCTAATTTTTCATAATGACTATCGACTTCCACTGACAGCCGAAACAGCACTTGGCAATGAAAATTGAGGTTCTCATGATTACAGTTTCGACATTGTGGCCAATGAGGGTCGATTCAAAAAAAGAAATCTATAAAGAAAGTTCACCAAATCAGCTCGGTACGCACATTAAATTTTTGGGGACCATTCATAACGCAGCTTTCACACCAAGGGTCGATACATTGTGATGAGATTGTACTGGAAAAGTCTGAATTAAGAGACTTCTATTCTATTGGTAACCCTGAATAACGAATTCAGACTTTCCTTCACTCGGTAATCTGGAAAAACTATTCATGAAGTGAATAACATCGTGCAGATATCTCGAATTTAGGGGGGTTAGTGTTTCCACACACAAGATTCACCCCGATGAGGTTCATTTATACCCAGAGATGAGAAAATTAGGCTCGGATTCATAGTCGTTAATCCGAGATCAGGATCGGCGGATTAGGAGCGCTGCGATCGCTGTGCCCAGATGTAAAATGCCTCGCTATGGCGATCGCAGCGCCCTAAATCCGCCGACTGTAATCTCGGGTCAACGACTATGAATCCGAGCCTTAGAGCTGACGGTCGAAAGATTGCCGATACATGGAAAACAGAAGTTGATGAATATATAGTCATATCTAGGGAAATTGTGGTCGTAAAAAAGATGCCGAGGTTGTAAGCCATCATCATTATCTGTCATTCATGATGTTCATGACAAATACGCTGCTAAATGAGATTAGCAGAATGCTTTCTCTTAGCGAAATAGTTTAAGAGGTTCACTGAAACTAATGAGAAATTTGCAAAACTGATCAAATTCCAAAATGATGATTGGGATTCCTACGGAATAGTTTTATTTTTTAATCTAATTTAATTGCATTTCATATCACACTCACAATCCAATGATTGGATCCAACCAATCGATGTAGAATGAGGGAAAAGTATCTCTCTAGTCCATTAAAAGGTGGATAGATTAGTTGCAGAGGGAGATATGAGGATGAAATGAATTTTAGCTGCAATTTTCCTCTAATATTTTGGGTTATTATTACGAGATTCACTTTTAGGGGAATTAAGATGACCTAAACTGGGGTTTTTGATGGAAGATATGTAGTCTGGTTGAGGAAAAATTTTGATACAGTTGGTGAGAAGATCATAAAAATGGAGTTTTTAAAAAAAAATTTGGATTTTTCGGGAATAAATTGGATTTTGAATGTATTTAAAAGGATTTTGAAAAATTCGGTATCAACTAATCGATTTAGAACGATGAAAAAGTATAAACTTAGTTGAGTGAAATTTGTATATATTAGTTTAGGGGGTGGGTAATAGCGGAAAATGAATTTTAGATGCGATTTCCTTCTGATATTTTGAGTTATTATAAGGAGATTGCCTTTTAGGGGAATTCAGATGACCTAAACTAGGGTTTTCCATGGAATATATGTAGTATGGTTGAGGGCAAATTTTAATATAGTTGGTGTAAGGATTATAAAAATGGAGTATTCTGAAAAAATTTGGATTTTTCGGGAGTAAAACGGATTTTGAATGTATTAAAACGGATTTTGAGAAAATTCGGTATCAACCAATCGATTTAGAACGATGAAAAAGTATCAACTTAGTTGAGTAAAATTTGAATAAAGTAATTTAGAGGAGAGATATGAGGAAAGTATGAATATTGAAAAAAATATTTTTGTATATTTTGAGATATTTTTTTGAGGAAAATAGTTATCGGGATTTGGTCTACCTAAAGTGAGGTTTTTTTAGCGAAACGTGTAATTTGGTTAAAACAGAATTTCGATAGAATAGGTCTAAACATGCTCAAATTGCTGTTTTTGTTGGGAATTTTGGTTTTTTTTTATAAAAATTTACGTTGATGGAGTTTGAATGGAATTTCGGTATTAACCAAAAGATAGATTGAGCCAAAGAAACCATAGCCTAGGTAATCAAAATTGGGGTAAGGTGAAGTTAGGAAGAGATATTTTAGTATGACAGTACACAATTTCAGCGATTTTACCTCAAAAAACGTTTAAATCAGATTCGATTTGGAGAGGAGACCAGACAAATCACTGGTCTCATCTCTGAGTGATTCTCTACAACTTGTAGAAAAGCAAAAATCGATAAAGTGGAGTGTAGAAGAGAAAACGTGGCGCAAAAAAAAACAACACACATACACACACACACAGACACAGACAAAGGGCCGGAGAGATGAGTCACTGGGGGGTTTTTGAGGGTTATAAGGGGAAAAGTGTTACTTACAATCGTTAGATTTTGGCGAGAGGAATAAGATGGTTGAAGCACTTTTTTGATAAGATGAATTATGTTGAAGAAAATATTGGATTGAATGGGAGTATTTTGAAAAAATTTGAATTTTTCGGGAATAAATGGGATTTTGAATGCATTAAAACGGATTTTGAGAAAATTCGGTATCAACCAATCGATTTAGAACGATGAAAAAGTATCAACTTAGTTGAGTAAAATTCGAATAAAGTAGTTTAGAGGAGAGATATGAGGAAAGTATGAATATTGAAAAAAATATTTTTGTATATTTTGAGTTATTTTTGTGAGGAAAATAGTTATCGGGATTTGGGCTACCTAAAGTGAGGTTTTTTTAGCAAAACGAGTAATTTGGTTAAAACAGAATTTTGATAGAATAGGTCTAAACATGCTCAAATTGCTGTTTTTGTTGGGAATTTTGGTTTTTTTAAAAAAATTCACGTTGATGGAGTTTGAATGGAATTTCGGTATTAACCAAAAGATAGATTGAGCCAAAAAAACCGTAGTCTAGGTAATCAAAATTGGGGTAAGGTAAAGTTAGAAAGAGATATTTTAGTATGAAAGTACACAATTTCAGCGATTTTACCTCAAAAAACGTTTAAATCAGATTCGATTTGGAGAGGAGACCAGACAAATCACTGGTCTCATCTCTGAGTGATTCTCTACAACTTGTAGAAAAGCAAAAATCGATAAAGTGGAGTGTAGAAGAGAAAGCGTGGCGCAAAAAAAAACAACACAGATACACACACACACAGACACAGACAAAGGGCCGGAGAGATGAGTCACTGGGGGGATTTTGAGGATTCTAAGGGGAAAAGTGTTACTTACAATCGTTAGATTTTGGCGAGAGGAATAAGATGGTTAAAGCACTTTTTTGAAAGGATGAATTATGTTGAAGAAAATATTGGGTTGAATGGAAAAATTGATCAAAAATTTGCTGTGTCGAAAACAAAGCTTTCTCTTTAGAGAAAGCAAAAGTGTGAAGCCAAGTTGAGTTTTACGCATGATAGCCGCATATTTGAAATGATGCCTCGAAATACGATGCAAAATCAAATTCCCTCACAAGCTCAATACCGCGAATTGCTCTGATAGCTGATCTTCTTTGAACCAACGCCATCGACAGGGTTCCACCAATGACGAGAGATAGCAAGAAATACTTCAGGGCTCTTGGAAAAATCTCAGGTCCGTGGATTGCTGAGAGCCGTGGCTGCTCAGTTATACAATGGATCTCGCGCCTGTGTCCAAACGCAAATGCAGAAGCGATCGGATTTCGGCCCGAAACCACTTGATGCAATCATTTGTGCAACATAGCGAACCTCATTCCTAGTTTTTGGGAGTATCCACAAATCCTTACTATGCATATAAAGAGCACGACAAATGAACGTGGAAGACCCAAAAGCCATATTTCTGGGCGAGAACATGGACTAATATACCGTTCTGATCCGAAAAAAATCTCAAAACTTTTTTCGGTCCAAAAATGGTCATGTCGCTTGTGATGTTTCAGAATGTATTTTGACTGTCGGAGTCGTACCTAAATATTTTTACATGTTTCTCTATTGTTTCTCGTTAAAAACTCAATTTTCGGCAAAATGGACTTGTACCGTTCTGATTATCCGGAGCTTTTCAAATCAACTTTTGGACGTGACGGTTGTTCCTTGCAGTATTCCTGGAAATCCAATGCAATCGATAAACTTTACTTCGAACTGACTTCCTGTACAGCACATTTCCGTGTAAGAACAGCGGGGTTATATTTTTTTCAAAACTATAGCAGAATCAATGCGTCTGAAAATGTTCGCGAGTCAGTTTTCAATCGACATGCCCCACAAATAGCAGGGCGTTTGCTGTCGTACCCTAATACGTGGAGCCTGAGTAAGTTTCTTCAAGCTTAGAGGCGCCACTCAAGATTCTTGTTTCCCTCAAGGCCCTCGTATTATTGCCCTTTTGCATGAAAATAGCAGGCCTGTAAAATAGAATCTGAGAAAAACTTTCGCATATTACTTTATCAAAGTTGCAGAAAGTCGCAAAATACCCACCTCAACGTAAAATAAATACATTGAAACCTCCGTTTCTCGAGACACGACTGAACGCCACTTCATATGCGTTTTATGATTTTTTTACGGCTTATTATTGACTGAAAATCCAAAGAGCATATCCGTGGAATCATCCATTTAAAACTAGACTGCATGTGTATAAACAGCCTTCTTTATGCTTTTGTCTCGATTTTTAGTGCGCCCAACTCTGTGCTCGTACCTTATTGTGTCTTCATTCAACGGGAATTTTAAAATGGTGAAGAGTGATATTTTTGACAAAAAACCTTGAGGCTGCCTTTCCATGGCACAAATATTTTGCCAGAATCAGACCGCGAGATTTGGAAACCCTAACCTAACAATGAGTGCGAAAGAGATGGCACTACTTTGGTGTCTCTCTCTCTCTCTTACACATTGAGAGGGTACCCGCGCCATCTGCCACGGAAAGGCAACCTGAAGCCAGTCATGATAGTCCGAGCTACAAGATAATTTTGCCAGATAATGCTGGAGCTGGTTTAAACTTTATTCCTAGTAAGTTGCTGTAGGACACGTGCAATATGTTAGAAAAAGAATCCGAAACATGCGGCCCCTATTTATTTCTGTGAATAAATATTCTGTAAAACTATAAGTAGTTGGACAGAAGATAAATTACATATCTCTTAGACAATGCTTACGCGCAATAATGACAGTAAATTCCCAAAAAAAGATTTAACACTAATCCAGATCAAAGATTTGTGACCATGATTGTTGGTCGCTGCGCTTTTACTGAAATGTTGAATGAGTAAACCAATAGGGAGTAGAAGCGGCTAATGAAGATTGTTGCTTCGAATCACTCATTTGCCATAGTTGACATCTCTCGGGAGTCTCGCGGGCCGTATTATCAATGTTGGAATCGACATATCCAACATTTAGAGTTACAAGTTACAAGATTGCTCAAATTTTATCCAATTTACCTCGTAACAATTTTTTTATACTTCAATGACTACCATGTGTAATCACAGATGGTATCATAATTTTTATGTTTGTAAGACCCTTAGTTTCGTGGTTCAAGATAAGTAGAGCTGAGGAAACTTCTTCGATTAAATTACAGTCGTTTATAACCGATCTAAGACCAATCCTTTCAGGGGCCGATGGACTGTTCTCATTCTCAGTTTAGAATGAGAATCAGTATCCTAACATTATGTATTGCTTTACAGTGAGCTTTGTCCGATTCTGAAGCAGCTTCAGAACCGGTCATGAGTTAACAGCGTAGCCATTTCCTGCGATATCGTTATCAAATTATGCAAGTTTTTCATATTGTAGGTTCAAGTGAAAACAAAACTTTATTGTAGGTTCTTCCATTCATCAATTTATTAGACAGTCGAGACTGTGCTATTTTCATTATTCACATGATCTAAATCGAACGTTGCAATCACGAGATTCCACTATGGATCGTCTCGACAAGGCCACGGCGTTGATGAATTGAATAAAAATAATAATAAATCTTTATAACGAAATTATTACAGATTTGAATGTCCTACTTATAGATGTACATACTTTCCCAATGTGAGAAATGCATTCATGGTATAGGAATGTTGGGCCAACTCCATAGCTTTTTAATTCTTTTGAGCTTATAAAACTTAACAAAATTCCAATACAAATTAGAGTTTGAATACAAGTCAACACCTCTCATTTCAGAAGAGACCATTTCAGTTGTTCTTTGGCTGATTGGAGAACCTAGAATGACAATATTTGAAATTTTTAATATATATCCAGATGAGAGATCAAAATATTCTAACAATGACATTAGATTAAAATCAAATACAATTTCGGTGCCTACATTGACACAGAACACATACCACTATGCCATCAAAGATAGAAATATGAATATTCTATGGAAGCTTTCTTCTGTCATTTTACTGAAATCTGGGACAACTAATAATTAAGTCTCTAATTTGAAAATGATGACATGAATAAATAATCTCAGGAGCAGGCACACCTTTGTGGATCTTGATAAGAGAACTCATCACAAAATATGTATAATATGAAAAACGTTCTTCTACTTTTTTGAAATTTCCTTCTAGTTATATCAACTTACTTGAGCTACGGTTTGTTCTCCTAGTGGGATGTCATCTGTCCTCAAAGCAACTCTTTGAACAACACTTGTTGCATCGGCATCAAGAATGATCCTGAAATGAGAATGCACAATAGGCCTAATGCACAATCTCAAGAACCAAAAGCATCTTACACTTTTATAAATCTAACACCAAGCACCAATGCACCAAGGCATCCATGAAATCAGAGGTCAGACTTGAGAATTCACTCGTGATATCGAGATGATCTGACCATAAACAAAAACCAAGGAATCATCCTTACCCTCCATCACAAATTTCATCTACAGCCAGCATAACAATGTCCAAGCTGTCTATCACTGCTCTTTTCTCAACATTTTTTCGAAGAATGTGACTAACAGATTCATATAAACAGCTTAGTACGCTCATCAAAATTAGCTGAAAGAAAAGATATGATGTATATAAAATTGAATCATCTTAGAATACACGATAGAAAATTGAATTGCTCACCTCGTTCTCATGTGAGCTGCCCATTACATAGAAAAACAGATCAACATTACTCTTATACACACATGTCAATCCATCCAACATAATAATTTCTGCATTGGCTCTGTGTGTTTTATTGAATAGATTCTTCTCAAATGCTTTCTGTTCTTTGGATGTCGGAAAAACATTTTTGTCGTAGTATTTCGCAAGGATCCTGTTACCATCATTGTCCAAGATTGCGATTCCCTTAATTGTGTACAGAGTTGGTTCCTGTGAAAAAGAAACATGTTACTTGAATTAGACAGGCCTTATGTATACCATCTGGACTAAAAATTTTTTAGTTATTAATACATTTTTTTCGTCACTGTGAAGCATTTTGGAAAGGTTATGTTTCGAATCCTCTTACCAACTGAATTCAATCGGTCCATCTGATGAGCTATGTGGAAAACAAGTATGATTGCCTAACCACGATAATTAGTCGAGCATAAATCAAAAGATCCGTCTTAAAACTCACCAGCAACTGTCCATCCATGATTTTCATCAATAAATTGACGTGTCGTCTGGTTGTCTGTTTCGTTTCTGTTATTATTCCGCCATGTTCGTTTCTGTTGTGCATTGCTCGTTGTCGGCTGCTATAGTATAGATATAGATATATAGATATACATCTCGGCTGTGCTTATACCAACAGTCGGTGGCCATTCGGTGGCTCGGAGATGCGGTCGGTCCGAGGTTGGGTCGAGGTTATACGTGATAAAAACAAAGTCGTTTGTGGTCTGCAAAGTTTGAAAATCACAAGTGATCCGTGAACACAAAAATGTCGATTAAAATTAATCAAAACGGCCACGTGAAAAATAATAAAACACCTGGATCTGATAGAACTGTCAGGTTTTTTGACGATGAATCAGTATGTATTCACTTCGATCCTGTGATCAGCTGACTTTTGGTCAGTATTTATTTATTGTATTTTAAATGATCCTTTTTCACTTATATTTTAGCAGAACTTGAATGGATCTAAAAATGACTCCAAAAACTTGGGAGGTCTGAAAACTTCAATCAAGAATGACTCTCCTCGTATTCCGTATGGCCCTGAAAATGTTTCAAGGTATATTGGTGGACAGAAAATTTCTTTCATGAAGAGTCCTCCTCTTGTTTCACAAGAATCAAAGATGAATACTTTAGCATTCCAAAACGATCATAATTATGGCCAAAAGAATAATCACGACCACTTAAAAAGAGAGGGCAAAGTACTTTGGAAAGAAAAGAAGAGGATATCTTTTGGGACTGATGAAACTGTAAGTCATACAACTAACTTTCCTTATCTATCTGACTTAGTTTGCCTGTTCTATTATTTGTTTCTCAACTTTGTGATATCATCTTTCTAGAGTGACAGCATCATTGATGTGACAAGAGATTTTGAGTGTTTGAGAATGTCTGTGATGAGTAAGGCATCTAGAGTGTCTGGAGGATTCAACGAGGTCACTCTTGGACCTCACAGCAAATCAGACCTCACTGCTCCATCAGATTCTAGAACCGAGGAGCAATCTGAAAAGCAGGACCCATCTCTAAATGAAAGCTCAAGTCATGCAAGTGGCATAAAGTTTTCGAAAAAGAAAATTCTATTAGAAAATGAGTTACAGAGACAAGAACAAATCAGGGTAAGCATTCACAGACCTAGCCAACTAATTTTATTGAAATATGTTATGTGATTGGATTAATCGTTTCAGAAAGTTGTGAATAAAAAATGCCGTGACATGGAAGACTTTTGCAAGAAATTGCAAGAGGAAGTAAACCAGGTGCTTTCAATGAAGTCTCTACAGCGAGAAAAAGAAGCAGAGCAGAAGTTAGCGAGTTATGTGGCAAATGAGGAACAAGCAGCTCTGAAAGATGAAACTGACAGGAAAAATGAAGCTCATAAATTACGACTTGAAGAGAGTGAGGAAATATTCAAAAAAATTTCTCCCATCAAGACCAAATTAGACGGCAAATTTAATGATTTCCATCAGATGTCAAAGCTGTGCAAAGATGAAAACTCGGCCGAACAAAAACTGATAGAGTATGCTGCTTGCTTACAAAACCTTCAGTTACAGATGGCTGGGCTTATGCAAAAAGCTCAAGTATGTTACTATGTCTATTATAACTTGTGAAGGAAATTCATTGTCTGTAAATATACATCAATTACTTTTTTCATGAAAGGCAGGTGACTTAACGAAATCAGATCTTTACATAGCAAATGCTATCTCGCTAGGTACCACTGCAGTTTCGGATGCCTTTCAAGCTGATATCGGTAAGTGTGTGAAATGTGAGTGCAATCATTCGCAGATGGCATGAAATCCATGTAACCTTTTGTTCAGATCGGATTAATGCCACATACGATGAAGAGATAATTAAACGAGAGCAAGCACTGAAAGAAGCTGAACAGGAAGCTGCCAAAGAAACTCTACGTCTAAAGCAAATAGAAGATGAAGAGAATGCTGCAAAGCTTTCTCAAAAACAGCAACAAGCCCAAGCAGAGCAGTCAATACAACAGCAACAACAGCCCTCAACTACTCAACTTGAAGGTCAACAAAGCTCTCAAGTTGATGGATCTGTAACACAGCCACCACCTCCACAATATCCAGGTCGAACGGGTCCCGATCCAGTTTCATCGATTGATGCTTCTGCACGTGAGTCAATTGAAAAAATGTACTTATGCTTGTTTTTCTGAATCCCATGCACTCAAAGACAACACAATTACGTTGTTATTTTAGAAGGACAAAAGCAAGAAGAAATACGATACGTTGACGTGGAGTCGTACCAAATCTACCTCGAAAGTTGCAAATATTTAGAAAACTATGCATCAACTTACCAAGACTTTTTGCGATCAGATGCGATGAAAAAGTTCAAATTTGAATGTCAGAAGACACTGAATATCACTATCAATGCGATATCTCAGACGAGTCGTGAACAGCTGATTGACAAATACAACAAGCTAAAATCATTCCTTTCGGGTAAAGGAAGTCCAAACATATTACTCAATCCCCAAGCCGAAGCCTATTCCAAAAATTTATTAGCGCATAAAATTGTGGTATGTGTTGGTAAATTTTCTAGAAATATCTCAAACAATATTCAGTAATCTATACCTGATAAGCATTACAAATTTTTGACAATATTGCAGGACCAAGGGGATACAAGTATTTCAAGTAAACCAGAATTGGCATTTCCCTTTGCTGCTATCATAGTGGCTTTGTGGAACGACTGGCCGGATCTTGGCCTACTTATAAAAGCAAGATTCCATACTGTGAGTCCTTTCTTTGTACCCGTTTTCCTCTCACCAGAGGATCATCAATCTGAAAAGGACTACTACAAAGCGCTTGGTTGTAAATTCAACGTTGACGGTTCGTCGGAAAAACCTGAGCAATTTTTGAAGAGATTAGGCGGTATAATGTATCTTTATGCGTCAATAATGGTCACAAAACAAAGGCAAGGCATTACCAAAGCTCATCCCTACGGAATCGGCAACGCATGGAGATGGTTAGCAGCAACTGTAAACACTGGTAATTGCGACCATTATTTTGGATCATCTTGGATGTACTGGTCCCTGAATCAATTGAATAATTCATTTTCCTCAATTTTTGCAGAACCGCGATGTGATATAGCCGATATTTGCGCTACTCTGATTTACGTGCTGTTGGAAATTACTGGGAACGATTTGTGGAGAGCATATCCCAATCAATTCCCAAAATTATTGACTATACTGCACAACAGTTATTACACGAAACTAAAAAATTTTGATCCTGTTATCAGTGCTCCAATTAGTAGATTGGGTGACTTTTTAGTGACAGCTATCCAGAAAGGTACCATACCACCGCCAAAAGGACAACTGCCATCTAATTTTTGGTAAATCAATTTTGTGTAGTGCAGTCTTGTGAGCTTTCCAATTAGAAACTGATTTGAATAATTCAACTGTGATCAGTGAAAGACACTTGTTAGATAGGCTTCAATGTTCTCAAAGTATCAGAGAACTTAGTAATCTGATCATTGATTAAGTCGCTCGTATCGAGAAGAAGTAGTTTGTTATAGAGGTAATAATATTTGTACATATTTTGTATGGTGATTATATTTGGAGAAGAGATTCGCTGATAGACCAATATTTTCTAGATCTATCAACTAGACACAGTACTTTTCGATCTAAACAGACTTTTAGTTTTTTTATTGTTCTGAATGTGAATATGGGGAATCATCATGAAACGCACGCATTTCCCCCAAAATTGAGATTTCCAGATCAAATATCTTATCATAAATTATAAAAATAAAAATTTCTTCCATAACTTTCCTTATAACGTTAATATTTTTTCAATAATATGGAGCACTTGTTACAACAGCTTTCATTTCTTGAATATCGTACAGACTTTTGTTATAAGTAGCAAATCCCAAAACACTGTATGGTGCAAATTTCTCCAACCACTCCGAATCGAGACGGACGTTGAGCAAATATTCTTTGATTTTATTAGCCGTATCAGCTGAAAATTTTGAATTACATGTGATTGAGTCATCTCAAAACAAAATAAGATAGATGATTGACATTCTTACCTGGCATATTCTTATTGGTCATTATTGGATATGGCGGTAACGGACCCAAACTGCTTAAAATATAAAGAGAGTAAACTCCTGGTAAAGACTTTCTGTGGTACTTTATGACAGGCGATTCAAGTATGCAAACTTCAACTTGCTTTCCTGCAACCATCTGTAATGCTGAGATCTGCGAGTTTGCATCTGAAAAATGAACCTGATTAAAATCTCAGTTGAAGGAGATATTAAAATTATATAGCACCCCTGTAATTCAAAAACATCCTTGTGCGTGAACACTGTAGAACCCCGATTAGTGGACACCCCAAAATAACGGACACCTCGGAATAGTGGACGATTTTAACCGACCAAATGATCTTGTTGTGGACAATTTTACCTCGCAATAATGGACATACCAAACTTACTCGCTCAATCAGTTTGAAAATAGTATTATTTTTGAGCAAACGAAGTAAACCTCACTTGCTAACCATTCTTCAAAAAAGTAACGAGTAATCTGTTCATATTTTTGACGACTCTGAACAATGGTGATGGTGAATCAAATTTATTCTCATATACAATAAAATTTCTCAAATCATTTTTCTGTCGATAATATATGAATGATGATGAAAAAAAAAGGTGGAGAACTCTCGCAATAGCGGACACTCTGTGGGACCAAAAACGTGTTCACTATTGGGGCTTCTACTGTAATTATGTACAAACCACGAAAGGGCGACGACGATCATTGAGGAATCCAGAATACGAAAACAAAGGTGCTGTTTACGCGTATCATGAATATTGCCATCTCCGCGTCAATTGATAGCGTTCAAATTTTTGGATCGACGGACATCTACGTTTAGCCACTACCCCGACACTGATTGATAAACTTACGCATACAGTGATTCATCACCCAATCGCCTACCACATTATGAATTATCACACCAAATCAGAACGTTATATGCCGATTCTCGAGATCAAGTCATAAATTGTGATTGGAGCGGCTTGTCGTCGGTGAAGCTGAATTGATATAATGCAATTGAGAAGTCATTGATTTTTCCTCTACAATATGTGTATCTTGTATGTACATACATACATACATGAACACCGATATAATGATTTTCTTGTGTGTTGGATTTCTCGAAAAACATTTCTTAATTTGAACGCGAGGAATCAGTCGACGTGGCCCGCTAGTTTTATGATTCTCTAGGTTCATTTGAAACAAGAAAAATAACCCATGAGGGAGAACGACACCAGACTTATAATACGAAACCGCACTCTATTGGGATCGAATATAATATGATAGATTACTTTTAAAGATACTTTCTCATACGAGGATTCCAAGGAAAAGTTTTGCAAACTATCTGTCCTGAATTTTTTCCGAGGTCTCAAATACTAGTATTGTCTGAATGAAATTAACTAATTCGTAGTTAGTTTCATGTTAAATCATCCTGGCAGGATATTACAGCTCTTGAAAAAATGCCTATAGTACTAAAATGCCGGTATTTCGTGACCCTGTGGAAAATTTGGTTTCCTCTTTATGAATCGCTAGAACTCATCCTGTAAAATTTCCTGAGTTCAAAAACTGAGACATGGAAAAGTTGAATGCAGAATGAAAGCATACTTTTGGCTAGAATTCGTTACAAATCGTACTCTGAATATCATAGCTTTCGAAAATGTTTGCATAAAATTATTTCAACTCTGAGTCATTTTTCTGATGTGATGATTGAGTTGCAGTTAGTAGAGCTTTCTTGACATTCTAACTTTGCTATAATACGACGGCTTTTGCTTTTTTTTCCGGAGAGTCAATTAAAAAATCTTCAAACCACCCTCTCAATAGAATGTGCGCGGCTGTAAAATTACGCAATAGCCCTCAAGTTATTTGTTACTACTCTCCCATGGAAAAAGTTGAAGCTGGCTTTTTTTCAATTTTTTTCCTGTATTGCTACACGCACTTTGTATTCGGGATCGCTCATCTACGGATTTTATTCCTTGTAGTGAGTTAAACAACAGCATCGGGGTGAAGCGTCAACGTATAGGGAGTACAAAGAGAGTTACACACCAAGGGTGTTGCCGAAGAATGCCGGTCCCTCGCCCTTGGATCGCAAGTGGTTAAACAGGAGTGTGGTAGCTCCGAGGGCCTTCCTTCTGTCGGGCAGGGCGCACCTGTGCCCGCGAAGGTCCATTATGTCCTTTTAGAAAGTATAATTGCGATCAAAATAGGTACATCTCAAGTATCGAAGTCAGTTTGAGAATTGTAGTCACTTACCTCGACATGAGGGGCCCGATCCGTCGCGACGACAACGTCCGCGTACACACCGGGCGAGAAGTTCTTATTTAGTCTGTGCTCAAACACAAAGCTCAGCGGCAGCAGATTGCCACCCTCCCATTCCATGCCAACAGGCAAAATTGCTGCAATTGAAGAATAAAAGGTTGCGTTTCCGATCAAAGGGTACCATATTGCAGAAATGCAAGGTCCAGCACAAGACTGAACTCCGATTTGGGCTATTTTGACCGTGTGCGTATTGATCCAAGTGTTGACGCCGATCCGTCGAATTTTGTTAGCGATATTGAATGGATATTGATTGAATTTTCAAAACGCAACAAAATTTGAATCCTCGATGAGATGGCAAGATCGAGTTTGAATTTGGAGGGGCGAAGGTCGGGACGAAGCGCAAGATTCAGTCGGTTGTCTCATACCGAGGTCGACGATGTGGGAGGCGACGGGCCGATCGGAGCGGGACTCGTGCAAAAGGACGCAAGGTTGCCCGGTCGCAGCCTCGACCGCCTCGGCGAGCAGCTCGAACAGGCCCATGGGCAGCGAGGGCACCAGGTGCGTGGCCAGCACGATCGGCCTCGCGTTCACATTGGCGGGGCCTGGCCTCGGTGGCCTCGTCCTCGGCACCGCTGTCCTCACCGGCTCGTAAGGCTACGAGTTGAAATGGTTATTCGGGAATTCGATCTGAGTATCGATACGGCATCCAGCTCAAAACTCACCAACTGCTCGATCACGGGTACTTTCTCCGGATTTTTCGTAAGCCTATCGTCCTTCGGTGGAGTGACCTGGGTGGATTTGCTGCTCGGCAAGGAGGAGACGGGCGACTGCATGATCTCCTTGGTCGGATTTCCGAGGGGTCCGGTCGGATATATCGCTGATTTCTGGTCGGTTTTCGTTCGTGGCGCGACCACCGCCGTGGCCGTTGCGGCGAGCGATGGTTTGCCGGAGATCTTGTTAGTCGAGTCATCGGAGGCCTGTTCATCCTTTTTCGGTGAGCGCGGAATAGATCTGATGCTGGTGCAATCCGTTGCTAGACCCTTGTCCGAGCGCTGCTTTTCCATGTTTGCTCGAGGAAAAATCTGAGCGGCCGCTTATCTGCGCAGCCTTCGGTGTCTCGTCAAACGTCTGCTCTCTGAAATAGAAGCGTTTGCAAAAATATCGGAATCGCATGTCAAGATGTGCCTCAGATGAATCGAGTGTGAGAACAAATCTTTATCGGTGGCACAATGGCTCTTATAAATTTTGCCTTGAAAAAGTCCGAGTGGACAGATACTTGATCTTATTCTCCTCGCGACAAAATAAGATGTTTAAAATTCTCCTTCTCGCCTATGATATTCAGACTCATTTAAATCGCTTCTGGCATGATTTCCAGATCGACGTCTCTAAAAAACCGTTGACGTCATTGAAACGTCGAGTTTATCCAAACATTTGTACACACATCTCCGTCTAGCAGCATGCATTAAATTATTAAAAAGTTACGTTTCAATGCTCGGCATATGAAATTTGTTCAATGTTGAATTACCTATTCATGGTGACCAGCAGAATGGAAGAAGAATAAGTAGAATAAGTCATCTGATTCTGGAGAATAGGATTGATAAATGTTATTCTTCGTAAATCTTTAACGATCAAATAATAGACTCCACAGTGGACATGGGATGCAAGAAAAGGAAAGCTCCCGAACAAATAACGAAGAAATGTCACGAAATTATTCCGCATTATTGATCAAAATTTCTAGAAGAAGCAAAATCAAGCGTTAAAGATACTATGGTCCGTAGTGGCCTTATGAAACCGAAAAACACAATACAAGGGATACAAGATTTGTATTAATCTCTAATTTTGTGCACGTCGAGTGCTCGAGGAAAGTTTCGTGACACCTGTTGCTTATACGAACAACACGTTGTCAACTTTTGTTTTGATTATGGGGAAGAGTGCTTTCAGGGGTTTCTCTTATCTCGATGCGAAAATGAACGTTAGAAGTCGTTCCTCGCTCCGACAAATTTGATTCTGTCCTTGGCAATTGTGCGGGTGGTTTCCAGGGCGTAAAATATAAAAGAAGAAATACCTTGCAGAGATATGTGTTGAGTCGAATATCCGATGATGGTGTGCGAATTGGTGCGGTGCATCAGGCGCCGCTCTCAAAAAGGTGCACGAGACTCGTAGCGCTCCAGGGGCCGGCCGGTGTGTTTGCACCGGTGTAAGTAGATAAAGTCGGAGTGGGTCAGACAGAGCAGCTTCGGTCGACAGGAAGCAGACTTTGGCCCGCGCGCAGTTGACCAAGCCGTTTGACCTCAAACTTGCTCTAGGATGAGTAATCGATTCACCACGAGCTATGTACTGGGCCTACAGATGCGAGCAGGCCTCGGGAGGCGACTGACCAACTGACCAAGAGGCAATGCCCATAGAGCAACCGGCGCTAACCGATTTCTTCCTCTTTCTCTGCCTCGTTCTCAACACTCAGCTTGCCCGATACCCTGATACTTATTTCACACATGTGCTCACGTGTACGGCCTCTGAACAACCGAAGACAAATACGATCTCAAGCTCTGCGTGCGCTGGTATCACTGAGCCTTATCCTCGCGCTTATCCGTGCTTTTTTCGTACAATGCCCCCTCTGCCCTACTGATCTTCGGTAGCGCCACAACCAGCTGATGGAAACAGCACAGATGGCTCTCACGTGTCTGCCGAATGCCGAAGTATACCATCGCAAGTCTGCATCACAATCGCATCTGTCACATTTACATCCGAGCTTTTTCATGAATTGGTTTTGCCATCACTTGCTCGGCGCGTGCTTACGTCGTGCTGCCTGAGTGAAATTGCAGCGAACGGACTTTGGATCGGTCTCACGAACGATGAGCGCCACAATCTTGACTCGTGCGATTATTGTGCTACAGCTGATTTTATTCAAGACATTTTGTTAATCGCAGTCATTGCACTCATTTTTTGTCGCGATGCAATGATCCCTTGAGTGATTCACAACGTCTCGGTAAAAGTACTCATATTTTGCACATGGTGGATACATTTTTGTCTCTATTCTTCTTCCATTACTTTTTTCAAAAAATGAGAGCTTTTTCACGTATTACTCAATTTGATTACTTATCCTATCAACCGGTTATCCGATTTCACGAATCCGTTTCGAATTATAATTAGTTTCCTCTGCTTTTCACTTATTTTCGAATATGACTAGTTCGTCAGAAACGATCAGAAAACGATTTTTGACAGTTGGAATACATTTTCCTGGTCAAATAAAAAATTGTGAGGTCAGAGTTTTTGAATATTCTCAGCTTTTATTTTTATCACTCCCAATCGGTATCTGTACCTGCTGAACATATCAGCTGCATCAGCAAAGGTTGAAATGAACATTTTTCAATTTCACCCGCTGGCTTTGGGAGAAAATTATGTCAGTTTATCGGAAATTGTGACAATGCAAAAGAAATTTTTTACTAACAAAATTCATCTTGGTCGAGGGACATGCTACTTGAAAGTGTGAGATCTGGAACCGGCACCCTATCGAAAAATCTCAGAAAAGGGGAAAAAACAATTAATTTTAGATGTTAAAGCAGACGAATCAGCAGTATATTGAGTTTTCGAACTCGGCATCACAAACCGAGTGAGTGCCACTTACCCATGGAAAAACGATTTCATGTCGTGCCATGTAAATGATGAAAATGTGGTAAGAATGATGCAGGCTGGCTACTCTTGCAAACGGACGAAAGTCCCACCGACCGGGTATCAAAATTTTGGTCACCTCCAACAGGAGAGGTCGACACTGTATCATACGGCCGGCGCAGACTTCGCCCGAGCGCACAGAGCGCCCGAGTCTCCATACCCTCAGCATCGTTTCGATGTCTGTACCTAAGAGTATAACATCACAGGTGAGAGCTGCATTGGTGGAGTGGTGGCCAAGTTGCTGTCGATACGCGTACACGGTAGCTGACAAGGTGCATGTATGAGTGCCTCTAGGCAGATATCTATGTATATGGGCGCCGCCGCAAAGACAGGTAGCAAACGCCAGCTCGGATATCTCTTTCTCCGCGTGCCACAGAGTCTACTCCTCGTTGCTCCTGCTCTCCTGATCGCGCAGTTTTTTTCCTCTCGCGCGAGCGGCATCGGCGGCTACGCGACACTTATCTACCACTCATGTACTACAGAGACATTCTCGCGACTCACGCCGACTATCGCGAGCGCGGTATAACTTTCCTGAATTATTATGAGCCGAGCTCGATGTGCGATCGCTTGAGATTCTCGACGGCTCTTTTGTTCATGAGGAAAGATATTTCACGCGCAAAAAGAATCACGTGCAATTTATTCGCCAAAAATCACCTGTAACCCTGATGAAAATGATTCCGTGGGACCCCATCGGCTCAGGTCCCATGGGGTGCCATGGGGTACCACAGAGCTCGATGGATCCTCATGGGGCTTTGTGGGACCTGGGCCTGGGAAAATTTTCGATCTTGGTATTTGCAAAATTTGGCATCTGAGACGTGTAACATACCAATTTCGACCGAATTCGACACTTTTTGGAGGTATAATAGCCGAAATTCATATGCTGCACGTCTCAGATGCCAAATTTCCAGATTGAAAATTTTCCCAGGGTCAGGTCCCACGAAGCCCTATGTGGTCCCACGGAATTATTTTCAGCAGGCAAATAATCCAAAACCAAACAGTGATGTAATTGATGTAACCAAAATATTTGTGCAATCTATAATATAATAGCAATGATGTGTAAATCGAGCCAATACGCCTTCACCACTTTGAATTCGAAATTTTTGTTCATTATCTACTTCATTAATTGGATACGGATCAAATTTTACGGCTACGCGAGACGTTATTGCATGCTATCATTTTGTCGCAATAGGATTCTAATAACGGTCAAGGCTGATTTCTGCTTGTCTGCAAAAACAAGTATGACCATCTCATTACGTTTTGATTTGTACGACTGTCACTTTTTGTGTCTCGAGAGATTCATGTGACATAGATTTCACAAATAAGTCAGTCACAACATTGTTATCTGAACGTTGATACACGAATTTACTGCATTTGATTTTTGGGTCAAGGCTCTCTTTGACTGTTGAATGATAATTTAGAGACAATGCAGATGTATTCTTCCGTTTTTGATCAAACTGATGATGTTTCAACAAGATATAACTTGCTACGAGATGGTAAGATCGAGAGTGAGATTGTGATTCAGAAGGACACATTTTTTATATACTCACAATTGAATTGATCAATGATGTGCATATAAAATTTCACCTCATCATGTTGCTCTCGCGTGAACCATTTTCAATCGAACATTTTGTTCTGTCACATGTCAAAACGTGATATAATCATATTCTACACAATTCATATTCCAGAAAGAGAGTTTTTAGTACATGGAAGAAACGTTCATGCTTCATGGCATTTTGTCTCACAGCATCACTAGAATTGCACATATATGAACTTCGACAGAGACTTTTGTGTGTAAGCATCGTATACGCAAATTTGGCCATTCGAGGGGATTTCATTGCAATATTTTGCACTAGGAAGCCCTGTGAGAAGTTTTTCCTTGTGGCTCAAGAGCACCAAGTGCCTCAGTGCTGCAGTCTTTACCCACAAAGATAGGAGGTCATTGTATGATCACCATGTTGCTAACGTGCACCAATATCGCGAGAGAACAAATAGAGGGAAAAGACGCCGAGAAATGGCGTAGAAGGAGTTGTTGTTGCGGCGAATAGTGACCATATTGGTCCCGATGTTTACAGATCGAAGCCCGACAATTGAGGGTATTTTGGTCGATGAGACCCGTTCGAAGATCAAGGCAACAGACGGATTGCGTATACGTCAGAGTATAGAAAACAGGCTTTCTCGAGAGCGAGCAGCACTTAGACATGAGTCAATCGACCGTCGCTAAATAGGTTGCTCGAGAGGCAAGTGAGTCGACAGTTTCTCAAAAATCGTCTCATTCAGATTCGAGTCCACCATCCGATCAAAGTAGAGTACAGCACCCAAGACTTAGTGATGAGAAAAATGTTGAAAAAAAAAAAAAAAAATGAAAATATTAGCCGAAGCCGGTCGATCAGGCAATGTTCGAGATTTGGCCGTGTCTGGCTAGTCACGGAACTTTTCTACTGGCCCGAGCGGCGCGCTGCCAGCTGATGTTGCGTCGGATGGGCATCACTCTTGCCTGGCGTATTAGGTGCTCAAACTCCATTTACTCTTTTTTGAGGGGTTATCTCTGTCTTGACAAACTGTCTATAAAAAATACCATCATGGTACATTGTTGCAAATTATATCGATAAGGTAGATCTCATCGATATTTTGACTCTATCGCTCGATTTGATGAAATACATTTAATGAATGAATTGATCGTTCTTTCGAGCCACTTATAATCGTCGCGCTCAGGCGGCGATCGTGTTCCCTTCGTGATGCAGCCACTATGAAAGTGGAGCCTCGAAGATCGCAGTTTGACATTTGTCAAACTGCGATCGCCGCCTGAGCGCGACGATTATAAGTGGCTCGAAAGAACGATAAATTCATTCATTAAATGGTACATTGTTATTGGGAACATTTCTAGAGCCGACTCGAGTGAGGGTTGAAAAATGAAAGGTGGCGGGCTCATCGGTGCGAGCCGTCGTTAGCAGCGAATTATTCACGTGATTCGGCGTGACGTTAGATTATTCAAAGCGTGGAATCCAGGGATACCACGTGGTGGGTGAACGAGTGAGTGAGTTTGGAGTGAATGCACTCGTGAGTACGCCACAGCGAGTGCATTCTTGAGGCCAATGCGCGGAACTCGGGCTCGGAAGTGGGTCGCCGTTTCGCGATTCTTAGTTGGTATAAGATGAGATTCAAGTGCCTCCCTCTGCGTCTAGCCGTGTTTCGCGGGCCGGATCTTCACTTGGCTATACCGATTCCGATGCTCCAATGAGATGTATTTGTTCGTAGAATCGGGGAAAAAAAGAGTGCGCGCCGGCAGCGAAGAGAGATCGTCAGCCCGGATCGCGAGCAGTTCACTCAACTCTTGCGAGCGTAATGCATTGAATGTAACCTCGTCCCATCAAGAAGGTGGGGAAGAGAAAATGAGTTTTACCTGAGGACGAATACCAGGGTGATTCTACGGGAAAACAACCACTTAGTAAATCGAATGGATCATCCAGAGGTACCACGAATGAGGTTCACAACCAGTATAGATGTCACTGAAATGAATTTCGGATCTCCACGGAGAAAAATATAGAAGACGGCAAAATTGGTAGATTGTGAATGATCTTATAGTGACCGACTCGATATAGAATTGGGCGACCCGACTGTTTCATTCTGAACATGATGGAAAATAATCGAAGAGTTGTAGTGGTAGGAGGAACCCCTAGCTCATCTTATTGCCTCGTTGTTTCGTTCACGAAAACGAGTTCATGCTTCCTTTGCGTCTCGCGATTTTTCAGCGAAAGAATCGAGCCAGACGAGTCTGAATGAGGTAATCAAAGTCGAATGACGAGTGTTGGAGCAGTCATGCGTGACCACCAGCTGTACCGAAAGAACTTCCCCTTTCCGGTTGTGTAGCGGACTCTGGACGATTAGAAAATAATTTGCTATTCCATCGACCCGCGGCATCTTCTATCTTCAAATGACACCAATAAAATCTTACCATTAAAATTGTCGTGTCGTGGGTAAATTGGTCAAAATCAGAAAGTTATCACTCATTCTCAACCATTTCCGTACGGTTCAGAAACGTCGTAAGTCATATAAGACATGCCGAAAAATTTGAGAGTAAAAAATGGTTTGAAAATTATGTCCCCAAGCATGTACTTGAGAAAATTCCTTTTCAGCCAAGTTGCAAGATCGAAAGCCAATACACATCTCTTGGAATGGGCCTTAATGAATGAGCCCCAGAGCCTAGGGTATACTGTCGTAATATTGAGAATACAGAGTTTATATTATAATAGAGCATGGAATGGGTGATTTGATACCCGTGCATCTCGAAAAGTCTTGTTGAGTTGCTGTCACGGATGCTCTAAAAATCATGGGTGAAGACGCACGGAGCTTAAAAGGCATTCCAAAATACTTTGTGTTTGTCATGGCTTCATATGAATTTCGACTTACGGGTAACAGTTGTGCGGACCAAAATTCAGATCGACGGCGGCAGAACAGAAAAGGATACGGATCACCTCACTTATTTGCTGGCAAGCGTCGTTCAATAATGAGATAGGGAAAAATATCTCGTTTACTTTGAAGAACACTGCATTGGAATGGAGTTAGGTCAAACTCTTAAAAAAAAAAAAGAAAAAAAAAATGATCATGCAATTTTCAAAGTAATTCTTCACAGTTTTTCGATTTTTATTAGATTTGATAGTAGCACAATTTTTCTAAAAATGAATTAATCCAGTGGGTAAATGCAGACGTCCAAGCTTACCGACTCAAAACTGCGCCCGCTATACGCACTGTCATCATCAGAGCTATGTTTTTCTTCGACGAATCATTGCAAAAGATGACATTTTTTGTATTGGTTTTAGACAAAAGCCGGTTTGGTTTAGAATATTCTGTCAGCTGATTCGGTGGATGACTTTTCATCCCTCTGAACCGAAATCGATGTTTGCAGGGCCGATTTGGAGCCGATTTCTGTTCCGTATTTGCATGGCTATCGCGGGTTCAGGGGACTGGTTTCCCTTGCTTCGCTCGGGAATCCAACATTCCTAGGACCCGGAATAAGACCGCAAACAGGGCACGAATTACTACGGAATAATTGAGATATGTATATAGTCAGAGAAATGTGAATTCGAATCACATGAAGAGTTGAATTTCTGCATCCTATTTTCCGTCAGGTTACACCACATCGTTTATCGCCTCTGAGTGAGTCTCATGGATGAATTGAACTATCCAGGTAGGTGCGCGAAGACCAAATGCGAGGTCCGACAGACAGTACTGCTTATTAATCCCGCAATGCACGTTATGATTCGCTACTAAGTAATTAGTTGAAGTACAGATTCAATCGCAAAAACAAAAACTCGACGAGTCTTGAAGTGTGATAATGTTGAAATCTTTTTGCACAAGATCTTCTGCAAATTATTGAAATTAACCATTTTCTAAGCACACTCGGTAAGATTTGTAAAAGTCGATGTTAGAGGCTTCATCTAAACATTTTTAGAAAATGTCTGGACAGAGTTCGCCCACGTAGCCTCACGGGATTTGGAAGTTTGATTTCTTCATTGATCAAATGGAGTTTAGAAAATTTACACGTGCAGAATATTGGTTCTGGAAAAAAAAGATTCGGGTGGCTTGGCAATATGAACTAGGACTATCGTCCGAGAATTCGTTGGCGGTGTGCTGTTGTTGTAATGCGAGCGTAGATATTCGTGCCTGTCGCGAGCATCGGAGTACGTCATCCGCGGCAACTATACCGGTCTCGCGCGCAGGATGTCTCGATACGTCGTCGTCGCTGGCGATGACGTTTCAGCAGAACACAATCATACAGGTGTACCTGAGGTGGATCTGCGTGAAAATCATTGATCTTGACAAAAAGTCGATGCTAGTTTGCGGGCTTTAGCACAGCCACCCTCTATTCCGCACCCTTAGCTCAGATCCGGAACGTTCCTGAACGTTGCTTCCACCCGCGTTGCTCACTGGCTGACCAATTTCTTGTGCCGCCATATGTACATACATACCCACGCAAAGTCCAAATTTGTCACGCGGCAACAAAAACGATGACACTGCCCAAATGTCAAGCTGAAATCGGACTCGCGCATCGCAGATCGCAGTATGTACGTTGTACTTAGTGGCAGCAGCTGCGATAACAATACCAAGCACACTCATAACCGTGAAATGAATACAGAAATATCAGTCGTGGTGTGCGTGGGTGCTGATGACGAGCTTGTCTGACGCGCGAATCTTGCCAAGCTGACTGCATGATAGCCGTACAGCGTTTCAACAAAATACTTATTGCACGCATGCTAATCGGGCCGGCCGGCAAGCAGAACTCGCGACGATCCATCTCCCGTATCTTATATTGGGCGTTGATAACACTTTCAATCAACGAATAATGCACATCCACAGTACCGTCTGATGCAGAGCAATGGTTGCCCATTCACGCACCGCCGACTCGAATCACACGCTGTCGTCGCTCAATCATATTTTATTTATCCGATTGCACGCAAAATCGTCGTGCGCTGCGTCGCGCACTACACGCGGAAGCTGTACTCTTTCGACAGCCGACATTTGACGCGCACTGGTTTCGTCCTTGCTCGGGACAATTTTTCTTTTCAACTGCGAAAATCTATTCCACTGGATTAGTCAAATTTCTAAGAGATTTGCAGAAAGAAACGCGGAGCCAGCACCACGAGACGCGAGACTGATGTCAGCGGCTCGATTTGAAGACGCGCACGTCCACGGGTGCGAGCTTGCGGACGCAGCGATGGCACCAACACGAGCTCGTCGCGCGCGTCCACCTCCACCATACAGCAGCACTTCTGACTGAGCGTCGAGACAAGCGCATCGGGAAGGGGATCGGTAATTCATTAGTCTGTGCCTCGCACGTCAAATTTGCAATCGGTATTGCATCGAATTCAACATTTTTAGCGACCACCGGTCAATCGGTTTAGCACCCCGAAGCCCGCTGAAGTGGACGCGTACCTATCAGATTATTTGAGATCGCTCTGGATTGAATCGAAGAATCACTCGATGCATTCCATCGACCGAAGATATCCGATTATTTCACACAACGCTACGCTTCAAGCAACCTCAACCGTATGTAAAACATCACGCGAGGGCGTAAAGCAAATTTTTCGCGATCGCGACTTGTAAAACTATTACAGCTTTTTCTGCAGCCTTTCTGACGAGTAATCTTACAATCATTGTGGATTTCCACCCAGGCCCGTTCCCAGCTCGCTTCACTACCTTTGTTGGTGCACGTGAATCATAGAATTCCTCACCATTTACTGGAAAGACCCAATGAAGGGGGCGTATGCCGAATCGGACTGGGAATAATTTGATTCCTCATTGTGGATCTCATAAAGATGCCTCAGAGTCTAACAACGCATTAGTGGATGGTCTTATCTTATCGTCGAATTCCTCAGTAGTGCAGGGTACTGTAGGAAACCCGATGGACGTAAACGAATTCGAACGCGTGCCATCTCTTCCAAAGCCATTATTAAAAATCACCATTTAAGAAACAAGTATATCTCATGGAGTTCATAATAGACGAATATTCACAATTTCTTCACTATTGAATGAGCAACGAGATCGTTCCTTTGGAGGTGACCAAGGTAGGCCACGAGCTCCAAAATACCAATCTTCGCCAAATTATACATACACGTATACATTTTTCAACACCGCGGACCCATAATGTGGGCGATGCAAAAGTTGTCGCCTGTACCTCCATCGACTTCACCGCACACGGAGCTGATTTGACGGTTACTTTGGATTCTTTATTGTTAAGCTGTAAAATGAATTTCTGAGTGAAAACTGTCAATCTGGATCCCGGAATATCCCATGGCCCATGAGACGAATAGGCGCAAAGAGCACTGACAATGAGTGTAGAGTTGAAGTAATAACAAAAGTGCTGTGGCATCAAAAAATACGAGCTGAGTACAACTAGCCGCATCCGGAAATAAAATTCCACAAATTTTTTTGTGCCTTTGCAGACGATGCCTGTCGCGTTTGCGGGCAAAACAGCGAGACCGGCACGGCGGCGTTGACGCACGCCCCAGAACTCGCCTCTACGAAACGGAACCGCATAGTCAGAGAAAACAATGACCTTGACGCGTTCGGCCGAGCTCGCCATTCTTGCAGTTTCTTCAAGCACATTCGCGACATCCGCGATATGTGTGAGCTAGTTTCTATACTAAAATGTCATATTCTATTCATTATGTCAAAACGAATTCGATATATACGTTTTTTCAAAATTTGCAAATTTTGCTTGCACTCGAGAATTAAATGTATTTATATTTTACAGATAAAGTGATATGGGTTTGAACTGGCGGCTAAATGTGGTCAAGACAGGATATGTATAATAAAAACATAAGTGTTATTGGCGATCCATTATTTCTCTTCACTTTCGTTGAACAAACCACAAATTTACGTAGAGTCAACTCAAGAATACGGATGATCACTTTTAGCGTTTGACATCAAGCAGCTTACGAACCCATGCATAAAACTGTCCTGCATTTCCTACCGAACATGAACATGAGAACATGAATGCACCGCGGTGAAAAATCATCAGTACGAAAGAAATTGCAGAGCCCTCGAAGCACTCATCCTTCCTAAACTCAGAACCGTATCCCGCCACACGTAAAACTATGAGTTTCGTTTCAAGTTTAAGAAAAATTTGGGCGGTACAACAATTACACAGCAACAGAGGGAAAGAATTGAATATTTAAATTGATTCGATTGATAACAATGAGTGAGACAGTTGTCGCAAGGATCTTCTGTACCTTAGCAAGACTTACGCGGTTGCTCTTCTTTCTACCCCAACATGCGAAAAAATGTAATTCGCGTAGGGAGGGTCCCTCCCTAGATTCGCGCTCATCGTCTCCTCCCCGCGAGATTGAGTTTGTCAAGTGCATCTTTCCTTCCAACTCGAAATAAAAAAATTAGAACATTAGAGTAAAAAGTCATTACTAGGCCAAATAATAATCTCTGCCTCGCTTATTTGTTCCAGCTCGAGAAACATTTTCGTTTCGATATTATCGTTTGGGAGACACTGATAATCGTGAACTAGCCAAATTTCACACCCGCGCATGATTTGTCCCACTGCGCCAGGGTGCGAACACAACAGCTATTAAAATTAAGGAAATGGGCTCATCCTACTCCTCACTTTCATAAGTATATTTACTTTTTGTCGGTCATTTCCAATTACTATGTGGTCATCAGTAATTTGGTAAATAATCAACTTGTATACTATGTGGTCAGTTCTTTCACAAAGTTTAAACGCTATATTTGAGAACTAAGAAGTGAACGGGAGATGATACATTATTTTTCAAAGATATTTTGTATCAAAAGTCATACTTTCCGTTGTGCGATTATACATTATTTATATTTTATTGCTTGTACAAGTAATCACCACACTTGAAATTGAGTTGAATAATGAAAACGTAGGAAAATACCAAGAACTACACATAATTTCAAAATACGAAAATATTCAAATGAAACTACGTCGAAGAAACACTGTTCATATAACTCGCGTCGAATTTACAATTGATTGCAAAAAAATTGGAAGCTCCCGTGTTTCAGAACATTTTAGCTAGGAGCCAATACAGAACTTTCAAAATATCGAATAAAATTAACCACATTTCGTTTTTTGTGAAATAGTTGGTGTCAACTTAACGTTTGAAGAATAATTATAGCAGTCAATGCAAAATTATGAGATAATCACTGTCTAATTCGATAATTAATTTCAAAGCAGCATCAAAGACAGTCACATTAATATTTCTTACCCCGTCCTCTGGGGCGAGGAGTGTATTCTTTTTTGGATTTGGATTGTGTCAGGCTGGAGGTCCTGAAAAATTTCTTGCCCTTATCCTGAAATAGACAGACAAAAGGGTTACAGATATGAGCATTAGCTACTTGAGAGATAAACCAAATAAAGTCCATTGTCCTCAAAAGCCGTTTGGAGTCATCCAACTTCATTAGATCACGCGTAACAGAATTTAGATCAGTTTCAGGATGTAGGTATCTGATAATATGGAGCAACAATACTCACGGGGGAATCCAACTGTGATGATTTTGACTGAGTCAGATGAGTGACCTGTTCATCAATAGTCAGCGAGTCGATATCCTTGGAATGAAAGAGCGATTTTAGAGAATTTTAAAATAATGAATCCAATGCACTTTAAAGAGAATGAAACACCTAACGATGGAAGCGATAAACAGCTGAATGCGATGGAAGTTCGTTAAACGTGTTATTCCCGATCTCATCTAATAAAATTTTCAAGTCATTCAAGTTGTAAGCTATATAAAATCATCAGCTCATTTTCGCAAAAATTAGGATGATTACACTAGCGCAAACTTTAGGATTCAATTTTGATTCAGATGATTATCATTACGACCTAAAGTCAACATTTTTAAGAGTACTGGGTAACCATGGCTGAGGTGTTTTCGTTCAACTTTTTCGTCAATTTCGTTCAACCTGGAATTGAATCAACTATACTCACTAAATCTTCATCTGCCAGGGTCGGGGTATAGAGTTTCTTGCGAATATCCTGCTTCTCTGTATCATTGAGTTCCTGCGCGTCATTTTCCAAATTAGATCAAGGGAGTCAAGAAAATCGAGTTGTTTCCCAAAGTAGATTTAGGGGACATGAGTATCAAGTTCAAATAATTATTGTTACCTCAGAGGGGAATAACTCTGGTATTTTGGTGCTGATTGACTTTCCTAGCAATGAAGATGTTTGTGTGTGACTCATTGGTTTTCTCATATTGTCGGCAGTATTTGAGTTCAATTCGTCTACTTCTTTGTTCAACAGCTCGATTTCATTTTTAGATTGTAAAATTTGACGGTCTTTTTCGTCAACTTTCGCTTTCAGTTCTAATAACACTTTGTTGATCGTTTCTAATTTTTCCTTATTCTCCTTCTCAAGGATCTCAAAGCTCTTATTGATTTCATCAATAGACTCCGCTTCCTTCTCTTTTTCCAGCTCATATTTCTTCAGTTTAGCCTCTAAACCTTCATAGCTTTTGAGTTTATTTTGTAGCTCTATAATTTTCTTTTGCAACACATTGGTTGCTTGATTTTCTTGCTTTTGAGCTGTTTCTAACTCAGCCTGCAACGTCTTTAGTTGATCCCTAAGCTTATCTAGCGTGATTGAGTTCTCTTGATCCTCTTTGTATTGCGATTCGCGTGAATCTTCAAGCTGTAGAATCGTAAATTATAGCGCGATTGGTCAATTTTTGACGACATGAATAGAGAATCAATAAAGAAATAATAAAGTACCTCTTTGCAGAGAGACATAATTTCCTCTTGAAATTTCTTCATCTCATTTTCTAACGATTGCTCACCATTTCTGAAAAAATTCGAGATAAATTTTGTTCAAGCTTTTGAAAAAAATTTTCTAAGTGAGTGGACTACCTCATGGTCTGCAAGTTCACATTAAGATGGTTGATATTTTCATCTAATTGTAAATTCTCACGCCTATTGAGATCAAATTCCTGAAATTAGAAGAATATTTGAGGTATTACCTTTGTACTATACAGTAAAAAATGGTTTCATTCTACTAAATAAATGCATACTTTTTTGAATTTTTCTACATCTTCTATCAACTGACTTTTTTGTAGATTTGCTTTACATTTAGAATCGTCATTCCGTTGATTTAATTCATTGATTCTTTGGAAATGTATTATTAGTGAGATAGATGTACAAAGATGATTCAACATTTTTTCAGATTAATTATAACACAATATCTCACTTCTTTTCCAGATGAAGAAGTTGCTGTTCTCTCTGAATTTTTTCAGCTTCAATAGTTTGGGCTTTTGTCTCCATTTCATTTATCTTAAATTGGTACTGATTCATCAGCCCATCCTGATTATTGATCTTAGAATTAACTTCATGGAGCTTTGCACATACTGATTGGGGATTGAAGGATTTAATAGTTGAATTTTAGGAATTATTAAATACTTAATTTTTGTGAACTATTAGCACTCACGTTGCTCATTTGGTTTGATTTTCTTGAGATTGGTCTCCAATAATTTTTTGTCACTCTGCTGCATCAGAATGATCAAATTATATTCATCCATCAGTTGATATGACATCTTTTCTTGAAGAGCAATTGTGCAAGTAACATCTTCCATATTCTCACATATGAGCTTTTGATAAGCATACAAATCTTCAACCCTGAACAAAGCAAAAATTTACTCATCAATCTCAGACAAATGAATTTAAAATGATAGTAAGTATGTACTTTTCCCTCAAGACTTTATTCTCTTGTTCTTTGTTGTAGATCAATTCGCTCTGATCACAAACAAGCTTATTTGCTTCTTTGAGATTCTCTGTCATCATATCAGTTTTCTTCGCAGCTTCAGATATCTTTTCTCTCAAAGTTTTTATTGACTCCTAAAATGGAGAACAATGGTTCAGGAAATTAGTTAGCCTTGGATGAGGAATGAGATTCTCTACCTTTAGAGATAGTTCAATATCTTTGATCTCTTCCACAAATTTTTGTCTCAGTTTGGCTATATTACTCATTTTGCAATCAATGAACATTGATGACTTCTTCTCGACATTGCCTGAATTAGAGTTATTCGAATTCTGATGAGTGTCTCGATTTGACTTCTGTGTGTTGGTGCTTTCATCCATTGTTTGGTCATCATTCTCAGGACCCATGGTAGAAGAATCATTCGTTGGGCTCAAGTTTTGTGAAAGTTTATCCTCCATAATGCTTCTCGATTGATCTGATAATGGAATAAATGGGACCTGAAGTTAGAAGAGTTGAGGATAGTTTACAGAACTTGCATGAAAACAGAAGGGCTGACTGATGAATACAATTGTTGCAAAAGACCCAAGTAAGTATATTTCTGCAAGTAGAAACAATAATAAGTCTCAAAGCTGTACAGCGGATTGATGCTTTCAGAATACCTGACTCAACTCTGATAAATGTGAGACCTGAAGTTGAGATGATTCTTATATACGATCTGCATCGGGCGAATCAACCATCAGCAACGAAAACTAGGGCACAAATGCACAGAATTGCACAGAATTAGGCAGCATGGGCAAGGGCAATTCCAAATTTTTCGAACGCGCTAAAATCGCGCTGCATTCAACGATTTCATGCCAATGCCAACTGTTGCGGATTCGAAAACTTCTCCCCGCTCTTTACGAGATACCAACCCACGAAAACAGCAACACCGCGCCAGGGGTCTGATGGCCGCGTCTACATTAGACTTGTACGCGCGTCGACGCGCGGATTTGTACGCGTGCGTCGTATGCGCGGACGGAGCGATCTATCGGTTGCAGGACTCCGGAAAAACCCAGTTCGGAAAATTTTAGCAATTTTTTTTCATCCAAAAAATTTTAAAAGTGGGGCAGAGGCTAAAATGATCGGATCAAATATTTTATGTCTGGATCATAATGAATTATCATCATTTTAATTGATAAAAACCGCGTCAGCCACAATTTGGACTCAGATTATTTCTTGAAACATTTCATTTTCCCTTGAATTCAAACCACACACTCAATAGATCACTAGAAAAATGTAGGTAAAATGATTTTATTGAAAATTTCAGTTAGATGTATCCATACACATATGTATGTACACATGTATCAACTCTGATGTAATGAAAATTATGAATTTATTTCTGGAACATGCCTTAGATTCATAAAAAAACAGTTTCATTTGGTGAAATGCTCCATACAAGAGGAACTATGCAAAAAAACCATATTCCCATCAACGATAAGCTGACTTTATAAAAATAATACTGTTTAGAACTTGATTAGTTCACTTCAAAATTAACATGATGGTTGATCCTGAAAAAATTATTTGACTTGTGAGACATATCTTTGAACTGAAAAATAGAACTCGATCACTTTAGCCTTTGCCCACTTTCAAAATTTTTTGGATGATAAGAGAAAAGTTGCCAATATTTTGCAAACAGGGTTTTTCCGGCGTCCTGCAATGCCAACTGTTTGCTCCGTCCGCGCATACGATGCACGCGTACAAATCCGCGCGTCGACGCGCGTACAAGTCTAATGTAGACGCGGCCAGTGGAATCTTGCGCGCGCCCGCTGCGTTGCGTAGGATAGCGTAGGATAGTGTAGGATATCTTTCCTCTCTTTTGATTGGCTCTTTCTCCCGGCTCCAACCAATCAGAATAGAGGAAAGATATCCTACACTATCCTACGCTATCCTACGCAACGCAGCGGGCGCGCGCAAGATTCCACAATCAGACCCCAGACCGCGCACGTGTTTCGTTTCGTCTCGTCAACAGCAGACGCTTTCGCGCAATAAAGCGGCCGTACACGTGTTCATACTAGTTTATAATTTTTCTTAAAGTTTACAGAATAAGTATAATGATTAGATCGTGCTGCGTTTGTGACCACGAAAATGCTGCATATAAATGTCCTAAATGTCAACAGCCATAGTGAGTAAACTCGTTGGAGTGATTCGTAATGAGTAAAATTGATGAATTATGAGCAATAATGTAACTTTGTAGTTTATATGTCACTTCATGAGTGAGGTTTGGAATGCTATGGGAATACTCTGCAATCAATTTTTGGAATTGCTATACACCATTTTATTTTTGGTTATTTTGGGCCCATTGACATTATTCTAATCATCTTTTTGATTTTTTTGGAAAGCTGTTCAGTGGTATGCTGCAACAAACACAAGGAGTCATGTTGTAGTCACCCTTTGGACAACAAAATAGTAGAGGAAAGGACTCCCAGTGACATTGGAAAATGCATCATCACAGCCTATGATTTTCCTACTGAAGACACAGTGCCTGTCGAAAAATTGAAACATCTCCAGGACAGTGAAAAAGTAAGAAACTGTTTGAAAAATCCTCAAGTACGCGATATTATCAAATCAGTGCTGAATGATAAAGATCCTACTAGAGCAATAGCACAAGCTATGACAGAATCTGTTTTTGTTGACCTTGCTGATGCATGTCTTGAAATTGTTGAACCTCCTGATGACAAAAAACCCTGTTGAGTATACTGTAAATATTGAGGTACAGCATTGTTGGCTAAATTATCTCATTTTTTTTATTTGTACATGTCAAAAAACCTACAAATGTTGTGAATATTAGGATAATAGGATTCAACATTTATTTAGATAATAACTAGATGTGTAGGTTTCAAGATCATCTGGTAGCTCTGATTTATCATGCACAGCACCCAGAGCAAAGTATCTTTTCCTCACATGATGAGCCACCATTTTGGGTTGCCTGTCCCTGGTGAAAACCCCTTTTTTGTTTCCTCCAACTCTTGTGTAAGCTACGGACAAAACTTATGTTATAAAACCCATCATTTCGAGTATTAGCTGAATAACTGATTTAATTGTAAAATCCTGTCTAACTTACTCTGAGCTGTTCTAAAATCTGCAAAATTCCAAATGAATTCCCCTATAAAAAATCCCCGAGCACTTAATTCATCAAAAGCTTTGAAATGCTTTGACATGATCTGCACTTGATATTCTTCACTCCAAATATATTCTGGTAACTATACAAAAAAAGTTCAATCACTGTCATATATTAGCAAGAATTCCCTCAATTGGCACCCAGTTAGATGCAGGATGCTTATTTTTCTAACTTAAACCATTTATGACATTGTGAGAGGAAATATTCATTAAAAATTAAATAAAGAGCCTGTAAGAAATCAAATAGACTGCAATGACTTTTGAAAAAAATGCCTCTCTACAAGACACTTTTCTCACCTCGTGCAGTCCCGGCATGGTATCTGCCCCATACTCAGCAATTAAGATGGGTTTCTTATACTTGTCATACCATTTCTGAGCTTCAGATATAATTTTATCTGTAATCATATCAAGTCGGCCTGGGTTTGAATACCAAGCGTTGTACCTATTGAAACTTATTACATCCAGGTACTGGCCTACTTTATCCTCCTGAAACATTATTTCACCTTTTGAGTATGAATGTTGCATTGGGAATGATTAGATATTTTTGCTCACATCTGGAGATTGAGCCAAAGCTATGGTTATGGGTCTGGTAGGATCAAGAGACTTTGTGTGTTGGACGACTTGTTTAAAATATGAAGAAGCACTGCGATATTGGGCTTTTGGCTCATTTGCTACAGACCACATAATAACAGAAGCATGATTCTTATCCCTCCTAACTAGTTCTGTCAACGATCTCTTGTGTTTTTTGAGTAAAGTTGATGAGTAATTATCAGTGTCCACTGATGGACACTCATCGATTATAAGGAAACCATACCTAGAACCAAAGAATTGAGAGCTTGAGCAATGTCTGTGTTTGTGGCACTAATCTCACAGAGGAAACCTTACCTATCAGCTAAATCAAGAGTTTCATCACTGTAAGGATAATGACTGGTCCGATAGGAGTTAGCCCCAACCCACTTCAATAATTCATAATCTCTGGCCATAGTAACTGGATCAAAGCCGCGTCCCCGTATTACAGAGTCTTCATGCCTCCCAAATCCACGAAAATAGATTGGTTTATCGTTTATAAGTAAAGTAGTATTGGTCCAATCAATACTTCGAATTCCTATTGGCAGTCTATAGACATCTGATTTTCCAGTGTTAGGTAGTGACACAGTGACCTGGAATGGATTGTCAGAGTTCATTCAGCTATTGCATCTATCCTTTCATTTTCATTTTTCAATTCTTTAAATATGACTAACAATGTATTTGTGATCTTTTTACCAAGTTTAAGGGGCTTCCAAAATCTAAATTTGTATCGTGAATCAAAACAAGATTGATCAAGAAAACAGAATATTTCATATACCTCCATGATGTATAGATATCCAATGTTTTCACTCATAAAACGAGGCCACCATAGTTTTGGGGATTCTAGTCTTATAGTTCCTGTGATTCCAAAACCTGGGTTTTTTGTGACAGACTCATTAGCATGATCCAGAATAGTAACTTGACAAATTGGTAGATCTAAATCTTCAAAACCTGCCAATTCAATGTCATAATTTATAATGCCGACTTTTTCTTCAACTTTGGTTGCAATGGTGATATCTTCAATGAACACTTTTGGTTTTGTATGTATTAAGACAGACCTAAAAGTTTGAAGATTCCTTAAATGAAAATCAGCATGGAAGGAAGGATAAGAATTGCTTAGTTTACACTACCTATGGATACCAGAGTAGTTGAAAAAATCAAAACTGAATGTTTGTATCTTGACAGACCCACCATCTGATTCCATGTTTACAACCTTCCCTTGTGGCACAGAATTCTTCTCTAGACAATTATTTACAGATACTGTAACTCGGTTACTGCCACCATAAATAGCTAATGCAGTAATTTCGCTTTCAAATGGAAGGTGACCAATTTCATGTTTCATCACAAAATCACCATTCAACCACTGAAATAGGATACTTTTAAATTTTCACACTATGCTAATCATAATGCAGTGACTTTCACTCACCACTTCAGCCAAATAATTGACAGAACCAAATCTTAAAAAAACTCGCTTATTGCACCAAGATGATGGTATGAAAAATGATTTTTCATACCAAACAGGACCAACATGATCTCGTAGAGCTTTAGAGGTAGTTATGTCATTGTATGATGAAGGCACTGGCATTTGCATCACATTTCTCATCTACCAAAGAGACATAGTGCTTTGTTTCAATTGAGACAATTTAAATATCAACAATGTATGTACTTTTGATAAATTCTCCAAATACCAGTGCTCTGTATGGCCTTGATAGATGTCATTTGGTGGTGGCACAACAAAATCCCAGAATCCATCGAGCGATTTGACCTGATCAAGCAAAAAAGTTCTAGTGAGTAAGAGTTGAGTGAACATTTATTCTATATTGCTCTATTTGGCTAAACGAGAGTCTATAAGGAGTGAAAAGGATATCCAAAGTTGAAACAGAAATGATGAAAAGAAGGTGGCTTATTGATGATCCATTATATCAAAATAAATATAACATAGTTTGTGATGGGAACACAGCAACAGGTGGCTCATCTTGTTGAGATTGGGGGCACTTAATGGATAGATTGATTGAATATGGTAAACTCTAGAGTGACATTACCTCTCTAGTCTCACTCTCCCTGGGATACAGTAGCCCAGACAGTCTTCCATCTGAATGATTAGTTTCGGGGCTTGACTCTTGATTGGGTACAGATTCCTTGAGGGACGAGTTGCTTTTGAAGTATTTGCTAAACATACTTGCTGTTTTATCTCAAGAAAACTAGCATAGATAAGTAAATATCTAAAGCAATTGCATGATTGGATTGACTGAAATATCAAAACTCCTATTATTTATGTTTGAAAAAGCTATAAAACTTCTGCTTATTTCATGTATGAGTAAGACACTCATGTTGGCCAGAATTTGCCACAAGCTGTCCCAATGCGGTGTACTTATCTTTCGTTATGTAAGCTCAGCGCTTGATTTAAAAATGTCCAAATGTCCCCTAAACCCTTTCACCTTCACAATTTAGAAGTCCCAATATTAATTAATTTCCAAACGATCCAGATGATAAGCCGGCCCTTGGCAGTCGAAAGTCTAAAGCAAACACTATCATAGGATCAACGTGTCATGTTCGGAGTTGAAGCTCTCGATCATCCAGAACTGTTATGTTGGAGGGAAATGATGAGTTAATTATCGAGACTCCTTGATTACTCGTAAAAACTCGATTACAGAATGACAGAAAGTGTCATATGATCGAATACTTTGTTTGTCGTCAACGAGCGCACGTCGTCAACAGGTTGGGCAGGGTCAGGTTAGGTGCATAAGCAGATAAGCTCGTCCCGCACAAGTATGAATTCTAAGTTTGTCAATTTCCACACTCACCGGACATAAATTCTGAGAAAACCTGGAAAAGCTTTTTTATCCCTGAGTTTCTGCTCAAAATCTCGAGACCAGATTCCAAATCTGATGAGAAAATGAGTATGAAATTGCGATCATCAAGACACCACAAACGATCTGATTTGGATTGGAACAGTAGCCGAAAAGCTCTTTCAGATTTGCTCAGTTTACATCCGGAGAGTTTACCGCCTAAGTCTTGATTCAATCAGAAACTTCCCCACTGTATATTTTTTTTTATTTCTGATTACGCATTCTCAAGATTTTTCGAGATCATCTTGTGGAACCTACAGCTTCATGTGGGTTTTGAACTAAGAAAATCACAGAAGAAAAATTGACATGCGATTATTTACGTGATGATTTTACTCACATCCAGGCTCTAATTTCTCGGAATCACTACAATGGAATCAGATTGATGTAGAGGAATTTTACTATATGGGCTGTAATTTGGACGCGGATAAAAATAGAACAATTTTGCAAAAAGTATCTTGAAGAGCGGAAAAAATGCTATTTGCAATGACTTTTTGATTATTTTTTTCGTCGTACAGATGAGAGAGTGGGAGATCTCAAAGTACCCAAAACCGTAGTTTTTCGCCATTTTCTGCTGTTATCACCCGTATTTCATTGAAAATCCGGGAATCTGGTTACTTGGATGGACTCAAGCAATCGACGTTTTTGCAAGAGAGGATTTCATAACCTCGTTCAGGAATTTTTGCACGGTACTGTAGCTGTCCTGAACATACGTAAGACAAAATTGAAATTTCGATCGCTTGTTGAACCCACCTCCGTAATTTTGACTCCGTATCTCTTACGCGGGGTAGGGGAGGGGGGCAGTGACTCACCATACTTCTTTATTTCAGTACTGACGTCTAACATTTAAAATGACTTACTGAAGGCGTATTAATACTGGCGTTAAAATGGTAAAAATCATAAAATTGGAAGGTTTAAAATGTTTAAACTTCAAATTTTTGTAAAAATGAAGGTCTACCAAGAGTTTTTTTCTGTAACAGTAAGATTCTCAAGAACTCCAGTTCACTGGACTTTTTAGGAGTTTTGAGCGCCTCTGTGAGAAAATATCGCAGATCGAAATTATTAGCGTTCATGTTATTTGGCGTAATTCGGATAGCGAGTTGATCATTGAAAGTCATCTGAAATTGATGTTACAAGTATCATTTCACTTGAAAACGCGGAGGCTGCGGTTCTTTGTCTGTGATCTGGGTGATATTTGGGTTGACGGATTCAAAACAAAAACGGTTCCACTCCTCAATAATGTTTTATGAAGTATCAAAAGAACGTTCCAATGAGTAATTCGCTGCTTGCGGTGATATTTTTTGTTCAAGCTCAGCCTCCATCATAGATAGATATCTCTTTCTCACGTGATGTGCGACCGATTTTGGTTGCCTATCCCTTGTAAATACTCCTTTTTTGTTCCCTCCAACTCTTGTGTAGCCTGAAATCATATTCAACTCTCCCGCAAACCCTCGTGAACATGTTGGATAAGTCAAAATTTCACATTTACTTACCCTGAGCTGTCCTAAAATCTGCAAAATTCCACACAAATTCGCCAATAAAGAATCCTCTCAGTCGTAAATCATCGAATGCTTCGAAATGTTTCGAAATAATTTCAAGTTGATACTCCTCGCTCCATACGTAACTTGGCAGCTGCACACAAAATATTTGGAATGAACTGACTAGTTTCTTAAAATATGACTCATCTGTGATATTCTATGATATTCCCCCAATGTATCTAGTCGGAGCGTGTTTCAGTCAACTTGTCTGGTTCACTTGCAGTTACAAGCATGGAATTTGTTATCTTCTTGAGGATCGCGCAAGAAAGAGTGTTGGAATTATTTTCTGCAATTTTAAGCGGGAAATAGTTTCCGATGCTCGAATCACGGAGTCATTTTCAAAAATATAACAGCCATTTAAAATAATTTTTACGAGAAAGAGTTCCAACATGTAGATCATTACCTCGTGCAATCCTGATATTGTATCCGCACCATACTCCGACATGATGATTGGTTTGTTGTACTTGCGGTGCCAGTCTTCGACTTCACTGACAATTTTTTTGGTAATCATATCAGTTCTGCCGGGATTCGAGTACCAAGCGTTGTACCGATTGAAACTTATCACGTCGATGTATCTACCTGCGTGGTCGTCCTGTCGAGTGTTGACATTAACATTTTTTGTGGGCAAACTTTTAGCCTCAGAACGAATTTGTAACTATTAATTTATGCTATTGGAACTTGGAGGCAACTTCTTTAATGAAATATCGACCGGACTGATGCTCCACTGTAAAAAATTTGTGGGAAAAACTGCAACCAGTGGTTGCAGTTTTTCCCTCAACCACTGGTTTATCCCAAAAATCAACCAGCTGGTTTATAATCAACCAGCTGGTTGATTTTTGGCACAAACCAGTGGTTGACTACCTATCCAACCACTGGCTGACTTTTTTCCCACAACGAATATATAAGGATGAATGCGGCACCCACGATATTGGTCGATGGTGGTCTCCGGTTGACACTTTTGATTCGGAAAAACAAGTTTCGTCATGTTTTTTCACAAACAAAGAGGAATGAACATTAGCGCCGGTCGCGTATGGACGACAAAGCGGGTTGCCTGTCATGCAGGAGTCGAATACACGTCGTAAGGCTGGAGGGATGGATAGATGGATGGATGGGGTGGGAGGGTAGATGGGATGGATGGATGGATGGAACGGAATGGAACGGACCGGAATGGGGCGAAATGGAACGAAATGAGGCGAAATGGAACGGAGTCTCATTGGATGGAGGGGAACGGAACTGGCCGGATGGGGCAAAATGGAACGGGCGGGGCAAAATGGAACGAACTCAAATTGGATAGAGGGGAACGGAATTGGCCGGATGGGGTAAAATGGAATGGGTGGGGCAAAAAGGAACGGAGTTGAATTGGGTGGAATGGACCGGAACGGAATGGAATTGAATTATATGGATGGGAGACATCCATACAATTCAGTTCCATTTCGTTCCATATCATTTCGTTCCATTCCGTTCCGGTCCGGTCCATTCCGTTCCATTCCGGTCCATTCCGTTCAATTCCACTCCGTTCCA
Source organism: Eretmocerus hayati (assembly GCA_029851415.1). NCBI lineage: Eukaryota > Metazoa > Arthropoda > Insecta > Hymenoptera > Aphelinidae > Eretmocerus > Eretmocerus hayati. Next base: position 190,333,730 of record CM056742.1, on the reverse strand, counting down.
TTCCGTTCCATTTCGATCCGGTCCATTCCGTTCCATTCCATCCATCCATCCATCCATCGATCCATCCATCCCATCTACCCTCCCACCCCATCCGTCCATCTATCCATCCCTCCAGTCTTACGACGTGTATTCGACTCCTGCAGGACAGGCAACCCGCTTTGTCGTCCATACGCGACCGGGGCTAATGTTTATCCCTCTTTGTTTGTGAAAAAAAATGACGAAACTTGTTTTTCCGAATCAAAAGTGTCAACCGGAGACCACCATCGACCAATATCGTGGGCGCCGCATTCATCCTTATATATACGCTGTGGGGACAAAGTCAACCAGTGGTTGAATTCCAACCAGCTGGTTGAATTCCAACCAGCTGGTTGATTTCGACAACCAACCACTGGTTGACGATTTTGGTGGAAAGTCAACCAATTCTTTACAGTGTCCTTTTGCCAAGTTTCTGACAAAAGCGTTGTTAGAATATTGACCTACCCATATGAAAATAGTGTTCATCAAATCTTTCATGAGAAGCAGCATTCTACTTGCTCCCCCGATCAGAATTTTGAGCTGCAATTGAATTTCCTGAGCTAAAATTTGTCGAACACATTTTGGCCCGACATTCGAAGATCTCAAAGGAAATGGTGGAAAAAATTGAGTTTAACGAGAGGCTATAAAAAATATTGACTTGAGATGTGCAACGGTTATCTGTCATGCGGCGATAGTCATCTTGGCTTTGATGTTGAGGTAATAGGGATACCAAGAACATAGTTGTTCGTGTACTTACTTTTGACGATGTTGCTATAGCCATGGTAATTGGCCTTGTCGAGTCGAGCTGTCTCGTGTGTCCGGTCACATATTTAAAATGTTTACCCGCGTCAAACTGAGAGGTTCTGGGCTCATTCGCTACCGACCACATGATAACCGATGGTCGATTCTTGTCTCGTCTGATCAATTCTGACATAGACTGCTTGTGCTTCATCAACAGGATGGGAGAATAGTTGTCCGTGTCAACTGCAGGGCACTCGTCGATAACGAGGATACCTAGCCTGAAATAAGACGTTCATGCATGATGAAGTGTTTGGGAAAGGAAATTTCTCTGTGCATTCATAACATTCGGGGATCTGGGGTCAAAGCCGTCGCATGGAATCGATCCAGCGCGTAACTATTCCAAGGATATCATAGGTATAGTTTGCAATCAACTGCCTGCCAATAATGGCCGAGGCGCGATCCCACGGAGCCCTACTGTTATACCTGTCAGCGAGATCGAGAGCTTCGTCGCTGTAGGGATAGTGACTTGTTCTGTACGCATTGGCACCGCTCCACTGAAGCAATTCGTAGTCTCTAGCGAGGGTGGGTAGATCAAGACCTCGTCCCCTAATTGCCGCATCCTCGTGTTTTCCGAAACCTCGAAAGTAGATCGGCTTGTCATTTACGAGTACAGAGCTTTCGTTCCATTTCAAACTTCTGATACCGATAGGTAATCTGTAGATATCTATCAAACCTGTATTTGCCACTGAAAGGATGACCTGAAATAATGCGTTTCCCAGTTCAACTCGTCATCATAATCAGGCACAAAAATCCTTATGTCTCAATTGAAGCTGGGACTCAAGTATTGGCAAGAAAATTTTGTAAAAAATTCTCACCACTTAGGCTAATCGTTTAATGATGAGTTTGAATTTTATGCCAAAATGAAAATGACATAGAGAAGAGGCGCGGAGTCAACTCACCTCTAATTCATAGAGGTAGCCCGTTTGATCTTGAAAGTGTTGGGGCCACCATAATTTTGGATTGGCCACTCTCAAAATTCCTTGTTTGCCCAAAGAAAATCCTCGCGATATTCGTTCGTTGTTTGCGTCCACGAGATTAACGTCGTATGAATAGCTCTCATTCTGTGCCAGTCCTGTTACTTCGATCTTGTAATTGACAATGCCCGTATTATTCTTGATGTCCGTTTTAATCGTCAGGTCTTCGATAAATACTTTTGGTTTCGAATGTAATAGCACTGGCCTGTAAATGTGAGTTGCATAATATTGATAAATAACATTAATGCTTCAGGAAAAAGAGGCAAAAGTCTTGGAACAATGAGAATCGGATAAACGATGCATCGATAGAATCAACAAGTTAGGGTAAATACTAGGGTGTCCGTTTTTTCCCAAGTTCCCCCGATCACCCATGTCACCCCCCACAAACTAATCATTTGGTGAGATATTTCGGGAAGAAAATTGTCGGGGACCTATGAAGTTCAAGTGCTGCCCCACCTAGAGCGTTTTTTATTTGAAATGTACCCTTATAAATAAAAATTTGAGTCGATGATTCGCATTTACCGCGCATGCATTCCCTTCTATGTCCTCAATAGGGTTTTCAATCGATAGCGGGTACAATTTCCTTCAAAATGACTACCTGAAACATTCAATTTGATGCAATAGAACCGGAGATAGCCCACTTGTTTGCATATTCTCCACCTGAAAAACATAAAAGTGACTGAAAATGACCGTTTTTTGTTTTGTCGGTTTTTTGAGTCTAGTTAAAAATCCTGACGATTAGAGGTAAAACTGAGCACGGATTCTGTATATACGTTCAAAAATACACCAAAAACATATATTCACATTTTTAAAATAGACCAACTCAAAATTCTCATTTTTTTGGATTCGTCGAGGAAAACCTTGTTTCACGGATACGGCGGTACCTTGAATTTTCTAAGTTTCGGAAACAGCCATAACTCTAGTTCTTCTCCATCAAATTGACTTCAGCAAGTGGTCATTTTAAAGGAAATCGTACTGGCCATCGATGGAAAATACTCTCAAGTATATAAAACCACGCACCTAGGCAAGAAATGTTGATTACTGAATCAAAATTTGTTTCGAGGCCATAATTCAGACAAGAACGCTTCAGGTCGAATAGCACTTGAACATCACCTAGGTCCACGAATATTTTTTTATCGCAATATCTCAACAAATAATTAGGTTGTGAGGGTTGGCCCGGAGGATCGGAGAAACTTGGGGAATAACGGACACCCTCGTAAACACGCTTGATCCTCGGCTTCATCACAAATAAGACATACCCAAAGCGAATCAGTACAGTAATAGAATTTACTCAGATCATTTATCTATATTGAAGTACAAATTTTGCGTGATCGAGTCACTTACAAAGGACAAACTTACCGGTGGATTCCCGCGTAATTGAAAAAGTCAAAGGTATACGATTGCATCTTAGAAGTCCCGTTGTCTGTCTGTAGTTCCACAATATTTCCTTGAGGTATACTTATTTGGGAGAGTCTATTATCTACTGCGACTGTGACACGATTTTTTTTTCCACAAAAAGCATTAAGTGTGATCTCGGATTCGAAAGGCAAGTGACCCATTTCATGCTGCATCAAGAACCTACCGTTCAGCCACTAGAGGGTAGTAAAATTTTGAGTTAGCCGTATTGTATGAATAATTTTTCAATCGGCGAGTAGCCATCTCATGAAATTTTTTTCCAAATATGAACCGATGTTCATCTGTGGGGTACAAAAGGTAATTAAAATTCCACGAGTACTCACGACTTGGGCGTAGTAGTTGACAGATCCGAACCTCAAAAATATTCTTTTGGTAGACCAAGATGCTGGGATGTAAAAACTTTTCTCATACCAGACTGGGCCGACGTGATCCCGCAACTCGCTCGACGTTGTGACATCATTGTACGACGATGGTACGGGCATTTGTCGCACCTCGCCGGCCTGGTCGCCACAAAAAGTACTTTTCACGCGATTATTGAATTTCTAATGCACGGGGAAACTTTTCCCAGTTCTCCGATCCATACCTTTGACAAGTCGTCGTTGTACCACTCATCCATTATGCCTTTACGCAAGTTCTCTTTTGGTGGCACTAAAAAGTCCCATAGCCCATCGAGCGACCTTACCTGCACGAAGCCATTCGAACATTGTCAATTTGAAAAGTCTTTATAAACAACTCGACTATCTGGGTTCTGATTGTGTCGTTTAGAGAGATTCGGAAAACTTCCAGTGACTCTGATATGTATGTCTTTCTTTTGAAAATAAGATAAGATGCATCTGGCAAGAATTTTCCAAGCTCTTCTAATGACTACTACGCGATTAAGGTACTGAATTTGGAGCCAGCCAAATGACAAGGTATAGGCACACCTCTTGAAGCTCATCTCGGATTTCAAATATGTACTGAGCATAGATTTGGCGCGCAGTAGTACCTACTCCGTCAAAATTGAAAAAGCCATATGGCAAAATTAGAGGATTAATGGACACCTACCCCTTTTTTCCTGAAGCATTAATGTTATTTATCAATATTATGCAACTCACATTTACAGGCCAGTGCTATTAAATTCGAAACCAAGTTTGATCCAGGGAAATGATTGTACCGAAGAATACCCATATTTTATCACAAAAAAAGTGACAAAGCATGAATGAATGAGTCCAACTTGAAAATTTCCGTGGTCACAAAATTTGCAATTTTTATCGAGCCTCTAATTCAAAATTCCGACCAATTACAAAAAATGCGCGTAGGCCACGTAAATATGCTATGTGGTATAGCAAATTCGTTTGACCGACTTGGCAAATTGATTCCGGACTTGATCTCTCGTTATGCCTGGAATAATCCAGTTTACTTGTCTCTGATCGATCAAAAAGCTAATCACATCACATTGACATCGTAGAATGTCAAAATTCATCATTACGGGAATGTCTCTCTAGCTTTGAGTGATTTAATTTTTATCTTGTCACAGATTGTTTGGGGAAATGCACTTGCAAAAATCGCATACTTACTTCTCGAGATTCACTCTCTCGTGGAAAAAGAAGTCCTGGAAGTGGCAAAATAGTTGGATCATTACTAGCCAAACCAATGATCTCCAAGAAGATACCGAAGTAGTTCCAAAGTGATTGTAAACTATGCATGTTGACGATGTGTAAATGCACTCGTACTGCGGCTCGTTTGTTATTAGACCGCGCTTGAATCGAGTCCAACTTTGTTGACTGGCTATATCGCCATCTAGCTGGACATTGAGAACTTTCTTGCCAATCAACCTTCGACCGGTGGTAGGATGATTGGTTGGAGTTTTTCGAAAATTTTTTTTACAGTGTAGGCTCATTCCGACCCCTCTTTCTATATATCCACCTGAATCTTGTTGGATTTAGTTGGTGGGTGAGTAATACATCGACAATCGTCGTGGGCATGGGAAATAGAGCCTATTTTTGTGGAAAAACAAGTTTGTGTCTAAAATCGCCAAAATCGAATATCTCCAACTTACCATAATATTTTTGGCTGAATTTTTTTTCCGGGGAGTAACTCGAATAGTGAGAAATACGAGGAAATTGGTCCGATGTACACTTTTTGATTGGTAATCGATTTATGCATTTCTTGATATAAAATTATTCCATACTTCGCGTCCTTTCTGTTGGAATTGAATATTTTTTTCACAATACGTCCGGAGCCAATCGTAGTGATGACTGTTTTATGCTCAAGTTCCAATGAGAAGCTGCCATGGATGATAGCCAACGTTAAGACGTCAACATAGACACCACAATATGACCTCTCGTGATACTTGCACTTGGGTACCTGATTACTATAGAAATGCAGCGACTGAACCAAACTGTTTGAAATAGTTACTTTTCTTGTTTTCATGAACTTCTTCCTGTAAAGTTGAGCAGAGTCGGGACATTGAGCTGGCTCTGTGTAACTTTGCAGCATTGATAAACTGGCCATTTTTGGAGAGAACAGTGGACTGACCCATTCGACTGCGTAATACTTCATTCTGGAAGTCGGCAGACTCTACTTACGGACCAAAGTGTATAGAAGAGATTCCAGCAAACTCGTGAGATTCCGCACTGTCCAGCCAAAGATAACTTGGTGTCTATGACTTCTGAGTAGTGGCTCAGATCGTGGAAGCTTCTCATCTGAACTTGAGCTTGTTACCGTCGCTACTAGGATGGTCTCAGGACGTATTGTAAGAAAAGTATTCAATCCCAACATAAAGGACGCGAAAATAGAATTTCACGTTAAAGAGTTCATAGATCGATTACTAATCAAATACGCTGCCAAAAGAGATTAGCAGAAAGCTTTGTTTTAGAGGAATGTGTCCCTTTGACTCCAATTAATGGTGAGGGTTTTAAATTTTCCCAGTTAGGATGATTTCTCTCTCACTCTTCCATACACCACTTTGAAATGAATTCAAGTAGTAAGTCAAAAAGAGAATGTGGGTTGAATTGATTTACAAGTCAATATGTCAATATAATCCCTAAGTAGGCTTCTTAGAGGGATTTCGGGCATATAAAATATGGATTTTACATCAAGATACACGGTTTGGTTGCGACGGAATTATGATGAATTCGATTTGAAGATAATTAATATGTATTTTCTTGTCAAAATTGAGAGTCTCACAGGAAAAAGTTTTTTTTATCACGTATAAACTGATTTCTAACAAATTCGGTTTGAACCAATTGGCGTAGAACATTGAGAAAATATCTCTGTAGTTCATTGAAAGATCAATAGATTAGTTGTAGAGGAAGATATGAGGAGAAAATGACATTTAGATAGCATTTTGGTCATATATTTTGAGTTGTTTTTTCAAGAAGTCCCTTTAGAGGAATTAAGATCATCTATATTGGTGTTTTTCGAAGAGGAGTGGTCATTTGGTCAAGCTGGAATTTCAACACAGCTTATGTGAAGATGATAAAAATGAATTCGTTGATGAAGAATTCAATCTTTATTGTGTTCACGTGTTTCCAATGAAATTCGGTGTTAACCAATCAACTCAGAATGCGAAAAAAGTACCGATTTAGCTCATGGGAATTCGGATAAATTGGTTGCAGCGGAAGATTCGAGAAAAATATGAAAAATTAGAAAGAATATTTTTGTATGTTTTGACTTATTTTTAGGAAGGTTATCGGGTCAATTCGATCTATTTTTCGTTGAAACAAATTTTGAATACAATTGTTTTGAATATAGTTAGAATGGAGTTTTTGGTGAAGATCCTGAATTTTCTAAAAATCTTGATGTGTGGAGACTGAATGAGACTCCGGCATTAAGCAATCGATAGAAATTGCCCAAAAACCCATAGCGTAGGTAATCTGAATCGCAGTAGAACCACAGAGGAGGGAGATATTTTATCATAGAGGTACAAACTTTTTGAGATTTTAACTCAAAATACATCTAAATCAAAATCGACTGGGATATGAGAGATACAACTCCTAGAGAGGCAAAAGATGATCAGGTAAAGTGTAGAAGAGAAAGTGTGTCGGGAAGAAAACAACACGCACACACACAGCCATGTATGGTAATTCCCGACTAGAAAAAAGTTTCAAATGACCAAGTTGTAGTTTCTTGAACAATGTACAATATCCCGTAAACATTTTATTGGAGGTTAGACAGCTCCCATCAGAATCACGCGTGTTTTATTGATGGTCAATATTTAAGCATATCCAATGTCGATACAACCGAATAAAGAGAGCGTGGCAAATTTTCTCCTCAAGAATATTCCCTCGAAATTCTTGTGCCACAGAACGTCTTGGAGAAGTCGCTGATTCTTTCGACATCATGCATGATCCACTAATTTTGACGGGTGTTATAGTATTTCAAGAAAATGATCTATGATGAAAATTATTGATCAGAACGTGTTCTTATCCTAGGACAATCTTATCAAAACGAGCATCTCTAAATCGCCGCCATGAAGTGAAGATTTAGTCAGAATGTAGCTGTTCTGAATGGAGAAGTCACTTCCATGAGTCGGATGTTCACATCAGAATTCAACACCGGTCGGTTCGAATACAACACGGAAAAGTACACCAGATTCATTCCCTGGATATGAATTCGCCAGGAGAGGAACTTTTAGATCAAGCTGTGACTCTAGAGATCTTCAAACACAATCATATGAATTATTCGTCGTGAATGTCGAAATTTGCAGAGAATTATGGGCCACAAATTGCTGCTGACAAGAAAGGTATGCTGTCCTTATTAATCATACATGAAACAAAATGAGTGACAAATTTCCCGTCATCGAGCATTGTGATCGCATAGCTAGAGGTTCGGAGATTCAATCCCTAGGATATTGTTCGATCTTTCGACCACTCGGCTCTTCGAAACACATTCGGCTTAGTGCTGTGGTATGGTGACCGGTTAACGTAATTCTTCCCACAACTTGGGATCAGATTGAATCCATGGAAATGTTCAGATTCAGCAAAAAACATTCGAATCTTCTACCTGTCACTATCGAGTAGTAGATTCACGAGCAGAAATCTGTAAGAATCGACTCACTCTCGAAATTCTTATCACAGAGCTGAGATTTCACAATTACGCTTTCGAAGACATTTTCCGACCCCTCAGAGCGCGGCTACATGGGAGAGGACGCGCCAATCCTGTCCATGTGTAAGAGAGAGACACAACTATTAGAGCGTTGTCCTTGTCGCTCTCGTTGACGGTATGGGCATCTTCAAACTTGCCGCTGGTTTTCGCTCTCCATGTGGCCGCACTCTCAGCTATTGAATCATGCTCTGCTCATGGTCAATGTATGGTCGCGGTGCTTTTCGCGATATGAGATGTGATTCTACCTGTTGAATTGGCAAGAATGAAGACTTGGCGCTCGAATCCCATTGCAGTCACCACCCTCTTGTAAATTCAAGCCCGAAACAATTTGTAGTTTCAAGTAAGTGTCCCGTGTGTGACATACCTCGAAGTGGGATCATTGAATTTTCAAATATCATTAAAATGGAGTTTTTCGTGAAAATCTCGATTTTTCTGTGAAAATTGAGATGTATGGAGATTTAATGGAATTTCAGTATCAAACAACTGATGGATCGAGCCAAAAAAAAAAACCATAGCCTTCCTGAATTGACGTAAGACCAAGTTGGAAATAGTATCATACGCACCGGTGGCGAAAAAGTCGCTTTACGCCCGAGTGCGATGCTTTCCGCACGATTGTGACACTGTCCGCACCAGTCAGCGAAAAATATTATGATATTAAATTTTGGCGATTTTAGACAAAAACCCGTTTTTCCGCGGAAATAGGCTCTATTTTTACATGCCCACGACGGTTTTATATGTAGTGTTCACCCACCAACTAAATCTAACAAGATATTCAAGTGGATGTATAAATATGGCTCGGAATAAACCCATTCTTCCCGATTTTAGATGGTCCTATATTGAGCGTAACTTTGAAAATAAGCGAGTTGGGGTTCAACAAAAATTACGTAACGGCTTGTTTTGGCTGTAGAATCATATAATTCATCACTAGAAAAATCCGTGGCATGGAACATTTTTGCTGCATGGTCTATTATGAAATCGGTCCGTAGCATGCTCAACTCGGAATTGCGAGTGATGAAGTATTGCAGAATAATATTTACATCGGAAAAAAGCACGTCAAACTCTTGGACACAAAATTTTCCACCCTCGTGTAAGCTTTCCACAATTTTTCCCCAAATCTTGCTTTTCAATAAGATGTTTTTTTACGCGCAAAAAGCTCAGTGACGGTGGAGAATACACAATAACCATGGTGCAAAGGAGATATGGTGTGTTCACGCGCAGCGTGAACTCTCGACCAATCAGATTTTTCCCCTGGCCAGCTGCCATATTGGCTCTCCAGCCAATGAGAGCGGCAGAGGGAATTACTGTTCATTTGAAATTGACCTAGTGTTGAGGTAGATCGTGAAGCTAATAGAAATATGTGATCGATCTGGCAACTCTTTTTATCTTATTTTCATAACTGAGTAATATCCAAATAAGTTTTCTAGTGACGCTCTTGGAGGCTTATCATAATATTGTGCTGGGGGCCTTATCAGTAACTCCGGGTCAAAACGAGCTGAGCACACTCGAACTAAAGATGTTGATAATTGGAGTATAATAGAATAACTTGAGCCAATGTCTGATGAAGAATAGCATACATTACGAACTTACTTTCTTTGAGTTTGCTCTCATCACGACCACAAAACTCAATCCATTTTTTGGCTATATCTGCATCATCTGGGATATTGAAAAAACGAATTTTCCCATCTTTGTTTGAACTTTTGCTCTGATTATGACAAGAATACACGTTACAGAAAGGCATTTCTTTGGTATTAACATCAAAAACAAGAGTGATTCTCAATTGCGAGAAACAACACGAGCGACTCCGGCTACGCGGCGCGCCGTCTTCTGCTTCTGTCAACAGTCAAAATGGCTGCCGTCAGGGGATGCGTAAACGGAGTCGAAAACGCGTCTGCGAATTGAACACACCATATCTCCTTTGCACCATGACAATAACTATAGGGAAAGAGTGAGCGCTTATCTCACACGCGATAAAGTCGCACGAGAAGCGTCGCACAGTGGGGAAACAAATTCGCCGGACGGCACAATTATGCGTTACTTATATTAAAAAGCGATTTCGGAGTCTTTCAAAAACAAAAATTGTAGCTTTTTTGATGCGGAATCCGAATCCTTTTCCCTCGAATATCGTCCGGAAGTCGTACGACGACGGATGACGATATATGCTATTAAAACACGAGAATCGCTAAAAAAGCTCAGTATTACCGGTTTAAATCGGAGGGGAAGCAAATAACGTCGATTTTTATGAGGAACAAAGTTGTTGCATTTGTCCGAACAAATTTTTTGGTGCCTCCAGTTTTTCAAGGAATCGTAATTTTTTAGGTTTTTTGGGTTTTTAGGAACATTTTCGACAAAATTGAGAATTTTTGACCGCGCCAATCGAAAGAACAGGAAATTCTACGTCAGAATATGTGGTTCGAAAAATTTCAAAATTTGATCTCATCCGCACTACAACGGTAAAATCATGAGCTAGCCCGGAAAACGCACCAGAGGCCTGAAAACGCACCTAAAACTCGAAGGGGAAGCGATTTACATTGATAATGATGGGGAACAAAGTTGTTGCATTTTTCAAAACAAATTTTTTGGCCCCCGAGTTTTTCAAAAAATTGTAATTTTTTCGGTTTTTTGGGTTTTTAGGGGTTGGTTCCGGCAAGATTCCGAATTTTCGACCACGCCAATCGAAAGAGCAGAACATTTCACGTCAAAATATGTGGTTCAAGAGAATTTCGAAATTTGATGCTACGGTTACTACAACAGTGAATCACATCACTGACAGGATTAAGTTCCATTGCACAGGAATTTGGACGAATTCTTTTACAATGAAAACGTCAACTGCACTGAACAATGGTCTATGACTGCAAGTGATTGGTTAGTGTGTCCGATACGATAGTAAGGTGTCTACAACTCTTACCTTGAAACCGTCAAAAATGAATCCACAAGGCGAGCACCAGGTCTGCGGAATACGGATCTGGATGGAACTTTGGGGACCACTTAATTTTTGTGAGAAATGAAAGTAGCTCCTAGGGTTGCATCCAATGGGCTTCCCCGTGAGATACAGCTATGGATATTAGCATTGCCCATACAGGCCCATGTTCAAATGGTACATATATGGATATATTGGCAATGCTGATATCCATAGCTGCTTTTCGAGGCAAAAAGTCCATTGGATTCAACTCTTGGAGATACCTTCATTTCTCACCAAAATTAGATGGTCCCCAAAGTTCCATCAAGATCCGTATTTCGCAGACCATGTGCGCGCCTTGTGTGTTCATTTTCGACGGTTTTGAGGTAAGAGTTGCAGACACTTACTATCGTATTGAACGCATTACCAAATTACTCGCTCAACCGGATCAAGTCATAGACCATTGTACAGTGCGATTGACGTTTTTATTGTAAAAGAATTCATCCAAATTCTTGTGCAATGGAGAACTTAATCCTCTCACTGGTGTTATTCACTGTTGTAGTAGCCGTAGCATCAAATTTTGAAATTCTCTTGAACCACATATATTTTGACGTAAAATGTTCTGCTCTTTCGATTGGCGTGGTCAAAAATTCGGAATCTTGCCGAAACCAACCCCTAAAAACCCAAAAAACCTAAAAAATTACAATTTTTTGAAAAACTCGGGGCACCAAAAAATTTGTTTTGAAAAATGCAACAACTTTGTTCCTTATAAAAATCGACGTAATTTGCTTCCCCTGTGAGTTAAACCGCTAATACTGTGTTTTTTAAAGCGATTTTCGTGTTTTAATGGATGCCGTCGTCATACGACTCCCGGACGATATTCGAGGGAAAAGAATTCGGATTTCGCATCAAAAAGCTACAATTTTCGTTTCTGAAACACTGCGAAATCGCCTTTCTAATATGAGTTACGCATAATTGTGCCGTCCGGCGAAATTTTTTTCCCACTGTGCGTCGCAGTCGTGTGAGACATGGTGGACCGTTTGGCATTGTGGTGCATAATTTTTTTTGCTATTCAATGATGAACTTTCATCAATTATAATCATCGAAGTTGAAATCCACAATGATCAGTTACGGTTTCTACAAATCAATGCTATTTGTTCGACCATTGAAAGAATTCATCTCGTGAATTTTTCTATTCCTAGAAGATGTACATTATATTATCATCATTCATTCAAACAAACTTCACAGATCTCACGTATTTACATTGTTCCGATGAACACACAGCTTATAATCTTCGGAACTCCACATTAATTGGCTGATGGCTCGGCCACTTACATAATTACAATATAAAATATGATAAAAAATTCATTGACCATGATCCAACAACTATACATCGCACAATTCCATCATCTGGATCATCCAGGAGTGAATTCTATATACACATGAATGCAGAGTAATGATCCGGTGTCAATTCTTTGTTGAACATGATTATGGTGAAAGCAAAGTTGCTTCACTCTTCCTGACTCAGATGTACAGATCCACTTTTTTCACTCTCTCGGAGCACTTTGAATAATGTGACGAGACGTAGTTTTCGAGATCTTTGGGGTGATGAGTATCTCCATCTATCTCCGCATTCAACGAGTGGTATCGTCTTCGCACATGATGTGCCACCATCTTTGGTTGTCTGTCTCGAGTGAAGATCCCTTTTTTGTTGCCTCCAACCCTTGTATAAGCTGAAGATGATAGAATTGTACCATAAATATTCGCAATTTGCTGATAATAATCGATGTATAGTTATTAGCGGATTTCTTATTTGCGGGTCAGAGCAGCTCGGTTCATTCGAGACATTTTCTAGAATTTTCTACTCGAATTTTTGGCGAGCTACTCTGAGTTTTTGCAACTCTTGTGACAGTCCTCACTTGATAACTAGTTTCAAATATCAACAACCTATATCAAATCAAAGTTTCTAGAGAGAAAATCGTTCTTACCGCTCAAAAATCAGATCGAAAGTCAAAAATTCTGTTGTAAGAGAGGCTAGCTTGGTATAATTTTGAGACAGAGAATTCAGATTCTGTAGATTTGCTGGAGATAGTTGAGAAATAGTTGTGCGGTAAGGACGCATAATCTGAATTAACTTGCAGTCTGCTCTATCAGAGGCAGATTGCAAAGATCTTGTGAAAGACCTTCAAGAAATTCAGAAAGACTCTATTCGGTGATGAAACTTAGGGTAAGTGGCCGCAGTTCTGAATTTTAATGTCCTTAGAGAATTTAATTAAAAACTTTCCCATTTTCGGGAATGACAATGTCTCGAAGTTAGTTTTATGAACTTTCCAAATCTTGAGGAAGTACTCTTAGTGGAGGGTATGCTCCTTTTTTCAATTGACACGGTGCTTCTGTAATCGCGAAATCAAGGCTCATAGGACTCTTTCGGAACGCATCTGCCGCACTCAAGGGGGCTTGTCTGGACTTCGTGATCATGGTTTAATGGTGCACTGCCTAATCAAAGTTCGACTATTGATGGTCAAAATAGCAATGACCTATAGTAATTTGTGCAATTTTGAATTTTTAAAAAAATCTTTACTCACTCTGAGCTGTTCTGAAATCAGCGAAATTCCATATGAATTCTCCTATGAAGAATCCCTCGGCTCTCAGTTGGTCAAATGCATCAAAATGCCGTGACATCGTCTCCATCTGATACTCTTCACTCCATACATATTCGGGTAACTGCATTTCAAATGGAAAATTATTACCCAGACTATATATAAATATTGCTGTCATCTACTTGTATGATTTAGCATACCTCGTGCAATCCAGGCATCGTATCAGCGCCATATTCGGACATCAAAACTGGTTTGTTGTATTTTTCGTGCCAAGCCTTTGCCTCTGCCATGACGCGTTTTGTTATCATGTCGAGCCGTCCAGTATTGGAGTACCAACCATTGTATCGATTGAAACTGATGATGTCCAGATATTGGCCTGCCTTGTCCTCCTATTGGATTACAGTAATAAGTTCGCGGGTTCAAATCAGTTCAACTTTTGTTGAATTAAATTAGTACGGAATCAACTCACAAGGACGTTCCGGGCTAGTGCAATGGTGATGGGCCTGGTGGGATCGAGCGTTTTCGTGTGGTGAGCCACTTGCTTGAAATACAGTCCGGCGTCGGGTAATTGAGTTCTGGGCTCATTTGCAATTGACCACATCACGACTGAAGGGCGATTCTTGTCCCGGCGAATAAGTTCTGACAAGGATTGCTTATGCCGTTTCAGTAAAGATTGCGAAAAATTTTCTGTGTCGACTGATGGACATTCGTCGATTATGAGAAAACCAAGCCTGAAACACAAATTCACACCTTTAATCTCTGATTTTCGCTATAACTAACAGATGTGAATGAGGGACTGTCTTGATTTCTCATAATTCCTCAACATTTTTAGCAGATTCTCGTCTTGGTACGGACCACTTGTTCCTCAATGGCAATCATTTTCCAGTGCTTTGTTCTGCAGTTTCCCAAAAATTCGTTTCTAGCCCCCATGTAGTGGAATTTGAACTTTCACGAAAATTCAAAACCGTGTTCACAGATTTTCAGCAACTTTTGGTCCAAAATGTCATTTGTTTTTCGGAATTTGTTTAGTATTTCTCGTAGATCTACTTACGTCGCACAAAGGAAAGACTGACTTTGAGTAACTCGGAGGGGTTCGATTCTGAATCTGGGAATGACGGATAAGGATCTAAGAATTTTCAAAATCTGTCCTTCGGTTTTGAAAGCTATACGAGAGAAGTATGCAATGGTCTGCAAATTTTCTCAAGGCCTTGGAGTTCCTCTACGAAAAAACATATCGCTCAGTACCTGTCAGCCATGTCCAGGACTTCGTCGCTGTAAGGATAATGGCTCGTTCTGTAACCATTGGCTCCGACCCACTTGAGTAATTCGTAATCTCTTGTAGTGGTGACCAAGTCCAAGCCGCGCCCTCTGATCGCTGAATCTTCGTGCCTGCCAAAACCGCGGAAATAGATTGGCCTCTCGTTTATCAAAAGTGATGTGTTTGTCCACCTCAAGGTACGGATACCTACGGGAAGTCTGTATATATCTGCTTCGGTCACATTTGGCACTGACACTGTCACCTGAAAATACATGTATTGAGAGTTGTAGAGAAGAGAACGAATACTTTCTTCAATTTGACTTCTATCGAGAGCATCGTCTATCATCATCAGAATCAATTTGGAAACTTTGACCTTTTTTCGTCACCGTTTCTGAACAGGTGAAACCAATGAGTCATGATTTTGTGTCATACCTCCAAAGTGTACATGTAACCAGGATCATTGCTCATAGATCGTGGCCACCAGAGACGAGGAGATGGAATTTTCACGAATCCAAGAGTCCCGGTTATGGGCTGATTACCGACATACTCATTTGCCGCGGTGAGGACTCTGACTTGGCATAGTGGCGTTTCTTTTTCGTTGAGCCCTCCAACAGTCACGTGGTACTCAATCACACCCATGTCGGCTATCACGGCCGTGTAAGTTGTGATATCTTCCACGAAAACCCTGGGCTTGGTATACAGCAGCACCGGCCTGTTTATTCAAAATTTCTAAATGTCATGAAAGTATTCGGGTTTTCGTGACTGGGAAGTATTGCAATAAATTACCTATGAATTCCTGCGTAGTTAAAGAAGTCGAAAGTGTAGGACTGCACTTTCACTGTGCCGTTGTCTGCCTCGACATCGTCTATCCTGCCTTGAGGTACGCTCGTTTTGACGAGCATATTGTCCACAGCGACGGTGATCCTATTTTTCTGTCCAAACAAGGCCAGATTCGACAACTCCGCTTCAAATGGCAGATGGCCAATCTCATGGTTGACCAAGACCTGACCGTTGAACCACTGCAATGATGAATGGCGTGAGAAAGAGTTTAGGTGAGATAATAAGTTGACGTTCAGAGGGTCGCTGGATTTTTGTGTGCTTACAACTTGAGCGAGGTAGTGCACCGATCCAAATCTGATAAAGACCCTCTTGTTCTTCCACGAGGCTGGCATGAAAAAGGTTTTCTCGTACCATACAGGTCCGAGGTGATCTCTGAGGGCTCTCGAAGTCGTGATGTCGTTGTAAGACGACGGCACTGGCATCTGCATCACTTTCGCTGTCTAAATAGGATGTATCAGTTCATCAAAGTGTTTTGACTGAGCAGTTCCAACGAGAAGATGATTGAAACTAATTTTTCCAACCCACCTTAGATAAGCCACTGGCGTACCATTCTTCTCTGTGACCCTTGAGCACATCATGACTCGGAGGCACTGCAAAATCCCAGAATCCATCGAGAGACTTGATCTGTAAGATGGTATAAGGTGGATAAGCTTTTCCATCAAAGCTGTTTTCCCGAGTGACCATTTGTGCATACTCTTTGTCATGATTATAACGGTAATTACAAAGTTAGTAGACGCTGCGATAAGATTATTTTCACATGGATAGTGAACATTTGAGTTGTAGTGATCATTTACGAAGATTATTGAAGTGGCTCAGGTTCACTCAAGTGATCAAAAAATGATTATCTCAACTTGCTTACAGAATCCCAGAAGAATCATCTATGTAGTATGTTTACTAAACCTGCTTCGAGAACAAACTTAGTTGAAAATTGTTCGATTGTTGATTAGATGGCAAGTTTCTGGTCTCTAGTGTCTTTGATGTTTAGGGTCTTCTGGGGTCGTTAGTTTTTTCGTTTGAGTCCTTTTACTACTATTTCTAACTAATTTTTACAATACGATCCCTGTTTTTGGAGGATTGTCTGTAATTTTTCACGCAGTATTTGACAGATGGTAGAAATTCGGATGAAATTAGCCTCACCTCTCGCGATTCACTTTCCCTAGGATAGAGCAGTCCGGGGAGAGAGCCCGGCGATGTGTCGGAAAAAGTAGTCGGCGAGAGGTCATCGGTCTCGGCTGGGGGAACCTCAGCCGTGACTTTTTCGGGTGCGGGAGTTGTAAAGTTTCTTACGTCGACCTCGCCCCCTTTTACGTGTATGGTCACCACGACCAAGAGGAAAAAGTGAGACCACATTCCTCTTGCGTTGCTCTGCAATCCAACGAAGAAGAGCGTTTGTTAATTCTAGTTTGGCCCAGTTTCTGAGCCTCTCATCAAATTTCCATCCAGACTTATTTCGTAATGTAATCTCTTTCGCTACTTTGCCTGGTAATTTTCTGTAATGCTTCTTCAATTGTATCTTCATAATTACGCAAAGGAGACTACTTTCATGATTTGATATGGCTGATTATCTCCACTGTGACTAATTTACCAAGAGATCCAAATGTTCTATCAACAATCAGTCAAAGGTTGAATTTCAAATGTTGAGTTGTGAAATCTCTATCAAAGAAAAGAGATCGGATTTCTCGAGTGATAAGCATGAACAAAATGCCAAATTAATGTGAGCCAAAAAAACTTCTTCCCCTACTGAAAATCCAAGCACGAGACTAATTGTAAGTATATAAGGTATCTCGGTGATGTAAAATTCTGGTGATATGCAGAATATTTCGATTAATAATGGTTGATGAAACTCAACTAATCTTCCGTAATTAAATGAATGAGTTCATCGAAGCACCATGTTTCGCTGGTGATAAGGGTTCGCTGAACTTTTTTTTATCGATTATGGTTACTCGACTACTCGTAGGAGCGTCTCACATTCCGATAAATACAAACAAACTTCCCGTTTTTCTTCATTTTGCATTAGACTTTATCAAGAATCAGCAAGTAATGTCAAGGGAACATCGGGATTCAAATATCGACTTGCAGTCATAATTTTGTCAACTAGAGCCTATTTGCATTTCCAAGAGCCTATGAACTATACTCCTGAAATGCAAAATTTTACTGTATCCTAGTTATTGGATATCGATCGCATCAGATCCATTAACTAAGGGATCATGCAGAAAGGACGTCCGCGGTTTTTTTCCAAGATTTTGGAACCCTCCCCCTCTTGTCACACGTGGTCCCATTTCGTGGATATACCCTCCCCCCTCATAAGGACGTCTAAAATTTTCAAATTCTGTAAGATCCCTAATCAACCCGGCTGATAGTTATAAATTCATCATTCCGCCTCATTTATGGTGTGGTACTATTGTTTCCGGGCAATGTTCTCGGATTTCCATGGAATTCTGTCTGCACAAACAATAAGTGACAAGTCTCGTATTAAGTATTTGTTTTGTCACTCATCGTCTCGAAGTTCCGGTCTGGTATATATTTATCTTGCAATCATCTGACACAATGTGCGGACTCGCATGTTGATTTCATTTTTCACCTTCCAATAGAAAAACTAGCCTGATCCCGAGAGACTAAGTTGTTCAAAAATACGTTAGTTACCATTCCCGCCCAATTATCGAGATCCAATCATTATCTGCTCATGTAATAAGGTTAGTGTGCCTAATATGTCCCCACTACTTTTGTTTTGCTCGTAGTTTTGGCTCATCTGAATATTATTTAACGTACCTTAGCTCGTTTCAAAAATAATTTTAAGACCTTCAAAATGAGCTTGATTACCTTCGATTTTGAGGAATTGGAGCCGAGCTATCTCGATTTTTGCAGCAAAAGATTTTTTGCGAGTTTTTGACAATGTGTTCCTAATATGCCTCCATAGTCATTTCGCGATTCTGAAGCTCTGGAGAAGCGATATTGGTTCCGGAGCATGAGAGTAATGTGTAGAATGAATGAATCGTCATCATTTGAGGTGTTATCGATGATTTAGAGTGCACATAACCTCAAAATTAACATGAAAATCGATTTTTAGCATACTTTGCGAGATCTGGTTTGTTTTGAAGGCCCTACCCAGCTGGATCTCCCTAAATACACATGAAAATAATTTTATCTCAACAAACAAGTGCTAAAAGTAATTGCGGCATTGCGCAAAGCTCTCTACATGTGGAAAAAGGGGTGGGGGCATATTAGGAACACTGCACTTTTTCTAGTAATGTGAGTGTAGAATCAGCTAGAAATCGAGTTTTGCAATTTTGTAAAAAGCATCTTAAAGTTGAAACAAAAACAAAAAAAAATGAGTTAAGATACGTTGAGATTGGTTAAACCAGTTTTGTTTGGCATAGCTTTCAGTAACTAACAAAAAATAAAACGAAAGGACCAAAAACGACTTTTTTCGTTTTAAGAAACGCGCGTGTCATTTAGGATCGGTCGAAAACGTTTATTTTCTCATATTTTAACGTAACAAACTTGGAAAAAATGCGCGGCAAGGTCTGCGGGTTCGTACATTCGAGAACTTGAGTGGGGGCATATTAGGGAATGGGGACATATTAGGCACACTTACCTTATTTTTGGCAATGATGGAGTATGCATTGCTAAGAGCAATGTGGAATAAAACCAGATAAAATGGTTACCCAACACTCCTCCAACAAATTTGTTGAATAAGTAAGAAATGTATGGTTTTTTAGAACTGTTCCGAATTTTTTCCCTTCACGACCTTGCCAACGAATGATACAGAACTCGCCGAGGTTTCAAGTTACAAATTGAATAAAATCCCGAATGAATTTTTAGCAAACTTACATTTGATATCTCATAACAAACGTTCTGCTTGTGCATGCTTCCTGATTGTTCTTATTAGCCCGCAGTTGATATATTCTATGGGTGACCTTTAACCTTTTCATCATAGGGTGTTTATTTGGAGTGATGTATGGTGAGCCACAAGTTTTGACTCACCAAGGCTTGCCGAAAAAGTATGTATAAGAACTCGGAGCTCATATGAAAATCTTGAAAACTTGCTCCAATATGAAATGATAACAAAATGAGAGGGAGTCATTGCTCCGCGAATATCGTTCCCATGGGACAAAATTCCTCGACTATTCTTTTCCTCGAGTATTCTCCCTCTCCTAGACAAATTGCCCCGAGTATTATTTTTCCCGGGCAAATTTTTTATGGCATTTTATGGTATTTTTTCATGGCTAGTTATGGTTACTTATGAAATAAAATTCTAAGAATTGATTAAGGTAATCACGAAAGATACGGGCAACGGGGTAAATTTCTCTGAACTGTAAAATCAGTTCGTTACCATTCGCAATCGATTGACGAATAGTCTCTCGGATGCATAGCCGGCTGGAGACAGCGGTGAATCGATGTCACCTCAGTATTTCCAACTTCCTCGAAGAACTAAAGAACGATCAATTAGATACAGAGGTTAGGCTGGAGCAGCTGGGCCTTGAACAAAGTCCGAAACTCAGGAAAACTACTTTGATCGGTGGCTAGACAACAACAGGATGAGCATATATTCAAAAACGTATCTGTCTATGAGACATACTCCCGAAACGTAGGAATGATGCGGTACTTGAAACTATTGTTCATGATTTGCCCTTCTGAAGCAGAATTCTACATTAGAAAACCGCTCATATTTCGGAAAACTAGTCACAATCTCAGTTCATAGATTTCGGACCAAAATAAATATAGTGCAAACTACGATTAATTTAGAAACAAAGCAAAAACTGAATCCAGATAAGTAGCGGATCATGTAAACATCCCCTTCTCTTCTCAGCAACTTCATAACTCGAGATGTTGGAAGAATTTACTCGGGGAACTATGGTTGCGAGTAATGTAACACCCCAGGAATTTCTGTCTCCGGGGGATTTTCAGCCGGAGGGCTTACTCGATGAGAAAAATTAGCCGGGGAATTACTTTCGAGGATTTATAGCTGGGGGATCATGACCCCGATCCACAAAACCGTAACGCTGAGGCCCATGTGGCAATTCGATACTTTGAGTATACTCGGAAAAGATCCTAGGAAATTCCCAAAAACTTTTCCCAAAGTCTCCTGGGAACTCCCGGCGCTTGTCAAATATCAATCCCGTTACATCTTCCACGGAGATAAGGCTACCCGAATGTTGAACAAATAACTGGTATGAGGATGTTCGGAATCACGCGAATAGACCCCGTGCAAATTAATCGGACCTCTCCGTCTAGATCAAAGTTGGACATGCAATACACGGGTTGCCGGAAGGGAGAAAGTAACCGATGAAAATGACACCAAAAACTGTCAATGGGATCTTGTTCTATGAGTTGAACAGATCAAAATCCCGTGTTGCACTAAATCCTAGCTGCTCGTGTGTTCGATTGGCGTGATATTGAATATTTCAATGAGAAATCCTATGTATTTCACATATGAATGTAACTCACAATCAATGTTTCCCTCGATCAGCATGCTGTATCGACCCACGCCACTCTTTTTCAACGTATTTTGGCTCATTTTTGGTAGATGTTGACAAGAGCTCAAAGATGAACTAGATTATGTTTAGTTGTAGTCGAAGTGAGCTGAGATTTGCCATGCTCAAGAAGCAGAGATCTCATTCTTTCGAAAACGCAGGATTCTTCCTCTCAAAAGATCGTGACTTCTCGAGCTCCTAACTCCGACAGATCTCAATATTTTTCGACGCACCTTGGCTCATTATCAAGTTCATCGCGAGAACTATGGAACAAGTTCAAGTGTGTTGTATTTTCATGGATATGCTCTATGTACAAGGGGAAATTTTCTGGTTTTACAATGGGCCGAATCTCATTTTTCGAGAACAAATCGAGGCTTCTCGAGCTTCCAGTTCAGATGCAACTCCATATTTCTCCACTCAGCTGAGCTCATTCGAAAGTATTCTAGTAATGAGCTTCAAAATAGGATGAGTTGTGCTACGAAATATGAAGAAACACCTGAATTAGGAGCTCGAAAAACCTCGATTTGTGCTCCAAAAATGAGATCCGGCCCATTGTCAAACCATACAACACACTTGAACTTGTTCCATAGTTCTCGCGATGAACTTGATAATGAGCCAATGTGCGTCGAAAAATATTGAGATCTGTCGGAGTTAGGAGCTCGAGAAGTCACGATCTTTTGAAAAGAAGAATCCTGCGTTTTCGAAAGAATGAGATCTCTGCTTCTTGAGCATGGCAAATCTCAGCTCACTTCGACTACAACTAAACATAATCTAGTTCATCTTTGAGCTCTTGTCAACATCTACCAAAAATGAGCCCAGATACGTTGAAAAAGAGTGGAGTGGGTCGATACAGCATGTTGTTCGAGGGAAACATTGATGGTGAGATACATTCATATGTGAAATACATAGGATCTCCCATTGAAATATTCAATATCACGCCAATCGAACACACGAGCAGCTAGGATTTAGTGCTACACGGGATTTTGATCTGTTCAACTCATAGAACAAGATCCCATTGACAGTTTTTGGTGACATTTTCATTGGTTACTTTTTCCCTTCCGGCAACCCGTAAATACACGCATATCGTCAGCTCATTCTCAATTTCTCACAAAAATATGGCAAAGGCTCTCTGGGACTGTGCCCATTCATTGCGGGGATACTCACGAAATGCCACGGATATTTATGAGAACAGTTTCCTGGAATTGGCAGCCAAAGGGGCATTCTGAAAGCTACTTTGTAAAATCATAGAGGCTCTTCGAAAACGTGTTGAAAACTTTTTTGAGAGTCTTTGTTGTTGCATTACCCCGAAAGCTTTCAGAGAGGCCGATCCTTGCGAATTCAGACGATGTAACACGATTGAACCTTCATGATTTTTGAAAATAATTATGAAAATAGCACAGAATATTCTACAGAAAATGAGCTGTGCATTTAGGCCGAGATATAGGTGGCAAACATGCAAATGCGAGAATGACAAGTTCTCAAAACATATTGCTGCCAAATTTTATCCATGAAGTCATTTTTTGCGTACACTATAAGTGAGTAACATGAGATCGAAATACTGTGGTCCCTAGAGGGATTATGATATTCATCGAGACAATTAGAGCTTGGGTCATCGTCCAGTATACAGGCGGGATAACCGATAGCACGTGGTTATCCATGCCATGAATTCAAAATTGCATTCTCAATACAAGTTTCGGTCACCATGGGGGCAAGAATGAACTAGAAAATTAATTTTTGGAGTCATACAAGGCTTGCCTTCTATGTACAGAAGAAAATTGTAAGAAAAAATTGCCGAACCTTGATAACGAAGTGGACAGACTCGTGTGATATCGAGCTGTCGTAGGAACTATTCAATTTGTTTAATTGGAAGATAAAAAGCTACATCGCTAGAGAGATTAGAGGGAGCGTATCTGCGGCAATTTACTCACGTCTGTCCTGAACGACGACTCGCTCGAAACTGCGGCAACTCGGCGACTCGCGCAAAGCTTAAAACTCGCTGGCGATAAACATCTCTTGCGATTCCTTTCTTCTCCTCGGAGTCATAATACAAATCAGCTGGCAATCAGCAATGCGCATTCGAGACCGGGCGTCGATTAAGGGAATATCAGGACTGAGCACAACACCTCCGAGGCTGATATTGATTGACGGATCAACAAGAGATAATTTTAATATTCAGGAATGGCAACGAAGTATCTCTGTCGAACCGATGCGCATCAAATCAAAACACAACGACATCATCGAGTGTCTCGTGAATGCGAGGATTTGCATGAAAGTGAAACATCGTGTCTAGAATGTATTCGAGCTTGATGGAGGGAAATTCTACTCGCGCTTTATACTTCAACTGTCACGACTTTGTGCGCTAGCGGGACTCTATTATCTTTTGCTGGATCTTACCGCTACATTTTGAGACCTCGCCTCGCCAATGAAGCATTTAACGATTGCCAGATCGTATGTAAAGCACGCATTGACGAATCTTGAAATAAAAATTGAAATTTCATCTTGTAGAAATTATTAGAGCATCTCAGTTACAAAGACAACTTCCGCGTCTTTTTACTCGAGATCAACTCAAATTTCAAACTGAGTAGATATTGTGTAATATCGACTTCTTTCGATACATTTATGAGTTTATGTCTGTGCCAATTTCCAATGAAGTAGTAATAACGGGGGATCTTTTGTGCTCTCTATTTGGACATTCAAGATGATACCTTATTCATCATCCCATAGAATCGTACGGCCCAGTCGATTAGAATGTTAGAGATTGTCCCAAAATATATAGAAGAATGGCACGAACGGACAGAATTGAATTAAAATGAACTCATCGGTGCTCAAGATATTTACTTTTGGTCGTTAATTTCAACACGAATGAGCTCGTATTTACTCAGGAGATCGCAGACACGGCGACGCACTCAAATGTACCGTGTGGGGTCCGTCATGGCGGGAATGTCTCCGGGTCATCTTTTGAATGCATCAATTTAAAATTTGCAAGAGCATTGATCTCCATCGCGGGCCATATGCGAGGGGCCATGAGCTACCACAAAGTCTCGTGCGAAATTATTCTTTTGCCAACTCGCGAGTCATCAATTGTGAGTATTGACGGAAGTTTCTTCTCATTGAACACTTTGGATCTGGATCTCAATTATTGATCAAGTGGCAGTGGTCATCCACGGCTGTCACTATTTTTGTCTCAGATAAGTAATTCCTTATCGTAGCTGAATACGAGTGTTGTTACTCTTACGAGAGTGTCAACAGCTGCAAATCAACCAAGCAATCACTGCGCTCTCCAAGATTAGACGACCGAGATCATCCATATCAAAAAGTATGTCAATATCGATCTAAATCAAATCACCGATTATCGAATTATCCCCAATTTTCAGATTCCCATTACAACACTCCTCCCAAACTCATTTTTTGCAAAGAATATGCCCTCTAAAAGGTTAATTTTCAAAATAAACGTTGCCAAAACAAGTATTCAAGAATATGTGTTAATCTCAATAGTCACATACTTTGCTGCGGCGGCTTCTTCAGTACACGCGTGCCACTTAGCTCAGGCCCTGACGAGTAGGCCTCATTCACCATTCGAGAAATCGTTCATACTCTGCTATGTGATTTCTATTTTTGCATTTTACAATCCGAATTCCTGTGAACGATGGCTGAGGCACAACTATTTATCCAAGTAATTCAAGCTCAATATCACACTTGTCCATGCATGTCAATTGATGTCTGAAGTGCTTCAGTGCGAAGATAAACAACATCTCTGAAACAAGACACAAGAAATTTCAAATAAAAGTTGAAGGAAACTAACTTCTGGTCAACATAACGAGGAGGACCGAATTTACAATAGTGTATCCGGATGAGTACGATTAATGTGTTGGGAAAAATGACGTCCTGCATCCTTATATACGATTACTTGAACACTCGACCACTTTGAGCCATCATGAGCTCCAAAAATTTCACTCGAACTCGTTGAAATGCGCCATGTAACCATATCCAAACACATCGCTCAAATTTCGTCCAAAGTTTTTATTGGGATGTACAACTTCTGGGAACATTTTTTTGAGAAATTTGGTTCGGGAAGGTCGAAATTTAGAACCATCCTAGAAACAACAGGATATGGCAGGAATCAATTGGAAAATTAGTGACTTTCAACGTCAGAGATGCAAATTTTAAAGTTGTACGCAGGTATTTTTTACAGATCCATCAAATACTGTGGGGCTAGATACAATTTTTTCGGGTCAAAAACCTGAATTTTCTCGCTTAAATGCCTCAGAACTCGGAAAATATCAACCATTCCGAAAAATCATAAGATAAATTTTTCGATCTGATTGAAAAATTACATTGAATCAGTAAATAAAAAAACATACATCAGTGATTCCGCCGAAGGTGGGATTTTCCGTGTTCCAAGTCCCTCGAAGGTTCTGAGGGTTGAGATGTGCATCGTAGCAATTTGCTGCGGTGTATTTTATTGGTGCGCAAATAAGGTAATAGCTCTTGAGACAATTCTAACGTCTCTGTATTTTGTAGTGCTTGATAAAGAGTCGAAATGTCCATTCCGTCCCCTGTAGGAAACCCAACTTGGACTTTCGAATTCATCTGACCACTTTAGGAAGAAATTCTTTAAGTCAGTAAAAAATCGTACTGAATCACACCAAACCCTCTAACCTTGTAATGTTAATTTTCAGGCGATTATAGTGATTTTAAGGATTCCTTCTCACAGTGACGCATATCCAGAGTCAAAAATCCCTATATGTAGCTTTGCTTTTCAATTTGTAATTCTAAAAATAACATCATCAACCATTTTGCAAATTCAAATGATACCCTCAGCTCGAGCACGGCCATCCGACATTTTGAAGACGGGTTTGCATCAAAACTGCTTGCACGGCACTAATTAGCTCAGCAAAGTACCCAATTGTCTATCAAGCCTTTCTTTCTTGGTTATAACCATTGAGGTTGATTTCTAGATACCCATATACACCTCATCCATGTGCAACAGTAGCCGAAAACTCGAATCCCCACCCAAGTGCACCACATAAACGTTTTTTCAGAATGGCGTACAAAATTGTCGGTCAATTTCGTCTCCATGTTGTGCTCCTCCCCAACGCGGTATATGGCTTTGTGGAACACATTTTCTCGGAGTGTTTGTTTGCATTAGAGCAAATCTATGCGGAAAAGAGTCCACGTTTAGTTGGCGAGCCGTGGGAATATTTCTAAGGCGAAATGTCAAGTCCGTCCCCGTTAATTCCGTCCTCCTCCTCTGCGGACCCTTAAACTCGAAATATCTTTGTCCGGCTTCAATTTTGAGCTACGTGGCTCTAGGTACTTTCTTTTTGTGCCAAAACAAGTGGAAACCAACTGCAACGACCCAACGAAATTTGTCTGGGGCTGAAATAATTTTTTGACCCAAATCACTCCTCGTGACGATTTTGGCCCCAGAAAACCCCACTTTCGGCGGAATCACCCATATCTTAAGAACGGCATGATGATGATATTTCAAATGTTACACACAGACTAACAAGGGGAGTTCGGAGGGTCCAGGTCACCAAATCTCACAAAACTTTTTTGACAATCTCCTACCACCTAAAATATGAAGAATCCCGAGTAACTCCGTCAAATGGGCCTCCTGTCCAAGGATACAGCCACTGAGATTAGCATTACCTATATAGGCTCATGTTAAAAAGTGATGTATATAGATATACTGGCAATGCTAACGTTTTTGCTTGTGGCTTTGAATAGACGGCCCATTTGACGGAGTTACAGTGGATTTCTTATATTCTAAGTGATACGAGACTGTGAAAAAAGTTTGGTGAGATTTGGTGATCCAGACCTTCCGGACTGCCCTTGTCAGTGTTCAGATTCACTGGATGGGTAATTTTCTCGAATTTTGTCCAAAACTCCGCAGTCAGAACGAGAGTGGACCGTTCTTAGCTCTTCCAACACAAAGTCACTTCGACACAAGAGACCATTCTCTGTAACTGAAAAACCATTTATACATGCAGATCCAATGGTTTCCGCATGACAGACCGTACCTCAACGGCTGCTTAAAATCAGGTTGAAAGTGATCGTTATTCATCCATCATTCTGAAATTCTGAGACATTCTCCTTCAAGATGATTTGTAACTTTTCCCATCACTATGTAGCAGTTATTGTGAAATAGTTAGAGTCCCGTAATGAACTCAGTACAATCGATACCGATTCGAAGATTTCGAGGGAATTATTAATTCAATCACCGGGGAAGAGGGGGTGGAGGATAATCTGGCCCATATGAAATCTCTAATGTATATTATAATACTGACGTATGATGCGGGATGGTATATGGCGAGATATGGAAAAGAAAAGTGCACGGCTCACAAACGGCAAAGAGTACATAACGATCTCCTCGGATTGTAAAAATTGAAATCCAAGGGAAAATTCTCGAGTCTCGTTGGTGACGCGAAGCAGAGAAGAAAATCGAGAGCCCGTGGGTCCGCGTACTATGCAATTGCCTCATTACGTCGCTGCAGCATCAGGTACATCCACATTGTCTCTAACGGTCTCATCTCGGCGCTCGCATCATCGCATCACTACATAATCTTAATCGCAAATTTTTCCGCACACATTCTCCTTTTCCATCCGCTAATTGATACCTCTTGGGTCTTTAAATATTGATCGCGCTGTGGTAGATAAGTTATCCGCGACTGTGTCATCGTTGGCAAGAATCACTCGTTGGCTTTAGCACTCGCGCACAACTCGATAGATCACACTCGCATTGTTGATCATCATAAGGATGAATTTTAAATCTGCATTCAGTGGCTCAAGGCAACACTACGGCTCTGTTGAATGCATCGTCGCGATACTCGCTATGGAAAAATTCTCGACTTCATGAATGAAAGATCAGCAGCCTTGCGTGGCGGCAGACGAGTCTTCTCGTTCAATCTTCGACTGACAGTAAGAACTTCATCCGGGTTCTTGTCACATTGGTAGAACGACTACCAAACCATTACGGCATGTTCCCGCTGTTGTGATCGGCTCAGTGTGCAATCGGAGCTCCCAGAGGTAATACCGCGGTATTTTACATTTCAGCTCTGTGAGTTGACCGTCACCCAAAATCTAAAAGTGCATATAGCTATTTGACCAGGCACGATCTTGACCCTCAACCTATGAGGATCCATACGAATTCGTAGGTTCCATCAATTTCCACATGCAGCAAATAATCGGCCCGAGTAAAAAGGAATAGTCAGCATACCAAGATGCCCCATACTGGAGGGATTCCCCTTCTTGCATGGCCCGATGCAAATTGATCTTTCATCTGGGAAATCAGTACAGCTCATGTTCACAACCTCAGAGTTTTCCCATTCAGTATGATCCATACAGTGGTTGACCCTTCAATTTCGATTAAAGTTTCAATCGTGGTATTGATCATATCGAATCGAAATCTCACGAATATGATGATAAAGGTATTAGAACTCAACGGTCTACATTCAACACTCCTCATTTTAGGAATTTTGGGGAAGTGAGTCAGTCTCTGGAATTGAAAGTGTTGTGGACTTTAACATTCCTAGTACCACTGAATCGGTACCCCTTCGGAATTTATTTAGGAGAGAGTGGGGCGAATTTGGACGGGGGCAAAATTGGATAAGTGGAATAGCTAGGTCAGGTTAGATTCTAGGCTTATGCTGCGTACATAAATTTTCAACAGCATCACAGACAATGGTTTTCATGTCGATAAGACCTCCGGAAACCATACTCGAAGCCTGTACTGACGTATGGGTACTTTTTGAGGGCCTCACGCGGTTAATTCCGCGAATGCAAGAGTTTACGCCTCTCCTGCAAAACTGGACGAGCTTGATCGTCGTCCGGGGGTTAGAAACTTGATTACAATACGGAGATTTTGAGCCATTGTGGACCAAAATCGGTTCACTTGAACCCAAATAATCGTAATTCAAAATTAAAAAAAAAAGAAAACACGCCTGAGGGCATCTTTTGACGAATTGGTGGGGGCGAATTTGGGAAAGGCTGAATCCTATGTTTTAAATCGGCCGACCAGGTCCGTGCTTTTGCGAGGAAATACGCGAGTATGCATAGGAACGAACTCGTAGCGCTGCGCGTGAGGAGTGCGAATGAGTTGGGTGATTGAAAATGAGCGAGAATTTGAAGTTACTATTTAAAAAATCTGATTTATAGCTCATATTAAAGGTGAGAATTCGCTTCTTACGTGTTTGAGGTGAATGCTCACTTTATGCATTCTCGCTCTCGCATTCACTTACTCAAGCTTCTTTCCCACACGTCATCATTGTCGGTGCCGATCATCTCAGTATCGATTTTGTAGGGGCGAGTATAAGCTCAGAATCACGAAAAAACAGTCGGTTTTTTGGCGCTGCAAGTCGATCGTTGACTGCTGAAGACAGTACCGCATGGACGAAGCGCCTATTTCTTGCGATTATGGCGAAAAATCACATAAAAATGTCTTGCTCGCTGTTGCTGTGTGTTTTGGTGAGCATATACAACGCAATTAAATGAGGAATATTGCCGTATGACCTGAGCATAACAGTCCGTCCAAATTTTCCCCCAAAACTTGTCAAAAGCGCGGGGCGAATTTGGGCGGATTTTTATTCTTGTTAAACTTTGAAGAAAGTATGGAAGTGGTGACCTAGGGTCCGAATATTTTTTTATGATCTATCTAATAGTGCCTTCAAAGTTCCGTAGCTGGCCTAGTCCCAAGTATTGCCATCAGATAGTCCCACTGCGAAATCCGTTCAATCTCGCCCCACTCGCTCCCCTAATCGTAATGATTGAAAGAAAAAGGCGATAGCACAAGTAGACTGTATAGCATGATACATGTTCAGTGCAGGCTCAAGAGCTGACTGTAATGCAATTGCACCATCTGCTGAGAGTAATCTATATCGTCACATTCTCTGCAAGGAATGTCTCAGAATATTGATGTGTTTGTAATCGTTTTGCCCGGAAGCACTCATTGTCTTCTACCTTATGTTGTAGTCTTATCGGCGCACATTTTGCATTCATTGATAGGTTTGTATCGAAACTGTTCTGGTTCCTGTTCTTTATCATTGTGAGATAAGCGTACCTGTTTAGGCTTCCCCAAATTTGTAGCTATCAATTTGACACAATCCTGTATTTTTCAATGTGATTTTGATTTAAAATACGATCATCCAAGGCCTTCATTCTGAGCCGAAGTACATCCAACGAATTAGGGAGAAAGAGATATCTCAGTGACTATGCGAGAGGGTTGTACACATCAACACCTGTTCCAAAGAATAGTGTGCATCCTTCTGTTTCCAAAAATTCTTAACTCGGCTCTCAAACGTCCAAATCTGTCCGGGGCGGGTTTTGAAATAAGGACGTGTCAGTCAGGGGCGAACAATAATCGACAGGTTAGAGTATTTACGCATAATTATAATTGTCAGCCCTAAATAAAATGCTCTGACGGTGGAGTGACGTTGAAAAAACCAGCCGAGGTACGTTGATGTTGATTCAGACAAATTTTTGTGGTGAGTGACTTGGAGGCACAAAATTCTGGCGGAAATGGAAGTGAGCGGCTGGAAGTGTCATAGCAAATTCGTATGACTTAGCCCCTGTCAAAATTATTGAAAGTATTGCGTGACAATATCGTCTGGATGTACACGAGATCCAACGGGAAGTTGACTCGCTAAACTCTAGAGGTTCCAGAGGTGGACTTTGATGGAGAAGAAATCCAGTGTATACTAATTGGCGATTACTTTGGCATCTGCTGCAAATCACTTTGTTTATCGGACTCATCAATTTCTCACAGACTCCCGCGAGTGAACGCACGTTCTATTGAAGTTGACAGAGCGAGCGCTTGAAAATGCATCATATCATTGCATTGAATGAAATATGCCAGTAATTCGCATTTTAATGACCCCTCAAGGAGTTTGTGAAAAACATCGTTGAGTCATGCGTGAGAATGTCTCAGTGTCGTCGATTAACTCCTGAGTTCATTCACGATCGAGATTTCTACCTGATCTCACAAATTGACGACAGGTCGAATGACTAGCTCTCAAACTCACCTGGTTCGGTGGCGGATGAATTAGTTGCTCAGCTCGTCAACAATCCCCCTTCAGCATGTTGTCGTTGACTGCAAAATGATTGAGGTCGTCCCGTGACCCGTGCTCACGAGCAGTAGCAGAAGCGACGGTATAAACCAAATCCGCTCACTTGTCTTGAGCCACTGTATCGTTTGCCATCGTAATTCTGCACATGTTCATATACTTCCTTTGATAAACAGAGAGACTGGCTCAGCACGTGGGTGACCTACTCGCTTCTAAACTCCATTGCCGATCGCTATTCTTTTGGTCATATGGGTAAACACCACGCAAGACCCAAACGTACCACTGCAGCACATGCAGAACCTCGAGTTGATAGAAGAACCTCATGCCACCCGGCGACGTCTCGCATGTCTGATCAGACGCGAGGATGGCCCTATGGATCGTCACGAGATCTCCGAACGACTTCTTGATACTCGATTATGTAGTTAATGTAGCAGAGCATCATCGCATGTGGCACAGCGGAGAAAGAGATCAAACGATGATGACGATGACGAGATCTCGTGATGATGCGACGATCGAGTTCGGTTGGGAGGAAGCCCCTACCTAGAGTCTAGCATGTCGACTGCACACGGAGAGGACCCTTGCCGTTGCTTGCTTGTTCCGGTGAGAGCCGGTGTCTCGTAGCTGTACAAGTACACCAGGAGGGCTATTCACCACATCTCGCGCTTCCCACGCAGGCACGTTTCCTACGTAACTTATGGAGAAAAATAATAACAAACAAACCTGACCCTAAAATTCATCTGCCTGTAACATTCCCCGCTTGTTTGCTCAATAATTTTATCGAATTTAGTGAAAAGTCAGGTTCGTGGTGTTCGCATGGATTTAGAAAATTCTGTATGCGGAAAATAATAATAATGGAACTTGACTTGTAACTTTGTTGCAGAGATTGCGTCCTCAAAACCGAGACGAGATACGAGTGTTCTTTGTGTGAAGCAGTTTTTATGTGATTATTCATGAATTTCAGGATGCTGCAGCTGCTGTATTTCTCGAATTCATATCAGAGATGAAATTTGATAGTTGTATGCAAGGGTGTTGAGTTCTAAGATAGCGTGTTTTTCAACCAATGTTTGTATCCAAGTTTGAAATTGAATGCAGTGATTGATAGCTTCACTCTTATAAGTATACTTGTTCAAGAAATAGTTCACCGCAACCTTTCGACGTTGATTCGGTTTATCTGCGGGTCATACTTCGGGTCACATATTTTTGAGCTCAAAAAGGAGATGACCCTCGTGTGATGGTGATTTTCATCTCTCCACAGGTCAATTAAATCACCGATGAGAGATTTAGGTGTAGTTTCCCATAAAACGTGAGACTATGAAATTCTGCACTCAATTTTGAACTCGAATACAAACATTAATTGAAAAACAAACTATCAACAAGAGCTTAACATCTACTCATAAATGCTACTATTAATTTCTCTCATCTCAGATATGAAACCAAAGAAAAACATCAGCTGTAGAACCCTGAAACGAATGAACGACCACGGCAAAGAATGTGTTACGGACAGCACTTTGGTTTCATCTCGACCTTTTGCGATGTAACCTCGTGCAACAAAATTTTTTAGCCGAATTTCATTTCTCCTCGTTAGACCGTGTCGAGCAGTAACGCGAGCTCATTTTTTGTCGCATACAAAATTTTCACTACCTATGTGTGCACCACGAACTCGACTTTTTACTCACCGCGATATAATTATTGAGCAAAAGCTGTCCAAGTAATGTTTCAAGCAGACGAATTTCGGGGTTGGGTTTGTTTATTACCATTTTTTTTACGTAAGTAACGTAGGAAACGTGCGTACGTGGGGAGCGTAAGATGTGGTGAATAACCCTCCAGCGATAATGAATTGGCTCCAATGCTATGTGCGGACTTTGTTCAACATGAGGGAAACTTATGGATCAAGAACGTTTCGCTCATCTAGAAAAGTCCTTTGTCAGAGGCTCGAAACTCTTGCTGTAAAGAACTATTTGGGGGATTTTTGAAAGTTCCCAATTTCACAGGTGCTTTTACAAAAATAGTGACCGATTAGGACTCGTCAGGGTTGACTAGCTCTGCTCCTTGTGTTCTCCACGACCTCGATACTCTTTGTTGACCCCACATTTGATGCTTATAGCTGTTGATTTACAGCTATAAACATACTAGCATATGAACTGATTATTGCATAACAAAATTGAACAGTACAACCAATATACCAAACTTTTTACATAATCAGCGGGTTTATTTCTCGTTCAAGATACGTCGAGTGTTGGTTCTGATGCTCGGTATTAACCAGGGTTATAACTTGTATTTGTGGTTATTTGGGACAGATCCGGCGAGAAAACCGGACTGGCAACCTAGTTGATCTCTTTGAACGGTGATAGAACCGATGCGATAGACGGTTATTGCATGGAGATTTCGCTATTGTAGTCAACATTTGCCCAACTCCTTCCTATGCATCCGTTTTTGGGGTTTGACTACCTTCCTAGGTTTTAGGGTAGATTTTTCCTCCGACAGAATTTTTGGTAGGAGCATGTGGGAATTTAAGGGTTTGATCGCCTTCCTAGGTTTTGAAATTGATTCGTTTCCCCGACAAAATATCTGTCCCGAATATCCCCGAATTCGCGGGTTTGATCGGTTCGATTCATTACACCTAACAGGATTTCAAATCCCTGCTGAATTTTGAAATCTGTCGAAGTTCCTAACTCGAGTAACTCCTTCTGACTAGAAAAAAATCACAAACCCCAACGAGTAATTTGAGAGAGATTTTCTTAATAGATATTTTCCCTTCCTCTAACCTAAAAATGCAACGTTCAAAATCAATTTTAGGATTCTCGTAATGGAAGAATACATCCGCACTTTGCTGGCACGCCCATTTCGGGCACTCGACTGGAAGACATGGTTGTCCTAGTCCCCGAAATGGGCTAACGCGCTCGAAATATACTATTGATCATCAAGTTGAATCCCAAAATCCCAACACTTCATCGTTTCATGTTGTTATAACGTATTCAACTTTTAGTTTGATAAAAAATCATCAGAGACTTGAAATCAACGTTACAGGACTAGTGAGGTAGATCATCAGTTAAATATTCAGTGTGAAATATTCAAGGAAAGTAGAACAGTTATGATACGAATCTAAGTACTCTTTCCGCTCAGAATCAATTCAATTCTGAGTGAAGTACTACGGTAGTTGGTCGCCAACAATCGAATCAATCCGAACCTCCAAGATTGCAGTATGATACGGCTTATACATTCCGGACTTTCAATTCAAGCATTCTTATTCACCCGCCAGATACAATCATTGCGAAATAATTGCCCCTAAGATTCAACTGTTACTTTTTCCTGAACATAAGCCCTATGTGTTACTCTTCGTACGAGGTGTCATATGCACTGAGGATACCGTCAAATTGAGTAACTTTGGTACAGTAGGTGCAACTTTGATACACCCCTGAAAAATGACTCTCACAGCTGCGTTCGGCAAGATAAATAGTTCTATTGCTCTGAAACCTATTCTCCCCTCTTGGCACACGCATAAACAATGTGTTGCGCCACTGTAGATCTCAGGTGGATGGTTGTAGTTGTTTATTGAAGCTTTTCGGAAAAGGCTGATTTAGCACCGATACGCGAGTGGTCCAGTTAGTGTACCTGGCAAGAAGTGTTCCGGAACGAACTACGGGTGAATAAAAACGGTACATTTCCATCACATGTATCACCATATTGAAGGAACCATCGTTACATTAGATCAGCATTTGAAATTTTAATTAATGAAAAACAGAAAAAAACCATAAAAAATCGTACCAAAGTTACCCTTGGTGATACTCTAGGTAAGAAGCATGAGGATAGGGTAACTTCAGAACACCTTCCTATGACTGCTTCTTTTCAACTGATCTTGAGTCGAGATATGGTCCATGAGGGTTTAAAACGTCTTAACGCGAAGCCGAGGCATTGATATCACACTGTCATGGGCATTCCACTTCTCTGCCGAGTGCTGTATACTAGTTTTTCTCCTCTCGGCCCGAAAGCACGTCTGAATTGTATTAATCAGTACAAAAATACGCGTTTAACCTCACTTTTTCAAATGCTCGAACGAAATTTTGAAGGGGTGGCAGTAAAGCAGACGACCTTACAGCTTTTACTCACTGCGACTTGTGATGTGATATGCTCGTCCGCCCGACTTTTGCTGGTCGGGGCGGACACAAGGAGAAAAATAACAAAGTGAAATGTATTGCGAAGGATTTGAATGGATGCTAAATGCTATTATCATGATCAGCATGGGTCTTGTTACAGATGAGTTGTATTTGCGTTTCTTGGCTTGCCATAGCCCATAACTCTCGTCACTGCGTAATTATATCATTCGTGTCGTGGAGCATGAGAAATTCTGCTCCACAATCACCCCATGAAAGATTCTTTCTCGGCAGCGATATTTCTGCATCAGAGGGATACTGGCCATCCAATTATATTATCATCATCAATAAACGCTTGTAAACATAACCTCTACAGGGGAGTTTCGATCGAACCGTCGTCGAGTACAGACGTGTTTGTAAATACAGCAAGTTCGTACCATTCGCTCGAGCCAATGTACGCGGGCTCGCGGATTTTCGTAATTCGATTGAAAACGCGTGTGCCTCACGAGTGAGTGAGTGATATCAAAATCTGCAAATAAGGAGCTTGACTCCGGATTGCAACAAAAATGAGTGCTCTTGGAAACAAGACCATTCAACACAGTGCCCAACAAAGTACAGCAAATACATCTACAACAATGCCAACCCCATCGTATTCGAGTGTCGCTCAAACTGAAGTGTGCCCAACCAGAGATCAAGCAAGAGATCATGAATATAGTCATGGATGCAGTTGAAGGTCTAACTATTCGAGAATATGCTCTCGCCATAGGAGGTCTGATCGGGCCTGCTAATATGGTCTCGATTTCGAGAATCTCAGGAGGAAGAATTTGCGTATATTTGAACTCAATTGAAACTACGGAAATACTCATCAACAGATACAAGAATGTAAACATAAACTCACATACTATTGATATTAGACCGCTTAATGCCAAATCGAAACGAATATTGATCTCTAATGTACACACATCGATACCAAACACAGAACTGGAAAAAATCTTTGCTCAATTTGGTATAGTTCCAAAGTCGCAAATAACGAAATTGAAAACTGGCTTACACGATGTGGGCTACACACACCTGCTGAGCCATCGTCGTCAAGTATATATTGATCCATCGGATGAAGAAAAACTTCCGAATTCGTTCCAACTAAAACACGAAGATGTGACCTATTGGATTTACTTTTCCACTGAAAAGCTTATTTGCTATTTATGCAAGGAGGAGGGCCATCCTGCTAGACATTGCCGCAGTACTAACGCAGATAATCAAGATGATTCTGCCAGTGCCCCGGAGATGGGAACTAATATCCAAGAATCTGCAGAGCAATCGACCTTTGATCGAAAAATGCTTCTTCCCTCAAGGATAGGTGAAAGCTCTACGGCATTGACCAAAAATAACATCGAAGATGGGAAACGGAGTGATTCTTCACACTTTGCCCAACCGAACAATACCCTGAAGAGACAAGCATCTAAATCTATTTCTATAGCCAGTACACATTCAGGTGAAATCGCTGTCCACGATACGCCAGCGTTGGAAAAATCAAAAGGTACCAAACTCAGGAGAACCGAGGTATTCCCAGAAGCTGTTGCTCAACAGTTGGAGCCTGCGAAATCGTTGATCACTACTAAACAATATCCACTCAGCTTTGAGAAGATGACGGAATTCCTTGTTGCTGCCTACGATAATCATCATATATACGAAGAAGCTTGCAAATTCACACCGGATATGCAAGCTCTCAACTTAATGCTGACAGATATAGTGGAAGAAATCACTGATAAGAATCTAATACATCGGATCAAACGAATACAGAAGCGAATAACTACCACGAAAATACCTGATCCTTTAGATCAGGATGCTTACGCCAGCGACTGCTCCGTAGTGACAAGCGGCTCTTTACACGAATAATCTGAAATGGCTTCGAATGAGGACACAACGAACTCTTTGAAAATTTTGTATTGGAATGCTCGGAGTCTCAGTGATCGTTTTGGTGAAATTCAAAAGAAAGCATCGAGATTCGATGTCATCATCTGCGTCGAATCATGGCTCACCGAAAAACATACTATACTTATACAAGACTTCGTCACTTTCCGTAAAGATCGGAAAGACAAGAAAGGAGGAGGAATATTAATCCTATTACGCAAGAGTATTGCGTACATCGAGATCGACGATATCAACATTCCAGACCCATCGGTGGAAATTTGCGGACTTCGTATAAGTAATGTATCCCCAGCGATGAATATATATGTATGTTACCGAGCCCCAGATCTCACACTATCTCAACAACAATGGGATATGATTGTGGATAATATTGATACGTCTAAAAGCTTGTTTTTGGGAGACTTCAATGCCCATAGCACTTCGTGGAATTGTCAGACGAGTGATACAAATGGCAATCGATTCGATTTAGCTCTGAGTGATTCAAATCTTTTTCTCCATAATCATGATTCCTCCACTTATATAAACGTAAATCGTAATTACAAATCGAATCTTGATTTGGTTTTCACCACAAATGATTTCAGTGACAAAGTAAATGTTGAGATTAGTGATGAGACATGGGGCTCTGACCATTTCCCTATATTTATAGATGTTTCAACCAATACATGTCATTATGAGAAAAAAACGTTCAAACTACACACGGTTCGAACAAATTGGGAAACGGTTGAAAAAAAACTTAACGCTGGGTTCAGCAAATTTCTTAGCCAAGATTTTGATATTCTAAGCCCCCATGAAAAATACGAATATTTCGTGAACCTTGTATCAGATGCAATCACTTCGAGTACTCCTCCAAAGAAAGTTTTTTCACATAAAAGAAAGGAAAATCCTGTCCCTTGGTGGGATGCAGAGCTTGACCGTATTGAAAATTTAAGATCATCCTCTTATAAAAAATGGGACACGACCAAAGAATTGAAAGATCTGATAGAATGGAAAAAGAACTGTGCTCTCATGAGGAGGACATGTAGATTCAAGAAGAAAGAAGCTTTCAAAGAATTTGCAGGAACTATAAATATCCGAACAAGCCCTAATTATGTATGGAATAAATGTAAAATTTTTAAAAATCGATGGGTAAAAGTCAATCATCAGCATTCGAGGGAAAACCTACAAAATAATGACTCAATTCTCAATGCATTAGATAAACTATGTCCACCTTGGGTTCAAAGTGACCCTGATTGGACACCTGAATGTCAAGAAAACCCTTTTTTTGATGAATTATTTACCTTTGAGGAATTCAACGTAGCTCTAGAGAATAAAAAGACCAAATCCGCACCTGGTATGGACGGAATTAACTTTCAAATCATCAAAGATCTCCCCATCAAGTACAAGCTGATTCTCCTCGATATATATAACGAAATGTTTCAACAGTGTGATTATCCCAACAGTTGGCGAGTATCTTTCGTCCATTTTATTCCAAAGACAGATGGAGGCACTAGACCTATATCTTTAACATCATGTTTCTGCAAATTGTTTGAAACAATTGTAAAAAATAAGCTGGAATGGTGGGTCGAGCACCACAGTATAATCCCAAACAGCCAATATGGCTTTCGCAAAGGGAGGTCCTGCACAGACAACCTCTCGAACTTAACTTTGAGAATCGAAGAAGCTTTCAAAGAGAAAAAAGAAGTCCTTGCCGCGTTTTTAGACATGCAAGGAGCATTTGATAATGTAATCATAGAAATCTTAATTTCGAGACTTGCAGACATAGGATGCTCAATGAAGCTGATACAATTCATAAAGTTTCTTACATGTGAGAGAAGTGTTTACTCAGAAATCCTCAATAATGATCATCGAACTGTGCATAAGGGTGTGCCACAAGGTGGAGTGCTCAGTCCTCTCCTGTTCCTCATTTATATTTCTCTGATAGTTTGTCATATCCCTAAATCTATCAGTATATCGCAGTTTGCTGACGATCTAGCTCTTTATTATAAATTCGATTCATCCAAAAGAGGCTCCAACGTAATGCAGAATGCTGTCAGCATAGCTGGGAACAATCTTATGAAATTAGGTCTTGAACTTACTGCTAAGAAAACAGCTCTGATACATTTCAACAATAAACAAATAGAGCCTGGTAATATTAGTATCAAAATCAAAGGCTGTGAAATCAAATCGATTGCTTCAACGAAATTCTTAGGAGTTATTTTTGATCATAAGCTATCGTTCACCTCACATGTAAAAATGATTGAAAAAAAGTCCCAAAGAGCCACAAATATCATCAGGTTCTTAAGTGGCACATGGTGGGGAGCTGATCCTGTCACTTTATTAATTTTGTATAAGAGTTTTGTCCGATCCTTGATTGAATACGCATCTTTCATATACTTTCCAAAAACCAAAATTTTCGAAGATAAACTTGAAAAACTTCAATACACAGCTATTCGTGCAGCTCTAGGATATCGAAAAAGCACGCCAACTAATATTCTCGTCGCTGAATCTGGACTTGAGATGATCAAGGACCGGGCAAGATTTCTAGGTCTCTGTTTTTATGCAAAGGCAATTTCGATCTCCGATTCTGATACTTCGAAGACTATCTTGCGTTTTCACAGGATTAGTTCGAAAAATCCGCTGAAGAAAGAAAGACTCATAACGCAATGCGTTGCACGAATAATGGAGTTGAAGGACTCAATTGACTCGACAGAGAGATTGAATATGTTCCAATTTGAGTACCAATCTTTGATCACATCCATCCCTCATGACGTTATTTTAGGTAATGAACTAAAGCAATCAGCTGATCCCAATCGGATACTTCACGAATTTCTAGAACATAATGAAGGTCATTGCCTGTATACTGATGGTAGTAAGATGCCAGAATCTACTTGGGTAGGATCAGCATGCATTTGTGAGACCCTGGGAGTTCATATAGTCAAGAGTAGTAATCCTCAGACCTCAATCTTTACCGCGGAAAGCATCGCTCTAAACGAAGCAATGAATGTAGTTATGGAAAATCGTGGTTGCGATTTCAACATCTTTACTGATTCTTTAAGCGTCTTGCAAAGTCTCAAATCCTCAAGAGTCAATATTAAAACTAATATTCACATCCTTGAAATCAAAGATAAATACAGAAAATTTCACGATCTGAGCCCAGAAAACCAGATAAGATTCTTTTGGATACCATCTCACATTGGTATACAAGGCAATGAGCGCGCCGACCAAGCTGCAAAAACAGCAACGAAAAGTTGTTCTGGCGATTTCTTGAAAATTCATTTTAGCGACTCGGTTCCCATGTTCAGAAGTGAATGTAAGTCGAGTACGATAGATCTGATCAAAGAAGAAGGTTTAACAAAAGGAAAATACTACATCAAAAACTACTATAATGAGAATGGAAAACCTTGGTTCTACAATAAGAAGCTGCCAAGAGACTTCATTGTAACGATCAACCGCTGTAGAGCCGACCATTATCACTTAGCAGCTTCTCTATCTAGAATTGGCATAATTTCGCCCATGAAATGTAAATGTAAATATGACACTGAACTAGATCTCAATCATGTGTTGTGGCAGTGCGAACTGTATGATAAACAAAGAGACAAATTGTTAAGAACTCTTAACTGCATCAATATCAAGCCTCCACTTTGTGCTGAAATGTTGATCGCAGAGCCTAATATTAGAGCCTGTGATCTGATCATGACATTCTTCAAAGAATGCCAGTTGAACATATAATGATGCTTAGAATCACCAATGTCTATATTTATATGTGTTGCGAAAAATTGTAATATGTCACATTGCATTATTATTGTTTGTATTGTATGTATATAAACCAACCTTCATGGTTTGATACTTAATAAAAA
This sequence comes from Eretmocerus hayati, assembly GCA_029851415.1. Taxonomy (NCBI): domain Eukaryota; kingdom Metazoa; phylum Arthropoda; class Insecta; order Hymenoptera; family Aphelinidae; genus Eretmocerus; species Eretmocerus hayati. Next base: position 190,292,451 of record CM056742.1, on the reverse strand, counting down.
AAAAAAAAAAAAAAAAAAAAAAAAAAAAAAAAAAAAAAAAAAAAAAAAAAAAAAAAAAAAAACCTCTACAGGTTATGTCTTTTGTGTATGTTTTGCATGCATTTCCCTCGCATCGCACGCACATGGAGAGCAGCGGCAGCCCTAGAGGCAGCAAAAATCGACACCCGATTCGAGCGCTGCGTCGGCAGCAAAAGTCTCTCTTTCGCGACCGAAATGAGTCACGGAAAGACGTACTTCCGTGCCTGGAAAAAGAAAATTTCTTTTCATTACTCTAACCTAAAAATGCCGCGTTTAAATAGGATAATAGGGTTCACGTAATGAAAAAATTTATCCGCACTTCCCTTGCAAGCACATTTTGGGCACTGGAGAACATGTCTGTCTCGCTTCACTCGTCAGACAAACTGTCGTAGTGCTCAAAATGGGGTACCGCGCTCAGTACGGAAATATACTATTAACAAACATGAATCCACCAGTAGTTAATTAACACCAACTGGTGTCATTGAGGAATCTTTCTATCAAAAACCTTTAGCGGTAAATTACAATCAAAATCTTGTTCTTCTTGCGTTCTGTGAGTGACAGGAGGTTCAGGTTCTCGGAGTGGTTACTGATGTCCCGTCAGATTTTGCGATCCGGTGATATTGGCTGATTTTTGCGCCTCGTGTTTCCACGAAAAGCTCGGGCTTCAGTCTAGCAAAAGAGTAGTTTTTGTATTGGAAATTTAGAAATCGCGTCGCGAAATTTTTTGCAGATTTCTTGGTGAAAAAAGTCACTCATTTACCCAAGTGGAGTGCGAAATGGAAGCCGCTCGGTAAGCATCTACTGTGCCAGAGAGACTTTCAAGGGGTGTGCTGTCGTTTGTTTTGATGAATATACGTCAATTGAAGAAAATATATTCACCTTGATCATGATATACCTATATATTTGCTGTGGCGGCAGATTCAAATTTTGGTATGAATGTCAGGTGTTTGGCTGTACAGAGCTATGCTTTATGAATGCTAGGCAACATGACTGATATTGATCTGAGACCGCCTAGTTGAGATTTGGAGGTGATCCTGTAAAAATGAAACTCTACCAACCTTTCCCGGATAATGAACGGCCAGATCCAGGTATTTGAGAAGAATGGTCAGAAAAATCAGCGCTTGTCGGACCATAGAGCCAAAACTGTAAAATTGCACTTACATCGCCTTTACGCGGTTTCTCAATCGATCAACATTATCCAAGAAGGAATTTCTTCATTTTTCTCTGATGTTTGAGCTGGCCCTGCGCCAATTCCAACTTGAGCTGCATGGTGCCCCAGAATCATGGTTTTAAAAAAGCGTGGAAGAATGCAATATAACGCGAACGGTCGAGTCTCCTGGACCTTGGTGGCAATGTACAGACCTCTATTTGGGCTCGAATGACGGATAGTTATCACTGCAGCACATCGAAATCGCTTGCATTGATGCAGAAGTCGTGAAAGTCAGTTTTGAATCATGCCGTAATCCCCATGGATATGAGTTGTTTGGTAGAATCGAGTTTTCTTGGCCTTGGATGCATCAAATAGCTCTATCTGTGTTAAAATGGTCTGGATCTCGTTATGATCGATGTCAAAGATACTTTTTGGAGATGACGTAACAGCATAAAACGGATTGATTGGGCCCAGAACAATATAGTACCTCAAATTCCTGATACTACCAACCACAAAAGATGTGCTGTGCTGGCGGTCCAAAAACCATTTGGAAAAGTCTCAAAATCTGATTTAGATGCTTTCCAGTCAGTATTCTCGTGATTTGACAAGGATTTGGTCAATAGTAGATCATTAATTGAGCAATGGAAAGATCACGTTATTTTGTATTTTTCAAATTGCCGGTTTCTATGATTCTGATGTATTGGAAGAGTTCAAATCAGATTTTGCGCAGACACAGCTTATACAGTAGAGGGAAACGAAGAATTTTTTATGCGCAATTCTAAAGTTTTGGCCGTACTGTGCGTCGTATCTCTCTGCAAGTTGAGACGAAGTAAATGCTCTTGGTGTCAAAATTGGGGTTGCTTATTTTTTCAAATGTTTCAATTTTGAGATCTTTAGAATGGGAAAATGCGCTAGAAAATCGTCCAAATATAGATCTCTCTTGACTCGTCAAACTGGTGTACCATGACCATCCAACTAAATCACAATGGTAAAATCTAGTTTATGAGCTTTTAATACAAAAATATACTGAGATTCGCGAGAGTTCTAGCTGTAACAAGCCTTGGCGACTCTTGGTTTCTATAATTTCATTCTTATTATTCTCCGATGCTGGAAAACTCAAATTCGTGATCTTGCTTGCATACGGAAAATTGTGCAGCTTCGAATTTTATTCCAACGGACTTTTCCATTTTTAGTTGTAGGAATACACTACGAGCGCCGATTTGTTTAGCATTTTGTTCGGACAATCCGACGCTCCGCATCCAACGTGAAATATTGCCTCAGCATGGATTACGAGGTATTCCAGAGAAGTTCCGATCGACCGAAAGCGCCCTTTTATCCGATTAGATGATTTCCTGAAATGAAAGCATCACATTGTGAACAATGAAAGTTACTTTTTATCATATAATCACACAGTGGAGAAGTCTAAAAGTTCGATGAAAATTAAAGGCACGGTGGAGGATCGGTGTTATATTTCAATGAACTTTGTAATGCTTGGTTTGTAATTGTGGGTTCAATATGGATTAGATGATGGCACAAGAGTCACAGATACTGAAATACTATCGTTGGTTTATTGAGACTTGTGGAATATAGCAGGTTATTACAAGTGAACAAGATGGAATACAATAAGCGCGCACTCAGAGTGCGAGTCGTTTATATAGGTTTTGATTCATAGAGCATTAGATGGGCTATCCTAATTTGGTGACACAGACTCTGAAAATGGTTCGTGTACAAATATATAAAATACATGGGTGGTTCCCCTTATTCGATCAGCCTAAATCTAAACTTGGAAAGAGAAAAAGAGCGTAGGCGCTGAAAGCTCAATTAAACTCTCGCGCTTGTTGATTGTTTTTCGCGCGTGAGCTCTGGCTGCTGTACAGCCGTTACAACTTCTGTCGAGTGGCGCCACGAGCGCGGCGTGGTGGAACAGAACAACCTGCTCAGCAGAGATGAGTCGGTCTTCCAACGTCCTTTCTTACCTGCCACTAGAAATCTCCTGTATCAATGATTCTCATTTCTTACTATGTAGAAAGAAAAACCCGCAAGCAAAGTGATTCTGTGGCGAACTGTCATTCAATCCTCTGAGTTGGACAGATTTGAACGATTGATTAGGTTCCCCGATAGAAGAGCTCAGCAACCGCCCAGCTGATAAAATAGTTGAGGCTATAGAATGCATAGAGATATCCCTCATATCTCTATGATAGAATGACACTCAAACGAACGTATTCTTACTTTTTATCTCTTCAGCCTATTGGTAGTTGGACAGATCATCTTGCTTGAAATTAATTTGTGATTCAAACCAACGAGCAACACACAGGTGCGGATCCAGGATTCGGGTTTGGGGGGGGGGGGCGATTTTAGATAGATATATTCGCACACTCCATAGAAATTCAAGTAATTTAGGTCAAGCAATGTTTTATTGAAATGCATTCGTGGATGAATTGATTGATAGTAACTATTGTTAATTTTTTATAACTATTGGGAATTATAACAATAATATACTCCATTTACGTTCCAAAACATATGAATTTCACATCAAGTTCGATGCGTTAGGGGGGGGGGGGTCGATTTGAGTATGAAAAGAGGTGTCGGGGTGATCCCCCCCCCCCCACCCCGTTTCCGCTGGCAACACATAATTTGGTCAGAACAACAGTGTAGAATACGAAGAGGCCCCATCCCATCGAGTCATCTAAGTTACAAAAAGGATAACTATGTATTAGTCGAGTTGTTCGGTATTCTTTGGGAACACCATCGAAAGTAGCATGTCATTTTCACTGGTAACATTCTTATCTTCGCGGGCATGTTTACAATTGAGCTAATGAGTCACACAATAAACCGGAGAACATGGATTTGAAGACGAGCCGGGAGTGCTTGTCTCACTGATCAAATAAATCGCAAGATGTTTGTTACTATTTCATTGTGTAAACTTATTGAGAATAATGTATAGTAATCCATTCGGATAATTTTAGCAAAGGTTATTCTCGTTGTTACAAAATCGTAGAGAAACGTTTTGTTTGGAAAAGTTGCAATCGAGAGTAGCCACCATGATTCCAAATATCTCAATCGAAATCCCGGATGAAGTTGTGAAAAATAAAATCATCGGCTAGACGGATGAGCAAGTATTAGGAGTCATTGCACTGGAGTCTGCGCACGGAATTCAGGATGCGCTGTCGGCAGTGAGAGGACCCGTTTCGTTATTGTACAACGAGCTGTCCGGAACTTCCGCTGCGGGCCACGTATGAAAAAGCACGAACAACGTCGCACTGACTCACATTATTTTTGATACGGGGACTAAAAGTCGCGTTGGACTCGTATCAGCCTCTCGCTGTCTCGAGATAAATACTCTTATATTCTCTCGGTCTCGTTTCCCTCTTTTCATTCATCTCTTTTTGCGTCATAATCTCAATATGAATAGCGTAACTCTTGACTGCAATATCTTTTTGCGAGAGTGACTCGTCCTCCTCAAGGAGTGACACATCCTACAAGATAAGTCTTTTTCTTCTCCACGAGACTCGGAAGCCTTTCGAACATCCTGCACCAAGATTAGCTGGAGCATCTTCTAGCTCAGAAACAAGCTTAGTGTTCGCGGGGAATTCTTTTTAACTCTGTATGAGGTTCAGTGGAGCGAATCTCTTTGCTATCACAGAACTCTCTACTATCAAACAAATACATGGTTGAAATTTTTACATGCGAGGCAAACTGTCCAGCAGAGAAAGAAAGGCGTATCAAGTGACATGAACGTGAAACCGAGATAATCGCAAAAGACTTTGGCCGTGACTACATTCAACTTCAATGTATTTGCCATTACTGATGTTATAATTTGAGGCGTTCATAATATTTTTCAGGCATCTGGTTTTGACGGATAGATGCAGAACAAATCTACGTTTGCAACGATACCAATAACTCAAAAATGTTGAAGATTTCACGTACTTTTTTTTTACTAGGTCAGCAAACACTCGCGTTTTTCTTGAACTTATAGGTAGGTGCTCACTCCGAAATCATCAGTGAGAATTCACTAAACTTCAGTTAATCTGGGATTAATTCTGACTGCCGACTTCAGTGAGTAGTTTCAGTGAGTATCCACAGAAGTCGCACTGAAACTTCAGTGGCTTTTGGAGTCGGACGAGTTCCCATCACTGAAGTTTCAATGAGCATCACTGGAATTTCAGTGAGCATGCGTTTCTCTATATAGCACTTCTCCGTGGCGCAACGGCGTTTCCCTCTTGAAATACGTGCTCACAAGAATGATATCTCAAATATACATTCAAAATTAGATATGTGAAAAGATTTTCAACTCGGCCTTCCTTAGTAATGTAAGTTCATTCTTCATCACAGTTGAGGAAGATCTCTTCGTAAATTTGAAGATAGAGAAATGATAAGTTCAGAAAACAGTTCGACTCACAACTCGGATTTTTCAGGCCTATTGAAGGAGCCTTGTGTTCACGAATTTGATATTTTGCATTTTTTCATTTCATGGACAGCTACAGCTCGGGTTCTACTGCATCAAATCTACACTGTAAAAAATTTTCCCGAAAAACTTCCAGTTGGTTGAATTAAAAATTCAATCAGTCTGGTGGAAAATTCAACCAGTTTGGTTGAATATTCAACCAATGTGGAATATCACAATCTGTCCGTGCAGTTCCTGCATATCAGGTTGTTTACCTGAGAGGAGTAGAATATGATGGATGGTCATATGGGTAGATAAGGATGATGGAGGGATGGACTAATGGATGATGGATCGATGGTCGATGGATCGATGATGGATGGGGTCGGTGAATGGATCGAAGAATGGATGGTGGATGGATGTATGGGTGGAGTGATGGATGATGGGTGGATAATGGACGGATGCATGATGGATAGATGGATATTCCACCGACCATCCATCCATCCATCACGGAATATAATTGCTTGATTGAAAATTCAACCAATTGGTTGAATATTCAATCAGTGTGGTTGAAAATTCAACCAGCTGGTTGAAATGTTGGTTGAAAATTCAACCAATTTTTTACAGTGTACTTTCATTAGCGGTCATTTTGAAGGGAATCACACGAGCTCTCGATGAGCAATAATTTCGCAGGAGATGCAAATTACTGAATTGGAATTTGCTTCAAAAATGGTATTCAACGTTTTTGACCACTTTCCACCACCTGGAATGATGAATGTCAAAGCTATCATTGATACAAAACAAGCCTGCAAACACGGTGGAATTATCAATTCAGGTTCTCCTCTTCAATTTCTCCGAGGAAACTCGTCTTTTAGTACTCGGGAATTTTTTTAGGGGCGTTAATAAGAAGTTGTTCATACGGAGATATTTTTATGTTGATTTTTAAAGCTTCAAAAGTATTCCGAGGGAATTCCAAAGCGTTTCATTCAGTTGCATGAGAATGAGCTTCAATAGAGGGAACATCGATTTAAAGCATTTTTAACCTCTGGAGGACGGGGACTTTTCCTAATAAAGTGATCTCCGATTTTCATGGAAATGTTCATGTATGATGGCTGTATAATGAATGTCATCGGTCCGAAAGTGTGGCAAACCACTGTCGTGGCTATTACTGACCATTACGAGTTGAAAATTTTCTCACATAATTTGGAACTAGCGTTATTGCCTACCTCGCTAACGCTCGTCCGGCTTGGAAGTGTCTCTGATATGGTATGAGCCCCTGACATGCTTCCGTAGTTCAACAATGTAACGTTGAGATTTCATAATACAGTGGATTCGGAAATAGTATTATACGCACCGATGGCGAAAAAGTCGCTTTACGCACGATTGTGATGCTTTACGCACGGTTGAGTTGCTTTACGCCCGAGGAGCGTAGCGACGAGGGTGGAAAGCAATCTCAACCGTGCGGAAAGCATCACATGAGGGCGGAAAGTTCGCACGAAGGTGGAAAGCTTTCGCCAGAGTTGCGTATTGCATTTTTTATAATACTGACCGGAAAGTTGCTAACACGCTATTAACAAGCCCCAGATATTTGCGAGTAAGCAGCGCGCAAGGGCGAGGTAAGGTTGAGGGTAGTTGAGAACATGTCACGGATATTAGATTGTCCAAAATTTAGTTGATAGGAGCTGGATTTATCTAGAGATCATTCTAATTTCACATGCCCTGGAACTCATCTCGTGATTGCCGATGGGCTAGCAACGTTAAAATGAATGCATGGATCCCTTGATTGACGTATCGTTCGGACCAGAAAAGTACTGTGTATCCTGACGGCGCGTTAAATCAAGTATACTGCGTCCAGAGAAGTCGAGTGTAAATACACTAGGGCGTGCGGGGGAGAGGAGCGGGGCCCAGGGGGCGAAGCCCCCGGCGGGGGGTGTGGGGGGCGGAGCCCCCCACTTGACAGAAAATTCTGATATAAGTGTAATGCATGTGAAGAGAGCTTTAACCTAAGTTTGGACTTAACTTAGTTCTGTCAGAAAATTTTTCAAACAAGACGATCGATCTGTTGGCGAAATCGGTAATCCTCTGTGATTGATGCAGCTCTCCGTTTACGAAAATCCAAAAGATGGGGCTAGAAAAGTTCTCATTAGCTCTTGACTGCATTGCACCGATGAAAAAAAGAGGATTCCGAGGGTTACTTCGTTTGATGAAAAGCTTCCCAATGATTGTAAGATACAGTATTGAAAATTTGCAAAACTGTGATTGGGATTAGGAATTATCATCCATCATTGAACATTTTCAACATGTCCATGAAATCACTCTGAGGTAATGAACAATTGTTAACACCAAATTATTCAGGCACGGAATCCCGCTTTGTGATTCATACTATACTAAAGTCCGACATCTCGAGAGAAGAGTCTGTCTCATAAAATTCTCTCATATAATACTTACGTCGCCTTAACCTATCGAATAGAATTGACTAGTTTATTCCTATTGTGAGATTCGGAGAGAATAATTGAATGCAGACTGAGATTTTTCTTACGGGAATATGACCCAAAGCGACAAACGAATGAGAATTTCCATACTGTTGATCAAATAATATTCCTCGGTTTCAAAATACGGGCTCATTTATCGAGATCAGAGAGTTTGTCACAAGTGCAATGGTTGTTATTAGTCCCCTTGGACATTGATAATTTGTACTCCGTTGGAAAATGGTCGGCGACGCCGGAATAGACGGGAAACGAGAATGATCGACAAGGACAGCACCGACATGAGCGCTAATTGCGCCATTGTGGGGAATTGAGGCTTCTAGATTCGTCGACAAAGAAGAACTGGAATTTTCACTATCAGTATCTATTAACATCAGGATTTTCTTTGAACTTGCCATTTTGCAAATTTTCATGGATTCAGGAACGAGGTGTAAAGCAGAACAACCGTGCGTAAAGCAATTGCTTTACGATCGCTCGTGCGTAAAGTACTGCTTTACGCACGGTCACTGTGCTTTACGCATCAACTTTACGGTCAAGTATTATAAAAAAATTATTTCCTTGATGTAATCTAGTAACTGTGATTGAGAACTATTGAGTTGGTGTAATCTTGCGCATAGTGAGGTTCCTGAATCACCAGTAAGAATCTGGAAATTTCGCTTAATTAATTTAATTCGTTGTAAGGATATTGCGAAATCTACGATTATTCGCCTTATGAATCCTATCCCACTTATGATTTGTACCTAGATGAAAAACTAATCACGAAGGATATTTCTCTCTTCAGCAATGAATAACATGTATACCCTTATTGCCCATCTCGTTTGACTCAATCAATACACTAATTTCGAAATAGTTATTTACATCCGATGATGCAATTATACTGAAATAGACAACTATTCGAATCTAATAGACGGTGGAAACTTGAGCGATTTTCACTGAAATTTCAGTGGAAGTTCCACTGAAACTCTAGAAATTTCCGCTGAAATTTCAGTAAGAGCTTCACTGAAACTTTAGAAATTTCCACGGGAATTTCAGTGGAAGTTTCACTGAAACTTGAACAATTTTCAACGATTTTCATTGAAATCTCAGTAGAACTTCCACTAAAATTCAAGCGATTTTCACTGAAATATTAGTGAAATTTCCACTGGGATTTTAGTGAAATTTTCACTGAAGTTATAGTGAAATTCTCACGGATTTTTCTAGTGAAATTTCCACTGAAGTTTGAGTGAAATTTTCACTGATTTTTAGTGAGATTTTCACTGATTTTTAGTGAGATTGTCACTGAAATTCTAATGAAATTTTCAGACATTTTCACTGATTTTTAGTGAAATTTCCACTGATTTTTAAGTGAAATTTTCACTGGTTTTTAGTGAAATTTTAATGATTTTTTAGAGAAATTTTCTCAGTTTTCAGTGGAATTCTCACTGATTTTTTAATGAAATTTTCACTAATTTTTTCAGTGAAATTTCCACTGAAATTCAGTAAAACGGATCACTTGAACTTTAGTGATTTCCACTCTTTCCATCCACCAACCAACCCACCTGACCACTAACCCCCACTCACCCACCAACCCACCCACCCATGATCCAACCATGACCCATACGGTCACCCATCGCCCTTCACCCGCTCCAGATAGGCAACCCGTGGCGCGAGATGCTGACGGACAAATTTTGGCTGGGCTTTTAATTATTTTAATATGTATTTGAAATGGCATTCTTTTGAGCATGTATTTTGAGTGGGAAACGCCGTTGCGCAGCGGAGAAAAAGCTACTGCGATTCAAAGACATCTCCCGCCAAACGCCTTTGCGGGACATTTTTACCAAGCCACTGATACTCCAGTGACAAGGACCCGTCCGACCACCCAAGGTCACTGGTGTTTCAGTGCGACTTCTGTGGATACTAACTGAAATTACCTACTGAAGTCGCTAGTCAGAGTTGACTCCAGATTAACTGAAGTGTCCTCACTGATGGTTTTGGAGAGAGTGTGCACAAACATTTTTAGTTACTTTCATCGCCGTTACTGTATGAGTAGACATTTATTGATAACCTGAGACCTTTGTACATCCACAGACATAAAAATACACGGTAGGGGAAAGAATAAGGAACTTTTCCAAATTAACTGTACGGGTAAAAGATTTTGCCAGGTGGTCCTTTAGCGTTTTGCGGAGGTCTATCAAATCAACTTTTTTCAACAGTAATATGTATCAATGGAGAGTTTTTGTGTGACTTCTAAATATGAAAATATTTCTACTAGTGTATAGACCCAAATGCGCTCGTTTATCTCCAACAAGGGTCATTGAGAGAAGCTAGTATTTTAGTAACACAAGCCACATTACCATCATTACAATGAGTGGAGTACCATTGTCGACTTTTGCTCTGGTTCATGTTCTAATAATCCAGGGCAACTATGGTGACAAAAATTGGAAACACAACTTTTTTGGTAGATTTGGACCACTTTTCATCTCCGAATGCCGAAAATCAATCAAATGATCGCACGTCACTGAGAAGTCACTGGTCAAGCAATCGTGGAGCTATTTTTATATCTCAGCAAATTAATCTCGAGAACAATCGCGCACCGTTTTAAGAAAATTCGCAAGACCGGTGGCAGATGCGCAGGGGCCGAAGCTCGGCAATCCGCGAATCTCTATTACAGTCGCGGTATTGCGGGTAAAAATCGATTACGGGCCTCAAATCCAATTAGTCGGACCCGTCAGTATAGTATGGAAGGATTAGCGCTAGCGCAGCTGAGCCATGGGCTATCTCAATACGAGTAAGTGCCGAGTCGATATCGCGCGCGCACTTTGTATAGCACCGCTCGCTCGCGCAATATCGGCCAATGCAGCTCTCCGCAGCTCGGCGAATTGGCTTATTAGTCCCAGGGCGAGATTAACGAGAGCTCGAGCCCTGTGCACTACTCTATAATAGAACAAGAGATGAATCGTTCGGCCAATAATGCAATCCAGCCGCACGCCGCAGCCGTTTTCAATGGCTCGTATAAGGATACGAGAAATCGCTCCGGATAATAGAGGGTGTAGCGAACCAGCATTCGGGCCATGTTTGATGGTTTGGCCATGTGTGGGCGAGCGATTGTTTCGCAGCTGCGGCTTATCTCGTTAATTTCATTTCTAATAGCCTCGTTGCAGCTGAAATTATTAGCTATTATTATATTTGGAGCCGCAAATCAGTATGTTTGCATGGGCGTATCGCTAGAGTCATTGTCTCGGTTCATCGCCAAGACTGTAATCAGATGTATTTTTTGTTGATCAGTCGCAGTGATAACGAGATACGGAATCATAGGTGTGGACATGCGTCATGCTAAAATTAGGTTCCGTTCTGAAGATTGTATAGTGAATCGAGTTTGTGACGTTCATCCTCCAACTTTCATGATTTGACGACGATTTGGTACAATGTTTATTGAAAAGACGCTATTATTGGATTAGCTTTGAATCCCTCTTTTTGAATGTGATTAATCTTCTTTTTTTCTAAATAATTTTTCTCACAAGGTCAAGAAGAGAATGGGTCCGAGAGTCGATCCACATAAATCGATCTATGAATAACGAAGGTGAACGAGTTTTCCGTATCATACTTTTCTATGATCGATAGGCTACATCCTGATTGGCATCGGAAAATAACGTTCGATGTATATGAATCTGATGTTTTGGGTCTAGATTCCATTGTTGTTTGTGACCTAATCGTGGTTCAGAACCATGCAAGCGAGATACTGCATCATCGAAACAAAACAACGCATATTACGTTCACGACCATTCATTTGTACGACACCCTCAAGGTTGTCACGAGGAGCGATAGTGAACGCGGTTGCAGACGACCGGAAAATTCAACCGAAGAGACAATTTCTCTCAAAAGGGAGGATGGAGTAAAACGAGGAATTCTATAACGAGTTGCACAAGAAGCTTTTCTCGGAGAGAATGATGAAAAAGTTTTGCGTAGTCTCCTTTGTAGATAAACTGCCTTTTATTCACGGACGCACAAATGGAGACAGGGTTTACGTAGCATGTATATCCGGGAAAAGTAACAGATAATATCGAACTCACCGAGAAACTGCGAGAATTCAGCGACGAGCGATTCACCAGAGGAATGCGACCCTGCTCGGATGCTCTGTTCTTCTCATCTGCACGTTTGCCTGAGCACTTGTGCTTCAAATTTTATCTCGAGCCTCATCTGCAACTACGTCTTTTCTAAGAAGTAATTGATAAGACAGTCTGTACCAAGATGAGCTACAGGTGAGCTTACGTCCGAGTATCGGTCAAATCCTCGACCCACAGACCGCGACCTCTCCTTGTAAGATCTTTCCAAAGTCGATGCTGTTCAAAGGGGCAGTGAAGATCGAGTAACATTTCTTGATTCTGAAATTTCTTGTGAGCGATGGAGTCGAAATATCTACTCAGTGTTTTTTTTCTTTTTCTTGTGACTTCCAATGGCAAAGTTGTCATGTGAAATATGGTCATGATTAATTGCCAACCTTTGTTATTGATTACATTTTCTATAATCTAGATTAGATTATTCATGTGTTCATTTTGAGTGACTGGTCACAACTGTACTAATGTTGACTAAAATGCAACTACTTAATATGTGGATGAATAAACATGTCTTGTACATCTAACCGATATTTTTCGCCTACAGGATAGAACGATATTCTATACTAGTCAATGGTCATATCAGAAACGTAAAACTGGTACATGAGTGGCCCAATTGCTCAATCCATCGATATTAGTTCCGTATTGAGAATCTCGTCCACCGTTGCGGTGTTGATCGAGCGCATCTTTAGTTCCGCTTCCTCTCTCACCGCACTCGATTTCGAGGCACCCTGTCCATTAACCGATCGCCAATTTTCATTCGTCTGTGTCTTTCAATATTCTATGATCGTATGGCCCTTGTTTCGCAATAACGGTATTCAGTGAGTTGTTGCAAACCGAGTTACGTGGACAGTTCGCTGCAGCATGGCCGAGAATAATCATCTCCCGTATTTGCTCAGCGGTTCGAAGCGTACGGCAAATTTTGCCACCGGCCCTGCCTGATCGCACCTTTGGCAGTTCGCCACAGATACTTAGACTATTTGATTCCTCAACTTGAAGGAATTTTCAGCGGATTTCCCAGAACGATGGCCAAACAGGCAGACCTTTGTGTCATTGTGTCTCTGACAACGTGTAACAGCCCGATGACCCGGCCTGTTACGGATCTGGCAATTTCGTTGAGCTCGCTGTCTCGCGCTACAATTCTGCTATATCGTGATTCGGCCTTTCACAATGGGTACAGTACCCGCATCTGTCTAGCGTCTTGTGTTGACAGGCGAGGCGTCAGGACAATTTGATCGGTAGATCTGGCACGCGAATACTAACCTGCGCGAGTCACGGTCCCCTGCCGAGTGGTCTTTTTTCGCACAGGTTCGTTCTTGTAAGGACTCTTTCCCTTCTAATTTGTCTTCTGTGGAATCAGGGTTCTGTATTAAAATCGAGATGTCATTTGATTCCTTCACTTTTGCGTCATTTTTGTTTTTACTCCTTTCCGGAAACTCTCTACCCTATCCACGGCCTGCCCCAATTCATCGTCCACTCTTCTGGCCTTCACAAGCTTCGCGTCTACTATTTGACGAGGAATTTCACTTACGTGGTTTGCCAAAACGACGACAATTGTCACGGTCTCCTCGTCTCGTTGGCATTCGTGTCCCATTTGTCTCAAGAGTTGGTGAACTGTTTTTGCCGGTGCGTAGATCGGCTCGATGTGGTCCCGGAAGGCTTCTAAGGTCGCAAAAAACTGTCCTCATGTTGCAGTGTGCTCTTCGTATGCCAGTCTGCTTCGCCGAGTAAGGCTTCCTTCATGGTTAGGTATACCATCTCCCTGGCCTCATCGCAGCCTTCGAAAAAGACGCTTCGCGGGGGCTCACTTCCATCCGCCGTTTGCCTAAGGACTGACCCGAGCCCACCTGTAGAGGGCCAAAATTTTTACTCAGGCGCGCTTGAATAGATTTATACTCAGGTTAGTTCAGGTTGGTTGCAGGTTACGGTGCGCATCTCTCATGGGAACCATTAATCGTCCAGAAATATTAAGAAAGTCAAAAAATCTCTTTCAAATCAAATGTTTCGTCGATTTTTCCCGGAATATTTTGGGTTCTTCTCGTGGAATTTTTTATCTGCAATTTGCGGAAAATTCACGTAAATACCACGCTACATCCCCACGAGGATTCTTTAGATTGGAAAGGTGACTGGATTACGTATAACGGTCTTGGATTATCCGTCAAATATACACGAGTTTCTCAACCCAAAGGGTACGAAGAATTACTTTTCGAAATATTGTGCTACCAAGATCTTCACTTCATACGCAGTAGTTCGGTAAAATTGATATCATTATGCATTACTGGCGGGTTAGCAATGCGTGTGAGGCTGACGCAGACGTTGCGAATGAGATAAACACTGATAAACACTAGTCTGATACGCGTCTACAGGGTAGAACAATGCCCGCGCGAGAGGACAAAAACTGCACGGCTCCTGCCACTTGAACAATGGGGATTGATTCGTTCCAACAGCTCGTCCACGGGATAAAGTTAACAGACTCGCCGATTTGGGTGAGATTCGAAGGGTGTGGCTTACGTAGGCCATGCATGAAACTCGATACCTTGCGTGGGTACTTCGTTAGCGGGGTTCGGCTACCTGGTAAAAAGTATTGTGTATCCTTTTATCGCAGTACTGAATGGAAGTGTCTCGAAGAATTGAAGATGAAAAGCGGTTCCTCGTGATGAGAGAAGGAAGAGGTTATGTGGAAGAAAAGTCCTCGCAATGTCATCGCGACGCACTCGGAATAGCATCCAAAATTCCGCGGAACGAGCCACTGATGTAATCGAGGCGTGACGTATCGTTCGCGTGGGGATAATATTATTTAGGGCACTGATGTAATTGACAGCGACATCTTTCATAGAGTCGAGCATCAGCTGACTACTGATCTTGAGAGTATACTGTCTTATTTATACTTAACCTGCCTGATCCTACGACGGTCTGAGAATACCAAAAAAAATTTCGAGACTCCTCGACCCACCCCCCTTCAGATAGCATTCCGTGAATCTCGGTGTTTGTCGAAGAAATTAATAATAAAAGAGGCTAACATTTTTGCAGAAAGTAGCAAATTCCAATCACTGCAGCATTTGATGTAGGCATCATTTCCTTTGCGCGTTGATGATCAGTCTTGGCCAAGCCAACTGGAAAATAATCTCAGGCAAAAGCATTCGTTTACGTTCTCGTTACGAGGCACACTGTGCACGTGCCACGAGCGAGTGTTGGATCGATCCGCGAGTAAACACGCACGCTATGTGCGCTATTCGCACCGCACGGCCCTTCGGCTGACACACGACGATGGATCACCCGGCAAAAAATAACCTCCCGGCATTACTGATTCCCCCGTACTGCTCTTGATCTGACGCGATGGTAACAAATTTTATCTCGAGCAAGAAGAAATCGGGTAAACCCTGAGAGTATTACGTATAAGCAATCTTGGCAATGTTTTTTGGATCTTTGGTTGAAGGATCATATCTGGTAGTGAAGAATTCCAGTCAAGGGCCGAGTATCATCGTTGACGCAAAGATTTTGAGGGTTGCTTAGCGACTAAACTGGTCCTGGAATTCCATCATCTCTCAGAGTAAGAATCAAGTTGGAAATCTGGCTAGGTTGATTGATCATCCCATTGCGTGACCAGTTCGCATTTTTTCAGTCAAGTTTTAGCCAGCTCTAGCAGAAGCTCGGACTTCAGGCATACGATTGTAAGTGCCGTCAGCTGTATCCATTTCGCTCCGGAATTAAATTGAGAAAGGAGCGCGAGCTTTGACCAAAGTACGTAGAATTTTCTAGGCTCAATATTTATCAATTGCAGCCCATAACTTTGATCGTTTAAAAGTTTTTCCCCTGTGGCATGTACGGATGGCTCATGACTTCCATTTCATATCTCAAGCATGCACTATCAATTGAGTTTCTGGCTTATCCCAGAAGTCGAAGCAATCTACGTGAATAAACAGTCGAGGAAATGTTGTTTTTGCGATTTTTCTCGAATAGTTACTCTTTCAAAAGGTTCCTGGATGAATGAGCTCCAAGGCGCCTAACGATTAAGTTAATCCGAATAGAGCAATCTATTGCAGGGAGGAAGTTATAAGCTCGCTGGTTTTGAAACTATCCGGTCGTTCGAAGTCTCCGCAGAGGCTTATCACCCAAACTCTTGGGAAGGTGGATAAAGTTGAAATTAGTTTGTACTGCAAAAGAGAAGAGCCCCCCTCAAGATAGTCTTGGCTTCCGCCCTTGGATAATTATGCGCATTTATGGATGAATTTGCGGATGAGCATGCATAAGTAAATTCGAAAACTTGAGTTCGTAAGACTCTTGGATAAAAATTAGATGCGATTCAAATCTCACCTTTCACTGTTCATCCATGATTACAGACCATCGAGTTTGAGACGAGTATCTTACAAGGATTCAGCAAAGAATGTAACAAATTTGACTATTGCACGAAGATTTCTACAATATGCCAATTTATTATATATTTCTAATGGGATTCAAGTGTCGTCGAATGCCACTACAAATAAGCAAGCAAACCATTCATTCTCTAGGAAAAAATCCATATAGTTGATTACCATTGAGACTCCAGTGCTATTGTTCAGGAGTCGCAATCCAGTCTGGGACAAGGGAGAAATCATGGAGTTCTAACGACGCGGTAACCCCGCTCTCGCAATCCTACATCGTCACTGCAACGGAATATGTAACTGAGCGTCTATGTGTCCATATGTTGGCCAAAGTCAACAGTAGGGCACCCAACGACATCGTTACGCAAGATAAATGAGCTAGATCAAGTTGCAAGTTGGAGCGAGTTTTGTTGGGAGGGAGGTGCGGTGAAATTAACAAAGTCTAAAACTCGCTCGCTCCCGGGAAGCACGATGACATGCACTGCCTGATCGGCTGGCTATGGGCCTCCGAACTTGAGCTCCATTCGTGTGCTCCAAGCTTTGATCGTATTTGCCAAGGCCTGGAATCGGAACTCGTCTGAATTTGATCTGAAGTTTGATCGGAAGCCACTCACCCGAGTGCTCAAATGAGATATCTACTTTTGGTTACGACAAAAGCAAGATCTAGTTAAACCTCGAAGTTTGGGGTAATAATCCCAACTTTTATAACTTTCCTACAGGAAAAGTGAATCAGAAACTGGGTAAATTGCCACTAAAGTTGTGTCGATGTGTTCAATGGTATAGAATGCTTTGTAGAGTCTGAATGAGTTCTCAAGGGGAATTCTGATGGTGACTGTGTTACAAACTACAAGCGAGATATCGGCACAAAGTTCTCAGTTGAGTTTTTGGATAACGATTCAAATTACACTTTATACGTCTATACGTAGAAACAGCGTGTTTCTGCATACAGACGTATAAAACTGCATACGCGTCTCGAGCGGAAACATTTTTCCTTCGGGAAAACCAAGCTGGACGGTGCCATCGCCCACGTCCAGCCCGGTTTCCCGAAGGAAAAAATGTTTCCAGCACTCGACGCGTAATGTACTATTAGAATTTTCTTCACACAGACCTTTGTGGGAATTCGATGAGGATTCCTAGTGGTTTTTCGTATGATCTATTTCAACGACGATGCACATTCGAAATGTCTGGTGCACTGTAAAGGCCAAATTCGGGACGGGTGGCGATAACGAAATCACGGAAACTTTTGAAACGTTTGTCGGACATAAGTGTACTTTTATGTGTGAATTCCGTCTCCATCGTTTTTGTTCTGCTCGTAACTTGTGCCGTCTTGGGCCTATCACAAGATTTTGAAATTCGTGCAACTCGTTTGAGATCTCCTCAAGATCAACAAAATCAGCTGAACATTGAAACATTGAAAAATATTGAGTTCCATCCCAGTCATCGCAGATGTAAAAATGAAAATTATCCCACTTCTAACGAGGGCTGCAAATATACCTCATCTACGTTTGGTGTTCACCCGAATGGAATGCGTTCATCCAACTCAAGTTGAGACTGCGTAAAAAAGTTCGGTAAAGTGAACTCCTGAATGCCCAATTCACATGCGCCCAATGGTCGAAATAACCTGATTTTATGGATACTCGGGAGATCTTGTGGAGAAAGGCTGTTTATATGCGCATAAAATCTGGATTTTTACATCTGCAGGAAATGTTTTTGGGGTAGAAAAGTACAAAGAAAATGTTTTTGGACATTCAAGTTGCCCCGTCCGTTTCTGTTACCATAGATTTTGATGACGAAGAGAAAAAAATTCAAAGTATCAGAAATGAATAACTTTGCAGTAAGAAGTATGGAAATCGTCCCTCATCGCTCTAAATCTCCAATCCTTTATCTTCGTCTTGATACAACAAACAAAAAAAATTGCGCGGCAAATCTTGCCACTGCGTATGTGCACAATCTTGAACGGGGGCAAATATGACACGCTCACCCGAGTTGCAACTCTTTCCACTCTTTCGGACCAATTGAGACTCGTCATTGAAATATGGATGTGATAAGATTTTCATTTCATCGAGCTAGTTCGTGGGTAGCAAAGGCATTGCAGGTACAAAGCAAACAAAACAATGGATGTCGCGTCAGCAGTAGATAGATCCGTGTGTGGTCAGACGGGATGAGTCACCGCGGGCTTTCTGACCCGCTATCCGAACCCGGAGTACCACCAGTGAGATTTTTCAACGTATCGGGAAACACTTCCTTTGGTCAAGAGGCCATCCCCACGTGCCATAATTTTCTGCCAATAGCAACCTGGCTGCATAGTATTCAGATCGCTCAATCGCAATTTGTCAAGTGCGTGCTTGCAGGCTCCAGGGTACAGCTTCGCGAGTGTATACAGCGACGACGGGCAGTAGCAGAGCACCATCAGTGGCATCCATCTATCTGTGCAAGATAAAATACTGCGGACCAGACGATATCGGGACAGGAAAGAGGCGCTCGACGACGACGGCAGCTCGTAATCTGCGGCTGCGGAAAGAGGAAGGATGGGAGGAAGGAGGCAGAGCAAAGCAAAAAGAAAGAGTGGAGGCTCCCCGAAGATGCCTTGGCGACGGCGGCGCCGGCCGGGCCATATTCTCGTTCCCTTCCAATACTATACATATCCGCGTGTCCCCACTGCCGTCAGTTCGTCTGCTTTGCTGCCAACTCAAGCTCTAGCACGCAGAGGCTTTGATACTTTTACCAAGAGCCTCGAGCGTAGCTTGGCTCAGTGTTGCCGCCGCCACGTGCAAGCGCGGAGCCGTGGACATCATCAGCGCGAACCGATCTGCACGATCTTTGCCGATCTGACGCGAGTGTCGAGCGGGGGTTGTGTTTCTGAGAGCCACCCCGTACATAGTGGCAGGCACCTTTACGGGGCTGTGTGAGTGCGTTTGCGTGTGCGCGCACCTCCTCGCGGGGGGCCACGCGGGTGATGCGGAGTGTGATGCTATATTGTAGTTGAGGAGGGCGAAATCCTCGATCGGTACAGTGTGGTGCGCGAAGATGTTGCCGAGGAGCTGGTTTGTGGGACAGCCGGGCCCCGTGGTCCCCGGCATCGTTGAGACGAAGGGTGACCGACCTGGGAACCCAGGGCTGTATCCCGAGCAATCCTGCTGACGAGTTCTGCGTCGCCGGGCAATCATCAGCTGATTCGGTTCAAAAGGTCCCCCCATCGTTGCTCGAGATGCCTTGTCAAGCGGTGCCATCGCTGGTGCTCAGGATGCTACTCGTTTTTTTGCTCGTCGGGTCGGACTTCCTGCACCCACTGCCGGCACGAGCAGCCAGATCTGCCATCTATGTCGACGACAAAGCGGTGAGTGATCGGCAATTTGAACATCAAGCCCTTCCCCAGATGGACCTCTGATTCCCGTATCAATGCCTTGTGTCTGAAATTTAAGCAGCTAAATAGCAGCAAGCTGCCGCTGCACATATCCATATCCTAATGGGAAAAATAAAAAATGAGCGGTTTACATTCAACTTTTTCGATTAGGTGAAATTCAGAGATTATCATGCGCTGAATACATACTCCCGCACAGCTATTGCAAATAGCCCGATATATTTAATGACTCGTTAAGCCCAACATCAACTCGTACAGAAATGACGCCGGAAAAACAACCAGTGCACCAGGGGAATAATTATTCTCTATACACAAATTTCTACGCAACGGTCTTCCACCTTTCATTTTACACGCGCACTCACCGGAATTTAGAGATGGAGTTGTTACAACGACAGTTTTCAACACCTCAGAAGTCGAATGGTGCGATTATAACCAATCCTCCTCCGACATAGTCCATACTTCCACGATGGGTTTGCCCATAAAAGAAGACCGAAATCAAATTAATTCGAATTGTTCGAGGCTCTCTCTTCCACGATGTATTCACCACCCATGCCCAAATGTGCTGAAGGTGTTCTAAAGAGCGAGCAAAGTATACGGAAGCATTTTATTACAAGAACAATGAGTATTTGTGATTATTTGGAAAATCCATAAATAAAGTTCTCCAGTGTTCATTTCCTGCGTATTATTGCTTTCGAATGAGTTGATGCTGAGCAAAATTCATTCTCCATGAGTATAAATAATCCCCATCTGAGCACTAGTATCATGGATATTCCCATGGAACATTTCTGAAAGAATCGCAAAGAGTTGTTGAATGCCCGAATAGATAATGTAGTCATCTATGTATTGCTCCATGAGATTATTTTATTCCAACAAAATTGACAAGAACAGGACCCAAGAAGGTCTCGTAGATGATTTCTGTAAATTTCGTATGAATTATTCATTGGGTGGGAAATTATTTGTTATTCCTTTTTCTTTGAGAATGAGTTTTTCGTTTCCTCAAACTGAAAGAGAAGAAAAAAAAATAATCTGAACTACAAAACGAACGAACTTGACAATGTAAATGTTGGGGCTTGTATCTGATCAAAAGTTTCAAGTCATCAAATTAATCTCTGTAAAAATCCACATCCAAAGCAATCTCATCGCTCACCGCTTGAATCACCTCCCAAATTTAGCCAATGATGTTCAAGAAATTTGCTTTGTTATGCAAGGTCCAAACTTGAGAAGGAAATGGAATTTCTCGAAGAATGTTAATTTTGAATTTTTGAGGAATAGAGTTGTACGGATAGAGAGGTCCACATTTGGTTCCATCTGAAATTAAAAAATTAAAAAATTTTCCGAAAAAATTTTTCGCAAAATTTAACTGGAATCTAACCCATAATTTTCTTCTAAGATATTTTACGTCTCGCCGTATGGTAAAATGTTTATGTGAAGCTGAAGCTCGTTGTGAAAATTTGGTAATCCATACTGTGGCCCGTCATCCAGGCTCACGGATTAGTAGCTCTTTAAATCAAATTTCGATGGCTTGCTCGGTCGCAGTTTCCGGATGATTCGACTCTTGAGAACTTACTCATGCATGCACCGATGACCAAGCGCTGTAGTATCTCATTTTTTGCACGTCGGATTTTCCCACGTATGCGAAAAGCTTTGCCAACGAAATTCGCAAGGCTCGGCTTATGGCTCAGAGCTGAGAGCGCAATTATTAGTGCCCTGTAAACGTATAGCCCTGCGTGCGGGCATAAAAAAATCACGGTCGCACGTGTGCGCTACGTACACACACCATATCGGTTTATTGGATACAGACTGTCGAGTGTATACAGAGCTCTAATGTAGCTCAGAGAAGACTAAGCGACTATCCGCAGCTGCGCGGCTGACTAATAACGCGAGACCGATATTTTCGTATCTACACAAAGCCTGCCCGGCATCATCGGCTCGCTGAACTGCTCCGATGTTCCGCGCTTATTTTGAATTTGCGCAGTTTTATCATTTGTGGAGCAGAGTCCGACAACAACGGGCTTTGGTAACTCTTATATCTAGTCTCTCGTGATCCCGAGAGCCAAGTTTCGTCACAATTGAAGATTTTTTGCGAATCGTGGAGCCATGACAGTCAACATTATGAGTCGTTTCGAAATGGAAGAATAATAAATCCCAACCGAGCTCGACCACGAACCTCGATAGAGCTCGTCAAAATTGTCTTCCCGTTCGCGAATCTCGTCGTCCTCGGTGCATTCCACGATGGACATTCACGTGAAATCCAGCTGTGCGGGATGACTGCTCGTTAACCGACTCGCTCGATCCGTTGTTCGAATATGTTGCTCGTCTTGCTCCGAGTTCGCAGCTTTTCCAATGTTCGAATTGGCCACGACAGCCCGTTAATTCGTTTGTCTTCACTGCCGGAGCTGGGGCAATGGAACGCTGGCACGTACCTGCAGGCTTTTGTAATATAAGTTGTGTGAGATGGAATCGGAATTCCCTTCCAGTTCCATCTCACACAACTTATTGCAGCGCATTGTAGCAAAGAGTTACATCGGGTCGAGCCATTCTTTTGCAGATCGACTCCGGGGATATTGCGTTTTCAATTTCCGGAATTCGAAACCAACCCCATAGATTATCCAACGAAAGAAATTAGTGTCTTCGATTCTTTAGCCGTCCGGCCCGCCGCGCGTGTACCGACTCTCGCGTTGATTCGATTCTTCTGCTCTTTTCCGTTTCGTCCCTTCTTATTTCCAGTCAACTCATTTTCCTTTCTCACTCGGTCCACTTCGTTACAGTACTCATTTTGCTTGAAGATTAGAAGATTGAATGAAATGGCAAACGAAAGGACTGCATGTGACCAAATGTATGCTGTACACAAGTTGAAATTTTTATTTTCATGTTATCTATTTCAATAGCTCACGAGTCACGAATAGTTTTGGAATATTTTTCGGGGGTGAAGAACTACTGCGCAGAAGGAGCATTTCAGTTTCTCTGGGGTCTTGATGGAGCACTGGATGGATGACATTCATATAGTCACATCGCAATTATCGGCTACTCACAGTATCTTGTGAATCTTGCTGCAAATTTTGTCATTCACCGCAGAAGAAGCAAACTGATAATGAGTCGATTTTGGTTGACTTTTGGAATCATGTCAGAGTAGCAAAAGACTTTCAGAGGAGGGTGGTATCGAAGTCGCGCTCAAATTATCATCATTACTTGATAAGGACTTTCGGGGCATCTTGGCGGTTTTTGTGCCGTAAATCAGAACTACAGCGGGACTTGGGCAATCTCAAAATTCACCCCCCCCCCCAGCTACTCGTTTGAGATTGAATTAACCCAGGAACATCAGAGCTCACTTTTATCCCTTTTTGCACCCGGACTCGACGATTTTGCAGAAGAATGTTGGAATTTTAAAGCACTATCATTGTCTCGCAAGGGCATGCGGTAGCTGTGCAGCACGGCCGTAAAGTTCCATTCACCACTTGTGTGAAGATCATAATGGTACAGAGTTTGAGATGAGTTTTCTAGTTATTGTTTCCGAGTCATATTCGACAACTGAACGTTCAGACC
The DNA here is from genome assembly GCA_029851415.1 of Eretmocerus hayati. Taxonomy (NCBI): domain Eukaryota; kingdom Metazoa; phylum Arthropoda; class Insecta; order Hymenoptera; family Aphelinidae; genus Eretmocerus; species Eretmocerus hayati. The sequence continues at coordinate 190,269,060 of CM056742.1, read as the reverse complement.
AAGTGGTTAGATTATTGCAGAAAAGTGGGGCCCACTGAGCGTCTGGTACATCCTAACCTAATATAATATACACACATTTTTGTTCCAATTATTCTCGAATTCTTTTCCAATGTGGGCTCAACTTATCATCTAACTTGATGGCCTAATTCGCCGTTTAGTCCGAATCGCAAGAGATTTCGAGGGAAATTTGAACAGAATTTAGCTTGCACGGCTACCGCATCTGCAAAGAGCGCTTGGAATTTTGGAAGTTGGTTTTGTGGGTGCGTGCGAGTCAAGAACGTATACTTTGATGAAGGGACACCGTTATCGGATACAGAAGGGGTTCCTTAGCCTCCCGCCCGCGTCCTCCGATCGATACTCTTGTGCGAGAGCAATATCGCCGACAGAGCCTCCGATGGCGCTATGTGCGAGCGAGCATTGACCGCCACGAGTCTGCGTTGAGCTCGCTCACAGCTGTTATTGAGCTCGGAGCAATTTCATAAGCGCCAGAGTACAGCGCCGGCCTTGGCCAATTTTATCGTACCGTGTAAAATTCGCGGTGACTCCTGGCTTCAGGTATGATTTTTTAGGAGCCTTCCCAAACAGGAAGGTATCTTTTTAGTCGCGAATTTGAAACCATGCACTCGATACGCTAATTCGAATAATCAACTATGGGGTTGAACTCCGTGGTTCCTAATCTCGGAAAAGACGTTGAAGGAGCGTCATCGAAATGTCAGTGCGTGTAGAGCTGAGTAAAAATGACTTTTTGGGAATTGAAGATTATCCCGTTTTTTTTTTTTTTTTTTTAATGAAGCTCGATGTCCTTTGACATATGACTTCACCCGCAGAAGCTGTTTTGGATCGCTGACGTGGATTGGTTACTCCTGGCAACTTAGCACTTTGCAACTTACTCAAAATGAAATACGTCAAGGGATATTTTGTCGATTGACTGGTCGCTTGTTCTAATGTAAGCTCAATCCCTGGCCTTTGTGCAAAATGTAGCATCAAATTCGCAGATCTCGATTTTGCAAAGGAATGAGGTTTTGTGTATCCCCAACAGTACTCGTCTTGATCATTGATCTCAATTCACCCTTGATTTAATGAGAATCCGGACTCTTCACGCTGTGATTTTCTTAATTGAGAGTTACGGCTCTTCCCGAGTGAGGTGACCAGTTTGGAAGTCGAATAAGTTTTCTGAGGTCTGTTTTGCATGACCTGACTCATTCGTCGTACGTGAAAATGGCGCAATTTGACGCGTGCAGTGGTCGCAGTTGTAAAATCGCGGATAATCGAATCAGAGCTCTCATAATCGAGATGAATATCGCAGCTGTGCGTACATTCGTTCGAGTTTACCGCTCTCCGACCACAGAGACAACGATACAGTGGCCAGTGTGACAGCGTATACGGGGCACATATGCCGATGAACCGGGCGAGATATGAATCTGCGCACGTCGCGCTTGTTCACCTACTATATCGCATCCAAAAATTGTCCTATCGTGTACAGTGCACGCGGAGCCAGCGTCAGAATTGAGTTGAATTTACGCATTGCGGCTGGAGATCCGCCCACTCTCGCATCGCTGCGTGCGCTTCGTGTCGCCCCCATGGTCCTCGCAAAATTTCACCGCACATCTCGTAAACGTCAAGCCTTTATATCTGTACTTGCTGCTCCATGCATCTGCCCACACTGGGCCACACTCGAAACTCGGCTGCATTATGAATTTATGTGAAACTCGTGGTGAGACTTTACAAATGATGAAAATCTACGAGTTCGATGACACTGGGCACACATTTGAATGGTTTCAAGCTGAAACGGCATGTAACTTGTAACTTGGGATACAGCCGCTTTTAGAAAAATTAGGTAAATGTTGCGTGGAATATGATGAATTCATTCACACTATCAGTTTATTAGAAAACAAAGGGATATGTATGATGTCGGGAAATCCTGAAACTGATCCCCAGTCACTGATCACGATTTGGCTAATGATAGCCACTGGCATCAAATTATATGAGCAAAATCTTTGCTCGTCAGTTTTTGTCAGTATCAAAGTAATCTTCTGTATCTAATGAGAACTTGCTCTTGTACATTTTGCCCAGGAGATCTTCGTCCTTCTAATAGCAATAGCCGCTAGATAGGCTTGACACATTTGAATTTTGGAAAGTGTTGTTGTCTTAGCTCGTCTACGACTAGTGAGAGTGTGGCTGTTTTCGTATTCTGACTCCAAAACCTCCACTGTTACGTGCAACTTGTCGTCCTGTCCATCCTCATGCCTCCGTTCAATTTCTTCCCCACGGAGAAGTCTCTTTCATTACCCATAGTACCTCACCTTCCTCTCGCGCTGTTGGGCAATTCGATGAGCGTCATCTGACGTACGGCACTTTTTCTATGATCCGTGACAAGGGAAATAATCCTGCATCGTTCGATCTCTTCAGAGTGTTTGCCGATTCAATGATTGTAAGACGAAAAAATACTCTGAGAATACTACAGACAGAGTGGCACACAGTTTGCTCTCTAATGTGGGATAGTATTTGTCATGGTGTTATCATCTCACGCAAAATTAGCTGCGTGAGAATCATTAGTGAGTGGGAAGAATCAAGGGTAATCAGTTTCGCCGATGATTTCGACCTCGCAGTCGACCTGGGACGTCGGCAGTTTGCCACAGATACGCGAATTAACGGAGGCGATTTGACAGCGAAATTCAACTCGGTCGGCAAATTCTCAGAAGAGCTGCGGATCATCGGATGCGCCAAAGTTGAAATTGAATCCGAGTGGTGGGATTAATCATTGTTAATTGCTCTCTGTGGGTGAGTGAGCCACGCTCTATAAACGGACCCGTCCGTCTGAATGTCAATTTCACGATTAGATGCATCGTCTCCTTCGTTCCATCTGGCTTCATTTGCCTCAAATATCATTTCCCATGACTGAGCAGTCTCGGTCAGCTGCTAAAATATGAGTTACTCTTAGCGGAAGGTTGAATTTCAAACTCATCATTGGATGAGTGTGCGGGAGATAGATTTACCGGAGAGATTATTCGGCACAAGGCTCGATGATTCAGGATCGAGCGAAATGATTGTTGATCAAGGTATTACGAGATATGGTTGCGGTGGATTCCTCTGATTTACGGGCACGATGAGATTGGCAAGTATCTATGTGAGTAGTGAGGTGAGCGGCTTTCGAAGAGATTCCCATTCAAAGTACCTGAATATTAACCAAAATTCGTGATTCAGATCATACTCTTCCGATGAAATTTGTGATTGAAATAAAATGTATATCACTAGTAAGTAAACCCATCCACGGCACGAGCTTCTAAGAAGAATTGGAAAATTTGGCCTAATTCCACTCACATAGTTGCAAGAGAGTGGACCTGGCTCTCTGTTTGGACAATTTTTTTTTACTTTTCTACCTGTTTCAACCAGACGAAGTAGACTGCGTCTCAAGGCAATATAAATGGTCGTTGAAATTACCCTCACGCGCGCTGTGCCATCAAAATTACGTAATTGCCGCGCTCTGTGTGCCTCCTTATTTTGCTTTCTCTGGCTCTCCTTATAAGAGGACACGGCCGCTGTTTTTGCATGCAAATGGCCGAGTCCGGGAACAAAAGGACGAGTCAGTCACACACGTACAGGACTCTGCAAGATGCATCCAGGGCAATGATTATTTGTGACATTTGCTCTGGAGATGCTGCGATTAGCCCGATAGCATGTTGTTCCCAATGCACACGCGCGTTAGTTCACAGCTGGTAATTCAGTCGTCCAAATTGAAACGTTGTCGGCTATAAACGTTGCGTGTCGAATACGTAGATTGGGAGCAGTGTGTTAGCTTTGGGGGTGACTTTACCACCTCTGACATCAGCCCTAGTATAGCGTCTCGATTCCTCCGGGGAAACCGACGACGACGACTTCGCGCCGCAGGCATCCCGCAGCAGCTCACGGCAAAAGTTGCGCTCTTAATATTCATTCGTCCGAGACCCAATTAGCCTCGCTCGTTTACCGCAATTAATGCTCCTCTCGACATTATCACCCGACTTTGTGCCTGTAGAGCAAGTCCGGGACTGGCGCTATCGCAGTCCCGGGAAATTACACATTATTTTTTCTAAACTCGAATCTCGTAACTCGCAGCGCCTCCACCCTCCCACTTCCTTGACTCGATCCATCGTGGAAGGGCTCAAGAAAAACTCGCATTTACAAGTGTGGTATTCATACTTCATTGACGGAGTCAACCAAACACTCGATGGTCATACTGACATTCAAGTGACGAGCGATGGTACTGTGTTGAAGTTTTTTTACCAACGCCAAAGGTTGTTTCATTTCAGCACCGCAAGATGCTGACTTCTCGCAATCAGTTGACATCATTCCATACTTGAATATGCGAAACGGTACAGCATCTGTCTTGAAAAATGTTGTGTTGACAAACAACGGATATTATAGCTTATCCGTCCAAATTAGCCATCAGTCACATCCAGGACAGCACCAGGGTTTTTTTTTGTATCGATCCTTGGTCATCAATTTGGACATACATTTAAAAAACAAGCAACATCAACTTGGTTTTTCTCTGAAACAAGAGGTTGATCAAATATATGCATATCAAAATTCGTGGGGCTTTCCGACGTTTTGCTACAACGCGAGTTCCAGACCCCGCGAGAGACAATCTCTTACTAAATTTGCGTCTGGGTTACATTTCATCACCCAAAAATTGAATTCTGCAACTTGTCAAGACTTAGACTACCACCTGGTCTGTTCACACCATGTCTCTCGTCATTTTAAAAGTCACTTCTCGAGTAACTAATGTCTCATTTCAAAATGGCACCAAAACCGCGGTTGCAATTTTATCAAAACTAGGTTTTGCATCAGCATCAACATCCGGTACGCGTAGAGTTTTCGGATCAGCAGGATGACTTCCGCAACTTGCATATATTTTTGCCAAGCCTTTTCAAATGTGCGAGTGGCACACGCTTCGTGAAGAGATCACTTTCCGTGGCAGCGGCGATGGAAATTAGTAGCCACGGCTCAAAGACCGAATTTGGTCGTTGTGGCCTTGACCGAGCTCAAAGTTGGACCGCAGCCTCGCACAGCATCTGAGAGCATCGGTCAATATATTTTGCCTCAGCAATCTCTAAGCCTACAACGTTGTCATATTCAATCCGATATCAATAAAGATCTATGAGTATCATCGAGTTCGGGCTCAGTTTTGATCCATTGATTTGTTGAATTGGCGCAGACGGCGATACCGCCTGGTGATTCATCCATAGCCAACCCAGACAGGCTTGATTACTCGCGATGCAATTTCTCAAATTCAATTTGCTCATTCTGCTTCGTCAAAACATGGTCAAAACATTAGCCTGTGACAACCACCATGCCTCGAGCGTTCTCAGCGACATGTGAATCATATTGCGTGAGATGAGGTGCGGGTGAGAACTGCAAACTCATGATCAAACCGATGGAGTAGCAGGAAAATGCCCACTGGGATCTCCTGCGATTCGAGTGATTACTTCTTTTTGAATTTTTTTCGGACACTGCGTCAGATTTTGTTGGAAAATCAGTGGTTCGCGTTTTCGTGCAAATGAATCACTTCTGATAATTCATTAGTCATGGTGCTACCGATCTCGGGTTATTCGATTTGACCTTGGGAAATTCAGGATGCATTCTGAGTCCTTTGTGGAACTCAGTTCTCAAAATCCTCCAAATGAGACGAGTATAGATATACTTTCAATCTTGAAAACTCCACAACGATTGTGTCAATTTGAAGATTCTGACGTTTGTACTCAATGTTAAAATGACTCCCTGGCAGCCCAAGAGCTAAGGTAGTTCACAAATGTGCTAGTGCTCCCGTCAAACTCAAGAGGCTATCGCGTGCCTCTAGGGCGGTCGTTTGTCAGACTAACAATAAGCCATGTATCTAGGGTGGAAATACTCATTTTGAAGCGTAGAACTTTATGAAATACAGGACGAGCAAAGTGGCGCTCATTGGGTGTAACTGAATGCGCGCGCCGAATAAATATAATAAGTAATATACTCGTTAGTGTGGTCAGTAGCAGCAATTGGCTAAGTAATTGACACCAGAGTTCTCGGAAATACTCGGTGTTCCTAGAGGGTCTCGAAACAAGGCGCACGCGTGCGTTCACCGCACATCATGTTTTGCGTTGGGAGCCTCATTGGGAGCCATGACATCACTGCTGGCGACCCTCTTGGCGCCACTTGGCTTCCTTTATGTACCACACAAACCCTCTCTGGCTCTACACTTTGTCTTATACTCGTAAAATTTCCTTCGCGTGTGCTCAAAACACCGAGCATCTTATCCATTCTTATTCAAAATTTTACGTACGAACACGAAAGAATTCGCAAATAAAAGCGAATAAAAATTTACGGGAGTTTAGTGTGCTTAGAGCCGTTTGTATATTACGTGATACAAGCCAGGGCTCGGAGAGCTCAAAGTAAACGTCGTCTCTTGTAATGGAAGAGAAGGGGGTTTTTCAGATTTATCACGTGATATGAAAGTCTCAGCCCTCTGATTTTAGAAGAAGTGAGTTCAACGTTTTTGGAGATCTTTAAATTGGTAACCGGTTGAATTGTGCAATACACAAATAAACCCTTGATGGCCGTTGCCCACTTCGTGAGACCAATCACCAGATAAATAAATCTTTAGAGGCTTCCGAAGAAGAAGTGAATTTTGATAAATACCATCTCCAGCTATTTCCAAAGACAGTTCATTACAAAAATTGTGGAGTGGGACGACCATCCTTTTCTGATGACCAAGGACTGTGAAAATTTGAGTGCGCACATATCTGAGAATCTTATTCACAATCTCTGATAAGATAACATCGGTCATGAAAAACATTTGACAGAACCGTTATGACATGATCCATTTTTTCCCAATTTCTCGCCCATTACCCGCATCAGCGATGTAAATGACCAGAGTAGGCGGTTAAGGCGATGCGGTTGCTGTGCAACCCGAAAATCACTCTTCACTTACATGTAACTCAACATTTTGCCTGTATGAAATTCGACACGAGTTGCCCATTACTTATTATCATTTGAATTGTGGTGGACAATTCGCCATTTATCACCAATCACAAGAGCATCGGAGATGAACAAGAATAACTTGGCCGCGGGTACTTCCTAACCCATATAACAGGCACATTTTCATTCAAAAAATCTCAAAATCTAGTCCGATTTGGGCTAAACAAAGAGTTATCCAGGCCATCTTAGATGATTACAAAGCCTGTATTACTCGTCGCTCGGCCCGAATTTGAGACTTTTGTGAACAAATTTCAGCGTGCGCGGCGACCGCATCGCCTTAAGAATGATTTAAAACAGGCAAAGTATCTATTGAATGCGATATAAACGTGTCACAATACAGATAAGATCGATCTCACGATAATAGAATAGCGATTGCTGCGATTGACAGGTTCAGCGACCTCTTGCAATTCTCATTGTACATCCTCATTGTTGTTGAAGAATCATGATCGTGTACGATCTTCAGTAGCATTCAGAGGACACCAATTGTTCAACCAAAATGATTATTCACGAGTATATTGAAGATGGTTATCGGTGACCAGTTGGGGAGCGATCGTAACAACGTCCCGTCGAGTCACACCGGATGCATGTGGTGTCGATCAAATTCATCTAAGGAGTGAAGAAAAATTTTACCGCTTGACTCACGCTTCGAGCAGGAGAAGACGATTTGGCGCTGAGTCCATGAAAATTTATCAGCCTGCTTTAATTAATCTGAATCATCTTTCTAGTGGTCTATGACGTTGCCGAATGTAGAACCACAGCGAGTCACTAATCCTTCGTTGTGCCAAGTTTTTGATGAATTTAAATTAAAAAATCTATAGCCACTTTAGGGAGTTCGGACATCGAGCAAGTGTGGCGTTGCAGTTAACTTGGCAAACGGAAGTCAAGATGTCCCTTGATCATTCTCAACCCTTGTTCATCGTTGTTCATTTTGTTCACGCGCTTCTAATCGCCCAGATCTCATAGTCAGTCTTGATAGTCTGGTACAGTAATTCCTTTCCCCTTATACCACGCACTAAAGCTTAGTTTATTGACGTTTTCATTGAAATTCAAGATGAACTAACGGATGAACTGTATTCACTTTTTGGGTGGAAGTTCAGTGCACGTAGATCGGTTGTTTGGGATTGGCGGTATTATTTAAGTGTTCTCATTTCGCATGTGGCGATTTTTTTGGGCTTGTGCATTTTTAGTCTCGAGCTGAGGGCAGAGGAGCAAGTGAACAAGAGCATGTTGCATGCATTGTTCAGTAGGGTGGGCCAAAAAAGGGCTTTTTTCGAAAATCGATACGCCCTAGCGTGGAAATGTTGTGTTTGTGCATATAGATGTGAGAAAAATTTTGCTGGACGCTGAGAAATGAGATTTTAGGTCCCAGCAAGAGCCATCAAGCTTTTATCAAAATTAACGCAGGTTTAAATAGAAATGTGCCTAATTCGGCACTTTTTTCCTCCTAACTTTGCTCGCATTTCTCGCGCATACAAGCATTTCTCAACGTACTTAAGCTCATTTCAAAGCTTGTTCCAAAACCTACAAAATGAGCTGAAGTACGCCCAATTTCGACTAACCCGAGCCAATCTATCTCAATTTTTCCATTTCGAGTTTTGAAAGGAGTGAGGCGGGAGGGGGAAGTCGCTTATTTTCGGATTTTTCAAAACTAATCACTTTTTAGAAAAATTGATCAATTTTTCTAGCTCGAGATAGATTGGCTCGGGTTAGTCGAAATTGGACTTTAGCACATTTTGTAGGATTTTGGAACAAGCTTTAAAATGAGCTAGAATACGTTGAAAAATGCTTGGATGCGCCAGAAACGCGAGCGTAGTTAGGAAGGAAACAGTGCCGGATTAGACACATTCCCATTTCAACCTGCGTTAATTTTGATAAAAGCTTGATCGCTCTCGCTGGGACCTAAAATCTCATTTCTCAGCGTCCAGCAAAATTTTTTCACATCTATATGCACAAACACAACATTTCCACGCCAGGGCGTATCGATTTTCGAAAAAAGCCCTTTTTCAGCCCACCCTAGGTAATGGGTGTTTGTGAATTTGTGGGGCGACGATTATAACGAAATAGGCATCTTTACAGGACGAGTGTCTCAGGTCACCGTTACACAGACTCACCTCGATCGAGAATATCAATCGGTTTCTCGATGCGTGGGGAGAAAGAAGATAGGCGTGCGGCTGTCACGTTTGCCGAGTTAGTGTGATCAATGCGTCGAGGCTGTGCTGGCATTAGCTGCTTCTTCCTTTCGCAATTCGAAAGCCCTGGTCCTCTTGTGGACCACAGCTCGATCTGCTCTTCTCTACGCGAGGACACTCTTTGGGAACCACATAGATAGGGCATTCGGGGATTACCGATGTCTCCGCTCCTCGATTCTTGAGTCGTGGATGATGAGTCAGCACGGAGCTTGCCAAGAAGTATCGAGAGCTGGCGTGGCGTTTCGTGGAGCTTGCAGGGAGCGAATATGAGTGTGCAAGGGTGGCCAGGACTGAAGTGCGCTAGTTGGTAATCAAATTTATGAGGGATCGCGGGGCACCGTGGCCACGAGATGCACAGCTGCTTGTACACATTTGTCGCAGTGTACACTGTAAAAAATATTTAGTGAATCTTACTGTGACACAGTGAGAATACACTATGAATTACAACATTGATTGAGGTGAATTCACTATGGTTAAGGAAAATCGCAACAATCAATGTGGGTCCTGAATTGTTACAACATTGAATGATGCGAATTTACCGTGCCGAATGTAAAGTTACAAGCGGGTATGCGCGCGGTGCTGCGGTTTAGCGTTCACCAAAAACACGACTGATCCTGCACGCTCCTGTATTGTTGCTCAGACAGCTCAATCGGAATTGATAAACTCGATCCCTGTAACAGTTCTTATCGATTTCAACAGTATTTTAGTTTAGAAATTGTACACTAATCGACGCGAAAAGATAATTTGAAACCTAACCTCAAATATGCCGTTTGCTTGTAGCAGAACACTCGCGGACATGTAAAATCACACTCTCAAAGTGGATGATTCCTCTCCCATAGGGTAAGCTCACTACAATCAATGTTGTAACAATTCAGGACCCACAATGAATGTGGTGATTTTACTTTGTAGTTGCGATTCTCACGAGATTGTTTTTACAGTGTAGTTTGCACGGGTTCAGTAGGCATTCGCTGTAGCAGTGTTAGCGGGCAGGAAGTCGGGGTAGCATACGGCGACCGCAGCTGCGAGAGCGACTCGACCCGATTACCGGGGCGAGTGCCTGTGCGATCGTGTAGTGACTCCCGCTTCACTTGACAAAGCGCCTAATTGATTTTGACGCGATGTACCGATGATGTGTCCTGCACACGCGAGACTGACTCGCGCGCATCTCCTCATTACAAAACGAAAAAGAATAGGGGGATCAACTGTGACGTAATGCTTCAACGTGTTCGCGCAAAAAACTATATCCTAAGCGTGAATCGTCTCTTTAAATCGGCCGAGATCTGCTCGATGATCTCGCTTCTCTTGCTCTACTCATCGTTCGGATAATTGAAAAAAAAAAACTTGAACTTCATCGTATTATGAGCACGTTATACTTGAGCAATATTTTTAAATCCCTGATACTGTGTGACGCAACTTTCAACGGGTTTACACTACTAACCAATAATTTGTATACAATTATAAAAGAAATGTCCTAATTGGAAAATTCGATTCCTGCGGCATTTTTGGTCCAAAATGACCTCAACCAAACTCATTTTGTAGATGTCTTCAGATTCTTCAAAGACGTTTTGTGGGTTTTCCTTTGCGGCACAACAGGTTTTCGATAGCTCGAGTCGAATCCTTCGGAGAGTCCATACAAATTGAGTCTACAATCCGACCTTTGTAAATCAGACACAAGGCAGTTGATGGATTACTATAAATCCAAGAACATCTAAATCTAGAAAGCAAGAACTCCCAAATCCGCCTTGGAAAGTTATTCTAGTTTGTTTCTGCTCTGAGCTGTGACTTTTTTTCGAAAAGAAATAAGTCACTCGAAAAAAAAGCCAGTCATTCAGAAATTATGTGAGGACCACTGTTCTTGGTTCCTTCCATCAGCAACTGGGAAAAACTTCAAAGAAATCAAAGAAGTATCAACGGGAGTCCAAAGTTGTTACTTTTCATGGATTTTGGGACTCATTTCAGAGAAGAATCTTCCTTAAGAAAAGCAGACACAGCTAGGACCAGAAATAACCTAGAGTAATTTTCAAGTACAAATTGTGGAGCTCTTGACTTCCACCAATACTTCCAAGTATTATGTTTGTTTCAATCGTTCCGAATTATCTCCTCGTGTTTGACTTGCAGAAGTCTGAAAATTGACTCAATTTTTTATGAAATTTCCCAATGATTCGACTTGACCTACTGAGATGTTGTTATGCTGCAGGAAAAACCCACAAAGAAGTCCTTGAAGTACTCCACAGAAGCTACAAAATGAGCTGAATAAAAGTCATTTTGGACCTACGAGACAATTTTCTATCCGGGCACGAATCGTCGTCAGAGTCAAATACTGAAGAATGAGTTGGATCAATTGATGGATTGGATGTACTTTGCTTGACTACCTCGCCTGCTCTGCCTAAACAATATTGTCCATATGAACTTTGCTAAGACTCCTAAAACGACAACGTCGCGAGTCTCTTAGGTGGATGCGCATCGGGGCTCGCGTTGAATCGTAAAAAAACAGATGGAGAGGATAGTTGAATCATTGAGATCATTCGGATGCCGTGCGTCAATTGTTGGCGCGTCGCAACCGTTTGAGTTGTTTCCGCGTGCTTTCCGCGCTTTTCGAAGATTCATGTTGTCAGTTATCTTGGGCATCTCTACTCTTGATTCATGACTCCTATAAACCGATTCGCAAATTCAATTTCTTATTGTCTCATTAATTCGGACAGCGAGTATCATATTGACCATAACTGCATTATGAAAATGAATCCGGTGCTGTTCATATGAAATATTCAGCATCGATTAAATTCCATGCGTCATAGAATCTGACGCGTGTATCCTGTATACGTAACATCAGCTCTCCGAGATTTGATCAAATTAATTCAGCTACCAATTAATGAATGGAGAAATCAAAGAATGCTCCAGGTATATCACGAACTGGAACCGACTACTTCGGTCTCAATAAGCCTTACATAATTCCCCCGAGTGTTACACCTAGTCCCCCGGCTGCATTACGATCAGTCGAATTCATTTCCATTCCTTTATTGAAAGAAACCGTCGTCATACAACTTTCATAGGCTGACTCGGAGATGTTCTGTAATTTTGGTATGGTTGCGCAAGGCAAGGCTGAATGACTTCGCCATTAATTATTTGCAAAACTCGATCATTTTCTACAGTTCCGTTTTTTCCTCAACGAGACGTTCCTCGCTTCTTGTTGAATTGCTTCCTCAACTCAAATCGTCAAATTCGCCAATACAAAATTCGTACAAGAGAAACATTGCCAAACTTACCATAATATTGTGGTGTTGTCATGAAAAAACGGAAACAGTAGTGACTCATTTGCAGTAACTCGAATCAGGCTGATTACGAGCAAGTTCATGAATAGGATCTGAAATACGATGAGGATGCCATTTCATCTACGTTTCGAATTTCGTGCCAGTAAATCATTCCGCCACTGGGTGAACGGAAAGGGCGCTTTCCTGCATTATTTTGTAATTTTTGGGCGTGCACAATGATGAACACGGACTCGGACTGCTCCAGATGCAATGCGAGCTCGGTGGAATTACGTCGGTTTTGCGGCTAATGTGACGACTCTGAACGCAAAAATTTGAACCGCGAGGCTCGTCAAGCTCCGAACAAAGCACAGCCTTGTGCGTGTGTGTTAACACAGCTCCGGGTGGTTATAGAACGAAACGTATCGCGACGCGCTCGCCAAAGTCCCGATTTACCCCGCACCCACGAGTGTATTCGCGAAACAATGAGCTTTTGTGCTCCGGTGCGGCTATTCCTTTTTTTGCGCGAATGTGCGAAATAATTTCTTCGCTCTATTGGATTAGCCCCGGGGCGATGAAAGGCGAAAAAGAATGGCTCTGTGCTATTCGGCGCGAATCATAATGCGCGAAATGCGATTGTTTCTTCATTCGTGTTGGCTCTCTCTCCATCACGTGTGAGCTACAGCGTATAATCCTGTTCTCGACTTTTTTTTATTATCCGCTGTCCTCCCTCTGTCTCACCCTCGTTCTCGCTTTCCACTTTTATTTCCCGTTGTCACCAAGTATCTATAAATTGCTGAAGGATGCTGGAAATGGGAAATAATATCTCGTCAAAATTAGATATTTGAAAAATCCGTGACGAGGGACTTCCGAAAGAGGACGAATTGAGTGGTTGCGAACGAGTCAAGTTGGAATATTCACGATTTTCCATCACCGTTCGCACCGTCAGAGATAATTTGCATTTTGCTCTGTCAGTATAAAATATTTTTGAAATTCAGTGCATTGACAATGACTCTTCATATTAAAGTGACGAACAAAATGAGTCATTTCGAATGCTGTTGTACCGGGCAACAGGCAACTACGAAAGTCTGGATTTGCAGCCGTAATTGTGAACATATACATGGTATATATGTGCAAATGACCAGGTCATAGACAAGTTAGAATTATTTGGCAATATACGGCTGTATTTATACTGCAAATCAATCCCTAATTCCCATTGAACCAATGAACTCAAGGCTTCAGATATTAATTCTCTCAGGTATGAATGAATCCGTGGAACATTTTTGTCGATGCAGGTGTGCAGATGATCCTGTACATTGAAATAAACACGATTGATTTTACTTCGTGAATGCATAAATGTACAATTTTTCAGTTGGAAAGGCAGAAAGTTCACGGAATGGCAAGGATTGCGTTGCATATTCATGAATGGTATGGTGAGTCAGCCGCCGTAGTTCGCTAACATCGACTAGAAAAAAGGAGCCCTGGCATACTTGTCCTGCACCTGTAGTTCCCATCATCATGTAGCTTCAGGGCTAGAAGAGGTTAGGAAGAGAGAGCGCGTAATTTGATTCGCATCGGTGTACACTTTTTTCATTTCAATATTCAGATATCAACATTTGTAAGCTCCTCGGTTGTTCACTGTGTTTCTGCAAAGTCTGCGTACGATTCAACAGCCTTAGGCTTTTTACCCTCTACGTCATCGCCGATTTTCTTCGTACATTTTTTGTTTCCAACAAATGCTCGATTTGCGATGAGTCATTTGTCGACCGTAACTGGTATATTCATCCAAAAATGAAGATGCGATTATTTGGTTTGAGGGCATGCGGGTGCGGTGCAGCCCGGACATTATATTTCGTTCACACGTAACTCAAAATTCCGACGATACAAAGTTTGAGACGATTCGTCCAGTACTAACTATTATCTGAATCGTGTGTTCTCGTCATTTGTTGCCAACCACAAGAGTATTGGAGATGAACGAGAATAATTTCCGAAACTATGAAATAGGCATATTTTCTTTCACGAAAATCTCAAAATCTTTTCCAATTTGGGCTGAACTACGAGTTTCCAGGTCATGATAGAGCCAGGGATAACTCGCCGTTTAGCCCAGATTGGGAAAGATTTTGAGATTTTTGTAAACAAAGTCTAGCGTGCACGGTGACCGCATCGCCTTGAGAGATATACTTGAACTAATATATTCCCTTTTTGAAACTGACTTTGAATGCAACGAGGCAGTTCTCACTCACATTACTGAAATTTTAGAGAGCTGTCATATTCTTTGGCAAATTATGGGTTTTACACAGTACAGCTGTGGACTCATCCTCTATAGGTGTCGTCTCAGTAGAAAAACAGATCAAATTTTTGTCGAAAAGTGTCTAGAGGCGAGATATCTGTCTCCAACCAAAAGATCGAAGAGCGGTCGATGGCCGGCATTGGTAATGATGAAAATCATTATGAATTCTATTGGTCATCGGTGTGAGAGGTGGTAGTTCGTTGGCACCGACCTTGCTGTGATGATGATTCATAGTCAACATTTTCCACAATGAATGAGAGAATAAACTTTGGATCTTCTTGTGGCGAGCCAAGACGCGATAAACTTACTTTTATTGTGCGTCATCGTACACGGCTGTCTTGATTCACGAGGTGCGATTAAACGAACAAAACTCGACGAAACAATAATCTGCTTTGTGTTATTGTCTTCGTCGGGGCGGATGATGATCAAACTTACTTCAAGTAGTTGCCTTTTCTCGAGCCGAGGCAGATCCGCCCGTTGTCACTGATTCATTTTGGGATTCTTTCAACTCGTCACTTTAGCAGCGACAAAATCAGCATTACGTGCAATTTGGATGAGCAATTTGCGATGTCTCAGTGTGTCACTCGTTCTACAATGCACAAAGTTCATCACGTAAATAGTGACAAATCAAACTAATTCAGACCTGAATAATCTCTCGCATACGGAGGACTGTTGAAATTAAGTTGTGACTTTTGGTTGAACATCATTTGTTTTCCTTCAAATTAAACCTCTCGGGTACCTCAAAAGTAATTCGTATACAGGCACTACCTTTGGATGTGTCGAATTGTTTCATCAGACGCGTTGTGTACGTAAGAGTTGAGTCCCTAATATCTTGAAAAAACAGGAATTCAATTCCAAATTGCTAACATGAAAGTTATTCCCCAGAACGCCTCTAAAGAAAATGTTTGACATGTACACGTGACATCAAATAATTATTTCCAAAGAGTTGGAAAATACTCGTCTCCCCAGCGCAAATACACTTGGGAATAACTTTTTCAACCTTATTCACCCAGTAAGTATAAAAGCTGCCTGATTCCGCGTAGGTGGTTACATTGTACGAGGTGAAGGGCTGTATTTTGGAAATCTGTGATTTCTGTCCGGAAACCACCAGACTCGTAGAGGAGATCGAAGCAGTTGGACGATCCGATCTCGACCGCAATATTTATATGGGCGGTTGCGTCATAACGATTGGCTTTGATCAAAATCGTCATGGTCCTTTCAGAGCTGAGTCTATGCCATGTGGTCTAGGGCGGTGAAAAACTTCCTCTAAACTCAGAGATCCGTATGTGTTCATCAGTCGAAGGCCAGAATCGGAAAACCTGAATTTGACGAATTGAGTTTAGATTGCATTTTATCAGCGAGCAATTTGAGTCGATGATCTTTTTATTGCCTGGCATGGAATCTGAAATCAAAGTCAACAATTTGGGCGTAGTGATTCGGATAGAGTTTGCGGTTTGACTATGACTCGCTTTTGGCTCAAAATTATGAGCCTCAACGAGAGTGGCATCAATGGATCATCGAAGAGTTTCGATTCAACGAAGAGATGTCAGTTACCGATGCGCGACTTGTGCCCAGATCAATCAAGCTCGGCCAGTCCATGCATTTTTGATCGACGACTCGCGGCACACGTTCAGTCGGACGACTATCCGAATTCTTCCACCCTCTGGCTCCGAAGTATCGTGTCTTCATCAAGGCGAAATGGATGTCACTTTCGATATCGAGATCAGAGCGATCGATTCCGCACCGAGCCTCGAATAGATCGTGCAAGCCGCAGGCGGCAATGACCTTGCTGCAACGGAGCGACGCGGAAAATTGAGTCCGCGCCCGGTTCTCCCACGCCTGCACGACTGCCTGCTGCAGCCGCAACTCGTAAACTGCACATCAGTCTGCTCATAGTCTGGCTGCGCTGGGCTGAAAGATCAATGTCCCCTCGAGGCAATTATAGACGCGAGAATATCAGCGCGTTAAGCTCTCTGCTCGTCTGGGGTGCCACCTCCGTGGATGAAACGATGCCGAGCTACAAACAGCTCACAGTCTCGAGCGAGTCCAAAATGTTACAACGGTCACGTGCAGAGTCGAACACCAGGACTGCTGCTGGTGCTGCTGCTATCCATGGACGAGAACTCGATTTGACACGCACGAGGGCATCCGCATTTTAGAGACCTCGGAGTGGACGGAGTGAGCGGCCACCACCTGCGCACGGTCACCCAAGCTAAATTTAAACCCGCTGGTTGTTTAGGCAGTCGTAGAATGAGGCTCAGCTGAGATTTCGAACTCACCACCAAAGTGTATTACTTTCGACGGGACTCCGCGCATGGAAAATGTGACAGAGTTCTGATCGATTATCGGGGCAGATTGGCAAATTGACCGTTGGAAGAAACTGCAACCGTATATTCCTGAGTGGACGGAGTCGTTCTAGGTAGGGGCGAAGCACCGCCTTTGAATTGCACCGCGCGCCCGCTCGCTGTGCCAACGGAAATAAGAAAGCATTCCGAGCGCGCGGAAGCAGCACGAGAATCTCCTCGAGACGGCAAAAACGGCAGAAAAGCTCGCAGCCGTGAGATGGGCCGTGAGCACGCTCGCGCCGAGATTCGAGATTCGAGAGAGAGAGTTGGAGCGCAGATTAGATTTTGCGGGCGAGCGTAACCGCGCCCGCTGTTCCGCCTTGAGCTGTATCTATACGGCTCCTCCCGACGAACTGCGTCTGCGGAGCTTCTTTATAGACTCGCTGCGCTCCTACTTTTACGAGCCACAAGCTCTTCTTAGTAATGCACGAAAATCCGCCCACTTGCTTTTTCCTCAATCCCCGGCAATCAGCTTCATTTCCAATCACACAGTATTCATCGGTCCAATTCATCGTCATGAATCAGCCGATTGACGGTCGGCAGTATTCGTGTGCTCGCAAGCTTCGACCGACTCAAATTTCCGACGGCAGCACCAACCTCTCTCTGATCGTCTCGGATACTCCAGAGTTCACTTCGTGTGCGCTGATCCACAACGATATCACCCACAAGCAATCAAATATCAATATTTGTCGAGGTATCGTCACTACGTCGATCTGTCGGATGGTAACGCAAAGCTCTTTGGCGCCACATTCAAACGTGGCGCAGCCCAATCACAGCGACGCGAAGCTTCTCTTGCGGCTCACGCTTGTACAATTGCATACGCGTTAAAACGAATACGCAAACTACGTACCGTCGCACAGTCGTGCATGGTGCACGCTCAGAGCTGAATCGCGACATTCAGAGTTGGATGGCAGGGGAGAGCAATATCCGTCCGCAGATGGGGCAATTAATATCAATCGCTCGCAAAGAGCCGCTATACTCTCGCCCACGCATCGAGTATCGCGAAAGACGCGAGGCTCACTTTTCGGTCGTTACGGACGATTCATCGAGAGACAAGTGCTCAATGGCCTCGTTAGTCTCCTCTGCCATACCGTCATCAGCGACATATGTCTTCGGTGCAACTCGTATGGACAGAGGATGAAAAAAACTACTCACGCTGTGAGAAAAATTCGCATCGGTGCACTTGAGTTTGCGGGACTCTACGAAAAATACGCTCTCGACTTGCAAAGTTCATGGCTCGCAAAAAACATTTCAATATCTTTCGTCCGACGTACTCTCGAGCACCGAACCAGGCGCCGCTTCCAAAAGCTGAGTTGCCCCATGAGCTGAGAGATAGAACGCTTCAACTTCATCCGGGGCAGCCTGTGATACCTCCGAGCCGTACGAATTGTAGGCCTCGGAGATCAACGAACGCGTTTCATCAATAAGCAGCGCCAAAATCGCACATCGACTAGTTTGTATTCTCGTAGCCGACTCTTCCGCTACTGTCGTGTCGGGATATCGCATGCTGGTGCTTTCCAAAATATCCACAACTTCGAGATCTTCGCTCGAGCCTTCCATTCGCCCGATCCGGTTAAATACTATTTGAAAGAGGCTGGTGTCGCGATGGAAACAATCTGCAGCTCAAGTTGCCGTGGGCCTTTTCAATCAATTGAGAAATTCTATCAAAATAACTACAAATTTCAAATGAATTCTCATGTGCTACCTTAAATTTTGGAGGTCGAATGATTAGAGATGTGGGTCTTCTTATGATTCCCTACAAGAAGTAACAAGAGCGAGGAGAATTGAGAATTGAAAACATCTGATAGATTTTGTAGAGGCCAAGCGCTCAGTCAAAGTTAGTAGCGAGTATCAGATCACTAGTGTTTTAATGTGTAAAATGAGCTTCAATAATACTGGGTAACAAAATTTTGGGTCAGAAGTAGTGCATTGAACGCACAACGATTTTCTTGTGTAGAGTTCGACGCGTTAATCAAACCTGAATACAGTTGTACGCCTTCCCGTCAAAATTTTTCTATTGACACCTGTACTGACACTTTTATCACATCATTTCGGGGAACACGCTTTTCAATGCGGGATAGCCCTTTAAAAAATTCGGAGTGCATGTATTCGACGTAAAATTGGCTGAACTTTCGAAATATGTGACAAAAATTCTATTTGAGTCAAGCCTGGAGACCTACAATCAATTTATAATTAATGCAAAAAAATATGATTTATCATTGAAAATTGCGTTTAGACGGCATTTTGACCCCTAAATCAATAGCTCTGCCTCTGAACGGTCGAAACCCCGTGTCATTGGGCTCTCATAGAAGTTTTGGCGTATCCGCGCTCAAGATATGGACCGAAACAATAAGCGTTCAAACGCCTTTTCGTCGTCATTAACAACTCTCGCCCTTTTCAATCCCAATATTCGGCATCAAACAGCTTTCAAAAAAATATCACACGACATGTTTTCGACGCAAAATTGTCTTGAACGATGCAAAATCTGAACATTCCCACGTGGACGGCCGGTGTATGTATCTCATATTAGTAACCGCAGATATACCTACTCACCTCAACAGCATGTAGAATGATTCATACCCTAAAAAAAAAAAGCTTAGATTTTCCTTTTATTTGATTCCCTACAAATCAGTCCAGGGACCTACGAATCGTTTTTCCCGATACATCTCAATTTGCACCACTTGTTATTTGTGCAAGTGTCAATTCACGGGCCTGTGAAGCCTCTTAGCATTCAGACTCTTCTTCAACGACTTTCTTCGACTCGGAAAAGAGAGACCATTAGATTTCGAGTGTAGAGGAGAATAGAACGCGAACGGGAGTTGTGAAAAAAATAGGCGTCTAACTTGCGTAGCCATTACGTTCAAACGACGACGTTCCTCATCGCATGCAAATTCGCCGCATCGGAGTCCGGTCTTCTCTTAGAGTACGTGCAAAAAATTTCTGCACTTCCGGCTCTATACAGCTGAAAAGCCATCGCTCGGCTCTCATTTATATCCGCGCCACGCACTCGCAGCTCGACTCGCTCTATTGAGGCTTTTTCGCTATATCTTCTATGCGATGTCTCTCTGCTCGATCACAGTGGAATGGCGCATATCAGCGCTGCATCGATTGCCGCGGAAAACACTCTGATAACTCGTTCTCTGATTCCTTCCTCGTACGACTGCAACGAGTCCTTATGTTTGCTATCTGCGCCCTTCATTTTCTCGTTTCACGTACAGATCCTCTAATCCCTCGCGATTGTCAAAACCCATCCACTCGTTTCCCATCTCCCGACCCGCGCTTTTTTTTTGTCTGACCGTTCGCGGTAACCGTCGTTTCTCGATCTACTCGCGCTTCGAGATTAATATGGGATGGTGACGGATTATTGCAGATTTACCGGAGTCTGCTAGATCCTCGGATTGCATTATAACCTGTCGATAACTGGGATGAAAAGAGCCGCTATCTACCCCATAAAAACAATTAACATTCAATTTTTGCACGCAGAAAATTAGTAGAGTAAGCCTACACGAATCAACGTGCCAGAATTCGCGACAAATGCTCATTCTGGTTATTGAACATATCATATTGGGTAAGATAACCTAACGAGCCAAACATCAGCCCAAAATTGGATTTCTATCAACGACTTTTGTGAATTTGAATCCGAAGAATCAAGATGGACTTTGAATAATGGATTGAGCAACGGTCCTACATATCCTAAAAAAGTCAACCCATTCAAATTGTTGAAACAGTTTGGTGGATCAGCCATGTTTGGATTTCATCCAAAATAAGATGCGTAGCTCAAAAACAAAAATACCTGAAGTCGCGTTACGAATGAGGCCAAGAGTGAACAGGTCAGCTGTTGATGTATGGCCAAACCATCACACGCATTTTGAAGATATCGGATGCCACCATCCGAGATTTTAATTGGAGTCCATCACTCTATCGACCATTTACCCCCTGTAAATACTTGCACACCCTCTAATGAGCAAACATGTGCGAAGG
This sequence comes from Eretmocerus hayati, assembly GCA_029851415.1. NCBI lineage: Eukaryota > Metazoa > Arthropoda > Insecta > Hymenoptera > Aphelinidae > Eretmocerus > Eretmocerus hayati. The sequence continues at coordinate 190,248,017 of CM056742.1, read as the reverse complement.
GTGCGAGCAAAGTAAGGGAGGACGAAGGGGTTGGGAGTGTGTAGAGAGGTCGATGGGGTGGGCATCGCGCTATTTACATAGCCCGTTGAGCATCTTGAACATTTAGAGGGGCTGCTCTTGTGAGCGTGAAGCCATACCGCGGAGTGGAAAAGCAGCCTTTGCCTTTTTTTTTTTTTTTTTTTTTTTTTTTAGTCGGTTGTAGGGCGAGAAACGCTGCGACGTTCCGCCGGGAAGCAACCCTTCTACCTCTTCGGGTTGGTGAGGTCTCGGTCAATACGGCTTGTCCGTGCCCCCCCCCCCCCCCAACAGTACCGAGCTGGGATCCGCATCAATACGGCCACCCCTTCCGATTAAAACCCTCTCTTCCTTCTCCGGTGGCTTGGGCCATTGGACAAGGAAGAGATCCACCAACTTACCAATGCGGCCCCGGCACCGCGTGAGCATTACTTCAGGGCCGGCGGCGTCTCGCTCTCAGGATCGAGCGTCTCCCTTCTCACGACTCACAGGTGTTGTTTCTCCTTCTTCGATCTTCTTCCATCTCTTCACTCTTCTTTCTTCTCATCTCTTCTTTCTTCCCTTTCCAGTGCATCATGTTCCTCCTGGAACCATTTGCACCTCTTCTGTTTGAATCGGCAGACTCACTGTGATTCGTCTGCTTCGAGACGCCTCACTTCCCTCTCTTTCTCCTCCTTACGGGTCATCACCAGCTTGATGTATTCGGTGAGTCTATCCCATGTCTCCTGGTTGCGGAGCAAGTACGGGGCGAGATTCTCAGGTGTAAGTTGAGCACCAAGCCATCCATCCAACTCGGCGCGCTCTCTTCGGGTGGCGTTGCACGTGAACAGGGCATGCTCAGCGTCATCCCCGTTGTCCCCGCATGACTGACATGCTGGGGATGTTCTCTTCTTGAACCGGGTCAGATAGGCACCGAAGCAACCATGATCGCTCAGTGCCTGCGTCGTCCAGTAGTCCATCTCTCCGTGGGTGCGTTCCGCCCACTTGGCTACGTCGCGGGTCAGCCGATGCGTCTATCTCCTGCCCGTTAATGAAAACCCGGGGCGAGTCGAACTTCCTCCGTCTTGTGACCACTACTGCTTTGCACTTTTTGACAGCAAGCTCTAGGAGCCTGCTAATCATCTACTCGTGGACTCGGGCCAGCGCCTCGTTTGCGCGTCTACCCAAGAGCTCTTCGTTGTCGGCCCAAACTATGAGTCCCGCGTCGTCCGCGAAAGCTACTTTTATCACACCTTCTGGCAGTTCGATAGACAGTAGACTGTCGTACTCGGTGTCTAGTTGAACGGCCCGGAAACCGATCCCTGTCCACTTCCGGCGGACAGTTCCCGAATCTCTTGTCCCTCGTCGGTGTCGTACACGAGGGTCCTGTTCCGCAGATAGTCGCTCGTGACGGCTAGTAGATAGGGCGGCATTAACCTGATTGGGATTGATAGACTCGCTCCCAGCTCACGCAGTTGAATGCGTTCTTTATGTCCAACGCAATGATGGCACAGAATCCTCCTCTCCCTTGGTATGGGTTCCCTACCGACGCTTGAACCCGTTCTTGGACCGCCTCGATCGCGTGCACAGTGCTCCGTCCCTTCCGGAACCCGAACTGCATTGGTGATAGCCCACCGCCTTCTTCGTAGGCTTTTTCCATCCTGTTGAGCACCATCCTCTCGTACATTTTCCCGATATTGTCGAGCATGCTGAGAGGGCGTTGACCTCCTTGACCCTTAGGTAGCAGGACCAGCTTCTGGCGTTTCCACTTGTCCGGGAAAGATCCCGCGCTCAGACAGATGTTGAAGAGGTCGAGGAGTAGATCTGGCTTGTATTTGAAGACCAGTTTCAGAGCCTCGTTTGGGATGCCGTCCAGGCCAGCGGCCTTGCCGTTTGGCAGTCTCTTCGCCGCTATGAGTAGCTCTTGCATAGTGAAGAGCGGGATGGGGGGCTTCGCTCTCCGGAGGGAATGTAACTCTGGGGTTCTGCTGCTGGAAAGATGTCTTCGACGATGCTGCGCAAGATTGCTGCATCAGTCGGTGCTGGGTTGTCCCTCCGAGTTCGGACCTTTGACATGACCACGCGGCATGTCGTGCCCTAGGGGTCTCCGTTAACGATGTTGCACAATTTCTCTCTCTCTCTCTCTCTCGTATGTGCGCAATGATTTTAAAGTAGAGAAACTAGTTTCTTCTAATACTTTCGGCCCAGGAAAACCTGGCGTGCCTGAATTTCTTTTCTGTAGCGTACAGCAAGGCAACTCTCCTCCAATATTAGCCGTGGTAGTCTATAGACCTCCAAAAATCGCCATGCAGAAGGATGATGGGCTGTTTGGCTCATTACGCCGACTGTGTGGAGATTATAGTCACAAAATTATAATGGGAGATCTGAACGCTGACTTGTTGGATACTGCTCATCCTGACACCAAGATACTGACTGCACTGACAGAAGAACTAGCCCTACAGATAGTGCAGCATGGCCCGACTCACCAACACAACCCCAATGTTTCTCATACATGGATTGATCATATTTACGTAGATGACAATGACACCATTACTGACTTTCAAAACAGACTCCTGCCCAGTTTCGGCAGGCACTCGGTCATAGACGTCACCATCAACGTCTTCACTCCCACTCCGCCAAAAAATTCCTTCACTTATAGGAATTTTCGTAACATCACTCCGGAGATGCTGAATGACCGTCTGCTTCGCTGCGACTGGACAGCTCTTGAAAATGCTGAAACCAGCTTGGAAGACGCAATTCACTGCTTGAATGAGAACTTAAAGACTGTTATAGATGAATTAGCGCCGGAAAAAACTATCAACCCGCGGAAAAATGATGCTCCTTGGATTGGTCCTGAGTTGAGGGTACTCATGAATAAGCGAGATGCGACGCGCAGGCGCTGGGAACGAAATCAACGTAACCAGCGCAAGTGTCCTGAGCTTCAAAGTGAGTACTTTCGGCTTAGCGAAGAGGTCGACTTGCGCATGGAACAAGAGCGTAACTCCTTCCTTCAAAACCATCTTTCAGACGCTCTTGATCAACATAAGAACATCTGGAAGGAAATGCGCAACCTCGGCCTCCTGCCTAAAAGCAAAGAGGAGGAACTTCATGGTTTCACACCGGATGAGTTGAACGCTCACTTTGCGGGAGTTTCCGTCTCGCCTCACGAAAATATAGATGAAGCAATGGACGACATAAATTCGGCTTCAGAGGAGGGTTTTGAATTCAAGCCCACAAATTTTAACGACGTAGTCCTTGCTATCAAACATTTTTCCTCGCAAGCCCGTGGGGCAGACGGGATGCCCCAAAGCGTGATCGCGAAGGCTCTCCCGGCTATTGGTGATCTTATTGTACACATTTTCAACTCCTCTTTCGCTCATAGCACTTTTCCCGCGGCTTGGAAGCAAGCACAGCTGATTGCATTAAAAAAGACCACAGCTCCATCAACAGTCTCAGATTTTCGTCCTATAGCGCTGCTCTGCTTCCTTGCCAAGGTCCTGGAAAAAATCGCACACGACCAAATCACGGAGTACTTAAAACAAGAGAAATTACAAGATCGCTTCCAGACTGGTTTTAGGCAATACCATAGCACCCAGACAGCTCTACTAAAGTTGACCGATGACATCAGAGTAGGTATTGACAAGAAGAAGATCACCTTGCTCCTGCTTTTTGACTTTAGTAAAGCCTTTGACACGATATCACCATCAAAGCTGTTGAGCAAGCTTCGAAATCTTGGCTTTTCGAGATCGGCACTTCTGTGGATAAAATCATACTTACAAGGTCGCACCCAAAAAGTCACTTCAAAATCTGGTAATTCTGATTGGCTCGAAACCAATCTGGGTGTTCCACAGGGTTCCGTTCTCGGGCCTTTACTCTTCAGCTTATATGTCAATGACTTACCTGGTTTGCTAGACGGAAAGTCGGTACATCATCTATTTTATGCGGATGACCTGCAAATTTATCTCCAAGTCGAGAAAACTAAGATCAGAGAGGGCATCGCTCGGCTGGGTGAAATAGGACGACTAGTAACTGAATGGGCCAAGAGTTCCGGCCTGTGTCTCAACGCTGGCAAGACCAAGGCAATCTACTTCAGCTCTGAGAGGAATATCAAAGACCTGAAGGGAATGGACTTGCCAGGGGTTGAAATACAGGATGGAAAGTTCATCCCGTTCAGTGACACGGTCGTGAGTCTTGGTGTTACACTTGACAGGGAACTGACGTGGAGACCGCACATTGACCAAGTAACTAAGAAAGTCAACAGAGCCCTATACGGACTGCGGTTTTTTAGGGCGTGTATCACCAGACCTCTCCGAATTCGCCTAGTCGAGTCCTTGGTTCAACCGCACTTGGATTATTGCACGGTCGTGTACCTCGACGCCACGGACGAACAACGGCAACGGATACAGCGACTAAGCAATTCATGTGTGAGGTACATTTTTGATCTTAGGAGAGACGAGCACATCACCCCGTTTAGGGAACGTTTGGGTTGGTTACGTACTGATTCGCGGAGAATGTACTTCGCAGCTCTGTTAATGCACAAGATCATGCATTTAGGAGAGCCTGGCTACCTAGCTGCGATGTTCACCAGGTACCAATCCGAACGCCCTGCACGCGGTGATACAGAAGAGCGGGTACTCAAAGTTCTCAATATGAGACTTGAGTACGGAAGAAGATCATTCCAGGTTCAGTGTGCTCATTTGTGGAACTTTCTCCCTCCGGGCTTTCGGCAGCTGCGGAAAACATCACAATTCAAGAAATCCCTGAAAGATTTTTTACTAACCCAGTCTGCGCAGAAGATTGATGTGGAGAAGAGGCATTATTTTAATCTGTAATGGGAAGGGCTCTTCCTTAATTTAGTATTTTTTTACATGTGACCTCAGTCACCCAATTGGTGATCTATAGCTGTGATATTAGTGCGAGCCCTTACCCCTCTTTTTATACATCTAAGTATGCACCCTGACTAGTCACGAATTGTGATAATTATTGTCCTTGACCAAACCAGTAATTGACTGAAACTATCATCATTATTTTTGTTGTACATATATTATATTCATTCTTATACGTGTTATTACATTTTAACGGGCATATGTAGGTGTATGCAATTGTATTTTTTGTCTTCGGACGAATAAAGGACATCTATCTATCTATCTATCTCTCTCTCTTTTTTTTTTTTTTTTTTTTTTTTTAAGGTGGTTAGAGGGCAAAACCTGCCTCAGGATCCCTCGGATCCGTCCCCAGACACCGGACTGGTTCAGCTTACGCGGACTACGCATAGCCCACGCAGGCCATACCAGGCGGGACACGGGTTTGGGTGGGGCCCACCGAGAGGTGGGCCCGGCCGTGTAATATCCCTCTCCCCTCGATGTCCGATACCTAGGGCATCGGGCAATCAAGAAGGAGATCCACCTGCATCTTCCATCTCATCCCGGAACCGCGTGAGCATTACTTCAGGATGAGCGGCATGTCTCGCGCTCGATTGCGAGCGTTCCTCTTCTCCATCTTCTCTCTTCGGCCACTTGTCGGCATCTTCTATCTTCATTCTTCATTGTTCCCTCTCTTTCTTCTTTCTTCCCTCTTCTTTCTTCTTTCTTCCCTCTTCAGTGCATCAGATTCCTCCTGGAATCATTTGGGCCTCTTCTGTTTCAATCGGCAGAGTCACTGTAATTCGCCTGCTTCGAGGCGCCTTACTTCCCTCTCTTTCTCCTCTTTGCGGGTCATCACCAGCTTGATGTATCCGGTGAGTCTATCCCATGTCTCCTGGTTGCGGAGCAAGTACGGGACGAGATTCTCAGGTGTTAGTTGAGCACCCAGCCATTCATCCAGCTCGGCGCGCTCTCTCCGGGTGTCGCTGCACTTGAACAGGGCATGTTCGGCGTCATCCCATTCGTCCCCGCATGACTGACATGCTGGGGTCGTCCTCTTCTTGAACCTGGTTAGATAGGAACCGAAGCAACCATGATCGCTCAGTGCCTGCGTCGTCCAGTAGTCCATCTCTCCGTGGGTGCGTTCCGCCCACTTGGCTACGTCACGGATCAGCCGGTGCGTCCATCTGCCGTTTGCAAATGGCGAATCCCACTCAGTTTGCCAATGCTCAAGGGTGGTTTCCTTCTCGTTGTCGCGGATGATCTCCTTCATCGTCGGAGTGAGTATTCGTTCGGCTCCGATCACTTTTTGGCGGTCCCAGATCCTCTTTCGCTCCGCGACGAGCAAGTGGATGGGCGGAGTACTCGCCAATACGTAAGCCGCATCTCCTGACACAGTGCGGTAGGCACGGATACTCCTCAGGGCCGCTCTTCGGTGGGCAGGCCCCATTCTCTTCTCGATGATGGTCTTCTCTACTCTCTTCCCCCACACGGGTGCACCGTACAGCATGATGGAGGTAGTGACGGTGTTGAGAAGTGCGCGCCTCCTTTCCTTGGGTCCTCCGATATTCGGCATAAGCCGCTGGAGCGCCGCACCGACCCTGCTCGCCTTCTGGGCGGCTTCCTGGATGTGCTTCTTGAACGACCACTTGTCGTCGAGCCATACACCGAGGTATTTCAGCTCTGTCTTCCGTGGAATCTCTTGCCCGTTGATATAAAACCGGGGTAAGTCAAACTTCCTACGCCTTGTGACCACGATTGCTTCGCACTTCTTGACAGCGAGCTCCAGAAGCCTGCTAATCATCCACTCGTAGACTCGGGCCAGCGCTTCGTTCGCGCGTCTACCCAAGAGTTCCTCGTTGTCAGCCCATACTATGAGTCCCGCGTCGTCCGCGAAAGCCACTTTTATCACTCCTTCTGGCAGTTCGATAGACAGTAAGCTGTCATACTGGGTGTTCCAGTTGAACGGCCCGGAGACCGATCCCTGTCCGATTCCGGCGGACAGTACCCGAATCTCTTGTCCCTCGTCGGTGTCGTACACGAGGGTCCTGTTCCGCAGGTCGTCACTCGTGACGGCTAGTAGATAGGGGGCACTTTACCTGCTTGGGATTGATAGACTCGCTCCCAGCTCGCGCAGTTGAATGCGTTCTTTATGTCCAACGCAATGATGGCACAGAATCCTCCTCTTCCTTGGTATGGGTTCCCTACCGACGCTTGAACCCGTTCTTGGACCGCCTCGATCGCGTGCACAGTGCTCCGTCCCTTCCGAAACCCGAACTGCATTGGTGATAGCCCACCGCCTTCTTCGTAGGCTTTTTCCACCCTGTTGAGCACCATCCTCTCGTACATTTTCCCGATATTGTCGAGCATGCTGAGAGGGCGTTGACCTCCTTGACCCTTAGGTATCAGGACCAGCTTCTGGCGTTTCCACTTGTCCGGGAAAGTTCCCGCGCTCAGACAGATGTTGAAGAGGTCGAGGAGTAGATCTGGCTTGTATTTGAAGACCAGTTTCAGAGCCTCGTTTGGGATGCCATCCAGGCCAGGGGCCTTGCCGTTCGGCATTCTCTTCGCCGCTATGAGTAGCTCTTGCATAGTGAAGAGCGGGATGGGGTCTTCGCTCTCCGTAGGGAATGTAACTCTGGGTTCTCCTGCTGGGAAGAGGTCTTCCACGATCGTGCGCAATGTTGCTGCATCGGTCAGTGCTGGGTTGCCCTTCCGGGGTTGGACCTTTGACATGACCACGCGATATGGCGTGCCCCAGGGGTCTTCGTTAACCATGTCGCACAGTTCACCCCAGCACTTCTCTTTGCTCCTCCGGATGGCTAGAACGAGAGCCTTCTTTGCTTCTTTGTACGCTCTGTCATCTTCCGCCAGCGATGGTCGTTGCAGCTTCCTTGATCGCCATGCGGTCCTCCTTTTCTTGTTGCTCGTTCTTCGGAGAGCCTTGATCTCATCGGTGATCCAGTACTCTGGTTTCCTCCAGAAACATGGTGTTGTCCTGCGAGGCATCGACGCGTCGCAAGCTCTCGTGATGGCGGATGTTACCATCGCCACAGCCTCGTCCGAGGTGGAGTTCATCGGGAGATCTTCGACTGTTTCTATCGATTCCCGGAATTTTCCCTCGTCCAGCTTCCGTACCTGCCACCCCGTTGGTCGCGGTCTGCGTGTCGTCTGTCTCTGTCCGTCAGTCCTAAGTCGAAACCGAATATGTCGATGGTCACTCAGTGTTTCCGTGTCCAGAACTTCCCACGATGTCATACGTCCCATGAGCGACGGGCTTATGAACGTCAGGTCGAGGACCGATGATGAACCTCCCTCCCGGGACCGAGTGTCGTGCCGGTGATAGGTGATAACCCCCGTCTCGTTCGCGAGCACTAATCCCAATGCCTCCATGGCATCAGCGAGTATTACCCCCCGTCTATCGCGCGGCCCCCCGCTCCAAGTCGGTTCCTTGGAGTGGAAATCTCCCGCGATTATAGCTGGGCCCCCCCATTGCCTCACATCCTCTTCTAGGTCGTGAAGCTCGTCTTCAAATTCGTGCTTCTTGAGCGACGGCGAGTAGTAGCAGCTGTATACAGCTGTGCCCCCTATGGTCTTTCGAGCATAACCACGGCTACTAACAGCTGGTTCAGTCTCGCGGATCGCGGGATTCGTGATCTGAATTACAGCGGTCCCCCAGTGATCGAATGTGGAACGGGAAAGTTCGCGCTTCCGAGGCGGTTCGGAGATGATCAGAACATCGATACCCCCTTCTTTGGCGGCAGTGTGTAGGAGGTCACAAGCGTCCCCGCTTCTCCTGAGATTGGCTTGGATAAAGTTAGCCATTTCTTCCCCCCCCCCTGCGTCTATATGTCGCCCTCGCGTTTTGGTAGGCTGTGCAGTTGCTGGAGCCTGACCTGTGGTCAGATCTGGTTCCGATAGCCACGCAGCTGAGGCATTTTGGTTTCTCTTTACAGGTAGCGGCGAGGTGTCCTGGTTCACCGCACTGGAAGCAGAGTTTCGGTTGACGTTCCTCTGCCTTCTCTTTTTTGCAGCCTGAGGCCTTGAGGCCATACTCTTGGCAGTTATAGCAGCGTGGGATGCCTCCCTTCTCGCGGATTCTCGCTCTGCTCCATCCCACCTTGGGTTCTTTCCAGTCCAGGAGGCGGTGAGCGAGCCTCGCTGGGATGGACACAACCGCTGTTTGGGTGCCTCGGGAGCCGTTTCGCAGGCTCTTGACTATTATGGCTCCATCCTCGTTTTCTGGTAGGGCCTTCGCGAGGTCCTTCTGCACTTTAGTTTTGTCGACATCGTAGTCGACTCCGAGAACCTCGAGGGTCATGCTATTTGCGAGGCAGTGGACGGCCCCTTCTTGCCCGACGACTGGTGTCAGAGCCGCTTTGATGGCTGCAGCGTCGGTGCCCTTCCTCAGTTCAATGAGGATTTGTCCTTCCTGTGTTTTGCGGATGCCCGTGACTTTAGAGCCCACTTCTTCATTGAGGTCATCTGTCTTTATCTTGCGCAGCATATCTGCGTAGCTTAACCCACCTTGGTTTGCCGTGACGAGAACGGCGTCGGATTTCGCTCTTCTCGGCTTCATCTTTGCCTTCTTTCCAGCGGTGTCACTTGATCGACCGCTTTTCTTTGCCCTCTTCGTATTTCTCTTAGAGACCACTTCCTGCCAAGGCCCGTCCTGCTTGGGCCTATTAGGAGTCGATGTCGAGCGCGGTGATTCGAGGGCTCCCGATGGATGTCCGCGTCGCGTCCTCTTCGTATCGTGTTGTTTCCCTTGTCGCGATTCCGGTTTATTCGCCCCCCTTCCCTGTGTGCCGCTTCCCGACGCGGCTGGCCCAGAGGGCTGCGCACTCCTCTTCATTTTTAGGGTCTTCTCCGCTTCGAGAAGTGTGGTCTCGAAAGCCGCTCTCTTCCCTTTGTCTGCCGCAAGTAGGCCTTCGAGAGCGTGGCCAATCTTCTTGAGCTCTTCCATGTCGCCCCGAGTTCCTTCTGGGATGTTGGAGGCAGACTCGGCTATCCCTATGACCAAGTTCAGGTGGTCGAGGAGAAGATGAGTCTTCTCCTCCATCTGTTCTCGGCACATTTTCAAGTCCCTCCATCCTTCCATTAGATCGGGGGCCTTGTCTCCACTTCTTTGTCGACTGGCCTTCTCAGGTGTGGGGAACCGATCGATGTCCATATCCTCCGGTGTTTTTTTGACCTTTTTCGAGTCCACGGTCACAGTCCTTGGATGTCAGGGTGTCTTCTGACTTCTGGGACTCCGTGGTGGTGTTAGAGTCCCCTGAATCCGAGCTGGAATCGGCGGTATCGTCTCCCTTGTTCTTGTCTTGCGTAAGCTGGATCTTGATCGCGGGGTTGATCTTCATAAGCTTGTCTGCCGCCGCTTGCGCTTCTGCAGCAACCTTCGCGTTCTTCTCTTTTTGGCTCAAGAATGTGAGCTTCGATTGTTTCAGCGTTCGCTTATCTACTTCCTCACCCAGACCCTTTCTCTTCCTGCTGTTCGGGGTGAGGTCTACTCCTTTCTGGTGTTGGTCCTTTCCTCCAACTATCTTCGCCAGAGGCTTATTTCCATCGCTTGTAGCTTTACGCGTGAGTCCACCAGCCAAGTGTGCCACTGGTAGCGCGCTTTGCATCGTTGGCCCCCCCCCCCAAGATCCGAATGGGGCCCCGCTTTACTTGGGGAATTCTTGCCGTCAATGCTGGACATCTTCTTCTTTCTTCTTTTTCCAGGGCCTGGAATCGCATGCTGGCCGACCCCGGACCAGACCAGCACGGGTGTGGCGTGTTGTGTGATGCGTGTTCTGTATAATGTTGGTATGTCTGTGTAATGCTTGAGCAAGCGTAAGTATGGTGCGTGTGGAGTGTAGTGTGTGTGTTAGTGTGAGTGTAGGACTCGGGTCCGGAGGGGCGTCACTCCCTCAAGCTCCAAGTGCAACCCTAAGGTCACACCCAAAGCCCCCTACAGGGTCTCTCTCTCTCTCTCTCTCTCTCGAGGAAATCGTAAAAATTGAACTGCAGCAGGCGAGGGATGTACTCATAGCCCGAGCATACCGCGTAAAAGTCAACGGCACCATCAACTTTTCAATACCCGCCAGAGATAAACTACGCGTCTTCTCCGGGGGCCATTTGCCTTCCACGCTGCAGACGCCGAAGAAGCTGTTGATCCGAGACAGTCCGTGTCGTGGGGCGAGGACGATTCTTTCCTCTCGATAACAGGACTATCGGTACTCGCACGTGGCATAATGTGAGCCGGATTTATGACTGCTCTATGGAGTATGATCCTGTCACTGCATAATAAACGTGAGCACGACCGTGATAGTGCTAGCATCGTGGCACTTTCTTCGATCACCCGGACGCATCGAAATTTTACTCAACCGTCGCGTCTCTGCGACCTCTTGGATTCGTTTTGCGTCCCTATTGAGGTAATTAATCTAATTCGATGCCCGAATCTACATGGAATGATGGGCTAACCCTCACAAATTACCACACTCTTGCAGTCATCGACTGGTGATTTGGAATATTTGTTCCTCTGTCTGGTGCAATATGCACGTGAAATCTCGCGTGGATAGTGGGCGTTGAAAGAGTCTTCGATGAATAATTACTATCCGAGCTCGGCTCGAAACTACCTTTTCGCACCCACTCGAATCACGAGATACAACAAAGGACTCGTAACAGCCCTGAGACAATCATTCGCCAAGATACATGGAAAGATTCTGCGCTATAAATCAGCCCGGCAATGAGAAGCCCTCCGTCCGCGGCGTCGGCCGCAATCTGCACATGTTCCTGCGCGATGGTTTCTCTCGGGATGTGGCTGTATCGGTGCAGATTTCGGGTGGGCCACTTCGCCTCGACAGGGGGATCCCCTTTGTGCACACCTCGTGCGATACATATAGTAAACGGGTCGCAGAGAAACTCGCTCGTTCCTACCTTAATTATATGCAATTTCGCGCAACAGTGGTTCTGCCCGTATGTAGATATGCAACGATTCCTCGCGCGACTGTCTTGCCTCGATTTCGCGAAAGCTTACTCCGGTGCTGGTGAAATTGTGGCAGTATCAGGCAAGCAGTGCACGAATACATACAACTCGTTACCGCGAGTATTTGCTCAAGTCAAATGCGTAAACGTCGCCGTCGCAACTGGTACAACACGTGTCTATGGAGCGTTTGACTGCAGCGCGATAACGCAACCGAGACGTGGTATTCACGTCTGGTTGCAAGGGCTAATGACGATGTCGATTATTTTGACGCTCGCTCGTGCCTGTTACGGCAATTTTTCATTTGACTTCTATGATACGTTGAGCTAAATCTTCTGGCTATTCTCTCGCACAGGAAAAAATAAACACTTTCTTTGCCGAGCGAAACTTGACGAGGCAACGTGTGAAATAAAATAAAATCGCTCTAATCGTATCAATAAGGGAGAGTCTCTGAACTTCAGTATATTTCGGATGAATTGTGACTGATGATTTCAGTGTATGAACGCTGGAGTTACCAGTAGGAGGTCTGAAATTCCGGAGCCCTTGTAGTTCGGATGAGTCCTCGTCACTGAAGTTTCGTGAGCATCACTGATGAATCAGTCAGATGATTCACTGTACCTTCAAGGCTTCATGAGTGAATTGTACTCAAGTTTCACTATTCTTCATTGGCAAATCAGTGGGCAGACCTCAGACATCACTGATACTCACTGAAACTTCAGTGGTGGGGATCTGTTCGACACCCAAGGTCACTGGAGTTCCAGCCCTACTGTACCGACGACTTCAGTTTATATTAAGACTGAAAGTCCAGTGTATATGAAGCGAAGTCATCAGCCAATGTCGATCGGGAATACACTGAAGTTCAGTGACTTCTCACTGGCTCATACGAAGAGAGTGTTTTTGCCTAAAGATCAGACTCGACAGCACATCAAAATCACACCAACGTGTTATCTTCTGGCGTTTTTACCCGAATTCACTCCAACATGGGGATAGCACGTTACTCGGAATCTGAAAGAGGAGCTGGAAATTATTGTGAATCACCGCATTGCAACGTTTATGCAAACTCCCGGCCGAGCTGCGCAACTAATAACATTACTGGCTGCATCATTTTTTCATCCTAATTTTCCTTCATCAAGAGGTTCAGAGCCATCGATCGATTTTACTCAATCACTGCGGATATGCATATCGATTTTTAGATGCATTGAAGCCTTTGGCTGGATCATCAATTGGTTTCTACACTGGCAAGTGAGCAATTAGAATGATCAGCTCCCTCCATCTGACAATAGGTAGACTCGCTATGGAGATTGCTGAAAAAGCATCGGGGTCATCTCAGAAGGATAGCGAAGTTCTGCTGATAAGACAATTACTGTTTCGACAAGATAACTTCTGTCGATGAAATTCCTCTCAAATTATGTCGAATTTTCCCAACAATGGGACCTTTGCATGAGTCAATTTGCAGCGATTGTCTACACAAGCACCTCGCCAGATATGCTTCACGGGACACTATTTTTTGGCAACACTCATACCGGAGTTACACATTCCTCGGCAAATTTTCATCTCAGTAACACCCCCCGACCGTGTCAGCCTCTAAGTATCTCGTCATCTGGGTCCGTTGCAGTACATTACCTTTTATTACACCTTCGCTGTGTCATTCCATCCGTCCAAAACATGGGCGGAATTGCGCCCTCACCGTCGTCACATTTACGTTATTGCGGAATTTTTCCTCGGCATTCCGTGTACACAAACCAATCTCAGCTCTTCCCTGCTAAATTCTTTTTTTTCGGTTATTGTCTGGATGGATAGGGTAAACGTCCCAATTACTGCGAGTTTTTCGGGTACCTCCGGCTCAAACACTGCAGATTTTGTGTTTACCATAAGATATCGGGCCCGGGCTTTTTCGAGGTTGTTGGTCTACGTCTTGAGAAGATATCACCCGATTTTCAGACCGATCCGAGTTAATGGAAAATTATAATAAATTAAACGCCGAGTGAAAATCAGTGCTCCTATTACTGCGTTCGATTCCCTATTACTGCGCGGGTATTACTGCGTTTCACTTATTACTGCGTCCCAATTACTGCGAAGACAAAAGTACGGGTTTTAATAGATTTTGAATAGTTTTCCTTGGATTTTCGCGGGATTAGGTCTAGTACAACGTGATACGATGTCGATTGTAGCCTTAAATCATGTCCAAGTGGTGTGAATTTGAGTAATTCTCGATAAAAAGAGCAACGTTGTCAGGTTTGCTCGTGGCTGGCTATCCCGGCTTGGTAGAGCGCGATATTTTCATCGATTTTGAGTACTGCTCTCATGATCCATGATAATAAATAAGTTCCAAACAATTATCCGATGCCCTGGATAATGATTGCAGCATCGAATTGTTACATTACATCGTCTTATTGGACATCCAAAGTGCATAGGTCATACACGCGGTCCGGTGCCCTGTTTGTTTACATTCGAGCACATCCCGGCGGCAATTCAATAATAATATAAAGATAAGAGATGAATATTTTAAACATGCAGTTTTTGTATCATCTCCGTATTAAATCGAACACAAGCTAGATTTGTACATCGGGCCTGATACGGTTCTCGAAACAGTGACATGGAGGTATGAATATATAAATAATATAATATATTATATAGATACATACACATACAGGTGCGGGACGTACGTGGGAGAGTCGTGATCAGGCCCGATTTACGAATTTAGCTTGATTCAATATAATAGTGGGACTATGCAACCAGTGCATGTTTTGAATATTTAGCTGTTTTATCTCTGTTATTAAAATTCGCGGCCTCGACAGCTCGGATGTAAATAAACAACGGGACCGCGTGTATAACCTATGCTTTTTGGATGTCCAATAAGACGATGTAATGTAACAATTCGATGCTGCAATCATTATCCAGGGCATCGGATAATTGTTTGGAACTTATTTATTATCATGGATCATGAGAGCAGTACTCAAAATCGATGAAAATATCGCGCTCTACCAAGCCGGGATAGCCAGCCACGAGCAAACCTGACAACGTTGCTCTTTTTATCGAGAATTACTCAAATTCACACCACTTGGACATGATTTAAGGCTACAATCGACATCGTATCACGTTGTACTAGACCTAATCCCGCGAAAATCCAAGGAAAACTATTCAAAATCTATTAAAACCCGTACTTTTGTCTTCGCAGTAATTGGGACGCAGTAATAAGTGAAACGCAGTAATACCCGCGCAGTAATAGGGAATCGAACGCAGTAATAGGAGCACTGATTTTCACTCGGCGTTTAATTTATTATAATTTTCCATTAACTCGGATCGGTCTGAAAATCGGGTGATATCTTCTCAAGACGTAGACCAACAACCTCGAAAAAGCCCGGGCCCGATATCTTATGGTAAACACAAAATATGCGGTGTTTGAGCCGGAGGTACCCGAAAAACTCGCAGTAATTGGAACGTTTACCCTATGCTATCTTGTGAGCCAAGTCCAAGGCGGAATATTTTTAAGATGGTTTTGAGCCCTGGAGATTCGAGAGGTGCGCCCCAGTCATCAGAGAGAAGCCAATCGTAACCGATGCTCGAGCATCTCATTCCAGCAGTGGCCATTGCAACATTGCTACAGACAACCGGGCTGCACATTCGCACTGCTGGACTGGATTGCGCATTTGGACCAGGTACTTCAATTCCAAGCAATGTACGGTCGCAGGAGACTTTCATGATTCTGTTGTACGCTAACCCTGTACAGTCTATGCAGCTGCAGTGCGCGAAATCGCCTCATTTGAATCGAATCGGTTGGCAGCTGCGGAGATCTGAGCTGTGAAAGATGCGCCGAGATGGACCATTGCAGAGTCCGTTTGGAAGAGGGAAAAAAGTATTCGCGAGCGCGACGAGCGAAGCGAAGAAACATTAACTTTTGCATCAGTTGAATTGGCGCAAGTTTCGGAAAGTTTGCTTAGATGGTGATGGGCCGTGCTCGGGTTGTGGAACTGCTTTTGTTATGCCCTCCATCGCACGATATTCAGCTGATACGCGCTTGGATTATCTTTTATATTGTAGGGAATGAGACAATGCCATTCCAACTGTTCGATTTGACCATCCTGATCGATCCATCACTGGATTATATTTGGGAAGTGTAATCGCGGTAAATGTTGCAAAACGGCATTTGGTCGGAAACTTGATATTATTGGGAGTTGAACCCCTCAATCGTCTTTTGACAGAAAGCTTATGGCACGAGCCTCTATATTTTAAATAACTAACTTTGGATCTGAATCGTATGCGAGTCCTCGGCATCATTAGTGAATTGAAATTTGTTGAAAATTATCTTCCGAAATCGCTCTGCACATGCTACGTGAAATTATTCTGAGAAAATGTGAGACTGGTGAAACACTGGTCCTCGTCACTCTTGTCAGCGTGCATTCTTACACTCCGCTCAAGCTCGGCACATTTTTGCGCTCGTTCTCAAGATACTGCTCTCGCAAGCGTTAAGTATATTGAATTTTTTCTGCGCTGTTTTCAACTTGGCTTGAACGTAGCGCGGCAGCAATACAGTAGAACGCTTCGTGCATCAACCATACTGACGTGCAGTGTGCCACTCGAGCTGAGAGCTCGTGGAGTAAGCACGCACCGACGACAAGATGCTTGTATAAATTCATGCTTCTGTGATGCCACGAGACAAATACTTAGGACCAGCAGTTCACCTCTGCCATGAACCACACAGCACCTCATAAATTCGGTGTGTGACTATGGAACTGCAATTTCTGCAAGAATGTCAACGGTCTATGGCAACTGTTGATCTTATTTCACAATCCAATGCATTTGCTCGGATTGGTACTCATCAAAGGACCTGCACGACTACGGCGAGATCAACCATCTTTGTAACCAACATCGATGTAACCAACTTTGCAGACGAGATACTAAATACAATCGTGTCGTCTTCCTCTGAGTTTCAAATGTTGCCGTTGCGGCTTTGTGCATTATCGCAAAAAATCATCTTCGGTACAAATGTGCTATGGAGACGTAGAGTATATCGGTAGCTCCGCGGAAACTTCGATATTTGGGGGTCGAGAAGATGCCAGCCCTGAAACTCACTCCCGAGGGTTCTCAGATGTATTTTTCGACTTCTTGAAACATGAAAAGCATCAATCAAATCGTGCGCAAGTATCGATATTTTCACATCTTGGAACCATAAAAATAACACAGATAATGCAGTAGCGTCACACAGACCTAACATTTTGGAGCAACACACGGAAACCTGAGATTTTGCCACTAAAATTGATCTCACGGCCAAACGTTTCAAGCTACAATCTTGAGATTTTGGGGTTTTCATTTGGCCATCAGATACTTTGAAAAAAACTGACTAGGACCTATGTAGTCTCGCGATCAAGGCTCGCACTAGTACCACACGTACCTCACATACTTATAAAATTGAGCAAAACTAGATTTTCGCCGAAAACTGCTCCGCAAAGTGCAGAAGTCAATTTTTTTCAATACTTGAGGGCATGGAAGAGTCGCGCCTGACAGTTTACTTCAAGAATAAGTTGGTGGGAAAAAGTCTAGAATGAGGCAAGTTCACTTTTATCGAGGAAAACTTAGTGAGTGGAATTTCAGTAAAATTGCGCCACAAAATGTACGTGCTCGCGATGCACACAAAGAGTGGTTTTCGGGCTCTTATAGCAATGGAATTTGATACTTAAGACCATTATATGTGAAAACTTTGGCCGGCCATATCCCTAACGAGCTTCTGGGTGGTGCTACATAATCGCGAAAGCCGAAAAAAAGAAGAGCCACATCACATGGATCTGAATTTTTGACCCCTTTCTCGATGATATTTTTTCTCGGTAGCCTCGGATCAAAAAACCAATGATTGCGCCAGAAAGAATAAGATAAAGTAGATCGAGAATGACGTTTGAAATTCTTTTCTGAAGCATCCTAAGGATTCGTACAAGCAAGCTTACGTTATTTCAAAGTTTCCACGGAACTACCGATATGGTTCCGAGATTGGCCATGGTCGGCGGGCACATTGCGAACGTGACGCGAGTCAAGTCGTGGGTCATCTGAGAGCATCAAAAAACCACTGCGGCTAAGATCCCGAGACGGAACAAGGCAAGAGAACCAGCATATCCGAGCCGATGAGCGTGGCCACGAGATGTACGGAGCTGGGACTCGAGTCCGCTTTTGGTCAGGATGAATATCCCGAAGCTACTTCTTTTTCTGCGTTCACAGAGTCGTTTCTCGCACGTGTGTCCGGCTGTGATTCACCGCGCTAAACCGCAGTCCACGAGACATAAACATTATGTATATGAAAGCTGTCCGGCCATCTACGGAGGACCGAGCGTGGAGGATGGGTATGTGCATAAGCATCCGAGATACATACAAAGAGAGCGTCGTTGCAACCGCGCTCATGATGTGCACTTTCTGCGACACTAAAAATGCTGCTCTTGATGGCCCATCCTCGTATGGACTTCTCAAGAGGTTCACGTCCTGATCGTTGACCATTGTGCGTCGACTTGGATATCCTTTTGTGCTCGGTGGTCTTGCATACGAATAGACGAGACTTATCTGTAGAAAGAAGCAAGTGTCCATGGACTGTTCGCGAAAAAATAGGTCGTAGATGATGTTGGTTTGATTCCGTCATCTCAGCGAGCTTTTTCGGCCCCGCCCCGGTAAATCTATCGGGTTATGGGCATCTGTTGTTGTTAGGTGAGGACCGGGATTAATCAAAATTGTCATAATTAAAATGTCGATTTGCACTTCATTGAAGAGCACACGAGAGTACGTCTCTATGGGAAGAAAACTACGAAAGATCTAGGGAGGCTGCCAGCCGGTGGCATCGTTTAAATAGCCCGGCATCGGGCCTACAAGCAAGCCAAAGGTTTCTGATGCAATGGAAAAATCAGGAGGCTCTAAGCAAAATGTATGTTAACTAAATGGAAACACGGCGGGCTTGCCGTGCGCCTACAGCAAACCGTGTCAACTGAGGCGCTCGCCGTATTCGCCCCTGCCACGAATGCGGTAGCGTAGCCTTGAGAAAAAATGTACGAGCAGCCCAATGCCCGAGGTACTGAGCAGAGACAAGTTTGATATTGCTCTTACGAAATTATTCAAGGCTTTTCTACATCTGTTCCATGAAGTCACGAGCACACTTGAGACTGAACTTGAAAAGCTCAACGGCATTTGGTCGCTGGATCGATCTTCGTTATGAGAACGTGCATGTGAGGCTGAGTCAATCACAAAGACATCATCTTGCACCTTTTGTATTGTCTCGTTGGGCTTCTGTTCGACTATCATCGGGCAACTGTATATATCAATACGCATCGAGTCTGCACGATCGTGTCGAGGTGTGCCAAGTTGTGAGATAGTACCTCACAGTGCGATGGTTTGTACGATAGTGACTCCTGCTTGAATCATCATCCAAACTAAAGATTGATATCGCACGACAGTCAAAGTGCATCGGTCCGTTTCACCATGTTTGTGTCCCGGGCGAGTTTTATATTGCCTACTTGCGGGTTATGGCCAGAGCATAAAATTGCATCGTTGCTTCCATTGTAATCGTGGTGAGTATAACAAATGTTCGTAGCCCCCCCCCCCCGACCTCTCAAGTTGAGTATGCACATTCGCATGACTCAGAGCTCGAAATCTCAACGGATTTCTGCGAAAGCGAAGAGCGCGAGACATAAAATGTTCCCGTTGCGAGAGTGCGTCCCGCTGCCAAAGCAAACCGGAAAACGTCAAGCTCCAATCCGACTGCACACTTTTTCGATGTATACCTGCAGCAGCACCTCGTGAGTCATCCCATCATCAAGAGTGTCCCAAATGTGTGAAATATGTATAGGAAGGAGGCCGGTCTTATACGATGACTTCGGTGTCACCAATGCGCCCACACAAAATCAATTCTTAATGGCTGGAAATGACTCGACTCGCGAATGAATTATACAAAGCTAATTAGTAGATCGGTGATCAAGGTCACGACAAGTGGTCTCAGCATTCGTGATTTATTGAAAAATTCTGCGTGCCGCTCTCGCAACAGTTGCGGAGTTTACACACTGTGAGATACTCTGGAATGGAAGCGAAGAGGAGAAAAAAAAATGTGATGGATGTGCCGATATAGAGCGCGACTCTTCGAATGACCCAAATCACAGCGAAACTGCTCTCGTCTCTTATCTGCGCTGGATACGTCCCACGAAAAGAGCGTCGTTTATCGACGCCCACGCGTTCTCGCTACCGCGACTACAACGAGAAAAACGGCATCGAAATATATAGTTCTCGGTGTGTTGGGGAGACGATTCAGAGGTGATCGGATGCGAGGAGACAAAACTGTCCCGGACCCTAGTCCAGATCAAATGCTGGCCTCGACAATTGCAAGCCCGTAACAGCTTCCGTGTGGCTGCAACTAGGCAGGAACTCTGGTTTCCTCACTGAAAACATCGTCTGTTGGAGAGACGTATGGCTCAATGTGCATGGAGACAAAGAGGCTACCCAGATACCGAGTCAATCTTTCAAAAATTGTTTTCTTTTGGATATATTTCTCGTCGAGGTAATAAAAGAATAAGTTGGTAAACTCGTCAAAAATCGTTCTATACAAAGCCGAAATACGAACGGGCCCATAAGCTTAGTCTCTGCTGTCAGCTTGTCAAAGGGAGTTGACTCCCATTCTGATCTCTAAATCTGAGCGCAAAAAGTGGATCCAGCTAACTTGTATTCCGATGCTCTGCGTCAGGCATAGACGGTGAGCACAAAAAATGAACACGTTGAGCTGTGCCGAGATCCGTGTCAGATATTCAAATCTGCTCGTCTCACAGCTCTTCGGGATGCCGGCACAGTCCAAGTGTGCATCGGTGTTAGCCACCCAAACCCTGTGCCACGCCCATGAATCTGTGCAGCAATCTCTAACAGATAATACGCCTCAAGCTCAGAACGTCATCAGACCCAGCCCATGATCATTTTAATTATAAATAATGAAATTTATTGAATGTTGAACATTTTCCACTCAAGATGTGTACTCGTGTAAGAGAAATGTCACTTGGCAATAAGTGCGCCGAAACCCTCAAAACTAGAGCAAGCTAGACAGATTTCGTTTAATGAATCTTCCATGGATTTTTTTTTCCAATAGTAAAAATTAGAGGATTTGGTCGAAGGAATGGAGAAAAATTGTGTGGTGGAACCAAATTCATATATCATCATGAATGCAGATTAGGATCTAGAGCGAAGCTGACCATGCGGTCCGGGCCTAATCCGCCCGATCTAACGAAGCGGCAAACCCAAATTTCGCTTCATCAGTCGAGCTCGCTGGCTCAATTCAGGGCTATTTCATCGGATTCTGTGGTCCTCGGACGGGTATTGAGTATAAAGCCGTGCAAGCGTGCCCTACACTCTCCACTAGATTTTCCTTCAACCACAGGCATCGATCTGGTTTCAGCTCGATCCGGAACCATTTTTGTTCAAGTAATACGGATCTATGTAATCGGAATAAGCCAGACCGATGGCTCGAGGCTGTCCCGATGTATGCGCGACTCCATCAAATCTTTGGTCCAGTGGGTGCGATGCATCTCGCAAAAGCAGCCTCGATCCAAAGCTCATTCCAAGCTACGAGTCTGTGGATACATTTCCGCCCGGCTTCTTTCATTGAAAAGCCACACTAATCACCGGAATAGCCACCACTCCATCGACGATGTACGTACGATGGATCATTCATGTATCTACTCCTCTGAGCGAGCGAACCTCTGAGCAAAGCCACGCAATATCAAGAGGCACAGCCAGACATGATGATCAAAGCAATGAGAGCTGCCCTAATTACTGCAGATGTGAAATTAATCGATTGAGGACATCGAATGCGATGGATCTCCTGGTTATTATCGTTGGAATACTCTCTTGAATGCCAAACTGATAATTATTCTAGGCCATCGCTAATTTCGATCGTTGTATCCACTGATTGCATGAGATTTTTGTCACAATTTACGATGCAATCAAGGAGTAAAATTAGTAACAGGCACAAGTATTGACCGCCAAAAAAGAGCTAAATTTGTCAGGCTGTAACAATGTTTTCTTTCAAAACACTTGCGATACTATGGGCAAACACCGTTCCGTTAGTACTTGTCTCGTTAATGTGTTTTCATACTCCGGGGTTGCACGCGATTGCACCCCCCGAATAGATTCTGCGATACTCGTAAATCACGAATGGCCCTGGTGAACAATTACAATGTGCATCGGATAATTCAAATTGTGATACCATTAACGCATTTTGCTGAGCCTACTATTAGCATTCGTTCCCATGATTCAAATTTGGACGTCGTGTCAGTAAGCGCTATTACATTTGAGCGAATCGCACGTGATTCAGTTTAGATGACACATTATTCTGGCCGAATTTGTTGATTGATTCCTTTAAAAAAGGGTGCAACGGTTTTCTGTGACAATATTGCACTCGGAAACTATCAATGTAATGGTTGAACTCATGACATGTTTTTGTTGAATGAAAGCAAAAAGTTTGTAGCGTCGCGGTCGTCGACTCGGCATTGACGCAAATAATAGTCTGTTTCCGGCTTTGTTTCGCTTCGTTGCCAATATCCCTTTGTTTGCTTCTCAAAGTTTGCGAGTCCTCTGATGGCTCAGACGAGTTCAATTCTGATCCCGATTCTAATTTTGAATGTTTTACCACGTTTAAGTTTATTACACAAAATGATCCTGGATTCTCAATCGCACCGTGCTGGAATTCTCGATTGACCCAGTTCCGTGGGGAAATGTTCCACAGCCGAGGGGCTCAATCATTCACCACAACTGTAAACAAAAGAAGAAAGAACGATTGAATCTCATGACCGATTTCTTAAGAAATTTCTCAAAGGTTCAACAATTGGTTGATAACCACCCCAGACAATCTCTAGTGATATTTCGACGCTCCGGCTGAGGCTCTAATTCATGGTCAGGAAACAATTTGATATCAAGGCAGCACCGGGCTTAAAGATGTCCACAGCACCCAGTGAGTAGCTGTCAGTAAAATTTGTTGGTCGATTCAATATAATAATCGTGATCAAATCATCAAAAATATTGGTTCGAGATTTTTCAAATTTTGATCCCTGTTGATGAGTATTCAAAAGTAGTGGGCAGATCTAAAAGTTAGCTCTTCAAATATACTCGCAGTTGACAGTCGAAGCTGAGTGCTGTTTTTAATTAGCGCAAGCTCGATTCACGACGACATCATCAGCGCACGTTTGGGAGCTAATATATAATACGTGGCAGAGGTTCTCGCGGCACGTATTCGAAGATGAATCATCTCATTAGGAGCTCTTGTCCTCATTTTTTTCCTCCGTCAAGCGTCTCAGAAATCTTGTCCCGGAAGCTGAGACATCTTCATACCTTATTTGCTCTATACAGAGTAACATGGTCATGTAACATTTTCCATACTCACCCAATCTGCATGAGTGAAGTCTGGGCTGATGGTACTAATCAGAATTAAAGTGGACTAACTTCTCAACTTATGAGACTCATCCTCTCCGCCCCCCCCCCCCATAATGAAAGCAGGATATAAAGCCATTCGGGAATCATTCTTTGAGTCGAAGAACGCCAAAAGGTAGATGGAAAAAATCCTCTGTACGGCTCTTAAAGCTTCAAATACCTCTAGACTTACGAAATTTTGAGGCTAAATTTTTGCTCTTCCCAAAAGTACAATCAGCCCACTTTGATTATGAACAGTAAAACCACATACTTGGTATTTTGCTTCGTGAGTGATGAAAATGCTTTACTATACTCACAATCACTGACAATACGGTCCTTTAGGATCGTGTGGTGCACCCGCTCAAAATTCTGAAACTCGAAAGTCACAAGAACGAACGGCGAAACTGGTACTCGTGAAGTGTGCTGATAGGTGTAAGAGATGGCTCCACCGAAATTGTCATTCAGACAAGCGGGTTTCCGCTGATGACCGTGGCGACGAGTTCACTCTTGGAAGACGTGTCGCCCATTACTTTACACGCCTCTCGGACGAGCGCGCAGCTGACAAGGTGTATTTTTGGCGCGCGGTAGTCCCGGAATAGTATCCGCAAGATCCGTGATGCGTGCTGGAAGTATCCGAGTGGCCTATCACGTTTTGATTTTTTCCCTTTACCCGCTGGAATTGGGCCACGGCGTCGACGATTGAAGACAAGGGCCGAGCTTTGTAGCAACACTCGATCGCACTCGATCACAGAGGAAGAGACGGGGAGCAGTTGACGCCGCTTGCGAGCTTTGAGGCGCTAGCGATCAAGTTTCGACCGGCTACCGACATAGCGAACTGCGCCGGTCTGTTATTTGCTTTCAGACAGCTCGTTCAAAGCACATCGTTGTTTGATTGAGTTTGGATCAGTTGATCGAGCCTCGAAATACCCGAAACACCGTCCCCACAGAGCCGTTGACGTTCAGGACCAAGCTTTGTCTTTCGCTTCTGCTTTGGAATAAACCTCACAGCTGACTCCTATCGGGTCGTCATCTGAGGTATATATTTGCAGTCCTGGTGTCTCCACTCATATCGTGCTGAAATGACGCAGTAATTAACTTCAGGACGGGTGCCCAAAAATTTTGTTTGAATTCGTCTTACCGGAAAGTGAACAGAAGTAACTCTCTTGTAAATCTTCATCAAACGCCGATTATTAGTCCTTTCTAGAGTCTCTGAACCAATTTACTGTAGCGGCGGAAAATGCGGTTATGTCCTACTGTGCGATGAACTTTGCAGCTCGCTTTAATGAGGTTATGATCCACTTTGCACTCATAGTTAGATCAATAAAGGGAAAGACTTAGCTGCACAACTTTTCATTGAATACAATTCGCAACTAAATTTTGAGGCTTGAATGCCTCATTGGCCAGAACCATGGTTTCCTTGAGTACTTCCCGGTGTTTAAACCGAATATGAGCTCTAAGTTCCACCAGGATGTCAGGATTTTTTTCTCGCAAAAAACTCGTTTCTCCAAAGATTGAATCACGACAAGGTAGCTTGGAAAGGAGCATGAAATCGTTTTCACATGGTAATTACGCGCCGAAAAAACATCTTTGGATAGCAGAAGCTATTCTAAAATTAGATAATTTCTTTCGTTTAGTGGTCAAAAAAGCGTGAAAATACCTATTTTTGCTATAATTCTTGATTGTCAAAAATCACTAGGAAGAAAATTCTCGCTTGCTTGGGATATTCAAGTATGCTTTATCGACGCAAAATGACCGTCTGGACACGATTCCCTGCTCCATTATGAGCTGACACATCAGGAAACTTCGTCTACAAAGCGCCTGATCAAATGAGCTGTTCGCGGTTCGAAAGGAATCCTAGCATTTTGGCTCAAATTGGGACTCGAATTCGACTCCCGCGCCAGAAAATACGTAAAACGATCACGGTTTCGCCATTGTGAGATTCTGATTCCAATATTCTTGTGTGCAGTAACACTTCCTTTACAAGGCATGAGGATACATTGTAAAAGGGCAGAATAATTTTCTCCGTGAAAAGGCTGCGAATATTGAGATTTACACTTCGGGCTCCTGCCTATTAGCTCTATCTCGGCTGTTCGTGGAAAGGCTGTGGAATAATTATTTGAGCTCGTAGAAATCAAATTCAGGTAATTGCAGGAGAATATCAGATCCTAAACTGAATATTCCAAGACACGCGGCGCCGATGTTGAAATGAGTGCGTAAAATGAGTGCTGCACATCGTTACGGTCAACAAATTTGGGTAATCTTCTTTGAAGTTTGAAAGGCACATTCAGGGAGAACAAATTTTTTGATGAACTTACTCGTTGTGGTGTACTTGTAGACTAAAACTTTGTTGAAATGGCCCATTGCGATCCATGAGTGTGAAAATGAAGAAGTAATCCTCACGCCATTCATTTGAATTCAAAATCTTATCCATGGCTCCGCCGATGACTCAGCCACGAACTGTTCACAATACAAACTCCGTATTATTCCCATTTCTGTCTGAGATTTCTGTCTGAGATAGAAGCTCCTGGGGACCTCCTCTCAATGTCCGATAAATTATTTCTCCTAGTAATTTGGTTTCTTGTACTAAACGATCCAAATTTGACTCATGTGTTGCAGCAAAGTTATTTGATGAAATTCGGCTACCTACCCCAGAGCGACTTTGAGACTGGCAATTTGAGGACCGACGACCAACTACGTGATGCAATCAAGAGCTTACAGGTCAGACACACTTTCCTACAAATGATCATCCTATATTCGATTGAACGAATTCGCAGCTGAACGGATGTCAGATTACAGATTCGCTTATTCTGTGCAGAGATTCGGCGGAATACCCGAGACGGGAACGGTGGACGAGAGGACGCTCGAGTTGATGCAGACCCGTCGATGCGGTTTGCCGGACAAGCCCGATCTGAGGCTGCAGGACCCCAGTCTGCTGCGTCGCCTGAAAAGGTACACGTTGCACGGCACGCCCTGGAAACACTTCAATCTCACTTGGAGGTGAGTCATTTGTAAATCTACTTCTTAATCCGGCGAAGGACTAAGCCATCGAATCAGGAGTCGGGGCTATTTGGAAGCCAGCTCCTCGGTGCTTGCGAGGTCCGAGGCGTTTTCCAGAGACAAGATGTCCCTAATTTCCATCGCATTCTTCGGAGCGAGACAAATGAATTATATTGGGTGACGGGGTCTCACGTTGGCCAGGGCAATTGTTGAATGAGCGATGAAGCGATGCGACAGCGCAGTGCTTATCAAAATGTAATCGTTTGCTTCAATTTTCCTCCCATTAAGCGCTGCTTCATTCTCAATTTAACAAGCCTCTGAGCACTCGGTGGACCTCGCAGAATTAATTTCTACTGAGAAGCATCGTTTAAGATTCAGCTCGAGTAGCGTGGGTGGGGATTGGCCAAGTACATGCACATACACTTGGGCTGCGGGCTGGCATCGCTCAAATACACACCTGAGAAGAAGAAAGTGGCTCAGGTGTATTGGGCTGTACCGTATATAAGAATGTCGCTGCCCCGGGGGGGATGCGGACGCCTTGGCGCGAATCGCAATACTGAAAAGTGTAAGGAAGTGAGCTCGGAGGCCGCATCGTTTAATCGCGTCACGTACACTTTTATACCCATTATATACTGCAGCATCGTCGTCGTCGCCATCGGATGTTCTAAGGACAGCTGGGCAGAGTGTGTACGCGGCGTGGCACCGAGGTTGTGATGCAATTATTCCAGCTACATCCCACGATGAGGACGGACCGAGGGGAAAAAGCGCGAGACCAGTATTGCTTTCTCGCGGACCTTTGTGCGATTTTCCGTTCATTATCTCGCAACTCGTTTCGCGCGCCCGACTCTGTTTGCTTTTTTGTGCCTATGCGGTTAGAACGGATGGATCAGGACGAGAATTGCCCGATTCCTCTTCCGCGAGCTCACCCCCTAACTCGACCCTCTGCACGGAAATCGTTCCTCATCTTCCTCGACTTTTTATCACACCATTTTTTATTTTTTTCATACTGCTGCAAAACGATTCCATTCGGATTCTGATCAACCTCTTGTCCTTTCATATAGCTTTTTATTTATGGCCAGTCAATGCTTACATGCTCGCACGAATACACTATTTTTGCAACTGGAACATTCGAAATTTGTGGTGGCCAGTTGGCGTTCTTTGCACTCGTGAGCTGTTTACATGTAGCAGGCAGAGAAAACTTATTTCATCAAGACCGAATTCTTCTCGTCATCACTTCGCAAAGAGGAGCAAAAACTGACGAGGCACGAGTTTGTTCGGGACATTCCTCGTTTTGCTTCTTTACTGATGGAGATGTGTTGCCAGTCTGTCGGTTAGTTAGGTATGCTTCTAATGTGCGTTGAATCAAGTTGAATATGCGAATCGAGATGGCGCTTTCAAGCCATTTGTAGCTCACTCTAGTGTGATCTATTGCTCAAAATCTCAAATTGATGTTTTTCTCATCCATATTCTTACCAGTCGCAGCAAATGAAAAGGATCGAGTCTACTGACGTTGGGTAAAGTTTGATGATCAATTCAAAATATTCTCAATGCTAGTGAATTTTTATTGTAGAAGTGTGAACTTCTCTAAATATCTCCGAGTAAACTGAGGAATCCTGAGACTATCCCTCAAAAGTTTCGAATGTATCACGGTAGTAGACTTGGAAAATTGTGTTCCATTAAGGGGATGTCGGAGTCCTATCAATATTGTACAGTTACCGACATGGTCGAGTTTTCGGATTTCTCGATGAATTTTTGAGATATCAAAAATCTAACAAGTAACGCCGATTCTATGAGCCAAATAGAATCGGCGTTACTTAGTAGAATCTCGATATCTCGAAAATCCGTCGAGAAATCCGGAAAATCGACAATGTCGGTATCCGACATCCTCTTAAATGAGAAGCAAGAGGATTGAATGTGGAAATTTAATGAGTTCACAGGTATGATTGTCATGGATTTCGACTCATTATCGCAAACTCTGAAAATTTATCGCAGTATGGTCAACTCTTGATCTTATCTATTTAATTTTACACCCATGACCTAGGGCTTGTTGTTTGGAAATTTTGGAAAAGAAAGGAATACAACATAGGAAGAGAAAGACCGAGATTTGGTGTAGCATAGACATTTCTTTTCTTCAAAATGAACTTTTCTGAATCTCCATTCCTAGAACAATGTAATCGTCCGAGCCGTTCACGGTTTCGATCTTGCGAGAAGTTGCAGGCTGTCATGGGTTACATTCCCTGGAGCTCCATCTGGATATTGCCACCACTCACTCGCCTCACCGCGTACTTTCCACGTCATTTTTTGGTGTTTCACACTGGACGATGTCGAGCAAGTCGTATAGGTTCACCCTTGGGTTTCATTCGTGTTCTGATTTTGGAGGAGTTGGATCTGCAGTTTTCTTCTGCATTCGACTTTGATCGGCTAGGTTTCCTTGTAATCTCAAATATTCTCAATTTGTTGAACAGATTTTGAAGAAGAATGAGCATGAATATGAGAAGAGTATGGGAGCAAATCATAATCTCTAGTGAGCGAATTATGATCTCTATTATTTTCTTACGATGATCAACTTCCAGAATCTCGCCGAATCTAATGATTTAGTCCGTTCATTATTTCGTATCCTCCAGGGGACATCATCGATTTCTCATAATTTTTGGTAGTTTTCTAAAGTTGCGTCGAAAGAGTCTGGAAAAATTCTGAAAAACAAAGAACATAATGGAACATCAATGGGGTCTTAAAATGAAATTATGGGGAGAAAAAGAGAAACCTAAAGATCTTTGAAATTCCAATTTTCCTATTTATCGGCATTTTTCCACCAAAAAGATGTTCTGATCATTGAATAGTACATTTTGATACAAGAGTGGAGAGACTTTTTTCGCGTCCGAGTGATGGGGCCTGAGCCGTAGGCGAATGTCGGAATCAACACGAAGATACGAAAAATATGTTTTACACCCGTGTAACGAACTCTGTTTTTCGATCAACTTTGCGAGAAAGTGGGAAATCAGAGCAGAAAAGACACTTTTCCGCGCAGCGTCTCGAAAACAGAATTTTCGACACTAGGGAAAATTGTGTAGTGAACTGGCTGATTCTGAGGAGAAAAGTTCAGAGTTGTGCAAAGACAAACGAGATGATTTGATGAACATGTCCGAGCACGCAGAATCTCGAGAGTGCGGCAGATTCCGAAATATCTCGAGTGAGTCGATTTTTTGCGCTAGTTGCATTCAATGGATCTGTCGTCGCCGAGGTTGCCAGTAGGGTTGCATCTGACGCGGCGTGGACGATTTCGAGTAGCGTATCCCTATATCGGCTTTCATTCGATCGGGGACTGTAGCCTGTAGTCTCGAGTGGATCTCGGAAATATCGGTGGAGAGTCGAGAAGCGGGTATTGATGTTGTCGAGTGGTGCTCCAGCGTCGGTATTGGCTGACATCGAGAGGTGTTGTCGCGCGATACGTCACCGACGTCGTTGACGATTTCCCATCGAAATCCACATATTAGCACTGCGGATCGAGGGCAAATCTACTCCAGGTGTTGAAAAAATATGGGAGTGGGGACAGTGAATTGTGTGCGGGCAGTTGTGGATGACAGTTCAGAGAGCGGTGCAGCGCCTCGGGCGATACGGTTCGCTGGAACTCAGACCGCGTTTGCTCTGACAGTTTGACTGTTGATGCGTGGACTTGATTTACGTTGTGATGTACAAACGAATGCAAAGGGACAATCTATAATCGCCGTAACCAGGTAAAAACCCGATGATTGACAACCGCCAAGCCCGCCACGCGCTAGGTCGATAGGCGCTAGTAGAAAAGGTCGATAGGGGCTAGTAGTAGGGACAAGTAGAAAAGCTCCGGCACCGGTCAGACGCGCGCGAGCGATACAGACACGGACAGCCTTCGTCGTCACGTCACAGCAGCAAAGGGTACAACTTCTACGGGCTTTCGCATCAATTCGCTTGCCCTTCTCGAGTCATGATCCTCGGGCTGATGTCGAAGTGGAATTCACTGCCAAGCTTCGTTGTGTTGCGATGTCTTGGGGGTTCAGTTTAGAGAATACAACTGATGCGTCGTTCGTCGATAAATGACGACCATACCCTTGGCATGCTCAAAGACGGGCAGGAGAAACGAATCGTTATGCCCAACCCGGGGTCAAATGCACATTATAACCCTGGTCCCCGCAAGTACTCTGGAACACGAGGAAAAAAAACAAGGAATATTATTGAGCTTTGAGATGGGATCAGCGAGCCAGTGAGAGGACAATCGGATTTTTGGCTCGTTATATCGATCAATTGGGCTGTCGCCCGCAGTATTGGCGAATCATACGTTGGCGCCGCAGCTACGCTGTCTCGGGGCGCGACGTGGCCTCTTATCCTCGCGCGTCGATGGAGCCGCTTGATTGGCAGGTATTGTTCGCGGCAAGCGTGTCATCGAGTTTTAGTGTACGCCGTGGCACGGCAGAGAGACGCCACAGACAATGCTCTCATATCTCATCTTCTAGGTGTGATCTGCGTGTCTGTGTGTGTCTTTTCAAGAAATACCTGCACCGATATCCCACCATAAGCCTCATACTCACGACCATTGCGAGCGATTCGGGTTTTAGATTTTCAGCCTACCCGTATCGTAATCGTGACGCCAATCCAGTCTGCTTCTGATCTGATTCTCTATTTCAATGCACCAATGTTTCTCTTGTAGCCCGTGCGCGAGTTTCAAAGGAGAGCTCGGCATATTCTTAATCCCTTGTATGCGGTAAATCTTGCCCCAGCAGAGGCACTCTGCTCTCGTGTAAGCAATTGCGGCGCCTGCACGAACGTGTTGGGATTAAAAACTGTGTATCAAGCTTACATCAGAAGCTGCGTGGTAGAAAAACACAAAAGCCCACACTAGCCGTGCGCGGTCGAGTAATTTGAAAAACAAATCTCTGCGTTGTTTCCGAGCAGATTTGAGTTTCTTGAGCCCGATTCTAGCTCCCTTGCACGTACCTGCAACGAGTTCAGCTCGCCTCATTCGCTTTTTTGCCCATTGTGTGATTAACTCTCATATCTTTGCTGAAGCTATAACTCAAATATTATAAATACTAATTTAACAATGAAAAAACGACGACTGTCGAATTCGGTACGACAAACAAGCAAAATGTAGGCAAAATATAGATGCGCCGTTGCAAATGTAGGATTTTAATGCCAAAACTTTTCTGTTGAACTTGTGACTTGGTCATCTGCGCGCCTGATTTCAAATGAGCGGTCATCAAATTAATATCCAAGACCAGTCATCGATGGGCCTCTCTCCTAGGAGGCCTTGATCTGATCAAACGAGTGAGAAATTAACGAGTTTTTATTCGGAATATCGAATCCCACGAGCGCGTAGCAGATTGTGATAAGTGAAAGGCTATCGAACCCGAGCCAAAGTACGATCAACAGCCGTGGCAAACGCCCCTCGCAGTCGGATAACGCCGACTATCTGGCTCGTCCTCCTCCCAATGGAGCCAAGCAAAGTAGCGGCGCTACCCACGACACTGCTCGCAATCATTGCCATTACTTGGTCGGACTAAACGCCCCTTGACTCTTGCATTTCACTCTTTTTTATCATCCTGCGACACACGCTAGCCTGGTACAATTAATCATCGAACAGGAGCCAGAATTTACCTCGTTCTAATCATTTAGACAAAAATATATAATTTTCCCTCATCACAGACACTCAAAGAAACATTTGATGATACATCTAGCTTCTCCAAAAGATCTTCTGTTCTATGTACTTTTTGTAAGAGCAGTCTTTTAACCAAATTTCCATGAAGCATGGAAAAGTCGAGTGGACTCACTCACATACGTAGCGTTTGTGAGTATTCTTCCCCATGTGGAACGCTAAGATCATATCAATCGGTTGATCCGTTGACACGCATACTTTTTGCTCTCCGATCAGCGCGAGAAACTAAGAAATCACATGATCTTAATGTGCTGAGATTCGGAACAATTGTATCTGCAAGTTCTGTGAATTGTTAAACGCAATAGTCAATCCCCAGAGCACCGGAATTGAGCACCTCTACTTGGGCTTTAACACGTTCACTGCGAAGCCTGTTTTTTGCTATTCTAGTTCAATCATATTTTGAACTCTCGTGTTTTGGCAAGCAATTTCGAATGAAGTTGAACTCTTTTCAAATCTTTTTCACTCAACATCTATGTTTTGGGCAGCATTATTCACCATGATAGAATAGGGGGCATTCCCCGAACTAATACAAGTTGGTAAAGATTGAAAAATAAAAAATCGTGGGCTCTACCGATGGGAGGTGTCGAGGATTCGATTGTTTCAAATCGTCTCATAGCCACGGTAATGCGGTATGTGAGGGAAAATCGATGTGGATCCAGGTGCTTTTCAATTTATCGTATGGGTTTGGCCATTTGTGCGTTCCAATCGATAAAATCAGCTGACCCAAGTGCAGACTACCTGCAAAACCGCCCTGATGACGAATCTGTCATTGGCGTAAAGTGGAAATGAATAAATTTCTCCTCGCTCAAGAAGTGAGTAATTTGGTCCGTTACCTTTGAGCCGAAGAATGTTGGGTTTTCTCACTGTCTGGTGGTGCATGATGACTGCATGGCACTCCGTCAAATATCAAAACTAACGTGAGTTGGCCAGCCATGTCACATAGGGTTTGCGGGATCAAGACAATATGACATTTTTTGTCATCTTGATCTCAGTCTAATTGAGATCAAGAATTTCCCAAACCTGTCTCATCACGTTAAAGATTCATGGAGATAATACATCTTGTCTCGACAAGATCAAAATGTCTCGCCGAGATTTATGAAATACGTGAATGAAAATGCATCGCATGTCGAACCCGTTCACCACATTATTGTTCATGCTTTGTCACGGTATTCGTATTCGAGCTCTCAACGAACCTGAAATATCCTCTGCCAGTTTATTGCTTGGAATAGTAGTTCTTGGTATCGAAAATGATATCTAATTATAATGGATGTCGCTCATGTCGGGTTTCCGAAAGAAGAATCAATCGTTCAAACGGTTTA
Source organism: Eretmocerus hayati (assembly GCA_029851415.1). Classification (NCBI taxonomy): domain Eukaryota; kingdom Metazoa; phylum Arthropoda; class Insecta; order Hymenoptera; family Aphelinidae; genus Eretmocerus; species Eretmocerus hayati. The sequence goes on along the minus strand of CM056742.1, from coordinate 190,214,783 downwards.
GTAATTCATCATCAGTATTGGACAACAAATTTTTGGACCGGGATAAACAGGGTTCGTCGCCGAGACCCTATTCCCCTATTTTACCCTATTTTAATCCTTTTCTGGACTTTCCCCTTTTCTTCCCCTATAATTGGCCCAAAGACCCTTAAAGTACCCTAAAATGCGGTTTCGACAATTATTCCTTGCCTAAAATTTTACTCGCTCAGTTTTCCTCGATGAAAGTGAATATACCTCGTTCCAATCATTTCCGTGTCAATTTTTTCTCTGACTTTATCGTCCAAGTGTAACTTTTTTATGCCCCAAAGTATCGAAATAGTTGATCTTCGCACTTCGGTGAGTAATTTTTCGCGAAAATTTACTTTTGCTAGATTTTTTAATCGCAAGGCCCGTGCTTACTGGAAGTCGGCTTCTTTCAAAATAACTGACCAAAAGGGTGTTTCAGATCCGGGTCACGGATTTGGCTGAAACTTGAGAAATAGTCTTATTTCATCACCAAAAGATGAAACCCGAAATTCTAAACGCCCAAGCGTTTCCGAGCTACAGCCAAGAACATTAGCATTGTAGGTCTACCTATATGTATGATTTTTAACATAAGCTTGTATGGGCAATGCCAATGTCCTTGGCTGTCTGTAGCTCGGAGACGCTTGAGCGTTAGGACCTATAATTTTGGATAACGTTTTCTTGTGCTGAAAGAAGCTCGGAAAGAAGACTATTTCCGGAGCTTCGGCCGAATCCGTGATCCGGATCTGACACACTCCCCTGTCGAAATCAAAGTTAGTGTCAAAATGACACGTCCGTGCTTTGCTACCGTGCCATTTGCATGAATACATCTTATTAGAATGTTTGCACGAGAGACTTGCGGTTGGCACATTTTCGATCCCCAAATATCGAAATTTTCGCAAAAGTATACTTATAAACGATCCTCAACACACAATACTTCTGTCGTCGCACAGAAACCAAGGTCTGTGTCCGTTCACAGAGTGCTCATATTTTAAAATGGAAATTCATGATTCTGCGAATGATTCTGGGGGTGGTATATAATTCGTCCTCTTGGTACTTTCCTTTCATTTACAAAGTAAATGTGCTCTGGGAACTCAAACGCAGTCGAAATTGAGATTCTATGACAAACAAACTCGTTGCAAAGTGAATGGATTGAGAAAAAAGAAGTGCTGTGTAATTTTCCAAAACTCCCCTATTCAGTACCCTATTTCCTGACATTATTTTCCCCTATTCCCCTATTTTCGGGGTGCTGAGCGGCGACGAACCCTGGATAAAGCATTTCCCAACCAGTGATCTTTTCATGTATATTTGAGTGAGAACCCAATCTGCAACTTCGTTCTACCTCAAATGCCAGGATTTTTGGAACGCTACGAAATGATTCTCCAAGAACAGCGTCTTCCACGTTTTTGATTATGTCAAATTTTGAGCTTGATGAAGAAGTTCTTTTCTGATGGAATAACAACACATCTAACCGAACTTTCCCACGTGTTTGAACACTCACCAGGAGAGTGTTTCAGATCCGGGTCACGGTTTTGGCTGAAACTTTGGAAAAATTCTCCTCTCTGTAAACTAGGATGAAACCCAAAATCATAGACCCTAATGCTCAAGCGGTTCCGAGCTACAGCCAAGGACATAAGCATTGCCCATATAGGCACGTGTTAAAAATCGTCCATATAGGTATACCTACAAACCTAATGTCCTTGGAAAGGTTTAAGCGTTAGGGTCTATAATTATGGGTTTCATCTTTCGGCATAATAAAGAGGCTATTCCCAGAGTTTCAGCTAAATCCCTGATCCGGATCTGAATCATTCTCCTGGTTAGAGAACTATGTCAGTTGTTCTTTGGATCTATGATACACCCTCAAATGACTTAGAAATTTTTCAGAATTACTATCATCTAGATTTAACAAATGTTGCACCAAACCTGAGATTGCTCGTAAATTGGGGGTCAAGGGTGTTTTTCTTTTCTTCTCTATAGCATAAATTTGAAGATTTTGTTTTGTGCGTCAGAAACTCGACGTAAGCTGATTAATTTCCATCAGATGTTTTTGATGCGGAAGAGGTCTGCCGTCAAAATGAAAAATGGACACGGGTTTTCTTGGGCTAATTGAAAATTGGTTGAAGAACAGTGTGTTGCGTTGATGAAATCAATACCCGCGTCAATAACTCTAAGGTAATTCGTAATGTGGAAGATGATATGTATCAGCATATGTTTATCTGATCTCATGACTTTTTGGATGAATGAACACGATTTATGATTCTCTTTATCGAATCAGTAGAAAAATATCAAGATTTCCAAGAGTTACAAGTTTTTCCGGCTGAGATTCTTGTCCCGTCAAGATTCTTGCTTTCAAGACGAAATTGGAATCTTGTCTCAATCTTGATCGACATGACTAAAAATTCTTGAAACATCTCGAAATTTTGGAGACCCTAGCTATGGATAAACTTTCATGCACTTTGATTCTCGTCGTCGGCCTTTGACTCTGCTTCGTTCACCCACAGAGACACCGACACTCATATGCTCTGCTGGTGAATTTTGCTATTCTTGAAAACATTGTTTTGGATACTAGATAAGAAGTGTGACTGAACCGAGCTGATGCTCAAATGAAATCATATCAAAGTCAGCCCATGGAACATGCACGTTACATGCGTTGATCATCTTGCAGAACTGACTTGTTCCTTCCTAATAGAACGATTTATATCAAAATTCATCCCGTTCCCAATCCTTCAGATACATTTTTCCCTGAAAGCTTGCGAGTTTTGCATGCGTTGTTGTGACATCTCTGAGTCTCTTAAGTCGATTTACACCAATATGTGTCTGCGAAGCCGGCGAAGGTGTAATCCAGGCTTTTCTTGGATCCCACAAAATCTATCCGAGCACCTCTACTTTTTCCTTACACTCGTCCTTACATCTGTGCATAGCACCGTTTCTTGGGAAAAGAAACGGCGAGCTTGCGATTGAGCGAGAGGCTGCCACTAACTATAGGTTGTAGCTCTATCGCGTAGTGGCGCATGCGCTCAAGTGGTGTGGGTGGCTGTATGGCTGTAAGCTCGTGGGGCATTTAGCCAGCGCATCAGGATCGGTCGGGCCGACGAGTACCAGTCACAGGCCGCAAGCTCAATCGAAAGCTTCGCGCGCTCTCGCTGCTCTCAGCAGTTCATTGTCCAGCGCTGTACCGGTCTTGCACCTCGACATCAGTCACCTGACTCAATGGTTGTGAGAAAGAAATCTTGCATCTCTTTATAGTCCATGTGAGTCAATTTCACACTGAAGTTCATATTACATAGACCAATGGTGATTTTTCCAATCTCCCTCTCTAGTCTTCCGTCCGATTTCAAGCATTTTTCTTTTTTGTGGAACGTTTTCATCTCGCTCAAGAGCGATTCCTAAACTTATCGTCTTACTTTCTACTACTAGAGCATTCGATCTTACGCTTGCAACGTGGCCGTCAATCGCGAACTAAATGCGGGTCCAATCAAAAGCACTGTCACGTCGCATAGGCTAATTTGTATCACATTTTTACAGATGAAAGCCAAGGTTTATAGTTTGTGTCTGGTTCAATTATTCAATTGTGGAGGGCTAATTATGAGCTTCTTTCGTTCGAACTATATTTTAATGGAAAAACGTCATGTTCACCATGAATTGCCCCTGTAGAAATTCCGAATTTCGAAAATTATGAATCATTTTATCATGAAATCAATTGGAATTCTATTGCTATGATATTTTAGAGTTTCAAACTATGAAAAATAAAAACCTTGTTTCCTTGTTAATTCATTGAGTGAATTATAATGGAAATAAGATTGGAGTGTGTCAAAGTTTGACCAAACTTCGTGACAATAATTTTCATTCCAAAATTGATTGGTTTGGCATCAAATTCTTTAGCAGGAAAGGCAGCATCCATTCCTGTGAATTTGAAAGAATGAATCGTACAACTTGGCTCTCAGAAAGAAGCAACTCGGTTGATTTAGAACTCCATTAGGCCGTCAATGCAAGCCACTTTGATCAATTTCTGCGGCTCGCATCAGTTTCTCCGTGCTAAAGCTTATATACCTACGTCACCCAAGTCGGGCATAAGCTCGGGCGCGCAAACTTCTTCGGCAAACGTGTCGCCTATACTCACTTTGCGCGCCTCTCCCACTCTCCTGCTGTACAGGTAGATTACTTCCAAAATTTCCCGCGTGTAACTAGCTAAGTTTGGCGAGATCCTCGAGCCATCCCAAGCCCCGTGCTCATCCGTCAGCCCATTAGATGGTATTAAGTGGCGAAATATCGAGTTGGCTTACCGCTCGCAGTCGCTAATTTCGCCACCACCGAGCAAATTTCACTTCGAGACTCGAGACTCGATTACTTTTCCATCAGCATCCGATAAATTTTACATCTTGGTGAGAAAATTCAATCTCGTCCGATTTTCCCATATATAACGGTGATCGGGTGGCGAGTCGATGAAAATGCCGTCCAAGGAGTGTAAGTCACGATAGTGTAAAATTATACTCAATCAACGCGGTAATTTCTGATTTGTCACGGAATTTTTCCTGTACATTTTTATGCCCTCCACTGTGATCGTGACGCTTGGGTACTTCGTCGTACATCTTTCTATTGTTTGTTTTGTATATATATTTTCGTAGTAATAGTTGTTCACTATTCAGAATAATTACTAATTTAACCAGCGGCGTATTCAACGAGGACTCCTATACCGTGGAATTTCCCGACCCCTTTGGGGCTGGAATCTTGTAAAATTCCTGATCATTCCGGTAATCTTCCAGGAGCATACTTCAGAACTGCGCTGAACACCTTCTCTCGATGATGTGCATTAAGCGCCCTCAGAGATTGGGGGTAGTGAAGTATCCCCAGATTCTCCTCTGTAATTAGTCCGAGTCCAACTGAAGAATTTGTAGGGACTTACATGCAGGAACCGTTTCTGATTTGCATCAACGAACGGATGATGAATTTTTCCTCAAAGGATGCGTTTTGAGCACCCAGATTTCAATGACTTTAATCAATAAAAATAATCCCAGATCTGATTCTCTCCGCGTCCTCGGCTCTCGAGTCGTCTCATCAACGGGTAATGGTTCGATTCGTTTTGAGCGCGTTGAACGTTTGAGCCTTGAAAGTCGGCAATCTTTAATTGAGAAGCGCTCTTGAGTCGTAAAAGATGGCTCATTGCGTCTCGCCGCGATCGGTATAAACAGCTCAATTGGTCGTGCATCTCCAATTCGACCGCTCGTTTATGACGATTTGTGGTATCACTGCGGACGATTGAATGCGATCTGTGAGCATTAGAAAACTCACAAGTGCCAGTGGCGACGGGCTTCTGTAATGCTCTCAACTGCAATGTCTAGTGATCCGATCTCGCAAGAGCGCCCATTACATTCAGTATTACAAGTGACTATACGGAGCCGTAAGTTCCGTCAAATTCTAAAAAGCTAGGACAGGCAATTTGATAGCCAAGGGCTTTACCCGACGCATTTCTAAACAATTTTAGAATGGAAACTTTTTCGGAGAGAATTTTGATACCGAGATTTATAAATTTTGTGATCTATAATTGATTTACTTGATCAACACACCTATTTGTACTCGATAGTCTGGCAAATGTGCCAAACTTGCCCCGATTAAGCCATTTTCTCATTAAGTTTGGTCTACTAAAACACTTTTCGACGCACTCTTGTTTCTTTTAAAGCTTGTCTCGAGGCCTTTGAAATGAGTTGAAGGGGAGGTTACACCCTAATTTCGAAGTCTGGCCTAAATAATCATGGGGGCTGGAGATCTGGATTCGTATTTATTTTCCGAGTTACAAACGATGGCGCAGTCGCTTTTCCCAAAAAAAAATTTTCGACCATATTCGTTCTCTGGTTTGCGCCTCCATCGTCGAATCACCAAACCCATACAAAATTTTATTCGAAAACATAAAAAGTACCCCCAAAAAAATTTACAGACAGATCCATAAAATTCTGTGGGCTTGGATACATTTTTCGGGTCGAAAGTCTGAATTTTCCCACTAAAATGCCTCAGAACTCGGAAAATATCGATTATTTCGGAAAATCACAAGAATACTTTTTCGACACCTTTTCCGCATTGATTTTCTACTTTCTCTTGACTTTCTCGCACAGTTTGTCGAAAAACACAGTTCGATACATATGGGTGTAAAACCTATTTTTCACATCCTTGTGTCGAAATGTACTATTTTGTTCAGGTAAAAGATTACCTCAGATGAATGAACGAAGAAATGCAAGAATCAAGGAAAAATATTACCAGGAAACTATATAATTATATATATGCCTTATTTTTTAAAAAAAAGTCTCGACTTTTGCAATTTTTTGTTTACTGATTTAATATGATTTCTCGATCAGAACAAGAAAGTTATCTTATGATCTCAATGATTGATATTTTCCGAGTCCTGAGGCATTTTAACGAGAAAATTCAGATTTTTGACCCGAAGAAATTGTATCTAGTCCCACAGTAAGGTGAGTGTGCCTAATTTGCCCCCACTTCTTTTGTTTTGCTCGCCATTTCAACTCATCTCTATATTTTTTAACGCACTTTAGCTCATTTTGAAGCTTGTTTCAAGACCTTCAAAATGAGCTAAGGTGCGTTTAATTTCAACAAATTGGAGCCGAGATATCCTGATTTTTGCGAAAGAAGATTTTTTGCGAGTTTTCAACAGTTTGTCCCTAATTTGCCCCCACAGGGAAAAGAGGCCTATTTTCATGAGATTATACGGTTTTTCCGTATAATCGGGATATCTCGGCTCCCAGACCTCCAAATAAGACGTACTTTAGCTCATTTTGTAGCTTTTTTTACCCCCTTTTAAACTTTTTAAGGTAAATTGATGCATCTTGATGGAGCGAGGAACGAGTTTGGAAAAAGACTATAGGGGCAAATCAAGAACACTGCACAGTTTCTAGTGATATGGGCGTAGAATCGGCTTAAAATGGAATTCTGAAATTCTGCAAAAGGCATTTTTAAGTTGGGATAAAGACAAAAAAATGAGTTAAAGTACGTTTGAATTGATCACATCAATTTTGTTTGGCATAGCTTTTAGTGACTAACAAAAATGAAATCGAAAGTACCGAAAACCACTTTTTTGTTGTGAGAAATGCGCAGCTCATTGAGGATCAGTCCAGAACGTTCATTCTCTCATATTTCAACAAATCAAACATGAAAAAATGCGCGGCAGGGTCTGCGGGTACATACATTTGAGAACTTGAGTGGAGGCAAATTAGGGAATGGGGGCAAATTAGGCACACTTACCTTATTTCATGGATCAGTCTGTAATTTTTTCTAGGGTACTTTTTATGGTTTCGAACGAAATGTCGTATGGATTTGGCGGAGGAAATGCGAATCAGAGAATAAACATGGCCGAATTTTTTTTTTTTTTTTTTTTTTGAGAAACCAACTACGCGATTGTTTTTAGCTCGAAAAATTACACGTAAATCCAGATCTCCAGTCCGTCATGATTTTATAGGCTAGACTGAGAATGGGTGTGTACCTTCTCCTCAAGAACGTCTAGTTCTGATCAACTGGAGCCGAGCTATCTTGATCACCTCAAAAAGTGATTTTGTCAAAGTTACAGAAAGGTGTATCGAACTTGCCCTCATCATTTAGAAGAATGTAAATCTGCGAGAAAGTGCAAAAAATTGGTTCTATCACCGTGCAATCACACCTAGAACTTCTCGACGATCCAAATCAGTACTTTCGATCTATTATGACGTGCCAAGCACGTTTTGAGGTGAAAAAAGTCATATTGTTCACCCTTCCAAGATAACCCCATGGGGGGGGGGGTGTTGGGTACCCTTCGATCTTGGCCCTCATGATGAACAAATGATCTCCTCACTTTGATTGAAAACTGCTTCAAATTCAAATTTTGTAGTTCCAGAAAACGGGTTACGGAGGTCTTGAAAAAAAAGAATTGAATGCGCTAAAGTACTTTAAGATTGGTTGAATCGAAAATTGTTGACATTGCTTCCACTAAACGCAAGTTCCTTGACAGATTCTTGAATGTGCAAACACAAAAAGTGCGGAAGTCACTTCCAATTTCCTGGGAAACGCAGAACCCATTCGAAGTTGGTTTAAATCACAAATACCATCTCATTTTTCAACATGACAAATATCAAAGAAAAAATTGCAGAAAGGTTAACAAGTGCCCATTCCTCAGATCGGCGCATGAGAGCAAGTTGAGTACACTTACCTTTCATTTCACTCGGCCATCATTATAAATTGAAGGGTCGAGTATTTGGATAGGAAAACTGAGGATGGATCAAGAGCTCTGAATAAGAACATCATCTTGATATCATGAATGTATGAGGTAGACGTTAGGGCAGCTATTAGAATCACTCGAAATGTAAATTGGACAAGGCTGTGTGTAGGACGACGGGTGAAGGCCGCACGTATGTTCTGCTGTACGCACTCGAGTTTCCGGGTCAATAGAATCAGAAGCACTTGTGGCACCGAGACCATCAGAGAGAGCGGCCTGTAGCTAATACGCGCTCGAGCAGATACATCATCTCGGGGGATCGAGACCCACTCGAGCCTTGCCTCAGCGGCAATGTGTATGTACATATTGGCACGGGGCAATTTCAGCAGTAGCGCTGGATTCAAGATCCCTTGCAGTCTTGTAATATCTTGTACAGCAGATTCGTTCGAGTGTTGCAGTGGCTCGGGCTTAAAAATGGTTGGCGAGCAGAACCTTACGAGCATTGCTCACACATTTATGGGATTCCTTGACGATTGATTCTTGATGCCTCAATCTTTGTCAATAAGGCTGGAGACAAAACTTAATTCTCAAGGAAATTGTGATTCTCAGATTTTTGCTCTTGACATACTTTTTCCCGATGTACTAGATTGTATCGTATAATCGCAAGATTTGGCCGATGCTTAGGGCACGGGGAGATTGGTGAGCTTGTGGTATCCTAAGAGCAGCCCGATCCGATAGCACCAATTTTTTGGGACCATTGCCTGACTTTCAACCATAGAAATAGTACCAACTCTGGTATGGGCAAGGAAACAAGGTATTTATTTTTCATAGTTTGAAACTCTAAAATTGGTACAATCTCTATGCTTTCAACGGCTCACTCGGAGGAGATACTTGAAATTTTTCTCCATGAATACGTTGAGAATTTATCTCTGTTCAATGCCTCGTGCCCGTGTAATCAGACCAAAATAAAACTCCACACTGGAGGTGTCGTTTTTCACCCTTGCCTCGTGCGAATGGATGAGGCCGTTTGAGGTACTCTGTTCAGCTACGTCCCACGTCATCGCACCGTCTTGCCTACAAGAACTCACTCAAATCTTCTGATTCAAATCCGTGCCCGAGAATAATAAGTGCCACCCTTTTTGCACCGAAAAGTCAAGCAGCAGAGGCGAGTGTGCTTGGGCAAAGGGGCAAATCTGAGTCCCGCCGAGTGCAGGGCTTGCAATTTATGCATGCGCATGCATCGTCGCGCTACTCACTCGTCGAAATGGCTTATACATACCTGGGCGTCCGGGTAGGCGTGAGACGTATAAGGAGACGAGTGTGACTCTTGCGACGAGGCAGATGCACTCGCACGATTGCGAAGCAAATTGCCCACTTGTGCCTCCTAGCAAGCATCTTTTCTATCCTTTCACACGATATGCATTGAGTTCTGACAAGCTCGTGCAGGAGATCCTCATCGGCAGTCAATTTGCAAACTGCATCATTTCCACCTTCACTTCATCGCCCTATCGCGTTCATGAATTTTCGTCATCGATGATCTAGCGATGAGCCATCCTCAATTGATCGATTTCGAAGTCGAAAGTCGCGCAGCTACTACATGTTTAACTTATTTGAGGGTCGTCCCAGATTTCTATCAAAATTGCATTCTTGATTCGGTAGCGTTCCTCTACAAGTGATGATGATCGGGGACAAATTCATGAATTCGTCGGTATCGTGTATTTCCAAACTTTGCCGAGGTTTATGAGAACTCTAAGCCACCTTCAGATTTGGAAGAAGCTGAGAGTCCCTGAATCTCTGGAACGTCACTCTCTTCGAGTCAAAGTAGACTCGGTTTCGCAAATTTGATTGGAAAAATTCAAGCCGATATCGAAGAGTTTGAGATCGCCGTAAGTGTGAGTCCGTATTTGTTTAGTTTTGAAAAAGTTCTATCTCTAGGTCTCTAACCGTGCAAATAGAAAGACCATTTTCGAGCATAGAATGAAATTTTGAGCACGAATGCAGCTATGAGTTGCTGGAGCACACGTGCACAGGGAACCCCGTACAAGAAGCACTGGATATCATTGAGAAGCCTCTCGGCTCGCACCGATCGATGCGTGCACGACGCAGTTCGACAGATTGAATTGCCGATATTTGGCGCCACTGCATAATGGGAAATGAGGGGGCTAATGACACACGATGCTCGAGTAGAGGGTCAAAGCAAATGGCCCTTTAGTATCACTCGCTGCCATGTAGAGTCCTCTTCTGTCACGAATGAAGGGTGCTAATTATCAATTAGTCACGTTGTTCGAGAGAGCTAGTCCACACTTATGCTCATGGTCAAAGAGGGCAGGGAGCGAAACAAATTCACAGCGTTCATCGACTGCATCATGATGAGACGCGAGTGCCTCTGCAACGATGGGGTTTGCTTCTGATGGGAAAAATTTCAAGGTACCAGAGTCCCTGCTTCAAAGACAGTTGGTGGAACACACGCCTTGAATGATCTACTCAAAAAACTCAGAAACGGTTCCTTACTCACTCACAGTATTCCCAAAGCCCTCGCGCCTCATTACATTCGCTAACCTCATGCAGGAAGTGAGTGAAGGCACAACGCGAGATTGGGCGCGGAATCTGTAACGAGGACGCCATACAAACTTGTCTGCGCTGAATTTTCATTCACGTTCGAGGGTGCCAAGCTTGCAGCGGATCAGAACGATAGTATCGAAAGCTTACCCGAATCCGTCTGAGTGAAAGGAATTGTTTTGGGGACCAGGTACGCGCATTCTGATGCATAGCTATCAAAACGAGGGCTTCGTGCTATGGGCCCTGGAATGTGCCGCCTGAGAGGTAGAGGGAACGAGAATTTCGATTTTTGAGGATTCAGAAATCCCGTGTAGCTTGAATAGGGATCAATATTCATCCACAAGGTCTGTTGCTTTTTCGATATTACCTTCCGTGACTCGAAATACAGCCTCGCAATGACTTTACGTAGTTCTCGAGATTTCGCCCCCTGAAAATGAGCTGTTACCTCCGCAACAGTTCCGCAGCAAGAATCCGCATCGATACGGGCATTCAAATCGAGTCAACTCTCTCTTCTTTCTCCGTTGGCGACAGCCATTGGACAACGGAGGAATCATCCAACTTACCAATCCGGCCCCAGAACGTAGCGTGAGCATTACTTCGGGACCGCCGCGGTGGCGTCTCGCGCTCAGGATCGAGCGTCTCTCTTCTGAATCCCGGGAGCATCCACCGGGAACGTAATAACCACACAGACGATCTCTTTGTTTATCTTTGAAGAAGTATAGTCACAATTTAGCAGCAACGTGGCAGTCGAAGCGTTGCAAACGCTCCAATGATTTCACAAATATTCGGGACTTTCCAAGTTACACAGTTTTGTAAACAAAATTGTAAATTTATCTCTGGCTACGTATCTTTCTGTGGTTATCCTTCTGAACGCGATATGACCAATTCCATGATTCCTGAAAGATCAAAGAAATTTCAGGAGTGAATCGCATTTCTCATCCTTCCAATGCATAAGTGCTGTCTTTTCGTCTATGTCTCTCTTGAGAGCTGTCTTGAGCTTGCAGCCACATTCTGCGCATAATGTTGCCTCGGCTCCGTTTCCTTGTGACCACGAGCCTCGCTAGCGATCGAGAACGGCGACGGAGCGGTGCAACGAGCTAGAAGGCTTTAATGGCCCCCTTAATGAGATTCCTTTTTGTCCATAATCACTCCTGAGCTGTAGGAGCCAGATACTCGATCGCCGTCGCCGTCGGGCACGACGAGCTGCAAATTTCACGCTGCTCTAGGACGATCTTTTTGCCAACGTGGCGCTTTACAACCGATTTAATCGCTCGATTTACCCCACGGTAGCTCTGCATCTCATTCTCCTCGTACACTCAAAACAATCGCCTCTTTCGCCACGTGTCATTAGTCCTCCTGCTCGTCTCCGCAAGACTCGCACAGGGCAAACGAAAACGAGCTTTGGAGGGCCTTTGGAACCATCATAGATTCTGTCTCTGCCTTGAACTATAATCAATGTCCAATGGATCGATCTGAATCACGCTCTGCGAATCGCGATTACTGGCTACGGCCTCAAATATAGATGCTCTTCGAAATTCTTCCCCTCTCATTCCCCGTATCTTTGAGCTCATATAAATAAGACTCGAAAATGACTCATTCATCTCGATATATAAATGCATTCAAGAATTCTGCGGTAAAAATTCCAGATAGCTCAGGAATCCGATTATGAGACCAGAACAGAGTTAAAATCGAAATTTCAGCAACAAAAGGGAAAAAATTATTCGTGATCCACTATCATACGCAGTGCGTTTGCATTTGACCCTCATTGCTGGGCTTTTCCAGCTGTGTCACGAAAAGCTTCCATGTTGATGCGTTTCGTGCTGTGAGATCGCATAATATGCTGTGCCAGTGAAACCTTAGCTCTCCGAAAACCCATCTGCGTGTCCGTTCATATCAGATATCTTGGCAAAACTGTCAAGCTAGTTTGCTCAGTGAAATGAAAATGTCAGTTGCCTTACCACACAGCTATTCCTGCATTTTATTTCTTTTGGAATCCCAATGTTATAGAAACTCGGTACAAATTTGGTTTTATTGAAGACATTTTTCATCTTTCCGGACCGAAATTCGTCGAGGCAATAATTTTTTGAATGACTTGGTTCTTCTCTGCGAAATTCATATGATATTAAATATTTCTTTATCGAATATAAATCCGTAGTACGCAGATGTAGAAGGCACCTGTTCGTGCCAAATCTAGTTCTGACAGCAAGAAACAACTCGAGCAAACTTGATGAAACTAAAGTTGATCTCGTATGCTGGGGGCATTATTTCTAACATTGTTTTTTAGAGTAGTCCACAGAACTGTGTATAAAAAAAACTAAATATAGGAAATGAAAAAGTTTCGGGCCACCGTACATGCGCACTCGTTTTGCCGATGGTTTTCTCCAAATGTTTGCATGTTCACCTGCGTTTCAACTTCGACATGCAGTACCTCGGAAAAGTCATCCCGAGAAGTTTCAAAGTTCCTGGGAATGGTAATGGATACTCGGGTCTTACGAGGCCACATTCTAACCTCAAACTCAACTACAACTACGGCATTTGCGTTTCTCAGCTACACTCAGCCCTCGTCTTTTCCTTCATTTTCTGTTATACTCATCCGATGAGATTGAGCAGGAGTGTCCGTGAATCGATTCGAATCAAGTATCTTCTTAAAAGATCTGCAGATATTTGTGACAATAGCATCTGTTCATTGCCTCTATCACGGAACAAACTCGAAATCGCATTCACTCTACCATGCCTCCGAAGTCAGAGCCCGTGAGAAAAAGTAACCCGAGTTACTCCTCGAGCGATCCTCATTTTATGAGTCGAAAATTCAAATCACTGTTTTAGTGCGACTAGAAATCCCATGAATTATATAATTCCATGCTGAATTTTGAATTTTCTAACTATTGATTCTTTAAAGGCAATTTACAAGCCAGTCTTGGATCCCGATGGAGTGAACGCCAACCTCTCAGCCGACTTTTATATTTTTTCACAATCGATAACAATAGAACTGATCACAAGATGCAATAATTTGATCGATTCTCTCAGGTTTTTGGAAGCGCCAAGTCATCCAGGTCCACGACATCGCCAAATTGTACTCAGGTGTCGCGTTCCATCATCCTTCAGAAAATTTGCCAAGTTCTCGAAAGACCTTCCAGGCACAAGTACCATAGCACATCAAATGTCAAAGGATTCAAATGGCGCCTAGTATATCCAAATAACAAGGTTACGTTGGTTATTGAAAATCAATAAATAGACATTTTAGCTCCTATATGCAAGCCAACTCGATGCTCGCCGTCCGGAAAGCGAGGAACGAGAGGGGGGGGGAGTGAAAAGATAAAACTCTTTGGGCTCCGTTTGCCGTACTACTTCTGAGCTACTCTCCACCAAGTCCCATGGGAAATCTCTAGGTGCACTTTATCCGAGATACCCACGCAGAGAGCATGGGAAGCTCCACAAGGAATAAGGAGACGCTACATTTCCCCTTTCGATAATTGAATCATCGATTCCGAGTTTACGAAGGGTTCGAGGCGGTTTGAAAAGTGCACTTGTGAGAGCTATTGGAAAAGGAACGATGAGAGCTTTGAATGATTCGCAGGACCGGTATCCACAGAATCTTCTCCGGAAGAAAGATGTCTTTAATTCGTGGCAAGCCCTACGCAAGAATTATGGAATAACTTTCGCAGTTTCCTTGTTGAGGAGGAAAAATTAATGGGTATGCTGATCATCCTGCTCATCTGACGGATAAATTCCCCATGACAATCTCAATTATTTAGTCCAATGGTTAGACCACACAATTAATGTAACTTCAATTTTTCTTGTTTCAGGTACGTAATACTCCCCGACGCATAATCTAACCTTAGAAACATGATGCAGGCGCGTGAGTAGCTATTGCACTGATCAAATTTCTCTCAAAAGTGGCAATTCTGGTATTCAAGCACGTGGTAGCTAAATTTGTTAGCGATGAAAGATTGATATTTTTTGTTTTTGAAGATTTCAAACATTCTGAAAATCCGGAGCCAGACTAAACTTCCTTGATTTTTCCGCTTTGGCCTTTTCCTTTCAATTTCAATGTGAACAATCTAGTTCCTCTTGAACCGAATGTTTAGCAGAATCTTTGAACCAGTTACGATCAAATGAAGTAAAATCATCTTTTTCAATGAGTTGGCTTCTACTGGAACAGTATCCAAAACTTCCATCCACCCAGATGATATGATGAACTCGCTCTCTTCCCCTCATGGAATGGGAACATTTTTATGGCCCACAAAGATTATTCAGCAAAAGCTCAATGCTTTGAGAGGGAATGTGTGAGAGAGGTAGATTGCTAATCACGTGGAGAACGGGCCATGAGAGTGAGGCTTTGATCATCCAGTGGCACAAGTGGCCTTAATAGAAGCTCGCCCCAGCCGTGATGGGGAAATCATATTAGGGCACTTTGCAATATTACCCTTGAGAACAGCAATATTGCAACAATTTTGGGGTAACTTGATATTGGTCCAATTAGCGTCCACTCCTCGCGAATGAGCTTTGCGCGAGTCTTCTTTTTAGGCTCATTATTCAGGACTATTACAAAGTCAGGGGATTGAATTCAAGGTGCTTTATCACGGGAGTGCATGGGCTCATCATCTCTGTTCAAGGTCTGCATACTCCTTATGCCACTAATTGGTAACATTCAAATGTGCTTTTTCCATAAATTACCAGACATGACTTTAGGATTTGAGAATCCTCGTAGAATTTTCATTTCTACACCATCACCGGAATCATCAATTTCCCTTTCACTCTCGTAAATGACGAGAGCCGCTAAAATTTTACTATCACTTGGCCATAGTTTGTAAAATAATTTCTCGATCTTGCTGATAATAGAGGATGAAAGAAAAGAAATCTCATAGGGTATGAGCTAGAGTACGACTGCTCAAATTTTCCCGACAAGTACTCGTCGAGGGTACGAAAAATGCTCATGGCTTGATAAATTGAGCTCTCGAAGCCAGGGTGCAGACTCTTCGTGCATTCCACACGCCTGCAGCACCTGCGATGGTGTACGCTATTTGCGAGATTGAAATCCGCCCCGGGGCCACAGGCGAGCGGCTCTGAGCGATGAATACGGAAGCCAACTGCAACAGCGCCTGAGGAACGTATCCCTGCAGCGAGCTTGGGAGAAAAACTTGCCTCCTTTCCTGCAGCGAGCTCGAAAGCTGAGGCGAAGCCTTGCACATACATCAAAGATCCGGGGGCTCCGCAGCTTCCGCCGGATATACGCGATATGAGCTGCTTTTGTTTGTGGCATTCTTCTGGAAGGATATTTTTGCTTGGCTCGCCTATATCGGACAGCGATTTTTCTCGGACAACCGATTTATGGTGATAAATTACTATCTCCACCCACGTGGCTATAGATGGGGGCACACAGTACGATGGATGAATTTTTACGTATTACGAAATAGATGGGCCTCCTTCCAGGTTTGCCTCTTTTGCACAACATGCGTAATGTGAGAGCACACGAGTAGTGAACTTGCCATGACTTATCGCCAATGTTTTGAGGAAATATTTGGATTTGAATTTTTTGCTGGCAGATTTCACATGCTATGACTGCATGAAAAAGTTCCATGCCAAGCAAACAGTCTTTTTTGCCAAAATTACTGCTCGATATTATAGCATTACTTTGTATCCCTGTTATTATTGGAACGTAGAACTTCCTACTCCTCGACGATCGACATAAATTCGCTTCTATCAGTTTTTTAGTTGGAAGGTCAAGCTTGATTCACTATTGATTTCTGGTGACTGCTGGAGGGACATTCTGATGAAACTCAATTTTGTAGCTTCGTCCTCTACTAGAGTAAGTATCGTCTTACACCTTAAACACAGCATCCATGAGTTCCTGAGCCAATGCTTCTCACGTTGGTTTTCAAAAGTCTTGAAGAAAATGTCATGCCTCAGAGCGGCAAATAAAGACCAAAGGGTTATTTTTATCAATTTTCCAGCGCGAGTAATCCAGTGGCAAAAAGTATCCCTAGCGCAAAACGGTACAAAATCTTCTAACGGTCGACGACTCTTCTCTCCCAGTTTTAACCTCGCTACCAATTGAATAATTCATCGCAGTATAATTCCCAAGTAAAAGAGATTTATAAGGACTTTATAAACTACTTAGTAAGTGACTTTATAAGGACTTTATAATTCGTGAACTTATAAAAAATTTTATAAAAAATTTATGAAATTGTATAAAGTTCTATGTAGACAGGGCTAGAGTGTGACCGGCATATATTGTGACGCGTAAAACCATCTACGTAGCTACGGGGCTCACAGTGCTCCGGTAACAGAATCTCAACCTGGCGTTAGCCATCGCATGCTCTGGCTAGCATGAGACGACTTTGCATTGTGTAGGTTCGGTGGTTTTAGACTGCAAAATATGACGATGTAGTAGTCCTCTTGCTCGTGATTTCAATCGTCTCAAGATTTCGCCTGCTTGGCTCAAGTGGACACGAGAAATTCCAAAAAGTGCCGGATTTTTTCTCACTCGCAGAAATTCTTCTTCAACACTCACGCGAATCACGGTGGAAAAGACGCACAAAAATCGTCAATGAAAATCAGCACTATCTTGGAAGTTATACAAATCCAGGACCGGACTTCTAAATATCGATCTCGATTACTCTTCCCACGAAGAGAGAAAGTTGGATGAAATTGACAGTATAGATTCGATGTCACTTCACTGCCTTATTGCTTGCCATTGGTCAAGCGTTGCAAATTCTTGAAAAAAGAGGCTTTGCTACACGTGTGCGTGACTGACTCATGTGTATTGTTGTGAACACTTTGTAAACTCACAAATTGCGTTTCTATGGATTGGTCGATCTCGACCCAGAAGAACGCCTCGCGCCAACATCTCGCATGGACCGTCAACCTGAAAACAGACAAAAAATATCCGTAGAGAATCACAGTTGCCCTTTTAATGATGGAAATCCAATTGCGTTCGAATAATGTACTCCATCAACTTTGCAAACACGAGCCTTGGGAGCGTATGTGCATTGCTAATGATGGTAGAGGTTATGAAAAATTTCTGTGGTTACAAATATTGCAAACTTTAGTCCGGAAATCGAATAATTAACTCATCTGATGTCCAGCAGCCTTTCTCCATCAAATAGATCCTCGGCTTGACCACGCATCAGTTTAGTCGTTCTTGAAATTATTATCCAAGAATTTGATAAACCTCGCCGTCCAACTTGACGAATTTTTCCCTGCATTGTTATTGATCTGAGTTTATGATGTGAAGCGGACCACAATTGAATAAGAGGCATAATCTAAATAGCAGACAGACAAAAGGGATTCAATTGTGGTCTGCTTCACATCATAAACTCAGATCAATAACAATGCAGGGAAAAATTCGTCAAGTTGGACGGCGAGGTTTATCAAATTCTTGGATAATAATTTCAAGAACGACTAAACTGATGCGTGGTCAAGCCGAGGATCTATTTGATGGAGAAAGGCTGCTGGACATCAGATAAGTTAATTATTCGATTTCCGGACTAAAGTTTGCAATATTTGTAACCACAGAAATTTTTCATAACCTCTACCATCATTAGCAATGCACATACGCTCCCAAGGCTCGTGTTTGCAAAGTTGATGGAGTACATTATTCGAACGCAATTGGATTTCCATCATTAAAAGGGCAACTGTGATTCTCTGTGGATATTTTTTGTCTGTTTTCAGGTTGACGGTCCATGCGAGATGTTGGCGCGAGGCGTTCTTCTGGGTCGAGATCGACCAATCCATAGAAACGCAATTTGTGAGTTTACAAAGTGTTCACAACAATACACATGAGTCAGTCACGCACACGTGTAGCAAAGCCTCTTTTTTCAAGAATTTGCAACGCTTGACCAATGGCAAGCAATAAGGCAGTGAAGTGACATCGAATCTATACTGTCAATTTCATCCAACTTTCTCTCTTCGTGGGAAGAGTAATCGAGATCGATATTTAGAAGTCCGGTCCTGGATTTGTATAACTTCCAAGATAGTGCTGATTTTCATTGACGATTTTTGTGCGTCTTTTCCACCGTGATTCGCGTGAGTGTTGAAGAAGAATTTCTGCGAGTGAGAAAAAATCCGGCACTTTTTGGAATTTCTCGTGTCCACTTGAGCCAAGCAGGCGAAATCTTGAGACGATTGAAATCACGAGCAAGAGGACTACTACTACTACATCGTCATATTTTGCAGTCTAAAACCACCGAACCTACACAATGCAAAGTCGTCTCATGCTAGCCAGAGCATGCGATGGCTAACGCCAGGTTGAGATTCTGTTACCGGAGCACTGTGAGCCCCGTAGCTACGTAGATGGTTTTACGCGTCACAATATATGCCGGTCACACTCTAGCCCTGTCTACATAGAACTTCATACAATTTCATAAATTTTTTATAAAATTTTTTATAAGTTCACGAATTATAAAGTCCTTATAAAGTCACTTACTAAGTAGTTTATAAAGTCCTTATAAATCTTTTTTACTTGGGTTTTGTCCTTCCTCAATGGTATTTTGATTAACCTCAGATGAAAACTGTAAGCAATTGTTGTGACCCTTTAGTCCCCTCTATCTCACCTTGATTACCCATTCCGTTCAAGCGTATCTTACGTATATGAAAATTCTTATCACACAGTTATTAGGTTTCCTATTGTCGTCAGTGGGTGACTTGGACAAAAAATAGTCGAACAGAGTAAGCAATTCCTTCTGATATGGTGAACTCTTTGCTTGAGGGAGAGCTGTAGAACCAGAATGAGAAACAGTGCACTTTGCAAATGAACATCGCCTGGATAGTTACCACGAATTCCAATTTATGTTACTCTTCCATAAATTGGTAAGAATCATCAGAAATAATTGGAAGCATCTGGGAATGATATCGCCTTGCCTAGCGAAAACCATCCTCAAACTTTAATATGTTAGGTATATATAACTATTGTTAATGAGACCGATGAGCATAAACTTGGGATGCTCCAGACATGAAAGTTATGCATGGGTCCATTCCAGATTTTCAAAAAATCACTTTGGTATTTTGGAGACTGTTTTCATCGGTAACCATTTCCCGAACAGTGTTCTTACGACGTATATAAAGGCTCTTACTTCAGATGACGTTGTAGGAAAAATTTTCAGGCAGTGGCGGCCGATACAGACAGCCTCTAAAATGACGAAACGATTCTGTGAAAATCTGAAATTGGCCGGTGGCGATGTGATTGAGAGCCATCTACATGTAAACCATGTGGAACCTCGAAACTGAATATACGATGAACTACGTCAAGAAAGATTCATCCAACAGAGGAAACCAGCGAGCCAGGAAGCAACGGAATAACTACTTGGCGATTGCATGGACTCACTCGACCTGGGTGTGATGCTTGCCCGCTTATAGCAGAGGGTCCTAAGTGTTCATCACAACCTTTTTGAGTGAGCGAATGCAGTCGCCAGAATCAACGTGCCGATTCAAGAAGATGTTTCAGGGTAGGGTTTCAGCGTTTACGAATTCACGAATTTACAGATTTACAGATTTACGAATTCACAGATTTAGCAGAGCGCATGCCCAGTGCGTTGCAGTCAGCAAGCTTCATTCACACGACTGGGCCCACTGGATCGTGCCGCTGATTTGTATACGAATTTAGACAAATTTTGGACTAATTTTTCTTGTGCTCATACATTCTTGATTTGTTGTTTCACTCCAACATTCCAAACTAGGAAACATTTGACCAAATTAATTTGTCTGAATTCGTATACAAACCAGCGGCCCGATCCGACGGGCCCAATCGTGTGAATGAAGCTTGTTGAATGCAACGCATTGGGCATGCGCCTCGCTAAATCTGTAAATTTGTAAATTTGTAAATCCGTAAATTCGTAAATTCGTAAACGCTGAAACCCGACCCAGCAGTATCAGTCTTGAGGGCGAAGAGTGTATGCTAACTGATATGCAACTCACCATTCAATTTCATTGTAATGAAACCAAACAATGTGGATTTTGAGTGATGATTTCGATTGAAATTTCCTAGAGGAAATATGATTTTTGTACAAGTTTGAGCCGTTTTTCCATTTCAACTTGCTTAATTTGAGTAACTTTACGACTTTTTAGTGTTTAGCTGCACTGTAAAAATTTGTGGTTAAAGCCAGTAATCAACCGATTGGCCGATTTTTCGCGGCAACCAATGCTTGATCACCAAATTTAACCACTGCTTGAATTTGGTGATTCGAGTTGAACAACGTTTTTGCAATTCAGTATCTGAATTGGTGCTCGTCTGTCTTAGTTTGCGAAATCCATAATTCGTTTGGGATCTTCAATGCGGCCAATGCAAAATGAGGGGTCATCAAGCCGGATACTAAATCCCAAAAATGTCGCTTGACTTGGATTATCTTCCGAAAAGGCTCGCGCGAACGCCGCTGATGATTAGTGAAAAAATATGAGGAAACTTGTTCCTTTGACCCAGTAATGTCTTCCGAAGACCACCTTTGACTAATCTCATGGGTCCCAACGGTCCCATACTGAACCCATATCACGCCGAGCGGTCACCAATCCGGATACTGAATCGCAAAAAAGTTTCATAACCTGAATTATTTTTTCGAAAAGGCTCTCAGCACTAGTGCTTCTGTTTACATCTATTTATTCATAAAGAAATACGGAGAAACTTGTTTTTCTAATCCAAAAATGTCAATCGGGCACTAGCACTTACCAATCTCGTGGATCCCATATTCTCTTCTACATTCGCTGTGGTAAAATAATCAACCAGAGGTTGAACAAATTTGATTGGAAGTCAACCAAGTTCTTACAGTGTGTATAGCTTTCACTATTTATGTTGAAGTAATGTAATATTTCCGTACTGAGCGCGGTAGTTCATTTCGGGCAATAGAACATGTCCTCCGGTGCGCAAAATGGGTTTGCAAAAGTGTAGATATATTTTTTCATCACAAGAACCCATAAATCGCATTCAAACGCGGCATTTTTAGGTTAGAGTAATGAAGAAGAGATTACAGTCAGGGCCTACTTCTGAATTCATTGTGAAAAGCAATCTATTGTTAGAAACAATCAACTTATGAAATTTATATCATGTATTGTCGAATATCCGATCGATCTGGAGGACGCCACATTCCACTGATCAACATCGAGGCGAGGCCACAAACTCGGTCCAACTTATTTAATCGTTGCAGCCTGAAATATGTATATTACACTTGTTCACGGTGTACGCCCCAGTAATGTTGTAGTTGTACAAATTCGTGTGAGTGCGGATGTCGCGGTCCATTGTATTAGAAAGTTCTGTGTGCTAGTACCTCCCCCATTCCCCCACAGGCGACCATCTGTAAGTGCTGAACACGAGCTTGAATGTCGCCCGATAATCAGTTCTCGCTACACCAATGACCCCCTCTTGTGTGCTCATGGCACTTCAAATAGGCTTCCTCCAACTTGCTCAGCACCACTGTACAACTCACACAATACGCGATTGCAAGCTCTCGACTCCCGATCCATTTTTGGCTTCTGTGTACAATGAGAGTCTTCCGGGAGTTGGCTTAGCGATTTTACCGGCTCACATAACTCTCAGCAGCCGATCGGCAGAAGAAATTGAGTTGCACTTGGCGTGTCGTCGTCGTCGTCGTTTTTTATCGGAGCCCAAGCTCTCGCGGCCTAGTTCACGCAGCTCTTGAGCCCTGTGTTCAAAACCCCTGTGGAGTACACTTGCCGAGAACAAGTTGGAGAGCCAGTCGGTCGCGCGAGCTTTGGCAAAAACTTGCCCGGCCCACTAATTGGATCGAAGCCGCGAGCTGTTATATAGGTACGTACTGTATAGAGGCGCCCGCGAGAACTGCTTGTTATCGCCCTGTGTAACTTGCTCTCAAACTCGAGGGCTCACTCTACTTCATTTGTTTCCTTCTTGACTCAATTTTACGCTCCGGCTCTGCGCTTTGCGTCAAAATCACTCGTCAGATCCCGGCTCAGGGCAAATCGGGTCAGAGCCGAATCCGACCTCAAACTTTCAGAGCCAACTAGGAGGAAGGAATAAATTTCCCGCCATAATGAGTTGTTTGCATATTGGGAAACAAGATCTCTTCAAGCTTTAATTGGAACTTTTCTTCAACTCTCTTCTTTTTGCCAGATTTTTACATTGCCGCACCAAATCCTTGGACTTCTGTCGGAACTTTTTTTTTAACGAGAATTTGAAACCTGTATCGGTTCATTTGGTTAAGACACAAAGCAGTTTGTTGAAGGTGTAGATCCGCACGCTAGACTATTTGTCTTTACGACGAGCCTAAACGAGATATACAATAATAGAGATGTTGATAAATCTGTAGAACGTTTTTCATTCATCTCGGGCTTTTCACAAGTTTCCATATCCTGACGTGCTTTTTTGGTTCGTAGAAACAATATAATTGCTGGAAAGAGAATCTACAGCGGGCGTATTTCCAACGAATTACTGGCGAGATGGTCATTTTTGGTTCTGGAATCAATAGACTGGTTTCTCCAAATGTTTTGAGATAGTTTTAATAATTACTTTGATCGAAAATTAATCAAAAGCACTCCGTGCCACCTTCTCGTCAGAATCAACAATTTGTTCAGGAGGAATATCTCAAGGAACACGGATCTCCGCAGAGGAATTCTTGACCCACTGACACCTACTTTATGAAATAACATGTGACGAATCCAGTGATTGCCCTCTAGATGATCACGCGAGAATAATTTTCCCGAGCGGATCTAATCCAGGTTTCACGACGGCTTTGAGCTTCGATCGAGATGACAGTGGGATCACTTGAAAAAGCCCTGCGTTCGTTACCGCCTTCAGACTGGTGACGTTCAGTGCCATCATTCACAAAGCCACTGCATTCAACTCGAAGCCTCGAGGCTTACACTTACAGACACCCGCGTTCGCGTCACACTCGTGTGTTCTAGAGTCCACAACCCAGAGGTCCGACTTTCAAGCTGTCGTGAAACGCGCGGTCAGTGCAAACGGAAGCAAAAAACAGAGCTTTCAAAGGAGTTCTTGCGTCGTCATCTCTAGAATTTTCCCGCTCGTTCATTTTGCCCCGGGGATTTGCCACTGGAGAAACAACTCGGGAAAGAATACTACAAAACGCGTACTGGGCTGCAGCATCTCGAATTGCAAGAGGGCAATTTCCGCTCGTAAAATGCTCAGCTTGAGGCTTCTTCCGATGAGTGTTTCTCGTACGTACCGTGTATCTCGTCTCAGTGGTTTTCAAGATGTATTTCAACGTCATTTCGAGCTTCACTCTTCCGTCTGATGTGATCCCATAATTTCACAGAACAATTCCTGGAAGAGCGAGAGAAGGATTCAACTCCTCTCATCAATTTTCAGGAGATTGGTGGAAAATCTGGTACAAGATTTCATCAGAGTTTCGATCATACTTGCGCTCAGCAGCATTTTTTGTTCCCAACTAATTCCGAATTATCATGAAAGTCTCTCGCGCAGCTCCATGATTTAGTCTTACGGCTGATAAAGAGGTTGAGATAACCTCATTATGGCTTGAGAATATTTGCAAAATGTAGTTGATGAGCAATCCGTTAGCGCTATTCTTGGACGAAATGATTGTTCCCGAATGCTGCTACATAATCGTCCGACTCCCGACTGCCTTTGAGAACTTTCGATATCCTCATCGATCTCCATCTTCGGTGAGATGTGCTCATGAATTTAGTTCGGATAGAACTTCTGCACGTGCAAGCTTTGGAGTCAGTCACGAGTCAACGTCGGTCGGTGCACAACCCCGGTTGACTTTGCATCACCCAACACGACATCAATGTATATGGAGAAAACTCTTGGTATATATACGTGCATACGAGGGCCGCGCGTCATGTAAATTGTACTCCGCTCTCGAGTGGGCCAAGATAGGGTAGGCGCGGTAACCACCTCGTGGTTGCGGTTTGAGAGGTAGTGCGAGTGATATAGTAAGCCTGCCCAAAAGCCGCTTCATACGCACGGTGGGGTGACTACTCTGCCGCCCTCGCAAGCTCCCTCCGTGACAGCTCGATTGCACTTGCGGCCGCTTGGGTGCGGCGCGCGGATAGCGAGTGCTCCAGGCCCTTGGGCACGCTCCTCGTCTCGTGTAAAATGCGCAGGGTCACTCGACAGCCCTCTCTCGTACGTTGCAGGTGGCGGGCTTGCAGCGAGCTTTCGAATTACCAAGCTCGTGCTTCACTCTTGGTGACCTTCTTCACTTCCGCGAGGATAGTGTCATTTTTCCCCCTTACGTATGCTTGATTCTTATTACACAACTTTGATTAGAACAAACTGGTAGAAACGATTCCTAGGAACAGCTGATTGTATTTCATTTGTGAATTCTGCAACCCGGTGCAAAGTGGTGAAAAATCACTATTGTTTCCTTTAAATTCTCTTCTCAGCTCGATTTCTAATATATCGGGATGATTTTAACGGCGTATCTTCATTTTTGCTTAGCTTTTTGAAATTATTCGAGACGGAAATACAATTTTTCCTCTTGCTCTCAGCCAAAAGTTTGGAACCGAAAGCTATAGTTTCAACTTACACTGTGGAAAATGTCTTGATTCGCAGCAGATCAACTTTTAACCTGTAACCCATCATTTGTTTATTTTTACGAAACAAATAAATTTCATTATTCGTGAGGTGGATCGTATACCGACTTGGTAGATGAAAACG
Source organism: Eretmocerus hayati (assembly GCA_029851415.1). Taxonomy (NCBI): domain Eukaryota; kingdom Metazoa; phylum Arthropoda; class Insecta; order Hymenoptera; family Aphelinidae; genus Eretmocerus; species Eretmocerus hayati. The sequence continues at coordinate 190,189,428 of CM056742.1, read as the reverse complement.
AAAACTCTTGATGGGATTCCATACCCAAAAATAGATAAAAACTTGCAATCGCTTCTTCCGACTGAAATTAACTCATTCGAGCAGCAAAGTCTTCCCACTCTCCACGGCAGAATGGGAATGGGGAAACTTTGTCGGGCTCAAACTCAAAGCTACACGCACATATTATGTCCACTTTTGCTGCGCGGCTCACACCAAGATTCCCCAAGACTCTGCAGCTTGCATGAATTGATACGAAAAGGATGTCTTTACACTTGCGCTTTTCAAGATCGGTTCCCTGCTTCCAAAAAGAATTCTCGATACGGGATATCGAGAATAATATTTTTCAAAAATGAGGAAAAAGGCAAGGTCTAGTTTTTGGGCAATTCTGATTCTTCATTCTAGTTTTCACACAAATTCACGCGTGGTCCATGATATTCCTACAAAATTCTCTGAAAATTGTTTGAACTATGAATTTGTCAACGCCAAGTGTCCCTAAATGGCGAAAATCTATTCAACAAACGTCAAAAATGTCTGCACACTCATAAGCCTCAACCAAGTGCCCGTATAGTGAAGTAATACCACCCGAGTATGTTTAGTAGTGGATATTGCCTATATCATAGAGAATCGGTGTAGATCTACACGAGTACAATTCAAGTTCTGCGACATTGGCTTGCACTGATTCAGTCAAGACGAGCCGAGAATCCTTTCAGTTATTAGGCTTCCAAGATCGCTAAACTCATCAAATAATAAAGGTGTTTCTACAACGATCCGAGTGCTCAATTTCAATTCGCAATGTCGCACAACTGAACTTCGGAACGCTCAGATCTGCTTCGCGATATCGTCGTGTCGACTACAAGGATCAACTTCGCGTGCTAGCATACTGCCCAAAGTATATATACCACATGACACTTGGTAGCACAGTTACAGAGCCATAGTCGCTTCAGAGCAGCATTATAACACGAGCTGGAGGTTAGACACGGCAATTATGGAAGTTTACCGCAGCTCCCTCGGATGTTCTTGCTCTGGTCCAGGGTAAGTAACGAGCAGCAATTCCTCGAGTGAACTTGGGCAGAGCTCGCCCATTGTACAACTAGCGCGAGTGGCCATTAGAGCATGCACTGGCCCAAATGGACTTCAAACTCTCATCGAGTTGTCTCACCGCACTGCTACACCCACCGATCAAGAACTACTCTGTACTAGAGTCCCGAAGCTCTCCAACTCCCTTTTGCTGTTCGCTCTCAGCACCCATCGCCGTATCTTCCCTTTGACGCAAAGTGTGCGCCTTCCCATCCACTGAGGGGTTGTAGGGACGCAAAGTTCATCGATATCTCCTGTAGACCGAAGGTTCGATCAGACTGTTTGCATTATGATTTTTTTGTTGGTGACCATTCATTCCAGATGTCAAAACTCCGTACAAATCGTTTTTCTAAGGTAAAAGGACAACTCCTTGAATCGTCAATGTTACTTTGGGGTCCTTCTGACAGCAGTAAGATTCGTGTGTTTTTCATCAGAGAGCAACACAGTCGTGGGAATGAGGCTGCGGGATCTAAAATTCTCTTGGGTTCTACGATCGATTGCCGTGGATGCTGCAGATACTGATGATAGCTGTATTGTACAAACTGCGTTGGAGTTCACGACTTCAGCGTCGATAATCTATCAAAATACGAGCCGTTGATATTCTTTTTCTCGCACAGCAAGGTGTAGCGTGAAATATTCGTCCGTCGTGAACACTTGCGAGCGTCAACGAATGTTCTTCTTTTTCCACTTTTTCCAATTCGACAACAAACGCGGTCCGTTGTGCATCGCGACACGAAAGTGATGGAGAGACTGCCCGATGCAGATTCTGGCTCTGCAGAGGTCTGCTGTTTTCACTGCCCGAAGCTTTTGTTTGGCCATCATAGAGGTATTCTAATTCTTATACCTCTATGTTGGCCATCGAATGAATGCGAGGGCTGCCAGATTCGAGCGTGACTGTTTCTGCGTTGATCCAGTTTCGAACAAAGGATTACGCAAATGTTCTGCCCTTCATCCTCCTTGTCGACTCATTTCGCTTGTCTTGATTTAAAGTGGTACGGCCATTGCTAATTCAGGTGTGCTCAAAATTCGCATGATCATCCGAGCCATTGACCCACAGACACCCCTCGTCTTTTCCCGAAACTTTGAATAAATGTTTGGCCACATTGAGTATAATGACGTCCTTGTCTGTTGTATCATATTGTCTCGGTGTATCACTAACATCTGGTATTCATACACTGATATCACTTTTTACTCTTATTGTCCAAAGCAGAGCCCGATAGACGAGCGACTCAGCCCACACATTCACAAAAAATATGAACAATTTCAACCTAAAATCCATCATCCTTTGAGCTTTTTGCGTATTGGACAGATTTTGCAAAGTCATCAAACGATTATCTAAAAAGTGCCTTTCGTTCCACAGCGATGAAAATCCGAAGGGAGATTTTTTTCTCATCAACGCATTTTCAACCTGTTTCCGGAGTTATTCTGCGGGGCCTACAGTTTAAAGTGGGGAACGAACAACCGAAGCCATCGACAAGCATACTTATGAAAATTCACATTGGTGCCGGCCGAGATTCTAACCCTAGCCTTCGGTGTTGAAAGCAAGGACCTCATATTATCCACGAGGCTTCAAAAAAGAAGGACGATTTTCGATCAAAAAAGATCACCTTTTCTCAGCTCTTCGTCCTGACCCATAATTATACAACTGTCTTCAATAATTTCTAAAGATAATCTTCCCGAAATCACTTTGAAACTCAGAACTCAATTCGTTAGATTAGAAATTCTGTGCGCAGAAAGACAAAACCTGTACTTTTCCATGATACACGACTGTTTCATTCAATCATCGAGTTCCAGTTTGCTGTTATCTCGATTCTCGACCATGAATATTTCTCTGTACAACATCGTTCCTCCAGCATTTATTTTGTGAGTCGTGATGCATTGCAAAAGTTGGAACAGCTCGTCTCGTGTGACGAAGCTCATTACACCGACTTGAAAGTTTAATCGAAACGACAAGATTTGAGAAATGGTTATGGACGCCCTCCACTCACTTGGTTAAAACGAACTCAACACATCGCAGGTGCCAATGACCTCGTCAAAACTGGATAGTTGATCCATCGGAGCTGAGTCTAATTTCAGTCCATTTCAGATCTCATATAAGTAATACAAACCCTGGATCTTATCCGAATTTTTAAATTCAACAGTTTTGTCGCAAAGAAGCACATGCTGATGAAAACCGAACTCTACATTGGGCCAATATATGATATGCTCTAGGTCTACAACAATTTGCCACGCAAGACTATTTTGTTTCACATTTCAGTCGAGTTTCTGCATACCTTTATGTGGATGTTCTTCGAAGTCAACGTCAAAGTTTTCCTTGTGCCACTAAAACGAATTTGGCAATAGCAGAACGATAAACGTACTTGATGAATATCATGTCTGATTGCTGATGCCTCTGTCCAACCTTTTTGCCATGATATTGATATCGTTCCGATGTGAGTACAACGTGCTGTATAAGATTCTCCAAAAATTATGTGGTAGTCATGTGCAGATTCAAAACTCACCTGAATCCCCGTGGAATATTTTTCGAAAAAATGTGAATTACGGAAGCAGTAACGATGACCATGCACGAGCGCTGTAAGAGTGTCACATACTCGACAAGAATTAGAAAAATTGCCTCGAAATTGGCTAGTGATAATAATGCATTACGCGCATTTCGGGGGGTAGTTCGTCATACTCGTTGCTCCTGACGTGTAAGTACATCTGTCAGAGAGGGATGGTTTTGGTTATACTGCTTGCAACTTGCTACCCTTCGTGACTGCTCCACGAGGATGTACACACAAATCTCCATGCGAGGGCGTAATATACGTTACAAATTCTGCAAATAGGATTCGAGCGAGGAATGCTCGCGTCTATCTCGTTTCATTCACTCGCGGTGCCCGCATGCACAGGGCACCGGCAAATTTCCTTTCGCGCGAGTCAAGCATCAAAACTTGAGGCAATAAATCTTTCATACATGCCGGCGCATAGTACATACAGGATATAGCCGCCGCGCGTCAGAGCAGCTCGTGCGCAAGGGAGCCACGCGGTCTCGGTTTGGCCGGCATTCCGCGTTGCAAATTTGAAATTCCACCGTGGCAACCGGGGCCTCCGGAGCTTCAGCCAAGCTCCAGCCCAATACACGTGTATAATACCGTGTGCGATGCACGCCAGATTCTCAGAGCCCTCGCGTCCCTCGCACGCGGATCCCCGATCCATCACTGTGCGCACTATGGCAACATGCCCTCTTATAAGCAAAATTTCTACATAGGGACCTGACTGCATTCAAAATCACACTCGGAATGTGCACATAAATGTCGAAGTCCAGTCGCGGAGCTTTTTCCCAGCTTTCGTTACCTTTAGATCTTCGGACGCGCTCGAGATGGTGATCCAGTGCCGACTTTCATTTTGTAAGTTTGCCCAATATTTGATGTAAGCTGCTTATGAATTTGTTCCTGGCGCTGACCCCGTAAATCATACCATTTCGACTTCCATCGTTACAAGATCATCTCAAGGAATTTTTTTCGCCCTACACCCAACAATAGTGTGCAACAACTCGACAGTTCGACTCAATCATGGGTCCAGTGACAGAAACCTCGTCAAAGACTTATTGCCCTCGATCAGTGGATAATTCTTGATGGGAAGAAGGTTGCACAAGGGCATCTCAGATTAGCACTTGAGCAAATCACGAGCAAAAAGCTCGCGTGCAAGCTTTGCAGAATCAAACGTCGTGCCCAGAACGATTGCTCGCTGTAGCGAATCTCGCAGCCGTTGGCCCTTCTCTATATTCGCTTGGAGGGCCGCAAGCAATCGGCTCATCGAATCCAAGCTCAGCCAGAGCCTGCAGCGAGCGTTTCAGTGGCCACAGCCTCGCTCGCACGGCCCAATATATCCCGAGCTTGCTTGCCAGTGTCACTTGCACGAGCCTCTTCTTCTTTCTTCCACCCATCTGTCTCTCGGATTCTTCTTCCTTTGAGCAATTTCCAACCTCAAGCCCCTTTCTCCTTTGTGCCATTTCTTTCTCGCACGGACTCGGAGAATACTGGCAAAGTCTAGAAATCCGTTCAATCTTCTAGCTCGTCCTTCCGAGTGCGGGAGAGAGAATTTTTATTCAATCGATCAGTGCCTCGCTTTTCAATTTAAATTTTTCATCGAATTTGGTGAAAAATTCATGGTTGTGTAACTGTGCTTGTATTGCCTTTTGCAAAACTATTTGTCGTGCAAGCGCAAGAGCTCAGAATACATTCTAGATACGAAATCGACGCGGGACTTGTGTGGCTACACCACGGATCTGTGGTCTCATGAATTGTTCACCTGTGCTTCGTACCGAACTTCAGCCTCGAGGAACGCTGTCGCGGTTATAAGCGTTCCAACCATAATCACCGCAACGATTCAACTTTGGCGCGTCTCTCATTACTGTCCTTATTCAGCAGGCGCTCCGTTCCACTACGATGCCTACGAATAATTTCAGATCTCCACCAAGGCATGTCATGAAATATCCTTTTGACGCCGAAGGATTCCCTTTGATAACATATCTCAAATTCAACTGATTGTTTTGAGTGATTCATTTGGACACCAATAGAAAACACCGTGTAGTCGTTGTATTAAACCTCTGATTTTGCTTCCTTTTAGCTTCGAACCTTTCACCTAAAATTCGAATCTTTGCCATAAAACTGCTCCAATACGAACATTAAACGCCTCTCTTGGAAACGTAGTTCATTACAAATTACCAGCAACAACGAGGAAGTTTAAATTGATGCGAATGAATGGGAATCGATACATTCAGGGAGCATTTTTTACACCGATCAATTATTTCAAAATAGATGAGGTTTTTGGTTGTTCCCTTTATACTGTCTCTGAATCATCCATGGAAATGGATATCATGGATTTCAAACTTATGATTTACTTGCTTCTGGCGTCGCTCTTATTCTCATAACTTTGCAATTTTTACCATCGTTGAATGAAAACTGACCTCGACTTATCTTTCCAGACTAAAATCATTCGGGAGTTTTAGGATTTTGATGTCTATAGTCAAATTTCGCGTTGGTATGCATGCACCTTTGCTAGTTTTATCTGTCTCAAGAGTATTTATTGCTGATTCCTTACTGAATCTCAGAAAGCGCGGAAGTCTGAAGAATGAGTATATGGTCGAGTTGAATTATGTATAGAGACGCTGACTCAACTATCCACAAAGCCATGAATATTCATTTGTCAAACTCGACTCGAGCAGCGAAGATGAACTTTGAGTGATTTTAATATCCGCCCTCTTTGCGAGATTAGCCAATAATATTTGCATTTTACACGGTGATTCTCGGAAGAGCTCTCAATTCTTCATTTTCAGACCAAAGTATTAATCTCAATTCAAGCCCTACCATCGCGGGCAAAGTTGGAGAGCCGACTACTAACGATTTTAGCATTATGATCAGGGGCTTTCCATACCTCTGTAATTACTTCAATCCCTTGGCTCTAATTAATTCGTACTCACTAATTACTTCCGCGATGAATTTTCTTTGCTCATCCATCATTGACCGGTCCGACTGCGAATTCTCCATGCCAAATTTCCATTATCTTTCGCGTATTTAGAACCAGAAAATCTGCTACTTGAAGCGATAAATTTTCAAAGTTCAGCAGACGTATGCTACAGTCTGCTGCAATTAACGACCAGTTTTTGCGAGCGCATCCAGAGTTGAACAAAATTCTATCTAACTCTCGATTATCGCAATGGAAAAGTTTTCTCATGCGATGCCCCAGAGTTCGCGAGGACCATCCAGTTGTTATTCTGTGTAATTTCATCCCTCGTCACACAAGTTCTTTATGAGATTTGAAATGCCTATATTCTAGCTACAAAACTCGAACAAGTACAGAGATTTCACTTCGACATGTTTTTGTTTTTGCAGCTTGAGAAGCGACAGGCCAGGTGGCCTCGACACTGGTGGGGTGCGTCGAGAACTCAGCCGAGCTCTCAGTTTGTGGGCGAAAAATTCAAAGCTCGCTTTCCAAGAAGTCAACAGCGACAAGGCCGATATTCTAATTTACTTTCATCGGTAAGTCTTTGCACAATTCTATACTCAACCGGCCCTCGTAATGTGCTTTCGACTAAAATTTTTTGAAGCTATCAGTCATACATATAACTCTTATGAGCCATTCTAACAGTTGAAAACACCCGTCCATTGTTTTCTTGTTGAGTTTGCCAGAAAAACTATTCTGTTTTGAGCCATTAGAACGAAACTCAAAGGATGAAAATTGTATACAAGACATGCAATGTCCCAACCGAGTTGGTACGATTCACGAAAAAAGCAAGAATGGGTTACGTTTAGTGAGAAAGTCTGATTGATTACAGGGGTTATCACGGCGATGGATATCCATTCGACGGCAAGGGAAGAATTTTGGCCCACGCCTTTTTCCCGGGCAGTGATAACGGTGGCGATGCCCACTTTGACGAAGAGGAGGACTGGCTACTCGGCAACTACAACAACGAAGACGGTGAGTTCTCCATCTTCCCGATCACTACTTTTTTTTACTCACTTTTCACCTTTGGATAGTCCCTAGGTATAAATAACACTGTCCGAAATTGGCAATCTCAAAGACAGAATGGTCGAGCGGATTTGACGGTCCACCATCGTCTCCATTCAGAGCTCATGAAAGTCTTTCAACTTCCTGTTCACCTACGTTGGAAATTGGGGGAGACTCACTCGTCGATTTATTTTAATGCTAAAATACACTTAAATACATCAATATCGTCGTTGGTCCTGTGAAAAATAGAATTCCATATTGTACAGCCCAGGAGGTCCATCAATGTGTAGCAGCGGTTGTTGGAATTTGTTTCCTGGTCTACACTATAGGTATCTGTCACATGACACGATTGTACTTACAAGGAGGGTGCCAGGCCTTTGGATCACCAATCCTCCTGGAACTCTAGGACATGTTTTGTTATACCAAAACATGTAACAAACCACTCTTATAACTTGCCAATGCTCCCTAGAATCATCCTGAGTACCAGGGTCAATATCCCAGCAAATAGGCCCTCTCCAGGTGGATTGATGCATCCATAGCTCTGCATAAGCTGGCTATTCTATGGCGTGGGACTTTTCTTTAGACAAATAAGAATAATTACATGAAATAGAGACTAAAATGAACAAATTCCAGCCATATAAGACTGGTACAGCTCGTCTTAACCATGGATGAGGGAAGTTGAGAATCAAAAAATTGACAAAATAGAGTTTTTCAGCGACGGAATGATGAGTCTGGGAGGATATAAGACTTTTCAATAAACATATGGTAGTGAATATGATTTACTCATATTCAGAGACCATCACTCTCCCAATTAGTGTTGTCAAATAGCAGCTGCACTGTGTAAACTGCCAAGGCCAGCCAAGGAAAGTCACAACCAATAGCAGATCCTGCGACTGACCTGTAAAAATTTGACAACAAAGTATCGTACTCAACTCACACTCTAATTCTGCATATTCTACACTGATTTTACATGTTTTTATCCACCAGTTGATTGGAAAAATTCAATCTGAACTGATCTGAAATAGCTCTGTTGACACAAAGTCAACCTGATTTTGACCACGTTTGGAACAATGTCACAAGCAAATCTTATTCAGCGCCTCAAAATGAATACTTATCTGAGAATTCCAAACCGCAGGCTACTTATCTGGCACGGACTGTCAGGGTGTATGTCGACGATTTTAGTTTTAAGTAGTGATGAAAAAGTGATCAAGTGCGAGTTTCTCTCATGCTAAACAAGGAGTGAAAAATGCGACACATGCATGGTGCAAAGCAAAGGAGATAATACGACACTTGTATGACTTTTGTCGTCTGCTCCTAGGCAAACTCTGCGCCACAGAACCTCGCTCTGCCGTGCCGGTGCAAGTGCAACAGTTATTCATTTAATTAGTCTGCTTGGGAAAAATTCACACTTTACCAATTATAAGTATCGTCGAAAAGCATCTTGAAAATCCGTGGCTGATGGTCTGCAGTTTGGGGTTTTCAGATGAGTACTTACTTTTAGGTGCTGTAGAATTTGCTCGTGATATTGTTCTAAACGTGGTCAGAATCAGGTTAACTTTGTGTCAACAGAGCTATTTCAGATCAGTTCAGATTGAATTTTTTCAATCAACTGGTGGATAAAAACTTGTAGAATCAGTGTGAAATATGCAGAGTCAGAGTGTGAGTTGAGCACGATACTTTGTTGTCAAATATTTACAGGTCAGTCGCAGGATCTGCTATTGGTTGTGACTTTCGTTGGCTGGCCTTGGCAGTTTACACAGTGCAGCTGCTATTTGACAACACTAATTGGGAGAGTGATGGTCTCTGAATGTGAGTAAATCATATTCATTACCGTATGTTTATTGAAAAGTCTTATATCCTCCCAGACTCATCATTCCGTCGTTGAAAAACTCAATTTTGTCAATTTCTTGATTCTCAACTTCCCTCATCCATGGTTAAGACGAGCTATACCAGTCCTATATGGCTGGAATTGGTTCTTTTTAGTCTCTATTTCATGTAACTATTCTTATTTGTGTAAAGGAAAGTCCCACGCCATAGAATAGCCAGCTTATGCAGAGCTATGGATGCATCAATCCACCTGGAGAGGGCCTATTTGCTGGGACATTGACCCTGGTACTCAGGATGATTCTAGGGAGCGTTGGCAAGTTATAAAAGTGGTTTGTTACACGTTTTGGTATAACAAAACGTATCCTAGAGTTCCAGGAGCATTGGTGATCCAAAGGCCTGGCACCCTCCTCGTTAGTTAGATAAAATTCAGCCTCATAGAAGTATTTCTACCGGCATCTCATGGATATTAACCCCAACTTCAGTCGTTCCAGCACGGAGATATTTCGTCTTTAGGGAACATTTGTATCGAAATTAGATAGAAGGAGTGAAAACAGGATAGTTGAAAATTGTATGACCACTCTTACGCGTCTTAAAAAAGTTTTGGAATAATTTTTGTGTAATATGGTTCTTGAAAGTTACAGCTATTTTCAGGATATCCTCGAAATTATTCTTCAATCTAGGATGGAGCTATCGCCAATCTATTGTTACCCCGTACTTCTATGGGTTGTACGATTATTTCTGCGGAGAGATTCAAAACACGTTTTTCACAATTGTTCACTGGGTTTGCGAAAACAAGGCCCACAAAAAAATACTCGTTCAACCTCATTTCGTTGGTTGTCACACCCATTTCTTGCTCCCATCTCAATCCAGCTTATTCTTGTATCATTATTGTTGAATCTTTCTCGTTAATATAGAGGGGAATAAGATCGCGGCAAAGTGTACCGAATGAATGAGCCGAGAGAATGAGAGCAAGGATCGCGAAAGGGGATGAAAAATGGAGCAATCCGCGCGTTTTTTGCTCAGCCGAGGCCCACCCAGCCGCGCGCCGAACAAATGTTTGACTTTCATTGAGATGGATTTATCGCCGTAGGATTTTCGCTCCTTTTATACGTTGCCCTTGCAGTACACCGTGTTGCCGTCTACCATTAGAAGCGGAACCGAAACGCGGAAGAAGAGGCAAACGTTCACTTTGCCCCGCGTGCAACATGCACGAATAAATTGGTTGCTCTCGCGAGGGATTGCGCGACGCAAACCGAGAGAGCTACTGCAAATTTCGGCCCAAGGCGTGAAACTGCGCGATCGTAAATCTCTCGAGGAATTTATCTCCATTTCTGATACGCCCTATTCACTCGCTATGCCCAAGATCAAGAGCTCGCTACATTTGCATATTTATCAAAATGTTCGTGTTCGATTTAGACGCTAGATTGGTTTGTCTTGTTTGATATGGAAGACAAATTGAACAGTGAAAAGTGGTTATGGGGCATCCATTGTATGAGCTCATCTTATTTAAAATCGTTGAGAGATAAGAGGGAGATTTCATCTGCTCTGGTTACCATGAAATGCCAAATCAAATCAGAAGAGGTGCACCTCGATTCAAAGGGTCCTTTTCTACTTATACTCCCGTCGAGTTTGCAAGCACGAAACTACTCTTCCTTCCTTATGATTCTTTTGATTCAATTTCTGGTGTTCATTCTTGATCAGTACATGGAATAATTCCCGAGGTTACTTGTTTGTGAAACAGTCGGATCACACTGAAAATTTTTGCAGAATATTCTCGAGATCTGACCTCCTTGGTATCTCCAAGGAAGTGGTTGTCCCGAGAGAAAATGTCATACCTCAGAATTTTTATGAGAGTCAGTAAATCATAGAAATGAAATTTGATTGATCAGATGGATTGGAAATCAAGGAATAAACATCGGTGAGAATTCTCCAAATTCGTAATTGAAGTAGATGCAGTAATAAGTGATCACCTCAAGTCCTTGAAACTGTGGAAATCACAAGTTATAATAATGAAGGCTAGGAAATATGCGTTGGGGACTTTTCATGATGCAAAAAAGACGAAATTAGTGATTAAGTCGTTGAAACGTCAATTACGAGTAGTCATTTCTTCACTTGCTCACTCCGTTAAATAGACGATTGGGAAGTGATACAGTTGGTTCCGCGTGTTTCCAGGGAGCTTAAGAGCCTTTGCGAACGAGAGGAGTGATTTGCGTGTAACCACAAAGATCTCTTGGCGCATCCCAATACCCATTTCAAGCCTTTCAGACTGATTTGCGGAATTTCTCAGTCAAAGGGGATGACACAAAGTCAGAGATTTGGCTGCGATTTAGGTTCCAAAGTCCATTTCTGGTATATGTATAGGTGAGCCCGCGTATCCGCGGGGGTTACGTTCCAAGAAAATTTACTTTAAGTACGGAATTCCGCGAATACGGAGGGTTGCATTACAAGTAGCACAAAAGAAGACTCTTGATTACTATTTTTACAACGTGAATAGGATTGCATAGAATAATCCAATGTCTTAATCTGTATCATGTTTCTCAGAAAAATTATTTTGAATGAGTTTTCGGGTGATTAAATTTGATAAGACGAGGATTTTTTGCAGGATAACTGGGCTCTTTTTTGTGGATCGGTCAATTTATTTTCATAGACACCGCAGTTTTGACCACCAGATTTACATGGGCCTCATCAGAGCTCGTATGAAATGATCAAATTTCGTCCATCACAGTTGAAAAATTCATCACATCTTTCGTTCCGCACCGTTCGATACATATCAATGGTTATATTTTGAAGCATATTTAGCGTAAGGTGGTTTACTGTTGTACGTGTCTTACTTCTTTGGTCAATCCGACTCGCGCTGATGATCGCACACAGATCGCTGAAACAGTTGAAGCTTTTAGAAAAATATTAAGCGTTCAAACACAATAAAAGTATTTCCGTTGGCACAACTATACAGGTGATGATTCTTCTTGATTGAGGGTAATTCACTCGATCCTGACGAGATATCGGATGAATCATTTAATGATTCAAAGAATTTCGTATTTCGATTAATAACCTGCTTGATCAAGTTATACGTTGCTGGCTAATCAAAGAAGTAACTTGAACGGCTAGATCGAGACAGCGATGATTAGCTGTGATTTAGAGAGGCAAAATGAGTGTTAGCAAATCTCAAAGTATTTCATATGTGGACTAGCAGAAATACTACGAAGTCGAGGGGAATCGAACTCAAGCGGGGAAGTCGATTATTCCATAGCGAGCTGGGTTTGAAGCCTTTTGACTAAACACTGTCAAACTCATGCGATCATCAAGTTGCAAGGCATTATCCAACCCGATACTTGCATCTTATCACTAGCGCAGATGGAGCAGCTCTCTCGCATCCCTTGTTTGCTAACTGACATGTACTTGGAAATTCGGTTATCTCGAGGCCCACATCCTGAGTGTATGCAATCAAGAAGCCTCGCGATTAGCCTACCCGTATCGGATTGAACCGGGACATGATGTATTGCTCCCTCTGCTCTGCAAATCCGCTCCCGTGGCGTACAAATTTACCTGCGTGGGTTTCTCTTCATCGGCCAAAAATCAAACTTGAGACGTTCTTGATCACCAACATCCGAGACTGCATCGTGCAAGCCTCTCACTAAACGTGTGGCTAGAGTTTGAATATTTATAATCGACGGTGGAAGCTATTTTTATGTAGCTGTCGACAAGAGTGAGAGCTCTCATATAATTTTTCTACCACTCAGCGGCGATCAAATGCAGAAGGGCAAAGGTATCCGTGATGAGAATGGTAGAGTTTTCAAATCCTGAAATCTTGAATATCAGTCCCTCCTTTAATATCACTTTAGCCAAATCAGAGGTCTTACGATCAGATCGCCAATGTTGGGGGGTTCAACTTTCGAAATAGCTGGGTCTAAACTTTAGAAAAATTTTACACAAAAATTTCATTTTTTTTTAGCCCCAGGTGCCTCTAACTGATTTCTGCAACACTTTCCACACAATTCGGTTGGACTCAAGAATTTGAGTGCAATATGGGATTCATTCCAAATACATGGGGGTATCTCCGAAATTCTTGATTTTCGGCCTCGAAGAATAAGGTGGAGAACGAGATACACAAGTGGAGCCTACGATTGAGCCTTATTGATGGTTCAAAGTGGTTGCTCTGTTCTACCGGTGGTTTAATCTTGTCTCGGTGCATTTTCACTGAATAGGGTCTGCATAGCCATCGTGCAAACGGATAGTACTTTCAAATGCATTAGACTCTGAGTAGAAGGAAATCGCTGTCATATCTTGAGGGTATTTGTAACTTATTCACGGTGTTTAGAAGTCAATATTCGATCTTCAGCGAGTCATGTACGTACATCCCAAGAAACTGTGCAATTTGACATGTTGTAACGACGATCTTTTTGCGTCTCATTCAATTTCATGCCAACCCATTCAGGTACATACATAAGCCTTTACCAGTTCAATTTTTTCCTTTTTACACAAGAGTTACAATGAAATTCTTGCGAAATGTTTACAAACGAGGTAATGAATTTTCGCAGAAGTCTGTATCTTTTTCATCCCAAACGTGTCACGGCTACAAATGCGTACAGCGAGGCACACCTGCCTCCAATAGAAAAATCATAATTTAAACATGAAAAGTTACAGAACTTGCTCTGAAACGCTCCACAAAAGCCTGCCGGTTTGCAAGAGTCTGACCTGTGACACATAAATCTCTCCATGCTCAGGTGTTTTCTCTCGTATGATCGAATAATCTACAATGTACATGTAGATTCTACATGCATTCACGCCATTTGAGTCGTCACTCAATTTTTGAATGGCCCTATCAGGCCATCCAAACAGAAGAATGTGGGCCTAACGAAACATTTCATGGCCCGGTTTCACCACGGTTTGACACAAAAAGTCAAAATTTTCAAGAGTGTTCTCATGCCCGTTTATTCCATTCTCGGTTTATTCAGCACGGGATAATTTCCCACTGATTGGTAAGCCTTGTAAAAGTTTGATGGTTCAAGTTGCATGTAAAAGAGGCGTTATTTGTGATATGTGCAACTATTGAGCCACTGTTGCACGTGGAATCCACAAAATCCCGCAAAATATTTGAAAAAAAGCTCGAATGGCTTTCACATGTTCAAAATAAAAGTAGCTAACAAATATCATCGACGTTGTGACTTCGACCGCGTGAGGTATAATATTTTTCAACTATTTTGCTTTTATGTTTCGAATTCTGCTGCACGAGTACATCAAATATCATCAGAATCGCATTTTCGAGTGCACATAGCCTCTGGATCTGACCCGTTGCGAGAGCCTATATTTTATTCCTCTATCCTATTCATCTGCATCCCGATTTCCACGAGCTAGGAGCTTCGCGCGTTGCATCTGTGTGGGTACGTATATACGGAGTTGTGTGTACAGAGAAGGCCAGAAGCCAGAATTCTTGAATCGAAACGGTAGAAGCTTCCCGGTCTGCATCAAAAGCTCAAACAGAGACTGAATGAAATCCGATTGCGCGTGAAGAGCCAATGACACACGAGCCATAACATTCGCTGCTTTCAACGAGCTTCTGAATTTGTAGACTTGCGAGTATCAAACCAAACTTTGTAAATCCAATAGCTAACTGGAACGATAGGCTACCAATTGAGGAAATTCAGAGGAATATTTACCGCAGAATATCATTTGTTCGCAGAAACAGCAAATTTTTCCAATCTGTGATTCATACGAGGTATCCGATGATATATCTGAGGCATATAATTACTAATGATTGTGTATCTTGGGTTGCTTGCAGGCACAAGTTTGTTCGCTGTGGCGGCGCACGAGTTCGGTCACTCGCTGGGGCTGGCACACAGTTCGGTGCAGGGTGCCCTCATGTACCCCTGGTATCAGGGAATCACAGAGGACTTTGAGCTGCCCGAGGATGACAAACACGGCATTCAGCAGATGTACGGTGAGTCGGATCATTCTTTTTATTTTCTCCGAATCGTACGTATCTCGTCGAACCGCGGTAGCAACTCAGTATTTCAGGTGAATGTCGTATCAGCCAGTAGATTATGGTACAGTTTTTGGATTTTTCATGATTCCTATGCCGACCAATCCTCAGTGGACGTGGATCGACTCCCAATCACATTTCCAGAGCCTAGAAGCGCAGAATGTACTTTTGGATGTTGTTACGAACTTTTATTTATCGTGTTCAAACGGGAAACTGGGAGAAGAATGCAGTGTTATGGAAATGATGAAATAATTTTCTTTTTTGGGCTAGAAACTCACTGTAAATTGTAAATGAGTAGCGTAGACGAAAGCGTGAAAACAACTAACTATAATGTGCATTCCATGAGGTCATATACCCTCACAATGATTTACGTTCTGCAGAGCTTTGACCAAGCTCGAGGGAATAAGCGTATACTACAGTATAGTAGTCGCTTCCCCACTTTTTCTCGACAACATTTTTATACCTCTTCGCACTCTCTCCTGGCCATTCCATCTTCATGTACTCATCTCTTATCTTCGTCTCTTCTCAGAACGAATGCAATTTCTTTCTTCGATGAAAATTCATCGGGCAAAAAAACGAGCCTGATGGAGTGTAGACCATATGGGAATTGAATATACGTCTGCTCCGCGCTCGATTTTATTTGAGTTTCAACTTTGTGAAGCTCGCATAGAGAGAAAACTAAAAATGTTTTCATGTTTCGCGTTATCTAACGTGTGGTGCCTTTTATCTGCAATTATAAGAGCGTATTGGTGATCAATTCGGATACAGTATTTGAACATATTGTAGTATCTTTCCTACCTAGAGTTTTGTTCACACTTTTGCTTTCTCTAAAGAGAAAGCTTTGTTTTCGGCACAGCAAATTTTTGATCAATTTTTCCACTAAACTCGGTATTTTCTTCAACAAAATTCCTCCTATCACAAAAATGCTTCAACCATCTTGTTCCGCTCGCCAAAATCTAAGGATTGTAAGGGTGATGACAGACAACCCGCCACGACGCGATTCTCATGCCATTTCACGACACGACACCACTCGACACGACACATGATTCATTTGAGTGAACCCAACTATCGATGGATTGGATTCATTTTCACAACCCATGACTGGTTCTATCAAATCCATCGATGGTTGGCTTCATCGGAATAAATTACGTGTCGTATCGAGAGGTGTCGTGTCGTGAAATGGCATGAGAATCGCGTCGTGGCGGGTTGTCTGTCATCACCCTATGTGACACTTTCTTTTTTAAAAACCTTCAAAACCTCCCAGGGACTCATCTCTCCGTCCCTTTGCGCGCGCGCGCGCGCGCGCGTGTGTGTGTGTGTCTATGTGTCTATGTATGTTGTGTCTTTTCCGCCACGCTTTCTCTCCTACACTCCACTATATCGATTTTTGCCTTTCTACAAGTTGTAGAGAATCATTCAGAGATGCAACCAGTGATTTGGCTGCTCTCCTCTCCCAATTGAATTTGATTTACAAGGGGGACCCACGAAGTGTGGGTCACCAAATCTCACCAAACTTTTTTCACAGTCTCGTACCACCTAGAATATGAAGAATCCAGAGTAACTTCGTCAAATGGGCCTTCTGTTCGGAGCTACAAGCAGAAATGTTAACATTGTCAGTATATCTATATATACACCACTTTTTAACATGGGCCTATATAGACAATACTAATGTCATGGGCTGTAGCTTTGAACAGGAGGCCCATTTGACGGTGTTACTCTGGACTCCTCATATTCTACGTGGTAGAAGACTGTGAAAAAAGATTGGTAAGCTTTGGTGACCACCTTGTGGGTCCCCCTTGTTAGACGTGTTTTGAGGTAAATTGGCTAAATTTTTCTACTTTTATGGTAAAATATCTCTTTCTAACTTGATCTTACGGCAATTTGGGTTACCTAGGCTATGGTTTTTTTGGCTTGATCCATCGATTGGTTAATACCGAAATTCCATTTAATCTCCACAAACCTTAATTTTTAGAAAAAACGAAAATTTTCAAGAAAAACTTCATTTTGAGCATATTGAAACCAATTGTATCAAAATTCCGTCTCGACCAAATTACAGAAATTGCTAAAAAAACCTCAGTTTAGATAGCCCAAATCTCCCTAACTAGCTTCCTCGAAAAAATGACTCAAAATATACAAGAATATGTTTTTCAATATTCATACTTTCCTCATATCTTCCCCTCAAACCAACCAATTCAAATTTTAATCAACTAAACTGATACTTTTTCGTCATCCTAAATCGATTGGTTGATACCGAATTTTTTCAAAATTTGTTTCAGTACAGTCAAAATCAAATTCGTTCTCGAAAAATCCAAATTTTTTGAAAATACTCCATTTCTATCATCTTTACACGAACTATATCAAAATTTCGTCTTAACCAGACGATATATCTTGCACAGAAAATACGAGTATAGGTCATCTGAATCCCCCTAAAAGGGAATCTTATAAAAATAGCTCAAAATATGAGAAAAAAATTGTATCCAAAATTCATTTTTTGCTCGTATTTCCCTCGACAACTAATCTATTTACCTCTTAATAGCTATTTTGAATGGAACTCCGAGCGTCACTTTAAAATTGTCCTAGGTACGCCAGCCGTCACTTTTCTCTGAGTAACATACTGATTTTAGTGCATCGATGCAAATAAAAGACCACTGCGGTATGTTCTGGAATCCACGCTGCTGTGAGTGTACTCATCCTCATCTCTAAGAAGAAGGGAAAAAAGTTCTTGACAGTCCTTCTTTTCTCGCTTGATCTACCGTTTCCTTTCATCCGAGAGCTAATGAAATTCATCCGGCAAAGGGGTTGATCTGCGAGCTCACTGATCTATCTGAGATATCACTGATATTCCTCCTTTCTGATCTTTTTCCATCTCGAAATCCAATAAGTCTCGTTTGCTTCCCCCTAATGGTCCTCAATCATTGATTATAACCATCTTACTCTGGTCAAAGCTTTTAGAATTTGTTCACTCAACAAAGCTGTTATAGAGCCTGAGTGCGCACCTACCTTTGACTCTGCACTTTTCATTGTGATTTGTAAGATACAAATACCCAGAAACATTCGAGAATGTCAAGGTATTCCGATTTGGGTTGAATTTAAGTGTAACTTGTAAAAAAAGAATTCAAATCTAATAACTCGATACTCGTTCAAGTCTCACGTGGGGCGCTGACACTTTTTGTGACTTTAAACGCCGAACGGGACCATCTGTTCTTGTAAGTTGAGTTGAATAAGCGGACCTTTTTCTCCCCAAATGACTTTGGACTCGTCAAAATCTGGAAATTGGCTCGAAGGATGCTGATGTGATTTTTTGGAATATCACACGAGACTTTACGCTCAACGATAAACTGTTACAAACCATTCATCACACTTACCGAAACGTTGAAGGTAAACGACACATTGCTCTTTCAATCAAACATGTTAGGATCAGGTATTAGTGAACATGAAATTGAAAAGCCAAGATTAATAGGGTGTAAACCGAATTTTGAAATTGGTCCTGAGTATGATCTTGAGACTGTCTGCATGGGGTACACAAGACAGATCCGGAGACCTTTGAGAATTGGATCAGATTTGTGGTTACTGGAACTCTTTCACAAGACAGTTTGAGGATAGCTAAGAAGCATTGAGCAAAATGTAGGATCCGAGTAATGAAAGGAATGAGGAAAAAAATGAATGGCTCTTACATCGATGTGTGGGGTAAGACAAGATTCAAGACAAAGACATGGTGATATCTTAATTTATAAGAGTAAAATTATTTGCTGCTGTAATTAGTAGACAAAAACCGATCGCTCAGAATTCGAAGCGTTGCTCAAATCCCGTTTTCACGAAACCTAGTCGGGATTCATTGATGAAAAATCACAGTTGTACGCTGAATATGTAATTTTGATGTCATTATTATTGAATCCAAATCTATCTTTCAATACAGGAATGTGACGCAGGATTCGATGCGCTGATTCAATCCATTCCCAGGCAATGCCTATTTTCATAAACGACTCATCCATGCATCATGAAATTTGTGTCAAAGCTGGATACAAAATTGATGAATCTCGGAGGAAAATTATAGTTCTGTGATCTGCAGTATCTTTGTGATTTCATTGAATAAGCAATTGATGGCGGTCAAGGTCCCTTGGAGAAATTTCCAATGATAAATTTCAAACACGACGAGGTTAGACAAAAAGCTCTGGAAAAGGGATGGATATGTAGGGATTGAGCCTGGCAGAAGCTTCGATCTGCATTTATGGCTCAAGCCTGATTTGTCAAATATGTAAGCTAACGCCAGTATAACCAGAGAAAGGGCTGCACAGCTCATTGTCAGTTCCATTTGGACCAAACAAAGCACGACCGTAGTCCGGGTGCGGAAGAATTTCCGCGGCGATAAGCGGTGCGTTGCTCCTATCCGCTGCTCGATCGCATGTATGTGGCTATCCGTTGGCTCGAGGCGCATTTGCCGATGTTCTCGCATGCTCTGAATTTCCATGAACCAGTATATCCGTGCACCCACTTGGGAAAGGTATATCAACACACCCCTCTTTCTTGCTTTCGAGTCGAGTTTCATACACAAAATTCGCGAACTCCTGAGCTTGGTGTATTTTATATCTGAATGAATCTGTATACTCTTATTTGACTGCAACAGTCCAACGGTACTTTAAAAATCTCGCAGTGGAATATTGCGATTTGATTCATTCGGCATTCACCACGAATATAGTCATCACAATGCATCGCGTGGCTCATGCATTTATTCATTTTATGCCCTGCTCGGGGCAGCTTTTCCAGCTACGTGACAAATTTACTGGAAAATTCAACATGCGTGAGCTTTTATATTTGCCGACCAATACTATGGAATCGACATCGTAGTTTTGCCACACTTGTGAGTATTAAGGGAGGCGATGAGCTCTTTTTTGGTGGCAGCACATGCCTGCCTGAATTGATTCGTGAATTCGCTACTCAGGGATGAGGATGGATGAAACAAAAGCGTTCCTTATCAGATCCCTATACAATAGGGAACGCGGTTCGCATTTTTTGTAGATTCCGTGCTCTACTCTTTGGATCATAGGCCAGATACGGTAAATGCTTAGCGCAAGTAGATAAGGTCTAGCTTTGGTCAGACAAAAATTTCTCATGTCATTTCGTCTCCTGAACTGGTGACGGAAAGGTTTCATTCTTTCACATTTTCGTTGCTGCAGGTGCACCTGACAGATTGTGGGGTAAAAATCCGGACTATCCCAGACACCGTCCAGGCAGGCCCTCCTATCCCGTGAGCACTACCAGCACTACTACCACCACGACAACTACGACGACACAACGGCCATGGCGAACAAG
Organism: Eretmocerus hayati; assembly: GCA_029851415.1. Taxonomy (NCBI): domain Eukaryota; kingdom Metazoa; phylum Arthropoda; class Insecta; order Hymenoptera; family Aphelinidae; genus Eretmocerus; species Eretmocerus hayati. The sequence goes on along the minus strand of CM056742.1, from coordinate 190,168,766 downwards.
ACCCTGGGGTGGTCCATCGTGGACGCCATCGTGGACGCCGCCGGGAAGGGACAGGCCCCACAGGCCCAACCACTACCCGGAGGAGCGTCCGTCTCGGTTCCCGGGCTCGAAACCGGACTGGCCTGCAAGTAGGCCTTCGACGACGCAACCTCCGAGCCCGAGGTGGCCTCCCCATCACAGGCCACAGCCCCCGAGTTGGGGCCCCACGGGGACCAGCAGCAGTACGACGACCACGTCCACGACGACTAGGAGGCCGACGACGACCGCGAGGTACAACCACAGGAGGGACATGCCCGACAAGTGCGACACCAGCTACGATGCTATCTCTCTCATACGACGTGAACTCTTCATCTTCCGAGGGCGGGTAAGTACAATATGGTTCTTAGAGCATCGGTTTTTTATCCAGAAATCATTGATGGACAAGAAAAAATGAGATGTGATTGACAGTTGATCTTGTGATCGTGACAGATATTTGGATGACGAAAAGTTATCATGAGTAATTCAACAATCGACACTACTCTCGCATAGGTAGTTGTATTAGGTCCTCATGAATCTCTTACTTCGGATTCCGTATCAACTGGCTATAATCCGGCATCCAACAAACTTAACGTTCCTGGTTTTTGGGACTGCAATGTAGTTAACGAGTTCGATACTAGCAATTCTTATTTTTCCAATGTTCCAAGAATTCAGGGAATCAAAAATGTAGACAGAATTAAAATTTTCTGCTCATAATGAGGCTGCTCTGGTCGAAATTCTTTTCTGCGAGTATCATGATCATCCTAATATCTTTCAATTGACTCTCTTTTTATAAACTCAAACGTTTCCTCCTCGCCCTACTGACCCCTAATAAGTGCTAGCTCAAACGGGCTCCTGGCAGCCCCATCGCGAGATCTCAAGTTTTTCCAACAAATGGAAATTCTGAATTTTGCTTTTGCAGTACGTGTGGAGGCTGAACGATCGGGGCGTGATGGATGGCTTCCCCGCAGAGATTAGCCAGCTGTTCAGATTTCCCGTGGATGTGGACCACATCGACGCAGTATACGAGCGGGTCCAGGACGGACGCATCGTCTTTTTCGTCGGTCGTCTCTTCTACGTTTTCAACACGCATTACCTCGAGCCGGGCTACCCGAAGCCCATTACGGACCTCGGCTTGCCCGTTTCACTCGATAAAATTGACGCTGCCATGGTATGGGGCTACAACAAGAGGACCTACTTCTTCAGTGGCAGCATGTATTGGAGGTGAGTTGTACTGACCTCAAACTATGACAACTCAATATATGTATTCTGCCTCAACTGATTTTTTATTTCGATTTCAATTATCACGATTTTCGAGTTATTTTCGAGTCAATTGAATTTGTATACAATCGAGGTCGAATGATACCTAATACGTATTGGGCAAGGATTCCCGTAAACACAAGAGCCAAAATTCCTCCCTTGACGAAGTGAGAATATCCGAATTCTCATAAAACATAGTAAATAGAGCACAATACTACTGGCTGAGACCATTGCCAATGGGTTCGATATGAAATTTGCTCAAAAAGCGAGCGCTCATCTATATATGTGGTTGCGCGGAATAATGAAATGAATCCCATCGTTTTGAGTTTCAGATTCGACGAGAGCGTCAATTACGTGGAGCTGGATTATCCGAGGGATATAAGCATGTTCGCCGGAGTTGGGCGAAGCATCGACGCAGTATTCCAATGGAAAAATGGTAAATGATGATGAGCATCAATTTTCTTGAATTCGCACGCCACGGATAAAATTGAATTCAATGCCTGTCATTATCACTCAGCTCGGCCGCATAATGGAATTGCGATCGAATATCACTCTTGAAACTCGATGACGTGAAAGTAGAAATACATACCTTCATTAAATCACGCTGACACCTTCCGTAATTCACATTTGGCTTATTACTGGAAATGATATGAAATTTTGATCTTAAGTAGATAAAGCCGTATGGTGTCAGACGCGCGGGCCCGATACCGAGTGTATGAATTGTTCACCTCCAAGCGGTCGACCTATGAAACGAAATACGACCACTTCTTATACCGTCCCAAATTTTCATTCCAGGCACGACGTACTTCTTCAAGGGCAAGCACTTCTGGCAATTCGATGATTTGCGCATGAGGGTCGCCCACCGCAAGCCGAAATCTTCGGCACACTTTTGGATGGGTTGTCCCCGAGGCCTGGACACCAACGACGTCGACCTTGAATCACCCACCCGACATCGTTTCACCAGCGTCTCCGAGAGCAGTGGCTCAAGCATCGCGCCTATCAGCCAAATCATTTTCTTGACAATAGTGCTCTTAGTCGGTGCAAAATCTCTACCACTGCGAACCGATAGCGTTGGATGGCTCGAGCGGTAGCTGTTGGAAAATTAGTTTTTAATTATTGCCCGCTGCAATGTGTTGTTAGAAGTGCTATTTGTTGATCTGGGCAGAAGGCTCAAAGTACTTAAGCTTCTGAATTTCTGTTGACTCAAAAGATTGAAGGCGACTGTCTACTGCAAAGTCCAGTTTGAGATCAATCTCCTCAAATTTCAAATGAACTGTCCATATGGATTGGCCCTAGATGTCCGCATGGGTGGTTTTTGGATTGACGGATGAATTGCTACCCAAGTTTTCAACTTGTGCGATAAAGAAGCACGTTGTCGATCATACGTGGAAAAATTTGGATTGCCTTGTAAATAGTCCTTCCGTGCTCAAAATATCCATGATGATTTTATACAAAAATCTGTAATTTCTAAAGATTCCAAAAGTTACACATTTTCCAGGATAGCAATCTACGACTATCAAAAGCCATCAGAGAAATATTTCAATAACTCGTCGAACAGTTACAGGAATCGCAGACGCGTTTCGTTACAGAATGTTAATGGAGTATTTTGTGTCATAAATGCACCGATTTAGCCGTAATTCAGGAACATTGTTGCCCCGATTCAAATGGTAACGAATGTTCATCATTGTCACTGAAGAAATTCAATTGAACTTGTGTGTACAAACTCAAACTGCCTTCTGGAAAAACGAGAAAACGCTACTGCCCTTGCCGTGAGGAACAATTTACATTCCTCCACGGTCGAGATAAAGATAAAGTGCGTCACAGCATCCCAAACTTCTCCGTTTGTCTGTCTCATAATTTTTAATAGAAATACTTAGAGATTACCGTTCAGTTCTTTTAATTTCTACAAACCAAACTTGGTCGATAATATGCACTCATTTTTGTTATTTTATACGAATGAGGAATGTGAGAGTAGAATTCTCGGAGGAATGGAGCGATTAGGCAAATAATTTTAGCTGGCTAGGACCAGTTCTCGAATTTATACCAATTTTATACAAGTTAGGCGTATTGAGGGCGTTCAGCTTTAATGTTATCGTACCTCCTATGAGGTCAACTCATTTAATTTAATCAGTTTCTATAACTGTGATATTCATCTGGCAAAGTATTGCTACTCTGATTCTCCAGAATGTGATTCATGATTTTCTTATAGAGAGGCATCGAATTGACGTATATACAGCGCCCATCACAAGCATGTTGACATGAATTTATATTTGTCAGATTAGCATACTAATTTTTTGATGAGCCCTATTTTATAAGTCAATGTTCGATATCTATGTATATGAGATTAGTTATGAGAAAATAAATTCAATTGAAGAATCCTAGAGATGAAATTTGAAATAAAATTGAGCAGATGATCTGGAAAGGAAAACAGATTTATTCTCTTGCATAATATTAACATGACGCACAATCAATCTCCATTTGGTGATTCGTATATATAAATTTATACATAAAATTTGCTCTAACGACGGGTTTCAAGCGGCGTATATGCGTCCCAATGATTCAACCAACGCAACGTTGTCTGTACTATAGTGTCAACCTCAGCCATGCCACCAATCCCTGTATCTCCGCACATGAGAGCCTTGGAAATACATGGCACCTCCTTGTAGCCCCACGATTTCAGCAAAGCCACCTGTTCGGATGAAATTAATTAAAATTGTAGGCGTATTGGTAGTAAATGGATTCCGATTGAAATTTTGAGATGAATTCCTGAGATCTTATAGCAATTGCAGAAGATTATATCAATGCAAAGAATGAATGTGAGTATGTTTTTCTAATGGATCAAATAAAACAATTTGATAGGTATATTCATTCATTATTTACTTCGTAATTTGATTCTGTTGATGAACCATAATTGTATTTAATCATACTTGTCATAAAATAGTCTGAAAATCCACTTGATATCGTGGAGCCTAATTGCACCGGGAACACGAATGAGTACTAGCCGGTGATATTGACTGCAGAAGATATTTGAGCTTCTAATTGGAATTTCAATAGATCACAACTTGGGCCCATCTCAATTTGGGAAAAGTAGGACTAGGTTGTGATTTGCACTCTTCTCCTGTACTTATAATACTTTCTCAGTAACCAAGTAGAAAGAACGGACACTTCACGATTTTCTTTCAAGATCGATTCTAATAGGATCATCAAATATGAACGACATTGAGGCTTCTGATGGTACCCTGTTCCTGGAGCTTTCGTGAGTATCAAACTTGTTCAACTTTTGGGATAGACTACAAAAAAAGTGGAATTAAACTCCCTAAGCTCATTCAAACATAGAGGTAGGCTTGGTTTCTCACCTGGGGAGCCGTTACAGGATGTTCCCACATTCTTGTATTCATGGCCGGGCAGAATAGGAGCGGTTTCGCAGGATCCCAGGCTCGGGCGACGCACGTTAGAATATTGTCACAGATTCCAGAGGCTAGCTTGCCGAGGGTGTTGGCATCGAGAGGTGCGATCAAAAACACGTCTGCCCATTTGGCTAGGTCGATGTGCAGCACGGGATCACCTCTGCCTTGCCAGGCGGCCCACTCAACCGTGTCCGAGAGCATCTGACAGCCTGGCGGGAGCTGCGCATCCTTCAGAAAATGTTTGGCTCGCTCGGTCACCACTATTCGAACCTCGATGTTGTGCTGAGAAAGATTCTGCACCAACTGCGGCAATTTGATCGTGGCCACGCTACCGGTGCAACCCACCAAAACCTTCTTCTTTGACATCATTGGAAAGCTTATTCTTTCGATAGTAGTCAGTCAACAATTTTATAGTTTAAGCATACACTCGATATCACTCTACTCTTACAATTAATTCAACACTTGTCTTATTGACCTTCAAATCAACCTCTTATTTCGATAGTATGCGATGCGCGGTTCGTATGATACTCAACAATGATTCGTTCTTTTACAATAAATACAATGAAAATCTTGTCACGCTCTAACAGATAGAAACTTGATGCTCGAACTTGGATAAAGCAGATCCTAACACAATCAACTATTTCATGCATAAATATTTCTCTTGGTCATTATATATTGACTGGTTGGATTTTTCTCCCATTGCACAACAATAATCAAAGATAACGTCTTTACCGACAAGACTTCTGTTACAGATCAATTTGATCCAAGCAACTATCTGCACAGTTAGTATTTATAAAAGCAGGACCAGTCTGTCACTTTTTAAAGTTCGTTTGAATAGAAACTCATCCCGTGACACATTTGCTATGAAATAATTTGGTGCAGTTAATTCGTCATATTACGAAATTATTTCTGAAAACGTCGATAGTTTGCTGATATGTCAATTGAATATTCAGACTCTATCTAATCATTCAGGAATTGTCAGAACTATCACCCTCTAAATTATGAATTTTTCTTGTTTGAGTATACTTGTATATATAATGTCTCTTGTGCAAGCGTCATTTATATAATTTTGTCCTCTTTGCGGATCAGTGTAAATTTCAATGTAAATAGGATATAGAATGTGTATATGCATATAAAACACGAAATTATGGGATTATTAGATACAATAGTCAGTGTGCCTCAAATTTCAATGCTCATCTTGTCGTTGAATTATGTGTCCATAGCAACCCTGGAAAATTGAAATATACATATGGTAGAGAGAAAAGTTTATGAGACATATAAGGAAGGTTCAATGAATGATTGGAAGAGTGATTGGAGATGATTATGAGTCAGAGATCATCAGAAATAGTTTCAGGCAAGGTATTGATAGAGATTCCTCAGAAACTGGAGCTCTCCCAATTGAAGCCTTCTGAAAATCTTTTTTCTAATCGCAATGTTCATAATGAATTAATGTTATATGATGAAGAGAGCAACTCACAGTGGTGGTTTGTTATAGGCAGTCTCTACTTTGGCAACTACAATATATGCTGAGTGATTTGCTGATTTCCATACATAAGAGGCTTGTCTCATTGCTGCTTCTGGTCACTCATTTGACTTTCTTGGAATCCAAGTTGAGACCATTCTTCACGTTTCATCAATCCATTATCCATGCGGCAACCTAGATACTCTTTGCTCGAACTCTTGCAGTTTGTAGCGATGTTCTTGTTTTCAATGAGACACCGCATGTATTTGATCATCTGGTCACGGCAAAGTCCATCATGATCAAGTGGGAAGCTACCTTTTTCTGGAGGCGTAGGTACAAAGTTCTTTTGAGAAAAAGTGTATGAGGACATCCTGCAGCTTACAGCTGTGGTCTAATGCTTGATCGATTGGAGAAGCATCTGTAACAGTCTGAAGGTATTCAAAATTGAGAAACAAACAAAAAATTCAGGCAAACTGGTGTACTCTCTTTGTAAATCAGTGATCTGTGAAACTATCATTTTGAAATATTGACAGCGTTGTGAGATACGCTATCACAGGTGAGAGGGTCAAACATGATGAAGGATCAAGTTAATGCAACATAGAAAACTGCCAATCAATTAGATTTCTATGGTGTAATTGAACTATAGAGAACTGCCAAGTCATGTCTGCAGACTTGTATTTGTTGATATGTAAGAGAGGCTATGATACTAACAGAGAGTGCTACACTGGCATAAATGATGAGTGGAGAGTTTTTTGTCATATAAATCACAGAGTATTGGCAAAATTATTGTAACATTTGGGATCGAGTTAACTTGCAAACTAGGTCGCAAATAAGAAAACAAGTAATCCGAGTAAGACTCACAGTGGTCTGGAAAGTGATTGAGTATTGGCGTTTTAGATTCTCGGACAGCCTGAACCCGAGCTCGTATTCCTGATGCAATTATTGATCAAGAGATCACCAAGTACAGCTCTCCATTGCGGATTGGCTCAGCGAACAATCACGCGAACGACAAGGAGCAATTGCCTCTGCCTTCGAGTTCATAACCCCCGATTCCACTTCAATAAGAGTTCAAATACTTTCAACTTATCGCAGTCACGTCTAGCAGACATACATGTTTATATGAATCACAAATGTGTTTGTTGTGAGGAGCGAGCAATCTTCAGACTTACGTTTATCACATCGAGTTCTTGTGCCACCCTTCGATATTTGTCATCTCGCCCAGCTGCGAGGGGATGGCGCCCTAAAAGATTATGGTCAGCCGTCTCTCAGATCCTAGAATACACTGGGAGTGCAGCGCGCGTCTGCTACATTCCCTCCCCTCCCAAACTCCTAACCACCCGCCTCTGGCACAAACACCGACGGAATTTTTGGCAGTGTGATGGCAAAAGCTCCGTGCACTGGGCACCCGACTTCACAGAAACTGAATGAAAAAAATACTAGCTAATTGTGCATTTTGAGCGAGTTCAGGACCCGTTTGAAAAAAAGTTGTGGCAGCCTTAGTTTTTTCAAAAAAAATTCCCAAAGTTGCCGGGTGCTGGCCAAATTTGAACAATTTTTTTATCAATTTCTACGCAATCTGGCGATTGGGAGTTTCATCTATTGAATTGCGCGTGCTTTGGTCTTTGGGAATGAATTTTTATTCTTTGGGAATATCCCATTTTTACTCAAAAATGCAACTCGAAAAATAGATAAAACTCATGTTGGGCTGCAGACTGGCCACCGGGTGAAATTGAAGATCGGCAGAGCGCATGCGCGCATCATATTTCCCCTCCGTCCCCACCTGTCCCCACTTGAATTGAAAAGTTCTCATCCTTGCGATGCCCGCGAGTTTCACGTAAAAGCAAATCTCATATCTAGCTATTAGACTATCCCATTCCCATCCCAATTCCTCACTTACACCCTTCGCATCCATGTCAAGTGCATATTAGCTTGGTAGACGCTTGCAAGCTTATGACGGTGCTTCAAATTTGATTCAAGGCACATAGCTCGAGAGTTTTCTCAGAGCTTTCCACTGCTTATCGCATTAAATTGCTGTTATTGCACTCGGGTTACATTTGCAACACCGACAGACAGCGATCCATCATCATCATTGCATGGAGGGCGTATGCGACCGCTTCTCGTAGCTCATGTTGTGCGATACATACACTTCATACTACACTTACATGGTAGATTTCTTGTCAGTTTCTTATTAAAATGTAGGAAACCCAAGGGATAAGCGCCTCTGGAACTCCTTGAGACACTCAATAAATCTGAATGGTTTGATATAAAGTATGAATAATGGGCAACAGTTCTTTTTTCATGAATCGAAATTTATTTCTATGACCATCTATAATCTATTGATTTTACTTCAATTACTATTCTACACGATTTTATGATTGGGTATGTTGCTTGTACTAATGCTTAACGACTAACTTTCAAATTATCGACGATCGTGTACAAATTATCAGTCTCGTTGGTAAGCTTATTAGACAATTCGCGAAAATCCTGAAGGGTGAAAAAATTCTAGTCTAAAACGAAAAAGTGATATTGATCATGTGAGGATAAGTCATTGGGACTCCCAATGATCAAGAAGGGAAATTCTGGCAGTTCACGATTGCTGGCGCAAATTAAACGGTACCGACACACTTTTCTGTGAGAAGATATCTTTCTCAATTTAGGATATTGTTTTTTACTTATAGTGTGGTAAACTCTTGAAAGTATCTTTTCTAGAATTATCAGTTTCGAGTATCAAAGTACTTGGATTCGACTCCATTTTCAATTGGTAACTTCGTGTTTTTTTGAAATAAGTTCCCCACGATCCTCACGATCCTCAACGTTTGGAGTTAATTCAACAACCTCGATCTCCACTAGATAGGTACTCGCATTCGATCACCGGTTTGACAAGCTTATCCGATCGCAGAGAAAGAAGCATGTGTTTCTTCATCACCAATTGTGGCTATTACGGTACGAGCCAATAAAATATTAAAAAGAATTACCATGATAGAAAGTTCAAAAATTAGGGATAAAATCCTCACTAAAGTTTCGTAATCATGGCAAGTCTATAACCTTATGGAGCACTAGAGTTTGGCACGGAAGATCGAGAAAGAAACAATTATGAAAACTGTTGAACTAAAAAATTCATTGCTCCAAACCGCACGACTTGGATTCTGGGATCGTTTTTTAGACTCTACGAAAATAACAACGCCTCCTCAACACTTTTTCATTGTTTTTGAGGGAGATGACACATCTCAATAAAGTAAGAAAAGTTCCGCGACCTCTTATTTAATTCTGAATATCATTGTGCGAGATAACATAAAAAGAGTTCATCGAGTCGTGAAGCTAAAAATGATATAGTAGATCTTCGAATCATTACTTGTTTTCACTTGTGCCAACGGAACTATTTCGTTGACTTAAGATAGTTTTCCACGGAAAAAAATAAAATGACTTGAAATTTGATGACCAACCAATAAGTATAAAATCTTACATTAAAAATATTTCAGCTGTGTTCTCTAAAATTATTTTGTAAAAGTCGCACGAACGTTGATAAAAAGTCTCCCACTACAATATAAATTATGTCTGTCTGTACCTCAAACTGAGACAACTGATACCATTCCTCCAGAAATTTGAGAGCTGCTATGAAACTGGAAGTGACGCCATCTTCAAGTTCTCCTATATTGTGCAACACCAGTAACTAAAACGTCTAAAAATTAATCAACGAATCAAAAAATAGTTTACAAAATGTTAAAAACCACTCAACAACTTTAACTCAAATTATAATTCATAAATTGAATAATTCAGAGAGTCTCTGACGCTCTCATTATGAATCACGAATGACGGCTCTTTCATAAAATAACAGATATGGACTAGCATTTAAAACGTCATCCAGCGTAGTTCTTTCCACAACATTATCAGAAGTGAACAACCACTGGCCCGGACGGTTTCCACGCCTGTAACAAACGAAATGTCCTGCGTCTACTGGACCTCGGTGTTCAATGACGGCGTAGAGATAATATTTATGTTTTCCCTGCAGCAACATTTGTCCATTTATGAGAGAGTTGATCGAGGCAGGATTCGACTGGAAATTGATACGTTTTACGTTAAGAAACTCTGGATATCAGGATTATGTTAATCAATCACAATATTTATCATCGAATTCTACAGTAGATTCGTTATGATGTGATCTATTTAGAATGTAACGTGATTTATTCTTTATCCTAATGTCTGCATCACCGCGGTCGTTTTATGAAAGCTCATTCACAATGCTCTAAACAGAAGACTATCATTACCAAGGACTCTGCATTATGCATACAAGTCTTTGTCAATAAATATATTGCTCTGTGTAAAATCGTTATAATAAGATCAACGTATTTTTTTATTATGATAGTGAATAAGCTTGAAAATTCACCTGAGGAGGGCCAGAGATGTGTATATGGCTATTATCGGGATAGTTTACCCGGAACGTGTTCAGGCCTTGCATTTCGACGAGCAAGCTCCGAATCACTCTATTCCAATTTTCCTATACGTATTCTATTAAAAAAATCTTGGAACTTTTGTTATAGATCGATCCGTCCAGTCATTTTTTTTTATTTTTAAAGATTGAGGGTCAAAATGTCAGTTCCGTGCACGATTGTCATTTGTCAAAGGGGTAGTCTTGTGCTTGCAGACTTGCTGTAGCGAGGCAAATAATTACGCTCACATTTTTTCATCAAAGTATGGTATAGAGCCAACTATTTCTCATAGGTTTCAAGTCCGAAACGCGTGACGTGATCCCTAGCCACGTGATTTTAGGCGTGTTATGGGGGTTTTGGGTCAGTTCCGGGCATACCCTTTCAGCACACTAAATAGTCACCTGCATATATTGTAACAACTTTTTTAAAAGTAATATCACTGCATTAGACGAAATCTACGAGATGAAAACGCTACGCTGATTCCCGTGGCTCATAGAGCCATAAAGGGGTATGCGCGGAACTGACATGTCTGGGTAAACTATCCCGATAATAGCCATATAACTACTGCAATTGAGTGAAATCTGATCCACGAAAATCTCATATCTACAGGGGCGATTCAAGAATTCGACTGACGTCGTAAGCTCTTAAAGTGATGGTACAAAAGGTCCGATATTTTGAACAAGTAAGCTGAATAAAATGGATAATGTTGGGAAGATTTGAAATAGATACTCACTTGATTAGCTCGTCTTTTTGTTCCAGTATAAGTAAAGGGATCCAAAATGAGCGTTTCATTGAATATTACAGAATCATCCCTTTTAATTGGCTGTCCTGATGAGCTCCATGTTGTCCTTGGAATGTGAAGACAAAGACATTTTGGTAGTTTGCCAAAAGTTAATGTTTTATAGGCTGCACATCTGTTATTACAGCCATCACATTGCACATCATTAATTTTTTCCCTCGAAACCAGTCGAGACAGCAAGTCAACAAGCGTGAGTCTTTTCCAAAAATACTCATCGTTTGAGGGCGGTAGAGGCAATGATACGCTTTCTAGTTTATCAAAGTGAACAGGACTCTGTAAAAATGAAAAGGGCCAATTCAAAAATTGTTGGATGTATAGGTAGGAGTGGGTGTCCCATCTTTAATTCACTATGGTGATGACTAAAAAGATGCTCACCTTCCAGTCACATTCTGTACAAATTAGTTGACTTGTTAATAAACCAGAGAATGGATGGACTTTATTTGATGATGAGATATTGGATTCTGATGGGATGGTACACAAAGAGGTCCAAGGTCGGAGAGAATCACCTTCAGCACCTGTATTCTCATCAGTCGTAAATTTTGAAATGATTTCTGAAGATCTTGCAATAATAATGCCAGGTCTGACAGTAGCCATTGATTCGGATACATTTGTGATGGACTGAGCATAAGAGACCACATGATTATTGAGGTTCTTGTTGGTCTCATTGGGCATATCACATGGGCCATTGGCTCCTACAATATCATTGCAAGAAACACTTCTCAAGTTCACAGGTTCACCAGATCCTTTGATATCTGCCACTACCAATGGAGTTTTTGGGAGAGCATCCGACAAACAACCTTTCTGTTGACGAGTAAAAAGTGTGTGAGGAATAATTCATTGGACTCAAGAACTAATCTCATAGAGAAAATGCCATCCCACCTTGCAAGATGTCTGCAACTCAGCTTGTAGAGCACTCAAAACAACATGAAATAGCTCATGAGCATCTTGATGTCCAGGAGCAAAATTCCAAAGTGGACCAAGAGATGTTATAACATCAACAGGATTCACACATCCATACAAGTCATCAGAGATTCCGTTGACTTCTGAAATGAAAATTCAAAGGAGTTATTCACCAGCAGTCACCATTCTCTGAAGCTTGGGCAATGGGACGTACTATCAATCACTTGCATCAAGTTGTTAGTAAACGATTCTTGTTTCTTGTCATCCTGTCTTGTCTGGAGCCACTCAATGAATACTGGACAGGCTGCCAAGGACTGCAGCAACGAATTGAGGAAACAGGTATATCCCAAGTTCCTAATGCCAACAACTTCACCTAGAGCAACAGATTCCCAAATCGTCATTAACAAAAGTAATCAATCAGCAGATAGCAATCTATATTAAGCGTGGTAAACAGAGTGCCGTGATTACACAATTAATATCAACAATGGATCAAATGTCATACAGGGAAGTTGAATGACACTAACCCTTTCGACGAGGTCGGGGTGAAGGACCCCACAATACGAAAGCCCCCACGGCAAGGGCGCATCCCACGGCGGTGAATACTGAAATCTTGTCCACGTCCATGGCACCCGACGATTTTAGTCGACCCGAAGATCGCTCTCGTTACAAGGTCTTTCTGATGCTGTGAGATTTGAGTAATATCTGTTCGAGTCTATGAGCCCGTTAGCAGAACCCATCACGAAGTTAGAGTGACCATCTCCGTGTTGGAGATATGTTCGAGCTGTTCTCTTCCTCGGTTAGACAATGAGACCATGATAAAGATACCTCCTCAAGTCACATTGCTATCACTTCATTAAATAACTGTCTTCCTCAAAATTTTGTTGAACTGACATGAATTGAGTACCCGAACGAGAGGATGCAAGCTGCTCTCCGTTTGCTCGTTTGCTCCTTCCACTCTCCCTTTGTCAAGCAGCGAGAGCTAGCGGTCTTTTCAATCTATTGACCCAAATCACGCGTTATTTATTTTATTGTTGTTTGATAATTTAGTGCACATTGCGGTCAAACACCTCTCCTCTCACTTTTACTAACTTTTAATACGCACTTTTACGTCGTCTGCGACTGCGGCAGGCAAATGCGTGCGCCTAACCTAATGTGATTTCAGTTTCACAGGTGCGCTGAGGCGGGAACTTTTGAACAAGGCGGTCACGGGTCATATAATGTTTGCCCTCGGATGAGTTGATGACTCGATCGGGCAGCACGTGGAGACATTCTACGAAGCCTCTCTCACATTTCAGATTCAGAGCTAAATTCATTCTACGTCTCGTGGGCTATTCCAGTAAAGACCGTCCAATGAAGTAAGGTCAGAAAATTAGATTGCCTCCGGGATGAAGTATATGATTCTAAAGCTAAAATGAGGTGACACGTATCGTTTTGTTTAGCCCAGATCGACTTTGCATCGGAGCTGTGCGAATTTCCAGTTTGGAGTCAAAAATTGAGATTGGCACTCTGAAATTGGTAACAGCTCCACAACTTTGCTCCTAATGGGTCTTTTTAGATGAGGCTTGGTGGGGAAAATCAAACACGACGTGCCTCATTAGAACAGAATCCTATGAAGCTCAACATTTCGCACAGAGTCCCAAAAAGTGGCAATTTGATGAAAAATGAAAGAATGCAGTTACTCAAAAAGATGAATTCGTATCTCTTTGAACATTTTTTTAGAGTACTTTGAACAATGCACTGCAAACATGATGCTCCTGCTCCGGTAGACGCTAAAATTTCGTGGGAGGCGCTAAAAAAAATTTCCTGAAAAAAATTCAAAAAACCAGATTATAGTTGAAATTCAGTGACAAATATTGTGAGAAAGGTCTATTTCCTTTTCCAAGAGTATTACAATCGCATGGAAGTGTTCCAAGATGATCAATTTCGGGATCCATCGTTAAATTGAGCACTAATCACTCAAAAACGGAATTTTAGCGACACCCGACGAAATTAATCATCTTGGAACACTTCCATGGGATTACAATACTCTTGGAAAAGGAAATATACCCTTTCCTTAATAGTTGTTACCCAATTATCACAATAATCTGATTTTTTTTCAGAAAATATTTTTCAGCGCCCCCCGCGAATTTTTAGTGTCTACCGGAGCAGAAGCATCATGTTTGGCAATCGTTCAAAGTACTCTCGAAAAAAAATTCTGAGGGATACGAATTTATTTTTTTTGAGAGATTGCATTCTTTCATTTTTCATCAAATTGTCGCTTTTTGGGACTCTATATACGAAATGTTGAGCACCATAGGACTCTATTCTGATAAGGTACGTCGTGTTTGATTTTTCCCACCAAGCCCCGCCTCAAAAGTCCCATTAGGAGCAAAATTGTGGAGCTTTTCCCAATTTCAGAGTGCCAATCTCAATATTCGACTCCGAACTGGAAATTCGCATAACTCCGATGCAAAGTCGATCTGGGCTAAGCAAAAGAACACGTGTCACCTCATTTTAGCTGTAGAATCATATACTTCATCCCGGAGGAAATCTAATTTTTTGACCTCACTTCATTGGACGGTCTTAACTGGAATAGCCCTCGTATGAGTGGATTCATTTGTAAAAAACATGAAGAAAACAGTATATAGACCTTTCCTTTGAGCATACAATACTGTGCCTCTGTCCAAAACAGGCCTGGTCCAAAATATAATGGAAGCTTGCAATGCGGTGTCTTAAGAACCGAGCTGCTGAAATGAGTTGAGATGAATTAGAGGCTCCAGCATTTGCACTTTTGTTATTTAACATAGTTCAAATGCAAGTGCTTTCAATAAAAAATACGTACAACAGCTGTGGCAGCTCAGATATATGAGAATTATTGCGAAAACTTAGACGCGTTGGCCCTCAAAGTCGCAAAGTTGAAAATTGAGCTTCCACGTGCCTATCCCAACTTTATTCATCCCATTTCACATATTGAGTGATTACAATATGATGGAGCGAGTAAGAACGGTATATGTGATATTCAAAGGAAATCCTGGTGGCTAGTGAAAAATCCAGCTGAAGCGATGGGACTAAATGACCTTGAAATTCGTATCTAAATGGTATATTCGAGTCGGAAATACATATGCTTTGGGGTGGATAATTTCATTTGATCGTCTTTTTCGTTCTTATGACTATCATTTTTTGGTAGAACTGAAACATTTGCCAGTGCATCATTGCAATACATCAATTTGTAGCACTGCATGTTTTGCGTGGTCCAAGACACGATTATTGTTGGCTTCGAATCCTGTTCAAATCAGTATTATTTCGCTATTTGGAACTTGATGGCTCTTGATCTCACGGTTTTACACACCTCTTGATATTGGATGCGACAACGGTTAAATTCGAAAACGATTTAATCGTCATAACTAATCATTTTTTTCTCTGAGCGTAGGCGAATGTATAAAGTGACGTATGATGATGGCAGTGAAGCCAGTTATTCTACTCTTTCCATGAAGCGGAATAACATGGGTGGTTTCACATATCATATCACGCGAGCAACATGGGGGCAACATTATCGAGCAGAAGGTGTCCTTTACTGTTTTTTTTACTCGTTGAGAACAAATCAGACAGTACCTCAAATATACAGTCTATTCACAATTGATAATTCGCACCCGCAAGTCCCGAGCCACGCTGCTGAAAATAATTCCGTGGGGCCCCACGGGATCCCTGCTTCGTGGGACCTGGCCCTGGGAAAATGTTTGATCTTGAAACTTGGAAAATTTGACATCTGAGACGTGCAGCACACAAATTTGATAAAAAAACAAGATTGGAGAATTTTCCCAGGGCCAGGTCCCACAAAGTCCCATGGGACCTGTTCTGATGGGGTCCCACGGAATTATTTTGAGATGGGCAGAATCAATAAGGAAAAAGAATCGTGGTAATTTGAGGACATTGAATCAAAAGTCGGTGTACCCACAATGAGACGCTATTACGAGGGTTGTCACTTTTGCCAGGTTTATTTTTATTTTCACTAGAGGATGTATCGTATCAGTTTCCATGTTGAGAACACATTTTCTGATAACGGGCGACGTTTTACATTTTATTCGGTCAAGTCAAATCTGCGAAAACTATTCTACAGCGTCGCAAAACGAGCGGCGACTATACGGGATTGAAATATTGCGGAATATTGTTGAGGATGTCAGTGAGAGGGGAGGTGGGAATTTAGAATTGATGCAAGGGGTTTTTCACGACGTTCTCACGATCAACTCAACTTTTCAGCGCAAATCATGATGCTGTACCCGCGAGAGATGAATGGCACGAATGGCACACTACGGCGCGCGGATGGACCGCGGTAGGCAAGACGTGAACGGGGCGAGAGGGATACGCGGCGGAGTTTGCGAGAGAGGACGAACGGATTGAGAGAAGATATAGAGGATTGCGGGATAAATAAAAGGGGGACGGGGGACGCGGCGTGCGGGAGAGGAGAAAATGTTCCCACGATCTGAGTCTGAGAGAGCTACGTGCTGCAGCCTGCAGCGCCTGAACTGCCCGTTGCTCCGCGAGCGCATCGCTCTGCATCTCACTCTTCGCGTTAGTAAGTGCGCGGATTCTCGCATCTCCAGTGGTCCAGAAGAGGTCCAGATTGTGGACCAGGCTGCCTCCAGCCCACACGAGATGAGGTCGTAAGAGCATCAGCGTCTACGAGGACAGTGTGGAGTGGTGTGGAGCGGAGCATCGCCGCGAGCAATAGGCGACGAGGACGATGAATGGTGGCATGGGCGAGGTGGTGCCTGGACAGCAGCCAGGGCGATCCGGGCACGCGGTCGTCGTTTGGGAGTGGGAAAATCGACAGGGCAGATGGAGGCCCTACAGTCCCGCTGTCTCGCAGCATCTGGAGCGAGCATACTGTAAGAAGCTCACCAGGGTTTTCCTCAACGACGCCGACCCCAGCCTCGACAGGTCAGTGTCCCCCGCGTTATTTACCCAGTGTGAGCGTATTGTGATGCCCGAATAGGATATTGGATAGCAATACAAGCGGAGGAAAAGAGATGGAAACAGTGTGGGGCGAAAAATGCGTTTCCAAAAGTCTAACTTGGCGAGTATCACCATCCTTTCCCCCCATAACTCCATCTGAGATCAAAGTAAGAATTTCAATTCTTGAGGGTCATGAGATCAGGGGAAACATGTCGAGTAACTTTTTACCAAAATCTTAACGTCAAACAAATGAAGAGAGATTGCAAAATATTGATTTCAACTCTTGAGAGTCATGAGATCAAGAAAAGTATGTCGAGTAATTTTTTTGCAAAATCTGAATGTGGAATGCATGAAGAATGATTGATTACATTACAATCTGATTATCTCTATGTAAGTTTGACTCAACTCGAGTTACTCACCGTCTTTACTGACTTCCAAACTGGAACGATCAATGCTGGATTGAGTTATCTTACTTCTGTTTTTTTTATTGGTCTGGATAGACTACTTCCAATATATTTTAAGGAAAAAAGAGATGGTGAGTAACTCAAGTTGAGTCAAGCTTACAGAGAGATAATCAGATTGTAATGTAATCAATCATTCTTTATGCATTACACATTCAGATTTGCAAAACAATTACTCGACATACTTTTCTTGATCTCATGACTCTCAAGAGTTGAAATCGATATTTAGCAATCTCATCTCTCCATTCGTTTGACGTTTAGATTTTGGTAAAAAGTTACTCAACATGTTTCCCCTGATCTCATGACCCTCAAGAATTGAAATTCATACTTTGATCTCAGATGGAGATATGGGGGGAAAGGTTGGTGATACTCGCCAAGTTAGACGTTTGGAAAAAGTAAGTGGGAGGGGAAAAGATTTCAAAACTTGGCTATGGTGATGATTGAAAATTCTGAGATTGACAAATATAAGCTGTGAATAGTAACAAGTAGAAAAACCAAAAACGCTTATCCATATCTTATTCTCAAAAATCATTTCCCCAATGAACAGCAGTGTGATACGTTCCAAGATGAACATTTTTTAATTTTAAGTAAGTGAATCTGGGGCAGTACAACTTTTGGTTTTTGATAGCAAAACTTGAAATTAGTTTATGAAATTCAACTTGAGTTGATGCAAAGACTCCCAACTTTACTTGTAATAGTATAAGGTTTTCAGTTGATGAGGAACTTCTTGATTGTGAAAATTCCTTACACAAATTGGTTCATCCGCTCTTCAAGAAGAGAGGATCCCAACCATCAAAGTGACCAACTAATGGGTGACTAACAAATAAAATATGGAATTATGACAATATATGGTGATTCTAAGATAACTTATGCATTTGATGTCCTGACCTCGCACTCATATTAAATGACCAAATATGATGATCTAACGATGATATCTAGTGTATTCTATTGAAATGAAGATGTCCCAATAGTTCCAGGGGCGGATATACACTGTAAAAAATTTTTATGAATTTTAACATGCTCAGCATGTGTAATCGGCGGACATCATGCTGAGCAGATGAAATTTACACGCGCGCTTATAATTTCCTCTCGCGATGGCAACCTATGAAACAATAACAAAGCACAAGGTTATGTTGATGGGTTAATGCATCAACGAGTTCTTACACCTAGAAATAATGCTTCCGTTACATAGATTCATCTTTACAATCATTCTGGATCTTTAATTGGGTGTTGAAACAGCTCAAAGGAACATCTATCTCGTGATTTCAGCGAATCCTTCTCAAATATCACGCATACTGCGCAGGTGCAATTTTCATCATCTGGCATGGGAAATTTATCATGCTCAGCGTGATGTCCGCCGATTACACATGCTGAGCAGAGTAAAATTACAAGACTCTTGTAAATTTCCTAACTTTTTGGTAAATTTACTAAGCTCATCATTGTGAATCTGTCATCCCATGGAATAATTTTATTTCAGAGATTTTTTACAGTGTGAGTTTAATGTGGACCTGAACTTACCAAAAGTGGTCAAAATGTCCTTATCGTGGCATGTCCTAAACTGGAGTTGCACATTTCGATCGTGTAGTTTGCCGAGATATTCATTCAATCTCGGTTCCGTACCACTCAAACATCAAAGTTGGGTTATAAAAAGGTGATATTATGTACAAATCGAGTATTAAGTCTCGCTTCAAAAAAGTCAAAACACAGCCGACATTCTGTCCTGTAATTTTGCACATTTTTCGGATGCTTCTCGACAATTCGACTCCGGGTCAGCGGATCGCAACGGCTCTGTAACAGCGGTAATTGATTTCTAATACACCAAAAAACAAAATTGTTCCACCAGCGGAATGATGAATTACGTGAACAGCTTCCCACGCGATGATTTATGGACAATTTTTCCGTTCCAAAATAAGAATTGTCCTCACCGTGGTCATTGGCTCTCGAACACTATGCAACGTCAAGGTCCAGAAATTTTTTGCAGTCTACTCTCACCTTAAAAGTAGGCCATGTATTCGGAGAAGACGACCCGTTTCGATTCACGCCTTTTTGAGATCACTTTTCATGCCAAAATGTCCTTACCGTGGCGAAAATATATCGAAAATTGCTCATATCTTTTACATAGATTGACACACGTTTATGCCCGTCTGGGAATTGTTTTTGGATGTCAGATAGATTGGAAAACGCCTATGAGCAGTCAGATTGCAGCTATATTTCAACTAGTCAATTTTTGGTCCAAATCCCGACCCCCGCCGTTTTTGCCCTCGAAATACCTAAGTTATCTCATAATCCTTCCCCCCCTCCATTCACTTTTTTCAAAAGTATAACTTGGCGAGTATGAGTTGTTCCTCAAAACTTATTGATTTTTATCAGGTTTTCACAGTAAAAATGATGATTGATTCAAATCAGCTGTATTACATAGTTTCAACTCTTGAAAGAAATGAAATCAAAGGAACTATGTCGAGTATTTCTGTAAGTTTGAGAGACCAACCATTTTCCGGGCAAAATACTTATGGCATTGTTTCAACTCGTGAAAGGAATGAAATGAATAAGAAACCATGTCGAGAGTTTTTCGAACAAGTTTGATTGTATAAGGTGATGGATTTCAGAAATTTTGCATGGTCTTTCTTATTCGTTGTTTGTCAAATCCAAACCTTGAATTGGAAGAATTGAAGAAATCAAGTATAGTTGATTAAGGAGGCTCGCGCAAATTTTAACAAAACGAAGAAACTGCTTAAAAGTTACATATATTAATAGATAAACTAATGAGGAATCATAATCTATCAAGAAAAATATGGGTTGGCGATGAAAATCTCGAGTAAACCCATTTGGCAGAAAAAATCCTTACACACGTAATCGAATGGGATAAACATGTGAAAACGAGCTGGTGCGGCAACTAAACGACCAAAATCGATATTCATGGGATAATTTGACGCTATTTTGCATCATGCGTCTAATGGTGTGAAAAAATTGATACGTTGGCGATCTAAATTTTGAGTAAATTGAGTTCAAAGTGAGTTTTGAGCGTGGAGCAGCGCGCCGCATCGCATAGCTTGCACTGTGAGTATACCTATATGTAGCGTCAGGATCGTAACGGAAAATAGAAAGGCCTGACTACCTGCACGTAGGGCCCCGCGCTCGGTACGGCACCACGCGCGCGAGCCTCCTTAAAGGATCACGCTAATTATTTTCGAAACTGTGGAATTTCCTTTGGAAATGTGGAGCGAATCACTCGTTGCTCTCTCATGTATTATAAGAATTATCAAAAAGAGCGACGAGTGATTCGCTCCACATTTTCAAAGAAAATTCTACGGTTTCGAAAATAATTAGCGTGATTCTTTAATCAACTATACTTGATTTCTTCAATTCTTCCAATTCAAGGTTTGGATTTAACAAACAACGAATAAGAAAGACCATGCGAAATTTCCGAAATCCATCACCTTATACAATCAAACTTGTTCGAAAAACTCTCGACATGGTTTCTTATTCATTTCATTCCTTTCACGAGTTGAAACAATGCCATAAGTATTTTGCCCGGAAAATGGTTGGTCTCTCAAACTTACAGAAATACTCGACATAGTTCCTTTGATTTCATTTCATTCAAGAGTTGAAACTATGTAATACAGCTGATTTGAATCAATCATCATTTTTACTGTGAAAACCTGATAAAAATCAATAAGTTTTGAGGAACAACTCATACTCGCCAAGTTATACTTTTGAAAAAAGTGAATGGAGGGGGGGGGGGGAAGGATCTAATTTCTTTCTCATAAAAATCAAAACGAAGAAATCAACTTCCTTATCTGATCACAGCTTTTGAGAATCTGTTGATCATATATCCCTCTAGAATATAAACAATTATTTCACTCAGATCATCTTTTTGATCAAGTTGACTTGGAACGGCCCTTGATTTACTTGAGAAATCCTCCAATATTATTCCAACCAAGTATCGAGTCTATATTTGTGAACGAGACATTGCTCTTTATCTTATTCTAGGACTCACCTCATTTATAAGAATTTAGAAAATTTCCTTATCATAATCATAAAATCAATGCTTGAGCAGTATTAGACATTCTTTATTCAGAGAAAAAGTTGGGATGTTATGATTGTGATTAGGAATCTCCTCATTCCTCATTGTTCAGGATATGTTTTAGAACCAGGAAATTAGCATATCCCTGGTTACAAACTTGATATCAATATTTGGAGTGGAAGAGTATTAAGGAATAGTACAAGAGGAGCCGAAGCTGCTCCAAGTCAACTTTAGTCACAAGATAATTTGAGTGATATAGGTTTGGCTACCCTACATAAATATTCGATTCACTGATAGTCAAAAGTTGTGAGCACACTTTCAAGCTTCAACCGCTATAGTGTCGAGAAATTCCAATTCCCATTTTATGGAGCGCTTAAATATCTTCTTCACGTCGCATCTCAACTCATGAGTTACAACACATGATTTCAAACTTTCTTGGAGCAGCAATAACTCTGCTAGAACTTTTTAGTAGTACTACATGGATCCATGAGTTACATGTATGATTGTGACGATGAAAGAGATATTAATCTGGAATTGTGGAAGTATGTGGTAGTTCTATCAAGAGCGTTTGACCACTTGCCAATATTTCTTGTCACATACCAGCTCTCAAACTTCTTACTTGATGACACCAACGAATAGAACTCATAAATCAGCTCAGAAGCAGTCAAAATAATGAAATGTATTGTCTGGTCCTCACAGCGATATCGACTCTTGATTGTAATATCAGTAGACCAAGAGTAAAATAATGCCCGCTCAATCTGTATTCATTTAGATTATTCAGTGTATGCATGTAATAACATATGATCAATTACTGAAACTTCCCATCCAACTTTTGACTCAATGTTTAGAAAAAAAAAACATGGAAAGCAATATCACAAGTATTAACGCAGATGAAGTGACTTATTGGACCACAAAGCCATATTCTCATGTACTTGGCAAATGCTTACTCATTCTTCTGAAGACTGAAGACATTTAGTACTGCATCACATGCAAGACTTCAAAGTTGCATCTATATAAACTCCTAATTTGATGGGGCAAAGAATCCCAGCATACATCTTGCACAGGTTTTCACAATATGCCGCATTTAAGAATACCTTACTCTCAAACTCTCAATAGATCCTTTTTCCATAAAAACATACACATTTTGCATCTATTTTGTCCAAACAAGATAATGCATGCACTAATTGAGTGTGCGGCACCGCGATGCATGGCGATGTAAACAAAGCAGACGGATCTTCTCTCTGTTGCTCTCTCTCCTCTCTCTTCACTCGCTCGTCGACAGCTCTCGAATCGAAGTTGTACGTTCTAGGTCTAAACAAATCGAAGCTGCATTCGAGGTCTAAAAAAATCGATCGGATAATTTTTTTGAGGTGGTGAAAATTGGCGAAGCGAAATAAAAGTCCCAGTGGTCAGAATCGGAAAATTGATGACACCAGCAGTGAGTCCGTATTAAAACAGCCCTGAATAGAGAGGCAGGAGATGTTTGTGCACCCGGGTGGTTGAAATAAGTAAGATGAGAAAAATGTGTGAGGTTGGAAAACCCCCAATTCAAAGTATATACGGCACAGCGCCGTGCTCGATTTTTTGTCTGCTCATACTCGCCAGCGAGGCGCTATTGCGCCTCTTGATCACATATCTGTTTCTCAACACTATCTGAAAACCAAAAACTGGAACAAATTTCAATTAGGATAGAACAGTTTCATTTTGGACCAGCAAGGTCATAGAGAGACTTCGAAAGAATATTTTGAAGGCATTGAATTCTGTGTTTCTACTCCAGGATGCAGTTGAAAATTCAGAAACATCGAAAGTATCGGTTCCTCCTGCTGTTCATAGTAAAATAATTATTCACAAAACAGTAGAGTTATAATTGAATAGGAGGAGAAACCGATAATTTGGACGATTTGGAGTATTTTGAAGGTGTTGCAAAGACCTACAAGATGCTGTATCGAGTTTCTATGATATGAAAGTTTTTTTTAGGAGTGGTAACGTTCTGACTAGAGTGAAATTCTCCTCAATTTTTACCATCGGTTTTAGAACACAAAGAGACTTACAAAGAAGATTTAGATCGCATAAATCAAGGAGTTTATTCAGAATGTTTTTTCAAACGTCTCTGCAGACCTATATAAAAGGGAAGCAGAGATATCATCGAATCAGTGCGGATGCGCGAGATTCATGATTTATGAATGGTATCTGTCGCCCTTATGGGTCATTCTGGATCGTATTCTTGATTTCGTTACTCTTTATTCACACTCCTTCGAATACATGCATTGTAAAATTTCCCGAAGGCTACAAATGATCGAGTTTCTTTTCAAGCTTCAAAGGATGGAAGTTATTTGATTGATTTGAAGATTTTTCAATGCAAAAAGATTCAGGGGCTCTTATGAGTTATGGACTTGACTCTTTCAGAATGTTTTCCCGAATGCACATTCGGGCTTTAATGGATTCAATTGCCAACCTGGGTTTTGGGATCGACTATTCCTCCGACAGAATTTTGGATCCGAGCATCCAGTGATTCGGGAGTTTAATTGCTTTCTTCGGCTTTGAAGTTGATTTTCTTCCTACAGTATTCTTGGTCCAAGCATCTGGTTATTTGGAAGTTTGATTATCTTCCTAGGTTCTGGGATCGATTCTTGCCCCGACAGTATTTTTGGTCCGAGCATCCGGTTATTTGGGAGATTTTTTGCTTTCCTAAATTTTGGGGTTGATTTTTTCACCTCGCAGAATTCTCGGCCTGAGCATCCGGTTATTTGGGGGTTTAATTGCCTTCCTAGGTTTTGGGTTTGATTTTTCACCTCGGAGAATATTGAGCCAAAACATCCGGGAATATGGGGGTTTGCTTGCCTTCCCGGTTTTCAGGATTGATTCCTTCTCTGATTGAAATATGGTAGTCTCAATTTGAGATTTTTCGATGAAATCTTTTCTACAGGCCTATTTTAGACAGAAAAATTTCTTGGACCCAAAAGCTGTAGAAACATATTGCCACAAACCGAGAAAAGTAGTATGGGAATTTTTGAAAAATGATTGCAGAAACCATTCGAATTTGACACGAACGCACTCATCTTTCGCTCAGTGATTGCCTTTATATTCTCAAGGATCAAACTTTTCTTTCTCAGAAAGCAGCTACGTAGAATTCAAGCAAGCTTTTCATATCCCAAAATCTATCAATTATGATATACTGGAGCATAAATATACTCCTTGAAAATCATGAAATCACGACACATTGAGAAATATTCATGTGGTGAATGAAAATCTGCAGTTTTGAGTCATGTTGTGGCAAAGGTCAATCTCACAGGCAAGTAATGACAAATTAAGATCATCATTCCATTCTCCATGAATCAAACACCTCAGAATCCTATCCCTTTCCCATAGAGAAAGATCCTTGAGGACTTCAATTAGAAAGTAAACCTTGTTAAACAAGACTGTGAAGTTCTTGACAGAGTATGAATCCCAACTGACACACTCATGACTCAAATCATGTGTATATTGACCAATCGACATTCAATTGCTCGAATGAGCAATTGAATGTCGATTGGTCAATATAGTCAGCTCAGAACAACAGGAATAGTTTGATATACTTTAGTGGTACGGTGTTCCAATAGCTTCCTTACACCAAAAGCATTCAGTGAACCATTTATGTTCACCATTTTAATTTTGTGTAGCACAATATTCCAATTCTCACTTCTGACTACATTTCATGTCTTGAACAGCTATTGCACAACAGACTTTCATTGGGATGTCAAATCATCCAAATTTATTTCAAGACCAGCACAAGATTACTTCAATATCTGGCAATATTTTCTTGTCGTTTTGAAATAAAGAAAGATCTTCATACTTGGTCAAGTATTGATGTGAAAAGTGCTGCAGAGTGTAAATAGATAAGTGAAGAACAAACTGATCACCCACGCTTGATCACAAACTATCCCTAAGTCATGCGATATCAGCCAACCAAAAGTCTTGTATTGAGTCACACACAATCGTCAAATAGTATGCAGAAGAGCCTCTGTTGCACATTGGTTTTATCAAATGAGCTCCATTCATTTCTATTTCTTCGCCAATGCTCCTGCACAAATCATCCTATTTCCTTATCTCAATCAGCCCGGAGAAGCTCACGAGAGAGCACTACATGAATTTTGGTCTTCAAATCTTATCACAATTCTACAAGACTCTTTTAGATGAAAGCATGATGCTGATAATGACTGTTGAATGTCAGTAATCATCAGGCCTGATGATCTTCATGGAGAAAAGGCTAGCGAGTTTTTCATGAGTACAAATGATTCAGCAGTTGGAATGCATAAAGCCACCCTAAATCTGTCCTAACATTTAGGGCGGCTTCATGTGTTATGACAATAGTTATGACATAGATTGTTTTATCACACTCTACTCCACGAAAAGTCTGTCAGTGCTTTTCCCTGCAACGATTCAAGCTTTCCGCTGCAAGGCGTAGCCGATAATCATTGAGGAGAAAACTCAAAGTTAATGACAAAAGATGCAAGACACAGTTTCTCTTGGAATGACATTCATCACTCAGACAACAATAGAAACTGCTGTTAGTGAATTCTCACAGACCAAGAAAAATGTTGATTCCTGTCTATAAGTATAATCAAGCTCACACACCGCTGGCGAAGAATAAAAAGAATCATCTCTTCTCCACTTGGTTCAGCACTATTCACTAATTCTTTTGGAAAGTAGGAAAATTGATTAGGGTGTATTTTCTGTGAGATCTGCTTGACATATCCAACCAGAAAACCACCGTAGATCGAGGTTGCGCGAATATAATGTATGCAGGATTTTCTGCATCCTATAAAGTGAAACACATAAACCATCACAAAATTGTTGCACAAAAAAACTTTGTGCACGCCGATCGAGAGGGGTTATTTGCTGACACTGGCTCATAAATACTGCGATATTCCTAAAAGTAAACACTCGATCCATCAGATGACGGGCAGATTATCTTATCTCGTCGTCTGCTCGATAGTTTCGGCGCCCGACGCACTGGTGTTAGCGAGTTTCAAGCGAGTTTCACAATAGTACGCTCTGAAGTTGTCATGTTTCACGCGTGAAATATTTTTCGCCCGACACTGGATGGAAAGATGTCTAATCCTGCTCGCGGATCAGAAACCTGTTGCTCCGATGCATGATATTAGGTATGGCACCTGTGTCGTGTTACCTATGCTGTCCAAACTCGAGCAGACGCTAGGTCTAGCAGGTGGATTTTCGGAGCATTTCCATGGATTGATGGATACACCTGTGACCTTCGCTTTCGATGCCCTCTCCCGTTCATACTGCCTCGTCTCACATGCAAGCGTATGAGCTCCGTGTCATGCCTATATATATATATATATTCGCTTGACCAATCCACTCCATTGTCCTTATTAGGGCTATAATCGCACTGGCGCATGCATGGTCATAAGCAGTCATATGTGCTTGGTACTGATAGGTATTTGGGCAAAATCCTCTTAATCCAAGTGCTGACAACACCGTGATATCTCTTCAAATTTCTCAAATACCTCTGTGGCTGCTATTTGATCTCATCCTGCTTGTTTGAAACTCGATACATCCACAAGTGACCATGACACCTTGGAATTCCAAAATTGATGATGTTGTATGGTTTCCTCCTCTCTCACTTTGCCTCCTCTTTTGCAATGATGCCTTGTATATTCTGTATTCCAAACATGTTCATGGCTATAATCGGTCAGAGATGAAGAAAAATCATGCAAAACATACAACATATGACCTGGATCTACTCGTCTTTGCTTTGACTCTAATTTTGTCAGATGTAATTATTCACCACTGACAGAATTTCACACACTGCTATTTTGTGGAATATGATATGGAAACTCATCTCCTCCCGCAGGTATTACATCAATCTCAAGACCATGAATCAGTGCACCGAAGATGGAGATGAATCACATGGAGTTAGACGCATGTTTTATGTACCTGGATCTCCAGCTGGCAAAGGTGCCAAATGGGAGTGGGCTGGTGATACAGAGGACTGGCACACTTATGACATGGAAGTGCAATGTTTGATTGAAGAAGCATGGGCTAGAGTGAGTTTCCATGTTATTATGTGCCAAAAAAATTCAAAATATCTTATTCGCTTCCATTTCTCTGTCATATCATTGAGAGCTCATATCTGTTTCTTTGAATTCTAACAATCCAATTAGAAGTTCAGCTAGGTTTGAGAGTAATAATTTTGTTCTTTTAGCTGCAACTAGCAATGTTCTGATGCATCATGATAATTACATCATTGAAACTATTGTATTTTGTAGGGTGACAAAACCATTGATGTGTCCAAGACATACCTTGGATTTCCATACATAATAAACTTCTGTAACTTAACTCAAGTACGATGTTGCACTGGCTATGTGAGACCTATTAGACGCATCCAACAGGCACCTTATCCTTTAGTGAAGATAACTCTTGAAGAACTACAGAACAACACTACTCGAAAACCCATTCCCATGGGTGTCAGCTCTTTGAATAACTCCAAATCAACTTTGAAGAAGGGGTCAAGCAATACCTCTAAGAAAAATAGTAAAAAGGTAATGCCGAATTGTTCATTTCTTACCAGTTTCTGCCCACTGAAAACATAATGGTGTCATATTTTCAACTTTTCAGAACAAAAATGGTGATAATGGACCATCTAATATCGCTCGCGTCATTTTGAGCAATTTTAATATTTTTAGTAATAAACATGCCATAGACAATAATAATTCCAAGAACTCGGTACCTAATACGCAGAAGAGGACAACGTGGGACACTGTATTGGATGCTGATTCAAGTAGTACCAAAAGTGGCCGGCGACCCAGTGTTGATACAGTCTCGACATATTTGAGTCATGAAAATCCAGTAGACCTCTTAGACAGTAGTATGGGGAGTGATGATGCTTTCAAAGATTCAGTAGTTGGTAAGTACCTACCACTTGGAGCAATAAAATTTCTTGAAAATAGGCGGTATTGACTAACGAGATTGGATTTTTCCAGGAGTAGATGCAGCTTCCGACGTCATATCACAATATGTCAAGGTCGTAGAAAGCGATGGGACGGATTCTTGTCCAGTGTGTTTAGGTACACCGGAACCATTGACTGTTGAACTAATTCGATGCAGGCATAGATTACATTTGGCTTGTTTGAATGCGATGTTGAGCTCACAACAGCTTCTTATGTATATCCAGTGTCCAGTATGCCGAATGATTTACGGTGAAAAAAGAGGCAACCAGCCATCAGGCTCAATGAATTGGACGAGACTACCGAGGTCACTTCCAGGTTTCCCCAATACGAAGACGATTCAGATAACTTATGAGTAAGTTTCATTGTATTTTTCTCTGATTTGATTTCGATACAATAAAATACACGTATCTCGTGAAACATGAATCATGTATTACAGTTTCAAACGTTGTACGAAATCGAATTATAATTCTTGCAGCATCCCATCAGGGATTCAGGGACCTGAACATCCCCACCCCGGTCAGACGTACTACGCCGTTGGCTTTCCCCGGGTATGTTACTTGCCTGATACTGAACTGGGTAGGCGAGTCTTGAGACTGCTCCAAATAGCCTTTGACCGAAGGCTAGTCTTCACTATTGGAAGATCCGTCACAACGGGCCGTGAAGATGTCGTCACTTGGAATGGAATTCATCATAAAACGGAATTAGGTCCATCCACTTCTGGTTATGGATATCCTGATGTCACGTACCTTGACCGTACGCTTTCAGAGTTGGCTGCGCATGGCGTGACCGATGGGTATGCTTCTGTTCCATTATATCAAGAGCTTCATTGATGTCTATTTAACTGTTTCAATCGATTGGTCATGGTCGCGATTTGGTCCTTTCATGAATGTGTCTCATTTTTAATTTTTTGAAATTTGAAAAGAATTAAAACTCATGCTTCTGTAACGATTTTGTCGCGAATTAGCAGGATGTCATGAATTGCACCATCTAAGAGTAAACTGTCTTTGATACGCGACATTGAATCGAATATGCAAGATTCGTATTGGATCGATATTATTTTTTATTTTCGAAAATTTTTTTGTAACCGTGAATCAATTGATACCAACCTCTGTACGTGGACATTCCAGATCCGCAAATATTCTTCAATATTGTACAGTCGAGATCGAAGTAAATTGTAAGATTTACACATATTTAGATCCAACTCCATCAATCCACCCGGGTTTCGCTTATCAGAGATTCGTCCTCCAGCATTTGGAGTGCGCTTAGTACGTCTATACATATAGTTATGATCTGAGTCATCGAAGTAATAGCCGATGATGGCTTGAACTTGTCCGTGACTTCAGGCAGGAATTGTTCGTTTTTTGCTCGAGTTCTTTTCGTAGATTTGCATGTTATGCACCAGCCTTATGAAAGAAAGTATAGTTTGCAGTTTTTTCCATTGATAATCACTAAAACTTGTATACTCTTCTAATTGTAGTCCTCAATTTTTATCGTTGTATAATGCTATGGATACGATCAAGTCTTCCATTGTTGATGAACTGTCTTCCGGTTCTCGAATCGTAATGAATTTGGAACGTTAAATTGTGTTGTAACGAAAAAACTCAGATCTTCTCCGGATTGTCTTCCGAAAAATCGTCTCATCGGTTGTATCGCCGGATTTTTCATCACGAGCACCTTGGCTTCTTAGTCCGGCGGCTGCGTAGGTTTCCGTAGGCTTTTGGGTGTCCCCGAATGAACGAAGGTTTTTCCTACGTATTTTCACGCGCTGAATCCGAATTTCGGTGGTGCGAAGTCGAAAATTCATGCAATAATTTGTTATTAACAAATTATTTTAAACAATCGAAAAGTTGCATAAATCGGTCCGGAAAAATCTTTTTCGTATTTTTTGAGCTATTTTGAGTTGAAAAGGTCTCTTGACATTTTTCATTCAAACCCTTAGTTTTCCCACAAAAAATTCATAAAGTTTCCAAAAAGTCGAATTTCACGATTTTTGAGAGCTTGTAGCGTTGAGCCAGAAATTTTTTTTTGTCCCACCTTGGCTTAAATTGCTCCTTTAAGTGTCAACTTTACTTGGAAAAAGCTCAGAAGCCGGGAAAATGCAACTGGTCTTTTCAGCATCGAAAATAAGTTGACCTGTTTTTCGCTGTCTCGAGTTGCTATCTCCAACCACCAATACACTGAGCCATATAGGCGGTCGTGCTCTTCGGGGTGTCCTCAGATGAACGAAAGCTTTCCCAAGTATTTTCACCCGCTGAGTCCGAATTTTTTGATGTTGCAAAGTCGACAAGTCATGCAATCATTTGTTATTAACAAATTATTATAAACAATCAAAAAGTTGCATTTATCGATTCGATGAATTTTTTGCCAATTTTTGGGCTATTCTAAGCCGAATAGGTCTCTGCATATTTTTCATGAAATCCCTCAGTTTTGCTGCAGAAAATCCATAAAGTTTGAACAAATTGGAATTTTGCGATTGCGTATGGCTCTCAGAGATCGAACGAATATTCTGATATTTTCCGTGGCTCCAGTTGATGGTTGTGTGAATCCATACCTCTGATGAATAAAACGAGATCAAGATTATATAACTACTCACCGGTCAAAAGTCTCAATATATCTTGAAATCAAACTGATGATGTTCAGAAGTGGATATCTCAGAATCTATTCATCGCAGAGAGCTCTGCGTGTCGCACTTTGTAGCTCATATCAATCAGTACTTTCAAATCTATTTTCTGTATTTTCCGTCCCGCATTCTATACCAGAGACACATGAGTCAGAGAAATGACTTTTTTCTCAATTTTCCACCGGAGGTACGAGTGCCTACAAATTTTGAAAATTTGTTGGATCGCTATGAGACTTATCTTACCTTCAAGCCCATGAAAAGACCTTTATGATCCGTTTTTGAACGTCTTTCAAAGGTTCTGATATTGAGATATGACGGATTGATCTGCAGGTGTTTTCCTCTCAAAAGGATACATGATAATCCAACAATGTTGATAAACAGCCCACCTTGGGGCATCATCTGACCCTCATATCTTTGAAAGTTCGATTCAACATCGAGATAGCCATTGAGATGAAGTTTACCGACCGTGAACTGGGCTGTTTCTCGTCATTTTTGGATTATCAAGGGATTTTTGAGAGAAAAACGCCCTCACTGAATCAGTTATATCTCGAAACCAGAACCATTTTGTGAGATGTTCAAAATCGAATCTCAGAGGCCTTTTGATGGGCTTGAAGATGTCATTAGTCTCATAGAGATTCAACAATCTCTCCAAAATTTGCAGACTTTCGTACCTTGACTGGAAATCTCTGAAGATCATCGGTTCTAAATTTCCAGGTGTATTGAGACTTTCGACCAGAGGTGTATGTTTCAGTGACAACATCCCACGACCTCCAATGTAGAAGGCATTCGGTGAATGAAAAAGGAAACTTCGCTCAACAGACTTTTTTCTACAGATCTGTTTTTACATGTTTCGCCCATATGGCAGGAACAGATCGAACAACACGCGGCTTTCGCAGCAACACATACGCAAGTTGATTTCGAACATACTTCATGCCCATGGCAACTAGAGATCAATTCATTCGCAGGAGGTATCAAAATCTCGGCTCTCTGGGGCATTATAATACCATTTATCTCCACGTATCCGAATTTGAGTGGATCTAGTTGTTTCCCTTGTGGGCTCAAATAATGAATCTGTTCATACACTACGTAAAATGCACGTAAAATGTGCGATCTGAAAGATTGGCTTGTGGGAGGTAAATCTCCTATCACAGAATTGTTACTAAGGGTTTTGATGAAAAATATGCAGAGACCTTTTTGGCTTAGAATAGCCCAGAAAATAGGCAAAAAAATTCATCGGATCGATAAATGCAACTTTTTGATTGTTTATAATAACTTGTTAATAACAAATGATTGCATGACTTTTCGACTTTGCAACATCAAAATTCGGACTCAGCGGGTGAGACTACTTGGGGACGCTTTCGTTCATCCGGGGACACCCGGAAGAGCACGACCGCCTATATAGCTCAGTGTATTGGTGGTTGGAGATAGCCACCCGAGACCGCGAAAAACAGGTCAACTTGTTTTCTCGATGCTGAAAAGACTAGTTGCATTTTTCCGGCTTCTGAGCTTTTTCCAAGTAAAGTTGACACTTGAAGGAGCAATTTAAGCCAAGGTAGGACAAAAAAAGTTCTTTGGCTCAACGCTACAAGCTCTCAAAACCGTGAAATTCGACTTTTTGGAAACTTTATGAATTTTTTGTGGGAAAACTAAGGGTTTTCATGAAAAATGTCGGGAGACCTTTTCGACTCAAAAAAGCTCAAAAAATACAAAATAAAAATTTTCCGGACCGATTTATGCAACTTTTTGATTGTTTATAATAATTTGGTAATAACAAATTATTGCATGACTTTTCGACTTCGCACCATCGAAATTCGGATTCAGCGGATCAAAATACGTAGGAAAAACCTTCGTTTATTCGGGGACACCCAAAAGCCTACGGAAACCTACGCAACCGCCGGATTATCTGCTGTAGTCGCAGATCTTGGATGAACAAGGTCAAAATTGAGTTTTCCTCTAAATTTTTTCCAGTGATAACCTGTTCCCTCTCCGATGAATTTTCGGGAGCAGTTGATGATCGTATTATGATTGTTGAGAGTTTTTATAGAACCATAAAATGTATGACAACAACTCTTGGTGGATTTTACTACGTCCGCCAGAGTCACTCAATCAATTGTGAAGCTTTCTTAATAGTCATGATTGTTCATCAACGATAATTTGTGGAAGTTATATTTCATGAGATTGTGAGCATAATACTCCAGTGGTAAAGGTTATCTATAAAATGAATAGCGTCATGAGCTAGTGTTAAGTAACCCGGGCGTAGCAAGGAACTGATAGATCATAAGCCATCAAAAACTCAAAGAGTTTGCGGGACTGATTCACATAAGAGGGTAATTATTTGAGATAGATTTGATAAACTGATGAACGATCAGCATTGCATAGAACTATTGTAAATCATTGCGAAATATTTATAAGTTGTTAGTAAGTACGGCGAATTACTCAGTTCTTCCATTAGGATAAGCACAAGTTCGAGAAAAACTGCAATATTGATAGTCGAAATCTTGGAATATACTTGTTGAAAATTCTTCATTTTTCTATTTGAAAAATATATATTTATATGAACAAAGTTATCAGTAAGTCTTAACGATGTGTATTCTGTATGCTTTTGGCGAAGAGAATGGTTAATAAAATATTAGTATGTATCTATATAGATGTCAGTGTTTTCCTACAGAACTGATTTGCACCAAATTCTTTCTGATTAATGAATCAATTTCAATCCTAGCCTTTGTCTTATGTGAAGAAAATTCTTTTGGGTGTTGCGCGCGTATTACGCATTTGCATTAATTAGAACAAAAGATCAGTATCTTTCCTTTTTGACTTCGAAAACTAAGTCAATTTCAATCCTCGTGAGGTTCTGTAGCTTGTCTGTAGTCTTCATTGGCGAAATTACAATAAATATTCACGTGAACACCAAATTTGGCCTTGTAGAGGTCATAATTGTGAACTAATCCGGAAACCATTCTCGGCAAACATCCGTTTCATTGATAGATCGAGTCGTACGTGTAAATCAGACGAATTGTAATATTTAACAGGCATCATTCAACAGGATGGTCTTCAGCTTCGATCTGATTCACGTCGGAGAACTGATATGATATTTGAATCATGGATAGGCATATTTTATACGTATGCCGGTTTTAGCTGATCTCAGATTCAGTATATATCAACTATAAAAGGAAACTGGGTAGCTATGGTCAGATCACAGGTTGATTCCATATGAGTCATTCTGGAGCAAGCTGGACAAAACCGTCACCAAGGGGGTCTGGAAAAAATCCGCAAAATTTTTTTCCATTAGTACTATGTTGAAATAGTACGAAAAATTTTTTTCAGATTTTTTCGGCCCCCCCTGTGGGCCCCAGGGCCCATGAAAGGGCCATTTTAGGCCCTTTTTTAGCCTATTCTAAGAAAATCATAGTTCCAACGCAATTCAAAATTTTTCAACGTACTTGGGCGCATTTTCCTCGTCAAGACTGGTACTTTTGAAAAAGAAATTGTCCAAGGCCACTTAGTCAGCCTGACGACTTCTGCAAGCTAACTATTGAGAGCAAATTTTAGCGATTTTTGGGCCTGCTTCAAAGCGATCTAGCTTCTACTAGACATGTGATAATCGACTTCTGCAGGTGGTCATCTTAAAGGTCTTGAAAAATCCTACAATTTGACCACCTGCAGAAGTCGATTGTCGTACTTTCTATAGGAGCTATAGCCGATACAAGTTGAGCTATTTACAAAAAAGTCGAAACTTCAGGACTCGATTCCAAAAATATATCTTAATTTTTTTCACCAAACTTGTGCGAAAATATTCTTTCAGACATCTGATTTCAGTAAGAAAAATTTGGCGGAGGTTACTTTTTTCGATTTTTTTTGCCGAGCATTACAAAATGCCGCATTTCGTGGTTTTAGCAAAAACGGCATCATCGACCACGGTCACATATGCTCCCATCTGGACTGATGTGCACCAATCTGTGTGAACGTACTCCCCAAAGTACCCCCGAGTACGTGTAAGACGAGGTGTAAGAAGTTGCGGGGACGAGCTTCCAGCCAGGAGCGAGCTGTAGGTTCTATTTACGGTGTCAAAAATAGGCATTATTTTGGCTATTCGAGCGTAAGCGACCGAGAGCATGATTGTACTTGTTCTGGTTTACAAATGAGATAATGGGCTAGATTGAGGATCCAAACATACTTTTCCGACTCAAAATGACCATCTGAACACAATTCCGAGGTCAGTTTAGCTTTAGAATGTCGTCTAGTGCCTCAACGGTGTCAGAACCCGTCGACAGAATCCAAGTTCTTAAGGAACAGAGGGACGACTATTTAGAGCAAAACTTACCTCGGAATTCTGTTTAGATGGTCATTTTGAGTCGGAAAAGTATGTTTGGATCCTCATTCTAGCCCATTATCTCATTTGTAAGCCAGAACAAGTAAAATCATGCTCTCGGTCGCTTACGCTCGAATAGCCAAAATAATGCCTATTTTTGACACGGTAAATAGAACCTACAGCTCGCTCCTGGCTGGAAGCTCGTCCCCGCAACTTCTTACACGTACATGGGGGTACTTTGGGGAGTACTTTCACACAGATTGGTGCACATTAGTCCAGATGGGAGCATATGTGACCGTGGTCAAAGATGCCGTTCTTGCTAACACCACGAAATGCGGCATTTTGTAATGCTCGGCAAAAAAAAAAATAAAAACAAATAACCTCCGCCAAATTTTTTTTACTGAAAGTAGATGTCTGAGAGGATATATTCACACGTTTGGTGAAAAAAAATTAAGATATATTTTTGGAATCGAGTCCTGAATTTTCGACTTTTTCGTAAATAGCTCAACTTGTATCGGCTATATCTCCTATAAAAAGTACGATAATCGACTTCTGCTGGTGGTCAAATTGTAGGTTTTTCCAAGACCTTCAAAATTTCCACGTGCAGAAGTCGATTATCACATGTCTAGTAGGAGCTAGATCGCTTTGGAGCAGGCCCAAGAATCGCTAAAATTTGCTCTCAATAATTAGCTTGCAGAAGTCGTCAAGATCACTAAGTGGCCTTAGCCATTTTTTTTTTTTTTTTTCAAAAGTACTAGTCTTGACAAGAAAAATGCGCTCAAGTACATTGAAAAATATTGAATTGCGTTGGAACTATAATCTCCTAGAATAGGCTAAAAAAGGGCCTAAAATGGCCTTTTCATGGGCCCTGGGGCCCACAGAGGGGAACGAAAAAAATCTGAAAAGAATTTTTTCGTGCTATTTTAACATAGTACTAATGGAAAAAAATTTTGCGGATTTTTCCCAGACCCCCCTGGTGACGGTTTTGTCCAGCTTGCTCCAGAATGACCCATATACTAAATTTTGGTACCATCTAAAGATCTTATTAAAACACGATAGGGGAGTAAAATCGTCTCGTGCCATGTCTCCCAAGAGTAATGAATGTTGAGAAACATTTATCAAAGTACAAAAGGACAGCACAAATAACTATGTGTGGATAAGAGCACTACATCGAACCACGCGGGAAGCTAATGGTTACTGTAATTTGCAGTCATTTGCAGTGCTTCTGCATATACTGAGATTTTTTTAATATTTACTGTCTTTTCTAACGTTCGGGAACATGGCAGATCAAATAGTGCCTTGGAAATTCTATACATGACTTTGTACAGTTAAATCTTCTCAAAAGTGTTAACAAAGGTAGTAATATCTGTACGAGTTGAATACGTCGGTGTCTTTGCATAGTGCTAAGCCTATTTTGCGGCAGGATCGTAATTGCACAGAATATAGGGACGCCCACTCTTTTCTACATTCACGTTATTAAAAGATATGTTAGGTACACGTCTAACCGAACTTTCAATCGTCAAACGCGTGGACAGGAAAGTCGTTGTCAATGGCTGGGAAACTACAGAAAAATCTTCATCGAAATTGGTTCGCCCATCTCCGATACTAGTGCCACCAATGATTATGATTCATAATGGCTTCCATTTATAATTAGGTTCTCTACCGCGACTGATATTTTTTCTAATTCTTCAGCTGAAAAAGGTCTTATACATTCAACAAGCATCATTGATTGGAAGGGATCGACATATATTTCAACCTTACGTATTTCTCAGCTGTACAAAGTTCGTTTCACTTTTCCTAAACGAGTTGCATCACATTCATATAAAATTTGACCATTTTACATTCACAAAAATAGATTAGTTATAGGCCGATATTTTTCATATAGAGCTAACTGTGCAAGAATTTTGTAGGTGGGAAGTAACATTATTGTGTACATATCTATTTACTGTAAGACAAACAAGGAATGACTATGAATACAGACTGTACAAGAGACTAACAAACATTAAAGAATTTGTAATGATACATACATACAGTTGTGAATATTCGGTGACCACGAAGATCCTCCCGTAATCTTGCCAAAAGTCGACAACCATAGTGAGCTGAATAGATTGTTATCTTAGGTACATGAAAAACGACCACTCAACGCTGATAATGATAGTTATCTGAGTCATGAAGTAACTATTTAAGGTCCAACTTTGTAAAAATATAACTATCTCAGACGATTTGACCATGATTGAATGAAGGGCAGGATTTTTCCATGCTTGTCTACTGATTTAGAGCTTTCACTGGTTTCAGGTCAATGAGTTTCGATGATTCCAACACAAGAACATCATTCGTCTCATCTTCATCGTCATTATCGTCATCTTTGGGTAGCGAGAATTTTCCATAAGGATCTTGGAGTTGTTCAAGACCCTCTGTAACATGGTTGGTTTGATATGATCTATTTTGGATGTGATTAAAACTTGGGAAGAAGACGGTACTCACCAATGATTTTTAGTGTATACTTAGATTCATCACGATTGTATCCCAACACTTGAGCCAAAATGAAGTCTGATAATTGAGGGGTGTAATCTTCTCCAATCCGGAATACCTTCATTCATGAAAATCACAAATAATGAGATCTTGGATTGATTTGGATTTACAGTAAGGAATAGGAATTGAATATGAAAGGACTAAAGTTTGAAACTTTACCTTGAAAGTTATTGTACTGTTGAGTATATCACTCAACTTTGATTCAGAATTTTCATGATGCTTAGTAGGATTGGAAGCAGATTTATTTGAAGTTGCACTGGAGTTCGGTTGATTTGTATCATTATTAGACTCTGTGCTCATTCTTGACTCATCTATCACCTCTGGTTTGAAGTCCTTCATAACTCTCTTATGAGTAAAGGTTAATGGCGTTGAACTTTTTCTCAAGCTAAGAAGTGCATTTAGATCTTTAGCTATGTCTGGCCTGAATCCACCTCTGCCATTCTGTTGTATCTCATTATTTTCAGGCAGGACATCTCCATCCATCATTTTATCTCCATCTTCAACACCTTTGAATCTGATATGTTTGCCAGAGGGAATTAGTATGGAGTCAATTATTTTTGGTTTTTTCAGTGATGGTTCAATGGGGGATGCATCACATTCAGCTGTGGTGCTCATTTGCTTCTTGCGCTTAGGTCTTTTTCTTATGCGCTTTTTTTTGCTGGTCAGGATATCTTCAGTAACACTGGTATCTTCTGTGAAATTATCATCGGTTGTTTTGAGGTCCTCATCATTTGTAGCAGTCTCATGTAGGGCTGTGCGATAAAATGTTTCACTCATAGATACCGTATCTGCAATCAGAATAGATTGATGACAGAACTGATTTATTTGATGCTCAACAATTCAATCATTCACTTCTATGTACCTGATGTAGTTTCTAAGGTATTGTGGATAGAAGACTTCTCTGAAGGGTAGGATATCTCTGAATCTCCAATATTGTTGATTTTACTATAGTTGATAGGTTCTTTAAAACCATTCTGTAGAGTATTGTGTGTACTATTTTGTGTTGATGATTCGCCATTTTGGGCACTTTTGACAAAACCTGTGCCTGGGACTATTCTAAATTATTGTAATAGAAGAAACTAATAAGTATACATGGCCTCTTGTGATGGTAAATTCCATCATTGAAAAGAACGTTGTGTACTCACAAGACGGTATCATTGTTCTCTAATATTCTGACGTCTTCATCAAAGGGTAGAAAACAATGGGTTTCCTCGAATTTTGAGAGAAGGTGGAAGGGCTTTTCAAGATCGAAAAGCTTCTGTATATGATCAGCTAATTCGTGCACATATAAAATTCTTGAGCTGTCAACAAATACCCAACTAAACCGTCTGGCGTCAAAATAGATTTTCGAGAAATCAATCTTAACTCGAAAATCCCGTCTCATATTGAATTCTTCTCATGTAAATACTTTTGCGACAGTTATTGCGACTGTGCAAGTTCGGACCGGCACCACATGAATTGACATGCGATGAATGAATGAACCGGCCAATTTTTCATCACCTAACATCACCTCGCGGTTCTCGTCGCCCGTCACATGTTCATGCCGTGGATGGAATTTCGTGATTGGTGACGGTAGGTAGTATAGACTCCTGCAGCAGATATTGAGTCGTCCAAAATTTGAGCAATTTTATGGGGACCCCAATTTGATCCGAGCTTTTTTAGCCCCTCGGCAAATTTGTAATTTTGGAGGAAACGATACGGAGGCACCTGCGAGATTCTTATAGAGTTGCCGAAAATTCAGAGTACGTTTGGACTGCTGACAATGAGAAAATAATTCCATCCAACCCAATCGCCAAAATATTTTTGGATTAAAATTTCACCAGCTTATAATGGAAAACTATTCACGCCAGAATTATGTAAAAAACGTATTTGCAGCTCGTACCGTCACAGTTTATTGTTTCTTTATGTATAAGTATTTGTACACGTTAATATAGTGTTTATGAGAATCGCCCAATTATCATATTATCCGGATCTTGGGGACCCTCTCCACTCATCACGGCTTAGAGAATTTTTTACCTTTTGATATATTCTATCACATTTATCGCGAAGACGCCGAATACAGAATTGAGACAAAGGTGAACCAGATCGTTCCCATGCATTCAATTTTTGCTTTCGTTCCAATAGAATTCTACATTCACGAATCTTGAAGGGTTAGTTCTAATAAGAGGGTTCTTGTATGCGCCACCAAAATAAGTTTTTGGGGGTTCTTGGAACGTTCGTAAGGCGCTTTAGGAGTTTCTGGAAACATTCGTAAGGCGTTTTTATTAAGCCGTTCGCAAAGAATTCTGATGGGATTCTTATATAATACACTCGTTGGGGCTAGCAGGGATCGATCGAAAATATGAGAATAGCAGCCTTTATCCAGCATCATAAAAAATAATTCAGTGCGAAAACGCGAGCGGAAGGGTATTGGAGACTCTAAGTAGTATTTGCGAGTTCTCCCATAAGAAACACACGGACCAACATGGCTTGCCAGCAGATTCTAAGGATATTGACTTCTAATAGTTTTTGTTTGATTTTCGGGAGTCATTTTTAAGGAAATGCATATACAGAAGGTAAGTGTACCCAGCTTGCCCCAATCCCAAGTGATTTCTGCAATTTCCAGATAGTTTGAAGTGAGGTTTTCCTTTAAACGTGTTCGCGTGTACCCGAGATTTCGTATTCAGTAAAGCCGGTGCCAAATATTATGAAATCGACCAAATCTTGATGCATTTCAGAGTTTTTATGCCTCGTTTCAAGAAATTAAAGATCCTTTCTTGAACCTTGAAAAACTCGGATCTGGAGCTATTTGATGAATACGGAGATCAGTCGTAAAACGCTAACCTACCTTTATCTTTCTTTTCTGACTTTGCTGTTGCTTCTCATGGATTCATAAGGGAGTGCAAGACAGTGTTTTGCAGTCTTTTTCTAATTGACAGCAGCGATGCCGCAGTGGTTTTACGATGGTGGCATGCAAACTTGCAATAAGCAGAGGTACGTGGGTTCGATCCCCCGGGTGAGGCAAGTTTACCGGTGGTTGATGAGGTTTTTTCGGTTGAAGCGTGAAAATCTATTCGTTGGATTTCTCCAAATAAGTAAAAACCATCCCAAATTCTTATTCCATTGAATAAAGTGATTAAAGAATTCCTCATGAACGTTTCAAGAAACCCTCAAGAACCCCGTCCGAGCACTTTTTGAACGTCCCAAGAATCTCTTAAGAACCTTTTCCGAGCCTTCCAAGAATTCCACAAGAACTCATTTCGGCGGTGCATACAAGAACCCTTTTAGAACTCTTCAAGAACCAGTTGTAGGATACTTTTAGATTCTTAACACGTTCGCTGCGACGGGTCCCACCGGTGGCACCCGCGATTTTTCAATCTTTGAAGACTCTGACTTGCTCGGAAAATTTTCTCAAAGGAATCTATCGTGGTGGTTTACTTCATTGGTGGTGTGAATAATGAGCCAAAAAAGAGTTTAGCTTCACATGGGCGTTCGTAGCGACTCGCGCTGGTTCATTTCATGGCCGGAATAAGGTTATGAAAAAACAGCGTCGTAGCGACCGTGTCAAAGTATTCTTCAAGAATTCAATATGGATGTTATCGGGTGTGTGATAAGGCACGCACAAAAACTCAACTCTGAGCGGCGGAATACTAGTGCGGGCGCTCGGGGCGAGGCTAAGTAAGAAACTCGTGTTCCAGAGGGTTTGAAGGTGTGTTCTTACGTATTTTGAGGCGCTGACTCGAATGCACGAGGTCATCAGGCCGAAAAACTTGACGTTTTTTTCTAATTAACAATTTTTAATGTAAAACTATGGTTTTTTGCAAAAAAATCATGATTTTGCACTGAAAATTGTCAATAATGGAAGAATGCCGAGGTTTTCGGGATGGCTACTCCGTGCATTCGGTTCAGCGCCTCAAAATACAGAAGAATACACCTTCAAACCCTCTGGAATACGAGTTTTTCACTCAGATCCCCCACCTCCCACCGTCCGGATCTTTGAGTGCGCGCTCTTTGCATCTTCCTCCTTTTTTCCTCAAGTTTCCCTCCAAGAAATGGGGTGCATCTTATCCATAGAGGCGTTTTATACACAGCTAAATATCCCGATAGGCGAGGTCTGGCTGTGTTGCGGCACTGAGATCGTTCTTTGCCGTATGTATTAAAGGAAAAATATTCCCTTGAAAAAAATAGCCTGCCTTGTAAGAGACGTGCCGTCAAATAGGATAATTTTGGTACGATTACGGTACTTTCTATTTTGTTTTCGCTATAAATGAAGGGACAGTAAAGTTCAATTTGACGTCTCTTTCCGGAGCTATCAATAGTTTAAGACTTAAACCAAAGTTGTAGGCCCGACCGGATATTTTTGGTACACTTACAAAATATTTCAATTTTATCCACCATCATGCGAGTGCATCTATAGGTTTATTCGATTATGGCTGGTCAGACTGGTCAGACCAGGCGTGATCATCGGATCTCTCTTTCTAACCTCATGAGAACGAGAAAGAGGTCCGATGGTGAGACCAGTCTGACCGGCATAATCAAGTAAACCTTATTTCAATCATTCAAAAGTCTTGTTCTTAGTTGTTTAGAACAATTTATAACCTCACCGTCATTAGATTGAAGACGAGTAAACAAAAGATACCATACAGATTAAACCAAGACCTCTCCTCGCGCACACCGTCATGCTTCTTGCTCAGAAAGTGGTAACTATGGTACACTTTCCTATGGTTTTTTTATTGTTTTATTTTTTTCCATTCTTCAAAATTCCAAATGCTGTAAGTACCCTGTTGTAATGATACGGTGATATGTCGTCGAAGTGTAGAATCATTAACACGTTCACTGCAATCGTAAGATTGCAATTCCAAATGAGATTGCAAAGGAGTACAAATATGCATTTCAGCACTTGCGGAAGTCAAGCCGTTTGGGATATCATCAGTTCAGCATTTATTCACCGCATGAATTTTAGTGGGTCTCACGTTGTGGCCCAAGATTTTTTGTTTAACGTGGGATCAGGGCTTTTAACGAAATCCATATTCAATTCCGTTGAATTTCGTTGAAGTCTATCCAATGACCAATTTCATAACAAAATCCCACTCA
Source organism: Eretmocerus hayati (assembly GCA_029851415.1). Lineage (NCBI taxonomy): Eukaryota > Metazoa > Arthropoda > Insecta > Hymenoptera > Aphelinidae > Eretmocerus > Eretmocerus hayati. Next base: position 190,125,595 of record CM056742.1, on the reverse strand, counting down.
AAGAATCATAATCGTCATAATATGATGATTATGATTTTAAGAGTGGGATTTCATCACGAAAAGAGTAATCAAATAGGACTCAACGAAATTCAACAAAATTCAAAACGGATTTCGTTAAAAACCCTGCGTGGGATATATTCGTAAGGATGATCAGCAAGTATCGACCGAATTGTACAAATCAGTGTTATCAGACTTCAGAAAGATCTGCGCTCTATATATCTGCTCTAGGCTTCGATAATTGATAATTATTGTTAATATAACAATTAACAGTTATTGTAACTATTGTTTTGGCGTGCTTCAACCCCTATCCATTGCATGAGCTAATCTTGGGTTGCGGTTCTTGACGTAGGTACTTTGCAAATCTCTACACAGCGTGTGCAATCAGAGGTTCAAAAACCGAACAGTCTCTGCGGGGTTTAATTCAGAGAATTATACAATGCACGATGGTACAGATAAAACGGAAAGGAGGCTGCGCTTGGAGGAACCTACGTTTTTCGATTTGGCATAAACATTTTCCTCGCGTGAATTGAAAATTACTTAAGCTAGATCGATTCGATAATTTCCAACGTAATTTCAGTTCCCAATCAGATTGTAGGTCTTGATCAAAGCTTTAAGCTTTAAAATGAGTTGAGATACGTTGAAAACCGTCGAATTCAAAATGAGTAATCTGCTATCTATAAATATATATACAGTACCGTGCAAAAATTCCTGAACGGGGGTTTGAAATCCTCTCTTGCAAAAACGTCGGTTACTCGAGCCCAGATTAACGTAGAGGAATTTTGAAAAGAGCATCTTAAAGATGAGAAAAAATTCTAACTTTTTATGGTTTGCGATTTTTCCTCTCAGCCCTTTTTGGTACCTCAAATAGCTTATGTAATTTCAAGGATTTCGAGAAAAAAACCGTTTTTACTATATCGGCTGTAATTTGGACGCGGATAGAGATAGAACAATTTTGCAAAAAGCATCTTGAAGAGCGGAAAAAATGCCATTTGCAATGATTTCTCGATTATTTTTTACGTCGTGTGAATAACAGTGTGAGAGCTCTCAAAGTAGCCAAAACCGTATTTTTTCGCCATTTTTACACGTATTTCATTGAAAATCCGAGAATCTGGCTACTTTAAGAGCTCTCACACTCTTATTCACACGACGTGAAAAATAATCGAAAAATTGTTGCAAATGGCATTTTCTCCGCTCTTCAAGATGCCTTTTGCCAAACTGTTCTATCTTTATCCGCGTCCAAATTACAGCCGATAGAGTAAAAACGGTTTTTTCTCGAAATCCTTGAAATTACATCAGCTATTTGAGGTACCAAAAAGGGCTGAAAGAAAAATCGAAGACCATAATTAGTTAGCATTTTTTCTCATCTTTAAGATGCTTTTCTCAAAATTCCTTTACGTTGATCTGGGCTCGAGCAATCGACGTTTTTGCAAGAGAGGATTTCATACCCCCGTTCAGGAATTTTTGCACGGTACTGTATATGTTACAGTAAATGTCCGAAATCCGTCAATCCTAGGATTGTCTAGTTATTCCTGACATTGACTAGTGGGACCAGTCAATCCTAAGTTTTACTAGTAAATCTTAGAATTGACTGAAATAGCCAGTCAATGTTGATTCGTAAAGATGAATTTCGGACGTTTACTAAACAATCTTAGGATTGACTGACTGACCCCCGTAAATGTCCGAAATATATAATGAGCAGAGAAATAAAAATATAGATGAGCAAAATTTATTCATGCAAAATGATATTTAGCGTAAATGTATCACAGCTGCACATAGTCTTAGATCTTACGTTCATACTAAACGGAGGTCACTTCTTCGTCACATTGATAATGTCATTCTAGTCTTACGAATTTTTCACCGACAAATAATATAGCACGTTGTATGATCAGAGTGAAGTTGAATCTTTCCAAAAATTAAACAATATGAAAGCTACTTATTACAACAGCTCTGGCTATTATGGGATCCTGATTTGCACAGTATTTTTTTCACTTCACAAGAACATCTTTTTGAAGAACATTTAGCTTTACAATTGCATTCCGTCATCCCCTGGCCACCTGTAATCGAAATTTTTGAAGCTGCTGCTCGTAAGCACACAGTTTGCGCCTGGTCAATTTCGTTGTGATCGAGGAATTTCTCTTTGCAACCAACAAACTGGCTCCTCGTTAAACCAGCTTTTGTTCCAATTCTGTAGAAGTCCTCATCCACGATGTTGATGATCATTCCTCAGGAGATGTACCTCAGGAGCTTGTTTTTCGGCGCGAAGTTTTCGAAAGATCAAGTTAACGTGCGAAGTATATTTTTCGTGACCAATCACGTTTCGGATATTTACGGAGGCTTGCTAGTCAATCCTAAGGTTGACTAGTGAATGTCCGAAATGCTGCCATTCCAACAACATTGACTAGACCTCCCAGTCAATGCTGGACATTTACTAGTCAACCTTAGGATTGACTGGCCCCACCAGTCAATCCTAGGATTTCTAGTAAATCTCTAAACTAGTAAATCTCCGGCATTGACTGATTTCGGACATTTACCGGTCAAAAGTTTAAGCTTACCCAAAAATTTTTTTTTCAATTTTGTGAGTTCAATTACTCGCCTCTATTTGACCGTAGAGGACTGTTCCGGAGCTCATTTTGAAGTTTTTTTACGTACTTCAAGATGGCATCATTCATCTTCATCCGCACGGATCAGGATTTTTCCCATTTGAGCTTGGAAAAGTGTCAATTTCAACGATTTTTGAGAGAATCTTTTGGCTCGTGCCAATTTGAGCCACATGAATGTTTCAATATGGGAGATGTGGGATACAAAAGTACAATTCTAGAGCTTCAAATTTCGTTTTTGAACGTCCCTCTACGCCACTTTCAGTCCGAGCTATGGCACTTTCTCTGAGGGAAGATTTTTCGCGAAAACTAGCACCTGTATTAAAAAATGACGAGAAAATTCACTTTTTGGGGCATACTTCAAAGGTTTCTCGTTTCCTCAATCAAGATATAGCTAAAAGATGACAGAAATGATGATTATACTTCATAAAAATGCGTCTTTGTATCTCTCTCGAATTGGAGTGCTAGTTTTTCCGAAAAATCTTCCCTCAGAGAAAGTGTCATAGCTCGGACTGGAAGTGGCGTAGAGGGGCGTTAAAAAACGGATTTTGAAGCTCTAGACTGGTACTTTCATATCCCACAACTCCCATATTGAAACATTCATGTGGCTCAAATTGGCACGAGCCAAAAGATTCTCTCAAAAATCATTGAAATTGACACTTTTCCAAGCTCAAATTGGAAAGATCTCGATCCGTACGGATGAAAATGAATAATGCCATCTTTAAGTGCGTGAAAAAAGCTTCGAAATGAGCTCCGGAAGAGTTCCCTACGGTCAAATAAAGCCGAGTAGTTCAACTCACAAAATTGAAAAAAAAATTTTTGAGTGAGCTTAAACTTTCGACCGGTAGTGTATATAGCAATATATTGCTTGTTCTCGTGTGATTAGTGTATAATTGTGTTAAAAATGGGAATCGTGCAAAACTGATCGAAATCAAGTTCGATACCAAAACTACTGTGTATCCCTACTCATTCTAACATCAATGATGAAAAATAACCACGGCATAAACCATCCGATATATCTCCGCTGTCTGGTGAGCTGCAATTCAATAATAAAAAAAGGTCAGAAAAAATGGATTTTTTACGATACGCTTTTATTCACAGCTCTAATATTTTTCTCAACTACTAAAAAGCATAAAATAATCTGAAATTCCATCAGTCAGCCCAGTTCATTTTGAGAAAAATCTTATGACATGCCGTTGCCTACACCTGTTATCTCAGAAAATAATTGTTGAATTCGGTGTTCATCTATCTCTCGGGGATCCCTCTCAACCCATCATGATGAATCTCGGAGAACATTCACTGTACCATAATTACAGATGATAAAAGCGTGGCGTGCTGAACTTCCGGGCAAGAAGTGCATGATCTATGGACATTTTCTCATTAGCAATCGAGAATCTGGATCATGGGAAAATAGCACTCCACGCTTTTATCATCTGTAATTATGGTACAGTGAATGTTCTCCGAGATTCATCATGATGGGTTGAGAGGGATCCCCGAGAGATAGATGAACACCGAATTCAACAATTATTTTCTGAGATAACAGGTGTAGGCAACGGCATGTCATAAGATTTTTCTCAAAATGAACTGGGCTGACTGATGGAATTTCAGATTATTTTATGCTTTTTAGTAGTTGAGAAAAATATTAGAGCTGTGAATAAAAGCGTATCGTAAAAAATCCATTTTTTCTAACCTTTTTTTATTTTATATTTTTTAGTCGGATGGTTATGCGTAAAGCATATCCGTGTCACTAAAAAAATATGAAACTGTAATAACCGTAGTCATCTCATCTCGAGAGCCTGTGTGTGCGCGCGCCGCCAGCTGCCAGCAAAAATGCATCGAAAATGACGTATGGATTACCAACCCCTGCAGTAGAGTTTGGTTCGGTTGTTTAGCCAACCCTGGGCCGCTTTCGGTCTTTTGCTGCACGGAGTGGAAACGCGCGGCTGATGCATGTTAGGTTAGGGTGCACGAGAAAGGCGGAGAGAGAGAGAGAGAGAGAGAGAGAGAGAGAGAGTCAAAAAAAAGAGATGGAGCTTACGGGCGCGAAAATTTCAGAGAGCAAATCTAACCTAAAAGCTCATACGCGCGCTGACTAGCTCGGTACCGGAACCGCGTGTATGAATAGGCTTTCTCTCTCTTGCTCTTACGGCGAGAGACGTGCCTGCTGACTAGTTGAGTACCGGATGCCCGTGCATGAAACAATATGGCCAAAGTGAAGTAGAATAAAAGCGTATAAAAAGTAGGCCTCGTCGGTGGAGCCGACCGTATACAGGAGCGGAAATGTAAGATCCAACGGTGGGGCCCGTTGCAGTGATTTTCATAGTGGGTTAACCCATAGTTGATTTTGGAACAGTTCTTACCTGGTACACCCATTGGACCATTCGCGTATCGCTTCTAAATTAGCGTTTTTGCAAAAACTGTTTATGTGTGTGTCGACTGGGGAGAACAGGTTTTAGAGCATAATAGACGTATTTACTTTGCCAAGCGCAGTTGTCAAAGTCATTGTTCAGGGTTGTACCCAACTTGCACCCATCAGTGTACCAAAATTACCCAACTCAACGGTATGCTAGAAGGTACTTCTTCGCATTAAGCCGAATAAACGCTAATTTTCTGTCCGCAACCGGGACTAAAATTTGCGCTTTAGTCGCCGTATGCTAGAAATTCCTTTTGGACCAATTTTCGAGATTTGAACGTTTACATCTCATACAGCTCTTTCAAATTTTCGAGTGAGCAGCCGTCCAGAAGTTTGTATCCAACGATGCAGAATTCAAAACTAGGACGACTCTAAGAGCAATGGAATCAACTCGATTACTTAAAGTTGTAATCATCACGAAAGATTGTGGTTAATAACGTCTTGTTGACTGAGAATTTCGTATACTTATTTGCGAGATCATATGCCACCGCCTCCTGTGAAATTCTCCGATTTGTGAAGGGAACTTTCCAACGGGAATATTTTGTGACTCAGTTTTCTAATAAGAGTCGATGCAATATACACGAAAGTGAGCACGTTTCACCATGTGAATTTGGCTGGTTAGTTTCAAAGAATGCAAAAATACAAAGAATTTCACGGTAGATTGCGTTTAATAAAACGCTCCGAGTTCTGACGGCGCGTGTTTTGGAGCTTTTTCCGCACCTCCAAGCGTCGCCCGTCGATATTGCGCATTTGCTCCTTGTCTCTTGCTTTTTGCCATGGCGTGCAGCATTGAATTCAGCATTCAGCTGATCAGGGAGCTACTGCTCTTGCCAGTATTTTTAGCTTTGCGAGCGCATCAGTGCCAAAATCCTGGTTCCGTTATTCAGTATCTGACAAAGGATATTCGGAGGAATCGGAGGCAAGTATTTTCCCTCTGATGTGCCTTCTACGTGGATCAGCTCTTGACGTAAGACTTTCAGACTTTTGTCTGATTTCGCTCATATGCCCTCTGTTTCCGACGAGAATGATTGAATTTGCCAAAAAATATACTATTCATTAGATAGAGTTGTTGAGAGTAAGAATATAACAAAATTATCGGCTTGTCTCGCGTTTCTTTGTTTTTCTCTAGATGTAGGCTCAGTCTGAGAGACCACACATGGTTGATAAATCGGGGAAACTTTTAGCTAAGTTGAACTTACCCTTTCCGGTTCGGAGGTACTTTATTCACAACATTTTTAATCTCATTTTGCCCGATCATTTCGGTTCATAAGTCTCAAAGATCATTAACGGATGAGTGCATTAAAAGTCTGCGATTGTTCCATCACAAGTCTTATCAAATGGACGTTTCGATACAAGGGCGTCAAATTAAAAGTATGAATGTCCGTGTAATTGGACACTACTCTCGAACACCTATTATAAAAATTTGAGAATTACCGTGTCGGTGCTACTATGACGCACACATTAGTCCCATATACTGATTAGTTTACTATAACGAGCTGTGTACAATCAGATATACATTTGTAAGATTTGAAATATGTTTTCTTAAAGAACAACAAATGCGGGATAACAACCAGTAAATCTTTTGTTTGCAACTTTGTGCGCGAAGTTATAAGAAAATGTAACTTTCCTTCATTATTAACATTACGTAAAGTAATGCGGGAATGACTTCTCGCACAGATTTACATTTACGCACGGGTAGAAAGTGCGTGAATTATAATAATTAAGGAGCCAGGCAAAATTTGTCCGTCCACATACTGCGTATCGGGTCGCCTATGCGGAAGGGGTGAAGTGTGATGGGTGGTTGGATGGGTCATCGTTGGATCATGGGTGGGTGGGTTGGTGGATGGATGGAGTGGAAATCATTAAAGTTCAAGTGATACGTTCCACTAAGTTCCAGTGAAAATTTCACTAAAAAAAATCAGTGAAAATTTCACTAAAGAATCAGTGAAAATTTCACTAAAGAATCAGTGAAAATTTCACTAAAGAATCAGTGAAAATTTCACTAAAAAATCAGCAAAAATTTCACTAAAATTCCAGTGGAAGTTCACTAAAAAAACAGTCAAAATTTCACTAAAATTTCAGTGAAAATTTCACTAAAAATCAGTGAAAATTTCACTGAAATTTCAGTGAAAATTCACTCAAAAATCAGTGAAAATTTCACTAAAGAATCAGTGAAAATTTCACTAAAAAATCAGTGGAAATTTCACTAAAAAATTTGTGGAAATTTCACTAAAAAATCAGTGGAAATTTCACTAAAAATCCAGTCAAAATTTCACTAAAAAATCAGTGAGAATTTCACTAAAAATTCAGTAAAAATTTCACTAAAAAATCTGTGAAAATTTCACTTAAGAATCAGTGAAAATTTCACTACAATTTTACTAGAATTTCAGTGAAAATCACCTCATCTTCAAAAAAATTTCCACTGGAATTGCAGTAAAAATCGCTAGAGTTTCAGTGAAACTTTCATTGAAATTCTAGTGAAAATCGCTCAAGGTTCCACTGTCTATTAGATTCGAATAATTGTTTATTTCAGTATAATTGCATCATTGGATGTAAATAACTATTTCGAAATTAGTGTATTGACTGACTCAAACGAGATGGGCAATAAGGGTATACATGTTATTCATTGCTGGAGAGAGAAATATCCTTCGTGATTAGTTTTCTATCTAGGTACAAATCACAAGTGGGATAAGAGTCATAAGGCAAATAATCGTAGATTTCGCAACATCCTTCCAACAAATTAAATTAATTAAGCGCCTGTCCGATTTTATCCGTCCGGATGCCTCGTATCGTGGTGACATCGTTGGTGCTGTTGGTGGATTAGTGGGTCCGGTGGGTCGGTGGGGTCCGGTGGGTCGGCGGGGTCGGTGGGTCCGTGTTTGTGAGCTGACTTATCCGTACGGATTGGGCAGTTGATTTGATGGTCCGATCAGTTGTCCTAAGATCCAATCAGTCAAAACATTCCTTTTGGATCGATGGGCTGTGGCTGGGGTCGAGGCTGGTGCAGGGACTGGGGCTGTGACTAAGGCAAGAGCTTAGGTTTTCGCTGGGGCCGAGGCTGAGGATAAGGCTGGGCCTGTGGCTAGGGATGAGGCAAGGCCTGTGGCTTGGGGCGAGGCTGGGCTAAGGCTGGGGCTGGAGCCGGGCCGAAGCTGAGGATGGACTGAGGCTGAGGTTGTGACTGGGACTGAGGCTGGAGCTGTGGCTAGAACTGGGGCTGGGGCTGTGGATAGGTCGTGGCTGAAGCTGTGGCTCGGGCTGGAGCTGGGGCTGAGGCTGAGGCTAAGGCTAGGGCTGGAGCCGGGCCGAAGCTGAGGATGGACTGAGGCTGAGGTTGTGACTGGGACTGAGGCTGGAATTGGGGCTGGGACTGTGGATAGGGCGTGGCTGAAGCTGTGGCTCGGGCTGGAGCTGGGGCTGAGGCCGAAGCTAAGGCTTAGGCTGAGGCTGGAGCTAAGGCTGAGCTGGGGCTGGAGCTGGGTCTTGGTCTGAGGTTGGTGCTGAGGCTGAGACTGGGGCTGTGGCTGAGGCTGGGGCTGGGACTGGGGTTAGGGCCGTGGATGGGGCGTGAAATTATTTTTTCAGAATCCACTGTATTATGAAATCTCAACGTTACATTGTTGAACTACAGAAGCATTTCAGGGGTCCATACCATATCAGAGACACTTCCAAGCCGGACGAGCGTTAGCGAGGTAGGCAAAAACGCTAGTAGTATATTATGTGATGAGTGCGCAGCACGAGTCGCAAACGACATTTTCTAGCTGTGCTACGTCAGAAGCGCGACTTTAGACGAGAGACGAGTTCTCGCGTAGCGAGGACGAGTCGAAAATCGCGCTTTCGACGTAGACAGCTAGAAATTAACTTCTCGCTCTGATGAGTTTTCATTTACGCACAGTTCCAAAATATTCCACATCATTCCTCTGAATACGATCTCCCTCCGAAACTTCGTCTTCGAAATGATGGACGGTTGTGCATTTAATCACAACTTCGCGCGCAGTTGCAAAAAATAGTATACGCAACACGTGCAAGAAGTTTCCCCAGTTAAGAGGATGTCGGATACCGACATTGTCGAGTTTTCGGATTCCTCGATGAATTTTCGAGGTATCGGGATTTTACTAAGTAATACCGATTCTGTATGGCTCACAGAATCGGCGTTACTTTTTAGTTTTTTGATATCTCAAAAATTCATCGAGAAATCCGAAAACTCGATCATGTCGGTAACTGTACAATATTGATAGGACTCCGACGTCCCCTTAAGACGATGCGTTCCCGCAATGTACCCCAGAAGGTTTCCATGGGGACCAGGGAACCGTTCGCGAAGAGATTGTACACCGAAGGGGCACCGGTATGGCTACTTACGAATGTCCGCAGGCGAAACCGTTTCCCACAAGTTGTCTCATGATCGCCGAAACGTTTCCGTGGCTTCATAATAGTGTTTTAATGGTTTCTTATTTGTTGCTCAAGCAACCACGAACTTGAGAATTTTTTCGTTAAATAAATGAATAAATTAGTTTTTTTGGACGGAAGATGGAACGGTAAATCTATCGGACGAGAATCAACAAAGGGAAAATAGCTGAAAATTATTTGATTAACAATTGTTATGGGGAAACGTATGAAACGTTCCGGCGATCACGAGACAACCTGTGAGGAACGGTTTCACTTGCGGACATTCGTAAGTAGCCACAACGGCGGCCTTACGGTCCATAGTCCTTGGCTGTAGCGGCTAGCTTGCCGCTATACTTGAAAATTGAGCTGAATTGATTGAGTTCGAGTTCGCAGATCAATCAAGAGATTGATCAAACAGAATCGCGAGTTTTGTATTGAAACGAGTTATTAGAGTTGAAATAACTTAGAAAATTCGAGTAAACTTCAAACACCGAGTTTATTTCTTTTTGTTACAACGGTCCACAAAATACGTGCGGTTCGCACAAGGACCAATTCTGGACTGCCGTTCGGCGCTGTGGCTCTTCTTGTTGCCCTCTCCAGTTCTGCTACGGTCAAGTAGGGGTATTACGCATATGGGTTTTGAGAGCCCACAGAAGGCTCGAAATAAATTTATGCGAACCAAATTACAATTCTGACCGAAGTCTCTTACGTGAGCAATATAAGAGTTATAAGGTCAGAGTGATTTTATGTAAAATAGATTGTGTAGTCAAATAATGAGCAGAACATGCATTACTTAATTTCATGAAAATGAGCCTTCGCTACAGCTCCCCTCTTATGCGAAAAAGGTTTTTCCCTTTGAAAAAGACTTTTCGACGAAAATTTAAATTGGTTTCACAATGAGAATTGTTTTTCTTTTTTTGAAAACTACAACAACATAGATTACCACGTTTCAAATTCGATCAGAATAGTAGCGAAGTGTATTTTTATGGATTAGAACTAATGTTTTGTATATTTGGACGGCTCCCGACCAGAGCGGTATAAGTCCATTTCGGTGAAAATTGAGTCTTTGGCGGGAAACGATAGAGAATAGATGCGAAAACATGTATGTGCAACTCCGGGAGTAAAGATGCGTTCTGACGCATCACAAGCGACATAACCGTTTTTGGTGGAGAAAAAGTTTCGACTTATTTTGGGGACCAGAACGGTATAAGTCCAACCTCGAGCACGAAAACATCACTCTCGCGCCTCGTATCCTCCATTTTAGTGCTCCTGTGGGCTACGTGAAGTAGTAGCAGCCTCCAGAAACTGGAACTTAGGGGCCCTATGTTGTGGAGGTGGTTGCATCGAGTCGGTGAGGTGTTAGCAACTCGAACTTCATCGCTCCCTTCTTCACGCTCTTCCATACGTAAAAGCCTCGATCAGGACTTTGCGGGTGTCCGCAAGCATATTGCGACCTTGTGGGGACTCTAAATTGAACTTTTGGCATCTTACATCGTCAGTAACGAGACCGGATTTACAAGGTCGGTCAAAGAAATTGAGTCGATAGAGCAATCGACCTTGAACTAGCTGTATGGTTCTTATTTTTCATCATTTCTTCAGAGATAGGATCTTTTCAAAGGACCGAGTAACTGCATCCGAGATAAAGACAAGCTCAATAATCTATATATAAAAGCAATGTGAATGATGGATAATACCTCTATTCATCGCCGAATAGACATGTCTTATTCACAATCATTCCGGGGAATCATTTTGGATATCATCAACTTGCACTGTCAATATCCGTAATTACCCAACTGTCAGTTTGATTATTCTGCTACTTACAAATAATTCTCATAGAGGTAGATACTGAGTGTAAAAATACTAGACTTCTCGAATTAAGCTACCTCCAACTAATTTGAACCACATTATTATATATTTTTCATCACCGTCAGAGCTTCTAGATTGCTTAGTTAATAAAATTCTGATCACTTATTCGAATTCTACGTTGGAATTGAAGTATTTCAATCGTGAGTTCTCGAATCTATGCTCTCCGAATTTGAATTTATTAGCAGACATTCCAGAAGAAATTCCGTACTTTACTACTTCCTAAACACTATAGCGTGTAAACCAGGCTGATTGAATGGATACGTGTCGACTGAAACCTTCGAATACGTACCGGTGGGCTGCAATCTCAAAAATATAATCGAGTCGTGGTACTCCAAATGGAACCTGTTTGGTAAGATCCATCGATGTAAACCGATTACGTTTCATGAACACTAGCAAATATCTTCAACAATACCTAGACATAGAAGCTCCCAGTTGACAATTTCAGAGATAAACATGGACTTATACCGTTCTGGTCCGGAAAAAAGTCGAGAAAATTTGGGGACCAAAACGGTATAAGTCTACGGTGCAAAACAATGCGTAAAAAGTGTAAACAATTGAAAATTATTACGCCCCTTGCAAAAAAAGTCGTAAAAACACACTCATCATACGATGAATGAAGCATGATTACTGCAAATGACAATCCGAATTTTCTATCGCCAGAAAACTTTAAAGCTTATTTGCCAGAAATGCCAAAAATGGACTTATACCGTTCTGGTCGGGAGCCGTCTATTTGTAGATTCGGTTTTTGTCTTACGAATAAGGCATCGAAAATTTTTTTTTACAGAATTTCTCAATCTTTTTCCATTATATCTTTCACTCATTTTAGACAGATTTTAACCGAAACAATTGATCATTTCTAGACATCTTTTGAGGCTACTTTTTATGATATTTTACCCTTTTTTGTTCTTATTGAATTGACTTATTTGATTAGATTCCTTAAATTATCTCGGATGATGCTCTCTAGAACGTTATCAAGTACAATAATCTACAATTTTCATGACCATCTGTAGCCTTTATTTTGAAGAAATAAGCCCATTCCGCCCCTCTAAGATTCGCACTCTCTAAGATTGTTTCTATAACTCTCTCAGCTCAAACTCTTTCATGCTTTGACAAGAATTTTTCTCAGCACATTTTTCTACAACAAACCAACTTAGCACTTAATTATATCACTGCATCCTACGCAATCTCAACTTTCCTGACATCTAAAGACCAATTGTCGAGTTTATACATTCCTATCACATACGTTTGAGATCAATCTTTGGAACAGAGGTATTTTTTATTAAGATTTGAGTTTGAGTGGTGTTCTTTCAATAAGAAAGATTTTTTTATCTTTTTCATCAATGACCAAAATTTGAACGTATGGGGCCCAAAACAGGGCGGAATCCGGCTTTGAGCCGCTGAGCTCACTGCCGGCCGTGGAAAGTTCCAATGGATTCGAAACTCTACAGAACCCCAGATTATGTGGTCATGTACTATCGGAGATGCCCAGAGAATTCATTACCAGTAAGCACTCTCGGCGATGGGTCTCCAAACCGGATAGAATCCGGCTTAGAGCCCTCATCCGCGCAGTTAAGACGTCACTGTGGGTTGTAGAGGGTTTCAATAGACCCAGAACTGCACAGAGCTCTAGACGCAGTGCTAATGTACCATCGAGGATGCCCAAAAAATTTATTACCAGTCAGCACCCTCGGCTATGAGGCCCAACACAGGGCGGGATTTGGCTTTGAGCCTCTGTCTGCGCAGTTAAGACGTCAGTGTGGTAATAAATGCTCTGCGCGTCATTGATGGTACATGACTAATTGATCTGAGGTTCTGTAGAGTTTTGGGTCCATTGGAACAAAGTAACGTCTTAGCTGCACGGATAGCGGCTCAAAGCCGGATCTCGCCCTGTTTGGGGCCCCATAGCCGAGAGTGCTGACTGGTAATAAATTCATTGGGCATCATTGATGATACATGACTGATTGATCTGAGGTTCTGTGCAGTCCCAGGTCCATTGGAACTTCGTACAACGCACAGTGAAGTCTTGACTGCGCGGATAATGGCTCTAAGCAGGATCTTCGCTGTTTTGGGCCCTATTCATGGGCCCAATGGGTTATGGGCCCAAAAAGACATGGTCGAGTTGGCTGATTCTCTATCATCTCTAGAGACTTAAGGGCACCCAGCCCTTCGTCACCTAGGTTCCTCGATCTGATTGAATCATCTTCTTCGCACGTTATTGTACAGAGGAAGCTCAGCCTACCATATAGGTCTCATCCTACCCTGCTCCAGCTCTCGTCCAGCCTCAGGCCCAAACATCGGTTTCGTCTGGGTCTTAGGGCTATCTCAACTATACCATTCGAGAGTAATAAAAAAGTGATAAAACCCCGTGTAGTTCTGAGCGTCCTCGAAGCTTCGCTTATCTATGGTGTTCGCTAGCGTAAGCTTCCGCTAGCGAAAACTGTCGTATTTCGGGCTCATGACCGGTAATAAATGTTTCCCTTTAGTAATAAATTAGCAATTAAAGAGTAATGAAAAGTGAAATTGGTTTGGGTCCGATTTGTAAGTTAGTGTTCGCTAGCTTTAGGTACCCCGCTTGCACGCGTGTCGAGTTCTAGTTAACATTACTTTTTTAGGGAAAATTGAAACAGTTCAATTCCACTCCATCAGAATGAGACGTAATTGAACTCATCCCAAAGGACATGTAACAAATTTCGGAATGAGCTGAAGTATATCAAAAAATGTCTAAGGAGACCAGAATTTTTTTGGAGATAGATAATGAGAGCATGTTGAGTATACCCTTTCGCAAATTTACACGAAATTATTCCTTGGGGTCATTGTGATATAGCTCAGCTTTAGTTGGCAATACATATCGATATAAAAATAAACACGAAGAACGTTCTGAAATTTATCCACAATAACATCAATTTACGATATTTCAACATTTCATTGAACTACAAACGCATTTTTGGGTCCGATAACCTATTGGGAACATTTACTAGCAAAACGAACGGTGGCGGGAAAGGCAATTGTCGCTAGTCGCACTATTAAAATGTGTCAAACGCTATGGAATTTTCGAAAAATTGTGACTTGATATTATGAGATATGGGACATTTATTATCAGATCATTCATGCGAAGCTGGATTGCTGTGCAAAGGGGCTGTAATAGCTCTAATGAAAGAAGATAAAAAAAATCGCTCAGTGATCAAATGGAGTCAGAGCACCAACGAAAATTGCACACAATGTCCTTCAAACATTATACAGTAGAAACTCTCTAACTCGAAACTCCCTAACTCGAAAGAAGTACATGGTTCACTGAAAACTCCCTAAGTCGAAAAAATGTCGCCGGCAAAAACTCCCTAACTCGAAAATTTCATCGATTTTCGCCTATAATTCGAGTGAAAAACTCTCTAACTCGAAAAATTCCCTAACTCGAAGAAATTGCCCGGGCTCTTGAGGAAAATCCTCTAACTCGAAAAAAGTACATGGTTAACTGAAAACCCCCTAAGTCGAAAGCAATGTCGCCGGCAAAAACTCCCTAATTCGAAAATTTTACCGACTTTTGCCTATAATTTGAGTGAAAAACTCTCTAATTCGAAACTCCCTAACTCGAAGAAATTGCCCGGGCTCTTGAGGAAAATCCCCTAACTCGAGAAAAGTACATGGTTAACTGAAAACCCCCTAAGTCGAAAAAAATGTCGCCGGCAAAAACTCCCTAACTCGAAAATTTTATCGATTTTCGCCTATACTTCCAGTGAAAAACTCCCTAACTCGAATTTTTCTGTTTGGCAAGACTCGAATCCATTATTATGAACGTGCCAGTGATCCATCGACGGCCACAATGGCACAATCGAAGCGACAACTTCGTACTCTGACTATAGCGGAAAAATTCAAAATTATCGAAGATTTCAAATCGTCAAATTCTACTAAACAAGATATTGCATGGAATTTCGGCATCCCAAACATCATTGCATCATATATGAAGGAGCTGGAGGGACCGAGAAAGAGATATTCTCAGCTTTGTCTAGGTTAATAGTATCATACTATGTTTTTTGATCTTCTGTGAGCAAATGAAAAGCGACAAACAGTGTGCAAATGATTCATTTGTGCACAGACGATCAAAAAGGATACTTTCGATCGAATGAAACTACAGTATTGAACATCAAACAAGAATAAACGATTTTATGTAATAACTGAGATTGAAAATACTTGAAAATCTTGCCATTACGAACTTTGATTCCATCAACATAATTTATATCATCTCCAAGCTGAGCAATCATTCTAAGAAATTTTCCTTTCAGATTGGTATAATTATTCAGACTTTTTTTTTAATTGTCTCATCTTGGACGGGGACGCTCTTTTCATACGTATTAAAATGATGAAAAAAAATCGCAATAAACATATACTAAGAGCAAGAACCAACAAGAAACATAAGAGAATGACAGCATAAATATCGAGAATCTCTAACTGCCACCATGGCAAGTCGACGATGGGTGATCTCAGAGCATGTGGGCCATGCCGAGCAATGTACTCGATCCAGTAGGCTGCTTCCTCCGAAGGCGATCGAGGCCGGTCTTTGAACAAAACAGACAAGGCCCGAATTTTTTCCCTGTGGCGAAAAAAGGCGAATCTGATAATCAATTAATATTGTCAAAATTGAGAAATTCGAGTATGCCGTATTATAGTATCCCGTGTCTCGTTTGTTCAAGACATATTCGAAAATCGTCGAACATGAGACATCGTGCAAGTATAAGACACTAGCAGCTGACTCAATTGAATATAAGACACGGTCTCGGGAATGAGGCATATCTCGGAAGTAAGGTGCATTTTGGGATTCAAAAGATGGTAAGCCTTATAATTGGCAAAACACGGTATCGTCCGAGGCTCTGTATGTGCTGAGTGGATCAGGGTGTTGCATAACCTGATGTCGTTTGAGAAACTCGACTATATCAAAGATAGTCTTGAAATCCCTTTCATAAGTGAGAAATCAATGCATCATGCATTGATGATCATCAATTGTGAAAATGTAAGGAGTGTGATAATTACGCTCAGAAAAATTGTAAACGTACCCTCTCTGTGTCGTTCTGAATTCAAATCAATAGTGTTATATTTATACCAATACAAATAATATTCCTTGCCCGTGTTTAAAACTAGCAAACAAGGAGGACAGTTACTTACTTGTAGACCGAGTGAAATATTATATCCTTGAGAGTTTTTTCAAAATCGGACTGTGAATCGTGAAGACTCAACTGCATTCCAATCCTCTTCCTATTCACTATTTCGCAATTCATATTCTGCTCAAAGTAAAGTGGAATGCAAATCATGGGTACGGCGTAGTATATAGCTTCTTGAATCCCATTGGCTCCGCCATGAGTCACGAAAGCTTTGATATTCTTGTGCTCTGAAATTGAGATCTCTAAAGTTTTCAATATTTCGTTATCCGTTGGGTAAAAACCATATAACTTACGCAAAATCTTTTGCTGAGGTAACCATGACTTCATGAGAACATTATCTGGAACGATGTTTGGCATAAACTCTGGTTTTGGCACTCTCATAATGACATTGACAGTAGAAAGCTTTTCAAAGACATTGAAGAACTTCTGGAGCAATTCTTTGGGGAAAGTCTCTATGAGCGTCATGGAACCCAAAGCAAAGTATATGAAACCCTCATTGCTGTTATCCAGAACCTTTCTCAAATCCTGTGAATGAATTGCGTTGTTCGATAACCTTAATGGTAGTTTCCGTTTTTGGCTCTAATGTCCAATAACAGAATAAATTTCTGTTTGAATCTAATGCTATCTATGGACTATCTATTTCTCTGGTTTACATTCAGAAAGACCGGTTTCGGATAACTAAATAGGTTCTTCTTGGAGTGGGGGGGACTTGTGTGTGGATCAGTGTAATCCGGTAACCAATCGGCCAGTTGGTCACGCGGCAGATTTTCGAGGAAATCCCTGTGGATCAATGATCGTCGAGATCCGCACTAGATTCCATCTAAGAGGTGATCACAAGACACCGCAGCTGCAGTGATAAGTCCTAGTCTTTAAGCTCGTAGTAATTTCCCAAATTGAGATTAGACAATAATTAACCTGAAGAAGGACATATTTAGATGTCCGAAACCGGTCGTTTCTGAATGTGAACCAGAGAAATAGATAGTCCATAGATAGCATTAGATTCGAACAGAGACTTAATGGTAGTATTTTCCAGACAGGGGGATCTTGAGGCACATGCATTATCCAATCCTTTCGATACCGCCCTGGTAGAAATATCAGCGTAGCAGGACTGCCTACTCGTATTAAGGTCGTGAGCAACGACCATCTTACGGCCGTAGGTTATGTCGGGAATATGGCCGTAGCCTATAGTGGAAATGCTGGCTCCATATCTCAGATAACTCACTAGGGGAGGTCCAATCTTGCGGAACACGGATCTTGATGAAACTCTGGGGATCATCTTGTTTTGGGGAGAAATGAACGTATCTCCAAGGGTTTGATCCCATGGGCCTACCTGAAGCTACAGCTTTTACCTTTTTCACAGCTTCTACCTTGATATACAGCTATGGAGATTAACATTGCCAATACAGGCCCATGTTGATAAATCGTATGTATAGACATACTAACAATGCTAATCTCTACAGTTGTATCTGAAATGAGGAGGACCAGGCTCTTGGGATTAGGCTCTTGAAGATACCTTCATTTCTCACCAAAACAAGATGATCCCCAGAGTTTCACGAAGATCCGTGTTCCGCAATTTGGACCTCTCCTTCTTAGCCGACTTAGAGCTAATAAATAAGCCATCACCATTGAGGCCTAGTGGTGAGGCTACTGTTTTATTCGAGAATTAGAGCTTTTAGAGATTTGTTAAAGGATGAACCTCAATGAAATTGGGTCATTCACTCTGACATGGAAATGTACCCATGATGCACTTTTTAGGAAGATATTCACTTTAACTTATTAATGCCCAGGATGACACTTTCATGACATCTCTTTGAGGCTCGTAATTCAGCGCGAAAAAGCCTTCGAAAAATCCCTTTGGCATATGTTCGACGTAAAACAGTCTGAACTTTTGAAATATGTGATGGGAATTTCCGCTTGAGGCGCTCCTGAAGAGCTTCATTGAAGTTTTTGCAAAAGAGCACGATTTTCGATATTTCGATATATTTTCTAACATGGATAGATAAATCTCTGGGAGGTCGAAATTCATATGGGTCCTAAACTACAAAATCTATGGGTCGGAAAAATTTCAAAAGGCCAATCTGGGACCAAGATATCGACCGAAACGAAACCATCAGAATTTATTACCGCCCGGGAAGTGAATAGAAACCAGTGGACCTCACTGAAATCATCGAGATATCGAGTTGGGAGTGGATTCATGACGAATCCTGTGTAACTCACACGTGCCAAACTACAAGAGGATGATCATGGATTCATTACCCCCCGAAAAGTGGACAGAAAACGGTGTAGCTCGCTGAAATCATCGAAATATCGAGTTCGGAGTGGACTCATGACGAACCCTGTGTGACACACACGTGCCAAACTTCGACAAGATGATGATTGATGTGGAGATTGCCCCCTCTGGGATTTCTGAAAGCCTCAGAATTTATTACTGCGCGGCAAGTCGACAGAAAACTGTGTAGCTCGCGGAAATCATAGAGATATCGAGTTCGGAGTGGATTTATGACGAATTCTGTCAGATACACACGTGCCAAACATCGAAGATATGATCATCAGTCTAAAAACTGCCCTCTCCGAGATTTCTGGAACCCTCAGAATTTATTACCGCCCGAGAAGTCGACAAAAAACTGTGTAGGTCGCGGAAATCATAGAGATATCGAGTTCGGAGTGGATTCATGACGAATTCTGTCAGACACACACGTGCCAAACATCGAAAATATGATTATCAATCTGAAAATTGCCCTCTCCGAGATTTCTGAAACCCTCAGAATTTATTACCGCCCACGAAGTGGGCAGGGACCGGTGGAGCTCGCGGAAATAATCGAGATATCGAGTTCGGAGTGGATTTATGACGAATTCTGTCAGATACAAACGTGCCAAACTTCGAAAATATGATTATCAATCTGAAATTCGCCCTCTCCGAGATTTCTGAAACCTTCAGAATGTATTACCACCCGAGGAGTCGACAGAAAACTGTGTAGCTCGCGGAAATCATCGAGATATCGAGTTCGGAGTGGATTCATGACGAATTCTGTCAGACACACACGTGCCAAACATCGAAAATATGATTATCAATCTGAAAATTGCCTTTTTCGAGATTTCTGAAATCCTCAGAATTTATTACCGCCCGGTGAGTAGGCAGAAACCAGTGGAGCTCGCGGAAATCATTGAGATCTCGAATTCGGAATGGATTCATGACGAATTCTGTCGGACACACACGTGCCAATCATCGGGACATGATTATGAATCTGAAAATTGCCTTCTCCGAGGTTTTCTGAAACCCTCAGAATTTATCACCGCGAGGGAAGTAGGCAGAAACCAGAGGAGCTCGCGGAAATGATTTGAATGCCTAGTCCAGACCGTGAATTATGAACGAGTTCCCTTCTCGACTCTTGCCAAACATCAACACCAGGTCTCAGACCAGTTCTCAGAATGTTATTCCCCCCTCTTTCTCTCCCTCTCTGAGACTCCTGAGTCCATCACCATCCATTACCAGGTGTGAAATGGATCAGAGCCGTGATTCTTCTGGTCGGAGGAATGAGGCAGCAGGTAAGTTTACATCATTCTTGGATTCGAACCCTCTCCTGCACTGTGAGTGGAAGCCAACAATTGACTCACACCTGAGATTGTGTTGTCTACCATTCCTGAGCATAGAGAAAAATCTTGTTATTCATCACCTTTGGATGAGTAAACTATGATCAGCAAATGTAGCTGATATTCCCAGATCCCTCTGCCAGACCAAGAATTAGAAATCCCGATCATTCTCGAGTTTGAGAGTTGTCATCTATTCGTCATAGGTACATGAAAACGTAGCCTGCAATGAGGCGACTGATAAGTTCCCGCCGAATTTTTGTAAAAGAATTGCCCGAAGGAATGTCAAAAACCCCTTCCATGACTTTCAAACAACAACCTTACAGTACCATTCAAAAGTTCTCGATAGGTGAGCACTCAAGTACCATGACTTGCACGGCGGTAAGTCAAGTTCTATGCGTCGGGCTGAAATCAAAGAAAACATTTTCAAGAGCAGAAGGAGTATTAACTATTGTTGGATTTGGCTGATTTTTATCGAATATCTTTGAAGCCTCTACACGCTGGTGAAGGAATAGAAAATCTAAAAATTTTCTGCTTCCATTGAGACACTCGCAGTTTCAATGCGAATGAAGATGCGGAAACTCTGATAAGGTCATCTTGTAGAGCGGAAAGAATGTTATGTGTAGCCATTTCTTGATAATTTCCTACGAACTGCGTGTGAGAACGTCCGAGCTGTCTAGGTACCCAAAATGACTGTTCATCACCGGAAACCGCACAGAAAACGCTAAAAAACCATGATTTTGGGGATTTGGACAGCTCGCACATCTTCATACACGGGACGTAAAAAATAATCGGAAAATGGCCCCACATAGCATTTCGTAGCTCTACAAGATCCTTTCTCCAAAATTACAGTATCTTCATTTGCATTCAAACTGCAAAGGTCTCAATTGGAGTGAGAGAATTTTGAATTTTCAATTTTTTTACCAGCTTGTAGGACATTGAAAATTGTTCGATAAAAATCATAAGATCCTACTGAAAAATAGTATTTCATCTTTTCTTTGAGATGCCTTTTTTGAGAATTTTCCTATGGCGCATAGAACTCGACTTGTCGCTGTTGCAAGTCAGAGTACTTGAGTGCTCACCCATCGAGAACTTTTGAATGGTACTGTAAGGTTGTTATTTGAAAGTCATGGAAGGGGTTTTTGACATTCCTTCAGGCAATTCTTTCACAAAAATTCGTCGGGAACTCATCAGTCTCCTCATTGCCGGTCCGGTTACATTGACTTATGACGAACAAAGACAACTCTCAATCTCGAGAATGATTGGGATATCCATTTCTTGGTCTGGCAGAGGGATCTGGAGATATCTGCAACATTCGCTGATCATAGTTAACTCATCCAAAGGTGATGAATAACGAGGTCTTTCTCCATGCTCAGGAATAGTATCATACACGATCTCAGGTTTGAATTTATTGTTGGCTTCTACTCACAGTGCAGGAGAGGGTTCGAATCCAAGAATGATGTGAACTTACCTGCTGCCTCATTCCTCCGACCAGAAGAATCACGGCTCTGATCCATTTCACACCTGGTAATGGATGGTGATGGACTCAGGAGTCTCAGAGAGGGAGAGAAAGAGGGGGGAATAACATTCTGAGAACTGGTCTGAGACCTGGTGTTGATGTTTGGCAAGAGTCGAGAAGGGAACTCGTTCATAATTCACGGTCTGGACTAGGCATTCAAATCATTTCCGCGAGCTCCTCTGGTTTCTGCCTACTTCCCTCGCGGTGATAAATTCTGAGGGTTTCAGAAAACCTCGGAGAAGGCAATTTTCAGATTCATAATCATGTCTCGATGATTGGCACGTGTGTGTCCGACAGAATTCGTCATGAATCCACTCCGAACTCGATATCTCTATGATTTCCGCGACCTACATAGTTTTTTGTCGACTTATCGGGCGGTAATAAATTCTGAGGGTTCCAGAAATCTCGGAGAGGGCAGTTTTTAGACTGATAATCATATCTTCGATGTTTGGCACGTGTGTATCTGACAGAATTCGTCATAAATCCACTCCGAACTCGATATCTCGATTATTTCCGCGAGCTCCACCGGTTCCTGCCCACTTCGTGGGCGGTAATAAATTCTGAGGGTTTCAGAAATCTCGGAGAGGGCAATTTTCAGATTGATAATCATCTTTCGGATGTTTAGCACGTGTGTGGCTGACAGAATTAGTTATGAATTCATCACTATCCGTCTCCCAAACTGAGTATTCCGACTATATTTACGAGTTCCGCTGATTTTCGTCTACTCCATCCGCCATAACTCGGTCATTTTTGTTCTCGGCGCCATTTCGTTTGGGTATTCTTTGAGCAATAAAAAAGTAATAAAATATCAGGCGAGGCTCATACCGGCAGGTTCTCTTTTTACTCCATGCCTGGGCTAGCCTCGTGTGATTTTAGCCCAAAATCGTTACAACTCCGCCATTTTCGAACTTAATGCTATTTTGTTTGTAGATTCTCAGAACAATAAAAAAGCAACAAAAAATGAGTCATAACTCAATCCCGCTACACGGTTCTTTCGTCAATGCTTGGGCTAGCCTCAGCTTCCGTCAGCCTAGGACTCGATTTCGCGAGAACGGAAAGAGCAATGAAACCCGCCGTGTGGTAATGAATTAGCAATAGAAAAGTAATAATTTGCGGCATCGTTAATTTTGGTTTGGCATGACTTGCCTGGGCTAGCTTCAGGGACGTAGGTATTGATGTTATCGAAGAACTCACGAATGATGACATTATCGACGGTCTTGAGACTGTGATAGAGGTACAGGATAGTAGATACATATCCAGAACTTTTGGGAACCGTATGTGTGTTTATGTCAGGGGCGGATACAGGGGGAGGGGGGCGGCGGGGCGATCGCCCACCCCTGAAATTCTTTTTATGCTCAAATCCCCCCGCCCCCCAACGCAGCTGTGTTGAATGGAGCAGGATTCCATATCATAGTGCTACGAGAAATCTTGAGTGACAATTGATAGTCCGGTCTGCCTAGGAGAGTCCCATGAGGGAAAAATTTGTAAAATACAACTAGACACCAGTTAAAGATTCGGAGAGGGGAGATTAATCAGGTACCCAATCCGAAAAGAGTGACCAAAAATTTTGGCGGATTCACTTTTTATTAGAGGTAAAAAGTCAAAAAAATATGTTTTTGTCGATTATTTTTTGAGCAGTTCACTTGACAAAAAAATTGGACAAAAGTTGTAGAGATTTGAAAAACAAATAAATTGAGCTTAGATAGGTTGAAATAGGATGATTTGGAGACCCGCGGATCAAGGTCAAAATAATCGAGTGCCATCAGCGGGAGAGGAGAAAGCGCAGCTCATCGGAGAGCATGCATGCATGGATGTTGGCTAGCTCCGTGAAGTTGGCCCGCCACTTTGAGATAAATACACAGAAAAATCAAGCAAAAAATCCTCTATCCAATGGTTTAACTTTTTTAGATTGAGTAATTTGAGTGTTTCAGGAATTAATTTTCAAAGTCTGAAAAATTACCTCCCGCCAAAACATAAGAAATGCTCATCACTCCTCGTATACACATATCAGAGGAAGTTACTTCATCCACTCTCCAAGGACTTATGAATAAACTGCTGGGTCAGTTCTTGGCACTTTATTGAGCACTTAGTCACTTTATAAAGCGACTTGTCAGTTTGTTCAGGATTCAAGCAGAGTACCGGAGAGGTGATTTCGTGAATAAATTTACTGACAGTTCACGAAGTGGCTAAGTAGTAGTTCATAAATTCACAAATCAGTTTCTAGAGCATTGAATGGAATGAGCTTCCCACGACACATAGATTTCTGGAACGGCTCAGCACAAACAATGTGGATTCATCTTCCAAATCACCGATCATGAAGATGGCTGTCTTTGCCATATCGCATGGTTTGTGATGTTCGACTGAATAACGTGAAGGGTAAGTCTAACCTTACAAGAATATGAATATCTTACCGAATCCATTGTAGATGTATCATTCACAATTTGGATACCTCCAATTTCTACCACAGCTGGAACCTTGGGCATGATTCCGTTGAAAGTGTAATGAGAATTCGTCAAAATTAAGGACACCATCTTCTCCAATGACTTGAAAGACGGAATGTCAGGACCCAAGTAACTTCTCATAGTTTTTTCTTCGTCTTCCATCAATTTTGCATAAAAATGAATCTCTGCAAGATTGTTCTTGACATTCATCATTCTATTCCAGAGTGTCATATCCTGAGTATCCCAACAATTGCTTGACGGGAGGGCTAGATTCAGAGGATTTCCCACAAAACTCTCCATCCGAGGATATAACTTTGTAGTGACGATATTCACGACTGGGATTTTCAGGAGGTAACCGATAGCGGTGAAACATTGCGTAGTGGTAACATCCTGTAAATTCATGAATTTGTGAGATTTGCAGTATTAACGTAAGAATCGGTCTAATCTTCACATCAAGGTGACACTGATTTACATCTTTCGATACTTTTGAGCTTTTCTCACTGCACAATAGGAGAAAAAAATGTTTTGAGAAGGTTTGGACATGTTCTGATAGGTCTACGTGGATACAAACGTTTACAAGAAAAAGTCTGTAGGTATACTGAAAAAGCTCTCTTATACCGACCTGTCATATTTCTACGATGACACTGATTATTCATGGTGTTTCCAGTTGTATCTACTCAAGTATCTGGATGCTCTATTTCGGTGTGAAGTTTCACGATAAATACGATAAAACTGTTAGTGTTGAACCATAAACTACCCTCAGCATAGTATTATCATCAAAGAACTGGTCAATTTACGAGGTGGAGCTCATAATTGACAACTGATCGTGATTTCGATAGAATGAAACTTCGATAAGTCGAAGCTCCATAATCCACGAGAGAAACTTCGAATTAGCGAAAATTCAAATCAGCGAAAATTCGATTGACCGAAGAGGCTTTGGAATGAGTTCGAAGTTTATTTTATTCACTCCATTCGAGAAATATAATGGCCCATCACGGCCCATATTGCACAATGGATCTCAAAGTTCGTTGTAACCAACCATCCAAAATTTGATGACGTTTAGTGAACCACGGGGAAAACAATAACTTCATCGTATGACGAACGCAATGAATATAGGCACATATGCCCAAACAACAAGTTCGCCCCGTCCGAGTTGAGGACAAACTCCCTCGAGGCGATCATGAAGTTATGCAAGGGTGTATACTTGAACCGCTTTCAAGAATATTTCGGGGGTCCACTGTGCATCTTCATGTACATCTTGATAGAACGGTGAGATCATTAACAATTTTCATCACAAGGGTTATACGGGGTGAGGTTCATTCAAGCGGGGAAACTAGTCGTTTTTCTTTACTTGCTACACTGAAATATGTCGTGGCTGTAAATAAAAGTGGTATGAGGAGCGTTCCATCCTCGAGGTTATGTTATGTCATCTTTGCCTAAAACGATGGAATACGTGGATATTGTAATTATCAGCATGATACATTGTTACAAGTTACAAGTGAGACATTGAATCATCATTCTAGCATGAAATCGAATACAGACGATGATGCTTTCATTACCATGGCTGTGCGCCGAGGTGAAAAGCTCTCACGCTCTCAACTGGCCTATCTGGTCAACTTGGTTCACAATACCCCCACCCCACATGATGAGGAGCCTGAAACATTCGTAGACGGTAGATGGATTTTGCCATTGGAGGGATGGTTCGTATTGACCACGAAGAGCTCTGTTAGTCGTCGCTATGTCATGTCAGCTATGAAATATTTAGACATCAATCACTTCGTTACTGGTGAAAATTGCTAGTGGTGAATTGCGCAATGTGTTCTGGGTTCCTTTGATTTCGTAAGAAAAACTCAAACGAATTTTTCCTCATTCCATGAGAAACAGTATCACTATACTTTCAAAACTTGTACCTTTGTAAGGTGTATCAGTAACTTAATTTTGGCCGTGACTTCTGCGTAGCAAAGCTGTTTTTCATCTAGCCAAGTCTAGGGTCCCTAGAAGGGGGTCGAGACATATGGTCCGCCATACTTTTCCCAGCCCGTGTTATTCACTATAGGTATACTTTGACTCCGTCGATATAGGTATAGTAAATAACACGGGAGTTAGGCAAAACATGGCGGACTGAAAACACCGTGTCTCGACCCCTTCTAGGGACTCTAGCCAAGTCAATGCTTGAGCTTGAAGTTGAAATATATACTATTGTGGAGCTTGTGAGGGATTCCCGGATTCCCGGGAATACTGTAGTGAGCAAATTTCGACACTGGCAGCACTGATTTCTACTTAGTTGTTGCTTTTATTTAACGCTGAAAATTGCAATACTCGCGCTCGTTCAATGTAGAAGAGCCGAAAATATCCCCGACCGAAAGGATCCCGTGGAAAGGATCCCACAAAAAATTCAATAGGCCTATTTTTGTAAGTGATAAACATAAGCGATGAACATTTCGTCAGGAATGTTCACATGATTTTACGTGAAGAAGGTTTGCTCAGATATTTTCGATGGAACGTGCTTTTTGGTGGCTTCAGTGGTTTGGGATCCCGCAGAATGACCTCGAAAAGAGGTTGAAAATGCGTTAATAGGGAGGGGGGATGTAAAGAAAGGTTGGGCAGAATAATTTGGAAAGGTAAGATAATTTCACGTTAAAATCATGCTGGTGAATGGATTTAAGATTGGAACATTGAATGGATTTAAGATTGGAACAGAGTTTGAGAGGATGGAACTCTTGCGTGGTCTGAGGTATAAGCAGCCAACTATGAGGAAAGGACCCCGCCATACAAGATAGGATTTTGAGTTTCAGCGGATTTTGTTGAATTGGCAACCAAATGATAGAACTCGATGAGCTGAGCAAAGGTCTCCATTATTGTTGAGCCCAAAAAATTCTCGTTCGTGAGTAATTCGATTGCAAAGTCGCTGATCACCATGCAAAAATAGGGTTCTGGCATCAACCGAAAAATAATTTTCCAAATTCTCCCGGCACATCGAGTTTTCCCCGGCCCATAATGAATCTGATGGGGCAAGAACCTTTCTTTTGTGCGCTATCCGCCAACAATCTCAAGAGAACCATTCGCCACTGCAACTCTCGCGGAACATTTTTCAAACACAGAAAAGCAAAACACGCGAAAAAATCCTGTGAACTCTGCTGGCGTATGAAATGTATAGTTTTACACGTATGCAATAGCGGATAACGCGTTTCATGCTTGGAAAATCGTTGATATTTTGAAGCTTCAAACGTGTCCTTGTAACGCTGAAACTTGAAGGCATATCGTTCCTAGCTCGAGTGCAAACATTTGTATTGGTCTCGACATTCGATTAGCACGGTTTAAGCATTTTCTCATGACCTTTTCTTTATTCACGGGTAGCTTTTTCAGACATTCATCAATTACCTCAAAGATATTCGTTCTAGTTTTCGATTGTTGACTCAATTTTGCGTCATGTCCCCCTCAGCTCAATCTTAATAAAATCGGATGAAGCCCAACTTTCTCACCAAAGATCAAGAGATTCTTTTTCATTTCGCGTTGCAAAGACGCGTTATCCGCACTTGCATACGTGGAAAACTACATTCCACTGTACGGCTGAGTTTGCAAGATTGTTTCGCGCGTTTTGCTCTTCTGTTTTCAAAAAATGTTCGGCAAGAGTTGCGGTGGCGAATGATTCTTTTGAGATTGTCGGTGGATCGCACGCAAAAGAAAGATTCTTGCCCCATGGTGCATTAGATCCATTATGGGCCGGGGAAAACTCGATGTGTCGAGTGAATCCGAAAAATTATTGTTCGGTTGATGCCATAACCCTATTTTTGCTTGGTAAAATCGGCGACTTTGCGATCGAATTAGTCACGAACGAGAATTTTTCAGGCTTAACGATAATCGAGACCTTTGTTCAGCTCGTCGAGGTCTATCGTTTGGTTGCCAATTCAGCAAATCCCACTGTAACCCAAAATCCTATCTTTTATGCCGGGGTCCTTTTCATCCCGAAGCTGGTAACTCAAACCATAAGAGTCATAACGAACTTTTAAATAATTAAATCGTAGATTTTTGAATAATGTGCGATATCCTACAGAATTCTTGTGATCAAATAACTCTCAAGCTCTGAATGGTTTCGGGTCCCCAACAACTTCTATGTTTGAATGCTATTTCGGTCGCTTTGTTGAGAACCAACTCACTTACATTAACCAAGAGAAGATCATATGTAAGACGCTTTTGCTCTCGCGCCATCAATTGGGATACATCGGGCAAACCAAGATAATGACACAGTACGCCATGCTGTCGTTTCACATCCTCCTCGAAGAGCTCAGTTGAAGTAAACACCTCATAATCAAAAGTTGCTAAACCGATATCAGGCAGACGTAAAATATCCGAATAATTGGGATATGGTTTTTCCAATGGGAAATGACTGATAACATCAACTTGGTGTCCTCTCTGTGACAGCACCATTGCAACTTGCTTGTTGACACCCATATGACTTGGGCCATTACAAGGAAAAATTGCCAATATTTTGTACGCATGAGCAGTATATGCACCTAGTAGAATTGTGAGCAAATGCATCGCGGCACCAATGATGAAAATCTTGAACATAAGGTGGGTATAAAGTTAGAAAAACTTTATTCTCTAAAAATATGAACAAGTACAAGATTAAGCTCACATACCTCTATATCAAATCTTTGACTTTGGTCCACGATCGTACAAGTACTAGCATCTGCGGAACCTCACATATTCAGAATTATTTTGGATAAAGAGCTATCATGTCTGATTACTCCTATCTACAGTCTTTTGATAAGATAAGATAACCGCAAATGATGTTGACCTTGGAGAATGATAACTTTAGACTAGGCGAAACTACCGACATCGCTTGCAAAAATAAGCTGATGGAATTTTTTTTGGGATCCTCTCCGGAAGACCCTCCTGATCATAGAGACGTTTGGTCCCAAGCCGAATTCCGATGCAAAATTGTTTAAACCGAAATTGTTCAAACAATTTGATAAAATTGTTCATTTTGAATTGAAACCAATTCAATGAGGTGATTTGAAACATTCTAAACAAAAAATTACTCTTGTCATTTTTCTCTAAAAGCCATCATTTCCGAAATACAAGCGTTTCGAAGTTGAAAAAACACGAATTTTGCGATTTTGAATGTTAAATAAAGGTAACAACAAAGCAAGAAATCAATGTTCTTAGTTTCACGATCTGTTCACTAGGGTGTCCTATACAGGTTCCAATAGCAAAAGTCCATGGTCCCGGCTCAGAACCTTCCGTTTTCCGGAAGTTTTCAAAGCACTGTTTCTACAGGCACCAGTATAGCTATAACCATCGTGGGTCGATGTATGTAGTCAATCTCAGATCCATTCAAAACAGTGCATTAAAAACTTCCGTAAAACGGAAGGCTCTAAGTCGGGACCATGGACATTTGCTATTGGAACTTTTAGAGGACACCCTAGTGAACAGGTCCCTACTCTGAGAACATTGATTTCTCGCTTCGTTGTTACCTTTATTTAACGTTCAAAATCGCAAAATTCGTGTTTTTTCAACTCTGAAACGCTTGTAGCTCTGTGTAACCCAACACACTGCAAGATGGGTCTTAGTAAATCAAAATAATTTTTGCCCCGAGGGTGTAAAATGTGCCAATGACAGAACATGGGGTCAGAGGCCACTCTTACTCAAACGCAAAGCTGAGCTTGAGAGCAGAAAAGCCAAAGGTGAGAAAAATATTACTATAAGGTATATAAAGAATATGCCAACAATAGTAGAACTGGTGGATAATGGCTCGAAGGAAGACCAAGATTCTGGAAGTTTAAATTTGGCCAAAGACAGTCATACGACTCCTTTGTCTAGCATACCACAAACTCAGAAAAACAATCAAAATCAGTTTAGAAATGGTAACCCCTTGCTGAGAGGC
Organism: Eretmocerus hayati; assembly: GCA_029851415.1. Classification (NCBI taxonomy): domain Eukaryota; kingdom Metazoa; phylum Arthropoda; class Insecta; order Hymenoptera; family Aphelinidae; genus Eretmocerus; species Eretmocerus hayati. Next base: position 190,095,748 of record CM056742.1, on the reverse strand, counting down.
TCAAGCAGGTGCAAGTGGTCCTTCTTTCAACTTGAGGCTAAAAAACTTCAGAGGCAGGCAGTGAGAGAGGAAGTTCTCTCGGTGTACTATCAGAATGTTGGAAGTATTAAAAACAGGATTCAGCTTTTCAAGAATGATATTGCAGGTTCTTGTGTAGATTATGATGTGATTTGCTTAGTTGAGACTTGGCTAGATGAAGAAGTGTTGGATGCGGAGCTCATCATTCCAGGTTACAAATTCTATCGAGTGGACAGAGATCATGATGGTATTGGTAAATCAAGAGGAGGAGGAGTAATGGTATACTTTAGAGATTCTGTTTCTGCGCAGCTGTTGATAAGTTTAGTGATACAATGAATGAATGTGTGAATAGATCAGGTTCACCTGAAGTTATAGTATGTGGTGATTATAATCTTCCTGGCATCAGATGGGCTTGTTTAGAGCTATTGATATTAGCAGAAGGGTATCAAGTCTTAAAAGGGATCAGAGAAGCTGGAGCAGATCATCAAGTCAATGGGTCTGAAGCAGTGTCACGGATCGTAAGAGCTCGGAGATCGTGATTTACAATGCGATTCTTCCTATTTTTATCAGCTTATCAACGTTGAGTGACGCGGTTTAAGGTTGTAGTAATTCGATACTTATCGATTTTAGGACGCCAACCCTGACATCGTTCTATTTTTTGATCCTCGCTAGCTAGAGGGTCTCTACTCAATAGCATTTGATGAATATCCTCCAAGTTCGAGGGGGAATTATATGCTTTGTCACGGAGTTTCGAGGGCCTTCGATGTGCTGATTATGGGAGAGCGCCAACACTCTAAATTTTGACCTATTTTGGAGGTCCTAGTAACCAGCAAAATTGGTTCCAGATGCGTGCCACAAGAAAAAAATTTTCGCCCTCCAGCAGCCCAAATATCAAAAGTTCTGTGGACAGTCTCATATACGTTCTTGAGAAAAAATGTCAAAATTTGATTGAATTTTTGAAAAATATCTTACAAAATGACTTCCTAAAAAAATTTAGAGTAAGGTAATAGGATGTTGATATTGGCATGATAGATCGATGGTTGATACAGAATTTCGTAAAAATATATGAAGAAGGAATCTAATGTGGTTTTCTTTTACATGGTGCAAAACTTATGATTCAAATGATGATAATGAATGAAAATGAAAAATACACATTGAACAAGCGACAGAGAGTGACAGAAAGTTTGATACGAAAATTGTGGACAAAAATATTTGTGAATGGAATAACATTGTCCCAGACGCATAAGTCAAAAACTGTTGAATATAATTGGATGTAAATCCGTCCAACACATCTTAGGGTGGTCATCTATATGTCACTTATAAAGTTTTTAGGAAGATCGATCAAAGGGTTGAGGAGATTGGGTAAACAATATACATACACAGACACAGACAACAACCGACAAAGATAAATGTTCTGAGTGGAGGGGATGTTCGTGGAGGGGAAGGGGTGACGAACAATTGAAAGATCTTGGCAGGGGGAACAAAATGATTAAGGCTGAATCCCTATAGGTGAAGATTTCCATAATAGAAAATGGATTTGAGTGGAAAAATTGAAGAAAAATTTTTTATCTTGAATATTCTCTTTTTGAGGAAGCAAAAGAATCAGTATATCAAGAACATTGTCGAAAAGTATCTGCGTTTACGAGTTCAAACGCCGAGATCTTACACATTCTTCAGATTATTTTACCGTGCCAGCTCTCAGCTTCTCAGCAATCGAAACACTTGCCACGAAAAATTGATGGAATCCGTGGAATAGTTGGAATTACGAATACAGTTTAGAGATTTATCATAAAAAATACTCGTAATTGAGAGCATCCAGAAATTAACATAAGGAAATACCTTCTGGGAGTAAAATTATTACTCAACCCTGGAATTCCACTATCCAACTTCCTTTCCCTCGGATCGTCGTCCCATATTCTCATGTGGAAGCTGTTTTGTTATCTTTGAAACGATTCTAAAATGTGACTGTGAATATCCAAAGTAATCAAAGATTTGCGGAAAATGTTTCAAGAAAGAAACATAGGATATGCTCGTCCCATATCGTCTCCTTTCCGCTCCAAAAATGTATAAATTTGTAAGGCTCCGAATCCGCGAGACGTGCCCAGCCTGCCTATGCAGGGACTACTCGGCAAACGTCTGGAAGTCTTATGCAAGTATACCTACCGGCTCGTTCGCGCAGCACGTGACAGATGACAAAATAGGGATGTAGCATGACAGATTTCACGAAATTTCACGAATAGAGAGACTTTGCTGGGAGTTTCTCGTGATCTTTTTGCAAGATACAAGGAATATCTACGTTCAGAACACGTCTACTCGCAGTTTGCGCGATCGATCTGAAAATCTAAGCATGCTAACTCCACGTTATGGTGTAAGAAACCAGCTATAGATACTACGGGAGATACACTCAGATGGATTCCTTTCGTTTCCTGGAATTTTCGATGTTACAGTCACATAAGTTATCTCTGGCTTCAACATTCGCTTCATATCAAACTTGTGAAGGCATGATAACCATACAAAGTAATCGAAATATAGTGTAATGCTTCAAATGTTCCGGGTTCGAAGATTTGATCTTTAGTGGTCATTGCAAGCAAGTGACCAATAAGATTCATACACTCTCTCCACTGGTTCCTACTTCTTTTCGCTTTTTCCTGCTTTTAGACTAGGAAGTTGAGGTTTCCCTCACTCCAAAGCAATCCAAGTCCCTTGGGAACGAGCAAAACTTTTTCCGCTGATCGATGAGAGAAAAAGACTTGGCGGTGGCGCAATATTTCTTGGCCAAAGTAACGCTTTTAACACTACAAGTGATAACTGCAATAGCGATTTCACGGCTCACCTACTTCATACATTTTACGAGCTGCTCAGCAGTCTCTCCAGAGATTATCACATTAAATTCCTCGTAGTCGCAGTCACGGCATGATTTCATCATGGAAATATGTAGTCTTATTTTAATTCTTTCCAGCTAACCGAGCATGCCAAACTCGACATTTTCTAGCATTGATTCCTTTCATTAGATCATTGATTAGAATGGGCCCAATAGCTGTGTCCCCAATTCAAGAAATACCCTATTTTTTAAGGGAAAACTACAAATTTTCAAAAAAATATCGAACTGAATGCATCTATGTTGAAATAAAAGAATAACGAGAAACGATGACAGATTATTATGCATTCATATTGTAGGGGGTTGAGAAAGGTGCTCGTTGCTTGGCTCATTGGTTTTTATCGAGGAACGTCCATGGATTTTCCGTGAGGTCTTTTTCTCGTGGAACGATCAAGCATGAGTTACGGGGTTATATCTGCAAAGAGGATTGAAGAATGGGACTTTGGATTATGCTTCCAAATTTCCAAAAACATTTCGAGAATATCGACGGATTTCAATGTAGTCCCTCAGCTCTTTATCAATCATTGTGTTAAAAATGGAGGAGAACTCGCTACAGTTAAAGCTATTGTACAAAGTCGATTCCATGAATCAGAAGATCCTTTGAGGATATGTACCCAAGATATTTCCCTCATCATTTGGTCCTAAGACGCAACTGAGAATATGCCGTTATTCGATGACTTTCCGAATGAATCCGAGCTTCATCTGCGCTCTCAGGGAGAAACTGAAATTCGCAGTTTATCTCCACTCTCACGGTCTGACCAACGAGTCCGACTCGATTAAACGACAGAATGGTTGTTTTTACTACTCGGAATGGATCGGCGATAGTTATGAGGATGCAGCTTCGCAAACTAGTCGTGAGCGACGTGGTAAAGGGCCAAGGCTTTCCGAGAGCTCGAGCTCATCGCGTATGTACGTTTCTCACGGCGTGCTGCGGTGCAAGGCTTGTCGCGCCCGTGGGCGATAATGCGAGTATATACAAATGCCGTGTACAAGTCGAAGGAGGAAGTCGTCGAGCCTGCACAGGTAAGATAGTCAGTGGGAGGCAGTATTACTTACTGGGCATTATGTGCACGCACGTGGCCATGAACCTGCCTGCGCACGGCAGTGATGTGGGCTCGTCAAGTCGAAGTGCGAGCGAGAGGAGCGTAAACGCCTCGAAGGTGCAGGGCCCGATCATCACAGGGAGGGGCCTTACGGGAGGGGGGCAAGCCAACGCGCTATGCGTCGAACCGACAGACGAGTCGAGCTGGGCCCGGCTCATTCAGCAACGCGGCTCTCGCACTTACTCACTTACTTACTTACTTACTCGAGCGTCACTCGCGATTTTTCGCTCGAGCGAGCGCACGCGGCACCGGCACATGTGCTTTTCGCGAGTGCAAATACCACTGCGATCGATAGTTTGTTTCATCATTTTGGGCCCGATCCAGGGTGTTTTGTGGTGCCTAGTGCGTCGCCATCAGGAACGGGGTGAAGAGTGAACTCAGCGTGCCATGTCCGGAGACAGTTCGGGCCGTCGACGCAGCTTTGGTGCTCTGGCCGATTTGACGATTTTGGAGTTCCCAAGATTGTGGATTCTGTTACTGTTGGTAGTGGTGGTTCTGAGCAGCAATTCCAATGCCAAACCTCAACAGACCAAGCCAGGTAAGATCTTGGGCGTGTGAAAAATCTTGATGAAACTAACAAGCATAGTTGATACGAAACCACGTGAAAATACATCACGATATTGCGCGGATCCCAATAAAATTCCACGAGGAGTCTATCGAGTATTTCTCGCAGAGATTCTCAACTGAAATTCAAACGAAAATTGGAAATCCACGTGATCAATGTGTAATCATAGACCGAAATCTTAGGGTGCTTTTGGAAGAGTGAAAAAGTCCTTCATGGGATCTCAAGGCACACTTTTCGGAAAGTTTCGAATAAAACTCAATACTTGGGAAACAACGGGAAAAACTGCTTTGGGACAGTTCCAAACAAAACTAATTATCCTTATGTCTCCTCCGATGTTTTTTGCTTTCTCTAAAAAGAAAGCTTTGTTTTCACCCCAACAAGAATTTGATGAAATTTTGCACTAAATCCAATATTTCCTTCAAACAAAATTCCGTTTATCAAAAAAAGCTTAGACCATTCTCTTCCTCTCGCCAGAATCTATCGATTGTATAGTTAATATTTCTCCACCTCATAGCCTTCCACATCTGTTAGAGGCTTATTTTTGCGCCCCTTTGTCCGCGCGCGTGTGTGTGTGTGTGTTGTTTTTTACCGGACGCTCTTCTACTGTTGACCTTATCAACTTCTGGCTTCCTACAATTTGTACAGAATCCAATTTCTGAGAGCCCAGTGATTTCGCAGCTTTCAGCTCCCAGTCAAATTTGATCCGTGATGTTTTTAAAGCAGAAAGCTCAAATCCCGACTCTTGATACATAAATATCTTTTTCTAACACAGTCTCATGCGGAATTGAGTCACCTAAACTATGTTTCTTTCGGCTAGACACCGAAACTCCATTCAATTTGTATGGATTTTAAATTTCCAAAAAAAAGTGTTCACCGAAAACTCAATTTCAATCATTTTCAAACTCATTGCATCGAAATTCTGTCTCAGCCAAACGATAGATATTATTCGAAAAACCTCAGCCTAGATGGTCTGAATCTCTCTAAAAAGCTTCCTCAAAAGAATAACTCGAAAAATAGTTGAACATTTTTATTAATATTAAAATTTTCCTCGTATCTTCCGTTACGACTCATTTGTTTCAATTTTAATGACCTAAAGACTTACTTATGCGCTATTCTGAATCGATTAGTTAATACCAAATTTTCTTAAAATCCGTAAAATATTATTCAAATGAAGATTTTTTCGGGAAAAGAAAATTTTCACCAAGAACTCCAGTTTAATCATCTTCAAACCGACTGTATCGAAATTTTCTCTCAACCAAACGATATATTTTGTTGAAAAAACCTGCTTCTCAATGGCCCAAATCTCTGAAATGCTTCCTCAAAAGAAAAACTCAAAATTTAGGATACTTTTTTATTTGTTATGATTATTATCATATAACGCCGTGAGAAAGCATTCTGCTGATTACTTTTAGCAGCGTATTTCCCTTTGATGGCGTTCTTGGACAAGGTGAGTTCCTATTCCAGAGTTGATCGCAATTTTCATCTCTCATTGATTTCGTGAATGAATTCTCGTCACAGTATATTTACCTGGAAGTCAATCTATGGAAACTTACTTGAATTCCCACATAGATTTCAGAATGATTCCATAGACTGTTTTTGGAAATTTTAAATTGAACGGCCACTATAAAAGTCCCACTAGAAACTTTCGTGAATTTCCCGAGGAATTTTCTGAAAAATGTTTAAGATTGGTTCGGAGATTCCAAAGACTATTCTGACTCCAACATCTACGTACAAATCAAAGGTTATCTTGTTTAATTTTTACTCATCTGATACGAGAGTTGTATGCGCATTCCCTGTTGTCTGATCGGTCGTCAGAAGTGTCATCAAACACTTTCTGGGTTTCTGAGTCAATCAATATTATTCAGTTCGGGTTCACATGACGATCTAATTCAGAGAGATCTGATGTGGCATACTGATTCTTTTGTTTATATATTTTTCGCGAGAGTCCTTACTGGTCGTTCTGGATATACTCCGAGATATACTCCTAGTGATGGTGTCTAATAACGTTTATCAGACTGACGAGCAGTCAAGGAATCCATTTTTCCATTATTTTTACAGCCAGTGCACTGGTTACTGATACGTTTGTACGGCTGATGAACGCTTTAGGCAACTTACTTCCTTATCATCAATCTGCCAGTCATTGATGCGTTCATATGATTGACAAATGTTCAGAGAAGTCATTGTCTCATCATTTTCACAACTCCAGTACCAGTCATTGATTCGTTCGACCGCGGATTGTCACATTGGGTCTATCAGAAAAGCCAAAAGTCACAGACTCTAGGGAAAATCGGATCTGAGCAGCGATAAGTCTGGAGTGAGATTGGAGAGACATTTTCCGTGGATTTGCCATTGGTTCTTGGTTTTATTGTGCTTACGAAATTGAAAGGGAAGTGTTGACAATTGTATTGTTGAGAATCGAAGAATACCAAGTCCATTTTTCGACGGTTTCAAGAGAAAGGCTGGAGACATCCAAGAACTACATCGAAAACATCTTCCAATGACCTGATTAGCCGAATCGGATCATAGACCGTTTGCAATCCTGTTGGCATTTTTCTTCGAAAACGAATCGTCCATAGATTCCGCGCAAAAGTGAACCACGTTGATCCGCGGGTGCGATACTCCCTACAGGTTAATCTAATCGCTTGCTGAGAACGCTTAGAAGAAGAGTTATCATATGAGATGGCTCAAAATCTAATCACAATCGTTTTGTGGCGAATCCAAACCACGTCATGCCTTTGGAACATGAGCATTAACAAAGGCTTCTCCTCATGAGCCGATGTATAACTAGGTCCTATACGGCATCTATACCTCTAATCTATCGTTGCAATCATCAACTGAACGAGGATGCGGTTACGCACTGTTGTGATTCAGAAAAACTGTTAGAGAACTCTTTGAGATGGACCGTTCTTATCAAAACCTGACCTTGCAGATAGATTCATTTTATTCGGAATTGGCTCTTCCGCGTCCAGGCAGATTGAAGAATTTTTGTTGTATATAAAAATACGTGGGTAGTCTGGACTATCCTTCCATTTTTCGTCTGGAATTGCCAACATTTTCCTGACCTCCATGTCGGCCCCTTCAGGGCACCTTAATTCTAGTATGACATATGTCCAAGAAGGTTGCGACTTGTCAAGTACATGACATAGATAAAAGACTGCATGGCAAAATTGCACGTCGCGCAAGTCGATGGCACAGCAAACTGCAAATCCACTGGTCTTTGGTTCGTTTATTCATTATATTGATACTGGTAAATCATGACCAATAGGTTTAAGAGTATGCCCCAGTAGATTACCTTCAACACGGCCCGAATGAGTTGAAAATTGTTCGACGTGTAACGGACATTTGTAGCATGTGGAAGGAGCATCAGCAGGGCAAATGATGAATGCTCAGCCCTACGCAAAGCTTGTCAATTAGCAGGGCAATCTGTCTGGCATTGACGGTGCTGAGCAATTCATCAATAACTGTAAAGTGTCTCGTAATGCCCAGCTCTCATCATCTTCATTCCGCTCTCCTTCTTCTTGCTCCCCTCATCTCGCTCATGTACGCGTCGTGCTAGTGCAAAGTGCTCACAGCATACAGTAACCGTGTCGGTGGCCATGGAAAAACCTCTGGCACATTCATGGAATGTCATCATTAGCGACACCGACAGCCCTTTCACGCACGCCTGTCGCGCGTAGACTGCGGCTCGTATATGAGCAGTGATCTGTTACTTTCCGAGCACTATATCGTTGATTAGTCTCATGATTATGCTCTATCGCCGATTTGTGTTTCGAGTTCTCTAACTTTTGGGTGGATCTCATTTCGTTCTTTTGCTACGTGCTCATGCTAAAATGTTTCGGATAAATTCTTACAAATCTGGAAATATTAGAAATTTTCAAATCCGCACTTGGGAAAATAGAATAAGATTCTTTCGAAGTGCATCGGCCCCTCAATTATTCCTATGAACACATTTAGTGGTGGAATAATCGAATCACAGTGCTTTTCTGTGAGCCAAGTGCAAGGAAGGTGCTTGCAACTTAATGAGATTAAAGGAAATGAATCGGTTCTCGAAGCTCAGTTGGTACCCGTAAATCCCATCGAGCCACCCTGCCCGATAACGCCGACCTCGCTTGAAAGAGGTATAGTTTGAGAAGATGTACGTACCTATCATCAAGTTCACGCCAACGACTTTCGATCTCCTCGAGGCACAGCCTTCGAGATTCAGCCAGGCTTCCTCGCTCTCGGGCCCTTATCTTTGCGGCCTGGGTAGATGGCGCCTCAGGGAACGGCTGTGATAAGGGCTCATAGTGAGTCTGCTTCGCTTTGATGCCGCCAAAGACTTTCATTGACTCATGAACCGGTGATCCGCAACTCGTCCGATAAGGTACAAGGGCTTGGAGCGGCAAGTAATACCTCACAGGCGTCTGGGGATTTTCACGCCCTTCGAGGCTATCGCAAGCTCCAATCGGTGCTAGGATCTTGCGCATGCCGCGAAGAGCAATGGCTTGCGAATCACATAACATATGCAACCCGACTGAGGTACTCGTCGGAAACATGGTCTATATCGAGTAGCCGTGCAGTCCGAGAGCCGGCCGGCACTTTGTCAAGGCAAACCGCACGCAGCTCGTTTGCATGCGTGCAGCCCGCAATGCCAAGTGGCCAAGTGCTGAATGCGGATGTGGTAAGCCCTTTGCATCTGGCGCGCGTCCATGCACGTCCTCGACCTTGCTCTCTCTCTCTACCTCTCACTTGACCATACGTCATCACGTATCGGCGTACTAGAAATTAGATCTATATTACCGCATATCAATCTGAGTTTATCTGCAAGACGCTCTCAGAGTTTCATCTCGTGGCATCTCGATCTGCGCTGGGACAACGGGAAGTTGAACCTTCACCCGATTACGAAGTTAGTCTAGGTGTTGGACTAATATATCCAATCTGGGTTCATATTGAGAGCAGATTTCGGGCTAAGTAATTGAGGTTAGATCGAGTTTGGTGTCGGTGCTAGACCGAGAATTCAGTGAGACTGGAACTAGTCGAACCCATGTCTTTTGAGTGGGAAACTCATGATCTCAACAGCGAGATCTGGTATGAATGCGTTCATTCTCTGGTATTAATAAAGTGATTGAAGCAAGACTGCAAGATGAGTCATGTTGATTAGAGCAATGTCAAACTGTTCCGATTGAGGGGTACTTTTGTATTCGGCAGAAATTGTAAATTGGCATTACGCAGGCCTCTGCTCCATCAGTTCCATCATACTTTCTTGGAATTAGAATCTACTTCGACAACCCGTATCTCTTGTGTGATAAATTTTGTATTGTCTCGAAAAGCTATAATATATGATGATATGAAAATTGACAATTTCGGTAGACTAGATCTTTATGTTCCAATACTGTACGATATAAATATGGTCTTTTAGGGTGACATAGTGGGACTCGTGTACTTCTCAACTATCAATATCATGAGAGCCTGGGTACACAGAGCTAGATAAGACTTGTCCAGGCTACCATGAATCAATTTTTGAAGTCTTTTAGGTAGTCTGTCAGTAGGCTCTCACTCTGAATACTTTGATTTGTGTCGAGTAAAATTTTCACAATCGGAGTTGGATCAGAACCATACAACTCATCGACTGGGTGTAGATTGATCTCCTTTCATCCTGTAGAGATAGATATTCATCACATCGACACACCGTTATGAATAAATTTGGGGCTGGAATTTCTTAGTTAAAATGGTGAAGTTTGTGGAAGTAGCTACATTGATCAAATCTAGAGTTTAATAGTTTCAAATTTTCATATCCATTGCTAGGCTCTCAGCAAGTATGATGACCTCGGGACAGGGATTGAAATATTCATACATGCATCATTGACCTATATCCGGTGCTGAATCACAAGCTTGTCTGCAGGTAGCATCACACTATCGTGGGCTTGTGCCAGGGATCTACCAGGGCGATAGTGTTTGTAAATGGTGTGAGCGCAAGCATTCAATTGCGTAAGCAGTGCAGTTCAGTCCAAACTGAAGATGTGCATACGACATCGGAATTTGATGATCTCCTAATTTGATGCCCGGAAGGAACCCTCTCCCACGTGGTTATTCCCAAGACAGGAAATGCAAAGTTTCAGCAGTTTTGCGTTCATTTTTTTAATAGCTGAGTGTACAGTACCCTGCAAAAAAATGGAACACGGATACCCTCACTAAAACAGCCATTACTCCGACGCGTTCGGGCTTACGCCAATTTTCCAGAAAGCACTTGAAAGATGAGAAAAGAATCTATCAAATTATGTGTTTTAAAAATTTTTTTGATCGAAATTTCATACCTTTAATTGACACTTAAAATTGGAAAAATTCTCATTTCAATCGACCATCGATCATTTATCGGGAAATTACGATAGTGTAAAAATTCTTGCGGGACGTTGTAGCTCTTTTCAAGACCTTTGAAATCGTCTTTTTTTATACATTACTCTACGGTTTTTCATACCCGAGTTACGAGTGATCTCGTACAAAGAATTTTGTACGGGTTGAGTGTAACAAAAATGCGGAAAAGGTCATAATCTACGATTTTGACGTGAAATCTTCAGAATCCTATGAAATAATTGCCGGGCTCATTCCAAAAATTGGTTGAGAGGACTTCCGCCCACCTCAACTAAGAAAAACTCATGTCTCCATACTTTCGATACCCTCAACACGTGTGAGTTTGCTCTCTTCTGATCGCTTGTTACTCGTGTGCAAAAAATCGTAGAGTAATGTATAAAACATGATTTTGAAGGTCTTGGAAAGAGCTACAACATCCCGCAAGAATTTTTACGCTATCGTAATTTCCCGATAAATGATCGATGATTGATTGAAATGAGAATTTTTCCAATTTTGAGTGTCAATTAAAGGCATGAAATTTCGATCAAAAAAATTTTAAAACACATAATATGATAGATTCTTTTCTCATCTTTCAAGTGCTTTTTGGAAAATTGACGTAGACCCAAACGCGTCGGAGTAATGGCTGTTTTAGTGAAGGTATCCGTGTTCCATTTTTTTCGGTAGGGCACTGTATATATCTCAAGAGCTCTGCCAATTGCCTGGGTGATCGCGAACTTTGATTTCGCAGGATTGGTTCTAGAACTCGCTTCAACACGCTTATCAAAGATCAGGCAATAAAGCCCCGTTAAGATACTTTAGCTGGACCGAAGAATTTTTAACGTACCAAAATTCGATGTTGCTAGAGTCAAACAAAAGTTGTGGGAATTAATGATTATTTATAATGAACGTGGTTTGGTCGTGTAATGGAGCTATTACAATCGATCGTTGTGAAGAAACTTGTACAAATTGCTCACCGGTACAGAATCTCAGAAATGATCAAGTTTTGAGGGTAACGAGGAGCAACGGTGAACTCAAGCGCGCACTCTGATGCATAACTTGGCACTCTGGCGGCCAGAGACAGATTAATCAGGATGCACGCGCGTACACGATTGCGTGTGCCTGAGTCTAGTATTCACAAACGCTCGTATTTTTGATCGCATTGTCTTTGGATTCGTTTGAACGGTAGTCAGCAGCATGGATACAGAATAAATGTGCAAAAATTCCTTCACGGAATCTACTTTGACTTAGATGCTATTCTAATTTTGAAGTATAATTCGTCAGTCATGATTATTTCAAAACGTAAAATTTGAGCTTATCCAATGATTGCAGCCTTTCAATATTACAGTGGATTGACCCCAACATCCAGATGGGGTATCCGATGATCGAGCCCAATTCTTCTACAATCTGGCGAAATCTAGCTATTGTAGATAAAAGTATAGAATACTAAAAACTTGGTTACACCCCGAAGCGTGCTGACTATTCACCTCTCATGGTAAGTTCAGCTGATAGCAGAGCAGAGTGTACCTCAGTGGAAGAGCGCAAGATTTTGTTCCTTCCTTCAGTGCATGTATTGTGTGTACTAGGCTCTTTGACTGGGTGGACGAGGTGCACTTTGGTTACAACGTCTACAGCTTTTGCATAATCAGGTCCTGTCTCCAGGCTTTTGAGAGCTTTTCCACGTATAAAGTCCGATAACTCTCTTTGTGACGAAACTTTTTGATAAATATAGACGGGGACAGTCAGCGAATGAATTATCTGCAATGATACATATTGCACCATTAATCGTGCGAGTACCCGTAGGTCATGCAGAAAAGGAAACCTACATATTTGTATTAGATTCCCAGTTCCGTTATGAGGGGCTTATCTTTTTCGTTGCTTTGTCGTCGGGGACACCATCTACTCATGACGAGTTTTCTAGCACCCAGAAAAAAACTTGGCTCCAACTTATTACTAAGACTCATTTCCTGATCATAAAATTGACAAACTACTCTGATTATGGTACTATTTGAATAATGAATCTTGCATTAATTGACGAGGGCCATGCAATGTGGTCTCACGAGGTCATCTATATTGTAATCTTCTCTCAATCTCGTTTCAAAGATCGGTTCCCGCGAGTGACGTGCGTCATAAATTCATCGATCCAACTTGGAATATTCAAATGTGACAGTGCTGTCTGCGCTGGTGGTGGCACATCTGAGTGAGAAGTAAAGAATGGGAGGCAGGGGGCGGAGGAGGATGAAAAGGATGATAGGAGTGCGAGAAACGAGAAACGAGTACAAATTATCCGCTACCGAATCGCACCGTATAGCCGGTGTCACGAATGAGTTTTTTACCGTCGAGGCCACCGCACACAAGGCTGAACACGCGGGCGGTGGCCAGCTGCACATAACTGATGTCGCCGTTTTTCCGCGTAAGCCCTGTAATGGGTCCGTTTTTCTCCGCTCCTTTTTTTACCCCTTGTCTCGCGGTATTTTTTCCCTTGCCTCCTGGTCTCTTTCCCGGCTATCGGGCGATGAGCTCGGCTCGCTCTGGCGGGCGAGCGGCTAGTGTCTGAGCAGGGGGTACAGGCGGTTCAGAGCAAGCGCGATTAACGATAATTTGCGACAAAGGACTACGTCCCGCAGCCGCAGCGAGATAATCACTGGCCGTGGGTGTGCAACGAGCTGTAGTATAGACGTACCAGGGGAGGATAACGGACGCTCACATCCTTGCCAAGCCTTTGACGTATCTGGCTGTTGGATAATGAGTCTACTCCGGTACATCCGAGCTTGAAAGACAAAGAATTGAGTCAGGACACGGGCGTATACTGTGCACTCTCACCCCCGAAGTCTGAGGCCTCAAACACAACTCTGGAATCCCAAAGATAAGATGGCAAGAATTTTGTGCAAGACAACACTTTGAATTTCTTGGGGTGGATTTCCAACCACAAGAGATTCAAGTTCTCTCCCGAAGATTCACTGAAACATTTTCACTCTAGTTTGACTGTAAGTTTTAGTCTAACGTTTGACTGAAACACTTGGAAGATATCATGCGTGAAAGTGTTTTTAGAGGGGAAACATTCGATATTCATAATCATGAAGGACGCTCTGAGATTCCTGATGGTAATGTGAAAGTGTTCACTCTTATAAGTAGATTAACTATTTGTGATTCGAGGCAAGGTTTGAGTCGTGGAATCTTCAACGTTCACTCTTGTCTTACAGGAGAATTTTGCAATATTCTCAAGACAGAATTGAAACTATCCTGACCGCGAGCAAGAATGTAATTTTGCTGAACGATGTCGACCCTTGCCGCGAATACAGGTCCGTTGAGATTTGATGCAGAATCGCTCTAAATAAAGCAACATTGAGCTGACAGGTTAGAACAAGAACACAGTGTTCCATTTGAGCTTGGGATGGTGATTTGATCAGTACATCAATTGTGCTGAAATGCCAGTGCCTTAGATCGGACATCCATTCTGAGTTGGACAAAAATTTCAGTAACTCCTTTGACGAAAAATTCCATCCCGACGATTTTTGAGGGAACCTTTCAGTCAGTTCACACATATTCGTGGTATTCCCGTCTCATGAAATTATTTGATTTCCACTTTCGTCTCCTGGATACGAAAGTGGCCAAGATTAATGTGATAGATGAATGATCGAAATAATAGAGTTTTGCGTAAGCAATCTTTGGCTTTCCAACAGACAATGAGGCAAAAGCGTTTTCAGACAAAATCGCGAGCGCACAAAATCTTGACCCTTTTGCATGACTTTCACCAAAATTTTTTCATTTTTCCGCACTAGAAGATGATTTGGTCATGATTCTGACTTAAATAATTTTTCAAGTCCGAAAAAGTAATTGAAATCGATCTGAATATCGTAGCGCTTCGGCAGTCGTTTCACCTTTAAAACGCTTTTTTGACACAAGACGTTAGCTGGGATACCGATTCTCCCATCTACCACCCAAGGAAGCACTTGCAATATGACTACGTGATTCATATTATATCGTTTGGATGCTAACAGAGAGACGATGATCCCAGCAAAGCTCGTCGGTAGACATTTGCAGCCAACCTTCACAGTATTTTAACCATCGATGATTTCAGCGGATGCACACCCTTTTATTGGATTCCAGATGATATGTGATGGATGTAAGAACATATTGCATTCTCAAAATGGCAGAATGAAAAGAACCTACCTCAGTGAACGCCTCGTGTTCCAAAGTTGTGTTACGTGGGAAGGGGGGTCGACTCTAATCAATCACAACAAAGTATGTGAATATGAGTTTAATTGAGGATAAATATACTCGAGAGAGAGATATGATTCTAAAGGTTGATGCGAGCGGTCTGGCTGCCGCGCGGCTCGTCGTCGACGACGACGGTCCGCGTTCCAGCAGAGACCTTGCACTGGGGACAGGCCCCGCTCCGTCGAAGCTCTGACGGTGAACCGCGAACATACGTTGCGCGGCCAAGTAGACCTCGCGGGTGCAACGTCATCGTGGCACGAAGGGGAGAGGTGAGCGCAGCTATTGCTCTTCACCTCTACCCATGTGACAGTTGAAATGACCATTTGGACTTCCAACACAATTTTGAGCCCCAAGTGTTGTTTGAATGAAAATAGTGGTAGTGTCGGGAGTAGTGCGGTGAATGAACGATCCGGAGTACAGGTGTAACATGAAGAGATTGGCAGCCAAATAGAGCTTCTAAGCAGAATACGCTATGAGTCTATGCGATAACGAGTATATGGGACGATGTACAGAGGCGTCTGGATGCTGTGCCACGCCGATGTGCGCAACATGGAAATAGCAGTTTAGCGTTATGAAGCGTGATATCTTGATTGCATCGGAGAGCCTCTGATGCTGCTGCAGCAGAAGCAGCATTATAGAGCAAGCAGAGGAGCCTGTCTGCTTGCCAATGCTTGCTTACTCGCTTGGTTTGTGTTTATAGTGTACGGAGGCTATACTCACGGTACGTTGGTTATGCGCGCGCGAAACGCATTACGAGCTGCACAGGCTGCATCGCCGAGATACAAGCCGGCATACGCATCAGGCAGGTGAATGAATTTGTCGAGCGAGCTGACGGAGCTTGCGCCAAATCCGATTTCGCGGCCCTACGTTGCCGTGCTGAGGCACGAGAGCAGATGGAACAGCCGCTCAGATTATCGAATGAGCAGCTACAGCATCTGCCAGCGGAATTTATTTTAAATCTCGAGTTTAAATTCAATTTTATAGGAATCTGAGATAACGTAGCCGGAAAATGTGATTGAATTGGGCAATGGTTGGGTAAATGTAACTCTTTTGGTGAGTGTCATTCTCCTCGAATTCTCCGTTCGTGTATTTTTTTCATCAATGCTTTAAACTGGCTAAGGATCAACAGTCCACACCTCTATGTCTTTCGAACATGTCGCCGTAATAGATTTTGGGCATTGCTGAAAAGTCAGAAAAGTGCCATGACTGTATGTGGATTGCATGAATAGATTTCGCGTTTTTTTCTTTTTTTGGAAAACTTCTGATGAACATTCCATGGAGGGATTCTCAAATTCGAGTAGCATGCATGCTCAACTGTACTCAGGTCAGCTTCGAATACTCCAAATTCGAACAAAATACTGCCAAGCTCCCACTCATTTCGGAATGCCAGTCTCCATACATTGCCGAATGATAGCTGTAACATCAATTTATGTCCACAAATGATGCATATGCATGTATATGGGCCATTTTGGAGCATTTCACCAGATGCCTGCACCACGGGGGTCTAGAAAAATCCCAAAAATTTTTTTTCGATTAGTACTATGTTGAAATAGTACGGGAATTTTTTTTCCGGATTCTTCGAAGGCTTCTATAGGTCCTAGGGCCCACAAAAGGACCATTTAGGCTCCTTTTCAGCCTATTTTGAGGAAATCTTAACTCCCACTATACTCAACCAATACGAGCGTACTTCGGTGCATTTTTTTCGGTAGAACTAAGGTAAGTGTGCCTAATATGCCCCCATTCCCTAATATGCCCCCACTCAAGTTCTCACATGTACGAACCCGCAGACCTTACCGCGCATTTTTTTCATGTTTGTTACGTTAAAATATGAGAAAATCAACGTTTTGGACCGATCCTAAATGGCACGCGCATTTCTTAGAACAGAAAAAGTGGTTTTGGTACTTTCGACTTCTTTTTTGTTAGTTACTAGAGGCTATGCCAAACAAAACTGGTGCAACCAATCTCAACGTATCTTAGCTCATTTTCTCTGTTTTTGTTTCAACTCCAAGATCCCTTTTTCAAAATTGCAAAATTCGATTTCTAGCCGATTCTACGCCCACATTACTAAAAAAAAGTGCAGTGTTCCTAATATGCCCCCATCTCTTTTTCCGCATGTAGAGGGCCTTGCGCAATGCCGCAAGTACTTTTAGCACTTTTTTATCGAGATAACATTAGTTGTAGGTGTATTTAGCTATATCCAACAACATAGAGCCTTTCAAATGCACCAGATCTTGCAAAATGTGCTAAAAATCGATTTTTATGTTAATTTTGAGGTTATGTGCACTCTAAATCCTCAAGAATACCTTGAAATATGAATATTTGTCCATTCAATACATGCCGGTCATGTGCCGGAACCGATATCGCTTTTCCGGATCTTCAGGAGCGCGAAATGTCTATGGGGGCATATTAGGAGCACATTGTCAAAAACTCGCAAAAAATCTTTTCCTACAAAAATCAAGATAGCTCGGCTCTAATTCCTCGAAGTCAAACGTACTTTAGCTCATTTTGAAGGTCTTAAGATTATCTTTAAAACGAGCTAAGATACGTTGAATAATATTGAGATGAGCCAAAACTATGAGCAAAACAAAAGTAGTGGGGGCATATTAGGCACACTTACCTTAGTACTTTGGAGAATAGTATATTTCCTCACTGAGCGTGGTAGCCCATTTTGGGCACTAGGACAGTTTGTCTGTCGAGCAAAGCGAGACAGACATGTCCTCCAGTGCCCAAAATACGCTTGCAAGCGAAGTGCGGATATACTTTTTTATAATACTTGACCGTAAAGTTGATGCGTAAAGCACAGTGACCGTGCGTAAAGCAGTACTTTACGCACGAGCGATCGTAAAGCAATTGCTTTACGCACGGTTGTACTGCTTTACACCTCGTTTCTGAATTCACAAAAATTTTCAAAACTAAGATAATTCCGACGAAAATCGTGGTGTAAATGTATACAAGTGGAGGAAATTTCAGTTTTCTTCTGTCGATGAATCCAAAAGCCTCAGTTTCCCACAAAGACGCAAGAAGCACCCACGCCCGCGCCGTCCTGGTCGTTCATTACCGTTTCCGGTATCATTTTCCAACGGAATACAAATTATTACTGACCGAGGAAGTTAATAACTACCATTGCACTTGCGCCAAACTCTCTGGTCTCGAAATGAGCTTGTGTTTTGAAAACGAAAAATATTATTGAATCAACTGTATAGAATTTCTTATTTGTTTGTCGCCTTGGCCCATATTCTCGTAAGAGGAATCTCGTACTCCATTTACTTATTCCTTGCAAATTTTTCCATCAATGATGAGTGATAATTTCTTATCCCAGTTGCAGTTTTCAATACGGTATCTCACAATGGCTGGAAAGCTGTTCATCAAAAGAAGTAACCTTCAGAATCCTCTTGTTTTCGTCGGTAGAATGCAGTTAAAAGCTAATGAAAATTTTGAGAATTTTTCTATCCTTCTATCCTTTCTTGGATTTTTGTAAACAGAGGGCTGCATCGATCACAGAGGGTTACTAATATTGCCAACAGATCGATCGTCCTGTTCGACAAAATCTCTGACAGAACTAAGTTAAGCCCAAACTCCGGTTAAAGCTCCCATCAGATGTATTGCACTTATATCAGATTTTTCTGTCAAGTGGGGGGCTCCGCCCCCCACACCCCCCGCCGGGGGCTTTGCCCCCTGGACCCCCACCAGGGGTTGCACCCCTGGACCCCGCTCCGCTCGCGGTACCTGATTTACCGCGCCGCACCGTCGGGATACACAGTACTTTCCTGGTCCGACCAATACGTCAATCGCGGGATTTCTGCACTCATTTCAACGCTGCTAGCACATCGGTAATCGTGAGATAAGTCTCAGAGCAAGTAAAATTAGAAAATGATCTTTAGATAATACCACGCCCAATTAACTCAAGTTTGGACAAGGTAATATCCATGATGTGTCCAAAACTTCCCTCGGCCCTACCTCGCTCTTGCGCGTTGCTCACTCGCAAATATCTGGGGCTTATTAATTGCGTGTTAGCAACTTTCCGGTCAGTATTATAAAAAATGCAATACGCAACTCTGGCGAAAGCTTTCCACCCTCGTGCAAACTTTCCGCCCTCATGTGATGCTTTCCGCACGGTTGAGATTGCTTTCCACCCTCGTCGCTACGCTCCTCGGGCGTAAAGCAACTCAACCGTGCGTAAAGCATCGCACTTGTGCGTAAAGCGACTTTTTCGCCATCGGTGCGTATAATACTATTTCATTACGAGAACCCTAAAATCCTATTCAAACGCGGCCTTTTTAGGTTAGAGTAATGACAAAAAATTTTCCAAGGTCGATCATGCAGCCTAGCAACTTCTGGAGGCTATTTGTTGAGAGAAGGTTTTAGCAAGTTTTGAGCTTGCTTCGAAAAGATCTAGCTTCTACTGCACATGTGGTAACCGACTTTGACGAATGGTCATTTTGAAGGTCTTGAGAAAACCTACAATTTGATCACTGGTAGAAGTCGATTACTGTACTTTTCATAGGATATACAGTCGTTACAAGCTGAGCAAATTCGTAAAAATGACAAACTTTGAGGGCAATTTGAAAAAATTGTTTTTTATTCTTCGACCCCAAACTTGTGCAAATATGTTTTGTGATACAAAAACTATCAATCAAAATAATGATCTGGGTGGGATATTCAATCGTCTTCAGACTTTATTTTATTCAGACGTTTTTATCACCGTTATTTGACTTTTTGTTAAAAATGATTTCACAGGTGTGGCTCACATACATATGCTTCTATCTGAACTAATGTGCTCCAACCTGTGAGAAATCACTCCTCAAAGTACCCCCAGATATGTGTAAACATTTCCAGAGGCGAGCCTCGAGCCAGATGCGAGCTGGAGGTTTCATTTTACGAGTTGAAAACGGGCATTATTTTGTCCATTCAGGCGCAGTCAAGCGTGAGAGGGATCTCACTCATTCTGGCTCACAAATGAGATAAGCGGCTAAAATGGGGATGCAAATATCTTTTCCTGTCGCAAAATGGCCATCTAAACACGATGACATGAACAATTTGGCTCTAAATCATTATCTTAAGCCACTACATCAAAAAACATGAAACTTAAGTGTTTTCTAGTCTGAGAGCAATTCACAACATCCTAGAGGCAAACTGACTACAGGATCGTGTCTAGATAATCATTTTGAGTGGGAAAACCATGTTCGTACCCCTATTTCAGCCGCTCATCTCACTGGTGAGCTAGAATGAGTGAACTCACACTCACCTGCGTCCAAATAGACGAGATAATGCCCATTTTCATCTCGTGAAATGGAACCTCCTGCTCGCATCTAGCTCGAGGCTCGCCTCCGGAAGTTCTCACACACATTTGGGGGTACATTGGAGGAGTCATTACAAATAAATTGGTGCACATTAGTTCAGATAGAAGCATATGCGAGCCATACCTGTGAGGTCATTTTGAGCAAAAAGTCAAGCAAGGGTGTTTTAAATTGACTGAATAAAATCG
Organism: Eretmocerus hayati; assembly: GCA_029851415.1. NCBI lineage: Eukaryota > Metazoa > Arthropoda > Insecta > Hymenoptera > Aphelinidae > Eretmocerus > Eretmocerus hayati. Next base: position 190,075,154 of record CM056742.1, on the reverse strand, counting down.
AGAATTCAATATCCCACCCAGATTATTGTTCTCATTGTTAGTATTTGTATCACAAACCTATTCGCACAGGTTTGGGGTCGAAGAAAGAAAACGATTTTTTTAATTGAGCTAACGGTTTGGCATTTTTACGAAACTGCTCGACTTGTAACGACTGTAACTCCTATGAAGAGTCCAATAATCGAGTTTTACCAGTAATCAAATTGTAGGTCTTCTCAAGACTTTCAAAATGACTACTTGTAAAAGTCGATTATGACATATCTAGTAGGAGCTAGGCTACATTTAATGAATGAATTTATCGTTCTTTCGAGCCACTTATAATCGTCGCGCTCAGGCGGCGATCACAGTTTGACAAATGTCAAACTGCGACCTTCGAGGCTCCACTTTCATAGTGGCTGCATCACGAAGGGATTTTTTATTTTTTTGGATTTTTTAATTTTTTATTGAAAGATTGACCAAGAGATGAAAAAAATCTTCCTCGGGCGGGACTTGAACCTCGCGATCTCCGGTACTCCGGACCGGCGCCTTAACCGATTAGACTACCGAGGCGATTGCGTATATACTCACTCGCTCGGGGAAGCCTTCTCTCATCTCTTGTGCCAATCTTTCGATGCGGTCAATCAAGGAACCATGACCATTCGAATATGCAAATTATACTGATAAGGTAGAATTTTTTCATCTCTTGGTCAATCTTTCAATAAAAAATTAAAAAATCCAAAAAAATAAAAAAATCCCTTCGTGATGCAGCCACTATGAAAGTGGAGCCTCGAAGGTCGCAGTTTGACATTTGTCAAACTGTGATCGCCACCTGAGCGCGACGATTATAAGTGGCTCGAAAGAACGATAAATTCATTCATTAAATGTATTTCATCAAATCGAGCGATAGAGTCAAAATATCGATGAGATCTACCTTATCGGTATAATTTGCACAGGAGCTAGGCTACTTCGAAGCAAACTCAAAAATCGCTAAAATCTGCTCTCAACAAATAGCTCCCACATTGTTGCTAGACTGGATAATCCAAGTTGGAAAATCTTTTTCTCCAAAGTACTAGTTCCACCGAGAAAAAGGCGCCGAAGTACGCTCGAAAAGGTTGAGTATAGTAGGTTCTATAACTTTCTCAAAAAAGGCTAATAAAAGGGCCCAAAATGAACCCATGGTGGGCCCTAGGAACTATGGAGGCCTTCGAAAGAATCAAAAAAGAATTTTTTCGTACTATTTCAACATGTTACTATTCAAAAAAAATTTTTTGGGATTTTTTCTAGACCCTTCTGGTTCAGGCGTTCGGTGAAATGCTCCGAAATTGCCCATATTGCATTATTTGTGGATTCACCCTTATGCTTCATCCAGATTAGTATCCTACTGCGCACACAACCCTGGCATTTTTTATTTAAATGACTATAATTTGATCTACTGAAGAATTCTACTTATAGCAATCTCCATGCACCGACTTATCCGAAGTGTAGCAAGGTACCATCCCCTGACTTCAATATGCAATCAAATTTCAATCTATAAATAAACCAATCTGTATAGCTGGCTTTTACATGAATGAAAATTGTTCCTCGCATAACTGGCCGGGTGGGTCTCGTAAGGTATTGGTGAGGAACCACGTGGCTGGAACCTCATGATCAAATTTTGATGTCGAAAAGTGATACTGGATCGTTGCGAGACTTGTGTCTCTCAAAAGTGAGTCCGGTGCGACCACAGGGGGTATGGTTTGGAATGAGATGGGATTCACTGCCGGGTGCATCGCTCGCCCAGAGTGATCGGATGTGGCGATAGCCTCGGGCGACAATCGGCCACGATACGATTGTTTGGCCAATGCGCTTGTACACACAAACACGACACGTAACTCTCGATCGATATACACGACATAGAGACGCGACGCAGGTTGGCGCTTCGCCATCGCGCATCGTCACATCACGCTCAGCCGAAGATCACAGGCTCGTTTCCTGCCCAACTCGTCCTTTTTCCAAAGAGAGCCTCGTGCCTCTGATCGTCTCGATTTGGCTTTGGTTCCGGCTGTGAAGAGGATCAGAGGAGATGGGGTATACATTGCACAATGCTGTGTTAGAGACCTTGAGCTTGAGCAGTCGTGTCACGTAGAAAAGCCCATCCCAGCCATGAGTATTCGAGCCTCACGAGTGCTGCTCATCCACAATCATACCGCGACGGCTCGAATTGATTCGTAATGCCACTCTTTACAGAGTTTGAGGAGACGGGCACAGAGTCGCCTTACCTCGCTATCGCAGTCAATGCATCGTTGGTAGGGGCAAGTACCAACCTCTCAGACATTCAATCGTGAGATCCTCGTTAGGTGGAAGAGTAGGTGCTCCAGTACCAAAGGCCTTCGGCATTTTTAGAATCCTAAGAATAACCATGGACATTTCACAGCAGATCCAAACAATATCCGTTCGAAATCCATACTTACTGGATATTTTTAAGGATTTGCACTCCGAAATGGACAACACATAGACGAGTTCATCATTTTTCATCAATCCCGATCAATTTGAAAATGATGGGACAGTCGTTACTCTGTCTTCATTTTTCTTCTAAAGATGTTCTGGAAAGAATTTTCTATAGATGTTATCCTCGTGAGCTGGTGGCGCTAGGCGCCAATAGATTATGACTCTTGGTTAGCAGCAAGAATTTTCCTGAAATGTACTTGCGATTAAAGCTCGAATTATACAATAATAGTGATGACGGTTTCGAGTTGCTGAAGACGATGCGTTCTGCTCGTATGACTGATGTAATAGTAGAATTCTCTGAAGAAAAATTTCAAACTAAGACTTCCGATTGGACAAACAAGGCATTTGAAAACCAATTTCAAGAGATTGTGATCAAGTTTAGGAAAATATTGATTTGCCGTTCTAAATTACCGAATGGCTCACTCTAATAAATCATAGTACCGAGGTATTTAGAGATTTCTTTGATGGATGGTCAATATGTCGAAACAATGTTCAGTGATGCAACGAATCTAAGATATGTACTATATTGTGGCGAATTTAATTTCACACACGAAACATGATGGACGACGCACAACGTACAATCCACTACACACGACCGATCACTCAGTTGTGCGATCAGTCAATTCATCAGTCTCAATCTATTGATCGACCAATTCCACTTGTAACCCAAATGGTGACGAAATCTATCTTAACCAGACCATACCGTTGCAGAACGAACTAGACTGAACTAGGCCGAACTACGCAGAGGTAGACCGACATACACCCGACCAGAACGCACCATACCGAAGTAAACCGTACCAGGAGAGACTAGACCTTACTAGACCGTCATAGACCGTAGTAGATCGTATGAGACGGCACTATCCCGAATAAGACTTACTCAAACCGGACTAGACCGAACCAGACCTAACTAGACCAAAACAGTTCGTATCAAAGCGAACTAAACCTAACTAGAGCAAACTAGACCGTATCAGACCGTATTAGGCCACACTCGACCGAACTAGACCAGACAAGGTGAAAGTGGACCCAGCTAGACCAGATTAGATCTGGAGAGACCGATCTAGAGCAGACATTAGACCATACACGATCGGACTATACCAGAATGGACCAAAATGGACGAAACCAGACCAAACAAGACCAAAAACTAGAACTTACATGACTGGACCTGACCAAAATGGATCAAAATGGACCGCACGATACCGAATCAGACCGTACTAGACAAAACTAGACCGATCCAGACTGTACTAGACCGGACCAAATCGGTAGAGACTGAACTAGATCAGGCACTGAACCATACGAGACCGGACCATCTATCCATCCATCACCCATCCATACTTGACCCCTATACTCATCCACCTACGCATCACCCAAACAGCCCCTCATAATATTTTACCCCTTCCACATAGGCAACTCTCTGAGTGGGATCTACACAGGCAAAATTTGGCTGGGTGTATAATTATCATAAATTTTGGGACTCACGCAATGCTATCAGAAATCTGCAGAATCATTCGGGAGGGCTTTTTCAAACTTTCTTTGTAGGTGACTACGGGAGGCGATAGACGGAAATTGCAAGATGATAAGCCAAGTAAGACTTTAAGAATCATAATGGAAATATTTATCGTATCTTCCGAATGAATTCATCAAGATTCGAATACTTTTCTTACATTGTTGAACTTTGATGGATATTTGGAGTAGTATGAATAACATTTGATGTTCGTGATAGAATTTCATGAATTTGTTTGGGGTCATTGGAGAGGTTCAAGAATTACCCTGGGAATGTCATGATAACGAGCAAGAAATCGGTCAAAACAAGTCTCGTACAGTTTTTGCATGGCTTATCTTGTTTGGGCCTGATTTTTGGATGATTGGAAGAATTCGTTCCTACATTTGAAAACTATAATGGGTGTCATAATTTCTGGTTCCCTTGAAACAGGGTGCAATACCTGTGGATTTTACGAGGGATGTTTACTGTGTCTGCTGTTGTACTGCCTGGCAGTGGCAAAAGAGAGATCAGGGAATGAGCGCATGAATGATAGGATTGAATCGTAATGCGCGCCAAATGGGCATATTTATCGACTCTCATAACACTAGGTGCATCGGTGCATTCAATTGCAAACGAACTCGAGATCGTCTCTGCGGAATGTTTTTCAGGGTCGCAGTGAGTGAACGAGGTAACCGCATACAAGGCAGATGAGTAAAGTGAGGATTTCGAACGCGAAAACAGATCCCACGCAGCACTTTGAGCTCATCAGCTGTCCGCACGAGCTAAATACGACGGGACGGGGCAGTAATTATGAGCGTGCGGCTGCATACGAACGAGCGAGGTAGGCTCTGATTTATTTGAGTCAGAGCGCAAATTTACGGGGGCCACATTACGTACTCGCGCGCTGGAGCCGTAATTTTTCGGTGAGCCGAGCAGCACTAATGAGGATGCGTCGTGCACGTCTCGCCCAACTAGAGCTGCGCATGTACGTTAATTAAGCAGCGGCTAGCTCGACACGGCCACCAGTGACACCCCGTTTGCACACCTGACGGTCAGCCCCCGCTGTACACAGTCGTCCGAGAGGGACAAAATCTGCCCCCGACGCACGGCTCTCTTTGTGATGCACCTGTATCATCATACACTAGCATACATCGCGGAGTTACGCAGTAGATTCTCATATGGCTTATGGGCACCGCATTAAATCCGACCGCCGCAGCTCGTTTCATGTACTCCACACCGTCTACGTCTAGCTCATTTGAGTGGCCTCGTTATGTGGCTCTCTTTCGCGCGCGCGCTGAATTTCATCAGTAAATTAGAGATAGAACAACCCAGCGAGTTCCTGCGGCATCGTATTATCCGAGATTTTGCCACATATTCGCCTCGTTTGCGCACAGGCGTAGCTCGGGACGGTGTGAGCAGGGATAGTATAGCTTGGGCCAGCTCGGAAAACTGCTTCGGGGCTGAGTACACTATCGGTGGGGACGCTGCAGAGGCTGTGCGGGGCTGGACGGAAAAGCGAGTGTTATTCCGGCGCGAGTATCTGGCCGGTGCTCAGAGAAGCGAACCCTTTGAGCACCCCTCACTCCCACTCCCGAGGCGCATCTCTCTTTGTCCAATGGTTACCCAGGCTTTTTCAAGCGCTTTAGACACGCTATTCCGCGCCATCGCCCAGCTCTGATAGACAAGTACGGCTCGCGGCTAGATTCGTTGCCCTTTGAGCTCGCGAGCTCACCGCACATTGTTTCCGCGATCGCGTATTGTTTTCAGCTTTTGATCCTATGATCATTCGATTCAACTGATTGCCCGCATCGTGTACACCAGTGGAAAGCTGCTGCAACTCAAGCGCATGTTCTCTGCTCAATTCGTCGGAAAACTGTACAGATCGTTCATCGACCTATCTCACTCACTCTCTCTCTCTTTCTCTCGACAAATCGATCCGTAATCGAGCATAATGGACGCACATTGAGAGAAAATTGATGGCCAATTGCTTACATACAAAGGCTGTAATATGCCAACCGATGTACGTACCCATTACTGCCATACAATACAATTTCCCTCGAGTAATGAGTCGTTATTCTTTCACACCGTGCAAACGCAACAAGTTGGACGAAGCTCCAATGAGACTTTGGCTTTGATTTTTCGAGTTGTTCCAGTTTCTGCATGCATAACTGGCTTTGGAAGGCGTAAACTGAAAATTATATGGAGAAATTTGAAAATTAATTCTGCGATTATTCAACTCATGTTACCATTATGACAGTCGCACTATTTTGGTCCACATGCTATATTGAAAAAAAACTTGAGATGGACATCGTGATAAACATGCTATGAGTTCCAATAATCTTTCGATGTTTTTTTTGTTAAGTTCAGGTCATAATGAGAAACTTCTGATGTCAATTTAGTAGTTTTTTCTGCGATGACGCCACGATGAATATGCCATGTTGACTGACATCACAAGTTTCCCGTCATGACCTGGACATTACAAAAAACACCGCAAATTCATTAGCAAGTCATCATAGAAATTAGAGTTGAATTTACATCAGAAGTTCCCCGTCATGACCTGAATATCGCAAAAGAATATTGCGAACTTGGAATCCATGGCAATGTTGATCACGACGTCCATCACACAAGACATCGTGATGTACATTGTAAAGTCCATCACAAGTTTTTTTCAATAGGGTGTTAGACTGTACTTAGATGTCTCAAGTCAGACGTTTCTCCTTCATCCTTCTTGACTGCTCAATGGAACCACCCCCCCCCCCCCCCCCCAACTGAATTCCTGTATCCGCCCCTGATCCACCAAGCCCACTGTGGCGTAATGAATCTGAATCATCAAACAGAAATATTCAAATATTAGATCCGTCCATCAAAACATGAAAAAGAGGATTCTAACACTAATTGACAGAGCGCCTGGCTCCTGATTCGGAGCTATGATTTCTGCGCCGAGTTTTGGACCCCGTCTTCGCCCAAGGCTGCGGTGGAATCCAATTCATTTAGCCTTCACGTCAAATTTCACCACCTGGTTCAGAGTTCTAGTCGATCGTGAAAGAGATATTACTGATTATCAGGCAGATATTTTCTTTGAACTTGAAATCGAGTATAGAACGACAAAATCGATGAGGTAGCCTTAGAGCCAACCGAGTAGGAGAGATATTGCAAAATCGAGCTCTCATTTCTCGATTAACAACAGTGGCTTAACCGTCGCGAATCATTATTCTACTAAACCGGGATTTTCAAAGCACGTCACGATCCTCCCTGGTCCTAGTGCCAGCTTGAGTGGTACCATTGATCGCGTTTATGAAATATCCCAGCCCCACTCGATCCGCGAGATTCGCAGGCCGCATCGCCGCGCATTATTGGGAATAATTCAACTGATCGCGGCTCTGTGAGATATTGTACGAAGCGACGCCAGGCGTACTCGATTCCATCAATCAGAGGGTCATGCCAGCGTGTCAATTTGCGCACAGAGCCCAAATACCATTGTAATCCGATAAAACGGTATATAAAGCTCGCGCGGATGCCACGCCGAATGGGGGCAGCAGCGTAATTAGCAGCGGATAGTCGAGCCGTCGTACATAGCCACCATTACTAGACGCACTCAAAGGGCCCGCACATATCCACACCATTCACAACGGCTGTCGTAATGCAAGTGACTACCTATAATCACGGACAGACACACACCTGATGTGCAGAACGCGGGCGTAATCTGCCAAGCGAGAGAGCGAGCCTCGTTCCGCCCCGTAGAAAAAAATGTGCCAGTCGCGCGGAGAATTTCTTTTTTTATACGAGCACCCGCAGTCTACGTAGGTTGCAAGAGCGAGTTCCAGATCGTAGCGAGGCTCGTTACTTCGAGAAAGAGACGCAAAATTGGCCCGTAACTGTACTCTTATGTAGAGTGGCACATTCGCAGCCCCCATCGTCGCACGACTGCAAACGTCCGCTTTAACGATATGACACTCGTATTCCTTCTCATCACCTATGCATATCACCCACAATACCATCTGTTTTTCAGTTTTATGGCTCATGAAGCAATTCAGGACCGAATGTCCTTCGAAATTTCATTACACAATTTTTCGTTTTGGTTGCCATCAACATATCCAATCTCATAATACCAATTTTATCAAATCAAAATTGTAAGCCATCGTATTCGTGGTAAAACTATGGAGAAAGTCTCAGTGACCGTCAACTTTTTGGAGAAAAAAATTAAAAAAAAAAAAACAGGACTTTCAATTTCTGGTGGGGTAGCTATGAATCGCGTGCAGGCGTTTTCACTGTTTTCGAGCATTTTTCGTCTTGTGGTTTGAACCCGGTCAGAACGTATTCTTCATACAGCTACATATATTTGTGTCTACATTGTCATCTCCGAAGGAACTCGCTCAAATTTATTCAATTTGCAGGTGGTTACTCCTAGTGTCCGGTTCGACTGAACTCTCCCATTGTGCAAATTTATGCACGATTCCATTTCTTCGCAAGGGTCGTGCCAATCATGGTCGCTAGCCGGATACATTAATGGCGTAAAATTTTGATGACAATTAATTGATTAAACACACATATTGGTCTGACTTTGGATCGAAGCTGCTATGAGCATCAACAATACATGAAATAAAGTAAGTGTACCCAACCTGCTCTTATTAAGCCATTTTCTCGACATAACTCTGGTCTACTTCAATTTTTTTCCCAATGTACTTCAGCACACTCCGATGTTGGCCTGCTTGCTCCGAATTATCTCCGTATTGTGCTCATAAAATGCTCCAGATCCAAGTTTTACTACTTTGAAGAACGTATTTTAAAGGTCTTCAGACAAGAAATCGAATGCGCTAAAGTACGTCAAGATTGGTCGAAGTGAAAAAATTTAGTACCGATCGTACTGAATGCAATCTCCTGTGGTGGAAGAATCACTCTAAACTTTCTGAAGAACGCAGTAATGATTCGGGATAGATCTGGACCTCTTATTTTCTCACATAACAAACGTGAAAAAATTTTGAGGGAAGGTCAACGAGCGCCCATTTTTGAGATCAGCATATGTAGGCAAGTTGGGTACACAGGCAAGTTGGACACTTTCACCTTACAAAAACGATAATATTCAGGTATTTGAGTTTTTGTGGCAAATGACTTGAGATCAACTTCTTTTGAATTCGTTGAAAATCATTTTTTAGCAAAGAGGTAAACAACTTGGGCACGAATAGCCGAAACACCACGTATTACAGACCTATTCGTAATAAGAATTCGTGATGAATGTCCTAACCTTCAGATGATGAAGATTTTTCTTTATGGAATGACCTCCAATTCTCATGGGAATGTTCATGTCTAAGGACGCAGTGGGTATCCCCGTCTTGGGCGGTAAAGGCAATGTGTTGAAAAGCTTTTATTCTTCTCAAAACCTACAAGTTTGATCTCCGATGTTTCCGAAAGCTCTGAGCACGATGAGAATGCGAAAGAAATCCTGGACATTTCCATGACCGCAAAAGTTGCACATTCAAGGTCAAAGTAGCCATTTTTTGAGTTTAGCCTTATCCGTCGTGTACATTCACGCATGTTATACATAGTTTGCCGATGTATTGCGATGCTCTGAACATGGAGAAAATAGCGAAAAGTTCCTCGGAGATTACAACATCCACTGAGTGACCTCGAGAACCTCCCCCTTACAATTTTGCTCTGTTTAGTAAGATTATGTATGTATTACCCTTCTTTCATCCCCTTGCGGGTTGGGGTGAGTAGAGCGTAGGTACAACCCTACGAGTATTGGATTTTCGCGATTCATAGACACGGTTGTGGGTCGAATGGAGGAAACCCTCGATGACATTGAGGATAGCCCACTGCATATTCAAACTCCAGGGACCCCAAAACCCGTGGACAGTGATCTTTGAGCTGCTTGAAGCACTTGCATAGTTCGCTTCCAGAGTGGCCAATGCAGTGGTAATCCTCGTCCTCTGAAGGTTAACAAATTGAATTACTTTCGAGTGAGAATAGTATCTGAACAATATGGGACTGGGAAAATCAATCCACGCAGTTCTGTATGATTCAACTTCGAGCTTCTGAGATGATCATGAATAGAACTTCAAATTATCATTTTCCGTTACTCGGACTTCTAGGGTTGAAGGCAACTGACCTGCTGCTCTTGATTTTCGAATGTTTTGGAATTTTGTTGAGTGAATGGAGAGCTGCACGACAATTTGAAACAGCTCAAAGGCACGAATTATGCACACGATGTCCCACTGGTGATGGGTTGCGCATTTTGAACGCGTGATATCTCCATGGTGAGTTTGCACTCGGTGTAGGGCGAAGGGTGGCGGGGGGGGGGGGGGCTCTCTCACCATGCAAACAGCCGTTTACGTGCTTTGCAGCTCGTTGCTCGTGTGCCTGCATCCCAGGTTATGCACCTTGTATCTACACCCATACATGCACGTACCTGTAATACGAGCGACGCAGCAGCATAGCAGCAGCAGCAGTAGAGCCAACCGCCAAGCTCGCGCAGCCAGGGAGGGCGATAATCCGGAATTCACTTTGTGCCCCGGGTGGCATGCACGCGTCTGCATAAACGTATATATACTAACTCTGCGAGAAGCATATATGTACAAAGTGTGGCAAAGCGGAGGCTGACTTACTCGCTGCAGAGACGCTATTATACGTATAAACACGGCTATAGTAACGGCAAGATATTCGCGCAAGCGAAGCAGCGAGATGACTCGGTCAATATTATTCCCGCGGCTCGCAAGCTCCGGCATACAGACTGCGCGTTATCAGACCGTCGTCGCGTCAAGCTTTGAGAAAATGCGAGATGTTGCCTCGGCGGAAACGACTTTTAAACCCGTGTATTTGCACCCCTTCCAAACACTGTCCCATGGAGCATCGGCTTTCGGCTGAATGATCAATCATCCCGTTAATTGTATATCACACGGTACTCGGGAAGGAACAACGAGTTTGAGAAATGTCGAGAAAAATTGAGACCGTGGCGATCAAGTAGTACCACCCAAGGATCAAAATCCCGTTGGAATTGAAATGGAGCAATCTCCTTTTTAGAAATACGATTTGATTCCTGTTTTCACGTGCTGAGCGAATGGAGCACTTTTGAGCAATTTTACGGGCCAAAACAATAACGACTCCCGAAGCTCATGCCTGGATACTCGCACCGGAATCCCGGTCGGGACAGTATTTTGCCCCAAAACCTATACTAAGGCAACTAATCCGCAAATGCCCGTCCCTTCTGTCGGGAAAATCTTACTCTGAAACCTAGGTTGGAGAATTAAGCTGCAAATGTTCGGATGCTCGGTCCGAGAATTCTGACCGGAATATTTTTTCCCCCAGAACCTAGAATGGCAAAGAGCGTCAGAGCATCTGCGGGGTACTCTGCCTTCCTAAGTTTCGGGGTCAAGTTTTTTCCTCGACATATCTCTCGGTCCGAGCATCCGGGCATTTGTGGGTTAATTTACCTTCCTAGGTTTTGAGGGAAATTTGACTCCGGCAGAGATCCCGGTCGGAGTATCCAGGCATCTGCAGGTTAATCTGCCTTCTTAGGTTTTGAAGTGGATTTTATCAATTGCAGAAATCTCTCCGAGCGGGCTACTGTGCGATTTACGATTCGCAATTTGGGATCGGCGACTTATTCCCAACGGGCGATTGAGCCGCGATTTCACATTGCCGAGATCGCGTCGATTTTCTGCCAATATGAACACGCTGTTAGGGTATCAATTCAGAATGAGATTCCTCATTTCGGGAGCGATTGAAGGTAAACCTCCGTACAACTCATTTCAAACCCTATTCTCGAACCTCTAAGCTATGTGAATAGATATTCAGAAGCGGTTAAGTTATGAACTTCAGGAGTTGTTTTTGTCTTACCGCGTAAAATTTCTCAAGATGCTCGATTTGATCAAAGTGTGAAACCCCTGCCCAAGCTCGCACTCTGAACACGAGGATTGCTCCATTCCAATTCCAACGCGATGGTGGTTCTTGGGTGGCAGTGCTCAATCACCACGTCCTCAGATTTTCTTGATATTCTTGTTAAACCTATCGCCCTGAAGGGAGCACCGTGAATATTTCATCATCTCATCTCACGCGATCGCGATATGATGTGTGAATCCTGAGCATTCAGGGACTCTCAGCTAGTTTATTGATGCAGAGGATTATTGTTTGGAACAGGGTGGTCTTCTGAGACCCTTGAACCGAGTCATAAGGATCGGGAGTGCTCAATGGGATGTAGATGCGTGTATAAGGTTTTATTGCTTCCGACGAAGAAAAGTGTCTTTTCCGCACTGATTTTCCACTTTCTCGCACACTTTGTCGAAAAACACAGTTCGATACACGAGTGTAAAATCCTTTTTTCGCATCCTTGTGTTGATTTCCATCACCCGGAACCCATCACTCAGACGCGAAAAAAAGTTTTTCTACCGTAGTTTCGAAATGTACCATTTCGAGCTATCCTCGGTGCGCGTGAATGTTTCTTCATGTTTTCCAAGCTGGAGATTCAGTCGCATACATTTTGTGGACAAAAATTCTGTAAACGGTTCGGTAAGGCAAGTTGCAAGGCGGGCATCGAGGTGATCACAAAATCTTAGCTGTAAGCAGCACAGACGCATCAGTTTCTCGTCGGAACGTAGTTTACAAGTAAATTCCAAGCTGCAAGTGAGACTCGCAGGAGTCGGCAATGTCGATGATGAAATTATCTAACAAATATGGAATAAAGAAGAAATTTTCTCTGCTGAGTGCGTATGGGGAATTAGTTCATATGAAATACTTAATCTACAAATCTGATATTACACCTCCGTTCAATTATGATCTACAATCTATTTTTTACCAACCTTCTTCTGATATCAAATCAGGAACAGTAATCAAGAATTCTAGATGTCCAAATGATGCTTTCAGAAACATATTCAAAACACAGTTATCCAATCACTTTAATCTTTTTACTGACGGGTCTAAACTATCTGAAAACTCTAACGGTGGATACGCAATTTATTCTGATGATTGGGAAAAAGAACTCATAATCCAGAAGAAAATGTCTGGGTATGCTTCCATATTCTCCCTTGAAGCTTCAGCCTTAAAACATGCCATTCAATTCAGCAGAGATAACCAACTGAGCCCCACTGTGATCTATACAGATTCCCTCAGTGTTTTGAAATCTTTAACTTCAAACCCTTTCAAGAAAGATATCTCCTTTTTATCTTTGGAAATTAAAAAATTGTTATTTAAAGCTCACTCAGAAGGTCTGTCTATCCATCTAGTATGGATTCCATCACACCATGGGATTACTGAGAATGAAAGAGTTGATTTCCTGGCCAAAAATGCATGCAGATATGGTGAAAATTCTGACATCCAGATTCCGCAAACAGATTTACACCAGTACATAAATCAGAAATCATCTACTAAATTTTTCAGTTTCTTAAATAACTTCCGTAAAAATACTGGTCATTATTACTTCAATAATTTCTTTTTGAAAAAGCTGAAACCATGGTTCCGGAAATGCAACAGTTCAAGAAGACTCATTGTTACCATAAATAGAATAAGATCTAATCACTACTCTCTCAATCATAGCATGCATAGAAAGAATATTGTCAATAATGAGTTTTGTTCATTTTGCCCAGAGGTGCCAGAAGATATTAATCATGTCCTCTGGGAATGCCCTCAATACTCATCTGAAAGAATAACCTTGATCAAGTGTCTTAAAAATGCTGAAATCAATGAACCTTTCTCGGCTGAATCCATTTGTAAATTTCCAAACAGTCTGGGAAGTCATCTCATTTTCAATTTTTTGAAAGCATGTTCACTTTTCATATGATAACAATAATATAAATAGCTACTGTTATTCTAGGTATCCGCTATAACCTAAATCATCCATTTTATACCTGATTCCTCCTCATTATCTCCTTCACTTTCATACATATCATACCTTCTACAACTTCATTTTCCTTCCTCCATTCTTTTCTACCCCTCCTCGCCAAACAGTGCTGAGCAAAAACCATCTACATCAATATTAGAAGAGCTCTTTTAATATTGCCTGCCACTACAACTAGAATCAACATCATCAATCAACTTATTCCAAGATAAACAGAATAGTTCAACGAGAAACTTCTACAAAAACCAGATGTTAGTCCATCCAATACAGTTAATCCAACATCTACACGAAGTGGCCTAAGTCATACCTGCCCATTAGGAGCAGAAGACAAGGCCATATATTTGAAAGAAGAAGATGAAATTATCAGACGTCCAACTTGGTCAATGGGATTCAAATGATTATACTCGCGTGACATCGGGGTCAAATCGCGGGTCGTTGTACCGTGCTTCTACTGCGGAAATTTTCTCGAATGTCCGCATAATCGAGAAACTCAAACACACATACCACGACAAGAGTTCTCGTCTCGATGCAATGGCGCTTTGATGAAGAATATCCATGACACTATTCTAATGTGATAAATAAGACCCTCGAAGACCCGGTGGTCTGACGGCTGACAACCACGTCTTTTGGCCACTTGAATACTGGATGGAAGCGACCAACGAGGTAGTCTACCATGTTTCGTCGAAATAAGACACTGCCGAAATTAAGATGACGCCAAAAATAAGGCACTCTGAACAGGGATCAGAGGAGTTATAATTCCTCCCCGAATATAAGACAACCCTCAAATATGAGCCATGGTGAGAAATGACGATGCATGTTGCATAATTGACTTCTTCTGGACATCGAGATATGATATAAGGCATCCTCCGAAAATAAGTCCTCCCCCGAATATGAGACACCTCAGCGAGACCAAAAAAACTACAAGACATGTCTTATTTCCGACGGAGCACGGTAAGGAAAATTGAGGATTGGTGCGCAGTTGCATTCAGATATTCTTCATGGAGAGGCTTGCTCACCACGCGTACGCTCTCGCCCTCACGACCATTGGGAGGGGAGCGGGTTTTCAGGTTGTTCGTTTCAGTGCACACACGTATTGGTGCCATACAGATCTGTCTCGTGTTTGTTCCATCCAATCCCTCCTACTGCATCCCACTCTCTTTAGATATTTTCGGTATTTTATCATTCCCTGGTAGCCGAGGTCGTTTTGGTGGTCTTGCGAGTTCAACGCGACTTTCCATGCATGAGTTCGTGAGCCGTCCTGTTCTCTTCCATCCTGAGTACGTGTTCCACCCACCTTGCGCGTTGAATTTTGACCATTTTCATGATTTTCGGAGTCATGTCTGCCGTATACTCGTTGTGTAGTTTCCTTCAGTGATCCGATCTTTTGCCAAGTTCAGTTACAAAAATGCTTTTCGGAGCTAAGTCTTCAAAAGACGCGAGTTTACACTTTGTCTTCTCGCCAATGACCAGGATTCGCACCCGAATAGGATCACAGGCTGAACTATGCTTTTGTACACTGTGAGGTTCGGCTCGCGGGTCAGGAGTTTATTCTTCAACAGTTTTTAGATGGATTAATAGCTTTTGAATTCCGCGTTGATTTTACCGGTGACCTCTTCGTTGGCGTCGTCGTTGTTCTTGCTCACCATCGCACCAAGATACTTGGAGTTTTCTGTATGAGACCGAGTATGTACAAAGGAGCAATAATGATTTGCTTGCAACAGCATAGAAACCGTATCAAAACAACGAGCAACCTCCGGTTGGTCTTTACAATATTTGTTCAATTTGAAATCACTCATGACAACGAGAATAGTTGAATTCTTTACGGTTCTCATGCCAGTACCGAACGTGTTGGTGTTTACAATATGATTCCTCTCCACTTTCCAACTTACTCACTCCTCGTTTTCGATTAATAGTTCACCACTGTCATGGGTAGTGGCGTGGGATGTTCTCTTAGATCAAACGAAAATATTGCCATCCTAAGCGGAATCGAGGTTGACACCCGTGTGCTCTGCGAGGACTTCCCATACTACTGCCAAGCTCTGTATACTATTCTTACGTGGAATCGGAGCCAGGAACAATATTGTCCGATAGTGGCAGCGGCAGTGAGAGTTGCCCTCTACCTTTCATTCCTCATAGTTTTTCAATACCTTCAGTATGACAGCGAATATTGCGTTCGGGCGCCGTGTGCGATGGGTCTCACCGGTGGGATCTATGGAAGTGGACCTTGATCACCGCTGAACACAGATTTGGACGCGTGAGATCCGTCGGTAGGACCCATCGCAGAGATGCTGTTAAACTTGAAGATTATCATTTTCAGATTTGCAATTCAACCGAATCTACGAAAAGCCAATCATGTTTAATCATCCACAATACTAATTTTTTCCAATGTTAATGCCGCAATAATTTGTGATGTTATTGTAGCATATTTGAGCCGCCCAACGGCCTGATTGATGGGATGATCTCGCGCATGGACAGGGCTCTTTGAAAAATCCTTGGAATTCCATCACACATTTTCGGTAAACAACCGATTTATTGTGAGCCTGAAAAGCTAGTCAGGGATTCGAGGCTACTGTATACAGTCGTGGAAGTACAATAGCATCATTTCCGATCAATTGATTGAATAATTACACGGATTAGTAACTATCAATTAAACCTCAAGAGAAACTCAAAGAGCACGCTACATCTTCCGCAGGGTTGGAATGCTTACTCTCGACTCCAATCAAGGCTTTCCACGATGCCACGCTGATGATGTGCACGATCAAAACATTAATCACTCAAAGGCGTTTTATTGGTCTGAATCCTCGCTTAATCATTTCCATCCTATTTCATACACATCTCCACAGTGACTCATTCATGTACATAGGGACAATTGAACAGATCTTGAATTTTGCATGAAGGAGCTTGGTTATACTGAATGAGTAAGCCACAAGTCTTCATGCACCCAAGTTTCGATTGTGACATTTATTTTTCGCCCGGGCTTGCTCCTGAAGTACAGCGTCATGTATCTTTGCTCCGGGCCTCCCGCAACAAGAGCCACACGTTCTGGAGCTAGTTCCTCATCTTCAGGCTTCTTCACTCTTATTGTTACGATTTTTCTGAATTGTTTGTCGTTAGATTTGTTGTGCGTACTATTGAAAGCGTACGTCACCCAATCTTCGTTACGAGCAGAGTTCGGAGCACTTTCGAGATAATACTGTTCCTCGACCTTCCAATGTCCAAACGACCATGGATTGTCTTCGTACCCGACGGCGAGGATGTCATCTTTTTTCATGGTCACGGGCTCAGAGTTGGTGGAAATGACCAGAGTACAGAGGGAGAGAGAGCACAATGCCCATACTACTTGACGTTTGGCCATCTTATCCTGTTGTCAGAGGGTAGAACAAAATAAGGGTATCAGTCAATTATTTCATCTCATCAAAAAAAAACTCGAATATTTGAAGCGTGCAGTTTGACATAACAATTGGTCCTCTGAATTGGATATGAATGATATCAGAATGTCGAATAGGAGAAACGGATATGTGATATCTCACAATAGGTTGCCTATGGGACTAAATCCTTTGATATACATTCATTTCTCACCAAGACAAGATGATTCCCAGAGTTTGAGACGAATCCAGGGCCCGCAAGATTGGACCTCTACTTGTTAGTATGAAGATTGCAGAACTGGTTACGTCGGCTGAGTGGTCTGACGTTTGATGGATGGAAAGGTGCGGAGGGGGCACCGACGTTCCAAAATTATGGTAACAATTCAAGTGGAAACGAATTCCATCGCGTGAACGACACGCACACAACCTCCAATGATTATTTTAAAAGTTGACTGATCAATTTGGTCGGGACGAAAGGCAACCACCACGTTCAACCTTCCCGTACATTCATCAAGAATGGACCGATAAGACACGTTACTGATGGAATTATAATGAGAATATTGTAGACTTGTAAAGATTACCCGAAGTGTTTGCACAACCGAACCGGGATGTGCAGGATTGAAATGTCACAAACCAAGAAAAGTATATCACGCCACGAGCAATGCAAACCGCGTGTTTTTGCAACTTGTGCTACAAGTTGTGCTCCGCGAATTGTACGCAAATCTTTCGTACCCACGAACTCAATCAAAACAAATTTTTGAAGAAAAAAAAGACGAACGTTTGAAATGAATGAATTCTTGGCGTCTTCAAATTTGCATGGGCTGGTATAATAGGCAATATATCGACTCAATATTGATCTGTCGTTTGTACAAAGTTCTAGCGATTCTCTGGACCCTTTAGATGGTGAACAACGGAGACGGAATGAGCGAGAACCTCTTGAGTTCACGAGAATGAGTGAACATAAGGGATTGAGCTGCGATCCAGATAATGAGACTTCAATTATGGAGGGAGTGCTATGGGTCGACTTCAAAACGGTAATATCAACGCACTTTGGAGTTGAGGAACCAGCAACTTCAATAATTATCATGAACAAGGAAGAGTTCATGAATCTATCGCGCCTAGAACTGTGATCCCAAACGCAAAACGTTCACGTTGAGCTCAACATGGAAATTTCGAAACCAAGTGGTCTACTTCGTACGGAAATGTAACTTTGTGCAAAGAATATTCTAGTGAGTAGTTCAGTGATCGCGAAGAAAGCTCTGCCAATCGCTGAAAAACTTCCAATCTACTGGTTCAATGCATATCCCGGTTGTATGCAAGGATCTCAAGATTGCGAAAGTATCTCGTCACTAATCATTCGTTGAATTCGGAATAAGTTGATGATTTGAATGAATTCGCTTCTGGAACCGAAGAAATTTTCATAAGATGGCATTATGTCATAATGTTCCACACCGGGAACTCTTGGAATATTCAAAGCGATCAGGGCAATGGAAGGTGCTTGAGCGAATAGAGGAACAAATGGTGAAAGAAATTTTGAAAAAGTAGGTATTGGTTCGGAAGAACTAGTTCGTTCAAAATATCCACCTCTTCCAAAAGTGCCACCCCTGTGAGTAAGTTACTGGGATTCACGGCCTAACTTGGCAGTCAAAAATCACATCCACCGAGAAAATAACACGCTGTCTGTTCGTTGACTGTAAATTAAGCTTTCCACCCCTTTAACTCACTACTCTCTAAGACGAGCCAGTATTTCAGGCCCTCTGTTTTCATCTTGACCAGAGATTACTGTACAGTGAATAAATATTCAACACAGTGTTCAGGTCGAAACTCTCGTTAAGAAAGGTTGCGGGTCAAAATGTCGGTTCCATGGACTGTAATAATGGGAATGCCACGCATATTATTAGTACTAGCGTCAAGGTAATCAATGTAGTGCGTTTGCTAAGATTTTTCTCAAAAAAAAAAAAAAAAAAAAACAATATTGAAACAACTATTCTTCGTAGGCTTCATAGCCAGAATGTCCAGATTAGACCCCGAGTCATGCATCCCCTTCTTGTTATTCCTTAAAATTACACCAGCGGATTCCAAATACACTCTGAGTGACTCAAATGTCAGAGCGAGAAGAGGCCCAGGATTGAAATTCTGAGTGCTGCATAACCATTCATAGCCGAAAACTGATCATGTAAATATTTTCATCAGTTCCGTGGACACCATTCTACCCCACTCACAATCAAGTTATCTGGGCGAGAACAACGCTTTGCAATGAAATATGACGGAAATAGATGATTCTTGCGCGGAGAAGTTTCTAAGTCAACTCCTCTATTTTTGCGAACGAATTGAAGGACAAAAGGTTACTTCTATGTATGTAAATTTCATGTACTCAAAAGTTCTTTCCAGGGATAACCAATAAGGCTGACACTCATAAGAAATGGAACCATAGTTTTGCATACATGTTTTGACAAATCATCATTCTCTATGCCAAAACGAATGGAAAAAGTCAGCATAGGCATGCGGAGGCTCAATTTCCAATGTTTGAATTTTAAGGACCAAAGCGTGTAAGTTTTCGCAATAATATTCATATAGCAAAGAGCAGTCTTTAAAGCTTCTGGTCTCCTAGATTTTTCAGTTATTCATCATAAGGTCTTGAAAATAAATGTGGCAAGAAAGTTATTCGATCTTCTGCCGAAAGCATAAGCTTGGGAAATAATTAGCTAGTGGAGTTTGGGAATCTGATGAATATCATTTACATCAGTTCAACTAAATAGGCAAACGTCCTTGCATGATCACATAAAAGTTGATCATTACGTTTTGAAGGTATTGCAATGTTTTCGAGGGGTGGCGCTGAGAACGGGCTGGTAGGGAAGGTAGATTAGAGAGTATTCTTGCAAAGTTTCGTTCTGATCGATCGATCATTTTTACAAGGTTTAGCATTTACAAATAAACAATTAGACATTTTCTCGCTCAATTTATATAATCCTCTTATTCCGTGGTTGCAGATTCTACGAGAGTGCTAAGAAATGAATTAGAGACAATAGTGAATATTCTTACATCAAGTAATCGTGCACCAGCGTTGGAGTGCTCGTGGCGAGAGTCGAAGGATGCGGTTCTGAACTCAGTGTTGCTACTGTAGGCGCTGGCAAACTCGCAGCTCTATTTATACGCGATGAGTGTTGTTTTTCGGACTCAGGCTTTATGATTTCAGAAGCTAAGCGAGTCTTCGAACATAGATTGAAGTATTTCTCGCCTGCCTGATCTGCTGCTCTTATTTGATTATGGTATCCAGAGGCGTGGTGCCTTTCCTATTTTGACCACTTGCCAGTCACGCCGAAGATGTGGCATTCCCGCATTCGATCAATTGATGACTCGGTCTCTTTTTTGTCTTTGAAAGTGTCATCTCACAATCAATTTCACTTGCCAAAGTCGTGACGAACCAGTCTCTGCGGAGCAGTGCTGTTAAAAATATTTAAAATAGCTCCTCAAGAGATGTCAGCATGCACGATACTCAATTACGTATCAATTCAGGATGTTTTCACCATGAGGAAATACGAGTTTTGTTGCGTGGTAATGTGATGAGAAATGGTTGAATGTAATGATACGTTGTTGATGCGCTATAAAAGTTATGAGCCATGTGTAAGACAATCGTGATCGCATACTTTTGGAATAACGCTTTGGGTCGATCCGACTCTTCTCCTGATTCAAAAAGACGCTGGAGAATTACTGCCAATGACAAGCGACGGAAGTCAGATTTATATCATTAACAGCTACTACCGATAGTCGAGTCATTGAGATTATGTTGACTTTGAGTAATGTCGGAGTGATGAAAGCTAATGAATTCGAGTTAGTATCCGATTATATGGTGTTAATATACTTTGACTCTAATGTCCAGACAGACAGAATGATGGTGGTTGTGATTTTAATACTGTTCTTGGACTATCCTTTTGAATATATTCATGATTAGGTAAACGACGACGTTTCGGACCTCTGATAAGGTCCTTTTTGAGGTTGAATATATCTTATACTAGAGGTCCGAAACGTCTTTTACCTAATCATAAGCATATTTAAAAGGATAGTCTAAGAACAGCACTAAAATCACAACCACCATCATACGGTGTTAATGATTCTAAAGTAGCGAACGATCTTGTTGGTTACAGTCGGGATAGAGCCAATGAGCAAGGGCCCAGGATATGAATCTCAAATACTCGAGCAAAAATTGTGATTCAGATTGAACCAGTGCTTTACCGCCTCTGGAAGCTACTTCTGGCTACACTAGAGCTTGTGTTGCTCACCCAACAAGCGACCAACAGTAGTCAAATAGTGGCTCGAAGTAGCCACGAGTGGTCCGTACAGGAAGAGAGTAGCGCTGTCCTGTGCTCGGTTCCAATACTAGCTATTATCGGCTACTTCCAACTACTCTCACCCTGTACGGACCACTCGTGGCTACTTCGAGCCACTATTTGACTACTGTTGGTCGCTTGTTGGGTCCGGACCACAAGCTCTATAGTAGCCAGAAGTAGCTTCCAGCGGCGGTAAAGTAGTTTGGAGAAGAACATGGCCTCACAAATGCTACTCTTTGAAATCTCAACGAGGCCACTCTTGGCTACTTCTGTCTACTTGCACCCGTGGTGACTCTGGAAGTGGCGCGCATTTGCCGCAAAACTAGCCGTATTGGCCGGCATTGGCCACGGCTACTCCCTAGTGAGGCGCCCTCTGACATTCTCAATACGAAAATGTCATTGTTCTTGGACCAAACCGAGGACGGCTTCAAAATTCTCTAGCTCTAGCGAAATACAAAATTCGTGTGCGTTTGAGAAACGCGTTAGGAACGGAGTTCCAAGATTTGCTTGTAAGTGTACATGGTAGAGGACTTTGGTAGAGTTTTATTATAGCTCCAAATTTTCCAAAGCTCATCATGAAACATACCCAAAGAAAGATACACGGCAATAAAACTGTCAATAATTGAGATAATTCGCATCATATTCTAAAGTGGTGAATACCATGCATTAACGAGATAAGATGATACGTTTCTGATCTTGAATGGACTCATTTAACATTATGGTAGAAGACTTGAAACAAGCTAGCAAATATGAGTCTCAATCATTACTATTCAGTTATTCCTAATAAAAAAGCATCGAAACTGGAAAATTAAAGACACCTCCATTGAATCATTGATACATGGACGGCTCCCGACCAGAACGGTATAAATCCATTTTGGTGAAAATTAAGTTTTTGACGGGAAACGATAGGGAATAGATGCGAAAACATGTATGTGTAACTCCGGGAGTGAAAATTCATTCTGACCCGTCACAAGCACCATGACAATTTTTGTTGGGAAAAATGTTTCGACTCATTTTGGGGACCAGAACGGTATAAGTCCATGCCCGAGCATCAAAACACGGCTCTCGTACCTTCTATCCTCAGTTATCGCACTTTTCTAGGCTTTGTGAGGTAATAGTAGACCCCAAAAACTAGGATATTGGTGCCCTATGTTGTGAAGGTGGCTGCATCGAGTCGACATCGAAGTTCGTCGCTGCTTTTTTTACGCTTTGACATTATGGACAAGGCTGATCTACATGAAAAATCGAGGAATAGCATTCTGTGGGAGTTTGTTTGAAGTGACTTGCTAGGAGCTCTAAATTGATTTTCTGCTTACATCGTCTTACATCGTCAGTAATGAGACAAGATTTACAGGGTCAATCGAAGAATTTCAGTCGATAGAGCGATCGATGTTGAACTTGCTTTGGTTCTCGTTTATAATCATTTCTGCAGGGGTGATATCGTCACAAAGGACTGATTAACTGCATCAGAGATACAGACAACTTCGATAATCTATATGCAGTATTCCTTCTGGTAAAAGCAATGCGAATGACGAGAAATACCCAGCCTCATCAAGGGATAGACATATTTCATTCACAGTTATTCCTAGAATTTATTTTGAATATTATCAACTCGCACTCTAGTTATTAGTAATCGCTCAACTGTCCGAATTCGATTCTTTTGCTGGTTACAAGTGAATCTCATTATACTCGATATTGTCGTGGAAATACTATACTCTTCGAATAGATCCATCTGCATTCAGTTTAAATCGCTTAATGCTTTTCATCAATATTAGTCGTTTCAGACTGCTAAATTGAATAAAGTCCGATTACTCATTCAAACTCCACGTTTTGAGATAACAGTATTTTGATTCTGATCTTTTCAATGTAAACTCTCTCCAGGTGAATCTCCGAGTAGAAGTTCTATCCTTCAAAACTTCCCAAACACTATATTAGAGTGTAAACCAGGCTGATTGAATGGATACTGCTTGACTGAAACCCTAGAATACGCACACGTGGACTGCAATTTAAAAAATGTCATCGATTCCGGTCGTAGTACTCCAAATGTAACATTTTTGGTGAAATCTGTCGATGTAACCTGATGATGATGATTCATGGACCTTAGCAAATATCTTCACCAACCCTTACACAGCTCCCAGTCAACAATTTCAGAAAAAAATATGGATTCATACCGTTCTGGCCCCCAGAATTTTTCAATTTTTTTTACGCAAAAAACGGTATAAGTCCACAGTGTTTCGACGTTTTTTGATGCAAAAGGGTTCAAATCGACAATTTTTAAATATTTTACGATCTAAGAGGGTAAAAGCCGACTAGTTTTCTTACTTTCCCCGGTCCAGAACGGTATAAGTCCGCTTCAGAAAAAATGATGGACTTATACCCGTGTAAAAATGGTAGGGACGCGATCGCGCGCGTTCGCGTCCCCCTCGAGAGACGCGGTCGCGCGCGTTCGCGTCCCCCTTGAGGGACGTGATCGCGCGCGATCGCGTCCCTCCAGGGAGGTGATTTCGTGAGTCGGTGTAGCATTTTGACAAATTTTAGTCACAATAACAATTGTTTGGATACTGTTCAATCTAACGGTTCAAAAAAATCTTCTCAGACACTCAAGTGTGGTCTTGATAGATTCCAATGATTTTTCTGGTCAAAAACATGTCAGAAATTTTGCGAACTGATCAATTGCCAAATCTTTGAGAACCAGGATAGACTAAATGATGGCTTTACATTATTCACAATGAAAACAAAAAAAATTTCACTCGAATCGTCTCGAAAACAACTCTCAATTGCTTATCAGGCTTGGAACTAACAAGCCCATACTCATTACAGGAAGCTACCTTGCCATGGTCTTCTCAACAATCATTTCCAAACGATTAATTCCCATGGTGCGTCACATATGAGTAGTTCAGCATGAAAGCAACCTACGACAAAAGGTCATGTCTCGGATACAATTCGATTCTATGGTAGAAAATATGGAGTTCTCAGTTTGATCCCATAGCGAGAATTCTCGAAAATGACGAGTTTTTACAAATTCAAGCAGTTTTTTCCACTCAAATTTGCTCACAGATAGAAACACGTGGTGGACAGCGATCTATAAGAGATCTTGGAATACATATCAAACTCGCCAAAATCGCTATTGGAGAGATGATAGTGAGGTCATGGACGACGTGTCAGAGCAAAAATACAAAAAAATTACAATAAAGTGGTTTTTCAAGAGCTCATTTCTTTCATCTTCTGAAAATCGCCAATTTGATGTAAAAGTTTGTGTTCTTTTTGGAAACATAGTCCCTATGAAGTATTTTGCGTTTTGAGGCCTGTTCCTTTTATTTTTTGCGAACTTTTTTTCGTGGCGATTTGACATCGTCTACTGTTTACTGCTCATGCTCAGGGCTCTGGAAAGCTGGAATCGATGGCATTGGGAAGCCGAAGGGAATCTCCTGCAAAATGACCACTTGACAAGGTCAATTCCTTAAATTTGGCTCGGAGCTACAACGTTTGAAAGACCACTGGGTCCCGACAAGTACCAGGTGAGTCGGAGCCACCACGACAATATTAGGGTGGGTACGAATCTCACGACACGACGCGACGCGACACCGCCCGACACGGCACCCAATCCATTCTTGTGAACCCGACCATCGATGGATTTGATTTATTTTCCTATTACCAGTCATGATTCATGAAAATGAGTCAAATCCATCGATGATTGAGTTTGCAGGAATAGATTTAGTGCCGTGGCGGGCGGTGTCGCGTCGCGTCGTGTCGTGAGATTCATGTCGTAGCGGGTTGTCTGTCATCACCCCTAGGGGAATCTGGGCGCGATTTGGGGTCGTTTGGACTATTGACGTACTCGAGCTGACGCTTCATCTTTCGTACGCTGTAGCTTCGGGCTGATTTGATGAAATTGACTTGGTCAAGTCCAATGTTATTGGTTTCAGCGATCCAAATTCCTGCGCATGTGAAGTCAACCGATGGTCTTGAATTGCCTGTATAATGGATTCGCGATAAATAAGAAAAAGAACACGAAAAAGTGCATTGAGGCCATTTCTTCTGACAGAACACAAAATTGTACAACAAATATGTGATGTTCAGGAGATGAGAGAGTAAGCTCTTGAGGCATTCATTTTTCAATAATTTTCACACTTTTGCTCCTACAGGACGTTATGACCTCAAAATCACTCTTCCAATGACAATTTCAATCGGTTTTTCAAGACCTTTC
This sequence comes from Eretmocerus hayati, assembly GCA_029851415.1. Taxonomy (NCBI): domain Eukaryota; kingdom Metazoa; phylum Arthropoda; class Insecta; order Hymenoptera; family Aphelinidae; genus Eretmocerus; species Eretmocerus hayati. The sequence goes on along the minus strand of CM056742.1, from coordinate 190,049,485 downwards.
GAACGCCGTCAGTTGTGTGTCCTTTCCTCCAAGCATTCAAGTTACTTGTATTTTAGAGCAGAAAAGTTGCTTGAATTTGTAAGAAATATATTCTACTCTACTTTCAAAAATTCTCGCCATGGTACCAAGCAATTTTTTCGGGGCTCGACAGGTAATGTAGAATTCATATTTTTTACCATAGAATCGAATGGAAATGCCAAGAAAAAGATCTGAGACATGACCCTTTTTCGTAGGTCGCTTTTGCGTGGAACTACTCATAAATGAGTAATTCTTTTTAGTATCACCAACTGTTGGGTCGGGGGTCATGTATTTTCCTGTAACTTTAGGGATATGTTCCTTATGATGAACAATGTAGAAAGCACAGTTTTTACTCGCCCAGCTATGATCTAGCACATTCCGGGTGAAAAAATGTGTCGCAATCAGGTACATAATATACTATTCTAAGCCTCAAAAGTCATATCATTGCGAATTTTGTGCACTATTTTTGTTTTTAAAAATTGAGAACTTGTCCATCTTTCAAGTTCTAGATTCATTCCTCACCAGTGTGGGACCCTATAAAAAAGATATCCAAAACATCTATTTCAACGTAAAAAAGCTGAATTCCACGAAAATAACACTTTTGGAATCAGGAAAGGTCAATGTAGCCCGAAAACGACAATTTTTTCAGGACAATTGATTTCTCGGGCAATAAGCCGTATTTCATCTCAAATCTGAGATTTTTATCGGATTCATCGTCTAATTTTCCGTCGGATACCGTTTTAGACAGATTGAGCTCCGGGTGGCTTTGTCCACCCTTAGCATATTAAAAGTATGGTCGTCAAAATAGCGCTAAATCGCATATTTTGGGAGGGTGATTTATCATACCGGACAACACCATTTTGGGTCAGAAATAGTGCATGCACCGTGAAATGCTTTTTTTGGGCATTTTTCGACGAAAAAATCGCATACGACCCCAGTTCTGCTCCTGGACATCGGGATTTTCTTAATATCGCAAAATACTGAATTTATGAATAACGGCGTTATTCTATCGTTCTTTGCTAATTTTGTAAACACGTGGTTTTGATGGTGCAATCTTGTGGTATGCTCAGAGCGTAGCCGAGGTATAAAATCTCACGAATTTTGACCTGCTAAACACGATGGCAGTATCTTAAAATTGCTAGGATGCCCACGAGACGGGTGACGAGCTGATCTTTCGAGTTGAATCGGCATTTGACCAATTTCGCAAGGAATCTGAAAGGACTCAGAAAATCGACGGAATACATTTTCATTTGAGCTATCGAGTCCATATTTTCTCCGTTTTCATACATTTTTTGAGTGAAAATTATTTGCTGTAGCCTCGAATTGAATAGGTCGAATATACATGCATTATTCCGAAAGAGGTATTCTATCATTTTCTGAGATGATGCTCTAGCTCCTCGTAATAACTCAAACCTCGAGAATTGGCCCCTGCGGGACACTAAAACTACTGAAACGGACTCTTTTTGATACCATGATACGATATCAGATGTCTTGGAGACCTATACTTTGATCATGTCGAAGAACCTTTGATATTATTACCATCAAGATATGAACAATCATGTTCACATTGAGGGAGTTGAATTGCTTACCAAAAGACGAATCTGGTGACAGAAAGTGGCTGAACTCGGTACAATGGGATCATTTTCGGGCCCAAACAATAGGTGGTACATCCAATAATTGATGGTATAGGGGATTATCTTTCAAAAATTGGGGCGTGGCATGAATAAACGAAGAAGGCGTGCGTTTTTTCACGTCTCTTTCGATTTTTCCGTCATAATAGTCAATATCGATTTTTCAGGAGAATTGGTACGGAGATAATTTGTAGATTCTTAACACGTTCACTGCGACGGCAAAAATCGCGATCGGGTCCTATGTGCGATGGGCCCCACCGGTGGGGTCCATTGAATGGGATTTCGATCACCGCCGCACACAGAGTTGGATGCATGGGCCCCACCGGTGGGGCCCATCGCAGTGAAGTTGTTCAAAGATTTATGGAATTGAGCTGTACTTTTCTTCTCGCAAATTGCATCCTACTGGAGTTATTCTTCATCGGGGTCAAAACGAAGTTGATCAAAAAAGTTGACTAAAACTGTTCATAATAGGCCCAAACTACTCTTCTTAGATAATTGAGCCAATTTGGATCAGCAAAGGTCTTTTGGTTATCTTCCTTAAATTAGATCGATCGTTTCCGAGTAATGTAAATAGCAAAATTCGCAGCTCTCAACCCTAAATGCAGTCATGAAAGCATCGCATTTGAGTTTGGAAGTCGCGAAATTTGATATTTTCACCACTCGAAAACGATCAACTTGAACAAAAATACGAGGAGATCCTTTCTGCTCCTGGATAACTCAATTATCTACAGAAAATAATTTTGAGACCATTATGAATAATTTCGACGAACTCTTTAACGTATTCGATTTTGACTTTGATGCGAATCAGTCCGAAGGAATGCAATTTGCGAGGAAAAGTAATCAGACCAACTTTGTGGATCTTTGGAAGATCTACGAATCATTCCTGTACATATTTTATGGAAAAATCAATCCTTTCCGACTAATAACGGAAAAATCGAAGAAGATGTAAGAGAGTGCATCTTTCCGTCGTTTATTGATGTCACGCCCTAATTTTCATACAATAATTCTTGATAGTATCAATTATAGGATGTGCCATCTAACGTTTCAGCCAGAAATCGTCCTGTTTTACCGAGTTCAGCCACTTACAAGGATAGGTCCTACCTTGTGAGTCCTAAATTCGTCCCAAACTCTGGGAATCATCTTGTTTTGGTGAAAAATAAGGTATCCCGAAGCATTTAATCCCATAGGCCATCTATCCTGAGATACAGCTATGAAGATTAGTATTGGCCATATTGATAATTAGAATTGGACATATTATATGCCCACGCTCTCCATTGCTATATCTCGGGATGAGTGGCTCATGGGATCAAATCCTTTGACATACCTTGATTTTTCACCAAAACAAGATGGTTTCCAGAGTTTGGGGACGAACCCAGGACCCGCAAGGCTGGACCTCTCCTTGTTAGTGATCGAATTCTGGAGGAAATTCAGATACCTCATTGTTTCTCACTCTAAGCTCATGTAGATTCACCATGTTATTAACATGGAGGCAATTGAATGAAGACATTCAGCACTAGATAAACCGCGAGATATATCAACTCGAGTATTCGGAAAGGACTATCTATATAAATTTAGAAGCACATGGCACTAGGAAACTGCATATTTGACCCACTACGGGGAGGCTTGGCCTTACCTCAACAAACTATCGATTGATCCTTCGTTTTTTAAGCTACTGCAAATAATTTTGTCTTGACATACTAATGTATCAAGACGAAGGCAATGTGGACTCGGTATCAGATCAAAGAGGATGTGTTTTGTCGATTTCCTGAGCCCTTTCAGATTCGTTAAAAATTGGTCAAAGTTCGCCGATAGCAACTCGAAAGATCAGATTGTGACTAGTCTCGAAGGCATCCCAGCATTTTTAAGATCCTGGTATCGTCATTAGCATGTCAAAATTCGTGAGATTTAACTCTGATACGCTTTGAGCAAACCACAAGGATGCACCGTCAAAACCATGTGTTCACAAAATTAGCAAAGAACACTGGAAACGCCGTTATTCATAAGTTCAGTATTTTGCGATACAGTGAAACCTGTGTACATTGGACACCTTCGGTGCAAGAGAAAAGTGTCCAATGTAGGCAGGTGGCCAATGTACCCAACACCGGCTGGAAAGTCACGACAAATCATGTAAACACGATGAATATGGATTATTTTTAATATGTTGTCATCAGAATTCGTCATACATATATAAACCCTTGTTGATGCTTGAAATTATCGTCGACAATACAGTAATACTTCACACTGGTTTAAAAAAATTGCTAATTTTTGATTGAACTGGACATTTATGGGAAAATAGTTCTTTTTCATACTCGATATTAACGTTGTACAAATCACTCATACATTGAGGTAAATGGACGGATGCAAATTTCATAAACTCTTTCAGATGCAATTGAGCTTCTTCATAGCTAGGTACACTTGTCACATTCTCTAGAGATGAATCTTCACTATCACTGTCATCAGAACGAACATTCCTGCTTGAACTACCAGCCAATACACTCTCTAAGATTGCGTCTGGCGAACTAAGTGATTCTTCGTGAACTTGCAAGTGATCATCACAACCCACAATTTCTTGCGCCGAACAGATGTCTTCTCGTAACTCCGCAGGCAATGCTTCTATTATCGGGCCTAGGACATCACTAGCCGATCTCACATTTCCATCTGCTTCCAAGCCATCGTTATTCAATTCTTGTGCAAATCCAGCTCGTTTAAAACACTTCAAAATTGTTGTGGAAGACACCTCGTTCCATGCCGCAGCAATCCACCTCACAGCATGATAAACTGAGATGGACTTGATGAAGTTTGTTCTCTCGATACCTGTTTCCAGCTTACTGACAATGTGTTGTAGCATCAGCTTCCTATAGTTCAATTTTACATTCTGAATAATACCTTGATCAAGAGGCTGCACTCCTGAAGTCAAGTTTGGAGGCAAAAATTCTATTTTCACATTACTGAAAGACATGGAGCATTTGTGGCTCGATGCATTATCAACAAAAATGATTATCTTCCTTCCAGCAAGTTTCATTTTTATGTTTACAATTTTAGCCCATTCTGTGAAATAAATCGAAGTCATCCAAGCTTTCTGGTTTGATTTCCATATTACAGGTAAATTGTTTATATCAACACGATTTTCACGAAACGCACGAGGGTATGCGGAGTTACCAATCACAAAGGGTTTCAATTTTTCTCCGGTTGCGCTGCAACAAAACAATACACTCAGTCTCTCTTTGGCTAATTTCCCCCCCTTGCAAGGGTCATCTTTTGCAACATAACTTTTGCGCAAAAGTTGCCTATAGTTGATAGCTCCTTCGTCGCCATTGAATATATCACAGAGTTCGTACCCTTCCGTTTTTTCTGGGAGTTTTGACTTCCAATCCGTTGCAGCTTGCAAATCGGCATCGGCTGACTGTCCAGAAAGAGTGCAGTATTGGATGTTGTTTCTGGTCAAAAAACTTTGAAGCCACCCGTTACTCGCATGGAAGTTATCAATATTCAATGATTCTGCCACTCTCAAAGCTTTAGTTTGAAGCAGAGGCCCTGATACTGGAATATTAGCTGCACGACACTTCGCGAAGAATTCAAACATTGCAATGTTGATACGTTCATTTTCAGTTTGTCGCAACTTTCGTTTCCTTTCACCATCACAATTTTCATTCCACAACCGCAAAACTTTTTCACTGCCATCAGCTATATTCCCGACTGTTGATTTTGAAATTGAGAACTGTTCGGCAATTTTCCGATGACTCTGACCTTTGCTGAGTGCATCAAGCACTTCTTTTTTCTTCTCGATGGTCAACTCGTTGTATTTTCTCTTTTTGCCACGATTCATTATATTTGATCAAAACAAAAACACCAACGAAATAACGACGTTACTTGGAATGATGCTCGAAATTACACACGCTATAAATGTACGAGCGACAAGCAAATCACATGAGCGATGAGCAATAAACACGGCAATGTGAAATTGTAAACGCGTCAATGGACAGAGTTAGATACTGCGATGAGAGGGAAAGAGTGAGTAGACGAACGAGAAGGATAGTGTGAAGTCAGAAAACCGAATAGCTGTGTGAGTGAGATGTGACAAGGAAAATGTACACTGCTCACGAATATCAAATGTATATAATTCTAAGATTGGCCAATGTACACAGTGAAAATTACTTGTTCGGTGCACGTTCATGGTGTCCAGAGTAGGCAGGTGGCCAATGTACAGAGGTGGCCAATGTACACGGATAATTTTACATAAGAAACAATGGGCTGAAATCCGGTGCAGCGGAAAAGTGTCCAAAGTCGACAGGTGGCCAATGTACCAAGGTGGCCAATGTAACAGGTTTTACTGTATTAAGAAAATCCTGGTGTCCAGGAGCAGAACTGGGGTCGTATGCGGTTTCTTCGTCGAAAAATGCCCAAAAAAAGCATTTCACGGTGCATCCACTATTTCTGACCCAAAATGTTGTTGTCCGGTATGATAAATCACCCTCCCAAAATACGCGATTTAGCGTTATTTTGATGACCCTACTTCTAATTTTCATGGTAGTCAAACTCACCATGCGCCCAATTTGTTTAGAACGATATTCGACGTACAATGTGACGAGAAATCTGATGAAAATCTCAGATTTTGTAATAATACAGGACTCCCTGACCGAAAAATCAAAATTTCTGGAATATCGTTGTGTCGGGGCTATGTGGCCCTTTCCCGATGTTGAAAATATTATTATGTGGAATTCAGCTTTTTTCACGTCGAAATAGATGTTTGGGGTATCTTTATGATGGGGTCCTATACTGGTGAGAAATCAATCAAAAATTTGAAATATTATAGCTCGCCAACATAATAGATAGCGCGCCACATTTTTGGGGCCTAGAAACTGCGATTCTGATGCTCCAACATATGCAACATATCCCATAAGTTGCAGAGGAATATATGACCTTCGACCCAAAAGCTGGCAATATCAGAAAGAATGACTCGTGAATGTGATGCACCATGGGAATTAATCGTTTGGAAATGATTGTTGAGAAGACCATGGCTAGGTAGCTTCCTGTAATGAGTATGGGCTTGTTAGTTCCAAGCCTGATAAGCAATTGAGAGTTGTTTTCGAGACGATTCGAGTGAAATTTTTTTGTTTTCATTGTGAATAATGTAAGGCCATCACTTAGTCTATCCTGGTTCTCAAAGACTTGGCAATTGATCAGTTCGCAAAATTTCTGACATGTTTTTGACCAGAAAAATCATTGGAATCTATCAAGACCACACTTGAGTGTCTGAGAAGATTTTTTTGAACTGTTAGATTGAACAGTATCCAAACAATTGTTATTGTGACTAAAATTTGTCAAAATGCTACACCGACTCACGAAATCATCTCCCTGGAGGGACGCGATCGCGCGCGATCACGTCCCTCGGCGGGGACGCGGTCGCGCGCGTTCGCGTCCCTACCATTTTTACACGGGTACCGTTCTGGTCCCGAAAAAAAGTCGAGAAAATTTGGGGACCAGAGCGGTATAAGTCCATTTTTATTGCAAAATTACGGGTAAAAAAAGTAAACAATTGAAAATTATCACGCCCCAAGAAAAAAAGTCGTAAAAACACACTCATTACACGATAGATTAAGCATAATTACTAAAAATGATAGTCCGAATTTCCTATAGCTAAAAAACTTTGAAGCTCATTTGCCAGAAATGCCAAAAATGGACATATACCGTTCTGGTCGGGAGCCGTCCATATATAGTAATCCAATGAAGCTGTGTAATCACTAAATAAGATAAAAAGCAATTTTTCATCCATTTAGACTCTCGATCTTGCCTGAAGAGCACCGATAATGTCGTTTGAACAGATTGGGGCTTTCGATGATGAATGTGTATTTTGAACGAGTTTGATTTGTGATGTTCCTCCCAACTCTCCATTACTCTCCACTTACTCTCCACTACTCATTTCATTTCAATCAAAACTCTAAAGAGTTGACGAGAATCTATTTGAATGCATGAATCGAGTATGAAGATTAAAATTGACCATGATGAATCTACATCAACAAAGTAGTTCCAATTTCGATCTCAAGTTCTCTAACTGAATGATTGCTCTCACTTGATCACTCGCTACCTTACACGTAGTGATCTACTCTCTTGGCTAGTTTTTGCTCTATTTTAGTGGCATAGATAGGAGATTATTGTTGGTGTTTCCTGTTCATATTTGAATAGATATCAAGTGTATGTTAGTCTGGAGAGTGCTCAGCAACGTGTGCAGCGTCGAAATGATTTTACGCGTAACCCACATTCAGATTTCTAAACAAGGCGACCTAAGATTGAAAATAGCTCATCACGATTTGACGCAATCATGCACTTACTCAAGAGCGCACAAGCACTTCATCGCCAAGTGTCCAGGGCACCACCTGCAACTCCAGTCCTGCTGATGAGTGCGGTTACGATGAACCAGGTTGCAGGTGCGGGATAAGACGCATAAGAGCCTTCTGCTTGAGCCATTCATTCATACGGGGTAAGCCATCAGCTTATCCCTACAAGCCCTATAGCAGACGGATATCTGTGCATCTGGGGTATGCTGATATTATGTGCTGGAAAGACACGCGATTTTTCAGCCCAGTCAGTATACTTATATTGCGTGACGATTTTTCGTTGCATCTGTATGACGGGTTGAATCGAATCTCTTCACACGGGGCGGTGTCGGTTTCACGATTTTACTCTCCATGCAGACGAGCGTAAAGGAACTTGGTTCTAAAAAAGACTTTGGTCCAAGGTGAACTCAGAACTGTTCAGCATTAAGTACACACAATCGCAGTGTCAACTCATTGAGCGATTAGAACATCTGCGCCAAATCACATCATGCCAAGCACATACTCATTAGATTTTGCAATCACGAATCAACTCGCTGCAACACAAACTTGGCCCAGCCGTGCCACTTCCGGTACATACACTTTGGCAAGGAAAGTGTGCGAGGTCCAGAGACGCAGTTCAACTTCGTCGGCTCGTCGCAAATGGGAATTTCATACGTATAACTGACGTTGGCCCCACCGCAAATTACGGGCGTCGATCCGAGCGATCGCTTCGCTTCCGGGCTGTTACCGTGTCTCGAAGCTCGGGCAAGTGTCGCTCGCCGCACTGCGAGACGAGACACATCTCTCACGACCACCACTAGCGCAGTTCATAATACCGAGCGACACGGTTCGCCCTCGGGGATGGACCGACGCCCCGTTTCAGAGTACAGCACGGCTCGAAAGGGGTGGTTGTCTCTCCCAGGCATTGCCACTGCTCAACTCGCTTCTCACGACCAAAATTATGTCCGCGCTCTGTTCGACCCGACTCAAGTTCCGAGCGCGAGAGTTTCCTGAAATCATCACTTCTAGATCCTGCGATCTCTGCCTGCAGTGTAGCTCAAAATTACAGACTGCCGCGTTGCAAGTCGTCCTCTCGCACGTACTTGTCCCGATGACGTCAAGGGATACGATTCGCTTTTAGTTTACCTCTCGTCTTTTGGAGAGCGCTACAGTTTGCTCCTCTGCGGCTTGCATTCGAGTCACATTCTCAAATTGAGAATTATATCTCACATTGATAAGTGGGTAGCTCAGAATATGAACGGTCTTAAATGTCGATTCTGGACTTCTGAACAAAAATTGAGGAGCGGTGTTCTCGGGGGCACTCCCGATCGGCTATCGCCCTTTGGGATCTTTACCATCTGTTTCTAGGGGTATCAGAAAAGAGGGATGCTATTATAAGTTCACCCTTGAAATTTGCAGAAAATTAGCCACAGACAAGGAGATATCCCTCACTAAGGAAACCTTCTTTGGACTGACCCCAATAATTAATTTCAGCGGATTGGTTAATGTGCAGCTCCCTTGTCCGGAGCCACCCAAACGATGCGTCGATTCACATCCACAGAGGGTCGCATTTGAAAAAACTCAGTAGTATTGGAGTGGAAGTAGGTTTGATCCCTCCCAGCGTCCAGCCTTTTTGAAAAAACAATCATATTCACGCCAGTGGCCTGGAACGTAGAGTCTAAAAAATGAGTCTTTGCATTTTTATAAATATCCCTGGAACATGTTCCAAAAATGGGGATACAATACCATCTAAATCGGTCGATCACCCTGAGCATTTGGTGGTGGACAATGGGAAAAAATCTCTTCTCTGACAAATTAGCACCTGAGACATCAAGAAGATCTTGATTGAGATATTGCCATGCGGAATGAATCTTGCAACAAAGTCGGTTAAGTACTTCCAATCTATCATTCGCGCCGCGTCTTTCTGAGGAGATCCCTGTATCGGAAATGAATATTCATAGTTTTGATATTAATGATAATGAGACTATTACTACTATACTGGATTTGTTTCGATGCCAAAATTGTAACTTGCTGAGGTGTATGTACATGATGCTGTGATCAAGTGTTCACAGCAGTAATATTTGTGGGATGTTCTTGTACTGAGCTGATTTAAAGAGAAGCACAATTCGACTGGCAATCGAAGGATGTACTCTGAGCATGTGATTTAATCTCATTCATCTTGAATTTGAGAATGTCAGATGGATTGGTTAGCGAGTAAACAAGACGAAAAGAGCTGAAAAGAAAAGAAGCACATGGAATATCGTCAGTCGATATTCTCCATTAACTAAGAGGCTGGCCATTCAATCGATTCGATTGTCCGGTACTCAAACAGCATCAATTGATTTCGAGAAGCGCGCAGCCATGATATGTGCTAGAGGTGACCTCGAAGCTCGCCTCTTGTACGCGATGAATCACACGCCCTTTCGCAAACTTTTTGCCTGCAGCCAGTATATACGAATATTTGCTCCGAGAAAGTTTGCTCCACTGATGAAGATACTGTAGAAGAGCACGGGCGAGAGGAAGGACGCGCTAATCGTTACTTTGCGTGACAATGTAGTGTAGTGTAGCAGCGGCAGCAAAAATCAAGAGTGGCGTCGTCGGTGCGCACTTTTTGCACCTCTTCGGTTTTCTTGTAGATACACTCGCCGAGCAATCGCATTGCTTTTCAAAGAGCCCTCGAGGACCTATTCGTTCCGGAAGCATCAGCTAAACGAGGAACAGAGAGAGAGAGGGACTTGCAAGAATTGTGTAAGGATTCATTTGCCGGTGTACATCGAGTATAGACACGATTGATCGTTCATCAATTTGCCGCCTCATTAGGGATAGCGCAACGACGACCTCGCTCTGGCGAACCGTACAGGCAGCTCCGCGGGTCCTTGAGACATTGCTCAGGAGCGTTTGCCGGCCCATTAGACGGTCCACAGTACAGCGCGACGTAAATTAACACTCGAGCGTGGGCTAAAGTATAGCTGTCTCCGGAAGTCGCGATTCCTCCTAGCTCGACTTTTCCAGCGTTCCCGCTTTCATTTTGCTTACTCCCACTAGCGTCGTCGTGCCGCCTCAATTCCCTTTCCCACCCTCCGCTGCACTTTTACAATTTTCTCTGTTTGGCAATTTCCACGTCTTTCCTCGCGAGCTCGTGCAGCACTTATTTTCATCCCCGCTTTAATGATACTTGTGCACGGAAACGCTTTTTCTCTCGCGCCTTTCTTTCTTTCTTTCTTTTGCTCTGGCTCGAGTTTCGCGATTTCATTACTCTTACTCGTTTGCTTCCGTTCTCTCTTTCTCCTTCAGCTCATGGGCCGCGACTAATTTCTTTGGCCGGCGTTCTGGATGAATTTTAATAAACACTTTGCTCCACTTCTTACAGAGAATTCTCTTCGCGAGGCTTTACTTACCCCTTTCGCGGCAAACACTCGTGCGCTACGTGCAATTTGCTCTCTCTCCTCGAATTACTCACTGCACTATCGCACGTTCTCTGTGAGCCAAGCTTTCAATCACACACTCGACTGGGATAAACTGAATTCTTTGGCTCATCCAATTAGAATTAGCCATCGCTTGGAACGTGTGCCTCGCGCTACTTTTCACGTATTTGAACGTCAGAGTGTATTATAATGTAGCTGAGTGAAGTAGTCTTTGCTGTGCGTACGGTTTGCACAGAGGACGAGTTATTTCCCACATTTTGTTGAAGTTGAGGCTCAATCTGCGTGCCAACGTCGAGCCTCTGAATGATTATCTTATCGGGAATTACACAACTCGTCATATGATTCCGAAAATATTGTACTCAATGTTCAAGAACGGTTTATATTATGACGATTCGTAAAGTCTTCGTTATTCGATTCACAATCTTCATTCTCACTGTCGTATATCGTCCTCTGGAGGCATTTTCAAGGGATTTCGAAAGAATTTATGTATCGGATAGGATGAAACTTTGTTTATCATCCGGTTTCGGTGTCAAGAGATGATTTTCGTGCCGCAGAATCTAATGCTCAAGCACTCCCCAGATAAAGAGACTGACCTGTGAGTTTATGTATGTCCGTGAGAATCCAAGTAAGATAAGTTAGTGACGGGGTAACTTGTTACACGCGAGTCGAAGCATAAATTCATAGTTGAACAGACTATCAGCGGCAAGAGAGGGGAGAGAGAAAAGAAAGAGAGCAAAGATACAGGAGAAAGAGAGGGAAGTGAGGCGCCTCGAAGCAGGCGAAATACAGTGAGTCTGCCAACTGAAACAGAAGAGGTCCCAATTGTTCCAGGGGGAACATGATGCTTCGAAGAGGGAAGAAATGAGAAAGAAGAGAGAAGTCAAAGAGAGAAGAATGAAGAGCACGGAGAAGACCAAGGAAGGAGGAACAAGACTTGCGAGTCTTGAAGAGAGAGCCGCTCGGTATTGTTTGGGGGGGGGGGGGGGTGCACGGACAAGCCGTATTGACCGAGACCTCACCAACCCGAAGAACCAGAAGGGTTGCTTCCCGGCAGAACGTCTCAGCGTTTTCCGCCCTACAACCACCTTAGAAAAAAAAAAAAAAAAAATATCGTCCGGCTGATCCTCCCGATGAATCGAGGTGCCGGTGCGCAACGTGGGAAGTGTAATTGAGTGTGTTCGCCGACCTTGGCCGCGGTCGACGACTACGCGCGTGTGTGCAACAGGGCGACCCCTTCGGAAACATCGCTGAGTAGCCGACCGGACCGAGCCCAGGACACAGGGTAGACACGCCACCCATCCTCGGGATATGTAGGCCCGGGCGCGAGGCACCGACTCGCGCCGTGCGAGACATGTGTGTGCAGGAGTGGTGAGTCTCTCTCCCATTTTTTTTTCTTTTTTAGGTGGTTGTAGGGCAAGAAATGCTGCGACGTTCTGCCGGGAAGCAACCCTTTTGCTTCTCCGGGCTGGTGAGGTCTCGGTCAATACGGCTTGTCCGTGCCCCCCCCCCCCCCTCCCCCCCAAACAGTACCGGACTGGGATCCGCATCGATACGGCCACCCCTTCCGATTAAAATCCTCTCTTCCTTCTCCGTTGGCATCGGCCATTGGACAAGGAAGAGATTCACCAAACTTACCAATCCGGCCCCGGGACCGCGTGAGCATTACTTCAGGACCGGCGGCGTCTCGCGCTCTAGATGGAGCGGCTCTCTCTTCAAGACTCGCAGGTCTTGTTCCTTCTTCCTTGGTCTTTTCCCTGCTCTTCATTCTCCTTCCTTCGATCTTCTCTCTTCTTTCTTCTTCCTTCCCTCTTCAAAGCATCATGTTCCTCCTCGAACAATTTGGGCCTCATCTGTTTGATTCGGCAGACTCACTGTGATTCGCCTGCTTCGAGGCGCCTCACTTCCCTCTCTTTCTCCTCCTTGCGGGTCATCACCAGCTTGATGTATTCGGTGACTCTATCCCATGTCTCCTGGTTGCGGAGCGAGTACGGGACGAGATTCTCAGGTGTCAGTCGAGCACCCAGCCATTCATCCAGCTCGGCGCGCTCTCTCCGGGTGTCGCTGCACTTGAACAGGGCATGCTCAGCGTCATCCCCGTTGTCCCCGCATGACTGACATGCTGGGGATGTTCTCTTCTTGAACCGGGTCAGATAGGCACCGAAGCAACCGTGATCGCTCAGTGCCTGCGTCGTCCAGTAGTCCATCTCTCCGTGGGTGCGTTCCGCCCACTTGGCTACGTCGCGGGTCAGCCGGTGCGTCCATCTGCCTTCCGCGAATGGCGAGTCCCACTCAGTTTGCCACTGTTTGAGGGTGGTCTCCTTCTCGTTGTCGCGGATGATCTCCTCCATCGTTGGGGTGAGCACACGTTCGGCTCGGATCACTTTCTGGCGGTCCCAGATCCTCACTCGCTCCGCGACGAGCAAGTGGATGGGCGGTGTACTCACCAATACGCAAGCTGCATATCCTGACACGGTGCGGTAGGCACGGATACTTCTCAGGGCCGCTCTCCGGTGGACAGGCCACATCCTCTCCTCGATGATGGTCTTTTCTACTCTCTTTTCCCACACGGGTGCACCGTACAGCATGATGGAGGTAGTGACGGTGTTGAGAAGTGCGCGCCTCTATTCCTTGGGTCCCCCGATATTCGGCATCAGCCGCTGAAGCGTCGCACCGACCCTGCTCGCTTTTGTGGGTGGCCTCCTGGATGTGCTTCTTAAACGACCACTTGTCGTCGAGAAAAGCTGGTTTGATTAAGCAGCTGTTCATGAGGAACTAGTTTGTTGTTTGCAAAGAGAAATTCCTCGACCACAACGAGATTGACCAGGCGCAAACTGTCTGTTGACGAGCAGATGAAGATAAGTTCATTCATGATTTCCGAATAGGCTTCAGAAAACTCCACGGCAGTCACACTGCACTACTCAAGATAACGAATGACACTGAGGAAGCAATTGACAATGGAGAATTCGCCCTTCCAGCTGTGATTGACTCCTCGAAACCCTTTGACATACTCATGATTGACCTTTTGATCCCCAAAGTCAGTCACTTGGGATTCTCTCACTCGATATGTGAGTGGTCCAATCTTTTTCAATTGATCGTTCTCGAGTCACCATCTCACCGGAAGGCCAAACTCGATTCCCTGTGATTTTAAACCGAGGCGTCCCCAAGGTAAGCTTGAATGGTCCGCAACTCTTTTCAATTGATAACAATGACGCACCTTCCGTATTGAAACATTGTCTTCATCACATTTATGCCGACGACATGACCATTTGAGATGGGGGCCTCTCAAGCAAAAACACGAAATCGTGGGAAGAGCCCATTCTGATATTGTGAATATGTGTCAAATGGCGAGGGGTGATGCCAATATGCTCCACATTGATGACGACAAAAAATCTAATTTGGTAGTGAAAGATCCGTCAGCAACGTTGGGAATGAGCCTCCACCTCAGCTTGTGGTGAGTGGGGCGCCTATACCATACAGCGACTCAATGAACACCTTGGCAGTCATAGTAGATAGTACCTTGTCCGAATGGTTTAACGTCATATCAAGAAAATGTTTCCCCGCCCTTTCATGACTGAGGCAGTGTAGGGATCATTCGACACGCACGCAAGATCAAGATGATCCTCGTAAAAGCCCTCATATTTTTCTACTTTGATTGTTGTGTTGGGCTTCTCCTGAATCTTTGAAAAGAGCTCTGCGTAAGTCTCCAGACTTGTGGAAATAACTCGCTTTGATATGACACTACTACACAGAAATGGGAGCATGTATGAGGATATCTCTGAAACTCTTGACTTTTGCTGTCACAGCTCAGCCAAACTGGTTGTAGGGAATTTCTTCAGGTCTAACCTGTCAAACTATCTTCGTTTGAATGTCTTGAGAGTGGTCAACAAGTTAGAGCTCAATTGACGGATGTGGACAGATACTAATACTATAGACTAATACTAGAGTCAATCATGTATGAGAAAATGCCCGAAACCCGAGGATTTTACGTGTCACAGCGTCAGACTCTAGAAATTCGGCAAGCTGTTATGAATGGAGCGTTCTCGAGTAAGTTTCGTCCCTCCTCGGGCTCATTCCTAATGATCCAAAGTCACAATTTTTTCTGTTTGACGAATGTATGCTTCAATGTGCTCAGACTTGGTACATAGAGATGAGAATGTCACAGATTTTTGGGAAAGAATCTGATATCACCATAGACGCTACAGCTTTTAGAGCGTGATCCAGAGACACTCCGAAGAATACAATTCGTATTCCTGTTGGAAGAATGGAAGATACGGAGTACTGTAGGACTGTGTGCCTCGACGGAGAAGACAGGGAACCTCATAGAAGGAAGAAGAATCGTTGTTATAACATGTGTGATCGCACAGCTTCTTGAAAGGCACGCGCGCGGTAGGGAGAGCACAGACCTCTGAACCCAGCGAACATGCTACAGACACCCTCAAAAGATCGTAATATAGTATCTCTTACTGAGACTCCAGACGCTCCACGAGTACAATCCGTCTGAACGAGGGCTGTGCAGCCCTAATTTTGTGGGAAACGCATCAAGAAATGATGGAACCATTGTTGGGGCGTTCAGTATATTCCGATTCTGATTTTCGTTAGTATATTTTAACACCTCATTGCATACAATCCCCATACTTGATCCAACGTGCTTGCTCGATAACAGGCTCTAATCGTATTTCGTGAATCCCACCGCTGTGACACTTTTCGAGGCCGAAAGTCAAAAGTTTCAGATATATGCGTGAATCTCAGGAAATGTGCGATTTCGCCTGTAAAATTTCGAGAATTTCAGAATGGCAGCACACCTCTCATGGACTTTTCTTTGGTCAGAGTAATGCTCAAACAATGGTGAAATACTTGCGTAAATCACTTTGGAGCTCCGCCGTGGATTTGTGAGGGAATAGAAGAATTTCCTATGATTTGAATGGGAACCTCATTTTCCTGTTGTTCTAATTGGCACATGTATATGTGAATACATAGCATCCTCGGTGATGCAAAATCATTGTTGAGGGTGTCAACATTCACTGACAGGGTGAAAGCTTCTCGAGACTTTGAATTAAGACCTGGGTTACTCACGCATTCCCATATTTTGTGGAGTTTGTGGAATCGGCAAATTTGTCGTTGGAGAATGTTGATCGCGCATCACGAGTCATAGTTACGACTCGATTTGGCAATCTCCTATACTCTCTTCTACCATTTTCTCTTTCTGTTGTTCTGGCAATACTCCATGACATGTTTCTAGTTTTCCTCAGCAGCTTGAGCATATGAGGTACATATCAATGTTGCCCTCCATGTTTCACGCAAGGTCTTTGTATTTTGCACATAAATAGCTCCAGATCGGAGCTCTGCAACTGTAAGAAGTGCTTTCTGTAGATTTCTGAGCCGAGGAATCGAATGCGCTGACCAAAAATGTTGATACCCATTCCACTTTACGCGACTGCCTGGGCGGTCGCATAGCTGTGCAAACACCAGATTTGCAAAAATTACTCCGAATTCTTTGAGATATCCAGAGATCATCGTTGTTGGTTCAAATCACTAAGTTGCCCGAAGATCAACATAACAATCGCAAAAAAATCGCGGGAGTTCAACGAACGCTCATTCCTGGTTGTATTCATCTCACATTTTCTTGATAAAATAGTTGTTGTTCGGTCGTTGTAGATATTGGTTATATCAGTGAGCGCTACGCGAGTTTTGTGCTGGTCACCGAAGACCAGTTAAAATTCCGTACGGGTCGATTTGCAACTTGTTATTATGCCAAGGAGATGCCAGTGATACCTTGGTTGCCTCGATGATGCAATCGAATCACGCGGTGTGGCTGGGAGGAAGAAGACCGAGTTTTCCAGGCGCCCCCGGCCTCTCGCGCTCCCTTTCGTCGCGGCTTCTTATCTTTCGCCTCGAACTGCACCATCTCCCTCTCTCTTCAGGGCGGCATCTCTCTTGCATTCGTTCCCCTTGACTGCCCTCCTCTCTTTCTCCGTCCGTTCTCTCGGCTGGGCCACGCTGCTATGACACCGAGTTCGTGCGCGCCGATCCCGACCCGTGATCGTAAAATGTCTAATTATTCGTCGCCTGAATAATTCATCCGGCCTCCGGATATCTCTTGGCTGCGGAAAGGTCGAGAGATTTTAAAGTCAGCAACTCCAGCTAAGTATATCTATGTGTGCACAAGAGCGTGTCTGCGCGCGTCGACGAGTCGCGCGACATGAAAATTCATGATCGATGCCGTCACCGATCCGTCGAGCACAGCCAGCATTTGGTAGACGCGGCTCTTGGGTTCGAGAGTCTTGGAAAGATTGAAGAAGATACTATGGGCGTAGAGGCAATTATTCTGTGCACACAGCCTGCGCCGGAATATCGCAGGCAGACGCGGATATCCACGTATGCGCATAAGCCGGGCGAAGTAACGCTATACGAGCTGAACCTACTCCTTGCTCGATCCTGGAGATTCTCCCTGAATAGTTTGTAGAAGTTTGCGTAGGCGTACATTCATGTGTACCCTCTTTCCGTGCGTGCACTTTGGCATCGAGCTCGACGCGGAATGTATGCCCGTGGAATAATACTTACGCGACAGATGCACCGAGTTGAATATGCATGCATTTTACGCTCTGACGCTCGCTCTTTGCCCATTTTCTCGTATTGCGCATACTACAGGCTGTCTTGTAGAGCACGGCCTGAGATTGATTCGTTCCTGGAGTCTGATCTCAAAGTCACTCAGACTTGCGTGCATGTGTATGACACAAGTTGCATTGACAAATCTATTCGACTTCTTTACAGGCAGCTTCGAAAATGGGAGTTCGAATCCGCTCTAAATTCAACCCTAGGTCACCCTTAAAACTAGTGCAAGATATAACTCGCTGATCTTCAGATTGTAGTCGATTGTTATCAAATCAGGTGCAATTCACATTTCATAGAAGATATGACATTAATGTTCGCCACCCCCTCGCTTCCAATGCCGATTATAAAACATAGAATGTAGCGCTATACGTCGAATCAATCAATCATGGAGAGATTTCAGACGATTTCTGGAATCACATGGGCATTCCAAAGACAAATTTTGACGAGGAGGAGAGAATGACAGTAATTGGATAATAATGCAGACGGGAAGAAAAATACGAGAGCTAAAATATTCCTCTTCGAAATCTTGATGCACTAATGCAGGGACTTGATTTACCGGAACCAAGTCATTCCTATCCACGTTCTCGAGATAACCTATAAATCTTCGAATTCCACAAATGAGATGGGTCTTGTTGGCATTCCTGACCTCATCACTCTCACGAAGATTCGTACTGTTTTCATGAATGAACGTTTAAAATAATTCTCACCCTATGTCCTCCTCAGCTCATCGTTCGCTCATCAACTCTATCACCACCAGTCGTGAGGATAGCAATGCATAACTCAGAAGAACTGGTTGCATTGATTAATCATTGCATAAGAGCTGCAGGGCAGTGGTCAGACCTGTTGGCGCGTCCGCAGTCCATTCATCGATGCTCACGAAAGCACGTTTTCCTCCTCACTCCTACTCCTCCTCCTTTCCCTTGTCGTCCTATTCACACTACAAGAGCCACACTCACTCCCTGCCTCTCACAGACGCTGGAGGACGGCGAATTCGACGTGGGAGGAGATCGAGATGATAGATACTGGCCCCAAAGCAAGAGACTGGCTAATTGAGAGCGACTTGAGCTGCGCGCTGGTCCTCACCGCGCCACCGCACACTTGTCCCAAGAGAAATCAATTTGCCAACAGGCCTCGACTAGATCCTGTGTACCGTCTTAGTACAAGCCCAAGTTGTCTGTAATCACTCTGTGAACTATACGAGATCGATTCCTGCTGAGCAATTTTCCACGGAAAAATCCATGCAGTTTTGCGCACGCGTGGGATCTTGACAATCGATTTGTCTGAACATCCACCTGGGATACAACACGGATTACGGAGAAATTACGATCCAATCTACGAGGAAATCGAGAAAGAATACCTACCAGCAGAGCAAAAGGAAGATCCGATGGGGAACTCCTGGCGGCAAAAGGAATTATCCGGCCGGACGGAGACGCGGTGGGCGGGACGCGGAAAACGAGCAGACTTATCGCGGCGCGAGCTACACGATAATATATCGATGCGCGATTATTTAATGCCGCTACATTACGAGCGCATCGCCTGGGAGCACTTGTCGTCCCTATCGGGGCGCTGATTTTACAACGCGTGTCCGTGTGCGCAGTCCCTCGGTCCTTGGCGGGGTTATAATTCATGCGGCACTCGGTGTTACATGTACCGGACCTCTTGTCTTATTGATTAACTTCCGCCGAGAGCTAACACGCGGATGGTTCGCTTTTTTACGCCTCGCGTCGAGCGAAACTCGTTCGCGGCCTTGGCGTGTGTAACTGAAATTCAACATCAGATAGCTCACCTGTGATGTCCGTCGACTTGTGTGTATAGTGAGATATGGGAATAATATCCGTTGATGGAATCTCCCGCCATTTCATTAAATCGCGCAAAATTTAACTAACGTTCCATCTGACAATCCAATTATCCGCGTCGCGCAAATCAGAGTGGGCCCGATGGATTTTGTATTCGACATCGCGACCGCGATATGACGCCGCTAACGAAATTTCCTGTTTTGGATGATAGGGATGATATGCGCGGCGATAGAGTACAGAAGACTGATTAGTTTTAACGTACGTGACAGGGGTCGGGGGAATTTTGTAGGTGAATGTATGGATGCGCGATGCGAGCGTGACATAAATAGCCAGTCGGGGCAACGAACGGAATCAATCGGGGGTGTCACGAGGCAAAATTTAAGAGTGGCCAGTTCAGCCGTTATGAGTGTCGATGTTGTTTGGCGGAAAATGGTATATGTGAATGCAAGATACGCTGTGGTTAAGTTACGCTGGAGGCTGGCAAAAAATCAGTTGCTCCACGGGAAGATCATGCTCGGAGCAAGTAAGTTATTGTCGAAGCAAGGGCATATCGTTGTAGTTCATGATAAGGTGAACGTAATCGGTCACACGATCCTTCGATCCAATTCGTAAGCAATGACGCTTCGAGTCCAGTGTGTGTAAATCTCATGCCCTTGCGATGGCATTTCCTCGTCGATTTATTTTATACAAGATGCATGCGGTGCTGCTGATCCCAATTTTAGATTTTTTGGTGAAAAATATAGGAACCTGCAAGTTACTGCATCCAGGAATCTCGGAGGGCCTAACAGTTTGGAATCGATTGTGAGCCAGATTCAAGATATTACTGTTCAGAGAGCGGAGACCCAAAACCTAGGAAGGCAATCAAATCCGCATATGACCAGACGCTCAAACCGCAGGAATGCTGTCGGTATACACGAATCAATGACAGAAGTCAGGAAAATCATCGGAAGTACAACTGCCCGGATGCTCGGATCAGAAATACTCTCGGGAAATGGACCACTTTCGAAATCGAGGAAAACAGCGGAGTGCAAAAATGTCGGGGTTCAAGAACCAAGAGTTTTGTCGCGTTGTGAATCTATCCTGAAACACAGGAGTAAAGCAATCAAACCCAAGGATGGCCTGATGGCCGTAGCACGACTTTTCTAGGCTTCAAGAAAGATTTCATCACCCGACAGAATTCGCGGTTAAGAAACCCGGGCATCTACGGGTTTGATGGATCACTAAATTTTGAGGCCTCTTAACACGTTGAAATGAGAACACTTCGCCTTTCCATCACTCATGTCAAAGCATTTCTCAGATCGAATCATACTCGATAGTACTGTGTACTTCTGAGGTCCTTAATTGCTCTAGCAGGGTGTTGGGGGATTATTTAATCACCTGGACCTGGAAAGGATACGAAGATAACTCGGTTTCAAATGCTAAAAGCTCCCGAGTACGGTGGATCTAGGACAATGGCTGTCTGTGTAGTAAGAATGAGTCTGATTATGATAGAGATACAACTATGCTTTAATGGAGATAACAGCATCAAAATGATATGTCAAATCGGTAAAACTATTTTGAAGGTATTTGAAGTTGATCTCTTGTGGCACAGAATGGCTTAAGTACATTTCAGATGTAATATCCAGAAGGATATTTCCAAGATGGCGCGCGTTGCTTATGTGGAAAATACGAGTCGCGAGCTCGTTTAATCTACCGACACCTACCGGGGCGTTACCGCGAGCTTTTATATCGTTGAATCTCCCTATCTGAGGAAATCCCTTGAGCGCTACAGAGTCGGACTCTGCAGAACTCTAGGAATCACCCCGGGCATCCGAGCTCGGTCCAATGCTTAACAGCATTCACCGGCTCTCGAACGCCCTTCTCTCCTCAGAGAAATCTGATTTCTCTGGGAGGAACTAATTACGGCCCTACCCCTCAGTTTCGGGAGGCTAATCTCCGTCCACTGAGTCCCTAATCCAAAAAAATGGAATTTATTCGGGGGAATTGGACTAGGAGGGGGCGAGCGGGGATAGGTCGGGGCGGACAAGGGTCGGGGGATTCCTGGAATATTTTATTAACAATGTTTCTTTTGTTCATAGTCATTGCGATATTTTTCGGGCATGTTTTAGTTTGCTCTGCGTTTACTTTTGCGAACAATTTCAATAATTTACTAGAGTTTCATTGTAGTTCTTTCGTATTCAAAAATAATCGTTACTGTTATTCTAGGATCCGAGGTTTAATAAATTAAGCAAAGAAATATATCGTATATTGTAAAATATAATCGTTACTGTTTCTCTAGGCTCCGAGGTTTAATAAATTAAACAAAGAAATATATCGTATATTGTAAAAAATAATCGTTACTGTTTCTCTAGAATCCGAGGTTTAATAAATTACACAAAGAAATATATCGTATATTGTAGATTTATTGAAATTCTATAGGTTCACTTACATGTTCAATTTGCAGGCGGGGTTGTTTCAGAAAGACAATTTCAGAAGTTGATAGTCTGATTTTCAGGCAAGAACTGACTTGCACGGCTAAGGAAAGTGGTCTTTTTATAATTTCGTGGGGAAATGATAAGCAGATGACACGGGTTTTCTTCTTAGCCAATCCCGTGTCCGACAAATAAAGAAGAAAACTCGTGACAGGCCATATCAGTTATCACGCGTAGATTTTCGGCTAATTAATGATAGTACACCACTAATTCCTTATCCGCGCTCATCTTAACCGCTAATGACATTTTTATCGTTGATCAAGATCGTTTATTGTACAGTTCCAATCAATCTTAATCTAGTGGTTCTTCATATTACTTATCTTAATACTAAAATTGTTTCCAGTTTTGATTCTTCATATAGCCTTAAATCAATCCTAACCTAATGATTTTTCTATATAATTTTAATTTAACAAAACCCGTCACCGCGAAGAATATCCTAAGATTGATAATTTTGCATGAATTTTTGAATGCAGGCTACGACCGTGAGGACGTCACACCCCCACCCTCAACGTCTTTCTATGGGGTCGTTCCCGAATCCATAGAAAGCGTATGCCTCCATCGAAATCTACTCTCATGAGTATGCCACTTACATACTATAACACATAAGCTACGTGATCTGAATAACACTAAGATCTAGTGTCGCTAATGTGGAACGATCCCTAGTAATATAATTCTAAGTTCGGTCCTCATTTTCATACATTGACTTGAAAGTTAAGAGGGAATTCTCTGCAAACTGTGGAGTGAACCTGGCCAAAACAATCTTGTCAAGTAATTTCGTGTGTGAGTTAAATATTGCAGGACATAACTGGGAGGGGAAATGGACAAGATCATATATGGGCGATAGTCATGGACACTAGTGGTTGCGAATGCAAGGAAGCTCTAAAACTCAGAGTAACCTGTCGAGAAATGAGAGTCAAATATACGGAATTAGCACATGTTGACAGTGGTGCCGGCAATATTTGCTAGGGTCGTGGTTAGAACCAGAATCCCAGAAACATGCCACCGCAGACCTCGGTGCTGCCCAGCGTCTGCACGACTATCATTATCTCATAGGCCTTCCTCTCACTAGGTCATTAATTTTTTGTTCATATTTGGTGATGACTATTCGCGTCAACAAATTGTTTTCTCTCTGTTTGGGAACATCCAAGTTCCTTTTCCATACCAGGACGTTCAATGGAAGGAAGTTGCTTGAATCTATCATTCATCAACCGGCAGTAAGACCAGGTTGTGATCGGAAAATGAATCAAGTTTGTTTTTGGCCAAGGAATCCAGAGAATGAGAGCATGATAAGTTTAGTGAATTTCTTACGTTGAATAATTACTCGGGATCGTTCCAAATTTCAGAGATCCGATTGCCACGAAGTGAAAAGGCTCATCTATCGATATTCAGACGTTGATTAACAACTAAACTTGTGTTGAGCCCTTCGTCATATCGAACACTTGTCCAGGATTTATGAGCTGATGTGTTTGAGTTATGAGTTCCCACCTGGTGACACTGAGTTGCTACAACATTTTGGTGGAAATCCCAGTATCTCTAATGCGCTTAACTTCGAGAGAAGGAAGACTGCACTATTTCAACACGCTTTCAAATACATCTAGATATCTTGCAATGTGAAACTTGTTATAGCTCATACTTTGAAATGTAGACTAGACTCCAAATCCGAAAAATGCCGTCTACCGATAAGATCTAAATTTGTCAAAATTCGACCAAGACAAGTGAAGGTTGTGAGAACATAGAATTGTGTGTTCGGCGGCAATCGGTAATTCTCGTGGATCAATGATTCGAGTGAATGGATTGGAAGTTATTCACGAGTTGAGTGTGCAAAATATAGTGAGATACAAAATCTAGTCGTCAGAATACGATTTTGAATATAAATTCCTCTATTATCGGGGCGCCATACGTCTTGTGGTAGATGTTATTTGCTACCCTGACTGTTTCGACGTTGTGGTGTCTCCTGCTTCAATTCTTCAAAGATTCCAACTAGCTCAAGCGCTAATTTCCACGTTCAGAGGTTGTGCTGGTCGGTGCGAGAGATTGTACTCTCGTTGTGTGCTGCGGTCTTGCGACATCTTGAATAGGCTGGCCCCCTGTTTACTCTTGATTTTGTTGTGCTTCCTCGGATATTTACTATTGACTGGGCCCCAGCGTCAGTTTTGTACATTGTTTATATGAAAAAGAAAATAATGTTAGTCGTGCATCCTTCCGAGAGGTTGCGAGGGAGCACCTCCCCTGCTCAGGAACCTATGGTGACCGGCAAGTTAGTTCCAGTGATTCTCGAGACAAATTATTGTGCATGGACCGGCTGATAGCAAGCTTGCTGTTACACGTGAAGGTAGTAGGATGAGTACATTTTTCCAAGGGCATTGCCTAGAGTGAGGTAATAGAAGTCGTTTCTTGGACTGTGATTTCTTCACAGCAAGGTGATTCGATGACCCCTCATGAATCTGGCATTTGCAGTGATTGTCATTACTCTCAGTCATGTTAGACATTTGAAGTCTAGTTGTGACGGAGAACGGGACGTTTGGGAGAAGAAGAAATTTATTTTAGGCTTGAGCCTGGAACATTTGGGTTCTGAATTGGTTTCATAAAATCTTGTCTCTCGGGTCACCACGGTCCTAGAGCAGCGATGACTGACGACTCGCAATGGCAACCTCGCAAGCCTCTCGTGGAAATAGGTCGAGTTGGGATTTCTCGACCAAGGATGGGTTGGAGGAATTAGGGAGAGGCTGAAGATTTTGGGATGTTTGGTCTGGAAGTGTTCCCTTAGATGAGCTTTAATATGAGCTAAAACTAATACCGTAGTGAGAATGTGGATGTTGAGCTAAAATTTGAGTCATTGTGCTTTCGGTAACTGTGCAATCGGTGAACGCAGAAAACTGTTATTAGCAAAAATCAGAAATAAGAGCTGAGACATCCATAAGACTATAGGCGTGATTTTCAAGACCGGGTTAAGGTGCGAATTAGATCCATCGGAG
This sequence comes from Eretmocerus hayati, assembly GCA_029851415.1. Classification (NCBI taxonomy): domain Eukaryota; kingdom Metazoa; phylum Arthropoda; class Insecta; order Hymenoptera; family Aphelinidae; genus Eretmocerus; species Eretmocerus hayati. The sequence continues at coordinate 190,024,243 of CM056742.1, read as the reverse complement.
ACTGAGTTGATCTGAGTGAACTGTACAAATTGAATTGCCGTAAAATCGATGTAAACGAATCCAGAGATCCTTTGAACTGATTTGGCTAGCCTTGACGATCCCTTCTTGCCCCTAGAATTATGAAGCAAGTATTTGGACTTTGGATGATTTTTTTTCTCGGGCTTTTGATCGTTCTCAGAATTTTCGGAAACAATAGAAGACACAATATCATTCATAGTGATTGAGTGATGCGCAAAATCTGACCTTGACTCATTTTCAAAAAATGACTCTCCACTTTTTCTATCAACTTCGGATTCTTTGGAAGCAACAGCAGATGGTTCGGACTCTACTTCCCTATTCTCCATATCAAACTTCAATTCTGGCTCTGGCTCATTTGCTACAAAATCTTCCATCATTTCAGGAGCAATACTCTGAATTTGGTCAGACTTAACCAACAATCCGTAGCCCCGCTCAAACCTCAAGGCAGCGCTGATAGCCTCTTCAAGATTGACTGGCTTGTTTTTGAATCGAATTTCTAAATCGGGCAGGAGCCCATTGAGGAATGCGTCAAGCACGAGCTTCGCTATTGTCTCTGCGGAATAATTAGGTATCTTGCTGAATTCTAATCTATGAAGTATCCGTTGGTTCAGTTTCCGAATTCGGTTGGCAAAAAATATCACGCTCTCCCCTTCGTGTTGAAAAAGTCTCGAGAAATCCCCAATGAGTTCGATAATTGTCTCATTTGTTCGAAATGCGTCATATATGAGTGCCCTGAAACTTTCGTAATTTCCAACCCCTTGAAATTTGAAATACTGTCGAGCATCTCCAAATAATTTCTGGAATAAATATTTCAAGAAAGTGGCCTTGTCCCTGACATCTATTATCGCATAAGCCGCGTCACACTCCTCAAGGAACTCATCGACTGGCATATTTCTACCATTGAAATTCGGAACTAACGATAGAGCATTCCTGAGAAGGAGTCGGCGCTCGGAGTTAGACGCCATGTATTGTGGTTTTTTTTGCTTCAAAACAAGAGTAACTCAAAAATTTCTGAAATCATAGATCCTCTGACTAAAATTCGACGAATGTTAGGAAATGAAAAAGAAAAAACTATCTTCCCTCTGAATCTAACGAAGTTTGCTACCTTGGTACTCGAAATTCTCGTAAAACTCTGAAGAAAACCACCACAAAAATGCTATTTCCTCTGAAAAAAACATTACTCTGATGATTGTCTACCGGAATAACTCTTGGAATTCAAGTTATCTCTTCTCCTCTGTCTGAACTACCATGGGTTTCCACTGATTCTGGCCATAACTAATCAGATTCTTCCAGTTTACTTTGACCATTCTCGTCACTCGAAGAATGTGAATACTCTGCATTTCCTCGTTACTGGAAAGCTCTAGGACAATTATGTCCTCGAACTGAATTTCATCGAACTAGCTCTATTCGACAATCTGCTTCTGCTCTAAACTCATATGACTGCGGAGATATTGGGAAAAATCTGTATCTGAACTGTAATGCAACGCACCATTACTTTCCGAAACTCTGTCTGCTCTGAACCTTTGTTTCGGATACAACAACACCGAGAATTGCTGTTTCGGAACGGTACTCGACAGGACTCTTGGGAATTGTCTGTGCCTTAAATTTTGCTGAATGTACCGGAAAATTTTCACCTGTGCTCTGAATTGACTAATATTTCTCGGAAAGATTCGACCCTGATCTATCTCTCAATGCCCGGAATTTCAGAAGAGAGAACCTCTAATTAGATCCAATTCGGTTTGCATTTCTGAATTCATGAATGAGTCTGGTTAATGTTGGCTTGCATCTCGGAATTCGGCTGTAATCTCAAACGCTGTGTTTCGAGTGAATTTTCGTTCGCCGGGTTGTGGATACATCTGATACGAAAAAGTGTCTGATTTCTAATCAGAAATTACGTTATTCGCTACAATATCTTATCGGAGATCTTCCTGATTGAATATACTCGCCTTCCAGTGCTCTCAAGTGGCTTATCGAAATTGATATTGAACTGATTTCGGACAGAATACTAATCACGAATTTATTGATTTGTTCCTCGAAATTACTCTAGTTCCCGTGCAATAAAAATTTTTCTGACTCGGAAATTCTGACAAAGATGGAGCTTGCGATAGACTTCGGTAGGGCCGAGATTATCCCTCCGTATGGCCTCCAAAACTTACCCTGTAATATCCAGAAGGATATTTCCAAGATGGCGCGCGTTGCTTATGTGGAAAATACGAGTCGCGAGCTCGTTTAATCTACCGACACCTACCGGGGCGTTACCGCGAGCTTTTATATCGTTGAATCTTCCTATCTGAGGAAATCCCTTGAGCGCTACAGAGTCGGACTCTGCAGAACTCTAGGAATCACCCCGGGCATCCGAGCTCGGTCCAATGCTTAACAGCATTCACCGGCTCTCGAACGCCCTTCTCTCCTCAGAGAAATCTGATTTCTCTGGGAGGAACTAATTACGGCCCTACCCCTCAGTTTCGGGAGGCTAATCTCCGTCCACTGAGTCCCTAATCCAAAAATATGGAATTTATTCGGGGGAATTGGACTAGGAGGAGGCGAGCGGGGATAGGTCGGGGCGGACAAGGGTCGGGGGATTCCTGGAATATTTTATTAAAAATGTTTCTTTTGTTCATAGTCATTGCGATATTTTTCGGGCATGTTTTAGTTTGCTCTGCGTTTACTTTTGCGAACAATTTCAATAATTTACTAGAGTTTCATTGTAGTTCTTTCGTATTCAAAAATAATCGTTACTGTTATTCTAGGATCCGAGGTTTAATAAATTAAGCAAAGAAATATATCGTATATTGTAAAATATAATCGTTACTGTTTCTCTAGGATCCGAGGTTTAATAAATTAAACAAAGAAATATATCGTATATTGTAAAAAATAATCGTTACTGTTTCTCTAGAATCCGAGGTTTATAATAAATTACACAAAGAAATATATCGTATATTGTAGATTTATTGAAATTCTATAGGTTCACTTACATGTTCAATTTGCAGGCGGGGTTGTTTCAGAAAGACAATTTCAGAAGTTGATAGTCTGATTTTCAGGCAAGAACTGACTTGCACGGCTAAGGAAAGTGGTCTTTTTATAATTTCGTGGGGAAATGATAAGCAGATGACACGGGTTTTCTTCTTAGCCAATCCCGTGTCCGACAAATAAAGAAGAAAACTCGTGACAGGCCATATCAGTTATCACGCGTAGATTTTCGGCTAATTAATGATAGTACACCACTAATTCCTTATCCGCGCTCATCTTAACCGCTAATGACATTTTTATCGTTGATCAAGATCGTTTATTGTACAGTTCCAATCAATCTTAATCTAGTGGTTCTTCATATTACTTATCTTAATACTAAAGTTGTTTCCAGTTTTGATTCTTCATATAGCCTTAAATCAATCCTAACCTAATGATTTTTCTATATAATTTTAATTTAACAAAACCCGTCACCGCGAAGAATATCCTAAGATTGATAATTTTGCATGAATTTTTGAATGCAGGCTACGACCGTGAGGACGTCACACAGAGAAAATATAGATCCGGTGGAGAAACGAGTGAAGCATGAGACGCTGATGTTGATAAGCTGTTCAGCGCAGAGCAGAAAAGATGGTCTGTGACAAGAAAAAAGCGTGCCGAGGAGAATGAAAGGGGAGCACTGAAATACAAAATACATAGAGTTGCCGCTGCCTTGACAGCTTTCAGTGGCTATATTGGGTTTCACGCTTACTTTGCCGTTCTCTACTACTTGCGAGCTCGGCGAGCGTTGTCGTCGTCGTCGTCCTGAGTGCCTTAACCATGCACGAATTTTTCAAGACCTATCAGCCCATTGCTCTCCACTGCTGCACTTTTCCCTTTGCCTCTACCCACTCTTTTCTTACTTCGAGCTTAACAAGTCCCGAGCTCGCTTCCAGCACGGGACTCCACTTCCGAACATGTACAAAACTCTCGTGACACGCAAGAGAAAACTTGCAAGCTATATGATTATCGAAATCAACCTCTCGGAGTGAAGCGGGCAGCGAAGATTGTTGCGAGCAAAGGTTTTTCTCATCACGGTCTCGTGCCGCTCGCTTGGTCTTGGAAAACTTGCCAGGGCTACTTTCTTCCATAGAACTTTTTGACCTGGCACTGATTAAATTGCCGAGGTTTGAACTTTCGTGGTGTTTTTCTAATTCAAGGAGAATGAATGATTCGAGTTTGGCGAGATTGGATTTAATTTCAAAATGTAAAATCGTTTAGCTAGGAGTAGATGAATAATAATACATTTCAATACAATGGTGTAGAAACTTTTTTCCGCGTGTAAGTCATGGGTATCCGGCCTGAGCCGTAGGCGAGGGTCGAAACCATCACGAAGATGCGAAATAGTATATTTCGCACCGAGTTTATGAGGTTGTAGCTCGCTTTTGAGCAATCGGTTTTCGGCCCGAGCCGGAGGCGAGGGTTAAAATGATCGCTCGGAAGCGGGGAACCTCATGTGCGAGGCGCGAATGTTATTTTTCGCAATTTTGTAGGCACCCAAACATCGGAAAATTGCGAAAAATAAGTCCTAAGCTCGTGTATACAGACTGCATTGAAGAAATTTTGAAAGGGCATAACTACTTCGCCCAGTCCTTGGAAGTATGGAGAAAGGGTTAACTGCAGGAAGCAAGTTCAGGGGGGAGTAAATACCATCACGTCCTCGTAACTTATCTGATCGCTTTTGAAAGAAAAGTGAAAAGGGCTTGACTGACATGTTCAAATCCTGAAAGGGCTCAATTGCCGAGGGGCCGAATTCCAAAGGGCGTAACTTTTCGGAAAGTGGGCGTAATTTCGTCGCGATTTGGGAAGAGAGCGTAATTACCGATGAGAAAAACTCTAATAGATCCCTCTCGGCACGAAAACACATGTTTATAGGTTTAAAGTATCAGAACATGTTCGTCTACACCTAAAATGAGGTTTTCAACATTGATACAGTGGCTGTAGACTTCCCATGAATCTGGGCGTCCACATTGGGCTCCTTGCGACTACAGAGCTCCTCAGTATGCATCGAACAACTCCCGCGCCATCAACTATCTTTCCATAGGTACCCATGAACATGCTCGTAAATTTTGAGAGTGATCAGATTTGATTTCCAAATTTAGTTTAATTTATTGTACGGCACGGGCTCCAAAAATTCGACTATAATTCGGGAAAAGGGCGTAACTACAGTTTCTAGGATGGCTATAAAATCCATGGGATTAACTCGAATCCTCCAATTCTTGTCCAGATTGTTTGAGAATGCCATCCTCTTTGATATGAGTCAGGTTGTTTGACTTAATCATGTTTCTGGCGACTTTGGGTAGCTTTTGATTGATTTTCTTAAAACGACTCTTTCATAATTACGCTCTTTTTCCTCGCCATCCTTCAATTATTGATTATAGATCATTTACAGTGAGTTCTGCTTATCTGAGGTATAAATTTGTGGCATGGATGCAGTCATTTGTAACGTTGTACTACAAATAGCAGAGTGACTTCTCAACCAACAAGAACTGATAATTGCAACCACTCAGATTCAGGGATGGTTCACTTTTAATCAATGCTTCAATTAAAGAATATTAAATTTTTTTTTTCATTCATTAAGTAAGTTGGACCTCATGAGAAATTATTTTGCATACAAATGATATACAAATAAAACTTCACAAATAAATGTATGGATATCAAAATTTATCGAATCCAGAAATATGTTTTTACAGTTCAAGATTACATTCTTCCAAAAAAGAGAAGAATAGTTTGCAGTAACTTGAACTTGGATTCGCGAGCAGTATTAAATCTACCACAGCTGCATTACGATTTTCTATTTGAATACAAGCAGCTCACGGGATTGAGGCAAACAGTTTGAGTGAAGCAAAATTTGTAACGAAGTCGTGCTGCAGAGCATATTGGGGATTTAATAAAAGCTGAGAGTGGTGAGCTTTGCAGTCCGCAAAGGGCATCAAAACTACAAGTCGCAAAGTTGCGGCGAGGATTGGCGGTTGTTGAAAGGAGCACGCGCAATTTGCGATGCGAAAGACAAAGAGAGCTTTGGACTCTGGCTGCAAAAGAGCAAAGGTACACAGTACATATTTTATGAGGGCTCCGCAGCAGCAGCGGCCGGATCCCGCGGAGCCCAAAGCAAACATGAAGCTAGCCGTGGTCCGATACTCGTGAGCGTCTGGCAGCCCTGCACATGTGCTCAAACGCAGCTACGCGGGCTCTCTCTAACTTCGGCCTGTGTCCTTTTCCCAAGCTATGCATCCATCTGCTTTGATCCGGCAGGAGACTACCTGACGCTTGTACCACCTAGCGATATCAAATAGTCCGTATCTCTCTGCCAGAAGTACCTACGTGATCGATTACACCGTACACGCCCCCTGATGCGTCACTCTGTGCGTGCTATCAGTAAAAGGCGGAACATTAGTCCATCAACCGCAGTTGGTCTCTCGGGCTTGTTCGTGTTCGATAGGAAACGGAACAAGACCCCTCATGTAGTCTCATCAACTCGTCTGTTACTACTGACAATATGATCGGACCAACTTCGATCAGTAGTAATAGACGAGTTGGTGAGACATACGATCGATGAATCTTTGGTTCTCTGATCCGTGTTGTGCGCAGGATCAAATGAGTGTAGCAAAGTCTCAGATATCTGGGCCCTTGAAGCTTCTGTATGCACTAAGATTGTCAAGCTATGTGGCCCCGCCTCTCTCGCGTTCCCAGTCACCACGAACGAAAACGGTATTGGCACACGTTGCAGGCCCATCGATCAGTCATTAAATTTTCAAATGACCCCCGAAGCGTGCAGTAAACTTTCTGCAGCTAGAGATTACTTCGTCCAACTCTAGCACTAATGATGAACGAGTTCCGAGCCCCTGTCCCTTCGCCGCCACGGCAGCTCGAAGTTGCGTGTATACCCCGCACGGCAAAGGTCGCGACCAACTTCCAGTCGTAACTTTTCGCTCCTTCCATTATCTTGATTTTTCACCCCTTCCCTATAAACTCGACACTCGGCTACCTCGTCAGGTAGAGTGCACGACAGCCTCCGCTTTGAGAGAAATTTTCGAAATATCCCGCTGCCAGATTGCATCCGATGGAATCTCGCCGCACTCGGAGCGGCGAACTCGCGCGATTTCGTTAGCTCGTTCTCTTACCCGTCCTAGCAGAGATAGCATGAATTTTTAACGAGCTACACGGGCCAAACTGCTCATCGGCTCTGCAACGGAGAGGGGATGGAGCCGCTCGCCAACTTGCTGAGTAATTGAGTTTGGCAGCCGAGTCGCGGCTCCAAGCCCGCGAGGCAAATATCGCGATCTCTCGGAAAATTGGCGTGTACAATCACGGCTTGGGCGTTGCTCGACTTTTGATTCTCGAGGGTCGCTGAGATCCTATCTTGATCGAGAGTCGCCAAAACTACCAGATCACGTAACACGATGCTGCTTTGAATTTTTCCGTTCGATCCAAGATACTCATTGTCTGCTGTCAAATCGGGCGTTTTCAAAGAGACTGGTGATCAAATCGGATGGCATGATGGGTACGAGATGACTTATCAGAGGTAAGCTTAACCTCGGGCACTCTTTCGCCGCGATTCGAGCCGATTACAGGCCAGCTAGGGTTGGAGTATGGGTCTCTGTATTCTTGCACTGCCCTCGTTCGCCAGTCTCTTCTTTAGATCTGCTTCGCAGCTCGTCGTTACGTCCTTTGTGCTTGAAAATTACACCGGAAGCCGGGTGGTGAGCAAAGAGCACACAGGGTCAACGGGGGCACGAGCGAAACTCACTTCTACCGCGCGCGTACGCGACTTTTTCCGTGCCAGGCTCCCCTTTAATTATCGGAGCTGCCACCGTCGCGCAACGGAAAGGCCGGCTTTTCGCAGCGCGGCTCTTTTTCTCGCTGTACCAGCCCGTCAGCTGGCCGGCCGTTCCAGCCACCACTGCGTACCCTTTTGTGCTCGCTCGCAAATGAGATCTTGCCCGGAAATTTCATCAAGTCCCTTTGACTGGCCGTCCTGTCGAGGAGATTAGCTCGACAGAAAGGGAAGGATGGGGAGGGGGGGTGGGAGGCAGTGGGATCAGAAGAAATGCAGAAAACGAGCCGCGCGATGAATAACCAGTTGCGACGTCGTCGTCGCGTGCCGCAGCTCTGCCAGGTGGAAAACATTCCTCTGCTCGCTCCATCAGAATTGCTCACTTTGTGCATCATCCAAGAGTTCTTGCTGCTTCTACTTTGCAGTGGCAACGTTGAAATTTTACTCAACTGCCGTTGTGTGGCTTCATTCGAACGCTACAGATAGCTTTTCTTTGAAAATGTATTTGTGCTGTACACAAGTGCTTCACTTCTTCCCAAATCAGTCAGAATAGTCTGCTATCCGTTCGCCAAGTCATTATGCGATTTTATCACATAGCAAATATTAGCTCTCCAATGATCATCTTGATCGCAATCCAATATCACGATTTATGTCAAAAAATATCAGAGAATGAGCCTCAGAAGAAAAATCGTGCTGAATGGCAGTTTGAAGTCATCTGCATATTCCAGTTTGGAGAATTACTGTCCCGCAAATACCTTGGAAGCATCTTCAATTAGTAGTACGTTGCAATGATCTGATGTACATCTGAACGAGAGACAAAAATTGCCGCGAGTTGCAGAAGAACCTACCGGAACTGACTGTCAGAAGTCCATGCTACGCATCGAAAGGGCTTGAGATCAAAAAACTACACGTACAGAATTTTTCGATAAAAATTACGAGACTGGTACAGGAAAAATTACCTTACATGCCAGCAATCGTGGGACGCGCCCCCTAGGAGCGCTAATTTTTACGGGCATGTACGGTAATTTTTCCTTTTTACCAAGGAGATGGTTTCTCTCATGCCACTCAACAGTGATATTGCTCTGTTCAATATTAAAGTCACCACGAGTAAAAATGAAGATCATTCAACAAGTTTCAGATGGTTTCATCATCAGTTTGTATACTTCGGCCTCGAATCAAAATCCTAGCTTCTTCGTAAGAACGAGTCAAATAATGTACTTCTTGTATACCGAGATTTTTGTGAGGTTAGGGGAGATGCCGAGCTCGTGGCGCGCGCAGGCGCACCCAGCTCTTTATAGTCTTTATACTAGGTACGGTAAAAATTACCCCACAAGTGTCTGCAAAATTTAACCAAATTCACCGCACTTTTTCAGCAAATTCGATCCAATTCTTGACTTGAAATAAAATTTACCAGACAGTATAAGTAATTTTCCTCGACACTCGTCCGCAATGAGTAGGCTGAAATGTCGGACGTCCCACAATTGTGACCGTGATTTTTATCGAAAAATTCTGCGCGTGTATCATCTGGACGATGACAACAGATACAATGAAACGCGAAATAGTTGTGAGCTCTGCAGAAAGTCTCATGCACATGAGCATTGCAAATCAAGTGAGTTAACACGAAGCCTCGTGTTTACTCATCGAGCACTTGAAATACAGCAGACTATCCAATCGAACAAGTACGCAATTTTCACATCTTGAAGAATTAAGGGCTTTGCTCACTGTTCTTAGTCCCATGTGAGTATGTGGCGCATAATGAGTTAGTGAATGGGAGGTACGAGCGAACAAGTACAAATAGCCCTGAGACGATCGTAGTCGAACGGCACTGCTCGGCCGATACTTTGCGAATGAATTTGAACACACGGTACATCATTGAGAACCTAACTCACGTCCATAGCTCTTTGCCGCAGAGCCACGAATCAGTCGAGGGCGGTACCTTTACAGGTAAAATGTATGCACTTGTACATTGCGGGTGATGACTGCATAGGCTTGCTGCTGTTGCAGCTAATGCTCGAGCGACGACAAGACAGAGCGAGGACAGAGTCTGTACAGGTACACTTCGTTCGTGCTATCTGTCTGCTCCGGAAGTATAGTTCCTCTTACGCGCGTGTACTTCGACCTCGTGTACTCAATCTTCGAGTATATGGTTGTACAGAAAATTGATATGCCATCAGAGAGTGCAGTAAGATTATATGCTCTTCCTCGCCTCCTTGTAAACCCTATGTTAGGACACGTTTTCAACGGGGCTCATACGTTCGTCTTGTACACGATACTCTCAGCATTTCTTGAGCGTGAATATCAATCGCAGATGCATAACAAAGAGCTTGGACAGCTATACAAACCTGCCATTGCGGTGCCTGATGATGTACTTACTCAGGAAAACAGTCCATGAGCGATAGGTAATAATTCGGCAGGCATGAAATGGATCCATTATTAATCGGCCGGAATCGGATGTTGATTTTTTTTTGATCGGATCTCCCCCGACATATTTCCATTGAACAGATAGATAGAGATAGTTTTCTTGGAGTGTAAGGGTATAACGGTGGCTGACTCTGATTTAAGGTAGTGGGTTCGTTTACTCCAATCCTTCCGTATGCCTAGGCAACAATGTATCGTGTACATGGTTGAAATTTCAGCCCTTCGTGCCGTCTTGTTGAGTTGAATGAATAAATTATGTAAATGGTCAACTCAATACAGCGCTCATGGAACACATGATGCAAAAGATAAATCCAGAATTTCTCACTCGAATAATTTTCTGTTTATTTTATTTTTTTTTTTGGAAAACTAGAGTGTAGTAGATTACGATTGGGTGAATTTCTGTGCAAAATCATGTCAAAATGTACAGTGAAGTTGATGAGTTGCTCAATAATCATTGGATTTTGAGAGCTCCGCGCGTGGTGTGAGTGTAGTGAGACTGTTTGCGATGACGCGCGGAGAGAGAGGTATATTGTGTGCATAGGGCCTTCACCTAGCAGAAACTGTAGTACGTCAATACTACCTTGAGGTAAATGTACTCAACATACCCCCATATGTCGATCTCAGAAATGGGCACTCGTTGACCTCCGCGCAATTTTTTTAAACGTTTGCTATGTTAGAAGATAAGAAAATTGATGATTTGGACCGACCGCGGATGATTTTTGCGTCCCCAGGAAATATGAAGTGTGATTTTGCATTTTTCGTGTTTGCACACTTGAGAATTCGCCAACGAAGTTGCGTTTAGTAACAGAAGCCAACATTTTTTGGTTCAACCAATCTTAACGCACTCCAGCGCATTTGATTCCTTTTTTCATGACCTTCGGACTCCGGGTCAAAATCAAAAATGGTAATTACTAATGCAAAAATCTCCAAAAAACACAATGTATTTCTATAGATAGCGAAAAAATCTAGGGACATTTGACCTTGTCTACGGCTTTGCGTGCCGTCAAGTTGGCAACACTGATTTGATTTTATGTTGGCAACCCTGATATTGGGATTTCGTGGGGCAATTAGGTATCTGGTGCCACCTAGTATAATAAAGACTTATCGATAAAATTGACTCGATTGTAGGATTTTGAATGAGAATAATGAGTGGGAGTGAGTCGATTGGCTTTTCCTACTTGCTGGTTTTATTGCAAGTGCGCAACGTTTTGTTTATTATAGTACAACCCTCTTCAGGCTAAAGAATATACAATTTCCATTAGACATCAATTGAACCAATCGACTCACTTCTACTCATTATAATAAAGACTGCCAATGACGCGCGTAACTTAATTTCAATCACGTGGTTGATTCGATAATTCACCCACGTACTTGAAAATTTCATTCAACCACGGTGGCTGTCAACAATAAGAGATCCTGTTTGAGAATTGGACGGCAAATTTTTCACAAATACCATTCAAATCACAACTCTGGGCTCCAGGGGTGCCTAAGATCAACCTGTTCCGAAAAGTCCATGACCGTGGTCGTCCTCAAGTTAATGATCTCTCTTCAATTTGTATGAGAAACTTCTAGACTCGGAACCAGAACTAACTCTAACGATCCATGCCATGCCTACCGAGTCAGACGTCACTCGACGCTAAAATGCAGGAAGCTATGTCTTATATGAGACGCCTGAACAGATGTACTGATTTTTTTCGTACTCTACCACGTCTGCTAAACTTGTGCCGACTCACGAAAGTATCCCTAACCAATGAGCTGATGCCATGTCACCGTGTACTCTAAATCTTCTCCCTTTCTAATAGGGCATATGAAAATAGGATATTTCATGCCACGATGTGACTCCGATTTCCGAATGTCCTTCGCGATTTCTCCCAATGGTTTGCCAATGATCAAAAAGTGGCTTGCATAATATCAAAGAAGCATTCCGGAGCTCTGACTAGAATTCTTGTCATTACTTTAGCTCGAAAATTCGTGATACCACTGTTGATTAACTGGGAAATCGTTGCTGGTGGTGTACGGAGGCATAAAATGTGAAGCTCGGAGATTGAAATGTCGTTTGCATGAGTAAATTGATGCCACTCCGATGGTTGTGTCCTGTCGATACTTGGGGCTGTTTGATCAACACGATGGCGCCCGATATGGCGCATCCATCGCGCGAAAGTTTGCCCATCAGCTGCGCCCCAAGACAATGGCTCGAGTAATCTCGCTGGAGTAACTTCTCGTGAGTGGACCCCTCGGAGATTCCTCGGCCCCCGACTTTGTCAATCGAGATGCCTGACAAACTTCGTCCGGGGCAGTGCCAGAGCAGCTCGAAACGCGTCGCACTGGGACAAGCGTCAAGAAGAGCCGCTCGGAAACTAATTAGCGCGATCCGACCCAAACAGCCTCGAAATGAGTGATTAATTTTCAATTTCAGTGAGGCATGATTTTGGGTGCCAAGCACACTTGTGCCGACGGTGAATATTTAAATGAAGTCGATTCGAGCAAAAACCACCTGCCAACTCGTTGAATGCACATCTCCGGTCACTCGCAGTTGAATCGCTAGCTCAGAATGCTCGCATCCGTTTTGCGGTGGTCGTGGTGGTGGGGGTGATAACTATAATAAACAGGCTCGCGTGAGGAGTAAGTAATGCGCTGCAGCTAAATTGCGGCGACGACCAGAAACGAGGCGTAAATGTGGTGGTCTCGGTGCTTCCAAAAAACGCGGCAATTTCGACAACCGCCTGTTCGCTGTCGGTGAGCGCGTGGTCAAGGGGCGGCTCTGCAATTGTGGCTTGGCATCCTGATGTCGGCGTGCTCAGATGATGATCGCGAGGGGTATTTTTCACCGCGTTCAAGCATTGTTCAGCCAGTGGAAGATGGTTGATTTGATGTCCGTCTGAATTATCATACTTCTATTTAGTATCTATGTCGAACTTTGGCACAAAAATTCAAACCAGGAGTGTATGAATGACGTAGATTGATTCACAGGCATCTGTATGTACATATCTCGCTCATGAATATTTAGAGTAAGCTGGACAGCTCAATGAAATAAATTAATCACTCAGGGTTCCTACTGGGATTCTATCCCTATTTTAATTGGATTAATTGATCCAATACGAGCGTTTGCAGCGACGGCTCTCTCATTATGAGCCATCTTTGCAGCAGATTATCCCGCGCGCTTTCAATAATCTGCCCTCGGGCTAAATCTCCTCTCTCGCTCCCCTCCCTCTCGGGAACGGAATGGATATGATTCTATTCATGGAAATATAGCGATGCGCGCAGTAATGCCATGTCAGATATTTGGTTGAGCCTGACTGATCGCGTCTGCTGTTGAAACTGATCATGTACGAGGCTGCCTCCCACTATTTCATGATTCATCATATGGGCCTACACTAGAGTAAATTCATCGCTCTACCGTCATGGTATGTGTTTTCACTTACTTGTGTTTGGACCAATCGTCACGATGAGCCATATGATGGATTTGAATTCAGGGAAATATATTTTACGCAGGTTCGTGGAGTATCAAAGGGTTCGAAGTAACGCGTTGCTATCATATGTTTCGAAACTTGTGACCATATTTGATTTACATCTGATTAAGAAATGTCAATAATTTGATAATCCTTTGGATTAGGGACCTCAAAATTGACTGCTGTTTGATAACTTGGTGAGCATTGTCACTTTCCAATTTCTGCAGCATAAAAAATCGGATTTGTGGTGAAATCGTTGTTTTGTGGTCATTAATCCGAGCATGCGACTTCGTCGTTACTCCTCTTCCTGGATAATGCCTAGAGCCCTTGTCCCTTATGAAAGAGAGGTGGAAATTGTGAATTTGTGAGCCCCTGATCTTTGTGAATGAGCTCGGCATCGTTGCTTCCAGGTTGCCGGTACGAAAGCAGGCACCACGAGGAGGGCGCGCTAGTGGGCACTTCGGAGCCTTGTCTGCGCTGCCAGTGCCTCGATGGCTCACTCCGCTGTCGCCTCCGGATATGTCGACGCCTGCCAGAACCCCCGCCCCCGGGATGCCGTCTTCTGAGCCCGGCCGACCACGACTGCTGCCCCCAAATCGTCTGCGGACCTCAATCAGGTAAGGCCAGGGGATTCAATCTCCATGTCGTAGGGTTTCAAGCATCGATTTCGATACCGACCACTGAAACCGCTGCCGGCACCCCCCTCCCCCATCCCGTATCCCGGCTGTGTCTCTGCGTTGGTCACGCGAGCTTGCTCCCGTTTCATTACTCTCTGCTTCTGTTGCTTGCATCCGTGAAATGCAGCTGGCACGTATTATTGTTTGACCGCGTGGGTGCGCGAGCTCACGTGGCCAGGGCAAATATTTGCCGAGCGGACAACGCGAGCTTTGATGCCGAACAAATTAAATGATTCCGTGCTGCATTGGCTCCGCTTTCGCACATACATATGAGATGCGTGCTCAAAAGAGACAACACCGGGTACACAGTGACAGCACAATTCAAAGAGAAAACCCGGTGAAATTAAATATTACCACATCTGCAACCAGCTCTCGCGCCACCTGATACCCCGGCCCTGCTTGTTGTCCGTGATTTGCATTCGTTCCGCGTTTTCCAAGCAAGTTCTTTTTTATGCGGAGCCGCTCAATTTTTGGCGCAATTTTGTACCCATATGCTGAATAGGATATGCAAATCTAATTGTGTGCTTTTTCAGATGAGAGAGAGCATGTCATCGAACGTTCGAAGGTGACCGAGGTACCTTCTTCACCGAAAGACGAGGGTAAGTCATGCATTCTGACCCTTATCCCCATACACTGACAGAGGAGTTTGTTCATTTTAGATCTTTACAAAATGTAAAATTCGCTCCCACTTCAAATGGAATAGGGTCATCAAAATTGTGAAAAAAAGGCGGAAAAATCTGGGGGTAAGACCACAATAGCGGAAATATCGGGGGTGCATTCACTTTAAGCTCATTGAAGTTCAAAAGGCTTGAAATGAATCTCTACTATCCAGGAAATAAAATAGCGTACTTCCAGGCTCTGTGGAAGAATACAAATTACAATGTAGCCCGGTAATATCGGACTGAAAATTTCACCAAAGCTGGAAACAACTTGATGAAATTTGTTGCGCCCATTTGGTCACGCAGGTTGCCTGCACGAAGGGGTGCGCTACGGTCCAGGCTCGGCGATGATGGGCTCGCGCCGCTGCGAGTACTGCTACTGCATTTCCGGCGCTCGGAGATGCATCCGGCCCAAATGCTTGCTACCTCTGCCCGGATGCGCACCACTCTACGCGCCACACTCATGCTGCCCCGTCGCTTACAATTGCACCCGTGAGTATATTTCGCCACGAATATTCTCTTGGATATTATCGGAAGATCGATACCACGATTTGAAGCAGACTTCAAGTGATATGTTCAACTGTCGCTCGTCAGCCTGGAAAGAGATGAATGCCGAGGTCGGAGCGACTTTGGATGAGTGACATTTGAAGTGAAATCCTAGGTCTCATGTCGGTCTGTACTATAGGTCTTGCATCAAATTTGATCCAGACAGTATATGGATGAGTCTTTCGTACCAACTCCTTCTCGTTTTAAGAGTCTATAAATTCTTCTACTGTTGAAATGGTTCCAGTTATCAATGAACAATTTTTATCACGAAAGTTTGTTTGTAACACAACTACACATTTTTCATTTATCAAATACCGAAGAAGTCATACCAGTGCATTTTGTATTCTCGACGAAGAGAATAAATCATCCAGATACAGTGAAGTTTTGCAAAAAAGTGATGCATTACATATCCACACGAACTGAGAAGATCTCAGGTCAACGACTTCAACTGGTATCAAATTATACAAGGCATGGAAATAATCATTCAGAGTTCTCACAAAATTATGAAAAAATAGACGGATATGAGCCACTTTTTCAGATCATTCTATAGAACACAGCAATTGAACACATTTTAGATCGATTGAAAAAGTCAAATTCATGATAACAAGACGGATTTCATGACGACGCATTCCAAACTAACCAACCGGATAGCATTCAAACGAGTAATTATCGAGCTCAGGGGATGAATCTTGAAATACGGGAGACATATACATAAATGTGCGATAATCACCGGGCGGAGCGATCAGCAGTCCATTCGTAGTTCTACGTCGGGGTAAACAATGCCTTATCGCTCTCAGAAGCTCGGGTCACTCGCGTGACGCTGATGGATTAACGAGAGAAGTACTTAACTAATCTTGTGCACAGCTACTATCCATCACATTCATTTTATCTGTTCTGCAGGTCAGGCCGAATTTTCAACGACCCTCGCAGCAATCTCGGGCAATGGTAAGTTTGCACTACGTCTATTTATACCTCTACACGCAGACAGGCATAGCATGCGTCGTTTATGGAGAGCCTGCAGTCCATCCAGTTAAGTTCGTGCTCGGTCTCGTGCAATTAAGGGCTCACGCGATCTTTGTTGGGGCCATTACGAATACCTCCCCTTTTACACTTAATGCGCCGGCTCGTTGTTGCCCCCGAGAGTTCCTCTTTAACGCCTATTTAGATATTCTCAGGCTGTACGATGTCTTGATTTGTTTCGTTGTTTGCTATTCGGATGCACAGAGTAGTGAGTGATGCGCGGAAATTGTTGAAACGTGCGGAAAATTTCTGAGTAATTGAGAAATTTTGCTCTCTCAAAATAGTTCCTCCTGTATAATTTCCTTCAATTTTCTCCCCTCGACGATCTCGCTGTAATTTCATTCCTGAAATCACCATCATTTGCATGTCTAGGGGAAGTAGCCATGAGCTTCCTGGAAAGTTCAAGCACCGACTATTCGACTATTTACTCATAGGTGGTCTATGAGACAAAGAAATCGTTCCGCGCATGACAGCTCAAGTCTCGCGACTCTCACGAGATACGTCTCGGGTGCTGTAATTTCTATCGACATTCGTTCCTTAAAAGTAGTTCTAAAAAACCGACTAACACGGTCAACTGTTGATGAATTGGCACAGTTCGTCATTTTTGCGGAAAACTGAATTGAATCTTAGAGTTTCAGGTTCCAAATCGAATGCTTTCGAGATATTTAATGTAACATAGAGACTCACGTCCATTGAAAAAAATTACGTTTGGGTAAAGTTTGGGAGAAATTTTCTTTGGATCAAGTTTGGGCCAAACTTAACCCATAAGACTGAGCCAAACTTGTGCCATCAGCCCCGAAAGAGGTTTTCATGTTTGGGAGAAGTTTGGCATGAAGTTTAGCCAAACTTAGCACAGCTTTGGGCGAAGTTTCGGAAAACTATGGGGTCTGATTAGGAAACTTGGGAAGCTTGTGGCTTAAGTTTGGGACAAGTTTGGGAGACCTCTATCCAAACCTTGCCTTAGGGTTGGGAGGAGAAATGCCAAGCTTCTCCCAAACAAACGCCTCGCAGCATATACTCTACGCGGGGGTTTTCGACAACCCTTGAAAACAGCTCTCACGATGTGATGCAATTCGTGCCTGCAGAAATCGGGTCGAAAATAGGGGAAAGCCTGGGTCTAACGACGTGCAACTTATCACCACGACTGCTCATCGACGCGAGCTTCATTCATGCAGAGTCGAGCCGAAGATACTCTCTGCTCTTTGCCTGCAACAAACAAAATTCACCACAAAGTATCGCGTCGAGGGTGAATGAGGAGAGGTATTTCTAAGAAACAGAAACAGACTCGAAAATTGCAATACGAGGAAACGGTTTAGGTTAAGAGGACACTGCGGTGTATATTTTTGAGATATTTCTGAATGAAAAAACCTGGGGTACTCATCTGAACAAGAGCAGCTGTAGTCATGCCATCACCAAACTTTTGTCCACGCCGGGGTTGCTCTCTTTACCTGAAAATTCATTGAAATTTTGTCATGAATTTCTGGTGCGAAAAACTTGCACAAGACGACGGCATCAGCCACTGTTGACTAATGTCACAGGTTACACCTTGACAACGTTGTTGGTTACCAACAGAAAAATCGATATCAACGGTCGTTGCCACCCGACAATATTATCGGCGTAACCTCTTCAACAATGGCTGATGCCGATTGCCGACTCGTGCAAGTTTTTCTCACCACAAACTCGTGGCAAAATTTCAATGAATTTTCAGGTAATCAGAGCAACCTCTGCGCGAACAAAAGTTTGGTGATGGCATGACTACAGCTGATCTTGTTCAGATGAGTACCCCAGGTTTTTTCATTCAGAAATATCTCAAAAATATACACCGCAGTGTCCTCTTAACCTAAACCGTTTCCTCGTATTGAAATTTTTGAGTCTGTTTCTGTTTCTTAGAAATACCTCTCCTCATTCACCCTCGACGCGATAGGGTAAATGTCCCAATTACTGCGAGTTTTTCGGGTACCTCCGGCTCAAACACTGCAGATTTTGTGTTTACCATAAGATATCGGGCCCGGGCTTTTTCGAGGTTGTTGGTCTACGTCTTGAGAAGATATCACCCAATTTTCAGACCGATCCGACTTAATGGAAAATTATAATAAATTAAATGCCGAGTGGAAATCAGTGCACCTATTACTGCGTTCGATTCCCTATTACTGCGCGGGTATTACTGCGTTTCACCTATTACTGCGTCCCAATTACTGCGAAGACAAAAGTACAGGTTTTAATAAATTTTCAAAAGTTTTCCTTGGATTTTCGCGTAAAAAGGTCTAGTACAACGTGATACGACATCGATTGTAGCCCTCAATCATGTCCAAATGGTGTGAATTTGAGTAATTCTTGATAGAAAGAGCAACGTGAGCAGGCTTGCTCGTGGCTTGCTATCCCGGCTTGGTAAATCGCAGTATTTTCATCAATTTTGAGTACTGCTCTCATGATCCATGATAATAAATAAGTTCCAAACAATTATCCGATGCCCTGGATAATGATTGCAGCATCGAATTGTTACATTACATCGTCTTATTGGACATCCAAAGTGCATAGGTCATACACGCGGTCCGGTGCCCTGTTTGTTTACATTCGAGCACATCCCGGCGGCAATTCAATAATAAAGGTAAGCAATGAATATTTTAAACATGCATTTTTTGTATCATCTCCATATTAAATCCAACACAAACTATAGATTTGTACATCGGGCCTGATATACGGCTCTCCAGACAGTGACATGGAGGTATGAATATATATATATATACAATATATATATGTAATATAAGATATTATATATAGATACATACACATACCGGTGCGGGACATGCTGGGAGAGTCGTGATCATGCCCGATTAACGAATTTAGCTTGATTCACTATAATAGTGAGACGATACAGAGAGTGCATGTTTAAAATATTCATTGCTTATCTTTATTATTGAATTGCCGCCGGGATGTGCTCGAATGTAAACAAACAGGGCACCGGACCGCGTGTATGACCTATGCACTTTGGATGTCCAATAAGACGATGTAATGTAACAATTCGATGCTGCAATCATTATCCAGGGCATCGGATAATTGTTTGGAACTTATTTATCATCATGGATCATGAGCAGTACTCGAATGCGATGCGAATACCGTGCTTTATTAGGGTGGGGTAGCAAGCCACAGGCTCGCCTGCCCACGTTGCTCTTTCTATCAAGAATTACTCAAATTCACACCATTTGGACATGATTGAGGGCTACAAGCGATGTCGTATCACGTTGTACTAGACCTTTTTACGCGAAAATCCAAGGAAAACTTTTGAAAATTTATTAAAACCTGTACTTTTGTCTTCGCAGTAATTGGGACGCAGTAATAGGCGAAACGCAGTAATACCCGCGCAATAATAGGGAATCGAACGCAGTAATAGGTGCACTGATGCCCACTCGGCATTTAATTTATTATAATTTTCCATTAAGTCGGATCGGTCTGAAAATTGGGTGATATCTTCTCAAGACGTAGACCAACAACCTCGAAAAAGCCCGGGCCCGATATCTTATGGTAAACACAAAATCTGCAGTGTTTAAGCCGGAGGTACCCGAAAAACTCGCAGTAATTGGGACGTTTACCCTACTTTGTGGTGAATTTTGTTTGTTGCAGGCAAAAAGCAGAGAGTATCTTCGGCTCGACTCTGCATGAATGAAGCTTGCGTCGATGAGCAGCCGTGGTGATAAGTTGCACGTCGTTAGACCCAGGCTTTCCCCTATTTTCGATCCGATTTTTGCAGGCACGAATTGCATCACATCGTGAGAGCTGTTTTCAAGGGTTGTCGAAAACCCCCGCGTAGAGTATATGCTGCGAGGCGTTTGTTTGGGAAAAGCTTGGCATTTTGTTCTCGCAAACCTAAAGCAAGGTTTGAATAGAGGCCTCCCAAACTTGTCCCAACCTTGAGTCACAAGCTTCCCAAATTTCCCGATCAAACCCCATAGTTTTCCGAAACTTCGCCCAAAGTTGTGCTAAGTTTGGCCCAACTTCATGCAAAACTTCTTCCATACATGAAAACCTTTTTGGGGGCTGATGGCACAAGTTTGGCTCAGTCTCATGGGTTAAGTTTGGCCCAAACTTGACCCAAAGAAAACTTCTCCCAAACTTTACTCAAACGTAATTTTTTCTACACCGGGCACCATCTAATTTCCACTAGCAGAGCTGTTACTGTTATGCCATTAATAGGGGTCCGACGGTGGTCAAACCGCTATAAATATTTCTGTTTCGAATTAAAGAAGACGGTCAGAAATTATATCGCTAGACACAAAGACTGACCCTAACCTCCAATTGTAAGACGAAAAACGGATCGTAATTGATGCACGATGGATACAAGAATCTGTCAAGAAATTCTAGAGCGGTTGCATGCCTCCGACTGCAAGAATCTAGTTTCATTAGATCAATATTCGTTGGCAGGCTGCAGAAGTGGTGAGCGAGCGTATCAGGAGGGCGAGATGGTGCGAGACATCACGTGGAAAGCGGCCTGTGACAACTGCTTTTGCGCCATGGGGTCCATTCGATGCGTGCCCCTCGCCTGCGCGCCTCCACTCCAAGGTTGCAAGCCAATTGTCCGCGAGGGCCAGTGTTGCCCGTCTACATACAACTGCAGTAGGTTTTCGTCATTCATAGTGAATATTTCGTTCAATTTGGTGCGAAAATTCTTATGTTTGGGAACGCTTTGGTCCAAACTGGCTGGAGCCATCCTATCATATTCGAGAATCGGCTGTTTGAATCAAGAATTCGATTTTCCAGGTGGGACTATCCAAGTCAAAGCAGACCAAAACTACGCTTCGTATGCATTCATTAGCAAGGATTATGCAAAGTTTCGCAAGGAAACAAATTTTTACGTGAGTAAATGTATAGGTATCTTTTCCACTTCTCAAGTAGAAGCTTCTCTCGGAGCTTAATCCCAAGCAAGTCGTGTTACATAAGTCATGGGTCATGGTGATGTTTCAACTAGAACGAGACCATAGAATGCCTGCCAATTGCTGTCATGGTAGTTGACGATACTTTTCAATTGTTGATTCCTCCATTTGGCTAGGTATGAATTGCTGCGAAAACATGATGTCGATTGAAAATCACAAGTTGAAGTTCTATGTGGGAGAATATTGAATTAAAAATGAACCGTATCCTACTGTCCGAAACTTGAGGAATACCAAATTGAGTTTGAATCAAAATTGAAGAATAAAAAAAAGCGAATGGGACTATTGCACATCTACTCTAACCTTTATACAGCCCGCGATCCACGATACAAGATTGTCGAGTGTCGAAGGCCGAGGTCATCGGATTGTGGAGGAGACCTTCGAGTTAGGGAGCATCAATCCCGAAATCATCACTGAAAGCCTCAGCGACGTGACTGATCCGGGTTTCATTGGCCTGGAAACAGAGACGATGAATAACGAAATATTGCGAGAAACAACGGATTATGTCAAACGTACAACTTTGGATCAGGAGCATCTTACGTCTACAGCCACTGAGGTGAGAAAGTGTCAGTCTTCTCCATTTGAGTCATTATGACCCTTCCATCTCAGTCAGGTTCCTCCTAAATTTCCCTACTAATTGATCTTAGAAATTCAGGTAGCTCACTTTATGGAATTAATTCATTCACCAACACAATAGCTGATTCTTGTGAGAGGTAATCGCTAAGAGAATGATTCTAATGTCAGTTCCAAGGTCAACTTTTGGTTCATTTGATGCTCGAAAAATAGATGCGTATAATCATAGTTTGTACCCATGCCAAGTGTATTTAGTTTGGCCTCAAATAGTTTTAGCCACGTTTCGATTCCACTGATTTCCCATGGCACTGGAGTTTGGACATCAGGTTTCAACGCCAAGAGTTGCCATGGCAGAGCTAAATCCATCATGATTCTTATTTGTAACTGAGTAACGATAACGATCACTTAAGGGATGACACAAGCGTCAGGTAATACGCGATGATTCAATAAATTTCCTAGTTCGACGAAAGAGTGAGATATATGGGTAGTTCTCATATATCGTCAACATTCTTGTTACCTGGCTTTCGATGGGCCAACAACAAAGATCCTCAGACATATTTCGCAGTGGGTACAACCTAGAGAATGAGTGGTATTTTTCCCGAGCCGCGACTATTTCAAGTCGAAATAAATTATAACTGTCGACTTTCATCGTCCGCGCGTTGTTACTCGCGCGTGATTTAGGCTTTTTCAGCCTCATTCACAAAAGACCTACCCTCGAAAATGTTTCTCAACTATGCAAATACATTCATTTAGATTTATACCGTCATATTTTTGTCGTTAAACACGTGTGCTTGTCGATGGGCGGAGTTGCGAGCCACTACAAAACCTTTACCCAGATTTGACAAATTTTTATTTTCCACTCACGATTGGCGTAAAACCCAAAAGACCCATTTTTTTGTCTTAAAATTTTATAGGTTTAGGCCTTGATCTCACGAAGCGCCTAGTCTGAGATTCGAGTTAATAATCACTAAAGAGATGAAATACCTCGCGAGAATCAGTTGCGAAGAGCCCAAATACCTCGAGCACACCTGCAAGTTGCACGGTGGCTCTATTTTTATTCCTGGGAACTTTGGAGAAGATCCTGATGAATGATATGAGTGTATCTAATCGATGTCGGCTCTCTGAGCTCGCGAAATCATTTTGATCGTATATGTGAAGCAAAATTCAGAGAAATAATTCCTTCCCTGCTTACTGAAAATTCACCTATGCGCTTCAAAAGCTTCCTTTTCAGAACATCCATAATTATGTGAGCTTTGATTATGTGAGCGAGCCAACTCTACGCGAACTCGGGAGGCTTGTCAAATGAACTAAGAATATTGATTTGTGACCTATGGGATCGCATTTTGATGGTAATTGCGTTAACTTTTCAATAGGATATGGACTAAAACCTTGGAATTTGTTTTCTCCGGCCTTTGTCTTAAAGTTTAGAACAATCGATTTTCGACCGCAGTAGACCAGAATGCCTTTTCTATTTCCCAAAAGACCCTATCCAAAAAATAATGCTTTCAACATTTTTCTCACTTTTCTAACCATGAACAACCATCTGAATCATCGCTGGGGTGTGTGCGTTGAGATTCAAATTTGGATTCTTCTGTGTGCACGAATGTTAACGAGTCGTGAGACTCGACCTCTACTCATATCTCACCCTATTCTGTTAGCTTCCTATAGGTACGGAGTCTGGTGAAGATGAGTCAGCGACGTCGACACTTGACCTGATTATGACCGGAATGGCATCATTTGCAGCTCATTTGCAAGATGATACCATTGCTAGTATTGAAGAAACCTCGACAGACGCTCCGCTGATGACCGACAATATCGCTGGTAATATATCTGCTGGCAACGAAAAGGAACCCGATCCCGTAACAGCCAACGCCACCGCCACCGCCACTGTCGTCAACACGGAAACGAAAATTTCCCATTCCCGCATCACCAGCATCAGCTTGTCGTTGGCGAATCTAAATACTACTGTCAGTGGGTGAGCTCCTTTTCTTTGACACCATTCACCTACTTGACGTCTAGAACTGTTTCTTTCATAAAATATTTCCAGTAGCGCTTGGCCTGTAAATTCATTGACACTTTTCGATACGATCCACAGAGCAGCAGTTAACGATACTTCAGACGAGGAAGCTCGTGAAAAAATGACAACGTCTATGAAGGCAATCACAAGTTTCTCAACACCAAAGAAAAAAAAGACCATGACACCGACACCGATGATTGCTGCATCCACGACAACGGCAACGAAGAAGAAGACGACGTCGATAGCAACAACGACAGAGATGACGATGCTACCCTTAAAAAAAGTGGCAACGTCAGAGGCGCACAAGAGCACGACGTCTTCATCAAATGTTACCTCATCGACATCTTCATCTCCCAAGCCTACCTCTCAATCAGATATTTCGGAGAAGGTTCTCGAAAGTACGGGAACGTCGAGCTCGATATCGACAGCAAAGTCGACAGTGCCGTCGCAGCCAACAACAACGGCTACGTCAGTGACGACGCCCATGAAGGAACTGGTTACTGAAAACAAAGCCAACGAAGATTCCGCTAAGGAAGTGGAAGACGCGACATTGTCAATTATGCCGGTAAAAAAACCCTTCGGGAGCTTATCGACTTCGATAATTGTACCAGATGACATGCTTGTGATGAACGTCGACGTCAAAACAAATGTTGCGGTTGACGCTGCCCAAGGAGCTGTTACGATTAATCCAATCACTGAATCAAATCCTTCCGACTTCGAAGCTCTCTTGAATATCACCAACGGAGAGAGGGATCCCGATTATGATTTCGATCCGCCGACTCTGCCACCATCGCTGCCCAACGTCAGGTTTGAATCATACATTTCCCTGGAGTATTTTATCCGGGATTTTTTTCTTGTCCGCTCCCATGACGATTATTTGACCAATCCTCCACTTCATCTCTTTTGTTTCACTTCACCTTCATCCACTCATTTCTTTCAACCTTGGAGCCTCGCAATTTCGGTAATACATTATGGATTTTGCGAAGAATGAAGACAAGTTTGAAATATTTCTAAAATTTGTGTCTCGTAGGTTCGATTATGGCTGGATAAGCTTGTCATAGAAGGACTATTACATGGAAAGTTGGTTTTGAAAAGATATTCTCCACGAATATTTTGCTAGGGAACTAGATTTATCTTTTTAGTTCGGTCAAATATTTTTTCTCTTCCCAAAAAAGCTTAATTACATCCATGGTAGGATAAAGCTTGAATAATGTAAAAGAAATTCAAATGATTTCTCACTCAAGTACCCTTCTTTCGGTGATAAAGTTACCCTTCTTTCGTTATATTCTAAGGTCTCCATACCCCTCATTTTCTATCCTTCGTCCATAACAGGATAATCCCATTCGTTGCTGCGGATGCTCTGGTAGAAGACAAGGAAGACGAGAACGGAGTGCCGGCAACTGTAACAGGATATCCGACGAGCGCTGCTGCGGTGCCTCCACCTGATCTTGCGAGGGCAGATCTCAATTTTCATGATATTGTCACCCAACCCAACCTTTTCAGCCCACCTGAGAAGACAGAAGGTTCGATTTCCAAAATCCAAGTAATCCTCATCGTACGACAATCAGAAACCCAATTGCCCGTTAGCAACAAATCTCGGGACAAAGATTGTCCCCTCCCTAGATCAAGGATTAGTTCCCATTGGGAAATCCCATCTTGACTATTTTGACCATCCTCAGTATTGAGTGATGAATCGACTTTATTTAGTATCATTTTTTTTCTCATGAAATTTGTACAAGCATCTGCATTGGATTGATGTATAGAAGATCATCCATGTTATTCATATCAGTGAGTATCCTGCATGTTACTTTTGCTCCAGAATTCTAAAGAGTCGAATACGCTCGAGTAATTATGCATT
The DNA here is from genome assembly GCA_029851415.1 of Eretmocerus hayati. Lineage (NCBI taxonomy): Eukaryota > Metazoa > Arthropoda > Insecta > Hymenoptera > Aphelinidae > Eretmocerus > Eretmocerus hayati. Next base: position 189,998,300 of record CM056742.1, on the reverse strand, counting down.
AGTCGCGTTTTTTACTCAAAGATGGATAATAATTAAAAAGGGATTTCGATTGCCTCTCATCAAATAAGCAGGTGCCAGGGACTGCGGGTCACGGATTCGACTGAAACTCTGGGGATGGTCTTGTTTTAGTGCCAAAATATGATACCCAAAGTCGCAGAGTCTAACGCTCAAGCATTTTTGAGCTCTAGCTCAAAGACGCTTGTATGGCTGTGAAGTATCTTCAATTGGTAACCCTTGCAGTTCCCTTGAAAATGATCACGAGTACTCAAATGACAAGCCTCGGCCTCGTCTTGTGATCCTGGAAACCTGTGAGTCTAGGTATACCTTCGGCATTTCAAGCTTTTCCTGCCTTAAAACTGCTAGATTCCTTGTTTTGTTGCATCAAGTCAACTTTGCCAGGGAGTCATCTTGAAGGCAATTGCAAGGGCTATCGGTTGAAAATACTTCTGGCGCCACAAAGATGTGCGCATGCGCAAAAAGAAGATGGCAAATGGCAACCACCATGAAAATCGCACGAAAATCCGCAGGAATGAAGGTTCTTGTGAAATTCATAGGTCCAATGGGAAGCAAAAACACAGTGCAAAGTACTGCTCATGTTAAAGACACTTGGAAAATTGAGTCTGTCGAGCTTCAAATTGATTGGTGGAGTGCGATGGCTTTGGCGAGCAGGACCAATTGAGGGTTTTTCTATAGCTCACCGTCTTCTAATAAACATAGCTTGGACCTCATCCAACCGATTTGGATGTTCGAAAATGCAAAGTATAGGGTTCTTAGGCAGAAAAACTAGCTACATGAGATGGGAGAATATTGAGATCCATCGGATTGACATCTATTCAATCGTGGTCTAAAAGAGACTCCACGTATCGTTGTGTGGAGTAGGCGCATTTGGTTTTGGGGTTTTTGTATAATCTTTCTATCAAATTTTACCCCAATAAAAAAACGCGACCATGTAGCCTTCATTACAACGCTTTTAGTCGATTCCGCAATTCTTCAAAAACTATCCAAAACGGACTTTTTTTGGAGCTTCAAAAAATTCTAACGGGCGTAAAAAATTTCTTGAGGGACTGAAACTCTAGGCAAACGATATTTTTTGTAAGTAATTTTATCTAGAAGATTGGCGAAAAGATTCACGAAGGTCGTGCGCTCCAATTCGCCGAAATATACTGATCTGACCCTATATGTACGTGTCATTTCCAAACATAGGCCTATATGGGCAATGCTAATGTCATAGCTCGCAGCGCGAAAACGCTTGATCGTTAGACTCTGTGGCTTTAGGATTAATCTTTTGGTCCATGAAGGAGAGTATTTTCAAAGTCTTAGCAAAATCTGTCACCCGCATTCCTTGGACCCCCTTGTATGATAAGTTCTAATCTCATTCGTTTCGCAACAGGTGGTTTTGTTCCGAAGGAGCCGTCTTATTTCGAGCCTGCTCCCTTGCATTCATCAAACTTGAACTTGGAGATCGGCACGGGCGTGACTGTAGCGTCGCAAAGTGTCCCTATGCAGAATCCTCAGAGACGGAATGATGGTATGATTGTGGAGAACATTTTTTATTCATTAACCTATTCATTTCATTACGCTTAATACATACAGATATACTATTTTCCTGTTTAAATAGTGATCCTGAATCCGTGCTTATACGAAGAACACGAATATATACACGGGCAGGTTCTACCAAGTAGGGCAGCCTGTAAGGTTTGCCTTTGCTATTATGGAGAAATAGTTTGCTCGGATCGCAAGTGTCCTCCGATGAAAACGGGCTGTCAACGAATGAAAGATCCTGCTGATGAGTGTTGCGATAAGATAATTTGTGGTACGTATATTTTTGTATTTCGACACGTTCTTCCCTCGTCTCTCCACTTGATGGAGTCGAGACGCCAATATACTCGACAATTGATAGTTCATACACCACCATAGCCAGTCTCATGGAAGTCCCTTCATGGAACTAGATCTTGATAATCTACGGGTCAAGAGAAAATGAGCAATGTAAATTACTTCCTACAGAGATTAACTGTGGCAACTGTGCATCACATTTTGAGAACTATATTTTTGGTATTTCGGAGACTTTTTCTTTCAAGCTATGGTTTGAGACCACCTAGGTTGGAGGCGTTAGGATGATTTTAATCGTAGATACTTGGGTACACTCAGATTAACTCCATCACCAGAATATAGACCTCAATTGCTCGGATAATCGATTTTACGAGAGTGAAACTGGAAAATCCTGATGCATTCACAATGAACCGAAAATAGATATTTCTTGGCTCACTTGTATCAAAAATTCCTGTTCAATAACCATTACTTAAAATGAATAAAATAAATAAATATATCACTATATTAATATATCATAAAATAAATCACTCTTATGTCAGATTTATGATGGTAGGAACGGCCGAATTGCGAGGCATTCCTTATCGAAGCAAGATTCCTTGACAGAGCTTCCGTCACTCTGATTGTCTGGGGAACATACAACCCCTATAGAACCAGAGAGCCATCGTGCATAGTGTCTGAGCGCCATTGCAATAGTGTCTGAGACAGGTCTCTCTTCGTCTCATTGTCGAGCCCAAGGGAGAGACCAGGGCGGAACACGAGACAAGGATAGAAACTATCATCAGCTCTGCATTTGAGACATATAATGGTATCGAAGATGGGTTCTTGATATCTTCCCGATGGCTCTGTGGTTCTTTAGGGGTTGTATCTTCCCCAGACAATCAGAGTGACGGAAGCTCTGCCAAGAAATGTTCCTTCAATAATGATTGCCTCGCAATTTGGCCGTTCCTGCCATCATATATTAAAATATAGCGAAAGTATAATTTTATTGCTTATGTCAGATTGATCTTTCACGAACTATTCTGATTCGCAGGAGACAGCGTCGAATCGCCTACGGTGGTCTTAGATCGAGTCGACGGCGATCCATCCTTGCATCACGAGCCCACTGTCTCACACGACCCATTCCGAGACGTCATAAAGACTGAACCTGCTCCAGATCTTCCGTCCCTCATAAGCGATCTAATGCTGCCGTACTCGGGGGATCACGCGGCGTCAAGCCAACCTAGTCACACTTACAGTGATCCAAGCCCCAATCAGCTTGATCCAGCAATCGCACCGACGTACAATGACACTCCGTCCAACGATGTTGAATTTTCCGCTTCAGAAGGAGCAAACCCTGGTATCCTTGACATGCACAAGTTTGCGGATAACGTGACGTTCACTAACCAGCCAGATTTCGATCCGGGTATCAAAAACGATCAAGGAAGCGACGTTGGCTCGTCACTTTTCTCTCTCGACAGTGTACTCGATCTGTTTTTCAACGAGTCCCCCGGTACGCAAGCGACGGGCACGTCACCAATGATATCGACGTCGACCCCAACGACAGCAGCGACAACATCCACGACGACGAGCTCACCCGAGACGATCAGCTTCACGGAGAATGATGGTACGGCATCCGAAGCGAGTAATGACATTCCACGGATATTCAAGACCACGACGGAAATAGTCACAGCATTACCTTCGTCAACGCATGCCAAGTCTGACGTTGTGAGCAGCTGGACGAGGAGAAAGGGTTCGTCGACATCACCGCCGGATCTCGATGCGACTACGGTACTTCCGAGGAACCACAATGCATTTGGTGGTGGCCTCTTGAAACTGGCTGGTTGCAATATTTATGGTCGCATGTACCAAGTCGGTAAACTAATCTCTGAGTTATCCAGTCAGTGCCTGGAGTGCAGATGTACAGAAATTGGCGTGCATTGCAAAAAACTCAACTGCTGAGGCCAAGGAGATTTTTTTATAGATTAATTTGACATTGAAATCGGATGTACAATACACCCGTCTTGTGGTGAAGGAACCTCAAGTTAACTCTTTGTGAGCGTGCATACAAATGTCGAATTCTATGAGATCTCTGTCTCGATTACGAAAATTTCATTTGAAGGCCCACTATTCCTTAATCATCATTGCTTCAGAGTTTAGAACTTGGGGTTTCTCTCTGCAAGAGGTTAAAAATGTCGGCAAACGACTCCTATCTTAAGGTGACTCTGAATTTTGAGTTCAACGTTTGGTATTGAGTCTGATGTTGGCTCAGAGCAGCAGGCAATATTTAACCGAATCATTGTTGATTGTTTATGTTTTTGAATTTTATACCGTTGTGAATGTGAATAGTATTCGAATTTCTTGGATGTAATGAATACTACTGGTACTGTCAACTGAGGCAATTTGAAACGCTGTAGTGACTTTTGGATTATATAAATGAATGACTTATGGACTATCCTAGGGTCTGGAATTCAGTTTTGGGTTTCCAAATCAATTTGAATCAGTCATGGTACGTAAAATTGATAATATTCGTTGTTCAGTTTTATTGCGGCAAGTATTAGATAGAATTACGGTCACTTTCACGGATACGCATAAGGACAATTTCCATTTTAATACCGTCCTCTTCTAATAACTCGATCGAAATTAATCAGATAGCTTCCACAATCGATTTCTTAAGCGGGCACCACCAATGGAGGGAATTAGTTCTGGGACTTTGACCTGGAACCGTATTACAAAGTTGCCTCAGTTGACGGTACTATAAAATAGCGGAAAAATTGATATCCCATATCAATTTATAAGGATTGTTTCCATCAGCAGATCCAAGCAGTGAAGATGTGATGGATTTAAGAATAAAATAAGATAGAAAAGGTAGAAAAAGATAGAAAAGGTAGACGATTTAAGGTAGAAAATCATATTTATGTAACTGGATGATCGCCACTAGAATTGTTCATTAGCCATCTGATGATTTGCGACTGCACTAGTATTTTCTCTCGCCTCAACGTGATGCATAGTCCAGATCGACCTATGATTTTCGGACCTCAGAGAATTATTTCTTTTTGCCACTGTGAGCGGGGCGACTTGTGACAACGAACTGAGTGCTTCAGTTACGATTCAAAAGTTTCGAATAATCCGTCCAAAGGTGCCAGTAGTATGAGTCTGCGAATGGTCAGCCATCCCGTATAAGTTATTTTATTGATACATTGATGTATTTTATCGAACTTCCTGACCTGGATGGAGGTGGTTCTGTACCAGAATGGCGTGAGTGAACTTCGGAGTAGGGAGACACAGTGAGGGGAATTATCAAACGTTATGTTTGATAACGTGTGATATCCTTCCATCCAATTTAGACTTACAATGCTCCACTGGTTGACTCACAAGGGGAGGACTAGGTCTTTGCATCATCAACCCTTTCCAAAATTTTTTTAACAGTTTTGTGCCACCTAGAATATGAAGAATCCAGAGTAACTCCGTCAAATGGGGCTCCTGTTCAGAGCTACAAGTAAAAACTTCAGCATTGCCAGTATATGAGGGAATCTACCAAACCTTTAACTTTTGGGCCATCCGAGAAAAAAAAAATTTCCCGCTTGTCGCTCTTGAAACCAATTCCATACTGTTTTGGTACCTCTTAAATGTGGAAAAAAAGTCGTGCCCACCATTTTCGGGAGATGTTAATCCCCTGGGAACAATGAGGTGGAATTGGTCTATTACGTTTTCGTCACTTTTAGAGGCTTTTCACATGGATGGATCGTGAATAGTGCAGTGTGATGGTTGATAAAGATGTTGTTGCACTCGTTTAATCGAATTCCATTCCCAAAATTGAGTCTCTTTCCGTTATACTCATCGACTACCATTTTTTCCGCGTTCACAGAGTTGTCGGAGGTATATGCAATTTTTGCTCTTCCAAAGCTTTTCTACTTGAATTATGATGAACTGTTAGTGTTAAAATGATGTGAGAACTTCATACAAAGTCAAAAGCTGTATATAAGACCTTTTACGTGCATCATTTCCGACCAAAAAAATCAACTTTCACGGGGCGAACAAGTTTCCCGAGCTCCTCTCTCAAATAACAATCGTTATAGCCACTTATTGAAGTGCATGGTGATTCATCATACGTAAAAGTGAAATGGGCAATAGGGTTTGGGAGCGACATCTGCTCATTATTCAAGTAACCAAGGTTTATGTCATTTTTTGGAGCGATGGGCGTGACAAATTTTTCAAGTACAACGCCACAAATCTTCGGCCAGAATAATGGGTCGCTGCTAAACAAAGAAGCATTCTGATCGTCCATTCTTACTCTTGAATTTCCCAACACCCGATTCATCCTAGCTCGAATGTTATTTTTTTTACATACGAAAAAGTGGAGGAGGTGAGTATTTTCCAAAAAGTGAGTTACATTTTTTATGGAAGCCCTGTGCTGACCACAGACCTGAGTCGCTAGTAAAACAAATCTTTCATGATTATATTAGGTTCAAAGAGTCAGATGGAATTTTTTCAGATTTTTTGGGACAGTATTATTTTCTCCAGAGGTCGAAGAGTTTCGGAAGACGCGCCAGTTACACTGAAAAAGTACGAAATTTGACGATTCTTCAATTTGTATCAAGAGCACTACGCATGTATGATAAAAAATTGATAGAGTACTATCCTGGAAACTATAGAAACCATCTGAAAAACATTTTCCCAGGGCGTGAAAGTCCCGATCCCATTGGAATACTGTATGGTACACTAAAAGTCAAAGGTTCTGTAGATTTTCTCATATCTATATTGGTAGTTCCGCGGAAACTTTGAAGTAATGTGTGCCTGTTCGTACGAAGCCTTAAAACACTTGAAGGAAAACCTCGAACGTCATTTTCGATGTATTTCTTTGTGCTCTCCCTGGCGCAGTTGTTAATTTTTCGATCCTGGGCTGACGAAAAAAATTATCATCGAAAAAGAGGTCAAAGTGTCAGGTCCGTGCGCTGTGGTTTTTCATTTTTTCGACTTTTGTGAGTGTGAAGCATCACGGTGGGGCTCGTTAGAGATTCGGGCAAGTGATTCCATCGAATTTTATGGTATTGAGCATCAAATACCACAGCTACAAGGACCCAGAGTCCACTTTTTGTGTGTGCGTTCAGCAAGTACATGTTGTGGCGCCGTTTTGCCTAAAATTTTACTCGCTCAGTTATCCTTAATAAAAATGAAATTGTCTCATTCCAGGCCTTTCCGCACCAACATATTCTTCAAGTAAATTGCCAGGCGCAACTTTTCTATACCTCAAAGTATCGAGAAAAATTTATTTTCACACTTTAGGGAGTACTTTTCCGCGAAAATTTAATTTTGCTAAATTTTCATGTCAGGTCCGTGTGGTACTAGTGCGACCCTTAATCGCGAGACTGCGGAGGTCTTAGTCACTTTTTTTCAAAGTATCTGATGGTCAAATCAAAAAACCAAAACCCCGAAGCTGTAGCTGGATGCGTTTGGCCGTGGGATAATAATTAGTGGCAAAATGTCAGGTCCGCGTGTTGCTTCAAAATGTCAGGTCCGTGTGACACTACCGCGTTCTTAGTGTTATTCTTATGGTACCGATATATGAAAATATTGATACTCGTGCCCAACTTGATTAGGGTTTTATACGGTTCAAGAAGTCGAAGAATATATCTTAGAACTTTCAGCAGTAAGATTTAGGGCTGGCACATTTTCGATCCCCAAATATCGAAGTTTCTGCGGAACTACCGATTTACATCACTTTTTAACATGGGCTTATACGGACAATGCTAATGTCATAAGCTGTAGCTTTGAACAGGCGGCCTATTTGACGGAGATACTCTGGATTTTTCATATTCCAGGGAATACAAAACTGTAAAAAAGTTTTGGACAAGACTGGTGATCCAAACACGTGGTCCTTCCCTTGTCAGTCGGCTGCAGACCGCTTACTCAGTACATTTCACAGACACGTCCCAGGTATCACTCAGAAGAGCCATGTTTCGAGAATTCCCGTTAGAATTCATTCGAAAAAGAACAATGCTGGAAATATCAGAGTTAATTTTTCAAATCCCGGTATTGACTTACCTATACTGTTCTGGTACAACTTGCTTGAATGATAGACGATCGTGATTCAGGACGTGTTCCAGACTGGATTTTGCGATATTCTTGGAATAAAAAATACCATCCTTTCAAACCAATCAAACCTTCCTATAGATATTGACTCCAATCATCCTGGAGAATTCGAGGATCGATTGAGAACAAGTTACGTTGGTATCGAAAAATCCCATATAGAATGAGGCTCACGTGATTTTCAGCACCTTGATATTAGTGTGATTCCACTGTATTGGTGGTTGAACAGGTTGATGATATTCTTTCCTACAAAGGCTTGAGTTGATATAAAAAAACGCGCACAATATTATTGTAACTATTCTATCAGATATTCTTTGAGATGATGATATTAATCATTATGGTTATCAAGCCCATATGACAAAACTGTATAATTCAATGGTTGACCATACGAAGAGGTATCCGCTTACTTGGAGCCCATTTGTTGAAACGGGAAAATCGAGAGGACTAGATAACCATTTGCAATTACTAATTAAAGTGACTCAAAAGATGGGGGCCAAGTTCTTATTGACTCTCTGTACAAACCGATCTTCTTGGATCATATTTGTTGCATGATTTAGACTCGGAATTTGATCCCAACCCCGAAACAATAATTCTCCAGATGTCATAATATCCTTCATCATATTCACGACTCCAATTTTTCCGTGGATCTATCTACATTCAAAGTGTATCAACTAGATTATGATATGTATACCGATGTAATGGATTACCTTGAATCAAGATATCGCGACTGGAGGCAGTATCAGCAGTCTACTGCGTATCCCAGTCATCGAATTCAAGATGTCAGCAAGATACAATGTGAGCATATAAGGCATGTATAAACCTGGCGCCGCATAGAGGCTTGTATAGTAAAGTTACGTAACTTGCGACGTTCAATAAAGGTCGTCAGTATTTTCTCGGAGCGCCACAAACGTTGTATCACTCGTCTCGCGCTTGCCCCTCCCCCCTTTAACCCCAGCGCAAACTGACTCAATTGCCACGGGTGCCTTCGTAGACCCCCTCCGCAGCCTAACCTCAGCCAAGACTGTACAGCCAGTGTGAGGAGCCTTTTGTCGTCGCCGTCGAGACGCCAGAGACGCCAGGCACCACCACACCGCCGTCGCCGATCCAGCTCCTTTGTCTTACCCTCTGTGTGTGGCGTTATCGGCGGCGGTGGCGTCGCGAGAGTCGCATGCCAAGCTGCCTCGTCGTCGTCGTCGTCGTTGAACCCCGGCTTCCTGACTCCCTTTATCCTTTATCTTTCATTAATTCATTATTTCGAGCACAATGGACGACTGCTGAGAGAATTCGAGAGGGAGAGGGACAGGCTATGCAGTTTCAAATCAACTCGAAGATTCAGAACCAGATGAAAACTTTCGCCTCTCAATTATAACCAACGTACTCGTGGCTTTAGCGCTGCTTCGGAGCTATTGACGCGCCTTCGCTCCTTTGTTATCTGTGAAATTTTCCCCGGAACGATCCGATTGGAAGGCGGAGACATCATCCACAATTCCCGAGGAGATGTATTTCTTTGCATGGGAATTCAAGTATATCCAGCAGTATTCTGAATTTGTTGATCCAGATGGAAAGTTCTTAAAATTTGTCTACTAGTTCTGCAAAACATCTGAATCGTTATGTGTATATTTGGTAAAAGTTCACCGGTCTATGCAAGGGTCATTTCTATTTCGGAGGGGGGGGGCATGCATAACTTTTTTGTCGCTCATAGGAATAATTGAAGCAATTCAGACAACATCATAGTGACGGTGCGTGCAGATAGAATCCGAGTGAGGAGTCGAAGGGATCTCATTCCCGTTTTTGTGGAAGTGATATCGAGTGATGAGGGTGAAAAAATGAGGATATCTCTGTGAAAATCTCATTTCCTTTCCATCATGAACCATCAATCTGAGCATGTGATGAAATTTTATTGAGGTCATGCTCAACTTGAGTGTAACCCAATACGACTGCTCCACCGACATCTAACACTGAATGCGCTAATGACGCAATTTGTCAGATTACGATTAGTATCGCATCACTTGTAGTGTGTTTTCATTTGCCTGTTAACCGCAGCAGCGGTCTTAATCCTTGCGGAGCGAGCCCCGGCATTTGCATTTATGGCATCGTATTCTGCATTATTGTGCATAGTATACGCACACAAACATCATCGTTGAATTCACTCTGAGCGCCTCGCATACTCACCATTAATCCCCGTTGATCCCCAATAGATGAGCAATGAAGGGGGCCAGTTATGGCTATTTTGCGGGATGAAAGATATGATCGAATGGGCTGTTTATATAATGAGAATTCGCTACAGCGGTTCAGAACGTTTATTTTACATGTCAAATATCTTACGATACATAATCAGCCTATTGTTGCAGATTGCTCGCCCGATCTCTCGGGCACATTCATGGAAAATTCTTGCGCTAATAAACGATGTGCAACGTAAATAATGATGTCCTCGGCATAGTCATCGTGGAGCTAACGAGATTAGGCATTATATATTTACAGCCACGTCGGGCAATGGAATGCCAATAATCACGGAATCTTTTTCATGTTCCAATTCATCTTCAAGCGCAGGTTGCTTTTACCTCACGAAATAACGAACACACTACTCCTAAAACGATCACAGCCATTCCATTTCCACTCATTAATAAGGAATGAACATTGTTCTAGCCCATATCCTATTTATCCGAAATATAATGAACATCATGAACAATTGCGACATATAAACGAATATTCATAACATTCTGGCAGTGTATCTATTAAGTATTTCTCAAAATGTTTATCCTCAATCTCACGCGAGGGCAAGCTAATTACAGTATTACGGACTGAGGCATTTGAATATTTTGACATTTTTTTCTTCAACTGTCTCTCCCCGGTCACACGAGTTCCTAGCATAATCTCGAATGACTTGTGTACAGCTGTCATAATAATAGTATTACGTATTTTACAAAACTCTCGACTGGCTCTTTGTCAATATCTTTGTTTGGCAAGCCATCCTTTTGGTCAGGAGGCCATTAGTAACTTTTATTATCATCGCTAATTTGGAGATCGCTACCGTTTAGAAATCATTATTGGAAAGCATTCAACGATTCTCACAGTAATGGTGAACGGTATGATTCATTTCATCACTGGATGTTTCACCAATCAATCAATTCTGAAAATGCTTCTTTTGCGGACATATGTATGATACTGGGTTTCGATTCCCAAATGACGAGAAGGCTTCAAAGTAAATTGGAATCGACGTTTGACTGTTGAATAAGAATCTGATTTGAAACCGATTGGGGCCCGACTAAAACTTCGGTACCTCTGTGAAAACATTGATTCACATCCCGTATCATTACGGAGTACAGAGTATTCCGCGAGCTGTTACCCCAACTTGTAGATTTCACCTTGAATCACAATAAGTACTCCAGCTCACTCAAAGCAAAGTTATAGGACTTTCAGATAATGAAACAACAGGTATCAAACCAACAGACGAAGTGATTTGTCTGATCATACGGTCACTGAATCTCTGATTAGTATTTACAAATGTGACTTCGCAGTTGAGACCAACTTGACTCACCAATGAGGAGTTAACGGGGCTGGGGACTCACTCAAACACGGCGTCGACAGCTTCGCGAATTTTGACGATGAGGAAGGAGCGCGTGCAGAACTGCACGAGCATATCGATCCGCTGTCAGGATGGCCTACGAAGCATCAGATGGGGCAACGCGACGAGGTACACGTTGCCGAGGATGGCCCCAACAACGAGTAGTAGCGCACTCACAGCCGAGCATAGCCTCACGAAGCGTACGAAGCTGCGCCCTCTAGCGTCGCGTTTGCTCTGGCGGGGCATGACCGCGAGGCCGATCAGTGGGCCCGCCAAAGCACCGGCCGTGTGAGCTACCCAGCCTACCTGTCCGCAGCCCAGCAATTCGGGCATCGGCAGAGAGGCCACGTCCGCACTGATGAGCAACAGCACCGACAGCATTCGCCAGCCTGCGTATCTCAGCTCCCCGTGGCACTGTAACAGACCAGTTCCAAGGATTCATCAACGCGAATCAAAACATTTCGGCGATAACTTGCTCTTGGCACACGTTTCTATCGGTGAATCACAACTATCGAGTATGTTTTTCATTGGAATAGATCGAACAATTTATCATAGACGCAGTCAAATGCAAGTGTGATCGTTCCTGTGAGAAATGAGACCTTACCATGTATTGGTCCTGGTTTCATCAACTACTCTCGAACATCAAAGTCTCGAAAATGATAAGATTTATTCGAATTCCCAACATTTGCGATATCATTCACTGTATCTGATAATGAGAACTATCTCCAGAACGAGAAACCGAATTTTTGAAAGATTGAAACAAAAGATTTTGAAACACTGGGGGTAATCACCTTTCCATCCAGTGATTAGAGTCAAAGGATCTACAGCTCCCTATCTTGCGATCTTTTGGGACAAATACTGGTGTTCATCGATTATCCAAAAAGGATAAATTGCTCAAAAATCGCTTTAACCTTCGAAATATGGATTCAAAGAACGCACTCCGGAAACAGTTTAGGGTCCATTTTACATCGATTTAGGAAATCAAGAAGAATAAACCTGACGCATGAGTAATCGTCCTAATAGTAGGCTGTAGTTGGGAAAAGTTTCAACCCTGATACATATTTTGTCAAGTGTGACACAATCATGACCGTTATTCTGTTACGCTGAAATGAATTTCCACCGAAAAAGAGTAAGTATCGGAATAATGGTGACTGTTTCGAAGGGGTGTGTAAATTTTTCTTTCAAAGAACGGAGTATGAGTCAAGTGACCGTCGGGATCGAAATTTTTTGTAAAATATATTCTCTCAGAATATATAAAATTTTAGGACACCACGTTATGAGATACAGAATACGGTTTGAATACAGATTGACCGTCCTGACCCTCAATCTCTTCCTACAATCATTCTGAGGAGCTACACTCCATTGAACCCAGTCGGAGCTTTGTACGGTTGGAATCTACGGTTCAATTCAAATATTCCTGCAATTTTTCAGACTGTGTCCTATTTTGAATGAATTGAGTGAAATAAATTTATAGCTGAGTCGCCGATTCCTTAGCCCAGGCTGTGCTGGAGGACACATTTTTCATGGCAAGCACCGAGCAATCTCAATCCAAGATGGGAACAAACGCGAAAATAGAAAGATTCTTCTTTGTTTTCCATTAGAGATTTGTCTGAGGAGCCGGGGCGATTGGTGTGCACGGCGACAAACTCTCGCATCGGGATGGGCGAGCCGCAGAGGGAGAGAGGGATGGATTGCTCGTAGCTGCAGCACTTAACATTACGAGCTAGCGATTCAGCAAATAGACTTATAATTCACGGAACACTGCAAATCGCGCGGGAGATTACTCAACGAGTCGAGAAAAAGGGAAAGCTTGGTCCGTGAGCCCGGAAATTTCTTGCAGACCGGTCTTCCGTAATCACTCGCACGTCGACTTTGCGAACGAGTTTTTTACATCGTGAAACGATCATTCGAGTACTCGGAGAAATGGCTGGTAATGAGCCGTGTTGTAAAAAGTGTGTGTATGTGGGGAAATACCCACCAGATATAGATGCGCCAAGTGGCTCGTGAGCAGGGCATATACTCCCGCAGAGGCCCCCACGAGGGATTCGCTTGGCTGCAATAGAGATGCTCCAAGGGCGCCGCACAGACCGCCACCGAGGTAGATCGTGCCAACTGCAAAACGGCCCTGTTCCACCTGCACAGTTTACGGATCATAATTACATCATGAGACTCTTTGGTCAATTTCATCTGATTTCATAAGATTGGTTTTTGTCAATGTGTATCTTTGAGATTTGCTCGACACATTCGGGTGAACTGTAATCGAACGATTCTAAAAATGTCAAAAAAGTACGATCTGAATCATCGGACAATGAAGTACATCGATGTTTCAATCGATATGGTGGATCAGATATTCTATGTTTTCAGTTCAAAGGTCTGAACATGTTCTCGATTAATCACTCAGCACTGTATGAATTATAACTTGCATTCCATTTTGAGTTTGAGTTCTATCTTACCTTTTTCCAGAATATACTCTGACATTTTATTGATGTGTGACCGATTTTTCGACCCGCCTTTTACTCTTGTTCAATTCTGTCAGAAAACAGTAATGCTCAGGTGAGCGGAAAAAGAAGATGATCGACAAATCTCGCAACGAGCTTGTACTTGGGAAAAACTCACAATAAGCCAATTGTCAAGCAGTCGAATAACTCTAGTATTGGTTGCGCGCACACGAAAAAAGGATTATTCCGCAGTGATACGGATTGGATGTCGAGTTCGATCGATTGAGGAGACTAACCTCGAGTGGAGTGGCGAGCATCAGCTGAATGAGCACGTTGAGCCAGAGATGAAGAGCGTTTGAGTGCAAAAGCATGTAGGAAATAAACCTCCAGCCCTGGATGCGCCGCCTCGGGTCGTACATAAGCCACTCTCGCAGCGCCGCCTCGTTGCCGAAGCAGTGAGCCGTTATCTGAAAGAACAAGAAGCCTCATTTCTCCTCTTTTTCCTCTCCGCTTGCGTGTATGTCTTTCTATCCCATCCAACCCGTGGAAATACAACCGAGCGAACAACCAACGTCAGCGTCTATCCTGCTTTTTGCGATCCACCGCAGCTACACTGGCTGATGGAGTGACTAACTCTCCACTCGTTGCATCACTCGCTCAGCCGACCAGATGCCATGCCATTATCATCAACTCTTTTTCACTGCGAGAATCGAAAAATGAGGAGAAGCATTTCGACTCGGACAACAGTCTCCTTGTGAATTTGTATGATTAGATGTTCGAAATGATCCTGGAGTGTGCTTGCAAAGCTGACTTTTGCTGTAAGATCAAGATTGGAACCGGATCAGGATATCGTGTTTAATAACGAAGGCTCCAAATCTATTCAGACAGAGCAACGTATGATAGTGACGAATCACTCCAGTGTGATATTCCGGAAATTTTCGCCTTTGCATCGAAAAAAGAACGAAAAAATTAGTTCCTACATACTTTATATTCATTTCGAGAATAGGAAGTGCCAGAAGTGTGGAATATGATGATGATTGACAGAGTTATTACCTTGAATCGCGTAGTGAGGAGGATGAAAATCAAAATTTTTGACATAATTATATCCGAATTTCATGTGTGTAGCAAAATCTCACCAAAAAGCAGACCAGGTACATCATTGAAGAATATTATGCTCTCTCATATTTGTCTTGTTTCAATCCCCCATGACCCAAATTCAATCTGGCTATGGTGCGAAATTGACTTAAATTGCGCAGGGCTGCAGGTCGAGCCAAAAAGACCAGAGTAGGTCAGATAATTTGCGAAGTGCGAGAGCCGGGCGGTGCACACAAGCGGTCATCCCCTATCGTCCGGTTCCTCGAGGAAAAGAAAGACGGGTCGGCTTTGGCGGTAGCCTTCTCGCAGTAAATTTCAAACCAAAGGCTTTGCCATACTCAACTATGTAGTGGTACGGTGTGGCGTGGCGACTCGAGTTCGTATATCAGGGACATTTTACGACCACGTGCGCCGTAAAATCTCGCGCCGAAAATTTTACACGGGAGAAGCGTGCAAGCTTTGCTCATATAACAAAGCCACTGCGAGTTCATTCTGGCGAAGAATGGCGAGTCTACCGCCCCGTAACGCCCACACGTTATTATTATCGTTCGCGCTGAGAGTATATTGACTATCCCGAACGTGCACTCTGCTCTAGTGCGGCAACTGGATATTACACTGTTATAAATGGCGGTAGAAGCGTCGCAACGACGCGGTAGCGGGTGCCAAGAACAAATTTGGTTGGCATCACTGATAGAAATTGAGTTCCGGTTCTGAACTGACTGGTGCAAAATCTAATTTTTGCGACCCATCCAATGCAGTGATGGCACTTTCAGCGCACCCTGTTGACCAAACTCTATGGCTGAGATCACTCGAGTCTCCAAAGTACTTTTAACTAGTTCGTCACAGACTCGTGGCAATGGCACTTGAATTCGCGGTACTTATGAACCTATCAGCCGACGAGGCCCTTCCGTCCCGGATCCAGATATACATCTATTCACGTATGTCCACATACTCCACATTCAGCTGTGTCTTTACTTTTGTCAGGCCCTGGGATGAGAGATAATTTTGTCATGCTCACCT
This sequence comes from Eretmocerus hayati, assembly GCA_029851415.1. NCBI lineage: Eukaryota > Metazoa > Arthropoda > Insecta > Hymenoptera > Aphelinidae > Eretmocerus > Eretmocerus hayati. The sequence continues at coordinate 189,982,286 of CM056742.1, read as the reverse complement.
AAACACGAAAATGCACTTCTACTATTCGGTTTCGTTTAGAGGCGCCGAACCTCACTCGGCAGCTTTTCCCGATCAATACGAGTATAGTGACCACAACCAGCCTTCGGTCTACTCTAGTGGACTGCTTCTTCCACAGCCGGAAATGTTCCAAGCGCTGCGGCTCGTACCTCGGGAATCGACGCTGGGGTGGAAGAGCACGTGCGAAACTACTTTTTTCTCGACTCAAGTGCTCCGAAAGTCAATTATCGGATCCCGGATCAAATTAACTTTTTGGAAGCTCCCTCCTACCATGTTGTACGTGACTCACTCTGCCTTGGTCTGACTCTGCAGTGGCTGTAAATATCTCATTTATGCTGGTAAAAAGATTACCCGTTAGAGTAGATAATGCCATGCCAAGAGTTTGGGAGTATGAGCATCAGGCGTAATTTTGGCGCCAGTGTTGATCTCATCTTTCTAATCCCTATTTCATAGATTTTGTGGATCCACATTGCTTGCGAGCCAACTCGACCATCGTTGAATGCTAATAACTTAGTAGTTCAGAGTAATAATTAGGAAATCAGAGTGATATTTTAGAAATCTAGGAGTTCAGATCCAACTATCGTTTAGGATCTTCTTCCAGGCTAAGGTATTGAGTTATAACACTACCATCAATCAACATATGTAACTCGCTCGGGATTCTTGGTTGATTTTCTTGCATTCCTACAGGACTGATTGTTTGTTAAAAACATTTTCATCGGAAGACTACTGATTACAGGAGTTCCTCGTCATTTGCGAGTTACGTTTAGAAAAGTTATCGAGTATAGCCAAGCCGCGGATGATGGGACTTTGCTCTTGAGAGAAATGAAGGTTCCACTCGACCGTCTGTGTACATTACGGAGAATATACTAGTCATGCATAGCTGTTCTACTCATTCAGAAGTATTCTTCCATAGCAACATTGATCCGAAGATGATCCACTTTGATTCGTGAAGATCATCGGGATATCAATCTATTTCTCGAAAAAGTCGGTCATCATAGAATGCCTTGCTCATCACCAAAAGTCTCTGTCAGGATCTTCGGGAATTTTTATCCAGATATCAAGAAAATATTTGAAGCTCAGACTCTGAGTAATGATTGGGTCACAAGTAATTGCCGAATGTGCAGCTCATACTGCGAGATCCATGATCAAAACGAGCGGTTGACCGAAAGCGCCAGAGTTTGATATCGGATTACTACGGAAACAACTGATATAGAGCTGGTCATAATCAATGTAGGGATGAATTGGACAAAGTAGTCCTATATGATCCAACGCCTCAAACGAATGGAACTAATGGATTCAAGAACTATCCATGCAGGGAGGAAGTATTAACCAAACGTAACACACGAGGTGCGGTTAGTATTTCATGAGGTCGTACACTTGGCGGTAGTTGATTCTTTCCGCATAGGGGAGCATGTCCGGGAATTTTCGTCGCTCTCATGCGATATAGATACACGTGTGTGCGTGTGTGTGCGCGCCTAACGAAACTTGACGAAACTTCTGTCTGCTTCTGATGCACACGCATCAGGTCGAGCATCGGGTAGCGGAGGACAACAATCAGCAACAACAGACAGCGGCAACGAACAGCATCAGAAATTCACAGATCGAACAGACCTCTTGCTTCAGCAAAGATTTACTCCATTCAATAATCAGGAACCGTGCTCGAGGGATGCTTTTTGTGAGATCTGGATACGGTTGCCGGCATATAAGAACGCGATAAGAGTCACCCCAGAATGAAGACGAGGTTGGGGAAACACATTATAGTAAACATCACGAGTCAACAAGACTAAAGTTCTCCAACTGCATAGCGACAAGCGACGAAAAAACCTTGGTCGAAAAGGTTTATTCGTAGGCAATCGTCTATTCGATTTCTGATGCTGTCCAATGCTGTCTGCTGCTGTCTGGAGCTCTGTTGTTTGACGACGGGAGATCTTGCGCGCGCTTAAACCTAAATCTATATCGCATGAGGGCGACGAAAATTTCCGCTCCCCTATGAGGAAAGAATCAACTACCGCCAAGTGTACATCACTCGTCACGAGTGAAATTGCACGTGGAATGGATTTGTTATCGGTCAGCCGCTGACGTGGGCCCCCGAATAACGAGACTCAGCCCGTGGGTATGGATAAAGAGAGACTGCCGCCCTCAACTCTCGCCAGTCGGGAGTGAGTAAGTCTAGAGATAGACATTTCGGAAGTAAGTTTGAAATTGGTTCAAGGGGGAAAAACCATTTAATATGTCCAGATTGAGGGGGTGGGTGGAAAAAGGGCGTAACTGCAAATTTTGGAATTGCCGAAAAAAGCTCAGAATCAAACATCCTCCATCTCGGATTGGGCTATTTCGAGAATGCTATCTACCTCGCAATAAGTCAGTCAGATCAAATCGTCCAAGTACGCCTCTGGCGGTTTCTCGAAATTACCGTTGTGCAATCAAGCTCTTTTCCCACACATCCCCTCAATTGAGAACTCTGAGTTGATATCAAGCTAGTATCACATGTGCATGGAGAGGAATCTTTCCTTCAAATGAGCGGAATAGTGCCTCAGCTTTGCCTCGAATCTCTTGTGCTTGCAATCCAAGCGTGAGTGTCAATCAAAATTCAAGAGAGACTAAAAATATTCCGATTTCTGAAAATTTTTTCTTTGAAATTCTCCCTGCTCGGTCCTCAATCAGACTGCTCATCTTACATGCTCATCGCGAGAATTATTGTATGATTTGAACAATTTCTGCGACTTCGAGGACGATCGAATCAGAGGAGAAGGATCAGATGAGAGATGAACGAGAGAAGCCGGAGCCGCGGAAGACGTTCTAGCGAGCAGCGAAGAGGAATGGGTGGTCATTGCAGCGAGGGAGGTAAACGACGAGGTGGTTTTCACGAAAGAAGCGAAGCATAATGGCTCGAGGAGAGGCGGTAATCCTCGGCGGTTATCACGTTACGAGCTCGTTGAGTCCATAACATTCATTTTGAGTGTCGGAAAACATGCCAGGCCTTTGTTCATCAAGCCGTATACTGGCAATAGCAGCAGCGAAGGACAGCATCTCATTCGTTGTTCACGGCTGAGAACCCGCTGCTCGAGCCATCCCAGTCTCATCCGTCAAATGCGTCCGTGATACGACAAACTCAACTGAGCTATGCACTTCCTCCTTAGGAACAATGCCAATGATAGAGAAAGACTATAGCTTCATTACAGAATTTCGGTTACAATTTCACTATGAATGGTTGTGATCTATCAACTGGGGTTCTTTTCATCAACAGTCATCCGGCCTTCAGTTCGATCTCCCCGCCACTCGGTACAAGTGAACCTCATTTGAGCAAATCTCGTAGATGAAGATAGCCTCCCACAATTGAGATACCTGCAACTAATCTTAAACTCATTCTATCGGTTGATCAACAGTTCTGTTTGTTGAGTGGGGATCAGTCCCAATTCATCGTTTGGATCCCCTGGTCGATTAAAGTCTCTGCATTGCGATTTTTCCTATACAACCTTAAATTGCCTCTGAATACATGACGTAAAGCTGCGTGCTATGTGATCCCCAAATCTATACTTCGCACCGGGCCGCTTGAGTAAACTCTCCTTGACTGGATTTCCAAATAGACGCTTGTTGACCTCAATGTTGGAAATATATCCTTAGTCACGATATCCTGAATGAGATCTTTCTGCGAAGAAAAGTCTCGGCTGTCAATGAGATTTTATAAAAGTCATCCTAAATTAGAGAGGAATTTTGTTTACTGCGAGAAAAAGTCGAGGACAGTCATTAAAAATCCAAAGAATTCTCAATTTATACCGTTCTGATCTGGAAAATTTTTTCCACCTTTTTTCTCGCTCAAATCGGCGTAAGTCCGTGGTTTTTTAACGTTTCTTGATCTCAAGGGTGGAAACTCATAGTTTCTCGACATTTTCCTGCTTCAAACGGTGAAAATTCATCATATTAACTACTTCTCCCGATCTAGAATATTAAATGTGAATTTTTTTCAGAAATGGTGGACTTATACCGTTCTGATCCGGAAAAAAAGTCGAGAAATTTTCCGGATCAGAACGGTATAAGTCCATTTTTTATCGCAAAATGAGATGTAAAAAGTGTAAACAATTGAAAATCAATACGCCCCACGCGAAAGATGAGATGAAAACACACTCACTACACGGTAGAATAAGAATATTTACTTCAGATGATAACTCGAATTTTCCATATCACAAAAACTTTGAGGCGCATTTTCCAGAAATGGAAAAAATGGACTTATGCCGTTCTGATCCGGAGCCGCCCACATGTTGAAGGAATTCCCATGATCCCATCGGTGAGCATAGTGGATGAAAACAATTTCCCCTTGAGGTATTGCATAGCATGATAGATAGATGAATAAATGGATAGCTTTATTTGCCAAATTGCAAAACTAGAGATTTACACAGGAGTATTGACGTTATGTTATGGTATTTTTGAACCACTTCATCCTTCTATGAGACAGCTTTCCGTCAATATTTATATAATTCCTTTCAAATTCGGAATGCATCAAGAATTCGGTATCGACGACTGATTCGATTGCTCACTCTACCGTTGACAAATATTTCATCGCGACCATCCATAAATATAGAGCAGAACCATTGAAGCAATCGCATCACCGTCACTTCCGCACGGGTTCCACGGTGGCAAAGCTATCCATCGAACGCAAAATCTATATAGCTCTCAGTTTGGCTCCTGCTCAGAGTTTCCCGGATCACGAGCGCATTTGACAAGTTTGCGGTCGTCGGAGTTTGCGAGCGAGCGTGGATTCCCGTTGCTCGAGGCGGAATACGACTCGTGACATGCTCCGGACACGGACGTCCCGCGCCGAGCGAATCATTATCGAGTAGTCGAGCGCGGATTTGTGCACCAACCTTCCCCCCTTGAGCTGGCCTACTGCACATCGAGACCGAACTGAATCGCCTAGAGCGCTTGTTTGCTACCGTCCATAACCACAACTCTGTCTCTCGGTGTAGAGCAACTCGATATTCTTTCTTCCAATTTACTCGCACAGGGTACAGGGTTTCATTTTGACTGCGCACCTCTGCCCTGAAGTAAAATTCCCTTTCCTCCTTGTATCTCAGATAGCTTTTACTCCGTCTGTGCCTTTTCTCGCGAGGTTTGCCCAGGATTTAATAGCTCCATTCCGAGAAAAGCCATTTTGTTGCGGCTTCTCCATCTGCGGATGGTAATTGCGGTGAGGGGGACAAACTGTTCCCTGACCGTCTTTCTGCAAATTTCAGCGAAATTGCAATGTAAATTCGATCCAGTGCCATGCAGGATTAACATTTGGATAGTTCCGTGTTAGAAGGTACGACTTCACTCTACCACTTCTCCTAGCTGTGCTGACGAATCGGATATTTTCCGCATATACAATAGTATATTTCCGTACTGAGCGCGGTAGCCCATTTTGGGCACTATGACAGACATGTCCTCCAGTGCCCAAAAAATGGGCTTGCAAGCGAAGTGCGGATATATTTTTTCATTACGAGAACCCAAAAATCCTATTTAAACGTTGCATTTTTGGGTTACAGTAATGAAAAAGGTATTTCATGATTCACTTACAATGTGAGAGCTTGAGTGAATTTTGTCTGAATATGATTATCTTTTCATGAGTTCTGCAGCATATTAGCCAAAGCTTGTACAGAGCTGAAAAATTGTCCTTCCCCTAGTCTAAAAACTTTCTTGCACAAATCTGTAAGTATCAAAGAAGTGAATGAAAGTGGGTGGTACCACTCCATAAACGTATTCATCCAGAGAAAAAATGCGAGTAATTTTGGAGTGGAGTCTGTGGAGCGTAATATGTTCCTTTTCGTTACCAAACTGGATTTGAATCAAGTTCACATTTTCAGAGATTCATTTGCATTTGCTGAAGAGAGCATAAATGTGAATACTCATAAGAAGGGTTTAGGGAGTGCGGCTCACGGATTTGGCTGAAACTTGTAGAATAGTCTCCTTTTACTACAAAAACATGATACTCAAAGTAGCAGTGCATAACGTTTTCAAACTACGAGGTATAACATATTATGCATTGTATATCTACTCATTCAGTTGGGCTTATATGGGCGATGCTGATGTCATCGAGTGTTTTTCGAATAAGCTTGAGCCTCGGTCTGTGGCTTTGGGTATCATCTTTTGGTACTGAATGCAGACTTTTTTCAGAGTGTCAGCCAAATTCGTGTCCCACACTCCCTAGACCCTCCTAATCGGACTTCGTTATGGAGATGGAAAGATAGAAAAATATATCGAAATCCTTTTCATTCGCATCATTCTTCTATTTTAAACTCGAAAAGCTACTGAGAATCTTTGGATAGTTTTCAGTTTTTTGATTCTATGGCAATCGATAAATTATCTCGAATGTCCCAATTGTTGAACCTGTTAAAATGGAAATTCAAGTATTCCAACGATTCATCTGATAGCCAACGAGAGCATTTTCCACGAAGATTTCTACTTCCTGTAAGGAAGAAAAAAGATCTTTCGTCGTGTTCTTATCACAAAATTCCAAGCCATCTGATCTACGAACTTTTGAAAATGATTTATCGACATATTGCCATTTTGAGAAGCACCGCAGCTCCGAAAGGGATTGATTGCGGAGGGAGTCCCAATCACCCCTACGAGCACTCCAATTTTGAGTGCTTTGCCACCGAGATCTTTTCCCCAAGGTGAGACTCTTCATCCGCTCTACTCTGGACAATCAATATCCTGAAACGGTGTATCATTTTCTACCGGATCATCTCTATCCTGCGAGGATTCCACGGACAGAGTAAATCATAGCATCCCACTAACCTCCATTATACTGAAGCAGATCATGAGATACGGAGGCCTTATCCTAAACTTGGGCTTTCTGTGTATTTGACAGCCAAGCACGACGAGCTTTGGGATGAGCTGATTCTCGTGTGGGTCCTTGGTTGTGAAGGTGCATTCGTCCACCGTTGGCGAGCTTGGCGTGCTCGAGTCAGCATACGTTCGCTCTGTGTAGTCCGACGAGACCGTTGACATGGTCGGAGAGCCCTCGAGCAGGGCAGCCTCCGCGTCCATCTTGCCACACCTGCAATCATGGAAAATATTTTCCTCTAAGACAGAGCTATATTCTCTTATTCAAAATATGATGTGTTGGATCCACCATCATTCACAACCGACTGGGAGATTTTTTAACAGGTGCGCGGGTTATTTGGTTCTGCAATGAATTCAAGGATGTTTCCCAAGGAGATCTGAGAGATTCAGGCTGGAATTTGGATGAAAAATGAGATTCATGACCATGATACACAAATTTTCGAAGGAATTGATACTTTATTTTGTTTCGTGTTCTATCGTCTGAGTCTGCGAGATATTATCTCATACTCAAGATTCGGTTAATTTATTACAACAAGTGAAACTCTTGTGGCATCTCGAGTTGCACAAAATTTTCAATTTGGAACGAGTTAGAACGAGTATATTGGTATGTTTCACACTGGTTGGTATTAGTTTGACAATTACATTTTTCGAGACCCTGTACACCAGTCAGAGATTGAGCGATCAATGCTTCTTTCAGAGATATAGAAGCATTCATAGGCACATTATTGATTGATGATATATTCCTGATTCTGCAATCTCAGTTCTGGGGAATCAGACCTTTATCAGATCGGCCTTTGTCTCGATTCGATGAATCCCACGATGTATATCACGAATTGCACCAATCATACTCTTCTAGTCTTAAGGACCTAAACTGACATGAGCGATGGATGATGTTACATCATCTCTCGTCAAAACAATATAGAGAATCGGTTTTGTGACACATCACATTGATGATCTTAAGGCCAATCCGTAGTGCTTACACTTGCTCACTACTCCATAGATGGCGCCACGGTGATTTTCATAGCGTGGTTCAGACAATATTCAATTTTTTGAAAGTTGCAAACACTTTTCGGACCAAATCATTGAGTCAGCGCGCTTCCCAATAGGATTTTCAATCGTTTGAGCTTTGTTGCGTGTCAAAACTCGTGATATATTTTGCGTGAATTGGAAAATGGCAATCGTGCATGACCGCGTGGTTCCTGCGACGAGGCAGCCCAGTTCAAGATTGCAGATTTCCAAATCCAGCAGAATATATCGCGAATTTTGAGACGCAACAAAGCTCAAATGATTGGAAATTTCATTGGAAAGCGCACTGACTCGATGATTTGATCCGGAAAGTGTTTGCGATTATTTAAAAATTAGATATTGTTTCAAAACCTGCATGCACTCCGGTACGTGTCTAGTTGCGGTATTGCCGGGACTACGGACTGCCCTTAAGGGCTTCGACTTCTCATTTCTTGTAATAATCTTCCCTTGCTTCCATCAATTGTTCTGTTCCTGCACGCAAAAAACCGTAACAAATGTTGTCTCACCCTCTGTTCTGTCGCCGAGGTCAATCTCGGAGGCAAATGTTATCGGCCATGAATGAAAATAGCACGATAAATGCATAAAGTAATTTAAATCCAACAGCCTGACCATCTCTGTGTGATAGAAACTCTCAACTCGTCCAACTTCATCGACCTAGCCCAGTTAAACGTCTCCGGTTAATAGCCACCCGTATCCGAGTTTACCGGCCTAAAAATTCCATCCCGATAGACGTCTCCCATGTCTGGCTAAAAATTCTATATCAGCCTGCGACATACATACGTAAGAGATCTATTGAATTTCTTCACTCATAATCTCGTGGCTAACTCGAAACGTTGCACGACCGTAGCGTACCTCACGAATATTCTGTCTAACTCGGACTACCTCTCTCAGATGCTTGTACGAAATTTTACCTGTATCGATATCCGCGATGAAAGTATAGGAGGTGCTTCAGGTTTGCACATCGACTATTTTGTCCAACTTTTACACGTGGAAATTAGCGCCCAGATAACTGACATCTCAAATATCCCAAAATTGGCATGAATTTACTATCTCTTGTGTCTTGTTTTCTGAGACTTCTTTCCGCAGCTCACGAAAAAATCCCTCACTCATCAAACAGGTAGAGAAGTAAATTTTGATGCGTCGAACTTCGCCGGTACGGTAAAAATATTATCAGATGTCCCTAGTTCTCATTGATCAATCTACAACAACACTGAAGTTTTGATTTTTTTGCTGTACATCGTGTGATGAATATGATTCCTGGGTGAGGAATTGTAAGCAGCGTGTGATACCTTTGCATAGTAATTTCAGAGCTTTGAGGTCCCGGATGTGATTATCCCAGTTACGATAGAACGGGCTGTCGTAAAAATACTGCCACTGACTTCGAGTTTGTGACTTTGGAAATCACTTTTGTAGTCTTAGATACAATTTCAACTGAATCTGTGCTAAGTTGACTCTGTACAAACGGGCTAATATTAGAAATAGATCCTCCATTGCTAAATTATTGGTTTCGATACAATAGTCGAGCCTGCTCGGCACTCGTAAGTTAGGGTCAGTTCTCGACACGCAGCTACGTCAGCTGTTGATTTTGCTCAACACCATAAGAAGGTGGAGCGGCAAAATCCTCTACGGTGAAACAAATCTCTCCAGCAGACTACTCAGGAATTTGAGCCACCACTGCTGACCCAGTGCCAAATTGTTCGCAAAGGTACCCTCCACGTATAGGAGTATTCGCAGAGTCACGCCTGGGGCCTTTCGAAGTCTCGTGACATGCTCTCGCGGAAGCAACAGCCAATAGACGCGTAAGTGTCTCGGGTTGAGACCCCGGGCAGTTTTCACTACACAATCTACTTAGCCTAATGAGTTTCTCAAAAAATCTTTCGTGGGAGAGGGTTGCAGCAACAGCCGCCCCCCCCCCCCTCACGACTGGAGGCGGTCTGCTACAGACAGTGCGGAGCGGTTAATTTATTCTTGGTAGTCCATTTTGAACTGCGATGATGCATTCAGTTGTTACAATCTTTATCCCGCAGATGAAGAACTCCCCTTAAGGAATGCAGCTGCGACACGAGAGCCGAAATTACATTGGCAGATTTGAATGGGGCCAGTTGTAATGATAGGAGTTCCACGCTACGGTCAAATTGGGTAATTTTTGGTACGGTTCTAAAAATCGATATAATTTTTGGCTCATTACTTCTACATACACTAGAACTCCTAAATGCACACCTTGAGCTGTGACGGTTGAGTAGATAATCTCAACCATCATCCCTCTCTCTGTCCCGAATCAATGTAATAATATGACCTCCTTACGGAATGTAGCAGAGCATCCGAGGAGAGAGCAGTTAGTTATACATGTAAAAGAGAGAGAAAGACAGTAAAATCTCGCGTTATCCGCAAATCGCCATCTTCCATTAGTTTCATCGCAACGCGCCCCTAATGTCCAAGCTTACCAGCTGACCGGTGTCGCGGGCGCATGAAATCAGACGGCATCTGGGGCCCTATTGAAGTAGAATTTTGCGCAAAATACACGCGTGCGAACATGATTTCGCACGCGTAAGATGTATTGATTTTTGCTGCGCCGTATCAAAACCTACTTGGGAAGATTAGGTGAATAAAATAATAAAATATTTTAAATAAACTCTTCCGACTGCACTCATTCGGGCAGGCGAATCCGTACGTGCGTGCTTACTCAAGAGTCAAGATATTCTTAATGAACACAGGAAAACAATAGCAACGTCTCCAAGAAACTGGACATGAAGAGGAAAATTTTTCAAAGCAAAGACATCAAAATTGAAGCTTACGGATATAGTGTGGTAAGACGACTGATCAATTTCACAAAAACGTTGTGAACTCTTCAGGCAGAAGTCTTTCCACATATGTATAAGGTGGGAAAATGATAAATTGTTGCTAGAAAGCTAAGCTTTCTCTCTTATAAGATGCGACAACCGATGCACTTTGCTGATCATAATTATTTCCCAGTTTTGTCTAAAGTTGGACTCTCTTCCATTCAAACCCTACTCCTTTGTCACAACTATCTATTGGCGTATAAAGTGGTATTCGATTTGATAAAAGGTTTCAGCATGCATATTAATTTCGATCTAAGAACAATCAATTACCCACTTCGTAATCTATGCCTTCATATAGAAATCCTTTCAACGTATTATCGCCACTACTATTCGTCTTTAGTGAGACTGAAAAGATTATGGAATACACTACCAATGGAAACTAGGCTATCACGACTGAGTTTATTCAAAGCGCAGACGCGCAAAGATGTACTACGAAAGTTATGAACAGTTCACAGTTTGATTCTTGTATTTTAATATTTTTATAATGCTTTGTTATTTTTATATTTTTCTACTTTGATAATATTATGCTCCTATCAGTATTTTTGCTATCAACGCGATTGTTACTTATCCATTACTTTTGTTAAGGGATAACTAGCCCGTATATAAGATTTAAAAAAAATTGTTATTTGGCGCGCTCCATACCCAATCTCTCTCGTGCGTAATATCAGCAATATATATCAATATGATCATATGCAGCAGTCGCAGCAGATGCAGAGGTTCAGTTATACTTATGATATTCAAAACAGCTGGGCATTGCACCATGCCCAGCTTGTGCGGCTCATTATTCTGGGCACTAATTACGCAGCCGTCACAGTGCACAAATATCTACGATAACTCAAAATCTTGAAAAATATGCAATGTGTTTTGAAAAAAAATGCAGGTATGTATAGTCCAAACGGAAGCAAATACAATATAGTATCAAAATATGTAATGAAAAATGTTGTTCAGCCATGTTTATCTATCTAACATGATTCGGAATCTAAATTGATGAATTCCTGAATCAAAAATCCACGTCTGACCAAGGGATTGTTTGAATAATTAAGAAAAAACTATTCGTTTAATGAATGGATTTATCGTTCTCTCGAGCCACTTATAATCGCCACGCTAATGTAGCGGTCACAGTTTGACAAATGCCAAACTCTGACCTTCGGAGTTCTACTTTTATAGTCGCTGCATCAAGAAGGGGTTTGCTTAGATATCCAAAATTTCATTTGAAAGTTGACCGAGAGATGAAAAAATTCTCCCTCGGGTGGGACTTGAAGGCAATCTCCGGTATTCCAGATCAGTGCTTTTACCAATTAGACCACCGAAGCGATTGCGTATTCACTCGCTCGAGTCAAAACATGGATAAGATCTATCTTTCGGTATAATTTGGATATGAGCAGTTCTGCGTAAACTTGCTCGAAACAGACTCAAAAATGGACGAAAGGCAAAACTGAACTTCTGGGCTCGTAAGGTGGATTCTTTCACCACTAATATCATCTAGGTCGAGGATCAAAACTAAAAAGTATTGAAAGTTGAAAAAAATTTTTCCGTGTTAAATCCCATAAGAACTCAGCTCGATAACGTTATTTCGCTACGGAAATGACAGGTACGGAAATGACATTTCGTGTTTGATCAGTGAATATGGATCGGGGAGTCAACGAATCGCTTATTCCGCTTAGCACGGTCTTTTGCACTCCAAATACTTGCAGAAAGTCGGACGAGTAGTTAGATTATCGATATTTTAACCTTGATGCGAGATGCGTACGGAAATGACACTCTTATTTACCACGGCATTTTTTCGAAGAAGAGCACGCCGCCACTTCTCGGAAGTGAAGTCATGGATGTTTATACCGCAGCTATTTGATAGTTTGAAGCGAGAGGATCAAAATTTGCCCGTAAGCGGACGCTTACAAGTTGATAGACGCTCTCACGCACCACAAATTGTCAAAACCGTTATTTTGGCGCAAATTCGAGGACATAATCTACCCACAGCGTTGAGCGGGTAAAATAGCTAGTTGCGACTTCTAAACTATGAAAACATGTTCAGAACGTACCCAAATTTGATGTCTTTTTGTGGAGGAACCGTTTAGAAGTCGTATATCTTCATAGCGTGCCCCTCAACGCCGAATTTTGGGGTGCGAAGATGGTACGGAAATGACATTTTGACCCCTAATTCGCTATTTTCGACCCGTGAACCTCAAGAGAGGTCTAATATGGCTTTTTGCTAAGAAAGAGCACAAAAAATACACAAGAAACGTGTTTTGCACAATCGATTGAGAACGCGTAGACGCCGCAATAAGCCGAGACACATTGAGAGCAAGTTTACGCAGAACTGCTCATATCTGAATGGTCATGGTTCCTTCATTGACCGCGTCGAAAGATTGACACAGAGATGAGCGAAGGCTTCCCCGAGCGGGAAAAAATGTTCAGCCTTTTCCATACTCGAAATATGCAGACGTGATTTCAAATGAGTTCGAACTGTTCAATAACGGGCCATTAATTTCATACTCCATTCGGCGAAATCGAGAAAATCGACCACTCGGGCTAACGAAGCTGTTAGGCACTATCTGCGTGGATATCGGGACACTGTGAGCGTATCGGGCAAGAGCATGCTCAGTTTGCAATCTGCGAAGTCGATTTGTAAGAATCGGCTCGTGATCATTCCTCTATTTCTGTGGCAAATGAGTTCGCAGACTGGTCTGAATCCCGTTATTGCGCAACCCAGGGGTGTGTAACGGGGCAGGTTGTGTACAGTCGGTGGGAGTCTTGAATGTTCTGAATACAGTTCGACATCAATACACTGGAACCTGTTACATTGGCCACCTTAGTACATTGGTCATCTGTTGACACTATTCCGTTGCACCAGATTTCAGCTCATTATTTCTTATGTAAAATTATCCGTGTACATTGGCCGACTCTTTACATCGGCCACCTGTCTATTCTGGAAACCATGTACCGACACCGAACACGTTATTTACACTGTGTACATTAGCTCATCACAGATTTATACATGTATATTTCATATTCGTGACCAGAGTATATGTCCCTCCCATAGCATCTGACTCACTCAGTCATTCGTATTTCTGACTTCACGCTATCCCTCTCGTTCTTCAATTCATTCTTCTTCCCCTCTTATCCGAGTATACGACTCTGTTCATCCATGCGTTTACGATTTCATACTGCCGTTTTCAATTTACTCGTCACTCGTGTCATTTATATGTCTATAACGTCATCAATTTCGAGTTCCAAGTAATATCGTGGACTCGTTAGTGTTTTGTTCTGGTAAAGCATAACGAACCGTCGGATGCAGAGGAAATACAACGAATTAACCATATTGAGATGGAGAAAAAAAGGCTTGATGGGCTCAGCAAGGGTCTGAGTCATCGGTAATTTCCAACATCGGTAATTTCCAAACTTTTTCCGATTCAGAATTATACAGAGAGCAATATAGCTGATGGCAGTGAAGAAATTTTGAGTTTGTGGGATGAGAATTGTGACAGCGGAAGAAAATGCAAGTTGCAACCGAATGAAAATGAATGAATCATTTGTGCAATGTTTGAATTCTTTTTGAAGTGTCATGCAGCCAATGTTCCAGAGTCGGGGCTTCTGCTTCAGAGCAAAGCAACGAAAGTGGCAGAGTCGCCGACATACTCATTGACGACAGACCCATATTCACTGTATTTCCAAAGCTTGTCGTGTGGTGTTGGGTACATTGGCCATCTGCCTTTCATCGAACACTTTCATTTTGCACCGGAGGGGTCCAATGTACACAGGTTCCACTGTGTATCCGTGTCCCAGCCGAGGAGCCACTAGACGAATTTTCGGGCACTCTCGTCCCGATATCAGAGACGCGAAACAATCTTAAAAATCGACAACCAGAAGCAGGACAGCATTTTTGCTCCACTTCTCGTTGACTGTATGAGTAATTCTTTGGCCAAGAATCTTTAGTCTTTGCTTCGAATGATGGGAGATTTCGTGTCGCTATGGCAAAGCATTTTGAGCTCGAATAAGACTCTCTCAGTTTCTTCTGCCTAACTTTGCGCTCCACTTTTAGTAACCTAAGGTCTCAAAATTGTACATTAGAATACACGCAAAGATCACTACGCTCTCATCCGGCACTTCACACCCACGAGCGTTTTTATAACTCAGCCAAAGCTTCTTTTTCGAGTCATATGCGGGTGTTTTATAAGTTCAAACTTTACGGACGGACGATGTGCCTCGGCGATTTTGCGACCATCACCGTAGTCCATATGCTCACGTGGCACGGTCTCAGATGGAGCTGTGTACGGAAAAGAGATCGTTTCAACGCATCTTACAGCCGCGAACAAGATAACTGCAACGGAAAACTGCTTCTTGCAAGCCTACATAAAAGTATTTCCTGCACGCCGGAGCCTAGTGTTGCAATAAAGCTCTGAGCTGCAGTCGGATATGGGGGATCGTAACTTTGATGCCCGGCCATGAAGACAGCGGTGCTCGTTCACCGGCTCATATTCTCGAGATAGCAGGCAGGAAAGAGGTCGGGCAGCGAGCTCCTATCGATTCCTCGCGCTTGGATGAGGTCCGATGCGAGAGAAACCCGTCGCGTCGGATGCGCTTCCGGCGGAGAATCCGATAGGCAGATAGGCCCTGGCTTCAAAATGACTGCTTCATATGCCTTCGGTCGTCGTAAGAATGAACTATCAGACCAAGTCGTACAGACTTTATTCCACGAGTGAGCCTGATATCTGACTTTTCGAGTGGCAGTAACGATGCTCATTGTTTTTTTCCAATGTATCGAGGTCTGCACCATTTCTGTAACATCACCTTCTGTCTGACTCTCTCCCACTCATTTGTGTTGTTTATCCAATCATTTGCGAGATTGAAAAATCCTCATCATTGTTCCTGGATCCAGTCCTTCAATTGAACAGTTCAATGCCACGATACTCTGTCGCTCGAATTCGACTATGCATCGGTCTTACTTAATTATAGATATTTTCTGGTTGATCAGTTGAGTCATGCGTGGTCCTGTTCATACACACGTTCTCGCTCATATCGTCTTGCCCGGACAACCTGATTCACTTTTTTGAACTTGAGAACTCTACTAGATCACCTAATCACGAACGATATCAGCATCCCTGGGGATAATATCGATAATGGCTAAAACTGTGGTGAAAACTTGAGCGCCTGGAATCTTTGATGAGCGCGGTCCTCGCAAACTTGCCTCATATCGGTCAGAAGTCAGTCCATGAACTCTCGCCAGCCATGACATTCTAATATTAGTAATTGGCAAACTTCTAGCGGTTGCGACCGCAGCATTTCAACCAAAAAATCTCAACTCACATTTTACGAGTGAATCGTTCAAAATAGACAAAGATAGTCTAATGATGCGAAATCTACGGAAAACTGTACCAATGCATTCACACAAGTTACTACTACATCGGACGCATCGGATCTCCATTGTGGAACGAGTCCAACTTTCCAAATCTTCGCTCATTTGTCGCGATTTGATCGTCCATTTCGTGCACTATATGGTTGCTATAAAATACTGATGCATACCTCCATCTGCAAATTTGCTGGTGATGAATGGCTTGCGCAGTGGCAATGCAAACCAAATTCGAGCATGGATACCGCTTGCGTATATTCTTACAAGGCTCTTTCCTACACCAATGACAAATTTCCAACCCGGTTGCGCATCGATCGAATCTCTGCCGTCTAGTTCCGGCATCACATCTTACTGTACAATTTTTCAGACCAAAGAAAAAGTGCGCTTTCTAAATCTCCTGCTCGAAAGAACAGTTCATAGAACTAAATTCAATCATGAGTGCCCGTTTCTACTAAAACTCATCTACCAAACCCATTACTCGGTCGGGCACATCTCGATGCTATGAGCAACAGTATCGTGTGCAGGGAGCTTGCTGTTCGTGATATCGTGACAATGACGAGTAATCGAGCTGCAGTTGACGTGCCCCAGCCACGAAATATCGCAAAACGGCTCGAGTGACGGGGCTGTTCCACCCCCCTCCCCTCCCCGCTGCGCCTATTGCTCCCACAGTAGTACAGCTGTACGTTGTGTCAGACGCGAGCGGGTGGATGGTAGCGTGTTCCACGTAAATATACGAGTGCTGTGCGTGTGTTTTGGACAGCTCGATTTTAGCCGTACAGGGGAACTACACGTGTATATACTGATTTGCAACGATGGTAGCGATATTGAAGCTAATGGAACGAAGCCAACCGATGCGATTTTGTTGCGACCGAATCGGCCATGGCAGCTTATTTACAGTCCACGATGTGCGTCGATCAATGGCTGACCGTTGCCCGACCTGTACTACTGGAAACAATTGAATTGCCCGGGCGTCGATTCTCTTGTCACCATTCGCCATGCAAATTGATGTGAATTTTTCGAAAGGCCGCCAAAAAGTAATCTTCCGTGAAATGACGAATTTCATCACGATAAATTGATGAGTCGCTGCAGTCCAATAATATTCCGCAGATCTCGTATAATCGACCTAACGCGGTGGTGAGTAAAATTTACGAATCAAAAATTACCGCTCGACAGTCTTGATGGTTCTACCACAGGCTAGAGGTAGGGCAAAAGAATGTGTGAACTCTGCCATTGCTCACGAAACCGCAAGTGCGGCGCACCGCGAAATTTCGCCAGCACCCAGCAGACTCCAAATGAATCTGAATCTAGAATTCTCATCGGATAATATACATCGCGAGGTAACGAGAGTCAACTCCAATTTCTGTAAGCGCAATTTCGATTAGAGTTGATGCGTTTTTTTTCAAAACCTCGAGCGCAGCGAAAAAAAATCCAAGAGGGACTCGCCGGGCTGCCTCGCTCATTTTCCCTAATTGAAAAACTTGATTTTCCGTTGGAGTGCAACGCGAGCTGGCCATACAACGAACCCGCATC
The DNA here is from genome assembly GCA_029851415.1 of Eretmocerus hayati. Classification (NCBI taxonomy): domain Eukaryota; kingdom Metazoa; phylum Arthropoda; class Insecta; order Hymenoptera; family Aphelinidae; genus Eretmocerus; species Eretmocerus hayati. Next base: position 189,964,703 of record CM056742.1, on the reverse strand, counting down.
GGCACCGAATGTAAAGGGATATCCCACGAGATAGTGGGACCGAAGAAGAAAAAGGGAGAAAAGAAAACGAAGCCATTTGGGAATACGAGCTCTCTGCTCTTCTTCTGTATTCGCCGGGGGATATGAGAGCCGCGAAATTATTCCCGAGAAATGCATAGTCTGAAAGCGCGAGTCTTGGCTCTGGCTCCTATTTGACTTGGCCTGAGCCTATGCAAGCACATATCCAACTCTAATGTATGCAGACACGCACATGGCTCTCACACGTCTACGTTATCGGGAATACAGCGCCAGTCTCGATACAATATCGGGCCATTATCGAAAAACATGGCTCTCATGTTATTCAGATCTGAGGGTAAATCAAGCCACGGATATTCCTCGGTGCAATGGTTCTTTTGCCTCGACGTTTCGGAAAATATATATCCACTTGGATGGCTACATCGATATTCATGCAAAAGCATACAAGCTGTTGGCAGAAAAATGCTGAATTCTTCGGCATATTATGACTTTGATGAAACATCCGTGGTGGTAAACTTCGGGAGGTTATCTTTTGATTCGATCGGTTGACCGCGCTATCAATTTTTTCTCCCAGATCTCCATTGTGCTACTTTCTCCTCTGAATCAAGGAATGTTATAAAGTTGTAGAAGAAACGAATTTGCGAAATACGTTTTAATTTTGCGACCAATTTCCACGATATTCGAGTCGTAATACAAATATGTTGGAATTTCTGAAAGCTTTATCTGCAGAGAATTCAGACTTCGGGTGTGAGAAAGTATCAATTTTCTGCAACCTCTTCTCCCAATACGGAGGCTCATTAGTCCTACCCTCATTCATCAATGAAAAATCGACGATGAACTAGAATCAGTAATCTTTTTACTGATCTCTTCACAGCTATTCCGATAATCTGTTCCAACATCATCTAGAAGGACTTGGAATACTCTCTAGTCTTGCCGCGTGTTTTGATCACTTGTCATTCGGATTTTTTTTGCTACTCAACCCACTTTGCGAAAACTCACCGATGAATTTGGATAAGTATTTTCATCCCGGGAGCATCATGTTCATCCTGAGACATTACTATCTCACGGGGATTTGAAATGAAATGCAAGCATGGAGGTGATCAGCGTTCGTCCAACGTGCTGGGAACCAATTATAACGAATGAACCATGAATTTCGAGTGACTCCATGAGTTTTGTTCAAGTCAGCAAATTGAATCCAAACTAACAAGCATACAACTCGTTCAAATATTGGCCAGCGTGGAGTGGAGCTTCAATCGATTTCATCTTGTTTCATTGCGCTCGTCCAATGACTGTTTCTGAGCAAATAGATATTTTGCAGTTGGTATCACGATAAGGTTGTCGATAATTGGGATCAGACCATTAACAACGCGCGGCGCAGGGTCGTACTCATCAATTCAAATTGTGCCCTCCGAATATGAATCTCATTGAGCTTGTATAGGCTGCAGCAATTAATTCAATTAGAAAACTATGAGCTTGTCATGCCACTGTTTATCGTGCTCATGTGCACTACTATTGAAACAAAAAGTGGCAGGGGAAAATGATAGCATCTTTGTTTAATGAATTTAACTGTCATCTTGCGTTAGAACCCTAGAAACGTGCCGATTTGTAGAATTCTCACGCTTGGTTCCTTCGCTCAGCTGAATTCTTCGATAGTATCAGCATTCGAAACCGCATTGTCACTGAATTACGCTTAAAAACATGAAAAGTCGCAGTTAGTGTCTGAGGCAATTTGTGATCATTGCTAGGATTTGATTCGTACTGTCAAATGCATCTCTCTCTGTGGCCTAATGTTAGGGTTATATTTGTGGATAGAACTGTTCAAGGGCTGTGACATTCAGTATAATCGTGCTCAATTATAGTTTGCTGGAGAAGTACGTTTTTGGTATGAAATCTCAATGGCATTCAGTCCTGTGCACGACTTATTAAAAATGTAGATCGTACATCGAGTTAATTCAATAATATATTCTCACTATCTCACCGGTTCTCGGCTAAGGAACGAGGAAGACGAGTTATATGGAAAAGGCGTGTTAAAATACCTCTCTCATAAATGGTTGCGCAACAGCAAATTTCGTATATATCACTAGGACGCTCAAAATCTCAATCATCGAAATATTTTGGCTTGATGTCATCGAGAACCAACCTGATAGATCCCTTCAGTCCTCTTCAAGAGCTGGATCTATCGAGTCAAGACGAAATGCAGCATCAACATCAAGCGTAGAGCCAAGATTTTTTCCGTTATCTCATTTTATTCTTTTATTTCATATCGGAATCCTTTAAGTGGCAACCTCGGATCAGAGGTACTTTAAAGCACATAGTTTGGATTGGAGTAAACCAATACTGATGTATACCAAAATCAGCAGATCTGCTGATTAAAATAGATCGCATAGGCTGATTCAAGCATTCAATATGAGTTGGGGACGGGATGATGGCAAACAATATGTTTTGAATCAGAAACGGGAAACGCTTATTCTGAATTACTCGATTGCCTTTCTCCATCGGATTTGTGGTTCTGATGACACGACGCCCATTCCAAACTGTATGTCGTGATCGGAATCTCGAAATGGCTCCAAGCCCAAATGGTAATTTTTATCACTTGAAGAATTGCATTAAGATTCTGAAGTTGTTTTTATCTGTTGCTCTGTCCATTTATCTGCTGAATACCAAAAAGTTACAATATTCGCGGAAGAAGTTGTTGGAGCAGAGGAAATCATAATTTTTTTTGCTCCCGAAAAAGGAGCGCCATCAAAATATATAGAATAGAATTAACCAAAAAATATGGAGCTTCGATAGCTATTTTCAAAGAGTCGTTGCATTAAAAATTTTGACTTACCAACCAAGGTAACATCACCAATAGTGGAACAACGTATTTCATTCTGAATTTGACACGTATACTTGAACAAGGATTTTCTCCGCAAAAAACGAACCTATCGTCAGACAAAAAATATCGACATGCTTTTCATTGTGATGGAATTCAAGTTCATGCATTGCGATATGCATGAAAAGCTTTTTAACTCCACAAAAAAATTATGAAATATTTATTTCTATAGTGTCTCAACCACCCTCCATGGGGTGTTCCACTTCTAGTTCCACCCCTGAAAAATAGACCAATAGTGGGACCAAATCGGGATTTGGTCAAGTCTATCTTTGTGAAGGATCAAAGCTTATGAATAATATCTTTTTGATTACATATATGTGACGAATTCGAGTAGTTTGCCTGTCAAGGCACAATTGCGCTTTGATAAGATAGCCTGCATGACTGTTCCAGTATAGGTCCTACGATTTTCAAATTGGATGCTATAGCGGAACAGAACCATATTTTCCAACAAAGCTAGTTCTAGATAACTATTGAGGTCATGAATAATATGATTATGAGTATAAATTGTCTGTATTTATGGCAGACTAAAGTAATCTACTTCAATAACTGCATCTGAGTCAAATTTTGTTTGAGTAAAGTAACACTCAGTTGGCTGTTCCATCATTTGAGAGTGGGAACTATACGGGAACAGGTGATTTCGAACCTTAGATGAGGTTTCAAGTCAATAAATCATATTCTTTTTAAGTACACATACTTCGTATCTATTGAATTAACCCCCTTTGACACAACAGAAATACTGTAAATTACATAAATTGTCTGTTCCACTATAGGTTCCTTTCACGTGTTCCACTCTGGTCCCTGAGTCGAAGGACGGTGTTCCACTAGAGGAGCAAAACATGCTAGCTTAAGATATACTATTTACTTCAATTCCATGAGTTCTTCCGGGTTTGTTTTTTTTAGCAAACTGTTCGCAAAGAGTTCCTCTACTATCTAAACCAATCTGATCATATAGCTAACTCAAGTTGTTTCTCCGAGACTCGAGTGATCGAAGAGTCCTCGGTTTTCCGTTCCACTATTCGTATTTGTACCTCACTCTAACTTTGATCAAGCTCGAAAATTTTCGAATCGTTCATTTTTAGATCTAGACAGCCTAACTGTCGTTGTGGAATAGGTGAGAGTGACATTTACCATCAAAAGTGTTCCAGGAGGCCAAACTAGATAACACCACTACGTTATTCAGTCGTATTTGATTTCGACGAATTTCTCGGGTAGCATTTGATCTCCGATAGGATCAAAGAACACTGGGATGCCTTCATTCTAACAGGAATCAGAGATAGCTATCGCATAATGTACGTACAACTGGCTTGTCTGCTGAGATTCTCTTGCACGAATTTCTATTTAAGCCTTTAGCTGGAAAGCAACGTCAAAGGTAATGAATTCTCTCAAATCCTCTCTAATGTGTGCAAGCAAACCGGTGAGTTTGCATAGTTAGGGCATATTTGCACACATACTTTACGGATGGACTGTGCAGGCTTTCTTGCAAATTCACCGAGCGATACGTATACTTGAGAGAAGGCCGCAGCACTGAGCTCGCTCCAACGCTCGTGCCACTCCGTTAACTCAAACAATCGCATTGAGCACACACACTCACACAACAGGGGTCAAAAAGATTCGGAGTAGACGATATTGTGGGTACGGCTGAGACCATTCGGATTGACTGGGGTGAGTTGTGTATTGGAAGTGAAGTGGTGTTCCATCTCGATGCAGGTTGTCAGGGTACACAAGCTCCATACTCGTCGTTGGCAAAGCTAAGACGAGGTAAACATGCTGGTATTTGAGCACTGAGCAATTTCACAGGGAATGGGCAAGTGTGAGTAAAGCTTCGAGGGAATGTTTGCTTGTACGTGAGGAGATTATTGGTGATCTCGAAGTACGTATCGCAACACGTGATCAAGCTCAGCGACTTCAAACTGCGGAGCATAAGAGCTAATTCAAAAGCTATTGAACAATATCCATGAAGCAGGGGTTGGGGCGTCTTCCATGGAGATTTCATACAGGCTCATTCCGAATTGAGGGCACGACTGATTCTCGTCGTCGCTTTGCTTCTACGAATGTAGTCCAGCTTCAAGGTACATAAACTCCAGCGAACGGTAGTAGCCTCATGCGGGTCAAAGATGGCTTGCTTTGTGGCTGTTTGCCCTCTGGCCACACCTCCGCTGGCCAGCCTCACTGCCCTCGAAGCCAGATGCCGGACCGAGAACGTGACGTTGCTGTACACTATCGGGCATCGTGGTACATAGATAGCAGAGCTTGTTTACGGAACGAAGATGTTGGATAGGGGTAGTGTGGCGTCGGTATTTTGGACGACCTGAAGTGTATATAAATCACCCACCGACCTACAGGTCAGCTGGGTAGAATTGGCTGGTGTCGATGGAGAAGCTCACAGGGTTTTGCATTTTTACGACCAGATTTATTGAGTAGAGCTTCGAGGTGCGAAGAGGTACTTCTAGGTTGTTCAAATCTGAGAAATTCGAAACCTAAACTCGTTCGAAATTTTAGCATAGGAGGAATGGGGTTGCACATATCCAAAGTTACAATCTGTTCGAGTATTCTCGACTCACAAAGACTGAGAACATCTGAAAACTGGTAGATATTCTGTTTTTTAACTCGATCCATTCCCTTGGAGGTTCCATTTAGGGGTATCGCACGTGAAATCTCATAGAATATTCGGCGAACGTCAGTCATCTGGAGCGTCGTAATGGAATTTTTCACAATCTAGGTCATTGTGAGTGTTTCACGGGTGCATTCTCTGTCAGAGGAGTCATCATTCAAGAACATCTGAAAATTTAAACCCGATCCAAATTTCAGAAGGCGTAAAATAGTGTTTGTTCAGTGACGAGTTCTTTTTGATAAGATGAAAATTTGGCCGAATGATATTTTGCAAGTAGTCTGAAAACTCGAAGACCGTTAGTAGACCTCAACTACCACACGAAATAGTCAGGTAGGCCCTGAAGTGAGATAATATGACCTTGAGAGGCATGGAATATTGACATGGATATATGCGAGGTTCGTTGTATTGTTAAAAGGGTCCTGCACGAACGCTCAAGAGTAATCTTGTGAGCTCCCACGTGTGTGATTGATCCTGTCTAAATATGAACGTACGAGATGAGCACCAAAATACCACGTGGTGCTTAATTACATCGATACTTTCGATGCTGGAATCTACATGCAAGTCTGTAACAGCATCCTACTCGGACAAACCTCAGGCGTCAGGTGATTCAAGCATGTTTTTTTGTTACAAATTGAAAGGAGAGAACACGAAACTGTATTGATCAGGATGGCTCTTGAACCATTTAAAATCAAAAGAAAACTCGGGTGAAGTGTTCCTCTCTTAACCAAACTCATCCGTATTCTACACATAGAAAACACAAAGCTCGTCATAAGAATCCAAAGCGGGGATAAGTTTCGAAAGGAATGGTCCGTGAACGAGCTCAAAACATCCTGTTATCTTTGCGAGAAGACGAGCCAAAATCTGTTGATGCTGAAGGAATTTTGATGTGGTATCACGAGCCACTTGGAAACTTTCCCGGCGTGCGCGTAGCCCGCGCCAACCTCGACGTTTTCATCTTCCATTTCCGCGTTGCCTCGTGCTATCTGCTCTTCCCGGACGTGTGCAACTAACTCTAAGTGCGCCCAAACCACTACACATCTCGGATCTTTCGTTCCCCTCTTTCTCACGGCTGACTAAGTTGCGAGTGCCAAGAGCGCGGGACGATTTATTTATTGATGGAAACGCGTGAATCGGTCTATACGATCGAGTTCTTCGACTGTGAATCAGCCGCAATCGTGAGAACCTCGTGAAAACTTTATTCAACAGATGGAGATGGATGTGATCTTTTTTTCTCTTCGTGGTGTATGTCATTTCTCGTCAAAGTAATTCACAGTAACTAAGGCCCTTTCTACATAGGATGCACTGGAGCGCATATGCGTACGCTTTGGCGTTGAGCGTATGACGACGAAATGGCTTTGGCGGATCTGCGTTGGCTTTCTAATGGCTCCCCACTTTGCTCGAGACCTTGGCGATGAAATTGGACGAAGCATAGTGCCCCGTTAGCTGGCCCTTGGCTCTACCCGCAAGGGGGGGTGGGGCACCTGTTGCCTCATCCCTGGAGTCTGACGAGCTCCCGGCCTCAGTCAGCGCCCGTCGGAGCGTGGGGACCGCACACCTCTATCCGGCACCACAAGAATGGGTGAGTCTAGGGACTCGCATTGGAATCGTCTCCGGGCGATAACAATGCGAGCCTGGAAGACTTGTCCATCAACCCGAGGGGCTTCCTGGGCTCCAAGGAAGCCTAGAAGAGTCCCAAATCCCCCCCCCCCTCCCCACCGAGGGGTGGATTTGGCATTGCGCTGGGGGCCGAGCCCGGGATTCGGTAGTCAGCGAGGAGGAGCGGGTCACTGCTGATTTGCTGAATCACCTGTGGTTCGGTGGTGGTTGTCCTCCAAACCGACGTGCTGGCAGGGCGTATGGCTGCCCCACGCCCACGTGGGTAACTGGGATGGAGGCGAAAGCCGGACACCCGGGATATAAAAGACAAATGTCTGGCCCTTGGCTCTGACAGGGTCATTGATGCCGATGTTTCAACCTTCGAGCACCTGGTTCTGTTTCCTAATTATCAGGGCAGCGCACAGCTGGGTGAGTAGCATCCAGGAATTTCACGCGCTACGTATTTGTTACTCGACACAAGACGTGCTGTGAGAGTTCTTGAAAGTGGAAGGGGCATTTTTGTTGACACGAAAATTACCGCAGAGGAGTGTGCTGCCCAAAATCAGTGTGATTTGGCTATCCGAATTACGATGTTATCGTAAAGCTGCAAAAAAATACGATCGAATCCGACTCTCCCTCGTACTTGCGTCATCGATCTAGATGCTTGGCCAACAACCTGCAAACTGAGTCGTGAGAAACTGATAGGTAAGTAGCTCCAGCCACTGTGAATATGCTAAAACACCTAGATCAACGGCCCACGAACGAGGAAGAATCGGATTTGATTAGATTTTCTTGCAGCTCCACGATAATAGCGTCACTCGGACAGGCAAATCTCACTGATTTTTGGCAGCCCACTCCACTGCGGTAATTTTCGTGTCCCCACTCACTTTCAGCAACTGTCCTGACAAGATTGTGTCGAGTAGTAAATACTCAGCTCGTCAAAGTCCCGGATGCTTCTCACCCAGTAGTACGCTGCTCTGATAATCAGAGCACAAAACTGCCCGAAGCCTGAAACATCGGCACCAATGACCTTTTCCGAGCCGAGGCATAGCTCACGGGGCCCCGCGTTTAATCCAATTTCATCGTCAAGATCTCCAGCGAACTGGAGAGCCATAAGAAAGCCAACACAGAGCCACCAAAACCGTTTCGGCGCGATGCGCTCATCGCATCTTTTGTAGAACCGGCCTAAGAAATTTTCCTGATTCAATTATTATCTCATTGATATCTCATTTGTATGAGATGCTACCAAAATCATGCCTATTTTTTCTAATTATGATTTTGCCCGCACGAATCTCAGACCAAGGGAAGCTCCGCAACATTTGGATTCAAGAGATGTGCGTGAGAATGATTGATCATATGTGCCTTTCTTCGGAAGTTGGCTAGGAATTCTGCAAACTACTTGAGTTGTGGGTAAACTCGAGAATCCCTTGTTATCGATTTCCTGTTTTCAATAAAAACTAATTTCGATCTGAGAAAAATTAATTTTTGCAACTGTGTGCGCGAAGTTGTGAAAAAATGAGACTTCTCTTCATTATTTACAGTGCGAGAAGTAATGCGTGAATGACTTCTCGCACAGTTTTACATTTACGCACTGATGAAGTGTGCGTGAATGTAACTTCTCGCTCTAATGCATTTTCATTCACGCACAGTTCCAAAATGTGATGTCGCGTCATCCCTCTGAATTTGGCCTTTCTTGGAAACTTCGTGTCCAAGATAATCTTGCTCGGACAGTGGTGCATTTAATTACAACTTCGCGCACAGTTGCAAAAAATAGTATACGCAACACGTGCGAGAAGTTTCCGCACACGTTGCCAACTCGCGCGAGAAGTAACATTCACGCACACTTCGAAACTTCTCGCACACCCAGAAGTACATATTTAGCAGCATTTATGCGCGAAGCGAGCATGCGTGAATGTTTTCTTCAAGCTGTGCTAGAAGTTCCAAAATGTGCGTGAATATTAACTTCTCTCACTCGTTTGGCAACTTTGCGGAGATTCACCTCCTCGCACTTGTTGCGTAATATACTATTTTGTACGAAAAGCTCAAATCTTAAATTGTTAGTCGATCATGTTGAGCTCGATGAATATTAGGTGAGTGGAGAAATCACAAAATTGCATACTCCGGAATGGAATCGCATTATCGGCAACTCTGAGGACATTAATAACGGAGCCGAAAGAAAGTCACTGCGGCGAACGCAGCCTCATTAACGCGCCCTTGTTCAACGGAGCCTGCCATGCTCGTAGTCATCGCAGAGTTCGCAAACAATCCAGAATCTCGGGGAATTCCTCTTCTGCAAAACCAGTGCATCACAACAAAACGCGCGGTCACATTTCTGGGGAAACTCGGCACGCTTACGGGTCGTTTTCGGGAGAGTTACTTGGCTGGGTTCGCACGACTCGGAGTCTCCTCACTTCCTCTCTATATCAATTACAAACATTAGCTCGAGCCGGAGGCAAGTAGAGGCACTGGAAAACTCGCTGTATGCTAATGCGTTTCGGGGCTCCGCAGCAGTGCGTCGTCGTCAAAGTTTTCGCGAGAGACGCCCGTCAGCGAGCCGCTCTTTTCTTGCCAGGCTACTTTCTTGCGCCTAAGCTACTTGTCATTCGTGCATTATTCACGTGCCATCCTACTGAACCCTATGCCGCGAGTAAGATGATGCATTATTTCTTTCTATGGATATCTGATGCTGTCGTCGTCTGAGCGCTGCATCGATTCTGAGCCCAATACCGGATGGACTTACCTGTCAAACTTTGCTCACTGTCTCCGCTGGACCAACTCAGGGCCTGGATTTTTTCTCAATCTTTCTGTTGCTTCCCACCCCCTTCCTCCCCCAAATAGAATATTCAGACAATTCAACATCCACATCAGCTCTGAGCTAAGTTCAAGAAACAGCGTTTATACTGCCTGAATTATCTCACCGAGAATTAACTAGTAAATTTATTTTTGGTGATATCAAGTGTCTTATCTCACGATATCGAACCACGCTTCTTTGGTATCCTTAAGAAGCTTGGTGATTCCTGTTTTTTACATAATAATTGAACATTTTTTCATATCATGAATCATACAAACTATAGAATCTCCGATTCCTCAGCATCTCAGCAAATTCACGTTACTGGGTATTTTTCCCTCTCCCACTTTACTTTTTCTAAAAGTCTAACTTGGCGAGTATCACCATCCTTTCCCCTCATAACTCCATCTGAGATCAAAGTATGAATTTCAATTCTTGAGGGTCATGAGATCAGGGGAAACATGCCGAGTAACTTTTTACCAAAATCTAAACGTCAAACGAATGGAGAGATGAGATTGCAAAATATTGATTTCAACTCTTGAGAGTCATGAGATCAGGGAAAGTATGTCGAGTAATTTTTTTGCAAAATCTGAATGTGAAATGCATGGAGAATGATTGATTACATTACAATCTGATTAAATCTGTAAGTTTGACTCAACTTGAGTTACTCACCATCTCTCTTTTCCTTAAAATATATAGGAAGTAATAATCTATCCAGACCAATAAAAAAACAGGAGTAAGAAAATTTAATCCAGAATTGATCGTTCCACATTGGACGTCAGTAGAGATGGTGAGTATCTCAAGTTGAGTCAAACTTACAGATTTAATCAGATTGTAATGTAATCAATCATTCTTCATGCATTACACATTCAGATTTTGCAAAACAATTACTCGACATACTTTTCTTGATCTCATGACTCTCAAGAGTTGAAATCAATATTTTGCAATCTCTCTCCATTCGTTTGATGTTGAGATTTTAGTAAAAAGTTACTCGACATGTTTTCCGTGATCTCATGACCTTCAAGAATTGAAATTCATACTTTGATCTCAGATGAAGTTATGGAGGGAAAGGATGGTGATACTCGCCAAGTTAGACTTTTGGAAAAAGTAAAGTGGGAGGGGGGAAGATTTCAGGACTTGGCTATGGCAATGATTGAAAATTCCCAGATTGACAAATATAAGCTGTGAACAGTAACATGTAGAAAAACCAAAAACACTTATCCATATGTTATTCCTAAAAATCATCCCCCCAATGAACAGCAGTGTCCTACGTTCCAAGATGAATGTTTTTGAATCCGAAGCGGATTGACGTTTGCCTGTTAGCTGTTGATGAAATCTTTAGCAAGAATGTAAGTGCCACGTCAAGACAGCTGTGACCCATAAATCAAGATTAAAAGTCTAGCCAAGACTAGTCTGTTCAGTGATGTGTAATGAAGGCGTGTTATGTAAAATTGATTAGACCAGCACCAGAGATCACCACACATATCACAACAACTGTTTCATGGACAGTCACTGATAGGACTGACCAATGTCACATTTATCACAACATCTAAATGTGAGTGACGATTCCTTTTGTGTTGCATCTGAATAGGATTTTGGTGAGATACGAGAAGTAGCTTGAATGATAATACATTGGTTGCAATGGAATTCTCTCACTAGAGTAGATTATGAACTTGAAATACACAATTTATCTTCACAGTTAGGTCTGTCTCAAGTATCGGAGGAAGTGAAAGTCAATTTACTGATAAAATGTAGATTGATGCTGGGACCCATGCATCACAAACTCTCCAAATATGTTTGAAAATTATTCTTGACAATTCACCTTGCACTGATGCACAACGGCAAGAATGGCACATATCTTGGCCATCAGGCCATAATTTTTGAAATCACTGTTACAAGAGAGCATATTATATGCATTCATCAGGCGGCTTCTTTTACTAGTAGACCAACAATTACGATTAGACACTCGTCCGGTACAGAATATCTGGAATTGTGAATATGGTCTGCTAATGATGCGTGTCAATGCGTGTGCTGATGCTGACGATAACAACAGCACAATAATTAGACTCACGCACACAAATCTGTGCCTCACACCCACACAGTGTCGACTTCGAGATGAGTCGAATCTCGAAACTGACAGGAGACGAAAATCCACGGCAAATTTTGTCAGCGAGGGTCCCGAATTTGTGAGTCGAGGAACAAAGCTGTTGATGGGTATCTCGATAAAACAAGATAGTGTTTAGATAGAGTTTTGACCAAACTCGCTACTAATAGATCGCATCGCAGTTGGTACCCACGAAAATCCATAATATCTAAGATCGAAGAAAAATGAGAGGTTAAAAAACCCCAACTTGGCGTATATAAGGCACGGCAGCGCTGCGAGTTTTTTTGTATATACTCGCCAGCAAAGCGCTACCGCGCCTTTTGATGTCTGGGTGACTAATGGATGGATTTAAAATTCAAAACTGTTGCTGCAGCACTCATAGAGGAGCAAGTGCAAACACGGTAGGATCTACATTCACTTCAACATCCGATGGATGTCAGAGGTGAATAGAAGGTGAACGAATGTATCAAAACTGATTCAAAATTGGTGGTAAATCCCTAAATGATCCGGCACAAGTACCTATCGGCTGACATAACCCAGAATATATGGATGGCGACTGACCAGAACGGTATAAGTCCATTTTGGTGAAAATTGAGTTTTTGCCGAGAAACGGTAGTAATACATGTAGAAATATGTACGCAAAGCTCAGAAAGTGAAAATTCATTCTGAGGCGTCAGAAGCACCATGGCCATTTTTGATGGAAAAAGAGTTTTCACTTTTTTGGGAACCAGAACGCTATAAGTCCATGCCCGAGCATTGAAACATGGCTCTCATGACTTCTAACCTCATTTATCGCACTTTTCTAGGATTTGTAAAGTGATAGCTGACCCCAAAAACTAGGATATTGATGCCCTGTCTTGTCGAGGTGACTGCGTCGAATCGACATCGAAATTCATCGCTGCTCTTTTCATGCTCCCGTATTGTGGAAGAGGCTCATTTACATGTAAAAATGGCGGAACAGCATTCTGTGGGAGTGTGTTTCAAGATTGTGACCTTGCTAGAGGCTCTAAATCAAACTTCTGCCATCTTACATCGTCAGTAATGACACCGGATTTACAATCGAAGAATATTACGGTCAATTGAAGAATTTCAGTCGATAGAGCGATCGATACTGAACTTGCTTCGGTTCTCGTTTTAAATCATTTCTTCAGAGATGGGATCTTCTGAGAAGACCGAATAACTGCTTTCGAGATACAGACAAGTTTATCGTATCATCTGATCGTCCTGCAATAGAATCAGTTATAATAATGTTATTGTTTGTATCAAAAGCTAACACTGGGTATTCAACCGAAGGAAGTTCTGAAATGATAATTCACAAATCATCACTTTCCTGCTTTCCCTATTAGCCTGCATAGATTTTCAATCAAAAATAATGGACTTTCTTGCATTTATTTTGCTCGTTACGATTGTTTATCCTTTGCCTCGGGATACGAAAATAAGTCCACCTGATTGATTCATCGCGAGGGAGAGATGCTTATATCAACATCAGGATCATTATCAGGTGATAAAGTGGTGATTCAAGGGGTAGCTAATCATTCGTATTCTGCGTGAGTTTCATCCAAGTTCATTCGCATTTTTGGTGTCTACCACATTTGAGGTTGAGAACGGCTGTTTGGATGAGCAAAAGTGAGCTCGTATCATAAATGGAAAGAAAACGACCAGCCAGGATATTCTATACCATCTTTCATATCCGGCAACGAGTAAGCGTTTTATTGCGGCTGGATTGGCAAAAAGTTGGCGTAACGAGCAAACTGTGATACGGTGTGGTGCTGGGAAAAAGTGTGGCGAGCAAAAAACGCCCCCAGAGCGGGTAATCATTGACGAGAGAGCTAGTAGTGTAGGAGCACAAGGCACAAAGCCAGATACACCTGTAGTGCGGCTGTGCGAATGATTATTCCGTGGCCGCAGAGTTTGAGACTCGCAGTCGGAGCCAGATAAAAGCCCGAGTGTTTTAATCGCGAGAGTCACGGTTCACTGGCTCTAGCGCACCCTCCAAACGAACAATTACGCGCTCTCGGGAAATACGGCCATCATCCGACTACCTCTCTTCTTTTTCTATTCACTATCTGCAAGTTCCCCGCTGCCTCATAGTTTTCCATACACAGTCATGTAGAGTCCCTGCCACGATACGAGACTGGCACAATCCGTGTCGCGAGTTCAGAGCCTCGACTACGCGACAGCTGTAATTGGAGATGAAAAAAAAAGAACCGGCAAGAGATAGACCAATCCGATGCAAAGAGACACGAGAATCCGCACACGTGCTTGGAACAAAACCACCGCGTAATGAGATGTCAAACAATGGCCGGCAAGCGCAGAGCAGTGAATGGGTGCGTCTCTCGATATTTGCACTGGGGTGGAGAGCGTTGGAGCAGCATATCGCAGTCGACGTCGTCACTGCCACCGCGTAATGAACCAGGCAGAGCGTCAAGAGCGCAAAGATAGGACCTTTGACGACGTTTCAAAAGACGAGCGACGGTCTTCGTAGAGAGCCCGGTAGCTCTCAAATATAGAGCTTCAGTCGGAACATGATGACGGATGAGTGTCGGTTGAGGTGAACAAGGTGAACGCAAATTGCCACGCACTCCAGAACGAAATGCGAACATAGCACTTCTTGTGCCTGTCAAGGGTCGTTCACTTCCAGGATATGTTTTGTCAACTCGAATGCGTCCTACGTAAGCACGTATGATCAAATCTTTCCTGGTTAAGTGATATCACAGGCCAAAATAATCGATCAATAGAGACGGATGTGGCAATGTGCCAGTATCCAGAAAGATATCTCACGCGTCTCATTCTACGCGTTTTTCGTAGATAATCAATGAATCGGAGTGAATGATTATGCAAGCAGCAAAGCACATCAATATGTCAGTGCCAACAGCACACATCCGTGATACAATCTCCGCTGGAATTAAGGTTGCAGAAACTTCAACGCCTTGGCACTCATTATAAATGACTAGAAGTGCTCCATTTCGTGAGATCCATGAATCACTTTTGTAATTTTCAGAGAGTGCACAATTTTTCTTTCCCAAACCCTGTGAGGATCAAATACTTTTTCTCCGCGGTAAGCATGCCCGCAAATACACTCATAACATAACCCATTGGACGGAGGCTTTGGTACAAATAAAAGTGGAAAAGGAAAAACAGCAGCAGATCCCACAACAAGTATAGAATAGGATACAGTCAGACGCAAGAGTGAAGACACAGAACGGGTATATAGTAGCAAGAAAGACGAAGAGGTAATGTCGCGGATGCGGCAGTGGCTGGCTTACGGAGCTACGAGCTCGACGAATGCAGTCTCGCCACGGTCTGTATCGTTAAGAGTGGCTCCGCGAGCCGGAAAAGCTGCGCACCAGATGCGATACCCTGTTGGCTTGCAGTGGTCGCCTTCTTTGTGATCGAGCGCTTGCTCGCTTATTCTGGTGCTTTATGAACAATTTTCAGCTAATGGGTCTGAAGTGGGGCTTGAGAGTTGACATTATCATGTTGTCGATTTTATGTTAGCTCGTCAGCAGGTAATCGACTTAGCCATGTTATATTCTATTTGAGCTAACCGAAATAAGCATTTGACTTACGGATTGTAATCGAGCTGTCGAGCTGTGATAGAATATCCTCATAATTTTGCTTGCTTGGATCGGAACTCGTATTGTCTTGCTACCGAATTCGGTTGGAATGACCCGGGACACCCGTTTCTTGAAGGTTCAGTAGAAAAAATTTCAAGTCATTGAAGACTGAACATAGCGACTCTGACTGCACGGATAATCACAATTTCCTGGAGATTTTCTCGGCGGATGGATGAAAAAATGGACCACAGATGAATCGACATTGAATGCTCAAGTATGATCATCAAAGCTGCACGTGTTTGTGACGCAACGTGGTGAATCTCGTCGGCAGTCGTACATACAGTAATCTAAGGATTAGTTTGCCCCACAGCCAGAACGATGTTGATTCTCGTGATCTTAGCATGTGCGATGGGTCTTGCTCACCAATTTGCAGCCCGCTCAATACTCGTTAGACGAGCCCTCACAATTATGCCATGCACGACCATCTGAATTCAAGGTTGATGCACCCCCTCATAATAGTCGCTCGGTGCATTTGTAGGGTTGCATGGAGGTGCTATACCCATGTCCACTTCAGACAGACAGGCAAGAGGGTTGATGCATACCAATGGCAGGGGGAGCTCGAATAACTTGGCCGACATGCAGTAGTTGAGCCCTCACAGCCTCTGGAAATCAGATGCCACGTGGTTCGCTCTGTTAATTTTGTCACTCAGTTGTGTTCGAAGGTGTGAGTCGAGAGTCGATTGACGGATTGATAAATCAACAGTTCCAGAGGAGTTCCATTGCGAGCATCAAATGCAGACTGAATTGTTGTGGAGCAAAAAGGTGTGTAATCGTTCCTTGTTTGGTTTTGGGGGAAAACCAAGTGATAAGAATCTATTCAGAGTCGGTTCGACCTAGGAACCGAAAATTCCGGAGAACTAAGAGGTTTAGATGGATGTAGAACACAAGGCGGTGCTTTGCAAAGGGGGAGGTAAATCTTCTCAGATGAAAGATGAGTGGAACAACTCAGTTAAAGAGAGCTGGGTCTAATCCGAATCAGGATGGTAATGGTGATACTCCAGGTGAGCTGGACTACCGAACCGAACAGGCGTTGGGCTACCACGGCTGTCATGATGCTCGTCTCTGACGAGCGTATAAGTGGTGCAGAATAGCCAAATGTGCAGTTCTGACTAGCATAGAACGCGGACAGATCGAACCTTTGTTTGAGTTCCAGCTCACACCTGGAGAACTTTGTACCCACAATGCTTCTCAAAAAGGGTCCTTGGGACAAAACTCCCGCCGAGATCAAAAGCTATGGATTATGGGTTGTGGGTTATTGGTTACAGATCGTCCTTCACTCACGAGCGTGGGGTGCGAGTTTAATAGAATGTGACAAATTTCATTATACGGCCATTTCTGAACCAACGTTATCCCACGACACACTCGAATTTGAGCGCAGCTCGAAATGGAATATTCGATCGTAAAAGAATTCGCCTGGGCCCAGGATCGAACTGGGAACCTTCTAAATACTCCATTTCGAGTTGCACTCAAATTCGAGTTTCTTTTGGGATGACATTGGTTCGGAATTGGCCGTATAACTTATCATCATCAAATCAACCGAACGATAGAATCTGAATGCATTAATAAAATGTGGATTATGAAGAAGAGGAGAACCGTAGAAAAGATCAGAGGAATCGCACTCGGAGGTGTGAGAGCAATGTCGGGACAGGATGGAGAGTTGCAGCCCCGAGCTCTGGTTCAGGCGGTATGATTGGACCATTACGTCGCACGACTGTGCCACGCTCAAGTGTGCAACTGAGAGATGAATTTGGGGGGAAGTGGGAGAGAAAAATACAAAGAACGCGCGCAACGGGAGGATCTCGCTCGCGCTAGATAACGGAATTTGCCGGCCACGTGCGCGCAGAACCAACATGGCCGATTCTGCTTCCTTTTCCGCGATATCACACGTTTGCGAGAATGTCTCAAATTCCAGCTTGTAAGGGCGATTAGCGGACCATCGATAGTGTACGGTCGTAATGACATTCCAGTTCTTATAACCAATATTCAAAGACTTTGGTATGAAAAAGTGTTCCACGGTCCTTTCAACACACCGCAAGGAGGGCTCATGCCCCGGTATGTGACGATCGTTCGGCCCGAATTTCCGATCGAGGGGAGTCTGGTCCCCAGACTGGTGCTTGGCGTGCATGGGTTCTCTGGAACAACTAGGCTGGGTCACTTTGGTGGCACGACTCTGTCGTGTGACAGTCCCCGAGACCCAGTCAACGCCGTCCCCTCCCGCTCCCCCCTTGCGTGGAGTCCGTACAGCTCCATCTGGCAATCGCGAGCACAGGGTGAGCCTTCTCCGACTCTTCTGGTTCTCAAAGGGCTCCCTAGGTTCCTGCGAAGTCTAAACGAGCCCGATTTATTCCTCCACCAAGAGATGGGTCCGACCCTTTGTGGTTGATTACGAGATTCGACAGTTGGCGAGAAGGCAGTGTCTTTCTCGAGTAGCTCCCTATTGAACATGATTGCAAAGAAGCAACAACGAAGAAGATCATCAGCAAGCCCAGGAGTTGAATGGTTGGTGAGATCTCACACCAGCTGGTCGATACATCTGTGGAGATATCAAGAGAGCAATCCGCGCTACAGTCAGCCCTACCGAGCATTCGGGTCTCGGGGTGCGGCTCGTACTTTGCGATGACCGTAACTCACTGATACACGAAACTCTGCAAGCCTCTCGAAGCGTAAGTTCTGCATCGACATTGCTAGGAATTAACCGAGCTGAAGAATATCAGTCCGAAGACAGGTATAGCTCATCCATATATTGAGCGTGATCGCAGCTGCGCGCATCAGTCATCGCATTCAATTGAGCTTCCGGATGTTACGCGATCTCTTTACGAAGGCTCTCGATCACGGAAACTGCATCCCAGGCCACAGTTCGCACACGCGCCATGCACCTTGCGAGTCCTTTCAGTTGCTTGGGGCTGGCTCAGCTCGACTCTATGGCTACCTGCACTTGTACCCTGGTGCCTTGCACAAGTACATTCCACGTTGTGCTATTGTTTTAGCTCCCAAATGTATCGCAATCAATTCAACATCGAGTTCTGTCTCTTCAGCTAGGAATTCTAAGGAATCATTCATATGAAGTTGACTGCACTCTGAATGAGATTCGTCTCCAATACGTCCTCGTCCTTCTTACCTTCGTGACGTGGTGAGTCTCAAGCCGCCACCTGACGATGCACCAGGTGCGCCGTCAGCGTTTCCGAAGGATAATCGCCTGTTTCCCCACCGAAGCGCGATGCCGCGCTGGGAGCCATCGTCGCGGACGACGGGCCTCGCCGCAGATAGACCGCTCAGACCAACCTAACTATCCACACACTCTCTCACATCTCAATTATCTATCACCCATTAAAAGTCGTCTATCGATTTAATACTCGCGTTTCTTCTGGAAACTTTACCTTCACACGTTACACCTCCCTCCCATGGGAGTCCCTTAAATGAGAATTTTCAACTCGTATTCACAATGTGAGAGGTCGAAGTACATTGAACCATGATGAGTTTCGAAAGCGTGAGTAAGTGGACATGGTAAAGTACTCAATGAATTAGCGTTTGGGGGAGGGAATTTTAATATCATGTCAAACATAAGCTGTCGCCATTTCCCCAAAAGCAATATTTTGTGAATTTGCCAGAGAACGTAACCAACGTGCCCCCTTCAAAACGATGTGAATCTGCGGTAAAGTGTATGAAATAGTTGCTCTCTACGTACAAGCACATTCGACGCTTTTTCATTCCCCCTCCCTCTAAATAACTATTCCCGGCTCACATTGATTTGATTAATACTGCGTACATCGTGAAAAAGCCATACTACACAACTTTTTGAGGTAACTACATGGAGACACGTTGGGTGAACTCGGACTCATCTTGTTTCATACGCATCATTTCTATGTTTTACACTAAGAATTGGATTTTGGAGGTCTTGAAGGAAGGAATCGAATGTGCTGAGTTACGTTGGAATTGGTCGGATCAGAAATTTTTGACACCGGTTTCACTAAACACCATTTGTTCGGCGATTTCTCGGTTGTATCAAAGCAAAAAAATTCAAATCTGACTTTGAGCCACGCAGAAATCATTGAGGATCGCCCAAATCACTCATTCTCTCGTAATCTAACATAAAAAACGTGGAAGTGGCTTGCAGGTTCGTCAACAAGTACCCATTACCGGGATCGGCATATGGGGGCATGCTGCGAAAGGGGTCAGGATCGGGGCATCCACCTTAGCCCACAGAGTAATCAACGTACCGACTGTTCTCCGCGTCCACTCACTCAATTCCTTTTTCCATCACGGCTGCGATTCCGGACTAATTGTCCCCGATGAATGGTGACCAAGATTGTAAAAATGCCTTCGTTAGCCCGCTTTCACAAATGCAAATCATTACAATGATTACAAGAAGCATCGGAAAAGACGTAGTGCAGAAAATAAGCTCGGATCGATGGAGTTTCGCCCATCAGAGAAGCCCAGCATATCCTACGGATTAGAACCCGTTCAAATGCATGTTCCACGGTGTAGCGCGTGCGAAGCCTGGAAGATCCCAGCATCAGCTCGGCGCCGGGCCGTGGTCAGCTCTCGCGAGAGCCCGGAGAGATATAATCGGATCTGCTCTCTGCTCTTCCCATTTCTCATCATTCTCGGGTTTGCTCACACTCGCGGCTTGCCCCGATATTGGAACCGGCGATCTTCACTGCCCGCTGAGCTCGCCGTCTCGATTATCTATTGTACCTCCTGGTTTTCTGTTCTCTGGCTTCACCCTTTCCCCTCAGGAGATACGCATTGAAATAGACATGCTTGTCACGCTCGTTGTCACGTCAATCCTGTGACGAAGAAAGTTGGAATGAGTTCCCTTAAAGATGAGCGAGCTGGGCAATATTCAAGCCCAACTGAAAATGTTTTCTGTCTTCAAAGAAATTTTGGTGAGATTTCTAAGGTTCATTTGTCTATAAGATTCGCTTCGGGTGAAGAAAATTATCTCAACAGCTGATGCTATCCACAAGGAAAACCAATGATTGAGATAAGTGTTTAGTATATTTAAGTAGGGCACACCTCCCGAAAATTCCCCCAAAAAATCAGAACAACAAATTCAGGTTTGGATTCTAGGTTGGGAGCCCGTTAGCTCGATTAATATGTTTGCAATGCTGAGTGAAATCAATCTCGACAGATGAGGATAGGATGGTCCGAGCACGATCACGAGAATCAAGGCACGGTTTGTAAGACTTGCATTATTACGCTGAGATTTTATTCATTCGCGATCACCTCATTAAGAAAATTCTATCAGTGGAAAGCTGTGAGGTAGTGATATTCTGTGGAGCGAGCTTCCATTTTGCTCGTGCTGCATTGGATAAGATGAAAGATTGCACGTTGAAAAATTGCAGTAGCCTGGGTGAGAGTGATGTTGGCTGAATGAAAAGGAACCATGGCTGAGCAGATAAATGACCTCGATATCGGGATGCGAGTGAACTTGATAAACACTGATTATCGTGGCTATTGAGAGGAAGCTCGAGAGCTTGGTGATAAGCACCACTCGCTCGCTAACTTGCTCACTCAATTTTCTTCACTGAAGCTAAATTGCTATCGCCATCGCTCCCAAGGGAGCGGGAGATTCACATTGGCTGAAGAGATATCTCAGTTAGAGCTACCACTTTGGAGGTGCATTGAGATAGCGCTCATGCTGTGGGTGAATGAGCAGCACTGGTGTTGATAAGACGAAAGAGTGGAATGGAACAGCCAATGGCGTTGGACGAGCTCTCGAGTGATGATTGCCCATACCGACGGGTTTTTCTCGTGTATTTGAAATTCCATGTCATGCGCTGCGGTTCGAGAGAAATTAACCCGTAGCTGGTTTATCTGGAGAGCGGTTCAGATTTAGCGAGTACAAAATCAATCGAAGAATAAACGATGCTTGAGGTTGGGAAGTCTCGTAATCTTACGAATTTTCGGGTGTTGGGTTCGATTCTGATGTAGTTTGTCCTCGATCGCCAGACTTGAGATTAGGAATATCTGAATTTAGTTGAAATACATCGCAAGTTGATGGGAGATTTGTAACTTGAAGAAGCTCTCACTCAGCTATAAATCTTCAAGACTTGTCCGAGTGATAAACCGAATTCGTAATCGTCAGCCATGAGTGACTCGTAGATAACGAGTTTACAGATCCGCAAGAAAAATCTGGATTGATTAATAGTCCGACCATCGAATCAACGGGATGCTCAAATAATGAATCCAGCTGTATGAATATCACGCTAGTGTTTTGATTCGATTGATTTATCAACCGATAAATGGTTGACTTGTTGATCACGAGTAATAAGTTCAACGGTAAAAGAATTATCGAAAACAACGAAGTACACATCAATGAGATCAAGTGATGCCACGAGTATTGGATTAGGTTCTAGCAAAATATGACGTTCTGTGTCTCACGTCAGTAGGGGTCTTCAAGAGAAATAAGAGATGTCTCTCCCGTGAAAACGAAAGTGCACCAGGGAGAGCTTTCTCGGGATATCTTTCATTTTCTTTTCGCATTTCCTTTATCCACTCTCTAGGAATTCATTAAGCTCAAGCGAGACGCTCCGCTAATCCGTAACCATGCTTATTCCGTCTCCTTTTTCCATTGCTGGATACTGGTGTGAAAAACTGCAGAAAATAAGCGCGGAATTTCCCACAGAAAACGTCCGGCCCCTCTTATGCAAAATTGCTTTATTCAGCGATGATCAATAAGACTCTGACATGCTGGCGTATGATTGACAAATCCACTTGGCAATCTCAAGATGATAAATTCATCTTAATTGGCTTTTGAGTAAATTTCACTCTGCCACTTATCATCCCCGAGCCCGACACTCATGACCATGGCCTCGGACTTCATTTTTATACGCTTTTATTGCATTTCTCCGAGCCCTGGTTTCTCCCCCCAAGATCTAGTCCCGGCGCCATCTTTGTGGCTTCCGGTTTTGACTTCCGATACGAGTCACATCAAGCCTGATCCACATGTGCACGTGCATGCGTGAACACATTGATAAGGCATTGCACAGAGGATGACGAGAATTTGATCAGCGCAGTGCTAATCAAGAGGCGCGATAGCGCCTCGCTGGCGAGTATGAGCAAACAAAAAAAATCGAGCGAGGCGCTGTGCCTTATATACTTTGAATTGGGGGTTTTCTAACCTCACACATTCTTCCCACCTTACTTATTTCAACCACCCGGGTGCACAAGCATCTCCTGCCTCTCTATTCAGGGCTGTTTTAATACGGACTCACTGTTGGTGTTATCAATTTTCCGATTCTGACCGCTGGGACTTTTATTTCGCTTCGCCAATTTTCATGACCTCAAAAAAATTATCCGATCGATTTGTTTAGACCCTCGAACGTAGCTTCGATTTATTAGACCTCGAACGTACAACTTCGATTCGAGAGCTGTCGACGAGCGAGTGAGAGAGAGGAGAGAGGGAGCAACAGAGAATAGATCCGTCTGCTTTGTTTACATCGCCATATGCATCGCGGTTCCGCAATCTTAATTACAGCTGCATGCATTATCTTGTTTGGACAAAATGGATGCGAAATTTGAATGTTCTCATGGGAAAAAAGCAGCTATTGAGAGTTAGGTATTCTTAAACGCGGTATATTGTGAAAACCTGTGCAAGATGTATGCTGAGATTCTTTGGCCCATCAGATTAGGAGTTTATAGATCAACTTTGAAGTCTTGCATGTGATGCTGTACTATATGTCTTCAGTCTTCAGAGAAATCAGGGAGCATTTGCCAAGTACATGAGAATATGGCTTTGTGGTCCAATAAGTCACTTCATCTGCGTTAATACTTGTGATATTGTTTTCCATTTTTTTCTCTAAACATTTAGTCAAAAGTTGGATGGGAAGTTTCAGTGATTCATTAAACCCAGAATAATCTAAGTGACTTGAGATTGAGCGATCATTATTTTTCTCTTGGTCAATTGATATTACAATCAAGAGTCGATATCGCTGTGAGGACCAGACAATATATTTTATAATTTTGACTGCTTCTGAGCTGATTCTTATCCATTGGTGTTATCAAGTAAGAAGCTTGAGAGCTAGTATGTGACAACAAATATTGTCAAGTGGTCAAGCGCATTTGATAGAAATACTACACACTTATCCACAATCTTTCAGATCCAGATTAACAACTCTTTCACCGCCACAATCATACATGCAACTCATGGGCCCATGTAGTACTACTAAAAAGTTCTGGGTGAGTGATTGCTGCCCCAAGAAAGTTTGAAATCAAGTGTTGTAACTCATGAGTTGAGATGTGATGTACAGAAGATATTTAAGCGCCCCGTAAGATGGGAATATGGATTTCTGGACACTATAGCCGTTGGAGCTTGAAATTCTGCTCGCAACTTCTGACTTTCAGTGGATCAAACATTTACGTAGGGTACCAATACCTATGTCACTCAAATTATCTTGTGACTAAAGTTGACTTGGAGCGGCTTTTGCTCCTCTTGTATAATTCCTTAATCCTCTTTTACTCCAAATATTGATGTCATGTTTGTAACCAGGAAAATGCTAATTTTCTGGTTCTAAAACATATCCTGAACAATGCGAAATCAGGAGATTCCTAATCACAATAATAACATCCCAACTTTCTCTCTGAATAAGGAATGTCTAATATTGTTCAAGCATTGATGTTATGATTGTGATAAGGAAATTTTCTAATTTCTTATAAATGAGGTAAGTTCTAGAATGAGATAAAGAGGAATGTCTCGTTCAAAAATATAGAATCAATACTTGGGTGGAATAATATTTGGGGATTTCTCAAGTATATCAAGAGCCGCTCCAAGTCAACTTGATCAAAAAGATGATCTGAGTGAAATAGGTGTTTATATTCTAGAGGGACATGTAATTAGCAGATTTTCAAAAGCTGTGATCACATAAGGAAGTTGATTTCTTCTTTTTGATTTTCATACGAAAGAAATTAGATCCTCCCCCCCTCCATTCACTTTTTTCAAAAGTATAACTTGGCGAGTATGAGTTTGTTCCTCAAAATTTATTGATTTTTATCAGGTTTTCACAGTAAAAATGATGATTGATTCAAATCAGCTGTATTACATAGTTTCAACTCTTGAAAGGAATGAAATCAAAGGAACTATGTCGAGTATTTCTGTAAGTTTGAGAGACCAACCATTTTCCGGGCAAAATACTTATGGCATTGTTTCAACTCGTGAAAGGGATGAAATGAATGAGAAACCATGTCGAGAGTTTTCCGAAAAAGTTTGATTGTACGAGGTGATGGATTTCGGAAATTTTGCACGGTCTTTCTTATTCGTGGTTTGTTAAATCCAAAACTTGAATTGGAAAAATTGAAGAAATCAAGTATAGTTGATTAAAGAATCACGCTAATTATTCTCTAAACTGCAGATTTTTCTTTGAAAAAGTGGAGCGAATCACTCGTCGCTCTTACATGATAATTCATATAATACACGAGAGAGCGACGAGTGATTCGCTTCATATTTTCAAAGAATAATCTACAGTTTCGAGAATTATTAGCGTGATTTTTTAATCAACTGTACTTGATTTCTTCAATTTTCTCAATTCAAGTTTTGGATTTAACAAACTACGAATAAGAAAGACCGTGCAAAATTTCCGAAATCTATCAGGGTATACAATCAAACTTGTTCGGAAAACTCGCGACATGGTTTCTCATTCATTTCATTCTTTTCACGAGTTGAAATAATGCCATATTCCGACCGGAAAATGGTTAGTCTCTCAAACTTACAGAAATACTCGACATAGTTCCTTTGATTTCATCCCTTTCAAGAGTGGAAACTATGTAATACAGCTGATTTAAATCAATCATCATTAGTACTGTGATAACTTTATGAAAATTGATAAGTTTTGAGGAACAAACTCATACTCGCCAAGTTATACTTTTTGAAAAAAGTGAACGGAGGGGAGAGGATAATCTGTTTAATATGTGTTTACTGATGTCTGGTGCATTCACATGTGACTCCGCGACATAGGGGCTCCTTATCCGAATACGACGGGGAATACGAGATACTTATAGCTATATACATATTCGGGCCCCCAGCGCACTTGCGTTTTCGCCATAGTTCCTTATACATCGTGCAATTATTTTCCTGCGAATTTTCTTCAGTATCGAAAACTATCTACTTTACACCATCACAAATTCTACAACGCTTTTTGCGCAGTCCATAAAAGCGTATTTTAAAAATTCTTCTTAACTCTTACTTATTAGGTATGGATTGTATAGTAGGTAACCTCAACTACGTTGGAATTAACGCATCAGTATAATGAGTACTAACGTTATTGCCTACCTCGCTAATGCTTATCCGGCTTGGAAATGTCTCTGATATGGTATGAGCCATTGAAATGCTTCTGTAGTTCAACAATGTATTATTGAGATTTCATGATACAGCGAATTGGGAAAAAAATTTTCCTTGATGTAACATAGTGACTGTGATTCAGAACTATTAAGTTGGTGTAATGTTGCGCATAGTGAGGTTCCTGAATCTCCAGTAAATATCTGGACATTTCGCCCAGTGATTTAGGTTTGATGATACACCAGAAGTAGCATATCAATCAAGGGGCGTATTCATGTTGGGGTCGGGAATGATAATTGGGAGTCACACTGCTCACTATGATACACAACACCAAAATTTCATCCCAAGATAACTTTATTGGGATGAACGAACGGCCGCACAATGATACTTAAATACTTGGTTCTGATTCTACTTTGAAGTGTCGCGTTAGATTACATGAAAAATCACATGTTCTCGGCGCTGCCCTCTCGCGCGCGCGTCGGGCAGCGTCCTCACTTGTCCGAAATCCAAAGTCCCCCCTGTGAGGCATCGCGCCTCGTGTCTTTATACGCTCTCGGGTGAGCCGTTTTTGCTGATTCGCAAAACTGCAAACTTGAATTACGATCTACCATAATTTGTTTTACGATATAAATGAGTCCTACTTTAGTCGATCTCGCGAGTTCGCATTTTTGCAAATCTGCTCTCGTGTATACCTCATAATCTGCTTATTATGGTCATATTTTCGACTAATACTATTCAATAATACTAACATAATTATCTACTCTTTACAAACACGTGAGAATCGCAGATTGGGGTTCGCAAGTTGGCGAACCTGTGATCATGAATTATGACTAATATATTATTTATGAAAATGCACTTTCTAATACGTTTAAAAATATGGATTTCTTATGACGGACTATTCTGAGATTTATAATGACTCGAGACTAATGTAAGATGCGAGCTGAAAATTATTAAGTGGGCGTGCCTTTTTGAAGAAAAGGCTTTTCTTTTGAAGAACAATGATTATGACGCACACGTCAGATGCCCGGGGGAAGCGAGCATATTACATTAATGATTTAGCATCATGCGTCAGAATTGATAAAAGCAAAAATAAAAGTTTCTATAATCGGAGTGCGAATATATTCCACAAATACGTCTAGGCTGTACTGGCAATTGAAAATCGCGCATAGATACTTATTCTAACTAGGCCGTCGTTCGTCCCCCAAATAAGAATGGTTAGATTTCATACATTACAAAGAGGTATACACGGCATCTGCCGTTTCATCAAACAGCTGCTGGTACACGTTTGCCGGGTATTTATCGGCAGGCTCGGCAAGGATGATTCCTGTCGTGTCGTTGAGCACCTCTTGCGCTAGGTGCAGCGCCAGCATCGTTGTCCCGTCGATGGCGGGGGCTGGGCATACCGGGGTGCCGCGTCCGCTGTCTCCTTCGTCTAGGTTCTCAGCGTGCTGGTTAGTTTTGCGGCTGGGCGGCCGCGGGCTGGCAAACAAATGCTCGTATCGTATGTCGATTCCGGCGGCGTTGATTTCCGGAGCGTCGTCGAGTGCGTTTGTCGTCGAGGAGTGAATTGGTGAAAGTACTCGAGCGATCCACTCTCGCATACCTGGTGTTAAGGGGGTGCGGAAGCTCTACCTTTACCGACCTCGGATTTCATCACAAAAAAATTCATTACTCCAGTATTACGCAATATCTCGGAAAAAGGGCTATATTAGGCTCTTCCTTGGAATCGCAGCTATCTCTTCGTAAATTTTCAGGGTGATTCATCATGATTTGGAGGAGAAAAGAGCTTTCTCAGTTACCAAAATAGTGGTTGTTTTACTGAGAAAGGTCTTTTCTCCTCTGAATGATAACGAATCACCTTGAAAATCCACGACGAGGTAGCTACGATTACAAGGAAGAGCCTAATAAAGCCCTTTTGCCCCAACTCATCCTAAAAAAATTATAAAAAATCAAGAACTATCACGAGCCTGTGAACACTCATAATGTCAACAAACGCGTGTGAGCTGGGCGTTTAGTTGCGGGTCCGCCGCGTCAGCTGACACCGTGTGGATGTTTTAGGGCTTCCCGGTGCTCTCGCGGGTGATGAGATGGTTTCCATCGAGTGTGTGCTAATACTCCAGTGTCAGTTATTATATTTAGTGCAAGTACGAGACTAGGCCAACCCTGGCTACATCGCGGCGTCGGCGTTTTCCATCTCCCATCCAGCAACGCCCGGTCGGCGTCGACTGCTCGCATGACGCCGTGACGTTTTTTTTGACGTGAGTATCTTTTTAAATCACACATCTTCCCAGTAAATAGTGCACGTCGGTGGTGCTCAAATTGATCATGAATCTATTGTGCCCAAAATCGACTAGCTATGTCGTGTACTTTTCTCATCCGGAAGGTTATAAGTCAGCTGTTTTTGCAGTGCCTTTCAATGGGGCTAGATGTCAACTCATCTGATTTTGAAGATTTTTCTCATAGATAAGGCCTAACATAGAATTTTTTATATTTAAAAGATTGTAAAAATTGTGATTTTACTAGTATGAAAGGTTTCAGTTGTCAATAAAGGCATTTTCTTGATTTTGTGTCATTCCCAGGACCTCGTCATTTGAAGCAAAGCTCTACGTTATGGCTCGAAACTCACCCAGAGCTTCTGGGGAACCATCTGCACTGTATGGCATATTACTGGAGGCTCTTAGCAATATTTTGAGCAGTCTTTTGCTGTCCTAGGAAGATTTGAAGGTCCATACGGCATGGTTGTTTGATTGGGCAGTTGACGACATTCTGTATGTAGACTCAGTATGGTGAGTTAGCCCATCAATTTATACTCTAAACTACCTACAAATAGTGAGAATTTTCTGAATTTCATAATAATGTATGAAGCTTCATGGTTTCCTGTTATTGCTTAGAAATAATTTCAAAACTTGGTCATCAGGTTATGTACTACACAAGTGGCAAAACTAGATTCTTTGAGCTTTTATGGATCATATTGAGCCTCAATCATGCCTTTACCCTAGCACGTATAGAAATTTGTTATAGAAACCTCAAGCAAATTTCTGCTTCCAGGTGCAAGCAGAACTCAATCACTCATGTCGATTCTTAACTTCCAGCATGGGTTCTTCCGTGGAATCAAACAACCTGTTTCTCTCCATTTTCCCCAACACTAACCGTATTGAGGGATCATACAACTCTGTAAGTGTTCAGATTGGGTAAGTACCACATCTCTAATCTACATTTTGAGGTCTTCGAGGGAGAAAATCATCATATTTAAAAATTTACATGTTTCAGATTCTAAAAATAAATGAGTTCCAAAATGATGCAAGATTCACTTCAGTAAAATGATGTGGACTGAATCACATCCCTGAATATTAACTATTTTATACTTCCAGATATTGATCTATTGATGATGACATGCTCCATTGATGGAAGCAACCCAATTTCATATTCGAAGCTCAACTGCTTTTTCTATACCAGTGCATTCTAGATTATGGCATTCTCCAGGTGTCAAATCATTTCTAAATTTGTGAATTAGATAGAAGTTGTAACTTTCATGAAAATTATTCTATTAAAAAAAAATATGAATTACTAAAGAATAACTGATAACTTGATCTTTCTATAGGTTAATTTTGGTGGAATTTTTTAGATCAAGTATGGGTTTTGATGCAGTTCATTACCAAGTTGAGCAGGAATGAAGATTGATTGGTTTTGAGGTCTGTATTGGTACCAGAAATATTTGCCTTTCCTCCGCTCACAATCGAATGTCCTGGTTCAGCCATCTGTTTGTTTATATCACTGCATAATAAATGCACCCACTCTTTGGGTGCATAAAAAATGCAAGATATTCAACCAAAATACCAATTTGAGCAGGAATGAAGATTGATTGGTTTTGAGGTCTCTATTGGATACCAAAAATATTTGCCTTTCCTCCGCTCACAATCGAATGTCCTGGTTCAGCCATATGTTTGTTTATATCACTGCATAGTAAATGCACCCACTCTTTGGGTGCATAAAAAATGCAAGATGTTCAACTAAAATACCAAATTGAGCAGGAATGAAGATTGTTTGGTTTTGAGGTCTCTATTGGATACCAGAAATATTTGCCTTTCCTCCGCTCACAATCGAATGTCCTGGTTCAGCCATATGTTTGTTTATATCACTGCATAGTAAATGCACCCACTCTTTGGGTGCATAAAAAATGCAAGATGTTCAACTAAAATACCAAATTGAGCAGGAATGAAGATTGATTGTTTCTAAGGTCTCTATTAGATACCAGAAATATTTCCTTCCATCTGCTCAAAGTTGAAAATGTCCAGGCTCAGCCATCTGTTTTGTTTACATTACTGCATAGCAAATGCACCCAATTTTTGGTTGTATTTAAAATGCAAGATATTGACGTGAAATACACATCTAGGCATGCCAAGATGCACATTTCCAGTGTATTTATATGAAAGATGTGTATAAACAGCATCCAAAATGGAGTTTTGGAGAGTACGCTGCAGTATTTTATTTAGAAATGTCAATCTCCACTAATGCATAAAAAATGTATGAGATTGCATATAAATGCTAAGGAGAACATAGAAGTAATTCATACAGAGAATTTTTTCATTCCTCTGCATGAATCTTTGCAGTCAGAAATACACACTTCTATGTGTAACAAACAGCAGAGAAGTTCATTCACAGGCATCAGTGACCACCAGTGACAGAGGTGAATATCAAACAATAGAGATATAACACCAAATCTCTATTGAACAAACTCATCTCTTCTTATGTCAGGCTGTCGAGTGCTTGAGATAGATGTCTACAGATAGACACCATGAAGTCACGTATCAGTCACCAGACACAGCTCACATGCGGCTACCTAGGTCGGTAAAAGTAGAGCTTCCGGACCCCCTTAAGGTGATCTCGTTGTTGCTGATGTCGTTGTGGATTCGCTGCTGCAAATCGGCGCTTCCCCTGAGAGGTGGAAGTCTCGGTCTTTTAGGCGTCGGGCCTGCGTTGCTGTCCGCTCGTTGCCCCTCTTCCGCTGTGGTGCTGTCCGCTCCGTTTGTGCGTTCCACCAAGATGGCGCGTTCGCTTCCGCGCGTCTTGCTGCGTGCAATCTGCTTCGCTCGTGCTCTCCTCGTTGCCGCCCAAGATGGCCTCATCACTTTTTCCTTGGTCGGTCGGAGCATCACGTTGTTGAGGTGTAACGGCAGCTTCCCCTTCCTCAATCGCATGCACCAGCTTTCTCTTTGCCTCACGTGCTTTGCGCCTTCGTCGCTGTATTTGCATGGTTGTCTTGAACTCGTGGTATACTTCATCCGAGAGGTCGGAATCAATATACTTTTGGAGCGTTTTCTGGAGCAATTTCTTCTCCGATGCTCGGTAATGGTCACTCATGCCGACGATCTTGTATAAAAAGCGGTTCACTTCGTGTAAGTATCTGTCGCTTCGTGGTGTCTTTTCACACGCGACTGGTAATGAATCACTTGCACTCGTAATCTCCACAACCACAAAACTTACACTCGGTCTTCTTGATGTAGTTTTCGAACTGTTACTTCCCCGGTTGCTTGCCGAGTCAGTTTGCTTCGGAGCACGTAAACAAGATGCGTCTGACGCACGGCTGATTATGATGGCACGTGAGCTACTGTCCGCTTCTCCTCCGCAGTCTCTTTCTGCCGGCGGCGTGACGTATATCACGCTTGGAGGGGGGGCCTGTGTCGCTCGAGCGGGCCCTTCGCCCCCTCCTCGTTCTTTCGTCGTGTGGCTCATCTGCTTTCGCGGATGAGGGCGTTTTGCTGTTGGGGCATGCGCGATCGCGCTGCCCGGGGTCGTGCTGCTTCCGGGGTCGAACAATTTCGTGTGGCGGCCACGATCTTGCCCTTGGCTCATGGACTCCCGTTTTCGATTGATGAACGATGGATTAAATGGCACGTCGGCGACGGCCTTGTTGGCTTCGGCTGCGTGAGCCGATTTTTTATCGTTGGTGCCGCGGGAAGATTCCCTGACCTTGGCCCTTCGTCATAGTGCACGCGTATCCTCCGCATGCATTCTGCACTGCCTTATCGTCGCAGGCGTGTTGGGCGCGCCTTTCTTGACGCGTCCCGTTGTTCGTTGCTCTGTAATCCGTGCCCGGGGATCCCGATGGGGCTGGTCACCTCGGCAATTACAGCGTGTCAGCCGAGCACAAAGATCGACATGGCTTGCACATCCCCGGCACTGGTGTACATCCAGCCGGGCGCGAGGACCTGGGTGCTTTCCATAACTTTGGCACTGACGTAGGGTCAGCCGAGCACAAGAAACACGATGACAGATACATCCAGGGCACTGGTGCGCATCCAGCCGAGCTCGAGGACATGTGTATCTGTCGTGTTTTTGGCACTGACGGAGGAGCGCCTGCGGTTGATGCGGGGCCCCTCGCTTTTTACCTTGCGGCACTATCTGCGATCCTGTATTGCTCGGAATAAACACTTCCGAGAGGGTCGCGTACGGAAGTATAGATGATTCGTTTGCACGAACTATTTCTTGGCGTCCGCTGATGTCGGGAAGTCGAGCCATGGCCATTGGATCTCGGAGCCGAGCATCAAGTTCATCCACCTCTATTCCTTCCGTACCGCATGTTTTATTCTACATGCCCTCGCTACTCCGCGTCTCCGCGCGGTCATGAGGTACTCCCTTCGATGCATATTTGCCTTGAGGACGTTGACTCGTCTGGTGTTGCTTAGGCTCGGCGATGCTTGGCCAGCACGGAGTGGGCGCGGGCCGACACGGCATCGCATGCATGTTGGCTCGTGCAGTGAATTGCTGCACCTATAGCCAAACGTCATCATAGTACGCATAAATTTTCCTCTTGATAATTTTGAGCAATAATTCCCGATATAGGTTGGGAGCCGTGCGTATGCCGCAGGAACTCCGAGGCATTGTCGGTGTAGGCCTCAAGTGATGAGCGATGAACACCTCCAGGATTTCTTGTGCAGGTGTCGGGATGTCTTCATGGATGACTGCGTCTCGTCGTTGGTTCAGCATGATTGTAATTAGTGAAGGGCGCCACTAGGTGATTTTTTATCTACACGTCGCCTAGACCATGTCGTCGTCGCGTTGAGACTCTTCTTTTACCGTGGATCCGCATCGATTTCCCTCGATGCCCGTCTAATGTCGTGGCCCCACGTCGGGCGCCAATTGATGATACACCAGAAGTAGCATATCAATCAAGGGGCGTATTCATGTTGGGGTCGGGAATGGTAATTGGGAGTCACACTGCTCACTATGACACACAACACCAAAATTTCATCCCAAGATAACTTTATTGGGATGAACGAACGGCCGCACAATGATACTTAAATACTTGGTTCTGATTCTACTTTGAAGTGTCGCGTTAGATTACATGAAAAGTCAGATGTTCTCGGCGCTGCCCTCTCGCGCGCGCGTCGGGCAGCGTCCTCACTTGTCCGAAATCCAAAGTCCCCCCTGTGAGGCATCGCGCCTCGTGTCTTTATACGCTCTCGGGTGAGCCGTTTTTGCTGATTCGCAAAACTGCAAACTTGAATTACGATCTACCATAATTTGTTTTACGATATAAATGAGTCCTACTTTAGTCGATCTCGCGAGTTCGCATTTTTGCAAATCTGCTCTCGTGTATACCTCATAATCTGCTTATTATGGTCATATTTTCGACTAATACTATTCAATAATACTAACATAATTATCTACTCTTTACAAACACGTGAGAATCGCAGATTGGGGTTCGCAAGTTGGCGAACCTGTGATCATGAATTATGACTAATATATTATTTATGAAAATGCACTTTCTAATACGTTTAAAAATATGGATTTCTTATGACGGACTATTCTGAGATCTATAATGACTCGAGACTAATGTAAGATGCGAGCTGAAAATTATTAAGTGGGCGTGCCTTTTTGAAGAAAAGGCTTTTCTTTTGAAGAACAATGATTATGACGCACACGTCAGGTTGAAAGGATCTTCTTGTGAAGTATCGAGCAAACGATTGTTATTTATTTGACCAACGTATTTGACCAACCAACAAAGAGTCGTCCAAGTACGAGCATCGTCGCGAGACGATCGGCTGACGATCGACACACCCAGAAAATGTATGGTGTATCCAGGGTTCGACTCACATCTTGTAGATGTACAGAATTTTTAACCACTATGTATTGACACGCTGACCTTTTACCCGACCCTGATGAGGCCTGTGTAATTATGACATGCAAAACGTTGGTCAAATAAAAAACAATTGTTTGCTCGATACTGCACAAGAAGATCCTTTCAACCTAAATACATCATCTCGAGCACAAGAAAAAACTCCATCAAATTTCGCCCAGTGAGCCAGCTCCAGTGACGACCTCAGCCCCAATTCCAGTCCCTGCCTCAGCTAAGCCCTATTCACGGCCCCAGCCCCAGTCCCAGCCCCAGCCACAGCTCCAGCCTCAGTCCCAACCTCAGAATTAACCACAACCCCAGCCTCAGTCCAGCCTCAGCCTTAGCCACAGCCTGAGTCTCAGCCTCAGCCTTAGCCAAAGCCCCAGCCCAGCTTCACCCCAAGCCACAGGCTCAGCCTCATCCCTAACCACAGGCCCAGCCTCAGCCCCAGCCATAGCCCCAGCCGCAGTCCAGCCTCATTCCTAGCCACAGGACATGCCTCAACCTCAGCCAGAGCGCCAGTCCCAACCATAGCCCAGTCTCAGTCCCAGTCCCAGACTCAGCCTTGGCGACAGTCCCAGCTTTAGCCACAGCTCCAGCCTTAGCCGAAGATCCAGCCCCAGCCGCACTCTGGCTCCACCCGAGGCCACAGGTTCAGCCTCATCCCTAGCCACAGGCCCAGACTCGTCCCTAGCCAAAGGACACGCCTCAGCCTCAGCCATAGTGCCAGTCCCAGTCCGAGACTCAGCCTTAGCCCAAGACCCAGCCCCAGCCGCACCCCAGATCCACCCCAAGCCACAGGCTCAGCCTCATCCCTAGCCACAGAACACGCCTCAGCCTCAGCCCCAGCCCTAGCTCCAGCCTCGGTCCCAGCCTTAGCCCCAGCCCAAACTCATTCCTAGTCACAGCCGGATCCTCCAGCCTCAGCCTCGGCGTTAGCTCCAACCTCAGCCTCGGCCATGCCCCAGCTTACAAGGACAGGTCATGGTCTGTGGGTCGTGGATTGGGTTGAAACTCTGGGAATCGTCTCATTTCGGCACACCAAAAGATGATATCCGAAACCGCTTACTTGAATGCTGAAACGTTTTGGAGCTACAGCCTATGACATTAGCGTTGCCCATATAGCCCCATATTAAAAGTTGATATACATAGGTATACTAACAATGCTAATGTGATTGACCATAGCTCTGAAACGTTTTAGCATTCAAGTTAGCGGTTTTGGATATCATCTTTTGGTGCCAAAAGGAGACGATTCTCAGAGTTTCAGCCGAATTCACGACCCACAGACCATGACCTCTCCTTGTTAGCCTCAGCCCCAACATTGGCCCCAGCCCCACTGAGTATATCTATTACCCCTCCAAT
The DNA here is from genome assembly GCA_029851415.1 of Eretmocerus hayati. NCBI lineage: Eukaryota > Metazoa > Arthropoda > Insecta > Hymenoptera > Aphelinidae > Eretmocerus > Eretmocerus hayati. Next base: position 189,929,343 of record CM056742.1, on the reverse strand, counting down.
CTTTTCTACACTCTTGACAACGCGAAAGATTGACCGATGATGGGCGATAACCCAATCAGAGGAATCGACGGATTTTGTTGGTGTCTACGGAATGATTCTGAGAAATTTAGAGTGATACTCTGATTAGGAATCTGGTGTAATGTTTGTGTCTTCTGAACCATGAAATATTGAATGTGGAGTGTCGAAGAGTGAAACGAAAGAGATGTGCACCAAACTGTAATACTCCTGCATAGACGAATCCCAAACTAGGATTTCCATTTCGAGTTGCACGTAGTTAGAAGAGGCAACTGGCCGACGCACATATGGTGGCTTTGCGAGTTTCGAATATTCATAGTTTGCACCGAACGCTAGAATCGCTCGACCTCACTCGTCTGCGGCTCCGAGTATTTCGCGCATTCATCCGTGCTCTGCTCTAGCTATCAACAACTATATTGGCAGCTCCAGCATTTCCGCGTTCCACTTGCCCACGAGGTTCGATGAAATTACACAAGGCTATGGGTCGTAAAACGCGGCACATTCATGGTACAAATTCATGTGAAACTAGCATTGCAGCCGAAATTCTCCTCTAGCTGATTTGTGAACGGAATGTGTTTTAGCGTTCACTCTGTGTAAAAGTACCACATTGCACTAGTGGTAGTTCAACTTTCACAATCCCTCAATTCGTTTTGTATTCAAGTATGTCCAGGGTGCCCAGCTTCGTTCAAGCTCACTGCTCTACTGATAACCCGATCCGCCTAACGAGAGAATATTGGTAGTTTTCATCATACTGATCTGCCCAAATTTCATCTTGAGTCTTGATAGATTCCGAAATATCTCAGACTCGACGTACGATAGAACTCTCTAACCATCTCAATTTCCTGTACGACTGACGCCTCCCCCCTCCTCCTGTCTAATACAGGCTTTTGAGTCTTCCTTCTGAGTCTTGATGGCCTTGAAATCCCGAGCCGCGAAGTCTAGTGAGTTGGGAATTAATAGCCTGTCCAGTATTGGGAGTTGGTGCATGAGCTGGATTTGAGATCGCTTTTCCCTTTGAAACGGTCGTAGTTTAGAATTCGAACGAGAATTACGACTGTACAAGAGGACCAAATCGGGGGAACACGTATAAAGGGGTTATGGGTCTCGCCAAACTGCGAATGTATGTCCAGTGCAGCTGCAGCCATATTATACTCGTATAGAGAGTACATGTGCAACAAAGTACACGTGTCGTGTGGATGAGAGTGTACAGCAGTGTTGGTATGGCACGCGATAAAAGTGACCACTCGGCCGGGCTCGTCGAACGAACAGCTGTTATTGGCTGCCGGATATTTCGTTTGCTCGCTCACTCGTGCCGTAGTGCAGATTGAATCTATTCCAGATCGGTCTAGGCAAGCGCTATTGCAGGATACATTGCCTACCGTTGACAAAGTACTCGATCGACGTGGGGGATGATTAAATACCCTTTGGGTTAGTTTGTTTAACGATTTCACAAATTAAATTGTGTAATGAGAACCATGTTCGTGTCTCTATTGTGCATGAAATTTGTATCAGCTGAAGTTGACTGCAGTGAAATGAAATTTCAGATTACACAACCAGATTGAACTCTATCATATAATGGAAAATGAATTATATAATCATAAAATAAATTAGATTTGCTATATCTGAATCATTCTCTACGATCCCAACCAACCACGCCCATTTCTGTTAGATCTTTTGGAGTTTCGTGGAGATAACGATCAAGAACTTTACTGACCCGTATAGGTCTATGTAAGGCATGTGCAATCGGAAGATCTACCATTTCGAGAATACATGTGTTGTTAAGTATTCTCGAAGTCATTCGAAAATTTGGCCATGCAAAAAGCATGATATTCTGTCTTTTGGTAGACAAATGCGCTTAACATAGAGCTCGGCAAAACGGTCTGAAGCGAATGGATGAGGAGTATAAGATATGTGTGAAGAATGTATTCGAGAACCGCAAAGTGTGAATCTTCATTTTTTGATCGTCTGTGTGCAAATGAGTCATTTGCACACTGTTTTTCGATTTTTATTTGCTCACAGAAGATCGAAAAACATAGTATGATACTCGGGAGCAACGGTTTTCGCTTTCTCGTGACTGTTTAGACCCTCGCCTGCGGCTCGGGCCTAAAAGTCACTCGAAGTGCGAAATCCATCGTTTGCGCCCTTGTATCATAATATACTATTGTGACCCTATTGTATCACTTTTTTCGAATGAAAACGCATTCGTTCGCTAAGGTGAGCGTTATTTTGGATTGTATCATGACTTATTTGGATTGAAGGGAGTGATAATTTGCAACTCAGATTCTTGTGCTATAGACTATCATATGAGACTACGTGGAGATGGCTATTCTTGTTGAGAAATTCACTTCTCTCGTGCCACCAACAGCCCTCCGTACTTAATGACCCACGAGCAGTGTCGTGAAATACAATTTCATAATGGATCGATTCCAGAGGGCCTCGCTTCTCACAGTATCCATGCAAAGATGAACATGTGGGTCACAAGATGAATTTTCTCCGAACAAAGTCATTAGATTGTCATTGAGATCGATTGTACTGATGAGCCATGCGACAGTTTTCTACATACAATTGTGGTATCACTCTTGTGTCAAATAACTTGCAAAGTTTTCCAACTGAGAGCCGGGCAAATTCGGATTTCGGTATCTGAGTGAATGCAAAATGGTTGCATGTGGGTCCATGTGAGTGCGAGCATCGGAGGAAGGTAGAAAATTAGGTAAAATAGACTAGCCACTGTTGCGGGCTATTGGGTGAGTTAGGAGTGCATTTACAAACGACGTTTTGCAGTGAAAATTCACTCCGGTACGCTACGAATAAGCATGGCGCTACTAAAACTAGTACGCTCCAAGTTCGTTGCAACGTATGCAAATTGATTTGCGTGACAGCGTAGCGTGATTGCAGGACTAATCCCTTTTTTAGACCAGACCGAGACCTATGCGAATCACCAATAAAATATCCTCGTCTTTGGACGCCCGAACGAGTGTTGATTGAGTTTTTTCAAGAGTGAAATACGTCCAGAACGAACGGTTGATCAGCAAATATTATCGAATTCCCTTCTCTCTTGCACAATCTCGTTTCAGTACAGACAGAATTGATGAGGACTTGGCCGCCTTTACCAAGCACGAAAAATATAGATCCTAAAGTATGGGAAACATTCAGAATTAACCCCACTATATTTTAGGAGCGCTTATTCTGAGGTATTAGTTAGTATCATAAGTAATTTGGTAGATTTTCCGTTCTTGATGGTTAATATACAAGTTGATTATTTGGTCTCATCGATGAGACCAAATAATCAACTTGTATTAGTTAGTACTGATTGTACTTCATAACTTTATTGATATGTAAAATTCTGCACGAGAATTTGCAGTATTGTACGTGCGTGGGTGTGTCACAGTCGTCTGCTACGTGAGTACAATCTATACGTTCCCAATATCGTTCCGTATTAAAGAGCTTCCTCTGCCGCTTAGTGCCTTCGGGCATATTTTTGTTACAGCTCATTGCACGCAACTCATTGCAAATTACCACTGACATCGTTATTTATGTTGTCCAATGGCTGTAATTTGCAAAATCTCCAGTCAACTCGAGCTCAAGCGAATCTCGAGATTATGCCACCATGCGGTTACACAAGTGTTCGGGTGTAGCAACCAAGCCACCAGTGCGGCTGAACTGGTGAAGCAGTATAGCGCGATTGTATTGTCGTCTGCTCCGGCACATCAACATCCAAGTACAAGTATGACAGCAGACGATCCAGGAATCTTCATCATATCCTGCTCAGTTCTACTTATCAGTATATAATCCGACGAATTTGCGCATGCAATATCAGTGAATTTTTCGAATAACTTTCTCGAGAGTGAAATGACCATCCGAATCGATATATTTCTATTGTGGAATTTAACTTCAACTTTGAATCATTAATCGACAGCTGTTTTTTTCCAATTTATTCAGTTGACCAGACCTATCCGATTGTATTTGAAATTTGACGAAGCTTTCCATCTCTGTATTACTATACTATTATTCCGCTCATACTTCGATCTTCTTTCCTTGTGATCAGAGATGGAAATTCTTCTATCCTAGATTGCAACCAATTTCTTATCATCACGGCTGAACATCTGTCTCTTTTATCAATTCAAACAATGCGTGATTTTGAGTGAGTCTTACTTATCTGTCATCATTTGGAATACACTTACAATGGTGAATCTTTTATCCCTGCATTACAACACCCTGTACTTCGCTTGCACTTCGACTTTTATTTCCATAAGCAGGGCTAGAATATTTTCCCAGTTAAACCCAGTACTAGTGAAACAAGCAAATATGTATACTTCTATCTAATTTCAAGACATGCATATCTTCCAGTACTTTTGCTTTTTGTATGACCGATCTTATCCATAATATGTTCTTGTAACGCGAAACTTTCTGTCCCTGACTTACAAAACCCCGTACTTCGCCTGCACTTCGACTTTTTTTCTTCTGTGATCGGGGACAGAAACTCTTCTCGATTATATTTAATTTCAGCAACACAACAAATGTTCGTTCTTTGTATCAAATCAAAGCCGCGCATGATTTTCGAATGTTTTGACTTTTGTCCTACTAAAACGTAGATATCTCTGGAATGCGAAATATTGTACCATGTGTAATATCTTAACAGAATCTCTCAATACCCTAACAGAATGTCACCAGTTACCTTTATGTAGCAGGATTTTAAATGCCAAACTGAATTAATGATTGATAGAGCTGTGCTTAATTCATATACTTGCTATTTTCCTTTGTAATTGCTTATACACTAGACGGGGTTATACCCCAAGGTGAAATAAAGAACAATACATACATACATACAGTATTGTATTGAACAGAAATCAGAGCCTCAACTTCGACAGTGGGTTAGCCAGTTTATTAAGACCCAACATATTACAAATATTATTTCTGAGTTACCAGTGCAAATCAGGAGCCTTTGACTCATCAAGAACATTCACGAGTCAAACGAACGGTAGCGAGAGAGGTAATAATGTTAGTGTATGAATCATAATACAAAACTGTGGATTGGTTTCCATTTATAAAACAAGACTCTTGAATAACGATGTCAGCTAATCTTCGATTCTGTGCAAAAATTAGAGACCGTTGGGTTACCGTCAGATTTCCAGGGTCGACAGTGCGATACGAGTGGAATAGTAAGCATTGCCAATTTTCAACGAATCGCGTCGGAGCCACTAACAGCGACGAGCTCAATTGCTCTCTCGAAAGAGAGAGCTTTGTTTTTGACCCAGCAAATTTTTGATCAATTTTTCCATCTAATCCAAGATTTCCTTCAACAAAATTCCTCTCATCACAAAAATGCTTTAACCATCTTGTTCATCTCGCCAAAATCTAACGATTGTAAGTAACATTTTTCCTCTTAGAATCCTTCAAAACCTTTCAGGTACTCATCTCTCCGTCCCTTTGCCTGTGTATGTACGTGTGTGCGTATATGTGTGTTGTCTTTTTTGCGCCACGCTTTCTCTTCTACACTCCACTTTATTGATATTTCCTTTTCTATGAGTTGTGTAGAATAACTTGAAGATGAGGCCAGTGATTTGGCTGCTCTCATCTCCCAATCGAAATTGATTTAGAGGTTGTTTTAGGTAAAATCGTGTTCGGGAACGGAGGGCTTTCCCTTTGGGGGCTGCTGCATACAAGGATGAGGACGCTGGAGCAAGGGGCTCAGGTGCAGTTAGTGCAGAATGCGTCGTGTAATGCTGACACAAAATACACTTTATTCAAATTCACTTACACCTAATCACACAAGTTCTCTCGCGTTATCAATAATATATTGTGCACTTTGCACTGAGAGTCGCGGTCCACGTGCTCGGGTAACTTGGATCGTCCGATCGAGGTATTGTCTACAACACGGGACACTATAGAGAGGTCCGCCGTGCGCCAGTGCATTGGCATAACTGGTTTTCGGAGCAGCGCGAGCTGCCGCCGGTGAGGAAAGATACACACATATGGGCGCACAGCGGTGTGAGTGAGGTCATGTGACCATTTCTCAACTACAAACTAAACGAGCGCTCCTCGCTCTTCTATATCATTCCTGAACAAATCGTGACAATTGTTTACTTTCATGGTAAAATATCTTTTTACAACTTGATCTCTCGCCAATTTGGCTTACCTATGCTATGTTTTATTTTTGGCTCAGTCTATTGATTGCTCAATACCGAAATTTCATTTAATCTCCATAAACCTCAGTTTTCAACAAAAAACGAAGATTTTCAACAAAAACTCCATTTTGAGCACATTGAAACCAATTGTATCGAAATCCTCCTTCAACCAAGTTACAGACTCTGCTAAAAAAACCTCACTTTAGCAAGCCCAAATCTCGCTAACTAGATTCCTCAAAAAAATAACTCAAAATATACAAAAATATTTTTTTCGATATTCATACTTTTATCATATCTCTCCCACAAACTAATCCATTCAAATTTTGATAAACTAAGTTAATACTTTTCCGGCATTCTGAATCGATTAGATGATACCGAATGTGTCTAAAATTCGTTTTAATACAGTCAAAATTCAATTTATTTTCAAAAAATCCAAAAATTTTACAAAGACTCCATTTTTATCATCTTTATACCAAATCTCGCACAAAAAACCCTAGTGTAAATCATTTGAATTCCTCTAAAAGGGGATCTCGTTAAAATAACTCAAAAGATAATGAACAAATTTCAACTAAAATTCATTTTCTCTTAGATATCTCTCTACAACTAATCTATCCACCTTTCAATGGACTAGAGAGATGCTTTTCCAGAATTTTACATCAATCTGTTGGAACCAAATTTGATTCAACTAGGTTTGAACCCGATTAGAATCCAATTTTCCTTCTGAAAATGAAAATTTCCTTGAAGAATTCCATTTTGATCATCTATGAACCAACTCTATCAAAACTCCACCTGAACCAAACGATTGTTTTTGCATGTTATATATGTGTATAATATGAGGTGAGAATGAAATGGACTGGACCACAGGGAAAATGACACTTTTTTGTAGGAATTCGAATCATGATTTTGGAATTTGATCAGTTTTCCAAATTTATATTTAGTTCCAGTGATCATCTAAGACTATTTCGCTGAGGGAAAGCATTCTGCTAATCTCTCTTAGCAGCGTATTTTTTGCGGCTCGCTTGCACCCGATCTACATGCGTCACTCTCTGGACGAGGCAAACTACGCCCGGCATCCGGCTCCATCAATTTCAAAGCTCAAAATCGGCGTGGCACCACATCGCTGGATCGTCTCGCATGACGAGGGACAAAGGGGATGCGGGACTGAGGAAAAAACTAGGGGTGCCGGAGCCGGATGCTCGTCTCTCATTTTTCCGCGACCAGGAAGGTTTTTCTCGTTTCTTGCCACCGCAGCCGCCCCATAATTTCATCTGCAGCGTCGCCGCACGGGAGGCGTGAGATGGGGAAGGGCCATGGCATTTCCGAAGCGGTTTGCTCGCTGGCCTTAATCATGTCACGCGGTGCGAACGAAAAACGTCGCGATAATAAACGAGTGATTATACCCGGCTCGCCTGTCAGCTGCATATTCTACGATAGTGCAAAAGACGCCTTGGAATGTGACTGATCCCATCGCATCGTAGAAAAGGGGAGAACAGGGGTGAGGAAGCGATGGATGTTGCCATAGTGTGGGGTATCAGTGTGTCGAAGATAGTATGATGTATGTGTGGCTGTGAGAGGAAGCGCAGGAAGACTCACGCGAGTCCAGAGTAGGCTACCTATGGAATCATCGCATAGTTCCGGAGAAAATTACTGTGATGGAGCTGGGGGTCGCACATGACGGACAATCCTCACGTTTCATAGAGAGGTCACGCGTGGATCGAATTGCTAGCATCGAGGCGTGATCAGAGAATCCCGAGGGTGACGGCGAGTACGACCACACGACGATGTCTTATTGGAGTCCCGCGCGGCTCTTGGATGAGCGCTAGATGGACTTTCTGCGTTGGCTATGAAGTCTGAAGTGAGGTTCGGGAATTTTGATCCCCTGATGATGTCCCACAACCATCTTTAAATCGAATATCAGTAAAAACTACACCTTCGGGATAAATGGTCTTGGATTTCCACAAGGTCATAGTCTTGTATTGATCGTGACGATTTACAGAAATACATTTGAGAAGCAGGTACTTACTCCCGGTCTTCGAGCCAATATTGATTCTTTTCAGGTCTCAATTATCGAAATGCATTGCTGCTGGGCTTCTTCATGAAGCAAACATGAATCAGCAAAGATTGTACCGTGAAGTATTTTCAATCGAACCAGCAAAATTCATCTCGGTCGATATTTGGAGAGTGAAAAATAGGCGATCAATTATTCGTGCAATGTGCAGGAAGAAAGCAGCAAAGAAGCGATTCTGGGTGTAAAAAGTTTCTCCGAAGCCGCGAGACACCTCTTTAACAGCTTCCATGCAATTTCACGGAGTATTGGGGAAGCGCCCTGGTGCTACAAAATTGAGAGTAGAGCAAAAGAGAGAGGGAGCAGCAGCAGCTAATGGGTCATAAAAGGTAGCCGGGATGGAGTGCAACAGGGGAGAACAAGAGCTGAGGCAGCCAGAGAGAAAAGTTTGTGTGTGTGTGTGTCGATAAGCGAGCGCGAGCTAGGCTAATCGTTTCTCTCTTTCTCTTTGCAGAAACTCGATGTCGAAGAACTTTTACGTTGGCAAGTGCTTGCACTCGTCTGGTTGACTGCTGTGTTATTGGCCGAGCCTCGAGTGGCCCTCTTGTACACTTCGCCACTTAGCAATATGTTGCTCCACCCACACAATCCCCTGTCTGACCCTCTGTGCTACTACAGTGATGGAAACTCGAAAAAAGGACTAGAGAGCAGATCGAGAGCCTGTCGACGCCCACGTCAACCAAACCGAGTGTCGCTACGACTCTTTCAGAAACTCGGGCCCTACAGCCACCTCACACGAATAGATCCTCTTTGGGGATCTCAAAACCCAGCCAATTTTTTTTTGTTGATGCCACGTCGTCGGTGGTACTGGAGGTAAAGACGAGTCTTCTGGTGGTGACGCAAATGCCTCTGCAGAGTCGAAGAGCAAACAGCAATAACGAGTTGTCACGTCCGTATTCGCAAAAAAGAGATCCTACTCGAACGAGAGATAGATAGACGAGTCGATGGATGGCTGCCATCGGTCGGATGTATTGCTGTGGCGCCAATAGAAAGACGGCTCAAAAGGAGCAGTAAAAGCTCGAGCTGCGAAGTACCAACCCTGATGCAGCGTGCAACACGGCTCCGAGAGAGAGCTTTTTACTTTGCACCTATTGAATGAGCTGACATCGGCGCCACCGAGTGGCTGCCCTATTCAACCATGTACCGCCGATATTCCACCTTTCATTCGTTTCCATTTAAAAGAGAGAACTATATTGCAATAGAATTTTCAAGAGGTTGGTAAAACAAAATTGACCCGATGAATGGAAGATATTCTGAAAGATAATTCAGTACATCTTTTTATAGCATAGTTGAATTGAGAACTTTGGAATCAGAATTCAATTACCAAAATTCTGAAAAATTTCAATTCAGGTGAGTAGCGAGGTCATGGAAAAAGATAAGATTTCGGAAACTCAATGCTGCCTCAGGTGAGCTGTTATGACGAATTTCCGCAGAAGGAAATGCGCAACATTTTGAAAGAAAACTTATTCAGCCTCGATGAACCAAGGAGGCATTCACATCTTTCTCGTGGGAAGGAAACGCTAAGAATCGAATCGTAAGACGCATGCATGTGGTTCGAAATTCCAGTGGATTCAGCATCATTTTCTGATTCTCCAGAAGTATTTATTTTGAAGCACAGATAATGCTCTGAACACTCGCTGGAATTTACTAACCACCTGGGAAGCATACCGAGGACACTAGTAGAGTCTTTCCGGCTGTTTCGTATTGTTTTGTGTGACAAGAGGTTCATTCAACGGCCATTCAAAGCACGATCCAAGTTTTGGCACACCTGTTTCGAAAGCCTCATGGAAAGGTAAGATTTCTTTCATTGAGTATCCACTGCATCGAGTCACTCACATCAGCTTCCAGGAAGCAGATTACACACCATGCCATCGTCAACCAACCAATAATTGAATCTATCACGTTTTTATTCGATTCATCGGATTACAAAGGCCCAGAAAAAGAAAAAACTACCGGTACCCAGCAACCGGACCTATGACCCCCACGTAAAATCGTGCGCTGAATTCGAAAATGACATCAGTTTTCACCGGACACCCCTTAATCCGAGAAAATCAGGTCAAAAAATTTTGAGAGCCAGATATTGGATGTTTGATCTCGGAATCTGATACGGGGAGAATTCTTATGTCCAAATAGGGACTTTCAAAATTTTTGATTTTCGGAAGTACTTCTGATCCAGTACCAGAGTAGCACTCGTGATCGCGAACTCAATGTAGCACTCGTGATCGAGAACTCAATGGGGTACTCGTGATCAAGAACTTAACACGTTCGCTGCGACGGGTCCCACGGGTGGAACCCGTTTTTGTTCGGGCTCTAGTGTGCACCAAACGACGTAGACACATTCTATGGCTTCTGTAGCGGTTTTTACTAACTATATACGATGCCAAAAACATGCGTACAGGCTAGTTTCAGGATCGGACTTGATTTGTTCGAGTTACGCCATAAAAACTGAATTTTTGTGGGAATGGCGATGAATAACCCAAGAATAGCCAGTAAATTGTGAATATATCAAGTCTGTTTGAATATTTCACACTGTATCTTAGCTTATCCGAAAGCTTACGTCAAAAGCTACAAAATGGCTCAAGTACGCGTAATTTGAGCATCATGGAGCCGATTTATCAGAAATTTAGACGCGAAATAACCATGAAGCAAACCGAGTACATGGTTGACATTGCAATTGCACTTCCTCTCTTCTCAATCTATTTTATCTCTCCGCGCATGAGAAACTTTTTGTATCCAGAAAAATTGAAGAGTATTTCGAATAAGCAGCTGTGTCTCGTGGATTCACGAGGATAGAAGATCATACTCGCGTGGATGACAATCGCAATCCGTGGTTCTTACGAGGCAAAGGCTTCCAATTCAGGCCATGCTCGCGAATTACCCGAATGGTACCGAGAAATCAACGAATGCTCCCAAAAAGCTGAAGATTACATCTTAGGATCACTAATTTTGGTATTCGATCGTTCACTTCATCTCCCATTGCACCGGTGGGACCCGCGGAAGCTCTTAGATTTCTTGTATATACATACTAAACTGATCACAAATTAAAAGGTTTGACTATTATAGGCGCAAAATGCGCATAGAATGCCGGTTTCCGCCGTCGCAGCGAACGTGTTAATGTGGTACTCGTGATCGAGAACTCAATGTGATACCGGTGATCCAGAACTCAATGTGGTACTCGTAATCAACAACTCAACGAATGACTAGTTATCTAGAATTCAATATGGTAATGTGGTAGTCGTGATCGAGAACTCAATGTGGCACTCGTGATTGAGGACTCGATGTGGCACTCGTGATACAGAACTCAATGTGGTACTCGTAATCAAGAACTCAACGAATGACTAGTGATCTAGAATTCAACAAGGTAATGTGGTAGTCGTGATCGAGAACTCAATGTGGCACTCGTAATCGAGGACTCGATGGGTACTCGTGATATAGAACTCAATGTGGTACTCGGGATTGAGAACTCGTCCATGTGTTTGTGAGATCATGGTCGAGTTTACAACAAGAGCACCACTCTGAGTTCTTGATCACGAGTACCCCATCCAGTCTGATCACGAGTACCACATTGAGTTTTCGAACACGAGAACCTCATTGATTTCCGTATCACGATTACCTCATTGAGTTCTGCATCACGAGTACCACGTTGAGTTCTAAATCGCGAGTACCACATTCAGTTTCGTATCACGAGTACCACATAGAGTTTTCGAACACGAGTACCTCATTGAGTTCTGTATCACGAGTGCTACTCTGGGGACTGGATCAGAAATACCACAAAGAATGAAAAAATTTTGAAAGTCCATATTTGGACGTAAAATCCCCCCCCCCTCCCAGAACCCGAGGTGAAAAATCCAATATCTGGCTTTTAAAATATTCGTACACCCGGTTGCTGGGTACGGGTACTTTTTTCTCTTTGTGGGCCTGTGTTATAGCTCGAACTGTCGGATCTTGGAATGAACATCACCGAGTAATTTCACTCGATCGTCTAACAAAGGGGGGACCAGGTGTCCGGATCACCAATATTGTGCGAATATTTTCACAGTCATGTTTCACCCAGTATATGATGAACCCAGTGTAACTCCGTCAAATGGGCCTTTTGTTCAGAGCTACAGCCAAGAACATCAACATTGCTAGATGATAGTCTCAGTGCCTGTATCCTTGGACAGGAGATCAATTCGACAGACTCACTCTGGAATCTTTATATTCTAGGTAGTAAAAAACCGCGAAGGAAATTTGGACAAGGATGGATATCCGGATACCTGGTCCTCCTCTTGTAAGTATTGCATCGAATCCGTACCTTCTTAGAATTGAAGCAATCTGTTTCTGGAAATCTTGTGAATCCGAAGTGAGAAATTTTCACAAGATAGCGAGTCTCGGTAAGAGATCACGATATCGCAACATATTTCAGCATTTTCTTTCGAATTCTAGAAGGGGAAAACGTGCCAGGCACTCGTCGCGTAAGACGAGCCCACCACTGCAGGGATATATCCTCGTTGGGGTGGAAGTAGAATTCGCATGCCTACTAAAACTCGAACGAAAATTCACGGATGAATGGATCGCGAGGCACGCCTTACCAGTTGAGTCTACCCATACGTAGACCTACACTACTTGAATCTGTGCACTGGCATCTGAAGTGAAGGTGTGAGGGAACGAGTTTTAGTCGAGCTGTCGATCCAGAGGATGGAGGCGATGGATCGACGGTGCAGCGAGTGGATTTTTCCCCTCAAAGCAGAAACGAATATCTCGAGGAATACGAGCGAGATGCAGCCGACGGGATTCCGATTTGGCGGCGTTCGTCTCACACTGTTGCGAGATGTAATGTCGAGAGCCGTCGAAGCGCACATCACTGTAAAGCAGAGTTGGCCACACCCTCACAAAATTTCGTTAGCCGTGTCTTACAGCACGCCTACAAGTCAGCCCCCGCAAACGGATTTACCTCCGAGACCGAGGTCCAAGAAAAATATTTCAAATTCTAGTCTCGCGAGCCGACAGTTGAAATAGCCTCTGAAACACTGCCAGCGAGATTTTCTTTTCCCGCATTACCCGTTCACTCGTTTCCTCCTTCTTTCGATTTTCTCGTTCTCCCTTGTTTATTTATTTACACCCTCGGGCCGAATGCAATCTTGTTCGCCGCTCTTCACGTCCTTGTAAATCCGTTCGTGGTGTCAGGCTCTTACTGCTGCCACTTTTGACAACCGATCGTTTATTCAGGTCTGTAACTTTACTCGAGGGGCAATCGCTTGTTTTTCGATCATGTTGCTATCATTCAGACTCGATTTCCACGACAGAACGAGCACTTAGCTGCTCTAGTGCTATCGATTGTGCCTGAAACGTTTGTTCTTTTGGTTGTATCTGTCACCCCTTCGCGTTAACAACTCCTTGCTCTTGAATGAATTTTTCATTTGCCAGGTGTACCCTATGACAATGTATATCTCAAATTTGATGTGCCCTCATCTCCAACCCTGTTCTTTTAATTTTGGTCACGAGCATCCTTTCATACAGGCGGACTTGTTGTTGTCTATTTTTGCTGAATGCCTTCAAGAGTACCCTTTTGTGACGATTTGCTCAACAAACTCTCGTATACATTCCTAACCTGAAAAATCACCACCTAAACTGAATTAGGTCGAACAGATCAGCAAATGCACGTAAACGGGAACCAAACATCAGTATTCAAATATAGTCATGGTCATTGAATTTTTATTCATCAAATTACTGGAGTGCATACTGGGAGTTTACGACATAATTAATTTGTTATGGACACTTACGGGTCTCGGAGAGAATTTGAGGGTACCAGTGGCTGTACTGGCACATATAATATGATTACAATGTTCAAACGAAGAATTAATACCACGCGCCTGACAGCCAAAGTATGCTATACTATGACGTGTATCGAGCGTCTGGGCTGGTACTGTGCAAAATGTGCGATGAAAAGGATTTGATGGTCTAGGGAGAGGCTGTTGTATGTTGTATGGGGCTGCCTTCGAGATGGTAAACAATTCACGTTCGAAAACCCATCAAAGCTCGAACGCTCGTATAACTGAGCGACAAAACAACCAAACAAAAGCCTCGCTCGTCGGCTATAGACGTGAGCAAACAGTGTTGGGACGGGCTTGGCTCTCCGTCTCTCTGTGTTGCCCTCTCTTGTCCTCGGGGCCAAACTCGAGTCGCCTAAAATACCATGGGTGGCACTGCGTCAACAGCGCGCCCGTTCGTCGGCTCGCTCAAATATCAATTTTCAAGTCTCGATGCAAGTGTCTCGATTCAATTTCGGATCGACTACTTGTTGGAAGTGCCAAGTTCATCGATGCAAATTTTATGCAGACAAGCACTACAGTGGGAAACTCTAAATTGATTTTTTTCAATGACTTTTTTCGCGGGTCTGAGTGTCGAGCGTATAGAATATTCTGAAAACTAGTGAATCTGTTGATCATCAATACAAATAGTTTAAATTTATTTTTCCGGAAAACTCAGCGTGCTACCTAACAACACGTTCACCAGCAAACTGATGTGGAACCCCAACGGCGCCGGAACCCTTATCATCTCGTTGGGGAGTGCAGTTTTCCAACTCGTACGCGATTCAAGAATTCGGCTAGGAAATATTTTTTGAGTGGAAATTGTCGGGCTCATGTACTAAATGTGACTACAGCCGCTAGACTGTCGAAATTTCAGTGATGAAAATTGTCTTCTACGCATAGAGTTGGTTAATCGCGCGTTTGCTACAACTATGGTCTCGATTCATAACCTTGTCACCCTCGTAAGAGCTATAGACATAGAAGTATAGACTGATGGTCCCATATACTCGCCGTTGTCATCGAGACATAGAGCTTTGCGTGAGAGTGAAAGAAGCGGCATGCTCCAAAGGCGCATTCTTCTAACACGCGATTCCTATATTGCGTCTCTGTCGCTCTTATTGGGGAGTCTTGATGTCAACGGCGAAGATACGGGACCGGCAGTCTATGTACTTCTATGTCTATGGTAAGAGCACGAATCATAATTTCTGTGCATGTAGGGCAATTTTCACCACTGATACTTCAACAGACTGTAGTAGCTGTAGTCACATTCAGTGAAATTAGCTCGAAAATTCTGGCTCAAAAATAATTTTCCGACCTAATTCATGAATCGCGTTCGAAGCAAGGTATTAGTCATAATCAAAACCATAACGAATACCAACGACAATAAATTCGAGCCATAGCCACGTGGATAATCAACATTCCCGAATCACTGACACAAAAGTAGTGAATTTGCTGCAGAGGAGCTCAAGTACATTTTTGTCCTTAAAACATAGTCCATTCCACAACAACCTTCACTGTTAGCTATCCTGGGATATCAAAGTAGTATTTCAGCCTGATTGATACTTTTCATGTAGTAAGATAGGTATCACAAAATCATTCTCAACCGTGGATTAGCCCAATGAACTTTGAGCTGAGCACTCGAAGTGAAGTTTTAGAAAAATGAGTAAAATATTCATGATTATATCAATTTTTCACATCGCAATTCACAATTATAATTGACAATAGTTTAGGTTCTTGGACGCACCCTATCGATCAGCCGACATATAGTCTCCGTCCCAATTAATGTAAGCATGATGATAACCAATTTAACCATCAATGCAATCTTCAAAACTTACTCATAGCTAATTAGAATTCCTTAGCGTTATTATGAGACTGCATTAACATATAAAATATGAAAAGAATTCGGGATCAAGATATTGGAGATGATATCAAACAGTGACTGGGCCGGATTCCACTGCGGGTATGGAATCATTGGAAAATGACATTCATGGAGCTTGATTTTCACAACGAAGTTCAAATGACTCTCCGCAAGCCCTCACTCGTGACCAAATGACTCGTTCCGTGCAAACTTGTACTTATTTGCCATCTGCTCGCACACGTATTGGTACAATTTCTGTATGCATCAGTCCACAAAAATCTGCCAGACAATAGCCAGCCAATACAAAAATTGCAAATTTATACCTGCCAAGTTTGGTCCCAGATGTATACGGCCTCAAAACGCAGCTCACGGGCAAGCTAGCAATTTGACTCTGCCCTCAGTGAGACTAATTTTTGGTATTTTGTTGAGAATTGCATTATCTTTTTCGTTAGTAGTTGCGTCTTCTGGGATCTAGTACAACTCGAATACGTGGCTGGTGTACCCTGAGGCTAGCTCAGAGAGCAGCTAGTGGAGGAAAATCCATTCACGCCACAAAGTAGTGGGAGCTTGCATCATCATCCCAAAACTCAAACGTGATTCTCCGCAACTGACATTTTGAGAAAACAAACTTGGTTGACGCCGGAACGGATTGATTCCAAATCAATGAGAATTCAGGTAAGCTCCCAATGTGCAGTAGAAAAATGGACAATGAAAGGAAAGCCAACTTGATTCTAACCGTGGAATCACTCATGACCTCGATTTCTCCTATGCCACTGGAATGTTATTCCTTTACTACCAAGCAGTATGTACGTGTGTGTGCAAAAAGAGGAGGGAGGGCGTAGATATCATCGGGTATAAGACACACCAAGACGGTGAGGGTAATGCCGGTTTTGCCCGTCTTTCCATATATCTCGCGGAAACGTCCTTTCCGTAAACCGTGTTCTCCTCGAGCTGGAGAATTTCCTCGAGATCTGGCGGTGCTTTGGACTCGAGCTTTCCTTGATTGGATTATTTGCCATCCCCTGGCCCGAGGCTTTGAGATCTGAATACGAGTTTTGGGCGACCTCTTGGGCGCATCCTCTTTCGCCTGGTTGTACGTACAATCACGAGCTCAGATATTGCAAAGCGGCGGCATTCTTGCTTTGCAAGCCCCAGGAATTTCTACAATAATGTAGACCACGAAACCCAGATACATATTACTATTATGCCCTTCGTGAGTTTGCTAAATTCAATATTTCGCATCATTATACAAAGGGCTGTATGGTTGCAGGAAACAACTATATTGACCTCATTCTCAAATTCATTCTTCAATTGTGATGAAAGCTTGAACTCCCCTTCTAATCTTTCTCAAGCTAGTTCACGAGTGATCTGCGTCGAATTTTCTCTCTCGAATTCGTGTTTGCTGGATGAATTCATCTTCAAACGGTGCGAATCGTTCGACAACAACATAAGATCAAGGACTGCAAAACATGAAATTATGATCGAAATGAAAGCAGATGAGAGATTTTTTCATGAGTTCGTTATCATGGGATCACTGATGGATTTTGCGCAAAATGAGGAATATCAATCCCAGGCCGAATAGGCACAACGAACGTATCGTAAAATATTCTACTACACGCGCATTTACCAACCTGGATCACCGGGCACACATGTGCCGTAAAATGAGCACGGGTTTTTTTACTGGCAAAAGAATAAAACGATAACGTCAGCTTCCGGGAGGGAACCGTGAGAATTATTGACGTTTAAGCGTTTAGCTTAGCGGCTCGTAATCTTTGTGTTGCCCAGCCCCAAACGAGCCTCCCATGACTCTCGCGCTGATAAAAAATTCCGCTACCTCTCTTTGATATGTTTCACCCGTTGCTCTTTTCCACCCACAATACAACATTTGTCCATGGTATCGGACAATGCACCTGGCATGGAACATTTTTCACTTTTATATTTCATTTTCCATTCCCCAGCCAACTTTTGCCAAAAGCACATTTTTCTGCACGAAATCAAGTTTGAAAATGGTTGCAGAGTAACAATAGACTCACCTCTCTGGAATCCTCAGCTAATGCATGTGTCTGCTCAAGTCGAATGTGGAATCTGAAAGTAGATAAATATTACTGATCGAATATCGTCCTTTGATTGGGGGCGATGAATTATTATTGATCAAATTGCGTGGGGAACGTCGTGGTGGATGAAACATGCGCACGTATCTTGGCTCTATTCCTACTCCCGAGGACTTTTCGTTGATGAGCAACAATGATGGCTATGATCCGAGTAAAATCATCGAGTGTCACCATCTGTCAGGTAAGATCGTTGAAAGGGAGTCAGTCCTAGAAAGAAGCGAGTTCGGTTTGGTTAGATTTTTCTCCTTTTCGCTTCGCACCCACCTAAAAAGAGCAAGCAAACAAGTTCCCTATCAAAATGCGATGGATTCTATGCCAATCTGCTTCATCGCAAAGATATTGAAGCACCTTTTTGTATTATTTGGCCCTGCCTAAATCCAAACTCTGCGTATCTGCAAGTGAAAGCAAGATTTTCATTGTCTCGCCATACATATAGCGTGGTTTCTTAGTGCGGTGGGACTTATGTTCGACAATTTCCTTTCTTTTCTTTGCTTTCTTGGTTCCTCCCTAGACTCTTCGGGTCTCCTCGTTCATTCCTTGGGGGATAAGATAGCCCAAGCGTCTTAACGGTCGTTTATTATGCGATATAAATTCTGGTTGGGCTCTTCCTCGCTTTGCCTGGCGTACAAGTGCAAGCCTTATCAGTTTACGGTCTGAAACTAACGAATTGTGGAACGAAATAGCTACAAACAGAATTGCGGCATGACTATATGCAACTTTCGTGAATTTGTCACTTGCACAGGGGTAAGTTAGAGTATCGGAAAATTAACGGGTAATATTTCATGGGACAAATTCAGACGCTCGAGGTGAGGGGATCCAAAATTTACTTAAATGAGTAGTCTAAATCACCTTCGTATTTTTCCAGCTCAGAGAAACGAAGATGGTTACAAATACAGCAAATTGATTGAGCTTGGATGATTCCCGGGCTTCCAAAAGTGCATGGTTCTTGTGCAAATGTACAGATTTCCTCGAGGGTTTTCTGAGAAGTTTTGAAGAGTCTTCTCTCGCTTCCCTGAGCATCCAAAATCTATGAAGAGAGGCACTTGTGGAGCCTGTTCAACTTAGAGCCCAGGTCACTTTTTTATTTCACTTGTTCTTATTGATTTGGAGGAGGGAAAGGTTGACCTAATTCCCCTTACAATTTTCACAGAGTAATGATTCGTTGTCCAAAGTTTGCCGAGAACAATGAAAATTTAACTGTACAAAGTCTTGGCAATCACGATGTTGAATATTTAAGGTAGCTCATGAGACTGAAACGAAATTAAGTCTGCAAAGTAATTGTCTAAGGTAATGGGAAAAGTTCTCACCCACTAATCCACATCTACCAAGCTCACGCTTCACCAACTTAACCTACAAGCTCCCCTAGATTTTGAATTATTCAGCTGTATAGTGCATTTGGATTAATTAGTTTTGTGACAAGGTTCCCTCTCTCATGAGAGCAAGCTCTGGGAAATTAGTAGAATCTTTGGGTACTCATGATTCGTAGCACTATGGAGGAGTGATTTGATTGTTGATGCATGGATCACAATGATGCAAACTGGGGTAGTTGAAAATCAGAAAAACATGGACTAGAGATGGAGCGGTAGCGGTAACTTTCATTCAGTCAGACACCGATAGAAGACGAGAAGAAGAGTTTTCGATTTTGATTAAAGTCGTCAAAATGATCGATGGTATCTGCCTTTTGCGAGACTCTCTCATGAACAATATTCTAGTCTTATTATTTGATCCATTATGCTCTCTGGGAGTTACGCTCGAGGTAGAAAGCTCTGAGAGTGCTACTCAAGTTCGAGATCACTTCGAATTTTTGGGATATTTCAGGAGAACTGCGATATTTTCGGTCTAGATATTGTCTCTAAGAAAAGTTCATGAGTTTGAGTTCTATTCATTGCAGAATCACTCAGCTCGGCACTGAAGGAGTAGCCGATTTCAATTCTGACAGGTATTCAAATTCATACTTGCCTATTTCTTAACTGACTAAAATTGCGAATCTTCATGTGTAATGTTCTGTTTCCATTAAAAGTTTTTATTGCGCTCTACCGAGCACTAGTTCGTCATAGTGAACATCTGGGGGATCTATCAAATGCTCGAATTGGCGTATGCGATCAATTTTAATACGCGCAGTTTGCTGGTATTAGTGACATAGATAGATACCGTCAACCGGGGTAACTTTGGAACAAAAATCGCATTTTTTCCCTTAAACCTCGCGAAACTTGTACGTCTCACATCAGAAGTGCATTGTACCTGTGGTCAATCAAAAGCTCACAGTTTCAGCTTTTCATTGCGGTGACTATGAGGTCCGTTTGAACATCTCTGGTTGGAGCAAAGTGCGCTGAAAGTCGTATTCCAAAGTTAGACACGGACTGAGGTAACTTTGGAACAGAGATTGTTATCATTACTTATTAGTCAATTAATCCATAAACTAGGTCACGCAATCGATTTTCATCATCAGTAATCGAAAGCTGAGTGTCTTAGCTTTTCATTGACCCATAGTAACAGTTCATTCGGTTGAATTTTACTTCTATAATAGAGCATCCTTCAACATACCTCACTGCCCGCGTCGCGGTCGCAACTCTCAAACAGGAAAATACCTTCACAGTCGATTTCTGACATAAACTGCCATAACTCGGCTCCCGTGGGTCGAAAGAGACGTTCTTTGGCTCGTTTTTAAGCTCTCATCGACGACTACTCAAGTAGGTGGAATTCAATGATGAGATAGAAATTGGGAGATAATTTAGAGTACATGAGAACAAGTGTTCCAAAGTTACTCCAGTTTCTGAAAAAAATACGCACTTGTCAGTTTTTACTGCACAAAATTGTAACTGGCAAAGGGTACTCCGCCGTAACAATGGACTCGTCCAGATATGTGTACATATAAGTAAAATCTAGCTCAGCTACCTTGGATTCGACCTGATAAAGTCGGAACCAGACCACTTTTTCCGAGAGACTGTTTGTTGGCTTGAAAACGCACTTCTGAAGAAGTCAGCTTATACACGGATTGAAAGCTGATGAAGGCCCTTGCGCCAATGCAGAACATTGGTTATGCTTGTCTTAAGTGGAGGAAACCGGTATTAAGGCCTCAGGATCATTTGCTTAGCCAACTGTGCGTGATAATCACTCTTTCATGGGTTGTTCCAAAGTTACCCCTCGTGTCCCAAAGTTACCCCGGTTGACGGTATCACATATTTCTCATATCTAATAATGTACCTTCAAGGTACCTCTCAATTTGAGTTTCGCAACTTGGAGGATTTCGATGGAAATTCTGAATACATGAAATGGGATGAGATACAAATAATTTCGGACTCTACACTGATGTTGGTGCGTTTCGCCTTGACTCGACAGATCCGGCTCTTCAGAGGATGTGTCAGGCTAGTCTCATTACAACATGTGGGGAAGTTAACACAGCTATGCCTATTGATCAAGAATCTCGCACATGCGTCTCGTAAAATCGTCTATGAGTGCATGTGTGTGTGGACGTGTGTTATGCGGTGGTACATCGCCATTTGTGAGCGACTTATCTTTGATATCATTAATGATGAGCGTGGCTCGTGACCCAGTGGTTCCATGTTTTAATAAGAAAGATCTCTATGGAGTGTCGAAGAGTGTAATTGATGGATTGATGCCCTTTATTCGTCATAAGACAAACAGCTCTTTTGCTTTATTCTTGTATCTCTTTCACACTTTGCCACGTTCTCTTGCAAATTTTTCAACGTTTCTTCGCGTAGTGATTGAAAAGGTTCGTTGAAAATTCTCTGTTAACCCGTACTTATTATTATTCTTATTAGGAACAGAGGCATATATCTCAATCAAACCTCCGTATTCTACTTATGAATTTGCGGTAGGTGATGCAATATCCCTGTGAATGGATATGGAGGGCCAATGGGTATTCCTTTGAGGTCCAGAGAAGGTCTCCATGAGCTATGTGATTGAGAAATAGCGTTGAAAATTACAAGAGGGAACGAAAATTGTATTCAACATGGTCAGAACCAATGGAGAGATGAGATGTTTCCTGTTTATTAATAAGCAGACTGGAGGGAGTGAAAGCACTCTCAAAAACTCATCGTTTGGTAGGCAAACGCGTCAGGAATGCTCGTCACCGAGCTGAAAAAAGTCCAGGATCGACGGAGTCACTTTGTCGCTGGGGAGAGAAGGGATGGGCGACTACAAGTTACTGGAAAACAACGCCCTTTCGCCTCTCTCAGTCGTGCTGCGCTGTATATTCCATGAGGAGACGACGCAACGTCTGCCACGAGCTGGGAACTTTTTCGATTTTTATTACGGCGCAAAGTGCAAGAGGTACGCAGAGCATCAACTGCCTCTTTCTTTGGTGTTTTCCACGCTCAGGTGCAAGCGTTTACGGAAACTCGCATCAAACTGCGCTGAAAGAGTCTCGCTGAATTTCCGCGGGCACTCTCGCTTCGAAGACCGAGTGAACACACAGACGCAACACTCGACCTCACTCCATATACTACATACAGCTCGGAAGAATCCTTTCAAAAATCTCTTACCGTGCGCTCAAAAAAGCTAACGAGAAAATAGATGCTGCAACTTCAATCCCTTCACATCCAACAGTAATGCACAGAGATGCCTGGATGAATTTTTAAATCTTCCATTGCGCAAATTGAAGATTTGCCGGTACAACGAATAAATATATGAGAGATTTTACAAAACTTCAACATTTCTGCGCCAAACAAATCAAATTCTTCTGCATCGCATGCATCTGGAATCCATCCGACCAGCTTATAGTACCTCAAGGGTTAAGGGGAAATGATGTGCCAATTGAGACGTACAGATTTTATTTTTGTAATGCATAGAAATCGCCTTCTGCAGGCCTCGGCCCGAAGTGTGATATGCATATTCACATAATTTTTCATTTCCACAGATTCTTCTTGACTATTATGATGAACATTTTTGGTCCAAACAGAAAAGTATTCCTGTGGTTCACAACAAAACTTTAGATTTTTCGAGTTCTTTAGGCATTCAATCATGAAAACTTGTAGTAATGATTGCAGAAAATATCCTCTATGCAATGTTCTAGGATAACATTCCCCACAAGGTTACGATATTTGGGAGGAACTAATTCCACAGAGAGACAGAAAACTGGCAAAATTTTTTAGGTGCATGCTTCCCTTCCTCTTCGCACGCGGGGAACCTTTGACCATCTACGAAGAAGTTGGCGGATCGATTTCCTGAATTCTAATGAGAAATAATTCTGAGCTAGTAACTCGCACGCCCCCAAACCAAACAGAAAATCATCTGGCTGATTTTTAACTTCTATAATCCATTTTGATGGCAGTCCAATCGGGAATGTCACTCTTCCACTTCCACTAGGCCTTAGATTGAGAGATTCAGGATGACTCTACAACCTCGCGATGCACGCGCTGCGCCGGATTTGGTAATGGAAAATTCACCCGTGAAAACATTTATGGGATACATGATTTGATGGATCGGTGGTGGTCTCCGGGTGATATAATAGGACCAGAAAAACAAGCTCCTTCATGTTCTCTAGTGAACAAATAGGAACGATGGTAGTAGGTCTTTTCGGTCTAAAATCCAGGTTAAGCAATGTTTTCCCGATTCAGTATCTGGATTGGTGACTATCTATATCCAGGTCTGCCATACTTAGATCGGGTAGAACCTCCCTCCCCCCACTCTTTTATTATAGGTATTTTACGGGAGCAATGAGATTGGTACATGGTGGTTTCCGGGTAAAGCTCTTGGGTCAAAAAAACGAGTCATTTCTTTGTTTTCTTGTGAACAAATTAAAAAAACATCATCGGTGGCCGTGCCAGCCTCCCGCTCGAAAATCTGGGTTAAGCAACGTTTTCGCAATTCAGTGTCCGGATTGGTGACCGCTCATCTTGCGTTCGTAATCCCAAACAAGCTTTGCTATCGCAAACTAAGACGGGCGGTCACCAATCCAGATAGTTAATTGCGAAAACGTTGCTTTTCCTGATCCCGTAATATCACCAGGAGACCACCATCTATCCATCAAATTATTCATCCTATATTCATACAATGTTATTCATGGGTGAATGTTTAATCACCAAATCCAGAATATGCAGCGCAGCGCGCACGAGCGCATCCCGCGCAGCGCGAGGTTCTAGAGTCGGCTTCAGAATTCTTCGTGGAAACGGGTACACGACTTTCATGTTTATTCATGCCTCAGTCACCGCACGCCGCTGAATCCAATGCCCTTCAGGAAAATCAAGTTTTGAGAGCAAAATCCAGTTTTGGCAGATTATTTGAGAGCAATGGTATTTTCTTGAGAGCCTTGAGAGCGGACTTGCCCAGGTGCAGCCACATTCTGATAGCTAGACAAATCATATAAAATAACAAATTTGGAATTAACGTTCCCGTTTGAATCCAATTTTGGAACCTTCGTGATAATTCAGATCTTCGGGAATCTTCAACTGTAAAACGAATACAGTATAACCTGTCTAAGTTGGACAGTTTGGTTCCGAAAGAAAGCGTCCAACATAGCAAGGTGTCCAACATACAGAAACATGCCAAAATATCACATTTTCGTACTGTCAAGTCTTTCAATGAATAGATCTGATTATCCATGATATACACACTAATTTATTGAAAAATTGATAGATAACTGAGTCATTTTTAAACATTCAAGATGTCGTATTCCCGAGATTCAAATATCTGCATGAAGAAATTGAGCAAAGCAATTACAAATTATTTCGGCAGTTAACCATTCATCGATTCAAACCATCCAACGAATAAATCAAGATAATATGTATTATGTACATTAATTGATTGACAATAAATGGCTGAGCCATATTCAAGAAATTAAGATATCATATTCAAATATGTATTGGTGTAAAAAAAGTTTCATCAAATATTTCATTCCTTCAACAAAAATTCATCGATTTTTGACTGTCTTGACAGAGCAATTTTCTTGTAGATCCTCTCCTCGACCTTAGTCCTCAACTTCCGTTTCCTTTTATCGCTACAGTAAGCTTCCCATATTTTTATAATCTTTTCTCTGCCTTTTTCAATATTCGCAACTGAAGTCTTACTGATGCCAAACTGCTGAGCCACAGCTCTAAGGCTTGATCCTTGACTACGTAAATCGAGCTCATTCTTCTTTTCATCAATGCGCAATTCCACAGCATTTTTTCGTTTGTTGTTCATCGCGACTAATTATTTCGCACAATTGCAAGTGGAATATTGAAGAAAAGAGCTCTGCGAGCAATCAGCCGATACTGACCTTATTCGAAATTGAGCCAAGGTATATCGATTAACTCACAAGGGGAGTCCGGAGTCTGTGGGTCCTGAAATCTCACCAAAATTTTTTTACAGTTTCGTACCACCAAGAATATGAAGAACCCATAGCAACTACGTCAAATGAGCCCTCTGTCCGAAGCTACAGCCTATGACATCAGCATTGCCCATATAGGCCCATGTTAAAAAGTGATATGTATAGATATACTAGCAATGTTGACGTTTCTGGCTGTAGCTCAGAACAGAAGGCCCATTTGACAGAGTTGCTTTAGATTCTTCATATTCTAGGTGGTACGAAACTGTGAAAAAAATTTGGTGAGATTTCAGGACCCGGAGACTCCGGACTCCCCTTGTCAGTACAAGCGCGGTTGTTTGCATCTTGAACACCATGTATGTGTATACGTCACATTATCTGATGGTCATTAGGCTAAATATCTTCTCGTAAAGTCAGCTGGTAAAGATCTCATATATGTTATATTTCCAAATGTCCAACTTTGAAGGTTTTCATACATTGAAATACTATCTTTGGATTCCCAGAGAGGGGTAAAACTTAGCGAGGTGTCCAACATATAGAGTGTCCAACATACAGAGAAAAATTCCCATTTGAACTAATGTAATTTTTTTCGGTTCCGATGAAAAGGGTAAAACTTAGTGAGGTGTCCAACATAGGGAGTGTCCAACTTAACAGGTTCCACTGTATTAAGAATTTTGTGGAATCTCTCACGGATACATTGCCGCGTAGCAGGAAAGATAATATGAAGCGCAAGCATCGAATTATCGTAATTTCAGCACTTTCTGTAGGCCGAGATATGACTCTTTCTCGTGTATGCATCGGAAATGAGAGTTTAGTGGGAAGCCCCGCCGCAAAAGTGCAGCACGTAAACAGATGAATAGTTATGGCGTCGGCAGGATAAAACGATGTAGCGAGGGTGAAAATGGGGCGATGGAGAGCTCGTGGCTGGGATTGCACTTGCTTCTCTCTAACCGAAAGAGAAAGAGATAAAGAGAGCAGAGGTCGGCACCAAATGGAACCGGCCGAAAAGAGGACGGGGGGGGGGGGGAGTGCTCTCCACTGCAGTTTGGCCAAATGGTGCTCTTAATAATTCAGCGGTGTGCGAGGTGGAGGGTTGAAACGAATTCGCTGCACTGGGGTTTGGAAAATGGACCCGTCGTTGCCCCTGGAATCCCGGTAATTTGCGCGGAATAATTATTCCAAATTAATTAGTGGCATGCCACTCACGACCACTATCATCACCCTCGTTTTTCAACTCCATAGCTTCTGGAGTACCACTGCTCGTGGCCCGAAGGGGTGCAAGAATGCAAACTAGAAAGGGAAATGTCCTCAAACGTAGTTGTACCCTCAGAGCAGTTCCAAACAGTTGAGAGTTGCTCGCATTGTTTTGAGAATTGGAATGTATCCCGAGACGACTGTTCTCCTCGACGCTGAAGAGCCGGAAGGAAGAGGTGAATCGTTCTGGAAGGTGCAGTAGATGGGGGGGGGGGGGGCAGGAATGCAATTGCCGGAAGGTGAGACGGAGTTGAGCGTCCTCAGACTGAAGCGTCTTTGGATAATTTGAGTACGAGTGAAATGAATTTGACGACGGAGGCTCTCATTAATCATCAGCTTTGTCCTCCCCCCTCCCCCATTGGGTATCAGCTGATATGAAAAAATCGTACGAGAATGATATCACGGAGGTTGAAAAATTCTACTGTGAGGAATTGGGTTCAATTTCATATCTCAATACACAAAGAGAGTCCGGAAACGCCACGCGTGGACGGGAATTCAGAGGAATCTGCACGCAGACTCGTCAAAAGTGACATTTTTACATTTTCCCCATGACTTTATTATTACTAGCGTTTTTGCCTTACTCGCTAACGCTCGTTCGGCTTGTAAATGTTTTTGATAAGTCATAGGCACCAGGAATGCTTTTATAGTTCAGTAGTATTATTTGTAAAATAATGATTGCTGATCAATTCAAGGTGTTTAAATAAAGTTTTCAAAATAGTCCGCAAAATTCGTACTGTGTTAAATCAATAGGCGTTCGCAGCAGGGGGGAAGCGATGGGGGCGATCGCCCCTCTAAAACGCGGTCATTATCGCGCGCCGCCCCTTAGTTAGTTCTAATCCCCCCCCCCCTCAAGTTGGATTCTAAGAACACCGCGGGTTGAATTATACTGTCTAATGGTGGAGATATAATTCTCAGTAAGTAATAATAAAAATTGAGGAATTATATAGTTTCTCTGCAATTAACTGAGCTAGTATATCATGGTTTAATCGATTAAGCAGAAAAAATTCTGTTACATGGCATACATCTGAAGGATTAATCAAAGCAAGGTTATATCATATCTACATGCAGTGTGCATAAGTTGACCTTTGGTTCAGTCTAGCTCAATCTAGTAGAGTCTAATACGGTCTTGTAATTTCAATTCAGTTTATTTAAGTCAATCTAGTTCAATTTGGTTTGGTCCAGATAACTCTAGTTTGATTTCATTCAATATGCTTTGGTCTCAATCGAATTAGACCGATCTAGACGGTATGAGACCATATTAATACTAAACTAAATTAGACCGAACGAAAACTAATCATCATGAACTAGACTCAATCAGATAGAACTGGGTCAAATTAGAACGAATTGGCTTGGTCTAAACCCATCTACGCCGAGTTAGACAAAAGTAGACCGAACTAGATCGACCTAGATCGAAGTCGATCGAATTGGACCAAACTAGACCATATTTGGCAGTATTAATCTGAACTAGACCGAATTAGATCAAATTAGACCTAATTCAAAAAAACTATACTTAACGAGACCGAATCACTCCGAAAACAGGCCTTTAAAAGTTTATCATATAGAAAAATCGTGAAAATTTAAGGTTTGAAAGTTGGAATACGAAATAGTGGAAATGGGCTCGAGACGACTCAACAATGAGCTTTAATTATTTAATGGAGACAAATTAAGTATTGTTGAATTCGAATTTAAAAGATTCACAAATTAATTAGCGTGGTTACTGAATAGTACTAACAAGGGGAGTCCGGAGTCTCCGGGTCCTGAAATCTCGCCAAAATTTTTTCACAGTTTCGTACCACCTAGAATATGAAGAATCTAAAGCAACTCTGTCAAATGGGCCTTCTGTTCTAAGCTACTGCCAGAAACGTCAACATTGCTAGTATATCTATATATGTCACTTTTTAACATGGGCCTATATGGGCAATGCTAATGTCATAGGCTGTAGCTCTGAACAGAAGGCCCATTTGACAGAGTTGCTTTAGATTCTTCATATTCTAGGTGGTACGGAACTGATAAAAAAATTTTGGTGAGATTTCAGGACCCGGAGACTCCGGACTCCCCTTGTAAGACTAAATTCGATTTTTTTATAAACATTTTAAAAATGTTTTCAAACAAAGTAATATTAAACATGGTTAGGTAGTCATGAATTTTTCAGATTTGTCTGAGAAATTGAAATTGTTTCAATGCTGAAGAAGTTAAATTAGTTATTGTATTCAGTCAAACTGAATTAGTTCATGATTAAATTACGAGATCAATTCCCTTGAAGCTTAATCAAAGATGGCAATAAATCAAATTTTATGGAATATACCTGACATAATAAAATTATTTGAGAAATTTAAAAAAATTCAAAAACTTCTCAAAAACATATCAAAAGTCTTCAAAATTTCTAAGTAATTTTCAGGATTATCAAAAACATTTTATTATATTATGAACATAAATTGTCTGAACGAAATATTTCTTTAATATTTCATAGTCAATTCGTTTCGTAAATCTTACAATTTTGAAATTACAGTTTAAATTATAATACAATTTCAATTGCTCTTTATAATTGTAACTCAAATATTTCTCATTTCACAAACCATTGCATTGATAACAATACAAGGATGTGTTAAAATTTTGAAAATTTTGGGAAAAACATATCAATTAACACCTAAATACATTAACTTACTGAAATGTACAGGTATTTTATACTCAAACTCGAAGTCAGCATATGTAATTTTACAAATAATGTTGAACAATCAATATAGATTCTCTAATGCGTCAACTATACACAGAATGTTGAATTTCGAAACGAATCCAAGATGCTTTTGAATCGAGTAGACATTCTTCAGTAAAGATCCTACAAATATATATATAGTGAAATATACCTCTAAGTTGCACTTATTTGTAATATGATGAAGTTCTAATTGAATCGTAGAAAATGTTAACTGGTCTTCAATTTCAAAAACTTGATCAAACATAAATTTAGAAAATTTCATTTTCGACCTCAATAATTACGATTAATCAACAATATTTATTCGAAAAAAAACATGAATTGACTTTGGACAGACCAATCTCATAATCATAAGAATTAATTCAAGACATCTCCTATAGTACATGAATTATCAAAGCAATAGTCATTGGACTGTTATCATTTTTCTTCTTGTTTTATATTATCAACTAAATTCGTTAACCTGCAACGATATTACCTTTCGATTCCTGATGGAGCTAGATCTGTGATCATGAATGAATTCGAATTGAAAAACAATTCTTTTTCACCTCTATATGAATTTATCTTAACTTTACTGAATAAAATTGTTTTTCCAATTCCAACAGACGAAATACCCCTTGAAGCGATTTTATTCCAAAACACTATAGTCATCTAAAACAAGACGATTCAATAAATCTTTCAAAATTCAGAATCATTAGGAAGAATATTCATACCTTATTATCAGCTCGATCGACATTTTCTACGTTTCTAAACGAAAGAGAAGTCCCGTCTTTTTTTGAAGTGTGTTCAATTTCTCCAATTGAATGTATTCGAGCTATATAATCTATAAAAATGCATGTGATGAATATCAAGGTATGGTATTCAAGGTTTCTGCGAATTTACTCACCGATAAATACTTCTGCAGGTTTCTTAAGGATTTGGAAATAAGGCACCAAATCATATTGATTTTGTAATTGAGACAGTTGTTGATCTTCAATTCTGAGAACTTCTGAATCTCTATCAATGACCAAATCATAAGATTTCTCTTTGGTATTTGGCGAAGACAATGTTAGGTAAACATTACTGATCTTGTAAACTTCCCCAACCTAATGAGAAAAACTTTAGATTAATTTTTGTACTCCCCACTGGTTTTTAATACAAAGTCTTCTGTTTGGAGACAATTTTGAGAACTTCATTTCACTTCAAGTTCCTCCTTATCAATCATCAAGTTGAAATTTAGGATGCAAATTTACAAACTCTTGATAAGAGAGAAAAAGTTCTTCAACTATAGTATATATTCTGATGTTATATTGTATGATGATGTATCAAGAAACATCAAGTTCTTCTCCGATAATTGAAGAACACTTTCAAAAAACAATTTGACCTTCCAAATAACAATAGAAAAACTCAATGATACAATTACAATATATGTAGAAAACATATCATGGTCTGATTGATAATTTCTAAATACAACTGATACACACCTGAATTTTATGATAAAACAGCTCACAATTATCATTATAAGCCTTTATTTTGATTTTACCGCTGAAATCCATGAACTCGAAATCAAAGATATTACCACTGTTATAGAATTGTGATTGTATGGAACTCTTGAACATCACTTTTCCAGTTATACTATAACTGAAATAATAAAGACATTGAGAATTATAAAACAAGTTTTGATGTGATGTTAAACTCGAATGCATGCAAAAACATTACACAATTTAATTAGGACACTCATATTGATTGGATTATAATATTAAAACATAATGTAATGAAAGAATGATGAATAGAACCCTTAAATCATCAAATATTTGTTGAAGACTCACCTTTTGACTATAGTTGTTAATGAACCACTTGATATAGGTATTTCGGTGATCATAACTTGCTCTGGAAGTGTTTCTTCATGTACTTTCTCAGGATCAATCCCTAGTTGCTCAGTCTGTTCTCCTGAATCAGAGTCTAATTTTGGATGTTTTGTTCCAGGGGCAACTTTAGTATCATCTTGTGCAGATCGTTTACGATTAATCATGTTGAATTAGTATTCGCCTCTTTGATCTTGATTCAATATGAAGAAAAAGATCAATCGATGATTCTTAGATTGAGATTGGGAGGTATCTAAGTATTGGCTTTCATGAAAGACTGACAATTGATTTCACAGGTCCCTTTCAAAAATTGTTGTAACAATGTCAGAACTTATTTTGAGGTTGGGAATGCCCAATAAAATTTCGTATCCAATTTCAACTGGGTTGGAATTGAAATATGAATATTTGTAGAAAATTCATTCAGCGATTTAAAAAAATGAGTATTGTATTTTGTCATAAATGAGTCAAAAACTCATAAGACAAACATATCAAAACCTTGAGCAGAATTCTTTTCCCATGCCTATAAGTATCATACCTGGATGCTTGAAATGTTGCTCCGAACTGCGATTTTCAAACGATTGCGTTGTAGATTTTGTGGGTCTCAGTGAATCACGTGAGTTGACTAATTGGAACGAATGGAAACTTTGGATATTAATTGGAAATGAAGACTTTCATGTACATATCAAGGTAAACGTCGGTCACTCGAGTAAACATTGAGGCTGCCTTTCCATGGCACGAATATTTTGCCAGTATCAGACCACGAGATTTGAAAAACCCTAACCTAACAATGAGTGCGAAAGAGATGGCACTACTTTGGTGTCTCTCTCTTACACATTAAGAGGGTACCCGCGCCATCTGCCATGGAAAGGCAGCCTGAAAGCCTCATTCAAATTTGTTTCATTTCTTTTGTAGATTCATTGTAAATGGTTACTTCCAACGTTTATACAACTCACTTCACATTATTGCAACACATGCTCAAGTAATGCGATTTAACATTATCAAATCTAACTCTTACAGATTTTGAAGTTTGTGTAACAGACCTGAAATTTTCATTTTGAATCTAGAATTTTCAAGACCAATGAAAATGGAATCTAATAAATCTGAAAGAGAATCAGTAAAAAATAATAACCGAGTCATTTCAATGTCTAAAAAGAGTGAATTTTCACTGCTGGAAAATCAAATGAAAGTATTGAGTGAATCCAGAAAAAGTAAGTACTGATAATTTCTCACATCTAATCCAATAGTAAGTTGATATTCTTTTAAGGATTCACAAATCAAGAACGAGAAGTCTCATCTACAAGATACTCGTACTTCAGGCAGATTGCAAAATCTATTACTAACTCTCAGTTCCAAAGGTACGCATTCACTTGATTTTATAATGACATCTAGTAGTACGCTCCTATAATGTTTCTTATACAATTTTAGTTCCTCGAATATAGGAAATTCTAAGGAAACTCTCATCGATCCTGCAAAGAATTATGAGATCAATATGAACGATCATTTCAAATCCCAATAAGAATGGTTATTTTGTGGTCTCAATGTTATACAGAATTCAGAATCATATACCATTTTCAAGAGAGTAATACCATCAATGAATCAGTCAACTAAAGTTATGCTGGTTGAGTAAAAATATATCAATATTTGTATGATTTGTATTCAATAAAATGGATAGTCATTCAATTTTAGTGTATTTCATATAAACTGTCACAACTTTCATTCAACGAATGGAGTTGAATTAATTTATCAAAGTCTTTATACTGAAGCTAAACAGTTCTACAGGTAAATATCTACAGTAATTCCTTCGAATTATTCATCAAGTACATACTTCTTAAAAATTCAAATTCAATTTAAATTTAGAGTACAACAATACCAAGATCAATATACTAAGAATATGAACAGCTATGATTAACAAAAGAGTCATTTTCAATATTTCACACAATTCCTTACAAATATCTCAAGAACTATCAATTTCTTTAGTAGGAAATTCAGTGGAGATTGGCGATATTCAAATAAATTTTATTTAAAGTGCTTCCTCAACTTGATCTGAAAGAAAATAGTGATATGTACTACAGATCTTCTGATTAACTGTTATAATTGTCAATAAAATGATCTAATCATGTTACCTTTCAAATTGTTCATATTATCATCCAATTGTTCCAAAATTTTTCTTTCCGGGTTGTCTTTAACCGATACAGGTAGAGTCTTTCCTTGGTCTTGATCAGTAATAGGTATGAATTCATCATCAGTTTCGATGGTAATAATACTCGGCTGAATGATGTGAGTCTCGTCATCTGAGAATGAACTAAAGGAGTATCCTCTGGATCTGACAGAAACAGTTGTGGACATGTCATCGTCACTGATTTCAATGATTTCTGATTTCCCCATTGCTTGATAATAAGTAGCATAATACTTTGTCATGGAACGTTCAAATTCATCTACACCTTCATAATAAGAACTGTCGTCAGAGTCTGTAGAAGTCAATTTGACTTTCTTGTTAGACGGACTATCACTGATAGTATTAAGTCTTCTTTTAGTCATGTTGACCTGTTTATTCAGTGATAAAAATTGCATTATTTAGAATCATCGAATAATCCCAATGCATTTTGAAGTATGTTCTAAAAACGTTTATATACAACTTCTTGAGAGAGAACTCAATTTGCTCACTAGTTTCAAAACTATCTTGAAAATTGTAAATGAAACAACTAAATTTGATCAGACATCAAATGGAATTGAGAACGAAATGATGTGAATTTGATACTGAATCCTTTATAAATGAACTATAAAATTACATCACATGTCACAATAATTTACAGAAATACTTACGACTTATCGCTGAAGGTTAGGAGGTACAGTAACTACACTAACATTAGATATTGTGAAGATGAGATGAACTTTCTTCTAATAATGAGTTCAACACAAGAAATCGCCAAGACTGAAGTAAAATTCACAGTGTGGGCTAGTCCATATTAGAATGGAAAGTTGAGCACAAAGTAAAGTGCTATTTCAAATTGCTCATGAGACGCCAAACTTTACAAAGTACTGTCCCCACCATTGACAAATTCCACTTCACATTCCGATTGTTACATTCCAGAGCCCACGTGTCTAAACGTACACGCGGTTTGTACGATTTCTACATAGAGGTTGTTTTTCCGTGGCAAATGGCGCGGGTACCCTCTTAATGTGTAAGAGAAAGACACCAAAGTAGTGCCATCTCTTTTGCACTCATTGTTAGATTAGGGGTTTTTAAAACGCGCGGTCTGATTCTGGCGAAATATTTGTACCATGGAAAGGCAGCCAGAGACATTTTCAAAGTGCGTTACAGTCGTACTATCGACAACATACGAAAGTGCAATTTTTTCGAAGGACTCGTAAGATTCTTTCCATCATCTTTCTGATTTCTTTTCATGGATCCCGATGAATACTAAAATAAGTATAACGAGTGAATAGTACATTTTGGAAATAATAAAAAAGATTCAGCATGAATTTGGAACGTGCATAAAAATTTTCTACGTAAGTATAAGTCATTTAGCAAATTTAGAATTTTTGTTCTACTGAATAATTGTATCATATATATAATTTTTTGTATCATTCAAGTAACCCAGTATTATATCTTAGAATATGACCTATTGTCTCGAATAACGCAAAGAGTGAATGTCATAAATGCAAACATGAATTGATACTTTCGCGAGTCCAGGAGATCAAAACTCTTTTACAAGATACCAATCAACCTATTGAATGTAAAAAAGTTTTCAGAGAAATGAAACAGATATAGAAAAAAGAAAAAACAGTGTTAACGTTCTTCATTCACTCGATTCGTCCGTTTTATTTCGTTTCTACACTTTTAAATATACTAAGCTCCATGAATGCAAATCGCTCATACCAGGCTTTATTTCGTAGGTTTTAACATGAGATTTTGAATGTGCTAACTAGGAAAGTTTTTCACATCTCACAAGGGGAGTCCGGAGTCTCCGAGTCCTGAAATCTCACCAAAATTTTTTCACAGTTTCGTACCACTTAGAATATGAAGTATCTCAAGCAACTCTGTCAAACGGGTCTTCTGTGCTGAGCTACAGTCAGAAACGTCAACATTGCTAGTATATCTATATATATCATTTTTTAACATGGGCCTATATGGGCAATGCTAATGTCATAGGCTGTAGCTCTGAACGGGAGGCCCATTTGACAGAGTTGCTTTGGGTTCTTCATATCCTAGGCGATACGAAACTGTAAAAAAATTTTGGTGAGATTTCAGGACCCTAAGACTCCGGACTCCCCTTGTTAGTTATGAAATTATTATATGGTAGGGGGTAATGAGAATCTACTCCTAGTTGCCATCCTAGGGCTATAGCAATGTCCTTCGAAAATCCATTCTTACTGGAGTCCTCACGTGCATTCTTGCACAGACTATAATATCGAGGTATGATCAATCCATGCCTCGCTTGCTCCGGATTAGGTGAGGTAGGCTCCCCTGTAAGATCAGACAAACAATCGAAATTTTTTGTGTTTTACAGCTGAACTTCCATTTCTCCGACGCGTTTTAGTCATACCGAAGCGAATGGAATGAGCGCCGAGACGTAACTTATGGGCCCAAATGAGTCCATTGTGTTCTATCAAAAAAGGTGGTACCCGATTATTTACCCAACAATACCTCCGAAAATTTTGTTGAAGCCCATGAATTATCCTCTGCGTACACGAAAATGGGTAACCTCATTTCCCATGTCTGTAACTTGCAACTAATCTATAATGGCAAAATAAATGAGCAGTTCTTTGTGTAAACGCAATTCAAGAGTAAGAGTTGACTCGTTTTTTTTCTATTAGGGTTGATTCGTGATCGTTGCATGAATAGATAGCTCGGATCGTGACAAGCCCAGAAACATACCAACCACGGAGATAG
This sequence comes from Eretmocerus hayati, assembly GCA_029851415.1. Lineage (NCBI taxonomy): Eukaryota > Metazoa > Arthropoda > Insecta > Hymenoptera > Aphelinidae > Eretmocerus > Eretmocerus hayati. The sequence goes on along the minus strand of CM056742.1, from coordinate 189,893,414 downwards.
AGAATTTCAAACGCTCGTGAGTTTCTCAATGAATGACTTGAGATATCAGAAAGAATAGCCTTTGATGCGACCACATCCATGCTCTTTGGGGTCTGACCACAGCTACACTTATACTACTTGGGATGCATCGTGGATGCAATGTGGTGAGTGTATTTCCAAATGTTGAGGGTGATCGTGATCATGCTAGGAAAACAATTCTTACGATAGAAATTCATTGTTTGAGACAGTCACGTTTGTGCATTCATAATCACCTGATCTAAGACATCGGTGAAGTTGAGGGTCGTTCAGATGATGAGATTCAAGGATTCTTTCGGTTCAGAGATACACTGAGAACCGTGAATACTTCACCGCACGATGCGATAGTACCTGTGACTATCCATATCGTAAAACCAAGCTGGAAGATACTCACACTACCTCATACGATACGTATAGTCTGCTGCACTATCCCAAACTGTCGAGATAGTAATGGTTACTATCTCGCGTCGCCGGGGACTGGAATATATTTGGCCATATGAATATATGATTCCTGATGAGAAATTTTTTCATGCAGAATTTAGGTTGCTGCTATATGGAAGAATCAGAATTGAATTAAAAAAATTTAGCTGCTTGTAGCTTGGTTCCATCCCTGAAATTTCTAGAATCTGAAGATAATTCTTTCCAATACAAGAATTGGCTTGTTGGTTTGCAAGCCAATCCCCAAATTTCAAGGTTATAGTTCCTGCGTAACCATCCAAGTGTCTTCGGATGAATTCAAAATTCTGTTCCTTGAAGATGTTTCTACCTCCTGTTCATCGGTTGAGATTGTTAATTCATAAATTAATATATTCTGTCATGTCTCTGAGCTATGGCAGCAATAGTCTACATGACATTAGTTTGTGGCGGAGGAAATGCATGCCCCACTTTGTTTGTTATTCTTCGACACAAGACCTGAAAACTTTTCTGCATTTGCTGAATGTGACCAGCGCTGAATGTGACAGATCTTGAACTGCTTGATTCTTATGGAACACAGAACCCAGAAGCCTGTGGTTCTTGGTGTAGCACTCGCATATCTTGGTTATAATTATTTTTAAGGAAAAAAATTGTCTGACAATGTAAGGGAAGAAATTGCAATTGAATAATTTCGCCATCTTAATTTGCTCTTTCAAAGTTTCACATGCCCTCATTCAGATATTTTTAAATGTTCACTTTAGTATATTTTTGACAACATCTCCAAGCGTCATCAAGATTTTTATCTTTGATTTGGGTTGAACTTAGTGAAAGAGTTATCATTCAACACAAATCAAATGAGCCAAGTGTGAATGAAAAACAAGAATCTTGATGACACTTGGAGATAATGTCAACAAGATACAACAAAGTGAGCTCCCAAAATCTCTGAACAAAATTTATGTATAACTTGGAATGACAAGATTATCGAATTTGAACTCCTCTCCTTTGTTGTAGATAATGTTTATATGAAACTGATTAATTATTACAAGTAAGATACGCGAATGTAACCCCAAGAACCACACGCATTCGGATTATCTTAATTGAGAACCAAGCAGCTCAAGGTCTGTCATATTGAGTATGAGCAGATCAATCTATGAATATTTCTAGCACTCAAGTCGAAGGAGAGCATATGAAGTGTGGGCTGTATTTCCTTCGTCACAGGTCAATACTGTCTGGACTATCATTCTTATAGCTCAGAAGGATGACAGAATAATTCTATCCATCAAATAAAAATCACAACTGATGCATATTGGTACAAACATCCCCAGGAAAGAGAATCTTGAGTCCATGCGAAGTCACTTGGCTGGTTACGCAGGACCTATAACCTACAAGCTAATTCTATCAAGTCATGATCTTGCTTCCATAGAAGGGACAATGTACTTTTTTGCATCAGATTTCATTCTCCAAAGATGGAATATGCTAGCAAATTCCATTTTCATTTCCAAATTTATCAAATAAAGTGAGATGAGGTGTGAAATCGTTCTCCATGTTATTCAAATGGGACTGATGATATACCACAGCAGACGATCCGTAGTGCCATCCCCACTTCTCATGTACTTGACTGAACTTTCGGATAGTAGCCATTACTATCTCGGTGAGTCGGCGGTACAATCGGATCGTTCGAAGGACTATTTTTCAGCGTCGCATGAACGATATATGGAATCGTTGAGACAACGAACAAAATATAGTCAGGTGTACGATTCATGGCTCTCAGTGTAGGGTCAAGCAAATTCATTTTTCAATGTTTCAATCGCACTGGCGTGAGCGAGCGGTGACTCCAAACTAAGTGAGATTGGACGTATATTGTTTATCGGCGTGTGTATACGGCTGGACTCGCGTGCGCAAATTTGCGTACGCGTGGCGTCGCTGGGATCTGGGAAACGATATATGTGACACGTCTTCGCCGAAAAATCCCTAGGAACCCCGTCGCGTACGTGAAAATTTTTGGAAAGGCACTCTGCAACAGTCTTCGCGCGCGCGAACCGGAAAATTTAGGCGTACGCGAGAGAGGGCTTTCTTCGCGCACGGGAATCCTTTCCCGGTTCGCGCGCGCGAAGACTTTTGCGGAGCGCCTTTTCAAAAATTTTCGCGTACGCGGAAGTCCGGCGTTTCCCGTGTGCGAATACTTGCGAGGCGCCGGAGGTCATCTCATGCTACACTGTCCAACACATCTTACGCTACTCACGCAATTTACGTACGTATGTTTCCTACGTTACCTACAGAAAAAGAATAAACAGACTCAACCCCAGAAATCGTCTGCTCAAAATTTTTCGGTCAGTTTTTGCACAAAAGGAATGAATCCGGTAATAAATTAGGTTAGCCAGATCATTCTACACATAATTTATATCATTACTTTATATCACGAGCTCGGTTCTTACTCAATTCGATGCATAAACTGAGCGAAAGCAATCCACCAAGACTTGAGCAGACGAGTTCTGGGGTTAGGTTTGTTTATTTTCTTTTCTGTAGGTAACGTAGGAAACATACGTACCTCAGTTACGTAAGTAGCGTAAGATGATACGCAAAGGGATCACAATCTTGCGGCCGCGGGACTTTGCGAAGCGCCTTTCGAATACTTTTGCGTACGCGGAAGCTACACGATTTCGCGTGCGCGAAACTAGTATGGGGACCACTCTCGCCTCAAGCAGCCTTTGCGGGCTCTGCTTCTAAAATTTTCGCGTACGCGATAGGATCACAATCATGCGTGCTCGGAGTCTGCGAAGTGCCTCCCGAACATCTTCGCGCACGCGAAGGATTCGCGACATTACCGACCATCAGAATTCAATACAATGGAAGCCAGGGATTACACAATTTTCATTGGTCTGGCGATGCACAGCACACCCATATTTAAATTATTATAGTCGTTGCAGATTGACTATCAGTTTTAGAAATGCGAGATGGCCCATAAAATCGTCCCATACTCGATGGAATATTCATCCTCGATCACACTAGTACAATGGCAATCAGATGGCTGGCATCTCTCTGACCCTACACTTTCCCTTTCAGAATTCTGCTTGGGGCTCGAGATACGTGGAAACTCAGAGCCATGTAAGCCGATATCGCCGATACGATGAACGGCTATATACAGTCACTGATATTGCAAAGCACAGCTGGGTGCCAGGCAACGTCATAATCTTCGTAACCAGGTAAATTCTCGTATCAAGCCCGGGCATTGTGTTCGAGCAGGGCAGTGAACGATCCGGGACTCTGTAGTCATGGTATTTCATACCCAGTATTTGAAGCTTCGTGTCGACCCTTCTCTTCCGGCACGTTTGATGTCCGTTGACGCGTAAAAATGAGAGCGAGCATAATACGTCTTTGTTGAGTGCATAGCCAGTCTGTGCCAGAGTTCGTCGCCCGAGTCTGGAATTTCGCCAGCTGTACCAGTTATAATGCTCCACGTGTATGTGTAGCCTTGTACACGCCAAACGGAATGCGGCCACCAAAAGGCCTCCCACCCAAACTATGTTATAGTATTTCGGGAGCAGAGGGTGGAGAAGCCGTACAGATTGTGGTATGAGGTACGAGTGTATGCGCACGAATGAATGATTTCCCGCATCTCCGCTCCCCGGTTCATACTCATGATTCTGAATTTGCTTGAGAGACCGTGAGCTCACGGATAGCTCATGAATACCACGAAAAATCGAGCTACGAAAGGTCATCCTTCGCTCTTTGAAGAAAGCATCCCTTTGGTGGAGGACCTGCGCGGGGAATCCATAGAAGCCCCGAAGGACTGTCTCGTTGATAGGCTGATGTCGGGCTTCCTTTGAATGGTGCGACTTAGCGAGGGCTCTCCAGCAGATACCTAATTCAGTCCAGCCTCTGGTCGTAGCTAAGCCATGTACTCCGTGCCCATTTTCAAAAGAAACCATCTCTGATCCTCTCTTTTGAATGAGCCTCTGAATGGACAGCTCAGAAAGTTGCCATAGATATTCCTGAATGAATATCATTCCCACCCTACAGTATGAAATTCAGAATCAGAAATAATCCGATATCTCCATCTTCCAAGATGCCCTGTTGTTCTTTCTCGGAATGATGATTTGAGCGAGATATACAGTACCGTGCAAAAATTTGTGAACGGTGGGATCGAATTCTCTCTTGCTCAAACGTCCATTACTCGGGCCCAGATCGACGAAGAGAAATTCCACATGCAGTATTCACAAGAGAAGAAAAAATGCTAACTTTCTATGGTTTTTGATTTTTTCAATCGATTTTGGTGGCATGAGCACCTGGAATTACTTCGAGGATTTCAAGTAAAAAACAATTTATCAGTTTCCATTTGGATGCACATGGAGATGAATCGAATCCTACAAAAAGAACCTTATTGAGCGGAGAATATCCCATGTGCAATGATTTTTGTGATTATTTTTTACGCCATGCAAGCAGGAATGTGAGAGCTCTCAAAGTGGCTAGATCCTCGGAATTTTAATGGAAAGCGGATGAAAATGGCGAGAAATGATGAGAATCTGCAACTTTGGCTACTTTGGGAGCCCTCACATCCTTGCTCGCATGATGTCAGAAATGATCAAAGAATCAACGCACATGGAATTTTCTCCGCTCTTCAAGATGCTTTTTGGAGAACTGCTCTATCCTTACCCGCGTTCACGCGGCAGCTGATACAGTGAAAATAGGTTTTGCTCAAAATTCTTGAAGTCACTTTAGCTGCTTGTGGTACCAGCAAGGGCTGGGTAAAGAAAGTAAAACCATAGAAAATTAGCATTTTTCTCTTGTTTTGAATGCTTGTGACGTATTTTCTTTGAGATGAACTGGATTCGAGTAGTCATTGTTTGAACAAGAGAGAATTTGATCCCACCATGTACAAAATTTTGCATGCCACTGTATCTTGTTGCGTAAGAGGAACCCGTGGCACTTTCATCATGATTGTGGCAGAAAGTTGGGGGGAGGGGGGGGGGCTTTTTGAACTGTTGCAAAGTCCTGATCATCAGAAGAGGATCGGAGAGATCCTCTTTCTTATCACTCTTGAAGTTTGATACTCAATTTTACAAAAATTACAAACTCATCACTCGATGGTTCGGTTCCACCATTTTCCGAAAAATAATGACTCAAAATGTCAAGTTCAGGCTCGACATGAAAAATTAGCAAGCTATAACAATTCAGACCCGCTTCCACGAATTTCATCTTATACATTCTCGAGCATATTAACGATTCATAATTTTTCTCTCGATTTCATGACATTCGAGAGTCGAAATTCGTGCCCTTGAACTCCGTAGTTTCTAGATACACAATAAGTACTCATCAAGCCGTTCAAGTGCAAAAAAATCATTCCTCTCCTGTAAGAAAGATTTATCAACTAAGAACAAACCAGAGACTAAGACAGTTGATGCAATAGAAGATATTTCACACTTCCCAAACTAACTTTTTGAAGGACTGGAGTTATTGAATGGGCCAAAGAGATTCTCTTACACAATGAGCATCACATCCGCCGTTACCACCATTATTACTTTGTCCAATAAATTGTTGTGCTAGTTTTATTTATCGTTTGGCGAATGTACCTGGCGATTATCCGAGAGAGCTTTAAATTTTGGGTAAACTATACCCTCGCTCTGCTGGAGCTTTCCATTGCATAGAATATAAGTACAGGGATGAGACGGAGGGAATGGGGGTGGGGAAGTCTGCGGCAAAGTGCATTGGACATTTTAGTATCCATTACGCGGCGAGAATATTTCTTGACTTGACACTGTGGGAAATTGAATTTACCGTTCACTTTGCGCGATGTGCACGCGTCGCGCGCCTCCGACTAGTACACAGGCTCTGCGAACGCAGGACCATCAGAAGCGAGCGACTCAAGGATGAGAAACGCACCGAGTACGATATATCTTTATCTTCCTGAGCGAAAACTCGCACCCACGCTCGGCTGGATTTGAGATATTTTCGAGCTAACGATAACCAACTACGGCACCGAGACATTTTTGACGCAGCGACGGACTTTGCTGGTGCTACTCAATAAGGAGACGAGGCTTTGTGAAATTTCCAAAGTCGTAGATCCCGCCACGGGGATGGGACAGATTCCATCAAACTTTGCGATGGGTTGGCTCGACTTGACAGCGTAATTAAGCCGCGTGAAATGCGAGTGGCTCTATCCCCATACAGTTGGACAAAAAAATCCGGATGACTAACAGCTGATCCTCCAATTCTGTCGTGGCAAGAAAATTCACTGCTCGGAAGAAGTACTGTTTGAAAAGGCAGGGAGTATCAAGTTTCAGCCTCTCAATCGGAATGCCAAGATTCTGGACCAAAAATTCACTATCGTCGTGCCAATGCAAGAAGCTCAGCCACAAAGAAGAAGGAAACTCTGAACGTTTATCCTCGACGTTGAGGTTTCTACCGTTCAAGAGGGAAGAGAGAAGATTGCGGCATGACCAAGCGAAGCGCAGCTTGAATAAAAGTGGGAAAACGAGAAGAGGGTATGAGACGAATCTTTTGGAGACTCTCTGGTATAGCTCTCGAGCAGAAGATGCAGGAAGCAGGCGGAGGTGAGGATCTCGCTGGTTGTAAGTGGAAGCGTTGGAGAGGCAGGGATATACTGAGGTCAGCCAGCCGTACCTCCGAGAAGTTTGCGGTGGCTGATTCGCCAATGACACTCGCACGTCTGGCTTCGCGATTTTTGCCTTCTCAACGCGTGTAACCACAGTAAATCACTTCCTGAATCCTGTCCTTTGAACGTCTGAGTCTGGCTCTCACCCAGCTCTTCGGCTCTCACCGAGCAATTACCAAAATCAGAGTGTGGTGCCAAAGGAAAATGCGACGGCGAATGCTGCACTGGAAATGTCGTACAGTTTGGAAAAATTTCGAAGTAGGAGGAATAGAGTCAACCACGGATGCGTGACTTGAGGGGTATGGACGAAAAGACCAGTCGAACGTGCCACGAATCCGTGATCTCAGATGGCGCAGAGGCTTGACTCTTTGAGCGCTTTGAAAGCTTCCGATTATGACTGGGCTTTTAACTCTGACACTTCTGTCAAAGTAAGAGCTCGAGTCGAGGATCCAAGATATCTGGGAAATTGTACTGAATACCGAAGAGCTGAGTTTCCGTGTGTGGTTTGAAGTTCCATTGAGTTGCTAAACTCGTAGCAAAAGCAACCTCATAAGAAAATACACCGAAACAAACCTCCTGGGATTTCATCTTCTAACTTTACTGATCACTTCACGCGTACCCGATTCGGTGCATCAACGTGTAACCAGAACATAACCCGTGAAAATCTCTTGTAGTTGCACCATCAATGGATGAATTTCAACTGGATTATGCTGAGAGAATGAGTCACTAGCTCTTCAATCTGACAATGAAGAAAGGTCACGCATTCATTGTTAGAAGATCAGTAGCCATGGAAGACGTAGTCCTCGGATTTCATCATGATCTCTTTCTGATCACTCTGATATTCAGAATCTTCGAGCAACTACTCGGCGATATTTCCAAGCTAAAAGTCCGACACATTTACTTCAAACCGAAATTCTTCATGAAGTTTGTCATCTCATCTTTCCGATTTAACCCATCGATATATTTTGGATGCATCCTCGCAACCATACGAGGCCCTAAAGGTGCAATGATCGAAAACGGAGTAAAATTCATTCTCGATTGATGCCAAAAAAAGTTAAGCAAAATTAGCTGGAGTTGACTCGTAAAGACCAATCAAATATGTTTACATAATTTGAAACCTTCGAGTGATAAATACGATGTCCGAGGACCTTATCGATCGAGTGTCAAAAATGAATCACATATATCTCCGTCAGAAGGCCGAAGAGCTGCCAAAGTGAAAATGGGTGAGAAATCATATAGTAATAGCGGCTTAAAATGATCTTTCTCGCGAGCACTTAACGAAGATGAACTTTCGTATATCAGTGATTCCGTTGAAAGTGTGATTTTCCGTGTTCCGAGTTCCTCCGAGTCTCTGAGGGTATGAATATGCATTATAACAATTTTCTGGGATGCATTCTATTGGTGCGCAACTATGCTGATAGTTTTTGAGATGATTCTAACGTCCCTGCATTTTGTAGTGCTTGATAAAGGCTCGAAATGTCCTTTCCGCCCCGTGTAGGCAACCCTACTCCGACTCTTGCATTCACTGCAATGCATGTTCAGAGTCGAAAACCCCCATGTGTAGCTATGCACTTCAATTTGTAATACTTCAAATAACTTATTCCACTACTTTGTGAATCCAAATTAAGCCCTCAGCTCGCGCACGGCTATCCGACATTTTGAAGACGGATTTACACCAAAACAGCTTGCACAGCACCAATTAGGTCGGCAAAGTCCCCGATCGTCTATTGAGCCTTTCTAAACAATGAGTTTGTAATCTAGATACCCAAATACACCTCATCCTCTCGCGACACTAGCCGAAAACTCGAATCCGCGGCCGATTGCACCACCTAAGCGTGTTCTCAGAGTGGCGTACAAAAGTTTCGGTCACTTCCGTCCCCATGTTTTGCTCCTACCCAACGCGCTATATGGTTTCGTGGAACACATCTTCTTGAAGTATTTGGTTGCATTGGATCAAATCTATGCGAAGAAGAGTCTACGATTAGTTGGTGAGCCGTGGGAATATTTCCAAGGCGAAATGTCAATTCTGATGTCCCCCTCTACGACCCCTTAAACTGCACATATCTTCGTCTGACTTCATTTTTGAGATAAGTAGCTTTAGATACTTCCCTTTTATGCCCAGACAAGTGTAAATCAACTGCTACGAGACACCGGAACTCGTCTGAGGCTGAAATAATTGTTTGACCCAAATCACTCCCTGCGACGATTTTGGCCTCAAAAATCACACTTTCGGCGGAATTACTCATCAAAGGACGTAACTCAAGGCGAACTCGGCCACTTGAGCGACGTGTCAATGGTAAACTCTCGTTGCTCTTTCACCACTTCAAGAAGTCCAATCAATGAAAAAAGGGCAAAACACGCATAATATCAGCGCAGAATGAGAATATGTCATCAAGTTCCTCATCTAATCTTTTTAATTTATCCCAACAAAATCCTTTAGATGCATCCTCGCAATCATACGAAGCTCTCAAGGCGCGTTGATTGAAAGTGGAGCCAAATCCATTCTCGACTGATGCCAAAAAAAGTTCAGTGAAATTAGCCGACTTTAACTCGCAAAGACCGATCAAATTTGATTCCATAAAATTTGCTTCACGTTTAATCTAGGCAATTTGACGGTCAACTGAAGAGATCGTCCATCAAATTGTAATTATTTCCTACACTGCGAGCTTCTACGCTAAAATGAATGAGTTAACGAAAATAAAGAAGACCAACTTCATAAAGCTCACGAAATCCTTCTCTCATATTGTACGATGGAAAAAGACTAAGACCTCTGAAGAGAGACATCAAAGGTATTCAAGGATTGCTCAAAAGAGATTTGCTTTCTTCCACAGACATACAGACCTTTGTAGAGCATTGGCGAACTTGCAAAATCGCCTCGAGACTTGGAGAATACGAGAAAGATGAAAGTAAATGCCACTTGTATTTACTGAACTCATTTATCGAGAAAGCCGCAGAAGAATATCTCTTTGGGCCCGTGTCATTTGCATGCAAGTACTCATTCCACTCATTCTATCATAAAGTCAAACTGTATAACATTTTTCATTGTAGAATCACAGAACTTTTGGATTTAGAGAACACTCTCGTTTGCTACGATCATGCACACTCCTTGAACCAATCAATTTGATACATCAAAGTGATGTAAGTAAAGAGTGGTGGAATTCAAAATCGAGAGACATGACATCTTCTTGCTTCTCGAAGATTGGAGCTGAGGTACCCTTAGCTCCAACGAGAGTTTCAAGTTTCTCGAGTAGTTGATGGAATTTTTCGAAGATGATCCTGATCATTCATTGTATGTTCAACTGAAGAATCGGGTGATGAGGTTTGGTAAAATCCTATGCGTTCTAATTATTCCTTTGTATAGAACCAAGCCACGAATCATAGAGGAAATTTTCAATATTTGCAGTTCCCTCAGAATCATGGGATACGTGCAGAATTGTTGGGTGAAATACTTTACTGTCCATAAATGTCGATCTCAACAGCCTTCAAGAGATTCTCCCTAAGGTCACGAAATATTCTTGGGCGGACGAGATGTCATAAGAAATTTTAAGAGGGTTCTTGGCTCAACTGCAATCTCTGTCACTTACACTCGTCCGACAATCCCTCTCAATGTCCTCTCCATTGCCCGTCTTCGTACGCATCTGATGCAGGAAAACGATTCTTCCTTGTCCGGTCGTCCCTTTCAAAAAGTTCAATAACGTGGCATGTGATGGGTACTATTATCTTGTAGCTCTATTACTGAGAAGAATGTCTACGTAGAAGCTGCATCCACATTTTCAGATTCAATTCTCGGACTTGTCTTTTGTTAAACTTTCCAAGAGGCAATATTGTTTCACTCTCCGTTATGAATTTATACGTTCACTCGTAAGATCGACGGTATTTGTTCCGATGGATTATTCGATCGATGGCGAAATACCAGATATAAGACATTGAAACTGACACAGGTTCTCCGCTGTAAAACTGATAATTGAAGTGAGAAATGATCTCTTCTGTCTTTTGGCATCACAGATTCTGGACTTTGACCGTGTCAGAGGTACACCGACGAGTCCAGTGCAAACAAATTTTTTATCTCATTAACCTCAAGAACCCACACCATCTCAAGATGCATGAATACTCTCTTTGTCAGTTCATTCATCTCTTCGGAGGCTCGAATGAGGCGTAATGCACGTGGAATTTCGTAAAATACCCAAGAACATTGCTTTTTGGACCATCAATGTGTTAGAGCGTCGCGCTGAGGTTTAATTCAATTGTGGGGATTTATTCTGGGCATATCTTGAGGGTGTAGTTTTCGTCAAGGGAATCTAATTCACATCGACAGAAAACACCAAATCAAGCCTGATGAAAATTTCATGACACGTAGAATAGGGCTTGTAAGGGTCTAATCGTTTTTGACAATTTGAAAATTCGGCTGCATGATGTTTTTGAAATACTGTGGAAGCTCATAGATAGTGAGTAGACCTCACTCATCATACAAAATACTTGAACAGGATCTAGAATGAGATATAGAACGCTGAGGGTACCGAAATATTAAGACGTTCACTGCGGAGGCTGAAATCGATGATCTCCCCCCAGGCACGGCGAGGTCCACCGGTAGGCCCCGCCCAATATTATTCCCCATAAGGAGAAAATGCTGAGTACTGGGGGGAAAGACACGCGGAGCACACGAGTGGGCCCGCAGCAGCGAACGTGTTAATTATCGGGTTATGAAGGGTATGAACAGCTGGATAATTATGATGCGCTCTCGTAATCCCATGCTTATATGGAGAATAGAACTGAGCTTTTACCAGCACAACCTCAGTTGTACAATGCAGAGTATCCATGACCGAACCTATGCTCAGGGAAGAAATGAATGCTCAATATACACCATGAGACCTTCAATCACTATCTAATTCTTTACTGGAATCTTGGCGAACTCAACCGTTTATCTCATCGGCTATACCTTGTGTGTATAAAAAACTGTACCCAGTAATCTGAGTTTACACATTCTTGCAGTTCAAAATTACGATTGAAGCTCTGTCGGCAGCTGAAAGCTCTTCGCGAGCAATCCATCAAATTTCCTGCCCTGTCAGCTCAGCCAGAATTCTTTGAGAACCTCCACTCATAGTTCTATCCATTTGCCTCCCTATCGCCCTCTCCGCCTTGCTCTCATTCGCTCATCTCACCTCAATCTCTTTGACACGACTCTGTTCGTGGGATCACTCAGAGCTACAAGGAAATTTTCCGACTGGAAACTCTCGCGATGTTTCTCGAATCTGGTTGCGGTTGAAACTTGCTCGAAAGGGCGAACAACCTTGGAACTATTCCAATACGAACGAATAACCCTGCTTTGGCACAGATTTTCCGTGGATTTGGAGTCGTGTTGCGATTCTATGCGATGTTTGATCAGATTAACTGACAACAAGTTCAATCATTCGCATCGGAGTTACTAACCTGGTTTGGACTTTTATGAATAGTTGTACGTTTGTATGGAAAATTAAACAAGACAGATCCTGTCTTACTAATTGATCCTCACTAATTCAGGTGATTGAGTTTGTACGCATTCCAATTCTATATCCCAACAAAATTCTGATTGATGAGATTGGATAGAATAATATCCTGCAGAGATGTGCGATACAAATGTCGAGACACGCTGATCCCCCATAGTAGGGTAATCCATCACCAAGCTGGGCTCATATTTTAATGCCACCCAACCGATGATCGCCAAATCGTGGGGAGTCAGGAAGGGGGAGGGGGGAGCACCTCGTTGATGCTCAAATCCACGATAAACGGAGAGATGCACGAGAGAACGACGTTTGCTATGCCTTGGGGCGAAAATCTACGCGTCAAAAGCAAGGCTCGCTGACGTTGCTTCGCGTGTCGGCAAAAGCGCCGACGGGATTAGATGCTCGTGGGCGCATTGATGCCACCGGGTCGGTTGATGCGTCGGAAGGAGGACTAGTTTGAAGTGTGATGAAGGGGGCACAGATAACGTTGCAAAGTGCGGTGCACTCCTCAAAGGGAGCTCTGTCTTATCTGGGTCGGGGCTCGTTGCGGTGCCACGATGCGCAGCGCTTCCCAATCTCAAAGGACAAAAGCCTCGATTGCAGAGACTTGCTCCCGCAGCTGCGCGACTTCTGATCTGCAGCGGTGGCTGACAGCCGATAATTAATGCGAGAGGTAATTATTGGGCCGCGTGTTATCTTTGTGCCATGGTCGGGAAATCAAAGAGTTTGGGTGACATAGCATCGGTAGAAGATGATTCGAAAAAGCTAGTCTAAGCTGCTGATGCGAGTCAACTTTGCTGCTCATTGTGCCTCGGTTAGATTCTGGAAGCCTCGGCTTGTTGAGCCAGTTCGACACGAGGAAGAATTTGATCTGGCTACGATAGCTCCGAATCAGATTGAAATATCGAGCTTGCTCTCTTCTGTGATGACAAGAAGTAGCTGCAATGTCTATCTGAATCGCAGCAGCAGATATATCTGTATTCTTGCGAGATTCAGGTGTTTTGAGGTTATATCAAGAAAGTGTCCTTGGTTCGTAGTCGACGAAATTCTTGGACTCTAACGTAATTTTACTTTTTGGTTATTTTTATATGATTGTTATTCTTCTATAATCCAAGAGGATCTTGCATAGGTACGAGATCTTGTATACTCAATTGATTGAGCTAAATATACCGATACCGTATAGTGACGCGGGTTTCCATGAGAGGCGATGGGAAATTCAATTGTAGTTAACGACCTTCTACGTATCAATTTCACAATTAGAATCTGCACTGTTTCTGCCGCAAACTGCAAACCGAGAGTGTCCTTTCAAAATGCAACAAAGTTCACAATGGGAATGACGATCTGTCAGCTGACATTCGTGATGCACAACTTGTCATCATTCCTGCTCTCTGATCTCATGGTCACGAACCAAACCAATATTTTAAGTAGTATGATTCGGGACTCGAACCCAAGCATCCCACGTCAGAATCTAAAACCATATCCGCTCTCCACGGTGCATCGTGGTTGGAGTGGGAAATTAATGCGAGTTTTTGGTATTTGGAATTGGGCACAAAATATCTGCTAAATACCAAAAATGCCCTGTTTTGAGGTGCGGCGCTCTTTACAACATCGTCGGATTCCAGAAACCGAGAACGAACTCACATTTTCTACTTTAACAGAGCTCCCGTTAACGAGTAGGGGATTCCATCCGGATTTCCGATTTGCGAAATGCTTGCATTCTCGAGAACTTAAATTCCAAAAAGCTGAGCCATTGCTCGCTCGATTCGTAAGTGCGGATGAAAGGCGGAATTATGCGTTTTAGAATGCAGAAACCCGTGCACGTGAAAGAAGCACGAGGATTTTCATCCAAAGCCCTGCGGGATTGAGCAAGAATCAAAGTGAAATGTCCAGACAGGAGGAATGAATCGAGTGTTACGCTCCAGACTGGACCAACTCAAAGAGCATCAGTTTGATATCCATGCGGCGCCTCACGCACGTGTTAGATTTATTCCACTTATGCCACACGCTGATGATGTGCTTCCGCACATTTGCCTTACCATAGGTATTAAAAGGCGCGGCAGCGCCTTGCTGGCGAGTATGGAAGAGAAGCACATGAAAGAAAGAGAGAGAGAGAGAGAGCGCGCGCAAGGCCGCCGTGCCTTAGGGTGTGTCCAGAAATGAAGCGCTCGCGCCGCGCTCTGAGCAGGCACAAAAATTCTCCACGTTATTGACTATATATCCGAAGTATAGAACCGGAGTTTAGCCACCTCGATCACTAAGTATAACTCCGGAAAGAGGATTCAACGTGAGTGTCTATGAATTAAGGGGGTTCGGAAGCTCTACCTTTACCGACCTTGACTTTCGCCAGAAAAATTTTATTCCTCGTGAATTACGCAATATCTTGAGAAACCACGATTGTCATCGTATTTCTGTGGATCATACCTACGCCCTGGAACAATTTTCAGGGTGATTCATCTTGATTTGAAGGAGAATTCTACATCCGCAGTTTCCAAAATAGTGACTGCCGTTCTCCGGATGTTGAATTCTCCTTCAAATCGAGACGGATCGTCCTGAAAATTGTTTCAGGAGGTAGATCTGATCCACAGAATTACGATGACAGTGCCTTTTTTCTCTAATTCGGCCTATAAAAATTATAAAAAATCAAAAAGCAAAATAACTACCAATAGCGTATGATTCCTCCAAATGTCAACAAACGCGTGTGAGCTGGTCCGGAGTCGATACGGGTCCGCCCGTCCGCCTTGGATCCGCCGCGTCAGCTGACACCGTGTGGATGTTTTAGGGCTTCCCGGTGCTCTCGCGGGTGATGAGATGGTTTCCATCGAGTGTGTGCTAATACTCCAGTGTCGGTTATTATATTTAGTGCAAGTACGAGACTAGGCCAACCCTGGCTACATCGCGGCGTCGGCGTTTTCCATCTCCTATCCAGCAACGCCCGGTCGGCGTCGACTGCTCGCATGGACGCCGTGACGTTTTTTTTGACGTGAGTATCTTTTTAAATCACACATCTTCCCAGTAAATAGTGCACGTCGGTGGTGCTCAAATTCATCATGAATCTATTGTGCCCAAAATCGACTAGCTATGTCGTGTACTTTTCTCATCCGGAAGGTTATAAGTCAGCTGTTTTTGCAATGCCTTTCAATGGGGCTAGATGTCAACTCATCTGATTTTGAAGATTTTTCTCATAGATAAGGCCTAACCTAGAATTTTTTATATTTAAAAGATTGTAAAAATTGTGATTTTACTAGTATGAAAGGTTTCAGTTGTCAATAGAGGCATTTTCTTGATTTTGTGTCATTCCCAGGACCTCGTCATTTGAAGCAAAGCTCTACGTTATGGCTCGAAACTCACCCAGAGCTTCTGGGGAACCATCTGCACTGTATAGCATATTACTGGAGGCTCTTAGCAATATTTTGAGCAGTCTTTTGCTGTCCTAGGAAGATTTGAAGGTCCATACGGCATGGTTGTTTGATTGGGCAGTTGACGACATTCTGTATGTAGACTCAGTATGGTGAGTTAGCCCATCAATTTATACTCTAAACTACCTACAAATAGTGAGAATTTTCTGAATTTCATAATAATGTATGAAGCTTCATGGTTTTCTGTTATTGCTTAGAAATAATTTCAAAACTTGGTCATCAGGTTATGTACTACACAAGTGGCAAAACTAGATTCTTTGAGCTTTTATGGATCATATTGAGCCTCAATCATACCTTTACCCTAGCACGTACAGAAATTTGTTATAGAAACCTCAAGCAAATTTCTGCTTCCAGGTGCAAGCAGAACTCAATCACTCATGTCGATTCTTAGCTTCCAGCATGGGTTCTTCCGTGGAATGAAACAACCTGTTTCTCTCCATTTTCCCTAACACTAACCGTATTGAGGGATCATACAACTCTGTAAGTGTTCAGATTGGGTAAGTACCACATCTCTTATCTACATTTTGAGGTCTTCGAGGGAGAAAATCATCATATTTAAGAATTTACATGTTTCAGATTCTAAAAATAATCGAGTTCCAAAATGATGCAAGATTCACTTCAGTAAAATGATGTGGACTGAATCACATTCCTGAATATTAACTATTTTATACTTTCAGATATTGATCTATTGATGATGACATGCTCCATCGATGGAAGCAACCCAATTTCATATTCGAAGCTCAACTGCTTTTTCTATACCAGCGCATTCTAGATTATGGCATTCTCTAGGTGTCAAATCATTTCTAAATTTGTGAATTAGATAGAAGTTGTAACTTTCATGAAAATTATTCTATTAGGAGAAAATATGAATTACTAAAGAATAACTGATAACTTGATCTTTCTATAGGTTAATTTTGGTGGAATTTTTTAGATCAAGTATGGGTTTTGATGCAGTTCATTACCAAGTTGAGCAGGAATGAAGATTGATTGGTTTTGAGGTCTTTATTGGATACCAGAAATATTTGCCTTTCCTCCGCTCACAATCGAATGTCCTGGTTCAGCCATCTGTTTGTTTATATCACTGCATAATAAATGCACCCACTCTTTGGGTGCATAAAAAATGCAAGATGTTCAACTAAAATATCAAATTGAGCAGGAATGAAGATTGATTGTTTCTAAGGTCTCTATTAGATACCAGAAATATTTCCTTCCATCCGCTCAAAGTTGAAAATGTCCAGGCTCAGCCATCTGTTTTGTTTACATTACTGCATAGCAAATACACCCAATTTTTGGTTGTATTTAAAATGCAAGATATTGACGTGAAATACACATCTAGGCATGCCAAGATGCACATTTGCAGTGTATTTATATGAAAGATGTGTAGAAACAGCATCCAAAATGGAGTTTTGGAGAGTACGCTGCAGTATTTATTTAGAAATGTCAATCTCCACTAATGCATAAAAAATGTATGTGATTGCATATAAATGCTAAGGAGAACATAGAAGTAATTCATACAGAGAATTTTTTCATTCCTCTGCATGAATCTTTGCAGTCAGGAATACACACTTCTATGTGTAACAAACAGCAGAGAAGTTCATTCACAGACATCAGTGACCACCAGTGACAGGAGTGAATATCAAACAATAGAGATATAACACCAAATCTCTATTGAACAAACTCATCTCTTCTTATGTCAGGCTGTCGAGTGCTTGAGATAGATGTCTACAGATAGACACCATGAAGTCACGTATCAGTCACCAGACACAGCTCACATGCGGCTACCTAGGTCGGTAAAAGTAGAGCTTCCGAACCCCCTTAACACAAACTATTTCTAGCGCGCGCCAGCGCCGGTGCCGGGAGCGGCGCCACGCGCCGGGGCGCGGCGCGGGCGCTCCATTTCTGGACACACCCTTATATACGCTGAGTTGGGCCGTTTTAACCTCACTCTATTTTTTCGAACTTACTTATTTCATGCTTTTTTGGGTTCCGGGGGGTCTCAATCCCTCTGAACCCGTTATTTCCGTCCTCAACGAGGATATTGGCAAGTCATTTCGCCTCTGACAGCGTTTCGTGCCTAAATATAGTGCTCACTAATTTCGACCCTTCCCAATTTTTTCGCGTCAAGATTTCAGCCGCGTTACGACACTCGAAGTCGAACACAATCGATTGTTAGGGTCGACCACGCGGGGCGACCAGTAACTCTAGTTGAGTCAAAATTGCCGAAAAAATTAAATTGTAATACTATCAATCCTTATCCATGCGTTTCACGTTAAGATTCTGCAAAATAATTACTCGACATACTTTTCTTGATCTCACGACTCTCAAGAGTTAAAATCAACATTCTGCAATCTCTCTCCATTCGTTTGACGTTTAGATTTTGGTAAAAAGTCACTCGACATGTTTCCCCTGATCTCATTACCCTCAAGAATTGAAATCCATACTTTGACTAGGACGTATTCTCCGCGCGCAGAATCACGCGCGGGACATCATGTTTTTTTGTTGATCTAGGAAATGAAAATCAAATCGGTATCGAGATGATGGGTGTCTTGTTTGGTGAACTATAATTCTAATTTTGACGGCAACTACCAGCTACCGCAATACGACACATACTTTTATAGTCACAATGGGTAAAACACCGTCCTATTGATCAGCATAAAAACAATTAGAACCCAAAAAAAACTGTCCTCAGATATTGATCGTTGTGACGAATGCACCCAAAAACCAGTGTGACAATTACCGATACATGAGGTCTCCAGTAGAGTTTTGAATTTGCGCGCCCAAAATAGAGTTGCAGTGGGCGTGGTCTACACGAGCGCGCACGCTGATCCACTTTTCTATGCGCCGATTAACCCTTTCGGCAGGGGCCATCCATCTATTACGTCCACGATTTTTAGCCTACACTAGGACCTTTCATGACGTCCTAACTCAACGGAAATGGTCTTCTTTTGCCTTTTACAGAGTTTTAATTATGTATCACAGTGACCTTGATTGTGAACTCTCCGATTTATCATTTTTCTTACAATACCTAAATGATTTCGTGAACGACCCCAGAGAACGTCCTTGACGACCGATGCGAAGACGGCCGCAAACACGATTCGACACAACAGCTGTTTGCGTTCGACTTCGATTCGATACACGAAGACGATGGAGATTAAGATATGGGCATATGGGATCTCAGATAAAGTTATGGGGGGGGGAGGGAAGGATGGCCATACTCGCCAAGTTAGACTTTTGGAAAAAGTTAAGTGGGGGGGGGGGGGTCAGAATTTCACTGAGGTATCATGTTACACTCACTACCCACCTATGCCATTTCAATAATAACCACAGTATAGGTTTTCGTTCCGAATTATTCGTATCGAAATTGAACTCTTAGGCTTCGTTCATCGTGGGTCTTTGGCATATCTCAACAAATGAAGTATAGATTCGAGGCAGATCCGCTCGTATCCGATGGACTTCAGCTCTCACCCCGGCTACCTTTCCTCTGCAGCGGATTAAAGCTCGAGCCCTGCGCCTGAAGTATTGACTCGGGACAACAAGCCCGGCAACCATCGCTTTCCGATGTACATTTATTCGATTACTCGCTGGAAGTCGGTAATCGAATTTTACCACTCTGTGAATGTATGCTCGCGAACCAGCCATATTGGACACTTTACTCTACATCAGAAACCGAAGAACTTTCCACCAACAACGAGCCTATCCAGTAGCAACTATTCCCTTCCAATCATTGCCTTTTCCATCCCAGAGCCAATGGGGTCGATGCAGTTTTTATTCGCTTTTATTGAACTCGGGCGCGCGGAGACAAGATTTCTTGTCGGGGAACTTCGTGTGAGCGTGTCATTGACACACTTTGGTATTGTTGTGTTGGTGTCAAGGCTCTGAATGCTCTGATGCGCGATTTTACATTGTGTAAACGCGAACGCGGCTTTGTGCGCAGATCGAGGGGAGAGCATGTAGAGAACAGTATAGTAGAGAAAGAATCTATGAGGTGTCACAACTCACAATAATAATCACACTAATAAATGATCATCAGTGATTACGGTAAAAAGCAATGCTCTCGCCCGCCGGCCTGGCCGAGCTGCCCGCTTATTGTTGCTGCACGCCGCGAAAATTACATACCCATAACCTCTACGATTGTTCACCGCGTGATATGATGCTGTTGTAGGTTGCAGCTCAGTGCAGATATTTTGTGTAATGAAGTGATTTCATTAATGTGTTCCAGTTCTGGATCTATCCTGCGATGACTCTCATCTTCATCAATTTGTAGATGAATTTGTGAACAGTGTCAAAGCAATTGAGAAGAGTATGAGAAACAAATGTTCAGACCAGTAGAATTACTGACAGGTGATTGATGGTTCTATATTTTGTCATATAGCTGTGAGGAGCTAAATTTTCTAGTACGCAATCAAGTTTTGCATACGGTGGAGAAATCAAGTCACAGTTTTGATCAAGCAGTAACAGAGTGATGAATTGTATTTCATGGGACACTGTGTGTCAATTGATTAGTAACTGCCATCAATCTCTCTCCTAAATGTTAATTAGGTATGCCATTGCTCAGAACTCCAGATTAGTGACGGAATAGACCACTTTTGTTGTGAACATCAGTTGCAATAGTTCCATGCGTACCAAGTGCTTGTTCGTTTAC
This sequence comes from Eretmocerus hayati, assembly GCA_029851415.1. NCBI lineage: Eukaryota > Metazoa > Arthropoda > Insecta > Hymenoptera > Aphelinidae > Eretmocerus > Eretmocerus hayati. The sequence goes on along the minus strand of CM056742.1, from coordinate 189,872,834 downwards.
ACTCCTAAGGATGCTTTCTAGCACTGACACATCCATAACAAAAATTTAGCAGTCATTTTCAACTAAATTCCACCACTCCAATGGTTTCTGTGTAGATGTTTACAATTCTGCAACACTAATAACAAAGTATTAGTGTGGTATCACCATAGAGGGCTCAAGGATCATTCAGTTTCTTACAAGCATGAAGCATCGCTCGACTGATTGGAATTAACAGATATCCCTATCCATGATTGATCTCCGACTTGTGAACTGTTGTGGAATACTCATTGATAGAGATGTACTCATGTTGTCAATAAGCTATACAGCCTCCTGAATTTGATTTGCCAATAACTTGGCATTCATTACAAAGTTACCGGTTTTCTATACATGACAAGAGGCACAATTTGGGATCAACCGTGGCTGATCGCTCTACTCCTGACTAATCCATTTGTACTCTACAGCCCTTCTTATCCCAATACTTATGCAGAAATGGATACATCTCTTCATTATAATCAGCCAGAGAAATTTCAAAGATTATCCAAAGCTTTTGCCTGATATTAAATTTTTTGAATTATGATTCATCTTAAATTACTAGATATGAACTAAAAATATGAAAATAAAATAATTAAAAAAAATAATCTTAAAAATTCGCTTTTATGAACATAATAGCAACGCAAAATGTGAAAATAATCTTGAATCTCCTTTCTGCATCTAGCATAGATGTTGGCTAAGTTTACTGACTTACATGCTCCAAGATGTTCATGATTTTATGAATAAATATGATAAAAGCGTGGGTTACATCATGAAGACTAATGTTGATGAACCAAGTTTATAACCCACGCCTTTGTCATATTTATTCCTAAAATCATGAACATCTTGGGGCATGTAAGTCAGTAAACTTAGCCAATCTATGCTAGATGCAGAAAGGAGATTCAAGATTATTTTCACATTTTGCGTTGCTATTATGTTTATAAAAGCGAATTTTTAAAATTATTTTTTTAAATTATTTTTACTTCTCAGTAGCTGAATAGATATTGAAAGACAGTAAAGTGATGATTGCGAATGTCGAAGGTGACTGATGCTGAGAAATGTCGTGATTTAGGATCCTTGAAGTTTGTTCAGTACTTATAAACCCGGCCAGACTCACTCGAAATCAGTTATTTCATAACACCTCGCAATTATAACGTGGAAAACCTCAAAGCTCCTGACCACGCCTCCCTCCATTCTAGGACGATTCACTGATGTTCCACAAGGAAGCGTGTTAGGCCCTCTACTTTTCTTGGTCCTCGTGAATAATCTTACCGAAGCCCCAAACCATCCACTTTCTGCTACATTTGCTGATAATTCGAATATATATACGCAGCTGAGGCGCTGCTTCCCTGTCACTGGCTCCCGTATTTTCGTATCGCGTTTGGCCACCGCGAGAGCTACAATCAGATTTTTTGCCGCCAAATAGAGGTGGACGGAGCGAATAGGTTTCCATGAATCAGGGATGCATCGCACGGAACACATGGTAGTTCTGAAAAAAATTCCTTCAGACTGGAGTTCGGATACTGGGAAGATTTACATATAAATCACACGACTGAAAAATAAATCTTCAATTTACTTATCCTGTAATTATCTAATCAGTAAAGAAGAATATCTAGTGACTTCTTCAAATATCCTCAATGGTATTTCTGTATTGGAGAGTACATTCTCCATAAATTTGGATCCATCTTCCATATCAAGGGTAATACAAAAGTTGATTTGTTCCTTTCGGCTTGTGTTTGACATCAGAAATTTTCAACAGGACCTTTTGACCTTAGTTGGAGAAAATGTCATGTTTTTTCGTATCGAGTGACACCATCATAGTAGTAGAACAAGAAGAAACTGGTTATGTTCTAGAACCTACATCACTGAGCGGATCCCTAAAGCATATTTCCCTCTTCATTACTTTGTCCCAAATATTGCGGTAGCGTAAACAGTCTTATAAGTTCAAATACCGCCAAACGTAGGTAATAATCCCATGAAAAATGTATCGCGCGGAGAGCTCGCAGCAAGCTCTAAAAGGGAATGAAAGCTCTTTCTACCTCGGTTGTCGTAAAACGGGTGGAGGAAGGCAGTAAGAGTGACATAAGTTGAGCAGACGAGGCACCGATATTGCAGTCTTAGCAGAAAGTGTAGAGTGCCCGAGATGTACCCGGGAAGCAGCGCGCCGCACAGCTAGACCATAACACGAAAAGGTATGTCTGTCTGGGGGGCCAGAACTCACGCCCACTTTTAAAGCAGAAGAAACGCTGCATATGCAGTTCGGTCTCGGGAGGCTGCAGAAAAAGTCCGCAGAGGATTCTCACATGGGCTCTGTTCTGAATGGAGCTGCGGTTGAAGTATATCATCCGTCACGAGCAGAAAGCAGAATATTTTATCTCCCAGATATCGTAGAGTCACATTCGTGTGGAATGGATTATCTCATCTGTCAAATCAAAAACAGCAGGTACACTTCTTCAACTGCTAATAGCTCCAGCCCAGACACATCATTTTGAACTTTGTAGCCCATCAATCGAAAACTAAGACTGTAAGCTTTAGAATGACCACTAATAGAAGTGGGTTTTGTCAATGTATGTTGTAATGCCTAGCCAAACAAGATGAAAAGTACCGAAAACGTACCAAAATCACCCAATTTGACGGCATCGAGTTTCTCCTGTTCTGAGAGTAAGAATCTCTATCCCACTCCAAGTTCCAACTGGACTCCAATGTTCAGCAGCTGTTTTCGAGGGACCAGATGCTTATTGCAGGAAAAATATCTAATCATGTTGAACTTTAATTTGAATTTTGGGATTCAAATGAGAAGATATAACTAGCGTTATTTTGTCATCAACCGAAGCTCAAGCATCTACTTTTTCGTTGTCGGAGTCGAGGAGCCCGAGGTCTCGTGATATTTTTTCGCATTGGAGGACATTTATACGAGAGTGGAGGGTTTAGAGTGTTGAGCAGCACGATACGCAGAGGTATATAAGAGGAAAATGGGGCACTTGGAGATGTTGAAGTCGCTAGCTGGAATGCTTGCGTAAATATGGATGAGCGAGCGAGAGACGGTGGCAGAGCTTGCAGCGAGAATAACCCGCGTAAGTGGTTCTTGCGAGAAAGTTTTGAGGCGCGGCGCGTGGAAAAGTGGAGCGATCCGTGGCAGCGGTGTGCGTAAAAAGAGCGAGAAAATTCGGTAAGAAATCCGGAATGGAAAGAGGCAACGAGGTAGTTTGAGAAAGCCCATTTGGATATGTGCTATTCAGCAAGGGCTCTTGTATGAGCTACAGAGCCTTGGCTGAGCTTAGGGTACAGCAGTGCTCTCTACAATTTATCCCCAGACGGATCTTACTCTCCATCTCTAACCCAGCATTCATGACGTCGACGAAGTCGTTACTCCAGGCTTGCTGATTTCTAGCCCTTGTGATGGGACGCTAGTTCACAAATGAGCCAACCTCCGTATCGCATGTATAATAGAATCTGGCTGGAGAAGGGTCCAGGGATGAATTTGGATACGGGACTCGGGAGAGAGGGGGTAACATCGCAAAGGCGGGCAGTGGTGGCGCAGCCATTCATCCCGGCGAATGTCCTCGGGAGCTGTACTTTCGCACGTTGTGTGGATACATGGCCGCCCGTGAATCATGTTGGCACTACACCGCTCACATATTTGCATTTTGTGCTCGTGTATGTGCTGAAAATGCTTTCTCGAAAATTCTCTTAAAATTGAAAAGGTCTTTTTGTGACCGATGTATGGGTCACTACTGACTCATCTATTTTATCTGACCTCGCATGTTGCAATAAAAGATCGTTATATATTCAGTCTGCGAGTCAACTCTGCATTGCAAAATGAGTGGTAAGAAGATTTTCCCTGGTCTGAAATGCGTTATAGTATCGAATAAATACTCAAATAATGAGAGTTTCGTTTCTCGAGATGAAAAGAGTCATTCGTGAATCTTGACCACAAGTTACTTGGGCCGCCGTCTTTTGGATAAGTATTAAGAAGTGAGAATATCATGTAATTCAGTATCAGATGTGCCCGTATGAATGCTTGCTCAGTGTCGATTATGCTGTCGAATGTTTCGGCTTGATGGCCACAAGAAATTCAAAGTTCCAATCTCTGTGGATTTAGCCTTGATTTGCTATTTGAGGGCTATAAGAATCCAGGCGATCGCATTACACTTTTTAGGATGTGAAAATCAGCTGCAATTCGGCTCATACTTCTAATTATATATCGCAGTATGGAATTATCTTTCTATCCAACTGTAAATAACCGAAGCACCCGAACTAGAGTGTCTGGCAAGTCTCTTGAAGCATCAAGTACCCTCCCACCTCCTTTTCAGAAACGGCTGGCAATCGCGGAAAGGTCCCCGGAACACGTGTGACCTTACTTTGAGGAGCATATCCGATGCTGACCTTGGGGATGATTTTCGAGGTCATTTGAAGGTCAACTCGATGGGTATCAAATGAAAATACTCTATTTCGATCACAAATTCTAAAATAGAATGAAAAATTATAAAACATCTGTCTGAAACATTTTCGATCTGACTCGGCAATGGCAAGTTGAATGGATGTTATTGTTTACATCACTTGAAGGTCAAGTTGAATCTCTGGAATATGAAGACATACGAGAGTATCTCATCTTGTATTCTTATCTAGTAATCTTAATCTCGTATTCTGATAGAGCGTGAAGAATCACGCAACTCTTATCTGAAACATTAATTGATCCAAGTTGACCTTGGCAGGGTTCGAATGACCGTGGTTATAAACCAACCCTATTGACCTCTCCGAGTGAGATTTCCCACTCGGTGGAGACAGATATCAAAAAGTCAAAAATTTCACTCGAATGCAGGAATGAGACGCTCGAACCAAATTTTAGGTTATGTTTTGCCGCTCGTTTGTTGCTGATGATCAACGCGTATCTCACATAGCGAAAACTGGTAAGTTTCCTGCAATATTTGTTGAAAGAGTGATCGAAGAAATGTGAATATCCTCTTCCATAAATTTCAAAAATATGCAGCCTAATATTAAGTATATCATATCACATATTGTCAAAAAATCCACCAACACTATTGATATAGAAGAAATGCAGTGTTATACCGGGGAAATGTGGGTTTCACTTTCGTAATTTTTCGGAACAATAGCTAGTTTTCATATCTTCATTTCCACATATGACACGTATAAAGATAGACGGTGAATCATTCCGATAAGAGGGTGTTATGGAAGTACAGGTGTCAACAGCAGCAGTAGCCCAGTCGACAAGCAAGACGCCCTCAATTTGATTGCCCGCACTTCCCTTATCACAAAAATATCGGAATTGTCATGCCACTGCGGGCGGAGTAAATTTTTTTTTTCCAACCTTCGGATGATGAATAATAATCCATCAATTTTATAGCCCGCCAAGTATTGATTGAATGAAAATATTGAGATTGAGCTAAATAGCATTCGAATCCCCTCAGATTTCCCGATCGAAAATTCTCACTCTTTTTTGTGAGTGAAACTCACGCGGTACCGAGTTGCCCCGATTCCACTCCGAACTCCGAGTGAGAACACTCATCCTTCCCGAGTGTCAAAACTCACTCTTTCCGAGTGAAATCTCACTCGGAAAAGTTAAGAGAGAAAGTCAGAGCCGAGGTCATTTGCTGATTCTCGCTGTGATCGTGAAGGATTTCTATCTGAATCAATCTTTAATAGCTTGCTCTAGAGCTACAACTATATGGTTCCCATTTGCCTCACTAAGGTCAAGTCGGATCGAAAAATGTTACAGACAAAAGTTTCGTTGTTTTCCACGATCTTCGAGAATCCGAGGTCAAGAGTAGGATTTTCTACTAGGAAAAATTGAGTTGATTTCCAAACAACCTTCAGGAATACGTGAAAATAAGGAAACCATTGGATGTCCCCCTCAAAATGAGGAGACACGTGCTCCAGGATTTTTTGCGATTCCCAACAGTATACGGTTGGAGTTTCGTGCAGTTCTCCACGGGTCCAGCGCGGGATCGGCGTCTGTTCCTGCTCTTTGCAAAGCTCACATTTTACGCATCAAATCGAGGCCTCTGGTGCAAGCATTGTGCACCTGAATCTTGTGCCGATACGAGCTTGCGGGCACATCGATTTGATGCATGGAATATAAGGTAAGTGTGCCTAATATGCCCCCACTACTTTTGTTTTGCTCATACTTTCGGCTCATTTCCATATCATTAAACGTATCTTAGCTCGGTTTGAAGATAATTTCAAGGCCTTCAAAATGAGCTGAAGCATGTTTGATTTTAAGGAATTAGAGCCGAGCTATCTTAATTTTTGTAGGAAAAGATTTTTTACGAGTTTTTGACAATGTGTTCCTAATATGCCCCCATAGTCATTCCGCGCTTCTCAGGCTCTGGAAAAGCGATATCGGTTCCGGCGCATAACGGTCATGTATTGAATGGATAAATATTCATATTCCAAGGTATTCTTGATGATTTAGAGTGCACATAACCTCAAAATTAACATAAAAATCGATTTTTAGCATATTTTGCGAGATTTGGTGCGTTTGAAAGGCTCTATGCTGTTGGATATAGCTAAATACACCCAAAACTAATGTTATCTCGATAAAAAAGTGCTAAAAGTACTTGCGGCATTGCGCAAAGCCTTCTATATGCGGAAAATGGGGTGGGGGCATATTAGGAACACAGCACTTTTTTAGTAATGTGGGCGTAGAATCGGCTAGAAATCGAATTTTGCAAAAATTTTGAAAAAAGCATCTAGAAGTTGGGACAAAGACAAAGAAAATGGGCTAAGAAACGTTGAGATTGGTTGCACCAGTTTTGTTTGGCATAGCTTTTAGTAACTAACAGAAAAGTAGTCGAAAGTAACAAATTCACTTTTTTTGTTCTAAGAAATGCGCGTGCCATTTAGGATCGGTCCAAAACGTTGATTTTCTCACATTCTAACGTAACAAACATGAAATAAATGCGGGGCAAGGTCTGCGGGTTCGTACATGTGAGAACTCGAGTGGGGGCATACTAGGGAATGGGGGCATATTAGGCACACTTACCTTATGAGTTCTGCATCGGGCATAAGAAACAGAGCTTGGATGCGCCAAAGACTGCACGAACCTCTCTCCGTGTATTTGAAACAGAAAGTGGGGAAGTTACCTACTTTTCTGACAAGCTCCATCTCTAGGATTTGATTTTTCAAGAGTTTTACGAACTAGACGGTGATTGGATATACATGGTTCGAGCGAGCATCTATATTATTTCAATCACAACGAGAGATCACCTGACTGTGCGAATTTCGAATGCTCAGAATCTAGAACGTGAAGAAAGTATTCTCACAGGTGCATAGGTATTGAAATTTGGTTCCGCTACATTACTTCGACAGATGATTACCGATAATCCATCCGCAAGATAGTTGAACATTCCAAGGGACCAGGATTGGCTTGGGAATTTCTCATTTGAGGGCATTCGAATCAAGTTGGCAACCGTGCTTTCACAGAGCAATGCCGTACTCGGTCATAGTAGCTTGTAATTAGCTAGGACACCATCATAATATATTCCACGCGGTTAGTAGCACACACATATACACCGTACACATGCAGTGCTTGTAAATGAAGTTGGCGCATCCAGCTGAGCTGTGTGCCGTCACGTTATCAAGCTCGCTGACACGCAATGTCATAAGTTCATTACCCTCGCTCGCATCTCTGCTACTGCCATGCGAATCCTGATCCCGCCCAACTCTCGCCCAAAGAGAGCACGAGCGAGAGCTCATCTATCCTTCCATCATCTAATTTTATTTTCCTCGTCGTCTGATGCTCCCGTTCTCCCGAGATCCCATACTCGTTTGCGACGTCGCAATCCATTTATCTGCTTCATAATTACGCCGCGATGCACGACTGCAGAGCGACGTGGAAGTGGAAGCAGGCCATTCTCAGTCTCGATGTGCACTTTGCTCGCCATTAGGTGAAAATTGATACTGCCTGTACGTGCCCGAACGGGGTAAGCCCGTAGTCTGTGGGGGAGGGAGTGAGAATGTACTTCCATTTCACGTTTTGGATGGGGTATAATCAAGTTTCATCTTGTGTCGCCATCGATGTAACAGCCATACTTGAATGAGATTGATGTATGAGAAGGCTGCACGTTTAGTGCTACGGCACATCGAGCAGGATTTTGATACCCGGTAGGTGATCCATGATAAAGTATCGTACAACTGTTGTCATCATGGTTTTTTACAAGATTTTTTGTATAAAGACCTGAGCAGGAGCACGATCAACTGAGAGGACCCTAAGCGAGCTAAAGATAACTTGTGAATCCGTGACGTTCAGAGCCCCCTCCCCAAGTTCCGAATAGCCTTCGACACAGCCCGAATGCCACTGCTCGCTACAGATCGATACGGAATGTCCATCTCGTAAGTCCTCCGTGAGATATTTGGTATCCCACAGTGCAACGTCTTCAAGAAATTTATCGTAGATTCTTCCTGACGTACTTCTGATCCATTTTCACATCGATTCTTTAGGCTGCGTGATCTATCGGGCTATGATGCTTTGCGTGATGAGTGATTCTCAAGTGAGTTTGTAGGAGTCGGAGGAACACAAATTCACGACCCAATCTTATATATGAACATTTGTAATTGGTTTGTGAGACATTTTTGTATGTCCTCCAATAAAACTCGATATGATCGTGTTTATCAATTATGACAATGATGAATTGTTCTAGGTCTACTTCTGCTAGAGATGACTTCCTAGGTTCATATGTTCTTGTGATGGAGATAATTTGAAAAGAATCTGTGCCGTGTATTCTAGAAGATGGTGTGAAATGAGTTGAGGTTGGAAAACAGCCTCGCCCGCTCGACCGGACGGATATCCCGCTTGAAATGCATGGAACTAACGAGACTGCGACGGACTGGGGAAGGGGAAGGACAGCAAGAGAGAGGCTGAGGTATCGTGCGCTCAACGTTAACAGGGTGGGGTAATCGAAAGTGGATTATTCCCGATAGGTTCACGTCATTAGAGGGACATGGAAGGTTCGAGAGGGACGAGCTTGCGTCAACGTGATGCGACGTTTTGTGATTCTCACTCTCCTCGCCGATTATCGCACTCATGTTTCTCGGCTGCTTGCCTCATTTTCGCATCCCTCTCTAATCAATTCATCACAAATAAATCGAGGGGAATCGCTATACTGACATTTGAAATCACTCCTCCGTGCAAAATGACATATCTGCAGAATATTTAAGCTTTCGGTCGCGCTCACTTGACGGTTTGTGTTGTAGAACTTGAATCTTGCATCCGGCGCTTATTTCAAACCATCGATGATGCCACGTTCCAGGATATACCGCTATTTGGAACACGAAAACGCTCTCTAACATTTCACTTCATTTTAATCGTCGAAATTCAATCATCCTTACAATTTATAACACTTACTGGTGACGTGACTGGCGAGGTCGCGATATGGAGTCTACCTGAAACAAAAAAATCATGAGTTGGATCATTCATATGTAGACAGATTTTGAACCGAGGAGTGTCCGGTGGCTCAGTTGGTGAAGTGTTAGGAAGCGCTTATTCGGCTGAAACTCTGGGCGCTTGAAGCAGCCCGGGTTTGGATCCTGGTCGAGTCAGCTTGAAATTCTCCGTTGAGGGTGAGGGGGAGGGGGGAGAATTCCACGGGCCGTTTTCCCGGTCGGAATGAGAACCCTGCTTCGTGACTGCAACGAAGAACATCACCCACATGAACTACGTCACGAGATTCGGAATACTCAAATCCGTGTGATGAGTGCTAAAAATCCTGATGGCTGGCGCATTGCGCAAAAAACTTTGTTGATGGCTGTATCAGAAGGGGTTCCCCAGGTACCACTGTGGAATGCCAATGCACACAACAGTACACAAACACAGTCTTCGAAGTAGTGAATTGAACATCATGAAAATCGCAGTCACATCATGACCGACAACCAAAAGAGAACAGCGAGGTCCCGAGACTCAAGAGTCACGAACCTTGAGGTTTCACAATTGACTAGACTTCCACGAGCGATATGATATGGTATACGACAGCAAATTTTACACTCCCGGAGAAGGCCCTAAATCCCCAAAATTGGGATTCTTGGAATCCTGAGAACTATAGATGGACACCGGCAACGAGAACGAGAGCACGACTCTACATAGTTACAGATTGAGACTCTACACAACTATTTGCTGTGTGCTCCGATTCTCTGTTATTACCCACAGCTTCTTTAGTGCTGCTTTGACGTTCGACCTCTTGTTCTGCAATGAAAACTTGGCAGCGTAGGTCTTCCGGTTTGCCCCAGTTTCCCGAAATCTCACGACTGAGCGAAGCTTTACAACACTGCCATTTTGACACTTTATTCCTAGTTTCTTTCGGTTCCTCACAACAATGATGATGGAACTTTGCATGCGATTCGGATGCGTAAAAGGAACAAATCCACACTGATTCGTGATTACGGATTGCCTTGATTTTGAGAGTTGACTACGATTCCCGTGATCGTGGTAAATATTTTGGATGATGTAGTTCAACCGTAGCGACACCGTCGTGTAGATTTTTCATCTCTGTTCACCGCTCTATCAATTTCATCCATTCCTATGGATGTCACGGATTATCTTTGCATGTGGATCACAAAGTAATAGAGTATATTGAGCATTTTTACGAAATTGTTTGGCGCACTTTCGGAGTGGAATCATCTCATCAAAGAGAATCAAAACGTATACAAACTGAGTTTTCGAAAATAACTTGAGCGAATGTGACGTTTGAATGGACAACTGGATGATTCACAATCAATTTGGCTTACTCCCACCTGGAAGAATTCGAAATGTGATTCCAACCAGAATGACGCATACGCCACGGGGAGGGACAGAATTCGGTCTATTACATTTGCAGAGGTAAAGCAGCAGCTGCATGACGAGACCGTAAGGATTCTATTTCTTGCAGCAATGGTGAATTAATATATTCCGGATTAGATTGGCATGCTAGAATATCCCACTCCGACAACATGGCACCACTGACAGAAAATTTTAATGGCTGCAGAAACCCATTCTACGACGTCCACGTATATTGTTCTTGCAGAATCTAACACGCCTGTAGTGGGATCAAATCAACTGTAGCATGCCAGACTGCGGTCTGGGAAGCAAGACAACCACAGGTACGGCAACAAAGATACACACATAGGCACAAAATGTAGCGACTTATTAATGGAATCGAATACATAATCCTCCCGCGTGCATTTTCTCGTCTATAACGGAAGTCACTGCATTCAATATCATCTGTTGACAAACGGGAAAGGAATACGGTGCAAGAGTTGGCGCCCTCGCAAACTTCATCTGCGCCGAGGCGGAAGATGCTCGCCCCAAGAGCTGCGCAGCCCTCCTAAATCATCGCCGCGGTAATTTGTGCGGTTTCCCGCCCGCTCGTTCCGCTCTGGTACCGGCTATGTGACTCCGACTACGACCACATCGACGACGGGGCCTTCCAAACGCGAATCAGTAGTACAGCTCAACGTAAGGGCAGACGCCAACGAGATATTCAAAGGGATGCGTAACCGGAGCTCTTCCTCGGATTTCTTTTGCAAGCATAAACCTAGCAAGGCAACACCGATACCACCTCGTAATACCTCCCGCTTGAGAGCTTATTTTGTTTTACCGCTCGATTCTCGAGAAAGCGGTGTCCGTGTTGGCGGATCCGAGCACGACTCCTTCGCTCGCTCGCGGGCTATTTGATTTATTGTGTTTTCCGCCCGACGAATTTCTCCCACACTGCCCTACACAAGGAGACCGCAGAGATTTATCTGTTTCCAACTTTTTTGAGGCGGGCCCCAGTGCCAACTGACTCGATTCTGTGTTTCGAACTGTGAAAATATGCTCTTTGCTGGATAAAACGAGACAGCTTGACGAGCTTTTTATTTTTTGAACAAGCCTGTGTTTTTATTGGAATGCATTGTCAGTATCAACCCATGCCCTCCACATAATGCATGAATTCTAACCGATACATTCAATTGCATTCAAGTAACAGGAGTCATACTGTTTTCTTCGTATAAGAAACCTACCGACAGAATACTCGAGGACCCCAAAGTAGAATTTGGATTGACGAGTTGAACAAAAACCAAATCTATTTCAATTCATGAGGAAACAATACGAGTCCATACGAAATTTTGCACAACGAGATCGAAATGATGGTGTGTGGTGCAAGTTGGCCGAATCGTTCTGAATTTTACATTAAATATCCTCACATCTTTTTATTGCGGATATTGTTCTTCATTCATCCTATCGACTGCGACATCATTCATCCGAGTCATATTCACATCTTATATGACTCATCCCATAACACTTGGATCGATTTGAATCGAGCCTGAGTCTGAGAATGCATGAAAAATCATTGTAGTCGACAGGAATCAAGAGCAAAATCGCTTATGGTTTCGCAAACAGGAGAAGGCATAACTTGGATATGTTGTCTCCCATAATGATGCAAGCAAAAAAGAAACATACAGCATTCACAGAGTTTGATCAATTGTTCCACGGCAATTCTAAGACACTAGAAATCCCGATGTCACTTTTCTTCTCCGAAACTATCTTGAAAATACCAATGAATGGAAATTTTTTTGTCATCATTTCCTACTCATTGTCTCACATGATTTTTATCCAGTATAGAGTCACACAATTTGAAATACTCCTTCGGGAATGTCTTTAGGTCTAGCAATTAACTGTGTTGAGAGATACAAACACCGCTGTCTCAACAAAGGCTCGGGTAGCGTTGTATCAGGTAGAGAAGTCATCTAGCCGTGGTCTGAACAAGTGTTGCGTCTCGCCGTTTTGTTTTCCGGCCGACGAGGCAACTCTCGAGACACAAGCGCTGGAAAAACAGCCAATGTTTTTCCGTCCGGCTGTGTTTTTATCCCCGAGGCGTGCTGCTCCCACGGCTCGCTTAGCTCTCGTCTCGCTGCTATAGCTCGCTAGGCGAGGCTGCGCCACAGGAAGAAAAGCAAGAGTGGTTTATCGCTCCGCAACTTACACTTTGCGAGCTAAGCAACGGAGGGGTCGCCCCTTAGCAACTTTGCTCCCTGCACTCGGTGGTGCTGCTGCTGCAAAAAAACGACGCCGACGACGACGACGCAGAGGGTGTTATTCACGTGGCTGCACAGCCTGAGAAACGTGGCTTCCGTCGCAAAGGTACCCCACCGTACACGGAGATGGCAAGAAATCTTACGAGCAACTCGTACATGACCACTTTCACAGAGCGTATATTCCACGGCATCCATCATCATTGCTGTACACATACATATTCAGGCATATGTACGTGTCACGACGATGTGGATGTAAGAACGCTCGAGAAAGAGGTCAATAGCCGAGGCAGTATAGCAGAAGGTCTGTGTGACACCGGGGTGAACCTGCGAGCTGATAAAATAAATTTCAGAGTGATGTATCGGCTGGAGGTAGCCGAAAGCCCGTCTGATATACGGCATGTGGGCCTCGTAGACGGCAGCCGTGTACCGGCGGGTGTTGCTGGCAATGCCATTCGGCCGCGAAATAGGCTGTCGGCTGAACTGACGTGCAGTGCAACAAATCAGCAAAGCCATTATAATCGCTAGTACAGGGCCACGTTCGAGCTGGATATAAGTTTATTTTAATCTGCCTTGGTAGGAGATGTTCTGTAAGAGTCAACATTTGACTGCTTCAAGGCGTATGGGAATTCTGGATATGGATTTAACTTCATTATTGCGTGCCATAGTTACGTGATGACAATTTTGTAACATGGATGACATGATTCACTCTATAAGAGTGAGCGAGTGAGTTTGTTCACTAAGAAACCCTGAGTGTCCAGAACTTGATAGTTTGAAGGATATCCGATCGATAGACGGGCACCACCCTTGAAGATAAATATGCCTTCATCACTCTCCTCAAAGGAATGAGTCACCAAAAAGACTCGCAAATCAAGTGAAATTCATTCGTAGCATGGCTTGACCTTGAAAATTTTGGACATGTGATCATCTCCAACACGGTAATGTATCCCTTTAATCATTCGCTGCGGCGCGACCCACCGGTGGCTCCGACAATTTTTTGTTCTTCAATCCTCACTAAGTAGTAAGGAATTACTCTGGAAATATTATCAATGAGAATATTTGAAGGCGATACACTTTGCCTAGGGCATGAACAACAAGTCAAAAAAGATTTTGCTCACACGCAAACATATTTTCCAGAATACAAGAGTCCCCTTCCCGACTGAAACAAAATTACGGAAAATCGGACTCGAAGCAAACGTGTTAACTCAGTTATTATCCTATAAGTAAACGGGGATGCCTTCAAGTAAAAACCGTTCTCAAATTTTCGAATGCGCTCACTACATCGAATATTCTCGCAAACGGGGATCGTGGTCCATCCTTCCTCCAGAAAGGTGCAAAAAATAGTTACCAATATTGTGACGAAGTGCACAGTCACCCGAAAGCGACACCGGAGGGGGAAGCAAAATATATGCAGACTTTCGTAGAGCGGTATAACATTAGGCGTGCTGAGTAAATATAGAAACATAGATCACGATGTGCGAACGAATTTGGGGTTGTACTAAGATCTCCAGACAATGCGCACATAAGGTTCGTGCATGAAATGGAAATTCAACACGTATACACTTCAAGCAATGGGAACTTCCATCGGAGTACCACAATGATAAATAAGGTGCATTAGAAGATGGTTCCTCATTTCGTTTACATATTGCCCGTAAACTCTTCAATGAATCGCATTCCTTGCAAATGTCTTGAGTTGGCTCAGATTAATAACAAAAATCTCATTGTATGCCCAGGTCATGGCCCGTTGATCGTGAATATAAATGTAACCAACCTAAACTCACCAAATGATCAATCGCACGACGACAACTAGTAAGTAATGATGAAAGAGGCTAGGTTCGAATTACCGCGAGCTGGAACCTCTCGCGCGAGAGAAATGGCAATCAGCAAAGAGATTGTCCTTATGTTGATAAGTCCATTATTCATCACAGAGTCTCATTCGACAAATTCAAATTAGAAACGAGGAATAATTGGCGGACATCTCAAGGTCATCTAACCTATCTTAAAATGTTCCCCATAAGTATTTTCGTAGTGAATCTCGACCCCTACGATCTAACAGAACTGATGTACTCTCTGCTAATTACTTTTGTCTGGTTGAACAATCTCTGAATAACTATTCACCTCTCCCCGTCGAATTTAATTCGCTGCTCCGAGGGTATCATCGAGCTGTGAACATGCAAAATCAGCTTGCTCTCATTAGCTGAAGCAATAAGCGTCGAGTTCATTGGTCCGTAATTCCGGGAACACATCAGGGGCAGAGCCTGAGAAATTTCCAGGAGCAAACACAAATGGTAAATTAATTCGCGCTCGCGCAGCTGCTAGCTAGTTCATACGGTTATACACGCTATAGGTATATGTATACGCACAATCCAGCACAAACAAACCAATTGCGCGTACGTGGAAAGCAGCTCGAATGCAAACTCGGCGCACATGTGCTTTCACTGCGCGAGGGAATACTGAGTCTGGGCCAAAATCGAGGATGGAATAGCGAGTCACGCAGCGCACGAATCTGCCCCGAAAGCTATCAAAGGGGTTTACTGCGATCGAACGGCGCTCCTCGCTTTCCGTTCATCTTTTGTGTTCCATCGGATGCTCTTCGCTCACGTCTGCGGTTGCCTGAGGAAAACGGCGCAAGGTCAGGGTGATGCTATCTGCGACGAAGACTAGATATCGGAGATGGGGTCGCGAATCGAGTCTGATCGGGAAATGGCAGTGTCAGTCGGAGCTGATACAAAATTCTCTTGTCTTGTGGGACTTGGAAATCTATTATGCTTGGGTAACACATGACAACTTCAGATAACTAGGATGAGCACTTACAGTGGTCTGAAAATTTGACTGCAAATCCAACCTGATGATTAAAAAATTTATCGGAGGATCAAGTTTGCTACTTGTTACGCACATTTTTCTGCACAAATTGGTATTTCTCGGCTCTCTTCAGAGTTTTCCACGAGGATTCAAACACAAAAAAACGTTGCTAATATCCTTGTGAGTTAACCTGAAGCGGATTATCTGATCGAAGGCTGAGCAGTAATCTAAGGCTCTAGCAATCCATTACTTTGAGTGAGATCAAACTTTCTCAGCTCAATGCGTGTCACCATAACATAATACCTTCATCTCCCAGTTTCTCCAACGATCGTTAATGAAATTCCGAGCAGAATCGATGAAGCCGAGCAGCGTTCTGAGTTCTTGCTAGCAAATGGTACTAGATGAGAAACGCTCCAAGAAAATCGAATGTCACCGCTCGAAGGAAGCGGATGAAGTTTGCACATTTATTTAAATTGCCGGTCGAGATTGCCATCTGCGCTATTCCCCGACAACGTGATTTGTCTAACGTACAGGATCTGGCACGAGACCGGCGCTATTTCAGAATTCCATTCCCATTATGAACGACTTATTGAAATAGCATCCGGGCCGATATTTTTTTTACATCCTGTCTGTTGTCATAGCACGCGCGCCAGCACGGCCTATCGTGCTTTCCGATTGGCTGCACGTGCAATATCTGCCCCGTGCTTCGATTCTCTCAGCTGCCAGAACCAGAATGCTACCAGCCAGATCAATTTTCCCATTCGAGATGTAGTGTCTCGGGCGGGACGTGCTATGAATCCTTTTTGCGGTGATCAAAAATCGGTTTTCTCCGTCTGGTTGCCACCGAACCAGTTAGAAAATTGATGTTTAATATCCGATTCTTGAGTAAAATGTTTTCGGGAATGAATAAGAGTAAATCCTGGTATCTACGGATTTATCATCGCTTGCAATAGATCCTTATGTGTGGTCAATCCAGATGAAGGGTTTCAGGTCTTTCGTATCCGAGGTATTCAGAGTGTTCTGGAGTATATACCATCTGCATTTTGAACCGTATTCCCATCGAGTCTCGATAACACCCGCGATCTTTAATGAAATCAGTTATTTTTTCGTAATTAGAGTAGGGATGATTCCCTGTCGAAGTGTTGATACATATTACCGAAATTCATGATATCTTGGGATCAGTCATATGGCACTATGTGCGAAGGTTCTGAAAGAACATTCAAAAATGGAGTTAAGCATCTGTCAAGGTAGACTAGATCAACTCAAATCCAACAGAATCTGTGACTATGATGGTGGCTACTTTCTGATCACAAATCTCTCATCCTGGAATTACAGCAATCGATTACGCAAAGTCCACCAGTGCTCGTAATCCCGTCTGAATTCTTTTGGAAGTCCAATTCTGATTTTTCGAACAACTTTTGGACAATGCACAGGCAGATACAGTATGAGTTAACAAATTTTTTTACACGGTATAACCTGATGGTTAGTAACCCACGTATTCGTAAATAATAATTACCCAATGACTTTTTTGGCCAAATTTGTCAACGAACTCGTCATCCATCCAAATATCTTGGGAAATGGGCAGTTTATGGTGATTGCTTCATCCAATTCACTGGAATTTCGCTCGACATGAAGGAGTTTCACTAACTACGACACACTCCATACCTTGTCCTCTTGACCCGTATCGAATTTCGCAAGCTGCGAATGCACCGGGGTACAATAACGTGTTCAGCAAAGCTTTCCAAACTTTCACGAAGCTGCAGGTTCGGGTATCCTATCGGCAATTTGACAGCCACGTGTGAGGGAAAATCCAACACCCATTCTCGGGTAGCTCAGCATCGGTTAAATGACATTGGACACTTGGATGCGGATGCCGGCTTCGGAGCTTTCAGTTGGAGTGAGTTTTGAAGCCGGTACTCTTTCATCCATTGAGCCGTTGGTCTCGGGCGTCTGATCCTTCCTCTGTTGTATCTAACACAGGTCTTGGACGTGTCTCAGCCAACTTGTACCAACGAGTTTCATTTGCTGATGAGCTTTGAAAGTTTGTTCCGCAGGTGCGACGATTCAGCCGCGAAAGAGCTTCCACTCGAATCAAGCTTTATCACTGCTTCCGTCGCTCGCTGCGATGTTAATCCGAACTCCAGAGGGGTTCAAAGGAAAACTTTTACGATTGGAATGTGCTCAATCATCTGACCGCCTCAGCCGAGAAACTCGTTATACGAAATCATCTCACTTCTTCGGGTAAGCTTGTTTGAAACGAGGATCGCCTACGGCTCATCTCTTGATTACAAATCAAACATCATCTGAGTCGATCAACAATCCGGATGAACCGCTTGCTTTCTCAAATAGGATTTGGGGAACACTTTCAACCACTATTTTTTCTTCCACCTGTTTTTGTTCATCGCCATAGGACCAGTTTAGTTGACTCAGATATTTTGAGCTCTGAGTGAATGGGTAGAAGAAGGAAGCCTGGCGTGAAGGATAGTCTCGAAAATACCGTGAGTTTACTATCTCAAGGCCGTAAAACACTTTACTGAGCCGGAGCAACAGAAAGTCTTGTGATTCTGCGACCACCCAAGGTGCTGTTTCCGCCCCTTTGATGTCCAACGCTCACATATACCCCGATGCAATATTCCTCCGGCGTCTTCTGTCGACCAACGTACACCCAGCTATATCCGCAAACGGAAGAGTCGATATAAAGCCCTCCGACGTTCTCCATGAAGCTTTCTTCAGACTCGAATTTGGCGGATGCAACGGCTCATATCTTACATCCATATCATCAAACTCAAATACCTTTCAGGTACATTTGCGGTTGGTTATCTCATCCATGTTTGATACGTTCTTTCAAACTGAACGTAATGTGGCGCTTTGGCTTGATCAAAAATAAATTAGTTCTATTTTGGAGCCCCGTTCTTTCCTCGTCATTCTCGCTCGTCATGATCCAATGCAACTGATCATTCCCGGTTCTTATCTCCAACTGACTATGACGATTGAATGACTGATTTATTCATTTTTTCATCAGAATTTGAAGTCTGAGGATCAATTGGAATTTCCACAATTGTCTAAGCGAGAGATCCCTCCAAGGGCTCACTGAATGGGATACTTCACCGGCAAGGATTTCGATAGCATTATGCTAGCAGGACGAAGCGACGATTCAACTCGAACTTCCAAATTGCTTCGTCTTTCATGATTCGATGCTCATTGGATACTCAATACAACATTCATGGGTCCAGATTTAGATTTGGTAATTATCATTTGCTCAGAACAGGCTGCGTGGAAATCGATTGACTGATTCCAATTGGTCACTCGGATGTGGACTACATGATATTATCAAGTGTGCCATCTTTTCTGATCATCCATTAGATATCCGAAGAGATGCGAGTCCATCTTACTTTCATACTTCTTCAATATTCGTAACATAAGTCTTTCGATATACTGCTGTACATTTCGGCATACATTTTTACAAGGAAGTTTCTACAAAATCTGTGCTTCCGCGTAAGTTAAGTCATACGATGGTTAATCTGAGGTGGTTGAATTTTGAGTAGTAACTAAATTAGTTATTCAGCCCGCCGCACTACAGGGACAACATCAAAAGTTTCCCCCAAAAGTCAATAGCCGTTACCATAGAAATGTGCGAAATAAATTCAGGGAATATTTCTAAAGTGCGTCGTGGACTTGTAATCATTTTTGCGAAGTGACATCTCCGTAGAATAAACTATCCGAGCACTACCCAAGATGTACAACCCAGTTGTCTCAATTCTAATTATTCTTGATCATGAGAATTTCTACTGTAGCTTGCGATCACTCGTGAATCAATCTTCAAAGCTCGCGGGATACAACCGATGGTAAAATCAAATTGTTGATTGAACTCACTTTCGATACCGGTGTTCAAGACTGCTGGAAGATCGCAGGTATAAATCTACCCTTATAGCACCATATCAGTCCGCAATTATCCGGCTCTGCGAGTCCACGGATCACTTTTTACCAACCACTCTAGACGCAACGATAGCACCGGCACTGACTAATTTCTGACTGTACCGTGCTTGAAAGAAACCCGAGAAGAGTTCAGAACTCTGCCGGAAGCGATACAACACAGAGCAAACGAGATGCAAGCTCTCGAGACGAAAAATCCAAAGCTTTCAAACACGAGTTTGGACGAGCGCGCTACCTTCGGTTCGACCACTGTCGAGTCGCGTGCACTACTGATCCGGTTTGCGTTGTGGTTGTTGCAGAAATTTTCGCTCTCGACTCTGAAACTTGCGTCGGCGCAGACTCTGTGGACGACGCGACTACGGTGGTAGAGCGTTGCCACGACGACGGCGGACCACGCGCGCGATCTTTTGAATAATACGCGCAATAGACCACCCGCTGAGCTGCTAGCCTCGATCTCAGCTGAAGATATGCACGACCGCGCGAAGGCAATCGCAACAGGTGTGGAAGGTTGTTGACCCCTGCCTTTGAAGCCAACGTTGCGTTTGATTAGCCCGTGAGCTGGTACGGAAAAGTGTTTGGTGCTTGCATTATTGCTCTTGCAATGAATCCGCAACATCTCGTATTCTCAATCTGATACGATCTATCAGGAGGTCGAGTCAAATTCGCGCGAAGGATCTCACGTAGAAGAATCATTGAAATGACACGACAGCTCATATCTTTCCTCCATTGGTCGCGATTCATGGCGTCGCTCAGAGTATGGATTTTTAGAGGCCAGTAACGTCTAGTTTTCTTGATCGAGTAGTAAGATTCTTCCAGATCATCCGGAGCAGGAAGATCGCATTATTTGCTGATTCCAAGATCGCATGGACTGACTATTCACAGTTTCATTTTCCTACCTAGACACTGAGAACGTTTGCATACGCAATTATCTCCATACGGTTAATTCAATCTAGATACTTTCCTGCATCGTCTCTCAAAAGCCCAATTCCAACAAATGTGGAATATTCATTTTGATTCATGATTCATGATTTCTTCCGAAAATTCTCTCCCAGTTAGGATTTTTATTCTTGCATAGTCAATTTGTGATTTTCGACACATCTCAAAGACGTACATGTAACTGAGAATGATGGTTGAGAGTAAGCTCCAATGATGTTACCTTATTATCTACATCCTGAAATTCCGGTTGAGCGGACTAGTTTTTGACGCAACGATGGGGAGACCAAGAATTTGAATAACCATGAATTCTGATTGAGATCTCCATGTGTCGGCCAAATGGATATGAACCATCACCACGATCTAGGGATTGATTTGTACGTTTTCAACAACAGTTGAACCACATAGAGATTTTGATCGCCATTAGTTCATTAAAATTAAATTCCAATTAACTTTTGATTCTAGTTTCAACTATTGGAGTAACTGTATTGAGTAGCTCAGAAAAAGATATTATATGAGAAGAAGACATTCGAAAGGCCAGTCGGTGGTAGGGGAGTGGAGGTTGGATCAGAGGAAGATGAAAGGTAGAAAAGTGATACAAAAAAACTCGGAATGGAATGGAAAAATAATCCGAAAAATTGATTTGGATGGCTGGCAGCGAGGCTACGACATACAGAGGGGTAATTGAGTTGAGCCAAACGAGGACTGTGAAAAACTCACGAGTCCAGGGCTACTGGTGTGTAGGTAAAGTGTGAAAGCAATTGCAGGTGTGAGCCTTCCATCACCTCGAGCCAACCGCTACAGATATAGAAGCGCACTGTGCTCTCTCGCGGCGCAGAGGCCTCCTCTATTTGCTCGGTGCGAGGAATTCTTTAATCCACGAATTGGCTGCGCCACGATATCCGACCAATGAGAGGACTCTGCGTGAGCTGTGGAAGAGAATGGAAATAGGATGAGAGGTGGCTTCAGCGATGCTGTTGGAATTAAGTCAATCAGATGCGCACTCGTTCTGAAAGCACAGAGTGTGGCTTGATGGGACGACGGGGGCAAAATTAAAGTTCGACGCCCGAGCGAGAATCGAAGCTCGGCAGGCCAGAAAGGGGCTGTGGGCGGGGGGGGGGGTCTGCAGGAAAAGAGCGAGTACGTGCCAGGCATGCCTATTATACCGAGCTTGCACCTCACAGTCGCACAGCTATACGGAGCCTTTGCTCGCGTCCACTGAAAGCTTTCTTTTCGTTTTTTGCACGCTTGGTGGCCATTTGCCACCATTGCCTCGGCATTTGCATCGCGACGAGCACTGGAATATGCATGACCCGAGCGCGTGTGACATCAGCCCCTCCCCCCCCCCCCGACCTCTTCCCACAGATGCAGCAGGCACTAATTAACGGAAACTGGTGCACCGTAGCTCCTTCTCGTGGGACGTGTACTTCAGTCGTAGTCTTGCCGTTATATCCTGGAGCATTGGCAATTGCGAATTGTACTTATCGACTCGAGGACCTTCTTGCAAGCTCAATTCTCGGAACTGCACCGATTCTATGCCAACCAGTCCAAGCCTTCCGACTATTGACATTTTCATAACGTTTATTTATTACACTCCCTCACCTACATAGTCAAGCTTCGACCTAAATTCGTTATAACTTGGCTCAAAATTTCCATGAACTACAAGGACTTAACGTAACATTTCCTGGTGGAATTGTAAAATCGATTTCTTTCGGCGTGGTAAAGGATCCGATGAAAGGAATCATATGGATCAGCTGCGGATAGAGGAAGAGAAAATAATGGCATGACCGATGACATTTCCGATGATTACAATGGTGCATGACATTTTGCTCAATTAGTCGTGCTTCCATTGATGTCGGAGAGCAAACTAGCTATTGTACGATTCCCGTATCTAGGCACCCTGTTATACGCTGATTTACTGTACGGAGCGAGAAACTCTTGAAGGTCTTCTTCATCATCTGAATTCTCTCCCTAAAATGGTTGGTTGTCTCAAATATCTAAATATTTTTCAAGAACGATGTCGAATCGATTACATTCTATATTTTATTCTCATGTTCTGACCAGTCTACCTCAGGCTTACTGTTTGGATCTCTTTTTTGAGGTCGTGTTGTTGTTGAGCTCTGAAATATATTTTTGACGATGTTGAAGTTTGATTAGCTTGATTTTCTGCAATACAGTTCATGATGGGAACACAAAAATGAATTCTGTGCGAGACACGCCGGAACCTTAGCTGCAGGTTACTCTTATTTCGACGTCGCGAATATTTTTCAGTCGTTATACTGTGCAGAAAAGGCAAGAGATTGGGAATGCAGCACACGTAGCTTGCGTATTTTGGTAGGCGTATGAAATTTGCAGACGAACAGGCAAACAATGCGAACGATGGGATTGTGACGTGGGGTGGTCGATGACTGAATGAATAGACTCGAAAGATGGTAGAAATAGATGTATTGAATGAATTGACGGTAACTGTGTGTATTGAGAGTGAGTGATGGGCACTCCCGAAATGGGAGTCCCCGAGCGGTCTGATGCGGCGCGCGCGAGTCGTGGCTTATATGCCCTCGACTCGTCGCGTGTCACACAGTGTAAAAGTGCAAAGGTCAGCAAAACGTGATCGCGCGATGCATTCCTCGCGGTATGCATCGAGCGATCGGTCTTGCAGAACCGACGACAGAGTGATTGACCAACAAGGGCAATCACCTATGGCGTCACACGTGTGAGGCCGGGATCTTGTCGTCCTCGACAAGCCCTTCGTGTTCTGTGTGAATGTATGATTTTTTACATAAGATTTTACATAGGTTTATCATAGGTCTTTCATAGTTTCTTCCAGTTCTTGTCAACATGTCATATCGTTATTACTCTCGCATTCGTTATCGTTTTCTGGTCCATTTCAATAGTTTCAAGTTTCAAGTGCTTCAATTGACCTCAGTTCTTTGTGCTTTTTTCCCACTATGTTTTCCTTCAAACCCTGTAAAATCCTGGAACAAAGTAATTTTGATTTTGCTCTGTATGATATTTCTAAAATTTTACAGCATCTTTTCAATCTCCCGACAGTATTTTCGTGTGATATTCTAACCATATATTCAACCGATATCTCTCGATCTTATATCAATATTTCAATGACTCTTATAATATTTTTCAATGATCTTCACAATATTTTTCGAAACCTTGTTACAATATTTTCTCAATGTTTTCAACAATCTTCCACGGACAATTTCCAATATCTTTCTGCGACATTTTACAATATTTTCCCGAATACTTATCAATACTACTACGATATTTTACAATATTTTGGACGATACTCATCCAATGCTTCTATCTTATTCCTACAATATTTTGACAGTATTTTCATCAAAGTTGATCCAATATTTCTGTAATATCCTTATCAATATACATCCCATATTCCTACGATACTTTGAGTGATCAATACAAGATCCTAATTGTATTTACTCAATATTTCTGCAGTATATTACCATACCTTCATCAATATTTAATACTGATCTCTGGCAACTTTGTGGGTTGAAAAAAGTTTGAATGATGGTCAAAATTTTTGGACTCTCATGGTGTGAAATTGGTCATTTGAAAATTTTCGCGGGCTCACGTGGACTCTTGACTAATATCCTCTTGAAAAAATCGGTCATTTGAAAAATTTCACGGACTCACGTGTGAGGGCCGGGAAAATTTTCACTCACAATTTTCGTATATTCATCAGTGCTAGTATGCATTCAATTTTCACGTGGCTTACGTATTGCCAATTTTGTAATAATGCAGATTAATCAAAGATGGGATTTCATCGACCTTATATATTTCATACATAACTTAACGCTAGTATTCATAAAATTTTCACGTGACTCACGTGTGAGGACCGGGAGAATTTTATGATATTTTCAACATGAATTATCCCTATGTTCCACTCATTCTCTAACTGTATGAGACATTTTGACTATCTCGCGTCGCTCCCTTGCAATTTAGAGGAGAGGTGGGAGTTCCCTCTCTAGAATAAAGTATCCAGGGTGGCTTCTCGCGAGGCGGCCTGGCTTTCAATACTAAACTAAAGTATTTGCTCTTCGAGATGTACTCTGCGGATAATTGTGCTCCAAACTTGTGCACTCGGACATTGACCGTCTCTACTCCGGGGTTATTCAACACATTTGGCTTTTTGAAATCTCTATCGACCGTTTTGCATGAAACGATTTTGCCCCTTATTTTTCTCACTTTTCCCTGCCTAACTCGTTCTTTGCGCGCGTTGCTTGCATGTATTATGATGCCAAGTTTCGAATGTATGCGCGGTGCTGACTCGCAGATTTCAGGTTGCGGTATTTGTAACGCGATTCCTCGCCTCGGGGTGATGACCTTGCTGCAAGTAGCTATTCCATATGACTCTTCGGATTTCAAGCAAATATGGGTTACCGACTCTGATCTATCTACTTCAATATTCTCTGTGTAAAAATTCAAGATTCTTGATTCTAATTTGTGAGTCTTGGTGTTTTCTACAGGCGACTCGAAGGATTTGTTAATTTCCTCACGTGGAATGGTACCGGTTACTCCAACTTGATCAAACCCTAAAGGTTCACCATCTCTAACATTGAGAATCTGAGATTTGAGCTTTTGAACTGTCTCTCTCGATTCATTCTTAAATCTCAACCTTGCATCTTTAAGATGATTAGTTGTCGTATCGATAACATTTTTAAATCGTTGCCCAAGTCCTCTACAAAAATTCCGAGCTACGCGTACCTTTTCTGTAATATTGAAGAATTCAATCCCGTTTCCTTCGGATTTCTCGGATGATCGAACTTGTCGTATTTGTGTGCGTTGCGGTTGGGAATTCGTTTGGTTTTGTGGTGGATTTGGATAAGGGACAGGTGGGAACGGATGCACGTAATGGTTGTAAAGTTCCGGGATCGGATCCTGAGGTTCTTGTGGACTCAACTGGAACTGATATTTTTCCTGAACAATTTTGATGGCTAAATTTAAACTTTGGGGGATGTCATATATTTCATCATCCTCCTTAAGATAACGATTAGCTAGCCGTGTGAGTTCCACACACATGAATCGTTCCAGTTCCTCTACCGATGCCTCGATCTCCGATACATCGCAACCTTGCCTTTGGAGTACATCTCGACACACGTCTCGACAATATTCAAGTCTAGCGCAGTAGGCTTTGATGACATTTCTGAGCCAAATGACCCATTCCGGATCATTCGAATACTTGCGCATTTTTGATATAGTTTTCGTTCAAGTAATTCTCGTACAAACAATTATGATCCCAATTATCTCTCTTTGAATAAGTCCTCCAACGACTTTTCCGTGTTAATTCGTCTCGAGCTGAAATATCAGTGAAGTGATTTTACTGTGGCTGACCGTGGCCCAAAGTGACCCTCGGTAATATTCAGAGACAGCTTACCAACCGGTATGCGTGATTTTACTTTTATATCATTTGTATCTACATATGTCGTGGTACACGTCACCGATTTATTCTACTGGAATCCTCCTTCTAATCCTGGATTCTCCTCATCGACTGACTAATGTCCCGACCACTTGAAATGAACTCGTTATTTTCTCGAATACCACGGGCTAAGTGTCTCTTTCTCTTTCTGTCTTACTTTAACCTTCACAATTTTAGCTCAAGAGATTAGGAATATTTTCAATTATAACGTATCGAATCATAATTCGTGACCTAGATATCGGCGTTTCTCAATTCGTAAGCTTCAATATCGATTTTAAGATCAAAATTTGAGATATTACTTGAACTTATACATGGATTTTCCTACTTGACTGTTGACTGCGTGACTCGATGCGTTGTGTGTCCATCGTTGGTCCCGAAGCTGAAGGTGTGGATGAAGATAGCACGTTGTGGCGTGGATTCAGCTGTCGATGGCTCGTTCTTTCTATTTTGCTCCCTTTTTTGTCGATGCTGCTGCTGGACGCTGCCTGATGTTGTTGGCTGGTTTGTGCTGCCCGATGTTGCTGGGCAGGCTGGTTGGATCACTCCTCTCTCAGAGCGTCTGCAGGATGGTGGATGTACACTCCTTGTACCGTCTTCTTCACTCAAACGAGCCTTTTTTCGCGGTTGATCTCGCGAAAAAAAATTTTTTCACTCAGCCAGCCACACCTAGCACCACTGTGACTAGGTGTGCTCGTGAAACTACACTTGGTCAACCACACCTAGCACCACTGTGACGTGGGGTGGTCGATGACTGAATGAATAGACTCGAAAGATGGTAGAAATAGATGTATTGAATGAATTGACGGTAACTGTGTGTATTGAGAGTGAGTGATGGGCACTCCCGAAATGGGAGTCCCCGAGCGGTCTGATGCGGCGCGCGCGAGTCGTGGCTTATATGCCCTCGACTCGTCGCGTGTCACACAGTGTAAAAGTGCAAAGGTCAGCAAAACGTGATCGCGCGATGCATTCCTCGCGGTATGCATCGAGCGATCGGTCTTGCAGAACCGACGACAGAGTGATTGACCAACAAGGGCAATCACCTATGGCGTCACAGGATGCAAAGCTGGAAAACCATGACAGATTCATCATTGTACCATTCACAAATTTGTACTCCTACGCTGGCTTTTCCAAGCAAATTTTGTCTCTCTGACTCATGCAAACAGACTGCGCACAGTACAAATGTGACAAGTTTTGAATGTCAAATGTAAGTAATATGCAACCATAGAATCGTGGCTAGTCTGACGAAGCACAGCGCCCCGGCTATATGACATGGCATTCCTACACTTCTTGCATCTCTCACTTGAACCTCTTGCATTTTAGTATTGAGGAATTTGAATCTGTACTCCTGAGCCGTAGTAGTTTGGATGGTTTCTTCGATTGGACCAAGTAACTGAACTCGAATTGCCCATATCGACCGAGGAATTGCTATTTCGAGTCTCTGTAGTAATTTGGAACGGAATATCAAATCTGATTGACGTGAGAGTTATTATAGGAATTATTTCCAAAACCAACGACCAGACCAAAAATATTATTTCCTCCTCTCAACACTGAAGAACGTCCTTTCGTGACTCGTTTCGATTACAAAAAACCAACTTTTGCTGCTAGCCCATGCAACTTCGTGGTCTTATCAATCGAATTTGTAAGTACTATCAGGCCGCGAGGAAGAAAAATAGTGTACAGCACACAACAGAGACCCGTAAGTGTGTTTGATCAATTCTTGAGTTTTGCATGGGCATTATCATCACAACAGCCACGGAGAGCCAATTTTCTTGCCTAGTATTTCCAGATATTGAGTTCAAACCAAATGCTCTTGCTTAGCACAAGAATTCAACGACTCAGAGTGCTGTTTTGAAATTTCAGAGACTGCAAATAAAGCTTCAGGTGTGGCCATCGTAGACGAATCATACAAAGCTAAGATTAAGTGATATTACAAGAGTCTGTGATCTTGCTCAAGAGTGTTCCGCATCTCCTCTCCAAACTCATTCCAATCGCTCAGAGTCTGATAACCACTATACCCATGTACGTGGTTATAGCGAATCGATACTCACTCACTCCGTATTCGCTATCAGCTTCCCTCGAATGCAAACTGAAGTCAAATTGACTGTCATCATAACCTACGAGCTCAGGGCCTCCTACCCCACCTGAACGGGTGCGTGAAAATTGGCCAGAGCCTGCATCTTACGGACACCATCACTATGTTGGAGGAAAACTCATTTACGCAAACTTCGCGATTGGATTCAGAATTTTCGCAGCTTTTTCTTGTTACCCATTCACCATGTGCCAGTATTCGCCCGACTGGGAATGGCTTTCATTATTTTCTCATTACATCTTGCAACGGGTTGGTAACGCCTTGGAGGCTGTGCGCCAAGAAAAACTTGTTTCCGGTACACTACGTGCTTCGTTTTCATCCACGCGTACTCTCCCCGTTCACCCCGCACAACTATAACCCCGCCCATGGTTCGTAATTCTCTTGGCGCCAACTCCCGCTTCTTTATTAAGTGCACAAGCTCGGCTTGAAAAGGCGCAAGACCAGCGATGCGAGAGGCGACTGCATCAGCTTGGCAGTGGCTACGGTGTGCGATACCACTGGACACTGGCCCACCGGACTCCGCTCTTAATTTCCACGCTCTCTAATTTATCCCGACTGCACAGACTCGTGACGCGGGCTTTGTGTTCGCCTCGTGAATTTTTCATCTCTGGCTTCCGGTTTTTTTTTTCCAGCGCGGCCCTTTTTCGTGCGTTGAATCTTCAAAAGCGAGATAAGCTGATGCGACGGAAAGCAGCTTTTCAGTGTGCTTTGCCCTTTTCACGTGCCAGTGGTATGGAAATAAAGTAATTACTGTGAAAGCAAAGCCAGGTGGATGTGGGTGTGCAGACTACTTCTTGACTCTCCATACCTACGTGCAGGGTGAAGGTGAATGGCTCACGAAGCTCATATACTCGGTCACATCAACGAGGTCTCCACCCAAAGCTCATTTCGCCCTGTAGCGCTCCGTTGCAATTAATTTCAGCTTACGTTCTCCTGGCCTCTGTCTTTTGACTCCATTCACTCTGCGATTTGCTCAGAATGCTCGGCTTAGATGGTTTTTTCACTAACACTCGCTACTTAAAGCGTGGGGTGAAATGACTGAGTGCAACGGGTCAAATTGATATAGTTCCGTTTCGGCACTCAGAAGAACATGCATGTAATCGGATGACTGAAGAGACAACTTTCGATTTGTTGTCTGGCAAGGTATTTCATTGCCTTGCAGGATGCCACCCCGCACAAATTCATCACAGCCGTGAGCCAGTTTACCGTCCAAGTGTTCATCATTAGGATAGTTCATTTGAGTCGGCGATAAGTCCTCCTCGGCAAATTTTGCATTCCATTTGTTCCATAGTTCGGTGTTTAAATGGCCTAAATTATGCCAAATAAGTAACGACACCTCTACTTGACTAAAATTGATATTGGTGGACAATGAGAATTTTGACTTTCGTTGTAACGTCTGAGTGAGTCAATGCTCTACTCAATAAATTACAGCATTGTATGCCTTTCCTTGTCAAATCATGTTTCATCTTGTGTGAATCTAGATGGGGATTGGAACATGTTTGAATATGGAACAGTGGCATTTATGAAGTAAAAATGGTGGCACACGAATAACCACATCCTTGATTAAGACCCCATGTTCAACTAAAACAGTAATGTTTTGGTTGCTTCAAGAAACTACTTCCCAAATTAGGGTTCAGAACAGATAGAAATGAGCTTGCTGAATACTTTAAATTAAAATGAAGCAGGAAAAAAGAGAGTTCGGAAAGCTCTCGTTCTGGAGTACGGGGTTTATATAGCATTTTTTCAAATTCAGAAAACCCTCATCACCCACGCAATGAGGGCTTAATGAGGACCCACAATATACAACACTGCACACTTTTTATCACAACCAAACACTCACGATCTGAATTTCCGTATACAACCGGTATAGCAATCGAAAATCAGCGATGGAAGCATTACTCGCCTCAGCATATATGCAGCAATAATACTAAATAACAATAAGAATCATATGTTGTTGTCAGTCGTGCTGTGTGCATGGACAGCAGAGCAGACTAGCGATCTTCGAGCAGACAGCAGACGGATCTTGGCATTGGCATCTGTGATATGCTAGGACTACACGTGGTCCCTCAGTCCATGCAGTATACCTATATCGTATGTCGGTTTTTCGATTCCCCTGTATAGCGGGTTTCATCGAATCTCGTTACGCGGGGCGGTGTCGGTCGCATAATTTCACTCCTCACCCAAACGAGCGTAAAGGAACTCCGTTCCAAAACGCACGTCAGAGTTGAATCTCATGTGGACACTTGTTCCATATGATTTGGAAATTTGCAAATCAATCGTAATGAGGCGCAACAAAAATCTACAACGTGAGTATCAGTGTGGCTTCACTTTAGCCGGGCAATTGAGCAAAAAGTAGGCCCGCAAGAGGAAAACGTACGACTAGACGGATGTGTTGTCGATGTTTATTCGGTGAGCTGTCCGCCCCGGTACGAGCTTACATCAGGAACGAGTCATTTTTCGAGCCATTGGATTTCCAATCCATTACCCGTGGTTGCCATCGGAAACATCTATTCCGGCACGTACCGTGTTTTGTGCGCGCGTCCACTCGAATGATGCCCTATAGAAGACGGCGTGCACTAGCTGCAAACTCTCAAAACAATCGAGTTGCGCATCAAGGCAGATCGATGCCGGCTAGACGACGCCCATTTCGCGTCATTTCACCAGCGTTCGCTTCTTTTTTGACGGCAACGACAACGGCGCGATAAGAGGGTACGAAAAATCGAAGAGAGTGCGGAGTTTACCCTGAGGGGGTGCCAACGTTTTCGAACATGCGACAGCTCGTGGCGGATGTCTTATCGTCGTCGTGATGGCTAGATGAGAGTGAGGAAAAGGGGGCGGGGGCAAGGACGAGCCGAAGACGAGCTGATGCTCGAACCGTGTTCAGTCGTTTGGGGGGAAACATGCCACCGAGCCATCCATAGACTTGCGAATACGTGCCTCTCTGTGTATTACTCTCTCCCTGAGACTCGAAGCACCGAATGACGGGAAGTGGAAGGATATTAGCCCGAGTGTCACTCGACGTAATGGGATCGTGTCGTCTCGTCGTGACTGTGAATTTGCTCGCGGCGAAATGTCTTGCACGTAGCTGTAGTATGCGACTCACCAGTGTCACCACGTACCTGCTCTTGAAATTTTGAGAGTCTCAATTTTCGGCTCGTTCTGCATGTCGGAAGTGGAAGTTTCGCATTTTACCAATCTCAACGTATCATAAACAAGATAGATACTATTTACATCTCCAAGGGACAAGATTGATACCTGAAATCTGCGATCCGTGCTTAGAGCGTGATCTAGCCTAAGGTTGGAAGGTGTCTACATCAGATAAAAGATTTCGATTTCACGCCCAGCGTATGATTGACGATTCCCCGCCTATTCGTCCGTATTACTCCTATCGCGAGCGTCGAGAAAATTTACCTTTTCAGAGTTATAACGATCGAGAGGCCGTACTGGTAATGGCAAATTTTTCAGGAATGCGACTTCTTACTCTTTGGAAGTGAGCTACCGTAAAACTTGCCCGCTGTGAGTACTGGGGCTGAAATTTGCGAGTCAGGATACTGATTCATCACGAACGACAACACCATCAGCAAAAAAGTACACTTCACTCGTCATGAGTTCAGCGGTCACATCGTTAGTCGGCAACACAGTGCAAGCCAGGGTGCAAGCGATGGTTTTCATGAGAAGTAAGAGGTAAACGGAACAAAAGCTCGTAAAAGTGAGCTGGAATGTTATCTGGATCCCGGAAATCTCATGTGCCAATCATTTGTGTATTTTTCTTTGACTACTAGGACTGACTCACGTTTCAAATTTGGCGTAGACACACGCTTTGGTCGGGATGTAAAGATAGGTCAAGTTAATGGCATCTTTCTCCTTTTGTTTTCTCTAAAGAGAAAGCTTTGTTTTCACCCCAAGAAAAATTTGATCAAATTTTTCATCAAAACCAACATACTCTTCAACAAAATTCCTTTCATCTAAAAAAGCCTTAGACAATTCTCTTCCTCTCGCCGAAATCTATCGATTGTAGGTAACACTTTTCTCCGTAATGGCCTTCCAAATCTCCCAGAGACTCATCTTTGCACCCCTTTGTCCGTGTTCATATGTGTGTGTATGCGTTTCTTTGTTTCATACCGGACACGCTTTCTCTTTTACTGTTCACTTTATCAACTTTTGGAATTCTACAAGTTTTACAGAAGCCAATTTCTGAAAGCCCGGTGATTTGGCAGCTTACAGCTCCCAGTCAAATTTGATCCATGGGCTTTTTCAACCAAAAGTGCTCCAATTTCGACTTTTAATACATAAATATCTTTTTCTCACACACATTCACAACAAATTGAGTCACCTCAACTATGAATTTTTCTGCGAGATCTATCGATTGGTTAATACCGAAATTTTATTCAATCGTTACAGATCTCAAATTTTCCAAAGAATCACAATTTTCTCCAAAAATTTCATTTTTACCCTTTTTAAACCCACTGCATCCAAATTCCATCTCAACCAAATGATAGATATCATCGAAAAAACCTTAGACTAGATGGCTCAAATCGCTCTAAAAAGCTTCCTCTAAAGAATAACTCAAGAAATGATCGAAAATTTTCCTTAATATCCATTTTTTGTTTCTACCTTTCTTTATGACTCATTTATTTCTATTTCGATAACCTAAACTGTTACTTTTTCTGCATGATCTATCGATTGGTTAATACCGAAATTCCATTTAATCCCTTTAAACCTCGATATTTTGGAAAGAATTGAAATTTTCGCCAAAATCTTCATTTTAATAGCCCTCAAACCAATTTTATCGGAATTCTGTCCTAACCAAATGATACATATCGGCGAGAAAAATATAGTTATTGGTTCGCCAATTCCCACTAACAAGCTTCCTCAAGAACATAACTCAAAAAACAATAAAACCTTTTTTTCCAATATTCAATTATCTCCTCTATCTCCCTCTACAAGTGATTTACCAAACTTCCATCGACCTAAATGCACATTTTTCGAACATTATTCATGAGTTGGTTGATACGGAATTCCAATTTGACTTGTAAATCACGGTTAAAATGAAGTTTCTTTCCACAAAAATTGAAATTTTCACTAAAAACGTGATTTTATTCATCCTCAAACCAATTTTATCAAAATTCCTTCTGAACCAAACGATACATATTGTTGAGAGAAATATAAGGTAAGTGTACCCAACATGCCCCCCCTTAAGCCATTTTGCCCATAACTTTGGCCCATCTCAATATTTTTTGACGTACTTTAGCTCATTTTGAAGCTTGAAACAAAACCTTCAAAATGATTTAACATACGTTGAATTTTGACCAACTACAGCCGAGTAATCTTAATTCTCGCAAAAGGTGTTTTTTTGGGAGTTCGCGAGGGGGTGTACCCAACATGCCCCCATTCTTCTCTGCGATCATAGTCGGCGCCAAGATTCTTAACGCTCACAGCTGTCTGCCTTCGGAGTCTGAGCGATATCCAATGGGTAGAATGTGACGTATTGTACGATTGGAAAAGATGAATCTTCAGTGACAGATGCTGCTTGGCAAAATAATTGAATATGCATTTCGAAAAGTCCCACGGAAAAAGCGTATCTTTATAGACGCTCAGTTTTGATTCTTTTCACGCTAAATTTCCTTCAAGAAGGCAAGAGATCAGTAAGACGATAATTTATTTTAAAAAATACATGACTTTGAATTATTGTTTCCTCGTAAGGGTCAAAGAAATAACAATAAAGGATACAAATTAAAATACACAATATCTGTGACTATATTTCAAATCATTATTTAGCATTGTGGCTAGCAACGTTACATCAAATTCACCAAAACATGTCTCTTGCATTCAGCACGAGATATCTTTCAACAAAAATTAAAGCACTTTTTCGTCAATGATCAACATGTAATACCTTTAAAAACAATAATAATCACATTAATGTCAGGTAACTCATGAGGTTTCACAAATAAAATGTAAAAAATGAAAAAATTATCCCGCAGTTGTAGGACACAACATCGCTCATGTCAAGTATTTTTTCTCGCGAGATAATGCTCAGATATATGATCGAGAAGAGCTTGAAAAGAATCGTGAAAAGCCCCAGGAGCGGTTCTAGTTTGATGTACAAACGTATAGCCCGACAGCAGCGGACTGCAGGAGCTCTCTTGTGGAATCGGACGGATGGGGGCATGTTGGGTACACCCCCTCGTTTTCAACTTGCCTCCGTATTTTGCTCATGAAATCGCTCCAGATTAAAATTTTGCAACGCTGTAAAAAGGATTTTGAAGGTCTTGGAACAAGGAATCAAATGCGCTAAGGTACGTCAAGATTGGTTGAATCAAAACACTTTGGCAGAGGTTTGAATAAAGGCAATTTCTTAGGTGTGCAAACACGAAAAATGCAAAAACTCAATTTATATTTTCTGGGAGACGCAGAAATCATTCCGGTTCGCTCCAAATCATTAGTTTTCTCATATTTTAACATAACAAACGTAAAAAAAAATTGCAGGGAGGTCCTCGAGTGCCCAGTTCTGAGATCGGCATATGGGGGCATGTTGGGTACAGGGGGCATGTTGGGTACACTTACCGTAGTTTAGATTCCCTAGTTTCCGCTAAAAATCTCCCTTGGAAAAATAGCTCAAAAAGTAATAAAACATTATTTGTTCTGTTAATCCATTTTTCTCCCTTATCTTCCTTTACAAGTAATTTACCAAACTTCCATCTACCTAAAAGTTCTACTTACAAGATACTTTTGAAACATCCCTCATTAATTGGTTCATACCGAATTTCAGCCCAACTATTAAATCGTTATAAAATTGAAGTTTCTTTCCACAAAAACTGAAGTTTTCACCAAAATGGTCATCTTAATCATCCTCAAGCCAATTTTATCGAAATTTCGTGTCAACCAAACCATAAATATTTACCCAAAGAGGTCTCATATATCCTTCTACAACTAATCTATACGCCTGTTCATGAACTAGAGAGATACTTTTTCAGCATCTTGGATGAATTGGTTGATACCGAAATTTTCTAAATTGTTTGGAATGTGATTTTAATTCAATTTATCCTCGAAGAATCATCAATTCTACAAAAAATTCCATTTTGATCATTTTTACACTAACTTTATTCAAATTCCGCATCAACCAAACGATGTATCTTGCCCAAAAGAACCCTGCTCTAGATCCTCTGGATTCCCCTAAGAAGCGATCTCGTAAAAGTAAGTCGACAAAATCCCATCTAAATCTCCTTTTATTCTCATACCTCCTTCCACAATTAATCTATGCACCTTTCAATTAATTAGAGATATACTTCCCCATCACTCTACATCAATTGGTTGAAAACAAATTCCATCCACTCGAAGTCGAAGTCGCTTCAAAAAGATGTATAGTAGAGTGAATGAAAAATTGTCACTCAAAAAATTACATTCTTGCTGAATAATCGCAGATCTCGCTAAGAGAATGCTTTCTGCTAATCTTTCTTAGCAGCGTATTTTTGTTTATGGTCGAGGAGTAATACTCAGGATTAAGAACAAGATATCTCACGAATCTGAGCCTCGCATTCGGGGAAAAAATTCTGCCATAAGAGCAGTGGATGTCATGGGCTCACTATGACCTCTAATTCTATAACGCGCTGTTATAAAAATTTCCTTCCTTTTGTCGAAGTCTCGATCAGCGGTTATACCTCAAGCCCTACTGACATGCCCTATTGATGAGGTTTCAAACCAAATACTCTGTCATCCCTTCTCAAATTCCATCACAGCCACGATAAACAAGATGAGGCACAATCCAATTGGAGAGTCAGCTGATGCTGCTAGCAAAAAAGCTCTCCGAGTAATTGAAAAGCGTGCAAGCGTGTGAGCTAACGAGAGAAGTTGCCATGGGCTCGGCCTTACAATGTCGAGATGCTGTGCAATCGTGAGAGAGCACTATCAATCGAATTTCGGAAGATAAGACTCGTCGGAGGTGAAAAATACCGAGAGAACTAACAGAACTGAGAGGGTCTGCACAATCATCCCGAGTACAAACCCAGCAGCGGAATCATGAGATAGAGCCTCTAGAAACGGAACAGTACAACTCGCCCTTGCCGTATCGTATCGTCGTGCAACAGACATTACAATCTCGTTAGCCTCGTGGTAGCAGATCTGCAAATTCTCAAGCACCGGATTCGCCAACCGTACACAAGCAAACTGGCTATTTATCGTCCCGACGAGTCGCACAATATCGGAGCACCTCGCAGCGGCTCTATTCTCGTGTTTGCACTATTACACAGCGATGAGAGCTTTGGCGATTAGAAAGTTGGACGCTTATGCCGGTTGGCAGCCAGGTGCTGCGCTTACCTTCTGAGTCTGTGTACCTTACACCTGGGTATCGTCGAGCAATTATATGAAGCCGCAGCAAGCAAGGCTAACCCATAGTCGGAGCTTGCAATGGCAGTAGTCGTAGCGCAACAACAGCTCATAAACTCTAATCCTCTCATAGCTATTGCTCACTCCTCTAGTTTGCATTTCTCCAAGTCCTCTTGGTGGTGAGAAGCATCAAGTTTAGCTTTATTTTACTATCGTTTTCCACCATCATTGCGATATAAATCGAGTAAATATGCTCTTGATCTGAAGAGGACATTCGCAAGCTCATTTCATCACTGCCACAGCACAAAATATTCCCAAAATGATGTCAACTGAGGGTTGAGATGGGCGTCAGGCAATGTTTTTTTTTAAGATTTCAAACTCATCTGCGTGTGCATGTCAGTGAAACAAATATGATTAGTCCTGCGAATTCGCGTAATTGCGAGGTTATGGCCTCTGAGTCACATGCATACTCATCATTCCCCGTGTGCTTGAATCATCGTAGCAATTTTTTGTATCAGAAACAGGACGGTCTCCACTTTTGAGAGATGTATTCTGAGTCAACTATCCAATACCTGATCCATAAAGGACTTGATACTGTGAGTCACCACGCAATTTTCAATTGTCTAGGTTGCGCCGGGAAAAAGCATTCGAAAACATATCGTTTTAAGAAATCATCCCGGTTGTAATGATTTAGAATGTCACTCAGCTTCCACATCTACGTATTTCAGAATATTTTCCACAACAGAAAAGGCCGTTCATCCGGATTTGGTATTCCATGCTGTGAGCAGATGTCTCTTGCAAACGGGAGTGCACTCCGCTCATCCACCTCGGTTCCCCCAGTCTGTTGCCTCCTCTTATCTGTTGCGAGTCTCTGTGGTAGGAATGAATTTAAAATAGAGAGCATCGGATGCATTGAATATTTTGCCGAGTTGACGTCTTGCCAGATAAATCAGAGACGGAGATGTACGTGGAAGTAGTGATATCGAGGTCTTGCGCTTGTAGCGCACATTTCTTCTGCTTTACATTTGTTTATCGACTAGACAAGTTTTTTGCTGCTCGTGATGAATCGACTACCATTCGGCGCGAACGGAATCACAAGTTTGTTTTGAACTGCTTGTGAAATCATGCGCTGACTTTCAAATGAAAGTGGAGATTGGTTCTCAGAGCACGGATGGGGGAGAATTAAATTCTCTAGGGCTGAGGGCAAATTCAGAACTTTTTTGCAAATGGATGTGGATTCCACTCTGCACTGTTTCTTGGCAATTAGTGATTAAAATCAAACGGGATCGTAAGAATTTAGGTCGATGGAAACTTTGGGGTTTGTGGGCGGTTGAGAATTACCCCACTTCCCTCGACAATTGAAAACGTTTGGATTCAACGTTCAAACGATAAAAACATCACATCGGCCTTTATATTGAAAGATTTCTTGCACATGGGCAGATGAGCTTTGTCCTCTACTCATCGCATGTAATCCCTGGAAAACTGGTCTTTGTTCTCATTCTGTGCATCAGGATTCTATTCATTTCAACACTGTATAAATCAGCGGATTGGTTTGTGTGCTGGACTTTTCTGGTAGTATTTGGGAGTATATGACAGGAGCATAAATTTTTACTGTCGAATGATTTGACTGTGTGAAGATCCTGTTGATGTAACTACCAGGACCGATCAATCAACGAATTTGAGAACGATCCATCGGGCTGCAATGAGGACTGTTGGATCTGAGCTGTACCGATAGTTTGTGAAGGGCATCAGCAGCGGGAGTAAGGATGCGCCCATAAATTATGCATATGCATGCATATGCAGTGCACACGTGCACATGTACAGCTTATCGAACTTGAGCAACGATTTGAGGGCTCGCACGAGAAAATCTCTTATTTGAATAGGTTCAGGGCTTTGCTCCGTTACCGGCTGGTCCAAAGCAAAACTCGACGAAATCCATGTGATTTTGGGTAAAATTTAAGGGCTCACATCAGAAAATTCCTGATTTGAGTCGATTTGTATTTCTGCTCCGTTACCGGCTGATCCAAAGCTGAACTCGACGAGTTCTGTGTGGTTTTGGCGTCAATTTGATGAGCTGCACGTGTGCAGTACACACTGCACAATGCATGCATATGCATATTTGTGGACGCATCGCGAGACTCAGGCAACTCCAGTCTAGAGTCAAGTGGATTTAGTATTTTTCACAGGATCGGAAGATCTCTTGGAGCATCTTGAGCTAGGAAGCAGATTTCATGTAGAGTGCCATTGACTTCCGGGACCGCCCACAGATCAAGCAGTGTGTCTCGAGCTTTGACACATGCGAGGTAGGAGAGGAACCCTACCCAGACAACATCAGAGACATCAAAGTTGCGAGTAGGACGTCGTGTTTACTGAGGATGATTCTGGGAGACGTGGTGTTGCTCGCTTATGCTCTTGAGAATCTGTGATCTGGCAGTGCATACTTCAGTCATCAAAAGTACTGGATTGCGTCAAGTATTGTTCTAGCTCATCCACTTGCTTCAACCCCTTCAAAATCTCTGAGGCTCAGTATAATCTGCATGTTGCTTGAATGCAAATTGTAGATAATGATAATTTCCAGTCTGATGATGGTGATGCCACTCCCGCATGAAATCGGACTGCGGAGATTAATTTATATCTCGACAGAAAAGTTTTTTACATTAATAATTGTAGTCCATCTGTGAGGTGGCCGTAGTTTGTCAGTCAGTTCGTCAAGAACAGACGGAGGTTCTGCGGCAATGAAGATGAAATCCATGTATGGACTCGATGTGCAGTTGAGTGTCATAGAACAGTGTACGGAACAGGGAGCCGAGGCCAGGGTAAAATTCTAACCGACAGTGAGACTCGAAAAACCCACGTTTATCACGCTCGAAGCGAAATTCCCGTGGCTCTCAAATCCGGCCTCCAGCCGTGGCCATGTTTTGAAATTGCAAATTAACCCGCTATCCCGCGCAAGATGATTCATTATGCGTGGCGCATGGACAAAACTCTGCTGCGTAGCCTAAGCCTTCCAAAGCTCGCAAGCTCACTGACTCGCTCTCGTACGAGCACGAAGCCCCCATACACGTGCGTTCCTCTTCTTTTCGGGCTTTGCATGCTCGGATAGGAGAATGTGGCAGCCTGAGAATGAAGCTCGGGACACAAAGCCTTGCGCGATTGTATGACGCAGGGGCATACCTAGAGGTAGCAGCAGTAGCAGCTTGCAACCGGGCACCTATCCAGCCACATATAATATGCAAATCATCTGCCACGCTTTCCTTTGTGCTCGTCCCGAACTCTATACGTGGCAAACATGTACGATATAGAGCAAGCACGCATGTATATATTTAATTTGTCACTGGGCTGACGAAATTTTCACAATAGCCAGGGTGTCGCTGTGGCGCTACGACCCAACTTGCATATTTGTACTCCACGCGTTATCTACAAAATGCTACTGCTCGTTTCGGACTTGCAATGTCAGACCACGCGTCGACAATGCCATAATACACCTTTTCATGAGCGGATTTCGCTGGACCTTTCGCGGCGATGCTCGCATACATTTCTGGCTGCCCATCCAGTTATCAAAATGAATTGTTCCCTTGGGTTGTGACAAATTTGAGCTAGGATCTGCATGAACTAATCGTTGTACTTTTCTCTGTGAGTGATTCAAGTTCCCAGCTCTATGGTTCTTGGAACGGAGTTGCTTTAGAGGTTTCAAAAAATTGGTTCTTCGAGAAATTTATCTTCTTTATTTTTCTCTCTTTTTTCCCCGAAAAAATCACCCAAGACATCAAAATCAACCCTACAAGGGCGATTTCGATATGAAGACCTTTTGAATGCCACAAACCGCATCTCTATATTTCTGAACGAATTCGAGAGAAATTCATCCTATTGAAAATATACCCTATCTTTTTTGTTGAAAATAATTCAAAAGAACAAAATAATGTACGTTGACGGTACCTGGGAAATTTTTTTGGGGCCCCATAGGTAGTGAAAAGTTCATATTTTGTACCATAGAATCGAATAGAAAAGTCAAGAATAGTGCATTAAGCAACATTAGCGAAAAGGAAGATTCCCGCACGAGTGTCCGGAATGAGTGCGAGAAAGTAATTCTCTCGCACGATTCCACTTTATTTTTTATTTTTATTATTTTTCTTTTAGAAAATAAACGGGCATAAATGCCCTTTTACAAAAGGATATCTTAAAAATACCGCTAATAATCAATAAGTATATGAGATCAACAGTTCATCGGTCCTGGAAGTTGACAATTGGGTGAGGAACATACAATAAACATATGAGCAGCTGACACTTTGGCACTCTATATCGAGGATCATAATTTCATCTCTCTATTAACCAACTATCATTGCACAACTCGAACCAACTCATCGTACAGCACAGTCGTGTTCAATTTCAATATTAATAGACTCTTAAAGTTGACTAGCGACTCTTGATTCTTTATTTCCTCAGGTAACAAGTTCCACATTCTCCTAATTCTGTGCGTAGTTGAGTAATACATAAAATTAGAATGGCAACACAGTTCACTGATACTACGGACATGACGCATAAAATATTCAACCATTCTTTCATTGAACATGCTATTGATGCAGTCATTGGAAGATAGAGTTTGGCTTTCTCTAAAGAGAAAGCTTTGTTTTCACCGCAACGAAAATCTGATCGAATTTCTCATTGAAATCAACATATTCTTCAACATAATCCCTTTCATCTAAAAGAGCCTTAGACCATTCTCTTCCTCTCGCCAAAATCTATCAATTGCAGGTAACACTTTTCCTCCTAATGGCCTCCCAAATCTGCCAAAGACTCATCTTTCCACCCCTTTTTCCGTGTTCGTGTGTGTGTGTGTATGTATCTTGTTTTATACTGGACACGCTTTCTCTTTCACTATCCACTTTATCAACTTTTGGCTTCCTACAAGTTGTACAGAATACAATGTCTGAGAGCCCAGTGATTTGACACCTTTCGGCTCCCAGTCAAATTTGATCCATGGGCTTTTTAAAGCAAAAATGCTCAAATTTCGACTTCCAATACATAAATATCTTTTTCTCACACACTCTCATAACGAATCAAGTCACCTGAACTATGATGTTTTCTGCACGATCTATCGATTGGTTGATACAGAAATTTTATTTAATCTTTACAGATCTCAAATTTTCGAAAAAATCAAAATTCTTACAAAAAATTTCTTTTTGAGCCTTTTTAAACCTACTGCATCCAAATTCTGTCTCAACCAAGCAATATATATCATCGAAAAAACCTCAGATATACATGGCCCAAATCGCTCTAGAAAGCTTTCTCTAAAGAATAACTTGAAAAAGAATGTAAAATTCTTCTTAATATTCATTTTCCCCTCGTACCTTCCTTCACCACTCATTTATCTCAATTTTGATGACCTAAACTATGATTTTTTCTGCATAATCTATCGATTGTTTAATACCGAAATTCCATCCAATCTGTACAGATCTCAAAATTTCGGGAGAATCAAAATTTTCACTAAAAATTCCATCTTAAACCGTTTCAAGCCCACTGCATCCAAATTTTGTCTCAACCAAACAATAGATATCATCCAAAAAACCTCAGACTAGATGGCCCAAATCGCTCTGAAAAGCTTCTTTCAAAGAATAACTCAAAAAATAATGGAAAATTTTTACCCTCTTGATTGGGGGTCATAACTCCCCATCCATAACTCCCCGCAGTGTCCTTGAACCAACTTTAAATGAGTCGGAAGACCACCTCGCCAAATATTTTCTTGAATGGTTGTTCAGGGCTCAAATAACATCTTCCAACTGTTTTTAAAATCGCCTACGTTAGAATTTTCAAATAAAACAACTTTTATGATTTTTTCTGAAGAAATTGTCAAAAAACGACTTTGACGCGCTTTGGCGATGATAAATGCTTAGTTATATGCTTCAAATTTCACAAAAATTTCGTCACAAAGTGCAGATGGTTCATGACACTCTATCCCAAACGATTCGCAATGTAATACGTAGAGGAAGGGATAGGCTTCGTGAGCTGTGAATAATGTTTGGGTAGAGAGTCAGATATGGCGAATATAGAAAGGTCCACCTATCTTTATTGGGAAATTTGTCGTCTGCTCACGGCTCTGTCTTCTTCTTACTCACATTGGTCCTAATAATATGTACACAATGCCTTGGACTCTCGGCAAGGTCCTCATCGCGCAACAAAAGCTCTCACTCCGGTTCTGGAGAGCTTGCACGTTCGTCATACCTTGCTCCACATCTCGCATTTGAGTGGAGGGGGTGGTCATCTCGTAGTTCTAAGATGTGCTTGCTTTCATGAAGAGAATCGACTCAAATTTTGGGTGTTGTGCATGAAAAAGGAGGTGGGAGTGCAGAAGCTGAGAAGAGACATGGAAGACTGCTCCAAAAATGTTCAGCGATTGACGGTCAGAATGATAGATTGACCTATCTGACTTACCTATGTCTGACATATAGATAAAGGTACTTTATCATTCTGACCGTCAATCGCTGAACATTTTTGGAGCAGTCTCCCATGTCTCTTTTCAGCTTCTGCACTCCCACCTCCTTTTTCATGCACAATACCCAAAATTTGAGTCGATTCTCTTCATGA
This sequence comes from Eretmocerus hayati, assembly GCA_029851415.1. Taxonomy (NCBI): domain Eukaryota; kingdom Metazoa; phylum Arthropoda; class Insecta; order Hymenoptera; family Aphelinidae; genus Eretmocerus; species Eretmocerus hayati. The sequence goes on along the minus strand of CM056742.1, from coordinate 189,829,719 downwards.
AAGCGAGCACATGGCATCTTAGAACTACGATAGAGCTACCCTCTCCACTCAAATGCGAGATGTGGAGCAGTTATGACATACCTGCAAGCTCTCCAGAACCGGATTGAGAGCTCTTGTTGCGCGATGAGGACCTTGCCGAGATTCCAAGGCATTGTGTACATATGATTAGGACCAATGTGAATAAGAAGAAGACAGAGCCGTGAGCAGACGACAAATTTCCCAATAAAGATAGGTGGACCTTTCTATATTCGCCATATCTGACTCTCTACCCAAGCATTAGTCACAGCTCACGAAGCCTATCCCTTCCTCTACGTATTACATTGCGAATAGTTTGGGATAGAGTGTCATGAACCATCTGCACTTTGTGACGAAATTTTTGTGAAATTTGAAGCATATAACTAAGCGTTCATCATCACCAAAGCGCGTCAAAGTCGTTTTTTGACAATTTTTTCAAAAAAAATCATAAAAGTTGATTTATTTGAAAATTCTAACGTACGCGATTTTAAAAACAGTTGGAAGATGTTATTTGAGCCCTGAACAACCATTTAAGAAAATATTTGGCGAGGTGGTCTTCCGACTGATTTAAAGTTGGTTCAAGGACACCGTGCCCGGGACATAACTCCCCGGACATTTCTCCCGCATAGACATAACTCCCCGACCAAAATCTCCCCGATAGCCATAACTCCCCGACCAAAATCTCCCCGGCAGTCATAACTCCCCGACCCAAATTTCCCCAACAGTCATAACTCCCCGACATGAATCATGAATTCTTTCCTCATTCTCTCAGAGGACAGAACTATCAGAATAAAGTTCAGAGGAGGATCTGAATATATCAACAGACAAATGATCACGGAGTCAAAGTTTTGCTCTTTTTATTGATTGTTTCAGTTCCTAGTTTTGTTTTGCTGATTTTTATAAGAATAAATTTTGTCAATTTTCATTTGATAGTTCGAAAAAAATTGCTGAAACTAGTTGCGATAGAATTTCAGATATGCAGATTGTGCCCAATGTACCTGAGATAATCTAGAATTTCATTGTCTCTCGCATATGCGTCGTACTGAGACACAATATTAAAAAGCCTTTCTTCTTGCTGTCGGCGAGAAGGTGGACGATTTTTCCTTATCTTCTGTCCAAGAGAGAGATGCTCCAGCATCACTTCCGTATCACCTTGTTCTTTCTGCAGCTCAGCAAGAAAGTGGAAGATGCTAGGGTGGCAACGCCCTATGACAGTCATGAGGCGGTTATGCCAACCTTCAGAGAGATTGTTGGTACGGGAAAGACGATCGAGTGTCGTTTGGTATTGATTCCACAATTCAGGAGGATATCGGGCTGGAATAGCTCGTCGTCTGCCTCTAGCAGGTTTCCCGCGGATATAATTATACTGCAATGTAGAAGTACAACAGTATATTAATTCGGAGAGGCCTTTGTCATGACCCTTACGAGAGGAATGAATCATTGTCATTACCTCGAAGTAATCTGCGACAGGAACAAACTCATCTGGTATATCTTCAAGGAATGAATCAAAAGTTGCGACAACGTCGGCAGGAGGAACAAAAGCAATAGCGCACATCTTCTGGGCAGACTCTTTTATAGTCCTGTCATTTGGATCGTTATATTGTACTTGTAAGCCTTCCTCTTGAATTCGTCGGAAGACGTTTTGGCCAAGATGGAAAAAGCAGCCCTTCACATCATTACCCACGTTACTCTTGATGGCATTTATGATAGCTACTTCAAAATCAGACATAACATACTGGGGCAGCGTGACAGGCACAGTAAGCTGTCTCATTCTGTCCAAGACGATTTCGAAGACTTTGGAGTACGTTCGTTCCTCTTTATTTTTCAGTAGCGCATAAACAAATGGAAGGGCTAATGTTTGCTCTATTCCATTGACAGTCTGCGTTACAGATCCCATGATTGCAAATAATTGGAAAAATATGTCCGGCGCTGTTTTGAAGGTACCATCCACATACCAAATAAGTGATTTGACGAGCTTTTTTAAATTTGCATCAGTACCGAAAACAATGATTCTACCGAGTGACTGATCATAATTTCTATCTTCAAACGAATCATACATCAGCAGATTGGCTCCATCCAATGTCTCGCGATACTTAGCTGGTATTCTTCCCAAATCTTGGATATTTCGAGGAGCTGGCGGGTGATCGATCAATCGTTGACGTTGAATCATCTTGCGCATGTTTGGTCTATCAGGAAGTTCAGCAATAACAGAAGCAGGCACTTGCAATAAGGCTCTTAATAGCTGTGCGGGCTATGCCCCTGGTTGCTCCAGAGCAGTGCGTTTCATATTTGAGACAGTTTTAAGAGCCTCAACTTCCTCTCTATTGGGAGCGTGATTATGCGCAGATGGTGGTTTTTGCACGCGCACATTCTCTTCCAAAGGAGAAGTAGACACCCGTGCAGTACACTGTGGATATTTTCTGCACCTCCAATTCTCAGCCCGTTCAGTCGTCGTGTGCTTCAAATAGAGGAATCCATCCACATGAAGAAACGTCCGTTTATCCTTCTTGATTATTTCAGCCATTTTTTTTTTTTATAATTTTGAACCAAATTTGAGAGTGATTGGAAATTTCGAAACGTCAAAACAGTAAATTTTGAAGGGTTAGCCGAAAGAATTGGAATTTGGACTGAGGTTAACTGTGACGAAAACAAGAGGTATTTGTTTACCTCGATCGATACATTCGAATTTGAACGTGTGGATATAGATTCACCAGGATTTCTGCCGCGAAAAGAATTGGGACAAGAATCAATGACCGGGAGATCGAGCCTTGGGAGAAAGAATACCCGGATTAGATGAAAAAAAAAGAAAAAAATACCCGGGGAGTTACGTCCCGGGGAGAAAGAATACCCGGGGAGTTGTGTCCCGGGGAGAATTAATACCCGGGGAGTTGTGTCCTGGGGAAAAAGAATACCCGGGGAGTTATGTCCCATGGGAGTTATGGATGGGGAGTTATGACTCCCTACCCTCTTCGTATCATCCTTCACCACTCATTTATCTCAATTTTGATGACCTAAAGACTTACTAATATGCTATTCTGAATCGATTGGTTGATCCCAAATTTCCTTGAAATCCGTAGATCATCATCCAAATAAAGTTTCTTTCGCGAAAAAAAATTTTCACCAAGTAATCCAGTCTAATCATCTTCAAACCAACTGTATCGAAATTCCGTCTCAACCAAACGATAGATATTGTTGAAAAATCCTGCTCTTAGAAGACCCAAATCTCTCTGAAATTTTTCCTCAGAATGATAACTCGAAATATAGGATACCGTAAAATTGAGTAACTTTGGTACAACTCCAAAAGTCTTGCACAACACTCCGGGAGGAACTTAGTTAATTTTACAGCACTCCAATCAAATTCTGTTATCAATTCTGATACTCTGGAATCCTATTTGTTGCTCCTGGAACGCAGGATGAGCTTTTTGAGGGTGTACCAAAGTTATCCCACGTAAACCAAAGTTACACAATTTGACGGTACTTTCTTATTCGTTATGATTATTATCATATAACGCCGCGAGAAAGCATTCTGCTAATTACTTTTAGCAACGTATTTTATTTTATAGGCCACTACACAATCGTGGTATGTACGAAGTTCTGATAGACTCATCAAATTAAATTCGGTACGAGCATTTGTATAATTGTGATCGGTGAAATGCATAGGATTTCACCGATAAGAAATGCACTTTCTCACGTGGTTCCGGACACGAGTGCGGGAACTTTTCGCCCGCGTTGCTTATACTATTTTATGCAACCTGTGCGGAAAACTGTCCCTTCGCGGTTTTCGAAAAAGTTGAAGGTCAGGACTTAGAAGAAATAATAACAATCATTATCTCATACTGAGTTTCTCATTCAATTAAAATAAGCAATTCACGTTTCCTGTATATCATAGTTCCTTCCCATTCGCCACAGACGATGATACAGTCAAGTTTTTGGCACTGAACGTGGAACGATGCGTCAGAGCCACCCGTTCGAGAACCTTTTTGTGGAGGTCGGCGGTACGGGGGCGGACGCCTGGGGCGCGGAGCGGGGTCCAATTGAATTTTTTTTCTAAATTTTCAATTTCCTATGGGAGATTCGATGAATCCATTTCGGCACAGATTTCACTTTCTCACTATGTTTTGTCAAACACAGAGAGAAAGTTACTTTCTCGCACACCTAAATAACCTTATGTGATAATGACTTTCCGCATTCCTTTCGGCACGGGTACCTTGCATGGAAAGTTAACTTTTCACATAGTTTTACGCACAGCGTTGCATAAAAAAATTTAAGACATGACCCTTTTTTGGTGGGTCTGTTTCGTGCGGAACTACTCATATCTATTCTCATTGGGTATAGCGTGGTCCTATTCATGAACAGGGTACTACTCTGGATTAATTCTTAGAGTAAACCTCCAGATTTACTGAAACACAGTGGGTTAGTTTTAGAAGATTATTGCATTAGGATGAGATTTCCCCTCTCCCTGAAGTCTTCATGTTTTTTGAAATTCTGAAGAATTTTGATGATTGGGACTCACTTTTTAGCAAACACACTTGTTAGCGTTTGTCATATCTCTTACCATGAGTTTCTAAAAATTCCACTCAACATCCAGTGTGACTCGCATTCTTGAAATATTATTTGGAAAAACGTCACAGTTTATCACCACCTATCTTTTTGGATCTGAATAGAGAAACTTGTAACTCATTTGTGGCTAGATCAGACTCATGGATCCCACTGACGGTTGAACCAGATGAAGAGATCGAGATTATTGATTGGCTGTTTCTCTTGTCCTCAAGATTATTCATTTTTCCTCATGTGTTACGCCAAAATCAGTCCTGGAACTCCGTTCTTTGCGGGTTCTTCAAACTTCACCCGACTCTTTCCTCGTATTAGCCCCGATCCTTTGCGGACTCATTAAAATGGTTCCTTGGACTTCCGAGCTAAGATTACAGCAATTCTTGATAATCGGGGCTGCCCCGTGAGGTTTTACTTGGATAGGTACTTGGACACGTTGCCTCCGAAAAAATCCACATCATAACAGATGTTGTCAGTTTGCCACGAGCCATGACAACGTGCGCATGTTCCAGATACGTTTCTGAAGGTTTCAATGCATCAGCGCCTTCAAGCCCAGCGAGTGTAACAACGAGACTCAGTTCTTGCAGAGACCGGTCAATGCGTATGCAGGGGTCAATGGAACCACATCGCGTACAATGATGCAGTCAATTGAAAGCGCTTGCATTTCGAACAGCAAGCAGGTTCCAATGAATTTGAGCACTTCCGAGCTTCCTCTCACCTACCTCTCGTTGCACAAAGCATTCGATCGGTCGAAGGGAGTGACGAGACATGCATTAGCGGCAGTCGATGGACAGAAAGCCTGATTTCAGTGCCTGAGCACGTGTGTATAGGCTGCTGCAGCTCGCATTCCGACACAGTCCATTTACGTGGCCAATGCTCACGTACGTTCAAAGCATAAGCGTGCCTGTAACTACAGCCCAGACCCTAGACCGTGTGAATACGAGGTATTGATCGACCGATCGATGTATGCAGCATATTATGGCAACCTCTTGCAAAACACATTGTAACAATCTATCAAACAAGATCCTGGCATACTTTCCATGATTTTTTCAAAGGAACCATCAACCTGCGAGACAGAACTCTCCCAATTGTTTGAGACTATCGTGCAGACAAAAGGGCCGAACAGACGTGGACGGATATGAGTTCAAAATTGCTTGTAACAAAATAAAAAAACGATTCAACTCGACACGCACAAATGGAAATTGGCAAGAAGTGGATGAGGCGTGTCACCCATTCTGATGTAGACGCACCCCTCGTTGAATTTGCTCGGAAGGTGTAACGTGCCTCTTGTGACTGAAGGAGCTTACGTCAATCAAGTTGTGAGCCCATTTTTACCAAACCTGATTGCACGAGGTTCAAAGTATTGACACCGCCATTCAGTACGCTGTGAACGTCGTCCGAGCTAGTTGCATGGTGCTTCTTGAGACGAATTTTTTGGGTACTGAGTGAACGAGTCATGCAGCATAGATGGGAAATCTCGATCTAGAGAATGATACAATTAAATGGTGATTTATGACCGGTCGTGTTTATCGTCGAATGATCATCTACAACTATTCCCAATATATCTCATGAACTATTTCATACGACCATTAATCCATTGATTGAGATTTCCACAGGTTGAAAATGTTATTGAAAAAATTGATACCTGAAATACCTTATTCGAGACCACGAGACTAATTTTTCACCCCCGATGGAGAGAGCGCAATTTCCTCCGTTTCCAGCAACAAAATATTCTATTCAATATCATTTCGGTCTCCAGGATTTTTGTTCCTTGAAGATTCAACTCGACTTGATAGCATGTATCACAAAGAGGTTGGTGGATTTATTGAGCGAGCTCTCTCGACGAATCTCTAGTAACATGATTTTTCTAGTGATTCAAAGCCCCAGTGTGATCATGGTCTAATTTTTCACTAGAAAAAGAATTGATTGCTAAGTTAGCTCTGTATACTGCAACTCGGGTGCTGCCTCTTAAGCGCAAAACATATTCAAGTGGAGTTGGGCGTTCTCAGACAAGTACCTCCCTTTGTGCAATTTAGTGAAGCACACCAAAAAGAGATGATTGATTCCGAAACTAAGGGATAAGTGAAAGTGCTCTCAAAATTTTAGATGACGAAGCCCATTACTCAGTATTTGATCCTGTTCGAAGATGAAAATATCGAGTACCAATCGGTATGTCGCGAGAAGCTAGATCAGAATGCGAATCATCTCCATCATCGCCCTTGAGCTATCTTGCATATTTCTTTGCTCTAACCAGGGGAGATCCATTGTTGAAGAGGTTATTATGAGCCACCCCAATTCCACTAACTACGTATGAAGTCAACAAACAATGCAGAATCTCGGAAAATTCCCCTTCTGCAAAACCAGTGCATCACAACAAAACGCGCGCTCACATTTCTGGGGAAACGCGGCGCGCTTACGGGTCGTTTTCGGGAGAGTTGCTTGTCTGGGTTCGCACGACTCGGAGTCTCCTCACTTCCTCTCTATATCAATTACAAACATTAGCTCAGGGCGGAGGCAAGTAGAGGCACTGGAAAACTCGCTGTATGCTAATGCGTTTCGGGGCTCCGCAGCAGTGCGTCGTCGTCAAAGTTTTCGTGAGAGACGCCCGTCAGCGAGCCGCTCTTTTCTTGCCAGGCTACTTTCTTGCGCCTAAGCTACTTGTCTTTCGTGCATTATTCACGGGCCATCCTACTGAACCCTATGCCGCGAGTAAGATGATGCACTATTCTTTTTATGGATATCTCACAGCGCTGCATCGATCCTGAGCCCAACACCGGATGGACCCAGCTGGCAAACTTAGCTCACTCGCTCCGCTGCACTAACTTGTCAATCGATTTTTCGCAATCTTTTCATTGCCTTCCCACCCTCTTTTTACCACAAATAGAATATTAAGACAAGATGTAGATAATTCAGCAACCATCACCATCTACCTAATCAAAGCTGTTACGAATCGCACGACGATATGGACGGGACAGACTTACGTGAGGAGTATAAGCTTCACTTTGATATTTTATGCTGTGACGTGGTATTTTTACCATCACAACTCATTTATATTCAACGGGACTCTTATCCTAAAATCGCAGGCAATACGCGCGCGAACGGCGAAACGACTCCAAAAATTCAGCTACTCCGCAACACGTCCCCAGCACAGCGTCACTTACCGTGCCATCACCTGAAAATAAAGAGGGGGAGGGAGGGCGCACGCTCATAAATGATAAACGAATATTTATTACAAAAATATCTGGCCTATATATTCTTTACGTTGCTTCTACGCGGTATGTACAGTCATCTACAAACGAATATTAACCCGACAATAGTCCGCGTGGCTCTAAATTTATCACTAATTGCTCATAGAATGTCTCTGAATATTCCTGCAAATACAATAAATAAATGCACTTCACTAAAAGGCCGTATCACTCTGTCCGATCACTCGCGAAATCTACCTGCACTCCGTAGAGTGCAGCTTGTCCGGTCCCTGCTCCGATATTCTTCCACAATTTATTTGCTCCAAAATTTCCTCGTCCAAAATGGCCGCTCAGCAGCCCTCGCAACGCGCGCACAACGGCAAGCACGCAAAATGGCTTGTGCTCCGATGCGCTTTTTGCCCCACGCTCTCGAGCGACAGGTGCACGATCACGCACCTGGCTCCTGATTTACTTCTCCGTTATGTGCTCGTTACCGCGCGTACGCCAACTCCGGGGCGTCTTGTCCACGACCGCGCTCGATGCTCACAAGTCCGCTGAGTCCGCCCTGAGAATTCCCAACGCGCGTACGTCTATCACAAGACGTCTTGTCCTCGTGCACGCGATCACAGACTCACAAGTCCGCTGCTCCGAAAATTCCCACGCGACGCGGTTGAAGTCCAGGGGTCCTCAGGTGCGATTTTCCGAACACGCGTACGTCTCTCAGAGACGTCTTGTCCACGTCCGCGCACTGCACCAGATCACGAGGTCCCCCGGGAGTCCGAATAGTCCGCGGGCACGACGATTGCCCTTCGCGACGCGCGAGGCTCCTCACACACTCGACGAGAGAATTTACAATTTAGCAAAACCACTCACCGCTGATCTCCATCGTCCTAGTCCTGGTGCTGCTCCGTCAAGTCACAATTATTTTTGCCCTCCTGGGTGATTTACACTGCTGCTACTGCTGCTGTCTGTCCGAGTCCACCGGGACTCCTGGGGGACTGGTGACTGGGCACGTGCTCCGAAATAAATTCGCGGGCGCGACTGGTACGTGTGGTCTGCACAAGAGGTGATCCACAAGTGTCACAATGGCTGCTTCTTCTTCACCAAGTCCGCGCCTTCGTCTTCACTGAAGTCAAGCCTTCTGATTGGTCCGTTCAATCTCACCGGAACACTAGCAGCGCCAACTGGCGGCTGAGCGCGCCAAATATTCAAGTCCAGTCCACTATACTCGTCCCATACAGTAGCTCAGATTCTCCGAAATTCGCTGCAAGCGCATCAATTGCAGTATCTACGGTCCTGATGCCTCCACCCAGAGAATCTTCTGTCCCGCTCACGCGCATGCACCGCTGAAATACACGCGGAGGCATGGCGCACTCGCGCTTGCCGCAACTCCACGCTTTCACCTCGTATAGTCCTTATACATGTCCGTGTATATCTATATATCGTCCGTATTGCCGCTGTATATCTATATATACTCGCAGCCGCCCGTAGCATATTAATATCAAGTCCGCATGGCCGCAGTATATCTATATATATGCTGCGCACAGTCCCATTGCAACATACTCATGTGTGCATAGCCCTAATTACATGTAAATGTCGTCCGCAAGTCCAAATTAGCCCAGTGACCGCTGTCCAGGTGATCGTCCGTCAGATTTTTGTGGCCACTAACACCCGGGTGTGGCCCGGATTTACATGCCCGCAGCGCCGCCACATCTCGTCCACCGCCAGTCAGCTGTCTGCTCTTGCCGCGTGCACCGGCCTGTCCGTCATCGCCGTCGTCCGCTGGGTCACCCGGGCCCATCCGCGTCCGCGTGAGGGTCACCCGTGCGGTGGGTGGCCATCCTGGTGTTATTCCCCTGGTGCGCGGGTGTGAGATACGCCAGGTACACGATGCACCTGTATCTCAGATGGTCCGTGGGTCCATAACCCCATTGCTGCAAGCATGCTCGCTGCCCCGGGCTGCAGCGTATGGGGCGATTGCCTGGATGGCTGGCAGCCCGGGAAGCGCATCACCAGGAGAGCCATCCGTCTGCTGCACGCTGTCATCGTCACCCGGGCCCCGCATGCCGTGCGCACCATCTCCACGTGTCCTGCAGCAGTGTGTGTGTCGTATGTGTGTGTGCACCGGGTGCGTCGTCCGCGCGGTGATATCGTGGGTGGTGTAGCAATACATCGCGGTGCCCAAATGTGTCCGTTTTGTGCCCTCGCCCACCCGCGAGCGAGAGCCCCGTCCGTCGTATTATCGCTGTCGTCCGATGCACACCGGCATGCCCCGGGGCATGGTGTAGTGCAGGAGCATGTCCGTGGGCTGGGGAGGTCCGGTGCAAGGGCCAAACAAGGCTTCAGTGCCCTGGGGAAGCCCTCCGGGCCACCCAGCTGTGGAAATTGCGATCCGTCGGCTGCTGGTCCCGCAGCCCCCTTGAAACCGGGCTGCGGCGGCTAACCTGGGTGCAGGGAGGGTTGCCCGCGCGCAGGCATCCCGGTATCTGCAGCATCCGCAATCTCTCTCGTCGCTCGTCGTCGTCGTCCTCTCGAGCCAGCCCTTTACAAAAAAGAGAAGTATCTCGAGTTAATACTCATACTTCTCGTTTGCTGGCTCGAGACGGCGACGAGAGATTTTCCTAAACACGGCTGTGACGGTTTAACCGTCACATTACCCCCCACTAAGGGGGGCGGGGGTCCTCCGGAAGGGAGTGGTCTTGCCGATAGTTAGGCGGCGCATTCTCGCCTTTGAAATTCTCTCGTCGCTGCCTCAATCAGCAGATTAAAAATCAAATTATATTATATATTCATGAATATGGGGATCATCACCCGCTCACTCTCTCACACAATCATACTGAAGGGAAATCACTCTACTGGCTGTCCTATCACTCTAGGAAAATGGGAAAAGTCCTACGGGGAGGGTATAAAGCCACCCTGGGCCCTACGGTCATGGATTTATTCGTTCATTCAACCTGAAAAGGGAGGAAAAATAAAGAAAAATCATAGCATCTTACTTTGGTCCGATTCATCGCCCCGCCTACGTCTTACGACGTCTTGTCCTGGCGGCTTGTCCGTAACCGTCCGTTCTTTGCCGATGCGGCATGTCCCCCTACGCATGCACCAACTACTTGTCCGACTACTTGTCCGAATTACGGGGAGGGATCCAACGTTTCAACTGGGATACATGGGCTTCTGGCAGGGTTCTACCTAGATCCCCTTCAAGTACATAGACTAGCGGTGATTTGACTTTCACGATTTTGAATGGTCCCTCATATTTTGGCGCGAGCTTCTTAGAAAACTTATTCGCGGCGTTTGATAGAAAGTGCGTCCGTCGTCCGACCATATCTCCCACCTGAAACTGTACGTGTTTCCGTCCGCGATTATAATGCGCAGTCTGCTTTTCCCGAGCTTTATCGATATTTTTCAACACGAAGTCCCTCAGCGCGTCCAAACGCTTCATTCTCTCTGTCCAGGTGTCCACGTCTATTGGTTCCACCGGTTTTCCATCCAACAGCTCACGTCTCAAGCTCTTTACCGGTCTCGGATTCCGTCCGTAATTCAAAAACGCTGGTGAAACTTTTAGTGTCGATTGAACTGCCGTGTTCACAGCGTGTCTGAACTCATGTATGTGTAGGTCCCAGTCCCTGTGATCGTCCTTAACGTATTGAGCTATCATGGTCTTCAAAGTCCTATTCTGGCGCTCCGTAGCGTTGGCCTGGGGATGGTAAGGGGGGGTAAACACTTGCTTGACTCCATATTCAGCTAGTCGGTCCGCCAAGAGCTTATTGTCGAACTCCTTACCGTTGTCCACCAAGATATAGTCCGGGGTTTCCCATCGAAACAAAACTAAGTCCTCTATCCCAGCCAGGACCGATTTCCCGTCCGCTTCACGCAAGGGTTTGGTCTCGATCATCTTCGTGAACAAGTCCTGAAGCACCAGAAGGTATTTGAAACCCCTCTTGCTCGGAGGAAATTCCATCAAGTCCGCTGAAATGGCCACCCAAGGTGATTCCACGATCCGCGACCCGAGTAGTCCGTGAGGTCCGAGTTGAGAAGCCTTATACTTCTGGCATAGCTGGCATTGACCAACAAATACCACCACGTCGTGATACAGTCCGGGCCACGAGTACTCTCTGGCCACCCGGTCATATGTCTTTTCCACCCCTAAATGTCCTGCTGAAGCGATGCAATGGGCGTCCTCCAATACTCTTTCACGAAGAGCTACTGGTACTACCAAGCGCCACTTTTCGTGCGGTGATGTGATCGGGTCCAGCATCGCATCTGTCCGAAATCTGTACAACTGTCCGTCCTCAACTCTCCAATTTCTCCATTTTTCCGGCCTGGATTGCACCTCCTCAATTCGCTTGGTGTACCACGGGTCCGATTTAATCTCTAGTCCAGCTACTTCTGTCCCGTCCTCGTCCTCCGCGTCCGCCGGGTCATGCAACCTAGAGAGGGCATCTGGCACCCTGTGGAGCCGTCCGGAGCGGTGAGACAACTCGAAGTCCCATTGCTGGAGCTTCAGAGCCCATCGAGCCAGGCGTCCTGTCGGATCTTTGAGTTCTCTCAACCATTTTAGAGCGCTGTGGTCCGTAATCACTTTGAAGTGAGTCCCCTCCACATACGGTCGGAATTTTTCGATGGCCCATAAAACAGCCAGATTCTCTCGCTCCGTGGCGGTCCAGTTTCTTTCGGCCGGCGTGAGGCTTCGACTACAGTACACAATTGGGTGCTCTCCGTCCTCCCCTTCTTGTGTCAGCACGGCTCCAAGGCTATACGCGCTCGAGTCACACTGGATCGTGAAGACTTTTGAAAAATCTGGCCTGGCCAACACCGGGGCCGTTGTCAGGGCTTCTTTGAGCTTTTCAAACGCTTCTTGCTGCTCCGCGTCCCACGTCCATTTCACGTCCTTCTTCAGAAGTTTAAGGAGGGGTACTTTGATCTCAGATTCGTGTTCAATGAACCTGGAGTACCAGCCCACCATCCCCAAGAATGATCGCAACTGTTTTAGGTTTTTCGGAGCTGGATAGTCTCTCACTGGGGCAACCTTCTCCGGGTCTGGCCTCAGTCCTTCTGCGTCCAGAAGAAACCCCAAATATCTGACCTGCTGGCAACAGATATCACACTTGTCCTTGTTGACTTTTAGGCCGGCTCCAATTAAGCGCTCCATAACCAACCTGACGTACTTTACATGGTCCTCATAGGAGTCCGTTACGATGATCAAGTCGTCAAGATACCCGAACACAAATGGTTCAAGGTCAGGTCCGAATAATTCGTCTATAAGTCGCTGAAATTCTGAGGGTGCATTGGTCAAGCCATAGGGCATGGACGTAAAGGCCCAGGAGCCAACGCCCGGTAGGGAAAAGCTCGTAAGCTCCTTACTGTCCTCGTGCATAGGGACTTGCATGTACGCCTCCTTTAAGTCGATCTTTGAGATGTATTTCGCCCTTCGCAGCTTGTCCAGTATAGAGTCCATGTTGGGGAGGGGGTACGCGTCCTTTTTCGTCACTTTATTCAAGTCCCTATAGTCGATGCAAAATCTGTACTTCCCATCACCTTTCCTGACCAAAACAGGAGCACTGCTCCAAGCACTTTTTGATGGCTCTATACGTCCGGCGTCCGCAAGTCGCTTCACCTCCGCTCTTGCCACCTCTAGCATGGCCGGTGACATACGTCTGTACTTGTGTCGAATCGGTGTATTGTCCAGCAGTGTAATCTTGTGCTTCCTGAGCTTTGTCAGCCCCAATTGGTCCCCCGCTCCGTCGATCATCTTTTGCACCATGTCCTCCACAGCCCTCTTCTCCTGCAATCTAATTGCTGCCAGTCCAGCACATTCAGCGAAAACTCGGTTTTCGGGGGCCTCATTTGTCCCAATAAAGTCCTTGTATTCACCCTGCAATACTCTCCACCGACCGTCCGCGTTCTGAGAGTCCGACTGCCACGCGTCCATGAAGTCCATGCCCAGCAACATGTCATGGTTCAACTCCTTTACCACTTGCATCACGATAGTCCGAGTATGGCCATCAATTTCCATAGTTACTCTCAACAGACCCGCAGCCGGAGTCACGCTCTTCCCAACTGCGCTCTTGAGATAACCTGCCTGTCTATGAATTCTATCCTCATAGTATTTGGCGACTTTTGGTCCCACCGTAGACACTTGGGCTCCTGGGTCATACAAGGCCGCGAAAGATCGTCCCCCGAGTACCACCTCAACATAGTTCCGTGGTACGGGCTTCACGTCCGGTCCTCTGTCCAGTTCCTCAGCAGTCCATGGTCCCACGTACGCAAATACACGGTATTCCGGGGCCACATGTCCGATTCGTCCGTCGTCGAAGCTCCGAGCTTCAGTTACTCCAGCCGCCTCGGAGATTTCAACTGTTGACTCGACCTCCTCAGCTTCCATAAACTTGAGCCACGCTTGATAATTCTTGACAGCCTTGCTGGCCTCACCAGTCCCCAGCTTAGAATTTATCTCGGGTTCTCCGTTCCTTGAAGAGTGGACCGTCTTGTCAATCGGTCTTGCTATGGGAAGAAATTTGTCAGCCAAGGGAATGTCCGTCTCGGCCATAGCGCGCAGCACACCGAGCGTGGAGAGCTTCTTGACTTCTCTCTGCCCATGCATGATTCGATCTGCTGCTTCCCCAGTGTACCGCTTCCGCACTACCCCCTTTCCTGGGGTCCATTCATCCACAATCACCCATCGTTCTGTGGGGTCTTTACAACTCGCACGACCCGCTTCACGGTCTTTTGCTCTTACTGCCCAGGGTTTGGTAGTCCGGTCCTTCACCATACCGTCCCAACGGTTCTCGGATCCCACGATCCATGGTGTTTTCGGTCGCGCCCCAGCCACACCTTCCTCAAGGTTCTCGGGTCCCGCGACCCGTGGCGTAGCTAACCGTGTCCCGTCTACGTCGCCCTCTACCAGGCTCTTTGTCTCATTTTTCACTGCTCTCTCACCTCCAGCCAAGTCTTCCACAAGACTCGCGGGTTTCACTTCTATTTCACCTTCTGGACACTTATCACTCCGTGAGCCTTCCACAAAGCTCACGGGCTTCTCGTCCACTTGGGTCTCCGGACACTTATCACTCCGTAAGCCTTCCACAAAGCTCACGGGCTTCTCGTCCGTTCCCAAGATCTCACTTATTTGGGCGGGGGCACAGCACTCGGGTCCTTCTGGGCCCCCGCTGGTCCGTTTCCCACATACTCAAGTCGATACCTGCAGTCCGGGCAGTTTTGCGCAGTCACCCCCTCTTTATTGCATAGCTGACACCTGTCCTTCGCCAGAGCTCCGGCTCCCGATGTAGCAGTTGCAGCATCTGGGCATTCATTTGCGGTATGTCCAAGTGCGGAGCACTTATAGCATTGTCGAGTGGGGCATACATTTGCAAAGTGGTCCGGTTTGTTACAGTTAAAGCAGAGTCCCTTGGCCAACTGTTCCCCTCTCACTGCGCGATCTACCTGTGGGCGCACTCGTCCGCTGCCTGGTGGCCTCCGTGGTCCGTATCCCGGATAAGGAAAGTATGGGTACCGAGGGTACATCATGGGCCATTGTCCAGGGTCCGGATTCCAGTGTGCCGGAGGGGCAGGCGAGGGTTGCATGACTGGAGTCGGAGCACTCGGTGGCGTGGCAGGTCGGGCACTAGGCGCCGCTGCGCTAGTTGGCGTGGCCTGATTTTGTCCGTTCCTAGCTCCGTTTTTGCCAGTCTGTCCTTTATTACGACCCTGATTCGTGTTCTGCGCACTTGGGGCAGGTTGAGATGTCTCGATCTGTGCTAAGTCCGTTTGCTCTAGTGCAGCAGTCTCCGTCTTCCCAGATCTACCTCTCTGAGGGGCTTGTGCGGGTCCTTGGTATGCTGCTCCAGGTATGCGTGCCTTGTCCCTTGGTGGGGGCGCTGCGTATCGAGCGTCCAAGTCCCTGTCCTTCTCAAACCTCTTTCCGTAGTACTGAATATCGTCCAAGTTCCGCACATCTCTCGTGTCCAAGTATTTCCGCAATTCTGGCAGTAGATTTCTGCGCACGATTTCAAAAACGTCCCTGTCCCTCGGTGGCCTCTTAAAATGTCCCAGAATGATCTTCACGCACGTCAGATACTTAGCCACTTTCTCGCCCTCCGCTTGAGTCCGATGCAACAGCTCGTCCATTAAGTCCTGGCGGTCCAAGTGACCCACGTATTGAGTCCTAAAAGCGCGCTTAAAATCAATCTAGTCCCTAAACTCGTCCTGGTGAGTCCTAAACCAGTGTCGAGCGTCCTTGCTGAGGGCTGCTGGCACTGCTGAGAGCATTTCCCTGTCAGATACCGGTAGCATTCGCCTACAGTCTTTGAGATTGGCCAAAAAGTCTTCTGGTCCATCTTTCTCACTACCGCCAAAATTGATTTTCATGCTCTGCAGCATTTTAATTACTTGGAACGTCCGTCCCGTTACTTGTCCACCCCGACTACGAGTTGATTCACCGTCCGAAGAGTCATAGTCCGAGTCACTGCTACTATCACGTCCGCGGTCCCTATTCCCATCGCGTCTGTTCCTACGCGAGTCCCTAGATCCCCGACGCCCGCCTCGGCGCCTTGATCTGTCCGAATCAGACCCGGATCTCCGATCGCGTCGTGAGTTTCGCTCAGCTGAGTTGTCCGAAGAGCTGTCCCTGTCATTGCTGCGACGATTATCACGCCAGCGGTCCGCATCTCTCGGTCTTTCGCGCCTATCATGACCGTCCCTCGAGCGCCGCTGATCCGCGCGATTTCCTGATTCTCGCTCACGTCCGTTCCCTGGTCCATGAGAGGAATCTCTGCGTCCCCTACTCTCTCGAGAATCGTCTCGTCCTCTCTGTGAGTGGGACGGATGATTCTGGCTGCGCCTTCTCTCACCTGAGCGATCGCGCTCACGATGGATTGGTTCTGGTTCCGTCCGTTGGATTGAGCAACCCTGAGGGCGTGCTCGTTCCACCCGAGCCGGTTCTGGTCCGCTACGAGGCCCGTGGCTGCTCGCCTGGGGTTCGAGGGCCCTCTGGTCCGCGTTCACATCCCTCACCTGGGGTTGGTGTTGACCGGCAGGCTCTCTGAGTTCAGGCAAGTGTGCTGGTCCACTAACCGCAGGGTGGCTTGCAGGCACATGCTCTCCTTGTCGGGGGCGCGCGTCATAAACTTTCACCCGGTCCCTATAGCTACGTCCGCTATCGCTGGAATCATCGCGATACTCCACCCGTCGATCTCTGGTGCGTGAGTGCACCGGAGGTGGGTCGTCGTCTCTAGAGTGATCACGACGGTCACGTCCATAAACTGAGTCTCGACAGCGCCCGCGACTCGCGTGAGGCTTCGCGCCTTTCAGATCACCATCGTCCCATTCCATCGTTGCGTTCCACCACTGAGACTGCCTGCGAGCTGCGTCCGGAGTATTTCCCATCGCTTTTTCCATGTCCCGGTAGTCCGTCGTTAGAAGCCGCGAATACCGAGCCCCAGTTGGTCGCTTTGGTACGTAATTCTCGGGAAGAGCTTGCGAGTCACTGTCACTCGTCCGACTCCGCGGGTTTGACATCCCATCATCGCTCTCTGGGTCAAACAACCGACGCTGGTCCGCTACTCTGACTCCAGAGGCATTAGCAACCGATGTGTTCATGTGTCCTAGTGTCGACATCGGCTCCGTGGTCCTCGTCCGGGGTGGCATGGGGCCCCCTAGTCCGGGAGTCAATATCATGTCGTCCGCTCTCGCCCAAGTCCGAGGCTGCTGAACAGCAGTTGTAGCGGGCGCGTCCGGTATAGCTGCTCCCGCTAATATGGCCTGAGACATCGCAGCCATTCGGCTCATCAATTGATACCCTGTTGCGGAGATCTGATAAGCCGTCGTAGCAGGCACGATAAACGGTGGGCGGCCTGCCGCTGGCGACGAGATTGGGCGTGGAATACTACTCGTCACTTGGAATGCCGAGCTAGTGGTGGTGCTCGCTGTGCTCACTGTGGTTACTGTCGTCGTCAACCGGCTCGTCACATTCGTCAAAGAGGTCACCGGAATCGTGGGAGCGAGAGGCTCCCGCACTTGTCCGTCCGAACTTGGGATACCGTGGATTGAGACACCCGCAGCTCCCGTAAGCTCCACCGCGTGAGTCGAGTCCATGACCAATGAGCTCCTAGTTTCCGTACCAGTCACGCGCGCTGAGCTATTCAAGGTCGCTGGTGGGCGACGCCAATTTTCTGGATGAGCGAACGGGTCTACTCCACCAGCTTCGTCGATTTGAGGGTCCCACGGCACGTCCTCGTCCGGAAAACAGTCCCGAATTTCCGATCTAATTAACCGCGATCGAGTCCGTTCTCTAGTCCCTCGCTCGTTCAGTCCTTTAGCTTCCAATCGCGCAGTGATCTGCTCACCGTTCAGTGCCCAAATCAATTTAGCCAAGTGTAAATACCGTTCGTCCCTCTCTAACAATCGAATGAGGTCCTGATCGCCACACTTGAGCAGTCCAGGCAACGGTAGTTTTGGTTGCTCGACTACTTTATTCTTCTTGCCCAGAGGTCTCCCTCTTTTCATTCTACACCAGTCCGAAACCCCGACAATTCAGTCTTCAGTCCAACCTAAACGAATAAAACCGCGTCTCCGTTCTCTAATATCCCCACCTGCAACTATTCAGCCCTCTATTGTCCGCAAATAAGTCCACCCCGTCCTCTAAACTTATTCCAAAATGCCCAGAAAAATCTTCACGGATCCTAACTCTCAGCAATTCAGTCTCGTCCGATTATTCAGTAACCCCAAATTTATGTTCAAGTCCTAGAAAAAATCATCAGAGAACCTAATACTCAACAATTGAGTCTTGTCCGATTTCCTAGTACCTCCAATTTTACTTCACAAGTCCCAGAAAATTCCTAGAGAACCTAATACTCAGCAATTGAGTCTTGTCCGATTTCCTAGTACCCCTAAATTAATTCAAAAAGTCCTAGAAAATTTCCAAATACTCAGCAGCTGAGTCTGGTCCGTGAAAATTCCCAACCACCTAAGGTCCAAGTCACCACAAAAATTACCTAACACCCTGCCAGAGTCCGATACTAGGATTTGGGTAGGATGAAATTCGAAAGAATTCCCTTGTCCGGGGTGCAGGAGTACTTACGTGGAAATGGAACAGGCCAGGATCATCATCATGTCCAAATTATACATCAAAAAATTATTCAATTATCACACCATGCATTGGGAGGATCAATCTGCAAACGTAGGGCCACTAGAATTTTTCTAAGTCCGAAAAATTTCACCTAACTGTCCTAAAACCTTGGTAAGATGCTATAAAAATAATTCTACGCGAGTGAAAATTCTCGCAAAAAATGATTATAAGCAACTACTCTACTTGTCCTAGGGAGCAGGGCTGCAGGGGGGGCTCAAAATTTTCACATACGGGAAGAAATATTCACATTCAACATGATCAGGGTGTGAGAGAGGGCACTACACTACTACTACTACGCGAAGAGCCTCGCACGCACGCAAACCTGTCCAAAATCGCAAAATTTCCAAGTCCAATTTATCAGAAAAAAAATGTCCGATCCGTCGAAAATATTAGCAGCGCTTCGCGTATAGTCCGTAAATTTTTATTCTGAATTTTTCAGAAGCCGCAGAGTCCTGTCACGGTCGCCATTTGTGACGTGGTATTTTTACCATCACAACTCATTTATATTCAACGGGACTCTTATCCTAAAATCGCAGGCAATACGCGCGCGAACGGCGAAACGACTCCAAAAATTCAGCTACTCCGCAACACGTCCCCAGCACAGCGTCACTTACCGTGCCATCACCTGAAAATAAAGAGGGGGAGGGAGGGCGCACGCTCATAAATGATAAACGAATATTTATTACAAAAATATCTGGCCTATATATTCTTTACGTTGCTTCTACGCGGTATGTACAGTCATCTACAAACGAATATTAACCCGACAATAGTCCGCGTGGCTCTAAATTTATCACTAATTGCTCATAGAATGTCTCTGAATATTCCTGCAAATACAATAAATAAATGCACTTCACTAAAAGGCCGTATCACTCTGTCCGATCACTCGCGAAATCTACCTGCACTCCGTAGAGTGCAGCTTGTCCGGTCCCTGCTCCGATATTCTTCCACAATTTATTTGCTCCAAAATTTCCTCGTCCAAAATGGCCGCTCAGCAGCCCTCGCAACGCGCGCGCAACAGCAAGCACGCAAAATGGCTTGTGTTCCGATGCGCTTTTTGCCCCACGCTCTCGAGCGACAGGTGCACGATCACGCACCTGGCTCCTGATTCACTTCTCCGTTATGTGCTCGTTACCGCGCGTACGCCAACTCCGGGGCGTCTTGTCCACGACCGCGCTCGATGCTCACAAGTCCGCTGAGTCCGCCCTGAGAATTCCCAACGCGCGTACGTCTATCACAAGACGTCTTGTCCTCGTGCACGCGATCACAGACTCACAAGTCCGCTGCTCCGAAAATTCCCACGCGACGCGGTTGAAGTCCAGGGGTCCTCAGGTGCGATTTTCCGAACACGCGTACGTCTCTCAGAGACGTCTTGTCCACGTCCGCGCACTGCACCAGATCACGAGGTCCCCCGGGAGTCCGAATAGTCCGCGGGCACGACGATTGCCCTTCGCGACGCGCGAGGCTCCTCACACACTCGACGAGAGAATTTACAATTTAGCAAAACCACTCACCGCTGATCTCCATCGTCCTAGTCCTGGTGCTGCTCCGTCAAGTCACAATTATTTTTGCCCTCCTGGGTGATTTACACTGCTGCTACTGCTGCTGTCTGTCCGAGTCCACCGGGACTCCTGGGGGACTGGTGACTGGGCACGTGCTCCGAAATAAATTCGCGGGCGCGACTGGTACGTGTGGTCTGCACAAGAGGTGATCCACAAGTGTCACAATGGCTGCTTCTTCTTCACCAAGTCCGCGCCTTCGTCTTCACTGAAGTCAAGCCTTCTGATTGGTCCGTTCAATCTCACCGGAACACTAGCAGCGCCAACTGGCGGCTGAGCGCGCCAAATATTCAAGTCCAGTCCACTATACTTGTCCCATACAGTAGCTCAGATTCTCCGAAATTCGCTGCAAGCGCATCAATTGCAGTATCTACGGTCCTGATGCCTCCACCCAGAGAATCTTCTGTCCCGCTCACGCGCATGCACCGCTGAAATACACGCGGAGGCATGGCGCACTCGCGCTTGCCGCAACTCCACGCTTTCACCTCGTATAGTCCTTATACATGTCCGTGTATATCTATATATCGTCCGTATTGCCGCTGTATATCTATATATACTCGCAGCCGCCCGTAGCATATTAATATCAAGTCCGCATGGCCGCAGTATATCTATATATATGCTGCGCACAGTCCCATTGCAACATACTCATGTGTGCATAGCCCTAATTACATGTAAATGTCGTCCGCAAGTCCAAATTAGCCCAGTGACCGCTGTCCAGGTGATCGTCCGTCAGATTTTTGTGGCCACTAACACCCGGGTGTGGCCCGGATTTACATGCCCACAGCGCCGCCACATCTCGTCCACCGCCAGTCAGCTGTCTGCTCTTGCCGCGTGCACCGGCCTGTCCGTCATCGCCGTCGTCCGCTGGGTCACCCGGGCCCATCCGCGTCCGCGTGAGGGTCACCCGTGCGGTGGGTGGCCATCCTGGTGTTATTCCCCTGGTGCGCGGGTGTGAGATACGCCAGGTACACGATGCACCTGTATCTCAGATGGTCCGTGGGTCCATAACCCCATTGCTGCAAGCATGCTCGCTGCCCCGGGCTGCAGCGTATGGGGCGATTGCCTGGATGGCTGGCAGCCCGGGAAGCGCATCACCAGGAGAGCCATCCGTCTGCTGCACGCTGTCATCGTCACCCGGGCCCCGCATGCCGTGCGCACCATCTCCACGTGTCCTGCAGCAGTGTGTGTGTCGTATGTGTGTGTGCACCGGGTGCGTCGTCCGCGCGGTGATGTCGTGGGTGGTGTAGCAATACATCGCGGTGCCCAAATGTGTCCGTTTTGTGCCCTCGCCCACCCGCGAGCGAGAGCCCCGTCCGTCGTATTATCGCTGTCGTCCGATGCACACCGGCATGCCCCGGGGCATGGTGTAGTGCAGGAGCATGTCCGTGGGCTGGGGAGGGCCGGTGCAAGGGCCAAACAAGGCTTCAGTGCCCTGGGGAAGCCCTCCGGGCCACCCAGCTGTGGAAATTGCGATCCGTCGGCTGCTGGTCCCGCAGCCCCCTTGAAACCGGGCTGCGGCGGCTAACCTGGGTGCAGGGAGGGTTGCCCGCGCGCAGGCATCCCGGTATCTGCAGCATCCGCAATCTCTCTCGTCGCTCGTCGTCGTCGTCCTCTCGAGCCAGCCCTCAACAAAAAAGAGAAGTATCTCGAGTTAATACTCATACTTCTCGTTTGCTGGCTCGAGACGGCGACGAGAGATTTTCCTAAACACGGCTGTGACGGTTTAACCGTCACAATGCTATGCCTCACGCATTATGTAACATATACTGGCAGTTCCAAATTCGAGTGTCATACAAACTTGCACTGGTGTCGTATTGATTTCCATTCTTATACGGGAACCGTTTCCAGTATTCGAATTGTTGCGTCTTCGTGATAGATGTGTATAGAATTTGAAGTTGATGTTGAATAGAGTAAAAGGTTTTATTTGTCGCATAAGTATAGTTAAGAGTATCAAATATATGGCAATAAGGTCGCGAAGTGAATGGGACAGGATAAATTGAAAAACAAGATTCTATCGCTCTCAGGTCGAGATGAGTTAAACTCTTCGAGCTCGCTTCTTTAGTATGAGGTCGTCAAATGTGACCAAGAGCGTTAAGAGGATGTAGTACTCTCTTGGGTTATCAGGGTTCATACTAGTAGCTCATTCTATGTGTAGGTGGCGACACGTAGGATGAGCCTCTCATATGTAGTTTTTCTGTTGTTGGCAGCACTGATTTTCTAGCGCACGAGTAGACGACTTGTGGACTCGCTATAGCTCAATAGAGGGTATAACTCATTTTTCAACAAAAATGAGATTGCCTATTCAGTGTATCAGGATTTCTGATCAAAATCAGAAGATCCAAATCCTTGGAATTCGCCATCCGCAAGTTCCAAAATTCATGTTCAAAAATAGGAGTGGATCCAGAGTTTCCTTGGAAAGCAGGTCGATTCTCTCAAACAGATCCTCCTTGAGATTCACCATCCATCAATTCCAAAATTCATATTCAGGAATAAGTACGAATCCAGAGCTCCCTTGGGGAGCAGGTTCATTCCCTCAAACAGATCCTTCTTGAGATTTACCATCCGTCAATTCCAGAATTCATGTTCAGAAACAAGAATGGATCCAGAGCTCGCTTGGGAAGCAGATTATTTTTCCCAAACAGATCCTCCTTGGTTGTACCATCCGTCAATTCCAAAATTCATCTCCAAATACAAGAATGGATATGGAGCTTCCTTGGAGAGCAGGTCGATCCTCCCAAATAGATGGTCATCTCCATTCATGTTGATCAATTCACACTTTGGAAAATACACATGAAAGCAAGCAAATTCACATGCATAAAAAGATATCCAAGTTTGCACACCAAGTACTGACATGAGCCATTATTCAGAGGGAATCGATTATTCCTTGGAAAGCAGGTTGATCCTCCCATATAGATAGTCGTCTGCATTCATGTTCATCAACATGAATTGAATTGTCTTATTTAATAACGTGTACATTCATTAAAGAGCATTCAAATTAACATGCATAATTGATATCCAAGTTCGCACACCAAGTACTTTCATGAACCATTATTGAGAGGAAATGGATTATTCTATAAAACACCTCCTAGAGTGCTTTAGTTTTTTCCATGAACTCGATCTATCTTGCCTGATTCAAGAATTTGGAATTGAAACTAAGTATAGTCTTGCGTCATCAAGAATCTGGGTAATTGAGTTGACTTATCTTCAATTGCACCATGGCCTTTTGGAAGAAAGTAGAACGGGTCGCTGCAACTATTTGATTATAGGAGTGCAATATCATGAATAGTTTTCTGGTTATATCATTCTGATATGAATGATCCTTCAACTCATTTCTGAGAGCTTCAGAGGTAACTGCTCACAATCAGAAGTCTCACTTTATCGTTCCTCGCCATAAGAGCAGACTCATCATGCATATGCAGAGATATCTCTATTTAGGAGATTGTAAGAATGAAGAATGAAGTTCCAAAGAGCTCCCAATCGCTCACAGATGATCCCAAGACACCAAGAGACCAATAAGAAAGTCAGAGACAAAGTTCGAGGTTGATGATACTTTTGGATTCTTAACTACGGCATTCAATATCTCAACTAAAATAACTTCCTGACAACTATTTCACTCTGTCACATTCGCATGCAGTGGATGATATTTCTTACGTCATTTTAAATGCAAGAAGCAAAGCCCTATTGAAAATAATCATGTCATATACATGACATAAAAACATGACATAACATTTTTTCGGAAAACAACATCACGATCTTGGACAATCGTGACATAACTTCATGATCAACTTCACGTCATGGGAACATGTCATGATTATATGTGATAGTTTTACGTCACGAATTTTCGTCATGATTTCCCGGATTTTCCGCGCATGTCATGGGCGTTTGTCATGGATTTTTGTCACAATTTTTCCGGGTTTCCCACGCATGTCATGTCACTATGTCATGAAATTATGTCACAATTTTCTGGATTTTTACGCGACGCGAGGCATGTCATGGGACCTTGTCATGACTTTTTGTCACAATTTTCCGGGGTTTCCCACGCATGTCATGGGACTATGTCATGGAATTATGTCACGATTTTCTGGATTATTACGTGACGCGAGGCATGTCATGGGACTTTGTCATGGATTTTTTTCACAATTTTCCCGTGTTTCCCACGCATGTCATGGGACTATGTCATGAATTTTTGCCACGATTTCTCGGGGATTCCACGCATGTCATGGAACCATGTCATGGAATTATGTCACGATTTTCTGGAATTTTGACATCTCCCCCCCCCCCCCCCACTTCACTTTTTCCAAAAGTATAACTTGGCGAGTATGGCCATCCTTTCCCCCTATCACTTCATCTGGGATCAAAAATTGAATTTCAACTCTTGAGGGTCATGAAATCAGGGGAAACATGTCGAGTAACTATTTAGCAAAATTTAAACATGAAACAAATGGGTAGAAAATGAAAAATATTAATTTCAACTCTTGAGAGTCGTGAGATCAAGAAAAGCATGTCGAGTAATTGTTTTGCAAAATCTGAACGTGAAACGCATGGAAAAGGATTGATTACATTACGATTTGACTTTCTCGGTAATTTTGACTCAACTTGAGTTTCTCACCATCTCCTTCGTCTATGAAATGTAATGAAAATAATAATCTATTCAGACCATTGAAAAGAAAAGGAAACCAGAAAATTCAATCTAGCATTGATCGGTTTAGTTTAAAATTCAGTAGAGATGGTGAGTAACTCAAGTTGAGTCAAAATTACCGAGAAAGTCAAATCGTAATGTAATCAATCCTTTTCCATGCGTTTCACGTTCAGATTTTGCAAAACAATTACTCGACATGCTTTTCTTGATCTCACGACTCTCAAGAGTTGAAATTAATATTTTTCATTTTCTACCCATTTGTTTCATGTTTAAATTTTGCTAAATAGTTACTCGACATGTTTCCCCTGATTTCATGACCCTCAAGAGTTGAAATTCAATTTTTGATCCCAGATGAAGTGATAGGGGGAAAGGATGGCCATACTCGCCAAGTTATACTTTTGGAAAAAGTGAAGTGGGGGGGGGGGAGATTTCAACACTCGGCTATGGTAATGACTAAATATTCTGAGATTGAAGAACATGCTGTAAATAGTAGCATGTGAGAAAACAAAAAAAAATTCTATGTATCTCATCCATAACAATCATTCTCCTAATTAACACTAGAGTGCTTCATTCCAAGATGAACATTTTTTGATCATGAACAAAGAAAAATCTGGAGAAGGACAACTTTGTATTTTTGATAGCAAGACTCTTGAAATAAGTTCATGGAATTGACTTGAGTTGATGCGAAGACTCCTAACCCACTTGTGATGGTGCTTGCAAGAGAAAATTTTTGGATCACGAGGAACTTTTAGATTGTGAAAATTCCCCAAATGATGAACCACATCCACTCCTCAGCAAGAGAGCATGCTAAATATCAAAGTGAATAACTAATAACTAATTGATAAATGAAACATAGAACTATGACACTACATCTGTTGTCCAAAATTTTCTAAGGACCAAAGACTCAAACAAATTCCATGTAGCACATTGGTAATTCATAACACATCAAGAAGTTGGATCAATCCATGCAAACTCATTCTGAGGGAAATGAAGGTTCAGTAGCATTATGTGATATGTGTTTGAATGATCCTCAACATACTTCCAGATAGATGTACGGATCCAGTTTGTTTAGTGATTGACCACTCAAGTAATAATTTTTTCAATTTGAACTTGCCACTCTCCACCAAGAGCGTAAAAGTCCCTTTCTTACTTCATTATACTCTTGATGAAACAGGTGAACCCTGTGCAACTTTCTTATCCTATTCAGAATTTAGTGCCAAGGAAGTAAAATCCATATACCATATGAGAGTAAGAGTCTAGCTGAGACTTTTGGGTTAGAGTATTACGCAATGGACATATCATATTCAAAAGTAATAACCAGAGCAACACCAAATATCAGTGCTTATATATCACAACAACTGTTCTTGGACAGTCGTCAATTGACTGACCTGTCTTACAACATCTAAATGTGAGAGACGATCCCTCTTAATGCGTTGGACATTGACAGGTCTACGAAAAGCAACACGAAGGATATTCTATTGGTCGCACTCTTCTTCAACTAGAGTGGTTTATCAACTTTTCTTTGAAATGCACAATTTATAGCTTCAGAGTTGGGTCTGTCTGAAGTATTGAGGAAACTGAAAGTCAATACACTGCTGAAATGTAGATTGACACTGGCACTCATTTTTCCTCACGATCAAATCCTAAATTCTCCAACTATTTTTGGAGACCAATTCTTGACACTGCACAACAGCGAGAATGACACACATTTTGGCCTTTGGCCTATTATTCTTATATCACTCCAGACAAGAAAACCCACAACGATAAAGTGGCTCTTATTCCTCCAACAATGAGAGCTGATTTCTACAAGCTCGCTGCAGGCGGTGCTACGGCCTACGATTGGCTTTCAATCTCTGCTATTACCTCTACATAATATAATCAAAATAGTCAAAAAAGTTACATGTTACTGCTACAACATGTTACTGCTACAACATGTTACTGCTGGAGCGGAATAACGCCGTCTGCTACACATGCGGCTGCATCAAAACATCACCCGTGTTCTCGCGGTCGATCGTCCCGCGTGGTCGACCCCAACAATCGATTGTGTTCGACTTCGAGTGTCTTGACGCGGCTGAAATCTTGACGCGAAAAAATTCGGAAGGGTCGAAATTAGTGAGTAAGATATTTTGGCACTAAACGCTGTCAGCGGCGAAATGAGTTGCCAATATCCTTGTTGAGGACCGAAATAACGGGTTCAGAGGAAATGAAGCCCTCCTGAACCCAGAAAAGCACGAAATAAGTAAGTTCGAAAAAATAGGTGAGGTTAAAACGGCCCAACTCAGCGTATATAAGGCACGGCAGCCTTGCGCGCGCTCTCTCTCTCTTTCTCACATGTTCTTCTCTTTCATATACTCGCCAGCAAGGCGCTGCCGCGCCTTTTGATAACGCGAGGCATGTCATGGGACCTTGTCATGAATTTTTGTCACGATATTTTGGAATTTTCACATAACGTTAGGCATGTCATGGGACCTTCTCATGAATTCTTGTCACGATTTCTCGGGGATTCCACGCATGTCATGGGACTATGTCATGGAATTATGTCACGATTTTCTGGAATTTTGACATAACGCGAGGCATGTCATGGGACCTTGTCATGAATTTTTGTCACGATATTTTGGAATTTTCACATAACGTTAGGCATGTCATGGGACCTTGTCATGAATTTTTGTCACAATTTCTCGGGGTTTCCACGCATGGCATGGCACTATGTCATGAAATTATGTCACGATTTTCTGGAACTTTGACATAACGCGAGGCATGTCATGGGACCTTGTCATGAATTTTTGTCAGGATATTTTCAAATTTTGACATAACGTCAGGCATGATATGGGACCTTGTCATGAAATTATGTCACGATTTTCTGAAATTTTGACATAATGCGAGGCATGTCATGGGACCTTGTCATGAATTTTTGTCACGATATTTTGAAATTTTGACATAACGTCAGGCATGACATGAGACCTTGTCATGAAATTATGTCACGGTTTTCTGAAATTTTGACATAACGCGAGGCATGCAATGGGACCTTGTCATGAATCCTTGTCACGTTTCTCTGGCTTTTCACGTGACGCGAGGCATGTCATGGGACCTTATCATGAATTTCTGTCACGATTTCCTGAATTTTTGACATAACGCGTGCGATGTCATGGGACCTTGTCGTAATTTCTTGACACGTTTTTTGCATTCATTGCATAACGGGTTGCATGTCATGGGAACTTGTCGTGGATTCTTGTCACGTCTTTTGCATTGATTGTATTATGGGTTGCATGTCATGGGAATTTGTCATGGATCATCGTAACGCTTCCTTGCATCTGTAACATAATGCGTGGCATGTCCTGGAATGTTGAGAGGACAAGTGTCGCCAAGCAGGAGTGATAGAAATTCACGTCAAGAACTTCATAGAGTTTCGTCTGTCAAATATAAGCAAAGGGAACTTGGAGTAGAAAATCTCTACCACGGACAGTGAAAAGTAATTATCCAGGAAACATAAGGAATTCGTGATTGATTTACATCTTCTTAAGTCGTTAATAGCTATTGATCTACGATACTTTTGGAGGAAGGTGATCAAGACTACCTGGAGAGTCAACAAGCTGTAAGAAGTACTGCCAGGTTTATGTTTATTCAACATTTATAACAATACAATCATTTTTAGGAACGCTCATATTACTTACATCGCAATACTCATTATGGGAATCATTTGTACCACTCCGAACGCAACGTAAAGATATACTTAGAGTTGTTACCCCAGGTAACCATCGGTGAAATACACTTGATTCTGACGAAGTACATTCGGGACTTTGGAGTGTCAATCCGCCTAACTAATTGTTTCCCGATAAAAGGTCATACGCTCATGAGTACGCGTCACAACAATCATGAAGGAAAGAAATAACACTATATTTGGAAAATGGCAGCAAGAGTGCTTTGATCATTCCTCTGTGCAGTACACTTCAAATACAGGCACCAAAACGTTTGAAATAATCCTACATCTCAATTTATCGCTGTAAATCCTTCATGCTTTCACCAGCCCATCACGATCAATCTGTAAATCATAAATACTGTGTCATGTACGACTGGGATCATAGCATAATTTTCTTCCATTCGCGATAATAGCAACGGCCTTAGTGGACATAAATGGCAGAAACCATCCCATTACTATTTGTACGTCCCATTCTCGATAATTGAGCAAATTCAAAGGCAGCAGATTATGCAATCAAAATGTCCCGG
The DNA here is from genome assembly GCA_029851415.1 of Eretmocerus hayati. NCBI lineage: Eukaryota > Metazoa > Arthropoda > Insecta > Hymenoptera > Aphelinidae > Eretmocerus > Eretmocerus hayati. The sequence goes on along the minus strand of CM056742.1, from coordinate 189,800,427 downwards.
TAACGCCTCTATTGACGGTAACTAATAATTTTTCCATACAACCCTCCGGCTACCAAGGTATCCTTTACGTTTCATTTCCTTAGCAAAATATTTGTATCAAATTCATTGTAACTTGCCGTTTTCATGTTCCCCAGAAGGATTTGAGTATTTTTATCGCGTATATTCCGATAGAACACACATTTAGGATTCCGAATCGATAGAGATTGTTACCAGCTGCTAAATCCCACGCCTTGCGCACAATCTCCATTCCTCATTCCCTCTCCTACACCATAGTCTCGGGTGGACCATACGCCCGTCACGCCACCGTCAGGTGGCGTCCATCCTCGCCCGCTATCAAAACAGGGCACCGTGGTTTCAAAACCGGCGCCTCAACCAACTTCCACGTCGGCCCCTCCGGCTGGACTTCTACAGCACTGTCGTGCTCGGGAGACCACCGGACGGGTACCCACACCCAGGTCCACTTCTACAGCGCTGACGCGCTCGAGAGTGTTCCAACCTAGTGGCAGTCCATTTCTGTCCCTCGGGCTGATGTTTGAAGCTTCTTCGGCACTAACGCGCCCGGGAGCTCTTACGTCGCTCGGGCGGACTTCTTCACGTCGGAGACCACCCTCGACCCAGGACCACACGGAACCGGAAGCTCGAGGCGAGTTCTACGGACCTAGCACGACCATAGACGACGCCATCTATTAGGCGGCCCCCAGCGATCCGAGTCTCAACCCAAGGAGACGGGATCCGCCTGCCACTCACTCTCCACGACGCACTTGCTGGAGTAGGCGATGCTGGCCCCAATGGCGCGCTTCCCACACTTGGGGCTTCGATGAAGGTTGCAGGACAACGGGCCTCCGTGACCAGCTAACTGCGACATCAGCCCTTTTCAGGGCTAACCTTCAAACCCAAATCGGCCCTTTTCAGGGCCACCGACGTTCTAAAGTATGAACCAGTGTTGTGGCCCACTCAGTTGCCTTGTGGCGCAAGCCATCCGGTAACAAGATGATAGGACATGTATATATACATTACCTTCGGCTGAATCGTCATCATCAATCATGGATCGCTCGTTTGCTACTTGCCCTATCAGAAGAGAATTACCAGATTTGACTTCCTCATCACTGGAGGCTGCGGAATAATATACACTTATGAAGCCAAGCGAAAGCAGTATAAGCGAGTCAAGAGATCAAGTACTCATGCTGCCTTCAACGAATATTCAGATTTTTGAGAATATGCAAGAGGCGTTTACCTGTGTCATCGCTAGGGACGTCTCCAGAATAATCCAAACCCTTTTTTTTGGCTTTATGGGAGGGACCGACCATCTCCTCTGTCTCTGATATAGAATGACAAGGTATATCGTAATGGTGGTCATAGTGGATGATGAAATATTCAATGAGCCTGAGTCAAGGTATCGTGCGAGGCACGAACACAACGAAAGTTGTACGAAACAATTTTTTAAGATAGCGTGCTTCCACAGCTATATTAGGGCTTATTGCACAATGAACAGTAAGTGTGTAGAACTTTAGGACGGGTGACCACCTGACTTCGGTGATGTGGTTGACACAATCCCGAACACTATGCATGCTTGTTACAACGCAAAAATAGAAGAAGGTCCGAAGAAGACCGTTTACTGGCCACAGGAATGAAGTAGTATTACCTTTACTCGCGTAGTCGTTGTTGAACTACAAAAAAGGTTCAAGATATTCTACGACAGATAATCACCTGACTCGTTGTCCTCGGAGTCGCCGTTACACTCCGAACTTCTTACCTTAACTTTTTTAGGGGGGCTGCCCGAATACTTTGGCTTCGCTACCAGGAAAAACGATAAACCTCTCAATCATCGTTTCAGAATGGGTGTCATTAATTAAGAGGTTGAGTGAAGGTTGAGAGGAGAGAGTATGCTTCCTATTCATCGAGTCATCTACGAATATGAAAGGTCAAAAGCATATACATACGATCGTCACATGAGTTGATACTTGAACTGTCGCTGTCAGAAACATTCTTTTTTTTCGGGGTATTTGGATGAGTTGTTCTCTTTTGCTCCACCTGCAAACGGAAAAGCTCCTCATATCCCCTCTCATTGCATTGTTGGAGAACGTCATATTTAAATAGAGGCGCCAAAGGTCATGTAGGCAAATTGTCAGACCGATTATGAGGTCTGCCATTTACGAATATCAAATAGACAATTATCGAACATTCATGTAGGTTCATCACCTGAGAGCTCGCATCTGGCATCGATGTGGGTATTCGATCTCATTTTTGTCGATTTTTCTTGGGGTTTACTTGTTTCTCCTGGCTCTGCAAATGGAATAGACGATAAAAATCACGATTGTCGCGTCAAAATGGGAGACATTCATCACGGGTCTGAGCAAAGGTTAACAGCGATTTACGAGGGGCACACTCATTACCTATTGAGACCTACGAATATCGAAGCTCTCAAGCGTACACGCACCATCATTACATAAAACGCTGCTTGACCGGTCGCAGTCAAGATCATCTGCTCTCTTGTTGGATAGTTTGGATGATCACCTCCTTTTGATCCATCTGCAAACGGAAAAGCTACTCAAATTTCCATCGTCGCATCACCAAAGAATGTCATATGGAAACAGAGAGACGAATATCAAATGCGCTATTTCCCAAATTTACGTAGAATTCCCACCTGATGACTTGCTCTTGGCATCAATGTGAGGATCCAACTTCATTTTCTTCAAATTTTCAGAGGAATTGCTTGTCCAGAAATTCCAGAAAATCGTGACATAATTCCATGACATAGTTCCATGACATGTGTGGAATCCCCGGGAAATCGTGACAAGAATTCATGACAAGGTCCCATGACATGCGTGGGAAACCCGGGAAAATTGTGACAAAAATCCATGACAAGGTCCCATGACGTGCCTCGCGTTATGTCAAAATTCCAGAAAATCGTGACATAATTCCATGACATAGTCCCATGACATGCGTGGAATCCCCCAGGAATCGTGACAAAAATACATGACAAGGTCACATGACATGCCTCGCGTCACGTGAAATTCCAAAAAAACGTGACAAATATTTATGACAAGCTGCTATGACATGCCTCGCGTCGCGTAAAAATCCAGAAAATTGTGACATAATTTCATGACATAGTCCCATGACATGCGTGGCAACCCCGAGAAATCGTGACAAAAATTCATGACAAGGTCCCATGACATGCCTGACGTTTTGTCAAAATTTCAAAATATCGTGACATAATTCCATGACATAGTCCCATGACATGCGTGGAATCCCCCAGGAATCGTGACAAAAATACATGACAAGGTCACATGACATGCCTCGCGTCACGTGAAAATCCAGAAAAACGTGACAAATATTCATGACAAGGTGCCATGACATGCCTCGCGTCGCGTAAAAATCCAGAAAATCGTGACATGATTTCATGACATAGTCCCATAGTAAAAAAAAAATGAAATTCGTAGTGCAGCAACCCACAGCCCACCAGTGTCACCCTGGATGAGCACTAAAGAGGCAGACCTGGAAAGGTTGCGCTATTTGGACCCCGCAGAGATAGTCTCTGTTTTGTTTAATTCACCCGGATTTTGTATGGCGAATCACGCTGACGTTACGTTGCTCGCCGTGTGATTCACACGGCTCTGGCTTGCATCGAGCTACATTGGCCCTGGTGTCAGTAAGGAAGCTCCCACCTTTATCAAGTATCAAAATGCTTCAAATAGATGCAGCATGCATTATACCAGGAAAAATTGATATTCTTCTTAAGAAGAATTGGAAAATTGTCCCACAGAGAGACAAAGAATTCCTCTGGACCCTACAGTCTTTGGAAATTCTAACACTGGACATCAACATCGACTACAAATAGTGTGAGACCAACCCGAGTCAGAGCTCTGTTTCACGTGAAATCACTCATACGCACGACTTTTTTCAAACGTTATCATTCACACCTATTTGCGCATTGATCATTTGAGAGAAGTGTGAATGAAATTCTTCCCTCCGACATGACGATCTTGATGATCTGATCCATTTGAAGCTTGTTCTCGAACAATTTTGTATACTTTATTCGATGTGGCTTGATCAAGCTGTACGCCTCGATAAAATGGAATGAATACACCACACATTAATGGATCCTCTACGCAGCTTTCAACTGGAAACGATGAAGGATTTCCTCACTAGTAACCAATATGATGAAATAGATGTGTTGAATTGGATGGGAATTCAAACCCGTATCTGTACCTACCACTATACGTAAGATCCCAGATAGCTTTGCTTGCATCTGACTCGTGCTTTTCTTCTAATCCGTCGCTCAAAATCGTTCAACCAATCAAAGTGATTGATCATTCCATCGCATACAGTTATGCACAGGAGTACAGCATGTTTTGTAACATACGAAAACTCCAATGTCTAGGCGCTTACTCTACATGACAATGCACACTTTATACTACAGCACAGAATTCATGAATCACTTTTGTAATTTGCAGAAAGTGCACGGGCTTCTTTTTTCTCACCCAGTGAGCATACGATATATTTCATTAGTGGTGAGACTTTACACAAAAATACTCTAGCGTAATGCATTGAGGACAAATTCTGGTACCGAATGCAATAGGAGAAACAAAACAGAGCAGCAGATCTCATGGTACGGAGTAAAGCAAGATGAAAGACAGAGCTGCAGAGTGAGGAAGACGATGGAGGGACGAGAAAAATGAGATGAAGGAGTATTTCCGTGAGCGTGAAACGACTTCTAGAGCTACAAGCTCGACGAGTGCCGGCCGCAGTCTGTATCCCCAAATCCCCTTACGAATGGCTCGGACGAAACGTTTTCGCGAACCGGAAAATCTTCGGGCTAGCCACGCTCAAGTACCTTCTCCGGTTCTACGCTCATTTGGCTACTATTCTCTCTTGATGTGCCACGATTACCGCTAGCAAAGTATTCGTATAAAGCGAATGCGCTTATAACGCTTTCATAAGTATCGGAATCAGTCAGCTGGAGGTTATCGAGTTCAAATTCGAAGGTTCCTGTGAAGAAACAGAATCTAATCCCATAGTGATATTCTAAGAGGCCACGGTGCTGTAGGAATGAGATTATACCAGAGGTACTTGCCCTTCAGGACTCTTCTTCTCATTTGAATACTATGATGTATGTAGGACAAAAACCGTAACCCACTTCTATCCTAGAGAAAAACCAAAATCGAAATCTTTGGATCGGTGAATCTACCTTTGTCGATGAAATAGTACCCCACGAGCCATCATTCAGGAAATCATTATTATTGATTTGACCTCTGCACAAAGAAGAATATGAAACGGGATGTTAGTCACAATGTCATTCACAATGTAGTTATTTGGAATGACAAAATTTGAGAGTACGGCAGAGAACGGAAGCTTTGTGGGTGAATTGCAATGTAACCGAAATCATTAAATGAGATCGCCACTGAAGTATTAGTGGCTTCATCAAATTATGAACGGAATCGAGACCTAGGTGTTACGTGCCCCGATTGTGTGATTGAGTGGGAGTGTATGTATTCACTAACTTGCTAGATACTTTGGCGTCGCTGTTGTGCAGACTAAGTAACTGAGTTGTTTCACTTGGCGCTAAGATTAATAGAAAATCAATCAAAGAGCGCGGCAGCGCCTGACTGGCGCGTATACGAAAAAATAAGTCATGAAAATGAGACAGCGCACAAATCTGCCATGCCGTTTATATGCTGAGTTGGGTCGTTTTAAGCTCACACATATTTTCGAACTTACTGAATTCATGCTTTTCTGAGTTCAGGGGGATCTCAATCTCTCGCGATCTCGATCTTCCTATCGGTAAGTGACTTTATCACACATATCTTTATTCGTTCCTCCATACTTGAAACTGTGTAGTGCCATAAAAGGCCCTTGGGCATCCTGTTACAGATTATTGCACGCTCGAATTTGCAAGAGACCGAGAGTCTTCCGAGACCGACAGGGCAGTCTCTTATTTGGCTCGATCGAGACTGCGGAAGGTGGGCTCACTCGCGGTCTCAGATCGTCTGATCCGGACTCGGGATCGAGTATCAGTCTCGGTACCGAGATCAATGCTGGTCTCGAGTCTTGCGGCAGCCATCGTGTCCACCGTAGCCGGATCGATTCCTCACACATGCCTAACTGTCTCAACAAGCTCAATTTCAGAAAATTCAACCAACGGGCAGCAAAGTTTTTTGGAATCAGATATTCATCAGCAGCTAAGTCTAGCTTTTCTGAAATACCTCCTGCGGATGCTGTCGAATTTTCTGAGCGGAGCTGTTTGATTTCCGGCCAGGGCACAAAGATAGCTCGTGGCTCCAATAATTATCTCTTCCATTAATTATCGGCTGTCAGCTACTCCTACAGATCAGAAGCCTCGCAGCTGCGGAGGCAAGTCTCCGCAATCGAGGCTTTTGTCTTTTGAGATTAGAGAGAACTACACGTAGTGGCACCGCAACGAGCCTCGACCCAGATAAGACAGAGCTCCCTTTGAGGAGTGTACCGCACTTTGCTACGTTATCGATGCCATCTTCGTCACCCTCCGAGCTAGTTCTCCTTACGACGCATCAACCAACCCGTCGGCATCAATCAGCCCACGAGCATCTAATTCCGTCGGCACTTTTGATGAGCAAATATTTGCCTCGAGATATTTCGAACATCACTCTATCGAGGTGCTTTTACATCCTTCAGATTTTTTATACCTAAGATTTTTAAGAGTTCTCATTCAAAATGCCACGAACCTTCTTGAGCCAAAACACCGTGTTCGAAGATTAAAGAAGTGAAAAATATGGTACCCTGAGACTTTTTCTATTTTTCTTGTGATTTGTAGTGATTTTCATTATTCAGAATTTACTGATGAGGGGTGTCATAAATACACCGAAAACGTTGGGATTCCATCGAAATTGACACACTTTGTCTGATGAAGTCCAATGGAATTGAGCCTGACGAGTATTCTGAGAATTTAAACTGCCAACGGACGAAGAGAAATTGATGGTATACGTGATGAGTGTGTGCATATCGATCTGCTCACTCGTAACCAATGCGCTGGGCCCTGGCATTCTAGAGATGTTTTATGGAAATTGACAGCTCTTAGTTGTCTCGGTATCTCATGTGGAACATACGATTTCATAAACATGAGGTAAGGGTACCCAACTTGCCCGCTTTAAGCCATTTCTCAATAACTTTGGTTTACCTCAACAATCTCCAACGTGCTTTAGCTCTTTCTAATGCTTGTTTGAAGACCTTCCAAATGAATCAAAGAACGTTTAAATGCAATTAACTGAAACCGAGCTGTCTCGTTTTTTCCAAGAAAAGATTTTTTAGAGTTTACATAATTATGTACCCAACTTGCCGCCATTAAGCTATTTTCCCAACATCTCTGGCCCATCTCAATATTTTCCAACGTATCCTAGCTCATTTTGAAACTTGTTTTAGGACCTTCAGAATGCACTAAGCCACGTCTCATTTCGACGAATTGAAGCCGAACATTCTCAATTCTTCCGAGATAAATGATGGAAATCGACGATAGAGTGTTTTCATCGCCGTGCACGCACATTCGGAGCTTTCCGCCGGTCCAAAACACTTTTGCCGACCTATTTTGACGTGATATACACGTTCTGAGTGGTAAAAAAAGTGGTACTGCACGCCCTTTAGAGATTAACATATAGGGGCATGTTGAGTACACTCCGATGTTGGCATACTTGTTTACAGATAGTCTCCGTGTTTTGCACATAAAACAGCTCCATATTCAAATCTTGCAATCTTGAAAAATGGATTCTCAAGGTCTTGAAACAAGGAATCGAATGCGTTAAGGTACGTTAAAATTGGTTGAACTCAAAGAATTTGGCACCAATTTTACTGAACGCAATCCCCTCTGTGCTTTCTTAGCTAAGCAAGCAAGAAAAATGGGGAAATCACTTCAAATTTTGCGGAGAACGCAGGAATGTTTCGGGGTCGATGCAAACTTCTTACTTCTTCACATTCCAACATAACAAACGTGAAAAAAAATTGCCGAGAAGCCAAATTGTGCCCATTCCCGAGATCGGCATACGGAGGCAAGTTGGGTACAGAGGCAACTTGGCTCACTTATGACAGTGCCGGCCCGTAGATCCGCTTGGCATGAATTTCGATTGGATAAGTAAATTATGCAAAAGAAACCTGGGGATCCCTGTCAATGAGAGTATGGTTACTCCCGCGTCTGGCTGGACGGAGACGAGTTTTTCTCAATGGGAGCAGTCTTCTTTTCTTCCGCAGCGATGGCTTGGAGCACGGCGAGCTGAGCCAGTTTCTTTGCCTGCTGGAGTCCGTACAGATCTCGCTGACGATCAGCCTCGGTGCGGGTGACGACGGCCTTGCTCCGAGCACAGCTACGGTTTTACGGTCCATCCGTACGGGCTCGGACGGTATAGGGATCAAGCGTATCGGGCCGGTCGTGGGCCAGGCGCAGAGTTTGGTAAACGAATAATTCGAATGTCTTCAAGGTTCAATTGCGATTCGGTACCAGGGCGAAACACGAACACAACACAGATTCTATCGCTCATAACTTCGAGCAGCACAATAATATAGTGTCACTAGGTCGCGATGATGACGTTCCTGACGGCACCTGGGTACGTCAACGTAACGAAGCAGCGTGGCCACGGAAGGGCCGAGTGTCGTGGAGAGTGCGGTGTGTTGAGATCGGACTGAGATGCTGAGCTTGGTTTGCGGGGGTTTATATAGGCGGGCTAAGCCGCAAGGAGTGTGTAACGCTAAGCGACGTTACGGCCTATGAAATACGCTACGTGTAACGCGCGGATGCGTTGCGTGTGTACCCGATGGTGTAACGGTAAGATGCGTTTCCTTATGGGAAACGTCTATGCATAACGTGTCGTTGCGTTATGTTTTTGGTGAGAGGTAACGGTAAGCGGTGTTTCTAGATGTGAAATTAGCGTAAGTAACGTTCCTTTGCGTTATGCGCCAGAAAATGCGTGTAACTGTAAGTTGCGTTTCAGATATGTGAGGAAGTGTGGGGTAACGCGTGAATGCGTTATGAAAAGTGGGTGGATCGTTTATCCATGTCATAAAAGTAACGGGTTGCCACGTTACTTTTATGTGTATGGTGTGAATGAATAGTAACAGGGTGCTTCGTTACCTCAGAAAGTACTAGGTGAATTGCGTTACAAATTAGGGTAACGGGGTGCCACGTTCCTAAGTCGGTAACGGGGTGCCTCGTTACGTGTTCGTTAAGTGTCGTGTAACTGTAAGATGCATTACCGCTATGTATGGCATGCGTGTAATGTGTGGATGAGTGAAATATAATGTGCTCATCGATTTAAAATAATGAAGATGCGCACATCACTTACCTTATATCGTCACCTCCGAAGAAGAAAAACACTTGCATACTATGAGTTGACGAAGACTAACACGTGCGTGTTCGTCACCGGCGAAAAGTAACACGATATGTATAAAGCGTCGAAGAGTAGACCTTTTCCCGTGGTCTCCTCGAAGAATAAGACTTGATTGCGATCATCGCCGAGAAGTAAGAGAAACACCTCCCTTAAGCCCGGACAAAAAAGAAGACCTGGCGTGAGCCCCGACGAAAAAAAGCACCTCCCGTAAGCCCCCAAAAAAAGGAGTGCCTGCCGGGAGCCCGGACGAAGAAAAACACCTGCCGTGTGCCCCGTACCACTATTTAGTTTATATTGGAGATATTCACGCGTCGCTCACAAAAAAGCATCATATCTCAAACTCTTCTCCTGGTGAAGCAAGTCAATTAAAAGGTAAATATAAGTTTGCTCTTCTTGCTTGCCAGATTCTGTGATTCCCTTTGAGCATGTATTCGTGTATCGTTTTGGACTTACAATACATAATTCTAATAAAGAAATGGTTTTCTCGGTACAATGCGTATACTTCGATTTTAGTTACAGCGAAACTTGTCAAGTTGGGCACCTGCCTAAGTTGGGCGTATTCTTGCCTTTCGGTGAACATAATAACATGAAAACGAGACTGTGTATGTTGGGCACTTCGGAACTCGAGACATAATACCGTATCCTCGTCCTGATTGTCTCGATTATGAGCTCACGAATAAGCGACAGAGTTTGATAAATAAGAAATCGTGGTTAGTGATCGATTGTCAGCATCAACAATCATCAACCGAGTCAATCATCTAATAAATCATGATTCTACCGGAAGATTAGGGTGAATCAATGTTGACGAAATTGTAGCGAAGTTGGTAACGTATCCACCGTCACACAATGAATCGCCAGTGATGGCAAACTTAATCAAAATGCATCCATAGATCAAAGATTTACAAAAATATATCCAGTATGAAGCAGTCAATAATCGGTGGTTGCCTTACTGATTAATGGAGTAATCGACACGTACCAAGTTTCCGATTTCAAAATGAATGCATCTGTCTTCCTATTTCTTCATTACAGTATTGTCCGTCTGTTCTTTGATATAAGAGGATATCTTATGACTATTCCGAACTAATGTATTTACATGATCATTAGAACCCAATTTGTCAAATCCCTTTTTCATTCGAGATAAAAATGATGAATTTTCAAACCGGTTTCATCTATGATCGTATTTGACTATGGAATCTTATCTTTCACATGGGATATGGATCCAGCAGATACAAGTGGCATTTGCATTCTGACATTTGCCCGATTTTGGGGTATCAAAGCACTAAAGTGTGGTGGTCGGACTTTTATAAAAATATCCTGAGCCGGAGAGTAATACAATCTCCCAACCGCACAAGATCTACTTTTCAAATCTGCACTCTCTCTTCTCTTTCTAGCAAAAACAATGATTCTCTCATACAGTCAATTCTTACCCGTCCTTTATTCACAATGTTTGAGGGCTCATCGTCCTGGCTCACTTGGATCAGACCTGGATCATTTAACCATTCGCTCTATTCTGGATTGACTCTCTAATCCAGACTCTGCATGGAAGAACGCGCTTTGGAAAATTCCGTATTTTGCATTAATTTTAAGGTATGTCTCCGGGTTTTTCGAAATTTAGAAAATCCTCTGGGGATTTGTGTGGTGGTTCAACTATCCATAACACACCTTATGCTGAAATTTCAAGGAGCCTGTCCATTTTGTTTTCGAGTATTCGATGTCAAAAGTTTGAGCTCGTAACGCGCTAAGGATAGGAACGGCGCAGCAGAAGGCAACTTTTTTGGGCCGTTCTCACGAATGCTCTGACAATTCTCTAGAGAACTCGCTGAAAATTTGATATGTCATTCATTCAAGTGTTATCTACATCCTTGCCAAAAATAGGGACCCGTGCCCATTTATTTTGTTTACACGAGGGCTCGAATGTTAGTGATGTTTGGCCGCGCGCAATGTTAATTTTCTGCCTCGCTGAGAGCGTGTGTGTGCAAGCGTGTACGTGCACGAGCTGTTTTGTTGTGTATACGCGATTGTACATAAAAGACGGTGAGATCGTGTTGCTATCAAAACAACACGGCTCGCTTAAAAATTGTCCCAGGAGACATACCTTAAGTGGCCGTTACGAACGAATTTGGGTACATCTGACGTACGCACCTCGAACAAATTCTCGCAAATATTATTCTCGCCTCCCCCTTCTGGCATTTTAATTTAACTTCGTCACTCGAAAGCAGAGAATATTCAAAACAGCCGGCCTAACCGACTTTTTATCTTCTGTTTGTTCTCTCAGTTAGCCTATACCAATCCAACACTCCTTTACACCATGCGTTAGCTGTTATAATTTACGACCGGCCGCACGGTCGCGGACGACCTGGAAATCTCGTTCTGTGTGGTAGACCGAGACTTTGGATCCATCCAGAAAATAGGGGACAGGCTGCCCATTAATCGAGGTTAATACGACCGGAATTTTGACGGCTTCAGCGTACGTTCAATCCTCCGCATTAGTTGGCCGTCGCTATCTTCCAGACTTTCGAGAACGGACCGGCCTGAAATCCGGCTAGGTTGAGGTAGTACCAGTGCTCCTCGAAATACCGTACAGAGAATTACAAAATTCGGCACAGTGGTAGATTGATATCACAAACTGCCTCAGTTGAAATTTCAAGAGCCTTCAGAGTCTGAGAGAAAAGTTCTGAGCAGTTTCGTGAAAGTCAATTTAACACGGCAGCTCATGGGAAATTACGAGTAGAGTAATATCTACCGTACAGATTTTCACGAGAGGCGGCCCACAAGAGAAAGAGAGGACGAGAATCACATACAACGTATTAACGATTCACAGCCTACAAAAAAGATCTAAACCCAAGTGTCACTCACTTCTGCGGTTTCTGAGTTAGGTCGTAGTCTGCTGCATGCATTCACTATACCTATATCGCGGGCGGGAGAGAGTTAAGCGCGAGTATAATGTGCACTTGGACTCATCAGTAGCGCTAGTACTTGAGCGGATTATCGAGACAGTTTGGATTCCCGAAAAATCTGCTCGATTCTCGGACGGACGGGTAGTATAAGTACATGTCGCATTCACTGCAAGAAGCAGTTCTTCTTTTCTCGACTTCAAGCCACGTCACACGAAAGCAAGAAATCGTCACGTGCGCCACTCGGCCGGCCGCGGGCCAGGCAGCCTCCCTGCCTCGCTCGAACGCATCTCGCTTGCATCACATCTGACGCGATAAACACGTGTAATTCACAAACGTCAAAAATATTTAAGCCAAAACATTGTGAGCTCCGCTGCTCTTCCCAATAAATATTGCATTTTTTAACTGAAGTCCGGAGTATCCGTGCATCATCAGTGCTCCCTGAATCCTAAAGCTAGACGCAAAACCTTTTCTTTCTTCTGTTACAACTCGCGCAATGGGTTATTTCTGTTTCGAAGAACCAACGTGAGTTTTTAACTGGCCAGCATTGCATCCAATAACTTCACGATGTCGTTTCTCCATTACTTTTCAACTTGCAAAAAGGGCTGAGCTCGTTTTACCTTGTATCTTGCCACCTCGAGCTCTCTAGCGCTCATGCCGAGCTCATTATAAATTTCAAATCACAATCACGTGCTCTTTTCACATCTATAATATTGTTGGACAGCACTTTTCCGTTCACCACTCACTCATCCCTTCCTTTATGAACTCCGAAGAGATTACAGAAAATTGTTGACATTCCATTTCGCGTGCGTGAGAAACCTTTGCAAAAAACCCCCACCCTGCATACGCGAAGATTCGTGTACGATTTTTAATTTTCATCACAGCTTGAATACTTGTTTCTGCAAATGCAAAAAAGTTTCTCGTACAGCCGAGCCCAGTCGTGTAGGCAATACAGGTTCCTTGATTGACAATTATTCAGACTCTTCATTCTTCTAAGTTGTCCACGGTCTCTTTTTTAGTTGTAGTCAGTTACTTGTCAGCAGTGACAATGCGAGTTAGCTTCAAATTTGGCGAAAACGATACCCTTGCGCGAATGGAACTTCCCATTGGGTAGGATGTGAATATAGGAGATGGGAACGAGGGAATGGGGGTGAGGAGTCTGCGGCAAAGTGCATTGGACATTTTAGTATCCATTACGCGGCGAGAATATTTCTTGACTTGACACTGTGGGAAATTGAATTTACCGTTCACTTTGCGCGATGTGCACGCGTCGCGCGCCTCCGACTAGTACACAGGTTCTGCGAACGCAGGACCATCGGAAGCGAGCGACTCAAGGATGAGAAACGCACCGAGTACGATATATCTTTATCTTCCTGAGCGAAAACTCGCACCCACGCTCGGCTGGATTTGAGATATTTTTGAGCTAACGAAAGTCAGGTACAACGCTAAGACATTTTCGACGCAGCGACGGACTTTGCTGGTGCTACTGAATAAGGAGACGAGGCTTTGTGAAATTTCCAAAGTCGTAGATCCCGCCACGGGGATGAAACAGCTCCATCAAACTTTGCGATGGATTGGCTCGATTTGACAGCGTAATTAAGCCGCGTGAAATGCGAGTGGCTCAAACCCCAATAGAGTTGGAGCAGAAAATTCGTATGATGAACGGCTGTTCTCCCTTCCTTCTCCAGCTCAATTCTGTTGTGACGAGCAATTTCACTCAGCTAGAAACTCGATCTGTGCGTGAGTGGTGAGAACCTCTACACTAGAGACAAAGATGAATGCTGGGCGCGAACAATGTTGGGACTCGATTTCCCTCAAAAATGGTCTGAAAATCAGTCAAATTGACTCTTTATCGAAGACCCGCAGCGGACGATTTTGATTCTTGTTAGAAACCCAGAGAACACCCTGAAACATACACCGTACGAATATCCCAAATTTGTGCACCTCTCCATTCCTCGGTTTTCCAGCCCACCGTGGGCGCAGGTTGTAAGATGGCTTTCTGTCTTCGAAGTTGTCAAAGTAGTCTATCTGCTTTGGCTTCTCACGTATTTATGTTACCGTGAAAGCCCGAAATCCGTGATTGCCGGGCATTCACTAGTGAATCCTAAGGTTCACTCGTCGAGGCCAGTGAATGCTGACATTCACTAGTGAAAGTCCGGAATTCGTAGCTGATATCGTTGCTGAGGCCATATTTCGGGCTTTCACTAGTGATTGTCAGCATTCACTGACTCGGACCAGTGAATATCGGAGATCGGAAAAATTGGGGGATGGAAGTCGAATAAAATGTCAAACACATTGTCTCATTATCCCAAGTTTCCGAGGCAGGTTGGAATATGGAGAAATATCGATTATCCATCAATGAGGAGTTGTCAATAAAATGTCTTGTCAAATACTTGTCGATCTCAGAGATACCTCATAGAGAGTAGTTGTCAATGATAAAAGTTGAGTGACATAAACGGTTCACTTATGATTATTCATGACACACTGCTCATGCTGACACAATTTGTGGCAATTCAGAAATAATGAGATTCACTTGGGCCCGCGTAAAATTCTCACTCCAATAGAGTGAAACCCACTCTTTTCGGAATTGCCACAAAATGGGGGTTCATACGGAAAGGTTAAGCGAGTATTGAACACTATCCTTTGATTTTCCCATATTCCGACCTGCCTCGGAAACTTGGGATAATGAGACAATGTGTTTGATATTTTATTCGACTTCCATTCCCCAATTTTTCCGATCTCCGATATTCACTGGTCCGGGTCAGTGAATGCTGACATTCACTGGTTGATGCCCAGTGAATGCTGACAATCACTGGTCGATAGCCAGGGAATGCTGACAATCACTAGTGAAAGCCCGAATTATGGCCTCAGCGACAATATCAGCTACGAATTCCGGGCTTTCACTAGTGAATGTCAGCATTCATTGGCCTCGACCAGCGAATCTTAGGATTCACAAGTGAATGCCCGGCAATCACGGATTTCGG
This sequence comes from Eretmocerus hayati, assembly GCA_029851415.1. Taxonomy (NCBI): domain Eukaryota; kingdom Metazoa; phylum Arthropoda; class Insecta; order Hymenoptera; family Aphelinidae; genus Eretmocerus; species Eretmocerus hayati. The sequence goes on along the minus strand of CM056742.1, from coordinate 189,785,202 downwards.
GCTTTCACGGTAACATATATACCTCAGATTTCTATTCCCATCGATTACACATCGTCTCTCACAGATCTATTCAACTCCGAATGGTAGGGGCTGTATGAGAAGACTTTAAGGGGCAGACTGCTTGGAGGAGGATTTGGCTCTTGCTACAGGTAACTCTGTATCGAATGAGTTGCACAGGTGGTCTAACAAAGCTGCTGTTCTTGATGTATGCCCTCAACGTCTGAAAAATGTCAGCGGTATATTTTATCCATTGCTCGGAGGTCGTTGAGCTCACTTGTTTCTGAATCCTTAGAAGCAAGCGAGCCAGCTATCGAGCTACCCCGGATCTCTTTTCTAAGACATTAATGCCACGGACGGTATCTATGCGTATAAGGTTCTTAATTCTGGTTGTCTAGGTTAGGATATTTCATAACTGGCAGTTGTCGTGCAGTGGGATTCCACGTGACCCACGCCCATTTGGTTCATGTTTCCACGATCCGGACCCGTGGGGCTGAGGATCGTGGAATCGCAAATCAACGTGTACACTCGTGGGAATTCCTAGTCATAAAACGCCTCAACCTAGTCTAGACCGAAATTCAAAATCGACCTACTGGAAGAGAAGAGTGAATCAAGAAGAGGGAAGGCCAGGCGTACAATGGATAATCAAGGTGATGTGTGACTGGATAGCGACGCGAATTCAGTGGACAACGAAAATCGTAGTTTCCAATATCGGGCCCAGCCGCGAGTGTGAGCAAAGCCGAGAACGACTGGAGATGGGGTGTCAGGGAGTAGATCTGATCATATATATCTGAACTATTCCACGCTGGGGCTGGTGCTTCGCTCTTCCAGGCTTCGTATGCGGTGCGCTTTCGAACATGAATATGAACGAATTCTAATTCACAGTATACGCTGAGCCCTTGCAATGAATCCATCGTCGCTGTTTTTGGATGGCATTTTCCAGCATCCGTCATCAATATGATCATCATAGTTCTTGAAATGAGGACGGATGAGATGATGACGGAATCTCGGACTTTTTTGCCTTGTAATAGATCATTAGCAATTGCTCCAGGGCGACCCCGAGTCACATAGATACATTTGTGAATCACGATGAAAAACTTGGAACAAAACTCATTCCTCATCCTTTCGGTATATCAATCGCATCAACACGTTTCCACCACGTCAGATATTAAATTCGACTCACTGAGGTTGATGAAAATATTTTTCAGAGTGGGAAATGATCAGTTGGGTGAGAGTAAACCCCGAACGCTCCTGTTTCAGGGAAACTGTAGAGGCCGGTAGGAAATCATGCTGATATCTTTGCTGACAGAGAAAGACACCCGCGCAAAATGCGTATTTCCCGTAGTAGAGACACGGGTAGAAGTAAAGTCGAGCTAAGCCAGCCAAGAGCCACTGCAGGGTTATCCCGGCCCGACTATACCATACATACTCAAGTTTACAAACTATGCATATAAGCAGCCTAGGCGCACGGCCAATACATATTATGTCGTCATTGATACGTAGTCCAATGAAATGATCTGAAATTTTGCACACACATAGTTGAAGAGCATTGCTTCCATGTAGTTAAAGATCTGTGGTGAAAAACGGTCCCAGAAAAATTAGAAAAATCATAGCATTTTTCAAGATTTTCATAATCTCCTTCGACGCAAGCATAATTTTTGACATGCTAGAAAGTTTTTCAGTTTTGAATTACAGCAAAACTCAAAGCAAGAAAGTTGTTTGGAAGGGTCTAAATGATGTAATTATTCAGGATTCGGATCGAATGATGCAACAGGAGAAAAGTTTCAGTAGTTTTCGTCCTCCGATCTTCAGCGGCTGAAAAGTACAATCTGAGTTCACGGGGCGCTTCGACAACGATCTCAATCAAACTCGTAGAACTTTTCTCCTATCGCACCATTCGATCTGAATATTGGGAATTAACATTATTTAGACGATTCCGAACAACTTTCTCGCTTTGAGTTTTGCTGTAATTCAAAACTGAAAAACTTTCTCGCATGTAAAAAATTATGCTTGCATCGAAGAAGCTTATGAAAATCTAAAGAAGATGAATAAAAAAAAACTTTTTAAGGCAAACGCTTTTATGAAGGCTCATCTTTTGTACTGGTGAGAAGTTGTAGTTCTCTTGTACCCTAACTTTTTGAACATAATCTAACTCACTATAAAGTGAAAAATAATTGAAAGTCTAGTGATCAATTGTATTACAACTTATTGAAAGGACACTATTGAGAAGTTGAAGATGATTCTCGCAGTCCCTGATCAAATACTGTTTAAATTCTCACTCGAAACCGTTGAACAAATGATCAGAAATGTTGAAAATATTACCACCTTGAAATTTATATATCATGAAAGCGTGGGGTAGCCATGAAGAGAATAGTTCCCTTCCATGGCACCCCACGCTTCTATGATATATAAATTTCAAGGTGGTAATATTTTCAGCATTTCTGATCATTTGTTCAACGGTTTCAAGTGAGAATTTAAACAGTATTTAATCAGGGACTACGAGAATCATCTTCAACTTCTCAATAGTGTCCTTTCAATAAGTTGTAATACAATTGATCACTAGACTTTTAATTATTTTTCACTTTATAGTGAGTTGGATCATGTTCAAGAAGTTAGGGTACAAGAGAACTACAACTTCTCACCAGTACAAAAGATAAGCCTTCATAAAAGCGTTTGCCTTAAAAAATTTTTTTTATATTTATTTTATTTTGCCCTTTTTAGTTGAAGTCAATCTGATAGCACCCATGGATTTCATCATTAGTTCTGTCTATCCACTCATTTCACATCTTGGATAACGAGTTACTTTTGAGAATACCAACTGATTAGAAGACTCGATAATGTTCCTTTTGTGTGAACAAATGGATTCAATTCTTGGACATTTCCATTGCCGAGTAACTTTTGAGAGTAGTAACAGAACATGCACATTCAGTCGAACCCCTTTCTTATAATACATGGATATCAGCGTGGAGTTCTGCTAGAAATTGTTCTTTAAACATCATCCTAAAACTTTCTCTGTGCACCAATTTTTTGAGATTTTAGACTGTTGGTAGTTCTAAGGGTTTCACTGCCATGAACTTGAAATATCTCACCTGATTCAAAAGTTTGAAATTGATACTAAGTATACAGGCGTAACCCGTTATCTGCGGCTTCCGCATCTGCGGATTCGCTGAGTGCGGATTTTTTCGATGAGACCACTTCCCGCTATGTGCGGTATAAAATTCCGTAAATGCGGATGGTTTTCGATTTTGAAAATTTCCCTGGCGAACAACGGAATGTCAACAACTTCAGTTTGTTGACATTTTGGCTGGCTGAATTTCAAGTTCAAAATTGAGTGTAAATATTTCTACATTTCTCTTAAAATGGCCCCCTCAAAGAAAGATACAACGGCAAAGAAACAAAATCGGAAAGTGCTAAATCTGGCTCAAAAGTTAGAAATTTTGGATAGCTTGAAGAAAGGAGAGAAAATCGCCCATGTCGCAAGAAAATTTGAGGTTGGAGAGTCGACAATACGAAGTATACGTGATAATGAAGCCAAAATCCGAGATAGCGCGCAGATTCTTGGCACGCATGCTCAAGTAAGCAAGATCAGCCGTAGTCCAGGTCAAGAGCGGATGGAGCAAATGCTTTATGTGTGGATCCAAGGAATGGTGAGACAAAACGTGCCTCTATCAACATTGTTGATTCGGGAGCAAGCATTGATCTTCCACAAGTACGTCACCGAGACATACGAGGCCTGTGCTGGAGAAAAGTTTGGAGCTAGTCCAGGCTGGTTCACTCGTTTTAAAACAAGATTTTCACTGCACAATGTCAGCTTCACCGGCGAAAAAGCATCAGCAGATGAGAAAGGTGCTCGTGAATTTTGTTCTTCTCTTGCACAATTCATTGCTGAAAAAGGGTACTCACTCTCTCAAACCTTTAATGGTGACGAGTTGGGACTCTATTGGAAGAAAATGCCAAAGCGTACATATCTAACTGAGGAAGAGAAGGTGGCGTCTGGGTTCAAAGCTGCAAAAGACAGGTGAATTTCTGACGTTCTTAATAAATTACGACTCTGACTCGTGAAATCATCAACGGCTCTTGTTTGGTGTTTCAGATATACATTGCTTTTGTGCGCAAATGCTTCGGGAACAATTAAGTGCAAACCAATGCTCATTTACCGATCAGAAACGCCAGTCGCATTGAGGAACAAAAACAAGGCTCTACTGCCAGTTTTTTGGAAATCTAATAAAAGCGCTTGGGCAACGCAAAAGAATGTCACGGAGTGGTTTCAAAATTCATTCATCCCAGAAGTAAGAGAGAAACTAATGAAGGAAAATCTTGCTTTCAAAATTCTACTGCTACTGGACAATGCAGGTAGCCACCCAAAAACTTTGCAATCGTTGCACCCAGATGTTGAAGTCATGTTTTTACCACCGAACACGACTTCCCTCATTCAGCCAATGGATCAAACCGTCATTGCAACCTTCAAAGCCTACTATCTCAGGCGTGTGATGAGGAGGATGTTGAACGTTGTCAGTCAATCAGAGGTAAGCACTGATGACCCGAAAACTGCAGTAAAGAAATTTTGGAGGCAGTTCAACATCTTTCATTCTATTGGATACGTCAAAGAATCATGGGATGAAATCAACTCGTCAACCTTGATTGGGTGCTGGAAAAAATTACTGCCAGGTCTTGTGGATGGTCAGCTTTCTCAAGTTGAGCCTGTACGTGATGTTGTGCACGAAATTATTGGTCTTGCTGGACATGTTGGTGGCGAGGGTTTCTCAAATGTTGAGGAAAATGAGATCTTAGAATTGGTGGAACCCATAGTTGAGCCTCTGTCAATCGATGAAATTGAAATCATCCTCAACGAGCCCGACGAAGCATCCAAGGATGAAACTCAAGAATCACAGCCTCCCGTATTCCAAGCCAAATCGATAGCAAAAATCATCAAGATGATCGAAGATGCTATGGATGAAGCTATGGACAGTGACCCAGTGATGGTTCGAAGTCTTCAGTTCAAGCACCATTGTGAAATCGCTTTAAAGGGGTACCGCGAGCTGTATGCGGACACTATCAGACGAGCAAAACAAACCCAAATGACCGATTTTTTCTCAAAAAGTTGATCAGTTATCAATTTTGTACTAGAGATCGTTATTTATATCACTTTATTTCGTTTATAAACACTATTATTTTTACACTAAAATTTTTTCGAACGAACTTTCTTCCAATCACAGTCTGTATCCCCCCTTCTCCCATAAGAACAATGCTTCCGTATCTGCGGATTCGGTATCTGCGGCACCTTTCCGATTTGTATCATCCGCAGATAACGGGTTACGCCTGTAGTTGAGAGTCGTCAGAAATTTGGGAGACTGATTGTGAGTTGGCAAATTCTAGTTTGAATCATGATCTTTTACAATGACTAACAATAAGCTGCTGCAACTGTATGATTACAGGAGTGCATTTACTAATTGTTTTCAATCTTTCATCATCTCAATACGAGTGGCTCTTCACTCCATTTCTGAGAGCCTCAGAATCTGCTAACTATTAAAAGTCTCATTCTTTGGTTCCTTGCCATGGGTGTATACCCATCATGAATCTATGCGTGGAGTCTGGTGGAGTCGTAAGACTGGTAAATGAAGTTCTCTGAGAGTCAAATATGGCTCCAAATTCATCATTAAACATCAAGAGACCAACGTCAAGGTCAGGGACTATGTTTGAGGTTGATGATACCTGGGAATTCTGAATAACGAGATCCAGCAACTCAACTAAAATGACTTCTACATAACTACTCCATTTCATCCCACTTTCCAATAGTAGACCAAATTTTTGAAATCATTTTGAATATAAAAAAACACTATTCATCTGTCTGATATTGAAAATTCTGTGGTAAAACTAGGAGCTGCCACAAGGAAATACATGTCCTGGAATAGGTTGCACGTGGCCCGCACTACTTCTACACGACATTTTTTTATGGTCCAAAACCATAATTTTGTTATGAATAACAAAATCACCGTCATGGGATGGGGAGGTTACGGCGTGGCGCCAACGTCGCGCCATGTAGAAGCTGCATCTCGGGTACCCGAATCTCGACCTCGAGGGTGTACCACGAAAGACATTCACAACAGGCACACTTTTACTCGACCCGGAGACACTCATTTCCACCAGGAAGCCACGATTCTCCCCATGGTGATGAGCTAGGCGGCCCATGCTGTTTGCTGCTGTCTCCGTGCGCAGCTGCGGTGCGCGCGTTCTCATCGGCCGAAATGAGATCCAAGAGAAAACATTTCACTCACACAAAGATAAATGCGGCACACGTACGAGAAACTGCCCGATATAGGTATAGAAAATACCCGGCGAAAAGCGAAGCGACACCAATGACCTTGATGCCGAAGTGCATAAAAGCGTTTTAAAAATGCTATGATTCTTCTAATTTTCCTGGGACCGTTTTTCACCACAGATCTTCCACTACATGGAAGCAATGCTCTTCAACTATGTGTGTGCAAAATTTCAGATCATTTCATTGGTTTATGTATCGGCGACGACATAATATGTATTGGCCGTGCGCCTAGGCTGCTTATATGTAGAGTTTGTAAACTTGAGCATGTATGGTACAGTCTAGTCGGGATAACACTGCTGAAAATGCTCGCAAGGTATATAGCGCGTGAGCGAGCTCTTGCCTGGAACCAGGACAATCCTCGTGATCGAGAGTCTCCGTTTAGAGCTCGCGTAACATCCGGAAGCTCAGTTGGGTGAGATGATCAATGCACTGAGCTGTCGTTACCCTTAACGGATGGAGTAAGCTAGGAATTAGAGTGATATTCTTTGACTCAATTGATTGTTGCAATGACTTTCCAACAAGCCTCAGCCTCTGAAAAATCTTAATCGCTTCCTTGATGATCACAATAAGGCTGGAATTCATAATCGTTAATCCGAGATTAGAGTCAGCGGAATTAGGGCGCTGCGATCGCCATGCCGAGGCATTTTACATTTGGGCACAGCGATCGCAGCGTTCCTAATCTGCCGATCCTGATCTCGGATTAACGACTATGAATCCAAACCTAAATGGGCATCGTAAGGCACGAGCTCCCTACTGTTCTACTTCGTTAGGCTCGTATGTCAAGACCTCAAAACAAGTTATCAGCTATGATTTTTACCTGATGTCATCCCACCACTTTGTTTACTCCAAGCACGCAAACTCGTGATTTTCTTCATCTTTTCCTCATTGAGCACTTGAAACCTTGAATAGGTTCGTTCAATGGCTCACAAAGAGTGTTCATATTCTTGAAAAATTATGAAGATTATCATGGTACGGTACATCTTTCAAGGTGGGGACACTTCACGTCGACGATAACGTGTAACAGAGCAGAATTAGTTGTTCTGAATAGAATGTAGGTTCTAAATTCCCATTAAACTCGTAATTAATATCACTAGATATCACAGATTTTCACAATCTGACACTTATCACCTACGCTTAGACTACTTGCAGTTTTCGGCACCTCTCGCTGACGATGAAGTAAAGTCTACCAACAGCAGAGTTCGACTATCGGAAGGTTGTGGATGGTTCCAAATTTCGACAAATTAGCTTCATCTGTTTTCCTTCAAATCAACTACAGTCCCTCACAATCAATTTTTTCGACCTATGGTTCAATTTTTACACATCAACTGCAATCACTCATCTTGGTCTCGTGACAAAAAGATATTGTGGGCGTAGGATGAAGAGAATACGGCAGTATTTTCTTTCGTAATTCATCGACAGCGACTAACTTGCTTCACTGGAAACCATGTTGAAGTATAACTGCTTAAAGCTGTTCATCGCACATCCTGTCAAAGAATTGAATGGGCAAGAATAACGTAGAAGTTGAATCCTTTGCGGTCGGAGGAACGTTGATTCAATGGAACGTGCCGTTCACTGCTAGAATTCACGATCTATATGGTTGTTTCGTAAAAAACCAAAAATGTTGTGACATGAGCCAACAACTCACTTTCTGTTTTAGTATTCCCAAGTGCGGAGATAGTACCAGCTTGCAATCAAAAGTGTGAATCAACGTGAGTATTGATCTGAGTATTGGCTAACTGATTTCATTCAAGTGCAGTCTATCGTGACCGGCCAAGTATTTCTCTACCAATTCAAAGCAAACTTCACAAATATATGAAAAACGTTCACAAGCCAAATGGGTGGTAGTGGGCAAGGCGATGACGCTATAATATAGAATCCAGTAATTAGAATATGAAAACGTTGAAGTTACGTCCATAGTCGCCATAGTACGCAGTGCGTAATACCACGAACCAGAGACTAACAGGAACTTTATAAGTGAGCCCAACATTGAGTCTCGGTGATGTGTAAGAATTACACATCTCTTATCTTAATCCGGTCCATGAATGGGCGTATCGAAGAGCTTCAATCTGAAGAGTTTAACCATCGCTCCCTAGATACAGTTTCGAACAAAGTGAGTGGAACACGGATTCCTTTGAATATTATTCGACGCAAAATTCATGGTTTTGAATGGCTCCGCAAACTTTCTCAATGCTTCCACATTTAGATATCGGAACAATCCATGTGTTCCTCTAGAGTTGAGGGAATATTCTAACATCAAGTGATTCTGTACACAGATGTTATTGGGGCTTAACTAGTTATAAATGTACGCCATTTGGCCCCAACCACAAATTCTCGTCTACACCTCATTGACCTTGAAGTTTATCATTCGGATTGATATCGATGTATTTCAATGCCACTTCTTCATATAATATGCCAGGATCGATATTCACCATGAAATTTGATGGGGTTTATGATGGAAGTTGCAAAGTCTCGGGCGAAAAGCTCAAATACAGCGTTAGGGTCAGAAGCTTCAATAATTCCATATTTCACTGCTCGTGGAATGCCCTTTGTACTTCTAGAATTAGCATACCTCCAGATAGCTTTAGGAGTTTTGTTGATATTATTCTCTACTTTAGATGAGAGCTTTTTGAAATGTTTGGCTACTATACGATTAAATTTCCGTCTTTGAGCTTCAAATTCACTGTAGTCCAATGATAACCAACTAGTTTTGTACAGTGTGTGAAGAGCTTTTCATCGGATGATTCCTTCTTTCATATCTTCTCTGAACCACGGTGGAAGCTTTGACTCAAACTCGAACATGGCAGCTAATCAATTCAAAAAGAAATTCGTAGAATTTCTTCACATCATCATTCATATCATGTTGTCCCTGGAAAAATTTATCCCATTTTACCTTGCTCAACTTCATTCAATAGCTTCAAAATTAGCCTCATGATAATTGAAGTAGAATTCTTCAGATTTTTGTGTTGGGATCTCATTTAGTGGTATAAAAAAATTCAGCGCAGAGTGAAACTTAGTATTACCGAAAGAAGAGTCAAGACATGCCTCATATCGAATACTCCGAGTACTAGCGAAAGTAATTTCAAGTACATCGTTCTTAATGTATGAAAAAAGCACTGGTAAGTCCCAACTGACTCACACCAAGCTCCATGAGCACCGCCAAGTTTTGAATTGCAGGATTCTGGGAATGACCGGACGCCAACTGTTATTCATTTTGTTGATTCCATCCTTATCCTGGTTTATTTAAAGTCACCAGCGACCACAACTTTATCAGCCTTGGGCCTTATGCGAGAATCTTCTATGATCTTTTAGATGAATTCAAAGGCCCCTTTGAATTCATCAGATGTACTCGTGAGTGGCGTTACATAGTCCTGCGATAGCCTGAGAGATAGCTTTCATGCTCTGCAAGTACTTTGATCAACAACGATTCAAAGTTGACAGGATGAGCCTTAATCACTCAGTACGAAAGCTGTTCTTCAACATAAATGAGGAGACCACCATATTGAAATTTTCTTCAGTCAATCAAGTTTCTATCCAGCCAAAGAAGTTCTTAATTTCGCAATGGAAGCTCATCATCAGTGACCGAGGTGTCAAGCTACGTCTCAACTATACAGATGACATCATAATCAATGCTAGAAGCAAGAATATTTTTCACCACCATGTACATCTTATTTCCCACACTACGTAGATTCTGCAGATGTACATTAAGTCCTCTCACCATCTTATCAGGTGAGTTTTAGTTTGTCTATAAATTTATAAATACTGCTGGGGTATTTGTTGTGGTCCCACGCTCTTCCTGAGAAAGTGAGCCGTAGTGGTCTTAGCATTGGTTGCGCTATGTAGTGAATCAGGCCTAATATTGAAAACCATATTTGATTGTCTTGCCTCACTGTGTCAACTATAATTATTGTTCTCGGTAGAATCCCCCATTTGTGGCTGAGGGTACTTCATGGAATATTCAAATGGCATTCTTATATGTTTGACCATGGTTGGCTCTATTCGAACCGTAGAAGAGATTACCTCTCCGTGGATCAGCATTATAGTTGCTGAAATGTTGTTTTCCACGGGATTCACCCGAACGCTGATCAGATCGATCGTTATTGACGCGGGTCCAATGTTTATTTCTTTTTCTACTGTTGCATTTTTATTGCCGCTTGGCTCAGATCTCAACATTATGGTAGGAATATTTCTCACATATCTCAATACTAGATTATCTTCATCACTTTTTTTCCTCTCGTCCAATGCCTTCAATGCATTGTGTATAATCTGCTGTTGCATGATCGTTTCATCACTATAGCATCTCATATTGTCAGCGCAGAACACTCTCTGATTAGTCAGCATTTTCACATCATCCCAACTATCCAGCCTCAGCTTTTGAGGCCCGCATTTGCCACCCGGAATTCTCCCAGTTCTATAATATTGTAGGTTATTTTTCGAATAAACCTTGTTCATGTGACGAATGTCACTTCTCTAATGAACATTGTTATGGTCATGGTTGATAAGAATCATTCCTGAGAAAGTTCTTTTCATGAAACTGAGATCTTGATCTAGAATTCCTGTATTTGATCTATCAAAATCATGATTAAGACTCTTAATTTGATGTGAAACTTCCAAATGAGGATTCATCATTCTTCGATGTCCATTTATCCTGACTAGTAGTGCCATCTTTGTTTCGCCAAAATAGCTCGCTGGGCAATCTTTACATTGAATCTCATATGGCGCGCCAGTCTCTTCCAATTCATCTAAATAGTTTTTACCTAATCAAGTTCTCGTCGAGTTCGGGAAGGGTTAGAATCCGATATTCTTGGAGAATACTAGAGCATTTTTGAGGAAAATTTGTTCAGCGAGTCTCTGAAGCGGTGCGTTCTCAATCTACATCATGAGAATTAATACATTTTGGTGCTCAAACAAAAGAACGCCCTCTCGTATCTGCGCTCTCGGGTCTCTAGAGCCCCGCGGTCTACTTAACTGTCGTTTTCACTCCCTTGGATCCTGTTCCTCTTTTGGACCCCTTTGACCGACCAGTTTATAGCACGCGACTGGGTTGCAGTACTTTTTTCTCACTGTTGGTGCAATTAGTCCCATCTCGAAGTGCCTCAAACGAATGTTGCCAAGACGGATTCGCAGAAACTTCAAAGGAGAAGCTCGTAATGTGACCTCAACGTCAACTTGTCCTGTGAGGTTACCTTTTCAGATTTATTCATGATGCATGTTCTTAGATCTCCGTGGCTCAATCTTGGAGTGCATTATTCCGTACAAGTCGTGCCATAAATATTCTTCGGGATGAACATTTGAGAGGACAAATGAGCTATGATCGGAACGGGGAGAGTTTCCGGTAGTTTAGAAGTCTGGAGAATGGGAAATATCTAAAACAATTTGTTTAACACTCTAATCCACGCAAGAACAAACCAATCGAGGCATCAAAGCAACGTATGAGTCGGCACAAATAAGGTACTTATGATTTCCATGATTCGTAAATGGTATTATCATATTGAAAACTATGGATCCATCTTAAATTCAAATTAATATCAAATTGTCCACAGTGTCAAGTAATTCTGAAACATTCATCAATACTCAATAGCATACACGAGAACTATCCACACAAGTATGTTCATAAGTAGGTATTGGAGGATGGTCGGAGGAGTTTCAGTAATCACTGAGAATCAACTAAATATGACAAACTTCTTCTTCTACACTGTGAATCAGTGAGGTAAGGACTGACATCAAGATATAAACTATCATGGCGATCTACCTCTCGGTATTCCTGAACGTTTGATGGTTATATGTATCACCTGGAGGTCAGCGAAGAATCGATTTCAAAAAATTCAAGAGGAACTCGTCAGTATTTGAATGGAGTTATGAAATCAGTCAGGCATAGAATCTTTGACTAGAGGAGGGCAAAATATTAGAACGATCGCCGACTAGAACGATGAAATTCCGATTGGAAATTTTCATGATTTCGGAAATCAATTCGTATTATTCTAGTCCAGAGTATATTTCTCAAATGAGTTCTTTCGAGGATAATCCTATGAGACATAGAGAGCCCTTATAAAGTGCGCAAAATGATGAGGTGCCACTGTAAAAGTTTCAAAGGATGCCAGCACAGAAATGGGAAGTAAGCAGTTTCTGCCATGGAATTGTGGGTTTCTAGTCAAAGAATGAGTAATATCGGACAAAACCCAATCGTCTGAATGGTCCTGAAACACGGAACTCATTCACAAGCTCGCAATCAAGGAAGTTCATCGAATGAAAAGAGAAAGTTGGGCAACGAACGGGTACTTCCGGACACTGAACGACACGCAGCGATGACCAAATGAATTGGGGCCAAGGCCCTCCCAGTCGCCGAAGCGTGAATTTTCAGATTCAGAATGCGCCCACCATCCTCTATCTTCTATATCAAATCAATAATATACCTTCGTATTGAGCGTCTCATAGCGTCAGACATCCCCCCAAGTGCCCGGGCTCGCAAGTGTAACGCGGATATACTTTCCCATCACAATAACACAAACCCACGATCAAACGTGGCATTTTTAGGTTAGGGTGATGAGTATACATATACAATCTTCCTATCGGTCGGGGGAAATTTCCAGGTATTGTGCAATTGGAACTCACCTAATGGGGATGTTTATGTTACGATTGAATCTGTTCCAAAGAATTGTACGAGTATTAATATCTATCGAACGAAATGCTGTCATCATTGGATGTAGGACCACCTCTGACAGCATTCTTCGTTTAGAGAGATATTAGCAGAATGATCTGCGTGGTATGAAAGTTTCTCTGGAACTTACAACCTTTCTTGAAGAACGGAAGAATGAAACAGCCTAATGCACATCTGTGGCTTCTTGCCGAAATGTTTGGGTAGTATTGGAGGTTGAAAATTTACTTTCATAGATCAATCATGGTTGCTCGCATCACCGAAATTACGTCAACGACTTCAACTCATAGTAGTACTACATCGATTTTCCAAACTTCTTGAGCAATCATTTGAGAGGATTGGCCATCTAAGCAAATTCACTCGGCTTGTCGTAGCTTTATGAGATGAACTTCTCAGATTACAATGGGTTTTCTTACATAGACCTCGATTCACCGATGTTGTATGACGAAAATGAAATTTTTACATCAGTCCCATTGCTCACCACTGGTGGAATTCAATAGCCTCCTGATTAATAATCATACGCTAGGCAGGAAATATGCACAATATCATGGCTCGTTTCCGGATTCCTGCAACCATATTCACTTCAAAAAGGAAAAATATTGAAAATCACGGTGAGTGTCGCGGCATGAGCTTTAGGCCAGTGATTCTAGCTCTGAATTCGTGAGTTTTCGACATGAGTGCCAAAGGACGCTTCTATTTTTTTTTCGATGCGGGATACCCTATAGAACACCCCCCCCCCCCCCATAAAATGGAACAACCCCAGGGGTGTGCAAAAAATTACAACAACAAAAATGTGCGAAATTTTGTACTTTTTTGCGTTATTTCGCATCCCGGGGAGCCGTTATAATATTTGGATCATTTCTCATGGTACTATGTTGTAGGCGATGAAATTCTCTAAATTTAAAAAAAAAAACCATAGTAAAATTCTTTCCGTAACTCGAGATAATTAGCAACAAAGCTGGAAAATGCCAAAAATTTCCTTCATTTTTCATTTTGAGGGAAGCCAATGGATCGATGTGTACTTGCTGGAAAATGTAGCCCTCATAGAGTACTATATGTAAAAAAATCAGAGTGATCCGTCAATAAATATTGACGCTATTCTAATTGTTTATCCCAAATTGTTGTTTTTTGCAATAGCCGTAAAAATTTTCCACGTGCACTAAAGTTGTCGCAAAAAATCAGAGAGCTTCCTGGAACCCTCAACTATAAGATGCGATCATAAAACCGGTCACTTTGTTACAAAAAATCGTCTCTGGAGCCAATTGTTTATAAAAATCGGAAATTGCCGATTTTATTTTGCACACAATTCCGCGAGTAATGGATATATGGAAGAATTCGTTTTTGGACGTTGTAGTACTAATTCTGCTCTAAATTTAAAAAAAAAAAACATCACTCCACGACCTTTTGGACTGGAGATACCGATTTTTTTTTAAAAATCGATATTTTATAAACAATTGAATATTAAGGGCCGAAATTTGCGGGAAATGGTAGAAAAATGTTCAAAGTTTCATATACAGAATGTTTGGTTCACATACCTTGACTTGCGTCTTTGTCCCAGCAGGTGAAAGTTAATGTTTACTTTATATCGCTTGAAAAAAGCTGCAGGGGTGAGGAGTGGGGGTACTCCCGCGGCAGCGTGGCGGGTCGACCAGAAACTGAGCCGCGCTCTTCAAATCCGAGCGCTCGGAATTTTTGACGATATCTCGGGTCCTACTGGACCGTTTTTGATCATTTTTTTTTTAATTTGGGGTAGCTTTCAGAAAGAAAAACAATGGCGTATTAATTATAAGGATTTGAACGGCCATTTTGGGTGTATAAGGGGTACCGTGAAAATAAGAGGTTTTGGTCCAATTTTTCCCGTATATCAACTAATGTTTCTCACAGAAACATTCTGAATCTGTTGACGTGGATAATCGATAAGGGAAAGCTCCTCGGAAAATTTGAAAATTATGAAAACTTTTCCGAAAAAAAAAATTCTATCGAAAAGCGCATAATTACCAAAAAAATAAGCAGAGGGAACACCACATCAGTTTTCATTCTGGAAAATCCGGAATTCAGGAAATATTTCCAAGTTTCACCACAACAATTCATAAGATGCCAATTCTTCCAAGAGAGATTCTTATTCGTACTACACTATGATGAGCTGTGATAAAGAAAAACAGAAGAGAAATTTTTCCCGATTTCCGGATTTCCAGAATGAAAACTGACATGGTGTTCCCTATGCTTATTTTTTTTGGTGATTATCCGCTCTCCAATAAAATTTTTTTTTTTTTTGGAAAAGTTTTCACAATTTTCAAATTTTCCGAGGACCTTTCCCCTATCGATTATCCACGTTCAACAGATTCAGAATGTTTCTGTGAGAAACATTAGTTGATACACGGGAAAAATTGGACCAAAACCTCTTATTTTCACGGTACCCCTTATACACCCAAAATGGCCGTTCAAATCTTTATAATTAATACGCCATTGTTTTTCTTTCTGAAAGCTACCCCAAATTAAAAAAAAAATGATCAAAAACGGTCCAGTAGGACCCGAGATATCGTCAAAAATTCCGAGCGCTCGGATTTGAAGAGCGCGGCTCAGTTTCTGGTCGACCCGCCACGCTGCCGCGGGAGTACCCCCACTCCTCACCCCTGCAGCTTTTTTCAAGCGAGATAAAGTAAACATTAACTTTCACCTGCTGGGACAAAGACGCAAGTCAAGGTATGTGAACCAAACATTCTGTATATGAAACTTTGAACATTTTTCTACCATTTCCCGCAAATTTCGGCCCTTAAGGGCATGTGATGTTATAATCTTTGTGGGGAAGCGGGTTCTTCTGGGTTGGAAAATGACTGTACGAGACGACAGATTGAGGTGGCTGACGTGGTTTAATGCTCAACAAGTATTGTCTTTGACATAAGATGCGTATTGGTCAAGAGCTACGGAAGAAGTGCCCTCGGCTACATTTTCGGGTCTTATATATAGGCCCAGTGCTTATGGTAATATGTGTTTGGCTCTGCTTCCGCGCGCACGTTTCTTAAATTCATAACATTGAGTTTCCTATTGAGAACTAATTATCCGCGTGCACACGCGATTTCCCGATGGATTATGAATCTAAAACAATTATTGTTCAGCTAAGTCGAAGATCATCGTTTTAACTATAGATTGCTCGTCATCCGAATTGAAAACTGTGTGAAATCACCGAGATATTGCATGTGCACATTAATTCAGCCTATTCCGTCCGTGTTAAAGTGCTCGACGATTCGTCGTCGCGTATCTTCTTGGAAGCGCTCGTCCCTGAGCGAGTATTTCCCATGTGTATATGTCACACCTTCCCCCTTAATCGATGGATCTTTTTTTTTTTTTTCGCCCTCTCCGCATTCGCCCGGGAAGTATCCCCGTGGAGCGAGGAAAAACTCCTGAAGGGAGAAAACCTGCTCCGGAGAGTTCTCTTTCGTAGACGGAGGCTTCCTATTCGTCTAACACTCTTGTAATGGTCAGATATACGACATTTGTGTGTACTCATCATTATAATATTCCCGGATACATATCAGTTTCGTTCTTCGAATGTATAACAAATTGTGTGTACATATCATCATAATATTCCGAGATACATATCATTCCTTTTTATGGTGTACATCTCACCGTATTCATCAGGTACATAACAATATAATTGTTCTTTCATGTGGATATTCAAATTAATAATCACTAAGTATCGTATGATAGTTTTGGATTATGCAATACATAGTTGATCATTAGATACATATTGAGTCATCGGATGAATCTTAGTGAGGAGTTATCAAATCTCGAATAATTACATAGATATCAACCTAGAAGCAATCCATCCACCATATAATATAGGGTTAAATCTTGAATCATTACATAAATATCAACATAGAAATCAACCCGTCCGCCGCATGAAATTAGATTTTTATGAGTATCGACCGTGGTCTAAAAAGAAATCATTGTCCGTCCTTGTATATGATTGAAATCATGGTCCACATCATTCAATATATCTTATACATATGCCTCTCCTTGATTGTCTACAGCCAATCATTAGTCAGCTATCCGTGTCAAAGTCAGTGTGAAATGTCGAACAACAAGGGTTACTCGACGTTTAGCTTTTCCTATCTCTCTCGTCTTACGAAAAGTTACCCAACAACAACACTGTAGTTCTTAGTTCCGAGTGCGAGATCTGGCCTTCAAGTTACTCCTTCATTCTGTATTCGATTATCTATACCGCGTGCACTGATCGTATTGGAACATGTCTTCCACGGGTTGCGCGAATTTCATGTCAATATCAAAGACGGATTTTATTTGTGAAGAACACTGAAAGATGTCTCGAAAATGAAAGGCTATACTTCTTCCGACTTCAGGTTAAGAAATTCGGCAATTCATTTTCGACTTTGTCATTCTCCATGAAATAAGAAAAAACGTTTCATCGATTCTCCCTCGTTCGGTGTATTCTTGCCACCTTTTGATCGCCAACAAGCCTACATCGTCACCATCGTGCGACTCCAATCAAAGAATTAGAGAACTGAGAGCCCTTCACGACTATTCAAGTATCCAAAGAGGCTTCAGAACGTTCGTACAATCGAAATAAAATTCAGAACCGAATTCTCTCCTAACTCTACAAAATTTGACGTAAGACCTCGTTATGTAAGTAGCTTAGCAAATGTCTTCAGACGATCTACATGAAGGGAGTTTTGGAGGGATAAAGAAGTTGTGTCAAAATTTCAGAAGAGAAAGAAGAAAAAGACTCCTTCCCCCCGATCGAGTTCGGATCTACAAACGCGATCCTCATCCAATGAAATCCGAACGTTTCTTCTGATGCTTCCCAGAATCTATCCTCTCTCGGTTATACTCATCAAGTTTAATCCTTCATGCGTCCACAGAAATGTCTGAGATACATATATGCGACTTTTGCTTTTCCAAAGCTTCTTCACGATATTAGATAAGCTTGCAGTGTGAAAAAGATGTGAGAACTACCTCAAATTCCGACAGCTATAATCCAGACACGTTATATGCATCTTTTTCGATCACAAAAAGTCTGCTTTCAGATGATGAACAAGTTCGTAGTTCATCATCAAAGTAAAATTGTCAATAGGATTTTGGAGCGACAGACGATATGAGCGGCTCTGCGTAAACTTGCTCGAAACAGACTCGTACATGGACGAAGAGTAAAAGTGAACTCCTAGGCTCACAAGGGAGATTTTTTTCACTACTAATTTCATCTAGACGGAGGATCAAAAGTCAAAAATATTGGAAGTCAGAAATTTTTTTTTTCTTTTCTTTTGTGTTGAATCCCATGAGAGCTCAGCCCAATATCGTTATTTCGCTGCGTAAGTGACAGGTACGGAAGTGACATTTCGTTTTTGATCAGTAAATACAGATTGGAGAGTTAACGAATCGCTTATTCCGCTCAGCACGGTCTCTAGCACACCAAATGCTTGCAAAAAGTCAGACGAGAACTTGGATTATCAATATTTTGACCTTGTTGCGAGATGCGTACGGAGATGACACTCTTATTTACCCCGTCGTTCTTTCGAAGAAGAGCACGCCGCCACTTCTCGGGAGTGAAGTTATGGATGTTTATACCGCAGCTGTTTGATAGTTTGAAGCGAGAGGATCCAAATGTGCCCATGAGCAAATGCTTATAAGTCGATGGACGCTCTCAAGCACCACACATTGTCAAAACCTGCAATTTTGGCGCGAATTCGAGGACATAATCCACTCACAGCGTTGAGCTGGTAAACAACTTAGTTGCGACTCCTTAACTATGAGAACATGTTCAAAGTATACCCAAATTTGATGTCTTTTTGTGTGGTAGTCGTTTAGCAGCCGTATATCTTCATACCGAGACCTTGGATGCCGAATTTTGGGGTGGAGACATGGTAAGTATTAAAAAAGAAAAATTATTCCGTGCAATAAATGTAAACGATAAAAATTGGATTTGGATTTGACTCTATGAACAGTGATAGAGATATACCTTCCCATGAATTGAAATGTCCAAATAATCCACAATTTCCTCAAGTAGGAAGCCCAAGCCGTGTAATTATCTCCAATCGTGTACGTCATTGTATTCATACTCTTACAAGTGCGCGTATAGGCATCATTAGCATTTTAACGACGAGATGCTAATCGATGGCTCTGCGGTGCGCTACCGGATATATCACTTTTATTCCCATTCCATAGTGCATACTCTCATCGATGCTTGACTCTATCTATCAATGAATTTTATTTCTCCTTTTTCCTCATTCGGGTACTCTGCGCGTCTGTCTGCGCCAAGTACCTGTCATCGTTATTCGGGCACTCGGCGCACCCGATCGCGCCGAGAACCCGTCATTCTTATTCACGAGGCCCTGCGTTGGTGCAGCCGTGTGTCTCAAGAATGGGCTTTCAACAGATGTGAAACTATCTCCCGTTGATAAAGTATGACTACTTTTTGAAAAGAAAACGAAATTGACGATCTTTCTCACACCCCGCCGACGCAGTCTGACCAATCTCATTTTTACAAATTGCTTCTGATTTTCCATCAAAAACCGAAAAAATCTAGATGAGTCCAGTCTATGTGCGTCGAACTATGTCGGATTGGTAAACAAATCACGCTCTCGGAAAAACACGTGATCGCTTCACGAACTCATGTCTTTTGGGGTGCACACGAACAAGACGATGCAAATCGATCCAGTTTTTGCTTGTGATTCCTCACTTAGATTTGCAGAAAATAGCAAAGACAGATTTTAGGACGCAAAGAAATATATGGGATAATTTTTTCTAGAAGAGCACAACATTTTCCATCAACCATTAAATTCTCAAGGGGTGAAAAAATGGTTTTTTGAGAAATTGATATTTTTGTCCTTTTTATTCTTCCCCCGTTATAACCACCCATAACCTTGAACTCAATAACAAGACTGATATCTAAAGGTTCTTTTCGAAGACCGAATACCGCGGACCGCATTCGTATCTCTAATTTGACTCGAGCAATATGAATTTTATTGAAAAGCTTCACATTTTGTTGTTGTAAATAATTTAAAAGGATGAATTAGAATGTGTCTTGAATACCTGGAAAATTCCTATGGAGTCTCATGAGTGGTGGAATTCATATCCTGTACCATAGAATCGAATGACAATGACAAGAAAACAATTCGAGACATGATCTTTTTTGGTAGGTATGTTTGGCGTCGAATTACTCGTATATAAAAATTGGAATGTATAGACATGAAATCTCCTCGAGTTTTCCTGTGATGAGTCAAATTTTTTCCAGCGCCGTCGCGGTCGAATGAATAATATAAAGTATATCAGTGATTCCGTCAAAAGAGTGACCCTCCGCGTTCCAAGTTCCCCCAAGTCTGAGCGTTTGAATATGAGTAGTTCTGCGGAAACTTCGATATTTGGGGGTCGATAATGTACCAGCGCTAAATCTCTCTCCCGAAGGTTCTAAGATGTGTTTTTCGACTTTTTAAAATATATAAAGTATGAATAAACTCGCGCACGAATGTAAATTTCCTGAATAGAAAAATAGTGTATTTTATTCAAATGAAGATGTCCAAATAGTTCCAGGAGCGGATACAAGGTTGATGTGGACCTGAGCTTGCCAAAAGTGATCAAAATGTCCTTACCGTGGCATGTCCTAAACTGGAGTTGCACACTTCAGTCCTGTAGTTTACCGAGATATTCATTCAATCTCGGTTCCGTACTACTCAAACATCAAAGTTGGGTTATAAAAAGGTGATATCATGTACAAGTCGAGTATCAAGTCTCACTTCAAAGTGGTCAAAACACAGCAGACATTCTGTCCTGGAATTTTGCAAATTTTTCGAATGCTCCTCGATAATTCGACTCCGGGTCAGCGAATCGTTTCGAACGGCTCTATAAGGGCGGTGATTGATTCCTAATACACCGAAAAACAAAATTCACCACCAGCGGGATGATGAATTACGTGAATAGCTTCCCACGCGATGATTCGTGGACAATTTTTCCATTGCAAAATAAGAATTGTCCTTACCGTGGTCACTGGCTCTCAACACTATGCAACGTCAAGGCCCAGAAAATTTTCTACAGTCTACTCTCATTGTAAAAATAGGCCATATATTCGGAAATAACGATCCGTTTCGATTTACGCCTTTGGGATCACTTTTCATGCCAAAATGTCCTTACCGTGGCTGTCCTTACCGTGGCAAAAATATATCGAAAATTGCTCGAATCTTTTACATAAATTGACCAACGTTTATGCCCGTCTGAGAATTGTTTTTGGGTGTCAGATAGATTGGAAAACACCCGTGAGCAGTCAGATTGCAGCTATATTTCACCTAGTCAATTTTTGGTCCAAATCCCGACTCTCGCCGTTTTCGCCCTCGAAATACCTAAGTTATCTCACAATCACCCATGTGAATATCCATAATATAAACACTCATTCACTGATGACTTAATAAGTGACACATACTTGAGAATTGAAGTTATATCCTCCGAATACCTGTTCCAAACAATTCAGCAATGCAATTCCCAATTATGTCGCGATTTAACCGTTTGTCATCTCGAATATCCAATGTCTCAATCAAACATTCGTGATATGTACACTGATTCGTTGGGAAATTAATAGCCGAGTAATATTCAAGGATTCCAGATATCATGGAATATCTGTAAAGAAAGTTGAACAATTTCATTTGATTAAGATCACTACGGCAAATTTCGATATCATAATATACACTTCAAGGTGGCGTAATTCCTCTTGCAAACTTGATGTATTTCCTATTTCTATTCGAATCCGGTCTGAATAAGAAATTTCCATGGTTCCTATCTCATTCAATAGTCAATTGAGAACCATCATCCTAGAACGCGGTTTGAAGATTCCGCGCCACCGATTGTCACCGAAACTTGAATATTGATATGTCCAGTAGTTATTCTGTTTTTAAGTTTATATCAGACAATTTCCATTGAGTTTACTTTTATACTTAATTTTTGGTCCAAATTTCGACCTTGGCCTCGAAGTGCGTGGGGTATCATAAATTCTCATATGCGATTTTTCAAAGGTATATGCCATATTTTTTGATTTGAAAGTAGCCTTTAATAAAAGATTTGGAATTTTCAAATTGCACGCATTTGTCTGTGGGATCCTATTTATTGCTCTAAGAAGCCTATATTTTTGCAATAATATTTCGTGGCATTTGATAAATTATCGGAAAGATAGAAAAAAAAAAAATCATTAATCCTATTAGCTTGATATATCCAATACAGACAAAAAAAAAAAGTAATCAAGTATGAATCTACATTGTCAGACATGCAGTTGTCCCTAATTTGTTATGTACTACCTGTCAATTCAATTGAATCTTTTCTCGCTTGGACTACTTACATTCGATTTAGCATTTGATATTTCTCATGAGTTCCATCGTCTTGACTCAGGCAATACCACACTGTTCTGTGTGGTTAATGAAGTCTTTCAACGCAGGCTAAGACCTTGTTATGTGCTAGTCTTTGTTATTAACTGGGGGAGAAAATAATAGTCACGAAGTTATATAAAAAAAACTTCCAACAATTTAAATGTCATTAAAATAGATGTTAAGACAAGAGACAACGATCCGACTGTACGTGTGATAACGAGAAATGTCCTCCATCAATCCCACTCCAAATCTGTACAACTCACTCGTCTAACTCTAGAATGGAGAGGGGAATTTGTTATGTAGCATGAGTGACC
Organism: Eretmocerus hayati; assembly: GCA_029851415.1. NCBI lineage: Eukaryota > Metazoa > Arthropoda > Insecta > Hymenoptera > Aphelinidae > Eretmocerus > Eretmocerus hayati. The sequence goes on along the minus strand of CM056742.1, from coordinate 189,762,561 downwards.
GGTATCTGAAATCACGGTCCCAGGAATGAGGAAAACAACCATTGTCGAGGCAAATTGGAGGAGAAGCGTGATAAATCTGTCTCTCACTAACTTGGTAATTGGAGAATCAAGTACTCTTGATGATGTTGATGCAAGATTATTCAATTCAAATATTTTTGACAATGGATTTTCCGCTATCTTTGACTTCACAATGCAGTCCGCTGTGAAAAAATGAACGAGATTGGCATTTTCTACTTGTAAGTTGGATTTTGACTTTAATGGAAACTCTTTTCTTCGTCATTTCATCTTATTTGATAGACAGAGGCAGTCGACACGATATTCGGTTTTTTGTCGGAGTAGTGAGATTTACCAGTATTCTTTCTTCTCTTCTCGTGGCGTCTTTGCCAGATGACCAATGGGACCTGTCATTCCCATTGACGTATAAAGGAAACATTTGACTTTATCTCTTTCAACGGATCTAGAAAACGGACCAGTGGGACCTGTCATTCCCACGCAATTCGAAATTATACCGGAACCCAGCACTTTATCGGTATTTGTTGGATCAACGCCTAGAAATGTTGAGGAGTTAGTAGAGCTGCTACTTTGTAGGATGTGCAAGGGTGGGTGGTTATTAGTTCTAGTAGAAATAGTATTGGATATTTTAGACATTTCTAGACTCCTCTCTACTGACATGGCTGGGCCCGTGAGCAGGGCGTGGTAGCCCGCAAGGTTGTCCCCCGCATAGAGCGGACTTGACACACATGCACTGGCCAGTGGCTTTGTCATCATTCATCATCTCCGATCCGTTGGAGGGTCTCCGCGCATCATGCGACTTTCTTCGCCGTTCCGTTGGCGGATCATCTTTATCAATCACGTGCGCTACTGGAGCGGCTTTCGTCGCCGATCCGTTGGCGGGTCTCTGCGCTATGTAAGCGTCTTTCATCGCCGGTCCGTTGGCGGGTCTCTGCGCATCATGCGACTTTCTTCGCCGTTCCGTTGGCGGATCATTCTCAATCATAATCATCGTTATTTCAGTACTCGACATGTTATTCATCTCTTTCATCATAATCGTTTCAGTTCTTGATTGCGTTCATTCGTATGTACATTACCCGCGGTCGTGTCGTCCGCCTCTGTCATCAGTGTCTAATCTAATACCTCTGGTGTGTATTATGTCGATAGTCTCGTCTATGCATACGGTTTCTACATTCACGAGCCATATGTCCTATTGCTCTGCACCGATGGCACTGGTCACTGCCCATAGATCTCGTGTCTACAGTGTGTACTGGGATAGCTGATTCCCTCCCTTTATTGTGCAGTGTGTCGTGGTCTCGTAGCTCTCTTTCGACTCGGATGGCTTCATCTATTGCCTGTTCCAAGTTATCAAAATCTCTCTCGCGTAATTGGTACAAATAGTCTCGATTCAATCCTCTCAAAAAACATGAAATGACACTTCTAATGGTAGTATAGCGAAGTTCGGACGGTGGGTTCTGATTTGTGTTACTATTAGTTGATTCCAAAAGTTTGTCTTGCAATTGTGACACTCTCAAGCCATATTGGGCGACTGATTCAGAACTCACTTTAGTAATCTTTGCTAATTCGAGTAATATAGTAATATAGCTTTTGTGTGAGTCGTACGCTCTTTTCAAGTCTATAAAAAGATCATTCAAATTGTTATAGTTTTTGGTCTCCACGTATCTTTTTGCTTCGCCCGATACCTTAGACTTAACTATCCGCAGAAACACATGTTTGTCCGTATCCTTCATTAATGACTCTAAGTCGTAACACTCTCGTATGAATGTTGATAGTGATATGTTTCTGCCGTCAAACATTGGTACTAATTTCAGTGCTTCTGAGATTGTAAGGCTTCTATTCTCATTCGAATGTACTGAGGTTGAATCTGAATTTCTCATTGCCACCATATGTCGCGTCATCACATCAAGTCTATTTGATTGTTCGTTCACTTTATTCATATCCACGTCAGATTCTGCATCTGAAGTCGAAATTATGTCGCTATTGGGAGCATTAGTTCCTCCAAGCCTTGCTGATTTGCGCGGTGGCCCCTTGTTTGTGTTGGACTTTTGCATGTTGTATTTTTGTAGAGTGTAATTGTTTTTTAATGAAAATTGTGTTGGATGATAGGAAATAGATGTGTTATAAAGATCACGTAGTTCTATAATGTGAAATTGTTTGATCTCCAAATTAGCTACTGGCTCGGTGAATGATTATCATCGTATAATGTGGTACCCGTTTTTCCGTTATTGACTACGTCCTGTTTACCGAGAGCTGACTCTAAATGTTCTACTCTCTGTCTTAATTGTATATTTAGCTCATCAATCTGTCTCAGTTCTCCGTTATAGATATTTATAATCCGCTCTACTCTATTTGCAATATTTTCTATCAGTGTCCAATTTTCGTTCGACCGGGTGATGCTTTGACTATTTACCTCACTTTGTTTTTCAGAAAATGCTTCTAGTTCGTCGACTTTTTCGAGCGATCCGCTTACAGATTATCGATTTTTCCGTTCTCCGTCTGAGTCGCTATTCTCACCGATATTACCACACTTTCTCGTTGACATTACTGATTCGCGGAGGTATGAACTAATAATATATGTTGTCCTAAATCGCAAAATGTCGTACATATGACTCCTATAAATTGATTCCATACATTCTTCGCATTCAATCGCTGATTTGACAATTAACTGTTGTGTAAGGCAAAATCGACACGGTTCACAGTTGTTGATTTCACTAGCGATCATATGAAGGTTTTCTTCAACTGTTGGTCTGTCGTATAAGAATATTATCCCATTTGTGAAGCATTGATAGCAGAAGAAGTCTGATCCGCGTGCTGTAGGAACAACGATGACTGGTTTACCCGCGTTTCTGACACAAAAATGGGAATAAATTGCATTTAGTACTGTGGTCAAGCTCATATATCTAGTTGGTGCGTCTGTCTCAAATGTCAGAATATTGTCTGATCTTGGGGACATTGATTCAGCTAATTACTACTTTCTTTGTCGGATACCTGTCTCTAACTAGCACTCGTCCTCGATGACACATTTCATAATGAATAAAATATAAATCGCTATAAGTGCTGCTATTAGTATAGTCGCCGCGCAAGCCACTATGATGATTCTAATACTCATAACCATTAAGAGTTTAGCGGAGCATTTTTCACTCTATGTTTACTAGTTTACACTCACAATAAATCCTGATATACCTCTATGCCATTACCAAAATCCCCACTATTATTGCCGGTACTAAGCTTGCTATGACGCACACTATCGTGCAGAATTGTAATCCCATTCTAACGATCGCGATGCCAGATCTCACATTTCGCGCATTATCTTAGTACCTACAGTTACGAGACGAGAGATGGGAAATGGTTTCTTATCTTATCTGTGATTCCTCTGCTGCTGACTTTGGAGCCGTTGGGTTGTCCCCGCCGTGGTGTATGGGATGTCCCTATTTGCGGTGGTACGAGATGCACCGGTGGATCGCGTTGTTTCGTTGACGTTGTTTTGTGCTAGGTGGCTGTAGTACTTTGACGGCTGCTGTTGTTTCCTTGCTGCTTCGATGCGGCGATTTCCCCCGGTGGGCCAGGTGGCCTCGTTGGGCCAGGTGGCCTTAGCTGCTCCCTCGGCGGGCCAGATGGCCTTTGTTGGACCAGATGGTCTTCGGTGGGCTAGATAGCCTTTGGTGGACCAGTTTTTTTTTTCGGCTGGCCAGGTGGTTTTGGACGTGTGCGTTCTTTTCTTTTCCTTCTCTTGTCGTATCTTCGACAATTTGACACTTTTTGGTGGAGTGATGAAGTGCCACGTTCTTCTCAACCCAGCCACCGCTGTCACCACTGTTATAATCTTTGTGGGGAAGCGGGTTCTTCTGGGTTGGAAAATGACTGTACGAGACGACAGATTGAGGTGGCTGACGTGGTTTAATGCTCAACAAGTATTGTCTTTGACATAAGATGCGTATTGGTCAAGAGCTACGGAAGAAGTGCCCTCGGCTACATTTTCGGGTCTTATATATAGGCCCAGTGCTTATGGTAATATGTGTTTGGCTCTGCTTCCGCGCGCACGTTTCTTAAATTCATAACATTGAGTTTCCTATTGAGAACTAATTATCCGCGTGCACACGCGATTTCCCGATGGATTATGAATCTAAAACAATTATTGTTCAGCTAAGTCGAAGATCATCGTTTTAACTATAGATTGCTCGTCATCCGAATTGAAAACTGTGTGAAATCACCGAGATATTGCATGTGCACATTAATTCAGCCTATTCCGTCCGTGTTAAAGTGCTCGACGATTCGTCGTCGCGTATCTTCTTGGAAGCGCTCGTCCCTGAGCGAGTATTTCCCATGTGTATATGTCACAGTGAAAGCTCATCATTACCGACCGAGCGGCTACTCGTTTGAAGAAGTAGTACCAAGGCAGCCCAGCAGAGGCGCTACAATAAGTTACCTCGTCGTTTACTGCCATGGTATATTATACGTCACGTAGCAGAACCTGGCAAAACCGCGAGTTCTTCACGAGAACTGGGGGTTAATTTATTTTAAAAATGCATCACTTGTAAACGCCGCAAGCTTAGGCGCCTATGTCCTCGCGATCCTCTTCATTGTGCATGATGTTAGGTTAGTCTTTCGAAGTTTGCGGGTAAAATTGAATTGATTCAGAATACAGAATTAGAAAATATATCTCTGAGCATTTCCTTCAAGTTTGGTTATGAATAAATGGATAACCATTCATCCATAACCATATTCAGAGGTTTATGAACATGTATGTTGAATTTTGATGTTATTGGCATCAAGATAATAGCCCTACAAAATATCATGGCAGTACGGAGGAGCTATCTGCTCCAGTCCAATCATGAACAGCGTGTATCTTCACACGCAGAGGATGCATATCTCATGGTGCAAACATGCAACTGGTTCCTGTGTGCGTTCCTAAAGGATATGTGCTAAAAGTATCAACTCAATAAAATTAGTTGCACAACACTGGAATGAGTTGCTACATACAGATTTCTGTATACATTTAGTAACCGAGACTGAGATGACTCTCATTTTCATCACGCTGCACTTTTGAAAATTGTGCTGTATGTAGCTGCAATTTTCACCTATATATTTTCTTACAGTCTGAACTGTCTAAAGTCTGTGAAGTCATTCCAAGATAGGATCAGACTAGCAATAATAAGGTGTCAACCAGCACAAGCCCTGGTGATGCCATGGTGTTCTCGTGCACGGAGAGAATAAGAGCACTACGCCACAGGGCCACCATGTTGGATCTGCGTTCCCATCTAAATCAACGCAGAGCTTGACTTACAATGTGGTTGGACAGCTGACCGCTCATACTACCAATGGTGTCATTGATTATACACCAATGGGTACACAATGTTACCATAATTATGAGTAAATCAAACAGACAGGATTAATTCCACTAACGTTCATTCGCATCAATTTCTATTCTATCTTCAACTCCAAAATGCAGACCAACATGGTCACCCTGTGGCGTGGTTCTCTTCTCTCCGTTCATAAGAACCACCTGGGCTAGAGCTAGTTTACACCCTATTTCCACCATTGGGATCATCCCTGTGTCTGATCCAGTCCGTGGGTCTGATCACTCTGATGAATTTCCATTTTCCCATCTTAGAATGAGTTCACAGACTTCAAACAGTTCAGACTGTAAGAAAATATGTAGGTGAAAATTGCAGCTACATACTGCACAATCTTCAAAAGTGCAGCGTGATGAAAATGAGTCATCTCAGTCTCGGTTACTAAATGTATACAGAAATCTGTATGTAGCAACTCATTCCAGTGTTGTGCAACTAATTTTATTGAGTTGATACTTTTAGCACATATCCCTTAGGAACGCACACAGGAACCAGTTGCATGTTTGCACCATGAGATATGCATCCTCTGCTTGTGAAGATACACGCTGTACATGATTGGACTGGAGCAGATAGCTCCTCCGTACTGCCATGATATTTTGTAGGGCTATTATCTTGATGCCAATAACATCAAAATTCAACATACATGTTCATAAGCCTCTGAATTTGATTATGGATGAATGGTTATCCATTTATTCATGACCAAACTTGAAGGAAATGCTCAGAGACATATTTTCTAATTCTGTATTGTGAATCTTGCGGCGTTTACAAGTGACGCATTTTTAATGAAAAGGCGCGTTTTTGCAGGCGCGTACGCAGTTTTGTAAAATTCGACGTCTAATATGCTCACCTTTTCAGATACTTACGCATACGTAATGGTTTGCTTTGTGCGTTGAATATTATGAAATTAATATTTATCTTACTTCACTCGACTCACTTTTCTGTCCTGAAGAGACTGGTGACTCAGAAATTATTGGTGCAGAAAACTGCTTTAATTTCTGTTTTTGGCTCAGAAGTTCTTGTCGCAGAATATTGCTTGAACTCTGTTTTTGCCGCTCACCATCTTTGACTCAAATGTTCTCAATACAATAAAATGCTTGGACTTTCATAATTTAGTCCATCAACCTTCTCTTCTTGACTCAGAAATTCTTATTGCAGAAAACTGCTTGAATTTCTGTTTTTGTCTCTTGCGAAGGTTGGAATTTTAAATGACTCAGAGGTCACAATTTCCTCATTCCATTATCAGTTGTTTCAAACTGAGACATCCAGCTAAATTATTCCCTGAAAGAAAGAAGAAAATTATCAACAGGATTAATTCTGAATGCATTAGTTCTACAAATAAGAGATGAGTGAGATGGCAAGCCACCGAATAACTTGACAATAGTGCCTTTTATGAGTTACTAGATTAGAAACTAGCAATACTCTAGTCTCTCGCTGTTTCCCAGGTTAGATACACTATCCACTTCCACTCCAAATACCTCCTATACTTGATCGATCAATAAATTGGACTTCGCTCGAACACTTTTTTCATGTCCCATCTGGAAAATCAAAATATCATTAAATTCTAACTATCAATTCAAGTTCAAATCCAACCAAAGTCTATTTAGATCTTTTATGGAGAGTCAAATTCACCTACATTCTCTAGAAGCTTCAGGAAATTTCCTGATGATTGTGTCGAATAAAGGTTTTTAGTGGATTTGAAAAGGCCCTAAAATTTGAAATAGCAATTTAAATCTTACCTTATCTATGTCTTTGAAAAATGTGTGATCCCTGGAGACAGTAAAACCCAGCAAGACTGATGAGGAATGTGTCTGCTGAAATTCAAAAAGCACCTATGTAAAACTAGGTGTCGACATAAGTAACTGAGTTCCCAATACTTTTGGAAGAAAAAATTTGCATAAGATTTTGATTCCAACTTCTAATAAATATTAGGCTGTGGAATTGATATAAGCTTTAGATAACTCAGAAACTCCAACAGGGTCTAAAATATTTCAATTTCCCAGTTTGTAAACACAACCAGATGATTTGACTTCCTAAAAGTTTGAACATTTACACTAAGTGAGAGAACAGTGATGAAGCTGATTATCAAAATAATCAGCAAAATCTCACCATTTCAATACAGTGGAAATTATATGAGTATGAGCTGACTCGCCATGCCTCATCCTAGTCCAAGTACTGGAACCGCACTTTGTGAACAACCAAGCAACCACACCGTGTACACCTTCTAAGCATTCTAGGATATGTAGGCTTATCATGAAAGATTGCTGGAGTCCCCACAATCATTCAGAAGGTGTAGTCGAGTCCCAAGATGCTCTGGATGAGTTTCCTGCCAGAAATTAGAGCTTCGTTGCAAATTACGAGGTCCTGGAAATAACAAAAAATCAAGAAAATATTTGTATCAACGACACTCACTTAGTCTAGAATAAAGATCATAATTATTACAACCTTTTGAATACAAAAACTCTGAGTTTGGGTGCTGGTAATAAGAAATATTCACAAATTGAGTGATGTTGACACCTAGCCCCATTCAATAGCATAGCAAAAGCAGCCGACTTACAACCTCGCGCATGTGGAAAAAACATCACAAAGACAGTCGCTTTTGGGCGTAATCAATTTTGAATTACTTTGCGCGGATTCAACGTGCATATTTTTTTTGAAAAATCGTTACTTCCTTGTTACACTCACTTGCAAAGAATTTGCCCTGGCAAGCAGCCGACTGCCCGACTGCCTGCTGCCGTCTGCTCTGAACTTGCGTGGCCGTTGCTCGATGTCACCCGGATTGCATTTTTTTTACCAGCACTACACCATGACTACACCAACATTCTCACCCAGAGCACTCGCTTTCACCAGATGATGACTATCCACCCGCGACGAGGGCACCGGGATGTGGCGCAATACAAGTCGTTCACGCGGCAAAGTCAGGCGGCCAATAACAATAATATATATACGAGCCGATGCCAAGACGGGTATACGCTCGCGTCGTCTGTCTGCGCGCTGCGCGATGAGGCGGCTGCCCGATGAGGCAACGAAGCCTCGGTCTCGATCAGCTGATTGCGGGCCGGTAATTTGCTGCTTGTGATTCTCGGTCAATATCTATCGTTTCCGGTAGAATTATGTAAAAGTGAACCCTTGTTTTGTACCTGGGGATCAGATCTACCATTTACGAAAAAAATCGAGTTGATTCGAGCTGTTGTTCTTCTGAAATCGTGAGGACTGTAATACATGTTCATCGACACAATTACAGTCCTCACGATTTTGAAAAAGCGACACCACCGATCAATTTCTTTCTTGTTCTAGATGATAGATCTGATCACAGAGTCCAAAGTAAGGATATTACTCTTTCGAAAAATTACACAGTTTATCAAAGAGAATTCAATTTAGTCGTATTTTGCTCAAATGGTAAGGTAGAGCTTTCACATGCCCTTAATATTCAATTGTTTATAAAATATCGATTTTTAAAAAAAAATCGGTATCTCCGGTCCAAAAGGTCGTGGAGTGATGTTTTTTTTTTTAAAAATTTAGAGCAGAATTAGTACTACAACGTCCAAAAACGAATTTTTCCATATATCCATTACTCGCGGAATTGTGTGCAAAATAAAATCGGCAATTTCCGATTTTTATAAACAATTGGCTCCAGAGACGATTTTTTGTAACAAAGTGACCGGTTTTATGATTGCATCTTATAGTTGAGGGTTCCAGGAAGCTCTCTGATTTTTTGCGACAACTTTAGTGCACGTGGAAAATTTTTACGGCTATTGCAAAAAACAACAATTTGGGATAAACAATTAGAATAGCGTCAATATTTATTGACGGATCGCTCTGATTTTTTTTACATATAGTACTCTATGAGGGCTACATTTTCCAGCAAGTACACATCGATCCATTGGCTTCCCTCAAAATGAAAAATGAAGGAAATTTTTGGCATTTTCCAGCTTTGTTGCTAATTATCTCGAGTTACGGAAAGAATTTTACTATGGTTTTTTTTTTTAAATTTAGAGAATTTCATCGCCTACAACATAGTACCATGAGAAATGATCCAAATATTATAACGGCTCCCCGGGATGCGGAATAACGCAGAAAAGTACAAAATTTCGCACTATTTTGTTGTTGTAATTTTTTGCTCACCCCTGGGGTTGTTCCATTTTATGGGGGGTGTTCTATAGGGTATCCCGCATCGAAAAAAAAATAGAACCATCCTTTGGCACTCATGCACAGTTCGAAGTCTAGAATTACTGGCCTACTTGGCGTGAACGAGATTCGACTGATTTTTTATTTCCGATTCCCAAGTCGTACAATTTTGTCAGTCATGGTACCACTAGGACGTATTCTCCGCGCGCGGGACATCATGTTTCCTTTTTGATTTAGGAAATGAAAATCAAACCGGTATCGAGATGATGGGTATCCGATCTGGTGTACAATGATTCCAATCTCGACGGCAACCATCAACTTTTATTTCATTCAAGATGAAAATCGTATCCAATTTTTCGTGGCACAATGAATGAAATATTCCATGCATATTCTGAAGGGAGCGCGTCTCTCCCTAAGTCAACTTTTCTTTCTAAAAACTGGATATGTCCGTCAGAATGGCACAATACCGCAATACGACACATACTTTTGAAGACACAATGCGTGTGAAAAGCCCTATTGCTCAGCATAAAAACAATCAGAGCCCAAAAAAACTGCTCTAAAATATTAATTGTTGTGACGAATGCACCCTAAAATCAGTGTGACAATTACCGATACAAGTCAATGGTGAATTTGAGGTCTCTCTAGAAGAGTTTTGAATGTGCGCGCAGATTACAACCATTGGCGCCAAAATCCAAGATGCGTGACAAATGACGGGAAGGACTTATAACGAGCTCACCAAATTTTCGATCGGGTAACTGTTCCTGACACGGACCGCTCAGTGAATATCTGAGGAATCGATTCACCATACAAATACGTCAACATTATTTCAGCTGTCGCAGTGAGAAGCCACAAGCCATGGTCACATTGCTTTTAATGCCAATGTTATCACGAGATCGTCAATCAGCGTACGCAGTCATTGCGTGTATCTTATTCATTTGTATACACCATTAAAAAGGGGATGACACAGTGATTTGGGTTGATTTTCTACGTTCCTTAACACGATGAGAGTGAAATCCCAAATGAGAACTACTTAGAACAGCGTCAAAATCTCTAATCTTAGATGACACGTACGCGGAGCCAGGATAGTCAATGCGTGCCCGTGGATAGATGGAACCATCTCACACACAACGGCGCATTTGATTGAAGGTGCGCAAGCTCCAAGTTGTAAGCAAGGGCCATTGAGTATGAGCACTTCCAAGCTTCCTCTCGTTTACCTCTCGTTGCACAAAGCATTCAATCGGTCGAAGGGAGTGACGAGACATGCTTGAGCGGCAGTCGATGGACAAAAAGCCCGAATCCAGTGCCTGAGCACGTGTGTATGGGCTGCTGCAGCTTGCATTCCGATCCAGTCCATCCACGTAGCCCAATGCTCACGTGCGTCAGCATAGCACGCCTGTGAATGCAACCTTGCTCCTGAGTCGTGAAATTTGAGTTGTTGATCAGATGTTGATTAGATGTACGTGGCAAAACATTTTATCGTAGCGTTGACCAATCCATCAACTGAGCCTCCACTGAAGTTCAAGTTCTTATGAGGGTACCTCATTCGCACTGAGCTATTTTTCGTCTTCACTATCTAACTGCAAGTCAACCACGATTAGTATATTATGTGCGTTTAAGGATGAAAATTTTGAAACAGCAAGAGAACAAAAGTTGCCATATGGGATCGTGTATCTTTTGACTAGCCGAGGACTCAATCCGAGCATCATGGGACAACGAATAGATACTCGGACATTAGAATTATTGAGATTAGGACACTGTAATATGAGTTTATGTCACAGTATGGGTGATTTTGAGTGAAGCAATGTAGGAACGAGCTGACAGTTCAACCCAATTTGGATTTACCCTCTCGATTGAATCCCTTAACTGCGCTTTGATCATTCGAGTGCAGGACATGTTGTAAACTCACGAGTTTTGAGATGCACTCGGAAGCAGTATTGTGCCGGAACACGGTTGAAAGAGATGTACATGAAGGATAATTAGATTTGGGCATTTGTTGAGAAACAGTTCGTACTCCGTAACAAGGCAAAAGTTCTCTACGAACTGATAATGGATCGCCAAATAATCATAGCCGGCTATGAGTCTCTTACGGCGTCGAATGAAACTAGTCTCATCAGATTACCAAGAAACTCGTAGAGTTCGCAGCATGTGAATCAACTTCACAGAAATCTCGTCACTTGAAGGTCACGCGTCGTGGAAAGGCAGTAGAAAACAAGGAGATAGGAAAAATACTATGGAGAAGGTTGTGCGACTCACGTTATTCGTACCCGTGTCACACCCTACTCTAACGACTACCCATTTTGCATAGAATGCTGACAAATTACAACCTAAAATGTGTACGCTATGTGAAAATTCTTTTGCAGCAAACCAATTGAAATTGGGCACAGTGGTGCGGAATATTATAATGGCAGGAGGTGGATTGGTTCGAGCGAGCAAACGCGAGAGCAAGCGTATGTGCATACATTTGGAGCGCACCGTGCCGATTCGGATTTCAATCCTCTCTCGATTCCCACATTTGCATCCCGATCCGAGCGAGGAACGATGCTCCTCGTGCATAGCTAGGCATGAAACTGCAGCCTGATTCAAAATGTACTTGCGTTTTGCAAGTCGAAAGCCAATCGAAATGAAAACCCAGTCAAGATCTGCGACTTTTTTCACTTGAGCTGAAACTTCGTGTAGATTGTCTTCTACTGCCTTCAACTTCTACTAGAAGATGAGAGATTTTCCCCTCTATAGTATACCTTTCTCATTGTGTGAACGTAATTTGCAGCATTTACAACCTGCTCTGGCCTCAACGGTCTGGAAATCATTCGTTCTGATGAACCGGTTCTGAGATCACTCCAATACGGTTCATATCCAGGAATTCTCAGCAAAATATAAACCCGTGTTATTAGAAACGCATGGAAACAACAGCAACGTGATCATGGTTTCTAGATTTTCAATGGCTCCAATAACCATGGATGATAATCATGATTGTGGGTTATAATCGAAGAGGAGAGGCAACTTTTGAGTCTATGGCTAAACTAGAATAAGAGAACCGCTCTTGCAGGAAATGTATTGACTCTTTTCTAGTTGCGGAGAGGAACATTTTCCAACATCAATCCGAAATGTGGATCAGGATCAGTTGTTCCCTTGGTCCAAACAATTTGATACGGTTTGCTTTTTATCTAGGCAAATATCATCCCGTATAAGGGTGGGAGCTTCCGTAATACCAGGTCATCATGAGCAGTTGAGCGAAAATTCGGTTTGTCAAGTATTCGGGTGGAGTACTAAATTTTTCCGGAGAAATTTTCTGATCTCTCAGAATCTAAAAATCCAAATATAATTCCTGAGGTCGCCATTTGGGGGGAATGCATCATCAAAGGACATGAGAGCCGATCAATGCCGGAATGATAATCAAGAATGTTGGACTAACAAGTGTAGAACATTTTGGCGAACTATCACTTCTAGGTTGCGCTACAAGCGAGTCCTATTGGTTCTTCCAAATGAAGGCTGGAAATACCCACCAGCAGTAGTGATCCATTCTTATTGGTGAGTTGCTGTTAATCAAATGAGGACCCATTGAACAGAGGCATAAAATGCGAAGCTCGGAGATTGAAATGTCGTTTGCATGAGTGAACTGATGCCACTCCGATGGTTGTGTCCTGTCGATACTTGGGGCTGTTTGATCAACACGATGGCGCCCGAGATGGTGCATCCATCGCGCGAAAGTTTGCCCATCAGCTGCGCCCCAAGACAATGGCTCGAGTAATCTCGCTGGAGTAACTTCTCGTGAGGAGCGTGGCTGGACTCCTCGGAGATTCCTCGGCTCCCGACTTTGTCAATCGAGATGCCTGACAAACTTCGTCCGAGGCAGTGTCAGAGCAGCTCGAAACGCGTCGCTTTTGGGACAAGCGTCAAGAAGAGCCTCTCGGAAACTAATTAGCGCGATCCGACCCAAATAGCCTCGAAATGAGTGATTAATTTTCAATTTCGGTGAGGCATGATTTTGGGTGCCAAGCACACTTGTGCCGACGGTGAATATTTAAATGAAGTCGATTCGAGCAACAACCACCTGCCAACTCGTTGAATGCACATCTCCGGTCACTCGCAGTTGAATCGCTAGCTCAGAATGCTCGCATCCGTTTTGCGGTGGTCGTGGTGGTGGGGGTGATAACGGGAAACTACAATAAACAAGCTCGCGTGAGGAGTAAGTAATGCGCTGCAGCTAAATTGCGGCGACGACCAGAAACGAGGCGTAAATGTGGTGGTCTCGGTGCTTCCAAAAAACGCGGCAATTTCGACAACCGCCTGTTCCCTGTTGGTCAGTACGTAGCAGAGTTGTTAGAATCCACTGCACGTGCTTTACACGTACGTGTAATACACATGCATTTGTGGATTCGTGCATTCGTGCATCGAGCTTTCTGTTCCATAAGTTTAGGTCGTCTGCATTTTTACTTTTCGAAAATTGAGTTTTCCCAAGTGAAGAACAAGTCATCCTAAGATTATGACTCACGGAAAAGTTGGATAACTGTTCTGCCACCCAAAAATGATCAAAACTGGAGACCAGAAAGATAATGAAGCTATTGAAATGAGGTAATACCGAGAAATCGAGACACATATACTCCCTTCCCCGGTTGATGTCCGTAAACTATAGATTTTGGCCTAGGTTTCATCACGTTTTGGTATGTAAAAGGCTAATAATCAACCCATTCATCAATTGCTGCTCAGAGTCGATTGATTTTCATCATGAAAGCCTGACTTGCAAACAACAAACACTGCGCTAACACTGGTTTGCTCCGGACGACATGGTCAGATTGTTCACTGATTAAAAATTGGCTTCTCACTGGTGAAAGCCAACGATCTCAGCATGAAAATGTATACGGCGGTTGAAACCTTACGAGCCAAAATATTTCCAAAACTTTGTTTATCAACCGGGGAGTGAAGCAAGTGTTGTTTGGGGTGTCTTGAATTCCGATAGAAATCATTTCATTATCAACGGTTTTAATTATTCTGGACTCCATCTTGACCATTTTGGATTGCTAGTCACATTCATTTACCTCTCCCACTCGACATAATCTTGGAATGATTTGATCTTCAATCGAATTTGATCTTCAATCGAAAAAACTCAGTTTTCAAAAAGTAAACTAGTAGACGACCTAACCCCCCGGAGCAGACAGCTCGATGCACAAATGCACAAAAGTACGAATACACGTGCAGTGGATTTTAACAACTCTGGTACGTAGTCAAAGGGTAGCTTAGCAATTGTGGTGCTCTGATGATGAACTGCCCAGATGTTTCGGTGAATACTCAGCTGGCGAGACGGAAAAATCATTTTTCCACCAGTTTCAACCACTGATCAGGCAGAGTCAATGCACGCGACTCGACGTTTATCGAATAATGATCTATTCATCAGCTGTGCAATAGTAGTTTCAATTACATATTTGCTTCCGTTGAACTTCGAAACAGAATCTTCAACCAAAGGACTGTCAGTTTTTAGTGAGTGCTAAATTGATCCATCGGCTGATATACCTGTTTCGGTCATGAATATTTAGAATAAGCTAGACAGCTCAATGAAATGAATTAATCACTCGGGGTTCCTACTGGATTTCTATCCCTATTTCAATTGAATTAATTGATCCAATACGAGCGTTTGCAGCGACGGCTCTCTCATTATGAGCCATCTTTGCAGCAGATTGTCCCGCGCGCTTTCAATAATCTGCCTTCGGGCCAAATCTCCTCTCTCGCTTCCTCTTTCTCTCTGGAATGGAATGGATATGATTGTATTCATGGAAATATAGCGATGCGCACAGTAATGCCATGTCAGATATTTGATTGAGCCTCACTGATCGCGTCTGTCGTTGAAATTGATCGTGTACACACCTGCTCCCGCTATTCCATTAATACCACTCAATACTCAGAATACTAGCAGAGTCCGAATTATTCAATGTGAGAACTCGGACAACATACGGGAGTCAGGCCAAAAGATCATGAGTACTTGTAGCCCACTTGTTCAATTTGAACGCCCATACCTGATCTTACCTCCGAAAGTCTGCAAATGAATTTGTGAACTTGACTGAATCCCACCACTGTGCACGCTGTCCGCTCATTTAATCCAAAAATACACAGCTCGACATGAGTCAGGGTATCCTTGACAACAGTCCAAGGGATGTTTTGACAATAGCAGATTCAATCCGATAGTGATAGCTTTGTCCCGGCCAACAAGGCACTGTGTGCGCCTTTTCATCTTCGTGGCGTCGTCGAACCTGCTTTGGAATCAGAGATGAGCCATCATTGAAGGTATTCGCTTCGTTAAAGAGTTTGAAGAGAATTCTGGGCTTTTTTGTATCAGAGTCAGGTTTCGTGCAAAAAAATGGTCGAAGAAGCTGCAGATTGAGTCCTGTCACTGCGTTGCTAACGTAAAACTGGAAATGGAGATGAGTGTGCTCTCGCGATCAGTTTGAAACCGCGGTTATCAGAACGTCTCCAATTAGGTCCTTTCGGCCGCTTGAAACAGCGACAGTCATCAAAAACTCGTTCTTGGCTGAAGAAATCGTAACACCTGCAAATTTCGAAGAGGAATGCTATCGCACCCTCAAAAATCGTTTGAAAAATTCAGTATAAGAAAATCGTGCATACTTTGCCTTCTCAACTTGTAGCTGATGGCTACATATACGATGAATTAATTGCCCACTCAAGTACACCATTCATCAGCTCACAGAACATCAAATCAATGTAGTATGATAGTTCAACACTCTTATTATAACGATGGGGGGCTGTGAGCCAAGTGTCCTGTAAGGTACTCAAGACAAATACTGCACTACATCGTTATCGAATCGCAGATATCAATCCGATACTTTGGGCTCCATATTTCTTCATGATATCTGCAGCCACGGACTGCTCCTCTACCTCAGTTAATCAAATTCAACATGCGGTAAGATACAATACCTGCCAAACTTAATGACTGCGGCAAGTGAATGACAAGCTAAATGGTCCGGTCAGTCTACTCAATTGAATCACGAGCACCAAATGAATGTAGAACGAGAATTAATCTCTTATATGTCAATGAAATCTCAAAAATTTGTATTCTTTGCGGTTCTATGAAATTTTGATGGATTTTTGGGATGATGGACACTCTCTGTGCTGTAAGGTATTTCAACCGTTAGTCTAGAACAAGATGTAATAAGGAATCCAATGGAACAGAAACCATTGTCACACTCTGCACCCGTGTGGGATGAATTTCGTTACTTTTTTGGTCATTCTAACTGGATATTGAATCGTACGGGGAAATTTCCCGATATTTCCCTTACCAAGGTATTGCGTGCCGTTCTACTTGAACTTGCTCGTGAGGCTTCTGATAGCGGCATCAAAAGCCTCAACTACACTAGCGAGGCTACAGTAATCAAATTTCAACTCCTTTCACGATGCTTCATGTCATAGGCTGGTTAACTTTCCCATCGCGAACCACTCAATGGGGACACTTGAGCGCCAATTCGTGCAAAGTTACCCTTTGACCGGGCACACTCAACTCGAAAGCATCACCGCTTCGATAATTGCAGGAGGGAGCCGTTTGTAGCCCTTCTTCGTGGTGGAATCGCACGAGTGGAGAGCACAAGGCATTTTACAGATGCGATGCGGGCGATCCGCGGCTATTGCGGCTGCGGTGGTGATTGATCGAGGCCAGCGGACCAAGAACCGGATAAATCGACGATTTACGTCCGTTTGGTCCTCATTGCTGACAGTCATCGTTTGAAATTCTATACCGAATATATGTGTGGGTCCTGTTGAAGTCAAAGTTGGACTCGTTATGATAGTGGAAAAATTGGGGTGGTGAAACTTTCGTAGAACTTGAATCGACCGTTCACGTGTGATATCGATCCCTCGTATCTCATGTTCGAGCGGAGCAATCGAGCTCCAACAATCGCTGCATCTATGACCGTAAATTTGTAAAAATGTGGTCTAGTAGAGAGTAACCTCGTTGATTTATCGAGTGAGCGCGGCATGCGGCAATGGGGCCGCGAAAGGTGGAGCGATAAATCCACCTCAGTGACAATGAATCATCGAACTATTACTCGCTGCTTTCAGGCTTTTGCGTGGCACAGGGTCGTGGTCCCTTCTTTATCATTGGTATGCGCTTCACAAGCCATTGACGGGACAGGGTGACCTAGATTCCTTACCGAGCTCCGCGATCGCACTCGTAAATCGTTTCAAAGGCGTACACTTTCTCCTATTACTCTGGATCAATATGCTTCCAATGAACTATGATCAGTCATGTCCATAGTTGTCCAAGATGGACTTTCAAGATGGCACATCTTTACTGTAACATATATATTTAAATTTCAATGTGCACGAGCGAGTTATTAATTTGATTAAAGTTGCGTAGTGAGGAGAGGCAATGGACAGAATGAATAATAAGACATCTCCGCGTGTGTGCCATCACCAACGCGTCAGAAAGTTGTCCCGATCTTGGAAATTACGTATAGTATCAGTGAATCTCTCTGGAATATCGGGGACGAAGGATCGCTGAAACCCTTGGAACATTGCGATTTTAGTGAAGTGGTTTACCGATTCACCAGCGATACTCACTGGGATTCCTATGACGAGGACCCGTCCAACCTCCGAATTAATTGAAAGTTCAATAACTTACATACACTGGAGTCAAAAATCAGAATTTGGACAAAATACACTGAAGTTCAGTGACTTCCCAGTGTCTGGCACGGGAGAAGTAGACCGAGATGATACCCAGGAAACATTTCTGTAAGTGACTGAAGTTACTGGTTATGAAATCTTTAGATGAAGACAAAACCATACAAGGGGGGAATGATACGAGAAGAGTTCGAGCTGTTGACGGGAATCTACGTGTAAGAGAAGATACAATCTTTTAGTTGGTTATTCATCTCATGTTTGAGCCAAATGGACGAAATCAGCATGAAATTCTGGGAACAAGGTGGCTTAGAAATCGACCGCACCAATTTTTTCAAGTAGTAAAGTCTCGGTATCTGGTGGAAACGATTAAATGTAGGCGAGAGCTCTCTGGACAAAGAAAAGTTTCGATCGAAGCACTGATGACGGGAAGCATTCAATCGTGTACTGTACTGTTAATGCGTGTACAAGTTTTGACTAGGATTTCTAATACGAGTTGCTCGGAGTCGGAATTGCCAGCTCGATAATTCACATGCAGGGGCCTCGCGAGTTTCGAATACTCATAGTTTCAACGGGTAGCTGACCTCTCGGCTCGTATTGACCGTGGCTTTGAACATTTCGCGCATTCGTTAGTGCAGCATCAACGTGTACCAATTGTGGATAGGGCAAGGCTCATAATACCGGTATTCCCCAGGACTCGGCCATTCGTGAGATTTAATTAAATTACCAGTGGTCATCAGACATAAAGTGCACCAGAGGGATAGAATCGCCAAAGTTCGCATACCTAGCATAGCTAATTTTCCAGCGGATTTCATTGCAGCGGTCACTCAACAACTCCGGCTATACACCAATGCTCGGAGCTCGCTCGTCTGTCCTACATTCAAATTTAATGCAGAAGGACACAGGGCACGATTGCTATTCGTTGAAATAGTTTGTAGCTGTAATGTGGCGAGGGTCCCGAGTTGGTTAGCTCGTTTTTGCTTCAGGTTTTTTCCGATTCAACTGACAGGACTAGGACTCCCGTGTACTTCACGAGCTTGCGATGTACTCAATGACTCGAGATATTCAAAGTTCGGATAACTGTAGTGAACCTCCATCTTGACAAGGTCACGATGAAAGATATTTGGGAATCCGAGACAGGGCTGCAAGTCGTAGGATAACACTAGAGTAACATCCTTATCCCATCGATGGGAAAGAAAGTTTTCCGAATACTATTGGGAAACTCGTACACGATATACAAGAGGAACTCAATCCAGCCATTCACAAGCATAATTCAATCTCTTCTTTCTGATAATGATGTAGATTTGTAATCTTATCATTCATCCGAGTTGTGCAGAATCGTTCCAACACGCATTGGTAATTGAAATATTCTCAATCATTGCAATCATGATCCATACTGCTCAAGCACCACAACGAGCTAGAATGGAAGGAAAGTGTGGAACTACTCAACATCACCATAGCAATAGACTTGATGATACTACTTTAATGTGTAAGAACTCAATCCACCAACAAATATTCCATTCACAAGTACGACAGGGTCAAAATAATTTAGATTCGTTTCCTAGATCGAGACTGTCTCCTGCTCTACAGAATATTACTCTCGAGCAACAAAAAAAGTAGCTCACAGTGTTCACTGATCAAAAACTGGCTCACAGGCTGTACTGGGCTTCCAAAGCACCGAGGCTCGACATTTAATTCATCTCGATAGTGTAAATAGTGTGCTTCTAAGAGTAATATCTACGCTCGACATCAAGCTATCCAATTTGCGTTTCTCCGGGTGTGGGTGGAAACTCACTTTGTCTGCTGCCAGAAATCGAGTCAATGAGCCCGAATCCCTGCAAAACTCTCCTCCGTACATACAAAGCATTCTCAGGGAGGAATCTGAGAGTTGTCACCCACGCAGACTTGGTAACAGAGACGAACGGTGAGCGTGAGCCCAAATTAACCGCTCGGCTGCACATTGGCCCCCACCGGTACTGAAAATCGTTTCCCTTGTAAGCGCTCGCTATTGGGCTGGCTTTCTGCTCCATGCTTTAATCTTTGTGATCCCTACGGATTCTTGAGCTTGGAATCGTGAGTTATATGTACAGACCATCACGGATCAATTTGAAGAAGTTGCGCTCTCTGAGCATTTGCTATTTGATGTTTTGAGCGTGTGAGAGTGATTCGGGTGCGTCAAGTTAACTGCATTATGTTTGAGAGATGAGAGTTTGAGAGATTGATCAGATTAGACTGATAATACTCAATCATAGATGAAAATTCACCCATGGTATTGTCTGATCAGGGTGAAAATTGCCCACTGCACGGTGAAGAGAACGCACTCGTTTGATCTATCAATACCCAGATCCCATGTTTATTGAACGAGTGACTTTTCAAACTTCTTTCCTCTGCATCAAAACTTTCTCAATTCTCTCCTCTCCATCTACGATCCAGCGACGCAAAGGAAATGTTGATCCAGGGCATGACCGGTACGTAAATTATCTCTTCTCCTCCGAAACGGGTTGTGGTGCTTGGTTACTTCTTTGTAGAGTGATGTTTTGTCTAGATCGTTGGGCTAACTCTGATCCTCCTCTTGAGCTGGATATTTCTTCTGCGCCACGATTGGGTTGAATTCTACTTTTTTGCCATAAACGAGGCAAACGTGGAAGGGTCGTGTGAGGTGATCGGAAAATTCAGGAAGTGGGTAAGTTATCACGCGAGTGATGATCAAAAAATGCGAAAAGAATCTGCCCTCACGAAAAACTTGGAAATTTCCGCTGTGCATTCACGCTCATTCCCATTCGGGGAAACTTTTGTCCATTCTGATAGAACTCCAATTCGACGATTCCACTTTTCTGCTCTCTTGGCCTCCACCGTAGGGCTTTGAGTGTTCCTCAATGTGCGTATTCAGATGCAGAAAATGGACTAAGTTCGTCCGTTGCAGCACTGCTTCATCTTTTTGCAGTCAAAGTACTTTTTTGGGCTCGATTCACATTCGCGTCGACTCGCGTCTTGCCCCAGTACAAACTTTGCTTATGAAAACAACTTTGCGAAGACCGACACACGCGAGACAGTTGAGGAAACTCAGACATTTGCATTTACTCGATGTCCCTGCTTCCATCGAATTGAGGCCCTGGATTCGAGTTCATATGTGAATATAGCTGTCGATTTGAATTCTCATTCATGGAAAATTCATTCATCTGGAACTTTCATGGCTAATTCCATATGTAAATAGTCAAATCAAATTCACGTTAGATATAATTATATCCCATAAATGAGTGAAGTTTATTTTTGCCTCTAATTTTCATGAGAAACATTGGGTAAGGGGAGATAATTTTCTGTTCGGGAGTTTGCACTTACGGTTCTCATGCTAATGGGCTGGTTTCAGGGTTTTCAAGGTGGAAGAATCTTTCATTTTAACGCAGTCCTACCCCATTAGAATTGAGACGGACCTCCTACTCATCGATCATTTCATCCTCAGAGTCATTGCCAACCACGAGGATACGTTTCTTTCATCATAACAGAGCAATCGATTCAAGAAGAATTCGAGTCATTTCCGTCAATTAAATCTCGAGTAACTTCTCGAATGACTCACTTTTGAGAGAATATTGAGAAAAATGATTTGTTGTCAAGTGATATTTGGTTTTTTTGACCGGTCAGATGATTAAAGTAGCTTAACGATCGCGGATGAAATCAGCCCACTTAATCTAAAATAGCATCATTACGTTCACCACGCTTCACCACATCCCTCAATGGAATTTGAATTTGTCTCGTATGCAAACAGTACTTGCCATTCAGTTTTCCCGCATACTCTATCCAGTAAGTTGGATAGTAATTGGCACTCTTTCGTGTATTATCGTGGAATAGATAGGATGACTCTCTAACGGGCTGTTGTTGTATTAAATGATCGTGTGAGCCCGGGAACTGACTCAGATATCACTATTCCCTCTATAGAAGGGAGTAGCACCTTGCAATCAAGAATCAAAAATACGCGCATGCTTCGGTCAAGTGTGTAGTCATTGAACATCCTTCTCCCCACCGTATGTAATCCTCGAAAATAATAAATATGCACCTATCAATTATAAGTGAGGAGCCGCGTGAAAGAAGGGCGTAATTCCAAAGAGGTCATTTTGAGAAAATCAATGAAAACTTGGTGAAAAATGCCAGAGGCATACTTGGACGAGCTGACCTAACTCATTTCGAAGAATATAGCATTCTCGAAATATCCCAACCCGGATCAAAGGATAAAATTGGATTTTGAGCTTTTTTCAGCAATTTTAAAAAATGCAGTTACGCCCTTTTTCCGAATACAGAGTCGAATTCCGGCGGACCTTTCCCATAAAACGTGGAATAATATCAAGAGCTCAAGTCCAATCGTCTCCAAATTTCACAAGAATATCTATGGAGATGTTTCACAAGGTATCTGTTTGCGAGCAGCTGGCTTGGTTTATGCTCAACGGTTCTCTACGCTCGAGAAACAATGATCAGTGGTGTGAAAATGACGAGAACTCATTTTCTCGGGGAAAGGGTACAACATTCAATTTAAAGGTAAGAGCACATGTTGCCATAGTTAGAAACATCAAGATGGCGTATTCCGAGTCAAAAGCATTTTTTCAAAGATTTTTCATCACAAATTAGGCCCTTTTTCTATATTGCCCCAGATTACACCTTTTATAAAAAAAACTATAGCACCCTTTTGTCTTTCTTTCATCAAGGACTTAGGCCCTTTTGGGATATAATCTTAGAAACTACGCCCCTGTTCGGGCTTTTTCTGGATCTGGTTGAAATAATTACACCTTTTTCGGAATACTTCGAAAGAATTACGCCTTTTTGGAATTTTCTGATGCAATTACGCCCTTCTCGCGATTTTCTGATGCAGTCACGCCCCTCTTGAGATTTTCCTAATGCAATCACGACCTCTTTGGAATTTTCTGATACAATTACGCCCTTCGCGATCCATGGTGATTTTCAAGGCT
Organism: Eretmocerus hayati; assembly: GCA_029851415.1. Taxonomy (NCBI): domain Eukaryota; kingdom Metazoa; phylum Arthropoda; class Insecta; order Hymenoptera; family Aphelinidae; genus Eretmocerus; species Eretmocerus hayati. The sequence continues at coordinate 189,739,499 of CM056742.1, read as the reverse complement.
TTTTGAAGAACGAATCTCAGGGGGTGATACATCATGGTTCGAAGGTTTGAAAGAGCGACAAGGAGGGAAAAGGGCGTAACCATCATTCCCTCTTACAGGTGACCCCTCAATTAGAATGTGCATGACAAGCTGTCGAAGGAATCATCTGTCAAGAGCTATGGCGACGAGCTACATTTTTTGTGAATCGCATGCTCAATTTATTTGCAAAATTTCGGATAGCGTGGATAGAAATGACAGACGTTGAACTCCATCGATTTTGAGGAATCTACAAACGCGGAATGGTTTTGGCACTGTGACGTTGGCTCGTCAAGCGTGACAGGCTACGTAGTTCACGTGAGGTGAGAAAAAGCAGCAAAGCTAGATCTGTATGTCTGTCTTTCATTTTTCCACGGTACCCGAGGTTTTTTCACGTCCTTTCATTTTGCGCGCCGAGTATGATTACATAGTTGAAACTGTGCATCAGAACTAGGATGTGTTCTAATCACGTCACTCGGAGCAAATGAAAAACATCAAAATAGATAATGAGTGGTCATATCTGTCTCACCTGTCGATCATACGCTTCGGAAGATGAAAGCCTTAAAATTCGCTCGTATACGACGCTATGTAGCCCCAGACGACGGAAATGGATGATGAGGTAGTTCGTGTCGAAGAAAATAACTCCTTTGAAAGGTGAAGTGAGGAATCCGAGAATGAACAAGTGATATCGTCGTTTGAATTGGAACAGGTTCACCTGGATTAAAGATATCTCATGAAAAAGCATCAATCCGTATAAGCTTCACCCAGCCTAGAACCGGATCATAGGAACGGAGTGAGTGGGGTCAAAAAAATTTGCAACTTTCGGTTGACGCAGGAGTCCCACGTGCGACCCATCGTTGCATTTTAACGTTAGAATAGGTGCAAACAGTTTCCGGAAACAAGCATGTGATACAGGCTGAAAAGCTCTGAAATTGCGAGAATGGGATGATTGAAATCCAAATAAAACTACCGTGAGATGAAGAGGCTCAATTCTGTACAAGCGTGGATCAGAAGTGCACGCGAGACATGATTAGTTATCCATCACTCTTTCGAGTAAAATTCACCGCTCAGAAAAATGCTGCTCACCTACTCATGCTGGATTATTGTCTCCCCTTTCGATGCTCGCAGCTGAAGATAGAGAGTAGAAAAATGAAGAGCCCATAATTGAAAACTTCTCGACATCAGAGTTCATTCAGAAAACCGACCTCGACGTAAGCAATGAATCGAACTCAACGCAATATCTACCTGGCTGGACAACCACATATGATCAAATCCATCGAAAGTGGAATCTTTCACATTCCAAGATCGCTCAACTTTCTACGACTTCAAAGTAACACTATGGTTGTTTCTCCGTGTATATTTTTCTGTTAACCCTTAATTACCCTGGTATTACGTAACGCCATGCTAATCAAATGGGAGTTGTGTCAAAATACTACCACCAGGTTTCCCTTAGTTACCAGGGTAACTAAGGGTTAAATGTATTGAGGTACATCCTATAGTCTGCAACCTACATGGATTAATGAAGGGTCAAAATGCACTTACGCCCGTATCGACAGCTCACATTTGTGCAACGGGATTTGTATCACACAATGACGAAGACAGCGAACCGTATATTTTATTGAGAACTTCAAATTGAACATCCACTGTGTTGCAAATTGGAATCATACTTTTGGCCCTCCCATGACCAGACTTCTCGCGAAAATTCGTGTTTTTATCGGAATCGCCCATGCAAACGGCTGGACGTGTCAATAGCCTCGACGAAATAAAAAGCCACTGGCAATAACGAGTTGTCACGTGCGCACGCAAAAAGAAGATCGCACTCGGAAGCAGGAGATAGACAAGTGGATTGATGGGCTGGAATGTATTGCCCCGGGGCCAATAGAAATGGAAAGGAAAGGGGGGAGTAAGAGCGCCGAGGTGCAAAGGGCTGACGTCGGATACAGAGCATTCAAAGTGCTTTTTGCGTCCCCTTTCAATGAGCTGACATTGGTGCTTTTGAGCGAGTACCTCTTTTCACCTTTCACCACCGTCATTTTGCATTTCATTGGTTCTCTGAAAATAACTAGTTCATCAGAATCATGTGATTTGCGATTGATCGGAAGGATTCCATAGGTGCAATTGAAGTGATGAATGAGTACGAAATAGGTATTGAATCTTCTTTTTGACTCGTTTGAAATACCTTCCAAGAACCGAACTGGCTCGCGCGCAAGATATGCAAATTGATGCAGGTATATGTATAGTCGAGTGTTCTAGAGGAAAATGAGCCGAATAAGGTTTCACCAATATACACACCTTGTAAAGAACTTTTTCGAAAAACTTCAACCAACTGGTTCAATGGGAATTTAAACTGTTTGGTTAGGAATTCAACCAGTTAGTGGAAATTCCCGGAGGAAATATATTCACAATAGAAGCTAAATATAAATCCCGCAAACGCATTTATTTACAAAATTTTGTGAGGCTTGGTCATGATATTCCAATTGCGAGTTTTGCGATCCAAAATTCACACAGCCATTTGAATTTGATGACAGAGACCCGACTCTCCTCCATTTCTCTCCTGTTCCGTCTAATCGTCTATCTATTCCATTTCACATCATTGCCGTATCTGTGAATTCAACCTAGGAGTTTCTGTGTCTTAGTATTGCTACTACCACTCGTCATCGTCACAACCAATCTCCTCGTGATACTGGCTAGTTTACTCAGTAAGCGGCACATCTTCCTTTGCTTTCATTTCAGGTACCCTGAAACTGACTCTTACCAGAGTAAATACTCTATCTCCTCACCATCATGGCCCTATGAGCCTTGTATCACCCATTAATGCGCCATCGTTTGTTCTTGGCCAACTGAAAATTTTTTCCACTCCCTGCATGAGAGATTATGAATGGATTGTGTCACTTCTTTTGAAACGTTGCATGATGTCACTCACATCAATAAAATGTGGCAGAATCGGTAAGACTAATTGAGGGGGTGGGTGGAAAAAGGGCGAAATTGCAAAACGGTCATTTTGAGAAAATCAATAAAAACTTGATAAATAACGCTACAGATATAATTGGACGAGTTGACCTGACTTCTTTCGAAGAAAATAACATTCTCGAAATAGCCCAACCCGAGCCGGGGGATGAAATGTGATTTTGAGCTCTTCCCAGCGATCTCAAAAAATGCAGTTACGCCCTTTTTCCGAATACAGGGTCAAATTTCGGCCTTTCTTCCTCACAAAAAGTGGAATTAAATCTCGCGACCACGTCCAATCGTCTCCAAATTTTTTGAGAGTGTTCCTGGGCATGTTTTGAAAGATATCTGATTGCGAGGGGGTGGTTTGATTCATGCTCCACGGTTCTATGGACATGAAAAGCTTCCACCAATCGTGTGAAAATGACGAGAAATTTTTTTCACTGGGGAAGGGTAAAAACACTCAATTTGAAGGTAAAACAACATGTTTCCATCGTTATATTAGGTTGGAAAGCGTTTCCAAGCTCTGGAGAATTTTTTAGAATTTTTTCTTGGTAATTAGGCCTTTTTTCCAGATCCGCCCTTACTTACGCCCTGTTACAGAGTAATCACGCCCTTTTAAATCTCTTCAGTCAGGTACTTCGGCCCTTTTCCCAAATCTTGTTGAGCTGAGCAAAAAATCAAGCCCTGCTTTTGAAATGTTATCACAGCAGTTACGCCCTTTTAACATCTTATCATAGCAGTTACGCTCTTTCAACATTCTATCATCGCACTTACGCCCATTTATCGTGCAGATGAAAGGGCGTAACGGCGGTTACGCCCTTTTATCTGCCAGACGGTTTTTGGGGTCTTGCGAAAAATGAATTTCGGGGGGTGGTGGACCTTGGTATCGGGGCTCAAAAAAAGTGATGTCCGGAAGAAGGGCATAATGGCGGTTACGCCCTTTTTCCACCCACCCCCTCAATTTGGATCATTCTGATAATTGATCATTCGTATTTATTTCTGTAGATCCTGGTATCAATGAGCATACACCCAATAAAAATATGTGGAAAATATTCAGAAAAGCCTTTTGAGAGATATCAAATTACTTGCTAGCTCATCTTATTTGACCTGCATCAGATTTCGAACTCGGGGCGTTCAAAGCTGTACGGATCGATATTGCTGCGGTGAATGGAGTGAGAAAGGCTGGTTTTTCATGTACACTCGGGAGTAAGGTGTACTGTGTACTGCAGTGGCTGTGACGGTCAGTGACCGATCGAGATCTTCTATCTCTTTCGCACTCGTGCCATAACCCACAGAGATGAAAGATCTCGAACTAACGCTGACCGTCGACCTGATGCAGTTCACCTTCCTCCCGAGTGTACGGGTCACCAGACAACATTATTATCTGTGTAACACTGTGAGTCCCAAAGAGTCATTACTGTCGTGAAGAAGTGAGGTTGCTGCAAATGACCCGAGCCTGAGTAGTAATTGCCTGGTGTCTTACATCCAACCCCTATCGCACCATCACCTATCTCAGCACTGTCTAAGCCCCTGTCAGTATAAAAATGAGCAATTACCATCTGTTCTTATACTAAATAATCGATGCGGGAGCTCAGGATCCAAATCTGGAATAACAATATTTTGATGACAGTGCTTCACGTGGCTGTCGTGTGCCACAAGAAAGTTTGATGCCGGAATGCACAGGGAAGTGACTTATGACCCTCATCTTAATGACCTTTTCCTCGTGTATTTGTGAAACTTTCTGCTACTCGAGGCACGCAGTCGAGGTGATTCGGTAATCTCTGTACTTCGGTTGGTTTCCGTGTGGAACTTCAACGAATCGAATTTCGAAGTCATCAGAGTCCTAAATCTCCTACTGCGACACAATATTTCCCGTCGGAGAATCTATGCAAAGGAATATGCTTGTAGAATATCTACCTACTTGAAGAATATCTATGCAATGAATTCACTGGCAGAAATGCATTCGACCAATTGAGAGGTCCAAGGATCTTCTGGATTCATGGTCGATAAATATATGGACGGCTCCCGACCAGAACGGTATAAGTCCATTTTGGTGAAAATTGAGTTTTTGACGGACAACGATAGGGAATAGATGCGAAAACATGTATGTGTAACTCCGGGAGTGAAAATTCATTCTGAGCCGTCACAAGCACCATGACAATTTTTGTTGGGAAAAAAGTTTCGACTTATTTTGGGGACCAGAACGGTGTAAGTCCATGCCCGAGCACCAAAACACGGCTCTCATACCTTCTATCCTCAATTATCGCACTTTTCTAGGCTTTGTGAAGTGAAACTAGGATATTGGTGCCCTGTGTTGTGAAGGTCGCTGCATCGAGTCGACATCGAAGTTCATCGCTGCTTTTTTCACGCTCTGACATTATGTGCAATTCTTGGCTCATCTACATGAAAAATCGAGGAATAGCATTCTGTGGGAATTTGTTTGAACATCGTGACTTTGCTGAGGGTTCTAAATTGATTTTCTGCTTGCATCGTCTTACATCGTCAGTAATGATACAGGATTTACAGGGTCAATCGGAGAATTTCAGTCGATAGAGCGATCGATGTTGAACTTGCTTTAGTTCTCGTTTTCAATCACTTCTTCAAGGATGGAATCTTCTCCAGGAATCAATTTCATGGAAGGACCGAATAACTGCATCTAAGATACGGACAACTTCGATAATCTATAAACAATGTTCCTTGTGGTAGGAACAATGTGAATGACGAGAAATACCCAGCCTCTTCAAGGAATAGATATGTTTCATTCTCAGTTATTCCTAGAATTTATTTTGAATATTATCAACTCGCACTCTAGTTATTAGTAATCGCTCAACTGTCCGAATTCGATTCTTTTGCTAGTTACAAGTGAATCTCATTATACTCGATATTGTTGTGGAAATACTATACTCTTCGAATCGAGCCACCTGCATTCAGTTTTAATCGCTTAATGCTTTTCATCAATATTAGTTGTTTCAGACTGCTAAATTGAATAAAGTCCGATTGGTCTTTTAAACTCCACGTTATGAGATAAAATTATTTTGATTCTGATCTTTTCAGTGTAAACTCTCTCCAGGTGAATCTCCAAGTAGAAAATACACCCTTCAAAACTTCCCAAACACTATATTAGAGTGTAAACCAGGCTGATTGAATGGATACCGCTTGACTGAAACCCTAGAATACGCACACGTGGACTGCAATTTCAAAAATGTCATCGATTACGGTCGTAGTACTCCAAATGTAACATTTTTGGTGAGATCTGTCGATGTAACCTGATGATGATGGTTCAAGGACCTTAGCAAATATCTTCACCAACTCCTACACAGCTCCCACTCAACAATTTCAGAAAAAAACATGGATTCATACCGTTCTGGCCCCCGGAATTTTTCAACTTTTTTTTACGCAAAAAACGGTTTAAGTCTACAGTGTTTCGACGTTTTTTGATACAAAAGGGTTCAAATCAACAATTTTTTAATATTACGCGATCTAAGAGGGTAAAAGCCGACTAGTTTCCTTACTTTCCCCGGTCCAGAATGGTATAAGTCCGCTTCAGAAAAAATGATGGACTGAAACCGTTCTGGTCCGGAAAAAAAGTCGAGAAAATTTGGGGACCAGAACGGTTTAAGTCCATTTTCATTGCAAAATTACGTGTAAAAAGTGTAAACAATTGAAAATTATTACGCCCCAAGAAAAAAAAGTCGTAAAAACACACTCATTACACGATAGATTAAGCATAATTACTAAAAATGATAATCCGAATTTTCTAGGTATAGCTAAAAAATTTTGAAGCTCATTTGCCAGGAATGCAAAAAATGGACATATACCGTTATGGTCGGGAGCCGTCCATATCTTGGCGTATGGTTAAGATTTGGGATTCAGCAGTTTCTTGGAGGTCGTTGGACCAGAATGTGAGCCTCCAACTTCACCACTGGCTTGAATCCTTACCACTGTATCATTGCAGATAATATGGGAAGAAATCACCACCCGGGAGCAAATCAGACTTCACTAATTACTATATTTGAGCTACCTCACGCTTTTTCTCTATGATGAAAATTTTCCACATGACAACCTGTTATTGGAACTTACCTTCATCAAAGAATGATGAGAGCTGCTGATGCCATTTTTGTCAGCAGGATTTCGCCATGTAAACTATTGTACGAATTTTATTTATCGCCACATGAATGGACCCGTCGATTATCCGAGGGAGCTTTAAGGAGGTTCCGTCGTCAAAACTTTTTAAGTCATCCTGAATTGGAAAAATTATGGCACATACTCCGTGATACAAGTAATCTATTGCTATTTCACAATATGTGGGTTGCCGACGTTATTTTTGAGAGAAAAATTCTCAAAGTATTGGAATTTAACACGGCGTCTTACGGGCAATGACCACGGAATGAGTCATATCTCAAAATTTCCAAGTGTTACCGCGACGAGCAACTGTCCAAGCATAGATCATTTATGAATGAATGGAATTTCATTCAAAAACATGCATGTTGCCGACGTGTAAAAAACATTCGATTTAAGCAGGAAAACATTCGAAAGAATCAAAACTGTCGGAAAACAGGTGTGCAGAGGCTGCTCGACTGCTGGCACGCTTGCGAGAGCGCGAGCTTGGGTTGTGTATGTGTGTTGGTGAGCGAGCGCGTCTCGTAGCTTGACGCTTGTGCTGGTAGCCGCAGGACCCCGGGGGTCTGGTTATGGAATCTTGCGCGCGTGCGTTGCGTTGCGTAGGATAGCGTAGGATAGTGTAGGATATGTTTCCTCTATTCTGATTGGTTGGAGCCGGGAGAAAGAGCCAATCAATAAAGAGGAAAGATATCCTACACTATCCTACGCTATCCTACGCTGCGCTGCGCGCGCCTGCAAGATTCCATAGTCAGACCCCGGAGAGGTATTACACACATCTCACACTTCTGATGTACGTACATACGTACGTATCCTACGTCCCCAATGGGAAAAAATGAACATCCATAACCCCAGAATTCGTCTGCTGAAAAGAGTCCGGTCAGCTTTTGCTCAAATACTTCTTTGAGTTTAGTAGAAATTCCGAGTTCGCAATGTGCCATGTTAACATTGATTGTGAAAATTTCGCTTGTGGAGTTTGATTTGTAATTTTGTTGCACGAGGTACATCGCAAGGAGCGGAGATGAGAGAAAAACGCTGTCTGTGAAGCAATTTTCGTGACAATTCATGTATTCCAGGATCCTGCATAACGGTGTATTTCTCTGATCCATATCGCAGGGATGAGATGAATTGATAATCCCATGCGTAGATGTCAAGCTCTAAAGTCGTTTTTTTCAATCAATGTTTGTATTCAAACTCCAAATTGAATGCAGTTTCTGACGGTTTTATCAACTAGTGAAGCGATTAGGTCACCCAAATCTTCAATCGATGATTGAATCTATTTGTGGAGTGATGATGAACACCATCAAATGAGAATCATCTCTTCTGATGCTCAAAAAGTTGTGGTTTTTCTCATCATTTCACAGATAAACTGAATCACCAATTTAGGGAAACCATTGAAAATTGCATTCTATTCCAAAGTTGAATACAAACATTGATTGAAAAACAAACTACCTTTGAGCTTAACATCTACGCATGGGATTATCGATTTATTTCATCCCTGATGATATGAATCAGAGAAATACACCGACATGCAGCATCCTGAAATACATGAATTGTCACAAAGCATTGCTTCGCAAACAGCACTCTTTTTCCTCATCTCGGTTCTTTGCGATGTATCCTCGTGCGACACAATTACAAGTCAAATTCCATCGCTATTGGTGCACCACAAACTGGAATTTCTGCTGATTTTGATCAAGTATTTGAGCAAAAGTTCACCGCCCTGATTTAAGCAGACGAATTTCGGGGTTATGTTTGTTTATTTTTTCTCGTTAGGGACGTAGGAAACTGACGTATGTGCGTATATTAGAAGTATGAGATGTGTGTAATACCCCTCCCTAATGCTCGGTATACGTTACCCAACGACGGAGCCTCCTTAAATTTTGTGTAAACGATACCCTCGGTCTACTGAAACTTTCCAATGCGTAGGATATGAGTACAGGGATGGGAGAGAGGAAATGGGGGTGGGGGCGTCTGCGGCAAAGTGCATTGGACATTTTAGTATCCATTACGCGGCGAGGATATTTCTTGACTTGACACTGTGGGAAATTGAATTTACCGTTCACTTTGCGCGATGTGTACGCGTCGCGCGCCACCGAGTAGTACACAGGCTTTGCGAACGCAGGACCAGAGGCGAGCGACTCGAGGATGAGAAACGCGCCGGGTACGATATATCTTTATCTTCCTGAGCGAAAACTCGCACCCACGCTCGGCTGGATTTGAGATATTTTTGAGCTAACGAAAGTCAAGTACGGCGCTAAGATATTTTCGACGCAGCGACAGACTCTGCTGGGGCAGAGTCTGTCGGTACTCAGAAGGAGACGAGGCTTTGTGGAATTTCCAAAGTCGTAGATCCCGCCACGGGGATGAAACAGCTCCATCAAACTTTGCGATGAATTGGCTTGACTCGTCAGCCTCAATATTTGTCAATAGGCTCAATCAACCAAAGATTTAAAAAAATTATGAGGGAAAATTTTAGCAACTCGATTGGTAGTCAATGAAAGAATTGATTGACCGTGGCATTTGCTGGCTACAGTGAAATCCACATTCTGAAATTCGTGGTGATGGGAGATATTATTTCTGGAGAAATCACTATATTCCTTTATGCGAATCCCAGAGAAAACATTTCCGGACAGGGCCAGTTCAGGTTGGCGTTTCAACAATAAGCTGGAATTTCTCACGATTCCCAAGTTGCCTTAAGCTAGGCTATGTTTGGGATTCCGAATTAATTCGCCACCGTGATCAAAATAATTCATACATGGTAGAAGCTGCCAGGATTGAGCTCTCACAGCTGGAGAGCTCACTGGCGTTTCGCTTACAAGCACTGACCCATTCACATGCATTTTGCTCATTTCCGAATTTTGAGCGCGCGAACAGGAGGATGAGGTATCCCGGAGGTAGAACTCGACGCGCAGAACCTGCCAACAATACAGTGTGCGAGAGCGTGCCTTATGTAGTTTGCGAGCGTAGATCTATCTAGGTAGGGGTAGTATGCAGATTATCTCTGCTAGAGCTTTTGTGCTCAGCTAAGCTTGGTCTGCCCTACTTCTGTAATGAGGATACGCGGTTGTAAATAGTGTATGCGTAACAATTTTTATTGCACTAGTGAGTTCTTTACAGTACAATGCAATGCCAAGATGACCTCGAAGATGACCCTTCAGTTGAAATATTTACTTTTATATTAACAATATTAACCGACAAGGCGCCTTTTATCCGTACGGAATCCCTATATCAGGCTTGCCAACATAAAATCAAATCAGGGCTGCCAACTTGACGAGACAAATGTCCCTAGGCGAGTGTAAATGTCCCTAGATTTGTTTAGATTGTTTGTAATATATTTATTGATGGGCTGGTGGATGGGTGGATGGGTCGATGGGTCGGTGTGTGTCTATTTTTGTGTCTTGTGTTTGTGATAATGTGTGTATAATCCTCTTTCGTGAGTCAGTCTAGTACACGTACACTTACTAGACGAATATAATGAATATATCCACATTTTACGGCGTGCTGTCACCGGCTCGGAAATATGGATGTGTGTTCGTGTGTGTGTGTGTGTGTGTGTCTATTTTTGTGTCTCGTGTTTGTGAATGTGAGAAGAATCCTCTTTTGTGACGCAGCCCGGTACACGAGATACATTATGTATCTTCCTTACCGCACCAACATATAACGTATACTGCTCGTTTGAACCGGCTCGAGGATATAGATTCGATGTTTTATATATGTGTTTGTGTGTGTTTGAGCCTGTGTTGTGAGTGTGTGGACACCGGTTGGAGGATATGGATATGTGTTTGTGTGCGTATATTTTTGTTCCTTTTGTTTGTGAATTCTTTTATGTGAGGCAGCCTATGATACATACACTCATTTTACGTGTTTATAACTGTATCACTATAATATAACCCCGGAAGAATTCTGAGGATATTCGTCTTGTTGAGTGATATTTAATATATATTTGGAGTTAAAAATGAAATACTATTGAAAATGATTTATCACCCCTGATATATAATGTTGAGTGTATATATATTATGATAATAGTAGTGTTATGAGTGTTGAGAAGTGTATTCTGAGTAGTTGTAACTTCACGTCACAGGGACCGAGAGAGACATGATCAGATGAACCTGACACGTATTGGTTACCTTCACGGGCCAAGGGACGATGTTCAGATCAAAGGAAATCTAACGGTTTGATCTTGAGAAGTCGTGTCAGTGTAGAATGTTGTTCAATGTGATATCCATATCAGGATGGAGATGTATGGGTTTTCAGTTTTTGTATTTGTTATCAGGGTAGTTATGAGTTTTCAAAATATTGAGAATTAATAAGATTAAAACTATAGTTATTTCTCTATGGGGCTAGATGATGGTAATCAGTTGGGATTTTTTAACAAGTGATTCAAGACTTGGAGATTAACATATGTTGGAATATGTCCTATTGAGAATTTTCATATGTCGCTTTAAAATTAATAATTGAATTCTATTCGGTGATTCGCGTTCACTCTACGAACTACTATTTCTAGTGAAATAGTGAATATGTAAATGTACAATTTCAGATGGAGGTTTGGAATAGTTCTATCGAATTTGACTAAGACTTTAGATGTTGCAAACTGGATTTTTTTATATTCTTGTAAATTTTGAATATTGTGGAGGGTTATTTGAATGTATTATCGTGTTGTTTATGATGTGTTGATGATATTGTATTGGATTTTTTGCGTTGGTCGCTCTCAGCGGAGTGAGTCACTCTTGAGCATAGAGATATTACAGATAGAGGAGGGAAGCGCAGCCTATACATTTCTCCGCGAAAGAGAGAGAGAAAAGACGAGGAGTCCTCTTCCTTTTTCTCTCGCACCTGCGCGGCGCATCGCGCAGCCGAGACCAAGGCACATAGGCGCGTTGGAGAGTGGATAAAAGTGCCAAGTTTCATCTCAAGGAGTGAACTGTCAACACTATCCCCTCTCCGACGCGTCTATGTGTCTTGGTGTCGACTGCGCAATGCACCGCGCAGGTGCGAGAGAGAAAAAAAGAGGACTCCTTGTCTTTCCTCTCTCTCTTTCGTAGAGAAAAACCCACTTACAGAGAGGCCCACCTCTTCCCTCCTCTATCTGTAATATCTCTATACTCTTGAGCCATGGACTAAGCTAGTCACCGCAACGTTATCATCAGTATTGCATGTAAATGTTGTATTTAAGGCAAATGTGTATGATAATTTTGTGTATGGTAATTAATAATGTAAAGTGTGAGTTGTTGAAGAATCAGTATTAGATTCATTTGCGTCGGTCACTTTCAGCGGAGTGAGTCACTCTTGAGCCATGGCCTAAGCAAGTCACCGCAACGTCATCTTCTATGTCAAGTATGATGTTGTGAAGGTGTCGTGTATTAGTCCATTTTGCAACATCTTGGAATCTATTCAAAATATTTTGAGGATATGAATATGTTATTGTGATATAATGATTTTAGAACTTTTGAAATGAATCACTTGTTTCATTATCTCAAAATTGATTGTTCTAATTGTGATATAAGAATTGACAGTTGGAAAACTTCAATGAAACCTTATATTGAAGGAAGTCAATCGACACAAGGAAACTGGTGAGGATGATGCTCCAAACCAAATCATGTTTTCCAACATATGTTAGGATCTCACATATTTTTTATGAATATAGTGATACTTGAATCATTTCCAAAATATTTTAAGGAGTTGAATATATCATTTGATATAAGAATTTCAGAACTTATGAGATGATTTATTTGTTCTATCATCACAACATTATTAGATGCATGGAATTGCTTAAATTATTGTATGAAAATTGAACGATGATGAACGTTATGAGAAACTTACTTTAAAGGAAGTGAATTGACACAGGGAGACTGGTTGGGATAATGTTCCCAACCGAAAATATTCTATATCATACCTTTCAACACATTTAAAATTCTACATAATTTCCATATATATACTTATGACCTCCTACGATTATCACATATTTATAAGATAGATATATTAATTTTGTATTATGAATTGATCATATTGAAGTTTTTATAAAGGATCTCTCATACTTTTGTCATTTCTTTGTCATTTTCTGTCATCTCTCATACTTTTGTCATTTCATGACAGTTGAACTGATTATGATGGTGAATTTTTGAATTTTTTAATCCTCGTTATTCGTTGATGAGTGTATCATGATGATAGTATATGAGTATTGAGCAATGTATTATGTATCGGTGTAACTTCACGTCACAGTGACTGAAAGACTCATGATCGAATGAACCTAATTCGTATTGGTTATCCTAAACGGGCCAAGGGACGATGTTCAGACCAGAGGAATCTTACAGTTCGATCTTGAGAAGTAGTGTCAGTGTGCAATGTTGTTCATGTGGTGTTTTGAATCATTTAAAAATATGAAGATGGTGATGAATATAAGAAATATATTCAAATCATTCAAAAAAATAAGGGTTCTGAGAAGTTGATTATATCATTATGATATTAGAATTTCAAAACATTTGATATAATTTACTTAATCCATTATATTAACGTCGGATGAATGAAAATGTTAAAATTGTTGTATGAGAGACGAATGACAATAAACGTTATTAGAAACTTACGTTAGAGGGAGTTAATTGACACAGGGAAACTGGTTGGGATGATGTTCCCAACCAGAAATATTCTTCATTATCCTCTGTTACACATTCAGAAATCCACATAATTTTCATGTATATACAGTACCCTGCAAAAAAATGGAACACGGATACCTTTACTAAAACAGCTATTACTCCGATAAGTTTGGGTTTACGCCAATTTTCCAAAAAGTACTTGAAAGATGAGAAAAAAGTCTATCAAATTATGTGTTTTAAAATTGTTTTTGATCGAAATTTCATGCCTTTGAATGGCACTCAAAATTGAAAAAATTCTCATTTCAATCAATCATCGATTATTTATCGGGAAATTACGATAGCGTGAAAATTCTTGCGGGATGTTGTAGCTCTTCTGAAGACTTTTAGAATCTTTTTTTCATACATTACTCTACGGTTTTCCATACCCGAGTTACGAGTGATCTCGTACAAAGAATTTTGTACGGGTTGAGTGTAACAAAAATACGGAAAAGGTCATGATCTACGATTTTGACGTGAAATCTTCAGAATCCTATGAAATAATTGCCAGATTCATTCCAAAAATTGGTCGAAAGGACTTCCGCCCACCTTAACTAAGAAAAACTCGTGTCTCCATACTTTCAATACCCTCAACTCGTACGAAATTCTTTGTACGAGATCGCTCGTAACTCGGGTGTGAAAAATTGTAGAGTAATTTAAAAAAAAAAACGATTTTGAAGGTCTTGAAAAGAGCTACAACATCCTGCAAAAATTTTTACGCTATCTTTATTTCCCGATGAATGATCGATGATTGATTGATATAAGATATTTTCCAATTTTGAGTGTCAATTAAAGGCATGAAATTTCGATCAGAAAAAATTTTAAAACACATAATTCGATAGATTTTTTCCTCATCTTTCAAGTGCTTCTTGGAAAATTGACGTAGATTCAAACGCGTCGGATTAATCGCCGTTTTAGTGAAGGTATCCGTGTTCCATTTTTTTGCAGGTTACTGTATATACTCACGTTCTACTACATATATCATATATATTTATAAGATAGAGATATACATTTTGAATATTTTGATGGAGAGAAATGGAAAAATACTTATATACTGATCGTTGGAGCTTTTTCAAAGAATTTCTAATATTTTTGACATTTCTCCACTTTTCTTGAATTGCATATTGAATTTAAGATGAAAACTGAGAAGCTCATGATAGATGAATTTTTGAATTCTCAATAAATGTTGACGAGTGTATCATGATGATAGTATATGAGTATTGAGAAATGTATCACGTGTACGTGTAACTTCACGTCACAGTGACTGAAAGACTCATGGTCAAATGAACCTTATTCGTATTGATTATCCTAAACGGGCCAAGGGACGATGTTTAGATCAGAGGAATCTAACAGTTTGATCTTGAGAAGTAGTGTCAGTGTGCAATGTTGTTACTGTAGTATTTCAAAAAGTATAATAATTGTAGTTGCTGAGAGTCGTGTTTCTGTAATGTTATGTTAAGGAATACATTGTTTCGAAAGAAAATATGAGAAAATATTATTGACCGATCAACATTATGGATAAGATTACGCATTATGATTAGTGAAAAAAATCAGAAATTTTTTGTGGAGACATATTGATTAAACATTCATGTGAAAAAAGCATGCTTATATACTAATCGATGGGGCGTCGAGAAGATTCATGGGATGCAAGGAAGATTCGTGAATTTCTATTTTTTTCTTCTCAACTGGAACGATTACAAGGATACCGGGGATGGTAATTGAATTTTCACTAACCTTGTGTCTCCATAATTGCTGAGATTGTTCCTAATCTCATCCGGTTGCTTCTTGATCTCAATCATTCAATACAATGAATTGCACACATTGATAAAATATAATAACAATGAGATCAGGGAATGGGATGGGAAAGGGGGGAATCTTTTATCATTTCTATTGGGGATTCTCAACAACTTTATATAAAAATTCCAGAACTCGTTCACTTTTCCGGAATCATCTTCTATGATCGGCAACGTCGATAATAATGTTCCATCTTCGTAAATCTCGTTGCATCTATCAGTATTAGGATTCTGAAAAAATAAAAATTCGCACAAATTTCTCTCATTAATATTATTGTTTATAACATTTTCTTGTTCCCATTGCGTTAGGTACTTAAACAAAATTCATCGCGATTTAAAATATTCGCTGTTTCTCTTATAAGATTCATGATCTAGATATCTGTATTGTGATAGAACTAATAAAATTCACAAAAGAAAAAAAATGAATGATTGAGAATATCAAATGAACGTACACGTAGTGAACAATGATGAAAAATTTTGAAAGTTCAAATATATACCGATTTCGCGGTAAATATACACGATAAAAATTTTCCCGAAATTTTATCCGAATCGTTGAATAAAAAATTCAAACCCCCGGTTGAAAGCCAATTCAACCATTAGGTTGGAAATTTAACCAGTTCAATTGAAAACTCACTGAGTTTTCTCACTATTTGGTTGAAATTGCTCCGATTAAATAATTAAGTTCTTCATCCAACCAATCAGGAGATCTTTAATGTTACGAATTGGTTAAGGTCTTCATGAATAATACGAAAATATTTCCGTAATAGTCATGAATTTTGTTAATACTACATTCTTATGAGTTTACATCGCCTTGTCAAGATATCCCAAAGATATCCCAAAGGCAGAATGAAATCTCAAATACATGCATTGGTAATGTAATTTAAATATTACTCACCCCGTAATCCGTTTCATGGATCTTATTATTGTCGCCTCGTTTCTTCCTTGGGATGAATAGATGTTGTCTCCTATCTTCCTTCCGTTCTACCGACTTCGTTTTGTTGCTGGGTCAACGGCTCTATTGCCTGTAAATTGTAGAGAATTATCATATGTATTATATCTGTATATGTTCATTATATCTATGGAGTGAATACTTATAATATTATGGTTATATTTGTGGCATCTTATTTGATGAAATATAATTTTAAAGATTCAACTTACTTATTAGATCCGTGAGATATTGATTGATGAGTTTCCAATGATCCATCTGGTGGCTCTTCTTCATGCGAGCTGCTTATTGCAGTGTCATCATGTTACAAATCTAAAAAAAAATTGAATTCGTATATAGAGCATTATATTAGTAATTTTCTTTTAATTAAAATATAAATAAATATTTCGCATGTTACTTACTTTAGATATAGTACTGCAATCTTCAATCTTCTCCAAAAATTCCAACGCACCGGTGTGTCCGCGAAGAAAGCAAGTGGAAGACTGAGCTCTTCAGTTAGTCAGCGCACCAAGATATCGTGTTATCCCCTTCTTCATCCCAACCGATACAAAATATATATCATCTGTATGCGGTGATGCGAGTGGGGGGAAAGAAGAAAATAAACCATAGAGCCAGCGGAAAGCGCGTGCTATTAGGCATTTTCCCCACTCTCTTATATGTAGATACCGTAATATATAGCATAAACTGAGGCCACATTGGCGCCAATGATTTGATGTGTCGGTTAAATGATGCCACGGGTGACTGATCGCGTATTACATTCTTTGGTTATGTGTGAAGTTCATGCCTGTGTTTACGTATATATAAGTGTGTGTTACTAGGAAAGCGGATGAGTGGATATTTATGAGATGGGGCTGGGGTGCGTGTTTGTATGAACGGGTGTGTGGACGTATGTGTGTGTGTGTGTGTGTGTGTATGTGTGTGAGTGCGATGAAAAGAAAAATCCTGTATAGGCACTTCGAGCTGATCAGCTGATGGCATGGTAATCATTCCGAGGGAAATCCACTATGTGGCGCAACGAACATCGAAAATGTTGATTACATTCCAATACAAAGAGGTTGAAACTCTTCAATCCAACGTACAGAAGGCACGGCGCCCCACTCGATTTTTTCCATACTCTCCAGCACATAAGTACATTTTTCATACGCAATCCTATTCCTGTACATGGAACCTATTTCATGTTCCCACGCGTCGAATTACGTGATAGAAATAGTACTGTTCGCGCAGTTAGGCTCGGCCAACTCGGCACTGTAAGAAGAGATCCGAGAAAATAACTACGCTGAGAGCGGAAAATCGGTCGACGTACGCTCAGCGTAGTGAAATCACTACTGAGATCTTGTGAATTTACAATTTTGGTTGGTGATTTTCATAATTGGCCATAGAATCACTGACCAAAATTGGAAATTTACGAGATCTCAGAAGTGATTTCACTATGCTCAGCGTAGATCGCTCGACTTCCTACTCTCAGCGGAAAGATTTTTCCGAAACTCTTTCTACAGTAAGTACTTCGATCAAATTTCAACCCCTTCCACGATGCTTTATCTCATAGGCTGGCTAACTTTCCCATTCGAGGCTGCTCAATGGTGACTCGTGAACGTTAGTTCTTGCAGAGGTTTTCTTTGGCTGAAAACTCTCAATCTAACAACCTTACTGCAACGATCATTGCTAGGCATTTGTAACCCATCTCTACGGTAAGATCGCCAAAGGAAATTGCGCACCGAATCCAAACACGATGCGGGCGATTTGCGGCCAGTATGGCTGCGGTGGTGATTGATTGACGGTATCAGATAAGAAATTTGGCAGATTGGCCCTTTATTCTGAAACGACTAGACAGAATCAATTCGTTACTTGATGATCACAACTTGGTTGGAATATTTTCATGACCTCACCCCTATTTGAGTTCAATTTGACTCAAAATTCAAATTTTAGTAATTGATACACAATCCGTTGAGCCGTGGTAGTGCCAAGTCATGTTGAAAAATCATTTCCAAGTAGAGATGCACGATATTGATATAATACGATGTTGAGAGAAATATCGACATCGATATCGAAAAGATCGGAAAAATCAATATAGAATCGATATCAAAAATATCGATTTCGATACACTGTGCGTAAAAGTGCATTTTGCGCACAGTGTGTTGACTTTTACTCACAGTTTATCGGAAAGTATAGTTAGATACACGGGCGTAAAACCTATTATTCGCATCCTTGTGATGATTCCGACCCTCGCCTGCGGCTCGGGCCGGAACCCATCACTCGGATGCGAATAAAACGTTTTACGCCCTTGTATTGAAATGTACTATTATTGCCCAATAATATGTTAGAATATGTAAGATCTGGAATCCGCCCAACAAATCGCAGAGTTATATAATTTTGATTCGATGTTGCATTTCATTGCAGAATTCGGAGATCATGGGCTCATGTCCGAAAAGATTTGTCCAGCCTTCTCTTATGTTCGCAACATCAATGCCGGAAATTTTCTTTCTAAGAGTTTCTTAATCATCTAATAGGAACCACAGTACCTATAGACGAGTTCGTTTCTGACCACGCGTTCGCCATCGATTCGAACTGTTTTGTAGCGGACTATTTTGAGATTGTTCATAAATAGTACCTCTCTAGTCTGGGTCAAAACTATTTTCCAAGAACACTTTCGGATCATAATTTTCAAAAATAAAATTGCCAGTACAAAGTGGTCAGTATTATTATGTCTGAAATGAGTAATGAAGGAAACGGTGGACCAAGTAAAATTCATTTCACAACTTATTTTGTGTATTCGAAAAACACGAATGATGGAAAAATCGGAATCAGCTCGTTGTGTCACGATATAAAAGTAGAGAAAAGAATGAAAATGAAGCAAGGGAATAAACTTCCTGGTCAAGATGTCACTTGGGTGAAGAGATATGTGGAGATTCTGATAAATAATGTGAATAATAAATCAATGATTCGACAATTTACAATGAATTAATGACTCAATCATACCTACGCTGAAGCGGGGGACCGATATTCCGATATTCACGATATATCGGCTAGTTTCGTTTCGATATCGAGTGGCTCTAGTAAGATTGATATCGGCATCGACATCGACTCGATATCGATTTCGATATTGATATTATATATCGAAATATCGTGCATCTTTATTTCCAAGAAGTTGAGGAGTGGTTGAGAATTGAGATAAATGAACTCAATATCATCGGTCCATCTATGAACTTTCTGTAATTTGAAAGATACGAGAATGAGCTCGAAAATTAGGGCGCCTTACTCAAAACTTCCGCTCACTTGATGTATGTTCAGCCATCTCTAGACTGTTTTCACCCGATTTGTTGCAGCTGTCCTTTGAGTGAACAGAAATGGTTGCTGAATTGTCTAAAAGCTGTCTGAATCTTGATTCCGGTGAAGGCAAAAAAGTATGAGTAGACAACAAAGAGATCGCAAAAAATCCTTCGACGAGTTGGTGTAATGGGGTGAGCAAAGTTTCCCAAATACATCCATCGAATCGATGCAGCGCTGTGACGACGGATGATATAGGCAGCAATGGTGCAACGTGCGCATCATCTTAACGTAGACGTTAGAGTGAGACGTGAATATTGCACGAATGACAAGTAGCTCTCGCACAAGAAAGTCGCCCGGCAAGGGAATCCGGTTATACGAGCAAAAAAAGAGCGGCTCGGTGACGGGTGTCTCTCGCGAAAACTTTGTCGACGCCGGAGACGACGCACTACTAGTAGGAGACCCAAAACGCATTAGCATAGAGCGAGTGTTCCAGAGCCGCTAATACTATCCTCCGGCTCGAGCTAATGTTTGTAATTGATATAGAGAGGAAGTGAGGAGACTCCGAGTCGTGCAAACTCAGCCAAGCAACTCTCCCGAAAACGACCCGTAAGCGTGCCGAGTTTCCCCAGAAATGTGAGCTCGCGTTTTGTTGTGATGCACTGGTTTTGCAGACGAGAAATTCCCCGAGATTCTGCACTGCTGGCAGAATTTATGATGGTTATGGCGTCACCGAGACTTTGCTGCACACGGAGCTGCATCAGTGAGGCAGTTATTGCCGCAACGACTCAGATTCATGCTTCACTTTTGGGGGAATTCCCATCTACATGTACCATGCGTCGTGATTTCATCAATCATGCCGCGCTTCTTACACCTCTAAGACCTCAAAACAGGAGAGCTCTTTCGGGCTTATCAATATCATGATGCTGTTTCAAGCACGGTCCAAGGAGGATCGTCAATTTTAAGATAATTGACCATTCTTACTCATCCAAAGATTTTTTGAACTTTGTCTCGAATGAAAAATCTTCAGATATTATAATGGATATGACTGGATACGACACACTCCAGATGTCATCTTAATTCCAATCCAATACTGTGTTGGGGCGAATCGATAAAAGATGAGGACATTGGCCTGTAATAACATTATAGCGTACCTTAAAAAAAATCAATCGAATAGATCGTTGACAAGTTGAGTCGGAAAGTCCAGAAGATGGAATTTTTTCGTGATATGGGTAGTTCCGCAGAAACTTCAAAATAAGGTGTGCCAGCTTGACCGAACTCTTATAACGTTTGAGGAAGAGATTCCAAATGTCATTTTTGATATATTTTTTTGCTCTTTTTGGCGCAATCATTAGTTTTTCGATCCGAGGCTACCGAAAAGAATTATCATCGAAAAAGGGGTGAAAATGTCAGGTCCGTGTGTTGTGGTTTTCCCATTTTTCGGCCTTTGCGAGTGTGTAGCACCACCAAGAAGCTCGTTGGGGATTCGGGGAGGCGAATTCATCAAGTATAATGGTATGGAGCATCAAATTCAATTGCTATAAGAGTACAAAAACCACATTTTGTGTGTATGCTGAGCACACACATTTTGTGGCTCAATTTTATCCAAAATTTTACTCCCTCAGTTTTTACTCAGTTTTCCTCGATAAAGGTGAATCTGCCTCGTTCTAGAACCTTCCTCACCAACTTTTTCTTGAAGTAAATCATCAGGCGCGACTTTTCTATACCTCAAAGTATCGAAAAATAAGGTCAGTGTGCCCAATTTGCCCCCATTAAGCCATTTTCTTAATAACTTTGGCCCATCTCCATATTTTCCAACGTACCTTAGCTCATTTTGAAGCTTGTCTTAAGACCTTCAAAATAAGTTGAAATACATTCAATTTGAACCAACTGGAGTCAAACTGTTTTAATTCTCCCAAAAGGTGATTTTTGAGAGTTTACAAAAGTGTGTACCCAACTTGCCCCCATTAAGCCTTTTTCTCAATAACTTTGGTTTACTTCAACAATAACTTTGGTTTACATTATATTAAGTCGCGTGACGACTGTTTGGTGTCCGGAATCACTAGATTTTTTCCCCTAGATCGGTTTTAACCTAACCTGGCCTGACTTTTCTCTAGAGAAAAATATCTCTAGATTTATTACTAACCTGACCTGACTCAAAAGTTGCGCGCTGCCGTCTTTACTTTACCTGTCTTGATTTGTCTCCAGAGATAAATATCCCTAGATTTTACTAACCTAACCTGATAAGACCAAAAAGTTGCGCGTATTTTCCTCTAGATTTTTTTTACAATTCTATATCTAGGGTCTATTTTACCAGTTTCTTTCCATCTGTTATACTTTACCTGTTCCATGGATTTTTTACCTATTTTGATTTTAGACTTTTTATCACTTTGGATATTACTTATTCTATTTTACCTGTTTCGTTTCACCTGTTTGTTTAGATTTTTTACCCCTTTCAGATGTTAAATTTTGTAAAGCTGTCAAAAGTCTGTTCGTTGTACCCTTGCCGTGTTATCATGTTTTCGCACCAATATCCCTTTTTGATGCATCCGCTCACCTTACTTTCGTATGGTGTCGGACACAGGGATACGGGCTACTCTCATGTTTCCAAGCGTTTTGTGGGTACCGCTGTCTTTGTCTGGCTCGAATTGATGTAAGAATTCTGTCGAAAGTCTGTCTGTTGAACCTTCGCTTCGAGCCATCGTCGAATTCGCACCATTTTCTACACTTGCTCATCATACATAGGTATTATGATGTCGCAAGTGCAGAAAATGGATTGTTCCAACGATGGAAGCTTGGGTCCCTCTGTTTGCGTCCGTGGATGGAATGTGATGGATGAGAGAATGTATGATGATGATGATGATGATAATGGAAGAAGAGAAGGGAAAGAGAGAAAGAAGAAGTAGGGAAGGAAATGAAATGATATGAAAGGAGAGAATGGTATGAAATAGAAACGAGATGCAACATGCAATGAAGATGAAATAGTTTGTGATGTTTGAGATGGATGCATGATTGGAATGTTATGGATTGAATGATTGCCTCACCCTCCTACTTGGATTTGAATTCGGACACAACCTCTGCACCCGAAGGCGGCTTACCTGCGTACAAGAATTCGCCTCCAAGTAGGCGATCATTGGCGGATGTATGATGAATGATGAATGTGTGATGAGCTGGTGAGAATGATATAGGAAAGGAGATATGATGGTGGTAAAGTGGGGGGTGGTATGAAAGATGATGTGATTTAACACGTTCGCTGCGACGGGTCCCACGGGTGGGACCCGCGCGTCCTTCCCTGTGTGCGACGGGTCCCACCCGTGGGACCCGTTTTTGTTCGGGCTCTAGTGTGCAAAAAACAACGTAGACACATCCAATGGCTTCTGTAGCGGTTCTTACTCACTATATACGATGCCAAAAACATGCGTACAGGCCAGTTTGAGGATCGGAATCGATTCGAGCGAGTTATACCACAAAAACTGAATTTTCGTGGGAACGGCGATGAATAACTCAAAAATAGCAAGTAAATTGTAAATATATCAAGTCCGTTTCAATATTTCACAACCTATCTTAGCTCATTCGAAAGCTTACGTCAAAAGCTACAAAATGAGCCCAAGTACGCGTAATTTGAGCGAGATAGAGCCGAGTTATCAGAAATTTTGACGCAAAATAACCATGAGGCAAACCGAGTAAATGGTTGACACTGTACTTCCTCTCTTCTCAATCTATTTTATCTCCCCGCGTATGAGGAACTTTTTGTATCCAGAGAAGTTGAAGAGTATATCGAATGACCAGCTGTGTCTCGTAGATTCTCGAGGATAGAAAATCATACTCGCGTGGACCACAATCGCAATCCACTGTTCTCACTAGGCAAAAGCTTCCAATTCAGGCCATGCTCGCGAGTTACCCGAATGGTAGCGGGAAATCAACGAATGCTCCCGAAAAGCTAAATACCACATCTCAGGATCACTAATTTTGGTAGTTCGGCCATTCACACCATCCCCCTTTGCACGATAGGAATTTTCGCGGGTCCCACCGGTGGGACCCGTCGCACTGAAAAGAGTCAGACTTAATTGTGTGCGACGGGTCCCACCGGTGGGACCCGCGAAAGTTCTTAGATTTCTTGTATATACATACTAAACTGATCACAAATCAAAAGGTTTGACTATTTTAGGTGGAAAATCACGCGTTTGTACTCTCTCGCACTCTATGACGGAATGCCGGTTTTCACCGTCGCAGCGAACGTGTTAATGAAGGTAAGATGGGATGGGTAAAGAAGAGGGAAAGGGATGAGATGTTATAGACTAATAGCATTCATGATGAATGTGATGAGGTGGTGGGAATGACGTTGAGGAGGAGATGAGATGGCGGTGAAGTGAAAAATGATATTGAAAATGATCAGATTGAATGGAGGTGAGATTGGGTGGAGGTGAAGGAAGAGATGAAGAAGATATAGACAGGAGATATAGGAAAGGAAATGAGATCATATGAAAGGACAGAAAGGAAATATGAAATAGATATGTGATGTGACATGCAATGAAGATGAATTAGGCTGTGATGTATGAGATGGATATACGAATGTAATGTAACGAATGAAATAATGATAAAAGAGAAGGGAAATAGACGAAGAAAAAGTAGGGATGGAAATGAAATGATATGAATGGAGAGAATGGTATGAAGTAGAAATAAGATGCAACGTGCGATGAAGATGTAATAAGTTGCGCTTATTAAAATGGATGCATGATTATATTATGGATTGAATGATTGCCTCACCCTCCTACTTGGATTTGAATTCGGACACAACCTCTGCACCCGAAGGCGGCTTACCTGCGTACAAGAATTCGCCTCCAAGTAGGCGATCATTGGCGGATGTATGATGAATGATGAATGTGTGATGAGCTGGTGAGAATGATATAGGAAAGGAGATATGATGGTGGTGAAGTGGGGAGTGGTATGAAAGATGATGTGATTCAATGAAGGTAAGATGGGATGGGTAAAGAAGAGGATAAGTTGGTGAGATTGATGTGAATAGTGGAAAGATATCACTCTCTGCGTTGCAAGGTTGAGACTGTCTTTCTCATCAACTACAATGCAATGTTGATGAGAGAGCCCGCATTATGATATTCAAGATTGAAATTGTCAATTCGATTATGTAACCGGACTGAAGCTTTGTAGAATTTATGAAAATCGAACTTCATGTATGAAAATAGTTACAGCGTGCATGTGTAATTGATTATGGTTGCCATTTGAACGAAATTCTTATTTTATTCAAAATCAAATATTTGTTTTGAAAAATAATACGATTCGACTATTCAAACTCCCTCCAAAGACTCTTAGGCGCAGCGAGCGTCAGCGAGCGGAGCAATTCTGCGTCGTGATTTCATCAATCATGCCGCGCTTCTTACACCTCTAAGACCTCAAAACAGGAGAGCTCTTTCGGGCTTATCAATATCATGATGCTGTTCCAAGCACGGTCCAAGGAGGATCGTCAATTTTAAGATAATTGACCATTCTTACTCATCCAAAGATTTTTTGAACTTTGTCTCGAATGAAAAATCTTCAGATATTATAATGGATATGACTGGATACGACACACTCCAGATGTCATCTTAATTCCAATCCAATACTGTGTTGGGGCGAATCGATAAAAGATGAGGACATTGGCCTGTAATAACATTATAGCGTACCTTAAAAAAAATCAATCGAATAGATCGTTGACAAGTTGAGTCGGAAAGTCCAGAAGATGGAATTTTTTCGTGATATGGGTAGTTCCGCAGAAACTTCAAAATAAGGTGTGCCAGCTTGACCGAACTCTTATAACGTTTGAGGAAGAGATTCCAAATGTCATTTTTGATATATTTTTTTGCTCTTTTTGGCGCAATCATTAGTTTTTCGATCCGAGGCTACCGAAAAGAATTATCATCGAAAAAGGGGTGAAAATGTCAGGTCCGTGTGTTGTGGTTTTCCCATTTTTCGGCCTTTGCGAGTGTGTAGCACCACCAAGAAGCTCGTTGGGGATTCGGGGAGGCGAATTCATCAAGTATAATGGTATGGAGCATCAAATTCAATTGCTATAAGAGTACAAAAACCACATTTTGTGTGTATGCTGAGCACACACATTTTGTGGCTCAATTTTATCCAAAATTTTACTCCCTCAGTTTTTACTCAGTTTTCCTCGATAAAGGTGAATCTGCCTCGTTCTAGAACCTTCCTCACCAACTTTTTCTTGAAGTAAATCATCAGGCGCGACTTTTCTATACCTCAAAGTATCGAAAAATAAGGTCAGTGTGCCCAATTTGCCCCCATTAAGCCATTTTCTTAATAACTTTGGCCCATCTCCATATTTTCCAACGTACCTTAGCTCATTTTGAAGCTTGTCTTAAGACCTTCAAAATAAGTTGAAATACATTCAATTTGAACCAACTGGAGTCAAACTGTTTTAATTCTCCCAAAAGGTGATTTTTGAGAGTTTACAAAAGTGTGTACCCAACTTGCCCCCATTAAGCCTTTTTCTCAATAACTTTGGTTTACTTCAACAACTAGCAGAATTGCTCCGCTCGCTGACGCTCGCTGCGCCTAAGAGTCTTTGGAGGGAGTTTGAATAGTCGAATCGTATTATTTTTCAAAACAAATATTTGATTTTGAATAAAATAAGAATTTCGTTCAAATGGCAACCATAATCAATTACACATGCACGCTGTAACTATTTTCATACATGAAGTTCGATTTTCATAAATTCTACAAAGCTTCAGTCCGGTTACATAATCGAATTGACAATTTCAATCTTGAATATCATAATGCGGGCTCTCTCATCAACATTGCATTGTAGTTGATGAGAAAGACAGTCTCAACCTTGCAACGCAGAGAGTGATATCTTTCCACTATTCACATCAATCTCACCAACTTATCCTCTTCTTTACCCATCCCATCTTACCTTCATTGAATCACATCATCTTTCATACCACTCCCCACTTCACCACCATCATATCTCCTTTCCTATATCATTCTCACCAGCTCATCACACATTCATCATTCATCATACATCCGCCAATGATCGCCTACTTGGAGGCGAATTCTTGTACGCAGGTAAGCCGCCTTCGGGTGCAGAGGTTGTGTCCGAATTCAAATCCAAGTAGGAGGGTGAGGCAATCATTCAATCCATAATATAATCATGCATCCATTTTAATAAGCGCAACTTATTACATCTTCATCGCACGTTGCATCTTATTTCTACTTCATACCATTCTCTCCATTCATATCATTTCATTTCCATCCCTACTTTTTCTTCGTCTATTTCCCTTCTCTTTTATCATTATTTCATTCGTTACATTACATTCGTATATCCATCTCATACATCACAGCCTAATTCATCTTCATTGCATGTCACATCACATATCTATTTCATATTTCCTTTCTGTCCTTTCATATGATCTCATTTCCTTTCCTATATCTCCTGTCTATATCTTCTTCATCTCTTCCTTCACCTCCACCCAATCTCACCTCCATTCAATCTGATCATTTTCAATATCATTTTTCACTTCACCGCCATCTCATCTCCTCCTCAACGTCATTCCCACCACCTCATCACATTCATCATGAATGCTATTAGTCTATAACATCTCATCCCTTTCCCTCTTCTTTACCCATCCCATCTTACCTTCATTAAATCACATCATCTTTCATACCACCCCCCACTTTACCACCATCATATCTCCTTTCCTATATCATTCTCACCAGCTCATCACACATTCATCATTCATCATACATCCGCCAATGATCGCCTACTTGGAGGCGAATTCTTGTACGCAGGTAAGCCGCCTTCGGGTGCAGAGGTTGTGTCCGAATTCAAATCCAAGTAGGAGGGTGAGGCAATCATTCAATCCATAACATTCCAATCATGCATCCATCTCAAACATCACAAACTATTTCATCTTCATTGCATGTTGCATCTCGTTTCTATTTCATACCATTCTCTCCTTTCATATCATTTCATTTCCTTCCCTACTTCTTCTTTCTCTCTTTCCCTTCTCTTCTTCCATTATCATCATCATCATCATCATACATTCTCTCATCCATCACATTCCATCCACGGACGCAAACAGAGGGACCCAAGCTTCCATCGTTGGAACAATCCATTTTCTGCACTTGCGACATCATAATACCTATGTATGATGAGCAAGTGTAGAAAATGGTGCGAATTCGACGATGGCTCGAAGCGAAGGTTCAACAGACAGACTTTCGACAGAATTCTTACATCAATTCGAGCCAGACAAAGACAGCGGTACCCACAAAACGCTTGGAAACATGAGAGTAGCCCGTATCCCTGTGTCCGACACCATACGAAAGTAAGGTGAGTGGATGCATCAAAAAGGGATATTGGTGCGAAAACATGATAACACGGCAAGGGTACAACGAACAGACTTTTGACAGCTTTACAAAATTTAACATCTGAAAGGGGTAAAAAATCTAAACAAACAGGTGAAACGAAACAGGTAAAATAGAATAAGTAATATCCAAAGTGATAAAAAGTCTAAAATCAAAATAGGTAAAAAATCCATGGAACAGGTAAAGTATAACAGATGGAAAGAAACTGGTAAAATAGACCCTAGATATAGAATTGTAAAAAAAATCTAGAGGAAAATACGCGCAACTTTTTGGTCTTATCAGGTTAGGTTAGTAAAATCTAGGGATATTTATCTCTGGAGACAAATCAAGACAGGTGAAGTAAAGACGGCAGCGCGCAACTTTTGAGTCAGGTCAGGTTAGTAATAAATCTAGAGATATTTTTCTCTAGAGAAAAGTCAGGTCAGGTTAGGTTAAAACCGATCTAGGGGAAAAAATCTAGTGATTCCGGACACCAAACAGTCGTCACGCGACTTAATATAATGTAATTTTCAACGTGCTTTAGCTCATTTTGAATCTTGTTTGAAGACCTTGAAAATGCACCAAATTACGTCCAATTTGGACCAATTGGAGCCGAACTCTCGCAATTCTTCCGAAATAAATGATGGAAATCGGCGATAAAGTGTTTTTATCGCCGTGCCCGCGCATTTAGAGCTTTTTGGTGGTTCGAAACACTATTTCTGACCCATTTTGACGTGATAAATACGTTCTGGATGGTAAAAGAACTCGTTCTGCTCGCCCTTTCGAGATAAACATATGGGGGCATGTTAGGTACACTCCGATGTTGGCATCCTTGTTTACGAATCGTCTCCGTGTTTTGCACATAAAACAGCTCCATATTCAAATCTTGCAATTCTGAAAAATGGATTTTGAAGGTCTTGAAACAAAGAATCGAATGCGCCAAGGTACGTTAAGATTGGTTGAACTCAAAGAATTTGGCACCGATTTTACTGTACGCAATCCCCTCGGTGCTTTCTTAGCTAAGCAATCACGAAAGATAAAAAAATCACTTTAGATTTTCTGGAGAACGCAGGAATAATTCTGGGTCGACGCAAACTACTTACTTTCTCATATTTCAACATAATAAACGTAGAAAAAAATTGCCGGGAGGCCAAGGAGTGCCCATCCCCGAGATCGGCATATGGGGGCAAGTTGGGTACACTTACCTTAGTATATTACGCAACAAGTGCGAGGAGGTGAATTCCCGCAAAGTTGCCAAACGAGTGCGAGAAGTTAATATTCACGCACACTTTGGAACTTCTCGCACAGCTTGAAGAAAACATTCACGCATGCTCGCTCCGCGATCGTGCGTAAATATATACTTCTGTATGTGCGAGAAGTCTCAAAGTGTGCGTGAATGTTACTCCTCACGCGAGTTGGCAACGTGTGCGGAAACTTCTCGCACGTGTTGCGTATACTTCTTTTTGCAACTGTGCGCGAAGTTGTAATTAAATGTACCATAGTCCGAGCTTGATTATCTTAAAAACGAAGTTTCGAAATTCAAAGGGATAATGTGACATGATATTTTGGAACTTTGCGTGAATGAATGTTCATTAGAGCGAGAAGTTACATTCATGCACACTTCACCAGTGCGTGAATGTAAAAGTACCTATGCGAGAAGTCATTTCCGCATTGCTTCTCGCACTAAGAATAATAAAGAGAAGTCTCATTTTTTTACAACTTCGCGCACACAATTGCAAAATTAGTAGATTTCGCACCGAGATTATGAGGTTGTAGCTCGCTTCTGAGCGATTGGTTTTCGGCCCGAGCCGCAGGCGAGGGTCGAATTAATCGCTCGAAAGCGGGAACCTCATGATCGAGGCGTGAATGCTATTTTATGCAATTTTGTAAGCACTTAAACATCGTAAAATTGCATAATAGTATATTACGCAACAAGTGCAAGAAGGTCAATTTCCGCACAAGTTGCCAAACGAGTGCGAGAAGTTGATATTCACGCACACTTTGAAACTTCTCGCACACCCAGAAGAACACATTTACGCACGCTCGTTCGCGAGCGTGCGTATATATGTACTTCTAGGTGTGCGAGAAGTTTCGAAGTGTGCGTGAATGTTACTTCTCGCGCGAGTTGGCAACGTGTGCGGAAACTTCTCGCACGTGTTGCGTATACTATTTTTTGCAACTGTGCGCGAACTTGTAATTAAATGCACCTTTTTCCGAGCAAGATTATCTTGGAAACGAAGTTTTCAAGAAAGGCCAAATTCAGAGGGATGACGTGACATCATATTTTGGAACTGTGCGTGAATGAAAATGCTTTAGAGCGAGAAGTTACATTCACGCACACTTCACCAGTGCGTAAATGTAAAACTGTGCGAGAAGTCATTCACGCATTACTTCTCGCACTGTAAATAATGAAGAGAAGTCTCATTTTCTACAACTTCGCGCACACAGTTGCAAAAAATTCATTTTCTTACTTTGGGGAGTACTTTTCCGCGAAAATTCAGTTTTGCTAAATTTTTATGTCAGGTCCGTGTGGCACTAGTGCGACCCTTAATCGCGAGACTACAGAGGTCCTAGTCACTTTCTTCCAAAGTATTCAGTGGTCAGATCAAAATTCCAAAACCCCAAGGCTGTAGCCCAAACCGTTTGGCCGTGAGATCAATTTTAGTGGCAAAATGTCAGGTCCGGGTGTTGCTTGAAAATGTCAGGTCCGTGTGACGCTACCGCGTCTCTCCATGTTATCCTTATGGCACTGATGAGTGGGAAGGTTTGCGCGAGTTTATTCATACTTGATATGTTTCAAAAGGTCGAAAAATACATCTTAGAACCTTTGGAAGTGAGATTTAGCGCTGGCACATTTTCGACTCCCAAATATCGAAGTTTCCGGGGAACTACCGATGTACGTCCTCGTATCATTTCAAGGAAGTTTTTCATAGAAAATTAAAATAATTCATCGGGGGTATTTGAAAGAAAGAAGAATCTCAGCATCCCTCATTGCTCTGTTCAAAATAATCCATTTCTGCCTTCCTCTGCTCTTGTTCTGCAGTTTCAAAATGATCCTCAAAAGTATCAGGACACACCGTTTCCGTGTAATTGTTGTGAGTTCAATTTTTTTTTAAAGCGTGGGAAAAATTTGGGCTTGACGCAATATTTAAGAATTAGAAGTCATTTTGTGAAGAAGAAACTTATTATAACCGAGAAATCTAATGAAATATCACTGGTGTTCTAAATATTAGAGCAGTTGTTACGTGCAATATGTGAATTTGGTGGATTACTTCTATAGAGAACATTCTTGGAGAATCGTTCATCTGTAAAGGATTTCTGTGCACGTGATCGAACGTATGGATTCTTTCATCTAGATCTTCTTGAATATCATCGCCACGTTGACGGAAAGTTCTGAATATATTTGTCACGAATTGCTTGGAGATAACTATAGATTAGAACGAGTTGACTTCCGTACTCACTAGTGTTGGAGACTGAAATCAATTGTACTTTTATGAGAGGTTATTCGCGACTCAGGAGTAATCCACTATAAAGGGACCATAAATTCTCCGTTAGATGATAAATCATATTATTACATGACTCGGCTAATGCAAGCTAATTCTAATCAACGGATCTATTGATTGAGTAACATAGATCGATATTGAATTACTCCAATTCGATCTATGTACCTTCAAGGCAGCTCGCAATTCGAGTGTCGCAACTTGAAGGATTTTGATGGAATTTCAAATACGTGAAAATGAGATGAGTAACGAAAAATGTTGACCCTATGCCAGATGTTGGTGCGTTTCGTCTTTCCTCTCCGGATGAGACTCTTCAGGAGGGCTGAAGAGATCCGAGTAGAGGTTGGCCTCCGACGTCACCTAGTCAAAGTGGTCATGATTTTGATCGGGCTTACATGTTACAGTAGGGCTTCTGCAGCCACTCGCGAGGAAGGTTTTCATCTCGTTTGTATATTCGCCGACGAACAGTGACAATTAGAATGAATTTTTATATAGATTAAAACAAAAATTCATTCTTATAATTAGAGGATAAAGTATATTCGACTCGGTATACGCAGAGTGTTATCAAAATTATTTTTCTGTCATGTCCCTTGAATGCGTACTGGTAAATTTCTCAAGACGGCGCGGTTTCTATGGAAAGATTTCATTTGCATGTATCGTTGAAGTCTTTTTTTGTATGCCATCACTCCACCATATCTCTGAGATGAAGATACAGTTTTACTCATTTTCAGGCATTTCCGACTCATTACATATAAACAAATATTCAATTTTTCATGAGAGATCTCAGACAGAGTAAGTTATTTCTTCATCAAATGACTTTCAATCACTAGAAATTACTTTGGGCTCGAATTTTCTTCACGTATTCCAGAATATCACATTTTTTCACTTCAAAACGATGTGCATCAATATTTTTGAGGGTCATTTTGAAACTGAATAATAAGAGCAAAGGAAGGAAAAAAATGATCTTTTTGGGATAGGACAAGAAAAATTCAAGATATGACTTCATTTTGAAAACCTCTGGTGGACAATTTCCATTTCTGTTGAGAATGTTCTCGACATGATCTCGAACCATACACCACGAAAAAGTTCCATGTCCTCAAACACTTCATTCTTTTGCCTATCTAACTCACTTTGTTGAAATTCAAATTTTAGACATTCTGTGTAATGGAATGGTCAACGAATCAGTTTGGAATCTTATGATACTACAATTTGATTATGATAAAGTTTCAATAGTGAATTAGCTCAAACTTGTCGGTCTCGAATTCTATGATCACCAGGAGCCCTGAAATTTCGTCTGGTTATAAATCCTGTTAGATCGTAAGTGAGAAACGTTAGTGAGGATCAAGTGAATTAGAACAGTTTTTTGAGATACCATGAATTGCTCTCCAGAGGTAGAAGTGCAAACTGGGAATCGTCGAAAGGGATTCACATTTATCTTCATCTGAGAGATAAAGTCCGCAGGAGGCTTGCCCGATTGTGGTCTTGCAGGAACGGGATGCTCGATCGTCTGAAGCAATTTTCGCGTTTACGCCAATAGATAAATCCTCTTCCACTTTTGGCACTCACAAGCCTGGAACGGAGGAAAGAGGGAGCTTTCAAATGTCTGATAGTATGAGCTGGCAGAAGAAAGGCCCACGCGCGAGAGAACACATGGCTCCGTATCACGAAAATGGAAGATACAGCGGCCTCGTCTGAGGTTCGTAGGATCTTTGATTTGACGCGTGATGAGCAGGAATTTCAGGTAGCTCGTGATGCGATATCAGGATTCCATCAACGTTCTGAGATTTCCGCTCGATTTTAGAGACCTGTATTCTCACGTAGTTTTGGCGCTGTTTTCAACTCTTCGACAATTTCCGCTAGAATACCTCAGCATTGACTTCGTCTGACGGTGAAGTGATATTTTTGAAAATCATCTGATTGTCTCATCTCTTAAGTAGATCCCAATACAGTCCCTACCATAAATAATGGAACACGTAGGGTCTCACTCAAACAGCGATATCTCCGATTTGATTTGTCTCACGGGAATTCTGAATAAAGGGTTTTGAAGAGCACAAAAAAATCTATCAATTTATGGGTTTTAATGATTTTTTACGTGCTTTTTAAGTGCCTGTACACGTGGTTGAAAATCAGAAAAAATTTTCCTTCAATCAATCATCTACAATTTTGACGGGAGTGATCCAATCACAAAAATACTCACGGGATCTTGTAGATCGTTCAAAAATCTAAAAATTTGGCCCTTTGTAAAATTTTCGTACGACCCTTCCCGTCTGACTTACGAGCTCCGAAAGAAAACTTTGTAGTAACATAGGGTGTTTATGGAGATACCGAGACTGGCACCTATTCAATTTTCTCTCGCTCTATTCTGGGGCAAAATTGGATTTAAAAAATATCATCACACATGGTTTCGGCGTAAAATGATCTCATCTTTTAGAATATTTCATCAGATTTTGTCTCAAATGTGACCTATGGGAGCAAAACACGAAATTTATCAATTTTCACATCAAATTTCGAGAAATCGTTGCTATCTCAAATCTCAGACAAAATCTGATGAAATATTTAGAAAGATCAGAACATTTTACGTCGAAATCATATGCCATGATATTTTTCTAATTCGATTTTGCCCCTGAATAGAGCGAGAGATAATTGAACAGGTGCCAGGCTCGGTATCTCCATAAACACCTTATGTTAGTACAAAGTTTTCTTTCGGAGCTCGTAAATCAGATGGGAAGGGTCGTACAAAAATTTCACAGAGGACCAAATTTTTAGAATTTTGAAAGATCTACAAGATCCCGTGAGTATTTTTGTGATTGAATCACTCCCGTCAAAATTGTAGGTGATTGATTGAAGGAAAATTTTTTCTGATTTTCAACCGCGTGTACGGGCACTTGAAAAGCACGTAAAAAATTATCAAAACCCATAAATCGATAGATTTTTTTGTGCTCTTCAAAACCCTCCATTCAGAATCCCCGTGAGACAAATCAAATTGGAGATATCGCTGTTTGAGTGACACCCTACGTGTTCCATTATTTATGGTAGGGACTGTATATCCTGATCACGATACATGATTGGGTTTGACAACGACAGGACTATGTAGAGCTCAAGTTAGCATCTACGGTCTTTTTTCATCACTACATACCTGATTCTGCCGAAACAAAAGTTCAAGTAGTTATAGTCATGAGCCCTAGATTGGATTGCTTGCTGCTTGTCAGCAAACAATTACTAGGTGGAACAGCGATCCCCTATGTAATGATATATTGAGCTTATGGCAGATTTTCTCGATATCATTGAATGGAAAATTCTGACCCAGACGTTGCCAAATCGATCGCTTGCGCGTCAACTTAAGTTCCACACAGGCTCCAGCTAGAGTCTAGGAATTTTTATTTTCCTGCATGACATAATACAGTCGAGAATTGAGTGAGCCCCAATTGTGATTGTACTGCCCCCAATGTATTTACATTCTCTCGCCCGCTCTCGCTCATTCTCCGTGGACCCACATTCAATATTTGCTCTGACTTCGCAGGGCTGGTCATGCGTAGGATTGTACACAAGTGACCGGGTGACGTTCATGACACTACATCTCACTCCTTTCCACTCTTCTTACGAGAATAGCCCTGAAATCAATCGAGTGTGTTACTCGTTTATCAAAACCAAACGAACTGACAGTTTGTTAACCTACTCATTCCGATGCGATCGCATAACCCGATGGTGTGGCGCTGGCTTGGAGCCATAGTTATTTTACAACAAATCATCTACGTACATTCATTCAAGAAATCTTCCATAGTCCAGCCGTACAGTATATGTCCAAATACGCCCCAGCTGTATGCTTATTGGTTGAGATGCTTGCACAAATTAGCAAGGGTTCAAGAGAATCTATATCACTCTTGAATTGCTTCGGAGTCCGCAACTTGAAGTAAAATCCTCACGGGAGAGTCTAGCTAACAGTTGGCTTGCAGTCGTCGACGACTATCAGTTCTTATCCCTAACAAAGGTCGGGGACCCGGATATTCCCGTTCTCACTAGACACTCTCTCAGCATCAATCAGCTAGGGTAGCTGCGGATCAGCTAGTAATAGCTGATTTTGTCAGCCAACACGAACGAATTTTTACTGATTGAATCGGCTAAAATAGAAGGCGGTATGCAATGATAACCACCACTGGGGGATGATTTTCTTCGCGCTCAGTGCGTCTTGTGATGAATTATTGGCTCTGATGTTTATAGTCTTTTGTTTCATGCAGTGTAATTCATTTGCTTATCCGATTCCTGAGTTGCTGTAATGTCCCTAACGTGGGCCACCCTGTACAGCGCTATGAGCCTCAAACGTGTCCCACATTCGGGGCATACAGCTTAACGGAGAGTGACCCGCATCCGGGACATGTAGCTCCAGGAAGAGTGGTCCACATTCGAGACAAAAGTGGTCCACATCTGGAACGTACAGCCTCACGGGCCTCAACTCGTTCACCTTCACCCATTCTGATTTGAAGAAATATACTCTTCGCATATGAATAGTCTCCCAAAATATTATGTACAAATTTCTATCATTCACGAAGAGAATTCGAGTTGATTTATTTCAATAAAGAGATTTTATAGATTCAATTGAAAAATTATGTGAAAACATTCATCCATTTCATCCATTTCATTCATTTGGCTGTAGATGAGTGCGTGCGGTCAGGTCGGCGTCTGCGTGTTTGCCTCGTTCCGCACCCATCCGATACACAGGAAAAATTAATGGCGCTTAGCAAGCTCCCGTGTATGTCTTCTTTGTAGAAGAGC
Organism: Eretmocerus hayati; assembly: GCA_029851415.1. Lineage (NCBI taxonomy): Eukaryota > Metazoa > Arthropoda > Insecta > Hymenoptera > Aphelinidae > Eretmocerus > Eretmocerus hayati. Next base: position 189,703,159 of record CM056742.1, on the reverse strand, counting down.
GCAGCTGGATGAGCGCGACCGAAGTGCCGTCTGCATGTCTGGCATTGGTTGCGTTTACATCAACGTGTGTGCCGCGTATGCATGCCGTAGCGGATGCGCAGCGTGCAAGGTTCCCGCTATCGTCTGCATCTTTTTCATTCGAGATCTAGATTTTTCAATGCGAATCAATCTATTTCAAGATTATAACATGGTGAGTAATTTTGATCACTGCAAAAAACCGCAGTCCCTTGAAAGTCGGGCTAACTCTGGATCAAACAAATTATTCCTTGTATTCCGATAATTCTCGATTTTGAGATTTGTGGTTGGGGTCATTAGAGTTCCAAAATGCCCTACATCACTCTCTGGATTATCGTACATGAAGGACCAGAAATTTCTGGATGAGATTAGAACTTTGTGTAAGCGGATTTTTGAATTCAAATACAGATTGTGATCACGATTAGGAGGACTTCTTGAAACACCTCATTTATTGTTCGAGCCTTCGTTTCAACTTCAAAAAACTTAGATTGAGTCTATAATACCTTTTTGAATACAAATGATTACATAAAGATAGACACAGAGCATTACCATGTCCGTTATCGAGGGTTTAACGTTTAATTAATCTAGTGTTCAAAGTTACCCCAAGCAGGGGGTCTAACTTTGAACACTTTTCAAATGCTCACAACTTCCGCCAACAACATCCAATTGAACTTTGCTGCGGCGCAATCAAAATCTAAGACAATGAGCTTTCAATTGAATCTAGACATAATGCCATTATTATGTAAGACGTACAAGTTACAGGGAATTTACGAGCAAAATTTCAAAAAATGTCCATAGTTCTTCCTGGTTAACGGTGTTTCATGTTCATGTAGTATTACGCCTCTAAATGCTTATTCATCCCTTCGTCTCTAGGTCAGACTGAAAACCAATCACTCAAACACAAACGAGAACTTTAAAAGGCCAGTTTGAGATAACATAATGAAAAACGATGAAAAATCACCCGCATCAAAATTGGAATGCTAGATAAATTTTAGAAGACTGAATAATCGATTAACGAAATGATAATATGCAATTCAAATAGGAGTTGATCTTGGGTTTCCAAGACACCAGAGCCACCACCGAATTCGAATGGAAATTCGGTCATTACTCGATTTACTAATGCATTTTTAGAGTCCCGTACCTTTTCCTGAAACAGTCACAAGCCGACCAACGCGAGGCAGTTCGCTAGTCAGAATGTAGGTATATGAGAGGTTCTACAGAACTTACAACATTTGAGTTGCTGAGAAGTGAAATTTTTTTTCTCATTGCACGCGTCATCAAGATTGGTGTTCCGAAGACCTGGTGCTCTCCTTGTTAGTCTCTTAATCGTCGCAAGGCACCTTTTTTTCACCTTCATGTATTGGTGAACTTTTTATTTGCCCGTAACCGTCTTCGATTGTTAAAAATGCATCCCTCCATATTTTTAGATTGATGTAATGTGTGATGTGAGGGGGAGGGGGGAGGTCATTGAGGGCATATCAGATCAGTCCTCGGGTATCTCGACTACGATGCAAGTGTACCACATTCGAGATGGCTTGCAGATTTATTACCTTATCCGCGATAACGCGCACGGGGAGGCGCTCGGTTAGATGAACGTGCTTCGATCTTCAGTACGGGTTGAAAAACGTCAAAGGCCTTGTGAGTGAGCTGAAAATGGGGCTCCGCTCGAATGCGAGATACGAGCCGAGCAACGGCACAACCGAATTACGTGCTCCAACACCACATGAGTTGGCTATCGTGACGGATTGAAGCACCCTTGTGGCTCTACTCTGACGTCACATTATGACCCCTGGATTTTTAGCTTGAATGCGCCATGTAACTGCTTAGTGAAGACTCGCGGCTCGATAAATGGCGATAAAAGATCGGGGTTTGCGCCTGGCTTGCACACGCTCAGATTACAGACAAAAAGAACAAAGCAACCAGTCATATTCTGAATTTCATCTCATTCTTTTAGTTGCATGTAGCTAAGATACTGGATGAAGATGAGCTAAAGAATCAGGATTTCGGAAGAAATTTGATGGTTCACTAGCTCACAGATACGTTTCGAGAGTAAGAAGTAGGCCAGAGAAGTACTGTGGATGCGAGTTTGAGTGATAATAAAACCTCGATATGGAAATATGGTGCTATGAACTGAGACGAGTTACGCTACTGAGAGATTTGTTATACTGTAAAATTTCAGGGTTCCCCTGCATTATCTCACCCATATAACCGTGAAAGTTTTTCACCACATCGTTTCTCGGAAACCTTCCACACTCTCGTTGCTCAGTGCAAAAATCTCGCACTCGTGACAGTCAAGTTCTTACCAAGAATCATATACAAAAGTGTACGGCATATAGATGTAGCCCGAGACTAAGCTCGCGATGTCATTTTTCTCTCAACGCACGGGTTCCGTTGAGGCTGAGCTCTCCTGCCTGTAATTTCTTCTCCGCTCTATCATACAATCACTGCGCACCGCAGGATTTACTTTACCGAGAAAACCAGCTTCCGTTCCCCGCGGATATTTTGGAGAGTGAGTGAAGAAGAAAATCCGCCAGCGTGAAAGGTTCAACGCTTGATGCTCTATTCCAATATGCAAAGATAGATTTTTACCAGTCCTATTTCCATGAAAAGACATGAATATTTTCTTGAATTTTCAGCTATGATATCGTATGAATTCGGAACGACATTACATCTTACTAGAAGATGTGCTATACCTATGGCTTGAAAAAGACGATTTAAAGCTAGTACCAGTGAGGAGCTTTTCTTTCATAATCTCATTCAGTCAAACGTGTAATAATTCTGTTACTCACGTGCACGATCAAAATGACTACCGGTAACTGAACAGTATAGGAAAAGCCGCAACAATATGTTCGAGGATTGTTCCATGACGTTTTGGAGAACGAAACTACCAGCTTTCATCTCCGCGCTGAGATGACTGGCAAAAGATTGCCGAACAAACGATAAGGTACACGTTCCAAGCTATCTGAAAATTTCAAGTTTCAAATACCAACTTGCACACTCAATACTAGAAACGATGGAATTAAGATTCAGGGAATTAATTGATCGCTGCGTGACCCGGATTCTCAGCTTGAGCGTGCAGCGTGACTTTAGTGCTGTTATATCTCGAATCTTGTCTGGTATAGTAGTAACAAAGCCTCAAGTTTGCTGGGTGCTTCCCCCTATCTCACCCCACCGAAATTATGAGCCGAAACGAAACTGTACAAGACCAACTTTTTGGCGTTTTGCTTCCGCTCCCCTGAGTTCACTTGCGTTAATGATGACAAAACTTTGCGCCCAATTCAGATGCACAGACTTGCAGAGTTTGTCGAAACAATGATTGATGGTAGTGAGATGCCCTTGCACTGAAAGCTAGTGACGTTACTCGCATTTGTCAACAATATTTCCAATGCGATGTTGCGAGAGTCATTTTCTCTAATGGTTCTGTGTCCTCCTCCCCGATTCGCTTCACGGGAGGTCCATAACCTCACTGTGCCAAGGTTCGAGTACTTTAAGGGTTGAATACTTGCATGATTGTGTAACATCAACGATGAGCTGATGAAATAGATTGGACAAATTTCGATTTTTATTGCCGTTTTCGTCTGAAAATTCGATGTTCAAAGACGAGAACTTGAGGATAAGAGTCACATTTAAAATGGGATCATAACTTATCTCCAACTCGTTCGATAAGATACCTTCTGACGGGATTTCGTACTCTCTCAGACCGCACAACTTATGTTGATATTCATCAAGAATACGGTAGCTGATTTCGTTGAGCTATTAGCGTAATCTATTGTGGTGCAGTTCGACACCTCTTTCCATTGCTTCAAAGCATCATGTTGTGAAGTATTTTTTGTGTGGATTTTGCATAGCGTTGATATTTATATATCAAAGTTCGATTATTATGGCCTGAAATGTCTGAACGGGTGTCAGCACCTATGGCGTCCAGAAAAATGCATCATTTATTACATTACAACAGCCATTCACTCATTCTGTACATATTCGTTGACAACGGCTGTATTGAGTGGTGAACGGAGGTAAATTCATAATCTCTTCTCGTGTGTTCCAATTTCAGTAGCGGAAGTCACTGCATTCAATATCATCTGTTGACAAACGGGAAAGGAATACGGTGCAAGAGTTGGCGCCCTCGCAAACTTCATCTGCGCCGAGGCGGAAGATGCTCGCCCCCGGAGCTGCGCAGCCCCCCTAAATCATCGCCACGGTAATTTGTGCGGTTTCTCGCCCGCTCGTTCCGCTCTGGTACCGGGTATGTGACTCCAACTACGACCTCATCGACGACGGGGCCTTCCGAACGCGAATCAGTAGAACAGCTCAACGTAAGGGCAGACGCCAACGAGATATTCGAAGGGATGCGTAACCGGAGCTCTTCCTCGGATTTCTTTTGCAAGCATAAACCTAGCAAGGCAACACCGATACCACCTCGTAATACCTCCCACTTGAGAGCGTATTTTGTTTTACCGCTCGATTCTCGAGAAAGCGGTGTCCGTGTTGGCGGATCCGAGCACGACTCCTTCGCTCGCTCGCGGGCTATTTGATTTATTGTGTTTTCCGCCCGACGAATTTCTCCCACACTGCCCTGCCCGAGGAGACCTCAGAGATTTATCTGTTTCCAACTTTTTTGAGGCGGGCCCCAGTGCCAACTGACTCGATTCTGTGTTTCGAACTAGGAAAATATGCTTTTTGCCGAAGAAAATGAGACAGCTCGGCATGTTTTTCTTTTCTCAAACAAGCTTATATATCAAATCGATCGACTGCACGGATCACTCTTACTAAGTCAACACCGAAAGAAGCAAATCAGATTTAATACTTAAGGTAATCACCACCATAATTCGCATTCTTTTGTAATTTTTGGTGAAATTCTGGACACGCATCATCGAGCTGCATTCAATTCGCAGTTGCAGGATTCCACCACCACAATTAATTACTTTTCAAAACAGGATGCAATTTAATGTTCTTCTCCCTGTACCATAGCATGCACACCGACATAGTTAATGATACTATTCGATTGGCTGTACAAGCAATATCTGCTGTGATTTTTGATTTTGTGGATACCACAGTCAGCTAGTCCATGAAATTGAGTCCTATTCTATCTATAGCACTGGAACAGAACGCACTAGAAAATGTTCTTGAATAATCAGGAACTACTTAACATTTGGAGTCGAGCCTTTTGGGCCGGCTGATATCGCAGATTAAATCATATCCCCGTTTTGGCCCTGATTAGATCTAATTAATCAATAAGAACGATGGTGCTCTGATGGTGATTTTTTGGGCTAGAACTGTTTTTATCTACTATGCTACGCGGCTTAATCATATGAGCCATCCTCGCATATCAGTGCCAGTATCATCATGATGAAATTGTTCATTCCAATAAAGTGAATTGATGAAGTAAGCAGTTGTGAAGAAGGTGAACATTTTTTTATCTCCACTGAATCAAGCGATAGTAGAGGTCAATCGTGGAAGCAATCTGAGAGCATATTTTGTCCAAGCTGCAGTTTCTTTTTAGGAGGCTCTTTAATTAAAACGTACATGATGATCCAAGTCTGATTGCATTGTCATCCTGTACTATGGGCTTCAAGTAAAATATATTTTCAAATTCAAATGTGGTAAAATTTGGCGAATTTAACCACGCAATAGATAAGACTTGGCCAACGCAACACCTTTGGTGAGATTGTTTGAGCTTGAAGATTACTTGGTGCTTCAAAAAAGCTCAATTTTCGATTCCAAATCAAACATCCGAGACAATTGGAGAATCCGATCCTTTGTGTTTGAACACTCACAGCTGTAATATCAAAGTCTTTCGATCGAAGTTCAAGGATCGAATCTCAATCGCACACACTCTTCTGAAGTTTCTATCCTTTCTGAACTGTTTGCTCCATTACACCAAAGCAGTTTGCCTGTCACAGATATTTTGAGTCTTCGTTGGATAAGGAAAAAGGGAAGTGAAGACGAAAGCTCCTAAATTGTCGTGAGTCCACTCTGGGGGGGGGGGGGGGCATAGAACACTTCACTGTGCTCGAGAAAAGTCCTGTAATTCTCCGACCATCCAAGGCGCTGTTTTCTCCATTTGATGCCCGTTTCCCTCAAATACTGTAGTTCAATGCTTTTTGTCGTCTCTTCACCAACGTATGGGTACGTAGGAAACTAGCGACGTGGAGCACGTGTGGTGCGACTTACAGTCTTATGTTTGCGCATCGGTTGCGACGACCTTTGCCATGTATGGCAAAATAACTGCTGCGGATCCTTTTGTGCCTACAGTTGGCAGTCTCATTGTCATCCAATGAATCTTTTCATCCACAGAGTAAGTGTCATGGATGTATGAGTTGACCACGTAAATTTGATCGAACCAAACATCTCTAGCACCCGCTCCAATTTGTTTGAAAAATTAGCTCTACTATGAACTTCCAGGAAAAGCAAAAACTGATGTGGCCCATGTGAGGTCGCATATGGGCGTTTCTCTGGAACTTTGACACCTGCTGGAATACAGCTATGGATAATGATATAAGCAAAGAATCAAATCTATCGGTCCCAATCGAAGTGAAAATGTCATTATCCGAGTCTCAAAATGAGATATCTTCGGCCTCTGTATGATCAGAAGAAGTTGATTCATTCTAGCTCATTCAAAGAGAGAAAATGTGGGGAAGATCTTGTGGAAATACTTGGTACTCTCGGGCAGTCTTACGGATATTCTGGTGATGCCGCGCAGCTTTTCGGGTTGATTCAAGCTGCATTTGGTGGAGGATATATTGAAGAGAAATGGCCCAGAAGCGCGATGGTGTGCTACCAATTCAGCTAAAACTGTGTGGCTTCGAAAATTGGGAATAAAAAATCAATCATGTCTCGTTCAACTCAAAGATGATTACGTCAAGTTCCTGCCGTGACTCTGAACGCAATTTTGCATATCTAAAGTAGATGCAATTGCGGAGATTTTGCAATGAAACTCGTGTTGGTGCGATATTTCTGTCTAGAATACGGCCGTTCTGAAGTGAGATAGGAAAAACGTGACTCACGAAAAAAATTCAGCTTTTCTCATCCCACATTGGCGGATCGAGCTCCATGTTGATAATTGTGATCGGATACCCTGACCTTACGAAGCTGCAAAAGGCCCAAGGCGTTCGTTGAAATTGTCAATTTTGCCAAATAATTGCTTAGGAAATTCTGGAAAATCGGCGAAAAACTTCTTTTTGTTCAACTCATCAACGTGATTTTGGCGATGCCACTTACTCTATATGAGTTTCAATAGTGGATTTGTAATTCTCAATACCACACAAATATGTGAGCAAAAGGTCCCAGGTGTGCGTTGAGCGGTTTTCATTTTTCACTTTTCATCGATTTTCAGCAAAATGCAAAAGTTCCAGAGAAACGCTCATATATGGCGTCTAATCAACATTATAAAGCTGGAGAAATTCACCGGAAGATATTGCTTTCTCTAAAGAGAAAGCTTTGTTTTCACCCCAACGAAAATTTGATCAAATTTTTCATTAAAACCAACATATTATTCAACAAAATTCCTTTTATCTAAAAAAGCCAAAGACCATTCTCTTCCTCTCGCCAAAATCTATCGATTGTAGGTAACACTTTTCCTCCTAATGGCTTTCCAAATCCGTCAGAGACTCATCTTTGCACACCTTTGTCCGTGTATGTGTGTGTGTGTGTGTGTGTGTATGTTGTTTTCTATCGGACACGCTTTCTCTTTCTCTGTTCAGCATATCAATTTTTGGCTTCCTACAAGTTGTGAAGAATCCAATTTCTGAGAGCCCAGTGATTTGGCAGCTTTCGGCTCCCAGTCAAATTTGATCCATGAGCTTTTTCAAGCAAAAGTGCTCGAATTTCGACTTTTAATACATAAATATCTTTTTCTCACACGGGCTCACCACGAATTGAGTCACCTAAACTATGGTTTTTTCTGCAAGATCTATCGATTGGTTAATACCGAAATTTTATAGAATCTTCACAGATCTCAAATTTTCGAAAAAATCAAAATTTTCACCAAAAATTTCATTTTAACCCTTTTCAAACCCACTGCATCGTAATTCCGTCTCAACCAAACGATGGATATTGTTAAAAAAACCTCAGACTAGAAGGCCCAAATCTCTCTAAAAAGCTTCCTCTAAAGAATGACTGAAAAAATAATGGGAAATTTTTCTTAATATTCATTTTTTCCTCGTACCTTCTTTTATGACTCATTTATCTCAATTCCAATGACCTAAACTATGGTTTTTTCTGCATTATCTATCGATTGGTTAATACCGAAATTTTATAAAATCTTCACAGATTTCAAATTTTCGAAAAAATCAAAATTTCCACCAAAAATTTCATTTTGACCCTTTTTAAACCCACTAAATCGAAATTCCGTCTCTACCAAACGATGGGTATTGTTTAAAAAACCTCAGACTAGAAGGCCCAAATCTCTCTAAAAAGCTTTCTCTAAAGAATAACTGAAAAAATAATGGAAAATTTTTCTTAATATTCATTTTTTCCTCGTACCTTCTTTTATGACTCATTTATCTCGATTTCAATGACCCAAACTATGGTTTTTTCTGCATTATCTATCGATTGGTTAATACCGATATTTATTTGAGTCTTCACAAATCTCAAATTTCCGAAAAAATCAAAATTTTCACAAAAAATTTCATTTTAACCCTTCTCAAACCCACTGCATCGTAATTCCGTCCCAACCAAACGATGGATATTGTTAAAAAAACCTCAGTCTAGATGACCTGAATCTCTATAAGAAGCTTCCTCAAAAGAATAACTCAAAAAGTAGTAGAAAATTAGAATTAATATTCATTTTTCTCTCGTATCATCCTTTACGACTAATTTATCTCAATTCTAATGACCTAAAGACTTACTTATGCGCCATTCTGAATCGATTGGCTGATACGAAATTTTCATAAAATCCGTAAAACATTGTTCATATGAAAATTTTTTCGGGGGAAGGGAATTTCCACAAAGGACTCCAGTTTAATCATCTTTAAACCGACTATATCAAAATTTTCTCTTAATAAAACAATAGATATTGTTGGAAAAACCTCCTTTCAGATGACCCGAATCTCTCTGGAATGCTTCCTCGAAAGAAAAACTCAAAATATAGGATACTTTCTTTTTCGTTAAAATTATCATCATATAACGCCGTGAGAAAGCATTCTGCTAATCACTTTTAGCAGCGTATTTTTGAGATCTTTACGTACGGCAAGTTGTTTTTGAAGAGTAAGCTGAATATAATACTTACTCTGTATACTGTTATCACTCGGGAATCCAACTCAACCATTCACTACAAGTATCCCATATCTTGATATGTGTCTATTTCTAGTAATTTATGATTGTTTCCTTGTAATAAATCAAAAAAGTCTCAAGAGATTTTAGGAAATTTCCGTCGATACAATGATATAGACCAGAATTGAAAGCACAAAACGAAGTCATGAACGAAGGAGAACTAAAGGATGAAAATTCTCCAAAACTTTAATCGTGACACTTTCCACATTTATTTCGTCTGGGAAACATGTTTTCGTGGAACTACTGGCATTTGTGGAAACAGTTACAATTTTGCATTCAACAGAACAATCCCTCCTAGAATTTGATGCCCTCTGCTTCTTCAGATCTTATTTTCGACATCAAAGGCCATCATGATATGTCCACATGGTGGATTTGCATGACATTCGCAAAGCACAATGAGATATGGGAAATATGGAAGGTCAATGGTGGTATACCCATACTAAAAGTTGTGGTCGCTATCAGGGTTACTGCTTGGATCTTTTGGGGGATTACTCAATACTCATCAGCCACCACACCAATACACGAGATCGCAGCCACGTGATCTCAGAAATTCATAATTAAGCAGAAACTAACACGATATCATCAGCGTAAAAAATGCAAGCAAGAACTTATAACCCATCGAAATGAGTCAATTGGAAACTGGAAATCCTCAGGAACGAATCAAAACAGCTAAATTACACAAAATCGGCAAGTTACAAACATAACTAAAAAAAATGATAGATCGCGGGGCACCGTGCACGTACTTACTCACTTGATTAATTCACTGGCATGCCACATGTGCTACTGATTTGTCTTATAGGCGCGGCTGCAGCAGTTTTCGTTCACCGTGGTGAGTCTGCGTCGGCGCAAATTCTATATAGACGCGACGAAGGCCGAGAACGTTGTCATAACGACGATACTAGACCACGCGCTCGATCTTTTAGATAATCCGCACACTAGCCGGCCACTGCTCTACTAGATCCAAAATAATGATATGTATGCACGCGTCAAGCTCTCGCAACAGGTGGGATGCATGCTGGCCCTTCCCCCCATTTTAATTTTTGTTTTACTAGTCAGTGTTCGCCCCCGCATCCCACGACACTCGTATTTCCAACAAAAACAAGATCTCAGTACCATTAATATCTTGAGAATTTAAAAAATCTTCGATCTCGCACAAGAAGATGTCTTAGAAATATTCTCCGTCTACTAGTCTGGAATAGTTCTTCATTTTAGAGGGCTGTCAATTTGTAAAAAATACCTGTAATATTGTTCATATAATATTTTTAAATCTTATAACTTTCCAGCTTTGTAGGTTGACCGAATCAGAATGAGATGCATCGATGATTTTCGAATCGGATTCCGAGGATTGTGAAACTATTTTTGCATGTCAAAACCTGTGTAAAAAGTTGTCGAAACGTTCCAAGGTAACAAACATTATACCAATTCTATGAACGTGATCCCCAGACCTCTAAGATCAAAACATCATCTAAATTAAAGAGATAAGATGATAGGGACATTCGGCAGAATCTTCGATGACTCATCTTTTCCAGTTGTATGAACGTAGTGGAGATCCCGTAAGTTCAGTAGCTGGGATTCAATTATCTTGTAGCGAAATCAAACGAAACAGGCTGTGAATAATATTGACGAGGCATCGACGTGGCTCTAATGATTACCGTTGCTCATGAATTAGAGAGCCTCAGCCTCAGTTTGGAGCCAATGATTGTCCCTGAAGGATCATACGTCGAACTGAGCTCAAATAAGTTGAGTGAGAATAGACCTCGATTGTACGATTCACTGGAATTCCTTTGCGTGACTCAAAATACTTCACTCTCGATCTCCACTCTTCGAGGAAATAGTTTTTGTCTCAAGCTACTCAACAACGCAGCCCTCGCTGAATAGCCACATTAAATGACTATGAAACGTTCCTTCGCCTGAGAAATCCAAGATTTTGTAGAGCAGAATATCGAGTCATAATCATGTGAGCGCTAATTTTACGCGAGAGATGAATATGAATGGCGCGCTAGACAAATCATCTGAATCGAATATTTTCGTGTCACAAGGATGTGCAATATTTCGCGTGATTGTACCGTGAGACGACGACTGCACAGGACGTTCAGCGCTTGAAAGGGGTCTACCGGCTACAGAAGCTTGTTCTAATCGAGTGAACAAGGAGACGAGTCGCGTCTTGCTGTACTCCTCCGTGAAGTAGGTATTTATGATAATTGCACTGTAAACAATTTACTCGAAAAACTCCCACCAGTTAGTTGAATTGTAACTCCAACCACAGTGGTTGAAAATTCAACCAAGTTGTTGAATATTCAACTAGCTGGTTGAAATTTCAACGGCTGCGAGTTTATGGGTACGCGACCCGTGAGATGGATCGAGCACCCGTGATAATAGAGTCGGCGAATAATTCATGCGACGTAAGCGTGGGAGATCCAGACCAGCCCTGGATCTCCTACCCAAGTGACTCGGGATCTTATCACTTGGTTTAGAATCCAACCGTTCAGACAAAAAAGAATTCAATCAGCTGGTTGAGATGTTGGTTGAAAATTGAACCAATTTTTTACAGTTCGCGCTATGTTTTGGGGTGATATATTTTTCCTAACAGGGGGAGGACATACCATGCATATAGCATGATCATGTTCTAGGTGCGAAGTGAAGAATAATATCTAGTCCGGTATCGAAAGCAAAAAACTCGGTCAAGGCGTAGAAACTGAAACCTAGTGATTATGAGGCATTGTCTACTGATATTCTGGCGCAGGAAGTTCCATAAGCAAACAGCATTTTTGAATTTCACACACATCTATTCAAGTATGGGTCTATGAGTAATATGAGACCGAGTATTTGGAGCCTCAGAATTGCATTTATTTGCCAGTTGAGACACAGTTTGGACGGGGCCACGCTCGTCCTCGTTACGTTATCAACCCAACACCGTTATGCCACCTCACCTGGCCTCGCCGCTGGTGCCCTAGATTGACTTGAACGACCCTCAAGCACCTGCAAATCAGACATGAATTGATAGATGGGAATGATTCGAGAAGCATTGGAAAGGAAAATAGAAGTTAATATCTTCAGAATCATTTCAATCCACCACTTTTGTCTAGCTCGCACAGATCTGAATCTGGACTCAGTTTCCATAATTTTTCCCGATATTTCGACTCGATCTACCGAAAATCTGCTGCATCACAGGGAAATTGACAAAGATTGGCAAGGTTTCAGAAAAACACTACAAATGAGCTAAATTATAGCCATTTTGGAGCAACGAGATAACAAAAATAGAACCATCTATCTGGAGTCAATTATTCTACTTGTAAGTGTTAAAATGACTAATAAGACCATTTCAATTCAATTATGAGATTTTCAAGTACAGTCAGTACAGAGAAAATGAGACAGGGATCAAATACTCTGCTCTGACTGAGCACGTGCCTAGTAGGTACTCGTCTGATGATTAAGATGTGATATCAAGTTCAGTGGCGAGTGGAATCGGAGAATACTTACTTTTCATTATCGTAACGTTAGATGTGTCATGTAGGGGTCAACGAGCGAAACGAGCAGGAGGGACTCCCCTAGTGGATGTTTAGAAGAGGGGAGAAATGTTCCAACAACCTTCTCGAAATCGAGTTAACAGATGCACATTAGGAGCACTGAAGTACAAAATAGCTTGACAAAAGGAGCCAAGCGGGTCAAGGCAAAATTAAACTTCGACTCTCGAATAAAAATCGAAGCTCAAGGATAGCTATGCAAAGAAAGAGCGAGTACGTGCAGGGCATTTTCATTATGCTCAATTCGCACCTTACGAGAGCAAGAGCGCAAGGTTGGCGAATCGAAGATAATTTTTTGCTAAAATGGAGGTTTTTGAGCTCTTTTCTCGCATTGTTCGATCTGACTCAATCGTCTCTGAATTTGCATCGCAACCAACATTGGAATATGCATGAGATGGTTGCGGGTGTCAACATACATCGCCTTCTCCCACCGTTCTGGCTGTTTTTTTTACCACTTCTCGCAGATCGCGTGCGAATTTGTTTTCGAACAAAAGACGCGAGATGCAGTTCATTACACTAGAACATTATACTTAATCACTGGATTTACAATTTACGGACACTTGAGCATACCAGCTACGCCACAATCTTGGACGGTTCGCGAATATTCATTAGCTCAACCCATTCTCTCAGAATGTCCATTATAATGGACAAATTTCTTTTATCGATTTCTAATATTAAGCTGTAATTTTTTTAGGAAACCTTAGAAAAATTTGGGAAAATTCTCAAAAGTTCTTATTGAGATTAGGAATGAATCAAAGTAGAGGTCGAGGCTAAATACTGGATTGCTAGCAAGAAAAAGAATAAAAACCAAAAAATTTTGAAAATCCTGATTTTGCCTTTTTTTCGTCCTATTTTCATCGGGAAAACATATTCTGAATGTCAGAAATACGTTTCTCGATGTCTCAAACTCGCGGTAGTGAATGGGTTAAGTAGTTGTCGAAAAATCGCCCCATTCTTGAAGAATGAAACTCCTGATTGGTGATCTGAGACAAACATCAATTGGGAACGCACTCTTTAATATCAAATTAGAGAAGTTCATGCCTCACTTTTTTCTCATCGATCATTCGTCAATGAGAAAAAACGTGATCCAGGCCCTCTCGAGCTATCCGCCTCTATTCTGGACTTTCGGAGTATATCTGCTTGCTTACTGGGCTTTTCTCTTTGAGCACCACGAAAAAAGCTCTTTCGGGGTCGTATAGGACGAGGTCCTTCACTTTTTTGAGTTTTCAGCGTATACTTACGCATATATTCCATTCAGAAGATGTATCAGTAGCGAGGACGATGGAACGACAAAGAGGATTAGAGCATAGTGAGCTATACTCGGGAGGAGACGTCGACATGGCAAACACCTGAGCAAAAAAGACTCATATGCATATAATCGGGGCAAGACTGGACTCGTGAGCTCCTCCACTGCCTTCAGTCACATGGGATCAGAGAGTCGGCAGAGCTAAGCACTCCCGATCTACATCATGAAAATGAATATTCTCTGATACCCTTCTTCTATCTCCGCTTTCAGATCTCACGAGCCTCACGCTCCACGTCATTTCTTCCTCCCATGGCTCTTGTTCCACATTCGTAATCCTTTGACCACGTAGCACAGTATGTGGCTGGTATGCACTGCTTTTTACTCCTTGGTGAAATTATTAATTCTGTTCCATCACACTTCAGGTCGATGAAACGAGGAAAATGCCACCGAAAACTTCGGTGAAACTTTAAACTAATGTAGAACGTGGTCGTCGATCACGATAGTCGAATGTCATGAGCTGATGATACTGCAAAACCGTTCAATGTCCTCGGATTGGTCCTGGCTTCACAGCATGACTCCCGTACCTCATACGATCTCGATACAGAATGTTGGAATCAGTTCTCAAACAGAACTACTACTCTGGGGCTCATTGATGAGTCGTACCAGGCGGAAATAGGTATATCATTCAAACTTGAAGTACGGAGTCGCCTTTTGTCCGGATTAGAGAAGCATAATGTCAACTTATTCACGGGTAGATCACTTTGCGAATCGCTTGTTCCGAGGGCTTGCATCGAATACTAGTTTTGATTGTTCACTCGGAAAATAACATGTTCGACAGGAAAATGGATGTATGACTGATGAGAAAGATCTTGAAATCGATCGTAGAGAACTAAGATCTGAGTGAATAAAAATACACAGTATAATTGCAAAATCGGATATACTGCAACTCTCTCGTACAACGTGCGAAAAGTAGATGGATCTGAATGCGCGAATCAAACATTCATCCGAAAAAATATCCACCCTTGGATGAATCTTGAAGCCAAATAAAAAATTTGTTAGAGATCAGTTGGGTAAAAATCGGGTGTGAAATAGAGAGTGCAGGGACGCAACGGAATAGGACTTTGTTCGAAGAATCATGTTTAGTCCGCTGGCTTTTGAGGAAGGATCCATATAGGATGCGAATAGAGTGTAATGAGTATCTCGATACGACAACTAATGGCGGGGACGTCAACTGTCATCCTCTAGCACGATCAAGTACGTTGCTGAATTCCAACCATCTGAATGAAATACAATTCCAACCGCATCTCAAAATCAAACCCAATCACGTGGTTGGAATTTTGAATCAATAACGCAGGTTGCGATTGACTCTTGAGTAATGATTAAGAATCTATTGCATCTGTACTACGTAGGTGGACGAAATTTGGGCCCTCATAATTTGTAGATCATTCTGGATTTCTTTCCTACTCTCACGAGTCTAGACCGCTTCATTTCTTACTACCAATTGGCTGAGACTTGTTCACTGCTCGCGCGACGAACATGGGAAAAATTGCTACCACCGAGTAAACTGCAGAAATATCAGATCGTGCTTTCTTCTTATAAGGGACCATCAATTTTTTTTTTTTTTTTTTTTTTTTTTTTTTATTTAAGCAATTTCAATCTCTGAAAGGATTATATTGCTACAAGTCTGAATACATATACATATACTTATACTAAATTACAATCGTGATATTATAATATTCGTGAATTCAAATACTCAGGTTACATTCTTCCAAGAAAGTGCACAGTGCTTTACAATTCTTCACCGAAGGATTAGATAGCAATAAATCGACATGGTACGGCGGGTATAGACCATCAATTTGATCGAAAGAAATTGGTTTCACTCGAACTTGGTGATTGGATTCAGAATTCTTGCAGCTTTTTTTCGTGACCCATACGCTACATAGAAGAGTGGGGCTGGAAATTGCTTTCACTACTTTCTCATTACACTTTCAAACAAGCTGGCAACGTCTTGCAAGCTCGGCGTCGAACAAACTTGTTTCCGGTACACTACGTGCTTAATTTTCATCTGCGCATCTTTTCTATGCTTGGACACAACCTGAAGAAGATCGTCAGCTATGGATGGTAATTTCCTCTGGCTAGTTCTCTCTATTACATTTTCAAGCTTCTCTGCTACTGGCTAAATCAGCCATGCGAGAGGCAACTACTGCATCAGCTCGGCAAAAGCAAGGAAATACGATAAGGCTGGATACTGCCCGAGCAGATACTCACGCTCTTAATTTTCAAGTTCTCCAATTCATTCTGAACGCGGGCTTTGTTGGCTTGGTGGATTTTTCATCTCTGGATCGCAAAGTCTACGCTCTCTTTTCACGTCCTCTTTGTCGTGCCGTGCATCCTCAAGCGCGAACTGGTCTGATGCGATAGGGAGCAGCTTTCGAGTATGCACGAGTGAATTCTCTGCCGTTTTCACGTCTCCAGGGCCTGGAAATGAAGTAATTACGGTGGAGCTGAAGGGAGTCAGAACGTGAATACAATCCTCTGTTTGACTCTCAATGACCACATCGAGAGTACGGATAGGTGAGAAAGGACAGATGAAACCGTAATTCTTTAACATACTCGGTAGTTTTTATCGATTATTTTTAGCTGCACCATAGGTGAGAATACTCATTCAATCCGAATAGAAAGGATCGCCGAAGTTCTCCTGCACGATGCATTCTAGATAGACACTAGACAGGGACCCTTCTTCATTCAGCATGACAGAACCAATGAAAGAACTGTTCACAAAAATTCGACGATAAATTAGTTTAGGATGCCTTGAGTCAGCAGTCGTTACTACTATTCTGCTAGTAGTTGGCCCAAATGTGCGAAAACAACACAAAATGGCTGTTTTTTGAACTATTGATACTTAAATCCGTTACCCACGACTAGATGTCCACTTGCGCTGACAAATAGTAGTCCGTTTGCTCCATATAGGCTAACATTCATCTCAAGAACGCTCGACGCTGCAGCCTTGCAGATTGTGATTTGGGCTGCTAGAAGAGATGTGTCCGGAACGCATAGGAGAGTTTGTAATCCTGACTCCTTGAGTTGAATTGGAGACTCCGAACACGCGGGGACAACTGTAAAATATCATTTCAATAGTGACGTGCACTGTCAACGATCCCACTTTTATTTTGGTTCCCGCTCGTCAAATTTCACAGAGTGAGGGCTATCGGCTTTCATGTCACTCAACAATGGAATCGCGTCATGGATGTAGACTTGCGCGGAGCAACAACCAACAATTAAGTGTGCATTTGTGTTTTCCTTATTTCTCAATATTTTTCCACCATCTTGGGCGCCCCTCAAATAGTTCCCATATGATCGAAAGATGAGAATTCCACTGCTACTGGTCCCGGAAAAAATTTTGAGCCATGCTGACAGAAGCCGGCTTTCTTCGAAATAGGGTTAAAAAAAAACAACGAGGATTCTTTTTGTCTCGACGTGTTCAAGCTCCTCACTGAAGCCCGTTTAAGGTCTCAAACAACGCAGAAACATCTTTCTGATTAGGAATTTGCTGCTGGGTATTGCCGATGTATATGGTGACCTAGGTATCGCAAAATCCAGTTACTTTTAAGATTTTTTGAATAAAAATCAAAATTTTGGGGTTCTGACACTCACAGGGTGTTATGCGGAGGATGCAGTTTACACAAGGCGCCGTGGCCACCTCCTATGACACGACTTCATCACTCATTGGAAAGGAAAAAATATAATTCAGGACCATGAAAACTGTCGCGTCAGAGTAACACAAGCTCTTGTGGAAGCTAGTGAGACCAAGAAAAAATTTGCCGGTTTGTGTCTTCATGACATGAGTGACGTTACTTTGCAGTATGTTCTCCCCATCTTAGAGTATTTATTTGGTTGTAGGAGTCGTTAGATATCCCTTTGAGAATTCATTAAGAGACGCGTTGAAGTAGTTTTTGGATTGAAAATGATGTACTGCGTACACGTGGAGTGGAGGGAAATCGTTATTCAGAAGTAATCTTAGTTGAGTTGCTGAATATCGTTGTTGGAAATCTGCAAGTACCATCAGCCTTGAACTTTGTCTCTGAGCTTCTCATTGTGCTCTTGGTATTTGATAATCACCTCAGAGCCACCTTTTGCGTAGTTTGAGTCTTTAAACGTGTTCTAGGTAGGTGCTTGGACATGTCAAAACAAAAAGAATTCTCGATGTTTTTGATACAGGCGTCCCTCGGTAACCACGGGGGATACCTTCCGGAAAGGTAACCGCGGGGGATACCTTCCGGAAAGGTACCGCGGTTACCAAAACCGCGGTTACCGAAGCATTGGACTTGATGGAAAAGAGGGGATCGGTTCCAACATCCGCGGACTCCTGTCTGAGATGGACTACTCACAGTTAAAAATTCAAATTTCACCTCATAGCAATTTTTAAAGCCCCATTTCCTTGATCTCAGCACTATGGAAAAACTACTGTACAACACGACAAAATCATTTCCCCTCATAAAAATAAGTTTTCTCTGATCGTTTCCCACTGTCACGAATATTTCTTTTTGTTGATTGATCGACTCGGTATCTGCGTACCACTTCTGCACTCTCGCTCCTGGTTCAAGTTGATCAGAAATATTGAGTTCTTTTTCCAAAGTCGTCAATTTTCTTGTTCCCTTGGTAGAGCTTTTTTCGGCTGACAATATTCGTCCTCTCTTTTCTGACACTTTTTTCTTTCACTCTCATATTTTGCTATTTGCAATCAATGCATATTAACAAGAGTTTTGGTATTCTTGGTTGTGGGATCTAAAAAAAGGTCATAAGCAGTGCAGAATATTGATTCTTCCATCAACAATGTTTCCAAATTTATGGTTTTGTTCTCCTGCGAATTAGTATTTGGTAATATGGGGACCAAAGAGTGACCAAGAAGTAGCACGAGTTTATTGATGTTCTGAAATTTTTAGGAAAGCATAAGGATGGCAAGAAAAAAACCGTGGTTACCGAGATCCGAACCGCGGTTACCAAAATAAGAGTGCATTTTTCAAAACCGCGGTTGAGCAAAACCGCGATTACCAAAACCGCGGTTACCAAGGGACGCCTGTACCTTTTTTCAAAATAAATCAGCTTATCTTAGCACGACTCAAATTTTTTTGAGGATAAATAGGAGTGAATTTCCGATTTCCTTGATTATATGACGAAACTATTTGGAGGGCACCCGTAATAATTTGAAAAATAAGGGTCAACCTAGTATGCATCTCAGTAATTCTGTAGAATTTTCAAGATCCTCAAAGAGCCTCATTCCCCAATTTTGTCACATTTGAGATCCAGCCCATCATCCCCGGGAATAATTAACTCCTCATTGAAAATGGGCCTCAGTCGAAATTCCGATCAGCAAGATCCAGTCTGTGATGCACGTTTTCAATTTCAAGCACAGCATGAGACGAATGATCCTTCGACTATTTGTCTGTGCCCCTATCGACAGTTTCAAGGCAATTTTTCCTACCGACGTTGGAATTGAGAGGCGACAGCCTGTCCTGTGCCGTTGTAAATGTTCTCAATATCTTCGATCCTCGCATCTCCCATGGACGAAGTGCACTGGAACGGACTTGGGTACATAATATTTGATCGTTGTGGGAATCAATAACTCGAAGATTTACTTAATATTACAATTATCAGTCCAAGTGAATGAATGGTTGTCCATCGAATCAATAGTTTGGAGATTTCAATATTCGATTGGTGATTAAGGGTACTTGATAGTATCCCTCGCATTGAGGCACCAGCCCGAAATTTTCCACACAAAAGTCGCCTACGTCGTACTGAAATCATTTATTGTCACTGTCATGTTTCGTACCACGAAAACAGTTATAAGGGTACCTTCTTCAACCAAACATTCAATTTTTGAGCAAAAAGGTCCTCGGATGCAGTGCAAGATATTTTGAGAAGTTTAACTAGCAGCCTCCGGAGGTATTGAGATTGAAATTCAAGAGACCTGGAGTAATTTTATTGAAACTATTGGTGGTCAGCGCATCGGACTAGCAAGACCGACGCAGTGACGACTTGGGCACCATTGATTGCACTAACAAGTTCCACAGTTGTAACACCCTCAAGTGGCTCTATTATTACAGTATACACGCAATATATAGTCACAGGAACTTCGGTGATTGTTTTCAGGATTTCGATCCCTGTTCTTCCACTGAGCTCGCAGACGAACGCTTCCTCGAATCTCACTGCCTATCTTGGTCTGAGCCTTGTCGAATAATCATACCTGGCGTAATGGAGCTTCTAAAAATGACGCCACGTGGAGGTAGACCTTGTAGTAAACCATAAAGTATAATCCTCTTATTGTGGTGGTTATTGCTTGCTCCCTGAATTGACTCCTCGAGTACATTTAGTGAGCCGTGAAAGTGAACATGGCCCTTTGTGCTGTCCATTCGCTCACTACTGGTTGTTGTTCATATTTGTACTCTCTCCAATCAAATATCGATGTGATTGTATATTTTTTAAATCGAGTGTCAGGTGAACTTTTTTTGTCTCCTTCGTTTTCGAGGAATGTATTATAAAATTGAATGGAAATATTGTAATGCTTGTGTTTACATTCTTAAGCGATATATACCGTTTCTATCTATCCATCCATCGAGGCTAGAATTCTAGTCTCGATTACACTGCCAACAGATTTGAGTAATAGGTTGTCTATCGATCTGCATAACAGCGAAAATCCAGATATTTGGTTTAGTACCTGGGTAACCTGGAGAATCTAGGCATTCCGTCTCAAAAACCTACAAATCCAGCTGCGCCAACTCTTTTATCAATCTACGTGGAAAGATGGATGATTTATAGTAGTGAGATTCGACGGAAATTTCTTCCCTCCTGATATCCTATCCTAGTTCTTAGTCTTACAGAAAAAAATATTGACTTGTAGTTGCACACTTTGAAAAAATCTTTCCCCCAATACCTGTCGATTTCGGCTACATACTCCATCTAGTCCTCTCTCAAATCATAGTGAGGAGTCTTTGCATCCCGGTCACCGTATATGTTCCGGGTGACCCTTATTTTCCAAGTTTCAACTTTCCTTTGAGCTCACGCTGGGAACCTACTGTTTCCTCCAAAATCAGTAGCCTGTTGCAATCAAGTGGATTTGGGGTGAGATTCTCGATGTTAATGTAGCACCGATGTCATTTTTCAGACACATATACTGAGGCCTCATGTTCGCCAAGGGAGAGGGGGTTTCTGCGCGATCATCACGTTCGACATAAAGAACGCATTCAACTGTGCGACCTGGGAGCGAGTGTACGCATCCCAGGTAGGTAAAGTGTCACCCTACCTGTTAGCCGTCACGAGCGACTACCTACGGAATAGGACCCTCGTATACGACACCTACGAGGGACAAGAGGTTCGAGAGCTGTCTGCCGGAATCGGACGAGGATCAATTTCCGGGCCGTTCAACTGGAACACCCAGTACGATAGTCTACAGTCTATCGAAATGCTAGAAGGTGTGATAAAAGTGGCTTTTGCGGACGACGCGGGACTCATTCGAGTTCGAAAAGTGGCTCTGCGGACGACTCATAGTTTGGGCCGACAACGAAAAGCTCTTCGCGAACGAGGCGCTGGCCCGAGTCCACGAGTGGAAAATCAGCAGGCTCTTAGAGCTGGCTGTTTCAGAGTGCGAAGCCATAGTGGTCACGAGGCGGAGGAAGTTAGACGTGCCCCATTTTGACATCAACAGGCAAGAGATACCACGCAAGATAGAGCTAAAATATCTGGGTGTATGGCTCGATGACAAGTGGTCGTTGAAGAAGCACATCCAAGAAGCCACGCAGAAGGCAAGCAGGGTCGGAGCGGCTCTCCAGTGACTGGTGCCGAACATCGGAGGACCGAAACAGAAGAGGCGTTAACTGCTCAACACCTCGAGCGCTTCTATCATGATCTACGGTGCACCCGTGTGGGGAGAGACAAGGCCGTCATCGAGAAGAGGATGAGGCCTGTCTACCGGAGAGCGGCTCTGAGGAGCATTCGTGCCTATCGCACCGTGTCAGGCGACGCAGCTTGCGTGCTGGCGGGAACGCCACTCATCCACTTGCTCCTCGCGGAGCGGGTGAGTATCTGGGACCGGCAAAAAGTGATCGGAGCCGAACGAGTGCTCACCCCAACGATGAAGGAGATCATCCGCGACAACGAGAAGGAAATCACCCTTGAGCAGTGGCAAACTGAGTGGGATTCGCCATTTGCAGATGGCACATGGACTCACCGGCTGATCCGTGACGTAGCCGAATGGACGAAACGCACCCACGGAGAGATAGATTACTGGACAACGCAGGCACTGAGTGAACACGGTTGCTCCGGTGCCTACCTGACCTGGTTGAAGGAGAGGGCATCCCCAGCGCATTTATTCCCTCATGCATTCAAAGTTGAAAGTAGATTCATCATTCCCTGGAGTAATTGAGCATTCAGTTTCAACCTGCTGAGATACTGAGAGGATATAAATTACAATCCGCAAAGGTTTGAGGCGCAGGATAACGTGGTATATCATTCCTACAACTTGAGAATTGACAGATCTTAAATTACCGAGATAGTTTGATCAGGCCATTCATGATGGGAAACATAAGGATTGCTTGATCAATTCTATCTTCCCAATTCCCATTCCTGACACCATGCAGATAGTTCTCAGAGATATAATTTCGCAGTTCTGATTGAGTGCTCAGAGCTACTGTGAGGCACTCACCTCATATCGGCGCCTCTTACGAGGATTAACACCTCTTTTTTGTGATTGACGGAGATTAACGTTTATTCATTGTTAGCGCAAAGATTGACGAATCTCCTTAGGTCCATGGAAACTAACACTTACTACTTAGTAGCACGAAGATTAACACTAACTCTTTAATGGCACGAAGACTAACACTTACTCCTTAGTGGCACGAAGACTATATCACAGTCGCACCTGTTCTCGTTCAGAAGGACGGAGACCAAGTATTTCGTCTTAAAACCACGAAAAAAAACATTCTCTTCAGCGTCACGAAAATCAACCCATCCGTACACTTTATTCATGAAGGGACGGAGACTATACGTAGTCCGTTTGAAACTAAGAATAACACATTCTCCTGTACGCCACGAAAACTAACACGTTCTTCTCAATGGAATGAATAACAACACATTCTCTTCGACGTGACGATGGACGGTAAGTAATTGTGTTAGTCTTCGTCCCGCTGAGGAGAATGTGTTACTTTTCAGGGGCTTAAGACGAAATACTTATACTCTCCATCCGTTCGAGAAGAAAACGCGTGAATGTGTTCATTTTCGTGCAGTTTGAGGAGTAAATGTTACTCTTCGTGCTGTTAAGTAGTAAGAGATAATCTTCGTGGCGCTGAGGCGTAAGTTTTGATCTTTGTGGCGTACCCAGTAAGTGTTAATCTTCGTGGCCATAACGAGCCAACGCTAATCTTCGGCCCCCCTGGTAGTTTTCGTGGGCGTTAGCGGATGTGTTAATCTTCGCAAGAGGCGTCGGTATGTACTTGACTCATATGGTCTTCTTTTCCCTTCTCGTAGTTTTACAGATGTGATTCAATTTTGGTACACATTATTCACAAAATAGTATTCACTAAATATGGAAACATATTTATTACAACACAGTGATATTTCATGTCATTCAAATCCAATGAATGTAAATGATTGACCGTATGTCTTTACTGTTCAGAATGTCATGAGTGATGAACATGACATGATCATTCTAGAATCCTAGAACGTTTTTCCAGGTTATACAGTGTATCAACCAATGACAGAGCGGATAATTGTTTCCATGCAAATGCAACAAGAATACTGAAAAAATTTGATCTTGAATAAAAGCATAAAAATGCACCTAGTTCGATCATTCACAAGCAAATAAAAGATAGTATATTTCTGTTCAAGCTCCGATTACACAGCCCCACAAAATAAAGTTCTGACCTATCTCCCAAACTACACTACTTTCATGATTTTCAAAATTTGCTCAAGGATCACAATTAAATCGTACTAGAATCACATTGGACCAGCGACTATAGGTTTTCGGGATCGCTGGATCCAAATCCAAGGTTGATTTGATTCCAGCGCATCAAGGTTCTGACAGAAACTCAATTAATCATGATTTTTCGAGAATGCTTGGGGCTGGTGATGGAACCATACGTTATTTTGCACTCACTCCATGTTTTTGGGATCGCTGAATCCGAATCCAAGGTCAATTTGGTTCCAGGACGTCAAGGTTCTGACATAACTTGAAAAAATTATGATTTTTCGAGAATATTTGAAGAGTTGATGATGGAACCATGCGTAGTTTTGCAATTACTCCATATTTTCGGGGTCACTGAATCCGATTTCGTAGTGAATTGGGTCCTAGTACAGTACCCTGCAGAAAAAATGGAACACGGATACCTTCACTGAAACAGCCATTACTCCGACGCATTTGGGTCTACGCCAATTTTTCAGAAAGCACTCGAAAGATGAGAAAAAAATCTATCAAATTATGTGTTTTGAAATTTTTGTTGATCGAAATTTCATGCCTTTAATTGACACTCAAAATTGGAAAAATTCTCATTTCAATCAATCATCGATCATTTATCGGGAAATTACGATAGCGTAAAAATTCTTGCGGGATGTTGTAGCTATTTTCAAGACCTTCAGAATCGTTTTTCATACATTACTCTACGATTTTTCACACCCGAGTTACGAGCGATCTCGTACAAAGAATTTCGTATGAGTTGAGGGTATCGAAAGTATGGAGACATGAGTTTTCCTTAGTTGAGGTGGGCGGAAGTCCTTTCGACCAATTTTTGGAATGAATCTGGCAATTATTTCATGGAATTCTGAAGATTTTACGTCAGAATCGTAGATTATGACCTTTTCCGTATTTTTGTTACACTCAACCCGTACAAAATTCTTTGTACCAGATTGCTTGTAACTCGGGTATGAAAAACCGTAGAGTGATGTATGAAAAAAGATTCTAAAAGTCTCCAGGAGAGCTACAACATCCCGCAAGAATTTTCACGCTATCGTAATTTCCCGATAAATGATCGATGATTGATTGAAATGAGAATTTTTCCAATTTTGAGTGCCAATTAAAGGCATGAAATTTCGATCAAAAAAATTTTTAAAACACATTATTTGATAGATTTCTTTCTCATCTTTCAAGTGTTTTTTGAAAAATTGGCGTAAACTCAAACGCGTCGGAGTAATGGCTGTTTTAGTGAGGGTATCCGTGTTCCATTTTTTTGCAGGGTACTGTACTTCGAGATTGACATAACCTCAAGAGTACTCTGAGCTGTTGATCGAGGCATACTTTGTTTTGCACTTACTTCAAAATCTGTTTAGGTTCTGACATAACCTCAAAAAAATCATTTCCTGAGATTTATTCAAAGCTGGCGATCGACCATACTGTGTTATACACTGATCATACTTTTTTGGGGTTGCTCAAGCCATATTTGGTCCAGCTTGTTCCAAGCACGTCCATTGTTCGTCATGGTTTCAAAGATCATGATCTGACGAACTTCATCCATTGCATTTGTTGAACCTCCTTCACTTTTTTCGCGTTTTTCAAAAGTCTCTCCAACCCATTGACTTCCAAATCCCGAAACCCGGGAGGGTCCTCCACCCTGTGGGTTTCCATGTCTGATATCTCAGGAAAATATTTCGACCTGTAGATTCCCAAACTCCGTACACAAGATGACCTTCTAACCCAAAAATCCTTGGAAATTCGTAACATTATGCCTGAATATTCGAGAACATTCGTGCTCGGGGACCCTCTGCTATCCTCTGGAAAATCCAACGCCTTGCGCACAACCTCTTCGCTCCGTCACTTTCCCTCTAACACACCTACGGGTGATCATCAAGCCTGCGTAGTACCACGCGCCACCGCCAGGTGGCGTCTGGCCGTTTCCGCTATCAGAACTGAGCACCGGGTCTACCAAAGCGGTGCCGAAACCAGCTCGATTGACATAGTCATGGCAGACGCACGGAAGCATCCTACGATGCAGAGGGTCGTATCCTCAAAGGGTGCGTTTACATGAGGCGGAATCAGCACCGATTCAGCCCGGAAAGCGTCCGCACGGAAGGAATTGTCGGTAAAGCAGGGCACACAAAAAAAGTAGCCAGACACGCCAATGTGGATAAAGGCTTCATGCAATTTATTTTATTGCAGACCGTATTATTTATCGTTACGTTAATAATTATTTTTGGGACTAAAATAATCATTCAAGTGAAAAAGAAAAAAAATAAAATTAAAAAAAAATCCGCCGTAATGTAAAATGTGTTTACGAATATGCAGTTCCTGTGGGACCATGGCGCACGCAGCGGCTCCGGCAGCTACAACACGAATATAAAGCGGTAATTTATGTATTAATCCCGGTTTGTACTTAATTCGTAGATTAATTCTTCGAGATGAATTATCTTTTTAGTCAGAAAGATTGAGACGTTTTGATTTTAGGTGATATTTGTGTGTAGAAAATGGAAAAGTTGATACTCGTTCAGGTTATGTGTGTTGGATCTAACCGGTGTTTACATTTAGAATTTACATTTATTATTGATAGTTGTTCTAGCATTAATTTTAGTTGCTTTCTTTTAGAACTCTAATCTTGTGTCGCAAGCCACGTACTATATGAAGCCAACGGTGAAGTCATGTCCCTGGTCCACAAGCTCGTTGGAAGCAAAATGGGTGATCAAGCCAGAAGAACAGAATCAGTTGAAATTCATGAGAAAAAAGCCAAGCAAGTATTACCAATAAGATGTGATCCAAGTGCCTTAAGGATTTGTTGTGACGATTTATAACCACTAATGTTTTGCTGATTTTTCAGGAGACAGAAACGAGATGAAGTCCAGCACGAGTTTACCCACTACTAAAGGACGACTGTTCTGTCAGATGATTTTGATGTGATTGTAGGCATTGTGTTAAAACGTAAAGCTCAAAGAACCCTACGAAGCTATCGAGTTATATTGAGTTATATACAGTTGGCTAATGGGCATCATCCTTGCAGTTCTGAAAAATGGCAGGTTGAAAGAAGAAAAAGAAGGAACAGCCTTTTGGGTAATTAGTACTAGCATGTGTCCTACAACAAATTCTGGTCACAGTATGATTCCAGAATTTGCGATCCAAATCCTCAGAATCTCTATCCAGATATGCAGTCATCACCAAACATGCCACACACGGGTCCTAGTGTCCAGAATTTGCCAATGAATTTGCAGAATTCGAGTCCCATTCCTAATGCTCAAGGTATGCCTGGTGTCAGTACTGCTCCAGATCAGAATCAGAACATGACAAGTTTTATATCATCTGGTAATTTAGCTGTTCGTTCTCATGCAGCTGCAAATAATGCTGGAAAACAGAGTGCTGAACAAAGGCTCAATCACGAACAATTTAAGGCTGCTTTACAGATGGTGGTATGTATCTATTAGCTTCATTGAGATTATTATAATTAATTCCTTGATACCCTTAAACTTCTATAAAAGAGCTTTTGAGGCTCGTTTTTTCATATCACTTCATAGTGTTAAGAGAAAGTTACCTCTCAAAATTTGCAGACCTCAACATATCATCCATCTCCTTTATATTCCATTTTCAATATTATCTTGATTTCAATTCACAGCCATTTGAGCCATGAGAAAGTATTTGTCTCCTAAGGTATTCATTCAAGTGTTGCTCGATGTGTATGCTGGTGTTACAAAGAATGTTCCTATCATCTAGTTCAATTAGTTGATAACTGATTGCCTTGAATCCTTACAAGAAGTCAAACATGGGCATCAAATGCAAGAGAGAAGAGAGTAACAACAAGCATGATAATTGAGTATTTCAATAATCTTTGAGATCCATATTGATAAATCTTCTCATTTATGCTTGAGAAAAGGATTATTGCAGTAGAGATGTGTGCAGAGTGGTGAAAACGATGGAGATCTTCAAATTCTATTTCAGTGATGGCTGGGAACATCATTCCAGCTATAGCTACTACAAATGCCATCATTGCCGGAGTTGTTATCTTACATGCATCCAGAGTATTGCTCAACAAATTAGAACATTGTAAATCAGTGTGCCTGCGACCAAAGATGAATTACAAAAATCAGCTTCCGGTGCCAGAAAAGTGCATAAATGCACAAACCCAAAATGCTATGTATGTGCTAACACTCCTCATGCAGTACTTGCTGCTGATGTAACTCAAGTGACGGTGAAACAGCTTGAAGATATAGTACTGAAAATAGGTATGAATATGGTTGCCCCTGATTTTATAATCGATGGAAAAGGTATAGTGGTAATAAGTAGTAAATGAACAGTAGGAGAGACAGAGGAAAACAGTGACAAATTAAGAATTATTTCAAGAAAGAAAGATGAAGAATCATTAAGCAGAACAATTTCTTTCTTTCGAATACTTCCTTCAAACGTTGGCTCATTTTGCTTTCTCTAAAGAGAAAGCTTTGTTTTCACACCAGCAAAATTTTGATCAAACTTTCTACTAAATCCAATATTTTCTTCAACAAAATTCCGTTTATCTAAAAGAGGCTTAGACCATTCTCTTCCTCTCGCCAAAATCTATCAATTGTAGGTAACACTTTTCGTCCTAATGGTCTTCCACATCAGCCAGAAACTCATCTTTGCACCCCTTTGTCCGTGTTCGTGTGTGTGTGTGTTTCTTGTTTTATACCGGACACGCTTTCTCTTTTACTGGTCACCTTATCAACTTTTGGCTTCCTAAAAGTTGTCCAGAATACAATTTCTGAGAGCCGGGTGATTTGGCACTTTTCGGCTCCCAGTCAAATTTGATCCATGGGCTTTTTCAACCAAAAGTGTTCAAATTTCGACTCTTGATACATAAATATCTTTTTCTCACACACTCTCACAACAAATTGAGTCACCTAAACTATGATTTTTTCTGCGAGATCTATCGATTGGTTAATACCGAAATTTCATTTAATCTTTACAGATCTCAAATTTTCCAAAAAATCACAATTTTCTCCAAAAATTTCATTTTTACCCTTTTTAAACCTACTGCATCCAAATTCTGTCTCAACCAAACGATAGATATCATCCAAAAAACCTCAGACTAGATGGCCCAAATCCCTCTGAGAACCTTCCTCTAAAGAATAACTCAAAAAATAATGCAAAATTTTTCTTAATATTCATTCTTTCCTCGTACCTTCCTTCATCACTCTTTTGTCTCAATTTCAATGACCTAAATTATCATCTTTTCAGCACGATCTATCGATTGGTTAACACCGAAATTCCATTTTATCGCTTTAAACCAGGATATTTTGGAAAAAATTGAAATTTTCATCAAAATTCTCATTTTTATCACCCTTAAACCAATTTTATCGAAATTCTGTCTCAACCAAACGATAGAAATTGGTGATAAAGATCTAGTTTATATTCCCTAATTTCCACTCACAAGCTTCCTCGAAAAGATAACTTGAAAAATAATCTACATCATCTGGAATACCCTAAGAGGTAATCTCGTAAGAGTAAGTCGTCAAAATCCAATCTAAAACTCTTTTTATTCTCATATGTCGTACCACAATCAATCGACAAGCTTTTCAATCAAATAGAGATACACTCACATATCATTCTACATCAATTGGTTGAAAACGAATTTGATCCACTCAAAGTCGAAGTCGCTTCACAAAGATGTATAGAAGAGTGAATGGAAAATTGTCACTAGAAAAATTACACTAGTGCTCAGTTATCGCAGATCTCGCCAAGAGAGAGATTTTTGCTAATCTCTTTTAGCAGCGTATTTTGTGAGTGTGAATTCCTCATCATCACTCGATCAAGATGATGTAGCATGCTTGACTCGATTCTCATTCCTTACAGACGTGAGAATAGAAGCTTTGACAGCCTCAGTTGATTTTACCAGAATTGACGGAAAATGGGAATATTTCCTTTTTTTGTTCTAAATTCTAATCTTTAAGTTTTTCTGAAAATCTATTGTACCCTGGAAACTGTATACAAACAAATTTGCATTCATCCAATATTTTATAATTCGACCAAGTATAAGCCAAATTTTTTTGTGCTCTAATTCACGCGTTACTTGTAACCGTTACAGGACTCTGTACACCATTTTTGTGAACTATGATCATAGTATAAAGTTGAATGAAAAAAGGATAAAAATAAAAATCAAATTCAAAAAATCATTGATAATAATCAATGATTACTATTAATTGTATTGATTATTATTCATTAAGTTTTATTTGAATGATCATTAGATTAATCTAATCAATCTATCCAATAAAACATAACAAGGCGTAATTCATCACGAAAGCCAAAATATATTGTTGCTCAATTTATTTACCTTTTACATCAAATCAAATATTTAAACACATTCCCAATATAATTCACCAAGTATCAATTAAAATTATTATATAAACCTACATGGACAGCGCAGCTGTTGGTGAAATTCTAAAATCTTTGAACATGACGGGGCTCGGAATTCCGCTTGCGGGAAACCTCGTCAATGGGGATGAAAATAATTTCACTCCCGCGTCTCGCTGGCCGGAGACGAGATAGTTGAGGGTTGAGCAGTCTTGTTTTGTTGAGTTGAGGCCTCAGCTTTCAACGCTCCGAGCAGCGCCAAGCGTTTGGCCTGTTGAAGTCCGTAGAGGTCCCGTCGGTGCTCCTCTTCGGAGCGGGGTACGTAGGTCTTGGGACGTCTGTGCCGTTGGCTGGGACGGTCCCTCCGTCCGGTCCAGGTGCGTGGGCGTGCTCACGCCGTCGTCGGGGTAGGAACGGGGTTAGGCACTCGAATAATTCTCACGGTTTCAAGACACAATTGCGACTCGGTACTCGAGGTGCGAAACACAAACACTACGCACACTTGGTCACTCATGCCACCGGGGCAACTTGGAACGGTCGCGGCGGGGCACGTTGAGTCGGGTGCGTCGGGCCACGGCTGGGCCAAGTGTCGTGGAGACAGCGTCGCGACGGCGAGCTGGAGAAGACTGAGCTGCCGAGCTTGGGAAGCGCGGCCTTATATACCCATGTTCGTACGCTTGAGAAGCGTACGCGTAATGGGAGCGGCGCTTTACATTAGCGGGAATGTAATGCGTGAGAACCGTACGGAGCGACGTACATTTGCTGGGTTTTACTAATTCGAAGATTTATGAGAGTGAATTTATGATCTGCCGCGTACGTTGGGGGAGCGTTACTTTTCCGTTGTCGTAATAGGGCTGTCCAGTTACAAGGGTTTTTAGTATTTTTCCTGGAAAACTTTATGGCCTGATCGGTACGGTGGATAAGCGTTACTTCTCTGTTAATGTAATGTGACTTTCGAGTTACAAAATATTTTGAATGACTTTTTCTCGGAAAACTTTACGACCTGGGGCGTACGTTGGAGAAGCGTTACTTTCACGGTAAAGTAATGGGTCATGTCGGTTACAAAGTTTTCATGTCAAATTTCTAGGAACCGTAGATACAAGATCTATGCCGTGCGTACGCTGGAAGAGCGTACGATCGTAGTAATGGAAAAATTATATATTCGCGGCGATCAAAATTAAATGCGGGGGTATGCCCACGTCAAATCGTCCGGGGGATCGACGCGGATATTATTCTTGCATGAACAGTGCCGTGAGTGTGCATCGCATTCGGTACCTTGTCGACTTTTTATTCGACCAAACTAATTCTAAGATACATACTATGATTATACATGATTGATTATATATTCTGGCCAGATAGTTATACTTAATTATTGTTCCGGAGCTGGGGATTTCCTCCGGCTCCTCAAATTGTAGCGGTGGCTAGGCGGTGGGTAGGCGAGCTTGCGCTCGGCTTCTCTCCGTGCTGCTTCTGCTAAGGTAGGTCGCCCTCTACGTCGCTTCCATTGCTGGTTGCTCAGGACTCGGGGCGCATCCGCTACCCCTGGGTATGGTTCTGCCAAGATGTCCACCTCGGCAACGTTTGTCGGGGAGTCCTCCTCGACGTGGTTTGCGATGTCGTCCTGCGCACGATCAGGGGTCGTGGCAATGGGGACGGTTGCGGATCCATTCCGACCTTGGTCCTCGGACAAGTGGGCGTCCCCACCGGCAGGTGTGGTCGGCGGATGTGGCCGCTCGATTCGGGGTCCGTCTGCATCCTTGGCGCCGCTGGTTGCGGGGGATGGTGACCCAGGTTCAGCCGCAGGAGGGGCTGGAGCTGTGTGGTCTCGCTTGACCTGCGAGATGTGCACCTTCAGGGCGGTGTTTCCGGGACGGTCGACGGTGAACACCTGCGCTGAATGACAGTGGACGATCTCGTATGGGCCTTCCCATTTCGGGGCGAGGCCAGCGTTGAAGTTATCGGCAGCTTTGGAAAGGGGGTGCGTCTTGATGAACACCATGTCGCCCTCCGTGAAGACTTCATCCGAAGGTCTCCAGCTGCTGGTGAAGTGATCCTGTGCCTGGTTGGCTGCAGCGATGCGGGTCTCGAGATCGTCCGATCGTGGCGAGACTCGTTCCCCTGGGCGAGCGATGTTGTGTCCCAGGAGCAGCTCACTAGGTGAGAATCCAGTGGCGGCGTTGCATCGGCGTCGCATGGCGAACAGGATTCTTGGGACCTCCAGGTCCCAGTTGGTTTGGTGTTGGTACGGAAGTAAGGCCAGGCGTAGTCCCTTCTTGATCTCTTGGTTCCGACGTTCCGTAGGATTCGCCTGGGGATGGTATGCAGGCGTAGTCCATACTTCGACTTGCCACTTGTCGCAGAGGCGAAGCCATTTTGCACCTTTGAACTGTGGTGCGTTGTCGGAGAGTACGGCTCCCGGGTATCCCCATCGTTGGAACACTTCCGTCTCCAGGACATTGGCGATGACCTCGGTCGTCGATGATGAGATGGGGAAGGCTTCCGTCCATCGGGAGAACAAGTCCGTGACGACCAGAATGAACCGCTTCCCCCGGGGCGTCCGGGGATAAGGGCCCATCAGATCCAAGGCCACTTGTTCCCAAGGTCGTTTCGGCTTCCTGGCGATGTTGGCTCCGGCATCCGCTGGTCGTGCAGCCTTGGTGAGGTTGCAGGGTCCGCATGCTCGCACATGTTGTCGGACGTCGTTGCGAAGTCCGGGCCAGTAGTACTCTCCGCGTATCTGGCGGAGTGTCTCCGCAGCACCAGGATGGCCGGCGAGCGGGTCGTTGTGGAAATGGTGCAGGACGACGTCGCGTGCGGACTCAGGAACGTAGATCCTCGGGTTGGCCGGATCTCGGCAGTATGACAGCAAACCGTCGTGCGTGCTCCATTCCGGTCCTTAAGGTAGTTCCCTGGTGTCGTCTTGAGCCTGGCGGAGGTAGTCATCCAACCAGTTGCATTCCACGCAGGCAGTAATGAACTCGTCTGAGGGTGGTGAACTGACTGGAGGCGTCAGGGCGTCGTAGTC
Organism: Eretmocerus hayati; assembly: GCA_029851415.1. Taxonomy (NCBI): domain Eukaryota; kingdom Metazoa; phylum Arthropoda; class Insecta; order Hymenoptera; family Aphelinidae; genus Eretmocerus; species Eretmocerus hayati. The sequence continues at coordinate 189,669,794 of CM056742.1, read as the reverse complement.
GTGCTCCTGGTCCTCGAAGTCCTCATCTCCTGGGGCACGAGACAGTGCGTCTGGCAGCTGGTTCTCTCGTCCAGGGACGTGTTCCACACTGAAACTAAAACGACTCAAAAACATTGCCCATCGTGTCAACTTACCCCGCTCGTCTTTCACACGGTCCAGCCATTTCAGGGCTTGGTTGTCCGTGCGAAGGGTGAATGGGGCATCTTCAAGCAAGTGTTTGTACTTGCGAAGTGCCCAAATGACGGCCAAGCACTCTCGTTCGTTAGAGTGATAGCCTCTCTCAGTCGTCGTGAATTTAGCCGATGCATAGGAGATGACGTGCCGCTCTCCTTCTGGTCCCAGTTGGAAAAGCGCGGCTCCCATGCCGGCGTCGCTGGCATCGGTCTGCAAGTAGAAGCGCTGGTCCAATCGAGGTCGATGGAGCTTCAACGGCTTCTTGAAGGCTTCTTTGACGAGGTCCATCGAAGCCTGCGCAGCCTGGGTCCATTTCCAAGATTTGCCCTTGAGGAGTTCCGTCATAGGTGCTGCAATCTCGGAGAAGTTGGGAATATACTCCCGGAGCCAGTTGGCGATGCCCAGGAACCTCTGTAAGTCCTTCTTGTTGCGTGGTGGGGCGAACTCCAAGACAGCGCGAATGTGCTCCATCTTGGCCTCGTTGTGGTCCGTGGATACCACATGGCCCAGGAACTCCAGGCGGTCCTTTCCGAAGTGGCATTTGTCAATGGCACAGGCCAGTCCGTACATCGACAGTCGTTCCAAGGCTTTGGCGACGTGGACGAGGTGGTCTGACCAGCTGTGTGAAAAAATGACAATATCGTCCTGGAAATTCAGACATAACTCACCAAGTAGTCCGAGTAGCACTTCCATCCCGATGAGTTGGTTGCAAGTCCTCCCGGAGTTCTTTAATCCGAAAGCTGCAACGTTGAATACGTATTGTCCGCCGTCTGGTGTGCAGAAGGCAGTGAATTGCTTGGAGTCCTCGGTCAGCGGGATCTGCCAATAGCATTTTCGAAGGTCAATCGTCGTGAAGATAATGGCTCCGCCAATTTCCTTGAGGACCTCATGGATGACCGGGTTCGGTTGACCTGCATCCTCCGTGACGCTGTTGATCCTCCGGAAGTCGACGCAGAAGCGGAAGGTACCATCGTGTTCGTCCACCAGTACGATGGGTGAGCTGTATGGGGATGAGGCTGCCTCGACGACTCCATCTGCCAGCATTTGTTTGACCATGTCGCTTATCGCTCGCTTCTTCTCAGCAGAGTAGCGATAAGGTGGAATCTTGAAGGGGCGACGGTCCGTGACTCTGATCTCGTGCATGATGAAGGGTGTCCTGGCCAGGGGCGCCGAATCATCGAAGATCCTCACGTGTCGCATCATGATTTCCTTGAATTGATCAACATATTCATTAGGGAATCCGTGGTTTACCTTGCTCCATACTTGCTCTTGCAAGTGGGTCGATGGCCCGTCAGGGGCGCGTCCCAGGAATACCCGGATCCTTTTGCTGGTTCCTAGGTAGAGGCAGTCGAGGTCGTGGTCGTGGACGGCCTTCACCTCCTTAAGCCATCGTCGTCCGAGGATGGCGGCAGGTCGAAGCTCCTCGGCGACGAAGAACTTGACGTCACATTCGAAGTTTTGGATCCGCACGGCGAGTGTGCAGGTTGCTTGGACGCGCATCTCGGTTCCACTGCTTGCCAGCTTGGCTCCGCGTGGCTGGATTCTCTGCACGATGGCTCCGTCCGGGATGCACCGTGGCGAGATGAAGTTGTCGGATGCTGCCGAGTCGACGAGCGCTGCGACGAGCTTCCCTCCAATCCAGATGTCCAGGTTGGCGGCGTGGAGTCCGGTGGCGTCTGCGGCTGCAGCGCTTATTGCGGGGCTGCAGGTGTCGAAGCGGGTGTGCCCGCAGCATTCCCCGCTTCCCGCCAGTTTCCCGGAGTCGTGGCCTTCGGGTGCTGGGGTCGTTTGGGGTAATCCCTGTGCCAATGATATTCAGGGCAATAATCACATTTAGGCAATCTCTCACCGTTGACGTGCTTGAAGTCTCGTACAGCCTTCGATGGCTGCGCTGGAGTGGCAGCATTGCCCTTGCCCTGGTTGTTGTTGGCTGGGTTGAACTTGCGGGCGCCGGCCTGCTTGGCCTGCTCGTCGTGTTCGACCTCCGTGGCTCTGGTCAGCAGCTCGCCCACAGTGGTCGGCGGGTTGCCTCGCAGGTGGCAGCGGATAGACGCGTTCAGTGACTCCGTGATCAAGGTCACTAGCTCCTCCTCGGTGGCCTCAGGAAGCAGACGACAAGCTAGGAGGTTACGTTTTTCAATGAAAGTACTCACCTCCTCCTTTTCGCCTTGGGCCTGTCCGTAGAGTTTGGCCTTGAGTCGGAGTCGAAGCTGCGATGAGTCAAAGCGGGACAGGAACAGCTCGGTGAAACGGGTCCAGTCGACAGCCAGGTTCTTGTAGCAGGACCACCACTTCTCGGCGTCACTCTTGAGTGCGCGTTCGGCCACTTGCACCTTGAAGGCCTCCTCGGTCCCGAGGCGCCGGAAGTGCTCCGTACACTTCGTGATGAACTTCGCTGGGTCCTCGTGCTCCGCACCAGTGAAGTCCGGAGGGTTGAGGGGCGTGCCAGCGAGTTGACGGAACATCAGCCGGAGGTCGTCCATGGTGATCGCAGGTGGCTCCGGATTGGCCGCCGAAACGTCCGCTGCAGCTTCTGGAGCAACAAGTGAATTCGGATGAGTAGGTACCTGGTTGACGGAGGCGGGATCCGCCGGCTGCTGCTGCTGAGCTCCGGCTTGGGGATCTGCAGGGTCGTCGTATGGCACAGCAGGCGATGGTCCGGTCGGAGCAAGGTCCTTGCGGGATGTCCTCCGGCGTATAGGCAGCTGTGCTCCGTCCAGGAGGAACTCGAGCTCCTGCTCCGAGTCAAGGGACCGCTGACGTTGGTGGCGTGTCACGCGAGCGGTGCGCTCAAGCGAGACGGTGCGTTGTTGATCCAGTTGGGCGCCACTGGGTGTTTCCACACTCCCAGAAGTGCTTGCCGCTGTCTGCCGGGTCGTCCGGGTTGCAGGCGGCGTCCGGGGAAGACTGCTCATCAGGTCGCAGGTCCTAGCATCTCCTGATGCCGACGAAGTCCAAAAAGTCCCTCCTCGGGCCCCACGTTGGGCGCCAAATTGACGGGGCTCGGAATTCCGCTTGCGGGAAACCTCGTCAATGGGGATGAAAATAATTTCACTCCCGCGTCTCGCTGGCCGGAGACGAGATAGTTGAGGGTTGAGCAGTCTTGTTTTGTTGAGTTGAGGCCTCAGCTTTCAACGCTCCGAGCAGCGCCAAGCGTTTGGCCTGTTGAAGTCCGTAGAGGTCTCGTCGGTGCTCCTCTTCGGAGCGGGGTACGTAGGTCTTGGGACGTCTGTGCCGTTGGCTGGGACGGTCCCTCCGTCCGGTCCAGGTGGGTGGGCGTGCTCACGCCGTCGTCGGGGTAGGAACGGGGTTAGGCACTCGAATAATTCTCACGGTTTCAAGACACAATTGCGACTCGGTACTCGAGGTGCGAAACACAAACACTACGCACACTTGGTCACTCATGCCACCGGGGCAACTTGGAACGGTCGCGGCGGGGCACGTTGAGTCGGGTGCGTCGGGCCACGGCTGGGCCAAGTGTCGTGGAGACAGCGTCGCGACGGCGAGCTGGAGAAGACTGAGCTGCCGAGCTTGGGAAGCGCGGCCTTATATACCCATGTTCGTACGCTTGAGAAGCGTACGCGTAATGGGAGCGGCGCATTACATTAGCGGGAATGTAATGCGTGAGAACCGTACGGAGCGACGTACATTTGCTGGGTTTTACTAATTCGAAGATTTATGAGAGTGAATTTATGATCTGCCGCGTACGTTGGGGGAGCGTTACTTTTCCGTTGTCGTAATAGGGCTGTCCAGTTACAAGGGTTTTTAGTATTTTTCCTGGAAAACTTTATGGCCTGATCGGTACGGTGGATAAGCGTTACTTCTCTGTTAATGTAATGTGACTTTCGAGTTACAAAATATTTTGAATGACTTTTTCTCGGAAAACTTTACGACCTGGGGCGTACGTTGGAGAAGCGTTACTTTCACGGTAAAGTAATGGGTCATGTCGGTTACAAAGTTTTCATGTCAAATTTCTAGGAACCGTAGATACAAGATCTATGCCGTGCGTACGCTGGAAGAGCGTACGATCGTAGTAATGGAAAAATTATATATTCGCGGCGATCAAAATTAAATGCGGGGGTATGCCCACGTCAAACAATTACACTACTTTTTGGAATTGGTACCCAGATTTCAATTAATTTCAAATATCTTATCACTCATTATTATAATTTCCTTACAGAATCTTACAGGTCAAGAATACGACGCTAATTTTGGTACCATTAAAATTCACATGTTAGACAATTATAAGTAAACCAAACCAAAACAGATACAATATTAGTACATTTTGCAAAATAGCTAGAGGGATTATATTTTTTTGTGGCAAAACTAAAAGATTGATCATGACAAAAAGATACGTTAGCAGCGCAGCGGTTTGTGTCTTCCTTTTATCTCTAAACGATTGAACAAAATATATAAAGTTATCAAACCTCATCGGCCACATTTTGAATTCATTCTAACTTATTTGAATAATTATTCCTTAGCCTTGCCAAGTCTTTGGAAGTTTGCGAATGAATTATAAGGTATCACGGACACCATCATCATCAATTCAATCTAATTACGTATAGGCAGGCATTACATTGTTCAAAAGCAAAAAAGTACAACCGCATAAAATGTGAAAATAGACCTTCCGCTGAAATACCTGAATAAGGCCCCTTTTTACCTTTCACAAAGCTCTGAAGAATGTCCAAAATTTCTGCTAGGGCAACTGCCTTCAAATTGTCGTCCAGAATACGATAATGATCCCATATAGTTCCTGCAACCTCGATTGCTTCCTCATCCTCCCCTAATTCTGCAATTTGTGCTGCAAACTTGGGCAGCAGATTGTCTTGTATTGGGTCGTCATTTTCTGCTTGCAATGAAGAGTTGGAAACCTTTGGCCTCTTTGGGAAATCCAGGTCCACGGGCTCGGGGAACTTAGGGAGGAAATCGCATTTCCCTGCACCATCCTCATAACCACTGCAAATTTGCTCCACCAAGGACTTCATTTGAGTATCAACTGTATCGGGCTCTTTGGGCTGAAAGTTATCATTTGGTGTAATTTGGACTGATGCTTCTTGTGGGGGCTTGCTTCGTGAGAGCGCTTCTACTTGGCCAGTGAAACTTCCATTGCAACCTGAATCATTTGTTGTCTCTGTTTCTAAGATACTTCCCGGAGGGGCAATCGAGAGTGCGTGATCAAAATTTTCAAGCGGATCGCTTGGGCTAAGTGCCACTCCATTGCCAGACTCATATTACATTTTCATGTAATTGAAAGGACAATTGAGGCATAGCTGCACTCAAGCCACCTCCACTGGTCGATCCATCCAACATCAAGTCGAGGTAACCATGGACAGTACTGGGTTCACAGCTTTCCATAGCAGCAAGCCTACAGGGCATGGAGGGCTGGTATTCACTTGCCCCACCAGTCCTGTCCTTTGTTTTACCCAAATGCTTCAATAGCCATTGACACTTCTGATAGGCAAGACACTCACTACGTAGAGGTTTCTCATTTTCTTTCGCCTTTCTGATGTAGGATGTAACTCTGTCTCTAATTAACTTCCATTTTGCTTGCATCTTGTCCTCTGCGGAAGATATGAGGCCATATGTTAGGAGAAAATCCACAAGCAGTTGATCGTGGATTAACTCTCGGGTGGTAATGACAGATTTTCATAATAGGCAAATATAATGACACACATTCCCTTACCATCATATGAAGTACCACATTTTTTATTAAACATGCCAACCACAGTTGAACACATACGCTTCTCATCACTGTCAGTAGGGCTGTAAGATTCTGATCCGTATCATGCCTCTTCATTGAGATGGTGAAATTTTATAAGATAATCTTCCATATCATCATTCCAAGACAATTTTGATTTGGCGGTTATGTTTGCTGTAAAATATATGCATGTACCCATTTAGAAAACAATAATGGTATTGAAACAAGAAGGCAGCGCCGGCCGGGAGGCAAATCCCACGAACTCCTGGGTCGCTCGCTTCTGGGAATTATGCTGGACTCATCCGGATTGACTCGAAAGCTGTAGCAGTATGTAATGGATACCATATGTGTGCGTTTACGTATGTATCCGTGTCCATGTGTGGTGTCGGATTCATCATCAGGTAGGTTAAGCGAATCATCAGGTGAGGTTGAGCGAGGCCCATGAGAGCGATTTGGTTTTGGTATCCATTTTCGATGATTTTCGACTGAAATTTAAAAGCAATCTCATAAAATTTAACGATGGATGCTTTCCTAGTTAATTGTTTTTGGAAATATCCCATTCTATACGATGAAAGGGCAAGAGGTCATGCAGAGCAAAAGATATTAGTACAAGAAGCGCTAAACTCTATCTGCTCTGAAGTGGCAATGGAAAAAGGGATCAAGCTCACAGGTACGGTTACAGATTTTATACAATATCTCATAAACTTCTAAAATTGATTTCAAAACCTCAGCACTACCTGTCATAGCATAGTTCTTTTGAGATGAAAATATAGACCCTCCCTCCAAGTACCATTATCTTTTTTCTTTCATTATAGTATCTCAGTTGAAGAGCATCTGGGAAAAGAACCTGGAAAAATTCAAGCGAACTCATGATGATGTGGACAGCAGTCCTGAAGCTTCCCAAAGCCCAATGTCATTCGTGGGACCACTCCTAGTGAGACGCAAGGCCCTTGAGGTACCACTAGGCCAACCACTCCCCAGCTACAAAAAAAAAGCTACAAAAAGAGAGGATGTGCTCCACCACCCGATTCATTCGCCAAGAGTCAGTTAATGAATTTGAATGATATGGAGGGTACTTTCAAACAGATGAGTGACACTTTTGCAAAAACACAAGAAGCAATCATGCAAAAAGTGCAAGAAAAACCTCTCACCAGTACTTATAACAGAGTTTTTCGCCTTGTTAAGAGAATCGACCAAAGTGATTATCCAGCAGTGCTTTCCAAAGTACTAAAGATGTTACCTCACGTAAAAGCTATTGCTGATGGTACATGCGTAAAGAAGGTCTAAGAAAAATGTTACATAAAATGCTAATATCTTGATTATTTGTACGAAATACGCATATGTTGTGGTGCACGTTTTTTCCATCATCAGTATATAGGTTTTGATATTGAATAATATACATTGAGAAATTGAATAAACACTCATTTGCAAAGAAGTAGAAATTTTCTCATTCATTTTTCACATTTTCATCAGTCGATATTATTTACAATCAAATTTGTTCAAAAATTATGATCATATGAAGCATGTGGATGTTTAATGTGAACTTACACAAATTATTAAAACATGAGTCACCATTCAGAAACCAAATATTCACAAGATTATTGGAAACAAAGTTCCACTCTTGATGGTGATGAAAATGTACACGATGAGGTGAAAATCATTTGCTTCAAAAATTCTTCGGAGTATGTATCTCTGATCTTACAGAAGGTTCCATTGCCAATGTACATTACCTAGTCTAGAGGTAAAATAGTTGGCCAGCACATCCTTGATTTGTTCTCCAGTGAGATTTTCATGATGGGCAGCATCATCATCATCTTCCATTGAAGTGTCAGAGCTCTCAGGCTCTGAGCTTGATTGGCTGCTGCCATCATCATCACTTACATCACTTGAAATAGACATGCTGTTGCCAAAGCTAATGCTTGAATTGCTGGAGCCATCTTGCTGGTCACTGCTCACACTTTCTTCATCAGATTCTTCATCTTCTGTATCTTCATCATCACTGGCATACCGGTATCTTCTCATCACATGTTCATCCTGCACAATTAGTAAAAATTAGTAAATTGTGAAGGCACACAGCAGCCATTATGATCAGTTCAGATGTTTTTAGCTTGAAGTCCAGCGGCGATTCAAAAATCTTAAACTTCCTGCAGAGCATACCAAATCCCCTTTCAACTACCCTCCTTGCCGTACCAAGCCTTATATTAAATATTCTCTCTTCAATTGGAGCAGACGGGGCTTTGATAAGGCTTGAGGATGTACCGCTCTGCAGGAAATCCACCATCTGCTATTAAGTACATGGGCAACGACACCCCTGTCCTAGGCAAAGGTTGAGTGTGTGCCAGTTTGGTATAGCACCAGCATCCAAAGCACGCCCTAAATTGCTTGCTTGGAAGGTAATTGTGTCATGTGCCGAACCTGTTGAAAATCATAATTTATTAGCAAATGTGCAAAAGGATTCATCATTCACAAGGATATGTGAATATTTACCAAAGTTGCCAATCGACACCCGTTTGAATACTCTTCTTGCATCACATACTGCCATAAGAACAATACTGTAGAATTTTTTAAAGTTCCAAAACCAGGATCCTGAGTGTGGTGGCCTTTTTATCCTGAAATGTTTTCCATCAAGAGCACCAATGCAATTGGGGAAGTCAAAAATGTACAGGAAACCATTTGAGATTTCAAGCCATTCTTCGTTGGTGGATGGAAACTTGAGGTAGTGATCTTTCAACCCAAGGTGAATGGCATTACACACTTCTGGGATCAACTTGTACATAGTTGATCGACCAATGTAGAAAGACCAGGCAGCCTTCCTTGCGCTTGATGAGTGCACCAGATAACTGTAATAGACGTATGTAATCATCAATATGAAATATAATCTAATGAAATAATAAAAAAATACATATCATTCAATTTTGACTTCATAATGTTGCTCTACGTTTTTCCTTACATTCATAATTATTTTTGAAAAAATGTTTCAAATACCTCTGAGAATACACTCTGTTTGAATTTTTCGTGGCTGTACATTTTTCTCAAGTGTGGACAATCATTTTCGTCAAACATTCCATGAATTCACATGCATTTTACTACTTTTATTTTTTGACTTGGAAGAATTTGATTCTACGTACCTTAGCACTGCAGCAAGTCGGAGCTTGGGGTCCAAGGCGGCTCTTGGTCCTTTCAGTTTTGTCAACCTTTGTCAAGTTCGCTGATAGAGCTCGTCAAACTGCTCTGGCAGCATCCCCACAAATTGATAGAATTCTTCGTGGTCATGTTCCTTAAAATATCTGAACTTTGTAACAAAAGCTCCAAACCTTCTACGCACTGTCTCCCGAAGATGAGGTTTCACCCACCACCTTCTAATTCGGCGTCTTCTGTATCTATTTAGAAGCTGTTGCATACTGAGAAGGCAAAGCCAGCTCAACATTAAAAGTGTGTAGATGATCATAATTGAATCACTATTGCACTGCTTCACAAATTTATGTATCCAGCTGCGATTTTTGGAGAAACAGCTTCAATTAACTGATGAAATTTTAATGGGACTTGCAACCAGGAGTGAATCCAGTCCTTATCGATGCTTTCGAGGCTAAATTATCTCTTGTACCTGCGGCACAGACGGCATGTCTTATAAAATTTGACGAAATCAGCATGAAATAGTTGGAAGAATTATCTGAAAAGTATAGCTTGATTGAAGGCCTCGAAGATCTAGGTGATGACATGAGGACCGGGGAGAGAGCGAAGTGTATTCTGATCGTTGATGTTGACTGTATTAATGGAAAAAATCGGTGGTCTCAAATAATATACTTCGGATTCTCTCGGAAAGGTGCAAGTGCAAAACAGCTAGAAAGAATCATATTCAGATTATTGAGAATCCTACATAGAATCGGAGCTAGATGTAGGGGCATTGTTTGCGACCAAGGGACGTTCAATCAGGAATTTTACAGAAATTCGGGAATTACAGTCCATACTCCATATTTTTCCCTTGATGGTAGAAAGTATTACGCCCTTGTTGACTTTCCGCACACAATCAAAAGGCTTCTGTATCATTTGCGGACACACGGGTTCATTCAAGCTGATGGCCAAATCATCGCAAGATACCATGATATGGTCACTACTTGGCAGATAGATTCCACTTTTTACACTTCCAACCTACTCTCTCATCTGTCAGACAAAAATTTTAGCCCAAACAATTTTGATGCCATCAAAGTTAGCCTAGCATTCAAACTATTGAGCAGGAGAATGGCAGGTGCTATGGGATTAGCAGGAGCAGATTCTAAGAGCATATTGGCCGTACAAAGCAGGCACTGTCAGGACACTGCCAATTTCATCGACTTGATAGATGCTGGCATAGACGCTTGCAACTCGATAAATTTGAAAACACAGCACAGATTGGAAAGACCACTCTCAATTGACAACCCAGAGATCGAAGAAAGATTACAGTCATTTCTTGTTGAGATTCAAAAATGGTCTGTTGGATATAAAAAAAATATACCCCCTTGTTTCGTAGGAATGCAAGTCACAGTAAAAGCTCTACTAGGCATTTACAATGATATGAAAGAATTGTACTCGTATGAGGAATTTCCCGGGTTGTGCACAGCATTGTGTAACCAGGATTCCACTGAACATATCAATGCAAAACTGCAACGAAGAGGGGGTGAAAATCACGACCCTACGGCAAGAACTGCTCGTTTGACAATCAGACATTTGGTTTCCACTGATTTCATCGAGGGTAGCAAGAGAGGCAATGTGAATTACAATCATGTGCAGTCGCTAATCAACATGGAAGCACCAGCTGCAGAGCCATCGGAACTTTTGATGGAAATGAACCAGGTTGTCATCCCCGAGAGTGATCCGCACGCTGATTACATGTCCGTTGCTGAACATGATCAAGACGGGATGGAAGAGCTTCGCGAATTGTTGGATAAAGCGAATCTGATGCAACCTTCTGTTGATCTTGCACTTGAAATAAAAGAATTTGATTCACCTGGCAAGTATGAGAGAAACAGTGTAACAAGCTTGCCGGTTGAATTGCATTCAGAAATCTCAAATATCAATCTAAAAAGTTCAAGCAAAACTGCCAAGATTGTATCGACTCTATGACAAAACCCCCATCTGAAAAGGATGATGACGACGATTATTATATACGATTAAGAAATTACGGTCATGAGAATGCCCCCGAGGACATGTGTCTGTTGCGTCCTTCAGAAATTTTCAAAAAAGTTGTCTATTGTCAACTTCAACAGTACAAAAGAGTAGTTGCAAGCCGCTGGGCCACGAGGGATCTACTTGACTTGATAAGAGATGATCTGGTACAGGTGACAAATGAGCACTTCCCAGAATGGTTCAATGTAGAACATCCATGTCACCAACACCGTTTGGATGCCGTGAAATTCCTCATGCGTGTGAAGTGCCATGCTACTTGCCGAAGCCACAATCAAAAAGCTTTTCGTAAGCGTAAGGCAGTGATCTATTATACACCAAGAGCACCCCGGTGGCTCGAAAACGAGCCAAAAGAGCTTAAACACAGGTAATAAGCTTATCTGATCTGAAAAAAGTCACAAAGTTCAGAAAGTTCTGGTGTCGCTGAAATAGCAATGAAATAGTTCCCACGTTGCATTCAAAGATAGAACATTCTGGTGTCGCTGAAAGAGTGCCCATTGCATCCAAAGACAGAAAGTTTTGGTGTCGCTGAAAGAGTGCCCATTGCATCCAAAGATAGAAAGTTTTGGTGTCGCTGAAAGAGTGCCCATTGCATCCAAAGATAGAAAGTTTTGGTGTCGCTGAAAAAGTGCCCATTGCATCCAAAGATAGAAAGTTTTGGTGTCGCTGAAAAAGTGCCCATTATATCCAAAGATAGAAAGTTTTGGTGTCGCTGAAGAAGTGCCCATTGCATTCAAGTGGAATATGCCAAAAGGGAAACCACTTTTGAAAAAAAACGCAATGCGACACTCTACCTCTTGGGTGGTGTGGGAATGAGAGTATCCTTTCATGAAATATCATGTACATGCATGGTTCAAATTTCAACCAGGTGATTGTGTATTTAACAAAGTATTTGTGTTTTGCACAATAACAAAACACTTATTATATGCGGAGCCAATACACGGCATCCTCATGAGAGAAGCTATTAAGTATTTGCCTTTATTCAAGTTCTTTTCACTTACTGTAGCCGCTATTGCTGTTCTTTTTCATCAATTCTCAGTAGATTGTCATCTCACTCGGAGATGCCTAACTTCATAGTTTCTCATACAGTAAGACCCTTTCGAGGATGCCGTGTATTGGCTCCGCATATGATAAGTGTTTTGTTATTGTGCAAAACACAAATATTATATGCTATTGGCCAATACACGGCATCCTTATGAGAGACATGTTTGTTATCTGCTGGATGAAAAAGAGATAAAGAAGACTCAATGCTATGTGATGATATATACATGAATGAAATTGAAACTCGATTGAATATGAAACAAGTTTATAATATTTATTGATAGAATCAGAAATGATTAAACATAACAATGCATTTGCTCAAACATAAATGAAACTTTCATATGCATTCAAAATTGCTTGAAAGTAAACTGGATGGCTTGCTTGAAGATCTAGCTCGAATCTCTCGACAATAGTGTTTTCTGAATGTTTCTACACATTTCCAATTGCCATGGTCTAGTATATCTTGAACAGGCAAATTATCCAGCCATGATCGAGAAGCAACAGCAGAACGAATGCTTCCGGGAGTAGCATCTATTCCTGCATCTTTGAGCACAGAACGAAGCCAATTTGCCAAAATTGTCTTGGATGTAGCTTTTCGACTTTTACACGTAATTGTAACAAATGAAGGACAGCGTTCAACGTCATTTCTTCTTTCTTCTGACTTGAGTAAGTATTTACGAATCAGAATAACACGACATAACCATTCATTAGAATGAGTAGACAGCTTCCATCCTGATTGTCTAAAAGACGTTCTATCGGTTTTTGAGCCGAAAGCAGGCCACAAAATTACTTCGTTTTCTGAAAGTAATAGATGACTGTCTGAAGTTTTCAAGAGAGTCAGATCATGTATTCTTCTGCCCGAAGCAAGCAATAGAACAGCAACTGTACGTCGTGAAATTTCAAAAAGAGACTGCCTCTCCGGTGGTGAAGATAGCCAGTCCATCAAAATTTGAGCATCCCAAACAGATGTTTTCTTTTCTGGACGCTTCGAAACTGCAATACCTTTTAACACTTGTCGAACAAGAAAATGCGATGAGAGGTCAACATTCGAATTGCCAGAGAAAAAAGTAGCAACAGCTGATTTCTGTAGAAGCATTGTGTTGTACGACAAGCCTTCTGACAGAAACACATTTGCCAAAAATTTTGCGAAATCGTTTGGTGAAGGAGCACCTGGATCTATCTGATTTAAAGTACACCAATTCAGCCATCGCTCAATAGGTGATTCGTATGTTTTGAGAGTTGAAGGACGCCAGCTCTGCTCCCCCAAGTTTGTCTCATCAGTCGACCAATTCATAGTTAACTTTGACCACACCCAACCATTCACGCTTGGAGTGTAAGTTGATCGACTTGAGCAGGGGGCTGGCCCGTCGTCAAGTCGATTAGCACTCGAGGTAGGTCTTGGAGTATCAGAGGTGGTTCCTTGCTCCTGCTGACGAGGTCTGACATTCAAAAGGTCTGGTTCCACTTGGGTACAATCATGACGTACCGTCCTTTGCACTTGTTGAGATGAGAAAGTACTCTCGGAATCAGATTGGGAGGAGGGAATACCCAAGTCAGATTGAAGTCCCAAATCCTGCTGAATGCGTCGATGAACTCTGCGTGTTGATCTGCTGGATCCATTGATACATAACGTTGGACAACAGCTGACTTGGTCGAAGCAAATAGGTCTATCTCTGGTCTTCCCCACTTCGCAAATATCTTGATTCTCGCTTCTCGTAGGAGATGCCACTCTGGCAGGAGTTTTTTCCTGGAGAGATGGCCGGCTATACCGTTGTACCTGCCTGGAAGATATCTCACAGTCAGTGTGATGTTCAGGAGATCTACTATTTTGAGGACTTGGAAAGTTAGATCGAGTAGATCCATCGATCGTGTGCCTCCTTCCTTGTTGATGTAAGCCACTAGGGTTCGATTGTCTGATTGAACTAGGATGTGAGAATTTTTCAGTCGAGACGAGAAGTGTTCGATTGCAGCATACACAGCATACACTTCTTTCTTGTTCGAATGCCACCGCATTTGTCTGGACGTCCAAGAGCCTGAGAGGTGTTCGTTGTTGAGTTGAGCACCCCACCCCGAGTCTGCAGCATTTGTCGTGAGGAAGTGTGATATCGGGCCCTTGTGTAGACACGTTGTCCACACGGCAGAATCCTTCCGCCACTTGAGTTCTTCGACAACTGCCTCTGGGAGTGGGTGGCTCTCTCGTGCTCAATTTTGTCGAAATTCGTTCTGGAAACGCTGTAGTTGGCGGCAATGAAGACGACCTCTGAAAACGGCAAAGTTGGCGAAATTCAGATGTCCTAGGAGAGATTGCGACAATTTTAGTGAGCACATCTTGTCGCGGAGGAGTTTCTCCAATATCTCTCGAATTTTCGCAATTTTGTGGAAGACGTATCAAATTTGCTCTCGAATTCCACGTGAGACCTAGGAATTCGATCTCCTGGCACGGATCTAGAACGCATTTTGGGTACTTTACTTGCCAGCCGAGAAACTTCAGCAATTCCAAGGCTTTGGCTACTTGCGATGTCAACTTGGTTCTGGATTGAGAGACCAAGAGATAATCGTCCAGATAGGTTATCACTCTTAGACCCAGCGAGCGAAGAATCTCTGCAATCGAATTCGCTACTATTGCAAAGATCTGAGGTGCACACGAGAGGCCGAAGGGCAGGCTCGTCATCTGTAGCAGCTCCCCGTTGTAAACCAGACGGAGGAGATTGCGGTGAGACTCTGCAACCGGGATGTGAAAGTAGGCTTGAGAAAGGTCTATCTTTACCATCCAGTCTCCGTCCTGCAGAAAGTCTGGAATTTGGAAGTGAGATATCAGGCTGAATGTCTTTACCTGGACGTGATCGTTCAGACCTCTCAGGTCAATAATTGGCCGGTCTTCTCCAGAACTTTTCTTTATGAGGAACATCCGAGAGATGAAACTTGTTCCAATGTGACGAGGGACTTCGACAATCTTTTGAACTTTCAAAAGTTGGATTTGTTCGGACATGGGGAGTGATACTCGTGTCTCGAATCTCGACGTCTCCCAATTTGTTGTTAGTGGAGGTCGTGAATTCAGAGGAATTCGGACACCTGAAATTATTTTGAGAACATGATCTGGAGCACCCATAGTTTGCCATCTGTCCACGAATGAAGCTAGCTGTCCTCCTACAAATTGTGGACTTTCTGGGTAGTCATTTATCATTTTTCTTGCGAAAGGAATCGTTGTTGCCTTCTCCTTTATTCTTGTTTTGATCCTTTTTTGCTGCAAATTTGGCCCTTGAGTTGTTGTTATGATTTCGACGATAACTGTGATCATCCCTGGACCCAAATCTATTCGATCAATTGTAAGCAGAACGATGAGTCATTTTGTTCGATGAGTGGTCTGACTTATAAGGCACATTAGGATTTTTAGCCACGTAGGATGGCGTATTAAGCCAAACTTGAGCTCCACCCAAGGATTGCATGAGTACAGGTGAACTTTCTTTGGAAAATAAATAATCCGCACTCGGAGTAATATTACGTAATGCTGATTGAACATTCTTGTTGGTAACTTCAGTTAGAATGCGATCCCTCCTTACCTCGATACACTCCGCTCTTTTGCCACAGACTATTTGAAGCATTTGTTCGTAGCCCTTGAAGAGTGGAGAAGACGAACCAAAATTGGAGTTCAAAGTGTCTAAGAGCGACTGAGGATTAAGATCACTTGAATTTGAAGAAGCCCAATTTACCACTTTTTGTAATCCAGACTTGAGAATATCCCTTTGCTCTAGTATACCATTGCAAAGATCGGCAAAAGCGCGCTCAGTTGGAGCCACCAAATCTTTGTTTTTGTTGAAGTGGCACAATTATTCATTGATTTTGAGTTCTACAAAGCCAAGTGAGGCCAAAAAGTTTTTCAAAATTGAAGCATACCTAACCTCTTCCCACTCGCTCGTATTAAAGCGCTGCAAGTTGTTAAGAGCTTTCAAACGTTCTTGATCCGCCTGAGGTACAATGCGCTTCTCATCCACTTTAGTTGTAAAATTTCCAAAATCAACTAACTTGGACCCTGGAGGTCCCGACAGGAAAGCTTGTCGATCTTCATACGGAGAAGTCACAGTAGATGAAGATGATGAGGTCGTTGACATGCTCGATGCCGTTGTTGTTTTATTAGAGAGAATAACATTCTTCAGAAAGGTGATCTGCCTTTGCAGAGACTCGATTGTAACATTCTCATCTGTCCTCGGTCTTTTGGCTGCCGGTTCTTGATATGGGAGGTTATCTTCTTCCCCGCTTTCTTCCTCTCGTTCTCGATCAGAGTCGGAACTGCTCATCTCGCCTTCCCATTTCTTAGAGAAGAATACACACTTTGCAGACTATTCTGAGCGAAAATAGATTTTAAAAAGGTGATTTTCGATACGAGTAGAAAATTTACACTTTTTGACGACTTGATGCGGCAAAAATACTCAATGCTATGAAGTTAGGCATCTCCGAGTGAGATGACAATCTACTGAGAATTGATGAAAAAGAACAGCAATAGCGGCTACAGTAAGTGAAAAGAACTCGAATAAAGGCAAATACTTAATAGCTTCTCTCATAAGGATGCCGTGTATTGGCCAATAGCATATAATGATTGTATTTCGAGACACGTTGAATGCAAATTCAGTTTAAGCGTCAATTCTAGTCCCAAGTCAGCTTGGATCAATATTCACTCAACGATGAGTCAATATTTTTCCTTCGAATTTAGTCAAACAAATAAGAAACAAAAATATTATCATCTCAGAAAACACTGAGGAATTTGTATTACATGAGTGTAGTATTTTAAGCTCTGAAATCTCATCTAAAAATGCAATACAAATATTGAAACATTTTATCTGACTGGTTAAGTAATTCGGAACACAGTGAGTTTTTGAGAACTCTCAGACGACTTTTTCGAATGAAGATGAAGACGTATCCCTTACAGAATTAATGCCACGCGGAATTACTCTCGGAATTAGTCTTTATTCAAGCGTCATACACCCTACATGACAATGATGCATTATTAGTATTTATACAAAAAATGGTTAAAGTGAACTATCACAGGCTGATTTATGAGCTAGTTTAATCGCAAAAAGCGCAACTGTCTCTAGTGTAGTCGTCAGGGAATAACAAATATCCATTACTTTCCGTCGAATCGTGGAAACTCGAAACAATCATACACATCAGTCGGTGAATTATGTAAATATTACTCCAAGTAAGTATATCAAATACTTCACAAAACATAAAAGATAGATGTACTATTGTTATTCAGGACTCCACAATGTGTATGGAATTCTGCTCATTGAGTGCTCGCGTTCATTACGGCCCTAATAAACGTAGACATTTTCTTCACGTTTGGAGTACCGAAGAATTTGTCAGGATTCCTTGGGTTTTTTGTTGCCTGATCTGCTTCTTATTCCGGTAATTACGATTTCTTCCACTTCTCTTCTGCCGTGTGCTCATGGGATGCGATTGTTGCGTAGGGGGGGGGGGAGTGCGATTCGTCCACGCAGGACGTACTTGAGCCCGGGTGGTTTATTGGAACAGCGCTCGTGACTTGCGTTTCAATTCGACCTGCAACAGAAAGGTGGCAAAGTGATTCGTTACAGATTTTTCTCTCACCAAGCTATGTCTGTTGTGCAGAATTGTAGAAAATACAAAAAATAGGATTTTTGAATATTTACTGAACAACAGAGGAATTACTCACTTCGTGGTTCCATATTGAGCTTTATATCGAAATTTGTGATCCATTACGTTCTTGTATTGATTAATATCTTTCGATACAGAAGTGTAAAAACTTTCCTTCAAAAAACTTGGGAATTTCAACTTTGAAACAGTCTATCCTGCCGCAATGGCTTCGCGCGTCATTCGATTTCAAATGAGCTTGCTCACCCATACAGATTACTTATAATTAGTGCAAACGTAAACATATCGAGGACGAAGCTCTCGGTGTAAATAGTCACGTGATGTCATGACAGTATACAATGTCTTTCTCATTGCTTGGTTTACGAGAGTACGTAGCTTCTAAATTAGTTGATTGTTTCTTGTTTTGAGAGAGCAGGAATATTCATTATCTGATTGTGAAGCTTTCCATTTTCAGCAAGAAATTTATCAGTCTAGCTGATTTTGGAGATTATAAAAAAAATTTTACGATTTGGAAGCAAATTCTACTTCACGAGCGTTCAGGTTACGTATATGCAACACGTATACAGTTATTGCGTTTACGGTCAAATAATGCAATGATCATACATCAAATTACAACTTTTCCGGCACTGAAGACGCAGATGAAGTGTATATCACTCCAGCCACCCTCCGACGGTGGATGAAGCTGTCCGTCGATGAGGCGAAGCCCGCGTGTGCACCCGGAATCGGCGGTGCGATAGTTCAATTCACATGCGCCCGGGAACGACCCAGAGAGCGTGGATAGCAGGAGGCACCCATCGTTCTCGGTGGGCAGTTCTTTGATCTCCATGTCTTCAGCTTCCGATACACGCACGTACTCCATACTTTTGATTGTTAATTGATTTTGATAACTTGGCACCTGTGATACACACCGCTACCAACAGTCGACTGAATTATATTAGATTTGGATATAGCGCAACTTCAAGTAAGCTATATACTGACTTGCTCACGCATACCATTTGACGCTGCGGCGGGCAGTTTCAATAACAACTTTAGCCGTTGAGTGTTGAATATTTTGAAAACGACAAAACACAGTGGAAATCGTGAGCTGGACTGACGAGAATGCTCTTAAGAATTTGATCTCTTTTTGTCAACGTGTCGTCTCTTAAATGAATGAGTTGGCAAAAAACTTTTCATCATCAGACCAATCATATGGCACTTGTCGAAACTTTGATTATCTGTCAATTGATTGAGTTGTTATTAGCCAATATAAGAGCAATTCGACTGAAAATCCTCAACCCTCGCTCTAGCATTCAATAGTGCTTTAATCATCATATTATTATTACGATATCTCGTCTTATTGCTGGTTTCACAAAGTTTATATAACTTGCGCAAGAAATTAAGCCGTATGAGCTCTGTGTGTATTGGAGTCTGTGTGGATCAATGGATGATTTAGTTCTTGGCCTTTGCGCGATTTCTATACTTTGCGCATTAATTGAAAAAAAATGACGCGCTCAAAAATCACGGGACGGCCGAGCCGCGAAGCGGCGAGGCTCGTAGTCGATGATGTCCTCATCGTCTGAACTTCATGTCATTGTCTTTTAATTGTCGTCTATGTAGATCCCGAGTCCATCTTGTCGGTACAGCAGGTCTACGCGTGGGCAACGCCATCTAATTATCATCGTTGATTATCCTCCGAGTACGCAGTCCACTTGTGAGCGGGGTTCATTCCGCTTTCTGACACCAGTTGTTATGATTTTATTCTCTTCCATGCACTGAATGAAAAGTGCGGCCGCCGGAAAACGATCTGACGACCTCTTGATCAAGAGTCTGACACGCTGTTGACTGAGCTAGTCCGGCCGCACCAAGCGGCGGTCCTTATATGTGGTACACTTGAAGTGCGGGCGCCTGGGTAGCTTGCGCCCGTAACAAAAAAAAATTCAAGAATTTGCTTCTTTGTGAAACTTCAAGATAAGTGCAAAGCAAAATGTGGATAAATCTCAAATCTGTTATCTCTTTTTATCGTAGACGTCTGGGTATATTTACGTACTCCCCAATATTCACAATTTTAAAGAATGAATATAGTCAAAGTCATCAGGGTTGATCCATCAACGGCAGTTTTCATCATTCAACCAGCTATTTTACCACATTCATACTTCAAAATTGTGAAAATTGGGGAGCAAGTCAATAGACGGCTCAGACGTCTAGAACAGAAAGAGATGGAAGATTTGAGATTTATTCACAATTTGCTCTGCACTAAGCTTGAAGTTTCACATAAAAGCGAATTTTCAGAACTTTCTTTCAAGTTATTTCATTGTCTCCTCCAGAACGAGCCCCCCAAAATCCTGAAGACTCTCGCATTTCCTTAGTTATTTATCAGCTTCGCTACTCACCCATTATTACTCCATTCAAAAAGTCGGGAGGATGACATAACTTGTGAGTGCCATAACCTCAAAATTTTGATTCTTCGATTTTGAAGAATACCCGATATAATACTGATTTGGTCTGTGAGAAACATTTGAACTGTCGCACCTCTCTCGAGCCGGTGCGGCAGGAAACCTCTCCCCTCCCCGGCCGAGGGCGTGCTGTTCAATGTGTAAACTCACACAGTCTTGAGTAAATACATATATATACAAATACATGGGAATACCGAAAATTCTATAGGTTTTCACGAGGAATTTTTGATATAAATCATCATCAAATTTAAAACTCCTTTTCCCCATTAATCAGATTATTTTGAGAATTATCAAGTGTATATATTTTTGTCCCATGAAGAATCTATTTCAGAGTCCTATTTTATTTTGCAAACTTGATTTACTTATAAAATTTTCTAACTTGAGAGTTCCAAATAAATTCTGTTCTTTGGGCACATAAGACCGACTCTGAAAGGATTTCCTATTATTTATTTGGCATAAAATTGAATTATTTCTGAGAATCCTGTCTCGTTGTAAATATGTAAATAATAAGTTGTAAAATAACTTTTCGAGTAGAATAAGTTGTTCAAAGGATTAGTGAGTCGTCCAAAAGCTCAATCATGAAGAAAAAATTCAAATATATGTCGTGATTAAATAGTAATTACAATTAAAAAGATAGGAAACCACGTGTTTCTAGAATGTTCCAGAAAATTATCTTTTATTCATTACTAAATAATTGAACCAGCTAATTTTGAGTTTTCTATCATATGTAAGATATTTTGATGTGACTAATTCAAGGATAATAGAAGAATCTACCAATATCATCTGAAAATATGAATTTCCAAGAAAAATCATCGTTTTTCCATCATTCTATCATCTAAATCATCATCTTACGTACAATATAGATATACTATACAGCCAGAGCACCGAGTATAAATACAGGCTCATCAGCCCATTGAGGCAGGCTTGCGCTCATTTGAATATTAGAGCTGTGTCGGGGCTTTGGTGCTCTGGTTCTCCTCAGGCCTGTATATAGAATTGAAAATAAATGTGAATATTTCATTGGTGATATCTTGTAGTTTTGATATGCCTCGATGCAGGTGCAGGACGATGCTGTGATGGCAGTTCGGGCCTAAGTCCCCGCACTTCTCCAGTATTCGTCTGATTCAAAATTACGCATCCCGGGAATCCATGTCTGTGTAGGAGCCTCAGTCCTTTCTACACTCTTAGAAACCCGGGTGAGCCAATCTCACATCTTTCATAAGTCGATATGCATGAGGGCCTCAGTCCCCTCGGCGTTCACTTATGAAAGAATCACATATTTTTTGAAAGTCGATGTGCATGAAGGCCTCAGTCCCCTCGGCGCTCACTTGCAAAAAATAGTTTAAAATATACAGAAATCGGCTTTCTAAGGTCGAATGAATCTGTACCTAAGTACCTATATAGTCCACCTTTGAAAGTTGAAGAAATCTTTAGCTTTTGCGGCCTTGTTGAAGGGCCTCAGTCCCCGGATATGGGTGTTCAAGGGCTAGGATAATCCGCATTACGAATCCCTAATTTCCATGAAAAATAAGGTCAATCCACGAAAAATCGTACACCTCTATTGGGGTATCCCTATATTTAATTTATTACCAAGCATCCGGCTCTCTCCCGAGATCCAGAGCCCTTTGGTACCTCACAAAGTCATAGTGAATCAAAAGAAAAATCACGGCGTAATTTCATCCAGAAATTCTTTACGTCAGATAGGCAAAGGATGTTATCTTGCCAAGACATGCAAACCACAGATAGAGACAGCTCTGTGAAAAGATGGAAAAAAGATGGGTAAAGTGCTGAAAAGCTGTCAGCAAAAAGCTTGCATATCCGCTTCTCTCGTACTCCTACAATTCATACTTTCAGCTTCCCATTTCAGCATAACTGACAGGACCGTTGTTCTCTTTGATACTATTATGCTCTTCACTCATCCATTGGTGGAAGACTTTCTTTGTGCACGGATGAATACATCACGTACATCTTTCCCACAAAAAAATAGCCGGGTTCCTCATGATTTCATGTTTCCACTTTTGTGATAACAAAGTATTGATTCTTAAAGGATTGTGAGCCTTCTCCACCGAAACAATCAGAGGTATTGGTTTTCTTGGTGAACTTTTCGCAACAATTTTGACTCAGAGATTTTCTTTTATGCGAGCATGCGGACGGTATAACTTTGATAGGAGAAATGAGTGGTCCAATCAAATACTGTGCTACCGTTCTGCAACAATTTCCCCCGATTACAATGGAATACAGATACAAATTTTACAGACCATTGCCCCAATTTATACTCTCAAATAGAAGACAAATATCCATCTTGATTGAGGATTGTCTGCGCTTAAAGGATATCATTTGCAAGAAAAATGCATTCCGAGTATTTTTTGTGCTCCCCCTGTCTCTCTCTCCGTCCCTTACTTGACGTTTGCCCACGCTAAGATGATCTTGTAACAAGAGAAACCAGAGCTTTAATAATCCATTAATCCTCATGGATGAATCTAGTTCATCACATTTCGCATCACCTACAGAAGTTTTTAGCCGAATGCTGAATTTTGAGATTTCACTCACTCAGGAAGAATGACATTCCTGTGAATTTCTTCTCCCCACTAATCTCGAGCAACAATTAAACCATGCGATTACAATTGTTTCTGGATCATTATGATAACTCTGGGATGAGAAATCTCGATGTATGAAAATCATTCGGATGTTTCTTGCATACAGGAAAGTCGACAAGCGGAAATAGAGAGTTACAACCATGTCCGCATGTTATTCAACTACTTCATTCTGGAGATTGGGATCAGATTTCGAGTTACATAAGCATGAATATCAGAGAATTGGAACATCATATAGATTCTTATATGATGTTCATCCAAAGCACAGCAAATACAATCTATTGAAAAATAATATACTAACGTGTGGGCTCACCTCGGGTGAAAATTGCGGCGTATTTTATGGATATCCCAGGAGATACTTGAGAGCAAATTCAACCTCGCATAATCGATTTATATGCTCGTGGGGGCCACTAAAAATTTCCAGCCAGAGCTGCTGCAAAGCTAATGTGATTAGTGGCTCATAAAACGGAGCGATGATGAAGCTGAAGTTCGTCTCCACTGCGGTAATGCAGCGCGTTTCACTAATCAAAATTACTCGTTCTATTTAGTGTCGGGCACAGGTGGTGCAATTCGGCTTCCACTCACTTGCGCCAATTCATCCATTCGAGGACTCTATAGAGTACGAGCAATCGAGTTCGTTAGAACTGATGGTGGTGAATTCGCAACTCGGTCTCTTCATCTCTCTCTCAATATTCAGTTTTCATCCAACTTACCGTCTCTTAGGTTAAACCACTCATCTCTTCTCGATCACCATCGTTAATTTCACTCGTTTAATCGGAATTTTTAAGCAATGTGCAACAAAAAACACACTTCCGACTGACCATTGCTACTAGATGTGTGTGCACAGCGTCCAATTCATGGAAACGCGGACTCTTGATTCCCTGAAATCAATTTCCAATTCATCTAAAAAAAATTCGATTTTGAGTATAAATTAAGAACTCAAACTAATTGAAAATTTGGTTCAAAGTTGCAGCATATCTTTGTCATTGTCTGAATACTCATGATTTCATCAGATAGCGATTCGGCGAAATCATGAAGATTCAGACAATGTTATCTTTGGATGTCGAAAACATTTGTAGAGTCACTCGCTGTTATTCATAGATCATTCACCTCTCATATAGTGGGCATATTCAATTAGGTTCGATACTAAGCAACCACCTTGAGCCGGGCAATGGATGAATTATGGTTATTGGTCATTTCTACGCATGTCACACGGGCGTTTGCACTGCAACTTTTGACATGTAACTATTCGTAACGCATCAGCTCGTTATTGCAGCATGCTAGAAAACATCTCAATATGAAGCAGATAACACATTGAGTCTATGGGAACTCTTCAGAATTTTCACAACATTTACTTCAATCTGTGGGCTAACAAAATTAGCATATCGTACAGACAAAAATGGGGAGTCAAACTCTTGCAGCCATTTTTAGCTACAAAAACTAGCTGATTGGTGAAAGATGAAAATGTCTAATGAAATTTCTCGGAAGCTACACGATTTCATCAATGGATTTTCGGCCCATCATTCTGTTGGAGTCGTGTATCATACTTCAGGAAGATAAAAACTGAACAGAATCATTATATTGCACGCAGGAGTCGCACAGACAAAGAACTTTCACTGAAATTTCAGTGGAAATCGCTAAAGTTTCAGTGAAAATCACTCAAGGTTCCACTGCCTATTAGATTCTAACAGTTGTCTATTTCAGTATAATTGCATCATGGGATGTAAATAACTATTTCGAAATTAGTGTATTGACTGAATCAAACGTGGCTGGGACTGGCGCTATGGCTGAGGCTGAGGCTGGTCCTGTGGCTAGGGATGAGGCTGGGCCTGTGGCTTGAGGCGAGGCTGGGGCTGAGGCTGGGGCTCAAGCTAGGGCTGTGGCTCGGGCTGGAGCTGGAGCTCAAGCTAACACTGGGGCGAGGCCGAAGCTAAGGCTTAGGCTGGGGATAGGGACAATGTTGGAGCTGAGTCTAAGCTGGGGCGTGGCCGAGGCTGAGATTAGAGCTAACGCTGAGCCTGAGTGTGGGGACTGCGGCTGTGACTGGGTATGGGGTTGGCCTGAGGCTGGAGCTAGGGCTGAGGTTGGGGTTGAGACTGAAGCTAAGGCTGGGCTGGGGCTGGGCCGAGGCTGGGGCTGTTGCCAAGACTGAGTCTGGGACTAGGACTGAAGCTGGGCAGTGGCTGGGACTGGCGGTATGGCTGAGGCTGAGGCTGGTCCTGTGGCTAGGGATGAGGCTGAGCCTGTAGCTTGGGATGAGGCTGGGCTGGGGCTATGACTGAAGCTGTGGCTAAGGCTGAAGCTTGGCCGGGTCCGGGCCAAAGCTGAGGCTGGACATAGGCTGAGGCTCGGGTTGTGGTTGAGGCTGAGATTGTGACTGGGACTGAAGCTGGAACTGTGGCTGGCCAACTGGGCAAAATTCCCAGATACATACTGGAGATTCAAGAAACTCACTATGCGCAACATTACACCAACTCAATAGTTCTCGATCACAATTACTAGGTTACATCAAGGAAATTTTTTTTCCGAATCCACTGTATTATAAAATCTCAATGTTACATTGTTGAACTACAGAAGCATTTCAGGGGCTCATACCATATCAGAGACACTTCCAAGCCGGACGAGCGTCAGCGAGGTAGGCAATAACGCCAGTGATGGATAAATCATCCAATTATCAACAATGAAATGGAGGACGAATCAAAGATATCAAAATAATTCCACGAACAATATTGAGCTTATTATTGTCACTGGAAAATTTGGCTGATTTTGCTGCTGCACACGTGATGCACAGACTTTGAGAACACGTTTTTTTCGAGATCAACCATCGACTCACAATACAAGAATCATAATTCCAACAGCATGACAAGGAATGTTGCAATGTTAATTCACCGTAATTTTGTTAAAATTTTTATCTCTTTGCATACCCATCCAGTGTCCATACCTCTTTTGCTATCTAATTTCCGTGGTAACGGAGACAATGGTCTATTGATGATAATAATTTATTTTTGGTCACCTTTGGGTCCCACTTGGTACCGCAGAATGAGATACCCGTATTCAAATAAACCACCGGATGTGACAATCGACGAAAAACTGGGTCCTCACAAGACTTCACAATCACCGATACTCGCCCGTACCTTTGGAATCTACCCTCAAGAGAACACAGTTCAAATAGCTCAAATATACCAACCCCACATCTTCAAAATCCTTTTTAAATATTATTCAGTCGAGGGAGATGCCTGCTGCTACAACAATAGGCAAAGCAATGCAATGCAATTACATAGCTCCTGCTTCTCGATGTCGATCCTTCGTTTGTCTTGCGCTGTTTAGCACGGCTTCCGAAACTCGCAAACTCTAATCAGTAAAGTTTGAATCGAGGCTTTGGTGTACTGCTTTACGCACCAATCGATGCCGGCTCTTTGATTTATACGCTCGTTCACTCGATGGCGCATTGGTACTTCTCAGTTGAATCAGCGTTACGTCGGCTGCTGAGATGTAATCGAAGTTCAATCTTTGATGATTGAACTCTACAGCGAGTCAGAGGCATTCTCCGTGAACTTTAAATCAGAAATCAGAGACTCACTGCATATCACCTATCAGACCAGGCCAAAGCTCACGACAGAGTTTTCAGTTCACCAAGAATGAGTATCACTCAGTCCATAAAGAATGACTATCATTCAATTGAATACAGAATTTTGAAGCTTCATTGGTGAGATCCATCCGCTCTTTATTCCAAAGGAGCACGCTAACCCTGACCCTATACAGAAACGTTATCCTTTCCTGCAGAATCAATATATCACGTTCTTGAGATTGTTATCTGCCCCTTAAGGTGGCACGTATATCGAGCTAACATTTATTGATTTCTTTTTATTGCTGTCAGAAATTCGAAGGCACATCATTCATCATTGTTCGTTGCCATTGTGTAGATCCTCCAGATAATTCCACGCTATGTTCCACAGATACCACATTGATACAAGTATCTTTCATGCACATTAAAGGAAAGGGACTAGGCGGGTAAGCATGGTGAATCGGACCTTGTCAGGTATGGCCCCGGAAGCAATTGAATTTCCCCCAATTTCTAACACCAAACTATGAGGAAAGCAATAGTTTTTAGGTTCCAAAGTCGCCCCGATGTTTTGGGACAGCCTGGAAACCCTCTAAAAAACGCTAAAAATCGATGTTCCTCGTATTGAATTGCATTCTGACGCATCTCAATGAATCGTTCTGAAATTTTTTTGGCATATTCTTGAAACTTTGACAAACAGAAAAAAGATATTGGCATACTGACAACTTTGGATTTAAGCCCCGAAAAGAATTGTTGAAAAATGAAAATCAAATGTTCACTCTGTTATCCGTGATTAAGACGTTAGTGAACCATCTCATCGTATTTATCGGCTCATTTTACGTCGGAAATCACTTTGGAATATATCATTTTTGGTGTTGGGAAGTGGTCAAAAACCTCAAGAATCAATTTCAAAGCAAATTTTTCTTCATAAACCAGCCTCTCCTGCGCATGCGCGTTGATCTAAGCTACTGCTGTCGCTGCTGAAAGTGTCTCCAATCGATAGCTGGTGTAATTTTCTTGGCCTTGAAAAATGCGAATTTTGAATTGGGCCCTTTCTAACATGCGAACATGCGTTTTTGATGTATTTTTTGATGTAGAAACCGAATACGCGGTCAGTTTTGTTCCAATTCTTCAGGATTTCTCATCAGACTCATAAAACCGACTCGATAATAGATGCTCATCTTCAGTCTTTCTACACTTATTTGAGATGAATTGTCGGTGTATGGGGAGGTTTAGGTACCAGATACAACTATGTTACTTGATGTGTTCTGACTAGCCGAAGACAATCCCGATGGTTTTAAGGCTCAAGGAAGCGGTGGGAGTGAGATTTCTGTTGTTGGAGCTGGATTTTGTTGTTCAATTTCACATGAGGAAACTATATCGACCAGCTTATGTGAGGATAGCAGCGCTTCCTCGAGTTCCGAAACCATCACCGTTGTCATCAACTGATAATAATACATTAAGGAACATAGTTGTATCTGGTACACAATCCACCCAAACCTCCCCAAACACCGACAATTCATCTCAAATAAGTGTAAAAAGGCTGAAGATGAGCATCCATTATCGAGTCGGTTTTATGAGTCTGGTGAGAAATCCTGGAGGTTTGGAACAAAACTGACCGCGTATTCGGTTTCTACGTGAAAAAATACATCAAAAACACATTTTCGCATGTTAGAAAGGGCCCAATCCAAAATTCGCATTTTTCAAGGCCATTGAAAGAAGCGCGGATTCACGGATTTGATACCTTGGGTTTTTCCATTTTCTGCACCAGTCATATCTCAGCTGTAATTGCATCAAGTCGACTTTTGCAAGAAGTCGTTTTGAAGGAAATTACACCAGCTATCGATTGAAGATACTTTCAGCAGCGACAGCAGCGTAGATCAACGCGCATGCGCAGGAAAGGCTGGTTTATGAAAAAAAATCTGCTTTGAAACTGATTTTTGACGTTTTTGACCACTTTCCACCACCAAAAATGATATATTCCAAAGTGATTTCCGACGTAAAATGAGCCGATAAATACGATGAGATGGTTCACTAACGTCTTAATTACAGATAACAGGGTTAAAAATTGTTTTTCCTTTTTTAACAATTTTTTCGGGGCTTGAATCCAAAATTGTTGGTATGCGAATATCTTTTTCCTGTTTGCCAAAGTTTCAAGAATATGCCAAAAAAATTTCAGAACGATTCATTGGGATGCGTCAGAATGCGATTCAATACAAGGAACATCGATTTTTAGCGTTTTTTAGAGAGCTTCATGGAAACCTATGGATTACATTTCTAGTCATCATGCATGATCAATATGATACGCGCATCTATAATTCCCAATCAACAAACATATGAACATCACTTTTGAACATATGTAACGCATATTCCAAATGTAACGAATTCTCGTGTTACGAAGCGCGACGGAACATTACGTAACGTCGCTTACCATTAAATTACACGAGTAACGTTGCTTATCGTCACCACCTACACCACCTATATAAACTAGAGCTGTCGTGGCTCAAAACACAGTCAACTTCCGACTCTCCGTCGCGACGCATACTCCACGATACTCGACGTATCCGCGGTGCCGCCAGGGAAGTCATCACCGCAACCTTTATACCGTATTCTGAGCTCACAGTTATGAGCGATAGAATTTGTGTCGCGTTCGTGTTTCGCACTCGTGCCGAGTCGCAATTTACTTTGGTAGGAATTCGAGCTATTCGCTCACCCAACTCCGTTCCTGGCCCAACAAGTGAACCAAATGTGCAAAAATTGAACTCTGAACTATTGTAAATTGATGGAATGCAGAAACCGTGCTCTTTGTGCTCGCGACAAAGGTGCTCGTTCTGATGCGGAGCATCTACGCGTACGGACTCCATCAGGTAAAACTTTTTGCCCGTCGCGCCGCGCTCCAAGCGATCGCCGCAAACCAAGTGGAGACTGCTCCGATGACCGAGGAAATCTCACCTCCGGCCAGCAAGACGCGGGAGTAACCAGACCCTCATCGACGGCGATCCCGAGGTTTCTCTTGTATATTCCTTGCACAATCAAAATCTCTGCTGAGCGGATCAACGGGCACCGTCAATCAGATAATGATAATTAATAATAATTACATTCATATAACTCGCATAATCGTCGATTGAGCTACCTACCTCACCAGTTCAATATTTCATTATTTCAGGAATGAATAACTCATACCTCAGAATCGACAAAGCTCAACGCACCGAAAGATTTATGAGCTTGATATTCTTTCAAGATCAAACATTTTCATTCTCTATTCTCCTATCACGTGAGTGTATCCAGCTTGCTTCCATTCAACCATCCCTTCAATAACTCTGGCTTATCAAAATATTCTTCCATTTGAGCTCAATTGAAAACTTGTCTCAAGGCCTTGACTATGAGCTGAAGTACGTTGAACTTTATCTGACTAGAGCCGAGCTGTCTCAATCTTCCTCTGACTTCAGTTTTAAGAATTTTAATCCTCAATCCGACATTTTACTATTCAGGCGAATTCTTCTTGATGATGATTTTTCTCGAACTTTGACTACTTGTGTAGCTGAATGAATCTTACTGCAAGCATGCTCTGTTCATGAGTTGATCAATGTACACATGATGTGTATAACAACATTCAGAGTTACATCCTGTTTGACGTCATGCTGGAGAAAATTCTCCATCTTCATTATTATGGCGAAAATGCATATGCAGTCATCTTGTAATTCATCCAAAATTAGTTGTGCAGATATTCTCTCGAGGAATTTATGATGAATGCTCCCTCCACTCTCATTCGTGAACCATATATTGAAAGAAAGTCTCCCATTACCTCAGAATTATTGGGAGTGTTTCAATTTCATGTAGTATCATACTAGTCGTACATTTGAATTCCTAAGATTTATCTCAATGCCCAGTTTACACCATATAATCTATTGGCACCTTGAGAGAATTTATCAAACGTCTCCTCTATTATTTCTTAAACAGAAGCTGGGATTGATCAAGAGATGTTCTCTGATATTGATGAAGAAACGTTGGCTGCTTCATTCGAGAAAGGGGAATGTGTTTACCAAAGGAAATTCGGGAAACGCTTAGAAACTCTCAAGAATGAGATTCGACGAACAGCATCAAATATACGCCCCGAAGAGAATGCCATCTATAAATGATGAAAATGCAAATTCAGAAAGAGCTTCAAATACAGTCACCTCTTGTGAAGACTCTGCGCCCATTCGAGTACCTTCGTCAGACATTAGTAATCAACTCATGGCACCTGTGAATTATCTCGCCTCTTCTTCATTACCTAGTCTATTAACTCTGCAGAGTGAGTGTGCTCACTCTCTTTCCAGTGAATCTGTTGTGGGTGTTGAGTATGCACGTATGCGCCATGCAGTGCACACGATAGTTCGAATATCGGCTCACGAATGTTAACCAGAAAACGAAATAGTCTTGAGTACGCCTGGATACAAGATCCCGGAGACGCAATTTATTCATCGACATCAATCATCCACCCAGGCCTCTTGAACATGAAAGAAGGAGAAGTAGAAGGGAAGAACAGTAATTGCGGAAAAATGTGCCTACGGCAACAGAACAGCAGTCCTGGGAAATTAATAAGGAATCTCCAATTGTAGCCAGCAATGAATCACGCGCAACGGATGAAATTAGCCTCGGAAACGAGAAGCTCGTAAAATCCGAGGCGCATGAATCAACGTTATAGGATTTTTGCGACCGGCTTGGTGGGTGAACATCACTGGGGAACGGGTTGAATGGGAGAAAAAGGAGCAGCAGGAAAAAAACGGGGAGCGCAGGCTGGCATAACTCACGTTCTTGTTACGAGACCGGACTATGCTGGTGCATAACAGCGGGGCCGTTTCCATTTTGCATTGATGAATCGTAGGTTACACCTGCAAAATTCATAGAAATGGCAAGAAATCCGCTTCAGCCAGCACATTGAAATAGGAGGGCAGTGGCGCGAGATATTATAATAGCCGAGAGCTGCTGAATGGATTCGAGGGATTGCATGCGCAAGCGTATGTGCATACTTACGGCGCGCGCTGAACCGATTTGGATTTGCATCGTTTCATGAATCTCTCATTTGCATCTGAATTTGATCGAGGTACGATGCTGCTCGTATTCGTGGAACCAAGTGAAGCGAGCTATAGGGGTTTGCTGGAATCAACGAAATCGTCAGGCTTGGATGCTCAATTATTTCGCGAGTCATGGGAAAAGTCTCCCCTTACAATGTCAAGGGAATCTTCTGATTGTGATTAAGCATCCAAATGTATACAGTCACTGGACAAAATATCTGCACAAATCTGAAAGAGCTCTTTGTTTCTGGACCGTTCCTTCAATCTAAATCAAACCATTTGTATCAAAATTTCAACTAGCAGTTTAGGGATGAGAACATTTTTTTCAAAATTGTGCAGATATTACGTCCGGTGAGTGTACTTCGGAGTGGTCATACATATCTACATTGTTTTTGGCCAAGGAAGAGCAAAAAGATAATACCAACTATCATTAATGACTAGATGATGCTGAACTCAATCGAAATTCGTTTTATTGTATACAAGATGATCCCAGCAATCATCAAGTTACCATTGTAACTAGATGAACGATTTGAACTTCGATTTCTTCAAGGAGAGGTCGTTGTGAGCTGCTATATTGAATTTAGTCCTGAGTCCGTTCAGAAAATATTATGGCAATCTTTACCCAACCAAATGACTTGAAATTTCATATGCATCTGTAGCCTGCATGTCCAAAGGGTGCTACGTAACAAAATATGTCAATCGCCTGAAGGAAGGTATCCGGACGAGGTGTACTCAAGACGTCGTCTGCTGCCACCCAGGAGCATGAAAGGACTTCGAGTATACCTGGTCTGGATGATTTTCCTATCAAAAAGATACATTCGGCCACGTAACAACCTTTGGACATGTATTCTATGGATGCCCATGAAATTGTAAGTTATTTGTTCGAGTAAAAATTGACATATTTTCTGAACGGATTCAGAGCTATTGGCTACGATCACGAATGTGCTATTTAAAAAAAATAGACTGCAGCGTCGCCTATGGCAGAAAATAACATGACGCTGTGGTGATGGTCCCAGCGAGTTGCGTGGTCGCTGCGGGGAGTGAGCGGGGAGGCAGAAATTACACGCACATCGGAGCGTTGCCTGTCTGCGTGAGGACCACCACGGCGTAACCAAAGAGAATATATGGCGTAACGCGCGAGCTAGCCGCTAGTTGTCTTGCGCAAGCAATTTGGCCATAGCGAATATTCACCATTGTCGTAAGGTACGGCCTCACCTCAAATATGGTTCTAACCGATCAAACATTCATAGCAAGTTGTTCGAGATTTTATTCAATAAAGTCCACCATAGAGTTATCATCCTACATCACTTGACATGCTCTTGATGAGTTCAACCAGCGAATCTACCATATCAATCCGCCTGAACCTTGTTCTGATTCTAGTTGTTGTGATTCCAGAAAGTGACTGATCTATCAAAGAGTAAGGAATCAATTTTGGTTCACATGATGAAAGGTACCTCACTCAAGGAAGGAAGGAATATGAAGACATTATTTTCTTCTAAGCTATGTCTAGAAAAAACTCTCATTGTAGCAAGTAGGGATAGTTCGGGTACGAATTATCTCAATTTGGCGTTTCTTCTCTGGACTGAACTTGCTCAGGAGTCAAAATGACTCCACTCAACTCCATTAACTTTAATTTTTCCTCAAGTGGGTCTTCAAGCTCTTGTCCTCCTTCCTCTTCATCCTGACAATCATCCCAATCCTGAACTTCGCCGTCAGCAAGTACAAGGAAGATGATATTGGCAATGCAAGGGACGATGAAAATCATCCAGAACACTAATCTCCATTCTTCCAGAGTCTGATCAACAACAAGGATTCCTACCAAGTATGGCCCAGCAATTCCACATAGACCTAGAAGTGGGGCGTAGAAAACTGTGATAGTAGATCTTACATTTGAAATCATGAATACTCTAACTAATCATTTTCAGCAGAGCAGTTTGATAATGGTTCATCTGCCGTATTCCTCATCTATTGACTATATAGTATGAGAGAACAACTTGATGCTTTTCACTAAGAATCTACAAAACGCTACGGAAGGTTAACGAGAATCGGTGGCGTGAAAATCCAAGAGCAAGACCCAAATTAAATAGCAATCGTCAGTTCAGATGAGACGATCGCTATATACTTTGGAAATAACTCCTTACCTGAAAGCCCGTGGCTTATTGCCATGACAGTCCCGGCGTAGTTGGAGCTGTAAAGGAAAAATTCTAAATCAGCTGTGTTCATGAATCATGATCCCACAATTTCGATAAACTGAAAAAGTCCCGGATATCGACAAATACAAAAGAAAAACCTCTACGGAATCATACCTGAGATCGAGAGCATTTGCCTTGACGCCGGGATATCCTGCACCAGCAGCCATCCATCCAACCAAAACAAGTGCCGCAAACAGAATTTTATCGCAGCCAGCATAAGCCGCGAGCAAGTTTCCGAGCCCAAAACCCATGAGCCCAACGGTAGCCATCATCTTCCGGGCATTGGTCCTCGAGGCAAATCCCTGCTCAATCATCTGATCCGTCAGCCAGGATAACAACGTACTCGACGTCAAAGACAGGACATTTGCCCACATAAACAGCCTGCCCAACTCGTCGACGCTCAAATGCAACACGCTTATGGCGTACTTGGGCATGTCGGACTCGCAAGTGTGTCCTGCCCAATCACGGCCGGCGCTCCCGGCGACCAGGGCCCAAAACGGCCCCGAAGACAGCAGTCTGCACAAGGGCAGTGGTGGAACCCGTTGTTTCCGAGAACTGGTCCCGAGATCCTTCGCGAGCTGGCATTTCTCGCTAGCACTTATACGAGGATGACGCTGGGGTGAACTATGACAGAGGGCGCACCATCCGAGCCACCAAAAACAGGAAACGGCGGCCCAGGCGTAGTGTGGCCCAGACCATCCCCAGGCACGAGTTATAGAACCGAGGAGGCCAGACGAGGAAAGCAGTCCGAAGCTGGCCCCATTGAACACGATAGAGCTGAGACTGGAACGTTGCGAGGGTGGTACCCAGCGTGCTAGCATTGTTGAAAGACCGGGCTGGACCATGCCCTCGCACAGGCCGGCCGAGATACGGAGAAGAGCCAAGCCCCGCCAGCCAAAGAATTTCGTCACTAAACAGGTCAGTGAGGTCATTACAGCTGTACCAAGGAGACCGATGCCAACTACGTGTTTGCCACCAAAACGCTCCGCCAGAAGACCTCCTGGTAAATGGCTCAAGGTATAACCCACGTAGAACGAGCCCAGGACTATGCCCTGGGCAATAGAATATATTTTTGACAGAGAGTCAGAATTCTATTCAACTATTGGTGATAATGGGCGAACAAAAGGGCAGTATACGGGATCTACTCATTGATACGTTTGTTGCGGAGTCAATTTTTCGCGATACTATTTTGCTCATGAATTCGAAACTTGTATTTTGTCAAAGACGTTTGTATGGGGGTGAATTCTTCCGTGGCCTACAGTTTATGTCCTTGAAATCGTAAGTCACCATGATCAATTGTTATTCAGAGCACTTTTTACGCCAATACAAATTGGTGAAGACTCAAAGATAAAATCGGTGTATCCGTCGCAATGAATTCGTTGAGCCTGTTCGAGAGAATTTTGGCTCAAAGTGAGTTAAATTTGACTCCATGCTTGGAGTCAGATGCGAGAAACTCGCCTATGAGTCAAACTTGGACATTGATAGAACGTGATGCATTGTGATGGTGTCACAACCGGTAAGTTATAGGTGGTTGCGAAAATTTGAGGTCTTACGTTATCTCTAGATGCATAATCTGAACGTAGCGTTTGAGAATCGATAATTCATAGGGAGGTGCAAACTATAGTGATCTGCATCACAATCTACCCAACAGGCTGTATGTAAATTCTCTTTTGCGGTTACATTTTTCACCAACACTTGACAAGTAGAGCTTGTTCAAGCTCGAATGTGCTTTCTCAGTAGAGTCAAGATGCATGCCTACACATACGCGATCTACTGACGACTCACTGAAGATATAATTCAAGGCAGTAATGACTGAAGACATTGAATATCTAGTATCCCGAGTCAGAAGAAATATCTGGTCCAAACTTATGGATAAAGTATCGATAAAGCCCCAACTAACCTGCGTATGTTCACTCCAATCATATAATCCTTCGCTAATTCGAAGTACAGTAGTCTCGTTACGATGAGCAGATGTTTCATTGCCAAAAGGGCAACTGTCATCCAAATGATTCCCTATTTGCTTTTTTGTCTTCACCATCTGTGGAATAGTTAGAGGGAGGCAATTTCGCATAGCTAGCGCACAAAACATTGCAAGAAAACCCATCACTGCGAATATCCACTTTTGTGATAAGCTGGAACCTGGAATCGGGGGAATGAATCACCAATTAGAGACGTATCATTCGTTGGGAGTAATATCATGTTACATGCCGGGAGTCGTAAGTACTGACTGGTCAATATTTTCGTAGCGGAGGCATTTGGAATCGGTTCATTAATTTTCTTATTGATTGTAGTAAATCTAATTGGACTCATTGTTCTGAGTCTTCAAGGTTGGTAAGGTAGACATTAACTTGGCACATTTGGAACTCTAAATATATCATAGAAAATATATACTAAATATATCACTATATCATAGAAAAAGTGGGAATGTGGGAAAGTAATTCTATAGAGCTCAAAAAGTCAGAGAAAACTTACAAAATGATGCAGATTCTGTTGCCATTTTGGTGAAATTCGGAGTATCTCGTATCGTTAGGTGGTTCCAATGAATTTTTCGAAATATCCACCTAATGTCGAACTACTCAAGATACATGAACTATTCGATTATGGAAATGTCTTCTCTCGCACACAAACGGTACAGCTCATTTTCTTACTTGCACAGTGAACAAGCTCCAGAAATCAGCAACCATTCCCGGAAATGTCACAACTTATCTCGGTGGTAGCACATTATCATCGTATATCACACAATCAACCCAAAGCTACTCTAGTTTACCGATAACATTTCAGGAACTACAAATGAAGATAGGAGAAATATTGATGCAAGTGAAGCACGCATGAAGGTGTCCCACCGATGCAGTGAATGTCCAGAGAGAATATGCATTTCCGAGTTGACAGGACATATTGGGGCAAGGTGAGTCACTGTGTTCCTCTGATTCTGTGATTGTTACTCATTTAGAATTGCAGGCACATCATGATAAAAATTCCTGGTATCATTGTCAGAATGTTGCACGCATTATTCCTGTTTTTCGTGTATGATTGATTACAAATGCAAGAAACTGAACTATTAAACTACTAATCGCGCTCAATAAGATACAAGAAAATATCAGGCACCAAAATCTCAACGCAAAAATATTCGAACATGATGGCAAACTGGTTGATTGGCACAACGAGATGTTGGAGATACTACTGACGACAGAGTAGGCTTTGTTATCTGCAACTACTGAGCTCAAATCAGTAGTCATGGTGATTTATGACTGTTTTGCCAGAGTTTCACACATGGAATGTTTAATTTGTTTGTTCTTGAAAATCTGCATCTGACATTCCGTGTGCTACCTGAAGCACGTGAAGCAGACTATATCTCCCAAGAATATCAATGTGTACGATTTGTCATTAACGGAGTCAACCAAGTTCTCCATTCTAGCACAGAAAGAAGTCTTATTCCAAGGAGGATCGCCATCGGGACACCGATCCTACATCTTGAAATATGAGATCGACCAATCGCACAAGCGAAACACCCAAAGTCGCAGTCTATTGGGCATCCATGAGACACATTCTCATCGTTAAATCATCGATTACAACATTAAGCACTGTACGGGATTCCTTGAGTCAGATGAAAATTGTATTGAATCACAACAAACCTCTTAACCTTGTAACACTACATTCTAGAAAATTAATCTAATTTCAAGGGTTATGTCCTTTCAGTGAGATATCGTAGGAAATATTCTCCGAAAGACAACAGCAGACAATGCAAGATGTCCGGTTCAAGATATCGCCATCTACAAAAAAATCCAACATCAGGTCAGCACATGAATTAGAAAACCTCGCTCCATGTAATTCGAAAAGAGTCGTTTCTCTTAATTTTAAGGCGATGCGGTCACCGTGCAACCCGGAAATTATATCTTATTTGGATGTCAATCAAAAAATTTTCACAAAACGAAGTTGGAGACGATTTGTCCATTACGTATTATCATTTGAATTGTGGTGGACAACTCATTATTTGTCACCAATCACAAGCACGGTTGGCCTGAACTGACTTCAACCCAAAGGTGCGTGCCCCTCAGAATTGATTTTTCTCACTTCAAGTACATGGAAAATGGAAGTTTTTCCCGCGAGAATGAAAATCTTTAATCGAGCCGTTTTTCAAAAAAGTCAAGTTAACTGGTTTTCATTGGAATTTCCGTACTAATCTATCCATACTCGATAAAAATGCAATTGTCTCCCTCACAA
The DNA here is from genome assembly GCA_029851415.1 of Eretmocerus hayati. Lineage (NCBI taxonomy): Eukaryota > Metazoa > Arthropoda > Insecta > Hymenoptera > Aphelinidae > Eretmocerus > Eretmocerus hayati. Next base: position 189,632,038 of record CM056742.1, on the reverse strand, counting down.
TTATTCCTAATTACATTGGAACACGTTAAAATACATCAAAAAGATAGTTTTCAGAAACGATTTTATAGTCAAGGCGAATATCCATGTGTAGTGCTCATCGTATACGACACGTATTGAACGTTCACGTCGAATTTGTTAACACAAACACGGGAGTCTGATTGTTATTATCTATACCTGTGGTAAGTATATCTACGAGCTTTAAGTGTACACTTGGAAGCTCCCCCCCCCCCCCCGATACTCTCCCTATGATCGTCGCGTGGGGGAATTTCTCCGCTCGGCGCTCGAATTATTCTCGGAATGCCAATTTTCTGAAAATCAATCGATAAGAATTTTGCGGGACGAAATTCCTTCACTCACGTTATTCAGTTAGCTGTGGAACACTCAAATGAAATCTACAATATGTCGAAAGACCACGCATTGACACACGATGAGAATCGTCTTAAAATTTGCGTTCTCTGTTTGCGTAAACAGAAAGTTATGTATCTTCTAGAACTGAAACTGAAAAGTGATTTTGAAAGCTTATATCAGACATACAGAGATGACAACAGTATACCCGCAGATCTATGCAGTTCGTGTGAGAGGAACGTGAATCGAGCTAAGCGAACTAATCAGATACAACGGAAGCTCCTGGACTATTCCAAGTTCAAGCAAATTAAAACACGATCCAAAAATGGTTTGCCTTGCGACTGTGAACTATGCAAAATTGCTCGGATTACCCTTCCAAATATTTCTGGAGATCTCAGAATCTTCAGAGTATGCTGTTTATTGCAAGTATGTTGTAACGTTCATAGAATTTATTGAAGAACGAAGACAAGTATCAGATGTCCACGCAAAAATAGGAATAGATGGTGGTCAAGGATCACTAAAAATTTGCCTTTCGATACAAGGTTTAGACAATCTATTCGAACCTTGCGCTGAAAAACGCCGTACATTCAACGATGAAGTTACTTCCAAAAAATTCAAAGATACTGGAGTAAAAAAGTTATTTATAATAGCTATAGCACCTAAAACGCAAGAGAATTATGAGAATGTCGCACTGCTTTGGTCTATTATGAAATTGGATGCCTTGGAGAGCACTATAGCAACCGATTTGAAATTGGCAAATATTCTCGCAGGGATTGGTTCTCACAGTAGTCAATTCCCCTGTACATGGTGTGAAGCAAAAAAAGATGAGTTATGTTTATGTGGCAAGTCTAGAACCATCGGTAATATTTTATCAAACTACCGCGAATGGGCCAAATCTGGGGCTCTCGACAAAAATGCCAAAGAGTATATGAGCTGTAAGAACCCGCCATTGTTAAGTAAAGATAAGAAAACTCAGTTGATCGAGCTTGTTTCTACGCCAGAGTTACATTTAATGATTAGCGTAGTCGATTTTATTTTCATGCACATGATAAAATATTCTGAAGCAGAATCTCTGGCTTGGGCAAACGCTTGCCATGTTCTTCGTGAGATAACTCGAGGTTGTCCCGCTTTCAAAGGGAATTCTTGCAAAAAATTGCTAGAAAATGTTGATCTACTCCAGGCTCCAAATCATCCCTGCATCAAGAGATTTGCTCAGTCATTCAAGGATTTCAGGGAGGTAGTGAGTTCGTGTTTTGGGAATGAGCTGAAAACGAGTTACAAATCGTGTATAGGAACCTTTCGAAAGAGCTATTTAGAGTTGGAGATTCCAGTTACCCCGAAAGTTCATTCAGTATTCTTCCACATTCAACAGTTTTGTGAGATGAAGAAGATGGGCCTCGGATTCTATAGTGAGCAATCCATGGAATCGGCACATTTCGACTTCAACTTAACATGGAAAAATTACAAGTGTGCGAAATCGAATCCTCAGTATAAAGAGAAACTTGTTAGATCTTTGTGTGTGTACAACAGTATGCACATTTGAATTGTAATTTATTGATAATAAAATTGTTCCACTCTGAAGAGAGTTCTTTGTTATGAAATTTCGAGCATTGATTATTGTTGATCCATACTTCCTAGAAAATAGTGATCCACGCAAACATGTATCAGAGGTCGATGGGACAGCTCATCCTTGATTATCCTCGAATTAATGGCGAAATCAAGATTCAAGATATTTTAATCTGATCGATTTCTCGATTATAGCTCCGCCGACTATTCTGATTCTAGCGGGAAATAACTTACATTGATCACGTACTTGAAGATAAAAGGAGAAATTCGGAGGAACAAGGACCTTTGAACTAGAGTCCGTGCGACATTATTGCTCGTCTCTCGGCATCGTGGGACCATGGATATTCGCCTTTACTATAAATCCGTTTCTGAAAACTATCTTTTTGATGTATTTTAGCGTGTTCCAATGTAATTAGGAATAATTGTGAGGGAGACAATTGCATTTTTATTCGCTTTTATTGCACTCGGGCGCGCGGAGACAAGATTTCTGTCGGGGAACTTTGTGTGAGGCGTGTCATTGACACACTTTGGTATAGTTGTGTTGGTGTCGAGGCTCTGAATGCTCTGATGCGCGATTTAACATTGTGTAAACGCAAACGCGGCTTTGTGCGCAGGATCAAGGGGAGAGCATGTAGAGAACAGTAGAGAAAGAATCTATGAGGTGTCACAACTCACAGCTGTGAGCAGAGCACATATATAGCACATCAGCCGATCAGCCGGAGATGCTGAGAGATCCTCGTTATCTCTCTAATTTGCGCATGATGAGTACGTAATAGTACTTCAATAAATGATCATCAGTGATTACCGTGATTACGGTATAAAGGGCCATAAAGCAATGCTCTCGCCCACCGGCCTGCGAAAATTACATACCCATAACCTCTACGATTCTTCAACCGTGTTATGTGATGCTGTTGCAGATTGCAGCTCAGTGCAGATATTTTGTGTTATGAAGTGATTTCATTTAGGTATGTGTTTCAGTTCTTGATCTATCCTGCGATGAATCTCATCTTCATCAATTTGTAGATAAATTTGTGAACAGTGTCAATAAATTGAGAAGAGTATTAGAAACAAATGTTTAGACCAGTAGAATTACTGACAGGTGATTGATGGTTCTATATTTTGTCATATAGCTGTGAGGAGCTAAATTTTCTAGTACGCAATCAAGTTTTGCATACGGTGGAGAAATCAAGTCACAGTTTTGATCAAGCAGTAACAGAGTGATGAATTGTATTTCATGAGACACTGTGTGTCACTTGATTAGTACCTGACATCAATCTCTCTCCTAAATGTTAATTAAGTATGCCATTGTTCAGAACTCCAGATTAGTGATCGAGTAGACCATTTATGTTGTGAACAGTTACAATAGTTCCATGCGTATCAAGTGCTGGTTCGTTTACACTCCTGAGGATGCTTTTTACCATTGACACATCCATTACAAAAATTTAGCAGTCATTTTCAACTAAATTCCACCACTCCAATGGTTTCTGTGTAGATGTTTACAATTCTGCAACACTAATAACAAAGTATTAGTGCGGTATCAGCAGGCATAGAGGGCTCAAGGATTATTCAGTTTCTTACAAGTATGAAGCATCGCTCGACTGATTAGAATTAGCAGATATCCCTATTCATGATTGAGCTCTGACTTGTAAAATATTATGGAATATTAATTGATAGAGATATACTGATGTTGTCAATAAGCTATATACAGCCTCCTGAATTTGATTTGCCAATAACTTGGCATTCATTACAAAGTTACCGGTTTGCTGTACATGACAAGAAGCATAATTTGGGATCAACGATGGCTGATCGCTCTACTCCTTACTGATCCATTTGTACTCTACAGCCCTTCTTATCCCAATACTTATGCAGGGATGAACACATCTCTTCATTATAATCAGCCAGAGGAATTTCAAAGATTATCCAAAGCTTTTGCCTGATATTAAATTTTTGGAATCATGGTCCATTTTAAATGATTAGAGATGAACTAAAAATATGAAAATAAAATAAGGTAAGTGTACCCAACATGCCCCCCCTTAAGCCATTTTGCCCATAACTTTGGCCCATCTCAATATTTTTTGACGTACTTTAGCTCATTTTGAAGCTTGAAAAAAAACCTTCAAAATGATTTAACATACGTTGAATTTTGACCAACTACAGCCGAGTAATCTTAATTCTCGCAAAAGGTGTTTTTTTGGGAGTTCGCGAGGGGGTGTACCCAACATGCCCCCATTCTTCTCTGCGATCATAGTCGGCGCCAAGATTCTTAACGCTCACAGCTGTCTGCCTTCGGAGTCTGAGCGATATCCAATGGGTAGAATGTGACGTATTGTACGATTGGAAAAGATGAATCTTCAGTGACAGATGCTGCTTGGCAAAATAATTGAATATGCATTTCGAAAAGTCCCACGGAAAAAGCGTATCTTTATAGACGCTCAGTTTTGATTCTTTTCACGCTAAATTTCATTCAAGAAGGCAAGAGATCAGTAAGACGATAATTTATTTTAAAAAATACATGACTTTGAATTATTGTTTCCTCGTAAGGGTCAAAGAAATAACAATAAAGGATACAAATTAAAATACACAATATCTGTGACTATATTTCAAATCATTATTTAGCATTGTGGCTAGCAACGCTACATCAAATTCACCAAAACATGTCTCTTGCATTCAGCACGAGATATCTTTCAACAAAAATTAAAGCACTTTTTCGTCAATGATCAACATGTAATACCTTTAAAAACAATAATAATCACATTAATGTCAGGTAACTCATGAGGTTTCACAAATAAAATGTAAAAAATGAAAAAATTATCCCGCAGTTGTAGGACACAACATCGCTCATGTCAAGTATTTTTTCTCGCGAGATAATGCTCAGATATATGATCGAGAAGAGCTTGAAAAGAATCGTGAAAAGCCCCAGGAGCGGTTCTAGTTTGATGTACAAACGTATAGCCCGACAGCAGCGGACTGCAGGAGCTCTCTTGTGGAATCGGACGGATGGGGGCATGTTGGGTACACCCCCTCGTTTTCAACTTGCCTCCGTATTTTGCTCATGAAATCGCTCCAGATTAAAATTTTGCAACGCTGTAAAAAGGATTTTGAAGGTCTTGGAACAAGGAATCAAATGCGCTAAGGTACGTCAAGATTGGTTGAATCAAAACAATTTGGCAGAGGTTTGAATAAAGGCAATTTCTTAGGTGTGCAAACACGAAAAATGCAAAAACTCAATTTATATTTTCTGGGAGACGCAGAAATCATTCCGGTTCGCTCCAAATCATTAGTTTTCTCATATTTTAACATAACAAACGTAAAAAAAAATTGCAGGGAGGTCCTCGAGTGCCCAGTTCTGAGATCGGCATATGGGGGCATGTTGGGTACAGGGGGCATGTTGGGTACACTTACCTTAATTAAAAAAAAATAATTTTAAAAATTCGCTTTTATGAACATAATAGCGACGCAAAATGTGAAAATAATCTTGAATCTCCTTTCTGCATCTGTAGCATAGATGTTGGCTAAGTTTACTGACTTACATGCTCCAAGATATTCATGATTTTAGGAATAAATATGATAAAAGCGTGGGTTACATCATGAAGACTACTGTTGATGAATCCAGTTGATAACCCACGCTTGCATCATATTTATTCCTAAAATCATGAATATCTTGGAGCATGTAAGTCAGTAAACTTAGCCAACATCTATGCTACAGATGCAGAAAGGAGATTCAAGATTATTTTCACATTTTGCGTCGCTATTATGTTCATAAAAGCGAATTTTTAAAATTATTTTTTTTTAATTATTTTTATCGAGTATGGATAGATTAGTACGGAAATTCCAATGAAAACCAGTTAACTTGACTTTTTTGAAAAACGGCTCGACCAAAGATTTTCATTCTTGCGGGAAAAACTTCCATTTTCCATGTACTTGAAGTGAGAAAAATCAATTCTGAGGGGCACGCACCTTTGGGTTAAAGTCAGTTCAGGCCAACTGTGCAAGACTATCACTAATAAACGAGAATAACTTGCCCGCGGGTACTTTCTAACCTACAAATTGGCACATTTTCGTTCACAAAACTCTCAAAATCTAGTCCGATTTGGGCCAAATGAAGAGTTATCCAGGCCAAGTTAGATGATAATAAAGCCTGGATAACTCGTCATTTAGCCCATAACGGAAAAGATTTTGAGAGTTCTGTGAACAAATTTCAGCGTGCACGGTGACCGCATCGCCTTAAGTTCCCGTGCTCCATGACACTGCTTGCCAGCTAAGCAGCAATTCTAGGCTACACTGTGAAGTAGCGCATCGATAACCATCTCAGCCTGGGCATATCTCTGCTCGGATATGGAAAATGCTCGTTTTAGTTCTAGATACACGGACAACTACACGAGCTGCATCGATGCGAAAGGGCAAAAAGTGCGAGCTAAATTGTGAATTTCCTCGAGGGCAATAGCAGCAGGCGCTGAGCCAGCATCAACAGCACTCATTTGAGCACCGAATACACTTGCCAAATCCAGTTGTCCGCAGTCGGGCGTGAGAATTTTCGCGGAAATCGATGCATATCCGGAACTCGGCACAATCTCGTCGACACTACCCTACAAAGCCATCATTATGCTTGGCAAGGGGGCGAGCTGCCTCAATGCAGTGTAGCATCGTGCCATATACGAGTTTCGCTCGAGTTTCGTTCGATTAACAAATGTCGGTAGACGGGTCCATAGTGAGAGCCCAAAAGTTTAATTAAAGCCAGACGCCCTCTCGCTCGTTGAACACTCCCGCTCGGCATGGGAGTTGATTCCGGATTCGTCAGTGATGCAAAGAGACACTGAACAAAATTGAACACTATGATACTTTTTTGACTCATCTTAACTCAAGTCAGTGTACTCAACATGCCACCATATGCCCATTGTTGACCTTTAAGCAACTTTTTTTACGTTTTTTATGTCAAAATATGTGAAATTGATGGCTTGGATCAGCCGTGAACGAATTCTGCGTATCCCACAAAATTCAGTGTCGAATTCGCATATTTTGCTCTTGCAGCTATAAGATATCGCCGAGAAAACAACGTTCAGTGAGACCGGTGCAAAACATTTTTGGTTCAACCAATCTCAACGTACTTCAACGCATTCGATTCCTTCTTTCAAGACTCCCAAAAATCGTTTTCGGGAAATGAAAAACTTTGATTTGGAGCAATTTTGGGATAAAAATACGGAGATTGCTTGCAAAACACTTTGGATAAGATGGTGTATACCCGAAATGCCTCTATACTGCTTCAAAAAGGTGTGCAATATGACTCATTCAACCACGAAATTAGTGTTTTTGGACCAACGGAAAGCTCTAAATGTGGTTGCTCGCCGATAAAAACATTAGGTACACCCTTTCGCAAACTCACGAAAACCATTTTTGGGTAATTTGCGATAGCTTGATTCTGGTTTGTTACAATCGGATTTACCTCAGCTCGTTGAATAGTCTTGGGACAAGCCGCAAACTGAGCCAAACAGGTTGGAAAAGATTGAAGAGGATCAAAATTGCTGGCAAAATTGCTCAAGGGAAAGCGTGTTGGGTGAACTTACCTCAGTCAGCCCGTCGTAAGGAAGCTGCAATTACTGCGAATGGAAAATCCAAATCGAACAGTAGCTGAGGTCATTTAATTACTCAGAATTTCCAGTGTGATTGGAATTACGAATTAATCAATCCATTAACAAGGGAGTAGAGAATGAGAAAACAAACTGCTAAATTATTATGAAATGAGTTGTGTGAAATTCACGTCCAGTATTGCATCACATCTTGACAGGGAAGAAGTATCGATCGCAAGCGATCCATTCTGCGATCGTTTTGAAAATCGAGACGTTGAAGTGATGGATGTCTGACCCTGGTAATATGATGGATATCTTTTATTCGATAAAAAGCCTAAACAGCAAGTACACTAGAATCCCATAGCGGGTACAATGATTACAAAACAACTGTTTGTGATTGTAATTCCGGAAAAATATTTGGAAAAACAATCAAATCATTATCCACGATGAAGCTATATTCAAATTCATTCATCCTCCTTCCCATGCATACAGTGAGTGACAATGTACTAGTACGATGCGCAGGATGACTAATAATATGGTGAGAAAATGAGTCTTTTTGAGAGAGAAGTAAGAATCTCTCACTGTACCCGTGCCGCAACACAACGGAATCTGTACAAACTAGGTGATATCGTTTCACAATGCAAAGTATGATAAGGTAGATTTTTCCACATCTGAATAATTGTCAATGCAATATAGGATTCATCCAAACCACGAGATCAATTATGACTGCAAAATGGGTCATTGGTCATTCTCAATTTCCGTATTTTGTTGCGAACTCGCGTGATAAAGCTTCACGGTAAAGTAGCTCCCTTTGCCCCATCCGTATGTCCTACCATGATGTTTCTCACGCGCAACAGAGGGCTCCCCCAGTTTGCGAATGAACTGAATTTGCGAGTGCGAATCTGCTGTACCCAAGGAGCGAGATCACATTTCTCGACTTGGAGGTGTATATCTGAAGGCATGCAAATACGCATTTGGTTTGATTTATGTTTCACTGGATCCACAGTATGTATCTCATTTTTTGTTTGCTCTATGGAGAAAGGGTTGTTTTCAGTACAGTCAAGTTTCAATGAAATTTTCCATTTCAATCGAAATATTTTTCAACGAAACATCCCTAATCTTGATGAAACTGATATGATCTTGATCCTTTCGCCAAAATCTATCGTGTGTCTGGAACACTTTCTCCCTCAATCCCCGAGATGAGACCAATGATTTACCAGCTCTCCTTCCTCGAGAATAACCGATTCGTATCGTTTTCAGACTGAGATTTTTAAGATCTTGTTTCCTAGTACCAAAATCCATTCTTTTATCCTGAGTATGTGGAGCACCTAAGCTATGGGGGGTTTTGACATGATCTAATCGCTTGATGCGAGAATTTCATCCGATCGCTATCTCATATGCTTATCATAATTTCAATGGACAGAGACAAAAAGAGATTTTGAACAATTACTATTATCCGACTGGAACAAAGGAAACATGAAACATGTCATAGTCTAGGCCCAGAATGATTGTACTCGATATACTAAAAAAATTTTAGTAAAAATCATAGTTATCAACTCTCAACGTACACATTCGGATTCTGGGGGAACGCAGTTTCAATCCATGCTTTGGCACGATTTGTGAAAGTGAACAAGCACAAATCAAGATTGGAACTCTACGCAATTCCGACCCACGTTTGGTTCACACGTTCAGTGCTATGTACACCTTCAGATGTGTTGATGGCATATATTCAAAATCTGTAGCACTGAGAAGGAGAGGCCAGGGAGTGCGGGTCACGGATTTGGATGGAACTCTGGAGGCAGTCTCCTTTTAGCACCAAAAGATGATACCCATAGCCGCAGAGTCTAACGCTCAAGCGTTTCCGAGCTACAGCCTAGAACCTATGCATTGCGGGTATATCTATATACCTCATTTCTTCAACATGGGCCTATATAAGGATATCTCTGAAACTTTTAATTTTCGGGCTCAAAAAGTGTCACAGCGGTGAAAATTGAGATATGCGGCTAGAGCCTGTTATTGAGCAAGCACAATGGTTCAAGTATGAGGATTATATGCAATCGAGTGTTAGAATGTAGCGACAAAAGTCAAAATTGGAATATACTAAATACTTCACCAATGGTTTCATCATTTCTTGAGGCATTTTTCACATGATTGCGGCTGCACAGCCCTCGTTCAAACGAATGGTAGTAGTAGAGCGTCCAAAGTCTCGGTGGGTGGAGATTGGTATGATATTTTGAGGGTATTTGTAACATGTTCACAGTGTTTAATGGTCTGTGCCCCCCCCCCTACCGCGCGCGTGCCTTCCAAAAAGCTATTCGATTAGGCATGTTGTACGGTCATTCTCTTTTTCGCTTCATCCGGTTCCCTGGCTTCTCCGTCAAGGCACATAGGTCTACGATAGCTCAATTTCTTCGTATTTTCGTGGAGGATACGATAAGTATCCTCCACAGTGCCTCTGGATCACGCTCCACAAGCTGTAACGTCTAAGGCGAGTCAAGAATTTTTTCCCAAAAATCTGTGACATTCACATCTCTACGTGTCACGGCTGAGCACAGTGAGGCACACTCTAATCCTCTATAAAAATCACAACTTTGGACCATTGGAAATCAGTCTGAGAAGTTACAGAATTTGATCAGAAACGCTCCACTCACGAGAGCCTGCCAAATTTCAAGAGTCTGACGCTGTGACATGTAAATTCCTCGTTTTTCAGGTATTTTCTCGCACATGATTGACTCTAGTATTTCCTTACATCCACCATTCAAGCTCCAACTTGTTGACCACTTCCAGGACATTCGAACGAAGACAATTTGACGGGTTAGACCTGAAGAAACGTCCTACAACCAGTTTGGCTGAGCTGTGGCAGCAAAAGTCAAGAGTTTCAGAGATATCCTCATATGGGCAAATCTCAGGAACTATGTGATTTCGACTTTGAAATTTAGAGAATTTCCAGAATAGCAGCACACCCTCCATGAACTTTTGTTTGGTCCAAGTAATGCTCAAACAATGATGAAATACTTGCGTAAATCACTTTGGAGTTCCGCCGTGGATTCGTGAGGGAACAGAAGATTTTCCCATGTATTTGCATGGGAGCCTCATATTTCCGTAATTCTAATTGGCTCATGTGTATGTAAATAGATGTCATCCTCGGTCTTGGGATAGAGGAAAGGAGATAAGTTTGATAGTTTGTAGTGTCTTCTGAAGGTCTGTGGTACATATTGAAGATGTGGCTCAGCCGCCAAAACTCTCATTTCCGTCATTTGTCAATCCTCACAAGCCTCGCATCACGACCGAGATGAAGCTGTAGTAGGGGCGATTCTCATTGTCGTTTCTTGAGGTACAAATATCAGTTCACACGTGGTTTCAATCCCAACGGTATCGAAATTTTCGTGTGCTACACGAAAAACGATTTTTTGGCCCCATTTACGCAAAAATAACTTTCCTCATTTTGAGCCACATCGTCGTGCGGAATCGAGCACACTATCGTTCTTGGGCTAAATTTGTAGGTTTTTGGATGTAGAATAAGATGTCGTTTCTACAGATACGAAATATTCACCGCCCCGATTGCTGCATCCATTAGAAGAGCGATACAGGGAAAAAAGTAAAATCGGAGTTCGCTCCAACGAATCATCGCCACTCCGACGCATTGATAGGCACAACCTCGGGCGAAAATTATATGTTTTTATATATTATAATCCTTCACTTATCCAATTTTCAGACCGATCGGTGAACCGCCCCGCCTGTGGCGAGCTAAGGCGTGAGAGAATTATGACCCTGTTCGGTCGAAAATTGCGATTTTGTCACGAAGAAGCGTCTCCCAGTACCTTTCTATACCAAGTAATAGACTCCTGAATGATGTAGAACTGTTAAATATGAGTGGATCTATGAACTTCAGTTCAAGAACCACTAAGCGTTGGACTCTGGGGCTTTGGGTATCATCTTTCGGTGCTGAAAGGAGACCATTCCCAGAGTTTCATTCAAATCCGTGACCCGCAGTCCCTGACTGTCCTCTCCTCGTGAACGAAACACTTTCGTTAGATATGAGTATAACATCTCATCAAAATGTTGACTCACACCGTAACAAATATGTATAAGAAGAACTTGAAAAATTTTAAATCGAGCTGAATGGAAGATACAAGCACAAAAAGTCCCCGAGTATTCATTGTCTTCACAATTCAAGACGAACACATCCGTCGCCCAAAGCTCAAGCACCAGCTGAATTTTGATTGTCGGCTCTCGTAAGGAAGAATGGAGAGATTATCTCTTTTCAAAGTGCGCATAAAGGGTGCCAGCTTGGAGACACCCTCCTGAATCCAAGGCCTACCTCTTCTCGCTATATGAAAACCTACGAAATGGGATCGCACAGAGACTTTTTGCAAGTTTTAAGCTCCCTGGATAGTTTTTTCTCATTATCGTGTGCTTTGACAGAGGATTCAATGGAAGCTGTGAGCTCAGGTTCAGATAACTCTGTAAGATCTCATGCTCATTTGTGTATGAGGGAGTTGAAGCATGAACACAGCAAATAAAATACATTCAAGTAATCCTCCAAAATTATCTCACGTCACGATCTGTTCTTGAACGGAGCGAGCAAATGGCAATCAATAGATGAATTGATTCTTAAATTTTCATTCCCTTCCATCAACATCAAATGATCCAATGGAGAACTTTGTAATTGAGCCATATATATTGTATGGGTAATTCCGCCAAAAGTGGGATTTTTTGGGTCCAAAATCGTCATGCGGAGTGATTTGGGTGAAAAATTTATTTCAGTCCCAGACAAGTTACGGTGGCCCATAGCACTTGATTCACAACTTGTTTAGGCACAAAAAGGGAGTACCAAGAGCTATGTATCTCAAAAGTAAATCCAGACGAAGATATGCCAAGTTTAAGAGTCTGCGGAGGGGAACGAGACGGACGGGAATGGAATGGACATTTCGACTCAAAAAATATTCCCACGACTCGGGAACTAGTCGTGGACTCCTTTTCGCATAGATTTGTTTAATGCGATCAAATACAACTAGGAATTGTGTTTTACAAAGCGATATATGACGCCAGAGAGGAGCACAGCATGGGGTGAAAAGGACAAAAAATGTTGTGCGCCCTTCTGAAAACTTGTTCATGTGGTGCGCTTGGATGAGGATTCGAATTTTCGACAAGTACCGAGAATGGATCAGGTGTATTTGGGTTCTTAGATGACAATCTTATTGGTAAGGAAGGCTCAATAGACGATCGGGAACTTGGCCGAGCTAAATAGTGCTGAGCAAGCAGTTTCGGTGCAAACCCGTCTTCAAAATGTCGGATAGCCGTGCGCGAACTGAGCATGTAATTTTGGCTCGCAAAGTGGTAGACTATGTGATATGAAGCATGAAAAATTAAAGTGCATAACTACATATAGAGGTTCTCGGCTCCATGCGTTGCTGTGGATGCAAGAGTTGAAGGCGGGCTGCCTACACGGGACGAAAAGGACATTTCGAGCCTTTATCAAGCACTACAAAATGCAGGGACGTTAGAATCATCTCAAAAACTATCAGCGTAGTTACGAACCAATAAGATATACCCCAGAAAATTGTTACGATGCACATCCCAGCCCTCGGTACCTTCGAAGGACTCGGAAAACGGAAAATCCCACTTTCGACGGAACCACTGATATACTGAAAACGCTGTGTCAGGGATGAGGACCATGGGATATATTTATTTGATGGTGGAAAGATGCTCTCGCGTTCCACCCTACTTCCGTGGAAATCAATGACGTAATTGTTTCATGGTTCTAAGCTCACATTAAACATTTATATGCTACTTTTCCGCGTAATTAGTTGACACTCGAAGATGAGTCGTATGTGCTTGAGACTTCATTTGAAACGTTGTCCAAGTCAACAATTTTGCTCGTTTGCAGAGGCTTCCGGAGTACAATATTTGAATTCGCCGAACTTGAAATCATTCTTAGCGTTGATTGAGAGCTAATCGTTGACGAATGATTGGGATGAAATAGTATGAGATAGTACTTGAAATCTGGTCTAGTTAGCCACCGCTTTGCTATCGAGGCCTTGTTGCATTGTTGCATATAAAACCACTGGAATCATCTCCAAGAAGATCGGAGTGCATGCCGATGTGCCACGCATCTCCGAATAACTCTTTGCCATCCGTCGGGGGGGGGGGGACTTTATCATAAATAGTGTTTGAGGAATGAAAATTGAGTTTTGACTCGTATTCTGCATCCCATTCTATCATTGTTTATTACTCAACGCTTCAATTGAGGATCAAAAACTGACACTCCACTTGAAGCGCTCGATTCATGCAATGAAATGTTACATTTTTTTTCAACGGAAACGATGAGTGGAAACTCAAAGAAGATTCCATACAGAAATGCACCATTAGTCTCTTGCTTTTTCGCCAGAATAGAACCTGTTACAACCGGTTCTAGTCCTTTGAAAGTCGGAGGAGTTGCTGGAAATCCGCGAGCAAACCTTTGAACCGAGCCAGATTTCTTTGGATCCCAATGAAACTTTCATCATCTCGGAAAAAAATATTCTTGAGAGTCCCTCAAATGATGCGCATGCTCATGAAGAAACTCCAATAAGAGAATAAAGAATGATTGTTGGATGAGTGTGTTTGAGAGCTTTCGGAGCCACTCGATTGTAACTCTGATCCAGGAACTTTTTAATCGTTCGCAAAAAGTTGGCTGAAACTCGCAAGCAATAGCTACAACCAGTGCTCAGAAGAGGATTTGAAGCTTTTCTTGTTTGTTTGGTACGAGCATTTAAAAGTTCATAAGCCATCTCGACGAGCGGGCCGGGCTGTAGCGCTCATTGGTCTGGTGCTCTGTCTACGCTGAAGAGCCGCAACTAATCCTCAGATCTACCATCAACGAGGCGCACCCTATTGGATATAGTTATAGCCCAGCCACGCAAAGCTTTTTTCAGATTGAAGCTCATTTTCTTACTCGTGTTAACTCCCAACGCCGCAACATATTACGGTTTCATCAATGACAGTCTAAGATCAGATGATAGAATACAACAGTAATTTTGCTACGCTAAAAACCCAACTGTGCTTTTTGTGCTAGGTAGAAATGAGGCTCAATTTCACGACTTTTGGCTATCGGGCATTCACTAGCGAACTCTGATTCATCTAAAATCTGTCACTGCTGACAATTCTACTTGTACGGAGGGAAGGAGAGACTCTTCGACTGTTCTAAAGTGCATTCGATGAACTTACTACCGGCGAAAAGGTTAACACTGAGGAGGAAGTTTGCACAGAGACGAGAGACTTGACGGCCGAATTCTAGATCTCAAATGAGACGCACAATTCACTCTTTTATGAAATTCTGCTGGTCGAGTAACGAGTCAGACCACTATTTTCTGACGTGCCTAGACTCTATTTTGAGCAGAACATGGGAAAATCTCTACATAATGAAGACTCGCGGCTGTAGCTCACCAACGAATGCATAGAGAGAATCTGATTCTGGCAAGGATTCTGGATTCATTGAAGTATTATTCAACATTTTCCGGAAAATTCTTTCCATAGAGTCAATTTTGACAAGTTTGAAGAAATTGAGAGTACAAAGTATAGTAGCTTGGCCAATGTTGCATGGTTGGCGACTTGACAGTTTGCTTGGTCACAAGACCAACATCTCTCACCAGTGATTTTTGCACTCGATATCCGTAATCAATTTGCTCATCTTCTCGAAAGAAATGATGAATATTATCGCATTGAGATCAATGGGAGTAGAATGTTCGAAACGCAGATACAGGGAATTCTTCAAAAATTTAGGCACATCAAGAGAATTTTATCTCCAATAAGCCTTATCGAATGGAGTGATGACAGAGTAATTTGCGAGGGTAGACGACCAAGTTCCCCCTACCAGTGGTGAGCTCACTCCCTTCATTCACCAATATTCAATTAATCCACTTACCCTCCTGCAACTATGTTTCACTGAGTCTGTGATGTAAGACCGGTTGGCAATGCCAGCGATATTGTTGTCTCAGTTTGTAATTAAATTATGCTTGTTAGATCTGATCCCTCCATCAACATTGGTCCCACTAAACTTGACTATGTGATCACTCGGTCTGACATGTCTACACCCTACGTCATTCCAGATTGAGCTCAATAGATTCGAATTATCAAAATTTATCAGAATCTCATCAGTCATCTGATTGAGCTTTATAGCTGATATCCATCAAATTCCGAAGTGATCAGCCAAAAACTTTGAGTATTTCGGTCCATGACACATCCTCAATAGAGAAAACATCGTTACTTTGTTAGTTATCCTAGTTATATAAGGTCAGTGTACTCAACTTGCCCCCTTCAAGCCATTTTCTTAATAACTTTAGCCCTTTTCAATATTTTCCAAAGTACTTTATCTCATTTTGAAGCTTGTCTCAAGACCTTCGAAATGAGCTAAGATACGTCTAATTTGAATGAACTGGAGCCGAGCTGTTTGAATTCTCCCAAAAGGTGATTTTTGAGAGTTTACAAAAGTGTGTACCCAACTTACCCCCATCATTTAAAGCAATGTAAATCGGCGATGAAGTGGATAGAATCGCTTTGATCCGTTTTGATCACCGTGCAGCGACATTTGTAGCTTTTAGCTGGCCCAAAACACTGTTTCCGACCTATTTTGATGCGGTAAACACGTTCTGAGTGGTAAAAAAAGCCGCGTGGCACGCCTTCCCGAGATAACGATATGGGGGCATGTTGGGTACACTCCTATGTCGGCCTTCTTGTTTCTCAGATCATCTCCGTGTTTTGTACATAAAATCGCTCTAAATCAGAGTTTCGCAACTTTGAAAGGCGAATTCTGAAGGTCTTGAGACAAGGAATCGAATGCGCTAAGATACGTTAAGATTGGTTGAATAGAAATAAATTTGCATCTGTTTTAGTGAACGCGATTTCCTCGGCGATTTCTTAGCTGTGCATAACCGAAAATAGAAAAATCACTTTAAATTTTCTGGAGAACGCAGGAATGATTCGGGGTCGATGCAATCTACTTACTTTTTCTCATTTTAAGATAAAAAATGTAAAAAAATGCGCGGGAAGGTCAACGAGTGCCCATTCCTGAGATCGGCATATGGGGGCAAGTTAGGTACAGAGGCAAGTTGGGTACAGTTACCTTATCCCGTTACCACAGAACACCGATGACACCTTATTTGAGGCTTGGACCAACATAGAATTTCCAACCTTAACTCGCTCGTCTAAGCTGAACGAAATCATAGAGCTATGAGGTAAGTGTGCCTAATTTGCCCCCACTCAAGTCTCAAATGTACGCACACGCAGACCTTACCGCGCATTTTTTCGTGTTTGTTACGTTAGAATATGCAAAAATAAAGGTTTTGGACCGATCCTTAATGAACCGCGCATTTCTCAAAACGGAAAAAGTGGGTTTCGGGACTTTTGACTTTTTTTTGATGAGTCACTCAAAGTTGCAGAAAAGAAATTGGCGAAATCAATCTTAACGTCCCTTAGCTCATTTTCTTTGTTTTGTCTCAACTGCATAATTCAGTTTCAAACATTAGTGTTAGCTTTTCGCATATTACTGAAATGAGTAAACTGTTCCTAATTTGCCCACAGTCTTCTTTTAAACTCGTCCCTCACTCCATCATAACCCATCGATTCAACAGAAAAAGTTTCGAAGGGGGTAAAAGAAGCTACAAAGTAAGCTAACGTATGTCTCATTTGGGAGTGTGGTAGCCGAGATATCCCAATTTTACGGAAAATCCATATAATCTGATGGAAATAGGCCTCTTTCTCCACGTCGGGGTAAATCAGGAACACTCTGTCAGAAACTTGCAAAAAATTTTCTCTTGCAAAAATCAAGATAGCTCGGTTCCAAGTCGTCAGAATCAAACGTATTTCAGCTGATTTCAAAGGTCTTGAAATAAAATTCAAAATGAGTTGCGGTACGTTGAAAAATATCGAGATGACTTAGAATGGCGAGCAAAACAAAAGTAGCGGGGCTAAATGAGACACACTTACCCTACTCATTGAAGTTCACTGCATCTAGAGAATTCGGATATTCTGTGATCTTCCGATAACTACACGGGAAAAATAGTTTGTTGAACCAACGAATATAATCTGGCAAAACAAACACTTGTTTGTAAGATTTGTATTTGTTAGAATTACAAACTAAGTTTGTAAAGTTGGTTGCCAGAACGAACTTCTGTTCGTAAAAATTGGATTCCACACACTCAAAAATTCTTTTTCAGGTTCTTGCACTTGCGGTCAGTTCTCCCGGAACGTATCTCGCGCGGATACGGACTCTTGACCGATGTTTACACATTCGTGAATATTAACTCAATGAGGTACTGTGCAATGGGAACTATTGGAAATTGTCAGATTCTGAGCCAGGCCCATCGATAACTGCCGCGGGTGCTGGTACCAGCACAAATCTGCACTTGGGTGGTGGGAAACATACACATTCTTCTGTTTACAAATTAATAGTTCTTGAATCTTACGAACAAGTTTGTCAACCCAACAAATACAAATTTCACAAACAGACGTTTGTGAGTCCAACAAACTATTTTTTCCGGGTACCAAGTAACGCCAGCCGACATCTTAGCTCATTTCGAGTCTTTTTGAATAATCCCTACAATTTAGCAAGAGCTGTATCATCTGGAGTTTAAGTAACACTGTTGTGGTCATTCCGCAGAGCGAGAGATTCCCAATAAATATTATCGAGCATCCACTGAGTATGTATCACGGGGCGATGTACGAGGTCAATCTTTGATTCTTGAATAAACTTATGACCGTCACCAAGAATTGTGTGATTGAAATCTCTGACTCAGTTCAGCTCAGATACCGTGTGAAAGGTTAGTTTCATATTGAGATATCCACTACGTTTGGAACAGTCACAAATCGTTGCATAAACAAAACGAAGTTGCGGAGGTAGAGTGGACAGCAGAATAGATGGACACTAATGGATTCTCAACGAGCGACAAGTACGCGTAAAATCGCCACCCCCGCCTATTTCCCCAGATGAGATTCCAAATATCGTGGAATGCAATGATCAGTCGGAAAAGATATTTCTCGGCATCAAGCTGGCTGATTGAGGGATCATGGATGACAAGGAGATGACATTCCACCGCGGTGTACTAGCGTCGTCTGAGAAGTAATAACGCAGAGCTCGCGTATGACTGCGTTTTGTTGGTTGGCTCAGGAATCGCATTAGAGCGGTCGACATTTCGTTGAAGACGGAAAGGAAGATTGCGGTATAGTATGCGAGGTTGTCGTCGATCATCGTGATACTATCTTGCTCTTCCCGGCTTTCCTGAAATTTATCTGGTGGCCGCTGCATCAACCCCGAACAAACTTTCCGTTCTTTGGTGCTATTTTTTCCCTGCTTGACGGAGCGTGAACCAACTTTTCGAAGTGACAGATACGTTGCCTAGTCTGGCTGATGTGGCTGCACTTTGTAAACAAAACTTCTTTGACATCCGTCTCATTTCCTCAACTTTTCGGCTCTGGGTACTCTGCAAAATCCGAGATTCCTCGCGTTGTAAAAACGATGCGTCCGCACGGATCAGATGCTCACTATGGTGAAAGCTCAAAACATCGTTGGATCCATTTCGTTCGCCAAATACGTCTGAGAATTTGATTGAGAGTAACAGCTACAGGATATTCACCGCGGCAGGCACACGATTTTTCACGGAGGACCCCAATTTTGCGGCATTTTGTTGTTTATCTGGGTGTTCTCTACTTTTATCAAACTTCACCACAACACGTTTTTCTTGACTCCTCCGGCTTCATTTGTGATCCAGAAGGCGTACACACCCCGTGTACAACTTTGATATTCTGGTAGACGACATCCTCATAAAAATTTTTCAAAATTTTCCATTGATTGAATCAACTGTGAGATAATCGCATATTGATCCTGCAATGTTCTCTTCATCGCCTGAAGGGGTCTCGCAATGACTACACTCTGATATGTGAGTTTCTTTTATATGCCACTTCAATGATGCAGCGTATGTCCCACATAACTTGCTTTTATCACCGAGAATCTCATTTGCCTGTGAGACTGATGTGATAACTCCCGTGAATCATGATTCAACTGAAAAATGCGCAGATGATTCCTTTCGCGGAGGAATAATACTCGAGGTGTCGAAATAAACAAGACACTCTCTAGATTTGCAGTAAATCCGAAATTAAGCCATACACGAGCATTTCCATGATATTATATGATAGAAATTCAAGTTGATGTACATATCGCCATTTCGGTCTTTTTTTAGTCATCCATCATTCCATCAGCTGACGAAATCCAATTTCCACTGATGCTGACCAAAGTAAATGAAGAACTCGAATGACTGAAGATGGTGTAAAAATTTTTGGAATGTTTTGTGATGAAACGGCAAGCAAAGGTTATGTTAGAGAATGAGGGTTCAAATTGATCGTAGGTAGTTGAGATAATCTCCATCGGATAGGGTTGGATACCCACGGATGAGAGACAACAATATTGTAAGTACCAGGAACAGAGAGAACTTTGATGACTGCCCAAGGCTTTGAGCGAACGATCGCCATTTGAGTGACATTATCAAGATCGTGTATGAACTGTATTATTGTGGCAAACGCGCTGCAAGCTTGGTACGGGTGGCCAAGAGGGGAATGTGCCCACATATGGGAGGAAGTAGACGATACTGAAGGACAGCTACAATGCCAGGCTAGCATAAGGCTCTTCGTGTCGTATCGCTCGTCTGAACATACCTCAATATCACTACTGGCGCTCGGCAATGCACGCTCACCATCAGACCGGATTCCGGACCCAATACAAGATGCAAGACTCTCTGACCTCGATGCGAACATGCGATCTGCTCAAGAGTCGTTGTGAGGGTGATGACAGACAACCCGCTACGACACGAATCTCACGACACGACACCACCTGACACGCCACTATATTCATTCCTCGAGCCCGACCATCGATGGTTTTGATTTATTTTCATACTCCAAGTATGGGGAAGTAGAAATGAATCCATTTGATCGATAGTTGGATTCGCTCGAATAAATTTCAGATCGTGTTGGGTGGTGTCGCGCCGTGAGATTTGTGTCGTAGCGGATCATCTGTCATCACCCTTAGGGTGATGACAGACAAGCCCCTACGACACGAATCTCACGACACGACACCGCCCGACACGACACGGAATTCACTCCTGCATGCCCAAACATCGATAGGTCGGGTTCATTTTTACAGTGCCAGTTATGGATCATGAAAATGAATGAAATTCAACCATGATTAGGTTCGCAGGAATGAATTCCGTGTCGTGTCGGGCGGTGTCGTGTCGTGAGATTCGTGTCGTAGCGGGTTATCTGTCATCACCCTTATAGGTAAGAAGGTACAGTGTATGATGAGTACCAGGCTGAGCAATGAGACTAAACCGTTTACGGTTGATATCTCTCTTGAGCATTGCCAAGTTCAATCTCTCGACCGTCGCCGCTTGAAACTTTGTCATAAAAATTGGATCATGAAAAATCATGGTTATGTCGAGTACAGGACTAACCACTAGACAGTTGGATGGATTTGATTGAGACCACGTGCCTCTCCTCAGTTTGAAAATCGAAAATCCTCAATTCTTCTTTGAACTCATGCCCAATCCAGTGTTTTGGCTTTGTCGGTAAGTTCGTTATGAGACAGGACCAGGAACCAATCGAATTAGTGATAAATAACTGAGAGCAGAAGTGGTGGGAGCAACGCGCAGTGGGCTTTCCCAACAGCTTAACGAGATTATCGTGATTAGGCGGGCGCCACAGGAACATAGTTGACGAACGCACACCCCCTGTGGAATCGATACACACATCAAAGCCAGCAGGAGGCAACGGTTGATCGCTCAATCCGAAACTAAAAATCTCTTTCGGGCCTACATGCAGTCATGCGAAGCTCCGAAAAGTCCCACAAGCAGTACGTTGATAAGTACCGAAACGTCTTGAAAAGCTTTTATTGGCACCGTGCACCATCTCTGGAATTTTCTCAATTTCAGACCGTACAATTGCCCGGATTCTGAATTTTGCTCATACACCTACTCCAAGCTGGGCGGTTTCTCTCGAGTGTGCGGAAATACCTCGCTGCCGAAGGCTGTGTTCAAAAAGAACATATTTCAGTCAAGAATTGAATACGATTCCATGGATGCAGTCAGATGACGGATCGTCGCAATATAACAATGCTGCTGATGGTCATCGATCATTGACGTTATAGGAGTTCCACGCCAGACTGGCACGTGACTTTCATAGAGTACTTCAGATGAGAGACTGTTGAAGAGTGTCAAGAGTCCTTGAGCTCGTTGAAAATTCTGCATGAATTATGCTTTAATATATCGATAATAGAGCATCAGCTGCTGCAACTGGGACGTTACAGGGCCTCGAACGTTCGAAAGGTTTGAGGAAGCTGCAGAGCGAGGAAGCGAAGCAATCAGTCACACCGATGTCAATACCGATGCCTGTTTCCAGGAGTTTGCACAAATCGTGGATAGGGATTGGGTGAGGTGTGAGTAGTAATAACGGGAAACGCAGAGTGATCGAAGGAGAGGTGATGTTTTCAACTTGGGCTAGATGCCCCTGGCTAACATCGAGTGCCCAATTTCAAACTCCATGGAGGCGTGCTTAGTTTTCTGCATCATGGCTCATGCGTTGATGCAGCATCTCTCTGACTTTGTTTTCATTTACAGATGACGTACAGAGACTGATTGATTTATTGATCGATTGATGGATACCTTTTATTAACTTACAAGAAGCACTCAGGTGTTGTGGGACACGGATTTAACTAAAACTCTGGGGATATTCTTCTTTTTACCACCAAAAGGTGAAAACCAGAGCCACCCTTGCAAATTCCCAACCTTTTTAAGCTATAGCCTATGACATTAGCATTGCCCATATAGGCCCATGTTGAAAAATGACATGTATAGATATACTCGTAATGCAAATGTTATAGGCTGCAGATCAAAAACGGTTGGGCATTTGCAAGTGTGGCTCTTGGTTTCAACTTTTGGATGTAAAAGGAAACTGTCTCCAGAGTTTCAGCGAAATCCGTGTTCCACAACCCCTAGGTGTTCCTCGTCAGTCGTAAACCATGATATTTGCATATGTATGAAAACAAAAATGTCTATAGAAAGAGCTATAAGGGTAGAGAATAAATACTCACAAAGAATGAGGAGAAATATCACGATTAATTTCAAAGTTTTGGTCAAAATTCCCTCACAAATAATGAAAATGTCGATGACATACATTTTGAGTAACACAACATCTTGGTCAATCTGAAAACGACGAGTCAAATTATGAAAAATTTTGCTGAAGTATCATTAAACACTGATCAGGATCATTGATTTCTCTTCGCAGTTGAGCTCAAATACATTGCGAAGAGAGCACGTTTGGAAGATAATACGGAGGGTCTGTGAAACAAGACAGAGGATAGAGATTTCCAGAGCGAAGCGCCCTTGTATTGAGACGAGTGTTTAGATGACTATAGTTTATTTTTGGGCATCTTCACCTCTCTCACTCCACCCCTACTGGTTGGCTTGGGCTCGTGCTTGGTAAACAGTGCATCCAGATATTTGGGCTCGTCCATTTGCATAATTTCGTACATCAGGATAGCTACAAGTGCAATCCAAGAGAGTTCATTCGTAGCCAGCCCAGGGCTCTCCTGTGTGGCCTAGTGGTGTGTTCTCTTCTCCTCACTTCATGAATGTACCTCACACATAAATTGCTCAGACGTTGTAGGCACGTGAGGCCTTTGCCTGGCGCGTTAAGACATACAACATAGTCCAAATGAGATTGGGCTGAGGTCTCGAAAGAGCTAGCCTTAGAAAAAGAGTCTCAGTGATGGCGCCATGATGAACCGCAGGTGATACAGGGCTCTATTGACCTCCTTGCTTACTTGGTCGATCCGCGGTTTCCACTTGAATTTACTGTCTAGTGTGACACCGAGACTTCCAACCACGTCACTGAAGGGCATGACCAACGCCCCCCCCCCCCCTACCCCCCGCAACCCAACGTCGACTAGACGCATTCTCCTCAGGTCTTTGACACTGTGCATCAATTTTTTGTTCTTTATGTGAAGGTCACTTTAGGATAGAGATGATTCTATTGGGAGTCAAAGTTTGTAATTAGTTCCCCGGGATCTTCCCGAAGTCCATGCGATCGCTTTGGTGTTCCAAGTACGAGGTATTTTGATGGAGAAGAGATCCGTATTCGATCTGCTTCAAAATTGGTCAATCATGAGAAATTCTAGAATTGTCGAACGTTGCGATCGGACGAAGACGAACCTTCGATGGGCCCCCAGTGCTAGATCAGTGTTCTTCTGAGTTGTTTCAAAATGAAGTGATCCATCAATGGAGAGGATTCTGAGATGTAGTCGCGATCTATTGCCCCGTATCACATTCATCAAAAATACGATCTCTCCATGAGTTAGGGATTCGTATTCTCCATGCTCTGTGGGTCGTTAGTTTAGCTTGACCTCTTTCATTAACGCGTACATGGGTCATTGGTCCTGTATACTTTCTGGATAATTCCAAGGTATATTCTCCGTGTTTGTAAGAACATTCTACGACAAGATGTTGTATCTTCGAAGTTAGAATCCAAGACGACTTCAGGGCGGTTAGAATGCTCTACAATCATATAAGGCACACCGCAAAAGGTTTCACAAATTCCCAATATCTGTGTGCAACTTGAGCCAATGTAACGACGATCAGTGGATCCCATGGTTTCCCGTGCGTATCGCTTGAGCACATTACAGAATTTTGCTCGTTATCTCACAGCTACATATAGAGAAATCGAAAACAGATGATCTTTAAGAATTGCGCCACTTTATACTTTTTAGTCGTTCAATTGTGAAACTATCTACGTAGAAGCTCCTTCTCCTCGATTTCCCCAGTCCCCGCTAGCAATGGCTTACTTCTAGGTCATAAATCATACTCTTGCAAAAATTATCCTAGACATTTTTGAGATTTATTGGGTAGTGACTCGCCATGCAGCTCTTTCAATAATGAGAACGAGGATCTTTTTATCCAGGAATAAGCGCCCGCGCATACTTTGCTGAGCGAGCTTGCGCCAACCGGGGCGGGAAAAATCAAAAAGAGAAGAGCAAGGCACGTCGCTCGATCATCCGGGCCGGAAATCGAATTACGGCTCTCCGGGCGCGAGCAGAGTGCTACATAGCCCACAGAAGAGCTGGGCAGCAAATTGAATGAGGAACCGTTGAAAGTGTGGCGACGAGGAACAAAAGCGAGACGGTAGATATCCACTCGGAATGGATTCGGCTCATCGACGAAACGAGATGAGGACCGAGTTTTCCATCTCGCACGTCGATTTTGGCCATCTGCCGCCACCACGCAAGCACGTTGTACCACAGAGCGGGCTGCACAGACAGTTTTGCCAGCACTGATGGCAAAGACGATGCAAATGAGAGATTTTCCTACGCTCGATACCCAATCTCAAATACCAAAATCCTGCGAGCCATGATTCGCTCTTCGAGGTAGGTGGATTTTAATTAAAACCCGAGCACTGGCCGCTCCGAGCGAAATTTCATGCGCGCAAAGTGATACATCGATTTTCAATACCCAGATGAATTCGAGCGCGTGCGACAAATTTGCGGTACACGACCCAGAAAATTGACGAGCGATGTTTCTCTGATTGAAAAATCCGCAGAATCGTTTCAGAGAACTCGAGAGGAGCTTTTAATCGTTCAAAGCGCAGATGTGCTTGTTTGAGCCAAAGCCATGAACATGTCTCCTCAGAGAGATCGTAAATACGGGAAACTTTGATCTTGAGATGCTACCCACAAGAATAATCAGTAAGTTCCACCGGTGTGAAAGCTATAAATGGAACTCCGAGATCCGTGGACAATGTAAATCTTTCCTGCACTTTGCATCCATGCTCGCAGAGAGTGAAAAGAGCTTACCCAGTTGTGAGTTGAACGAATGTCAATTATGAAAACCTTTTCCAGGCGCAGTGCTAGTCCTTTTCCAGGTCACCTTCAGAGTAGGGTACTCGTTTCGCCCCGTATACGCTGACTGCAGATGATAAGCTTGGGAATGGAACTTTCCGACGGTAGAATTACGGTGAAAATATCTTTTTGTTGAAAAAAAACGTATGGCCATACCATCTAATACCTCGAATGTTCTCCCGTGAGCTCTGCAAAGCTCTTGGAATATTCATGCAAACAGGAAATCGTCCGAGACTCTTGTAAGGTAAATCCACTCTGGATACGCACTCATTTTTTGCGCACTGGAAGAGCTCTGCAGCTCAAAATAAGCTTTGTACCTGTTTAGTTCTCGACTTCGTACTTGCCTTACGCCCTTTCAACCGGAAATGTTTGCCTCGGTACTGCTTCTCGGTGACTGCTCCTGCATTTTGCTGTTATTTCAAGAGCGGGACTGTGAATCCTCAGTCTCTGATGTTGTGCATCTTTACATTTAGTAATTCTAGCGTTCGTTCCATATAGCCCGTCACACGGGTTGCTGCCTCATGCGAATCCTGAGTCGTCGAGTTGTTCTTTATGTTTGTTTATATTCGTTCGAATCAGAG
This sequence comes from Eretmocerus hayati, assembly GCA_029851415.1. NCBI lineage: Eukaryota > Metazoa > Arthropoda > Insecta > Hymenoptera > Aphelinidae > Eretmocerus > Eretmocerus hayati. The sequence continues at coordinate 189,606,071 of CM056742.1, read as the reverse complement.
CACTAAGATTTTTGTGCGATGTGTCACTGTGCACTCGGAGGATCATTCTCCGACGATAGACTCAAGATCGCGTTCCGGGCCGTGAGTCAAAAAAATGTTCTTTGACATTTCTCAGTCTTGATTCCCCTATAATCCGAAAGAAATACATTGTATTGGACGTGTAGATTAACTCTTTGTAGATTTTTGAAGAGTCCTGAAACAAGCTCGTATAGTTTTTCTTGTACACCGCATCTAGTTAGAGTTACAAGAATCCCAGCTTCTGTACAGATGACTTGTACCACGAAAGATCCGCGTATGAGAAATCCGTGTGAGAAAAGCATTGTTGCCATGGAAAAGAAGGAAATCCATCTTAGGTCAAAGATTTTTGTCCCAGTTCCGAGAATTTCTGTACAAAAAACATAGTAAATCATCAATTTGAACGGATATTCATCAAAATTCCTTACATCTCATGAGCAAACATATCTCAAAATCTTACTAATTTTCATATCCCAGACAGAAAATTGGTAATCTGAGTCTACTTTTGCCATTGCATGCTCAAGATAATTCTACAGCTCTTCATACGCTCGGGTCGCATCTTCGTAGTCTTCATTTCCATCGTCGATTTGTTCAACAATGAATCATTCTAGTCGGCTAATTGAAATTAATAACACGCATTGCCTATTCCGCAATTTGTATTGTCCTACTTGGAAATGTGCCACAGTACAGATATTTCCACCAGCTCGTATAGAGTCCAAAATTCCGACCTGTTCTCCTACAGTCATTTTTCTAACCATTTTGTTGTCTTATCAATCATATTCCTTCTTAGTGGCCATATTTGCGTCCCGAGCTTATCAAACAAATTTTGAAATCGTCCTATTTCGAAATTTTTTTCGCGAATTTCCTCGAACTTGCCTCAATAAGGAGTTTGGAATTGAACATACAATTTTGAGCTTTCAGAAATTTGAGAATTGGTGAAACTGTATTTATGAATCTAAAACCAACCTATGGTCACTTACAAAGCTTGGATAAACGATAGAGTCAGATGAATTGAGTCTTGAATTTCCACTACCCTTCAGCAACATCAAATGATCCAATGGAGAAAGTTGTAATGTGATTCCGCCGAGAGTGGGATTTTTTGGGTCCAAAATCGTCACGCGGAGTGATTTGGGTCAAAAATTTATTTCAATCCCAGACAAGTTACGGTGGCTCATAGCACTTGATTTACGCCCATTTGAGCACAAAAAGGAGTACCTAGAGCTATGTATCTCAAAAGTGAGTCCAGACGAAGGTATGTCAATCCATGTAGAACATAAGATCCCATAAATATATATGATCGTAGATAAAATCGGTTTGAAAATTTGTCATTATTATTCCGGAAAGACGTGATATACTAACTTACAGCTGGTGTAACATCGATACTTCATGGTGGTGATTGAACATTACTCTGAGAAATATTTCCCAGAGTCATACTCAGATTTTGAACATTTGAAGCCCTCAAGAGAAAAAACTCACATTAGATATAATTTTTCGTCGAAAATGTCAATTTTTGGGAATTCCAGACCGACTCCTGGAAAGATTTTTTTTCAGTAGTATACAATCAGTATCGTGACTTATCGACATTAGAATGGGTCTGAATCAATATATCACAACTCTCTGGAATAAAAAAAATTTGAAGCGGTTTTAATATTCGTATGATCATATATTACTAGAACTCTAAAACGCGCGCGTTGCGCGCGGATGGTTACGATGACTCAAAATTCTGGAAATTATAGCAAAAGCTAATGTGTTAAAAAAAAATTATGCAGGTATACATGGTACCAGCAAGAAGCAAATATAATAATATAGTATCAAAATATGGAACGAGGAAGTTGTTTATCCATGTTTATCTATCTAACATGCCTCGAAATCCAAATTTATGAATTGCTGATTCGAAAATTCACGATTGTCTGAGGGATTCTTCGAATATTCTCAAGAGACTATTCAATCTACGAAGTGCGCGCGCATGGTTCAACCACCCGTATGGTGTGGGATCAAAGAACTATACAGTTTTTACGAAATATTATTGAGGTTGACCATCAAGGAATGAAGATCATTTTGAGAACTGGAGAATTGAGCTCAACTCCAAAATCAATGATCCAAATCTATGCAACGCTTGTGCATGAAAATTTCAATTTTCACGGGAAATATGTGGATTTCCAATTCGATTGAGATTTTCAAAGGCTCTTACTAATTTTTGGATGGAAAAGTATTTCCCTCCTTCTCCTTCTTCTCCCTCTTCTCCTCTGAGTCGGCTATAAGAGAGAAGGAGGAAACACTTTTCGAGGATATGTACAAAGATCAGCCAATCAGCCTTAGTAAAGCGAGAATTTCTTAAATGCTTCTGCAGAAATCTTTTTAGTCCACAAATGAAAAATTTCCGATCGATTATTTGAAATTCAATTGATCATCATTCAGGAGTGAGAAAGTCATTGAACCTCGTACAATTCGAAAAAATACACTATTCACGAATAAAAAATTCCTCAATCCATTCGGTCCAATTCAGTACCATTCAGTGCCATCCACCAACTGGAGAGTTGTTTTACGCATTAGAACTTGAAGAATTATAATCACAAATTAAAAACTTTTTTAAAAATGATGTAAGAATATTCAACATTCACAAACAGAATTTCAGTTGACCTACCTCAATCACAAAATTTTATACGTGCAATTTAAGAATCATGTTTGAACATTCATCATCCACGAAAAAAATTCTAGCTAATCTACCCCAATCAAAAAACAGTGATGCAACTTTGAAGTTTGGATCATTTTGAGAATTTAGATAAGATTTCCTGAGATCTTTTGGATCGTTGAAGGAAGATTAAATATCACATATCAAATCTTCACATGATTACCATTAACCTCATTATTTCACGGGATATCCGATATTTCGGTTGTCGGTCAAGCAGCAATCTACTTTCCTATCACTCAAATGAGTGATAGATAAATATAGCGCGCGATCCGATTAAATCATGCAGGTGTAATAAAAACCCGATATGATGCGCAAGCGCGACGATCACCTGCTCAATGTTGACAACGAAGCAGACAGAACTGGACAGAACGCTACAGTGCGTGAGTTCAGATACTTGAAACTCATCATTACTTTTCTTTCGATAAATTGGGAATAATCAACAGATATAATAGCTCGGCTATGTAGATCGCATAATTGAATACTCTCAATTTCATTATTGATCCACCTATAAATACATTCAAATAATCCAATGTCATTCATCCACTGAAACATACATTGAGACGACTCGTAAAACGCGCGCGAAATCTCGATCGGAACGCCTCGAATCTCGATATCGAAGTTATCCATTAATAATATAAGATGACCACGGAATCCTCGGATTCTATGATTATACTTATATGTTCATGGAATCGTATGTTTTACATAGGAAGTTCAAGAGGTTGCGGAGGGAGAGGGCGGAATGTACATTTCGACTCAAAAAATATTCCCACGACTCGGGAACTAGTCGTGGACTCCTTTTCGCATAGATTTGTTTAATGCGATCAAATACAACTAGGAATTGTGTTTTACAAAGCGATATATGACGCCAGAGAGGAGCACAGCATGGGGACGAAAAGGACAAAAAATGTTGTGCGCCCTTCTGAAAACTTGTTCATGTGGTGCGCTTGGATGAGGATTCGAATTTTCGACAAGTACCGAGAATGGATCAGGTGTATTTGGGTTCTTAGATGACAATCTTATTGGTAAGGAAGGCTCAATAGACGATCGGGAACTTGGCCGAGCTAAATAGTGCTGAGCAAGCAGTTTCGGTGCAAACCCGTCTTCAAAATGTCGAATAGCCGTGCGCGAACTGAGCATGTAATTTTGTCTCGCAAAGTGGTGGACCATGTTATTTCAAGTATTACAGATTGAAATGCATAGCTACACATGGGGGTTTTTGACTCTGAACATGCGTTGCAGTGAATACAAGAGTCGGAGATGGGCTGCTAGACTAGGCGAAATCGGCGCCACCGCTGGAAAAATTATTCCCATTGGATTTTTTTGCGGGATCCCCTCCGGAAGACCCTCCTGAATCCAAAAATGCATGTGGCCAGTCGAAATTCGAATGCAAAATTGTTTAAACTAAAATTGTTTAAACAAATTGTCTGTATAAACTTTTTCGGTCCCAAAGCAAGTTTTTAAGGTTATTTGGCCTATTTTAAACAGAAAGTCTCTCTTGTCATTTTTCTCTAAAATCCATCGTTTTCGAGCTGTGAGCGTTTCAAAGTTGAAAAATTGCGAAAATCGCGATTTTCAGCGATCGATTAGAGTGAGAAAAACGTAAAAATCTCATGTTGCCAAAGCGGAAGAATGTTGATTGAGACGTCTTTAACAATGTCCAATAGCAAAAATTCATGTTTCCGAGCGATAACCCTTTGTTTTTTCAATGTTAACAATGGGTAGTTGCGCACGCTGTAGCCATAGAGATGCAGCGGTGGCGGGCTGCGCGTCGTCTGCTTGCTCGTGCCGATATCCTATGCTATAGCGTGCGCAACTACCTATTGTTAACATTGAAAAAACAAAGGGTTATCTCCCGGAAACATGAATTTTTGCTATTGGATATTGTTAAGGAGATCCCAATGAACAATTTTCCGCTCTGGCCACATGAGATTTTTGAATTTTTCGTAGTGTTTTCAGTCGTTGAAAATCGCAATTTTCGCATTTTTTCAACTTTGAAACGCTTATAGCTCAAAAACAATGGATTTTAGAGAAAAATGACAAGAGAGACTTTCTATTTAAAATAGGCCAAATAACCTTAAAAACTTGCTTTGGGACCGAAAAAGTTTATACAGACAATTTGTTTAAACAATTTTAGTTTAAACAATTTTGCATTCGAATTTCGACTGGCCACATGCATTTTTGGATTCAGGAGGGTCTTCCGGAGGGGATCCCGCAAAAAAATCCAATGGGAATAATTTTTCCAGCGGTGGCGCCGATTTCGCCTAGTCTATGCCTACACGCGGCGGAATGGATATTTCAGCCCTTTACGAGGCACTACAAAATACGAGGACGTTTGAATCGCCTCGAAAACTATCAGCATAGTTGCGCACCAATATAATAAACGCCAGAAAATTGCTACAGTGTACATTCTAACCCTTAGAAGCTTGGAGGAAACTGAAACACGGAAAATCTCACTTTCGGTGGAACCACCGATGTATTTTATGAACCAGCAATAATCAATGCCATTTCGCTTCTCATCTAGAGGGCTCCATGAAAGAAACGAGATTTGGCAGTAATGGCGTGTGAAGCTTTGAGGATTCTCACAACTGCTAGTGATTCTAGATTGTGATTGTGCAATGGCACCCTTTTCTTTGAATATAGGAGACTGTAGAAATGTGTTTCTCACCAGGTAGACTGATATGTCACATAATGATCATCTGATTGAGGATGATACGATAAGAAAAATCGTAATGGGGAAGGATTCGAAGATGGTCAAAGGCTCTGAACCGGAATTTAACTATCGTGTTGATTATATAAGTATCTACTGCAATAAACTGATAGAGTTTCTCCATGAGTACGAGTACAATGAGCATTCCAAAAACCCTACCTCATTGTCAGTCTATTCAGAAGTTTAATACTTCTACCGTTGACATGGATTTATTATATGGTCATCGTTGACGTCGGAAAGCAGAAGATAAAATCTATCCAGAAACGCTTTCTTAGCTCGCTGTTTCACACTTGAGGATAGACTGAGCTGTTTGGGTCATGGAATCACTCGTATCCTTTTTTTATTCAACGTTCCAACGTTGAAACAATCTATAAACTGAATGATTCCAACCTCATTCATTGCATTTTGAGTCAAAAGCTTGATTGCATCGCCAAAGAATCTTCCAAACCCTTAGCAAGAGAAGTACTTACAGCAGTGAGGGTATCAGGTGCAAGTTCAACTTATGTCTACTCTAAATGCGAGAAATTCAGCAGGTATCAAAATAGCCGAACAGGATCATCACTTAGATTTAGGATAGTAATTAGTGGCATCCAACAGTATTGCTCTTTGAAAAGGTCCTATGGCATGGAAGCAACAGTAATATCGGCTATCGCACTGAGTCGTACATCTTGATATCATTGCAACACATTCACAGCAGTGGCCCATTGAGCACGAGAAACAGCTCGATCTCTGATGACCGCGTAAGCCCTCGAGCGAACAATCGCAGAGGTGGGTGACATTATGGGTCGTGTATAAGCTGTATTATCGCAGCAATTGCGCAGAATACTCAATGGTAAGGCTGCCCAGACAAATATGCGAGCACGAAACATGTACGGGGCAAAACAGCCTATGCCAGTGGACTTGGTCAACTAGTTACAATATCCACCTGACCATACCGAAATGTAACCACTAGCGATTGGCTCTGCTCGGATAGATAGGGCAAAATACAATATGTGGTACGAGCTTCCCCAATTTCGAGGTGAACATCTATCGCCGCCTTGCATGCAAGACAGGGCCGTTGGTTGAGTGCGCGTTCCAATATTGCGTACACGAGGAAGACATCACGCCGCAGCTCAAACTCCGCCTCAGTGATGAACGTAGGAATTATTACCCAGCGGATCATCATGTTGAAGGTCCAGTAGAATCGCTTTTCGATTTTTCCTCGAACACTAGATCTTGGAAAGAATTTTCGAACGTAGTCAGGCCGACTGCACAACCTCGCGCTGTGCGGTGGATTGAATTCGAATTCCACCAGGAGTTTGAAAATTCATCCATGAATTTTGGACACGGATACGGGATCCGTGATGAGGATGAGGTGGTGTGGACTCCGGGGGACATTATTGATTCGAAGAACAAGTTTCATCGTAACATTTCGTGAATGAGAATGAACTTCTGTGGGGTCACTCATAGCCTTGAAAAAGAAGAAATCAGGTTGAGCAACGTGTCGGCGGTGATCGTACTCGGTGAACGCTAATCTTGCGTTAGCTCACTTTTTCATCCCAAACAAACTAAGAGAGATGCTTACCCATGATGTATGATCTCACCAAAACATTATTTAACCTGAATTTTTGTCCCAACAAGTCTCGCTTAAGCAGAAATGCTCTCAGAATGCTCATTCAACCCTTGATGAGTACCCTGAAATCCATCGCATTTGTAATTCTTGACTAATGAAAACGAAACTGATTTCTCGTGGAAACGAGATTACCACCTCACAACCTCCCTCATAGAATAGCCAGTTATAAAATCAGCACTCGAGCAATGTGATTCTAGGCACCAGAATAAGACGTCGATATCAACCTCGATTGTAGTACTCTCCAATGAATAGCAACTACTATGCCCGTCTGAATGAGGTACCAATCTGTTGGCTGAGAATCTGATCGTGAAGTCGATCGAGAGGTCCCGGCGCAGCACCTGGCAATGTGTATTTCAAGCTAAACATGGCACTGACTGATGATATAGTAAATTGCTTCATTCAGTACTACATTCTATACTATAGAAGTCAACGTCAATAGATTCAATAGATTTATTGATCGACACTATTGCACAACAGCTTCTGCGAGCAACCTCTATCAGTCCTTAGTGAGAATGTAATCCTTGAAGAGGGTTAAGGCCCGGAATATGCTCGGTAACTCATGCACACCAAAGTTTGGTCATGTGATTCAATTGAAATTGTACACGAGGGTCGATGATGAATTGGGGTTTTGTCCCATTCTCTATCCCAAACTGAGATCTTTTGAAGATTTTGTTAAATCCAAAATTTTGCCACACTGAAAATCGATCTCACTCATTAGGAGTGAACCTCTGTATTATTTCAGATGGCAGAAAAAAGCGATAGAGCTGGATCTCAAATTTTGCCCGTAAGAATGATACGGAGACAAAGATAAAAGCGCATTTTGGATGTTCATTCCCGATTCACAGATTAAAAATGAATTTACCAAAATAAAGGAATGAGGCATGGGAATTAGTAGAGTTGCTCTCATCGTAAATGGTGATAAGACCGGAATCTGGAATAGAATAACTTGGACGTGAGATAGAATTCAGTTGCCACAGCAGAATATCCCTATACCATTGGTAACGCCACCGTTACGTATTCAGCAGATTTTTCATAACTCAGTTACGCGACTGACTAACTATTATATTGCCATGCTGAGTTGAGATTTGATTCAGCAAACGACCATAACTGGATGACTGCTTGAACAAAATGGTGTGAAAGAGGTAAGTGCCCACCTTATCCGATTTAGACTTCAATCGTTTGTCGAGGAGCCTCGGTCATTGTTGTCCACAGTAACATTCCCTCAATTTTTTTGAAGGAAATCAATTAGCAAAGTGAATGAACACATTGATATTCGACTATTTTTCAAAAATAATACAAACGAATGCCGAGACATCGGAACGCGAGCCCACTCAGCTGCAGTCAGGGAAGCTCAAACGTCAAAGTCGCGCTGCATCTCTGTAGCAATTACCACTGCGCCATGAAGCGTATGACATGACTCTAGACAATTAGTGCTACCAAACAGAAGCACACGAGTTGTCGACGGGTGACATAACCCATTTTTTCTCTATGCTTGCTTTCATCTTTTGCAGTCATCGTATTCTTAAAAGAGGCGTAGACGCGGAGCAGACGTCGAGAAAACGCTCATATTAATTAGCGCAAGAGCAATGGCTGAGGAACGGAGCCTGGGGTTCAGAAGCGATGAAACGACGAAACTTTGGTGCCGCTTTTGTAGGAGCCGAGGTGAACCGAATAATGTATACAATACCGAGCTTGAGACCGTTGTTCTGATTCAGCAACTCACACTTTGCATTTGTCAGCTTGCAAAAATTGTTCCCACGCTCAGAACTCTTCCATTTTCTATTTCATTTATTCATAAGTGTGAACAATGAAGGAGTGCAATGTTTCGAAGGAAATCGGCGGGACAAGGATTTTTCTTTAATTTTTTCATTCGAATCATTGAGGCCTTGGAGGCCGATAGAGTTTTACTGTGTGGTGATACTGTTTGGTAATCTGTGTACTGTGTTACGACTAGCGCAAGCTGTGTTCTGTTCTTGAACTCGTGGTTGATACGTCTGAGACCTCCCCGGCACAGCCCGTCAAAGACGGCCACTGTGCCCTCCTTGTTAATCCGGGCCCTCCCGACAGCCACTTCTAGATCCCACCCGTGTGCATCAGACGACTTGTTCAGACTCACTCTCAGAGGCACCTGAACACTTCATTCTAGGTAATTAGTGACCCGTTGTTCAAGTCATCAACGGGTAAAACTGCTCGCAGTGCCGGACTCACCTACTCGCAAGTAGGAGTTCTCATTTGTATAACTGGCGATGAGAGTGTGTCAGTGTACTGTGTGTTTATGTAAACTCCTCGCATCCACCCGGCTTTACCCGTGAGGCAAGGGAAAACCTTATTGTGTAAAAAAAACCTGCCTCAAAGAGTCGCGTGCACTTATATCGTGTTACCAATTGGGCATAGATCTCACTCATCAGTGATCGATAGTAAGCACTTCGCACCTCTCGCTCGCACTGCTGAGTCGTAAGCATCAACCGACCGAAATAGGTAGACCTGAATGAGCGGTTACCCATCCAAGTACTAACCGCGCCAAACAATGCTCAACTTCACTGATGGGTAAAGCTGGCACCCAACGCACATTGGCCGAAAAGTACGTTTTTTCCCAGAAAAGTCTCGCTTCAACTGAATTTTCGACATATCGGGATGGGGCTAACGGGATTTTCTTCGTTTTTTGACAAACTTTCGAATGCCTTATGTTGATTTCGCCCCAAAAGCAATAGGGTGACTTGTATTCGCCTAGAACACCGAATAAAAATCATGTCATCGCTGCATGAGCTGGAGACTCTACAAATCGATGCTGAATGAAATCTGTGAGGTTGAAAACTGCTCCATCCAACAGGAAAAACATATTTTGATCTCTGTTTAGACAGTGAACTCATCAGCACTTCAATATCTCGGCCTTTTTTCTCGCGAAGCCCCAAATTGTAGGTAATGAATATTAGATCTACAATTCTTCCTGTTGGATGGAGCAGTTTTCAACCTCACAGATTTCATTCAGCATCGATTTGTAGAGTCTCCAGCTCATGCAGCGATGACATGATTTTTATTCGGTGTTCTAGGCGAATACAAGTCATCCAATTGCTTTTGGGGCAAAATCAACATAAGGCATTCGAAAGTTTGTCAAAAAAACGAAGAAAATCCCGTTTGCCCCATCCCGACATGTCGAAAATTCAGTTGAAGCGAGACTTTTCTGGGAAAAAACGTACTTTTCGGCTAATGTGCAACGACCCCACTAATGCGGCGTTGTTGGGTCAAGAGCATCATGATGATATCTTATAATAAAATATAAAATATAAGTTGAAAGATTTGACGATACTGTCACGATGGGAATCATTTTTCGAACGTATCAATATTACCTACCCAAATTCTCGAAAGCTCTGAAACCTACCCAAGACTCTTCTCAGGACGAAGGCTTAGCATGCTTTAGTTCCATCAGAATGATGAGCATCGCAAATGCTCACTTTGAGAATACCCAAAGAGACAACAAAATTTCTGCTCAACAACCAAAGAACATGTGAAGCAGCATTCCTTCCCAACAGCAAGTGCACACCATAGATTGAAGTTTTTGAATTGAGTGCTTACAAGAGTGAGAGTGCACACTCGCAGCTGTGAGCTGTCACTCTACCCTCAAGAGCCATTTTATCTCCAAGGCGATCCCTAAATATGTCTCTCGAAAGACTGAATGTATTCGTACATATTGCACTACATGCAAGAGCCATCAGCTTGTTCTTGTCTCATTCTTTTTTTAATCACGTGGACATGTAAGTGTGACTATGAATGGCTTTTCAGAGAACATTCGACTCTGCCCTAATGCCAGGTGGTCCGAGACTCTGACACTGTTATTCATAGTCGTTATAACCCGAGAGTTAGGAATTGATCCGCGGGTTAGGCGCTGTAATTGGCGTGGCAGAAGGATGAACTAACGACTGATCATTCACTTCACGTTATAATTCTTAACTCTAGGGTTATAACGACTATGAATACCAGTGTGAATCGTGAAGGCATCTAATACTTGGCAATGATCTCGTGGCACGATAATTTGAGTAATTGAGTGACACGACATTCGCGTTCTAATTCCTTATCGCGATAATCCTGAGGCTTCTGTTTTCATCTTCACACTTCACTACATAGGTCATTTAGTGCGGGACAAGCTGGCGCCGTCGTTAGGGAAATCATTCGGACAAGGTTTCTCTGCAGGACCCTCTTCAGGAGACTCTTCTGAAGATAAAAATCCATGTCACCAAACCGAAATCCGGTCGCACTTCGTTAAAATCGAATTGGTTCAAGCAAATTGATAAAATCGTTTATTTTTGATTCAAACTATTTTGCTTCCTCTGGAGAGAAATGGTTATTTCGTGACTCAAATTTTCCATTCAATCGCATATTTGCTTCACCAAAATTCCGTTTACCCCAATAATGCTCAGACCATTTTGTCCATCTCGACAAAATCTATCGATTGTAGGTAACGCTTTTTCTCCCTGGAGCAATCTAGACCTGTGAGAGACTCGTATTCGCGCCCCCTGGTCCGCGGTTTTGTGCCTTTCTGACACGTTTTCTCTTCTACAGTTTACCTGATCAACTTTTGCCTTCCTAGTACTCGTAAAGAATCATTCAGAGATGAGTTCAGTGATTTGACAGCTCTTTTTTCCCAAACTCATTCAATCTAGGAGTTTTCCCGAGAAAAATTGCTCAAATCTAGTGTTTTAATACTTGCATATCTTCCTCCACCAGGGTCTCACGGGGATTCAAGTTACCTAGACCATGGTTATTTCGAAAAGATCTATGGATTGGTTGATACTGGAATTTCATTTAAGCTCTGCAAACCTCGACACTCCAAAAATATCCAAATTTTCACAAAGAATTCCATTTTAATCAGTCTTGAACCAACTGTATCAAGATTTGGTCTCAATCAAATAACAGATATTGCTTAGAAAAAGGTAAGCCTAGGTTAGATGGCACCAAATTCCCTAACGAGCTTCCTCAAAAAAATAATTCAAAATGTATCGGAACATTTTATTTTGAATATAGGTTATTGTGTAGCAAGTCGAACATTTTGAAATTCGACGGGTTTTTAAAAAGCCCCAAACATTTTTATTCCGTAGATACTACTGAAATATAGTTGAGAAAAATTTTTTTCAGATTCTTTCGGAGACTTTGACGAGCCCTATGAAGTTTCAAAGGCCGATTATGGCCATTCTTTCGCTTATTCGGTTATTTTTCGCCATTTTAGAAGAGCTGCAGCTCGGACACAGGTGCATCTTTTTAAGCCCACATAAGCACATTTTGTTCGTCATAATATACAAAAAATTGATTTTTGATAGGTCCCACTGATCCATCTAAAACGGCCCAAAACTGCAATTTAGAACAATCTCTGGAAGCGTACAGCTCGGAATGGAAGCCTCGTAGCGAAATTCTTTTCCACAGCAAATTTAAAGAGCTTGGAAAGACCTTCCATTTGCGTTGTTGTAAGTGTCATTATCCTATCTTTCGTCTCAGCTACAGCCAATTAAATTCGCTTATTGTTGCAAAAACGTAAGACGTCAAAGCTAATTTGAAGAAAAATTCTTCTTTTCCATCGATCAGACCTATGAGAAAATATTTATCTAGGTGTCTAGTTGAAGGGACAACAATGATATGATTGTGCTATGTAGATCCCGATTCTATACAAGCTCTTGAAAACAGTCAAAAACCGAGTCTGATTTAATTTCTTCCAGAACTCTTTGTGGGCTTAAACTCCCTTTCAAGCGCTCAGTCGGTGGACTCTAATTATATGAGACTTAGCATGAAATCTTGTGGAAGATACGACGAAGATTTGGAAAGTTGCCTCTCGCGCGATGTACTACGATAGAATTGTCCAAAGTTAGAGTGAATACAAGATAGGTCGAAAAAATTTAAAATACAACCGAATTGGGTAAGAAGTATTTGTATATCAAGATTTGGGTAGTGCGTAAGATCGTTACGATCCTTCATATTGATTGAGGACTAAACTGATTCTCGTACGAAGTACAGGTAACTGAAACATCATCTGGCTGTCTGCTAAACTTGGTTGTGTTCAAGTTCGAGCAGACAAGCTGAAGAGCGAGGGACAAATTTCAGAGGTTGAGCTCATACTAGTATCACTGTCTGCATCACTTTTTTAGAGTTTTTTCCTGCAGTCCTGCAAATTTTTCATAGATAGTCTCTCAAAAATCGATTGCCGTCTACTTACAATGGGTGTGAAATGCAAATCGACGTGGGAACAGGACAAGGGCGTTTCGTTTCTTTGGAGGCATGCATATATTTGCATAAATGACTTTTCGCAAAACTGCTCCCCGATCGTAGACTATTTGCATATTTGCTAGGTGGACAAGCCAACTGCCGATCCTCTCAAATGGCAATTTTATATGGGTTCCCTGTGACATCGTCGGTTTTATTCCTTTTTTCCCAAGAAGTAAGAGCCTCAAGGTAGCCCATGCCAGCATGGTTCGCAACTGCTTCGAAATTCAAATTCATTGCTCAGAACGACATCGATGTAGCGCAAATATACGCATTTACCATAACTCCAAAGTGCAATTTGATCTGTTACAGTAACAAGATTTTGTAGTCTGATGGATTTTCAGGTGCATAATGCCTGTTTGCATCATCTCACAGAGAAAATTTCTAACTAAGATGACGTCTAAAAGAATGGATGAACCTTGAATGTTGGATATAAATCAATAAGACAAAATTGAGCTGTGAACTAAACCAATCATGGTGGCTCATAGGAAATTGAACAAGTCCGGTCAAGGCCAAGATTTGATTTCGGCAAGACCACTTCCTCACTAATTCATTGAGGGAAAGAGTTAGCAATCAGTGAAACTCTTCAAATACTCAGGGCAAATGAGCCCTGATTCAACTTCAAGAGCGAGGAAGCAATTAAGCGTGTATCCCTGAAGTGTTTTCGTCTTATTCATCCCAGCAAATGGAACGGCAAGAGTCTCGCCCTCTCGATTGGATAGAATCTTTCTTGTCCCGCACTTGACAATTCTCAGCTCTTCGGCCTCGACTATTTTGGCGAGATTCAATTAACGCGACATTATCTTCACAACAACGTTCGTATTTTTTGTTGATCTGATGAGATTCGTTGTGTACATAACCACCCGATTAGTGTGCACGGTGAATTGAGATCGTTTGTGTGACATTGGAAGGAGGACTTCTTCACCCCTTCATCTTACAATATACAGAGATGCAGAATGGAAGGGTTCTGAAGAGGACAACCAATTTTAATCCGGGTGGCTCAAAAATGTACTATTCTGAACTGAAACCCTAGCCATGCTCTTCAGCGTCGTCCCCGTTATCGTTCGGGCCGCGATTTCTACTGCTTCCAAGTATAGCGTAGTGTCGATCTCTGTTGATATTTTTATTGACGATCTCTGTTGAGATTTTTGCAGTCTCCATCATTGAACGTGGTTTTTGGTTCATCACGAACGATTATTAGTGAGTCGGCAACCGCGCTCATGGGTAACTTTTGATATTCGCCCCTGACCTCAAATAAAATCAGAGTCTTGAGGCTTTGAATATTAGATCTTGGTTGTTCATCAAGACTCGTGCCATTGGGGAACAGATGGGGAGAAACCAAGAATTAAAAAACTACTGGGGCGAAACTTTCCAGAGGTAGAAAGAAAAGTAGGCTCTGCATGAGACTGAAATTTACCAGCAAAAATATTGTGGATTTGAGTTGTTAATAATCCCCTATCCTATCACGAATTGCGATTGTGCGATTGATCGATTAATTTCTCGAAAGCATCGAATTCGGAGTGCAGCTACGTTCACGTTGGTGAGATCTAATGTCCATATCTTCAGAGTCGAGAGCTATCGACCACTGCTAAGATGTCACATTCGACCATCTTGGATTGACTCGTGTGTCGGCATGGAGACTATAAAAAGGTTACTATAGCCTCCACGTGTGTCGGTATCACAGGTCGCGACCACGCGGACGTACACCAAACAAGTATGTCTGGTTGCCTGTTTTCAGGATCATTCGATAATGGTTCGAATTAGCAGTTGATAGACGATTTTATTATTTCAAGCAGTCTTATTACGAGCTGCCCCCCCCCTCCATTAATTGTGATAGATATATGGGCTATTCCGCAAAAACTATTGAAATGTTTTGAGCTGACGTTCTCGAACGATGTAAGATAAGTTCAATCCAAAAACTGATTCATCAGCTCCCTTAAAAAATAAAAGCTATATCTCTTCACGTTTTGCTGAGTAAAAATGAGAGCATGAAGATAATCCTAAAAGAAATTATGTGGATGTTGTGGAAGCTTACAACAGAGTTGTAAATTTGAGGAGTTTTTGATCCTATGGAATGCCTACAACTTCCAGTGTTCATTGTATTGAAGGAGTGAGGAATATTGAGAGCACTTAGTGGAGAATCGATCATAATTGTGGCTCAGATTTGTTTTGGAAAAATCACATGTCGTGTTCTTATCTGAGAGTCATGAGAGCATTGTATTATGATGACAATAACAGTTACCAATCATTCGGAATCAATTTGTGAAACGAGAAGCTCATCGTTGTTTCGGCAAAATCAATGTTCTATCAGTGAATTAAAAAATCGAGAGATTGACATTTTTGTTTTTGTGGTGGGGCTGTGAATCGGTATATAATTCCAGTGATAAGCTATCAATTATGTCTGGGATGCATATATTCTTAGAACATCAGAATATCCTTGCATTCAAAAAATTACCGATCATAACGAAGACGATCCGCGCGCTTGCGCGCGGTGAATACCTAGTTCGTAACATAAAACATAAATTTGTACTGTACCATTTAGCCATGACGCCACTCACGAAAGAACGAGATGGGTTTGAATTTGACTAAATATCTCACCTTCAAAAGATGAGTACCCGTACTGGTCATGGGATTGCTGGATTCGACCAACCTGAAGCTCACTCAAAGCCAAAAATCCAATGTTCAACGTCCACCAACCATTATGTCAACCACGCCGCTTATCAGTATATTGACTCACAGAGCGTTCTCTTCCTTTCAGTGCTGGACTGTGCTTCATGATAGTAATGATTGGTGTTAATAAATATTCACCGAAAGTCCTCTCCGGGCCGGCGTGTAGTGGAGAGACATTTAATTAGTCCGTTGCAAAGGGTCACTCTCGACCAGACTTTCAATTTCAAGTCGAGTCGAGAGATACACCCTTTCCTGGACCCGCAACGCCAAATTCACTCCAGCCAACTCACCCCCGAAGGTCAGAGCCAAGGCTGAATCTTCACGTCTCAGGAAATCGAAAAATCCTTCCAATCGAGCCGCGGCACCAGAATGTAGAAAAGCTCTGATGGTGTGTGGCTGCGTGAGGTCCGGTCACGTCTGGTCAAAGCTCGACGAAGGGCTAATTGAGAGAGAAAAATTCGGGGAACGAAAAAGGTGTGCCCGGGGCATCTCGGAGTGAGAGCGTGATAATGTTTCGCGCCGCGGTGGCGCCCGTGTAATTGCAACGAGCTGTAATTAGTTTCGGAAATTTAATTATTCTTTGCTTCCTGGAAAACTCGGGAGTGAAAATGCGCTCAAAACGTTGAGCAACTTCGCCAGAGTGAGCCTTCGCATCAGTTTCCCGACCCGCGCGCCATGCCAGCCCTGTACAACACTGCCGCGATGAGTAATATCGGGGGTGGCATCGCGCCCAAAAATATTATCTCCTGGAGTGTCATACAAATGCACCATGTAAGCCATGAGCGAGGCCATGAGCAAGTTTGCGATGAAGAGAAAGAGATAGCTACTTCTTTTTGTTTACTCTAACTATCCGCCGTGTAGCTTGTGTGGAGGATAAGTTCTCCACTCTTGCTCGAAACCCCCTTTTGATCGGAAAATATTCTTCCACAATCCCGAACATGTGTACTGGATTTTAGTGAAGATTGAGGAACACAATTCAACATAAATCTCACTAGGTCATTCGAAGATGAGTTCAATATTTCACGCGTGAGAACGACAATCAAGTAGACATTGAGAATCATCAACACCAGAAGGTGATTAGATCACACACCTGAACCATTCTGACGACGGTGCGTACGTTTTGTTTTGTACGCAGTAAAATTCTTGGGCGGGAGGGCATCACATGTTACCAGATCGTTCCCGGCAGGTTGTCACCAGAGAATTAGAGAAATCATTCCCTCAGTGCTTGGAAATTCTAGAGTGCAGACTCCGTTCATTCGGTCTGTCATTGTTCATTTCTGCATCGTATTGACCATGCATGGCCTTGAGCAACCCGAATGCTGCAGTAGACTGCCGTCGAGTTACTCTTTAGCGTACAAAAGCAAAGAGAGTATTATTCCTTGATGTGTCTTTGCGTCTCAAGAACAAATCACAGCCTGTAGACATAGACTGAAAATCATATTGAATCTTCATTACACGGGAAGAGATTGGTTAAGAGAGCCATTCAGTTGGTTAGGACAACAAAAAAAACTTGGTTGGATTTTGAACGCTTATCGAATTGGCTAGATCATTCGATTTCATTTTGTTGGATTTGGCTGTTTTTTAAGGAGGCTCGAGCGCGTAGGAGCGTACCAAGCGCGGGGCCCCGCGCGCCTTTTCTCTTTCCACCGCGTCATTGGCGCTATACATAGGGATACTCACAACGCAAGCGCTGGCTGCAACGCTAGCTTTTTTACTTTCAATCTCATTTTCTCGTAATTTTGATGGTTGACCCATAGTTGGCCTGGTATCAAAACATAAGGAATGGATGAAAGAACCGTTTCTTTTGGCCAGAACAAAAATCATATAAATAGTTGGCACGCAATCTCATCTTAACGCGTCTGGCCCATAAGGTTACGTGTAGTCAGAAACAATTTTTGAAGTCAATTTGCTCACGATTTTGGTGGTTGACCCCATGATTTCTCAACGGTTCTATAATGTTGATAATTTTAGCTGTAATTTGGGCCCACTTGCGTCCAAAACAAATGTTTTATTAACCCTCGGTTGGCACACGTGGGTCTATTCGACCCAAAGCCTTTTTTATGAGATTGCCACGCTCGTAATTCGAAGTTTCCTGGGCTCAGGGTGACATGTATTGGTAGTGAAGATGTGCCACTTACCGATCGTGCATATAGCAACCGGCCTGGCGCGCGCATCTTCCCACCACAGCCAAGCAAAATTGCCGCTGGGTCTAAAGTACCCAGGTGTGCCAGCTATGCGCGCTAGTTTTTTTTAACTGCATTCTATAGTTGCAATGATAAATTATTGCGAAAAATGTCAAAAAAGGCCTTTCCACTGAAAATATTCTAGAGGACGCAATTTTCAATGGATTGAGCTGAAAATTTAACTAACTTATCTCAAGATCAAGAAGATATGAGAAAAAAATAGTCCAGTGGTCGATCTTTCAATGGAGGTCCTCAATCCGGCATATTGGGTGAGAATAAAAATTCTCAATTCATCGGTCGAAATATGTCAGAATGAATACTTTTCTTTCAAGATCCACTCTTGCGCTATTTTTTCCTTGAATTGGCCTCATCTCTAGATGACTCAGTTGAATTTTCAGCTCATTTGGATGAAAATTGCGCCATCTATAATTTTTTAGTGAAAAAGGTGTTTTTTTGCATTTTTCTGGACATTTGTACTTTTTGGAATTTTTTATTCGACCTTGGAGGATATCTGGATTCATTGGCCGATCAAAAACATATCAAAGGAGCTACAAAAAAATTTTCAAGTCAAAAGATTCAATATAATAGCTACAGCACCAATTTTTTGGCGTGGGTCGAATCGGCCCAGGTTGGCCAGCTATGTTATTTGGCGGAGGTGTGCCAGCTAAGGGTTAAAAAGTGCTCGAGCCACCTTAAGTAACGTTGTTTATGTCAGAAAGACATAATAATTTCAAACGAAAATGATCGATCTGAGTCGATGAGGAGGATGAGATTGCACATTGCGTTGTCCAACGTCTTTCGTTCGAATATCAAAACATTTCGTAAAAATTTTGATCCATACAAGAGAGCAATCGTGAAGATCCAAAGGAAATTTTAACACGAAGAAATGAATTCAGGGCAAGGGTCATTGACTATAAGAAAACTTTCAAGTGGGTAGCAGTAAAAAGCGAGAAATTCTCCATACATTATTCTGGTATCACTACCCCACATCTAGAGCATGAAAAAGTCTATCCTCAGTGCTCTATCTCATCCTAACAGAGGGATTTGAGAATTTTTCATTGCAAGAAACAATCTGAGATGATGAATCTAATACATTAGTGCACGATAAACTCAACTCACAAACTCAAAATTGCCTATTTCTTCCTTAACACGCACAGGAAAATTTTAAAAATATCTTAATTGTGTTATATATCGAAAGCAATTCGAGTGATTAGACATAATCCGAGACGCTCCACAATTTCAACAGGCTCTCAACATATTTATAATCATCCATCTAGACTCTTCGAATTTTAGAACTAATCACAACGATAATCGTACAGCCACTACAATAATTCTACACAATATATCTAAGAGGTTATTTGATGCTTGTAAACAATCCGCACAATTAAATTCAGTTGGTCAGGATAACGAACCCCGGTTTATTCATCTGACAGAACTGATCAAATTGTTCGTTCGAATTCCAACCAATTCTGATTGGTTAGAATGAACAATCTTTTTTCCGAGCAAGCTGGTGGCTACTCACGCTCGATTGAGGCGATTCTGAGATAGCGGACTATCGCCTTTTAGCGACAGCCAAGCCATTTTCACCATGTAATTCGAAGCACAGGCTACCGCAGTCGCCGATAGAGGCGCTGTCTCAAAATCGCGTCAAACGGGGGCATTTAGCCGAACACTCACGTCCAGCACTCAAGTCAGTGAAGGTTGTGTAGGTACTACTCGCATACTGACGAGTCCGATGTCTCTGACAAATCTCAACGCAAACCAAAGTAAGTATCGACTATGAGTCTTCCAGGCTGTGATGCTCTAGGTTCTCCAAAAATCGAGGAATCACTCTCCGCATTACTGGTGTGATCACGCATGTCTACACAAGTCGGCAAAGATACATCTTGTTACCGGGATGGCTTGCGCCACGAGGCAACTGAGTGGGCCACAACAGAAGTTCATACGTCAGAAGGTTGGCGGCCCTGAAAAGGGCTGATGTCGCAGTTAGGTGGTCACGGAGCCCCGTTGTCCTTGGCGATGTCCCAGGAAGCTGATCAGGAATGGGCCAACCAGCGTGGAAGTTGCTCCTGCTACCTTCATCGAAGCCCCAAGTGTGGGAAGCGCGCCATTGGGGCCAGCATCGCCTGCTCCAGCGAGCGCGTCGTGGAGAGTGAGTGTCTGGCGGATCCCGTCTCCTTGGGTTGAGACTCCGATCCCTGGGGGCCGGCTAGTAGATGGCGTCGTCCATGGTCGTGCTACGTCCGTAGAAGTCATCAGCCTAAGGGACAGATGTGGACTGCCACTAGGGCGGAACACTCCCGAGCGCGTCAGCGCTTTAGAAGTGGACCTGGCTATGGGTACCCATCCGGTGGTCTCCCGAGCACGACAGTGCTGTAGAAGTCCAGCCGGAGGGGCCGTCGAGGAAGTTCCCGGAGTCTACTCCGAGACGAAGCTTGGATGGTACTCGTGCGGACTGGTCTGAGCGGGCTTGGCTGGAACCGTGAGAGTCGCTCCAGCGAACTCCATCGAAACCCCAGGGTTAAGACGCGCGCCATTGGGGCCAACATCGCGTGCGGCTGGCGGCTCTCAACATCCTGGGTTGAGGCTCCGATCCGTAGGAGGCTCGGATATCAATTTGTTGTCCGATCCGGTTGGGTCCGTAGAGCTCGTCACGGACATCCGAGGTGGTCCTGGGTCGATGGTGGTCTCCGACGTGATGAGTCCGCCCGAGTGACGTAAGAGCTTCCGGGCGCGTTGTTGCCGAAGAACAGCTCAAACATCAGCCCGAGAGACAGATGTGGACTGCCACTAGGTCTGAACAATCCCGAGCGCGTCAGCGCTGTAGAAGCGGACCTGGGTGTGGGGTACCCGTCCGGTGGTCTCCCGAGCACGGCAGTGCTGTAGAAGTCCAGCCGGAGGAGCCGTCGTAGAAGTCTTTTTTTTTTTTTTTTTTTTTTCTTGGTAGGCCGGGAAGGGGAAATCTTCATAGACACCCACAAGAGTGTGGGTAGTGTCGGATTCACCCGAGAAGACTCGGGTACCTACCGACTAAAACCCCTCCCCGGAGGGCGCCAACCCGAAGGTTATAGTCCCAGAAGAAGGAAGGAAGGAACAGAGAGTAGAGAAAAGATGAAAGATACAGGGAGGCTTGCGAAGAAGCGGGAGCCCTGAAGTGGTCCAAGATGCCACTCAGGGCTCATACGCACTGAGGCGGACGAGGTGGTAAAAGCACACACATGGGTGCTGGGGCTGAAGACTGGGGGCGGGGGAGTTGTCGTGTGCTCCCGAGATACTAAGTATCTCCCTTGCCGGAGGACTGGGGCCGGGGAGTGCGTCTGTCTCCCAGGATCAACCAAGGATCCTCCTTGCGGAACTGGGGCCGGGGAGTCGTTACTCTCCCAAGATCCGAAGATCTCCCTTGCGGGGGGTCGTAGAAGTCAGTTGAGGCACCGGTTTTGAAAACAAGGTGCCCTGTTTTGCTAGCGGGCGAGGATAAAAGCCACCTGGCGATGGCGTGACGAAGTGCTCGGGCTTGTGGGCCACCCAAGGCTATGGTGTAGGAGAGGGGATGAGTAATGGAGATTGTGCGCAAGGCGTGGGATTTGGCAGCTGGTTAAATGCCCGGATTTGGAAGAGCCTTGCGTATGATCTGTTTACGATGTGTGGGGGTCGGAGCGGTCGCTCGACGAGTGGATAATGCTGGGGCAATAGCCACGCAGCGAAGTGGTACCACGTGCGCCAGTGTCTCGAAAGCTCTGCCCTTCTGGACAGCGAGAACAGCTCGATGGCAGCCGGATGATGCGGGGGGTGCAACTCCGAGATGGAGTCATGAACGTTGGAGCGATCGCTCGACAACTGGTTTGCTGGGGCATCGGCCGCGCAGCGAGGTGGTGCTGTGAGAATGGACATCTCGCCAGCAGGCCGATGGTTCAGAGCGTGCGTATCTCCGTATCGATGATGAGAGCGTTGGAGCGGTTGCTCGGCAACTGGTGTGCTGGGGCGTCGGCAACGCAGCATGGTGGTGCTGTGAGAATGGACATCTCGACAGCGGGTGCGCATCTCCGGGTCGAAGATGAGGGCATTGGTGCGGTCGCTCGGCAACTGGTGTGCTGGTGCGTCAGCCACGCAGCAAGGTGATGCTGTGAGAATGGACATCCCGACAGCGGGTCGGCGATCCAGAGGGTGCGAATCTCCGGGTTAATGATGAGGGTGTTGTAGCGGTCTCTCGACGAGTGAGAAATGCTGGGGCACTAGCCACGCAGCAAAGTGGTACCACGGGAACCAGAGTCTCGAAAGCTTGGCCCTTCTGGACAGCGAAAACAGCTCGATGGCAGCCGGATGATGCGGAGTGTGCAACTCCGAGACAAGACGTGGAGGTTGGCGTGGGCGGTGCTGTACCGCCTATGATGTGGTGGTGGAGATGAAGGCGCTACTGAGTGTTTAACGCTCTCAGAAGTGCGGGGATCCCATCCAGGCCGACGGGATCGATTCGACTGGATCGGATGAGGATGAAGCTATTAAGGAGAGCTGGTGAATCCGTCTGCGTATCGACGCAGTGTTCGAGCCCCACGTTGGGCACCACTTGTTACCGGGATCGCTTGCGCCACGAGGCAACCGAGTGGGCCACAACAGTGGTTCGAACGTTAGAAGGTTGGTAGCCCTGAAAAGGGCCGATTTGGGTTTGAAGGTTAGCCCTGAAAAGGGCTGATGTCGCAGTTAGGTGGTCACGGAGGCCCGTTGTCCTTGGCGATATCCCAGGAAGCTGATCAGGAATGGGCCAACCGGCGTGGATGTTACTCCTGCAACCTTCATCGAAGCCCCAAGTGTGGGAAGCGCTCCATTGGGGCCAGCATCGCCTGCTTCAGCGAACGCGTCGAGAGTGGAGTGGAGAGTGAGTGGCTGGCGGATCCCGTCTCCTTGGGTTGAGACTCCGATCCCTGGGGGCCGGCTAGTAGATAGCGTCGTCCATGGCCATGCTAGGTCCGTAGAACTCGCCTCAAGCTTCCGGTTCCGTGTGGTCCTGTGTTGAGGGTGGTCTCCGACGTGAAGAAGTCCGCCCGAGCGACGTAAGAGCTCCCGGACGCGTTAGTGCCGAAGAAGCTCCAAACATCAGCCCGAGGGACAGATATGGACTGCCACTAGGTCGAAACACTCCCGAGCGCGTCAGCGCTGTAGAAGTGGAACTGGGTGTGGATACCCGTCCGGTGGTCTCCCGAGCTTGTCAGTGCTGTAGAGGTCAAGCCGGAGGGGCCGTCGAGGGAGTTCCCGGAGTCTACTCCGAGGCGAAGCTTGGATGGTACTCGTGCGTACTGGTCTGAGCGGGCTTGGCTGGAACCGTGAGAGTCGCTCCAGCGAACTCCATCGAAACCCCAGGGTTAAGACGCGCGCCATTGGGGCCAACATCGCGTGCGGCTGGCGGTTCTCAACATCCTGGGTTGAGGCTCCAATCCAGGGTACCTCAACTCAATGTTAATGGATGGTCCTAGGAATCTTCCGCATCGGCCGAGTTTTCGATATATATATATGTGCTTTGCAGCCGAGTGCTGAGCGTTGGCGCGCCCTGCCGCGTGAGCTATAGCTGGCTATGGATGGACAAGAAAACTTCTACAATTCTTTCCATTAATGGCAAAATTGCTTTTTGATAACAATTACCATGCAGCTCACTCCTGATTGAATAATAATGATCAATTTCAATAAAACGTCTGTCGAAACTGATCATTATTATTCAATCAGAAGTGAGCTGGTGATTATTACTAAAAATCAATTTAGTCTTATTTTATGAGATTTGATCGATCATGGTCTTATAAAAGTGTGATTAATCGTGGAGGTGCTCTTTTTTTAATCCTATTTTTCTAGAAAATCATCTTTGCCTTTTTTTATTCCTTTACAGAGGGTAATACAACACCTTTGAGTCATATTGACTTGTTATTTTATTTGATTGAAACTGAACCATATTCGAGATAAGCCATCTACTACTGGCACAGCCTTTCTTATACTGCTTCAGTACAGGATTTTCCCCAGAAAAAGCTTGCGTGCCTGCGACCACGGTACCTGCTCAATCTCCCTTGAAATTTGCATTTGTTGGTGGTGCGATGCCACACTTTTGTTGTCAATAAGTAGATTTCTTAACGTTCACGTGGAAGGATAAATGTATTATTCTCACTCTCTGGACGTGAATCTGTACAAGTTAATCTTGTGGTACCCGCCTAAATTCCAGGGAACACCTCAAAGTCGTGAACAAGGTAATCTTGCGGTACCTGCCTCATTCCCCGCGAACACCTCAGAGTCATGAACAAGTTAATCTGAGTCATTGTAACGAAGTTACTTATTCTTAGCGTGATCTCAGACCAAGTGTCCACCGAGATCGCAGGTGGTACTTTATTCGCGGAAAAATGGGACACCGAGAGGGAGTGGAAATACCTCTTCAGATAACAAGAAGAGGCTTCCCACTTCATATTTCCTTCAGTTTTGAAGTCAATCTCGACGACTGCACATCATTAGAATAGAATCGGTTTTATTTCATCTCTGTGCCCAACTTGGATTTCGAACGGTTTTTCGTTCGAATTTTGAATTATTTGCAATGCTCCCAAGCGATAAGGAGCATTGCGTTGTAACAGGTTGTGAATCTGATACGAGTGTAATATCTTTTGGTATTCCTAAGGACCCAAGAGTGCGGCAGAAGTGGTTACAAGTTTCAAAGAATTCCGAACTGAACGCACTTGATGAAACCACAGTGCGCGGATATCATGTGTGTAAGTTCCACTTTCTTCCTTATTCTCTTGATTTTACTTGGGAAAAATTTTTTTTAAGATCAAATGATTAATTGATCCAAGATATGCATAATGATTGAAAAAAAAAAAAAATTTTCGTCTTCGATGGGATTTGAACCTCAGACCCGTGCTACATTATGCCGCCTACGGCTGCCTCGTGATCAGTAGGCCAGTTGCCTGGGCGCACTAGCGCCACGATGCCATAGCGAGTAGGACATGAACTTCAATAGGCCAATAACCGGCATCCCACCGCTTCCATTCGAGTTGAGGTACCCTGCTCCAATCCGTAGGAGGCTCGGCTATCAACTTGTCGTCGTCCGATCCGGTTGAGTCCGTAGAGCTCGTCGCGGACATCCGGGGTGGACCTGGGGTGGTACCGTGGTAGCGTAGATCGTCATCCGCGCGGTGCGCGCGACTCACTACTCACCGTCTAGGGACTTTTCGTGTTGGGAATGTAACCGTGGGTCGATGTCTTTTGCGAAGCAGACGACGCCAAATCGAAGTTTTCAAGTGACATACCAGCTCACGTGATGGCTTGATCAAAATTATCTCACTTTGCGGGAAAATATGTTCGTGAAGTATAAAAGAGGGAATAAGTATTGTCAGTGACGGTCGAGTTGTTTTATAAATTTGAACGCCGTTCAATTCTCTCGGATATTTTCGAGGCTCGAACAGCATCAACTTGCACTTTTTCCTTATGAAGATGAGCCGAATCATGTGAAAAAATAAGCATGAAAAAAAAACAGTCTAGTCGGCGCTGTAAATTATGACGAGTGCCAATATTACGCTCGGATTATGATCAGGAGCTCAAATCATTGAGACCCATCAATCCGTGAATTATTTAGAAAATCTATAGATTTTCTAAATAATTCACATATATGACTGTACCGGGGTACCAGTGATTCAAAATAGTCTTGAGAATATTGTTAAAGTTGATATTTCGGCAAGTATCTCTGTGATGGCAAGTAATTATGCAGTAACAGCTGCTGACATGAGCGGCTGCATTTTTCAATTCGTAGAATGCTAGAGAGTACGAAATACTGATACATTTGAAATCGACTTATTAGTGAAAATCGTTATAGCAGCCCTTCTCGCATCACATCATTAGAACTCGCCTGTATAGATAGAACATGATTTATCGTATGATTCATAGAGGATAAAGGTTACCTCTCCAACACCAAAATCTCTAGACGGTGAGAAGCGAGTCGCGCGCTCCGTGCGGACGACGATCTACGCTACCACGGTACCACGCCTGGATCGAGGGTGGTCTCCGGCGTGATGAGTCCGCCCGAGCGACGTACGAGCTCCCGGGCGCATTAGAGCCGAAGAAGCTTCAAACATCAGCCCGAGGGACAGATATGGATATGGACTGCCACTAGGTCTGAACACTCCCGAGCGCGTCACCGCTGTAGAAGTGGACCTGGGTGCGGGTACCCGTCCAGTGGTCTCCCGAGCACGACAGTGCTGTAGAAGTCCAGCCGGAGGAGCATTCGTGGAAATCGGTTGAGGCACCGGTTTGGAAACAAGGTGCCCTGTTTTGATAGCGGGCGAGGATGGACGCCACCTGGTGGTGGCGTGACAAAGTGCTCGGGCTTGTGGGCCACCCAAGGCTATGGTGTAGGAGAGGGAATGAGTAATGGAGATTGTGCGCAAGGTGTGGGATTTGGCAGCTGGTAACAATCTGACTCCTTTACTACGGGTTTCTATGAAGGAATTGAGTTAGCTCGAGCCTTTTTACTCCAATACTTGAATTCTTCTCCATCTAAGGGTGCGCCCACAAATGAAGCACTCGCGCCACGTCTTGGCGCGTGGCACCGCTCATGGCACCCGTGCTGGCACCGCGCTCTGAGCAGGCTCAAAAATTCCCCACGTACCGATTATATCCGAAGTATAGAACTGGAGTTTAGCCACCTCGATCACTAAGTACAACTCTGGAAAGAGGAGGGCGCGACGCGGGCGCTTCATTTGTGAACAAACCCTATGGGAAAACGTCTTTTCACTACGTGCGATACCAGAAAGATATTGAGCACTATTTCTTGTATTAGTTATCCTCATGATTTTTTCTGCTCTTTTTATGCACCCTATAGGAGACCGTTCATGGTATTCTCAACTGATTAGCATTTTTACAAATAACTCGAATATTTTTGCTTTCTCTAAAGAGAAAGCTTTGTTTTCACCCCAACAAAAATTTGATCAAATTTTTCATTAAAACCAACATATTATTCAACAAAATTCCTTTTATCTAAAAAAGCCAAAGACCATTCTCTTCCTCTCGCCAAAATCTATCGATTGTAGGTAACACTTTTCCTCCTAATGGCCTTCCAAATCCGTCAGAGACTCATCTTTGCACACCTTTGTCCGTGTATGTGTGTGTGTGTGTGTGTATGTTGTTTTCTATCGGACACGCTTTCTCTTTCTCTGTTCAGCATATCAATTTTTGGCTTCCTACAAGTTGTGAAGAATCCAATTTCTGAGAGCCCAGTGATTTGGCAGCTTTCGGCTCCCAGTCAAATTTGATCCATGGGCTTTTTCAAGCAAAAGTGCTCGAATTTCGACTTTTAATACATAAATATCTTTTTCTCATACGGTCTCACCACGAATTGAGTCACCTAAACTATGGTTTTTTCTGCAAGATCTATCGATTGGTTAATACCGAAATTTTATAAAATCTTCACAGATCTCAAATTTTCGAAAAAATCAAAATTTTCACCAAAAATTTCATTTTAACCCTTTTCAAACCCACTGCATCGTAATTCCGTCTCAACCAAACGATGGATATTGTTAAAAAAACCTCAGACTAGAAGGCCCAAATCTCTCTAAAAAGCTTCCTCTAAAGAATAACTGAAAAAATAATGGGAAATTTTTCTTAATATTCATTTTTTCCTCGTACCTTCTTTTATGACTCATTTATCTCAATTCCAATGACCTGAACTATGGTTTTTCTGCATTATCTATCGATTGGTTAATACCGAAATTTTATAAAATCTTCACAGATTTCAAATTTTCGAAAAAATCAAAATTTCCACCAAAAATTTCATTTTGACCCTTTTTAAACCCACTAAATCGAAATTCCGTCTCAACCAAACGATGGATATTGTTTAAAAAACCTCAGACTAGAAGCTCCAAATCTCTCTAAAAAGCTTTCTCTAAAGAATAACTGAAAAAATAATGTGAAATTTTTCTTAATATTCATTTTTTCCTCGTACCTTCTTTTATGACTCATTTATCTCGATTTCAATGACCTAAACTATGGTTTTTTCTGCATTATCTATCGATTGGTTAATACCGAAATTTATTTGAGTCTTCACAAATCTCAAATTTCCGAAAAAATCAAAATTTTCACAAAAAATTTCATTTTAACCCTTCTCAAACCCACTGCATCGTAATTCCGTCCCAACCAAACGATGGATATTGTTAAAAAAACCTCAGTCTAGATGACCTGAATCTCTATAAGAAGCTTCCTCAAAAGAATAACTCAAAAAGTAGTAGAAAATTAGAATTAATATTCATTTTTCTCTCGTATCATCCTTTACGACTAATTTATCTCAATTCTAATGACCTAAAGACTTACTTATGCGCCATTCTGAATCGATTGGCTGATACGAAATTTTCATAAAATCCGTAAAACATTGTTCATATGAAAATTTTTTCGGGGGAAGGGAATTTCCACAAAGGACTCCAGTTTAATCATCTTTAAACCGACTATATCAAAATTTTCTCTTAATAAAACAATAGATATTGTTGGAAAAACCTCCTTTCAGATGACCCGAATCTCTCTGGAATGCTTCCTCGAAAGAGAAACTCAAAATATAGGATACTTTCTTTTTCGTTAAAATTATCATCATATAACGCCGTGAGAAAGCATTCTGCTAATCACTTTTAGCAGCGTATTTCCCTATCTTATCCATCTTGAACGGAATGTCAAAAGCTTTTTTATGTCTCTCAGAAACCACTTAGGATACATATCATCTCGAAAGGAAATATTAACAGTTAGGGTGGATGCATGGGATTTCTAGCCCGGATTTCTAATGAGTTCCAAGTTCCAACCCAACCAAATCGATATCTACGTCTTGCTTATGCCGTCTAATTTATGTATTATAGCTGAATAACCCGACAGAAGGGTTGATAAAGTTCTGATGAAAAAAAAAGAAGAAAATGATTCATGTCTCAATCTGCAAGCATAGAAATAATCAAAATTTTGAAATGTTAGCGCGAAATTTGGACCGACCTTCGATTTTGATAAGATGGCTATTGAACTTCTACGATCATGATTTGGTACAAGGATTTGGCATACTTTCTGGTAGTGAGGGATAAGGATAAGTACATGTGTTTTCACAAGTAGTGGGCAGGATTACGTGAGCGTAAAATTATGATGGCTGCGGTCAAAGAGCCGGGAAGCTGTCGATAGCGTTCTCGAATTTGTTGTGGTACTGCTTGAGGAAACTAATTAAGCCAACAATGCCTCGAGGGCTGTTTGCCTCTTCTTTTATTATCTCTGCTCAAACACGGCCATCTTCAGTACTGCTCCACCTCGTTCGCAACTCTGCCCTCCACCACCCCTTTCGCGATTGAGAATGGCTCGGCTGAGCACAATATTGAAAATCAGACTCAGCTTGACTCTCAGTGACTTGGGGTTTTCGAAAAATTCCAGTTAAAGAAGAGCCAGTTGTTACAGAGTAATATGTCTCCTGTGTCTAGGTTCGACTAATTACGCGATCCATCGCTGCGTGAGAGATGAGATTTGAAGGCAATCAGCTGTGGAAGAGAGACACCATCCAATATTGGGCGGATGAACTAGCTGTGTTGGCCTGGAGCAACGACTGCGACGACCCGATGTACATAGGCCAACAGATCAGAGCCAGAGGCACTACCCTCCCTGGCTGACACTCGCTCACAGCAGGCGTCACATCGTCGATCCCTCGTAATTACTCTTGCATCGTTCGATCAGAGCTCCAATCAAAATAAACGGTATAGAGCACCTATTCTGTCGTGGCTTCGATAGCTCTATGAATGGGGTGAGAGGGTCTCACCAAGCATCCCAAAGATATTTTGATTGCCTTGCTACAGTGTTCTAGGTTGCTGATGTAAAGTATCAAATGGAGAATGCAATCCTCATCACTCGGAAATTGGTCTTATTCGTCCATCCCAAAGACAAAATATGACCGAGATTACTATTCCAACACGAAAGGCACATCTTGATGACTCATGCATTGCTTACTATTTTTTGCAAGGCACTGTAGTTTACGCGTCAATTACAGAATACTCACCTCTACACAAGATATCGTGATTATCAAATGCACAGGGTCGTTGCTCATGCATAAGGGTTCACTTCTGTAGACAAAGTGATCTCATATTGGACCTAGGGTCCATGAATATGGTTTACGTTCAAGAGCTCTCATTTTCCCGGGAATCAATAAAACGCTTAGGAGTGAAGTATGTGGCCATCTCGAGAGAAACTCATTCTACTTTCTATGCCCCAATCACACAATCTGCCACAGTACCCACCCGTCTTCAGCTCCTAGATTGCACCGAGATAAGTCACAAGATTCATGCAAAGAATCAGATCGCACAGGCTATCAAATGATACGCCAAGTTTGGCAGTCACACCATTCTCTTGGCGCAGCTCGTCTCTTCTTGATCGCTGCGCGCAACTGTGCTTCAACTGATGTACGTCTCGCGAATCTGGGATATATCTCATCGTCGTCTCGACGCTTGAGGAGAGTCACCCAAAAGCAGGCAACTTGGATCCTCACATTTACCTTCAAAGAGCATCCCCTCAGCAGCTCAGAAGCTCGCGTTTACGCAGATGAGCATCCAGCTTACGACTTTTCCATGAAAATGTTTTTGACTTGAGGGAGAATGAGAAGAAAAATGAGCGGATTTTGTAACGGACTTAAAATTTTTGGCCGAACCTCTCATTCGAGTGCACACTTACCGGACATGAAATTCTGCACTTTGGAAGAGCTTTTCTGCTCCTGGAGCACATCTTCAATTCTTGAGACTAGATTCCAAATCTGAAATTTTGAGGATGGGTTTACGATTATCGAAACACCAAAAGCGGCCTGATTAAGATTCAAACAACAGCCCAGGGACGGGAAGGTTTTTTAGATTTCTGCAGAGTTCATGTCCCGTGAGTGTGAGTCGTCGTCCCCAGGGGATGTTCGTAGCACGACCATGAAGACAGATCTGGCCAGTCGATAGGGCGCACGCGTTGCTCGGGTGATGCCGCCGCAGACGATTTTTGCCAATATGGCCGCCTCGAGGGAGGCGATCTGATTGGCTGAAAAAAACAACAAACTGGAGCAGACATTTGCTCCAGGTTGACGGTTGTCCGGCTGTTGACGATTCATAACACGTTGCTATATTGTTGTAAATATTGAAGTCTAAAAATCGCCAGCTGTTGTTTTCTTTAGCCGATCAGATCGCCTCCCCCGAGGCGGCCATATTGGCAAAATCGGACTGCGGTGGCATCACATGAGCAATGCGATCGCTCTACGGAGTAGCCGGACCTTTCTTTATGATCGTGGTTCGTAGAATCAGAGAGTTCCTCCGCAGATCCTTCACCATCGTCATGTACAGATACGCTCACATACATTACAACCTCGTCAGATAGCACGACCTTTCCTTCAAAAACAGGTGTATTGGACGCACAACCACAATTCTTGCAACTGCAATGCTTAGTCGGTAAATCTCATTCTTCAACATAGGTCAAAAAGTAATTCCGAATACAAATTTTAAAGAATACAATTACTTGTGGACACCCGATCTAGACCATGAACACACTATCTGATAAGCGTTCAGAGCCACGAGTCCGTTGCCTTCATTGGATACAAGCTTTTAGTGAGTTGGAATCATGCATGACTAGCTACTATTTAAATCTGTCAAGTATCTCAAATTAAAATAGAATCCTTAAGCTCTATATCCACACATTCCTACAAATCCCGAGAGTTCTCCATCCTTTCCCAAATTATCATGAGATTCTCAAATTGAAAATAGCTGGAACGAAACCCAAAACTAGAGAACTGCCAACTAGATCAATTATGCTCTATTGTATTTTCCACGCATATTTCAATTCGATTTCGATTTTTTTAAGCTCACGTTCTGTCAACCTCTTCCGGAGGTAATATTTTGGTGCCTACAATTTTAATTGGATTCCGAAATACCAAAACCACCAAAAAGGTCGCGCATATGATAACTCACACTATGACCGGTTTGTATTCGGGTCAAGGCGTTCTACGTTCAAGGCCAAAACATTATCTAGGAAGCCGGGATGGCTCCTGCTACTTTTGACATATTTTCAATACTTGAATCTTGCCAATCTCATGCTGAGGCCGAGGTGGAACTGAATAATCAAATTGAGTATGGCTGTTTTCTGTCGAAGAGGAGAATCCATTTGCTTCTGTGATCAGATGATACAGTCAATTCTTGTGACAGCCAATGTGCACATCACAAACCGCACGTTGCTCAAAGTCCAGCAATCGGGAAAAATCCCATATGTACCGAGCGGTCGTCGCCATACAGTCCGTATTACCTCTAAGGTCGTCGCCGATTAGAATGTACATACACTCGGAGGAGCGAACGGTCGAAGGAATGGGGCAAAACGTGTTTCTAAACATCGTTTAGTGGCCTCTATACTCGCGCGGCCAGAGATTCTCTTACTGGCCGCGTCTACATTAGACTTGTACGCGCGTCGACGCGCGGATTTGTACGCGTGCATCGTATGCGCGGACGGAGCAAACAGTTGGCATTGCAGGACGCCGGAAAAACCCTGTTTGCAAAATATTGGCAACTTTTCTCTCATCATCCAAAAAATTTTGAAAGTGGGCAAAGGCTAAAGTGATCGAGTTCTATTTTTCAGTTCAAAGATATGGCTCACAAGTCAAATAATTTTTTCAGGATCAACCATCATGTTAATTTTGAAGTGAACTAATCAAGTTCTAAACAGTATTATTTTCATAAAGTCAGCTTATCGTTGATGGGAATATGGTTTTTTTGCATAGTTCCTCTTGTATGGAGCATTTCACCAAATGAAACTGTTTTTTTATCAATCTAAGGCATGTTCCAGAAATAAATTCATAATTTTCATTACATCAGAGTTGATACATGTGTACATACATATGTGTATGGATACATCTAACTGAAATTTTCAATAAAATCATTTTACCTACATTTTTCTAGTGATCTATTGAGTGAGTGGCTTGAATTCAAGGGAAAATGAAATGTTTCAAGAAATAATCTGAGTCCAAATTGTGGCTGACGCGGTTTTTATCAATTAAAATGATGATAATTCATTATGATCCAGACATAAAATATTTGATCCGATCATTTTAGCCTCTGCCCCACTTTTAAAATTTTTTGGATGAAAAAAAATTGCTAAAATTTTCCGAACTGGGTTTTTCCGGAGTCCTGCAATACCGATAGATCGCTCCGTCCGCGCATACGACGCACGCGTACAAATCCGCGCGTCGACGCGCGTACAAGTCTAATGTAGACGCGGCCATTCTCGCTGTTTCTCCAGCTGTCCGCGGGTGAGTGGCCGCTCTCGCGCAAATCCGTGCCGTTACAATCTAGCTTGGCTGCATCTTGGTCGCGCGCGACTCGAGTGCATCGATGCCGAGCTTTCCTTTCCCCCTCGATCTGCGATGCTCGACGGCCTATCCGTCCTCCCACAGCGACTGATGGCTGATGATCTTCCCGATTAGAAATGAAATTCAAGCCTTGATCAAGTTTTGACCAAAGGCTTGATCAAATTTATCAAGCCTTGATCAAGAAAAAAACTCCTACTTGATCAAACTTGACGTTCTCACTTGAAGTTTCTAAGGAGTTATAGGGTCACTACCCGAGTAAAAAAGATTAATAGATTATAATATATTATAATAGATTATAATATATTATGGATAATATATTATAATATATTATAATCTATTATTGTGATAATATATTATAATATATTATAATATGTCATCATATTTCTGTCGTTAAGTGGAAAGTCGGTGGATTGTGGTGCAGAATCGAATTTGATCAAATCCCAAAGTCGGACATGGCTGAAGCAGTCCTTGCCGGCCCTTATTTCATTTGCGAAGTTATAGGACCATGTATACTTATATATGGTTATAATATAGTCATAGAAATACGGTTTATTTGGTTGCTGGATCATACGATCAAATGAGGTGGAAAACTAAATTTTCTGACATTTTCGACATTTTTTGATCCCACACAGTCAAACTCGATTCGCTGCTCTATTTTTTCCGGTCCAGAACGGTATAAGTCCACTTCAAAAGAAATGATGGACTCATACCGTTCTGGTCCGGAAAAAAAGTCGAGAAAATTTGGAGATCAGAACGGTATAAGTCCATTTTTAATTGCAAAATAATGCGTAAAAAATGTGAACAATTGAAAATTATTACGCCCCATGCCAAAAATGTCGTGAAAACACACTCATTATATGATAAATGAAGCATAATTACTGCAAATGACAATCCGAATTTTCTATCGCCAGAAAACTTTGAAGCTAATTTGCCAGAAATGGGAAAAATGGACTTATACCGTTTTGGTCGGGAGCCGTCTATATAATCAATACATTGAATTTGCTCTCGATAAACAGTCGTATGTCTTTCAAGATTATCGGAGATGCTTTCCTAGGGTCGATAGAAATAACCAAAATAGAGCGGTTGATTTTCCGAGCCACTCGAATTCAATCAGACCATCATCCATCCACGCGATGAAAGCAAAACCCCCAATCTAATGCAAGTGTTGGATCAAATCTTCCTAATTCCCTTCTGAGATCCGTGTGGATTTGGATTTGATATAATAAAAATCGTGAGTAGTGGAGATACAATTTTTCCAATTCCGGGCCAGCCAATCACTTCCTTGAATAGTTTGAAGTTAGATGAGTTGTTAGAGTTAGAAGAACATTTTGATTCCATCGCTAACTTGGACTTATATTCCAGAGCTAAGATTAATGGTATCACTTTTACCTCTATGGAGTATAAACTGTTGAAAACTAACACATTCCATACCATTTAGAGTTGAAGAATGGTGACCATATTTACGGCATTGTCAAAGTATTTGCGACTTATCGGGGCGACAAGTTCCTTTACTTGGTTCCACTCAAAGTTGAACACAATCAGGTTATAGTTCACGTAGAGACAAGGATTAGGGTTGAGCATATTTTGCCGATAAAAGAGAAAAATTCTTTTTTGCTCGTCAATGTATCTCATGTGAAGTCAATTAACCCTCTGACTAGAATTGATGACTACATGTGGGAAATGCCTCATCATTTGAGAAAGGTGCTCTAGTGCCAAACCATTGAAGTTGCGAGATCTTGAAGAATTTACTTCTAAAACCCTTTTTCAAAATATATTAATATAATAAATTCGTCGCTTGGAATTGAAAACCTACGCAATACACATATTCGATATTTATAATTTGTACATAGTTGTTTGTATCTATTCGAAATGTCATTATTGTGAATATTCAATACTCAATAAATTCATACACGATCTTATATCAGTAGTTCCACGCGAAAGCGACCCACGAAAAAGGGTCATGTCTCAGATCCTTTTGTTAACATTCTTATTCGATTCTATGGTACAAAATATGAACTTTTCACTACCTATGGGGTCCCAAAAAAATTTTTTGGTCCCATGGCGAGAATTTTCGAAAATGAAGTAAAATACATTTTCTTAAAATTCTAGCAGCTTTTTTGCACTAAAACGCGAATAAGTCGAGTTTGCTCCCAGATAAAGATATGCGGCTTGCGGCATTCGAAAGGTCTTTCAAAAACCTATCAAAATCGCTATTAGAAAGTTGTTCTTGGGGTTATGGGCAGCCTGTGTGAGCAAAAGTGTCAAAATTACTAAACAGTGAGTTTCTCAGTTGCCTATCTTTTTCAATTTTTGAAAATCACAGTTTTTTCTTATTAAATGATTTTCCATTACATCTCGTTAAAAAGCTATCGAGACTGTTCAATCCTAACAGCATGCAATTTTCACCTAATAAGTTAGCCCTCACGCCGATGTAGCTCGGGTACTTTGCTGTCACTCCTAACGAGTAAAATCTGTCTTAAAAAATTGAAAAGGGTTGAAATTCGAGACCTCAGTGGAATGCTATACAACCCTTAAGGAGGCCGGTTTCCCTTGATTAAAAACTATTATTTGTTGAGTGACATATACCACGATGGCATTTTTTTCATCTTATTCTCATGCTCACAGAGCTCAACTGCACCAATAATGGGGTACCTGAAGCTAGCGAACACTAACTCACGAATCGGGCCCAAACCAATTTCACTTTTTATTACTATTTTATTACTAATTTATTACGAAAGAAAAAAATTTATTACCGGTCATGGTCCCGGAATACGAGAGTTTTCGCTAGCGGAAGCTTACGCTAGCGAACACGTGGCCGGGGAAAGATCGTACGGGAATGTGCAATAGCTCATTTTTTATTACTTTTTTATTACTCTCAGAATACGTCCTCAAAATATGCGTGTGATATGATTCAGCTGAAATATGATGGTTTTCGCTAGCGTAAGGTTACGCTAACGAACACCATATACAGGCGTAGCTTTGAGGGCACTCAGAACTACACGGGATTTTATTACTTTTTTATTACTCTCGAAAGGTATAGTCGAGATAGTCCCGAGACCAAGAGGGAACCGATATTTGGGCCTGAGGCTGGACGAGAGCTGGAGCGGGGCGAGATAAGAAATATATAATAGACTGAGCTACCTCTGTACAATAACGTGCGAATGAAAAAATTCCATCGCATACGGGAACCTGTCTGACGTTGAGCAGGGTACACATAAGTCTTCAGAGATAATACGGAATCGATAACGAATCAGCAAACTCGATCATAGGGCCCAAAACAGGGGAGACCCTGCTTAACGTTATTATAGTCGCAGTCGAGACGTCACGGGGGGATGCCGGAGAGTCCCAATGGACCCGAAACTCTGAGAAACCTCAGATCGAGTGATCAGGTACCATCGACTGAGACCAAAGAATTTATTACCAGCCAGCACCCTCGCCTATGGGGCCCAGAACGGGGCGGAATCGAGCTTTGAGCAGTTATCTGCGCAGTTATGACGCCACTGTGGGTTGTAGGATGTTCCAACGGACCCGAAATTCTACAGAACCTCAGATCAAGGAGAAACGTACTATATCTGATGCCCAGAGAATTTATTACCAGTCAGCACCCTCGGCTATGGGGCCCAAAACGGGGCGAAATCGAGCTTTGGGCAGTTATCCGCGCAGTTATGACGCCACTGTGGGTTGTAGGATGTACCAATGGACCCGAAACTCTACAGAACCTTAGATGAAGTGGTTATGTACCATTGATGATGCCCAGAGAATTTATTACCAGTCAGCACCCTCGGCTATGGGGCCCAAACCGGGGCGAAATCGAGCTTTGAGCAGTTATCCGCGCAGTTATGACGCCACTGTAGGTTGTAGGATGTTCCAATGGACCCGAAACTCTACAGAACCCCAGATCAAGTAGTTATGTACCATTCATGATGCCCAGAGAATTTATTACCAGTCAGCACCCTCGGCTACGGGGCCCAAAAGAGGGCAAAATCGAGCTTTGGGCAGTTATCCGCGCAGTTATGACGCCACTGTGGGTTGTAGGATGTTCCAATAGACCCGAAACTTTACAGAACCTTAGATCGAGTGATTATGTACCATTGATGATGCCCAGAGAATTTATTACCATTCAGCACCCTCGGCTATGGGGCCCAAAACGGGGCGAAATCGAGCTTTGGGCAGTTATCCGCGCAGTTATGACGCCACTGTGGGTTGTAGGATGTTCCAATGGACCCGAAACTCAACCTAACCCTAAATCAAATAGTCACGTACTATCTCTGATGCCCAGAGAATTTATTGCCAGTCAGCACCCTCGGCTATGGGGCCCAAAACAGGGTGAATTCGAGCTTGAGCAGTTATCTGCGCAGTTATGTGGCCACTGTGGGTTGTAGGATGTTCCAATGGACCCGAAACTCTACAGAACCTCAGATCAAGTAGTTATGTACCATTGATAATGCCCAGAGAATTTATTACCAGTCAGCACCCTCGGCTACGGGGCACACAGTGGCCAC
Organism: Eretmocerus hayati; assembly: GCA_029851415.1. NCBI lineage: Eukaryota > Metazoa > Arthropoda > Insecta > Hymenoptera > Aphelinidae > Eretmocerus > Eretmocerus hayati. The sequence continues at coordinate 189,568,104 of CM056742.1, read as the reverse complement.
ATAACTGCGCAGATAACTGCTCAAGCTCGATTTTGCCCTCTTTTGGGCCCCGTAGCCGAGGGTGCTGACTGGTGTTACATTCTCAGGGCATCATCAATGGTACATAACCATTTGATCTGAGGTTCTGTAGAGTTTCGGGACCATTGGAACATCCTACAACCCACAGTGGCGTCATAACTGGGCAGATAATTGCTCAAAGCTCGATTGCTCCCTGTTTTGGGCCCCATAGCCGAGGGTGCTGACTGGTAATAAATTCTCTGGGCATCATCAATGATACATAACCACTTGATCTAAGGTTCTGTAGAGTTTCGGGTCCATTGGAACATCCTACAACTCTTTGTGGCGTCATAACTGGGCAGATAATTGCTCAAAGCTCGATTTCTCCCTGTTTTGGGCCCCATAGCCGAGGGTGCTGACTGGTAATAAATTCTCTGGGCATCATCAATGATACATAACCACTTGATCTAAGGTTCTGTAGAGTTTCGGGTCCATTGGAACATCCTACAACCCTTTGTGGCGTCATAACTGGGCAGATAATTGCTCAAAGCTCGATTTCTCCCTGTTTTGGGCCCCATAGCCGAGGGTGCTGACTGGTAATACATTCTCTGGGCATCAGAGATAGTACGTGACTACTTGTTCTAGGTTTTTGTAGAGTTTCGGGTCCATTGGAACATCCTACAACCCACAGTGGCGTCATAGCTGGGCAGATAATTGCTCAAAGCTCGATTTCTCCCTGTTTTGGGCCCCATAGCCGAGGGTGCTGACTGGTAATAAATTCTCTGGGCATCAGAGATAGTACGGAACTACTTGATTCAGGGTTTTGTAGAGTTTCGGGTCCATTGGAACATCCTACAACCCACAGTGGCGTCATAACTGCGCGGATAACTGCCCAAAGCTCGATTTTGCCCTCTTTTGGGCCCCGTAGCCGAGGGTGCTGACTGGTAACAAATTCTCTGGGCATCATCAATGGTACATAACCACTTGATCTAAGGTTCTGTAGAGTTTATGTCCATTGGAACATCCTACAACCCACAGTGGCGTCATAACCGCGCGGATAACTGCCCAAAGCTCGATTTCGCCCCGTTTTGGGCCCCATAACCGAGGGAGCTGACTGGTAATAAATTCTCTGGGCATCATCAATGATGAATAATCACTTGATCTAAGGTTCTGTAGAGTTTCGGGTCCGTTGGAACATCGTACAACCCACAGTGGCGTCATAACTGCGCGGAGAACTGCCCAAAGCTCGATTTTGCCCTCTTTTGGGCCCCATAGCCGAGGGTGCTGACTTGTAATAAATTCTCTGGGCATCAGATATAGTACGTGACTACTTGATCTAGGGTTTCGTAGAGTTTCGGGTCCATTGGTACATCCTACAACCCACAGTGGCGTCATAACTGGGCAGATAATTGCTCAAAGCTCGATTTCTCCCTGTTTTGGACCGCATAGCCGAGGGTGCTGACTGGTAATAAATTCTCTGGGCATCATCAATGGTACATAACCACTTGATCTAAGGTTCTGTAGAGTTTATGTCCATTGGAACATCCTACAACCCACAGTGGCGTCATAACCGCGCGGATAACTGCCCAAAGCTCGATTTCGCCCCGTTTTGGGCCCCATAACCGAGGGTGCTGACTGGTAATAAATTCTCTGGGCATCATCGATGATAAATAATCACTTAATCTAAGGTTCTGTAGAGTTTCGGGTCCATTGGAACATCCTACAATCATAGTGGCATCATAACTGCGCGGATAACTGCCCAAAGCTCGATTTTGCCCTCTTTTGGGCCCCATAGCCGAGGGTGCTGACTTGTAATAAATTCTCTGGGCATCAGATATAGTACGTGACTACTTGATCTAGGGTTTCGTAGAGTTTCGGGTCCATTGGAACATCCTACAACCCACATGGCGTCATAACTGGGCAGATAATTGCTCAAAGCTCGATTTCTCCCTGTTTTGGACCGCATAGCCGAGGGTGCTGACTGGTAATAAATTCTCTGGGCATCATCAATGGTACATAACCACTTCATCTAAGGTTCTGTAGAGTTTCGGGTCCATTGGAACATCCTACAACCCACAGTGGCGTCATAACTGCGCGGATAACTGCCCAAAGCTCGATTTTGCCTTCTTTTGGGCCCCATAGCCGAGGGTGCTGACTGGTAATAAATTCTCTGGGCATCAGATATAGTACGTTCCTACTTGGTCTGAGGTTCTGTAGAATTTCGGGTCCGTTGGAACATCCTACAACCCACAGTGGCGTCATAACTGCGCAGATAACTGCTCAAAGCTCGATTCCGCCCCGTTCTGGGCCCCATAGGCGAGGGTGCTGGCTGGTAATAAATTCTTTGGTCTCAGTCGATGGTACCTGATCACTCGATCTAAGGTTTCTCAGAGTTTCGGGTCCATTGGGTTTCTCTGGCATCCCCCCGTGACGTCTCGACTGCGACTATAATAACGTTAAGCAGGGTCTCCCTTGTTTTGGGCCCTATGATCGAGTTTGCTGATTCGTTATCGATTCCGTATTATCTCTGAAGACTTATGTGTACCCTGCTCAACGTCAGACAAGTTCCCGTATGCGATGGAATTTTTTCATTCGCACGTTATTGTACAGAGGTAGCTCAGTCTATTATATATTTCTTATCTCGCCCCGCTCCAGCTCTCGTCCAGCCTCAGGCCCAAATATCGGTTCCCTCTTGGTCTCGTGACTATCTCGACTATACCTTTCGAGAGTAATAAAAAAGTAATAAAATCCCGTGTAGTTCTGAGTGCCCTCAAAGCTACGCCTGTATATGGTGTTCGCTAGCGTAAGCTTACGCTAGCGAAAACCATCATATTTCAGCTGAATCATATCACACGCATATTTTGAGGACGTATTCTGAGAGTAATAAAAAAGTAATAAAAAATGAGCTATCGCACATTCCCGTACGATCTTCCCCCGGCCACGTGTTCGCTAGCGTAAGCTTCCGCTAGCGAAAACTCTCGTATTTCGGGCCCATGACCGGTAATAAATTTTTCTCTTTGGTAATAAATCAGTAATAAAATAGTAATAAAAAGTGAAATTGGTTTGGGCCCGATTCGTGAGTTAGTGTTCGCCAGCTTCAGGTACCCCCAATAATGTGAGAAGTTGGACAGTTATTGTGGTTTTGGGACCCCAAAAAATTTAGTTTTTCACCTCATTTGATCGTATGATCCAGCAACCAAGTAAACCGTATTTCTATGACTATATTATAACCATATATAAGTATACATGGTCCTATAACTTTGCAAATGAAATAAGGGCTGGCAAGGACTGCTTCAGCCATGTCCGACTTTGGGATTTGATCAAATTCGATTCTGCACCACAATCCACCGACATTCCACTTAACGACAGAAATATGATGACATATTATAATATATTATAATCTATTACAATATATTATAATATATTATAATATATTATCACAATAATAGATTATAATATATTATAATATATTATCCACAATATATTATAATCTATTATAATATATCATAATATATTATAATATATTATAATATATTATAATCTATTAATCTTTTTTACTCGGGTATGTGTTGACAAGTTTAACTTAACCTCAAATCCGGTATCATCAATATTTCAATTTTGAAATCAAATTTGAAAATAGACTATAATTCACTCTTTTTCGGAATTCTTGGTTGATATTTGAATATCTAGGATTATTTTCCCGGAATGCGACAACTCTATCAATATATAATTACTGTTAAGATTTGATTGCTCCAGTATTCATTGACTCTCTCTTGGAAACACGAGACTCACGCGATATAGGATTACATACATTTTTTACGGCACATCACTAAATCTATCAACGCAATAAGGCATAAGTGATCTTTTTGCAGTTAGTGTATATATTTAGACACAGATATCGAGACACCTAACCTAAGAAATGGTCGGAGTCTGTGTCACTCTTTAGAGTACTATAATAATAATAACAGCATCACGCGTGTCTTTTCAAAGTCTATGCAAAGAGCTGCAAATAATTATAGTTCCTCTGGGGCCACAGAAGTATAACAATAATAGGCAACACAGACGCGTTTTGCTTCGCGTCGTCTACAGCACGAGGTAAACAAACGACCAAACATCAAGTAAACATCAAGAAAAAAGTCAAGTTTGATCAAGTAGGAGTTTTTTTCTTGATCAAGTCTTGATAAAAAACTTGATCAAGATTTGATAAAATCTTCAAGCCGCTTGAACATGTTTCTAATCGGGTTCCTCCCGACGAGTCCGAGCTATTGGCGCAGTTTCCGCTGCTGCCGGCAACCGTTTTTCCGTGTCCCACGATCGATGTCGTCCGTCGTCGTCGATACGTGAACTGCAACGTGCCGTTTTCGTGTCCCCGGACAACACCTGATTGAGACTAACGGACGCAGCCAACAGGAGGAAGGAAGCTATAAATCCGAGATAACTTCTAGTAATTCGAGTGTCAACGGCCCGACTAGTCGAAAATCTGTCGATGTCGAAGAAGCCGAAACTCTTTTTTAATCGTTTGTATGTTTGACCGAAAAAGACAACGTACATTTTATACGACTAATTTGAACCTCTTACCAATGGGTTATGGGCTTTGGTATCTCCGCCAGGATCTCAGGAGGTGTTCGATGGACTACGATGTCGCGTGAGCTCCTGGGTGATCACCATGTAGTTTCACATGATGCGACGTACAAACGACTGGAGATATCTCACAGAATTGGCATGCAACACATGTCTCTGGATCTGAGAAAGTAATATCTGACGAGGCACCACCACAAATGTCTTTTGCGATTTCCAATCAGAATTTTTTCATCTGGCCATTTGGATCAAGATTGGTCGATATAAAGGATGGACGTTTTTCATATAATGTAACAAAGATTAGGGGAGCGTGTATTCCTGATCTTCACATACCTTGGTAGGAAATACGTGAGCCGTGTTTCTGAACCGTGGAAGAAATTGGCTGATCCGCCAAAAAAAACAACATCAAGCCCTGTAGAAATAATCGATTTGAAACGAGGATTTCAAAAAGCAACGAGTTTTCATTTGAATGTGCATATAGTATATCGGCTGATGTACTTATACTCTGGTAGTCATAGTCTTTCGTAAACCGAGGGTTAGAGTTTGATCCGTGGTTTAGGCGCTGTATAGTCATCGTGGCCAGGTTATGAGTTCGAATTTTTGGTGTTCTGCTGCAGCGGATGCGCTGGCATGATGCAGAGACTTTAGTTCATTTATTGGCCACACCGACTACAGCATCTAAACCGCGGATCGAACTCTAACCCTCGGCTTACAAACGACTATGAATACCAGAGTAAGTTTCCATAGTGACAAAGAATCTAATAAATCTCGGTCACGAATTCCCTCTTGCAAAGCAATATGCGTTAGGATAGAAGATAACGATGACAGCAACGAGCTGATGTAAGTCGAGTTATGTGGACGCTTCACAATTTGCTCCTCATTCAAGTATTTTACGAACGTAGCACAAGCAAACTCTATTGGTACCGCGTGATTCACGGATGTCACCCCAATCATCAGCAAGACTTTCGAGGAGAATCATGGTTCTTTAGCGAAGACATCTTTGCATTATTCGCTCAAATGAGCCAGGAGAAATGCATTGTTCCATCCATTGACGACTCTGCACACTCTGTCTGTCTCGTTGTTTTTAAGGGGATACGCTGCGACGATTGAGCCACAGCAAACCTAAGAGATGCCTATCTGAAGAAAAATCTTCGTTAGCCAAAGCGCCAAAGCTAAACTTTGTTATTTTATTTATTCCGATGATCCTCAGCAGCGACAACTTGTATGTCTGCAAGTTACTTGTGTGGCCCTCGAATGCGAGGTCTGGAGAAGGCCTAGTCGAGTTTTTCGAAACCCGGAGCTGTAGCTGAAAGCGTTTAGCCGTGGGATAATTTTTAGTGGCAAAATGTCAGGTCCGTGTAGTGCTTAAACACGTCAGGTCCGTGTGACGCTACGACAGTGCTATCCTTATGGTACCGACATGTAATTTTGATGCTCGTGTGTGATTAGTGCTTTGTATGTTCCAAACTGTTGAGAAATACATCTCAGAACCTTCGGAAGTGAGATTTAGGGCTGGCATATTTTCGACCCTCAAATATCGAAATTTCCACGAGACTGCTTATGAATGAACCTCATAATAAGTTCAGTGTACCCAACTTGCCCCCGTTAAGCCATTTTCTTAATAGCTCTGGCCCATCTCAATATTTTTAACGTACCTTAGCTCATTTCAAAGCTTGTCTTAAAACCTCTAAAATGAGTCGATGTACATCCAATTTAGTACCACTGGAGTGAAACTGAGATTAATTCTCCCAGAAGGTGATTTTGGAGAGTTTACAAAAGTGTGTAGTCAACTTGCCCCCATCAGTTAAAACAATTCAAATCGACGATAAAGTGTATAAGATCGATTTGATCCGTTTTTATCACCGTGCAGTGACTTTTGTAGCTTTTAGCTGGCCCAAGACACTGTTTCCTACCTATTTTGATGCGGTAAACACGTCCTGAGTAGTGAAAAAAGACATACTACACGCCTTTCCGAGATAAGCTTATGGGGGCATGTATGACAATGTAGAGGCAGTTATTTTATCGCCACTAAACAGGATGGTTGTACTTTTCTATGAAAATAAAGGACAGCACTTCCACCCGTCGATTGAATCATTTTGCACGATCATACCATCGTCAATCAAGATTGTCCTATCGATAATGATAAGTCCAAGTGCGGATTAGATCTTCGCTCGACTCATTCCCGCCCGCCTTTACAGGGATGGGGATGCACACAGCAGACGACAACCTGACCCCGGGACTGCCGAATGTGGTGAAATATTGGCTCAGATCTTTCTTTGTAGGCTCTTCATCGTTGATCTGATTAATTCCGTACACTCTCCATACACTCTGACACCTGTATGCTCACTCTCGTAAAAGTCTGATAATTAGAAATTAGTGTATGGCTCGTTTCTCACAACACACCATATTACTCGGCTTCCACGGAATTGCCCAGAACTCCTCTCCCCGACGCCTAAAGGCCACGAAATTTCAACTGTGTCTATTCAAGATACTAAACAACAGCTGTGCTGGACTTTAATTTTCTGATGGTTTATTCGAGTGCCGATATTGAAGTGCATCGAAATTATTCAACGAAAAATAGGACATCGGATTGAACCTTAATGTGTTATGCAGCCAACGAACGGTACACTTTGCACAAGTCATCAATCATTTTCGACTGTCAAAAGTTGTGGATCCTCTCAAAGAGTTCACATAGATAAGATAATTCAGTACGTCACTTCTCTGTATATGACCTCGATAATTCAATTTCTTGACTCAAGTGCCACCTATTGAGAAATAATATCCAACAAATATCTGACCTCTCAACAGCCAATACGGCTTAATGTGCGAGAATTCCGAAAACAACATCTCATCTGAAAACTGCATACCGTTATTCATTACAAACGAGGAAAAAGCTGCGTTGCAACAGAAAACGTTTACAACTCCATCATTTTTGAGGTACTAGTGCCCGTTATGAGACACGCCCTCGCACTGACGCGAGAATACGACTTGGTGCGCGCTGTGAGCACAATGTTAAATCGTTTCCTTTAGCAAAAGATGCCGTTTCCGTATCGTGTCTTCCTGGTTTCGCCCTATTGTATCTAATCGCATGCAGTACCTGAGCGAAGGTGAGCTGAGTTGAGCTCCACGAATGCAGACGCTATATTTGCTCAATCGCTGCTCGCACACCGAGGTCCCGCTATCATCTGGTTGAATTGTCTACAGTAAACAGCCTTAATTTTTGTGCCTGTACTGCTCCATGCACTTGCGCTGATATCAGCAGTGCCGAAGTATCCGAAAACAAAAAATCATCTCCTAGCATCGTGATGTGAACTGCATCAGGATGGACTGATTATAGAGTACGAGACTGTGATCATCAGTTTCATGCTCGAACGTTTTTCCAAGTCATAATCTGTCGTTATCCTTAGAGATCAGACAGCAGCCTTCGTGATCCTAGTCTCCTCCCATTTCTTGTGCTCTTCTCTCATTCTGAGAGCTTATGAAAGTAGACAGTACATCAGAAGTGTTTTGATGAACTCACAGCGCAATATGGGGAAAAGCTCCTTATGTGTAAGGTAACTGTCCGTAGTATGGCGCACCTATCGATAGGTGCGGAGAGGTTTAACTTCGAATAACAGCAATATCGTGCGAATAAGCGTTTTTTCTCTTGATGTACGTGGGGTATGGTCTGATAATGAAAAAATGGTGAGTATCATCCTCATTTTGTCGGTTTAATTGGGTTTACGGGCACAATATAGAGATCGAGTTCATGTCCCAATTATGAGACAGAATTTTCTTTCTCGGGCCGGTGTTCTCACACAATCTCCGTATCATGAAACACCGTAAGCAAGTGGCATTAGAGTGTCTATGATACAATTACAAGCGTTTTATAACAACTTCTTATGGATTTTGAGACACTGACAAGGGGAGTCCGGAGTCTCCGGGTCCTGAAATCTCACCAAAATTTTTTCACAGTTTCGTACCACCTAGAATATGAAGAACCCAAAGCAACTCTGTCAAATGGGCCCTCTGTCCGAAGTTACAGCCTATGACATTAGCATTGCCCATATAGGCCCATGTTAAAAAGTGGTATATATAGATATACTAGTAATGCTAACGCTTTTGCTTGTAACTCAGAACAGAAGGCCCATTTGACAGAGTTGCTTTGGGTTCTTCATATTCTAGGTGGTACGAAACTGTGAAGAAATTTTGGTGAGATTTCAGGACCCGGAGACTCCGGACTCTCCTTGTGAGTCAAATGATCGTGGTCGTTTTCATCTAACGAGGAGAGGGTCAGGCCTTCGGATCACGGATTCGCCTGAACCTTTGGGAATAGTCTTCTTTTGGCACAGAAAGAAGATATCCAGAACCGCGCTTGCCAACGCTCAAGCGTTTCTGAGCTACAGCATACGACCCATGCATTACGGTATACCCATATTCATCAAAAAAGGTATATATAGATATACAATGTAATGCATATGTTTCAGCCTGTAGCTCAAAAACGCTTGAGCGTTGGCAAGCGCGGTTCTGGATATCTTCTTTCTGTACCAAAAGAGGCCTATTCCCAAAGTTTCAGGCGAATCCGTGATCCGAAGGCCTGACCCTCTCCTTGTAAGCCTCGGTGCTCCATTGTTATTAATGACATTTAGAACACGATCACGGTTTCAGACAAATATTTGTGAAAACATGCATTCTCACAAGAAACCTCAAGAGATCAAGGTTGTAAAACGTAGCATCTCCAGCGATTAAGGTCCTCGCAAGTTGCACAAAAAATCCAAGCGGAAACCAGAGAAGATGCAGATTAGTCAGTCAAGTGCTTCCGATAAGAGTCCATGGCGAGCAGCGCATGGGAACTGTTCCCGCTGATTTTCTGATTTCCGCTCAGATTTTTCGGGGAACTTTCGAGAACCATAATCATGGAAAATTCTGCGTGCTACAAATTGATCTCCTGAGTTTTCTTGTAAAAATGTGCATTTTCCGAAATATTTGCCAAAACCATAATTTTGCGCTGAAGTCGTGACTAAGAACGAACCGCTGGCGTTTATATAAAAACGACCACGTTTGTTCGATTCAGTCCCTGACAAGATATAAATATGCTGTTGAATACCCTTCAACTTCCCACGAAAATTTTGAGTGCATACAGCCGATATGAGTGATTCCGCGGAAAGTAAGATTTTTCGTGTTCCAAGTTTCCAAGGGTTGAAGAGCATCGTAACAATTTTCTTGGGTTTGCTCTATTGGAACACAATTGTGTTAGTTAACTAACAATAGCGGAGCTAAGTGTATCAATTTTATTTCGAATGCTCCACATAACACTTTCCTCATTAAAATCTATCAGAGGCTAGTGCCCTACAGACACGCAGCTTGTACCATAGACCGAGACATCTATCTGAATACTTTCATAGAAGCTCCACATCACAGATTCTCGTGAATTATTACATTAGCATCACGGCGATCGTATGGTACTTACAATTAATATGCTTGATGCACCCATGAGCCGATTTTGATAGTGAATGATCATAATTTTTGGGGGAGAATCTATGCATGTTTGTCATCTTGAAAATCGAGAAAAAAGTTTCTGAGTCCAAAAATACACTTGTGCTTAATCATTTCTTAGACAAACCACTTCATTCGACCAACATCTACCAAAATTCTGAATTTAGGAACTCGATCACAAATCTAGTTCCATAGAAACCTTCCATATATTAATATATATGCAGCCCCAACAGGGCTATAGGGCCACAAGGTTGATCCTGCGCTTAGCCCGCGCTCAGTTCAGCCATCCGCAGCGTAAACGACCAGAGCAGAGCAGAGCGAGAGATTATCCCGTGACGGTACCGCGGGCAGAGAAGCTCGTTTCCATGAGACGAAAGTAACTTTGTCCAGCTTAGTAGAGTAGAAAACTGATTAGTGTGGAGGCATCCGTGAACACATATTTTGACTATCTCTCCCTCGTGTGTCGCTTATCGAGATGGAAAAAGAACCAACCTATACCGGCAAAGGCTCGAAACTCTGGTCAAAACGTGAGAGAATTGCACTTCGGATGTGCTCCTGGCGTGAGATACGGAGTGATTCCAGTAACAACAAAGTGCTAATTTTGAGACTAGCGACGAGCTCTGATGGTGTGGTGGAATAATCGGACAATTGGTTAATTGTCGACCTATCAAGTTGGACTCTCGTCATCGTGTAATCGGGATACCGTCGTTAAGCCACGGCTACGTTAACAGCTGCTGTCGGAGATGCATGTGGCACCGATGTGACATTTTTTCCGTCGAAATGAACCCCACTCCATCGAGATTATTTTGCATTTTGCAGGGAAAAGCAACAAGCATTCCGTATTTACGTTTGAATCGAATTTCAAAATTCGGAATATATCCGAGCTCCGCCACCTTCACACAAAATTTTGCAAAGAATTCTTTTGAAAAGAGAAACACAGGTGAGATGCATGATGTGCGTCCGGGGGGCGCGCGGGAGATGACGAAGTCATAGAAAGTTGCTTAATAAAAGTACTACTCAACTGAATTTTTCAATTTTCTTCATTAATATATGTGAGGATTGTTCCCACTGGTGGGGCCCACGTTTTTTGAAATCTCAATTTCTGTGGACTCATATTTGCTTCAAAAGTATCCCCAATGATCATACTTGCGATGACGGCACAAGTTTAGAAAATTAGTTTTGTTCTTGAACTGTCCGTATAGGGATGCCGCGATTTTCGAGATTTCTCGCTCACGAGGCGAGAAGGTATCAGTAATTTATCGCTCGAGACGATAAGAACTTTTGTTCTCGCCGAGGCTCTCGTCGATATATCGACAAAAAACACTCTAAATTGTAGCTCATCATATTTCATCATATTTGTTGGATCAAAATAACATACTTGTTCAATTGTGTTTCTGACAACCGACAGGAATATTTGTTTTGAAGCAAGAACACTCAACATTTTTCCTATATATTGACGGGGCTCGGAATTCCGCTTGCGGGAAACCCCTCAATGAGAATGAAAATAAATTCACTCCCGCGTCTCGCTGGTCGTGGACGAGATAGTTGAGGGTTGAGCAGTCTTGTTTTGTTGGGTTGAGGCCTCGGCTTTCAACGCTCCGAGCAGCGCCAAGCGTTTGGCCTGTTGAAGTCCGTAGATGTCTCGTCGGAGCTCCTCTTCGGAGTGGGGTACGTAGATTTTGGAACGTCTCTGTCGTTGGCTGGGACGGTCCATACGTCCGGTCCAGGTGCGTGGGCGTGCTCACGCCGTCGTCGGGGTAGGAACGAGGTTAGGCACTCGAATAATTCTCACGGTTTCAAGACAAAATTGCGACTCATTACTCGAGGTGCGAAACACAAACACTATGCACACTTGGCCACTCATGCCACCGGGGCAACTTGGTACGGTCGCGGCGGGGCACGTTGAGTCGGGTTCGTCGAGGCCACGGCTGGGCCGAGTGTCGTGGAGACAGCGTCGCGACGGCGAGCTGGAGAAGACTGATGATGATGAAGTTCGAGAACGTGGTCTTATATACCCGTGTTCTACCTATGTCCGTACGCTCCGGAAGCGTACGATCCTATGCCTCGTATACTGCGTACGCTGCTGAAGCGTACGTTTGTATAGCGAGAGATCATTTCGTACGTCCCGGAGATTACGAATTTCAATGACTCGGAAATCGTACGGTTGGAAGGCGTACGTATATTTGCATTTACCTGATTTATGAGTACCGTAGCGTACGCCTGAGAGGCGTACGAACTCTGAGGCTCGTTCTACATAGGGTGCGCTCAGTGCGTGAGCGTACGTGCATACGCTTGCGCTCAGAGCATTTAATCCAAGAAATTTCATGAAGCAGCCTTACCAGTCGTTTTCTACTCAGAATTCCCTCACGGGAAGAGTTAGTTGATAATTGGTGGGCTCCGAGTGACATTATCGAGACAAAAAATTAAGTTTCTTCGTGTTTTTCTACAACCAATCAGAGAAAACCCCCAGTTTTGACCACTGTAATAGCTACGCGCTCTTTCATTATTATCGGTGGGATACGGAACCCGCGTGAATGATTGATGGCGGTCTCCTAGTCACATTTTTGGGTGAGAAAAACAATTTCCTTCATGTTTTCTCATGAACAAGAAGGAGGAACCAGCAGTGGTGGCACCGCGAGCCTTTTCGGGGGAAAATGCAGGTTGAGCAACATTTTTGTATCTCAGTATCAGCATTGGTGACCACCCGTCTTAGTTTGCGAACACTGTGACTTTGTTTGGAATCAGAAACTAGGCAAGAGCAAGATGAGCGGTCACCAATCCAGATACTGAATCGCGAAACCCGTGCTTAACCTGAGTTTCTTTCCGAAAAGGCTCGCGTGGTCAACCCTGATGTTTTTCTCTATTTGCTCATGGAAACACATGGAAAAACTTGATTTATTGGCTCGATAATGTCACTCGCGGTCCACCAAGCATCAGCCAACTCTTCACCTCTGGGAATTCTGAGTGGAAAATGACTGGTGAGGCTGCTTCACGAAATCCCCGGCATCAAATGCTATGAGCGCAAGCGTATGCGCGTACGCTCACGCGCTGAGCGCATCTTATGTAGAACAAGCCTGATTGCCTGTTTGACTAAGGCTCGTTCTACATAGAATGCGCTCAGTTCGTGAGCGTACGCGCATACGCTTGAAGCAGCCTCACCATCAGTTGTTCTTCACACAGAATTTCCCCAAGGGATTAGTTGGTTGATGATTGGTGGGTTCCGAGTGACATCGTCGAGCCAAGAATCAAGGTTCTTTATGTTTCCCAACGATCAATCAGAGAAGAACAGCGTTGGCCACCCTAAGAATTACCCGCTCTTTCATTATCGGTGTAATACGGGATCCCTAAAATTGATTGATGGCGGTCTCCGGGTGACATCTTTGGGCCAGAAAAATAACTTCCTCCATGTTTCTCCATCAATGAATAGGAGAAACCAGTAGTGGTGGCCCCACGAGCCTTAGCGGGAAGAAGTCCAGGTTGGGCAACGTTTTCGCAACTCGGCATCTGCATTGGTGATCACCCGTCTTAGTTTGCGAGGGCTGTAACTTTGTTTGGGATCAGAAACTAGGCAAAAGAAAGATGAGCGGTCACCAATTCGGATATTGAATCGCGAAAGCGTTGTTTAACCTGGATTGTTGACCGAAAAGGCTCGCGCGGCCAACGCTCATGTTTTTCTCTATTTTTTCATGGAAAAACATGGCGAAACTTGATTTGTTGGCTCGATAACGCCACTCGGGGTCCACCAATCATCAACCAACTCTTCACTTGTGGAATTTCCGAGTGAAAAGCGACTGGTGAGGCTGCTTCATGAAAATCCCTGCATCAAATGGTTTGAGCGCGAACGTATTCACGTATAGTCCGGGAGCTGGATAGGCTCCCGTATGCACTGAGAGCTGCCACCCTAAAACAAATGGTTTCTGAGTTATTTTTTTGCGTAGAATCCGAATCCGTTGGAATTTTTCCGATAAGTGGTGGAGATCACCCTCAAAAATGCAATTCTAACCTAAAAACGGCTTTTTTCGCGCGGGCGGGGGGAACATTTTACCAAATTACTTGGATGACCTTAAAAACATGAAAGTATGAGTACCTAAACGTCTATGCGTTATTTCTCAATACTCTGCATCCTATATACAGGGTGTCGAAAATCCAACGGGGTCGTTTTGTGTATTTGAGAGTCCCGAAATGGATGTACACGAGCTGAGTAGTTTTAGTACGGTATTTTTATGTACCCAAATCATCGATGCAACTTATTTCTACCTCATATCGTAATCCAGAAAAACACACGGAGAGTTTCTTTCCCGGCTAATAAGGCACAGGTGAATGATTTTAACCTCTATTCTCAGAATATTTTTTTTTGCGGCACGAAAGAGCTCCACTTTAGCCCTGCAGGGAGAGATTCCGTATTTCTGTTCTATGGCAATGACATTGATCTACTGTGTCTTTTCCAAATCCCACATTGCTCTGACCTGAGAAATACATGTCTCACATATGGTTTTGACCTGATCATGACGACATCGAACCAACTCTGGTGAAAACGTCTAAGCTCGACTCTGCTCTAGCAGATGTATCATTTATGGTTCGTTGTGAAAATTGACTAGAAAATAGAGCCCATTGGTGATTGGTATGTATAACAATTACTCTAATTTGTCATCTGAGGTAAGAATTCGTAATTCCACGATCTTGGTGTGTCAATCATGCACCGGCCTCGTATACGATCACCAATGGGCTCCATCTTCTAGTCAATTTTCACAACGAACCATAAATGATACATCTGCTAGAGCAGAGTCGAGCTTAGACGTTTTCACCAGAGTTGGTTCGATGTCGTCATGATCAGGTCAAAACCATATGTGAGACATGTATATCCAGAGCAATGTGGAATTTGGAAAAGACACAGTAGATCAATGTCATTGCCATAGAACAGAAATACGGAATCTCTCCCTGCAGGGCTAAAGTGGAGCTCTTTCGTGCCGTAACAAAAATATTCTGAGGATAGAGGTCAAAATCATTCATTTGTGCCTTATTAACCGGGAAAGAAACTCTCCGTGTGTTTTTCTGGATTGCGATATGAGGAAGAAATAAGTTGCATCGATGATTTGGGTACATAAAAATGCCGTAATTCAGCTCGTCTACATCCATTTCGGGACTCTCAAATACACAAAACGACCCCGTTGGATTTTCGACACCCTGTATATAGGATGCAGAGTATTGAGAAATAACGCATAGACGTTTAGGTACTCATACTTTCATGTTTTTGATGTCATCCAAGTGATTTGGTAAAATGTTCCCCTCGCCCGCGCGAAAAAAGCCGTTTTTAGGTTAGAATTGCATTTTTGAGGGTGATCTCCACCACTTATCGAAAAAATTCCAACGGATTCGGATTCTACGCAAAAAAATAACTCAGAAACCATTTGTTTTAGGGTGGCAGCTCTCAGTGCATACGGGAGCCTATCCAGCTCCCGGACTAGTACGCTCGCGCGCTGAGCGTGTCCTATGTAGAACGAGCCTATACGAAACGTACGTTGGAGAAGCGTACGTATAGAATCTGGAAGTGATATTCGCCGTACGCTCCAGAGACGTACGGAATATCCTGAAAGATTTTATGATTATTGCTTTTTGCCGAACCGTACGCTTGAGAGGCGTACGAAAATGAGTTGATCTGATTTATGGTTTGAGGTGTATCCGAATGTACGCCTTAGCGGCGTACGAAAATGAGTTGATTGATTTGTGACTTCAAACGCGCTGAATCGTACGCTTGAGTAGCGTACGATTTGGGTGCGTCGGTTGCGAAAGCGAGTGATTCGATGGCTCGTGTGCGAAAAATTGTATATTCGTGGTGATACATAATATTAATGCGGGAGTATGCTCACGTCAATATTAACTTCACAAATGGCCGCTTTTAAATTTGATTCCATCCATGAATCTAGACATAAGGATGCTCTGACACTCTGATGGTTCAGCCGATTTCTTGAATAAGTCATTATCAATGAAACATCAGAAAAAGCGCGATCGACTGACACTAACGTAGCTCAAGATATGTCTAGCCATTCGGCTTAGTGATGGATACGTGCATGAGGGGTCCTTCCACGATAAAAGGATGTCCGTTGTTACTTCAGTAGCTCTGGCAGCTTTCAAATACTCATTCATCTCTTTCTCCCAACTTAGGGACTCAGACGTATCAGTCTTAATTCATAGATATTTCAGATTCAACAAGTCTTTGGATTTCCAAGTTTTAACTTGAGTTGTGGTATTACAATCGTTTGTTGGCTATTTAGCGCATATGAAGCCGAGGAGTAATGATATATCATAATTTTTGAACAACTCTCGTCGAGAGTCTCGCTCGATAACGAGACGATAACCAAATTTTTCGATTTTTTCGAGAGCAAGACGATACCTCCCGATTCCTCGTCTCATCTCGTCTCGCGGCATCCCTATGTCCGTATGCACCATCTGTCATGTATATCATTCTGTTCAGATTTTATGAACAAATCCTAATCAAATGCTTTTGGGAAGTGTTCACGGTAGCAGTATCGTGCTTCATACGATCAGTGATCATAATGATGCTGATGTGAACTATTTTTCCTTCGCTATTCCTATAGTAGACCACCCAAGGATGTATTGTGCACTGATCATTATTGCAAATAAGATCTTGAACTTCATCTGGGAGAGTAAATGCAAGATTTCGCAAGAAGTCTCCGCAAGCCAGAGCTTCTCCAATCAGAAGTGACTATTTTCTCTCTTTAAAAATCGGGATTGTACTTTTGCAATTAATTCATGCTATCTGAGATCTTTCAAAGACTTGACGAGATTCTTCAGAATGTCCTCCACTGAAAGTTTCCAAAAAACTCCTTGAAAACGAATAGAAGGATAGATAAGATTCATGAGTATTTTCTTATGGAACCTGCTTTAACATCAATCAAAACAAGGGTACCTGTCTGTACTGGTCCACTGTTTGAAAGTAGCCCGTGCGATAGATTCGTTGGATACTGGAGTTTTGATCTCATCAATGACTGTTTCAACCCCAGGACAAGAAGTACATTTTCCTATGGAAAAAACGCAAATTTGATATCTAGTGGCATGCACATTTCGGAACCGAAACTATCTTACCAAAGTGACAGGCAAGTGTTGGGTATTACACATTATTCTACTTGATACATGATGGTGAGTCCACTCTTTGTTTGTTTCATCCAATGAGTCAAGACCATGTAACAGCGATTTGAAATTTTGGTGAATTTTACATACACACGCCGTATGTGTGCCCCTAGCTCCAGCCAAAATAATATATGGTAGACGAGCCTCTGCAAATCTTGAAGATCCAACTGGAACATCTGAATTGCTATCCTTGAAAAAATGATAAGCTCCTCCCAAATCGCAAAGCGACAATCTTTTTTGATTCTAAAGTGCAAAACATTAAAATGTCAGTAAAGAGATATTATGGTTTGACAGGGCCGCATCGGGGCTCACGGCAGGCTGGTGTGAGCCGAGAGGCCGACCGACGGTCTGTCACTCAAAGTTTGAAAAGTCTTGACTCGTCACGACACTATCACACCTTAGGTCGCGGCGAGAGGGCGAGAGTTGAAAAATGTAAATGTGTTATCGATAAAAATGACTCAAAGTGAAAATGGCACGGCCGTGCTTTACACTAGACACTGTCGGGCGTGCACACTTGTGCCGGGCTTTTTGAGTTTAACGCACTTGGCACAGAGCGACACTGAAATGTTCGTGGGATTGCGAAGAGAAAGGGTTGAATTGAATACACAGGAACTATGCACACACTTGACGCGGTAACCGACACTACAGTATAACTTAAGGTTTAACACACACTGACCGATTATAATGATAATTAAGAACAAAAAAATGTAAGGATCGCGGCCCTCTGCGAGACCGCGGCGTAACGTGACGTGAATATAGCGTAAGCGAGTCGGGTCGCACAGACGCGGTCAATGGCGTGACGCGCGTAGTGGCCTGTCAAAGGTTTCGGTGAAACGTTAGATCTGAATGACTTCCCGACCCAGTGCTCGGCCCGTCTTATATACCTACTGGGATGGTCATCCGTGGAATCCGCGGATTCCCTGGATGCCTCCCGCGGGCAGCCGCTAAAAAGC
Source organism: Eretmocerus hayati (assembly GCA_029851415.1). Lineage (NCBI taxonomy): Eukaryota > Metazoa > Arthropoda > Insecta > Hymenoptera > Aphelinidae > Eretmocerus > Eretmocerus hayati. The sequence goes on along the minus strand of CM056742.1, from coordinate 189,549,952 downwards.
TGGATACCACCCGTGGGCATCCGGCGAATTATCGGATTCCGCGGCATCCGCTGATTTCCTGGATTCCCCGATGGTCATCCCCAGAATCCGTGGATTCCGCGGATGCCGCAAGGGCGCCCGGTAATTAGACAGGTTGGCCATCAGATGACTCACCCGTGGACATCCGCCAAAAACGCGGATGCCGCAAACAACTTATGCGTATACAGGCTTGGGTAGGAATGAAGTCTATTTGATTATGTATCAAATTGATATGTAAGCGGATCATGGCATGAGCTGCGCACGTCAGGTTAGTACTTGAATAATCATAATATTCTATTGTGGATGTTCAATTGGTGTGTTCTTAACCATCGAACTTAATTTAAGATGCCCCTAACTTATTTAATTTGAGAATCGTAAAACTCTTTCATTTTATCTAAGACATTCGGATCAAGGGGTCTTTCATTTATTTTCGATGGAACCAAGGAGAAAATTCCTGGTTCCTCAACCAGTCGCTCCACTGTGATTGATGTATATTTTGAAACTCCTATGGCTTTGTGGCTCTGTCTTGCACTCCAACTTTTTGGTATAATTAATAGAAACATGTATTTTTCTTTGGTATCTTCGCAGTTTTATAGCTTCTCCTTCAGCTGATCAATCATTTCCTCGAAGTACGCTGCATTATTGGAATCCGATTCCAAATCAGGGATTTTCAGATCTGGATTGAGGATCTTCATTTCTCTGGCTATTGGCTCAACCACAGTATTGAAGTACTGGTCGATAGATCTCTGAAAATCATGATTAGTTTATCTTAATTCTCCAATGGAATAGAAATGGGTAACCCACAGTATTGATAATGCTGCTCACCTTGCTGGTAATGTCAAGCTGGAAGTCTGGATTTTGCAAAATATCTTGCACTGCAGTGACCTCCCTTTTGCATCATTTATTCGATACCCAATACTGAACCGTGAACAAGAAGAATGTTGACTTCCTAAGGAGGGCTGTGCTTGAAACTGCGATGAAGGATTAGTTGATTGAGATGCATTGAGCTCATTGATTAACCTCTCTGCATTGCAATCTTCCATTCACTCGGGAATCATGATGTACATGCTATTTGAACACAATTTCTGACTAGGAACTACATTTACGTCAGTTCTGACTAACTCAAAATAGTCATCCGTGACCTCATAAAGTCGAGTTTAAACTGTTTGTGTATGTTTCTTGAGGGGGTCACAACAAAAACTCTTATGTGCTTTGAAGTATCTGAGTTGCTGTTTTTAGTGATGCTGACAAAAAGAGGTGACACCAGTTTGTTTCCAAGTTTGGTCTCGCTCTGAATTAGGGAGATTCTCCAGAAGTATAATCTCTGTATTACAAGCATCTGTACTGTCTACTTGACATCCATTGCAGATATCTAGTTGAAAACAGGATTTTAACTGTTATAGTTTGATCTGAATGGTTGGTAAGTGATAGATCAATTGAGGGGGTGGGTGGAATACGGGCCTGATTACAAAGTGGCCATTTCGAGAAAAACGATAAAAACTAATTGTATCTTGACCGTGGCACGATTCGATGCGTATTTCAAAGGTTTTGGCATCCCCGAAACAACCGCACAGGAATTGGAAGGTAGCCGTCGATTTTGAGAGGTATACAGCCATTCGAAAAAATGTAAGTAGGCCCTTTTTTCCCAATACTGAGTCAATTTTTGGGATAGTTGGTCCACTAAAAGTTGAATGACGATGCGAAATCAAGTTCAATGGCCTCCAAATTTCATCAGCATATCTATGGGTATGTCACACAAGATATCCGATTGCGATTCAACGTCTCAATGCATTTTTCTCGATTCTGCACGTGAAAGATGGTTCCATTGAGTGTGTGAAACTGAGGTCACTCAATATTCACTTAGCAAGCATGAAGATACATTTTTTGAAGGCCAAAGAACATGATTTGATAGCCAGAATTGGTAGAAAAGAGATATGGAAGTCATGAGCATTTTTTTTTATTTTCCTGTAAGAAATTAGGCCCTTTTTACCAATACCCCATCACTTAGGCCGTTTATCCCGATATCGATAGTGGAGTTAGGCCCTTTTGAACGAGTTTTTTCGGTGACTTAGGCCCTTTTTACCAATATTGTTGCACTTAGGCCCTTTTTACCAATAACGTTGCACTTAGGCCCTTTTCACCAATACTGTTGCACTTGGGCCCTTTTTACCAATACTGTTGCACTTAGATCTTTTTTACCAGTACTTCTGCGTTGAGCTGCACCTGCGACCGGCCAAACTCCTATGTTTTTCCACGGATTCGCCTCTCTTTAAAGCGGACACTCCATAACCCGGACGCGGACAAAAATTTCGATTACACTCGCCCATAAGAGCACATGTATAAGCACCTCTATTAGCGGGACAGGTGATGGCTTGATTCTGATGTTAGTTTTTGCGTATAACGCACCGGTTATGCTGCAAAGAGCAATAACAACGATTTTGTTCTTATTCAGGGGAATTCCAATCGTTGACTTGATCTCGATTATCTGCAATCAATTTTGATCAAATTGGAACGATTCATTCTCATAGAACCATTGAATAACCGACTTGGCATTTCCAAGTAGCCGCTCTATGAAGCGGACACCTCTATAAATCGGACATATTTTTTGCAACCGAAGGTGTCCGGCTTATGGAGGTTTCACTGTATATCACTTTTTGACATGGGTCTATATGGGCAATTCTAAAGTTTTTGCTTGTAGCTCTGGACAGAAGGCCCATTTGACGGAGTCACTCTGGATTCTTCATTTTCTAGGGGGTACGAGACGTGAAAAAAGTTTAGTGAGGTATGGTGACCCGGACCCTCCGGACTCCCGTTGCGAGTCTGATTTTTGGGCTCCACAGTGATTGGGGCCCAATCAATTTCTTACTTGATCTCGTTTCTTGAGCCTACTTTAGCCTATCTTACTCTTTTTTTGTGCCTACCAGATAATCCTGAAGGTTGGGGACAAAACTGACCACGGATTCTGTTGCTACATCAAAAAATACACGAAAAACACATGTTCACGTCTTGGGAACGATCCGACTCAAAATTCGCATTCTTGGCGTCCATCGGAGGAGCCGCGGGTTCACGGACTCGATACCTTGGAGTTTTTCATTTTTTGGACTAGCTAGATCTCGTGATCTCACGTGTCAAACCGACTTCCTCGAGTGACCATTCTGAAGTGAGTTACACCGGGCGTCTATCATTCAAATTCCTTTTAGAGACATCAGAGGACGCGCATGCACAAGAGATGCAAATGCTGCATTGAAATTTGTTTTAAAGATAATTTTTTGCATTTTTTACCACTTTCCACCGCCCAGACTGTTAGTTTTCTAAACGGTTTTCGCTGTGACATGACCCGGCAAATACGATGAAGTGGTTAACTAACGTCTTGATTACAGGTAACATGGTTAAGAATCGATTTTTATCTTTTATGAATTTTCTTAGAGGCCTCAATCACAGGTTGTCGATATAAGAATACTGCTGTCCTATTTGTCGAAGTTCCGAAGATATGTCGAAAAAAATCAGATTGATTCATTGAAATTCATCGGAACATGATTTTACTAATGGAACGCCGATTTTCAACTTCTTGAAGGATTACTTAGAATACCGTACGACACAGAGATGACCTTGGGAAATAAGAAAGCTCATTCCCCACTCAAACCTAATGAAATAGTGAGGTCATGCTTTTCTCTTCAAAATGATTGGCGAACCATTCGTGTCCAATGGTGCAGCATCGTAGTTAGACGATCCATTCTTACCCGTCAAGACTATAGAACTATCTGGCCAAGGAGTCTTGCCGGGTGTAACTGCCTTGAGATAATAGACAAAGGACCTAACTCTCATCATACAATCGATAAAAGGGCCTAACTCCCATCATATAATCGACAAAAGGGCCTAAGTGCTTTTAGGCACTTTTCCTGATCTATATGGTTTTCGAAGTTTATGGGAAAAGAACTTTCATGGAGTGATAGATCATGGTTCAAGGGTTCAAAAAAGCGGTAGGCCGGAAGAAGGGCCTAAGTGCACTTAGGCCTTCTTCCACCCACCCCCTCATTTTGTATATTTCGCTCCTATGGGAAAAAGCTTGAGGAAGGGTTCCAGATTGAGTTATCTGATTGGGAACCAAGTTCAAAACTACTGTTCAATAAGAATCTCAGCTCTCGTTGGTTCGTTTACAGAGTGAGGGAATATTTTGCACCTAACTAGTGCTGCCGCAATGATCGATAAATTGTCGATGTCGTATCGCGATATCGATAAAAACGATATCGACATCGAAATCGATAACCCTTATTGTTTTCGACATCGATAACGACATTGCTTGAGCGACATTAATTGCCGATCGACATTATATCGCGACATGTCGCGATATTATCGATATCGAGGTTATTTTCCTCAATCCGAACAGAATCATCCCTAGAATGACATTCGGAGTATGAATTTTGAGAATATTAAAATGAGTGAGAGCGTCAACTAGTTGTAAACAGAAAATTTTATCATATAACTCAATATCCTGCCTAAAATTAATGACTCATTTGGAATGACTCAAGGATTTGGGATATATTCAAATTACTCATTTGAAAAATGATCCAAGAGTAATGACTCAATTAATTGGGCTCATGTCAAACGAGTCATTTCTGGTATCCCAAATCCCTGAATCATTTCAAATGAGTCATTCATTTTACGTAGGATAATATGCCACATATACCAGTGGTGCACGATAAGTTAACGAGAATTCCAACTGAAGTCATGTTAACAAATATTGCAGAATCTCATACTTCACACATTTGATGTTTTACTGGTTCTATTGTCTTTTACGCCCAATTTTCGAATTCATCGTTCATTGAAGCTTTTGGCTTGGTTATATCCTGTTGTTGACTGCTTGTTGGTTCATTTTTTGATTTCTCTTTTGATCGCATTTCTTAATCGGAACTACTTGAATCTGAATCTTCACTAACGAGGAATACCCAGAGGTTGTGGAACACGGATTTGGCTGAAACTATGGGGATGTCTCCTTTTACTGCCAGAAGATGAAATCCAGAGCCGCACGTGCAAATGCCCAACCGTTCCCGAGCTGCAGCTCATAACATTAGCATTACGAGTATATCTATATACAACATGATTGTAAAGTACTCGACCAGCCGGGAAATTTCAAAAGTCCGACGCGTTGTGAGTTTTGCAAAATTTTTTCAAAGTTATTCGAGTCGATTTGAAAATTTGCGTGGATGTTGAAAATTATCAGATTTTTGGGATCAGATGGATCAGGAAAGGAATCAGAGGGATCAGTCGCGCGAGGATCACATGGGATCAGCAGAGGGATCAGTTTGTTTTGCTGCCACACACGTGGTCTGGTCTCGAGGTTATGTGTCGGTGCGTCAGTCTCAGTATTCGCAGCCCGAGGAGGCGGTTGTCGGATTTGGTGTCGGTGTAGATGGTGAATTTTGCGACTGCCGTGCTCTTTATCATGTTCCTGGGCCTCGGGGTTGCATGGGCCCGTGCTGTTTGTGTTTCTTGCATAGCCGCCAGAGTGATTTTCTAGGAGTGCCGAGTGCGTTGGGGTGGATTTTTAATTTTGCCGCTCTCGTTCATCGTGCATCAGGGCGAAATAACATGTCCGGAACGGAAAAAACCTCCGAAAAGAAATGTATGCTACTACTTGTGGAGGTTAGGTCTGGCTTTATTATAATATATGAGGTGTTAATATGAAATATCAACTTTAATGAGGTGTGGCGTCCCGCCATCCCGAGGTGACCCAATTACCCGAAGAAGTTGTGAATTGCTGAGTTGCGATTGAAGATTGCTTGTCTTTTGAGTAACCTCTATTTAATTAAGCAATCGGGATTATGAAGACAGGTTGATTCAGCGCATTGTTGTCGCCGTGCGCGTAACCCACAGTAACTCCGAGTTACGCGCACGGCCAAGAAAACAGGTCAAATTTCATAACCACAAAGCTATAAAAATTGAGTGTCAACAGCAGTTAATTGATCAGTCTTGAAACGTAACTCTTAAACTCACGCGCAGATTTTACCCAAGTGTTGAGCACGACAAAGTAAATTTCTAAGTGAGAAACTGAGTCGACTGAATCCCGCTGCGCATCTCCGGCGTCATCCCGAGAACGAGCTAATCAACCTGTCTATCAGCCTCCAGGATATCTTGACCCGCAGAGCTGGGAATCCTCGAGTAGAATTTAGTATCAATATAATTGTAAGTCTAAGAAAATCTACCATTCAAGTTTAGTATATCAAATCTATCGTTGTTACCTTTGTATTGTCCAATTCAAAATCAGCATATAAATCGAATTATTCTCAAATCAATATTTATTGATTAAATAGACCTTCTCCCTGATGATCAATATGCATATTTCATTCTTCAAAATTTGAACGTTATATATATACATATAGATATATACATACACATCAAAAGCGTATTCATATTCTTGTCTACATTTTTTAATAAGGTGAGTGCAACAGGGCAGGCCGCCCTTCAATGTCCAAGAACCCACTCTAAAATAAATATATTTGTTACCCGGACCCTTCAGGTCCGGTCATAACAGAGGTATTGTTGTTGACGTTCGAACAAACTTTCGTCACCGGCAAACATGGGTTCTACAAATCACGTGGGCGGGAAAAAGTCAAAATTTGATAAAGATCGACCGATAATCGATATTAACTGTGTCAAGCCACGTCAAAAACTTCATAAGTTTGAATTTCTTCGCGCAGGCGTAAAAACGCCAGCTTGTTGCGGCTCAATCGCTCATGCTTGGAATACAACTGCACGTTTCATTACATCACACTCACAACTTTGGGGACAAAATCGACGATAGTCGAGATGTTCGGTCGGTTTGGTGCAGATTCACCAGAGAATAAATTCCTTGTGGATCGACATGATTCTCGACACAATAACAACCTTCTGGAACGGATGCCAGCCCTATACCAGATCCCGCAGTCAGTCTCATTCGGTAAATGAGCTGATCCACTCAAATCCTAACGCAGTATCTGTATAGAACTCGTTAGACACGAATAAAGCACCCGCTCGGGATCGTATCGACACCATACCAGATGCTCGGTCATTTGGGCGCATGATCACCGGGGGGACTATTTGGGGGAAAAATACCAAAAGATTTTCTTGGTAAGAATCGGCCCAGTCGTCTCAGTCGAGATGTGGTCCAGTTCCAGCCATTGGTGAGTGTTGGTGGGGTCCTGTACCGGTCCTCTCTGAGTGTCGATCTGGTCCTATACGGGTCCCCAGAGAGTTGCGATCTGGTCCCGTACCCGTCCTCGGCGAGTGTTGAAGTGGTCCTCTATCGGTCCTCGGCGAGTGTCGATCTGGTCCCGTACCGGTCCTTGGCGAGTGTCGATCTGGTCGCGTACCGGTGCTCGGCGAGTGTCGATGGGATCTCATACCAGTCCTCAGCGAGTGCCGATGTGGTCCTCTACCGGTCCTCGGCGAGTGTCGATCTGGTCTCGTACCGGCCGTCGGCGAGTGTCGATGGGGTACCATATCAGTCCCCGGCGGCGAGTGGCGATCTGGTCCCGTGTCCGTCCTCTGCGAGTGTCGAAGTGGTCCTCTACTGGTCCTCGGTGAGTGTCGATCTGGTCCCGTACCGGTCCTTGGCGAGTGTCGATCTGGTCGCGTACCGGTCCTCGGCGAGTGTCGATCTGGTCTCGTACCGGCCCTCGGCGAGTGTCGATCTGGTTTCGTACGGGTCCCCAGAGAGTGGCGATCTGGTCCCGTACCCGTTCTCCGCGAGTGTCGAAGTGGTCCTCTACCTGTCCTCGGCGAGTGTCGATCTGGTCCCGTACCGGTCCTTGACGAGTGTCGATCTGGTCTTCTATCGATCCTCAGCGAGTTACGATCTGGTCTCGTACCAGTCCTTGGCGAGTGTCGATGGGGTCCCATACCGGTCCTCGGCGAGTGTCGATTTGGTCCTCTACCGGTCCTCAGCGAGTGTCGGTCTGGAGTCAGAATCACACTGTCCAAGGGCCGGTACAGGACGAGATCGATACTCGCCGATGACCAGCATAGGACCCCGTCGACACTCGCCGAGGACCGGTATGGAATCCCATCGACACTCGTCGAAGACCAGTACGGGATCAGATCGACACTTCACGAGGACCGGTAGAGCACCACTTCGACACTCGCCGAAAACCGGTATGGAACTAGATCGACACTCTCTAAGGACCCGAAATGGGACCATATCGATACTCGCCGAGGACCGTTGGAGGACCACATCGACTTTCAGCAAGGCATCCGTGAGGCAGATGGTTCTTGTGTCAAGGTTCATGTCAGTTGACGAGGAATAAGAATCTAACGTAATCATGCGCCCAAATGACCGAACATCTGGAATGGTGTCGATACGATCCCGAGCGGGTGCTTGATTCGTGTCTAACGAGTTCTACACAGATACTGCGTTGGGATTTGAGTGGATCAGCCCATTTACCGAATGAGACTGAATGCGGGATCTGGTATAGGGCCGGCATCCGTCCCAGAAGGTCGCTATTGTGTCGAGAATTATGTTAATTCACAAGGAATTTGTTCTCTGGTGGATCTGCGCCCAACCGACCGAGCATCTTGATTGTTGTCAATTCTGCCCCCAAAGTTGTAAGTGCGATGCATGGAAACGTGTAGTTGTATTCCAAGCATGAGCGATTGAGCCGCAACAAGCTGGCGTTTTTACGCCTGCGCAAAGAAAACCAAATTTCTGTCAAACTTGCGCAAGCAGACGGGGTTTAGTGAGCTATAAGGCGGTGGTACCACCTCCGCAACCTGGTCACCTGCACGACAGTCCTATAGGCCATATGCTGCATGCCTCGACAGAAAGTGTCGAAGTTTTTATCTTATGAGCCACCCTTACCCAAACATCTCGGTCGTCCCCGAAATCATCCAAAACCCGGACCAAACACCGTTACAGCTCTCTCTTTGAGACGTTTTTCTCCAAAAATGCTGCATGAAAGCGGGTATGTGGACGACCGAAGTAGTATTCCCAGAATTTCGATTTCTAGACCAAATCAGACTAAACCACAAGATAAACTTAAAAATGAACGATTTTGAAAAGATCTTTTTCCTAATCACGTATTTCAGACTAAGTTTAGAACTTAGACTCATTTTCACTTTTATTCCACTCTAGAATAAAAAGCCAAGGTTTAGCTACAGACAATTCAAATTCATATTTGTACCAGCAATGCTTTCTGGTGCAGCAGGCGACGCGACTTCAGCGCAAAATTATATGGATCCGGAACAAGTTTGGTCGGAACGGTAGAGTGAGCCGGCCAGAGGAAAACCGATCAATCAGAGCGAAGCCGTCGCCGGAAAGATGGACGATTCCAATTTACATGGACGGAAAAAATACCCATCAGAATGGCCGGTTTCACCAAATATGCAATACAAATTACAACATTTTTGAAGCTTCTGACATGGCTTGAGACAGTTAATATCGATTATTGGTCGATTATTAATCGGTTTTAATAATCATTACAAGAGATCTTCCCTGCTTTTCCGAATTATAATAATTAAGGAGCCAGGCAAAATTTGTCCGCCCACATACTGCGTATCGGGTCGCCTATGCGGAAGGGGTGAAGTGTGATGGGTGGGTGGATGGGTCATGGTTGGATCATGGGTGGGTGGGTTGGTGGGTGAGTGAGGGTTAATGGTCAGGTGGATGGGTTGGTGGATGGATGGAGTGGAAATCATTAAAGTTCAAGTGATACGTTCCACTAAGTTCCAGTGAAAATTTCACTAAAAAAATCAGTGAAAATTTCACTAGAAAATCAGTGAAAATTTCACTAAAGAATCAGTGAAAATTTCACTAAAAAATCAGCGAAAATTTCACTGAAAAATCAGTGGAAATTTCACTGAAAAATCAGTGGAAATTTCACAAAAAATTAGTGAAAATTCCACTAAAAATCCAGTGAAAATTTCACTAAAAAATCAGTGAGAATTTCACAAAAAATTCAGTAAAAATTTCACTAAAGAATCAGTGAAAATTTCACTACAATTTCACTAGAATTTCAGTAAGAATCACCTCATCTTCAGAAAAATTTCCACTGGAATTGCAGTAAAAATCGCTAGAGTTTCAGTGAAACTTTCATTGAAATTTCAGTGAAAATCGCTCAAGGTTCCACTGTCTATTAGATTCGAATAGTTGTTTATTTCAGTATAATTGCATCATTGGATGTAAATAACTATTTCGAAATTAGTGTATTGACTGAGTCAAACGAGATGGACAATAAGCGTATACATGTTGTTCATTGCTGGAGAAAGAAATATCCTTCGTGGTTAGTTTTCTATCTAGGTACAAATCATAAGTGGGATGAGAGTCATAAGGCAAATAATCGTAGATTTCGCAACATCCTTCCAACAAATTAAATTAATTAAGCGTCTGTCCGATTTTATCCGTCCGGATGCCTCGTATCATGGTGACATCGTTGGTGCTGTTGGTGGATTACTGGGTCCGGTGGGTCGGCGGGTCGTTTGGTCCGTGTTGGTGATGCTGGTGATGACTTTTGACTTATCCGTACGGATTGGGCAGTTGATTTGATGGTCCGATCAGTTGTTCTAAGATCCAATCAGTCAAAACATTCCTTTTGGATCGATGGGCTGTGGCTGGGGTCGAGGCTGGTGCAGGGACTGGGGCTGTGACTAAGGCAAGAGCTTAGGTTTTCGCTGGGGCCGAGGCTGAGGATAAGGCTGGGCCTGTGGCTAGGGATGAGGCAAGGCCTGTGGCTTGGGGCGAGGCTGGGCTAAGGCTGGGGCTGGAGCCGGGCCGAAGCTGAGGATGGACTGAGGCTGAGGTTGTGACTGGGACTGAGGCTGGAACTGGGGCTGGGACTGTGGATAGGGCGTGGCTGAAGCTGTGGCTCGGGCTGGAGCTGGGGCTGAGGCTGAGGCTGAGGCTGGGGCTGAGGCCGAAGCTAAGGCTTAGGCTGAGGCTGGAGCTAAGGCTGAGCAGGGGCTGGAGCTGGGTCTTGGTCTGAGGTTGGTGCTGAGGCTGAGACTGGGGCTGTGGCTGAGGCTGGGGCTGGGACTGGGGTTAGGGCCGTGGATGGGGCGTGAAATTATTTTTTCAGAATCCACTGTATTATGAAATCTCAACGTTACATTGTTGAACTACAGAAGCATTTCAAGGGTCCATACCACATCAGAGACACTTCCAAGCCGGACGAGCGTCAGCGAGGTAGGCAAAAACGCTAGTGATGATTATATCCGGACGGCAAATTTGGACTTTTTTCCGCCCATGTAAATTGTAGAACCCATGTTCGCCGGCGACAAAAGTTCGTTCGAACGTCAACAACAATACCTCATCAAAGTTGATGTTTCATATTAATACCTCATATATTATAATGAAGCCATCCCCCGATATACATTATGAAGTTTATAGATTTTTGTGATTTGTTGAAACGTAGAACTATGAATAGAATTTATCGAAATATCATATGATGGCAGACCTAACCTCCATAAGTAACAGCATACATTTCTTTTCGGAGGTTTTTTTCCGTTCCGGACATGTTATTTCGCCCTGATGCACGATGAACGAGAGCGGCAAAATTAAAAATCCACCCCAACGCACTCGGCACTCCTAGAAAATCACTCTGGCGGCTATGCAAGAAACACAAACAGCACGGGCCCATGCAACCCCGAGGCCCAGGAACATGATAAAGAGCACGGCAGTCGCAAAATTCACCATCTACACCGACACCAAATCCGACAACCGCCTCCTCGGGCTGCGAATACTGAGACTGACGCACCGACACATAACCTCGAGACCAGACCACGTGTGTGGCAGCAAAACAAACTGATCCCTCTGCTGATCCCATGTGATCCTCGCGCGACTGATCCCTCTGATTCCTTTCCTGATCCATCTGATCCCAAAAATCTGATAATTTTCAACATCCACGCAAATTTTCAAATCGACTCGAATAACTTTGAAAAAATTTTGCAAAACTCACAACGCGTCGGACTTTCAGAATTTCTCGGCTGGTCGAGTACTTTACAATCATGTTGTATATCTTTTTTGAGCATGGGCCCATATGGGCAATGTTAATGTTATAGGCTGTAGCTTGAAAATGGTTGGGCATTTGCAACTGCGGCTCTAAGTTTCAGTTTTTTGTGGTAAAAGGAGACTATCTGCAGAGTTTCAGCCAAATCCATGGCCCACAACCCCTGAGTGCTCCTCGTAAGTTTTTGACGATGGCATCATTAATTATATCAGTTCGCGCGAAAGGTTCGATATAACTGATTGAAGTATCGGCTCCACCTGGCTTTCGTATTTAAAAACTCACACTCGCACATTGTTCACTCGGTCACATTCAGCCTACGCGGCAATCCATTAATCACGCGAGGAAAACTTTTGTATGTTCGGCATACCCTTACTCTCACTGAGGATCGAAAAACATTCCACGATATCGATAATACCGTCGATAAATTATTGTGAGGGTCGATACGATAACGACAATTGACCTTCGACATTTTTCGACATCGATAACGACATCGATAAGCCATGAAATGTCGATGCTCGATAACGACATCTTCAAATTATCGATTTTTATCGTATCGCGGCAGCACTACACTTAACCCATGATAAGAGCGTTCAAGCCCATTCCATGTTGTCAAGAGATAGTCCATCAGCACCACACCGATACCATCAACACTGAATAACATTTTTGGAATTTTTCTTATGCATATACTGGATTGTAACAGTACGCTAGCCAAGTAACACTTACGAGAACAAGAGAGCGAGAAAACCCATGTTGGAGGTGATAGCAGTATTTACAGACAAAGTTTGATACAATTGGTAGATTTTAATGACTACTCCTTGATGCAGATTTATTGGCATGCATTTAGACTGCTATCCGTCACATGAAAGGGAAAATCAAGAATCTGGGAAGTTTAGTAAATAGAGAAATTCACCAAAGTAATAGCTTTTGACCATGGATATTTTACATAGTTGCAGAGTAATGAAATCTTATACAAAATGATGACGAATGATCGTATTCAGTACAGTAACTCTAGCCCAATCACCAAATGTGATATCGATTACCACTCATTTTCTTCCATGTTCAAGCGTGTCAGTATACATAGGACTTGGATGCAGTGATGTTTACTTCTTACAGAGACTAAATCTCAATGCTGCATCCAACTGGCATACTTATTCATCACACAATGAAGTGGATATTGCAACTGATTATGCATCCAAATTAGCTACCACATTAATGAGGTCCGGGAACTGAACCAATCTCGAGATAATTTTGAGTTACACGAGAAGCTCGCACAAAATGCTGCTTAACGACGAGATAAAAAAAGTCATGGACCTTATACTAGGTTATTGCTACAGCATCACTCTTTTCCGTGCACCGCGGACCATCAGAGTCGGATTTGAGCACATTGTCGACTATGCGTGCAGTGCGTATCACGCTCGTCAGAATCTATTCGTGAGAGTTCCTCATCAAGACTTCCAAGTGCTTATCGGAGAAAATATGCGATCCTCTTAGTTTGCTCAACCAATTCCGTTGAATTCCGTCGTTTGCTACGTTCCTATTATTAAAAAAAATACCCGTCTCCTCGGAAATCTCTTGCATTCCATTAATATTTGCACGCTGAGAATTGTTGTCATAGGCATTAAAGTCCAGATCACTCGCTATCTTACACAACGTCCACGCGCGACTTACACAAGACAGCTGGTGATCTGGTCCATGCTCATGGACAAAAATTCCAAGTGTGGAAAAACGAATAGAAAACAAGAGATTTCCGAGGATACGTGTATTTTTTCCTCAAGACAATTATTTCTATACCCCGAACATGTCTCCACGTGTAGTGAAAGGGGCGTACTCGAGTGCTCGGTTTTAGCCCGTTTATCGATAATCTTAGAGAATTGGAAGGTGTAGGCCACAGAACAGATACCTAAAGGTGTAGGCGTTCTTCTTATCGCGGATTCGTATGGAAGAGTTTCAAAGTAACAATTTCTAATTCTGGATTCCCTGTAGCTGACAGTTCTGATGCCAAGATCACTTGAGCCTATTGTTCTTATACAGACGTTCGTTGCTAACCCACTGCGTTCATAAAGCATTTGCTGATCTGCGCGCGTACGTTTGGTTGGGTTCTGCAAACTAGTGAGCCTAAAGTATCAATAATATACAAATTCAATTCTTCACGTTGGTCTTCATTGTATTCTGAGTAGAGTGGCAAGATCTCTAGTTTATGCCCCGCGGTCTGATTTCCTCGGAAGTGGCACTAGAGTTTATTCAAGGCAATGTCATTCTGGTCCCGTGGAACAGAATTGGGCTTCATCAGTGGTCATTTTGGAGAGAATTCCATCAGTTTTCAAGCTAGATAGGTCCCAAAGACTTGAATTCACGCGCATGCGCAGAAAAAGTCATAGTCTGCTTGCTCATGGAGCATTTTTATCTGAGGCGTGTATAGAGTCAATAAAATGGCAAAAAATAACCTCAAGGCGATGCGGTCACCGTGCACGCCGAGAGTTATTCGCACTTTTATCCAATTTTCTTACAATTTGGGCGAAACGACGAGAAGACGGGTGTTTATTATCATCTAACTCGAGTTCGTCTTCTCGTCGTTTCGCCCAAATCGCAAGAGGATCAGATGAAAGTGCGAATTACAAAGTGCCTACATTATAGGTTAGAAGTGTCCGCACTCGAGTTATTCGCACTTTTCTCCAATTTTCCTTGCGATTTAAGCCAAACGACGAGAAGACGAATTCAAGTTGGATGGAATTAAGTATTCGTCTTTTCCTCAGTCTAAATCGCAAGTCATCGGACACAAGTGCGAATAACTTTCAGCATGCACGGTGCACGGTGACCGCATCGCCTTAAAACCCGGAAAAGGGAAATGGAATCATTTTTTGGGAAGAGCACAAATTTTAGATCAAATATGTGATTTTCAGGAATTAAAAGCAATAGGCAACCGAGATATTCACTGTTGACTGATTTTCACCTTATTGCTCGTACAGGCGGTTTATAATTCTTGAATTTCACTTTTGGATAATGATTTTCATAGATTTTTTGAAGACCTTCCAAATGCCGTTGAGCGCATGTCTCTATCTGTGAGTAAACTTGATATATTTGCATTTTAGTGAAAAAAGTTGGTAGAATTTGAAAAGAATCTTTTCTTTGTAAAGAATCTTTCTTTTGTTGTGTGTTGTGAAAATTTTTACCATGGCACCGAAAAATTTCTTCGGGACCCTATAGGTGGGGGGAAGTTCATATTTCGTACCATAGAATCAAATCAAAATGCCAGGAAAAAAAACCTGAGACATGACCCTTTGGTAGGCCGCTTTTGCGTGGAACTACTCATATGCCAAGAAAATACACGGAGTTGAATGGTGTTTCCACATTTTTCGCTCACATTTTTACAGCGAATCAGCTAGCATTTCGATTGAAAGAGGTTCTGAATCTATAAAACATAACGAACAAAATTCCGTCAACCGTTTTTTCTTGACACTCTTGGTCTACCTGTTCGACCTTCCAGCCCACCATGACATAGTCAACCCATGTATGCGGTTCGTTCAGCAGAGCAGTGACCCACACCCCTAACACCCCCGTCATTGGCTATGATTTCTGAGCAAAATTTGAGTGGTTGCTGTGCGATTCAAAGATATACCAAAATATTAAATCACCTAGCGAAATGTGAATTTCTGCGATAACACCAGGTGCCACAAAAGATATACAGATTTTGCGATGGTATGAAATTTGATGTATACTGAAATACACGAAGACTGCCAATGAGGCACGTAACTCGAATTCAACCACGAGGTTGAAATATCACTTCAACTACTGCCTAGAAATTCGAGTACCAACTTTTTACAGTGTATGCTTGGTCTAATGGAGCATTATTGGATATTCGGAGACCATTTGTAGAATCGATGGCTCTAATTCTGGTCAGTGCAGCGCAGCACAGATCAATACACCCGCAGCACAGAACTCACCAGGTTAAGCCTAACACCTCTGGAATCACGTCTGCATGGACAAGAGGCTAATTTTATCTACTATTTTGTCAACCAAACTCCACGGATTTCCACTTTGACTCTAGTACGTATAACCAGACTGGGTTCTTAGGACAGGTTCTCAAGATATCCCGCCTGGAGAGCAAATTGTAGGAATCTACAAAGTCCTGAGGTGCCTAGGTTGCCAGATCGTAAGTGGTGGCAAACGATTGCACCCTGCAGTGAATAAAGTTGGCGCCCTGAGCATCAGGACCCGCCGAGCAACCCAGCAACTCGCTCCAGTCTCGCCAACTCTCGGGGATATCCGTCTGAGATGCAGGCAGGGTCTTCTTAACGACTGCTCATTCCTCGTAAAGCTCGCGGCTTTCCCGTGCTCGCGTCGATCGTCGGCGTCGCCTCGGTAGTGCTGCTGAACCCGTGAACCCGTTGCAGCGCAGGATCGTAAATTTCGGCTCGTTCCTTCGTATAGCTGAGCAAGATTCCGACTACCAGCGATCCAAACGATAAAACGGGCGATGCTGGGAGGGCACACTGTGCGAAGAAGATGAAACCCCGGGATTTCTGCTACAGAAAGTGCGGCGTCAGGTCACTCCAAGTCGTGGCTCTAGAAAGCTCCGAAAGCAGTGCATTCGAGACGACCCTGTGTTCAACCCTTGGGCGATGCCTCTGACGGGCGACGAGGCAGCAACGCATCAACAATTTATGGCCAATTCGGTACACCAAAGATAATCTGCTACAGCCTCAAAAGCTCAGAATCGCCGCAGACAAATACACGTTGTACTAACCTGACGTTGTAGAGGTCCGTTTATCTAGAAACATAATAAGCCTGGGAAAAAAAACTTGACTGCAAATCGCACTCGTTCCAGATGAGTTCTGAAATAAAACTCATTACAGTTACCATGTGGTATTAAATTGCAGTGCAATTTTTTCCGTTGTTATAGGGATTCTTCGCTTCAATCTTGGGTAGTTTCCTGCTGCAATCGTCCATTATCCGGGATACATTCCAAGTCCCAATAGTGCTGTGGTGGTGGACCACAAGTCGGTGCTTAAAACGTCCCCGGCACATGCCTCGTTGCCCGATTTAGCTCTCACCCCCCAACACCTCGTGTTTTCCGTGCGATTAGCTGAATCGGCGCGCCCACTCATTGTCTCGCATTTGCTGCCTTCCGTCCTGCATTGATGCCACGTCCCTCTATGCGGTGCTAAATCGAGGTCCAAACAATGCTCAGCTTGCGCCCATAGTCTCTTCTGTTTTCAGAGCCGTCCACGGTGGAAACGCCTAAATACCGTGTAAGTTAGGAACTGTAGTCAGAGGTACACTGTAAAAAATACCACTGATTTGGGCCGAAAATCAACCAGCTGGTTAACTTTAGCAGCAACCACTGGTTGCCTGCCAAACCAACCACTGATTGACTTTCTTCCTACAGTGAATATAAGGATGAATGTGGGGCCCACGATATTGGTCAATGGTGGTCCCCGGATGACACTTTTGCGTCAGAAAAATGGATTTCATCACGTTTTTTTTCACCAATAATAAATAGAAATAAACATCAGCGCCGGCAACGCGAGCATTCTCAGGACAAAATTCAGGTCAAACATCGTTTTTGCGATTCATTATCCGGATAGGTGACCCGTCGCAGATGTTGCCACGCTTATAGCTCGCTTAAGAAATTCGCCCGTTCTTTCGATTAGGGTATTGTACGGGACCCATAAGGTTGGTCAATGGTGGTCCCCGAGTGATACTTTTGGTCCGGAAAAACAAGTTCCCTCATGTTTTTTCACCAACAAACAGAAATCAATATCAGCACCAGCCGCGCGGGCTTTTTCGATTTAGAATCCAGGTCGAGCAACGTTTTCGCGATTCAGTATCCGGATTGGTGACCGCTTGACTGGGGCTGCCGGCTTACCTAAGTAAACCCATAATCTATAACCATCTGGCAGCCTCACCCAAGCGGTCACCAATCCGTATAATGAATCGCGAAAACGATGCTTAATCTGAATTTTTTCCGAAGATACTCGCGTGGCCCCTGCTGATGTTTATTTCTGTTTATTGGTGAAAAAACGTGATGAAACTTGTTTTTTTAACCCAATAATTAGACCGAACCAAGCCAAATTAGACAAAACTAGATCGCAGTAGACCGAACTATATCGAACTGAACCTAACTACACCGAACAAGACCGAGCTGGTCCAAATTATCTCAAACTAGATGAAACTAGATCGAATTACGACAAACTGGTCCGAGCCGGACCGAACTGAACTTGATCGGACATAACAAAATCGAATTAGATTGAGTGTCACCTAACCAGACTCGACTGCATCGAACTAGATTGAATTAGACTCATTTAGAAAGAACTAGATCCAACTAAGAGGAACTAGATCGGACTAGACCACACTAGATTGAACCTCGCCGAATTAGGCCGTTCTAGACTAACCTACACCTAGATTGATCACGGTAAACCGAATGAGACCAAATTAGACCGATCTAGACCCAAATATCACCCAGTTCACCGAACTAGACTGAATGAGACCGAGCCAGACCGAGTAAGACCAAATAAAACCTAACCAGACCGCACAAAAACGAACTACATTGGATTAGACCTGACGAATTGGACGAGATTCCAGCATTTCTATTCCCAGTGCCATATCTCGTTCCTCATAACTCGTTCCTTACACCTCGTTCCTCATACGACTTCCCTCATAAATCATTCCTCACAGTTCGTTCCTCATAAATCGTCCCCCATAACTCACTCTTCATAACTAATTCCTCATGACTCATTCCTTATAACTCCCTCGCCATAACTGATTCCTCATAACTCATTCCTCATAATCGTTCCTCATGACTAATTCCTCATAACTCGTTCCTCGCGACTCATTCCTCATAACTCGTCTCTCGTGACTCAATTCCCATAACTCGTCTTTCATGACTAATTCCTCATAACTAGTTCCTCATGACTCATTCCTCAAGACTCGCTCGTCATAACTCGTCCATCATAATTCATTCCTTATAATTCATTCCTCATCACTCGTTCCCATAAATCACTCCCCATAACTCACTCCTCATAACTCTTTCCACATAACTCGTTTCTCACACCTCACCCCTCAAATCTCATTCACTCATTCATTCATCGGTCCATTCATCCATCCATCCATCACACCACTAACTCATTCAGCCACCCACCAACCCACCCACCTATCGACCCACCCATGACCCATACGGCCATCTATCACACTCCACCCTCTCCACATAGGCAACCTGATACGCAAGATGCTGACGGACAAATTTTGGCTGGGCTTCTAATTATTTTAATTACTGATTTCTTCATTACAAAGTGGTATAGATATTGTGATACTGTGAGAGTTCACTCTTCTGTATGGGTACTTGGGTGAAGTGGATTGACAATCAGTATAGGGGAGAGTGGGGCGAATTAGGACAAGCAAGATAGCTCGGTTGTGGGTGAGACTGGGCTTTGTCCGCGTAAAAACATTTTCAATACTATCACAGACAATGGGTTTTATCACGGTTAGACCTCCCAAAACGATACTGGGGGTCCTCGCTGACGTAGGGGTGCTTTTTGAGGGCCTCACGCGATTTATTTCGCAAATGCAAAATTACACGCTGCTTCTGCAAAAGTGGGTCGGCTTAATCGCCATTTGAGGATCGAAAACTACGTCACAGAACAAAGATTTTGAGCCGTTGTGGGTCAAAATCGGCTCAGTTGAACCCGAGTTATTGCAATTCTGCGAAAAAAACGCCTGGGGGCATTTTAGGACAGACTGGACGGGGCGAATTAGGAATATGCTAAATCCCATCCAAAATCGATTGACCGATCGCGTGCCCGTATTTTCCGAGGATTATTGCTCGTATCGAGGTGCGTGTGCATCTGTGCGAATCATTCGAAGCGCGGGAGGTTGAAGATGAGTTAGGTTATTGAAAATGCGTGAGAAAATGAAGTTACGATGTCCAATGGCCGTCTCAGGAGTCAGGAGTCGCTTTCAACGTGTTCGGAGATAATGCTCGATTTTCGCATTTTGACTCTCGCATTCGCTGATATCCGGTTGATTGTCGCACTCCACGATTTAGATCGTTGACTAAGGGCAAGTATGGGTACCTCCCATATGAAGAAAAACGAATTGAAGTCGACTCTTAGATGTCGCGAGTCGATTACTGATTGCTGAAGACGGTAGTGCGCCAATAAACCGCCTAATTCAATAATGTTCCAGAACGACATAAAAATGGTTCGCTTGCTGAGGCTATGGGAGAATGTAAAGGTCACGGGCGAGTTTTCCTCTTGATTTAGGGTTACTACCACGTATTTTGGTGAGCAAACTAGACTCTAATAGTTAAGGAATATTGTAGTATACCTCGATTCTCGAAGGCTGTCCTAATTTGCCCCCAAAACTGTCCTAAAGCGCCCCCAAACGCGGGGCGAATTAGGCCAGATTTTCTTCTCAATTTTCAGAAAAGAGTATGACAGACATGACCTTGGGGCCTAAAAATTTTTTTACAATATATTCTATAGTTGAACTTCAAAGTCTCGTAGCGCGCCTATCCCCAACTATCGCCAGATAGCCCCACTGCAAAACCTGTCCTAATTCACCCCACTCTCCCCTACTACTGGCATACTAATAATGCTACTTACTCATCAATTCACGTGTTTGCTAAGGCACAACCTTCTACCAATCCATTAACCATCGTGCAATCAGTGGTTGAGTATGTTGGGCAACCACCAGTCGGATTTCAAACCAGGTAGTTGATGACTTTGGTTGGAAGTCAACTAAATTTTTAGAGCGTAGAGTGGAAGTACCCTTGACTACTCTGGCTTGTTCTCGCAGTAGAACAAGTATTGCAAACAGCTTTTGTTCATTTAGTCGCAGATTCCGCAGCATCTGCTTTCCCTCATATAGCGACGTGTACTTACTTATAACTATCACCGGTACGGCGTACCACTGTGTTAGGCTTCTGGCAGTTAGCGTTTGCTCGGCCAACTCGTTGTCGACGCGTGCCACGACGCTAAATCAGGATAATGGCGTCTCGCGGGACCGACGAGCCGTTCTGCTCTGTACAGATAGCAAGAGGCAAAAGAAGATTTGGTAGGCGGCAAGCGTTTCTTTCCCTGTTCTTCTGCCAGACAATTCGCTCCGGGAAAACATAATCAATCTGGCGCAGAGACGAATATTTGAGCACAATTCTACATGTTTTAGTGAAGAGGGGTGGGGAGAGGGGAGAAGAGGCACAGTAGTCGCGACGATCAAAACTGTCAGCTTTTTCGACTAAGCGATCACTCACAATTCCAACTCCCAGTTTTCCATCCGACCAGTATTGGCGAAACTCAATCTCTTTGAGAAGATTTCCCAGCTTGTGTATCCCATAATACAAGCCATTCATGTGTGTGCATTGATTCATCGTTTTCGCATTCTTCTTTTCATTTCAACTCTCACGTGTGTGCAGTTTTGAACCTGCATTGACTGCAGCAAATGCGATTCAGCTCAATAATTTCGAACTTGAAACGTCAATCGAATTATCCTGTGATGTTAAGCCCACATCGGACTGAGGTTAACGATAATCCCGGTCGGAAGGTGACGTCAAAATTTTCAAGTTCAAAATGACCGAAACTTTAAATCATCTTCGCACATTTGCCGCTTCCCAATAATCATAGATGAAAATGGAATCCGACATCCATTCCTTCAAGAAAACATTAATTATTCCATAGATTCATGCTTCTCAAACTAATAGTTCCATCTTTGTTTTAATTTAAGCAATACTCTTTTATTGCGAGGACGATAGATTGAGTAGTCCCTTAGGCGGTTTGCATATGCAGATTCTCACATTTCAGATTTGTCGCAATATACCTTCAAGATGATTCTGAATGTGGTTATTGGCAAATGTGGCAGAAGTACGTGAGTCTACATTGGAATGACGAGAATTAAAAATTATTCGATTATACTAGTTTGTCCCTCAACATGGGGTCCTGATCCGAGTTGAAGCAAGAAACGTATCGAGGATTGTAATGATCGTCGTCAAACCCCTAGTTTGGTGCAAGATTCGTCGAGTTATTATTTGAAGCAGGATCTGTCAATGTACGTTTCACGATGGCAATGGTGTGATGCAGTCAGCTCGAGAGAGTATCTTGATTCTAGTCAGTTTCAAAGTGTGAGTGAGAGTGCCACCCTTGAATGGCAAGTTTCGTTCCATAAATTTGGCATTGGAGCTCAAACCAAGTCGGAAGTTCCAAAGCGAGCGCAATGAATAGAGGAGCCGATCTTAATTCATTGACTTGGCTATTTTCTAAATGTGAACGATCTCATTATTGAACCATACCATGTCTGTGTGTATCCGTGATCAAATTGCAAATGGGATCAACGTCGACGAAAGGCAGTGCGAGACTGAATGGGCTTATATGATATGTTACAAAGCTCAGAATCATTTGAAAACGGTTAGTATCGGGCGTTGTGGGTACCGTTTTGTCTAATTTATGGAAAATATGGCAATATTTGTAGTGTGGAAGAAAAAAGGATCGGAGGATTTTTGTATTGATTGGTTTACATGAATATAACTTACTTACGTCACGTATATATTGCTCTAGGGTTGAGATACATATAGACTCCACATTGGCGCTGTGCCAAAGCCAGGTGAGATAACAGCTCCACGACACTCGGCTCGGGATTTTTTGCTAACTGATTTTCCCCTCAGGCTCCATACGACAACGAGCTTCATATCGCGCGATGTTTAAATCTAAATGTTATATGGAAGATGGCGTTCCCTTCTTCGATGCAGTAACTGTATCGATGATTGTGGAAGCATTCAAGTTTTAACTTCTGCAATGTGAGTCAATTCCTGGTACGAATCATCCATCAAGGATATCACCCCAGGGGTCCAGGATCATCATGTATTCTGAAGTATGAGGGAGGATAATGATCAGCAATGTTTCATGAACTGTCAGATCTCGCACCTTGAGGTATTGCATACTGTTTACACAGACGATAGATTCGTTGAGAGTATAAATAGGACCGGAATCTGCCTCAACAAGTTGCAAGACTTTGCTCACTTGCTAAAGTTAGCGATTCTTCCATCCACAGAAGTGCTGGAACCTCTCTAACGGGCTTGATCAAAATGTCTGTTCAAAAAGTGCAGTGTCGGTCTAAAGAGGGGGGAAGGGGGCTCAAACGAGAAACTTTGAAATTCCTGTAGTTTTTACCACGAGCACGCGTGTGAAAGTTCAAAATTAACCCTGAAAAATTTCACCGCGAATCGATGATGGATTGAACACCCGCAAGTCCCGACATTGCGGCACATACTCTCACGTTACACGATCCGGTGAGAGCTCATCAAAGATTTTCACCGCTCGCAAACTCACTCCTCCCATGGCTATTACTCCCCCCATTGTTCCTTACCGTTCTCGTGGCACTGCCAGAGTCGGGGAGCACTCAACTTTTGACGATCCTGGCTAATGAATTACGTCTTTGTCGTCCATCCGACTTGAATTGCTCTGCCATAACTCGGAAATGCATCGAGTTCTGAAATGCCAATACAGTAGCTCCATCGTTATCGCTCGCAAGCGCATTGTTCTCGGAATTCGAAGAAAGTTCCGAGCTACCATTTCCGGGTACTATGAATTCACAAATATGAACCTTCAGTACCTACATTATCGAATTGAAATACGGTGCTAGTATACCCATTAATGAACGAACGCCAACCACAACCTTGAACATGTCCCAATCAGTAAAACAGGCGATATGCTTCAAACATATCTGTTTTGAATCTATTTTATCTATTGTTCAATGGCGAATCTGCGAAATTTTTGTAAATGTTGAGTTGCAAGAGTGTGAAAAATAGTGGATCATTCATCTGGTCGAAAATTTCAAAGTATCATCACAGGACAGAAACTGCATCAATAAGTCGTTTTTTTGCTCGCGAGCCGTTCACGACGCAAAGACAAATTCCCCAGCAAATCTTAGTCATTGGGGAACGAAAAACCAACGAACAAACGCAGCTTGTACATACATCGTGTGGTACTTCCACGAACGTATTCGCGGCCCTCAATAATCGTTAAAGCGAACCCCCGAGAGGTAAAAACGTGAAATACAGCGATAGCAATTACGGATAGCGAAAGAACAGAATCGCGGAGCTGTAACATCGCGCCACTTCTTTCACTCTTTTGCGTGATACAGATACACCCATATGTGTATCCGCGAATACAAACCAATACGAGAAAACCCCGGCGGTCGAAACTTTCAGGAAATTTATTGAGCCACGCGCAACCTCCTGCCGCTCGGAAATACATCTCACTCTCACTCACTTTCCGCTTCATTATTGCCCTCTGGTGCGATTTTTTCATCCAACAGCCTGTTTGTCGTGATGTGCCGACACGGAATCCCGGTGTATTGTTGCTCATTAGCGAGCAACGTGGCTCTCTTGTTCTTGGCCACTTGCCTCGCATTCCTAGATTCCAACTCTAGCTATTGCTCACTGTCAATAACATTTACCGAGTCTAAACAAGCGCCGAATTTAATTAATCCAACTGCATAATCTAATTGGGTTGAAAACGAAATTCTACATCGTGAGGATCAGAGAACACACTAAAAGATAGAGAATAACGTCAGAATTTTTGTATCGTTATGTGGTACAACAGCAACATGAAACCCAAAATCTTTGATTATGTGATCTTGCCCTGGATCCTCAAATACTTCATGATTGTCGACCTTACACGATGAGGGAACGGACCTAAATGTTTGTTAGCTTTCCCATTTGATATATTCATAACAAGGCTTCATTCAGCGTTTTGCGGAAAGACTGAAATCAGTCCAGGAAATTAAAATAATTAAAAGCCCAGCCAAAATATGTCCGTCAGCATCTCGCGCCTCGGGTTGTCTATCGGGAGGGAGTGAAAGGTGACGGGTGGCCGTATGGGTCATGGTTGGGTCATGGGTGGGTGGGTTGCTGGGTGAGTGGTCAGGAAGGTTGGTTGGTGGAAGGATGGAGTGGAAATCACTAAAGTTCAAGTGATACGTTTCACTGAATTTCAGTGGAAATTTCACTAAGAATTTAGTAGAAATCTCACTAAAAATTCAGTGACAAGTTCACTAAAATTTCAGTGAGAATTCCACTAAAAAATCAGGCAAAATTTCACTAAAGAATCAGTGGAAATTTCACTAAAATCCCAGAAAAAGGTGCACTGGAATTTCAGTGAAAATTTCACTAAAATCCCAGAGGAAGTTCCACTGAAATTTCAGTAAAAATCGTTCAAATCGTTGAAAATTGTTCGAGTTTCAGTGAAACTTTCACTGAAATTCCTGTGGAAATTCCTAGAGTTTTAGTGAAACTACATTTTCAGTGTAATTTCCACTGGGATTTCAGTGAAAATCGCTAGAGTTTCAGTGAAAATCGTTGAAAATCGCTCAAGTTTCAGTGAAATTGTCACTGAAATTTCTGTGGAAATATCTAGAGTTTCAGTGAAACTCTAACTGGAATTTCAGTGGAAATTTCTAGAGTTCCAGTGAAATTTCCACTGGAAATTCAGTGAAAATCGCTCAAGTTTCCACCGTCTATTAGATTCAAATAGTTGTCTATTTCAGTATAATTGCATCATCGGATGTAAATAACTATTTCGAAATTAGAGTATTGACTGAGTCAAACGAGATGGGCAATAAGGGTATAAGGTACAAATCATGATAGGATAGGATTCATAATGCGAATAATCGTAGATTTCGCAATATCCTTCCAACAAATTAAATTAATCAAGCGAAATTTCCAGATTCTTACTGGAGATTCAGGAACCTCACTATGCGCAACATCACACCAACTCAATAGTTCTCAATCACAGTTACTAGATTACATCAAGGAAATTATTTTTTCCGAATCCACTGTATTATGAAATCTCAACGTTACATTGTTGAACTACAGAAACATTTCAGCGGCTCATACCATATCAGAGACACTTCCAAGCCGGACGAGCATTCGCGAGGTAGGCAATAATGCTAATTAGAATATAAACAGATACTAGATTTTATGATAGTACTAGTCCAATTAAGTTAACCGAGTGCTACTGGTCGCCGAGCATCGAGAAATTTAAGGCAATCGGTTTCCTTAGGGTGATGACAGACAAAGCGCTACGCCACGATTTTGCGCCACGCCACGATCCAAGAATTTGTTTCAGTAAACCCAACCATCGATGGATTGGATTCATTGTTACAGTATCAGTCGTAGATTATGAGAATGAATCGAATCCATCGATGGTCGGGTTCGCTGGAATCAATTTTTGGGTCGTGGCGTGCAATAGCGCGTCGTGGCGAAGCGCTTTGTCTGTCATCACCCTTACCCGCGGAAGGTCTTGAAAACTCATCTAGGTGTTATTCGTGCTTGCGACAGGGTTCAAGTTATCTCGAGAGTTAAGTGTACAGCTGAATCACTCCTGGCATTCACAATCGAGCTCTGAACGCAAATTGTCACGGATGTGACTTTTTTCTTACTCAATTTTGCAATCCCGAGCTACATTCATTCCCGAGGTTGTATCCAATGGTAGCTCTCACTTTTTCGCATATTCTTTTGTTTGTACACTGAAAAGGATCCTTTGAGTGGCGAGCAATCTGCAGTGGAGTTAGCAGTCCATGCAAAGTTTGAATTTCCAACCACCAGATGATTTGGACATAAAGATATTTAAATTTGTAAGTTTAATAGTGAAGCAATTGATTTACATAGCCATGCCATAGCCTATTACCACTTAAATATTGGAGTGTAACGCCTGACATTCATTATCTCGTGATTGCACTTCAGTTGAACATATTCAAAATAACATCCAACCATTTGTGAGAGCGATATCGAGTTTGGAATGCGCGCCATTTGCTACTCATATTCCAGTAGCAGCGGCATTGTTGAGTTCAGGACTACTCATTCTGGCTTTAATTAAATCATCGTTAGTATGCTTCAGATATGTTGGATATTAAGCAGGATCCCATATACCTGACTATCAATTGATGAACCAAAATGAGTCCATTTCGACATACCTTTCCGCTCCTACGCTGACTCAGATGGATAGCCACATACCAAAATAAAACAGAACCCATTTTGGAAGTCCTGTCAGTGATGAGTTTGAACTATTCCGTTAAAACCGGAAGCGAAGCTTCGAGCTGAGATGACCATAGCCTCATAAAAATAATACATTCTCTCAATTTATAAGTAATTTTTGTGTTTTTTACTCTCCTCTCTTTTCACTTTCGTTACAACAGTCAGCGAAGTTTCTTCCTTATTCTCCAGGATATGTGAAAATTTAAAGCGTCAAAATCTAATATTACGAATCGATAGGTATTTCTTAATTCAAAATTCATGAATAATTATCAATGCGCGACTCCGGCTCCTGGAACTCATCCTCAGATCAACTAAAAAAAGCTCTCTCGAGACAGGGGTTGGGCTGAATACACCGCGAACGGAGAAGAAAGCCTTTGAATGTACTAATACTAATCTTGGAATGAATACTGCTCAGCCATGGGTATTGAATGGCCGGTACATGAAACGAGAAAATGCATCGTTGCTCATAAATAATACATGTCTAGTAGGGTAGGACGTTTTACTTGCGGCCGAGGATAATTGCCGACGGCCCCGCGAGTCGAGAGATCGAATATCCGCGCTGGTAAAACAACCACTTTGCTCCGCGCGATCTGACGGATCTAATGAGATGAGCGAGAAGAAGATCTTGAATCCCGTAGAAACTCGCGATGCTCGCGGTTATCGTATGAAACTCACTGTAGTCCCTTCTTCGTCAGCCCACGTTTCCTTCAACGGCAATATCCATAAGCCCTATCTCCTTATCCGGAAATGTCAAACGTTATCAAATTAGTTAGACCCTCTTTTTCAAGATCGGACCTTAGTCGTCTGACCAATCGCGGACTCGGACTACTTGAATCTACATTTTACGAGAACTACGCTAGACTCTATTTAGTATGCTTTGCCTTCATACAGGGGAAGGAGAAGGAATAGAATCACAGCAAAGCTTGAGAAAGTCGATCAATAACGATTCAATCACATAAGCTTGGAAAACTATGAACAAAACCTCACTACTTGATCATTGGTAAATCTCTGAGCTGATCGTCATAACTACGCGAAAATGGCTCACATCGCACGAGATCAAAATTAATTCATTCTAAGGATCTTGGATACAGTTCTTGTGAAGAATCGAAAGATAGATGATCCGTCTGTTACACTTTATTTTGAAACTAATGGTCTCGTTATCTACTTTTCTAAAAACACATGGATAAATATCGCATTAAGATTCTCGCTCGGACAATAAATCTAGTTTCTGCTCACTGTCAAACCATTCACAAGGAGTCAAGAACAAAATAACAATTTCGTTATACCATAAGGTGTGAAACAATTTCCCTCCGATTTTTTGGAGAGCCATCGTGTTACAAGGGTAGCAGCGCCCTCGGCTTCCCCGAGTAAGGACAAAGTCTGAATTGTGGACAAATTTTTCATCGTGTGCTCTTACAATGGCTTCGAAGATTTAAAGTCGATTACAAAACATGGAACTTCCCTATTCAAGGATATGTGATATTTTGCAGTACTAAGGCACTGACTAGGCGTATTTCTATCTCCCGCACACTAGTGCCCTCAAGATATAAACAATGATCAGATGCAATATCTTAACACGTTCACAGCGACGACGTGAAAACTGGGATTCCGTCCCAGAGTGCGAGAGAGTGCAAACGCGTAATTTTGGACCTATAAAAGCCCAATCTTTTGGAATCTCATCAGATTGACATCTATTTACAAGATCCCCACAATTTTACGCGGGTCCCACCGTTGGAACCCGCAAAAATTTCTATCGTGCAATGGGGGATGAAGTGAATGATCGAGCTATCGAAATTAGTGATCCTACGATGTTCTTTAGCTTTTCGAGAGCATTCGTTGACTTCTCGGTACCATTCGGGTGATTCGCAAGCATAGACCTGGGTTGAGAGTTTTTGTCTGGTACTTGTGAACTGCGGAGCGCGATTGTGATCCACGCGGGCATGATTTTCTATCCTCGGGAATCCACGAGACACAGATGCTTATTCGAGATGTTCTTCAACTTTTCTGGATACAAAAGGTTCCTTGTTCACGGGGAGATGAAACAGAATGAAGAGAGAGTAGAGTGCAGTGGCTATGTAAACCAGTAACTCAGTGAGCCTCGCGATGATTTTGCGTCTAAATTTCTGATTACTCGACTCTATGGAGCTCAAATCTTGCATAATTGTATGATATTCAAAATGACTCGATAAATTTACAATCAACTGGCGATTTTTATGTTATTCATCGAAATTTTCGCGAAAACTGATTTTCTATCGAGTAACTAATACAAATCGAGTCTAACACTGAAACTGCCATCATATGTTCTTGACATCATATTTAATGAGTCAAAATCCTAACATTAGCCATCGGATGTGTCTACGTCGTTTGACGCACACAAGAAGCCAGACAAAATCGGGTCCCACCCGCGGGATCCGTCGCATCCAAAAGAGGACGCGCGCGTCCCGCCACCAACAAACTGCAGCTACGAGACATTACAATTGGATGGAAATAGGTTGACGTAGAAGAATCTAGTTGCTCAAGATTTTGCGCGTGGTCGCAGTGGAATTCTTGACACAATCTCATGATGCTTTCAAGATCTATTCGACGGGTCATTTTCAAAGACGATGATCATTCTAAATTCGATAGTAAAGGACGGCTCGTTAGCACAAGATCCAGCCTGAATAGACTGATCGGCTTTCGTAATCGGGGAAACCGTTGATGGAGCTACCACCTGAATTTCTGCGCCTGGAGGATTCGACGTGGCAAAATAATGGCTCCCCGCGCTATTCAAGCACATTAATTCCGCCTTTTCACGAACCCGGCCTGCTTAAATACGTCACCCGGAAGCCTTTTTTAACTGCTTCAACTCACGTTTATGTCAACAGACGTATGCGCTACGCCCATCTTCTAGCCGTACGTAGAAAGCAAAGAAATTTCTGATTTAGAGTGGAACTAAACCCGAAGGATACAGCTGCAAATGTACTTTTCTCAGCACGAAGACTCGATTCTGGTCAAGATATTCAAAATTGAGCGAGTATTGAATTGATCAACGAACTTGTCGCAATAGACATTTTAATACGTAAGGTTGTGAGGCGTCTTGATGTATGATAATTTTTCATCATTTACTGTTCCAGATTCTACAACAATCCGCATCTAAATTTACTTGTTTCGATGTAACATAGTCACTTGATCGTATTTCCTCAATTCTGCTCATCTCTTTAACGGAGTTTTACTTCACAATATGTGCTTCGAGTAGGACAATCACGGATATTTCTGACAGCTATCGTGAGATTTGATTGATGAAGTTTTGCCAGTCGCATCAGAATTTGGAGGACTCGATATTGTTCCGATTAATCTGTTCACTCGAGATGCCCAGAGTTACAGGTTACTCGAGATTTGTGCAACCATCCAACGCTTGCGGACGAGTCTCTCGATTCTGTAAATTAAAAACCTATCATTTCCAGCTAATTTTGGAAAGCTAAAAAATTGCATCATAAGAAATAAAGAGAAAAGTTCCACAGAATTTGTTGAATAGATTCATGCACACCTCGCTTCAAGCTGCGATAAGTATCACAAGACTGACACCAAAATCCACATAAATATTTCATGTCTCAAATTTCATATTTCTAATCACTTTTGCAATGTTGGAGGATGATTCAGGGTACTTTTCCTCATTATTTATCGACATTCTGCTCAATGCAGCTCAAGAGAATCTTCCATCATTCCATAATATGTTGAAAATTTGAAGTTCGAGACATGATGTACCATGGAAGTATTTCAAAATCCATGAAACTTGTAATAAAGACGCCTTACATTTCCAAGTAGACGCACCGTTTGAGAATCTTCCAGAGCATGACTTTTTAGATCTTTAAAAGTTCTACAGGAAAGTTTCTCTACCCATTTTTCGATAAAACGCGCCGTTTTGAATTATCAAAAGGTCAATAAGAAAACATGGCAAGATCGAAATGGACCTCGATAAACTTATACTCGGGAAAAATTATTTTACTCGCCATTTTGAGGCGTGAACCGATAGATTTAGGTCGAAACGGATCCTTACTGTGTAGGATCTCCTGAAAAACACCCCATAGGTTAATTTTGGTGTCAGTTTTGTGATCCTTATCGCAGCTTGAAGCGAGGTGTGCATGAGTGAGTGGCCGTAATTTCTGAGTAGAATCCAATGTATGAACTGATAACGAATTCTGTCTCCCTGCAGTCATTGTCTAAAAAATAGTCTCATTGATAAGTACTTGATAGAATACGCGTGAAATATCTCGCCGAATTAATGAGTGGAATGAGAATTTATTGAAAGTTAAAGATCCCCGCCAGTCAAAAGTTTCGATAAACCTGGAAATCAAACTGATGATCTTCAGAGCTGGATATCTCAAAATCTATTGTTCGTAGAAAACTCTGTGCGGTCGCATTTCGTAGCTCATATCAAGCACTTCTGAATCTATTTTCTCTATTCCCGTCTCGCGTATTATGTCAGAGACACACAAGTCAAAAAAATGTACTATTTTCGCAATTTTTCAGCCGAGGCACAAACGTCTGCAAATTTTTAGGAGATTTTTGGATCGCTATGAGACCAATGACATCTTCGAGCTCATTAAAAGACCTTTATGATCCGTTTCTGAACGTCTCTCGAAGTGATTCTGCTTTTGAAATCTAACTGATCCAGTGAGGGTGTTTTTTTTCTCAAAAAATCATACGATAATCCAAAAATGATGAGTGTTCAGGATCGGTAGCCTTCATTTTCGATGGCTATCCCAATGTTGAGTCAAACTCTTGCAGAAATGAGGATCAGATGCGTCAAGGTGAGCTGTTTCTCATTATCTTTGGATAATCGTGTGATTTTTTGAGAAAAAAAACCCTCCCTGAATCAGTCGGATCTCAAAACCAGAACCATTTGGAGAGACGTTCAAAAACGAATCTTGAAGGTCTTTCCATGGGCTTGAAAATGTGATTGATCCCATAGCGATCCAACAATCCTTCCAAAATTCGCAGACGTTCGTACCTTGGCTGAAAAATTGCGAAAAAAATCACTTTTCTGACTTGTGTGTCTCTGGCATAATAAGCAAGACGGCGAATAAAGAAAAAAGATTCGAAAGTGCTTGATATGAGATACAAAATGCGATCGAGCAGAGCTCTCTACGACCAATAGGTTCTGAGGTATCCAGCTCCGAAGATCATCAGTATGATTTCCAGGTGTATTGAGACTTTTGACCGGTAGTGTACATCTCACAATCACAGAATGAAGCGATTGGATAGAAGAGCAAGTGGATCGCTCAATCCAAATACAAATGCCTTATGCAATTCGAGTCTTCTACACCTAAACTTGTAAGCAGGCCATTCGAGTCCAATTTCAAACAATTAAGTAGGCATGTGCTGAATCGCTAGTTCAAAGTTAAAAAAAAAAATTAGAAATAAAAATGGCATTCCGTGATGATATGCGGAGCTCACTCTTCACTGTCCCATCTGTATACCTGGGAGAGAGGCCACCATCAGATTGCTCTGGTGGCTCCTGTGTAAGCAAAGCCTTTCGACACTCTTGCAGACAATCCAAATACAAGGGCCTTATGCGATTCGAGTCTTCTACAACTATTCAATTGTGCTTATGTGAGTCTCTTGATGTCAGTAGATAAACTGCGGGGTCGCTCCCCCGAAGTTCATGAAGTAGCTAGTGGCTCCATAAATTGGCTAGTTAGTTAATCCAAAACTCGAGCAGACTAACGATGGAATGATTCTTGAATGAACTCACTGCCAGTTTATAAAGTCACTAGCTACTTCATAAACTCGCTAGTCAGTTTATGAAGCGGCGAAATGAATATCTGACTACGACAGCTATACCACTCAGCTGTTCCGCAGACCTCACGTAATGCGTAACGGTGTGCGCGTTCTGCAAAAAAATACCCCATTTACAAGACCCCCACCGTCGGTAAAGGAAGTTTCACTCCCAAAAAAGTATGTCTGAAGAACTCCTAAGTTTTACTATTCTTTTCATGATTTTATGGAGTGCGCTCTAATCCATGACGAAGAATATCAAACTATCACTTGACTCAGATTGCGTTCCCGGTTTGGAACACACCCAATGCTTTGTGTTGAGGCTCAGTGTCGAATAATGATTGTCAGCTCAAAGAGTAAAGGAGGGGGGTTGATGGGAATCGAGCGGAAGCAAAAATCGGGCGACTCTATTCAGAGTGTGAGTTGCGAGTCTCTACTCGGAACACCCTCGCGAAAACGAGACCGTGCAGCGCCTCGCCGCGTAAAATACGTAAAAAGAAGATGTAGAGAAGCCGCTTGTGAGTGTGGTGGATCTCCCTCAAGCAGTTTCTTTTCATTAGGGCGTGCTCAGTGGGAAGAAGGAAGGATGTAAAGGAGGGTTGAGGGTTCACGGTTGGGATGGCCTCGAGGGATCAACGGGCGATAATCACGCTCATTCGAAGAAAGAGAGATGAGCGTGTGAGTCCGCAAGAGGAGATTCGCGTGAATGTGGATGAAATCTCATTGAGAATCATAGCCAGACACGCAACGCTTGAAACCAAAGTGAAGTAATGTTTGGTTGAGCTTCAAGAAGACGGGAATCATACAGATGAACGGATGAGTTCAATAATGGTCGATTCTCAAAAGTTGATCCATCCATTCCCTCATAGGATTTTGGATACATAGTCTACATGAGGTGAGTTAGGACCAAATCTATGATTTGTTCACAAGAATATCTTCCCACATGAGTTGGGCTGCTCCACGCCGAATAATGGAGAAATCGTGAACCTCGTGACACTTGGGAGCGATAGTATTCAATTGTTCGAAAAACTCTCAGGTGGGTTATCTAGAAAAGTTTGAGAGTCGAAACTGAATATCGCACGCAAAGTCAAATTACACAAGAGCGCATATTTGAGTTTCCATACCGGACAGCTGCCTTCCGCCTTTATCTCAGTTTGCCTCCACAGGCGTGGTGCAAAGCTACGCCCTGCGACCGCATTAGTTTGGAAGAAAATCATTCTTGAGTTACGACTGAATCAGCAATAGACCCACGCCACTCTCGCGAACTACCGAGTCCTAGCTTCGGTCTCCAGCATGATGACCGTTGGCCGCCTTTCAGGTGCTTGAGCCTCATCTAGGGTTCACTAGAGCCCACGGAGTTCCTCAATTCTCTGAGCAAGCCATCTAGACGGCGCGAGGAGTCACCTGTAAAGGTAGCTCGGCCACTAGTCCCATGACTCACTCAGTCTCCGGGCATTACGGCTGCAATAGCCACCGGATGGAGATGTGTAATCCCCGCACTCCGGCTACAGCTGACTGGGGCCTGGGGATCGTCAAACTCCAAGACTGAACCATTAATGTGGTTCAACCCACCTTGCAGTTCCAAATAATACAAAATCAGGGAACCACTACGTCTTTTCAGCAATAATTCAGATCAGCTATATAGACCCGGAAAACCAGATAGCTGAGGAAGGTTTACCTTCCACAGCATAGCGGATCAAATATTCCGATAACAAACGCGCTCCAGATTCGTGTGCAAAGAAGGCATATGAGATCGACCTTATTTGGTATTCCTCTCACAAGGGAGGGATGAATCTTAATGCATAGACCGGCTTTTCAATAGCATAGAAGTGATCGTGGCGCTGGTGAATTTCGTTTTTCGCTCCATGGTTACATATAACCTCGTTACGCTGCTCGTTTCTGATTCCTTGATCGTGTATGTGGATAAAGTAAAATACCATCAGTAATGTGTGCACAAGTTTGACAGCCGAGATCGAAATGTACGGGTTTCTGCCACCACAGCAATGAAGTTTTCAGCCTCATTTTTCCACGTAGAAGATATTCTTGTTCAATCAAAATTAAGTATGCTCGCCTCTTCGTTCGCCATGTACGAATGCATCCGATCTCATCCCCGAGACCTCTGGGAATATCCTCTTCATGAATGCAGCATTCATTGACAAGCAGCTGACTTTTGGGGGAGTTCAACTCACCAGGAGAGTGTTTCAGATTCGAGTCATGGATTTGGCTAAAACTCTGCAAATAGCCTTTTTCCCCAAAGGAGATATCCAAAATTATAGGCCCTAACGCCCAAGCATTTTTGAGCGACATCTTCATGCACTAGCATTGCAGGTACACCTGTATACAATGTGACCACGATATTTTGGACAAAACATACATGCACAGGTGCAGGGCATTGGCATAACCTCCAAAGTTTGCCAGGAATATCGGGGTCACATTGTATGTGAATTTCAACATGGACCTATATGGACAATGCTCATGTCTGAAGCTGTATCTTGAAAACGCTTGAGTGTCAAGGTCTACAACTTTGGATATTGTTTTTATTTTTTTTAACTAAATGAGGACGATTCCCACAGTTACATCCAAATCCATGATCCGGGTATGAGGCACTCTCCTGGTCAGTTACGATATTCATTCTGTAATTTATTACATTTAAAATTACGAAACAAAATGCTTGCAAATCGAGTGATATCATTTTTATGTGGTGTTCAAAACAAATCTGATGAAAGAAATGTCGTGGGATCGATGTAAATCTACTTTATGTCTGTGAATTGTATTTACAAGTGCCACAACTTCATTTCATTCTGTTAAAAGAATTGTGGTCGTGAAAATTTACAAGCGCACTATTCCCGTAGTCGAATAACACACCTCGAAACTTTCTGAATCGATGAATAAGAAAAAGTTCATTATTCCTCACACGAAGCAACCAGACCCAACTGTCAAAATTTCAAGGCAAAAAACATTTTCGACTCCACACTTTCTCAGACCAAACCAATCGTTCATTCTGCACAGATTGACCGTCTGACAAGGCCAATAACCTTATTTATTCCAGTTTAGAGTCATATGCGCGTAAACTGCATACCGATAGATGCAACTGCTGAGCTCTCAGCTGATTCCTGAGTATTCTTCCATTTCTCATTGCCAAATTTATACTCTTCATTTGCAGTGGCTCGATCACATATTCGCGCCCGCAAATTTTTCATCGTCCGCTGCGTGGTTCGCTCGGAGAATAGAAGAGAGTGTGAGAAGTGAGAGAGTTATATTCGCGACGATGGAATGGGCCAATCCCTCATGTGTATCGAGATGAAATTGAATTTCCGAGCGAGAAGCGAGGCTTTCGTTTATTTACCCATTTACGCTTTCCGATCGAACGACCAGCGATGGCTCCAACCTTTCTCTCACTTGGCCGGAATCTTCATCGTGATGCTCGTCGCACCATCGGCGTAGAAATAAAATTCTTCCACCGCGATGAATCCAGGCGAGCTCAACGTTCGCTCATCCCATGTGGACTGTCACTCCCGAATCTCTCTACAAGTTCTACCTTGAAAATTTATCATTCTCTCCTCGTTTGCAACGAACATCAGCGCTCTCATACTCATCCTTGCACGAAAACTGACGAAAGCTCCTGATAAATCGTTGGGTGTTTATTCTCTATTTTATCTCTCACAATGCAATTGACTTTCACCCATCCTTGATTTCCAGGATTGGTCGATGAATCAAAGAACACCATGTTTCTTGCCTGAAGTTGTTGCAAAAACCACAATTCGTTTAACGACGATATGATCCAAGATTGACATCAAAAACATGCCTGAAAATTCACATGACCTCAAAAAAGCGTCTCTGAAATGCTTCAATAATGATCATCCGTAGATCAATTCTGACCTCTCAATGAGTGTCAGAATGGGTTGCAATAGAGCCATGCTTGAGGCTCACAGTTTGGTACATCTTGAAAAATGAATTACATGAAATAAGTCATCGAAATCGTTCACTGACTTTTCAGATGTACTCAGATTGCTACACGATTTCCTACCACCCCTACTGAAATTTGAAATAGAGTTATCGATGCTGGGTTGAGTTTTCTTGCTCCGGTTTCCTTCTCATTGGTCCAGATCGCTCATTATTTCCAATATATTTGGATGATAAGAGGAGATAAACAAATCGTGGTGAAATCAATCCTTTTCCATGCGTTTTACGTTCAGATCTTTGCAAAATAATTACTCGACTTATTTTCTCTGATTTTACGACTCTCAAGAGTTATAATTGATGAGTTTCCAATCTCTTTCCATTCGTTACCCGTTCAAATTTTGCTCAGCATTCACCCGACATATTCTCCCTGATATCATGACTCTCAAGCGTTAAAATTCATGTTTTGATCAGATAAAGTCATGGGGGGAAAGGATACTCATACTCGCGAAGTTAGACTTTCGAAGAAAGTATAGTGGGGCGTATGCAATGCATATGCGCAGTGTGCACTGAATATGCACGCATGTGCATCATTTGTGAACACACCCCCACGTAAAACGCATGGCACACGACCAACGAGTGAATTATGCTATCAGTCAATTGATCAGACAATCAATGCACCAAACCGAAACAGACCCAAGCCGACCGAAATACCTGAACCGAAGTAGACTGAACTCTAGACTGAACTACACCGAATTAGATCAAACTAGACCGAGTATGGCTAGATTGGACCAAGTACGATGGTTCTTGCAATTCTAATCCTAATACCCAGATCTCCCGGGGGAGCTTTCAAATCTCCCAGAAGAACTCCCGAATCTCCCAGAGGAGTTTCCAGATCTTCCATCCACCATCTTCCATCTCCCATTCCCATTCTCATCCATCCACCGAAGTACACATCAACCCATTCACCCTCCTACCCATCCACCCACCTACGCATCCAGTCCCCTATCCATCCACGCACTCACCCAACTAACGACGCATCACCAATCCAGCCACCCATTAAATCTCACCACCTCTACAAAAAGCGCCGATCCGCGGAATGCGGACAGACAAATTTTGGCTGGGCGTATATATCTAACAAATTCCATCCTAAAGGCGTGAGAGATAATTTCACAACACTGCGTGATAATTTCCGGCACGAGCTGAAGGCGAGCATTGCGGAACTATCGCGAGGGTGCGGAGTAAAAATTTCACGACCGGAAAGCGAGTTCTACTTTTGGAAAATTTGTGAGTGAAAGTAAAATATATGTGTCAAAATGTCACGTGACACTTTCATGTACCAAGTGTCAAAAAATGCCAAAGAAATTGTTTGACTCCTGAAACTGTCTCATATTGCTACGGTCCTAATTTTCAAAGGTACTGTTGTATTTCAATCCCATTCAATCGAAACTGCGATACAATACGCGATCCACAGTACGTGAATTTGAAATAGGAGCGACTCAAATTCGCGATCATAGCTGGGTAGCACAACTCGTATCTCGCGCTCGCAATAAATTCTCTCTTCCACCGATATCTGTCTTGTGTTCGTCCACGCTGGCGCAGTCTGCCTTTGTTTGACTGATACATGGACAGTCGAACGCATGGACCATGAAATCGATTTTGTCCACTGAAAGAGAGTGAATGATTTGCACGACAAACGCACGAGCAGGCAACAGATTGAATACCTTGTTTGCAAAAACTGATCGCTGTTGATTCGATTTGAAACTGATATTTGAACGTAGCGTGCGTTAAGAGTTTTATCGTACGCGTGATGAATGGAACGGACTTCTGTTTTTGAAATCGATTAAGGTTTCTCACTTGGATTTTCAGAGACAAAGAATATCGTTCTCAGCACAATGATGAAATAGTTGATGTTGAGAAACTATAATAATTACAGGCTCTATACTCCAAACTAGGTTAGGATATCTTATAGACCTTTCATTTCTCTTGCTCCTTCACTCAAATGGGAGTAAAAAATCTATTGTATTTGCCTGGCCAATGAAATGATCGAAGTTTTGAAATGATTTCTCAATCATATAATTTTATTCGTCAATAATCGTGGGGCGTTTCAGGATCTTCAAATATTGGTGAGATAGCGAAACTGCCAGGTGGCATTTCATATTATGAATCCTCGGGCAAATATTTTGAAATATTTTTCAAGATTCGAATGTGGCAGTAACTAAGATGGAGCTTGTCTCCGTAAGAAACTTCCTCTATTTTGGAGAGAATTTCAATTTCACATTTTACCAATTCTTGATTCCCGAAATAGTCTACAATTAATTGCTCAATCATCATCAAAATAGCTCACCACTGAATAGACGTTTGAATAAACTGTACTCAGCGAGACGGTGGTGACCATTTTATTTCCTGACAACTCAACTGCTACTGTAGGTCCCGAATGAATAACTACCATTGCGCCTAGCGCAATCTATCAATGGGCCAAGCGTTCGATCGGCAATAAACGAGCGAGTGACGATAGCACAATCGCTGGTGTGCAATTTTACAACACAACAACTGCAAGCAACTTTCCATTCCTCGGTCCAATAAATCTCTAGTACAGTGCAAACTTGATCTTTGGCTAAAGCAAAAATTGTCGCGAGAACCCTTTTACTGGATTTTGAATCAACAACCAAACTTGTAACACAGACCAGCTGCTCTGCTATCCTTGGTAAGAAAAACCGTAAGTGACATTTTTTTGAAAATGAGATAACTTAAATGAGACCTATCCAATGGTGCTCGAACCATAACGCTATCAGTTATAGTTTTTTTTTAATAAATTAAAAATGTTTTCAAATTATCAAAAAAATCACAGAAATTTTTGCCAAGACAACCGTAAGCAGCATATACTGGCCAAGAAAGCCGTAATTGACCACTTACGTTTTTCTTGCCAAGGACGAAGGCAAATCAGACCCATCCAATACTTGCATTTACCGTAAGCCACAGGGTATCTGACATACGCAAGCCGTTTACGATCCACTTACGTTTTTCTTGACCAGTATCCACGGGTGGCAAAAAAACGTAAGTGACATTATTTATTGATAAACAATTGTTTTTGCAATAAAAATTACATGGGCGGATTCCTCTTACAATTCTTAGCAATATTCTGAAAACAGAA
The DNA here is from genome assembly GCA_029851415.1 of Eretmocerus hayati. Classification (NCBI taxonomy): domain Eukaryota; kingdom Metazoa; phylum Arthropoda; class Insecta; order Hymenoptera; family Aphelinidae; genus Eretmocerus; species Eretmocerus hayati. Next base: position 189,510,126 of record CM056742.1, on the reverse strand, counting down.
CCCGAAAAATCGCAAAATTGACCTCAGAAATGCGAAAAAATACGTTTCCATCGATATCTCAGTTTCAACTTTTTGCACTTACGGTTTTTCTTACCAAGGACAGCAGTGCTTGAGAAGACCAGACACAATGAATCCTCATCATTCAATATTACAAAAATTCTTAACCAGAACCTATTTATTTTCACGATGCAATCGTATCATGAAAATCAGATGATTCATAGCGAGATCCTATGATCGAAGAGATTTACAATTATTAACAGTCGTCTCTTCTTGCTGATCTGTTTGTTCTTTAAACGTATAAATTTATGTGCTATCATGATCTACTGAGCTGAATTGACTCCGTAATGATTTGATTATGGATGTAAAAAACATCGTGACTTGATGAGAAAGGGCGTCTTGCCTTCAGTGCAAAACGAGCAGGAGTTAGTGGTGTCCAACTGTTGCTAAAATATGAACCGAGAAAGAATACCCGAGGTCTCTAACGGACTCCTTGGTAAATTGACCTGTGAAAAGTTAATATCCTCCGTTGTCAGTCACCACCGTCTTGCTTGCATTCATTGAAGTAACCACAAAGCCCGTCGACGGCAACTCTTTTGTTACCAAGTATAAAACCTGGTCAAAATTTCTAAGGAGAAGTACTTAATGGAGACCCGAAAAATTCATGCGATAGCAGCCGAAGTGGGAGCCGTATTCTGCTACAGTCCTCGTCGACTTTTTCATCTCTTGCAAGGCTTCTTTCAGCTCACCCTGCAAACCGTGGGCGAAGGTTCACATCTACATGCGCAGACTTCAAGCGCTCAACTTTCCAAATCAAAACCAAAACTGGACTAGTGCTATACACGAGCACATTTCGTTGCCATCAGACTATCAAACTTCATGATTGGTGGCTACATTCTAGCATTTTGATTTGATTAGGAGATTTCGGAAATAGATTTGTTTCCCTTACCTGCACCCATTAGATCAAGTAAAAAGTTCAGTTTGGGTGGTTGGATGGACTTTCATACGGACGATACAGAAACACGACAGAAGAAAAGTCAATCACATTGATAAAGTCGATCACTCGACTTTTTTCGAGACATTAGAATCAGGGATCAGCACCACATGACAAACAGTTAGACTAGATGTGATCGCAATGAGCAAGTATAAATTACAGAAAGATTGATGAAGCAAGGTGAAAAAATACGATCCTCGTGGAGTTTGCTTAAGAACGTTAGATGTCGAGGTGCGCTGAACAAATGGTTATCACTTGCCAGATACATTGAAAATACTCGAGTGCTGCATACCTAAACGCGAGTGTTTTGCAGAGACTTACAACTGTTGAATATCGGCGAATTCAAAGATGATGAGTGAGTCATGAATTGTTTTGACTGGATGATGTACGCGATTCGTCCCGAGACATCGATTGATGACCCAAAGTTTTCTGAGACTGAAAACACTTCATCGTAAACATCTTAATTCAGTACCATGTATATTCCTGCATTTTAGTTTGTTTGACTACCGTTATCGATCGAGGACCACGACACGCAACTGAATGAGTCATTACATTCTCAATCGATTTTACATGTGAGCTCACCATCTAACCGTATAGACAAGTAGAATATTCGCTTGTTTCTTTGATGGAATCCTTCGTTATTATCGGGAGCCCTCGAAAAACAAGCCCACATTGAATTACATGTGATGATGGGCACACTAGTTTGCATTTTTGGTTTTGGAGTGCTTCATTGATACCCTCACCCTGGTTTGAACCGATGGTGACGTCAGTTTCAGGTCCCAATAAACATTTATGGTGCAATAAAATTACATGGCAGTCTATGTTTGTCTTGGGACAGGAGCATAGGATTAATTTTCATCGAAATGATTCGGTGAAACTCGACAGCTGCTGTATAATCTTTAATGGAATGAAAGTCGTGAGGTCTTATCGATGAAAACGTTTTAATTGTACTGCAAATACTTAACAAATAGTTGGATGAATATTTTGACATGATATTGAAATCGATCGGGGGCCCTAATAATTTCGTTAACGGAAAGTTGGGGGAAACCTTCACGTGTTTGAAGTATTGTATGGCGAAACAAAGGATATGGTTGGTTTTGAGCAGTCTGCACGAAACAGACCTACAAAAAAAGTCATGGCTCAGATTCATTTCAAACATTTTCGTTCGATTTCATGGTACAAAATATGAATTTTCCACCGTCTATGGGACCCCAAAGAGTTTTCCAGGTATCTCCACGTATTTTACTTTATCCTTTTGGATCATCTCCAACGGAAAAGTTTCGGTATTATGTTCAATATATAAAATGCGCCTTTCTCGAATTCGATTAGAGATACAGAGATTCGGTTTGCGGCATTCAGAAGGTTTTGCGAGAACCTCTCGAAATCAGTTTTGTGAAGATGATTTTGAGAGAATGAGCAGTTCTATCGTGCAAAAGAGTGAAAAACGAAAAAAATCCAATTTCTCAAAAATACGATGTTTTAGATTCTTAAGAATTCGATATTTCATATGAAATTTAGTGAAAAATGTTCCTGAATTCCTGATTGAGGCTTTTTCGTCTTGAAGATGAATCCTCAGCTCGAGTGCGACAAATCGGCGAGGTCCATCTGACGGGGACAGGCGCGGATTTCTTCTACATCTGTCTCCGGTGCCTTTGAAACACCTCTCGGTAGTTATCGAAACTCAGAGGTCTTTCGGATACTGTTCGAGCTCAAGCGTATAAAATTTACTTCGCCAAGTGGTCATTTCGAAGGAAATTTCCTTAGTCCCCCAACAGAATTGGTTCTAGAGATCCAAATTTCCAGGTCTGTTTCGCGTGGCATTACTCTTATTGCAATCAGTCATTAGGATTCTTATCGTCATTAACCGACCAGAGCAAATATCAGCTACCTTCACGATCATGAGAGACATTGCTCAGGTCGGGAAAAAAGAGCGTGGTGCATCTCCAAAGCAAATCGTGCCACATAATTCTCTGCTATTGGGCACGTATTTGATGTACATTAATGACAGAAAAAGGTTTTGGATGAAAATATCACAAATATTTTGGAGTAGTCCGCATTCCAATAATAATTGATAATACCTAAGCCAGTCTTAACGCACTTAAATATTTTTCAAATGCTTGCCAACTTTTATGATGACAAAAAGATAAAACAGAATTACAAACTGACGTCGTGTAAAGTACGTGAGGAACTTTCAGATCCATTCAATTGAAACTCTGGCCCAGAAACTATTTAACCGTCCATCAGAGTTGGCGAGTGGTTCGAACCAAACTAAGGATTTCCTTGTTTCTTCCAAAAGTTTACAAGTTATCCGGGCAAGCCAGTTTATCCATCCACCCACGAAGGAAGTGCAACTTATCCTAGGCTTTTCCGTTAGTTGAGCGCACCTCATCGAGCATCAGTGACAGCACTGCACGAAGCATCATCAGGGTGCTGTTCATTCGACCGGAATACTCGTGTTAGCCCGTCACCTCGCGCGTGTAACGACATCCATGGATGACAGTCCGAGTGCTGGAGACGACACGAGATTCGGTGCAGCGGAAGTAGGAACACGAGCTACATGCACGTGAAACGATCCAGCAGGATTCAACGAGCTCTGATGTTTCGGCTAATTTTCCAGCTGGCAGGAGCAAAGCTCAATTTCGCGACTCGCTGCTACATCGGGCTGTGGCCGGCGAGCTTTGCTTTTGGCACTTGCTAACGTGCTACTGCTGCTGGTGCTGGCGGGCAACGAAGAGGAGACACTCGTACTAGTCCGGCCCGTCAACACCAGATAGCCCATCTCCAGCTCACCCGTGAGCACGTTCGAAAATTCGAGTGGATCGCAGCTGCGTGGTGGTGATGACAACGACGACGACGACGACCATGAGGTTGGAATGGCTCAGCGCATGCATCCCATCCACTCGAGGCAATGCATTTACCTCTTCTCACTCAAGATTCATGGTCCTCGATGTCGCCCATTATATGCATTCCCCAGCTGCATTGTACAGAGTGGCAATCCATCATCAAGATTGAGACATATTTCTCTCTCCAGTGAACCTGCTCGTCCTTTACCGCCATGTATGTCAAGTGCCGCGCGTTTTTTCCACGTGGCAATGAATGCATTTTACCAAGAGCACTCTCAACATCAGTAAGACCAATTATAATATCCTTGAAGATAGGTACTCCAGAGTACCTTTTTTAATATTTGCTTCTATTGAATTGAGCGATCCGGGAGTGCAGAAGTCAAAATGCAGTAAAATTACTAGTAACAAAAATTCCCCAGTGGAATGAGCCATTCGAGATATTTGAGGAAAACGGTAGTATGCAAAAGTCTTGGACATGAAAGAGCTAATGGAAAGTTTAAAAATAATAAGAGCTGCGAACAGATTCGCTTTGAAAGATGCACAAAATTCATCCTTGATGACAAATTTGGGAATCTACTTGGAAATACTCTATACAAGGTGTAAACAGTGTTGATAGCAAGATCCAAGTAGAATAGAGTGGAGTCCAAACTGAAGGTCTCTTCTGCGAGTAAAAACTGACATTGTGAACTACAGTTCAGGAGTGAACGAATTCATAAATCAAAAGCAATACAAAAAAATTGCATACTTCGATTATCAATCGACCATTGGTTGAAAAGAAATAGCCTAAGCTCTTTAGAAATGGTTAAAATCAGCAAAGCTTGATCATCTCATACTATTCTTGAGTGTACAACGTGAAGTGAGCTTGGACGGCACTAAGGAAAAAGTCAGTCCGACGGTTGAAGCTTCAAGCTTAACGCTCTCGAGCTTGGTTTTATGATTCGAACTCGTATTTTCCTTACTCTCCTTTGGTGTCCATTCCTATCAAACAAGTGCTGGGATGTTTTTTCACCAGAACAAGTACCGTCAAATTGGGTAACTTTGGTACAGTCGGTGCAACTTTGGTACACCCCTGAAAAATGACTTTCGAAGCTGTTTGTGGCAAGGTAAATGATTCCATCACTCTGACACCTATCCTCCCTTCTTGGCACATACATGAATAATGCGTTGAGCCACCGTAGGTTTCGTGTGAACGATTGTAGTCGTTTATCTAAGTTTTTTTCCAAAAAGGGCGATTTAGCAGCGATACGCTAGTGGTCCAGTTAGTGTATCTGGCAAGAATTGTTCCGGAACGATTACGGGTGAACAACGGTACAATTTGACCACATATATCACCATATTGAAGAAATCATCCTCACATTGGGGTATTTGGGGTATTTGGGATTTTAATGGATGAAAAACAGGAAAAAAAACACGAAAAAACGTACCAAAGTTACCCCACTCCAGGTAAGAAGCATGAGGATAGGGTAACTTCAGAACATTTTCCTATGACAGCTTCTTTTCAACTCATCTTGAGTTGAGAGATGGTCCATGAGGGTTTAAAATATTTCAAACGGCTCAAAATAAAACTTCTGAACGATTAAAATTAGTTCACTCGTATGGTGGTGGGTAGAATTGAAATATCTTGCAAGTGTACCAAAGTTGCCCCATCGGGGTCTAACTTTAGTCTAATTCTCCAACTGCTAACAGCTCCAGCTCAGACACATCAAATTGAACTTTGTAGCCCATCAATCGAAAGCTGAGACTGTAAGCTTTAGATTAACTACTAATAGAAGTAAGTTTTGTCAATGTATAATGTTGAAATGCCGAGCCAAACAAATTAAAAAGTATCGAAATCGTACCAAAATTACCCAATTTGACGGTATTCTAAAAAAACCTCATCGAAATTGGTGAGTTCAAGCCTTGCTCATTCGCACTTTAGTTTCATTGAATGGAAAGAGAATGAATCGAGCTCATATCGCAAGCTCAGTAAGCTTGCGAACATTTAAAGATTGATAGTTCTGAAGTACAAAAATAAGGTAGTCCGTACAGAGAGCGAAAAGCTAACATTCAAAGTGCTATTCACGCGTCAGTCTGCAGATCATAAATAGCAATATTACATTCTATCTTGCGGGTACGTCGAGCCGACGCAGTTGGCTCGTAGCAAGGTGGCCCACCACGGCGCAGCCCAACAAAATCCGCATCGCTGGAGAAGAAGAAAGACTCGTTGTTGAGGAAGGAAAAGCCTTGTCGTCGATCATCGGACTCCTTCTCTACTTTTCTCGACTTGTCTGCAATTTATCTGGCGGCCACTGTACCAGCACCCAACAAACTTTCTACTGCTCTTCGGCTATTTTCCCTCAGCCCAACGAAGCGTGATCTTTTCCTCCGGCAGATCTTCTCCTAACCCATGGCAGAATGATACGTATCACCTTCAGTTTACTTCACAAACGAATTTTTATGACACGCATCCGGTTGAGCAGTCTCATGCAACCTCATTGACCTTCAAAATTGCATGTGAGCCATGGTTAAGCTTGGATAGACATGCGGTTCGAAAGAACATCCACGTCAACAAAAATATGATGCTGTTTACTTTTCCAAAAAAAGGTAAAAGTACCATTGAGCAAATTGAGTTGGCAGCATTGCCGGTGGTTGGAGTCGATGGTAATCGATCAACTAATTGAATACTGGCCCCCCACGACTGACTGCAAACCGAATTTTCCTTGATTCTGACTTCCGATCACCGATTCAATTTTCAGCCAATGTTTTAAAAGTACGTTAGAAACTCAACCAACTTTCCACAGCGTGAGCTACTGGCACCAAACAAGAGTAGATAGAAATATCTGTACAAGTCTCATAGAAGGTAGCTGCACAATACTCCATGAGTGACGGTGGGGTATCATTGAAGTATCCCGCAAACCAACCAATGATGTGCTCCGTTGAAGAAAGGACTAGACATACGGCCAATACTTACCATACTCGCAACACTCAAGGTCTCGGGTGGTGACAATAAAGCCCAGTAGAAATTTTGCGGAGACTCTGCCTCGGTGCTGCGAGAGCACTGGTATTTTACTGATGGACTTGTGGAGTTGTGATCTTGCGAATGTTTTGATAAAGACCGCGAGAAGTGCCAGTATGATGTTGTCCCTAATTTACTACGCGAATTTAATTTAGATACCGGAAGAGCAGTGAATTCGTGTAGGGAAAGTACACAAGAATCTGCTCCAAATAACAGGGAGGTACCGACATAGGAACCTCCGGGGACGCATCGGTCAAGTACTGACCAACTATGCCAACTTTCAACACTGCAAAAAATCTCATCCAAATACCACTAGTAGTTACAATTAATACAGCAAAACTCCTGAAACGAGGATTGAAGTACCGCGGAAGTTCGAATAAGGTACCATCAGTACCTAATTCGTAGTAAGTATTAGGATAGCCCGTCAGTGGATTAGTGCTTAGAACCACTCGAGTCACTGGTATGCCACTAATGGAATGTCGTAAACAATCTGAAAGTTGAAGTTCCCCGATATTTCGATATTATATCGATATCAATTTCAATATCGAGTCGACATCGTTACGATATTAATGAGTCCAAACGTAGTCGATATCGACATTGAAATGTCCGATCCATCGTTATTATCGGGATATCGAAAATTTTTGTTGAAATATTGATGATTGGAGCAGAACATGACTCAAATTGTATAATCATCATCGATTCATTCTCATTTTTGCGCTACTTATGATCAAGTTTACTTCCCTAGTAGAAATCGAAATCAGGGTCCAGTCAGTAACTGACCAGTTAACTGAATACCCTGATCAGTTCCCGGTCAGTTAAGACTGGCCGGGGACTGATCAGTGTCCTGACGCATTTCATGACCGGGGACTGGTCGGGCACCCCGAGTTGCTAAAGAAATATGATACGCTTAGAATTTTGAATGACTCCGAGAACTCCCAATTGCCCGAAAATGGATTGTATATTAAAGCGGGGGTTTGAGGGAATTTATAAATCTGTCTTCGTGATAAATAGGATAGTGGGTAAATTTTTACCACATCCAAACATTTATTTTCAATTTTTTACAAAAATAATAGCTTTAGACAAAATAAAATTTCAAATTTAAGTCATAACTATGAACATCGGTGACGCAGGACGAAATCTTATCATTTAGTAATTATGACTCAACAACAACCTAAACGTACGTCACAAACTAAATACGAGTCATCACATTGTATTATTTTCCTGATGATCACATAATGACATTTCACAAGAATAAATTACAGCTATTATCTTCTGAGATCGTGAATTAGATTAAACACTTTTCCGGCCTTTATCCCAATCTTTCACGTTGTTTAAAATATTCCCTACGCTTGTTAGAAATTTACCTTCATCGAGCACATTTGGATCATTATAACACTTTACAAAGCAATCTAGAAATGGGAAAAGGAACATTGATGAGTAAATGGACTAAATTAAAGATATCAAAGCTATCTGATATCTTCTCACCTTTCAAAATCCGGCCCAATTCAGTTTCATTGAGTACTAATTTTTCTTTCATTTCTTTTTTGGCAGTAACTTTGAAGGCAGCAGCCTTCGATAGGAATTTTCTTAAAATTACTCTTATGTTATTTTCCAGCTTTCCAGTGGTGCATATATTTGAATTCAAGAACTTTACCTGAAATATGCAAAGAAATATATCAAACTCAATTTAAAATTCAACGTTCCATTCAAAAGACTATATTGTATCAGATGAAGATGGTGAGAACATTTCGATCCTTTACAACTTACCACATTCATCTTCAACTCTGATTGTTTTGGATCAGTCAGAGCCGCATTGAATTTTTTGAAATCTTCTAGATCTTTCAGTGGTAAATCGAGTGAGCTTTGGTCACAAAGCTCTTTGAAAGTAAGCATTTCGACCAGATCAGCGGCACGGCACTGTTCTACTACAGCAGTTTTGGTATCGTTAATTGCTACTGACATATTTGAAAGTTCACTCTTCATAGCTTTTTGGGTCCTATCGAGTGATTTCAATTTCTTCACAACAAATTTCTGAAAATCTGGAAAAGACATAAGTATTAAACGGATGTCTTGGGCTGGTACAAACTCAAAAAAAAAATTCTCACCCTTATTACAGTACATCTCGTCATCGCTAGACCCATCCTTATCATCTTTACCTGCAATAACCATGACCATTATATCCCTCATACGAATAAGAATTATACATGTGAACATCACCAGATGGAAGATGAGAAATCTCAAATAGACAGCAATAGATATAGTTTTTGACAGCGAATGACTCAATTCAACATATCTGGAAATAATAACCTGCTTTTCTCTTGTATTGTCTACTCGGTTTTGTATTGGTTACATTATTATTTGAAGATACTTCTAGAACATCATCAGCATTCTCTTCAGTACAACCATAATTTGTAACTAAGTCTGCTTGAGTATTCATAACTGCAACTCCTGGAATCACACAGTATTAGTTGGAAAACATTTATCTTACTAGAGTAATGAAAATGCATTGACTACTCAGTATCATTTCAAATTCCTACAATTAAATCTTTCAAGATCAAAAATTTCATAAGATTCTCACCATTCTGGTTATTACTGATAATTTCTTGACCACCGCACTGTGAATCACCTGATGGACATTTATCAGTTTAATTCAAATTCCAAATTGTTGTATCAGATGTAGATGAAAACTTGAGAAGCTCACCACTATACTTGTCGCTATCATTATTTACAGCGGTTGGCTGTGCATCTTCTACTATGACATTACCATGTTGATCATCAACTCCATCCGACACATAAACATCCATATTAGGGAAAGATCTGAGGTCCATTTCTACCTTTCTCATATCGACATTATCATTACAAGCAGAAGCATTTGTCTGATCAAATAATGCAACTTTCTTTTTCCTAGGACGCCTTACTTTTGATTTACCTATAGCAGCTTGCATCTCATCAACTCTTTTCAAAGAGTTCAAGATCAGTAGACCCTCATTATAATTTCCTGTAAAATAGATGATTGCACGATAGAAGGGATAGCGAACAAGTAAAAAAGATGAGATTCTTTTAGAAAACCACTAAAGTGCCCACCAAAGATTGCACATACTCACTAGCTACTGCTTGAGGATGACACACATATTCAGGCCAATCTTTTGGAGCCTCTGGTAGGGGGAATTCAACAAACTCTCTGATAGCACTATCATCTACACGATCTCCAGAAGGTGACATGTACTTCACTTTGAAAAACACACCATCCTCCTCATCATCAGCATCTTGAATCCACAAGTCAGGAACAATAACAAGATTGTTGCCCGAAGCATCAGAGTATCCATCTAGGCGAGCCACTTGAAGGGGTGTGTCAGTCACTCCTTCCGACATGCCTGAATCAACAGAGTTCTGTATCCACACAGTTCAATTGTTGTTACTCAGATGGAAATGCAAAACCTAGCACAAGGGAAATTGAACCTCAAATTTCAACAGAGGTGGGAACTTGAATCCATTCAACGAAACAAAAATAACCATTTCGTAGGTTAATGCAATTCTAATTTGAATAAGAAATTTTTTGATGGAAGTGAAACTCAATTAGAGTAATATGGAGGAATTTGTTTACAATTTCAGTCACATCATAAAAGTTCCCCTGTTGGGGAACCGCATCAGAAAAGTTAGGTTAGAATTGAACTTTGATGGATAATTCTGCATCAGTGGATTGTCAGGAATCGAAATCATAGCAAACGAGCCGAGACTTGGTTTTAAACATTTTAGGGCACTTTTATACAAACATTTCTGTTACCTTGCATGCAGAATGAACTCGCAAATAATCGTCAAATTATCAAAACAACTAATCCGCTTGGCGCTTCGTTCTGGAAAGAGGCTGTGTGGGCAGTGTGTTAGTGTGGGTGTAGAAAAACCATGTGACCATGACCATGACTCCCACCGCGACGACTCTATATTTTTTCATGAACAAATTTGATCCAGAACGTAAACTAAATTTTGAATAACACTCAACAATAATTTGCGTTGAACGGATTCATTTCATGCAAAAGAATTGGAATATCAAACATATTGTGATACATTAATTTTCTCTGTAAAATCTTTCCTGAATACTTGGATTATTTTTGGTATTCCGGGAAATGATCATTCGTCGAGATTTCAGAATTGAACAATAGGTGAAGGAATTCGCATCAAATATAAAGCATCGGCACTGCAAACATTTTTTTGTTACTCTCATCTAACTCATATATTTGGAAAACGCAACACTTTGATTTGATGTCCTTCACCGACCATTTTATTAGACAAGCTGCAGGATTCTCTTCAACTACAAATATATTCAGGACTCCAAAAGCATTTGGAGGGTAGGAAAAAGCTGGAGATTTTTTTGTAAAGCCTGTGCCTTTCATGAAAAAATTTCTTTTTGAACCATCACCTTCTTCAGAAATTTCCTTGACTCTCATGAAGGAACCATTTTCTAGAAGAACAATATTATTCGGGTATGATAATCCTATTTCATAGCCTTTGCACTTGAATTTTGTGATTACCTTCCCCCCCCCCTTTCTATTGGCTGTCTTCAGAATACAATAAAGTGGTGGTATAGCAGGCCTTTCAATCAGAAGATCTTTCTCTGCTTTACGTCGACACAGTTGAGCAAGAGGCTTATTACCACTTCTGAGATCCCTTTTCATTACCCCCAGGTCATTCTCGAATGGGAATGCAGTATATTTGGTAATGTCACAATTCATATCTTCTCCATCATCTGGTATATGCAATAAGTCATGCATATTTATAGTTGACATCTTCTGAGAATAGTAATTGGGTAACCTTGTTAGCTTCACAAATGATTCCAAGTAGCTCCTAGCAAAACTCAGATGAGTTTTATGCAACCTAGGACAACTCAATATCCTAAATGATGTGTGCAAAAGAAGAAAGTGTTCGAAGAGATGATTGTCCAGTAAACCATCAAGCACCATGGGACCACAGTATTTCAAAAACAAGGCATGTTCATTTGCATTCCAGTGTGTGATTGTTGACAGAGACCTTGTCTTCCTCTGAAACTCCCATGGGATCTGATGCGAGAGATTGGTCAACCTCACAGAGAGTTTCAGAGCATTCATTTCTGAAATTTTCTTCTCACCCCCAATCCACATTTTAGTGAGTAACCTCTTCATAGTACCGAGGGGTCCAACATGCATGCTCTCAATAATGAATATCTTGATCATGTCAACCCAAGGTTCCAAATCTTCAATAGGTGATATCAAATTATGATGCTCCAAATGAGACTTCTGTCTGAAACTTTTATCTGTCCTCATTTCTCCACGCTCAGTTGGAAATACTGTTGTTCCTACTAATCTGAAAGCTGCAAGCTGACAACGCTCACATGCATAAAACCCAGCATGCCCTTGGGTCTGCTTCACAAAAGATCTAGCAGGGCGATCACAGATAAAACACTTACACTTCACACTAAATTTTTTGCCTTCAATTTCTATTCCATTCTTGAAAAGATGATTGAGTTCTTTGATGAATTTGGAAAAGAAAAACTCAACTGATTTGGGCTTGCCCTCGCCACACCAAGTAGCAATGTTGAATGGCTTATATACATCATGAGATTCACAAAAAACTTGGCCTAGTATAGGCCAAAACTCTATTGAGCTTGATTTGAATAGTGGAATGCCATCGACGAAGAACTTCAAAAAAATTATCATCTCTTCTAAGTGTAAGTTTGGATTCACACTCTTTTTCAGATATTCTTCAATACCAAAGTAAACAAATTCAGATTTGTCAGATTCATCACCTGGCATACATTTTTCTACTTGATATATGGGACTGGATTTATTCTGTAAAAATGTTTTGGCTGATTTTGGGAGTTCCGGAAACTTTGAATGTAATAATACCAGCAGCTCTGATAGCTGTGCATGATGAATCCTGTTCCTTAAAGCCCATAGTCTCAACTGACTGGGGAAAGGAAGAGGATTTGCTTCACCATCACTGCACTGGGTCTCTTCATCGTCGGATGCAGATTTTTCACCACTTGTAACCTCAGACTCAGAATGACCCATTTCATTGTTAGAACTTGATATCCTTGATGATATGTCACTAGTGTCATCTCTGAAAAGGCATCCAGTATCTACATTCTGCTCATCTAAATTGCCACCAGGGCCGAAGCTGGCATTTTTGACAAATTTTTTGCAACAACACAATCATCATCTGAGCTTGTGGATAAGGTCATTCCACTACTCTCGCTTCCTTCTTCACTTCCAACAGGCTTGCATGACACTTCAGAAAGGGATAAACTGCCAGATTGAGGCACGGGAACCTCAACACCATGACTGGATTCAGTATTTGAAGCCACCTTGATCGGTCCAACAATTTCACCATCATCGCTGTCTTCACTACTTGGAGCCAATTTGATTTTTTTGAGAATGTCATGCCTGCGTTGTCTAGTGGCAGCTTGGAGCTTTCTCTTCCTTTCCTTGTTCCCTTCCATTTCAGAACCTTGACACTTGGGAATGTTCCAAGAAATAGATATCTGAAAAATGGATTTGTAAATGATGAGGTTAAGGTTTGAGTAATAGACAAGAGAATTGTTTCAGGAGACCAAAATAAATTCACTACTTACCAGATCCTAGCGTGCATGACATGTATTTGATGAATTTGAGATGGAGTACTGATTTTTGTGTCTTGAGAAATACGTAGACTCTGGAAAAGCGAAATCAAATTCGCTCATCGCATAAAAACCACTCTGATGTTCACAATTACGCAAAAATACCTCTCATTACTCAATTCATAGTTTTGAAAAAATTATTGCCTGACATGATACTGTTATCAGATCTATTGAAGCCAGTTGTACAAATTTTGTGCATGCGCTGAAAATTTGCGAGAAATGTCTGACAAGAGTTGTTTATTTACGCAAAGAAGTAGCAGTCGACAATTTGGACGCAGTATATTTTGCTAGCAACTCGGGGTACCCGGTCAGTCCCCTGCCATGAATTGCGTCAGAAGACTGGTCAGTTCCCGGTCAGTTTTAACTGACCGGGGACTGGCTGAAAGTCAGTTTACACTGATTTGATTCCTACTAGGGTTATCTCTTCAGACAGATAGAATCTTGAATTGGGATTGTTACACTTGAGTGATTTTAACGTGTTATCATTCAATTTTGAGCGCTTGGCTGTCATACTTAGAGATCACATTGAAAAAAAATGACGATCGACTGGGACCGATGAAGCTAATGTACTTACAAGGAGAGCATCAGGTCTGCGGAACACGGATCTTGATAAAATCTGGGTATAATCTTGTTTTGGTAAGAAATAAGGGTAAATTCCAAGGGTTCACTCCAATGGTCCTCCTATCCCTAGATACAGCTAGTGTGATTATTATTGCCACTATATCTATATATACGATTTTCTTCAATATGGGCCTATACTAGATATTCACCACGCGCAAGCGCGCGGATCGTCTTCGTTTTAATCGGTAATTTTTTGAATGCAAGAATATTCCGAGGTTCTAAAAATATGCACATAGACACAATTGAAAGCTCATCACTGGCATTATGTACCGATTTACAGCCCCTCCATGAAAACAAAACTGTCAATCTCCTGATTCTTGAAATTCACTGATAGAAAATTCATTTTACCGGAACAACGATGAGCTTCTCGCTTCCCAAGTCCATCCTAAATGGTTCGTAATTGTCATCATTATCATACAGTGCTCTCATGGCTTTCAGACAACATGTAAGATACGGAATCCCGCTGTAAATTTTAAACGTTAGTTATATAGATATATAACAGTTGCTCTCCAGAGTTTTCATGCAGATCAACCATGTAAGTAGAATCAAGTATCATATTTTATCCCATCGAAAAAAATAATAACCTCACGTATCATTATTGTGTGGACTAACCCTTAGCTTAAACTGCTGCTTTTTTATTGCATTTTGACATTTTTTATTGCTTACCGCACCCATGGGTTTTCGTTGTAACGTACATATAGAGTAGCGTTTTTGCCTACCTCGCTAACGCTCGTTCGGCTTGGAAGTGTCTCTGATATGGTATGGACCCCTGAAATGCTTCTGGAGTTCAACAATGTAACGTCGAGATTTCATAATACAGTGGATTCTGAAAAAATAATTTCACGCCCCATCCACGGCCCTAACCCCAGTCCCAGCCCCAGCCTCAGCCACAGCCCCAGTCTCAGCCTCAGCACCAACCTCAGACCAAGACCCAGCTCCAGCCCCAGCTCAGCCTTAGCTCCAGCCTCAGCCCCAGCTCCAGCCCGAGCCACAGCTTCAGCCACGCCCTATCTACGGCCCCAGCCCCAGTTCCAGCCACAGCTCCAGCCTCAGTCCCAGTCACAACCTCAGCCTCTGTCCATCCTCAGCTTCGGCCCGGCTCCAGCCCCAGCCTTAGCCCAGCCTCGCCCCAAGCCACAGGCCTTGCCTCATCCCTAGCCACAGGCCCAGCCTTATCCTCAGCCTCGGCCCCAGCAAAAACCTAAGCTCCTGCCTTAGTCACAGCCCCAGTCCCTGCACAAGCCCCGACCCCAGCCACAGTCCATCGATCCAAAAGAAATGTTTTGACTGATTGGATCTTAGAACAACTGATCGGACCATCAAATCAACTCCCCAATCCGTACGGATAAGTCAAAATTCATCACCAGCATCACCAACACAGACCCACCGACCCGCCGGCCCACCGGACCCCACCGACCCACCGGACCCACTAATCCACCAACAGCACCAATGATGTCACCACGATACGAGGCATCCGGACGGATAAAATCGGACAGACGCTTAATTAATTTAATTTGTTGGAAGGATGTTGCGAAATCTACGATTATTTGCCTTATGACTCTTATCTCACTTATGATCTGTACCTAGATAGAAAACTAATCATGAAGGATATTTCTCTCTCCAGCAATGAATAATATGAATACCCTTATTGCCCATCTCGTTTGACTCAGTCAATACACTAATTTCGAAATAGTTATTTACATCCAATGATGCAATTATACTGAAATAAACAACTATTCGAATCTAATAGACAGTGGAACCTTGAGTGATCTTCACTGGAATTTCAATGAAAGTTTCACTGAAACTTTAGCGATTTTCACTGATTTTTTAGTGAAATTTTCACTGGATTTTTAGTGAAATTTTCACTGATTTTTAGTGAAATTTTCACTGATTTCTTAGTGAAATTTTCACTGAAATTTTAGTGAAATTTTCACTGATTTTTTAGTGAAATTTTCACTGGTTTTTTAGTGAAATTTCCACTGATTTTTTAGTGAAATTTTCACTGATTTTTTAGTGAAATTTTCACTGATTTTTTAGTGGAATTTTAACTGATTTTTTAGTGAAATCCTCACTCATTTCTTAGTGAAATTTTCACTGAAATTTTAGTGAAATTTTCACTGATTTTTGGGTGAAAATTTCACTGATTTTTTAGTGAAATTTTCACTGGAACCGAGTGGAATGTATCACTTGAACTTTAGTGATTTCCACACCATCAATCCACCAACCCACCCACCCGACCATTAACCCCCACTCACCCACCAACCCACCCACCCGTGACCCAACCATGACCCATCCACCCACCCATCACCCTTCACCCCCTCCACATAGGCAACCCGATACGCAGTGGGTGGACGGACAAATTTTGCCTGGCTCCTTAATTATTATAATTATTTTATAATATATGCATATATAGCGAAAGCTGTAGAGTAGGGTATCTCTCCCGTTAAAGTCGTTTTCACAGACAATCATACACTTGCACGCAAGCACACACTTTTGTAGTTTTTGAAATCACCGATAGTTCAATACATATCGAATGTGTTGTGTCGCGTAGTTTACAGCCCGCTAAAGTTCGAGCCACCTCGATATATGAGTCAAGTTGGGATGCTCGTCAAACGGCTGAGGTATCGCAGCAGCGAGGATCCGGTGCGACAGACACTTCTCGCTCCATACGTCAACAAGAAACAGCCAAATTACCAGAGCTCCCGTAGGCCCGGACGTTCGCTACAGAAGCCGCATTCCTGGAATTGGCCCTACAGACCACGCCGCTTTCCAGCCATCTCCTCGACAACGTCACACCAGGTCCTCGCAGCCACACAAGTTCAAATTTTCGTCTAGCTCTTGACCATACCTCATATCCAAAATTCAAATTATACTCGATAGTGTGGTGTACACACAGATGTGATTTCAATCCAGCTGTATTTCCTCGCTTTATTTCCATCTTATTCTTACTTTTTTGGTTTCTTAGACTCAATTGTATGTGAATGGGAGAATCTGAGGGCATTGTATCAACACCATTTGGAAGCGATTTGGATAGATACAGAGTATGACTGCAGGTATTTCGTACCACTATCGATATTTTTGATGATTTTCGATATTTGGTCCGATGATTATGATATGATATTGACCAATTCGACATCTTTGATATATATATATAGGTAATTTCCAAATTATCGTGAAATATCGATATCGGGAAGCTCTTCTGAGAGAAGAATCGCTTGATATGGTTATAGGAAGGAATCGCACAAGGAGTTTCCGCAGTACTGATCAAGTACCATCGAAAACATGGGGAAGTGCCACTGTGATAGTACAAGTCTACTGATTAAAGTCTAACAATGTACTGATGAAGTTCTGTGGGAAAACCGAGGTAACCAACCCAGGTAACCAACTCGTACATCTTTCGACGCGGAGATGAACCACGTAATATTAAACGCCCCCCCCCCCCCCCATGGGATCAAGCACCGGAATCTCACAAAAAGATGCTATAGTACTGGATATGTACCACCACGGTACTGATGTTGTGCCGCAGTAATACCATAAGTCTACAGATCAAGTTTTGCGAAATTAGTAACGCAATACCGAGGAAATACAAACAAGAGATTCCGGATGTATTGCTCGGAGCAAAGATGGATCACACATCCATAGGGCAGCACGGCCCCATGGCATCCAGCACAGGTGCGTTACAGAAGCTACTACCGTACTGACCAAGCAACTCTAGATCACTGGTGAAGTGCCACTGTGATATTACGAAGAAACCGATTGATTACTGAGAATTTACTGATGGAGTACCGTGGCAATAGCGATGAGAGGTTGCGAATATATTCCTTGAAACGGAGATTAATCTCTCACTCATAGGGCAGTAATAACCCGTGGCATCGAGCACAAGTATCCCAGACAAAGCTGCTATCGTACTGACTAAGTACCGCGAAAGTACTGGTAAAGTGCCTCAGTGACATTACAAGGATACCGATTGATTACTGTGGAGATGCAGATAGTGTACCGTGGGAATAGCGATAGAGAATTGCGAATATATCGCTCGCAGCGGAGATTGATAAGGCACAACACGCTTTTGGGATTGAGCACAGGTATCTTACCAATTGCCGCTATCGCATTGATCAAGTACCGGTGAAGTGCCGATGGAATGCTGCAGAGATACCGAAAGTGTACTGATGAAGTACTGTAGAAATACCGATAAGAGAGATTGCTAATGTATTGCTCAGGCGCGGATACAGGATTCGAGTTTCGAGTTTGGGGGGGGGGGGGGGGTGCGATTATATATGAGTCATTCTGGAGCAAGCTGGACAAAACCGTCACCAGGGGGGTCTGGGAAAATTCCGCAAAAATTTTTTTCCATTAGTACTATGTTGAAATAGTACGAAAAAATTTTTTTCAGATTTTTTCGGCCCCCCCTGTGGGCCCCAGGGCCCATGAAAGGGCCATTTTAGGCCCTTTTTTAGCCTATCCTAGGAAAATCATAGTTCCAACGCAATTCAATATTTTTCAACGTACTTGGGCGCATTTTTCTCGTCAAGACTAGTACTTTTGAAAAAAAAATTGTCCAAGGCCACTTAGTAAGCCTGACGACTTCTGCAAGCTAATTATTGAGAGCAAATTTTAGCGATTTTCCGGCCTGCTTCAAAGCGATCTAGCTCCTACTAGACATGTGATAATCGACTTCTGCAGGTAGTCATTTTGAAGGTCTTAAGAAAACCTACAATTTGACCACCTGCAGAGGTCGATTATCGTACTTTTTATAGGAGCTATAGCCGATACAAGTTGAGCTATTTACGAAAAAGTCGAAAATTCAGGACTCGATTCCAAAAATATATCTCAATTTTTTTTCACGAAACTTGTGCGAAAATGTTCTTTCAGACATCTACTTTCAGTAAAAAAAATTTGGCGGAGGTTATTTTTTTTGATTTTTTTTGCCGAGCATTACAAAATGCCGGATTTCGTGGTTTTAGCAAAAACGGCATCATCGACCACGGTCACATATGCTCCCATCTGGACTGATGTGCACCAATCTGTGTGAAAGTACTCCCCAAAGTACCCCCAAGTACGTAAGAGAAGTTGTGGGGACGTGCCTCTAGCCAGGAGCGAGCTGTAGGTTCTATTTACCGTGTCAAAAATAGGCATTATTTTGGCTATTCGAGCGTAAGCGACCGAGAGCATGATTTTACTTGTTCTGACTTACACATGAGATAATGGGCTAGAATGAGGATCCAAACATACTTTTCCGACTCAAAATGACCATCTGAACACAATTCCGAGGTCAGTTTAGCTCTAGAATGTCGTCTAGTGCCTCAATGGTGTCAGAACCCGTCGACAGAATCTAAGTTCTTGAGGGGCAGAGGGACGACTATTTAGAGCAAAACTGACCTCGGAATTGTGTTCAGATGGTCATTTTGAGTCGGAAAAGTATGTTTGGATCCTCATTCTAGCCCATTATCTCATTTGTAATTCAGAACAAGTAAAATCATGCTCTCGGTCGCTTACGCTCGAATAGCCAAAATAATGCCTATTTTTGACACGGTAAATAGAACCTACAGCTCGCTCCTGGCTAGAGGCACGTCCCCGCAACTTCTCTTACGTACTTGGGGGTACTTTGGGGAGTACTTTCAAACAGATTGGTGCACATCAGTCCAGATGGGAGCATATGTGACCGTGGTCGATGATGCCGTTTTTGCTAAAACCACGAAATCCGGCATTTTGTAATGCTCGGCAAAAAAAATCAAAAAAAATAACCTCCGCCAAATTTTTTTTACTGAAAGTAGATGTCTAAAAGAACATTTTCGCACAAGTTTCGTGAAAAAAAATTAAGATATATTTTTGGAATCGAGTCCTGAATTTTCGACTTCTTCGTAAATAGCTCAACTTGAATCGGCTATAGCTCCTATAAAAAGTACGATAATCGACTTCTGCAGGTGGTCAAATTGTAGGTTTTTCTAAGACCTTCAAAATGACTACCTGCAGAAGTCGATTATCACATGTCTAGTAGGAGCTAGATCGCTTTGAAGCAGGCCCAAAAATCGCTAAAATTTGCTCTCAATAATTAGCTTGCAGAAGTCGTCAGGCTCACTAAGTGGCCTTGGACAATTTTTTTTTTCAAAAGTACTAGTCTTGACGAGAAAAATGCGCCCAAGTACGTTGAAAAATATTGAATTGCGTTGGAACTATGATTTTCCTAGGATAGGCTAAAAAAGGGCCTAAAATGGCCCTTTCATGGGCCCTGGGGCCCACAGGGGGGGCCGAAAAAATCTGAAAAAAATTTTTTCGTACTATTTCAACATAGTACTAATGGAAAAAAATTTTTGCGGAATTTTCCCAGACCCCCCTGGTGACGGTTTTGTCCAGCTTGCTCCAGAATGACTCATATATATTATATATATCCGCACTCGATAGAAATTCAAATAATTGAGCTTAAGCAGTGTTTCATTGAGATGCATCCGCGGATAGATTGATTAGCGTTCATTATTGTAAATTGTTCACGATTATTAGGATTTATAACAACAAAAAATTGAATTTACGTCTCAGAACACATGAATTTTCTGTCGGATTCGATGCGTTTGGGGGGGGGGTCGATTTGAGCATAAAAAGCGGGTTTGGGGGAGGTGGTTGCCCCCCCCCCCTCCCTGTATCCGCGCCTGGTATTGCTCGACGCGGAGATTGATTACTCGGTAATAGAAGACCACGACCCCATGGGACCTAGCAAAGGTACCTCAAGAGAGCTGCTATCGTATTAAGCAAGTGCCGCCAAAGTACTACTGGAGTACCGCTGTGATACTGCGAGTATACTACTTAATGACTGAGGAGGTACTGTTAGACAAGGGATCGCAAATATGTTGCTGAAACTGAAGATTAATCAATAGCGCGCTCTTATGAGATCAACCCCAGGTACCTTAGGGGAAGTCAATATCGTACTGACCAAGTACCGCCAGAGTACAGATGAAGTGCCACTAAGATACCACGAGTGTGCTGATCACTTTCTGCGAGATTACTCAAGTATTACCGCAGTAATATTCATAAGAGGTTCCTCCAGGACAATTACTAGAATCTATACATGTTATCAGGAATAAGCTGCACCGTAACAATGACTGAACCTGGATACTGCTCAATGATCTGCTGGCTCTGAACGATCTCCAACATCAGGATGAGAATAACAGAGAATGATGAGGGGCATCGATTGAGCTCGGTGGACGTAACATAGCAGCCATGAAACTTAGAAGTTGGTTGGGTGACTGGTAGTGCGGAAACGGGTGCCGTTATTCTCGACACTACGGTGTCGCAGTCTACTGCCTTTCCGGAGCCCTGCGCATTTTATCACAATCTTCCTTCTGCGTTTTTACTTTCTTTCTTTGTCGAGATTCTCCTCCTGACGGCTTTCTGGCTTTTCTTTCGGTGCAGTTTCCTTTCCGAGACACGCTGGCGCCTTATATCGACGAGTAAACTCGTTCTGGCGGGGCTCTTTGCCATTGAAAAAGACAAGAATTTCACACGTAAGCCGCCAGACTTGTGCCTCGCAAATAAGCTTACATCAAAGCGCGGTGAAATCTCATGAATTATACAGCTGATCAATGATACATTATTGGTGATCGATGATTAAGTACATCACGGCTCTCTCTTTGGTCCTTCGATACATCTTGAGAACCATATAGACGAAACATGACGCACATCGCTTCGCTAATACGATGCGAATCGACTGTTCTTCGTCGCCAATCTTGACAGATCATATGTGATTCAATCCTTGTTCAAGAAAATGCATTTCATCGTTTACCGATGGGAAGGATAGAGCTGAAGTCTCGGAATCGAGTTACGTTGGGTGCTTAAAGGAATTATTGCTTTCACCGTTTGCGCACAGAACATGATCATCGTGTCCTGGCTTCGTGATATTTTGACTCTATTCGAGGGACATTTCGCCCAATTCAATATATGATGATAGAATTTCAATCGCCTTAAAAAATGAACTCCAGACAAAAAGAGACCCGGATTCGATGATAGAGCATCCATTCTAAGGTAAATTTGCTCAATTGTCGGGCTCCCTCCCGCATTCACACTCGCAAGTTTATAAATTAAACTGGGAAGGGGGGGTGAAAAATGAAGAGGTTTCCGTTCAAAATCGAGCTTGAACGAGTGAATATGTGATGCAGTCATTCAACTAACCATTCATTGATGAGATCATTTGGGGCCTACCTGTAAATCACTCATGATTCAGATAGGAAATAGTCAGATTCAACGACTCCCCTTAAGATGACATTGTCACGCTTTCCCGGTATCCATCAAGTTATAATGCAAATATCAATCACTTGGAATCTGCAACATCACCTTAGTACAACTTTGATAGAGTGGATAGATTATGAGCTTAAAGTACATTGAAATTTCGGGTAGCAGTTTGATTCGAGAGCTCATCACAAAGAACAGATCGTCTCCGATAGGAATGAAAACAACGAGGACCACTCGATACTGATCATCTAGGAAATTGATCAAATTTTACTTTTTCAGTGTATAGCTAGCACCCGGGATACACTTGCGCTATCTATTCATCAATTTATTCAGGCGTTTTACTCTGAGCACAATGCGATTTCCAGCATGGACGGCATACTTGCTAAGACATAAATCATGCTTTCGTGAGAATTACATTAGACATTTTTGTGATTTATTCGGTAGTGCGTCGCCGCGCAGCTCTTTCAATAATGAGAACGAGGATCTTTTTATCCGGGAATAAGCGCCCGCGCATACTTTGCTGAGCGAGCTTGCGCCAACCGGGGCGGGAAAAATCAAAAAGAGAAGAGCAAGGCACGTCGCTCGATCATCCGGGCCGGAAATCGAATTACGGCTCTCCGGGCGCGAGCAGAGTGCTACATAGCCCACAGAAGAGCTGGGCAGCAAATTGAATGAGGAGCCGTTGAAAGTGTGGCGACGAGGAGCAAAAGCGAGACGGTAGATACCCAATCGAAATGGATTCGGCTCATCGGCCAAACGGGACGAGGACTGAGGTTTTCATCTCGCACGCAGATTCTGGCCATCTGCCGTCAAAATGCGACCTCGTTGTACTGCGATAGTTTTGATGTTAAATCCAGTGCAAGCTGCGGATCATCCAAATATGTATAGTACGTAATCCCGAACATCAAAGTTGTGCAGGTATTCTTATGTGAACAATCATATGCGATGACTGTCAAATTCAAGTTCCGAGCTGTGCCATATGCTTTCTAGATATGCTTGACTGAATTTGTGAGCGATTCCATTCAGATTCGACTGATTTCGGTCCTTTGACAAAAGTCGACTAGCGAACACCAACCAGTGAATCGATACGATCTTCACAGTAACCTGGTTATCAGCAATTCTAGCACGGTAAATAATTGTCTACCAGTCACACTTAAGGGCATGTGAAAGCCGACTTTTACCGACCGAGCGGACCGTACTAAGGGTAAGGGAGGTTGGGTTAGATGTTACATATATGAATATATTATAAGGGAGGGGAGGGGTGGTGAGAATCCTCCCCCCTTCCTCTGCGTCATAATAACTGCGTCATGCTTATTGATGCATACGTAGATTCATGACTGAATAGCTATCTTCTAGGTACACTGATGATGAGTTATTGATGTAAAAAATGAAGGTTCCTAATCACATTTTTTATATACTGTCAAGTATATTTTTTATGTGACATCTAGTGATAATTCTGCTGGGCTCACATTTTTTTGTATATACTTGCATTCAAGTATATTTTTTATGTGGCTTTTTTGTTGAACCATCACTTTTACTCTTGAAAACACATTTTTGTACTATGTGTGTGTACACATTTTTGTACTATGTGTATTCATTTTTAGTGAAGTGGTTTCTGCAGGAATATCTTCCTCGGTAACTTTTTCTAAGCAATTACTCGAATGCACATCTCTACACACTCTTGAGCTGTTTTGTCAGTTCCAAGGAGAGAAAACCTGTTCAAATGTGTAGTGATTCTGACACATCGCTGCCTCTTATTGGCCAAAGTCATGTATTCATGTTATCGCTGTACCTAAAAGGATTCATTGTGATAGTATCACTATTCATGTAATGGCATCCATTCAGATTGTAGACACAAAT
The DNA here is from genome assembly GCA_029851415.1 of Eretmocerus hayati. NCBI lineage: Eukaryota > Metazoa > Arthropoda > Insecta > Hymenoptera > Aphelinidae > Eretmocerus > Eretmocerus hayati. The sequence continues at coordinate 189,485,950 of CM056742.1, read as the reverse complement.
TTGACTCTATTTGGGACTCAAAACAATTCCAGAATTTCATGCAAAGCAACTCCACAAAGTTAACCTATTCCAAAAATTTTAGTATCCAAAGTTCATGATTTATATCAAACAGCTAGGAATTGGTAAATACAGATAGAAGCTATGTAGACATTGGAGTACATACATTCATGACATACCTTAAAATGAAGATGAAATCTCACCTCTCGAATACAAAGATCTCAAAAGACATAATTGGGAGCTCGTGGCATACTCAAGATCAGCTTTTGCTCTCGAAGTCACTCAAGCGAGCTATTCTGAACAAATATCTTAGGGTATTCATGTTGATACCTTGAAAAGAATGATGAGATTGATCAGAGTAATATGAAGGCACACAACTAAGAATGAGATTCTGAATTCCACCAATGAATTCATGGTATAATGGAATTTATGAGTTTCCAATTCCAAGTCAAAAAAGTTCCACAACTGGGCCAAATTTCAACAGATTGAAACAAATGAATATGAAATCATTCCTCTAAAATACAGGGACCTCAGGAGACACAAATTGGAGCTCACTGCAATGTCCACTAATTCACTTTTGCTCTAAAATTCACCCGGGCGCTCCATTTGGACCAGGTGATTCCAAGATATTCTAGTTGGAACCTGGAGTAGGATGGTGAAATCAATTAAACATGATTCAGAGGTCAACTCCTGGCAAAAAGAATCTCAATTTCATCACTACATTCTTTGTATAATGGAATTTACCAAGTAACTTTTCAATTTCAAGTCACAAAAACTCCACAACTAAGCCAATTCTCAATAGATTAAAAAAAGTGAATATGAAATCACCCCTCTAAAATACAGGGATCTCAGCAGACAAAAATTGGAGCTTATAGCAATGGCCACTCATTTACTTTTGCTCTAAGAGTCACCCGGGTGCGCCATTTGATCTAGGTAATTTCAAGATATTCTAGTTGAAACCTTCAGTAGCATGGTGAGATCAATCAAATATGTTCCAGAGGTCAACTCATGACAATAAGATACTCAATTTCATCACTTTCATTCTTGGTAGAGTGAAATCCACCTTGTGACTTTTCAACTCAAGTCACAAAATTTCCACGATTAAGCTCTAATTCTCAATAGATCTAAATGAATGAATGTGGATTCACCCCTCTATAGTATAGAGATTTTAGTAGATACAAATTGAAGCTTCTTGCAATTTCCAAATATTTACTTCTGCTCTAAGACTTACCCGTGCTTGCTATTTTCATCGAGTATTTAGACATATTGTAGTTGAATCATCAAAACAGAATCATTAGTTTGCTCTGAAATCATCTGAAGGCCTCGACATCACAGGAACATTCTGAGCTGCATCAATACATATTCTTAGCACAAATAGATAGAGTTTGGTGAGACCGAAAGGTTGTAAACCTTTCTGATGAGCTATCTCATGTATAGCATTTTTTGCAAGTTTGGTGGATGCATGCTTTTCCTCTCAGTTCATCGATCAACTGGTTCCTCCTCTGATCTGTTTTCAAGTACATAACTTCATCTATATCTTGGGTAATGCTAACTCCACATTCTGTATAAAGATTTCTGATGTCCACGAAAGACAATTTCATACCTCGAAAGGCTTAGATTTGGATGTCAATATCAATAAAGCATTGCCTCGTTGCTTACTATTATTGTTAATTATTGAGTCACTCCAAGGCTCAGAATGATTATCACTGTCACTCTTATATATTCACTGCTTTTCAAATCAAGGAGCAAGTAATTGCCTCAAGAAACAGGATTGTCACTCAGATTGTCAATACTTGGATTGGTTCTCTTCAGATATGAACAAAGTTATTACTATTTTTCATAAAATTTTCCAACGAATGAATTTTCTGTTCCTGATTATTATTATGTGCAAGTCAAATATATAAGTACCGCGCGACAACTCACGACAGTCCATCACCGTTCATTCAAAACAATAACAACAGCTGGTGTGGGCGGTAGAGGACCTAACCCAACCTTGCCTCGACTCAGCCAAAATCACAGCTCATGGGCCTTCGGAAAAGTCATACTTCTGATCATTTTCTGAACTATTTGAGGACGATCTCGGAAAAAGTACTCCCAAGTATGGAAGCTTTCGGATGCGATCTATCATTTAAAAAAAAAATCGATTTAATTGATTGGAAGTTGCCTTCAAACTTTGGTTTCGAAGTCAGGCGTGTGAGTATTTTTTCAGGCAATGGTCAACTTCGAAACCAAAGTTTGAAGGCAATATTCAACCGATCAACTCGATTCTTTTTTTGAATGATAGATCTGATTCTAAAGCTTCCATACTTGGAATCACTTTTTTGAGATTCACCGTAGAACTCGGGAGAAAAATCGATTTGTCAATGGTTAGGGTCGTCGGTAAAAGTTGGCTTTCACATGCCCTTAATCTGATTGCAAAATTCAAGGAAAGCGGTCCAACATGTTTCAATGAATTCGGAGATGTCATGCACGTATTCATTCGACTTGTGCATGTTCGTTCGTTAATGATGGAATTTCAAGAGTTTGAAATTCATTTTAGTGGAAACTTGACGAGTGTCAGATCCGAAACATTTGGAACCGACGATTTCTGAGAAAATATCACTTTAAGGAGAAATTCTCAAAGTCCAGATGAAATCTTACCGAATAACAACAAACCCCTCAATCTTGTAATATTTATTCTCGAATGGTTGTTCTGACTTCAAGATTCCCTTCTTCCAGTGATGCGGAATAAGAATGTACGATAATCCACTGGCAATAGCCGTAGTCATTGGATTTGAGAATTACAGCTAACTCATCAGAAGAGTAAGTTTTTAATTGAAACTCGTGCGGCGAATATCCCGCACAAATTGTGCGCTGGATATTCGCCGGAGAACTATGGATCGATTTTCGATACCCGGATGAACTGAGCGCGTAGAACGAATTTGCGGTACATGACCGAGAAAATTGACGGGCGATGCTTCCGTGATTGGAAAATCCGCAGAAACACTCTGGCGCAGGCTCGCGGAAGCTTGCAATCGTTCAAAACTCAGATCCACTCGTTTGAAGCAGAGCATAAATCTCTCCTCGTCATACACTTACGAGGAGGAAACGCTTTGATCTCAAGATGCAACTCGCTTCTGCAAATAGAGTCTTGCAATATTTTCAAGACTGTCGTTACTCGGTTCAAAGTGCTTGCTTCGATCAAACAAACGATGAAATGCGAATTTGTCTCTCACGTGACCCGCCTAAGTTTCCTCGAATTCTTCGAGGAAATGATGTCTGTGGCAATCACATACACATGAGAAGCAAAAGCTTCTGAAAAGCGATGGGCAAATATTTCTTGTAAATGATAATGACCAATGACACGCGTTTTGCTAATTCTTCATTTGTTGTTCTGTAAGGTTTTTTTCATCTCAACCTTCGGAATACGGGAATTTTTCCTGACGAAATGACCTCCAATTTTCGAGGAAAGGTTCATGAATGATGACTGTATAAAAAATTTAATCATCTCAAAGTCGTGGCCATCCCGACCCTCTACAGTACTTAGAGATCTGGTGGAATTTTTTTATACTTAAGCTCCCGTCCCAATGTTCATTGATGAATAGGAAAAATTGTGGAAAATCCTCAAACTGACCTTGGCTATGGAAATCGCATTTTCAAGGTCAAACCCGGAATCTGTCGCACTCCATCCCTTGTTTTTACAAATTTGCGTATTGTTGAAATTCTGCCTTTGGACTGGTTGTCTCGCCCCCTGATGAGATAGAGGTTGGATAAGATAGCTCGGAACCGCTTTGAGGTGATTTTTGGGTCATCTGAGTCACTTTTCCAGTGTGCACAGTGGGTGGCCCATATAGTGGCCATCCCCGCCCCGTAAAGGTTAAGAAGGCACAATCTCCATCGTGTAATTCACAACGTAGCAATATGATCTCGATCTACTCTTCGATTTACGAATACAGGACTGCTGTGACTTTGGATCATAAATTTGTACAATCTTACATCCACATATTTCAAGATCTTCATATCTTCAGGAGGTACTATTGCGATTCGGAATCATGAACGTGCCACCCCACGTCGTCGACTGTTAATCAAGATCAGAGATACTTGGTATTTTTTGAACTCTCATCAAAGACAAGCGCCGAGGAAAAGAATACCCATGCACACGCTGCAAGCTCTCACACAAGACGATGACAAACTTCACTCGAGGGTTGCACCTCGGCTTCTTGAAGAGCTCTCTAGACGCACATATCGCACATAGCCACGTCGTCATCTTTGCTGCTGCGACAACATCCACAAACACTCGAGCCAAAGCCTTTCTGCAGAGCCTCTGTAATATAGGAACTGCAACAGCCTCATCTTGTCTCACTCGGAGCCGCGAACGTGACTTGAGCATCATCTCCACTCAACGCCACAGCCATAGCCAAGCCGAGGAAGTCGTGCGCTCAAAGAGACCGTGACCTTGTCTCGTCTGATGTTGTATGCGACAGTCTGCATCTTCTCGAGGAGGTGGCCTGCGCGTAGTCGTCGTCGTCGTCGTAGTCGTTGCTGTTGTGTGACATCGGTGGCCCCTCTCTCACTCTTCTTCTCCGGTGGACTCATCTTTTTGTACTCCTAATTGCCCTGAGCGCAAGTCGACCGTCAGTCGTAGTCGTCGTCGGACTCATAAAGCAGAGCACGCTACTCTTGAATCTCGAGTGTTTGCGGCTTTGATGATGGTGCCTTCAGCGGCTTCGGTCTAGTACATCTTTGCGCTGATTATTGTCGATCTTCTGTGGCACGCTGAGAGCAGGGCAACTGGTGTAATTTGTTACTGCCAGCCTGTGAAAGGGAAATTCGATGCGGGAGTATGACGATAGGTATAGTGTCGTGTAGTCGAGAGGACTTGCCCAGGATGTCTGATCGGTATCGTCAACGGGGGTAACTTTGAGACCAAAATCGCATTTCTTCCACCAAAACTCATCAGAATTGAATTGTATTTATAGTCAATCGAAACCTCACGGTCTCAGCTCTCAATTGCGAGTTCATTTGAACACGATGAACTATAAGCGCTGAAAGTCGTGTCCCAAAGTTGAACCGGTTTGGGGTAACATTTGGACAGCATACATTACATATAGGGAATTCTACGGTTACCGTCAACTAGGGTGAATTTGGGACAAGAATCGCATCGTTATGTTTACAACTCATGCAACTTGTACATCTCGCACCAGTCACATCAGAATTGCATTGGGTCTGTGGTCAATCCAGAACTCACAGTTCCAACTCACGATTGACAGGTATTGAAGTATATTCGAACTCCCTGGTCAGAGTTATGGGCGTTCAAAGTCATATTCCAAAATCACCCCGGTTTGCAGAAAAAACACAATTTTCAGTTCCTACGCTGCAAAAGTCAAACTGAGTAAAAATTCACCAATGTAACGATCGATTCGTTCAAATATTTGTACCGACAAGTGAAATACTGCTCAGTTACCTTGGAGTCGTCCTGCAAAAGTCGGAACCACACTAACTGTTCGGAGAGACTGTTTGTCAGATTTAAAACATACTTCTAAAAAATACTGTCCATGAACGAACACAAAGCTTATGGAGGCCCTTGCCCCGGTGCTGAACATTGCCAATGCGTGACCCAAGTGTAAGGAATCGGTTTTAAGGGCTTAGGACTATCTGCCTTACCGATTTCTCGTGATAACGAATTTTTCATAAGTTGTCCCAAAGTTAACCCCCAGTTGACGGTACTCGAGAACCGATATTTAATCATGGCAGTGATAGTGATTAAATATTGGTTTTCATGTGACCGACTTCGGTAGTCAGAGCGACTATACTTCTCAGACCTTTGCTGATCCCGGCTGAGCTACGGAATTTCATATTTTCGAGCTACGGTCATACAGGCAATCCAATTACTCGGGCCAAGTTGACGGTTCAAAGTGTATTTTGGTCGCTTTTCACATGTTTCAGAAAATCCAAATCCAACTGCTACTTTGAACTCATAAATAAAGTGTAAAAATGAATAATCCAATCGTGATATTATCATTTATATGGTAGACCAGCTGAATCTGTTTGAGAGCTAGTCACCCGTATATGGATTACTTGGATACCCTCTCCAGACAAGGCAATCATCATGAGTCATTCAGTATGCTATAACAACCATAATCTTCGGTCCTCTTTCAAATCGAGTACACAACACTTGATACGCAGCGTTTTTTGAGATTTGAATGCCGCATTATTAACTCAGACACGGCGTATTGAAGGCGCACATAATTAGTGACACCTCATCCCTCGCGGTGATGCTCAAAGATGCCAGCTGTGCCTGTGGTGTGAATAAGTTATTTCTCGACAAAGCAATCCAAACGATTGTGTAGGTAACCGCAGCAAGCACAACCTCGAGAGTAAGAGCAGAGTTTCGCTTGCCTTTTGTGCAACTTCATGCTGCACACTCACTCGAATGCAAAAGCTCGGCTGGTGGATCCCCCCTCGTGGAAGTTCGATGTCAGCTGCGCGGTCCTTCGACACGAGTTGAGGGTTATGCCGCGCAGAGAAGCGAAGCCGCAGAAGCAAAAGCACAAGTCGTTGAATTATACTCGCTGTTATCTAGCTACTCCTGAGACTGTTTGCCTTATTCCCTGCCTCGTCTTCACTTCATTACAAATTTGGTGCCAGTGTATTGTCCTACATCTCCTCTCACTCGAATTCAGAATGCCTTCTCATGACAAAACTTTCTCATTTACTAGGAGACTGCTATTTAATAATTGGACTTTGTTCCATTGTCTGGTTCGCAGAAGATACTGCTATCGAGTCTCAATTATCTTTTGTGAGTAGACCACATGGTTCTGCGTCCCAGTTGAGGGGACGTAGCTTTCGATATCTCAGGGAACTCAAAACTCTCAGTGTCCCCAGATTTAAGTGGATTCTAGGAAGAATTGACAATGATTCCAGAAGTTTTCTCTATGATGCCACGAATCACAATATCAAAAGAATTGAATTAACACAAAGTCGTGCCATTAGAGCTCACTGCAGCACATGCCATTCCCATCAATGATTGCTCAATGAGCCTCTTATTTGCTCATTGAGCTCAATTCAAAGACATTTGTATTATTTCACGGTAATGCCACGCTAAAAAGTAGGATCGCGGTGCACAGGAGCCTCTGCCTAGGCAGGAAGCGATGCAGTTGTCTTTGTCGAGAAATGCGGTTTGGAGCGGCGACTTTTTCTTTCTTTGGTTGCTCTCACGTGCTTCCTGACTTCGCTTGACAAGACACGTTCGAGCGTCCTCCTATACTACCTACACTTTTCAACATTCAAACGCCTGCTTCATTTTGAAACACGTGTAGCCATGTCCTTTCTGTCTATTCTGACCAACAAATCTAGCAGTGAACAAATGAGTCTGCGAGGATGATGGGCTTTTTACGTTTAAAACTCACTCAGGGAGAGTTTTCAAATCATTATACCAAATTATCAACATTTTCCACCTTTCAGAATGAATTTGTGGATGGTAAAGGTGATTCAAAGTTTGGAGTATCGCTGACTGACTCGAAAGCTATCGATTTGAATCGTTTCGAGGTTGAGTTGAGTACGCACGATTATCTTCGGTGATTCTTGGAACCAGCAGAAATAGTACCCAGATTGAAGTCTGGAATCGAATCTTCGAGAATCGGTTTATTCGAGCAGTTGCCATTCCTATTTGGAATTAAATGAAATTCATCTCTTACGTACTGTACATTCGATCCGTGAAAGCAAGTCGCTCATAAGAATCTCGATCTACGCAACGAATTCTCGGAAGAATTTCACAATTCGTTTTTGTCGATAGATACTTTGAGGATGGAGGCAATCGTCATTCCGAGCAGTGCCGGCTCGGTGTGCGTGTCGACAACGAGCCATCGTTAGCCGTTTACACTGCTAATGCACCGAGCACGCCAATCAGATAACTGGTTCAAGGTTGCTTGCAACTACGTACACGTACATTCTTCTCTTTCATTTCTTTCGATCTCTTATTCGAATCAGATTTCTGACAGTCATATATTACAACTCTCATATGCTCAATAGACAACACGTTCATGCGGAAGATTGAAAAATTTTGAATAGCCCCATCGGCGTTAACGTGTTCAATATGGAATCGTCCCCAGTATCAGAAACGCGATTTTCCCCATCAGAATTATTTTTTGGGATGGAATTAGAATTTTGGAATTTTTTCGTTTTCCAATTTTCATTCTTTCACAGTTTCTAGGTATATTGGCCTGTTTTGGGCGTTTGCACCGTTGAAGTTCGTTCGCCAAACGTACGCCCGTGTTAGGCTAGGCCTCGCTGTTGACTAGGACGGTCGTTGTCCTTTTTATTGTTATTGCGACAATACGCCCTTTGCGGGGTGAAGGTGCCTTCACCGAGCAGCCAGCGTCAGGGATAAGGGACGAAATAGTGAACGGGTTAAAATTGGCACACTATTAATGGCCAAATTTTCACATGAATGGGTGCGTGGAGAGTTTCACTTCTAATTCCTCCAACATACATTGACAACGGTCAGCGGCCGATGGTACGATGAATATTAGAAATGACAGCATTCTTGCGCGGCTTTTGGGCGAACACTCGCAGAATAGAGGCGCACAATGGGTCGTGTAAATCGCTGCGGTATTGCGGCAAACGCCCTACACACTTGCATGGTGATTCACACTCGGCAGGAAGGTGAACTGCGATGCATCGGAAACTGCTATCTCACTCGTTCTTATAGGTTAGGGTAGCATAACCTATGAGTGGGAGTAAGACAGTAAATGTCGATGCACTGCAGTTACCTTGCTGCCCAGTGTACGTAGGTAGGGACGAGTACGTATGCATGATCCTCAAGACAGACAATTACGGATGACGGTCACAATACCCAACGAGCATCGGGTTCATCGCCCGTCCGATCATACCCGGATGTTACTACTGCCGAGCGGCTCTGCTCAGACTGATTGGGCCAAACACAAGATGTGGCTCTCAAGCCTCCCTAATCTGTCGAGCCAAACATCCATCTGCTGCTCTGTGCATGCGGGACATATAAGCGGGGCTCGAGTGCCTGTATCGATTGTGCTTACGAGCCGCGTACCGGCGTCGGATCAATCATGATAACCTCACTCAACATGCACGGATGGACACCACCGATTTCCCCCTCGACAAGGGATGTATTTTGGTATTTTGGTGCGACATCGAGACAGTTTTCTTCATACCAGTACCGAGTACTAGAAGCTTTGGATTGTTACGCAAGTTCGTTGTCAAGATAGTCATTTGGCTATATCGACGAGCGCTGGCGTCAAACACAGAGCAGAAGCAAAGCTAGAGCACTAATAAACAACGAAGAGCCAGAAGCGGTGGAGGGAGCGACGTGCAGTTGGCTCGCAAAACAGTTTAACGAGATTATCGTGATTGAGCGGGCGCCAGAGCCACATCATAGCCGACCAACGTATAAACGTACTCCCCGCGGACTTGGTGTACACACATCAAACCCAGCGGGAGTCAACGGCCGATCGCTCAGACCGAAATTTGCTAACCTTGTTCAGGCATCCCTGCGCTCCCTCAAAGCTGGAGAAAAATCACTACCCGTTGATTGCAAATGGGCTCCCGGTAACTGCACATCTCTCTCGCCAAAGTCTTTTATAACCACTCGACCATTAAATGATCATTTCTACCGATCAGGTGCTCAAAATGGAGCTCGAATTTGGCACGAGATGGAAAATTTGATTTCACTTCTCTGAATCGTGGTGGGTTGTTGAGTTGATGACGGGAAGTGAGAGATGAAATTGTGAGCATTCTAATTCTCAGAAGTAGTGAGGACATTCTATTAGTTATTTATTTTATTTTTATTTTGAATTATAGACTGCTAATCGACCATCAACAAATATAATTATTGTTGTGCGAGTGGAAAGGAAGTTGACGACTTAGAACTATTCATGATCAATGTTCAATATGATTTATCTAGTCCATGAATTAATGATATCAAAACGCATCTTATTTATTCCTTGGGGACTTGGAATATCTCCACTCACAGACGGAAAAATGACCATCGATAACGACAATATCGCAATATCTCGCGATAAATTGTCGAACGATAACATTTATCGTCAAGTTGATGTCGATTTCGAGCTCACGATAATTGAGTCATATCGTATCGATGTCGTTGTCGAAAATATCTATATCGCGAGACGACATCGATAAAATATCGATTATCGCGGCAGCCCTACTGATCATACAAGGAGTTTCTAGATCAGAGTAGAGCTGCATAAACAATCAACAATAATTGATTTTCTTCCCAACAAAATGGGTCAACTGGTAATTGGAATGCATGAAAGATTTGATCCATAATTTTCCTAATTGTGAGACAAGTCAACCAAATAGTGCAAACTCTTCCTCACAAAATCTCTTGGAACTCTGAGACAGGTGTGATGCAAGAGTCAAGCCAGTTTAGGGAACTGAACAAAACATTACTATCATTTGCAATTCCACCCGTCGTTATGGCAGAGATATGTTTGAATGCTCACTTGTCAATTTTGGAGAGTTTTATCTTGGTTCTTTACCTAGTAACCGGGACATGGAAAGAAAATTCTACTAACAAATCACTATGGCCACATACAATCTTGTGACAACTTACAAGGGGAGGACCAGACCTTAGGCTCACCAATCTTTCCTAAAAATTTTTTACAGTATTGTGTCACCTAGAATATGAAGAATCCAGAGTAAGTCCATCAAATGGGCCTTCTGTTGAGAGTTACAAGCAAAAATATTAGCGTTGCCAGTATATCTATATAAGGTAAGTGTACCCAACTTGCCTCTGTACCCAACTTGCCCCCATATGCCGATCTCAGGAATGGGCGCTCGTTGACCTTCCCGCAATTTTTTTTTTCGTTTGTTATGTTAAAATATGAGAAAATACGTAGTTTTCATCGACCCCGGATCATTTCTGCGTTCTCCAGAAAATATAAAGTGAGTTTTCCATTTTTCGTGTTTGCACGGCTAAGAAACCACCAAGGAAATTGCGTTCACTAGAACCGGTGCCAATTTATTTTTATTCGACCAATCTTGACGTACCTTAGCGCATTCGATTCCTTGTCTCAAGACCTTCAAAATCCGCTCTTCAAGGTTGCAGAACTCTGATTTGGAGCGATTTTATGTACAAAACACGAAGATGGTTTGAGAATCAAGAAGGCCGACATCAGAGTGTACCCAACATGCCCCCATATGGTTATCTCAGAAAGGCGTGCAGTATGACTTTTTTTACCACTCAGAACGTGTTTATCACGTCAAAATAGGTCGGAAACGATGTCTTGGGCCAGCTCAAAGCTACAAATGTCGCTGCACGATGGTCAAAACGGATCGAAGCAATTTTATTCACTTTATCGCCGATTTACATTGTTTTAAATGATGGGGGCAAGTTGGGTACACACTTTTGTAAACTCTCAAAAATCACTTTTTGGGAGAATTCAAACAGTTCGGCTCCACTTCATCCAAATTGGACGTATCTTAGCTCATTTTAAAGGTCTTGAGACAAGCTTCAAATGAGTTAAAGTACGTTGGAAAATATTGAGATTAGCCAGAATTATTAAGAAAATGGCTTAATGGGGGCAAGTTGGGTACACTGACCTTACATCACTTTTTAACAGGAGCATATATGGGTAATGCTAATCTCAGTGGCTGTATCTTTGGACAGGAGGCCCATTTGACGGAGTTACTCTGGATTCTTCATATTCTAGGTAATACAAAACTGAAATAATTTTGGACAAGATTGGTGATCCAAAAGTCTGGTCCTTCCCTTGTTAGTTAGTAAGAGAGCAATTTCAACACAATCAGATAATTTCAAGCATCTTACGATTCGTGCCACCTCGCGGATGATTTTATCAGGAAAGTTAAAGCGGAAATGACATTCATCGTTTTTCATGATTTTGCATATGTTTTGTCTAATCGGTATTACTCCTCTGATGAAATTTTAAGTGAACTTGAAGTCGCTGACAATGTTGCAGTGAGACGAGATTTCCATTCCACATTTTTCTTACATGCCACCCATGAATGCCATTGGATCATCAGAGGGACGGTCTTCGTAAAGCAATCATTGAATTCATATTCAAATAAATCTTCCAGAGGAAACATGTATTGTTGAACTATCAGCTCAACCGCGTTTGCTGAAAATTTTAAAGCAAATCTAGTACCTTCTTCAATAAATAGAGTCTAAATTTCATGTCAAGCAGCTCGTCTCGAAAAGGAGATGCTTTTGTAGGTTATAGGCCAGCCCTCTAGCCTGATCTCCTATTTCTGATGCATCGTTGAATCATTCATCAGATTAGCGCGACTGAACGTCGAGTTGGACGGCTAATTGATGAGCGACCCAATTAGTTTCCGAGTTTGCTCCTGAAATCGATATCTCGGGTTCTACCCGTTGCGAACACCAAGATACTCTCTGTATAAAATTCGAGTACGAGAAGACCCGCTGATGTCTGAAATTCCGGCGGTTATGAGAGTTTGCCGGTCCCGGCTTGGAACAGCGTTTGATATTTTCAGAACAGAACTATATTCGGCGGACATCACTCACATCGGCTATTGCACCGCTCCGCCCGTACATACTGCATTCTAGTGTAGGTCAACGTTCGCGAATCCGGAGGGGCCTATCGATCGGCAGTATATTGCACAACAGCCTCGAGCAGTCGATCTCTCTTTGATGCATCTCCTGGTAAAACCGAGCGACGCGTGGGTGGAGGTCCTCCTTGCACATCGGAACAGCACTCCATTAAAGTTTGCACGTGTGATCGATTAAAAGTTGCGCGACGCAGAAAGGAAGATGAATCGTTTCTCGCCCTTATCGCCTGAACCCCCACTCCATCGCCTTGCATGAGAGTTCCCTTACCGCCTCGGAGTAATTTGACTTTTTGGAGGTTTTAGGATGGATCAGAGCTCCACGTATTACATTCACAGCCAACAGATATGAATCACAGTGATTAATTAGAGTGGAGTTAGGGATATTACGAGGAGTACGATATTTGCCTCCATCACCTTCGAGCAGTCGAATATCTGATCCAACAAACCTCAAAGTAGAAATCTATATTCAAATATTAGATATTGTTGGACGTTGGACAACATTCATATACAGTCGCAATCGTGTCCAGCACGACGAAGAGTCACAACTCATACTTACATCACGCAATACTGACTGTGTGTTGCCATTGGGGAGACTGGAGTGAGACGCAACTGTGCGAAACAACCATCGCTGGACAATTGCCAGAGCCGAACGAGCCAAGCAAACATACCATCGCACGCTGAGAGAGACACAGCCGCCCCCGCATCGCCCTCGTCGTACTTGTCACGGCTTCAGCCCTGCAATTTCTCTGCTCTTCTGCATCGCTGATTTTCCTGCTCTACGTAGCCAACTTGCGCCTGAGTTGTCTTTGAGGCACGAGAATGGGCAACCCATGATGCATGTAGCGGCGTTTCAGCATCTATATCGTGAGCGTGGCTACAGATATGGCGAAGAGTCATAAGGTAAGACGTGACATTAAGTATCGCATCGTATGGCACTTGGATTCAACCTGAAAGACCACTCTGTAGCTCGGTAACGAGATGAGCTATAAATAGCTAATTGCTTCACATTACTCAGAATGCAGGCGCGGTCAGTTTCGAACAATTCCTATGACAATATCAGTCGGACGCTCAGTGGGATAGAACAGATGATTTTCGGTAGAATCATCCCTGCCCAGGTACCAAACCAATGCAAAATGCCGATGCTACTTCTCATGATTGCGTAATCGTAACTCTTGGATCCGTAAATTTATCATAATCAAATAAAAAGCCCATCCAAAAAGTGTCCGTCAAAATCCAGGGGATGGGTGCTTGTGTGAGTCATGGATTCATTGTTGGTACGTGGGTGCGTAAGTGTGCGGTTAGATAGGTGGTCTTGTTCGGGCTGAAATTGTCTGAAATGATCTGCGGTGATCTGGAAGGGTCTGAGATGGTCGGGAACGATTTGTGACAACCTGGGATGATCTCAGACGGCTTGGAACGATCTGAAAGGTCTGGTATTATACGATACCATCTGGGACGGTCTGGAACGGTCTGGGATGGTTAAGAATGGTACGATATGAAACGGTCTGGTATGATCTGGGTCGCTTGGGTACCGTCTGGGACGTCTGGAACGATTTGGGTGAGTTTGTGACGGTCTGAGACGGTTTGAAACCATCTGGTATGGTCTGAAACGGACTGATACGGGTCTGGTACAATCTGGGATGGCTGAGCAAATCTGGAATGTTCAGGAATTATCGGGAACGGTCTGAAACGGTCTGGTCTACCCTGGGGTGGCTAAAATATAAAACGTGTACGTGTGGCTTAGGGGTGGAGGAGGGGGAGATCCGCTAGGTGGGTTGGTGGGTGAGTGGATAGATTGATGAGTAGAAGGCTAGACGAGCTGGTGGATGGTTCTAACTATTGGTGGCATCAATTCAACAGATTACCATCTACATCAACATCATGAGGAACCTCTTTTTAAAATCATCAATTGATGGTTACCCATCTGTTTACAGATATCAGTCGTGAGCTACAAAATCATGTCAGGGGCCTCTGACTTATCGAGAACATTCAAACCTTTTTGGTTTGGTTTTACCGAACCAAAAAGCGAACAAGCGGTAGCGAGAGGCGTAATTATGCTTAGTCTGAATGAAAATTAAATAAAAAACAACAAAAAATAGACAATCTTCATGATGTGGGACAGAGTTTTCCCACGGACAAATAATCATCAACTTGGTCATGGCTCAGTCAAAACGGGGTCAAAATTCAGCACGACTTAATTAAACATTGAGCTGAGCCCTTATCAGGTGATGTGGGGTTTTGAAGTCCTCCTGGACATCGTGTATTACCGCACTCGTTTCTAAGAGTTGAATTATAGTGTTTTCATTGATTTGGAGGAGCGAATTCATCCCTGTGAGAATCAAAATGAACAGAACACATTTTTGAATATCCAAACAAGTATTCCTGTTCAACCAGAGAGATCATAGAAGTCATTGGCAATCGGGAGTGGTCATCTTTGGCTTAATTGATTAACTCATGACGGTTATTCCACAACCTAGACAAAAAAACGATTTCTCGTGTTTGTGTATCTGGAAAACAGTCAAAACACAATTCGAACGAATATGCTTGTTCAATTGAGTTGATAAATGTCTGGTCTCTGAAAAACTTTGTATCATACCAGGAATATACAGCAGTTTCTGTTGCGACTACAGGAGCTAGAATTGCGTTCCCTCGATGAATTACATCGACGTATAAGGGAACGCAGAGAAATAAATCAGATCTCATTTGCCAAGGTCGCAACTAATTGATTTTGCATTACATTGTTATTATGATTTGATGCCTCCCCCCCCCTTTGAAGAAGCATTCAAAATTTATTTCCACATATGCATCTTACATCAAATAAGTATGAAGATAGCCCCATTTATATCATGCCGATTTGGAAAGATTTTGCGTGACGACAAATTTTGCTGGAAATTTACTCATCTGCCCCAGTATAGGTGGCGTTGCTCGTCTAAGCGACTGAATGCAGGTAGCAGCCCACGGAATCTAGTCTACTCTTCTGCGACTGGATCTTTGTACTCCAAAAGTAGGTCTTCTTTCCCAACTTCTAAGCGCCCGGCGCCCCAGACAAATAAAAGCCTTCGAATGTGTTGAGAGGTCCTCCCAATCGGTGTTGCGCACTTCTCTGTTTCGGACGTGCCCTCATCTATTATACCCTTACGCCCCCATCTACAATAGATGCGGCAAAAAATAGAATTAAAGACAATGAATTTGCCCATTCAACCAAACGGCGTGAGTAAATTCATTGCCTCTAAATCTATTTTACGTTGAAGCTCTTATTTATCCTCATAACCAACGCATGTCGAAAATATATCGCTCTCAAAGGCATACAAACTCGAGACGTGACACTTTTCAAGTCTGATAATAATCCACCTGATTAATGCAATTACCATGCCTGGGGACAATCTTCTCATATAATAGCTCTCCTTAAATGGAGCATCTTCCAAGGGAGCATGACGCATGAAAACCGGAAGGCCATGGCCAGCAAGGCCACTTGAATCTGATATTGAGTCTCTGTTTTCGGATGACCGCGCTGAGACGACCTCATTTATGCCCCGACGCATCTTTCGAGAGTCTCGGGCATCACATCAGATTCCGGTCGAGAAGGTGTTGTTGCTGCTGATGGGACATACAGACGACGAAAAAGGAAGATGAGAGCCAGGAAGAAAGTGAGCGTGGGCCATACTTACTCACACCTTGATCACCGATATGCGCTCGATTGAAAATCGAAAGTGGCCCACGGCGCGTAAATACATTCTTCGTCTCGTGTCGGAGCAGTTTTGGGTATTATGCCACCCAAGCCTGAATGAGCTCGGCAAGTCACGCAGCTTCCTGTGCCTCGTCCTTTCTTGCATCAATTGACTTTACTCTGAATTGGGTCAGCGGATCAAGCGGTAGCCCTTGGACGCTTCTTGGTGTGCTGTGGCATAATTTGAGATCCAGACAATGAGATTTGTCCTCGTCCCTCTTTGGCGAACGACAGTAAATGGAGAATGATAGCCTCAAATTCCATATCTGACTACCCGTGCTTGACAATCAAAAATTGAAGTTGGTATAGATCTAGCCAGCTGAAGATTGTATGCCACGGGCAATGTGAATATTTCATCAACATGAATTGGGAACGTTCTACGATCAAGTATTCTGAAACTTCTATTTGTTATGAACATGGATACAACTTATCCACACTGTGAGCAACTATCCGATGTTTGTTTGTACAGGTGTTGTTGATTAAGAAGGGAATATTCGTGTTCTTTTATCCTTGTCATCAGCTTCCTTTTTATTTGTCCAATGTATGATTTGCCAAAATCACGTCAATTGATTTTGCAAGAAACCAATGTACAACTGGATCATTGATGTAACCATACCCCGACAATGACCTCTAATAACTAGCTCATGCATAGGCGTCAAGCCATCATTTGCTCCATTAACAATGCAAATATGCCCTTTTTCAGACTTTTTCCCTGGTGTAAAATTAATGCTCAGCTCGTGATATCCAGTCAAGGTCTCTTTTCAGCCTTATCGATTGATGGATCGAGTTTCAAGCCCAGAGCAAATTACTGCTCCTTCCTTCGCCTTCTTATTCCTGTTTCATACGGTGAATTCAAGACAGGCTCAAAGTATTGCGTTACTCCATCATCGTATAACCGAATAGAGAGCATGAACGAATATAAAAGGAAAGTAAGGTAAGGCTTTCAGAAAACCGGCGAGTGAATTGAAGGATAGAGTTGCTGTACAAACCAATTTATTATGAAAGCTGTGAGTATACGCGTTTTCTTGGAAAAATATGTTCCATTCAATTGGTATGAAATACCAGTTAATCGAATTCGTGATTCTCCAATGTACTGGATCGCTGTATCAAATTTCAATGGTTGAAATATAAAGTATTTCTCACCACAAGTGCTTCACTGCGCGGAACATGAATTTTTCTTGTTGTGAGTGAAATGGACGATTTTCTTATAAAATATTCGAGCAGATTGTTTGCACTGATCTTGTGCCAACGTTTCAATTGTCCGAATCGCAAAAGTATCATCAGGACGATATGAAAATCCACGAGAGCAGCAAGAATTCACACATTTTGTATCTGTGAAGACACAAGACGCACATTATTTGCATATTGGCCGATTGTTTACTTTGTAAGAGTTTCGGTACCGAGGTGTCGACTTCACGCTCAACTTAACAAAAAACTTTCAGAATGTCATCAATTTTTCTCAACACGTTCACTGCCCCGCCGGAGAGGTTCACATGTCCTTCCATGTGTGCAATGAACCCCACCAGTGGGGCCTACTTCTTTTGAGACTCATTTCGTGGTTATTCATCATTGTTTATGTTGTAATGAACATGTGTACACCGCACTTTCGCTATTGGACTCGATTTTGATGAGTTTTGCACGATCTCCGTTTTTACACAATTACTCACCAATCACACGAGAGCAAGAGATGAAAGGTGGGCTTCTCATTCCGAGCTCGACGATTTTCAACATTTCCTAGCTTATATGAAAGCTCATTTCAATACCTCCAGAGTGACTTAAAGTCCGTTGGAGAGTATCGAATCTTCCTTGAATAGCCTGTAATTCACGCGAGGGAAATAGTTTAGCCTAAATCGAAAAACGGCTGATGATTCTGGCTTTGACCATTCGGTCGATACCACTGATCATCCTTATGAATATATCTCAAGTTATGGAAAGTACATTGAGCCCCACCGGTGGGGCTCATTGACATCTATAGAAAAATTGTGAATAGATATCAAATTGTTTGCACAAGGTTTGACTTCCAAGTGCTGAAATGCGCATTTATAATCTATGCAATCTAGACCGAGATCGCGATTTCGCCCTCGCAGTGACGCGAAGGACCAACTGAAGAACTTTGGAGAGCAACCTGTGGAATTAGGAGATATTCCTTCGACCAAATTCGGACCGAGTTCACTTTTTTCTTATACAAGCAAGTTGTAAGTTGCCATGTAAACACGAATTACCGTCCCTTTCTATAGCTCAACAAAAAAACCTATTTCCAGATCCGAAGCTCACCGTGGAGGATCTTCGAATCGTTGAATACAATATAAGTGAAAACTCTACAAAGCTCCCTAGGAATGATTTCATGATCGGAGAGGGAAGAATCATGAAATAGAGTCAATTAAACAAAAATCCAATTTTTTGGAACCTATATTCAAGTATACTTCACTTTTTCCATTCTGCTTGATGTACGAGAGCTTGAGATGAGGGTCCTTCAAAGGGATGACCCTTGAGATCTAATTTATAGATGTTCTTGGAAGGATTCAATTGCAAATGTGAGAATGAACATTCTCCATCAATCTCGTACCCACCTCATGCGTATGAAGTGACAAAAACGGGATGCAAGTATTCGTGTTTACGTGATGTACTTTGAGCTGCAAACAGGAAAGCTCACCCGTCAGAGTCATAGCACATCTCCGCAGCAATTACTATTGCCGTGATGTGTATGACCCGAGACAATTAGTGCAGAGGAGGAGCGAGCGACGCAAGAGTTGTAGTCGTCGTAGTCGTCGTCGGGCGAAGTAAAACCCATTTTTCTCCATACTTGCCTTTCATCTTTCACTTGGCGCGGATATCATGGTCTCCCCAAAAGATACGCAGACGGCGAGCAGACGCGGAGAAAACGCTCACAATAATTAGCGCATAAACAAGGGGGGCCGCCAGCTTGAAAATAGACGAGAAAGAGCTTTGGTGCAGCAGCAGCTTGAGACGGGCACCAAGACGTACCGAATGAATGGCTGAGTTTAAACTTGGAGCAATTGTTCTGTTGGGAAAATATATGCGTTGCTCTTACGAGCCTGGAATTTTTCTTCAAAAGTACTCGTAACGTGATTGTTTCTGATTCGCTTCCCCAATAAAACACAACAATTAGTTTGAGAAGTCTTCAAAAAATGAGCTATTCATAGAGGGCTTTTATCGGAATCAAGTCTCGTTAAACGAGACTTGATTCCGATAAAAGCCCTCGTTTAACGAGACTTGATTCCGATTCTAGGGAATTGGAAAAGCGTAATCAATTTTTCTGGAAAACATTTCTTTGAAAGCTGAATTTTGGAGAACAGAACATATTCTTGGACAGACCAACATTTGGAATGCAAAATTACAGAAGAACAAGTATTCAGTCCTCAGAAATGCGGAGGAGTGAGAATTTGGAATTCCCGGAAAGGCTAACGTTAGAAGCGACCAAGATTTGTATCGGCAAAAATTCGGAGATGAGAATTGTGAGAGCCAAAATCTTGAAAATAATCCTCACAAAATTCAACCTCTCCGGGTTCTGAATGGTATTAATTTTTGATATCCCAAACACTCCGGCTTTTTACCCTCTAATAATACCATCCAATAGTACATTATTGCCCTGGGCGCTTACGCCCAGTTCGGGCGCTAGGACAGTTTATTTCCCGAGTAAAGTGAGGGAAATAGGTCCTCCGCACCCGAAATGGGCCTGCGAATACAGAGCAATAATGATTTTTCATCATGAGAATCCTAAAACCACATTTGAATGCGGCCTTTTGCTTTCTCAAAGAGAAAGGGTTGTATTCGTGACAAGACATTTTTGCTCAATTTTTTCACTCAAATTAATTTTTTATTCTAAAAATCTTCACTCATAGCGAATCGGCTTCGTACATTTTGTTCCTCTCGCCACTATCTATCTATTGTAAGTCACGGTTTTCCCTCCAGGCTTCTCCCTGGTCCTCCACGAATTTAACTTTCTCTGTCGTTGTCTGTGTCCGTCCGTGTGTGTGTCTGTGCAACTTCATTTTTCGTCAACGGTTTCTCCTCAGCGTTTCGACCGATCTTTCTCAAATTTATGTGAGTGGTAGAGGACCATGTAAAGATGTGCTGAAAGGATTTATAGCCCAATCTATTCAACAGTTCTCGATTAATGAGTATCCGAAAATAAAAATGTCAAAATTTTCCAAAAATCGATTATTCTATATTCAAATATCTTTTCTCAAAATCAACAAATCAAATTTTGGGTCACTTAAACAACCATTTTTTCATCATTTTTCGTCAATTGGTTAATGTGGAATTTTCATTCATATCTATCTCTACCAATTAAATCATGAATCTTCTATCAATGAAAAAAAAATCATGTATATTTCTTTTCCCATACAGTTTAACGTAATTCCGTATCAACCAATCGATCAAGGATGGCCAGATTAACATTTTATTAGGTCACCTCAACTTCCCTTATAAAGTTTTTCTAGACATAAATTCTAAAAACTCCTAATAATTTCTTGAAAATTATAACATTTTTATTTTCCGACACTCATTAATCGAGAACTGTTTAATAGATTGGGCTATAAATCCTTTCAGCACATCTTCACATGGTGCTCTACCACTCACATAAATTTGAGGAAGATCGGTCGAAACGCTGAGGAGAAACCGTTGACGAAAAATGAAGTTGCACAGACACACGCACAGACGGACACAGACAACGACAGAGAAAGTTAAATTCGTGGAGGACCAGGGATAAGACGGGAGGAAAAACCGTAACTTACAATAGATAGATATCGGCGAGAAGAACAAAATGTACGAAGCCGATTCTCTATTCTTCAAGATTTTTAGAATAAACAAATCATCTCAATTGTGAAATATGTTTGAAATCTGTTGTCTAAGCACATTTCGACGTGAGAAAGCATTCTGCTAATATCATTTAGCAGCGTATTTAGGTTAGAATGATGAAATTCTTATTCTTTTTCACACGCTGTGCGGAAGAGTGCCTTTTCCGCACGAATTTTCGACTTTCTCACACATTTTTTCGAAAAATACAGTTCGATACGCGGATGTAAAATCTATTTTGCGCATCCTCGTGTTGATTCCGACCTTCGCCCATGGCTTAGGCCGGAAATCCACCACTCGGACGCAAAATAGAGCGATGGTTTTCCGGCCCGAGCCGTAGGCGAGGATCACGAGGATACGAAAAATGAGTTTCACACCCGTGAATCGAACTGTGTTTTTTGACAAACTGTGAGAGAAAGTGGGAAATCAATGCGAAAAAGATACTTCCTCGCACAGAGTGTCAATGAAAAGTTTTCCCACCTTTGCATCAAAATGTACTATTTTGAATGTCTAGCTCTCCGGAATTGAGCTTCCCATATTCCTAGCTTTCCAATAAATTCACCATCCTTGCATAGTAAGTCATTGAGAACAAGAAATTAAAGATCCAAGTGAGAACAGATATTTGCACAGAATAATCTTCTTGCTCGTCTTCTTGGTAGTCATGTCATCATAATCATACTCAGGGTGCTCAGCTCTTTGAATTATAGATGAGTTCCGTTGCAAGCACGGCCCTTGCACGCATCAAAATGTTCTCTCAGCACTTCGAGTACAGTCATTCCATTCTCAAGAGCCAATTTGATCTGAGGGTAATTTGCAAATAGCTGTTACGCGGGAAGCGCTCATCGCTCGCTCGTCGGCCTGCGGGAAAGATTCACCGCCATCGTCGTCGTGATTGTCGTCGTCGCCGTGTCAACTTGTTCTCGAATCGTTTTCGTTTTGCGCTCGCTGCAATATCTGCCACGCCAATTTCTGTCTGCGACCAAGAAGCGCGTAAGTAACTCTGCTCGCGTGCCACGTAAGTATAGTCTGCAGCGGCTCTGATTCTCGAATTAGTGATCTCTCGACAGTTAACTTCGTGGTCGACATCAGCGCCGTATAATACTTTGAGCAATCGAGTAACACCACGTACATGCACGTTCTAATTACTTAGCACGAGCAAGTGTCTCGCGCGATTCCGCGACTTGCACAAGCTGCGGCCCCACACGGCTTCCCCACTCATCTCTCCGCCACTCGCATTCATCACAGACATGCCGAGCTCAAGACCTCGACTTTCGTTCCAACACTTTAGTACATCAGCCTTCCAAACAACTCATCGCCACTTTACGTGTGTGATGCTGTACCCCCTGCCCGGTCTGATTCAGACTGGAGGGAGATATTTTGGCTGGGTTGCGTCAAAACACACTGCCTGTAATTTGTTATCGGCAATTTACGGACAGAGGATTCCAGAAATGCCGGCAACCGAGCTAGAGCTCTATCTTGCCTATCCTAGCGAGCAGTTTGGGTAAATTTACGTGACGATAACTCTATCTCGTTTCCAAGAGGAACAGAGGCGACGCGCAATTTTCCCTTGCAATGCATCTCGTCGCAAGTATCGTTGCATACATTCGGTAATTCGTCGCAGCCTTTCTCAACCCATTGCATGCCAGATGTGCATAACGGCTCTGCACTCCTAGTGTCAGAGAAGATTTGAAAATTTCAAGTCTGTAAGAATGATGAGAGCATGTGATGGACAATCCTCTATCGTGGCTGTCAATGAAATGCCAAACTCTCGTCAGCGAAAGTGTTTGCCTCTTTATTACTTCATGAATAATTCGAGCTTCAAGAACGAAGTCAAATGTGATGCACATGTTTCCAAGGCCCGTGCGATCATCAACATAGGTTCAGTATGATATCTAGGGTGCCCGAAAAGTGAGTGACTCCCTTCCCATGATTTTTCGGAAACGTTTGAGGGTTGCGAAAAGCCACGAAACACGTGTCCCATTATTTTAGAGGCACGTCTGGTGGTAATCTTAAGGTAATTTTCGAGGTCATTCGAGGGTCAAGTGAACTTGAAAATGACCTTGAAGGTCAAAATGAAGGTCACTAGCTTATTCCAGCTTTGATTATGGACAATTTTTACCCAGAACATCTTTCGATATAACGCTTACTTTTGAAGCTTCAGAGGTTACCGTTCATGGGTATTGATCTACATCTAACTCGCCAAAGTCAAGCCGGATCGAAAAATGTTCTACACGAAAGTTTTATCATTCAACACGGTCTTCAGGATTCGAGATCAAAATTAAGTATTGGGAGTAAACCCCTGTGTTAATTTAAATGGGACTGCAGCACCAATATGGCGGCGATAGGGATGACTCCCATAAGAATAACACGGACGAAAGATAAGAGCGCTTATCGCATGTTTAGTCCCAATAGGTGTTACCACTTTAGCACAATCGAATTGACCTCCAGATGGCGTTAACACGTTCACTACGAACTCGGTTTTTGGCAATTTTTGGTTTATTATGATCCCAAAACTCATTCTCCGACTGATGCTACTGGACGGAACTAAACTCTTCTCCAGCTCATTGTTTATATCCTCAGTTAATCGAATCGCCAATCAAAATTGGTATTAAGAGGACTTTTTGAGCTATTATGATTCAAGAGGATTTGATTCTTCGAGGATCATTGCCCATCGCAGTGAAGGTGCAAGAAATGATCTCTCAGGTCAAAATCGAGATCTTCATCGGACGACCCTTTCAAAATAATGGGACACGTGTTTCAGGGATTCTCGCCATTCCTAACCGTTCTCGAAGAAACAATATTGGGGGTTGGTAGTACCTTTCAGTCACCTTATGCAAACTGTTAGTTGTCACAAGAAATGAACGTTTAATGATTTAGAACTGATTGGAAGACTGTAAGTAAAAGAAGACACTAAGAGTGAGTAAAAGATCTGAAGATTTCCTAATAGGCCAGGAGGCTGCATCGTATACTGGTGCCCGATTAGACTGAAACATGCCTTGAGATATAGCTCAGAGACCCTGGATAGCTCGGGGACGTTTGTGCGTGCAGATCAATATATGCTTCGGTTATCATCTTCTGCAGGTGAAAGTGTCTAAGTATAAGCATATTTAATAGGATAGTCCAAGAACAGCATTAAAATCACAACCACCACAACTTTTACTAAATTTTCAGTATAACCCGTAAACCAAATCAGAAATACTCTCCTGATGAGAGGCCAATGGAATATCAAAGAACTGTTGGAAAGTGATTAGATCACCATCTTACGAGGAGAAGTAGAATTTCGTCGAGAGAGAATCTTTTGGGTTCGCTGAGAGTTAGGCACAATATAATATTGTCTCAGTGGTCTTGTCGTTTCTCTCGCTGTGATGACATCGTGAGATTCCCGTTTTTCTTGAGACATGCCAATTTCGGATTCCATTCAGTTATTGCTATGATACAGTCCTGCATGTATTGCTCTTCGTACCAAAACTGAGATGAGAGTTCGTGGAATCGCCTCCTTTAGTGGGGATCTAAAACCAATCAGCTCATTCATTGTGTTTTTTTTTCACATCCAAATACTTTTAATTTAGTTTTCTCGGTAAATTCAATGATCTGCGATTACTTTCATCAAGTTGAGAGATGTTCCTGATTCTCCAGAAAGCAACTCTCAAACCTCTATGCATCACCCACGGGAACGAGGCCGTTTCCGCGCCAAATCCACCTATTTGAACCGCTTTCAACTTGTACTAGATTCTGCCACTCAGAAAAGAGCATTTCCCCTATTACAATTGTTAGAACCACAAGTAATTCGCAAACAAGCTGTGAAATTCAGAGCGTAATAATGTCGCTAGCAGTAGCGAGCTGCTGTTTCATGCTGGAAAACGGCGATGCGGCTTGTGCATCCAACCAGAATATGAAGCAGCGCACACGAAAAAAAGCTTGCAACTGACACTCGGAGTGCGCGCGAGCATAGCATACCAACGCACGCGTATCGAGCATGGAGAGATTAGTTCGGGCATGCACAAAAATGACAATGGCCTGCTGCTGTTAATCGCTGATGTTGTCGGTATGGACGTGTGTCACAGTCAGAGCTCGTGGAGATCGTCCCGCTATTGCAACGGTCCAAAACAAATTTGTTTGAAAATATGCAATTCACCGCTTATTCATATCAAATATCGGATCCATGAAAACAGCTGTAAATTTTCAACGGACCATGATAAATATTCCATGTTGATGTATGTACACCCTGATCCGTTGATTAGGACTCTATCCTCCACACGGGACAATATTGTATTCAAATAATTTGTGATGAAATTTCTGCTTTACATCGAAAAGATTCTGAAAATTTTTTGTCGATACAAGGGCTATAGTAGCCCCCGAATGCAGACCCAAGATCAAATCACAAGGGAAAATAACAATAACAAACGTAAATTTCATCAATTTTGAACTCCTTTTCACCACAGAAACATATCCAGATGTTAGAAAAGACGATACTTCATTGTAATGGGAGCAGTTCTGTGATGAAATCGGTTGATAAGATTCGAAATCACCGAGCCCAACGCAATTTGAGCTCAAATTGTGTTTTGATATCGAATAGGATATGAGTAACAGCTGCTGCAGATCGGGAGAGTTCGAGACACTCGACAGAAGTGGATAGGGAGGGACGCAATCAGTGCCACGTCAATCCATGCCGGTAGTGAATTTGGAAAGCTTGCGGAGCTTGCGACGTAAACGTCGATCGAGCGTCTGTAGCAAAAAATTGCATGTAACATTGTATTGCCAGAGTACTCTAGAGAGAGGAATAGTGACATTTTTCAAGGCCTAGGAATAGCTTTGGCCTGGGCAACGCAATTTCAAGCTCCATAAATCCGTGCGCTATTTCTTCCGACGTCCATAAACGCAAGGCAGATGTGGCGGCTTCATTCCCCTCGGGCCATATCCCGCTACTACCCCGTCTAGTATAAACTCCAATAACTCTGGTGCTCTGTTCCGCAATCAAGCATCCGAATGCGGTGCATCTTCTAAAGAGAGTGCGCACTGATGATTCTGTGCGATTGCCGAGGATCGTGGTTTGTTACGTGGGATGCTGGCCACAGTTTATGACTCCGGTCTTTTGGTTCAAGCACGAAGCTCGCGCTGAATCCTTCCAGAGTATACAATTTTTGCCCATCAAAGCTTCCGCTGCTGCTACGCGTTGTTAGTGATCGTTTCCCTCGGATGAGAGTTGCACCTCTTAAGCCATGAATTTATACAGTTTGTTTCCCACCTTTTGTCTATGCCTGTCTCGTTTTTCCGTTAGAGTTTAATTGAGCTCCCGGTTCGCAAATTGTGGAATCACGACGGCCAGATGTAGGATCTGATTTTATTGTCAGATTTCCGGTTAACTGGTCTTCTACGAGCTGCTCGTTCCGCCGACATGAAGTCATTCTCAAAGTCCAGTTACCCGCTGTTCCAACTTTCAGCATTCATTTTGCATTGATAACTTTCGACTCGTTGAGTATCTATCGAAGGCTTCCCATTCTAGATGTGACTTGCTCGAATGAAGCATTTCAACACTAGAATAATCATTTCAGGCTCAATTTATGAAAATCAACAGTTCGCGTGCTAAACTATTACAGCCTAGGAGAAGCTCTAAACCATACATCTCTGGCGCTGGTGCCTACCAGAAAATGATTAGACGATCACAATCGTGGAAAAATCGTTTTTTTTTTTGTCTCGTTCATGGACCGGTCAGTAGAAAACGCGTATTCATCATATTTATCAACTGTTCGGTTCGTTCACTCGACCTTTATCAATCAGTCTGAGCTTGGAGGTGATTTTTGACTTACCAATGACTCAACTCATTGCCAACACAAATTTGATCGTTGAGGATATTTACGATACTCGAATCGCCATGATCTCGTGTGTGATTTTCGTTGATTCATTCGTCAAACTTTGTTCAGCTAATGAACGACTCGGGTTTTCAAGCAGCAATATTTATTGACTGATTGATGACATCTACGGTCTGACTGGTGAAAGATTCGTGATTCATAGATCGACGAACCAGTTCATCCTATCAAATCGTAAAACTCTCGAAAAACATAATAACATGTCATTCATGCTTATCGAATTATATTACTCGTGCACGCTGTTCAAATCGTCTACAGGTAATCTTTTAACTGACAATAGGATATTCGCTGTTTTGCAATTCACCATGATCAATCATCACTGCAGTCCTCACATTGTTTGCTAGCACAGTCAAAAAGATGATTGTATGTAAATTACTCGGCCCATGTGATGATTCGGTCGAAGAATGAATTATCACTCGGTGAATCCTCCGTCAGTGATACTAGAGCTGATTTTATGAGATAGGTCAGCTAGCATAGCAACAACGCCAGAAGCTTTGTCGAGCCCGTATGGTTTCTCGTACTTCACCTACCCAGAGTTCAATAATGTGAACTCACCCAAAAGTCATCCACAAACTGGGAAAAATTCGTAACCGAGTGCATCTGGGTGACTCCAGCTCAAAGGGTTCATTAAGGGCCGTGCGAAGCGAAAGCCACAAGGCGTCCATACCAAAATCACCTAGTATCGCTAGCTATGGGAGCACTATTTTCCCTTCATCGCATGGGGTAAAAATTTCGATTGAGCGTTATGCTTTTGAAACAAATCCGCTGTCCTTGCACCCAGGAGTTTGAAAATATTCCAAAAGCTCTTCCGTCTTCGGCAATATTATGGTTAGTAAGAGAGTGATTGATGGGTGGATTTCAAAGGCTAGACAGGATTATCCGAGGGTCTATAAAGTTCACGAACGAGCGAGCGCAAAAATAAGCTACTTTGCAGATGGGGGTCAGGGGTAATAATCTACGTGACGTTATCCGCGGAGTAGACGCGATCTCTCAAGATGCTAATGACAGCTGAGCTTCTCTACACGCCATGAATATCGCAAGCGCGCTACTGCTCACTCGGCACTGAAAATGCCATCGTCGCTCAACTCGAGCGCGAATTCGAAGCCAAGGTCGACTCCCCTCCCACCCGCAAAACGTATATAGGCCCGAGGGCACGACTCGTATTGCAAGAAGGGACATCATATGTCGCAGGCGCTTAGACGAGGGTGCGACTGACGGCGCAAGGGGATCACAGCAGCGCGACTGCCACCGTTGGGCTCGTGTGAGATTTCGTAGGTATTACCGTGGCAAAACTGTACACGGCCACTGCACGACTTGGTTCAATTCCGTGGGGGGTCGACCCGACCGCGTGCTGCTGCCCACCGCATTAGCATAAAAATAATTAAACGCTCCGTTGCGCTGCCCCCGTATGTTCATGGCCTCTCTCTGACCCGCGTCAAATGTACCGGCTCACTGCTGATGGCAAGCGTGTCAGGCTAATACGTGTTACACTACGTGTAGCTATCGTCACCAGCTGATGGTTGTATTACAAATGTTCCCCGCGGAGGCATATTCAAAGTTGGCGCGGGACATCCGAATTTGAGCCCTCGTTAGTATGGACTTGCGCTCAAATAGAAGTCGATGTTATATCATTGGGTTATACAGTAAAACTTGTCAAGGTTGGGTACCTTCGGTTTTGGAAAAGACTGTCCTACTTGGGCTAGGTGCCCAACATGGAAAAACGCGTACTTAGAGCGATTTTTCTTGATCAATGGGGTGAAAATGATTGTGAAGGGTTCACTTCCAATTAAGAAAATACAGCAGTTTCAATTACAGTCATGGAAGATAAAAGTAAACGCGTGACCGGCTTTGCAGTAGTGTCGCTGATGTAACAGTATAGAATGATGACTTGTTCTGACGATTGACGAAGTAGACATTTATTGAGCTTGCTCGTCAATCGATAACATAAGGACCTTTTCCTCGTCGAACTCTGTCACTAATTTATAGACTGACAATGAATATGATCAGATGAAGGAAGGAGTATTATACTTGAGGTTCAAAGTAGATGGCCAACATACTGAAGCTTGCTCGCATGTTATTCTGTTCGAAGGGAAGGGATAGTCCGCCTAATTTAGGCAGCTCAACATACAGGTTGCCCAGTGTATCAAATAAAATCTAATGCACTTATTTAGCACGTTCCGCGGAAAAGTGCCCAACTTGACAAGTTTTTCTGTTTTCGACCAGACTGCGTAAATTCTTCATGGTAACTATCTCAAAATCTCAGACTGTGAATTTGCCCCCGTATTACACCTTTGCAAGCAAAAATACTGCCGCAAAACGTGATGCGTCGGGAACTACAAGTGGCGAGACTGGGGTCAAGTCACTACCTCGCCGAATTCGCACCTACCACTTACACCATTCAGATCATGAAATTTTTCTGAATGATAGGTGCGCGAAGAGAATGTGTGAGTGCAAAGGACATCAATCAGCACTTTGAACACAACCGAAGCTCAACAGTTTTATTCATATCAATGCAGGATAGTTCTCAGATAAAACCGAGTACAAGTCCCCGAAGTTGGTACCCCAGCACTATGTCTCTTGGAGTAAATCAGCGCCCCCTGACGATGAATCGACTGGCCTACAAATTCACGGTCAGCCAAATCACGTATAAATATCCAATTCCCATTACGGGTGAGTAATCGAATCACCTTCTCCCTTTTCGGCTTCCTCGCCTTCCAAAAGTATAATGATTCTCCTCCATATGCAAGAATACATGGACAATAATTTGCAGAATAATTACACTTTGGTGGATGAAAAAAAATGAGTTCGTGGTGCGAAAGTTGGTGATGCGGAAGGAGGAGGAGCCGGGTGTAGAGTGAGGGGAGGGGTAAAATTGGCCGTGAATCTTGATAACGCCATTACTTTGGCGAACTCGTTGCGCAAACACGCGAACATGCGTGCCCGTAAACGTTCGCAGCGCTAATGTACTCGCGAATCGCTTTGCGGGGATGGCAACTTGTCTACATATAAGGGTGTACCACGAGAGTCGCTGACGCGTCGAGCTTGAAAGGCAGGGGGCTGGGGGGTGGGGAGATTAAAATCCCCCGCGGAGAGTGACATGCTAATAACACGCTCTCGAACTTGATTGCATCGCTCTGATCGAGCGTCAATCCTGCCCCGCGCTGTCTCTGTGGTACCCACAAGACTCTCGAGTGACTGATGCCCTCCTCACCGATTTATTACCGATTCCTTTTTTCCGCGCACTAATTATTCCAGCTATCGCTCTCGGGCCGATGCACACGAATACGCACGAAACGTGACATGCGTGAAATATTATTCTAATGATTTTCATGGAGTCTTTCCCCCTTTTTTCGAGGAAACAATCATCCTATGCAGTATTGAAAGTTGAATTATTAGCATGGATTTGTGTTTTCCAACACGAAAACTGGCATCAGCGATTCCTTGCTATTCAGGACTGGGAATCATCTTCCACAAGCGTAGTATCACAGTGACATCGGTCGAGATGATATTCTATCAAGTCGTGGAGTACCATCATAGTCACAAAGATCATCCAACCAAGAGTGACTACTATGGCACAGACAAACAGGTGGGTAGGACAGGAGTTGATGCGCTGCACGGCGCACTTTGGTATACAGTAGCACATCATGGCAGAATGGGCAGATGCAGCATCCGACTGACGCGTGCTACACAGCCTAAGATACACTGCTGTTACAGCCCCAAATACATCTCATGCATGAAGAAGTACGGAGTCAGTTTGCCTCGGAAATGCAGCGCCGCCGCCGCGCTGTCGAGTCCAAGAGCAATGAAGATATACCAGCACCGCTCCTGGCTCGTATTGTAGCCAACTCGCCATGCGTGAAGACATCGATCTTCGCAAAATGTCAACTACGATACGAGCCTTGTGCACATCATATCTGGGTTATCCTCTCCGTGTACATTGTATCCCTAGCTGGGATATCCCGTGCTCGCAGAATCATATTTTGAACGAACAAATTCATCCAAGGTAACTTGCAAATATGTTCGATATCTGATCCAGTTGCACTTTTCTCATATCATATCAAAATTTTCAAGTCATGTGTAATATGAGGCAAGCCTGCCTGATATGCCCCGGCTGGCTTTGTTTGCCTCAGAACTTCGAACCATCGCAATATTTTCCAACGTATCTCACTGTCAGCTCATTTTTGGAGCTTGTTTTAAGACCTTCAGAACAAGTCAAGGTGAGTTGAAGACCGACAAATTGCAGATGAGGTGTCTCAATTCTTGCAGGAGACTTTTTTACGATCAAAAAAGTGTACGCCTAATTTGCTCCTATGTCTACAAGAGGCCTATTTCCAAGAGATTATATTTATGAGTTTCTAGGGAATCGCGGCCCCCAGACCTGCGAATGAGACGTACCTCACCTCATTCTGCAGCTCATTCCACACCTTTTCACACTACGTGAGTTGAAGACAAGACCGTGGAGTTGAATGAATTGACTCCCGCGTGATGGGGAGCAAATCTAGAAAAAGGCTACGGGGGCAAGTTTGGCACACTGGACTTTCTTTAGGATTATACACGTAAAATCGGTCGGGAATCGAATTTTGTAATTCTGCAAAAAGCATAATTTGAAAGTTGGGACAGAATTGCATGAATTGAATCATCTTTCCGTAAAGAGTCTTCTATTGACGGAAAATTTATTTCCAACGCTCAAAATTGAATTTTTCCCTCAGCAAGTTTTGAAGATCTATTTTCAACTCGAGAAATTCATTGATCGTATCAATTCAGTTTGAAATAGCTTCTTGTAACTGGCAAAAAGTAGCAAAATTAGCAAAATTAGTATTCTTGTTCTAAGAAACGCATATTCCAGTCAAGATCACAGGAAACAATTAATTTCCTCATACTTTAATGTAAAAATACAAGAAAAATGCACGACAAGTTCTGCAAGTGCGCACACTCAAAATCTTGACGGCAGGGGGGGGGGGCACACTTACCAAGTACGCTTTTTCTATCAAAATTGAATCTATCCATCGGCTGGTTTCATTCCAAATGTTTCCATTTTTAATCCCTGCTAGAGACAGATTTTATCGTACCCTACAGCGAATTCGTCGTTCAAACAAATCTGTACGTCAGCCGCGCCAGTATCAGTAGTTAAGGCGATGCGGTCGCCGTGCAAGCCGGAAATTATATCTCATTTAGATGTAACTCGAAATTTTCACGAACCGAAGTTGGAGACGATTTGTTCATTACGTATTATCATCTGAATTGTGGTGGACAACTCATTATTTCTCATCAATCACAAGACCATCACTAATGAACGAGAATAACTTGCCCGCGGGTACTTGCCAACCTACAAATTGGCACGATTCCGTTCACAAAAATCTCAAAATTTTTCCCAATTTGGGCTAAACGACGAGTTATCCAGGCTTTACAACCATCCAACTTGGCCTGAATAACTCTTCGTTTAGCCGAAATTGGAAAAGATTTTGAGTGTTTTGTGAACAAATTTAAGCGTGCACGGCGACCGCATCGCCTTAATGCCACATGACACTCGACACAGAACTGAAATTCTTGAGTTTTCACGCGAATTGTTCAGAAATATGAATACCGTCAAGTGGGGTAACTTTGGGACAATTTCGACTTTTTTTGTCGTTGTTTTTCGTGAAGCTCGGGGAGGTTACGATAAAACCCACCTCAGCCGATGGCCAATCGAAAGCTTGAAATCTTAGCTTCCAATTTGCGTGAACTAGAGCTCGATTCAAGGATTCTATTAGAAGATACGGTCATAGAAGCGAAACACTTTTTACAAAATCTGGGGTGGGGTAACTTTGGGACGTTCCAAGCTCAACACATGCTACTTTTTTTCTACAATAGAGAATCGACCCCCTTTGTTCATGAATCAAAAATTGAAGACGTTAGCTTTCAATTGCTTTTTGGAATATCTCGATCGGATTTTTCCACGTCGAGCAATGCTCATTTGAAATTAATGACTTATTTGGACTAATTTTTGATTTTCATGCGAATTTCTGCTAAATCTCGGAAAATTGGTCCGAATAGCTGATTAACTTCAAATGAGCATTACTCGGCGTGGAAGCATCCGATCTGGACGTTCCAAAAAGCAATTAAAAGCTAACGTCTTCGATTTTGAATTCATGAATAGAGAGGGTCAATTCTCTATTCCAGAACAAAAGTAAAATGAGTTGAACTTGGAGTGTCCCAAAGTTACCCGGCCCTGGTGGAATACGGGCATGTGTTTGCCCGTACGATCGGACACCGAGTAGGTGAGCCCTGGTTAGAAAATTTGTCACTTGTACTATTATAATTATTATCGTACTCTGTTGGTACTAATGATTAGAGTGTGATTTTATCTATATCAGATCATCTATGGTTCAATAAATGATTAAATGAATGGTATTTCACAATTTCACTCTCCTATACAGGGTATAACCTCCCCGCCCCCCGCCGCTTTCTTCAATGGCCGTGCTTCACTGGTTAAGCAGTCAGAATCACTGGTTTACCAGTAAGTACTACCCGGATGTGAAACCAGTGAGCAGTAGCTTCTTACTGGTTTAAACCAGTGACTTTCACTGGATACCCAGTGAACGGATCTGGACTGGATGAACCCGTGAGAAGTTACTGTTTTCCAGTGAGGTCTCACTGGATGACTTTGTAGGTAGGTTTTGTAAAAAGTGTTTGCTTCTACGACCGTATCTTCGAATAAAATCCTCAAATCGAGCTCTAGTTCATGCCAATCGAAAGCTAAGGTTTCAAGCTTCCGAATGGTCACTCGCTGAGGTGGGTTTTATCGTAACCTCCCCGAGCTTCACGAAAAACAATGACGAAAAAAGTCGAAATCGTCCCAAAATTACCCCACTTGACGGTAGTACATTTCAAAAGTCCAGAAGACCATCTCACGTCAGACATCTTACTTTCAAGTTTTGAAAAATGTATCCGGTGAGATCCCTTGTCGAGACCCAGTGACTATCGTTCTGTATTTACTTCTCAACATCTCAAAACTTCACACAATTTCAATCAACGTAGCACTTGGACCAACTGTTAATTGTGAGAGCCCCAGGAATCTTTCTTCTTTCATAGAAACAAACCTTCAAGACATTTCTGAATCAATTTTCGATCGAAAGCAAAGCCCATTAGTTCTGATACTCTGATCTCATGTTCGAAATGTTAATTCAGTAAATTCGTCTCGTTCCTCTTTGAACAGATGGAGAGTTAAGAATTTAAATGTGTGCAGCCATTCACGGCATGGATATATGGGGTATTACGAGCCTTTTTCTCCATCCGCCACTTGCCAAAGGAATTTGCAGCGCTGACGAATAGAACGACCCACCTGACGCACATCAGCAACCACAAATCGGCATTGTAATGTGCGAAATAGCCGACACAAAGGTCGTACATAGGAAAATACCAATTCAAGCGTACGATTTACGGCACAATCATACACGTTAATGCGGAACGTCTGCAGGGAATACTATTCTTTAGAGCATCGCTGCGTGTGCAATAAGGATCCGTAAAAGTCTGAGCAGCATTCGCAAGCTCGCAAAACCGAAGAGGGAAAAAATCGGTTTGAGAGGCTGTGCAGCACGTAGACGCGCAGAGCCGGCAATGGGCTGTCACGGGGTTTAAATTTTAATGGCACCATGAATCGTTAAACGCTTGCTTGTGCACCCACCACGCGCCATACACCTGATGGCGATGGTGCGAGAAGTGCGTGAACCGAGCGTGTGCTCGGCGGCGCGAATTCGATCTCGAACGTGGTGATGTCTTGCCAACGACGACAATCGAATCTCCGCATCAGGTCCTCTAGATTTTTCATGCAGGCTCGTCTGGATTTCAAGAGCGAAATTTTTGTCCCCCCTAATGTACTCACTTGCAGACAGGTCTTGTCTCAGACTCTATAAATTCACTTGAGATCAAACAAAGTTGGTATTTGAATTTTTATGATGAGTCTATGGCTGCCATCACAATTGAAAAGTGTTCCCTCTCGCTATGCGTTATTCGGCTCGATCGGATTAAGAAACCAATTCTCACCGACTAAACGACAGTCACTCACAAATGAAGAAATACGCGAAATTGATCACTTCGAATCATACGCAAATCCTTCAAAAAGTCTTGCCGAGAACGAAAACAGAACAAAAAAGAATGAACGATGACGAGATCAAGCATCTCTCACGAGTAGTAGGAGACGAGATCGAAATCGCTAAGGTCTGTACTCTTGTACGAATCGAAATCGTTATATGTAAAACCCCGGAATTCTTGTTCAGTAACAGCCTCACATATATCTCGTACATGAACTTCGTACTTGGTATCAATGACAAAAATTCAAAACAGGAAACTGGATGTCCTTCTCGAGGATTCGAGATGGACGATAGCTCGGGTCCGCGGTCGATTCTCGATGAGAGCTCATTTGCGTACCGATAGTGAGTAAAAAATTGATATCTCGTCAGCCTCACGATGATTGATTGCACCAACAGACAAATTACATGTGTAGGAGTATTGCATCAATTTGTACGTCCAATCTTTCAAAGTCTTGATGAATGTCGTCATTCTGGTTGGATGAACATCTTCCGATATAGATCTACTTACATGGATCCAGCTTACATATCATAATGTATGTCGTGTTTCCCATAAACTCATACACGATTGCAATTTGGCATCTAAAATGAACATACCGGGATACCTATCCAGGCGCGGATCTAGGGGGACAGGCCAGTAGGGAATGACCCCCCCCCCCCCCTCCCAGGAAAAACAATTTGCACGGGGAACTAACTATCGGTACCATCAAGAAGTATCATATTAGGTTCTGCCTATTCGATAAAAGTTTACTGGATTTAACTTAAAAGACAAACTGTACTATGGTTACATATCATCATCTCTTCGGTGAAGGCTACGGATCATAGTCACCAACGCCGAAATTTTGCAACAGCTTACTCCATCCTTCTCAGAATCGTCAGAAAAATTTCCACAAGAAAATTCAGTTGATTGCAGGGCAGTCGTTACCGTCTAATTTTGGTCCTGTAAAAAATCTCGAGCCATAAATCTTGTACCATCTCAATTATTTTCAACCAGCCTCGTCTCATTTCAGCTACTAAATGATCAGATGAGACAGATTTGGTTCTGCTGATTGCGAGACGGTGATGTAATTCATTTTGAATAGGTATTGTGTTGGTAAAACGGGAAGAGATTTTTAATTTCTTGGGAGGTTTATCGAATGAATCCTTGTCCTAAAGTAGACTCGTATTCTCACGAAATGAGCTGTGATTTAGTCAGTTATTTACAGAGTTTGGTATTATTCCGAATTCGGTACTACAGGTGGAGTTTGAGTCTGATCACGATTCAACATTCAAAAATTTGATCACCCAGCTAGCAGAATCTAAGATGTATTTCCTATTCTAATATCATGCACTCATGGAAGCAGATTATCATTCGGTATGAGTAGGTAAAATCGAGAGCCCATCAGACACAAACCTGATCATGTTTGTTTTCCACGCATATTCAAAGGTTGGTCTGCTATGTTATAATCTGATTGCCACGCGAGGCGTCAAACAAGGATCCGCATCACAAAGTGCAATCTATCAAACCAGTATCGGCTGCCGCATACGCCGGATATAGGCTGGGCTGCGCTCGCTCCGATGCCCAGACCATTTCAGCCATGCGGGTACGCCATCAGCCAGTCCAATGTCGAAACATCGATCTTCGTCATGGGCGGTATTATTCGTTTCGCTCAGACATGTGCATGCTGCGCCAGTTGTTGCAGTCTGTGAAATATGTATACATTCATAACGAGCTTGCAGTGTAGCAGAAATACAGAAGAATGAAAAGTGAATGAGTTGACAGCTTGCCGTCTCCTGTAGTGATACGTGGGGCGTCGATTTTCCGATAATTTTGCGCCTTTTCCCAGAAAGTTGTCTATTAGGCAACGATTTCGATGGTGAAAAACACGGCTCTGATGTGGAAGTCTGTCATTCCAATGAAAGATATTTTATCGAAATTTGATGATAATTGTTTCTACATTTTTAATGGGACCATCAAAACTGCCAACATTATCTTCATCGGAATGATGTTTCTGTAGAATATCCTAGCAAACATGAGAATCGTCGACTAAATCACGGAGCTGAGTCGTCTGAGCAACTTGATGATCCGTTCTCTCGGACTGGGATACATTCATTTCAAAATATGAGTCCATTGATTGTTTAGGAATTACACTCTCTCAGATTATTTTTAAACGTTTCCATGAACGTATTATAGAATTCTTCATGAAGAATTGGGCAGTTACATGATTTGAAAGAATAGATTAGATATCTCACAAAAGGTAATAATAGGCTAACATAGTCGCAGCCTGTGAGGGAAGAACCAATAATAGGGCTTGGATCTGAATCACATTGAGCGTATCGAATCAATGGGGTGGAAGGAAAACCCAAGGTCAGATTGGACGAGATCAGGCCTTGAATAGGACTCCGCTAAGCTGCTTAGGTTATGTAATTCGATTCAGCTCGACGAACTCGATGCTTCCATAATTCTCGCTCGCATTGTTCGGTGTAAGCATACAATTTTCGCACGATATCGATTCATGCAATCCGACCCATCAAAAAGGAGGCTCCGTCTTCCTCTCTTCATCCTTGCTAGGGATGATGTGCATTATCAGAGGACTTTATCCAAGATCTTCGCATTGATCAAAGCATGAAAGGACCTATTTGATTAAAAAGTTCCACGATATCGCGTCGTAATAGAATCTCTCTGTATAAAAGACCGTGAGCTCGTAATTCATCACCCTCCAAATACCCGGAACCAAATTTCACACATAATACCTACACCGCAACGCAAGTTAAGGTAGAGACGATGAAGCGGAGGTCTGATAATTCTGCGAAATGATTACGGGAACCCGGCAAAAGTTGCGCTTCGGACTCATTTGGCAAACTAATTACTCGTGCTCCAAGCTCGTGCGCAGGCTTCTATTAAATTGACGTCGGTATAGTGTTATATAAGCTTGATGGAGCATTGGGTTTCTCTGCGGTGCACCGGAGATAGAACGTCGGCAAATTTTGGGATGGTTCGTGACGACGCCTATCCGCAAAATTTGGTTGGTGGCGGTACATTGGGCTGAGGCTCGAGTGGTTCATAAACTCCATCGCATCGTCTTGCGCTTGCAGCATCGGAGACGAGGAAATAACCAAGTCGGTCTGCTTTAATGAGCCCTCGGGGCTGTGGACGGATGCGCAGAGTCTGTATCTGGCACAGCCAGGCCAGTGCCTCGCTAACTGCGTTAATTGCGAGATGCCTCATCTGGAGACCGAGTACGGATAATTCTCTAGCGGACCCCACCTCGCCAGTCTTTCTAGATGGATCTTTGAGATATTTCAGAAGGACATTCATCACTCGTGGTCAGTTCCGCTATGTAGACGGTACGTGATCGACATGAGTGGGTACATTTCCGTCTGCCTGAGGACATGCTTTGCGCCGATAGGTTAAACAAAAGCACGGCCTAGCGGTCCAAACGGTATCCTGGCAGCAATCCTTATCTTGCCATTGTTGTCTCGGCAAGAGGATAAGTATAGAGTCTGTATCAGATCAAGCAATCTGGGGCACAGATATACCTATGGATGAGATGGAAAATTTTCAAGTCTTGGCTGTATCCTAACACTCCTGTCTACGCGATTCTCCGGACGAGTAAGCATGTTTGTGTCTCAGAACGAGACGTCAGAAAGCTGCTCGTCGGGAATGACCCCGATAAACTCGGCCAGTGTGAACATACGTTCCCGAGTACGTTCCAGAATGATTCTGCGTTTCCTCGTCGCACTTCAGTGACAACTTTGAATGTACAGTTTTCAACTTAATGATGATACTCTTTGGCTATGGTGTTGTCCCGACCAAGGACCAGGTGACTTGAAGATTCCATAGGTGCTCCGTTCACTACATCTTTTCTAGATCACGAGCGGATAGTAAAGAATAAGAATACAACTTTAGTTGCAAAAGTCACCCATAAAATATTATCCATTCAGGGCTGTGTCCATAAAAGAATCAAAGATGGAACTCCCAGTTCTCAATGCTCTCTTCAATAGAGATTATTTGTAAATATATATTTACAACAACTGACCAAGAATGGAGTATGGATCTTTCCACGAGATATCAGGATATCTCTGAATCCTTTGACTTTTGTTGTCACAGTTGAGCCAAACCGCATGTATGACATTCCTTCGATTCTAACCTGTTAAAATTATCTTCGTTCAGATGTTCTAAAAACTGTCAATAATTTAGAGGTCGATTGTCGAATGTGATGAGATGCCAGAGTCAATAGCGAACGAGAAAACACCCAAAATTGAAGAAATTGACGGATCACATTGCCAAGCTCTAGAAATTCGGCAAGCTCTCGTAAGTGGAGCATTTCTGAGCAGTTTCTATCACTTCGGAGACTACATCTAATGATATAAAGTTGGGAGTTTTTCCATTGGAGGCAGGTGTGCGTCTCTGTGCTCAGCCATGACACGTATCAGATCAGAGTGTCACGAATTTTTGAGGAAAAATTCTTGTGTCACTTCAGGTTCTAAAGCTTGTGCAGCGCAATCTCAAGATACACCCAAATAATTTCATCATATTCTTTCTGTCGAAGCGAAGAAAGTAAGTTATTAAAGACCCACGTGCCTCTTGACGGGGAAGCTGGAAATTGAATAAGAAAGAAAAACAATAGCCGTGCAACACGTAAAGTCGCACAGTTTCTTGGGATGCACAGTCGCAAGAGGTCGTATATCGACTGTTAACACGTTCATTGCCATGGGCCCCACCGATCGGGACCACTTTTGATTAAGTTTCAGCTCACACCTAACAGTGGAAACGTATCCAATGGCTCGTGTTACATTCACTTCTTGTTGTATGTGTCATAATGAACGTGTGTACACGGCAGTTGCGGTATCGGACTCAATTTCGATGAGTTTCCCCCGATTTTTGGTTTTTACGAAAATTATTCATTAATTACCCGAAACCAAGCGATCATCAGCTGATTACTTCCTGTGAATTCGACGATTTCCAAACTCTCTCAGCTCGTTCGAAAGCTCATTCCAAGAGCTATAAACAGGGCCCATACTCTTTGGAAATTATCGAACCTCACTCGAGTAATCTTACATTGACGCTAGGAAAAAAGTTCCGAATATATCAAAGAAACGTAGAACACAGCCTCTGCTCTGTCGTCAGAGTACTGTCATGCGCTGAAAAATTCTTGGCATTGAAGATATAGAGAGAGGTGGTCTGATTGAACCTATCACTCCTGGTGCTTGAAGAGGTTCGGAATACGTCAATGAACCCCATAACATACTCATATCTTCATTGCAATAAAAATCTCAGCCTGAATCTCTCACCGACTTTATAATTGAATAATTGAGCGGTTCATATGTAGATTAGAAAAATTGTGATTGGACCGTTGACAGTAGTGAGTTATTATTGACCCACAATTATACAAAAGATGAAAAAGCAAAGAGTGTGAACGAGTAGACATTCTAGCATTACCCTTGGACAAAATTTGTCTGCTCTGAAATTCGCAAGTGTTGAAGGGTGTCTCCGATCAGCGAGGCGTAAAATTGAGCACAGATGCCGGCATTTACAAGACAATAGGCCCACGCAGAGTTGACTGAATCTTGTGTAGAGCGACGAGTTGTTGGGGATGCC
Organism: Eretmocerus hayati; assembly: GCA_029851415.1. Taxonomy (NCBI): domain Eukaryota; kingdom Metazoa; phylum Arthropoda; class Insecta; order Hymenoptera; family Aphelinidae; genus Eretmocerus; species Eretmocerus hayati. Next base: position 189,445,336 of record CM056742.1, on the reverse strand, counting down.
AATCAGAGTCGTGAACTTTATCGCAGGTGGCAATCTGTGTGCACGCGCCTTACTCCGCCGCACTGCCACCGAAGCCACACCCGAGACAAAATACTTCGACGGATTGTAAGTAAGGCGGGCGTGAACGCGAAAACATGCCTCCCAAGTTCTCGAAGTACAGATCGCGGCGACGTGCTGATAAGTACTGGTTTTCTGATGACCAAGACCAGCATTCGATCACGTCGTGTGCGCAATTCGAATACGAAAGTACACCAATCAACACAACGGCACACAATCTTTCGCAAAAGCCAAGTCGTTGTTGGCAACGAACAATCAATTAGTTCTGCGGAATGAAACAGGTTCCCATGGATAAAAATGAGTAGATAAGAGTTACATCTCGAGTCTGTTGAACTAATACTCCTTATGAATAGGCTTCTCCCCGTGGTTTTCCGATTCAGAGTTGAGATCCATAGAGAGGATGTCGCTCATATTTTCCAGATGGCACGATTACATTGACTTCACAGATGAATAGTATGGAACCTTTTGAAATCCGGAATAAAGAAGGGCATTTGAAACTTTAGTTTCGCTCGCTATGAGTGAAATTTCCAATGGGAAATTCGATTAAATTAAATTTGACTCGAAGTACGCTTTTACAATGGTTTGCTTGAGTCTAAACACTCATCACAATTATATTATCCATACCCTCGCGTTATTCAGCTACATATCAATGATTTCTCACTGATTTGGTCACTAGTTGCCAAAACTTCCAAAGTCCGCGTGAGGTGCAGGAGATTTAGAAATTTTATAAAAAAAATTTCAACCTCTTTTCGGAGACAGAAGTTTGCATTTTGGCCAACAGAGCTCTCAGAAATCCAGAAAGAATCAAAGGACCATATTATGTTGTATACATCGACAATTTTTTCTATTGGCTCAACCTTTGACTGCCTGGCTGAAAAGAGCTAATTACGTCTATAGCCTGACTCTCACCATACCCCTTCACTGTGGCATCTTACCGGTTCATTACATGTTAGGCCAGAAAACTTTTTCTACCGACTGAGTCATAAAACGATCATGGGATAGGAAATAATTAGCTCTTTGATAAGATGCAAAGACTTGAATTGCTATAATTTATGACTTGTGATACAATCAAGAGAAAACTCTAAGCCCTTCTCATTCAAGAATCGAAAATTGTCATGGTCTTTTCAACAAGTATAAATTAAGGCTCTCAAAGAAACGTATATTTGAGCTGATTTTCATTCCAACCTCCTTTTCACGCTCAGAATAAGCCTCAAGTCTTTATACCACAGATGGAGCTGAAATTGTCAGCTGAGTTAAGCATGCAGAGATTGAATGACCTAAGCAACTTGCTCGTTTAACTCGTGCTCTAACGGTATACTTACGACAAGTTGGTGGGAGGCACGGGTAAAAAGTCGCGCAGGATAGTCATTTGCAAGGGGCAGCGTCTGAATTCAAGACCAGGTGTGAGGGTAAAATTAGCATCCCGACTGCCTCGCCCAGGCAATTTTTGCGAATTCCAGCCCCGAAGACGGTGCTCACCAAGAGAAGAGCTATACACGAAAGAAAGTTCGGCTATAGTCTCTCTCGGCTATCTATGCGCGAGTGTAAATCACGCTAACCCTGCCTATTTTGCTCGAGTCTTGCACCCGCCCCGTGTGAACTTGATTGCCGCGCACGTGCGCCTGCAGAAAATAGCCCCGTGGCATGCCCATAGCCAAAGCCATTCTGTGTCCTCCCTATACTGTGTGCTTGCAGACTTTACAGTACTCTGTGCACGCGCAAAGCGTTTTTTTCTTCATCGACGTATCGAGCAGGTAGTTGAAGGTCGAGACAGTCACGGAAGGGCAATTCAAGCCCCGAGCGCTTCCAAGTTCACGAGTTGCTTTGACCCTGCGAACTTTCACGATAGTTTGTGTAATGGTTTCCGCTCATGGTAACCCCATCCCATGCCAACTTCTACTCGGATAGGAGCAAGACAGGATGGAACATGTAATGGAAGGATTCATAGCCATTGATTCAATTAAATCAATGTGGTCCTGTGTTGCAACACCCAGATCATTGAAAAAACCAGACAAAATAGTTCAGAGTGAACGAAATTTAGTCCCAGGGAGACATGCTTCAAAATCATTCTTCGGTGATATTTTGAACGACTGTAGAAATGTGATTCAAGAACGCACGTAGACTTTCACCACAATTACATGTTATCAGCGTTATCCGGATACAACAAGTACAATTTTATCAGTATCTCAATTCTGCAATTGTATAGTGTGGGTTGACATGGGGAAAAAGTCTTGCTCGAGTCTTGTAATGCCTTACTGAACAAAAGTTCTGACGAACTTCTATCTTAGATTGGTGATGCTATAAGAGTCACACTCACGAGCTTTTCCATGCCCGGTCATTGTGTTCTGTGCATTTCTATCACTTCCTGCCCTCAAATCACAAAAAAAAATACAAATAGAAGTTGACAAGTTTGCGGTTGGATATCTTTTATGACATGATTCGCGAAGTAGATGAGGTAGAGCAAGCCCATCTCAATTGAAACTTTGGACTGACTATGAGCTGGTGAAAACGTGATCAATAACTTGAATATAGCTCTGCCGATCTTGTCACGTCTCTAAATCCGCTATCATTCGATACTTTCCGATATAATTGCGTATTATGAAATTTGTGAGAAAATATTTGAAGAGGCAAGGATACAAATCGGCCCAGATAATCTCCGAAAATTCATTTTTGGCCATGCTCATGGCTCCGACTCTAAATCAAATTTCTTCGCTTCTCAAATGCATAAGAACATCAGCTGATGTTCTCCAGATTCTGAAGACTTTCAATTCGCGGCATGCCAATGCACTCGCCAATGCATGTCCAACTTATTTTGGTATTTGATTACTGAGAGAGGTGCTTGTTTCAGTTTTGTAAGCCTCAAGAGACATGATTGCCATGGTAAACTAATCAAAATAAGGCAAATGTTTCGTGTATTAAAGTTTGTTGAGTAAGAACTTTCGGTGATGACTTTGTTTGGGCGAATGAAACTGTACCATATTTCCAAAAGAAATATCCTTATTTAGTGAATTTATACATCAAACGCGTTAGAAATCGTCATCATCCAAAATCGGAAAACAGTTTATCAAATTCTAAAATTTCTTGTTTGGTCTTTCCACGAGAATCTTAGTGAAAGCCCCAACCATATTTACGCATCGAAAGTGAACTCAAGTTCAATGTCCTCTTCGATCTCTCTCGACACCGCTGATCCTCATAAAAATTGACAGTGTTGCCAAACGTCCCAGACTCAGCTAGTTTCGGGTATTCTAACTTTGATCGTTTAGCACAATTATTTTTCTCCATGAGCTAATAAACAAACGCCAGTCAATCAAATCACCAGACATATGCCATTGCAAAACTGACGTGGCATTTCCGATTGCTTTGGAAGCTGAAACAACACGTGGCTTCAAAACCTACTTCTATCCTTGCCAGACTAGCCAGATCTGATGACTAGCGATGCAACACGATGTGCACCAATTAACTCATTCTCAAAATTTTCGAAATGAAAGTTAGCTTGGGGTAGCTTTGAGCGTAGCTCAAGCTAGAGCTCGGACAGTTGGAGAACACAACTCGAGAAAACTCTGGAGATGACAAGATCTTGCTTGGTATTCCATGATTTCGAATGTCCAGGGAACTTTGCGAAGAAGAATGAATAACAGATTAAAAATGATTTAGCAAAGTTGGGGCGCGACGAGAGCTGCTGAAAAGTTGGCTCTGTCGAATTAATTGAGACTCAAATATTCATGAGGTGCACACCGTTGGACCAATTCACAAGACGGACATAAATTTCTTCGGTGTACACTCGAGTATATCACTGGAAGACTCCGCTGAGCTTGCAGCAGTTTTGTCGTTTTCTTCGCCTGCTGTACAAGAAATAAGTCTTGCAAGTACAGAATGTTGTGGAATTCATCAAGATAACCTCTCTCTCTTTCTTCGTGTAAAGCGAGACCGAAACAAGAGAAAATCAAATCGAAACGGACAAAGGGTTTTGCACGATAAAATTGCTCCAAGGAGAAACTTGTATAATTCTTACTTTTAGGTATTCGCAAGATAAGAGGATGAGAAAAGGGTGCGGTAAGTTGAGATACGGTACGAGTGATCGAGCGAGACTTTCTGGATCTCGATGCATGAGCTGTATTAACATTGAATGATGAATAGTAATGGGAGTAGGCATAATGATATGAGAGCTGCAGCCTCCTGGTGAATTTGAAATTCGAGAAAAATTCAAGCCGAGCGTCCGTCTGAGTTGTGTCTACACGACACCGATTGTGTTCCGCTGCTGCGTGCATTCCTCAGACCACACTTTAATAACTTGGACGCGATATGCACGTGTAACGTGAATAATCGGCCTGATATCTGATTGATGAACAAGGCTCGTGCTATCATTGTCATGTGCAAAACAAATCATGGATACGTATCAATTGTGCCTCTGGCTCGCATATATAACACGACCACTTAGTATTGCTGTATTTCAAAAGACTCATGAATGATTCATCCGCTGCATTGAAGGATTATTATTCATCAATACACCTTGTTATTACTTACAGTGACGAGGACCTGTTTCCATTACTCGTGTTATCAAATACTATCCATCGGACTCTTGTCGCTTCGAGAATATTCCTTATAAACTAGATTGAGAAAGTACCAATCGGCTATAAGGATTGGACATGGTTGTCGGGTTGCCTGCAAACAGGCGTAAAATGGCTATCGTTTAGTACAGCCTTAGCATTGGTAGGGTTAGAGCTTTTGTATTATTCGACTCATTGTTCACTCAGTCTGACACAAAACACTTATGCTTGAACCTGGTCTACTCATCACTATTGCGTTTGAAGTATGACCAATGACCGGGAAGAGTAAAAAACACAATATTATTAATATGGCCCCATGCACCCGATGCTTAATCCATATCCAACGGCAGCCATCTTTGAGGAATAAGCGTCTGTATGGCGGCAACCCGAGAAGGATGTCTAATCCCTATAAGCGCGATATCATGAGAACGGGTAAGGTCTAGGGCGAGTAGTTTGAATGCACGTTCGCCATGAAACAAGTCACATTGATAATGTCTCCTATGAATTTCTTCCAATGCAAATCAAAATTCGAGTCTTTCGAAACATCTTTCACAGAGGATGTCTTCCGGATTATCAACCAGTTATGCAACCTATGGCAACTTGGAATAATCCAAAATCAAATACCTGAGCTTTAAAGTAGCCAGGGAGACTATCAACTGGACTTTAGCTATGAGAAAATTCTTGATCACGGTGTAATCTAGGACCATTTGCGGTTATTTGTGACTTTCATTTGGCATTAACATTTTCAACAACGATTTTGACGGGTTCACTTATTGTCCTGTGGGAACTTGCTTAAAATTCAAGACAGTTGTTCTGTGAAATCCTCGGGATCCGCCTTGATCAAAGATAGTTGGATTTTTGAAAGGTTGATTTCTTTGTGTTTTTCACTCTTTCGCCCGATAGAGCCGCCAAATCAGATAGTTCCAGAATCAGCTCTGCAGGACTTATTGATGGGGTTCCTCAAGAGCTTTTGAATGCCACAAGTCGCGTCTCCGTATCTCTGTGCAGATTCGAGAAATGTGTTCTCCTTTGTTTCAGCGAGTGCCCAAAATTTCTGGTTGGGGATGATTTGGGAGGGTGGTGTGCGTTCAAGATACCTGTGAGATCATTTTGGAACTCCATGGGTGGTAGAAAGTTCATATCTTGTGCCACGGAGCAAGCCATGGAGTCGAGTGGAATTGCTGCAAAGGGAATCTGAGACATGACCTTCTCCCGTGCGTCTGTTTGCGCGGAACTACTCATACTCATTCAGTATAGTATAGGGGGGGGGGGAGGAGGGCGAAAGTGAAATATTGACTGGAACTTGCATGAGAAAAAGAACTACTGCGAAATCAAAATTCAATATCATACCCCGAATTCTCGATCCCTGGTTTGGTTTGATTCACAATCACGGTGAGCTTCAAACACAACATTTGGTTTTGCTTGTTGCTTGATACTCGGAGTCCGTATTTGTGTGCACTCGAGACATGCAAGTAATGTGGATGGGCTCATGATCATCATGCGGAATACCATTCTTCGTGAGAATAAAACTTGAAACAGTTCATACAAAATTTGACCGCTTTATTAATATTTTTTGTTTCTCGATTTGCTCATAACTTTTATGTTCAAGATGCAGATATGTACTCAATACATAAAATCATGTTGTTTGTAACATTCAGATTGCTTTTTTTTATGCTAATGATTTGAGATCCAACTTGATTTTACAAGACCATTGTGGTTGCAAAAAAGAAGAAATGTCCTCCAGTTGTGTGTTAAGAGGATTATGGAAAGAGTCATGAATATGTCAACAAAACTGGAATTCCTAGATTTTTCTCTCGAGACTGATTAAAGTATCACGTGGGAGTTCATGGAAAGTTGATAGACTCGTCAAGAAATAATCAATCGTTTCTACATGGAAACCGCGGAGATTCGAACCCGGGGCCTTCTTCACAGAAGCCAAGTGTCCTGACCATTGGACCACGACCGCGCATTCTTCCGTCGTCTCATCGACTTACACCTCCAGGGACAGAATTCAAAGATGCCCGAGTTGCACTTATCCGAGGCTCGGCGCGTAGTACGTACGTCACAAAAGTATTGCGAATAAATCTTTTGCCTGGTATTTAGTGCATTTCCTCATACGCTCCATTTGGTGTTCAACTCATAAAATATCCCCACGGCAATGCAACCTTTTTCATCGAAATGAAACTTCACAAATTGTTCCCTGTGAACTTGGGATTTTTCGCGGATCGTGTCAATGATCACAATTGTTTCAAAAAATAATAACCCGGTAAATGTGGATTTCATATTTTCCGTACTTTTTGAGACAACATACATCACGAAGATTAGAGTTCACTGTATGTGCGTCAATTACACTGCGTAGGGGAAAGCTTGTCGATCACGGTACACCTAAATTCCTTTTTTCTCAAAGACAGGAGCCCGTCTGAAATTATTTTAGGGATCATTCCTGCGCTCTTTAGGCACTATTCTCCCACGAAAACTGATATCCTTCACTGAGCTGAGCTTTCTTTGAAAGGTGTTGTTTGATCCATGTTTCGGGAGTGGACTGGGAGCGCTCGAGTAATTTCGGTCGGGTTCCCACCACTCCTGGGGTCAAGATCTCACAAGTGTGCTAAGATCCTTGTGGGCTTCTGACAACGCGAAGCAACCAGTGTTTTGGCCTTCTGTTTACGAGCAGCTGGTTGGCTTGTGCAAATAATTTCATGCGTACTTCTGTAAGTGACAAATCTATATAGCTTTAGTGCTCCACGATTGATCGTACTCACAAGGGGGGGACCAGGCCTCTAGATCACCAATCATTTCCAAAACTTTTTTACACTTTGGTACTACCTAGAATATGGAAAATCCAGAGTAACTCCGTCAAATGGGCTTCCTGTCCAAAGATACAGCCACTGAGATTAGCATTACCCATATAGGCTCCTGTTAAAAAGTGACGTATACAGATATACTGGCAATGTTAACGTTTTTGCTTGTAGCTCCGGAAAGAAGGCCCATTTGACAGAGTTACTCCATATTCTTCATATTCTAGGTGGCACAAACAATTTTTTTAGACGCACCATGTGACGTGAATTCTACGCCATGAATATGTCCATGTCAACTGGAAAAGAGTAATGGAATATGAATCGAAATATTTGAATCTTTGTTGACTCTCTTCTCGAGGATGAGAATTCAAGGAGGTTTAATATTGAGAAACCTTTCGGGGCTTATTTGGCTGCTTGGAACCAATCAGACAGGTTCTTGCATGGCTACTCAAACTTACTCAAGTGAATATCAAGTCTTAGAAATTCTTATCCCAAAAGTCAGGGTATATTAAGAGACACTCTAGATTCACGAATCAGGTCAAGAGTAAACCCCTGACCGAAATTGTTCATATATCCATGGAACATAATCGTAAACCTTCGTGTATATTCCAGCAAGACCTCGTGTGCCACAGTTTCTCGGACCCATAGATACAATTCCAACGATTTGAAAACGTGGCTGATCGAGATCGCTGTAGTCTATTTGAATGAGTGGATCACCCGAATCTCCATCACAAGAATCTCCATTCGATCCCCCTCCAAAACACAACTGACTCGGGATTAATGTTACATTCATTTTCTTATAATTGGATTCGCAGTCTTGTCTGTCGGCTAATGGTAGGTCCACTTTGAGCAGCTTGTCGGAGCGTATTGATGTCATTGTTCTGCCCCAGCCCATGGTTGTAGCCCACGGTGAGATTTTATCATTGGTTGGCAGACAAATGGGTCTCACATACTTGCTCGGTTCAATCGGTCTCTTTAGCTGCACTAGAGCAATGTCATGGTGTTTAGAGAAAGATCTCGTGTTAAAGAAGGGATGAGGATGAGTTTTCTCAATTGGTATACTCAAAAATTTTGGAGCACACTCCAAATCTGGGCTGCTTGAGAGAGGCTTGTTTTCTTCAGAGCAATCTGGATCCGACGTCGTATCCCACTCCCCGAGTCGCACTGATCGTAGCGTATATTCATATCTCTTTAGCACTTTTTCGTCAATACAATGACCTGCTGTCAAAACGTGCCAGTTTGTTATCAATGATCCACCGCAGTCCAGTTTCACTTCATTTCCTGAGGAAAATCACAATCGGGTGAGAAATTTCGAAATATTGGAATGATCGATGGAGCGATAAGCGTGCTCATTCAAACAGATGTTTTTTACCAAATGGAGGACAAAAGATCACGACCCACCCAGAATTTTGAAGAGTGTAAGACTTGAAGCAACTACTTTCAAATACTTCCCTACCATCTTACGGCAGCTTTTTTGAATTTCTAGGAGATCCTCTAGTGACCCCGTTTCATACTACGAGGGGATCACTAAGGTTCTCTTGTAAACTCGTATTAGAGCCTATATGATCAGAGCGTGCGATAACACCACAAACGAAATAAGTGTTTTAATCTATTTTTCGATCGACTGTGCGTAAAGCACTGCTTTACGCACGGTAGTTTATGTTCACTTTACGCCCAGTCGATCGAAAAACGTATTTCGATACTCGGGCGTGAAGTTTTTTTGCTTTACTCGTGCTAATTTCGACCCTCGCCAGGGCTCGGGCCGAAAACAATCACTCGAAAAGCAAAACCAAACTTTCCACCCTCGAATCGAAAAATACTATTCTAATTCTTCTGATGAAGCCAGAATATGGATTGGCAAAATGTCGAGCAAAATGTTAGTCGGTATCAGAATGAAAATGAGGGTTCTGTCCTTTGCCCTCATCCATCTTTCATTTTTGATGTATTGAACAAATTTCTCATTATAAATTCTCGATATGTCCGAATGAATTCGAACTCGAAATCCTCTTTCAACAGTTACCTTTTCTTTCTTTAGTTACTTAGAGACGGTAGTCAGTACTCGAGGAACAGTTATCTTAACAACAATCCCTCCAAAGTCGCACGGGTTGATCTTCTTTCTATCTGAGATCACTTACCACTTTCATATTCTAACAGTGCAATCCATGGAAATTCTCCGATAATAGTTCGACTTCCACCAACTATGCGTGTGTTGATCAGTTCTGTTGAGCAATTGCTAGGAAGTATCACCCTTGAAATATTCCATTGGCTGTTTTCACTAGACTTTGACTCGGGCTTTGATAAATGTACTTCAGAGGAGTTTAGCTCAATATCACTGACAAGGCTCTTCAGTATCGACACGAATTCTGGAGTTAGTGGGAATTTTGGATTCCCCGGGCAACAAATTTGTCGGGGTTTACAATCCTCATGGAAGTCGAGAGTCTCTCCTGCTCTCAGCCTGAGGGTCAAATTTTCAAAACAATCTTCATTGTATAAACAGTTCCCGAGCACATTATTTTCTGTAATGCACGGTGTGTTTCCTAGAAGTCGGATATTATTTTCTTATATACGTGTGTTTCATCGAATCACATATAAGTATTATCGCGGGAATTTGCACGTAACGTCTAATAGACTCCCATTTCTACTAGTGATATTCGGGGTGATCCGGATCACTGTGTTCAGATTTTCCTACTCGTGTTCTATCGAAATCCAGCCAGTATCAATAAACCAGGTCGATCCATCAAGTTACTTCTTTATTTTTAAATATTGAGGGTTGAAATCTCAGTTCCGTGGACTGTAACGATTGGAATCCCATTCATACTTAAAAGTGCTACCGTCAAGGTAATCAATATGGTGGGTCTCCTTTAATTTTTCTGCCAAAAACAATATTGAACCATCTGTTTTCCGTAGGCTTCATGGCCAAAATGCTCAGATTAGACCGTTAGTCATGCATCTCTTTCTTGTAATGGGATTTTCACTGAAATGAAAAAATTTTTCCAAACAGCAACAGCGCATCCCCAATTCACTTTGAAGGACCTTGTTACGCACGAAATTTCAATGGAACATGTCAAATAATCAAATGCCATTGCGAGAAAGGGCTTAGAAACCGAATTCTAAGTGTTGCATGAACATTCATAGCCGAAACTTAGCCATGTGATAACTTTGTCAGTTCCGTGGACACTGTGTTACCCCACTGACGTTGAGTGTTGATTTATCTCGGCGAAAACCATTTTTCTCATTAGTATATAATGGTAATAGATGAAGTACGCACAAAGAAGATTCTACATCAACTTCATTATTTTTGTGATCGGTTTGAGGGCAAAATGTCAATTCCGTGTACTTCGCGGCCGTGGACTCAAAAGCCCTTCGCAAAAGAGCGAACACACACAATGATAAAATCATAATTCTCCACACGTTTTATCACAGATTATCTTTCTAAATGCAAAAACCGAATGAAAAAATCGGCGTACACGTGTGGAGGCTCAATTTTCGATTTCTGGATTTTGGGGACCGAAGCATGTAAGTTTTCGCGATAATACGGGTATATCCATTGCAATATCTTCTAGAACAACCATATTTTTCTTGACACCTGATGAAAATTCTCAATATCTTCAACCTACAGTACACTGGTATCTCATCAAATTTGATTCATTTTTCGTAATGTTACATCTTTCAAGAAATTTATATTGTAAGCTCGATCATTGATAATTTTCTTCTAAAGTTTAAGACCTACTAAATTGGATTCTATCCATGACTTCGTGACTGTTGGCATCAAAGCCATAGAACGCTTTTTTGAATCCCGAATTCTTTGCATCTGTTTCAAAAGACAGGCTTTGACGACAACATTTTGCATCTTCAGAATAAACACAATGATGCCCGGTTCGTGAGCTATACTTTGTTAAAGAGAGTGAGCTTACTGATACTTCGAGCCAAATTAGTATCCCGGTGTCCGCTCACCTACTACTCATAGAAAATATATTTTACACAATGAACTTGTGAGGCAAAAAAATTGTTACTTATTTGACAATCAAAATCAATTTTCCAAAATCTAATAGCCTCCCAATATCGTGAATATAGATGAATATCGGTATACATTCAAAACATGTTAAAGTAACATCGCGGGGATGATACAAATCTCTCATTAATGGTTTAATAAATCAATTTCGGCTCCATTTGTCATCCACAAGTCATTTTACATTGACACAAGTATCGAAGTTTTTCTACTTATCCGTTGATCATTAAATAAAGAGATTCAAACATGACTAGATCATTACCATAATCCAGATTTGGCTCATCGTTCTCTTTTTCTGACAGCACACTTTTTTCACAGAACAACACACACAATCCAAATGCTACGGCTATACTAGAATGACTCATGCTCCGCTTGCAGCTCAGATGGGACTGTTCGGTTCAGAATCTCGATACTTTCCCCACGTTTCCTTCAATTTTGAATTAATATCTTTCCGAAATTTCCTTCAATTTTCTTATCATTCACGTCCAAGGTCAATAAACAATGAGACGAGTTAACAAGTGTGACACCTCGATAAATCCAGCAACGAGTTGGCAATGTAGAAAATTCTCAGATTAAGGTATACACAAGCAAGGTGTTTTCATTTTTTCATCCTGCCCGCTTGAAAGTAGGAGAAGTATCAAGAAGGTAGGCCGTGGATGGCATAGGATCATCCCCCTAGATACATTTTCCTCGGTTTTTTTTCTGATGAGGTGAAAAAATGTAAAAAGTTGTGCAGCTTTACTGGGAGAAGAAACTCCCAAAATCAGACTAATAGTCTGGAAAGTAACATTAGAAGGTTAGGGGGGTTCGTTGTGATAAGCTACATGATTTGTCTGCGCACACCGCGATCAACATGTCGTCAAGGTCTTCATAGCGGTTTCTTGGGAAACCCGCACGGTACACACAATCACAAGTACAAATAGAAGAGACGTATTTGTATTTGTAAGGTTGCGTCTTGACTACAATAATCCCTAAAATGACCATTTTTTAGGGTTTAATGAGAAAATCGACATGGTGAAAACAAACGGATATCAAGCTCATGACGAGCTCCGAGTCGGCGGAAGTTCATCCGAGCAAACCACCTGCTGATTCACAAAAAGCCCAGACATTCCTTGAACTGGAGGTTTAATATGTGCCTACAACACAACCAGGAGATTGCACTGAGATGATATTGTTCAATTTGAGCTAAGTGACGCTCTCAATTACGAATAAGAATGAGACCAATCCGTCAATCTAAATTTTTCATACATGCATGGAACATAATAATCGTAGACCCTAGTACATAATCCAACAAGTCTTCCTATGCCGCATCATCTCCGGCTGATACATACCGAACCAACAATTTGAATATGAGACTTATTCGCGCCACGAGGATAGTCAGTTAAAAGTCGAAGATTACACGAATCATAAGAATCTCTAGTTCTCTGCCAAATAAAATTACATTGATTCTCTTGAAAATTAATTCACGTTCATGTTTGTTAGCCCATGGTAATTCTACCTGGACCAGTTTCTCTAAGCTGAATGATCTTGGTTTTGCCCCAACCCATAATCGTTGACCATGATGTGATCTGATCATTGGTTGGGAGACAAATAGGCCTCACAAAATGATTGAATTGGGTTAGTTTCTTGAGCTGCAGTAAGGGGATGTCATGCTACCTCGAAGAAATTGGTCGTCTTGTAGAGAGGTGGAAGACGATTTTTCTTGATCGGTGCGCTTAACAATTTTTGAGCACATATCGTAATTTTCGAGTTCGTAGAGGAGGTAAAATTCCTATGAAGCAGTCGAGATCTAAAGACGTAAGTATTTTATTTACCCAAGTGGACTAAAAGGAAGATAGGTCCGTATTTTTTAGGCAGCTCTTCGTGAGAGCAATGACCTGCTGTCAAAACGTGCCAATTCGTTATCAATCATCCACTGTATTTCACTTTCCATCCACTACCTGAATCATGAATACACAATCAGTTCCAGGAAAATACTCAGTTATAAATAATGTGAATGAATAAACTTGCTCATAAGGAAATTTTGAATTTGCACGTTTGCTGTTATTCACTTCATCATAATTTGATATTTGGATTTCCTCAGCAAGTCTCTTGAACACGAGACATTTTGACGATCAAAAGAATAATCACTTTGACCAACAACCGGGAAAGGTATGGATATCCAGAGGCAATTTGCCCATCTAACCTCTGTCGCTCACCTCTTTCGAGGTTTCATACTCTAACAGAAACTCTGATGCACGCGCGGATGATGAAAAATTTGAGGGAAATGAATGTTTTTGTTACGTGCAAAACATCACGTTGGTATAAATACTAAGTTGACGCTGATATTCTATTGAATTTGATCGCGGAACGAAGATATGATTGACTCTTTCAATTCTCATTTGACGCAGGTCAAAACTTCAAGCTGCTATAAATAGAGTGATTGTTAATTAATCATCTGAGATTAATCCAAAAATACTCAAGAAATATTTTTTATTGACTGATCAAGAAATGATAACATGAATATTCATGATACCTGAAGCTTCCCGTCACCGTCATGAACATGATTAATTTCAGTATTTTTAATATGGTGATATCCTTGAGATAGGTATATTATTCCTTCTTCAATTTTACAACAGCCTTGATATAGTCGACCGTGATCATGTAGGGGAAAGTGGAACAAAATTGGACGGACTTTGCAGTGGGGCTATCTGACGAAACTTGGGGCTACGCGCTCTATGGGACTTTGAAGTTCAACTATTGAATAGATTGTAAAAAAATTTTCAGACCCTTAGGTCTCAGCGTTCACAGTTTTTTTTTTTTTGAAGTTGAAAAAAAAAAATCTGTCCAAATACGCCCCGAGCTTGGGGGCACTTTCGACAAATTTCAGGGGCAATCTCGGACAGCCCCCCAAAATTGAGGTATACGTCATTATTCCTTACCTATTAAAGTCGCATTTGCTCATGAAAACACGTGGTAATAACCCAGAACCAAGAGGGAAACCCGCCTGAGACTTATGCATCCTTCCATGGCCCGAGCAAGCGAGCCATTTTTGTGTCATTCTTCAGCATTATTGAAATAGGCTCTTCATTGGTGCACTACCGTCTTCAGCAAATTAGCAATCCACTCGTGGATTCTAAGAAGCGACTTTTTTTCGTTTTTATTCACATTGGAGGTATTTATACTCACCTCCACGTCAACGATCCCACTGATAGTGTGTAACATTCAAGGCAATGTAACCAAATGCGAGAGTGAAAATGGTTAAATCAAGGAATATCTTGGAACACGTTGAAAGCGACTTCTGACCTCTAATGTGACTCCTCAAACGGTCATTGGAAATCGTAACTTCACTTTTTCACCCACTTTCAATCATGTAACTCACTCTCAACAACCCGCGCTTCGAAAAATACGCACAAACGTATACGCGCCTCGATACGGGCAATTATCCTCGGAAAACACGGTCGGCGATCGGTCGACCGATTTTAGATGGGATTTAGCATTGTCCAAATTTGCCCCACCAATTCGTCCAAAAATCTCCTCAGGCGTTTTTTTCGCAGAATTGTGATCATTTGGGCCCAAGTGAACCGATTTTAGGATTACAATACATTTTTCCGAATCCATTATTCCGAATGACCGAATTTCCGAAAACTAATTTACCGAATGCAATTTTTCCGAATCTATTTTTCCGAATTCCGTTCTTCCGGATAACCAAAAATCCAGGAATATCAATTTTTGCAAGGTTTATTACGTTCTGTGCAGAAGAGGCTGTAGAACCATCAGTCAAAAATCGAATCGAAGGTGAATATTATGAGCAATAGCTCGTAAATAGTTCAACCGTTCATCCCCGACATAATTTTGGTAATTCATTGCCACATCTCTGAGTCTTTGTTGCACTGACAGCCAAAGTTTCCTCGGTGCAGCTTTCACTTTTCTGCCAACATTCAGCTCCCTGACCATAGCTTCTGTATGTCCTTGCTCTTTCTGGATTTCCTTCAGTGCAGAGTACAAATCTGGATGATGTCTGCCGATGACCAATTGAAACCGATTATGCCAACCGTCAGTGATGTTGTTCGTTTTGTGAGAACCGGCGATAGCAGATGTGTAATGGTTCCAAGTTATGATTGGATAACGTGGACGAACAGCTTTATCCACAACTGTCCCTCTCCGACGCATAGCTGGCCTGCCAACCACGTAGTTTTCTTTGGAATACTTAGTCACTGGTTCGAGCTGAGCTGGAGCTTAGTAGCGCCAGAGATCAAATACTTGGCTCACATCATTTTCAGGGACGAACGCTAAGGCAAGCAACATGTGAATCGAATCTCTCAGAGTTCGATCGAGTGGATCAGAATATTCCTGTTGCAAGCCTTCATCTTGTACATGCCAATATACGCTCTGTCGTAGATGAAAAAAGCAGCACGAGACATGGGCATTGGGAAAAACTTCGGCAGAGGCGTTTATTCCTGCCTTCTCAAAATCTGCCATTATTTGCTGAGGTTCACAGTTGGCAATTTGATATTCTTGAGCTGCTGTTACCACGGATTGGAGAACTGTTGCATATTGAGCTGTTTCTTTGCCGAACAAAAATGCGTAGACGAAAGGGGTAGCGGCTACGGAGTTTTCTGCAACATTAGCGTTGTTTCCTCGCGCCCTCGTACACATCCCAAGTATCGTAAAAATCTGGACGAATATCCTTGGCGAAGCCTAGAAATAGACAAAACCACATACATCACACCCAACTTCATCATAGTATAAGTATTTCAAGATGAGTTGAATCAAGAGTTGAATCAAAATCAGAAATAAAGTCTGAAAATTTTAATATATACCTTGAAGGTTCGATCAAAGAACCATGAAGGGCTGCGGGCGAGTAGTTCTAGGTTTCGCCTTGTAGCAAAAATCAAAACTCGATCATCACCAGTTCCGGAATTATGGATGAGGAAATTTTCACCAGCTAGTGCCCCTGTGTATTGGTCTGGGAGATCGTCAAAGTCGCTCAAAGATGTTGGATTGCGAGAAAGATCCCGTCGGCATACTCTTCGCATCGCTTTTTTGAGATTTTCTCGCTCGGGCAATCGCCCCAAAACACCACCTCTTACATTTGCTGGTTCAGTGCGGAGAATGCGAGCGGGAGGCTCCTCTGGTTGTTCTCTTGCCCGTCGTTCCACCCTAAAATCATTCACGTGCCATACATTTAAATTTTCACACGAACGCGTAAGAGTAGTACGGTGTAACTTTGTAAACAAACCTCCTTGTGTCAACAATACAGTCACTTAAACTATGATTTTTTCATATTATTCACCCTTTCTGGATGATTTCTGCCTCGCTTGCCTCTTGGTCAGGTGAATGACTATGCCCCTCTAGACCAGGGTTTTTTATGACAATGACATTAGCTTCTACACCTGGCAAAATCTCGGTGGTGATTGCTCGTGCTTGGCATTCTCCTTTTCTGATACGCCTACATTCCCAATATGCTCGTCTATTTGAAGATTTTGATTCATAATAGACGTGACCGTCTATTATCAATAAATTACCAGCAATCTGCACATTACTCATTTGACTTGTGAATTTAGAATTTATAAATGTTACGCCGAAATCGTGCTAACCAAATTGTTGCAGTGAAATCAATGTTGTGACTGAAGTTGTTTGCGGTTGCCACGGCTCACCCATATGCCAACTTTCAGAAAAAAATCATTTCAAAATTTCAAAATGTGCTCCGACGAACAAATTTTCTCATTTCGGAAAAATGAATATTAAGAAAAATGAATTCGGAAAAAAGGGATTCGGAAAAATTTCGATGCGGAAAAGTAGCCATTCGGGAATTTAGGTCAAAAGGATTCGGAAAACTGTCCGTGTACCGATCTTAGCCCATAAACGGCTCAAAATCTTCGTTTTGTGACCTAGTTTTTGACCTAGGTTTTGAGCCAGTGCACTTCGGTAGAAGCAGCGTGTAATCTTGCATTTGGAAAATAAACCGCCCGAGGCCCTCGAAAAGCACCCCTATGTCAGCGTGGACTCCCAGTATCGTTTCGGGAGGTCTAACCGCGATGTAAACCATTGTCTGTGATAGTATTAGAAGAGAATTCACGCGGCGAAAGCCTAGACTCGCCTCCGACCGAGCTATCTCGGTTATCCAATTTTGCCCCACTCTCCCTTGAGCGTTTGAATGTTTTTAGCAATTGCATTATATTTTTTATCCATTTTCCTATGACGGACACTTCGTGTCCTTCCCATAGATGGCACGCCTAGCACAACTCGAAGCTTCACAACTCACTAACAAGGAGAGTTCCAACCTTGTGTGACACGGATCTCGACGAAACTCTCGGGCTCATCTTGTACTGGTGAGAAGTGGAGATATTTCCAAGGATTATATTCCATGAGCCTCGTATCCTGAAATAAGGTTATGGAAGTTAGAATTGTCACTATGTATTTCTACAATTGTACAAATTGACTCATTAATGAGCCAGACCCACATATTTCGGCCAAATCGTGCGCACGACCCTCACGGACCCTCGTCAATTTTCCATACGAACGTTGGCACTGTTACATCCTTGAAGGATATACAGTACTTAGCGCGCGTTGCTTGTGAAGAGGAACGAGTCTCGGGCTCGTCTGAACCTATCGACGCTCACCGGAGCATGCCGCGAACTTCCTTCCGGGGAAGTTATCCTGTCTAAGGGATCCCTCGAGCACTTCCCTGAGGTCGTGCTCCAGCGATCACCTGGAGAGCAGAGTGCGGTCCACCCCAGCAACTGGGGTCATCTACACTCTGCTCGCCTTCGCCCGAGTGGAGAGTGCTAATCTCTCCACCGGAGAACTAACTGGGGCCCTACCCTCCCCCCCCCCCCCCACCCCGAGTCACAAGGCTAGTCCTCCGTCGCTCGAGTCCCTATGTGGTCCACGAATTGCTCGACAGCATACTCGGGCCAGGGAAAAGGTCATGGGTTACAGGAACAAGGACGAATTACGTGCAAGGTACAGGGATACTGGGGAACGAGGTTTATTTCACTTTATTCCTGAATAACCGATTGATTTTCATGTGATTTTGTACTCTCTATCCTCCTCGCTCGAGGGGTCATTTGGACCAATTTCGAGGCTAGGAAGACATGAGAGAGTTTTATGATCGCGGGACACTTACCCCGGGAGGAGGAACTCCCGTGCAGGCCCACCATATGGTAGAATACGTCCTCATCAGAAGGAGAGATTTCTCCAACCGAATAAGGAGGTTCCTGATCAAAGATTCGTCGATAGAAAAGAAAAGAAATTCATCGCATTTACTAAAATTTATTGAGTTTACTGACTGATAATACACAGATTCATACCCACTGGATAGCTTCGGGTACTTCTAGTTCACGAGGCGGATATACTTCTAGTCAGCAGCGTGCCGTAATCTGAATTCGGGAACTTCTTACAGCAGACAGAGGGAATGAGTGAGTGCTCTCGAGCCCAGGAATTGGGTCACTTATATAGAGTCAATCAGCCAATCAGGAGCTGACACGAGAAGAGCCAGTAGCCAATCCTGTGCTGCCGCCGGATTATCTACGATAGCAAAATCGGTCTATTTCAATGGGATGGAATAATTTCGCGCAGCTGTTGAATCGGTAGCTTTCCGCCTCGTGATGCATTGTCCGCCGAAGATTTATTATCCGAGAATTTCTATGCCAAATATGCAAGCAAATATAATATTGAGATCGAAGTGTTCTCGTCAATTGGTGGAGGTGTTTTCATAGCTTTGTCTCCAGCTCAATATACGATGACATCAGTGAAATCGAGGAAGTACCTATGGAATTGCGAACTGGTGGACTGTAGTTGATCATTGTCATTCCTGAATTGGTGTTGTTTGCAGAGTCTCTTCTGTCTTCAAACTACTTTGAAAATCATCATGTAATTTGAGTCGCAATGGCCCATTATATTTCCTTAATAAAATAAAATGAAATAAAATGACAAAGAAGATCGAACTCCTCCGATTTTTGAAACCGTACAAACTTATGAGGACCACGAATGCGTGTCTTAAAAAAGTCTATCTCTCGATTGCGAGTGACTCATAAAAATATGATCTCTTGGGCTTTTCACAAGTTCTTTTAAAGAGCACAGGGTTT
This sequence comes from Eretmocerus hayati, assembly GCA_029851415.1. NCBI lineage: Eukaryota > Metazoa > Arthropoda > Insecta > Hymenoptera > Aphelinidae > Eretmocerus > Eretmocerus hayati. The sequence goes on along the minus strand of CM056742.1, from coordinate 189,425,853 downwards.
CAATCGGTGAACAGTTTGACACAAAATCAACAGATTTTGGCCTCTGTAATTTCCTGGGTAACACATGTCTGTCCGAGTTTGCCGGTGTTCGGCCTCAAGAAACGATGAATTCGAATACTTTAAGTGCATTGCGACGAATGCCACTAGTTTCCGGGGATATTTTAGGGCTCTAAGAGTTGATGAAAGATGAGAATCGATAGCCTCGCAGGTCTCATTGATGTTGTTGGCTGATTCTTTGTCATAGAATTGCAAATATCATGACGGAACCATCAATTCATCTTCCTATACGTGTTATCCAGCATAGAAATGCATATTCCTCGAAGCGAGAACATCGGATGGCTGTAAATTTTTTCTTGATACAAAATACGTCAAAAATGCCAAACATCTACGTGAAAACTATCTAGGGTTTTCTTTCGAGTTCTTCGAGGGATTTGCGTGTCAGATTTGACGTGAGCTACTTTTCGGCACTGATTTGCTATGCATTCGAGTCTCGTGCATTATTTCGAAAAACGATGAGAACCAAAAGTGTGTATTTCCTCGAGATCCATGGGATGTACCAACTTGGTCGATTCCGACCCCGAAATCGACAATAAATCCAATATACATGGTTTTTACTAGTTTTGTTACAAGTAAAATGTGCATAAGAAGCCAAAGCCAAATGAGAGTTTGAAACAAGATCTACAACTTTGGTTCCGTCGATGAAAGCACCCTTAAGAGTTGTATTTTTTGTTGAAAAATGAATCCTCGTTGAAGAAGTGATGGGCTATTAAACCAAGTTCGAAGGGAATGCCGAACACTACATCCCATGAGTATTTTAAGTAGACGTTTTTTCACCTTCTACTGGGTAGTGCTTCGGTTTCAGGCGAAAAAAATTTATATGCATATTCAGATACCGAAAACATGCATCTCAGCATGATCTGCCCCCCCCCCAAACCTCTGAAGTTATTCGGCCTTATTTGCAAAAGCCACTTTGACAATATGAGTTTCCCTAAGATGGAAATGGTTTGAAGTTTGCGTCAGCAAAAAAATATTCGTCGGAAATATATTGTAAAATGAAAGATTGTATCATGAAATCTGCATCAGAAATCATGTCAGTGTAGTATGAATGTGTGTATAATGGATCCTAAAATAATGCGAAAGAAACGAAGTTGATCGGGGCAGAATAGATTAGCGAAAGTATTGAAATTCATTAGAGTCGAGACGATAGAAGTCGGGAGGCCTCGGTTGGGTCGTTGAATAATAATGGCGTGTGTCTCTCTCTCCCTCTTGGTAACGGCTCTATAAATTCCGACAAAATCAATTATTTCGGCGGACGGGTTCATTATGCTGGGTGACATCCCTGGAATGAAGGATGCATTCTCGACGGGTTCTGCTCTGTGCGCGTAGTTAGCATGCGTATAATCACACGCATAATTATTCAAGCGGATCCCGAAAACGACAAGCTCCCGAGGCGCAGACCAGGGGCTGTGGGGCTAAAATACGCTCGCTCTGCTCGCCAAAAGCATCCGAAAAACATAATTTGCAATCTTGGCCACGGAGAAAAGGAGGCGGCTTTCCTCGCTCTGAGCAGCGAAGAAGTTTAATTGGGGCCGTCGCGTTGGCGCCCATCCCGAGCCAGGAAAAAGCCCCAAGATCGCGCGAGCTGCTCTCGGGGAAAGAGCTACCCCGACCCCGACTTTGCAAACTTTTTGAAGCGCATGAGCTTTTCTAAAGCTCGGTGGCAAGTGCTTTTCAGCTGGCCTCGAGGATCCGGGTAGATGGTTACGTGTGAACCGCTGAGCTTTCTTGATGTCCTGCGTAATATTTCAATGACCTATCGATTTTCAAAGGATTAAACTTGAAAGGTTTGCAGAGTAAGTGGAACTACAGTTTCAAATCCATACACCTTATGATGTTGGTTTGGGACTCACGAATTAATGAATTTTTCTCATGATCGGTGCAGGATTTTCTATCGACTGGAGCGAAGGGTGACTGTGTACTTGTTTGAGATTGCAAAATTTTATCCATTTCTGGAACGATTGATGCACTGTCGGAGGAACGAGGTGACATCAATTTGCAGCTAACACATGTCACCATAATTTAGATCGCGCGAAGCGATAATCCAGGAAATATGGGTTTTGATTGAACGATCTTTTGATGGATGCCTCGATGCAACCGTTCGAGCCAAGACCTCGCAATTTACTCGTCTGAAACTGAATTTGATTCAGAGCAATTTAGAATATCTTTTAAATCACTCGTAGTGTTTTAGTGAATTTTCTGCAAACTCGATTCATGAGTAAATTATTATTGGGAATTGTGGAATTGATATTTATTAGTCACACCGAGGGGATGTCATGTAAGCGAGTGGCAATCGGGTCACAACCGTGGTGTTCAATAGCAACAGTGAGTCCTCCGAGAAAGGTATAGATCGGGGGATTTCCTTACTTTTAAAAATATTTTCAGGTCTATTTCTACTGATTAACTGTTAGAATATGTGCACTATAGGGATTATGCAATGGATTTTCAATCATGCACTTGAGAAGAAATTCTAATCAGCATGATTGAGCCAAAATTTCAACCAATCGATCGACATTTTATCTCAACCAGTGGTTGAAATTCAGCCCCGTGCTTGATTGTTCGAAAGGACGACAACTGACGTGTTGCGCGATTGTTGATTGCGCGAACGATAATTCTGTACATTCACTAAGTAATGAAAATGATTATTAATTCGGGACCGACGAGATGGATAAGCAACGCGCAATCAGCCCCGGGGTGACATTATTGGATGAAGATAATAATTCTCGCGACAATTCATCGTGAACAAATCAACGCGATTGCTGTGGTGGGGGCCGCCGCCGGTGGGCCTCGCGACATTTTTGTTGTAATCTCTACCAACCCGTAATGATTCGGAAAATATCCCCAATAAGTATCATCAAAGTTGATTGACTTTAGCTGGGGCATGAACAACGAGTCAAGAATGAGTTTGCCCCCATACATATACATTAGGGTGTCCGTTATTTCCCAAGTTTCTCCGATCCTCCGTGCCACCCACCACAACGTAATCATTTTTGGAAATATTGCGATGAAAAAATTTTCGTGGACCTAGGTGATGTATAGGTGCTGTCCCACCGGAAGCGTTTTTGTCTGAATTGAGGCCTCAAAACAAATTTTGATTCAGTATTCAGCATTTCTTGGGCATGGACGTGTTTCTTCATCCTTGATAACTTTTTTAATCGATAGCCAGTACGATTTACTTCAAAATGACCACTTGCTGAAGTCAATTCGATGGAGAAGAACTAGAGTTATGGCTGTTTTTGGAACTTAGACAATTCAAGGTACCAAATCCGCGAAACAGGGTTTTCCTCGAAGAATCCAAAAAATTCGAATTTTGAGTCGGTCTATTTTAAAGATGTGAACATGTGTTTTCGATGTATTTTTGAACGTAGAAACAGAATCCGTGCTCAGTTTTATCTCTAATCATCAGGATTTTTTACTACACTCGAAAAACCGATAAAACAAAAAACGGGCGTCTTCAATCACTTTTATGTTTTTGAGTTGGATGATATGCGAATAAGTGGGCTACCTACGGTTCTACTGCATCAAATTGAATGTTTCAGGTAGTCATTTTGAAGGAAATTACACCCGCTATCGATTGAAAACACTTTCAAAGACGTAGAAGCAAGTGCATGCGCGGTAAATGCGAATCATTGACTCAAATTTTTATTTAGAAGGGTACATTTCAAATGAAAAACGCTCCAGGTAGGGCAGCACTTGAACTTCATAGGTCCCCGACAATTTTCTTCCCGAAATATCTCACCAAATGATTAGGTTGTGGGGGGTGGCATGGGTGATCGGGGGAACTTGGGAAACAACGGACACACCCTAATATACATTAGGTTATATATATATAATATAATTATTATATATATACATAATATAATTAATATATTATTTATCATAATATATATTATACATACATATTTGCCAGAATACGGAAATCTAGTTCATGACCGGAACAAGATTCCGAAAAATCGTCCCCACAGCTCCGGATGGGTGATCACATGTCTCGGCTTGCCAAGCCTAACTCGCGCACAAAAGTCACCCACTCTTTCATTATGAGTAAAATGCAAGAGCCATGAAATTGATAGGTAGTGGGATTTAAAGGACGTTATTGGGTCAAACCAAGTTTCTTCGTGTTTTTGTGAACAAATAGAAATAAACATTCGCGGTGACGGTGCCAGCCTTTTCAACTTCGGCGGTGGTCGTTTCCGGATTGGTGACATTGATTGAATTTCATGGCTGGTTGAAATTATTGATTCAACCAGAGGGTTGGGTTTCAACTCCACAAGTTGACTACTCAACGACTGTAGTTGGAAATTTTTGTTGAGATTCATAAAATGTTTTACAGTTTGACCCAATTACCATTTCCAGCATCTATTCTGAGATCCTTTCAACAATCTTTCACATCATACGTCGGTCTTTGGAATCTTTGGGCTGTTAGATCGAAGTACAGTGAAAATGATCTACGATTTCGCGGAGCAGTCGAGGAATTTGAGCCCGTATTAGGAAACTGGAACCGACCGAGATGGGCGTTGCATTTGGTAATCTCTTAGATTTCTTGTAATTCTTTCGTGGTGCCATACAAGAAACCAGCACAGGTGAAAGCGTATTTGTTAGATGTCATCATACCTGACCAGATAGCCATTATCTCGTTTATCGGTGGGACTGTCCCAATGGCCCAAAGTCTGTCCGAAAACTGTAGAAAAATAAATCAGCATCGATAATCTTGGCTTCTATCGCGGGCTCGCGAGCTATCTATGCCAAATACAGATATACACGTGTTTGGTACACCCAAATACACATATTTGGACGAGTTTCTGGATCTGTATGGGTACCAAATACCTGCTCTGGACGCGATAATGTCAGATAAAGTAGTTACACTCGTTCGATAAAAGGTGTCGTATGCCGACGTCTGTTATACTCGAATAACGGAATACGTGGCTCTATTGGAAATGAAAACCTCTTGGGCGAAGAGGACAAGCAAACAAATGCCAGATGCTGCCGCGCTACGGCCGATTTCTGTCCCGAAAGCGAGCCGCGTGTTGGCTCTGAATGCGAGGATAATTTCCGGCACCCGAATTTCTATATCGCGGTGTCGTTGCACCTCTACTCGCCTCTACCTTTGTGTTACGCAACATCGTAGTTCCCCTGACTTTTGATGCGTCGAGCGTGCATACAGCCGTGAATTTTTCTTTCACCGACCCTTCGAAAGAGTCACTCCATTTACGAGGTCGTCCGTCCTCCCGATCATCTGTTCGATTTTCGACTTAGTTTTCGACGCCCCTTCCCGTCCCTTCCATTATTGTAACGATCGGAGGCCCAGGATGGCTAGCCGCCTCTTTTCACGCGTCTTCTCCCCGGGTAAGTATAATAGTGGTAGTCCCAAGATTGAGCCCAACGCTCGCGCTACCTATATGATTGTTCAGTCCTCCTGAAATTGCTCATTGGAGAGGAAGAAACAACTGAGATCGGGGGTGCAAGTGTCAGCACCTGGTGATTGTGAGAGATGTGATGCGGAATATGTCGGCCCTTTTCTGCTGTGCTGCATGAGTACATAGAATTGTGTTAGTCGATACAACCTTAGAGTCGCATAAGGCGCCCATTACAATGTCTTATTTTACTCGACCAATAAATCCATGAAAATTCACTTGCGCATTTCATTTTGTTTCCCGTGCGTGATCGCCCTCTATATTAAATGCAAAGTAAGCCTAGAATCTCGATTTTGAATACGTGCTGGGGTTCTATCTCATATGTGGTGCCGATTACTCAAATAGAATGTGTCTTTCATGTCCTGAAACACCACTGACGAGAAAGTCAAAGCCTCGCAAATTCATTTTCTAGCTCCATCAAAGAAACGGGCTGCAAACATTCAACGAAATTGAAAATAAACACGCGTGCGGGCATGTTTGCTCGAAATCCGGTCACGGGGGTCTTCAACGCAACGCGCGTTCTCTTTGCAGACCTCAATTCGTTTTAGTTGGATTGCATCGCATCATCACTCGCGTTTCGGCGCGATATAATTCTCGATATAATTACACTTGTCACTGCGCCGATTATCGTACAGAGCACACACGATTATCTCACTCTCTGTTTGCATTCGATTTATCGCGATACTAGCGGGAAACACGTGCTACTGCACTCCATAACAATGCACAGTCATCTTTTCCTTGCGTATATTGGACAAATAATAGAAAGAACGGGCCATACAGTCGATCTGAATACTTCACATCAGGGTGTTTACCCGTGACGACACGCGCCCGCAAGTTTAATGAACTCGCTATGAGGCGTTAAACTAGAGCCACATTGCCCAATACGTCCGGCATAGTAGTCCAGCTGATGCCACATCACGGAAGCGGCAACTAAACTTCTCCCGCCGATAGGTTTGCACTCATACGCCATGATAATCGTGAATTTCACTCGTTGCGAGTTTGATTGAGTGAGTTGAGCAACCTGGCGAAACAAATCCGAATCAGGATTCATCGCACACGAAATTTGAAATTGTGAAAACCCATGTAGTGCGCATGTGAAATCATCAATAAACATTATTTGTCGATTGCACATAATCAAAACCTTGATACAAAAAATTGTGCTTTATTTGTAGAGTGGGGATTGTGATTGAGCACAGGCCCAGAACTGTTCATTTTGGTCAAGATTCAATTAAAATTCTCTCACATTGCATAACTACAATCTGCGACCTTGTACGTAATGAAAAAATGGAAATCTATTCGACTGAAACAGTGGAATCCATTACAATTTCCGTGGGAATGATGTTTTCAATCTCATTAGCGATCAACATGGCTCATGAGTAGGACATGGAAATTTTTACTGGAAACTGATCAGCATTCAGTTTCCGGTACCTCGTCGAATACATTGAAGATCTCCGAAGTGAGCAATCAGGATTCTCCTCGAGATTCTCCTGGTATCTTTGGATAAAGACACGAGAAATCGATGCAAGAACGTCCAAATGTTACCCACCCACAGTACTCTATGCGATTCGAATTTTTGATCCAAACAATCAAAACTTTAACATGCGGTGAGCAAGAAATATTAATTGATCACAACCTGCAACTTCGCTCGTAATGTAATAACACAGTATATCATATTACAATTGAGTATGCAAAGATAAAATTTGTGACGTTTTCCCCTATTGAGTTGTGCAGAATGCACGAGGTAATGGAATCGAAGCATGCTCGAAGTCATTCTTCCATCGACATTGACATTCTTGCCCGAGCAAAAAACTGTCACGAACTCAGAGGAGGTGAATTCACAAGTAATATCTGAATATCAGCCAATCGTGTCCAAAAACAGACTCTTCATTGTCTCATTCCGGTTGCGAGAACAAAGCTCACGAGTAAATCGTGAAAACTTGCAGAAATGAGTCAATCGAAAAGTGCTAGATGGTTGTTTGTCATAGAGTTGTTTGATAGAGCTTTGGCATATCCGTAAGGAAGAGCCACCGCTGCGGGCGAAAATCTCGACGAAAACAAAATCGCTCGCTCTCTACTGCTGCTGCTGCTGCTGCTGTTCGTTCACCGAGTCCGCGAGATTCAATTTCGGCATTGCTTTGGCCTACATTCGCGGGCGGATTCGCTGAAACTCCGTCTTTCGCATCGTTTTGACCGAGCTGCATTTATGTATTCGAATCGCATGCCTTTTTCATACTACGTCGGTTTTTTGCACAGCGAAGCCCCTCTCACTCGCGAGAAAAACGGAATACAAGTGCATCCGATGTCGTAGCAGCTGCACGTGAAATTGCACGAAAATCGGCTCAGAGGAAAGGAGAAACAGCCCCAGGAAAAAGTTCCGGGAAATTCCTCGTGGAAAAAACGGCCGTCGCGTCGGGACGAAACCGCAGCTTGCGAAATAGGTAAGGTAACCAGGGGCAATTTTGTACAACGCCCCAAGCACAGGCACTCACTTTGCTTTTGCAAAGCTTTGCAGTGCGCCAAAGTGGTTGTGGGTCCTCCAACTCCCGAGAAAGCTAAAATAAAATCTCGGTTGGAGTGTATTGCGCGTGCGGGGCGAGAGCGTCGAGTGCGGTGCCGTGTATTGAAACGTGCGACAAACCGCGGATTGGCTGGTGTATTTTGAAGGAAGAGGTAAATATACAGTCCTACAAGCCTGCGATGACATGTTCGGATTCAAAAGTCTTGTCAAAAAAATAGTCAGGAGACGTGTACGAGTACCAAGATTTTCAATTTTGGTGTCGAATCTGATGAACGGCCGATGCAAAGAGAATGACACAAACCTGTTAGCCACGTTTGTTCCTACAATGCAACTGTCCAGCGTTATTTGTTGAGACAACAGAATCCAGAATAGCGTTGCTAATGTGAGTTGAAACCTAGAATTTGACTGAGTAGGTCTTTGCAAGCTTGCAGATGGATCAATCCAGTAATTTCTAGTTGTTTCCTACGGAAGCTTATAGGTGACAACCGCTGGCCGCGCGGGGGCATCGGGATTTCGTCGCCCAACGCTGCTTAGCGGCGAGTTGAGGACAGATTTGGGGCGAGAATGTATAATGGCTGTTCTCTACTTCCAGGCTACAGGCGGTACAGGAAAACGTTTCTACCGACCTTTCTTTTAGTTGGCTTGGGTCTACTGCGCTACGCGTAAATGTTGGTAGACAGAAATAAACGAGCCAAAAAGAACGATCGTGATACTCTGTAATACTTAATACCCTGAAGTATTCGTACATGTATATGAGGGTGCCTAATGCTCAAGCTCGTATGATTTCAATGGCTATGATAGATTGATCAGAGTATTGATGTCATTACTCTCTCAATAAATGTACCATTGATGCAATTACTGAATGTTACTGTCGAAATTTCCAAATCATTCCTGCAGGTCGCTCATCTCATCCTTTTCCAAATTGATCTGGACGAGCGAGTGGACGACGCCGTGACTGACTGTGATGACGCCATAGAGATATTACGGAGATGACACCATTGACACACGATGCATCAAATAATTAACTCGCGCGTAATGTATACTTACTCACTCAATTTGGAGTAAATAAGTAGATACACTCAGATCAGTATTCTCAGCTAAACTCTCGGAGCCTTGTTGTTTTTTTTCTGTTTCATGCATCGCGTCACCCGCCACATACTTATACAAGCGTGGCTGAGTAACCTATGGTGACCTACCCATGTAGAACATAAGATTCCATGTTCATATATGATCAGGTATAAAATCGCTTTGAAAATTTGTCATTTTTATTCTGGAAAGACGTGATATACTAATTTACGACTGATGTAACATCAATACCTCACTTATTGATCAAACATCACTCAGAAAAACCTCCTTCGGAGTCATTCTCAAGTTTTGAACATTTGAAGCACTGAAGAGCGAGGTGTCGTCAAAAAATGTCACTTTTTTGAAACTTGAGACCGACTCCTGGCAAGAGTTTTTTTCAGTAGTATATGATCAGTATTGTGACCGTTAGAATAGGTTTGAATCAGTATATGACAACTTTCTGGAGTAAAAAAAAACTATATTTGAAACGGTTTTACGCATGATCATATATGTTAATGGAATCGTATGTTTTACATGGGTAACCAAACCACACGCGCAGCGCAGCAGACCAGTGCAAGCCTACTAAAAGAAAGGTCGGTACGTTTTCCTGTACCGCCTGTAGCCTGAAAGTGGAGAACAGCCATTATATATTCTCGCCCCAAATCTGCCCTTAACTTGCCGCTGAGCAGCGCTGGGCGGCAAAATCCCGATGCCCCCGCGCGGCCAGCGGTTGTCACCTATAAGCTTCCGTAGTTTTCCATGTACTCGTCGTTCGCGAGATGCTCGAGGCTGCGGGGAATTCTCATGGATCTCGTCTCGATTGATGCCGTGAGCAAACGTAAAACGTTTCTGTGTCAATCGAAAGGTGGACTTGGGACTTTAATAACCACACTGAGCGGTTCCCGAGAGCCTAATGAAAGACAAGAGGAAAATGATACACAAAGTGCGAACGTTGGCTCAGACTGGGCCCATGATTATTGGTTGGGACTTATTATATGGCTCGTGTATCAACGGACCCGAACAATCTTTCAATCTCGCCGCACCTCTTATTGCACCTGTCGCCTGTCTTTCGCTCCATTGCGGCATAATTTTACAAAATTGACCTCGCATGAACTTCAATCATGAAATCCTTCCACTAAATACTTTCCAAAGTCAAAGTATCTCCCAAAAAACAAGTACGAACGAGTACGAATGTCCAAATAAAGAGCAGATCGAGGAAGTGCATCGAGGGGCGATCTATACTTATACCCCGCGCGCCAAACAAAAACACAAAGAGATCGGTCGAGTTCAAGTTGCAATAGAATTGGGGATCGGATCGGATGTGTTTGTACCGAAGTTACCCAATACATAAGTTGGTGGACGAGGAGATCGGGGGGAGAGGAAGGAAGGCACGCGGTCGGTGCTGCGCGCGCACCCGCCGGCACATTTCTCTTTCTCTCTCGCTCTTGTATTCCCAACTCTCGAATCCCGCGTGCCTTTGCCGCGAGTTCAGTAAACGCGCGGCGCTCGAAGCGCGTGGTTTGTGTGAAATCTGGGACAAGTCATCGCGTCGGCTGCTCGATTCCTTCTTTTGTGCGCGAACCTTCCGCGAGTGATGTGATGTGTGTTTAGCATGTGACGCCCTTCAACGACACCCAGCCGTACTCCAGTGTGACCAGGTCGACCTGGTTGTCGCCGTCGTCGGTCCCACCACCACGATGACACCGAGACCAGCTCTGTTGCTCCTGCTGCTGGTCTCGTGCAGTCGGGGCCTGCTCGGCGTCGAGGTCGAGGAACAGCATCAGCCCCAGCAGCACCAGGTCACCGCCAACGACCCCGTGGACATTCTCCGCTGCTGCGGCTCCAACGAGCAGTTGCACCAGAGCCCCTCGACGGGACAGCCCGAGTGCAGCAGTGGGCCGGACGTTCACTCGTCGAGCGAGGCAGCGAAACTCATCGTCTACTCTCCGGAGATTGGCGATTTTCTGTCCGACTGGCCCAAATCTTGGCACCTGAGGCCCAACAGCAGGCCCACCTGTGCCCCCGGTCACGAGCAGCGACTTCTATTCTTCAGCGTGCTCAATCCGTTCGTGCTGTTCGAATCGGGACTCGTCGAACTCGAGCCTGGTGACACCTCGGGCCCCAAGCTCGGTCCCCAGGACTACTGTATCGGTGGGGCCAGCTCGATCCTTGCATGCGTCCCGTCGACTCAGAGTCAGGCTCATCAGCAGTCGGGATCTCCGAACTCGTCAGCGTCCCACGACGTCAAGGCCCTCGATGACGACGACGACGTGCCCGCACATGGGCCCGGAAACAAGAGGCCCCACGCACTCACGGCCCCGTCATCCAGTTCGCCCAGGCCCAGGCTGAGGAAGTGCTGCGGACCCAACGCCGCTTACGACAGGTGGGTGCCGCAGAAATAAAGCTCGAAATAAAGTGTCCGTTCACCATCAAAAGCACAGCTGCTTCGCGCCTTGTGCTCGATCAGCTGATCCCCCGCCGGGCTAACAACAACACAGTAGAGGCAGAGAGGGGCCTGATGTCGTTTTCGTTGGTTTTCGTTTTCATTGAGAGAGGAAATTCATCGAGGCTTTGAAGTATGATTTAGCCAACGGCTGTGTTCACACCGCTTACGTAGTTTCATCTATCGCATATCACGTAAACCGACAAGCGCTCTAAAACTGTATGCGATGCAACCGATGTTTATGTTCCTGATAGCAGCGATGTCATGCATTTTCACGCCCCGAGCCAAGTGCATGTGTCCAACAAACATATAGGCGATGGCTATTCAAATTTACGACGCCTCACCCACGTTTGCTTGCGCACGTGTATTTCAACGATATGGAATGCCGCGCGGGACTGTAGAAACTAGAAACTATGTTTATGAACCGATCGTCGAGCCGGATCTGAAACGTTACTTTCGCAATGGGCTCAATGATTGAAGCACTTCTCTCGCGCCGTGACGAATGGACATATTATGCGATTCACAAAATTCTATGATATTCATCCATTATCATCTCATAGTGCTCTCACGAGGCTCTTATAACAACCTTGGTGTTTCTGATGAGCATTTTAATCTCGGACAACTTTTTGCGGGTCCACTGTGAATTTTGCATGGATCAAGACAGATCATGGAAAACTTTTCATTTCCAGGCAACATGACAGATGATTGATAGAGCTGAACTGATTCTCCCTCATTGCTATAATTTCTGAAACAGGTGTGGTCTTAAAAGAGTTTACTTTCTAGTCAATAAAACACAGTACATGTTTATTTTGCAACTCCTCTGTGAGATTCAAATTTTTTTTCCCATGAGCCTTTGAGAAGGAACGAATAGCATTGTAACAATTATATTTTGATGAAGAAATATTGGATTGTACACACTGCCCAGGGTTTTGTTTCACTCCCAAAATAGTCTCGATGCAAGAGTGGGATTATTTTAGTATTTGATTTGTATAATATTGGTGCCCAGAAATTGAACGACTGAGCAAACAATGAAAATATCCCTAGCGAATAGCTTCAGTACTGCAAGCATGGCTCCCTTTCGAAACCAAAGACAAGGAATATCAAGTATAACCATCGCTACCCTCAATTGACAAATATTACTGCCACTGGTGCTAATGTAAAGGTAAATTGCTGGGCAGGTTGTGAATTTCTACAGTTTTTCCATTGTAGTCGCATTAGTCTTAGTGGAATCATTCAACTTGCAGTATCGAATGGATTCCATGGACACGAGTATTACAATCCAGCAATCAAATCTCCCAGAAGTGGTGAATGTCAAAAGCAATTGAAATCAAACAAAAGTTATATTCTGCTTGGCTGGTCATAAAATATGTAAGATTTCACTGCTGTTTTCAAAGACTGTAATAGTTCCCTTGGTGCAGAAATAAGTAAACTCTATAATGCATCAATGACATCTCAAAAATACAAACTTTCAAATCACTTCATGAAGCCTTTTTGTTTTCCTTTCTATGTTTTATCTATTTTTTGCTTAACAATAGATTTCTTTATAATCATTGATTTCAACATTCACTCAATTTAGTTCATCATTTCATCACTTGTGGCTATCAGTTTAAACAATTTTGTGACTTCTTTAAAGTTATAAGTAAGTCGAAGAAATAATGTTTTCAACTCCCTCCAGGAATGTATCAAAGTTTTGAGAAGGAACTTGAGTCTCAAACAGAATGACCGTGATATATTCTCATTTTGAGTGGCTTACATCAACGAGTACATCAATCACTGGGAACTATTACCAGGTTGCATGAAAAGACTGAAAACGTTTATAATGACTGGATGAGGAGCAGTAAAATCCCAACGCGATTCATTCTACTGTGAAAGTGACTCAAACTAGAATCAAAGGCACTCATATACGATGATAATCATACCGAGCATTTTTGTGCGATTGTGGGATATTCCACTCGTAAACCGTTTCTTTTCGTTATTGGAAGTGATGATGCCGAGATGAATTAGGTTCAAAATGAATTGATCTTACTTTTATTGCTGAATATGTTATGGGATTTGGCGTATTCGGGAGAAGGAAAATCGAAAGAAAACATAGGCAAAAAGCTTGGATGTGTTATGCCAACAAAGCGCTTTTCAATATTGTATACGGTGGGTAACGATGATCGGATGTGAAGTACAGAGTGATTAATCGATGTAAAAAGCGAGGTATTGTGAAAAGTACTTGGTGCACGGCATGCAGTGGATATTCTTCGGTCGATGGATGAACCACGCTTCCGCGCGTCAGTTTGTTTCAAGTTTTTATTATAATATTGTATACGAAAACAACAAGGGAGATCAGGGAGGCGTAAACAAGCGGAGAGTGTACATTGCTCGAGATACACTGCACCGGCTGGCGTTCAGCTACACAGGGTAACGAGCTTATAATTAATGGTCGATACTGGAGATGAAAAATTCTCGAACGATCTGAACGAAATACACATTTTGTGGACGTAACATATTGACCCATGCGCTAAATATGCTCGTTGTTTTTTTGCGTCCGGTGATGATGGCACGAGGGATCAGCCGATCGATATTTCACTTCTTATTAGTCCCAGTCAATATCTCTCGATGATCCAGATCTGTCCGTCCGCGTCTGTCTGGGTCGATTTGACGACGACGCAACCTGATTATGTTGTTTTTTATCAATTGCAGAAGCTCGTGCGTCGGGATGGAGGACGGGACGGTGATGAGCCTGGAGGAGGAGAAGGCACTGCTTCTGGCTACGAGCAAAACCGGCGGTGGCAGTGGTGGCAAAAACAACAACGTCAGCTCTGGTAGCTCAGCCGGAGTCGTGGCCGCGATGGAGATCGTGACCGGGTTCCCTCGGTGCTCGGGGCAGCCCGAGCCCATAACGATAATCGGAGACATGGGAGGCGCTGTTCTGCAGGCCGATGCGAGCCTCCTCATAAACGGCCAGCACATTCCGCCCCAGGAGTTTTGCATCGAGAGGCTGAAGCACGAGGCCAGCAGATTGCTTCCAGCCAAGGTCTTTGCCTGCTCCAGCCACGCCGATAAAGGGTGCGTTCGAAATTCTATTCCACAGCTCGTCGTAGATGGATGTGCTTAATAACACTATCAAACGCGAAAAATTACCCACTATTTATGATTTGATGACTCAAAGAGAATGTGCACTATTCTCGTAATTGTATCGAATGGGGTTTTCTGATGTTCATTGATAGTTGTCAGATTCTTTTCGATTTTGTGGCTGAAAATATGCCGATATTGAAGATAAAATTCTAGAAACATGCACGAGTCCTTGACGCTCAAATCAAATTTCTTGAAATTATTTTGCGCGAAACTCCTTCATTACTTCTCTTTGAAATTGGTCTGACTTTATTTATGAATAAATGATTACAGATATTGAGGCTCTCAGAAACATTTGGAATGTGGACGAAAACTTCTCAGGAAGGGAGAGAATCTTTCTTTTTCTTCTTAAATTTTCATTTTTGTAAGGATAGACCCATGTATACGCAGAGGCATACTTTTTGACATATTTTTGGAATCTTTTCATGGTGTCGTACATATATCTTCCATCTATACATCTCGTGAGAATGTCCAGAAAATAGTTTTGAAAATCATCCATTCCACAGACGTAGAGACTGAGGTTTCATATCATGAAACTTTTCTTCGTGTTAATGCACGTTTTGCGTTACTGCAAGATTAATTGCAAAAGCAATTTTTCATCGGGAAACTGTAGCTTCAGAGTATTCCCCCCCCCCCCCCCCAAACATCGATTTTCACCTCCGCGGGGCAAAATTACTCAACAATCACACTCTTGAAAGTCAACTGATTATCTTCCTCCATACGTTTCGTTTCTACCTAAAAACATGACAAATCTCATAGAAATAGTGAAATACACTCCACAATCAATTAAAAACTCACAATTCGAAATTGGACAGAATTAACAAAATCTCAAATAAAACAGGTGTAGTTCTGCTTGGATAAGCTGCAGATATTGTAGAAGAATACGAAAATTACAATTTTTGAAAAAAATCAACAAAGTACAAAATGGCCAGCAGGTTGAAGATTTAGGAATTAATAACATCTCAACACGACCGGCATGCACCTCTGACTTTGGTTGAGGGACAGCAATCTTTTCTGATCACTAGCTCATCCTCGCCGACAGATGACATAATCCATCCGAGGCAAATGCGGAAATGTACATGGCTACGAGTTGTAATAAAAAGCGGCCTATGATTTTTCAATTCATGCACATTTGAAAAATTTATTACTTCACGTTTTGCAAGTTTTTACGGCGTGATTCGAGGATTTTTACTAAAAATTACGGTGCATTTTTTTTAGTTTTTACTGCACAAAGACTCGGTCTCTACTCATGAAAAATTTTCAAATGCTCGTTAAATGTGCTTACTCGTATTGACATGCGGTGTGGTAGCGTTCTTAGAATAATTTTCTGCGATTCGTACAAATTGAAACTCAGTAGGCTCATTCTTTACACCTGAACCGATTATTGAATTTTGTTTTTTTATGATGGACGCCATGATCACGGGAATAGAATCTTCTACAGGGGATTTTTCATAAAACCCACAAATGATAGTCGGACGAAACGGGAGCCAACCTGAATTCATTTTTTTAATGGGAATATTCGTGAGTTGTTATATGAATTACAAGTAGAACTTGGATGAGGGCAATACCAAAAATTTCGAACGAAATTTTCGAGGGAATTTTCCAGCTCGTAAAATATGAATCTCACTCAGAGTCTGGGATATACGTTTAGCCAAAGTTTGCATCAAAGACTGAGCTCAAAAATTACGTGACGGGCATTAAGCTTTGGTGTTGATTCATCATTGCACACAGTACAGATGATGAGAATTCCGCATCAAGTCATTGATACCGGTCAATTTTGGAAGGTTCGATCAACCAGCAGTCCACTGAAAACCAATGCGGCAGATAAACCGATGCTCAAATCGCTCATCGAACACAATCCCCATGACTATCAGACATCTTGCGCCAGAGGCAATCATTAATCAGATCTCGCTCCGCGTAATTCACTCAAACCTTCAGAACTTGCTCCCAATCGTCTTCGTTCCTCCAATCGTCCATGTCTACTCATCTATATCTCTGCCGCGATATCGAACTTTGGAAACGCGTTTAAGTGGAGAATGTTCATTTGCAGGGATGATCTCCGCGCGCGGCGGCTTTGGCTTCTTTGCTGCAAAGTTTTGCGGTGCCGCGCGAAACTTTCGACTTATTACGCGAATGGTGGGCATACCTCTACTTGCGTTTACCATTGATCGGGACGAGACGCGGCAGTCTCGATATACCTCATCGTCGGGCGGAGATATTACACAAGTAGACTTAACCATACTTAAGCTCAGCAGCCCTTGCTAGATGCGCTGGGAGGAGGCCGGTATGAATAATTTGCCGCTACGCAATGTATTTTTCCCGGCCGAGGAATTCCTCCTGGCACTCTCTCTCTTCTCTTCTCTCTTGCAAATATATTACGATGATGCAGCTGTTGCTGTGCGATATGAGGTGCACGATGCTCAGAGCCAGCGGCCCGTCGCCGCGTTAGTTATAATATTATGCGAGTCTCGTTTTTGTTTTCGCGCTGCGAGATGCAGTATGTATCGTGGATATGGAGGCTCGTTGCTGCCGGGCACTAATTATTTACGCATAGAAATTCCTCACGACGGGATAGAGCCAAAGATTGAGAGTGGAGAGAGCAGCTACTCGCCGTGTTCAATTATCTCCCACCTCCTCAGTTACTTTTTTTTATAGGTTATATAGAACATATTGCGCGAAGAAGATCTCTTACCTCATCAGACTCTGAGCTTTCCATCATTTTTGAGATGTTGTTCCCATTCTTCTATTTGATGAACTGCAGAATCTCCCATCATCTCGCACGGTGAGAGGTGAGAGCTTCTTCTGCTTCCATTGTACCCCGTTATTCAACCAGGAACTCGTTTGAAGCGTATCCACCCAGTTTCATTGTTACTTGTTTCTGTTTCTCTGAATGTATAGGAGAGAAATTTTCATTGTATGAGTTGAAATTTGCAAATCACAACAGCTAAAAGTCGTCAATGATAGAATGTACCATCAGTCGGTCTGTAGAGCGATGAATCTTATCATGGAAGCTTACAAATCACGTTTTCGACTGGCGATCGATGAAAATGAGGATTCGATTTCAATTGAAAACCGATTCTTTGCTCTGAATTTTCGTCGTCGAACGGACAGTTTTGAGTTGGTCACAAAACTAAACTGTAGCCTTGTAACGTGATTCTTATCAAAGACGAGAGATTCGATTTCCATCATCCTTGAGGCGCAATCTCAGGAAATGAGAATAACTCACAAATGTTTAAAGTAATCATCGATTTCCGTATCCAAAATTACCCGCGGAACCCAAAATTGATGTTGCACCGTGGCAGAGCCCTAAGAATTACAGAAATTGAATTTGGAAGGCACAGAGGCTCGCGCGCGCAATTATGAGTAATTGAGAGAACTGCGTGTTAAAAATTTGTGCGGCTGTCCGCAGCTGCAGGCTCAATTATGCCTGTGTTCCTTTCCTCTCTGCGGTCGGATATAATTTTTTGAGACGGATGGGCGATCGGGGGAAACCAGCCCGAAATTGGCCTCCGCGATTCAACGGCTCGTCTCATTGTACACCTTCGGACGCGGGGCTGTATCATCATTTCTGGCCTCGTTTTCTCTCCCGTTTCACCTTTCATCACTCTAATGGGCCTCCAAAATGGTTTTCGGTCGATTCCTCGCTTCTCGATCTTCCACATCGCAGCTGCAAGGAATACGCGCTAGAATCGACAAAGGTGGCAACGTAACATCACTACTCGCGCAAGGACTCTTTTTATTAGATACTCGTCGTTGGCGGGGCTTTGCATGAGCGGTCGGTGAGCAGCCTTAGCTCGTGCACACAGCCATTATCAGGGGGTCTCTCGCTCTCTCTTGGGGCATTTTAGTGCCTCGTAACACTGCCATTGGGTGGGCTGCTCTTGGCTACCGCTCGCCCGATGGTCAAGGCGATGGGGGGAAAAGGGTTATGCAGCTGCAAGCCAATGGAGGCAATTTGGCGGGGTATTCAGGTGTGTTACTGCTGTTCGTGGAACGGGCAGTGGCTCGCAGCGCAGCAATTTTTACAACTCGTGAATTTTACGGGTGCTGCTGGAGGAAGGCCCAGCGATCGAATCGCTCGCGGTAAAGGGGTCCCCTCTCGCGATCCTTGCAGTAAATTCACGATGAGTCTCGATATATCGCCCTTGGAGAGTTGCGCATCGGCAGCAGCAACTACTGCTCGTCCGGTCTTTCCTTTTCAGCCGGCTCTTTGTGATGCCGTTTCCTCTGCATGCCCTCTCCCAGCTCAGCGCTGGTTATTCGACTGCGCTGCAGTTCAAGAGAAGAAGATGCCCAACAAGTAGGACGACGAGGATAGGGACGGGGGACAAAACTGCACTCGTGCACAGAGCGCAGCAACCTGTTCGTCGACTCGCTGCTCGTGTCTCCTCGCTGTGTGGACTCTTTTGCCTCGTTTTACCGTCCTCGTGCACACGGTGGTGCAGTATCAAAGCTTGGCATCGATAACAAAGCCCGCCCCGCGACCAGAAGAATACGCTCCTTCGGTGCACGGTGATGGTCGCGCGGTGGCCTCCAACGCGCACCCAGTGCGATTTTTATTCAATACGATCCGCGAACAGGCGATATTTTCACGCTAGAGTTACACCGCGAATGCATACGTTCGGACATGGGTATCGAATGAATTGTGAATACGCGCTCGTCTCAGCAAAGCGCAATTTGACTCGCATCGATGCTCCTTTTGCGCCATAAAACCATCGACTCCCACTTTGATTTCGCTCGAGACAATCAATCGGACGGATTAAATGGTTTGTACCGTATTTGGTCGAGTCAAAGCTACATGCAGTGGGTTGGGACTCTATTATTACAGTGAAACGAACATAACTAAACTCGGGAGGTGCAGAAAAGGCTCCAGTTTTAAGACACGGCGATAATCTCGAAACAATTGCGATTAAAAATTTTACTCAAGATCCACTCGTCACTTCCGAGATCACTTTTCACTCAGAATCCGTAACTTTGTCTTCAAACATTTGAATTTTGAACAAAACCTAGCAAAATACAGGAGTTTTGCAGCACCCTATGACCTTGTTCCAAAACTTGATTCGATTTCTCAAATTGATACAAATACTGTACTAATTGCACAACAATTTCGAAAAACTACACAACGTCTGTTCCCACAAGCGCATTTTTACATCACTTTGTTTTACTGTAGAAGCATATAACATCCGAGATCGTCAGCGCAAACGAGGAACTCCACGCCGAAACCGACTGTTTGCACTTTCCACAGCGCCAAACGAATACTTTCGAAATGATCTCGTTCTTAGAAACGTTTACAGAGAAATCCATGCGAGTAGCATAATGTATCGGGAAAGTGCAAACTTGCGCTCGAGTTTTGACGTCATCAAAAAAAGGATTGAGCAGCAGCAGTGCCTGTACGATGACTTTGCAAGTCGTTTATGTTGCAACACCTTTTCAAGGCGCACAGCAGCTGCCACCCAGTCGCGGTTAACGTAAAGAGTATCTACGTATCGACTCATCGGGATGGTCGCTCGAGATCGCTTTCACTTCGTTGGGGGCAGTATTTAGCGCCATTGACTCTTTTTTTTCGAGCCTCTCTCGAGGACTTTCACCGGTTTAGCGTTTAAAATCTGATGCTTCGAAAACTCGCACGAATGCGAGGGAAGAAGAAAGAATGACGGAGAGAGAGAGGGGTGGGCGAGAAGAAAGTGAGAGGATGCCTGTGACGTAGACACAACCGAGATGATGATTATGGAAAGTGATAGCTGCTGCACGCTTATACCCGGATGCGTTGATCTGATTGATCGATTACATGCCCGAGCCACAGACGTGTTTGTCAGTTTTCCCAAATAAATCATCGGTTTTGATGGCGTGAACGGGGACTGCGTAAACTTTCCAGAATTTCGAGCTCAACGTTATCGTTACCCCATCGATGATGGAAAGTGAATGAAATGAAAATGAGAGTTACGTTGCATCATGCCGGTTCGGCCAAGACTTCTCAAATTCATTCCGGATGTTGATTTTTCACATTAGATTTTGTCGCTCGCGCATCGCCGAATTGGTTTACCACGTGATCTTGCATCTTGAGACTCAATATCATTCCCTTCCAGTCATTGACATTTTTAGTACCCAGAATTTATCTCACAACCAGATGATCAAATGAGTTCCGTGAAATGTTGAATGATAGTCACACAGTGTTGCTGAAATAATTACTATTCAGGTCGGATAAAATCCATATTATTGTTGAAACGAAAGAAAAATATGGAACAGTTATGATTTTTGAGCAGCTCGGAAGAATACCAACAGTTCATTTGCAGGATTCACGTTTGCTTCAATATTCGATTTGTAGAAAATCGTTCGGGGTGATTATAGGAATGAGTATCATACAGATTCCCAATGATCCGATACTTGAGATCTCGGAGCGTGCGTTTCATGTGATGTGAGGAGTGTGCATGATTCAAATATTGCGTTCTAGTGTCCAAACATAACCTTAATTCCGAATCACGATCAAAGAGACAATACATCAATCCAACTGCGAATGTGAATGATGAATAAATGCCTCTGTGGGTACGCTCTGAACAATTTGATTGAGTTGCACGGGCCTCGTGTTTTCCTCCGATTTCACAAATTGATTCATCAGCCTCCTCGGCGGCGCTACATACCCAAAATCGATGTTGCGGATCTCGATGATCCGGTCCGATACCGCATTCCACTCTCAGCACCGCACTCGTTTCGACTCTGGACACGTGGCTCTCACACAACTCGGTAGCCAGATAATTTGAAAGTCGCCTCTCGGGAATGTGGTAATAACGCCAAGTGCCATTTAATTTTGCAGGAACCGCATCAGGCAGGAGCAGGACATTCGCTTCGTGCTGTACCCGGCCGGCTTCATAGTGAGCGCCATATTCCTGGCGGCTACCCTGGCCACCGGGTGCCTCCTGCCGGCCTCGCACCACGTGCTCCACTGGCGCTGTCAGACCCACCACGTGGCCTGTCTCATGCTCGGTGACATAGCCATGGCCATCATACAGCTCGCCGGACACTCGCTGCACGAGAAGGAGCTGTGCCGAATTCTCGGTGAGTAACTCCTTTACGTTTCAGCTCCTGTGATCTTTTTTTTCAGTTGTTCTCCATGCAGTTGGATTGAGGGTTCGAGGAACTGTTATCCCGCCAGCTTTGGGTGGAGATTATTCAAAAATATTATTTCCTCCGGTGAATTTTTGTGTCGAGGGCGCTGCATCAGAAAAAAATTTCGAAGGTCTTGAATCACAAAGACTCAAGTCAGATAATTTCAATAAACAATTTCTTCGATCGATGTTTCACTTTCTACAGTGTGCTGAGGCTGGATTTGAGTCCAAGCGAGTACTTTGGTAAAGAAATGTCTGGATATCATGAAATTCAGACCGATATGGTTTCGAAGAACCTCATGTGAGTGAGTTCTGGTCAAATTTAGGTCATCTTTGAGATGAGTCAGATCCATCCACAAGTGTCACACAGTCTACCTTCACACGTAGTCATTTACAAGATCTTGAAAAGATTTACGACGACTCGATGAAGAGCGATGTCACGAGAAGCTACACATTCAATTAGGAATTCACAAGAATCATAAACGAAATGACTATGGCGTACGAATGAAAATGAGAATCAGAGGCAAAAAAGAAAATATACTGCATGAACTTGGTCAAAGTTGGATCGGTGGTGGGCATCAGCGCCAAACGCAAGTTTTGTTTTCATTCAAAACACATGGCCGAGTGCAGTTGGGATCAAAGCATGTACGGGCAATGAAAGCTAATGTACAAAGATGTTAAGCCTCTCTGGGCGCCGCCAGGGTCGTTGACTTTTTGCCTGCACTTCACCGAGATCAATAGTTAAGTTCCGTTTCATTTTATTGGATAGAATAAAATTTCATCCATCGCAGTCTTCCGTCACTATTTTGGGCAGCATGAGACGAGTATTTCGCAACCTTCGCCCACGTGGTTTCGGTTTTTTAACCTCCAAAGAATAGAAAAATACTCATTCGTTCTTAGATTCGTCCAGTACACAACACTTTGATCAATAATTGTGAAGAAGTACATACAATCGGGCAGAT
The DNA here is from genome assembly GCA_029851415.1 of Eretmocerus hayati. Lineage (NCBI taxonomy): Eukaryota > Metazoa > Arthropoda > Insecta > Hymenoptera > Aphelinidae > Eretmocerus > Eretmocerus hayati. Next base: position 189,403,174 of record CM056742.1, on the reverse strand, counting down.
ATTCTCGATTGACGATGAAACGATCTCAGAAATGATTATTACCGAGACACGCAAGCACCAGAGTATTTTATTTTATCAAGCGACCTGATGAATTCACGTGAGTATCGGGTTTGACCGGAGGGCTGTATATTGCGGCAGAAATGTTACCCCAATTATTAAAATGGCGCTGATCATATCGCGCATGGAAATTCTCATTCAAGTGATCAATGAGTCCCATATTGCAAAAATACCTCTTGAGTGCCAATATAAATCTCGTTATGCCGCCAATGAGAAACTGATCAGTACTGCCGATATCGTAATGACCCGCGGTGGTGTTTCGGATTAAGACAAAGGAGATTGATTATGTCCATCGTGTGCTTCTTCTCGACTTCATCTATCGTCGTCTATACTTGGTCGGGTACATCGAAAAGTTTCTGCAGAGCGCATCTGCTGAAGAATTGTCTCTCATTTTCACGCTCACGAGACGATTATCTTTGGTTGGATCGATTATATATATATATATGTACCACAGTTGGCAATTATCACGCAGAGCCCCTTGCAGATGAGCAAGTCATCGACTCAATTTAAAAGCGACAAATGATCCAATTATTTTTTGATTCATCTTTTTACCGCTGCAGTATAAAATGAACGAGATCAGCACTCGAGCCCCGAGCGAATTCCCCGCACGTTCGGTTCTTTTCAAAGACGATACACGTATATCAGTGGTCAACATGAGCCCGGAGAATGTGTTGTTCACTCCCGAAGAGGAGAACCGATTCGCATTACCGTTTGCTACAAGCTGCATCTTCCCATCAACGTGAAAACTAACTCAATTTTCCAAAGTTGTATCCATTACTGCGAAGAATGTGCAATATTCAATTCCGAATGTATCTCTTCATTTTACTCATGGTCGCATTACGTGGGTTCTTATGATGCTGAGTATCCGAATAAAAATCTTGGTAGATCTTCGAAAAAGGGTTATCGGAAGCATGATAACGTTGGCAAGCTAATAAGTGCAGACATTTGTGTTCAAAGGTTTTGTAAGCAACGGTGACCAAACAGTTCGATCGCTAGACGAATTGTGTTGTGCCCGATCTACTCCCGAAATCTTTCTCTGAATGACTACTCGAAATTGCTTTGACAAACTTTATCGCTGCAGGAAGAATGGTGAACTCATTGAAAGCCGATGAAAAAATACTCCAAACACGACGTGATGATTAATCAGATGTAAAATGATTGATACGTGAAGACGAACGTGACGAGTGTAACGAGGTGTATGAATGTTCGTATCGGTCTTCTGAATAGCCTCATTATCTGCACAGTCATAACTTACGCGTGCCGACAAAATCGACCAGAAATGAATGGAAGCCATTCACAGCATCGAAATGCAATGTAGATTGCCCAGAAGTGCATTCAAATTTTTTTTCATGCGCTTCCAGATTGACCCCCGAGAAGCAAAGTCGAAGAGAAAGGGTTGTATTTGTGACAAGAGATTTTTCTTCAATTTTTTCACTCAAATCCGTTTTTCACTCTAAAAATCTTCACTTATAGAGATTCAGCCTCAAGCATCCTGTTCTCCTCGCCGAGATCCTTCGATTGTAGACCTTCTCCCTTCACGATCACCCCCTCGACTCAAAACATTTATCTTTGTCAGTCCTTATCTGTGACTGTGTGTGATCGGTCTTTCTGCAATTTTCATGAGTGATAGATGGCCACTCGAAGATGTGCTGGACGGACATACACCTGATTCCATGAACCAGTTTTCGACTTATACGTCTTGAACAATAACAATGAGAAAAATATTGAAAATTCTATTGGGAGTAAACCATTTTGGCCCCGTGTACTTATGGAAATGTTCTGAGATTCGGCCATATTGGATTTTCCTGCTATCTGAAACAACACGGAGGTTTACTCCCAATTATTTCATCCACGAATATTCTTGTTCACAATTTTCATATCAAACATTCTGTCACTCAAACGCCCATTTTTTGTCACTTAAGCACCCATTGTTATCCTCTCATATGTTCAGTTGCCGATCGTCATTTTTCGTGAACACCGATTACCTCCGCGAAAAAATATTTACCTACAATCGAAAGATCTCATCGAGAGTAACAAAACTATGCAAACCAAATTGCTTTCTCTAGAGATATTCAGAATAGAAAATTGAGGCCAGTAAAAAATGAGGATAAAAAAATCGATGCTAGAGCCTCAATCACTGACATTGATTCATGATAATCTAATAATATGAGATAATTGATGATAAAAGTTTATGAAGAAATGGATCTCTCTTTAGATGCTAAGATATATTGAGTAAAAATATTCATTCAGAGGGTTGCAGGTTTGAATATTTCGTATATACAGGATATCTTTCCATTGCAAGTGACGATTTTTCCTCGAGTCTCATGAAAATTGATATTCATCAGTCATTGCACGTCGTGCGTGTTTTTTAGTTGAACACATGGTCACATTTTGCCATAAGAAAGCATTCTGCTAATCTGTTTTAGCAGCGTTTTACTCTCAATATTCGATTGGGTCAAGATATTCTGAGCACCTCTTCTCATTGAAGTATTACGCTCATTCAGTTTGAAAATTGCGTGTAGTTGTATCTCCATTGAAATGAATGTTCTTACTGCTTGATCAAGAGATAATGAAGGTAGGCGTGTCAGTCAATTTTTTATTGAGTGCAAAAACACGCCTTTATGTCAGATTAGTCTCACATTGTGGTATTAATGAAAGTAGTGTCGATAATATGACGGGGGCGTTGTGAAGAGAAATGGAGGTAAGGATAACATATTTATCCAGTACGTCTCGATGCATTAATATAGGTGAGCAAGAACCACAATGATAATGCCGATGTTTTTTTGAAGCGTGTAGAAGGCGTGATCTGACGATTTCACCAATCTAATGATCTCATCATTTGCTGATCGTAAGATTTTTCGCAATCCCGAGACAAATTACGGGCTTTTTTAAAGAAAATGATTTGCTGGATATGGTGTCTAAAATAAAACAGTAATTAAAATGATTGAGTGAGAGAGACAGTTGCATGAAAAGTGATCCAGATGAGTTTTTTTCCTGCCTGATCTTCTGGTCTCGTCATGTTCATACCGCAAATCAGCTCTACTCGAATTTTGCAGTCAGAAATCTGAGGTAATTTTTGGCCTTTGGAAATGAGAAAATGTAAACGACATACATGATGCCGAGCATTGCTACTACTTTGAGCTGTCTTTCTCATCTTATTATTGCAGACATCTAGAAATGTAGTAGCAATATATGTTATGTATTCCCGAAAAGTGGGAAGTCGAGCATCCAACTCGGTCCTCGATTTTTTAGTCTTACCTTGAAACTTCAAAAGTCCATGTTTACACTTACATTCAAAATTCCCCCGGTATACCCCTTGGCCTTCATTTTATGATGCATAAAGATATTCGCGATTCAAATTGATGTTTGGGAAACTTCCAATCATACCACTCTCGTGCGTGAAATCTACTTGAAAACTGACAGATCCTCAGCTTTTCGAGTTGGCTAATAATCTTCTTCCTGTTATCAAGGAGAATACTTTGACGTTTCCGACCGAGTATATTAAAACAGAGGCTATACCCGAAAACTAGTTTGGCATCACAACGCATCTGTCAAGATCCGCGCGACGAACATTGCCTCCGCACGACTGTCACCCTGCATCGACGCTGTTATTTTCTCACTTCTCTCTTCGCTCGCTCTTTGCCGATTTCTTGAATTTCTGTCTAGTGTTGAAATTGGAGCGTCATCCCGAAGATATGAATACGTAAAGTGCTCCTTTCTGAAACGAATGCAAATTTTTGTCATCCGCGTTACTCAAATAGAAATGAATTCAAGTCATTCTTATTTGTTCATCTTTTGCTGAGAATACATCGTGCAACGGAAATTCTCTCCGCATGTCATTCATAGAGTGTCAGGCTGTTCTAATATTTTGGAATCATTTAAAACAAGATGTTCATTTTCTGCCACGATCTTTCGACGGGCCCACCGACTGTTACAGAAAATGGTAGGGAAGAAAAGTATGCTTAAGGGCATGAGGTACCCGTGCAACGGGGTCGTAGAGTTCTATTTACATCTTATGTTAAAACTTCGATGGGACAAAGATTGAGATGAGTTGTCCAGTCATTGTAATTGACTAAATTATACTCTACAACTCGCCGTTCAGTCTAAATTATGAGAGTGTTGTGAAAAATGGGAACAAGTAGATCCCTGGGACCTCCTAACCTAACCTATAAAATGAGCACATTGTATTTCCCACTTTTATCCGATTCTCTCGCGATTTGGGCTAAACGACGACTTGAACCATCCAAGTCAGATAATCATAAGTGTGGCATAACTCGCCGTTTACCCCAAATCGAAGGAGAATTCGAGTAAAGTTGGAACAAAATTCAGCTTGCACGGCTGCCGCATGGCCTTAATCATGAGTATTTAACCTTACAAATCGACAGGTTTACCAAGAAAAAATTCGTGTGCGTTTGAGAAACGCGTAAGGAACGTAGTTCCAAAATTCGCCTCGATAAGATGTGTGGAAATGTCAATAGAGTCTGAAACTTTGATTGACTTCAAACTGAGGTTCAAGCTTTTAAATGCTCATTACATCATAACGATGCCGACAAAGATGTACTCCAATAAGCCCCTGAGTGATTGAGATAGTTTGCATCATTTTCTTCAAATATTAAGCACTATTATGTAAATAAAATGACGAGATTCTCTAAAAGGTTATGGTGCGGGGCATAAAAAGCTCCTAAATTTGAATCTGAATCCTCACTACTTGATTAAGGTTCACAAAATGCATCAGAGCTGATTGAATAAGAAGAGAATTTTATTAGGATTCACTGAATCGTTGTATTAAATATGTCACAATGAAACTTCGTACCTTTTAGATATGGAAGCAATATCTCATTCATTCAGACTTCAAATTCTGCCCAGAGAAACACATAGATATCACTTTCATCATTGTATGTCTAGCAATACTATCAACAACAGTCGAATAGTGCTGCATGCACTCAGATGTAGACCATAGCAGACGGATTTCAGCATTCGGCATCTGATGATGCGATCAGATGCAATATGCTGATGAGAATGAGTACGCGCAGTTGCTTAGCGCAAATACTATACCTATATTGCAAAAGAGTCGCTTTTTCGTTGCATCGTATGGCGGGTTGCATCGAATCTCGTTCCACGGGGCCTTGTCGGTCAGCTGATCGCGCGCGATTTTACTCCTCAGACGAGCGTAAAGGAACTCCGTTCCAAAATGTCAGATTTGAATTGCCTGCCCTAACACGTCAATCACTTAATTTTCGAGATAATTTTTCATCTCATACTTTTCATCGAGAGTACTTCAAGATAGAAAAATGGGTAGCATCCAAGACATGGTAGATATTGGCGTACAAAATAAAATCAAGAAAATCGTGGTAGAACAGCACACAATCCAAGCTATATGAAAGCGAGATGAAAGACCACATAAAAAGGAGTATCCGTGGCAAATTGGAAAATGACGAGCGTCTCCGAGATGAGCTGACGATAAACAAAGATAGAGCGAATGGACGTGCCTCGGCGCAGCGAGAAGAAAGAAAATTATAGTTCAACGTGGGCAAAAAGGGATGGTGAGAAGAGTACACAGTATATAGGCATCGTCGCGGTAATGTTACTGAGAGGGCATCCACCGTGGCTCGACTTTTTCTACTGCGAACTCCAAAGCTACAGATGCTACAGCTGCTCCTTTCACCCCCCCGATTCACGTATAACGTGCGAAAAACGCCATTAGCACAACCAGACGTCGACTATATAGCCGTACACATTTTCCCCGCGAAATATGACACACGCGAGGGTTCGGGACTGCTGCACCAGCAGAGACAGAAAATGCGTCCGAGGAGATGGATTTTCCGCTATCCCCAAGTGCTGCTGCTTGCCGCCGAGGTTATATTTCTTGCTCGACCCCAACTCGCTTCTATTTCATTTTTGTTGTTCCATCCGGTCGTGCTGCCCTGACCATACCACGATTCGCTCATTTCATTTTATCAATGTACGCTCCGGATACAACGGACTTTTCGCCAATCTCGAGATACTCACTGCGCATCAATGCAGGATCTTGAAAATATTCGAATTTGTCACTTGATTTTCTCAATGCGTCTTGTTTCTTGACTTTGGTCATATTAGTTGCATTGGTCATTGAAATACTGCTGTATTGACAATTATTTGGAAATTTGATTTGCTCTCAATATTTTGGGATTGTTGGACGAAATATTTCAGCGAATCGCATGAATTTGAGTATCGTGGTCGTTGTCGTCTTGGAATTTTGTTGTGAAAAGAGTTGATGAGAAATATTTCCTCGGCAGTGGTTCACGTCTTGTCTGCAGCTTGGAAATGCTCGTGGAAATATCACCTCTGAACTTTGTGAGTTAGAATTTCAGACGCCTTCACGATGAAAATGCACGCATTTTACAGAAAGCAGCAGCGCAAACGTGCAGACGATGAAAGATAAAAGAGATGCATGGAAAGAGTGAGGGAAAAGTAAAACGTGTACAAGAACCGTCAAGTGGCGAGATGAAATTTTTATTCGGCAAAATTCACTCTGTTGCTTCCTTGAGGGCCAATTCTTCGACCCGGTTCCTACTCCTTTGCCTTTTCTTACATTTTCTGCCTAGTTTTTCCTACCAGAAAGCCCCGAATATCCTCACTCTTCGAGCCCCAAATGGAGTACTTGGATGCCTCCTTTTTTACCGCAGAAATTCAGTAACGTGCTCGTAACGTATCCTACTTTCTCGTATTTCTAAACCGCCAACATACGTTGAGTCGAAATGTTCCAAGTACTTGAGATTAAAATGACAAACGAAGTTTTCGACAAAATGCCGACTTGTCTCAAAAGTACGTAAGTCTAGCAGTCATCCATGGAAATCTTCGATTTGCACGATTCTATACGAAATTGGACTTCCTTGACTACGTGGCACTTTTGACGTGTCATTGTGCAACTGAGGTCTCAATTTAAACCTAGACAAGAATTTGTTTATCCCCTGACTATCCCCAATGATAACTCCGTATCGCTCTCTTTCGTGAAAATATAAAGGTCTCAATAGCACTACCCTTGCAATAAACCTCAACCTGTGATGAAGGCTTCAAGCCTGCATACATAATGCTCCAACTGGCTGAATATGAGCTACGAGGCTACCCTCGTGCCCGGATGAATTCATTGCACTCCTCGAGTTTTCTCTTCTTTGCTAGCTTTTGTTGCATACTTGCTTTAAAAAAATTCTCTGCTCCTCAACGAGCTACTCCGAGCTCCTCTGAAAAATGACTGCGAAATCCCCGTGTGCCTGGACTTTTTCACGAACTATGTTTACCTCGCCAAAGTGTGTCGCGCTCCACCAAAATGACATATATTCTCAGTGTGCAAACAATCTCTCCACGCCATGTGAATCAGAGTTACTCATCTCTTTGATCCCCATTTTATTTTATTGAATTTCAATCTCACTCGCAGATGAAAAATAGTATAAAGCATAGAGTTTTCACGAGACTTGCAATGATTTCTAGTTTGACTGGCAATATTCGAAATCGAAATCTAATCAGAATCGAGATCACGGACCGGTTCTCGATTGACATCATTCAACTTCTGCATTCGTTTTGGCCCATTTGAAGCTGCGCTTTGATCCAATATCCGGCTACAATTCACGACGATTGGTGTAAGAAACTGTAGTTAATCATCGAGACAATCAACGACGAACAGATGATCGAGCTGGAGGCGATCCATTTATTTCTATCATTAACGAGTGATCAGTGCCTACAACATCAATCCACTGCAGGGCTGAGGTTGAATCCGAAGAGAGAGCAATTTTTCTCTGAACAAAATTTTCATCGATAACTTCATCGTATTTCAATTTAGGGTGAAGTTTCTCATTGTCGGGCAGAATAATCCCGCACCCAAGTCATCCAACGAACTCATTCCAACTGGTCAAGCTTGCAAACGCACATTTAGACTCGCAGTGTGTTTCGCGATGTCGTGTCGTGAATCAGGAGGACGTGTATTCCGCGAGAGAAACTCTCGTGTATAGAAATCGAAAGCAGGGATGTACCGCATGCACGCAAGGAAGAGGGAGCGAGGAATGCGAACATCAGAGCCCAGCTCTTGCAGCTATACATATAATACGTGTTGCATATCCTGAGAGCACGAGAAGAAGAGGTGAAGGAGAGCGAGGCGAGTGCACTACCTTTGCTGCAAGCGATGTTTTCTGCGCTGCATGGGCCGCGCGCTAGACGCACGAAAGCGCAACGAAGGAAGTATATTATGACTCGAGGTATTATATAGAGCCGACGAACGTCTATAATGCGCTACAGCAGCTAATAACCAGTGATAACTAGAGCGAGCAGACCGCGAGCGAGTCGATCCGGTGGACACGGGAGCCAACATCGGTATATTTCAACGTTTCCTACATGTCGACGTTGGAGCCGGCGGTTTTCTCTTCTATGCGATTCTTGAGAGAAAGTTCCCGGGCCCGCCTACGCCCACATTTCTCCTCTATGCCAATCGGTACTCGTGATCTCGCTTGAGTTTTGAATTACTCCCACTCGACAGTGTCGATTTTATGGATGGAGTTTACAGAAACGTTGTGGATGTGACGAATGTTGGTTACTAGACGAGAGTATCAATGTATCAATTCCTCTATTTCAACTAAGATCAGTACAAGTGTTGACAACGGTTTGTATTCTCGTCGCTATGAAAGAAAGCTAACCAATGATTTACATTTGTAACTGAAATAACATTAGAGAAAATTGCATTGTACCTGAAGCATATTTGGGTCAAACATGTATTACTATGTACCCGAGGAATTTTCTGGGGACCAGAAGTTGGGGTTCGGGTCCTCTCAAAGCACGTCGAGAGCGGCGTTTAATCAGAAGAAGTATTGAAACAATAGCATATATTCGCGAATCAAGATGAATGATGAATGTTCAAAGAAGATCTGATATTCATTACTGATGTGTGTAATTTACAAGAATCGGCCTAGCCCAAAAAATGGTGGAAACGAGTAACGAGACTGTTGATGATTCTACAGCCACGGAGAAGCTCACTCTGGTCATAACGTCAGGGTGTAGCCGATGTGTGGGGTGCGACTCCTGGAGCTCCCAGGCCACCGACGCGGGTGACCGGAGTCGCAGTCGCGGACTAGTGTGACTCTTGGCGTTCCCATCGAGGAGTCGTCTACTCGAAGGTCTGATCTGTCTTGAAGCTCCTGATAACAGAGCGGAGTCACCATCGGCAAGAGTCTAGAACCATTGTTTGCGCCAGGACTCCTGGGTGCCATGAGAGGCGCGTGAGTTCGCTGCCCGATCCAGCCTGATTCGACGCGGTCGTCGGCTGGATATCCACGCTCGCAGATGTTTTGCTTACCAACGGTATATTAGAGGCAGCCATCTCGTGGCGCGAGAGGTCGAGTAAAGCTGGCTGGTCGATGAATTACGTGGGTACCGAAGCTGGGCTGGCCCGTCGCAACGCATGGGAGTACCACATGCATGGAGGACTAATGCAGGAATGCAACTGAAAATATCCACGGAATTAGCGTGAACCGTTTACGTGTTCGAATTCGGCGACAGATAGTTGCAGGTTTGCGATCATTGCCCCATGTCACATGTCGTCCGCGCAGGTCCCAGAATGTTCTCGGAATCGGAGTTCATTCCAATCAAACTTTAAAACCTGAATTGCCTAGAAAAGATGTCTTATTTTGTGAAGCGATGAATTTCTTTTACCAACACTGTGATGCTCCAAAATAAATTAGACAATCTCCAAATGATGTGTGGAAGAGCCGAATTCTCACCCACAATGAACAACTCCACGTGCGATTGAGTTAGGGGTGCTTACAAGCATCTCTCTCGGAATCTGCTATTTTTCTTGCATCGCCTTCGAGGTTAACAGCTTTGGACACTTCTTTCGGAGGTCGGGAAGAGAAAATCCTCGTGAACACTCTCGAAAGCGTAGATTAAGTCTGATCCATCGTGGAAGAAGTGAAGAATCGATCTTTTATCAATCCTAACCTTTTTTGGGAGGGCACCAATCTGACTGATTTGTCCGCAAAGGAAGATGAAAGAAATGAAGTCGAGAAAAGAGGAGAACTTCTGATATCCGATAAATCCAAGACGCCGCTCAGGACTCGTACGCTTGTGTGGAAAAAGGACACTAGCAAGCAGGCACTGCTGTACTGTTGATCAGTTGACCGAGATACCCGCAGAAGTCGTTGGGCTCCCAAATCTCATACATTCATCTTGCCCCAAAAGACCGCGAGCGGTGCGTGCTTCTGTCCCCCAGGACCAGCGGAAGGCCCTCCGGAGTACTCAAGCCGGGTGATGCGTCAATGTCCCGGGATCAGCAGAGGATTCCCTCCAGCCGAATGACTGTGAGTGGAGCATGCGTATGTCTTTCAGGCTCATTGGAGGACCCCCCGGAGTACTCGAGTCGCAAAGTGCGTTAGTCTAGTTCTCGGTATCAATAGAGAGTCCGATGGAACAGTGCATCGGTCTCCCAAAATTGAAACCGGATTTTCGTCACCAGAATACTGGGGCCGGGAAGTACGTCTATCTCCCAGGTTCAACAGAGGGCTCCCTCCACGGTCTTCATGCCGAAAGTCTGGAGCCGAGGTGTGCGCCTGTATTCCGGGACCAGTACAGAACCTGAGGAGGATTTCATCCGTCTCTTGGCGGCAGCAAATGATCTCATTTGCCGGAAGACTAAAATCGGGGAGCACGCGTGTCTCCCAAGACTATCAGATGATCTTCTGTGTTGTTGACTGAGATCCGGGAGATATCTTCCCTCCAGCTCCGAAGATCATCCTTGCGGATTCCTTTCCTACTTTATTCATCAAGATCTGCCCTCTGATTTCGAGAATCTGAGTCTGTAATCCATAATGTCTATCAATGGCATCTACTTGGTGGTGAACTCTCTGTAGCAATGAATGATGAAAAACATAATTGGATCCCATCACGCTGTATCGTGTTGTTTTCCAAAGTTGTTCACAAGTTCTCCGGATTGCAGAATATTCAATTGAGAACATAGACTGACTCCCCTTTTTACGTGATGAAAAGACTGTGTTATCTGGATTCTATTTGAAGCTGTGCTTGGAGAAGAATGAGTATCTATTGCATGTACTGCATCAGGGAGAAGATGAATCCTCAGGATACTCACGAACGAGTAGGAATTCGTACAATGGTGCCATACCAACCCTGCGAGGTTCTTTCTTGAACACAATATGTTGTGCTACCGTCATCGCCTTTCATTTCCGCAAGTTTTCTACCCATCCGCTTGTCAGCAAAATACCATTGGCCACTGCGATATGCTTCCACCGTTGGATAGCCATAAGTTGGCCCTTGCGCCGTACCAGTGCCAGAATCAAGAGCAGCTGGAACATCTGATCACATCGTAATCTCATTCCCGAGCCCGTAGAATCAGGCGTTGAACTGAAAAATGCTCAAAAGTGTGCGAGGTCCTGGAAATATCGCTGTGAACGTGGATGGTGAAACATCCAAAACTGAATACGAGAAAAGCTTTTCGCCACGGCATTGCTGAGATAGTGGTCGCTCAAGATAGGATGTAGGAAGAAGAATCCCCCGCTGAGTACTATCCGACACAGAGCTTGGCGTACACTTACTACCTCCTCGGTTGCCGTCGAGCTATGTGGGAACGATTCACGCGCGAGCCAAACTGGCGCTTCCTCGCCTCAAGAGCCGATGGATATCGCACCAGTCGAGAGTTCGAGCATCGTGCAATGAGAAAAGAGACCAACGAGAAATGGCAAAGCACGAGGAGGAGGCAGAACTCCTTTCACGATTCGCGTGATAAGCACAAAAAGTCTGTGAATGAGCAGAGTATACAGGGAATACGGAAAACGCTACACAGCAAGAGCCGCTTTCACCTACGAGGGCGCTTTTCATCGGTCTTCCCAAGTGTATCCCCTGAAGCATTATAGAAAGAAGACCAACCATTTGGGGTGCGTCAGTGATGCCACCTTGTATACGCTTCTGTTGTGAGATGTTGTTGGTAGGCACTGCAGAGGGCAAACGGGCGAAAATGATGCGCCTTGACTTCAGAATTTCAAGTACAGAAATGGAGATGAAGAGAGTAACGCGAGCTATTGTGCAGCTTGAGTAAAATTCGAGCCCGAGAGCTGCAAGAGAGAAATGAATGAAATCCATCTGCGTAGAAAGGAGTCTTGAACGCCGCGCGATGTTTGGAGGCCCCGGAAGATGAAAGAATTCAAGCCTGAAAACACTATGAAAAATATGAAGATGCGCCCTTTTCGCCCACGGCAACGGACTGATGATTTTCAAGTTGCGCCGGTGAAAATGGAAGTTGCATAATGATCGAAAATAGTAGGCACACTTCGTCGGGGATAGAAGGAGAGTTTGCTGCTTTTCCCTTCTTCCTTTTCGTCATTTGAGTTTATAGTCGAGAAAGAATTCTCGTTGTAATTCTTTCATCTATGTGTGAGTCCTCCTCACAACTTTTCTTCATCTTTCGCAATTGTGTTACCAACAGAATTCAAGGAGTCCATATTGGACTTGAGGCATCCAAAATTCAAGTCAATATATCCACTCTGAACTAGCTCTGAGATTGAGACAGGTTGCATGTTTTAGAGGCAGTCAGGAATTGAAAAGCTCTGAAGAACTTTGTGATTGTACCTTTTATGCAAGTTTCAATCTTGCTCAAAACGCTTCAATCATACGAGGGAGGAATTCAATGCTCGCCACAGACCAAACGCTGCCAGGAAGAAAGGCACGTGGCGTATAAGCGTAGAGACCGAGTAATCCATGCAGTTCAATAGAAGCCGGAAATTTCTTGGCACTCGGATTTCTCCAGGGAGTGTGCTTGGCATACAAAATTTTGCGAAAAACCGCGTGTGTCCTTCGCTTGGTTGTGTCGCACACGGTAGCTCTTTTCTAGCCGACGAGGACGTGGAGCACGTTTCCCGTCAGCAGCACCGAATTTACCCTTTTTCGTGATGTGACAAATCGAGTATTGACATATCCAAACGCTGACGGAGACAAACCCTACGTCGCTGCTGCGCAATGACTGAAATCAATTTGACAATAAGAGAAAGGGTTTGCTCGGAGTATGGGAGATGGAAGAATTGCAACCCCGAAGGATGTTATTTGATCAAGAGAAGATTACTACTATGTGGAAGGTACGGATTGTAAATTTTGACGATCCAGAGCTTGCTCAGTAGCCGAGGGATTCGAATGTACAACATGCACCGTGCCATGATTGTCCTAACCTCGGGATTCGGTAGAGCTAACGTTAGTTCCTGAACTCCTGGATTAATCGAGCGTTGACTTCCAGGATCACCACGTTCAAGCCTCAGCTAGCCACCCTTGCATCTCACTTGTGTTTGTCATGGGACGAGGTGGTGTGCTGGAGCTCTTGCAAAAGGTCGCCTTGTGAATTATTGTACTGCAGTACCAACGATGAATCGTCTCACAATACACAAAATCTTCAGCGCACAAAATAATTTGGGTTTTTCACAAGTTCTCGTAAATGGACCCGTGCTGAGATCTTGACGACCTGAGCCAGGATGTTTGACAATTCTTCTAACTTCATTGAGTATTTCCAAATTCGAGCAAGGATTCTTCAACAACCACATCATATGGTGAATAATTTCATTCTTTCATCCCCGATCACTATCTAGATTCAATGCCAATGAATACCAATGTCGTCGCATTTGGGGAACGAACTAGTCTTTCGGTCGACCTGATGCTTCGTCGTTTTATGTGCCGGTCGTCGTCGATCGTCAAAGTGAGCGAGCATACCAGATTCAGCTTCTGCACAGCTTGAGTTTCTTTTAAATCTCTGCTTGGCACTTTCGGCTGACGCAGCGTATACCTATGTATGTTGTTCAGCTTTAGTGCAGCGCTTTGCGAGAGGAGGATCGTAAAAGCTCCGAGCAAGCGCGGTTTCAACGGATTCGTTTCTGTCATAAATCTCGAAAGTGCGCGCTACTATACCGCTCGATAATCATTCTTATCTGCTTGGATTTTTATGTAGTCAAAGCTATCGCGCTGCAACACAGCACAGCACAGACGAGAGCTACGATAGCAAAAGCTCGGCTGCTCTTGTCTGTTTTCCAATACAATAGATCTTCAGAAAGCTTTGGAAATGCACACTTGAAGATTACTTTGATCCTCAAAAAAGCAATCGTTCGAGGTCCTCTAATGTGTTTTCATTGGTCGTTGGTTGGGTGCAGAATCTCTGGTGTTGGATGGAGCGGTGCCAATTTTAGCGACGATAGTTCATAGTGTGAAAAGACAGTGCTTGAAATTAGCCGTTGATCTACGAGCTTATCGTCTATTTTGGTGTGCACAAAATACAAATCCAGTGATGTTTGTCGTCGCATAAGCCGACGCAATCGCTCGGCTCGTATCGTCATTTCGCGTTTTACGGCACTCATACCCAGATCATCGTCATCCGAGTGTGCATTCTTATTATTATTTCATCTCAAGCTGCTTCGAGTTCAGTATCGGCATCATCTTTGTCACTTTAAAATCTGCACTATCCAGAGACGTATGAAAACCTGCACATTCTTATCCGGCTATAACAAGAAAACAAAGTACCATCTGGTATTGCTGCTACTACTATACTTTTGCATTCGCGAAGGCAAATGTCGAAGCGTTACTCCTCCGCGATTGTGTAAATCCATCGTTCTGCCAATTGCAGGAAAACTTTTTATGGCTCCAATAGGCTCGGTTCTTTGCTCGTGTTCCATTTTCTCGCATCGTCGCCGCCTCGTGCCATTGTCTCAATTCTCAACTGCTCCTGAAATGAAAATACATGGACGACGACGCGACAAAGAGGCTCTATAACGTGAACTTGCACATATGCAATAACGCCTCTAGCTTCTCGGGACTATTCAGCCTCGGCACGCGCGAACAGTACACCATCGCACTGTGAGAGTTAGCCTCGGCTGCATACGAGGCACTTATGGGCCATTGTGTTTCGCATTATTGCGACTAAATTATCGGTTATGCCTCGAGTCTTGCTGTGCGATACCGCGCATAGACCATCTTTCTCCTATTCAATTTCCACCGGACGGTTTTGGAGCCGTCGACAGAATGTCCCGAGCAAATATTCCCTCTCATCGTATCACCCGAGGGTGATTTGTGTTCAATATCCGCGGGAACGACGAGGCCGAGGAGTTGATCGATGGGTCGAGCAGTCGTCGCGCTGCGATAACAAAATACGATGAGCATGATTTTTGTCAGGTGGCGAATTTTATGAAGCTGAATCTCATCTCGTACCTAGCACAAACTATTTATCTACGTTATTTTTGTCCTGAAGTTCCGATCCGTCGAAATTTAAAAAATACTGTCGTTACCTTCGGAGAGGGCGCACTAGCAAAAATCTGAAAGAAATTCAGCTCGCGCAACTCGATCACCGCTAAAATGATCCGAGCACAAAATCGTTTTAGGTTCGAATTTATAGTGGTAATCCTTAGTGTCCGGATAAACTAATCCGAGGCGCCACAATCGCCAGTTCTAATAACTACGCAAACTCGCCGCACCGATTGTGGCGCCTCGAATTAGCTTATCCGGACACTCCGGATTTCCACTATAAATTCGAGCTTTAGAATCGCGAGGTATGGTTTGTACCTCAAACTTGGAAAAGCAGTTTAATTAAGCGCTTGGAAAAGTGACCTATTAAAACAGGTAAGCCAACTAGGTGTTCAAGGGCTATCAACAGACCTAACCTCACTGCGTGCACAGAAATTGGGCCAAACAGCCCGTGCCCTTCATCACAAAGGACGCATGATCATCGACATGCGGGCTGATTTAGTTTGTGTCCTGTGATGTAGGCGATCGTTTTGCTTATCGATAGTCGGAGATCAAAATGTTAGAAACGAAGTGGGCCAAATTATTAAGAGATGAATTTTGCCTTGGACGATGCTTGGGTTCGGCCCCAGCGCTACAGGTTAGGTCTGAGACTCGTTAGTTAACTAAATTTTTTATCCACAGTGTAACCACCTTCTCATAATTTTATAAATGCCGCATGCTGTTTTCGACAAATTAACCAACTGTGTTCTCGGAATTATCCTCTGTTACTCCATTGCTTGCTCATTCACTTGTTTTTAAAATGCATTCCAAGCCTGATATATTCACAAATGTAATTCATGGCGGTATTCCCCGGAGGACTTGGGAGCAGAGAGTTTCGTTGCTAGTTAGCCCGGCGATCTCAATATCCTAGAAAACAAACTATGGGGGTACACATAATTGCCTTTCTCTTTCTCTGTGTAACTCTGAATGTGCTATTTAATCTCGTAGCAGGTGTGAGAGTGGATTTGCCGTTTTAGTTTGTCGCCAATTACTTTGCTCGAGCTTCATGAATCGCCGGATCTGGTGGTTGCTCCACTCAAATAAATTTCGTGCTCGCCCACGCATGAACTTCGGATAACACTCCCTTTGAATCTTCCATAATCTCTTTCTCTTCTCCTCCTCTCTCGTATAGGGGTACATTAATGAGCTTGAAAATTTACTCACTGAGAATAATTTGCCTGTTAATTAAAGCCCCACTGTGCACGAATAATAAACCTCGCGATCCGATAAGTTTGAATAAAAATATTCGAGCCTCGATGAGTCGTTGCGATATCGGGGTTGGTGCTCATTGCAGCATTGAATTGTGATCAATTTGATTTTATCCTGGAGTGCAAGAATGCCAGGGTATACAAAATGTACATTCGCAGGTTGAGCTTTGCTCTATCGCATTGACTCGAATCGTCGAATAACAAGCTTTGCACAATTTTATAGAGATTTATTGATGAAGCTGATACCAACTATCGTTTTGCGTAGAGTTTTGGCATTTCCGAGTTTTGCCACAAAAAAATCAATCGTCGCCGCTAAGACCAGCCTAGAACGATAATATGGGCAGAGATTAGACAGTCACCAAACGGCATTTGCCGCGGGGAGACGTAGAGAGGAACGAGAATTAGCCGAAGATGAGTTCGGCGTCTCGTTGGCCATGAGCCAAAGCTGCGTAGAATTGCAGAGGCAGTTTGCACAACCAACTACACATCTGTCTATCCCTTACGCACACACTGCATACACGATAGCGGGCAATTTTTTCAGTACCAGCTCCTGTGAGCCACTGCTGCTCGATGTATGTTTCATTTACTCCGCAACGTTTAAATTTTCCGCCCATCCAGGGCATATACTCGTAGCTCGTGGTTTTCCCTTCGTTTCTCGGACACTCTTTGCTTTCGCCGCAGTCAAAGTCTCTGATGGGCTGCTTACTGTGGAGGGCGTCTCCTCTTTTGCAATCGCTCCAATGTTCTTGTAATTGCCCAAATGAACGAGCAAGAGATCCATCGGAATTTTCGTGTCGTCGTCCTCACAGGGAAAAGCTGGTGTGTAGCAAACTCTCTCCAATAGATGATTTGCGGATACGATACTCTAATTGGAGTAGCACGGACTTTTTGCTCTCCAGTGGGAATAACTATATTTTTCTAACGCCAAATGAAAAATCGCTCCTCCAAGTTGCCTAGCCACAGTTGTTCGGCTGAACACCAGTCACGCATTTGCAACGAAAATCAGCCGTTGATCGTACCAATAAGCTCGATCAATAACTCATCCCACCAAACTGTCACCAGAATCGTCACTTTTGGCGTCGTCTCTCTCACCTCCCCCCTTCCCCCCCCCTCTACCCGCGCAACTTATCGACAGATTGAATGTCCACACATTGGGAACGGATGCTTCACCTCTCAAAAGAGACACATGTTGCCAACGCTATGTGCGACGCGTGACAGAGCGCCACCTCGTGGAGTATTCAAAGGCAGCAAGCTCCGGATGCCAATAGACGTGTAGCCTGCTCTCGGTTATGGTCGTGACGCTAATGCAAACAATGCGGTACTACGCGGTCTTGTCTACGCAACAGCGGCCTCTTGGCTTTGCTTTGCTGCAGAGTCCAGAGGGTCTGGGATAGCTTGGTGGAATTGTGCTGGGCACGAGTGTACTACATGCAAACAACACGTGGTGCACGCGCCAAGCCGCCAGATCGAGAGAGGAATTCGAGAGCTCGGTGACAATTGGTGGCGGTGATGCCCCGTCTCGGTCTGTGATTCGAGGGTCTTTGGATTGCGTCCCCCTTCAGAAATCAACCCTCTAGAGTACATAGAACATACCTCTCTCTGTGTCTCTCGCTACTTCGCATGGCGAGGTCTGGAATGCTATGCGACACCCCTTTGCTCCGCCGAGCCGAGCCTCGGTACCCACTCGATAGAGGAGCATGAATCTTGACGTCGGTGACGAAGATCGGGACATGCTATTGATTGAGAGTGAATCCATGCATCTGCTCTTGCAGATCCTCGCCAATCTATGGCGCTCAACACTGATTGGATTGGGATAACCGACGACGTCCTTTCGATCCATGGGCACACGTTGAATAGTTCAATGTCTCTTCAGATTCGTTCTTCCGAGGAATACTTCGTGCTCTCCTCCGTGTCGACTCATACGGTAATATCACAGAGAAGAGAGATAATTATTATAATTTTTCGTAATTTTGGCAGTCAACATCATCATAAACATATGCCGCTCAGCGAAGGGAGTACTTTGGAATAGGTCTACTTTTGTTCACAAACTTCATTTTTGCATTTATGTTCCACAGTAGGTGTCCAGAGATCAATATAATCACCGAGCAAGATCAGGCTGCTTGAAAAATTGTCACATTTCCCCTCGAATTTTCTAACTCAAAAGCCATATGTTCTCCTTTATCACAAGATGGATTCAAAGAAACTGCGGGTCACGTATTCAGCTGGAACTCTGACGTTGTCTTCCATTGGCCTCAAAGACAACAATCGAGGTCGCAAGGTCTATTTAGGGGCACAATTCGCGCTCTCAGGACATTCCTGATCAGTGGCGCGAAGAAGGTATTGAGTATAATCATTGTATAGGGCCAACTCTCAACTGCTTCGTGAAACTTTCCAGGGGCAAATTTCTCAACGGCCGAGACTTATTTTTTGGAAGCACGCTGATTTCGATAATTTCAGGAAAGATTCCGATCCATCCCGGGAGTGATTCCACACCAGATCTGGACAAAGTATCAAGTCCCACGCGAAACCGAGACGAATCCCGATTTGCGTTTCGAAGCACATGAGGAGTAAGAGCGCGTTAGCGTGTTCATATTGGCAGCGAATCGCCCATGTGTAAGAAATTGCAACTCAAAAATCGCTATAACGACTCCACAAGGTGTGACTTTAGAAGAGTTTTTCCTGACTTCTCGCAACAAGATATCAGTTTTGATCAAATATCACGCTATTTCCTAAATTTTTTCACCTGTACTGAAGAGGCTAGGCTCTCCTTGAGATGATACCCCATGGTTTTCCCTGAACTGTTTCCTCCACACACCGAGTAATCTTTGCTCGTCCATCTGTCTTGGTAATGGCGTGAGTTCTCGACGCCCGCAGAGCAGTTCTGAGCCTCTCATTGTCACTCGAGGAGATGGGAAGCTCGAGTTGCAAGTTGCGCGTCCCGGCGAGCGAGAGAGAGAGAGAGAGAGTCGGTCATTTGCATACTTGGTCGTTGCGGGATGTGTGCGATGCACGGCAATAAGTCTCACGAGCCTCCCGGTGCGGCGGCGGCGCGGCACGGCTCTCTACTCCTTGATTCCCTTTCATTTCGCTCCCTCATCCCTCATTAAACTGCATATGTGCATCTCTCCTGTACCAGCTCCTCGACCACCCCATTCTAGCTTCTCCGACGAGCACATGCACGACCTCGATGATGGACATCTCGCCCCGCGTTATGAACTCTAGTAGCATTTCGTCCCTTCTCCTTCCGCAATATCGCCTCGAGATCCGCACTGCTAGCGTCTCCCTCCTCGCCCTGGAGAGTCATTTAGAATGTAATGCACCGCGCCAATCTGCATATGCACTCGAGGCCATCAAATGGGAATTCGCGGACTGGTCCCCAGAGATCGAGCAAAAGAGTCAGTTGGGAGATCAGAGGCAGCTTGAATTGCGTGCAAAGTACCGAGTCACGTGGTGATCGGCCGTACCATTTTATCGTTCGAAGACAGGTTGAGGCCATGCGGCAGCCGTGCAAGCTGAATTTTGTTCCAACTTTACTCGAACTCTCCTTCGATTTGGGGTAAACGGCGAGTTGTCGCGCACTTGTTATCATCAAACTCTAATGGCTCAACTCGTCGCTTAGCCCAAATCGCGAGAGAATCGGATAAAAGTGGGAAATACAATGTGCTCATTTTTAGGTTAGGAGGCACCAGGGGTCTACTTGTTCCTATTTTCTCACAACACTCTCATAATTTAGACTGAACGGCGAGTTGTAGAGGATTATAGTTTAGTCAATCGCAATGACTGGATAATTCATCTCAATTTCTGTCCCATCGAAGTTTTAACATAAGATGTAGATAGAACTCTACGGCCCCGTTGCACGGCTACCACATGCCCTCAATCGTTGAAATCTGTTGTCATGATCGAGAAACAAAAGTCTTGTTTGAACGGCTGTGCCGGGTGGGAATACATCAAGGAGAAAGGGAGCGAGCATCGAAGCTCACCTGACACGGTAAAAACAGAGCTGTTCAAAACAAAATCACTCGTTCAAGATGATGGATGCGCTGACATCGTGATTACCATCATCCCAGAGCAGATTGAGACGTCGCACTGTGATTATATATGCACCTGGGCTTCGGAATATGTTGGTCCATTTAAACGGTTTGCGAGTGGCGGATGGTTTGCCGTCTCTGTCGACACGCAAATTTGGTGCGGGGGAAATTGATGGTTCGAGTGTCAGGCAGTCGGGGGGACATTGGCCCCCAAACGAGCGTCGAAAGCGCTACGTTCGCGAGAATCGCCAGTTACATTGCAGTTCGATGATTTTGAACTCGCTGCATGCTACACGTATTGGTCGTCGTTGATGTATATTTGTCGAGTGTCGAAAACGAGGAAGAACGAATTCGTGCGTTGCTGCACCTCGAACACTTAATCTATCAGCCAGCCATACATTCTGTAGCAAAGTCAAAATGGACGAAAAATTCTTTTTGCATTTGATTCTTCAATCCTTGCAGATGAAATATATGTAACTTTGAGTTTCGAAATAATGGTTACATTTTTGTTATCAACAAAACAGTGCAAAATTCACCGTTTTTCGCCTACTGCTCGAAATTGAGCGCAGATACGAGAAAACTTTTCAGATAAAAATTGTGCGGCTCAATGCCATCTACAATATTACGCAATTGTTTACTCCGTTTTCACCATAGTTAATGCAAAAATCACATTTGTTTATAACAAATTCGCATAACTACTACGATATTGCAAATATGAACGAAATCAACATCTATACGTACGAGGACATTCATTTCGCAAAAATAAGTATTCTTGTTATTTTTTTGTAAAATCGTTAATTGTCGACTTAGGGCCGGCAGAGTGTCACAGTCTTCAATTTTTGTCCTGCGCACGTTATACGTTCCGTCACGCGCTGGGTTCATCAATCTCATGAGCTTCAGTTATCGGTGGTCAGTAAATCTATTCGCGATTTTGAGTTGCAAAATGATGAAAATTTTCATTGACTACATTTTACAAAGAAGTATGGTCTTTGAGATCATAGTTCACGACATGCACACCGCACAAGTATAAATACAACCGCGCCAAGGCTTCCGCACGGAACGTATAACGGGCGCAGGACAAAAATTGAAGACTGTGACACTCTGCCGGCCCTAAGTCGACAATTAACGATTTTACAAAAAAATAACAAGAATACTTATTTTTGCGAAATGAATGTTCCCATACGTATAGATGTTGATTTCGTTCATATTTGCAATATCGTAGTAGTTATGCGAATTTGTTATAAACAAAAGTGATTTTTGCATTAACTATGGTGAAAACGGAGTAAACAATTGCGTAATATTGTAGATGGCATTGAGCCGCACAATTTTTATCTGAAAAGTTTTCTCGTATCTGCGCTCAATTTCGAGCAGTAGGCGAAAAACGGTGAATTTTGCACTATTTTGTTAATAACAAAAATGTAACCATTATTTCGAAACTCAAAGTTACATATATTTCATCTGCAAGGATTTAAGAATCAAATGCAAAAAGAATTTTTCGTCCATTTTGACTTTGCTACAGAACGTATGGCTGGCTGATAGATTAACTGACCGATATGTTATTTTGGTCTTGCGGGCGCCCGAGTAATGCTACCTCTCTCTTTCTCTATCTGAGTTTGCGATACGAGAGTGAGTCTGGTATCCCGCAGAAATAGAATCGAGGCTGCCACTGCTACTGCTGCAACGGCTTTGACCTGTGCTACTATTGCTTCTGCTTTCTCAGCATGCACTCACAATGCGTGGCTATTAAAGACCGCACAATAGCTTTTCGAGTCTCTACAACTCCAATGTATCTCAATGTTTCCCCAAGTATCCCAGAACATTCTTGATCCTTTCAATGAAGTAGAAGTCGGACAATTCTGTTTCCACGACAGAGAAATCTCAGCAACTCATAGTGTGTTAGAAAAAGACAATATAAACCGGGATGATAGCTGCCGTAGATCGACGTGAGTCTCGAATGCTGTATTCGTGTTTCAATCGATAGGGGTTCTTCTTCCTTTGAGGCTTGCGCGTAGATATGGTCTCATCTCGGAATTCAGATGACTCGTGTGGTTTGTGATTGCACAACTGTGTTCGATGGTCCCCGTGAGCGGTTGGAACCATAATTTCGCTGCGACAAAGCTTGCAACATTTTACAATTGGTTACACCGGCCCACATTTTGGAAAAGAGTCTTGTAAAGACTAACCTATCGGCTTCTAGGTGGAATTTGCTCGCTGAATTCGACAATGCCACCCATCCAGCCATATAACACCTTAATTTTGGAATATCGTCGAAAAAATTATCATCCCGAAATTCTAGATTTTTCGATACCAAAATCTTGAAAATTGTTCAATGTATTCCACGTACAAATTGTGCTCGCAGTGGTTTTCGTGGTTAAGTACTCAATATGAGACTCGTGATCTATCTCTTGAAGCATCATCTGTGATCTATTACTCGAGGTGGTAACACTAGTATTCTAACTCTAGTGCTCGTACCGATACTAGTGATCGCTCGAGGTGATGCTCGTGATCTAGTACTCGTAACGATATTTGTGATCAGAGTGCTCGAGATGACATTCTGTATCCAGTACTCGAGGACGAAACTCGTGATTAAGTGCTCGAGGTAGTGCTCGTGATCCAGTACTTGAAACAATATTTGTGATCAGAGTACTCGAGTTGACATTCTTGATCGCCTACTCGATGCGATACTCGTAATCCAGTTTTCGAGGTGATGCTCGTGATCCAGTACTCAAGGCGATATTCGTGATCAAATATCCAAGGTGGTATTATCGCCGTGCAAAATGGCGTCGATTCCTTTTGTCATAATCAATGGTAAGGATTTAGTTTGCGCGTGGTCTCGTTTATACTCGCCGTTCCCATAAGAATACATGTATAAGGATTTTTTCTTTCAAATGATTTTTCTCTCGATTTTCGCTGGCAACCCCCCCTTTTCTTGGCGGATTATGATTTCTCATGAATTTATCTACGATTTTCAATTACTTTTAGACCCATTCCCAGTTTTGTTGAAATCTGCGCGAGCCACCTTAACAGAGCAGGATCTCTTTCCAAATGTCGATTTGGCTGTCCGTCGATTGTAGATTTACTAGCTTCTTTTGTTGCCCATGAAATTTCTCAAACTCACGCGACTCAGCTCTTCCAGACCATCCGTCGCGAGGCTCAAAATTTCACCCTCGTTTAAAAACTCCGCTGGTGGAGCGCCTCGTGTTCATAATGGCATCAACAGAAAAGCAGCAGTTGGGGCTATGGCAACACCACCGCGCATATATCGCATTGACTCGATGGAAGAGGGGCGAAATGAGGGAGCCAAGAATTGCGCGAATTCGTTGTCTTCCGATGGGTGTATCTCTGAGAAGTGCCTCGACTGCTGAGCATTGATTAATAGTCGTTGCATTCGTGATAAATCGAGCGAATCTGATGAGCTTCGGACGACATTGAACTTGATGTAACGCCCCAAAGCTTCCCCAATGCAAGGGGGAGACCTTTTTCATCCTCTTTTTTGTAACCGACAAGATTAACTGAGCAAATCCCCGTGCCCGTCGATACGCACCCCATTGCTGCTTCTTGAGATTAATTTAATGGTAAAGCATAGTAGATTGTTTGTTTCGCTAGTCAAGCCAGTGCCATTGAATCGAAAATCGTCGACTCAGGAGATTCGGATTTAGTGCGATCCAAAATCAGAGAGGAAGTTCGGGTCACGGCATGAACTAATATCAAACGTAGGAAGAAAACAGAGAAACAATGGATGGGCTGAATTTTGTGATAATTTGAAAGAAATCCCTAGGAAATGAGTGATATCTAGTGGATCCACCCAATCCAATAACTTATACGACGAGCGTTCCATGTAGGCCCAATCTGGTGCGATGCATCGCAAGTGTGAGGATCTGATTTATGACATTCTCTATCAGAGAGATCGGACTAAAATTGAATAGCGGAAGTGCGTATTTGCTCATCATGAATTGTTCTGCGAACTTACGAAAAGAGTAATCACCGAAGCATGAAACCCACCAAAATCTATTCAGCACGCGGTGCCTCGTGCCACAACTTTTGCTACGGTCTCGCTCTACGATGGCAGATCAGAAACAACCAGTGGATTGAGTTGCGAGTGTACTCGAATGTCGCGCGTAGAGAGCAAACATCAGCTCTCCAGTTCAAACGCAAACGATTCTGCAACTTGATGAAGAGCTGAAAACAGTATCTTGGGCTCGCTTCTCTTCTCAGATAAATTGGGGTCGGTTCCGCAAACTTTGAGCTATCCTCGGTGTTGGTGCGGTGGTAAACATAGAATCACCCAAGCGCTCGTAGGCCTTCATGCTTTGGAGATGATTTGCCCGTGGTCGTTGTCCTAGACAACCTTACACCACAATTCTTACACACTGACAGACATAAAGCGATACCCCATACCCCACAGGCCGACTGCTCCGATGATATAATACACAATTGGGGTGGCGAACGACGACGAAGCAAGTCGCGTATCGTGGCGACCAGCTGTATACATTCGCGGGGGTTGCGAAGCAATAATATACCAAGGGGTGGATGATATCACGAGTAACCCAAGCGTCGTCGTTTCATGGCACCCCGTGGAACACCGAACGCACGAGGAGTCCAATACAAAGTCTCAGAAAGCAAGTTCTCCGGTGACTCTACAGAGCGACTCTCGACGCGATTTATGCCCCGTGTCTTTCTCCCGTTCCGCTTCTCAAGAGAGGGGAAGATTCTCGCTTCTACCCGGAGATCCCCCGCGAAGCCTGCATCCGCGTCGGCATCAATCCTATCATACTCGAGTGGTCTCGCGAAATCTTTGCTTGTGCCTCGAGTCATAGGAATTTCTGCACTAAGATCGGCAACTCACTGACAAATTACATCCCTAGCTCAGTAATGAATTGTTCCAACTCACTCTACAATGGACGACAGTTCACTAAATGACTTTGGAAATTTTGTAATTCGATTCATTCTCTCGTGTCAGGAGATACATTCAAACACACTTACATAAGTTCTGAAATTTCTTCAAAAGTTCTCTGACATAGATGATGAGAGGAGTATTCTAACGGCTTCCCAAACCCTCTGACACTTTATACGAAAATTATATTTAGAATCCATCTGTAACGTATTTTTTTTCAGTGTACAGACATATATTTCTTTCATGCACTGATTAGTCACAACTGTGGCGTGCTGTCATCGTATTATCGAACAATGCTCAAAATTTTTGAAATGCAGATGAGTGTTCTTCAACGGTCCTGAGATCATAATTACATTTTGAGAATGATCCGACCATCGTCCCAAATGAAGAGTGCACCACTCTGTCATGATCTGTTAGCCCATCTATTTACATTCTGAAATGTAATCCCGCTAACCTTGTTATGCTGGCTCTTTGCATACCCTTTTCATATCCCTGCAAGAGTGTGCTAATAGCTGTGCTGATGAAATTTCGCCATTCGCGTAGCACGGAAAGTCCGTTTGGGGCTGGCGTGGAGTGGAAGAACATTGAATTAGTCCATAACAGAGGGTCACTCTCTACCCAGCTCTGCACGCCGAGACTTTCAATTTCAACTCGAGTCGAGAGATACACCCTTTCCTGGACCCGCAACACCAAATTCACTCCAGCCAACTTGCCCTCGAAGGTCAGAGCCAAGGCTGAATCTTGACGTCTCAGGAAATCGAAAAATCCTCCCAATCGAGCCGCGGCACCAGAATGTAGAAAAGCTCTGATGGTGTGTGGCTGCGTGAGGTCCGGTCACGTCCGGTCAAAGCTCGACGAAGGGCTTATTGAGAGAGAAAAACTCGGGGAACGAAAAAGGTGCGCCCGGGTCATCCCGGAGTGAGACCGTGATAATGTTTCGCGCCGCGGTGGCGCCCGTGTAATTGCAACGAGCTGTAATTAGTTTCGGAAATTTAATTATTTTTTGCTTCCTGGAAAACTCGGGAGTGAAAATGCGCTCAAAACGTTGAGCAACTTCGCCAGAGTGAGCCTTCGCATCAGTTTCCCGACCCGCGCGCCATGCCAGCCCTGTACAACACTGCCGCGATGAGTAATACCGGGGGTGGCGTCGTCGTACCCAAAAATATTCTCGACTGTGCTGCTATGCAGACTCGCCATGTATAAGCCACGAGCGAGTTTGCGATGAAGAAAAAAGATACGTTTTTCCTTTTTCCTTCACTCTAATCATTGTGAATCTCAGATCCACTGCCGTGGATCTGAGAGTACTTATGTTGTACTCTGCTCTAAAAGTAACATCCGATATTCACATAATTTGCGCTGCTACATAAATTTTATTCTGAACTGTGATCATATCACACGCTCTCACTTGTATTGAACTCATAATTTTGTGATTACAGCAAAACTGTTCTTAGTGTTCCGACGGAAAAATCACAGTGATGGCACTCTGCAATTTCTCCAACTGAATCATCAACGAACAAATAATAAAAACTTGACTTTGACCTCATCGTAGAGATCGAAAATTTTTAGTATGACCCATACTCTCTCTATTCCGTCGTTACGAATACAATATGACTGAGATATTTCACAGTCCTATTGATTAGAGACTATATTTGGAAAAATGTACCATGATGAGATCTTTTCGAGGTAGTCTCTCATACTAACTTTCTACATTTCTCTGTTTCAGCGATCCTGGCGCATTTCTTCTTCCTTGCAACGTTCTTCTGGCTCAACACTATGTGCTTCAATATTTGGTGGACCTTCAGGTGAGTTTTTTTGTTCCACTTCCTGAGATGAGAGTAGTCTCTAACTTTTGGTTTGGATACCGATTTGAGATCTTGACTGAAGATTTTCGTGGCTGATGAGATTCGGATGAAACGCGAGGAGGAGCGGTGATATAGAATTATTTTGATAAGACTTTGAGTACAGTTTGTGTACCCTAACTCGAGTGATCAAAAACTATCAATCAGTCCAATCAATATAACTTGGAATCCATACATCAGGTGTGTGCAAAAACTTGCGGGAGAGTTGTCACCAACCGCATCGACACTTGTAACAATTATGTTGATGAATTCATATTGACGTTGGAATCCATTGGTGCCGAAGATTCTTTTGAAAAATTTACCAAATTCTTCAATTTTAATTTTCCTCGATTCCTGCATAATGATGCATACGTGGATTAAGTATAGCTCATGATGAACTTCAAATTGGCTTTTGACTCATGCTCAATTCTACCAAAGGATAACCATCTGCTGACCTTTGCAAATTAACCAGAGCCTCTCAACGAGCATACACTGATCGCGGCTAATAAAGTGTGCCTCCGCGAGCTTCAATTGCTACTATAGTCAATCTCAATCCATCGATGTCTCCATTGAATGCCGTAAGTAGCTCTCAAGCATGCGCTGAATCCGTCGCGCTTTTCAATGTCAACGGCCCTCGAACATCTGCATGACTGTGATGCTCGCAGCTTGACGTCGAAGCCCTTGCTCGATGAATCGAGTTAGCGTATGAGCAGACGAGTGACAACCTCCCGCGCAGAATCATCGCGCCGCAGTGTGTGAATTGACAGCCAAAATTGCAGTGCAAGCTGAGCGAATTTTTGAGCTACGAGTGCCAATTGTAACGCGACAGTTGTTCTCGTGATCCAATTACTTTTGGCACGAGTTAACTTGATTTTGGAAATCCAGTACTTGCACACGCAGTGAGAATACTCTGAAGTCTTTGAGAGTCTCTTTTGACACGCTCCACGTGACCAAATTCCAATGAAAAGACGTGAGACTTGAATTTGAGTATGAAATCCAGCAACTGTCGCAAGAATAATCAAGTTCTCCGTAGCATCGTCGCTTCAAGTCATCATTGTTCAAGATACTTGACGGAGATGAGGGAAATTGAAATCTGAATGGCTTCACTATCGCGCATCTTCTCGAAGAACACTTGTGCTGCTCAGGGTTTCTACCCGAATTTTCGGGTCAATTTCAAGAATTTCGCACGTTTTTGTGGAGTCAAATAAGTGAATTTCAAGGATTTTGGTGCGAGCCTTACAGCAATCCTTGTTTTGCATAAACCTACGTAGGGTCTTGGTTTCTTGTTCGATAAAATAACAACTAACGAGTTTTGATCATCCCGTTAATCATCATTCATTTAGTGAAACAAAAAATGATGAATGAACGAAGATTATCGATTCGAGGTAAATTGTCAACTCGAATCGGTGTGGATCCCACGTTTTGTGACGCGCGGATTTTTCAAGAGGCGATGAACATCAATTTTTCGAATTGAGCCTATGAGCCCGGGGATGCCTCTCTAAGTCGAGTACAATAATTTCAAAGGTCATTTGAGAATATGACCGTATTCAAGGATTTTGCACGATATGAAAGATGAATAAGTATTTTGAGGATTTTCTCAGAATACTTTTTCAAAGGAAAATCATTTGAGACTTTTGAGGCGAGTAGAAACCCTGTTCTGACACTATCTCACGATCCACGAAGACAAATTGAAGCCTCATCTATCAGTGCACGGCTGATTGCGAATCGATATTTTCACCAAATCATGCTCTTCGAGAATAAGTATTTGCTCGACCAGGTTTCTTGCTTCTCGGCACTTGCTATTTCTGCGACGATCACGGGATTTTTGCATGCCGCAATAATTAGTGGCTCTATACTTGAGTTGACACATTTGTCGATCGCCGGATGCGATAGCTCATTATATCCACGCTCAATCTGGCGTAATATCCAACTTCGGAATGATGCTGAGAAAAATGAATACTTAATAGTGATCCCGATGTCCATAATGATGATTATGCAGCACTGTAATATGGTTTCTTGCAATCAAAATGATGGTTTACGTTGTGAAAGACGCTCTGCAAAATGACGATAATATATTATGGAGGTGAAATCATCGAATACCGCCGAATCGACGATACAATCTTCCGCACTGCTTCCTCGATATTAACACCCTTTTGTGAATTGGCGCACGGTGCTAATGTGTATCCCGAAATTAACATCAGTTCTTGAGTTGACTGCTGAGAGTGCTAAGTGGTGGAACGGCGATGTGCCTGTCGATAATGGAAGAGCTGCACGCGAAAATGTGTGATTTCGCACCGTCCAGACTTTGCCCAAGCACTCCTCTCGTATTTGTAGTAGTCATTCTCGCTGAGCCTGTCAACGAAGTCTTCTGCATATGTCCTTCAAGAATTTCTTCATGAATTCTCATACATCGAGCTGAAAGAACATATCGACTGAGGACGGTAGATGTGTTTTTTTAGACACGAAAAGATTGTTCAACAATTTAAGACTGAAAATTTGAGTAATCAGGGATTTACTCTCAATGACGAAGTATTCTCGAGTAAATCAGCATGAATCGTTCCTCTTGTTGAGTGGTCATGATCTTCTACGTTCATTGTGGGTAAAAAAATCATTTTTCTTGTGTTTTGAGCAAAATTCTCAACATTTTTCGAGTCTTCAATTCCAGACGGGACACTGGGCAGTGACTACGAGCAGTTCGAATCGATATGGTCGATTGCTGGCTCGTTGTCCAATAATGTATTTGCAATCTTACAAGTATCTCATTTCCACCAATCTCTTTGGAACTCAGTTCACGAGAAGTCAGTTCTTGCTGCGGGGATGTTTGAATTCAACAGAGCTGAAACCCTTGCCATTTTGTAAAACATGGCAGAAACCCATCTGCACGAAGAGCAACCAGTGAGGCGGGATTACGTGAGCGCAAAATTATGATGGCTGCGGTCAAAGAGCCGGGAAAGCTGTCGATAGCGGTCTCGAATTTGTTGTGGTACTGCTTGAGGAAACTAATTAAGCCAACAATGCCTCGAGGGTTGTTTGCCTCTTCTTTCATTATCTCTACTCAAACACGACCATCTTCAGTACTGCTTCACCTCGTTCGCAACTCTGCCTCCCACCACCCCTTCCGCGATTGAGAATGGCTCGGCTGAGCACAATATTGAAAATCAGACTCAGCTTGACCCCCAGCGACTTGAATTTCTCGATCTGCTGTATCCGGACCCCATCCACTGTGATTTCGAAAATTTTCAGTTACCAAAGAATCTCTTGGCACCGTGTAACGCATCTCCTGTCTCGAGGGTCGATTAATTACGCGAGCCATCGCTGCGTGAGGGATGAATTTTGGAAGCAATAAGCTGCGCGAGAGCGAGGGACAGCACAGAGGGTCAAACATCCAATATTGAGCGGTAAATCGGCTCCGCTCAGGAGCCACTACGACCAAGACCAGATTTACGCAGACCAGCAGGACATCGGCCCAGCGAACATCCCCTCGCTTCTGTATCATCCCGTCAACTAGTACTGGCTTTCATGGCAGGCGTCAGTCGCTGCCTCGTAATTACGTACGGGATGACTGGCAGCCTCTGGCCTCGGCTATGGAAAGAGCTGGCCTTGCAGGCGTCGTCGTCGCTTGCCAACATATTGGAACTACGCATGCAGTCGATGACCCGAGACGAAACTGCTGTTGCCTCTTGCATGAATATGCATGATGAGCTCCGCGACACGACGACTTATGGCCAATTTCATGTGTCGGGAGGTCTCTGTTATACTGGCCACTTGTGTCCGGCACCAGATGGCGCGGATCGCTATACTTGTCAAAAGCACCGAAACACGCCCAAATATGATAACTTCTTTTTTGCAAACTCCGTCAGCTGCTCTGGCCACCAGCTCAAATGCGAATATAGCAGGCCGTCAGGTCTCAGCCACCACAGAATATCGTGAGAGCTGTTTGGTCTTTTGTGGGCGGATGCGATTTTATCCAAACAAATCTCGTTCGTTATCAATGTACAGTCCAAAGATATAGCAATAGTAGCTATCGTGAATTGTTGGGCATGGAATCGGTGACGTAGGGAACGATGACTATCACCGTTCGCCAATTTTCGTGAAAATAGACGAAATCATGTCACTAACGGTAAACCAGTCAGAAAATTGCTCAGAAAATTGTTCGTCGTTCCTCGAAAGCCAGGATAACTTGGTTATGCTCGCTGACCACACAATCACCGGGACGTTCGTGTACGTTGCACTCAACAACCGGCAAAGGGTCATGGAACTCGGATGTCGGTCAGTGGACTGACAATGGAGCGATTTCTCGAGATTATCGTTATTACGCGTGATTGTTACATAGCCGCGGTCGTCGCAACGGCCCCGTGACCTAGAACCCGCACCTGACCCCGCGAGCTCACGAGTCCCACTCGAGAGACTACCTTCTCTTATGTGCCCCACGGCAAGTTTTTTACTTGCCCCCCTGAGTGAGTGAACGCGTTGCTCTGTCTGGTCTTCAAAGCATCTGTGAGCTGGTGCCGCATCGACTTCTCGTTGTTCCGGTTCACGTCTCTCGCACCTCGCTTAATTAAGCGCACCCGACTACTTCTTGTCTTGACTCTTACACTCGTCACTCATCTCGATTCCGATCTCATTCCTGTTGAATGTAGAACAACTACTGTGCTCCATCAGCCTCGTTTCCCTATTTCAACGTGTTTGATCCATGAACTCGTTAGTATTGAAGCTCGTGTCCTTACAGAGGTCCTATGGCCCAGTTAACGGTGTGAAATGTATGTCTTTCATGAAATCGTGATCCGAACTTGGGTTTCGATAAACAACAGTCGACAGAGGTAAATTTGATAAAAACGTGAGCTGTCGATGAACGAGTATGCTTCCGATGATATGGGACTATGGAGAAATGTTGTCTCCGAAAATTAAAAAGGCAATGGCGTGGCCATATGTTCATCAGACGACCCGCATCGTTGTCTTCTAGATCTCATGTGTGATAACTTTCTATGATAGGGAATATCAAATACTTCACTCTTGGGAGAAATGTTGACACCTCGGGCCCATGTCATCCTCAGACACATGGATTCGATTGTGGATTGTTGAATCTCTGCAATCTGTCGAAACAGTACTCTTGATTTGAAAATATGCATTCGAATGAAAAAATGCATAAAAATATATCTCTAAATTTGAAACAATTTTCAATAAACCTTGATAACATAACAGCAAAATATTCCATACTCCAAAAATCTTGGACTTGAGACGCCTTGTGACAAACGGTTGACTCCCCCGTGAAATCGACCAAAAAAATCCATGATCTCAGTTCAGACATCGGTGTTCCTGATTGTACCGCGAAGACCGTTAAAGGCGATTTGTCTTAAAAGCCTCCAAAAATCTGTGATAAATCGAGATGGCACCTTTAACAACCACGTACGCTAAAATTCTTATCTGCAAACCATACATCAACTATTTCTGAGTAGGCAAAAGGCAACTGGCGGTCTCCAGTCCTCGATACATGAGTAAAATGAAAGTTACAAATTCCGGCTGGATTGTCGCAAGATATTGTGTGCAATTCATGGGTACACCACAGAAACCTCTGAGTAAACGACCGCAAGAGTAACATCATCTTTGCCAATCATGAAGTTGTTTACAGAATGAAGTGGGTGGTTCGGGATGCGAAGAATTTGTATTTCGAGCAGTGGACAGCATTGTATGCTTTGCCGAAGAAGAGACGACGCGAATGTGCAGATGAGGGGTTCTCCTCTCATACATGGCATTCCTCTGATGCTTGAGACTCGCAAAACGGTAGCCGCTCATTGCATTTTGCTGCTGGCATGTCAGAGCCGTATGTGGTAGCAGTAGCAGCAATTCCTGGCGCGTATATCTTGAAAATCAGCTTCGTGTCGTGCATGGTAATCATCGCCGGATTGGGTAAACAGCCAGAGAGAGAGAGAGATATGCCGTGTCGTTACACGCGTGCAACATTTTTCATCCCGCGCGTACAGAGGACCTTGGGAATCACGTTTGTCGAGACACCGCTCGAGTATGAGTATAGGGTTGTAACGAGCACAACGCGAGAAACAAAAATTTCACTAGCCATGTCCTCTGGACGAACTTGTTCACCTCTCGTGTAAATATTGATCTCTTTTGAATAAATTAGGGCGCAAAGCGAGTTTGGCATCATCTCGACCACGATAGATGAGGCGTTGAACATTGTCCAAGTACCTGGAAGATTGTGTAAAATGTTTCTACCATATACTACACGAGCTGTACCGCGTCAAGAATTGATTTCTGAAATAATTATTCGGGGAAGTTTTGCGACATATCATCAGAAATACCCCTTCATTTTGAACTTGCGAATCAATTTGTTTGGACATTCGAATTCTCACCCCGAAGGATCTAGTTAAACCTCTGAGGGAAGAACTTCGATGAATCCAACACATGAGTCATTTTCTATCGGATGGAATCAACCCAGTAAACCGGCTCGAGGTAGACTAATCCCTACAGGGGTTGGGAATGGAAAACTGATACCAGATGGACTTATTGTGATGTTCCAATGTTGGCCGAACCTCATGCTCCATGCTGGCATTGAATTGTACCCGAGATCTCCTCCTGCCCTTTCAGACTAAAACCACAACCGAACCAAATTGAACCACCTAGTTAGAGCAGTTCAAGGTTAATGATTGCCTCGGAAGTTCTTACGCGATTTTCGGGAGCAACGTAATCAGAAACTTGGTTTCGAATTGTGTGACGCCGGGAACCGCTTAACCATACCGACAATCATTGAGGTTTACAGGGATCAGGATCAGTCGGTCGTCTGGTTAATGCGATTCAGAGAGTCAACGTCTTGTACTTATAACGGCTCTCCACTTTACCAGACTGAATAGCTCTTCTCATCAGCACAGTATCTATACCCTTGTATCCTGCCTCAAGAGCTGCAATTGCGGTTGGATGTATTCTTTTCCTTGGTTGCACCGAATGAGCATCGCGCTGCAGTCTCGAGAGGGGACACCACACAATAGAGAGTGCATCGTATTCAGTGAGCCTGAGAACGAGACGTTCCACTTGTGCCTCCTACACTCGCGAATCCGTTATACATCTCACCACGTAGCCTCATCCTGCTCAGTCTTCCCAATATCAGAGTCACTGCGGCGGGGTTGCTTTTCTTGCAGACGCGAGATTTATTAGTTCGGATGCGGCGTTTCTCGGGCAATATTTTTCGCATCTCAGTTTTTCTTTGTGAGTCAAAACGCGCGAGAAACACGGGTACATTACTCCCACAGGGTGACCTTTATTATTTGAACCGGTCACATGTGACGCGTTGGTCACCTCGAGACGCGAGAAATTGCACTAATTGAGCGAACACGAGGCGGCTGTAGCAACGAGATTCTATATGTAAATGGTTTGCACGAGAAAAACGCCGACAGAAAAGCGGTTGTTGCATATGCAAAAAATGTGCTCTCGACGCGTGATATCTGGGAAACCGGACGATGGTGAAATGTCCAAGCGCTCCTTGCTCATATCCATAATACCCATGTTTTCGCTGCGTGAGCACAGAAACATTTCGATAATAATCGATTCCAATAGCCCTATGCCGTGTGTACGCAATTCAACTCGCGGTGTATTTGGCTGTGTGTGTCAGGCGTGCGCCGAGTGCCATTCAATAACGCGGTAATGGTCGCGGCAACGAGAGCGCCGCAGTTGTATCTCTGCGTACAACGTCGCGACGAGACTCGTTTGCTCATTTACCGCCATTCCCACAAATAACAATTATACCTCTGTGGGCTGCGTATTTTTCAAACTCGTGATTTGTAAATGAACGGAGCGAAACAAGAATAACGCTGTTTAACAAACTGGTAATGACATAGCTACCAGGCTTGCGGTGTGCCAATCTTTCCACTGAAACTCTGAAATACAGCATTTGAAAAATCGAAAAGTATCATCGTGCATGACGATAATATTATATGTAGAATACTATGACTTTCATTGTGATGACTCCGGATATTTCAGATTTGAAAACGATCAAGAGTCAAGTCCTTCAAATTGTCTGAAACAATGATGTCGGTTTACCAGCGATGTCTCAGCTTTAGTTCATCACAAGGCTTAGAATTTGTTTCTCAATCAATGACTAAAAAATTTGATGAAGAGGTTTTTATTTCTGATAGAAATGAGATGATCTCGATTATGAACAGCAAATGAACGAGGCAAAAATATTATCCGCACCTTCACAAACAGTCTGATAGCACGGGACTCAACCGTAGGATTTTCTTCTCACCGCTTGTCGTGAATTCGGACAAATCATCATCTCACCGTGAATTATCCGCTATTTTCCCTCTCTCCAAAGATTCATCTGAATGACTCAATGGTCCTCTTGAGCCTCAACAAAGTCCATCTTTTAGTTCTTTTGTGAGGTGGCCGAGCTCCGTTATCTCCGAGATTCCGTTTGCCCAACGTGTATTGTTGTCGTGGACTCATCATTCAGAGGCGCATCTAATGCTCCATTGTGCCTGAGTCGGTCCATACTATCAACGACTGCCCTTTCTGCTAAGCATGTGGGTAATCAGGCCAAAAAGAGTACAGTTATCATTAATACTATGTCGTCGAAAATTACAGTAGATCATCATTGTGATGCTGCAAAGTGTCGATCAGATGCATCCGGAGCTAGACGTTCAACGGAACCTCCTAATACCAGATGGGCTCTACAATCCAATTGTTTCGATGACATCTCTGATCGGCAACTTTTTTTTGACCAGTCATCGCTTTTTGAATCAAGTTCATCTCACCGCTGCCGCCTCCGCCACCGCGTATCAATTTCACGTGAGCCGGTCTCCGGGATCAGTCCAGTCATGGCTGTTCGACTTGCTGGAGTTTGGAGCTCTCGAGAAGAAGGTCGTCTGAGCCATGTTGGGCGCCCCGTGATGGATGGCCCTCCCTCTATCCCCTTACTTCATGGCGCGTAACGCGTAAATCTCGATGTGAGCGAGCTTTAAAAGAGTCGGGGGTTTGAGGAATCATAGACTCTTCGGTGCGGGAGCGTATTATCGTGTCTCGTTTGTTGGACAGAGGTTGGCTCGACTACAAAGAGTGCACACAATAAACTTTTGTGTCTCGTGTAAAGTATTGCCTTGTGTGACTTTGTTGGTTCTAAATTCACAGAACTTTTGCACGAACTTGACAAAATTGTTACATCACAAATTTACACGAATTTTGGGAGATTTTTCCTCGAATCTCCCGCCGAAACAACTCAACGTCAGTCAAAATTCATCGCATTGCGCTGGAAGCTTGGCTGTAACATGGTGATTATGAGATCACATAATCTATTTTCTGCATGATGCTTGACAATTTTGTTGATCCTTTATGAGATCCTACACAATGATGTGCAAATGAATATATTCAACGAAACTGATCAGAAACAAGTAAATTCAGACCTCGAGTGCACGACCTTAGTGGCCCCTTAGTTCATTCATGCAAAGAGAAGAAACTACTCCATCCGAACCAACTTCGCAACCGGTTCTCGATAAACGTTTCCATTCCCATGCATTCTACGAATGTGGAACCTTCAATTAGCAACACTCGCGATTTTCTCAGCCTCATTCTTCTTTCAATCGCTCGAGTCTGCCTGTGCTTCGAAAGAAGGCTCCCAGACTTGGTTAATACTCGATATAGATACGTGTGTTGGTGCACCTCAAACCAATACAGAGTGAACGTGCCTCGCGGATGTACCGTTGACCTTAATTGCACCGACTTAGAGCGCATCTAGCTCTACATGCTCTCTCGGGAGAGAAAAGAAAGTGCCCCTCGGACGGACTCACCTCCACATTACCCACGTTGTGCACGTACACTTATAGCTCCTATGAGGCCCAGTTCGATTGGAATGCGCATCGAGCGCGATTGGATCGCGTAACAAAGCCGGCCTCACGCGTAGTTGGCACTGGAAACCCGTACAGGTAGCATACAAGCTCGAACACAAGGCAGAAATGAGAGGCGAGCAATGAATGGGCGCACCTGGCACAGTTTCAGAGTTAGACAGCACAGATTACCCGCGTGACTGGGCGAATCGATCCCTCCCCCCCCCTCCCACCGTGGAAGTAGCATCGGTATCCATACCATCCACGCTCTTCAGACCCGATTGATTGAAGAATGACTTGG
The DNA here is from genome assembly GCA_029851415.1 of Eretmocerus hayati. NCBI lineage: Eukaryota > Metazoa > Arthropoda > Insecta > Hymenoptera > Aphelinidae > Eretmocerus > Eretmocerus hayati. Next base: position 189,365,745 of record CM056742.1, on the reverse strand, counting down.
ATTGATTGAAGTTTCGAATGAAAGGGACGAAACTTGATGAAAACGGGTCGATCAGATCGAAGTCAACTGATTCGATGGGAAGATGCCCGACCTCAATATGAGGCGTTTGGTCCTTCCCGCGGCTGTGCCACCTCACTCGCCAAATATTCCAAGAGCCCACAATACTCAGAATTCTGCCAGATCATTTTATAGCCGCCGATAGCTCACAACAAAACAATTTCATCATCCGAGCACTGATCCGCGAGCGAACCAAATTTACGACTCGTGACGACAGCGACCTAACGGTACATTGATGAATTTACTGCCTCTCATCGGTGTCTCTGGCTCGATCGACGCTTTTAATTTCATCATTGCTAAAAAACCTACCAAATTACTCCTCAAACAACGTCAATCCGTCCGCTTTAACATCAGGAGGATCCACATTTTTTTATTAATTTTCAAATTAGCTCGCGTACTACTATGGTGAAGCTATTTCACTTTATTATGGTGGCCATTCTATGCCAATGATGAGCAATGATCATCTGTCGAATCATGTCGGACTCGATTTGAATGGCTCCGAAACCTGTGCAATCTAAAATCCAGGATGACATATTCCACTTGTGTCTTACCAATCAAGAAACTCACCGCCCATGAAAATCATGAGTGGATTAATTTACTGATGGGTTATGATCTAATTTGACGGGGGCCAGGCTCCTTCGTAATCCAATTTAATTTTGAAAGTAATTCCCTCGTCCGACCAACTGAAACATAACGTCATCGGTTAAAATGTACATCTTGCACCCATTCATCTTCGTGAGGCCGACTTACGTCAAAATATAAGGCGTCGCAAAATAAATTTTGGATATCAAAGTTTGTTGGTTCGAAAAACATGAAACTGCAGTTAACTCATAAATTCGACGTTGAGTGGCACATCAATCCTTAAAGAGAGTAATTTCTCAAATTTATTCGTGTAATCCCATCATTCTTATCTTTTACCTTCCGACAAAGTATTAAAAGCTCGAAGAGACTAATGGCTAAGGAGGATGCGAAACAAGCGTATGAAGAAAATGCACCAAGAGCAAAGTTTTGCAACGGTCTTTTGAAGCAAAAAACCGGCTCTCTCTCTCTCTGTCGTGTATACACGCGCTTGCGAGCATGCATGAACGCGGCTATCACAAAAAAGGCGATTGTAAAGTCGAGACCGATTCCTCTTGTGGCATCTTCGCTCGCGACTCGTGTAAGTGAGAGTTGCTCTCGTCTCCTTCACATTGGTTTTTCGATTACGGAAAGCCTTCTTCTGGTGTACCTGTTATATCCCCATGCAAAGAGTCTACCTGAAAACTAACGGAAATTTCTATCTTACAGAGCATCATCAAACCTTGTAGGAATCTCGTAATGTAACAGCTCAAGATGATATGATCAGTATCATCAAAAAGATATCAACGACATTTTCAGCCAACGATAAACTCATCTTCATCTGACGTGGAGATATGAAAAATGTTGAGAAAGATGAGTTATCGGAACAGGAATCAGGGGTTGAAAAATATTATAACAAACTCTTGAGTTTTATAGATAAAATTTGAAATGAATGAAATGTGATGACTTTGATCTGTTACGATCGTGTGGAACATATTCTGTCATTTCTATGGCAGAACTCGCTCTCCAGAATCAAAAAATCTCGCTTATTTCTGAGCTCTGTGCACATAAAGGAGGAGGAATTGCGACGATTATTGTGGCCGATAGTACGAACAAGCCTCAAAGTTGAATCGGATGTCAAAGTTTGATCATTTATTGAAACTCGATTGAAACTATTCCACTTGGAATTCCGCTAGACTAACTTGGAGCTCCCTTCGTGAACTGGAGATCCGATCACCGCGAAATCATTCATCTCCAATGTGCGAATCGAGTTGGCATTTCGTTCGCGAACAGTTAGGGTGTGCCATGCTCCACGAGTATAAGAACGGAGGGTGTGCAGGAAACCCAATATAAAGTGTCTGTCGACCGCAGCGACGTGACGAATCGAGAGAGTGACATGGTGTCCATCCAAAATCGCTTCAGCATCAGACCAGAGGGTCACTTTGGTGGTCACTCCCGTCTTGCTTGGCCGCAACGAGCCAACTCTCTTACCCCTAAACGGTCGAGACGCTCTCGAAAGGCAATAAGGGTGATCTCAAGAGCGAGTTTATCCCTTAGAGTTTGTCGGAAAACTGTCGTCGTGGCACGTTGGGGCTACTCCTACAACCGCCCAAATGTTGCACACAGGTTCCATGCTGCCCAGGCCGTCGTCGCCTCGACATACATATTCAACAGGGCACTTGTCTGCGACGAGGTGGTTGAAGGAGAATCGCGCACAAAATTTTATCCGATGAAGAACAACAGCGCAGTTTCGTCGTTGTCGTGGTGCTGGCCAGGTGGCGTGAAAAGTTTTATCAATTTTGTGCCTTGGCATTATGCGTGCATCCGGGGATTATTTGAATGGCATCGCTATTATGCTGTCGGACGAAGTTCAGGGTTCGTGTCTGGCAGTGATTTACAAAAGTTTAGCGACCGTGAGCAGTGACGAAGAAATCTTGAGTGATTAAAGTTCCATCAGTAGCTGTGGGTACTTTGCTATGCAAATCCACTTTATTATGAATTCATTTCATCCACAGGCAGTTTTGAGAATGAAACTCAGCGTGATCAAACGCAAATCAACTCCATTTCAACACAGACATAGACAATTCTATGCCAAAACAGTAACCTGTCAACATCACCTCCAGTATTTTGCTTCATAACCATTATTGTACCACAAAAATTCATGGTTCATTGGCATTATTGGATTAAATATAGGGACTCTAGACTCATATCTGCTTCAGGTGCTAACAAAGCGAGAAGAAAAGTCCCCAGATGATGAGGTCACGGTGGTGAACGTCCCGGAGATGCGCGAGAGAAAGACAGAGTGTAGGCGGCCACGAGGTCGCGAGTCGCGCATCAAGAAATTATATCCTGTCAGCTCCCACGCGTCACCGCGCTGCCGCAGCCGCAGCCAAATCGCCCGTCACCGCAACTCCTTCCTCTTCCTAACTTCCATACACTCTGATCTTTTAATAGCCACGATAATCTCCCTCGGCGTGCCACGCGCTTGCAAATTTCGATGCCATGCAAAAAAGAGTCGCACTCCAAACTTCATCGCCAGCCCTCTCTCTCGCAAACTCAAATAGCCAACTTCTCAGCTTAATTTAGACCACAAGGACACATAACTTTGAAGAAATCGAATAAAAGCTTCGGATACGTTGTCTGATTTTGGCCAACGCTGCTCAAAATGCAAATGACTACATTATCTCCGCTAGAATTCAAATGCCAAAAGACTTCAACTCATGAGTATGATGGGCATATGATAAAATCATGACTGCAGTCATGATTTTATCATATGCTCAAGGTACACCTATAGTGGGTCAGGTGAAATTAGGTTAGGTAGGTTAGCTTGAATTGGGCCAAGTTGGGTCAGGTTGGGTTAGGTTGCGCTGGACTAGTTCAGGCCAAGTCAAATTACATTAGGATATGTTACCAAATCATCAGATCTGATCTTATAGTTCATCGAATCTGATAGATTAGCCGATGAAGACTGTTGGACCATCGCGAGTATTTCTTTACCTGGAATGATATCCTCTTCTCTATTATCTTGCGTCCCCAAGTATTTAAGAATCAAATAAGGTTAGGACGAAACTTCCCTGTGACAGATATACAGCATGCTCGAAAAGTACCAAACCCCCCTCCCTCTCCCCATATTTCTTAGGGTCTAGTGAAAAAGTGTCGAATACAAAAGTTGTTGAATATCAAGTGAGGTTTCAGATTAACTCGCTCAAATCTCCCCCCCCCCCCCCCCAACCACCCCATTGAGGTCAACTTTGGAATTTCAAATATTTTTGAACATATTGCGTGTCCATAATGGTGAGATTCAATCCCGGTTCATGAGTCGAGCGACACAATCTTTCATAGATAAGCAGTGAGGAAGAGAATGACGTCCAGCTTATGTAACTCTCATGCCACTCGAAGCTCCCCTCGGAATATGTAATGGAGTCTCCCTGTATTAGTCCAAGGATTTGATTCCAGTTTGAAAAGAGCTACTATGAACTACATGAGACAAGTGCACGATAAAGTCCGCTGGTTACTGGAGAAGAGAGGACATCAGTGAGGGTGAAATTTGATCGGTGCGGAGCACGACAAAGAATGAAAAGTGTATAGAAAAATATGGACGCTAATAAATTGAATTGGTCTTTGTGATAGGTAATCCACTTTGCCACTCTAAAATTCGTCGCGAGCCGTGCGAACTGAAACTTGGCAAACACGATGCTGGCGCTCCCTCCTCCTCCTATTTCACGTATTTCATTTCATTGAAGTACATCAGAGGGTAGAAACTCACTTTGTTTCAACAAAATTTCATCATCAATTTGAAATTCAACTGACTTGCTTCGAAAGTTTTTGTTTTCGCAATATCTTTTACAGATTCAAAATTTGCCCGATTTCCTTTACCGGGCCATTTAGGATATGTCCCGATGATCGATTGCTCAAAATCCCGCTATTCTCTCCAAATTCCATCTCGTTGAAGTCATTCAACGCGCTGAGCCTGTACACGCTGTACATCCGAGCAAAAAAATGTCAAGGGTGAAATTCTTCCGCAACACTTGGCCAACTGTAAGACAGAGGAATACACACGTCGCCCGTGCGCATATCCACATCGCCGCAGCATTCCATTCCGTATTGCGACTCATAACTCTGAAGGGTAGCGGCTGCCGCTGGTTGTTGGTTGCTGGTATAGCATCAAGAGCAGCGGCACCTCTTGCATATACGTCGGCACGTGATCGCGTTCGGAAATGAGCTTTTTAGCCGATGCTTTACTACACAACGGTAGCCCGACCAAGTTCTAAATTACCTTGACTCTGTGGTGGCCAGCAGTTGATCTAGCTATTTTTCTTCCTGGTTTGTTTTTCATCAGCTCATTCTGCTCAGTACTTGGTACCAAAACAAGTCCACAACTCGAGCATGTGATTACATCAGAATGGAGTACTGCTCTACTACCCACTTCTGCTCACGTCCGTATTGCCAACGACAGTTACATTTCATCAGGACTTTGACCCTGGCTGTGTGGACTGAGAATGAACGCCACTACCTCGTATTGGTTCGAAGGTTTTGTTCCATTTGCATTACATACCTTGACCATTTTGTCAGGCTCAGAATAGGAATCGAGGCAATACGTCTCTGGGAAAGACTTGGAATTAGTCGAGTGAGACAAATCTGTGAATATGCTGATGGAGATTTCCAATTCATCCGAGCGAATCGATGGCTCTGAATGTATTGGGAATCAGTCTTTGCCTGCTACTGCTTTTATCACAATGAAAGCTTTAGTATAAAAGCAACGGTGGTCATTCAAAGATTCAGAGGAAGCTCATGTGCTTTCGGGGCCGGATTACAACAAAGCGAGAGCCGCGGATATTGGTTACTGTCGGACAAAGCTCTCCACGCGTTTGCCAAATGCGAATGAACAATGCTGATGGTCTTTTTTTTCAAGCCGTGGGACACGAAACATTCGATAGAATTTGAGTGCACGCGTAGAATCCAATCGAAACTTTGGAATTCCAATTTGATGCACTATTGAGACTCTCAATGACGAGTCGATCAATACATCCTCAGTATTAAATGGAAAATCGGGTGATCTGATGATCCAATAGTTTCTTGGTCTGCACTATCGATAAAGACCACTCATCCATCGACTACTTGAGTTTTTGATCGATGATCATGTTTTTCGCAAAACCACAAAAAATATGATTCAAAATTGTTCTTCTCAATTCGGGAATTACTGAAAGCAATTGGTGCACCCAGGCACTGCTCACAACATAACTGTTTTTTAACCCCGCCACAATTATTGAAGTTTCTATTGTACACAAGGCTACATTTACTGAAAAGCACTGTCGTAAATTGATGAAATTAGCAGAATCTTTGAAATTGTTAGTCACGCCTCGTCGCGTCTGCTTTATTTGTTAGAATTTCTCGAGGATCGGCAGCTTGCATTATAAAATAAATTCTGACGGTGAAATGTGCGACAACGTTGGAGCTGCTTTGCAGGTGCTTTTTCACGGCCCCGGCTATGAGGCACTTGACGGGAAATTCCTTTGAGCTCAATAGCATCGCTCATTCTCGCGCCTCTCTCGGCCCGCCCTGCCAGAGCTGTAGAACTCGAAGGAGCATTTACTGTCACGAGCAGAGTCATAGCCTCTTTGATTGTCGTTGCTACTGAAGCGTCTTCTTGCTGCGCTATACTATGTTGCATTTAGCACGGAGTGTTGATCAAAAGCTCCCGTAATTTCTTATTATCTCAATTTCCAAGAGCAATTATACATCACCCCGCGCACACATTGTCATGGATACTAATTGAGTTTTCTCTTTGTCTGTTTCAGGTAAGATTTCATCTGCTCCGTTGTGTTTCTTTGACGGATGAAAGCTTATATATAATGTGAGTTTATACATTTATTGGTTCCATTATCCATCTATTTTTAATGAATTTGAATAGTTGTTCGATCATCGGAGCAAGGTCTCGTATGAACTGTCAGGTCCGAATGTTGATACTGTGCCCTGAACCGACCTGCTCCTATACCTCACCGAGAATACTGAACCATTTCATCCTCATTTCAAATTTTAGCCCGCCTAAAGATTTTAGAAAAAATTCACGAGAAAACTCTATGAATGCCACAGTGAGAATTCAAAAAAAAAGCCCAAGTAGACTAGGTAGCGGGACAATTTTTCCATTTCATTTTTCCCAGTGTCAAAAGTCCCAAAATATATCCTCCCAATGGAATAATTTCCCAATGACATTTTTCCCGGGATAAAAGTTTCCCAATCCAATTTTTCGCTATTAATTTTTTCCTCCAGAACGGAAATGGAGTAATTTTCCCCATATATTTTAAACAGAACAGCCGGAGTATGAAATATGAAGTACAAAATTTAAGTTTTGATTGAGACAAAACGTGCAGAGTCGTTCAGCCCTACGCCTAGAATCCCACTCCGACTCTCCTCGTTTATACTAGACAATCAGAGTGATTTCATTGTGAGGCCAACATTTATCAATGCACTATGGAGAAACAGGCAAGGCATCATCAGGGTATTTCTGGGAAATGACGATATTATCCCTCATCTATCATATCAAAGAATAGGATATGATATGAACGATGTATAAATAATCGTTTGTATGAATAATCGGATTATATGTGATTGTGCCCTCTATCATCCTATCCAAGCCATTTTATTGATTTATATAAGGAATAATATTCAATTGTTTTGTAATCAGTCTCATTCCATATTTATGCCTGGATCGAGCATAGAGTTTGGGAAATTATAGTATTGGGAGAAATGTCTTTGGGGAAATTTTTTGCGGGAAAAATGGATTGGGAAAAGTGTCCACCAATACGTACACTACTTTTCCTGTGAAATCTCCAAGATCCCCATGGTTTTCTATGAGTTTTATCTGATATATTCCGAAAACCGAAATTCCCTTGTAGATAACGAATTTGTAAGATCTATGAACGATGAAAGCCTCTTCGAGTAAAGTCGTCGCGGAAGCTGAGATAAAAAATTGATGAATGCGTATTAGATCATGTATCGAGAAACCCCATGGAGTTCATCAAGAAGCAGACCGGTGTGCATGGATAAGGCCATCAGAGTCTGGCATGCACGTGGCACGTATGTTTTGTTTGAGAGGCAGCAAATATTTGATGCGTCAGTCTTCTCGCGAGGGAGACACACGATGAGGCGGTCATTTGAATCTGATTGTCGTGAGTCTGCGTTGTCACCGATATCTGCTGCCTCCCGTACATTCGACACTGACAATGCGGTATATTTACGCTCGACGGACTTGCAAGGTTCGTTGAACTTTGGCATGTTGTAATCCGATGAGTGATTATTCTCAAGTGACCTCAGCAGACCACACACAGGATTCTTGCGTTCCTCGTCCTCGAAAATTTCATCACGTGATTCATAATTGAAGATTCTTTTGTTCGGAGATGGAGTATCCCACGAAATACATTGATTTTACGACAAAATTGATCGAACGTTGGTGAGGCTGGAATATGCATGAGTTTCTACATGTTGACTGAATGGAACCGATCATCAGACGCTGAGAATAGGCCGAGGCACCTGCCGCATTGAATCTCGAGATTCGATAATCCGGCAGTGTTTGCAGACTTGTCGCTATATAGGCAATATGGTCCGATTAGATTCACGAATAAGCTTGTTGTATTCTCTGTATAGTGATGGGGATCCATTCAGGCGCCAAATTCGGTTGTACAGTCGGCTTTAGCCTTGTCGGGTCTGTTTGGAGCTAACCACTCAATCTTGCATCTACATAGGCACCATAACCCCAGGCCATGCGTGAAAAGCGGTGGCTTCATAGCGATACCAAGGAGATGGGCCGCCTGGTGTGTACCTTGGCCTGGCAGCGAGTTTACCTTACTTCGGTTTATTAAAACCCATCTTCTGCGCTGAGCTCGTCTCTTGGTTTACCTGCCACCGCCGTAGTCGTAGTCGTCGTCGTCGTCGTCTTGTGTATTAGCAACGAAGGCCCCGAGCTTTTATTAAGCATGCAATAATGCTCGTTTTCCAATGAGAGTGCACGAGACTACGTATAATACAAGATCTTTGAACGACGCGTCCGTAGAAATTTGTTCGTTATTGAGAGACGCCACATATCCATAAGTCAATGCCCATTGTTAATGTGTTGTAACTGTAGTATCTGATCTGAATTCGCAACTCTTCAAATCTCGAGATCGGAACTACGCAAACCACCATACTCTGGCTCTCATTGTATGTTTGTCAATCGAGAAAATGGAAGATTTTGTATACTTGGTAAAATCTGCGCCTACAGGAATTACATTTTTTACGAAAATTGCGAACCTCGATTTTGTACTGATTCCATGAGTAAAACACGAAATATTGGTCGCGAGACCTCAGGAGCCCTTTCATTCCGAAAGAACCCACAAAACCTACAGCCTGATTGTAGTCTATTCGAACAGAAATCAGAGGAGCATAGGAATTTTGAAGCTAGCCGTGTGTTCGATCAATTGGAAATTGTGCGTGAATCATTATGTGAAATAGCGACGGCAGCTTTTTCACGTTCAATTTCATCATCTAACTGCAAGTACCGTCTTGCTATCTGTACCCGTGGCGCACAGCGGTGAAATCGATGCAAAATTCGAATCTCTCACTAGACTTTTCTCTGGATATAAATGCTGTGAGTAAAATTGCACCGCAGAACTTTGTCGCTCGAAGCAGATTTGACGTACGCATTCACTGTCGCTCGCTCTTCCGTATCAATTTATTATAGCTTTTCGCGAGCACTCGCTCAATCTGAGACGTCGTCGTCCCTGTTCCGCGTCAGTTTTCTATCGTCGAATTCGTCCCTCGTCAGCACTTTTGGCACTAGCAATATACCCGCATATTAACCGGGCTAGAAATACCTCGAGTTTTCGACTGCCCAATTCATCCGTCCTGTGTCTAATACTGATGGGACCATAATTTGCGGCCAGCTCCCCAGAGTTTCCTCGCTGTCCAGATAAATTCAAGCGGGTAAAATATTCGCAAAGTGCCGGTGAAACGAGAGAAACTGTCACCCGGATTTCCAATCGAGCCAGCCATCAAACTCGTCCTCGTCGTCCTGCGGTTTGAGCTGCGGTTGGTATGTGCAATGGGTCGTCAATTTTTAGCACGGGTAATTCAATAGCTTTGAAAAATTAATGCCAAACCTCCGACGTCGTGTTTCAGGCTGAATAATGTAGGTCAATCATCGAAGATTCTCACAACCCAAAACCATCGATCTCGATATACTTGAAAAGTAGCTGCAGAAATGGGTCACCATCGATTGCCATCCGCATCCGAAACTGAATCCCCAGAATAACTCTAAATCCCTTACCACAACCTTTTGCCTGCCAATGCCCAAAAGCCCAGTGTGTACATCGAAAGCAAAGTGCTCTGCGGTAATTCCACGCGGTACACAGAGCTCGCTGAGAGAGCGGAGATTTAGCTGGGCCGGAAAATGCACAATGCCGCGCGCAAAACTGAATAAATCAGTAACGCGTGTCCGCTCCGGATGTGGCGCGCAGCTTCGCTTTGGCCCGATACCGCCATGCATAGAGTGCAAAATTGATTTCGAGGGGCTTTTTCATTATTCCCCGCTTTATGAATACCCCATGACTCCGAAGTGCTCGCCGTGGAAATCGATTAGCGATTTTCGAGCATTTACATCGTCGAACAATGTCTGATGCGAAAGAGGATTGTGGATTTTGATGTTTGAGCAGCATATAGCTCGACAGATAAATATGAGATTATTATTGATGCGGGTATTCCGTCGAAATGCCTTTTCGCTAAATCATCAGTCGAATCGAGCTATCGAGTGCCCTTTCGGCCATATAATGCAGCAGTCCAAACGCAGTTGCGAATTAATTGCAAAGTTGTTCAAATAAAGGATGGCAGTCGAGTGTAAACACGACGATCAATAGAACACCCTGTTGCGTCGAGTATTCGGCGTACATCACGAATTCGTTTAGTGGCTTTGACTGAAAAATTCAAAGTGCGAGGTTGATCAGGCCCCAGGACGAACAGGAGATCTCATTTTTTGGAGCCGATGATGTAGATTTATAGTCATGTGATCTTCGAGATAGGAAATTTCATATTTTGGTAGATCGAAATTTCTTAGCGCGGATTGAAACCATCAGTCAAAATAACCAGATGGAAGAATGGCTCTCCAAAAGACTGGATTTCGAAACTGACATCTTTATCACAGATGACCATAACGCATAGGATTAACCCGTTCCTGCGCATCATTCGCGAATACCAAAGTCCAACAATTGGGAATACCGGGAAAAATTGCACACGGGCACCGAGAGGTGGTCGTCGATTCCGATGTACACTCGGAGGAGGGGACGGTCGAAGGAATGGGGCAAAACGTGTTTCTAAACATCGTTTAGTGGCCTCTCTACTCGCGCAGCCAGAGATTCTCTTACTCTCGCTGTTTCTCCGGCTGTCCGCGGGTGAGTGGCCGCTCTCGCGCAAATCCGTGCCGTTACAATCGAGCTTGGCTGCATCTTGGTCGCGCGCGACTCGAGTGCATCGATGCCGAGCTTTCCTTTCCCCCTCGATCTGCGATGCTCGACGGCCTATCCGTCCTCCCACAGTGACTAATGGCTGATGATCTTCCTCCCGACGAGTCCGAGCTATTGGCGCAGTTTCCGCTGCTGCCGGCAACCGTTTTTCCGTGTCCCACGATCGATGTCGTCCGTCGTCGTCGATACGTGAACTGCAACGTGCCGTTTTCGTGTCTCCGGACAACACCTGATTGAGACTAACGGACGTAGACAACAGGAAGGAAGCTATAAATCCGAGATTACTTCTAGTGGTTTGAGTGTCAACGGCCAACGACCATCGTACAGGTCTGCAACCGATTCGTGAGTGTTTCCTACGATCAAATGCAGATAATATGGCTCGCCATGTGAGCTGTGAAGGATTACTCTGAAATTGTGAGGACTTCTCGAAAAAGTAGCAATCTCAGTCTGATGCATTTTCGTCCAGCTTGAGCAGGTTTTGCCTATCACAGAAATTATCTTGCATTCTCGTTGTCACATAAGATCATTGATGAACTACACGTCGGAACTCATGATGATGAATTTTTAACCGCAATGAACCTTTTTGTGAGAAAAATGATCATTTAAGGTGAGGCCGTAGTCCGCTGAAAGCTTTAAATCCGTTCGGAGGGTATGGCGATTTTTACTCGACCAAATGACTTGGAATTTTACATGCACCTATAGAATACATGTCTAAGGAGAGCTATAATTCCCTACAAAAAAGTATCCACAGGAGGTGTACACAAACGTCGTCTGCTAATGAGCGGCAACATACGACGTCTCGAGTAAACCTCGTCTGAATACTCTTTTTGAGTGAAATTGACATAATTTTATCTTCGTAGCTCCCTTTAGACATGCATTCTGGAGGTACATGTAAAATCTCGAGTCGTTTGATGGAGTAAAATTCGACTCATCCTCCGAACTGATTCAGGGCTGAATTCAATATGGCGGGTGAAAACGGCCTGGCCTTAAACCAGGAGTACTCTGTTTACAACTGGGATGGGATAGGTGCTCAGAATGAGTCGGAAATTTCATCAAGATCATTGTAAGAAAGTCGGAAATTGGAAAGTCCTCATCTAACAAACACGCTGATATCGCTAGCGTCACATGCGCATGCTTGCGGTGACATTGCGGATCCGAGTTGTCTTCATGCACTCCGCAATCCGATGAGCCAACCTTGAACTCATATACAGCCCCAGTTGTCCCGGCGAAACGAAAGGAGAGGGACGAATTCCTTGCTCTCCGAGGCAATCTGCGTAGGACGAAGAAGATGACGATGACGACGACGAGCGACTGAGATGAGAGGCAGAGAATAGTGTATAGGTGCTTCACAATGTGCTCCACGTCTATTTCACACAGCCCCTCGACATCGCTGTAAACTCGATTAATGCTGCTCAGCTCGCGGGCGTCACCTCAATCGCGAGAGCGAGAACGATTTTCGCTAGAGACGAGAGCAGCTCTTAGCAAGAGAGAACCCCTTCAAGAGATGCGTTATATATTCGCGAGAGCGAGGGCGATGACGAGTTGGCTGAGGGATCGCTGCGCCCCGGGGCCCTTTCCGGACGACAGGTTGTTACGCCGCCGCAGCGACGAAGTTGCACGATAGTCGAGGAAATTCACCGGCATGGATCTGTTCCGTGAGAGACACCTTCTGTCTCCATCCTAGGGCGTTGACCTCTTGATTGAACCAGAGCGCGAGGGTTCACACAAGTTTTCAGCCAATTACTCGATTACGATTTTCGGCACTCACACGGTCCTCTGATATTCTCCATGAAGTGAGGTCTCACGTCGTGTGTGGTGTATAGTATGTCACCATTTTCCATCACATTTTGGGCCAATTTGGAGCTCAGAAAAAAATTGACTCCGTATTTTTGTTTTGATGTTTTTGACAAAGTTTTGGGATGATATTGGCGGTATGAGTATCAAAAGTTTTCGGGATTCATCAACATTGATGTTGCCAGAAGAAAACACCGAAAATATGAAAAGTGAGCATAAGAAGAACCCCGTCATAAGTATTAGTAGGAAACAAAATAGAACACCGTGTTAATCAAACATCTTAGCATGTCTCGTGAGACTCGACTGGATAAATTGACATGACTCCAGAGGAGAATATTCCATGTTCACATTGTTTCAAATTTATATAAAATTACCAACGTTGAAAATTTGAAATCATAGACCATGCAAATTTTTAGAGTAGAAACTTGACGCCACCCAACATGGTTGTCTCTGTTTTTGTCTTACGTGCGACATTTTTTCGCAGTAATGTGTTTCAACAGGTAACACTCCGTCTTAACGACCGCAGGCATGGAAAATGCGGTAATTACATTGTAGTTGTTACCTGTGGTGAGAAACAGTTGCTGGTCAAGTAATTCCTGTGTGGCATCTTTGATCTCAGGGTATCTTGAATCGGATCATCAGGTTTTAAGGGGGTCCCGAAGCTCTACCTTTACCGACCTCGGTTCTCAATACAAAAAAATTTATTGCTCGCCAAATACACTGTAAAAAATGTTGAATGAAATTCACCATCTAGCTTGGTAAAAATACAACTCTGGGAGTTGTGAGTTTCATCCCATTTCTTGTAACTTTACAAACGCTTGTAAATTTACTAGTCTCAGAGGGGGTAATAGTTGGATACCAGTCTCAGACTGGTAAAATTTTCTGAATTATTCCCTCGCTCAGGCTTGTAAAATTCAGCTCAACCGAGCATGTGCGGATCTAAGTTTGGTCTGCTGGGCCCACGCACAACTAACCTAAAAAGCTCCTCCGCGGTCGAGTGTTTATGTCTCGAGCGATGAATTTTCGACTCGCACGGGTTTTTTACCCTTTTCAAAATTATCGTGGATTAAGATGCTTCATTCCAAGACTCCATTTCATTAGAAAAAGCCCCCGAGTAGCCCGTACGCTTCAGTTGAACAAGATTTCTTCAGGTCTGAAATTTACCGTCAGCCGGTAAATGAAATTCACAAGCCGCTTGTAAATTTACACGTCCCAGCGCGGTATCCAACTATTACCCTCTCTGAGACTTGTAATTTTACACAAAAATTTTTTACAGTGTACCCAATCATTTAAGAAAAATCGTCTACAGGCGTCTTCGTATGGATGAGAGGCACCTTTCCCTGCATTTTTAGGGCACTTGAACCCGTTTTAGAGAAATGTCATGGAACCTCCGTCTCGAAAAAGGTAGCTTTCGTACGCAGGTTCCACCGTTTTCCCTCAAATTACAGAAAATTGACCGGAAAATCGATGATTAGGTTAGATTTGATCTACATCTACACGCCTGTAGAGCCGTTTCCCACCTTATCATGATCCAAAAATTATGAAAAATCAATTAGTACAAACAGCGTATTCTGACTCAAAATGTAAACAAACGCATGTGATCTGAGCGTTTCGCTCTCCGCTGAACAGCTGATTGCGGTTCGGTATCGGTTATTAGGGTCCCTAGCGGCGCAGCATGATATAGCGGCTTGCCCCCAGCAGCCTTGTTTTTGGAACTTTAACTCCACTAACTGTAATCCTCTGAAAAATCATCCCCTCGCGAACGTCGAGCAATAATCTATTTACGAAAAATTTACCGCTCCCCGTTTGGCTCGAACAGGCCAGTCAAGCAGCAAGCAGCCGACGGCCTCTGCTCTGATTATACTCTCCGTCGTGTTTATACGTCGCACACGTGCTCAGTACTTCTTCGCAGGGTTGATTTGATTGAGGATTTCCTGGTGCCCTCGCGGGTGGAACGGATGGTTCCCTTGTAGTGTGCCCAGGTGCTCCGGGTGTCGGTGATGATCTAGTGCTAGTGAGACAAGGCCAGTCTTGGCTGCAATTAGTGAGCCTAATAGCAACAACAGCTAGGTTGCCGACTGCTGCCAAGCTGATATTTCGCAATCGAGTATAATTGAAAAACGTTTTCTCTTCTGTATAAGATAATGCACTTTAGCGGTGTGTAGGGTTATCATGAATCAATCATGCACAGAACCGACCTGCTGTGTGATGTGGTTGTTACATACGTGAGGTTATAAGTTGGATGTTTTTGCTATGTCTTCTAATGGGTCTGTATGTCAACATTTCTAATTTTGAGTACTCTTCTCGTGGATCAAGCCTCAACTAGAAGTTTTTGTATTCAAAAGTTCATGAAAATTATCACCTTTCTGATGAAATTGGTTTGAGTTGTCATTAATGACATTTTCTTCACTTTTAGTTATGCCCAGGACCTCGTAGTTTGAAAAAAAGTACTACGTTCTGGTTCAAAATTCATCCAGGATTTCTGGAAAACTATCTGCACACTTTGAGATATTAGTTTTGACTCATAGCAACATTCTGAGCAGCCCTTGGTGACCCTTGGATGATTCAAAGGTCCATACGTCATGTTTGTCTGATTGGACAATCTGCGACATTTTGTATATACACTCAGAAAGAGTACAGTGAGTTGGCCAAGCAATTGACACCCTAAACTGCCTACGAATGGTGAGATTTTCCTGATTGATATGTTATGATAAACTTCATGATTTTCTGTTATTCTATGAAGAAAATTCTCAAACTTGATCATCAGGTTATATACTACACAAGTTGTAGAACTGAAATTCTTTCATCTTCTATGAATTGTATCAAGCCTCAATCATTCCTTTACCCTAAAGGGTATGAAAATTTGTTGTGAAAACCTGAAGCAAATTTCTGCCTCCAGTTGCAGGCAGAAATCATTCACTCGTGTCGACTCCTAACTTCACATGGGTATTTCCTTAGACTCAGTTTTCTCTCTACTTGCCCTACTACTAAATGTATTGAGGGATCATATAACTTTTGAAGTTTTCACATTGTGTAAGATTCACATCTTGAATATACATACTTAGGTCTTTGATGATTTGAAGGAAAAAAATCAGGTCTGATGACTCACATTTTTCAGATTCTAATGATAAATTAGTCCTAAGATGATGCAGCATTCACTTTTTCATAATGATGTGGACTAAATTGTATTCTTGGCTATGATCCATTCTATACTTTCAGATATTTTTCTGTTGGTGATGACACGCTCTATTGATGGAAGCAACCCATTATCATATTCGAAGCTCAACTGCTTTTTAGATACCAGCGGATTCCAGATTCTGGGATTTTCGAGGCATCAGAGCATTTCTAAACTTGTAAATTAGATACATTTTGTGACTTTCATGAAAAATTCCAGTTGGAGGAAAATATAAAATACTTGAGGATAACTGGAATTTGCTCTTTCTAGGCTCACTTTGGTGGAACCTTTTTCGATCAAGTATGGATTTGATACAGTTTATCACCAAGTTGACCAGGAATGAAGATTAAATGGTTTCGAAGTGTCTATTTCGATGCCACAAATACTAGCCTTTCCTCCGCTCAGATTTTAGATATCCTGGTTCAGCCATCTGTTGTATCTAAACCACTGCATAACAAATGCACCCACTTCTTAGGTGTATAAAAAATGCAAGGTGATAACCTAAAATACATATCTAGGCACACCAAGATGCACATTCAAAGTGTATTCGTGTGAAAGATGTGTATAAACAGCATTCGAAGTAGAGTTTTGAACATTACGCTGCAGTATCATATTTAAGAATGTGAAACTCCACCGATGCATATAAAATGCATGTGATTGCATATACAAATGCTCCGGAGAACATAAGAATAATGTGTTTAGTGAATTTCTCCATCCCTCCGTATGGACCATCAAACCCTGATTCCCTTCAAAATCTCTGTTTCTCAAGAATACACACTTCTGTGCATAATAAGGGACAGAGAAGCTCATTTCAAGATACCAAGATAGTGACAAGGATGAATACTGATATCTAGTCTCTTCTCATGTTTTCGAATACAGTGTCCGAGATGGACGTCTATGGTTTGACGTCATAGGGTCATGTTTCAGTTACTACACCCAGCTCACACGTGGGCCCCTAGGTCGGTAAAAGTAGAGCTTCGGAACCCCCTTAAATAATGTTCTGTGAGTCATTTGAGCGTTGAATGCATGCACTATTCCTGTCAATCTACATTTTTGCCACGAATCGACTACCCTTAACTATGGTTACCCCTTTTTGGTCAAGACCATCTAAACGGGTGAATATGCTGCTTTTCCCTCAATTTGCTTCTTCGGAAGCTCCGATTAGGCACAACACACGAAGAAACTCATGAGACATTCAAGAACGTCACTCATTACACCGGTCGTGTAGAGCGTCTTGATCAGATTTTTCACGATTCAAGTTATTTATAAGTATTCTAGGAGGTACATTCTTGGTCAAAGGAGTGCTATATTTACAACACTAAAGAACTTCGTAGACTCGAACTAGATCAAGAACCCAGAAACGTTAGATGGGGCTCGTACATATTTACAATATGGTGTTGAAGTTTGAAACGTTTCAATACAACGAAGTGGATAACCTCATACCTTGAGATAGTTTTTCAGAGCATGAATTTAGTTATTTTTTTTCTAAACAACAGCAATCAATGCTCGGTTTGATAAACTCTACGAATGGTTAGTGATTTATGTCTTGAAAATTTTTCATATTGCTGACATTTTATTCGATCGTTGCATCAAAACGTTTCAAACTTCAACGACATTTTACAATTAGGAGTAGTTTTTATCAATTTGAAAATTCGGCCGAACAATGTCTTGGAAAAGGCCTGGAAACTTGAGGGCTGTTGATAGACCTCAATAATCGTACACAATACATAGGTATGGCCTAAAACTAGATGATGAGACTCTGAGAGAGATGGAAGATTGATTCAAATGTTCGAAATTCAAGATGTCAATGGGTCCTGCGGGACCCATCGGGTCATAAAAGATTATAACTTTGGCGGGTTGTATCCTCTCTTGGCTCCAAGTTTCTTCGTTGGAGAAACTGTGCAATGAATCGTATCAATGAAGTCAGACGAGTATTGATCTCGATATCGATCTGGTTGGACCTCATTGAATCGATATGTCATCCGAAATGACGTCGTGTGAATGTCTCGATTGTTGCCAAAAACATTCAGATCCGCGGACTCTCCGATTGTGAATGTTACTGATGTACACGTTACTGGTTCACGTTCACTTAGAACTCAATACATCATATCCTTTCAACTTGCGATCATGCACCTCTCAACTCAATTCAATAGCTTTTTTAGAGAGAGAGGAGGAGGAGTATCTGACAAATCTCACACATAAACAGCCACTTTGATGATCAGTAGTACATGATGAGTGACACGCTCCAGAAACTCGATGTTGCTTCAATCTCGCTTCAATGGTGAGCTGCTCTGTCATTAACACAGGCCATATGTCAGTGTTACGTAAGTCAATACCGTGTCTTGTAAGCCAGATGCTTAACTGACTTTACAGCGCCGCAGCATTTTTGTAACAAAACGAGCTGAACTCCGTAACATCCATGATTCAACGCTCGAGGCATTCTACAAATCGCCAACATGCATTTCTGCATTCCTGAACAAGGAGAAATTTATTGTGTTGTAAAGCCCCTCCAACATCAGCAGCGATCGCATGATCAACAATGCAGAGTGAGACAGACCAATGTCTTCCGCTGAGAGCAGCATTTTTCATGGAGGATATCGAATATCGAATTATTTGGAAAGGATGAATGAAGACTTAGTGATTTCCACATTGTTCGGAATTTTGTTACCAAGCATCTCTCCCTATGCCAGATATCTTATTTCACTTACACTCAAAATCGATGTATTTTTATGTTATTCCGCATCAATTAAATGTCTCAAATACTAACCTCCAATTTTGGTATTTTACCTCGCAGAATCCGTGGCTGATGTGGGATCATCTCAACGGAAAATAAAACTGTCATGAATTTTTCCCAAATGAATTCTCGACTTGATCATAAGATGACTTACCGCAAGATGTAAAACATCTTTGGGAATCCGCGTTCACTTGGCTCAGAACTACTGCTTAGGAAGTTTTTCGAAATCGAGTCACATTCAAAGTACTTGCATGTTCATTTTCTTCTTGTGCACCAAGTGAAGCATATGAGGAGGTGAAATTAATCGGAAAAGTGTTCTTCTCCGCGGCATATTTGATGTCCGTGTTTTCTCATCATCACTGGGTCAATAAAGAGTTGCGTCGAAAATAACTTCCTCTACTATCGACTCATAACATCCCAAGTCGACTCTGAGTGCGCAAAACACTTTCATCGCAATCCTGATATTTGAACTTCCGATTTGAGAAAGAACTGAAATACGAATCCAGTTTGAACAACATTATGAGTGTGGAACAATGGGGCTAGACTAGTTGTCACATCGTAGAAGTCGGAAATGAAGCCTAGATCGGGTTACTCGCCACAGAAAGCATCCACGCGAAGCTGCCGCACTTGTGCTCGCATCATCACGTGGGAATGCCTGACTGTGCGAAGCCTCACGCGCACAATCGATTGTCAGTGGCTCTTGTCAGCCTCGCGGCCGGCTCTAATGTTCCCATTTCTATACTCGATCGACTCCCTCAAGAGAAGGCATCATCGCGACACGACGTCTTTCACAAAGTCCTTGCCAACATGAATTTTCCCATATTGTTTTGTTTTCATCACCTCACTTGATATTTTGTTTGGATATTTTCAGTTTTCTTTCAGGCATTCGAGTTGAAGTGGCGCAAGTTTTCAATTAATCGGAGACTCTGCAGAATGACCCTTTGGAGAATCTGTTGGCTCGCTAGTTACTCATTACCACCTAGTTTCTGATGACTTCGGTTGTTACCGGCGTAGCAACTCTAGATGTCGATGATGGTGAACTTTGATATTCAATGCAGAATACCAAGCAGCGTTTTCGAACTTTTGAATTCATGTAGTGTATGTTTTTGAGATGCTGCCGATTCACAAAGAGACGCCGGTTGTAACTTTTTTTGAAAAAAAGCTGTTCCCAGCACATTCGAAGTCTCGAAAATAAAATAAATTCAGAGATTTCACAATACTATATAGTGTCCGACAACCACTTTCCAGGAAATTCAAGAAGCACTATAGATATTGGAGAATCTGTACATCAATTTCGAGAAATTTCAAATCCCAAATCCTCACTCCGATAATGGAGATACCCCGCAGTTATTTTCAGAAAGAATTCCTCTCAATGTCATCAAAGTGTTACAGCATCACCTTCATTATAGGATCCACAGATTGTAAATTTATCCCAGTAATGTCAGTACGTCTCGGGGGTCGCGAATTTTCGAAACCGGCAATTACAGCGAAGATAATCCATCGTTATCTCCGGTAAACGATTTCCCCGAGGTAGGGCTGAGCGTAGCAGCAGTGGCAGCCCCGAGCGATGTTCTCGTCTTCAGCAAGAGTAATTGAATTCTCGGGCGTGAAACTTGATAATGTGCTTCCCTTCGCTTCATTTCCGCCGAGGCTTATTGCGGTCCATGAGATTTCCGCGAGAAAATTACTGGCGGACCCCTACCTACAGCAGCATCGTGTATTCTGATTCTTTAATTTTTTACACACCCTAACTAATTGCTGGAAGATTCCTTGCTAATTGCACGACCCTTTTTCCTGATCGCGAACTCAATCATGCCGTTTAGATCGGCGTTTATTCTTCTGGCCACCGTGACCCTCCACGCAGCAGTTTTATGTATTGACTCTCTATATTTTCCAAAATTGCACTGAATACACAGCTTCTGAAAGATCTTAGATTTTGCCATGTACTAAATCGAAATCGATGATTGTGACTATCCATGGGCTGAGTTTACCGGTGAGAGGGGGGAAATGGCAGTCTCTTTGCCAATTTACGAACAGACTGAAAGGTAGTTTGAGTGCTTTGCTCTCGACCTCTTTCCGTTCGTAATTTCTCCTCTTTCGACTACGCTTTTTCCTTGATCTCTCCCTCTGCGGAGAAACAGAACTTTTCTTCGATGAAACAACTTTCTTTTATCTTTGATATTGACTGACGACGTCAAGTGGGCATCCTTACTTCGACGCTCATAATAATCTTCTTCCTCCTGTGCCGATGTTGTACTTTCAAATGTTTCAACTCGGCTCAAACGCAGTCTCGGTCTCTTTTGTTTCAGGAAGAGATTTTTCTCGCTTTCGCCGAATGATAAAGTTCTCTCATCAAATATAATTACGAGTCAATCTTGATAACTGCAATTCCCGCGAGTAAGAATTCTTGTAAAAACTTGAATGAATCGAAATGGAGAGAGGGAGGTGGCTGCTGCCTGAGTTTCATTCTTATCCCTCGGTGGGTTATCAGTTGTGGAGTTGATACTACGTTCTATGGCAGAGTAGGTGTACGAATGTAGATCATAGGGAACCTCTTTATGCGGAACTCCATCTCGATCCACAGTTTCCGATCTACTCCTCCCTTTCTTTTCCCAGTAAATCTGAATGATTTCTTTCCCTGTGATAAATTCTACCGGGGTTTCCAAAATTTGGGGAAACCGGGAAAGCTCAAACTTCCCCCAACATTCTCTCCTTTTTGGGGGGAAAACCGTCAGATATGAGTTGCTAAACTTCGAGATAAGCTCATGTGGAAAAGCAGAGAGATCATTCTGGGAAGTTCCCGAGGGTGTTAGGGTTCTCCAGAATGTGAATAGCACGTTTTGCGCGTACAGTTACTCCCTTGATTTTGGAAATGCTATTAATTCTCGTTGGACCACAACATCGGAGGGGAAGCGTGTCCGGTTCTCCCAACAGATTTCGAATTCCTCGATATATCTCAAACATCGAATGGGGCGGAAAGTCGAAACTCGGACGCAGTTCCCGGGGAAGAGTGCACACCACATCACTCATCCGTCACACCAGAGCAAGGAGGAAGCTGCGGTTCATGGTATAATACGGAAAACGCGAAGCTCTCTCTCATATATCGTTGCAAGGCGGACACGCCCGCGCAGTCTCGGGGGCCGACCGCCGCGTCGTCGTCGTGGTACTCGTGGGTATTACACCTAACCTCAGCAAAGAGGTACATACACACAGAGCTCATTGTTTTGCCGGAGCAGCGGTGTGTATTTCCGTCTCGCGTCGCGGAGCGTGCAGAAAACAGTCTTCCTGGTTATATTCTCGCGCGTCCGGCACTGTATATAACCATTTCATCGCGTGCAGGCAGTACGCGAAGGCGAGCCCTACAAGTGCACCGTCGCGTTTCCGCCGCCGCTGAGGTTCGATGCGCCTAGCTCGACTGCATAATTGCTATTGCCCCGTGGCCATGCAGAATCGTATCAACGGAGAGAAGAGAGAGCCGATCTCCGCAAACGTCTTCCCAAGATCTGATGAGGCTATGATCCAAGTGGATGAGCGAGACTAGATTTACAGAGCAGCGCGGCGGGGCGACGACGAGCAAGGCCAAGCCTGTAATCGAGCGAGCACGTTTTCGCGCTCAAACGCCTCTCTCAACGCCAACATCTATCATTATATCCTTTGCTGGTATTAATACAGATCGGCAAAGCCCCTCCCTTTTCTTGTGCACTTCCCCGATTCTGTAAGAGTCTATGATAATGGCTGATACGTGTGGGGCGTTTCGATGCGCTTGGGCTATGAACGCAGCTACTCGCACTCTCCGCGATGCATCCTGATCGCCACGGCAGGTCCTCGCCAACCAACACCTGAACATAGAGATTGCTTGGGTCTGCGGAGGAGGCTTTCGTGAGACTATACGTAGTGCACGTAGAATCACCACCCCAACAGGGCATCACGATTTTTTTCATTCGAAATAAAATTGATTGGAGTGATAGCTTCTAGAGTATACGGGTTATTCGTTAACGAGATAGATTCCATAATAACAGAGCATGAAACCCCCAGCCGATCACACATGACACATCGGGGTCAAATTCACCAAATAAAAGTTTATTATATAGTATCTCGTGGGGTGCATCCGATGTTTCGCCTGGAAAATTTTTCGTGTTCAGGCTTCTTGAAAAAATGCGCTATGAACGGATACGTTGATCAATCAGAAATTTCAATTTCTTGCATTAGAACGACCCCCAATTTGGAATTCTATCTGATTCAAGCGGCTGCTGAAAAATGATCATCAAGATGATTGTCTTGTGAGTGAGTTTTGTAGCACTTCATATGGCTTTCCGGATATTCGCTGAGCTCTTCATCAATCTGACAGGAGTTTGTAGGGGGATGTAAACACTTTATATTCTATGAGGTATATTTCTGCTAATTTTTACAAAGTTGGAAATCTTGCGATCACTTTTTCTTGTCGATTTCTTCACACATCTTTCAAAGCACATAGAATGATCTTCGGAACAAATAGGCAAACTCAGGAATTACCGAGGATGTTTTTTAAGAAGCTTTCGACGGACTCATTGATGATGCGATGTACATAAAGTGCACAGATTCAATTACCTCTCTAAACCTATTGGAGTGAAGTACCACTCGAAGGGGGTGAAATTTGACTCAAAGCTATGAGTCAGTTCCGTGCGCATCGCCTTTGGGTGAATCATCACTTCAAGCTGGAGCCGAATTTCACTCAAACTTGAGAGTCAATTATCACTCTTGGGATTCCGTCAAATAAATCGAAACCAAACTTTCTAATATCTTAGATATTGCAATAATAAAATTATTTGACAGCGAGCACATATATCTCAGATGATTTCCTGGTATTTGTAAATATTAACACGGTCGCTGTGGCGGGACCCACGGGTGGGTCCCGGGATGAGCCCCGCCGCACACAGAGGAGAAACTGCGATTTTCGCCGTCGCAGCAAACGTGTTAATGTTCTAGGGATAGTGTATTTATAGTGAATTTTGACTGTTGTGCTTGACTCGATGGAGATTTGAACCTGTACCCTCTTGACAACCAGTCAAGAATCTCAACCATCATGCCTGATGTGGCTTTGTCACAATTGTGAACAGTCGATAAGCGTATTTTAAATATTCCCGAAGCAGCAGCATTCAACACTTGAAAAGTTTTTTACCCGAGTAATTTCTTCTTAAGTAGTCTCGCAAATCATTCTGGGATTACACCCTAACCTATAAAGATCTGTTTCACTCAAATGTACGGATTCAATTATCACTCATCTTTGAGTGAAAATTGACTTGAGCTTAGAGCGAATGTAATGTTTCTGTGGTTTTACTCCACATGAGTCAACTTTTCACTCTAATAAGAGTCGCTCTGACGAATTTCACTCCAACAGGTTTAGAGATACACTGCAATACCATTTTAATACATTGGTATTTAATGTTTTCTATTGGAAAAACTATGAATTTAAAATTTTTATGTCATTTTCCAAGAATGGTGGGATTCCTTAGTCTATTATTTTTTGACCATTTGCAAGTATTTCCGTCCAGCAAAAGATATTCTCAACTCTACCCAAGAAGCAAGAAATCGATTCCTTGTACAAGTTTTTTTTCGATTCAACAAAAGTGGACAACCCTCAACTAGGCTAATAGAGTCACCGGCAGCTTGGTCCTTCCCCGCGGATCGGCTTACCTCACCATCAGTTCAGTCATCCGCAGCGTAAACGACCAGAGCAGAGCAAAGTGAGAGATTATCCCGTACCGGTACCGCGGGCAGAGAAGCTCGTTTCCATGAGATGAAAGTAACTTTGTCCAGCTTAGTAGAGTAGACAACTATCAACTCGAGTCTCACCACCTCTGCTGCAGTCGGGGTTGGCCGCGTAAACTGATTAATGCGGAGGCATCCGAGTTCACTTACTCTGACTATCTCCCCCTCGTGCAATGCTAATCGAGACGGAAAACGAACCAACCCAACACCGGCAAAGGCTCGAAACTCTGGTCGAAACGTTTGAGAATTGTACTTTGAATGTGCTCCCGGCGTGAGATACGGGGTGACAACAAAGTCCAAATTTTGAGACTGACGACGATCTCTGATGGTGTGGCGGAACAATTGGACAATTGGTTAATTGTCGACCCACCAAGTTGTACCGCACCGAGTAATCAGTGTCCCTTTCTGTCCAGCTGCATCGCGTAGGCCGTGATATCGTTGATGCCAGCTGTATTGGAATTTCTGCTCCTTACTGGAAGAAGTCGGACGAAGACGCGCCAGATCGACGCGATAACTCGTGTAAGGCCAATTTGAACCATGCCAGACGAGCATCTTCAATTTGTCCCCTCTTTTCGCAAGATCGACCTCGGCCTCGAGCGCGCCTCAAACACATTTGATCTCAAACGACGAGAGAGCGCTCAAATTGCAACTCGGACGCCACGCGCGCAATGAGCGAATTTATTCGTGCAGCAGCTCACGACTCTCGGTGACTGCGATATTACATTAGCCATCCGCCCTCTCTCTTTACAAAACGCCGCTATAGTCCAATTTGAAGCGTCCGCTCTCCTCTTAATCCTCTGATGCTGTTTCTGATGTTACAGCACCGGCAGATGTACACTAGCCGGTGGTCGCCAAGAGTTTGTTGTTTAATGCCGACCGACAAAAACTTTCTTCCCTTTTGGAGATAATCTCATCGAGGCGCCAGAATGTCCGAGTCCGGTTATAGTGGATCGAGTTGGCCGCGATGCCTGGCTCGGCAAATCCTCAAATTTGGTGACTAACGAATCGCGAGATGTCTCGTTTTTACGCGGCTTTTGACTGTTGTAGATTGGGTTATCAAAGTTCGAGCTTTGGTCCTCTTATTAGAACGACGAGTCGTTAAATTTTGCTTTTTCTGATCACTGAATCGACATTTGGTTTGTCAGGATTCTGTACTCGTCATTGGCGTATCTTTGATGACGTGTTCGAATTAACACGTTCGCTGCGGCGGGGCCCACCGGTGGGTCCCGCTTGTCCTTCTCTATGTGCAGCAGCACACAAACAAGAAACTGCGATTTTCGCCGTTGCAGCAAACGTATTCGAGAACGTGTTATGTAATAGATTTGTCATCTCAAATGTCACAAGTCTGGGCTAGCTATACTGACAGACCATCCAAAGGCCTGTGAAAAGTTAGCACCGTCATCATTGCCTATAATATTCAAAAATTATCCAACAGGAGTTTGAAAATCTGACGATACTTTTATTAATTTCAGGAAATCCGGTTCTACCCATGATTTCTTGTCTTTGAATGAATCATTGAAAAATATCAATCATACATGACAAACCACCGAATCTAATTTTTTATCAAACCTTTTTGTTACAGGTGAGTGTGCAAATGATGCTTCGTCTTCCAACCATTGATGGTGGAAAAGTCATGGTCCATGGGTATGTAAATCACGGGGAAAAGGATAATGATGCCAGATGACTGATCGGCCTCGGGTCCACAACTACTGCACTCGGCAAGACGAAATGCAAGAGTCCGATATTGATCATTCGTGTTGGAGTGAAAGCTTGTTGATTAGTAACCGTGGTCGTATGAAGTGCTACTGTATACAACTTCGGGGGTATCGAAATCTTTTCCATAAAGGAACCACTTTATCAACAGTCATTCACTCATTCGTAGTACTGATTTTCATTTCGAAATTTCGATAAGAAGTGCAAATCCAGGGAATTTAATTCAAATCCACGCTAACTTCATGATTGGTCATGCGCAAAGTGTTCTTATTGTAGGATTGCTACGCCAGCAAAAATATTCGGAAACTGACCTCATCACGTCCGCGTTCATCCAATTTCTTAAAAAATTAATTTCAATCATTACAAGAAATTGGGATATGGGATATTTCTTTGACGCACTGAATGGGGTGAAATCTTTTCGCACTTATTTCATTTCTCTCGTGCGAAACAAGTTCCTCGCGATAACAGCCTCTCCAACGAGCTGTTTTTCTTCCCTGTCACAGCATAACTCTAAATTTTATCGTCAAACTTGTTGTCGTCGTGGTGGATCCTCTTTTTCACTTCAGTCCGTATACATTCAGAGAGAGCCACTGCTGCGACGAGCCGTGGTTCTAATGGCAGACAACGAGCTGAGCAGAGCAGAGCAGAGTCGCGCAAAATAATGCGATTTCACCCCCGGTGCGTGGAGTTTTGCCGAAATGAGCGGGCACAGCTTTGGGGAAAATTATTGTCTACGCGGCGATTCTGACTCTCCGTATACCGCCAGTGTCGCCGGTAATTTTCATTCCCTCCTGCTGCTGCTACTACTGCTGCTCTTCTTTTTCAACTTGCTGAAGATTAACGAAGCTCTTTGTATGATTTGTCGCGCACGGTAAAATATATCCGACAAGATATCCGCCCAGCTAGAAAAAGCTCGTCCCGCTGGCGTTTAGCTTTCTGTTACGAGTCCACGGCGTCTTTGCCCTTTTTTCCTCGTTTGATTCAATTTGAGCGAGTTCGTGCTTCCAACGCAGAAATTATGTCCTCTAACTCATTCCTTTCAATTACAGCCGTAAAACAAAGTCTGCGTCATGAGTACTGTCGTGATGATGCTGTTTTCGTGTTGTGCATACAAAACTTTTAGCAATTTCGCAGATGAAATAGACAGAGTTTGCGAAAATCATACACGATTGACAGAATTTGTGCTCATACAACTTCCTGGCATTTTCCCTCAGTTGACTCGCAGAATTATCCAGTTTGAAATGTGCCGTCACTTCCGTCGTTTTGTCGGATCCACTAATATGCGATGCTCATCAACGCGGAAGCTCTAAATTCGGTTAGACTGAATGATTTGATTGGGTTGACTGAGCCATTGTCCAAGCAATCAATTACTTTCATCTCGCATCTCAAGTACATCATTGATAAAGTTGTTGGAATAATCGGCCTCGTCAACGGGATAGGCAGAGCTGTATTATGATTCGATTGAACCTCACATCCAATGGCTTGCTCAGTGATTGTGATCTATGGTTGACCTCGTCGTCGTCTGCGTGCGTACGCTAGCTTCTTTTCACTGTCAAACCGCCCAATTGACAATCCGTAGATCTCCATTTATCAGATGTACCATTACAGTTACTTCATTGCCAGTACAAATTGGCATTGCGGGCCTTAAAAGTTGGAGAATTGAAAAGAAGAAATTCGAGATTTATTGAGTCCTCCCCCGTTTTCCAGTAATCACCGCAAGATCAAAATTGAATTGAAAATCACTGAGCATTCATGAAAAATAAATTCATCGACAATTCTCGGGTGATGGATAATGTATTCCAATCAAGAGAGTACAGATGAATGGATGTATCGTGAAATATTTGTGGAATAACTCATTCCATACAAAAGCTAGGTTCGTTCGTGTTCCAGATATCTAAGATTAAAGTAAGCCCGCCAAATCTCAAAATATTGAAAGATGCCCGATGCATCAGAAATCAGCCTAGAAAATCGACGTAGATTGAGAGCTACCATCGATAGAACTCAGCCGTTTATTTTTGAGATTGAGATTTTTGGAACTGGGAAGTTGGTCGATCTCAGAACTGATCGATGGAATCTACTCAATCTCCAAATTGCACATCAGTCATCCCATACGACCATCCATCGTCAACAACTCGATCCAATCTCACTCTCGTCACAGAATTTGCCAACAATGCTTGCGAGTTCTGACATATCACTCGTCAAAGTCGAAAACTTGCGTCACAACGATTTCTCACAGCTCTCAGGATCGTCCATTACTCCGATTGGATCTTTCACTCTCTCATAACTCGCAATTTACCCAATGAGCGCCGCCGCACTCGCAGCCAGCGCATCGCATTCGAATGCCAACAGAGCCCATCCATTATTTCTCACTGCTGTCGAACCGGCATACATTTTGCAGAGATGCGTTGCCGATTGATCATCAACTCCTCGCGCTTCAAAGATTAAAGCCTTTGAAAAGTTCTCTGGAATTCGGTGCGATCCATCCAGCAGCAGCGATGCTGATTATGTAAGTGCATGTTGCACGAGGAAACATCGCTTGGAATTTCATCGGTTTGTTATCTCGGAAGAAGAAAGAAATCGTTTCCCAATGTCGAAGTTGCAAAATCCTTGCGGAAGTTGCATCCTGTAATAAATACTCGATAGCTCATCGAGGAAGAATTTTTTCTCAGTGTGACTTGGCAGACGTGGTTATTCGAACTTACTTAATTCAATCTGTTTTCGCAGGATAACGTTCCTATCTGATCATTTCATGGTCTATTTATTCCCAGAGATGATTCTGCTCCGCAACAGTATCGTTAAAACTATGGATCTCATCACCATCTCTTGCCGAAAAATAGGCGCTGTGGTGTTAGTTTCACTCTACGCTCACGTTCTCTGTTGTTATTGATGCCACTGGGGGACTAGTGCAAAAATGTGGTAACGTTTCGTTTGATGCAATTTCCTTTGAAAAAAATACTGTTTGATATTTTTGCACACTGCTGTACACAGGAAGCTCTACATTCTTCTACCTTTTCAAACTCGGGCTAACCGGAAACGGAATTTCTCTCTCTAAATGCTCCTGACAGAGTAACTCCACATTCTGTTGAATAATCTTTGTGGAACAATTCCGTTAAATATCAGGATGTACTGCCAAAAAATATGCGCCCTGCTCAGAAGGCTGTAATTGACGCATTGTTTCGGTCAACATCAATTTGTAAAGAATGAATATCACCAATCAACGCCAATATTCATTGCCAACCTCAACTGAATCGATATTTCGCATTAAAAAAATCTCTCCAATGAAAATTCAATTCAAATACCAAAGAGTTACCCACTTCGACCAAATCTGAAGCATCACTTTTTTAAATAAAATCACTGAGTGAATCGAATGAGAAAGTGAATACGTTTCTAATGAGCACTCTGCTCTTCACACAGTTTCGAAAGCTTCAAGTTCAGCCAACTTTTAGTCGTCGAGTGGGAGATTTTGAGTTTTCGCGTTGATCCTCATGAATTGTGTAACAGGCATCAGTTGAGGGAAATTCCCCAACTTCCACGCGCATTCATCAATAACGTATCTTCGTTTGATCGAGACGGATCTCAACTTTGGACCGTTATCAATCACAATGTCAACGACTTGCTGGGAAAGCTTAGGGTATACGGGTCATGAATTCGCCTAAAATCGTAGATGTTACTCCACTTTTTCAATGCCAACAATGAGATTTCCAATGAGATTCCAAGCTTCAGAGTGTTACGCCCAAGAGTTTCCGTGGAGTATCATTGTTGTTTCACCAACTGATATTATCTTTCTCGATGAAGTGTGCTCTTCATCAACACCAGATTGCTCTCGATGTAGTTGAGCGATGAAGACAAAGAAGCGAGCGTGCAGCCTTGATTGGATTTATCGGGTGATAAAAGAAGTCATCTTCATTGAGATATCTTGTAAAGTTGTACAGGCGGTTTGCGGTAGTCTGCAAATGACAGCCGAGGACAATATCGTTGGATGTCTTCTCTCTATCCAGGGTGAGCCCTTTTTACGCGATGTCATATCCAACAAGCCTCGTGCCCGACGCACGATATCGCCTCCTTCTATTTCTCATCGAAAATATCGTGGTGATGAGGACAGTCATCTTTTAGATGTCACGATGCGATGGGCATAGCTCGCCCGATAACTTTTGCAGCTTGAAGCAATCCATTTGTGCCGTGAAAATCGATACGAAAGCGACGAGCTTGAGAAATCTAGATTTGATTTCTGTAATATGCTCCCTTCGCGTCCTTCACGTCATCTCTCCTAATGCTTCCTCATAGTACATGCGGTTTGAGAACACTAGAACAGAACATAATACGTTGGGTGAGGGGTTCCCTCAAATTGTATCTCCAACCAATAACTCACCAAGCACATCATATCATCTTCGAATGGGTCATCCGTTCCCAAAATGAGAAAATTATACATGTTTGCATTCCACCAATACTCAGAATGCCGGTTTGCAACTCTATTTTCAAAAAGATGAATCAGGTTCCAGATCGACGTTAACAATTACGTGATCATGAGGACTCCAACGTCCAAATCTTGAAAGAATTTATTCATGTCCTGTGATTTGTACTTCACGGCCTGACATGTACATTGAATGATGCGCCAGAAACCCAGTTTCAGTTGAGGAGATACGTTGACCCAAAACATCTACGAAACTATAGTCATTGGATGAAACCGAGCACTGGGTTCTCTTTCTTCGCTCAGGATCTGTAGAAAAAGCTTAAGAGTTCATATCTGCTGTCATCTTCAATGTCATCAGTAACCTGCAAAACTGATTACAACCAGAATAACCGCGATGTGCAAATGTTATTTTTTGTCCTTATATAAATTCGAAGATCAGAGAACAAGTCATGGTAATCTGTTTTATCAGTGCTGCTGCGTACATGTATGAGGAATCCAAAATCTGAATAGACTTTTAATAGCAAATGAGGAAACATCATAATGCACATTCAGATGCGCGTTGCGTCCGCATGAATGACACAGAGTATCCCATTTTCGCATCGTTACCACGATACCAGAGGAGATTTATCCATTTCCTCATCTCTCCATTACGTTTCTTCGTCGTCTGGGAAACTTTGTGGTTGATCTATGTTTGGGTGATAAGGAGTGCACCGGATAGGAAGTAGAGGGGCATAAAAAGTCTCAGATACACAGTCGCGTTGATAGCTCACAAAAAGTTGCATGATAGCGTACACTGATGACGCGGTACTTGGTCTAACTACAACGCGATTTTGGTGAGCCAGTCACATCGTGATCGTCGAGTGCCTGCACTGATCTCTGTCTGCCTCATACTTTTCGCTATATACTGTAAGCAGTTATGATTTCCTGAAGATTTTTTCGAGGTAGTCACACAGTCTTGTAATAAATGTACAATCATCAGAAATCAACAAAATTCTCCATTTACTGACCTGAGAAAGGAAACATGTTGCAATTAGTCAGTTTGTCAAGATTTTTGTGTCGAGAAGTAAGGTATGGTGTTCTCTCGATGCCATATCAACACAACGGCTGGTTCCGAGCTCAAATGAATCTTTGTACATCAGGAGGAGATTTTTTAACCCCTCAAAATCCAGACCATGTGGAAATGCCCCAATACTCCTTGTTTTGAGCTTGTTCGTTGCTGTGTAGGTTCCGATGGGGCGCGATGCACGAAAAATCTCGTAGAATATTCAAAAACGTCACCTTCTCGACCTGTCATGCGGAGCATCATGCTCGGGTTCCTCACAATTTGGGATATTTATGGATACTCTAGGGACGCATTTTTGGTCAAAGGAATCTCATTGACATCGCTGAAAGATTCCGTAGAATCGAACCTGATTGACAACTCCACGAGCGGGGAATAGGATTTGTACAATGACGTCATTTTCACCAATTCGGAAATTAGGCAATGTGATGTGTCTGAGAGCAGCCAGGAAACTCGAGGATCGTCGGCATACCTCAATCACCATACAAAACAGTTAGGCAGGACCCGAAGCAAGATGGTAGAACCTTGTCGATTGGTCCTGCAGAACCCACCGGGGCATTTCTATCACAATTACCCTGTAGAAAAGGTACAGGGGTTTACAGCATAATTCACAGCCAACTTACAATTACCATGTTATTCTTATGGCAGTCAAAAATTCCAGTCTCCATAAGAGTAACATGGTAACTGTAAGTTGGCTGTAAGTTAGACTGTAAATTCCATAAACTTTCTTACAGGGTAACGAAGTCTGTCTCAGTCAGCCATATTCGTGGTCATTCGTGTAAAACATATGGTAAATTTTTTGCCTGATATCAGAGATTGGACGAATCATCGAGCGCCACCATCGCCCGCGCCGGACAGTTACGATGTGGGAGTTGAACAGTGCGGGCAACCGAGATATTAGGAACAGTCGCTAATTGGGATTCGCTGCGCGTTAGATTATACTTCTGGGGCTTGTTCCTTTGAAAAGGACACTTTAATTCCTACTGGTAGATTCCCACGAGATGATATGATACAGGTTTCTCTTGTTCTACTTGTACCTTGGGTATTATATTATCACTTTGTTGCCCTACCATGGATACCAGAGTGCTCGTTTCTCTTTTGATGTTCGAGTGGTTGTACTTGGCACATCGTCTGCCTCGTCAGTTCGTCACTGATACATTGATTTCAATGGACACCTGAGAGTATGAATAAAAGCCAGAGATTGTCGAGGAGACTATTCTTTGAGTATTCGCCACACCTCATCAAGCTATTTTGGTTAGATATTCGTCCCTCGAGTTGCTCCGGTCGACAATTTTGATTCGAATGTAATGAGGTCTTGTACTCACTGTAATTACTCTGGCTTTTTTTGCAGGAGGTATGAATTTTTCAGAGAAAAAAGTGTGAAAAATGGACGCCAGTCCCTAGATCTGTCATGGTACACCACCCGACCATCGATATAACCATGTTAACGCAGACCTGGTCGAGCGGTTGAGAGTTCGTCTGGTTCGTTCAGTTCGGGGTTGCTTGTGGAAAAGAGGAAAAAAACTAGGAGAGAATATGTCCCAAACGGGAACATTCAAATTCATTTTTCGCACCGCGAATGCAATTACTTCCGTAGCAAAGTCACAGTCCTGCTGATTGACGTAACTTTTTTGCGCGCATATCAATCAGCACCGCTTTGTTTCAGCGCTCGTCGTCGTCACTGTGCTTCGCCGAGGGAGCCAACGTCAAACCCAACTTGGCGATAGCAGTTGCAAAAATCATCCAGGACGTTTTTATGATTCATATCGGGGCGCGACAGTCTGCAATTTCACAGAAAGCACAAGTTGGAACTGGCGACGCCCCGCTCGGCGCGGCGCTTCTGCAATTTTCTACGGGAATTGAATTAAGCTCGCGGAGAGGGCGCGAAACTTTCAAGCTAGATGGCTAATTGAATGAGTCGAGGATCTGATTGAGTTGAGGCGATGCAACTCTGGGAGCATTGAAAACGAAACAATGTAGAGTCAGATATTATAGTGACTCCTCGAGTCACCGGATGACTTTTTTAGCATACAATGACGAAAATTTAGTTGATGAAACTCACATAATCGAATACTTGGAAAATCCAGTATACTTTATCGAGTTTTCACTCGAGACTTGATACCATACTCGGGCTTGCCATCGACCCCGAAGGGAAGTTAGTTGAAGTACTTGAGCAAATTGAGACCAAAGTTGGACTATTTGAGTCTTATTGATCCTTGGTGCATTGGTCTTGTGACACTGATAATCTACTGTGGATTTTTGACTTCTAACAAACATGGGCTCCACATCGGAACAAAGGTTAGAACATTGTGTGTGGTTGAAACAACATCGCATGGATGAAATAAATGCATAGTTTTCTTGGGTTTTGACTTGGTTTGCCGTGCGCGCGGAGAAACGTGGGAGGATGGATTCTAGACCTGATTTATTTGTAAACTCATATGTTTTGTACTTACTCGTCTCGTCGAAGATTTCATGCATTTTATGGAAGTTCACACATTTTCAAATCCATTTTTGGGAATATTAACCGTCAAAATACCTCAGTACAAAATGAAATTGTCGAATTTGTAGGTGTGCACATCCACGCATTGATCATCCGCCAAAGTCATAACATGAATTTTGCCCAATGTCGAAACATCCATCATCGAACGGCTCATACGCGGGCAGCATGCAAATTCTGACATGCCAAACTAGTTTTGCGGCACGCACTGCGGGGATCAAGTTTTCGTGATCGAATGCTGCCTCTGCCTCTCTGCGTCGCAGTATTGAAAGTTGACGAGCCTGATGGCGCGTCAGATATTGAGTTATGTCTATCGGAGTTATCCCGCTCTCGAGCAGACACATATCTGATGAATTTTTCGTTCTTGCTCGTCGATGCGGCAGCGATGTGTCGCCTAGTTCTTCTCTCCGAGTTACTCTCGAATCAAATGAAATTCTCAAACGCTCGGAATTTTAAATTCTTGATGGCAGTTGATGGGCATCCTCAACAGAATTGACCTAAACTAGATAATGTAACCTTATTGCGGTTTGTTCATGTTTCATCGGGTGGGACCTTGAATTTCATTCGATTATATTTGTGGAAACTCATACTAAGCTTATGGTGCTCTAGAATCGTTTCGTTCTTCTCAAAATGAATATTTTTGTGTTCCTTGGACTCTCTCATCAATACTATATGGGACCATCACCTTACGTTACTGGTAAACCATCCCTTGAGTTGCCTGTTGTCCTTTAAATTGGGTTTTACTGGCTGGGCGTGCAGATGAAAAGTTTTAGAAAACGTCACGAAGAGAAAGACGGAGAGCGAGATAGAAAGCGGGAAAACTCAACAGGTTGTTGCCTGGGTGCAAGCTCTCACGTACTCGAGATATAGTGCGCGATATCTTGTTGCCGGGTCTGAGCTGCATGCCTCGAGTGATCTCCACGATAATCCCGGCTCTTTCCTTGTCGACAAACGAGACTACGTAGGAGTGCAAACAAAAGTTGGACGAGAGGAAAACACCTCTCGAGTTGACATTCGGATGATCAAGCTAGATGTTACTCGAGACGGAAAGTGCACTCAGTTGTCGAACAATAATTTTGCAGCTGAAATTGAATTCAGTTCGATTGATCTTGTACAATCTGTTTGTGTTGTCCATACGATTCGGCTGAATCATTTCCTGTGATTTTCTTGCAAGCTCACACCATCGCCTCCTGATGAGTTGGCTCACTTCACGCATCGATCTACTCGTCTCATTTAGCAGGTATCTCATAGCTGAGCATAGAATTGCCAGGCAACGCGTGCGTAGCTGATTCCTGGGTTATGTTCGCCAATGATACTCATGACCGCATTCCGCCGGCTGGTGCCAGTGTCCACTCGACCGTTTTTGGTCTCGCTCACTCGTTCTTGGGCTCACGCGGTCTCGTACTTCAGTCGTATACATTTGTTTCACCTCTCGAAAACTTTGCGGTCGCTTTCCCTCTCGATTGCTGCTGCTTCTGCCGTTGATACGGAAACTCATCTCGTCATCTGAACGTCTGCTCATTTCATTCGCACCGCTGCAGTCTGGTGATGGATTTTGACAGATCAAGTTCATCTCCCTCTCGATGTATCTCTTCTCAATAAGACCCGCAGAGAGAGAGAGAGAGTCCGCTGAGAATGAAGAACTCTTCGGAACTTGAATTCCAGGAATTTTCATACATTTTGTGGAGGATTCAAGTACACATGTCAAATTTTGTATTTAACTTCGAAATCTTTTGGCACAAATCGTCCATTATGGTCAAATAGATAATATAATGACACCGGCTTGTCGAGAGGATATAAACTCATGAATGTTGGGACGATTGCTTGAACTCTGAGTCCTGTCGTAATGTTTATACAATCACGTCTGGAAAAAGAGATTCAAATTCGGATATGAGAAAAACTTGCAGACTTGTGAGGGGATCTGATTTTTTAACCCGATCTTGAATGCTCTCATGGAAAACCTCCTTGAAAGTCCTAAGATTAATTACCCATGGATCTTCCGTTGAAATACTCGATGAAGTAAAAACATGTCACGTGGAGAAAAATCTATTTGCAATTCCTTCTTAAATTTTATGAATATAATAGAATGCCAAGTTACCTGAAAAAAAAAAAATTAATCCTTCGGAATTCTCGTGCCGAATTTGGTGGATCTGGTGTCCGATCAAAATTTCCTGCGTAACTAGTGGATCTGTTCATTCACAGATGCAAAACATCATTAAATATATTCATATCGATTGATTAATGTAGGCTAATACTTTATTGGTAAATTATCCCACTGACTCGCAAGATCCATTGCTAAGCCTCGCACAAATTCTCTTTCAGTTCTAATATCGATCCAACCCTTGCCGAACAAGCAGAGCATCAATCAAGTTGGCATCTCCTTTGACAAACGTCTTGCCCGATATCTTAATCCAGCTTTGAGCTTAATGGAGCGAGTGGTAATTCTGTCCTCACCGTCCTAGAGAGCGAAAATCGGATGGAAGCCGTAATCGACGCTAAATGGACCGAGCTCATCAGCCGCGCTATACAGAGCCGTAATGGACTCGACTTGTGGCGCGATTCAGTCGGAATATCGCGACGAGAAATTCGAACTGTGATGTGCTGCCAGACTGAGATCCATCCTTTCAGTTGGATTATGTTACGCAGAAAGCAAGAGAGGGAAATTCATCTCAAGTTCGTTTCTTGAGCGGATTCTCAATAAACCCTCCGCACTTTCACGATCGATAAAATTTCGGTATCGGATTCCATTGATGATCCAGTAATTGGTGCATGCGTGGCGCCACTCGGATTAACAATTTTGTCTTTCTCGGTTTAACGGTCCATGACCCATTTTCACGTCTAAAACAGAAGACCTGAAGTACCAAAAGTGAAATGAGATAAGGAGCTGCAATCTCCACTGATTGAAACTCAATCACGATGTTCTCAAGGGAATTTGAAATGAAAATGACGCTATCTGCAGGTGTGATGAGATGAAGCTTTTCGTGAAGAAAGTCTGTCATAGATTTCTCCACAATCAACTCGCCTATTCAGACTTTTTTCTCCAAGTTGATGAATTGATAGACCTGCTATTTTCTCACAAAATCTGTTACTTCTTTATCCCGTATGTACTTTACGACCGAATACAGTGAGGTACATCTCCGAGTTGGAAAATCATACCTTTGGATCTTTGTAAACAATTCTGAAAAGTTACAGATTTTGCTTAGGAATGCTCCAACCACAGCAGCTTGGCAGATTTCATGAGTCTGACTTTGTGACACGTGCATGAATGTCCCTTTTGCTTTCTTGAAGAGAAAGTATTGTATCGGCGCGGAAATTTTTGCAAAAAATTTTTCCGAATTTCCCATTTTCGACCCTTTAATTGGAACAGTAGCCAAATGAAAGTTAATCCATCTTATTCTTCTCGCCGAGATCTATAAAATGGTACCCCTATACTTTCCCCATCTCGAATACAACGCTCTCTGTGAAATATTTCCAAACACGCACTGCTTATGTCCGTATGTATGTGTGTCTGTATGCTGTCTTCCCTTTGTCACGCGATATCTCCTGAACCCCTGGATCAATCTTCTTCAAACTTTGAGGGTTTGTTCTAAATTGATCAGCAATGAGCCCAGTCTCTTGACAGCTCTATACTCTCGATACTCCTTCTCCCACGTTCAACTGATTGCCTAAATTTCAACACTATTTTCAGACCCTGGGGGTCCAAATGTTCTAACACCTCCGAATCTCAATATAAACGGTCACTCATTGTTGTCCAAGTATTCCTTGATCGTTCTAAAGAGATTGGTTAATATGGAATTTTGATAAAAATTTTCATTTTTTCAAATTGAATTTTTTTATTTCACGTTCTATGTCCCTCGAAATTTGGCCAACGCCTGTATAAATCTCTAGACACATTATTCAGCTTCCTTGGGTGGTGGGCCCAGTCATTTTTGACGATTATCTGCCGATCCATATTGATACAAATAGTCGTTTTTTTATGAATTTCACTTTTCGTCTTCAAATTTTTTCATGAAAAATTTTTGAACTTCCCTTTTTTGACCCCCTAGCTCAATCCCTACCTAAACGAAAATTGATTTACTTTATTCTACTTGCCGAGATCTACCAGATGGTACCCCTATACATCCAATTCCGATTACATAGCACGGTCAGTTAATTATTCAAAAGTAAGCCTTGTGTGTGTCCATATGTATGTCTGTATGCATGTTGTTTTCTCTTTGTCATCGTATCTCTCCTAAACCCTTCTATCAATGTCCAAAAAAATTTCAGAATTTGTTCTCAATGTATCAGTGATGTCCCCATTTCAATGTCAGCTCCTTACTCCTTATAATCCGTATATCAAGAAAAATTGACTACAATACATCAAGAATTATTATTGGACCATATTTGTCCAAACGATCCAGCATCCAATTATGAACATATAAACCTTTCTGTGATCGACTTAAAATATCTCTTTTCATTCTAAATAGATTATTTAATACGAAATTTCGATCATAGTTTCCTTTTTCAAAAATAGTAATTTTTTAATTTCTAGTTTCATGATACTTGTAATCTTACAAAGGCCACATTCGTGGATCTTTTAGAAATTCTGAGTCGTCATTCAACTTTCTCGTTCCATGGGCCCCTATTGATTTCAAGAATCAATTTCAGATTCAAATTTACCTCAGAAATATTTCTCACTTCAATTTGGAATTTTCTCTCACTACAAAATTAATGCGTAGTGTCTTTTCTTGGAAATAATAGAATCTGGAGTGATAAGTGAATTCCCATGCGAGTAATTGATATGAATATAAGGTTTATGATTGTTATCACAAAGGTGAAAGAATTATTTCCGATAATAAAAGTTAATGACAAAAAGTTGGATTCGAATTCGAATAAATATCAAAAATTAACCGATACAAGTTTTCATGGTTTTAAATGATTAAACGATTAACAGGAAACGAGAAAGCATTCTGCAAATGTCTTTTCGCAGCGTATTTTCGGTATCTCGCATACTATCGCCTCTAATTCCTATCCACATTCATCAATCGATCACAAACATGCTTAGCACTTCCAAAGCATCAAAATAGAGACGATTTGATAGGTCGGACCTGGAGAAACCCCACAACTCATTCCATCAAGGTGTGACAACTCTATTCATAAGTTTCAGAAGAATTTCTCGTGTACTGTTAGTAATTGATAAAATATTTAACTAAATAAAGTCTAGTGATGAAATTTCTTCTCCAAATGTCAACTCACTGATTGCATTCTATCGTTAACGATTTTGTTAGATAGAAACTTCACAGACGTCAACTGTGAACTCAATTCTCATAAGCTAGTCCAGAGATTAATGCGAGAGTCAGACATTGAATTGAAATTTTTATCCGATTTGCAAAGGAATCAATTGCCTTCCCGGAGAATGAAAATCTTTACCGTGAGTGAGCATGCAAGTCTGTTCCCGATGATGATCTGATCAGCCTAATCTAGCAATGATTTTACCAGAATGGCATGAGACAGGGTAATGCCTTTGAAATATGGTTGGCCTAATGGAGCATTATCGGATATTCGGAGACCATTTGTATAATCAATGACTCTAATTCTGGCCAGTGCGGCGCAGCACAGATCAATACACCCGCAGCACAGAACTCACGAGGTTAAGCCTAACACCTCTGGAATCACGTCAGTATGAACAAGAGGCTAATTTTATCCACTATTTTGTCAACCAAACTTCACGGATTTCCACTTTGACTCTAGTACGTATAACCAGACTGGGTTCTTAGGACAGGTTCTTAAGATATCCCGCCTGGAGAGCAAATTGTAGGAATCTACAAAGTCCTGAGGTGCCTGGGTTGCCAGATCGTAAGTGGTGGCAAACGATTGCACCCTGTAGTGAATAAAGTTGGCGCCCTGAGCATCAGAACCCGCCGAGCAACCCAGCAACTCGCCCCAGTCTCGCCAACTCTCGGGGATATCCGTCTGGGATGCAGGCAGGGTCTTCTTAACGACTTCTCATGCCTCGTAAAGCTCGCGGCTTTCCCGTGCTCGCGTCGATCGTCGGCGTCGCCTCGGTAGTGCTGCTGAACCCGTGAACCCGTTGCAGCGCAGGATCGTAAATTTCGGCTCGTTCCTTCGTATAGCTGAGCAAGATTCCGACTACCAGCGATCCAAACGATAAAACGGGCGATGCTGGGAGGGCACACTGTGCGAAGAAGATGAAACCCCGGGATTTCTGCTACAGAAAGTGCGGCGTCAGGTCACTCCAAGTCGTGGCTCTAGAAATCTCCGAAAGCAGTGCATTCGAGACGACCCTGTGTTCAACCCTTGGGCGATGCCTCTGACGGGCGACGAGGCAGCAACGCATCAACAATTTATGGCCAATTCGGTACACCAAAGATAATCTGCTACAGCCTCAAAAGCTCAGAATCGCCGCAGACAAATACACGTTGTACTAACCTGACGCTAAAGCGGTCCGTTCATCTAGAAACATAATAAGCCTGGGAAAAAAACTTGACTGCAAATCGCACTCGTTCCAGAAGAGTTCTCAAATAAAACTCATTACAGTTACCATGTGGTATTGAATTGCAGTGCAATTTTTTTCGCTTCTACCTAGATTCTTTGCATCAATCTTGGTTTTTCTGGGTAGTTTCTTGCTGCAATCATCCATTATACATTCCAAGCGCCGATAGTGCTGTGGTGGACCACAAGTCGGTGCTTAAAACGTCCCCGGCACATGCCTCGTTGCCCGATTCAACTCTCAGCCCCAACACCTCGTGTTTTCCGTGCCATTAGCTCAATCGGCGCTCCCACTCATTGTCTCTCGCATTTGCGGCCTTCCGTCCTGCATTGATGCCACGTCCCTCTATGCGGTGCTAAATCGAGGTCCAAACAATGCTCAGCTCGCGCCTATAGTCTCTTCTGCTTTCAGAGCCCTTCACGATGGAAACTTGATTGGACGCTCAAATATCGGAAGAATCGAGATAGATTCTGATTGAAACGGCCTTTCATGCTGTTAAGGCCATGTCGGAGTCTCGCGGCAAATACGGGGTTACAACTTACACGATGGTTATTCCATGAATTGAGATGGGAATGGTCGCAAATGACTCGGAATTGCTTCAAGAATGTGCCTCTGGTACGATCCGTGAGGATAAACGTCTCTCACTCTTGGAAAGGAATCGAAGAATCGAGAGATATTCTGATTCTGATTCTCAGAGAAAGCGACTTTGCACATTACATCGAGTTTTGAGGGAGATAGAGACGGTTATCCTCACGGATCGTACCAGAGGTACATTCCTGAAGCAATTCCGAGTCATTTACGACCACCCCCGTCTCAATTGATGGAGAAACCATCGCGTAAGTTGTAACCTCGTTTCGCGCGAGACTCCGACACGGCCTTAACGAACCAATTATAATGAGAACGTTATGTCAGCGAAACACATACAGTGCTTTTTCCCACCTGCTGTTAGACATGAAATGTTCTTCGGTTAACCCAGAGTAATCGACCAATTTCGGAATACTGTATCTCACGCCTTTCCATTTTCTAAGTGAAAGAGATAGTCGAAAATTAGAAATGGTCAGTCGTTAAATTCATGCATGATATTTTTTTTCAAAGCTTCCTGACATGAAACACGCATTCTCAAGATGCTATGATATGTGATAAGAGACCACGTGCTGATGCTCATGCCACAGCTCCAAAAACGTAATCAACATCCCCAAAATGTTTTTCCTTTCTCCGCGTTTGGACGAAAACATATAAATTAGGATGTGCAAACTTGGAAGCGCTTAATCGCAGTATCATGGAGCCGCGAGCTTTTACCCTCTGAATCAGATGGAGAGCAAAACCCCCGAAGCGATTTATAAAGAGCTTAAGCGTGGGGAACTCGATTTTCATCCGTACCAGAGTCGCGCGAGTGGTAGCGAGACTCACCCAATTATGTCAGAATTCGTGCAACAAATTGCGTCGTAATTGGTCAAATTTTCCTTATAACTGCTTTTTGAACGTTCTATCGATAAAAGGTGCAATTTACGTTCTTGGCAACAATGAGTCATCAACAGAATAGTTCCAAAACTGATGAGGCGTGGGCCCTCCAAAAAAAAATCGTAAAACAATTTTCTGTAAGCTCAAAGTATTCAGAAAAATTCATCCTATCTCCTTCGTTCATACTATTGAGATTTTGACATTTTTCACAGAATGAGTCCGATGCACCTTATGAAGATGGAGAAAATGATACCGCATTTGAAATTTTTTAATAAATGACCTTAATAAACGATTTCAATAATCGTAGAAATTTACGTTCCGATCGCCGGGAGCCCATTGACATCGTCCCTATCGGGGTAAATTGAAATTTTTACCACCGTGTCGCATTCAGTTTTACGTCTAGGGTAAATCTGACGAAAAGTCATGTTTTCTTCCGACGGAATCTGGAGTCTTAGAATGCTTACCTAGGACGGACAAGTGCTAGGAAATTCTCAAACAATTGTCTCAACATCCGCAATCAACGACAACAAGAGCAGGCTCTTTCGGGGCACGTAAACTCCGTAGTCTCCGCGTGTGCACGCTCGCGTGAGGGATGGTGAAGCAGAGGGGCTCAAAGGCACAAGCAAGTTTTCCCCTGAGAGTTCCGCCTCGTTGCTGCAGCGTCACGCTTGCTCTGGTCTCGCGGTTACCGAGTCTCAAAAGATGCGCCCCGAGAGAAGAACCGAAAGGGTGTCTGTTCGGGACCCGGGCGCTGAATAGCTCGTTGTTATCAGAAGACCGTCTCAGCGTCTTCGGTTCACCTCTTTCACCCTCGACTCATTCTCTTTCCCTTTCATTCTTCCTCGTCCCTTTTGTTCCTTGACCGGCGATCCCATTCAACCTCGCTGGTGATTACGAGGAATCTATTTGCTCTCAATTTAAGCATTTCTTTTCTTTTTAAGACTGAACCGTTCATCAGCAGCCACTCAAGTCTTTGTCCAATTCCTTTTCCAATGACTTTCACAGCTTCTAGACCGTGAAATTTTGTCTCTTTGTTGATACCATTCTATTACATAGCTTGTGCAGGTATCAGACCAATTTTCAGATCAGATTACCACAGCTCACTGTTAATCATGCTAATCATAACCTCCAAATGTTATCCATTCTTGATACATACTCAGTGCATCATACTCTTCGGCTACATATACTTTTTTGGTAGCACTGATCTTGGCTGGCAAAATCATGTAGGTGAGGTAATTGACGCCACAGGCGCGGAGGAAATCCGAGTTCCAGGCGACGTTTATCTTGATTACAACAAATTCCTGAATCGTCTCATTATGGCAAATGACCCAGAATCCGAATGGCTTGGGGCAACGTTACGTATTCTAGTCGAATCATCCTTGTCACACCTTGCTAAGGACGACAACGCAACTAATACTTTTTTTGCTGCAAAAAGTGCATTCTCTCCCGTAGCCGTCTCTCTCAGTCGTTATTGCGATGCTCGCTTGGCGTTTAGAGCGTCACCCACCTACTATTCCCTGTCTATTTAAGGCTATTGTGGCCAGTTTCTTGTATTTACGTTGCGTGGGATCTAGCTCAATGACTTCTCATAGCACGGTATGGGTCAACAAGGGCGCTTACAAAGGCGTCAATTTTGCAATCCTTCAAATAATTTATGACTCTGTACATTTCATGATTGTTGTCTGCAGATTTTCCGAGTGCAATTAATCCGGTTCTTGCCTTCGACGACCAGTACACAAAAACTGACGCCACCAAAATTTTGTCTTAGCACCACTAGTATCAGTAGGCACACCATTCATCAACTATCAGTCAAGAAAATTTATGTTGAATGAATAAGACGTACCTTTCGTTTAATGGACCATTTTTCGTTGAAACGTGCTGTTAAATCGCGCGAAACGCCAAATATTTCAAGCAAAGCTGTAAATTTGCCCAACTTTGACATGTCTGGTGCTTCGACTCGTCTGTATCTCGTCCAGATTTTCTATTCTTGACCGCGATCAGACTCATTTGCTCAATCATCTTGCCCAGGTCTTTGAAGAAACTAGAAAATACAGCCAAACTTATATAAATCAATAGATAGATAGCCATAAAAAAGACATTTCGATGCGAGGATGGGAATGATGGTTTTCGAGTCTCGAGCGATGTTTCTCCGGCCCGGGCCTCGGCATGGGTCGGAATCATC
Organism: Eretmocerus hayati; assembly: GCA_029851415.1. Classification (NCBI taxonomy): domain Eukaryota; kingdom Metazoa; phylum Arthropoda; class Insecta; order Hymenoptera; family Aphelinidae; genus Eretmocerus; species Eretmocerus hayati. The sequence goes on along the minus strand of CM056742.1, from coordinate 189,321,375 downwards.
CTGCCCAAGTATCGGGTATCATTTCCTCCTCGTTCGCGTGGGGAAGAAAATAATTTATACGTCCATACGTAGAAACAGCGTGTTTCTAGGCCTCCTCGCTGCGCGAGGAGGCCTGGAAACAAGCTGTTTCTGCGTACAGACGTATAAAACTGCATACGCGTCTCGTGCGGAAACATTTTTCCTTCGGGAAAACCAAGCTGGACGGTGCCATCGCCCACGTCCAGCTCGGTTTCCCGAAGGAAAAAATGTTTCCAGCACTCGACGCGTAATGTACTAAACTCGTGCGTAAACAGCTCTTCCTTGCAAGGACGACGAAAAAGATCATGACGGGAAAAAGAAATATTTGCAAATCATCTTTTCTGTATCTGGCATACCAATATTCCGCTAGGCCTTCCTCTATTACCCCATCGATACAAAATAAACCTGAGTATTAATATTCCGACCTCTATAAGTGTTGGGGCGAATTTACCTAGGATCTCGTGCCTCTCAAAATCATTAGCCTGCGGCACAAGAGCCAGCCTAGACTCGATGCTAGAAGCAGTGGTAGTGCAGCACCAGCCATGCCCTCTGATAACGAGGCCGTTGTCATAAACCAAGTCACGATTAGGATCTTCTTTCGCGGCGTTGGCTATACTCTTGAGAAAGGAAATCGCCACTCGCCACCTGAATTTCTGACTTTACGCAAAGCGCAAAACATGCTCACGTAGATTGCCACCGCAGTGCGATATCGTTTTGGGCGTCGTCTGGTGCTGCCAGGTCTTCCCAAAAACAGCGAAAACCAGAGCACGAGGGCCGCCCAAAAGCTGCAAGAGGTATTAGAAAGAGAGGAAGCGGAAGAGGGGGGCGGCGCTTCAGCCTTATCGGCGCCTCGCGCGCGCGCCACTAATTTCACGAGCAACGCCGCCGCCGCCTCGCCGAGACTGATATTTATCGCCCGGGAGTGCCAAGCGGCTCTCACAATTAGTCTGAAAAGCTCGCCCGGCTCTTCCTCGTCCTCCTGCTCCTATATAGCTTCAGTCTCCGAGCCGCCTCGGCGTTGGATTTTTTTATTTTCCCCTGCCATGCCTTGTTTGGATCTCAACTGGCTGCTGCAAGCTCGATTGAGAGAATCTATTGCTGCTTTTTCTTTTTTAATTGCCTCGAAAGCTCTGTGTGTCCATGATCAAACAAGCTGGAAAAAGTCCCACTGGCTCGCCCCCTGTGAGACCTTGCAATCGAGCTGGGAGCTATCGTATACAAAAGGCGGGAACGATTTGGGAGATTCTTTTCAACTGTCTCCTGACCGAATAGACGAGAAAGAGCTTCCAGGCTGTGAAAACCTGGACAATGCACAGAGGGATCCAAAGATGAGAGACCGATCAACTCTCGCCGCATTAGGAGCTTTCCTTGGCAAGCGTAAAAATCTTCTTAAATGGGTCCAAATGCCTCCTTCTATGGAACATCAACATCAAAAAGAGATTAGCGGTATTGTAGCTTATTTTCCACGACCAAATCGTGACACCTTTCGTTGTTTTGTGACGCTAATACATCATTGGATGTTGGACAGCATCTTGAGCTGGGCGCATCAGCTTAGGGTACAACTTTCGTGTTCGATATCTTTTCGATTATCGTTTGGACAGACTTACATGTGGCCTGACAGGAAAGAGTAGGCTGACTTATCTAGGAAGAGCAGATCGTCGGATGCTGAGTAATGTCTCCCGAACCCGAATCAGGTCGTCTTCTACAGAAAAGGTGGATGAGGAAAGTTTGCCAGCCTTGCGACTGAGTACTATACAGCCCTGATGAAATCACGAATGATGAAATCGGAGGATTTTAAGGAGGCTCCGTCGTTGGGTAACGTATCACGAGCGTTCGGGGCCCCGCACCTACTAACACAAGCGTCAGGCTACGAGACGCGCTCGCTCACCAACGCACATACACAACCCAAGCTCGCGCTCGCGCAAGCGTGCAACGGTCGAGCAGCCGCTGCAGCCCTGTTTTTCGACAGTTTTGATTCTTTCGAATGTTTTCCTGCCTTTTACACGTCGGCAACATGCATGTTTCTCAATGAAATTCCATTCGTCTATAAATGATCCATGCTTGGACAGTTGCTCGTCGCGGTAACACTGTTGAATGTTGAGATATGACTCATTCCTTGGTCATCACCCATAAGACGCTGTGTTAAATTCCAATACTTTGAGAATTTTTTTTTCAAAAATGAGGGCGGCAACCCACATATTTTGAAACTGCAATAGATTCCTTGTATCACGGAGTATGCATCATAGTTTTTTCAATTCAGAATGACTTAAAAAGTTTCGGCGACGGAGCCTCCTTAAATGTTGAGCGATCTCGGACACTAAAATTCACTGTTGATAGAATATTCCTCGTTACAAACAGATACAGGCAGATGTCTTCGTGGTGCTCGCAGGAACAGCGGTTACGAAGACACGGGTACAGAGACAGGGACAGTGGCTGCGTCTACATGGGACTGAATCAGCGTGGATTCAGCGCCGATTCTCATCCGTGCGGATGGTAAGTCGATAAAACAGAGCACAAAAAGCGTCCTGTTTTATCGCATATCCTTCCGCACGGACAAGAATCGGCGCTGAACCAGCCTCATGTAGACCGCAGCCAGTGGGTTACAGAACTTCTGACTGACAGAATGCAGAATTTTCAGAGTCTCGTCCTCGAGCGGACTGTCAAAAATCGTAAGAGCGCGGACATTTATTCGAGGTGTCCCCCGACTGTAGCGCACTTAGCGGATCATGTGTCGAAGCTCTTATACCCCTATCAGCTTTTGAGGCAAAAGTATACCTATATCAGTGTTGATGCTATATATACTAGGGGTATAAGAGCTTCGCAAATCGACCACTCGTACCACTTTTATACGTGGAAGTTGGCGCTGGAGTCGGCGGACATCTCGAATTGACCTGAACAGCCCTGATTTTGATCGCCAGGACCCCAGTTTCCTGTGGAATCGAAACCGTGTCATCTGCTTTTTGGCAAATGGAACAATCTTATATTATTAATGGACAACTTCGATATTCGAGATTCGAGGCGTTCCGATCGAGATTTCGCGCGCCACTTACGAGTCGTCTCAATGTGTGTTGCTGTGGATTAATGCGACATTGTACTATTTGAATGTATTCATAGGTGGATCAATATAGTTGAAAGTATCCAATTATGCGATCTACATAGCCGAACTATTATATCTGTTGATTATTTCCAATTTATCGAAAAAAAGCAATGATGACTTTCAAGCATCTGAACTCATGCACTGTGGCGTTCTGTCCAGTTTTGTCTGCTTCGTTGTCAACATTGAGCAGGTGATCGTCGCGCCTGCGCATCATATCGGGTTTTATTACACCTGCTTGTATTAATCGGATCGCGCGCTGAATGAGTGATAGGAAAGTAGATTGCTGCTTGACCGACAACCGAAATATCGAATATTCCGTGTAACAATGAGGTTAATGGTAATCATTTGAAGATTTATTTTATGATATTTAATTCGTCGTCCTTCAACGATCGAAAAGATCTCAGGAACGCTTATCTAAATTCTCAAAATGATTCATACAAACTTTGAAGTTGGATCTATACCTTTTTTTTGATTGGGCTAGATTAACTAGAATTTTTTTCGTGAATGATGAATGTTTCAACATAATTCTTAAATTACATATATGAAATATTCTAATTGAGGTATATCCACTAAAATTCTCTTTGTGAATGTTCAATATCCTTGCATAATTTTTAAAAAAGTTTTCAATTTGTGAATATAACTCTTCAGTTGGTGGATGGCACTGAATTGGACCGAATGGATTAAGGAATTTTTTATTTGTGATTAGAGTATTCTAACAAATTGTAGGAGATTCAATAACTTTCTCATTTCTGGATGATGATCAATTGAATTTCAAATAACCGATTGAATATTTTTCATTCGTAGACTAGAAAAAATGTCTACAGATGCATTCAAGAAATCCTCGATTTACAAAGGCTGATTGGCTGATCTTTGTGCATATCCTTGAAAAATGTTTCCTCCTTCTCTTTTATAGCCGACTTAGAGTAGAAGGAGGAGGAGAGAAATATGTCTCCATCCGAGAATGAGTAAAAACCTTTGAAAATCTCAATCAAATTGGAAACCCACATATTTCACGTAAATATTGAAATTGTCATGCACAAGCGTTGCATAAATTTAAATCATTGACTTCGGATTTGAGCTCAATTCTCCAGTTCTCAAAATGATCTTCGTTCCTTGATGGTCACCCTCAATGATATTTTCTAAAAACTGGATAGTTCTTTGACCCCACACCATACGGGTGGTTGAACCATGCGCGCGCAGCGCGCGCACTTCGTAGATAAAAAGTTTTTTGAGATTATTGAAAAAATCCCTCAGATAGTCGTGAATTTTTGAATCAGCAATCCATAGGTTTCGATTTCGAAGCATGTTAGATAGATAAACATATGGATAAATGACATTTCCATTCCAGATTTTCATACTATATTATAGTCGCTCCTTTCTGGTACCATAAACTGCATAATTTTTTTTTTTTCAAACACAATAGCTTTTGCCGTATGTTCCAGAATTTAAAGCCATCGTAACCATCCGCGCGCAACGCGCGCGTTTTAGAGTTCTAGTGGTTATTGAAGAAGCACCCACTGTTGTGCAATGCCGAGAAACAGAGCACTTTTTCATCTTGATGAAATCATCTAGCTTCAATAGTTCAAACTACAAGAACTTTTTTGGGTTCCACCATTCTTTGGATATGGAGTGAAGAATTTTTGAATTGAAATTGGACGACTTTATCCTTGAGTTAAATCCTTTCACAAAAATCTTTCCACGATCCAATGAAAAATCTCTGTCCTAATTGACCATTCTTCAAAATTCGTCGATATCTCGCCCAGTTTGAACGAATTGACGAAATTCGGAAAGGCTCACAGACGAAGAACAAAAGTTTCGGAATAGTGTGTAAAAATGAACAAAAGCGCCGAAAAAATCTGTCCAAACGCAGAGCTGGACACGCACACGCATCGGAGTGGCACACCTGGCACACGGAATCTAATTTCCTGACCTTGCCAGGCGACTTTTTTTTCTCTGCCATTTCACGCCGCATCTCTCTCGTTTTGTTCGTATCTCTCTCATCCATGCAGGCCGGCAGCTCTCGTTCATCAGAGTGTGGCGCAAGCGAGATAGCCGGCTTTTAATAATACCATTTTGTGCAAAATTTATCGGCCCGGCTACTGGAGAAATTTCGGCGACGTTGAATTTTCCGCTTCCTCACACACACACACACACGCACACACAGAGTTTCATCGTCTCTGGGAGCAGAAGAGTCGTAAAGCTCTGAAATTGCTTCGACTGTTTAATGCGAGCGCGGATATAGCGGTATTTGAGCGGTAAAGAGTGAACTCCACGACCAGAGCTTATCACTCGCTCGTTGTAAACATGTATAGTCCGGAGATTGCACATGGGTTATATTGCCATAGTTATTTCACATGCATGCACGTTAGTGTCGATATACGCCAGTTCCATACTTTGCCCAGTTTATGCTTTGAGAATAAAATTGGCGATAACATCTTGGGCCTCTTTCCTCGCATGCAAACAAGCCCTACAGTTGAGTACAACCACGCCCGGAATCAAACAACTGAAACTTTGATGGGTGTGTGTAAATCCACACAAAATGACAAAATGATACGACCAACCGTGATTGAGTGGTACCAGAAGGCCTGTCCTCCTGGTGAATTCACTGCCTTCTTGGCGCTTGCAGAAAGATGAGAAAAAAATCAAGTCCAGAATGAGTTGAGGGCATAGGAGAGAGAACCAACAAGGGGATGAATTAGGGCCCATCCGTTTGCCCTACAGCGTATCTTCCGAGTGTCTTTCTAACCATGACTATATAACCCTAAATCGTAACGCCCCTTGTTCTCCAATATGTCATTATTTTTTAGAGGAACCCCGACATTCAGAGGTGCTTCGATTGGAAATACATCTTACTCCATTTCTACTTTTCCTCTTTCCTCGAAATTTTCGCTGCCGCTCTGGTCTCAGACTGTATTCGATGATATTACCTATCCAGCCTCTGCCTCAAACGTGTTAATCCGAACAATAATCATCCGGATTTCGAAGGCCTCATGATCATTTCGTCGCGACTGCATCATAATCATAATAAATTTATGCATTATTGGCTTCTCTGTAGATACATACGCATTATATCAGAACAGATTTTTTTTCAGAGCGCTTGATTCATGAAAAGTGCATAAAACGTGGTACAATATTGTCTCGTGATTGTGGAAATGCATTTACAGGTCGTTTTACTCTTGGGGATTTTACAGTGCAACGAGCTCAATACGCATGAGTGGATGACATTAATAACGATCGTCGCGCACCGAATGCAATTTGCCCCGGCACCATAGGGAGCGCATACTTCATTTAGGTGTTGGCGATGCACCACAGGAATACCAATGCGGTTCTATACTATCTCCTCGCCCATTGCCACTTTCATCGGTTGAGCTTGTAATAATGAAGGTAGATGTTCGATTACATGTAATTACGATAATTGGTCAATATTCTTTCTAGCTCGCGCTAATGAGCTGCTGGTATTAGTATCCAACCTATAGTTCATAGATGCTTTCTCGGCTACACTGATTATGAGAAATTCAGAGGTTGGCGAACTCAGCTGCTTCTCTTTTGATTATTGAAATAATAATCAAAAGAGAAGCAAAAGAGAAATGATGGGAATCATCATTTCTGAATATTTGCCCAAAAAAAGCTCACCAAAAGAGCACAATTATTTCTTCAAGAAATGTAGTGCACCCCATGATCCAAACGCAGTTCTGCACCCGACTGAACACACTGTGCATATACAGTCTTTCCTCGTTAACACGGACTCATCCGGACACAAATTTTGTAGTTCGTGTTGAAAAATCAACCCGAATCAGTTCGTGTTATTTAGAAAACATAGATCAATCCACATGGTTACTGTGATTCGATGAGCATTTATTCATAATAATATTATTTTCGTCATAAGGATCGAAAGAATCAGTCAAAGAGATGAATATAATCAAATGAGTCAGTCTCAAGTAAAATCTAAGAATGCACGTACATTCAAGTGATGTACAATCAAGGCTTCTTTGCAGAATTCCCGAAAGAATCGTCCAGTCAGCTGATGAGATCGCGCGAAATTCTTCATGTGATACTCAAAAGATATTTTCTCTAAACTATTGAAGTCGATAGAAACATTCCTTGAGGCGGCAGCATAATTATGCAGAGTTTGCAAAAATGATAAAACAGCAGATCAATGTTGATAATATATCCATAGATGCATATATGATAGATCCATTTCCACTCGGGTTTTTTTTGCCATCACTCATGGATTGTCAAAGAAAAACATCTGATACGAGACCGTAGAAAATGGATTTTTCATTTTCAATATGATTCTTAGTTTCGCCTTCGGCTGGGGCGGGAAAACATCACTATTTGTGGAAACTCCAATTCCTATGCCTATATCCGGAATCTACCATCTGCAGTGCTCAAACGATGCTAATTCGCGAACCGTTTGAGTCGGACGTGATCGCTCGAATCACAGATTGTTGCATTCATCTTCATTCAATGAGCGATATCTCGGTGAAATGATTCTCACATAAATTCTGCTGGATGCATAAACTTCATTCAAGACTACCTTTATACCCCCAGAATATCAATGATAACGCGGCAGTTGTTTTTGAACTCGATGGGTATGAAAAAAGGGGGAACTTTTCATGATCAAAAACTACATCTTTTCAGGACCATGAATGGAATATGAACCCTAAATCTATGTGTACACATTTCCCGTATATTGATGTTCCCCTTGGCGTTTATCTGATTCATAAAGTCATGAGATGAATTTGAAAGAGTTCCAGGCAATTTTGCACCCTCAACAAGTCCCCAAGTCGGAAGCACACTGAAATTAGCATTATGAATTGAGCACGTTTTTGCCATAAATTTTGATTTTTCGCGAAAACTGGTAAATACCATCGACCGAATTTTTTGAAAACCCGAAGCTGTGGACTGGAAAAAAAAGTTGGGCGCACTAAATGAGAAGAACCACCGCAGGCTGCACGTGATGAGGTTTCCGCCAATGGACTCTGGGCGTATCTTTACACGGATTCGAAATTCGATTGTCTTGTTGAACGTGACTTGCAAACTTGCGCGAGGTTCCGCTCATGCGTGTGGCTCGCGTTGCATCTCTGACGTAATTATGATTTTAAAGCAGATTTTGTTAATCTGAATTTCTCTGTGTATGCCCCGAATAATGTGCTTACGCTTGGATAACGCGTGCAGGGACTGTTGAAATAGTCGTCCAATATTCATACGCCATTCAAAGTGCAAAAGCGTTGTATTGGCAATCGATGATTCACGAGCGAGTCGGTCAGATCAGCACCGCGTCCAATCAATGAGAAGAGTAATCTATCTGCGGTTTGCCGATCAGTAAATCTGGTTTTGAAAAATTGTAAAATCCAAATAAGATGAAATTGGACTGAAATGACCAATCCATAGGCATTGAGAGTTGGGTGGGTCAAAGATGAGTATTTTCGAAAATTGATAAGCTGATGAGAAATTGATTGGTATAAAAGTCATGTTTTCACCTGATGTCTGGGTGAATGCTAGATAAATTACTCGTATTGTACAGAAAAAATGACTTGGCCCAACAGTTGAATATCAGTTTAACGAATCTTCACAATCCCAAGATCCAAAGCAGCCCCAATTAGTCATTCCTTGTTGTTGATGAGACCAAAATCGCCCGATTGCGATCGCCAAAGAAAAAGTCAGGGAGGTTTGACAGGAGTTCTTCTTCTTCTTTTGCAGAGACCTGAGACCGGCCAGTCTGGAGAAAGGCCAAGAGGTGATCAGGCTGAGATTCTACGCGGCTTACGCCTGGGGCGGTCCCCTCATAATCGCCGGACTCGCAGCTTTCATGGATAATCTACCCCACTCGGACGGCGACACCTTCATCAGGCCACATTTTGGCGAGAACAAGTGCTGGTTCGTCGGTGAGTATCGAACACGTTGGCAGCACTCTTACCGACAATTTCATCTCATTTCTTGATAATAATTTTTCACTCGAATGTACGCCATTACTGACACCCGGTCGTCAAGTCGCTGCTCCCTCTAGAAGTAGCCTTGATTTGTAGGAAGGTTGACCCATTTGCTCACTCAACACATTCACTGCGACGGGCCCCACGGGTGGGGCCCCCTCATGTCCTTCCCTGTGTGCGATGGGCCCCATTGTGCGTCGCACTTTTTATTGAGTTTTAGCTTCAACCAAACAGCGGAGATATATCCAATGGCTCATGTCATGGTTATTTTTCGTTGTTTATGTCAAAATGAACATGTATCACATCAATCCCGGTATCGGACTTGATTCCGATGAGATGAGTTTTGCACGGTTCTCCTCATCTACATAAGTTTTCTTCAATCAAACGAGAACGAGCTATGAAAAGTCAAATATTCATTCTGGATGTGACGGTTTCCAGCGTATCTTAGCTAATATGGAAGCTCATCTTAAGGCCTACAAAATCAGTCGAAATACATTGAAAAATATTAAACCTCGCTCGAGCACTCATCGGTGATTCACGCGATGCAAAAAGTTAGGGCTTATTCGAAAAAAATCACAGCCTTTGCTCCATCTGATCTGTACTATCATGTACTATAAACTCTTACTACTACTATACTATAAACTCTTGGAATTCAAGCTAAAGTGCAAATACCTCAATTTAGTTCTCTGATTCCACAATTTGCAGAAATTCAAATTACGCCCATGATCCTCAACCCAAGACGAAGCTTAGCCATGTACATGTTGAAGTGAGCCAAAATCAGGGTTACAATATTATTGTATACCTGGAGCAGACATAACAAGCGCAGATCATTCTAGAGGCTGACGATAACATCGTCTTTGATAAGTTGGTCGATACCCCTGGGTTATCCTTGTATGAAAATACTCCTCGTCGCAGACGATTTTTTGGACCCCGTCGTCGGTAGGGCATATACTAAAATTTATATAACTATAATTAGATGCCAAACTGATGATTTTCGGGAATGTCCGACTTTCGTAAGTGCTGCAATGCACTCTTGTACTCACGCGATCTACACCAAATTCGCGATTTCGCCTTCACAGATCTCTTCCCGAATTCTTCAGTGTAGGATTCTAAAACTATATGTGGCTCGATTGTCTCTGAAACTTCTCTTTTTTCGAGATATTCTTAGTGGCTCTTACGATTCGACTCACCGTGGACGCAAAATTGCAATTTTTCCGCCCACTCTTCAGTTGTGAATCATATGCGGATGTCCTGGCAGCTCTTAATGAGAATCAAGAAAATGAGTTCAGATTGCGCTTGAATAGTCTGCCCTCGCTCGTAAATGTATCTTGCCCATTTTGTCTGAGATGTAAATTGTTTTGTTTTCCATTCGGTGAGCTTATTTCTACAGGTACTTTCCCTCCCGACTCCCATCACGTCTACTGCTACACAGAGAGTACCTTTTCCCATATCTTGGCTTGTCTCCGCTTCAACGGGACAAGTATTACAAGCAGCTTCTGTTCAGTCAGTCGCAGATTCCGCAGCGTCTGCTTTCCCCCATAGCGACGTGTACTTAGTTATACTATCACCGGCACGGCACCGTACCACTGTGTTAGGCTTTTGGCAGTTAGCGTTTGCTCGGCCAACTCGTTGTCGACGCGTGCCACGACGCTAAATCAGGATAATGGCGTCTCGCGGGACCGACGAGCCGTTCTGCTCTGTACAGATAGCAAGAGGCAAAAGAAGATTTGGTAGGCGGCAAGCGTTTCTTTCCCTCTTCTTCTGCCAGACAATTCGCTCCGGGAAAACAGAATCAATCTGGCGCAGAGACGTAAAATTCCCTTGTATAGGTAACCAATGATATTTTATCGAACGAGGGTGAGATACAGAAGCTCAGCAGCATCAGTAGTAGTAGCTGTGAGAGCTGCCAGCTTTTTTCGACGACGGATTTACCGCTCGACTAAGCGATCAATCATAATCCCACCTCCTCACCACCGCGTTTCGCAGCTCTATATGTTGACGGAACTCGAATCTCTCCGAGAGGATTTTTTCCCCGATATTTTCAGCCCATGCACACACCGTGCGCACAGAGAGTAATATTGATTCATTGTTTTCGCATCAAGTCTCTTCCTTTTCCACTATTTCCATCGATAGCATTGCATCGCATCCTCGCGAATGGTTCATGATCTTTACTGCTAATCGGATCAGGCCCAACTCATTGGATTCAATTTTCTAACCCCCGTCCGTTTGGAGTCACGATAGTGTGACTGCGTGCTCAACGTTGTGACACATGGAACGCTTAATGAATACGCGAAAGTCACAGGATTTTCATGCACTCATGCTATGTTTAGTTACGAGAACGAAAAAGTTGGAGGAATGATACCCATTCGCAGACTTGGCCCTTTCAAGGCCAGAAAACACTTCAAAATGAGAATTTCACGTATTTTCTTGGCGATTTTTCGAACTCGACAAAATAGAGCAAAGGGCTAAGAAAAATTAAATTGTGCTGAAAACACTAGCTTACAGATTGTATGCTGGAGAATAAGACTTATGGATTCATATCATTTTGGGAAAATAAGGCCTCATTTTCTGGTATGAGATTTCCGGATATTACCAAACGCGGATACTCTACAGTTTTCGTAAACTCTATACAACGATGCAATAATTTTCGAAACTCCTTATGTCTATTCCATATCACTGTTAAAAGAGTAATTCATGAAAAATAGCCATGTTTAATTCGTGCATGCGAGTAAATTTTTGGAAGGGCAGCTGAGGCATGTATATCAGAGCAGAGTGTACGAATTTGAACCCATTCATCATACAAACATCGAATTGGAGTTCTTCCGAATCTTGAGTATGATTACATGCATGGCAAGTTTTATTCCAAGCATAAGCGTTTCATCATCAACTCTTGAATTTTTTTGACTCTGTCGAGGCAAAAAGAGGAAAAAGAGGCATAATTTTGAATTTAATCACAGAATTGTCATTTTCTTCCAAAAAAGACTCTTATCATGAATTGTGGGCAATCTACTTTGGAATTACTAGCGTACCTCAGTATACGAGCTCTCAATTCACTCGAGTGTTGTGTGTTGGCATACTCAGACCGGTGCGGTGTTCGGGTGAGCTCTCTTATACGAGCAAATGAATGACAATCGTTGAGCTACGTGCCGGAGTGAATTGCGACAACTCACAAAACAGTTTAATGAGTGATCGAGTGGGCGCCAGTAGCGCCGGCCGGCATGACCATGCTGTACTCGTCTCTCAAGAGGGAGAGTACCAAATTGCCCCTCGCTTGTCTGAACTTGTCCACGTCATACAACGATATCGGAATTCAGCTCGTTCAAATTATTGTGTCATCCCGTCAGATACTTTGGGACTGCGGGGAGACCGATGACAGAGAAAATTTTTTTGGATTGAACTGTACGACTTATGCACATCGGTCTCGATCGAGAATCGGAAAATGATTTTATGATATTTGCATGGATCTTTCAGATCCTTCCAATGTTTTTTCCTACAAATTTTCACTGTTTACATTTGTATAGAGTGTGGCCCCTGGATTCGATGGAGAGTACGTATTAGAGATGCAAATATAAACACATTCTACGTACGCTCACATTTTACTTCGAAATCTCAATCCAGAATGAACCATCATGGCACGTTCACCATTTTGATGAATAACTTGGTCAACATTGAATGATTCTGTCGAGATCCGAATAGAGAAATGTGAATTTTCGAGTCGTGTACCCCAACCCAACGAATTTGAGATTGAGCCATTCGTCGAGATTGAACGGAGCAAAGCTTAGCTTTTGAAAATCAGTCGACTCGGGGAAGAGGATCCTGAGCTCTTGCGCTCAGTTTCAAAGTGCGACCGAGAGTCCCGCGCGTCTAAGTGGCAAGTTTCATTCCGTAAATTTGGTGGCAAGCGAAGCTTGAATCGCGACAGGCGCCGCTCAAGAGCAAGTTCGACAAACGAGCAACCTATCCTCGATTCATTGCGTCCCCACTGAATGTATGAGGCTTACTTCCCAAATATGTCGAATCGTACGTATCTGTAGATGGTGTACCAGACAAAGTGCAGTCCCGATGGTGCAATTTGCAAATCGAGTCAACATTTTGACGAGGCAGCGATGGGATAGAAAGTACGGAATTCTCGAGGAAGATTATGATGAGCAATTGCGGATTCTCGTGTTTTGTGGAATGAAGCTCTTCGTGTCGGTGTTCAAGGCTCTCCTTCCTCTTGGCTATTGAAATCCCGAACAGAAATCTCATCAAATTTTGGGCGCTGAGGCCCTATCATTTCATTCCATTATCTTCAAATTTCTTTTTAACCAAGAGCTGAATGAGCTGAATACTCACTCTTTCGAACGACCAAACTCGTTCTTCTTGGGAAATCACAACCCACCCGTCTTATTTCTGTGATCGGACAATTTATACTTCTACTGAACACCTAGGACGTACTTCCGTGTATCGCTAATCAGGAACGCACTTGATTCGAAATATACTCAGCCCCGTGGTTAGCCCGCCACGTACAGCACCCAGAAGAATTTAAGCAACGGGAACCTGCAAATGGAGCAGTATCAAAGACAGTGAAAGAGGAATTGTTAGCAAAGAATGACTCGCGCGAATATAACTCACTTACGTTTGGGTATGTGTTGCCCTGTGGAGGTGGTGTACGTAAAACCGAGCGAAACAGCCACGGCTGGCGTTATGCCAAAGCCAAGGGAGCTACGATAACAGCGACCCGTAACTCCGCTTCAGGGATCTTTTGTTGGCTGATTTTTTTCTCCAGGCTTTTCTCTCGGGCCGAACAGATAAGTTCAGTTTTTCATGATCCCGGGATGTAAGTATACGGCACGCTAGATGTTTCACTTTTTTGTGCAAGAATAATTCTACTCATCATTTCGTAAGACCACAATTTTGAGAAACTACTTGTTTACTCCATAATATCAACAAGGAAATTACGTCAATCATGCCCGTGATCAGCATAAATTTCATCCTTTCCCAACAGTCTCAAAAAAGACACCGAACGCAACGGGAGAAATATGAAGGCAAATAATCTGGACTTTTAAGAAAAGTTTCATGTTGTCTGATAAAGTTAAAGTTGGATTAAACAAGAAGGAGTATACTTGGATAAACGTCGGACTCCTAGGCTTCCATCAAATAAAATTAGAGTTTCGGCTCATTATAAAATTCAACACACTCGCAAAATCCCCCCAACTCTTTCTTTCATACTCTTGAAAGGTCGTTGTCCATAAACAGTTTTGATACATGATAAAGAATGCATACATTTGTATACCCATTAAGATTTGTGGCCACTGCCCGTTCAACTACAAAGTTTGCAATCAACATTTTTCTCAGAGACTACTCCCCTGATCAGTTTATTTGCTATAAATTTTGGAAAAGTCCAACATAGACCATGTTTCGGGAGTAGATCATCTTAGTCTATGAGATGATCAGCGAAAAACTTGTAAATCGACTCACCTTTTAGATGCCCAAAAAAGAATTGCAGACATTTTTGTTTGCCAAAAATCCCAAGTCTATTAGTCGTTCGGTTACGAGAGTTAATGGACAAGCGAGTGGGCACAATGTAGTGGCGAACAGGATTAAAGCCAACACATGAGAATAGTTCCGTATCGTATATAGCGTCGTTGCAAGAGTTACGGCCACGTTCTGGCTCACTGGCTCGTTTATCCTCAATACCCCCATTAGTTTCACTTTTTACGGCTCAGTCAGTTGTTCAGCCTTTTACAGCGAAAAGACTCATTTTATACGTGAATGAGCTCAAAATTTTAACGGTGAAGCAATCAGTACATATTTTGAATTTTTATGAGAGTATCGCTTGCTCGATTTGGTGAAAATTCAAACATCTAGCAAATTCCTTCTTCTGAGGTTATCGTCAGTCACATTCGTACAGATTTCGTATGGGTATAATGAAGCAGGGTCAGCAAGGCAGCTCATGGTGGAAGTGATTGTTTCAAATTAGAAACATATGTACATGATGGAGCTCGGCGCGATCGTGCTCGGGTTATGATGTTTCATGAATCGCCAAAAAGTTTGTTAAATTCTATGATAACCAGCTCGATTCTTCCACCTTCCACTCTGGAAAAATCCCAAGGTTGAATTACTAGAATATCCGAGGGTAGGAAAGTCGTAGAAAACATTCAATTGAGTTCTCGAATAATCTCAAGTTTTCCAGTTTGAAAACATTCTGGGTTGAAGAATGTGCGCATTCTATCAATTTTGAGATGTCCTCCGATATACAGGGTGTCCGAAAAGTAAGTATCCCCCCCCCATTCTTTTCAGAAATGGTTGGGAATCGGGAAAACCCCCGGAACACGTGTCCCCTTATTTTGAGGGGGAAATCCGATGGTGGCCTTGTTCTCTACCTTGAAGATCATTTTCAAGGTCATTTGGAGGTCAACTGGATTTTTTAAAATAGAAATACCTACTTTAGACCTCGAATTCTGAAAGAACATGAAAAATGATGAAACTTTTGTTCGAAACTTTTTTTGACCCGACATGACCTTGGCGAGATAAATGGAGGTCAGCGCGGGTTGACACTTACCGCTGTCATGTCGCTCCCAGAGTGAGCATTTTATCGAAAAATGTTTGAGATGAAAGTTGTTCGTGATCACAGTAGGAAAGACCTAATGACCTTGTTTCCGACCTTCGAGGTCATTTGAAGGTGATTTGGAGGTCAACTCGATTTTTCCAACGGATACACCTACTTTTGACCTCGAATTCTGAAAGAACATGAAAAATGATGAATCTTTCGTTCGAAATTCTTTTCACACCGACTTGACCTTGGCGAGATGAATAGAGGTCAGCACGGGTTGACGGTAACCGCTGTAACTCCAAGATTGAGCATTTTATCGAAAAATGTTTGGGATGAAAGTTGTTCATGATCACAGTAGAAAAGACCTAACGACCTTGTTTCCGACCTTGGAGGTCATTTTTAAGGTGATTCGGAGGTCAACTCGATTTTTTCAACGGATACACCTACTTTTGACCTCGAATCCTGAAAGAACGTGAAAAATGATGAAACTTTTGCTCGAAATTTTTTTCACCACGACTTGATCTTGGCGAGATAAATGAAGATCAGCACGGGTTGACGGTAAGCGTTGTAGCTCCAAGAGTTAGCGCTTCGTCGGAAATTTTGCCGACCGAAGGTGTATCAAAAGTAGGTGTTTCCGTGGAAAAATCGAGTTGACCACCAAATCATCTTGAAAATGGCCTCCAAGGTCAGAAACGAGGTCATTAGGTCTTTTCTACTGTGATCATGAACTTTTATCCCATATATTTTTCGATAAAATGCTCACTCTTGGAGTTACAGCGGTCACCGTCAACCCGTGATAACCGCCATTCATCTCGCCAAGGTCAAGTCGGGTCAAAAAGAGTTTCTAACAAAAGTTTCATCATCTTTCATGTTCTTTCAGAATTCGAGATCAGAAGTAAGTGTTTCCGATTTTAAAAATCCAGTTGACCTCTAAATGACCTTGAAAATGACCTTCAAGGTAAAAAACATGGCCACCATCGGATGTTCCCGTCAAAATGAGGGGACACGTGTTCCGGGGTTTTTCCCGATTCCCAACCTGTTCTGAAAAAGATGGGGGGGGGGGTACTTACTTTCCGGACATCCTGTATTCAAAATAAAGAAATCATACTTCCCATTGATCGCGCTCACGTTTGTTTGGGGCCATAGAAACTGCTCCGGACATGTTATTGCCGACCCGAAACTGAAAAAAATGTTTGCTCCTTTAAACAGCAATAAACAAAAAAATGGTCTCAAGAACTCTAGAGTAGCTTATAATCCCAACACCAAAGCAATCCGAAGTGTACGAATGAAACATCCTAGCAGGATTCGGTTGATTCGCAGTACAATTTTTATGATTACCCAATCAATGTCATTAATTTTCTTACAATTTTCATTCCAGGTAAAACGGAGATCTTTGCCTATTTCTTTGGGCCAATTGGCATTTTGCTCGCAGTGAATCTCATCTTCTTCGCGGCAACAGCCCGAGAACTGACTTGTGGCCTCTGGAAAGGCGAATTCGTCAAAAGCACCACTGAAAGGTGAGTTAACAAAACTTTGTTTTTTACTAACGCCTTTTCAACCTCCTTTTGAGGATATTTTGCGGCACAGAAACAACCTACAGTTTTAGGTTGTTTCTGAACCGTCGTAACCATCTAAGGAGGTACTTACAAAAATTCAAATTGGTGAAAGCCGAGATTCGAACTCATACCTCTTAGGTTACAGACGAGGGCTTAACCACAGAGGCTTTCAGTTGAGAGAACTGAAATCACAGCGATCATTTTAGATTCAAGGGTATAAGGGCTGAGCTTTTTAGATAAACCGAATCGCATCTTCCGAAATTTTGCTGTTGTAATATTTTCAAACCACAAATGAGTGAGGATTTGACAATGCGAGTGATTATTCATCGAATCCTACTTTTTGACAGTGCTTTGGTGTGTCATTGAAGTCTACGATCCGTTTCCCTTTAGTCAAAGAAAAGGTTTACGATCGATTAGCTTATTACAGTCTCAAGCTTAGCATAACAGCTCAATATTGCCCTGAAAGTTGAACTAGTTCATTTTCCGAGCAAAGCAAGGAAAAGAAAGCATCGGACCTCGAACTGTCCGTACAAGTACAACTCAGCTATGATTCTTCACAAGAATTACCTCAGAATCTCATTCTAACGTGGGCATTTTTATCAGAATAATGGGAATCAATATTGCTACGGAAAAGAAATCTATTTGAAATTGAATATTGTTTGTGAAATTCGTGACTGGAGATACCGTATGTTCGCAAGTCTGCCGTCTCTGAATGATATACTCCAAGATTCCGTTGAATTCTCATCAAAGATTCTCGCCATTCTCAAGCCAGGTCTCTATAATGCCACTTCTCGACATTGTTCCCAGCTATTGTCGCCAGTATACTGCCGGAGTCGTGAAAGCACTAAACTTTTGACAATCTGAGCTAATGAACTACCACATAGTCTATGCCATCCATATTTCAATTGAATTACACCGCAATAACTTGGATCTGTAGGAAGCTGCGGAAACCAATAGAAACTTCATAAACGCCTATGATTCTGTACATTTTGACAATATAACAACGCTCTTTGTAAGCTCATATTGTATATACCACCTCAATACAACAGTACTCCGGATTCGGTTATCTTTATTTCAAAATCTCTGAAACAGATTCAAACATTTCTCAAAACTTTTTTCGTTTGTCATTCATCGTTCTGGATATTGAAGTCTGAAATTTTTATGTCGTTGTGAATGCGAAATCTTATACATATTTTATTGTTTAGACAATGCACCTATGGCAATGTATCTGATTGAAGTACGACCACCGAGCTGTGATGCGACCTCAGGCAATTGCCTTGAAGGGATATCGGAGTCCTATCAATATTTCACCTTTTACCTACATTACCGAGTTCTCAAATAACCCCATGAATTTTCGAGATATCTCAATTCTCGGAAGTAACGCCAATCTTTTGAGCCATTTACAACTGGCGTTACTTCGGATTTTTTTGTTGTCACATGAACTCACATGAAGGGTGCTTTCCACCTGGGAAGTCCCCAACCTCAAAAAAGCGATTGGCGTGCCGTCTCGCGGTCAAAATGGCTTATTGTGAATAGGTAATCAACCTAACCATTGGAATGAAGTTTGATGTGTTTCCACGTGCATAGAATTTTTCTACAAATTTTTTAACAAGTTCCGTCAAGATCGATCAAAAAATCCATGAAAAAATTATTTCATCGAGTTGTGGAAAAATTTTTTGAAATAATTTTGAAAATAGTGAGGAACATTCTCACAAATTTACGTCCTCAGTTTTCCACTGATCTCATTGAAACTTTTTATAAAATTTGTAGAAAAATTGTCCGCACATGGGAATAAATCACATTCCGTCTTATGTTGTTTGGTTGATTTGGGATTTACAACAAATCATTTTGACCGCAAGATGGCGTGCCAATAATTTTTTTGAGACTGGGAACTGGGGATAAGCCTTTAATGCTCAACGTGTGGAATAATGAGAGCATAGGAGTTTCAATCATCGACCACCCACCTCTTCTCGAGAGTTCTCGAGTGAAGTATTGGAATGAACTTCGGAGTACTTAGTTTTAACCGTAGCTTGCATTAGGGAGTCTTTTTCTTTGCTCGCGAGCCGTCCACGATGCAAAGACAAATTCCCCAGCAAATCTCAGTCATTGGGGAACGAAAAACCAACGAACAAACGCAGCTTGTACATACGTCGTGTGGTACTTCCACGAACGTATTCGCGGCCCTCAATAATCGTTAAAGCGAACCCCCGAGAGGTAAAAACGTGAAATGCAGCGATAGCAATTACGGATAGCGAAAGAACAGAATCGCGGAGCTGTAACATCGCGCCACTTTTTTCACTCTTTTGCGTGATACAGATACACCCATGTGTATCCGCGAATACAAACCAATACGAGAAAACCCCGGCGGTCGAAACTTTCAGGAAATTTATTGAGCCACGCGTAACCTCCTGCCGCTCGGAAATACATCTCACTCTCACTCACTTTCCGCTTCATTATTGCCCTCTAGTGCGATTTTTTCATCCAACAGCCTGTTTGTCGTGATGTGCCGACACGGAATCCCGGTGTATTGTTGCTCATTAGCGAGCAACGTGGCTCTCTTGTTCTTGGCCGCTTGCCTCGCATTCCTGAACCCTTACTTCACCTTGTTTATTTCACATTGGAATCGGGAATTGAAAAAAGCTTAAGCAATGCATTTTTAATGCAATCAATAAGATCCTCTCTGATTCATTCCGATTCGGTTCGAAATTAATCGTCCCGTCGAAGTTGGGAAAATTTATGGCGTGGCTAAGGATCTTCTCGGATTAGTAATTTGAATTCCTACAAGTTTTTCTCCCTGGTAGTGTAACGCAACACTGTATAACCCGGTGCTTCGGATAATCAATGCATTTTACTAGCGCTATTTTGAACGTGTCACGAAAATTCGAAAGAATGTGAGCGATCGAAACATTTAGTTAGAGATTGTAACAACACATTGGCATGCGTATCAGGTCCAAATGTCCCTCCAATTCTAAAATACGCTGCTAAAAGAGATTAGCAAAACGCTTTTTCTACGCGGTATCTGATTATAATCTTATCCCTTTCCATTCTCATGGAAAATCATACATTACAGATGAAATCTTTGCTGAATTCTATAATGAACAAATCACATCATATTCTTTGTCCTCGTGATGTGTATGCGTTTATTTTGTTTTCCCCGCCACGTATATCTTCTTCTGAAATTGCCCTGATCAACGTTTGATTTCCCAGGTATTGTAGAGAATTGTCCAAAGGTGAGACAACTGATTTGGCGAGTCTCCTCCGCAAGTCATATTTGATTGAGAGGTTTTTTAAACACAAATTGATGAAATCCCCTGGTTTCATTTAAGAATATCTTTTTTCGCCACAGTCTTACGGGGTGAAGGATTACCCGAGCTAGAATTATCTCGGCATGATCTATCGATTAGTTATAAAATTTAATTTACTCAGCGTGAACCCCAGTTTTCTGAAAAAATCCAAATTTTCTCCAAAAGCTCCTGCTTAATCATCTCTAAACCAACTGCATTAGAATTTCGTCTCATACAAACGATAGATATTGCCAAAAAAATCTGAGATTATGTACTCCAAATTCCCCTGAGGAGCTTCGTAAAAAAGACTCGAAATATATAGGAAAATATTTTTTTCAATATCAATTTTCTTTCCGTATCTTCTCTACAAGTGATGAACCGAACTTTCAATGACCTGAATACATATTTTCCAAGTATTTTTCATCGATTGGTTGATACAGAATCTCAGTTGGATTCGCATTGAATGATCACAATGGCGAGTTGTGGTAAAAATTTTAATTTTCTGAAACAAATTCATCATAATCATGGTTTACGAGTTAGACTAAAATTCGGTATCAACCGATGGATACAAAATTCTTTGAAAATTCAGGTCATTGAAAGTTTGTAAATTAGTTTCTCAGGAAGATACGGGAAGAAAATTAATATTGAAATTAATTATCTTTGTTTATTTTGAGTTTTTTTTTTTACTAGCTCATAGGGGGAATCTAGGGTATGTAAACTAAGGTTTTCTTAGCAATTGGGACTAAACATGCGATAAGCGCTCTTATCTTTCGTCCGTGTTATTCTTATGGAAGACATCCATAGTGCCGCCATATTGGCGCTTCAGTCCCATTCAAATTAACACAGAGGTTTACTCCCAATATCTATCATTTAGTCAAGACAGAATTTTGTACAGTTTCTTTGAAGACAATTAGAATGAGATTTTCGGCACAAAGGTTAGCAGGAATCAAATGGAATTTCGGTATTAACGAATCGATAAATTATCTGGGTTTCTCAAATTCCCTTGAGACCATGGTGGAGAGACCATGGTAGAGATATTCCCATATTAAAACACGAGATTCAAATAATTCTTGTCACCGACACAGTTGGTGGGGTCGCTGCGTGTCAGCTCGGCCGATCATCGAAGTTAAGCATCGTTGGGCGCGGTTAGTACTTGGATGGGTGACCGCCCATCTCGGTCTGATCAACCTTGACTTGCTGACTTTTCTGATCGATTAGTTGACACTCACATCTCAGCAACGTGAGCGGGAGGCACGAAATGTTACAATTGCGGTGTTCATGCTCACGAAATGTGGTATATGAGCACCGTAAACGTAGCACGATAAATGTGCCGAACTCTCCGGAGCAGGTTTTCTCCCATGCCCATCAGGAGTTTTCCCTCGTTCCACGGGCATATGCCCGGGAATCATATGATTCCTGGGCAAATGCGGAGAGAACTAGGTTAGGGTGAGTGGTTGGATCTCAAACTCGACACGATAAAAACACAAAACGTTAAACCCACGAGATCCGCCCGGGTAGTAACAGTCCATTGACTGAAGACGACCGTTGAACACATGGAAAAAAAAAATAATAATTCTTGTCTAGAAAGCCTCTACATTAAATGATACTGGGAGAAAAGAGATGCCAAATCACTGACCTCATCTCTGAATGATTCTCTACAACTTGTAGAAGAGCAAAAGTTGATCGGGTTGAGTGTAAAAGGTAAAGCGCGAACGGGAAAAAACAACACCTACGCGGACAAAGGGCCCCAAAGATAGGTCTCTCTTACAGGTTTGGATCCTTCTTGGAGAAGAAGCGTTACTCACAATCGATAGATTTTGGCGAGAGGGACAATATGGTCTGAACATTTTTTAGATAAAAGGACTTTTCTTAAGGAAAATATGCAATTGAATGGAAAAATTGATCAACTATTTGCTGTTACGAAAACAGCCCTTTCTCTTTAGAGAAAGCAAAAAACAATTGAGAACCGAACTTCATTTGAGTTCACTGTATGATTCGGAAGGAAGGAAATTCAACAATGATGTTTGATCCAGAAAATTTTTTCCCCGTCAAATTTTACAGGAAGAGATTTTTGAAATCTAAAGTTTCAATGAAAAGGGAAGAATTTCATCACAAATTTTAATTTTTAAATCTGACAGCTGCTCCTTGATAATGATCGAATAGCTATCTGCAGATTTTCATAATTTTTATTTGACGTTGTGTTGATATATTTTCGCATTTACAGATCGCGTGCCATTCCAAGGACGAATGAAAGCCCAAGAGATCGCAGCAATCGTAGGTACGGAATACTTTTATTTATTATTTTTTTTCAAACGCGTGTGATTAAAACTCACAAAAATTTCCATCAAAACTAACATCGTGGAGTGACTAACACTCTCAAATCCCATCAATGTCATGGCTTTAGACCAAAATTCACGCCCATTGTCAGCAAAAATTTGTATCTAAATATCAATGTTTGATCATAGCTTGAAAATCCCGAAACTATGTGCGTTAGGAAAACGTCCAAATCAAACTCTGTCTTAGGAAGAATTGTTTCAATTTTGGAATGGCAGCTTACCGCTGTAACAGATCTGGAACAGTCTGTATGACCTTTTCGCGTTCTGGTGTCATGCAGGGACAAAATACAAGCGAATACAACCGAAAATATTTAATAGAAAAACAGAACTCCTACTATTAAAAATTGGTGGGGGGGTGAGATGGGGAAAAAAGTAAAGTATGAAGACAACGTTGTTAGTCAGAACAAGGATACATAGGATAAAACGCCTTCAAAGATCGCGAAATACATTCGTCAATGCCCTTACATAGATAGGAGAAATCTGCCAACTACATAATTCTCAGACCGTTCCTCTTTCTATAGCGATATGATGGATCTCGATACGAATGTGAAAATGTTGGTGTCCTTGGCGAGGCTCGAAATCATCGGTAGAAAGTGGAAATCACTGTGACCGGATTTTGATCCCCATTTCCCTCGGTCGGCGTGAGAAAAAATGTTGAGGAAACCGAGAAAAACCGATCTCTCCCGGATAGATGGTGGGAACGATGAAATGAGTTTTCGTGAATATTCTTCAGCCACGCGTACTGTGCAAAAGCAATTCATGAAGCCACTTAACGCAAAATTCGTCTTGGCATCGATTTATTGAAGCTTGCGGTTGACCTCAGCCTCAACCGATGACGACTAATTTCCAATCTGAGATGGCTGAATGGGTTCGTAAAGATGTGGCAATATACGAGGCTCTTGTTTAGCCAGGAATTCACACTCACTTTGAACTTTCTTCCTTCAAAGTGTGATGGCTGTTAGTTTCATTGCTATTCTTTGATGGACCTGGCTCACAGACAAACTGCATTGAATTATTTGCAATTCAACCAGCGATTATCGCTGATGAAAGATTGGCAGTCTATCGTATGAATGCTCTGAGCGTCAGTCCACGGTATATATGGTGAGGAGTCGAAGTGAGAAGATGTGCAAAAATAATTCTCATTTTTTCGAGGTCCGACGATGCCGGAATGAAATCGTGCTATCATTCAATTGACTCCATTGAAAAATTAGAGTTCTCAAAAAATATTAAATCTTTGCTATGGACAAAGCACGAGATTTGCACTGCCAGATAACTAAAGTTACTTCATCATTTTCTGAAATATGTAAAATTCACGTGAGCGCGTTGCCGTACCTCTCAGTACATTGTAAATCGAACTTTGACTGTGAGGAATCTATGCAATTTTCGAATTGGGATGAAAGTTGTGAGTAAACTTGTTCTTCATTTGAGCAGTCGATTTTCTTGAATCAGCGTGATTATTCGCAGAATTCAAAATTTCATTGGATGAGAAGGAACCCATCTCGATTTCTACTGACGAAAGGTCTATCCAACTTCACCCAGTGGCATAAATTCATCCATTCGTCAAAATTTCTTGAAACAAAACCTAGTCTCGTTCATTTTGATGCATGCTTTCGTGATATCTTAATCTCGCCCCCACCAGAATGGTTCAAGTATTCTCATTAGAGTTCAAGTTTTATGAAGATTCTGCGAGCTCTACCCTCAAGCTTGCAAGTTGAAATAACGTCTGATGATCAAGAAGATGACCGCTGTCGTCAATCTGAGACAATTTTGGTAAATGCGATGGTGAAACCTTGAATGTGATGCGAGGTTCCGATACAGTCATGATTAGGTGCTAGGAATCAACCAGACTTGGAGTGAATTGGTACAGTTTCTCACGATCTTGAGGATTATGTGTTGAAAAATAAGTTTCGCGGACTGCCCTTTGCTTGGAGGAATAATTACAGACCGTTTTCCGCGTTCCTCTAACGACCTCTCTCAATCTCAATTCTTCAAAATTAAGTGCGCTCACCTCGGTAGTAAATACATCGTCCGGCACTTGGTAATTGCCATCTCGATCTCACTTCGTTTCTATTAAAGCCCGGTCGCCATTTCTCAAAGCTAGCACATCCACCTCGGGTAATTCTTCATTTACTCGAACCAAAGTTTGTTAATCAGCAATTTTTACTCGTTGGACGCCTCTCACTTGCTAGCATTCAGGAAATATTTTCGTGGCACTCAACAGTAAGAACTTGAAAGTTGTCAAACAAGCATCGCGGGACTTTTACAGATATTTCTAAATACTTTTCCATCTCTTGAATGCAGACCTTACCCACAACTTGTAATGCACATAATGCATCGTCTGTTATACCGAAGATGCCATACTAGAGCCCGTGGCCTCAACACAGTGCCAGCCTATCCATCTTTCCAAATGAATTCTGTGCAACTTCATTGCAACGTAAATTGCATACCAGCTGAATATGCAACGAATACTGTGGGGAGAAATTTGATGCAGCGCATCACCCAGCTTGATGGAAACTCGTGTGTGGCCTTGTCATTCGGTTGCCTCGACTCATCCGTAGATCGTCTTGAAAAAAAAGCTCTCTCGAGACAGGGGTTGGGCTGAATACACCGCGAACGGAGAAGAAAGCCTTTGAATGTACTAATACTAATCTTGGAATGAATACTGCTCAGCCATGGGTATTGAATGGCCGGTATATGAAACGAGAAAATGCATCGTTGCTCATAAATAATACATGTCTAGTAGGGTAGGACGTTTTACTTGCGGCCGAGGATAATTGCCGACGGCCCTGCGAGTCGAGAGATCGAATATCCGCGCTGGTAAAACAACCACTTTACCCCGCGCGATCTGACGGATCTAATGAGATGCGCGAGAAGAAGATCTTGAATCCCGTAGAAACTCGCGATGCTCGTTATTATCGTACGAAACTTGCTTTACCCATGAATACGGTCCCGTGGCAAGAAAATTAACGCGGATCGGTCATTGTTCGAGGTCTCACATGTTTTCACCAGTCCAATGAAAACAGAATAGAGATATTTTGAGCAGCAGATGATCGATCCAACAAAAATCATGTGGTCAATTCTTATAAACGTGATTTTAGAATCTGTCTGGTAGAACTACTTGAAAAATAGTCTTGCTCAGATCGACATCCGCGGGAATATTTTTTTCAGTTCGAGTTCAATCATCACCCTCTTGTTTCCGAGGCAAAAACAAAGGCACTCGATCCGATGGCCTGTCTATGAACGCGGTGTGCGCCTCATTTGTCGACGAGTTCGATCCCATATCTGTAATTGCTAAATCTGAATCGTGTCGAAAGCGCAACATGCAGCTTCATTTACAATACACTAGAACGTTGGGCGGAGGATACGCGTGTCATCGACAAGCTGTTATTGGACTCGAGTCGCGTTGACACGGCCGCGCTCGTTTCCGCGGCAATTATCATCTCGACAACGATGCGCCGCAGCCTCTCGGACCATTAGTGTCTCCAAAAGCGAGAAATGCAAGATATGCGCCCGCCGTGGGTGTCATCGTTACTGTCGTCAAATGCTTTTTTTCCCTTTCACAGTTTGCCCTCGCATAGTCTTCCCGTTTTATGCAGATTGTCATCTCTGCCTCGAGTTTAGTGCAGCTTTCGAACAGGGCTTAGAATTATATTACCAATGCTGCGGCAGCTGAGGAATAACCGCAAACGTAAGAGTGGGTCTAATCTAGAAGCTTCCGGGAATTTGCTGAGCTAAGAATTTGTCAGCTGCTAATTGGCTAGCTGCGAAATGAATTTCAAAATTGAACTCAGACTGTTCGAAATTCGAAAAGGGTAGTGCCACCCCTACGGAAATCGTTCAAGTTGTTGGATTACGAATCTTGACGAGTCTGCTATAATGGGATCTTATGGGAAACTCTCGATACTATGGTACCGAAAAATTGAGCGGCCCATTTCGATAATTTTCCGTCCCAATCTATGGATCTAGCTTACATCTATAGTTTTTCTATGCGCTTAATTGAAATATTCAAGTCTGTCATGAACTCTAACGTTGTATCATGCACATTCGGCGAATTAGCGTGAAAATATGCCGCTGAAGTAATATTTTGTGGAAACACGTCCTCGGCTCGTTTTCACTATCTGGAAAGCGAGCAGGCATCAACCTCGTCCAAAATGACTCGAACATATGACCACTTAGCATTTTGTCGTGCGTGCAACTCGACACTTTGAGCAATGAAATGACACTGACTGCACATTATCGTGGCTCTGAACCGTCGTCGCAAGTTGCTCTCATTCCGCAGACGAGGAATAACAAACTTAGCTCGCTCATTTCTGCAGAAACTTGAGTGTACGGAAAAGGCTCGTGCACAAAATGTTTATAAGCGTCACTCTGAGACTTTCCGGCCTCTAGGTTTTCGAGACCATTCGTCAAAATTATGTCATAATTATATCTCGAGGGCATTACCTACATGTATTTCTAATGTTGATGTTGCAATTGGTTCTGCATCTGACTGTTCAGCAAGGTCACTGCGATGGTCGGTCCCACCAGTGCGTCCCACTGAATCGATCTCACTTTTTTGCTGATTGAAAAGTTTGACTCGTTGTCACTGGAAATAGTAGTTACAATTTTTCACTCGAATTTGAATTTGTTGAAAATCAGAATGAGATAAAACTAGTACACCCACGCACTAGTTTCTCCCAAATTTCATTAGATGTACACCTTTTTTAAAAGTTTCTATCTTATTATATTCCAATTCAACTGTGAGAAGAGCCGCAGCTTTTGCCATCACAGTGAACGCGTTGGAGGGTGCAGTTAGCAATATGTTTGATCAGCTACATCATCGCTCGTCTATACCCACTCCCTACCCATAACTTGCAGTATTAACAGGGCGTATTTGACCTTTTGTTGCAGGGCGGCACTGGGCAAGGTGTGCCTGAAGCTGGTGGTGGTGATGGGCGTACCCTGGATCTTCGACGTGATCTCGTGGCTCGTCGGTGGACCCGACTCTCTGTGGTTCGTCACGGACCTTCTGAACGCTGCCCAGGGTGTACTGATCTTCGTCGTGGTGGGCTGCCAGCCGCAGGTCAGGGCAGCCCTGAAGAGGCTGTGGTCGCGCAACCCGAGAACGAGCAACGGACGCCAGGGTAACGGGCTCAGCACGACGAGCCACGGAATGCCCAGCATCGGAGACAGCGTCACCCAGAACCCCAGCACCAAGAGCGCGCCACTCGAGACCATCTGCTGATCCGACCTTGAACGCAGCCCGGATGCTGCGAACCAACCCGTCCTCGTTCTCGTCCACCAAAAGTATTAGTCGGAGAACTTCTCATTTCGATGTAGCCTCCCAGTGGAGCGGAAGAATGCCAAGGCTTCGAGCACGCCCGATTTGCCAATGTTGTAAGAGGAGGTTTGACCAGACGAGAGGCTAGAGAGAGTGTTGATGAGCTCCTTGGGAGTGGCCAAAAGGTACCAAGTACCTTTTTTCCAGGGTCGTTTTTCATGCTAGTCGATCGTGAGCGTCCATATAGGCAGGGTGCGACACAACCCTGCGATGAGAATTTGCATAAGTGCCCGTCTCGCGCGCGAGACTTGCACTCAGACGCGCGTTCAATTTGCATATTTGCGCGAGAACGTGCCTGAGCTGGAAGCTCCGTACCCACCCGACCTCTTGATGAATCTCGATGTCGCTTTTCCGAAGCCACCACTTTTCCAAGACTTTTCTATGTTCTTACAGACCCACACGTGGTCTAAACGCTTTGGAACCAAGTTTATTCGATTGTGAAATCGGAATTTTGATGAAAAGAGCCACATTTTGCTGCTCCGGAGCTACTACTTCACATTTGATCCTCTCGTTTTCAGGCAGCTGATGCTTTGCTCATCAACTTGTTGATCTCCCGATGGAATTTATTCTTGCGATTCCATTTTGGAGAATTATTGTGTTTTAATTAAGAGCGTAGCTGTGAAACATTCTCTCCTCTCGATACTTTATCCACAGTAGAGAATTTATACATTTTGTATATAGCTATCTATAGTTATTCCGTAGAGAGGCAACTTCCTTCGATTGTCAGGGTATAATTCAGAATAATTCTCGAGACAATAAAAAAAAAACTAGATTTAGAGTAAAGACAGAGGAGCTTTCGTATACCACGATAGACGTTTTAAGAAACTCACATAATAACCAGGGTTTGACATAAAACTGATTTTTGAATTTTGGTTCATTTCGGATCGAGGGGTCAAACTTGTGTGATAATTTTGGAATTGATCTCCATTCATCTTGAATGTACAGCAACAAAATTACCGGTTACATCTCCATAATTATCACAGAAGTTTAACCCACCGATCCGAAATGAACCGAAATGCAAAAATCAGTTTCGTGTCAACTGATAATAACTCATATTTCTCCCATCCATTCAGCGCGATCCTCAATTTGTTCATTCTGTTGGAAAAACATCACATTTACTCACCTCATTTCGATTTATGAATAATGAATTTTCTAGCGGTTGTTCAAAACATGTCAAAATCTTTGCCATGTCTTCATCACTATCGATTTCTTCATTTTCCCAGCCCCAACCTAGAGACTAACGATACGATGCAAGTCACGCATTACAGATTTTTATCTTAATGTGATTTGTGTAAAAGTCTCGATCAAGATCCGATTTTGTCTTCTATGAATGTACTTCGAATATTCGAGAGTCATCTCCATTCTTTCATACTGTAAGGAATCTACGTGGTCATTTGACAAGGATCCATAAAAACTATTGAAATTGCCACGATTAATCCGAATTTAATCCGAAAAGATTCAGTTTGCTCCTTGGTTTTTGTTTAGAGATCATTCGATACTTTTGTTCTGATGTGAGAAAATATACTAGGGTATAATAAAAAAAATGAGACTGCCTAAATTTACATAAGTTCAACATCAATTCGAAAAAGCACTGCCATTTTGTTGGTGTCAAAGCACAGTCTAATGAGACTATTTTTGTGCTCTAATTCTTTGTATATATTGCTTAATGCATTTTCAAGTATTTGGAAATGAGAAATGAGTCTAGTAATAAGAGTCGAGTCATGAGGGGGAGGTAACGGCTCCCGGCGAGTATGTATGGTGTACAAAGTTAGACGTTTGTGTATATTTTCTGTGCATATATTCTTTAAGGAGCTTCGATGTTTTTCTAAAATTTCTTATCTTTTGATTTCAAACTTGTGTAATAGCTGTGTTGAAAAATATCCATTCCCTACGTAGCATCCAGAATTGATTAGTTTCTCACACCTGAAAAACGATGCAAGAGTTCGATACGTGCTTGCCAAGAATATTACCTTGCTCTTTCTGAAACACACTTCAAAGAGAAAAAGTATCACTTTGTAATATTCTATACCTCCTCAAACTGCAATGTTCCAAGCAAATTATTTCACAAACTGACTATGTTTCAAATTTTTCTCGAAAAAGTCTCAAATTGAAGTAGTGTTATAAATTTTAGGATTCACCAGATTTCGTCGAGATGGAGTATTTTTTTCAATACAGAGTTTTGGAGCTGTATGTAAAGCGTTTGTAAATTTACACCTGTATATGTTTGCACTAGAGATAAGAGTTCAAGTTTACATGATCGGAAATTTAAATTCTAAGACTTCTACTCATCTTTATTGATGAATTAAATACTGATCTGTATTCTTACGGTAAGCAGAGCTCAGGAACGATGGAGGTTGATGTAGAAAAAGTGAACGCTCAGCATTGAACCGATTCAGTACGACAAACTAGATTAACCTGTGTCTACAAGATCACGAGAGCGTTTTCAGCGCCCGCCTCGTCAAATGTAAATAGTGATTTAGCTGCGCGTTAACGAGCAAGTCTGACTGCTGAACGATTTGCCTCTCTGTACTGTTTCTGAACTGTTTACCCTTATTTAGTGCGAAAATGAACCTGATGTCAGTGATTTGACCAGTTTGCAGTATTTTTATCGTGTTCTTTTAGAGGATTTTCATTCGAAAATTGATTTCTTATTCGTTTTATTTTATTCATATATCAGGTATTCGTTTCTGGTTTCATCACATTCTTAGTGATGAATATGTGAAGATGTAGAGTTGAACCGTCGTTGGTGGAATATATGTGATATAAATCAGAATTCGATGTCAACGCCCACATTTTCATTTTATTTTCTATGTCTTGTGCTTGATATTCACCAGCTTTTTAGAACCACGACTGTTCGTCGTTGAACAAGTAGAAAAGCAAAAGCTTCTCGAGTATTTGGGCCAACCTCACAATTCTGTCTACTATGTCATCTTCTTGTTGGAAAATCACACTCATTGTCAGTTGCTGGATACCAGGTGGTGACTTCAAAAGCAGGGTTTACTCAAGTTTAGGGCGCAATAATAGTATACAATTGTAAACAATTTTGTTACTCAAAAATAACTGCTCGTATTACACATTTTTGTAACAATATTTCATATTGCCTGACAAGAAATGTTGGAATCGGCATGATGCCGTTCCTCGTAATGAATCTGTATATTTTCCACGGTTAGACTAGTCTTCTTTTTCCAGAATTTTCAAAACTTTGTATCCATATGTGTAACTACAAGCCCTTCATATACTACCAATATCGTCAAAGTCTTCAATTGGATCCTCTGAAATGAATCTAGTTGTTCACTGCTTTTGATCACAGTGATTGAAATAGAGAGTGTTTTGTACTTTTTACTTATTTGAATAGGAGCGGACATTTCTGCGAGGATCTTAAGAAAGTTGTTATATAGTATTTTCTAACCCTGTAGATTCGTGGTGCAAGTCACCAAAAGCTCAAAACTAGAGGAGGCTATGAGTTTCGACGATCCATGAGCATACAGTTATTGAAGAAAACATAGGTATCTGTGAAAGGATATCAATATTTCCGATGATGTAGATGAATTGTTGGTAGCGAACCATAAACCAATGTAGTATTCACGTTACTATGATGATTCATATAGAAGTAGATAGCCTTGGCGATAATATTGATATGATGACATGTCCTATAGCCTGAAATATCTACACTCTATGTTGAATAAGTTGAGATTGTTGCAGATTTCCTGTATCGATTATCAAGGAATGATGAGATTCATATTTATTGTTGCAGATACACCACTCCCACAGTATTGCTATGTCACTTATAAAGAGATGAATAAAGCCATCGAAACAAAACCATGGAATGTGAGATTCATTATCCATATTACCCCCAGAACCTACAAGAAATATTATTCTTTATGGGCCTCAATGGTGGATTATTTGGTAAGACTCGTTTGTTGAAGAATCTTAAAGCACCGGCGTTGCAGCAAATTTCATTAATGAAGAACTTTCTTCAGAATAGCACGAATTCAATCGTACCCACGGTGCTTCATTTATTTGGCCAAAGACACGCGAGTTTTGATCCTTTATGTATTATTGAAGCGAAAAATAATAATCTTAATGGACAGCTTAGCTTGATTGATCAAGTTACACAATTAGGCAGACTCAAATGTTAGTAGAATTTATTGCGATCAAGATAGTGCATTTGGCAGAGATGTCTAAATGAATTATAAATTTGACTGTATCCAGAGTCATTATTCCGTGATTGGATTCAGCAGCAATTTACTCAGTTCATTGTCGACGCTAGACGCGTCCTCTTGAAATTTTCCCCACTCACAAGGAGCACCAGCAGCTAGGACTCGACTCATTATCGAAACAGAATTTTCTTTGTGAGCTGCCTGTACATCATAGCCGAGCCCTTACATTTTGATTTTCCAATACATACACAAGATGACACGCGATCCATTCTAGTATAGATATGATCGAGGTGCAGCGTCCGGATGCTCTTATAATTCGCTTGGGCGAGTTTCTCGTTGCTGTCCAATCGCTAGCATGGAACATGCGTTAATTAGTCCATTCTGTGTAGAATTTGAAGTGGAGCACGAGTCAACTTTGAGTCTGAGTGAGGGTATCGGAAATGTTGAGAGCGTGAGCTCAGGATGTTTCATTTGTCGAGTTCGAGTTGCACCCCCTCGCCAAGTGACTTCTTGCCCTATCAGACACGCTTTTTTCATTATTCTTGAAAGCGCCGTGAAATCGGTATTACGGAAAAGTATGATGTGGCTTCGTAGGATGGTTGGCAATTTAATTTCCCTCACTGCTCGTATTTTGAGGTACATACGTATCATACTTTGCGCAGAAAATCACCTCGACCAGATACACCGGTGGTGGTTGCAACATACTTCTTTCATCGTGACACGTATCAGTGTAGACAGTCTGACTAGTCACGGACTTTGACTACTTATATTCAAGAGTCAGAAAACGCGCTATTCGAGTTCTTGGAGTGTGCACTCTTTTCGAAATTACAAGGCTTGTTACCAACTAAACTTCAAGCATTCAATTTTTATCCCATCCTTCAGCGCGGTTCGATCACAAAATGAAAATTTAGGTGTCCTTCTCCCATCATCCATTATGAATTGAACAGCTTCCAATGAGCGGAGATCTATCAAGAGTCAGGTCTTTACGTCTTGTCTTTGACAATATACGATAACAAGGGCTGCATTACAAAGTTGAACACAAGTCGTTCGGATTATTCACAGATTGATTCAGTCCTTCGTGAGTTCAATAAGTTGTAAGAATAACTTTTTCAAAAATTCCTTGTTATGTCTCGTATAAAAGAGTGACCAGAGTGTATATGTTCAAAGAGATTCTGAGACTTATAATTTCCACCTTCGATGTTTACGCGTAAACTAAACGATTTTCTAAAAATTCGTATGGCTTCAAGTTCATTTTAGAACAAATCCATCTAATCCACATCTGAAGTCGTAAATCAAGTATCTGACCTCTACTCTAGGACTCGGTAATTAGCGTTCTGATTATACTTTGAATTCGAGGTCGCATCAAATAAAGGAAAGAGTCGCTTGGAAACCACCTGAACTTTTCGAGATCTTCTATCTCACTCAACTCGTGACGTACACAATACTAAATTCATGCAAACCTGGTACGCGTTAGCATTATATTTGTGACGATTGAGGCGAATGACCAGTGCCCCGGTTTCTTATTTTCACGATGATCTGTTGCAGTTCATGATGAAGTGACTTCAAACGAAATATATTCGACTACACTCTTTCTGTCATTTCAATAACGTCGAAATCTCTATGAATCATCTACTGACTTGGACAATGATGATTGAATTTTACATTTCAAACTCAACCTATAATGAACAACTACTCATCAGTAGATTCCTATCGACATACTGCGACAATTTGAATTGCAAAACCACATTTCATCACGATTTAATTTTTTATAAAATTATACCGTATTATTTTTTGTGCCTGTGGCGCACTTGCTATTCACTTCGTCCGAATTCACAAAAATATTCAATAAACGTCCAATAACTGCTCGGCTGCTCTCGATTTCATTTTGACCAGAGAGGAATAACTCTTCAAATTTTGAATAAAGTCCAAAATCGTACGAGTAATCTATCTACTCCAACTAGATACAAAAACGCACAGGTAAGCTTTTGAGGGTTTCAATGCATAACTTCAAATGGACGGTTCGCTCATATATCGACAACTTGTTGAAATCTTTACAATATATACAAATATATTTACACGAACTGTGTATCATTGTCCAATGTTGGAAAATTATCAAATACGCTTTGAAGATGTTTGTCTGATGAGTGACCGACTAAAATCTCAATTCAGCTTGATTCTTCATTTCAACTGGACTATCTAATGAAGTAGGTGTCCCTCAGCCGTGCAGTTACAACAAAGGGCTGGAACTTCTTGTTTCCATCTGCCTGAGGCTTCCAGTAACTGTAGGTATAAGAACCATCTGAGATTTTCGAATTCCAGTGAAACAAATCCAGCTCTGTATTGTTCTAAGGCAGATAGTGTTATGCAACACTGAGAGCCTCTCCAACTTTTTCTCGCTTTTTTAAGAAGTAATACAGTCTTAGAACTCCGGCAGGGGTCACACCCGGAATGTTGTAAGCAGCTGCAATCTGTGGTAATCACGAAACATCATGAGAATACATGGTAGTTACTGATGATCGAGTAGATTGATCTGTTACACTCACAGTTTGTGGTCGTGCTTCCATTAGTCTTTCCTTGTCTTCAATACTACATTGCAGAGATTCTCTGAAGAAAAAGAGTTAAAATAGTAATGGAGTATAATACATTATATACCGGGTTCGATGAAATATTTTGTAGCTTTAGAGGAGAAAACGCCTTTTTCGACGACTACTCGTGCACGAGGATGGGTCGACCAAGGCGTTTCTCCGCTGGGAGCTATAAAATTATGAACATAGTCATCTCAAAATTCATTTCTATGAACTGAAAAAGAGTTACTTACGAATCATAATCAAAGTCTTGCGGTATGGCCATTTTCTCATTCCTTCTGATTTCTTCAATTTCCCACCTTTGCTCGTCAACAAAGTGTTCATACGCGGTTTCAATCTAAAAAAATGCAAAGAGAGAATTCAGTTTCCTTTTTGAAACAGGATATTTTTCCGAACATTGAAGAATGGCACTTTCGACCCGCACCTTCAGCCTTTCACTCAATTTAGGATGATTTGAAAGATGAGCAATCTCAGGGATAAGGGCAGCTAAATCATCGAAGTTTAAGTCTTCGTGCGCTAGCAAACTAAAAGCTGTTCTCCACTCATTTTTCTTCAACGCTCGTAAATTTAGCAGATTTTGCCAATCTCTCCATAGTTTCGTTGTATTTCTCAGACCCCGCAAACCATCTTGAATTTTTTCTAGCAGATCTTGAGTTATCTGCATTCTTCGCTCCGAGACACATCCTGTTTCGTACCCTTTCCTCGTCAGACGCTCATCGGCATTGTCTGGCCGCAAGCAAACTCGGAATTCAGCTCGACTCGTGAACATTCTGTACGGCTCTGTTACTCCACTGCTTACTAAATCGTCAATGAGGACACCAATGTATCCCTCAGTTCGGCTTATGGTGAGAGGTGGTTTGTCAAGAGCCTAAAAAAATCATGAGTTACTAGATTAATTAAACACTGAAGTGACTGCATCGCGTATTTAATGAAAACCCTGATCGACTTATGGAGTCCGACATGCACGCGCACATGAAGTCCTTACCGTTTACAAAGGGCGAGACAAAAAGCTCAACAATTTGCGGGTCTTTTAGAAATATTGCAAGTACTCGTGCGAAAGAGAAATGTATCAGGGGAATGGAAGACATAAAATCCGGGACTGAATACCTTAGCTGCTGCATTTATTCCAGCGACGATTCCTTGAGCTGCAGCTTCTTCATACCCAGTGGTGCCATTGATTTGACCAGCGAGAAACAGTCCAGGAACTTTCTTCGTTTCCAGTGTATACATTAGCTCACGGGGATCAACATAATCATATTCAACACCGTAGCCAGGTCTCACTGGAATGAACATATTCAAATTTCCAATTAAGGTCACTCCTTTTGAGGTTACTATGGGATCAAATTTATCCGGGGCAATGAACAGTTCCCACCAACCACCTTATAGCTACAGGACCACAGAGAGTAATTTCCTCAAAATATCTGTGCTGCTCACCCATTTTGGCATTTTCCAAGGCAGGAATTGTTTTGATAAGTTTCTCCTGTTCGTCTGCTGGTAATGTACAAGATAACCCAGCTGGATAAATCAGCGATGAATCGAGTCCTTCTGGTTCCAACCAGATCTGATGACTCAAACTAGGGTATTTAAGAATTTTACTTTCTATACTCGGACAATACCTAGGACCTGTCACTCCTTCTGTAACATGCCTATTACAGTGAAGATTTCTGTTCACAATATCGTTTGCTTCTTGGGTAGTATATGTCAAATAACATCTGAATTGTTTTTCTGGAGGCAACCAAACTGTATCGCTCAGAAAAGAGAACGGTACAGGCACATCATCTGGATGCTGGCAGATGCATCTAGAAAAATCAATGGTTGATTTCTCTAGTCGAGGGGGTGTGCCTAAAAAATCGAAAATCTAATTGGAATTTGTCCAGGATTTTCATCTTGAATCTGTCAGTAAAATTAGAATCAAGATTGAATAGAAAAATATAAAGAATCTACCAGTCTTCAATCTCCCAAGCCTGAAGTTCAAGCGGTCTAAGGTATCAGCTAATCCAATGCTTGGTTCATCATCCAATCGTCCAGCTGGTCTTGTTTCCAATCCTATATTAATTTGTCCTTTCAGAAATGTTCCAGTTGTGATGACAACTGAATCACTGGGTATTTTGGATCCATCTCCTGCAGAAAAAGATAGTTTGATTTGGAGGATAATAGTTCGATTCTGAGGACAAGATCATTTCAGAGAGGAGGTTCGTTTACTCACTTAAAATGATACCGCAACATTTATCAGAGCCCTCTTGCAACAGCAGATCTTCGACTGATCCTTCAATGATATCAAGTCCTGGTGTACTGAACAATTCAGCTTGTAAATGTTTTTTGTACAAAGTTCTGTCAATTTGGGCTCTCAATCCCCAAACTGCTGGGCCCTTACGCCTATTCAACACTCTATAGTGAATCCCAGAAATATCACATATCCTGCAGCAAACACCATCCAGTGCATCCACTTCCCTCATTAAATTTCCTTTGCCAATTCCTCCAAATGAAGGGTTACATGACATTTCACCTGCAAATGTTTCAAATAGGTTTGCCAGAGATGAGCATCAATCATCTGAGATGATCATTCCATTTACATAGTTGGTGTCTCAAACACATACCAACTGTACTCTTTTTGTGAGTGACCAATAATGTTTTGGCACCCATTCTGGCAGCAGCTGCACATGCTTCTGTTCCTGCATGACCTCCTCCAACAACAATGACATCGTACTTTTTTTTTTGGCTATCAGATACACATGACCTTGTAAACTTGACAGATTGTCTAGAGCAGAGTGGGGACCACAAACTAGAGGAGTAGAATTTGATAAGAGGCATCTTCACATTCTGCAACTTTAGTGCAGTTGGTCGGCTCGATCTTGCATGAAGAAATCTTGATTCTTTAGGTGCTTGTAGATGATGGCATATTTCAAGATGGTCTGTATCTTAGGTAGAATGAAGGCTTCACAAAGCTCTTCTTTGTTCAAGAATTGTAGATCCTTGAATTTCAACTTTTCTAAAAATGATGTAACAAAATTGAAACAATTAAATTTTGCATCATCATAGTTCTTGGACTGCCACATAGGGTCATTGAGCATATCAACTAGAATCTCATCCCAATATGTTTCCCATGAATCTGGGATAACTGAAATTGCTGCACACTCTTGCCAATTGATATTGTCGTTCTTCACTAAGCCACATGCATCATATTCAAAAACAACACCACATGAATCTGTGATTCCAATGTGCAAGTCATCCAAGGCATGGTATTCATCAAGGAAACTACCCTTAGAACATCTAACAACAAGGGAACATGGGTGATGAACTGCGTTCACTAATGGACAAGGAACTAGGACCGGCTCCAACTCAAGAGTCGCCAAGGAATGTCCACAGACAGGACAGTCTTTTGGGACCTGTCTACAGAATACAGGGGTGTCAGAGCAATGTTGAAAGCGAATCAAGGTAGGCATAGAACTCATTGGAATATTGAAAAAGGTTAGAGTTTTCAACAACAGAAGCAGCAAACGCAACCAATGATATCAACAAAAGCTTGAGCTGACACCCCCGCTCATGATGCTGGAGTCTTGATGCATGTTGGTATTAATTTCTTGGATAAAGGTAGAGGTCTGCTGGATCTGGATGACTTTTGTTTCATTTCAGTCCATGCACATGTTTGGATGCAGAATGGAAATTAACATACTAAAGAAGGTGGATGTCTTGCGTGAGTCGAGATAGATCCTGATTCAAATCACATTGCACAACAATCTTTCATCCAATTTCATCACGTGGACTCAGTTTGGAGGTTGAAATTGCGGATTAATAGATACTTAGTGAACTTGACCCTGGTTTGATTTCGCGACGATTGGCGACGATTCGCAACTTGGATTTTGACTTCTGCTAGCCACATAGGCGTGAGGTAGGGTTAGGTCAGGAGCTTTGCGTTCAACTTCTGCTAGCACCGATGAAGAGCGAAATCATACCCTATTAATTTTTATGGGATCTTTGATGACAATCCACACTCATAAGATGAAATTATGCAAGAAAGTGAGATCAATGATTGCCACATACCAGTTTGAATACCATTCACAAAAATTCGTCGAGATTTGGAGAGTAGAATGACTCACTCGCTAACTCGAGCAGAGAGCAGAAGGCAGAAACGACATCTGTCATTCTCTGACCTGATCATCGGAAGGGTTCATCGAACTTTGATGATCTACTAACGAACAGCTGTGGAAATTGGCTGGATCAATGTCAAAAACTTCTCCAAAAATGTTTCTATCGCATACCTGAGATGGAAACAGATCAAAATATGAAATGATAATACAACCGCGAGTTGCCTTGGCTACGCGCAGGCGGCAACCCCTTCCATCCGCGAGCGCAACAACCCAATGCTGCCCCCGCGCGGATCTTGGAATAGAACACATGCTAGACTCGGATCAGCTGCATCAGTTTGGCCCGTTGCGTTGTCGTGTTAGGAGCGTGGTTGGAACTGATGCATTCTCGTATGCATCAGTGCTTTAGATTCGATGCATCGTGTCTGTCAAATTCTAATTCAAGTATAGCCGTTCTCGCGAGTGTTTGGGAATTTCCCATCGTGGCAGCTGTGACCCCTTGATCTCTGATTCGCGAGTGTGAACTTTGTGGAACACCAGAGTTACTGAAATTCACGAGACTTTACGGTGCGATGAACGAGTGAGGAGAGATTGAGAAAGCATCGTGCATCAGAGGTAAGTGCTTCTGCTTGGAGGTTATAAACGCGGTTATTCAGCGGCCCTCAATTTCTCATGTCCCGTTGGGTATTATACCACAATGTAGGGTAATAATCGGGCCAGTGAGCCACCCGCGCACGACTTTACATCTCGACCAAAACATATCGTATACATTTGTTGTTATGGGATCTGGTTTGGCAGCAGCAGAAGCAGCCACGTGCGATTCGATGGCATGCAGCCCGATATTGTATAGATACCGCTCGCGCCGCGCCGCATCAAAATACCTCCAGCTTCACCGTTGACACTCTCCCCGTTGCCGTGACAACCATCTCTTCTAGTTCGATTTTCCGAGAGGAGTAGTGGGTGACAGTCCAACTCCACGCTATTTTCCCACGAGTGCATGAGTTAAAAATTTCGACAATACATCCCAAATACAACTCCTGCGCCAGAGACCAAACTGTCATTCGTGTGCAGTGTGAAAAGCTCTCTTTGCCATGTAAATTCATCGCAGATGCGAATGAAAATTTGTACTGGAATTTTTGACCTCGTCAACGGTGAGTGATATGCAGCAGCAGACCGGCCGCAGACACCTGATGCATCGCGATGAGTGGAGTCGGCGGGTTCGATGCCCCATTCGCGACGTCACTGTTCATTCACACTTTTGAGGCTCGAGTTTGAGCCGATGCGCTAACATGCGCTAATCAGTCTGGATATAAGTAAACACACTCCATCAGCCCAAGTAAAACGTGTGCAATGACCTCGTGTTTGTCAGGGCTATTTGATGCGGGTGCATTATCGCGCGAGTGTCGGCATCCGTACAAATTTAATCCCTCGTATCGAGCACGCACCCAAATCCATATGCCAACGTCGATGCCCTAAAGCACGAGTGCATTTACCTATACATGCCTATATATGTGAATGGAGGAGAGCCACAGTGGCACATTCACTTCTCGTTCCGCTCACTGCATCAGACGTTCTTTATATACCGCGTGTGTTCTCCAAATATACGAGCCGGGATCTTGGATCGAGCCTCCTCCAGTACAACGTGCAATTCTCGTGTCACGCTTGCCGATCATTACGTACACAGCTCGCAATGAGATGACTTTTACGACGTTCTGAATGATACAGGAAGTATCTCTCGTATCGTTAGCACTTGTGAAATATTTTTTATGATTGATTTTCTCGTGTTACATCGTAGTAATCGTAGCTAGGAGTAACACTTCAAACTTGATCTTCATCCTTTTCTATAAATTATATCTTTCCGTTTGTGGTTTTTATCTCCTATATGATTGACTCTAGCTGTATTGTGCTGCTGCCGTTAAAAAAATGTCTCTCAAAAGATGGATTGAAACGATTTCTTCAACACAATCAGATCATCAAATGAACGTCTATGAAGTGGTGTTTTCTAAGCTTCATCCTTATTTGATAATGGCAAATGAGCTTATCGATAACTCAGATCGTTTGGAATTTTAATCTCTGTTTGCAAAAGCGAGTCGTTATCAAGTATGAATAATTAAATCACAGTATAAGAGTGATTTTATGGGACAAGAATATTGTATTGTGGGGAAGCGATGGAAGGTTTTGTAATACTTGAATCAAGTCACTCGTTGAAATTTGAATTTCTTTTGAACTTGGTCAACTCGTCGAGTGATCTTTTTCGACATTTTTAATTTCGAATAGTTCCAGGTATGGTGCCTTTGAAAATGAGATGCAATAAGAACGCAGAATTGCTCGACTATAAATTCTAAAAAATCATGCAAAACATCTCTCAACGTCACGAAAAAATTTTATCTCAATCCAAAAAAAAAGCCATCGGCGCATCCGTTGGTATATGTAAGGTAAGTGTGCCTAATTTGACCCCGGAATGCATTCGCACTTTGCCCCCACACAAGTTCTGAAATGTACGCACCTCTAGACCTTGTCACGCATTTTTTTCATGTTTGTTACGGTTCAAGTATGAAAAAGTAAACGTTTTGAACTGATCCTAAATGACCCGCGCATTTCTTTGAACCAAAAAACTAGTTTTCGGTACTTCCGACTTCTTTTTGTTAAGCCACCAAAAATAACCCCAAAAAAAAATTTATGCAACCAATCCTAACATACCTTACCTCATTTCTTTTCTTTTTGTCTCAACTTCAAAATGTTTTTTGCAGAATTGCAAAATTCAATTTCCAACTAATAGTGCGCGCATATTACTAAAAAGAGAGCAGTGTTCCTAACTTGTCCCCATAGTTTTTTTCCAAAGTCGTTCTTCACTCCATTGAAATACTATCGACTCAAACACAAAATA
The DNA here is from genome assembly GCA_029851415.1 of Eretmocerus hayati. Classification (NCBI taxonomy): domain Eukaryota; kingdom Metazoa; phylum Arthropoda; class Insecta; order Hymenoptera; family Aphelinidae; genus Eretmocerus; species Eretmocerus hayati. Next base: position 189,279,579 of record CM056742.1, on the reverse strand, counting down.
TTTAAGTGGGGGTGAAAAAGGCTACAAAATGAGCTGAAGTACGTCTTATTTAGAGGTCTGGTAGCCAAAATATCCTGATTGTGCAAAAAACCCGTATAATCTCACGGAAATCGAGCTTTTCCTCCTCGTGGGGGGAAATTAGGAGCACTTTGTCAAAAACTCGCAAAAAATCTTCTTTTGCATCAAGATGGCTCGGCTACAACCTGCCTGAGATCAAACGCACCTTAGTTCATTCCAAAGGTCGTGAAACAAGCTTTAAAATAAGCTGAGATACGTCGTCGAAAGAAAACTATAAGCAAAACAAAATTAGTGGGGGCAAATTAGGCACGCTCACCTTGTCACTTGAAATCGCATGAATTTTTGAAACACTTTGTTGTTGAAATACAAAGCCAAGATTCTCGAAAGGACCCCGCTCAAAAAGCGAAGAAATTGGCTCCCGGTTAATTTTGATGAAAAATATCAGATATACTTTGAAATCTCGTGATTAATATTCAGTTGCCCTCAAAAGCTAAATACCCGTAGTTTCCGAAAAAAAATCGTAGAAAGTACGAAAATCACGAGGTTACGGTACCATATTGCAGTATGTAAACATAGAACGTCGATTCAAACATTTGGTGTGATTTTTGAATAACGTGATTGCCTCGCAGAATTCAAATTAAAATCTACGGTGCGAGATTAATTCGACATTTGAATTATACAAACAGATAATATAATTCATTTAGGCATTTTGGAAACCCGTCCAACTCATATATATGGCACGAACATCGAGCCTTTTGTCATCTTGTTATATGCGAAAGTCAAACGTTGGTCAAGTTGAAAATCTTGGCGATTTTTCCATCAGCCTTCGATGATTTCTCTTATCATAACGCGAAGGATCAAAGTAATTCAGTGCGATCTCTGGTGGTTAACGATTTAATAAACGCTTACTGCCGAGTATACATAAAGGGAAAGATATAGGCCAATCTCTGACCCGCAGCGAAAAGTCTAATCTAGTAGCGAATGTAGACTTTGAACTTGGACTTTTTTTGTAGACTGTGGACTTTCTGATTTGATCCCAAGATTCGCTCGAAACGCAGGCTATTTGAAGCAGCGTTCTATGTTTACATACTGCAATATGGCCCCTTAACCTCTCGTGATTTTCGTACTTTCTACGATTTTTTTCTCGGAAACTACGGGTATTTGGCTTTTGAGGGCAACTGAATATTAATCACGAGATTTCAAAGTATATCTCTGATTATTTTCATCGAAATTAACCGGGAGCCGATTTCTTCGCTTTTTGAGCGGGGTCCTTTCATCCGAATCATCGAGCGCGAGCTTGCGGCGCAAAAGCTCGTGTTCCTGCCGCCAACTCGAATTTCTGTCTCATCGTGAAATTGAGCATAGCACATCGGGCGTATAGACATCACATTACGATACGTGTGCCGTGATTTCCACCAAAGCACGGCTTCGATTCTGCTTTGCTCGGCACATTCGATAACCTTATGGTCCGAGCGGCTTTTTTTCGAGCTCTATAACCGAATTTCAACGGACTCGATGAGCAGCGGCTCTCATAACGCTCGTGCACTTGGAAAAGCGAGCTCGGGCTCTAAACGAGTGCTTTGCTTTCCGTGTACAAATGTCGATTCGATATTCCCGGCTCGCGATCGAAGAGAGGTAATCTCTGCTCTGCTCTATACCGGTGATTCGGGTAATGCATTCCCGCATTCGATTCGACTCCCTCTCAGAATATAACATAGGTATAGTGATGTACTTGCCGAGTATAAAATGAGAGGCAGGACTCGAAAAGCGCCTCGCGTGAAATAGATTTCTTCGAACCTCGCGGTGCAATTTATACTACCACTACGACTACACTGCACAAAGAGGGCAACTCGATAAAATCATCGCTCAAATTCAATTTACCCCTGTCAGAGAGAGTGAAATTGAGTTGGGTCATCATCCGTATAGCAAAGCTCGATACTACACTCTTGGCACTTTCCGTGTCTATATTATCGCCGAATGGATGCATGTCGAGTACAGTAGGAATACGAGGTGTAGACACCATCATCACGAGTGTACTATCCTAGAGCAGTGGCGGATGCGTGGAAATGGATAAATCATACCGCGCAACAATAACTCACACGCCGGGGAAAGCTGAAACGCTCATGGATGCCCGAAAGGTCGAGGCTTGATTCATCGCCTTCGTAAATCTACCAAACATATAATATCCCTGACACGCGATCAGAATTCCCGTTTACATAATAATTTTTCCGTGACATTGGCTCTATTATTTAACAATGTGTACCGATTGATGGCGCGTATCGAAAAGCCATTTGCCGTTTGTGTACATTTCATGAGTTAGGAATGAGTAAACCGTGAATGCGTCCATTAAAATTTCAACGAATGGCTTTTGAAGTACTCGATTGAATCTCTCTCCTGTGTATAGTGGTATGAATTGCTTTCGAACAATAATTTTTATGCCTTGAAACTAGTACCGAGTTCCATTCGTCAAAACTTGACTAGAAATCAAATATGAAGGAGACAGTGACATCATTTGAATTCTCGCTATATAGTGCTGATTATTTGAGTTGAAGGGATGTCGGAGTATCCTATCTTAATATTTACATACTTGCCGACATCACCGAGTTCACAACACCTGTCCGATGAATTTTCGCTATATCGAAAATCTAACAAGTGACGTCGATTTTATTAGGGACCAATCAGAATCGGCATAACTTATTAGAATTGTGATACTCCAAAAATCCATCGAAAGGTTAGTGAACTCGACAGTGTCGCTGTCCTACACGCCCTTAAGCAGGATTCACGAGTTTATGAATGAAATCTTGAATTCTAGAAAATATGAAACTCAGACAGCAATGGTGATGCCAACTCTGAAATTTCAATCACTGCCCCCTGAAGTTGTGTAATGGAGTTGACCAAACAACAGCAGTGACGTCATAATTTGATCGAGTTTAGTGTGCCAAAGTTTTCAAATTTGGTAATATCTCAGAATCTGTGCAAAAAGGGTTTTCAGAATTCCTTGAAATTTTTCTAAAAGAATCCATCAAATTTTGTCGAAATATTTCATACCAAAGCCGTCGTTCACGTAAATGAACGCAGCCTAGCAATCGCGAGAATCTGAGCCATCAGCCAACTGGTCGTCAGCATGTGACATTCGAAAGAGAACAACTTTGGCCAGTCAAATATAATGCGCGACGGTGGATTTAGTTTTAATGGGAGCAGGAAGCTGATTTCATATGCTCATCATGACACGATTCGCCTCAGCTCAGTTGAGCGATGTCATTTTGAATCCTGATACTTGTGGTGTCAACAATCTGTCAGGGAATGAACATGATGGATCAAATCTTGGAAAACTGCATGTGATTTCATGAGTCTCATAAAAATTCTGTATAATTTGTATGCAGTTTCGTTTGAAAAATTGTATAGTGATAGTTGATCTGATCCAATTCACTTTATCTGGAGTTCGATATGGCTATTTGATTATATTTTCATTTCTCAAGCCTGAGCCATTGACCCACAGGACGTTTTAAATTCATATCTCTACAGATAACTTCTCCCCGGAGCTGATCGCGCAAATGCTTTTTGTATAATGGTGATGTCATATAATGGTGCACATGGTATCGAAACTATATTGCCGAATATTTGGAAAACTTATGATCGCGTCGCAGTAACACGCCGCCTTTGATTTTGGCTCACCCTTTGCACTTTCTCCTGTCAATTCGAACAGGGAAACAATCGGGTGCTGATGTTTTCAATATCGTTCCCGAAACTAGATTCATCTCGTGCAAATATTTTCGAACTTTGTGCCACAAAATTGCTGCAGACCCTTTGCCACGGATTGCAATCAAAAAGTAATTTCATCAATCGCGCAGGGTCCCTTTGAGCACCAAAAGCGAGGTTGGAAAGTATTTCATGGAGCAATGGCAGAGAAAAAAGTTGAGTGTTATGAATTTTCACTCGAAATTACAGTCAGTGAAAAACCGTGCGCATGTACAGATTTTTCTGTTTTTAAACCAGACAGAGAATCGAAACTCTTGGCGAAAAAAACGCATGAAATAGCAAAAGCCCAACTACAAACCGATTCTTTCAAAAATTGATTGGAAATCACACGGCTTGACGATTAATCACTGGACTTACTTTGTCAAAAAAAATCATCGCCCGAGTACCGAGACAGAACCCAGAATTCATATTCTTGTGGGCGGTATGCCGGACAGACTGGGGCTCCACCAAGATTGATGAAGAATTGATTTGGGACATGGTGGCATTTCGAGTGCTTCGCATCGATGGTCGTTGGTAATCACCCTCGGGACTCACCTAGTTTGCATTCTCGATCGGAGATGCACCAAAGACGTCTCGAATATGCATGAAATTTCATCCGATCGCTCGTGGGTCGTACTGTTGAATCGTTCGTGCCCGGTATCATTGCACGCGTGAAAGAATCCGTCCATAACGACGAGTGATGGGGGTCCGTGTCCAGGCTGGAGGAAGCGAGCATCGCTTCGTGAGCAAAGTAGCCAACGGCGAAGACGACGACGACGATGAAATACCGCAATGTCACGTTGCCGCCGTTACCTTTACCACTGGCTAATATAGGGGCGAGTCCAACTTGCTCGCCAACTTCTTGGCTAGGCATCTCGAAATGTCGCGCTCGCGAACGGGATATATCGAATCAAACGAGACAGGCACGCCTCACGCGTATGGTAAAGTGGCCTTCGATGCTAGGTATGTATCGAGAGTGCATTTACTCGATCCTGCAACTTCGGAGCACGACTTGGAGATGTTATTAGAGTTTGCATTGCATCGGCACATCTCGGGGCGCTAATTCGAGGCTTGCGCGCAAGTGTGTTCGCGTATATCTATTGGATCATAGATATCTGTGATGTGACGCATTAGATAGGTGTATAAGTGCGCGTACGAGCCTCACCGGGATCGCGATTGTCCGTAGCTGATGCGTGCATGCATAAGGAAGTTGGGCTAATATCCTGCAAGCTCTGTAATGGGTGTGTGCGTTTATCTGCTCATGCCGCGCGCTGAGATCACGCCTCGATGCATATAGTTGATGGTTTATGCTTCTCGTGTCGCTGCATTGCGGGATTTCCCATTGATAAACAAAGCACCCTATCAGATATGCTATTATATCGTTGAATATGCTGGGCTCGCGCCCAGTCGTTGGTCAGAATGCTGACCGCATGAATCACCTGCTCCAAAGATAATTCACTCGTAGCTGATGGATTACACTATCTGTCAACAAAATTTTGGGGTCGTAATAATACTTGCCAAAATGTGATCTCTTTGTGGTGGCGTGGAAACCGATCCCATTGCTCGTTTTGTCCCCAGTCGTCGAAATATTTTTCTAAAAGCGACAAAAACTGATTTTAAGCGTTTTTCTTGCTAATTTTGTAAACTAATTGCTGTTGTGACACATCCTTGTGGGAGGCATATCGGAATGATTTCTCACGTATTTTCACCTGCTGAGTACAATAGCAGTATTTTCAAAAAGCTAGGAGGATGCATCAGAAACGAGTGGCAAACTGGATTTTTGAATCAGTACTGGCAACATTCGATCGATTCTGCAATAAATCCCGAATTGCTCACGAAATTGACCAAGGGCATTCTTTTTGAGCTCACGAGGGCGCATATTTTTAGATTACATGTACACTAAAGGAGATATTATATTCTCAACATCACAAAAGTAGATGGGTTCAGTATACATGCATTATTCCAAAAAGGCGTTTTGAGCATTTTCTGGGATGCAATCAAGCCTCGTCGTGATTAGTCGAGTATTTGCACCTGCGAGCCTCTGGCACAACTCAAATAGTCTCCTTCTTTTACCATGATACGATGTATGGCTGAACACTGTAAGATGAAACTCTTGCAATAAGACTGATCGTTTGAAAATCAACATGACGCGGTTGAGGGATTTGATGTGATTCAGTTCGATTTTCACTTCAAGAATTTTTTCTCACAGTGGAGTCCCGGACACCCATACTTTGGTGATATCAAATAATCCTGATTATGTTAGGATTGATCAATCGTGTTTACATTGTTACTCGACCCAAGCTCATGTGAGCACTTCGATGATTCCACTTCGACGGCAATTGAATAAAAACATTCAACGCTGGACGTACCATCTTGGGTTGATTGTGGGGGTCATTTATATACTTCCAGAAGCACGTTAGGCGAGAAAAGTTGAAATTTCACTTGATACGGGCAATTTTGAATTTACCACAAAAAATGCTCCAAACGCCTCTTTCGGAATAATACATGCATATTTAATCCGTCTATTCTTAGACCACTGAGAATACTTTCTTCTCTGATATGCATTTACCAAAGAAAAAATTGCGCACTTGTGAGCTTAAAATGCACGTCTCAGGCCATTTTCGTAACAATTTGGGACTTATTGCAAAATTGGACAAATTTTGCTGATAGCAACTCGAAAGTCTAGTTGCCACACATTTCAAACGCATCTTAGCTCTTTGAAAATACTGCCTTCGTATTCAGCAGGTTAGACCACGTTTGAAATCATCGTTTTGAAGTGCATCTAGTCCACTACAAGGATGTTTCACCACAGTAATCTCAATTTTTTAAATAAGGACAAAACGCTAAGAACGCTGTTCTCACAAAACTTTGACAATTTAAAAAAAAAGTCCAACTTGTGGGGGCAAATCACGCCATGGGATCTCGATTCCTACGACAAAAAGTACACAGAGAAACCATATTTTGGTGAATATATTATTCCGATCCCAAAATGTTGTTAACCAGTATAGTTGGAATTCTTCGCAAATTTTCAATAAGAACGATTTCTTTGAACGCATGGTTAGAGCACTCACTCGATCGTAGACGTCAGTACGTCGCGATCCCTTTTGTTCGATCAACTCGAGTGCACAATTGAACCTAACTAACAATGGTTCAGATCTTCAACAATTCAACAATACGAGAAAACCTAGGAGATCCTGGATGTTCTCTTGTTTGAGTTTGGTTTTTTGGCTTCCGAATATCCGTAGAAACATCAGATCATTGTTTGATTGGATGCGTACAACAAAAATGTGGAATCTTTAAAATTCTTCTCATCGGCTCTCGAAACGTTCCATCAACCTTCAGATCAAGGCTTCCTCCCCGTTCAAATGAATATTATCAGAAATTCATATCCTCTAGAATCTATCTACCACATCAAGAATGGTGAAAAAGTCGCAATCATTTTTCGCACGCGGTTATTCTCAATTGCGCATCGGGTTCCTTTCGATTCATGGACAATCCATCATTGCGAAACAACCACCAAAAACGCAAAGTGCCCACCGGTGGTACCAATTATGAAAATGCAAATGGCTGTTTCCATCGTCTCAAGATTATAGATTGAAAATGCTCAAATAATTGAGAGCTCTTTATTGCAAAAAGTTGCGGTTTCCATGCTCACGAGGTTTAACGAGGGGAGCATAAAATATACTGATACATTCATAGCACTTTTCTTAATCTCCGTCTTACGCAAAGCATAGTTCACCTCTCCCACGGCCATTCCCATACTTTACCCAGCCTCCTTTCCTATTGTGAATTTTTCTTGAAGCTCTTGCTGCGAGGTCTTCGGAAGTATCTAAGGAGAGCGGTGTATTGTTACACTCTTCTTTGGAGATGAAATTCTCACTTTTGAGAAGTTCTTGCACTCTTTCGAGCTCTGGCTTTTTTTCTATATATACATTAAAGTGGGCGGTAGTTAAGCCGTTGCTAGCAGTACAGAGAAAAAAAAGAGAATTTCCAAGCCAAGGTGCGTAATAATCGCCATGCAGGAGGCGAGTATAATAAGGAGTAGTGGCCAGCCTCCTTGGCGGAGATTTCATTCAGAGAAGCTCGAGATAGTGATAAGGTTGCTCTATGCTTAATCCAAGAAAATGAGTTTTATAAGCTTCCATTTATCAAAATTATGGCTTTTGTTCTATTCAGCCACTGCTACGGCTCTGCTGAGAAAATTAAAAGTCATTATTATGATGAGACTCGGGGCCTTTATTCGGTGCACAGAATTCACAGAGTTAAAGACAAATTCATTACTCTCTCCAAATGTTTGATCTGAAATCATTGGATGGAAAAGTTTGTTCACCTAAAGTCAGAGTTGGTCGATTTAATATATTGCTCTAAGGGTTAAATCACTGTGAATTTGTGTATTTCGACACGAGGGCGGAAATGATTCGATTTCGCGCGCACAGACCGATATTTTTTGACTAGGGCCGAACGCGAGGGTCAAAACAATCACGGTGATGCGAAAACACTTTGTCAGATTGTTGAACACTATTTCATCATGAACTGTTTGGGAAAGAAAATAGAAAAACTGATTCTTTCAGAGTATGAAGAAATAGCGTTCGACATTCGGGCGGGGTAGATCTTGCTATCTTATGCCGATTCCGAACTCATGGTATTTGGCTCTGGCTGGAAAATATCACTTGGTACAGATACCGTTTTCCTCATCCTAAGTATTGGAATATACTATTCTATCGGTTCCAACGATCCTCTTTCGGTGTTGGCCAGAAGTTACCGGGTGATCGAATGGTTGGAAGTTAAAAAGTTGTAGCTCAAAGAACGCCACTTTTCAAAGAATGAAAAAAACGTGGGGAACCTAGGAAGATTCTCCGAGGATCAAATGAAAATTTAAAGCTGCTCTACATAGCTCAATACATTGATTAGTGATGAAAAACAATCAGAAGACTTATGTGTCTAATCCGGTAAGAAATGAACAAGTATTTCAGTCATATCGTTATAACTGAAAACGCCGAGTTATGAATTCATCGGATTCTATGTTCAAAACTAGTCTGAACAAACATAAGCAGTTGTTTTAAGTTGTCAGAGCTTTTTCTATCATTCATAAGCTGATGATTACGCAGCTCATAATTTTATCACAAAATTGTGAAATACGAGTAAAATGTTGATCTTGTAGTATGACAACGACTTCAAACCAATACTCTTGTCATGTAACTAAATTCAAGTTGGAGTAACTTTTTGCTGCTAAAGCTCTCGCGACTAGCTCGAACATGAGTATCTCTCTTTGGCAAATCGAGGTACATCGTTAAATTGCAGAAAAACGTGAGCTCGGTTGAAGGAGAAAGAAATTTGCAGAGTTATTCATATTTCTACGCTCGATGCTCAGGAATCGTTTGTAAAAGTATATTTTTGCTATACAGTGAAAGAGGGGGGGGGGGTCGCAGTAAGAGGAGCAAGCCTCGACGGCGGGTCGCAAAAAATTGAATTACTCGCTTCCTCCGGATAGCTACACAGAATTTATACGCCGAACGCTGATGCATATAACGGCAGTCTTACGTCTGAATGGGTTCTTGCGTTGTTGCGATTACGCGAATTGCAGCAGTGCATACTATGTATGAATCCATGTTGAGCAAAAAATATGGCGCTACAGAGCAGTATATAGACGGGCTGTATGCATATCGGACTCGTTGTTATCTATTTCCCCCCTCACCTGCACAGACGAGTTCGTTCGTTTGAAAAACGAAGCCAGTTTGAGGGAGCAGTCGTGACTACGTCGAGGAGTTTTTTTTTCTATGCGCAACGACGAGAGAGCAAAAATATTCAAACGACGATCTATTAGAGTGCTCAGTCATGGATAGCGGTGTCGTGGCGTAGGTGAGGGTGTGTCTATATGGATAAAAGTGTACAGGTGCATCGGAGATACGTCGAGAGAGAAAGAGCAACGACGATTGATTGCGCTCGTCGATGTCGTCGTTGCGTCCGCGTCGAGGCAATTCCGATCGCAGTTTCGTGTAAAATACGCTGTGTCTGAGGCTATAGATGTGTGTGTTTGTGTGGACGGAACAGCCGCACGTCACGTGCAAAATGTACTGCGGTGTAAGTCCGCGGCAGTGAAATAATGTTTTCCTTTGCTTTTGCGCGGCCCGTTCGCACCACTGACCTCCTCCCTCGGACCACAGACCAGCACGGATTTCGAGCCCTTCCGCCTCTGCCTGATTCAACGCTTCCCCTCAGCACTGCAATGTTTATGTCTCCTTTAACTCATCCCCTTCACGCTATTCTTTTTCTAAATCACTGAGATCGATTTGAGAACCAGTGAATAGTTTTCGAAAAGTTTCTCAGCCATGGATCCACGGAGTCGTGCAAAGAGTCATTGATTGATTCTTTGAAAATTTCCCTGCTGTTAGTAGTTGACTTCTGATACTTCCTGGTTTACTGTACTACCGAAGATTGGTGATAAATTCACCTGAGTCGAGCGTCTTGTATTTTGAAATTTTAAATCATCGTGTCGGATGGAAAAGTATCGTAGTGTAAGTTTTTTTACATGCTTATGGGTGCTTCCATGTGAGATAATATTCAAAAATCTGTGCCCAGATGACAAAATTCAACAACAACAAAGTCTCTACATGCTTATATTTTGAAAAAATGCGGGAAGAACAAGAAATTTTTAATTTTGTAATTTTGCCATTTTTTTGTCATTTCACAACTAGTTATTGACTTTTTTTGTATTGCGAAATCTACCCGGGGCTGGGAAGACAAGTCCAAAGTAAGCGGGTGGAAATTTCCAAAAACTACTTTGAACACTTTGAGGACTGTTCACATCAGTGATCACTTTTCAAGAGAATCTCATCTACATTCTTTGTATCAGAATGTGTTCGTGTTAAAGCGTAAAGGCGACTTCAAAAATCATAACCAAATGGGATAATAAGTTCACGGAATATACACCAAACATTCGAAAGATTTGAGCTTGCTTCATATCGTTTGGAAGTCGTCCACGTATCAGATGGTCATCTTATGCTTATAAATTCATAATGCAACCTGATACGTGTGAAAATCCTCGGCTTCATCTGGCTCTTCTCCGACCCATAGATCAATCGCATAACACAACCGCCGCCGCACCGTCCCCATGCATCAGAACTTCTTTCAAATCACAAAGAAAACTGTAACGATCTTTCAAATAACTGTCACTGTGAAATAGCGGCACGGTGTTTGTACTCGTCATTAGTGGATCAATTGAAGTTTTAATAGCACTACGAGTTTACTAGGATAGGAAGCTACACCAATTTGGCTCATCTGTATCACAAAGTATACGTCACCGGGAAAATTGGTTGAATTATTCTATCCAATTCGTTGATTTTGCTGTAATTTATTCATAATTAGTCTTTGCGGGATATCGAATACTTCGCCCTCTGATCTATGAAATATTTGAGTAATCACCAATTTAGGTTCAAATGGCATCGGGTGGTTCAAAATTATGGATCATAATTACGTTCGCTGCGTGACACTCTATCCTTCGATCCATCCAGATTTCCAATTTGATTATAGCAGTGGTCTATGACCAGAGAGAAATCCAGTTATGAACGACGGCTATGGCACTCGATCAAATTGCATCCTCCAGTGGAATGGCGCGATAATACGGGGATCAATTATAACGATCCGAATAGCGCCGAGAAGAATTCAGAATATCATAACGCGCACGGATGGCTTCACACTCAGGTATTATTACTCTAATACCATCGTCGTATAAACACGACCACCACCAAGAGCATATATACGGCCACAGGTGAATGCATGATTAATGGGCCGAGCTCGACAAAGAACACACAGAGCCAGCAACGGAAGAATGACAGCACAGTTATATTAAAATCCTCTTCGACTAGAGTCCGTATGAATATACACAACCGGACTGGATTAACTCTCGAGATATCCGAGACAGAGAGAAAACAGATAGAGCGCGGCAAAACACGATTAAACGCTGCAAGCTCAGAGACGTGCTGCCAAGTGCAAACTCGCAATTCTATATACGTGTATAGAGTGTGTTGTAGTGAGAGAGAGTGGAGCCCGGGAGGATAAATAAAAGACAAATGAGCGACATCGAAGGGGTGGCTCTCGCGCGCAATCTCGACGACAAAGCGGCACGGACTTTTACCGGAGCAGCAACGAGCTCGCGCGAGAAAAAAGTGAAAAAGTCCCTGGCTGCTCTGCAAGCTCTGCTAAGCTCTGCATACAGTCCATGGCAGAGAGAGAGATCCTTTGAAAATGCCCGAGAGTTGGAGTGAGGGGGCGGGAAACACGAGCGTAAGAGATGGGGGTGCCACCAGCGCAAATTCGCTGTTTGCCTTATGGCGCGTAGCTCGAGAAACGACGTCGCGCTGTTTCTTATATTTGACTCGCGACGTGCTACTCGTACTTGGAATTTTCAAATCTCGCGCACTTTTTGTAGTGTTTCTAGTTCCGTGCGGGCACTGCTGCTTGAGCAAGGTGTCACGGGCGGGAATTACTTTGGATGTCGGTACTTTTGCGAGGAGGCAACGCGCACAAAATTTTTCGATAAAGATTACGAGCACAGTTAGGGTAATCGTGGGACGTCCGACATTTCAGCCTACTTATTGCGGATGAGTGCCGAGAAAAATTACCTATGCTGTCTGGTAAATTTCATTTCAGGTCAAAGGTTGTATCGAATTTGATGAAAAAGTGCGGTGAATTTGGTTAAATTTTGCGGGCACTTGTAGGGTAATTTTTACCGTACCAGTATGAAGACTAAGAGCTGGGTGCGCCTGCGCGAGCCCCGAGCTCGGCATCTCTAACCTCGCAAAAATTTCGGTATAAAAGTACATTCTTTGACCCGTTCTGATGAAGATGCCTGCATTTCGATTCGAGGTCGATGCATACAAACTGATGAAATCATTTGAAACTTGTTGGATCATCTTCATTTTTGCTCGTGGTGACTTTAATATTGAACAGAGCAATATCACTGCTAAGTGGCATCACAGAAACCATCTCCTTGGTACAGGGAAAAATTACCCTGCATGCCCGTAAAAATTGGCGCTCCTAGGTGGCGCGTCCCACCGTCCCACGATTGCCGGCATGTAGGGTAATTTTTCCTTTACCAGTCTCGTAATTTTTATCGAAAAATTCTGTGCGTGAAGATGAGGCCTTGTGTTCGATGTAATTTGTTCATTCAAAAATCGTGAATGTGCATAGTAGTGCCAGGCCGGGACAGTGGACGGCCAACCCGAGTTCCCGCTTCACGTCGATGAAGTTGCATTGAAAATGAGACCATATGGTAGATGCACTCAAAACTAAGGGAACCAATCCACCTTAGCGTACAACAAATCAAAGCAAGTTCAGGCAAATTCGGCACGTCCCATATTCTTTCATTTCATCGACAAGTGCACATCGAAGAGAATGATGGATCGGAAATTCGTGAGTCTATGTAAATATATCACGAAAATACCTGTTATTGGATTTACTTGAGCACTGACTCTACCAACTGTTTTTCTTTGAAAACAGAGGGGCCACAAAGCAAAAGATTGTCCCAACGACAGCCATAATCCGCAACACATGCTTCCAAATGAATTTCTTCAAACAAATACTAGTAACAGATCAGTGAACGAGGTACGTCCCTTCACAACATCGAAACGCCCGCCAGCCTCCTCTGACTCGTGGGTATCGTCTCGTGATTCTGGACAGGAAGAACCTATCTCTCCAGAACAATCAAAGGACGAGAAAGGAAAAGTAGAATTTAGCAAGCCTGGATTGAAACGAAACGAAAACTTTGGAAGCTCTCCGAGACAAAAGAGACTGAAGAAGATGAATATCAAACTAATATTTGTACTCGATCGATACGATCAAGCACTGTATTTATCACTGGCGGCAATTACAAATGATTGAATTTCAATTGATCGGCTTTTGCCAGTAGCATTGTGTCAACAAATTTCGCTGACTCGTGTCGTCATAGATCGAGTTAACCTCGCAACCATACGAGACTTGGACGTGCATAGTTTGAGTTGAAGTAATTTAACTCGACATATGACACGAGTCAGCGAAATTTGTTGACACAATGCTACTGGCAAAAGCCGATCAATTGAAATTCAATCATTTGAAAAAGATGAAATTCTGCCCGTTTTGCATTAAGTGGGACAACAGATCGATCTAGATCAATTGTCTGTGAGTCTATCGATTTTTCAAGGTATCCTGCAAATGCTCGCGCGAGTAATGGTGTTTGCACCTCCGCAAATTTCACACGAAAGGACTGCTTACATTTCTCGGATTGCAATTGATCCTTTTGGTGCGAGTGTCATGGGCGATCTGGTTCACAAGTCACAATTGAATCTGAAGATTTTCTAATCATTCATCAGCCAGCAACCTCTAAACCCCTTCCGAAAGGCTGCACGACTCAATGATAACTCGTCTCCCCTTGCTATGCGTGGAAGTGCGCCGTCACTCCTCTCATAAACAGAGATCCCCAAACGGATCAATCTGTCGGGCTCTGTTTATTTATATATTAGCATTGACCTTCAGCATGCTGAAACATTGTCTCCCTTGTTTCCACTAGAACTCAGTAAACCTAACATCGAATCGCCGGTCTGTGAGCATAGCAATCCCTTTTTGCCATAGCTGAATGATTCTTGAATCAAATTCATGATGTTTTTTGTTTCAAAATTTTATGGACAAATGTGCATGAAGTATGGGAACTCAAGCCTTTGTTTTTTTTCTCAATAACTGCTTACATTCGATAACGAATCAATCAATTTGAATAGTGGCTGTTGACAGAACGTCTGTTTACAAAAAAAGTTCACGTCAGCGATCTGTCAACTTTTAATTTCACGCTATGGGACGAGAATCCAATTAGTTAAAGTTCCCCAGGTGCCTCGTAAAATGTGTAACGATGCGATTGAAAAATTGGCGTAATTGCTTCAGGCATTGGACGTCGAAGCGTACAAACAAACGTGTGTGCGCAGCCACACGTGGGATGTATGGAAATTTATTGATTTTTCGAAGAATCAGAAATGAATATTGTTCGTGGCCAGTAAGTTATAGTTATATATCGGTCGTAAATCTCAAAATTCGACCTCTTTTCTGACTGACAAATGTGATGGAACTCAATGACTCGTTCATGCATACTTGGAATTTCCCATCACCGTGCACATTATTCAAAATTTCACGCGGACTCAAAAGTTCCCGCGATTTCGTCAAATAAGCCCGAAAACACAATGGAAAGAGGTAAAGTGGGCGCGACAGGTAGGTGTCGGTGGTGGGAAATTTATCAAGTCGGGTGGATTGCCTTTGTGATATGGACCTCGAGGCGCTGTTGGGACCAACTTGACCCCTTTCTGTTTTGTTTCCCTCCCGAGACGCTACTGCTGCTCGTATTTTTCTCTTCAGTCTACCTCATGATTCTTTTAGCACGAACAGGTTCGCCCCGTTCAGCAGTTGGCGCGCGCAAAGTATTGCGAACCCCGTGAAAGCTTCACTCCTGCTGTAGCGCTTCAAAAACACTCGACTCCTCGCTCTCCATCTCTCTTTTACTCCTCTACCTCTTCGAGCTTCTCCGCACGCGGACGTGAACTCTGATGCCAACGATCCCCATTGCTCCTCCAATCGAGGATTTTGTCTGCTACAGTGGCTCTATCTCTTATCCACGCTTCAACATCGCGCTCTGAAAGCTCGAGTCGAGACCCGATTTCCACTTCTTGCGAGGGTAGGTTTTATCAGTCTGTGTTTTGGACTGCCTGATGTACCATAATACCTGAATCCTCGTTCTGTTTTTCGTTATCCGGCAAGGAAAACTATCCATGGTTGGATTCTTTTGCTCATTCGTAACTCCTCCCGTGATCATTGCGAGCAACCTTTAATTGGGAAATATTCTGCCGACGTTTTGGCCATTTTCGTATACGGGTGATTATGAGATAACTTAGGTATTTCGAGGGCAAAAACGGCGGGAGTCGGGATTTGGACGAAAAATTGACTAGTTGAAATATAGCTGCAATCTGACTGCGCATAGGTGTTTTCCAATCTATCTGACATCCAAAAACAATTCCCAGACGGGCATAAACGTTAGTCAATCTGCGTGAAAGATATGAGCAATTTTCGATATATTTTTGCCACGGTAAGGACATTTTGGCATGAAAAGTGATCTCATAGGCGTAAATCGAAACGGATCGTTTTTTCCGAATAGATAGCCCATTTTCACGATGAGAGTAGACTGTAAAGAAATTTCTGGACCTTGACGTTGCATAGTGTTCGAGAGCCAGTGACCAAGGTAAGGACAATTCATATTTTGCAACGGGAAAATTGTCCATAAATCATCGCGTGGGAAGCTGTTCACGTGATTCATCATTCCGCTGGTGATAGAATTTTATTTTTTGGTGTATTAGAAATCAATTGCCGCCGTTATAGAGCCGTTCAAAGTGATTCGCTGACCCGGAGTCGAATTATCGAGAAGCATTCGAAAAATTTGCAAAATTCCAGGACAGAATGTCGGCTGTGTTTTGACTATTTTGAAGTGAGACTCAATACTCGATTTGTACATGATATCACCTTTTCATAACCCAACTTTGATGTTTGAGTGGTACGGAACCGAGATTGAATGAATATCTCGGTGAACTACACCATTGAAATGTGCAATTCCAGTTTAGGACATGCCACGGTAAGGACATTTTGACCATTTTTGGTAAGCTCAGGTCCACATTAAACTTATATCCGCTCCCGGAACTATTGGGACATCTTCATTTTAATAGAATTACTAAATTTCATCGTTAGACTCATCATATTCAGTCATTTAATATGAATGCGAGGTCAGGACATCAGATGCATAAGTTATCTCAGAATCACCCAAATCGTTCTTTGGTGCTGTACATTTTATTCGATTACAATCGATAACCACGTCAAACGCACTTACAAACAACGAATCACACGTCACTCTTACTTCTCATCACAACATCGAGGTCGTGCGGAGAAAAGAATTCACGAATCACATTATAATAACAAAATTTTGGCGAGCTCGTCATGAGTCTTGTCGCTCTCTCGTGTTCTCTGATAGAAAAACCAATAATAGATACGAGACTAGGAATTGAAACAATGAGAAAAATTGAAGCTCAATAAATATATTCATTTATATACAGGATTTAACTGATTCGAAAACTAATTTTTTTGGAATGAATGATGTTTCATACTTTCAAATAATCATTTATTCATATTTACAATAGAAATATACTCAATTATGAAATTACCGAGATCAGAAAAATTGTATTCAATGGGAAAGAATATTCATTCAAACTGTACATACATTCTCTGAATTGAAGAAATTGAACCATCAATTCTGACAATTCAATGTCTCCAAATCAAATAAATCAACTTGAATAAATTTGCATTGATCTTTGATGAGTTATTTCATTAGATTCAATTGATGCGTATCTAATCAGAGGGAACACTACCACTCACATCTATTACGCTAGATTTGAATAAATATTTATCCAATTCTATGATTGATCCGATGGATTCCAAGAACCAAAGTCTCATTTTGATAATATGGAATCTGCAAAATTCAACACGTGACCAGATCATGGTTATATCAATTCTTAATTCACAATAAATCATTATTCCTGGATTCAAGAGTCGGAGAAGGATATGAAAGTATATTTATTCAAATCAGAAAAATTTTCTTCAAAATTGTTCAATTATTTTTCTCGGTGAAGTGTCTACATCTCCTCTTATCGATAATGCGTTAAGTTGTCGATTCCCAACTCACCAGAGGCAAGTCGTTTGCATAATTTTTCTTTTCAAGGAGAACTCCCTCTAGTTGCTAAAGTATTCGGTGCGACAGATCATCTCAATCTTGTCAATTTGGTCATCAATACTTGCGCATGGAGGCGGCCACCTTTGGATATCCCAAAATCTATAAAGTTCCAAATCACCAGGATCGAAATCTTGCAGATTTTCACCCGAAACTGATTTTTGAATAATTATTGCGTGTACCGGCTGAAATCAAACCCCCTTTCCCTCCAGACTTCATCATTTCTTTTTCTGTGCTCCGATCAAACGTTCTTCCCTCGATATATCTGAATTTCAATCCTCTTCGTGTCTAAAGTAGTTGTGATGAATCAAATCAATGTTCTTCTGTAGAAAGAAAAACTTTGGATGCGTCAAGCCAAAGTTTTGAGACACCGTGTACTCTCTTTCTGCTCTCTTTCGAGAAAACTTGTTCTACACGAGGAGGGCGTGAGCGAGGGTGGCAATGAAATTCGGAATTTCCTCGGGGGTCGCGCGTACAGAGGAATACATATATCCCCCCAGCTATAGGAAACAGGCCAAAACTTGTTGTTGGGAGTGCTACAGCGAGTGAAGAAGACGTGCAGTCTTGGCGGTATAAACACGAGTTTAGCCTCGCTCTCGGGCCATAAAGTTGCGCTCGGCACACATATACACGCTACACATGGCTCCAAGTCGCTAGCAACTTTTGTGCGCGCGTGATAAAAATTTCATCGCTCTTCTCTCTGTGCTCGGCCTTGATCCGATACTGCAGCAGCAGTATAGACGAGTGTTGGGCTCATGATTAATGGATGTCCTGGCAATGCAAGTAAATTCAATCGGTTACCGCCAACGCCATGCACCGCCTTGCTGTTTTCTAGTAGCTTGCTTCTTGGGCTTCGCGATCTCTTGATTCTGGTGCTCTCGAACCCCCAGAGCTCCACTACGTATAGTCCGAGATCTCGTGCTACTTCTGTGCCTCTCGTCTTTGGTGCCACGCCGTCGTCGCCTCGGGGGCTGTTTTAGAGCCACGAGCAGCTCTTTGACTGAGAGAGGAGTGCAAGTCTGAGCTGAGCATCGGATCACATGCTCAGAGTGGCCCTTTCGCGCCACCCGCTGCCCCCGGCGGTGCCGCGCTTGTCTTCTGTATTCCCATCCCTCCGCGATGCAACGATGCATTGTTGAACGATGTCTTAGCACTGAGGTATTATGTCAGAAGATCACTTCTACTCTCCCTGTTTTGCATGCCTGTCGACAATTTGACTCACTTCGACGATCCTATTACCCGAGGACGATCCTTCTTGACAAAATCCACGATTTTGACAACTGGGAGTGGTTCCATCCCCCCTCTCTCCTCGGAAGGCGTTTCGTTTCAATTTGACAAACAACAAGTAGCTCTCAATTGTATTTCCATCATTTTAACCTGAAAATGTCGCTTTTAATCGCGGTTTAGGGTTCTGATTGATGAAAAATCATGATTCCCTTCTGCTCGCAGTCTCATTCTGGGTCGGAAGACTTATTTCCCGAGCAAAGCGAGGGCCAACTATCCCGGTTGCATCCCCACTAAGCGTACGCGCCAAGGCAATAATGTGATATTGATAAATGATATTATATTCGTGAATTGGCACTGGAGGACTAATTTTATTTCTCTATCAATTTCAAATTTGAAATCGATTTATTGAGAAATTAACTACCGGGTTTGATCGTGGAGGTGTTAATTAATGAAAAAATTTCATATGACAGACATGGAGAGAAAAAATTCGCCTGGTCCCAGATTGCCGATTCACGAATATAAATATCGTTTGAAACATAATGAGGACGAGCCAAGTTCGAAAAGTGTAACCTAATGTGATATTGTGTCCAGGCCATGAATAGAACTCTGAAAATTCCCGTAACACTTCCTCATACCGTACCCATACTTTCTGAAACCCGAATAGATTTAATATCAAAATTCTTACGACAACAGACGAAATAATCCAGGCATTATTGAATGATTGTAATTTATGACCCTGAAAGTGAGATTACGTTCATTGAAATTCATCAGTGACTTCGAAAAATATTACGGTTGCAAATAAATGAGCGAGGATTCGTGTGAATATCTCGACTCAAAATTCACAAAACAGTGCACGAAAGCACCTAATCTTCTATGAGTGGCAATTGCTTTGTTTCTCTTATCACGGTCGTAGTTTATTCTGGGACTAAATGTCAGATAGAAGGTCAAAATATGCATGCAAATATGCATGACAATATGACCCCAAAATGTGCAGAGAAATATGCAGTAGAATCTGACGATATATTTGGAAAAATACAAAATTTAGTTGAAATATGCAAAAATCTTGAAAGTACTTTATAAGATTTCATGGAGTGTGAAATTACGTGTGACTAAAATTTCGTATGCTGCTGATGAATGAACAAACATGTCGCAAACTATGATTTGCAACGATAATTTTGTACGACCAATGGTGAATAAACATGGTTACGTTTCAATTGTCAAGACACCTTCGCCCAAACTGATAAGAATATATGCAAAATATGCAAAATGAGCGTAAAACAGTCAACGTGTCAGTTATGTATATGCAAAAATGCACTTTGCTTATAATAAGCCCTTCGGTTATCGGATTCGAATATGGGGTTTCAACGAATTCGGAGCCAATAATCATCGTTGGCTTTGTGTATTTACAACTAAAATGATTATTGACCAGAGTCATTTTACCCCAACATGTAAGCACAAGAGTCAGTGGAGGAAAAAGTTTAATCATAAGCGTTGTTGCTGTTGCTCACATAACTCATACGTATTACACTTATCAGCTCATTCGAGTGTAATTAAAGTGTCACAATTCCAATATGCTAGAAAATTCCTTGAAAACGGTCGACGGTAACCCGATATCCATAAATTACACGCAATGCTCAATTTTATATCCTTACATCAATCCACCTGTTTTGACTTGGCAGAATTTATTATCCTCCCGAAAATTATAAAACCCGCCAGCCAAGTGGCATTTGAAGGTTTTCTGTAATTTGCTGCTTTATTTCTTATTCAAATATTCAGTGTTATCAATTCATGCTCGAAAAGTATGTTCCTGTGCTTTTAGGCTTCCAGGAATGGGTGAGTGCATTGCTGTATCAAAAGACTGCAAAAATCTTTCCTCTTACGACCTGAATTTTTGCTGCTCCATATTCAAGAAAGTGAAAAGAGTCCATGTTTACCCGGTGAAGCGACGCGACGCGCATATACTCGGCGCCTATCCAGTCTGGTGCTCCCAGCGTCTACGGTAATGAGGCTACTATCACAAATAGCGATATCGCAGCTACGGCCGTGCTAACAACATGGGAAAAATCTCACTTCCTTTCACCCAGTTTCCTTAAATTTCTATTCAATACTACATCATTTCCGATCTCCAACTATTTTGAGCTGAGGAGTGATTCCCGTGGTTGATTAATTTTAGACAGCGGCTTCTTTGCGAAAGCTCAAAAAGTCTGAGACCCGTTTGCTTCGACCGAAAGTTTACAGAACTCTGAGATTTTGGAATTACTCCCACGCCGTGCTCGGGAAGGGGCGATAACTTTAGTGAAAATGTTCAGAAAAATTGAGAACGCGGTTGTCACTCGATGCTCCAACGCCTATCGACACGCCAAAAGTCCAATGAGCTCCAGAATTCGATACTTGTAACACTTATTTGTACTTTTTTTGTGTCTTTTGATTCCGTCCGTGTGCGGTCGCAACTCTACACTGCAATTAAAAATTCGACGGAAATCGTCGGATGCGACTGACTTGAGATTATTGTATCGATGATGAAGCAGTGCATCAACTCCGAGTAGGGACCTCGCGCAGGTCGATAAGCACTTACAGGAGCTCTTTGTGATTGAAAATCGCCTTATACGTGAAGTTGCAGCGCACAAACTATTCTTAACCGGAGTGACGCCAATTTCAAGACCAATTTATTTCATCTCTATCATGCCAAGCTCTTGGCAGAGATTACTCGCTACACTAATTGCTGACGCGCAAGCGAGAGAGCGAGACGGAAAATTGTGAATACATTCAATTTCCATCTTCTCCCTGCGGGTTTTTAGACCCTCCATAAGCGTTATATATGGGCTTCGGGTTGGCTGATGTTCACGGGCGCTTTGCCAAGGAGATGCAAATCGCACCTCGCCTCTCTGCACTATGCTCTGCTGTTGCTGTTGCTGTTGCTGATGCTGCTGATGGTGTATATCAGAGAAACGAGATATAGAGGCGGCAAGAGAGAGATGCGCACGGTTTTCGTCTTATTCTAGAGATAAAATTATGTACAAAATTGTGCAACGCTGTTCAACATCTGCGAAATATATTTCGAAACCCCACGCACAGAGCACCTATTATTCACATCCTGAGCGCAAATTTGCACAGTTCTGCCTTGAATTGTGGAACGAGTGTTTCTTTACATTTTACCAGACAAGTATCGTAGAGAGGGTCCTCTTGAATTTGAGGAGGTACGCTCTCGCACCGCTACGAGGAAATTGTGAATTTCGTGTGAAATTCACCACTTTGGCCTGAAAGATGATTCAAATTCGAGCCGAGACATGACTCTGTAGTCACTCCAGGACCTACATTTTACACTGGATCCCGTCGAGCAATACGGAATACATTCTCAGAAACTCGAAATGACATTTTGGAGTTCCGTTTCTAAGTGAGATGCAAGAGTTGACTTGATTGTATCGTCTTCACGAACTGTGTCAGATCCAAATGACTATCTATAAAATCAGAATGAGTTGGATACATGGTGGCTTGTCTGTTACAATTGTGTTCATCACCGGCGATCATTGCTTGGTTGATACTCTTCTATGATGGCAATTGTGAATAAAGTTGGGTCTTATTTCAAGATCAGGATATATCGTGGATTCAACTTGAACTTTTTCAACTTGAATCGTCTCCTCATGTGAATCCATGGATATTCAATTCGTAATTCGGCATTGGAGGACTAGTTTTTTTATTTTTCTATTGTTGACCTCGGATTTGAGGCCATTTTTGATGAGAAATTATCTATCGGGGTTTGATCTTTGATTTTGATATTTCTTCTCACGATGTCAGTCAAATGCATTTTTCCTTCGACTAAAATCTCCACGATCAAGGTTCGATCGATAATTCCTCATTAAAAATGGCCTCAAATCCGAGGTCAGCAATGGAGAAATGAAAAATTAGTCCTCCAATGACGGTTCACGAATTTATCATTGATTATCGTGCATTTACAATGATACTGCAGCTGATTTGCGAGTCAATTGGTGTTTATTCATGACAACGTTTCGACAGTTACTTTGCTGTCCTCATCAGGTCTAAAAAATTATGAATTACACATACAATATAAGAACTAAAACATACAGTTATATCACATTAGTGGATGCTCATTTACCTTAATCTCTCAACCTCATTCTCATAAAAAGTCCCTTTTTTTTACTCATCTTCATAGATGAGAGTCAATAATTTCTATCAATACCACTCTGAAAAAATATGAAGAGTTGTACATACAATGCCATAACCTCCAAGGAATAAGATTTGTTTACCTAATTGTGACGATGGTAATCACTATTGCTCTAATTGCACTATCACAAAAACTTTTTGATTGATCCATATTGCGAGAGGAAGTTTATGTTATTTTTGCTTTCTCTAAAGAGAAAGCTTTGTTTTCACCCCAACGAAAATTTGATCAAATTTTTCATTAAAACCAACATATTATTCAACAAAATTCCTTTTATCTAAAAAAGCCAAAGACCATTCTCTTCCTCTCGCCAAAATCTATCAAATGTAGGTAACACTTTTCCTCCTAATGCCCTTCCAAACCCGTCAGAGACTCATCTTTGCACCCCTTTTTCCGTGTATGTGTGTGTGTGTGTGTGTGTGTTGTTTTCTATCGGACACGCTTTCTCTTTTTCTGTTCACCATATCAATTTTTGGTTTTCTACAAGTTGTGAAGAATCCAATTTCTGAGAGCCCAGTGATTTGGCAGCTTTCGGCTCCCAGTCAAATTTGATCCATGGGCTTTTTGAACAAAAAGTGCTCGAATTTCGACTTTTAATACATAAATATCTTTTTCTCACACGGTCTCACCACGAATTGAGTCACCTAAACTATGGTTTTTTTTGCAAGATCTATCGATTGGTTAATACCGAAATTTTATAAAATCTTCACAGATCTCAAATTTTCGAAAAAATCAAAATTTTCACCAAAAATTTCATTTTAACCCTTTTCAAACCCACTGCATCGTAATTCCGTCTCAACCAAACGATGGATGTTGTTAAAAAAACCTCAGACTAGAAGGCCCAAATCTCTCTAAAAAGCTTCCTCTAAAGAATAACTGAAAAAATAATGGGAAATTTTTCTTAATATTCATTTTTTCCTCGTACCTTCCTTCATGACTCATTTATCTCAATTCCAATGACCTAAACTATGGTTTTTTCTGCATTATCTATCGATTGGTTAATACCGAAATTTTATAAAATCTTCACAGATTTCAAATTTTCGAAAAAATCAAAATTTCCACCAAAAATTTCATTTTGACCCTTTTTAAACCCACTAAATCGAAATTCCGTCTCAACCAAACGATGGATATTGTTTAAAAAACCTCAGACTAGAAGGCCCAAATCTCTCTAAAAAGCTTCCTCTAAAGAATAACTGAAAAAATAATGGGAAATTTTTCTTAATATTAATTTTTTCCTCGTACCTTCTTTTATGACTCATTTATCTCGATTTCAATGACCTAAACTATGGTTTTTTCTGCATTATCTATCGATTGGTTAATACCGAAATTCATTTGAGTCTTCACAAATCTCAAATTTCCGAAAAAATCAAAATTTTCACAGAAAATTTCATTTTAACCCTTCTCAAACCCACTGCATCGTAATTCCGTCTCAACTAAACGATGGATATTGTTAAAAAAACCTCAGTCTAGATGGCCTGAATCTCTATAAGAAGCTTCCTCAAAAGAATAACTCAAAATGTAGTAGAAAATTAGAATTAATATTCAGTTTTCTCTCGTATCATGCTTTACGACTAATTTATCTCAATTCTAATGACTTAAAGACTTACTTATGCGCCATTCTGAATCGATTGGCTGATACGAAATTTTCATAAAATCCGTAAAACATTGTTCATATGAAAATTTTTTCGGGGGAAGGGAATTTCCACAAAGGACTCCAGTTTAATCATCTTTAAACCGACTATATCAAAATTTTCTCTTAATCAAACAATAGATATTGTTGGAAAAACCTCCTTTCAGATGACCCGAATCTCTCTGGAATGCTTCCTCGAAAGAAAAACTCAAAATATAGGATACTTTCTTTTTCGTTAAAATTATCATCATATAACGCCGTGAGAAAGCATTCTGCTAATCACTTTTAGCAGCGTATTAAAAAAGACTATTTTGACTAGTAAAATTGACTGTGATGTGATGTAAACGACATGATGTCTGAGTGTTTCTGAACACTCAGACATCATGTCGTTTACATCACATCACAGTCAATTTTACTAGTCAAAATAGTCTTTTTTAAAAATAACATAAACTTCCTCTCGCAATATGGATCAATCAAAAAGTTTTTGTGATAGTGCAATTAGAGCAATAGTGATTACCATCGTCACAATTAGGTAAACAAATCTTATTCCTTGGAGGTTATGGCATTGTATGTACAACTCTTCATATTTTTTCAGAGTGGTATTGATAGAAATTATTGACTCTCATCTATGAAGATGAGTAAAAAAAAGGGACTTTTTATGAGAATGAGGTTGAGAGATTAAGGTAAATGAGCATCCACTAATGTGATATAACTGTATGTTTTAGTTCTTATATTGTATGTGTAATTCATAATTTTTTAGACCTGATGAGGACAGCAAAGTAACTGTCGAAACGTTGTCATGAATAAACACCAATTGACTCGCAAATCAGCTGCAGTATCATTGTAATTGTCAATTCAAGCGAGTGCTTCAACATGGATATTATCGTGCATGTTTTTCACATGATCTTTTTCCTATCCTGATCCCGGATGATTCAACTCACTCATTTCTGGTAGTACTGAGTTTGATACTTTCTTTCAGATCAGCTCTAAAATGAAGTGTCCACGTGTTACGTTTGAACAGAGCGATTGAAAAACAATTTTAATACCAATTCAAACACTTTCCCACCACAAACTTGCGTCGTACAATCTGTGAAACACAATTCCAACCGAGTAGTAGTATTGCGGTTGAGTAATTTGTGCTCGAATTTCCAACAGAGCTCGGGAAATTCAGAATTTTAAAAAAAGTCCCCATAGCATATCTGGAATATTTTTAAGATCGTAGCTCTGATAAAAAATATATTTCACGAGAATATTCGAGCCGCAGATTTTCTCAATTGAATGTGGTACGAACGCGTTTTGTAGTGCACGATTTAAATGTGGACTGATGTATGGTCAAACGAACGAATGTATATTTTGGCAGCACTGTGCTATACAACGCATAGTAGTGGTGCTGGCTCGCCCTTTTGAATCTCGTAACGTGTATTTTCTATCGGTTCGACGAAATGAATTTTCCAACGAGCAGAGCTTGCCACTTGTATGAAAATGAGCAGTATAGAGCATATTGAAATGAGAGTTTCGCAGCAAAAGTAATTGCGCGTTCCGAAAATCTTTTCGTACCGAAGTGCGTACTCAGAGAGGGAGGATTCTGGGGTTTTCTTTGTGGCAGTTTGATTCTCCAACATGTGGCTAATTTTTGAGAGTTATGTGAAGAAACCCAAGGCTGCTCGCATTTTAGCAGAATATTGTCCACGAAAATCACACGGCCTGTTGTAATTATCGGGGCTCGCATCAAGGAAGTCCGTTTGATGGTTATTCGTATTCGATGCATCAGCACTGTTGGCACACAGCCTCGGATTGAAGCGATTTGGAGTTTGGTGTCCGGGAGAACGAGTGCAATATGCGACAGATATCTGTCTGATTGCAATGTTGACCCCGATATTCTCAAAGGTATGAAGTGGAAAGGCAGAAGCAGCAGCAGCAGCAGCAGCAGCCCATCGGGACGTACGGATTAATCTCGTTGCTCGCCATTCGCAATTTCAGCAATTTTCTCGTACTCTCATCAAAATCGTCGTCGTCGTCGTCCTAGTCGAGTTATAACCGCATTCGTCCATCGGTCGGTCGCACTGGGTACTACAAATCTGAGCAAAATCCACGCTCGGCCGCCCAAGCAAAGTGCTTTGCTGCTTTGCCTGCGCCCCGCTTTCTGCAATCCGTCATTTAATTACAGGGAGGCCAGCAGCAGCCGCAGAGAGAGTCCACCTTGGCGTGACGACGACCAAGCTCCGCACACGTGCTCGCTACACTACGTGTGCATGGAATCCGGACGGCGAAGGCATCGCGCGCAGGAAACCACGGAGCTCTCTCTCGCTCACGCGCAATGAATAATTCATGTATGCAGGCACGGCTCTATTAATTAACGGCGTTATCACGTCCGAGGAAATTCGGCAGAGTGCCCGGTGGCGCGCTGAGATCGGGAGCAGCTCGAGATATAGCGAGGATGGTTTTCCAGCTCTGAATCATTGACGAGGGGGCGCGAGGCCGACGACGAAAAGTTGGCTCGAGGCTCTGCGCGCCCCGGTTCGCTTTGTTTCGCCGTCCCGCATCCGTTTTATCTGTTCGCCGGCGCGAGTGGTAGTAGACCAACTCTCTGCAATCTTATTCAATATTCAGCTCCCTGCCCATTGATACTCGCTATTTATTCAGAGCTCAAACTTGTTCGTCGGCGCTTATATATATGTGAAGAGTCCACTGGCCCGCTTTCATTTTGTTCTCTGCCGAGATTTTCCAAGCTGTGCAGCTCTGCCCTGTGGTGGACGATGAATGGAGAGTAGAGTTGAGTCGGGGTCCATGTTTAAACGCCTTAATGATGCTCCGACGTTTTTTTCGAGAGTGCTTTTTCTGACGATGATGCCTCGTTTTTTCGTTCCTCTCTCATCTCCTCGCGCCTGCACGTCAATTCGAAATCTTTCAACTCTAGCGCCGGTGAATACATAGAAATATAGCGGCAAGCACCGCTCGAGAGCTTTTCACGCGCAGCATGATTATTTTTGTACGAAACCTCATCTCGAGAGATATCGTTCCACAGACCCCGAGATCCTCTTCGCCTCTGCTCTCGTCATTCCGTATACAGTACAACGCTGCAATCTCCGTGAGCAAAAGCTTCCTCCGACATCGTTCTCAGATTTTGCGCAAACTCTCTCAATCTGTAAATTCTATCCGCAATGAACTCAAGGATAGCAATCGCAGGTTTCTTCCTAAAACTCTCCTCCCTTGCTAAAACTCACTATTCATTTTCTGACTCTTTCAAGGCTATTTGGCATGAGATCAAAATTTTCGTGAAACGTTATAATCGTTGTACAAGTTGTACTCTGACCGAGATGTCGACATCTCTCCTCTCTGATCCAACACTAAAGAGCAAAAATCAGAAACTCGAAATTGATCAAATTCTGAACTAAAATTCCATCTTCGTCTTCTTTTTGTGAAACGAACAATGAGATTACTATAACGAGATACATAAATCATCAATTTGAATAAAATTTGCTCGCTTCTTAACAACGGAATCCGCTACACAAAATTGGTTTGGAAAAACGAGGATGTCAGCATTTTTAAATTACAAACAGAACCTGGAGGAAAATGTGTTTGGATTTCCAATGTTCCCTTTGGGGGAAAATGAACTCTGAAAATCATTAAGGAAGTAGCCTAGTTCAATCCTGGACCGAATTCCAGTTCCATAAAAATATATAACCCAATTATCACGAGGAAAATCAATTTTTTGTAGTACCTGAAATTGGTTTCGGAAGATGAGAGGTGCCACAATAAAAATTTTTCAGTGTAGATGAGCGGATAATTTTTTGGGCCTCTTACCAGGAGAGTGTTTCAGATCCGGGTCACGGATTTTGCTGAAACTCTGGGAATAGTCTTCTTTTAGTACCAAAAGACGATACCCAAAATTATAAACCCTAACGCTCCAGCGTTTTCAAGCTACAGCCAATAACCCATGTATTACAGTATACCTATATATACTATCTTTTAACATAGGCCCATATGGGCAATGCTAAAGTTTTTTGCTGCAGCTCGGAAATGCTTGAGCGTTAGGGTCTATAATTTTGGATATCTTCTTTTGGTACTAAAAGAAGACTATTTCCAGAGTTTCAGCTAAATCCGTGACCCGGATCTGAAACACTCTCCTGGTTAGTTCATATTCCGTCCGCCAATTTCTCAACTTAGGAACCATGAAAGATGGCTCATCAATATCGAGCCAAACCTCTCAAGTCATATTCCGACTCAGATCCCTCAATTTAGTTCACCTACTCATGACGAGCAAATATCTCGCTCATCAAACAAATTCAGAGTTTACGCGATACTATGGTCGAGGACAAGCGCGAGGACCAAGCCCACAGGCCACTGGTGCGATCAACAAGACGAAGAGGATAACCACAAGGTTGAAGCTTACAAGGCGTTTGGCCGCACTGTACTATCCCGTTTGCTCGAGATCTGTGGTATGCGACAACGCGCCGCTGGTGGATTAGAGGGAACCCGAAGCGAATATCTCGCAAGTATCAGCACTCTCGACTCATCTTCAGATATTCGAGATGACTCTCTATGCAATACCGATGCGATGCGACGCTCGAGAGGGCCAGATCGGATTCGCCGAGCACGGGTGGCTTTGCTAAGCTCGTTATCGGTGCGTTGTTCGAGCGCGACCCATGACCCCGGAGCAATCAGTTCTCTCTGATTTTGCTCTTCTGGAAAGCATCATCGCAACATAGACAGAGTCGAGTATTCAAGTTTGACGCTGGTGAACCCAGACACGGAGGCTAATTGGAGGCTTGCCGCTCGGGGCAGAGTTGGCTGTCATTTCGTGCGCGCGTCTGTCTCCAGAGACAACGAAATCCCTTTGAGCTATGGTGCGCGCAGCTCCTGGCCGACGACCCCTCGATCTTCCTTGTCTTTCTCCGACGACCCCGACCCACTGCCACACTATCCAGCGAATTCAGCTCCGCCGCTGACCGCGAGTCGTGCGCTTCGTCGCACGCATACCAACAACCTTCGAGTTAATAACATCGCTATCTCCGTCGTTGTTTCGCACATTTCAATTCGAAATCAAATATCCTCGATTGAGTCCTCGGAAAATCATTTTATACATAATTTTCCGATATTTGGATGCCTGCAAAGCATGAAGAACTTTTCGCTGCTCACTCGTGTAGTCAGGAGTGTGACCCTCTGAATTCGATCACTAAGTGGCTAAACTCAGTACTTCAATACGATCTTGGGCTTAAATGATAGGTGACACATTCAATAATCAATACCGATAAGAATTATTGGTCACAAATTGGGGCGCGGCATGAATAAACAATAAAAACATGCAATTTTTCACGTTTTTTTCGATTTTGCCATCATAAGTCGGAAAATATCAAATATTCGGGAAAATGTGTGGAGAAATAATTTGTAGATCTTCGAAAGATCTATAAAGTTGATCTGAACACTTTTCCTCGCAGATTGCAACCCTTTGGAGTTTTTCCTCATCAAAGTCAAAATCTGATTTGTTTAAACAAATTCGCTGAAATTGTTCACAACGGGCTCAAACTATTTTTCTAAGATAACTCAGTGAATCAGTATCAGGAAAGATCTCTAGATATTTTTTCCTAAATTTGATCGTTTTCGAGTAATGGGAATGGCCAATTCCGCGACTTGCAACCCTAAGTGCATTCATGAAAGCGCCGCATTGAGGATTGCAAGGTGCGGAATTGGCCATTCCCATTACTCGAAAACGATCAAATTTAGGAAAAAAAATGAGTTTGAAGTTAGCAGAAAAAATATCTAGAGATCTTTTCTGCTCAAAATTCACTGAATTATCTTGAGAAAATACTTTGTGCCCGTTGTGAACAATTTCAGAAAATTTGTTTAAACAAACTCGATTTTGACTTTGATGAGGAATAACTCCAAAGGGTTCCGATTTGTGAGAGAAAGTGTTCCGATCAATTTTGTAGATCTTTCGAAGATCTACAAATAATTTATCCACACATTTCCCCAAATATTTGATATTCTCCGAGTTATGACGGAAAAATCGAAGAAGACGTGAAAATTGCATGTTTTTATTGTTTATTTATACCTCGCCCCAATTTTTAAATAATAATTCTCATCAATATTGATTTTTGAATGTTCCACCTATCATTCAAGCTCAAGATCGTCTTGAAGTACCGAGAGTTTAGCCACTCTCTCGAACCAGAAGCGTTTCTGAAAGGGTCACACTCCTTTGCGCGACTATTCCGAGCCCTGCGCGCGACACTTGGTCCAAAATCAAATCGTTTGAGAGCGAGCAAGAACCTCCCAAAGTACTATTGTGGATGATAATTCCGTGGAAAAAATGCTGAACCTCATGTGCCTCTTTTAACTGAACTCATTCTTGATGCGATAGTTTCTTTAGAAATTTCTAGTTTCATGATAGTTTCCTTATGGACCTCGAAAGTATGTCGTTTCATTACGCCTCTAAATTCGAGTGTCGAATAGGCAGCAAATATTTGAGCCTTATCATGCTCGAGCTAAATATGACTTTTATACGTCCATACGTATAAAACTGCATACGCGTCTCGTGCGGAAACATTTTCCCTTCGGGAAAACCAAGCTGGACGGTGCCATCGCCTACGTCGAGCCCGGTTTCCCGAAGGAAAAAATGTTTCCAGCACTCGACGCGTAATGTACTATTTCACTTTCAGGCCTCCGAAAAACATTGACAACCATTTCGACGGATTTCTCGGCTTCCACCTTCACTGTGAGCGATATCGTTCTCCAGTGAAGAGCAGTATCGCTGCTGTTACCGCCCTAACCTCAAAACCCGAAAACCATATTAAATAGTATCATCCATCACAGCATGGTTAAGGTTGTACCATTGATTCTTGAATTACTGCACAGAAAATTACGAAATTTGGCCGAAATACAATGGTAGATTAGTATCTGAAACTATCTCAGTTAAAATTTCGAGGGCTTTCAGAATCGGAGAGAGAAGTTGAAAGTAATCTCGTGAAAGCCGAGTAACACGTCGCGTTATGGAAAAAGATCGATTCACCAATTTCTAACGATCAGATTTTCACGAGAGTAAACACGCAGATGTCTGAGTGCACAAAAAATGCATGCAAACAAACAAATCGACGATTAGTAGTTCGTGAAGAAAGATCAGACCCAATATGTTACCCCTTACGGCAGTTTCGAGGTTAGGTTGTCGTCTGCTGTGTGCATTACTATACCTCAGTATATGGACGCGCGGATACCAGTGAAAAGAAGATTTAATCTGCACTTGAACTGATCAGTACCGCTGTAGTACTACCTTGAGAGGACCATCTCCTTTTTTAGCTCGTATCAAAAGGATATTGACCTATCGGCTCGGATGAAATTCAGCACACGAGGTGCAGTAACGTTTTCATGAGTCTCTTGATACACTTTCAATTCTCCATTATTTCTCCGCACTCGATAAGAGTGTGAGAATGTAGTTATGGGCCGATAAATACATAAAAACATGCCGGTGAAGTCAGTCAATTTTCAGCGGATTACCGTAAATCTAGTTCGCCATCCAGACCCTATCGACTATTGCCCCTATTCGGCATACGACGAAAATTGACCAAGCGCGAAAACACGAGAACGAGATTATCATCTCCCTTTTCCTTCTTCACTATAACTCTAGCTAGCCAACTTGCACCGCATGCAGCGCGTTTGCAAGATAGTGTCACCTCTATCGCACAGCAGAAACTCGTTTATATCGGATATCGGCGTTTTCACGGAGCTCGCCAAGAGGCAAAATTGCCGGAAATTTTGCGCGATGGGTGATTACCTCTCGCGAGTTCCTCATCTCCTTTCCAGTTCTCCTCCAACGTCGCACTCTCTAGCTCACAATTTTCTCATCGCGAAATTGCACGCGGCTGCTGCAGCTCTGCGAATTGGAAACGAGTAGTCAAGGAGAGGAAGAGAAATCGAAAGGAATGACGTGCCGGGGTGCGCTTTTCCATGGATCTGGAGCACCGATAGTTGGGAGATCTTCAGAGGTGATTCAAAATATTTCTGTGGTGTTGGTAGAAAATCAAATCCGACCCGCCCGTTTGCCCAGGTTGGTGGGCGTTTATTCAGATTCTTAATTTTCACTATAGCTATAGATCGAGATATGAGGATGCCTCTCTGGTCTCTGGGATTGTTCTTTCGTAATAGTCAACTGACGCGTCGCCAGTGCTACGCGCCGTGTGCAATGGTGAAGAGGCAGGGATTAAGAGGCGTCAGTAGTATGAGGCGGGGACTAGTCAGACGCGCCGCCGTCTGTTTTGGTCAATGCCCATACCCACTTTTTTTTTTCATTCGTCATCCATGGGTCGTAAACAGAAGAGAGGCACCTCAGCTGCAGATGTGACAAGTGCTTTTTTTAAGTGCAGATAAGTTATCAGTGGCAGCGTTGATGCATTGGCCGCTGATTGATTTTAACCGACTGATAAGCGAAACAAAGGTAACTTGCCGACATAGCAATCATGGGCTTTTGAGACGAGGTCGAACTCGCACCGAGAATCCTGAGGTTCGAGGACCGAAGATTGAGGTCGGGCTGCCGTCATACGGACGTCGTTTACTTCGAGATGGCCGCCGTTGAAATTACATTTAGCATTGAGAGTGCATAGGGCCTTGTTCATAATATTATTGAGTTACTTGCTCCTGTAGGTCATTGAATGCCGATCGAGCGCACTAGAGTAGATCCGATATTATCCAAAAACTTGAAATTCAAAGCTCAGAATTTCTCATCCAGATTGCGAGTACGGTCAATGAGCACGCAACGGGTCAAGAACGGACTACTCACGAAATTGATTGTTGTTCGGCGGGATCAGGAGGCAAATCACTTGGAATATCACAAGTTCTGCCTCAAAGATCTAGGATATCTGCTATTTTACCATCGGTATGCAGATCCTCAGCTCATACGCTTTGGGCGATGCCATTTGAGTGTATTGCTATCTTTCTGCGAGTCTCTGTAGACAACGACGTTACACCGATGTAGAACACATACAATGCAAATCAACTGATCAGGTGGATGTGCAGGCGAAAATGAGCGGACCGGTTGCTCTGTCCTTCTTAGATTTTCCAGTTTTTTCGCTCGCAACGGAGCCCATATGCTTCGAACGATATCACTTGCATTTCATACGCTCACTAGGGCCTCGCACATCGGGCGGATCCGAATCTACACAATGTTACGAGCATGGCGTATGCAGCAGCAGCAAAATCGTCCCCGTGAGAATTTGATTCGCAAAGGGAGCCTGTGCGCTTTGACGACCAGTATCTACAGCATATAGGACAGAGAGGGAGTAGTCGGAGCATGATCCAATTTATCCATGCAAATCCGCGACACGGGCGTATCCGGAATAGCCATCCGATAGCCATGCACCGCTCAATCCTTGCTGCAGTTCCATCTTCTCTGTATTCATACCACAGCTCGATATGCCGAAGCTCTTAGTCGTCGTCGTTCTGCCGTTTCGAGCGTAACGACTTTTTTCCCCGGTCTCTGTTCAGACACTCTGTTTCGATTACGTAAACAATACTTCCTTCTTCGCCTCGGTTTCATCTCGCCCCGCAATATAGATTGACATGCCCGAGGGAGCTTTTTGTCGCCAAAACGGGAGATATTATTCTCCCTCTGCGGTTGAATGGACGTTATTTTAAATTTCAAAGGCAACCGATACAAACAAGAGAGATGCTAATAAAAATCCATAGTTCCGATTCAATTTTGGCTGGAATCCACCGACGCGAGTCTGCTCAACAAGTATGCCCTAAACGAATGTGTTTGGCTCGCTTTGATCGAAATTTTCAAATCCGATATTTGCTTGCTCGTGTGCGGTTCGCCGCAATCGTTCGGGGCAATTAATCCAAACTCATTGGACGTGATTACTCATTGGGGTTAATTCGCGCGGGACCATCCGGACACCGGTGTAGCTCTCTACGTGCTTTATAGACCAACAGAGACCAACCAAAGTGCATATCGAAAGGGCGGAATTCGCGGCCGATTCAAATAACGAATTTGGCGCGCAACTATGCAAAGCAAAGCTCTTCTCTCAAACGGTGGAAGTGCATATGTACGAGTTGGCGAGAACTTATTCAAAGTACAAGGATGACTGTCTGGTTGGCTGCAGGGCAATTACTCGCGACAATAGACGGACGAACGACTCTCTCAATATCCTGTTTGGCTTATTACACAGTAGTTGGCGAGCATGCGTTCATAACGAGTTTGTCAAACTGGAAACACGTTGAACGCGGGACGAGCGAGCGAATGAGCAAAGTCGGCTCGCGATAATTTACCGATTGACTCAGAGTCAGAGAGGGGAAGCCATTTAGCATACTCGTCCATTGTTCCTCTGTGAGCGCATTGCATTCTCTTCGTGCGACTTGCTTATTCTATTCTTCTTTTAAACGGATATCTGCGCATACGTTTACTAGATGAATAGAGTTTCTTATCATTCGTACTGGTTACACAGTTCCCCAACTCCAGAGTCGATCATAATTTTACTAGTCACAGCTTGGGATCTTTGGAAGCTGACGTCGGTTCATCTATCATGTCTTCCATTCGTGTTGTCGCACTTCTCGCTCGATCCAGCAATGTATCCTCAGTTCTGTGGAATTTGCAATTTTCCTCTAAAGTAGTCGCGCATGTCCCATTTTACACACAGTCATAGTTGTCACTCTCGAAGTCAACATTGCCTCTGCTTCTGATTGTGCAGTCACCATCGGGCTCATTTTGGAGGGCGAATGATGAGTTCCCGAGCCGCGAACGATAGCAAGCCCACCTGTTCTCGGAATGCATTTAATTCGGAGTGACCTCTTGGAATAACGCAATGCCAACCCATGTCTCGATACCAACTCTGTCGTGCCATTGCGGTCTCCTCGACACAACGTTTCGAGCCTCTAGAGAATTTTGTGATTTTTCCAGCTTCTACGGCGCTCCAATTCGACAAATAGGGCGGAATTAACAAATATGAGGTGTAAAATTATCCGGTCTTCGCGCCTGGTTAACATTCGTGCGTCATATCCGTATAATGCACAAGTTGGTAACGCATTATACGCCTCGTGATGCATTCGAGGATATGTGTTTACTCGGAGGCCCGTTGCTCGCGACTGCACGCGATGCCTGCAACACGATGCATTTGCGCAATATGTATCGCTGCTGCTGCTGTGTACGTCTCTCCTACCGTCGGTTATTAGATCGAGAGCGCGTGTATACCGTGCAGGGCTTGCGGGTTAGCGAGTGGCGTGCGAGTCAATTTGAACGGGTTATAACGAGCTTTGCCTCGGTATACAACGGTGGTACAACGAAGCCTCCGAGTGAGTTCTCGGAGGCTTCGTTACTCCGTCCCACGTGAACCCAATATAATCCAGCTCCCGATCCGCGCTGCCGTACCCAAAATTCAATAGTCTACATGGGTAGTTGTGCGGAAATTTCGATATTTAGGGGTCAAAAATATGCCAGCCGTAAATCTCACTTCCGAACGTTCTCAGATGTATTTTTGGACTTTCTGAAACTTATAGAGTATGAATTGATTTACGGGCAAATGTGGACATTTCCACTCATCGGTAACAAAAAGATAACACGAATAATACGATAACATGAGACGGAACCCGACGTTGTCACTAAAATTGATCTCACCGCTAAACGGTTCGACCTACAGCTTTGGGGTTTTGGTTTCTCGATTTGACCATAAATAGCTGACTAGGAAGTCCGTACTCTCACGTTCAAGGGCTGCACTAGTGCCACACGGACCTGACATAGAAATTTAACAAAACTAGGTTGTCGCCCAAAAGTAGTTCTCAAATTGTGAAAATCCATTTTTTTCGACTCTTAAGGTGAGACCGTAGTCCGCCAAAAGCTCTAAATCGGTTCGGAGGATGTGTTAATTTCTACTCGACCAAATGATTTGAGATTTTACATACACCTACAAAATGCTCGTTCAAATGGCGCTACGAAGTCAAATATGAGTAGTTCCACGCGAAAGTGACCCACGAAAAAGGGTCATGTCTCAGATCCTTTTGTTAACATTCTTATTCGATTCTATGGTACAAAATATGAACTTTTCACTACCTATGGGGTCCCAAAAAAATTTTTTGGTCCCATGGCGAGAATTTTCGAAAATGAAGTAAAATACATTTTCTTAAAATTCTAGCAGCTTTTTTGCACTAAAATGCGAATAAGTCGAGTTTGCTCCCAGATAGAGATATGCAGTTTGCGGCATTCAAAAGGTCTTTTAAAAAACTATCAAAATCGCTATTAAAAAGTTGTTTTTGAGTTTATCGGCAGCCTGTACGAGCAAAAGTGTGAAAATCACTAAACAGTGAATTTCTCAGTTGCCTATTTTTTTTAATTTTTGAAAATCACATATTTGATGTAAAATTGTGTGTTCTTTCAGAAAAAAGTGGTCCCAATTTCCTTTTCCGACGTCTAAGGCCTGTTTCTTCAAATTTTCGCAAACCTATTTTTTAGGCAGTTTGGAATTGTCAGTTTACTGCGCATGCGCAGGAATTTGGACTGTTAGAACCAATTCCATTGGGAAGCCAAGAAAATTTCCTTCAAAATGACCACTTGGCAAAGTCAATTTCATCAATTTGGCTCGGAGTTACAGCCTACAAAAGATGAAGCTTCAGCTCGAGAATGTCAATAGGCAAACGATACATCGGGCCAGAGATCGTGCCCGGATTTTCCTACTATTGTTGCCGTGTCTCCGATCCACCTCTTGTTGAATATCGAGATTCGGTGGTCTTTCAAACGTTGTAGCTCCGAGCCAAATTGATGAAATTGACTTTGCCAAGTGATCATTTTGAAGGAAATTTTCTTGGCTTTCCAATGGGATTGGTTCTAACAGTCCAAATTCCTGCGCATGCGCAGTAAACTGACAATTCCAAACTGCCTAAAAAATAGGTTTGCGAAAATTTGAAGAAACAGGCCTTAGACGTCGGAAAAGGAAATCGGAACCACTTTTTTCTGAAAGAACACAAAATTTTACATCAAATATGTGATTTTCAAAAATTGAAAAAAATAGGCAACTGAGAAACTCACTGTTTAGTGATTTTTACACTTTTGCTCGTACAGGCTGCCGATAAACTCAAAAACAACTTTTTAATAGCGATTTTGATAGGTTTTCAAAAGACCTTTTGAATGCCGCAAACT
This sequence comes from Eretmocerus hayati, assembly GCA_029851415.1. NCBI lineage: Eukaryota > Metazoa > Arthropoda > Insecta > Hymenoptera > Aphelinidae > Eretmocerus > Eretmocerus hayati. The sequence continues at coordinate 189,241,892 of CM056742.1, read as the reverse complement.
GCATATCTCTATCTGGGAGCAAACTCGACTTATTCGCATTTTAGTGCAAAAAAGTTGCTAGAATTTTAAGAAAATGTATTTTACTTCATTTTCGAAAATTCTCGCCATGGGGCCAAAAAATTTTTTTGGGACCCCATAGGTAGTGAAAAGTTCATATTTTGTACCATAGAATCGAATAAGAATGTTAACAAAAGGATCTGAGACATGACCCTTTTTCGTGGGTCGCTTTCGCGTGGAACTACTCATATGCCAATTTCACCGGGAGAAAGTATCCAGACGGGGTTTACTCGAGACGTCGTATGTTGCCGTTCATAAGCAGTCGACTTTTGTGTACACCTCGCCTGGATACTTTTTTGAGTGAAATTGACATATTTGGCTTCGTAGCGCCATTGAGACATGCATTCTGTGGATGTGAATGTAAAATTCCAAGTCGTTCGGTCGAGTAAAATTTGACTTATCCTCCGAACGGATGCAGGGCTACATTCAATATGGCGGCGGACTACGGCCTGACCTTGAGGGCATGGAAGAGTTGCGGCTGACGATTTTCTTATTAAGAATAAGTTGGTGCGGGAAAGTCTAGAATGAGGCGAATTCACTTTCATCGAGGAAAACTGAGAGAGTAAAATTTTAAGTAAAATTGCGCTCCAACATGTTCGTGCTCGCCATGCACACAAAGAGTGGTCTTTGGGCTCTTATAGCAATGAGATTTGATGCTTAATACCATGAGATTTGATGAAACTACCCGTCCCCGAATCCCTAACAAACTTCGTGGTAAGCCAAAAAATGGAAAAACCACAACACACGGACCTGACATTTCGACCCCTTATTTGATGATAATTTTTTTTTCGGTAGTCCCGGATCGAAAAACTAACGATTGCGCCAGAAAAAGCACACAAAAAATACATTAAAAGTGACGTTTGAGATTTTTTCTCAAATCGATTCAAGGTAGTGTTAGACTTAACACGGTTGCTCATAGGAAATGACGAGTACAGTAATATCTACCGTACTGATTTTCACGGGAGTCGGTCCACGAGGAGAAGAGCGCTCGAGAAACACATATAGTAACCAACAGATCGACGATTCAGAGCCTACGAAAGAAGATCTGAGCCCAAAAGTCACTCGTTTCTGCGGTTTCTGAGTTAGGTCGTAGTCTGCTGCGTGCATTCACTATAGCTGTATGGCGGGCGGGAAGCAGTCAAGCGCGGGTGTAATTTGCACATGGACTCATCAGTATCGTTAGTACTACCTTAGGGGTCCGTACAAGCAGGCACACATTATTTCAAAGTTTCCGCGGAACTACGCATGTGCTCTTTTTTTCTCTCTTTCGCTCCCGCCACAGTTTTTCAATTCAAATATCATAATAATGATGATGATATTATACAATCCGAATACATTTACGCAAAAGTACGCGTAGAAGCACTATAATGCCCCATAAAGTGGTGCAGCTAAACGCCCCCCAGCGCCAACTTGAAATTGCAGATGAGCAGCTCTCGTCGCCCTGTTAATAAAATTTATATCAAGCTCTCTCCGTATCAAATTCAACATCTCTCCACCCCACGAGCGTTCCCATAGTTATAACATTAATATTATGTGTAGAGCGTTGCAAGCCCGGGGTCAGCCGTGATCGCATATATAGCGAGCGTGCAACGAATTTATACGAAATTCTGTATTATGCGCAATATACGCTGCATACATGCATATTATGTACAGTTGCAAATCGTGTTTTGCGGGCAGAGAGAGAGAGAGTTTGCATTTTGGGAGAGTATAATCATCAAAAATGCACGTGACTCTCTGCCGCGGGGTGGCCCATTATCCGCAGAGGCGCGTAAATCAGTTCAAAGCCGGTCTCGAATTCAATCATTTTCTCACAATGCGATCATTCGATTTGTCAATTTTGGACGGACGAGGATACCATCTGCGGGTCCGATGGTCCAATATGAAGAAAATCCATCGGGAAAATTGACTCGTCGAGATTGAAAATTCCTTAGATGCCAGGCGAGCCCAAAAATGACCTTAGGATGAACTAGTGGGTGCATCCGGAGGGATAAAATTGCGTCTCAGCTAACTTACCCTCTCGTTCAAAAGCGCTGCTTCAAGACGGTGCCGCTCCGTAGCGCAAGAATTCGCCTCGACAGAGTACATAGAGCCGCTCTCGGGGTAAACCGTTTCTATCCGGGGGGGGGGGGGGGTCAAAGGAAGCTGCCGCAAGTGTATCTCACAGTGCGCTGGGCCCCTTTGACGAGCTGTGCGCGTCGCTTTCTCTCTATTCGATATGAATTTTTCAGAGCCAAGCAACCCCCAGAGCGAATTTGCGGCCTCGTGCTGCGACGGTGTTTCAATGTTGTTGGTCGTGGTGGTTGTAGGGGGACTCGTAGAACGCTGGACCATTTGCGGCTAGGCGACGCGTGAAAATGCCACCGAATTTTTTCCGCTCATTTCTAAGAGGAGTGTTTCTCGCGTGTTGCGTACAGTCGGTAGTCGTTTGGTGAAGCGACTTTCATTACATGGGATATGATATTGGATATATATAATGAAATTCGTAACTTCTTTGTAACTAAAAAAATTCGTAACAAATATCTAATGAAATTCGTCTTATTTTATTACGTATTGTAACTCACAACTGTAATTTCTTTCAGAGTCTGACGGGTCCTTTCCCACGACTCCAATAAACTGATATCTGTCTATCTATCTATCTATTTATCTATCTATCTATTGGGAAGGATCGATTGAAAAAATTGACTCTCACACGCTTACAGGTTTCTGCGATTATATACACTGTAAAAAATTTTCCGAAAAACTTCAACCAGTTTGGTTGAATATTCAACCAATGTAGATTATCACAATATGTCCGTGAGGTTCCTGCATATCAGGTTGCCTACGTGTGGGGGGTAGAATATGGTGGATAGTCCTATGGGTGGACTGATGGATGATGGATCGATGATGGATGGGGTCGATGAATGGATCGAAGAATGGATAGTGGGTGTGTGGATGGATAGAGTGATGGATGGCGTGTGGATGGATGGATGAATGGGTTATGGGTCCATCCATCCATCCATCCGTCATCCACCCGTCCATCATGCATCTATCATCCATCCAATTACCCATCTACCCTTCATCCTTCTTCTCGACTCATCCAACCATCACCCATCCATCCACCCATCCATCTATCTATCCATCCATCCGCCCATCCACCCATCACCCATCCATCCATTTATCACGGGATATAATTGCTTGGATGAAAATTCAATCAACTGGTTGAGTATTAAACCCTACTTTGAAAATCCAACCAGCTGGTTGAAATATTGGTTGAAAATTCAACCAATTTTTTACAGTGTAGTAAAGTGCGTCTTTAGGGCGATTTTCCTCCCTTCGGGAGCTTGTTGACTGATGCAAGTGGAAGCTGTAGCTGCGATGATTGATCTGTAGTTGGGAACTCGTTTGGCATTCTACCATGCTGCTGATGTCGATCATTGGGGAATCAGTCTAGTGCCGCCGTCTCGGGTTCATTTGAAATACTCAGTATTCTATCTTTGGGTAGATCCATTGTGCTTGTGAGTCTGACTCGAGTCATGGGATTCCATGAATATTAAACAGGAAAAATTATGTCGTGACGCCCATAAATCTTGAATTGGGTTTGCATAATTCGACCACACTCGCTTTGGCAATACCAGAAAATGTCAATCTTGGGAAAGAATGGCAGCAATGAAGAACAACAAGAAAGTGATGCCTGTATACGATGTTGATAAGAATTCAACTGTAAATGCATCCTGCTGCCTCGTCATAAACTATCGTAAATTTAGCGGGAGGGAGTATCGCTTTTTTCTGATAACGATCAATACAGAGTGATTTGTGAAATCTATTTATGCTTGCCAGTCACTTGCACTCATTTTTGAGAGACCTTGATATTATTTTAAGAAGTGTAATAGCACCCAGAAACATTTGGTAAACTTTTACGCTAAAAATTGCGATCGCGTAACGACAAGATGTTCAACGCAGTTATATTTGCGATAAATCATAATCCAATATTGTTTTGCTGTTGGAGGTGCATACTTCAAACGTTCCTCCGATGAAACTTTTTTTGGATCACTCTTTTGTTTCGTGATCCAAGCAATCAGTCGTCACTGCCCGCTGATCCGAGTACATATTCCTCCATTACACCTTGTTCTCATCCCTCCGTTTCTCGGAATCAACCATCAAAGACGCATACCCCATTTCGTACTTGTGCGAAATCGATACCGATGCGCCATGTAACTTGCTCCCGGTCTGAAAGGCAGAGCGAGATGTAATCGAGATATCCCTGCGCTAGGATGCTTCCAGAGCAACTCTGAATGCTTACACCCAAAGCAGTTTCGCGCACTGTCGCATTGATGCGCAGCCGTTGCTACTGCTGCTACTCCTGATGCTTGCACAGATCTCGAAACTACGGCATCGTATTTCGGGGTGCATCTAATATATACACATCCACATTGCTCACGAGTATGTATCCTATATGCATCAGGGAGGGTAGTTCGGTCGCTACTGCGGTTTCTCCGTTCGCTCGTGCTGCTCATGGGCAAAATTCGATGGTGCGAGTAGCGAACCGCAGTTCTACGCTATACAGGTACACACTATACGAACGCCATCGAAGACAATCGAGGGTCGCGTGGCGCGAGCACCAAGCAACAAAACCCTTGCGGGCTATTGCATTCGAGACTCGCAAGTTGTTAATCAAGGCAGTGCTTGGAGCTGCTGCAGTGGCAAGTAAATACGATTGCGCTATAGACCCTGTAGTGATGCCACTGCATTACGAGAAATGCATACCGAGAGGCTCTCCGAACTATGAATGTAATTCAATACGTATCGATAGATGCGGTCCGAGATGTCGATAATAGTTGCATAGAATGCCGAAATGGCCGGTGCTGTTCATTGGGGAGTTTGTGGCTTGCTCCGGATTTTGTGCCTTGCTCGCCGGATGATCAAACTTTGAGATTATGTAAGTGGAAAACTTAATGCGTAGAATGATCCAGAATTTTCTAGAATGAATTTCTCGATTGTGATGTTTACGGATGGACGAATTGCAATTTTTCAGATCTGTGGTTCCCAAAATATATACAGGAGTCCCTTGTTATCCGCGGTTTTATTATACGCGAATTTTATCATCCGCGCATCGTTGGTTTTCGACGGCCCCTCGCTATACGCGGGTCGAGCCTCTTTATCCGCGGATCGACTCCCGGTTAGAATAAACTTTAATCCAGCCAACGTCGAATTTATCTGTTATCCTTGCCCAATTATTATAAATCTGTACCTCCATTGCTATCCAACTTTCGTTCAACGGTCTCGCGATTGGCCAATTCAATTCTTGATCCTGGCTTCTGCTCGAATGTCAATCGAATAACCACCATATTGGTATAATATACACTTCAAGTCGGTCACTTCTTTTTTCAGTTTAAGCGCAATGTTTACACACGCTGGTTGTTATTCATACATTTAACTTTGTATAACAATTTTTTTGTACAAGTATATTTATTCGGCAAGTGATTGGATGAATAACGGCTTTAGCGAAACATAGAACTCCAAAAATCAGTAATCATAAATCTCATTTCGCCCTAGCCGACTTACGCAACGGAAGAAATCGAGGAACTTGCAATCGAGTCACCACCGAAAAACCTCCCCGACGACGAACTCGAGCAGCCATTTGACTCAAAGCTGATTGTTGAGATCATAGACCTTGTCATACGAGCAAGAGATTTCGCGATGACCCTTGAGACCCCATAATGACTCGGAGCCCGAGTTCCAAGCATTTCCTCGACTTGGGCGCAAAAATGTATGAAGAAGTGCATCGAGATGTTTTGAGACGAGCCAAACAGTCGGCGATAACTGATTTACTCGAGTCTTAGATTTAATCTTCCTTGGTTTCTAAGCATCATTGGGATTTATAAATTGTCGCTCCGTCCATGATATGGCTAGGCAGTAGAACCTAACCCCCCTGTTCCCATATGGCCAAGGTCTTATTTATCCGCGGTTTTGTTATTTGCGGTAGTTTTTTGCGACCGAACCCCCGCGGATAATGAGGGATTCCTGTATTTATTCAACTGTGGACTCCAGGTCGAATGTAGTCGAGGCGAGTCGAAGATATTGATACATCTGCACCACAAGAGCGAGCCTGCATGTTTCCTCGCTCTCCAAGTCTACACACATCGTTGCTGTTGCCCCAATCTCGAACTCGTCGCTGTCTAAGTCACCGTATCGCGGAAGCAGCTATCGCCATATCACCGAAAGACCCGCATCGGAAAGCCCGCTCACGTTCGTGCGCGAACCGACGCCACTACGACGAATAAATCTCGATTTATGGTCCACGCTGGCGTCGTATCGTATACCGATAGCTCGCGAAGCCGGGAAAGCAGTGTTTGAGCAATATACCGGCAGTATGCGATAGGCCATCCATGCGATACACAGCACTGCGAGCAGAAAATCCCACCGCTGACACCAACGCCAAAAAGCCCCCATCTTTCATCTCCGTCCGCTCACAAGACAGAACCATCACTATCTCTCATACAAAATGTATCTGTTCTGGTTACAGATGCTGCCCGCAACGTAGCCGAAGACTCGTCACCTCTTTCCGAGACAACGGCGACGACAAAAGGTAATTCATTGAATTTCAATTCTCCCTTCGCGTGCTGATTGGAAGTACACGTCGTCGCACTGGCAGATACTTTGGAGCTCTCGGCGCGAATCAGAAATCCGATGCAGCGCGCTCCTATTCTGCTGTCTGATTTGATTGAACGTCTCGCGCCTTGATTATGTAGATCGCACCCACTCTCTTTGGTTGGTTGGAACGGGCATCGATTATCGGCAAAGCGCCGCTTCATTGGCGAGGGTTCTGGCCTCAGACTCTGAACTACGGCTCTTCCCGGAGGGATAGTTTGCATAAGCAAGAACCTCGTAAAAGTTGTCGAGAGTAAAAGCGGAGGCCAATCTTAATCCGGCAAAGTTACTTCGTCGTCTATTCGTTTGCCTTTCTTCGGATGAAGAATCACTCCGACCGCGACTGTGGAGGCTATGGATTCGAGAGGAAGATATAGCTCGAGTAGCGAATTCACGTGGCTGCAGGTTCGACGAGCTTGGGGTAGTTCGCATCGCCGCGAAGAATCGCGCTCCAGTTCGCGCAGAGGCTCTGATGCGCTACCTACCGATGGAAAGGCAGGCGGATTCTATAGGTATGTGGGGTATTGGGAAGGCCAGATTCATCTCAATAGCGAGCTGTGTGAGCTTGGTCGGTTCGAGTGGCCCTCGAAGGTGTGACGAAAAATTGAGGCCGCGCCTCTGATGGAGAGCTATACTGAAGCAACATTCGGAGCTTTCTTGGATTATTCGACAGACCAATGACAGTTTTGTTCCTTGATTGTGGAATTAAGAATGTCAAATTCGTCAGAATTTGTATTTGAAAGAGACACTCCTGCAATTTCGGGTACTTTGGGGTGTGCACCGCATTCTTAAACAACGTCAGCAACTAGGTTCGTTGTTGCGGGCATCGAAGTTCGTACTGCACCTAACCAACACCATTGAGACAAATGCCGTCAAATGTGCGTGGCACCACAGCTCCAAGTTGTCCTTTCCGCAGCGTAGGAACTTCAGGATCAGGTTCTAAACGATTCATCGAAACACGTCAGAATATTCAATTTTCACGGTCTCCATGGTACCCCGATCTATAGTTGCCATGGACTACGCATTTGAAGCAGTGCTGTATAGCTCGTCTCTGGAAACTCCACGCAAGTGGTCGATATAACCCGACGTGTTCCTCTTGTATACGCATTCCTTGGGCAACCCAATCGAATTCACGGATCAGGAGCCCCCACTGACCGGTAGAACAGCGCTCGCATGCCAACCAACTCACTCAGCTCTGTGGACGCAATAATTGATCTCCACAGCTGTACTATATTGCGATAGTCCAACGATGGAAAGCACGACGTTGGGCCATAACACACGGACCACTCGTAGCTCGCAAGCTCTCGAGTATATAGATGCCGGGACCTTGCGATCGGTGTACAGTGTAAATTGCACCCTTGAGCAGCCGATCCATGGCGTACGCAGAGCAACCACCCGAGGCTCCGTATACAATCTTGGCTAAACTGTTTGCGCGAATCCCGAGCTTGCGCTCCTTTGCGTGTGTGAGCTTTGGTATGGCTGAAATATTCTCAGCCAAGGTTTATCGGTGGCTTGGACCACCAGCTAACGCGTTAATGGAGATGCGCAAGGTTTGCTCTCGAAAAAATAGAAACTTGATGCATGGGGGATGAGTCATACTACGCATGGGAGATATATCTAAGAAGCTTGGTCGCTCGAGAATGATTGGGCATGAATGTCTCTTCATGCTGCCCCCATTGAGGCAAAGCCAGTCAAAAATTACTCTGGAAGTAGGAATTATTTTGAGACTCCTGTCAACAAAAAGCCCTATCTGTTTGACCCAGGTTAATGTTGTGGAACTGATGCAAATTCCAATAGTCCCAGTCCAATAGGGGGTGGGCTTACGTTGTCCTGGGCAATGCAAAAAATTATCACAACGTTGAGCCAGTGTTGCAAGCCAGAGTTTGTCCAAATTATGGGCCCGCATCGTTCGTTTGTTGTCATGATACTTTTAGCGGACATGGTGTGCCATGGGTCCATGTTTGTTCATTCAGCCAGTGTTTGCGACGTGTATTCCGTATGCACCAAATTCGCAACGGAGCTCAAAATTAAGCAGAGTTTCCTCCTCCAAGACTTCGTATCAAGACTGATTGAATCTGTGATGATACATTGGGCTAATCTGGGGTTGGCCTAAATTAATTCGATTCGCGAGAGTAACCTGAGACAGCATTCGTTTCTTGGCGAATGAATAATTCACCCAAGCAATTTCTGATAAATCCACAGATAGAGATGAGTACAGAGGAACGGAAACAGCTTTCATCGGAAGATCAAAAACGCTCAATTTATTTCTATCGCTTAGCGCATTATGCTGCTGCATCGAGTCGACAAAATCCGTGTGTTGGGCTGCCATTGTCCGCGTGGCAAACCTCTACTCCATTCAAATTCTGCCATTGTACCATACTCGGCTCTGGATATCCACCTAACCCCACACACAAAATACAGTACGAACCGCGCGTGTTAGCATACATTTGATCGTGTACATTGTACTTGATCTAAGCAGATTCGCGCGTTGAGCATCTTGGCTGTATACCTTCTCTCGAGCATTGTGATGCATTAACAACAACACGAGACCTATCGAATCGTGAAGCACCTGTCTACACGCGTACCGACTCACACGCGTGCCCGGAAGGTAGCCTCTCGATCTGGCGACGAAACCGGCCAACCCCCACATGCACACGATCGGCTCACCTTCGACTCTGCCTATCTCCGACGCATTCCTCGATCTTCGTGGATCCAATCGATTGAGGGACAGAATAGATTTTCCAGTATCGAATTGTTCGTGATGATTACATAACCTGGCAGCAATACGTACCGATACCCGTGCGTCCTGACTCATGAACGTCACTGGTAAGACGGGATACATACGTAACCGTGTAGTACGCATCTGCCAAGTTATCGGAAAAGCCGAACTTTTTCCAGCTCGCTCGGCCGCGAAAATCCGACGCGATGTGGGATTTACTCAAGATATCCGGGGCTTCGCGTATCGAAAGCTCCGCTTCTCTCTCCTGATCCTGCCGTGTCTCAGTCCCGACTCAAATCTTAATTCAATCTTCCTCGATCCCTTCGACTGCAACACGAGCAGATGTTCCGGTAACTCCTCGCGTCTCTCCTCGAAAGAAGGTATCAACCATGATTCGATGTGCCGCTTGTACGACTGGTGGCTCGTTTGACACATTCATTATTCTACGTCAGTCTCTTTAAAATTTCTTCAATGTGAAGCCCTCGAGTATCTATGCATCTTTAACCTCTTCATGCACCCACCTACTTCCTGTGCTTTCAGACGTTCGTTTCCTACTAGATTCTGTAGTGGGGATCGTGAGAATCATTTTGAGCCCACCCTGGTGGGAATTCATCCTAATGTAACACATTATTAGCCATAAAATGGCCATTTTCAGCCAAAATTGGCCAAAAATAGCCATTTTATGTCTATTAATGTGTTACATCGAAGTAAATTTCTACCAAGGCAAACACGATATGATAAAGTCATGCCAAAAGAGAGCTATGGCAGCATGAACTTTTCACGGTCAAACACGAATGAGGCACTAGCAACGAGAATTTTATGACGAACCTCATGGAAAATCATCAATTTGGATCTGAAGACATGACGCGACAAGTATCCTCGTCCTATCATCAAAATTCAGTAAGTTATAACAGTCAAAAGATGAACCGATCCAAAGAACATGATCAAGTGAGATGGTTCATCATAATCATTAGCTATAATGGATAACTATAATGATGAGACTATGTTCGCCAAAATCATGGAATTTCCTCTACTTTGGGCCAAGGAAGATAATGCATTAAGTATTTTTCCTCCAAAGTCAAGGAGAATCAGAGGAACCCGATCCAAAGATGTGTCCACATATGTGGAAAAATGCGGGAAGAGGATAAACTCTTTTGCCGTGTTACAAATTGATGATGTATCTCTTCAAAATCTCTTCAGTTTGGAAGCAAAATTCATTCTGAAGCGGGGCTCGGGAAAATTCTTTGAATGCTTCACACATTATCGACCACCGATGCAACCATATAGTCTGGGATTAAACCTTCCCCTGGACTAACCACGAAATTCCACGGACTGATGTGGAAGAATTCTTCGAATTTTCTCTACTATGGTCACACTGTAATACACTGATCATACAAATTACTGAGCTAGATGTAATGACTTCGAAAGCATTCCCATCCCGCGGTGTGAAAATTTGTCAAGTATCCGATCGACTATCGAGATTAACATTGTTGGGCTTGGATGCCTAGGCTTAGATGGTTCATTCCCTACCAATTGACTCTTTGAGGGGACGGATCTTTCCTAGAGGAGACAATTATGCCTACACCCGTGGTTCGATGAAGACATAGGAAAAGTAGAATTCGAGAGGCATATTATACGAATAAGGTTGTAATGTTCCCACCGCATTGAACTGGACGATTTCTGCTGGTTCCGAGGAGAATCATGTGATGAATTTTGCTTGACTCCCTTCTAACGTGTTTTTCCCTCCGAATTCCAAGTCGAATCGTTCTCACCTATAAGTCAATCTTTGGCCTAAACTTTATTCTTTCCTATTCAATAAAATTTCTCCGTTCAACTCTATATGGATTCACATTGATCAACGAATTAATGAGCTTGGATTATTACAAGCTCAGCTAATGAGTGATCTTCACAAACGTTGTAGAGCTTCACCAGATCATCATCGATCTGGCGAGGCTTCACTGCGTTTGTAAATATTATATCTGGGTGATTCTATAAATTCGTCGAATTTGATGTCCGGTTCCACCATCTCAGACACCCTTATGAAATGAAGCGAGATAAGTCTAATATGAAAATCGGATGCATGAGCCACCACCATTTGAAACCAATGAGGATAGTTATCAGTGATCTTATTTGCAATTATTCATAATGTAGATACCGATTTGTACTCTGAAACGAGGTTTTCGGCTTGTGATTTTTCAAAAACGACCCCTCCAAGCACATAATTTTAATATGTAACGGGAGATGATGCAGTCTCGCCGCACACCATTTGAAAATTCATGTTTGAAGGAACGATTTCATGCACTAATGTGAGTCCCGTTTTGAGTTCTTTGTGGTATAACTAACACAAATATCCTGTCCCGAAAAATCCGTCATATTCCCTGATATACCCTGAAATACTCTCTCGAGCTTTCGTGGGAGAGCGAAGGGATTTGTCCCGGATGCCACCTCGTCCCGTTTGGATTTCACTCCAAGTTTTCGGTGTGATGCAGCCATTAATTTGAAATAATTTCGCGAGCGGAGCCAAGATCTGTTGATAAAATACTATCTGACAATATCTGTTGGAAAATCCGAGGGATGTAAAAGACGTTACATCCGTAGCATACAAATTAAAGCGCAGTATACTCGAATCACTCAATTTGGTTTTTTCTACATTAGTTTGGAGGCTCTAAAGGGTACATACATACGGCCAAGGTAATTCGAAACCATATGAGCTAGTGAAATGAGTTTGAAGGGTCGATTTGTTAGATTCCATCACACGCGAAAAAGGTCACATTCCGTCATCTTCGAGAAAACGTAATATTGATCTTGCATCGGTCGCATGAATGATAGACGCTATCTCGGGCTCAAAATCATTTGTATTAACGATACCCCACCACATATACTCGGAATTTTGACCCCAACGTGATCTTGTAATGAATGAGAATCGAATAATCGAGAGTGTAGAAAATGTATCAAAAGGACAGATTTGACCCCCACTCCAAATGAAGTCTCGTAAATCTTATTGAAGTGAAGAACACGATGGGGGCTAATGAAGACGCCTCGAAAGGTGTCGACTCGCGAGACAGCTATCAGCCTCTTGATTCAATATCTCGGGGTGCATCGCGGGCCGGCAAGCGTGACTCATCCGCAGCCACGCAAAAAAGGCTGCGAGCGAGATTGGCTTCGTTGCTCGAGGCAGTGGTGCGTCTCGGGTTGACGTTGCTTGGCAGGTACACCTGCTCAGAGAGCCCGAATCGGGCTTGGCTGAAGCCTCCGGAGGGCCCCAATGACGAGCAGAGCGCGCAACGAGTGGCCCAGTCGACGCTTATTAGCAGCGAGTCGGAAGCCACGGGGTCATCAGGGCAAAGAGGCTGTGTACGTGAGATGCTTCTTTCCACCCTCGCCGCGAGTCGTTTAATCTTCGCGCTCGGCTGGAAAAAGAGCCTCTCAATTAATTTCACCTCGCCTCCTCCGCTTCGTCTTCCGTTCTTCCGCCTTCTGGCTCCTACCTCTCTGCGGATCTTGCTGCTACCTCTCATCCTGCTTCTTGCAACCGTGATTGCAGAGTAATCAAGGTGTCGCAGTCGCACCCAATCTCTTCGAAGAGGCCAGTATTTGCACTCCAACGAACTTTTTCATCCCCTCGTCGATATTGGATTCGTGCTCATCGCGTTTCTCATCCCATTTTTTCGAATGATCTCTTTGATTTGTCTGATCGATTACGGCGTTTTGCATCTCGAAGATGATAATTTGCGATTGATGTATTGCTTTCACAGTTTTCAGCCGTGTCGATCTACAAAATAACCAGGATTAGCTCAGACAGTTTAAAATGAACAAAGATTGTCAACTTCGTAACCATCACAAACTCGGACCTGCGTTCCTGAGTTATAGGTTGAAATCGGCAATTTTTGGGGGATACAAAAAACTACCCTTACTTTCACAGAACATATTTTGGCCGAAAGCTCATGAATTATTTCTCAGTCTCACTAGCAGGGAAGAATCTTACTGTTTTCCAACAGGATCAAGTTATAAACTATCATTTCGAGGCTAGTAGGCAGAATTGGTTCAGTCACAACAATTTATCTCGACCTAAGGCTCTTGTGATGACAATGAAACAACCGCCCACTGTACAGCCAAAATGATGTTACATCGAGGTGATATTTTCACAATGAATCATATCATATCCCTACTACTGCACACGCTTATTCATTCCCGAAAACTGAAAAAAGATTTTATGAATTTCAACCGAGATCTTCATCTCCATTGAGCTCGAATTTCAACCATGTAGTTGAGATTAAACCACACGATTGAATCGATCAATCCAAATAACGTGGCTGAAATCCAACCGCCGTGGTGGGAATTCAATCAATGTGGAAGTTGGAGCTGTAGATCATCACAGAGAAGAAATGTTTTATTGGGAATTTCATTGCAAGACAATCAATTCTACCCTATACGACGCAGCAGGCCGCAGAAGCTGCATATGCTCGGATGCTCAGACTAGACCTTTTGTCAAGAAAATAAGTTCAAAACCCACACAGGGATTCAAACCCATGCATACAGAGACTGACCATGAGTCTGAAATTCCGACGTCGGAGTTGGTTTTTTCCTGGAAACTCGGAATCTTTCAAAACCCCCACACGAATGGCGTTCGAAGATCACTACTTAATCAATCTCATTTGTCCCGTACTCTACCGATAATGAAAGATGTGCGGACTTTTTACGCAAGCTAGGCTTGGTAGACCCAGTCGAGTGGTCACCCATTCAACCACTACCGCCGCCGAAACGTCGCTAACCTGGGTTCTTTGGCGGAAAAGCTCTTAGTGATCGTTCAGATGTATATTTCAATTTTTAAACAAGCTACCCAAAACCTGCTTTGTTACTGCAATGATGTCCTTCGGGGGCCACCGCCTGTAATCTTATGAGTCCCGTATTGATAATCATATCCACAGTGACACGTGAGTTTTCATCCTTCCCGATAATCAGGCACGGGGCTGACTTTTAACCACGTGGTTGAAAATCCATTGCATATTTCTTTACAGTCAAGGTATCACCCAACTAATCTCTCGATCAAATAACGGTTGAACGTCGTCAGTATCAAATTTGAAACGATCGATGTCAAATGATACGACAGGTTCTCCGAAATCAATCGCTCACTCTCATTAAATTCTCGCGCCGTCCTATTTTCGCTGTCCTCGCTGAGAAAGTTCGGATTCTTCCAGAGCCATACGTATCTCTAAAGTCTCATTCTTTTTCCGCCATCCTCAACGGAATAGTCCAAAGACAAGCTGTCGCTTTCGTACGTGGATGCGCGCATCGCAACTTTGTTTCGCGCTCAAACTCGGGGTAATACGATTTCTGCAGTAAACCGCTCTACTAGCAATCCGTCAGCCCGTTCTCGATGCAACGCGACACTTTTTCATTCCATAGCCTCTCGTCCTCGCGGACATCAATTTCAATGAGCAACGAGCCTCGTACATACCCCGTCAATTTGTCAAATGTATAGTTGACGGCGCGTGGCCCGTCGTCGTCGTCGCCGCTCCAGTTTGTCGTCGCGCGAGCATCGATCATTGTTGCACTGCGACTAACCATGTCGAGCCAGCTATACAACACGTAGCACACGTGCACATGCATCGTGAAGTTTAGCTGGTGCTGCTGCTCACATATGACGAGTGACACGGGGTGCTCGCAAGAACGAAGACACATTCGTTACCGTATCCACCACTGGAAAGCTCGGACGGCAGCAGCAGCAGCAGCAGTGTTTGTTCGAGTTTGAAATTCGCTCGCTTCCTGCTGACCTCTCGGATACGTCATCAGAACTCGCCAAAGTTCTGATTTGCTGAGTTGATGTATGAATTGGCGCTCGATTCGTAAATTATATGGATTTATGCTGCTTTTGAGGCGAGTACCGAGCCTGATGTGTAATAGAGACAAGCCCAACGATTGTTTCATTCTCTTGTGCCTTTTTTTTCATTTACTGCAGCACTCGAGGCTGTGCATTGTGCACCACGACGATACTTATGCACCAGGATCATGTTTCCGAGTGACTTCGTCAGACATGATGCGATTCCGAGCCATTTGACGGATTTTTGATAGCCGCAGATGCTTTGGAGACGAAAATTATGAGCCCGACTTTCACCAAAAGTGTCTTTATCCTATCCAAGATTATCTACATTGCGCCATTGTTTGTACTCTTTGTCGAGGCAGATAGACGATGATGCTCGCCGCGACAACAAAACGCAGATACGATTCGCCATTTCGAGCTTTTGCTCAGTCATTGTTCGAGACGAGTGCCGCGTCGAGACTCCATTGTCTGACGAACGAACATGGAGTGATTGATCTAATGGATGATTCCCCCATTCAGATTTTTTTTGCGCCATCAATGACTGGAACATTACTGTGATTCATGTTCAACCCTAAATCTTCATGCTTCCAGATACCGTAATATATAATACTCTAGACAATATCATCTCCAAATCATCGTGATAACTCACTCCGAATGGGAGATGTTGCATAGTACCTGCATGAATTACATTATCCATTGTACCTGATTTGAATGAAAATGTATGCATCGTTCGTCATTATAGCCTTACTTTTAACGACCATTTTTCTTCGGTATTGGCTGAAATCACAAATACAATAAGCGCGCAACTGCCTGTTTGGGAGTTTATTAATTAGGGAGGCACGAAGCTCGTTTCGCATAGCCCGATGAATTTATCCGTCGACGTCGGGTGGCGCAGATAGGGCCGCAAGTACGAGTCGCGGTACACGCTCGTGCGGTTTTGCGGCTCGACGCAGACACGCGAAAATTGATGCCTCAGTGGAACAATAATAATTGTCTGTCGAGATATAGAGAGAGTGAGCCAGATCCGACCGCCAATGTCTCGCCGCCGAACTACGCCCCTGTGTCATTCCTATAATTTTCGAGTCATCCATAATGTAATCAATTAGACAGCTTCAGATTCCGTGATTATAATATTATTGATTTTGCTTTCCCTTGATATTGAATGCCAACTAATCCTGACAAAGAGCAGCAAAAAGATTCACTCGGAGGATGTATTTTGGATTCGAATCCAATGATCCATCGCCAAGAAAATTGAATTTTAAGTAGGGATAACTCGAGTTTACCCTTCGAGATCTCAGTTGCTGATCTGTGGAGAATCAAGGTACGAGATCTCTTTGGCTACTTTGTCGGTACCGTAAAATAAACGTGGAAAGGTCCTTCCGTTTTCGTCAAAAACAAGACACTGTAAAAATTAAGAGACCTCCAAAAATGAGTCACTCTGAACAGGGATCGGAAAAACTATAAACCCTCCCCTGAACATACGACACCCCTCAAATATGAGCCGTGACCAAAAATGACGACTTGTGTTGCATAATTGACTTTTCTGGACATCGGAATTATTGAACATCTTCAGAAAATGAGCCTTCCCTCGATTATGGGACACTTCAGCAAGACCAAAAGAACTGCAAGACATATCTCTTTTTCGACGATAGCGTTGGGAAAATCATGGTAACGATGAATTCATCTCTTTGGGCCCTTTAAAATTCCACGCTTCTTTCACAGCAAAGAGAGCGAGCTGGAGAAGATTGATTGACATAGATTGACATCCTTCATTCGCACAAGGGCAAAAGTTAGAAATACTATAACGTATGTCACTCATCATATACATAAAGTTTATAAAATTTGTCATATTTGTCAAGGACATTGTAATTATCACAGTACTAACTAGTCGTTTCAGAACACAATGAGATGCATGAAAGTCAAAATATTACATCACCATTGATACAAGTAACGGTTTCAATAAAGGGGCAAGAAAAGAGAAAATGAATTGTACATAAAAGAGGACACTCGGCTCGCAAACGTAGCACAAATGTTTCAGTTGGGTGACGGAAAAGTCACGGACAACTCAACTAAAATTGAAGTTTCTAATTGAGAAAAAAGAGCCCAAGCCTATCAGAGATTGGAATACTGTTTCTTATTCACATCAATTCTCTGGGATGGTTGCGATAAGATAAACTCTTCCAGAGTCTCCTTGAAGAATGAAATTTTCTGAATCTGCCGAATAGCCAAAGGGAGAAAGTTGCAAAAGTGAGCGCATTGAACTTGGACAAATCTTGTCCCATAGTCGAGTCTCACTTCAGCCAACTTCAGTCAGTCATAGTCTAAAGGAGCAGCGGAATCATAAGAAACATTTGGGATCCGAACGGACTCAGCTGTATTTTTGCCATGATTTTCCTTCAGAGAATCGAACCCGAGAATGGAAGAATTCCTGTCTGCATTCCAAAACAATAGACCTACACTGCATGAATGTGAAGAGTCATGATTCCATCATTCTCTTATGGTGCAGATTGTGAACACCAGATGGGGTCTCACTGCAGAAAAACCCAGTTGTTGCTTGAAGTGTTTGTCTTGACTTAACACTAATTTTGAACATCCTGTACCACGAAGAAATCGGTTTTCAATCTCTCTAATCGGTAGACTTTTCCATTGCTTGTAGGGTTACCTTCTGACCCATGCAATTTCACACGAGTGAGAAGCTGTTCTATAAACTGTGATCAGATCCGAAGATGGAGAGCTGAAAAGCAACTCGAACCATCTGCTCACAGCGAGTGCGAGCCATGCCCTCAAAGAATCGGAATAGTCCTCGGAATAGTCGATTCAAACTGCTCCGCCGCGCGTAACTATCGAATCGTAGAACGATGGCAGCCTCCAGTCGTTGCTTTGCTCTTATCCAAGGGCCATCTCGTTGCGATTGGATCGTCGTGAGGTTGCGCTCTGCATAGCCGATAAGAAAAGAATTCGAGTACCCATTCGTACACGACGACGATCGTCCCAAAATCACAAGTACGGGACTCGTTTCGCGGATCTCGCTCGGTCGCAGCTCGCTTACGCAACGTTACTCGGGAGCTCGGTGTATCTCGATCGAGTATAGATGTTCCCCGGGGGAAATCGCGTAGCAGCGGCAGCGCACAATATCTTGGGATCCGAGTTTGGCCATGTACAGAGAGGCAGTTTGACATCCCACGTGGGAGAGACACGCGCACACGTGGGCCTCACTCGCGTCTGTCGTACAGCAAACAGCAGTAAAAGCAGTATGTATATGGTGTCGATTAGAAAGTGAACGTTATTCGCGTGTGGTGTGGCCTCCGCGTGCGGTGCAGCAGTCACTCGCTGATTCGTGGACACGTACCGTTGCGGAATCGCGGCCAACTTTCATTCACCCACACTCGAAATTTGTCCTCCATCGCATCGGCGGTAACGATACATTTTCCCGAGGGCAAGCTTTGTCCATCCATTTCTGCATGGATATGAACTTGGTCGGACCAGCTCGGAGAATATCAGCCTCCGCAACGTCCTTTTCATCTTCTTCTGCGGCGAGGCCTTCACAAAGGGTCAGGGGTCAGAGACTGTCTTATTTCTGCTCTCACCGAGACCAAAGCCGCGATACTAGCGCTTTGTTTGACTCCGCCGCCACCGCCGCTCTCCTCGAGGATGCGAGAGAAAGAGGTAATTGACTCGTGCTCCGGATCGCCGCGCGGCTCTTATCCCTCTTAGTCGCTTCGGAGAGGTTACTCGATCCTGGAGAAGAAAAGCGAGGGCCACTCTGAAAGGGTATCGTTCTACGAAAGAGAGACAGGCAGCGCAGATCATCTCGTACCCGATCGCCACCGCCACATCCGAGATCGGATAGCATTGACCTCATCTCGAGACCAACCTCGCAAAACTCGAGCACCGTTCTGATCCCTGATGGTGCCTGTTGTCCCGTCATAACCATTTCGCCTGCTAAATGTCCCGTACCACAAAATGAGCAACGGATTGTGAATAATCTCGGGGGCATTATTTCTCGAATCGTGATTCTATTGGGCTTGGACGATCGTACCGTAGAGTCTCATTAAAAGTGCACCAGACTGCTCCGATCCCCAACTAAACAGTGCTATCGTTCCCGAAACTGTACTCGAACATATTTATGATGTGTGCACTGGGCTCGTGCTGATTGTCGATATTGGAGCGATATAGTTTTGCCCGGCGGGCATGATGTTTAACCGACGATTGTATTAGTATTTCATCGACCCTCTATTCAATCGATAGGGAGATCCTTCGTTATCGATTTTGAATGCGTAATGGCATGGATGATGATATTTGGTCGTCGAGGCAGTGCTGCGTAATGTGACGTCATCGATGTCTATTGAAAGATTTCCACTTTTGAACTAGGACTAATCATTGAACTCACCTCTGTCGCGATAGTCCTTAGAAAATCGCCCCTGAGATTGATCCGAGTTATTTCGATACATCCAAGTCGGTAATATTTTATAACAGTCAGACGTGTAGCCTCGTTCATCGGTCAACTTTTTGGTGGTCGTTGCGTGATCGAGAAATTTCCTCAACCGGATTGCCGCACAGATTTGGCTGGGCTTTTTTGGTCTGCTGCCCATGTATTTACATGGTGTATGTGGTACTCCGCGAGAAAAGCTATGGCGGAAGTTGCTCTGGCGGTACACGGTACAGCCTCCCACATACTCCAACCGTGTTTTACTTTAGACTTTCGACGCTACTGTACACGCTCGTTATGCTCATTCACATTACACCCAGCGAGTGGCGAGAAGAACGCATGCTCAGCGCTGTGTATCGGTATCATTGCTCGCTCATTCTGATTCACGAGAAAATTCTACAACTCGACTGCATCGTGGAAATCGATAGAAGAAAATTTCCCATCTCTTTTTAGTTATGTGCAAATGCAAAAGAATATTATCACCAGATCGCTTGCTACTCGTTCAAGCCACAAGAGCGTCAAAAAAATTCATATCTCAGGCCTCATTCTCGAAATCAGTAGATTCCATCATGGGTTATGTGCTCGAATCACCTTAATAATATTTCGAGAAATTCATCTGACTTGGAAAAAAATGTCATCCAGTTGAGCGGGATTTTGCGAAAAAGTAATCTCTCATTCTTCCGCAGCATCAGATAATTCTCGTCGAGTCTTCAAGCAGATGAAAAAGATAGTCCCTTCGCATCAATATTCTTCATCTGTTGGATCAATGAGTCCACTTCATCTTGTGGAGATTTTCTTTGTCTATCTTGGCTCGCAAATCATCGTCAGCTCGTTCAGACCAAAGACCTCTCTCGCAGCTCCGATTGCATAATCGTCATTAAACCTCGGCTTCAATGCTCACCGCTTCATTCAAACGTCCGAGTACATAAATATCCTCGGACCCACTCGTGTGTACGGTTTCTCACATCGAGAATTGTGAGTCAATCCAAACCGAAAAGAAAAACGAAATGATACAATATTTTGCCTACAATGTTCTATTCTTTCGCGGTAGCATGGCCCACAAAAGTGCATCAACGATATCGCAGCCAGTCAAATATACTCGAGAACGGCGAAATAAAAAGAAAGGTTAGAAGTTCCAGTTTGACAATATTATATTCTTAACCTCATGAAATACCAAATCGGTCCTCGTCGAGTGCGCAAAATGGTACACACGTTACACAGAGCTGCACATATTAGTGGTGGCAGTGGCAATGCAATGACGTGAGAAAAGGAAGGAGAGTGCTTGGGCTTTGGTACAAAGAGAGCCATTCTCTGGTTTTGCTAAATCCTCGAGAGCGGATGGAGGTGCCATATAGTAGAATAGTTGATTTTGTACTCGGCGCACGTAGCCAGGGCACCTTTGTTACTCAGCAATGAGGTTTGCGGCACGTGGCCGTTGTCAAAAGTGCAGCACCGGGTTGGCGTACAGCCCAGCAACCGTGGGCAAAAATCGCTCACAATTTAATCGAATTTCTGCAGTTCACTTCGACACGCCAAGATTTCATAATGAATCTATTCATCCGGCAGATAAACAGGCAGTAAGATATTTCATCTTGATCAAGGCTTGATCCAAGAACCAGAGGGACGAGCACGCTTTGAGGTATGTCGGGATGGGCCCAGGCTATGGAACGATTCGAGCCCATGAGAGATTTTTGAAGAGTCTTTCTCGCTATTCTTATTGGTTATCATTTGAATGATGTGCTTTGAAATAGGAATTGATTTGTACGGTCCAAAATTGAATTCCACCAGAGAGTAACATCGTTTGGTCGTCGTTTGGATTCCAAAGAGAAAAATCTCGAAACATCGAGATTGAGTGATCTGGGCGAGTGCGTTCGGTTGTAAATGTACGAGGATAATTCTAGAACTTGTTTCTAACCGCCTCCGTGCACACCGATGCACCGCGGGTCCTCGTTACTTTTAAAAAATCTATTAATGTCCTCGTGCATCGATTCTGTAAAATTTTTCGTCTACGAGCTCGAATTACTGGATTGACGCACTCGACGTGTAACGCGACGACGGCACATCAGAGTCCCGTCACAATTTTTTCGTGTGCTACAATCGACTCGGCACCACTATTACATTCGAGTTGTCAACTCATTGGAGTACAAAGCGAGAGGCACGACAGCTACACCAAGTCGTATCGAGTATATTTATATACTAGTAGTGCGCCTGCCTCTTGTGCGGATTACTACGGAAAAATATATATTTGCGCTACTCTCCTCGGGCTCCGCGTGCATTATTCGCGTACACTTTACGACGACGACAGTCTAGCGAGGAATATACATATATACAGAGCCGAAAGACAGGAGATTTTGCGACTGAGCTTTCGACGGGAGTTGTATGGGGGCGGGGGGGGGGGCGCAAAGCGGTAATACAAGAAAAGCTCACTCTCGGAGCAGCATCGTATCGAGCGAGGCGAAAGCTCAAAAGTCGCGCGCCGATGTGAGACGCGCGCTGTGCAGCGAGCGTGAGAAAATCCTGCTCTTGATGCACGTGTCTCTCTCTCTCTTCGTCGTCGTGTGGTGTCGTATTTTTTTCAGCAAATCTCGCAAGCCCACTCTGTACAACCTCGGCTCATCTTTCGCTGAGCTGTTCAACCCGGCCTGGGATGGGCAGAAACTCGAGCGCGCGCGCGCACTTTGTCATCTCGGAATAATTGCTCCACAGCTAAATTACTCGCGCGCGGCCATTACTGGCCCATCCAAATCGCGCACCACTCGACTTTGCGACTCTACCCCCCACTCCTGTTTCCTCGTGACCCTCGGCGACTAGGCGGGTGGACCACAATTTTCTTTTGACCCCATGTGCGTTTGCACCCCTTTTCATTACTCTGCCGAGCAACACCTGCGCCTCCCCCCCCCCCCACCTGTCCTCAACTTTTTCTCAGCCTAAATACGAGACGCCTCAGATTCTACAGCTCGTTTCCACCTATTCAAGGATCTCGAGTGACCGTAGAGTGTGAGTGTGAGCGAAGCTTTTTAAAAAATAGCTCGAGAAGCTCTCTACGGGCATCTTGAATTTGAATCTCGGTTCACAAAAGATATACTCTACGTCGAATGCACGTGCACTGGGCCATTTGGAGATAACGCAACGGCTAAAATGGCTTTTTGAATGCTTGATAAATGACGCTCTAATGCGATATCCTCTACATATTTCCCAACCGCAGAGCCGCACGCATACACGTAAAGAATAGTTGAGCTTCCACAAATCATGTGGGCCCATAGTAATGCGTGTATTATATTCTACACCAAAAGTAGTGCCAGAGACCCTATTCATTCCATATGTAACCGAGCTCATGCCACGATGACCAACCCACTCATAATTCTCAATCATTCGCTCGTTATACCAACACACGAAGCGCTCTATCATTACTTACGTGGGCTATCCTCCTATTTTTACCTCCCCTTCTTAACAGTTCCAGCCTCGACCAGATTTCATATGTAAATTGTGGATCCTGCTTCTCCCTAAATTTTGAAAACAGATTTTTCGTTTTTTCAAAATTTTCTACCGAGATGAGTTTGATATTCCTCGGACGACGGCGTACTCCATTAGAGTAACGAAGACACTCGACGAAAAAATAAAAATTTCATCTTGAGCACACAACTCGAGTTGCTCGTCGCGAATTTCAACACTGCGCGCTCCAGTTTTCTTGAAAAGATGAAATCCATTCTGAGATAAGGAGTGGTGACACGTGGATACTCCTCGTGGACTGTACACTCTTTCTTTTAAAAACGAGTTGGTAGCGTCTTTTGAGAAAATGTCGAGGAAAATGTGCCGAGTGGATATGCTCGAGGTCCTCCTTGTTTGTGGATTTTTCTGAATTTTATGCAATATGAAAAAAAAATAACAAAAAAAAAACGAGTGAGCGATGATTAAATTTTCAAGAGTCCAAGTTTTACACGGTGATGGGTCATGTTGGATGCCGACATCCCGAACACTCATTCTACTGTCAATGATCCTCTTCACGAAACTTCAACTTGGTATCGTTCGTTCGAAGATGCAGTTGATAACGTCTGCATTGAAAATCTCTGAATAGCCCACCCCATAAGCTCTATGAGTTACACTAATTTTCTACCATACCTTTCATCCTCCGATCGACCCACCATTCTCTCTCTCACACACACATGCACACATGCACAGCGACAGCACACAGTATCAAAATGACATATCCGTCGAAGGTAGTGCACTAGAGAGAGAGAGAATGGGATTTCACTGGATGCGGGGGGCATAAAAGATGCACTCCGCGCTTCTCGCTATAAGGCGTCTACCGCGTCCCGATAAGTCGCCCGTAAATCCCGAGAGGTAGAAAATTCTCTCCGCCGCATCTGAGAGGAGCTCAGTGTATTATACACCACAAGCCTTTGCGCTGCCCGGTTATCGTATTTTGGGCGACGCGAAAAGCTCATCCAAGGAAATAAAGAGAGGCTGCTGTGTAGGCCGTGTTGTGAGCTCATGCGAAGCGTAATCCACGTGCAGGATGTGCGCAATGATTTTCAAGCTCGAATTCTCGGATCGTGTCGTACGTGCTTCCCCCCTCAGAATTGTGCGCGTGTTGAGGTGAGCTTGCGTCGAGCTTGCGCTCGCTCAGAAGCGATAATCGTCGTTCCGCTCCGTCCAAGTGCACGAGCTCTGCGTGACAACTGTTACGAGTTCGCAAACTCGTCATTCATCCCGAGATTGGCTTTACGACGACGGGTAGATGAGCATCGCTCGCATGAGAGGCGCACCTGGCGGAGCCATTAACGCCTCTGTACGAGCATTAACCGATCGTTTCTCAACTCTTGAAAGACACGAAACGGGCTATAAATGCAAACTACAGGCACCCAACTCTCATATCGAACTTTTTGCCTTGAGCTTTGGATAGGTTGACACACTGAACAATCCGTGAATTGGTCATCGAACGAATAAACTCGTAATTCGTATTCCGATCTACCGAACGCACAGTTATTCTTGCTCAGAATCGCGATTTCGAAGAGCCGTACTTATGAATCGATACTTCGCTCGACCACACGAGTTTTATTGGCAGCGTTTACGCGGACTAGCCTGAAAAATTGTTATGTCAAGATGAACTATGCTCCGCGCGACGGTTATAGCCAAAGTGCAATATTCGAAAGTCTCGAAAGTTCAGCAGAGCCTCGATCTTGGATTGATTCATTCCCCCGGCATAAATCGGTATGAACCGCTTGCCTCAACGAGTGTATCTGCAATCTCTCAAAGTACGATATCGCATGCATCTTGGGGGTATATTTGTGGATACTGTATGTGCTCAGCCGAGCGAGATAAGAGTGAAATACACACACTCGGAGCGTGAGCATCTTGAAACGTTATATGCCGAACTTTGATCGCTACGTGCCCCGGAATTCGAGGTTTCGCCCATTAGATCTCTCCATCCCCCAAGGAACAATTTCTTCGCAGGCAGGAAATAACAGTGGCTTCAAGATGCGAGACGCGAGAGCAACTCTGGGCATATCAAAACGCACTTAGCAGCTCCAGTGAGGGGGGGGGGGTTACACAACAAAATACACGAGTACACGCGAGAGCTTCGCCGCGCGCACCGCTTAGCTTGAATAATAGGATTACCTCGTCGGCAGCGGAGCGGCGCTGAGTCTTTCGGCGCGTAAACAATCTGAATTCAGATGCAGTACAAGCTAGACCTGCAGCTTACATTTATACGCCGCTCTGTATAATGCCCCACACGCCTTGCTATACGTAACCGTATATACTCGCTTCTACGTTATGTTCGCGCGCCAAGACTGTGAGAGCTGTTTTCTGCTCCGGAGATGACACAACTCGAGAGAAGTGCAGCAGATATTTGTGAATAGCGAGTCTCGAAATGTACATACACCTCTGCCAAACATGGCGTTCAATTCATTCGCCCCAAAAAGTACATTCAATGCCCGTCTCTTGTAGAATCTCATCCAAATTAGGGTGTCAACGAGTCATCCCGTAGGAATTGAGGGTAGAAAGAAGCTCGAATGCTCCATAAAATTTTGTCCATCCCAATTTCTTGAACTCGTTCTATTGTGACTATTGCATTCGAAGGCGTACAATTGATGGTTTTATTAGCCACTTCGAACTGCTGCTCCTTTTGCATCGTCTGTCTGTTCCTTGAGACTGATGCAATCAATCTGTAGTACTTTTTCAAATTTCAAAAGATCCCGCCCTTCCGATAAATCAATCGTCTGATTCAACTATCAAGATATATCTTAAGGTTGATGAGTCTGAGTGCCCAAGTATCCACCACTCACATCTATGCATATCATCGTTCACAAGAACACCTTTTTTCATGATTTTCGGAGAATAATGTGCGAATGGGCCCAAGTACTCAGCCCATGCTTTTTCAAAAACCAACCTTAGCCTCCGGAGCAAACGTGTAAGGTAACCACACAACAGAGTAATTTCTTTTCAATTCTAATCTCAAATCTTTGGATGTGAATTGATTTGGATCAATGACGTCAGGGCCCGTGGTAGCCGTACAACTCGGCCGCGGAGTACGATAAACATTTTATACTTAGCACTCTAACCTAAAAGTCGCAACTTTGGACATGATTTTTAGATTCTCGTGCTATAAAATATCGTGCGAGACTGCGTGCAAATGAGTAGTTTTGTTACGAAGGACTTATAGCACTCGCTTTGCTCGTGGCATAAATAGTCCTTCGTACAAAACTACCCATCTACGTGCAGTGTCATAACATACTGTTACGCGAAAATTTCAAGGATACAGAGTTTGAGATTAATTACCGAGTTATTGTTATTGGCTAACTTATACACAACAGCTCGTCGTTTAGAGCCTGTCTATGAGAGAATTGATGGAAAACGCGAACGACTGGGCGAGCAGGTACCTCCTAACCTACAATATAGCCACAGTTTCGTCCCCTCTGCATTTAAATTTTCTTCAAATTTCAGTGGAATGTGATTAAAATTCAGCCTGCACAGCTAACACATGCTCGGAATTGCATCTTGAACAAACCTTGTTACCCTCCCATAACCCGCGATCTGCACGTCCAAGTTCTCCTTTTGAAAGAAGAAAAGCGATGTCCAGTGTTGTATTGTCAATCTCGCTCTGTACACAATCGATCAAATTGCGATAATTTTTTTTTGCAACTGTGTGCGCGAAGTTGTAAAAAAATGAGACTTCTCTCCATTATTCACAGTGCGAGAAGTAATGCGTGAATGACTTCTCGCACAGTTTTACATTTACGCACTGGTAAAGTGTGCGTAAATGTAACTTCTCGCTCTAATGCATTTTCATTCACGCACAGTTCCAAAATATGATGTCACGTCATCCCTCTGAATTTGGCCTTTCTTGAAAACTTCGTTTCCAAGATAATCTTGCTCGGACAGTGGTGCATTTAATTACAACTTCGCGCACAGTTGCAAAAAATAGTATACGCAACACGTGCGAGAAGTTTCCGCACACGTTGCCAACTCGCGCGAGAAGTAACATTCACGCACACTTCGAAACTTCTCGCACACCCAGAAGTACATATTTACGCACGCTTGCTTCGCGAGCGTGCGTAAATGTGTTCTTCTGGCTGTGCGAGAAGTCCCAAAGTGTGCGTGAATATTAACTTCTCGCACTCGTTTGGCAACTTGTGCGGAAATTGACCTTCTCGCACTTGTTGCGTAATATACTATTCATTGCTAATTCCATCGCAATTACTTATGGTGATATGTAAACATGATCAACGTTTTACTAATACGATTCTGGGATACTAGTTGAAGAAGGTGCAAACAGAGCCCTATACGACTTTTGCCAAAATCCAACATATATTGATGAAATAACTCACCGAATCTACTCCGTTCGTCAATCATGTGTCATGGAATATCAGAATAAAATAATGAATTGAAGGCAATGCTGTCCGAATAAATTTTCCCGTCACCTCGCTGAAATTCGCTCAACGTTCACAAAAACATACAATCAATTTTCGGATGCTCAATTAATGAAATTAAGGTGAAATCCTGGTTGGCATTTTATCCGTCCGAGCCCTCACTGATACCGAATTTTCATACTCCCACGTCGATAATTAAATGAGTTTTATCTCTGTGTTGATGAATATCCCTGGGTATTCCGTTCACTATGTGGGCCCTCCATACGATGACCAATTTTCAGAGTTTTTGGTGAATAAATTTGGCATTCAAAAAAGCCCCTTGCGCGTCTGTAGGCTTACGTGCAAAATCTGAATGTGGACGAGTTCAAACGCACGAGGACGTAAGCACAATGTCCCAATACACGTTTGTCTCCTCGCTGTTTGATACCGGAGATCAGTTCTGTGACTTGTTGTATATCTGAGAGCTCTACTCGGTTTTTTTTAAAGATAATGATTAACTATTCGTTCATTTCGATAATCCCTGAACTGGAGGTTAGTTTGACCAGTGCAGGTGTGAACTAAGGATAAAAAATCATTAAGTGAGTGCGATCTTTCCATCTATTTTCAAAACTTTGTACATCTAATTCACCGACAGAATTTTGAATCCGATAGTTCTTCTTCTGTTGGCTACAATCTGAAACCTCTTATTCTCGATTCTTACCGAGTGTCGTGTTTTGCTATCGATTGTCATGTAAAAACTCCGAAAGTTTAACAATTCGATCTCAATGCAGCTCAATACGAGGCAATTTCTCAAGTTGATGGATGTTTTGTGGACTTTGACCTTTCGTTATGAGTATGTCTAGGGAGAATTCTCCTCGTACAGACTGAAGTATCAAGCTAGCTTTTCATTCTGAATTCGAGAGCAGAGATCGTTCGTTGAATTCGGCAGCTCGCTCTTGTAGAGAAATTGTCCGAGTCCCTCTCGCAGAATCATACCCGAAATACCGTGACCCAGATTTTTCCGCTCCTCTGGCCCCGTGTGATACGATGCGTTCACTGTGCCGTTTCCACTTGATGCTTCTATTTCTTCCCCCTCCCTCCCTCCCTCACGTTCTCTCATTTCTTTTTTGGAAAAAATGAAACTCGCGAGGATCTCAGGAAAATTGTCCGCAGAGTGATTGAACGTTCGTCGTTGCATGGGGAAGATCAATGTTTATGAAAACGGTGACGAAGTAGATAGCGTTTTTTATATCGATTCACTGGAGTTATCTCCTAGTAAATTTGTCGTTGGGCTAACTCATTCATCAACGAGGCAACCGATCTTCGCTTATCAAGCACTCAAATTCTTGCCACCGAGATGAATAAAGTTCACAGTGTAAATATGTATTTTGAGTATGAAAACAAAAACTCGATCTCATCACTTCGTCTCTGATGATGTGGTCCAGGTACGGCTCGCGTTTGCTTACTCTTTTTTTTGCTGGTCTTGCTGGGAGCCAGCGATACATTCCAAGTGATACCCCTCGATCTCGTTTTCTTTTCCGACCACGTTCATCGAATGTTTATTCACTCAGAATGGGTCGGTAACTCAAACATAAAATAGACTTGAATTGAAGCGCTTTTGAACTTGTAGAAGAAAATACAGCGCACCAATCAACCCCTCTGTTGGTTGTAGATACGATGTATTGAGAATTTTTCCTCTTCTACGTCCGGGGTGGTTTGTGTGACGACCAAAACAAAATAAGCACTGGTATGAGGAGATATCCGGAAATTCGAATCCAATTCACTGACGATAAAGTTGCGAGAATATTATCATCAGTTGATCTCCGAATAGCCGCAGTGAATAATCCGAACCACTGCACTTTCGATGTCGGAAGATGATTTTGTGGACAATCATGATACATTCCAAGAATTTTGCTCTTGATCATCATTGCAACTTACGGGAATCAGAAGATGTCACCTCATGTGATAAATTACCATCAT
Source organism: Eretmocerus hayati (assembly GCA_029851415.1). Lineage (NCBI taxonomy): Eukaryota > Metazoa > Arthropoda > Insecta > Hymenoptera > Aphelinidae > Eretmocerus > Eretmocerus hayati. The sequence continues at coordinate 189,212,409 of CM056742.1, read as the reverse complement.
AGCACCTTGCGTGGCAGAAGCTTCGGAATCGTGGACATCTCAACACCATGACAATGCAACAACTCAACACTTTCGTGCAAAATCCTGTATATAACCGCCGTCGGTTCCGATTTGTCTCAGAACATTAAAATCCGCACAATTCAAAGCAGCTCTAGATCCAATCAAGCTTTTCCGATTCCATGCAGATGTCTCATGTCGGGCTCCAAACACCAAGATTTTCAGTCGCTAATACTCCCCACGACGCGGCGCACAAATTCGTTCGCCAATTCAGCGTCTGTTGGAGCTTTTGATCTCAGAATCGGCGTGAATTATGGATCCAATTAGCTGGGGCGGCAGCTTGCTGTTCCCGATCGGGGCCGCGGGTGTGGCGTCGCAAAGTCGAGGAAGCACCTTCGTCACCAGCTCCGATCGCGTATTTCCTGCAGCAGACCTCTCCCGCGGATGCAAGTACCGCCCGCGAAGCGATGAGAGCAAATGGGGGGAGTTGCCGCGGCAGTGTCTCAGACCCGAGCAAGTTTCTAATTTCTGCACTTCCGGCTTGGCTCGGCGAGAAAGCGAAAACTCGATAAACGGATCGGGCGTGCCCGGCAAGGGTCGCTCAATTAGCGAGTTTGCCCCGATGCTCTGATCAGAGAGCCCGCTAACTCCCTCGCCTCTCTTTCCTCACCGAAATTTGGTCGTCTGTAGGTGGAAGGGGGGTGGGGGTGTTCTTCAGGTTTCCATCCTGTGAGTTTTGGGGAGACTTGTCTGAGCATCGTCGGCAAGCTCTCGTATTGAGTTCTGGAAATGGGCGCGTGAAGGCTGAACCATATTGCGCACTTATCGAACTCCATCGACGGCTTTACCAAACTCTCGATGAATTTCCGAAATGGCTTGTGGATAATTCGGTGGGTCGTCGATCTTAGCGGATGCTCAGTGAATCGCCGGTGCTCCCGCTTCAAGATATAATCTTTGAAACCACACGAAAGACTGGTACTTGATATCGGGACCCGAGCATATTCTCATAAGCTAGAATGTCCTGACGTTCGCATCGTACTCACCGTATAGTATCATCGGCGTTACTCGATCCTTTCCTTGTCCTTGACTTGCGGCAACTATCCAAGTGGAAAACATGTGATGCAGGACTTTTATGACTGACACGAAAACGAGTGGTAGAATACACAATTTTTTTTAAGTAAATCGTCAACTTAACTCAATATTCCCACCTTTCAAACCAAGAACGATTCGGGTGATCAACTAACAAGGAGAGGTCCAACCTTACGGAACACGAATCTTGACGAAACTCTGGGAATCATCTTGTTTTGGTGAGGAATAAGGCCAAGTCTACATAAGAGCGCGAGCGAGGTCCAAGAGCGCTCTCGCGGGGTGCATTCGCTCTAGCCGCTCAATAGCGCAGGTTTTTTTATATGATAAAATTTGTGCGAAGACTGACGGGGTAGTCTCGCACTACAGAAACACGATTCTAACATCAAAGCAATGAATTATCACGGGGGAGGGGGGCTCAATCCCGAAACTCAAGAAGCCCCCAAAACCGCAAACACTCGGAAACTGGGCCTGAGAAAATTATTCCCAAAATCTAAGGAAGTAACCAAACTATTGCAAACATCCGGATGCTTCTATCGATAAACCAGCCGGGAACCAAAATGCGACCAAAAGTGAATCCCAAAACTCACTAAGGTAATCAAATTTCTAATACTCGAATACTAGAACCGAAAATAGTGTCCGTGAGAGAAATCAATCTCGAAACCCAGAATAACAAATAAACCTGCGATAAAACCTGGATGTTAATGACATAATTTTCTGATTGCAAGAAGAATCGATCGCAACACCCCGAAAGAAAATTTATGAACTCAAAATTCTATCGGGGCAGTAATCGATCCTCGAATCTGACAAAAACTCTCAACAGAAATTCCAGGCCGAGCATTCGCATGTTTGCGGTTTTGGAGGCTTCTTGAGTTGCGGGATTGATACCCCGTCCCACCGTGATGATTCCTAGCTTTGATGTTAGAACTATGATCCTATGGTGCGAGACTATCCCTTCAGTTTTCGCACACTAATTTGAAACATGATTGAACCTTCGTTGCAGAGCGGCGAGAGCGAGCGCAAGAGCGCTCTCGGCGCGGGCTCGATGACTCTGAAGTTTTAATCGATTAGAGTAATCGAAAATTCAAAATTTTCGAAAATCCAAAAATAACTTTGAGATTGACCCTGCGGGCTTAGAAAAGTGTGGAGAGAAACCCAGATATCATTTAAACCTTCAGAAAATGTGTAAGGACCCCCAAATTAGGGGTTGTGGTAACTTGACTATTACTACGGCCTACGCTTGCGCAGTTGGCGAGAGATGGACGGGCATCCAGGTACAGTACCGTTCATAAGTTCTCGATGGTCGATCCCTCGATTACCCTGACTTGCAACAGCGATAAGTCGAATTCTATGCGTTGTGCGAAAATTTCACAAAGAGCATCCTAAAGAGCAGAAAAGATACTAACTTTTACTGGGTTTGGGTGATTTTTATCGAATATTTTTGAGCGTCCTACACGCTGATGAAAAAATAGAAAATCTAAAAATTTTTTACTTTCATTGAGACACCTGCAGTTTCGATGTGGATGAAGATACGGCAATTCTGGAAAAAGCATCTTGTAGAGCGGAAAAAATGCTATGTGTAGCCATTTTCTGATTATTTTTTACGTACCGCGTGTGAGAATGTACGAACTGTCTAGATACCCGAAATGACTGTTTATCACCGGAAACGGCACAGAAAACGGTGAAAAATCATGATTTTGGGGATTTGGACAGCTCGCACGTATTCATACACGGAAGGTGAAGAATAATCAAAAAAATGGTTACACATAGCATTTTTTCCGCTCTACAAGATGCTTTTTTCAAAATTGCCGTATCTTCATTCGCATTGAAACTGCAGGTGTCTCAATGAAAGTAAAAAATTATAAGATTTTCTGTTTTTTCATGAGCGTATAGGACTTTCAAAAATATTCGATAGAAATCATCCAAACCCAGTAAAAGTTAGTATTTTTTCTGCTCTTCAAGGTGCTTTTCTGAAAATTTTCGTACAATGCATACAATTCGACCTATCGCTGTTGCAAGTCAGGGTAATCGAGGGATCGACCATCGAGAATTTATGAACGGTACTGTATGTCGAGTTGATTTTGCAGTGGAACATGGATTGAGGAGTATACGGCGGGTGACTGGGAGAATTCGAATGACACAATCAACCCCCCCCCCCCCAGAGAACGAGCGGGAGAGGCGTAGCATTGCGAGGGGTTGGAACTTTGGAAAACATGCAGCAACAATGCCCATCCATTTTACCAATATTTTTTTCGATTTTAACTATTCCTCAACGAGATCCATCCCCCGAAGAATCGGCGATACGAATTTCGAATGCGAACACCCCTAAATTAGGGGTTGAAATATTGGAAAAATTCTAGAGCTGACGCGTATAGAATTTACCAATATTTTCTTTCGATTTTGGCTTTCTTTCAACGAGACCCGTCCGCCGAAAAATCGGCGATACAAATTTCGAATGCGAACACCCCTAAATTAGGGGTTGAAATATTGGAAAATTCCTGAAGCTGACGCGTATAGGATTTATCAATATTTTCTTTCGATTTTGGCTTCTCATCAACGAGATCGATCCCCCGAAAAATCGGCGATACGGATTTCGAATGCGAACACCCCTAAATTAGGGGTTGAAATATTGGAAAATTCCTGAAGCTGACGCGTATAGGATTTACCAATATTTTCTTTCGATTTTGGCTATTGTCCAACGAGACCCGTCCCTCGAAGAATCGGCGATACAAATTTCGAATGCGAACACCCCTAAATTAGGGGTTGAAATATTGGAAAATTTCTGGAGCTGACGCGTATAGGATTTATCAATATTTTCTTTCGATTTTGGCTTCTCATCAACGAGATCCATCCCCCGAAAAATCGGCGATACGGATTTCGAATGCGAACACCCCTAAATTAGGGGTTGAAATATTGGAAAATTTCTGGAGCTGACGCGTATAGGATTTACCAATATTTTCTTTCGATTTTGGATTTCTTTCAACGAGACCCGTGCTCCGAAAAATCGGCGATACAAATTTCGAATGTGAACACCCCTAAATTAGGGGTTGAAATATTGGAAAATTTCTGGAGCTGACGCGTATAGGATTTACCAATATTTTCTTGCGATTTTGGCTTTCTTTCAACGAGACCCGTGCTCCGAAAAATCGGCGATACGGATTTCGAATGCGAACACCCCTAAATTAGGGGTTGAAATATTGGAAAATTTCTGGAGCTGACGCGTATAGGATTCACCAATATTTTCTTTCGATTTTGGCTTTCTTCCAACGAGACCCGTGCCCCGAAAAATCGGCGATACGGATTTCGAATGCGAACACCCCTAAATTAGGGGTTGAAATATTGGAAAATTCCTGAAGCTGACGCGTATAGGATTTACCAATATTTTCTTTCGATTTTGGCTTTTCCTCAACGAGATCCATCCCCCGAAAAATCGGCGATACGAATTTCGAATGCGAACACCCCTAAATTAGGGGTTGAAATATTGGAAAATTTCTGGAGCTGACGCGTATAGGATTTATCAATATTTTCTTTCGATTTTGGCTTTTCCTCAACGAGATCCATCCCCCGAAAAATCGGCGATACGGATTTCGAATGCGAACACCCCTAAATTAGGGGTTGAAATATTGGAAAATTCCTGAAGCTGACGCGTATAGGATTTACCAATATTTTCTTTCGATTTTGGCTATTGTCCAACGAGACCCGTCCCTCGAAAAATCGGCGATACAAATTTCGAATGCGAACACCCCTAAATTAGGGGTTGAAATATTGGAAAATTTCTGGAGCTGACGCGTATAGGATTTATCAATATTTTCTTTCGATTTTGGCTTCTCATCAACGAGATCCATCCCCCGAAAAATCGGCGATACGGATTTCGAATGCGAACACCCCTAAATTAGGGGTTGAAATATTGGAAAATTTCTGGAGCTGACGCGTATAGGATTTACCAATTATTCTTTCGATTTTGGATTTCTTTCAACGAGACCCGTGCTCCGAAAAATCGGTGATACAAATTTCGAATGCGAACACCCCTGAATTAGGGGTTGAAATATTGGAAAATTTCTGGAGCTGACGCGTATAGGATTTACCAATATTTTCTTGCGATTTTGGCTTTCTTTCAACGAGACCCGTGCTCCGAAAAATCGGCGATACGGATTTCGAATGCGAACACCCCTAAATTAGGGGTTGAAATATTGGAAAATTTCTGGAGCTGACGCGTATAGGATTTACCAATTATTCTTTCGATTTTGGATTTCTTTCAACGAGACCCGTGCTCCGAAAAATCGGTGATACAAATTTCGAATGCGAACACCCCTGAATTAGGGGTTGAAATATTGGAAAATTTCTGGAGCTGACGCGTATAGGATTTACCAATATTTTCTTGCGATTTTGGCTTTCTTTCAACGAGACCCGTGCTCCGAAAAATCGGCGATACGGATTTCGAATGCGAACACCCCTAAATTAGGGGTTGAAATATTGGAAAATTTCTGGAGCTGACGCGTATAGGATTTACCAATATTTTCTTTCGATTTTGGCTTTCTTTCAACGAGACCCGTGCCCCGAAAAATCGGCGATACGGATTTCGAATGCGAACACCCCTAAATTAGGGGTTGAAATATTGGAAAATTCCTGAAGCTGACGCGTATAGGATTTACCAATATTTTCTTTCGATTTTGGCTTTTCCTCAACGAGATCCATCCCCCGAAAAATCGGCGATACGAATTTCGAATGCGAACACCCCTAAATTAGGGGTTGAAATATTGGAAAATTCGATGGGTCTCGTTGAGGAGCAGCTGAAATCGAAAGAAAATTTCGGTAATACTGAGAGGCGTCTGCTCTAGCAACTTTCCAATATTTCAACCTCAACCCCTAATTTAGGGGTGTTCGCATTCGAAATTTGTATCGCCGATTCTTCGGGGCACGGGTCTCGTTGAAATGAAGCCAAAATCGGAAGAAAATATTGGTAAATCCTATACGCGTCAGCTCCGGAAATTTTCCAATATTTCAACCCCTAATTCAGGGGTGTTCGCATTCGAAATTTGTATCACCGACTTTTCGGGGAACGGGTCTCGTTGAAAGAAAGCCAAAATCGAAAGAAAATATTGGTAAATCCTATACGCGTAGGCTCCAGAAATTTTTCAATATTTCAACCCCTAATTTAGGGGTGTTCGCATCCGAAATTCGTATCGCCGATTTTTCGGGGGATGGATGTCGTTGGGGAAAAGCCAAAATCGAAAGAAAATATTGGTAAATCCTATACGCGTCAGCTCCAGAAATTTTCCAATATTTCAACCCCCAATTTAGGGGTGTTCGCATTCGAAATTTGTATCGCCGATTTTTCGGGGCACGGGTCTCGTTGAAAGAAAGCCAAAATCGAAAGAAAATATTGGTAAATCCTATACGCGTCAGCTCCAGAAATTTCCCAATATTACAACCCCTAATTTAGGGGTGTTCGCATTCGAAATTTGTATCGCCGATTTTTCGGGGCACGGGTCTCGTCGAAAGAAAGCCAAAATCGAAAGAAAATATTGGTAAATCCTATACGCGTCAGCTCCAGAAATTTTCCAATATCTCAACCTCCAATTTAGGGGTGTTCGCATTCGAAATTTGTATCGCCGATTTTTCGGGGCACGGGTCTCGTTGAAAGAAAGCCAAAATCGAAAGAAAATATTGGTAAATCCTTTACGCGTAGGCTCCAGAAATTTTTCAATATTTCAACCCCTAATTTAGGGGTGTTCGCATTCGAAATTTGTATCGCCGATTTTTCGGGGCACGGGTCTCGTTGAAAGAAAGCCAAAATCGAAAGAAAATATTGGTAAATCCTATACGCGTCAGCTCCAGAAATTTTCCAATATTTCAACCCCTAATTTAGGGGTGTTCGCATTCGAAATCCGTATCGCCGATTTTTCGGAGCACGGGTCTCGTTGAAAGAAAGCCAAAATCGCAAGAGAATATTGGTAAATCCTATACGCGTCAGCTCCAGAAATTTTCCAATATTTCAACCCCTAATTTAGGGGTGTTCGCATTCGAAATTCGTATCTCCGATTCTTCGGGGGATGGATCTCGTTGAGGAAAAGCCAAAATCGAAAGAAAATATTGGTAAATCCTATAAGCGTCAGCCTCGGGAATTTTCCAATATTTCAACCCCTAATTTAGGGGTGTTCGCATTCGAAATTTGTATCGCCGATTTTTCGGGGCACGGGTCTCGTTGAAAGAAAGCCAAAATCGAAAGAAAATATTGGTAAATCCTATAAGCGTCAGCCTCGGGAATTTTCCAATATTTCAACCCCTAATTTAGGGGTGTTCGCATTCGAAATCCGTATCGCCGATTTTTCGGAGCACGGGTCTCGTTGAAAGAAAGCCAAAATCGCAAGAAAATATTGGTAAATCCTATACGCGTCAGCTCCAGAAATTTCCCAATATTTCAACCCCTAATTTAGGGGTGTTCGCATTCGAAATTTGTATCGCCGATTTTTCGGGGCACGGGTCTCGTTGAAAGAAAGCCCAAATCGAAAGAAAATATTGGTAAATCCTATACGCGTCAGCTCCAGAAATTTTCCAATATTTCAACCCCTAATTTAGGGGTGTTCGCATTCGAAATCCGTATCGCCGATTTTTCGGAGCACGGGTCTCGTTGAAAGAAAGCCAAAATCGAAAGAAAATATTGGTAAATCCTATAAGCGTCAGCCTCGGGAATTTTCCAATATTTCAACCCCTAATTTAGGGGTGTTCGCATTCGAAATTTGTATCGCCGATTTTTCGGGGCACGGGTCTCGTTGAAAGAAAGCCAAAATCGAAAGAAAATATTGGTAAATCCTATAAGCGTCAGCCTCGGGAATTTTCCAATATTTCAACCCCTAATTTAGGGGTGTTCGCATTCGAAATCCGTATCGCCGATTTTTCGGAGCACGGGTCTCGTTGAAAGAAAGCCAAAATCGCAAGAAAATATTGGTAAATCCTATACGCGTCAGCTCCAGAAATTTCCCAATATTTCAACCCCTAATTTAGGGGTGTTCGCATTCGAAATTTGTATCGCCGATTTTTCGGGGCACGGGTCTCGTTGAAAGAAAGCCCAAATCGAAAGAAAATATTGGTAAATCCTATACGCGTCAGCTCCAGAAATTTTCCAATATTTCAACCCCTAATTTAGGGGTGTTCGCATTCGAAATTCGTATCTCCGATTCTTCGGGGGATGGATCTCGTTGAGGAAAAGCCAAAATCGAAAGAAAATATTGGTAAATCCTATAAGCGTCAGCCTCGGGAATTTTCCAATATTTCAACCCCTAATTTAGGGGTGTTCGCATTCGAAATTTGTATCGCCGATTTTTCGGGGCACGGGTCTCGTTGAAAGAAAGCCAAAATCGAAAGAAAATATTGGTAAATCCTATAAGCGTCAGCCTCGGGAATTTTCCAATATTTCAACCCCTAATTTAGGGGTGTTCGCATTCGAAATCCGTATCGCCGATTTTTCGGAGCACGGGTCTCGTTGAAAGAAAGCCAAAATCGCAAGAAAATATTGGTAAATCCTATACGCGTCAGCTCCAGTAATTTCCCAATATTTCAACCCCTAATTTAGGGGTGTTCGCATTCGAAATTTGTATCGCCGATTTTTCGGGGCACGGGTCTCGTTGAAAGAAAGCCAAAATCGAAAGAAAATATTGGTAAATCCTATACGCGTCAGCTCCAGAAATTTTCCAATATTTCAACCCCCAATTTAGGGGTGTCGCATTCGAAATTTGTATCGCCGATTTTTCGGGGCACGGGTCTCGTTGAAAGAAAGCCCAAATCGAAAGAAAATATTGGTAAATCCTATACGCGTCAGCTCCAGAAATTTTCCAATATTTCAACCCCTAATTTAGGGGTGTTCGCATTCGAAATTTGTATCGCCGATTTTTCGGGGGACGGGTCTCGTTGAAAGAAAGCCAAAATCGAAAGAAAATATTGGTAAATTCTATACGCGTCAGCTCTAGAATTTTTCCAATATTTCAACCCCTAATTTAGGGGTGTTCGCATTCGAAATTCGTATCGCCGATTCTTCGGGGGATGGATCTCGTTGAGGAATAGTTAAAATCGAAAAAAATATTGGTAAAATGGATGGGCATTGTTGCTGCATGTTTTCCAAAGTTCCAACCCCTCGCAACGCTAGGCCTCTCCCGCTCGGCCTCTGGAGGGGGGGGGGTGGGGTGGTTGATTGTGTCATTCGAATTCTCCCAGTCACCCGCCGTATACTCCTCAATCCATGTTCCACTGCAAAATCAACTCGACATACCTGGGTGCCCGTCCATCTCTCGCCAACTGCGCAAGCGTAGGCCGTAGTAATAGTCAAGATACCACAACCCCTAATTTGGGGGTCCTTACACATTTTCTGAAGGTTTAAATGATATCTGGGTTTCTCTCCACACTTTTCTGAGCCCGCAGGGTCAATCTCAAAGTTATTTTTGGATTTTCGAAAATTTTGAATTTTCGATTACTCTAATCGATTAAAACTTCAGAGTCATGGGCTCGCTCTCTTATGTAGACTCGGCCTAAAGGTATCTCAAAGGGTTTTATCCCATGGGCCTCCTATCCCGAGTTATAGCTACAGAGATTATCATTGTCAGTATACCTATGTATATGTATGTGTCTTTTTAACATGGGCCTACATTGGCAATGCTAATCTCCATAGCTGTATCTTGGGACAGGAGACCCATTGGACTTCATCCTTGGAGATACCTCCATTTTCCACCAAAACCAGATGATTCCCGAAGTTTCATCAAGATCCGTGTTCCGCAAGGGTGGACCTCCCCTTGTAAGCTCATTTTCCGGATCTTCGCTACCAAAACAAATCCTTAGTCTCAGATTGGTTTCGTGCTTAGAGCAAGATGCAACAGATTCAAGATGAAAGATCTTCAAAATGAGCAATCGCTGCGTCTGAAGCGGATTTGATCTCACAGCAAGCAATATTCATGGCTGAACCTTAGAACTCTCAATCTCACTGATGCACGATTGTTATGGTAAATATATAGGTTAAATTATACTCCTGAATCCGAGAAAGATGGAAAAAAAATTGCATCTATTTCTTGAGACAGATTCATGATCACGATTTCTACGACTCATAAACACCTGCAAATCACAATAATACACGAAATAATTTGTACTGCGATTGAGTTTTTAATTTTGAATGTTTTCACAACAAATCGTATTAGTTTCGTGCAACATAAGATGGGTGCAGTTTTCAGAATAAGATGAAAATTTGCCTCATTGTCAGACAAGAAACCTCCATCGAATGCAAGTGATCTTAATATCATGAAGTTTTTCTGAAACGGAGTAAGGAGCTCTTCCTATGATCTGACGGTCAGACTCAAAACGATTTCAAGATACAACAGTAAGACACCACGACGATCTCAGAGTAAGAATTTCTTTTTGTAAAGATGCCAATACTTTTTTCTATACGCGTTCCACCATTTGATGAAAAGATTTGATTCAATTCAATCCTGTGCGTTTCCAGAAGAAATGAGCGGTAAGTGTGAATCCTCACGCCTTTGACTAGGAATTTCCCAATGATAATCAACTCGAGAGCATTGCGAGATCCAGATGACGAATCAGCCGTGCCTTCCCTTTTCGTCCTCCCAAAAGCTGGATCAAAATCTCGCCCCTGCCCCGCGACTAAATTCATCAATTAGACATCGCTCAATTGGAAATTCTGGGCAACGGCGACGACGGCAGGAGCCTCAAATTAGCGATGATTTATGCACGTAACTCTTCACGATTGCGAATCCGAGCGTGACCCAATTCCTCTTTGCTTCGCACCACTCCGATCCTCGTCGATACAAACACATTACGTATACCTGTAATGGCTAGTCTCGAAATATGTATCGGCTGGGGGCAACGTAATTAGGCTCTGCGCGCGCCGCGAGGCTCATTAGCATGGCCAATCAGCTGGATATTTCGTCTCGGGCATAATTTTGATCGTTCCGAGCGTGGGTTTCTCGCGCCGCAATGAGCAAGGTACATGTCCTCGGTGGCAGCGGACGAATAACGAGCGATCGACCCCGATCCCACCCAACGAATATTAATTAATCCGACCGAACGTAGCCCGAGTGTAATTTAGCACGATGTCCCTCGAGGGTCGTGTTCTGCATCGGAGTTCTGCACACTGGTCACCACCGACGACCCGTCGTCGTCGTCGTCGCGCGAGTCGCTCCGGTGACTTCATTGAAAAGCTGGATTGTTTGGCCGAGGGCCAATTTGTTTGCGTGCCGCGTGCAAGCATCGGCTCTCATCCGACACTTGCAATTGGCCTGACTCGTGGCCGTGACGACGACGCTGAACCGTACGGGCAGTATACTCACTTCCTATTACGTGCGATATTGCACAGACCTCCGCTGTGCATGCTCATTCTCCTTTGGGACTTGGTCGTGGCCGCAAAACTCCCGGTGCGCCCGATGCCAGATAGCTGAACCAGTTATATATGTACATCGTGGAGCCGCAGAGTCATTCTTCATAAGTGCGCGGGCAAAATAATTGAATTTCACACTCGGTTGCGGAGAGTGCGCCGCCAGCTGTGGTGAGAGCCCCAGGCAGTTCACACGCGAGTCCTGCGTCGCAGTTGCCGACGTCGTGAGGCTTTATTCATTTCAATTCTCCGTGCGGAAAGAGCCAAAAAGAAGAAAAATTGAGCTTGCAGGGTACTCCTCGCCGCGACTCTCCGTCGGATGAATTTCAGGTCAACTCGAGTTGGAGGGGATATTTTTTTTCTCAGAAACTTTTTCTACATTCGGCGGATGTAAGAAAACGAGTGATGAGTCGAGTATTCGAGTTGGCTAATTTGGGCTATTGGTCAGAACTAGCCCCAAAATGTGTTCCTGGCGTTTGCTCATTCCAAGCATCTGTCTTTCGTAGTTCTATCTATTATTTACAAGACACTAGAGTCGAGACTTTTTATCTCTTTGGGAGACAAATCGTGTAGCGATTTACCTCGAATGAAAAAATGTCACTTGTTTCGTGTGAGAATTCGAGTTATTAGGCATGTATTGCTTTTACAATACTTAGATAGCAAAGTTCATCAATTGGACACGAATAATTCACTTCTGTTGACCCACGTACGATTCGAATGGATTTCAAAATTGGAAATTCTGTCAGGCGGGCTCATTTGTACAAATGATGTATGTTATGAGCTCGATATGATACGGGAGAATACAATCGCGTAGGATTGCCACGATTGAACATTTTGGCAAAGCAGCCTGCAGCTACCTAATTAGTGTCCCTTTGAGTCAGAGTCCTATCAATGACCGATTGGAAAAGTGACGATATGAACTCTACACAAAGCGTCTGTTTGACTCAGAACTGCACTGAATTATTCGGATCTGAGAGCAATCAAATCCTCATTCTCCAATACTGACCGGATAAATTCTCAAAAATTTGAATGATTAAACTGTACATTGCTGGTCAAGCGGAGCCGAGACCAGACCGGCCTTTTCCTCGTATGGGATGCGAAAGGAACAAGTATCACGAAGTTTGCCTGTATTTCTTGACGCTCAGAGAAGAATGAAAACCTTAGCAGTAGTCTTGGTAACAATGATTATTCTTTGAGCATTTCCGTTCAAAGCTAGAGTGATTCGTATCCCGTGGGATGAATCAGATTGTTCTCTAGTTTGTAAAATACCAGGCCTCCTACTAGCACTGCATATTATGAGCACCGAAAGCCGTCATTTACGAAATTGTCCACTCAATGTACTCCAAAAGATGATCTCAGGAATTCAAGGTGACTCAAATCTTGAGCATACGACGCCAAAGAAATCTCTGGAACTTGGACCACATCGACCAGGTCGAGGTTACTATAACTACGTTGGCCATCATGTTTCCGGCATCATCCGAACATCATCCGAAACTGCATCTATCGGATAAAGCTCTGGATCAGGTTCGAAATTGGGCGGATCGTTACACAAAATTTGGGAGGATTGAAGTCTCACTTTTGTTGCAAGTCTCATCATTATGGTAGAGAATCCCCTTGCACCGCTCACGAGTTGCTCGACCCAAACAAACGCTTCAAACTCTTTTGTGGCACAGCGGCCTCGTCGCAAGCTGCGCCGCACAATGCCCGCAGTGTTTATAATGAAGCTTTCGGTCGCAGAGATTTAGTTTGAAACTTTTGTGTAGAGTCGTCAGTTGGTCTGAATCGAAATTTTTACACCGTGAAAGAGACTCCTTGAAGGCAGCTTTCAATAATGGAGTGCGGTTTGTTAAGCTTTCTCTTTGGTGCAGCCGGAGCGTTTTCAGTGGCCAAATTTCACGTCAGCTTTTGTGTGACCAGCCGCAGGATGCCACAAGCTCTCTCATTGACGCGAACAAAGCTCAACTCGTCTTTGCTTTAGCCTCCTCTGAAAAGCTTGTCTTTCTTCTACCCGCGTTGGGGATACTGCTGAATGGGGTGAGTCAATTTCCGCTTCTCTGCAGTAAATCGCTAATTGATCGAGTTTGTTCCAGCTTCTCAAAAGTTTTTCGCGGTACATCTGCATTCAAATCCACAAAGATACGAAGTTTGATTAAACCTGACTCATTGAGATCTTCGTCTGGCGGCCTTGCTGTTGGCATAATTTTCTCATTCTACAGCGGATCAACGATCAACGATTCAACTTAGTTCTTCGATCAATCCGAGAACCGTTACAATAGCATTAAAGTTGACTCTTGATTGAAAAATTATCACGGAGATTGAGAAATTCATCTTTCGGGGAGAAACTCATCTTGAGGATAAACCGCAGAATCAATTCTCAACTACTTTCCTTGAGTATATTAATGTGCTGGAATCATGGATAAATATGACGATCCAAGTGTTTCATTCCATTTCATAGATTGCGAAAAAATCTAGGCTCTTCACTATTGAATTTAATTAATGGGTATAGAATTTACTTTCTCACCAATATCATTAAATTCTATTGTCATTTCCGCTTGTGGTTTGGATAGAACCGCAATACCCATACACAGGGGTATGACGGTCAATAGATCTGAGTATTCCAACTCAGGGCATAGAATCAGTTTACATGGATTAGCTGTCAGAAAAGAAGCTCACAAGCTCAATTACTGTCCGTTCTAATTGGGACTGGATTCGATTCAACGTCCCTCTCGTAGGTTTAATAGCAGATTAATGCGTTGCGCAACAAATGCACTCGTCCCTTTGCATATCCCCATTCAACCTGACACCGCTGTATCTGCTCGAATACAAGGAAGGCTGCATATATTTTTTTTAAATCGCAGTAGGATGTCACGCTGCCTCTGTTGTTGTATCACGCATCTATGATTGAAACATAAGTACATCCAGCGTATGAACGTATCAGTGAATGAATACGTTTCTCATTTCAAATAGGTCCCTTTATCGACAAATCGGTAGCAGTACACCCTACATAATAGGATTCGCCCAACTGTCACGCCAAACAGACAAGATGAAGCCAACATTTTTCAGAAGTGTTTTGTGCCTTTTGTTTTGAATGCATATTAGAAGTTTCAAATGAGTGGAATTATACCGGGGTTATCGAGGCTCAAGTATGATGTCCCTTCCCCGAATCATCTACAATAGTATATTACGTCTCGATTGCTGGAAACCGCGTGTCCGCGGAAAAAACGCGGTGGCCAGCAAGAGTGACGTAAGATATTTTATATCATGAGTGCTGCACCACGGTTTGCCCGTCTCAATTTATTGTTATTATTGTTTAATCGTCATTAATCGGATTTCGTCTGCTGCAGCTCTGTCGGTAAGAGCCGTGTTTTTGTTTCCATTGCGATGTATCTATATATTTTTGTTTCTGACCGTTGTGCTATATTGTGCTACTCGATAATTTCTCCCCAAAATATCTGTAGACTCACATACGTGCTCACACATGCACACGCGTCGCGCATCTGTTTCTATGGTTCCGTATACCTATGTATTTTTGTTTCTGGGCGTTGTTCTATATATATGGCCCACGCTGATGAATGTATGTGTCAGAGACTTGGTCCAAAGAAGACATGCAATTGATGATGAATGTTCATGAAAGGAAAAGCGATGAAACATAGATTAATGAAAATGATACAAATAGTCATTTTGTGAGTATTAGGAAGTAAATTTCAATGCTTTAGAACAAGAATGGCATATTTTGTGCAACCATTAGACTAAATTTTGAATCAATGTAAAAAGTTGACGAGTATACTGATGTGTTGCTGAAACAACTGAATCTGATACAAATCTGCTCAAGATGTACCACCAAAAAATGATGATGTCTGATATGTTGCTGAGAAAACTTTATCTCAAAGATTAGACTAATACGCTTAAGTGAATGATCTATCCAAGCGTTAAAGATTAGACTAATACTCTTAAGTGAATGATCTATCCAAGCGTGCAAGTTCAATTCCATGATGGATGGATTAGAAATCTGTGCTCATGACATATTTTGTGCAACCATTATTAGACAATGTTCTGAATCCATTTCAATTCAGTGCCTCATTTATATAATCAATGTGAAAAGTTGACAAGTATTGATGTGTTGCTGTAACAACAGAATCTGATACAAATCTGCTCAAGATGTACCACCAAAAAATGATGATGTCTGATATGTTGCTGAGAAAACTTTATCTCAGAGATTAGACTACTCTTAAACGAATGATCCATTCAAGCGTTTAATCCCGTGATGGATGGATTAGAGATCTGTGCTCAAGGTGTGGCATCAAAAGCTGAGGAGTGCATGTTTTAATTCTAAGTATGCTTGATATATCAAAACAAATTCCTCAAGATGTAACCCCTATAGTTGACGAGTCTTGATGTGTTATTTTCAAGATTATACTACTTCCAAGCGAATAATCCATCCAAGCATGCAAGTTCCAAATCCATGATGGATGGATTAGAAATCTTTGCTTCTATGTTTGATATCTCAAAACAAGTTGCCGAAGATGTAACCCTTGTAGTTGACAAGTATTGATGTGTTGCTGAAACAACTGCATTTGAAACAAATCTGCTCAAGTTGCACCACCAAAAAATGATGATTATGCCTGATATGTTGTTGAGGAAACTTTATCTCAAAGATTAGACTACTTTCAAGCGAATGATCCAATCAAGCGTGCAAGATTGATCAAAATGTAACTCTTATAGTTGACGAGTATTGATGTGTTGCTGAAAAAACTGAATCCGAAACAAATTTGCTCAAGTTGTAACACCAAAAAATGAAGAGCTTCATATAACAAAACAAATTGCTCAAAATGTAACTCTTATAGTTGACGAGTTTTCCACATTGACTTTTATTCCCTATCCCTTACATTTTATCTTCTGTACGATCAATATTTTCAATATATTCATACTCTTTTGGTGACACTTACATCTATATTTCAGTATAAACAGCTACATGCTCATATATGTGTCTACATTCTTATATTCATATTTCATCGTCAGCATTTTAAGGTTATGGGTCGCCTAGGGAAATCTAGTAATATCATGAAACATTGGAAACACAGGCTTCACCATCAGAGAAAACGCCGAGTTTCTCGATTCCCCCACCCGCGTCAAGCCCCCTTGAAATTGTGGTGTTTCCAGCACGAATGATATAAAATACATTCTGGGCCATTTCTGGGTCAGTGAAGCTGATTTATGGATTGAATTTATCCATACCCCGTCAAATGATTCTTCTGCATGACTCGTAAAGACGCCGATGGTATTTTAACGATGACTTGGCTTGGTCAAAATTTCCGATCTATTATCATTCCCGAACCCTCGACGAATCATGACTATCATTTATGTTTCAGATTTTGTACGAAACCACATTCCTCGAGTCCGCACCATGGAGTTCGAACATCTAATAAAAATGTAAGTAGATATTGACGACGGAATCATCTTTTTTGCTACACTTTTCAATTTTCCAAACAAGCTTGTGTCTTACCAACCATTGCGAAGTTACTCAGAAAATTCCCTGATACACTCCTGCTGCAAACGTGAATTTCTTTCGCGCCGTCTAAATATCTGTTTTAATAAGGTCTCTGCGTCTGAACCCCACAGTTCATTCATATTCATGGGCGTTCATTTTTGCTTCCCAAACCATGTAAGTAAAATTTCCATAACCTAAGCCGACTTTATCCCCGTGCAATCTTCATTGACATGTGACTCTGGGCAATATCGACTGAGTAGTGAAACAAGGGACACATGGTAATCCATAAACTTTGAGAATGTACTTCATTTAATGTGCAAGGTAAAATTTTTGGAACATCTGCAGTCCAAATATCTGCCGTCGACTCTGTTCTGGTCCTCGTGTTGACTACACATCCGCAACTGTTTCCGCGAAGGAATTTCCATTTCTGAAGCTCTTATGCGTAGTTCCTGCGTTGCCATCGTGTATAGGAGTATGCAAAGAATTTGCAATCTAACATCTACCCTAGAGAACGTGGTGTGTCGAGCTTACTAGTTACACATGGCATCTTCTCCACAGCTCACTAATAATCCCAACAATTTTTCACTGTCCTCGAAGAACTCTCTCAAGGAACTTTAACTTGGGATGATTAACGACTCAGCTTACACTCAATTTCGAGGAAATTCCTGATGATGCGTTAGCAGGAGCTCATTTCTTGGTGCGGTCGTACTTATTTCGAGCTGACTTGCTTTTAATCTAAAAGCGTACTACAAGCATCAAGCTAATAACAATTCAGAAGTTTCATGAAAATTATTTCAATCGTCCTTGAGCTTGGGCCAGCTTTTTATGATAGCGGTCGACCTACAAATTTTTGGATGAATAATCTATTGAAGCATGCACATTCAAGACTCCAAAGTGAGCGTTTTGCAGAGGATCAGTGTAATAAACTGAGACCAACATTGAATTCTACTTATCATTCAGTCACAATCGCCAGCCAAGAGCCACAAAGAATTTTTGACCTGTATTCTGAAAATTATCCAACTGGTTTCGTGTCCCTTATGATCCCACGGGTGAAATTTTCTAGGTGTAGATGCAAAGATTGCATGTTTCTCACGAATAGATAACCATCAAAATGATTATACCCACGACTCTCTTCTATTATTCATATTGATTTTTCTGATCCACTCATCGCAGTACAGTCGTAGCAAGTATCCGTTTGTACATTCCAATAAAATATTTTCGTAGAGTTCATGTCCCTGAATGATACTTTCCCAGGCCGTGGACGAAACTGTCCCACAAGCTTTCACAATTATTGAAAGAAAATTCCAACCTCAAAAGTCCATTACAATGATGAAATAACCACTCGCTCGGAGTTTCCAATGTAATCGGTCTGTAATAGCAAGCTGTGGAAGGACTCTATACACTTGCACCTCGAAAACTTATTCCGAACCGAACTTATTCAAAGTTGCTGAAGAGCTGTCGAACACTGCTGTCGTCCGTTGTACCGCGCTGCCGACAGCTTCCGCTACTTCTACGTGTTGACATCAAATTTACTTTGCAATATGATTTTTCCCAAGAGCATGAATGAAATTCATCAAGAGTATGGAGCAGTAGTCGGAGACAATTTCATCTTGATTCGCAATATGCTTAAAACGAGTGAGGCTTTTCCTGTCGCGGGGAACTTTTTCAACTCTCTTATTGAGTTTCAAAGTAAAAGTTTCTCTGAGCAAAATGCTATAGACTTTTCGACATTTAAAAGTACTCCGAATTGTAAGTCCGCACATTTCCATTTACGATGATCTCGCAAAGTTGGCCATCTGTGAATGCGGGTTAGACTATTTGTCGCTTGAAATTTTTTGCTCATTCTTTTTTACACTTCGCAAGTGAATTTGTGAGCCTTCATTCATCCTGAGTGATGTTATTTCCAAGGTACTTGTCCTGTGAAATTAATTGATGGCAGAATTCTTTGGAAACTCACTCCAAATATTAATGATTATCCGTGCGAAATCTCCAGTCAATGGACCTCTCCAAGTTGGAGCCCTAGCCATTTAAAACGAGGTTATTTGGTCGATTTTGACATTGCGCTTACGTGAGAGGGCGCATGAAAGGGCATCCTCCGAGTCTCACAGTTGAACCCGGCCACAGAAAATGATGACATTGCATCCCTGGTAGAAATTTACTTCGATGTAACACATTAATAGACATAAAATGGCTATTTTTGGCCAATTTTGGCTAAAAATGGCCATTTTATGGCTAATAATGTGTTACATTGGGATGAATTTCTACCAGGGATGAGGTAGAAATTGATACAATGACAAATATTTTGACCAGGTCCGCTCAGAATTGAGTGTCTGGGTCTTTCCATGGCAGTTAAGGGAGTAATCTCGGTACCGCGTGAGTCAAATAGATCGACTTTTTTCAACTTTCACAAATTTGCCTACATGTGTGTCTTATGTGTTAATCAGATCTCATTACACCCTCACATAAACTTGCATAAGCATCTGACTCACGAATCATGAAATATCAATCCCTGATTATGGGCGAATTTGTCTTAATTGTGACTTATTCGTGACTTCACGCTGAAAATTAATCAGAACTTTTTTCCAACCTAACCAAAGCTCGAAAAAAAGTTCGAGCACGCTCTTTGTATTGAGATCTATAAGTGAGCAAGACTTGAACAAAAACTGATTGGTCAGTCTCTTACAGTCAATAATCATCGCGATGCCCCATAAGACAGCATGTATATAACCTCTAACAATGTTTTTGCTGATGGTTTAACTCAGAGGTAGCCAATGCTCGTGAAATTTTGACTGTGTTCAATTGACACGCAAATACATCTCTCTGCCCAGTTTGATCAAAATCTGGTCGGTGGATCTTCTAGCGAGGTTACTCCCTTAAGGGAAAATTATAATTGAAATCCTCCACAGGAAACCTGGTACAGACGCAAATAATTTTCTAATTCGAGCGGGTTTCGTTCATCTGAGTGTATTAACCTATATCAGCTTCTCTTCTAATAAACAAGACATGTTGATGTACCAAAATTATAATTTTGTCGAAATCGATGTTACTGGAAGAGTGAGGTTAGATCGATATTGACTCACATAGATGCAGGACAACTACCTTAGATGCATCAAATTCATCGAATCCAATAAACTATGAAACTAAAAGATACGTTGATGATGGAGGCCTTGTGACTCGTCGCAATCGCGATTTTACATCCCTCGATAGCCAGAAAAGTTTATTGGAAAGTTCAGTGGAACACCAAGACCCATATGTTCGATACGGAGCTTCTCTTTCCTGTCACAATCGTCAAAACAACGCACATCACGTCGTAACCGACGACGGTTGAGCTCTGTACGTTCGTAAATCGTCAATTTTACGGTAACTCCGCTATCGTAAAATGAACGGAAGGGAAAAGAGCTGCGAGAAGCAGCATGTATCTGTTCTAGAAATCCAAGTGATATCCGGATGGAGTCGTAAATAGGGATCGGCAGCAGAGAGCAGAGTGAGCCGTAACTGCAGCTCGTTGATGGTGATTTCGCTCGACTCTTGTCACCGGTGTGCGAGTTGCGTTATTTTACCGCGCTTCGAGCACGCCCAAAGCCTTTATTGACTGTTTGGCCCGCCGATTGCGACTTTTTTGTGCGTCTTCTCTCTGTTTTTCCCTCTTTTTCCTCATCAATGAACTCTGACATCTCTTGTTTCGTATAAGCATTTTTTGAGCGTTAAAATTCAGAGTCGAAGTTGATTTTGATCGTCTTTCTCACTAATTGAACTGGGTACAACTTTTTTATAGTCAGTACTTTTTTTGTGTTGTATCATGATGGCACCATCCAGTTATTGTGGATGAAATGTCAATACGAAACAACAACGATATTTTACACTGTTGTTCTCATTATTTTCCATTGGAGTATTCGTTTACTATGTCAAAATTTGAGGGAATAAAGAGTTTTTTCCGTACTCAAATAGGATACTCCTTTAACATTTTTTTCAAGTCGAAAAGGTAAGTTATTGGATCCTTACTAAACGCAATCAATTAAATCGAGTGATTTCGATCTTTCGAAACATTTTTAGACGAGAATGGATGTGGAAATTAAAAATTTTTTGACTTCTGAATTTTCCTGAAGTAATAGACGATTTTCAAAGAAATCAAATCATGAATGTCTCAAATTATAATCATTTGTCTCGAGTTAGAAGTACTGCTCTGATCTCTTCCAATTTCACTGTTCAGAAATGAGGACTCGAATTGAGGATCACTCATTGATGAAGTATGGGATGATCGATTGAATAGGAACATGGATATATGACGGGTTATAGATCGAGCAACGAAGCGATTGTACAAGAATAGATAAAAATTTATTGCTCGTGGATCTTTTGACACAATCGGAACAGGTCACAGTTCGAAAAAGTCTCAAAATAGTCAAACTAGTAGTCACAAAAAGTACGGCTTGAGCACGAGGAACTCGGTGATGGGTTTACCGGTCAATGCAGCATCTCCGTAGCCTCTGAATTATGCATCTCGTGCGTCTCGTTGTGATGGCGGGGTCGAGTCGTGGTAGCAGCTCGGTTTCACAGCCTCTTGTCCTGGATTTTGCCAAGCTCGTAGCTTACAGGATGACCTTGGTGTAGGCAGCGTGGGCAGGGTAGACGACCGGTGCGTGAGCGGCGTAGGCCAGGGGTGCGGCAGCTACGACTGGGGCAGCTGCGTACTTGACTACCGGGGCTGCGGCATAGGCAACCGGGGCAGGATGGTACGAAACCGCGTGGGTCTTGACGATTGCGTGGGCCGGGGCAGCTACCACCGGGGTGGCCGCATACGTCAGTGGCACCAAACCAGCCTGACTGCAGCAGACGAGGGCCGCCAGGCCGAACAACACAACGGCGAACTTGAACATCCTGATTCGGAGTTTGGAGAACTGAGAACTGAGACTGAACTGACTCGGACTGCGGCGAGAGTCGATTTGTGAAGATTCGGGGCCCGGGGCCCGTTCTTATATAGCCGCCTTCCATGGCCCGAGAACGAGATTGCACATCAGTAAAGCGCGCGGGGGACCAAGGTCCCGAACAACAGCATCGCGTGGTATCGAGTCGTCCGAGCCAAGGTTATTACGTTGATGTTCAGTGTGGCAATTGTCGTTAGATTACGCGCACTACTGGAGGCCAAGACGTACGAGGGGGGCCCATCCATTTGGCTATCGCGGCGGAGAGACGGCCCTCCCCGACCTCGGACTCGGACTCATTTGAATTCGAGGCCGGCATTGGCACAATGACCACTCCAAGTCCAAGAAGACCATCAGCACGACGTTATACGTGTGAAAGTTCGCCTCGAGAGTTGCCTCACTTCTGTTGTATCTTCTGCGATTGCCTCGCCTCGGCTTGCCCTTATGTAACGAGCGAGCGATGTAGTCGAGCCCATCAACTTGATGAACGAGCGCTCGATTTGTCGCGAGTCCTATCGCCTCTGATGATCAAGTCACGATACGTCCGCTGCTGATTAGCATGTAATCTGCTCCCGCTTTCTAATCAGGAGGCCTCTTATGGCTTGAAAATTCTCGACGGTTCTCCAGGCAAACTCGATTATGGCGCTCAGATCTGGCCGGACGTAATTTTTGGATAACGAGCCGCGTCACCCCGAGACTGTTCTTATTCATCTGAACCGTGGATACTTTTTGAAAAACTAGCGTTCATAATCGCCAGGTGAGATAATAATAGGCGCACTATCCCATTCATAGTCAGAGAGATTGCTGGTCAATCAATCACTCGTGTGGATCATTGCTTCATGAGGATGAATCAACTCAAATTCACTCATAATCACCTTCGAGACGTACGCTGGAATGAAGCAGAGCGGTGGGCCTCTCGTGTTCTTCCGCCTGCAAGCAATTCCGGTCATGCATTTCCACGGGGCCCAGAAATGCCCCGCCCTCCCCCCGCCCTTCAAGACGTTCGCAGCGGAGGGCTGAAATCGGGGCTTGGTGACTTGCTTTGCTCCATGGCATTCTTGCCCCAATGACAATCGACCTTTTCAAAAGTTACCCTCTGAATTGACTGAATTAACGTAAATTATGGAATTTATTGTTGGTTCGTCCATTTTAGCGGGAGCCACCAATGAGCTCCGCCTCAGCAAACGTGTTATATTGGTTCTTTTTGAGACTTTTATATTTTTCAGATAATTTGGAGGAATCATGTTCTTCATAACACGCAACTCAGAGGATCTAAAAATAGTTGGTCCCAGATTAATGTTACAAAAGTTCATACCAATTCAATTGAATCTATCAATTATTTCTGAAAGTTGATTGAACATTTTATTCGAAAGTTGCCCATTCGCTCTTATTCAAGAATCCGTGGAGGTTCATTATTCTCCATTGTGTCATGGTGATCATGTTGGAGATCCAAATGATGCAACCATCAATCTGTTCAAAGATATAAATAATTAGTGAATAGCATTTTTCTCACTTCCTATGTCAATGTCCAATCTTCAGTGATTCGAGAAATTGAGCTGCGAAAGGAGATGACTGAATTCATCAATACACTTAACTTGATAAAATATCAATATTCGTATGATTCTCGAAGACTGGTTGAAGTGAGGCAGAATACCCCGTGGGATCATTCAAGGAACTTGTGCACTACCGTACAAAATTGCCTCATCTCTCAGAGGTTCCGCACCCCATACATCATATTTCTCACTGTGCGCACTCTCTAACCAAGGAAATAATCGCTTTTCCGATTACTCTCCGTCTCGCTCAGTAAATTGATCGCCAGCGTTCCAACTTTTGATCACGATCCATCTGGTAAAACCGCACATCGTTGATTTTCATCCGCGCTGCTGAGCAAAGTTGCGCAACTCATCACGACGTCGACGACGCAGAAGCTCAGCAAAACTTTTGACTGATAGTTTCCTCGCTGCATCAGCCACGCCGAGTATATCGTCGTCAAACATTGACCCAGCTGAAATGAGCGCAGCGTCGCCTACGCACTCGCACACACTTATGTCTGTATATACATGAGTGCAGAAAAGCGATCTTTAGCTCGAAACAAGAGCTGTACTAGCTCATCATCCGACTCGCGCACCACCAGAGGGGCAAGAGTACGATATAACACGCGCTAAAGAATTTCAAAGTTACGCGTGGATCGAAAATACGCGGCCGCAGTGTGCTGCATTCTCTCTCAGATAAGTTGGCGCCTCGAGCGCAAGCTCAACATACCGAATGCCGCAACTTTGTCGGAGATCTTGCCCTCTCTAGTTGTAGCAGAAGTGCACGTCTTTGGAATCTTGAAACGAGCGATTCCAAGATCTCTACAGCACCTTTTGCAACCGGCATAATTCAGGCAAAGTCGTAGCTCAACTTTTGCGATACGACGAGGATAGTAGTTTCTCGCAGGGACACGTGGAATGGGGGCCAAAAGTCGCGCTCCTCAAAGCGAGCCTTGTATTTGTCTAGCCGGGCGCTTCATCAGCTTCGCTCTGCTGTTCCGCACTTCACTGACGTGAACTTCTTGGGGAGAAATCGGATCAACTGCGAGTATAGCCTCTTTGTAGTAAGAGAGGGCTTCTAGGAAATTTCGCGGACTAGATTCGAATCACGGATGGATTTCAATTGATGCATATTCCATCTTACCAAAATTCAATAGTTCTACTTGCTCCCGCTCCGGACGTACGCTTTATAAATTAATACGATTTTTGAACTTACTGGGTGTCTGCTTTCGTTAGTTACTTTACAAACCGGTTGATGCTAATTATCCTACCGTCACGACGTGATTTACGATACAAACGATCTGGTTTTGGATATCGTGTGCGTTATGGTGGTGCCATTTGGAAGTCACTAATTCCATGAGCTCTTCAGAACTTGAAAGTTTTGCCGACAAAATCTAGTATTTGGGACTCTACATTGCAACTGCTGGTCGGATGAATTGATTTTACGCCCAGTGCCATAGTTGTCATTAGTTGTGATTACTGTAACATTTTTATGAAATCGGGAGCCTCCTTCTTCCATGTGAAAAAATGCTGTATCTAGCTAGTAACTTTTCCGTTCGGAAATGATGTGTGACTGATGAAAGAGAAATGTTGGAGAAATCTAGAGGTACGATAAGCTTGACAAATCGAAATGTCTTGCGTGAACGTCATTTTCAAAATAAGTTATCATCTGTGTTCCCATCTTGTATTTCACGAAGGAATAATGTCGTGGTGGCTCCCGAGCCACCACGACATGTCGAGTCCCGAAAGAGCCCAAAGTCCCGGGTACCATACAGAGAATCAAAAGTCAGAATATGGACACAATTGTACCCCTAGGCGAGCAACAACTGCGGTGGTAGAAAGAATGATGATCGTCCGGCAAAATATATTGCGTTGATAATCATAGAAGACAGGTCGGAAATTGAAAGTCTCAAGTTTCTACCCGTTTACACAAGAACTACAAATGTGAGTCACACGAATGATGATGCGGCTAACTTAATTCGTAATGTCTACATTCTCATTGTTTTGATCCATTTTTGATGGATGTGATCAAAGTGACAGAACAGCGTCGCACAGGGCATGAGTGTGTGTATGCTACTCACACGCTCGGACTGTGTATACGTGTGGACTTTGGACTTTTGTATCCTCTCCCCACAAATAAAATGAGGGGAGAAGGGAAAGTAATTATCAATGAGCATGTCGAACCGAACTTGATGTTTTACGACCCTACCCGACGAGGATCCATCAAAGATTCATGTAGAATTAAGTATCAGGCAAATGTAGTAGCTTATAACTATGTTCATTGCAGAATTGTGCGCCTAATGAGATAACTATTTGGGCTATAATTAAAACGAGCCGAGCCGCTCTTAAAAACTTGATTTGGGCATTTATGATCATTCATTATTATACCCAGGATGTAGAGATGATTCCCGCTATCTGGAAGCCACGCAAACGGGCCAGTTCCGTGTCGATTTTATAGTATGTAAGAGTCAGAATGTGTTTTGCAAGCTGACTTTCCATCTCTTCTTCTCCGAACTTTGAATCAGTACCGTGGATCATTACTCTTGTCCACCGTCGGAATGAATCGTAAGTCGCTATTATTTCTACTCATCATTTTTAACCTCCCATGTTTTTCTAGCATAAATTCATTAAACTGAGTGAGCGAGTATAAATTTGAGATGCCGGGTGCTGTAACACCGCTCTTCTTGCAATTTTATCCCGGACACGAACCGCACCTCCGTATTCTGGCAAACATACCTGTACAGAAGCAAACTCTTTTTTTTTAAAGATTCTTATTTGAAATATTCTCAAAGACATGACGAGTCGGTGAAAATTGAAAAATGAAAAATCGCAAAACCCGTCGGCGGGCCCCGTCGCGTCGTTGCATCCAAAGTGTAAATCCAGGCCTAAAAATCAGCTAATTTTGTGATTAATTAACCAGTTATAGCCTAAAAAGACATAAAAAAGCATAAGTATAATAGCCCTCCCATTAATCTCGTTAAACCTCCATCAATCACTCAAATTCATTTCGAATTTTGTTCAATTGTCTCGGGATAACGAATATTTACAATCACAATGTCACTCCTCGAGATGTCAATATCGGTAGACCCGCATCATATTCCGATGAAGCGTAACCACCGCAACTCGACTTTGAGGAGGATGCAATACTGACAAGCCGAGCAATGCTGTATTAACACGATGCTCGTGCAAAATTTGTGTGTTTTGCGGACGAGTCTGTTTACCTTGCACCCAAACAGCTGAGCCCACGAGTAATATCTAGCACATCAATTTGGGGCCACTAATTGGACTTTGAGTGAGCAATGTCGGCTACATGCGACTCGCCAATTCAGTCGAAATTGCTGAAATTTCATTCAGCCGGATCACCTTTATTTGAATTGTTTCATCGGATGAATATCGTCCTCCGGTTGAGTCGGAGTGAACCGGTCAAAGGATGAAGGACTCGACCCTTCTCATCAGATGTTCTTGTATACTTGTCCTAGTTGTCCGTCTATCTCGAGCTCATCAAGATCGTCATGCAGCGTTGGATCGTAGAAGAGGTGTCTACATACATATGCCAATCTTGTGCACCCTACACCGCTTCGAAAGATGAAAACGTAGTAAAAGATGAAGTAAGAGAGGCATCGAGTCGCGTCGGTCTGCATACGGACTATCATCACTGGAAAAAGTCGCCCGGTGGCGTGCGACATTTATGTGCGACGCGTCGTCACCTCGATCACGTTTCGTGCGCGACGCGATCAGCAGGTCAATCGGAATTTCCGAGACGCTTCTCGAACTCACCGTATGCATGAAAACTTTTGCCGCGTATGCTGGAAGTTACGTATGCGCGTGAAAGTGTTACCTCACCCAAGACGTCGTCTTTATCGGTTAGTGATGCTATGCTAGCCATCTGTCTACGAGATTGTAAAATCACTCTTGCTGACCACGGTCTATTCTATATCAATGATCAACGTCATATTTGCGAATCGGATAATGTATGTGATCAACATTCCGTTATCATTTTTCGAGGAAAGAATACTTGGATATTGTTAATTGTGGTGGCAATTATAAGACTAATCATTGCTTTTCGATACGAGGAAGGCGTAGGGACTTTTTGTCTCGGATGCCCGAGTGATAGGCTTCCGGGCCGATCTGCAGGTGAGGGTCGCAATGGTATCAAGACGATGTGAAATAGTATTATACGCACCGATGGCGAAAAAGTCGCTTTACGCACGAGTGCGATGCTTTACGCACGATTGTGATGCTTTACGCACGGTTGAGTTGCTTTACGCCCGAGGAGCGTAGCGACGAGGGTGGAAAGCAATCCCAACCGTGCGGAAAGCATCACATGAGGGCGGAAAGTTCGCACGAGGGTGGAAAGCTTCCGCCAGAGTTGCGTATTGCATTTTTTATAATACTGACCGGAAAGTTGCTAACACGCAATTAACAAGCCCCAGATATTTGCGAGTAAGCAGCGCGCAAGGGCGAGGTAGGGTTGAGGGTAGTTGAGAACATGTCACGGATATTAGATTGTCCAAAATTTAGTTGATAGGAGCTGGATTTATCTAAAGATCATTCTAATTTTACATGCCCTGGAACTCATCTCGTGATTGCCGATGGGCTAGCAACGTTAAAATGAATGCATGGATCCCTCGATTGACGTATCGTTCGGACCAGAAAAGTACTGTGTATCCTGACGGCGCGTTAAATCAAGTATACTGCGTCCAGAGAAGTCGAGTGTAAATACACTAGGGCGTGCGGGGGAGAGGAGCGGGGTCCAGGGGTGCAACCCCTGGTGGGGGCCCAGGGGGCGAAGCCCCCGGCGGGGGGTGTGGGGGGCGGAGCCCCCCACTTGACAGAAAATTCTGATATAAGTGCAATGCATGTGAAGAGAGCTTTAACCTAAGTTTGGACTTAACTTAGTTCTGTCAGAGAATTTTTCAAACAAGACGATCGATCTGTTGGCGAAATCGGTAATCCTCTGTGATTGATGCAGCTCTCCGTTTACGAAAATTCAAAAGATGGGGCTAGAAAAGTTCTCATTAGCTCTTGACAGCATTGCACCGATGAAAAAAAGAGGATTCCGAGGGTTACTTCGTTTGATGAAAAGCTTCCCAATGATTGTAAGATACAGTATTGAAAACTTGCAAAACTGCGATTGGGATTAGGAATTATCATCCATCATTGAACATTTTCAACATGTCCATGAAATCACTCTGAGGTAATGAACAATTGTTAACACCAAATTATTCAGGCACGGAATCCCGCTTTGTGATTCATACTATACTAAAGTCCGACATCTCGAGAGAAGAGTCTGTCTCATAAAATTCTTTCATATAATACTTACGTCGCCTTAACCTATCGAATAGAATTGACTAGTTTATTCCTATTGTGAGATTTGGAGAGAATAATTGAATGCAGACTGAGATTTTTCTTACGGGAATATGACCCAAAGCGACAAACAAATGA
The DNA here is from genome assembly GCA_029851415.1 of Eretmocerus hayati. NCBI lineage: Eukaryota > Metazoa > Arthropoda > Insecta > Hymenoptera > Aphelinidae > Eretmocerus > Eretmocerus hayati. The sequence continues at coordinate 189,183,570 of CM056742.1, read as the reverse complement.
GAATTTCCATACTGTTGATCAAATAATATTCCTCGGTTTCAAAATACGGGCTCATTTATCGAGATCAGAGAGTTTGTCACAAGTGCAATGGTTGTTATTAGTCCCCTTGGACATTGATAATTTGTACTCCGTTGGAAAATGGTCGGCGACGCCGCAATAGACGGGAAACGAGAATGATCGACAAGGACAGCACCGACATGAGCGCTATAATTGCGCCATTGTGGGGAATTGAGGCTTCTAGATTCGTCGACAAAGAAGAACTGGAATTTTCACTATCAGTATCTATTAACATCAGGATTTTCTTTGAACTTGCCATTTTTCAAATTTTCATGGATTCAGGAACGAGGTGTAAAGCAGTACAACCGTGCGTAAAGTAATTGCTTTACGATCGCTCGTGCGTAAAGTACTGCTTTACGCACGGTCACTGTGCTTTACGCATCAACTTTACGGTCAAGCATTATAAAATAGTACATTTCGATACAAGGGCGTAAAATATTTTATTCGCGTCCGAGTGATGGGTTTCCGGCCCGAGCCGTAGGCGAGGGTCGGATTCATCACGAGGATGCGAATAATAGGTTTTACGCCCGTGTATCTAACTATACTTTTCGATAAACTGTGAGTAAAAGTCGACAAACTGTGCGCAAAGTGCACTTTTACGCACAGTGTATCGAAAAATTATTTTTTGCAACTGTGTGCGCGAAGTTGTAAAAAAATGAGACTTCTCTTCATTATTTACAGTGCGAGAAGTAATGCGTGAATGACTTCTCGCACAGTTATACATTTACGCACTGGCGGAGTGTGCGTGAATGTACACTGTAAAAAATTTGTGGGAAAAACTGCAACCAGTGGTTGCAGTTTTTCCCTCAACCACTGGTTTATCCCAAAAATCAACCAGCTGGTTTATAATCAACCAGCTGGTTGATTTTTGGCACAAACCAGTGGTTGACTACCTACCCAACCACTGGTTGACTTTTTTTCCCACAACGAATATATAAGGATGAATGCGGCACCCACGATATTGGTCGATGGTGGTCTCCGGTTGACACTTTTGATTCGGAAAAACAAGTTTCGTCATTTTTTTTCACAAACAAAGAAGGATAAACATTAGCCCCGGTCGCGTATGGACGACAAAGCGGGTTGCCTGTCATGCAGGAGTCGAATACACGTCGTGAGGCTGGAGGGATGGATAGATGGACGGATGGGGTGGGAGGGTAGATGGGATGGATGGATGGATGGAACGGAATGGAACGGACCGGAATGGGGCGAAATGGAACGAAATGAGGCGAAATGGAACGGAGTCTCATTGGATGGAGGGGAACGGAACTGGCCGGATGAGGCAAAATGGAACGGGCGGGGCAAAATGAAACGGACTCAAATTGGATGGAGGGGGACGAAACTGGCCGGATGGGGCAAAATGGAATGGGTGGGGCAAAATGGAACGGAGTTGAATTGGGTGGGATCGACCGGAACGAAATGGAATTGAATTATATGGACGGGAGACATCCATACAATTCAGTTCCATTTCGTTCCATATCATTTCGTTCCATTCCGTTCCGGTCCGGTCCGGTCTATTCCGTTCAATTCCATTCCGTTCAATTCCACTCCGTTCCATTCCGGTCCGTTCCATTCCATCCATCCATCGATCCATCCATCCCATCTACCCTTCCACCCCATCCGTCCATCTATCTATCCCTCCAGCCTTATATACGACGTGTATTCGACTCCTGCAGGACAGGCAACCCGCTTTGTCGTCCATACGCGACCGGGGCTAATGTTTATCCCTCTTAGTTTGTGAAAAAAAATTACGAAACTTGTTTTTCCGAATCAAAAGTGTCAACCGGAGACCACCATCGACCAATATCGTGGGCGCCGCATTCATCCTTATATATTCGCTGTGGGGACAAAGTCAACCAGTGGTTGAATTCCAACCAGTGGTTGAATTCCAACCAGTGGTTGAATTCCAACCAGTGGTTGAATTCCAACCAGCTGGTTGATTTCGACAACCAACCACTGGTTAACGATTTTGGTGGAAAGTCAACCAATTTTTTACAGTGTAACTTCTCGCTCTAATGCATTTTCATTCACGCACAGTTCCAAAATATGATGTCGCGTCATCCCTCTGAATTTGGCCTTTCTTGAAAACTTTGTTCTCAAGATAATCTTGCTCGGACAATGGTGCATTTAATTACAACTTCGCGCACAGTTGCAAAAAATAGTATACGCAACACGTGCGAGAAGTTTCCGCACACGTTGCCAACTCGCGCGAGAAGTAACATTCACGCACACGTTTGGCAACTTGTGCGGGAATTGACCTTCTCGCACTTGTTGCGTAATATACTACTTCCCCCCTCCCACTTTACTCTTTCCAAAAGTCTAACTTGGCGAGTATCACCATCCTTTCCTCCCATAACTTCATCTGAGATCAAAGTATGAATTTCAATTCTTGAGGGTTATGAGATCAGGGGAAACATGTCGAGTAACTTTTTACCAAAATCTAAACGTCAAACAAATGAAGAGAGATTGCAAAATATTGATTTCAATTCTTGAGAGTCATGAGATCAGGAAAAGTATGTCGAGTAATTTTTTTGCAAAAACTGAATGTGAAATGCATGAAAAATGATTTATTACATTACAATCTGATTATCTCTCTGTAAGTTTGACTCAACTTGAGTTACTCACCATCTCTTCTTTCCTTAAAATATATTGCGAATAATAGACCAATAAAAAAAACAGAAGTGAGAAAATTCAATCTAGCATTGATCGTTCCAGTTTGGAAGTCAGTAAAGATGGTGAGTAATTCAAGTTGAGTCAAACTTACAGAGAGATAATCAGATTGTAATGTAATAAATCATTTTTCATGCATTTCACATTCAGTTTTTGCAAAAAAATTACTCGACATACTTTTCCTGATCTCATGACTCTCAAGAATTGAAATCAATATTTTGCAATCTCTCTTCATTTGTTTGACGTTTAGATTTTGGTAAAAAGTTACTCGACATGTTTCCCCTGATCTCATAACCCTCAGCAATTGAAATTCATACTTTGATCTCAGATGAAGTTATGGGAGGAAAGGATGGTGATACTCGCCAAGTTAGACTTTTGGAAAAAGTAAAGTGGGAGGGGGGAAGATTCCAGGACTTGGCTATGGCAATGATTGAAAATTCCCAGATTGACAAATATAAGCTGTGAACAGTAACAAGTAGAAAAACCAAAAACACTCATCCATATCTTATTCTTAAAAATCATCCCCCCAATGAACAGCAGTGTGCTATGTTCCAAGATAAATATTTTTGAATCCCAAGCAACAGAATCTGGACCAGTACAACTTTTTGTTTTTGATAGCAAAACTTGGAACTAGTTCATGAAATTTAACTTGAGTTGATGCAAAGACTCCCAACTCTACTTCTAATAGTACAAGGTTTTCAGTTGATGAGAAACTTCTGAATTTTGAAAATTCCTTACACGAGTTGGTTCATCCGCTCTCCAAGAAGAGAGGATCCCAACCACCAAAATGACCAACTGATGGGTGACTAACAAATGAAACATGGAATCATGACAATACATCTGTTTCTCAACACTATTTGAAAACCAAAAACTTGAACAAATTTCAACTAGGACATTGATTATCTGTGACACATTAAGAAGTTCAAGTGCTGCGTGGGAACTCATTTTGAGAATGAAGATTCAATAGCGTTAAGTGCTTTGATGCCAGACAGAATGATCCTCAAAGTACATCCAGATGAATGTATGGATCCAGTTTCTATTAATTGACTTCTTCGCCCTACATTTTTCCAAGTTCAACTTACCAGTTTTCTCTAAGAGCGTAAATGTGCTACTCTTTCTCAATAATAATTTTAATGAATCAGATGAACCCTGAACAACTCTTAATTAGACCTATTTAGGAACTGACATATGCCAAAGTCTTTAGCATGAATGTAAGTGGCGCGCCAAAACAGCTCAGACCCATAAATCAAGAGTAAAAGTGTAGCCAAGACTAAGATGTACAGTGATATGCAATGAAAGTATATAAAATTGATTAGAGCAGCATCAGAGATCACTAATACACATATCAAAACAACTGTTCCACAGTCACTAATAGGACTGCCCAGTCCCACAACATCTAAATGTGAGAGACGATCTCTCTTGTGTTGGACCCGAATAAGTTTTTGGTGAGATATGAGAAATAGCTTGAATGGATAATACATTGGTTGCAATCTAATTCTCTCACTATAGAGTAGATTATGAACTTGAGATACACAATTCATAGCTTCAGAGTTAGGTCTATCTCAAGTATCGGAGGAAGTAAAAATCAATTCACTGATAAAATGTACATTAATGCTTAATGGCACCCATGCATCATAAACTCTCCAAATATATTTGAAAATTATTCTTGACACTTCACCTTGCACTGCACAACAGCAAGAATGGCACACATTTTGGCCATCAGACCATTATTTTTGAATCACTGCAAACAAGAAAGCATACATCAGATGGCTTCTTTTTTACTAGTAGACCAACAATGAGATTGGCATCAATTTGTATTAAATCATCACTGTATTTGATACACGTGCAGAGAGTAAACACTCATCTGGAACAGAACCTGAATGGCACTGAATGGTGAATATGGTCTGCTAGCTTGCTTTAGTCGCTCATTCACGCACACAAGGCCGATTGTGTCACACCGACGCAGTGTCGACTTCGAGATGAGTCGAATCTCGAAAGTGGCTGAAGACGAAAATCCACGATCAATTTCGTCGGGGAGGGTCTCAAATTTGTCGATCGTGGAACGATGCCATTAGTTCATACATCGACGAAACAAAATAGTATTTCGATAGAGAAATGATCAAACTTGCGATTACAGGGGCACATCGTGTCTGATAAGCGCAATAATACATAATATTCTATGATCGAGGCAGAACGAGAGGTTAAAAAACCCCAACTTGGCTACGGCAGCAGCGCTGCCGTAGCGCTGGCTACGGCAGCGCTGCGAGTTTTTCTTCTATATATACTCGCCAGCAAGGCGCTACCGCGCCTTTTGATTTACTCCCATGTATCGAACCTTATTCTTTGACAAACCGTGTGTAAAAGTTGATAAATTATACGCAAAATATACCTCTCCATCTTCTGTGCGGGGAATGGAAAAATTTATTTTTGTGCTGCATCTGACATGAATTCCTCCCTATAGGATCATTTATCAGGGCTCTGTAACAACCCAAACAATGTCAATCTGTCGTTGAATCATCATGAACTTGATGTCGCATGCAAGTGCGTTGATCCGACTATGCAGCTCCGAAGTCGGTATCGAATTTTGTGGATATCATTTTGGACAGGGAGGAGTTGAGAACAGAAGTAAAAAATGAAGATGAGTTGTCTTGCTCTTTTGTACTGTCCCGAAGATCACGATCAAGATAAAAATAATCTCTAGAAAATGGGATTGCTCATGCAGAAAAAGATTTCTGTAAAATCTAATTCATGTTCATGAGCGAATATCACTGAAAGATTCCGTCACCTCGGCACATCACCGCACGTATCAAGTATCTAAACTTCTACTCAACTCGTAACTCGCGAATAGGAGCCCTAAAACTTGTTACGGTCGACGTAAGAACTTCACCGCTCAGATGTGGGTTATGCGTCTCACCATTTGCACGGGCGTCGCAAACACTTCATCCAAATTAAGTCGCAAACTAATTCAACAAGAGCTCGGCAGCAAGGATGTTTACTGCTCCAGCAGCGACATGAATATAGAGAGCAGGCTGCTGCTGGCCCTGCTCTGATGGTCATGCGCCCAACGATCAACTTGACAAGTTCAATTAGTTGTAGGCTTGGCCTCAACACGGACAAGAAAATGTGTTTTGTCGAGAGCTCGCTCAATTTTACTCTCACCTATTTTTCGTTGAACATAGCGTCGAAATTGGTATACCTCTAATTTTGTCTCGTTTCTGTGCTCGATTATGGTGCTCTTTTCGCGTACACCGGCCCGTTAATCATGCTGTTGCACGCAAGCGTGACAATTGAATTTTAAGTGAATTTGGCCAGAAACACACGACCCCTACTGTTGATTAATTATTCTGTTTATTCGAGGCTCACAATTTCCACATTGCATTTATAATCAACTCCTGTGAGGTAGACATAATCCGCTCGAATGGACTACCAGCTGCACTATATTATAGATATACCCCCGATCTCTGTGTAATACGAAATGCGGGACATTCACACGTTCACTGTAAGCCAAATTTTTCGTAGTTTCATTTCAATTATGAAGTGAATCCCCATATATCTGGTATATACATCTATATCATGAGGGTAAACTTTTTGTGACACCTATGTGCGAGGAAGTATCTTTTTCCCACTGATTTTCCACTTTTTCTCACAGTTTGTCAAAAAATAGTATTCGATACACGGGTGTGAGACTAATTATTCGCATACCCGTAATGATTCCGACCCGCACCTACGGCTCGGGCCGGAAACCCATCACTCGGACGCGAAAAAGAGTTTTTCCACCCTTGTATCGAAATGTACTATCTCGACTCACATTACTTTGCGGAACAGAATGTTGAGGTTGGTATGTCTCATTGACCGGAGTATGATTTTCTTTTATATTTTTCGACGTAGAATTTGAATTTGCAGCCCCATCCGCGACTGCCTGTCAAGATTTTTTGCTTGAACCAAAAAACTCGATTTTTAGAAGATCTTTTCGACTTGCATAAGAATACTGACACAGTAGCTCAAAGTAGAACCGGGATGAGTAGCTCATGTGTTGGATGTCCCGTGTATGCAAGAATTTTTTCCCTTGTGATATTTGAGCAGCGAGAAATTTTGCGGGGAACGAATGATTCCTCATCTTCGTGGGGGTCAGAAACACTCGTTCTTGCGATAATTGTCACTGCTCAAAAATTGTGAGAGAGAGAGAGAATTATCGCTTGCACGCAGTATCAAAATATGCTTATCCGACGTAAAAATACTGCTTTTGAGCTTCTATATCGGGATTTTTGCTAGCGTCAAGTGCGAATTTTTTGCAAAATCTAGCTGCGAATTTGGTTTGTACGTCGAAACGTCCAGAAGAAAATTGGAGTCTAGTCAATGAAAAATTCAAACCCCAAAATTTTATTTTCCACCGAACTGATGGTTTACTATAGATTCAGTCATGGATTGCGTGTAGTCGGAAATTTTTCGCAGTTCGGCACTGCGTCGCCGATCGAATGGGTATCAATTTTAAATCGGAGATGAAATATTCTTGTCCCGCTCATTGTGCCGATGTATCACGTGCATCTGATCAGCAACACTCTGAAATGTGAGCGATTTATGATGAAGCCGATCATCCCAGCCTTGTAGCACGTACACTTTTCGGTTTTCATTTCCAGAGTTTCAGTGATGGATAGACGCAAGCTTTCCTTGGCTACAGAGAGCGCAATTTCGTTGATTATACTCAAATTCAGTCGTTGCATACCGGACTCAGATATGAAATACGTGGAAAAATGAAGACAAGAGTATCAATTTACCGCTAATGGCTGAGTGGAAACAACAGGTAGTGCGATGCTTCAAAATCGATCCGTGCCAACAGATTTTGCGCACGCAATCTGCCTCTCATTGCTCACCATCGCTGCACCTTCGACTCGACGGTATCTACACTCAAAGCCGCGATAATTGAACAGGCATTCGTCCAAATTATGGCCATCGAGAGATATCTCTGTATTTTCTCCCGCGATATTACGATTACAGTACTTATTCGATTGCATCGACGGTGGAATATCGTGGGACTCATTGAGCGTATTCCCCCCCCCCCCAGGTGATAATCTTTTGCGTCTTCATATTAAATTGGAGTTCGGCCACAAGCACGTGGTCCTTTGGGATCTGAAATTTGCTCTTTGCAATAAGTTTCTTAGTAATAAATGCAGCTGGCAAACTCGCTCAACAAGAATTGCCTCGGGTGCATTAGTTAGTCCCACAGCAGATGTCGGTACATCTTCTAATGGCCTCTGCCCTGAAATTATGCGCCGTGGCTTTATTACCGTTTGGGCTTATCAGCTCTCTACAGATGTAAGTACTCTACTGGCTCCTGATATCACTTCATGTCTGGATGTACATCTCTCGTCTTCGCATGGAACTTGTTCTGGCCTTTGAGCAAACTACTGAATGTACAGCCGTACCGTCCCCTTTGCGTTCCGATTCACTGCAATCTCAATCTCACTCGAATGCGCTGAAATTGGCCGTGGAAATGTCCGTTCTCGTTGAAACAAATAATGTCACGAGTAATGATTCGTGTTTACGTTGGAATCTCGCGAATCGGGATGCATTTTACAAGCAGTTTATCTTCTCATCTTTCGAACAGGCAGTTTGATTGGATGAGGAGTCTTATGCTGATGTATTTTAAAAACAGGAACGAGTCTTTTTAAAGTATTTTCTACGTTTTCTATTAGATGTTTTTGAAAATCAGATCGCCCCATGGACGGAAGTCCCCCATCAATCCTTGCTTGATGGCAATGTCATCATACAAACATACTTATTTTGTACACTGCTCCTGTATTTTTGAATCATTACTATAAAGATACTCATGTAAACACTGCTGTGTGAGCCAATGCGGAACGATCTCCCCCCCCCCCCGCTTTTGGTAAGTCAATCAATGCATCCTTGGAAAACTACCTCGTCACGAGAACGAATCAACATTGATGTTTCAAAGTTTTCGCATCGGTCATGCGTGTTTGAATAAGACTGCCGATTCATCTCTTTCAAATGAGAATCTCACCTCGTCGTCCAGAGTTATACGTCACAGGGCCCGACGATTGGATAAAACGACAAAAGATGCTCGGATGCTGCGCGAAGGTCGTCCTCGAAATCCGATTCAAGGTTTGCAAACAGTGTCTTGTCGTCCCGGAGACACAAAAGGGGCCGAACCCAAAGACGTCCCGTGTTTATTATTTTCTGCAGTTGTTTTGCGGTGCAACCTTGACAAATGGCCCGATACACTTGCAGACCCCTGCATACGCGTGGGTACACCATCGGCAATCTTTTCGAGGATGAATCGTCGACTACAATATGTACCGAGATGCTTTCTCCTCGGGTTGGCTGCTGGTGATCAACGCGGCTAACCAGTTGGAGTCTGTCTGATGGGCAATAGCGTCCATATGTAGTGGTACCACGTGAATTTGGGGCCCCATAATCTTGTACCAGTCCATTAGGCAGCGACACGAGGCGCGATGATACGCACAATCTCGCAGGCGTTGTTTGCCACGCGTGGCTATGTAATCGAGGCAAGTCCGAGTACATCATCACGTAACATACATCATCAGCTGATCGCGCCGGTGTTACGAGTTTTCGAGATTAGAGATGCGTATTTGATCCAGGCGGGTTTCCAACTGAGCTATCACTCAAGAGTTCATGTGAATGCTTTGCATTGATGATCGGATATCCGACTAACCAAAATGACCCACACAGAGCACTCCTCTATGACAGAATATTGAATGGCACTATCCTCAATCCGAATAAGTATATTATTCGAGTTTGTAAATATGAGATGGAGTTTCGGTTGAAAAGTGAAATTGAAATATCAGAATTGAGATAGAATTCTCAGTTACAAAATGAATTTTAATTATGGCACCTCTCGTAATCATTCCGTTTGGTGCGTTATATTAATTGAGAGCGAAATCGAGGGTGAGGGTATTTCACAAATTTCACAGTGCCGCTACTCTTCTTTGCCCTTTTGCGCAGATTCACGAGATTCAGTAATAATTTGCTCTGAATTTACTCTCGAAATAACTTTGCTCTCATTGTGCGCACAAAGTTTCATTCACATTCCGCGTAACTAATTATCTGAATTTCCAACCCTGAACTATCCCTGAGCTATTAAATTTGATTAATTAAACAACTCTGATGAGTGGAAAACTTTGAAAATTCGCAACTTTTCCCTTAGTCGTTTGGACTAGATGAGTGTAACGAGTTCTGATAGGGATGAACATTTTTCAGACCGCATTTTGTGGGAAAATACTCATATTACGTTCTTGATTTTTTGAGGGGCTACGATTAAAACCTCAATAGAGTCATCTCAAAATTTAATCAAGGCCAAACATCGTCCGGGAATTTTCTTCATCAGAGTGATTTTTGATCAGAAGTCGGGGAAGGATGTACACATTCATCTCGAAAGCCACGTACCACGCACAACAGTTTGATAACTTTGAATAACCGTATGTTACGCACGATGCGGAGCGTAAAATTCATGATAATGTCCTCGTGTCGGAATCCTCTTTCCATTGTTGGAATCCATTTTCTCTAATGGCTATGAATAAATTATACTTGCAGGAGGAGGATGATCTAGCTGTTACGTTGGTATCAGCCCTGGGTGCACATCTAGTCTCGCCCTTTGGATAGAGGGCAGATATGCTCGACGCGCCGACCAAGAGCCCAGGGATGACTTATCTATTTTTGCGCGGACCCTCTCGCAGGGCGCCGATATTCTGCATCGCCGCCCTTCTGTTTCTACTCGTGCTCTACCAACTGGGAATCATCTGCAACACACCAAAGGAGCCGACGGCGATGATGCTCGCCAGAGAGGTAATTGCCACTTGCATTCCCATGAAACTTGAACCTCGCAATCACAGTTGGCGCTTACGATATGAAAAGTGCTTCAATTATTTGATCAGATAAATGACACGTGAACAGGATAATTCAACCGTAACATCGGTCCTCCTCGGTATACTATTTTCTCCCTTTCGGCTCCCATTGCGACACTGATCTTTTCAAACCAGAAGCTCGTGCTGGAGAAAGAGACGAACTTTAAGGATTTCGAAAGCCAATCATCGCTCATTCTACTTCGTCTCGCTTTCGTTCATACTCGCGTAGAGAGTCGGCACAGCGCAAACGGATCAATTAGCTGGAGATTTCCCTCTGGGCTCGTTTCATTCAGCCACTTGGCCCATTCTTTTGCTTGATTGACGAGTTCGTCGTCGTCGCTCCGTTATTTTACTCTCACCTCCTATATAACGCGCGACTTTGGCAGGTCAAAAGTTCAAGAACCACGAGAGAACGGATGATCTATGTAGAGTGAGGCTCGTCAAAGCTATACCCCCATCCTCCTCTTGATTCTTTTTCCTCCTCCCTTTTTCTCGTCTTTTCATCCCCTCCAAAATTTTACCATTTTTCAAAGGATCTGCGAGCTGGTATTGAGAGCTTTTGTCGCTCATCCGAGAGATATTTTCTGCGCCGGTTACCCTCGATATTCTTCCAGCCGACGGCGAAAAGAAAAGCTCAAAGTGAGGTTCGATGCCCCGCTGTAACGGCTGACTTCGTTAAGAAAATTGAACTAATGTTGTCTACCAAGCGGACGATATCGGATCCCTTGACTTTTTCTGAATAGTAACTTTCATCGATAGAGTACCAGGATATCATTTGGCGTTGGATAATTTGCGCACCCCTAACAATCTACGAAAAGAATACTCGAAACTTCTGATTGAATTCCCGGTAACATGACTCTGGCTGGGCTACGATTCCCGGCATTGATGTTTCAATGGTTTTGACTCACGAATCTACATACAGGAGTCCCTTGTTATCCGGGAGTTACTCATTTGGCGCCCGTCTCTTGTTATAAGCGGGTCTATATTCATAACCGATGTAGAATTCATCTCCTTGCAATTCTACTCGTTATGAGTTATATGTGCCACTTCATAAAACACCCGCGTCGCATATATTTGCTTTGGGTAATAATTCTTTCAGTCACATGCAAATATAATATGACAATGCTGATCTCCACATCTACCCCAAGTGAAAAAAATCTATGTAGATCATATACAGAATCTATATCCGATTCCGATATATAATTCATATATGTTTTTGGTAATATAGAAAGTCTATATGCCCTCAGTACGAAATTGTTTGACGTATAAAATCAACGCCCGGAAAGGATTTTTTGCGTTTTTGAACGATTCTGAGCACGATTTTTAGTTGCTGTTTCACCTGAGGGGCAGATTTGCGCGGTAGAAATATTTGAGCAAAACCACCACTATCTGTAGAATTTTGGGGAAATTGTTTTCACCACACTTGCTCATCGTTGACTCGTCACCTGATCCGCACGGCCGAAGTCGGACTGTTACCCATGTACATCGTCTGTTGGAGAGATCGTGGAGAAGAATTTTCGCGAATTTTTTAGCCCGTTGCGAAGCCTTTATCTTCCCTTGCACACGACCAAATGACGATTGCTTCACTCAAGAGCTCCATCAAGCTCAACATCGAGACTGCCTTGCAGAAATTCTGCACAGGAGCTGCAGCTCGGCGGATAGATCAGCGGTTGAGAATAGGATGCATCGCGACGTAAAGGCCGTCCTCAAGTAGCAAACGGCATGGTCAATGGGGCTCGTCGATCGATTGAAAGACCCGCCATTGACACGCGTCCGATGGATTGCGATGAGCTGTGGGACAAAATTTTTCACAGAGTAACACAATGATTTACAAAGGATTGATTCTACTGTACAGATCATTCTCGAAGCGCGCATGGGACATTCAAATAACGAGGTCTCAAAGAACAACAAACTTTGCAGGTTAAGCCGCCGTCGAAGCATCACTTCAAATACATTCAAAGTTATTTTTCACGATGGAGAATACTCATCTGAAGTCTCAATTTTCACAAGCTGCCGTATTAGGTGGTCCACTTTCCAGCTGTCGCAGAGATCTTCTAGCGAAAAGTAGGCGAAGATACGCCCGGTGAACTTGACAAATTTTTCCGTTTGCGAGCATATCAAGCAGACTGAGACTGTTACTGTTTTGCTGACACCGAACTTCAGTCTGCTCGATACCTATGCTCGCAAACGGAAAAATTTGTCAAGTTCACCGGGCGTATGTTCGCCTACTTTTCGCTAGAAGATCTCTGCGACAGCTGGAAAGTGGACCACCTAATACGGCAGCTTGTGAAAATTGTGACTTCAGATGAGTATTCTCCATCGTGAAAAATAACTTTGAATGTATTCGAAGTGATGCTTCGACGGCGGCTTAACCTGCAAAGTTTGTTGTTCTTTGAGACCTCGTTATTTGAATGTCCCATGCGCGCTTCGAGAATGATCTGTACAGTAGAATCAATCCTTTGTAAATCATTGTGTTACTCTCTGAAAAATTTTGTCCCACAGCTCATCGCAATCCATCGGACACGTGTCAATCACGGGTCTTTCAATCGATCGACGAGCCCCATTGACCATGCCGTTTGCTACTTGAGGACGGCCTTTACGTCGCGCTGCATCCTATTCTCAACCGCTGATCTATCCGCCCAAGCTGCAGCTCCTGTGCAGAATTTCTGCAAGGCAGTCTCGATGTTGAGCTTGATGGAGCTCTTGAGTGAAGCAATCGTCATTTGGTCGTGTGCAAGGGAAGATAAAGGCTTCGCAACGGGCTAAAAAATTCGCGAAAATTCTTCTCCACGATCTCTCCAACAGACGATGTACATGGGTAACAGTCCGACTTCGGCCGTGCGGATCAGGTGACGAGTCAACGATGAGCAAGTGTGGTGAAAACAATTTCCCCAAAATTCTACAGATAGTGGTGGTTTTGCTCAAATATTTCTACCGCGCAAATCTGCCCCTCAGGTGAAACAGCAACTAAAAATCGTGCTCAGAATCGTTCAAAAACGCAAAAAATCCTTTCCGGGCGTTGATTTTATACGTCAAACAATTTCGTACTGAGGGCATATAGACTTTCTATATTACCAAAAACATATATGAATTATATATCGGAATCGGATATAGATTCTGTATATGATCTACATAGATTTTTTTCACTTGGGACATCTCAGGACAGGAGGCCTATGGAATTAGTCCCTTCAAGATACCTCAATTTCTCACCGAACAAAGTGGCTCCCATAGTTTGAGACGACTTCAGGATCCACGAGGTTGAACCTGTCCTTGTGAATTGTGCAGCTCGCTCATTTTATCAATTTTCTCTGCACTCCACAATGATCTCGATTCGAGGATCAAACATCAAAGACGTCCCTCGATGAAATTTCGCAAGGAACGTGAATCAGAAAAATCGTCAACAATAGGCGCAAATTGTGAATTTCGTGTTTTAGATCGAGCATAGCCAGACTGTGGAGTGCGAACAGTTTCCGCGCCGAGTTTCCGATGAATCGTCGACCCTTTCTGATCGTCACAATGCTCATCATCCAGAGTAGCATTTCACGCGTGATTTATCGAGTGGTGCGGGCTTTGGAATTCAATGGCTTTCATCTGCTGGCCAGGCTCTCTCTCCCTATCGGACGTGCTGCAGATACGTGCCTCGGGCGGCGATCCGATGTCGATCTCACTCGCTCTACCGCGAATATTTGAGGCCGGCGGCGAGTGGACGGGCCCGGGCAAATGAAGCGTGCCGGAGCTGCTATTTTCCGCCCGCTGCGCTCCAGAGATGCACTCGGAGAGCTTCATTGACGCTGCGGAGGATTTGAGTGGGCGGCCGATGCACAAGTGGACTTTTATACCCGTTGCCGCGAGGTCCTTGTCTCGATCCGTCGCTCGTGTCGCACTTGAAACCAACTGTCACACTTCGAATATTGCTCTTTTGCATTTCTTCGATTCGACTTTGCTTTCAGCTTTGTTTTCTAAAGCATGAATCTGGAATTTGCCAATATACCTTTCAATACTCGAACGGCCTTTGTGGAACAGCAACTGTTGAACTCTCTTCTTAGTGCCTCAAAGTTGGCTCTCAAACATAGACACTTGTTGAACTTGACGCCTGAAATTTTGCCAAACTGCTCAAAAATACATTTCAATAAATGTGAAGTGGTTGGAAATATTATACGACCATGCACCATGGATTCGATACCTATACCGGTGAAAGTAGTTTCAGCTGGTAACCCGTACAAAATGAACTACAGTAGAACTCGGTTATAACGAGCTCGGTTATTACGAGAACTCGGTTATAACGAGCAAATTTTGAAAATTTGGTTGGTTTGTGTACTAACAAGGGGAGTCCGGAGTCTCCGGGTCCTAAAATCTCACCAAAATTATTTTACAGTTTCGTACCACCTAGAATATGAAGAACCCAAAGCAACTCTGTCAAATGGGCCTCCCGTTCAGAGCTACAGTCTATGACATTAGCATTGCCCATATAGGCCCATGTTAAAAAGTGATATATATAGATATACTGACAATGCTAACGTTTTTGCTTGTAGCTATGAACAGGAAGCTCATTTGACGGAGTTACTCTGGATTCTTCATATTCTAGGTGGCACGAGACTGTGAAAAAAATTTGGTGAGATTTCAGGACCCGGAGACTCCGGACTCCCCTTGTAAGTCAATGGAATCAGCCTCGGTTATAATGAGATCGGTTAGGGGAGAGTGGGGCAAAATTGGACGGGGGCAAAATTAGATAAGTGAAATAGCTCGGTCGGAGGCGAGTCGAGGCTTTCGCCAAGTAAATTCTCTTTCAATACCATCACAGAAAATGGTTTTTATCGAGGTTAGACCTCCTGAAACGATACTGGGAGTCCACGCTGACATAGGGGTGCTTTTCGAGGGCCTCACGGGTTTATGTTCCAAATGCAAGATTACACGCTGCTTCTACTGAAGTGCACTGGCTCAATCGCCATTTGAGGGTCAAAAACTACATCACAAAACGAAGATTTTGAGCCGTCGTGGGTCAAAATCGGCCCAGTTGAACCCGAATTATCGCAATTTTGCGAAAAAAAACGGTCGGGGGCATTTTTGGACAAACTGGACGGGGCGAATTAGGAATATGCTAAATCCCATCTGAAATTGGTCGACCGATCGCGTGCCCGTGTTTTTCGATAATTATTGCTCGTATCGAGTCGCGTGTGCATCTGTGCGAATCTTTCGAGACCCGGGAGGTTGAGGGTGGGTTAGGTGATTGAAAATGGATGAGAGAGTGAACTTATGATGTCCAATGACTGTCATAGGGGTCAGATTAGTGATCAGAAGGCGCTCTCAGCGTGTTCGAAGCGAGCGCTCGACTCACGCATTTTCACTCTCGCATTCTCTGATATTGGATTGATTGCCGCATTTCATCATTTGGATCGTTGACTTGGGGCAAGTATGGGTACCTCCCATATGAAGAAAAGAGAGAGGAAGTCGACTCTTAGGAGCTGCGACTCGATTACTGATTGCTGAAGACGGTGGTGCACCGATAAAGTGTCGATTCCAAGAATGTTAAAAAATGATACGAAAAAGCCTCACTTGCTGAGGCTATGGGAGGATGTAGAAGTCGCGGGTGGGGTTCCCTCTTGATTTTGCGTTATTACCACTTGTTTTGATGAGCAAATGCGCCTATAATAGGTGAGGAATAATGCCGTACACCTCAATTTCGGAAGCCCCCAAGCTCGGGGCGAATTTGGACAGATTTTCTTTTTTAAACTTGCAGAAAAAGTATAAACGCTGAGACCTAGGGGTCTGAAAATTTTTTTACAATCTATTCAATAGTTGAACTTCAAAGTCTCACAGCGCGCCAAGCCGCAAATACCGTCAGATAGCCCCACTGCAAAATCCGTACAATTTTGCCCCACTCTTCTCTATAACGAGACCTCGGTTATAACGAGCCGAATTTCGCCCAAATTTGGAATTGGACCTCTGCTATAGCGAGCAGATACGATTTCAACACTACGCGATGGTGAATTCGAGAGTTTGGCACTAAACTGTAAACAGGTATCATCATATTGAAACCAGTGAAATCGACACAAGCAACATGAAAATTAATGAATGGAAAGCTTTTGCGCTGAAAGCACAAAAATGCGGAATTTTGTAAGATCTGCGGTGTGAGCAGTTCCACGATTTCAACAATCTCAAAGATTCGAACAATTTTTATCTCATTATTGAGAACATTGATGATGAGTTTTTTCACCACTACTTACAAGGGGAGGACCAGACCTTTGGATCACCAATCTTGTCCAAAATTTTTTTACAGTGAGCATCGGTTATAACGAGCAAATTTTGCCGGTCCCTTGGAGCTCTTTATAACCAAGTTCTACTGTAATCAGAATTAAAATTCATCTATACGATGCATCGTATCTCGAATTTGGAAATGTTTTCATGTACCTTCCGGGAAATGCAGATACACATTCTGTTGAATTAATGCCTAATTCCATTTCACATGGCGTGATCGGATTTTGATAACTTTTGCCAATGTAATATTTTATTAAATTCATAACTGACGTTTTCATGCACTCAGAAATAGAGGCATCGACATGAATGCAAACGGGGCAAGGGTTTGTCGAAATGAAATCTGATTATTCTCAACAAAAGTAACGGATTAACAAAATTCAATCCCATGTTTTTCGGTCCACTGCAGATTTCCGTTACATTTACACGGTCTCATCGCACAAGAAATTTATGTAACAACAATGAGATCGGCATCGTGCTATAGAATGACATGTTTGTTGCTTTTGCAACGTTGCACAAGCTTATGGATTCTGTAACGAGATGAGCCTGCAAGAAAGCACACCGCTATGGTGTTTTATTGATGAATAAATTCAGATTTAATGTAAATATTGATTGCACCAACCATTCTGTCGATGCAACAAATTTAAAAAAACATCATTACTTCTTTCGGAACCTTCATTAATGAGACATCGCCTTGACGGCGTTATGCGATCTGAATGTTACTTTTACGATCAGTCCGTATCCATCGTTTCCTCTGACTCTTCGCGCGTGATTTTTCCATTATAACTATTGGAGTTTGTTGGTTTCGAGTATTTCTTGGATTGTTAAGGAATATTACATCGAACTGGAATATCGTAAGGTAATCAGGATTTGAAAAAATTCCTTGCAAACCTCCGAACGTTGTTTTATGGTCAAAGACACTTCCTCACACATCGAAGCATCGCTTAGCGATTGGTTCAGTTCAGAGTATTTGGACCAGAGATTCGAGTATCGATCCCCAATTCATTATCCAAATGTGTCGCCGTGACTGTGGTAACCATCCGTCTGTTTGCCGGTGCGCATTTCTCATCGAGTGAGTGATGCATGCATGGGACCTGCGGACGATGAGTTATGTTTGCGTTTATCGCTACCCCGTGTGCATCCATTAACAGGAGACAGTACTTGCACCACTGCGCCTGACTTTATTCGCATTCTCACTCGGTTTTGTAAAATAATTGAATTTCCACGACGACAACTGCAGACTGTGCACTCCGCATGAAAATAAGTGACATAAGAGAAAGAATATTCGTGCCACATTGCGGGTGCACAATGATGATGCATAACTGCGAGATGAAATTCATTGCTCCCTCTTACGAGATGAAATTCGTTGGCATACCTCTTTTGGATGCCAACGGGTATTATCACACCGAGGAACAACTATTGGAGATCGGAAGGTCCCCTGTGGGAGAGTATGATCGATTCATGTAATTTTCACTGTAGAGTTCAAATACGACCTTCGTTTTGCCCCTACTCGCCAGAATTTATTTTCGATTGCACAAGACTGATTTTTGAAAAAACGGCGACTTTAGCGTTCTTGCTAATTTTGTGAATTTCCAATATGACGCATCCTCCAAGTGGGCCTGGGGCCTATCGGCTCTATTTTTTTCCTATGTATTCTGACTTGCTTGACACGATGCCAGTGGTATTAGAGAGCTAGGACGCGTCTAAAACGAATGACAAGCCGATTTTTCGAACAACTATCATCAAAATCCGACTAACTTTGCAATAAATCTTTGAATGCTCACAAAATCGACCAGAAAAATTATTTTCAGCTCACGAGGGCGCATTTTCTTTGTTTCCAAATACACGTTGAGGGACGATCAATTGCGATAGTCCGCAAATAGATGGGTCAAAATGTACGTGTATTACTCCGAAATAGGCATTTTCGGCGTTTTCTGAGGTAGGCTCAAGCCCGTCCGTAATCGATCACATTCAAAGTTTCCTAGTCTAACGTACTCCTAAAACTATATAAATGGCTCACCTTAATCGAAATCAGATGATACATCCAGTGCTGAAGGTGTCTATCCAACTGATTCAGAAATATAACCATTCGCGTAC
This sequence comes from Eretmocerus hayati, assembly GCA_029851415.1. NCBI lineage: Eukaryota > Metazoa > Arthropoda > Insecta > Hymenoptera > Aphelinidae > Eretmocerus > Eretmocerus hayati. The sequence continues at coordinate 189,164,617 of CM056742.1, read as the reverse complement.
CTAATAGGCTTGAGAGACGAGAAACAGTGATTCATCACAGTTCCATGACATATATCCGAGGCTACTCGACGTCACTAGAGTATAGGTGCCCGAAACTCTAGATATCGTATTATTGTCACAAAATGAGAGCATTTTAGTAGTTTCAGCGGCCTGTGGGGATCAAAAGCTCGAAATTCGACTTATCACTAGCGAGCTTGAGCCTGCCCCATCAGAAAGGTTCAGAACGCCTTCTTTGGAGTAATACATTTGACATGGCGGGTTCGAGCAAGGGATCATTGGTAACATTCCCTTGGATTCCTCGTCACTGGTCACTTTTGGCACACGTGGACATCGAGGAAGTTGAGGTCAAGGATGTGGTTGATGAGGTTGAGATTGAGTAAAACGTCACACAGTTTGTTCACACAAATATGACACAGGAACCAGAGTGCGTAGAACAATTATGGAATGTTCACTAGGTCGCGGTGACGACGTTCCTGACGGCACCGGGATACGTCGGAGTAACGGAGTAGCGTGGCCACGGCTGGGCCGAGTGTCGTGGAGTATGCGTCGCGACGGCGATCCGGAAGTGCACTGTGTTTTTGAGCTTGGTTTGCGGGGGTTTATATAGGTGGGCTAAGCCGCAAGGAGTGTGTAACGCTAAGCAACGTTACGGCTTATGAAATACGCTATGTGTAACGCGCGGATGCGTTGCGTGTGTACCCGAGGGTGTAACCATAAGATGCGTTTCCTTATGGGAAACGCGCCATGGTTAACGTGTCGTTGCGTTACATGTTTTTGGTGAGAGATAACGGTAAGCGGCGTTTCCTTAGGGAAGATTCCCATGGTGAACGCTGCGTTGCGTTACATGTTTCTGTGAGTGGTAACGGTAAGCGGCGTTTCTAGGTATGAAATTGGCGTAAGTAACGTTCCTTTGCGTTATGCGCAAAAAATGCATGTAACTGCAAGTTGCGTTTCAGATATATGAGAAAGTGTGGGGTAACGCGTGCATGCGTTACAAAAAGTGGGTGATCGTTTATCCATGTCATAAAAGTAACGGGGTGCCACGTTACTTTTATGTGAATGATGCGAATGAATGGTAACGAGGTGCTTCGTTACCAAAGAGAGTACTATGTGTATTGCGTTACAAATTAGGGTAACGGGGTGCCTCGTTACGTGTTCAATAAGCGTGTAACTGTGTCGTGCGTTACCGCGATGTGTGGCATGTGTGTGGTGTGTGAATGAGTGGAATATAATGTGCTTCCGATTGGGCACACGGGAAACAATGTGCTCGACGGGAAAATTAGATGTGTGTGTGCACGCGTCACATTCGTATTTCTCACGTCTACTTTGAGGCTCGTTCTACATAGGATGCGCTCAGTGCGTGAGCGTACGCGCATACGCTTGCGCTCAGAGCACTTCATACAAGAAATTTCATGAAGCAGCCTTACCAGTCGTTTTCACTCAGAATTTCCTCACGGGGAGAGTTAGTTGATGATTGGTGGGCTCCGAGTGACATAATCGAGACAAAAAATCAAGTTTCTTCGTGTCTTTCTACAACCCATCAGAGAAAAAAACATCAGCGTTGACCACCCTAAAAGCTACGCGCTCTTTCATTATCGGTGGAATACGGCACCCTAAGAATTATTGATGGCGGTCTCCTAGTCACGATTTGGGGTCAGCCTTTTCGGGGAAAAATCCAGGTTGAGCAACATTTTTGCAACTCAGTATCGGCATTGGTGACCACCCGTCTTAGTTTGCGAAGACTGTAACTTTGTTTGGGATCAGAAACTAGACAAGAGCAAGACGAGTGGTCACTAATCCAGATACTGAATCGCAAAACCCGTGCTTAATCTGAATTTCTTTCCGAAAAAGCTCGCGTGGCCAACCCTAATGTTTTTCTCTATTTGCTCATGGAAAAACATAGAGAAACTTGATTTGTTGGCTCGATAATGTCACTCGGGGTCCACCAAGCATCAGCCAACTCTTCACTTCTGGAAATCCTGAGTGGAAAATGACTGGTGAGGCTGCTTCACGAAATTCCCTGCATCAAATGCCATTAGCGCAAGCGTATGCGCGTACGCTCACGCGCTGAGCGCATCTTATGTTGAACGAGCCTAAGGCTATAGCAAACAATTTCTCTGCAATGTATACAAAAAACGTAGAGAATGCGCTCTTGTGAGCTCAAAAAAGATGCCTCTTGTGCATTCTGTGAGCATTTCAAAATTTACCGCGAAATCGATCAAATTTTGCTGATAATAACTAGAAACATCAGATTCTTACTCTTTTTTTACCGCATCCCGACCTTCTACAACCACTGACATCGTATTCAACAAGGCTGGATACGTTGGTCATTCATAGTCCCGATACGCTCTTGGCACATCACAAGAATGCGCCACCAAAGCCACCAATCAAGAAAGTTAGTAAAGAATGCTAAAAACACTGTCCTTTTGGAAAGTCAGTTTTTCGCGACTTATAAAAAATCCTGACGTACATAGGCAAAACGAAGGTCGGATTCGGATTCCATCGTGAAAAACACTTGGGAAAGTCATATTCCGTTCTTCAGTGTTATTTGAAGAAACTTTGGTTAGAGTTTCCCGTCTAGTTTCGCCGGTTGCCGCATCCATGTGCGTGGAGTCGAGATAAGCTCAACCAGCGGGTCAGCGCACTGCTAACTACCGATTTATACCTCAGTTTATGGAGGACCTACAGTTTTAGGTGGAATCCAAACCACCGAGACCACCGAAAACAGGCACGTGAGAAAAAATATCAGTGGTGGCCGGACCGGAATTCGAACGTAGTACTCTCGCAAAGTCCGATATTAGGGATGAGTGTAGTCTTATTAGATGATGGTGATCAAACCGGGGAGATTATAAATTGACCGACCTGCTCTGACATGACTGAACGAGCGTTTGCTGGAGTAGATCGACCAACTCAGACCAATGGCCTTCCCATTCACTCGTTCAACTATGATTTTTCTTGATAAATATGTTGTTAAGAGCACATTTCCATACTTATGGCTGTACGTAAATTCACACGAAACTACGCTTTTCGGAGTATCTATTGAGATGGATAGTGGCTAATGTAACATGCTGTGTAATTTTTAATCGTGTTACGGATTGCAAAAAAAAGTGAATGTATCTGTGCTTATTGCCCCATATTTGTAATTTGCTGGGGAAAAATCACGATATTTTGTCTCCAAAATATTAGAATAGGAATGTGGAATGCTTCTGGGGCATCTGTGAAAATGTACGATAGAACTGCCGAGGAGTGAAATGACTTTTATACGACTCGACCGCAGAAACTGCGTCTTTTCGCGTCTCGTCGTATAAAACAGCATATATGCGCCTCCGGCCAATTTTGGCACTTGACGCATAATGTACTATTTCAATAATGTCGAGAAGAACTTTGCGAGGTCTTATTCTCGTGAGCTCTTTTGCCTTGATACTAAACTTCCTCAACTTTTCATTTTGATTTTTCAAACTTTCATTGCACGTACTTCGTATTGTGCTGTACTCTACTCTACATAGTTCATTGATGAGTACAAACAGCCTCACATTATTTCAGCTCCAACACCTGTCTCCAAAATATATTTATGTGGGCTCGAGACAGTGCTAGCAGACGAACGGACTATAGAGATGAGACCCGCCCTCCAGTCGGGGCAAATGACGCTTTTTCGAGACGAGAGAGGTCCCAGTGACGCGCGTCGTTTCACGCTTCCGTTGTTTTCTCTGTTGTGCTGCGACGTTTTGTTTGGGACACGACGAGAGGCACGCACTCAAGCCCCCGGCGCAGTTTCGTACCCACACTCGTTTTCCCGGCTTCTCTGCTATCTTTGTTCCATCCTGTTTTTCGTTTATTTGGAGCAACACAAGAGATTGGCGGAAAAATACTCGTCTGGATTCGTGCTATGTGAGATACGCGCTCGGTATGCTCCGAGAACTTGGGCTGGCTAATTGCGAGATATTTCTTTTTCGAGCTCTCTTCGTTGTTGCGCGTTCGTCGACAAAAATAACAGTATCGGGGGCTAATAGAAGCATAGTGGCTGTCTAGCTGTGTACTCGGGGCATTGTTGAATGTTGTTTGACAATTGTTTTCGCCACTGCTGCTACGAAAACAAAATCCCAAGTGGATGCCTCGCGCAAGCTCGCAACGTGCTTATCCTGCACTTACCCGTGCACATGCGAGTTTTAACGAGCTTTTGCCATGGCTATCATATTTTCCCTCCTCTTTCCAAATTTGAAGAGTTCGTGAGGCAGATAGATAGGGGTAGAGATAGAGAGATTTTACCCGCATGAGCGAAAATTCGGAATCAAATAATCCCCGTGCACCGCAAGGCGTGAGGGATTATATTCTCATTCCCGCAAAATAAAGAGCAAAGCCTCATTACAACGAATACATTCGTGCCCGCGGAAAAGCACCACCGTTACCACGAATAACCATCGCTGCCCGAGCAACTGCTCTCGGCGGCCAAGTTATGAATTTTACAGCATGGCTAGAGCAAACAGCTGCCCCCCGAGGCTCGCACATGTAGCAATGCGCGTAAAATAATAGCCGAGCTGAGTACAGTGGTTGCAAAGAGCCCCGTACTTGCTGCAATTTCTATAATTCTTCTTGAGTACGTATTAAAAACAATCCGCGTTGCTCTCTAATAGTGGGAAACGTCTACCGTCGAGCTCGCCACGGATTTGTTCGTGGTCGGATGAGCCCTTTTTTTTAGACAAGGCTGGACGATACTCGTACGGTTCTGTCAGTTTTCTCAATCGGCTTGTTTATTGTCTCAATGGACTTGGAGCTGGAAATTGCTCTGGATGATGCAGTGAGATCCCACCTGTTAGGGTGATGACAGACAACGCGCTACGACACGAATCTCACGACTTGACACTACTTTCATTCCTGCGAACCCAACAATTGATGGATTGGAATAATTTGTACAGTGCCAATTATGGATTATGAAAATGAATCAAATTCGCCGATGGTTGGGTTCGCAGGAATGAAAGTAATGTCGTGTCGGGCGATGTCGTGTCGCGAGATTCGTGTCGTTGCGGGTTATCTGTCACGACACCGACCGACACGACCCGCAATGCATTCCTGTGAACCTAAACATCGATGGATTTGATTCATTTCCATGATCCACGACTGGCACTGTAAAATGAATCCAATGCATCGATGGTTGGGCTCGCAGGAATGAATTTCGGGTCGTGTCGGGCGATGTCGTGTCGTGAGATTTGTGTCATAGTGGGTTGTCTGTCATCACCGTCAGGGGAATGACAGACAACGCGCTACGACATGATTTTCCCACCACGCCACAACGCGCTATAGCACGCCACGACCCAAAATGCATTTCAGTGAACCCAACCAGGGTGGATTGAATTTATTTTTCCATTATCTGTCGTGGATTATGAGAATGAATAAAATCCATCGATACTTGGGTTCGCTGGAATAAATTCCTGGTCGTGGCGTGCGATAGCGCGTCGTGGCGTGGCGGAAGAATCGTGTCGTAGCGAGTTATCTGCCATCGCCCTTCGGGATAAGTTCCAAGTCGCTGATGGTTAAAGTGCGGGACCAAAAAAGTTACACAAATTAGAGTCTAGTGTAAAAGCCGGAACTTAGCCAATCACGCGGTAACGTATCAGCTATCTATTTTTCATGATTAGATGACAAGTACATCGTACAGTGATAGCTCGAATTATATTCAAATGACATAATCGACGAGCCCGGGAAACGATCTGTCTCCCATCGCCGCGCCGTCTACGAATACATTCCTGTACATACAGCTAGTGCAAGCTCGGGATGCTCACGCGCTTCAAATGTGATATCGTTACGAGATATGTCTCATCCGTGGCTCCTTTCCGAGGCTACAGAATGCATTTCGATACGACCCGGTACGCCTCATCTTACACGCACACAGGCGGATCGCGTTTGCATAGAAATGAGAGTCCCTATCGCGTAGCGTGTAGAGGCAAGAGAGAGTGTCGATCGTTGCACGCCGGAATATCAAGCTCCAAAACGACCGGGGCTCCGTTACTCGCCGTATAGCCCTCGCAAATTTCCATATACCGAGTGACACATCCATCCCGAGGCAGGCCGAAGTGAGCTGCCATCGAGTATCAAAATTCTCTCCTCGCGCGTGACGCATCGATCGAAAACTGATGCAGTCGGAATCGCTGCGATGGAACGAAGTGACACTCGTAACACAACTGCAGAAGTAACTCGACAGCTCCAAATTCATCTGCATTCGTTTTTTTTTTTTTTTGACGCATTCTTTTTACCCGACGCGTGACAGCTCCATTTTGGCACCATCCAATCACACTCCACTTCCCTACGACCATGAATATTTTGCCCAGTTCAATTTTACTTTTTCTGATGGAACGCGAATTCGGAGTGTCGCTCACCCCGGGTGCCTGTCCTTTGTATTCTAAAACGAGCAATCAGTAGAAATTGCTCGATCGCGCTTGTGAGCCCTGCTGTCGCGACGCTTAGCTCCGCCGCGTCTGACCAAACTCGGAATTTTCTACTGATCCGTGGTATCCCTCCGCGCTCACGCTCTCGCCTGCTTCCGTCGTCTTTGCCTCGTTTGTCTTTCCTAGCCTTTTTTAACACTTTCCTTGTAGCTCCACTTGTAGCTCACGCAACTTCCAATAGTAGTAACCTACAATTTCAAAATTTCCAGGACTTCAAATATCCAGAGTCACATGACTCGGTTATGCTGAGGGAAATCCGAGGGATTGGGTATTTTGTACAAGTCTCCGCTATTCCTGCATTACCGTTATCTTGATACAGAGTGCTAACATTACTCAGCTGAATTTAAATGAATTCGCATCCGTTCTATGAGGGTCAGAGGCAATAAGTCCGTACCCAGAAATCTGAATGTTCAGTTCATATTGATTTTTTGTACCATCTCAAATAACTCCCATATTTTTTCTACAGATCATAAAAAATTTGCTCTTATCTGATTTCTTGATCGAACTAGAGTGAACAATAAATTACGCACAGCGTATTCTGCCGACCAAACATATCTCAGATGAGCGAAATTCAAAAATCCATCTCGAGTCCAGATACGTGCCCTGTGTAACCTGCGCATTGATACTTTTCCTCATCCGTGTCAGCAGCAACAAACCTGTGTCACTTCTCTTGTGGAACCAACAGACATCGCACAATCCGATGCAGCTCTGTCAGGCAATGCAAGCTCGCTTTTTCATGATTATCGGCACGGATATGGCCATCGCTGATTCGAGTCGATTGCTGCAGAGCGGTTACTCGATTTTACCCGGAATCGAATTTTCATCGCCACGCTGCTCTCTCTTTCCCGTCCGGCTGCAATTCCGCGCCGGCAGATTGCTCAGCCAGATTGATTGGCACCGACGCGCGCGCGTCTGCTCTTTTGCGAAAGCTCTTTCGATTCTAAAGCTCTTTGGGAACGTTTGCTTTCCCCCGTTTGAGAGTGTCTGTACTCCGTCCCCAGAGACATACAGACATGGCCGAGGCTAGGCCTTAACCCTATTTGGCTATTTAAGAAGCAGATGCAGCTTCGAGCTATTCACTCCTTTTCTTTTTGCTATCTTGAGATAATTTTCAAAAAATGAAAAATTCTAAAACTATCAAGGAATAAGGTGAATCAACACTTTTTACGGGTTCGTAAACGGAAATATCGACGAATCCGACGCAGCTGGGGTCGCAATATTTACTGATAAGTAGAAAAATCCACATAGATCCTTAGCAACATTCTTCTTCATTTTTGCAGAGGTACGTGGTTGGCTCGGCCGACCAGAAGGTGTATCCGTACGACCGAAACATGCCGCTCATCTTCATTGGTGGAGTGCCGCGCTCGGGTACGACCCTCATGCGAGCCATGATGGATGCCCATCCGGAAATAAGGTGAGTACAATGTGCAGCATCTCTTCCATTTCCCTCAGATTTCTTTCCTCCTCGCATCACTTACACCGTTCATCCCAATCACCTTGTTGATGAAGTTTAAACAACAATCACAAAACAACGTCAGAGTGATGGATGATGAGCAATTAAACACACGTCATCGTTTCTTTTTCAGTTATCAAGACAAATGAGATCATTTTTCGGGGAATTGAGTAATCCAAGAACATTGATATTTCTTTTTATCATTTTTTTCGTTTATGTGCATTAAAAGGAAAAGTCTGACATTTTCCGGATATATCTGCGACTTGACACATCTTGGTCGTACTCTTTCTTATCAAAATATTCTTCAGAATTGACATTTCTTTTGATTCTCGCCTTTTCCACGTAAGATTTTCCATATTTTCATATCACGAAAGACTTTCGATGCGGAATCGAAGTTCCTTCGCTGCTCGAGATGTCATTCCATCTCACATTCTTCTATTCTATGTCAAATTTGAATATAAACCGATTCAGAGCGTAAAAGACAAACCACAGATGGAATCTGGTTTCAAATTCTGAGATTCCACATTGGCAAAAATTTTGACAATATCTCGCACTCGAATTCTCGATCATGATTGAGCTTTTTTACTGAAGGGAACCATTCAATTTCTTTCATGTTAAGAAAAACGAAGTTTCAAAAAAACTGAATCATCACGAAACAATGAAATTATTTCAGTAAACATCGCCTGAAACATCTGTTGGACACTCGATGCAATCATATTTCGTTTCTAACCATAGAAACGATGAGATACATCATTGCCATATGGGTTAATAGCACACATCCATTTGACTTACAGATGTGGCCAGGAGACGCGGGTGGTGCCGAGGATCCTCCAAATGAGGTCTCATTGGTTAAAGTCTGAGCGAGAGAGCGTACGATTGGAGGAAGCAGGAGTTTCCAAAGAGGTAATGAATTTCGATCAGAAGACACTGGGAACCAAAAAATCCAAAACGACTGATTCAATAAACAAGTTTTACTACTTTTTACAAAAACTCCTCATGCAGTTATCCGCATATCCTAGACAAATTAATTGAATTCGGAATGCTACTCTCACGATTCGAGAACTGTACTTACCGCATGCCTGTACCGAAGTTGAACTATTACACCTTGGAGAGTGGCAATCAGGATGCTCGGTGGTTACGAGAGAGTGAGTATCGATAACGGGCATATGGCGCCCCAGCTCTGTATAGCTGCACGAAAGCTAATCAACCGCCGAGCCCATCGAGGCATCGCGAGGTGTGCCTTCTCGGATATTGGCTCGCGCGCAAACACACACAAACACAAACACAGACATCACGGACACAGGGTGAAGGAGAGCAGAGAGGCATAATACACTCGGGCTGATTGGTGATTGGTCGGATGCTTTCAGGTGATGGACAGCGCGATAGCAGCGTTTTGTCTGGAGGTGATCGTGCGGCACGGCGAGCCGGCTTCCAGGCTCTGTAACAAGGACCCGCTAACCCTCAAAATGGGCTCCTACGTACTCGAGCTCTTCCCCAATGCCAAATTCATATTCATGATCCGAGACGGTCGGGCCACCGTCCACTCCATCATATCCAGAAAGGTAAGCCCATCACACCCTCTACCCATACTTTAACCATTGGATTATTCATGTATGCGCGCTTGAACCACATCCCATTTATAGTGTTTTTCAATGGCCCGGTATACTTTTTATACACCCACTCCGACGTCAAGTGCCATGTTTGTAAAGCGGCTTGAGCTCCCTAGACCTCGTTGATTTTTCATGAAGGTTTTTGTTGACCAAAAAAATATGAAGTATTCACGCTGTGATATATCGTTTTCAAAGATGGACCTCTTCATCCTGAAATATTTTACCCGCTCTTTTATAACGAATTGTCAACTGCAAGTAGCATTTCAATTTCTGATCTTTCCATAAAATCTTGTTTGAAAAATTAAATACATCTGTATAAGTTGCTAACTCCTGCTGCTTGCTGCTTTGCAAATTATTTTCATCATTTGTGCGGTGATTGTGTATTCACCCTCTCGTTCCACTAACAATGAGTGATTTTGACATGAAGCTATCATTATTTGAATGAATCGACGTCTATAATGCTTTTGTCTGTCAGGTGAACCGTACAGGGCTATTGGTATTCAGATAAGTGTACCCAACATGCCCCCAAATGTCTATCTCAAGAATGGGCACTCGTTGACATTCTCGCAATTTTTTCACGTTTGTTCCGTCAAAATACGAGAAAGTAAATGGTTTGAACCGACTCTGTATGATTTCTACGTGTCCTAGAAAATTTACAGTGAGTATTCAAATTTTTGCTTTTGCACAGCTAGGAAATTGCCAAGGAAATTTCGTTTAGTGAAACCGGTGCCGAAGTTTTTTGGTTCGGCTTATCCTCGAGCTAATCTTGACGTACTCCAGCGCATTTGATTCCTTCTCTCGAAACCTTCAAAATCTATCCTTTCCCTTTTTTTAGAGCTGCCATACTCAGATGACCGAATTTATGAGAAAAATACAAAGATCATTTGCAAACCATGGAGGCCAACATCGGAGTGTACCCAACATGCTCTCATGCAATTATCTTGGCAAGGTTGTCATGATGACCCTTTTTAGCACTCAAAACATGTTTATCACGTCAAAATTAGCCGGAAATATCATAAAAAAAGCTTCATTAATAGTCACATGAACATGAAAACGATTTCTCGATTTAATACACTCTATCGCCCATTAACATTGTTCTGAAAGATAAGGCATGTTGGGCCTTTTGCAAAAATTACTTTTTGGGAAAATCGTGATAGCTCGGCTTTGGTTGGTCAAAATTGAACTCATCTTGACTCATTTGGAAGGTCTATAACAAGCTTTGAAATAAAACTATTGACAAAACGGCTTCAGTTGGGGAAATGTTGGGTAAATTTACATTATAGCTTGCTCCAACGGGAGACATCCAATGTCATATCCACTGGACCGATCAATCCTGTGTATACAATCTTTGATGACGAACTGATTTACAGGTGACGATAACTGGTTTCGATCTGTCGTCGTATCGGCAGTGCATGATAAAATGGAACCAGGCAATTTCGGTGATGTACAAGCAGTGCCGGGAGCTCGGTCCGGACAAGTGCCTGACGGTGCCGTACGAGCAGCTGGTGCTGCACCCGCGCGAGTGGATGCGCAAAATCCTCGACTACCTCGACGTGCCCTGGAACGAGTCCGTCCTGCACCACGAGGAGTTCATCGACAAGCCCGGTGGCGTGCCTCTCAGCAAGTCAGTACCACTCTTTACTTGTTCGAACGCCGATTCCGTTTGATCGCTTTGCATCAATGGCAATCCATCGAACGGGCTCTCGCTCAGCTTCCTGGCTTCATTAACTGAATCGCTAGCTAATTAGTTAGCTTGCTCGCCGAAAAGCCATACTCAGAGTTCACAGCGAGTTTGGTGCGCGAGAAATTTGATTATACCCACTGGAAGCGGGAATTTTCCCAGAAGAATGGACTCTGATGCTGCAGCAGACTTATTAATATTCGCCGAGTTTGAAAAGTCTTTGGCGCCGCTCGATGGCAACGCGAGGAAGAGTCGATTTACCCGCACTTCCAATGTAATTGATGGACAGGCTTCGTGGAGGAATAAAAAATCACGTCGCGACACTCGATGAATAGTTGATGACGTCCTGATTACGACGACGCTGCTGCAGTCTTTCATTTTCTTCTTTCCGAAAATAGAGGATAGAGCAGAAGTGTTTCCGAGCGTGTATTCTTTGCAGGCATCAATTTGCGATGCGATACGGGAATGGATGTGGGCGATCGATAGCCCTCTATCCGAGATGAAAGAGGGTGTAAAAAGAGAGCAACGACATGGGACAACACAACACTAGACGGCGCGAGAGCACACTTGATCGCGGTGGCTGCTGCAGTTCGAGGGCTCGCGTTACTATTTTTGCCCCCGATATTTTTTTCTGATATATCTACAGTTACGTGCTCGGGCTATGAGTGTGGTGTAAGAAAGTTGACTTGCACTACGGACTGTAATTCACAGCGTTTGAATCATATGTGGATTATTGAGGCCACTCTACACCATTTCTGCAAAGAAATTGCAAGTACAAGCAGTGCACAACTCAAACATATTTAATCTCAATTTCTCGTTTTTTTTCCATTCGTGCGAATCTATTTACACTTTTGACGATCACAAGTAGGCGGAGCCACAATTTTCATAATAATTTAACTCAGAGCTGAATTTCTGCGAAGCCTGTTCTGCATTTTTTTTTCAGTTGAAATCATCGAACCTACGTTTTTCTTATTAAACATACATAAGCTGATATGGAGCCTATGGCTCTTTCTGGATCAAATTTTTCGGTCGCTTAGGAATTGGATAGGAAATTCTCTAAATCATCCACGAGTAATCAAAATTCTTGTGAACTGTCATGCCACTGATGAAATATTCTTGTGTCCAACCACGTTGAGCCCGGCTAACCTTGTAATCCAGGTCGGCACAATTAACTCATTATGTGACACAATATTGCAGAGTGGAGCGCTCGTCCGACCAGGTGATAAAGCCAGTAAACACGGAGGCGCTGACAAAGTGGGTCGGCCAGATCCCGGAGGACGTGGTACGAGACATGGCCGACATAGCCCCAATGCTCAGCGTCTTCGGCTACGACCCCTACGCCAATCCGCCCGACTATGGTGCCCCCGACAAGTTTGTCAGCGACAACACCAGAAAGTGAGTTTTCCCACACACTATACTCCTTTTTGCTTTCATTTTTTGCACCCCGTCCCCAGAGACGAGTACAAACTCTGCGCTCCGAGTAGAAGAAAAAAAATTTCAATTAGACGCGACTGAATTGAGCGGCCTGTCGAGCGCACCCACACGACTATGCACCAATGGACTCCCGCGATATAATGGAAGAGAAAAACGAGACAGAAAGAGTCCAGAGTTTTCCCGTACACAGCAACTCTTGCACAGCTAATATCGCGAGCCATCCGCTCGCTGTCGTCCGCGCTTGACTCGGACGAGCCGACCATACTCCCTGCAAATTGAATCGTACTTACTATCCTCTTCGTTTCGAGTTGCATCGGCTCTTCGTGCCCAGCTAATTGAATGTATTCTTTGCAGAATCGCTTTCGATGCCCCAACACTTTGGTAATTACTTCGACCATTCTTCGGAAAGTAAAAACAGCTTTGAGAAAATGTTTTCGGTATCGTCTTTCCATTGCTCCCGCTATCACGAAACCTAGATACTCCAATGCTCTCACACATATTTTTGAATTCAACCATTGTGAATATTCTTCTTTCAAAGGACTCATGGTAGGACCTCCAAGTCTTGCGAATCCGATGTATGGTCGAGTTTCCAAAACTCTCAGGAAGATAATCGATGATCGTAATAATGAAGGTTACTCTTCGGTATTTGGTTACATTTTGAAAAAATTAATTCAGATAATTGGCCCTATACCTTAGTAGCTTTTCACAATCAATGAAAAATTCTGAGCATGTGATTTTGTACAACATCTCGATTCTTTGCTGAATTAATGCTGTTGAATGGTGAAAAGTGCCTCGGTCAAAAATGAACCCAAAACTGGTCTCCATTTTCGCTCCATTTAACTATCAACTGTTTGCGCCAGAGCTTACCCAAGTATTCTTTTCGGCACGCTGAGCGGAAATTGTACATTATTGCCCTGGGCGCGTACGCCGAGTTCGGGCTTTAGGACAGTTTATTTCCCGAGCGAAGCGAGGCAAATAAGTCCTCCGCGGCCGAAATGAGCCTGATGCGAGCACAGGGCAATAATAATTTTTCATGATGAGAACCCTAAAACCGCATGTTTTGAATGTGGCCTTTTTTGGTTAGAATGATGAAAAGGGCCTTTTCCGCGCTGATTTTTCTTTTTCTCGCACAGTTTGTCGAAAAGCACAGTTCAATACAAGGGTGTAAGCCTTATTTTTCCATCCTTGTATCGAAACGTACTATTTTTGGATGATCTGAATCACCAAGTCTGTCAGAGGTGAAACACTCAAGATAGGATTGCGTGATGATATCTGGTGTGAACTACGAGATCTCTGATTCTCGTCTCTGAAAATTTAATGATTGCATTCAGCAATTTGCCGATGCACATTCATCATTGATCTTTTTCATTCCGTAGGGAATTTTCATTGCAGTTACGATAAATACCCTCGAATCTTGGTTTTACCCTCAGTATCTCAATTTCCCGGGATATCATTTACACTTACAACAGCGTCGGACGCAATGAATGATTTCAGCGCCGATCACAAGTTACCACCGTAGGTCAATCTCAAATCTCAGTCCTGATCACTGCACATCATTCTCACACAAGTATTCCGTTCACGAATATTTAAAAATCATAAATCGCAGGTAAACATGGTAGGAAAAATTGCGTTGCAGAGTGCTGACCAACACACTGGTGTGGGACGAAATAGTCAAGAGGCTGGAGCTCGGTAAGACGTCGACACCCTCGACGTCCGACGCGAAAAACGACTCGAGCGTCTCGGCGTGACGTTGACGACGAGCTGCGCCCTCGACCGAGCTGACGCCGCGGCCGTCGCTGCTGTCCAACGACTCAACATCATCATCATCAGACTGAAGTCGAGTGGACAGCCTCTTTTTTCAACTCTTCCGCAGCATCTCGACGTCGTCGGCCACCTATCCGTGTGATATACACCCGATGATGTGTGCAATGCGTGACGTGTGCGTCTGGGCTCTGTTTGTCGCGACTATTCGAGGGGGCGATGTATTATTGAGGTCAACTCGAGTACGCGAGTGGCATTTTAATGTGCTTGTAAAGGGCGTTTGAGAAGCGAGTATCCTTCACAGTGGTGCAGTATACCCTGGAGTATGTGGTATGTGCTGTGCAACGACGAGGTGCTTCGGCGTCTTTGGTGGTGCGCGTTTCACGACCCTCGTTTCGTCGAAGTTCAGTCGTATGAATATGTATTCCAGTGTGAGAATGGGAGCAAACTTATTCTAAATCTTTATTGTACATACCTTTACATATGCAGTAAGATGTATTGAAGGGCATCCATATATCCTCGAATAATTACTAGTGCGGGACTAGTGAAATGCGCGCTGGAATATTGTTCGTGCAGCTGGATGTGTTCCATGTTATTGAATTCTTCGTGTATACGTGACAGCTGATCGCGAGCTTTTATCAAACGTTGCAGCGTTTCGAAAGATATACGTCTGCGGGCTGAGCATTTTGGATGACTCGTTTACTCGATGGATTGAATGCAAATTCACTCAACTCGGACAACAAAAGCCCATTAGAATTCTCTCCATCCGATGTAATCGGTCAAAAATTCTAAAAATGAGACTGTCTAGTTGGACCTATCGGCTACTCCAGTTCGGAATGAGAAATAATATTCTCTGACTCATAGATGTATTGTGTAAGTCACAGATCGTGCGTTTGAGCTGACCGACCATCTGTTTCTCTGAGTCCTTGAACGATAGATGAACTGTACGGAAATTTCATCAACTAAGTACATCACTCGATTTTCATTGAATGAATTTTGTTGAAGTTTCGGGACCCTGGGTTGATTGAGAGAGAAATGCGCGTTATGGAATATGTAGAAAATTGTTGCACTTTGGTTTTGCCAACTTCTGGAATTTTGAACAGAGAACGGTTATGGCTTCCTGATCTTATTTGTTATGAGATTGGAAGTGGACTCACACGTTCTGACTCATTTTTCATGGCCGAGGTAATCATGTGAATGATTTCAATTTTCGCATGCTATCAAAGCTAAGTCTACTTCTAAAATTGTTGCATTTGTGAAATTTTTTGAAAAGCTTCTTACGTCTTCCATAGAGAAACAACATCGATGAATTGATTGGAAAAAATGTCCCGCCTAGATCTTTGATGGATTGTATAGACAATGCAATTCAAATCTAAATTCAAAAATTTACGTCAGTTCGCAGTATCCCGCAATATCCCCAAATAACATGTCCAATTCAAGTGTAACCTCCTTTGAATCGTGTCTAAGTTGCAACAAATCCCGGAACAAGAAAATAATCTTAATTTGTGAGCCCGAATTTCATAGTCCAACCTCACTCTAAGTGGAATTCCATTATCAATCCGATGAACTTAGTTCGTCGTCCAAAATTCGCAGCTCGCCAAATATCACTCGTTGCTCTTTTGAATATGTGTAAAAACTATGGCATTAGGTTGATAAGTGATATTTGATATGGCTAATGACTGAGTGTAATCTAATCTACAATTTTATCGTATGTGATTGTGAATTTTATTAAGCATTTCAAATATCTTCGGTGCCTCGTGGGCATTTCTGAGCTTTCTGCATTTATGGGATAAAGATATTTTATAACTGTTGAATTTTGTTATTTTTCAAATGAATTCTAAAGTCTCGATGGGCAAACATCGATCTCAATGATGACTATATAGATGATAGACATATACATGTAAAATAAATGAGGTTTTTATTGATCAACATCTCGGAGAACTTTTCAAAAACGGGAATAGCCGTATTTTACTCACGATGAGCTATGTTATTGGCTCAACATTTAAAATGGGAAAGAGACCAGGCTGTACGATTGGTGCAATTTAGAAAACACATTCCAATATGTGACTTTTCGACGTACATACATCGAATTAAATATCATAAATCTTATCTCAACGACTGTAACACTGGTGATAACCCACAACAAAAAGTTTTTCACAACCTACATTGAATTACATACAAGAACAGTAGAGATTTAGAACTCTCGAAACTTTTAATGGCAAAATGAAGGGATCTCGTGGTTTTGCTGAGCTCTGAATATTTCACGAATTTGATGAATTTCACACGACTCCAACGACCACTGAGACTTTTATTAAGTCCACGTTGGTTACAATGTGTTCCAGTTTTTGTCAATGAGTGACATTATACGTTCGTAAAAAAAAAAACACGATGATCAATTTGATCCCATGCCACAATAGCTAAGTCTTCCTGTGTTTCCTAAATTCATTTTACAGACACTGACAAGGAGAGGTTGTGGTCTGTTTTTCATTAATTCGTCTGTAAAACATTTCTTGGTATGTACGTACCAATAAATGATAGACCCTAACGCTGAAGTGTTTTAGAAATACGTACTATGACATGAAGCATTGTGAGGAAGGCCCGCGTTAGAGGATTGCTATGATGCTAATGTTATAAAACGTATGAGCTCTGAAACGCTCGAGTGTCGTCTTGTTCTGAGGCTTTGGATATCTTTTGTTGGTACCAGATTCGCAAAATTTCAGCCAAATTACATGATTCACAAACCATGACCACTCCCTATGAGTTCATCTCTTTATAAAATACTCTTGAACTCTGATTTCGAAGACATCTTGCGTAAAATGTACAGCACTTAAAGCCAGCCACCGATACATGAAGTGGGAGTATCGCTATAAATCTTGTCGCACAAAAATGTTGAGTAGATTTTTTAATATCAAAGCCCTTGAAGCAAGTAAGACGGAGAGAAAATACTCCAACATGTGAAGTTTCCGCAAGACCTTTTCTCTCGACCAGGATTGAAAAAAAGGTGCGCAGTGGTCATGGTGCCAAGAAATAGTGTATGCACCCTTTAGATATTCATTTGGAGTTTCTGATAAAATCATCTAGAACATCCGAATCTTGCGACACTGCACAGTATTGTTATCGTGTAGTCAATGTAATAATATCTTGAGCTGAAAATTCTAATCTTTGCCCCTATTGGAAGAGAAAAGCTCCTTTTATAAATCATTTAATAACATAAATATGACATTCCTTCTGAAGGCCAGTGACGTGAGTCTTTTGATTCCTGAATGAATGCGCAGAATATTTGGACTGGAGTTTTAACGACAGCTGATTTATCGAGTTATTAGTGTATACTCAGGAACTTCGAGCATTTACTTCTCTTCATCGACTGATGATTAGAATAATGAGATAATTTTCGTGTCAGTCTTCCAAAGTCAATCTAGAAGATGGTAATCAATCGTTACTAATATTGTTTTCAACCATGTCAAATAAATATATCCTGAGAAGTTTTTGTTTGTACAGGAGTATCTTCGTGCAAACGATCTTTGATTGTACGAGATCTCGAAATTTTCTTTCCATTTCACAAGAGGCGCATGCATACTCAACTCATGAACGAGTTCATAATCGGTATTCAGAATGTGTCTTGTGCAAACAATTCTCGGATATCCGGAGACCTTTTTAAAAATTTTAAGCATTCTAAAGCATGAGAATCTTTCTCGTGAAAATTGTTTATCGTTGAGGGCAGTTATGTTTGTACAGTAAGACGAAAAAAATACCATTATTGACACAATTTTAACTAGAATTTTGGATAAGTTCGATCAAGGTGTGAATTTTAGCTGGAACTCGAGAGGACTCATGTGTCGTAGTTATGCTCACCAACTGTTTGAACCACATGTTGTCATACTGGATGATTTTGTCATTGTTAGTGCTAATATTATATCAGCAAAGTCGATTTTTAATGAAAGGGAGTTTTGAAAGCATGCATAAAATTGTACAATTCATGATTATCGACATTTATTGAGCGTAATGACTCAAAACATCAGTTGTATCTACGCCTGCGTGTGAACATGAAATTGAATTAAATTATTTTGATATGAAAATCCATCGTGCATTATTGATCACACCTTTTTGACATAAAAAACTAGAGTATTGTTTCACTGATGAATCCTATGTATTTCTATGCAAAAGCGTAATAATTCGTCCCGGTTGAGTAGTGTCGAGAGCATACCACTCTTGAATAATTCAGAGTCGTATTAATTTTATGACAGTGTTATTTATGTTACAAGTATTTACATCAATAGTAAACTTACTCTTAAGAGAGTCACGACACACATGAGTATTACAACAATGATATCATACGAAATCCCATTTTTTAAATATCACATACACAATGTAAATGAGTAGTAATATGGGAATTTTTTGTTATTTATCTCTTTCGTGGCTCGATGTATGTACGTATAAATATTTGAGAAGGTGTGTCTTTGGCAGTTCTCAGACTTGCATTCTATTTCAATTGAATACTGAAATTAGTCATATGAAGTTTCCTCGACTCTTCACAGCATTTTTTAAGAACTAAGTAGTGACCAAGGTGATTACGTGAAGTGGAAACGATCGCTCTCACCGTTTGCTCAGTAGTCAGCTTATCATCCTGAATGATCATCTTACTAACAATTTTCAAAATGATATCAAAGTATTCATCTTTCATTATACATAAGAATACCTTGAAGCCCAAACAGGTCAATTACTAGAGGGTCCCGGTCTATCAAAACAATTTTAAAATCCCAATACATGAACTTATACGGCTTGACTTACAAATTTATCCGATATCAATACAATAGTCGTGAGTTGAATCGTGATTGTTCAATTAAACAGCAAAATCATATGAGTAGTTTTGGGAAAATTCCGATATTTGGGGTAAATGTGCCAGCCCTAAATCTCACTTCCGAACGATCCAAGATGTATTTTTCGACTTTTTGGAACATGCAAAGCACTAATCGGTTCGCGCACGAGTATCGATATTTTCAAATATTGGTAACATAAGGATAACACTAAGACCACGGTAGCGTCACACGGACCTGACATTTTGAAGCAACACACGAACCTGACATTTTTCCACTAAAATTGATCTCATGGCCAAGTGGTTCGATCTACCGCTTTGAGATTTTGGGATTTGATTTGACCACCAGATACTTTGAAAAAAAAACTGGCGCGGCGAGGACCTCTGTAGTCTCGCATTTATAGGGTCGCACTGGTGCTGGACGGAGCCAAATAAAAATTTAGCAAAAATAGATTTTCGCGGAAAAGTACTCCTCAAAGAGTGGAAGTCAATTTTTCCGTCCGATACTTTAGTGCATGGAAAAGTTGCGCCTGATGATTCTTATCAGGAACAAATTGGCGCGGAAAGGTCTGGAATGGTAAAAATCCAGTTTTATAGAGGAAAACTTAGCGAGTAAACTTTTAGGCACGATTGCGCCACAAAATGTACTCGCTCAGCGTGCACATGAAGAGTGGTACTTTGGTCCTTGTAGCTGTGGGATTTGATGTTTAATGCCATTACATTGAATAAGTTTGCCCGCCCGTATGCCTAAAAAGCCTCTCTGTGTCGCTATACACAAAGGCCGAAAAACAGACCTGAAATTTTGACTCCTGTTTTGATGATAATACTTTTGGGTAGCTGTGGATCGGAAAACTAACGATCGCGCAAGAAAAGCCCAAGAAATTCATATGACCTATAAGATTTTTCCCTCAAGAGTTTTAAGGGTTCATGAGAGGTGTAGGCACACATTATTTCAAAGTTCCCGCGGAACTTCTCATATTTCAAAATTGTTCAACGATCTGGTCGCATGATGGAAATTGGAAGTTAAGTTTGGAAACTTGTGTAACCCCTATAGTGCACAGGGCTCGATAAATTATTCAAATATAGCGAAATACACTCACACAATTTTGTATAACATCTGACCCAATCCAGTTGAGATTGGGCAGCCAAAAAGAGAGTCTTGAGAAGAATGATTTTTCGACGATTAACCAGCGAAAATAATCAGTAGTGCATCTGCCAGTCATAAAGAGTAAACCAAACTCGTTTCCCTTGATTGTTGTGTAATCAAGTTGTACCAAAAAAATCTCAGCAAGATTGAAGATTATGTTTTTCAGAAATCAAATTTTTAGTGATATTATATTCGTAAATCGGCATTGGAGGACTAATTTTATTTCTCTAACGATCTCGAGTTTGAGATCGATAGCTCAGCTGGTAGAGTGTCTTTCCCGGTGTGAAGAAGGCCCCCAGTTCAAATCTGGGTCCAGGCGACTTTTTTCTCTCGATGTCTGTCATATGCAATTTTTTCATCAATTAAAACCTCCACGATCAAACCCGATCGTTAATTTCTCAATTAATCGATCTCAAACTCGAGATCGATAGAGAAATAAAATTAGTCCTCCAATGCCGATTTACGAATATAATATCATTTGAAACATAAGAGGACGAGTCAAGTTCGAAAAGTGTAATCAAATTTTTAGTGTTATTCGCAAAATATTCATTTTCAAACATTTTCGACCCAATTTGGCCCTATAACAATCTTTCCCTATTCATTTGATGCAATTTGATCATATTGAATAAACCCAGGAAATTCGAAGAGCCCACTGATTCATCGAATTTACCGACCCAAAAGGAACAGAAATCGAAGTTCGGCTCATAAACTGAAAAATCGCATTCCTCTTGTATGGAGAGTTTTACGCCAAAACGAAAAAATACGTATCTCGTCATTTTGACCCTAGAATCATGTATTTCGGATCGGGGAAGATCCGTTGCATCGATCTTTTTGGTTGCTCGATCTTAACTGGATTGAGTCATCTCTTAAAAATGAATTGGAAGTATTACGACAACGAGAGTTTATTCGCGAATATTTGTATGTGGAAGCATACGACTGGTAGACGTCAGTATGTACAAAGACATATTTTGCCGATGCGATGCGAACAAGCCTCGCTTCAAAGCCTTAACGACTAGATCGCTCTTCCTGGCGTGGTTTACTTGTGATGACTACTCTAATCAATATTTCGAGCATAGCTCAGCGACGTATTACATCAATCGATTAATTCTCACGGTGATCTCTGTTTTTTGGGACGATTTAGAATTTCATCTCGCTGACGGTCAAGTTGTGGGATTTTGGATTATGGCTCATTTCATTCTCCGGGCACAAACACTTACCCACACTTATAGGTAACATCAAGACCGTAAGATTGGTCAACTTTACTTGCATCGAGACATACATTTGGAAATCTTGTAGTGATAACTCGTGGAGTCATCGTCCCTATATTGTATTTGTTTACTCGAGTCACTCCGCGGGAAATATCGCTGCCATGCAATAATCACAAGCGCTTATCGTAGTGAAGCTAACCTATTATCGAGTCAGCAGTGAAATGTCAAAAATATCATTACAGTAAGAATTAGCAACGGGGTACCTATTGAAGTAGAAATTTTGCAATTCGCACGGCGCAACGCGCGCGCGAAATTTTTTCTCGCGGGTGTAAAATGATTATCGCTTTTATGTGGCGACCGCGAAAATTGTCTGCTGAGCATTGTTTTGATTGAGTTGCATAACCCCCCACCGCGTGTTCTGCCCATTATACTAGATATGTTTTCCGTTTACCAGCCTGGTGATAATGATTCACAAAAATCCTTAGACGTAAATACCTTCAATAGCTCCTGTAGAGTCATGCTGGTCCCCAAGTCTTGAAATCAAAACTTAATGTTTCTTTGAAACGGGTCTTGGGTATCATGTAATTTTGTTGAGGTGCAGATTGACGCGGTGATACGCAAGTATGCATGTCACAATCACCTTTTGTGCAATATGACTCTACTAGGTGAAGCCAAAATATGATTTTATTAGGGTATCTTAATAACTTCTAAAATCATGCCTTCTTCCCTCAGAATTTGCTCAAGTTCAAACTATGGTGCTTGGGTATGAAGCTACATATCAGCCAATTAAACTAATTTTAGATGGATCATCAATTCAGAGAGTCAGCAGATATCTCCAGGGATTCAGGCAGCTTCGGGAGGAAAATTTCAGATCTACCTAAGATTAGTGTGAGAATCAGACATGAATTATTAGTTGCCTAATGTGTAGTTCAATCTCTAAATTCACGCCAATTTTGAGGAAGGGAGAATTGATGTTGAGAGTGATTAAAATACTTTAGTAGAATCATATTTTGGTTCTATCTATTAGTAAAGTCATATTGCACAAAAGCTGATTGATCCATGCGTATTGCGTATCAACTGATCAATCTGCAACTCAACGAAATCACATGCATCACACCTAAGAGCCGTTTTAATGAAACATTAATTTTTAATTTCAAGACTTGGGGACCAGCATGACTTTACAGAAGCTATTGAAGGTACATACGTCTACGGATTTTTGGATCATTATCACTAGGCTGGTGATCACGAAAACATATCTAGTAATAAGCAGAACAGCACGCGGCGGGGGTTCATGCAGCTGGATCAAAACAATGCTCAGAAGACGATTTTCGTGGTCGCTACATAAAATCAATAATCATTTTACACCCGGGAGGAAAAATTTCGCGCGCGGGCTGCGCCGTGCGAATTGCGAAGTTTTTACTTCAATAGGTACCCGGGATATCGAAGCCATTGACCAGTATAGAAGACATCAAATTGCGTGGCCTAGTTGTCCTTTCGCCTTGGATAATCTCGAGGGTATATGTTGACACCACCGCGAGCTCAAATTCACTCAGAGTCAGGTCAATCGAACACTCGCGCACAATTTCAAATTCGAGTCCTACCAAGGGTTAGCTCATCGTTTCGGCGGCTTTGACATTTTGCGTGGCGAACAACTGATAGCCGAAGCACTACTGCTGTCACTGCTGCTGCTGCTGTCGCTTCGGTTCACGTCGGCCTCGATCACCAGGAGTGACTCCGGCCGCGACGATTCGTCCTCGTCCTCGTCGGCGAACTGGAGCTCGGCTCCGTACTCGCACAGCGTCATCGAGGACTGCTGCAGTCGTCCTTGCTCGATAGCCAAATCCACGTTATTGTCGTCCAGGACATCGATCCGCGACTCCCTGCAAAGATGGAAACAGTCTGATCAGGGGCTTGTCGTCTCGGGTTTGAGCGCATGAGATTTTTTTAAAGCTCAAAACTTCGCTGCGAGGTCAATTTTTCGCAATTTTATTTCGACCCATGAAGTGGACTCCCATAATTCTTACGATGTTTTTGTATGAAGGTGAGCACTCATTTGACTTCTCGTTCATGATCGTGTCAAAGTAAATCGCCATGATAGATTATCATTAAAAGTACTTTCTGACCAAATAGGTCTCGGTGAAGATAGAAAAATGTACTCCCTCCGAAACCATCAGTAAGAACTCACTGAGCTTCAGTCAGTCTGGGATCAACTCTGACTGAAGACTTCAGTGAGTAGTTTCAGTGAGTATCTACTGAAGCCGCACTGAAACTTCAGTGACCTTGGGTAGTCGGACGAGTCCCCATCACTGGAGTTTCAGTGAGCACCACTGGAATTTCAGTGGGACCATCCACCTGAAACTTCAGTGATAATGGCCCGTCCGACACCAAAGATCACTAAATTTCAGGTGGATGGTCCGATTGAAATTCCAGTGGTGCTCACTGAAACTTCAGTGATGGGGACTCGTCGCACTACCCAAGGTCACTGAAGTTTCGGTGCGGCTTCAGTAGATACTCACTGAAACTACTCACTGAAGTCTTCAGTCAGAGTTGATCGCAGACTAACTGAAGTTCAGTGAGTTTTCACTGATGGTTTCGGAGAGAGTAAGATCGACGTGAACCAGTTGATCGAATGGGCTGTGACAAGGTAATCCGAATAAACTCGATAAATAGTTTGCATCGGCTCGAGTAAGTCGTAGAACTTTTGCCTATTTTGTCTCTTGTATTCATTGTTGAATGATCCCGTTGGAACAGGTCGATCAACTCCAAAATCCCAAAGTGCATATTGCGAGGAGTGCAACCACCTTCACAGCCAATACTGCACGAAATGTGAATCTAGCTGAAAAATGAATTTTTCTCCTTGCTGTTTCCGAGATGATCGAATTCTTATCTTCCAATGCGTCGCAAGTTCGTAAACAGATTTCTTTGAAATACCCAATGTAACCATTGAGAGATTATCAAAAATTTCCTGTAAAATTGCGCTATTCGACAAATGAGATGCAGTTTTCGATTTCGAACTCCTATTTTTATGATATTTATACAAATTCGACCCTAATTTTAAATCCTAGAACAGAAAAACAGCTCCATCCACGGCAACACTTGATGTGAGTTGTGTGTACTCACTTGCCTTAGGAGAGCGCCGATATCAGCGAATGTGAATGACATAGAAAATTTTAGGCATCAATAATGAAACTGAGTACATAAACTGGTGGGCCACTTCCATCTCATCGTAAAAAAGATTATTTTACAAAATTATGCTTCTGCGCATCTCTTCTTGAATGTCATCGCTCATGCAGTATGAATTCAGAGCCGATTATTGCATCAAACGCTATATAGAAGAGCAGAACGAAAATGTGATACCTTGCGTCCGAATCACGTAGGATTTCGGCAATGAGAAATTATGCTTATCGAGTCCAAGGATGGACTCGTGACGCAGCACATGCTACAAATATAATATGAGAATCTCGTTCCTCGTGCAGTGCATTGCAACGTGAACGAGAATGTGAATACATTCCTTCTCTTCAACACGATTAGACTTTCATAAATAGGCACCGCTGAGTTATTAATGAGGCAAAGGAAAGTCGGTGAATTTCGTTCTAGGCTAGCGCATGTAATAGTTTCCGAGAAACTGAGTAGGAAAAACTCGATTGCGACAGCGCCACCTCGAATTATGGCTGTAATTTTTTTACTCGCGAGCCAACCCCCAACTTTAGGGCGCGAGAAAAAGTTAGATGTGCGTCTGACCTACTTTTACTATCAGCCGAGTCGCTATGGGATGTATAAGATCCGTTAAAACGCCAAATTGTATTTTGCTCAACCCTTGCATTTACCGTGCATGAAATAATTTTCCCGTCCTTCCTAATTGGCTCGAATCAATCTGGGTTCGATCATGTACAATTTCAACAATACACTGTAGTCGTGATCGAAGGAAGGTGATTTGAAAGCTGTGCATCAGGTGCTTGACACACCTAAGCAGAATCGTTCGTTGATTTCTACGCAGTTGAGATTCGCGTGGAATCGTGAGTCCTTACAACTCGCCGTGCAATTTGCAATTTGCATACTTCATATTGTGAGCAATTAATTCGCGTTGAAGCTGATTGATTCACGTTACGTAAGATATATTGTAGATGCTGTAATGAGTAAGAACAACAGCAAAAATGCGTGTAGTGTGAGAATAAGCTGTGCAAATTCAAGAGCTGAGCGATCGTGATACGCCGCAACTTGAAAATTTACAAGGGTAAGTCTTGCAATTTCATCATAATCACTGCGAAAATGTGCCTGGATGACACAGTGAATGGATTAGCTACGATAAATCACATGTTGTTTCGTAGCTACTTATTCGAATGAAACGCAGAATCATCATAGGAGATTTCTGGTCATTTGCGTAAGCTAGAGTTCATGGGCTCTAGATTCATGACAAATTATTATGCTCAAAGATATGGGAGCTACCTGAAAGAGTATCCCACAAAAATTTTTTTTAGCACACAAATTCAAAACGTTTAGCATACCAACTCTAATTTGAAACTCATTCTAAATCCACTCGAATTTTCCTCAAAAAGTTTAGTTCAGATATGTATTCTTAACATGGTTATTGTGACTTGCTTGTCAAGACTAATGTGGCAAAATTAGAATTTGGCCAATTTTTTGATTTTCATTTTCTCTCCCCTGAATTAGGTGTTTAGCGACGGTCTGCAGTTTGATCAATTTTATGTGCCAAATAGGAATTTTGAGAATTTCTTCAGGTCTTTCTGACGTGTCGGCAATAAATAACCTCAGATTATTGGATACATGATGGAAAATAGTATATTCTGCACCGAGTTCATGAGGTCGTAGCTCGCTTCTGAGCTATTGGTTTTCAGCCCGAGCTGCAAGCGAGGGTAGAAATAATCTACCGGAATCGGGAAGCTCACGAGCGAGGCGCCAGTAGTATTCTATGAAATTTTGTAAGCACCGGAATATCTGAAAATTGCAAGGAGTATATTATTATGATCTTGATTGACACCGTGTCAATAGACAAACAATGTGCGCGTATCTTACAGACAGTCGAAAATCTAGGGTTTAAGTAGCAAACGATCAAAACGCAAATGCAAACAATCTGGCGAGTTGAAATGATACAAGGACTTTTCCTTGGGAATGGGTTCGGAGAGGCTATATGATTGATGACGACTCGAGGAGGCAGTCGAGGAAAAGCCTGCTGTGGACTAGGGAGGTGGAAGTGGTCGGAAGTAATTTCCAATACCATGGTACAGTTAATTCGATTTCGGAGGGTGGCGTATCCCAACTGTGGGCTGGATCAACTTACTTTGCAGAATTGATGGGATCGCGGTTGGTGCGACGTTGCGTGTCCGTTAGCCTCTGAGGAAGTGCGTGCACGCTCATCAAATCGACTACCGATCTCATCTGCTGCTGCTGATGTAGTCTGAGACTGGTGCCCGTGGCGGTCAGTCCCAGCTTTCCACCGAACGTCGAACCTGCCGAGCACGAAACGTTGTTTACATTAGTCACGGAGCAGAAGATATTATTGTGTAGGCTGCATAGGCCTGCAACGCCTCAATGTTACGAGTGAAAGAAATAATTATCTAGAATGATGTATCCCAGGCACTCTTATTGAAATTGAATTAACTTATTTTCTTGATTACTAAAGAGTAGGAACATTCGACGAAGATTTTTTGGATTATCCATGTTTTAGCTGGTATCAAACTGTTGAAAGGATTTGGGAAAGATTGACGAATTGATCCTCGTGGTTCCCCCCTATAAGTATATTCATGAGTACGACTATTTGGGTTACAGTCCCGGAGCAAAATCACAATCTAATTTCCGATGACCAGGTTTCAGTGTAAGGCACACGCCATCAGTGTTGGATACAAGTGGGCTGAGCAGCCAAAACATACGGAAGAACTCAATCAATCCTCTCGATTCACCCTTAAGATGGTCCACGTTTTTCATTGTGCGCACATCTATTTATGATATCACGTGTTTTTGGACGCAGT
Organism: Eretmocerus hayati; assembly: GCA_029851415.1. NCBI lineage: Eukaryota > Metazoa > Arthropoda > Insecta > Hymenoptera > Aphelinidae > Eretmocerus > Eretmocerus hayati. Next base: position 189,137,083 of record CM056742.1, on the reverse strand, counting down.
TACACGTGTAAGCTCTTGATGGATTGTCTATGGAGAAGTCACTTGGAAAAAAATTTATCAAACTAGAATAACACGGTCAAGTTGCAAGAAAAATACCATCCAGTTTCTCTGCACTGAATTTATTTTGAATTTCATCTTCTACGTCGCGTAGAAAACATGCGTGACGTGAACTGAGGTGATTTGTTCTTCACGGTCGATTATGAGAGCATTTGAGCCTCTTCCAAGTAATTGGACACTCAACTCCCGGGCGAATAAAATTGATAACTTGTTTTGTGTTCCAAATACTTGTAGAAGCACGAAGCGGGTAGAATTCATCACACTGAGAGCTCTATCAATCGCATTCGAACACGGCGATCTTAGATTAGGACGTTGGGGCAGTATTTTGCAATGCGATCATTGGGAAGACAATACTTCATACTTCCCAAGGACTAGTTGTGAAACTACTAAGAGAACGCGAATCTCAATCAGTCGGAAAATGAGCTCATTGCCAGTGTCTCACCTGGGCTTGTCTGCTGAACCAGAGCGAGTCCCGGCACTCTCTTATTCCCAGCTTTACTCGGGCCTCCGGGAAGCGCATTGCCCGTCCCTTGAACCGTCTTTTCTAGCCTTCCAGGTGCCCTCCCATGATGCTGACCCATCGTCGCCGTGGCATCGCCATCAGCCCTCGATGTGAAAATGAGCCTGTGTATGAAACTCTTGAGGGCCGCTCGGAAATCCTTGAGATGGTACGCGTACAGCAGTGGATTCCCAGCCGAATTGACGTGCGACAGGATGATGCAGGCGTTGAGCAGAAATCCGCTGACCTCGCATTTCGGACAGAACGCGTTTATGCAGTTTATGGTGTACAGAGGGAACCAGCAAATTATGAAAAAAATGACGATGCGCGAGAGATTTTGCGTAGCCTTGACTTCTCGCTTCTGCGCTGCCCCCAGCAGCCTCAGCATCGTTCCGTGCTCGTGGTGATGATGGTGGTGGTAGTGGTGGTGCTTGCCCCGATTGTGATTACCGATTGATGACTGCTGCTGCTGCGGGGGAGGAGGTGGAGGCTCCTTCACGCGCTTCACCGGGTTCATCGTCACGATCTGCTGAAGCTGGAAAGGTCAGAAGGTATGCGTCACCGTCGATTGCGTATAGTTGATCGGGTTATATATTGAAACCGGACGAGCCCCCCGATTACACTTTTGACGTATGTTTCAGCTCAGTGGGGGGTGTCCCAGCTCAAATCAATCATCGAGCGGATTGTCTAGAGCTCCGCTGTGAGAAGACTGATGAGTGCAGAGCTACCCACTGTGCTTTCTTGATTACCATCCTACACAAATATTGCGTTTGATCTTTTGCGTCTCTCGAACTTGCCAGCGTGTCTCGTGACTTTCGCGATGATTCATTCACGATGAGACCATGCTACTCACCAAAAACTCACCAAGTGTGTCCGCCAAAATCCTGTTCTTGGATATGATCGGATACTAATCTTGGTCATCCAATCACATGAAAATCCACGATGAATTCCATTTTCATGGGTGTAAAACAGGCGAATTGTCGAGGTCGAACTTGTGTAACTGGAAGACCTCTCTTATTGAAAAAATTCTCGGTTTCGTGTAACAAAAATCCTGAATGTGTGAAAAAATCGAAACTGAGCAAAACATGTTGCGAACTGTCGAAGCTTTACATCTGAGACCAAATTTGAGAGAACACTCAGTAACTGGAACGCGACGTTTCAGAATATTTCCATGGGTCAAATTCAAATATTCAGAAATTGATAAACCAAAAGTGAACTTTTGTGTTATCCTAGATGGCAGAAAAATCAATATGGCTGGATTCCAAACCCCTTTCCTAAGAATAATGAGGAGGCAAGAAAAGAGCGTTTATCGGATATTCACTCCCAATTACTGATCGTGGCAAGTAGGAGAGCAACTTGACAGATATTGACCAGATAAAACTCACCCAATCTTCGTGGGATGATGAATATACATGTGTCCGTACGGAATTGAATTCATCCAAAGTAGAAAATACACGGGTGCAACGAACAGACTGTTTATTTTAGGCATACGCCACTGCCAGTTGGGCCACCACCACCGCCACCCGGCTCCGATGTGTCTCCGTTATGCTTTTCGTTTTGCTTTGGCCTACACAAATCTATCATCTTGACGAGTAATTAGACGCGTCTACTCAATTTGAGTGAATAATATGAAGAAGTTTTCATCAGTTTGACCTGAAGAGGCCAGCATATGAGCTAGCAAAACGTTGGCGTATGCCTAAAATGAAGGAGCTTGGCTCGATAAACCTGTGTATTTTCTACTTTGTTTGAGATAAAAATTATTGTGACAAGAAACGAGTGGAAAATCGTAGGTATAGGAGTGATCGGCACCCGTCCCAGATCTAACCATTCGGGATCATTTGTTGAACTGTCATCTGATGTAGACAAAGATGTGCTCTCTGATTTTTGTAGAACTAACGGTTCAGTTGAGACTACTTCTCTTAGAACGAAAAACTCGAGTGATCGCTCGCCTCGAGAATTAAGATGTACACCTACGATTTTTTCGAGGAGACGAGGAATTGGGAAATCAAATTATACGCTAATACAAAATTGTATTCTGACAACACTTGGCCCATGTACATTAACGTGGAATGTAATCTAAACATCACCGACGCACTAGTTGTGGTTAAATGGGCTCGTGTGATATATGAAAACCTACCTGAATGGAACTTGAGTCACTTTGACTCACTGAACTTGAGAAACTGGAGCATTGGGAATCTGGGCGAAAATGTTATTCCCTCAAGGTTCCACTTGGAGAAGTGTGACTTAACCAACTTCCCTAACTTGGAGGGATTCTCCTGAACCTCGTGACGTCGAAAATGTCAGAAATAGACGGTGCGCAGTAAATTTTTGCACATAATTAATTCCATGTTTTGTACATAACTATCAAAACTGAATCGTCATTTGTCGAAAATTCGCAACCCTACGAATGAGGTCGAATTGGTCCAATATTCAGAACGAAAAAATTGATGGTAATCCCGTTCAAGTCTAGCAAATATTTGAAAATTGTGAGTTTTAAAGATTAAATAAATTCTGCAAGCAGTGCAAGTCATCATCCACGTGGGTTGCAGAACAAACACGAACGTGATGTGATGGTGATCAATGCGTCAGGTCTGCGTCATCAATCCGTTGTCGGATGCACCTCGATTCCAATTGAAAACGCGAGTTAGTAAACAAAATTCCATTCCTCGTACATACATTCGGCCAGCCAACCACGTGGGACTCAATATTCGCACAAGCGAATAAAATTTCAAGGAAAATAGTATACAGAGAAGACGGGATCGGGCGAGAATGAGAAAATAAGAGCGGACAACGATAACGTGTTGCACGCATCTGCGCTGACTCCTGTCTCCCTCGCCCGCCCAGTTTATATGGTAATGCATCAGGGGACGCACAGCAATACACCAACAAGGAAAACTGTGAACTATTTATATGTTAGACTTTATTAAAAACACACGATCAATCGTAATGATTCATTTGATTCACGAAATTTTTGAAATACTGACCTGCTTCACGACGACCCTGTATATGTGGGCGTAGAAGGCCGCGATGAGCAGAGCCGGGAATATGATGGTCGCGAAGTACAGAAAGACGAGATAGTCGTAGTCCATGACCTCGGTGAAGATGCACGTGACGTCGGTCTGGTGGCCCGCGTTCCAGCCCAGCAGCGGTAGAAAGCCAACCAGGCTGCCAGCCACCCAGCACACGCATATTATAACTGCAAAGCACAAGCATCGCGATAATCTATGTGTTGATAAAAAAACACCTTTACTTGGGAGTTTAATTCGATACAGGAGCAAATTGGAAATATCCATTGTCTCAAACCCGTGGATAGAAATCCGGTACCCGAAAATTCGCGCAACGGGAGCCACCCAAATTAGGACCAATATTTGCAAGCCATTCGCACTTAATTACATCCAGTCTTGACTCGCGGTGTATAGCGTGCGACAAAAAATGAGACTGGTACATCCATGATATTAGTTTTAGTGAAACAATTGGAATCGTACCCCCGACCGACGAAGCTCATTTTCGTTCACATTTTTATGGAACAACCGCACAAGAATGAGCCGTAGGAACAGAAAGCTAGTAACAATATGCGATGAAAAAATTTGTGAACTCCACGAAAAATCATGATAAAAAAAAAGAAATCGTTCACTTCGAAGACTTCTAAGTAAGTAGTCTAATGACAAGGATGAGGTGGCTCGAAAAAAGCTGTTAGGGCTAGAGCAGGAAATATGAAAATATAGTCTGTTTATTTTCACGATATACGTGGACTTGCAAGTCAACTCTGGAAATTCAGAATCTGGTGATTTTCCTTATGAAACATAACACCAGAGTTTTTGGCAACTTTAAGACCTTACAGGTGTATTAGGGTGTTATGATGGGATAGACACTATATCATCCGCAGAATATTTGCTTCTGCAGACTTCGTTCCTAACATGAATATATATATCTATCTATCTCATCCCAACTCACGCGTGTTTGAACGAAGGTAAGAAATTAAAATCCATTCCTTATTTTTGACAGATGCTTAATTTATTTTTAGGAATTCCAAAATTCATTCAGTATACTTATGATTCTGTGATCGTCTGTATCATGATTTTGAATGACTCGCTTTTTTGACTCTTCATTAAGCTCAACTATTGTAAGTGCTTGTCCTCTGTTTTTATTTGTTAGAATTGAGTCCCAGAAGAAAATTCATAATCACCCATCTAAAATACCCCTATAGAACATACGCTTTAGACTCCTTGCTTCTACAAACCGTATTGTCCCAAGTCACTTTACAGTATCCGAAACAAAATTAGAATATAGAAAATGAACAGTCAGACGATCCGATCAAAATTGAGGAAGGAGGAGGGGGTTCCACGCACAAAATTTTTCGATAAAAATTACGGGCACAGTTAGTTAATTGTGGGACGTCCGCCATTTCAGCCTACTTATTGTGGATGAGTGTCGAGAAAAATTACCTATACTGTCTGGTAAATTTTATTTCAGGTCGAAAATTGTATCGAATTTGGTGAAAAAGTGAGTTGAATTTGGGTAAATTTTACGGGCACTTGTAGGGTGATTTCTACCATACCAGTATAAAGAGCTGGGTGCGCCTGTGCACGCCGCGTGCTTGGAATCTGAACCTCACAGATATTTCCGCATAGAAGAACATTCTTTGACTCGTTCTGATGAAGATGCTTGATTTTTTACTTGAGGCCGAAGCATACAAACTGTTAAAACCATTTGAAACTTGCTGAATCATCTTCATTTTCATTCGTGGTGATTATAATATTGAGCAGAGCAACATCATAAAGTGGCATAGGAGAAACCATCTTCTTGATACAAGGGAAAATTACCTTACATACCCGTGAAAATTGGCGCTCCTAGGGGGCGCGTCCCACGATTGCCGGCATGTAGGGTAATTTCTCCTGTAGCGGTCCCGTAATTTTTATCGAAAATTCTGTGCGTGTACCAAATGAGACTCCCGCATCCCCGTTAATGCTGGCCCGACAAATTGAACCAAACTATACTCATAATAGGCCCGTAAATACTCGAAATGCTCGTTCAAGTCCCGAGTTTAGGTCCAGCTGCTTTTTTGAGTGAAAAGCCCTGAAAGTAGCCCGATTTTCCCCCCACTCTTGCCTACCCGAACATCACAAAAATGCTCAGATCGACACGAACTGAGCGAGGCACGTATTATTCGGGCTCAAATTTAATCTCTAGTTTCGGGCAATCACGAGCAATTGTCAAAACCCCGGATTAATTGCGTTGAACCATCATAAAACGCCTCACAAATTCCCCATGTACATACAAGCATACAAGTGGTGAAGGGGGAGGCGGATTGATTGATTGATTGATAACCTTTATTCGCCCGAGGGCAAAATTCAAAAATACAGTAGCGTATGTCACATATGTTACTCCTACATGATAAATATATAAATATGTATAAATATTCGTCTTTTTAGCCAAGGAATATTAGAAATTATCACAGTAAGTGACTAGTCATTTTGAGACATCGAAAGATGCGTAAAAGTCAAGAAAGAGAATGATGAGACACATTTTCATGTAGAAAGGCATATAAAAGGCTTGGGCCAGCAGAAATATCACAGGAATGAAGTAGCCACGTATAACTCTTTTAAAATAGAAAAACGCGAATTGAAAGGAGCCCAAACCTATCACAGTTTATAGAGATTAAAATAATGCCTCCTCTGCACATCAATCCTCTGGGAAGACTGACTGAGAGGGAAATCTTATAAGGCCTCTTTGAATACTGATATTCGGCGGAGAGGGGAGATGAGAGGTGGAACCTTCCCTGTCTACCCTCTCCTGTATGCTTGTACATGGGGAATTTGTGAGGCGTTTTTCGACGGTTCAACGCAGTTATTCCGTGGGTTTGGCAATTACTCGTAGTTGCCCAAAAATAGAGCTTCAATTTGAGCTCGGATACGTACCTCGCTCAGTGTAATTCGTGGAGATCTGAACATTTTTGTGATGTGCAGGTGGGAGGAGTGAGGAGGGGAGGTACGATGGAGCTGCTTCCAGAGCTGTTCTTGCAAAAAGGCAGCTGGACCTAAATTCAAAACTCGAACGATTATTTCGAGCACTTACGGGCCTATCACGAGAATATTTTGGTCCGACTCAGCGAGCCAGGCTCACGCGGCTGAATCCCGCGTTCTTCGAATCGAGCCCTCGAGCCGAGGGCGAAGTAGACTATGCATCATGCGGCCGATTGGTACTAATCGAGGCATCCACCGAAACACAAAGTCACAACACCGCCGATACGCATCATGCCCTCACACCCTTTTATACTTCCCGGCTAACGTCATAGCGGATCACTCGGACGCAACAAGCGAAAATTTTACTGCAGCACGCGCTCGTCGATGTGAATATTACACACCCACGCACGACTGAGCTTTCGACTCGAATCTTTGATTCCTCTGGTACGATAGTGTGACACAGCAAACGGAAAATCGGTCGATTGCACTGCACAGCCCGATACTCAGCTGGGAAATTAATTGACAAATTCAATATTTGTTTGATTGATTTAATTGAAGCTAGCTTCTACCACTGACAATTTGCTGTTAGATTTTTCAAAAGCTACTTTGATATTCTGGAATCGCAATTTCCCTCAACACTATTCTCATCCTTATTTCATCTACGGTACCCCGCAGAAAAAAATGATACTCGGACACCTTCACTAAAACAGCCATCACTCCGATGCGTTTGGGTCTCCGCCAATTTTTCACAAAGCACTTGAAAGGTGAGAAGAAAATGTTTCAAATTATGTGTTCCAAAAAGTTTTCTGATCGAAATTTCATGCCTTTAATTGACAATCAAAATTGGAAAAATTCTCATTTCAATCAATCACCCTCCATTTATATGCAAGTCATGCTAGCGTAATAATTCTTGCGGAATGTTGTAGCTCTTTCCAAGACCTTCAAATTTCTTTTCTAAACGGTGCTTTTCGAACATTCACATCCGAGTTGCAAGCGATCTCCTAGAGAGAATTTCGTACGGATGAAGGATAACAAAAATACGGAAAAGGTCGTGAACTACGATTTTGACGTGAAATCTTCAGAATCTTATAAAATAATCGTCAGGTCCAAATATATCTGTTGGCTTGACTCGATCTCGGAGGACAATGGGGAATCGTGCAATGATGTTACAGCAACGATATATTGCAAATCAGTATATTTGCTACGTTTCGTCAACTATTCTTGTTGACCTCATCAGGCTGGAAATAAAATCCACACAATAATTATAAAATCCAATAATAAAATCCACACAATATTTTATTTCCAGCCTGATGAGGTCAACAAAAATAGTTGACGAAACGTAGCAAATATACTGATTTGCAATATATCGTTGCTGTAACATCATTGCACGATTCCCCATTGTCCTCCGAGATCGAGTCAAGCCAACAAGATATATTTATAAAAAAGGGGACGATTCAAGAAACTGCGATAATTTGATAAATCGTCAGGTCCATTCCACAGATTGGTCGAAAGTACTTCCGCCCACGTCAACTAAGAAAAACTCATGTCTCCATACTTTCGATACCCTCAACCCGTACAAAATTCTTTCTACGAGATCGCTTGTCACTCGGGTGTGAATGACCGTAAGGGAACGTTTAAAAAAAAAAATTCGAAGGTCTTGAAAAGAGCTACAATACCCCGCAAGAATTTTCACGCTAGCATGACTTGCATATAAATGGAGGGTGATTGATCGAGATGAGAATTTTCCCAATTTTGAGTGTCAATTAAAGGCATCGAATTTTGATTAGAGAATTTTTCGAAACATATAGTTTGATAGATTTTCTTTAACCCTCTAGCGTCCAGTGGGTCCTGTGGGACCACTTCCAAAATCCAGACATGACAAGCACCACGGCAATATTTCGGCAATTGTGCATGGTAATGGCTTTCTTCTAGGCCAAAACCAAAAGTCTGTCATGATACGAGGCCCTGATAAAGCGTACATAGTTTTCGGGATCACGCGAAACTCAGCGCTCGCGCGTCGCTCGATGAGGACGTGAGTTTACGATCTAGATCGATTCATGTAGAGATGCGAATGACTCCTAAGCATCCAATACCTATTGGGAAATCTTCTTTGAGCCCCCCTTGAAGGTATCCATGCGTAGAAATGGTTCAAATGGGAAAATTGTCTAGGGGCTGGTCAATTAGAAAGTGGGTCCCACAGGACCCACTGGGCTTCCGCGACATGGTATCCATGCATGAATATCTTTCACGCAAAAAAATATTGGTGCGTGTAATTGTGCATGAAGTGGGTCCTGCAAGACCCATTGGGCGTTCGCGTTCACAGAAGTCACGTGGTCGTTCAAATCAATCTCTACCAAGCTTAGCTCAGAATCCCAGCCGTCGAATCTCTAAGAAAATTGTTATAAATATATGAGGTATGACTCGCAAGAGCATTTTGTCAAGTTTGCGGATTGCAAACAAAGATGTAAGCTTTGAGTAAAGAGTAAAGTATACTCTTATTGTGAGAAGTGTCAAGTAACTCTTTGCTGTAATGTATCCAAGAAACTGTCTCTATGACTTCCATCATAAGAATGCAGCAATTTTATAATGTTCTCATTGATCCATGATTGTAAGCTTCTTCGTCACGAATTCACTCTAAAAGTTTGAGAATACAAGCCCTTTGTTCAAAACAAGAATATTGTTTATGTAGATGATGACCTGAACGCCCAATGGGTCCTGCAGAACGGAAAAATGCTGTTTCCGGTTATTTTGAGGAAATTGCAATTTGTCACGCCCATCTACGAGCCAAAAGGAGTAAAAAAACATTTGAAGTAAAAAAAGAAAAAAAATTCTGTGTCTTTGATACCTTGGGCGCTAGAGGGTTAATCTTTCATTTGGAAAATTGGCGTAGACCCAAACGCGTCGGAGTGATGTCTGTTTCAGTGAAGGTATCCGTGTTCCATTTTTTTCTGCAGGTTATCGTATCTGTGTCATATATCCAGATCCTATCGTTCCAATGGACCACGCAATGGACCATTCAAAGTATCACATCCATCACTTCACCGTCTGGCTCTCTTGATACCTCTTCAATGACCAAAGAGCTTTTTTCCTTATCAGGACACTTCTTTCCATGTACAAATAAGAATTGTAGATACTAAAAGATCAGAATGGAACTCATTTCCTCGCTGTTTTTTTCCCACGACCACACTTTCTTTCGAAATGACCTACGTTGGAGAAGAAAAGAATATCTATTAGTTGCGTTTGATTGATGCTTTGCTACACACAATTCGACCCACTGACATACTCCATTTATTCTTATCTTGCTGATGAATGTTCATTTCATAGAAAGCAGATGTCTGCTGTATGAGGCTATAGCGATATATACCGAAAAAACGGCCGCTAGGAGCGCTGGGGAGGGGGCCAACACATGCAATTCTCTGTACGTGCGCGTCGGTGAGAGTGGCCGCATACTCCCTCACACGTGTATCCACTAGCACGCACCGACGTACACGGACATGTATTAGGGAGCTTATTTGACCATGAGCGCCGCCCTATGGTGGACCTTTTCTCGCTGTATGCCCTATTTATACAAAAATGAGAAAAAAGTACATACATAGGGCCTGGTCTGGTTAGCATCTAGTATCAAACATCATATGTATCCCTGCAGAACACAGATCTAGCTCTAGACCAAGCCCTACACAGCTTTTCTGTATTACCCAACTGATTACTCTGGTCATCGGTTCCATTTTCCCTTAAAACTTCATATGATTTCATTGGACGTGGTTGATCCATCGAGCCATATGAAGTTTTTGTTACGCGAGTACGACGATGAATGACTCTTGTGGTTATCGTCATTTCACTTCGAACGAGAGGTCCGTTTTACTCCTCAAGCACGTGTCTGGATTTTAATTTTGACAAAGCGATGCAGTGGTACTTTCCGGACAGCATTGAGAGGACAGGCATTAGCGAAAACATCAGCATTTTTCAAAGAGCTGACTTCTGCGGGTCGTGACATATATTGGTCAGGATAGCTCCCTGACACATATTGTTTTCTCTGGCCTCAGTTATTCCGTCTTTGCTGGTATTTCCACACATGCATATTGGTAGTTTCGAGGAAACCTTGAAACAATGTGACGAACCCTGCTTGTACGAACCCTTGAAACGCTTGAGGGAGAAATCCCAAACGTCATTATCGATGTATTTTTTTGTGCTCTTTCTGGCAAAATCATAAGTTTTTCGATCCGAGGCTACCGAGGAAAAATATCATCGGAAAAGAGGTCAAAATGTCAGATCCGTGTGATGTGGCTCTTCTTTTTTTCGGCCTTCGTGATTGTGTAGCACCGCCCAGAAGCTCGTTAGGCATTCGGGCGGGCAAAGTTTTCATTACATATAATTGTTTCAAGTGCCAAATTCCACTGCTATAAGATCCCAAAGACCACTCTTTGTGTGCATGGCGAGCACGTATGTACATTTTGTGGCGCAATTTTACTGAAATCTTACTCCTTCAGTTTTCCTCGATAAAAGTGAACTTGCCTCATTTTAGACTTTCCCGCGCCAACTTATTCATTAAAAAAATCGTCAGGCGCAGCTTTTCCATGCCCTCGAGTGTCGAAAAAGATTGATTTTCACACTTTACGGAGTAGTTTTCGGCAAAAATCTAGTTCTGCTACATTTTTATGCCAGATCCGTGTGGTACAACTCTTAAACGCGAGAGTACCGAGTTCCTGGCCAACTTTTTCAAATTATTTAGTGATCAAATCAAATCCCGAAATCCCAAACCTGTAACTCATACCGTTTGGCCGTGAGATCAATTTTAGTGGTGGAATTTTAGGTCCGTGTGTTGCAAAATGTCAGGTCCGTATGACGCTACCGCGTTCTTAGTGTTATCCTTATATTACTAATATGTGAAAATATCGATACTCGCGCGCGAACCGATTAGTGCTTTGCATGTTCCAAAAAGTCGAAAAATACATCTTAGAATCTTCGGGAATGCGAATTGGGGTTGGTACATTTTCGACCCCGAAATTGACAGGAGTATCTTCATGAAATCAGTAAATGAGATACAAAAACTTACACAAAAAGGAGCTCTTGATAATCATGGAAAGATTAGGAATACGGTCGCGGGACCAAGTCAGAGTATAAATGAAATTTTGTCACAAGTTGAAAGCAATTGAATGAATATTTCTCTGGTTCGCGATTATTTGATGGTTTTGATTGAAATTGCTCATAGTGACATAATAGCAATCCAAACTTGGATCCTACATAAGATTGCATGATCGAAAACAGAGGAATTCAAAATTAGGAATATATTTCCACAAAAGTCTTCCTTCAAGAGATTTGCGATGTGATTACATACTCGAAGTAAAAATATCCTAATAACTCCTGATTCAATGAATGCTCTATGAATGTTTGATAGATTGATCATCTCACAATCTTTAGAACCGGAAAAAAATCAGAATCGATATTGGAAATTCAAAAACAAGTTGAAGATGATTGGAAAACTTGTTGAATTAGCTGGAGACAGGAGCTAAGTTGCACGGGCTTGTCTGATTATCCTTGAAAGTATCTCGAGACCCTCGCCTCGTTATCCATAATGCTCGAAAATTGGTTTGCTCAGCCAATCTTGAGTTCGAAAATCCAGTCAACTATTTTAATTTCAGTAACTTCAGTAACTCATTGAAAATACTTGAGCCGGACCTTGATGAAGAAATGGGGAGGATGAAAGAGCTTGAAACAGTGCAGCATAAATTTATGAGATTTATGTCCCTATTCACTGATACTCCTATTGACCGCATGTCCCATGATTATGAAGAGATAGCAAGGAGATTCAAGATTAGTAGCTTGCAGTCATTATTTGAATATCAAGATTTGATAATATTATATAAAATACTCAATCAATACACCGATGCTCCTGAACTATTAAGCAGGATAAATATTAGAGTTCCGGATAGGAGGCTAAAAAACAATTTGCAGCCTTTTGTCAGTGGTTATGTTGAAAGAACTTTGAGCGCTAGATCCCCTTCAAAAAGAAGCGTGCACATTGCTAATGAAAATCGTGATTCTATTGATTTCTTTGTTGGTAAAATTTCACAGTTCAAATCGATGGTAAGGAAAAAAATTCTAATGTATTGTTGATTGAAACTACGGAATATGATTTTCTCAAATTATTTTGTTGGAAACTACAGAATTTGTTTTCCTCGAAAGATTATCATATCATTCATTTAGATTTTGATAATGAGTGAATTTGTTACTAAATTGCGCTACAGATAATTCAAGCTGTAAAAGGTCTTTTTGACCGTGTATTATATGAAATAAATAAAAAATAAAATAAATTCTATCGATTTCCCACAATTCTGCGCAACAACCACATTGCAAAGAGAAGAGAGTTGATACCAATCTGGAAAGATAGTTAGATTGATGAAACAAGTCTGCATCACGTGCGCCCGGCGACAATTGATTAACGGGTGGGTTGGGAGGGAGAAGGAAAGAGCTTTACAGGTGCGAACGAGGATGTCTCGTTGGCGAGATCGAGTCACGTCTCTGCGCGTCTGATCTGCATTTGGCGCGATGCGTCAGGGTATTATCCCTCTGATCCGCTGGAATAAATGTCTAGCCTGTGAGACGAGCTGAATAGCTCTCTGCATCAGAGAATATGCAAATGATTCAGTGAGCCCATTAACTCGCACAGCTTCTTTTGATAATTGATTGAATAATGTATCGGCGGGCTGTATTCATTTGATTATTGAGGTCTTGGAACAAGCTTCCATCAAACTGTATGATCACTGGACAGCGGAAGAAAACTAATTACTGTTGAATGTTTACAAGAGATAGGGCACTCCACCTGATGAAAGTGGTGTAAATTACAATGTAATAGCGAGAGTGACATAATTTCGTTACTCGGAATCGTAACAGACCGACCTCCTTCCTGGAAAGTATTAGATTCAAGATATGCACATCGCACACTCTAATTGGATAATAGATTTTCTCCATTTCTTGAGTCACAAAATAACCTTATTGATTCCGGCTTCCTTCTTGAGCGTTGAGGGCAATTTTAGACAATTCAATTCAAAACAGTGCATTGAGGATGCTGAAATTGCTCTGTACTGATATCGAATACTTGAATTAATCAAAATCGTCGTCGAGAGAACGGCGGTCGGTTTAAGGAGCGGTCCGACTGATCAGAAGTAACAGTCGAGTTTGGTCAGACTTAACGCGTTGAAACGTTGCACGTACTTTAGGATCGTTTTTCACACTCACGATGCAATTCAAACTCACCTATAGCTGTCTTGGTGCGCACTGTCCTGGAGTATCCCATCGGGTGCAGAATAGCCCAGTACCTGTCCACGGACACGGCAACCAGGCAGAATATACTTATGGTACAGAGCACGACGAGTAGCGATACCGTAAACAGGCACGCGTGCAGATTCGTGGGCAGTCCCACGCTTGCTAGTATGGCAAAAGGTATGGCGAACAGACCGACCAAAAGATCCGCCGTAGCGAGGGATATAATGTAGTAATTTGTCCGTCGACGAAGCTTCCTCTCCCTGGCAAACACCAGGATGACGAGTCCATTGCCGATTACGGCGCAGATCGCTACGAGAGCCTCGCACAGGGCGTACGGGACGTTTAGTTGTTCCACTGCCGACTGGAACCATGACGACGACGATGATGACTCGTGCTGCTGCTGTTGCTGGTGATGGTTTTGCATCGCGCCCCCGACAGCACGTCAGATCGCCCAAGCGATGTTCTGGCATAATTGGCGGCCGAGGCAGTAGGCTCTCTACTCGAGGCCTGCTCGTCGCACCGATCCAGCTGACTTTTTCTGCTGGTGTTGGCGCTGCTGATGATGTATGATGTACGCCTGGGATGGGCTGTCCCTTCGCCGACTCTCATCCTCACGGCCAATTCCGCCACTTACTGCCATATCCCACTTGACCGATTGTGCGGCCGTCTGTCCGTCAGGATCTGAAATCAGATTTGCAGCTTCTCAGTTACACGTATGTACAGCTTACAGACGATTGCTGGCAGCTGGGATTTATCAGTATTGTACCATAAGGTACAATACTGATACTCCATGGACTACTCATATAAGAGTAGTCCATGGAATCTCTGAGATAATGTGTTCTTTCTTGTACGAGCCCTTGAACCGCTTGGGGGGGGGGGGGCGCATGTTCCATGGAATGGAAGTTGTACCGCGTCAGTTTAAAATTGCCCGCTTTTTGATCTCGATTTGAACCAACGTATAATATTTGCACCGAGCCGTTCGCCGGCCGCCGCCGCTGCGGGAACCAACGAACGGCGGCCAAAGGTCGTAAAAATCTTGCCGGCAAAAAATGTCCAGGGTCGCGCAGCCACGGCGCTCCGCGCAGCGCCTTCCTCTTTCTCAGTCTTCGCAAATCTCTCATCGTGAAAGAAAGGAGTCAATCATCGGGCTACTTATTTTACGCGCCTCGTGGTCGAGAAAAATTTGTGCTCCGAAATTGCGCGCTCACGCCTCGCGCGACATTTTTCGGGTTGTGCCGATTTTTGGTGCACAAATTAGTGACTTACGTGAACGCAGATTATTTCAACAATAATCTCAGAGTGCAATCGTGACGTGCGTGCACTCAAATTACGAACAATACTCGATTCTCGCCGCACGTGCAGAATCTTACGGACCAGTGTCACGCACAGTTGGTCAACGGCTCGCCGCCACTTTTTCGTTGCTACAGTCATCAACGGGTGATTTGTACGCATCGAAAACGCGATCACCAACGGGTGATCCGTACGTTGCACACGGAAGTGTTGCAGCTCACCGAGCAGGTGCATCAACTGCACCTACGCTCATACACACACACACGCACGGTTACAAGCTCACACCTCTATCTTACGAACTTTTGGTATGTAAAATCTCATTTCCTTTTTTTTTCTGATATTTTTGACAATAAATTCAACTCTTTCACTGTTTTTGGAGGTTTTTTTGGCCAGGCCTTCTGCCTGGTCTTTTTTGCCTCGGGTTTTCACCCAAAATTAATTGTGTTTTTATTTCATATACCCTTTCTCATTGATTAATAAAAAATTACGAACGTGAACTACAGAATTCGGACAAAAGTTCGGGTTCCGACGATACACCGCACAACCCGCGTAAAAATTTTTTTGTTCATATGAAGTTTTTCTGAACTTGATGTTCAGAAAAAGTTTATATGAACAAAAAAATGAGACTATCCCGCACTTGAAAATGGAACATTTTCTGAACTTTAATAAACTTCTTATGAACTTTTACAGAAGTTTGATAAATTTCATAGATTGTTTTGCCAACTTCATATCCGGGCGTTTTTTTTGCCTCCCAAAATTGCCTCCTTTAAAATACCAATCCCTGGGGGTCCACTCATAGTATGTATAAAGCGCAAGAATGGAAGGACAATTTTGATGATGACTCAGGATATGACTAGCGGGCCTCTAAATTACCGATTTTGATTAATTTGAACACGAAGAGATATACTTAAAATTGACAATGTAACCGATGCCATTTTACTCGCATATTGCTTGCATTGCTCGAGCCAGATTTGTTTCTAATTTTTCGAAGAAAAGCTCTTCTACGTATCGGTGTTCGACTGGCTTATATTGCCTTCCTTCGAGTCGATCAATGTAGTGCTTGCGTAGCTGCAAATTCTCTCCAGCTTCTTGCGAACAACGCCAACCTGAAAGCAGATAAGAAATATCCACAAAGAATCACAGCCGCATTTTTTAAATAGATGATATTCCAGATTCCATCGCAAAATAGATTCATTAGTTCCGTAAGGCTCGGAAGCAAAATGATTTTGACGAATCATATAGGTTATGAAAATTTTCTGTTGCTCTAAGAAATTTCTAAATCAAATTCGAAATGGATAATTCAACTTATCTGATGTCTGTCCTCCATCGAATGGATCCTAGCTCGGCCAGGCGGCAATTTGATGATCCAAAAATTTATGCAAGAATCTGATGAAGAATGTCGACTTGATCGGTTTCATTTCTCTGCGTCTCTTTGTAGCAGACAGGCACAAGAGTCAGCTCTCGCGATGAACTTCACTTCGTCAACTCGATCAACAACAATGCGCGGAAAATTTATCAAGTCCGCACTTTTCATCGGATTCTTGCATGAATTTTTGAATCAACAAATTGACGCCTGGCCGAGCTAGGATCCATTCGATGGAGGACACACATCAGATAAGTTGAATTATCCATTTCGAACTTGATTTAGAAATTTTTTAGAGCAACAGAAAATTTTCATAACCTATATGATTTGTCAAAATCTTTTAACTTCCGAGCAGCCCTTACAGAACTAATGAATCTATTTTGCGATGGAAACTGGAATATCATCTCTTTAAAAAATGCGGCTGTGATTCTTTGGGGATATGTCTTATCTGCTTTCAGTTCGGCGTTGTTTGCAAGAAGCTGGTGAGAATTTGCAGCTATACGCAAGCACTACATTGATCGACTCGAAGGGAGGCAATATAAGCCAGTCAAACACCGATATGTAGAAGAGCTTTTCTTTGAAAAATTAGAAACAAATCTGGCTCGAGCAATGCAAGCAATACGCGAGTGAAATGGCATCGGTTACATTGTCAATTTTAACTATATCTCTTCGTGTCAAATTTAATCAAAATCGGTAATTTAGAGCCCAGCTAGTCATATTCTGAGTCGTCATCAAAATTGTCCTCCCATTCTCGCGCCTACTATGAGTGGACCCCCATGGATTGGTATTTAAAAGGAGGCAATTTCCGGAGGCAAAAAAATCGCCCGGATATGAAGTTGGCAAAACAATCTATGAACTTTATCAAACTTCTGTAAAAGTTCATAAGAAGTTTATTAAAGTTCAGAAAATGTTCCATTTTCAAGTGCGGGATAGTCTCTTTTTTTTTTGTTCGTATAAACTTCTTCTGAACATCAAGTTCAGAAAAACTTCATATGAACAAAAAAATTTTTACGCGGGAAGTCAATATCCATGTATTTTTTGTTCTCTTTCTGAAGCAATCATTAGGTTTCCGATCCAGGATTACTAAAAAAAAAAATCTATCGACAAAGATTCAAAATGTCAGGTTCGTGTAATGTGGTATTTCCTTTTTTTTGGCTTTTGTGAGATGAAGCGCTGAGGTGGGGCTCGTTTGAGGTTGGGGCGGACAAATTTATCAAATTTCGTGATAATGAGTATCAACTCCCACAGCTATAATAACCAAAAGACCTCCTTTGGGTACACGGCGAGCACTCACGTTTTGTGGCGCAATTTTGTCAAAAATCTTTCCCTTTTACAAGGAGCACCCAGGTGTTGTAGCCCACGGTTTCAAGCTATGGCCTATGACATTAGCACTGCCCATCCGGGCCCATGTTCAAGAAAGATATATATAGATATACTCGTAATGCTAATGTTGTAAGCTGCAGCTCGGAAACGGTTGGGTTTTTGCAAGTCCGGTGTTAGTTTTCATTTTTTGGCGGTAAAAGGAGACTATCCCCAGCGTCTAAGCAAGATCCGTGTTCCACAACCCCTTGTTCCTCGTTAGTTTTTCTCGATAAATTGATGCCAGCCGGAGTTTGAACCCCAGCCTTCTGCGTTGAAGGCAAGGACCTCATCCACCAGGCCATGGTGGCGAGCAAAAATTTGAATTTGGATACTAAGTTCATCTTTTACTCGTCGATGACCTATGAGCTTCTATAGCCCGTATTACTGGCGTGTTCGGACATTTTTTTACTGTACCTCAACTCATCCTCAAGCTTATTCCAAGACCTGCAAATGAGTTGAGATACGTTCAATTTTGGGTCGGCTAGGGTCGAGTCACCCGTAATCGACCGGCTTGAGATTCCGTTTCTCCATGCTTTTGCCGTGGAAAAAGTCTTTCTCGTGGCTCCTTCCCTCGTGCGGTCAAATCATCATATCATGATTAGACTCATTTTGTAGCTTGTTCCTACTCCCAAACGATTGATCAAAATACATCCTAATTCAACGGATCCGATCTGTACATTACTAATTTTTGGCAAACCAAAGTGCTATTCCATCGTTTTTCCTCCTGAAAGGTATTCTGGATTCATTTGAATGGGATCATTGAACTCTCAAGGATGAGTGGGGGAAAAAGTTCGTTAATCAGTTCCAATCTGGTTATACGAATTCTAACGATAAGGTGAACGAACTTTGGAGAAATTTCAGTCCATCCGAAGTGAGACTAAATGCTGTTGTTTCTCAAAATTAAAGCCATATCTCTTCTGTGCCTCGATGAAATTATACCTACTCCAATCTTCAAAGTCTTCACCGGGTCTCGGACAAAGAATTTATACCATGTCGGACGAATATCATTCTCTTAAGATAAAATCGGCCATGATGTCGAATTCCATCCAAGTTTTCGAGCAAAATAGTGAAAATCTCAGAGCAAATTCAACACATTATAGTAATGTCTCCCAGAGTAAGTCATGAAATTGAAATGTCCAAAACAGTATTCTCCAAAATGTATCGATTTCAGCAGAATTGTAATTATAGTGTGTCAGCCTGTTCTGTTGATCTAAACGTAGGCAAAAATGGGGTAATATACTCCTGTGAGCAGAAGCCGCTCAAATTGAACGATAAGTAGCATATGAACTAGGGTAAACGTCCCAATTACTGCGAGTTTTTCGGGTACCTCCGGCTCAAACACTGCAGATTTTGTGTTTACCATAAGATATCGGGCCCGGGCTTTTTCGAGGTTGTTGGTCTACGTCTTGAGAAGATATCACCCGATTTTCAGACCGATCCGAGTTAATGGAAAATTATAATAAATTAAACGCCGAGTGAAAATCAGTGCTCCTATTACTGCGTTCGATTCCCTATTAGTGTGCGGGTATTACTGCGTTTCACCTATTACTGCGTCCCAATTCCTGCGAAGACAAAAGTATGGGTTTGAATAGATTTTGAATAGTTTTCCTTGGATTTTCGCGGGATTAGGTCTAGTACAACGTGATACGATGTCGATTGTAGCCTTAAATCATGTCCAAGTGGTGTGAATTTGAGTAATTCTAGATAAAAAGAGCAACGTTGTCAGGTTTGTTCGTGGCTGGCTATCCCGGCTTGGTAGAGCGCGATATTTTCATCGATTTTGAGTACTGCTCTCATGATCCATGATAATAAATAAGTTCCAAACAATTATCCGATGCCCTGGATAATGATTGCAGCATCGAATTGTTACATTAGATCGTCTTATTGGACATCCAAAGTGCATAGGTCATACACTGATTTTGCAGGATAACTACCACGAATGCAGCGACAAAGGGAACAAAAGGACATCTGAAATAAATTCATACATTTCAGGGTCGGATAACACATCAGCACTCCTCCTCGCATGCGTTGACCTCAAAACTTTCCTAATGGTGATTCTTCGGTATCAACTTCAATTTTTTGGGCCACAGTAGTGCTAAATTTTTGCCCAGATTGGGATCAATAAGATGAATGATTGACGCAGCCCTATATCAATTGCAGCTCTGGAAAACAATACTGTTGAATGACATATATACAGTGTGACCCAAGAAAAATCGGCCCCCGGACATTTTTTCTTCTGTTGAAGTTTTTGTAAACTGACGGTTTTGGGGGTCGGAGATTCCAAAAATAGTATAGGTATTTCCGTATTGAGCGCGGTAGCCCATTTTGGGCACTAGGACTGACATGTCCTCCAGTGCCCGAAATGGGCTTGCAAGCGAAGTGCGGATATATAATTTCATTACGAGAACCCTAAAATTCCATTTAAACACGGCATTTTTAGGTTAGAATAATGAAAACTAGTTTCCAGGCACTGAAAATTCACGAGTCATTTACAAAATTTATTTCCGAAAATACGCAAAATTTGTAAGGACAATTTGGGCTCAATCAAAAGCCGTAAAATTTCACGAAGGAATGGATATAGGTGATTATGCTTTAGAATTTGGAAATTTATGAAGCATTCTCTGCTACAGAAGCGTGATTTGGGAGCACCGCACATCTCGATGGCAACATAACCTCCAGAATCTTTTTTCCGAGGATGCATATTTGTCATCAAAATTCTCATAATTGAATAATGATGAGGCTGGTTATTTTGCCCGAATCTGTTTGTGTACTCAGACAGATTCGGGACAAGTAACACAAACCCGATTCCAATGTCATTTTCCTGGTTGAGCGATATCCTCACGGAAATTTGAGCACAAATTTAAAAGAAAATTAGTCTAATATTGAGATTGATCGAAATAACTAGTTTAGTCAAATCTTCGAGAAAAGTCACTTTTTCATCTGCTTTTGACATCAAATTTTTATGAGAATATTGCCTTAAACAAGAAAATGACGTTTGAATCCATTATGAATACGAGCTTGGCGATAGATTCGCGCAGAGAAAATGTCAGATTTCGAATGGAAGATGGGAATTTTTATGACATAGACGAGTAATCTATTTCTCATCGAGCAACTTATTTGAAACGGTGTGAGTGTCGAAATATTGTCTGCCATCGATCTTGAGACAAATACTTTCCTCTCCAATTTGCGGTCAGATTCCCGTGAAAGTATCGCCGAAAGCAGACAAATGAAATAAGAACCTGTTCTGTGCATAAGTTTAGAAATAGATTCGTGCTGAAAAAATATTTAATCTCGGTTTAGTGATAAGAATTCTGATGTCATCGACAATTAGTCCAGCACGCATTGATTTACGCTGTCTCCATAGCTCGGCATGAAAAATGCCGTCATATTCTTATTTGCCACCAATCTAAGAGAAATACTTGTCTTTTGAGTTCGTGCTCGAATTCCCGTGACGATATCGCTTAGACCAGAAAAATGACACTGGAATCTAGTTTGTGTCTGAACGTGCAACCAAATCTGGGCAAAGTAGCCAGACTATCATTTTTCCATGATTAGAATTTTGATGAATCATATTCATCTCCGGAATATTCATTGCCTATCTATGAATAATCTCACACGAATTCGAGAGTATGTTTAGAAGTCTTTCTCTACTTTTGTTCTCCGAACAAGCATCAAGTTGTGGAAATTTGAAGTATCACGATGGCCAGAATAGAATTCTTGGTTGTTTTTGAACTCCATAGGTTACACCCCAGGTATTTCATTATTCCACAGTATCACACTGAGGTCCGATCAATTTCACAGCTTTATGGTCGGTTGACTGATGGGGAATGACGATGACTCGAGCTGCATAAGACAATTACTCAGGTCTATCCTCAAACATCACGGCTTCATCGCCTAATTTAATTTATAGAAGCTTCTGTTCTCGCTCGACATCCTGAAACGGAAATAGAGAGAAAGCTCAATAACCGAGTACAAACACAAGGCGTGCAAGTGTTATTGACTCTCCGAGATATCATAGTGCGCTCGTACATTCTCATGCAAGCTCGTGGCAAATAATCTTCCGCTTGCACCTGCACTTCCGTGATCTTGAATCGTCGCATTTGCCGAGGTATTTTTGTTCCAACGACTAACAAAATTGACCAAAGTTATACTTCCTTTCCACTATTATATCGTAAAATTTCAAATTTTATCCTCACTCCGAGTCAACTTAAAAATTACAAGGTGACGATGCCTGCAGTTGTTCGAAGTGGCTTTTTCAAAATCAAACGCGTAAAGTATCAGAATAACAGCAAAACTTCTCGTAATACACCCAACTTGATTAGTAGATCTCATGCGTATACGAGCTAATTGGGTTACGCGTGAGTACTTTATTGGCCAGCGGAGATAGTTCAATGTAGAGAATTTGAGTATTAGCAGTGTTCATATTGCGTCGGCCCGTCTGAGCAAATATTATTTATTCGATTGGGCGATTCTCAAATCTCAGAGGTGCTTAATATTAGCTGTCACTTGGAACTAAGCCAGAGCTCGTCCAAGTGCTTACCCACTCCATACGTGAATTATGAGCGAGGCTCGCTTGCATGCGCTGCATTCGAACTAGAAGGGCTTTGAAGCGAAACTATTCCATTGAGATTTTCATAACATTGTATGTACGAGTCACGCCTTTACCATGTCGTTCGAGTTAATGTATGAATTTTCACCAATCAAGGGTGGTCCAAAAACAAAATGTAGTTCATGTCGGGACCGAGTGACTCCAACTCTTCAATTTTCTATCAAATTCTGGTACCCTGTGGAAAATTGCATGAATCTTCGAACATGATTCTCACTAGGCGACTGAGATTTCATTCAGATGATCATAAATACACCCGGATGGTTAAAAGTATCACTGAGCCATTGAAACAGCATTGATCTAGTTCAATAACTTTGAATTTCAATCAGCTGTAGGCCTAATCAACTGGTTGAACTCTGAGTCACATGACAAAATTTCAGATTTTTTCGTACAACCGGGGAGTTGAAAATTGCACTTGTGTACCTACATATGAGTATCATTTTAAAATATGCCTATCTGGGTAGTGTCATCGATTTATACGCTGTAGCTTGGAAATACTTCAGGGTTCGATTCTGCGGTTTCGCATAACATTTTTTGATATTAACACGAGATTAGTCCCGAAGTTTCACTCAAATTCAGCAGCCAAACTCATTGGAGTCCTCTTAACAGCGAATTATGAAGGATAACAGTTTTTCTGAGACTGCAATGTTCAAACATCAAAATTGATTCTTCTTTCACTCAGTTGGAGAACTTTTTTGAGATGTATTTGACCGAGTTCTAGAAAATGATTTTGGAAGTTTTGATGGATTTTGGAACCTCGTTAGTTTTTCCAAATGATCCTTGCTTCATCAGGGAAAAGGTAGATCTTTGAGAATCTAAATCCAATGCCTATCACGATTTTGAAATTACGACTGAGAATCTTTGGAAAAAACATGAATCCATGGATTTTTTGTGGTCTTCTGCACACATAAACTGTCATCGAATCACGGTAGAGACATTGCTATTCTAAAGCAGATATTGACGTTTCTTCTTCTTGCAAAATACTGCACCGCTTCTTTAAAATTATATCATGAATTTGTCAGCAGCGGCGTTGCTTGATTGCGTTACGAAAAATTCAATAGTTGCATCAACGGGCAATCGAAGGCGACTTGAGCTTACACATTCCATCTCATCTTTTTAACATCTCACGCCAAATTTAATGCAGGACATTCGCTGCAACGGGCCCACCGGTGGGCCCCGTCACTCACAGGGGTAGGACTGCGATTTTCGGCTCCACAGGGAACGTGTCGGAGAGTGGATGATGTCGTTCAGACTGTGTGCACTTGCGCTATTGTAAACGCGTGTCATCCCGGAAACCGAGATCTCATCCCGATTTCGCGGTCATTCGAAACATATTTCCGAAATACAATAATTCGCTTCGAATCGTATTCCGTGTTGCATTTTAAAATTTATCGCGAAGGGAGCTGGCTCCAGGCCAAAAATGCTTTACGCGCATTTCAGCAAATTTCAATAACGCGTCCGCGTTGGCAGTCAACGAAACAAATAAAGAGGCAGCAAAAAACATTGACTCGTGGAAACTTGTTGCGTTTATGAGAGCTGTAGTAAAAGCAGTAGCGAGGGCCTAGTGATCCACCTTGTAAAGAATTCCGAGACCAGAGCCCAAATAGATGAGCTAGTTCAGATTTTGCATATATTTTGGATGAAAAGAAAACAATCCAAGAGAATTCACGCGTGTCGCAAAGAGAACGCGGAGGGCTGATGTGATGAGCGAACACGTGTCTGGTCACTGCATGGTGCGAATTTGGATACTTTGCGTAACTCTTTTTTGTGATTGGCAGTCTGTATTTGCGGTCTTGGGATCTTCCGCCACCTCTTTTGAGTTGAGGGTCAATTGCTTGACTCGTTTCGACTCGTCAATTCGGATTAGCCGTGTGTAACTCAACGTGGCGCTGAAGCGCGATCATTGCGATGGGCCATCTGTATTTCAGCAAAAGTGCTTGAATTTGTCGTCGCTCGGGATAATAATATCGCGAGCGGTCCAAAACGAGGGGATGAGTGAGATCGCGTGGGAGGTCAGTCTCCTCCTGCTGCGGCTCCGAGTTGCCTGCAGCACTCGTGTTTATCCATTCGGTTTCTTATTCTTAGAATTGACTGCAATTTTCTGCAAGCATCAAGCCCTCGTACTAATTAACATGTCGATTATTGAATTTTGAAGATGAAATTCCCAATGGAACAGTGCGCATTCGAATTCTCATATTTTTGAATGTCAACA
This sequence comes from Eretmocerus hayati, assembly GCA_029851415.1. Classification (NCBI taxonomy): domain Eukaryota; kingdom Metazoa; phylum Arthropoda; class Insecta; order Hymenoptera; family Aphelinidae; genus Eretmocerus; species Eretmocerus hayati. Next base: position 189,112,468 of record CM056742.1, on the reverse strand, counting down.
ATCAAATTCTAGAAATTTGGGTTATAAATTTACGTGCAATGAATGGCTAATTGTTGGAAAGAAATGTTAAGACTACTTATCTGACGAGCTCACTCCGTCTGCTCAGTTGAGCTATCGAAAAATTTTCATTTTTTTGAGTGGACAGTAAGGATTCTGTATCTCATCCGAATCTCGGTATCCTCGGTCAAAAGTTTGCATACACCAGAGAAGGAAAAGTTCCAACGGGAAAATTGGTTTCTGTGGCGTCGTGGGCCCACGATGACTCTAATTGAGCTCATTTCGTAGCTTCTTTCGGGTACTTCAAGATCGTTTCGTCTGTTTTTTCCTGCAGCACAACAGGTTTTCGATAGGTCGAGTCAAGATCTTGGAAAAATTCATAAACACTGCTGGTTCAGCACTCAGACCGCTGCAAGTCAGACACAAGCTGATGGATTGAAATAAATCAAAGAGCGTCTGTCAGCAGAAGACAAAAGCTTCAGAATCCCCAATGTTATTTGGGTCGTTCTTGACTTAACGAATGACGAAAGATTCTACTAAAAAAATCGACCAGTCATCAAAAAATTATGCAAAGATTCTAATGTAAACTGGCATGAGCACTGTTTTTGGTTTCTTCCGAAGTTTCTTTCATCAATAACAGTGTTCCAAGAATCGATTTTAAAGCTTTTAACTTCTACTTTCAGATGCTCTTTGATTTATTTCAATCCATCATTTTGTGTCTTGACTTGTCAGAGGTCTGAGCGTTGACCCAAATTTTATGAATTCTCTCCATAATTCGACTCGAGCTACCGGAAACCCGTTGTGCTGCAGAAAAAGAGCTACAAAAAGTCCTCGAAAGCTACCAAATGATCTGGATTGAAATCATTTTGGACCAACAAGCCCGCACCAATTGGATTTGTTTATTCAGACTGTCCCGTTCACGTAGTGTAACAAATTGACCGGTTGTGTATAAGAATGTTTGCACGACAAATGACGAGACTACGACCAATGCACTAACTGTCAAACCTCTGATGAGTCGCATACGACTAGCACGACAACGAGGATCTACGTAGCGTAAAAAATACATTCGGCATGCAGCAATGTGGTTTGCGCGATCGGCATTGGAATGACTGCTTCGACAAGGGAACGCCCACGTCAGCATTAGATATAAAAAGATCGTGGATGTGAGCGAGACGCAATGAGAGCATTTCCCATGCACTCGTCGATCCGCTCATCGGTTTTGCCCACCACGGCGATCCTGCACAGCTCTCTATTAGGCAGCTATTATGTGCCTCGTTGCATATACGAGCTCAATTCATCGGTGAGTCTGTGCACGTTGGCCCCGTGCATATACGTGACTTTTGCCTAAAGACACTCGAGACCGACTCGTCCCTATTGGGGCTGTGTATAAGACCGAGTAGCTCTGAGCTTTCGAAAGTCGTGTAGGATCTCCATCAATCTTATCCCATATTGAAATGCAGCCTTTTTTATAGTCGAAAATGTTCCGATGAGTATTCGTGCCTGTGAGGATACAGTTGGCAAAGTCGTAACAGAGTCAATTATTGATGAAGGTAACCTTAAAAATCTATATTACATTACATTATATTAAGTCGCGTGACGACTGTTTGGTGTCCGAAATCACTAGATTTTTTCCCCTAGATCGGTTTTAACCTAACCTGACCTGACTTTTCTCTAGAGAAAAATATCCCTAGATTTATCACTAACCTGACCTGACTCAAAAGTTGCGCGCTGCCGTCTTTACTTTACCTGTCTTGATTTGTCTGCAGAGATAAATATCCCTAGATTTTACTAACCTAACCTGATAAGACCAAAAAGTTGCGCGTATTTTCCTCTAGATTTTTTTTACAATTCTATATCTAGGGTCTATTTTACCAGTTTCTTTCCATCTGTTATACTTTACCCGTTCCATGGATTTTTTACCTATTGTGATTTTAGACTTTTTATCACTTTGGATATTACTTATTCTATTTTACCTGTTCCGTTTCACCTGTTTGTTTAGATTTTTTACCCCTTTCAGATGTCAAATTTTGTAAAGCTGTCAAAAGTCTGTTCGTTGTACCCTTGCCGTGTTATCATGTTTTCGCACCAATATCCCTTTTTGATGCATCCGCTCACCTTACTTTCGTATGGTGTCGGACACAGGGATACGGGCTACTCTAATGTTTCCAAGCGTTTTGTGGGTACCGCTGTCTTTGTCTGGCTCGAATTGATGTAAGAATTCTGTCGAAAGTCTGTCTGTTGAACCTTCGCTTCGAGCCATCGTCGAATTCGCACCATTTTCTACACTTGCTCATCATACATAGGTATTATGATGTCGCAAGTGCAGAAAATGGATTGTTCCAACGATGGAAGCTTGGGTCCCTCTGTTTGCGTCCGTGGATGGAATGTGATGGATGAGAGAATGTATGGTGTTGATGATGATGATGATGATGATGATGATGATGATGATGATGATGATGATGATGATGATGATGATGATGATGATGATGATGATGATGATGATGATGATGATGATGATGATGATGATGATGATGATGATGATGATGATGATGATGATGATGATGATGATGATGATGATGATGATGATGATGATGATGATGATGATGATGATGATGATGATGATGATGATGATGATGATGATGATGATGATGAGGGATGGAAATGAAATGATATGAATGGAGAGAATGGTATGAAGTAGAAATAAGATGCAACGTGCGATGAAGATGTGATAAGTTGTGCTTATTAAAATGGATGCATGATTATATTATGGATTGAATGATTGCCTCACCCTCCTACTTGGATTTGAATTCGGACACAACCTCTGCACCCGAAGGCGGCTTACCTGCGTACAAGAATTCGCCTCCAAGTAGGCGATCATTGGCGGATGTATGATGAATGATGAATGTGTGATGAGCTGGTGAGAATGATATAGGAAAGGAGATATGATGGTGGTAAAGTGGGGGGTGGTATGAAAGATGATGTGATTTAATGAAGGTAAGGTGGGATGGGTAAAGAAGAGTGAAAGGGATGAGATGTTATAGACTAATAGCATTCATGATGAATGTGATGAGGTGGTGGGAATGACGTTGAGGAGGAGACGAGATGGCGGTGAAGTGAAAAATGATATGGAAAATGATCAGATTGAATGGAGGTGAGATTGGGTGGAGGTGAAGAAAGAGATGAAGAAGATATAGACAGGAGATGTAAACAATTATTGTTCTACTATATCGATTTTAGGTATTTGTTTCGTCAGTCGTTTAGATTTGCTTTACATGAGCAGAATTAATCCGCAGAATGAGAACGTCTCGATTTAAGTTCATCAAGCACACTAATAGCCATTTCATTCATTTTGTTACGCAAATTTTTGAAAATTACCATTCGTAAATTATCGATGAAAAGTTTGTGCACACCAAAGAAAATTCGATTTTGTCCTCTCGACTGTTCAAAATCCCTTGGTTCAATATAACTCTGAGCGAGCAAGCATAACTGCTCCGCGAAAGAAGAACACTTCGAATTTCGTTTATGAAACATACTGAGAGCCATTTCATTATTCTTGTTTTGTAAATTTTTTGAAAATGATCTATCATAAACTATCGGTAAGGAAGTTGTGCACAACAAAAAAGAAAAACTTGATTTTGCTCATTTAACTCATTAGATATTTTTGGTCCAAACTAACCCTGCTTGGGCTTCTGTTGTAGCTATTTTTGAGTCTTTCTATAGCCATTTAATATTTTTTCGCGCAGCTCTATCAATCCTTGAAAAGTGAGACTGAAGCTTTGTAGAATTTATGAAAATTGAACTTCATGTATGAAAATAGTTACAGCGTGTATCTGTAATTAATTATGGTTGCCATTTGAACGAAATTCTTATTTTATTCAAAATCAAATATTTGTTTTGAAAAATAATACGATTCGACTATTCAAACTCCCTCCAAGACTCTTAGGCGCAGCGAGCGGAGCAATTCTGCTAGTATGTGTAAGTACTCCCCAAAATACCCCTAAGCACGTGGAGACAACTGTCGGACTTGAGCCTAAGTTCATAAATGGGCAAAGAGCTCCATTAAATCGCTCGGAAATGAGCATCGGTGCACGCCGGCGTCAGTGTGATTTCACTCGGGGCCAACTCACAAATGAGATGGCCGACTGAAATAGGAATACACATGTTTTCCGACCAAAATGATTTATTTATCGTATTCAGGCTCCTAGTTATTGACCGCCTGAGCACGATTTCGAGGTATAGACTACAGGGCTCTATCGACCCTATCGCCTGTAGGGTTTTTAAAAAATCCAAGAAATTCTCATCTTCAGCACCATTTCAATATAAATATAGTACAAGCAGGAGTTTGTTTTTATTTTTCTCGGATCCTGTTAGTCAATTATTGATGAAGGTAACCTTAAAAATCTATATATTCTATAACAGAAGCTCGGAACAGAAATTGTAGAGAGTTTAGCGACCGTCGAGTCATCTGGATTCAACTTCTTTGAATTCACTTTTGAACGAGGTGTTTGATTCCCACACCTCAGGACTCCACTGCAAATTTACGCCAACAGATGTTTTTTACGTGTGAAGGCGGAATGTTTAATGTAACTTGCAATCCTTGGTGATCGCTACACACCGTGAATTCAGATTTACAACGCTCCTTAATAGTTGAGATTTCCCAATTAGCCTCAAAAATAGTCCCCTAAATTTTAAAATTGAAAAGAAAGACGGCCTCTGCTGCACTTTTTTTATTATATGATTCTATTACACTTCACCGAGTTTGTGTTTTCTCCGTCCTAGATCTAGTAATTTTTGTCATGTCACGTGACTTCCGATAATTGACTTCCGGCTAGTCACTTGATTGGTACAGAAAATTTAAGATTGGTGTCGCGCGGGGATCGACCCCGAGCCTTCCACGTGGAAGCCGAGAGTGTTATCCACTTGACCACGGCCGCTGCCATCCCGCGTTCGATGTCTACTGCATGTACACTCCCGAGGAAGGTGAACTGCACAGCCGTGACGGTCAGAGTAGCATTCGAGATCTTCCGTCTCGCTCGCACTCATAGGTTATGGTACGAGCGCGAGCGAGACAGAAGATCTCGAACGGTAACTGACCGTCACGGCTGTGCAGTTCACCTTCCTCGGGAGTGTATGTGACTCCGCGACATGGTGACGCCTAATACCAGACACTCACAGCACAGCTCATTTTCGGGACGCCCAGTGCACACAAGTGCACACGCGTCCCTACTTATGTATTGCATCGCACTCGTTAGAAATAAAAGCAAGGCGCATAAAAGCGTATTTTAAAAATTCTTTTTAACTCTTACTTATTCACTGGTTCGTCCCTTTTTTTGTTCTCCGTGGCGCAAACGTTTGCAGCGGTTTAATCGCCTCTCTGCCTGCCGATGTGTCCATTCAAAAGCATCCCGGCGTTTGCATTCAATTCAAAAGGGGATTTTTCGAATAATTCTTCGCCGAAGCGAAAACAGCGCAACCCGTTCGCAGCCAGATTCCTGCAAACTCGGCATCCTGCGCATGAAAGGTGCTTCAGATTTATCAGTTCATAAATTCGATGATGCAACTTTTTGACACAACATCTGGGCAGAATTATTAATGAATGTGGAATATGCGTAAGGGATCGTCGAGTTCATTGGATGAAATGTTATTCTGGTGTATCACATCGTGTATATGAATTTCAATTGAACATTGGAGGAGCACGTTCCCCCAGGTAGACGCGTTATTGATCAGTTCGAACATTCAAAGGGGTCAATCGAGTGAGCGGTGTGAAAATTGAGCTCGCTAAATTTTCATATTCGAGATATATGTGCGACCAGAGGACAATACTCGGGCCGAAATTCAGCCAAAGTTCCTGCTAGTGAATGAGTACATTGTACTTTGGATCCAGATTTTTGCACAAGTTTCCTCGACGAGAACAAAGATCTCGAATGAAATATCTCGGGGGATTGATTCTAAAATCTCGATTCGATAAATTTTCATGTAGCATAGTTGAAAAATCAATCAATTCCCAATTCTTCGAGAGTTGCGGACTTTGGATGGCTCTTTTCCTATCTGATTTTCAAGGATGAGTAAATCTATAGATATTGCGTCAACTAACTTGAGGCTTAAAACCCCAAAGTGCCACATAATCCACCCAACTTTCCGCGCAACGAGTCTGACTCAATGGATTTGAAAGATCTCGCTATAGAATTTTTTGCGAAATCCTCCCTTTCAAGAGCAGATTTTCCCACAGCATTCCCTGAGTTTGAGAATCGTGAATACAAAACCTCGTGGTGGGAGTCTCTTCACATCGGCTGACCTGACTCCACCGCTCTCTCGCAAAACTCATCTTCCGTCTCCACATGCTTGCTCTCGTCGAATTGTGGGCGGGTCCAACAATCATATCTAATTTTCTCTTTCTCCACTGTTCTACTCACCAGTCGGCAAAGTATTTTTACGAGCTAAGCCGAAACTTTTATCTTGTGCGGCCTTGGATCCCTAGACGGGGCAAATTCACAGTCATCCAATTTTTTGCCCGCGCCTTATCTCTGCCTCCGGCGTATTTTTCCGGACTATCCGTGAAAGAAATGAGGCCACTCGGACGGGTCGGAGGCCCATTACGTCCTCATACCTTCTCTCCAGCTCTGCCCTGCATTTTTCGAGTCAGCCGTGGCCTGCTTATGGCGTTTATGGATCACGATCGAGATCTGGCTCAGATTAAATTAGTTTTTCGTACATCTTCTTCCAGACCTTTATGATACCATCTGCGCGTAAGCTACTTCCCCTATCATCCGAAACATTAATCTCTCTGAAGTCAGCGTCTCGTCGTATCTCATCGTCTCGGATGTACTGTAGTAAACACACAACGTGCGAGCGGCAGTTGCGAATTGATTTCTTTTTTCCACCATAATTTTGTTCTGTATTCGACGTTATTCTGCCCCGAGGCAAGGTCTCGATATTGAAACCAACAGGAAAGGCACTTCCTATGGTTAAATGTCGATTACCAACTTGGATCGATGCGTCGAAGGCAGTAAGTACGCGCGAGGGAAAATTAATTTCATATCATCGCTAGGATCTTCTCCGAGCTATTGCGACACCAATTCCACTTTTTGTTAAATCTCGAGAATAAGAAGAAACTTCCACCCGGTCGTTCAAAGTAATAGCCGATAAGAACTTTTTTACTCGTCCTCAACATTATCTCACTTGTTACTTGCTTGATATATTTTTAATCTCGCGGACACCTGTGGGCAACTGGAAATGTCTTAATGAGGAAAAGTCCTCCCGAATAAGTACCAAGTTATTCTTCATGAGCACTGATTATTTCACTCGCGCTCAGCACAAACACGAGTGTTATCTCATAAATCGAGATTACAACTGCAGCTTGAAATCTTGAATTGTTACAGTCACTTGCCGGATTTGTCCGCAAGGTGTGTTGACGATGTTCTAATTAAGAGTTGTACCGGATTCGAAATATCGTGTACGACCGTTTCATTGTCGTGGGATTTACTGGCAAGCCGAATAAGGGAAGAAATGGATCTAAAGAAGTAAACTTGCACTTATTTCGGAACAACATTTTTCATCACATTGTACAGCTACGCGCCTGCGATAAATTGGTTGCCCAATCCACACGGATAAGGCCCAAAAAATGCAGAAAGAAAATTATTTGATGAGATAAGACATCAACCCATCATATTTTGCATGAAAGAGACTTCGTCTGATGATAATTTCAGCACTATGATCCATGATCATCGGTTAGAGTCGGAAAGAAATTATAGATTTGCACTCTATAGGGGTGAAAGAAGTAGATGAAATATAAGATGTGGTATTATCTTTTCTGGGAACAGGCTCATAGATATTTTATCGCCTTCCGCATGAAAACATCATGTTCCCGTCGGCCTACGCAGACGGATAAACGCTGTTTCCGTCGTCAAGCGATAAGATCCATTATGCACCTCGTGCGAAAAACGATTTTTTCCACAAAACTAGTCCTGTACGTCGTCGTCTTGCGCCCGTGTCCTGCACTCGTTTCGTGAAGAAAATGCGTTTCCCGCAACTCGGTACATGATCAAACCTCAGCCTTGGCCACGCTCCAGCTTAGCCTCAGACCCAACATTGGCCCCAGCCGCAGCCTAAGCCTCAGTTTCGGCCTCAGCCCCAACCTCAGCATTAGCCCCAGCCCCAGCTGCAGCCCAAGTCACAGCCCCAGCCTTAGCCCGAGCATCAGCTCTTCCACAGCCTCAGACACAGGCACAGGCACATCCCAGCCTCAGCCCCACCCGTAGCTCCAGACCCAGCTTCGACCCCAGCCGCAGCCCAACGTCAGCCCTAGCCCCAGCCCAGCATCATCCCTAGCCACAGCTCCAGCCTTAGCCCCAGCGTCAGCCTCGGCCAAGCCTTAGCCTAGCCTCAGCCCTAGCCAAAGCCTAAGCTCCAGCCTTAGTCACAGCCCCAGCCCCAGCTTCTGACACAGACCATCCATCCGGAAGGAAAGTTCTGACTGATTGGATCTTAGAACAACTGATCGGCCCATCAAATCAACTAAGATATTGACTCTACAAGAGCAAACAGGCTGGTTTTGGCATTGCTAGTAATTATTTTAGCTCTACGAGCATATGAATTATCCAACTTTGTTTGGTACTATTCTGCTCATGCATTGAGCATTATTTATTCTCGAGTCGGCTGTGAGGAACCGTATTTTGATGATTGTGCGTAAACTCTAGTCCAAAGCAGAGATGATCAAATAATTCTGTCCATTGTAAGATCGATCTGGTATTAGTTAATGGTTTATACAACATATTTAGATGGTGATGGCTGTTGATTGCGGTACGTCCAATGTCAATAATTTCCCTTCAAAATGATTGCATATAGATATGTCGTCACACGTTGTAAAAGCAAGCTGTGTATCTGGATCAAGGGTTGAATAAAACAACTTAAGAAGCCCAATCCGTACGGAAAAGTGAAAAGCCATCACCAGCAATACTGACAACCCAGCAAAATCAGCAATACCAGCATCACCTACACGGACCCACCGGACCCACTGACCCCCCAACCCATCAACTCGACAACAGCACCAGCGATGCCATCACGATCCGAGGCATCCGGACGAATAAAATTGGACAGGCGCTTAATTGATTTTAAATAATTAAATAATCCATCAGCCCGTCTCTCCCATTACCACATTATTCGTAAACCACGCTTACGAATTCTTGTCATCATAGAAACACGAACGTCCTCGCGAATAAGTGGTAAAGATAAAGCTTCGCCACCCCTAAAATTCCTTCTCATTCACACCTCTAATTTCATCCCCAGCTATATTCTCATACAACTTGGCTACCAAGCGGAAAAGACTAGCTGGTTTTTCCCCCAAGCCGAGCGTAATAAGCGAGCAACTCGAGAATTTCCCACGTCATCGATTGAGCCTCGCCCCTCTCAACATAACCTCGTCCCTAAGGGCTTGATTATTAACAGCTAGTTCAAGCGCCGTCAGCTGTGCACGCGATCGCAACACTTTTTTATACCCTCGCTAGTATTGTCGGGCTCGCATCTATGAGATCGACGAATTCAAGTGAAGGAAAATTGGCTATCCAAAGTTCGCGTCACGTTTTGCGGGCCTGGGTTGACATACGAATAAATCCAATTCCCGATCCGTAAATCGGCCTCGTACTTGAGAAAATAAGCCGATCGACTTCAATCCGATCGTGCGTATATGTACACGGGCTGCTGCTGAGAATGCGATATGAGAACTGCGGTGGGGAATTATTCGGTGTCGAAAACTTGATTCTACACCGGCTCTCGACGATAAGAAAAGCCGCTTAGGATTTGCTTGAGCCTGAAGGATCGGCGCCGATACACTGAGAAGATAATTCGCCGGAATTGGATAAATATATTTAAACGTAAATGTCTTGAGTACATTGAACAAATATTTGTTCTCAGTGAATACAAGATTCTTTTTTCAGATAAATATGTATTCTTTGGTGATTTTTTGATCTATTCACTCATGAATTAGGCCACAATGAATGAATTGTATTCGATTGGAATATATATTTATTAATGAGCTGCACATTCAGTCAAAGATGATAATAGAACTTATTAATCGAGTTTATTCAAAACAAATATATCAAATTGAGTGAATGTAAGCTACTAAATGATGATTCGTTTAATAAACTCGAATTCGTATGTGTTCAACTAGCCAGAGCCTCATAGAACACAATTGCATCCATCGGTTCGAATAAATATTTATTCAAAGTCACGCGGTCTGTTCAATTTGAATGAATAAGTGAACGTCCTCATGAAATCAATCGTGAAGACACGATCGTCATCAATTTCAATAAATATTTATATGGAAATAAGTAAATATCACTTATTTCGAGTGACGTATTCAATGAGAATAATCAAATCAAGTTTTTCAAGGAATCTCATTTCGAAGATTAGGAATGATCTCGGATTGAACAAATATTTAATCAGCTCTAACAATTGTTTGTCAAGATTGTCGAGGTGAGTTTTCATTTTGAAGTAGGATAGTTCCTCGTTTTGAATCTTTCATTTCGATGAATTCATTCTAACTTAGTTATAGAACTAATATTAATGGAACAAATAGCAGATTTATTGATAAATGTCCAACACACACTATTCGCGAAGCTCAAACCTGCTCAGCCGAGGAAAATCTCGAATCAAAGTGACGTGCGCATCGCACTCATATTTTAATAAATACTTGCGTCTTGATTCAACCTTAGGCCGAATGTATGCATGAGAAAACGATTTCAAAAACAACGTCATAAATTCAAAAGGGATTATGAACTCATAAAATCCGGTACATCCGCAGATCCGCAGATCCACAGATCCGCAGATCCACCGATCCTCAGATCCGCAGATCCACCGATCCGCGGATCCACGAATCATCAGATCTGCAGATCCACAGATCCACGTATCTTCAGATCTGCAGATATTGCCGACCCGCGCCTATATAAAGCCGAGCCCTCCTGGCTCAGCATGCTCAGTTTTGCTCAAGCTATCACGAAGGCTAGGCCTCCACGGTCATTCGTTCACGTAAAATCGCTTACCAAAAGCCGCGCCACCAGGTCCGTCGGCCCTTCGACCCGACGACCTACGGCCCTACGTCATCCGGCCACCGCGATGGCCGCGATCCACTCAGTGCGCTCTTAATCAGTGTAACCCAGCATGGTCGAATATGTGTGTGTGTTTGTGGTGTTCCGCGCATCGGCAGCTGCGGCACAATTCGAATTTAAAACAGTGCGTCTAATTCGTATACCTGTGCCCGCTCCCGCTCACACAGAACCTTCTACCCGGTTATAGTGACTATATACTCTTTCGGAACCGAGTGCCGCATTATATCACGGAGTGCCAATCCGAGGTGCCAACAATGGAACGGGACGCCCCTTCTGGTGTTTCCAAAGCTCAGTGTAGTGAAAACCCGTGCGGTATGTGCGAAGCTCGCAAGCTCGCGCGTCTTGGAGCCTTGATGGCTGCTCCGTCTAGCCGTACGGCCACTGGGCCCTCGAGTCAACCTAAGACATCCAAAGGCACTCCGCGCCGACAGTGAAATCATTTTTGCCTTGCTAACTCCGTTCCATCGTCGCTTCACGACCTAAGCACGATCAATGTCTAGGCAACGAACCACACGGTCCCGTTGTCATTGGCAGGTGCACGTGAATAGTGTCTCACACGAACGACATTCATTCACTGCACAAGTCGGGTACTGTCAATTTGGCGCCCAACGTGGGGCCACGAGGTTTTGATCAATTCCTCGATCGGCATCGGAAGGTGCGAGAATCCACGACCTAATGAGCCACGTGCCCAAAACGCCGCCTGCGTCACGCCGCACCAGGCAGGCAGCACCAAGTACTTCTGGGAGTACTGAAACACCCAGTGGCGCTCAACATCAACCAAGACGGACAACACAAGCAGCACAGGCTCCAGCTTCTCCACGACAGCTGCGCCACCACTCACTCGGAAGACCCTTGATCGCTCCAGTACCGGACGACTTGCCTGAAATTCAAGGTGCCGCATCCCTTCAAGCTCAGCAGCACGGTGCCAGCGCGGAGATCCAAGCCGCTCTCCGCCAGCCGGTGGACGTCGCACAGCTAGAAGTTGTCGAAGCCAATCTTCAGCTTGCCGTCGACGCACACAATCGCGAGGAACTCCTCGTCATACAAGAACCAACCAACGCAGTAGCTCCAGCGTCCGACGTCGCGGAGCCAGCTGCCGTACCAGCACCAGTCAGCAAAGCAGTCAACCCCGGCGACCTCGTCGCCGAGCAGCGCGACGAAATCGAACCTGCGGAGCACCCTGCTTCGAAGCAACCCGCAAACCCGGGCGCAGCAGCGCCCCAACCAGCAGTCATCCAACAAGCAGCGAATCCTGCTGACATCGCACGCTCGAGCATGGAAGGTATGCGTGACATATTCCGCCAATTGGCCGGAACCCCTCTTACTCCGCCCGACTATTCTGGGGCGGAGCACGAAGATCCTCACCGATTCTTGCAGAAATGCGAAGAGCATTTCTGTAAACTCGGAACTGATGAGGCCTTCCGCGTACAAATTGCGGAGCGCGCCTTGAAGGGGGACGCATCAAAATGGTGGACCTGCTACAAGGACGTCATCACGGACTGGGCGAAGTTCAAGGAACTCCTGCTGGCCCGGTTCGATTCCACCCAACTCAAACTGAAGCTGAAGGTTAAGCTGTACGGCCAGCCGCAGGGGGAACGAGAGGAAGTGGGCGTCTTCATCGAGAAACGTCATCTTCTCGCCCGGCGCCTGCTACCAACGGCAACAGAAGAGGAGATGGTCGCCCTGCTCATGGAGGCGATGCGAGGATCCCTCCGTAAGCACCTTCGGGGGAACCCGCCAACCACCGTCGGCGAGCTCCTCTCTAGAGCCACCGAGCTGGAGTTGGACGAAGCAACGGAGCAGTCTGCTAGGAAACCAACTCTAAGCGGCAACACCAAGCCGAATACCCCGTTCGTGCCCAAGCGCGCCGTGCGGGAATTCCGAGAGGTAAATGGTGAAAAAATACCCAAATGTGATTTTTGCCCAGGTTTCCACTGGCATCGCGACTGTCCGAGTCGCCGAACGCGTCCGGAAAACGGACCCGGGGCGACGAGCAGCGCGGGCACTCCCGCTCCGGGAACAGCAGCCCAGCAGTAAGCGTCGCAACGGCCGACGCGACCGGCCTCCTGGTGGCATCCCTCAAGGTCAACATCGGCGGACACCTCGTCCATGCTCTTCTTGATTCCGCCGCATCGGACAACTTTATCTCGAGTAAAATTGTCTCGGCGGGAGAAATACGACCATTCTCAGAACCCAGGAGCGCCAAGCTCGCTCAAGACGATGTGGAAATGGACCTGCAAGGAACGTGCTCGCTGCCTATTCACGTAGCAGACTTCCAGGGTCAAGCCACGTTCCTCGTCGCCAAGCACCTGCGCGCACGGGCCATCCTCGGGCGCAGGTGGCTCAAGGAAAACAAAGTTCTCCACGACCATAGCTTAGACTGCATATACGTTGGCACCGAACGACGCACACGGATATTCTTGGGGAGGGTCCCCCGAGAACTGTCCAGCCAGCAGCATCAGCAACTGTGGGAGCAGGTGGACCACGGTTTTCCAGCGGAATACGTCGATGCGTTCAAGGCCATCATCCTACGCCACTGGAAGGTTTTCGACGAATCAGGACCCCTGGCAAGGACGCCCTTCATCATGCACGACATCAAGGTGACGAACCACAAGCCTTTTAAAATCCCTCCGTATAGGTACTCCGCCGAGAAGAAGCGAGCCATCAGCGAGCTCGTCAAGCAGATGCTCGCCGACGGAGTCATCAGCGCAAGGTCATCCCCGTACTCTTCGCCCATCGTCTTGGTACCGAAACATGACGGGACGTTTCGATTCTGCGTGGACTTCAGGGGCATCAACAGCATCACCGAAGACGCGGCCCAGCCAAACCCGGTGATACACGAGGTGCTCAAGGAAATTGGCGGAGCCAAATACTATACGGTCATCGACCTACGAAAGTGCTACTGGCAGATACCACTCACCGAGGAATCACGGCAATACACCGCTTTCTGCACACCGGATGGAGGCCAATACGTGTTCAACGTCGCCGCCTTCGGACTCAAGAACTCCGGACGCACGTGCAACCAACTCATCGGTAAGGAGGTTCTGCTGGGGTATGTGGGAAAGTTCTGTCTCAACTTTCAGGATGACGTCGTCGTGTACTCCAACACGTATGAGGAACACCTCACGCACGTCGCCCTAGTTCTCGAACGACTCGAGACATACGGACTCGTCTGCGCCTTGCCAAAGTGTGAGTTTGGAAAAACACAAGTGTCCTTCCTGGGCCACGTAGTCTCCGACAAGCACAACGAGGCAAAGACCGAACACGTCCGAGCGGTGCTGGAATCTCATGCGCCACGAAACAAGAAGGAGCTCCAGAAGTTTCTGGGGATATGCGGATGGCTGCGCGAGTACATTCCAGGCTTCGCCACCATCGCCGCCCCAATGACGGAGTTATTGAAGAAAAACAAATCCTGGAGATGGACGGAAGCCGCTCAGCACGCCATGGACCGGTTAAGGGAGGAGTTCAAGAACCCCCTGAAGCTCCATCGTCCCCGGGCGGGAGAGGTCCTCTACTTGCAGACCGACGCCTGCGACGTCGGCATGGGAGCTGTCCTGTATCACCAAGGTGCAGATGGCCAACGAGAGGTGATCTCGTACGCTTCCGCGAAGTTCACACCGACGGAAAAAGCTTACCACTCCAACGAGAAGGAATGCCTCGCCGTCGTGTGGGCCCTTAAGAAGTACAAACATCTCCTCGAGGACAACTGCTTCACGCTTCGAACCGACAACAAAGCCCTCACCTGGCTAGACAAAGTCAAGGACGAGAGAGGTAAATTAACACGGTGGGCCATGTTCCTCCGACGCTTCAGTTTCAGGATCGAGCACGTACCAGGCAAGGAAAACGAGTTGCCAGACGCACTCTCGCGCTTCCCGGGGGATGGGGTATTCGTCGACTCCGAGAACGACTACGACGCCCTCGCTCCTCCCGTAAGCCAATCCTTGGAAGACGACGTAGTGCTCGCAAACGTGGACTGCGGCACCCTAGAGGACGTGATCCGCCAAGCGCAAGACGACACCGAACATCTACCCAGCGGACCAGACTGGGAGATGCGCAATGGCCTCCTGTGGTTCATACGCGTTCCCGACTGCCCCAGACTCTACGTACCGGAAGCAGCTCGAGATGACGTGCTCCAGTTCTATCACAGGGACCCGCTGGCCGGACATCCCGGCATGAAGGAGACATTGCAGCAAGTCCGAGACCGATACTACTGGCCCAAGCTACGCAACGACGTGCGCCAATACGTACGAGTCTGCACCGACTGCAATCTCACCAAGGCTGCAAGACCGACGACTCACGGAACCTTATCGCCTCGTCAACCACAACGCCCGTGGGAGGTAATCGCCGTCGACTTCATGGGATATTATCCTAGGACTCCACGCGGCAAGAAGCACATTCTGGTGGCCACAGATGTCTTCTCCCGATGGACCGAAGCGTTTCCAGTCGCGTCGTCATCTACCGAGGTAACCATGAGTACTCTCGAATCCGAAGTTTTCCAGAGATGGGGATATCCGTCGGGCATCATCTGCGACAACGGACCCCAATTCCGCAGCACCCAGTGGGCCAAATGGTGCGAGAAGCACCAAATCGCAGTGTGGACCACCCCTGCGTACATGCCACGTGCGAATCCCACGGAACGGCGTAATCAAGAGATCAAGAAGGGACTCCGACTGGCCCTTCACTCTCAACGTAACCAGAACAATTGGGACCTCCAATTACCACGCATCCTCTTCTCAATGCGCAGGAAGAAGAATGCAGCAACAGGTTTTTCTCCAAGCGAACTACTCCTGGGAAGAAACCTCGCTCGACCGGGCGAAACACCAGCCGAGGACCTCGGAGACCGAGAGGACCTCATCCGACGTGCTCAGGAAAACCAAGCACGTTACACCGACCCACCAGCAGCCGAGCCCGCCAGATTCCACGTGGGAGATCGGGTATACATCAAGTCACACCCTCTCTCCAAAGCCGCCGACCAGTTCAACGCTGGCCTCGCTCCGAAGTGGGAAGGACCGTACGAGATTGTGCATGACCATTCAACGCAGGTCTACACCGTCGAGAGACCAGGTAATGCACACATCAAAGTACATGTCTCGCAAATGAAACGAGACCACTCAGCACACAGTCCTGCCACGGACTCTGACGTACAACCGCCAGCCGTTGCTCCTATCACGGCCGATCACGGAGCCAACGCCGCCGCAACACCACGGAGCCTCCGCCTCCAAACCACAACCTGCCATGGGGACGCCTATGCCGAGGTTCACGCCGACATCGCTCCAACCAGCGACGATGTTGCCCATCGACCGGTCCTGGACACACCAATCCACGGATCGGAGCCCAACACAACGCCAATGGGGAAGGAAGACCTCATCGTACGGCAAAACGCGAGCACTGGAGTGCCGCAAATTCCCGGTTCAACTTGGAAAAACCGGAGAGGAAGACCAACCTTGGAGGAGGCAGCTCGAAGACGCCACGAGCGCAAGCTCGCACGCCCTCCGCCGACTCACAAGTATGACCTCAGGAGAAGAAGGTCGACTTGACTTCATGAAGGATAATAATGGTGCACCAACTTATTAGATAATACGTTCTCGTGATATTCACTCAAGATTATGTTGTCCGTAATTCAATTTTCTTTCACTCAATCCGGATGGATATTGTAATTCAATTTATTTTTGGACACAATTAGCAGACATACCTTAAAAGCGTGCAGAACCAGTAAACTATAAAGTCAGAACTCCGAAGTAGAAATACCGAAGAGCTTTTTCACAAATGCGGGGAATATCACGTTCATACTCAGTAGATATAAGAATATGTAACCGATATCGATAAGAATCTGTAACCATTAACAATAAAGCTGATATACGGCTGCCGATGACGGGGTGTGGGTCCCAAGGTCGAATCAAGTCGCTTTTCCCCGGGCGCTTGACGTGCGCATCGCACTCATATTTTAATAAATACTTGCGTCTTGATTCAACCTTAGGCCGAATGTATGCATGAGAAAACGATTTCAAAAACAACGTCATAAATTCAAAAGGGATTATGAACTCATAAAATCCGGTACATCCGCAGATCCGCAGATCCACAGATCCGCAGATCCACCGATCCTCAGATCCGCAGATCCACCGATCCGCGGATCCACGAATCATCAGATCTGCAGATCCACAGATCCACGTATCTTCAGATCTGCAGATATTGCCGACCCGCGCCTATATAAAGCCGAGCCCTCCTGGCTCAGCATGCTCAGTTTTGCTCAAGCTATCACGAAGGCTAGGCCTCCACGGTCATTCGTTCACGTAAAATCGCTTACCAAAAGCCGCGCCACCAGGTCCGTCGGCCCTTCGACCCGACGACCTACGGCCCTACGTCATCCGGCCACCGCGATGGCCGCGATCCACTCAGTGCGCTCTTAATCAGTGTAACCCAGCATGGACGAATATGTGTGTGTGTTTGTGGTGTTCCGCGCATCGGCAGCTGCAGCACAATTCGAATTTAAAACAGTGCGTCTAATTCGTATACCTGTGCCCGCTCCCGCTCACACAGAACCTTCTACCCGGTTATAGTGACTATATACTCTTTCGGAACCGAGTGCCGCATTATATCACGGAGTGCCAATCCGAGGTGCCAACAATGGAACGGGACGCCCCTTCTGGTGTTTCCAAAGCTCAGTGTAGTGAAAACCCGTGCGGTATGTGCGAAGCTCGCAAGCTCGCGCGTCTTGGAGCCTTGATGGCTGCTCCGTCTAGCCGTACGGCCACTGGGCCCTCGAGTCAACCTAAGACATCCAAAGGCACTCCGCGCCGACAGTGAAATCATTTTTGCCTTGCTAACTCCGTTCCATCGTCGCTTCACGACCTAAGCACGATCAATGTCTAGGCAACGAACCACACGGTCCCGTTGTCATTGGCAGGTGCACGTGAATAGTGTCTCACACGAACGACATTCATTCACTGCACAAGTCGGGTACTGTCAAAAGAAATATTCATTCCTTTTCATTACTGCGGTGTTGAGTTTTGGGCAAGAAATGAAAAACTTGGAGCCATAAGATTTTCATCCGTTTTTATTAGCACTTTATGGGGAAACAGTTGGAAAAAGGGTCGAGATCCAATGAATCAATATCCATTCAGAGGTTAGTGCACATTGATCAAGACCCCCTTATGTAGGAACTCAATTTTTCGAAACATCAGAAAATTCGTATTAAAAAAATATTCATCGAAAGTTATTCAACGAGTGTTTAAATCGAAGGAAATGTTTTCATTCGTCTTGATGAAATATGTGCATACTGAGAGAAAAATTAGCCAAGATTAAATGAATATATATGTATCAGTAAATACTTCAATCCGATCGAAAATAGTATATTTCCGTACTGAGCGCGGTAGCCCATTTTGGGCACTAGGACAGTTTGTCTGTCGAGCTAAGCGAGACAGACATGTCCTCCAGTGCCCAAAATGGGCTTGCAAGCGAGGTTCGGATATATTTTTTCATTACGAGAACCCTAATCCGAACGCGGCATTTTTAGGTTAGAGTAATGAAAATATTCTTTCTGTACAATGATTCATTTTTGAATAAATGTATATTCGCTGCCGATATAATGATCCATTCAGATCTTTCGTAGATTTTCAAAGGATATAATAGCTAGCAAGCTCTCATTCATCAAAAAAGGACGGACAGCCGTTATGAGACTTTGGAATGAGAGAAAAATACCTCGTGAACTCAATAACTCCTTGCGTTTTTCCCTTAAATGCCTTCAAATATTCAGGGTAGATCCAGTTACTGATTATCTCAACATATCATACTGTGGAAATTCAGATGATCAACAAGAAACTATCCCACACATTTTTCAATTAAACTCATCGCTTCCAAATTATCACGGAAAGCCACGAAAGAGATGGAGAATCGTGAATAATACGAACTTTCACGTACATAATGCAAATATCGAAGAATCGGCTTCATCTCAAAATTCATCAACGGATGATTCTAATCTTTTCGAGGCAGCGCGGACCCAAATAACTCATTCTAAAAGAGTTTCGATCATAGTTAATGCAAACTATTTTAAGAACTCTTGAAACTTTATTCAAAGCATCTATCCACTTGGATAATGCTTTTTTGAATGCAGAGATCATTGGCGTAGGTGTTTACATCAAGTTATTTTGCATCTCAGTCAATGCTCGCGACTGCATCATGCAATGATCACTGTGCATTGAGAGAGCCTTCGTTAAGATGTTTGCCTGATTATTTGAAAACTTCTTGCGACCAATGCGTTGCTATATGATGGAGAATGAACATCTTGCTCATAAAATAACTAAGTTTATGGAATTTCCGTGTTCAAAATTTCCGATAGCTCCTAAAAACTCTTCCTTGCTAGAATTTCCTCAAAATCCAAATCGGAAATTCGTGGGGACCGAGCCCCACAAATGAAGCCTTTTTGCAACTTTGTGCGCGAAGTTGTAAAAAAATGGAACTTCTCTTCATTATTGGAAGTGTATAAAGTAATGCGGAAACGACTTCACGCACAGACTTACATTTACGCACTGGTGGAGAGTGCGTGAAATTAACTTCTCGTTCTGATGAGTATTCATTCAAGCACAGATCCAAAATATTCCACGTCATCCTTCTCAATCCGGTCTCCCTCTGAAACTTCGTCTTCGAAATGATGGACAGTTGTGCATTTAATTACAAATTCGCGCACAGTTGATAAAAACAGTATACGCAACACGTGTGAGAACTTTCCGCACACGTTGCCAACTCGCGCGAGAAGTAAATTTCACGCATTTTTTCGAACTTTTCACACTCGTTTGGCAACTTGTGCGGAAGTTGCCCTTCTCGCACTTGTTGCAAAATATACTACTAGCGTTATTGCCACACTTGCTACCGCTCGATCGACTTGTAAATGTCCTCGATAAGTCAGAGGCTCCTGAAGGGCTTTTGTAGTTTAATCATGATGGTTGTAGAATAATGATTGGTGACTGGTTAAAAATGACAAGTAGAAGTTTCTCATGAAGTTTGCAAAAATGGTATCATCTTGAGTTATACCTGCTGAGGGATATATAGAATTAAAAAATTCGAATGTATTGTTCTCAATTTTCGAAACGGCTGTCTTGGCTAAACTGAAGGCCCGTACTATCAACACTGGTTTCAATGGTCGTTGGTAACCTGAAGGTTAAGAGTTGATCCGCGGGTCGGGCGCTGTTGGCATAGAAATGTATTAAAGACTCTGCATAAAACCAGAGACTCGGACTGATTCTCAGCCCACGGCGACTGCACCATTGACATTAACCCTCGGGCGACCACGGACTATTAATAGCAGTGTAGAAGATTTTACTGATGAGCTAGTTTTAATTAGACCGAACTAAGCCGAATTAAACAAAACTAGATCACAGTAGACCGAACTAGAGACCAAACTATATCGAACTGAACCTAACTACACCAAACAAGACCGAGTTGGTCCAAATTATCTCAAACAAGATCAAACTAGATCGAACTACGACGAACTGGGCCGATGCGATGAACGGGTAAGATGGTAGAGTTTCCCCTGTCACATTCACTATTGCAAATTCAAAAGCTTTTTTACACTGACAATAGCACCCAATCCGAAGTATAATTTGCAACATTATCCAGCGCATGATCATGCATGACTACATACCACCATTTTCTGTACGGGTGATGCATGGTCGTGTAAAAGTAGCAGTATGTCGTCATGCATGATCATTCACCAAACATGTTTTCACGAGCTATTTTTCGCATCCTTGTAATAATCACGAACCTCGCTTGCAGCTTGGGCTGGAAAGCTATCACTCGGTCGCGAAGAAAAGTTTCCACACACTTGTCTCAAAATGTACTTTTCACGTACAGTATATCAAAAAATCAATACGCATGCGTAACACTTTGTAGATGAGTAGATATCAGTCTTGAAGCTTTGTTGAAATTAGTAAATCGATTAAGCGCCGATCCAATTTTATCTATCCGGATGCCTCGTATCGTGATGGCGTCGCTGATGCTGTTGGTGGGCCGGTGGGTCAGTGGGCCCGGTGGGGCGGTGGGGTACGGTAGGTCCGTGTTGATGTTGCTGGGGTTGCCGATGTTGCTGGTGATGGCTTTTGACTTCTCGGTACGGATTGGGCTACTTAAAGGTGCACCCAGGTGTTGTGGGCCACGGATTTGGCTGAAACTCTGGGAATAGTCTCCTTCCACCATCAGAAGGTGAAACCCAGAGCCGCATTTGCAAATGCCCAACCGATTTCGAGCTATGGCCTATGACATTAGCATTAACCATATGGGCCCATGTTCAAAAAAAGATGTACTCATAATGCTAATGTTATGAGCTGCAGCTCGAAAATAGTTGGGCATTTGCAAGTGCAGCTCTGGGTTTCATCTTTTGATGGTAGGAGGAGACTATCCCCAGAGTTTCAGCCAAATCCGTATTCCACAACCCCTGCATGGGCGTTCCTCGTTAGTTGATTTGATGGACCGATCAGTTGTTCTAAGGTCCAATCAGTCAAAACTTTCCTTTTGGATGGATGGGCTGTGGCTGGGGTAGAAGCTCGGGCTGTGGCTGGTGCTGAGGCTGGGTTGTGGCTTGGGTCGAGGCTGGAGCTGTGGCTAGGGATGAGGTTCGGCTGGGGCTGACGCTGGGCTGCGGCTGGGGTCTAGGCTGGGTCTGGGGCTGAGGCTGTGGCGGGGCTGGTGCTGGGCTGGGGCTAGGGCTGACGTTGGGCTGCGGCTGGGGTCGAAGCTGGGTCTGGAGCTACGGGTGGGGCTGAGGCTGGGCTGTGCCTGTGTCTGAGGCTGTGGAAGAGCTGATGCTCGGGCTAAGGCTGGGGCTGTGACTTGGGCTGCAGCTGGGGCTGGGGCCAATGTTGGGGCTGAGGCTAAGCTGGGACGTGGCCGAGGCTCAGGTTAGAGCTAACGCTGAAGCTGAGACTAGAGGATGCGGCTGTGACTAGGGATGAGGTTATTCTGGGGCTGCTAGACCTGTAGCTTGGGATGAGGCTGGGCTGAGGCTGGTCCTGTGGCTAGGGATGAGGCTGAGCCTCTAGCTTGGGATGAGACTAAGGCTGTGGCTCGGCTGGGGCCGGGCCGAAGCTGAGGCTGGACTGAGGCTGAGGCTGTGGTTGGGGTTAAGGCTGAGGTTGTGACTGGGACTAAGGCTGGAGCTGTGACTGGGACTGCGGCCGTGGATGGAGCGTGACTGAGACAGGGGCTGGGATTGAGGCTAAGGCCGTCGCTGGGGCTGGCCAACTGGGCAAAATTTCCAGATACTCACTGGAGATTCAGGAACCTTACTATGCGCAATATTACACCAACTCAATAGTTCTCAATCACAGTTACTAGGTTACATCAAGCAAAATTTTTCCCCGAATTCACTGTATTATGAAATCTTAATGTTACATTGTTGAACTACAGAAGCATTTCAGAGGCTCATACCAAATCAGAGACACTTACGAGCGTTAGCAAGGTAGGCAATAACGCTAGTAATTATTGTGCCCTCGCCGTAATGCGATCATGATGCTCTCATATCGGTGAATGAAGTTTTCTACTGCGCCGCAATTTAGTTCTTCGCAAAGTCGGTACACATTCTTCGTACCACGTAACTCGTTCCGCAGTTTTGTAGTGGCACTCCAGAGTTTCTCTCTTCCGTCTCGATCCCACGAACTTTCATTCTATGCACTTACGACGATTTGACTCGAAGCAGCAGATAGCGTAGCCAATTGTAGTCATTGTCAATTGGAATCGTTCTAATTATAATTGCTTTTATCTCCCTTCTCTTTGCATCCGCCAAGCTATCAAATTCAAACACATATCATACCAACGAGATAATTCTTACGCTGTTGTGTGCCTGCGCCATATTCGTGTGAGAACGTGATTCTTTGTGTATAACTCACTGTTACTACATTAGCGCCAATCTTGATAGTTGTGGATTGTGAATTGCGTTTTTGGAAAAGGTGCATTTCGTGACGTTGCCTGGGGTTCAATCACGTGGCGGAGGATTGGAAAACACGACTGAACTATTTTAGGGCCCAGATAAATTTTTTAGACATATTTAGAGCTGATTCATGGATACTGATCCGAAACTTGAGTGCAATTGCATGGTTCATTCTGCTTTTATGAGCACAACGACTGACAAGTGAGCATTAATGCC
This sequence comes from Eretmocerus hayati, assembly GCA_029851415.1. NCBI lineage: Eukaryota > Metazoa > Arthropoda > Insecta > Hymenoptera > Aphelinidae > Eretmocerus > Eretmocerus hayati. Next base: position 189,089,236 of record CM056742.1, on the reverse strand, counting down.
ACACTTGATTTAATGAATTTAGTTTTATTAGGTTTCATCGGCTAGCCGTTTCATCCCTGCAGTAAACGAGGTACGTTCCATTTGTTTCCGGCTTGGAATCACATGATCTTTCCCACATCCCAAAAAATATCACTGCTGTATCTGCCATTGTCTTCATGGCGAAGTAAGATTCATTATAAAGATAGTAACCCAGAAATTATTTATGGAACCATGTATAAATCAAGTGAGGGATTCGGGGGGGGGGGGGGGGGGGGGGGATTCTTGGGCCAATAAATCTTACTTCACCATGAAGACTATGACAGATACAGCAGTGATATTTCTTGGAATGTGGGAAAGATCATGTGATTCCAAACAGCAATGGCTCACTCCCTGAGCTCCTCAAATAGAAGCAGGCTTCGCCTGATGCAAGTGACGAGTTACCAAAACCGTAACACGTAGGTAGACGAATTATGTAAAAATGGAATGCAATATTGAATATAGATATTGTGTACCTGAAGAAGTTCAATGGATCGTCTGTTTTGTCCGAAAACCTATAAAGATAATTCCGACTCTCAGTATATTACATTATGTTATGTCACTCACGACGTCGTAATAGTTCTAACTCACAATCATCAAACCTATGCCAGTACTAATCATGTTTTGGATGAGCACGAGGAGCCCAATTAACAATTCTCCAAGATATGGACCAATATGAAACTGATTAAGTGAAATTGTTCTTCATTCACAAACTTCTCAACCCGTGTACTCCTGGAGCACTTGAGATACAGAATGAATCGAAGGATCGTAACCCGCTTGCCAAGATAGCCCTAATTTGAATACCTGCACCAGATAAAATCGCAGGTCGGTAACTCGACCGAGAGTTACCTGCTTGTATGGTGATGTTATATGACCTGGTGACCGGATTAGCCGATGATGAGCCACCTATGCCTGGTGGCTGATCATTTCGCGCCCGGGTGGACAGCTTCCTAGTCTTCGGCATCGCTCGTTTGTCAGGATACAAGGGTCAACCGGAGTGATGTCGCAATCCCTTCGTGTACGCCACTATAGGTCCATCTGGTCACCACGAAATCGGTCTTCCGCTCGCGTGTATCACTAGCACGTGTCGCGTTTCACCTGAGGGCTTATTCTAAGCGGATAGTTGAGCACGATCGGGTAGTAATTTTCCCAGAACGGATAGTTGTGAATCCCGATTTTGGGTTGTTGTTAGGAATGTTATTTTTTCCGAGATCCAATAGCCAAGGGAGGTGAGAAAATCGAAAACACGCATTCGGACTTTTATGGAAATCGATTCGAGGGCGATTTCGATTCTAGCTGCAATTTGATCCCAGATGGTGGATTCTCCAAAACCACGGATGGGTACGCCAAATTGCTAATGGGGAGGGGGGGGGGCTCGAGTAGTTGCGATTGTCGTACATGGTCAGAAGACAGAAAAACATTGAGATACATTGAGTCTTTGTTGTTGCAAGTACTTTGATACAGATCCAATAGGGTGCATCCCAGTGATTTTAAAACGGCTGAATGTGGTAACTACCAATAAAAAGGGAAACACCCCTCCAAAGCATAGTGAACACGTATTTTCTAGCCATTTTGGATGCCCTAGTAGCCAGCAAAGCAAAATTGTTTCCAGACGCGTGCCATGAGGGTGAAATGCCAATTTTCAGGAGTATAAATATTCAAAGTTTTGTAGAACTTCTCATAAATTGCCTATAGAGCGGTGTGCCAAGATGGAAATGTGTCTTGAATGAGGCTCATACATTATTTTTTTAGCATAGGGTGACGGAAGCACCACTCTTAGTCTCGGCTGGAACAAAAGATTGGCGTTTATAAACGCCCTAAGACTTAAAAATAGCATGCCTCCCCTGGTCCCAGACTGTTTTGAGGCACCGTGGATATTTTCTCATCATTATATTGAGGGAAACACTGACCCTCGTGCCTCAGAACAGCCGGCCTTCGCATCGGGAGCAATCTACTATTCACTCAACATTTTTTTTGCGAATAACTGGCTGAAAATTATACCCGAGTATGGAAATGCTTCTTTTCAGCTTCCAATATACGGTGCGCGACGGATAGTTGTAAGTTTTGCTTAGAATGAAGCCTGTCAAACCATTTATTCATTTTTTGGGAGCGTCTGTCGCCTTGTTTTCTTCCACTTTGCCCAAATTCATCTATTAGATGAACATATATGCGTGTTACAGTCGTGCGATATGATGGTCGAAGTAGACGGTCAAAAATTGCCTAGGATTACCACCAGCAATACGAGACTGTCCGGCACTTGGCGATTCTCGGTTCGGAATCTTTGAACTTGTCTCTGTCTCGCATACTCAGCCTCTGAAATTTGAAATGTGTCAGCCAAGAGTCGCAAAGAACGACTGTTTTTCTTCCAACCGACACGACGATCGACCGGGGGGCAGGGAGGGAGAGACTCGGTCTTGGAATGTTCGCCCGAACGAATTGGTCATGTGCAACTATTCAACCAGACCCGATCGAAACTTGAATCGATGATGAAGAAGAGCTCTATCATGATAGCTCTCCGAACAGCCTATGATGTTTTTGGAGCATTGTAAACAATGAAATCGGATTTATATGATAACATTGATTCTTGACCATTGATTTAGAATATCTAGCCTTCGAGTACAGAGGAATTTCTTCCTAGAGATAACTTGATTGTACGTGATCAAAGATGATCTCTCGGTGTAAGGCTCCGTCGAGTCGCAACAAGCTAGATTCTGAATTATGAGAATAGTGCACGTGTGCTTGTGAAGTATTCACCGTAGTTCATAGAATCTAGGCAAGAGTATATAGTATTTATCGCTATGATAACATACATACTGCACACTGTCTGACCAATACATTCCCTGATCCAGACGCCTCAAAGACATTGTGATTATAGTGAAGGAAGTGTAGTGCAGACTTCGCTGATGTATTGCACATGTAAATAACGTAAAACTATACGTATTATTCATCTGAATAATCTCACGTGCAAATTTTCATAAATTTAGTTTATAAATTTTGTATATGCTCGCTGTGATGATTTCATGATCGATAAATCACTATCAACATTACTCTTCAACTGAATAATTGTTGAAAACCCATATCCAGTCGAATGTCCCAATACGATCAGAAAGTTTGTGGTCGAAATGAATAATTATTACCACGTTAGAGGCTGACTTCTGAAAGTGTTATAATTGACCACTGAATGTTGATCAGTGAGATCGACGTCACAGTTTTCTGCGGATTGGTTGTAACTGGCAGGATGTTCCTTACACAGATATCTATCACATGTCCTCCCAACCTGGATTTACGACGATGAAGCAATCTATCGTTGGTATGGTATCACAATATTTGCTAGATTTGACCTTGCCTCCACCGTATGGGCAAATCCGAGTATTGTTCAAGAGAGATTGATTGATTGTTTGATGTAATACCATTGTGAGCAGAACGTTATGGCCTCTGTATTGGCGACATGAGAATTAGAGTTATACCAATGAAGACGGGACCGATTGAAATTTACCGGATGGTTCTCAGAAAAAAAACTTAATGTTAGTATTCGCAAAATTTCTAGTGTGCATCCTCCGGAGGATTAGACCATGCGTATGATGCTTGAAGTGAGATAACATGTAACCATTGGTCTTGAAAAGTGCAGCCAAGAGCCCAGAACACTTCCGCGTCTTACAATATCGATTCGCGTCCATTTTCCCGAATGGCAAATATCGAACGATCATTTTCCCGAATGATCAAAATCCCGGATACAAATTATCCCGAACGTTTAAAATTCCGAATATAAAAATTCCCGAAATAACTGTTAGAAAATACAGTACCGTTCAAAAGTTCTCGATGGGTGATCCCTCGAGAACCCTGACTTGCAACAGCAATAAGTTCAATTCTATGCGTTGCACGAAAGTTTTCAAAAAAGCATCTTAAACATCAGAAAAAATACTAACTTTTACTGGGTTGAGATGATTTTTATCAAATATTTTTGAAGGTCCTGATGAAATACAGAAAATCTTAAAAAATTTTTACTTTCATTGAGACACCTGCAGTTTTAATCCGAATGAAGATACGGCAATTTTGAAAAAAGCATCTTGAAGAGCGAAAAAAATGCTATGTGTAGTTATTTTTTATCATTTTTTACGTGCGCTGTATGAAGACGTGCGAGCTATCCAAATCCCCAAAGTCATGGTTTTTCACCCTTTTCTGTGCCGTTGCCGATGATAAACAGTCATTTTGGGTATCTAGACAGCTCGTACGTTCCCATACGCGGTACGTAAAAAATAAACAAAAGATGGCTACACATAGCATTTTTTCCGCTCTTCAAGATGCTTTTTTTAGAATTGAAGTATCTTTATTCGCATTAAAACTGCAGGTGTCTCAATGAAAGTAAAAAATGTTTAGATTTTCTATTTTTTCATCGGCGTGTAGGACCTTCAAAAATGTTCGATAAAGATCATTCAAACCCAGTAAAAGTTAGTATTTTTTCTGCTGTTTAAGATGCTTTTCTGAGAATTTTCGTACAACGCAAAGAATTTGACTTATTGCTGTTGCAAGTCAGGGTACACGAGGGATCACCTATCGAGAATTTTTGGACGGTACTGTAGAATAAAATCGATAAGAAACAAGTAGTTGAGCACAGATATAGAATTCGAGAAAGCAAAAAAATGATGTTGTGTGCAATAACACTTGAATATTCCATCTCTTCATGAGTTTCGAAGTTTTCCACAATATTTCTCAGTCGCTGTTGGTGCTCATGCCACTTGCTTTTAGGTGGAGCCTCGAGAGTTCTGTCAAGATTAACTTCTACGATAGTGATCTCCGAATCACCCTGTTTTTGCTGAAAGCTTGTCAGCGCTGAATACAAATCAGGGGATTTCTTCCCATCAGCTCATGGGATCGATTATGCCACCCTTCGCTAATGTTGTGAGTCCTGTGTTCCCCTCTCAGTGTTGCATCATACACATTTCAAAAACTGATGGGATACAGAGGTAGCACAGCGCTAACGCGCCCTCTTCCACGACCTTGGGCTGGTTTTTCAATCAAGTAGTTCTCAGAGGAATACTCAAAAACTAGCTCTAGGCTAGCTTCCGGATAGGACTCTCGGAACAGTTCGAAGTACTCGATCACCCGATCTTCCGGAACAAATGCTAGAGCCATGAACATATGATTATGAACGCGAACAGTTGGATAATATCAATGAAATTTGGTTCGCGTTCGGGATTAAAATCAATCGGGACAATAACCGTTCAGGAAGAAAGCTTTCGGAATTTTGAATATTCGGGAAAATGATCGTCCGGAAGAATTTGTTCGGGAAAAAAGCGTTTGGGATTCCGATCATTCGGGAAAATGATCGTTCGGGATTTTACATTCGGGAAAATGAACGAAAACGACAGTATCACTGGCTCAATAAGAATGTACCCCCCTCCCCCCCCCCCATTCAATCTTTTCCTCGCGCAATATTGATTAACCAAGGAATGCTTTTTCAAGATTTTGAGTATTGCGGATCCGATGGTGGGGCCATCAAGTTGGAAACAACTAATAGAGAATAATTGAGGAAATCATTTTTGAAAATCTTAATATGTATGTCCGTTCTACTTCGCAAAACCTGTCACTACCGCTGTGAATCGTGTTCCCTTCGGTCAATCATTCAAGCTATTTTTCTCGTGTGCTCAGCGGTTGTTCTCAGCCAATGGACCATGTTACTCGGAGAGGACTGGTCGGTTCAACGTTCCGTATGTTTGTCGTGGATTTAGGCACTCGACCTAACCTATTTCTCTCCGCATTTGCCCGGGAATCATGCCGGTGGAGCGAGGGAAATCTCCTGATGGGAGTATGAATCTGCTCCGGGGAGTTGGGCACAATTGTCACGCTACCCTTACGAATCTCGTATTACTTTACGTAAACATGGACATCAGAATTGCAGCATTTTGAGCCTCCCGCTTACATTGTTGGTGAGATACTTATGTCAGTTAACCGATCGTTAAAGCCAACAAATCAAGGTTTGCAGACCCTGATGGGCGGTCACCCATCCAAGTAAACCACGTTTGGCGTTGCTTAAAGTTTATGATCGACCGGGCTGACACCCGCTGATCCCTTCAATGCGTCGGTTATGGATCCAGTGGCATTGATCAACAAGATTCAGTCTTATCTGAGATATTTTTCAAGTCAATGTAAGTCAATACATATAAACCGAACAACACGATTCATCTGAAATACTATTCAAGTCGATGTAAGTCAATACACATGAATCAAAATGTCAAAAGATAAAGGCGTCAACAATGATATCGGATTTTGCCTCCGTGAGACCCACTCCTCTTTCCACAAACGATTTTATCGTACAAATATCGTACAAAAGTGCGAGTGAAGACGGATCTTCAAAATCATAGCCAATTTGAGATCTAAATGATTCGGAATGTCGATTTTAGACTAATTGAAAGTCCTTCATCGTTCCGACTGTTATCATGTAGGTCATTTTTATTGAAAACCCCGCCAGATACGAGTAATACTTCTGTAGAATCTTAGGCCATTGTTCTCTTATTCGGCGCTTCAAGAATGTTTTTATCAGAAGTGTTTCATTCGATCTCCGTCTCTTCAGAACTAAGAGACTCTATTTGGTTGAGTTTTCGATCAGGTTCGCATTATTGACAATATTATTATTCAAGTTTGCATTATTTGCATTGTTGTTGTGTTTGTACAAAATTTACACGACCCTCGTCAAGGAGCGTCACAAATACAGTGACAAGCACAGCACAGCTGATTCTTGACATTTTTTGTATCCATAGAGATGCAAGTCGCACAAGCACACGAATCACTCGAAGAGAATACATCACGTTAGACCTCGGAGACCCCAACAATAACTGCTATATCAGACGAATAATTAAATTCTTAGGGACATGAACTGAGAAAACTAACCTGCCTTGAACACTTCACGACGAAAATTCTTTCATCCTAAAATATTCAAAGTGTCGGGCACAGGCGAAGAGCATCTCTACGGTGACTGAGTTTCATTTTACGTCCCTAATTTCGAGTTTAGTCAAATAAGCCCGATCTGAACATCTCTACGAAATTGAAATGCCTGCTCGATATAGCATCGATCCGTGGCCACGTATCACACGCGATATCATTGAACAAGGGTAACAAAATTCTCAGATTCTCTGGAGGTTTTGGTATGAAGTTCGAAATGAGTTGCATCATTCTCACCATTTCCCTGAGAAACAACAAAGTGGATAACATTCAGCGTATAAGGTCTGATCAGAGATACAAACCAAATTGGCAACCTCCCATCAGCAATTCACGATTTCTTCCATCCTACCCTCCCAAACTCTCAAATATTGCCTCTCATTTTTATTCATGCACAATGAATCTCACAAGATGAGAATAATAAGGAACAACAAAGAGCCAAACTGGATAACGACGAGGTGTTCTTAGATTCATCTGAATAGATCCATCCGACTGGCATGCAGTTGTCAACAACGTAATCGGATCATTGTATGCAGGCTGTACTCGGCGAGGAGCAGGTGATGCCAATAATCCACTCACAAAGGCTACGTCGCGAAGTAAATTCCCTCAGTGCGGCATTGGCGCGCCGACTGCGGAGGGTACCGATTGCACGACACCCAACTACACGCGTAATTACTTCCTGCAACGTGATTTTGCAATCTGAATCTGTTGCTTTGCACAGCAAATGGGAGCCTCTGACGTTTACCATTGATCCACGAGGATGATCGTGTCAGACGTGATGTCTTACCGTACTCGTCTTTCTCTACTGAGCAGTGCATCAGTAATAAGTAGAACAAGCCGAATTGATCAGACATGATGTCTGGTTAATAATGCAGATGGACCACTGCGCGTAGCTAATGGATAATCGTGTTTTGGAAATTAATGTGATTCTGCACAGCTGACCTGATGATTGGACAATCTTTCAACCACGGAAAAAGTAGGCCTGTAACGCCCTTGCCGCTGCTTCCGAATATTTTCATACTATCAGGAAAATACTTAGGAGCTACAACTTCGACTCCTGCTCCAAGTTTGTGAATCTTGGCATTTCAAACACAAGAGTACATCTTTGAGAGAATGAGTCAAGTGCACGATGGTATGTAGAAAAGGAGAGTTCCACGGTTCAACAACCACCTCGGAAGAATGAAAATTTCATCGACAAACTGACCACAATGATTGTACTGGTGTGAAAAGTGAGAATAAATGAGTCAATCACACTCACCTCACTTGAATCGGATTGATGTGAAGAAAGTGAGTCGGCAACGTTCGGTGATGGAGGCAACTCAATTGCACGGTAACTTGCGGCACTTGTCGATCGTCACTTGCTCTACTCTTGGAGACACAACATCCAACTATGTGCACGAAACAGCTGCCGTTTTACACGCCAAACTCACTCAATAACAGACAGTCAATCGCACTCCCGGGAGAATCAGGAAACTGTTTCGGAGAGCGATTATCAAGCGCCAAAGAGAGCGAGAGACGGCGGGAAATTCAAAGTACGTTTGACGGGAAGTGATCCGCCGAGCAGCCCGTGCGAGACTAACCGCGGACCAACTCTCGCGGACAGGCTCTCTGCCCCTACTACTATACTCTCTGAGCCAACTCGAGACTCGACTACATACTGCAAGCGTGGCCGCGTGCGTGCGATGCTCCTGTGTGGCCGAGGTAGAAGAGGGTAATACGTATGATGACGAGCCTCTCCAGCACATTTGACCACTGTGGGGGCACCCCAAAGCCTCCAGATGCGACTCGAGTGACCGCACTGGTCAACCACTGCTTTAGGTGTCCTAGCGGACTAATGATTGTGACCGAATTCTACCATGCGACTCGGATGTGCCAGATTGGAATTGTTCTGTCCTGGATCATCGGTTACGAAGGCTGTCATAAATCTTACCGGTTGCAGATTTGCATAGCCCCTGTGATGCAGTAAGCCAATAATTCGTATTTTAATCAGAATAATAGAAACAACCCCCATTTAGATCGTAGCAAAAAAAAGTTTTGTTTCATACGAATTTCAAATTTTTCTAAAGGATACTAAATTTTAAGGGCTGTAACTGTTGGACAAAAATGTTATAAGGAGTCCCCAGGAATACAGCTCCATGACGAATCGACCCATCGAGATGTTCTGAGTATCTATCAAGCATCGAATAAAATTTCGGCACTCTTACCTCAAGATGAATGTCTAGAAAATGAGTAATTACTCAAAATCATGAGTAGCTCATTATCGTTTGTGCCTGGGCTTTTCAGAGAATTTTCGAGTGAATAAGCAATCAGAAAATGATTATAAAAGCAACCAGTTTGACCGCAATGCTGCTCACTTTGGGACTGGAGAGGTCCTGGAATTTTCTCGACTTTGACCAAGAGAAACGTCACCTTTGCTCCACAATACCATCGATTAAGCTGTGCTGCTGCAATGAAAGGCAATTACCGACGTGAACGAAGAGAGGCATTATTACGATGAGCTTAATGAGGAACGCAACTCTTGCAAGACTGGACGTCCCATTCAATTTACTAAGATCCCTTCGAGCGAAGAGTAATCAAGTACACACGCATTTCGTCTCAAAGCTTCGTCATCACAATCGTTTACTATATACTCACGGTACAACGTCGATTCTAGAGTTTGAAGTTGATTGAATGCAGTTCATACCCGTGCAAAATTTTCCAAGTACACGCTGTCAGTTGCCGACTCTTTTCCCGATAATGTGAGCAATGGAAAAGTTTGATGATGAGTGATCAAATGGGAAATCCATGGCCAACAATGAGACATTGAGTTTACACTGTAGAAATTTTTTCCGAAAAACTTCAACCAACTGGCTGAATGAAAAATTCAAGCAGCTGGTTGGATGGACAATTCAACTAATTGATTGGAGAAACTAGAGGAATTTTCAACGAAACTGGTTGAATTTTCAAACAAATTGTTGAATTCCTGATTCAATCAGCTGGTTGAATTTTTCATTCAACGAGTTGGTTGAAGTTTCTCTTTCAACCAGTTGGTTGAAGTCTTTCGGTTTTTTACAGTGTCTGTTATTTCATAATAAAAATTAGCTATTTCCATAGGTCTCATTCAAACATGAATTTGAAGTTTTGAACCATGTGCAAAGAATTTTCTGATAGCAAGAAAATCAAAATCAGGTTTGAAAATGGTCTGGGTAAAAGAAAGCCGACACGTCTACGATGTCTCAGCCGTCTTTTGAATTAAAACCTGCAGGTCGATTCTAAATCTCGGTCGTCTAGGGTAGGTCGTCTAGCGATTAGTACATTCCGTGCGTGGATCGAGATTCCACGCAATCACATGCGTTGATTCGCGATTCCACGATCCGGAGCCACCGTGCTAAGGATCGCGGAATCACGAATCAACGCGTAAATTCGCGAAAATGGGAATCATTCTAATCGACGAGATGAAAGGACCAAATACCTCATCAATTTGTCTCTATCATGACCTCGGAACCCAGGAAGCCAATAATATCAAAACGTCACAGAGTGTTATACTTTCGGTGGAGCGGAATCGCCTGGGTGGGTCCTACAAGATCGAGTTGAGATCGAGATGACGGTCGATATTCAGATGGATTGCGATGATCATTTGAATCTGGCCAAAAAAAAAAAACTTGCCATATGTTGTATTAAGACAGTTCAAGTGTCGGTGTAGCTCTCCAATTCCTCTATCTCCACACAGACTGCGTATCGTTACTGCACATGAACCAAGGTGCACGGGTGTATGATTGCCGCCGCTGATGCAACAAGGTGCTCATTTCGGCCGATCGATCGGCGCACACGTGCTGAGAAGAAAAAAAGAGAGAGTACGCACACAACAGAGCAACTGCAGAGATACCGGAGTACTTGTGTGATCGAGCATACAGATGGCAATTAAAAGCTCGTTGAAAAGCTACAAATTGAAAGTGCCACCCGTTGAAATGAGGCAAAATCAGTCAGAAGACACGCTTGGATAATCCGCACTGCGACCGTCGATGCGGATTTGTAATCAGTGACGGTGCATTTTATACTTGACGATGGTACGCATTGGAAGGCGAGTAATTACTCTGAGAAACAATGGATCATCTCGGATCTACGGTATATTATCAGTCTCATGTCGTCTAGGAAGGCACTGTGAACTGTAATTGAAATTACGAGTGCCGGTTTGTGTGAGGGCTCACCCGATTCAACAGTCCGGTCGCATTTTTGAGCAATCACTACGTTAAGCGGGAATAAAGACTACTCGGAATCGGGTCTAGAGACTCAACGAGGCTTGAACGAGTGGCTCATTGGAGGTAATTCGGTTGAGCCGTTTGATCCCAACTGGCACATAACACGTAGAGATAGGACGATCATTTGAAATTGTATGGAGGCTCTCTAATTGCGTTTTGCGGATGGATGATTCGTCCAAGCCTCTCGTGACTCGATGCAAGCGGCAATATACAGAGTGACCCTGTCGATTTTAGTGCAATAAGCTAGTGCACTCCGTGCATACTTTGTAAACTCCAACCTAAGTTGTGGTGAAAAATAATTCATGGCCTGACGATATTCGCATACAGATAGACTTGCTTTCAAAGCGAGACAATGCACTTTTTCAACTCGTATTCTGAGTTGGTGTTCAAGGTGCTTATAACAATGACTGGTCTTATTTACTATATGTCATTGACACACTATGTATTTACTTTGACTCAGTTTTTTCTCTACGAATTTCAATAATACGTTCAATGGCTTCGCTCGGCACGCTTCGCCACAAAATTCACGTTCAAGGGGCAATTTTTGGTTGCGATATCAATGAAACTTTCACTGAGAATTTTACTCCATCTTCATGAGTATCGTTCCCGATAGATTTGCGACCTAATTTGAGAATACGAAAGAGTCTAGAGGTATAATTATTGAGGATTCCTTTGGATCCTGACGAGTCTTGTGGTGGCTGAATTAATGATATCCCTCGTTTCACATCGTTCACATTGCGATGAAAGCACTAACTCAGAACCCCATACAAGATTCCAAACATGATAAAATCGACTAACACGGGCAGATCTCATCTAATCGATTTATTTGCAAACCTATTTTGAGATTATGACATGTACAGAATTTTTGAAAAAGTAGGGTTACTAGGGGCTTGCAAGTTTTTCTATGAATTGTATGTTTCTTTGGGAGGGTAATGAGATTCAGAAAGAAAGAGAATCACTGCTTTTTGCGAGTTTGGCTGCTTCCGTGGTTGCGTCAAAACATCGTTATTTGATTACTTTTTACGCTTGCGCATAACTCAACTTTTTGAAATCGTTTTAAGCCGATACAAAAACTTCCGTAAGAATAATTTGCCATCTGAGGTCACTTACAATAATCTCCGAGACTGTTACAATCTCCTTTGTTTGAAAGTCGTATTTGGAAAGCTAACGAATGTTCGGAATCAGTTCCAGAATCCAAGCAAGAAACTTGCGCTTGTCTTCATCTTTGAGGCCTTTGTAAGTTCGGTAAATAGTTTTGAGATCGACTGTTGTGAGGATCCAACAAAAAATACCTACATCTATAGGTTGGATGACGGGCTCCGATTCTCAAAGTGACATGCGTGTGCGAAGCCGTGTCAATTACTTGGCCTATAAATATTTCCTCGCTAGAATTCACGATACGCCATTTATTTTCCTGAGAATGAAGGGCACGTTGGACCTCGCAGTGAAAAAAACCAAGTGATACGTATAATTTTGCGAGGTGATGGTACCTGAGAAGCTCCCTTTGAGCCATCTTGCCAATAGTTTTGGCCTACTCCAACATTTTCTGACGTGCTTTAGTTTATTTTGAAGCTTGTTTCAAGTCCTTCAGAACGAACCCAATTACGTCAATTTTTGACCAACTAGAGCCGAGCTGTATCAATTTTGTTAGAAAAAACGAAATGATTGGACATCAAAATGCAAAAAATCATTTTAATCGCGGAGCAAGCCCATATGGAGCTTTTCGCCGGTCCAAAACACTATTTCCGATCTATTTTGGAGTGTTGAACGCGTTTTGAGAGGTAACTAAAGGCGTACTTGACAGTGCCCGTAGATCCGCTTATTGAGAAATCAATTCAATAGAAATTATGAAAATGAAACCTCGGGATCCCCGTCAATGAGAGTGTAGTCACTCCCGCGTCTCGCTGGAAGGAGACGAGATTTTCTCAATTGGAGCAGTCTTCTTCTAGTCCGCGGCGATAGCTTGGAGCACGGCAAGCCGAGCGAGCTGTTTGGCTTGTTGGAGTCCGTACAAGTCCCGCTGCCGTTCGCTCTCGGTGCGGGGCACGGAAACCTTGCTCCAGGTGCGACCGCGATGGTTACGATCCATCCGTACGGGCTGGGACGGAGTGCGGAGTCGACGTAGGGCGGTCCGCCGTCGGGACGGACGTAGGGACAGGTAGGTGAATAATCCGAATCGTTTCTAGGTTCAACTGCGGCTCGGTACCTTTGCGAAATACGAACACAACACAGACTATCGCTCATGACATCGAGCGGAAACGCGGTATGGTGCAACTAGGTCGCGATGCCGACGAGCCTGACGGCACCAGGATAAGTCGGTACGATGAGCAGCGTGGCCACGGCTGGGCCGAGTGTCGTGGAGAATGCGTCGTGATGATGGTCCGGAAAAGCCTGAGTGTCGAGTGCTGGATGCTCGCCCTTTTTATAGGCAGAGCAGAATGTGTACAGTGTAACGGTATGTAGCATTATTCGTGTATGGAAAATATACGGAATAACGGTACGGTGCGTTAGCGAAAAATGCTGACGCAGAAACGGCGCGTGACGTTAGCCCTGGATATGACGTGTATGGAATAACCGCGCGATACGTTAGCGAGAAGCACTAACGCGAAAACGGTGTGTGGTGTTAGTCGTGAGGAACATGCGGGTGCAATAACTGTGCGATGCGTTAGCGAGAATCGCTAACGCGAAAACGGTACGTGGCGTTAGTCGCGGTGTCGGGTATGAAAGGGTAGGTTAACGCGGCATAGCGTTATTTGCGCTAACGCAATACGGCGTTACCCTCGGTGTGGGGTGTACTAACGCAACATGGCGTTACCCTCGGTGCGAGGTGTGCTAACGCATTGTGGCTTTACCCTCGGCGCGAGGGGTGCTAACGCAACGTGGCGTTACCCTCGGTTCTGGAAGCAGTAACGCCTCGTTGCGTCAACTTCGGATGTTGTATCGTGGAGTGCACGTGTTCGTCGATCAAATTAATTAAGATGCCCGCATTAACTGCACTCTTTTCCGCGATAACCATATGGAAGAGTGGTGGGTCCATCAGATATTCCACAACTGGTCTCCGTATTCAGCTCATATGAGCGATGCTCTACTCTACACCCGCTGCAACGCACGTTACCATGAATTCTCAATTTTCATAAAACTCGCAATCCTCCACGGGTGAATCTATACTACGAGTGGATACTATACGAGCGATTCTCAAACGCAACTCGGTTTCTCGAGGTGTTGAATTCCAGATGCAACCGGGTCCACACTTTCATGTCCCATGCGAAATAAGTCATTTTGAAGGCTGAATTACGGAGAACCAATTCCTCTTCCCATCGTGACAACAGCTATCAGAGTTTGATAACATCAATGAGATTTAGCTAGATTAATAGCTTTTTTCATGCTAAATCAGGTCCCGACTCCAGAATTTGATTTTTCTCATCGCTCCGATCACAGGGTCGATAGCAAGGGTGACTTTTTGGAATGACAAAAATGTTGTGACACAACAATTTCCATCAACTCTCTCATCTCGACGAGAAAGGCCGTGAAACAAAAAGAATTCGATTCTTCAAAGTGTAATCAATCACCCATCCGATCTTCAGGGTGGTTGACCAATCGCCCTCGAACTTACAACTGAAGGTGTGCACTTGAAAATCATTGTGACAGTTGAAAAATCGACTTTTCTCACATAACACATTTCTTATCATTGGGCCAACGCAAGATATAGACCTCAGAAGCATTTGAAAGTGTTGAGGACGAGTGAGTTCTCGAAAACTTCCAGTGAAAGACCCCAGTTGCCGCAAATCATGTCTTTTGAGACGTAAATCAGGTCGTAATCACAAAATCGCCCGAATTCTGAGATTCGCCCATATAATAGTTCCAGATTAGAGTATTGAAATTCTAACTTAGGGACTCTCAAGTCTTAATTCACTCAAGTTCCTCAATATTGGTTGAACCGAAGAATGTTGGCACCGATTTCAGTGAATGCGATTTTCTCGGTTTCTTAGCTGCGCGAGCCCGAAAAATGGAAAAATCACTTAAAATACTAAAGGAAACGCAAGAATCATTCGGAACTGTCCAAGCAGTTTATTTTTTTCTATTTTAATAAAATAAACGTACAAAAGATTGGGGGTTGGTCAGCGAGTGCTCATTCCTAAGATCGGCATACGGGCGAGAGTTGGGTACACCTGCCTTATTTCTGAACGACAAATTCAAAGGAAGTGTTGATCAAAGTCCATCGCTCACGGTTGAGGATCTCATTTCAACAAATTATATTTGTGTACATGCTTAACTCGTTGGAGTGAGCTTCACTTGAATTTCACTCCAAGTGAGTCAAATTTGACTCACTTGGAGTCAGATTCGTGTGACTCAAAGCTTGGAGTGGCACGAATCTGAATCCCTTGGGGTCAAAATTGACTCCAACAGAATTAGAGAGTGAGTTTTTGATCTCTACATAAGGCTCCGTTGATCGCAAGCTCCTGAACACCGAGAAACCAATAAAAAAATCAGACATTCGTTGAGGGTATTGGTCTGGTCAAGAGATCCATTTTCAATTATACGATGGGTCGAGATGTATTGGCGATTTATCTGATATCTTATTTCACAAGTGCACTCGAGCATAATACTTGAGGGCATTAAGTCTTGTAGAAGGGAGTCACTCAGGCCTGTGACGAGCGAAGCTTTCACGGACAATGGCCTGCTCGGGGGCTGCTCGTCGTTTCCGACGAGCAAATAATGGCTCGTGTTCCACTTGAATCAGAGGTCCCCCGTCTGAGAACAATGAAAGCTGGTGCACAGTTGCGTAATACCTGATGTCTAACATGGTCTCATCGACAAAGGGAAGCCTGTCCGCCCATCTGGCTATAATACGAGCACTCATCGGCTCATCAATCCAACGGTGAATCGACGGCCCAAACATCCTCTAAAGGTGTACCTAATGTTTGCATGGGTATGTACCATGAAGTCTACTGCTCGTGTCAAATCAAAAGCACTAGGCCACGTGTATGCGTGCACTTGCAGCTCGAGGTTTGCGTGCACAGTTCGTTGTTCTCGTGCAATTTGTGGTGGTGTAGATAAGTCACCTCAGTCGCGGAATATTTATCCGCGCAAAAATTAGCACTCTGCCTGACCTGACAGCATGAGTCGTTGCACGCATCGGGTCGACCGGTCGCGTAAATGGCTATTATATTCACGCTCGCGTGTAACATGCCTAATCATGCAATAATGCGATTAATCGTACTTTTGTGCGCTTCAAGCGTTTTCTCAGGCATTGCATCAGCAAAGAAATGAAAAGGGCTCTTTAGATACAAAATGAGAAATATAATAGCTAGAATTAGAAAATACCGGAGAAGTTATTTATGTCAGCAAGTGACGTTGTTTCAGGCTTCACCGAAGGGTAAGTAGGTTTTCACCAAAACTCTACTCTTGATGGTTCATACAGAATGTTTTACGCGCTTGACTTTGGGGTTCTGGGCCTCATTACGAGGTCAGCACAACCTTGAATTTGTTCAACAGCGACAATGAGCAAGATTAACACGTTCGCTGCGACGGTGAAAACCCGTGTGACGTATGTCACTACGTGCCGAGCCTCGAATAAGTGCAACGCGGGCATCTTTGGATTGTATCTCTGGAGGTGTAAGCCGATGAGACGACGGAAGAATAGGCGGTCGTGGTCCAGTGGTTCGGACGCTTGCTATCCGGGACACATGGATATCGTGAAGTCGAAGGTCCCGGGTTCTTATCTCCGCGGTTTCCATGTAGAATCGATCGCTTACTTTTTCACGAGTTTATCGACTTTCCACAAATTCCCACGTGACACCGACATTCCGTCCCAGAGTGCGAGAGAGTACAAACGCGTGATTTTGCACCTATAATAGCCAAACCTAATGATTTGTGATCAGTTTAGTATGTATATACAAGAAATTTAAGAACTTTCGCGGGTCCCACCGGTGGGACCCGCGAAAATTTCTATCGTGCAATGGGGGATGAAGTGAATGATCGAACTACCAAAATTAGTGATCCTAAGATGTAATCTTTAGCTTTTTAGGAACATTTGCTGATTTCCCGGTACCATTCGAGTAATTTGTGAGCATGGCGTGAATTGGAAGCTTTTGCCTAGTACAAGAACCGCGGATTGCGATTGTGATCCACGCGAGTATGATTTTCTATCCTCGTGAATCCACGAGACACAGTTGCTTATTCGAGATACTCTTCAACTTCTGTGGATATAAAAAGTTCCTCATACGCGGAGAGATAAAATAGATTGAGAAGAGAGGAAGTGCAATTGCAATGTCAACCATTTACTCGGTTTGCCTCGTGGTTATTTTGCGTCTAAATTCCTGATAACTTGGCTCTATCTCGCTCAAATTACGCGTATTTGGGCTCATTTTGTAGCTTTTGACGTAAGCTTTCGAATTAGCTAAGATACGTTGTGAAATATTTAAACGGACTTGATTTATTCACAATTTACTTGCTATTTTTGTGTTATTCATCGCTGTTCCCACGAAAATTCAGTTTTTATGGACCAATCAAGTCCGATCCCTAAACTGGCATCGTATATAGTGAGTAAAAACGGCTCCAGAAGCCATTGGATGTGTCTTTTTCGTTTGGTGCACACTAGAGCCCGAACAAAAACGGGGGACCCGTCGCACACAAAAAAGGACGCGCGGGTCCCACCCGTGGGACCTGTCGCAGCGGACGTGTTAAACAAAAATCGGGATAACGTCCCGAATAGGTTTTCATTCTTCTATCCTCTTTCACTTTTGCCAACTGCTGGTGTAGCGGATGAGGACACACGGGTCGAAACTCATAAAAAAAATTGAAAATCTGGATTATCCTTCTGATACTGAAGCCCCCGTATGCCAGGCTCGATTCGGTCTCGTGTTCCCTTGAATTTTCTCGCAAATAAAGGCACCAGCTACATTCTGCGTTTTGCCATCGGATTGTCCGAGTTGAGTCAAGAATACGTGACCTTGAATATTCTACACATTACGGGTACTGCAGAATGTACGACGAGGTCTCAATGTCGCTCCTGATGATCGTTTCTACTTTACAGGGTCTCATGTTTTACTTGCACCTGATAATGTTTATACTATTTTGATCAACTGTGGCTGAACCAAACGTTTGCGCAGCTCTCGTGCATTGATGAACATTCGGAAAAGATTCCTCAAGTGGATTTTGATTCAAGAAACCACTAACGTAGAGGGAAAATTACTAATAAGGTAAGTGTACCCAACTTGCCTCTGTACCCAACTTGCCCCATATGCCGATCTCAGAAATGGGTACTCGTGGATCTTCCTACATATTTTGTTTGCGTTTGTTATTTTAGAATATGAGGAAGTACGTAGTTTTCAACGACCCCGGATCATTTCTGCGTTCTCCAGAAAATATAAAGTGAGTTTTCCATTTTTCGTGTTTGCACGGCTGAGAAATCACCGAGGAAATCGCGTTCACTAAAATCGGTGCCAATTTATTTTTATTCGACCAATCTTGACGTACCTTAGCGCATTCGATTCCTTGTCTCAAGACCTTTAAAATGCGCTCTTCAGAAATGCGAAACTCTGATTTAGAGCGATTTTATGAACAAAACACGAAGATGGTTTGAGAATCAAGAAGGCCGACATCGGAGTGTACCCAACATGCCCCCATATGGTTATCTCGGAAAGGCGTGCAGTATGGCTTTTTTTACCACTCAGAACGTGTTTATCACGTCAAAATAGGTCGGAAACGATGTCTTGGGCCTGCTAAAAGCTATAAATGTCGCTGCACGGTGATAAAAACGGATCGAAGCGATCTTATGCACTTCATCGCCGATACACGTTGTCTTAAATGGTGGGGGCAAGTTGACTACACACTTTTGTAAAATCTCAAGAATCATCTTTTGGGAGAATTAGAACAGTTTGGCTCCTGTTGGTCCAAATTGAATGTACTTCAATTCATTCTGTAGATCTTGAGACGAGCTTCAAAATGACTTAGAGTACGTTGGAAAATATTGAGATGAGACAGAGTTATTAAGGAAATGGCTTAATGGGGGCAAGTTGGGTACACTTACCTTAAGTAAAAAAAACATGTTGTAAGGATACGGCCATGGATTACGTAAGGGCTTTACGGGCGACAGGGGAGTCCTCAAAATTCGTCCGAATTCTTTCTGGGGGGGGGGGGGGTTGTCAGAGAGCCACCTCGCGTAAGTGTCCACGGAGTTCCATCATATAATCCAAATACCATGTCATCGTTTTCCATTCAATGTCTGCAATACTTGAAATAATGGAAAAATCTATTTTAGCCAAGATAATTGGACTACGTATGCATATGAACACGCAACCTTCTTTAGACTAGTAACGAATAAGAATATAGTCTTCGTTCGCCACACGACAAGAGATTAACCGTTGATCAATTCGATATATATCAGCTATTGATTGTATTGAGAAGTCGACGCAAACACCGATGACTGAATGGTTATGAATTATTTCATTCCGCTTTCATCTATCTATGCTTACAAAAATTGAATGTTCATCATAAATTGACAACCCGAACCTATCTATGACCATTATTTTGTATGGGTTGCCTGGATGGTACTTTTGTATGTATTTGGATGCATTTTGTTTAGCAGTATTGAAAATAAACTTTTCATCTAAAAATTTTATGCATAGAATTTGGATTTGGCCCAAAGTAATCTTACGTAATATGAAGGGGGAGGGTCTCACTTGAATCTTACGGACCCTTACAAGGGGCAGTGAGGGGTCAAAAAAACAGAAATTTTCCTTTGCGTAATCTATGGACGTTCCCTAATGAGGTATTGCTTAGTGAACACCAAAGTCGCTAATTCGAGAGAGCCTGCGTACAGTCATGTTGGAAATTTCGTGTCAAATTATCCATTTATCTGCTTATCCAAAAGTCACCAGCACTAATTTGAAGATCGTTAGAACGTGCTCTTGAGTCTGCAAGTTGTCATGAGTACCGCTTAAATCAGCTATTATCTAAGTCCCGATCCACATTTGAAATTGCCACGGACCTCGATCGTTACACAATTATTGAGCAATGAAGGCGTCCTCGATAATTTCTGTCTCACTCCGGTAGCCATGTAAAATGCATCTGAAATGAATTTCTCCTTACTATTTTGGTCCCCATTCAATTCTCCCGCATGGTTTTGGAATTAGACAGTCAAAAATATGTGATTCTTACTCCAGATAAAGTTCGACGTTTGGCCAAGTCGGAGACACGGGTAAGAGCATTTTTAGCGATTTCACTCTGCTCATCTGGAACATCGGACTCTAGTGACTCCGGTCAATATCCATTGGTTACCATCAAAAACCGGAGAGCCATATGACTATCGAAAAATTATATCTTTTTTCGATGGTCCTATGATACTCCCTCGTATTCTAAGGCCTAATTCGTTATTCAAATGTACACACATTTTACTGACCTGTAAGTGAAATCCACGTACCCTCGGCATGGCTAGTTTATGTATTGAAAAATATTGGGAAAAGGAACTCCTTGAGTAGTTGGGAAATCATATCTCAAAGATCATGTACTTTCCATTATGACTATCAGTGAAAATTGAGGACTCTAGAACTTCCGAAACGAGTATGGGATTAGCTCATGTTGAACAATGCAGAAGAGCGATTCCGTATATGAGAATCTACCTCATACGCCATTTCATTTACTCTATAATTGGGCATGCATATGCCGATACTCATTTTTTAAACAATTGACTCTCCTGCCCTTTTCATGAAAATCATTTCATTAAAAGTTTCAATCTCAATTTGAACGCTCCGGAATAACTCCACAACTATTCTTGTAATGAAAATTTAATAACTCGCTCCAGCGACGAAATGAGACGTCTTGGTGATTTCAAGAGAGCGCAGATGTTTGGCTAATTTCCCTCGAGTTGATTACCGCATTCCGTTCTTCGAGAAACAGCTGCGATGTAACTTGGTTGTTTGCAAACAGGATCGAGACAATTTTTGATATCCTCATCTTTCGAATGAGAAGTGAATTCGTGTTATAAAAGGTCGGAAAAATTCGATTTAATCCTCAAATGTATCTTTTTGGGCAGAATATCGATTTTCTTCGGAGAAATTCGCAATAATAAGCCGTTTCATTCCCAACTGAGATCAACATTCCCCCGATTCCATTCTTTTGAAAACGACTCGTTTCATCTGTCGATTCGGGATTCATGAATCCAAGCTGAAAATTTTTGAAACTGATAGATTTGTGATACTCTATTGAGCGAGCGACTATAGGTCGCATTGCACAGCATTACTACGTGCAGAAATTCTTTCGAAATAAATAGAATACCAGAAACTTCATCTTTCGAAATGTCCGAATAACGATTCAACAGTTCTTTTTCATCTAAGTTGGCAAGTATTCATTTACCCGGAAATTTACTCATCACCGCAACATATCCATCAACACACCATTTTCAATCATACTAACGTAAATGACAAATCTCGTCCAGATTCTGCCAGTGATTCTGGTCCGCTGGATCCGTTATAATTGATGAGATATGGGCGCATGATTCGATGCAAGTACGATGAAATCGCACTTTGCCCAGATGTTGGCGTGCATCAAGAACACGATACGGGGCAAACTTTCTGATGCAGTAAACGGCCTCGCGAATAAATCCAATATCGCGCAAAACAACTGATGCTCATTCAGACTGATGCTCGTAGTTCCGGGAGACTGTTGTGGAGTTTGAACGTGAGGTAAGTTTATACGAATTTCGACATTCTGGCTGTCAGTTGAGTTGCTCTGCAGCCCAAAACCATTCTTCACTTTTGTTTTCTAGATAATATAATATTTCAACTTCAAATAATTGAAAAATGACTTTCAAATTGGGGTTGATGGTATAAATTTGAGTTAAAATCAGATGTTGTACAAGACACTCGATGCTCTCGCGGTGCGACACAAGCTTAGCGACAAAATCGACAAAGAAAAAAAGTATGCCAAAAGAAGCAAACCGAGCAAGAAGATGGTTCTGCGATTTTTTATAGGATAAAGGCTGCATCAGGGTGGTGCAAGTGTCGTCTACAATGATAAATCTTACGAGTCGCGCACATACCATTAGTTGTATGCGCAAACAGGAGAGCGAAGCTCAGTGAGAAGGAGTCTGGACTCCTTTCCAGTTGACTTACGCAGTGATTATATAGCTGGCTTGGAAAGAGAGACCCAATTAGAACAGACTTGATGCCCGTGAAGCAGATGAGCAAGACGAACTGAATGGCCTTTCCTATAATATAGAATGCTACAACTAGATACTATGTCGTGTCCCCTTTCTTTGATATATTTCAGAAATAATTTCATGAGCCCGGCCACGACACGTAAACTTGCAATATTCCATTTTTTACCTTTGCCTTATGTATTATGACCATGAATTCTCTTGGGCACTCATTATCCTTATTTCGATCCAGATTATTCGACCAGGACACAGGTGACTTCTACATGACTCATTCTTGTCTTTTTGTAATCCAGATAATCCGCGATAAAATTTGGTTTGAGATAGTTCTGTAGAATGCTGTATCTTGATTAAGGCAGGTGTGTGAAGAACTTCTTGCTAGAATATTGGGCCAATTATCAAAGACATACGTCGAATCAGTTTCCTTCTTTCAATCCTTACAGGCTTCGATACTTTTTATTGAATCTCTCACAAAGCAGAGATTTGCTCGGTATTCTGTCCAAGTACTTTAATAAAATAAAGTAAAATTCATTCAGCTACAATGGACCAATCATGACGAGTGCGAATTCTGTTATTGTTTGAGACGGAATAGTCGTATTGCTGTCCAGATAAATATCTGTGAAACATTGTCCTGACTGGAAAAATCATAATTACTTCATAATTTGCTTCCAACGAGTCTCAGCGTGATAAAATGCAATCTCTCGTGTTATTGCGCATCCTACTGATTGGACTACCAATCGATCCATCTCGATCTTTACGTAAAACTTTATCAGAACAATGATATATCTTGCATTGCATTCGGATCTCTGGTCATTCGGAATTCTATTTTATGATAGGCACGTGAGAAATTTAACAAATGAAACTTTACAAACGTTGTAACCAGGGATTAGCTAACACAGCGTCTCTTGATTAAAAATTTTCAAACCCAAAAACAATAATTCACCTACTTTGCAATAAGCCTAATCACCTCAGAAATTCGTTTGCGTTCCAGCTGTGGAGTGTACAGTCGCAGACATGTTGCACGAGCTTATTTACGGGGTAAGGTATTCAAGCTCTCAAATGGATTAGATCCCGTGCAAACAAAAAAAAATTTCACAACCCTCGATCTAAAGCGAAAAGAATATGATAATTAATAAGTATTGTAATAAAGAAAAAAACGTACTAACATGCATACAAGCGCGCATGTTACTTCTAATACTATGAAAATGATTATTAGTCCACTGGTTTTTGGAAAAATCGTTTCTGATTTCTGATATTCGAATAATTTTTCACGATACTCGAAAGGTTCATAAGTGCTTAATTCTTGACTAGCGTTATTGTCTTACTCGCTACCGTTCGTTCGCCTTGTAAATGTCCTTGATAAGTTAGAGGACCCTGAAATGCTTCTGTAGCTCAATGATGATGGTTGTAAAATAATGATTGATGAAGGACTCAAGGTGCCAGGAAGAAGTTTTTCATGTAATTCGCAAAAATGATATCATTTCGAATGATACCCGCTGATAGATATATTATATTAGAAAATTCAGACATACGGTTCTCAATTTTCGGACCCGCTGAGTTAGCTAAATCAAAGTCCCTAACTGTTAACACTGGTATTGATAGTCCGCGTTGACCTGAAGGTTAAGAGTTGTTCCGAGGGTTGGGGGCTGTAGTCGGTATCGCATCAGAATGAACTGAAGTCCATCTCTAGTACACTAATGCAGCAGAACACCAAAGAGTGGGACTGATTCTTTAGCCACGGAGACCACAGCGCCTGAAGCGCGGAAGGACACTAAACCGCGGGTTATCAATGACTGCGAATAGCAGTGTAAGAGATTTTTCTGTTGAACTGGTTTCAATTAGACCGGACTAGACCGAACTAGGCCGCATTAAACCAAACTAGATCGCACTGGACCAGAGTAGACCTGAATAGCCCGAAAACCGAAATGAACCTAACCACACCGAAGTAGACTAAATAAGGCCAAACTGGACGGAACTTGACCATACTAGACCGAGCTAGTCCGAGCTAGAACGAAGTAGATCGACCTAGCTTGTACTAGACCAAACCAGACCAGAATCGATGGAGCCAGACAGTATTAGACCTTACCAGACTCAACTAAACCAAATTAGACTGAACTAAACCTAATTCAACCAAACTAGACCGAATGAGACCTAATTACCCCGACCTAGACCGAGCAAGGCCGAGCTGGACTTAATTAGACCGAATTAGACCGAGTTAGATTGAATTGGACCGATCTAGCCCAAACTGCATCGAATTAGACTGAATTAGGCCATTACAGACTGAACTACAAAAACTAGACCGAACTAGACTGAACTAGACGAAATCAGACCTAATTTGACCGAACTCGACCTAATTTGACCGAATTAGAGCAAACTATACCGAATTAGACCAAGCTGGTCCAAATTAGCTCAATTTAGATCAAACTAGATCGAACTACGATGTACTGGACCGAGCTCATGAACGGAGCTAGTCTTGATTGGACCGAACGAAACCAGATTAGATTTAATTGGACCGAACTAGACTTAACTACACCGAACTAGACCGAATGAGGCTCATTTAGAGTGAACTAGACCAAACAAGAACAAACTAGATCGAACTATACCGGATTAGACCGAGCTACACTAACCTAAACCTGATTTGACCAAACTTGACCAAATAAGATCGAATTGGTCCGAACCAGACCCAAGTACACCGAACTAGACGGGACTAGACGGACAGAACTGGACGGAATTGGATCGAATTGTACCAAATTCGACCTAACTACAACGCACCAGACCGAACTAGATCGGACTAGACCTAATTAAACCAAACAAAACAAAATTAGATCGAATTGGACAGAAATTGGTTTAACTAAACCGCGACAGATCGAACATGATCTAACCAGGCAGAATTTGATCGAATTAGACCGAACACGGCATAATCACACAGTACCAGACCGAATTAGATTGACCTAGACCTGAGTTCACCGAATCCCTATCCCCATTTCCATCCCCATCTTAAGGCACGAACCTAGACTCAGCCCCAGCCATGATCCCCAGCTCCAGCCCCAGCAACAGTCCCAGCTTCAGCCTGTTAATTGATACTGAAAATATATACAAATAGAAAAGATACCAAACAGCCTATGAATATTTGCTTTATGAATCCTATCCCACTTGCAATTTGTATCCGAACAAGACCGAACCCTACCGAACTAGACATAGTCAAACCAAACTAGACTAAATTCAAACGAGTTACACCAAACTCACCCTAATTACGCCGAGCTAGACCGATCTAGACCAAATTCATTTAGTACTTCTCATTCCGATCTCCATCCCCATCCACCCATCCATCCAGGCATTCATTTACCCATCACTCATATACAGCCATCATCCATCTATCATACCGAAGTGGACAAAACTAGATTAAACTGGACCGAACTAGACCGAATTACAGCGGTAAACGAGATGATTCGCACAATAGTTCAGCTTGATAGACCAACTCATCAGTTAATTAATTGGTAACTTGATAATTGGTAACAATCATTATTGGCAACAGTCTAAAGCCAACAGTCTATAATCAACGGTCTATAATCAACGTTCTGAAGTCAACTGCATTAGTCAACTGCGTAAGTCAACTGCCTAAGTCAACTGCCTTAACCAACTGCCTAAGTCAACTGCCTAAGTCAACCGCCTAGGTCAAGAATCAACAGACATCATCCGATGTACATAATCAACCGTCAACTATCGACACACCAACCAACGCGTCCACTCGATCATCTACACTCTCCTCCATCTATCTAACCACCGACCGCCCACCCATAAACCCATCTATGACCCATACGACCACTCATCATACTTCACCCCCTCCACGGCAACCTGATACGCGGGATGCTGACGGACAAATTTTGGCTGGGCTTTTAATTATTTTAAGTAGCCCATAGATCAATAAGAATAAGGAGTTACCGTCAAATGGGGTAAGTTTGGAACACTTTTGATCAATTTTGATTGGAATTTCTCCGTAACTTCTACACCTCACGGAAAGCGCAATGTATTTGTGGTCAGTCGAAACAGTTCCATCTTTCGATTCTCGTCGAAGCTATCGGTATTCAGAGTAGTGTTCCAAAGTCAGATCCCCACTGGGGTTACACTTTGGGAGAGCGAAAAAAATTGTGAGAACTTTCGGGCATTGTCCTACTGTATGACTCTATATTCATTCCTAAGAGGCGTGTATTTTCTCATTCGAGTGTTTCAAAGTTACACCGGTTAAAAACACGAACTTTTCAATTTTTACACTACGAAATCCAGACAGGGTGAAAATAAACCAATATAATGTTGGAAGCATCAAAGTATTGGTATAGTTTGGTGGAATTTAGCGCCATTACCTTGAAATCAGCCTGGAAATTCTCAAACGATACAGATTGTTTAGAACAACTTTTTCTCGCTCCAAAATTATATATTCGAAAAATTTCGTTATGAATGAATACACAACTGACCGGGGCTTCCATAATACAGTGGGAAACATTGCCTACCCATGCCACTAACGAGCATAACCGGTACCAGAACCGACGAGGAACCTGGTTTTCAGGTAGCAGAAATATACGAGATTTTACTCAAGTGTTCCCAAGTTACCCCAGTTGACGGTATTTGAAGAAGTAAAAGGTATGTAGTTCATCAGAAATTATTTTTATTCCAGGAACTATTTACTTAATTTACAACACATAGTCGTTTCAAGTCCCCAACGTCACGGATGATAACACATTTCACAAAATTAATCATATTTTTCTTATAAAGAAACTGATCTTCATAAAAAAATATCGTCATAAGCTCAACAGCGAATCACAAATGCTTGATAGTTTGATTTCAGGTGGAAGTCTAAAAAGATTACGAGTTCATTTGAGAGAAAAAGCTCTCTTATCTAAAAAGATTTCAAAATTTTTGTTGTGAAAATGTGACTGAAAAGTACCCAGCCATGAGTTCTCTGGGCCTTATAAAAATAAACCTATTTCTTAAATAATATTGTAAAAATATACAATCTGAATCGCATGAATATCACACTCAACTTCATAAATCTCTCCTTAATAATGATTCATTGTACTGTGAATGCTTGTGAAATTCTCCTAGCATTGACAACTCTGTTATTCCACGGCTCGCATATGGCTTTGATCAAAACATAGAACATCCAAGTGAAGAACAACAGTCCAAGAAAGGCAATTGATCCATAGCTAAAAAACATAAATTATCGTAAGTGACTGTGGAAACACCATCAATATTATGAGCATTTCATATTAAATATATCATCACCCCAGAAGCCAGAAGAAGAAGAAGCCCAATGCTAATCCGGCGAGGAAGTGGTAACTAGCGATTGAACGGAGACTGACGTGAGGAGGCAACTGCTTCTCATATCCAGAGGAGAAGCCATTCTGGGTTCTTTTAGGCAGCTGCACGATTGTTGTTGGAGGTCTTAGAATCTGCCGAGCGATCCTACCCAGAAAATCCTCTCGACTGTAAGCTGCGACGAGCTCTTGTTGGTACTTAATTTTGATATAAATATAGCATTAGAAAAAAACCAAGGGATCATACAAGGGGTTATTCTACATCGTTACCGATTAATTTTGTCCGATTCTGTGAATCAAGTTTGGAATGGGTGGATCAGCGATCGGGAAATGAATTACAATAAGCTCACCTTTTCATTGATGTAGCTGCAAAATTGATAGAATAACCTGACTAGAACAGCGCTTTCATAACTTCGAACTGGCTGCAGTTCTGGATCTCCTAAATATTCAATGTATCTACAATGCTGTCGGCCCTCTTGTATCGGGACAAAAACTCCTGGTCTGCTCGAGTCTAAACTTGAATCCATCTTAAAATAAAATTGAGCCTGCATTACTCACGTGACTACCTATGGTCTGAGATTTCTATTAAGAAATTCTCAATTATGAGATGATTCAATCATCTACTTTGAACTCAACCGTCCAAGCAACAAAAGAAAATTTTGGTACTACTACCAAACCTTCAGAACGTTAGGGTTACGTTCATCCTGTGATAAATGTGTAGTGTGAGATAATACATTACGCAACAAGTGCGCCAGGGAAGATTTCCGCTCAAGCTGCCAAACGAGTGCCGAAACTCGTCGCATGTGTAGCGTTGAGTAATTTTTGCAACTGTGCGCCAAGTTGTAAAAAAAGTACTACCGTCCAAGCAAGATCATTTTGAAAACAAAACTCCGTAGGGTGGCCGAATCGGGTGAGATGACGTTTTTCATGAGTGCGTTGATGAACAACTGTGCGCATGACTTATCGCATTGTTAGTAATGAAGAAAAATTCAATTATTTTTTAACTTTACGCACAGGATTGCGAAATAACAATTTCTTTTCGTGTTCTTCCAAACAATCTACACTAGATTTGTGAACTGTGTGTTCGAATGGCTCGTACCCCAACAACCAGGGCTTCAGACTCGAGATTGAATGTCATATCTAAAAAGACTCAAAATGTAAGATCTTCCGAAAAGGAGTCGTTGCTCGGGAACTTGAGTTTGCACAAGGCGGTACCTTTCAATCAAATCTACGAACAAAACCCTCGAATCGGTACAAGCTAAAGAAACGTGCGAATCTCACAAAAATCGCGATAAATAAAGTGTGTATATGTGAATGCCATACTTTCGAGCAGCACAGATACCGCCACCCCGGTGAATGAATAAAATGCGCAATACTTGAATGTTTCATGTGGCCACCGAAAGCAAGCTTGCCTCTTTCGAACTAGTCAAGTCAACATCGCTGCTTCAGGCAGATCCGACAATGGATAGAGCGCTCACCCAGAAGAACCCGAAAGATTATCGTCGGCTCCTACAAAGACTAGCACATCTCAGCAATTTTAAAGCATTGGAGAAATGTGTTAGTCTTCGTTGGAAAGTCGAAATTTGCTAGCCTCCGTAGGGAGATTAGAATGTATTCGTCTGGGGCCAACGATACGTGATCTTCAAATTCACAGGGGTACGTATTGTCGTTCATATCTACTTTGGAATAAAAAATGGGAACCTTTCACTGTGTTAAAGGGGATAATCAATAAATTACTTTGAGCCTACCATCGTTGATGAAAAGTGTACTTGTGTGATGCAAAGAACTTTGCGGCTGAACAAAAATGCTTCGGCACTGAGATAATCTACCTTGTCGCTCATATTCGATACTTGATAAACTCTCATTTCTTCACAATATATTCACACTTGAAGTTTTAAAAAGAGAGCAAAAAGAACCACTCACATGAGATTGATGACAAAACGATGTTGAAAGAATACTTTCGTGGTATTCTTGATCGGCAACGACGGTAGACAGAGGTAGTTCGTCAACATTCACCTAAAATATGAGGTTCGCATATTAACGCAGTTGTCAGCTCGAAAAAATAGCGTTTGAAGCAATGTTAGTGGGTTAGTCTGTACCTTGCCTACCTCGAAAATTTCGATAAGCTGCTGCTGAGCATTGGAAAGATACAGTGGGACCCTTTTTCGATCCTCTAGACTAATATCGTCACTAGTCGTGTCATCGCCATTGAAAAATTCCCACAAAGACATGAAAAACCTCCTTCCAGTCCGCCTCTTTTCCAAAGCTTCGATCAAGCTAGTTGAGGTCAGGTGTGCTTGTTTTATTGTATTCAAAAAGCTAATTACCTACGATGATTTTTAATTAATTCCTGATATCTATGTTCGAAAAGCGACTCTGTCTCGTAACGTTTTACAAGATATTCATTTGAAAAACAAAATTATACATCTAGAACTCTAAAAAGGATTTGAATTTGAGTTGAACACCACTAAATGCTTGTGGGTTTAGTCACGCTGCCGGAATATCATGTGTTGAAGAATGTGAATGAGTGTTACCTGTGATATAGTAGCACCTGAAAACATTGGAACGTATTGATAAGACGGGCCTTCTAGCTCGAAAATTTGTTGGCGAACTGTGCCTGTCCATTGATTAGTAGTACGATTGCGGGTTGAGGCAACTTCATCAATACAGTTCTCAACTTCCAATAGAATTTTAGCCATGTGAGGTTGGGAAAAAACCTGAAAGTTGATCAATGAATAAGCGAGATCAGAAATCATTGATTTCTAACACAATGGTAGTGCTCGTCTCGAAAACGTGTCGAACTGGAAGAGTATGGGAACATCACTTATTGAAAAAGTGTATTTATAAACTTTTATCAGTAGAGAACAATAATGACTTGAATAACACGAAAATGCTACAGATGTTTCAACAAAATAATTATCAATCCAAATACTCACTTTAGTAACCCTGAAGAGCATATGTGCATTTTTTGGTGCTACAAGGTCTGTCCTCATGAATCGTGGTAACAACTGTTGGAATATTGCAGTGTATGCAAGCAGATTATTTGCAACAAATGAAATCCATTGATTAGGATCATGAATTTTGCCCTTCTCTTCATCATCGATTTTTCTGTATGAAAGATCAAAACGAAATTTTGAGTCTGAATACAAGCATACTCGAGTTTGGAGATTGTCAGTGTGCCTCTTACTTTGTATAGCTAACACTCTGTACATATCTCCAAGGTTGGATGAAACTTAGCCAAGCTTCCAGAATAAGTCTAAAAGAACTATCCAGAGGCCAATGATGAATTGCCTTCCTCAGAAAAATGTATATCTTTCCTTGAACAGATGGTAAAATTACTCTAAAATGGAACAAGTACCACTTTTATCCAACAATATCGAGAACAAAGTAGTAATTTGAAAGAAAAAATGTGTCAACCTCTTCAACTCATCCATAGCACTTTTATCCCCAATTGCGCTATTGGCAAATTCATGAAGGGTTTTGATGAATGTTCTGACAAGGCGAATATGTTCACCTGAATGTATGCTGTTCTGCAAGGATTGAGAAGATAATGTTCAGTAATTACTATCTTTCAAGCACAGAAACTGTATCAAGACAATCAATAGAATACATTGGAACATGTCTCCTTACCCTTCTAAGAAGAGAACCCGGCATCTGAGTACTTCTATTGGGTGAGAATTGTTCATCTTCAGTGTATTCTAACCAGAAATCTAGAAACACTTGCACAATTGTTTCACTTCTCCACACTTGTGGCAAGCACTGTTGTTGTGCTGGCACTCCAGCATTTGGGCTAGTTGTTGTAGGAGACAACATTGTGCTTCGTAGAAGACGAGTGGTTTGCATTCTGAAAATGCACGTGATTATGAGTATGCTAAGTGCAGAATGGATAATAATTTGAGAAGCATACCTCTTTGTATCTGTTGCTTGCATCAACTTTCTAGGAGGGGTTTTTTTGACATATGGGCCAATGATAGGCAATACAGGAGAGTTATCCCTGGGTAAAAAGTGGTAGAGATAGCAGTTGGCCAATTCAACGTATGCTGTTTCCCAATCAATCCAAACATTATCCTGTGGCTGAATTTGTAGCCAAGGATTTGTCAAGTGATACGAGAAGTGAAATATGTAATACTCAAAGGGATATGCAAAGTGTTAAGGAACTCATTATGGATATGCATTGTAGACTTTCACTAGTAATATTGTGATTGAAGAGTCTTAAAAGGATACTCATACACAGAGCTACAGGTGCTTTTGCACCATGCTCATCTCGTAGTTTATCTGAGTAGAATGGTGGAATGATACCATCCTCGAGCATGTGCTTAATTTTAGCCTGAAAATTAAAGGCAAATACTGTAGATGATCATTCACCGTAGAATTACCAACAGAGTTATTGAATAGGACTCACAGGCAGGTATGATACAGGGAAGTTGTACTTTAGATAACAATCTGGAAGTAACTTGTAGCATAAAGATAGTAATGGCCCCTGCGGGCTGAGAAAATTGCATAATACTTCAAACTCTTGCGGATGTCTCTTCAGAGTGATGGTGTGAAGACCCCACCCAATATTATCTGTGATTCCAAATAGAGAATCAATGAGAATTGGGAAAATATGCTGCAATTCAGTGGTACTCAGCTCGTCTATTAGTATTGCGAGTTCTCTGCATCTTTGCACAAGAGGCAAACTGAGATATGCTTGGATTCGCCCCTGTAAATTAAGATAGGCAAAGGTACTTTGGTGGATAGAAGAAAACATTTGAATATGATCCATAGAGGTGTATTTGAAGTATTCTCGTGGGTTGTGGACTGAGTGAGATTAACTACTTGGGGCGGTACAACAAATGTACTATTAGCAATGTGTATAAATGTTGGAATGGTGCATGACTCAGATGAAAAGAATTCGAAGAATGAGGGAATGAATGGATGTGCAATGAGAGGTGAGTGATTAAACAATGGTTGTTTTGTCAAATGTAGGGTAATGAAGAATTAAAGAGAGTACAAACCGAAATTATATCTGCAGAGGTCGACATTTTCTGTGTTGTGTGGGATTTTCATCCCACAATAGCACCTTGTTAACAAATTAACAGAGGATTTACATGGGTAACCTCAACAGATTGTTTATAATGTACACATATACGCGCCTTATATATTTGAGCCTATTTTTGCGCACTTTGAAAGATGCGCAAAAGTCCAGTGCGCACCTGCCATCTTTGCAAAAAAGGTGCGCGCTTTTCAAAATTGATCGAGCTGCACGCCTGCACGTTCACATGAATAATTATGATCCAAAATAAAAAGATATGGTCCAAGATATGATCCAAAATAAAAAGATATGGTCCAAGATATGATCCAAAATAAAAAGATATGATCCAAGATAAAAGTGACATACTGTCGAACCTGGATCAATAATCCATGAAATTGATTTTGCTTAAGATTCATACCAAGGTATAAGCATTGCAAGTTCATCTCGAAATGTTATGGTAATAGTGAAATAAAATAATAACTTTTATTGGATAAAAGGACCTATATTTACGGACCTCAATCTGTGGGGGCATTTAAGAATCACAATATAATGAATACAATTATTAAAAACTATCTTAGTCAATAGAAAAATTGAATAAGAGCTTTGAACTTTTGCTTTGCCTTCGTAAGACCGAGATATTTGTGAAATGATAAAAATAACGATGCCTATATGACAATTTGTAAATAGACAGAAACAAAACAAACAACAGTAATATACAAATGCGAACAAAATCAACAATACCATAAAATGAGGCTCAAATCGAACTTGTGGAATCAAGTCTGTGTTAAGATTATATTATTCACTTGCAGGGGTGCCTTTTTCGGCAAGATTTCAGTAAAGAGAATAGTAGATCAGATGCAAAATCGCACTCATTAAATGAAGTAACGAACTAAATGAGTCCACCCGCGTGAAAACAAATGAGTCGTTCATGAACGAGTCATTAAACGAGTCAAATATTCGTTTCATTATGTGGAGTCGTTGCAACGACTAGTTAAAACGACTCATTTCGAAAATTTCACAGTTTCAGTTTTTTAATGGTACCACCTTTTTTACTGAGAAGATTGCAGTGTCGGTGGAAAAAAACTTGAATTTCAAAAATTACCAAATGAGTCATTTTAACGAGTCGTTGCAACGACTCCACATAATGAAACGAATATTTGACTCGTTCAATGACTCGTTCAACGACTCAAATATACGACTCATTGATTTTCACGTGGGCAGCTGTTGCATCGAACGACGCGTTGTCGAAGTAAGGCATGCCGGGAATTTGTCCAGTTTCGGAGTTTTTCCCGAAAACCGGCACGACTTGCTCCCATAGAGCGCTTTGGCAAGCTCCGCACCCGATTTGACTCAATCAGCATGCAGCAGCGCCCCATGCGTTGGATCCTGCCATCATCCCCGCACGGCCCCAAGGACGCAGACGTCAGTGGACTGCAGTGGACGTCAAGCAGAACGCGTGTTTCATCTTGCCTCCTCTCCCCGCGATCCCTTCGTTTGATGCAGCTGCTGGATGCATAATAATATCCAGCTCGCGTAGTGCACCAGTTTGGGCTCTGCCCCTCGTCTTCAGGAGTAAATTTCGCGATCACCGTGCCCTCGAATTTCAGTTCGGCGCTTCATCGTCTTTCTAGTGCATAACCCCGTGAATACTGCATCATCGGCATCGGTGTTTGGCGAAGCGCAGCTGCACAGCGGCATCAGCGAAAGCGAGCAAAATCCTCGTCTCGCGAGAGAGGAAGAGAGAAAAAGAGACGCGGATGCATGAGCCATCAAAGATCCAGACTCCGGCAATAAAGTGCGTGTGATTACATCTTATTAGCTGCTCTTGGCACGTCGTCCGCACCATGGCCTTGGCTTGTAGGTCGGCGAGAACGGCAGGTACGAGGTCCACTTCCACCTGCAACACACATATCAAGATCGTGATTATCGAGAGATGTTCGCATAACTTGAGACGCGGACGCCGACCTCGGCTCGGCGTCACGGCCTCTCGTCTCGCTCTCTCTCGCGCGGCGGCCTTGCACCTCGCGGAAGGGCAAGGCTCTCTCGCGGCCACCGCCACCGCTACCATCGCCGGTGAT
Source organism: Eretmocerus hayati (assembly GCA_029851415.1). NCBI lineage: Eukaryota > Metazoa > Arthropoda > Insecta > Hymenoptera > Aphelinidae > Eretmocerus > Eretmocerus hayati. The sequence goes on along the minus strand of CM056742.1, from coordinate 189,054,488 downwards.
GACGCTTTTTCATCCAGGGTGCCGTGAATATTAGCCCTAGCAGCTGATCGGCTTAGTCAACGGCGATGGCAGCGATGCAGCTGCTGCATGTGGAATTTGTATTTGTATGCTTACTTTCGCAACAGGCTCATTCCGAATGGCAGGTCGAATGTGCTTGGCACATATTCATCAGACTCGTCCACCTCGGCATCAAAGTTCAACTCCATTTCCTTGGCCCAAGCATCCAAACCTCGCTCCTCGTCGGTGCCTGTAAACAGTTTCTTCTCAATCCCCTTGGCTCTCTCATAAGCTCTTTTCACACACGTTTGCATTGAAGAAAAGGTCTATAACTTTCTGTCTGCTTGATTCAATTTACATCCATCCTATTCCACTTGAGAAAATCATGATATCCTACATATTTTATTTGACAAGCATTGAGCAGCATATGTGAAGCCTACTAAAGCTCAGATGAATACTAAAACATATGCCAGGATGAAAACTTGCAGAGAAATTTCCACAACAGCTCTCTAATTTGGATTAATTTGTAGAAAACAAAACCTGTTGCGCTCACATTTGTCAGTCAAAAAATACAATGTGCTTTGAAAGTGCCTCTACAGTAGTAGTATTAGAGTTGCAGCTAAAGATACCTGGTATGAGATTATCTAGAAAGCATCCCAGGGATCCACCAACTAATATTGTAGTACTCAGAAGTACAGTGAGTACACTGTCAACAACCTCGTTTCCAGTGTTTATCGATGTAGGGTTTTTGATCATCCACTTTGATAAAACCTGTTGAATTACATTCATATCTGACTATTTCTCTGTCCATAACTTGAGTTAAAGAAGAATTAACATATTTACCAGAGGGAAAAAAACTGAGAATCCCAAAATGTATAAGTTGCGAGCAGAGTTCAAATTTATGTACTGGAGTGCTGAGAAACCTGATGAAAAATACCTATCCATGAGTAGTTTGCTAAGTGAGAAGACACATGGAATACATACCAAAGGCAGCAATCATTCCAAACATCACACAGAATATTCCACCTACAACTGGTTCTGGGATAATAATGAACACTGCCCCGAATTTGCTTATGACTCCTTGTAGAACCATCAGAACACATGCCCATTGTATCACTCTGCGACTTCCAACTTTAGTCACACCTACATGGAAAAATGATATACTTCGTCACAAAATTGCCACAAAATAGGCTTTTGATCATGTACTACCGATTGTTCCAACATTCTCTCCAAATGTATTGGTGCCATTGCCGCTACCCCAGAGACCAGCCAAAACTGTACCCAATCCCTCAATACCAATTCCTCTATTTATGGCATGAACTGGTGGTGGTGGAGCACCTTTGAAATTGGATAAATATGACATGTTGAGTCTCAATACTCAGTAAAGATGTATTGTGATGATATTTTGTATTTTTAATCCACAGTTACCACACATTCTTGAAGTTGTTGGGTAATAGCTGATGGACTCAACCGTACAAGCTAATACTCCAGCTAGCATCCCAAGTACTCCAGACAAAGTTACAGTTGGAATACCCCATTGCCCAGGATAAGGTATCCTGAACCAAGGCGAATCATTTATTATCTTCAATTTTGTGTCGGCTCTTCCTGGATGACCAGGTGGTAATACATCAGTGACAGTCAAGATGGCACAGATTATCCACATGACTACTATGGTGAGTAGCACCTAAAAAATAATGATGGATTTATAATCTCTCTTTGATTCCCTGACTTTTATGAAACTTGAATCAAAATTCTACATGTGAATTCATATCCAAAATGATCACCCCAACTTACTCACCGGGAACAGCTTGAATAAGGCGAACCAAGTAATTCTTAAGCCTTGACCTCTCTTATACACTATTATTGGACACTTGATGTTCACTAAAACTTGTGAGTAAAGTGTCAACATAATGATTGTGCTGGAATTGGAACAAAAGTTATCAACTTCATAGAACCAGTAGGAAATACTCAGCTCTCAATAATACCCACCCCACTGCAATGCCCCAGTGTTTAGAAGCTGCATCAGCAGCATTCTCAAATAAAGATAGACCAACCAATGAAACAGTAGGTACAATAGTCAGAGGAGTGACAAACTTCAACATATATCCAATTATCCCTAGAAATGATCGATATATTAATCGGGAGTTATCGATTCAGTAATTTTTTCGTTAGACTCAGTAAATGTTCCCTCATAGTTTTTTACTTGTAATGTTGACTACTGATGCGTAATGACTTCAATTTCAAAGCAAAGAGCCGCAGTAACTTATTCCACTTATTGAGTTGCAAAAGAAATAAGGAGAGCTAATTACGTCATAACGATATTGCACCAAAGAATTATGCTAATATATAGAATCTTGTACGAGCTACGAATGTGAGAGATAATAATGGACCTTTACAAAATAGTGTTAATACGAGAAGTTTTCAAAAATTAACGTAAACTTGCCACAATATCCAACTATGACTTGGAAAAGAGCAGATACGGCAATGGCTCCAGACAGTTCTCTCATTCGCACTTGCCACATTTCCGTGCGTTCGTCAACAGTCACCGTTTCCATAACAGATTCTGCAGGACATTTCCATCTAGGTAGGTTCAATATAGCCAGAGTAGGCACTAGAAACGAGATTGTACCACCTTGCACCAAAGGGAGCCTATAAACGAAAAATGTTATTGGGTCTCTATTTGATCATGCTAATTCAGTCATTCGCTCTTGAGACCGGCTTGTTCAATTTATTCAGGGAAGGACTCCTTTTTCTCGATCAACACGTTTACTACCAAGGCTGTCTTTCGTAGTTTCATTTAGGTCTTAGACGCTCTTGTTTTGGCGAACAAATTTTTTTCGAAAAAGTCTTGTCCGGCTCATTATTTGTATCCTTGGCAAAGTAATTCGCCATAGTAAAGATTGGGAGTAACTCTCGAGCAAATATGAATCGTCAGAAATTGAAAAATGGAAAAACCGTGGGCCTCACCGATGGGACCCATGTCAGACAAATAAGAATGGAGCCCACCACAGGGCACGTGTTAATGAAATGAAAATACCTTCTTTTTTTTGCCCTTCACTTTCAATGGATTACCATTCAAAGTTCCATAGAGCAGTAAGAGAATAGCTCAAGAAAAATAACAATGAAGTGTACGTCGTCTTGATCGAATCGCAGGACCCATACTTCTTATTTAGTCGATAGCAAGTCTTATCCATTTTTATCGAAATGAATTGATTGTCCCGATTGATCGGGACGGAAATTGGACGAGGTTTCTGCATTTTTTCACCATTCATGCAACACAGTCATTCACCGGATAAATATTGATCTTCGGTTGCTCGGAGCGGATCTGTAAGTGCAGGTCCTGCAAAATAACTTCGATAAGAAGTTGGAGATGCGTCAATGAAAGAGAGAATCAAAATGAATGGGAAGGTATGACATTCATGCAATCCACGTGACTTTAATAATCCACATATCTAAAACAGGACATTCTTCGCTATGATGATTATCTGCAATCATCTACAAAGTAAATACAATAAAATCCACTTCAATGATAATCGATTACTTCTCTCGTTCTTGTAAAACTTCCATCGCGTATAAATGGCTCATCAATCATCGTGAGCGTTTGGTTGAGACTTTTTTCATCTGGTCAATTATTTGACTAGAGTATGGCTTTCGAATATCAGCAATCGTCTCATCAAGTCTAACATAATCTGATCAAGTTTTGTCGACGACTTACGCTTACAGAAAATTCCTTCGACATTTTGAAGAATGATACCGCACTACATAGGCAACACATCAACATATTTTTGCAATTCCAAATTTTTTTCAGTTCTTATTGAAAAATAGTATATATTTGATTGGAATGGAATCTCTTCTTGGTGTGAGAGTTTTGTAACAGACAAACGGAGTGGTAGCTTTGAGAAACCGGAAATATTGAAATTCTCATTACCGTTCAATTTGCACGAATGTCTTCGATTGAAGTGAATTGTATTAAGATTTATAACAATGGTCCCTATTGTTCAAATGCCCATGACTGCCAACACCCCATCAGTGTAGTTGAATCAAGTTGGATTGATGAAGTTTCAAATCAGAGTTGCTAATATTAAGGAATTCGATGTAGTCGTAGATCCAATATGGATCTTCTTTTCCACAACTCTAATAGTGATATCGCGTCCTCGACGTATTTACAATACTTCATACGTATGTTATACGGCTCAATTACCGTAATCCAAGATGCTTATCGTTATCCGCGTAAGTTGAGTTAACGCGGTCTTTCTTTTCAAAATGCTCAAATTTTATTCAATATTTTCTGTTTCCTGATAAATTTTTTGAATTATACACTAGATTTATTTTCGCGAGACCCGATTCTTCGCAATGCAACCCTACAAGAATGTGTCAATCTATGATGCATGTATAGCAAGTACCACTCCATTGCGGGTGCAGGCGAAAAACATTATATTTCTTCGGTTGTTGAGCACAGAAGCTACTCATCATTGTCCTTTTCTTAATTGAGTATTAGACATTGTTCTTTTCCAGAATAAATCAATTGGTCCAATTGAATTCTAGTCGAGTCAATCAAACATTCTTGAGAAATCCGAGTTCTAAATCAGTCACCTTTCAACGAGGTTTATGAATTTCTCTGACTTCAAAAACCAAGGTGTTTGAACGATTCAAAATCATTCAACATACGTATCATCAAGATATCAATGAAAGAGTTTTATGATGAATTGGGCTCTTATGCGTGTGAGGATCATAAAAGAACGGCTTTACAATCTTCTGAAAGATAAGCACTCGAAGACAAATGCAAGCTCTCCTACCTGCATCCGATAGTCGTCTGTAGGAAGGTGATAATGCCTGTGACGAAGATCATGGTCGAAATGATATGACTGCGAGCGGGATCATCTTCCGCCATACACAACGCCGGTGTGAGGATGAATGGTATCGAAACAATGGCCCCAATCATCGTCAAATAATGCTACAAACATCGGAATTTTATTTATTCGTATTTCTCCGACGATAACACGAAGAGCGCATACACGAGTTAGAGTAAATGTTCTCGGCGTAATTCTCAAAATCTCAATGCTTTTTTTTCAATAATCGAATCGTTACATCTTCAGGCTCAAAATTTGAGAGTGGGTAGAGTGAAAATTGGAGAGTGAGTAGATAATATGAGTATTTGAAACCAATAGATCTCAGTCATCGCAAAACAAACGAAAAAAACGGTCCGAACATTCTTTGAGAGATTTTCGTTTTTGAGTATTTTCCGATATGCATGCGATGAAATAATAGAATGAGTAACCCGGTAATTCGAGCACCTCATCACGTACCTGTAAAGCCATAAACAAACAAAGATACCATGGCGGTACATCATCGATGCCATAAGTTAAATCTGGATTTCGATTCGCTTTCTCCTTACTTTCCTGGTTGTTGTTATTTGCTCGATCGTTGTAAGGATTCTCTGGCACGGTCTGAAATTATTGATTTAGACATCAATTTCTCGCTATAGGCATGATTTTTTTCATGCGTAATGATTGGGTAGGTCATCATCTTTCAACGAATGGTCATGAAAGTGTATACTCGATTGATGAGGGAAGTTTTGAGAAATGAGTGGTCAATAGTTAGCGCATTTTGGCTTATAGCCGCGCGATGACCAATATCCATCATATCAAACAAATGTCAATAAACATTGGCGTGACGGCACCATCGATTCCCGGTTTTCACTGCGAGAACGTGACCGCTTATCCCGCTATTAATTTTCGAATGATCCGCTAACTGTTTGCTCAGAAGATATTGGTTTAGTTCTTGTCTATATTAGTGTGCAGTTGAATCATCCTTCTGTCACCCAAATAATCATTCGGATTAGTATAATTAAGTATAGGAATTTAGAATGTGTTCGAGATTGATACACCTATATAATAATGTATTTTCAAAATAACATTGTAAATTACCGATCGGTTTTCCTGTTTTTGTGCATCAATGCATCTTACTCATGAGTTTCGAACTACTTCGAGACTTTCTAACGATGTGCTCTCGTGCGGCTTGATCGGAGCACTCAAAGTCCCAATATAAGTCTTGGAATTTGAAGAATTCAACAAAAATCTATGATTAGCCTGTGCACTTACCACCGACGTTAGTTGCATAGAATTAGAGGGCATAATGCTGTAATTTCTGTTTAATCTTCGATACAATCACAAAAAGTATCCTGTTTTCAAAATAAGTCTTCTGACAAATTCACAGTTTCAAATTTTTCGATACAGCAAAATTCAGTGGGACCTTCAAAACTCTCATCTGGTAAAAGACCTTCGTTACAGTAAGTACATTCCGCCTGTCTTTGAGGTGATTATTGATCGCGCTAATTGAAACGTTTGGCAGTCGACTGCGAGCTGTCAACTTTGGCGCGTTCGCGATCGTACTGGCGTCGAGCGCGATGATCAGACAGATTGATCCGAGCACAACTGTTGCGCGTGATCTCGTATAGCTAATATAAGTAACTCTGTCGACAAAGATTTTTGCTTCGGAATCTTCCGACGTCACCCTCCATTGGTCGCAGAATTCGCTTTTTTACTTACGTATGCCTACTCTCAGTACTATCGATATTACGGTAAGATCTGCTCGAGATGGCGCAGGTATTTTAATCTTTCCAAGTCAATCTTTTCAAAATCTTCTCTATGAAAAACTTTGGTGTGAATGATTTTGAATCTTTTCTGAGCGATTCTAATTACACGCATATTTATAATAACGATTCTTAGACCAATGAATTTTCTATCAAGGTTTATTGTAAGAAAAATTGAATACAATATTATGTTGAATTAGTTAAAATTCCAGAGATTTGCTCTGGAAAATGTGCGGCTTGTAGTATTGACATTTGTACATATTCTTTCAGTAATGACAGTCCTTGGAGAAACCATCTCTTAAATTTTTCTGTATTTACACTGTATCCACACCCTGTACATTTGTAATTGTCTACTCCTATTGACTTGTAACCGCCTGTCCACAAGATTCTGTACTTCATCAAATCCACAATCAGTAAAAAGACCTCTAAGCTCATCTGCAATGAATGAATATTATTTCTGCTGTTTCTTCTCATACTTAACCATCCCTCAAAATTATACTTCAAGTACCTTGAGAGAAGAAGTACACTCGAGTTCCATCACCTCTTGCATAAAAGTTGTTTGCTAAACAGCGACCTTTCTTGAATCTCAGTTGAGCCAAATCATATCGGCCATAATCTCTAAATAGAACCAAGCCTCCTGGTTTCAAATAACGATGCACTTGTTTTACGACATGCTGCATTCTAAATCACATGAAGATTTTTTTGTATCTTGTGTGAAATAAACATATGAACACAAACATCAATTTATTCTTTTTTAAATGATGTGATATTGTCATACTTCTCTGGGTGGATTGCAGACAAAACAAATATTAGAATTACGATATCCAGACTGTTTTCTTCAAATGGTGGATTCCATTCTTCAGCAGTTGCATCAAGCACAAACGCCTTACATCTGTGTCCATATATTGTTCATCTTTGATTATCTTGTATTTGGTCTTGAGCAAAGATCAGTTCTTGTACAATAATTACCTTTTTGTGTCGTACTCTGCACTTTTTTGAAGAATTTCAACAGCGGTTGAAGAAAAATCACAACCATATACTAATAGATCTGGATCACTGTTGTACAATAGAAGTGGGAAAATTGTGTTTCCAACGCCACATCCTATTTCAAAGATTCTTTTGGCAGATTTCATATCAGTGCTCTCTCCGCGGAGCTGCATCTCATCATCTGTTTGTGAACTTTTTTGAACCCTCAAGGGCTGCTCTTTGTTTTTTCTTACGTCATTGAGGGCTAATTCAGGGAATTCAGTAAACAGCCAATGTCGGTCTTTGAAAAATCTAGAAATTGCATTGTCAGTTTAATCAAAGGATGAGTGTAATCATTTTCTGGAAAATTATTCTAATCAACCTATTTTGATGAATTCCATAAAATTTGTCCCAGTATTTATCAGCCTCAGCTTCATATTTAGCAATATCTTCTGGTGTCGCTGTGATTTCTGAGTTGCTTTGAACCATCTGCTTGGCTTTTGCTTCCTGTTCGGTATCCCACACTACATTATCCCTAGAATATCCATAAAAATATCAAGAATATCTCACTATTTGCATCTTGAGATGTAAAAAGTAAAGCACATGGATATGAATTTTACTATTTTTGGAAGTAAAATTTCTTTGGAACATGAGTCTATATCCACATAAATTTTTAACTTATCGTTGTCTCCAAAGTTTTCAAAAGGAATTGTCTCCAACGTTTCGTCTCATTTATGAAGGGAGGTTAGGTTTAGCAGAAAGCAATAGCCAGTACCAGGCGTTGTGCTGAAAAACTTCGTCCTTGTCGGTGAGCGTTCGGTTTCCGAATCGCGGCCTCTTTTGCGACTCTTCTTCGTTTTGACGTGGATCATTGAATCCTGATTCAGCCATTATCGAATGGATTTGTGTTCACGGTCTCTATGTAAACATTACGTCCGAGCGGTCGCGTCGCGTGTTGTCAGTGTCTGCTGCTGTCTGCTAGACAGCTCAAATCATCAATAGAGCATGCGTGGGGGCGCTTATTGAATTTCAAAAAATGACTGCAGCTTCCTTTTAGTCCGGTCTCTGGCAACCCTTTCGTATGTCCGTAAAATGCAACTTCCAACTGATCTTACACAAGAACTATTCATCGAGAAGTGCCGGGCGGCCACCTCACTCTCGTTTCAATCAATACATTCATAGATTCGAATAAGACTTAGGTGGGCATTTTCTCCCGTGTGTAGCCTAAGATAGGCAGTGATGGTGACGGACATACGAAAGGGTACCCGGAGACTGGACTATTTGGCATCTGAAAAGTCTTCCCTCATAAGGTTTTCTTATTTTTATTTGAATCATATCATTCCTAAGGTTACAGTAATCTTGAGGCGATGCGGTCACCGTGCACGCTGAAAGTTATTCCCACTTTTCTCCGGGATTCTTACGATTTGGCCTAGACGACGAGAAGACGAATACTTATTATCATCTAACTTGAGTTCGTCTTCTCATCGTTTAGCTCAAATCGCAAAAGAATCGGATAAAAGTGAGAATTACAATGTGCGTATATTATAGGTTAGGAGGTGCCTGCGATCAAGTTATTCCCACTTTTATCCAATTCATTTGCGATTTGAGCTAAATGACGAGAAGACAATTCAAGTTAGATGTTAATAAGTATTCGTCTTCTCGTTGTCTAGTCCAAATCGCAAGAATCTCGGAGAAAAGTGGGAATAACTTTCAGCGTGCACGGTGCATGGTGACCACATCGCCTTAAATGACTTTATTGTTTTTTTCTTCAGGAGAAAATATCGGTACGTCCTCTGTGATTTGAAAGCTATACGCATGAAACGTCAACTCATTTTGTGAACGATCGAACTCACGTTGTCCACTTTTCCGAAGAGTTGTGATAGAAGTCACTTTTTCCAATGGAGTATTTATTTCTTTTTTGTGGTAATGAAAATTACGATTGAATGATCAAATTCTTGATGAAAACATCTCAGTAAATTGCACGCGCTGGGTGATTGAAATTGCCCTTCCTTTGGTCAAGAGATGGGTAATTATTGTGCATTGGAGGCCCTATGAAAAATCTATGTATCAACATGAAAAGTCACATTATTTAGAACGTTGAAAAATCTTCGAGTAATTATGGTGTAATGTTATCACCGTAATGATGCAACTGATGCCTGCTTTGCACAAACCTCAGTTCGAATTCTTATGGAACTTCCTGCGAAATCTTTAGAAAATTGATCGATTCTCAAATCATGCCTCGAGTTTGCTGAATTTGTAACAAATTGTTGGACTAGTTAAATTTTGCAACTGGATTTTTTTCCCAATGAGTACCCTGTTTATCTCAAAATTTCAAATGTCAACGATTTCGGCACAATGCCTGAAACAGCAGCACGAAACTTATCCTCATTGTAATATCGACGCAAATAGATCACGTATTTGTCATCGACAACACTTGCCTTGTCTCTTGATGCGTTTGAGTGAAATCAAGCCCAATTCGACTGGAATCTCATTTCAAAGGGTTCCGCAGAAGACAAGATTATATTCTTCCAATAAAATTGTTCTTCAAATTGCGAGAGATTATATTGTTGAGGTATCTGCTACACTAACAGGCACGATGATATGCCGAATCGATAATACCGAAACTGCATGCAGGCTATGGGGCATGAGTGCAACGCGACTCTGCACCAGCTACATATAGCTTGTCTCTCGCAATAGGTCGCAAAGCTCGCGAATCGATCGCAGAATGCCGGCCGGCCGGCGTGCATTGCCGCAATCTCTCTCACCACAGTTCACACCGTCCACACCCACACAGATTGTGCGACGTCCGTACTAACTTGATATAGCCTTGACGCCCATAACCCATTTAATTACATTTTCTGAGCTTGCATTCGAGGTGCGATTGCATACGAAATTTCTCTAAAAGTTTCAGTATTGTAATCAACGTGACAATTTGATCCGCCATGATGCGTTATGAAGCACAGCGATTCAGTGCTGTTTTTTTCAGATATTATTCCTCGACAACGATGACGCTTAGCGTCTTTCGTGCGGTCTATAGTGTCCCTCACGAAATCGCTACCCTTGAATTTTAGTGAGGCCGACTTCATTTTCAACATCCGAGGGAATCTGAATTACCGGCAACAGCTTCCCTCCGATTCCGTTTTATCGGCTTCATCTTATCACTAGAATCGATAACTATAATCACAAATATTTTTCAATAATAGTGTTGTACCCAAGCTCACACATTTCATCATCCAATTCCTTAGCAAAAAATTACATGATATCGTATCAATAGTTATAGGAGCTTAGTTTATAGAATAACTTTGAGTATCCAAAATATGATTGAATTGAATCTATAAACTTCCCTGATGTGGATTGGACACCAATGACTATCAGAGGCTCTGAACAAGAAAGTTTTTTCAGTGAATTCGCATATTCAAATGGCTTACGAAAGAGCCTCACGTGTCCACTACTAGCTAGTACAATGAAACTATTTCAGTTACTGAAGAGCCGGCCCAGAAAAAAAAAACCAGGAAAGCTCAAAACTTTTAGCCGAGTGAAAGCACTTTTCGGTCTCAGTATACCCATATGTAATAGGCGATATAAGACAGTCCAATACAAGTTGCCAAGTGCTGCAGTATTTTAACGTGGAGTCTACTCGTAACCCTCGAAATTGCACTTCTACCGGCACACATATGTACGGCAATTCGTATGGATACATGGGCGTAGATTCAGCAGCAGCAGCAGCAGCAGCAGCATCAGCTTTGAGGGCTCGAAGCTCTTTCGACGCGCAAATTCTCGTGATGCAGTATTGCACCGGAGTATGCGCAGTTTGCTCTCTCGCTCTCATCACGGCAGTTCAATGACCTCGCAGCTAGCGGTGGTGGTGGCGGTTCTGGCGCCTATACGATGCTTTCTCCCTCGACGCAGCCCTCGTACATGGTTTTTGCAAGAGTGTAGCAAACCGTCGAAAATTCACAACCCTTTCTGAATACACACCGAACCAGTTTGCAGGGCGGACGGGGGAGGGGCTCCTCTCGACGATGAACACGAGGGTTTCGTCGTCGCAATGCTTCCGTTACAATTATATCCAAAGACAGCTGCGCAAATGAAAGAGTGATCCGGCACCCGGGCAATATCATCCCTGCAAGAAATATATCCCCAAAGCACGTGGGGGGTTGGACAAAATTGCATACGCCAGTTGGATATATTGCTTCTCATGGGGATTCGGAGACAACTGGGGTATAATTGAATTTGAAATTGGTCATTGGCCACTGAACTCTCACTCAACACACTTCCTGTGCCATTCTTAGACTCTGCACTGTGAATTATTTTGGAGAATAATCCTGTTATTGGGTGGATGAAGTCTAAAACCAGCAGACGATTCCAAGTTAAATTACATAAAAGTTGGTCAAGATGTCAACTAAACTAGATAAATTCAAGTATATCAATTAGAGCATCTACCGGATGGGTGAGTTCCGAGCCCTCCGAAGTACCAGAAGAAAATGATACTCGCAAGATCATGAACTCACAGTTTGATGTTTCAGGAATTATACGAAAAGCTCTAAACGTTGTGGAAATTCGAAATATATGAATTTGTTTTCGATAACTCTCTTCGTATCGCCCGAATTTAATGAGTAGATTCTCAACATCTCAGTGCAATCAATCATATAAAGTGTGGTCCGACTGATAAGTCTTCCGAAGAAGGCCATAATCAAGTGTAAGCTCTCGTAAACTTGCTACACGAGACGGTAACGCAAGCTCCGCGGCGCAAGTTCAGCGATGTACTCGTATACGGTGCTACGCATTACGAAGCCAGCTATCGAAATTTTTCACGCCTATTCCGTCAGCTACTTCCTACGATCGTAGGAGTCAATTAGCCCCATTAACATGGCGAGGGTTCTCGTAAACCGGGAACTCGGATGGGTCGTCAGCGGGGGTGCCATGACGAACGAGATTTCGGACCGTCCCGCGCTTGTAAGCTCTCTCCTATAGTCCATCTAACATGAATGGATGGATACGAAGAGCGAGGTACAGTTTTGCTTGGCCCATCGCGAACTCTAATTTTGTCCGCTGGAGGAATTCCCGGCTCGCGAGCAGTTCCGGTGCTTCGTCGTCGTCGTCGTCGTCGTCGTCGTCTTTGTCGCGACGAACAGCAGCATCAGCTACTCTCGTCTCGTCGTCGACTCTCTCTCTGTGATGTCCCAGCTCTATATTTAGAGCGACCAACAACTCTGCGTGCGAGTGCTTCATCGTATTGCACGTCTAATACAAGGTATACATTGGCTACTGGCTGATTCTACATTCGCGTCGAACGCGCGTTTGACGCGACGGTCGACGCAGGATTTTCGCTGCGTACAGCTACGCCAGCGCCACTTTGAGTTTTGCCGAGTCGGTGCGGCAGGCTGCAGGCAAAGTTATTCTTTCTGCTAGCTTGATCGCGGCCGGGGTCAAGTGTTTCTTTATCATGGTGTTGTCGAAATATTATCATCAAGAAAGTGAAATGGAAAATTTCGAGGAAAGCCCGGGATCGCCCTCAGCACATGAAACTTGCCGATTCACCTCAAACTCTAACTAACGGTGTGGCAGAGACATTCTATATGAGGGGTTAGGTTGTTGACATTGACAACAAGTAAAAGTCTATCTCAAAAAAATGTCTCTGTCACCCAGTATTAAGGTGGATGTGATGAGCCACGAAGGGAACCGTGGCAGCTTTTATGTTACAGGTACTCAACAATCTGCAGAAATGTCCATCAAGGAGAGGAAATCTCACCAAGAAGCCTCTGACCCCAAATATTCTTCTAGATGATATAAATAAGATCCAATTTAGTTTTTGCGTCCAATATTTTCCAATCCAATTTGCGTTCAATATTTCACCACAAGAAACATGAGGCAGTGTCATGATCAGGAATCATGAGACGACTTTAGGCCATTTGACCTTATAATATGTAAGTGGCTATGTAAAATAATTGGAGAGAAATGATGATGAGCACTAATTTAACAGCAAATATGATAGTGGTTCATATATCAAAGAAGTATGGAATGTAATACTTGTGATGCCTCTATCCGGGTGATGGATTCTCTGAGAAACTTGTCCCATCCCTTGATACCAACACTCTCCTCGAGTAATTTGTTCTTGTAAACTCTGATGTGACAGAGCATTTAATATCATCAAAGGATCCCAAGCGTATGAATTCATGTACAAAAGATTTGGCACCTAGTTTGAGGGGATAATCTTGAGCTCCATTACAACTGTTCCACAGTTCTCTGATATATGAACCACCATTAGATTTGCTGTTGGATTAATGCAGTGCTCAACATCATTTCCCTCAAACTATACTACAGCCACTTTTACACAAGGTCAAATGGCCTAAAGTCGTCTCATGATTCCTGATCATGAGACTGCGTAATGTTTCTTGTGGTGAAATATTGAACGCGAACTAAATTGGATCCTGATAATTATTCATGTTATCCAGCAGAATATTTGGGTTCAGAGGCTTCTTGCATCATGATTCCATCTAACCATTTGAACTAATAACCGCTGAGCGAAATTTTCTCCCCTTGAGGAAAATTTCTGCAGATTGTTGAGTAACTGTAACACAAAAGCTGCCACGATTCCCTTCGTGGCTCATCACATCCACCTTAATACTGGGTGACAGAGACATTTTTTGAGATAGAATTATACTTGTTGTCAATGTCAACAACCTAACCCCTCATATAGAATGTCTCTGCCACACCGTTAGTTAGAGTTTGAGGTGGATCGGCAAGTTTCATGTACTGAGGGCGATCCCGGGTTTCCCTCGAAATTTTCCATTTCACTTTTTTGATGATAATATTTCGACAACACCATGATAAAGAAACACTTGACCCCGGCCGCGATCAAGCTAGCAGAGAGAATAACTTTGCCTGCAGCCTGCCGCACCGACTCGGCAAAACTCAAAGTGGCGCTGGCGTAGCTGTACGCAGCGAAAATCCTGCGTCGACCGTCGCGTCAAACGCGCGTTCGACGCGAATGTAGAATCAGCCACTGTTGCAAAAAGTTTTTGCGCGACACGCCGTCGAATTTAATGTTGGGTTAACTGCTGCTATTGATATTGCGTCACGGTGCCTGCCGTGGGCGTCGAAAAGGATCAACGGGAGCTAGCAGTGCCGTATAATAGTCGGGCAGCCGCCCCGACTCCCTGCGCTATACTCTTTCGGATGTTATACCTGCGCCTCTGTATACTTACACCCCCGACAGAAAGCGAGGAAATCGATACGCGTCCGTTTCCGCGCCCACATTCGCGGCACATCCTTCCTCTCCCTCGCCCAACGCGGACCCCTACCCGATTATTCGCAGACTCCTCTCCAGTCCTCGACAATCACCCTGAATATGCACATAGAGCAAGTGCACCCAGTTTTCACGCAAGTCTTTAGAAAATTTCCGATTGATTCAAATAATTGGTCTTGCACTCCGAGTCGTGCAAAATCAATTGGGTATCGTGCGATGATTTTTGCCTATTTCTTTCATTTTCCAACTATCTGACTTCTCCTAAAATCTTTGTGGAGGTCTTACAAATTTTTTGGAGTTGTGTAACAGGCTATAAGGTGATGGAAATGCTTCAAGGCGTGTTGAAAAACGTAGAAAGGGGATATAATTTGACAGATCACTAATAATCGGGATTCGATGCTGTACAAAGATTGGCAAGTATATTGAATTTAAGAGTCAGGGATCATCTCATGCGAAATACAGCACGTGATCATATCACAATATCATGATCACCATATTCATGCGATTCATGCGATCATTTTGCATGAATTGAAGATGGAAGGAGATGACCTATTTCGATAATAGTTGTGTCGAATGAAGAAAGGAAATGAGGAGACTCATTGATTACTAAAGTGAACTTGAATGTAGATGGTTTTTTGGTGGTTGGCTTTTTTGACGCTTTGATGAGAAACCTGGAGGTTTAATCAATTGCATGTTGCGATGGAAAAGATACAATTTCAACATTGCTTATCCCCTCCATTAAGTAATAAATCGATTGGACGAACACTGCTCGTACAATTTCTTTCGTATTTTCAACTCAAATTAAAATAACAGGGGACAGAACGAATGAGTCAGACTTACGGAAAGAACGAGGTCTTCGAAACTCAAATCTCCAACAAAATTGTTTTCAGTACACTTGCACCGAAAGCCTATGGTTTCCGCCCCGATGCCGGGGCAGAAAATCCCGCATTGCCGCCCAGGGCGGAAAACGACTGAACATGCGCGTCAGATCTTGGTCTGCTACAATGCATGCTCCGACGTTTTCTAACCTGTGCGGCGGTGCGGGATTTTGCCCCGAAATCGTGTCGGAGACCATAGAATTTCGATTAAAGTGTACTGAAAAGAACTATACGCACCTCGGGACGAAAGCAACCCATTGCGGCCACGGGTATGCCGCGGCAACTCACCCGGGCCGCAATGTGTCACTTTCGGCCCCTCGCGGACGCAGGTGCGTAATATACTATTACACTCTCGTACTACCAAGAAAATGAAGAATCCTCATTATCTTCGTCAAATGGGGACTCTGAATGAAGTTTTGAATTCATTGGGTATGAGTTTTATCACGAATTTTAAGCATTTCTCACCTATTGATACTTCGATACGAGGGTCACACCATCCAAGCCTGAGCGTCGACTTGGAACTCCGACTTATCAACATTTGTACACAGAATACACGAATTCCAACCAACTTGAGCCCACGTTATGCCATATTAAACTTGTACAAAGCCTTTGCTCAAAGAAAATGCAGTCGTGAGTGGAGATTTACGCAAATCGATAGAAACTCTCTTGGGGGCTCTCAACTTCCTTGGTCCAACTTGGGATGGTCCACGGTGATTTTCTACATTCGAGTGGCATACTCTTCCAATCCATTCACTGTATCAAAATATTGGCAAAAGGTATTCGTTGATGAAGACCACCAATAATGAAAATCTGATAAGTAACAAAAAATTGATATAGTATGGTACCACCCACCACTCGCTTTACTCGCTAACTTGATTCACCGCAATGTACAAATATTCATCAACAGAGGCGTTCAAACTTTAATTTCATATTACGCCATCATTGGCTCATGGCTTGATCGAAGCACCAAAAATTTGGAAGCAGGTCTGAATCCTGACTGGACCACTCTCTCCTCCAAATAAGCTCAGCAAATGCCATCCGTTCCCACGCAAAATGGCTTGGTTCAGATCTGATCCAAGCAACCACTGCACTCTTCAGAATTCATTCAACATTCACCAGACATGAGTTTTGGTGAGATGGATAGAGATGAAATCCGCGCAAGTTGCCACTTGGACCAAATCCGCTCTTACTGGTAAAATCCATCCTGGTTCATGTCTGGATATTCTCTGATACAAAACTCTCTGCGTCAAATCCTCTTCGAAAAATTGATGAATGTACCCAAATATAATCGTAGCCTAAACGGGTGATGGAAGATGATGCCTTGGTGAAAGATTTTTGTGAGAAGAGAAAAAAATTTCTCCCAAAGAATCCAATCCCACATCGCAATGGTGCCATGTAAATCAATGGCGTGTTGAGAATATCACTTATCTGGTGGCAGAAGAGTTTCTTGAAGAGCATTGTGAGGGTTTGATCTAACGTGATGTACAGCATGCGCGACTTGTAGTTTTTCTGTTGTGCTTATGTGGGCACCGAGCACGAATCTGTAGAGGTTTTCGCGTAATGAGGAATACACCCATCAACTTTGAAAGTTGACGTGACAAACACTTTACATCCGTGGCCACAACCCAGCTTAGCGGTGTAATGATGGTGGTACGATACATGTGTGAGCCCCAGTAACCTCGAGAGATATTCCCAATATTGAGAGATATCATTAAGACAACATTAAGAAGACACCCACATGAAGCAGTTATTTCTCTTCCCCTTGTCTTTTTTCTCGTCAATGTGGCAACGAATCAGAAATATATTTGGTGCTAATTTCTCTATTAAGTGACTCTAAGAGTGTGAACAATTTTGTTGGAGATTAGGGTTCCGAAGACCTTGTCTTCCTTGTTGGTGCAATAATCACGCATCAAAATCATGTAAGAACATTCACAGAAAGGTGTCAGATACACAGTTACCAGACCTAAATTGTATTTTATTCCTATCGCCCAGTCACTTCTTCTATCAAATTTTTTCACCACTGTGCATTCTTATGCTCTCAATGAAATGTTTTTCTCCCATTGTCGTGTCCCACGTGGAATATAATGATGATAATGAAAATAAATCAGGGTCCACGCGGTGGAGATTTTCTTGCTCAAGCGCTACCCCCTGTACATCCGATTATGCCGCTTAGCAAAACTGCGCCCCGGCGCGCGGCGAGGGTCGCAATACTGAGCAGTTGTGATCGTGGAATGAACCAAAATGAGATAATAGTTAACCTCTCTGTGAGATACGACGAGCTATCAGGTAGTCGTTTCATTCGTTTTCTAAGCATTTTATGAAAAATTTTTGTTTTTGAATGCTTTAACTTCGGCCCAGGCTGATGAAATTGAATCTAGTCAATAGTCATCCCAGTGGAAAATTATACCTAGAATTTCAAAAAAATTTCTTTCAAGAGCTCAAATCTATGCGCATGTCAGAAAATAGAGGTTTTTGAAAAGGGCTATCGTTTCAGGATAGTTTCAAGTCACCAAAATCTAGTGGGTGTGCTGCGGATGCTATTTTCTGTCCAAAAAAAATGCTTTGGAAATACTTCATCAGGGTTTTGACAACTTTTAATGGCTTAAATGATTCTTAGAGAATACATTTTCGATGTGAAATGACTCGGCAAACATGATGAGAATGAATTCAGAACTCAAGGAGTTCCGGCTTCATGAAAAATTATTATCTATTTTTTTTTGACATTTTAACGCACAAAAAAAATCCAGAGAAGCCATATCTCAGATGAATTACTCCAAACATTTTTTCACGTGCAGGTCGGAACAATATGAATCGAAATAGTATTTTTGGATTCGAGGGAGGGAAGTTTGGTTTTGCTTTTTGAGTGATTGTTTTCGGCCCGAGCCCTGTCGAGGGTCGAAATTAGCACGAGCAAAGCAAAAAAACTTCACGCCCGAGTATCGAAATACGTTTTTCGATCGACTGGGCGTAAAGTAAACGAAAACTACCGTGCGTAAAGCAGTGCTTTACGCATAGTCGATCGAAAAAACAGATTTAAAAAATTTTTTTGGGGTGGTCAAAAAAGATATCGGCTTACCGTGAACCAAGGTTATTTTGAGTCTGGCAAGAGCCAGAACGTCTTTTAGAAGGCTTTGCAGGTAGTAAATCGCTAGGTTTTTGACCTCTCTTTCGAACGCCGTAAGCCGAATTGCGATCGGGAGGATGGTCAAAAGCCAAATGCAAATTGCTGAGGCAATGTTTCTAATCTTGGATATGGCAAAACTACTAATATAGACTTGGGTGATGCGAAAAAAAAATTTTGGCCCTATGAAATGTTGAAACTGTTCTTTTTTTTCAACACTATGAAACGGGAAAACAACCTATGGAGGAACAAAAAATGGTCGGAGAAAACCCTGCTGAATTGACATGAAATTACATCATTAGAAGGTGCCTTCCAAACCGTATATGCCACGCATCAATTTCTTAGCACACCATTCGAGAGTATCATCAGATTGACGGGACGATAATCGGTGAATGAAGATCGGTCTTGGGTACTATAAGACTGTAATAGCAGGCCGTCGGGAGGTTCGGATGGTAATTATATGAAGTGCTCCGTTTGTTCGTGGGCGAGCGAGTGCGCACAAATGTCTCTGTTCATTAAGTTCTCACAGCGAGTGCTGCAGTTATTTTAGAAGCCAGTCAAGTCAGAAATATACCATTCACAGAGATGACAATGAGCAACGGTCATGAAAAATAAGTTGAGTGAGGTTGGCGGTTAATGAATATTGGGATTTTATCAAAAATGAATGAGGAAATCATCAAGAGTGGATTCCAAAATAGAGCACTTTATACTGGAATAGATATGAGGCGCTAATTAGGGTATTTCATTTGAGTTATCGTTTCTAAATGATGACGAGTTTGTGGTACCCTGCAGAAAGTGGCATCAATGTGGCGAGAAGCGAATCAATACCTCTGACAGAATTCAAATGTAGTATCTAAAGATTTGGCTGTCTTGGGATCAGAGGTTCTTCATCGAAGTAACCGTTCAAAGTTTGGACGGAGTTGCGGCCGAGGCTGATGAGACTAGCAGAAGATAGCCTGTTGCGTCGTCTGCCACATTGGAAAATGATATAGAGAGCTATCACAAACTTTGGCCCTTGAAGCAAGCATAAGTTCGAATACCCATCATATGAAGCGGGCGCTCTTCTTCGCTGGGGTTCGTTAAGGACAGAGTTCATGGACCCCATGATGCTGTAGTTCAAAATGTATCGTCAAAAATAATTGGTGTTGAGGTTTAATTCCTCGCATTCGCATCAGGTATTCAACGATACTGGCCCCAAAACGCGAGCACCGTAGCACTCGTCAGTGAAAGCAGTGCAAACGTGCCATCATAGCTGAGTGTCGCGAGTGCGAAACCCGAGTTTTTGGTGACGCTACACAGAGACCGCGAAGGAGTATCATCAAAGTGACAGAGGGAATATTAGGAGGTGCGTCGGAGTCGGGTTTGAGGGCAGGCAAGGAGTCGTCGTCGTCGACGTCGGGGGCGCTTGGTTACGGGGTGGTTGCCCTCGCGAGCGCGTCTGCACAGACCATCAGAGAGAAGAGGGAGCTTTGCGGGAGTTCCCGCTCGATAACGCGCGTGTACCCGTCGCCGAAGTCTGTCTCTGTCGGTCGGTCGTCCTCTGCCACCACAGCTCGCGGTCTCTGTTTTGCGCGCCCCGAGGCTCGCCCCTTTTGGATTTCGCGGGCTGCGCAGCCGCTCTGCTGCTGCTGGCACTCACATATATTTATACGACCCTCCCACGACCACCGTATCACCGCGACGATGATGCTGCAGCTTGCTCTGGAAAGAGATCGAGCGTCTCTGCGAGTCGACAGATGGATAGATCCCTCGCCACGATGCATCGCCGAGAGAAGCCCCTATCATTTTGCAGAAGCAACTATATGAGTATGGTAGATGATGCCTCCACTTCAACCCCTTCGACGTGAACCCTGCTTGATATTAGTTTGCGTGATACCTCCCCATTGATGCAGGTCTCGAAGTTGATTGACTTAGATTGACTCCAGATTATCCCCTTGAGAGAACATATTGCGCTTGATACGGTCGAGCTCTTTTGCCCCCATTCCAATCACCAAGTCTCGCTAATTAATGTCTGCAAAAATCTACAATCTCAATAATGTGGTATCTAGATGCTGATCTAGATCATAAACACTGATATTCTCATTCTCATCATTGTAGGATTGATATTCTCATTCACATCATTGTAGGATCATGCGTTTTGTTGGTTCGTGTGAATTAGTCTAAAATTTTAATTCGAGTCTTCAGATTTTATAAATTCTAACTACGCAGCTGATTCGCGATATTCTGACCTTCCTCATTCGCTAAACTGTCGATGAAAGTTTCAAAGTCACGAAAGATGCGAAACGAATCTTTTGCTTCGCTCAACGCTCAAAACAGACATAATTTTGGTTTGGGCCATTGAATCTACTACGTGTAATCTCTGATACAAAGCTAATTTCCCATTGTGATAATTCTACAACTATGCGCAATCTTTCGAGTCCGTTACTCCTCCTGGTAGCAGCCTGACGTGCCTCCGGTTGGGGTCTTTTTGACCCCAGTGTCTAATAACCTTGCGAATGAAATGTGATTGAGAAGTGATTTTACCCACGATATCACATTTTGCTAATGAATTGGTGTTGAAAATTTTGATGAGAATGGTTCATCCACTTTTTATTTCATCGCTGTCTCATCTTCCTCGTTCGTAAAAAACTCCATTTTCCGGCTTTTCTCCTCTTCCAAATGAATATTCTCCTCTGGATTTAGACTATTGGTGATGAATGAATCTTGGAGGATAGTAAAGCACGTAAGATCTTCCGCCGGATGTCAGCCTCAGTCAAAGAAGGAAGAGTCATTCATCAACAGTAAAAAATAGAGACCATCGAATGTTTGCACAAAATAATTTTTCGCATTTTTTGGGCTGACTTTAGGCGTCATGCATCATGTGTTAAATATCTTCGAGTCGATTTGAGCTCAAGGTGTCACGTATGATAGGTCAGAGAAGTATGTCAGCTCAAAGTTGAATTGATGAAGAATCATTTATTTTGGGTCATGCGAGTTGTTCATTAAGCCTTCAGTGATCCACTCCAGATCAAAACTACACGGGAAGTAGGTCAACGAAATTTTTGATTGAATTTTTAATCTCTCCGAATTCTCTTTTTCGATCATGCTAATATTTGGACAAATTCAGTGGTAACCAATCTGTTGATGACTGATCATTTTTGGAATCCTCAGCAGGCAATCTAATCCAAAGCAATGTTTTGTACGATAAAAAAAAAAATGATCACGGAGCCTTTTTTTCGACTCGCACGTTTGCCGATCGGATAATAAGCGGGCAACCAAGTTACTTCGCAAAGTCCTACCAGCAATGACTCTCCTATATCATTGAAAATTCCTGTAAGCGAGACAGTGGGATACTTTGTGCACGGGACATTCAATAATGTTGAAATCCACTCCAGTGAAGCATTGATTTTTACCCCGGTGTTGAATCGACACGTCGTCCCGGTCGCATTGCATGAAGCAGAGCAACTCCGCGAGAATAGAGAACATCGAGGGCGCGGACAGAGAAAAAGATCAATCCGTGAGACCTTATCGCTCTTGTCAGGGGCGCGCGCCGACATTCTCACCCCCCGGGGTCTTTCTTCTCGTCTATAATGGTGTAGGTAGCCGGTGGTTGTACATCTATTGCAATTGCTCGTGTGTAACTAGCACGTATACAAAGATGAAAGGCGGACAGGTGCGCGTGTCCTCGATTATGTCGACGACTACGACGTACCATACACGGAACTCGCGCGCGCAGGTACTTTCGAGAGTGTCTCTTCTCTCGACACTACCTGTCTTCTGCTCACTTACTCTACATTTGCAACACCTGCTAGCTCCCCTAATATATACTACCACCCTTTTCTGCGGCGACGATGACATACTTACGGGAAATTTCTCTTCGGGATTCTCTTTGACACCGACAAGTAATGCCGTACATCTGTATTACCGTCTTGAATTGAGAAATTTCTCTGCAGTAACCTCAAATGAAAATGTTGAGCGTTTGTTAAAAACACTCTGCCAACTCGAAATAGTATCATTTTGTTTTGTAGAAAATTGAACTTTTATTCTTGACACTAGTATACTGGGCTTCAGGAGAGGCTGTATCAAAATTCCATCTTCTGGACTTTAGTATACTCGCGTGGACATTTTCTTGGAGACTAACTACTGACTCGAGTAGATTATGAAAATTTTTCTAAACACATTTCGCATCAAATAGCTATGCCACTGTGGAAAATTGGAGGGTAGAATTTATTGGTCTTGACTGCCACTCGACTGAGAAAGATTGATTGGATTATCAAAATATCATTTCAATCAACCGGTCGAAGTTCCCCTCTTAGCAAGGTGCACAGTTGTCGTGAATCAGTTGGTTCAATTTGCTGGTTGAGAATTCAACAATGTTTTTACGGTGTAAGAAGCGTTTCCGGTAATTATCCCAGATAAAAAATGGAGTATTTCATGGGAGTTGGTCTATGCTCTTGGCTAACTACCAATTCCATTAAACTGGACTCGGATAAATCAGCAATGGAACAGCGTCAGAGAAAATTGCACGCACTCGCTCAATCAGGGCCGAATATCCAAAGCAGCGAGGTTGCACAGGAGGGTAAACACAGACACAAGCAGGCCGATGCCAATAGCCACCAGACAGACAGACAGACAAGCCCGTATTGCCCTGAAAGCCGAGTACGCACCTCTTGGATACGCTTTTCGTGCGTTAATATACAGATTCTTCCCTCTTTTGCGAGTGTATTTGCAAGGGTGGTGGTGGCGCTCGCGGTGATGGAAATCCAAAGATCGTTCGGGCGATGACCTCTGCGAGAGTTCCAGGACGCTAACTCTGCGATAACTCTGTGCTTTCGTTCGCGGCTTGGTTGGGCGCTGGCATCGTTCTCGCTTTTTTTTTCCGCCCTCGCGCGACCACAGCGCGACGACCGCGGCCGTTGCAGCCTCCGTCAGTCTCTCCATGTCTCGAGAGAGAACCCTCTATTCTCGATAAACGTCCGACGTTTACGCTTTTATACATTCTCCGCGCCTCCGTTTCTGCGCTCTATCGATTTCTCATTCTTTCTCTCGTTTTTTTCCTCCTATCGGCTATATAATAATAATACGCACCACACACATATATTCTTCGATGTCAAGGACCTCGAAAAATTGTCCTCCGGCTCTCAACTTGCGCTGCGAGTTTGGCAGTGATACCGCTACGCTTTGGAATGGCGCAGAACGTATTAGATATACGTGCCGCGGTCGTGCTATAGTGGCATGGGATTGATAAGAACTTGTAATAAGTGCTACACGACGATGACGGCTGGGCAGGCTGATCTTGCATTGCATGCCGTTGCAGCTCGAAAGAATTTTTCACTCCTAGTAGATTCCTCACGGCACGATTTACTTTTCTATCGTGGTAGATGTCGCAACTTGGAAGCATTTTGAAATTGATTGTGGTAGTATCGATCATCGTAGGACGGAAATATTCTTGAATGTGTACTGCTTCAACATCAATGTGATAGATCGCTTAACTGATTCTAGCCCTGGCTCCCGTTGGATCACATCAGTGTTGGCTGCCTGTGAAAATTCTGTAATCATCCAGTGAAGTCACATTTGTCGAACATTCCACCATCATCGATTGAACTAATGTTTACGGCATTGATGATTTGTTTCACTTTCGAAGCACTCTTCGCACACTGGTAAACCAACTGATGTATGTGGGAAAATTGCTATGTGGCACGTTCGTCTCCTCAAACAGTTTATTCAATTGAATAACAATCCTTCAGTGCTTTAGATTACGTACAAACATTTGTGCCCAGTGTATCCAGTCGAGAGAGCCATCTCGGAGTCTGCAGTCAACGCTAGATTTCGTATCGAAAATTCGTGGGACAAAGAATCCAACTCTGTGAAGGAAACAAGCATATTTCTGTAAAATTGAACATGTAATTTTGCACCACCTACGGTATTCTTTTTTTCATGAGTTTCTCTGATGCTACCAACGAATCATAGTACAACCAAAATTAGAATCAGAATACTCACCACTCGGAAAAATGGAGTGACAGAAGTATTTACAAGTAATTGTTTCAATCCTCTTTTGTGGTCAACTATCAAAATTTCTCACCCACTTCTGACAAGGACATTCATCAGATTATTTTTGTCTTCCTGGTTCATGTGCATACATCGCGTGATTTTTATAACCGCGCTGCGATGGGGTCACTGATCTCCTATCGGATACATACCTCGCCGTATACATACTCGAGTTCCGTATCATAATAGCGTAAGCATATACATTGAGGTATTAATGCCGAGTGCAGCAGCAGCGCAGATCTGTACAAAGCTAAAGCCGACGACGATCGCTGCGCGAACATAGAGTTTGTACTTGTGGTGCGTATAAAAGTGCATTCCGCAAGTATGCCGTATACTTGTACTGCTTCAACATGCGTACAAGACGATATATATCCGCGACGACGACTTATGCGCGCGAGAGAAAGGGTCAATTGACCGAGCGGCCTTGACTTTCCACGCAGTACTGCGGCAACGACTGTGCATGTATAACAAACTGATACTACCGCTACAGGATGCACCAGAGTCATCAGTGAGTGCGTTGGTTGCGCATCTCTTCCTGCACGTATGTGCTTTGTCGGTGGATTTTCGAAACTCCCAATGCACTAATTCAAACATGAAAATGCAGTTACTAAAATTATGTGAAACCATCACCTGAAATCTCGGGCAATGCGTCTGTATATTCTAGAATCAGATCAGCGAAGAACCCTCTTGTAGTTGACTGAGGTCTCGGATTCTATAGTGTCCCAGGATCCAAAGACCATCCTTGCTGGGGAATGATACTGTTTTTTAAAGAGGTATATAGGCTTGGAAGGAGGAATCTTCATAGACACCCACGAGAGCGTGGCCAGTGTAGGATTCACCCGAGAAAACTCGGGTATGTACCGTCTTAAACCCTCTCCCGGAGGGGGCGAACCCAATGGTTGTGGTCCCAAAAGAAGGGCGGAAGAAATAGAGACCAGAGGATGGAAGGAAGATCCAAGAAGCTTGCGAGGAAGCGAGAGAGTCCCGGAACGATCCAAGATGCCATCCAGGGCTCATACGCACAGAGGCAGACAAGGTGGTGAAAGCACACACACGGGTGCTGAGGCTGAAGACTGGGGCCGGGGGAGTTGTCGTGTGCTCCCGAAATACTAAGATCTCCCTTGCCGAAAGACTCGGTCCGAGGGGTGCGTCTGTCTCCCATGATCAACGTTGGATTCTCCTTACGGTTGACTGGGCCCAAGCATGGTCACTTTCCCAAGATCTGAATATCGCACTTGCGGTAATGATACGGTGGGCTGGGCTGTTAATGATATTGACACAAGCGCCCCAAATTATCGCGTGGTCAACGGAATCCGCTGGCCCTCTTGGGTGCACACCGGACCTGAAATACCGTGACTGCGGTGCATGAAACAGGTCCAATGCTCCGATTTGATCTTCGAAGTTGGTTGGATTCTTTCTATACCGGTAGTGGCTATCAGTTTCTTTGGAGATTAAGGTAACTGTGCCCTATTTGCCCCGACTCAAGTTCTCAAGTGTGCGTACCCGTACACCTTGCTGCGCATCTTTTTCATGTTTGTCACGTCGAAATGTGAAAAAGTAAACGTTTTGGACCGATTCTAAATGACCTACGTATTTCTTAGAACAAAGGGACTGGTTTTCGATACTTTCGACTTTTTTTGGCTGAGTCACCGGAAGTTACGCCAAAAAACATTGGCGCCATCAATCGTAACGTACCTCAATAACTCATTTTCTTTGTTTTTGTCTTGACTTCAAAATCTCTCTTGCAGAATTGCAAAATTCGACTTTTAGCCGATTCTCCGCTGATATTACTAAAAAATGTGCAGTGTTCCTAATTCGCCCCCATAGTATTTTTTCAAACTCGTTCTCCACTCCATTGAGATAAGCCGATTTTACTCACAAAGTTCGAAAGAAGGTGAGAATAGCTACAAAATGAGCTGAAGCACGTTTCATTTGGAGTTCTGGTAGTCGAAGTATCCCGATTTTACGAAAAACCCGTATAATCTCATGAAAATAGGTCTCTTTTCCATGTGGGGCCAAATTAGGAACACACTGTCGAAAAGTCGCAAAAAATCTTCATCTACAAAAATTAAGATATCTCGGCCCCAATTCATTGAAATCAAACGTACAAGCTCATTTTGAAGGTCTTGAAACAAGCTTTAAAATGAGCTAGAGTACGTCAAAAAATATTGAGGTGAACTAGAATGGCGAGCAGAACAAAAGTAGTGGGGGGAAATTAGGCACACTTACCTTACATCAACTCCTTTGAACGGTTATTGCCAAAAAGATGAATATGAGTAAAAACTTTGTACGTTAAGAAAACGATGACTTGCACACATATATACGGTCGTATACACACAGGTCTGGTAACTCCTGTAGAAAACTCGGCACACTCACAAGGGGAGCACTTAACTTCCGGGTCGCCAATCTTCCCCAAGATTTTTTTACAGTTTTGTACTATCGAGTATATGAAGAATCCAGAGTAACTCCGTCAAATGGGCCCTCTGTCCGAAGTTACAGCCTATCATATTAGCATTGCCCAATAAGCCCATGTTAAAAAGTGAAATATATAGATATACTCACCATGCTAATGTTTTAGCTTGTAGCTCTGAACAGGGGGCCCATTTGACGGAGTTACTCTGGATTCTTCATATTCTAGGTGATACCAAACTGTAAAAAAATTTTGGGGAAGATTGGTGATCCCGAAGTCAAGTGCTCCCCTTGTCAGTCAAGTTCGAAAGTTTTACATAACTACCGCGGGATCAGTGGCGCTGCGGTCGATTTGATCAATGTTCATACGTTTATTTACTATTATTTCATATTTGATCAAGCTGACGTGATCGGAGTCCATATTGGACGGTACGATGTCGATTTATGTGGCTCAGGTTTTCAAGGAAAATCTATATTTATCGAAGGAGACCCGGGATACGCCCAGGGGTTCTGACAATCCCGAAGCGAATAATCGCTTGACTGCAACGGTCCGCAAATCGTATTGTCACCATTCTTGCAGAGAGTTTTCGAGAAACATTTTATGGGAATCAATATCATCAGGGAGCTCACCGTGTAATGCAAATGTCAAGAGTAATCGCTTTCTCACCCCATTCTTGATGCTTGCCTAACCAATGAAAGTTTTGGGAAAAAGTTTATCCGATTCTCTTTCCGAAGGAAATTTGCTAGTGAGGTCCTCCATGTCAGAAAATCAATATATTTTTGGATTGTACTCCGTGATATGTTGAGGAGCTCAAACGTCGTTAGGACCATTTGAGCCGACGTCGAGTCTGATGGTAAGAAGACCCTTACTATTGAGTTTTGTTTGCGAGGTACTTTGCAGAATAAATTGGCTATGTTTCTATACATGATCTTTCTACGACATGCTCGGAGCGCCCTCGTGAATAACGATGAAAAATATAAGCCAATGTTGTCTCATTGCGGGCACCGCAAAAATACAGGGGTTCTCAGACCTGTGTATACGATCGTGATATCAGCCTAAGAATTGAAGAGTGAATAACATAAGTTATTTCTCAATTTCTTGGTTAAAATTCGCTATGATTTCGTCCTATTTACAGATTGTTATTTACCGTCGAAGATACTTTCGTACTTCCGCCGGAGAAAATCAGTTTTATCATTCAAGACAATAGTCAATAGGAACAGCATGCCCTGCACCTATTCATGTTCTGGTTCGTCAATCCAAGAAAATTTGCAACATTTCAGTAAACAGCAAGGATGATTTCTCTCATATGTCAGAGTTCAGTTTCTTCCCCGCAGTGGGAGTGCAGGAATAGAGCAACCTTACACTGAATCTTCTGATGTAAATGTCAATTGCATGAATGAACAAAAACGGAAGAATGAAAATTCAGGTCGACAGCGGTGGCCTTGACCTCGTATTTACGCGCTGCATGCAGTAGTCACACAATCACGGGGAAAGAGAAAGAAACTCCCACATGTTTCGCACCCTACTTACTTCATACCCAGTTCTTCGATGCATACCATCTACATAGCTCCAACATGCACCGAGGAATAACGCTCATAACGAACTTGGGCCTCCATCTCATTCTTGTGCCTTGTTATGATTCATTACTAAAGCTCATCCCTTGTATCTCCTCGAGTATAAGATCGAAGAAGATATACCTCCTTCGCCATAAGCTTCCAATATTCGATTGTTGAGTCCAGAGTCAAGAAGTTTGTCATGGCTGTTTCTGAACAATAGTTTTCGAAATTGTTCTTCGTCTCGATACATTATTATTGCCATAGTATTTAATTCCCAAATCACAGAGGATCACTTCCAGAAGTGCACCGCAACTGAAACCCTGTATTTAGATGAATAATATTCTACTTTCTCAATCATTCCTCCAATATTGATGATCAAGAACAATGAGTTGTTGCTAGATAACAGAAAATTATAAATACAGTGAAATGACACCTCCGGTCGCATCAAAACTGTCCGCTATCCAGAGACGTCCGCTAGTCAGAGCCTAATTTCTGTGGTCTATAAATCTGCCGGTCGCAAAAAAATTGTCCGGTATTGAGAGGTGTCCACTAATCGGAGGTGTCCGTTACGGAAGAGTTCACTGTAGTTCCATCATTAAGGAGATGGTCCTCAATAACTACAACTCGACTGCTCTCAGCAGTAAGATTCTATTTCAACCTACTTCTAAGAGCTGGCGAAATGAGTTCAAGAGTTTGGTACTCATTCACAATCAGCACAAGTTCTTCCAATGCCTGGCAACGTGGATTGAAATGGAGTAAATTCACCGGCGTACAATATTGTCTACCTCGTTTTTCTCAATTTCCATCATGCGGTAATCAGTCAAATAGTAACAATTCAGAGACTTTTTGTTACTGTAATCTTCCGATGAAAATTCCGAGCATTGCTGCTGTACGTTGTACCTTACGCGTTCCGCATTCTACATCGGGGCAATTTTTCCCCACCAAAAAAAATCACATACAAGTAACGAAGGCCATAAAATCTCGTGCCCATTATGAGCATGATCCAATACATAGTGCTTTAGTCTACCATGCTTGAACACGAAATGACCAATGACTCACATCTGTGAATTGTTGTCATCAAAGTAATTCTGCCAAACAGATTATGGCCACACGTAATCCGATGATCATCCGCTTGTTTGTTGCCAACATTGACAAAACAATCACTGTACACTGAATTGAAAACTTGACTGTTTACGTGAATGAGTCATGGCGTTTTCTAGTACTAAACCGAGTTGCCAACAAAACACTGGTTGAACTACTGGCTGTGCTTGGAACCGCAGATCTACCAACAAACCAAGGATGTTTCAAATACTCGCTCCATACTAAGGGATTGCAAAAAGTTCATCATATCAGAGTTTGAATGGGATGCTTCTGCATCTCACAGATAATGGAGAAATATATTTGTGGAATATATTGAAAACAATCTTAAATACGATTTCATACCTGTATTGGGGATTGGTGTTTCCCTGTGAAACTTGTTTGTTTATCATTAAATGGCTTGATTCGATTAAACAATTTGACCAATCTCTGATAAAATTTAACTCGAAGACTGATGCTTTTTTGTTCTCGTGAGATTTTGCAATCATCTACCCTATCAACTAACTAGAGCCCAAGTTGTCAAACGTGTTGGAGATCAATTCAAAATTGCATCAGTAAATTGATGCATAGGATCAGTTGATTGGCATGATATATCGTGATTGTGATTCATTGCAGCCTTGTTGTCTCACACTCTCAAACGTTTTCCCTCGCGACCGCAATTCCTTTCCACGGTGCAAAAATGAATGAAATAGTTCGATCAAAATGATATCTCCGCCAATATAGAATTCGAAATCGTTCGTTTCTAGTGTATAATCCAAGAAAAAATTTCTAATAAGAGTAATTCCACGCGAAAGCGGACCACGAATTGCAGACATATCTCAGATTGTTTTTCCACTATTCTTAATCGATTCTATAGTCCAAAAAATGAACTTTTCACCCTCTATGGGGTGAAAAAAAAATTTTTTGTTTCCGTGGGGAATATCTTTGTGATAGTGTTTTTAGGAAAAAATACCAATCTTTTTCCAGTAAAATGGGTGTAGTTCCGACTTGAGGTGAGATACGACCACGCAAATAGTGGCATTCGAAAGATCTTTCAAAAATCTATCGAAATATGTTTCGAAAAATTTTTTTTGAGGCTACGGACGCCCCCTATGAGCAAAAAGGTGAAAAACAGAAAAAATTCATTTCCTCAAAAACCTAATTTTCTAAAAATCTGGAAATCCATATTTCGATGTAAAATTGCGTGTTCTTCCAGAAAAAAGTGGTCCCGATCTTTGTTTTTGGGTTCTACGCTGTTTTTTTTTACGTTTTATCAATATTCTCAGCCTTTTCGGTTGAAAAATGAATTTTTCTGCGCATGCGCAGGAATTTAGACTGCTGAAACCAATTCCATTGAAAAGCCAAGGAAATTTCCTTCAAAATGACTATACTTGGTGAAGTCGATTCGATGTACTGGGACCAAAGTTAGAAGGTCTAAAAAATGATGACACTTCTACTCGAGTCACGATAGTAATGGGAAATTCGTGCAAGATCTGCATTTACCCCTCTTGAGGATGCTTCATCATTAATGTGATGTAACTTTGGGCCCAGTAGATAAAATTGACTTCGCCAAGTACTCATTTTGAAGGAAATTTCCTTGGCTTTTCAATGGAATTGGTTTCAGCAGTCTAAATTCCTGCGCATGCGCAGAAAAATTCATTTTTCAACCGAAAAGGCTGAGAATATTGATAAAACGTAAAAAAAAACAGCGTAGAACCCAAAAACAAAGATCGGGACCACTTTTTTCTGGAAGAACACGCAATTTTACATCGAAGTATGGATTTCCAGATTTTTAGAAAATTAGGTTTTTGAGGAAATGAATTTTTTCTGTTTTTCACCTTTTTGCTCATAGGGGGCGTCCGTAGCCTCAAAAAAAATTTTTCGAAACATATTTCGATAGATTTTTGAAAGATCTTTCGAATGCCACTATTTGCGTGGTCGTATCTCACCTCAAGTCGGAACTACACCCATTTTACTGAAAAAAGATTGATATTTTTTCCTAAAAACACTATCACAAAGATATTCCCCACGGAAACAAAAAATTTTTTTTTCACCCCATAGAGGGTGAAAAGTTCATTTTTTGGACCATAGAATCGATTAAGAATAGTGGAAAAACAATCTGAGATATGTCTGCAATTCGTGGTCCGCTTTCGCGTGGAATTACTCATAAGATTTATTTAACACATTCCAGAGGCTTATGATCTCTCATAATGTTAACAATTCAAATTTGCCGTGGTCAATTGTAATTCAGAAATACTATGGCATCGACCCGTTGGGCTGGCAGTTTCGTTACATGCATTTATCGGATCAAACAGCGTACCTCGTAGTTCTTCGAATGAGTGTCATGGGAGGTAAGAATAGAATCGGAGGACAAATGAAAAGCTTTATATATGGGAGCCGCTCGGCGTGGAGGGCGGATTGTTATACCCTCCCGCAGGAGGAGTCGAGGCAGTCACAGGGGCTGAGTGAGTAGGGGAAGGTTGCCAACCCAGTATAGAGAGCCAGGGCGCAATGACCTTTCTCAAAACAGCCTGCGAAAGGAATCGATCGACTCCTTTATCGTGCGGACTGGTGTGGTGTTCCCTGTCGCCCTCTCTGCTGCTCCAGACCGGCAGAGTTTACGAATAATCCTCCGCCCTAGCACTCCAACTCCTACCCTTGCTACCTAATACGTATTGGCCCAAGGCGTGGGCGTGTTTCCTTTTGGCGACGAATCGGTCGTAGTCGTATTCGTGGTTTCAACGATCCGACCGCAAAGTCGTGGAATTAATTGCTGCAGTAGTTGTCGAAAAACTCGCAAAAAATGAGGGACTGTAGAGCGATTGGTCGGTAGACAGGCGTGGTTCATGAAGAAGAAGACTACTATCGGTTTAAAAATGATTGACACCTAGAGAATTTCTGCTATCCTGGCTCCAAAAAAAATCGCTAATTTTTTTAACTGGGATAACGTCGAAGCACATCTAGTCGCGGCCATGATAAAAAAATTTCGAAGTCGATCGGATGACAACTGCGGCTGTAGCTGTTATCAGAATGTAAAAAAACGCGGGTATAAGGCCAATATCAGAGGTAGCTCGACTTTGGGATGCTACAGCTCTGCCAAAAAAAATTCTGGGGCGCTGCAAAAAATGTAGGTGATAGATATTTGGTTCCCCAATAGCGTCCAACAACAATCAGCCAAAAAAATTAATAACTTTTGGAGATAATCCAGTTATTGTTATCTCGGGATCTATTGAGGTTGAAGACTTGATTCAAAAACAGAAAAATCATAAAAAAATTCTGGATGTCAAATACAAAAATGCAATATGAGATATAAATAAACAAACGCGTGGCAAGGTCGCAAAAGTGAGAAAAATTAAAGTTTGCGCCTATTGTGAGGCTTTTATAGTCTTTTACAGCCGGGGCCCGTAAAATCGTCGATGGGCGAGACTACCCGACCGCGGACCATAAAAGTCGTAAAGTTGCGGTCTCGGAGTCGATTAGGGTACCATCAGTCTGGTTCGGCTGCAATAATGGAGCTGAATTTTCAACAAAGAGAGCAATAAAACTATTTCGAACGCGATTTGGGCCTTGCGTTACAAATATCGCCGATTCATCGATGAAGCATTGTCAATGATGAGTCGAACAGTATATCAATGACGCGTGTGTGCAGGTGTCTTTCTCTCTCTCAGAGTTTCACGATATCTGCATGTAAGTATTCTTTGGCGGATCCTTTAAATGATTGATAATATACAATCAATACTCTACATGATTCCGATGGTGAAAGAGTTGGATAGCATCCGTATTGATAAGATGATAATCAACAGTTGAATGATTTTACTATTATCTTGTTCGATCGTTGACTGATAATTATTGATTGTGTGAAACGCGCAATAACACGACATACATTCATTTCTATGATGCTATAAATGATCGGTCGAACAAGATGATGGTAAAATCATTCAACTGTTGATTGTCATCTTATCGATACGGATGATATCCAACTGTTTCACATCGGAATCATGTGGATGAAGTATTGATTGCATATTATCAATCATTTAAAGGATCCGCCAAAGAATACTTACATGCAGATATCACGAAACTCTGAGAGAGAGAAAGACACCTGCACACACGCGTCATTGATATACTGTTCGACTCATCATTGACAATGCTTCATCGATGAATCGGCGATATTTGTAACGCAAGGCCCAAATCGCGTTCAAAATAGTTTTATTGCTCTCTTTGTTGAAAATTCAGCTTCATTATTGCAGCTGAAGCAGACTGATGGTACCCTAATTGACTTCGAGACCGCAACTTTACGACTTTTATGGTCCGCGGTCAGGTAGTCTCGCCCATCGACGATTTTACGGGCCCCGGCTGTAAAAGACTATAAAAGCCTCACAATAGGCGCAAACTTTAATTTTTTTCACTTTTGCGACCTTGCCACGCGTTTGTTTATTTATATCTCATATTGCATTTTTGTATTTGACATCCAGAATTTTTTTATGATTTTTCTGTTTTTGAATCAAGTCTTCAACCTCAATAGATCCCGAGATAACAATAACTGGATTATCTCCAAAAGTTATTAATTTTTTTGGCTGACTGTTGTTGGACGCTATTGGGGAACCCAATATCTATCACCTACATTTTTTGCAGCGCCCCAGAATTTTTTTTGGCAGAGCTGTAGCATCCCAAAGTCGAGCTACCTCTGAAATTGGCCTCATACCCGCGTTTTTTTACATTCTGATAACAGCTACAGCCGCAGTTGTCATCCGATCGACTTCAAAACAATTTTATCATGGCCGCGACTAGATGTGCTTCGACGTTATCCCAGTTAAAAAAATTAGCGATTTTTTTTGGAGCCAGGATAGCAGAAATTCCCTAGGTGTCAATCATTTTTAAACCGATAGTAGGTCAACGATTTAGTGGGAAACACACCCAGGTGGCCCCCAAATCGTCGAAAACAATTTTGCAACAGCGTTTTCGATATAGGTTTTGATACTTCACCCAGATGCGCAACTCGCAAGTCGACAGCTGTAGAAGAATTTGAGATACTAGCATTTTGATGAAAAAAACATCTTCAACACGGTTAATTTCCGTTTTTCAGACGGATTTGCGTGCTACAACGTAATAAACTCTTCTTGAGCCATATAGGTGGGCCAAAGTGCCTATTTTAAACCATAGAATCAAATAAAAAAGATTGGGAAAAAATTGAGAGGTGACTCCTTTCCAGACGACGCGGACGCGTCGCTTTCGCTTGGAATCATAGATCGATTGTTAGAGTTGTTAGCTGGTTTCTTGTCATTCGATAGAATTACAATACTAAGAACAGTTGTTTCCTGCGGAGGTGCAGATAATTGGGACGTAAAAATCAAGTTCTTATTAGGAAACTGAGGGAAGTTTCTTTAATTTGACCGTTTGCAGAGGACGATTATATTGAGTTGAAACGAAGCTGCGACATTCCACACTTGCTTTGAGATTTCCTTGGACGCGCCCGCGGTGTTTGTGTCTAATCCACAGTTTGCACTATGATTTCATGTCTGATTGACATGAACGTATTTGGCAGAGGGCCGGTTAGGAGAAAGTTTTTCCAGCTTTCTCAACAGGGTAGGTTCCAAAACTTGCGCACAAAGTTGCTTATTTTCTTGGTACCGAGATCTAAAAAGAAAAAAAAAAACAATAATCCGTTTGCTTTAAACTGAAAAATTCATTTCGTAAGATTTATCTTCTGAACATGAAATGATGTTTTTGAGATATGTTTGGAAACAGTATTAATATTATGGATCATGCAACAACAACAACAAGACGAAATTACGCAGAATCTCTATTCCTGAAACAAATTTCAATGGTAGTCCACAAAAATTCTCGTCGAAATCTTCTCAAAAATGACCACTTGGCAAGTTCAATTACATGTATTGAAACCCAAGTCGAATCGTTTCGAATATGAAGTCTTAGTTTGAGTACGTATGAGGTGGTGCCATCGTGCGCAAAATCTGTATAACGCTGTTGCTGGTGCCTCGAACCTACCTGGGGCACCTGGAGGTGGTCGACGAGATCTGTCAATCTTTGATGAGTTGTACAGAGACACCAAGGTTTTGCAGGGGTCAAAGCTTGAAGTAAACTTCTGCAAGTGGTATTTCTGGAGAAAATTTTGTAGAATTCAAATCTCGATTCAAATGATATTGCTTACCAAAATCCGAACCCTTGCTCAGAAAAATACCCTTTCCCGGGGTCTTTTCCATTAGTCTGAAAAATGAATCCTATAAAATATAACCAAAGTAAGCTTCAGAAAGCGAATAAGTACAGTGGAACCTCTATAAGGTGGACACTATAGGTTGACAGTTGTTTCCCAATTTTGGATTTTCCTAGGTGCACATGCTTAAATCTGAATTATTTGGTTAGTGTATGAAGAAAAAACATCGCCGGGGTAGTTTGGAAGTGCACTTATAGTACCCATTTGACACCACTTTTAACATTGGAAAGCCTATACCGGGCAATTTGCTCGTGTAATATCCTCCATGTCTCTGGGATCGCTTTAATTTTTCACGGCTTTTTTTGTCGCCTGGGAAATATCAAAACACCCTATTTCGATGTAAAATTTCACGAAGCACACAATGAAACTCTCAGTTTTGTGTTTCAAAGCGACCTTGGCGTGCTATTAGTGATTCTTTCAAAAAACCGCCGATATAACACCATGGTCACTTTGGAAGTCAAATCTGAGAGGTTCATCGTGTTCCTCGTGAAATTTTACGTCTAAATAGTGTGTTTCAATATTTTCGAAATGATGTGTTTTAATATTTTCCAAGCGACAAGAGGCGCCGTGAGAAATTAAAGCGATCCCAGAGACATGGAAGATTAGGCGAGCGAATTGCCCGGTATAGTAAAAGTGGTGTCAAATGGGCACTATAAGGGCACGTCCAAACTACCTCGGCGATGTTTTTACTTTATATACTAACCAAATAAGGAAGATTTAAGCATGCTCATCTAGAAAAATCCAAAATTGGGAAATAACTGTCACCCTAGTGGACACCTTTGGTCGCCAAAAAAGTGTCCGTCTTGTAGAGAGGCTTACACACGCCGAACATAGGCACCGGTCACAGAAAAAGAGTCCGCGAAAACATGATCGACCGTAGTATAGAGGTGTCCGAAAAGAGAGGTTTCACTGGATTTAGAAACTTCTTTCTGCAAGAACACAAAGCTGTAAATCGAATTCAATAGATCCCAAAATAGTATATTTCGATACGAGGGTGCAACAACTTTTTTTCACGTCCGAGTTATGGGCTTCCGGCCCAATACAAGCCGCCAGGCGAGGATCGGAGTCATTGAACATGCGAAAAGTACGTTTTACTCTCATGTCCGAACTATAGTTTTGCCAATGGCCTCAAACCAACCTCACAGGATTGATTTCGATAGTTTTTCCCAAGGCCTCTTTGCATAACACAAGCTGCATCATCTTAATTCCAAATTGACAATGAGTTAAGTTGGCCAAGTTTTCTTGGTTTGTATCAATGAATGAAAATGCTAAGAAAAGAAATCTGAGACACAATGACCTTTTTTCGTGGGGCTCGTGGGGCTACATTATGCATGGAACTAGGCGTAAAAGTACTTCCACATGGGTCATTCAGAGCTGTACTTGACGACTTTGCTAATTATCGAGAAGCCTAATTTTTTGAGACTTTTATACATATTCATATTGATCCCTCATCCTCAAATACTGTCATGTGTTTTGATTATCTTTCATTTCGGAAAATTCAAACAAATTGGTGCCTCCATTTTTTGTTTACTGGTGCGTGCAAAATTATAAGTTTTTGCAATCTTGTGAAAAGTACAACTCTTTCAATTATGTAGCCCGCTGACGTTCATATATACACCTACGAACAAACCTGCCAAGTTATGTCAAAATAATGGGTCAAAAAATCGCACCCTCCTAGGCATCATCATAAAATCAAGCGGGGATACATTATTCTCACAGGGACTGAGGCGTATCCGCAAGAGTTGTCAAACTCAAAACTAATTCCAAGACTCGGATCGCTCACTTACTCAATGATGTATGAGGGTCAATACAACATCTACTTGATCCACTATCAACTCGTCTGAAACGATAATCGTATCATATCTCAAAAGTTTTCGAGTGGCTCATCCATCTCCCTCGCATATATCTCAGCAGATGTTTTTCCATGATCCATCGCGGTCCATGATTGTGTTCATCTGTATCAACCAGGGCGAGAAGGACAAGATCAACGAAGCGTATCTAGCTGAGGCACCATACGCTGCATACAAGGTTTATTCAGTGCTGGGCATCTCGAATGATCGCGTTTCCCACGCATTGCGTCCGAAAAAGTGATTTAGGATGTCGCGCAACGTCGTCGTCGCAAACCTAATATATAGATGCTCTACAAGCTTCAAATATCGAAGCAAACTTGCATCTCTTAGCTTCTCGATGATGCATGTGCATCGCCAAGGGAAAAGGAGTCATCTAGACCTTATATGAGCCCTCCAGCCCTTCGCCCTTCACACATTATGTCGTCATCTTCGTCTCCTGGTCGTCCGTCGAGTGCAACGGCATTGGCGGGGGGCGGAGTAAAGTAGCGCGCTCAAATTTCAAAAGGGCCGCTTGGCTAGAGTATATTAGTTCTCCTGTCGATTTTACCGTCTCACCGATTCTCATACTTTTCTATTTCTAATACGTGTATCGCAACGAGATGGTATATATCTGAGGATGAGAAAGAGCGTTTGGGATGCGAGAAAAAAATGACAAATACACGTGCAAAAAGTCGGCAAAGGTACCCTTGGCTCCGAAATTGTGAGCTGTGGAAAATCCGAAAAGACAGATGGATGCACCTAAAATTCTACTTTCTGAATCCACAAGGGGAAAAACTCTGCCTTTTTTCATTTTCTTTAAATTATCAGAAAACTAGCTCATTCCACCCATCCTGGTGCGCCTTAACCCTTGCTCGTAGCGACACACTCTTACTAGAAAAATTCTACCCAGTCCAAAAAAAATTCTACCACCTCGGTTTTTTCCCAATTTTCTATTGGGTTTTCCGTGATTAGCAGTGATTTGGTTTTGACTGGTGGTCAACGGCAGTCACCTGATGATTTTCATTTACAGCGGTTTGACGCGTGTTGCTGGTGTGAACGTAACATAATGTAGTACGTTCACACCAGGGCTTGGGATTGGAAAATATTTCTACTAACAATTTGGAAAAACCGAGGTGGTAGAATTTTTTTTGGACCGGGTAGAATTTTTCTAGACCAAGAGTGTGTCGCTACGAGCAAGGATTAAGGCGCACCAGGATGGATGAAATGAGCTAGTTTTCTGATAATTTAAAAAAAATGAAAAAAGGTAGATTTTTTCTCCTTGTGGATTCGGGGAGTAGAATTTCGGGTGCATCGATTTGTTTTTTATCTTTTCCACCGCTCACAATTTTGCTGCCAGGGTACATTTGCCCAAAAAGTCGATGAGATTGTGCGTTCGTATATTTTTGAAAGCGTAGGATCACGGGATGCGGTGGTGCTCGGGTGGTGTAGTGGTTAGAGAAGACGCGCCAAATTTTTATTCTTATTCGCTTTTATTGCACTCGACCGCGTCCGGACGGAATCTTGTCACCAAAATCTATGTGTGAGCGCGTCAATGATTTCTTTTCGCGTGCATTTGTGTTAGTTTCGGGCTCTGCGCGTTTCAACATTGTGTCAACGCAAAATGGGTTACTGCGCAGCGTCGGACCTCTCTCTCTTTCTCATTGCATCGGCCTCGCCTTAGAATATCACAGCAGTCGACGAAACTCGTCGATTCTTCGCAAACCCTAAAAATTTCACTCTTTCTAGTTGTGATTAATCGAAACATAATGATTATCAACAAATAGAAATGTTCTCTCTGAGATGTGAGATATGCCTATAACAAGTATAAAAAACTGCCTGTAGGACCCATAACCTCGAAGTGCTGCCAGTGCCACGAGATGCTGTCCTGTCAAGCCTAAACTGCTGCTGGCTGTGTTGATGCTTTTAGTGCTGTTATTGTGATGATTTGATGTTTCTCAGTTTTAAGCAGTTTTCAGAGTGCGGTCGATCTCGCCTAACTTTTGGATTCCAACAAGTTTTCTGCATGCGGCCTCGCTATACCATGGTTTTATCAAAAGTTTCTCTCCACCACGTGTGACCAAAGAGTTTGTGATGAGTGTTAGTAGATAAAAAATAATAGGTACCTCTAAAAATTGAATGGTCTCATATTTTTGCAAGCTCAGAGAGGAAGTTGAGGCCTCAGTGTCGAGGCAATCAAGTTTCGTGGTGTATGTACAGTAAGCGCACTGAGCCAAAGTCCTGGTGTTCAAATCATGAAGCACAATCAAGGTGATGAGTGATATTTCATGAGACATTGTGAGCTTCTTGATTTGTCATTGAAATAAGACTTTCTCCTCACTGTTACTATTGTCTGCTTCAAGAAACTTCAGATGAATGACGCAATGGACTACATTCAAAAGTAAAATAGTCACAGTGGCTCTACGCGTTATGAACTTGTTCATTTGAACCATTGAGGATGCTTCTTGTCATTTCTTGATGCATCACAGAGATTCAACAGTCTCTTTCGGTTGAATTTTCATGGGTCCAGCCATTAAAGTGTAGCATACCATGTTACATTCGGCTCAAGACTCATTC
Source organism: Eretmocerus hayati (assembly GCA_029851415.1). NCBI lineage: Eukaryota > Metazoa > Arthropoda > Insecta > Hymenoptera > Aphelinidae > Eretmocerus > Eretmocerus hayati. The sequence goes on along the minus strand of CM056742.1, from coordinate 189,013,983 downwards.
CATTTCTAATAAATTTCACTCTACTGATTCAGGAATATGATCATCCATGTTCGAGCTTTGGCATGTGATGTATCATATGATCTTAACGGATGGAGATGTCCTGATGATAAATTAATATATCATTGGATGTCTTCATATTCTAGTAATAAGGGTAACACAGCCTCTTAAATGTGATTTGACTGTAGCTTGTGAATTAATTCAGCATTATCGGTATGCTCAACATGAGATGAGAAATTATTTCTGGTAAACCATAGCTGACTCATTTATTCCACTTTTTACCAATTTGCACTCTGAAGCGCTTAAGAAAAAATGAATACCCAAGGAATCTTAAGAATAATATCTCAACATTCTGGCTGATATTAATATCCTTCATTCATGTTCTATATTCCAAGCGATTAGAATAAAACTAAAATTAAGAAAATAAAATAATTTAAAAAAACATTTTAAAAATTCGCTTTTATGTGAACCGTTAAGCATAATTGCATGTCAAAATTTGAAGAAAATGAAAACAGTTATCTATGTTTCTGTCATAAACAAAGAGTAAGTCAGTTGACGTCCAGCTTCACGAATTCCATAATTTCAAGATATCAAAATGGTAAAAGCGTGGGTTGTAAACTTGACACATCAAGAGTAGTTTTCACCAATCAACCCACGTTTTTACCATTTTGATATCTTGAAATCATGGAATTCGTGAAGCTGGACGTCAACTGACTTACTCTTTGTTTATGACAGAAACATAGATAACTGTTTTCATTTTCTTCAAATTTTGACATGCTATTATACTTAACGGTTCACATAAAAGCGAATTTTTAAAATGTTTTTTTTTTTAATTATTTTATTTAATTGCCGTACAAGTGCGCGATGAATGGGGCTGGGATGCACGACGTGCCTTCGAACGCCTCTCTCTTCAATTAGTTCGGTGACAATCCCTTTGTCGAGAGCGAGTTGAGCTTTTGCAAGGCACCGCCTGATTTATTGCGAACGTTTCAGACGTATGTATGTTGCGCGCGAAGAACTGTGATGTGGTAAAAGTTGAGGGCGGAGACTGCGCGCCATGCAGTAGTTTCCTCTCGCTTGAGCAAATTTCGTAATTTTGTAGCGAGAGAAAGGTTTGAAATCAATAAGATATACAGATTCTCAATTTTAGATTTAGAGAAAGATGAGCCTGTATTTTTTGAAGTCTATTTTTATCGGTTCGGTCATATTTCACAGAATGTTTTCCCACCAAACAGTGAATGTTGCCTCAACGTTTCTGGAACGTCGCAATTGCACCCTCGGAACGTTCCGTAAATAGTCGGAAACCCCCGTTGCTGGAACGTTTAAGCAACGTAAAATGTCTACGAGATGTCTGTTGTCTCAACGTTTCCAGCACGTTTCTGGACGTTGTGAATATAAATAAATAAATGGATTGTTTTTTCATAAATTGTTGTTAATTGGCTCTTGTTGCATTCAAGCACAATCTTGCCGTCTTTCTTGTACTACTATCGGTTTAAAAATGATTGACACCTAGAGAATTTCTGCTATCCTGGCTCCAAAAAAAATCGCTAATTGTTTTAACTGGGATAACGTCGAAGCACATCTAGTCGCGGCCATGATAAAAAAATTTCGAAGTCGATCGGATGACAACTGCGGCTGTAGCTGTTATCAGAATGTAAAAAAACGCGGGTATAAGGCCAATTTCAGAGGTAGCTCGACTTTGGGAGGCTACAGCTCTGCCAAAAAAAATTCTGGGGCGCTGCAAAAAATGTAGGTGATAGATATTTGGTTCCCTAATAGCGTCCAACAACAATCAGCCGAAAAAATTAATAACTTTTGGAGATAATCCAGTTATTGTTATCTCGGGATCTATTGAGGTTGAAGACTTGATTCAAAAACAGAAAAATCATGAAAAAATTCTGGATGTCAAATACAAAAATGCAATATGAGATTTTAAATAAACAAACGCGTGGCAAGGTCGCAAAGTTGAAAAAAATTAAAGTTTGCGCTTATTGTGAGGCTTTTATTGTCCTTTACAGCCGGGGCCCGTAAAATCGTCGATGGGCGAGACTACCTGACCGCGGACCATAAAAGTCGTAAAGTTGCGGTCTCGGAGTCAATACCATCAGTCTGCTTCGGCAGCAATAATGAAGCTGAATTTTCAACAAAGAGAGCAATAAAACTATTTCGAACGCGATTTGGGCCTTTCGTTACAAATATCGCCGATTCATCGATGAAGCATTGTCAATGATGAGTCGAACAGTATATCAATGACGCGTGTGTGCAGGTGTCTTTCTCTCTCTCAGAGTTTCGTGATATCTGCATGTAAGTATTCTTTGGCGGATCCTTTAAATGATTGATAATATGCAATCAATACTTCATCCACATGATTCCGATGTGAAACAGTTGGATATCATCCGTATCGATAAGATGACAATCAACAGTTGAATGATTTTACCATCATCTTGTTCGACCGATCATTTATAGCATCATAGAAATGAATGTATGTCGTGTTATTGCGCGTTTTGCACAATCAATAATTATCAATCAACTATCGAACGAGATAATAGTAAAATTATTCAACTGTTGATTATCATCTTATCAATACGGATGATATCCAACTGTTTCACCATCGGCATCATGTGGATGAAGTATCGATTGTATATTATCAATCATTTAAAGGATCCGCCAAAGAATACTTACATGCAGATATCGCGAAACTCTGAGAGAGAGGGAAAGACACCTGCACACACGCGTCATTGATATACTGTTCGACTCATCATTGACAATGCTTCATCGATGAATCGGCGATATTTGTAATAGTAACGTAAGGCCCAAATCGCGTTCGAAATAATTTTATTGCTCTCTTTGTTGAAAATTCAGCTTCATTATTGCATCCGAAGCAGACTGATGGTACCCTAATTGACTCCGAGTCCGCAACTTTACGACTTTTATGGTCCGCGGTCAGGTAGTCTTGCCCATCGCGGATTTTACGGGTCCCGGTTGTAAAGGACAATAAAAGCCTCACAATAAGCGCAAACTTTAATTTTTTTCAACTTTGCGACCTTGCCACGCGTTTGTTTATTTAAAATCTCATATTGCATTTTTGTATTTGACATCCAGAATTTTTTTATGATTTTTCTGTTTTTGAATCAAGTCTTCAACCTCAATAGATCCCGAGATAACAATAACTGGATTATCTCCAAAAGTTATTAATTTTTTTGGCTGATTGTTGTTGGACGCTATTGGGGAACCAAATATCTATCACCTACATTTTTTGCAGCGCCCCAGAATTTTTTTTGGCAGAGCTGTAGCATCCCAAAGTCGAGCTACCTCTGATATTGGCCTTATACCCGCGTTTTTTTACATTCTGATAACAGCTACAGCCGCACTTGTCATCCGATCGACTTCAAAAAAATTTTATCATGGCCACGGCTAGATGTGCTTCGACGTTATCCCAGTTAAAAAAATTAGCGATTTTTTTTGGAGCCAGGATAGCAGAAATTCTCTAGGTGTCAATCATTTTTAAACCGATAGTAAATGGTTGGATCTCTGCATTTTGGGGTCGCTAATGCATACTGCTTGAACATCTTGTTCGAGTACAGTGGCATTCCCCTATGTTTCCCAGAATTAGGTTCCGAGCTCCAATAGTCTTTTTTCAGGAGTTTTGGGTAAGAATGATGAAGACCTTTCTTTTCCCAGTTTCCCAAGAAACTGGCCACATGGTGATAGTCCTCTTTGCGACGAATGTGGATCTTGAAGAGTGAGAATCATTGATTTTTTCTACTTTCGAGGTTTATCGCGGTCTGTAAACCGCAGAACAGATGAATCAGTTCGCAAACATGCACATTTGGTTTGGCGCGCGAAAGGCCTACATTGCAGCCCTGTTGGTCGGTAAACCTTCGGTACACTTATACATAGTCATGCATCAAATTCTTGGGGAGTGCATCTTTCACCCAGCGAACTGCCGGCATGTACCATGATTAGCCCATATCTATGGTATATGAACTTGCTTTGGCGTCGATTGTGTATGCGTACACATTCGTGTGTGACTACTGGCGCCCCCTCGCTCGAGTATTCTATTATGGTCTGTAGTCGTCTATACTTTGCAGACAGTAGACAGATTCTGATGCGATGCCTCCCCTCGTCTCGTTTTTTCTCGTCGCGTGACCGTAGTAAAATCTCTATGAGTAAGATAGCTGTTGACGGATCATTGGTGAGATACTTCTCTGGATGAATCATTTTGATCAAGTGCTTCGATCATTCGCATTGTCCAGAGCGACTCCTGACCCTTTTCCTCATGCAGACAATTGATTTTGAGTAGCATGGCATAATATCCAACGCAAGAACCCCTGCGTACATTTCGCCTGAGGTCGGCGACTCCACCGGGATACCCCCACTCCTTGGCTCAATACCCCTCCGCTCTTTCCCTCGACTTTTAGGATAGACATAATATTATATACTATGGTGCGTCGATCTGGCTCTTGTCTCGTGTCTGTCTAGTGTCTCGTGCGCGGATGATTCTAACTTTGAACGTCTGTGGAGTTATCGAATTACACGAATCCTATTTGGACAACTACCCTTCTCTGCAAGGAGGCGTTGGAATGCAATTGAAAGGACTTATTTCACCAGTCGGTTGGAAAATAGAATTTTGCACTAGTTTACTGTTAACATCGTTTTCCGGAGCAAAATGTCGGATCAATATACTCAGGATATTTTTACACGTGTATTCAGCCGCAGCAGACACCATCGTAACAAACTGTATCTTATAATAAAAGGGGCGCTCTCTCATTCAGACGTGCAGATATATCAGCCGGCCCTGGTAGCGCTGCAACTGCCCCCTCCATATTTTTCGTGTCTCGTGACACACCCTCCGCGACTACGACGACGCTGTGTGCCGCGGTGCTCCACCACGAGGGCGCGCGCGCATCCGAGGGAGAGCGATGATACGAGGGCTCCGTGCAGCAGAGCAGACGTATCCCAGCAGAAAAAGAGAGAGAGAAACAGAGTGGCATCATCGCTAACTACACGGCAGCACGGCACGGGCGCAGTGAGAGCAGCACACGCATCAGCGCAGCAGCACAACGTCACCGTAAACCGCGAGAAAGCTCTCTCGCTGCACCGAAATTGCATCTAATAATGTGCCGCTGATGCAGCTGCTGCAGGCAATCGCAGTGAGATACGACAGTGCTCCAAAATGGATCGCGACGAAGATATGATACGAGTAGTGCGTCAGATGTGGAGCTTTGTGCAGTGTCGTTCGATGTGCCATCGGTGGTGATTGACAGGGGCAGCATCACTTGTGTGAAACAGTGATCAACACGTCTTGAGTTCTCAATATATATCAATTGAATCAGTGACCATCATAGTGCGTAAATTGGGGGCCTACTAAGTGCAGTGCTCCAAGAGAACCCCATCCGCCGACGCGGTGTGTGCCAGAACCGCCCTAGGCACCCTACAGTAGTAAAGCAGTATAGTAGCAGCAGACCGGCTGCGGCGCACCATGTCCGTGAGAATGGAAACTAGGAAGCTCAACTACAAAATGATGGTGAGTTTGAGCTTCTCAGCCTGCTATACATGCTGGTGCATCTTGTAAGTGCGGGATGCGGCAGGATCATCATATCGCGAAACACCGGCGTGTGACAGCTCGATACGCCGGCGCGCAGGGCGTCTGCTGCCCCACCCATCCGTTAGCTACAACTATACTATAACACGACTCTGCCGGTGTTTTTTTAAACATCACATGGTCGCGGTGCACTTTCCGTGTAACCCCGTCCCCGTGTACAGAATCAAGTCGATAGTTCACGAGGATGCCGCGTGACACATCCTCGAGAGAGAACTCTCGGTGACGGCAGATTCCTTATTATAGCCATGTGAAAGCCGGCGTGGGCTGTACGGTATGCTCTAGGTGCCGGCTTTCATACCAGTGCGATATCGGCGTCTGGACATGGAGAGAGAAAGAGAGAGAGATATAAAGGGGAGAGCGCATGCTCCGCCTGCAGCACCGGTGCCGGTATAGAGCCTCCACCACCCCTCGCCCTCCTCTCGACAGATCCTCGACACATACCGGGTGATTCCGCCCCCTCTTGCCCTCCCTTCGAATAATCTCTGACTCTGATACGGCTGATGATACCGCATACCTTCGTCGTTCATTTCTGCATATCGATCTAAAGAGTCATAGCGAGATACCGGATTCGTCACGGGATTCCCCGATCAGAGCATTGCACTGCCCTGCGCGGTTTAGCGAGGAATGCCAGGATCGAATCCTGGAAAAATGTCAAAATCCAGGTCTCGAGGCTTGTATCAATCCTCAGTGTAAATGAGTCCAAACGAGTCAATTTAAAATCACCCCAATCTTGTACTCGAGACTAGTTGCGCTCTCCAAGAACTTGGATTAAAACCAACATGTTCTGCACGGTCTCACAATAAATTCTCTCAGATAACAAAACCTAAAAAACTTGGTTGACACGCAGTATTGGATTGCCCATAATTCTCACGTGCACGAGGCCGAACTAATGCCGCCTGCAGTCTGAAAAAAAATAACAGGCTTATGGGAACGATGTTGGTGAATTTTTTTTATCAAACCGGCTGGAGGCACCATCTGGCCGCCCGGCTTGGAATTAGCGCTCATTCGTGCTTCTGGTACTATGCTCGCTCACGTGCTACTCGCTTGCATGTATATAGTCTTCCTGTCCCGATGCGTGATACTCTCCACCCCGCCTCTCCCTCCTTTATACCTCCTGTGGGTTCTCTTCCACTCTATTGCTTCTAAAAAGCATTCGATGCAACATTACCTAGCTCTTTCAATCCTTGCAGCTCTCTCATCTTACCTTCGAATTTCTCCTCTCTTCTCGGACATGAGAACACATCGGACACTCACCAACTCACGTGCATTCTCGCGATCCAGAAGGTCATCTTGATTTTCTTTGGATCAAACTTATACACCTATCACCTTTTCGATGTTCTCAAAAATATTCGCAACTAATTCGGGTCATTTTGTCCCGCTATCGATATTCGACACCTCGGTCATGTTAGTCCTTACATCGTGCCATTGCATTTTTCAGTTTTTCATGACGAGACTCTCTCAACCTTTCCGAGTGAACCCCCCCCCCCCCCTTCGTGGCAACTCGGAAAGAACGAATCTCACTCTTTCTGAGTTGCCACTTACGAGAGGTTCACTCGGAAAAGTTGAGAGTGTGCGTTTAACACCGTCAACATATCGGCTATTCAAACCGCGTCTAGACCAAATTTGCAAGCAGACTGTCAAAAAAGTCTCAGAATTCATCTTAAAGTAACGAGATGATCAAGAGAGATGAACTGAACAGAATGGTCCACATGATCATAGACTACCGCTCTCAAGTTGATTATGTAGTTCTGTTTTGATTGATTGAAGTTGATTATTTTATTGCAGCTCATTTCAGTATAGAAGCTTTTTTTAGCTCAACCGGAAGAAGAAAAGACGTTAGTTTCTCAGTTCAAACTCAACATAGTTTCTCAACTCAAACCACTGGTGCAACTGAAGTGAATAATCATAGGTAGTTCCTAACCTACATCATGATACCAAAAGTACAAATCTTTCAAGAAATGTGCGTAGGCGGGTTGGGAAGAACACTTTCTATTTCCGTTGATCAAAACTTGAAGTCGCAACCAATACGACTTAGTGTCTGGTCTATCGATTCGAAGTCTCCTAATCATATACATCAGATTGTTGTTTCATAATTGAGGAAAATTTTGGAGTCCCGCTCTTTTTTATTGAACTAAAGTCCTAATCATGCTCTCTCTGATCGAGAAACGGAAGACAACCCCGTCAGAAACTGTGACGTTATATCAAAATCGTGAATGACCACGTTATTATCTACGTGTTGCAAAGTCAAGATAATGAAATCAATTAGAGGCAACCAGGGCCATTTACGTAACGCTCAACAGCCACCGTATTTATCGTTTGTCACGCAATACATGTAATCAAAATCCAGAGCACCATGATTTGAGTAAATTGTTTCTCGTATGAAAATAGACAGTACTGCCTCTAAAAATAAACCAAGTGACCAGCTGAGGTTTGGTTTCCAGAATGACACGGTCAAATAAATCTGCCCATGATTGTCAGTCTGATATCCTTCCCTTGACGTTTTTGTACTCCTCATATTTTGTTGTCTCGTCGAATCATCTTCTGTTCATCATCGCGTGGATTACTATTTCGCAAATATAGTCACACAAAACATTCAGGGGTACATTCGTGTTTGCAGTATATTCAAATTCACAAAGGATGTTTATTTGAGTGTTAGAGTCCACAATACATGATTCACTCGATTGTATCTTCCCCCTACTTCATATTCTCAATGACTCGTCTACAAACTTTCCTTCGTACACAATGAGTAGTTATTTATGTCATCCTTATCATCTTCAGATTATCTCGTTTGACCAAGATAGCTTTGGTATTCAATTTGCATTGGTTGTATTGACCTATTGGCCGATTGTTGTGTATCGATTTTTGTGCATGGTGGGAGGAAAATTCCCGATAAAGGAATTGAACTGGTTTATGTGTAGCTTATCTGTGTATTGGTCAGCGTAACGCGTTCGGAGGAATGAGGTTTGGAGATCAAAATGTTATGACTATATGGTAATTTTATTCCCTTAATTGATTCGACGTCGGTAAACTATTTGTCGGGAAACATTTATCTTCTCTGCGAGTTCTTCTTGTGTTATGGCACCTCGATGTAAAGTCTGCAATAGCTGATTTGACCTTTGTGAGATTTATATATCGTAACAAGTGTCGCGGCAACGATAAAGTGATTCTACTGAGCGAGTGCTGCCACGTAGATCACCATTTCAATTCGAAGCTCCGGACGGGTACCTTATTCCTTTATTTTGAATTACGTGTTGCTCTTAGGAAAGAAATGGCAAAAGTTGATCTCTCTAAACGTCTATCTGGAGCAATATCACACGAGCACAAGTATACTACTTCCTGCCAAATCAAATTTGGATAATCAGAAGTAGTTTAAATCTCATTGATATTTCTGGTGAGAATTCTGGTCAGTTCCGCTCCTTTTTTCTGTACTTCTTTCATGCATTTTGACCGTCAAAACTGTCTAAAATACTTGAATCAATGCGATGCCCAGAGACATAACTGAGACTGCCCAGAGACTTATCCTGATAATAAACTCACGAGAATATCCTCTCTCTCATATCGTTCCTCTCATAATTCCCAGTTACATGCCTTGATTTCCCTGATCTGTTGAGTACATAAAGCAAATCCATACATTGTTACTCTATACTAAAATGCCTTTTTGAATAATTTATGTCACAAGAACCGTTGAGAGAAGAAAAATGTGCGGCCTGGTGAGATGGTTCCAGGTTCAATCAGCGTTCGAGCATATACAAGATGTACCACTATACAAGATGTACCACTATCTTTCTGTGAAAACCTGGTCATTCCATTCAGTAGTCTGCTTTTCCATCCGCTGGGAGAATACATGTTGAGAAAGGGATTTGCGTGGGTGACCCGACGCTTGTCCGCTCTAGCTATTTTTGCTCTCGCAGACGTATTGTTACTGGCTGTCTAACGAGATTCCTCCAGTACACTTGTCACATCAATCACTCAGGTTCTTTATTCAAATATTGCGGGACTCGCACACGGAGTATATGAGCTTAGTCGATTTGAGTTTGCAAAAATCCGTGCTTCTCGAATTTTTGTACTTGTTGACTGAAGGGCGAGTTGAAAATTAATATCTATTAAGTTCATGTGGTTTGGGAAATGATTTCAAAAGAACTTTTTGTGGGGCGTTGTTCTCGACCCAAGCTTGTTTTGTTGGACCAAAACAGTGTGAAGTTGTCCTATTCGTGCAAAACGAACAATGTCATATTTGCTCATCCGAGACATTCTTTTACCGACTGCATAATTCTCGCCCCTACCCATGGCAGACCTATTGAGGCCTTTAATTCATTGAAAATTGATACCTTCAATAATGCACATGTCACTCCAAGAGATTCTTTGAGAAGTGTTTTTGAGCAATTTTTCCCTTCTGTATAATTGGACGATCATTTACAGAAGAATTGAAAAGAGAAAAAAGTAATGGGAAAGATTTACAGTAAATATTACACACTATAATAATGTTAAGAGTAAAGATCTATATAGAAGAGGTTTTGCTGCTCCCTATGTGAAATTGATATATCAGACAGGGAGGAGTGAAGAAAAGGGATCAGGGAGATCTGAAACACCGCTAATCAAAGCTCATACGTTGTCGCATATTACATAGGGAGCATATCGGATTATTATCGGATCTTGCACAGCCTATTGTCATCGAAGCTCTCATGATGCGCGACCGCTGGACCTACTCAATTTGAGGCTGAAATTGAACTTGTTACGAATGGGATGAGCAGTCTTATTCACATTTCGGACAACTTTTGTGTAGCATGGTGAGCTGACGTTATTCCGTCGATTTCAAAATAACTGGGATAATGACTCGAACTTTGCGATTCGAAATTATAATTCAGAAATTCATGAAGAAACCTACTTGAATTAAGAGTACTCTTCTCTTACTTCCGTTCACCGGTATCCTGAGTGTCGCAGTTCGTTTCCGTTATTAATCCTCCTGTACCATCGATTTTCGGTACAATTATTCTTGGAGTAAAATAACCCGAAAATGTCTTAAACGAATAGAGTAACTCTGTTGAAGAAATTTGAATATAACATGAATTGTAACAATTCTTTTCTCATTTTGTGTTTCAGGTAAGTGTACCAGCAGATCGAGTTGATGGGCTACCCGAAATGTTAATGGCCATCAACAAGGTTTGAAAAAATTTCTGGGATTAATTATTATTCGTCGAGTAGAATTATTCGAGTTTCAACTATTGACTATCCCACTACCGTATAACTCAGTGATCAACTCTTGATCCAGTTTAGGGAAACTCAGTCACGCCAAATTTTTTCTTCACACTGATCTGTCATTGATTCTTCTTTGAGGTAGTACTATCGTAACCTCACCTCTCAAAATGTTCGAGGCGTTTCAACCTTCACCAATTCAGCCCAAATTCCGTGATTAGTCTGAGCCCTGTCTATTCAAAGTTTCAGAAGCCTACAATTTGTATAACCAGAAAGAGCCAGCCACGAACATGGTCACTTTTGTCTTACCAGTGACATCACAACTAACTCAGGAATTAACAAAGCATGAACGGAAAAACTCTAGGTATATTTTTAGTCATTAAAAGTCAAAATTCGGAAGCTCTCGAAAAAGACGTATTTCCCCATGAGACATGTTAAAATCACAAAAGTTTGTCGACTCAGAATTTTTACTACGAGTAACCTGTAGGCTCCTAAAATTTCATTCGGTGATCTGTAAGCAAATGAATGGTGTATCAAATACTCGCGTCTTGCGCGCATCGTTGCACAGCTCTTCGTGCATGCTTATATCCGCGGTGTGCACGCGGCATCAGAGCAAAAGTACAGCCGCGTGCGGTGGCATCGGCCGCGAGGAATGCCCGGCATGCAGCGCATCTCAGAACTTGCACCAAACCGGACGAGCTATCTTGTCTGCTCTGCGCCTCGCTCCATTCTCTCTTTCTCTTGCTTTACTTACTTACCTGTCCACGTTTTCCGTTTTTTTCCTCCATGCGAGTCTCGCGCAGATCCGACCAACGTATCAGTTGGGTACTTGGGAACATCCACAATGCGTCTAAGCTAATCGAGCGATTCTCATCTACTTTGCGTCATCGACTTCGGAACTGATTGAATCTTGGTTGTCTAGCTTCTTCTTTCGATACGTCTAATTCCCTTTGATACCGCCATTATTGATACGCCGAATTCTCTCGGAAAAAAGTGGGTGATATGGGCATAATTAACGCATGAGTATTCTTTGAAAATTGAACTTCGAGTTGATTTACAGATGAAGATTAGATTTGTCCCTTTTGAATATTGACGGTTAAGCTTATTGTGATAGTTTGCCCCAAAAAAATCCCTTGACCTTTCAAAAAAGAATCTATAAAATTGAGTTGATGACCTGGAAACCTGGGAAAAGACAAAAATTCGTGCCACAGAATCTATTACACACCCTGCGTGGTGGAATATTCGTAAGGGTGATGACAGATAAAGTGCTACGCTACAATTTTGCGCCACGCTACGACGCGCTATCGCACGCCGCGACCCCTAAATTCATTCCAGCGATCCCGACCACAGATGGATTGGATTTATTGTTACAGTATCAGTCGTAGATTATGAGAATGAAACCAGTCCATCGATGGTTGGATTCGCTGGAATAAATTTTTGGGTCGTGGCGTGGCGCAAAATCGTTGCGTAGCGCTTCATCTGTCGTCACCCTAAAATAGTCGGGAAGTGTCTGAAGGCCGAGTTATCCATGAGTCCCGTCACATCAATCATGAGATCGAAATCGATTAGCCACTAATTTGGACAATATAGGATTCAAGACTGCGAAGTTTCAAAGTCTATGAGAGAACTTTCCACCTGTTAGCACGAGTGAGACCCGATCGAAGAATAATACGGTCCAGCTCTCCTCGCGCACACCTGTTCAGACAAGCTCCTGTGATCTTATGATGGGGGAAGGGGATCGCGAAGAAAAAGGACGTCCGACTTGGTGCATGTGCGCGGTGAGAACCTCGTGTGGCTCGATCAGCAGTGCATGCTCTCTCTGTTTCTCTGTATGGCGGCAATATATCGGCGATACATCCGTTATCCGCATTCCTGCGCCCCGCCGCCACCGCGCCGTCACTTACGGCGAGTTGCAAGGAGTCTGCAAAATCGTTGTCATGCTCGTCGTCTGCTGCTGATGCTGCTGCTGCACGCGAAATCCGTATTAATTTATTCGCCAAGATCGAGAGCCGCAAACTTTCTCGACTACTCTCTCGCGGAATTTTCTCGCGAGCTCGTGCGTCACTGCATCGGATCGCGCATCAAATACATATACATATAAGTACGTGTGTGTGAGTAAGAGGGCTCTCGATTCTCGCGAGATCTAATACGGCGGAGGCGCGAGTGGGCACAATGTGCACGATTAGATCCTCTTTCACCGAACTGCTGCAACAGCGCGGCTCTGTCTATCGGGCTCGCGCGAGGAAAAGTTGCCCGAGGCAGAATTCTGCAGCGGCTCTCGCGATCCGCGTTCACCATGTCTCTCGATCTCAGACTCCGCTATGCACACGCGGGGGTTGATTGATGACGCACGCGCTCCATGCACTCGCGCCGAATTTGCCGAAGCGGGTGCGAAAGTAAGCTGAGATCTTGACACACTTATAGACTCGCGAGTCCAGGATCTTCTTACAGCTGTTGCAAATTTTCCCGGTTCCCATGCACTCGGAACCTCACTGAGACCCCCGACAGCGCATGAATTATGAATCGCCTCGTATACTACACGTTGTGAGCATCGGTAGCTTCTAATTTGCAAAAACTATCGAGTACCGATCTGCCTCGTGCCTAGAATACATTTTCCCGAAATCCATGCTCGTAATGGAATTATCCTGGCTCACGTCTTCGAATCATTCATTTTTCTAATCTCCCATCATTCGGTAGCAGATTTTCACACCCAAGGTACATTCACATCGATCAATGTCCACAAAATTTCCTATGAAAGCTTTAGAGCTTCTTCCTCTCAAGTAATACCCAATCTCTTCGGTTTCGTACGAGATGTCGGGAGGGGAGGGGGATTTTGGGGGCTATTTTGTGAGTGAAATTACTATTACAAAGATTCGATAACGTGTACTTCTGAAATCTGTTGAAAATGAAGGAATAGAATCTCTTACCGCCCACTTGATGAAATGGACGAAAAAACGAGAAGGTTACATTTTCCTAGCTCCAATGAAACGTTTGCAAGTTGTTGTTTCTTCAGCTGAAAAAACTACCTTTTCCAAAATCCAGCGTGTGCACACATCAAGAAATTTCTGTAAATAGAGTTGCCGACATAATTTGTGAAAATGTCCATACATTTGCTCAAGCTTGTTGTTGAAGTATTGGGAATACAACTGGACGACTCATCTATGTACTTATTGAATTCGTAAAGTCGTATAAGACCCCTTTGCTCATTCGTACCACGAAAAGATAACGTTTACAAGATTTTTGACAGTAGTGCCAATTCATCCATCTTTCCATCCGCGTATTTCGAACTAGACGAGTTTTAGCGAGTAGTATTTTGGTCGAGCGTCGAATCGCGCGCGCAAATTCGGGGGCGATTCCGCCTTTGCAAACGCGAGCAATTTTCTCGGGGCACCGCGTGCGGGCCATCCACGCGCCGCCGTTCCTCAATGAAAGTGAAAGCTGTCGAAGTGATGCAGACGAGTCTCACTTCGCGTGCTGCCTCGGAGTTCCTGTCTTCTATCTGTACTCGTCATTCGGTCCTGTACACCTGCCACATTCTTCGTTATTTGGCAAGTGCCATTCCTAAGACCATCGGCGTCGCAGCTAGATCCGCAAACTGACATCTCGAGAACTTTTTAAAACTCATTAGCCGAGTTGTCGTTGTTTCAGTTCAAGATTAATGAAATCTGTTACTTTTCAAGATTGTTGTTGATTAGAACAAGCTCATGCTTGCTTTCTGTAAATGGATGTGGATCGAAAGCTATCTCACGAATAACAAGCAAAAGAAAGCCAATGCGTCCCGCATATAGAATAACCACGCTTATCTGCATGTAGCTTTGCAGCTTCTTCAAAAGAATCAAATTGGCTTTATTGCAACTTCAGTCCAGGTGAATTGATCAAAAGGAATACTTTTTCGTGAACCACGTGGACTCAATGGTTTACGCACAAAAATGTGATTTGCCCGACACTTGCAAACATGACTCAACCGTGTTTCTTCTAGGTATCTCGAATCGTTTCCCATACATGAATGATGTATGAAAAAACTCTTATCCCAATTATATTTTACGTATGGGTTGTGTGCAAATCGGAAGAAAACACAAGCAATTGCTTTTCTCACGCTGAGTAAAGATCATGAAAACTGGCTGAGTATTATTTCAAAGTTTCGAGGGTGTGCACTAGAAATAGTTGATGGTTTCTGGGAAACAACAGTCTCTAGTGATTCGAGGTTATGACCAAACGATTAAATGTCAGCGAGCTCAGAATAATGTTGGTCATTGATTCAAATGAATGACTTTCCATGTGGATACTTTTGATCGAGTCATTTCAAGAAAGTCGTCTACTCGAGAAAATTCTTCGTTCTGTCTGAAAGTCATGGATTTGTACTGTCGACTCGGACGGATGATAATTCTCTACCCAGTTTGAAAGTTATTATAACCGAATATTCCGAAAACTTTGAGCAAATACTTACACTGCAGATTGTTGGTACCTAACCTCTTGTTCCTTAGAAAGCTACTTACATCAAAACATCTTTGGGCCCTCGGCGTGACTCTGGACTGGAGAAATGACTCCTTGAATATCTAACGTATTCTTTCATTTCTCACTCTCGCTACCGCTCGTTCGGCTTGTAAATGTCCCCGCTAAGTCAGAGGCCCCTAAACTGCCTTTTGAATTCAAAAATAATAATTGTGAAACTATGAGTAATAATTAATTGTTAGTATTGAGAAATGGTTTCTTATGACGTTCGTAAAATGATATTTTGTTGGTCTAATGCTGTTAATAGTTATCATGACTTCTGGTAAACAACAATGAATATACTGTTGAATTGCGTACGTACGGTAAAACGTCGAATTACAGGAAACGCGTTTCTCTGGTAAAATAATACGATGCAACAGGATAAGTATCGATGATTTCAACTTTTAAGTTGGATATGAATCTTGATTGCTCTTCCAGTATTTTCATTGTAGAGGCCCTACCCGTAGTCCATTTCTCTAGTAATGAAAATAGAACAACTGAATGTTACTCATTCGGAAACTAGATAATCTATACAAAATTCAGGCGATTGGACTCGTCGAATTCGGTAGACACTGTGTTCGTTGAACACCTTTGACTATTGTACTTCGATGATGCAATGACTTCAAAAGATACATTACGGCGCATTCAAGACCTGATAGCGTACGATACGATCGATCAATCGATCAAACAATTGATAAGTCAATTGATCGGTCAGTCAATCAATCAATCAATCGCACATACACACAGGCATCCCTCCATCCGTGCACCAACAAGGCCACCTATTATATTTTACCCCTTTCACGTAGGCAACGTGATAACCGGGATCCGGATGGGAGGATCTTGGACTGGCATTTAATTATCATGATATTTGTCCAACAGTTTTGAAATTGATGGGGAAATTTCCCGCCTCGCTAAGAAGGAGAGCTGGATCTGGCCGAAACCCTGGGGATCGTGTCCTTAGCACCTAAAGATGACATCCAAAACCACAGAGTCTAACGCTGAAGCGTTTCCGAGCTCCAGCCCATGACCTATGTATGCATTACAGTATATCTGTATATGTGGAAAAATTTCATATATAGATATAATGTAATGCATGGGTTGTAGCCCAGAACTTGAAAATGCTTGAGCGTTACACTCTGTGGCTTTGGGTACCATCTTTTGGTGCTAAAAGGAGATGATCCCCAGAGTTTCAGCCAGATCCAGCTCCGAAACCCTTTGGGCTCTCCTCGGCGTACCTTGCTTGACGTGTAAATTCACATTCGAGTGCTATTTGAGCTCATTTTTTCAGAATTGACAAAGCAATCGAAATATCCTTCTCTCTTCACTTTTCCTGGCATGGCGTGAGATAATGTTTAAATTAGAGACCTTCTTCTAATCCATAAGAAATCAGAAGTGGTTATTGGCCAAAATTGTGACAGTAGAATCGATTCAAGCTGGTGCTGGCTCATATACTTGAGTCAGGAATTCTCTTACGCATACTGAAGCATAATGGGTGCGCGTGTAGATCATCAACGAGGATTATAGAACGTGGCGTTGCGATGGTGTTGCGGTAAGCAGGAAGCGGCATCCGGTCGGCTTATCATGGCGCACTTTTAGCACGTTGAGTCTCTCTGCCTACGATGAGAATTCGCGTGTAAGCGCATGCGATCCGATGAGATGCAAGCTCACGTGAGCCCACTCGACTCGTCATTGTTGATCTGTATTGAGTCGAGTGACTGGAGGCTAACGCATCCGTTTGATGTGAATAAGCCAGAAACAAATCTAAATCCTCAAACAAATCTGTTGCAAACCATTGAGTGAATGAGTAGCACTCGCCGTGACAAGACCTTGACTCCGGTCATACTGGTCCAAAACTTGCCAAACTCTCCAACAAATCCACAGTTCCTGGAAACTACTGAAAGAGTGAACTATGATTATTCCCGTCGAGTCTGCTGTGCACATTCATGAGATGTCGATATACCTGTAATATTATTGCCAAGAATTTCGCAAGGAGAGGATCTGGCGAGTCTCTTAGCTTGGGGGATCTAGGAAGAATTTCCATTGGACTCCTAAATGATAGCAATGTCAAGAAGAAAGTGCACTGCGCTTGTGACTGTGTTACCGATACCATGATTTCACTTCACGTCTCACTGCATGATTCTACGTACAAACATTAGAATGGTCTCATGTTATCGTCGAACATTTGATGCCCTTATGATCCCAAGTTCTTCATAATTTGCTTGGAATCGATCAAACTCATCACTCTGACATGCACGCCACAAATCAACGTTTCATGATATCATCAAATGCGTCAAGTTCTACAATTATGCTTGTATCTGTCTGCCCAATATTGGTATGTTCCTCTCAATTTTCCAAGATGGAAGATGAAATATTCACAATGAAATGGGAATATTATGAACCTGATCGACAATAACCCAATTAGCCAGTGTCTCAGCTTTATCACAAGGGTGTGGTTGACACATTTCAAAGTAATTTCTCAAGATCCCGGAGGTTAAAATAGTTGACTTGTACCGATGGGTTTTTGTTCTTGTCGATGTGAGCCAAATTTTAGCTATGCTGGTATGAAAATCGCAATTCTTCACCTCGTGAGTTATACAGACAAAATCTATCTCAATGTCAGAATCGCCAAATGAATGAAACTACCGCCCAGTTCACACGAAGAAAGTCGAAAGCTCAGCCCGCAGTCTGTTTTTTTTTCCAGAGTGCTTTTGCAGCATCCGTCTCTCACTTTTCGTAGCTTGTAGAGGCCCGCCAAAGCATGAGAGTCAGATATATCCATCCTATAATACATCCCATCCCTCGCATAGCCCTGCGGCGGCGGCGGCGGCGTCAGCAGCAGCAAGCAGCTCGGGTCAATGCTCCTCCGCCTCGCCCGCCGCGCCTCGCACACACTTCCATCTAGAAACTAATACACCTCGCGCGCGTCTGTATTTGCCCAGGATGGATTCCTTCCCCGATGCTTCCCATATCCTGTGCGCTCTAAAATCGCGATTCTAAAGCACATTTATATCGTGCGTGCGCAGCGCGACGCTCTTGTTTCTCTGATACGCGCCTCGACCTCCACTTATTGAGAGGATGGGCATCCGTGTATCTGTCTCGCTGACGAAGCCAGACTTTGATGTCTTGGGTTGTTCACTGTGTCCCGCCCTTGATGTGTTACGGGCAGCTTTAGGGTCTTCAGTGTCGTGGGATACAAAAGGGACACAACAGCGGCAAGGCCGGCAGCAGACGACGAGAGCCAAGTCCAAGGGGTTGACGGGCGAATAATCGATCGACGGCGCCGCCACCACCATTCTCGCGATGACGACGACGACGACGATGCTCCCCCCGTCGGCGAATCTCCCGTGGCCGCGCCATTACCCACTTTGCAAAGCTCGTCTGCTGTACGCAAACTGCTGCCGGCTCTTTTACGAACTTTGCCCCGTAATCTTACCCTCGCTTTCGCCCCTTCAGTCGGCACATTTTTCTGCGTGCTCAAGCTCGGGCTGAATTTGGTGGATGATTTTGCATTTACCAATCCAGATTATCGTCACAGAAAATAAGAATGACGCCCGATGACGCCTACGCGAATCGGGTGCGTTGGTGTCACTCCATCGTGCAGCACACGCCCCGGCCGGCGCCCACGCCGACCCTGATGCTTTCACAGCATAAGCCGGTGTATTCTCTGCCGATGTAGTGGGTGGTGGATTGCCACAGGTGGCGCCTCTGCGCACGCGACGCCCTCGCGCCATTCCACCCGGCAATTGACTCGTTGGATAAATACGGCGAGCATCTCCGTCAACCCCCGAGACCCTTCACCGACTGGCCGACCGGCGACTCCAGCCAGATGTATCATCTTCATCGCGCATATCTATGACGACTTTGAAACCCTGCAAAGCTCACTACTTTTCCTGCTCATTCGATTCAACGTGGCCGACTGCACCCCCATAGCAAGATTTTTATGAGATCATCAGCCAACTCCCGCATTTGTGCGCGCTCTCCCATTTTGTTGTGGTTCTCATTCAAGTGTTGTGAATCACATCAACGAGCTCGCTATCACGTCTATATTCAAACTTAATTCCTATCTCTTACTGCAGTCTCGCGTCGATTATTTTTCAAACCCTGAATCCCATCACCAGGTGCAATATTCTAACGTCACACTTACCCCCGTATCTGATGGTGCTCTACCGAAAGCACTCGAATGCCTCTTTTTAAACTCGGGACCAAAGTGTGGATCTTCTGAAATGACATCGTGACACCCGCAAAAGTATCCGAGTCGAACGGTAATCATCGAATATAGTCTCTCAAATAAATTCACCTGGCAACTTAGAAACAAAATGAAAACTTCACTTCATACGTTATACTTCAATCATGTTTGGTGGAGGATCGATAAAGTGAGGTCCTGAAAAGGGAATTCATTAAAAAATTCAACGAAGTCTTATCATTTTTCGTCATATTTAGCCCTTGAATGACCCATCGGGTCTCCATGACCCCAGACAAAATCCAAACCTTTTTCCCTTGTCGAAATTTGACCATAGTTTGAATCTTCTCCAAATATGGATTGGTGCAGTTGCAACGTCCGACCCGTCTCTTCTTGTATCCGTCTGACGTAATTTCGGCTAGAGTCTGACTGACCTTTGGAGTGTGTCATTTATGCACATCAAATCGCATCCGGAACCTAATTGTAGTTTGTCCGTATAACTGATTCAATTCACTCATTTCTCATTTTGTTACTGATCTATATGAGTATGTTTTCAATATAACCCTTTTTTTCTCGGATGTAATAGCCTCACCGAGCGTAATTCTTCAAAATCAGTTTTCTTGGAAGATTGGATATTTGGGGTTGCGATCCAGGTCTGTCAATGTATCGCCTTGTTTTGAGGACCTTCAATTACTAACAAAGGATTTTTTAGAGCGACATACTCGATGCAATCCGAAAGATATTAGATTTTCGAGTTAGGTCATTTTGACTCCTGGGTGTCATTCATGAGAGGTTTTCCAAATGTGTCATTTGAAACTTAGCCTTCACAAGTCGGTGACGATATTTTCAATTCCTCGCAACGATGTGGCCACAAATTCCAGGGTGTCTACCGGCCCTTCCAGTCCTTCTAGTCCTTAGAATGTCCTTATTTGATTTGAAAAGTCCTTATGTCCTTAGAAAGTCCTTATTTGCATCGCTAGGTCCTTACTAATTTGGAATTCGGAGGCAAGCAATATAATGTCTTGCAGAATAACTTCTCAAAATAGTTGAGAAATAAGAAAAAAAAGATGTCATCAGTGCCAGCACGCTCGTGGATTTTCCCTATACTACTAGAGATTTTTCTGAATGAGTGTAGAAATTTAAAAATTGGTCCCGAACATCTTGGTGGAGATTTAGAGTAAGATCTTGGGGGGGGGGGGTCAGGAGGGATTAAAAGAATTCAATACGCAGAATGAGCGTTTTCATACATCTTACTCGATTAGCTTGTGAGTTCAATTATAAGGTAAGTGTACCCAACTTGCCTCTGTACCCAACTTGCCCCCATATGCCGATCTCGGGGATGGGCACTCCTTGGCCTCCCGGCGATTTTTTTTACGTTTGTTATGTTGAAATATGAGAAAGTAAATAGTTTGCGTCGAGCCCGAATCATTCCTGCGTTCTTCAGAAAATCTAAAGTGATTTTTCTATTTTTCGTGATTGCTTAGCTAAGAAAGCACCGAGGGAATCGCCTTCAGTAAAATCGGTGCCAAATTCTTTGAGTTCAACCAATCTTAACGTACCTTAGCGCATTCGATTTCTTGTTTCAAGACCTTCAAAATCCATTTTCCAAAATTGCAAAATTTGAATATGGAGCTGTTTTATGTGCAAAACACGGAGACGATTTGTAGACAAGGATGCCAACATCGGAGTGTACCTAACATGCCCTCATACGTTTATCTCGAAAGGGCGTGCAGAACGACTTTTTTTACCACTCAGAATGTGTTTATCACGTCAAAATAGGCCAGAAATAGTGTTTCGAACCACCAAAAAGCTCCAAATGTGCGTGCAAGGCGATAAAAACACTTTATCGCCGATTTACATCATTTATTTCGGAAGAATTGAGATAGTTCGGCTCCAATTGATCCAAATTGGACGTAGCTTAATGCATTTTGAAGGTCTTTGAACAAGCTTTAAAATGAGCTAAAGCACGTTGAAAATCGTTGAAGTAAACCAAAGTTATTAAGAAAAAGGCTTAATGGGGGCAAGTTGGGTACACACTTTTGTAAACTCTCAAAAATCACCTTTTAGGAGAATTCAAACAGTTTGGCTCCAGTTGATTCAAATTGAATGTACCTTAATTTATTCTGAAGGTCTTAAGACAAGCTTTAAAATGATGAGCTAAGGTACGTTGGAAAATATGGAGCTGGGCCGAAGTTATTAAGAAAATGGCTTAATGGGGGCAAGTTGGGTACACTGACCTTATATAAGGTAAGTGTACCCAACTTGCCCCCATTAAGCCATTTTCCTAATAACTTTGGCCCATCTCCATATTTTCCAACGTACTTCAGCTCATTTTAAAGCTTGTCTCAAGACCTTTAAAATCTGCTAAGATACGTCCAATTTGGATGAAGTGGAGCCGAGCTGTTTGAATTCTCCCAGAGGGTGATTTTTGAGAGTTTACAAAAGTGTGTACCCAACTTGCCCCCATCATTTGAAACAATGTAAATCGGCGATGAAGTGAATAGAATCGCTTTGATCCATTTTGATCACCGTGCAGCGACATTTGTAGCTTTTAGCTGGCCCAAGACATCGTTCCCGACCTATTTTGACGTGGTAAACACGTTCTGAGTGGTAAAAAAAGCCATACTGCACGCCTTTCCGAGATAACCATATGGGGGCATGTTGGGTACACTCCGATGTCGGCCTTCTAGATTCTCAAATCATCTCCGTATTTTGTACATGAAGTCGCTCCAAATCAGAGTTCTGCAACCCTGAAATGCGGATTTTGAAGGTCTTGAGACAAGGAATCGAATGCGCTAAGGTACGTCAAGATTGGTCGAATAAAAATAAATTGGCACCGGTTTTAGTGAACGTGATTTCCTCCTCGATTTCTTAGCCGTGCAAACACGAAAAATGGAAAACTCGCTTTATATTTTCTGGAGAACGCAGAAATGATCCGGGGTCGATGAAAACTACGTATTTCCCCATATATTAACATAACAAACGTAAAAAAAATTGCGAGGAGGTCAACGAGCGCCCATTCCTGAGATCGGCATATGGGGGCAAGTTGGGTACAGAGGCAAGTTGGGTACACTTACCTTATAAGAAAATAGATTGCACGCACTAGCTCAGCAATTATATGAGCAAAATCTTCTCTCATAGCAATGCAGTGGCCCAAAAGAACTTTTCAAGTTTAGAATACAATGAGTTTTTTGGTGAAAACCTCGAAGAAGAGTCGCTAGTTAACGATCCCATCGTGAGCATTGACAGAGGTTTAAAAAAAACTTGGTATAACTTGAACAGTAATTGCTGTATTAAAAGAATTCATCGTCACAGCAAAAAGATACTCTGAGGATGAAATCTCAGGATCTTTCAACTTTCAACTATTGTGAGGACACTTACAAATTTAGTTATTACATAAATTATAGTTAATAGTTGATTCAAGAATGGTATTTGGGTACTCGATGAGCATGTAGCTTCCAAAACCAAGTCCCTACATTGTCCGGTTTTGGTCCTTCAAAAGTCCTTAGGAAGTCCTTCTTTGCCTTGCAAAGATTCTGATAGACACCCTGAATTCTGACCTATTGTGATTGTAGAGCTGCGAATGAATCAAGGAAATGATTGCAGTGCTGTGGAGCCCACATGGCTTCAATGAAACTTCAATTGGTCACGTCAGCACACTATGAGAAATTTTCTTCAGAAGAGGCACTTAATTTGAGTTGTCCAAAAGTTGAAAACCTTCAAACTTGGTTCTTTGACTTTCACCTTCAAAATTCATCCTTCTTAATGTAAATTCCAATGTTATATCCCTTTCTTAGACAACTTACAAGAATACCCATGAAAACAAGATAGTGGTACCATAATAGGTGCCACTCAGGCCTTGATGTTTTCAAAGACCTACTCAAACTGTTGTAGACGACCATTGGCCCTTTCCCTCAAGTCGAACTCGTAATAAAAGCTTGACTTGCTGTCCTCCGTTATGGTATATACCTTGATAGTTTCACCATTGATACCCAAAACTCATTCACAAGCAATTAAAAGCGTTGGTTTGACGGATCTGTTACTTTGTACTTAGACCACAGTAGTAGATCCGTCATTAGTCCAAGTATGAGCTAAGCGTGAATGAGCCATTTCATCTGGATGGATGAAGGTCGCTCAAATTGCACGAGTGAGCCAAATTATGAGCGTCTTTTGTGATACTCTTACATATTGCTTTTCTCCTGCTTCGTAAAAAGAATTTAATTCAGAGCTAATGTGTGCGATGATTTGTATCTTCATGAATGTTAAGGGTCGAGATCTGCATCGAAAGCAAATTATACGGTACCTCATATTTCCTCTATGAGCAAATGACTTACAAATTCTGATATGTCGAGCCGATAGGGAGTGTACTTTGAGCATTTTTCTCGGTCTGAGGTAATCGCCAGATGTCATTGACTCAAACTTGTTTATATCTTGGCCCTCACAAAATTTTTAGGTAATTAGGTTGTTTTGAGTGGAAGCTACATTGAAACCTTGCAAAAAAGGAAAACGGTAAAAACGGTACAGATTTACGGACATTACTATCCAGAGTTTTAAACGATTTTCGATTCACGAAACGGTAGTCCAAAGTGGCTCCCTTTCTAATCGGCTCAAAAAATTTGATAGATAAACATACTTCCTAGGAAGCCCAGTCTTTTAGGATTTGCGATGACTTATCTTATTTTCAGTGTTTAGTGACTAATACGAGATAGCTATTCGCTCGCGTTGCACGAAAATGCACTTGGAATTATATCTAATCTGAACAGCGCGCCGATAGAAAAACAGGCCCCCTTGTGTAAATAATCTATCCTTGTGCATTCTAATTCTCATTTGCATGCGACTAGAGCCAAAACCTTTCGGCAGTCTTTCCTCTGTTCCCTGGCGTTTCGATAAGCCACCGCTACGTTGAGATACGATTCTCACTCAACACGTGCATTCCACACTGCGACATTATCTTCTCATTTGCAGGAAGCTAGCTCCCACGCTATTAGTTTAACTTCAGACTGGCGCGATAAGCTACGTTTGTATTGATACGGTTCCAGAACGTATAATCACAAGTTCAAGTTCATGCCTCTGAGGTTCGTTAAAAAATTGAATCTGCCTTCTTTGATTCTTTTTATCCTCTGTCGTGTTCTGGACTCTAAAACTTATCAGAAATCCCCAGAAGTAATTAGAAGTAATCCATGAAATCATTGACAGTTGGTCCTGTAAAACCAAATTCATCACTCAAATTGGATGGAATTCTTTCAATCGCAGTGCAAAGATTAGGATAGGGTCCTGCTGTTATTCATTCAAGAACTCCGTTTCGGTCTCTTTTTATTGTCAAAAATCTGTAAAATTTTCTTTAATTCAATTTGCAATATCCCTAAAAATTCCCAAAAGAATGTTTTCATCGGAGAACATTGGTGAGATGCAATAATATTCGGACTCGATTCGAACAATTTCTTTATTGACTAAGAAATCAAGGGGTTGGAGTCATGGATTTGCCTTTGAATCTGAGGATCACTTTTTCAAGCTACAGTCAGACTGTGCGGTCTGGGATATCATCTCATGGTATTAAATTTCTGTAGCCAAATCCGTGATCCACGGGATAATTTATAGTTATTCGGTTAGAGTTACTTCTCTGCATTGGTCTAATACCTGTTCCATGTAGTTCTGAGATGAGTTGAGTAGCAAACCTTGTCAAAACCATCAAGCTGGGACCACAATATCAGTATCTCAAAAGCCTATCCGGTCAAATTCACCGTGTACATTCCCATCGCAAATGATCGTACATGTACCCACAGTACATCTTACCCAAGACTCTACCGTCTATGTTTCAGGGCCCCAACGGTCCCCGTCCGACGTACGCGGGCGCTAACGGCAGCAACGGCGGTGGCGGTGCCTCCAACGCCAACAGCGGAGTCGGCGTCGGTCCAGGTGGAGGCGCCGGTGGAGGTGGCCACGGCCTCAAGGGCGGCGTCGGTCCTCGAGGAGGTGGCAGCAACGGTGCCGCTGGTGCCGCGGGTGGAGGCGCTGGCGGTGGCGCCAACAATCCCGGTGTTCAGTACCGCAGCAGCAGCGCGGGTGGCGGAGGTGGAGGAGGCGGAGGCGGTGGAAGCAGCGCCGCGGCCGCGGCAGCGTGGGGCGCGGCCGCCCCCCAGCACGTGGCCGCGGCGGCGGCGGCCGGTTATCCGCCCTACACGCGGGGATACCCTGGTGGAGCAGCGGCCGCGGCCGCGGCGGCAGCGGCAGCGGCAGCACAGATGCCCAACGCCGTTGTCAACGCGCAGCAGATGCCGCCAAATCCCAACCCCTACAGTGCCACCACCTACGCCCAGCACGCGACGGTGAGTTTCAACGGATGACCCCTCGTAGATTATGCACTTTCTTGAAATTGTCGCGGGCGCCCGCATCTGTGGGACGAAAAAATAGAATTCTGCTCTTCGTAGCGGATTTACCCTCATTTTCGTACGATCTGACTTTTCAATTTTGAAGGTTGGATTTCACTCGTGGGGCGGGCAACCCACAACATTTGAGTCTGTAAAATCTTCCGGGTGATTTTCCCTACAGGACTCACAGAAAGTCATTAACTCCAAATAACCAAAGCGAAAGGGTTAATCAAGCTCTCAATGGCTAGTCGGCTTTCGAGAGATTTGCTTTCATTGAGTTGTGCCATTCTATCTGTATAATGAACACGTAGTTTCGGAATCTGAACAATTCGATGAAATGGGAATAGTTTGAATATTCTAATTTTTTAATGTCTTGTGTATGCAGTATGGAGGACAGCGAGTTCCTACCGCATCGTCTCCGGCAAACACAACTAGTAGTTCAAGCAGTGCCACGGGTAGCCAAAGCGGAACCATGAGTACTAATCTTAGTAATAACGCAATGCAGGGCCAACAATCGGAACAGTTGTCGAAAACGAACCTCTACATACGCGGCCTCAACCAAAACACAACCGACAAGGACCTTGTCAACATGTGCTCCCAGTAAGTTTTTGATTACTCCAATAATCGAAAGTTTATTATAATTCATTGTGCAAATTCGAGAATATTTTTCCTGACATCTTAATCGTTACCAGCCTGTTTTTCCAAACTATTTCTATAATCTGGTTCACGATTCTTATTCTCCAGTTTCTTTTAGCATTTCTGTATTTACTAACTAAAGTATGAATCCTTTCAGGTACGGAACTATCACATCGACAAAGGCGATCCTCGACAAAAATACAAATAAATGTAAAGGTACTTAGTTGAGCTTTCTACTTTTCGGTTACTCGGTCTTAATTTAGTTTCGGGTTTATTACTGCAAATATAATTTACTTGCCATTCATACAATTGAATCAAACACCGATCTGCAAAGTTTTTCAATTCATACAGTGCTTGGAATAACAGTGGTATTAACCAGCCAATATAGAAACTGCGTACGTCTGAGAACTTGAAAATATCTTCAGTCATTGTGTTGGCGATTGTAGCCTGGTGATGTTTATACAATATTGCCTGGAACATCTCATTTTTTCCATCATCCCGAATTCAAATTTCTCCGCAGCTCACGTATGAGTAGATTTATTTTTGTTTCACTTCTTAGATTAGATCAATCCATTCATATTCAAGTTATTGCACTCTTAGTCGTTAGAATCGTTCAAACTGGTAGTTAGAAGACGGCATGAATTTTCAAAAAAAGCACGTCGCAATGAAGATACTGAGAAATTTCGTTTCTATAATTTGCAGGTTACGGATTTGTAGACTTTGAGTCACCGGTGGCGGCAGAGGGTGCCGTCAAAGCCCTGGTCGCTAAGGGTATCCAAGCGCAGATGGCGAAAGTGGGTATCTGGTTGATCCGTAGACTGGCCAGTGTACGTTGGTTGTGCATGCAAGTACAGTAATACCAGAGTAACAGTAAACCACTCTTGATCTCTCTTTCCTCTTCTATTTCTTCTTCTGTCTTTCTCTCTTGTCCTTCATGAGCCTATATCAATATCCCGGCCATCCCATTGCGAACCTCCCTCTTTTTCGTTATCCACGTTTTTTCAAAATCTCCAACCAATGGCCCAAGATACCCGTCAAATATCCTCATTCCTTGGGCTCGTCTACAAAAGATGAAGAACTGAACAATACATCATATTCATATGGAAGAGTATATTTATATATCAATCTACATTTTTTGATTTTTGATTTGAAAAGAAGAAATTCACAGTAAAATTTCATTCTGTTGAACTTTTTTCGTATCTAATTTATGCTTTATGGAAAAGAATTTTGAATTTTGAATTTTCATTTTCAAATACTTCTTGAGGATCAATTTATTCGAATTGTTCGCGAAACAATTTTTGATGAAGATTACACCGTCCAAGATTTCTTCCCAGTCAAGAAATAACAGTTTCCCACTGGAACTTCTTCTCAATCGTCTAATATTACCCATCAACCTGTTGATGCTTGTTGCTGCTATTTCTCGGCTATGACTGCTGATTATTGCTAATTTGAAACCCCAACTCAAACTAAAAGAGCAGTGCCCTTGTTGTAACGCCTCTGCAAAGCTCGGTGATTGCATATGCATTAGTTCTTCATAACTCACACAATCTCGAACCGTCTATCATTCCATGGGGGAAGATTTCCAACGGTCATTTGCTGTATATTGAAGAGGGAACTATTTTATTCGTGTTTAGTATGAGAATATCAATGTGGTATACTCAATTTTTGCATAGGCCCATCAAGATCTTGATCGGTTCTTTCTATAGCGTGATATAGCATCGCGTGGGGTGGTGGGACTAAAAAAACGAGAACTTTCTGGCCATCGGTACACACGCATCAAATTTCTCAATCCATTGCGAAAAAAATTTCATTTTTCATCATTTTTGACCAATCTCTTTTGTTTAAGTAAATACCAGTGTGGAAGATTATGCGATAAAAGGACGATCGCACAAATTTCAAAATTATCAAAAGATTGGTACGTGTTTCAATCTTGTTTGAATATTTTCTGAGATACTCTCCGTAAAGAATTCTTTGAAATCTCAAAATGTTTCAATCATCTTCGCTAAAATAGTAAGAACAAACTATGCTGCATTTAATAGCATTGGTAGAAGTTCACGAACTCAGATTCTCGAGATTGATTTTCTCCTTGAGAGACAAAAATTAGAGAGATGGGACTAACTTGAATGATTCTTCTAACATGGAGTGATATCAGCACGAAGTATCTCACACCAGACCAACGACACACGTACGCATGGGTCATTATTAAAATATAATTGGAACTGAATGATATCGCAAAAAATCTGTACTCATTTAGTAACCATGCTTTCGATGGCTATACTTACATGCTTTATCCATTTCGATGCTAAATTCTTAACGCTCCCTCGAGCAAGAGAAAACTTGTAATATCATTCTTAAGGTGCTGGTTGTCTTAGATCGATGAATAATTCGCTCTTTAGTGCCTCTACTGGAGGAAAACTATTCAACATTGAACCAAATCATACTGGCCGAATAAGTTCATGAAAAGTTCTATAAATATCAGTCGCGTAACGTTATTGGCTTTGTACACTTTGAAATTCAAGAACCCATCGTATTTACTTGTCAATTTTCAAAAACATGATTTGGAAACAAGAAGGAGTATGTTTGTAAAATGAATCGAAATAATTGATCAATATCACGAATCTTCATCCCTGCGCGTCTCTATCGCGGTCTAAAGTTCTTTCCCTGAAGTTCTCGACAATTTGAAAAATGTTTTCGAACAGAGATTGAGATTATTCCGAGGAAAATTTAAAAATGGCGGAACTTAATGTGCTTATTCAGCCTCGCTTCGCATTGCGTCTCATATTTCGCTCATGACCGAAACGCGACAATCGATATTCCTCGATTAAATTAATATTTTTTTTTCATTCACAACTTCCATAGTACAAATATGCTACGGTGTTTTCGTGTTTGAAATTCTATTTGCTGTCCATAGTTATGTTGAACTGTCTTATCTCGTTCCATCTTGTAATTCGAACTATCATTGTGCTTCAGTCATTGGCTTTCGTTTAGCAGAATGTTGTAAGGAGTTTCAAATATTGAATTTTCGCCTCCTATAGTTACAGCTTTTGATGGCTCTCACTACATCATATTCATCTATTCTTCCCCTCTCGTAGAGATCATACAGTGTGGAGTCTTTCACGAAATTCAGTATTGCAAATGTATTCTGTCGATTCAAATTTGGCATAAACCAATTGTAAAACGTGAAGTAGAGTTGGAAATTGTAATATATTGTAGTTTGTGCATAGCAAGATCTTAGCTTATTGATTCGTTACTCTGTGAGTTGTCAAGTTGATGAAAAGAATTTAGAGAGCTATAAAAATGTCGTGACGTCACACAGTGGAGCATGATGAGTTCTTAACCTTAAAATCAAACAATTAAAACATCAAACTGTGTTGTCAATTCCTACTTGACTGTCCATAATCTGTTATCTCGTTTGAAAAATGCTGTTTTTAGCTTACACTGGTCATTTTATATTTCGTAGCTATATCATTGTTGTAGATTCTATCGCCAATTTCTTCTAAAAGTTTCTAAAAATTATCAAAATTGTTGAGAATTTATCAGTTTTGAATAACTGCGGTTATTACCCGTATACCTATTCCAAGAATTTTATTTCTCTCGAGTTTTTTTTTATACTGATGACAGCAGTTACTAGAAGTTTTCAGTCCAACATCTTCATATATCGACCATTATCACGATTCTGAGACCGTGATATGTATCAACCTCGAAAAAGTATGAGTGTGGTTTACAATTTTCTTCGGCATCATGATCATTGTATTTCGACCGTGTCAACCATAATCGTTACCAGAAAGAAATTTCAAAGGGTGTCCTTGGATAATCTGTTATCAGCATAAAGAGTCGATAATTAATCTCAGGAGCTCATCTGTGGGCCATTGAAATTGAACTTGGGAAACGAATCTTGAATCCGGTCTTCAACTTGTGACAACTGAATTTCGTGGTTTAAAATAAAAGTTGAAATTAATTTGGTATTTTCATGATATCTATTATTTTATGATTATAATTCTTTTGTAAGAGCGACAAGAACACAGTTCAGTTCGGCATTTCCCGAGTCGGCAATGATTTGCATAGATTTTCTTTTTCCTCCAGCAACAGGAACAGGACCCCACCAATCTCTACATCGCCAATCTACCATTATCCTTCAAAGAGAATGACGTGGAAGGTTTACTCGCTCAATACGGCCAAGTCATCTCAACGCGCATCCTACGCGACACATCCGGTCAAAGTAAAGGCGTTGGATTTGCAAGGTTTGTTGCTTTTCACCCTTACAGAACACCCAACCTTTTTGTAATGAAAGTTCCAACATTGATCGAATTTTGAACTATCATAAGAGTCATTGATACCTTTCTCAGGATGGAGTCCAAGGAAAAATGCGAGCAGATCATACAGCTGTTCAACGGAAAAGCCTTGCACGGTGGAAAAGACCCACTGCTAGTGAAATTCGCCGATGGCGGTAATAAAAAGAAATCTCTCTACAAGAGCACAATATGGAGAGAAACGGGTGACGTTAATAATTCGGTAAGTAGTATAGTTACATCGTCTCCTATTGTTTTCTGATCATTTTTTGTGAAATTTCTCTCGCGATCATTCAATTACGAAATAGTGGAAAAGGCAGTGATGATTTATCAAAATACCAAGACTGAATAGCGCCTACTTTTTTGCATCATCATTCCCGTATGACCTTGAAAAACATAGAAGCAAAATTTCACTTTTCGAGTCCGCGGCTTATCATTGAACTCGATTCAAACTTAGGATTTGCTACTCAAAATCTGAAAGAGTCCAAAAAAAGGTTGAAAAGAACTCTGAGCTGAAACGTGGATTCAAAACATGAAGAGTGGTCTTTGTCTTGAGAATTCGGTCAGAGTAACGAAAGATCACGGAAAATCTATTACTGATGTTGTGATTGAATGATTCTCAACCAGAAGAAGCCAGGCATTGACAGTTCAAATTGTTTCAGAATATGACGTTAAATTACGATACAAGCGCTGTCGGACAGAATGGGGTAGCAACGGCTCATATGCTACCAGCGGCAACCCTCGCCGCGCAGTACGGCAGACACTACAGCCAAGCGATGCCCGGCTACAACGTACCTGGGGCGCCTTGGGTTACTCCATATCTGGTTCAGACACCTCCGCACATGCAACAGGTCGACGTGAGTTTTTGTGACGCAAAACGTTATTTTACTTTGTAACACTGTTCTTAACGTTTCTCTTCATTATGAAAAAATGAGGCCCATATAGACAATCAAGTGAGCTCAAACCATTAATTAGTGTTTTGCTCGGTTCCTAGCATAAACAAGGGTCATACAATCTCTTTGACTCATTTGTCAATTTTAAAATTCTCCTATTATGCAGATGATGCCATCAGCCGACCCCAGCAATCCACAATACAGTATGATCCCACAGCTCACAACTCAGATGTCCACACTACATCTTGGCACTGGTTCCGTATGTATTGCAGTTCTATCACTGTTGCATCTGCAAATGAAAAGTCGTCTAAAATTATCAATTGTATTACAGTACATTAGTCCACATCCGTACCCATACACAACCTACCCGGCTCCGAGTATCATCCACGCGCCCATGGCTTTAGGCGACTCGGATCAAACGAGCAATGCAGCGTCTCCGGATGACTCCTATCAGCAGTACCAGGCTCAGCAGCCCAAGTAGGCTTCATCATTTTTAGGTTAGGCCAAGTTTTAGCAATTAGATCCCCGAGAATGCAACCTTCGGGAGGATAGGTTTTATTTGCATATTATTAACATTTTTAGAACTATCAACGATGCATTGTTTGATGGAATCATTAAAAATGGCTTTTTTCATCTAGGTTCAACTATGCTGAGGGTTATACGAGTTAGATAAGATGCGTTTATCAATATCGGGACTTACATTGAGCTAGAACAAGATGAGAAGAAAACGAAGACTAGATGAGAGAGATGAAGATTAACATTTTGCGTAAAGTCAGATAAGATTCTTCCTTATGATTAATTGACTTGCCAGCCATCTTTTATACATTTTATCCTCCCAAGATGAAATAGGCGAAAATAGTCGAATATTTTGCAACGAGTAGACATTGGTTGGAAGTTGACTGTGAAAGGAGAAAAATAAGAGAGCGAGCTGGGGCACAGCAAAACTCGCAATGTTGATTCATGTGCGACATGCTATACCGAAAATTCAATAGGGTTTTTTGAAGAGATTGGAAGATATTAAGAAACTGATAGCAAATGACATGAGAGACTCTGTGGAGAAGCCAACTCATCGTTTCATTGAATAGCTGACATAGGCATTGAGGCAGTCATAAGCCTCAAGCTGGTAGGCTTCCAGGATAACTTTAGGAATAATATTAACTAGGGAAAACCGTAAGTAACCGGAGCTAAGCGCTTGAGAGAATGTGAATAAATATTTTAACAAACCGGAAACTATTGAAGAAAACGCTGCCTAGAAATACATAAAGAAATGAAAATCTTCCGAAATTTCAAGTTTCAAGAGAATTCGAATATCGATATGTTGTCAGGATTTAATTGTTCACATAGACTTCGAGCTTTTTAAAATTTTCTAATGCTCATATATGACGGGATTCGCCTTCGAAAAGCAATTTTAGAACATCTTACACAACTTGATGGAGAATGTGTGCAATGCCTCAGTTGACCTTTGTATTAGTAGAAATATTTTATTTGGTAATGACGCGAAGGAAAAGATTCCTTTTTACTTTTTAGAATTCATACACACGAGTTAAATATGGATCTGTTCTATGAAACTATGGCTGTGTTCACAACAGTGAATATTGAATTCTCTAAATCAGGTGATTTCTGGCGAGATATTTACTTCACTTGCGTTTTGTGACGCCTCAACAAAGGTCAATGTGTAAGGCTGTTCATTGAAAATGTTTTCAATCCTAGAATAATGAAAAATTTCGTCATATCGTATTAGATTTGATACAAATTTATCAGCTTCTTCCTTTTGAGTGAATACGATATATGTTCAAAAGTGATGCAGTAGAGATATTCCTAACAATAGTCAGCATTAGATTTTTCATGAAACTTGAAGATGATCAGGGCATAAGCCACTGAAAGTGCCCTTAGTTTATTTTGGATCGTTTGAAGAAAAAGAAAGAAAGCTAGTCCTTGTGCGAGATAATGTGGAGGTTTAATAGGCTCTTTGGTAAGAAAAAAGAAAGAAATAAAAAGAAGTGGACAAAGTTAACGAAAAGAGGAGTGTTGCCGAAGCAGGATGGTTGGGTTCATTATTCAAGAAAATTCCTGCTTGGTCACATGACTTGGATTTCAAATACAGTGCTATGTTATCAAGCAACTGCATAAGTACGCTGCGAGTGTCTGATACTTGAGCATTTCACAATTGTTCTATTTTAAATACCGATACATCATCGAAACGTTGTCAGACCTGTAAAATTCAGCTGATTGATATTCGTGATCGTGATCAAAAATCGTGATCATAATCGGCGAATTATGTTGTGAAGTTTGGTCCTCAACTTATTCACGTCGCATTGGAACCGAGAAGATATGAAGCTCAATTCACTCGCAGAGTATCCTCTGAGGCAGATCAATGAAATGGAGAAAACCCTGCTTGCATTAAGGATACTGCAAAGTAACATATTTTTAAAATTTACAGATTTTCTATATTTTTATGAGACATTTTAGAGTTGATATAAGTAGAATTGTACTCCTTTGTACCGAATTATACTATTTTTAAAAAATTGAAATATTTTGAAATCCGAACAGAATGATGATAGTTATAATTATGTACCATGAAATGTATATGACCCGTTTGAATTTGTTGAATTGAATTTCTTATGATTTTATATCAAATAACGGTATCCTTAATGAAGTACACTGATTTTGTTCAAAAGCCAGGATATGTATGTGCACTCCTTGTCTCACTCGTGTGCTACCGTCACAAAGGATTTTTCAGAAAATTTCCCTCTCTGTAATTCTGGAAAGTGGAAAGAAATTTAACGAAAAAATTTTGATGATGTATAAATAGAGAGCCCAGACGGAAGTGCATGTAATCGAGGTAGCCTAAGAACGATTCAGTATTAAACAAGAAATGTCCCGCATGAACATTAGACGTCACATTCCCCCCACATTATCCTGAAGCAGCGCGATTCATTTGTGGCATGCACCTAAAGTAAAGATGTAGAATAAAGAAAGGAAAAACAAGACTGGGATGTAGCATGTTACGTATGAGTCAGAGGCAAACCATTTAAAATTGGAGGTTTTTTTTTAGTGCCCTTAGAGTGTAAAATGTGATATTTTTCACGAAAAATGCAAGCAGATTTGCTACTGTAAACAAAATTGATAGAACGAAAGAGTATAAGAGTATGTTTGACAAAAAAGGTGAGCTAATGAGAACGAATGAGAGTGTAGATGCAAAATTGTAACAAGGCGTAAGGAGAATCATTGTGTTTCGTCGATGAGCAAATAGACTTATGCAAGTTTTTTCCCACGGAGCAATTTTGACTTCAAACCGTGATCAGTCTATCTATTCATCTTTTTGATTCAAAAGTGCTCCTGTTACAGCGCTATAAAGCGAAAAGGGTAATTGAGAAATCGGCACGGTGCAATGAAATTCATCGGATGGTTAATAGAATAAAGACGATACTTTTGTGTCAAGGCTATTTTGGACCTTTCAATCGATTTTTTCACTCTTTCAACGCTTGTAAAATGTTGATCCTGTAAATATTACGAAATACAAGTGACAAAAGTTACGACGTGTTACGATGTAAAATTGCTTTGCTTCATTGAAGACCTCTTCGGATTCGAAGGGATGCTTCGCTTTTAATAATCTGAGTTGTTTTCTACTTCTTTTAGTCTAATCTCTTCAATAGTCCTTGTTAAATCATGAAGCGAATGTGCGGACATTAGATACTTTTTGTGTTTACCATTTCTTGTTTTTTGTACATTGTAGATTGGATGTATGATTTCATATGAAATGTATGTATAATCCACAGTTTTGATGTTACGTAATGACAGAGTCATAGTTCTTGCGCTGATATTTTTTAATGACAAACAATGAAATAAATGACAGTGAGTAAAAATTGACAAGTCAATTCTTATGAAGACTTTATTCTTAGCCTACTCAGCATAATAGGTTTGTTGGAGAATGTTTTCGTAACTTTTGTTTGATCAGTTTGATTCTGTAAATAAAAGCGATCTTGTGCACGGTATTTGTTACAAGTAGTTTGAATAATTTGATGAAATTTTCTACTTGCGTCTATTCATTTATAATCAAAAAATTGTACATTCATTCGTATGTTGTATAAGTAATTGAATTTTGATTGCTCCGAGCATCAAGTTTGTAAATTCATGAATTTCCAATTTTTTGCGAAAAGTTGTATTTTAACTATATTTTGACGAACGGAAATTATCTAAGGAATAGAATTCTATATTTAAAGGTATTGTAATTCTAGGTTGGATATTGAAATTAGCATGTAAATAAATGAGGAAGGATACAGATGAACAAAAGAAAACTAGAGGTAATAAATTATAATAGGTTTATAATTTCCAATAAAGTAAGCCTATGTAGTTTATACACTGACGAGTTTGGTTATGATTTGAGCTTTACCCGAGGTTACCCAGAAAGTTTCGTGAATTGATCTTCAAAAATTAAATCCGATTGAACTTCCATTCAAAATGACTGAATTATGAGTTTGTTCCGTGTAAAAAAAGTCAGTCAGGTCCACGATCGTAAATTACGTGCATGGAACGTCGACGTACGAAACTTTGTCGCTGTTACGTACTAAATCTAGGGAATTAGAACAGATTCGACATTTGAATTGAATAGTAAATAAGAATGAGTTTAGCTCGAATGATCCAGTTTTAAACAATGATTTTATGTTTAAATTTACCTTTTGGTTCGCCGACATGAGTAGGGAGAAGGGTGAATGACGTATACACAGAGTTATGAGTAAACTATTTGAGCTATATTGTTCAGAATAATCAAGACTCGAGAAATAGATGAAGCGTGAAGCGAGAAATCAATGTTCTCAGTGTTGGGATCTGTTCACTAGGGTTTCCTCTACAAGTTCCAATACCAAATGTCCATGGTCCCGCCTTAAAACCTTCCGTTTTCCGAAAGTTTTCAAAGTACTGTTTCTACAGGCGCCATATAGCTATATGAGTAGTTCCGTTGAAACTTCAACATTTGGAGGCCGAAAATGTGCCAACCCCAAATCCCACTTAAAAAGGTTCTGACATGTATTCTTTGACTTTTTTTTCAAACATATAATGTATAATTTAATTAACTCGCGCACGGATTTAAGAATTTCCATCCATCCGTACCATGAGGCTAATACGCATAACACGGTAGTGGCGCACGGAACCTGACATTTGACACTAAAATTGATCTCACAACCAAACGATTCAAGCTACAGTCTTGAGGTTTTGGGGTTTTCATTTGGCCATCAGATACTTTGAAAAACTGACCAGGGCCTCCGTAATCTCGCGTTTGAGGGTCGCACTAGTACCATCACACGGGACTGATCAAAAAAGTTAGCAAAACCAGATTTTCGCGGGAGAGAGCTCCGCAAAGTACAAAAATCAATTTATTCCGAAATTCTGAGGCATGGAAAAGTTGCGCCTTACGATTCATTTCAAGAATAAGTTGGTGCGGAAAAGTGTAGAATGAAGCAAATTCACTTCTATCGAGGGAAAACTGAGCGAGTAAAATTTCAAATAAAACTGCGCCACAAAATGTATGTGCTCCGCACACATGCAAAAAGTGGTCTTTGGGCTCTTATAGCAATGGAATTTGGTGCTTAATACTATGATATTTGATGTATTTGCCCGCCCGAATCTTAAACGATGAGCCTCACTGCGGCGCTTCATGCTCACAAAGTCCGAAAAAAAGGAAAACCACAACGCACGGAACTGACATTTTGACCCCTTTTTCGGTGATAATTTTGTGGGTGGCCCTGGATCGCAAAACTAATGATTGCGCCAAAAAGAGCACCATGAACTGTGTGTCGGAATTGGTGTACAATACCGTAACTGGGGTCTCGATCGCGTTTTGTAATTTTGTTGGCTGCTCTCAGATTTTTTCGTAATACATTTGTAACTTTTAATTTGAAATGCCTTTTGAATCATTGCATTTGTAATGCTTCGTTCCGACAGAAAAGGACCTGGGTCAGACAAGGCGCTACGCTGCGACACAATTTTCGAAATCACTTTAGCACGCGAGTGACAATTTTCGTGCGGGCATCCGCTCAGTTATACGCCAGTACTTGTGCCGCTCTCAAAAAGGCAATTTTCGCGTGCGCTAAGCTTCAAACCCTCGTTCAAACGCCAATTTTAGCGTACGCTAGACTTACTAGACTAGCGTGCGCCAAGCTTCAAACCCCAATTTTAGCGTACGCTAGACTTGTCTTTCGCGCTCGCTATATTCCAAAGTACACTTCAAGGAAATTAGCGTATTACGCGAAATATGAATTATCGATTGTAGCGCGCGCAAAATACAAGTCTAGCGTACGCTAAAATTGGGTTTTGAAGCTTAGCGCACGCAAAAATTGCACTTTTGACCTAGATAATATGAAACATGCATTGAACTAATCACACAACAAACGCTTGTTTGTTATAAAATGTTTAGGGGTAACTCATTACACGCGCGAAGTTGGCACCCGTTTCGAAGCATTACAAATGTAATGACTCAAAAGGCATTTTAAATTAAAAGTCACAAAGTACAGAAACTATTACAAAAAAATCTGAGAACACCAAACATAATTACAAAATGCTATCCATATTCCGGTTACGGTATGTACAGCAATTCCGACATATATTGTATGATAGCGCGAGACTCTTCTGATGAAATTCGTGTATAATGGGTAGCGAATTCCTCCAAATACACGACTAGAGCCACGTGGCAACCTGTGAACCCATTGAAATGAGTTTTTCAAGTCATTTTCGATTATACTCGAACAGAAAGTTGCGAGCGTAATGATTATCCTCTGCATCTCGCGTTGTAAGAGAGAAAGCCAATCATTTGATGAGTTGAAATGGTAATTTTGACCACAGGCTTTTAGAAAAATACAAGACCTATTCCAGAATTTTCTTCACGTTGAAGTTTGATAGCTTACCTGGGAATGCAAGTTCATCACATGGAATCTGCGAGCTTTTGTTCTATTTTTGCCATGCACTAAGTTAATTTTTCCAACTCCGTCCGTAGAATTGCCGATCTTACTATCCGAGCTCAAGGACAGAAGTAGTATTAAGATTCGTTATGATGGGGATTCATACACGATTGTAATGTAGCTTTTATATCCACGTGGTTCGAGGGACATTTACGCAAGTCTATCATTTCAAAATTTTATTTGCAGGATTGTCAATGAGTACATCATGTCCCGGTTTGCTCGTTAGGTCAGAAAAAAGTGGAATAATTAGAATATGGGATATTTGAAATTTCAAGGAGCCTCAACTTGTTCTTGAAAAACAGACAAATCTTGGTCATATTATCTGTCTACAACCCAGCTGTGGCAGTCTATTTATGCATTTGCAATAGGAGAGGACAACAAAGCTCACGATTTGAATGCCTTAGATTTGCCCACACGTCCTGAAGGTAATTAATACACCCCGCCAAGTGGGCGCTTCAATATGAATTCCATTTAGAGTTTATTGATAATCGAGCGCTATTTCCATATCATCAGTTTCAGAGCGATTTCATAGTAGAGCACTAATGTAGCTGCAGCAGTTGATTCTATTCAGATGCATGCAAGTGCATGGGAGTAAACATCAAGAGTTGGCGGGCGTAACGAAAGATTTAGGATCGATTGCTTTGGGATCTGATAAAGCTCACAAAGTCAGGAAAAAGGAGAAAAAAGCTAGGCATCGCAATATGAATTGAATTTGTTTCAAACTCTATGTAAATATAGATATATAAATTCGTTGCAAATAACTTTATTTGTTAATTCTACAATACATAATTTCTCCATTCGGGAGTTTCATATGAATAGTTTTGAGACATAAATAATGATGAAATATTCTAATTGTATTATCATTAGGAATCGATTAGACAATGTCTAATAAATTCTGTTCCACGTTCGATTTGTCCTGGATGAGACTCACGCGGAGGTCTGGTTCAAATAATTCATGTGCGTGAATACAATGTATGTACAATCAGCTCAATAGGACTAAATTACATTGAGTCAAATTTCTTATTAGGAATTGAAATTCGGCCCAAGTGATTCGCCAAAACCGATATTAAAAGGCAGTACAGAGATTGATTCATTCAAATATTTTCTACTAGCTATTCTTAACTGTAATGATGATCGTCTAGATCAAATATCAACTTCGATTTTTCCTGTTTGATTTCATAAAAATCACACATCGTTGACAATAATCAGATCATATATGATCTGATTTTTGTTGACAACTTTTTGAAATAATTCACGTTCGTAGAGTCTATTAATTTCATCAAATATTCTTGGAGCAGATGCCGGAATAAACACACTAGATCCATGTATTTTTGTGTATCAAAAGTATGAATCCACTTTCAGAGAAATATGGTAGATCAACTTGTTACAAATGTGGATTTCCAGATATTAATACCCGATTAGAATCCGTGACCACACTGCAACGAAGAGCAGAGGACAATTTTAACCTCTACAGTAGGGACTTCTTAATGGCGTATCCGCCCACCGAGAGAACTCCCGTGCCTGGGTCACAAGGGGTAAATGTATCACTCAACTCGATGAGTGCGAGGATTGTGAAAATTAACAACGAGGCTTTTGCTGCCAGTGAAGCTGCTGCAGGGGTTATTCGGGCAGCTACTGA
Organism: Eretmocerus hayati; assembly: GCA_029851415.1. Lineage (NCBI taxonomy): Eukaryota > Metazoa > Arthropoda > Insecta > Hymenoptera > Aphelinidae > Eretmocerus > Eretmocerus hayati. The sequence goes on along the minus strand of CM056742.1, from coordinate 188,973,739 downwards.
GATGTGGGACTTGTATCGTGCATCGTACCCGAATGATCCCGCAGCAGCAGAGGCATTGAATGAGTAAGATGGATATTCCGAAGCGCGAAATCATTGGCACGGGAGTGGGCATATCGACGGCTCCTAGGAAGAGTAACACCAAGCCTCTTATAAATGACGAAGACTAACACATTTTCTTATGAACGACGAAGACTACCACATTTCCTTATGAACGACGAAGACTAACATTGTTTTCTAATGAACAATGAGTAAAAAATCCAGGTTAAGCCATTTTTGGCAATGAATGTATTCGGATGGGTGACCGCCCATTTGGGTCTGCCAAGCTGAGCTGGTTTGGTATTGGAAAAAAGGTGGGCGTGACGGAACGCACGTGTCAGACCCACGCGAGTGATCACCAATCGTCTTCTTCGTTGATGAGAAAGAATGTAAGACTTCGTCGTCGATAAGAAAAATATGCTACTCTTCGTCGTTGATGGGGAAATGAGTTACTCTCCGTGGATGTTGGGAGAAGTGTTACTCTTCGTATGAGCCGTCGATATATTCGCGGGATCAGTGTATACAAGATGTCCCAAAACTTAGCCCCCCCCCCCCCCCCCAATGAAACCTCGGAAATCGCCCCAGGCGTTGAGAAATCCCAGAAAACGTGTCTCTCAGAACGAGAGAAAGAAGCCACCGCGGCTTCGTGGATAAGGTCCTTCCCATGGAGACTATAGTAAAAGGAGGTGAAACGCAATGCATAAGGGATAAGAGGCATCACCGGTCCGAATTTCGAGCGCGCGGCCGAGTGGTGTATAAATTGGCGGAGATGAACGAAGCGTCTTTCGGTCATCTCCGCCAAGTTATACACCAGCCAAAATATACACAGCTCGAGGCAGCTCGAATTGGGACCGGTGCGCAGGTATCACTCTTCATAGCGCGGTAAGTATAATCCGCAATAAAACTGCTTGACGATCTCGATTTTGCTACAGAACCTAATGCTGGCTACTGTACGGCGGATTATACTTACCGCGGTGTGAAGAGTCACGCGTCGGTCCCAATTCGAGCTGCCCCCCTGTGTATATTTTGGCTGGTGTATAACTTGGCGGAGATACCCGAAAGACGCTTCGTGCATCTCCGCCAACTTATACACCACTCAGCCGCGCGCCGAAAACTCCGACCAATTCTCATACCTGCGTTTCACCTCCTTTTACTATAGTCTCCATGGTCCTTCCCTTCAACACAGAAGGCTGGGGTTCGAATCTCGGCCAGCACCAATGTGAATTTTCATAAGTGCTTTTCGGTGGTTTCGATGGTTCGGAACCCACCTAAAACTGTAGGTCCCGCAGAATAATCTCGAAAAGAGAATGAAAGTGCGTTAATTAAAAAAAAAAAAAAAAAAAAAAAAAAAAAAAAAAAAAAAACGAGAGGAAAGCTCGGAAATGGTCCCAGATTCGACCTTGAGTGTGACCTCAATGGTTTTCTAGAAGTCGAATCGATTTTTTCACGTAAGAACTCCTATTTTTAAGTTTGGATTCTGAAAGAGGGCAAAATTCTATGGTCAAATAGGACTTTTTGTCAATTTTTTGGATGAACTCTAGGGGTCATTTGAGGGTCAAAAGTATCTGGACAGTGGATTAACGTACCTGATGTAGTGCGCTAGTCTAGTTTGGAAAGATTTCTCGCAGAAAAGTTTCAAGACTTATTTCGACCCTTGTCCTGTGACCTTGAACATAACCTTCAGTCTCAAATCGCGAAAATATCTCTAGGTATCAGAAAATCCGAAGACATTCAAGGTCACATTGGAGTCAATCCTTGAGCTTCCCCCTCGATATTATCGAGTTTGAGAGTCGAGGTCATGTTCAAGGTCACAGGGAGGGTCGAATGATTCCTGAAGCTTTTCTGAGAGAAACCTTCTCAAACTACTAGCTTTGGTACGTTAATCCAAATACTTTTAACTCCCAAATGACCTTTAGACGTCATCAAAAAAATTGGAAAAAATTTCTTTTGAACGTAAAATTTGGCGCTATTTCAGAGTCCGTGTCAAAAATAGGGGTTTTCATTTGAAAAAACCGATTTGACCCCCAAAATACCATCATGGTCACATTCAAGGTCAAATCTGAAACCAGTTTTGAGCTTTCCTCTCGAATTCAGGAGACACGTGTGCCGGAGTTTTTCGATACCCCTGACCATTCACGAGTCTTTATGCGGGGGGGGGGGGGGGCTGACTTTTGGGACACCCTGTATAATGAATGTTTTGGTAAGGTTATTTGTTGACCATTATTGTCAAGCTTTACTGAAATTGATCAACTCCGCGTCAACCGCAATCCTCACAAGACATTTTCCTATGGCAGTATTCATCTATTCATTTTATGTATAGAATCCATCATTTGAGTAGTACTGCCTGGTACATACAAGAATAATGCACTGAAAGAACTACGACATAACATCTGACGCGCGTCGCAAGGTTTGCATTTTCGCGCACTGATACACCAGCGATAAAAAATCTTCGCATTTCGCGATTGTAATTTTAATATCGTTTTCCGAAGTGAGAAAATGATTAATTCACAAGCTGGCGGATTAAACTCATTGTTGATAAGTTGATCGCTGCCATCTGTCACGAAGCATATCAAGTGGGTGAACGATTGTATAATCCAATGAAATAGATGCAAATCAATACCTTGATTCTGATTCTTACTCATCAGTGAAGATAGTGTATGACAAGGTGAACTCACGAATTTGTGATTTTGGTTGAAGTCATACAGAGCGTGTACTTCTTTCAAGAGATGCTTTTTTTGAGCTCTCCAAGAATAAGGACTGGTTGAAGGTCAAAAATGGTCAAAAATTTCGAAATAGCTTTAAACCAGCCGCTATTCAGCTCATGACATATTGTAAATTAACCATGGCGTCTCACGACTGATTCTCAAATGAAAGTAAGCAATCTTGCGCAACTAAGATGCAATGGGTGCATAGAACAAGCTCACGTTGTTAAGTAAATTATAAATATTAGGTGCAGAGAGAACTTCATGGTTATTTGAACCTAGACTTACTTCAATAATTTTAAGGTTAGCAGGAATTGATATGCTAGCATTTGAAAATTGATAATGTTGTACTGATGATTTAGATTAGGAGAATATGTGTCGACTGAAAAAAAAAATTGTGCAGTCGTACACAGACGCTCACATTCTACGATTCTATCTCTACTTACAGTAAAATTGACTATCAGTCGATGATCATCCGCATTTAAAACCTGAGCGGGAGCGATTCCTGGTATGTCCGGGACGTTGCGGGCTTGAGCCCTACCTTGCAGCCAGAGATACATCAACCCCGCTAAGGCTTATCACTCGATTCGCTATATACCTGCACTTTCGCATGGCAATAAGAGATTGTGTGATATAATGATCTATCAATGCATGAGCCCGTGCGAAGCAAGCCACCATTTGTTCCAGACCCCGGTAATACGTAACGCGATATAAGGCTAGTATATCATGTTAATTAAGATTATTCTCTTGAAGATCATGATTAGTGTCATTTATGGATAATAGAAAATCTTCAGCACCAGTATCAGCAAGAATGTCTACCTCCATAATATATATTGAGAAGTTGAAAATCTACATATGCAATATTGACGAATCAAAGAGAATACTTGTGCAATTTTGGATAATATATTCATCTCCTACTCAGATTTGTATTAATATTTGGCAAGTTGATCAAAATATAATTTTTGATTTTTCTTGGCCTGTTCAGCAGCTAACCTGGTTCTATCAGCAATGACCTGATAATCGTCACCTGAATCTGTTCCCTTATACTTATGAGCACGTTCTTGCATCCTTATAGCAAAGTTATTTGCATTGTCTGCGACTTTTTGATAGAGATCTATTACATCTTTGTCTCTTTTCATGATAGCCTGTGCAAAATCACTATATACTCGATCGTCTGAAGTTCCAGACCTAGTGTTATCTTCTCCTGAAGAAATTTTACGTTTCGACCCAACGTTAGGATTCATTTTCACTTCAGAATCTGCACCTGGAAGAGAAGTGTATTGTTGAGAATCAAGTATGATAACAAATAGCGGTATTTATTACATATCGATAAATGAAAAATGAGCAGGACTGATGATCTAAAAGTTGACGGATTTTGACTCAAATTGGAAGATCAACAACTACCATGAGTGGTATTACTAGACCCAGAATGAGAGAAGACAAAGTAATCAGATAACCCAGTAATTCTAGCTCAAAAATCGTGAGTTTTTTACATAAATGCCATAGGATGGTTGATTTTTTTCTTTTCGATGCGTGACGTCAATAGTCATGTAGCCATAATCTCCATGCATGGTTCCCAGAAGGGAAAAGGTGAGCAAAGGAAATGACACCAGAAACTACGTATGGGGCCTTGTTTTCGGCGGTTGAATAGATCAAAATCCCGTTGGCAGTGAATCCCAGCCGCTTATTCATTCGAGTGGCTTGGTATTGAATAATTTGATGGGAAATTCGGTGTATTTTATACTCTCATCACTCGAGACCTCTCTTTGAGATGTCAATTCTTTCCTTGCTGACCGTTTTCGACATGTCACTTTATTGTGCAGAGGTCGTGACTGGTTTTTTAAGGCCAGTCCATACTGCTTCCTACCCCATAGATGGCGCCACGGTAATCCGCATGACTCACTTCAAACGATTTTTAGTTTTTAAATGATTGCTAACACTTTTATGATCAAATCGTTGAGTTAGCGCGCTTCGCGATACAATTTGCAATCATTATAACTTTGCCGCGTCTCAAAACTCACAATATTCTTTGAACGATTCGACAATTGGCGAACATGCATCACCGCGTGGTTCTACGATGCAGCAGGATAACTCAAGATTGCAGTTTGTCAAAACGTTCAATAAATATTGTAAGCTTTAAGACGTGACAGAGCTCAAATTGTTGGAAATTTTACTGCGAAGCGCGTTAACTCAATGATTTGATCAGAAAAGCCTCTGCAAATACTTAAAAATTAGAAATTGTAACATTTGCGTTATAAAACAGAGCACTACGGACTTGCCTTAAGGGGACTCTTTATACTTGGGACCTCTCTTTGGGATTTAGATTCTTTCCTTGCAATGCGTTTTCTACATGTCACTTTATTATGCAGAGGTCGTGCCTAAATTTTCAAGGGGACTCTCCACACTTGGGACCTCTCTTCGGGATTTCAATTCTCTCCTTGCTATCCGTTCTCTACATGTCACTTTATTGTGCAGAGGTCGTGCCTGAATTGTCAAGGCGACCCTCCATACTTGAGACTTCTCTCTGGGATTTCAACCCTTTCAATGTTGTCCGTTTTTTACGCCTTACTCTATTACCGAGAGGTCATTCTGGAGATTTTTGTGGGGGATCCTTACCATACTTTCAAAATTATACCTCGCTGAGGTGTATTCTATACAAAAACTTCCTTGAAATCTGTGTATCAATTTTATGCTCATGAGCACAAGATTTTATTGAAATATGAATATAGTCAACTCCATGATTAAAAATCATCAGGAGTATAAGATATCAAGTGAATGGAAAATTGAGGTAATTGGAAGTGAAACTAAGGAGTGCAATTTTTATAGCTTAAGATTGCGACTTCGAAAAGTCAAGTAATCTGTCAAAGTAGCAAAAAGTAGTACTGTAACCATGTTCAAAGAGTTCACGAGAGAAAGTTCCAAGAGGTAAATTAATTTATTGTACCTGATGTTTCCACGGGACATTCCAAACTTGAGACCTCTCTTTGGGATTCCAATTATTACCTTGCTGTCCGTTTCGTTAATGTCAGTTTGTTGACGAGAAGTTGTTTATGATATTTTTGTGGGACTCCTTGCCATACTTTCAAAGTTATACCTCACTGGGGTGTGTACTATGGAAAATATTTCCTATTACCCATGGAAGAATTTGCCGGCAGTGAACCTAACGGACCGACGTTGGCCCGATACTGGTTGACAATGTCGGCTAGGTCAGCGCTGGGCCATTCTCGCCCAACACCGAGATGATAACAATAAGCCAACGATGGGGTTATCACGTGGGCCAATGCTGGCAAAGAGTATTGGGCCAACGTTGCATATTTGAATTCGTATATGCAAAGATGAAGTCAAATTTGATTGTTAACCTCCAACAAATTAACACGTTCGCTGCGGCGGCGGGAATCGCACTTCCTGCTTTGTGTGATGCGGTACCCACCGGTGGGTCCCGCGCAATGTTAAATCCCATAAGACGAAAATCTGCCGCACACAAAAGAGGTACTGGCGGGAACCACCGAACTCATGATGTTTTTTTGTAGCATAGAAGAGCATTTTTTGAATCTTATTCACATCTTCAACGGATTTATCATACTTTTCCGGGCAGTAAATTCTCTGTAAAACAAATCAATGAACTATTGCTTGAATCAGCCCAAAATATGAAATCAATATGAAATATTTTCTCCTTAGCGAATTCCGATGGAACAAGTCTTGTGTGTGACAGAAGGAATAAAGAGTCGTGTATCACAGATGAAGTTTGTGAACTCGATTAAATTATGGAGATGTTACGACTCAAGTTTGGTGAATTTCATTGTTCTTTATTTACATGGAAAATGAAATTAACCGCAGAGAATTGAGACGCTTGTGTAAAAAGATGTGATACTCTATGTCAGAGAAATTAACGACCCGGTATGGGTTTCATCACGATCTCCCCAGATAGAGTATCAATTCAGATCAAGATATGAAAATTCGCGTACCTACATCAGTTCTAGTCTTCACAGGTAAACAAACTCCGTTTTCACGCTCAGGGACACTTGATAGATGAGGCAGTCTTGAGCGTTTCCGTGGTATAAGATGATAGGAGCCGTCGGTCTGACAGTTTCGCTCGAATTCGCAGGAATTATTATCGGACCGATAGAAATAGGGGAAATAAGGGAAAAAATCTGACTTTAGGGACAAAAAAGTGAAACTGAAATTATAGGGGAAAAGGGGGAGTAGGGGAATGGCTATGAAGACTGGCTGGTAGATGTAAACAACAATTTGGAAAAAATCAAGAATTTCACTGAGAGCGTGGGGAACTTTTTCTGTCCCAATTTGCAACAATGATCTTCCCGTCCACTCACCATAGAAAGTGCCAGGACAGGAACTTGTGCAAAATCAGACTCCAGTTATCAGATGAGTTACTCCCATTACAATCGTTTTCGATCAAATTTCGATAGAGTATGGAGGAAAAAACTGTCAACAACCTCAAACATAGGATGATACTGTGGGAGTGCAATCTAACTTCATTCGCATATCATTTCGTGTCCGCTTATCGCAGTCCAGCTACTCACAAAAATCAGAGTGATTCTTTGTAGATTACTTTTTCCTGTTGCAGGAGGAGTATACATAGGGATGATATCTGCACCGGATTTTTTCAGGCCTCATTGGATACAAATGCTACATCGAGACTCAAGAATCTGAATTATTTACTCGATTGCGTCGACTCTAAGCAATTTGAAGGGATTTCCTTGAAAAAAACACACCATTGTAAACGATGAGATCTCGGCGCCGGATTCTACACACAAATGATCAATCTCATTCTTAGTCTGGAGAATTTTGCCAGACTTTTTGCTCTATTTTTCGAGAAAAATTTACTCCGACGATAAGTTTGGCATAAAGTCTGGAGATGCATGCCAGACTTTTCAGATGCATAACTGCTACCGCTTTTGGTCTGGAAGAATTTGCCAGATTTTCTCCAATACCATCAAAGAGGACACTAACGTTTTCGTTAGTCTACGGCGCAGTCTGGGGAAAATCGACAGATTTTCAACAAGAACAAAGTCTCTCGCTTTTAATCTGGGAAAATTTTGCCAGACATCCTACATCATATTTTAGCAAGATTTTCATCTATCGGTCAGTCTTGAGTAAGGTCTGGCAAATTTCACCAGACTTTTCTCACGAAGGAACACGAATATGGTTGATAGAGCCAGACTATTCTTGATGGGGGAGAATGTCTGGAAATCAACGAAAATTTGACCCAAGCGTGAAGCGTTACATCTGACCTCGGGATAAGTTACCACGTTGGTCTGGCATTGTTAACCATAGACCTTATTTTACAAGACTAAAAAGTCTCGCTGCGTCCGGTAAGACCGACCAAATGCCAGACTAATCCTGCCAGACCTTCTACCAGATGAAAATTTTTTCTCGGGATATTACTACCAAACAATAGATCTCTCAAAGATTACGACTCACTCCATCGTTGTATGATTTTGTCAGTGTATGCGACCGTGGTAAAATCAAACGGGCTATATAGCAACTTCAGTTAAGCTCGAGTCACATGAAAACTTTCTCCCACGGAGTCACTGCGGAAATATTGGAGTTATATATTTGATTGGAGTTATATATTTGACTCGTCACCACTGCTCTCACGAACTTGGATTAGCGATTCACCGTAACATGCATTTATAAGTAATTGAGCGAGCAAGTTCAAGAGCGCTGAGAGGCTGAGCCTTGTCGTGAGCTGCCACCACTTGTTCAAATCGTAATTTTTCGAGATTGGAGATACTCGAGTCGGTGAATATTATCAGAAACGACACATTTTGAAATCCCCGTCACGCCGAGCACGGGCGTCTTTTTCTGAACGACCCGTCTCCAAAGAGTGATTGGTGAATCATTCTTGAAAGAATGATTCACCAATTACGATGCAATTAATGATATTCCGATATGAGATGCGTACTATTCTGGTAAACCCATATACCATTTTTTATATTCTCGATCCATCTTCCATCCCCTTCCCCCTCATTCCACTCTAATATAGATACGAGTAGACGTTCTTCTGTGGAATTTCAAATCTTGAATAGCACATGCTTTTGAACGTCATTTGAATGACACACGTCAAGTGTCTATTACGTCGCTCATACTTGAACTGTAGCTTGCAATAAAAGAAGTAAGTTACGAAGGAAATCATGTAGATCTGCTGTATCTTCAAAGATCTTAGAGGTGAAGGATAACGCCCGATCGGAAAGTTAGTCAAGCCCCTTAAATCGAAGATCAAGCCTTGATCAACTGCCTTGAGCGGTCCTTGATCGAGATTGTGGTGACGGCGGCGGATCAAGCGCGGATCGACCCTTGCTCAAGTTCCTCAAATTTGTTACGAGGTTAGGTTATCAAAACTTTTGTCTTTGAATAAGCGACGAAACACACACATCGAGGTCCTCGTCAAATTTGAGCATATACCGTGATCTTGATCAAGGGTTGATCCACGCTTGATCAATGCGCCATCACAAATCTTGATTCAAGGGATCAAGCCCATTGATCAATGCTGGATTGCAGCTTGAATAACTTTTCTGATCGGGCGTCCCAGCAGAGATATGGAGGAATCGTGCGGGAAGTAAGATTTCCGCGCAGTTTAGAGCTAAGCGACGTGCGGAAATGTTATACTTTCCGCACACCTGCAGTTAGGCGACGTACGGAAATGCATTCTCGCACTCACTCCCGCATCGGAAACCGTGCGGAAACTGCCTATTAACGTTCAACTTTACGCAAAAAATTGCGAAAAAATCGTTTTCCATCTTCTGTGCGGGAAATGACTTTTTCGCACGAGTTTTTTGATTTTGTTCCCCACACAAAAGATGGAAAAATAGTATTCGACACTCGGACGGGGTGGTTTCCGCATTCTCGTGATAATTCCGACCCTCGCCTTCGGCTCGGGCCGAACAATATCACTCGTTGTGCGGAAACCAACATTCCCGCCCTCGTATCGAAATGTACTATTCTTTCCGACTTCAAAAGTCTGCGAATATGTTTTTCAACACAAGTACTATCAACTAAAAGGATAATAACGTGGCTACTCTGATTCCTGATTTATAGTGGGCACTCCAAAGTATCCTCTTTTCACTTTACTTATTGCTAAAAAACGCGTCATGACCATGGCTCGTGTATGCTCCCATCTGATTTTTTGTGCACCAGTATGTGAAAATATAGTCCCTAAAGTACCCCAATTATGTGTGAAGACTCCTGGAGGCGAGCCTAGAGCCAGAAGTAAGCTGGAGGTTCTATTTCACGAGTCAAAAGTTCGTCTATTTGGGCGCAGGCGAGCGCGAGCGCGGATTTAAGCGTTTGTGCTAGTAATAGAGACAAGTAGCCCAAACAGGGGTTGAAGCATGATTTTCCGACTCAGAATGACCTTCTAAACACGATATCTCAGGGTCAGTTTGGCCTTAGTAAGCCATCCAATGCTTCAACACAAGTAAACGCTGCTATCAGAGTATTTGTTTCACTAGACAAAATGGCGATAATATAGAGACAAGCTTACTTCTTCAGAATCCTGTTCAGAAGGTTATTTTGAGTCGGAAAAGCATAGTTGTACCCCTACTTTAGGCACTTGTTCCGTTTACGGGCAAAAACGCGTGAAATCGCGCTCTCGCTCGTTTGGGCTGTAAATGAAAAAAATACCCATTTTTGACTCATCATACAGAACCTACAGCTCGCTTCTGGCTCGAGGCTCGCCCACGAAAATTTTGGAGGTACTTTGGGGAGTACTTTCACACAGATTGGTGCACAATAGATCAGATGGAAGCATACGCGAGCCACGGTCATGAGGTGGTTTTGAGCAAAAAGTCAAATGAGGGTACTATGAACCCGCGTAAAAATAGATTCTATTGGCAATATATTGGCGCAATATTGGCCATTGCTCTGGCCAATATATTGGCAATATATTGGAAAATCAATTTCCAATATAGTGCCAATATTGCGGCAAAGAGCACTATCCAATATTGCGCCAATATATGGCTGAATAAAAAATAATTTTAAGTGGCACATTGTCATTTCAAGAGCGCTCCGTTCCACATTTTCATGAATTTCAATTTGGTACTTGTCATAGCATACGTGACTGCGTGACTGCGTTGATCTCGATTGGTCCTCAGAATCTCGTCGAGCAACACGGACATCTCTGCGCCTGCAAAACACAATGCAACCACAAAGCATCAATTTTCTCAAATTTTGGATCATGCTCGGGATCATGCATGATGCAAATAACGCGGGTGGCAAGGCTGAGAAAAGCACGAGGAACTCGTTAATCGATTCGTGACATTACGGTGGCCCGGATCCTCAAAAATATAAAATGAAATTGGTCAGAGTATGATTTAAAAAACACAAGAGGTTATACGGATCTGATTATGTTCATGAATTCCGCGGATGAATTGAAGTTACTTATCTGACTTCTCGGTCGCAATAGTTTCTCATTTCCAACCCCCACATCAGCGTACGAGTCGATTTTCTATGGTACAGCTACGATCAGTCAGTTTTTATGAATTTTTGAGAGCCCGAGGGATGCAGCAAAATTTCTCGGCGCGAGGTCGAGCAGACTAGAGCACGTTGATCGTCGTGTAAACAAACATGATAGTTAGTCTGCTCGACCTCGCGCCGAGAAGTTTTGCTGCATCCCTCGGGCTCTCAAAAATTCATATAAACTGACTGATCGTAGCTGTACCATAGAAAATCGACTCGTACGCTGATGTGGGGGTTGGAAATGAGGAACTATTGCGACCGAGAAGTCAGATAAGTAACTTCAATTCATCCGCGGAATTCATGAATTTAATCAGATCCGTATAACCTCTTGTGTTTTTTAAATCATACTCTGACCAATTTCATTTTATATTTTTGAGAATCCGGGCCACCGTAATGTCACGAATCGATTAACGAGTTCCTCGTGCTTTTCTCACTTTGCCACCCGCGTTATTTGCATCATGCATGATCCCGAGCATGATCCAAAATTTGAGAAAATTGATGCTTTGTGGTTGCATTGTGTTTTGCAGGCGCAGAGATGTCCGTGTTGCTCGACGAGATTCTGAGGACCAATCGAGATCAACGCAGTCACGCAGTCACGTATGCTATGACAAGTACCAAATTGAAATTCATGAAAATGTTGAAAGGAGCGCTCTTGAAATGACAATGTGCCACTTAAAATTATTTTTCATTTCGCCATATATTGGCGCAATATTGGATAGTGCTCTTTGCCGCAATGTTGGCGCTATATTGGAAATTGATTTTCCAATATATTGCCAATATATTGGCCAGAGCAATGGCCAATATTGCGCCAATATATTGCCAATAAAATCTATTTTTACGCGGGAAGTGTCCACCAAAAATCAGGAATCAAAATAGCCACCGAGATCATCCTTCGAGTTGATAGCACTTGTGTTGGGAAGTATACTCGGACAGTTTTGAAGTCGAAAGTGAAGGGTCGATTTTTGTGAATTGAGTTGAGAGTTTGGCATTTTTTCAAATTTGCTCAACTTCTATCGATTGTGGCGCCTATGAAAAATACAGCAATAGACTTTTACCAGCGGTCAAGTTGTAGGTTTTTCAATACCTTAAAAATTACTACTGCCTCTCTTAACTTCTCCGAGTGAGATTTTTCACTCGGATCCCGAGTGAAAGTCCATCTCACTCGGTAAAGTCAGATATCAAAAAAATTAGAAATTTCACTTGGAAGTTCGAGTGAAATTTCACTCGGATGCAAGAGTGAGACGCTCAAATCAAACTTTAGGTTATGTTTTGCCGCTCGTTTGTTACTGATGGGTCAATGCGTAGCTTACAAAGAGGAAAATAGTAGATTTTCTGCAATATTCGTTGAAAAACTGAGCTAAGAAATGTCAATATCTTCCTCCATAAGTTTTATAAGTGCATGTACAGCCCAATATTATATCATATTACGTATAAATTAATCAACCCGATTAATATAGAAGCAATGCCCTGTTACCGGGGGAATGTAGGTTTCACTTTTGTTATTTCTTCACCATAGTTTTCATATTTTCATTTCCACTCACGACACGTATGAAGTTACACGGTGCATCATCCACATAAGAGGGTGCTATGGACCACAGATGTCAACAGCAGCAGTAGTCCAGTGGAGAAGCAGTCCGATTTACAATCAAGACGTCCGAGTTCGATTCCCCGCACTTCCCAAATTACAAAAATATCAAAGTGACCATGCCGCTACAGGCGGAATAGATCTTTTTCTTTTTTTCCAACCTTCAGATGATTAATAATTATTGATTAATTGTGTGTCCCGCAACGTATTAATTGAACGAAAATATTCAGTTTCAGCTAAATAACATTTGGATTCACTCAGATTCCCCGAGTGAAAAATCTCTTTCTTTTTTCTGAGTGACACTCACTCGGTACCGAGTTGCCTCGATTCCACTCCGAACTCCGAGTGAGAACTCACTCTCTCGGAGTGAGATTTCACTCGAAAAAGTTAAGAGAGGGTAATAGTCGATCATCATTTTCCTAGTAGGAACTACATCACTTTGAAAAAGACCCAAAAATCGCTAAAATCTGCTCTCAGGAAGTAGCTCCTAGAAGTCGCTGGAGTGGATTGTCGAGTTCGGAGAATTTTTTCTTGAATGTACTAGTCATAACGAAGAAAATGCGCCCAGGTACGTCATAAAAGATTGAGTTTGGTATGACTTATCTTTTCTGAAAAAAAAGGCTAAGGTCTCAAAAAATTCCAAAAAAACGTTAATTTCTTCAATCCCCCCCCCCCCCCCGTGACGGGATTTGTCGAAATAGTCTAAAATGACTCATAGATATTTTGTCTGAGCGTTTGCATGTGAATATTGGGTGGGCCCCGATGAAATTCATGCTCTTAATTTTTTTCTAATAATTTCCATGATACTTCCGGGAAAAGAGCATGCAAGAGATTTTAGCCCCTGATCAAACATACTTGTTGGAGAAAATGAGAGTATATCAGATGAGCTCATTTCCTACTATCGTAACGACCGCATAAATACTGATCAACTTTTTCCGGTATTTACACCATTTCAGCGTAATTTTTGAATGAATGTGTCCCTTTCTTTCTGAAAATGGAAAGCGAGGGAGAATCATCTTGAAAATGCTGCAGACAAGTTTTTCATACATCTCTTTTTTCTGACATGATTTATTTTTCTCAATTTCTTCCGAATTCTGTGAGGGCTGGATTTGCCATTGCCTCAAGTATATGCATTGTGCCGGGGAATACATCTCAACCATGATTATCTTACTCTGCAGGAGGTGATGTGGAGATGGAATCATGTGAGGACGAAGAGGACGCAGACTTGATGTATGACATGGAATATAGAAGATACAGGGCCGAAATAGTAGATTATGCACTTGAGTCGGGCTGAAAACTGCGTCATGGAAATCCCGTGATTACGCAACGAAGTGCATATGCATTTTTATAGCCGCGGCGGCTATAAATGGTATAGTTTCAAGAGACTTGATAGTTTTATCCAATCTTGATCCAGAAAAGTGACGCCTACTGGATCAAGCTTGAACCTTTTACTTGATTTTGGCATGTCGCGTCGTCCGCTCGGCTGTCACAGAATACATCCATCTATGATTATGGAGTTGATTTTAAATGCATTTATCGTCGACAAAGCTCGCACGTGTCAATCAATATTAATACAAGTACTCCTCAAACATCGAGGCTTAAAACCCCGTGAAATTTGCGGCACTGTAAACTATCACCATGGGTAACGAGAGGCATTTCAGTTTCTTTTAGGTTAGGTTTCTTACTCGAGGAAAAAAATATTGTCTCTGAACCTGAACTTAATTTTCACATTGATCAGTGTTCATGTTTACCATTACAAGCGGGTTACGAGCAGCTTTGTGATATCGGCACACACGTTTTATAGGTTATGTCAAATTTTTATAAATAATGAGCTGAAACAAAGGAGACAAGTATCACGTCTCTACAGAATTAGGATGAAAAGACACATGTCACTTCACTGCGGACAACTTGTATTTCTGCACTTTATACTTGACAATAAATAAACTCGATAAGAAATCTCTTCGTGGCGATCACATGAAAATCATGGACTTATTCGGAGTTAGTGTAAATAATTCACATTCTAGACAAATTTCCTATACGAGTATCATATAGAACGAGATGTTAATATCATTCTGAGGAATGGGGATCCCGTAATTCCTCGGTTTTGAAGCTCATTAACGCTAAAAACTCCGCACGCACAACATAATTACTGATGAGTATGATCCAATTCTGGGCTCAAAGTTCCCAAACAATTATAGTGACCATAGAAATATCAAGAAAAACGTTCAAGCTTGATCAAGTAGGTGTCACATTCCTGGATCCAGCCTCGATCAAAAGGATCAAGTATTTTATCCTATCTTGATCAAGGCTTTAAGTTTGTTTCCAATCGGGTAGTGATGGCGACAGCGAAAGTGACATTGATGACGAGGATGATTCTTGAGATATACAATACTACACCTTTTAAACTTTCTTGTTTTTTCTTAATGTCTTGGTGGAATCGCTTAGTGTGTTTATATCGCCTAAGATTTACTGATTAGGAAGAATAACTTATGTTGTGTATGCAGATTTGATTTTCGCGCTGAACACGAATAAGCGTCACTGCGTGGCGTGACAATCGTGTCCAGTAGTTGATCAGGCGGCATGCCTCAGAGAGAGACGATTTACAAATACGCTCGTGTATTTTATATTCATACAAATGTATCTCTAGAGTAATAAATAATATGATTCGTTTAGAATCGACAATAGTTATTCAGTGCACCTCCACCGCAAGAAATACAAAAGTGGTGTCAGGAGTGTTTCCGTTCTCGTGCCTGGTACCATGTGCGGTGACATAACCTCCAAAGCAGAGAGAGGCATAGAAAGAGAATTCAAACGTCGGAAAAGTTAATTTCCGAGCCAAATAAAATGTCATTATCAGAAGAAGATATGAAAACGTTGACGAAATCGTTGACAGATGTATTCACGACAGCCATCACCGGAGCAGCCGCGTCCTTGGCTGCGACATCGAACGGGAGCGGCACGGCGGGTGCACCAACACCCAAGCCCCCCACGTTTCAAATTCAAGAGTTCCGTTTGTCTGATGGGACAACGGTTGAGGATTATTTCAAGAGATTCAGCTGGGCACTGAATCTAAGCAAGATTGATGTTCAACAGCATGCAGACTACGCTCGTGTGTATATGGGTGCAGAGCTAAACAACGTTTTAAAATCGTTAATAGCTCCCCGTACACCGGAGACACTCACATTCGAGGAGATCCGGACGACTCTCATTTCTCATTTTGATTTATCAAGGAATAAATTTGCTGAAAGTGTCAAATTTCGTAACGTAATTCAACAAAAAGATGAAAAGATTGCCAAATTCACTCTGCAATTTCGACAGGCTGCGATCCATTGTGATTACGGCGACTTCCTAGATCGTATGCTGATTGAACAAATGCTTCACGGGCTGACTGATCGAGAAATGTGTAGTGAGATCATTCAGAAAAATCCATCGACGTTTGCTGAAGCTTACAAAATAGCTCATTCTCTAGAATCTACTAGACATACATCAGATGAGGTGAAGAGTGCTACTCCAATTTCAGAAAATGTGAATTTACTCAGTAACCCGCCTACCCAATTCAAGAAAAAGCAATTGCGCATCGCAAACAGTCGCGGACGTCGAGGAGGTGATGCTTCATCGAGACCAAAACCTACGCAAGAGAGTGGAAATGGAAATGCCTCAACAAATGCAGCTACAAGTTGTCATGGGTGCGGTGGATCCCATAAACGCAGTGAATGCCCTTTTCGTGACGCCGAATGTTATAACTGCAATAAAACAGGGCATATTGCCAGAGTATGCCGAAATAAGACGGAGGGAATTAATTCATTCCAAGATCATCAAGAGCTAACTGTCGAACAGTTAGATTCTATAAAATTTCTGAACAGGATTGAAGAAATCAATTCTGTAAACCGGAATGGAAAAATTATACTAGAAGTGAAAATCAACGGTCAGACGATTGACATGGAGCTCGATTCAGGATCTCCGACTGGTATAATAAGCAGTTTTACCTGGGACAAACTTCGACTCGGAGATGAGTTAAAAAAGACCAACAGGCGGTTTTTAAGCTACACAAAACACCCGCTGAATTGCATTGGATGTATTGACGTCTGTGTCGAAGTCGGCTCAATAAACCACAAGTTAAAATCATTTGTCGTTCAAGGTGAGTACGACTCCTTATTTGGCTTAGAATGGATGCAAGCCTTCGCATGCAATATCAATTGGAAGGAATTGCTCTTTCCTTCGAGCATTCACTCAATTACAACGGATCCGCCTGAACTTACGAGTGATGAGAAGTACGCGTTGGACCGATTGCTGTTGGATAATGACGATGTATTCAGCACCACTGCAGGGAAATTGGTAGGAGAACCAATCAAGATGCAATTGAAACCTGGAGCAACACCTGTATTCGCTCGTGCTCGTGAAATCCCGTACGCTTTGCGAGATACATATGCCAAAGCGATCGATGAAAAATTAGCATCAGGTCAATACATTCGTGTGGACAATTCGGAATGGGCATCAACAACGCACATTGTAACGAAAAAAAAACGGTAAGATCCGAATCACTGGTAATGATAAACCCACACTAAATCCACAGCTAATAATTGACGAACATCCAATCCCCAAATCTGAGCACATATTCAACAAAATGCGAGGAGCAAAGGTTTTTTGTCATTTAGATATCACATCAGCATACCAACATTTAGTAGTGGACGACGAGTTCAGTGCTGCTCTAACTCTGAACACTCCTACACATGGATTGATACGCCCACTGCGGGCTCAGGACGGAGCTGCAAATATACCTGCTATTTGGCAACGTAAGATTGGAGAGGTAATAAGCGACCTCGAAAATGTGGAAAACTTCTTCGACGATTTACTCCTTTATGCAGAAACATCCCAGAAACTTCTCCAAATCCTCGAAGCTCTCTTTGAGAGACTCCGACGGAGTGGAATCCGTCTGAATCGTGAGAAGTGTGTGTTTGCCGCGACCGCGGTGGAATTCTTGGGACACAAAATCGATGCTCATGGAATTCACAAATCAGATAAACACATCGAAGCGCTCAAAAAGGCCCCAAAACCACAAACTTCAGAAGAACTTGAACTATTCATCGGAAAAGCTACGTGCTACAATGACTTCATTCCTAACTTAGCTACGAAAGCTCGCCCCCTACGTGATATGCTTCTCACATCAACTTTTGAATGGACGCCTGCAGCCAATGCTGCATACGAAGACATCAAGAATATTCTCATATCCCCTCAAGTTTTGATGCCATACAATCCATCACTAGTGCTAGTATTGGCTACCGATGCTAGTAAGGTAGGATTGGGCGCAGTTCTCTCACATCGGCTAAACAATGGATCTGAAAGGCCCATAGCATACGCCAGCAGGACGTTATCTATCTCAGAACAGAAGTATCCACAGATCGATAAAGAAGCACTTGCTATAGTGTGGGCAGTTAAAAAATTCTTCTATTATCTGTACGCACGCTTGTTTGTACTCATCACAGACCACAAGCCTCTGACTCAAATACTGCACCCTGCGAAATCTTTGTCAGTGCTCTGTATAAGCAGAATGGCAAACTATGCGGGCTACTTATCGCATTTCAACTATAGCATCGAGTTCAGGACCACGAAAGCAAATGCCAACGCAGATTATTTTTCTCGGGCTCCTGTAGCTAGCGAGAAGAACCACGTCAACAACATCCAAATCTTACTCGAGGAAGAAAGGAATACCATCGACCTTGATGGTTTTGACAATTTCATTGTGAAGCAAATTAATCAGTTACCAGTTCGGTCTGAGAACATAGCGAAAGAGACGAAGAAAGATCCACATCTGGAAAAAATCGCGCAACTTCTTGCAGATGGTCAAAGTCTAGTGGACCATGGTTATAAAGCCCCAGAATATAACTACAGCTTAGCATCCAATTGTCTTATCTTCGAGCACCGTGTAGTCATACCAAAACCACTGAGGGCTGCCGTACTTCAAGATTTACATACTGCACACCTAGGATTCGTTAAAATGAAAGGCCTGGCTCGGTCCTTTGTATATTGGCCAGGAATAGATTCAGACATCGAGCAACTGGCAAAGTCATGTGCTGATTGTGCAAGATACTCGCACAGCCCACCAAAATTCAGAGACCACCACTGGGAGTACCCTAAAGGCCCGTGGGAAAGGATTCATATAGGATGGATTCCACGCCAAAGCGACCTACGGAAAGGGGTCATCTCTCAGATTCTTTTTTAACCTTTTTCATTCGATTCTATGGCTCAAAATAGGAACTTCGGACCACCTATGGGGCCCAAAAAAAATTTCTCCTCTCCATTGCACGCATATCCGTCAACAGACCGAAAATTTATCGTGTAAAAATCTATGCACTTTTATTCACGAAAATGGGAATATTTCGAGTTTTTGGATAGCTATCGATTTGCGGATTGCGGCATCTGAAAGGGCATCAAAAAACCTATCGGAAACGTTGTCGAAAATTCCTTTTCTGTGATTGGGGGGCCTCCTGGAGGCAAAAGAGTATTTTTCACTAAAATGTTGATTTCTCAAAAAGCCATTTTTTTTATTTTTTCAAACTCAAATTTTTGACGTAAAATTTTGCGTTCTTTCGAAAAAAATGGGTTTCAGAGAAGTTTGGGGCGATCCAAGTGACTTATGAGCCATTTTTTGAAAATTCGATTTTTCCGATTTCAGAAAAAGGCGATTTTCTGCGCATGCGCACAAACGTAGACTTTCGGCGCCACTTCCAATGGAAAGCTGACAAAATTTCCTATAAAATGACTACCCGCAAAGTTGAAATTCATGCTTTGAAACGGGATCTGCAAGGATTAATTATGTCGAATCAAAATCACATGAAAATTCAGCCCATTAACGCCTTTGTGGCGCCTGCTGAGATGACACATTCACGAGATCTTATCGGGACTTGATTTTGAGTACGAAATTGACCTGAAAAAAATTCGGACCACATGGTTTCAACGTAAAATTGTATGAACTTTCAAAATATGCGATGAAAAACCCCGTTTGAGGCGAACCCGAGGTGCTACATTCAATTTTTCGCAATTTTGAATGTGAAATATCGTATTTTCTGGAAAAAAATTGGATGTAGCACCTCGGGTTCACCTCAAACGGGGTTTTTCATCGCATATTTTGAAAGTTCATACAATTTTACGTTGAAACCATGTGGTCCGAATTTTTTTCAGGTCAATTTCGTACTCAAAATTGAGTCCCGAGAAGATCTCGTGAATGTGTCATCTCAGCAGGCGCCACGAAGGCGTCAATGGGCTGAATTTTCATGTGATTTTGATTCGACATAATTAATCCTTGCAGATCGCGTTTCAGTGCATGAATTTCAACTTTGCGGGTAGTCATTTCATAGGAAATTTTGTCAGCTTTCCATTGGAAGTGGCGCCGAAAGTCTACGTTTGTGCGCATGCGCAGAAAATCGCCTTTTTCTGAAATCGGAAAAATCGAATTTTCAAAAAATGGCTCATAAGTCACTTGGATCGCCCCAAACTTCTCTGAAACCCATTTTTTTCGAAAGAACGCAAAATTTTACGTCAAAAATTTGAGTTTGAAAAAATAAAAAAAAATGGCTTTTTGAGAAATCAACATTTTAGTGAAAAACACTCTTTTGCCTCCAGGAGGCCCCCAAATCACAGAGAAGGAATTTTCAACAACGTTTCCGATAGGTTTTTTGATGCCCTTTCAGATGCCGCAACCCGCAAATCGATAGCTATCCAAAAACTCGAAATATTCCCATTTTCGTGAATAAAAGAGCATCGATTTTTACACGATAAATTTTCGGTCTGGTGACGGATATGCGTGCAATGGAGAGGAGAAATTTTTTTTGGACCCCATAGGTGGTCCAAAGTTCCTATTTTGGGCCATAGAATCGAATGAAAAAGGTTAAAAAAGAATCTGAGAGATGACCCCTTTCCGTAGGTCGCTTTGGCGTGGAATCCATCATAGACTATGCCGGTCCAGTAGCCGGTAAAATGTTGTTGATCGTCGTTGACGCTTTTAGTAAATGGGTGGAAGTGATACCTACACACTCCACTACCAGCAGTGCAACCATAGCTATCCTAGATACCCTATTTGCTTCATACGGAATTCCAACCACCGTCGTCTCGGACAATGCTAGACAATTTGTGTCAGAAGAGTTGGAAAACTTCTTGCAGACTAGTGGAGTAAAATACCATAAGCTTATTGCTCCCTACCGCCCATCCACCAATGAACAGGCAGAGAGATATGTCCAGACAGTCAAGGATTCAATTCATAAAATGAATTCATCCCCAACTACTTTGGAAAACGACTTGAACACATTTCTCCGACAGTATAGAAGAGCTCCTCATTCGTTAACCGGTGTACCACCAAGTCAGTTGTTCCTCGGTCGTAACATCCGGACCCGGCTTGACCTGATGAGGCCAGAAGAAACTCAGAGAAAAATGAATGAAAGAATCGAGGCTGAGTTCGACCCCTCATTCCGCATATTTCAGGCGGGACAAACAGTATACACTGTAAAAAATTTTTATGTAAAATTACAAGTCTCAGAGAGGGTAATAGTTGGATACCGCGCTGGGACGTGTAAATTTACAAGCGGCTTGTAAATTTCATTTACCGGCTGACGGTAAATTTCAGACCTGAAGAAACCTTGTTCAACTGGAGCGTACGGGCTACTCGGGGGCTTTTTCTAATGAAATGGAGTCTTGGAATGAAGCATCTTAATCCACGATAATTCTGAAAAGGGTAAAAAAACCCGTGCGAGTCGAAAATTCATCGCTCGAGACATAAACACTCGACCGCGGAGGAGCTTTTTAGGTTAGTTGTGCGTGGGCCCAGCAGACCAAACTTTGATTCGCGCATGCTCGGTTGAGCTGAAATTTACAAGCCTGAACGAGGGAAATTTAGAGAAAAATTTACCAATCTGAGACTGGTATCCAACTATTACCCCCTCTGAGACTGGTAAATTTACAAGCGTTTGTAAAGTTACAAGAAATGGGATGAAACTCACAACTCCCAGAGTTGTATTTTTACCAAGCTAGATGGTGAATTTCATTCAACATTTTTTACAGTGTACTTCAGATCGGGTAATCCGAGGATGGACCCGTGGGTTCCAGGCACAGTTATTAGACGTATTGGAGATCTTCACTACGAAATTGAGCACAACAGAAAAATATTCAAGCGCCATGTGGACCAAATGAGACAGTTCGCATCAACCGAGCCCCAAGACGTGACAGAGATCACTCCAGCAGTATTGTCTTCAACACGCAATCCCAAGCAACAATTGCGTTATCACGAAACTGCAACTGAACAAGATGACCAACGTCATGTCGTTGAAAATGCAGGCCTGGAGCTGCAGGATCAAGATAGAATGCCTGGGGCACGTACACCAGAGTTGGCACGCCCTGATGCTCAGCCATTCGGATTAGAGGTAGCAGATCAACCGGCAAGAGAGAATGTTCGCCGATCGGAACGAGTGCGCAAGCAAACAGAATTCTTCCGACCAAACTGAATTCAAGGATTCAACGATGGAGAGAAGAGTGTTGTGTATGCAGATTTGATTTTCGCGCTGAACACGAATAAGCGCCACTGCGTGGCGTGACGATCGTGTCCAGTAGTTGATCAGGCGGCATGCCTCAGAGAGAGACGATTTACAAATACGCTCGTGTATTTTATATTCTTACAAATGTATCTCTAGAGTAATAAATACTATGATTCGTTTAGAATCGACAATAGTTATTCAGTGCACCTCCACCGCAAGAAATACAAAAACTTAGAATAAAGAAAAAATCTTTGCTGAATTTGTGCTTGAATTAGTGTAGATACTAAAAAATACCGATTTCCATGTTTGAACGCTTTTATCTGGAAAAATATCCATTTTAGGGAAAAAACGATGGGATATGAAATTGGAGATCAGATTGAGGCAAACAAAAAAGGTCCTCATGGAAAAATTTGTACCTGCCATAAATTTCAAGCAAACGGCAAATAAACATGCAAAGGTCATGTGGGCATACTTCGGTAGTGATCATAAATTTTTCTAGACCATTCATGGACCTTTCAGCGGAGTGAGCAAATTCTCATATATTAATCTATTCATCACACGCATTATGAAATTTTTTTCAAAATTTTTTCGCATTTGGTTTCGGTAGCGCACCTGTACAAACGTTGAAAGATTCTGTGACCGCCACGCGACGTGATATATACATGCAAATTTTTTTATGAACATTTTCGGATTGAGCAAAATAGCAACAATCGATTTGCGACATTCTGTTACAAAAATATACAAAACTGATTTTGTTGCTGGCAAAAAATTGTTTAACCGCCACTCATTAACAGGGGGTTTCTCAATTTTTTAAAGAAGGATTATGCTTATTCTAGTCTTCCATCCATTTCCTTGATATTTTTCATGAGTATTTTCAAAGTTTCACAAAAAACAACTACAACTGCTCCACTCCTGGGACTTTATTGGGTGCTGGATATTCACCACCCAACAAACTAACAGGAGTGAAGCAGTTGTAGTTGAATTTTGTAGAATTTTGAAAATTCTCATAGGAAGTACCAAAGCGATTGATGGAAGACTAGAATGAGGACAATCCTCCTTTAAAAAACTGAGAAATCCACTGTTGATGAATACAAAGCATATTGAGATTCGTTATGCAAATTTGTTGCTCTCCATTAATTAATGTTCATTTTTTCGAATTCCCACCAATGACATTCATTTTTACCGTACTAAGATGAGAGAAAAATATGTTATACGTCCCCTTAATTTCATGATAATCTGGTAATACGCTGAGGTATACCGCTTAAGTATGACGCGCCACAGTTTAAAAATCCTGCATATGGCGGCCAACATGGCGACCCTTTACAGCGCGGAATCCGTGCCGCGGATGGCCAAGGCGAAGTGGAATAATATATATTAGGTTTATTCGATTTTGCGGGTCGGAGCGCTCGGAGCGCTCCGACCGCTCGGATCGGTCCGGTCTCGTCCATCACCGAACGCGCGTTCGGACAAAAGTTCGCTCGGAGCGCTCCGAACGCTCCGTCCAAGATTCTCAGCCGAGGAGAGAGGAGGAATCGTCCACAGCATTAGAAACAGGCTGTCTCCCCTCTCCCCGGCTAGAAATCTTAGACGGAGCGTTCGGAGCGCTCCGAGCGAACTTTGTCTGAACGCGCGTTCGGTGATGGACGAGACCGGACCGATCCGAGCGGTCGGAGCGCTCCGAGCGCTCCGACCCGCATAATCGAATAAACCTTATGTACCGAGTTGCGAGGTACATAATGAATTTTATCGCCTGACGATGGAAACAGCGTTTGTCCGTCCGCGTAGGCGGACGAAAACACGATGTTTCCATCGGTAAGGCGATAAAAGCGTTGAATAAAAATAGAGCGTGGCACTTGAACATTTTAGCGATATAGGCTGCGCGTTAAATACCTCTGGTGTTTGTTGAAATTGATGCGATGCGATGCCAACGGCTGCGAATCGCCGCTCGTCCTCGTACCTCGTTGCTTTGCTGTAAGGACCTATGTCGTTGCTGTGGTGAGCTCGTATTTATTAGTCACGGTCACGCGGTTGCAACAGGCCACTGCCGTGGCCGCAGCTGTTCCTCAGGCTCAGATGCCGATGTTCTTCATCTCGTTGGCTCAGGAAGGAGCCCCAGGGATAGTGGTTTCCCTTGCTAGTAGGTATACCTCGGCTTTGCGGTGATTCCTGTTAATGCGCGGGAAATAGCGAGCGCTGTCTGCCGTGACGTGTCTGCGGACCGCGACCAGAATGTGACAATTGTTTTGGGTAGGACTCTAACTGTTCTAATTGTATAGAAAATTTCAGAATTTGCCTATTTTGCCTTTTCGAGAAAATCGACTTTGAAGTCGTCAAAATATGCCCGTCTTCCAGAGGCCACAGCTCTTCGAATATTGAGCCTAGACCAACGTATCTGGGCTCAAATCGAAGCTCTAAATTTGCCAAAATTGTTTTCGGCGTCAAACAGACCACACAATTAGCGAAAGAGATAAATTACATGGTCAAAGGTTTTTGCGTGTACTAGGTATACCTATATATACGGCAAGACAGCGCGCGGAGGGGGCAACTGATCTCGAGCAGACGACAACACTGCTTTGCTTTCGCGGGCTGAGATCAGCTGGGATCGCGGATCGCCCGGATCGACGTTTGACGGGATGACTTGGGGAATACCTGCATTGGAACCTTCTACGAGGCCAGCAGAGCAGATCTAACCCCTTGCAGACGTAAAGCGGGTGCTAGAAACCTATGCATGCATCTAGATTATCGCGAGACTTGTCTTCCCGCGCTGGCGCCACCCGTCCGCCATCTCACCATATATATAGGTATACTGTCACCACGTGTAACTTATAATCGACGGTATCATCCTTCGCAATAATTTTTCTGGCGATTTAATACCTAAAACAATTTTGGCGAATTCAGAGCTTCAATTTGAGCCCAGATACGTTGATCTAGGCTCAATATTCGAAGAGCTGTGGCCTCTGGAAGTCGGGCATATTTTGACGACTTAAAAGTGAATTTTCTCGAAAAGGCAAAATCTGAAATTTTCTATACAATTAGAACAGTTAGAGTCCTACCCAAAACAATTGTCATATTTTGGTCGTGGTCCAGGTTGACGTACGTACTTCTGTCTGCCTCTGGCCTCTGTTGTGCATCTCTGCAGGCAGTACTGATCTGTGGTAACTCTGCTTGCGCCCGGCGTTGACTAGCGACCCTTCCGGGTATATAACGCTAGCGCTGACAACTGTTCCCAGTCCCTGCTGTTCACTGCTGCTTTTTACTGCTGTTCCTCGTGGTCTGGTGATCCGCAGCAGCGGTTCAACCGCCTCCAAGAGCCATGGCCAACGCCAGCGTTGACAAGGACACCTTCTTCAGGCGCATGAAGCGTCTGTACAGCGCTTGGAAGGTTAGTAAACATTTAAGACGCCGCTATGCCGACTCCGATTCCGCGTAACCGACCGTTTTACCTCTATTTGACCATCTTTTTCCCGGGCCACGTCGTTTCTAGGATGGCAGAGCAGGAGCCGACGATAGTTTCAGCAGAATGGATGCCCTCGTCTCGGTGGTCGGCGCCGACGAAGACGTTGTCTACAGCAAGTCCTCCGCTCTGCAGGTTAGAGAAGCCCCTTGTTTCTTACCCATCCACTGGCGCCGCTTCTTTCAAACACCGTATCCACATGAGCAACTGTAACTTTGTTGGACTTACAGCCCGTTAACAGGGCCCTTTACTTCTGTAATCGCTTTTCATATCCAATGCTTAATTTTTGCCAAGCTTTGACAAGATGGCAAACTGGTGAAGATTGGCAATATAATTGTGACGCTGATGAACATTACTGTAGTTCCGTTGTAACAACAGCAGCTGACAAGTACACATTGGTCCCTCTGGATTCCTTTGACACCATGATCCTGAATTTAATGGACTAATCTGTTCATTCCTTTTCTTTGTTTTTAGACTTGGCTCATCAACTATGAATTACCTGATACAGTCATGTTGCTGGGTGAGGACTCTATTTGCTTTCTTGCCAGTAAGAAAAAGATAGAATTCTTAAAAAAACTAGAAGAAGCCAAGCCTGATGATACTGGATGTCCTCCAGTCAAACTTTATGTTAGAGATAGGGTAAGTTTTTAATTCTCAACTTATTGTGTGAGCAGCCTTGCTGAATCTACAACCTTTTTTTCAAATTTTCAAGAGCGATGAAGACAAAGCCAATTTTGCCAAGCTCGTAGGTATTATCAAAGACAGCCGCAAGGGTAAAACTGTAGGAGTTTTTGCCAAAGACAACTACAAATCTGCCTTTGCCGAGGCTTGGAAATCGGCATTCAAAAAAGAGAGTTTTGAGACCGTTAGTACACATGCTTTAGAATAAGTGATCATTTCTCATATAAATACATTATTCATGATCAAAATGTTGTTTTGGTAGATTGATGTCAGTGGATCCATGGCTTATGTTATGTGTCCAAAAGAGGATGTGGAGATTCTTACTGTGAAGAAAGCTTGTTTAGTATCTGTAGATGTTTTCTCCAAATATCTTAGAGATCAAATCTATGAAATTATTGACAACGAAAAAGTGAGTCAGACACATAGCTTTAGTGTAGTGCAGTGGTCAATCTTTAATTGAAATATTCCATATTTTCCAGAAAGTAAAACACTCCAAATTAGCAGATGGTGTTGATGCTGCAGTTACCGATAAGAAATATGTCACTGGGGTTGACACATCTCAGATAGATATGTGCTATCCAGCTATAATCCAAAGTGGAGGCAACTACTCTCTCAAATTCAGTTCTGTTAGTGACAACAACATACTTCACTTTGGAGTCATTATATGCTCTCTTGGCGCCCGTTATAAGGGGTATTGCTCCAATATTGTCAGAACTCTGCTAGTTAATCCCACAAAAACCATTGAGGTAGTAGTCAACTAGTGAACATTCCTAATTAGTTTGGAGACGATGAAATAATTTTCAACGTTTGAATAAACTTTTAGGAAAACTACAATTTCTTGTTACAAGTTGAAGAAGAAATTATCAAAAAATTGACAGCGGGAACGAAACTGTGTGACGTCTATGATACCGCTATGAAATTCGTCAAAGAAGAAAAACCCAAGCTCATTGACAATCTCACAAAAAATTTTGGGTTTGCTATGGGCATTGAATTCAGAGAGAGTTCGCTACTCATAGGACCGAGAACTAACTCTCCAGCTCAGAAAGGAATGGTTTTCAATGTCAATGTGGGTCTTGCAAATCTCATGAATCCTGAAGCAAATGACAAAGAGGCGAAAACATATGCCTTATTCATAGGAGATACAGTGATAGTGAATGAGGTAATATTGATTTTACACATGACTCAAGAAAATTATGTTTCTTGTTAGTTTATGTTGTAATGGGGAATCTTTGTAGGATCAACCAGCTACAGTCCTGACTCCATCAAAGAAGAAAATCAAAAACATCGGTATTTTCTTGAAGGATGATGATGATGAAGAGGAAGAAGATAGTGGCAAAGAGAATGAGCCAAAGCCTGAACTTCTTGGCAGAGGTAAAAGAACGGCTGTCATAGAGTCAAAACTGAGAACTGAGCATAGTTCAGAAGAAAAGCGAAAACAGCACCAAAAAGAGTTGGCAGCTTCTATGAATGAAGCAGCTAAAGCTCGTTTAGCTCAGCGGTCAGGTGGCAAAGAACAAGAGAAAGTTCGTAAATCAACAGTGTCTTACAAAAGCCTTAGCAGCATGCCTAATGATCCTGAAGTCAAAGAGCTCAAGCTATTTGTTGGTGAGTAAAAGCTATAACATTAGAATTTATTTCTTATCTAGTGTCCTTCATAATGAAACGATTTTATTTCAGACAAAAAGTACGAAACCGTCATCTTACCAATTTATGGGATACCAGTGCCTTTCCACATATCTACTATCAAGAATATTTCACAGTCCGTAGAAGGTGATTACACGTACCTTAGGGTAAACTTTTTCCATCCTGGTGCAACTGTTGGTCGCAATGAAGGAGGTGTTTACCCCCAGCCTGATGCTACATTCATTAAAGAAGTGTAAGTGTATTATACACTTAGAATCACAGTATTCAAAATCTTCATCAATGCAACAATGATTCTCTTTTGTAGCACTTATCGCAGCACAAACATTAAGGAGCCCGGAGAG
Source organism: Eretmocerus hayati (assembly GCA_029851415.1). Lineage (NCBI taxonomy): Eukaryota > Metazoa > Arthropoda > Insecta > Hymenoptera > Aphelinidae > Eretmocerus > Eretmocerus hayati. The sequence continues at coordinate 188,945,297 of CM056742.1, read as the reverse complement.
ATTTCGGCACCGTCGTCGAATTTGAATACTGCCTTCAGATTGATTAAAGAAGTCCAAAAGAAGTTCAAAAACAGAGAAGCTGAAGAGAGAGAAAAAGAAGATCTTGTTAAACAAGATACTCTTGTCCTGTCTCAGACCAAAGGAAATCCAAGGCTCAAAGATTTGTACATTAGACCCAATATAGTGAGTAAACGTATGACAGGAGCATTGGAGGCACATACGAATGGATTCCGCTACACTTCCGTTAGAGGGGACAAAGTTGACATATTGTACAACAATATTAAGAATGCGTTCTTCCAACCATGCGATGGAGAGATGATTATTCTCCTTCATTTCCATCTGAAGGTAAGGATTTCTTCTCATCAAGTGATGTGTTTGTGAATGTGCAAACTCAATACTAAAGGGTTCTTACAGCATGCCATCATGTTTGGCAAAAAGAAACACGTCGACGTGCAGTTTTATACCGAAGTAGGAGAAATTACTACTGATTTGGGAAAACATCAGCACATGCATGATCGAGACGACCTGGCTGCCGAGCAATCTGAAAGAGAGCTTAGGCACAAGTTGAAAACGGCGTTCAAAAGTTTCTGCGAAAAGGTAGAAGCAATGACAAAGCAAGAAATCGAATTCGATACGCCATTCAGAGACTTGGGTTTCCCTGGAGCTCCATTCAGAAGTACTGTGCTGTTACAGCCTACCAGTGGTTGTCTGGTGCACCTCACCGAATGGGTTGGTCTAGATCTTCTGACCTCCAAGTAATTGATTTATCAGATCACCTAATACCCAATGTGTAATTTATTCCAGCCCCCATTTGTCATCACCTTAGAGGATGTTGAATTTGTTCAATTTGAAAGGGTACAATTCCACTTGAAGAACTTCGATATGGTTTTTGTCTTCAAAGACTACCACAGAAAAATAGCAATGATCAATGCTATACCCATGAACATGCTGGATCATGTAAAAGAGTGGTTGAAGTAAGCAGTTACTGTTCTAGATTTCTTTTTATGTCTTCCCTTCCAATTTTCACCTGTTTCAATATATTTCTCAGTTCTTGCGATATCAAGTATTCAGAGGGTGTTCAATCTTTGAATTGGGCTCAGATTCTGAAAACTGTTTGTGAAGATCCTGAAGGATTCTTTGAATCTGGAGGTTGGGACTTCTTGGATGACAAAAGTGATGAAGAAAATGCTCAGGATGATGATGAAGAAGAGGAAGAAGATGATGCATATGAGGTGAGAAGAGAATCCATATTTATTCGAAAATTCATCCATTATCAGGAATTTAGAACCTCAATGGCATAATTCATGATTTTCTAAAAATATTACATTTCAACAATATTAATTAAACAACGAGTTCAACCAAAAATATTATTTGAAATCCAACTTGTATACTTCAAAGTTAGTAGCATTTAAAATATTTTGTAAGTGTTGCTCAAAGCATTTATTGTCTATTTTAGCCCACGGACGTCAGCGAAGAGGAAGAATCGGACGAAGACTCGGAATACTCAGAAGCTTCAGAAGATTCTGAAAGTGATGGTATATCGTTTTTTTATTTCAATGATTTATATATTGATCTACTTGATAGAGTCGCTAAGCTTTGAATGCATTTTTAGAAGAAGAACTTGGAAGTTCTGAAGAATCTGGCAAGGACTGGTCCGATTTGGAAAGAGAAGCCGCTGAGGAGGATAAAGAAAGAGGAGATGACTTTGGTGATGATTATTCAAAAGGCAAGAAGGATAAACACTCGTCAAAAGACCGGTAAGATATCAGAGGATCGTATCGTCTTTATAATAATAATAATCGATCCTAAAAATCTGTAATTTCTTTACTTCTTTAATAGGCACAGTTCAAAGCATAAGAGCTCTTCCAGTTCCAAAAACAAGAGTTCCAGCAAAGACAAACACAGGTAAGCAATTTCGTACCAGTAACTCCTCGATGTAATTGTAAAATACTGATCGTATCATTGTTGAGTTACACTATGGTACTAAATGTATTTTCGTAAAATTAATCTCAGAAAATCGGATCATTCGAGGAGTGAGGGATCACATAAGAAAGTGTCGTCTCATTCCACGTCATCCAAACACAGGTGATGATAAGCAAGCGAATCTCATATCTGATTGAAAATGACGTTTGTGCCTTGTTAATTTTCAGCCCTAAAAAGAGTGATAGACACGATAAGCACAGCAGCAGTAACAGCAGTAGACATGACAAGCATAAGTCATCATCGTCTCATTCTTCTAGTAGTAAGAAAAGACCGCGAGAAGATAGCCCCGACAAACATAAGAGCCACAAGAAATCGAAGTGAGCCTAATCGTTGGAGCCTTTTTGGTATCGATTTCTATACAGAAAATTCTTTTCTAAAGTTGATGTAAATGATCATGGAGCACCCGGATTAATGTGGACATGTGTGCCTGGTCTACTGATTTTGCAGGAGACTGTCATATTGTAGAAAAGAATTAGAACACGAATAATTTTGTGTATTCTTCATAAGTACAGTCTAAAAGTATAGTATTTTAGAATCCTTCCTTCGCGACTGTTTTTTGTTTTAATTTTTCTCGGCTATTTGATGAGATTTTCAGACAATGATTTTCATTATCATGGTCGATGTAGGGCTCAATACCAGTTATCTGTTAGATCTCATCTATACATTTTTCACATTTGTAATGTTTACTCATCTCAATTCCATATTCATCATTATCGTGAATATGTACAGCAAAGACTGCATTGCTAGAATCATTGCTGGCAATTGATAAAATCAATCTCCGAGTCTATATCAATGTTATCCTTCATGGTAAGTAAACTCATTGATTGCACAATATATGTATCAAACTTTTATGTTGGCGTATTTTTGTACACTATCTTGTCTTCGGAATTTTAAAAGTCAGATCGTAATAATCAATGTGAAATTCATTTGTAATAAAAAAGCAAAATATATATCTGTATACATGAGTAAATTCGTAATTTTTAAGAGCGTTGAGAACCAGTAAAGCACGAAGTCTTTACGCGAATTCAGAAGAGGATAACTGTTGCGGAAAACGCAGCCCGAAATGTAAATGCGTTGAATGAGGATTACTCAATGACGATAATTGGAATCTATCAAAAGTGAAAGTACACGTCTTCGTGGTCCCGTCAGGACGCTTTCTCTCGCGGCCACCGGCTCTTGTCGCCCATCTCGTATTCTCTCACCTTGGGAACGATTTCCTCGCCGGTAGAGAAAAGATCGAAAGTGGCGATATTTCAAGGCGCTTGAGCGAATCGTTCATAATTCAGACACGATTTCAAATCCGATGAATGAGACAAGGCATGTCTGGAGGGAATTCATGGTTCTCTCCTTCGATGAACTCGTGGAAGGGCAAGATTGTCATTCTTAGAAAAAATCAACATTTATTATTCAAATCAAGTGAAAAAATAGACTACACGTATATATGAGGATATGATACACAGAATCAACGGAGCATAGGCATCGTGACGATGGCACGGATAACAGCATGAATTGGAAAAGTGCAGTTGGAGGCACTCATCAGTTTTTTCCGATCTGGTCGATCTGTCCCTGAAGGTTGTTGACGACCTCGGCAGGCACGTGCTCGCCCAGAATCTCAAACAGGTTGATCCTTTGGCTGCCGGGGATGGATTCGTAGGCGGCGAGCTCGATGCCCTCCTGGACGTTCTGGATCTGGGCGTCACGCGGGATAAGATACGTTTGCTGGGCCTGCCTGATGGCCTCGTTGCTGAATCGCTGTCCGTCCTTCTGCTGGGGGTAGGCGCCGACAATTGTCATCGTGGCTCCGGCCAACAGCCACCCGAGCAAAGCTGCACTTGCGCATGACTTCATCATCTTGATATTTCTGCAAGCAGAATCAAAAGCAAAATTTTGCACATTAAAACCAATCGCGATTTTGATACATGGAGTACGCTGGTGGTGTGAATTGAAGAATAGTTCTTCAGGGGTTCAGGAGAGTGAAAAATAGTTGTAATACCCTCGTGAGAGTCCGTCTGCAGACAAATTTGTCTCCCTGATCACGCTTAGTTTGATTCAAAATTATCTGTTTGCGGTCCAATCTTTATTTCTACAGAAACTGTGCTGGGCGCCGACTCTGCCGAAAAAAGTTTCCCGCGCGAGACGCATATGCCGTTTTATAGGCCAGTAAAATGATTTGTGTAAGGAATAAGTGGAGTAGTCGAAAGTAGGAAGTCGATGGATTTTTCGATAGCTGATGAGATCCATCCAAAAAATAACAAGAATTTTCCGTCTCATGCGTACAAAAAATAACAATGTTCCGCTTGGTGTGAATCGAAAAATTGGCACTTTGCGCGCCGAGGAGTGGAAGCAGTGTGCGAATCCTGCTTGCTTGGAAGTAGTTTTGATGCGTTTTTCAGTCTTTTCAAAGAAACATTTTCAAAACTATTCCAGATTTTCTTCTGAATTTCATCAGAGTAGATGGAAAATCTGAAAGGCAGTGGCACATGAGTTAGCTGGCCACTCCTCGGGGGGGGGGGGGGGGGGGGCAAAGATTCAGTAATTCCATAAAATCATCCAAATGACCCAAAGCTCATTGACCTCATGAACATCTTTGTAATAATATCACCATTATTACGTGATATTGAATTTGCGTTTGATCGCAAGGATTAAGTGTATTACTGTTGCCTCTATTCAGATACTTGTAATGATATGGCACACTTCAATCTCGGTTGTCTAAGCTGAAACGACTCACTTTTCTGGTTACGGGTTACCCGAAAGTTTGAATTAATTGAATACACAGTTGGGTGCTCAAATAATACCGATTTCGCTTTCACATTTATTAATCGGGCGCCGCCCTGAGAAAGTTTTTACTCGTTCGTTGCTCAAGCACCAAAACTTATCTGAATGATTACATCTCGTGTTTGCTGGACTGACGGTGTGATGAATCTTCGCCTCGTCGATCTTGATCAATATATTAACTCAGAGCGCGTGGAACCGGTCCTGATGCTAGTCCTGATGCACATTATTAGTTTCTTGAATATTGAAAATACCGATTTCGGATTACGTCCGCACGCATCTAATATCTCTAACGTTTACACGAGTCCACTTGAAGCGTGTTATCCGCGTTGAGCAATACTTGCTTTGACGCGAGCTTTACGAGTGCATAGCTATGTTTTTTGCTGTGAAAGATGTTCAGCAAAATAATGTGTAATTGTCGCTCACGCAACCACATGAGGACCGCAGAGTTGTATTTTGGGCTGACGACGATCGTTAAGTGACGAGTGTTTCGCCACAGAGAGTCAAAAGTAACGACGGCAATTATTTTTCTAAACGGGAGGAATAGGCTCGGGCTATCTCTTTTCCATTTTCATATCCATGAGACCTTTCGTTCCGTAACTCGGAAGACAAGTCCATATGAACCTTGTACGACTACGCCGCGCCGGGAGCTATTTTGTGACGAGCCTGCGGTTGTGCTTGCACAAGATTGATGGGCGCTCCTGGGTTTCAAAGTCCCACAGAGCAGCATCATACATTGTATCTGTTTCCTAAACTCCTCGTTGCGGACGGAGTCTGCATAACTAATTGAAAGTTGAGGCTATTAAATTTTGAGTGATTGAAATCATCAGATCCTATGGACACTGTACAGGCCGTGTTTTATTCGATTTTGCAATGATAGGTGCGAGAATAGGTGAATCATGATATTGTCATTTTATGATACCATGCGCTTTTTTCGTTTTCTGCAAAACAATCATCAGTACTGTTAGATCGATAACGAAAGCTGTAATCAACAGTGAATGTGAACTACGCAACCTTTTCGTACTATGCCAAAGGTGGTAATGTAAATTTTTCTAAGAAACCCGGCCAATGCGAGAAAATTTTGAATCGATTATTTTTATTGATTGACATCTCGACGATCAGATCTCGATCGTTAGTTCTCATTAAATCGACCTCGAATTCGAGGTCCTTGGGGGAAATTTAACGAGTCCTCGTTGTCGATTTACGAATTTCATGTTATATTATGTCCCTCGCGAGAGGATAATTCAAGTTCAAAAAAAAAGTAGTCAGATTTGCGAATTGTTTTCTGCGAGGACCTCAGATGCCTAAAGAGATCCTCTGTTTTTTATTACCTCGATGATCTTCGTTGTTTGAGATTTGAGCATCGACTCGGTTTATCAGTGAGCGAAGCTCTATATAGCGCTGGATAAGTATTCCGGCCTCAGCTAATTTAATAGTAGATATTCGTGGTCCCTACGTTGAAATCTCAATGAATAATATGGCAAACTTAGGACAGCAGAGTACTTCAACTAACCAATCAAACGTACTCAAATTCCAGTACCCACCCAATAAGATCTTGTGGAATGGTGTAAAAAAATTGACAAAAAATTTCTTTCCTCTGAATTTAGTGACTATTCATGAAACCGTGGATGCTGGTTGGGACCAAATCCATTGCATGGCTTCAATGGATGATATGGAAGCGATGTGTGGATGAAATATTTGCATTCAAAACTGTGGGGTTTCCACAACCATCTCTAGTTTCACTTAAATTCCTCAAATCTTTTGTATTCTGATTATAGATGTAGCAAAGAGCATCGGCTCTCTGAAAAATATTCGAAAAACTGAAGTCATCTTGGGAAAAATTTGCCTTCAACAGTCCCTTTTTTGGCTAAAATCTTCATTAACACAACATATCATCATGTGTGACCTTTGGAGAGATGAACTATGAATTTTGCGTAAGACTGTGCAAATTCAAACGATTGGTGTTGTGTACCGGCGATAAGTGTGGGGTATGCAATCATCAGAATAGAAATGAACAATCTATTTGAATTCATAATATCAACGGTCGCAAATGTTAGTACATTATTATTTGCATTTGTGTGGGCTTAACGTAATACTTGCTTAATTTGTACACCATTGACCTCCGACTCACTTCCAGTGCGGCAAAAGTATACCGATCCTGTTGCGATACTGATCCCCATACACAACGGAAACGCCGTTAGTTTATCCGAACTGATCAATGAGAGGGTTCGAATATTGGACACTCGCGATGATCGTCGAAAGTTTCTCGAGGCTCACTTTCCCTCTTGCGGCACCGATCCATAAATACACATACATCCTTGCTCGACTTATATCTCGTGAAGAGTTTCCCACGAGGCGGTTGAATATCTAAAATCTGTGACATTCGGTGGTTCGTCACTTCCTATAATCAGCCGATTGCAGCAAGCTTATCATCCGAACAACTTGTCGAAACTAATACTTGTTTATGCGTACTTTCGCGTAATCAAAACTTGTTTGACTTGAGATTTCCAAACAAAACGGTTAAATTGAGCGGGACAGCTCATCGCGATTACACTCACGTATGTATCTCTCATTATGCATTGCCCGAGTACTATTTTACGAGATTGCGTGTATATTTTGTTGGACGCACCTGTTGTTACGGAATCTTCGCATGTCAACTCGACCGGAATCTGGCTCTGGGACAAGAATCGAGAATGAGGAGAGAGTTATATGTTGTAAATGGATGTGATTCTTCATCCATGCCAACCATCAGTTTACACCGCTTTTCCTCATTCTTGCTTGCTTTGAATCTCTTCAATTCTAACGTCGAGTTTGTTGCACGAACTTTTGCATAGGTTGCTAAGTGGGTAGTTTTAGTGATAGAGATTGCAGCGGTCAACTCATTCTGAGCGTAAAATTTTTTTTCGATACACTGTGCGTAAAAGTGCACTTTGCGTACAGTTTGTCGACTTTTACTCACAGTTTATCGAAAAGTATAGTTAGATACACGGGCGTAAAACCTATTATTCGCATCCTCGTGATGATTCCGACCCTTGCCTGCGGCTCGGGCCGGAAATCCATCACTCGGACGCGAATAAAACGTTTTACGCCCTTGTATCGAAATGTACTATTTACTTGTATCATGATTTAAATTTTAATTTTAAATCTCTGGATTGAGGAGTTGACTTCGCTCAAAAAACGAGTTCCCGAAAGAAATCAACAGTTATTTTCAGGCGCACAATCTTTCAATCTTCACTGTTTAGTCACAAAATAGCAGATATTACCTAAAGCTTAATGAGTGAAACTCCACTAATTGACGAACTCCTTACGCATCTTCACTATTTCCATCAACGAGACCAAATTTCAAATTTAAGTTAATTCAAAACTTGCTGAAGCCCACTGGTGAGCCCCCGTTATAAGATGTGAATTCTCACTTATTGTACAATAGCAAATTCGGCATGCCGTGAAAAATCAACCAGTAACACACTTTGAGTGGTTATAGATCATCGTTCTACCACACTACATTCTTCTCAACTAAAAGCTCTCAACTTTACGAAAAATCATTCGGGAAACTACGTGCAAGATGAATAATAAACCCGTCTACTCCTGTCATCAATCACCAAAGCAATATCACTCGTCATTTGCATGAGATTACTTTTCCGAATTCATGAAGAAAAAACTGAAAGGGCTCAGTATATCGTCACATATCTGTAATTTATTTTTTCTCTTTTATAGATGATGTGATTGCCGAAGCACTGAGGGGGTAGAATCCAAAAAAACCAAAAAAGACTTGAAAGTCTCAACGATTTGATCTTCCAAAAGACATTTATGATTTCCAAAGATTGAGGGATTTGAACGAGATTGTCGTGATTGCGATATAACCACGCGGAAATCTTGTCTTCTAGCTTGTCTTACTATGAGCAATTATACAATAATCATGCTAGCAAGACAGTGAACCTAACGAATCAATGTCATTTTGAGTGACGTAGAAAACGGATTGTAGGGAAGATCAGTCATCAGATGAGACACTGTGAGAATCTGTTGACCGGTCACTGACTTTCCAACCACGATAATCCAAGGATGTAGTACAGATGCTTACACGCTTCCTATCATCAGAATTTAAATTGTTTTCATTATGAGTGTGAAGCTAATGCCAGCAAAGATCGAAAGGGTGTTCATTTTTCGGATTTTAGGATGGATCTTCTGATATCAATACGTTGAATGGTGTGTTGGATTTCCCTCGATTTCGCCATGATTTAATATTCGACTCGTATCAAAAAAGATTCAAGTATATGTATATCATCTAACTTGTCATATATCTTTTTCAAAAATCTCGAATAAAAACTCTGAAAGATGGTCGAGGGAGTTATGATGATTAACATCGTGCTAATCAAGCCATAAGATTTCCGTAGCTACATTTATAGTTAGAACACGGGGGTCCGTGTGAACCCCGATCAGGACTGAAACCGTGCGATGTTCTTTGAAATTCGTGTATCAGCCATTCAGACCCATCACTTCCATTGCAAGTTCTTCCCTTCCATCACCCAAATCCCATCAAAAATCACTACTCACTGCGTATTGAAAAAGAAAAAAATTCTGCTATCGACTCACCAAAAATAAGATCGACTGCAGGAAGTGATCAATTAATCGGTTAGATTGCTGAGCGATCGGCGACTTGCACAGCGACGATCGATCAAGAGGAAGTGGCTGCGGACTGAACGCGAGGTGCAAGTTCTACCGGCTTATATAGCGTCGATTGGGCCAGCGAAAGAGCAGAGCAAGAGTTGGCTCGCTCCCTTTCCGCCTGCAGTCGTCGTGGACCCGAGCAAAGGCCCAACTTTGTGTCTCGGATGAGTTGCGGGTGATGGGGGGGGGGGGGGGGGGAGGGGGCACATCAGGAAAAAACATTGGAAAGCTCAAAGGTGAGACCCAAAAACAAGGTGCGCCTAAACGGTTTCTGATACAGGAATATCCTCTTCAAGACGTTTGTTACTTTAGTGACTCTCTACAATAATTTTCGCTGGTTGTCCCGTCATAAATTTGAAGGTCGACAATTGCACATGTTACAGCGGTTTTTCATTTGCTGGCGTACCATGCACAATTCGGAAAGGTTCCGTGGGGGCCAGCATGGTAAACTGCAAGACGATTCTTCGTACTTCTCAGTACGGGTTTTCAATAAACATCTACATAATTTGCTCGTTGATATCACAGTTCTTCACCAAATTCATTGCCGAATTTTTTATATGAACAACAAACAATCTCAAGTTAAAAAATTTATTTATTTGTTAATTTTGAAGTACAAATTTGTAACCAGACTAGACAGCTACCAACTGCGCATGAATTTAGAGCCAAAAATTGTCATCAAAGTTTTCAATTCTCGTCTACAGTAGGATGGTGCGGGTTTTGTGATAAACTGTAAACCCTATATATACACACATTACATATCATTCATGCGCGGCAACGCCATCGCATTTGAATCAATTCAGTCAACGCTCTTTCAAAATCTGTGAATATTATCAAGGCGTACGACGGTTTTTTGTACTCAACCTTCCTCTAAATTATAATAAACTACTTTACAATGTAAATATACAACGATATACTGCGCGTATTTTCAACGTGCATTCATCTTACAATATTATCATTTGTCTTATTAGATAGAAACAATTAATCCGTAAATCATTTTCTCTTCTCAACAACGATATGGCAATTGTATCATATGTAGCTACGGGGCAGTCTGTGATAGCAATTGGATAATTGCATATTTCTACAATCTCTTCTTCGATTCAGTTCGTGCACCCTTATTCCTTACAACTGAAATTTGGCGAGGGTACGTCAATCGCGATATAAAAATATACGAGCACACTCTAAACTCACAGTCTAAATTCAGCTAATTGGAAAAGTGGTTGACAGACAATCACGATCATTTTTTAAACATTTCGAAAGAGATTAATCGTGCCGTAATCTTGATCGAGTATCAATCGCAATAAAAATGTTCTAAACGCCACTGTTGGCCTCATTACATCTTCAAAAGTTGAAATAATTCATTCCATCTTCTATAAAAAAGTTTAGTGAGCCCAATTTCTACAAAATCAGTAGTGGGAAATTAACGATTATTCATAAGAGTCATCAATTATACATTCGTTCGTCAAGTACAAAACAGCCCATTCATCTCTTCGTACTAAATTTGCTGCAAAAATTTTATTCCAATGAAATTTGATGAAGGAAAAATACAATACCACTAGGATCCCATGCCTGATTGATTCAAATGTTATTTTCTCTATATCTACGCGAAGCTCAATTGAACTCACATTCTAAAGAAATGATGTGAGAGTAAAAATGCCAGTAAACCGATTGATGAAATTTATAGACAAAAATGGACCCAATACACAACAACGGAATTTTTTGAATTCACGCTTGGATATTCCAATAGCTGAAAAATGATACGGTACTCTTAAATGACTCGTTTCCCGCAGAAAAATTGATATGAAAATATTTTGTTTGGTTAATATATAATTCCATACGGTCAATTTCCACCTCTGCTACATCTCCTCATTGGATATCGAACGATACGCTTACAGACATGGAATTTCTTGGAACATAGGTACTTTGCGATCCTCGAGATGGCAATCTACACAGCGTATTATCCCGTCATTGCTTTAGCCAATGATTAATCTTTGCTCGTGCATCCTCGTATCTATCGCTGACCGAGTAAACAGTGATTTATGAAACTATTACATGCTGTATAGAGCTAATATTCTAATTTGATTAAATACTCTAGGCATATCACGGTGATGGGCGAACGACGAGGATTCGAGCTCTTTCTTCTCGTCTAAGTTGATTAGCTGAAATGAGAGGGTCCATCTTTCCCCCTCTTAATCTCTCCTTCTTACTTTACACAATATTTCATCACATATCACTCCAAGGAAAATAATCTATCACTACTCTCACATGATACAGGTATTTCGTTACAAATGATTCACATTCTGTACCAAAATCCGCAATGAATGTTATTGTCGAGTCTTGTAACACAAGAAGCTGCTTCTGTTATGAAAATTTTTTGGCCTACTGGCTCAGTGGGAAAATGGACGATAAGTTTAGAGCAACGCGACTGATCGGGATTACACGATCCTCAACTCCTGTAATAGATCCTAAGGTCTCTAATAATTTCACCTGCTGAATTCGGGAAGGGGCTTCACAATACCTTCGGTGTACGCTTTATGAACAGCTTCGCAAACAAATCTGAATTGACTCTGAAATTGAGAAAAATTGAATTGGTGAGTGAAATGATGGGTTACTCTACAGTGTTTGACTCTTCTGAAGAAAATGTAATGGAAAATCTCGAATGGAAGACGAATGAAAATTCAAATACTTTACATGGAAATATGAAACACTTGAGATCTTGAGCCTCTATCCTCAAATGCTCGTAGTTTCAAATGATTAAAAGTGTATTCTCAGGAGCGAATGGGTGTGCTTTGTAAACAGTGTAAAAGTCAATAATGTAGCTACTTACAGAATTTTGTATCATCATCGCGCGCTGATCCCTCATTGAACGGACAATTTCGAGAGGGTAGACAGGCTGATTAGCCTCGATAAGGCACAGCGCAGTCTCCATAAGTACGAGGACCCCTGTACGCCCAATACCCGCAGAGCAGTGGACGATTGCGGGCTCGACGATGCCAGTGCGGGCAGCCCTCACGCGTTCCGTGAACGTTGTGAACTGCTTCCAATCGTTAGGCACTCCGTGATCTGGCCAAGCGCAATACTGCATGTGCGTCAAGTCCCTTTCTTCCCCCGTCTGCGAAATAAACATGGTATCCTTCAACTAAGCTCGCGATGGATGTGTCACTCACGAATTCGTCAACTCAAAAAACTTCCCACACGTGTTTGAGGATATTAACTTCAAGTCAACCTTATATCAATGTTCAAGAGCGTACGAAGTGTCCATACAAATTTTCAAATTAGGAGCTCGTAAATTCACTGGAGCCAGCGGTATTTAAAAGCTAATGAATAGTAGAGGTTCTTGAGTTTCTGTTTATCATACAAATGCGTGAGATGACTTACATTCGTATCCGTGAGTAAGAATTCGCGAAAGACGAAGGTTTCCTCAATAGTCTCAGCGGTGCACATCAAGGTAAGGTTCCTAAATGTTAGGCTCTCTTTGAGATCTGGCCAATATTGATGACACTTAGCACGACCCTGTTCCACAAGAGTTGTCAACATTACGACAAGAGTACTCCCAGCCTCTAAAACCATCTGCCAAAAGTCCGCGACAGTCGTGGATAGTGGACCTTGGGTTGCTATGTATCGATTTATTATACCAGAGCCAGGGATTTCCATGTTGACGTAATTAGCGTTGATGTAGTCTCCACTCGAGCTACCCATTAGAACTACTCGCGTAACGTCATCTGTAACAAGAGTGGGCATTAATAAGTCATTCCTTATTCGACTGATTTCTCGAAGTGAGATACTTGCTCGCAATTGCAAGCTTTTGAAGAGTATGAAGAGAAGAGACTTACATGGAGAAATATCCCGGTATCTATTTTTATTCAGGTTTTCTGATTTCTTAGATTCTAGAGTTGTCAGCTCTGGATTTTTTCGATATAGTTGCTCATATTGGATTATGAGAGCACCACTCGCCAATCCATCAGCTAGGAGCAGCATTGACTGCGCTAGCGGGTCCGAGCCTACAGCATTGTGTGCAGCATCGGATACGTACCTTACAAGATAAGATGGTAATAATTTCCAGTACAATAACAATTTTAACGGTTGAAAAAAATATCGATGGATTGCAGGTTCCGAGAAACTATTGAGTTGAGAGGTTTGTTTTAATGTTTCCCTCATGAAAAATAGGGCCCTTCGAGCAAAATTTCTGGTCAACCACTAGTTACATTCTCTGAGCAACATCATCGAGATTTCATCATGTAATAAGTCATCAAAAGTAAAAAAATTGCATACATTTCCGATATTGATTAGTACAAGAATTTGGATAAGCACGGCTAACGGTTTCGTCGATTTGGTTAGGAAATTACTAACCCTCACACGCAAAACTTCCTTACACGGGCATCTAGACAACCATCATTTGTCTGCTTTGCGACAAAAGTACCTACTATATATCCTCTAATCACTTGTGACTTGTGAGAATTTTAAATTCTTGAGAGTTGTTACTGTAGATATTCGCGCAATTTTTTCATGACTCGAGGAGATAATATTAAAATCTCACCTATACGGCGGTTCATCTTCTGAAGCTCCATCTTTGCATACCAGTGCATTGTACAGAGTATTTGGCCTTACAGTTAGAGTGAGTTCACCTGATCCGGTATCTCGAGATTTACGAATCAAGTTTACAACATGTTCGTGTAGCATTCCGTTCACGTCTATCCCGTTGATAAGGACAACTTGATCTCCCTCATTCAATTTTGGATAGCAACGATCAGCTGGAGTGTGAGGCGCCACACGTGACACCAAAATTGGCATATCAAGATCCAAACCGCCTTTAACGTTGAAACCAAAGCGGCCCTGTTCGTCTGGCGTTATTTTGATCGTTACTAAACCATCTTCGAGGATCTAGAAATCAAGAAGAAGGTACAGATGTTTTCAGCTGTAGTGCTCCTCACTGATCTTTGCCAAGGATCATCTGGGCATTCGCGCAAAAGATCACATCACTTTGATGAGGAGGCGGGACAGTTTTTTAGTATTTACAATAACTTAAAATGATACCAGCTTTGAGATAATCATGCAACAAAGATAGTGACCGATAACAAAGTAGATTGTTCTGACGGAACCCTTGAATCAGCACAAAAACTAGTATCATTTTCAGAAGTTTAACTTTAGTTAGAAGATTAAAAATATATTCAACCCAAATTGTTTCTAAGCTTCGGAGTTCAGTTTAACCTCAATGACGTATGTTTGAGATTAGTTTCATCGATTCAAGTCCCATCACGCGATCAGTCAAATGAATGAAGAGAGTAAGTGGTGGAGAATATGTGGTTCTTACCTGAAGTGTTGGAGGACTTGTTGGTTCACTAGGATTAGGAACATCATAAACATTCCTTTCATTAAGATTCGTATCATCATCCACGTAGCTGATTACTCGAGAACCCAACATTGGCGAAAAAGCACCACCATTACTCTGCGTATGTGTCCGAGCTCCTTCTTCTTTCAAAGCAGCCAAAAAACCACCCTCACTATAATCGTTCACACTCTTGTTACTCGAATGGGATATTTATAATCACGCAAGGGAAATGCACGAATAATCATGTACTCACTCATCGCTTTGATTTCCTTCTCCCCATGCTTGTCTCGGTTCGCGCGAACCAAGTGATTGGACCTTATCATGAGATCTATTTGATCTACTAGATGACACTACTTTCCCCTTTTCGTCCGAGCTAGGAACAGGTAGAATTCCATGAATTAGCTTCTTACTGGGAGATCTAGAAACCCGAGGTACCTCTTGAATAAGACATGAAGAACTTGAATAAGAAATAGTTCTCAAGAAATTACCTGACAAAAGTTTTCTCAGCGCGAGCTCGATGTTTATTATCTTCGACGGTTTGAAATTCTGTTCGACCAGAATATGTGAATCGGCTGCTAAGAGCGAGAGGAAATCTTCTCGGGCGCAACTTTGGACTGTGCAGTCTGAAGAATGTGTGATGTTCCACACAGGACTTCCACAGATTTTTTGAGCTCCGGTAGGTCCTCATGTTAAAACCTAGTAGAGTATCATAATTTTCTGACTGAAACGCGAAAGTATTATTTAGTAACAAGAAATATAATTGGGAGTTCGTCTATGAGATCAATCATTTTACCTGCTCTCTCCGAAGTTGTATAAAGAACTGTTTGCGTTTGAAAGAAATCTTGACAATTTTTGACCACGAAAATACATTGATTTTGATATTATTTTGGAAGACAACCAATCCTATCGACGTGACGCCCAACTGGATCTCCTTGTTTGCAGAATCCTGACAAATAATATTCAGCAGCGTTAGGGCAGCGTGTTTTAAGCGACTTTGTGGATTATTAACGTTTGCAAAATTAGACTGAAAATATTTACTAAATTACGTGAAATACAATGAGTACAAAAAAATTTGTTGAATTAGATTGGAGAGTCTTGCAAATTTTATGCGATACTCACTGAGTTTTGCCAATATAATTAATTTGTAAATTGCATTGAAATAAGATTCTAAATCTGTAGCATTGATCAACGTAAATAAACAGGTATAATGAACGAAAAACAAAAAACGGTGGAGCCTACCCTTGCCTTATGCAATTCTACTCCATACATGTCAAGACGTTTGGCGTGATCTAAAAAATTGAACTCGGCATCAGCAGGTAGCTGTCCCCTAAAAAATAATTGATCTATTAGAAGATTTCGTAAGTGAAACAATTACTATAAGGATGAGAGACTTACTTGTGCAATTTGTGCAATTCACAAATTTTTTTCTCCATTTCTTCAGTCTGTCCAGGTATCAGTTGTAACCTAGATAAATAACCTGGCCCGTGTTCTTCAGGGTGGTAATCACCGAGTTCAGCTAGAAAAAGCAAAACATTCGACTTGGTAGATATGGATGGCTATGAAAGATTACCAACAACAAAGGTGTAGTATATTACTCCCGATGCGAAGCTAGGCTGTTTTGGGGCACGGGGATGGTTTTTCCCCGAGTGCAACGAGGGGAAAATATTCCCCGTGCCTTAAAACAGGCTGCCGAGCGAGGGAAGTATGCTATTTTTCGCATTAGGGCAAGTAAACGCCAATTTTATGTTCCCAGCCGGGAGTAAAAGTGGCGCTTTAGTCGCCCTGTGCTAAATATGGATTTGCACTCACATTGTACAGTATAACTTGCAATAAGACAAGCAGAGCCAGGTGGTAGTTGTAGTTTCCCTTGCAAAATATCCCTTCTAATTTGTAAATAGAACTGATACCTAGTATATTCTTCTTGTAGTTTGCTTGGATCTGATACATAAAACTTGACTCTGAAGAAAAACTGTCCACCTTTGTTCCGCAACTGCTTTTTGACCAATTTTGATGGTTCTAGCCACCGCTGTAAATTACATGAATTGGATCAATTGAATTATCAGTTTAGTTAGCCTCTAATGAAATATTGAGAAGCAAGACTCACCATAATATCAGAGTTAGAACAAGTTGGAGAAACTGATCCATTTTCAGAATACTGTAAGCCAAAATAATCTTTCTCTACTAATTCCAAATGTTGAAATACTAAATCTAAAAGCGCCTGGCCTTTCGCCCTTTTCTGCGGGAAGAAAAATACATGACATCATTTCTTGAAATCCAAAATTTGATTATTTCTTAGCTTTTTCGTCAAAGTACTACTGACATCTAACTGGAATGTATGCTGCGTATCGTCCAAAAAGACGACAGTGGCAGACAGCGTCTTTAGTCTTCGATCTCGCGCCAGTTCTGCACCACGAACGTGGTAGCTCCCACTGGAGCCACTCAATGCTCGACGGGAAACACTCTCTATCATAGCAAGCACTCGAAAACGAGTTAACCACCTTCGCGGCACCACCTCGCTGCCACTTTGATCATCTGTATACATCAAGAAAATTCAATTATAAGTCAAATCTGAATCCCTTGAAAGTCGAAACACTTAGTATATTCTGTGCTAAATAGATTCAATAAAAACATAAAACTCGTCAAAACTCATTCATAAAATTTCTATAATCTATTCTTCAAAATTTATAATACAGGGAACCTAGCTCATAATTGTTCTCATTTGATGCATCTTTATTTGATGCGAAATGACAAAAATTGTTTCCAAGCACAAGATCACTAATTGTTAGCTTCACACAGAGGGCAGAAGGAGCCGGAATAAATTTGAACAAAAATATCAAGAAAAGCTGCGCACGAGGTGTTTTCCAACTTGAAGCCTGGATAAAGAATTCTTTTCGCGGACGAAATGGGATCTGCTAATTTATTGAAATGCTATCAAAAACTGTGAATACATTGTTTGGTTACATGTATTTTGATTATCCGATAATCACTCGACGGACAAAGCTAGCTTAGTGGTTGATCCAACGTCTCCATACAGGTCGGAGTGCTCGTCGGAGGGAAAAATGTGCTTTTTCGTAGGGAATTTCCCGTAAAATGAACTAGTTCGATTCATTTTTCGATATCTAGCATGGTTTTTAGGACACGAAGAAGAACCACCTGCACCAGCAACGTCTTTTGCTTGTAATTGAATTGGACAACAGGACATGTATAATGGTTCTGCAACGTGTTTTTCCACGTATATAGAATCAAAATTTGGAGTCAGGTTTATCCACACCCTTCAAGATTTCAATTGAAATGCGAGAAACTGCCGCGATTTTGCTGAAATCATCGTAATTTTGGAAATAGAAACTCGAAAAGTCGGTTCAAAGTACGTTTCGAGAGCCTCCTTCGAACATGGTCATATCTGCACCATATTCAGCGGGTCGTCGAAATGGGTATCGATTGAATATTTTCGAAAGACTCCTGTGTGGTCACTAAAAACACACTCGATTGATCAATTTGGAAACTCTGCAAAATTTCGTAAAAATAATGCTATATAAGACGATTTCTCATTTTATATGTAAAAAATTGCCCTGTAGGGGTAAAATTGACTTCGAATGTTTATATTTTACCTAAAACGCTACGTTGAGAAACCGTGTTAATCGTGAGGATCGATTAAAGTGTCATCTCGGCCCCCCTATTCTATTGTTCTATTCAATTATAAGCATAAGACGTTGCTGCCGGACTGCGTTGTGCCAATGGTTCTTCCGCTTTTCTGATCGCTTCCCAAAAGCGATGCTGGAAATCAGTAAATGAGTCTGAGATTTTTCAAGGAATGTAGTTCTCCAGGAAATCTTCTACGACAAAAATGCACGATCTTTTCCCTCTAACCTTCTTGGAGACATTTGATCGACCATTATGCTACCTTTGTGCATCGAGTGATTATGGATGCTCATCAAAATACATGCATAAAAATGAGGTTTCCACGTGTTTTGATCGCATTCCAGTAAAGTATATAGCAGATTCAATTTTGGTCGAAAAGTATTTATAATCTGGACTACTCCAAGACGGAAAACACCTTGCGCGCAGTTTTTCCTGAAATTTTTGTTTAACTTTTCGGGTCTTTTTGCCCACCGTGTTCAAAACATTGGAAAACACAGCTTCTGTTCTCTCAATCACTATTCAAGATGGCTCACAGGATCTTTTGGAAATCATTAAAAATTTGAATTATCATTTGTTCACAAGTTTTTGGTATCTTGAGAATAAGTCTGGAATCGAATGAGAGAGGCCTGATAATTAGGTTTTAATTGCTCATCTAATTTTCTAATTTTATTCTATATTTCCTGATACTACGATTAAAAATACAACAGCATACAGTGGGAATTACAACATTGGTGATGGATTGTGAGACATACCATTACTCTCTTCAAGAATCTTTATATTACGAATAATTGAAAAGAATTGAGGAAGGGCTGTCCAAAATCCTTTGATATGAAATATCATTTGTTCATTCCTGAGTGTTATCTTCAAATCGAGTCTTTGTAAAAAATGTCCATCAATTCATGAATGATTGAATTTTCATCACCTTATCACACACACAAAATTTACTCTTGTTATCTATAAGATAAGATCAACTGTGACTAAGAGCGCCGAGCATCAACTCATCAAAAAATTGTCTTTTATCTGCTTGGATTGGATATGGTGGAGCAGAATAGTTTAAAAATAGTTTCAAGCACAATCAATACTTTAGATTACAGTGCGAATTCTGAAGAAAATGGAACAATTCTGGATACAACTGACTAGAGGAAAAAAAATAACATAAGACTGATAATTTATGCTATTCCGAATCTGATAAGACTATTTACATAAAGTTCTCAAACTCAAGATATCGAGAACAAAAACAATCAACAATCACAAAAATAGAAGTCATAACAAAATAAATCAATCCTATGTCTGGATTCTCGCAATCAACTAGGATGAAGTACTTTGACTATTCAACTGATAAAATCAACTTATCTCAGCAAGCATGAAATCTTGAAGTGTGGTACTAACTAAAAAAGTAATATGATACAGTTAAGACACTATTTGTGCTTAGCATCACAACACAGTATTACATTGAAGCAGTTTCAAAGTGTGCTAGCAAGCAAGCCAAGTCCAAACAGGATTAAGAGAGAGAATTCTAATTACGTTCTGCTGACGTCATTATGCTGATTTACTGGTCCTGCAGCAAGTCAATGATCCAACTTGTTACATAATTCAATTGTTAGTTATCTATTCATAATAGAATCACAATCTGTATCACGGAGTTTTGAAAAGTCAATTAGGTTGAACAGTAGACAGGCTCTAACTGTCGTGATCATCATTGAGGCACTACTCTCCTTCAACTACTGTTTTGTCAACAACTATGTTTGATTGAGAATTGATTCATCAGTGGAAAGAAGAAAGACAGTCTGGGAACTCTGATAGAATTGATGTCTCAGTTTTTCTTTGATAGATGAGAGATTTGAGAGGAGCTCTTTACCTATTTTCCATCTTTTAGCATATTTGTTAGTCTCTCAAAATTCTTGCTATATTTTACACTATTCTTCTTGTGATGAAAAATAACACTGTCTTTTGAAAAATCAAGAATTGAAAAGTTATAAGTTTTCTCCAAAATTGAAGCTGCACTCATTTTTGATTGTGTATCCAGTTTTATGAAAGATAAGGTGGTTGCACAGTAATTGAGTTTGATTTATGAGAGTCGACGAGAATAATTAGCAACGTGTCTGGTTGAAAAATTGAAAGAAAAAGCGAGAAGAAAGAGCGAGCAACGTAAGATAAGTCATACGGGGTCGTGTGATGATTCACTGGTCAAGATTCTGCCGCAAATAGAACGAAAGGAAAGATACGACGAGACGGCGCGGGATTTCATGAATTGTAGCACGACGATTTGAGCGAAAAACTCGGAATAATTTCGAGCGAAAATGTCAGGTATTCGCGCGAGATGAGCAAGAACACGAGGATGAAGAAGTCTGCGGGAGGTGGTGGCTGTATATGCTATACAGTATAGGCCATAGGCCAGAGAGCCCCTATAATTAGAGTCTCGAAGACTCTCCGCATGTAGGTAATGTGCAAGCGCTTATGATAGATAGCAGGTGAGCGAAACGAGGAAAGGAGAGCGCGACAGATAGATTATGCCAGGTAGGTAATTGATGCCACACGACACGACGACGAAGACGGTGATGATGATGATGATTGTAATGATGTGTCGTGTCAGCAACTAGAGGCTACAAGATATCTCAAATTTCTTACGTTCATGATTACGTTGAGGGGGATGGGTTTGGGCAGCGATGTGAGTACAAGCCGCGGCGGCGACGTTCGCTACCCTCGCTGCTAGGAGTCCGAGGCAGCTGCAACCGGGGCAGTTCTCGCGATGACGATTGTCAGGATCTCCTTGGGGAACACTCGACGGCGAAGGCGACGCTTCTTCGGCTTCCGCGGGCTCTGCCAGCTTCCGAGATGCAGCGGAGCTCGGCGTCTTGTTGTTATTGTCGCAGCAGTAGGGTCGTCGCGATGCAAGAAGCCTCCGCGGGTTGACGAGCAAACGGGGCCAGCGACGCCGAGCCACTCTGGAGGCTGGATGTAAGCAGCTGCTGAGCTCGGGATGGGCGAGCTCTGCTGCTGCTTTCTTTCGGCTCTGTATTACTAATTTTTATTGACGGCAATTAGCCGCAATTGGAGACAATTTGGGAGAGAGCAACTACTCGCTTTTATCTGTCTGCTGCAGCGTGCGTCACCCTGTTCAGCTGTTGACTTTCAATAAGGGCTGCTGCGAAAATACCTCCTATGTCAACCTCGTCTACGTGGTTGACTCAACTCCAGCAGCATTTCACTCGCCACTATGATTAGCACAAACAGGTATGGAACACTCGCTCGTCGACTGCAGCCACATCACACGTCGATTGTTTTGACGATACTCAAGTCTTATGAGATGCCGAAGTCATCGACCACGAGGTACGCTTGCTCTGATTCAGGTGCTATAAGTGTTATTTTATTCAATGCACAGAGTTGCACCGAGCGTCCAGGACGATGCGCATCAACAATTCGAACGAAGGGCAGCTTCTTCTCGAGGCAACGACGCAGATTACCGCACTTCATAACCCCCGAAAAGGTAGGTGTTGCAACTGCAGCGTGACGTTTGACGATGAGGAACAAAAGCCGGCTGTTTGTAGGTTGTAAGTATAAATGAGCTGCACTGTCAAAGTACTAAAGTATATACAGCAAGTTGAATAAAAGTTGTTGACGCGAATCCTATGTTAGGGGATGACTGACTGCGATCATGCACTTTTTGCTTCGGACAGAACGATTCACGAGAGTTTGGCGTCGTTCTTTGTTGCCCTTGGCTCGCGGGCTCGCGGTAAACTGCTGTCTCCGTGGTTGCAGCGCCAACGGCGAAACGCTCGTCTTTCACATGCGCTACGTGGGGGTAGATTATGGATACATAGATAGCAATATACCATATATATGGGTCATTCAACGCGAAACCAATGAATCTTCTTGTGGGAAGTTTTTTATGAAGAAATTCAATTTTGAGACGCGCAATCTATCGACAAGCCTCAATAATTTATACAACAAACTTGAAGCTATGAATCTTTTTGTTAGAACTTTTCTGAGAAAAAAGAATTTGACTTCCAAATTCTCGCACAATTTTCTGACACCCGTGTATCACAACCCCGGGAATTTTCAATTTTATCTATTTTATCAAATAATGTGAGATACATTAGTTATTGTAGTAATCGTTGGACGAATTCTACGCGGTATACAATTGATGATGAAATATTACCATATATCTCAGAAATCCGAGAGAAATCGAAAAAATTTTGCAGAGCTCTCGCTTTGAAAGTGTAGTGAGCGTTATATTCCCCGAATGTCAAGAGCTGAGAAATCTTTTGAGTTTTTTTCTCACGTCCTTTTTTCGAGTGTATGCGAACTTCACTTATTCATGGATATAACGCGCGATGAAGAAAAACAAAACTACATCCTATAGCTTTATTAAATCCGGATCACAGGGGTGCTATAAAGTCGATTGTTTGAAAACGGTCGAAAATGAAAAAAGGCCTTGTGATTCAGGATAACTGTTCAACATAGATTATTGCATAGAATTTTTATAAGATGCCAAATATTGGCATTGTTGAATCCTCAAATGTTTCCAAGAATTTTTGAGAATAGGGGTTACTACATTCAGATTTTCGATATCTCAAAGATTTGTCGAAACATTCGGGAACGAGGCGATGACGATATACATGTCGCAGCTATATTAGGGATGTAGGACTCTGACATGTTATTTTGACGATCAGTATATACCTGATAACCCGCAACGTTTGTTACATCTTCCAAAAAGTATTACCGCAACAGCAAATTCGATTTCATTAAAATCTCATCATCATTGACATCAATCGACAACCCCTTTGGATAAAAATCCAGTTCGATCGTCATCAGTTGATAGAATTGAAAGTATGTTTTGCAAGGAAAAACTTGGGGGAAATACTTCATTCACGTAATAATTCAAAGATGTCATTAAAAAGCGTTATCAATATGTAACGGGCTTCGGATTACGCAGTGAGAGTAAATCACGCATTCGACTTTTAATGGGAAAATTTTGGTCTGACGTAAAACGATCCACTTCTACTTGTAGAAAGTTCTCCCCTGCAAGAGATCTGGTGTATGGGCTTTTGCAACATAGCATTATATTGGATTGCCTCAGTCTTTTAGTGTACATACCACCCATCAGATATTTCCCTTGGGATTGGTTTTCCCCTTATGCATGGGCCATGATAAGGACACCTCTGATACCCTGGGCGTGGAGAGACGCCAGTTTAGTCAAATTTCCCAACATTATAAGCAAATACACAATTTACTTATTCGTATCACACACATATTATGGGGTTATACACCATCAAACATGAGGTGCATCCAAGAGTGTATTGCAATAGCTGGCGCGGTTTGGAAGTGCTCTCTTGTCGTGCTGGTATATGGTATATGATAGGGATGTAAGCAGCCAAGGGAAAATTCTATAGCACCTCAGAATCTCAGACCTTGGCTGTGTTTTGAGTGTGACTGAAAGGTCTCCACTTTTACAAAGACTCGCTCGTACTCGAATAAAGGGGCACCCGTATGATGCACAAAGTGAGTGAGTAATAATGAAACAGGTCCATTGCATGCGGGCGGGTCAACGTCGTGGTTTGCGGCAGCTCAATACAAGTTCCTTACATAAAGTGTAGGTATTATAAGGTAACATCGTAAACAGAGCGACACACGGTAATATACTTGCTGGCGAGCATCAGCCACGGCGGAAAATCATTTTCCGCTCGCACGCACCCACTGTCCGCGTTTCTTTCTATATACTTAGTATGCTCTACAATATATGAGTACGGAAAATTTTTTCAAGACGCTGCTGCGCGGTTCACACTTATTGCCTTAGCACGCGAACGATATATTTATTCTGATCGAACACTAAGAAGTCTAAATCTCAGAAATTCTTGAATTCGAGACATAAAATGTTATACTTTTCATTGTGAATGATTGGCACGCGTAGGTAAGTATTCTAGTACCACATTGCAGATATCTCAATGAGGAGGAGAATTCAGTGATACGATTTCAAACATTAAAATGAGGGCATTAAGTTGCATTGATTTTGACTTTGCGCCCGAAATCTAGCGATCAGTACTTGAGCGCTAGATGATGGAATTTTCAACAATCTCTCGGAAGTATCAATCATTGATCGACATGACGTGTCCCTGCACAATAGTGAATCGGGAGAAATGAATGGCTCATTTGCTGTACATATGTCGGCATATAGCGTAGCGCGGTGATCTCATCAATGAGATGCATCAATGGGCTATCTGACTGGAGTGGGGTGGAATATCACGGCCCAAGGCTTCGTACTGAATGCAATGACGCGTTAGCCTTTGCCATGAAATTTTTCCACATCATTCGCTGAATTTCTCAGATTGCTACAGATTCATCTCAAGAGCACGTGTGTTTTCTCCTGACATCACTGCGTCTGCTCTTCTTTCGATCGATATCTCAAAATGAGTCGACCTTTCCCCGACAACACGATACGCTGCAACGTCCACTTATTGCTTTCTCTAAAGAGAAAGCTTTGTTTTCACCCCAACAAAAATTTGATCAAATTTTTCATTAAAACCAACATATTATTCAACAAAATTCCTTTTATCTAAAAAAGCCAAAGACCATTATCTTCCTCTCGCCAAAATCTATCAAATGTAGGTAACACTTTTCCTCCTAATGCCCTTCCAAACCCGTCAGAGACTCATCTTTGCACCCCTTTTTCCGTGTATGTGTGTGTGTGTGTGTGTGTGTGTGTGTGTGTGTGTTGTTTTCTATCGGACACGCTTTCTCTTTTTCTGTTCAGCATATCAATTTTTGACTTCCTACAAGTTGTGAAGAATCCAATTTCTGAGAGCCCAGTGATTTGGCAGCTTTCGGCTCCCAGTCAAATTTGATCCATGGACTTTTTCAAGCAAAAGATCTCGAATTTCGACTTTTAATACATGAATATCTTTTTCTCACACGGTCTCACCACGAATTGAGTCACCTAAACTATGGTTCTTTCTGCATGATCTATCGATTGGTTAATACCAAAATTTTATAAAATCTTCACAGATCTCAAATTTTCGAAAAAATCAAAATTTTCACCAAAAATTTCATTTCAACCCTTTTCAAACCCACTGCATCGTAATTCCGTCTCAACCAAACGATGGATATTGTTACAAAAACCTCAGACTAGAAGGCCCAAAATCTCTCTAAAAAGCTTCCTCTAAAGAATAACTGAAAAAATAATGGGAAATTTTTCTTAATATTCATTTTCTCCTCGTACCTTCTTTTATGACTCATTTATCTCAATTCCAATGACCTAAACTATGATTTTTTCTGCATTATCCAACGATTGGTTAATACCGAAATTTTATAAAATCTTCACAGATTTCAAATTTTCGAAAAAATCAAAATTTCCACCAAAAATTTCATTTTGACCTTTTTTAAACCCACTAAATCGAAATTCCGTCTCAACCAAACGATGGATATTGTTTAAAAAACCTCAGACTAGAAGGCCCAAATCTCTCTAAAAAGCTTCCTCTAAAGAATAACTGAAAAAATAATGGGAAATTTTTCTTAATATTCATTTTTTCCTCGTACCTTCTTTTATGACTCATTTATCTCGATTTCAATGACCTAAACTACGGTTTTTTCTGCATTATCTATCGATTGGTTAATACCGAAATTCATTTGAGTCTTCACAAATCTCAAATTTCCGAAAAAATCAAAATTTTCACAAAAAATTTCATTTTAACCCTTCTCAAACCCACTGCATCGTAATTCCGTCTCAACCAAACGATGGATATTGTTAAAAAAACCTCAGTCTAGATGGCCTGGATCTCTATAAGAAGCTTCCTTAAAAGAATAACTCAAAAAGTAGTAGAAAATTAGAATTAATATTCATTTTTCTCTCGTATCATCCTTTACGACTAATTTATCTCAATTCTAATGACCTAAAGACTTACTTATGCGCCATTCTGAATCGATTGGCTGATACGAAATTTTCATAAAAGCCGTAAAACATTGTTCATATGAAAATTTTTTCGGGGGAAGGGAATTTCCACAAAGGACTCCAGTTTAATCATCTTTAAACCGACTATATCAAAATTTTCTCTTAATCAAACAATAGATATTGGTGGAAAAACCTCCTTTCAGATGACCCGAATCTCTCTGAAATGCTTCCTCGAAAGAAAAACTCAAAATATAGGATACTTTCTTTTTCGTTAAAATTATCATCATATAACGCCGTGAGAAAGCATTCTGCTAATCACTTTTAGCAGCGTATTTTTTGTGGTCCCCGTGTGTAAAAAGTGCTCCGAATGACTCATTTTTTGCCATGCATGAGCATCACGTATAAAAGGTGCATTGGATGCACTTGTAGAATTGCGTATATGAGTCATGCCGTGTCGTATCAAGGCGCATAAAAGCTGCTTGAAAGCCCACGTCAATGCTCGCGTAAAATTTCTCAGACCGGGCATTATAATATACTTAGTACTCATCAGGACTTTGCATCAGCTCCAACAAAAATCTCAAATGTATAAGGTATTCCTCGCGTTCGGCTCACGTTCCAAATGTACACACCCGAGGCAGATTTTGACGAGATCACGAGATATTTTCGAGCTCAGTAGTGGGTTGTGGGGGAAAAATTATCTTCTTGCTCGACTCAGTTCGAAAAAATTCACATGGTCGTAATCGTAGCGGCACAACGAGTAGCGAATGCTTATGAAAGACCTTCAAAAATAGCAAAGATTACAGCTGGATTGGATGATTCATGCGTCCGAATGAGGAGGAAATAATTAAATTTCAAAATTATCGCTATACGCGTGATGGTGCTCGTTTTATTTCTCTCAAATCGTTACGCAATTTATAAATGGGTAAATCCGAGTTCCCCATTCGTCGTATTACTAAGAGGAACAAAAAGTTGAGGAGCCGCGCAAAAATAGCTCATGATTGATTTGTGAGAATTTTAACAGGGGAATCGGATATTTATATTTTACGTATTTTTCTGATATCAAATAAGATTTTTCCATTCATAAGATCGCAACTCCACTCAAACTCGGGTTAATTTGTCATTCATTCGTTATGAATTCCCGATTCTCATTAATTTGAAACACAGCTCAAGCAGCATTTAGGATGTTAAACATTTGCAAGAAGCCTAAATTTTGGAACTTTCGATGACAAAATCAGCATCATTCAATAATTTGTCGAAACTTCCATTTCTCTAATGTTATCGCGCATCATGCTTGTAAGAATCGTATATTAATTATTCGTCTCTACTTTTCGGGTTGACCATTAATGAGCTTGTAACGACAATATCGACGCCTCTTACGAAGATAAACACCTATTTTCTTGTGACTGACGAAGATTAACGTTTATTCGTTGTGAACACGAATATTAACGGATTCTTCTTAGGTCCACGAAAACTAACACTTACTCCTTAGGGACACGAAGATTAACGCATTCTCGTTAAGTCCACGAAGACTAACACTTACTGCTCAACGGCCCATTAAACTAGCACTCACTCTTGAACGGTATGAAGACTATAACACACTTGCACACGTCCTCGTCCAAAGGGACGGAGACCAAGTATTTCGTCTTAGGGCCACGAAAAAAAACACATTCTCATTAGCGGCACAAAAATTAACGCATCGGTAGACTTCATTCATAGAGGGACGGAGACAATAAGTATTTCGTCTTAAGTCCACGAAAAGTAACACATTTTCCTCTACGCCACGAAGACTAACACATTCTTCTCGATGGAATGAAAAACAACACATTCTCTTTGACGTGACGATGAACGGTAAGTGATTGTGTTAGCCTTCGTTCCGCTAAGAAGAATATGTTACTTTTCGTGGGCTTAAGACAAAGTACTTATAATCTCCGTCCCTTCAAGAATGGAGTCTACGAATGTGTTAGTCTTCGTGGCGTAAAGGAAAATGTGTTACTTTTCGTGGCCTTAAGACGGAATACTTATAGTCTTCGTCCCGTCAAGAAAAAAAATGCGCGAATGTGTTAATCTTCGTGCAGTTTGAGGAGTAAGTGTTACTCTTCGTGGTCTTAAGCAGTAAGAGATGATCTTCGTGGCGCTGAGGCGTAAGTGTTGTTCTTCGTGGCGTAAACAGTAAGTGTTAATCTTCGTGGCCGTAACAAAGCAAATGCTAATCTTCGGCCACCGTGTTTTTCTTCGTGGGCGTTAGCGGATGTGTTTATCTTCGTAAGAGGCGTCGATATATAGAAAGAACAATGCTGATTATTACGACATGTAATACGAATTTTTGTTGATAGTCTTGAACAATTATACAATTATTCATAATGATCCGGAGAGGAAAGACGAAACGCAGCAACATCTAGCGTAGAGTCAAAAATTTTCGTTTCTCATCTCATTTTTCATGCATTTGAAACTCCACCAAAATCCTTCAAGTTGCGACACTCGAATTGCGAGGTGCCTTGAAGGTACATAGATCGGATTGGAATAATCCAATATCGATCTATGTCACTTAATCAACAGACCCATTGATTAAAATTAGCTTGCATTAGCCGAGTCATGTAATAATATGATTATTTATAATGAAATAAATACCCTTAGATCGTTGAGGATAATTGAACAACAGCCACCAGCTTTGCAAGACTGGCAAAAGATGTTGAATCGAGTATAACACGAACATTTTGATCAACGTGGAACAAACATGGTCCTATCATTCAACGAGCATGTGGTTTTTATATTGGTATAACCGCGATAACTTACTTATTTTGTGTCCAAAAATTCAGAAATTGAATATTGACTCTACGCCTGTCTGAGTCGACTCTTTCCATTTCTTTTTGCATATTGAGCGATAATATGTGATAAAACGTATACAGAAAGTTTTTTTGAAACGTTTTAGGACGGTAAATGCGATTTTCACATGTATAAGGCATAGGGAAAGTGGTGTACGGAACTGACATTTGCGGTTTTTGGCGTTTTTTTTGTCTAGCTGAGAATCCTGATGCGATTGGACCATATGACCTTGGAATTCATGTTTAGATGGTTGATTTGAGTCGGAAACACCTGCTTTGGGTCACAGAATTCCATTCCTCCGCCTCTTTCGTGCTATTGAGTATCCCAGGGAACAAATTTTTGATGCGCGGAATTGACATGCATGGAACTGACATTTTGCCTCAAAATGGCTCGCAAAAATAACAGAGTCGACATAGAAACTTCTCCTTGTAGATTCCATCTATTCCCACCATACTCCAGTGGAAAAATTGTTTGCGCACAAATAAATTGACTTTTAGTGGGGTAACATGATATGTACGGAACTGACAAAGTTAATTACTAGGCCAATTTTCGGCTACAAATCTACATGCAGCACTCAGAACTTTGAAACAAGACCTCTTCTCGCACTGGGATTCGATTGTTTGATATGTTTTCTTGAAATTTTGTCCGCGACGAAGTGACCTAGAGTGAATTTAGGATACGCTGTGAGCATTTGAAAAAAATGTCTCATTTCCAGTGAAAATTCTGTCAGAAGATTGAGGCACGTGGCTTGGGGACTAAACCACGAATTCTGGACTTAATACCTATGAAAAATGGTTGGTTCAACATTTTACTTTGAGGAAAAAATTTGAGCGTACCCTTAGCGACTCTTACTCCGACGCTGGCGCTGGAGGTATACGTCAATCTGCCTATGTTACAATGCATGGAACTGACATTTTGACCCTTAATCTTCACAAATAAAAAACAGGAGTGAACGGATCAATCTAGAAACTTATTCCCAAATGTATTTCAACAGAATACATGTAAGAAATTTTGAATGGAGTGATTTGGAGCTTGTTCGTCGAAATGAAAGACCGTCACAAATGTTCCGGGTAAGTTATCGCGATAATACTCATATGGATGTAATCAAGAAGAAAGTATTGAGCTACTTGCACCCCGTCGTTTTTATTTATGCTCATTCGAGTACATATATAGTTTATTTATTTAGAAGTCCACTATCGAAGACTTCGAAATGAGCTGTAACATTGAGAAGTTATTGGAATCGATCCAAGTTATTGTAGATTCACAGGAAAGGGTTTTTCTCACGTTCTTACGAAGTTGTGCCTAATTTGCCTTCAATATTCGATCCATTGAACCCGGAAAACTCGAGTACGAAAGGAAATCTACGAAATTAGCTCATTTGGGAGTTCGAAACCCGAGATATTCCGATTTTTTTTACAACACCCATGGATTCTTCTTGTGCAGATAATAAACCCTTCAATAACGTGCAGCTAAATTAGGCGCGCTTTTTCAGAACTTACGCGCGCATTAGTCTGATCGTGAAAATCGTATCTTGCAGTTCTACGGGAAGCTTTTAAGGAAACGAAGAAGAATACATTTCGAAATTGGCAGTGGAGGTGAGTTAGGTTCACGCTTGCTGAATTGAGTATGAACCCATTAAACACCCTTCGTTCCCGAAACGTAGTACATGAGGTTCTCGTAGGAACTAAGGGAAGAGAATAACCTCTAGCCAGGCGTTCGTAAGCCCATTGGCGACATATTGTGATTACGTACAAAAATCCGCGAGCGATTGCATTCCCGAGGCGCTGTATAATGGTTCCGTAATGGTTTTTTATCAGTTTCCTCTGCGCCCAAAAACTCGATCAATTTTTTATTAAATAAATGAACAAACTATTTTTCTAAATCTTCCCTCTCGCAGGCTATTGGTTCAATCTCTGAGCTTGGGCTCGATGAGAAACAAGTTCATCACGTGAAAAAGAGACGACGAGACTGAAAAGTCTGCGAGAAAAACAACTAAAAAAACAGATTTTAAATTTATTCAATGAAAAATTGTTCGAGTTTGAGGGTGTAGAGATAACTTACCTAAAACCATTACGAAACCACGGGAAATTTACAGGATTTTATCGTACAACGCCTCATCGGGAACGTATAATATTGCTTGCGTATATTTATACTCAACCATAACGTTGCTAGTGTTGAACTCCAGGAAAGGAAGGTTCCTTCCTTCCTCTCAGCTAATGCGGGGGACCTTACGTACTGCGTTTTGGGAACGAATGGTGTTCACTGGAAATTCCGACGTAAGAAGAGCTGATAATTTTCAATACTTCCAAGGATAAGATCAAATAGCATGTATGTACACTCACCGGACATAATATCTGAACAAATTTGAAAAAGCTCTTCGTCCGTAGGCTGCTGTTTCAATCCAAATCGGACTGTTTGTGGCGTCTTGATGATCGAAACTGTATGCTCCATCCACCCATCAGAATTGAAATCAAATCTCAAGATTCCAAATGCAGCTCAGCGATAAGAAAGCTTTCATGTCCGGTGAGTGTACATATTGGGGGTTTCTCTGGAACTTTTACACTCCATTGGAAAACAAATGAATGAAACAGCTCATTCGCACATGTATGGCCTTTTGCCCACGTTTTCGTGTAGTATTGGGAGTTGCAAATAATCTACTTTTGTGGCTCATACTGTAGGGTTGGAGGCGTTGCCAAAATCCAGTTAACAACGATTCCATTTCGTAGTGATTTTACACCGTTTTTCTCGGATTTCTTAAGCAATCATTTGGCAAACTCAGACATTCCAACGGGTGCCTTGAGATTTTCTGTGGCGTCACTCGCCCAATTTCCCAGGTATGGATCGCCTCGGGGGTCTAAACTGAGAGCTTAAAAAAAAAAAGTTTGATGAGAGTAGGTTGGGCCAAGGTTCCAAGGAGTCCATGCGATTGAAAATAGTTTACTCTTTTACTGCAGGTTTGCATTCTGTAGGTATTAACTCTTATCATGGCAAATCTCAGGAACTGTGCGATTTCGACTTTGAAATTCCGAAAATTTCAGAATATGCAAACACAGAACTCGATAGACAGATCTTTATTATATTGAGTTGCAAAATTTTTGTTCGCTCGGGCCCGATTTCCCAGGTGTGGATTTCCATACGTATTCTCGGCCCAGGTGTGGATTCATCCATACCATGCATAGGGAAAGTGACGCCCAAGTATAAGATCAAGTTATCCAATTATAATTGCATGGTTTTTCCAACATAGAGCCTGATCCACTAATGTAGGATGAGAAAAAAGAGACTTTTCTCATGAATCGTGTTTTCTCTATTTTACTTGAAAACTGTCGTATTCCCAACAGAAAAATCGCACGAGAGTATGACCCATCACAAAAAATCTCCGCAATCGTATGTATACTTTACATACGCATTTCAGAAATTCCATTTTGTGACGCGGGACGAGCTTGGCTAAATCCATGTCTTTGACTTGAACAAGACTTAATTGGTTTTTCATTTCCAACTTTCAAAGTTGTGCAGTTTTAGCTGAACGGGCACGACACATATCGCGCTTCCGGGACATTTTTTCTTCATGATACATTCAAACTAATTTCAGCTGGAATCACCGCGAAAAGTTGCGCGGTATGACATGAATATCCGCGTAAGACTGAACGAGAGTACCAGATATTACCACATAATTTTCCCCAGATTTTCTCTCCTCGAGTGAGCTAGACCGAATCATATCAACTTCTTTTAATCATACAGAAGCTAAAGATATATCTTTTCTTGAGGCTCGAATGATATGATTGTCACTTCGATTGGGACAGATACAGGCAATAATTGTTCTCTGATATTATCATCAGCTGTTCCCAGCAGGAAAAAAAGTTCCAGAGGAACGGCCATATGGTGTTTTATAACTATAGGAAGCTACTATAATAAATCACTTCAAATTATTAGAATATTTTTCGTACATCTAATATATTTTGACTAGACGATCGGTTTGATAATTATTTAGTCCCATTGCTCAATATTGTTTTCTACTCAGGCTGCCTTTCCATGGCAGATGGCGCGGGTACCCTCTCAATGTGTAAGAAAGAGACACCAAAGTCGTGCCATCTCTCTCGCACTCATTGTTAGGTTAGGGGTTTTCAAATCTCGCGGGCTGATTCCGGCAAAATATTTGTCCCATGGAAAGGCAGCCTGAGGCTGCGGCTACATGCAGCAAAACAATTGGCGCGAACGCCGATAAGCCGTGAGTGCGACAAGGAGATAAGAGTGGCGCCAAATAGCCTGTCCTTATCGCACTCACGGTTGGTATAGGCGTTCCCGCCAAATGTTTTGCTCATGTGGCCGCACCCTTAATCTCGAATAAAACTCAAAACTCAATCGAATTTTTTTTCATCGTATGTATTTCTTACACTACTTATTAATTCCGGAGAAATTAATGTAATCGTAAAGAAAACTACTTTTGTCAGTGTGAGTTTGTAAAATAGTTGGATTAGTAATATCAGAAATCAGAATATCTTTTTCTTCATAGAACACAATCATGACCTCATGCCACCCTCGATCCCTCTCGGTCCTTCGCAACCCGACTCGGGAAAGTGCGGAGAGCCAAATTTGTCAATTGCTTCTCGCACTCGCTCGCACTGATAAGAAGAGGGCCAGCATCACGATCCCAGCATCCATCAGCGCTATGGTGATGAGCGCAGGTGTGGAGAACCCAGAGAATAGAGCACGCGTGCTGACAATTTAAATGCGTGACGTGGATTAAAATACAGGTGATTATCACGTCATAATCGCGACAGCTTTTACTCACAATCACTGTAATCACCGGTGAACTCCGAAAACAAAGCCACAAACTCACGAAATCACGGCCGGAGCACAGCCGTAGCAGACGGATAGAGACGTGTCAAAAAGTGTCGTGTGTGTGCCGTGGCCGTGGTGTGTACAGAAAGGAGGTGCAGTGCAGACGCCTCCGGATCATCCGGTTCTACATGCTCTCCCCCGGGTACAGTCGACTCCTGGATTGACTAGCCCTCCTCTGCTGCTCGAACAGCCCGTAAGCTTAATTTCTGTATCTACCTTAGAATATTGACACGAGGCTTGCTACTTGTCAGATTCAGAATTGAGTTTTGAGGTTAGGACGAGCCGCCAGCGAGACAGTGAATCGTATTGTTTGGAGCGCGACTTGCTCTGGCTTCTTCTTGGCTCGATAATCAAAAACGTGACTTATCATTATTCCATACGCGAAATCTCTTTTCTCTCCATCAAAATATTCCTGTTGCGTTCTTGAGAAGCTGTCGTTCATCGCCTTTGCCATTCACAGTCATCCACACGGCACACGGTATCGTTGCTCGCCCTTATTGTATGCTTATCACTCAGACGTAAATGAGGACTCTTTTTGTCAGACTCATTATTTTTTTTTGCTAATTGACCTCATGGAGGTACTCAAGAGTATATTTCAAAGCAAGCTCTCTTGGAATTCAAACGCAATTTCTTCCATCTTCAAAGATTCTGCATGCCTAGACACCCTACCTATTCAACTCTTGACCGATATGAAAGTCACTCCATCAATTTTTGCAGTAATTTGAATTGTGATTTAACATATTACTCACTAAGTATACTTTGGCAGTGATACATCATGATGCAAGATGAAGATCTTGGAGGTCCTCCAAGACCAAATGCAGTCATCAAGGCAACTACAAGAATTTCACAGGTGTGTAGCACAAACATCATTTCTCTTCAAACGCATCTGCAAGAATTAACCACTGAGACAATTTTCTTTGTATGACTAAGGTGTATCAAACTTGGCTGGATCAATGGACGCCACATGTGATTTCAAGATGGGCATTTGGAATATTCTTAGTACTTGTATTTATACTCCGTATTCTACTTGCACAGGTATTACATCATTTTGCATTTATTGCAGACAGAAGTAGTTGTTTCTTTACATTTCAATTCCACTCCGTTTTATTGCAGGGATGGTACATCATTGCCTATGCGTTAGGAATTTATCATCTCAACTTGTTCATAGCATTTCTCACGCCAAAAAATGACCCTGCAATGGAATTTGATGGTGAGTAACTCTACCATGAAACCATCCGTCAAAATTGCCACACATTGGATTTTGAATGAATGTCTTGCAGATGGAGAAGGTCCAGAGTTACCCACTAGATCGAATGAAGAATTTAGGCCTTTTATTAGACGATTACCCGAATTTAAATTCTGGTATTCAGTCTGTAAATCTACTCTCATCTCTCTCATCTGTACATTATTTGATTTCTTCAACATCCCAGTCTTTTGGCCAATACTTGTTATGTATTTTATAACTCTAATGTGTATCACGATGAGACGACAAATCAAGGTAAGTCTCAAACTCTCATGGTCATCACATATTCAAAGATGAGAAGAATTGATTTCTGATTTTTCTTTCAGCATATGATAAAATATAGATACCTGCCTTTTACACATGGGAAGCCAAAATACCAAAATCACGCAGATGGTATGAAGTGATTAGCAAATCAAATGAATTCAAAGTATGCCTGCTGATGATACAAGGAATGTATAAGTGCGTAGATTTCTATATATTTCTTCATTTTGTAAGCGACCCTCAGTTGTTCTAAACTAATGAGTCTACAGAAATAACTGAATTGCGACTTAGATTGTTACATCCTCAGGAGACATCTTCTACTTCTGAGGATGTAAAAATTATGGAAAATTGACCAAAAATGCTGGTTGAATTATTTTGTCAAACCAATCCACGGCGCAACGATAGTGCGCCCCACACTTTGAAACTGTATCGTAATCTATTTGTATTGTAAATCTTGTACAAAGTATTGTTAGGACTTGCATGTATGAAGACGAGGTAACAATATTAGAAGGATGGAGAAGAGAAATTGTTTGTTACAACGTTACGTTCATTAAATTAAACTCAAAGGGAATATGACTACTTCTTAAACCACGAAGATTTCAAGATGACATATTTATACAATTTGGATTATTGTTCAATATTTAAAAGATGGAAAAGAACAAGTTGTTCATAGCTAATGGAGTTGTAAAATATTTCTCAAATCAAGCGGATATGTCAGAAATTTACGCCTTAGCTCAGAATTTGTCAACCAGAGATGAAACACAGTTTGTTTGAGCACAGGTAGTTATATCAGAGTCAGACTGATTCTTTATTTCGAGACATTGAGAGCGTTATGAATCACCCAGGGAATGAAGTTTTCCACTAAAGAGCTGTGGCCTTAGGGAGTAGGGTGTTGTTCTTAAGTTTACCAAGAAAAAGTAGAATGTCTACCGATTAGTAGGCTTTACTTGAATTATAAAGTCCATTCCAGTAACTGCGTAGTTCGTGTAAGTGTGTGAGCTTACGAGATTTCATTCTCAATGGAATATATTTACATGTCAGTAATCGCGGGTTGTCACTCGCAACTTTTGCGTCACATTAAATTTTGTTTTTTCGTGGACAGATGGTTCATCCGCATTAGTTTTGGTCGGGCAGGGTTCGGCGATTAATCTCGTTCCTTCCTTTTAATTTTAGCTAAGTGTTATTTTGTATCAGTTAGGTATATGTAGATTGGAACAGATTATCTCAATGAGCCAGATTTTGACGAAATTTCCAACTTTAATTGATGTTTCTTCTTGCTGCATGCATTCGTTTTCCATACTTAAGAACGGAAACAAAGGGGGACTAAATTTCTGGAAACGTGAATTATACTCTGGTTTGAATTTAAAATTCTAAGAAACTGAAAAAATTTTACTAAGATGATTGCAAGCAGCAAGTTATACAATCATGACTATGTTCCGGTCTATTGGAATGAAAATACCGCCAGAGGATCTTGTGCCTCGAAACAAACATTCACTCAATGAATCTCTCTTCATCAATGTTTTCTGATAATAATTGCGATCATCGAATTTGTAACGTCAACTGTTCGAAAAATTCCAAGGATTCCAATGTAATCTATTGCTTAAGAACCTTAAAAGCGATGGTGGCGCCTCTAGCGGTCAAATTGGTGTATTGTCAATAACAATTTTTAAAAACAAAGGGGGAGTAGACCAATAGTACGGCTCCCTCCAGACTATTTTACTTCAAATTTTAAAAAAAGTTTCATCGAGATCGGTGCAAAATTGAGCCCAAAAATTTGCAGATAGATTTGTTCAGTGTTGCTGAATTGTATCTGCAAATTTTTGAGCTCAATTTTGCGTTAATCTGGATGAAACTTTTTTTATTATTTGAAGAAAAATAATCCGCAAGGAGCGGTACTATTGGTTTCCTTCCTCTTTGTTTTTAAAAATTGTTATTGGCAATATACCAATTTGACCGCTAGAGGAGGCACCGTCGCTTTTCCAGAGGTAGAGAGCACTCTTAACTGAATAATCTTGAAGCAGCAAGTGAATTCCTCAGTACACTGCAATGATTTTGTCTACGCAACCTATCTATTATCTGTTGGCTCATAGCAATTTGTAAACTTGGGTAAAATGGTTTCCATTTCTGTATTGATACCATGTCTCATTGAACTGAGGTCCACTCGAAATAGTCGAAAAAGGAGTTCTTTGGATAGTCCGACCCTATATTCAATATCTCAGAGTCCTACTTTTTGCGTAACAAGAAAGAATAAGCCACAAGCATGGAAATTTTTTCTCGGTAGTGACATATTCGTGACTTCGCGATGAATTAAGGTAAAAATTGACTCGTGGCTAAGCCACAAACTAGCCAGATTCCGTGAACAAAACTTCCGAGTATATTTCTAGCCATTACAAACCGAAATATGGAACAGTAGAATCTTTCAGGTCGAACTTGATGAATCGAAAAAAAACGTGTTTTTCCATTAGACCACATGTTGAAAACTCAAAAATTTGGGACCTATGAACTTCTTCCACAAGTAACTTACGCCTCTGAAATTCTATTTTAGCAATCTGTACGCAAATTGATAGCTATGTTCATGATCTCATTAAAATCCCTCTGTTTATCAATTATTTGACCATAGTACTATCTTGATACGATTCTATGAAACTGGGATTATACCCTTTCCACTAATTTTTTTTTTTTTTTAATGAGCAAAATACTCAGCGCATGAGTTTACTTGTCTCAAGACCTTCAAAATTCTTTTCTGAGAGTTGCAAAACTCGCATGTGGAAATACTTTGTGTGTAAAACATGGAGATGATTCGTAAAACAAAAGGTCTAACATTGGAGTGTACCGAATATCGCCCCTCACTGCTACCTCGGAAGGGTTTGCAGTGTGAACTTTTTTGCCACTAACAACATGTTTATCGCCTCAAAATGACCCAGAATAATAGTATTTTGGAACGGAGTAAAGCTTGATATGTGATTGCATGTCGATAAAACTAAATTAATGCACTCCAACGCTGATTCAAGTTGTTCTGGAGGGAAAAATTAGAACAGCTCGCCTTCAGTCGGGCAAAATTAGACGTATTTTGGCTCATAAGGGTGAGACGAGGTTCAAAATGAGCCAAAGTACGTTGAACAAAATTGAGGAAGACCGGAGCTGTTGTTGAGAAAACGGCTCAATGGAGGCAATAATTTGTACACGAGCGAATGTACCTTACATACAAAATTGAGTGAAAAAGTACTAGTTTAATCACGTCCATACCTTTTCCTGTCCAAATATGAGCACTTCAGAATATTTTTATTCGCGTATATTTTGAAGAGGAATCGTATCTCTCTGCCGATTGTGTATGCCCTTGCATTATTTTCAAGAAAAATGAACTCCAATTAATTAACACGTTCGCTTATTAGAATTAGTCCCTAGTAGTGAAAATCAAATTTCCTTATATGTTATCTTACTTGAGTGAGCGTCAAATACACACACACTCACTCTCTCTGTCTTCGCGAGAGAATGACCCCCCCCCCCCCAGTCTTCCGTAGTTGTGTGGATTTTGATTTTATGGGGTGGCCGGTAATACAGGTGTTGGATCGACCGGGAATTCTGAATTTGTCGTTCGCGTATTAAATCAAAGAGCCTAACGTCCGGCGAAGAAGTACACGTACGCCCTGGAAAAAAGTATTATCACTTCAACGAGGAATTCCAGTATATCCTGAGCATATCACTCATATCTCAAAGACGGATTGATCTTATTGGACAATTGAAATTGGAAACTGAAGCTAAGTCAGGTATCCTTTCAAGATCGCCTAATATATCAGAATTGCTTCGAAACTGCGGGTAGTGGAGTGAGGTATTGAAGGCGACAAATAATTCGCTAGCTCCTACGAAGAAAAACACTTCGCCATATGCTTATACATTGGGAAGTGTTTTTTTTCGTATTATGTATCGAATTGTTCTCAACCGAAGCTCTTTATTGTGTAATGTTGATTGCACAATCACACTAAATACTCCTGATTCTGCATGCTTCGAGCTTTGAGTTTCATTTCGAATCATCCAAAAATATCGACTCGTCTCCCAGATAACGGTTTGAGACCGAAAATTTTCAATGCCAGGTGATACTCTTCATCGGGGGCTTAGAGTATGTGTTAATACTTGCTATTTATCCGGGTGCATCTCGTGGAAGCGCCTGAAGAATTAGTTGAATAATGCATGGTACATGGGAAAAACCTTCTGACGATACGAGTTAGCTTCTTCCCGCATTTGTTCACATATGTGGACACATTTTTGAATCGGATTCCTTTGATTCTCTTTGACTTTGGAGAAAAAATACTTCATGCATTATCTCCCTTCGCCCAAAAATAAGGAGGTTCCGTGACTTTGGTGAACATAATCTCATTATTAGTTATTCATTATAACTAATGATTATGTTGAACCATCTCACTTGATCATGGACTTTGAAACGATTTATCTTTCGATTGTTATAACTCACTGAATTTTGATGATAGGATAAAGATACTTGTAGCGTCATGTTTTTTGATCTGAATAGACGACTTGTCATAAACTTCATCATGGTATTCTCATTGCTAGTGCCTGATTCGTGTTTGACCTTGAGAAGTCCATGCTGCCATAACTCTCATATGGCATGATTTTATCATATCGTGTTTGGGCTCAAAATAATTCTTACAACCCCCACTATACAATCTAGTAGGAAAAGAAGGTCTGGGAGCACAGGAAGTAGGTGTTCGCACGAAGAGGTTAGTGCTTTCGGCAGCTCAGAAATAGGCTTGAATTGAAAAAAACTCATGATCTTTACGAGGACTTAATTAATTGAGTTCAAGTATAACTCGATATGAGCACATATCCATTGTCCTGCTAACTTGACCCATGTGCATAAAAATGTATGTGATATGACCGTGTTAACAAAACGAACTACATCACGTTTTTATTTCATGTAGGAAGTTATACGCAAGGAATTTGAATTACGTTAGATGACAAGATTCTACCCAAGATCTTTCCTTTTTTCTCGCTAGGAACCTTCAAAATATATTATCAATGTATTTCGAAGATAAATTTTCGTAAATAAGCATAGCTTTCGCTGCTAAAAGCTTCAAATTTTGGAAAATGACCGTACATGATTTTACAAATGCATAGGTACTTAAATTAAATGCAACTATTTTTTCGCAGTCCCTCAAAATGTCCCGACTAATCGTATAAATAAACAAATACAAACCACTTTTGCGATGCGTACGAAAAACCTCAAAGGTGTAATCTATAAGCATTCATGAGTCTTTTCCCTGTAGCTCGTGAGCTTCCTCCATTTCCAGAAAGTTTTACAGGTTACCCACGATGACGAATTTTTTCAATGTCTTCGGTGGGGCCCTAGCTGGTATCAATGAATTAGCGGGTATAGCTCGAAAAGTAGGCTGAAAGGAATTATGAAACAAATCGTGATGATTCTCGTTTATTTTGAAGGTATGGTTACTTTCATCAGCGTGAAATGATTTGTGCTTTGATCGTCAGTTCATATGTAAGAACAAATAATGAGTGCGAGAAATTTCCTCTTACTTTTTCTTAGAGAATGTAGGTATGGTATGCACATATACACATATATTTTATCACATCATCAACATCTCCGAACTCAATTTCTGAGTTCATTAGGCTAGTAATTCATCATCATCGTAATATTCGTATTTATAACACAATATCATACATATAGTACAGGTCGTCACGGCTACAGATCGAAGTTCGATTTCACATGACAATGGTTTTTTGGGTAGGTTATAGTGACATCGTTGTATTTGACTTGAAGTCAATGTTCTTTTTTGATAGAAGAAAGCTCGTTGTTAAGGAGTACACTCAATCCCGTGTATCACGGGATCGTTTAAAACCTGGTCTGGAAACCAACAAGGGAGGTCTAACCTTGCGGGTCTGAATTAGTCCCAAACTCTGGGAATCATCTTGTTTTGGCGAAGAATAAAGGTATCTCCAAGGGTGTAATCCCATGGGCCCCCTATTCCAAGATACAGCTACGGAGATTAGCATTGCCAATAACGGCCCATGTTGAAAAGTTGTGCATATAGATAATATACTGGCAATACTAACCTTCATAGCTATATCTTGTAATAGGGGGCTTATGGGATTACATCCTTGGAGACAGTTCTATTTTGCTCCAAAACAAGATGATTCCCATAGAGTTTCATCAACATTCGTGTTCCGCAAGGTTGGACCTATCCTGGTGAGCCTTTCATCGTGCAAAGTAATGTCACCTTTCAGGGTTTATTGGCTTAGACCTTCATTTTCCAGGTGCAAATTGGTTCAATTTCTTATTTTAATGGGCTATTTCCTAAACGTTTGAATGGACATTGTAGCCCGTGCGTTCACGAAATTTTTTTCGAGTATATCGAAAAAGCGAGATAGAAATAAGAATAGCTCTCGGGGCAGAGCACTATTCCGCAAATGCATACCGAAAATGATCGGGAAATGCAATTTTTCATTCAACAATCACATCAACTTTCGACAGTCTCAATTTGATCTATTCCAAGGGTTGCACTCGGGCTACCACAATGCGTTCGCGTCAGTCTTTACGTCGAAGACTACCCCCGGCTGCGTCTGTCAGAGGTGTCGAGGACGATGTGTCCTGGC
Source organism: Eretmocerus hayati (assembly GCA_029851415.1). Classification (NCBI taxonomy): domain Eukaryota; kingdom Metazoa; phylum Arthropoda; class Insecta; order Hymenoptera; family Aphelinidae; genus Eretmocerus; species Eretmocerus hayati. Next base: position 188,903,240 of record CM056742.1, on the reverse strand, counting down.
TACCCCTGTACCGTTTTGCATGAGCTGCTGATGATGTCCTTGTCCTCCACTACCAAGGACGAGTCTGGCCATCGCTTTTGCCCGGGCGGGCAGTTTACCTCTACCTACCATCTCCGTCGTCCTCGAGGTCTCCTCCAAGTCAATCGGTTGCCTCAATGGCTGCTGTTCTTCGTCGATTTCTGTTGCTGCTCCTGCTGCTGCAAAAGTAGCTCGGTGCCGATCATCAGGCTCGCACTGCAATTGCTGCTGGCCCGACTGCTGTTGCTGCTGCCCGATGACGACGGGGCAGTCGTGGTAGTCGTCGAGGGGCAGCTGTTTGTCCTCGCCTGCTGCTGCTGCTGTTGGGGTTGCTGGATCTGAGTATCCAGGACAGCAACAGGTATCTGGGGAAGCGGAATCGACCCGGACAGCAGATCCGGGGGACCGTTGGTCGAGTGCAGGGCCTCGCTGGCACAGTCTGAAACGTAATAGAGGCTTGGGTGGACACGGGGGAGGTTCGAGGCTAGCTGGTGACTAGGAAGGTGCTTGTGCAAGTGTTTTGGGGCGCGCTGCCGGGCCCGCTCACTTTGCGCCAATTTTTATTCTTTTTTTTCTGAAGATATGAGTGCGGTGCCTCCATTCGGGCCTGAAGCGGGCCCGGCGGGCGCCCGGATGCCTACCTTATGCTCTCGGTGCGCGATCGCGGTGCCCAGGCTGAGTAGCTGCAACTGCTTCGAGTGCAGCGCCCTCCTGGGTCGGGAGTGGTGGCGCCCCCTGGGTCGCCCCCACCAGTTCCGTTACACGCGCCTGCGCTGTGCTGATGCTGCCGACCGTGCTTGCCCCGACGACCGCCCAGGAGACGAGCAGCTCGCCAGCGATCGTAGTGGCGTCGAAGCGCGTTGCGTACCTCACCATTCAGGAAACAGTACAACACCGCCACACTCACCCCCTGTGGAGAACAAATGTTTAATTTTCATTTCATTTTTTACGTAGAATGAGTGCTCATCGAAAATTCAATATCAACTACAGTATCGTGCCAAAATTCGTGAACGCTGAGATGGAGTATCCTCCCGATTCAATCGTCGATAGAGTCGTAACCAGAAGAAGTTAGTAAAATATGAAAAAAAAAAAAAAAAAAAACATTGCAAAGTAGAGGAGAAATGCCAGCAGGTGCTTTCCGATTCGTTCTCCGACCCTTCCTATTAGTGACAGAAGCAGCCGATGGAATTCCAAAAGTTCTTAAAATAATTCTTTTTTTCATTGTATCAACTGTCATTCAGACGCGTTTGGAGATGATGCAATTTCGCATGAACCATTATGAAGAGCAAAAAAAATTCCATCCGTGATGATTTCTTGATTATTTTGCACGACCTGCGAGCAAAAGCGCGAGAGATCTCAAATTAGCCTAAACTGAACTTTTTCACCGTTTTTCGGGGTTTTTCATTCAAAACCCCCAAATCAGGCTACTTTGAGAGCTCTTACACTCATGCTTGCACGACTCAATGAATAATCGAGAGATCATATGGTATTTTTCCCGCTTTTCAGAATGGTTTCTGCGAATTCTCTCCATCTTCAAAGCCGTCTGAAGAACACTTGATTCGATAAAAATGATTATTTTTAGAAATTCTTGGAACTTCATCGGCTGCTTGCGTCACCAGAAGAAGCAAGAGACGGAAAAAAAATTGCAAGACACCCAATTATCATATGATTTGCAAGTCACCTAAATCTAGCATTTTTTCTCTATTTCGAGATTCTTTTTTCGAAATTCCTCCACATTCATCTGAGCCCGACTTGGCGTTTGAATGGCAAGGAAATTCTATCCCAGAATTTTTGCAAGGTACTGTTTCTTCTATGCCTGGGATATCTAATGAGTGCCATTCCAGTGCTCCATGGTGTATTCAATGAAAGATGTGAGGATGTTGGCGGATCGAGCAAAATATTGAAAAAGGTATAGTTGTGGGTATTGAGGACTAAGGGTGTAATGTTTATAAAAAAGTGACTCGAATGATTGATGATGAGGTTAATAAATTCCATTCAGTCAGATCTAAAATTTTGAACATCGATCCTGAAATTCGTATCGATTCGCATGAGCTGGAGGAGAGAAATACAGTAGAACGAATTCTGCTGATAAGTAGTAAGAGTCGGACACGGTCAGACCACGAGTGTGCAAGTCCCACAGTGAAATTGTTGTTCTGCTCGGTCTTGGGTTTCAATGCCTCATATGTAGCAGAAAGTATTCGATATAACTAGCAAAGTACGGTGTTTAACGAGCCCTTCATTTAGAAACAGGCTCACTCAGACCCAAAATTGTAATTCCATGCGTATGAACAAGATTATGAAGAGTCGAACCTGATACATATTCCGCCATTATAGTTGCACGTATTTCTACTCAACTTCGTAATAAAGCACTCATATCATCGAATCAAGGAAGAAGTGTCAACATTAATTGAGACAGTACAAGTTTTCAGATGCCAAAACTACAATAAAGTTAGCATTGAATCACAAGTATAAGAAAGAACATGAGACCCAAATGGAACGGCATTAACTCGGATCATGTAAATGTAGGTTTCTGAGTATATTTGGAAATTTCTTATGAAAATCCAGCAAGCACAAGTTCATTTTCCAATAAACTAATGACCAAACATGGTAACATTTGGATGTTGGCTGAAGATGTCAGCCAAGACATAGTTTTCGCAGAACACATCATTACAGCAAACTGCTCTATAAATTCTCTCGTTAATCACCATCATAGCATAATTAGCTCCAAGAGGACGAACTGTACACTCAAAAACCTCAGCTTTAAATATGACGAGCAAAAAGAATGTCTTCGCGATAAAAATATCGACTAAAACCGGCTGCTTAAAAGATACAATCATGAATTTGAAATATGTTCTAAAGGGGTGTAGCTATGTCTTCATCAGAGATCGTATTTTGTGGGAAAAACTTCCCCCTGCCCTGCAATCCTTATGGAGGCTCGGGAATTGCATTCAAGGGTTCAGCCCTGTAGAGAAATCCTTCTCCCTATAGAGACGGATTGAAGCATACATAACGTCACAGCTCGACGAGTGCTCTTTTTATTCAATGTCTTTCAGGCAAAAAAGTTCAGTGTAGTCTGATGATAATAAATTTTTATGTATCCTCGAACTCAATCGGAAATGAATCAAATTCCGTAGACCCGCTCTCTGGCTTCTCACGATTTGAATTTTCTTGTTTAGATTACTTCGCAGCTCGATCGAGCATGAATGCGAGGATAAAAATGTGAATTGTAGAATCGGCTCTGCATGCGTATACGACCGTGCTCTACATCCATATTATTCTCATGATTCAGCATGTCATAAATCACCGATCACCATGGTTTCATCTCACGTAAAAACGAAACACGAAGACTCGGAAATCCGGACATACATATGAGATAAGAAGAGAGTGGCGCGCAATGCCGCATAACGTGCCGACTACTGTACGCACAACGACGGTCGCATGGAGCGTGGCATCCCCGAACCGTGTTTCGATTCACAATGTCGAGAGCGCGGAGCCATCCCAACGTTGCGGACAATTTTCAAGCGCGTACAACATTTTCGAGTCAGCGTGCGATATACGCTACGGAATTCATAAAATTAGCGTGCTTCTTCCTCAACTATACGTAAGGAATTCTGGCACAGAACTCGAGCAGCCTCGATTACCCCCCCCCCCCTCCAAAAAAACTCCTGGGATTGGAACTTTGCTCTGTGGTGTGGAACAAAATTCAATTTCAAACACAGGTGTCAAATATCGGAGGCCAAAGTTAGTTTGCACATGTAGATGCGTTGCAGTTTAAAGAATCTAGAGTCCTGTGCAAGTGGTTGACCCTTCGTTGGTCTTAGCGCCACATGTCCACAGATAAAAATTTCCATAAGGCCGAAAAAAATGAGAACCAGATATGTCTCTATTCTCTAATATGAAGAGTATCATTTCCAATAATATAGTCTGGTCCGCGAGCACTTGTCTCTAAAATTGACCCCAAGCTATTCTCTGATTGAAATGAAGATTATGGCCGTAATTCATTCCTCAGAGTTTTATGGGCTTAGGGATTTGCCAGGTATCTTTAGAAACAGGCTATTCAAAGGCTAAGGGAAACCATGCCAAGTTTTGGAAAAATGAGTTGCCGTAGAGTAAACGAGCATACGGAAACAGTGAAACGCGATATTATTTGATTAAAAGCAGTGACCATCTTTCGGGACAACTTCATCAACGTGATTTCGGGAAGTTGGTCAGAGGTTCGAGCCGGAGACTATGATCTCATTGTATTCTGTTTCGCAGCCTAAAACATATGACAAAAGCGAACACATTCCGGCACGAAACGCACTCCATCTCTTTAGGACGTCGGAAAACGACCTCGTTGCGTCTTCTTAATATTTAAGCAGTATATTGGCATTTATGAAGTGGTACAAATCGTCAGAGGCAGAATGAAAATATCTGATGCTCGAAAAAAACTGTCTACTCGTCTTTTCTTCCGCCGAACATTGATGATAATCCGAATCACCAGACTCTCGCGCCCTTGCATCCTCCAGAGTGGTCTAAGTAGAAATATCCGAAATTGGTCAGACATGGAAGGTGCGAGCATGATTCCAATACTCCTACAATAGGAAGTCAGAAGGTGAACGTTTTTCCTATACCTGAGTAGATAGGAGCACAGCTCTGGTGTAGGCGAATACAATCGCGGAGTCGCCCGACTCTGGACCGCACAACACGATGATGTATGTGACACCGAGCAACGGCATCAGAACCAGTAGAGCTTTCGCGGCTCTCCGGTACTGTTGCGTTTCTACATTGTTGGCAGCTCGCATCTTTGTTATTAGCACCTGTTGACAATTTAATCATGGGTATTTTACACAAAATGAAATTTCTCCATCATTCAGCTCGCACTGATGTCTTACTGTTGCATCCTAAACTTTATCCTCGTCTGATATAAAGACAAAAAAAATTGCTTGAATTTTTCTATTTCTTAAAGTTAAGCCCATGAATAAGCATGAGCCTCACCTAATTTATTCTTTTTCCAAATTTGAAACTATGCGAAATTTTCAAAAAGAAATAGCGTGGGTAGCTCTATTGAAAACTATTCAAAAATGTATTCAGAATTTCAGAAAACTATTCAGAAATCTATCGAGAAAGTTAATCTCAATAACTACGAAAAGTAAAATTTACGAGAAGTCTGTTATGAAAAAATAATCAAATGAAAGAGCAAAGAGAGTCCTGATATGGTGGGTAATTTCGTGAGAGATCGAGTGCCGCACGATTTTCATTATCTCTTGCCTTACTCACCCACATAATCATAAAAAGGAAGACGACGTTTGCGCAGAGAACTGCGAGTGCTGGTGCGACGTGCAGCCAATCAAACGGATGTTGCATCATCCAGGGACAGTCTTGCAGTAAAGCTCCCTCCTGCAGATCATGATATATCCTTGTAATTTGATACTAATCCTCCGAGTGGTGTGAAAAACGTATGGAAAAAGCAGCGTAAGTTGGGAATTCGCGAAAAATCGAGAGACTTGTGAAAAAGTGAGCGCGATCGACTTCACAACGAACCCGCAAACTTCTTCACAGAGTAGACAAGTCTTCTACCCGAGGGACCATATTCATCATCGACGGTCAATCTGGTGAATCCGGAAACGCCCCCTGACCACGGAGTCGGGAAAGCGGGAAAGTTGAAGGTTTAGAAAAGACAAAAGTCCTGTGTGATTCTAGGTACACTCACGAAGCGCTTGAGTTGTCCACTTTTGTCTTTGTTGCACTCACGGGAGCATGGGTTATGTCAATGAGTAAGAGTGGGATAGAGGCGGACAGTTCAAGTCCCTCGTGAGTATCGAGTAAGAATCAAAATCTTTTGTTGATTGATTCCAATGTGATATCATTTTCCTGATTTTCCCATTATAAATTGTACATATTATAAGAAATCTTGTCTCTACCGCGGTTCTTCGTCTCTTCCGTGGTTTTTTCATAATAAGTTAGAAGATATGGTTTTCGTCGAGAAATGTGTAGAATAATTGTTTGTTGGATATTTCAAAGTTCACAAGATGATGTGCCCACAGATATGGAAAAATTGGATCCACTGTGGGTAATTGGAAAAATTCAGGAAAAAGTCCAATGGATGTACGTTTTTTCCTGCGATACTCTCCTTTAATCTGAAAATCTCGCGGCGGCTGTTCCTCTCTTTCGAACGAATATGAACTCACCATTGCAGATTTTCGAAACATCTTCAAAAAATTATTCTACTCATTTTTCGATAAAACTCATCCCCCTAATTTATTCCGGAAAAACCACGGAAGAGACGAAAAACCGTGACAGAGATCAATTTTTCACCTGTCATTTATGATGAAAAATTAAAAAATATGACTTTATTATGAAATTCACCAACAGAAGATTTTGATCCTTTCTGGAAAATGATCTTGGAGGTACATGAATCACACAACACACGAATTTTTCTTTCCTAAGACTTAAACTTTCCTGACTTTCCGACACAGCGTGTGACACTTATTCGAAAATTAGCGTGTCGGTCTATTTGATATTAATCATCTTCATTCTGATCAAGGCATCGATTTGCATTATTGCTTCCTCAATGAGTTTTGAAATCTATAGCTCACCCCATTTTTTGATGCGGCTTCCGGATCATATGTGAATGCCTTCACCACTGCCCAAGCAATCACGGCGATCATCGGAATACCTGGTGAGCAATACAAAATGAACAACGACCTCATACTTTTGCCAGTCATCGATTTTTCTAGAGTCTTTCTTTCAAAATCATATTGTGGTAAAAATTAAACGTACCCCATCCAATGAAGAGACACGTTCTCAGCTTGATGTTGCTTGAAAAAGTCTTAACGACTAATAAATACAAGTAGAGACCTGCGCAAAATGAGGGTCGTCGTCGTTAGGATTAAATCGTAGTCTCTCACGATGGCGTGATTGAATCATAAAGTATTTTTGAGAATATCATGAAATTTATATATTTACCCTCGACAAACATCCAGAAAAAATTTGTGAGGTTGAAATACTGTAGCAGTGTGTACGAAATTATGCACATTGGTAGGTTGGATTCAAGCCATATCTGAAACGGTAGAAAATGTATAGTGGTTTAAAATTGTATTTTCTTCGTTTCTTCAAGGTTCTAATCAAATCTTACCTGGGATGATAGTGTGAAGATCCACAACAAGTCATTCAACATGTACGTGAACATCAAGTTTGTGTGTATAACGTTTCGAAGGCATTTCAGCTCTCTGAAAAAAGAAGAGTAAGATGATTTTCAATAGGTCTCGGATGTCAGCAGTGTGGAAACTGTGCATGCATAGTCTTCTTCCTGGGCCTAACCAGATTTACTTTGGTAAAAATATAGTTTGGCGACAAAATGTATCGACGAAGATGGATAAATGGAACTAACCAATGGGACGAAGTATGTTCACTGTCTGTGCACTTTGCTACAAGGGATACTTTCTGGATGTGTCAAACGTCGAACCTTACGGTTCCCAACCAATGTTATTCCCAGCAACACAACCTCACACCTACTCGAGTTCGGAGGCGTAAGCTTCGATACATTCGGAAAGTATTCCTCGTGACCAAGAGTAGATGAATTCGCAAAGCAAAGGTAAGCAGATAATTGTAATCTTCAACTTGAATCTATATCTTCTAAATTGATTTAAGGGGATGTTGGAGTCCAATCAATATTGTACAGTTACCGACATGGTCGAGTTTTCGGATTTCTCGAAGATTTTTGAGATGTTAAAAATCTAACAAGTAACTCCGATTCTATGAGCCATACATAATCGGCGTTACATACCAGGAGAGGTCATCACATCCGGATCACGGGTTTAGCTGAAATTTTGGAAATGGTCTTCTTTCAGCACCAAAAGACAACACCCAAAATCATAGATCCTAACGCTCAAGCGTTTCCAAGCTACAGCCAAGGACATTAGCATTGCAAGTATATCTATATGTATAATTTTCAACATGGTCCCATATGGGCATTGCTAATGTCATAGACTGTAGCTCAAAAACGCTTGAGCGTTAGGGTCTACGATTTTGTGTATTGTCTTTTTGTGCGAAAAGGAGACTATTTCCAGAGTTCCAGCCAAATCCGCGATCCGGAAAAGATGACCTCTCCTGGTTAGTAGAATCCCGATATCTCGAAAAATATCGAGAAATCCGAAAACTCGACAATGTCGGTATCCGACATCCTGTTAAAGTATGGCATGGGAACTAGGCCAACTTCATAATTTTCGAAAAATAACTAAAGTTTTTGACGAGCATTTTTCCAAAGCTGGCGAGCCTTCTGCAATCGGTATCGGAATATTTTTCAATAACTGCCACCATAAATCGATGCTCAGATAACTATGACTCTTGTTTCGCAGAGTGCTCTGAGAATATTCTGAGCTTCGTGTTCGGGGCATTTGAGGTTCTACAAAAGCATTGGACGTTAGAGCATGTATACGCACCTGTAATAAAGATAAATGGCAACGGCGAATATGAGCGCGACAAGGGAAAACGTGTAGCCGACGTAGTAGATCTTTGCTAATACATCTGCCAATTTGTCGTCAATCTGCAACAGGCAACGTGAAAAATCCCATGACGTGTTCCACCTGCCATTCGACAGACACTGTCGAGTCGCGTTCTCTGAAAAATAAACGACATTTTGCTTGATCATTGCATTCCACTCACGGTCTTAGTTTAATAGATCAAATTCAAATTGACTATCATTGACTTTCTTGATTATCGTTTCATCACTACTAGCATTATCTCAAGTTTTGTTGTTTGAATTTTCATAGAGAATAGTAAAATCAGTATTGCAAGTTTCAAAATTTTATCAATTGTATTAAGTCCCGTACACGATCTCAATAATGTTCGATACAGATATATTCATAATTGCTTATTCTATTGAAAAATTGTACATTTTCACAATACTCAGTGACTTTGGAAGTACTGTCGCAAGTTGACTGTCCTGAGAGATTTCGATGAAAATTCAAGGGAACCCAGTGTTGGGCACCAAATGCAGCTCACCGAGAAAGATATACCAAGTTTAGGAGGTTACAGAGAAAGACGGAATGGACATTTCGATTCAAAAAATATTCCCAAGACTCGAAAGCTAATCGTAGACTCTTTTCTGCATTGATTTGCTCTAATGCAACCAAATACAACAAGGAATTGTGTTTTACAAAGCGGTCTTGCACGCCAGATTCCCAAGACTCGAAAGCTAATCGTAGACTCTTTTCTGCATTGATTTGCTCTAATGCAACCAAATACAACAAGGAATTGTGTTTTACAAAGCGGTCTTGCACGCCAGGGAGGAGCACAGCATGGGGACAAAAAGAACAAAAAATTTTGTACGCCACTGTGAAAACACGCTTGGGTGGTGCGCTTGGATATGAAGATTCAAATTTTCGGCTAGTATCGCAAGATTTGGGTTTTTAAATGACAGCCTCATTGGTTAGAAAGGCTTGATAGACAATTGCGGGTACTTTGCTGAGCCAATTAGTGCTGTGCAAGCACTTTTGGTGCAAACCCGTCTTCAAAATGTGGGATAGCTATGTGCGAGCTGAGGATTCAATTTCGATTAGCGAAGTGTTGGACTATGTTATTTCAAGTATTACAGATTGAAATGCATAGCTACATATAGGGGCTCTCGACTCCGCATATGCGTTGCAGTGAATGCAAGAGTCGGAGATGGGCTGCCTACACGGGGACGGAAAGGACATTTCGACCCTTCCTGAAGCACTACAAATTACGGGGACGTCGGAATCGTCTCCAGAACTATCAATATAGTTGAGCACCAATATAATACACTCGAGAAAATTGCTACAGTGCACATTCCAAGCCTTAGAAACTTGGAGGAACTCGGAACACGGAAAATCCCACTTTCGGCGGAACCACTGATATATACCTGTAATGCTAATGTGAAGGTGTAGCTCAAAAACGCTTGAGCGTCAGACTCTGCGGCTTAGGCTATCATATTTTGGTACTAGTAGGATACTGGTTCTAGAGTTTCAGCTGAATCCGTGACCCGCGTCCCTGTACAACCCGGATGAGGGTGAAAAAAAAACAGACAAAAAATTCCATGTCTATGCAGTTAATAGTCCAAGAGAATTTCTCCTATGAACTGTATGTTAAGGCGCAAAAATCTAGCATTGAATATACGATTCAATAGCAAATTTGTCATTACAATAGGATATCTTTGCTGAATGAAAAAAGTTGGTCTCGAGTGTTGAGTCGAGATGGTGTTCTCAGCACACCTCGCTTCAAGCTGCGATAAGTACCACTAAACTGACACCAAAATCTACCTATGGGGTGTTTTTCAGGAGATCCTACACAGTAAGGATCCGTTTCGACCGAAATCGTAACGGTTCACACTCCGAAATGGCGAGTAGAATCATTTTCCCCGTGTATAAGTATATGGAGGCCTATTTTGATAAATTTGTGATTTTGCCGTATTTCCTCATTATTCTTTTGATAACTCAAGAATGGCCCGTTTTATCGAAAAATGTGTAGAGAAACTTTTTGTAGAGCTTTTCAAGATCTAAGAAATCATGCTCTGGAAGTCGAACGGTGCGTCTACCTCGAATTGTGAGGCACCTTTATTACAAGTTTCATGGGTTTCTAAATATTCCCATGGTACATCATATCTTGAACCTCATATTTTCAACATACTATGGAATGCTGGAAGATTCTCTTGAGCTGTATTAAGCAGAATCTCGATAACTAATACGGAAAAGTTCCCTGAATCATCCTCCAACATTGCAAAAATGGTTAAAATATGAAATTTGAGACGTGACGTCCCATGGAAATATTTCAAAATCCATGATACTTGTAATAAAGACGCTCCACAACTCGATGTAGATGCACCGTTTGAGAATCTTCCAGAGCATGGTTTTTTAGATCTCTGAAAGCTCTACAAAAAGTTTTTCTACACATTTCACGATAAAACGGGCCGTTTTTGAGTTATCAAAGGATCAATGAGGAAACATGGCAAAATCACCAATTTATCGAAATGGTCCTCCATATACTTTACACGGAAAATATGATTATACTCGCCATTTCGAGGCGTAAACCCTTGCGTGAACCGGTACGATTTCGGTCGAAACGGATCCTTACTGTACAGGATCTCCTGAAAAACACCCCATAAGTGGATTTTGGTGTCAGTTCTGTGATACTTATCGCAACTTGAAGAGAGGCGTGTCTGAGCAAGCTTTTATCTCGTTGGGCATGGAATTTCTAAATTGAGTAAGATTAGTGTATACAGATTAGGGAACTAAGATGCGAGCCGAGGTTGCAATACTGTGACTCAATGTAATCCGAGGATCGCGGCATCAAATTCATCCCTGACGCAGCAGCGATGGAATAACGAGTCGACGATGACAGAGTAGGTTTCAAGCAAAATGGGCGTTGGGGCAGATTACTATCAGAAATTAGTAATTTTAGAGCAAAATCTGCGGCGGCAACAATTTTTTTAACCACCATTATTTTGATTGTGCTCAGCAGGCTTTCTCAACAGCTGTTCGCCGAGATCAATAATTCCTGCGATAATCAAGACGCTGCTTGTCGGGCTGGGTGAATTTAAGATCAGGTGTTGCATTTTCTCATCAGGTCGAGACGGATACGAGGATCTCAAGCGGATGAAAAATTCAATCCTGACCCGGTTACCCTCACACTCTACTCGCACGACCAATCCAACGATATACGGTACACAGCAGCTCTCGAGAAACGCACCCACCGATGATATATATATTTATATACAGAGCAGAAGGCCACTCGCAATGCGGTTGATGTATCAGCATCAGCGGGACCGCAACGGGGGGCAACCGCAGCCTGTTGCTCGCGACCTCATACAGTGTACCGCTTATCCTATCAACTCGGACAAACACACGGCCCGATTGAACTTGGTAATTATTTGATGGCCATTCTCCGTCTGAATCCGAGAGGGAAATCAATTGCGTGCGCCCCCGATCTATTGCTTTGGCCAGGTGAGCTTGCAACGCTATTATGTATTACGCCGTTCGGCGGGCAAAGGGAGCTATGAGATATCGTATGCGTTGAAGCACGTGGTAAAAATGTTTTAAGCTGAAGGTTTCTGTGGGCGTATGTATGCACCTACGCGATTTATCCATCAAGCTTATTAGCTCTGCACTCAAAATTTTTCAGAGGGATTTTAGGTTTCGCCGCTTTCCATTCGGCTCTTTGCTGCATCCCCAACTGTGTCTTAAAGCCGATAGGTCAGTTTTGAGATCGTGCTTCATTCGCGAATCCCGGAGTCTGCCATTCAATGGGTGTTCGTTGCTCATTTATTCTGCCTTTTTGACAAAGTTGGAATTCATTTGAGGGGTTCATTAAAATCAAGATTATCGATATGTTGTAGTCATCAGATTGATGAAATATTCCTCGAAAATTGGTGAGCAAATCCCATTTGAATTTATTATTCGTAATGTTAATTTGAATTTGCCCCGGAATTGTAATCAGAATAGCTTCCATTATCCTGGTCAATCTGGTGATTGTCATCATTTGATATGATAACATTGTATAAACTCTGCTGCAAACTATTGAAACCGGTGAAATGAAACGGAATCTGAAATACTCAATTTGGGGTTCATCCCCGAGATAAGTATTATACATTGGATCTCAGAAATTAATATTTCCCAGATCTAACGACGATTTTCACCTGGAGCATATCAATGAATCGAGAATTTTGGGCGGAATACTGGAAAGTCTTGGCAGCTCGCTTGGAGGGTGATTAGGATATTTCTCAGACTCTTTCATCGCGCAGACTGACTCATCAGGTACCCGGATTTCTATGGGGTTATTATTTTATGATGACTATTTTCAACCATAGAAATAAATTGATCGGTATCATCCATTTAGATATAAATTCCTCGCCACGAAGCCATGCTTATTTCTACTCATTGTCTAATAATAAATTAAATTTACACCTCAGCATCATTTGCGTGTACACCCTCGCGCCATTCTCCGCGTAGGTAGAAGATAGACGATCGACGGCTATACCCCTCTGTAAACTGTCTTTGTTCTGCAGGTGACAAGATAATTATCATACCTTTGGAGGAGCACGTCGGCAAACAAGAAGCAAGACTGTAGTCGCGGCTTGAGAGGTTTTTAGTTTCAAATACGCGCCAAAGTAGTTGATTCCACGGGCTTTGTGGGAGACTATTGTGTCCCATAAAGATCAACTTCTTCCCGAATGACGCATGATAAATCGTTTCAACAATGACGAGTAATATTCAAGCGTCTGACGAAAGGTTGACATTAACCCCTTACCATGTACACTAGCCGACAACGAATTCTTTCTCGAATCTTTGAAGGACGAGCTTCCGAAATCACGTCATTTCGGGACATTTTTGACTGCGCAGACGATTTTTCGTAATTTTATTTGGGCCATGAACTGGACTCCCGTATTCTGGCAAATGTGTTTCTGAGGGAGCCGACTTTCTCTTGTGGGCTCCCACCGGACTCCCACCGGTGGGCCCCGCCGTAACGAACGTGTCAAATCGTTGGCTGCGAGGTCTGTTTTTCGCAATTTTATCTCGGCCACGAAGTATAGACTTCCATATTCTGGTAAATATGTCTGTATGGGAGCAAACTTTTTTTGAACCATTACTCATGCTTTTTGAAATGTAAATTACTATGAAAAGTTCTCATTGGAAATACCTTTCGACCGTTAGCTCAAGGACGGCGAAAACTACCAATATTCTCTCGATATCTTCAATCGGTGAAGATTGAAAGATGGAAAATCGCGGGAGCCGCCAGTGGGTCTTGTCGCAGCCAACGTTTTGACAGATTTCTCAAGTATACATATCCAACTATGTTTATTTTCAAATTTTCTGAGCGAATATCTAACACGTCTCCGATGAAATTGACGCTTGATGTGACGAAAGTAATCTACTTCCACCGTTGAGCCCTTCCTCCACTCATTTTAGCTATCAATAACACACACACACATTTGATGCATATATGCTTTTGATTTGTTTGGGTACGTTTGAAGGATGAATTGAGGATGATATGGTAAGATCTCGGGAGAAAGATTATTCGTGAAATACAAGGTACGACAAGGACGGATTATCTAACTCTATTCCAGATTGATTTTTCCATCATTCATTTAGTTATGACTTTTTGTGAACGAAAAACGAATTTATTCCGTGGGATACACTAGAAATGGACTTTGGAAAGGAAGCTAGCGTGCAACATACGAGATTTGATCATAGAGTGACGCAGAACACACAGGAAATCAAAAAATTCAATTGTAAAGATGCGGAATTAGCTTGGGGCGTAAGAGCTCGTGTAATCCGGGTATTCTTCCGAGAATTCAATTCGCGCAGATCAATCGTAAATCTCGTCGTCTCGTGTCCGTGGTTGTTTTACCACAAAATAAGGGTGAATCTGTTCACAACCGTGTTTTAGCCGAAATTCTGAGGTATACCGCAACAACAAAAGTTCGCTCCGAGTATATTAGATCCTGAACTCGCCCCCTCATAAGGCGTTAATATCTTCGTTTTCGTTCACTCAATTCGGCGGATGTCATGATATTTGGAATTGCTAGATAACTGAGATTGACTTTCAAAAATGTATATGAAAAACTAGAACCACTGGGAGAAAAGAGAGTACATACAATTCAATTTTCTGAAAAGATTTCGAGTTATTTCCGATCCAAGTGTGTTCTAGGACTCTCGCAAAGGGCAAACGTTTACCCTCGGTCACTCCAGACGCTGGACCTGGACAATTTCGTATTATTTCTGTCTTGAACCATTCTACGAGTATAGATATACGTAGACAGTATGTTCATTTCACAAGAGTTAGCCATTCTGCACGGCTCGACTCCAAATTGAATCAACATTACGCCCGCTGCTTCGAGCCCTCTATATCCAAGCTGCTAGGTATATTGTGGCCCTGAGTTGGGCCAAAGACAGACATCTACTGCGAAACAGCATCATTTGGTAGATTTGAAACAAATGCTTCTGTGAAATTGGAGAGATTATCGTTGTGGCTTGATTTCTCTCCAATAGGTGGTTATGTGTGTTTCAATAGTAGATACAGCAGCAGCCGTATTCGCTGTCAAGATTACAAATTAAGAAAACCAACTTTGATGTGTGACTCAAAACCCATTTTATGGTGGTCAACCGAACCTTTAGAAATTCATTCCACCCGACTTTATTTCGTCGTAGCGAATGTTTCATGTGTGAAACAGCCGCAGTAATAATGCCCGCAGTGTTAGAGTCACTCAAGTACAAAAAGTCAGATACGATCAGACAGTCATTGAGCGATGCATACGCTGGTAAACCTGTCAGTCGAAATCGAATGGTTTTTCTCGATTCGAAGTGAGATTTCAAGTGACGATTACGTCTCATCGAGCCATCCGAACTGTTATCCAGCACTGTTTATGAGTTTGTTCGAGTCACCCTTTACAGTTGTCATTCGTCTCTTGTGGGTCAATTTCAAGAATACCATCGAGTGCATTAAGAAGAGTAGTAAAAGGTTAAATATTTCCCTGGTCGTCGTAAAATTCTTTTTTTTTTTTTTTTTCAATAAATTCTGATCAACCCAATCACTGCCGGAGGCTTTGGACACTTTGAAGACGTCATCTTGACATTCAGATTCCAACAACCTCCTGAGAATAGGCCAAGAAATGACCAAATAAGGAAAGTGAAACATTTTTATTTTTTTTATTTTTTTATTTTTATTGAGGAAAATCGAACGGGCACAAGGGCCCTATATACATCAATATTATAAGGGATTCATGCACAGTATTCAAATTATTCGCAAGTGCAGATAATATTAAGAAATTTCATAAACTATAAATCCGAAACAAAAATAGTGATATACCATAACACAATAATAGGTTAAAGAGTGGAAAAAATTAGACGAAACGCAGCTAGACTATGATGTGTGATGAAAAATATAATTTTTCACCAACCACTTGAAATTAGGGTTTTCTGAATTTTGAACAACTTCGTTTGGAAGCTTATTCCACAATTTAATACAACGACGTAGGGTCGATTCTTTCGAGCTCTGGGAGCTGTGTGCTGGCAGCCTGAAAGATTGTGTGGACCTTGTAGCGTAAGAGTGATCAAAATCAATGAGTTTTGACTGCAAGTATGAGTTGGAATTTCGAAGATGCAAAGCACATTTCAATGTCAGGATGTCATTATAGTCATACAATTCATCAATAGTGGAAATATTAAATTTTTCATATTGGATTTCATAGTTGTGATCAAATCTATGCATAGGCTCATTGCTCTTGAACGAGAGATATCTTAAGAGTCTATGCTGAATTTTCTCAAGTTCATAAATCGATGATTTCAATTGAGGCCTCCATATTGCAGAGGCGAACGTTATTTTAGGACAAATCAAAGAAGTGTATAAATATCTAATACTTTCCGCACTAGTAAAATCACTTGTACTTCTCTTGATGAAGCCAAGCAATCGATTACATTCCTTGACTATGCCCGCAACGTGCTCCCCAAAAGAAAAATTTTGCTCAAAAACAACACCTAGATCTTTTATAGTCTTAACTCTGGACAAGATTTGATCGCCAATTAGATAGTCGAATTTTATAAGATCACGATTCTTGATGAAAGATATGATATGACATTTAGATACATTGAGCTGAAGCTTGTTGATGACAGACCACATGACTAATGCATCCAGATCTTTTTGCACCTTCAGTGCATCACGTACAGAGTTTATTTTGTAAAATATTTTCACATCATCCGCATAAATCAAAACTTGGCAGTGTTCGAAAATTGATGGCAGATCGTTTATGAAAATAATGAACAATATCGGCCCAAGATGTGAGCCTTGAGGAACTCCTGATTGGCAGGAGATGAATTCAGAAAAAGATCCGTTTATTCTGACAGACTGATGACGATCGCTAAGATATGACGAGATCCACTCAATTAATCCAGGGTTCAAACCATAATCATATAATTTATTAATTAGGATTCCATGATCAACTGTATCAAAAGCTTTCGAAAAATCAGTATAAATAGAGTCCATTTGCGAGTGCTCTTCAATCACATTAAAGATAAAATCTGAATAGATTAAGAGATTTGTGACCACTGATCTTCCCTTGGTGAAGCCATGTTGTTCTTGTGCGATAAACTGACAAAAACTATTATAGACCTTTTCAGCCATAATGGCGTCAAAAATTTTGGAAACAGTACTTGCAATAGATACTGGCCTATAATTGGTTACTTGTGATTTATCTCCTGTCTTCAGGATTGGGGTAACATATGATAACTTCCACTTCCTAGGAAAGTGTCTGCTCTTTAACGACAAATTATACAACTCCATGAGAGGATGAGCAAGGACATGGACCAATTTCTTTATAAAAATAGACGGAATGCCATCCGGACCAGGAGAATTTGACTCTTTGAGAGAGTTAATTGCTTTACGAACCTCAGCTTCACTGATTCTAAAATTAATCTCATAGTCCGATTCATCAAGCGCTAAGCGTAAATTCATGGGGCTGGAGTTAGAGTAGAATGAACTAAAGTAAGCAGCAAACAAATTTGCCGACTCCAACCCATTGCTAGAAGATTTTTGTTGAAATTTTACTTTGTCAGGAATGCTGTTGCAGTTTTGCAGTTTACGCACATGGCCCCAAAAAGCTTTAACATTGCTAATTATATTATTTTCAACATTCTGAATATAGGCTCTGTACAACTCTTTGGACTTTCTAATACATTGAGCTCTAAGCTTTTTAAATTTAATACGGTCCTCTAATGTATTCGACTCAATGCTAATGGTGTGAGCTATAGACTTCTCTTTGATTAAGCTAATCAGTTCCTGATTATACCATGTTGGCCAATTACTCACAGAAGGGCTACCCGTTGGTACATGTTCATCAATGCAATTTTCCAAAACCTCATAGAAAGATGCCACAGCTTCTTCTGGATCATCACAAGATACAACTGAATGCCAATCAACTTGATTAAGTATAGATGTGATTTTGGAATAATCAGCTTTGAAGAATTTTTTATCAATAAATTTATGAGGTAACGGAGGGTCGTGACATGAGTTCTGATTGATTGAGAACATGGCAGGAATATGATGTTGATCTGTAGCTATTAAAGTATCAAAAACATTTACATTCTTCAGACAATTTTTAGAGGAGAACATGAGATCAAGACTGTAACCTTTGCTAGGGTGTTTTGGAAACATTTCCGTAAGATCTAAAAATGAGAAACAGGAGGATACAGCTAAAGCTGCAGAACGGAGGGTTGAAGGCAAATGACCACAAAATTGAACATCAATGTCATCACCAACCATCCAGGATACTTGAGGCAGGTTAAAGTCTCCAAGCAAAATCAGTTTATGTTCACTAAATTCATTCACAATGCTTGATACAGCTTCCAGGTGTCGTTGGTATTTCATTAGTTCAGATTGAGGAGGAATGTAAGAGCTGCTGAGTATGTACTTCTGTCCACAATAAGAGAACTCCACAAACAAATGTTCAACATCCTTAATACCAGAATCAATTTCACTAGCCACAATCTCATCATCATTTTCGGTTTTTTTCTTGCAATCCGGTCTGACATTGGATATATTCCCCGACTTAACAAGAATTTTCAATAATACTTCCAGATTGTTCTCATGAGTCCAAAAATTATAATCATCGATTATTTGGATAGTTGAGAATGGATTTTCCTTGACACAGAGCGATTGAGTGAACGTTTTAAAATTTTGAAACTAAGATAATAATTTCCTCACCACTAATCTATCTTGTTTGTGAGCCCCATTTCCATTCAAATGGCCTAGATTGGTTGCTCCCAGAAGAACCCATCTATTTGAAAGCAACCAATTTTTTACCTATCCTACACTAATTATATCACAAATAATTGCAACAAGAAACTCGCCTCGAGTCAAACCCCAAGAGTTCTCGTTTGTGAATAATCCTTGGCAATTTGGCGAATGAGGTTGGCATTCAAGACACATAGGAAGCAACTATAATCCTCATTGTGGCAGAACAAGCGTTCAAGACTCATCTCAAAGAGCCACTCTAAAGTTTATTCGACCGCAAGCTTTGTTTTTGTTTGTGCATTATGGCGATTCAACTCTAACGCTTAATTCGGCTCTAATACAGTTTACCTTGCATCAAAGTCAGGTTAGAAAGTCCATCAGAATCTAATAAAGAGTATAAACACTCGAAATACAAGAATCCTGCAATAATGTTTCAAAATGAATGAAATATTCCATGAGCGAATAAGTTGAATTTAGAAGCCTGATAGAATCTAGTTTCTTGGGCTATTCACTCTTGTAATTGGCACGAGTAACTACTGGCATACTTACTCCAATACAAGTGCGAATGCTTACTCTATGAGTGGAATTATCTGTTTGTAAATTTGTAGCGTCGATGGTGGTGACAACACCAGATGCATAATCAAGATTGGCAAGTTGTAATTGGCTCTTGAATGAGAAAACGAAGGATTGTGACTGGCTATAGGGTGTGCACAAGTCGCGAGTGAACGAGTTACGAGTTCAATTACAGTTGGCGCAAAAGAGAGAGTCATCGATCGATCGCAAAGAGTTCGAAGCGAAATTTCTCTGTATCGCCAAGATCGGATAAGAGCACGAGTTATGCCGAGCTCGAGTTATACTCCTCGTAGTTTCGAAATTTTGCTGTTCGAGAGCATACCAGGACCGCATGCACTAATACACAGCCACACATTGATTTTGCATCGAGCCGCCTTGTCTGCTTCCGCAATCGAGTCTGGAATTGTAGTTGGTGGCGATTTTCACTGTTTCAATTCTCGTTTGCTTGTAGTTCATTGTTCGAATTGATCGAATCGGCTTCCCTTGTACGACCGAACTTGGATGAATTTTTCTTTGATGCCTCGTATGGATTCTTTCTATTTATCCCAGCCACAAGCACACTATTTGTACATAGATTGGACCCATTTGAGCCATAGTACGGATGACTTTTGAATCAATTTATGCTAGCCCGTGGTATAGGTAGCCAATATTCGTCGCTGCATTATTCGGTAGAATCGATCATCGGGCCACATTAGCCTCTGCAAATTGAGCCTCGACCCGACGTCGACTCGCCATTACGCTCTGCACGGGTCCGATGCTTGATACGCCAAGTGCTCCTCCAGTTCATTTACGATCGGCTAACTCCTACCTCAAGTTGACTCGCCGGAATTTCTCTCAGTCCGATATCAATTTCGATATCCTCATGGGCTATTGGATAAAATCCTTGGTCAAAGTTCAGAGTTACTTTGGATCTTTCATGATGATTTGAATAGTGAGATTGAGATTTTTTTATAGGAATCATGACCACCACGAACGTTTTCTCTAAAGTTGACATGAAAATGTATTCCTATCTGCTTTATTCCACTGTTATCTCTAAAAGTCACGGATGTACATGTACACCAAGTGTATAAATTACACACAGTTTATCTTGTAGGATGCACCCACCCGATAATGTCAAAGATTATCTCCGATTCCATGTTTTCCAGACACTTCAAAATTTGATATTTAGAAAATGCTTTTTTGTGTCCAGGCGGATCGAAGAATTTGGATTTCATAAAAAAGTACGTAAAAAATTCTGGACTATCCTTCTATTTGGCTAAAATTGCCACTTACTGGACAATTTTAGTGAAAAGAAAGGATAGTCCAGAATACCCACGCAATTTGCTATAACATCCAATCTTTAAAATTTAGTGTTCATACATCGAAGGACGGCGATTTATCGGAAAACGTATGGCGTTGATGAGTTATTGTTAAGCATTATAGAGTGCGCAAAAATTTCGACTTACATCTTTCGTGAAACGTATCCCTTTCAAACATCGAGTGATGTTTGTTCGTATTTTCCAATGTTTTCATTGTACACTGGTTGACTTGTACTAACCAAATCGCTTGGGGCATTAGTAAGTAACTGTTTGCAGTCCTTCCGAATATCGAGACGAGCTGCGTGAGATGGAAAATATGAGGGTCTTTTCACAAAAATTTATTTTGTAAAGTACAAGCAGGAAGCTATGATGAGAATCATAGCTTTCTGCTTGGAACTGGACCCGGAATCAACTACGACTGACTGTTCCATGAAAGATTGCGGTTTTCAAGGAAAAGACACAATCGAGGTACTGTATAGAGAACAGACCTTTTTGCCATCACCAAGATCATGTAGAAAACGTTGATTTAAAATATTGAAATAGCATTGACTCGGACTCCTCTGTTGGGTTTTCAAATATTGCTCTGAATAACTTGATAATCAAGCAGACGATGTGAACCTTGTCCAATACTCTTCTAAACATGATTTTAACATGTCAAGTGCGCTTGCGGAGAAAATGGATTTGAGTGGAAGATAAAATATACGCAAACTCGTCAGAGAATGAAATACTGCAGCATACTCGGGTAAAATGAGACGATCACGACGCACTTGATATCATAATGTGCTCACTGTTTCAGTGGTTGAATTTCGAGTGCAGGCAGACAGGGCCTGCCTCTCTTGCTTTACCGCATCAGATTCTGTTCGAGTAATGCCTCGGGGCGACGCTATGGAATTGTTTCAACTTTTTGCTGCTATACTCTTATTCTTGCTCGATCTGTACCAGGTTTGAACCTCAAGGCAGTTTAGGTATCAAAAAGAGAGACCCACAAAAGGAAAGTAGCAGAAGTCATTGCGCCACTCAAAAAGCCAAGGGACAACTTGGAAACTCTTCCTTTGCACGTTGCAAAAAGAATTCGCAGCGGATAACTCGATTTCGGGCAAACTGTGCGGTTTTGTCTCGCGAAAGTAGCAGAGTTACGAGCGCAAGGATGGACTACAAGCGGTGTTCTTCTCGCGGAAACTTGAATTCAGCGCTTGGCCCAGAATGTGACGTGCATAAAGAGAGCTTGCCGGCTATAAAGCACAGTCTCTGACGGGATTATCTCGTGCTCGGTACGTTGATTCAAGAGTACTCTTGATGTAGAGATTATACCCAGGGGAAATAGTTTCTCAAATAGAGATATTCGTGGAGGCTTTTTGAATTCACCAGTTTCCGGTTGTTTGAGGAAAAACTGCTTGATAGGTGGTGCGAGTTTTTAGCCAGTGCCACAGGATTACTTTCATTTTCACCTCCACTGTCAGATTCCGTTATGCAGAAGAATCAGCGAGATATCCAAACTGGATATCCATGAATTGACACAAAATCTCTTTGCCGGAATCAGAAAAAATTGATACCACTACCTCACTGAAATCTCACCTTCACTTCTACCACGACCGGTCTTGTGGCAGTAGTTTGTCCTGCTTTGAAATTAGAATGATCCAAGGTGTCTATGTAATTAATTTTGACACTCGATCGATATGATCGGATATCGTATTTATCACTCGCGGGAATTTCAAATTATGAAGGTGTAATTTCATCGGTCTTTGCGAGTTAAAGTCAGCAAATTTTGCTGAATTTTTAGCATCAATCGAGAATGGATTTTTCTCCACTCTCGATCAATGCACCTTTAGAGCCCCGTATGGTTCCGAGGATGCATCTAAAGGATTTTGATGGAAAGGAATGAAAAGTAAAGATGAGAAATGAGAAACTTTATGAAAAATTTGGATTCTACGCTGATATTGTGCGTGTTTCGCCCTTCTCTCATTGCTCGGGCTTTTCAAAGTGGTGGAAGAGCAATGAGAGTTTACCACCGACACGCGGCTCAAATGGCCGAATGTTCGATGGTTTGAACGCCCTCATATACGAAAGTTCATCTTCGTTATGCGCTTGCGAGAAAGGTCAATTTAACCCGCTATTTCCATTTGATTTCTCAACATTTTTACTTTGGCAGCTCTTCGGCCTTCTGCCGGAGATATATGTAATTAATTTTGACACTCGATCGATATGATCGGATATCGTATTTATCACTCGCGGGAATTTCAAATTATGAAGATGTAATTTTATCGGTCTTTGCGAGTTAAAGTCAGCAAATTTTGCTGAATTTTTAGCATCAATCACGGTAAACACGCACAATATCAGCGTAGAATCCAAATTTTTCATAAAGTTTCTCATTTCTCATCTTTACTTTTCATTCCTTTCCATCAAAATCCTTTAGATGCATCCTCGCAACCCATACGAGGCTCTAAAGGTGCATTGATCGAGAGTGGAGAAAAATCCATTCTCGATTGATGCTAAAAATTCAGCAAAATTTGCTGACTTTAACTCGCAAAGACCGATAAAATTACATCTTCATAATTTGATCCAAGGTGTCAATCCATTTTTCAAAGTACTGAGAATAGGACTTGGCTTTTTTGGAGGTAAACAATCTTTTTATGGTTAATTTACATTCATGAGTGATTGAACCCAGATTCTTGACATAGAATTTATGGGAAATCAATTTTCCGGGAGCAGAAGTAGTATGATGGCACAGAAATCTTCTACTAATCACCCGCTACATTCGAACATGTGTCCACGAAAAGTTACAGAAACTCCGATCCCTTATCCATTGATTACCGTTTTCGTCGAAATGAGCCTCTGCAGAGATCGGTGGGCTTTACACGACCGAATATTTAAAACAGACCGTTTGACTGTGAGACTCTGGCAAATCAGAGGATGTACCTGAGAGGATCGAGGAGGAGATGAAAGCCAACTGAATTCTCAGTCACTACCACTATCTACCAAAAGGCTTTGATGCCATTATTGAAAGCATGGCACAAAATGCTGAGAAGAGACATTCGAAGCTCAGTCAAACTGTCTGAAGGGGCAAGGTAATATGATAAAGCAAAGATAATAATGTACCGGGCCCCACCCACTGAGACCCGGTCCGGCTATAGAGAACGCAGCTATTCTTCTACTCTGATGAAGGATCTCCTTCTATCCGGAACAATCTCTCTCCCATTGCGAACATCCTGAATTCGAGCTGTACGCATTCCTTCGCATCGACTTACAAAGCGCATACCCTAGCTTACTGAGAACTGAATTACTCTGGACAAGAGTGAACATTATCAATGAGAGTTTGCTATTATTATGGTAGACATCCCTTTGAGACGCAACCATCTTCGCTTCGTGTACTTCTCATGGCAGAACTTTGACATTTGGCCATATTGGATCTTCTGACATCTAATATGACACGGAAGTTCACTCACAATCACGTGACACTCTACAAATCGTATACGGGACACAATTTATTTTTGACACCATACCATACAGATTTCGTAAGAGCTAAAAATGAATCACTGCAATGTTACCTTGATTCGCTCAAATTTTTAAAAAATGCTGAAAATTCCATATGTTAATGCTGCTGTAGAAAGTGATGACGATTCAGCGAGAATACAATAATATCCCGGTTGAATTGAGTGAGGCAAAGCATACATCACAATCATTACCTGCGTGCCAAGGTTCGATGAATCCTTTGTGGAATTTTAATAATCGAAAGAAGGAGAAGAATTGGAGCGGAAGAAAAGAAAGACAAAGCAGGAATCCGCTGAGATAAGTAGCCCGAGAATGAGAGGGGAGGTGTAGAAGTCAATCGATTCGATTCTGTTGGAGAGGCGCGAGAAAGACTCGATATCTGGATATTAATTGAAATCACTGAGAAGACCCGTCAATAAATTAATTGCCTCTGCGGGTGTGAGATGGCCACGAGAACATGAACAGATAGCATCCAGTGGGCAATTGATAAATGACTCTCAAAGATATGTTCTTTTCGACTCACATTAATAACTCTTTCGATAGTTCTTATCACTCACTCATATCGTCTCGAGTGTCTACCCACGAATGAAACATTAGACCAGATAGCTTATTATTTCGCTAAGATACTTTCAGTATCTTATTCTTTCATCCCTTATCGCTTTTGTATTTGGAGAGACAAATTGTCTGAACGCGTCGAAGAATTATTTTTATTGCTCTATCCCAACTAAAAAATCGCAATTTTGAGTATGGTTTTTAGACACTTGTAATGAACAAAGTGTATGAAATGCGCGCGCATGGGTAATTTTGTTACGAAGTAAGGTAGCTGTGCCTAATTTGCCCCCATCCCCAGATTTGCCCCCACTCAAGTTCTCAAATGTAAGAACCCGCAGACCATGCTGCGCATTTTTTTCACGTTTGTTAGATTAAA
This sequence comes from Eretmocerus hayati, assembly GCA_029851415.1. Classification (NCBI taxonomy): domain Eukaryota; kingdom Metazoa; phylum Arthropoda; class Insecta; order Hymenoptera; family Aphelinidae; genus Eretmocerus; species Eretmocerus hayati. The sequence goes on along the minus strand of CM056742.1, from coordinate 188,878,211 downwards.
ATATGAGAAAATAAACGTTATTTTACAACAAAAAAGTGACTTTCGGTACTTTCGACTTCGTTTTTGTTGGTCATTAAAAGCTATACCAAACAAAATTGATGTGATTAATTCCAACGTACTTTAACTCATTTCCTTCGTCTTATTCCAACTTTAGAATGCTTTTTGCAGAATTGCAAAATTTGATTTTTAGTCGATTCTACGCCCATATTAGTATAAGAAGTGCAGTGTTTCAAATTTAGTCTTTTTTCCAACTCGGTCTTCACTCCATTCAAATACATCAATCTCACTCAAGAAATTCAGAAGGGGTTTAAAAAAGCTACAAAATGAGCTAAAGTACGTCTTATTTGGAGGGCTGGGAGCCGAAGTATCCCGATTATACGAAAAACCCGTATAATCCCATGGAAATAGGCCTCTTTTCCACGTGGGGGCAAATTAGGAACACACTGTTGAAAACTTGCAAAAAATCTTCTTTGACGGGAATCAAGATATCTCGCCTCCAATTTGTTGAAATTAAACGTACCTTAGCTCATTTTGAAGGTCTTGAAACAAGCTTCAAAATGAGATGAAGTGCGTTGGAAAATATAGAGATGAGTTGAAATGGCGAGCAAAACAAAAGTAGTGGGGGCAAATTGGGCACACTTACCTTACTCAAAACATTCGGTTGCACGTGTTATACGCGGTTCATCATCCAAAACTATCGTGAACGCGCAGTGTTATGACAGTACATTTTGCATCGAATTTATGAGGATGCATGTATCTCGCTTCTCTGAGCGATAAATTTTCGGCCTGAGCAGGAGCCGAAGGTCGGAATCATCGCATGAACGAGGTGTGGATATGACTTTCTGCAATCTTGTAAGCACTCGAATATCGGAAAATCCCAAAACTACTATTGTGTATAAACTCCGATTCCCCTGTTGAATTATTTTTTGTTTCTTTGAAAAATTATAATAATCAACCTCAGCCTCATGCGCCAACTATTTGTTTCGAAATGAGGTATATTATTTGACTGCTTCCGAGGAATTCGATACATTTTGTATAAAGTTAATTAATTAGTCGTGCGCTCATCTAGCCTCAGGGTAGTCGACCTGAATTACAACAGAAAATAATACCGAGTAGAGCAGTATTGAGTTCTTCGCTTTCGAAATACCGTGGTTGTATCCATGGTAACCTCGATTGAACTAATTAAGGTACTTATCAAGGGTTTATTCCTCTAATAACAAGCTGGTTGAACATCTTATTATGCGTGGCTCAAGAACATCATCTGATTCTATTTCCAATGAAAACATGAATAATCCACCGTAAAGCTCTATTATTCGGTAGTCAAGCAAATACATTCCAGATTACCTTCGCTGGGTGTTCCAAATATTTAGACTTTCCGCTAGACCCAAATGCAGCGATTTCGATCACGGAATGACGGATGGAAGGGTGGGGGCTAGTACTGCGAATATAGTTCGAATAACTATATTCTATTCTGTTGTTTTTTGAAATTCGAGTACTTTGGTAATCGAGGTATCGAGCATTGGGCTTTGCATTGACTATAATAATATTACTTACTATAATGATATAATATTAAATATTACCTTATTATAATAATATTATGATAAGGTAAGTGTACCCAACCTGGCCCCTGTACCCAATATGCTCCCATACCAATCTCAGGAATGAACGCTCCTTGACCTTACCGCAACTTTTCTTTACTCTTTTTATTGTACACTACGAGGATCTGGTCGGTTTGGACCAACTCTGAATGATTTTTGCGTCTTTCAAAAAGCTTAAGGTGGGAATTGTATTCCTTGCTCTTGCACAGCTAAGAAATCGCCGGGTAATCGCGGTAATAAAACCGATGTCAAACATTTTCGATTCAACCAATCTTAACGTAATTTAGCGCATCCGATTCCTCCTTCCAAGACCTTTAGGAACGTTCTTCTAAATTTGCGAATTTCGCATTGGGAGCGATTTTGCGAGCACAATACTGAGATCCTTTGCAAAACACGAAGGTCAACACTGGAAAGTACCCAGTAATGCCTCCATGCTGTTATCTCAGAAGGGTCTGCAGTATGGCCTTCTTCCCGACTCAGAACGTGTTCATCACGACAGAATATGTCGATTTCATACCAACGAAAGCTCTGTAAATATGGTTGCACGGAGATGAATACGATTTTATGCACTTCATCGTCGATTGAGGGTACACCCTCTCGCAAATTCGCGGAGTATCACTATCTGGGAGTATTGGTGCTAAATTTGACCTTACCTTAGCTAATTCTGACAGTCTTGAAACAAAATTCAAAATGAGCTAAAACACGTTAAAAATATTGAAGTCGGCCAAAACAAAGGCGTAATGTTGAGTATACTTACCTGACTGAATGAACTTTAATCAGATGAAGAAGACAGAGAGCAATGAGGACAAAAAGTCGAAACTAGGCCATCAACATGTACGTATTGAATGGGAATTCAGTTTTCATCGTCTCTCTTGGGCTCGAGTTCGAGGCATTTCCGAAGATGGTCTCATAATAGCAGAGTAAGTCTCCGTAAAAGAGCGGGGACAATTTGACGTTGAGCAGGCTCGGCCAATAAACGCCCGTCGGCTCATTATTGGGATCGGGGCAAACAAATGTTCTTATCTTGTTCGCCTAATAATACAACTCGCTCGTTTGTTTGTATATGCATGGCGCGGGTGCCTGATCGAGGGCGTGCATCGTGCTGCTGCTGTATGCTGCTGACTTTTACGCGAGGGTCCATAAATTACCGCATCTCGCGGCTCCTGCTTATCTAATCTGATGTAAATGTGACTAGACTGCAAGCTTTTCTCGGGGAAAAGACACTCGTTGTACTCGACGATTGTCGATTCTCACTCATTTCCATCAATGTCTTTTTTTCGTTCCTCATATCGGGATGCCTTTCGATCATGAGATTCTATTTTTGCGGTTCCATCGTGAATCTATCGCTTCATATTGTGTGTTATAAGCGATCGATTTGGAAATGAGTGCTTTTTGATTGACCAGGAGAGTGTTTCAGATCCAGATCACGGATTTGGCTGAAACTTTGGGAATAGTCTTCTTTTAGTGCCAAAAGATGGAACCCAAAATTGTAGACCCTAACGCTCAAGCGTTCCCGAGCTACATCCGAAGACATTAGCTTTGCCCATATAGGCTCATGTTAAAAGTCATGAATATAGGTATACCTCCAATGCTACTGTCCTTGACTGTAGCTCGGAAACGCTCGAACGTTAGGGTCTACAATTTTGGGTTTCATCTTTTGTCACTAAAAGAAGACTATTTCCAAAGTTTCAGCCAAATCCGTGACCCGGATCTGAAACACTCTCCTGGTGAGTGTAGTTCCAGGTATAGAGCGATAATTTGAGATCCTGCGTTAGGTGGCGTTAACATGAAATATACTCCACACCCTATGATGAACGAACAAGGAAAGCTATTTCGGTAGGAATTTTCATACATCCCTTGCGTGAATTGATATAAATATTTATTTTCTCGAATTCATTCATTGGTCCGTCTATTAATCAGAATAATTTAAAATTTCAAAGAATATATTTTTCTATAGCTTCGAAAGGATTAATAGAAGTTATGGCTTGGATCCGAATTTATAGTCGTTGATTTGCGTTTTGGTTGTTGTCATTACCAACGCTGGAACTACAGGCGCGAGATGGTGTCATTGATCATAACCACAACCACACCAACGACTATGAATTCGGGTCTTAATTGCGGTTGCGCTTACCTGATGGTTTGACAGATCTACAAAATGACTGGATGCAATTATTTTGATTGGATTCTTTTTTCAGAAGGGTCGATGACTCGAAGCATGTTTTGACAACTCTCCGAGTCTGACAGACTAATTTCAATGAGTTACTTCTTGAATTACTGACCAGGGAAGTGTTTCAGATCCGGTTCATGAATTCAGCTTAAACTTTGAGAATGGTTTTCTTCTACCACTAGAAGAAAATGCCCAAAATTATAGACCCTAACGCTCAAGCGTTTCTGAGCTATGTCCAAAAACAGTAGCATTGTCCATATAGGCCCACGTTAAAAATTACACATATAGACTGTAATGCATAGTTTTAGGATGTACTTCAAAAACGCTTGAGCGTGAGGTCTAGGAGTTTGGGCATCTTCTTTTGGTAATAAAAGGAAACTATTCCCAGAGTTTCGTCCATATTCGCGACCCGGATCTGACACACTTCCTCGGTGTGACTGCGAGCAGATCCCGAGATTCCATGGTCCGATTGCACTGGCTTCAGGAACGTTAGAATATCAATTCATGGGATTGGGAAATGTTCTTCCACTGATATCAAGAAATAAGTCAAAATATTCGCCTATCTTCCAAAAATCTATGAGAAATACAGAATCTATGAGACTGATGAATGAGGTGGAAAGCACTGTTTGATTTTGAAGAAGGAATATGCAAGGGAGTCTTCGTCGAAATCCGCATCATGGATGAATCTGTCCTTGTAAACTATGACCATCAGCATACAACCTGACCGTACATTCAAAAGTTCTCAAAAAGGGAGACCCTGTCAGATCGGATTCTTTCACGACCTCAACAGAAATGCACGTCACTGGAATATTCACGTAAATGTGATTTCTCTGCCACCTCGTATTACTCACGTCTCATTGGTGCGAGAATATGAATAAGTTTCCTCGGATGCAGGCTTTGATCGCGTGACCATTCATCCGTGAATTTTCATCCCCAAACGCGTAACACTTGTGATTACATTTTTGCCTCTCACCAATTTCATGCACCTCATTTGAGTACATACTACACTCGAAACTGACACAGATCTTGAATCTGATCAATCGGATATTTTGGGAAAATCGGGGGGCCTCTTTCGAGATATTTGTACCGGATTATTGGGTATCCAATGACAGTTGCGCGCGAAACACGATAGCGCACCGGTGATTTAATTGAGCACCATCATGAAGCTCTGGAGTAGTGTACATTCCGTTTTCACAATCATGCACCTCGTTGAATTCTTTTGCCAATTTATTTCTCCTGGAATTTTGAGCGATATGTGGCGTGTTGGCGTTGCTGTGCGACAGGTGATAGGTCGTCACAGCATAGGATCAAAGAGCTCGCACTGACAGTCATTTGATTGTTGATAATGGCTCGTCAAATATTCTCCGTTTGCACGGGTGATGAGACAGTTTTCACACATCGGGTGTGAAAAGTGCAATAAAACGAGATGCAATGATGAATTTTCTACGCGCAACGTGTTAATCGATCTGAGGACCGTAAAAGACATCGCAACAGAGTAATAACGTCACTCTATTAGGTTCAGCGAGGAGTTGTCGGGGATCAAGCAGAGTCTAGCAGAAATTTTACATTCATAGAGAGATGCGTGCGCACGCGTAGTGTTAATGCTGAACAAATCTTTTTCCTCGCAAGCATTCGAATTGCTGTAGCTTCTCTGTCACTCGCTCAATTAATATCACCATCACACATAACAGACTTTTTCCTTCTCAAATATTTAGTCGAATGAAAAATCGTCTCGACATCTTCCTACTAATCCCAGACAAGGATTTGTTTTCACATCGTTCAAGAAAATTCTTGCCCGACAGATCGCGTGTGCGATATCGATATGAGACGTACACCCACGATGCGCATTCTCAAAGGAAAGCGCGACACGACGCGCGACGCAGCGATGAGGAAATTATTCAAGTCCCGTACTCTGCGAGTATATAGTGGTGGCAAATTGAATTTCTGACTTGCCATAGACTCTTCCTTCCTCGCTATACGTATACGGGAGTGGGTGATCCTGAAAAGGGGTTGGACCGAGAGCAATATCAATTAACCGAGCTGTGAGATGCGTCGACGCGTAAAGCCGTGCCATGGAAAAGTATATGCAGTCCCCAAAGGTGTAATGGAGAAGCATCCGGACAAATGCAAATTGTTATTACTGAAAGAGAACAGATTGAGTTTAGTTGGTGCTTGGAACTGTGTCCCGGAGCATGATGAATTCTGAGATCATCGATGCGCAAGCTGGTTCTTGGCTTCTGTGACGATAATTTTCCAACAAATTTGATGATACTTTGCTTTGCACGGAGAGTATTAATGCCTTGATAAACTACATTCTTTTGGAATGGGAACTGTATGGAACAGGAACAGCTGGCTAGGGTCATCCATGGATTCTCATCAGTGGTGGGCCATCCCCCAATTGCGTGCACGAAGTAGGACTTTTTCAGTGAAAAAAAAATAAAAAAATAATGTTACAGATGCAAACGAGGGGCATCCTCAAAATGCGATTTACCCTCACGTAATTTATGAACGGCCCTCAACTTTGCACAGAATGCGTAAAACGCAGATGAACACATTGATAATGCATGGATCCAGAATGTGGAGTTGGAGTTGATTTTTTTTTCGCCAATCTTTTGCGATGGATCAAAGCTCTTTCGCAAAAAATTTCATCGTTATTCACCTGTATGAAGATGCGCAGTGTTGAGACTGACACCGAAAAATCAAGTGATTTTATGTTCAAGGCCATAACTCGATGAGTTAAATTCAGGGCCAGATGAGTGCATTTTCTATACTTTTTCAGAAATGCTGATCAGAGCTTGAGAAAGCTCTGGAAGATTCGCATCATTTTCCCCGTATGACGGGGAACGAACAACCTGTTCAGATATCACTCCAAAGTGGGGATTTGGATTCACCTGAGAAATTGGCGACTCTCTCATTGAGAGAAATGTAATCATTCTTACATTAATGTTCCACGTTTTACGGATAGAAAGCCGATCCTGCTCACAAACTGGAAGGGTTTTTTTCAGTTGAAGATGTTTCAAATTACAAGCCTCATCCAAAATTCAATACTTTGCCGAGGTATTTTAATAATTTCGCTATAACGAGATTCTCTCGTGGAATGATGACGTTAGACAGGTATTTGAACGTGAGATTGATTGTTGATGTTTGTTACGGGAGCCAGTGACGTTTTATTGGGTTGAGAATACGAGATTTTGTGCGTGGGCAAACATCGGAGTCGTTAATCGCTGGGTAAACTCGGCGCGCGATACGCGCAAAATACGAGTTGAATGTACACTTTGAGGATTTCCATGGACTTCTTCATCAATTTATCCTGTCTTTATGGATACTCACACGATTGAATTACAAAAAAGTGCGAACTCGTGCTCACTAAACTCCGATACACGCTGGATGGTAGAGGTAGTCGTAATTCTTCAAACAACACCCAAATGTGGGTCAATGAAATCTGAAAACGACGAGTGACATTTTCTGCTGTCACGAGAGTTGTTGTATTCACAGTGTACTAAGGTCCAACACGAACCGTGGGCATATTATGATTCAATAATCGGGCTTCTCCAACAGGTGGAAGCTCTGACACGAGTCAATGTGCTCATAGGGTACTTTTCCATCGTATCAACTATTTCATTTTTGGTTCATAATCGCGGTGTATCGACGCATCAGAGTATGTCTGTTATATGGCAGGATCGTTCGGAAATCAGAGGCAATTTGATTTTAAAAAAGCTCTAGCGGTGCACTTTGCACGTGCCTTGTACTAGCACAATCGCACTTTTCATTCACTTCTGATCCTATAATTTGCGCTGCCTTTGTTCTCACTGTCTGACATGATTTGGTACATTTATTTTCCTTTCGAGACATCCAACTGTGATTCTCATTTGACGTTACCTGAAATAGAATGAAAGCCGGCAGTCTTTCAGTTGATGGATCTTTGGCTGTTCCAAAATGAAACGAAAACAGAATTTTTAATGACTTTGGTCTTCACCATTTTGGATAAATAAAATTTCAAAGATTGATAAAGTTATCATGAATATTGAACAATCGATTACTCCCCGAAAATCACCGTTCTGATTGATACAAACAACAATTCTTCCCAGCGCTTGTCGATTTGATGATTGGTACATCAATCTTTATTATTAAAGCCCCATATCTCAGGAATCAAAAATCATAAATTAGCATCGAAACACGATCGATGATATGTTCATGATTTTGTGTAATGAGATGACCTCCATTCGAGTCGTGACGGTTTCAATTTGCGAATGAGATTTTATAACACGTAAAAGATGACACATCTTAAAAAATTGAAACAAGAGTAGGTAGATAGAACGAGACAGCTCGATCGTAATAGGATGAATATTTGCATGCTTACGACTTTGCCGTTCTACGCGAGTCTACATCACCGATGATTTATTAGCAATGAGCGTGGGAGATGCTGCATCTCATGCTTTTCAAAATATACCTCCATCTCGAGCTTCCTCTCGTTCATTCGTGGATTGCGAGAAAGAGAGACCTCGAGACATCACGAAACTCCGTAAAGGTGTATTGTGTGAATATTTTCTGTCAGACATTGCACTCTTGTTTTCGGCCTCACAAACGAGATTTGCCTCACGATAAGACGTGCGTGTGTTTTTATATAGTGTAATTTGCGACGAGCATTGAGATGTTATTGCAATGCACAGGTATGCGCGAGTTCGTTGTTCAGTTCTTTTGATGCAGATATAGTATTCAGTTGTGCAAAGGGCAATAATCGCCGAAAATCTCATTGACGCGCTTTTCTCGGAAACGATAACGTTTTATGAGCGAACGCGAAAAAGAACGTGACTCAGAAATATTTGCAACAACACGAGGGTTTCGATTCGAGGAACAGGATTGCTTACAATTTTGGAATTGCATATAAAATTTGACACACGGGCCAAAAACATTACTTCCGACAACTGGTATTGTCCTGTATCATTGCTTAGTCGAATTCTGTCAAACTCAATTTCAATCACAAGAATTCTGAACGAACGGAACCGGTTTCAGTGTTTGAATTGGTGAGCTCATCGAATATAATTTTTTCCCTCAGATTCACACGGAATTTTTTCAAATACATAAATTTCCAACCAGTATTCACCCAAAATTTCTTATTTCTTCGATTTCTGCTGAACTGTACCAAAGTCACGAGTCAGCTCATTGCCAAACGAAATACTCTGACGCTTGACTTTTTTGTGGAATACGAGTCAAACAATCTTTGTCAATAGGCTATTCAAAAATTTCCCGTTGATCCATGAGTTTTGAGAATCCATTGTGCAACCGTTTGGTTTTAAATTTTGCAACGGAAAGTAACCGATGAACGAAGGAGTTTTCCACAAAACTTTGTACAGCACTCGGTTCATCTCTCCACATCCGTTTTCTTCCTATTCTCCCATTCTCGCATCCTATTCAGCGGATCGGAAGCGGTTAACTTTACGATGTTTTTTTACACAAATCTCGGGCAGCGATTGTTCTTAATTTTGAGCAAGTTTGAGGCAGTTGGTTGTAAATTGTGAGATGAAGGCCGAGCCGAGGCATCGAAATGAGCTACGGCAGAACTATGTGTACGAGAAGACTAAGTAAAAGGGAGGAAGGAGGCTGTTAACCGCACCTGCGCAATCTCAGGCTCGCACAACAGCTTCGGCATTGTTGAAGCTGGCAGAAGCAGTTTTCCGTTTATTAGCTACTCTCGCTTTGCCCACCTCATTGTCGCGGTAATTGACGGGTCAGTGATTGCAAGCACGAAAATTTCTTGAGGTGACCACTCACCATACACGTCATCGAGATCAAACGGTGCTGTTTCGGAATGAATTTTTTAAATATTTTTTCACTTCTTTGGACCAAAATTGATGTGTCGAGAGGTTGTTCAGGGGTCCTCGGAACTTTCTGTCGTTTTGATTTTGAGCCTGGTGGACTGACTTTTTTTAGCTCACAACGGTTCCAATACCGAATATTTTTCATTTTGGGCTTTGAGATTTTAACTATACCCGACGCTCACACGACCATTAATGAATAAGGAAAGTGCATCACGCGCCGACGATGAATTCCTCCGAGATCGATTGTACCGATCCATCGACGCTTATTCACTTAATTCGGACAACTTGAAATTTGGAGTTGCGCTCTGTGAATCGGAAGTTCGCAAAATATAATTCTAGCAACAGAACAGAGAGCCGAGAGAGAATCACGCTGTCCGTCCGAAAGCTCGGGTTAATTGCTTTCACGGAAACGTTTTGCTCGGTTTCGCCAGACTGATTGCAAAAAGAAAACGGTCGTCACGAAATCGAAAAGTAGAATTCTTTCCCCGAGATTCCCCCCCCCCCCCCCCAACTATCAGAATCGAAGTTAAGTTTCAGTTCGGAGATATCTCGATGCAATCTCACCCTATCTCAACGACATGATTGATGTGCACGCGTAGTATAGCCAACAGCATTTCAGAAGTTGATTATTTCCAAAAAAACTTCAATACTGAGCGTACAACCACCGCGCGGTGTCGTGTCGCTTGGAAATCGAAACGATGTTCCTATTTTCTCTAACGAGCTACGAAAAAGTCTACGGTAGTTGTCATAAAAGATTTTTCAAAGTGATCCCATTTCTTTAAATGGTATTTTTCAAAAATAGAGAATCGGAGAGAAAAGATTTTTCTCTTAATGAGCAATCCTCTCTCAAAATGAGAAATCATCTCTCGGGATGAAAAGTATTTTTCTAATTTCGAGAATAAAATAGCTAAGAACACCATCGCGAGGAAGATTGTCGAGCTGGTGTAAAAGGCATCACGACCACTGCAAATCATCAACGATAGCTCATTAAAATATATCTCCGATCTCTTATCGAGAAAATCAAAGCGATATGCTCTAGTTTAGTTTTTTTTCCTATTTCGTATCCGGTTTCCGCACCCTTGCATCGCAGTTTTTGATTCCATTTCCTCTCAATTTGTATTTGATCTAAGCTGGCAGCCGAAAATTTGGGAATAACTCAAGGATCTAGTGAGTATCATCGTTGTTCACAGAGGTTAGTTTTTTCTTCGTTTCGGGTAAGGCATGCCAAGTCTGAGGATGAGAGATTTTATTCCTCATTTTGAGAGATTTTTCAAATGAGAAAAGAGCAATTTCTTGAAATTACACAAGTTCAAAGTAAGGAAACTTCTTCCTGATTTTGTGAAATCTTTTCTACAGAAAATTGAAAGAATACATAATACTTGATAACTTGGTGAGAACTTAGTTCAAGTATTCATGAGTATCTGTGAAAAATTTCAAATCAATTGACCGTTTCGTCTCGGAGCCTTAGCGACGAACGACGGTTGAGTATATAGCGGAGGAAAAAGATTCGTTGGAAAGATTCGTTCTCTTCAAGTGACGAGTCTGAACTGATCCGCCTGTGGGCTGTTTAGAGTGTGAAATAGATATTTGAGAAAAGTGGGGCTGCCAATCACTTTACCAGGGTTCTATAGTCGATAAATGGCATTTGATTCTAAGAAATGAAATTGTAATGTTTTGAAAATCAATGTCAGATAAGAAGTGAGATTTGATCACAATTGACTCACGTAGTTGCAGAACAACTACCTCACATGATTTTCCGCTAACAAAGTAAAAAAAGGACCATGTGCGTCTCGAGATTGTATCAAATGTGTTATGGTTTCAGATCCGAAAAAATCCAATCTTTCGATTCGCCTCGTTTCCAAAATCCATTATTCTGGGGTCGACTTTCTTGTATGATCGCGATAACAAACGACTCAACTGGAATCTCAGTGTACGGGTACGAGGATTGCAAATAAATTCCGAAGATACGGATGTTTTAGGGAGCTGAAATACGATTTGCACGAGAATCGTTGTTCGCGATCTTGGAAATATAATACCAAAAGTGCATTCAAGGCATCAATTGGCATCGAATTAACGATTTCCCATCGGTCGAATCGATTGAGTGGATTCGATTGGCACTCGTTTCGAGTTGACGGAAGTAGCTTGTGAACCACGTGAAGAATCTTTCAGTATTAATCACAAAGTAAGATGAGTTTTCTCGAGAGAAATGAAGATCACGAAGTCACTGGGCTCGAATATGAGATATAAGTTGTGCCGAGGAGTAATACGAACCCGTCAATGTTTGCAATATCTGTGCAGAGTAATAACAATCGTGCGAAAGCAATAAGAGGCATTCAATCGATACGAGAATCGGTATGAACTTTATTACTCGGTGGAAGAAGGAAGGAGTCGAGTGTCAGTCAGGTGTCAAGGAAACGGTAGGCCTAGAAATAACTCCCTATTCCATGTACATACGTGCGTGGAAGAAAATTTTCCCATACGACTGCTGGAAACTCTATTGCGCGGAGTGTGTGTCGCTCACCTCGTTCGAAACGAGCTGACGCGCGCGCTCGGCAGTGCATCGCCCATCAGCCTGCACATAGCCATAGAGCCTTATAGTGATGGTGACGGTGGTGAGTGGTGACCGAGTGCGACGATATGCCACCTCGTGGCCTCTGGCATTTGACGAGTGCAGCGAGTAGTATATGCGACTATATGTGACGGTGTTATTATGGTGCTCTCGGCTGCAGCAATGAACTCGCTCAAAGTTAAAAAGCTCCGCTATATTCGTAATAGGTATGTGCTGAGGAAGTGTAGAGAAAAAACGATGGAATAACCCGCGATGTGAGAGGAAAAATTGATTCGTAAAGGTGCAATGGGCTGCTCGCTGAGGTGGTTGGTTGGTTTTCAGTTCAGCCGAGTTGTAGTTGTGCCCAATTCTGATAACTGGCGAAAGAATTTTGACTCGTGGCTGTTGACTCTGAATTCGTCAATTGCAACACCAACGGGTTCTCGGTAAAAATGAAATTCCTTGTCGAAACATCAATTTTGCAGTTGAGCTGGGTTAACTCAGTCTGTGCTATGCTATCAGTTGTATGATTCCATTAAAATAGTGACTTTCATTTTTGGATTCAAATTTGTGAACAGGATTTTTTATCCAAGAACGCAATTCATCGGACGGGCAATCATTATTTACACCAGCCATTGATCCATTTTTTGCAAATTTCAATAACACTTTGAGTGAATACAGCTGGTGACGCGTCACGCAACGATTGCTCACTCAGAGAAGCTCAGAAAGTTGACGGCCTACAGCCGCGGAACCCATTACCTATTCGTCAACATCAAGATGGAAGTGTACATTTCACTTGACACTCTATCCAATTTCACAAGACTTGGTTGATTTTATATCTAATTACACTTTGTCAGGCTCTGCTAAGTTCAAACCGAGCCAAGGGGCCAAAAACCGTGCATTTCACTACACCATGTTAGACTAGAATACGACACTTTTTTCAGATTAATAGTAGACGTTGTGCGATCGCAAATATGTTTGCCATTCATGATGTAACGTGTGAGACTACCGAGTTCTAAAGATGAGCAAACCTTTCTCCAACATAACCGGTGATTAAATTTTCGTTTTTGAAAATAGAACGAAATATCTTGAATCACATCATCATAATTGTGCTCAATCACGAGGTGACCGTTATTCCCAAATTCTACGAGGGATCTCAATACTGTTATGATTGTGGCTTGAGATTGATCAAATCAACCTGGCCTCATTAATGACGTTGTAAAATGAACACAATATTGACTCAAGGAATCATCACGCCAATTAACAACTGCATTTGTCAATGGGCTGGGATTCCCGACGCATTTTTCCGTCACTTCAACAACGATGTTGACACCGCTCTCGTTCACGAGTATGGGGACAGTTATGACGTAATTTTGCTCGAATCGTTCAAAGAGCGATTGCGGTTTTTCCTTGAATTTTTCAATTCCCCCTTACAACCGTCAAAAATAAGAAATGAATAACACAAAATTTCACGCTCTATGAACACAATTATTTGCATACTCATTGACAAACAATTCAATATGTAGCATAAGCTCACTAGTCCAATTTCCGATGACACCTACATAGCCTATCTATCGAGCTGTCTGACCCGAGCGCGCCTCTTACTACTTGCGACTGTGGATTAGTGCTTTCTGCGTGCATGCGTCGATCATGTTCGTGAAAAATTTCAGACAACTTTTCATCCGACTGTCCGACGTAACCCTGTTAAACTAGATTTCGGATGTGTTCGAAGGGTATCGCATTTGGTGAACACGGCAATAATCCAGTTTCGATATTTTATCGAATATTACACCAAGGAGATACACGCGAGTTCGACTCCGGTGGGATGTTCTAATGCGAGGTGCTAATGAGTTATCAGATTATGGAAATTCGATCTAAGCTGTTGGCAGGCAAACTTTACCGTAGTCTCTCGAAAAGCAGCTGGATAAATTTGAACAAGTAATTAATTGCGCCGCGGAGTTTGAAAGCGATTATGATGGGTTATGAGAGTATGTATGTGTGTACATGAAGAACGAGCAGACTCAGACGCACGCCCACCTCATCACGTACATGTTGGGCGCATTTGCACCCGAGTTCGTATCATGTTGTTGCGGATTACCGGTAAAAGTTGTACTTTCGTTGGATCAACTTTTCAACGCAGTTTACGACAATATGCAGACACTGACTCTGAATTTGCTATCCAAACGAAGAGGCTCATTCAATTCATTGTTAGTAGGCCCGGGCGTGTTATACTAGCCCGGACAACTTTTGACTGATGTATTTTATTTTAATAGAACGAGAATCATTGATGATACCTGCGCGAGCAGTTACAAGAATATGACACGATAAATGGATTGAATGTGTTGACTTTCGTATTGATTTATCGAGACCAGTACTTCAATTCGAAACAACTGGCATAATTATCCACGGATATGTAATTTTCAGAAACGTTCGACTCGGCAATCGTACGTTCTTCACACGGAAAATTGACAAGCGCGCGAGACATCATATTCTACGCTCAATGTGGTGTATCATATCAAACCGACCAAAGCTTAGCGTGTTCAGCACGTGTTAGGGTCCCAAATTCCAACTATCCACACACTCAATATCATTCATCATGTGATTTTTAACCAGACAATGTATGGAACTTTTCTGAAAACACGTGTTGGCTCGATGATTGTGGTGCATGGAAAACTTTGATATCTTTTTAGTAGAAAATCTCGCAGTGTCTCGTGTCAGATTGATTATTTGCGGTAGATACGAAGTGATTGAGCGAGTGACGAGTGAATGATTTACGATTTTCACTCGCTACTCCAATGATAGGATAGTTTATGGCTTTTATCGGCGCGTCAACTTGCGCGTCAGAGCTCTTTGTCATTTCAAAACTTCACACAAGCGTATCGCCAAAAAAATACCAGCTGTTGATAAACGAAGAAAATTTAAAATACTCAAGTGATCAATGGTAATGTTTTACTCACGTGTGGCGTCGAATCTGAGCCCGCTGAATTCGGCAGGGCAGGGATGAATGGCAAGCTCCCCCGGTGGAGTGCTCGGCCAGCAGGACAGCGTGTCCCAGTAAACGGGGCACCATCCTTTTTTCTCAATATCCTCGATTCCAGACTGCAACTCGTGATTTCGATTACCGATACAATTAATCTGAGCCACTCGGGATGGCCCGTCCTGCGTCACCGTCGGGCTCATCTGCACTCGATCTGATGATGCTCCTCATCCACAATCACACAGTACAAATTTTGATCGACGGTCCGAGATCGATGACTATTGTATTCTCGAGGACTCACTCATCGATCCGCACGCCTATGTCCGGTCCTCAAAACTTGATCGGTCCTCCACCTCGTCCTCGTAAATTCCACCGATGCCGGCAATTTCATACTTCCGACTGTCTAACTCACGAATGACACAAGTGAACGGGTTAACGAACGTGCAGCTTCCTCGTTTGCTCAGATTCTGTCTTCCCTCTCTTATTCTCGATTGTTCGTGTCAATATTTGAAGGCACGACGCGCTCTCTCGTCACTTGCAAATTTGACTACGAATCATACTCGATACGAGACTCTCATTTGGGAGATTTTTTTTTCTTTAACGCACACGTTTATCGCCAGGTAATTTTCACCTCGAACTCGAATTTTCATTTACTCCCGCACTGACCACGTTGGAAATCACCCCCGAGTAAACACACGAACTTTACACATTTTACAGTCCATCGTCGTCGTCACTCCCACGGCTGGCTGATATATTCCCTGGGCTTCGTTAGCGAGCTGATCCCATGCTCGCCATCTGAAACATCCAACGAAGTCCGAAATTATTAACCACTGGTTATTCCACAGTAGATAATATGGCGATGAGCACTCTATTATGTCCTAAAATTTTAATCATCGCTATTCAGGCTGTCGATGGACGTAATGAGATGGTTCAAAATCACATTCGCTCCATCGCTTTTCATTGGTAAATGAAAATTCCCCCGGTAAATGTATGAGCCCCAGAGTCATCCATTAGTTGGGATACATTTTGTGGGTGGAAAATTTGTCAATGGAAACAAAATAAAGACTAACTTTGTTAAACGACGTAATCAAGAATCATTTACACATCAAAAACATCCAAAACTATTATCATCACCAAACGAGGTCGATCATGCAAAAACCTTCCAAGAGTTTGGGGTAAAGCAAGGTTATTGCGAGATCTCACAAGCTCAAAATTGACAGGCTCTGTGAATTTAAAACCTGTATAATAATTTTCAGTCATTTTGCCGTGCTTGCGAGCTTGCGATCTACCTGTTCCACGCTGTCGATCATTGCGCATTGAAATCAAGGAAAGTAGTGAGATGATAAACGGCGTACCTTTTCTTTCTGACGAGGGCTCTCTCCGGACATTTATACCCGATTCTCTCAGATAGACTTTAAATTTGCAGTCTTTTGGGGTAATACTTGAAGCAGCTCGAGTGCGTGAGATGAACGTTGACTGTGCAACGGGCGCGTGCCGAGTGTTGGCGCGATACCAGTAGAGTGTCAGACAGACAGAGCCGACTTCTCCGTTTGCCTGTGTACAAAAGAGCGATACTGGAAAGGGGGGCATGCGCGCCAACTCCGACACCACGCGCCCCGCGCGACGTTATATGCCCCTCAACCCAACGAATAGGACAGTCTGTCTGTGTGTGTATGACTTCGAAATGAGACGCCTCCACAGGTTGCCGCCGCTTACCCCTTGCCTTCTTTACCAATTTCACCCCGTGTGTGCACATGAATTCTTTAGATACACCACCTCTACTCATCTAAATGCTCTACACAATCAATTTGCTAATCAAAATCAGCGCCAATCCTGACCATTACACTTTATTCTCTAGTCTGTAATCATGGGACCATTGCTCGCTCGTCTTCGACGTTGTTCGAAAGCTCAAGTCTTGGGATAACATTGACTAGCTGTTCTTGTAATGCATCAATTTGGAAATCCTCTCTCTGTCCATCATGCGGCAAGCTCATATTTGTGATTGTTAGTTTGAGTCTGACCGAATTCGACTTTCAAGAGTTTCTCAGACTCTGGGGGAAAATATTCTCAGCGGTTCCGAGTTTCGATCTTTTCTTTCACCTTGGAAGTATAGAAATGAAGGGTCATTTTTTATATTTTTTTAACGTCTGCCTGGTGGAATATTCAACTAAACCTCTGGCAATTCTACTTCTGAGCTTTTCAAATTAATGATTCTCCACGGAAGAGCAATAAGTACATAGTACAATCAGTCTGGCCACGATCGAGTCAGTATTTCGTGACGTTCTGGGTAAAACTTGGAGATTCCTATGTATTTTGACCCACTGAATCTGATTTTTGATGGTGCAAACTAAAAGGAATGGGACAAGAATTATTATTGAAAAATCTTCATAAGCAAATAGAAAAAACATAAAAAAAAAATTTCTACACATTTTTCAAGTTATTCAGAGTCGGAAACTTTTCTGTAGATTTTTTATGAGAATGCATAGTTTTCCCGGAAAAAACTTTGAAAGTTTGAAAAAGCCGATTTTTGCAATAATCAAACTGCTGTTGCTCGGCTGCAAATTGGAATTCTCTAATGCATGGCTCGAATTGTTCTTTGAAGCTTCCTCAACATATGGGGAGAGTGGATCAGTCGGAAAACTGCTTGTCTCTTCTGTCACTTGAGATGAAATGAGCCTGTGTTTTTATTACTTTTATACGCCATCTGCTCATACCATGATATCCAAGGACCGACTTTGCTCACGGTAGTGACTCAATTTCGCTCGAATCGCTTAGCCACAGACCGTGGCCCAGCTTTCGAGAATATCACGCGTGAAAACCATCGGCAAATTTGGTTTTTGAGAAACAAGTTTTCGAAAACTTCAAACAATTTTCGAATGAGTTTCCGGGGTTTAATATTCTCCGAAACTTGGGGTTCGGTCGATGGCCTAAAGATCCGAGCAGAAAGAAGTCAAAACCGTGAGTAAAGTCGGTCTTTTGGATATCAGTGTCAGAATAGGTACCTAGTGTAAAAAAGTACCGAAGACAGAAGTTTGTTGTTGCTTATGTGACAGGCGAGGAAAGCAATTTTCCCAATGACTTCACTCTCCTCATCTGTTGGGAAGGCTTGAAAGAACAATTTAAACTATAGAATTTTCCATTTGCAGCCGAGCAACAATAGTTTGATCATTGCAAGAATCGGCTCTTTACAAACGTTGGGAGTTTTTTCCGGGAAGAATATGCGATTTCTGAAGTGAATATTCAAATGTATAGAAAATTTTTTGACTCTAAATAACTTGGAGAATATTTAGAAATTTTTTTATGTCCTAAAAATTTATATTTTCATTGAGTCATAAAAATTTGTCAATAACAATTTCGATCCCACTTCTGCGACTTTGCACCATCGAAAATCGGATTCAGCGGATCAACATATGTGAGAATCAGCAAGTTTTATCCGGTGACCCCCAAAGTGCCGCGGAACTTTGCCTGGCCACCGGACCAAATAGCTTCCAAAAATTTTGGGTTGGAGCTTTGATCAGAGCCTTGGTAGATGTAAGTGCCTTGGATGCATCATAAATAGACTGTGCAATATTTGACACACTCGTGTACTTCGAATTCTCTATTATTAAATCCATGCATTGATCAGAATAAGTAATTGAATCGTTATAGAGGAAAACTCCATATAACGACTAAGTATTCAGTCACGGGCTCAATTGACTTTGAGCCCACTTTCCGGATTCAGGGACACCACTCAAAATTTGATATCCACGATAAATACAATGCCAAATATTGATTGACTTCGCACAAAAATTTCCAACAGCTGGTTAAATGTTGAATCCTAGCCAGAATTTGGTGTGCAATCAATGATTTGATCCAGAACTCAACTCGTTGGTGGATCGGCTCCGACACACAAGCTTTTTACTTTGTTCCTGAAATCCTAATAACAGAATAGATAAACAGCAACTAGATTACTTCTTCTACCGTTGAAACAGAAATTGTGAAAAAAAACCTTTGAGTAATTTGATATCAGGAAACGTCTTAAGTAGTTCACCGACCAAAAGAAGAATTTAGATGATTGTCAGATTAGAAATATGAAACATTCAGTTTAAAGTAATTTCACTCTGAAAATTATAAATTCATTGTGATTATTTTTGATGTTGTTAGAATGGGATTCTACGTATCATCCCATACCTCGCATAACCAAAAATGAATTTTTGGCCTGCGAACACGACTTTTGGAAGTTCTCATTAACTAACATACACGCCCAATCCAACTCCAATTTTCAAAGAAGAATTTTCGTATCTACAACTGGAGCAGATTCAACAAATGTTTCTTGGGCACACAAGCCGATGTGCTGAAGTAGATGAGCTAAAATACAATATCTCTTCTACGATTCTTCACGATTTTAGAGCTTTCCACTCATTTGACGCACCCCAGCCCAGAATAATTCCAAGCATGTACGATACGCGTAATTTGCCACCGATCTCATCGTCTCAGTTGGTAGCTGTACGCTCGATTCCACTGTGCGCGATGACCTCTCATTTTCATATCTAAAATTGAACGCAAACACTCGAAGCTAGAGATATAAGAGGCAAGGACTGCATGTTATTTGAATCAACTCAATTTACAAATGACGGCCAGTCGACTCGCAGCGCTACAGAGCTGTAGTTACAAAAGCAGAATACTACTGTATAATTACACGGGTCAATTTGGCTTCATCGAGTATTCATACTCTCACGGTGGATGGTCGGGTTCGGGAATTATTATTCTGAAATTTCATCCCGAGCTTCATCTGAATGCAAAAGTCTCATCAAATTATTCGCCTTCAGCGCGTGCACGCGAATGTTTTGGTATACATTCATGCGTGGGAGGAACTCTGTTCATTCGTTGTGCACTGCAAGCCGGGCCCACCTGCCCCGTTACAGTTAATCGCAAACTTAATCACCCATAAGAATTCAAAAATTTTGCAAAATTCTTTACGAGGATGCCGCTCGTGCACCGTTTCATGCGCCTCATCTGAATACAAGTCATGACCCTGATTCACATCTCGCGCGTATTTACCGGTTTCCACTCTAAATTCATTTTTTACGTTTTTTAACTCATCCCACTGTCTATACGATGGATGGACCAATAATTGTGTCTCATATCCATCGGCAGTCTGTATCTGCTGTCTCAAAAAGGATTGCTCAAAGGCACCTCATATACAATGTATATCCGGGTCAAATCATTCGAGATCAATATCGAATAATGTGCCGCGCGTGGATGAATAAACTCGAGGTGACGAGCGTGATGCTTTTGCCTGCGGGGGAAATTTGATGAATTTCCCTGTTTCCGATTCGATTCCACTCGTTTCACGCGCAAACGAGTTAAACCAGTGTTTTTTTTTTTTCATATGAGTATCATAACGGCAGTTTCACGTTCACTCTTTGATGCGCGTCTGTAAACGATGATAGTATCTTTTCCCCAGTGTCGCATCAAACTGAAATTATTCATGCCCTGATTTTTTTTACTTTCCAAAGACCTCTCAACAAGATGTTACAGGATTATTTATCAATTTTGTGATAAAGAATTTGATGAAACGGCAAATCGGGGTTATGGATGCGAATAGGGAGAGTAATAAGCGACCTTGAATCAAATTTTTGTGAGGTCGTCGGCATTGAATCGAAAGATCAATTTGGGATGCAAGATGAATACGCCCCATTCCAATGACTCAAAAATTTTAAGTGAGTGTACACCTTTGACTCGCACGGCGTGGATACCAAGCAATATTGGTGTGATTCGAACTTCAGACTTCTCACATCGACAAGGAGTGATTTATCAAAACTTGATCGAAAAAGTAATCTTAAATACGTTCGGTGCGACAGCGAAAAACGCGTTCGGGTATTGTGTGCGATGGGTCCCACCGGTGGGGCCCATTTAATGGGATTTTAACCACCGTCGCACACAGAGTTGGACGGGTGGGCCCCACCGGTGGGGCTCATCACAGTGAAGGTGTTAATTTCGAGGTTTGTCCAACTGATGTCTTCCAAAACTCAAAGTGAGGAACAGACCGAGGAAGAGGTAACAAGGATGTTGAAAATCTTGGAAAAATAAACTTGATAGTCTAATACAAAACTTCAAGTACTCAAAAGGTGAAAAGGAGATGACAACTCTACTGCGAACCTGTACTGGAATCCGATACGTTAACTTTACTTTAAGCCGCATTGATAGATGTTGGCCCTCATATTGGCAAGCCTCAGAATGACTATAGAACGCTCCAGCTGTCAAAATTGGTCACGCCGCGCCGGCCGAGATTGGGGCTGCCTCTATTTTTGCTCCTGTTTCGTAAGCCTATCGCATAGAAACTGCATATTTGGACTCAAATTCACTTTTGAAAATTTGGTTCTCAATTCCAAGCTTCAAATTCAGAAGAAGCCCAAAAAATAAATTGAGTCCACATCAATTCTGGTGCTAATAAGCTGATTGTTGGAACATAGAATCCACACTCTAATAATTAAAAAATTTTTATTCGTCCCATTAGCCGTGAAGAAACAACACGTGTGTACTTGATATTCGCGAATAAAGTGAAGTTGCTCATCACTCGTGTATGAGACGTGTGTTTAACCAGTTGGCCAAACTGTTATCATTGATCGTCTAAAAGGAGTCTTGATTTTTTTTGCTATCACGGGGTAAGAGACGTTTGCAATTTTGTCGTCAATACAGTAAAAGAAACTAGTGGAAATTGAGATTTTGACTTCGATATGTGGGACACTGACATTACGCAGAAATGACACTTCGCAGAAGTGTCCGCCTGTCCGGACGTTTCCATGGCAACCAAGGTTAAATACTGCCCTTCCCCTCAAAAGGATTAGAAAAATCAATAAATCTAAACCATTCCATCGTTTTTGTTTACAATCGAGTTTGTCAACAATACCCTTAACCTACTGAGTCCAGATCGGTACGAGATCATCATACTTACACGCTTTTGTAATAATAGTGTGCGCGTTTTCTACTTATCTAAGTGAACTGAATCAATCGACGGAGAAATGTGTGGTTAAGTGTGTATGAATCCGGCCGATGCAGTTGTGAATTTCTTCATATCTTTTGAGTGTTTAATGCTCCTGGTGGATCGTGGGATCAAATAACATAGCAGCTATTCAAAACTGAGTAAGTACTGACGTCAATCATTGAATTTGCAGAGAAGATGCATGTTTTATTACACGGTTGAATTCCTTCGCACATTTAAACTCCGCTGTCAAACAAATATTGAAATAATCGGCCACGAATTTCAGTGAAAACAGGCAAAGTGATACAAAAAAAAGTGTTCACAATTCCCCATAAAAATGTGAAAAATTATACGTTGGCAAAAGAATTTTTCGCATAACTTTCAATTCGTGATGTCTAGGAAAGGTCTCTCGACACTTTTCCAAGATCTCTGAGTATTTCATCGCACAGAGAAAGACGATTGATTGAGATATTCTGATATTTATCAATGTTAGTACAGTTTGACTCGATTCCCAAATATATGTATATGAGGGTTTCCGCGAAAATTGTAACTATTAAGCTTCTGAAAAGAAGAAAAATTGTATGCATCGCACACATTTGGAATGAGTTTGATATGGTTCTTAGTCCTTGAGAACATGTGAAAAAGTGGTGCCACTCATTTCCGAGCTGAGGATTCTGGTTCCGAACCAGAAATGCAGAATTTGATACTTGGGATATTTCTAAAGCATTTTCAGTCGAATAGATTCGACTCTGATTATCGTTTAGATAGCTATTGAGGGTTATATTTTGCCTGAATCGACTATAGCAGAATGTTCATAATTGAATTCTTCAAAATTCGATAAAAATCTCCAAAATCAAATCGCGACCCATGTGTAGACAGTGTGCACTGTAGTTATGTTTCGATCTGGAAATAATCGCTCAATTCGATTTTCATTCTAAATTTGAATTTGGGTGACTCCACTTTTGCAGTTGTGGAGTATAAAATGGAGCAGAATCAAGGAGAGAAACCACAAAGGGCACCTGATCTCCGTCAAATGAGTGGATCTGCAGGAGAATCTCAATCTGAAGTTACGTCAACCCCTGCCACCCATAGTTCCTGCAAGAATGTGAAACCTGATTATGCTCGTGAGTGATATATTATTCGTGTCGATTGACAATAATTGATCAGAATTCTATAATCTTGAAGGGTAAATTCATACAACGTCGTACAACGATAGTCTCGACAACACATCTCACGACACAGGGAACCATCAACAGCACTGTTCTGCCAATTGTTTAATCAGTTTCAATTGTGAATTGCAGAACTGGATCACGGTCAACCAACATTTACTTCATGATACATTCAGCGGATCAATTATTTTGTATTGACATGAATCAAATACGATCAGATTGATGAGTCACTTACACCTGAAAAACAACCAATGATCAGTGTAACAATACATCTTACAAGAATACAGAATTCTTCATAGGACCAACGCACTAATGGTTGATGTTCCCTAGTTTCGAATCACGGAATTGGATTCCTGTTCACTAATATTGAGCTCATAATACATTTGACAGATGAATTGTGTTTGATTAGTATGAATCTATTGCGGTCAATCTATTTCAATCTCATCAACTTCAGTTTCCATCACTTGAATTTTCCATTCACAGTCAAGATGGATCACATTCTGCGAGATCTCAATTCACTGGAGAGACAAGTCAAATTGTGTAAAGCTAAATCAAGAAAAGAACTAGAGTATTTATACATCGAAGAGATGCTAACAGTGCAGCTAGTAGAGCTTGATAAGATTGATTTGGCTGGCAATGAAAGTGCAAAACGACGGAGGAGGAGATTAGTTGTAAAAACGAATACAATCATCGCGTTGCTCGAATCTAAGGTGCCTGAGATAGAGCAGCCTCCACAACAATCCAACCAACAACCCCAACCCGAGAAAGAGAACAGGCAACCTCAATCTCAATCTGATCAAGACCAAGAAGAACGTCGGCAGCATCTCATACAGCAGCAAGTGGAGAAGATCCAAGAGTATATGGAAAGGCTGGATTCTGACAACGTTGAAGAAGAGGTTGCTGGTGAGGCAGTTGGCGATGTGAGTGTGACATTTGTTTGTTTCCAAGATATTTATTACACGGACCCACAAAAAAGAGTCATGTTTTAAGTTGCAAACTATACTACCATTACATTTTTGGGGTCACTGAATACGAATCCGGTGTCAGTTTGGGCCCAGCACGTCGAGGTTCTGACATAACCTCCGAAAATCATGATTTTCCGAGAATGCTTGGAGCTGGTGATTGAGGCAAACTTTGTTTTGCACCTACCTCGAATTGTGGGTGCTGAATCCAATTCCGTAGTCAGTCTGGGGCCAAACTGACCCCGCATTTGAATTCAGCGACCCCGAAAACATGAAGGTAGTATAGTTTGCGAGTTAGGTCAGAACATTTTTTGTGGGGCTGTGTTGTCGTGATAACATCCTTTAATCGATTCCTGAGAAATGTACTGGCCACGCTTGGATTCGTTGCAAAAGATGCATAGAATTGAATAGAAAACATTTTTATACGCTGTTATTTCAACTCCGAAATACGTTTTCCGGTATTCAAATGAATTCGACTCCCCTCTATTATATATATAATCTTTCCCGTTCAGATCACGTCGATTGCTAAAAAGTTGGGCTGACATCGTTTTCCACTGACTATGTCTCTTCTCTACGACTGTGCGTAGGTTCTTCCCAACCGCGATATATTCTTCTATGATCTTTGATCGTTCAATGCAGCGAATGTATCTCGGGTTCTCATTCAGCCAATGTCACATTGCCTTCCGAGACTCAATGTCAATAGTCCCTGAAAGTAGAACATCTTTATCAACATAGGCTAGTACTACGCCCTCGACAGAACCAAGTACAAGTGCGACAAGTCCAAGTGACTCGGGACTTCGCAAACCTAGAAAAACAAGGGAAGCACTGTGGCATGACGATTTTCCATTCAAATTCGACAAAACATCGGGTAATGGGACAAGGTAAGTTCCAAATTCATCGAGAATTTATCAATACATGATGGTCTAGGTACCGTCGAGTGGGGTTTCTTGACACTCGGGGGGTTACTTTGTCCTCCTTTCGAAAAAAACGTTTGTGAGGCTGCGCCACAAGAGATGAGTTAATCTATGACTCTGAAGCTCGATTCCTCTCGAAATTCCCCTGCTGAGATTTATATGGAAACGAAGTTCCCAAAAGCCAGGGGAGTTTCTAAGTGCTGCAGAGTCTTATAAATCCAAATTTCCTCAACTAACAGCCTCACACGGAAAATTCGTGCCCAGAACAGTCGACCTCACAGGAGCTTTTAGCAGCTCAAGGGTTCTGACTCCTGGGATTCGTGGCCATAACCATAATCTGAGAAATCTGATGCGAAATTGTTGTATCTCGGCTGTTTGAAAGATTGAAAGTCGAGAATAGAGTGAAAATGAGTTTTTTGACGGAAATCGCGTAATTTTGACCTACTCGAAAGAAGGCTCAATCAGACCAGGTCTCATCGACAATTCTGATTCCTTGGGGTGGAAACGCGTGTCAAAAAATTTACTGACATGAGACCTTCATTCGAGACGTTCTGGGGTGGTTTTCCACACCAAAATACTAAAATCTCAGTCCAAGCATTATACTGGAGACTGTTTCAAGTACAACACTCGGGTGAAAAAGCGTGTTGTTGTTGACCTCTTTGGCTATCCTTTTGAACCAATAGATCCAATATCAGAATTTTTTTCGAATGATTCCATTCTTAGAGAATTGCAGAAGTATGTTATTTGAGCCTGAGGTACGATTTGAAACTTCTCTTTGTGAGTACTCTCCATCGTTGGTTGAAGTCACGTTTACATCCGATATCTTGCCCATTTCTTCTTTCAAAATTTGAATAACTCAAATTTCCAATCAAAAATTCAAGAGCTATCAAATGCAACGACGAATCGAACTAATTACAACCTTGATTTTCTCAAAGTCCGCGCAAAATTTATCGTTCATTTTTGACGACTGTTTCAGTCCTATTTGAGCTGGGATTTCCAGTCGAACTCCTCTGGCTAGATTCAATTACTTTTCGGGTGGAAATTTCACCAGATCAAGGTAGAAATCCACTTCAAAGAATTGGAGTGTAATCATTCGCAACTCGATTCTATTGATTGCTCTTGCGAAGAATTCATTATCAAGACATTTTGCCCGTTTTGAGAGTTGAAAATTAGTTGATAGGGCTCATAAGATTGCAAAATCTCAAGCTTCATTGCCAATGCAGCTTTAGGAAATTTTCCCCCGATGTCAGCTTTTTCTCGACGAGATACATCTGGCGAATGCGAACAGCCCTAAGTATAAAACCCTCAGAAATGTGGCAATACGAATCTGGAATGCAAACACTCCTGAATTAGCGGTTGAAATATTAGCCTATTAGTAGTCTCAGATAAAATTCATATTGTTGAGTTTTTGAGAGTTGTATAGTTGAGAGAAATCTGAAATCGAATTGAGAACTCTTAGAAACGCATAGACGCCGAGGGTAGGAATCTGCAAATTCTTGAACCCCCAATTTAGGAGTGCTTTTATTCGAAATTTGCTTTGCCGAGATTTTGAGGGTTGTATCTCTCGTTGAGAAAAAGCTGATATCGGATTAGAAATTCCTGAAAACGCATAGGCAACAATGCGCTAAATTTCTAGAATTCTCAATCCCTAATTTAGGGTTCACTGGTGTTCCGATTCTGTTGAACATCTGAATCTTAATGGCACGCCAAGTGAAATATAAGTACATCTTAGAATGAATCATGAGATGATCTTTAGCATGATCTTGTAATGCATTGAGTAAACCGGATCTTTCGATAATAGACCCGAGGGTGGCATACTCTTCGTCAATACTCGTTCGTACATTCGAGGAATTCACACACATATTCAACAGTCTTTCCGTTGAATGTCTTGTACACGTTCTGATACATGATCATCGAGGCTGTGATCGAATTAGTTCAACTCGACACGTTGGGAAGGAATGATCATCTTCCACTTTTTAATTCACGTTTTCGTTTCACTGGATATATATGTGTATATTACTCATTATCATTCCTCGAATAGTCACCTTAACTGCGTCAAGGCTGGGGAAAAGTCTCTGAAGTGTCCTGTGAGATTGAAAATTGATGCGGCTGGGAATCGAGTAGTTACTGGCATCCACAACCACACTCCCCCAAAAGGTGGCGAGAAAAAGGTCAAGTTTTATGCAGCGATACGGAAAGCTGTCCAAACAGAAAGGACCGATTTCATATCGATATACCATCGAGTTGCAGCCGAAGCGGAGTAAATTATGACCAAACTCATTTATATTTCACGAATCAACCTTACACGAAGGTGCTATGAGCTATAGGAAGAATAGTCATTGATCCTCTGTTCTTGCTTTTTTACTAAATATGGATGTTTTTTCTCTCCAATCTCCAAGGACTATCAGTGGATTACTCAAAACTCAAAGAAGTTCCTCTGACTTGAAAACTCATTTCGACGCGATGGTGTTCGTCCTCGACCTACCTTGAAGAGGGCAATCCTTAATAACAATTTTTCGTGGCAGGTACGCGGATACAGCTATTGAATTCCCGCCTAGAGTAGTCGAAAGGAGTATGCATCGGTGGCGCGCTGCAGTCCGGAAAAAAGGGAGTGGGAAAGTGCGAAATGTTGATGACTATGTCAAGTTCTTTGAAACTAGGAAAGGGCAGGCGTTGCTTGAATACGATCCTCCTAACAACAGAAAACTATCTTACAAGGTCATTATCGAAGAAGTAGAAACGAAGAAGGGGAAAAAAATATTCAAACACTTAGCTCTTTACGACGAACAAACCTTAGAAGATCACGAGGATTGCACAATACTTCAAGACGATGCCACTTTTTTATCTCGCCCGAAAGTTCATGGCGTGACACAACTGTTCACGATCATGGCTCGTAACTATGACAAAGTGAGTTCTCTTGGTTTGGTGAGACTTATTTCTAGATAATCTGGATATAATCTGGAGCATATTCCACAGTAACAAATTGTTATAAATTCCTATGCCGATCTTTCATAGTACGATTTTACTCGTTGTCCTTTGCAGTACAAGTTATGGAAAGCCGCAATTGCGGCACGAGGTACATGTGGTTTCTTATAGTCACCCGCAATGTGCTCGATTGTGGGTGGGCAACTATAAAAAGCTAATCGTCATGTGTGAATGTTATGAGTATTCGATTAATCATTCAGTCCTGTACAAATATATGTCTATGAGTTCTCGGGCCTCTTTTTTGTGAAAAATGCTTGGAAAAAATTCGAATAATATTTGCTGATGGGGTTATTAGTTATTGATAGTATCAGATTTCTTTCATTCAATTCACTATCAATGAATTCATACAATAGGTCCTCATCTAATCAATTGAGGGCTCGTGACTCAGCAATAACTCTATTCAAATCTGCTCATTGAACCTTACTTTCTCTAATTTATGATGTTCCAATAGTGCTTTCCCTGCATATGGATTCTGATGTCATCGAAAACAGCCCACGCCTACGAGGCTTGTTTGACAGCAGTGAGAGATGAGATATGGCCGAATTTGAAACCCGAAGAAGTCATTGCCGACTTTGAGGAGGCCATGGAGATTGCTTGGAAAAAAGTATATCCGGGTGTAAAACTGACGGGATGCTACTTCCATTTCACACAAGTAAATTTATTATCATAGATAATCCTCATACATTAATCAATTTAATCCTTGCGTGCCTCCGCTTTATTCACCTTTCCTCTCTCCGATTCACCCTAGATTTCTCCAGTGTTGAACCAATTGTTCACAAGAGAAATCTCCAAATCGAAGTTCAGCACATGGTCGAAACTTCTGACTACACTTGCTCACACATTGATATAAAATTAGTCCTCCAGAGCGTTGCTTGATCTTTTTCCTCGAAAAATTGCGAATCGTGGAAAATTCCATCGAAATTGCGCGAATTCTCAGCTATACTCGAGGTAGTTTCTGAATTTCCTTTCGAACAATACCAGTCATAAGAATATTAATCAAACGACTCCAGAATGATGCCCAGTAGTTTTTTTTCATTTAACGACGCTGTTGAGCATTCAGGGTGCTATTTGGCGCCCAATGCTCAGTAGTCTTGCGGAAAATTGTGATTATACACTGTTTTGAATCATCATTCAAAACATTTTTATCATCGATATCGTATTTTCCATTCGGTTCTTAGGCTATACTGCGTAATGCTATTAAGAAAGGTGCCGCAACTCATCGGAATCTTCAGGATCATCCAGAGAAACATCTGATCATAAGAATGGTGATGGCACTTGCTCTCTTACCGCAAGATACGATTGAACCGACGTATGAAGCAATCAAAAAGATCGCACGGAAGAAGTTTGGGACTTTTTTCAATGAATTCTTCAAATATTTTGATGAATATTGGATCAAAAGGTGAGAGTTATCCTAAAATAATCTGAGATATTCAAATTCATTAATGGTGTTAAGCGCCCTAGACTCTGAATCCGTGCCATTATGTTCTTCTTCTTGAGATATCCAACTACCATGTCAATCATCGAGAGAATCGCTCGAAGTTTGCAGAACTGGTTCCATGGATTTTTCTTGTTGCATGAGAATGTAAGAAAGTCATCTTTCAATCACATTCTCAGTCGAAATCATACGATACCTCAGTAAAACTCTTCTTCGGTTATGACTAATAGGACTGAATCTGTTTTGAGGAATATCTAATGGCGTCATTCGACGATCATCGCGTTGCTTAAATAATATACGGAAAATACGCGGTGTTGTGAATAGCATAAACCTCATTGAACCACCTTTTTCAGACGCGGGGTTGCGAGATTTTGCGTCTATGGAAGCCTCGATAAGACCAACAATGAACAGGAGTCTATGCACAAGGTCCTCAATTATCTGTTTAGGCACAGGCAGCCTCATCCGTGGATGTTCATTGGTAAGTCCTTTCAAAATACTCGAAGTGTACGAAAATTGAGAACGTACGCTAATTCTTGATCGATAATCTATAAAAAATTCGTTCGAAAATCATTGAAAACGTCTTTGGGACATTGACTCTGTCCTGAGCTATATCAACATCTTTCCAAGGGATCTCTCTCTAGAAACGATAGCCATTTCATCGAATCAATCTATGAAAGATTGCTCGATTTTGATGTCGAGGGCAACTGAAAAATCTGAGTCCTATTCCAAGTTATTCACTGAAATCTTTCCATATGCTATGAGTAGGTCACTTTTCATACCCAATGATAAAATGGGAGTTCTAAAAGCTGCGTAGAAGCTACGAGTGAGACCATTGATGGATTGCATTAGAAAACGACATATGAAAAATCGTGATGTCTCAGATCGGTTTCTCATATTTTGCATTGCAGCATATGGTCCATAACATGAAGTTCTTACTCACTAAGAGGTCTCAAAAAAATTACGTAGACGCCTGCGGAGCTATTCACGTTTTGCTTTTTGATCCCAACAGAGCATAAAAATCATGATATTTTCTACTAAATTTCCTCTATCTCGAGTTAGGCTCAAAACAATGCAACGGAGTTTGTTTTTTTTCAGAAGGTTCTGTATAGATTCATCGCAAATGATCTTGAAACGTTTCCCCCTGTCTACTCCAGGCCCTGATCAGCCAAATTCCAGAGAAATCATGCTGACATGATTGTCTCAGGGAGCAATTCCTTCTGAGTTTTTCAAAATATGAGAATTTATTTGAGATTACACGGTCCTCGCGGTGAAACTAATGAGTAGTTGGTATTTTTCGGTTTTATGCGTACTTTGGTAGATTTTCTGGTTTTCTGTTCTCCGACCAATCAGAAAGTATTGATTTCCCTGTGCGTGCGCATGATTGCTAATGGCTACTTGCCGAGTCCAATTTTGTCGCTTGGGACTGAAAATACACGGGCCCATAGACGTTGAGATTATTAACACCATATCTTCAGCGTGGATGTAGGGGAAGAGTCCAGGGCTCTGGTTCAGGGTAGGTAGGTCACTGCGCTCTGACTATCCTTCTTTTACAATCAACCTGCCGTAGTTATCAAGTAGGGACATGAAATTGACTTCTGCAAGGGATCACTTTGAAGGGAATCTCTTCAGCTTTCGATTGAAATTATTCACGAATCACCATTAACCCGAGCATACGTAGAAACATGTTTGGGAGTCTCGAATGCTTTCTATGGACCATGCATGCATATCAATTTTGTATCGAAACAACGTTCCGAACATCTACGAAACGTCTGTTTTGTGATCGATTAGAGAATGAAAAATTAGACAATTGACCAAAAAAGCATAAAATAGCAAAAAAACAACATCCGACTAATTTGATCGGAAAGGTCATGCAATTTCGTATGGAAAATCAAATTTTGGAGAACTTGAAAGAAATTTCTTTTAACCAAGCTAACCTAATTTTCTCGGATTCTGCCTGATCAGGTCCTGGAATCGCAAAAGAAAAAACCTTCAAAGTTGATATCAATAGATTTTTTCGAGATCTTTCCAATGGCGCAAATCGCGTTGCATTGCCTTGAGCCTAACTCGAAAAGATGAATGAAATTTAAGAGGAAAAGATTATTTTTTTCCGATCTTGTGGAATCTAAAAGTCAAACAGGAAGGGCTCAACAGGCATCTCCGAAACTCTTTTGAGGCCTCCTAGTGGGTAAACACTATTTATCATGGACCATACAACCGAATAAGAATGACGAGAAAACGATCCCGGGAATCACTATTCTCATTTGTCGTTTTTGAATGGAATTCATCCATTGCCTCAACATGTACCAAAGCTTTTTTGGCTGGTTTGATTATCAAATGAATCATACGCAACATCGGAGATCATGCACATATGAAAATTGAGATTCCCGCATCAAGATGATTATATTATCCATAAAATCATTTGCTGATACTTTCAATTATGATTGCAATTTTTCTCGTAAGAAATAGTTCTAATCTATTTGCATCGGAGAATTTTCCAGCCTATCTGACAATTGAACTTTCTTTCTTCATAATTACGCCTAATATGAAAGTCCACACAGAAGTAGCTCCAAACTTCCATTAGTCGATAACTAGACACCATTCCACAGATGTGTTCATAGATATCTTGCGCGTCAACAATTTCAACCTGCGGGTCGAAAGAGAGACGCTCGGAACAACAAAGCGGAGACGCAAGGCTTTGACAATCTTCAATGAAGCTGACTTGCTGAGATGCTGGAAATTATTGCAGGATAAGCCAAAAACTTTCACGCCTCTGATGATGGTGACGAAAGTGGCCTACAGCTTGAAGGATAAATACATCCAGCTGGGAAAAATCTATTCTATCACCCGTGAGTTTCTGAAATTTGATGATTATAATGAAAGTAACGATGCGACGATACAGAACATATTTCGATCAGTCATATGAATCTGACTTTCGATACTCAGGATCCGAGCTCAATTCCACTCATGAATGCACAGCTAATAATATCTTTCTCGTTGCATGGTCGATAGATGAAGAAGAAGAAGAAGAAGAAGCAGTAACAGAAGGCCAAGAAGAGAATGAGAGCGACGAAGAGGGGTGTGAGGATCCCGTTGATGATGAGGCAGAACTGAATGACGGCGAAACTGGCTATGGTGAATATCCTCACCATGATTCAAACCCTGCTAAAAATAATCCCGCGAGACTTCATGCGAGCCCATATGACTTTGGGACCTGGCCCTGGGAAAACTTTTGATCTTGATATTTTGTGGAATTGGGCATCAAAAATGTGTATCACACAAAATTTCGATCGAATTTGTATGCTTCATGTCTTCGATGCCCAATTTTGCAAAATATCAAGATTAAAAATTTTCCCAGGGCCAGGTTCCACGGAGTCCTATGGGATCCAATGGGGTCTCACGGAATGATTTTCAGCATGGAATGTATTCTAGTATTTAATTCTTCCATTGTTCTTGGGGTGATATTGATATAA
Organism: Eretmocerus hayati; assembly: GCA_029851415.1. Lineage (NCBI taxonomy): Eukaryota > Metazoa > Arthropoda > Insecta > Hymenoptera > Aphelinidae > Eretmocerus > Eretmocerus hayati. Next base: position 188,845,203 of record CM056742.1, on the reverse strand, counting down.
TGTTCATATTTTGTGGCATCCACATGATATGAACATACTTTTGAAATGGACCACAGTCAGTGACGATTGAAAGCAAATTCTCATTATCACATTAACATCCGTTGTAGACTTCGAAGATGACAACGATCAAAATGATGTGGAGAATTCTTCATCGGGCACATTAGATGCCATCTGCGTAGGAGAAGTAGCTGGGACCAATAACTATAATATCCGAATAGATATCCGGGATATTGAAGGACTATTCGACTCTGATGGCGAAGGTAATCATCAACGCTGAATTTCATATCATACAAGGTTGAGTCTGGTCGGTCTCATCACACTGTGAGTCCAGTGAATCTAGTAGGCGATTGGACATATCTTAGAAGCGTGTTCCACTCATGGCAACATGCAAATAGTTCTTTTCTATGAGTTTGATATCTGCAGATCTTCGAAAGCTCGACTTTTGTGGGCGTTTCGAGGGAAATAGTTCCGACTCTTGGGATGAAGTATGGCCATACAGCCTAAACATTTTCTCTTCCAAATTATCGAATTTTTTCTAGACAAAGTTGAAGTCGGGATTTGCGAGCATCGTTAGAATTCAAGAAGGAGCTTGAATAATGGTGAATTTCACAACTGTGTGATAATAATTCCATCTTCCACAGATTCGTTCGAGAGAGACCTTCGGGTAGAGAAAGAGAATGTTGATATACCATGGAGGATTCCGAATTATGAGCTTCTCGCAGGAAGTGAAGATAACAACGAGGTAAAGTTTCAATTATCATCTGTAACGGTAAGGTGGTGGCACCAATAGCCGCACACCCCCCAGTAGCCGCCCTTTTTGAGTTATTATTGCAAGAACTGAGTATTTTTGGTCAGTATTAGACTTTTATGGAAGAAATAGTGGGTGTACATCACTCCAGAACTTCCCGCATACGATAGATAAACGCTCAAAGAACAATTAAGGCCAGGCCGTGGTCAGCCGCCATATTGAATGTAGCCTTGATTCCGTTCGGTGGATTCGTCGATTTTTACTCAACCAAATGACTTGGAATTCTACATGCACTCACAGAAAGCATGTCTGAAGGAAGTTGCGGAGCCAAATGTGTCAATGTGCTCCAAAAAAGTATCCAGACAAGGTGTACAGAAATGTCGTCTACTAATGAGCGGCCACCTACGACTAGGGTCACTAGAAAGGGGTCTCGACACAGTTCTCTCACCCCTGGGTAAATCGTCGCCATATTCAGACAAACTAATACTTTTTGTATACCTATATCTACCGGATTTGTCTGAATATGGCGGATCGTGTCGAGACCCCCTTCTAGGGACCCTACCTACGACGTCTCGAGTAAACATCGTCCGGATACTTTTTTGAGTGAAATTGACATATTTGGCTTCGTTCCCTCCTTTAGATATGCATTCTGTAAGTGCACGTAAATCCCAAGTAATTTGGTCAAGTAGAATTCGACTTACCCTCCGAACGGATTCGAGGCCATATTCAATATGGCGGCGAACTACGGACTAGCTTTAACAACCATGCGATATTACAAATAACATTCCAACATTGAATATATGGATATGTTAATATAAAAAACATATCTACAATAAATAAATGCGCGAGTGGCTACAAGCGCTGAGATGGGCAACAGCTGTATGGGTAGACGGCTTTTATCGTTTTTACGTGATACGATTACGATTTTCTTTGCAATTGCTCACCAAAAAGTGTTATTTGAATTCAACGCCCCAAAAAGAGCGTTTCTACAGTTTTGAGCATTCAGAGTATGTACGAGTTGAGTACCTGAAGAGATAGAGTCATAACTGGACCTGGACGAAGCATCAGCCAGTTTCCCGAAATTAACGATATTCACGGTGACTTTATGACGAAAGAGATCACCAGCTGATTTTGATATCGATTTTTAAAAGCATCACGATCGCAGCGACATAAGTTCAAAAATTCGATTTTCAATGAAGTACTGTAATTTTCATGAAGGGAAATGAATGCTTTTGTTGTATTCATACGCTCGAGAAATATGTCATAGCTCGTGAGGTTCGAATATGTGATCAATGATGAAGGCTGCAGGATGCAAAGTACCCATCATTGATCATACGGTTCAGAAGTGCATCTATGTATAATGGTATACTTTGCATGCCACTATTGTAACTTACGGGAATCCTTTTTGAATTGTCTGCAATCAATGTTTACAAATGCTCAAAAAACAGCACCTGCGTATGTTGAAGTCGTGATCAATTTGATTGAACATGTTAGGATATTTGAAATGAATTGTGACATCCAACAAGAAAATCGAGGAGCCTCCATTAATCATGTTTCTATTTTCTAGATCACGAGCCAAGTAAATTGTGACAAGGAACCAGCAGTTGAACAGATCAACGAGACGTCCAGTGTGGACTGTGAGAAATGCATGGATGAATGCCCTAAAGCAGGTGAATGAGTTCCCCTTTTCTGAGAAATTCTTGTGCCTTCAAGAGAAAATATCGAGTCTCTGCTTTACTGCTAGAAGAACGCACTTCTTACCAGAGTATCCTGGCTGTCAACACTTAATTAACACCGTGTAGTTTCGTGACTCTCCAACCACTACGGTAAACTTTTCGCACATTGTCTCCGCTTGAAGAATTTTTGAGGGAATCTTATGAAGAAATTATCTTGATGGACTTGAAGATCTTGAGAATCAGTATGAATATAATTGAACCGTGGAAAAGTGTTCTGGTTACCACGAGAAATTCTCGATGAAATCATATTCGTCGGTTGGGCTGATGACAACGTTCACGACTTTCGAAAAAACCATATCAAAAATTGCAACATTCACCCTTGTAATAATTTTCATCACTATTACCTAGAAATGCCACGTTTGGATAAGAATTTAGGTTTCTCGTGATGAAAAAATGCATCCGCACTTCGCTCGCAAGCCCATTCCAGGCACTGAAGGACATGTCTGTCCCAGTCTATCTCGCTTCACTCGACAGACAAACCGTTCTGGAACCCGAAGTGGGATGACGCTCTTAGTACGAAAATATACTATTTTCAACACAAGTAGGTCTCAAAGCTATTGGACACCAAAAAAGAGAAGTATTGTCGAAAAAGAACTCTTTGACTCTTGCGATTAAGAGATTTTGGGTAAACAATTTATCAATATTTAGAAAAAGACCTCTCAAAAAGCTTTTTAAACAGTCGAATTTGGAGGAAAGCATCATACTGCGATTTTACACACAGTGACCAGGAGGCAGGTAGAAACTTTTAGCATTTAAGCCATAGAGCAAATTTTGGTCGTGCTTAAATGCTATCACAGTGTTAGTTAAGGGTTAACAATACAATAATCTGCATACATAGTATGAGTTTTAAAGAAATGAACGGGGGTATGATATGTCAAGAGATTCATCGATGAATTTGACGTGAATAATCATTTCAAAAAATGCTTCCTTGAACAATACTTTTCTCCCAAGGAATCAACTAAGGATTTGAATACTATGGGAAATATTTTGTACCCGTGATCTTGCAAAGGTTTTGACTTCCTCATTCAAAATAAGATTCCTGATTTAATGAGCTATACGATACATCTCTCTTCAGCACAATAGCATCTGTACATTCGGGGAATAATCTAAGTGGGATAATTTACGATATGTTAATCATTGAGACGTCCCGTTTATATTCTCCTCATATTTTATTGTATCGTTGCAGTAAAAAAAGCTCCGGCGAAGAGGAAAAAAAAAACTGTATTGACCACCACCAATCTGAGAGATATGGAGATTTTGCCACCCAAAAAAGATCGGCGATCTGTCAAGGATGGAAAATACAGCGAATACTTTTGTAGTTGAATTGTTACTTCGAATAGAATTATTGTTAATTTATCGATAATTATTATCTGATAATATATAGGAGTGTTGAAAGAATCCATTGCGCCCTTGTCATTCCAAAAAAATTGACTCGCAATGGATCTATGTCTTTCGTTGAGAAGTCCGAAATAAATCTGGACCGAGTGAAAATATTTTCCCTTCACCCCGCTAATTGTGACTCATTTGAGAGTTATTCATCTCGAAATGAAGGATACACAACCACTGGAGTGTTGAAAATCAAGCCAAAATTCGATAAAACGTGAAATACAATTATATATGGAGATTCCAAGAGCGTTCCTCGGTTGCTTCGCATCATACAATATCGAATTTCTAGATGCGTAGTTTAAAAAAATTTTCAGACATGTTTTACCAAGTTTTATTAACTCTTCTTCTCATGGGGTCAAGTTAGGGGTTTCGTGGATTCCCTCATATATTTGGATTAGAATATTTTTGTATACTCCCCCCCCCCCAAATTTAAATGAGAAATGATTTGATCACCGTGATGGCTCTTTATTCCAATAATCGCAGCGCATTTAATGATAATTCTCTACGGTGCCTCGAGCACCGACGATGGGAGTTTAGATTTATTGATTTTTCTAATCCTTTTGAGGGGAAGGGCAGTATTTAACCTTGGTTGCCATGGAAACGTCCGGACAGGCGGACACTTCTGCGAAGTGTCAATTCTGCGTAATGTCAGTGTCCCGATATGTTATTGGATCCAAATTAAAATCAAACATTGGCCGCGTGAAAAAATATGTTATCTTTCGATTTCATTGATCGTGATAAAGTGCAGTTAGAATGCATAGCAAACAGTTTGAAGAAAGCCAGCTTCTGGACTAGTTCAACTTTCAATGTGTACTCAATAATTCACGAGTGAATTAATACGCTCCTCGTTGATTATGTAGTGCCGCCGATGTGTATTGTATTTCGGATGACATTTATTGCGAGCAGATCGGATTCTTGGAATAGCGTGCGCGTGAATGAGGATCCATTGACTGAAATTCTGCACGCTCGCTTTGAAAATTTCTCTGTCACTCATCAACTACACAGGCTCTTTCATCTCAGTTGACCGCGGATCTATCAAAAGCTGAATATTTCTCAATTATTTTCCAATATTCGGTAATAGTGAAATACAGCATTAGTAATTGCCTCTCGATGATTTTCACGCCATTCGATTCTTGTCCTTCGAATCTGAGATAGATGAATTGGACATAATGAACTTTGTACTGGCTATTATACGAGGCGTACCTCGTGCTTCAGGCGCATCACAAAGTGGAGACAAGGGAACGAGATCGGGCTGAGCTCTTTTGCACTTCCTTCGCGTTTGACATTCCATTTCCGCCGAAGCGCTAATCAAAGGGAGTGCGGGATATTTCGCACGATACTTTCTCGCACCGTTTGCTCCTGCTCTTTGATCGCCCCGTCCCTCGACTATGAGAATATCTTAGTTCGTCCGAATGAACGGACGGCCAAGTACTGAATTTGAACCTCATCAATTCCATTTTTTTCAAAAATTCCATCTGATCGACTATAATTGGGTAACAAAAATGAAAGAAATATGAAAATGGCCTTGATCGTGCAGGTTCAATTTTGCAATTATTCAACTATGAACAGAGAATGGGGCTCAGTTTCGTTCGAACACTTTTTCATTTCAGTACTTCGGGTGTCCATTCGACCATGTTGCATTCGAGTGAAACAGGAAGACGTGAAAATTAACGAGCAAGAGTCGACGTAGTTATCTGTGAATCAATTTCAGAATATATTTGCGCAAGCTGACACGCTTTCTTACAATGCACTTTTCAGTGTCACACCTTTGCAATCGTCGGTGGGCCGTTAACGACTCGGCTGCTGTTGACGGAAACACGTAAACCTCGATATAGGCAAGGAAGCCGCAGTGTGATGGTGCAATTGGCGCTTTTTTACGTCCTCTTTTTGCCCTTTTCTTTCATCCCTGCTATTAATGATCCCATAGTAAACAATGACAAAAGCCAAGCAGATGAGCAAGCTTTCCTCTGAATTTCAAAAGGAGCTCCTGAGACCTCTGAATAATGGTAGTGCGTGCTATGTAAGGGACTATACGGAGTACAAAAGTTACTTCTGAGTTTTGCTATTTTATCATCACCTGTGCTTTTGTGATTCGTGACGTTAGTAAGCTCGAGGTCCAGAGAGAGCGAGATTATCATTCGAAAGTGGAATAAAGGAAAACAGGGGGGAGCGAGTAGTCACGCCCTAGAAAACCCCACCATAGCTGAGAAATAACGAGCCGCATCTATTCATGAGGCTGTATCTACATCCTCGTAAAGCTTCCACTGCTCCCGACCCACATCTTTTGAATCATAGACACTATAAAATGGTATGCGGGTATGTCTAGCAGTTAAAAAAGTGAAATCTAAAAACAAATCTCGTATTGAAATGGAAGGTTCACTGTAGGAAAGTTAATGGGGTTTACAGCTATAATTTACAATTAACTGTGCTATTTCCTATGGCAGACTGTAACTTACATCTGTGAACCCGATTCTTTCCTACCGGGTTCTACTCTTGAGTAGACCCTGAAACTTTTGTTTACCCGTTCACCCTAAAGATATTGGATTATCGAGGATTCATGCTTACTATGGAAAAAATATATATCCATCCTAGTATCGCAGGGTCATTCCCGTCCCTGAGGGGCGTTGTTTAGCTATCAATAGTAAAAGATTGCCCGGGATTCAAAATGGGTCTGCAAGAGACTTGAAGCTCGAAACAAAAATGTATGTGGAGTGCCTTTTAAAGGTTTCTTCTTTTCCGAACTCATCCCCTTCACATCATTATTTTCATGGATGCTGCGGTCCCACTGAAAAGCATGCATAGTAAACTATCAAGAGATAAATTTAATATATACAGGGTGTTTCAAAAGTAGTGTATTTTCCCGCATGCAGTAAAAGTACTTTGAATTTCAGTAGGGATTGTTTTTCTTCCTTTTTTTCTCCTTCTCAATGGTGAATGAACTTTGTTGAGATCAAAATTTTTCGAGGAAGAGCGTTTCCTTCAAAATCCGACTGAGAGTTATCAATAACTAATGTAGTACCGGTCCAAGACTTATGCAGCAGATCCGCGACGGTTCCACAGAATTTGGGTAGTAGCGCAACAGGACTAGCCGGACAGTACCAGTTCGAGACCCATACGAAAGATCTGCTACACTTCTTCGGAACTTGGATGGTACCGCAGCAGTACCAACGCGAGAATGATACAGCAGCCCTGCGACACCTCTCCAGGACTCGAATGGTACCTCAATACTATTGGATCAGCAGTATTAATTCGCGAATGATACGGGAGCCCCGCGACTCTTTGTCGAAACTTCGATGGTACTACATGGCTGGTTCGTAAGACTAATACGACTGTACTGGTCCTTTTGCGGTACCACTCGAGTTTCGAAGAGAGATTGGAGAACTGTCGTATCAGTGTTGAGATGATACTTCTGCGCGGATACTTTTGCGGTATCAACCAAGTAGGGGGAAAGTGCCACAGAGCTACCATATCCGTCTTGAAATGCTGTGCTGGAACTGTTGCGGTACCATTCGAGTCCCGGAGAGGTGTCGTACCATCCAAATCCCGGATAAGTGTCACAAAGCTTCCGTATCAGTCTCGAGCTGGTATTGCTGCGCTAGTATTATTGCGGTCACATCCAAGCACCGAAAAAGTGTCGCGAAGGTCCCGTATCACTCTCAAACTCGTACTAACGCGCTAGTACCATTGTAGTACCGTCCAAGTCCCGAATAAGTGTTATAGAGGTTCCGTATCAGTCTCGATCTGGTCTTGCTGTGCTAGTACTATTGTAGTACCATCCAAGTTCCGGATAAGTGTCATAAAGCTTCCGTATCAGTCTCGAGCTGGTATTGCTGCGCTAGTATTATTGCGATAACATCCAAGCACCGAAAAAGTGTCGCGAAGGTCCAGTATCAGTCTCAAACTTGTACTCCGCGCTGGGACCATAGTAATCCCATCCAAGTCCCGAATAAGTATCACAAACTTTCCATATCAGTCTCGAGCTGGTCTTGCTGAACTAGCACTATTGTAGTACCATCCGAGTTCCGAATAAGTGTCACAGAGCTTCCGTATCAGTCCTAAACTTGTACTACCGCGCTGGTACCATTGTAGTACCATCCAAGTCCTGAATAAGTATCACAGAGCTTCCATATCAGTCTCGAGCTGGGATTGCTGAGCTAGTCCTATTGTAGTACCATCCAAGTCCCGAATAAGTATCACAGAGCTTCCGTATCAGTCTCGAGCTGGTATTGATGTGCTAGTCCTATTGTAGTACCATCCAAGTCCTGAATAAGTGTCACGGAGCTTCCGTGTCAGTCTCGAGCTGGTATTGCAGCGCTAGTATTATTGCGGTAACATCCAAGTACTGAAAAAGTGTGGCGAAGGTCCCGTATCAGTCAGGAATTTGCACTGCTGTTCTCATACCATTATAGGTATCATTTGAGTCGTGAATCGGTGTCACGGACCTTCCGTATCAGTCTCGAGCTGGTATTGCTGCGCTAGTATTATTGCGGTCACATCCAAGCACCGGAAAAGTGTCGCGAAGGTCCCGTATCACTCTCAAACTCGTACTACCGCGCTAGTACCTTTGTAGTACCATCCAAGTTCCGAGTAAGTATCACAAATCGTCCGTATCGGTCTCGAGCTGGTCTTGCTGTGCTAGTACCATTGTAGTACCATCCAAGTCCCGAGTAAGTGTTATAGAGCTTCCGTATCAGTCTCGAGCTGGTATTGATGTGCTAGTCCTATTGTAGTACCATCCAAGTCCTGAATAAGTGTCACGAAGCTTCCGTGTCAGTCTCGAGCTGGTATTGCAGCGCTAGTATTATTGCGGTAACATCCAAGTACTGAAAAAGTGTGGCGAAGGTCCCGTGTCAGTCTCAAACTCGTACTACCGCGCTAGTACTATCGTAGTACCTTCCAAGTCCCGAAAAAGTTCCGCAAAGTTTCCGTATCCGTCTCAAGTTGGTCCTGCTGTGTTATTACTGTTGCGGTATCGCTTAAAATTTTTTCAAGTTCCGCGGAACTACGGCATGAGTTTTGTACTGGTACTGGATCAGTGCTAGGAGGTGATTCTCAGTCGGGTTCCGGGGGAAATGCTCTTCCTCGAAAAATGTTGATCTCAACAAAATACACATACCACTCAGGACGAATGGACGAAAAAAATATTCGATCTGAAATCCGAAGTACTCCCACCCCATTCTTAGAAATATAATACTTCTGAATTACCCTGTAAATACCTACCCTGGCGGCAAATTCAAATTTCGGTAGGAATTGATTGATTCTTGTCCCGGCTGAAAATGGTCACGCGACATTCGTGCGATAGTAGCGTGCCTCGTGACGCTACCGTGAGGCGACCGGGCGCGCTATGGTCGCGCGACGAGAGTGTAGCCTCACTGTAGCGCGACGAGATCTATTATGAAAATGAAGTGATCATCATTGTACAGGGTATAATGGGTATTGGCAGAGGAGTCAAGTGATGAATATGGCGCTTGCGGATTGTGATTCACATTACGCACAGAGTTTATCCATGAAGATGCCTCAGTTCGGATGTTAATTAATTCGCATCTGTTTCCAATTCGGATTCGTCGCATCACAGTGGCGTGCTCGTGAGGCTACCGTCACGCTACAATCGCCCGACACAAAAAGAGCAACATATGTGAATAAACTCTTTGCTCGATTGAAACGGCATTCATAGGATGGATTAAAAATGCATTAAGAATGCAAAAAAATTAAAAAAAAACACATTCAACTCATTATCAGTGATTGTCCAACTTTGAAATTTTCGGCCGGCACTTGGGCACGAACCCACGACCGTCCGATCCAAAGTCTGATACACTAACCTCGCGGCCGACGAAGCGTGTTACGCGGGGTGTTATAAAAGGCTTAGTTGAAGTTGAGGTTGTCGTTTTGTAGTATATAGCGTTTTCCTACTCATTCGCTCATCCAATGATAATCGTTCATGTTTTCTAACGCAAATATTGACCAGTTGGTAATATGCTATATACGACAACCTCAACTTCAAGTTCGCCATTTATGAGACCCCGCGTAACACGCTTCGTCGGCCGCGAGGTTAGTGTATCAGACTTTGGATCGGAAGGTCGTGGGTTCGTGCCCAAGTGCCGGCCGAAAATTTCAAAGTTGGACAATCACTGATAATGAGTTGAATGTGTTTTTTTTTTAATTTTTTTGCATTCTTAATGCATTTTTAATCCATCCTATGGATGCCGTTTCAATCGAGCAAAGAGTTTATTTACATATGTTGCTCTTTTTGTGTCGGGCGATTGTAGCGTGACGGTAGCCTCACGAGCACGCCACTGTGATGCGACGAATCCGAATTGGAAACAGATGCGAATTAATTAACATCCGAACTGAGGCATCTTCATGGATAAACTCTGTGCGTAATGTGAATCACAATCCGCAAGCGCCATATTCATCACTTGTTGACTCCTCTGCCAATACCCATTATACCCTGTACAATGATGATCACTTCATTTTCATAATAGATCTCGTCGCGCTACAGTGAGGCTACACTCTCGTCGCGCGACCATAGCGCGCCCGGTCGCCTCACGGTAGCGTCACGAGGCACGCTACTATCGCGCGAATGTCGCGTGACCATTTTCAGCCGGGGTGGCCTCAACGAGCAAGATGGATGCGTTGTATTATTGTTTTATGTCCCGATTTAAACACATACTCAATTAAATATATTATGATTTGTCAGTATGTGCTTTTTCGAGTCTCGTTCAAATACCAAGTTACGTCGAAGGATTTTGATGGGAAGAACTTGAGATGGTGGAGAAGCAAAGAAAGAAAGGCATCAGTTTCAATTCTTGATTTGATCGAAGTGGTTTCCATACCTGCTGAGATGAGTCCAATAACACCCGAGTAACACAGCAAACCCATTAAAATTTGTAAAGCCCCCTCAATCACAAGCGCTCACAAACGAGTGCGAGTCGTACACATACAAGGGCGTTCTAATGCGACTAACATCAGCGTCGCGCGTCCACCAGAGATCGATAGTGTGCGTGTATTCCGCCCCTGAAGAGTTTGCTACCGCCGAGAGACGAAGCACTAAACCGCGTTCCAAATCATTTTTTCCAAAGTTTGCGACCTTTCCATCTTTGCTACTCCACTATCTCAAATTCTCTCCATGGAAATCAAGCGATGCAACTTTGTATTGAGGTTCGAAGGTGCTTATACTTAAAAAATCATAGTATATTCAATTGAGTAAGTGTTCAAATTAAGGTGAGTGTACCCAACTTTCCCCCATTAAGCCATTTCCTTAATGACTTTGGTCTACCTCAACAATTCTCAGCGTGCTCATTTTGAAGCTGGTTTTAAGACCTTTAGAATGACTCCAAGTACATTCGAATTCAATCAACTGGAGCCGAGCTGTCTTAATTTTTCTAAAAAGTGGTTTTTTAAAGTCTTCAAAATGGTGTACCCAACTTGCCTTCATTGAGCCATTTCCCCGACAACTCTGGTCTAATTCAATATTTTACAACGTATTCATGCTCATTTTGAAGTTGGTCTTAGGACCTTCAAAATGCACTAATCTACGTCTAATTTTGATGAACTGGAGCCGAACTGTCTCAATTCTTCGAAAATGAATTTGGGAAATCTGCGATAGAGTGTTTTTATCGCGCGCACATTTGGAGCTTTTCTCCGGTCCCAAACGCTTTTTCCGACCTATTTTGACGCGATAAACACGTTTTGAGTGGTAAAAAAATCGTACTGCATGCCCTTCTGAGATGAACATATGGAGGCATGTTAAGTACACTTCGATGTTGGCATCCTTGTTTACAAATCGTCTCCGTGTTTTGCACATAAATTAGCTCCAGATATGAATTTCGCAACTTTGGAGAACGCATTTTGAAAGAAGGAATCGAATGCGCTAAGGTACGTCAAGATTGGTTGAACTCAAAAAATTTGGCACTAATTTTACTGAACGCAATTCCCTCAGTGCTTTCTTAGCTAAGGAATCACGAAAAATAGAAAAATCACTTTAGATTTTCTGGAGAACGCAGGAATGATTCGGGGTCGACGCAAACTACTTACTTTCTCATATTTCATCATAAAAAACGTGAAAAAAATTGCCGGGGGGCCAAGGAGGGCCCATTCCCGAGATCGGCATATGGGGGCAAGTTGGATACAGAGGCAAGTTGGGTACACTTACCTTAGTTCATAGACCAGTAATACGAGGCATCCATCTTGCTTGTTAAGGCGACGAACATCTTGCAATTCATACCGGAGAATTGTAAACTGTTTTCCTAGGTGTTTTGGCCTCCCAAAACAATCTCGTCAATTAGCCGAATTTCACCTAGAATGGCAAAAAAAGCAGAACTGGGAATCGGTATCCCATGCCTCGCATGCGCTCTGGCTCGCGAAAACCACCAGGGTTGTTGTCAGGAGGCCAAAATACATAGGATAACACATACTTATTACAATGTAAGCCCGTCGGTTAGAACGCACCATGAATGAGAAGACCAATTTGAAAGACGGAAGCGCAAAGAGAAGGAACCCTCAAATGGCACTTTGCATTTTCATTTCAAACTTTATGACTCCTACCGATCCTAAAAATACCATCTCTCAACGTGTGTCAGAAATTTTTTCATATGTACAATCAAACACACAACTTTTGCCGCACCGAGCATGTTGAAATTTAAGAATTTTCATGTTTCAGCCCACCCTGAGTCAGCGTTTTACATGAGCAAGACAGTTTGCGGAAAGGCCCGTAGCAGCCGTGATGAGTGCGACATGGATGTAGTGCTCTAACCTTCATGTCGCACTCACGGCTGCTACGGGCTCATGTAGTCGCAACACAGTCACAACTATCGTACATACTTAAGTAAGAAATTCTTGGATTTGTTTCAAAAAGTATAGTTGGTCGAGAATTGAATCATATGACTGCGCGGTGAAACCCAAACAGAGTTCCAAGCGGAACTGACAGCAACATTTCAACCAGAGCTTCGACTCCGGGGCTAGACCCGCAAGTTCGAATTCTCTTTGAGACTTGCGGTTTGCTGAGGTATTGGCAGCGGTTTTATGTACCTTGGCTGTATACGTAAAATTGATGATGTGATCCCGACCCAAACAAGAGGCTCAACCACTGTGGCCTCTTCCGCTTTCGAATTATGCATGGTGACCGTCTTCCACATTAGCCTACGAGAGAAGAATCAAAGTGTGGAGCTCTTAAATATACGTAATGGAAGTAACAGGGAAGATTGGAAGAATTTGATTGTGAAAATGAGCGAGTGAATCAGGTTCAACTTGATTACACGCTCTCTACGTCTACAGCATTTACGTGAAATTCAATCAATCTCTCACAAGTTGCGAGTCAAAGGTTCGAGGCAAACAGCAAAAATGAATTGCCTTCAAATTTCATCGCAAAGTAAGGTTGCTTGGTTTGCTTTTCAAGGAACGGCAAAGTTATTTTGAAAAATTTATGTCATGGTCAAATATGAAAGCAAAAATCGCATTCTGATACTGGCTAACATGGCTTCGAGAAATTTCTGTATTTTACGCGGATATTTTTCTTGTTCTCTGACCGTATCTATTCTCAATTGTCGAAGACTTCAAGGGATTTCCTCGGTGTGTTTGTTTCAAAACTTCCAGCTCAGGAGCAACTTCACAATACTTGTGCCCGATATTTTGGCAATATCCTTCGCAGTCACGAGACTCTTTATCGGAGAATTATTCGTAAATTTGTTCCGTAGAAGAAATAACTTTGAAGAATGTAGGAAGTTTGCAAACATCTTAGACAACAAATTTCAATACAATTGAATCTTCAATTACTCAGCTGCAATGCATGTGAAGAAGAAAGACTGATGAGAGGGGTACTTTTTTCGATCCTTTAAGGACTGGATTTGGAAACTATTAAACTGTAGTTTCCATAAAAGAGAACTGTTCATTCTCGACGTTTCATCTACCAGGGTTTGTAGACCTCGTCAGGGTGAACTTCTACAACAGATATTCACACAGGAATTCACAATCAAAACACTAAAAACCATCACATAACATTTTTTTCATTCAAATTATGATCAAATCAGTTATCGCTTACATTTTAGAGAATCTTTTACATGTAAACAAATGGTTTGAGAACAGACGAGCTCATAATGGGCGACATTTGTCTCTTGTCAATACGAATGTTAAACTGGCTAGCTAGTATCGCAACAGCTGTACATTATACATCGAAATATCACACGTTAACAGAGCCGCTTTACTCCAAATATCTATATATCTCTAGCTAGATTTGAGTGAATTCAACAATGGGATGTATATTCTACTGAACTTTTGCACATCTTCCTTCTTGTTAATGCAAGTCTTGTGACGATTTATATGTGTCATCTCGAAAATGAGACGTTTTTTATAATTAGGTTCTGTGAATTCGAAAAATCAGTAGTATAAGTATGAGTGCGACGAGTATGGTCAGACATGTTTTACACACTCACAGGAAGTGCACTGGCAAAGCAATCGCAAGTACCAACGGTCAAGTCACGATGTACAGCAAGTAAAAATTAGTCGTTGAGTCGTGTTTGAATGGGAGACATCGATGGCATGCCAATAATTACGTACTGCTTTCCCATGTACAACCTATTGCCTGGCACTCATTACGCTTACTAAACGATCGCAAAATGTTTAAATTTGCAGCTCTAAGAATGAATGATTCGGATATGAATATGTACATACAGACAAGGGTTACAGGTCAAAATATCGTAATCAATATCCACAGGTGCTGCCATCCAAATCCTATCCGGGTACAATCGAATCGAGGCCTTTTGACAGGGTTGCAACTGGCATACCTAATTAGCGTGAGCATCATTTTGCAGTTGACTATTGACAATGTCAGATGGTTACAAATAATTGTGGCAAGATCATCGACTGCCTACGACTCGCAATGTAGCTACAATTGAACCTTTGGTGTGTTTCATCGGCTAATCCCATGAGGGCTGTGGATAATAGAGCTTGTCCTTTTAGTTGCCTCACGTGTCAGTGCATTTGGAACGGTTATAGTACGAGCGCATATCAGTTTCACACGCTATTGTTCGATTTAATTACATGCCCATCACATTGTAGTGCCGCATCTGACATCGTACGTGCCCACTAAACACGAATCCATGAGGCCAAACTGTATTATTGCTCAGTAAGCGAGAAATCATCACGATTCGATAGATTCGAATTGTAAAACACGATCAACGAGCCAACTATACTGATGCTGCTCGGGCATCGCCTAATCATCTAGTTGGGAGTCGCATCTAATTAGTTTCACACCATGACTCGTTATTTAATTCCAGAAAAACTTTTTCCAGATCCTAAGCTGATTCGTCTCGTCAGTTTGCTCGTCCGACTATATATAACTCGCGCTCTTCCCGTCGAACTCGGCAAGATTCGCCCGACTGGTGCTACTGCTGCTGCTGCTCGAGTTGGAATTCATTAATAGTTAGAATTCATCAAGAGTAGAAGTAGACGATGCACGCCAGAGTTGATAATCGTCGCTAGATCTCCGCAACGAATAGGGTAAGAGAGGGAGATCCTTAATTAGCCTCGCTCAAACTCACACGTCTGCCGATCAATCAGGCGAACTCGCCATCAACTCCAACAAGTATAGAATTTTCGTATCGCGCGCACCCGTTGGCACTTGTTGGTAAAAGTTTCACAAGTACGTACACGATAAGTCATCGAGTTTTGCGAACTTGCAAACAGGCAACCGAGTGATGTAGGGACTCTATCGCTGCCAGTGCCGCTTTTCACCCCTTGCACGGTGGGTTGGAAAGGCGGGAAAATTGGAGATTCACAACAAAAAAATTCCTTGTGGGGTGTGATGTTAGATGCCTCCACGACATTTCCCCAGAAGAATCAAGATCTTTCGTCGGTATGTTTTGGAACGAAGTTAATTGTTTTTTTATTTTTCCACCATGAATGGTATATAAAGTTCGTCTTTTTCACGGTAATTCATCTCTTTCATGGGTTTTTTTGTAACGGCTCGAAACCCATGAATTTCATCAAAAAATATGTAGAATTTTTAAAAACAAACAAGTGAGTGCGCTCTCTTACGTCCAGCACTTCTCCCTAAAGTTTTTACAACAACTTGCGATGGATCTGATGTTTTGAATAATGTAAGCACATCATTTTAAAAATTCTTCAAAATCTTACAGAAAGATATTTCACAACTTTTTTGTTAAAATTGTGACCCCTTCCGAGCCATAACGGAAAATCCATCAAAGAGACGTAAGCCCGTAACAAAATACGAAAGTGTTCAAAACATTAATCTAGAAAAATCGAAAAAATATCCAGCGACGAAACATTTTGATTTTTCATGGAAAATGATCATGGAAGTACGCTCGAATCACACAACAAAGGAAATTTTTTTTTAAACCTCAAAATTTCCTGCCTTTCCGACTCACCGCGGAAACGAGCTCGTCTATCACAAGGATACAGGTTTATACTGCTGCATCGTAAATGAGCGAAATGTGTCTAGTGGGCAAGCCAGATCAACCCATCCTAGGATTATGTACACCCGTACAAGTATGAGAGCTGTTGGAATAGAAATTTGCCTCCCAACTATATAACACGCAGAGCTCTGTGGCAGTCACAAACATTCGCCTGATACGCCGCGAAACTCGTTAAATGCACGCGAGCTGCACGTATGAAGCGATCCTGTAATATTGTGATTTTTCGCGTCGACGACTCACTCGTGGGTACCACGATCCAATTTTCAATTTGTACCTCGTCAAGATCTTGTTATGGCACAGATTCTTGATCCCTTATTGATACTCGCGTTCCCCTTACTGAATTATTTGACATCTGAATTCGAGATCTGAATTCGAAACTCAATCAGGGTGCCATATTCTAACTGCTTCTCCAATGTCATTGAACCATCATACACGAGATCGTCTAGTATGATCTTCTGAATCATCTACTTATATTGAACATCTTGCTAGTTGAATATATTTCTTGGTTTGCACGCGGACAATTTGGAAACAAGTTTTCATCGATTCTTTTTCGAAGAAATTGTTCATCAGCATGCTAAAATTTCACAGTCTCAATATATAAGTAAATCACATCATGCCTCTCAAATCTATGCACTAGATACTAATCTATACTAATAATAAATCTATACTAATCTATGCACCAGGTACATCAGAGTTGGACTCGTTGGACATTTTTCCTAGCTGTGCCCGACTTTATCGCTGGGTCCGAATATTCTTTGACAACGCTACTGAATTTTATCAACGAGAAGCCATTAGGAAAAAAACTCTCTACGAATATTATTCGGAATTTGGTGAAGAACCAATTTCTTTGCTCTTTCCCCAAAAAATCGGTTTTGCACTCCGTAACTAAGTATGGTTGTATCGCTTTTTTAATACAGGCGTACAAGTGGAATCAACTCTCATACTGGCTGAATGAAAACTCGCATTAGATGCCTGGAAAATATTTAGACCCAAATCATACCTTCGAGTGTTTCTCGATTCAAGAATTCTACATTCAGTGAGCCCCAGCCTTGCACAAATAATACACCCCAGGACCATCGTATTTGCATGATCGACCGTCATTGAAGCAGACGGGTAAAATTGGGGACCGCCAAAAATTCGAAGCCACTTCGTCTAAACGGAATGAGTGAAGCAGCTCTTGTGAAAGTTGTTGCACCTCTTTCTGAGTGTCAGCAAGTGCACTGCAGGTGCTACTCGGACTATTCAACTTCCTCAAAAAGTTGCAAAGAGCATCAGAGAGAGAAAAGAGGGTGAAAAATGTTACCCACGAAGCCTCTAACGACCGTGGCCCGGAGCTTGGGAAGCAGCAGGAGAAAAGAAGACGCGTTAGCGAGCTTGCGGAGTCTAGAGTAAGCTTTGCACTCCGTCAGTGTTGCTCTTTTTCCCGTCGTTTCTCACGAGGCAAGAGAGCCGCAGATAAAACGCTTCAGTCTATATAGATACTGGGCACCTGTCGACGCTTTTCTCTTGCGGCGAGTCTCTACTTATACATCCTCGCGGCGGATCGTAAAAACAAAGTTGGCTCTTTTTCGGCTGGTGTTCCGCCATTGAGGAAACTGCCCAGAGTCCGGCGGAAAGAGGCAGCAGAGGAGTCATTAGCCCTGTTTCGCCCATCCCCTCAACGAGAGAACCTATATTATCTTCTTTTTTTTTCCTTATCCACTCGTGTACCGTACCAAAAATCGATCTGTGTGCAGTATAAACGATGCCCACAGAGGCTTAGCTATCGTTTTACGGATATTAAAGAGGTTGGCAGTGCGCAACGTATTTACCGACTCAATTTACCAACTCGTCCTCCATCATCGTGTATAGTACTAGTCTCATCGAGTACAAGTCTCGTCTACGTCCGGTACGAAGTATGAACTCGTTAGAGATACCAGCACTTTGTAAAGATAATATAGCCATCCGTCACTCATGTATCTTTGCGTATCCTCGAGATTTTTTTTTTTTTTTTTTGAAGGGTGGAGGGTTGCAGCATGTTTAGGCCCCGTTCGCATCATTTTTGTGATTCCTCGAATGCGCAATGACACAACTGATGTTTTCGATATGATCTCTGGAGCCCGCAATCGGCAACAAGTGACAATGAGATGACAATGAATTACGCTCGGTAGCCATGAAATGGGACCAAAGACCCACATAATAACATTTCTGGACACGAGTTGTACTTGAAAACTTGCAAAACGATCATAAAATCCTCATAATGTCTGTTTTTGTTATACTTTTAGTAAGAAAACCAAAGAAAAAGTCTTTCTGCAACCTTATGCGCGAAGTTGTAAAAAATGGAACTTTCCCGGGAACTTCTCTTCATTATTAACAAACGTCAAGTAATACGGAAATGATTTTCCGCACAGATTTACATTTACGCACTGGTGGAGAGTGCGTGAAATTAACTTCTCGATCTGATGTGTTTCTATTCACGCACAGTTCCAAAGTATTCTACCATAATCCTTCTGAATCCGGTCTCCCTCCGAAACTTCGTCTTCGAAATTATGGACAGTTGTGCACTTAATCACAACTTCGCGCACTATTGCAAAAAATAGTGCGAGGAGTTTCCGGACACGTTGCCAACTCGCACGAGAAGTCAATTTCACGCACACTTTGGAACTTCTCACATTCGTTTGGCACCTTGTGCGCAAATCGCCCTTCTCGCACTTTTTGAATATACATACTATTTTAGTTAATATTTATAGTATTCCTGCTGAGCCGGTTTGTATACACCTTATTGAGAACTAAACTTAAAATTGGTGGAACGTGGACCAAATTTGCATGTGCAAAACTTCAACTGCCAAATAACTCTGATGACTACGTAAAGAGAAAATGTGTGCTAATGTGTTATGGATGAATGCCAATTGAGACTCCTCCGCCAATTCTACTCGATAATGATGTGACGCGATTTGCTGACGACGACCTGAAGAGCACACCAAATGAGTCCTCGATAAGTTAATGAGTAAATGACAATAGTGACTTACATGGCAATTACTCTTATCGTTTCATTACTACAAAGCGTCCCTGTAATAATAAGGGAATCAAACGATGTTCGTAATATAGCCGTGAATGTGCCAGTCAGAAACCATCTATCGAGGATAGATGGTCATTTGATGCGATAATATATTCATTTTGACGCAGGAACCGTCTGCCTCTCTAGAAACAATGTAAGATAACCATGGCAGGAGATGAGCTTGCAAGGGTCCCAGTAAACCCACCTTATTTGAAGCTTCGGTTCTAAATTCGGATAATGTCGCAATTCATACAATAAGCCACAAGATGCTATCACAATCCGCCAACAACCGCAATTAGTTGTACAATGGGCAAAATCCACATCTGATGGTGAACTATAATTATTGGCTATGGGACCTTGGGCATCTCAGAAGAGCTTGCAAGCTCCGCCACTGCCTCAGCAATCATGGCTCTCGTTCGCTGAACTCAGAGTTTGTTGCGAGCGCATAGGTCCGGCAAATTTTCCACACGAGAGATAATACGATGCAGCAGCTCCGTTGGGCTGGATATACAATGCAAACGAGTGACCTAAGCTTCACCTGCTCATAGCTATAATCGAAGTGCGAATGCAAGCGCAGTTTGAGCATCACACCGAATCAAGGGTAGGCTCGGGTATGGGCGATCGTAGCAACTTTTGCGTCTCGCAACTACTCCGGATACACCCCAATTCACGAACCCCTACTTTTGCTATTTTCGCTGCCCTACAGTCCGGAGGGACTGCCACGTTCGAATCAAACGAGGGCCGGTAGAGTAGAGTGCCGCAGTGAAAGTTTCACAGAGAATCCGTCGAGAGCAAGTTTTGCGCACTCGCCCACGACTCTGTGACATCCGACGCCCAATAGATATAGCTATATGCTGATGTTTACTGCACTCTGATCACCCCGAGGGCTAATTTAATAGAGACCGGCAACTGAAGTATGATCCAAATGCATTCGAATGAACTGCCTGCTCATAGATCAGACGTCCAACTTCGATCGCATGTATCCACGTTTGCCTGAATTTTACACGGACACGCGTACTTGTAGGTCGGGGAAGCAAGAGCTCGCGTCGAAATTATCACTTTCCGGGCACACGGATCGGGTAATTCGGTCCATTCGGCTTTTTGGTGGTTGCAATTGTCCTTATTCGTCGGGATATATTCGCCATATCCGTGGTCGATCGGGAGCCACTATGGTCTCCAATCTAAAACATGAAATTCCATGAACATACATGATCATGTAGAAAATCGGTTTCGAAATTCTTATAATCCTGAAAAATTGTGATGAACTGATTTGGAGCTGGAGCAGCATCAATACCTCACAATATTGACCGCACAACACCCGCAAAACTTGTCTGAAAGTCGATCTCGTACTATGGCAGGGTGAAATGGTAAAAGTAAAAAAAACAGCATTTTGATATAATTTCTTATTGATTTCACATTTAGTTCGTACAATTACAAATTTGGATACGGAATTCATTTATGGAGTATTAAGGAAGATACATTAAGTAAAATCTTTTCGCAAAAATTATTCAACTCAGATTATTAAATTAGAAAAATCACACAAATTGGGAACGGAAAAATTGGAAAATCAAATAATCGTCAAATTAGCCAGACTCATTTTCACAGTGAACCAATTTGTTATATTGAATAAATCAAGTTAGGATTCCTAGAACTAATAATTGAATATTCCATAATCGAGTCTCGAAAAGGGCTATGTCGAATCGGCACGTCGGTTACATTTTCAGTGATCATATTCACAACCACAAAATTCGATCGACTCATTTTCGGCTACATAATTTGCAAGAATGATATTATTATCGCTACGATCTACTCATACCATTTCCAGCAACTTCCAAACAAATTATTAATGAATCTCATATGTATTCATAATTGTGCGATATATGATTGTGCTAGATGCGTAACTGTGCGAACTGAATTTTTTTCTTCCACTGAAAAATGATATTAAGATTCTGTTCTTTCTTCTTCCACCATTTCACCTCTTAATAGTGCAAGATTGCCTTCCAAACAATTTTTCGTGGGTGTTGTGCGGTCAATATTGTGAGGTATTGATGCCGCGCCAGCTCCAAAAAGTCCATAACAATTTTTCAGAATCACTTCACAATCAATTTTGAACCTGATTTTCTACACGATCATATATGATCATGGAATTCATGGATTCCATGATCATGTATGTCCATGGAATTTTATGTTTTAGATGGGCTTGTGCTTGGTACATTTTGATACATATGTTGGAATTCAAATTCAACCCCGAGCATCTTGAGGTCATATGATCGAGTGAGTCGATGGTCCAAAATTAAAAATTACAGAGATTGAGTCTAGTTGTATTTCCGGCTATGTTGTAAGAATATGGATGCTACACACTGGGACGCTTGCAGCAGGCAGCTCCGCTTTGTTGGTTGAATCGTAAGGTAAGTGTACTCAACTTGCCTCTGTACCCAACTTGACCCCATATGCCGGTCTCACAAATGGGCACTCGTGGACCTTCCCGCATAATTTTTTTACGTTTGTTATGTTGAAATATGAGAAAATACGTTGTTTGCATCGACCCCGGATCATTTCTACGTTCTCCAGAAAAATTCAAGTGATTTTTTCCATTTTTCGTGTTTGTACGGCTAAGAAATCACCGAGGAAATCACGTTCACTAAAATCAGTGCAAATTTATTTTCATTCGACCAATCTCCACGCACCTTAGCGCATTCGATTCCTTGTCAGAGGGCCTTCAAAATACGCTCTTCAGAGTTGCGAAACTCTGATTCAGAGCGATTTTATGTACAAAACACGGAGATGATTTGAGAAACAAGAAGTCCGACATCGGAATGTACCCAACATGCCCCCATATAATCATCTTGGAGAGGCGTGCAGAATGGCTTTTTATACCACTCAGAACGTGTTCACCGCATCAAAAGAGGTTGGTAACAGTGTTTTGGGCCAGCTAAAAGCTACAAATGCCGCTGTACGGTGATCAAAACGGATCAAAGCCATTTTTCGCATTTCATCGCCGATTTACATCGTTTTAAATGATGGGGGCGAATTGGGTACACACTTTTGTAAACTCTCAAGAATCATCTTTTGGGAGAATTAGAACAGTTTGGCTCCTGTTGGTCCAAATTGAATGTACTCCAATTCATTCTGAAGGTCATGAGACAAGCTTCAAAGTGAACTAAGGTACGTCTAAAAATATTGAGATGGGCCAGAGTTCTTAAGAAAATGGCATAAGGGGGGCAAGTTGGGTACACTTACCTTAATTAGCTGGATGTGAGCTAATTTGATCTGGACAACTCACGATCATTTGCTCGTACACACGGATTAAGAAGTAAAGAACTCTACTCTGGCCAGTCAAATCGCACGCAAAAAAGTATAAGAGCTCACTCGAAGCTTTTCTCCCACTCACATGGGATTCCGCGAATTCGTGCTACATTTGCTCGGCGTTCGTGAACCATTAGGCGCAAGGTAGCGGTCTAACTCAAACTCCCTATACTCTCTACGACTTAAAATTTTCATGGAATGGAGTTCGACAGATGCATACATCCGCAAGTAGCTTTAGTGCTTTCCCGAATAATTGGTGATGTCTTATGCATGTCAATCTGCGATTCTATTCACTTCGACTGATATTTTAAATACTTACCACCAACACAAAGCCATCGTTTCAAATGACCTTGCACTCGAGCGAGCTTGCGATACTGCGCATAGAAAATTCACGATGAACTTTCGGCACATGATCAATATTCAACACAATCTGTCATGCTTCGTGAATGGTAAAGAAATCGACAATGTTTCATGTGTACATTTATTAGTCGAGCAATTCATGCCAAATGCATAGTTTGGAATGGGGCTTCGAGATTCTGGAGTGATTGGCAAATTGTATGAATACTCGATAGGAGGTTTTTACAACGAGTGCTTTTGTAGCCCATGCATCATCAAAATTGTTTCTCTAGCCAAGCCCCTTGGAGTCCACACATAGAAGTAAGTATACGAGTGCTCGAGCTTTTAGGATTTACCAATAGTGTATCGAGGGCAAAATCCATTACATATTTCACGACATTATCTCTTACTTTTTCCAATTTCCCATATTTCCATCAATGCATTTGGATTTGGTATGCGGTAGTTGGCGATAACACTGTGCTGCTTTGCTAAAGAATTACAGTTTTATAAAAGGATGCTTCTCCGAGCCATGTCTATGAGTGTACGTGTGACTTGATCAAATATTTACGTGGCAATACAAGAGAGCTTGCGGCGGAGATATTGAAATGGTCGGATAGTCCGCCACGCGAGTATCGAGAATGACGGTGGCCCATTTAAGGATTTATTGTCACAGCCATCTTACGTCCTATTCGATGTAATGGACCGTATATCTTGTCTCTGGGGCGACAAAGTCCAAATTATGTTCAATCTCACTATGCGCATGGCTTGTGCGATACTTATCCATGAAAAAGAGCTGGGACATGTCATTCTCCAGGTTCAGCAATATTTCAGTGACACTTTGATTTCATGCTCAATATTCCTCATGTGATCTATCAAATTCATCATTTTTTTCAGCAATCGAATCATTGTGGCTGTATCATCTCAAGAATTTGTTGCTGTCGCTCTTTGGATCTGATCACATTCAAGAAACCTTCACTCTTTAAGAAATATGTCTCAATAGAAAAAAAAAACATCGGGGGAAGGGTGGGCGTTTGTTGTGCATAGAGTTGCCAAAATAAGACACATATATGGTACCCATCGGTAGAAGAGCTGGGAGAATGCTTTCCAGTCTATAAAAGCCAAGGGAGCGAGATAAAGAATAAACTGAATTTCAGAAGAGACTGTCAAATAATCTGAAATTTTATCCGGCGGATCTTTGAACTATGATTGCAAAACGAAAGAACTTTCAAAAAAATGTGAATTGTTTTGTCATCCACAGAAATCATAGAATCCGCATGAAACTGCCTGCGGTCCAAATTATCCTATACGGTCATTAACTTTGAAACCAACTCACGTAAACTCTTGTGGTTTCATTAGCAGATAAGAACGGCACAATCGTCATCACATGGTTTAAATTTGAACGCATGCTATTATTTTCATATGCAAGAGCTTGGTCAGAATCTCGAACTGACTGTACACCACCCAGACAATTATATATTATCAAAATTCGTCGAATCAAGTTATACAATGCAGGAATACATAATATCGCTCGATCCTGCGAACACATAATGCAAGGTCATCTGAAAGCCGATATAATAGTTACTTTGCCTTGTGTTCGGTTGACTGTACAACCCAATCCACCCACACAGGCCAATATCAATTTTGCTCCAGCTAAAGCGGTTGCGCATGGGTATGAGAAGGAGACTCGGCGAGCTTCGTTACCGTTGCAATAGCCCAATCTGTATGCATCAACTCGTTTCGCAGCTTTGCTTGGATTATATTCTGATGGTTTTGCAAGTGAGCTCAATCATCGACCGATAAACTAACTCGGATAGAGCACAATCTGCGTGGGTCACAACGGGCCATCAAGCTTGTAAGCAAAGGCAGATGATGTGGTGGATCAATTATAGCATGTAATAATGCATCATGCGGTGCAAGCTTGAATGCAGATAGTCGGGTTGATATGGCGCGTCAGCAAGTCCTTCGCCAGGACGTCCCATAACCAAGGTCGTATCCTTGCACCTAATGCACCACTCCTCCAGAACGATTCAGTCTCAGAATCTAATTCTCTCAGAATCTAATCTCATAACGCAATCATCGATTGCGTTATGAGCGATATGACACACTTCAGCTACCTGCCACGCAGTTACACACTCCTGCCGTCGTTTTAGTATGTCTCTCCAGAAAATTGACGCTGAAACGTAGTACAGCTCCGATTCCCACAAGCACACATAATTCTGAACATCCTCTGTGTGATACAAGTGATCCAATATTATGTGAAACTTTGCTACAGAGCTAGCAGTTCATCACGAGCGCGAGATTTTTCTACCTCGAAAGAACTAGAGCTTCCTCTTATCACCTATTCACAAAACAAACCTTGTCGCGCCATTATGAGCATGATTCGTCGTAATACTTCAACACTTTCAAATCTTCCAGGAAATTTTTCCCTCTATTTCTGCACTGTAACAAATTTGTCGGAAAAACTGTAACCAATTGGTTGCGGTTTTCCCTCAACCACTGGTTGAGGGAAATCAACCAACTGGTCGTCTTTTGGCGGAAACCACTGGTCGACTTTTTTCCCACAGCGAATAAAGGAATGAATACGGGACCCATGAGATTGGTAGATGGTGGTCTGCGGTCAACACTTTTAGGTCAGAAAAACAAATCTCTCCGTGTTCTTATTGAACAAATAGAAATTAACAATTGCACTGACCCAAAAGTGTCAACCCAGGACCACCATCTACCGCAATCTCGTGGGTCCCGTATTCATCCCCATACAGTCGCGGTGGGAAAAAGTCAACCATTGATTGGATTTTCTGGGTAGGCAACCAGTGGTTGAGATGACAATCACCTGGTAGCCTTTCTAGCCAGGTGGTTGCCAATTTGGTGAAAAGTGAACCGATTTTTTACAGTGTACTGTGTCTACGCATCAATGGTTGGAAAAACTCCAAATGTGAATTTTTTCCAGTTTCCGCTTTCTTGGATGAAACAGTTTAATTAACAAAAACATCAGTAACTACCAGAATAATGAAGACATTCAAAATCAACATTGTACTCCCTTAATGACAATAATGTGATTTTGAATACATAAGTATATTGGAATATTATAGTCCGGTCGGAGTCGCAAATCACGTTTTAAAGATTCAAATCGGTTTGAACTAGCTTGTGTGCCTCTCTGAAATTTTCCCTAAGAGGATCCATCAATTGTTGCAGCTCTTCCGAATAAAGAAGACGTCGAAGACTCGAAGTGCCTCCTACCTGGATTCGTACTTTTGTAATACGAAAAAAGAGCGCCGAAGGAATTTCACTTTCGATCATTTGAAGAGCAAGATATTCAATCGTCTCAAGTTATAAATGCTATCATTTGAAGATCTTTGCCGCAAATGCGAAATGCTGAAAAATTGCCTATCGGAGTCTCGATTCTCCTCCGTGTGTACCAAAAATATTGAAGAATTTTAAGCTGTTGACAAAGCAAAAATGGGAGTCACACTGCATAAACACGACGATATTAACTTTGACTGGTCAATTGCAAAGAGCAAACACTAACTATTGCACTGAATTTTTTAAATTGAAATACCACTGAGCATTTCCTCTGTTTCAATTAGTTGAACCATAACATTCATTTTCTGTAAAAGCTACACCTCTATATAAATTCTGGCGGTATGAATGTAGAAGAGCCAAGGGCAATTGTTATCACGCATGAAAAGTACCGAGCAAGCAAGGCTAGCGCAGCTCAAATTGAATTCACGCGTGGCCATCCATGCATACATGGCCCACGCGTACCCTTTAATTGAACGTTATCTGAATTCAAAGTTAGTCCGTTCCGTGTGGAACCCTCGATGCGCGACGCCCGGAAAAGCATCATAACTATGAATCAAACTGAAACTCTGTATTTGTGGAAATTGGTTTTGCTACATGACTTAGCCCGCCAACATTTTGATTGTTACTTTCAAATTTCTCTTTATATTATCTCATTCACGTTTGCATAGGACATCCCGTACATGAATGAACTCTCAACAAGAATCGTTTCATACGAAAGTGCACACTCAACGATGAAAGTCACTGAACCATCATTTCTGGATTATACACTTCAGGTAAAAAGTTTAGATTTGTTCTGAATCTTCTGCTCCAATTTTCATTATTGAATTTTTCGGTACTTCTCGGCCAACGAAGAATGTATCTGGGTAAATTGGAGGCCATTCGCGTCTCTTGAATTGGCTCTCTCCATTTATATCCACTTACATTCGGATATTCCCAATCCTAGTTAGAAAAAGAGTTGATTCATCAGGTTTTTGAGAGAATATTCTGTCATTTGCAACACTAGAATACAATCATTTTAGGAATGAATCTTGCAAGACCTGTCAGCCTTGCCCACACTTTTTCTGAGAGCAGATGAATTTGTGAGGAATAGCAATCTATCTCAAGACTGATGAATAAATATATCTTCGTACGATGTACATCTAGGCCCGAATTTATAGTCGTAATCCAGAGTCCGGATAAGCTAATCCGAGGCGCCACAATCGGTGTGGCGAGTTCGCGAATCTATTAGGACTGGCGATTGTGGCGCCTCGGATTAGCTTATCCGGACTCCGGATTACGACTATAAATTCGAGCCCTAATCCATCTCATCTTTCATGCATATTTTGATGGAGAAAATCAGAGACCCTCTCGTAAGTGTACCGTACTATTTTTCGGGACAATCCTTGCCACAGAGAAAATGCCATAGCTCGAGCTGAGAGAGGCGTAGAGAGACGTTCGAAAGAGGATTCTAAAAGTTTCAGGCTTGTATCCCAGATTACATTTCATTCCGAAGCATCACAGTGACTCTGATTCCCAGGGGTAAGGAAATTCTCTCAAGAATCATCGAATTCGACACTTTTTCAATCTAATAGAATTGGAAAGATCTAGATTCGTGCACGGGAAAACAAAGACATGAAGCGAATATCGACAAATTCCAGTCGTGCGGCCCATGACAGCGAATGTGTTGAAGAACGCACAAAGAGCTTCAAAATGAGCCCAAATGAAGTCTCCTACGACCAGGTAGTGGCGGGTTGATAAAATGTGGAAAGCTGTCACATAAAAACTTTTGAGTGGCCTTTAACTTTTGACCGGTGGTGTGGTAGTTCACGAATAGGTCAACTAAATTTTTTTTTTTTCATGTGTTCAACGGTCGTCTTCAGTCAATGGACTATCACAACCGGGACGGATCTCATAAGTTTAACATTTCGTGTTTATATCGTGGCGTGTTTGAGATCCAGCCACTCACCCTAACCTAATCCTCTCCGCATTTAGCCGGGGATCATGCCCGTGGAGCGAGGAAAAACTCTTGAAGAGAAAAAACCTGCTCCGAAGAGTTCGGCACATTTATCACGCTACCCTTACGGTGCTCATGCCACATTTCGTGAGCATGGACACCGCGATTGTAACATTTCGTGCCTCCTGCTCACGTTGCTGAGGTGTGAGTGTCCACTAATCGATCAGAAAAGTCAGCAAGTCGAGGTTGATTAAACCGAGCTGGGTGGTCACCCATCCAAGTACTAACCGCGCCCGACGATGCTTAACTTCGATGATCGGCCGAGCTGACACTCTGCGATCCCACCACCTGTGTCGGTGTAGAGCAACCATATTACAAAGTTTGCACAGTGTATCGACTAATGTTTACATTCAGAAATAGTATATTACGCAACAAGTGCGAGAAGGTCAATTTCCGCACAAGTTGCCAAACGAGTGCGTGAATGTTACTTCTCGCGCGAGTTGGCAACGTGTGCGGAAACTTCTCGCACGTGTTGCGTATACTATTTTTTGCAACTGTGCGCGAAGTTGTAATTAAATGCACCACTGTCCGAGCAAGATCATCTTGAGAACGAAGTTTTCAAGAAAGGCCAAATTCAGAGGGATGACGTGACATCATATTTTGGAACTGTGCGTGAATGAAAATGAATTAGAGCGAGAAGTAACATTTACGCACACTTCACCAGTGCGTAAATGTAAAACTGTGCGAGAAGTCATTCACGCATTACTTCTCGCACTGTAAATAATGAAGAGAAGTCTTATTTTTTTACAACTTCGCGCACACAGTTGCAAAAAAGATTTTCACTCTACGTTTACCAGAATTTATCCATCGAATCAACAGGCTGGCACTTGTCAGCTTTCATCAGAGAGAAACTTCAGCGTTATCATCGACAAAAATGAGTAATCTTCGGGAAAGATGCATCGTATATCTTGTATCCGGTTGTTACTATCAGTAGATGTACTTTTCAGTAAGGTAAAAGTGCCAGTAGTGGAACACGCCTAGTTGGGCGCCTATAGTGGAACACCAAATTGACATGGGTTGTTATCCCCCAAGAATCAATCTATCTACGATGTAAAAGTTCCCCAGAGTTTTCTGATACGATGTGTTTCAAATTGATGCCCCGCGACACCCGTAAAAGATTCATAAATCTAAAGAAAAAATCATGAAATGTATTAGCTCATAATCACCCTTTAGAGACTGTTCCGCTGTAGGAGCCTCCCTCGGAAATAGAGCCAACAGTGGAACAGGAGCCTGCCCTCGATTGAAACAGGTTTTACATTTTCACTGTATTGGAAAATGACCTGAAAGTCGATTTCATCCGGTCAAACGTCATTGATTCCATATACATACCAACACAAGTACAGCTCTCATTATCAGCAAAATAGTCTCAGCATTACTCTAAAGCGCTGTTCCACCATAGGAGACTATTCGCGTTTCGATGAGGCAGCCGAGCTCAGGAATCGTTGTTTCACTAATACAGCAGATCACGAATCCTTTCGTGAACATTCAGTTACTCGTACTGTATAATACGAGCAATCGAGGTGTATGTATACCTCTTTTCAAAATATGCAGAAAGAGTATATGGGCAAATCTCAGGAACTATGCGGTTTCGACTTTGAAATTTCGAGAATTTCCAGAATGGCAGCACATCTCCGATAAACTTTTGTTTGGTCCAAGTAATGCTCAAACAATGATGAAATACTTGCGTAAATCATTTTGGAGCCCCGCCGTGGATTTGTGAGGGTGTAGAAGTTTTTCCCATGTATTTGCGTGGGACCCTCATATTTTCGTAATTCTAATTGGCTCGTGTGTATGTGAATACATGGCATCCTTGGTGTTGGAATAGAAGAAGAGAGATGAGTTCAATGGTTTACAGTGTTTTCTGAAGGTCTGTGGTACAAAATGTAGATGTGCCTCAACCGTCGAAACGCTCATTTTCGTCATTTGTCGATCCTCACAAGCCTCGCATCGCGACCGATATGAGGCTGTAGTAGGGGCGATTCTCATAGGCATTTCTTGAGGTACAAATATCAGTTTACACGTGGTTTCCATCCCAACGGAATCGAAATTTTCGTGTGCTACACGAAAAACGATTTTTTTGACCCCATTTACGCGAAAATAACTTTTCTCATTTCAAGCCGCATCGTCGTGCGGAATCGAGCACACTATCGTTCTTGGGCTAGATTTGTAGGTTTTTGGATGTAGAATAATATGTCGTTTCTACAGATACGAAATATTCACCGCCCCGAGTGCTGCATCCATTAGAAGAGCGATACAGGAGAAAATGTAGAATCGGAGTTCGCTCCAACGAATCATCGGCACTCCGACGCATTGATAGGCACAGCCTCGGGCGAAAATTATATGTTTCTATGTATTATAATCCATCACATATCCAATTTTCAGACCGATCGGTGAACCGCCCCGCCTGTGGCGAGCTAAGGCGTGAGAGAACTATGGCCCTGTTCGGTCGAAAATTGTGATTTTGTCACGAAGAAGCGTCTCCCAGTACCTTTCTATAGCAATTTTTAGACTTCTGAATGATGCAGAACTATTAAATATGAGTAGATTTTCAAAATGATCTAATGCGAGCGGCGGAAATAACGCGACTGTTGTTCTGACAACGTGAAAATAGGCCTGTTCGGCCAAACCGCATACTTCGTGAGATTTGCCCATATCTGTAAGATGCGTTACTTTCTATTCGCGAGAAACTCAAATTTTATCCAAAAAATGTAAATTACAGATTAGTACTCAGTTTTTGTTCCACCACTGGCAACTTTACCATAGTACCATCGAAATTATCCTACAAATTAGTTTGCTCGAAGAACGGGGGTATAGTCAATGTAGAACACAGATAAACCATCTACGGACATTTTAGAGCTTGCAAGCATCAGTACGAAACCGATCGCTGTCGCTGACCCCAAACTGTCTCAATGCTCGCACGCATTGGTTTATTACGAGGTTTGTCCAGTAACCGAGGTGTCGAACGTAAAAGGCTAGAACCATTTACCCCCGGAGGCCTATAAATGCCCGATATCGCCGTATAACGATGTTGCCTTTGCGAGATTGGCAGCGTGCGCTCCTCCTGCAAGCTCTGCGCTCTATCCGAGCCCGCCTCGTTCGTGTATCTTGACCAGATTCGAATTTACGAGTAGCCAGCTGGTGATGTCAACGGAAGATATAGACGCATTTTCCGATGAAAACACAACCACTGAACGAAGCTCGGCAATCGATTGCAGATTCATTAAAGGCGTAGCGTGTATGTACTGCAAGCTCAGATTAGAAATTTGAATATTTGAAATTTCCCGCCAAAAACTGTAAAGCTCTGGCATCGAGCTCATCGTCATTCCGGATTCTCTGAGAGAGAAGTCGAGTAATTTTTCAACTCGCAAGAAGTTAGAGGCTTTTATTGACCTGGTGGTCTCGTATTACATCAGTGCCAAATACGAATAAGTATCACTTTTAATCGCACGTTCGATTACGATTCCGCTTCGCTTGATCGCTTACACTCCCTCATCCGCATTCGACAAACGACGAACTTTTTACGACCGATTCGACAATTTACCCCGTATTATCTTTTCTCACCGGTACCAAACCTCCCACACTTGCCCCAACTCCCGACCCGCTCTTTGATTTCGATGCGTCACACCAGTGGCGAGTTTTTCCCAACGCTCATCGCTCTCGCGCGCGACTGATGAAAACGATCAGCTTTTTTATTACTCCGGGCGAGCAGACTCTATTCGCGATAGGACGTCTAACGAGATGCTATTCACGGACTCTGATGCTTTTCGTTCAGACTTCCCCATTCAAAATTCAAAGCTAGTATCACGTATTATATCGAGGAGGAAGCCTTTGACGTCGTTAGCATCATTACAGATGTACGTTGGTAACGCGCGGAGCTTGCGTGAATTTGAGAGACTCATTCATGAGCATGGGGACATTTTATATGCTACGTAAATCGAGAGTAGTATAGCAGTCCCTTTGATCTATATTTTCTCGGTGATGCTGGGTGCAGTTATGTTGAGAAAAAATTCTAATGGTGTGGAGATTTTTGATGTGCCGGGAAATGACCACGCTCGAATTTGATGAGAATTTTTTGTTAGAAGTTTGTCTCGGCGTATTTTTTATTGGGCAAAATAATCCGATTGAGGTATGGAAATACGTAAATTAGAGCTACGCTATTCCAAAAATGTGAATCAGCTCCCAATTTTCCGGCATTCTCGTCGCGAATTTTCGTAAACGAGTTCTTTGTAAATGGGCGGTCAACGGAAATTGAAGCCTTCGGTCCAGAAACGTGTCGATTGGAATTTCCCTGTCAGAATTGTTTGCGTTACTTCGCACTAGTATTCTAGCATTTTTGGCTCAATGGAATCGCGTGGGACAGGAATAAAATTGAGCTATTCCAGTGTAAGCTGATTCTCAAAACATTTGACACATTGACCGAATGGTCCTGGTAGATATCAAATGCACAAAAATCATGTACGATATGAAAATAAAGTTGAGTCATTTTTGTTTTTGATGGCAGAAGTGCAACTCATGAAGCGAGCGTGATGATGCCTTTGCTGTAATTTAGCTGGGTTCTTTGACCGCGCAAATTTTGGCAGAGATGATCAACAGATTGTATTTTTCGTACAGAATAATGCTGCAGAAGATCAAGAGATGATTCATGATTCAGTTCCTATCCGACGCCCCTCCAGACCTCATTCTCATATCAGTATTGCAAATAACATGAGGTTTAAAAAAAGATTTACCGGCAGTCGCGCGATCATAAATGAACAATATACAACTCGATATTCTGAAAAATGCCGGACAAAGCACAATCTTGAACACTAAAAATAATGTTTTTCTCAATTTCTGCTTCCGATCTGGAGTTATAAGTCTTTACGGCTCGTCGTCGTCTACTTTTTTCCCTCCGCAAACGATACTACCTGCGGCAAGCGTGGCAAAGCAATCGAAGCCTCCTTCTCTTCGGGGGAATCCTTTTGTTTGCGAATTTTTCGCTCACTTGTTTGTTCGGTATACGAGGTACGCGAGAAGAAGAAAATTTGCTGTGCAAACGAGGCTAGCAAAAAATATAACTTTATCGAGAAAGAGTGCTTGGGAGCTCGTTTTCTCTGCGCTCGATTCACTTAGAAAGGCTTTCTCGGATTGTTTGAATACAATTGATGAACGAACTCCATTTGCCTCGCACTCCTTTCAGCCTCTCGAGTCTCGAATTCTTTTTTTAGATCGAGCTGATGCTATGTTGGAATGGTCATTCTTTCTCATATAATAGGAACAAAGCACCATTCACTTATTGAATCGATGAAATGATTTTATGCTTAAGGAGGTCGATTCTTTTGCCGTTGCGTGTAGTTGTGGACCTTCAATATTTGAATTTCGCTTGAGCTCTATTGGGTGGGTGATTGTTAATATGTCATGTATAATATAGGATACATCACATCTTTTTCATTGGGAGAATAAAAAGTTCGGTCAAAAAATGAAAAGCATATGGTGTCTGGAGTGACTCTACGTTCCTTCCATAATCTCAAGTCGAACTTTCCTTTGGAAACTGTAGCTTCGGGCGATTTCGGTGTCAATTCGCGTTACTGAAAAGTTAGCCTCCACATCGCTGAGCAGTACGATTCGCAAAGAAACGAGCATAAGAGGGCTAATTATATACGTGAATTCATAAACATCGACAAAGGCTTGCAACTTGATGAATACATTCAGTTTTCGTCTCTTTTCCATCTGCAATGTTTCCTTTTTCTCTCTCGCGATTCGTCCACCGTGGTCTTGGCTTTTTAACGCGTTCGCTGCGGGGGGACCCACCGGTGGGTCCAGACGCGCTCAGGGATGGAACTGCGATTTCTGGTTCCACAGCGAACGGTTTAAAGGTACTTCGAAGAGTTAGATACACGACAACAAACTGTAGAAGACACTGAATTGATGCTTTTGGAGTCTCAAGCATGAATCCTCGATTCTGCATGCATATGCGCATGTTATCTGAATCTGGAAAATGGATGGGAAATAATGGAATGAATTTTCTGTTGAATTCAACCAAGAATGTGTCTTTGATCGGAAAAACATAGACCTTTTAACAGACAGCTGTTGTGCAAGATGCCGATGGAACTCGAAAAAAATATCAAGGCTATTCAAACAAAAATTTGAATACGATAAACATACACACTTGGAGCTCGCGGGACAATGATGTGTAGTATGCAAACTTGCTATGTCTTTCCAATGAGCAAGATAAGCGCGATCTTATCTACTGGTGTTACAGACCAGGTAATGAACCTCGAGCTAACTCATCTGTGAAAGTTGAAGTTGCCATATGTATTGTTCACATCAGCATTATATGGTAGAAAAATAGCTTCTAATTGAAGTTTTGGTACTCAAACTGCTGACTCATCTACTAAATAATCGGATTGTGGCTCAGGAGATATTTACGTAAATGAAGCGATAGAGTTTCAGAATGACGCTCAATGAACAATCCAATCGTCCAAATGTAAAACCTTGTGATGGCACCAAAATCCCCGCTGCTCGACATCGGCGAGAAAGTTTCCAATATAAATGGGACGTGATTCTGCAAATCTGTACGAAAATCGCGGTGGTGGTGCGGAAATTAAACTCTAAAATCAGAGTGACATAGTTTGCGCGACAGAGACACAGAGCTGCTGAGACTCGGCTTCGTTCGAAAGTATAAACAAGTTCATCAGCAATATTCTGTCAGCTGTGCAATTCCCTAT
This sequence comes from Eretmocerus hayati, assembly GCA_029851415.1. Lineage (NCBI taxonomy): Eukaryota > Metazoa > Arthropoda > Insecta > Hymenoptera > Aphelinidae > Eretmocerus > Eretmocerus hayati. Next base: position 188,810,229 of record CM056742.1, on the reverse strand, counting down.
ATTACGGTTCCACGTGGTGATCATAAGCTTAGAATAACTGAGTCTAAAAGAGTCAACCAAAATCCTAGTGTTTTGAAGATTGAAATTCGTAAGCGTTTTTCCATATGTAGTTATTGTTTTTGATTATAATAGCCAATGACATGTAAAAAGAGCATAGTTTATGTTTAAAAAGTACTGGACACCCGTCATATCTACCAAGGATGACATCTACCGGAAAAATGTTGAGTATAAAACAGGTTGCATACCAAGTGAGGGTTCATATATGGATTCCCCCTAATCCCCCCCCCCCCCCATTCTTCCCATAGAGGTCAATTTTTAATTTTCGAATAGGGACCTCCCTTTTTCACCCGAGATTCTGAAAAAGCGGAGAATTCTACATTCAGATAGGTTTCTCATGACATATCTCAAGGTACCCTCCAAGGGTCAACGGGAGAGGGGGGGAAGGAGGTCACAAAAACCCGCTCTCAAGGAGTTACGTGAAGTTGGCCAGCCACTTTGAGATGAATATACCAAAAAATCAAGCAAAAAATCCTGAATCCAATGGCGCAACTCTTTTAATTTGAACAATTTGACCATTTGAGCAATGAATTTTCAAAGTGCTAAAATATCACCCCCCCCCCCCACCAAATCACAATAAACGCTCATTACCCCGCAAATATATGCAGTAGGGAAACCCACGCGGGCTCAATTTGAAGCTCTTAATTTGACCATATCAGTTTAAGCATCAGAAATCATCATTATTGACGCAAAGTTGTTTAAACAGACTAGGGAAGTCCCCATGTATAAGGTATAAGCGGCAGGGGAGAGGCAGCGAAGGGGGAGCATGCATGGTCCGCATAGTCCCCACCAGTCGGCACCTGCCTATACCTTATACATGGGGACTTCTCCTAGTCTTTTCAAACAGTTTTGCGTTAATAGTGATAAGTTCTGATGATTGAATCGATATGGTCAAATTAACAGCTTCAATTTGAGCCTGCGTAAGTTGTCCTGCTGCATATATTCGCGGAGTTATGAGCATTCATTGTGTTTTGGTGGGAGGTAAGATTTCAGCACTTTGAAAATTCTCAAATGGTCAAATTGTTCAAATTAAAAGAGTTGCGCCATTGGACTCAGGATTTTTAGCTTGATTTTTTGGTATATTCATCTCAAAGTGGCGGGCCAACTTCACGTAACTCACAAGGGGAACACCAACCTTGTGGGTCCTGGATCTTGACGAAACTTTGGGAATCTTCTTGTTTTGGTGAGAAATGAAGGTACCTAGAAGGGTTTTGTCCAATGGGCTTCCTATCCCGAGATACAGCTATGGAGATTAGCATTGCCTATATAGGACCATGTTAAAGTGACACATATATAGATATACTGGCAATGCTAACCTACATGGCTGTATCTCAGGATAGGAGGCCCATTGGACAAAATCCTTGGAGATACCTCCATTTCTCACCAAAACATGAAGATTCCCAGAGTTTCGTCAAGATCCAGGACCCGCAAGGTTGGTTATCTCCTTTCCACCATGGTGCTCCCCTCGTCAGTTTAGGGAGGGTATCCGCTAGGGAGCGGAGTCGTTCGCCAGAAACCGTAGTTCAAAAACGGCCGCTACGGCGCTGGCTATGCCGACTCGAAGTCGAGCGGCCATTATTGACCATTATTCCCTCGGTTGCCCTCAGCAGTGTGCAGCAGTGTGTCGAATGGTGTTAATTGAATTGAGTTGAATTAACCTAATTTTAGTGAGTGAGGTGGCCGCTAAGCTAGTGAGCTACGAGCTGCATAGTATTGGAATGATACGTGCAGACAAATGTATAGGTACTATTGATAACATAACAAAAAAGGGAGCAGATCATCACCGTGGCTGCATCAACATCGAGGTGAGTGAAATCTGCCAGCATCTATCAACATCCTCCGACATCGGCACCACGATCGAAAATCGAGGACCTACCTGTTGCAGCATTACACCATTGCCGTCGCAGCAGCATATCGGGGATATATATATATATATTCAGCATCGGTATTTATTCGCAGGCCGTACAACGGCAGACAGACTCATCACGGCAGACGGCGCTCGCTATTTCCCGCGCATAAACAGGAATGACCGCAAAGCCGAGGTATACCTACTAGCAAGGAAAACCACTATCCGTGGGGCTCCTTCCTGAGCCAACGAGATGAAGAACATCGAGAACATCGGCATCTGAGCCTGAGGAACAGCTGCGGCCACGGCAGGGGCTTGATTTTAAAATTACGACACTTGCAAATGTAGCAAGCTTACGCGCGCACCTATCGCCAAGTGTCTAGTCTTTGCGGGGGTTCTGTCGGTCCACCCGTTCCTTCCCATTCGGTGTGGTGTTAGGTTAGTCCTTCGGTACATTGAGACTAGGGCAGATTACAGACTTCTCTCTTCTCTGGACTTGATTGAAAAATACATCAATTGAGTCTTTCCTCGATAATGAGTTATGGATAACTCAACTCTCCACAGCAGCAGAAGATGCATTTTTTTTTATGCAAACCCTCACAAAACACATGCACATATGATCCTACGATCATGATCTGAGTGTTTCGTAGGGATCCGAGCCAGAGAGATACATAACATCAGGCTCGAATAATAATAATCTGGAATTTAAAGTGATGTTCATGAGTGCAGGTGTTACACAACACATTCATGATAATGTCAGATAATAGTGTTAACTTATTATAGTGTTGACAGATAGCGCTAGATTTTGTGTGAAAAACTTTTTTGAGTTAAATTCTGTTCATCTTATAACAGCAAACATATTGTAGATTTTAATCCTTCGATGCAAGCTTACTTGTATTTTTACTAAGGATATTTCACCCTCTTTCTGTCATCTAGGTAGAATTAGGTCTTAACAATCAGACATTACCACCACCGATGAAGAAATTAAATGTACACACATCAGATTATGATCTCCATCAGTAAAATTGATGAATAACATGAAGACTTCCTCTACGCGAGCCTTACTTTTGAGAATCAGAGTCTATTGTGCATGATGAAATTTTTTTGTCCTGAAAATAAGAACCTATAGCGTGTATTCATTCCTGATGTGCATACAAATGTGGAGGTTTGGAGACTATAATAGAATGTTGAAAGAATTGAGTTATTATCAATTATTGGAGGAATTGAAGCATTTTAAATGTGTTATCATCTCAACAGTGGGCATGGTCAGAAAGTCATATGATGAGTTCTGATTAATGCCATGGGACAAGATTCTAGGTTTTGCGCATCAAACTGAGAAAGTGTACGTATCCAAATGTTTAGGGATACTAGTCAATAAGAATGGGTTACGCTCTAGTCAGATTTAGAAGGTCTAATTGGTAGTGAACTATACTATTTGGATATACTATTTGGATACTCAAGCTGTTAGGAGCTACTTGTATTTTTTATTCTTGTTGGTATCTTGAAGATTTTTCTTCCAAGAATTGAAATATATTGAGATAACCCATATTGAGTATCCAAATAGTATAGCCCACTACTAATTTGACCTTCTAAATCTGATTAGAGCGTAACCCATATTCTTATGACTGGTATCCCAAAACATTTAGATACATACACTTTCTCAGTTTGATGCGCAAAACCTAGAATCTTGTCCCATGGCATTAATCAGAACTCATCATATGACTTTCTGACTATGCCCACTGTTGGGATGACAACACAGTTAAAATGCTTCAATTCCTCCAATAATTGATAATAACTCAATTCTCTCAACATTCTATTACAGTCTCCAAACCTCCACATTTGTATGCACATCAGGAATGAATACACGCTATAGGTTCTTATTTTCAGGACAAAAAAATTTCATCATGCACAATAGACTCTGATTCTCAAAAGTAAGGCTCGCGTAGAGGAGGTCTTCATGTTATTCATCAATTTTACTGATGGAGATCATAATCTGATGTGTGTACATTTAATCTTTTCATCGGTGGTGGTAATGTCTGATTGTTAAGACCTAATTATACCTAGATGACAGAAAGAGGGTGAAATATCCTTAGTAAAAATACAAGTAAGCTTGCATCGTAGGATTAAAATCTACAATATGTTTGCTGTTATAAGATGAACAGAATTTAACTCAAAAAAGTTTTTCACACAAAATCTAGCGCTATCTGTCAACACTATAATAAGTTAACACTATTATCTGACATCATCATGAATGTGTTGTGTAACACCTGCACTCATGAACATCACTTTAAATTCCAGATTATTATTATTCGAGCCTGATGTTATGTATCTCTCTGGCTCCCTACGAAACACTCAGATCATAATCGTAGGACCATATGTGCATGTGTTTTGTGAGGGTTTGCATAAAAAAAAAATGCATCTTCTGCTGCTGTGGAGAGTTGAGTTATCCATAACTCATTATCGAGGAAAGACTCAATTGATGTATTTTTCAATCAAGTCCAGAGAACAAAGAAGAGAGAAGTCTGTACTCTGCCCTAGTCTCAATTTACCGAAGGACTAACCTAACACCACACCGAATGGGAAGGAACGGGTGGACCAGCAGAACCGCCGCAAAGACTAGACACTGGGCGATAGGTGCGCGCGTAAGCTTTCTGCATTTGCAAGTGTCGTAATTTTAAAATCAAGCTCCAGGGGGTTTATTTTAAAAATGCGTCACTTGTAAACGCCGCAAGCTTAGGCGCGCGACTACGGTAAAACGACTACTGCTTACGGCAGTCCGTGCGTTCCTCGCGATCCTCTCCATTGTGCATGATGTTAGGTTAGTCTTTCGAAGTTTGCGGGTAAAATTGAATTGATCCAGAATACAGAATTAGAAAATATATCTCTGAGCATTTCCTTCAAGTTTGGTTATGAATAAATGGATAACCATTCATCCATAACCATATTCAGAGGTTTATGAACATGTATGTTGAATTTTGATGTTACTGGCATCAAGATAATAGCCCTACAAAATATCATGGCAGTACGGAGGAGCTATCTACTCCAGTCCAATCATGAACAGCGTGTATCTTCACAAGCAGAGGATGCATATCTCATGGTGCAAACATGCAACTGGTTCCTGTGTACGTTCCTAAGGGATATGTGCTAAAAGTATCAACTCAATAAAATTAGTCGCACAACACTGGAATGAGTTGCTACATACAGATTTCTGTATACATATAGTAACCGAGACTGAGATGACTCTCATTTTCATCACGCTGCACTTTTGAAAATTGTGCAGTATGTACCTGCAATTTTCACCTATATATTTTCTTACAGTCTGAACTGTCTGAAGTCTGTGAACTCATTCCAAGATGGGGAAATGGAAATTCATCAGAGTGATCAGACCCACGGACTGGATCAGACACAAGGATGATCCCAATTGTAAAAATAGGGTGTAAACTAGCTCTAGCCCAGGTGGTTCTTATGAACGGAGAGAAGAGAACCACGCCACAGGGTGACCATGTTGGTCTGCATTTTGGAGTTGAAGATAGAATAGAAATTGATGCGAATGAACGTTAGTGGAATTAATCCTGTCTCTTTGATTTACTTATAATTATGGTAAGATTGTGTACCCATTCGTTTATAATCAATGACATCATTGGTAGTATGAGCGGTCAGCTGTCCAACCACATTGTAAGTCAAGCTCTGCGTTGATTTAGATGGGAACGCAGATACAACATGGTGGCCCTGTGGCGTAGTGCTCTTATTCTCTCCGTGCACGAGAACACCATGGCATCACCAGGGCTTGTGCTGGTTGACACCTTATTATTGCTAGTCTGATCACTCTAATGCATTTCCATTTTCCCATCTTGGAATGAGTTCACAGACTTTAGACAGTTCAGACTGTGAGAAAATATATAGGTGAAAATTGCAGCTACATACAGCACAATTTTCAAAAGTGCAGCGTGATGAAAATGAGAGTCATCTCAGTCTCGGTTACTAAATGTATACAGAAATCTGTATGTAGCAAGTCATTCCAGTGTTGTGCGACTAATTTTATTGAATTGATACTTTTAGCACATATCCCTTAGGAACGCACACAGGAACCAGTTGCAGGTTTGCACAATAGGTTTATTCGATTATGCGGGTCGGAGCGGTCGGAGCGCTCCGAGCGCTCCGACCCGCAAAATCGAATAAACCTCATGAGATTTGCATCCTCTGCTTGTGAAGATACACGCTGTTCATGATTGGACTGGAGTAGATAGCTCCTCCGTACTGCCATGATGTTTTGTAGGGCTATTATCTTGATGCCAGTAACATCAAAATTCAACATACATGTTCATAAACCTCTGAATATGGTTATGGATGAATGGTTATCCATTTATTCATAACCAAACTTGAAGGAAATGCTCAGAGATATATTTTCTAATTCTGTATTCTGGATCAATTCAATTTTACCCGCAAACTTCGAAAGACTAACCTAACATCATGCACAATGGAGAGGATCGCGAGGAACGCACGAACTGCGGTAAGCAGTAGTCGTTTTACCGTAGTCGCGCGCCTAGCTTGCGGCGTTTACAAGTGACGCATTTTTAAAATAAACCCCCAGTGGCCTGTTGCAACCGCGTGACCGTGACTAATGAATACGAGCTCACCACAGCAACGACATAGGTCCTTACAGCAAAGCAACGAGGTACGAGAGCGCCGGACAAGCCGACGAGCGGCCATTCGCAGCCGTTGGCCTATGAGGGTCACTCAAATCTCACCGCACCTCATCAGCGACAAACACCATCGCTAGCGCGCACTGGAGAGTTTCTAAAGTTTCTAATTGCCAGTCTACAATTATAGAGCTTGCTTCGAGCATCGCATCGCATCAATTTCAACAAACACCAGAGGTATTTAACGCGCAGCCTATATCGCTAAAATGTTCAAGTGCCACGCTCTATTTTTTCTACGCTTTATTACACTTCGCCTCGTTCCCCTCCACTCATTTTTCAGCGATTTCGGCCAATCGAAGCGCTTCTCGTGAAACGTTGGAAATACGTTGTAAATACCACAATTTTACTGTGATCTGGGTTTTGCCGCACAGCTATTGGCTATGGGACATGTGAGTTTCAGCGCCTCCGAGCGGCGGAAAACGGCATTCCGCGGGAGGTAACATTCGAAGTTTTTGAACGTGTTTAGTGCGGGCTTTGGTCTTCTCATGCAAGTAGCTCAAAAACCGTAGCTCGGATGTGGCAACAGTATGCGAGGCGATTGTAGGGTTTTCGAAAACGAAGAGTTTGAGCGCTTGTGAGCCCGAATCCGAGCAGAATTGAGTAAACTAGAGCGAGTTGAAAATTTTGCCTAATGCTTTTTGCATGGGCTATGCGGTCACCGCTCAAGCTACTGATTCTGCCCGGACTCGCTCCGATATTTTTCTCGCTTCGGGCTCTGTGAATCCCTCAATAATGGTCTGATTGACATGTGTGATAGCTCAAAATTTTCGCAATTAAAAGTCTAGCAACTTTCTCCGTTACTCTTACGGGGTTTGAGTGACGGTTTCCTCAAAAATAAAGGTCAGAAATAGATAAGCAACAGAGCGGCGCGTGGCAGGGGTTTCCATTCATTTTCGAGAAAACCAGCACTCTAACCCCGTAAGAGTGAGCGAGAAAGTTGTTAGATTTTTAATTGCGAAAATCTTGAGCTATCGCACATGTCAATCAGACCATTATTGAGGGATTCACAGAGCCCGAAGCGAGAAAAATATCGGAGCGAGTCGGGGCAGAATCAGTAGCTTGAGCGGTGACCACATAGCCCATGCAAAAAGCATTAGGCAAAATTTTCAACTCGCTCTAGTTCACTCAATTCTGCTTGGATTCAGACCCACAAGCGCTCAAACTCTCCGTTTTCGAAATCCCTACAATCGCCTCGCATACTGTTGCCAATTCCGAGCAACGGTTTTTGAGCTACTTGCATGAGAAGACCAAAGCCCGCACTAAACACGTTCAAAAACTTTGAATGTTACCTCCCGTGGAATGCCGTTTTCCGCCGTTCGGAGGCGCTGAAATTCACATGTCCCATAGCCAATACGCAAGCTGGCCGTCACCCAGCTTACTCGAGTTCGATATTTGAAGTGGTTTGAAGTCAAGGCTCACGGACTGCTCGAGAAAACCCCCCCGGGCCCCGAGTGCCCCCGATTTTCCTCGTGATCGTCGCCCGGGACACGGACGGCATATACAGGCATATACCCCAAAGCACTCGCTCTCAACGCGCCCGGGTGCCCACGTTGAGGCACAGGTACATAAGTACATGGCATAACCTCGCGCCAGGAATTTTCTGTTTGCTTTTGGTTGCTTTCCCATGATAATCATGGTGGAAAGGGAGTAGTGATAATTGTGTCGTGGTTATCAGAGAAGAGAGATGAAGTAGAAACTGAGAATGCTCATCATTGGCAACGAATATAGATTGGTCTTGTCACCTAAGATCACTTCTACACCAAACATTCACTTTCGCTCCCTTGTGTCACCAAAGTTCATTGGCATTATTGACAGCTCCGCTGTCAGTTTTGAATATTTCATATGGTTTGTCGTAAAGATTTTGTGATGATTGTGGACAAGTTTGATCAAAGTTCTTGTAATTTACTTTCTTTGTGGTCGACCCAGGGATGAGTATGAATACACTTCTTTTCACACGACTAGTTATCCCCACTACACAATAGTACATTTCGATACAAGGGCGTAAAACATTTTATTCGCGTCCGAGGATGGGTTTCCGGCCCGAGCCGCAGGCGAGGGTCGGAATCATCACGAGGATGCGAATAATAGGTTTTACGCCCGTGTATCTAACTATACTTTTTGATAAACTGTGAGTAGAAGTCGACAAACTGTGCGCAAAGTGCACTTTTACGCACAGTGTATCGAAAAATATATTTGAAAATATATTACAGTGTGTGATGGCTTCATGCCATTTAGCTCCAGTGGATGAATCATATGAAGAATGATAATGGAGTTATGCTCCCTTTCATCAGTGAATGTAGGGCACTTATTCAAAGTCCAAATTGGTTTAATTTGCAAAAAAGTCGATAGACTACAAAAGTGCTTATATTGTATAAGAGAACAATCAGTGAAATTGTGTCCTGATGTATATTCTTTGACAACATTCTTGTTCTTCAATGATAGTTAGGTGGTGACACGCTGTGATCAAGTATCGCCCAACAAATATCAACCGACTGGTGAAAATCTTTACTTTCAAGTCATTGGTAATTACCAGCAATGTATGTGGAATCAGTTCTCTCATAGAACATCCCTGTTTCGTGTAGAGTATTAACAACTTATTTCTCTGGTCACTGAAGGAGTTGAATGAATACCTTAAAATTGGTTGCTTCCTATATACATTTAATCAATGTAAGTTAGAACTCATCAAGCACATTGAGGGTATCATGAAAAGACTCAAATAGATATCCAAACGACTGATGGAACAGCTTTTTCAACCTGGAATGTGATTCAAGATGACAGTGACATATCTAAGTCATGAATCCAGAATTGGACTTGTTATGAGAATCTATACTGACATATCTTTGCCCTTTTTCTATACAAATGTGCCTGAGAGACATTTTAACAATACTTCAGAAATTATCCAAGCGTTTTGTCGAGCATGATCCATGGGTAACCGCTTGAGTGATAATACTTATTCGGTATTGACTTTGAATGAAAGTTTCAGAAACTTCTATTTAGAAAAACTATTCAGAATAGCTCTGAGAAATAAACTTAAAATTCAAATTCAGTCTGATCCCATCCATAGCAATTTTAGTAGGAATAACTTATGACTAAAAGAGAAGAAATAAAAATTGAAAAAAAAAATTTTTCCAAGCTTGCTTTTATTACACAAGTTGGATCAGAAAGAAAAACGACTCAAAAGGAAAAAATAATTCTCCCTACCTTTCATGCCCATCTTCTGTTGGGGAAAATCTCATTGTATTCCACTACATACCCTGGGAGTTTTCATTTCAATGTGAAATTTATCCCATAAAAGCGTGAGGTGCTCTATCTAAAGATCGAGATTCATCAATGAGCCTCAGGAAATCTCCAATATCTATTTCTGATGGAAAATATATTATCGTTGGCACCTACAGAATTGAAAATTGATTAGTTTCTACAGAAGCACCTCAAGCTTTTTTGGGATAAGTTTCACATTGAAATGAAAACTCCCAGGGTATGTAGTGGAATACAGTGAGATTTTCCCCAACAGGAGATGGGCATGAAAGGTAGGGAAAATTATTTTTTCCTTTTGAGTCGTTTTTCTTTCTGATCCAACTTGTGTAAGAAAAGCGTGTTTGAAAATTTTTTTTTTTCAATTTTTATCTAGAAATCCATTTTAAGACCCTGTGCGATTCAATTTTTTAATAAAGTCGACCTACGTCAACCTAGCTCGGGACCAAAATGTGATGATTCTTTCTGATAGGTTAATGGTCCTAATTGTATTGAAAATTCCAGAATTTGCATATTTTCCCTTTTTGAGAAAATCGACTTTTGAGTCGTGGAAATATTTCCGTCTTCCACAGGCCTCAACTTCGAATATTGGGCCTAGATCAAAGTATCTGGGCTCAAATTGAAGCTCTGAATATGCCAAAATTGTTTTCGGTATTAGATTGCTCGAAAAATTATCACGAAGGATGATGCCGTCAATTATAAGTTACACGTGGTCAGAGTATACCTATATATGGGTATAATCGCGATAACTTACACATTTTCTGTCCAAAAATTCAGAAATTGAGTTTTGAGTCTACGCCTGTCTGAGTCGACTTTTTTTCATTTCTTTTCGCATGTTGAGCGATAATATGTGATAAAACGTATTAGCAAGGGAGCTGACGATTATTTTTTGTGCCACATTGACGGGGGGTTGAAAACCAGATATTATTGCGACAGCCTAACTAAGAGTTCGGCGGGCTTCAGCGGTCTGTATCCCAGGACGAGGTATTTTTAATTGAATTTTTTATAAATTTTTTTCAAAAGCTTTTGTGCCATATGTTCGTATTTCTGAAACTCTCAGGGATGGTAGATTACGATTGGTATTAACGACAGAAAACGATCTTCAACGGTCCGTAAATAGTGCCGAACATCTTCAGCGCGGCGGTTAAACAATTTTTTGCCAGCAACAAAATCAGTTTTGGATATTTTTGTAACAAAATGTCGCAAATCAATCGTTCTTATTTTGCTCAATCCGAAAATGTTCATAAAAAAAATTGCATGTATATATCACGTCGCATGACGGTCACAGAACCTTTCAACGTTTGTACAGGTGCGCTACCGAAACCAAATGCGAAAAATTTTGAAAGGAATTTCATAATGCGTGTGATGAATAGATAAATATATGAGAATTTGCTCACTCCGCTGAAAGGTCCATGAATGGTCTAGAAAAATTTATGACCACTACCGAAGTATGCCCACATGACCTTTGCATGTTTATTTGCCGTTTGCTTGAAATTTATGGCAGGTACAAATTTTTCCATGAGGACCTTTCTTGTTTGCCTCAATCTGATCTCCAATTTCATATCCCATCGTTTTTTTCCTAAAATGGATATTTTTCCAGATAAAAGCGTTCAAACATGAAAATCGGTATTTTTTAGTATCTACACTAATTCAAGCACAAATTCAGCAAAGATTTTTTCTTTATTCTAAGTTATTCTTCCTAATCAGTAAATCTTAGGCGATATAAACACACTAAGCGATTCCACCAAGACATTAAGAAAAAACAAGAAAGTTTAAAAGGTGTAGTATTGTATATCTCAAGAATCATCCTCGTCATCAATGTCACTGTCGCTGTCGCCATCACTACCCGATTGGGAACAAACTAAAAGCCTTGATCAACATAGGATAAAATACTTGATCCTTTTGATCAATGCTGGATCCAGAAACGTGACACCTACTTGATCAAGCTTGAACGTTTTTCTTGATATTTCTAGGGTCATTATAATTTTTTTGGGGACTTTGAGCCCAGAATTGGATCATACTCATCAGTAATTATGTTGTGCGTGCGGAGTTTTTAGCGTTAATGAGCTTCAAAACCGAGGAATTACGGGATCCCCATTCCTCAGAATGATATTAACATCTCGTTATATATGATACTCGTATAGGAAATTTGTCTAGAATGTGAATTATTCACACTAACTCCGAATAAGTCCATGATTTTTCATGTGATCGCCACGAAGAGTTTTCTTATCGAGTTTATTTATTGTCAAGTATAAAGTGCAGAAATACAAGTTGTCCATGCAGTGAAGTGACATGTGTCTTTTCATCCTAATTCTGTAGAGACGTGATACTTTTCTTTCCTTTGTTTCACCTCATTATTTATAAAAATTTGACATAACCTATGAGACGTGTGTGCCGATATCACAAAGCTGCTCGTAACCGGCTTGTAATGGTAAACACGAACACTGATCAATGTGAAAATTGAGTTCAGGTTCAGAGACAATATTTTTTTCCTCGAGTAAGAAACCTAACCTAAAAGAATCTGAAATGCCTCTCGTTACCCATGGTGATAGTTTATTGTGCCGCAAATTTCACGGGGTTTTAAGCCTCGATATTTGAGGAGTACTTGTATTAATATTGATTGACACGTGCGAGCTTTGTCGACGATAAATGCATTTAAAATCAACTCCATAATCATAGATGGATGTATTCTGTGACAGCCGAGCGGACGACGCGACATGCCAAAATCAAGTAAAAGGTCCAAGCTTGATCCAGTAGGCGTCACTTTTCTGGATCAAGATAGGATAAAAAACTTGATCAAGATTGGATAAAACTATCAAGTCTCTTGAAACTATACCATTTATAGCCGCCGCGGCTATAAAAATGCATATGCACTTCGTTGCGTAATCTACTATTTCGGCCCTGCCCTGGTAGAAATGTCCAACATTTTTTGCCCATTATTTGTCCGTTTCCATTGGAGTACCGGACAATTAATGGCCCTTTGAAACGGGCTACAAACGGACTTAATGTAACGGTTTCTAAGACATTTTTTGGGCATTTGCAAGTTATTGAACATTTTTTCTACATCTTTTGGGCATTTAGTGGACTACTCAAATCCTGTCTGATTGATGTGACTGAGAATGATAAGTGATTACTCGGCATCAAAATATCACTAGAAAAAAAATAATTTGCACAATGTTGATTGGTGCAAATTATTTTAATTGAATTTAACAATGTAATTGATTGGAGAAAATTCATACTTGTTGGATTTAGTGAATATTTAAATTCTGCCGTGAGTGGGGACCGAACCGGAACCTTCCGCGTGAGAGTCCGAGCTGTTGTCCATTGCCCTAAAACATGTTGCCAGGAGCGGGCTCAAATCAGTAACTTGAGGTGTGTCCCCGGAAGAAATATAGTTGATGGCATTCATGTTGAAGGGATTGAGATATTCTAATATCTTTCGATTTTCGATGGTTACATACACTGTGAAAAATTTCTGCTTGAATATTCAAGAAAATGTTCTTGAAGCTATTTTCAAGTCGGTGCTTGGATTTTTTTCATGTACATTTGGTTGAAAATTCAAGTTTTTTTGAATTTTCAATCAAATGCTCTTGAATATAGTTTCGATGGCATTGTTAAATTTTCAAAAAAATATTCTTGAATTTCAAGGCAAATATTCTTGAAATTCAAGAATGTGTTCAAATATGTTTGAATCCGGAAGACTGCTTGGGCATTCAACTTTATCAAAACTCTAAAGAGAATATCATTCAAATTTGAAACTTGATTTTAGAATAATATAATCCACCATGAAAAAGGATCTCGCTAATATTGTAGATTATGAGACCACCAACACGAAAATTAATCCATCAAATGTCCATTAAATGCCCGAAAAATGTTTTGGATTGCTCACCTTCCAACGACATTTATCACGGGCATTTAATGGCTCAAAACTGCCCTCGGATATTTGAGGTTAGGTCAAATATTGTCATATCTACACACTAATGCCCATAAAATGCCCAATTTTTGGCCGATTATCACCGCATATTCACGGAGAACATTTCCAATGTTGAACATTTCTACCAGGGTGTATCTTCTATATTCCATGTCATACATTAAGTCTGCGCCCTCTTCGTCCTCACATGATTCCATCTCCACATCACCTCCTGCAGAGTAAGATAATCATGGTTAAGATGTATTCCCCGGCACAATGCATATACTTGAGGCAATGGCAAATCCAGCCCAAGCAGAATTCGGAAGAAATTGAGAAAAATAAATCATGTCGAAAGAGATGTATGAAAAAGTTGTCTGCAGCATTTTCAAGATGATTCTTCCTCGCTTTCCATTTTCAGAAAGAAAGGGACACATTCATTCAAAAATTACGCTGAAATGGTGTAAATACCGGAAAAAGTTGATCAGTATTTATGCGGTCGTTACGATAGTAGGAAATGAGCTCATCTGATATACTCTCATTTTTTCCAACAAGTATGTTTGATCACGGGCTAACATGTCTTGCATACACTTTTCCCGGAGGTATCATGGAAATTATTAGAAAAAAAGGCGCATTTTCTTCGTTATGACTAGTACATTCAAGAAAAAATTGTCCGAACTCGACAATCCACTCCAGCGACTTCTAGGAGCTACTTCCTGAGAGCAGATTTTAGCGATTTTTGGGTCTTTTTCAAAGTGATGTAGTTCCTACTAGGAAAATGATGATCGACTATTACCCTCTCTTAACTTTTCCGAGTGAAATCTCACTCCGAGAGAGTGAGTTCTCACTTGGATTCCGGAGTGAAATCGAGGCAACTCGGTAACGAGTGAGTGTCACTCAGAAAAATGAGTGAGATTTTTCACTCGGGGAATCCGAGTGAATCCAAATGTTATTTAGCTGAAACTGAATATTTTCGTTCAATTAATACGTTGCGGGATACACAATTAATAAATTATTATTAATCATCTAAAGGTTGGAAAAAAAGAAAAAGATCTATTCCGCCTGTAGCGGCATGGTCACTTTGATATTTTTGTAATTTGGGAAGTGCGGGAAATCGAACTCGGACGTCTTGATTCTAAATCGGACTGCTTCTCCACTGGACTACTGCTGCTGTTGACATCTGTGGTCCATAGCAACCTCTTATGTGGATGATGCACCGTGTAACTTCATACGTGTCGTGAGTGGAAATGAAAATATGAAAACTATGGTGAAGAAATAACAAAAGTGAAACCTACATTCCCCCGGTAACAGGGCATTGCTTTTATATTAATCGGGTTGATTAATTTATACGTAATATGATATAATATTGGGCTGTACATGCACTTATAAAACTTATGGAGGAAGATATTGACATTTCTTAGCTCAGTTTTTCAACGAATATTGCAGAAAATCTACTATTTTCCTCTTTGTAAGCTACGCATTGACCCATCAGTAACAAACGAGCGGCAAAACATAACCTAAAGTTTGATTTGAGCGTCTCACTCTTGCATCCGAGTGAAATTTCACTCGAACTCCCAAGTGAAATTTCTAATTTTTTTGATATCTGACTTTACCGGGTGAGATGGGCTTTCACTCGGAATCCGAGTGAAAAATCTCACTCGGAGAAGTTAAGAGGCAGTAGTAATTTTTAAGGCATTGAAAAACCTACATCTTGACCGCGGGTAAAAGTCTATTGCTGTATTTTTCATAGGCGCCACAATTGATAGAAGTTGAGCAAATTTGAAAAAATGCCAAACTTTCAACTCAATTCACAAAAATCGACCCTTCACTTTCGACTTCAAAACTGTCCGAGTATACTTTCCAACACAAGTGCTATCAACTCGAGGGATGAACTCGGTGGCTATTTTGATTCCTGATTTTTGGTGGACACTTCATAGTACCCTTATTTGACTTTTTGCTCAAAACCACCTCATGACCGTGGCTCGCGTATGCTTCCATCTGATCTATTGTGCACCAATCTGTGTGAAAGTACTCCCCAAAGTACCTCCAAAATTTTCGTGGGCGAGCCTCGAGCCAGAAGCGAGCTGTATAGGTTCTGTATGATGAGTCAAAAATGGGTATTTTTTTCATTTACAGCCCAAACGAGCGAGAGCGCGATTTCACGCGTTTTTGCCCGTAAACGGAACAAGTTGCCTAAAGTAGGGGTACAACTATGCTTTTCCGACTCAAAATAACCTTCTAAACAGGATTCTGAAGAAGTAAGCTTGTCCCTATATTATCGTCATTTTGTCTAGTGAAACAAAAACTCTGATAGCAGCGTTTACTTGTGTTGAAGCATTGGATGACTTACTAAGGCCAAACTGACCCTGAGATATAGTGTTTAGAAGGTCATTCTGAGTCGGAAAATCATGCTTCAACCCCTGTTTGGGCTACTTGTCTCTAACTAGCACAAACGCTTAAATCCGCGCTCGCGCTCGCCTGCACCCAAATAGACGAACTTTTGACTCGTGAATTAGAACCTCCAGCTTACTTCTGGCTCTAGGCTCGCCTCCAGGAGTCTTCACACATAATTGGGGTACTTTAGGGAGTATATTTTCACATACTGGTGCACAAAAAATCAGATGGGAGCATACACGAGCCATGGTCATGACGCATTTTTTAGCAATAAGTAAAGTGAAAAGAGGATACTCTAGAGTGCCCACTATAAATCAGGAATCAGAGTAGCCACGTTATTATCCTTTTAGTTGATATTGATAGTACTTGTGTTGAAGAACATATTCGCAGACTTTTGAAGTCTCGGAAAGAATAGTACATTTCGATACGAGGGCGGAAACCACCCCGTCCGAGTGTCGAATACTATTTTTCCATCTTTTGTGTGGGGAACAAAATCATAAAACCCGTGCGAAAAAGTCATTTCCCGCACAGAAGATGAAAAACGATTTTTTTGCAATTTTTTGCGGTTAATAGGCAGTTTCCGCACGGTTTCCGATGCGGGAGTGAGTGCGAGAATGCATTTCCGTACGTCGCTTAACTGCAGGTGTGCGGAAAGTATAACATTTCCGCCCGTCGCTTAGCTCAAAACCGCGCGGAAATCTTACTTCCCGCACGATTCCTCCATATCTCTGCTAGGACGCCCGATCAGAAAAGTTATTCAAGCTGCAATCCAGCATTGATCAATGGGCTTGATCCCTTGAATCAAGATTTGTGATGGCGCGTTGATCAAGCGTGGATCAACCCTTGATCAAGATCACGGTATATGCTCAAATTTCACGAGGACCTCGATGTGTGTGTTTCGTCGCTTGTTCAAAGACAAAAGTTTTGATAACCTAACCTCGTAACAAATTTGAGGAACTTGAGCAAGGGTCGATACGCGCTTGATCCGCCGCCGTCACCACAATCTCGATCAAGGACCGCTCAAGGCAGTTGATCAAGGCTTGATCTTCGATTTAAGGGGCTTGACTAACTTTCCGATCGGGCGTTATCCTTCACCTCTAAGATCTTTGAAGATACAGCAGATCTACATGATTTCCTTCGTAACTTACTTCTTTTATTGCAAGCTACAGTTCAAGTATGAGCGACGTAATAGACACTTGACGTGTGTCATTCAAATGACGTTCAAAAGCATGTGCTATTCAAGATTTGAAATTCCACAGAAGAACGTCTACTCGTATCTATATTAGAGTGGAATGAGGGCGAAGGGGGTGGAAGATTGATCGAGAATATAAAAAATGGTATATATAGGTTTTCCAGAATAGTACGCATCTCATATCGGAATATCATTGATTGCATCGTAATTAGTGAATCATTCTCCGAATTTCGTCGGAGTTTTGGAGACGGGTAGTTCACAAAAAGACGCCCGTGCTCGGCGTGACGGCAATTTCAAAATGTGACGTTTCTGATAATATTCACCGACTCGAGTATCTCCAATCTCGAAAAATTACGATTTGAACAAGTGGAGGCAGCTCACGACAAGGCTCAGCCTCTCAGTGCTCTTGAACTTGCTCGCTCAATTACTTATAAATACATGTTACGGTGAATCGCTAATCCAAGTTCGTGAGAGCAGTGGTGACGAGTCAAATATATAACTCCAATCAAATATATAACTCCAATATTTCCGCAGTGACTCCGTGGGAGAAAGTTTTCATGTGACTCGAGCTTAACTGAAGTTGCTATATAGCCCGTTTGATTTTACCACGGTCGCATACACTGACAAAATCATACAACGATGGAGTGAGTCGTAATCTTTGAGAGATCTATTGTTTGGTAATATCACGAGAAAAAATTTTCATCTGGTAGAAGGTCTGGCAGGATTAGTCTGGCATTTGGTCGGTCGTACCGGACGCAGCGAGACTTTTTACTCTTGTAAAATAAGGTCTGGTTAACAATGCCAGACCAACGTTGTAACTTATCCCGAGGTCAGATGTAACGCTTCACGCTTGGGTCAAAATTTTCGTTGATTTCCAGACATTCTCCCCCATCAAGAATAGTCTGGCTCTATCAACCATGTTCGTGTTCCTTCGTGAGAAAAGTCTGGTGAAATTTGCCAGACCTAGCTCAAGACTGACCGATAGATGAAAATCTTGCTAAAATATGATGTAGGATGTCTGGCAAAATTTTCCCAATTTAAAAGCGAGAGACTTTGTTCTTGTTGAAAATCTGTCGATTTTCCTCAGACTGCGCCGTAGACTAACAAAAACGTTAGTGTCCTCTTTGATGGTATTGGAGAAAATCTCGCAAATTCTTCCAGACCAAAAGCGGTAGCAGTTATGCATCTGTAAAGTCTGGCATGCATCTCCAGACTTTATGCCAAACTTATCGTCGGAGTAAATTTTTCTCGAAAAATAGAGCAAAAAGTCTGGCAAAATTCTCCAAACTAAAAATGAGATTGATTATTTGTGTGTAGAATCCGACGCCGAGATCTTATCGTTTACAATGGTGTGTTTTTTCCAAGGAAATCCCTTCAAATTGCTTAGAGTCGACGCAATCGAGTAAATAGTTCAGATTCTTGAGTCTCGATGTAGCATTTGTATCCAATGAGGCCTGAAAAAATCCGGTGCAGATATCATCCCTATGTATACTCCTCCTGCAACAGGAAAAAGTAATCTACAAAGAATCACTCTGATTTTTGTGAGCAGCTGACGCGCTGGACTGCGATAAGCGGACACGAAATGATACGCGAATGAAGTTAGATTGCACTCCCACAGTATCATCCTATGTTTGAGGTTGTTGACAGTTTTTTCCTCCATACTCTATCGAAATTTGATCGAAAACGATTGTAATGGGAGTAACTCATCTGATAACTGGAGTCTGATTTTGCACAAGTTCCTGTCCTGGCACTTTCTATGGTGAGTGGACGGGAAGATCATTGTTGCAAATTGGGACAGAAAAAGTTCCCCACGCTCTCAGTGAAATTCTTGATTCTTTCCAAATTGTTGTTTACATCTACCAGCCAGTCTTGATAGCCATTCCCCTATTCTCCTTTTTTCCCCTATAATTTCAGTTTCCCCTATTTTGTCCCTAAAGTCAGATTTTTCCCCTTATTTCCCCTATTTCTATCGGTCCGATAATAATTCCTGCGAATTCGACCGAAACTGTCAGACCGACGGCTCCTATCATCTTATACCACAGAAACGCTCAGGACTGTCTCATCTATCAAGTGTCCCTGAGCGTGAAAACGGAGTTTGTTTACCCGTGAAGACTAGAACTGATATAGGTACGCGAATTTTCGTATCTTGATCTGAATTGATACTCTATCTGGGGAGATCGTGATGAAACCCATATCGGGTAGTTAATTTCTTTGACATAGAGCATCACATCTTTTTACACAAGCGTCTGAATTCTCTGCCGTTAATTTCATTTTCCATGTAAATGAAGAACAATGAAATTCACCAAACTTGAGTCGTAACATCTCCATAATTTAATCGAGTTCACAAACTTCATCTGTGATACGCGACTCTTTTTGCCATCTGTCACACACAAGACTTGTTCCATCGGAATTCGCTAAGGAGAAAATATTTCACATTGATTTCATATTTTGGGCTGATTCAAGCAATAGTTCATTGATTTGTTTTACAGAGAATTTACCGCCCGGAAAAGTATGATAAATCCGTTGAAGATGTAAATAAGATTCAAAAAATGCTCTTCTATGCTACAAAAAAACATCATGAGTTCGGTGGTTCCCGCCAGTACCTCTTTTGTGTGCGGCAGATTTTCGTCTTATGGGATTTAACATTGCGCGGGACCCACCGGTGGGTACCGCATCACACAAAGCAGGAAGTGCGATTCCCGCCGCCGCAGCGAACGTGTTAATTTGTTGGAGGTTAACAAATAAATTTGACTTCATCTTTGCATATACGAATTCAAATATGCAACGTTGGCCCAATACTCTTTGCCAGCATTGGCCCACGTGATAACCCCATCGTTGGCTTATTGTTATCATCTCGGTGTTGGGCGAGAATGGCCCAGCGCTGACCTAGCCGACATTGTCAACCAGTATCGGGCCAACGTCGGTCCGTTAAGTTCACTGCCGGCAAATTCTTCCATGGGTAATAGGAAATATTTTCCATAGTACACACCCCAGTGAGGTATAACTTTGAAAGTATGGCAAGGAGTCCCACAAAAATATCATAAACGACTTCTCGTCAACAAACTGACATTAACGAAACGGACAGCAAGGTAATAATTGGAATCGCAAAGAGAGGTCTCAAGTTTGGAATGTCCCGTGGAAACATCAGGTACAATAAATTAATTTACCTCTTGGAACTTTCTCTCGTGAACTCTTTGAACATGGTTACAGTACTACTTTTTGCTACTTTGACAGATTACTTGACTTTTCGAAATCGCAAGCTTCAGCTATAAAAATTGCACTCCTTAGTTTCACTTTCAATTACCTCAATTTTCCATTCACTTGATATCTTATACTCTGATGATTTTTAATCATGGAGTTGACTATATTCATATTTCAATAAAATCTTGTGCTCATGAGCATAAAATTGATACACAGATTTCAAATAAGTTTTTGTATAGAATACACCTCAGCGAGGTATAACTTTGAAAGTATGGTAAGGATCCCCCACAAAAATCTCCAGAATGACCTCTCGGTAATAGAGTAAGGCGTAAAAAACGGACAACATTGAAAGGGTTGAAGTCTCAGAGAGAAGTCTCAAGTATGGAGGGTCGCCTTGACAATTCAGGCACGACCTCTGCACAATAAAGTGACATGTAGAGAACGGATAGCAAGGAGAGAATTGAAATCCCGAAGAGAGGTCCCAAGTGTTGAGAGCCCCCTTGAAAATTTAGGCACGACCTCTGCATAATAAAGTGACATGTAGAAAACGCATTGCAAAGGAAAGAATCTAAATCCCAAAGAGAGGTCCCAAGTATAAAGAGTCCCCTTAAGGCAAGTCCGTAGTGCTCTGTTTTATAACGCAAATTTTACAATTTCTAATTTTTAAGTATTTGCAGAGGCTTTTCTGATCAAATCATTGAGTTAGCGCGCTTCGCAGTAAAATTTCCAACAATTTAAGCTCTGTCACGTCTTAAAGCTCACAATATTTATTGAACGTTTTGACAAACTGCAATCTTGAGTTATCCTGCTGCATCGTAGAACCACGCGGTGATGCATGTTCGCCAATTGTCGAATCGTTCAAAGAATATTGTGAGTTTTGAGACGCGGCAAAGTTATAATGATTGCAAATTGTATCGCGAAACGCGCTAACTCAACGATTCGATTATAAAAGTGTTAGCAATTATTTAAAAACTAAAAATCGTTTGAAGTGAGTCATGCGGATTACCGTGGCGCCATCTATGGGGTAGGAAGCAGTACGGACTGGCCTTAAAAAACCAGGCACGACCTCTGCACAATAAAGTGACATGTCGAAAACGGTCAGCAAGGAAAGAATTGACATCTCAAAGAGAGGTCTCGAGTGATGAGAGTATAATAAGTAAAGGTTAAAAAGAATTTTTAAAAAACGCTTTTATTCACCGATCCAAACGGCGTGGTGGAGATAGAATTTGAGAAACCGATAAAAAAGAATCGCGCAGAAAGGAATTGCACGGTACATAAGAAACTATGCGTATAACACTGGACAGCCTATAAGCCCTATGCCCTATGGGTCTCTCGTATTAGAATGTCACACACTCATCATTACGTGCAGCAGCGATACTGTAGTCAAGGACAACTTCCCCCCCCCCCCCCGCCCCCACCGCGTACGACCGCTAACGCTCAATTGTCTACCCTCCCTACTCAATTGATTGAAGTCGTCAATCATGGGGTCCCTAAGCGAACGAGAAACAGGAAGCCAAAATCTTGTTCCAGAAATGGGGAAAAAATACCAGTGTCAGAACTATGGCCAAGGCGAAGTAGAATAAAAGCGTTTAGAAATACACCGAATTTTCCATCAAATTATTCAATACCAAGCCACTCGAATGAATAAGCGGCTGGGATTCACTGCCAACGGGATTTTGATCTATTCAACCGGCCGAAAACAAGGCCCCATACGTAGTTTCTGGTGTCATTTCCTTTGCTCACCTTTTCCCCCTGGGAACCATGCATAGAGATTATGGCTACATGACTATTGACGTCACGCATCGAAAAGAAAAAAATCAACCATCCTATGGCATTTATGTAAAAAACTCACGATTTTTGAGCTAGAATTACTGGGTTATCTGATTACTTTGTCTTCTCTCATTCTGGGTCTAGTAATACCACTCATGGTAGTTGTTGATCTTCCAATTTGAGTCAAAATCCGTCAACTTTTAGATCATCAGTCCTGCTCATTTTTCATTTATCGATATGTAATAAATACCGCTATTTGTTATCATACTTGATTCTCAACAATACACTTCTCTTCCAGGTGCAGATTCTGAAGTGGAAATGAATCCTAACGTTGGGTCGAAACGTAAAATTTCTTCAGGAGAAGATAACACTAGGTCTGGAACTTCAGACGATCGAGTATACAGTGATTTTGCACAGGCTATCATGAAAAGAGACAAAGATATAATAGATCTCTATCAAAAAGTCGCAGACAATGCAAATAACTTTGCTATAAGGATGCAAGAACGTGCTCATAAGTATAAGGGGACAGATTTAGGTGACGATTATCAGGCCATTGCTGATGAAACCAGGTTAGCTGCTGAACAGGCCAAGAAAGATCAAAAATTATATTTTGATCAACTTGCCAAATATTAATACAAATCTGAGTAGGAGATGAATATATAATCCAAAATTGCACAAGTATTCTCTTCGATTCGTCAATATTGCATATGTAGATTTTCAACTTCTCAATACATATTATGGAGGGAGACATTCTTGCCGATACTGGTGCTGAAGATTTTCTATTATCCATAAATGACACTAATCATGATCTTCAAGAGAATAATCGTAATCAACATGATATACCAGCCTTATATCGTGTTACGTATTACCGGGGTCTGGAACAAATGGTGGCTTGCTTCGCACAGGCTCATGCATTGATAGTTCATTATATCATACAATCTCGTATTGCCATGCGAAAGTGCAGGTATATAGCGAATCGAATGATAAGCCTTAGCGGGGTTGATGTATCTCTGGCTGCAAGGTAGTCCGGGCGCCCACGTATGCTCCCGTGGCCACTTTAAGCTCCACGCAGTAACTTGGGGTTTTCTACGTATTTTGACCCGCTGAATCGATTTATCGAGGTTACCAGCTCGAATTTTCGAATTCCTGTGACCTCATTAGTTATTAACAATTTTTAGTGCAAGATTAGGGTTTTTCGGCTATATCTTGGAAAATATGCATTTTCCGGGCAAAACTCATCAGGGCAAAGTTGTAGAGCAAAAAATTTTTCATAGAACAGGTCCTCACGACTTTCCCGGGAAACTCAGTCCTCAGCCTATAAACGCATGAAAAGCGTCCGGCGCGATTAACATGGGCTTATATGGGCGGGCATCGCTTCGCCTCTTAGATCGGATGTAGATCTGGATCTGGTGATTTTTTTGAAGAGTAATTTAGTGCGTTTCAAAGAGGATGGAGTCCACTCTGTGCTGGTATCGATAGGATTGAGATTAGTTTCGAGATCTCCGATTTCCCAGTGAAAGAGTGCAAAAATTAAGCCCCAGCCTTGGCGCGCGGGAGCAAGTCCGTGCGGTATACGTACGTTCATGGAGTTTATGAACTATCTTTCAAATGCTATTCGGTGCCTGTTATCATACTTTATGAACAAGAATTCACCTGCTAATGATCATGGAACAAATGATAACAATTTCCACGGAAAATTCACATTGAGCATCACCGTTGCGGCAAAATTATGAAACCGAAGAAAAGCGGTTCTTATATTTGAAAAGTAAGATCATCTCAACCATAGGTGAACATCCGCAAGTTTTCCGAGGGAAATTAGCTCATGCTCAAGTTCTAGGAAATTTTGCAGTATAAAGTATTACTTTGGCACGGTCAATTATACTCAAAACTGGCGTGCTTTGAGTTCATGTGCGCATTGTCAATGCTGAGAGACTGTGAATTTTCCGTGAAAATTGTTATCATTTGTTTCATGATGATTATCATCGGGTGAATTCTTGTTCATAAGGTACGATAATAGGCGCTGGATAGCATTTAAAAGCTAGTTTATAAACTCCATGAACGTACGTATACCGCACGGACTTGCTCCCGCGCGCCAAGGCTGGGGATTGATTTTTGCACTCTTTCACTGGGAAATCGAAAATCTCCTGACTAATCTCAATCCTATCGATACCAGCATAAAGTGGACTTCATCCTCTTTGAAACGCACTTAACTACTCTTCAATAAAATCACGAGATCCAGATCTACATCCGATCTGAGAGGCGAAGCGATGCCCGCCCATATAAGCCCATGTTAATCGCGACGGACGCTTTTCATGCGTTTACAGGCTGAGGACTGGGTTTCCCGGGAAAGTCGTGAGGACCTTTTCTATGGAAAATTTTTTGCTCTACAACTTTGCCCTGATGGGTTTTGCCCGGAAAATGCATATTTTCCAAGATATTGCCGAAAAACCCTAATCTTTCACTAAAAATTGTTAATAACTAATGACGTCACAGGAATTCGAGCTGGTAACCTCGATAAATCGATTCAGCTATGGAAAATTTTTTGCTCTACAACTTTGCCCTGATGGGTTTTGCCCGGAAAATGCATATTTTCCAAGATATTGCCGAAAAACCCTAATCTTTCACTAAAAATTGTTAATAACTAATGACGTCACAGGAATTCGAGCTGGTAACCTCGATAAATCGATTCAGCGAGTCAAAATACATAAGAAAACCCCAAGTTACTGCGTGGAGCTTGAAGTGGCCACGGGAGCATACGTGGCGGCCCGGACTAAGGGCTCAAGCCCGCAACGTCCCGGACATACCAGGGATCGCTCCCGCTCAGGTTTTAAATGCGGATGATCATCGACTGATAGTCAATTTTACTATAAGTAGAGATAGAATCGTAGAATGTGAGCGTCTGTGTACGACTGCACAAGGTCACTTAGACGATATTAATACCCGATTAGAATCCGTGACCACACTGCAACGAAGAGCAGAGGACAATTTTAACCTCTACAATAGGGACTTCTTAATGGCGTATCCGCCCACCGAGAGAACTCCCGTGCCTGGGTCACAAGGGGTAAATGTATCACTCAGCTCGATGAGTGCGAGGATTGTGAAAATTAACAATGAGGCTTTTGCTGCCAGTGAAGCTGCTGCAGGGGTTATTCGGGCAGCTACTGAGATGTGGGACTTATATCGTGCATCGTACCCGAATGATCTCGCAGCAGCAGAGGCATTGAATGAGTAAGATGGATATTCCGAAGCGCGAAATCATTAAGGCACGGGAGTGGGCATATCGACGGCTCCTACGAAGAGTAACACCAAGCCTCTTATAAATGACGAAGACTAACACATTTTCTTATGAACGACGAAGACTACCACATTTCCTTATGAACGACGAAGACTAACATTGTTTTCTAATGAACAATGAGTAAAAAATCCAGGTTAAGCCATTTTTGGCAATGAATGTATTCGGATGGGTGACCGCCCATTTGGGTCTGCCAAGCTGAGCTGGTTTGGTATTGGAAAAAAGGTGGGCGTGACGGAACGCACGTGTCAGACCCACGCGAGTGATCACCAATCGTCTTCTTCGTTGATGAGAAAGAATGTAAGACTTCGTCGTCGATAAGAAAAATATGCTACTCTTCGTCGTTGATGGGGAAATGAGTTACTCTCCGTGGATGTTGGGAGAAGTGTTACTCTTCGTATGAGCCATCGATATATTCGCGGGATCAGTGTATACAAGATGTCCCAAAACTTAGCCCCCCCTCCCCATGAAACCGTCGATATATTCGCGGGATCAGTGTATACAAGATGTCCCAAAACTTAGCCCCCCCTCCCCACCCATGAAACCTCGGAAATCGCCCCAGGCGTTGAGAAAATCCCAGAAAACGTGTCTCTCAGAACGAGAGAAAGAAGCCACCGCGGCTTCGTGGATAAGGTCCTTCCCATGGAGACTATAGTAAAAGGAGGTGAAACGCAATGCATAAGGGATAAGAGGCATCACCGGTCCGAATTTCGAGCGCGCGGCCGAGTGGTGTATAAATTGGCGGAGATGAACGAAGCGTCTTTCGGTCATCTCCGCCAAGTTATACACCAGCCAAAATATACACAGCTCGAGGCAGCTCGAATTGGGACCGGTGCGCAGGTATGACTCTTCATAGCGCGGTAAGTAAGTATAATCCGCAATAAAACTGCTTGACGATCGCGATTTTGCTACAGAACCTAATGCTGGCTACTGTACGGCGGATTATACTTACCGCGGTGTGAAAAGTCACGCGTCGGTCCCAATTCGAGCTGCCCCCCTGTGTATATTTTGGCTGGTGTATAACTTGGCGGAGATACCCGAAAGACGCTTCGTGCATCTCCGCCAACTTATACACCACTCAGCCGCGCGCCGAAAACTCCGACCAATTCTCATACCTGCGTTTCACCTACTTTTACTATAGTCTCCATGGTCCTTCCCTTCAACACAGGAGGCTGGGGTTCGAATCTCGGCCGGCACCAATGTGAATTTTCATAAGTGCTTTTCGGTGGTTTCGATGGTTCGGAACCCACCTGAAACTGTAGGTCCCGCAGAATAATCTCGAAAAGAGAATGAAAGTGCGTTAATTAAAAAAAAAAAAAAAAAAACGAGAGGAAAGCTCGGAAATGGTCCCAGATTCGACCTTGAGTGTGACCTCAATGGTTTTCTAGAAGTCAAATCGATTTTTTCACGTAAGAACTCCTATTTTCAAGTTTGGATTCTGAAAGAGGGCAAAATTCTATGGTCAAATAGGACTTTTTGTCAATTTTTTGGATGAACTCTAGGGGTCATTTGAGGGTCAAAAGTATCTGGACAGTGGATTAACGTACCTGATGTAGTGCGATAGTCTAGTTTGGATAGATTTCTCGCAGAAAAGTTTCAAGACTTATTTCGACCCTTGTCCTGTGACCTTGAACATAACCTTCAGTCTCAAATCGCGAAAATATCTCTAGGTATCAGAAAATCCGAAGACATTCAAGGTCACATTGGAGTCAATCCTTCAGCTTCCCCCTCGATATTATCGAGTTTGAGAGTCGAGGTCATGTTCAAGGTCACAGGGAGGGTCGAATGATTCCTGAAGCTTTTCTGAGAGAAACCTTCTCAAACTACTAGCTTTGGTACGTTAATCCATTGTCCAAATACTTTTAACTCCCAAATGACCTTTAGACGTCATCAAAAAAATTGGAAAAAATTTCTTTTGAACGTAAAATTTGGCGCTCTTTCAGAGCCCGTGTCAAAAATAGGGGTTTTCATTTGGAAAAACCGATTTGACCCCCAAAATACCATCATGGTCACATTCAAGGTCAAATCTGAAACCAGTTTTGAGCTTTCCTCTCGAATTCAGGAGACACGTGTGCCGGGGTTTTTCGATACCCCTGACCATTCACGAGTCTTTATGCGGGGGGGGGGGGGGGCTGACTTTTGGGACACCCTGTATAATGAATGTTTTGGTAAGGTTATTTGTTGACCATTATTGTCAAGCTTTACTGAAATTGATCAACTCCGCGTCAACCGCAATCCTCACAAGACATTTTCCTATGGCAGTATTCATCTATTCATTTTATGTATAGAATCCATCATTTCAGTAGTACTGCCTGGTACATACAAAAATAATGCACTGAAAGAACTACGACATAACATCTGACGCGCGTCGCAAGGTTTGCATTTTCGCGCACTGATACACCAGCGATAAAAAATCTTCGCATGTCGCGATTGTAATTTTAATATCGTTTTCTGAAGTGAGAAAATGATTAATTCACAAGCTGGCGGATTGAACTCATTGTTGATAAGTTGATCGCTGCCATCTGTCACGAAGCATATCAAGTGGGTGAACGATTGTATAATCCAATGAAATAGATGCAAATCAATACCTTGATTCTGTTTCTTACTCATCAGTGAAGATAGTGTATGACAAGGTGAACTCACGAATTTGTGATTTTGGTTGAAGGCATACAGAGCGTGTACTTCTTTCAAGAGGTGCTTTTTTTGAGCTCTCCAAGAATAAGGACTGGTTGAAGGTCAAAAATGGTCAAAAATTTCGAAATAGCTTTAAACCAGCCGCTATTCAGCTCATGACATATTGTAAATTAACCATGGCGTCTCACGACTGATTCTCAAATGAAAGTAAGCAATCTTGCGCAACTGAGATGCAATGGGTGCATAGAACAAGCTCACGTTGTTAAGTAAATTATAAATATTAGGTGCAGAGAGAACTTCATGGTTATTTGAACCTAGACTTACTTCAATAATTTTAAGGTTAGCAGGAGTTGATATGCTAGCATTTGAAAATTGATAATGTTGTACTGATGATTTAGATTAGGAGAATATGTGTCGACTGAAAAAAAATTTTGCAGAGTGGAAATCCACATTTGTAACAAGTTGATCTACCATATTTCTCTGAAAGTGTATTCATACTTTTGATACACAAAAATACATGGATCTAGTGTGTTTATTCCGGCATCTGCTCCAAGAATATTTGATGAAATTAATAGACTCTACGAACGTGAATTATTTCAAAAAGTTGTCAACAAAAATCAGATCATATATGATCTGATTATTGTCAACGATGTGTGATTTTTATGAAATCAAACAGGAAAAATCGAAGTTGATGTTTGATCTAGACGATCATCATTACAGTTAACAATAGCTAGTAGAAAATATTTGAATGAATCAATTTCTGTACTGCCTTTTAATATCGGTTTTGGCGAATCACTTGGGCCGAATTTCAATTTCTAATAAGAAATTTGACTCAATGTAATTTAGTCCTATTGAGCTGATTGTACATACATTGTATTCACGCACATGAATTATTTGAACCAGACCTCCGCGCGAGTCTCATCCAGGACAAATCGAACGTGGAACAGAATTTATTAGACATTGTCTAATCGATTCCTGATGATAATACAATTAGAATATTTCATCATTATTTATGTCTCAAAACTATTCATATGAAACTCCCGAATGGAGAAATTATTTATTGTAGAATTAACAAATAAAGTTATTTGCAACGAATTTATATATCTATATTTACATAGAGTTTGAAACAAATTCAATTCATATTGCGATGCCTAGCTTTTTTCTCCTTTTTCCTGACTTTGTGAGCTTTATCAGATCCCAAAGCAATCGATCCTAAATCTTTCGTTACGCCCGCCAACTCTTGATGTTTACTCCCATGCACTTGCATGCATCTGAATAGAATCAACTGCTGCAGCTACATTAGTGCTCTACTATGAAATCGCTCTGAAACTGATGATATGGAAATAGCGCTCGATTATCAATAAACTCTAAATGGAATTCATATTGAAGCGCCCACTTGGCGGGGTGTATTAATTACCTTCAGGACGTGTGGACAAATCTAAGGCATTCAAATCGTGAGCTTTGTTGTCCTCTTCTATTGCAAATGCATAAATAGACTGCCACAGCTGGGTTGTAGACAGATAATATGACCAAGATTTGTCTGTTTTTCAAGAACAAGTTGAGGCTCCTTGAAATTTCAAATATCCCATATTCTCATTATTCCACTTTTTTCTGAGCTAACGAGCAAACCGGGACATGATGTACTCATTGACAATCCTGCAAATAAAATTTTGAAATGATAGACTTGCGTAAATGTCCCTCGAACCACGTGGATATAAAAGCTACATTACAATCGTGTATGAATCCCCATCATAACGAATCTTAATACTACTTCTGTCCTTGAGCTCGGATAGTAAGATCGGCAATTCTACGGACGGATTCGGAAAAATTAACTTAGTGCATGGCAAAAATAGAACAAAAGCTCGCAGATTCCATGTGATGAACTTGCATTCCCAGGTAAGCTATCAAACTTCAACGTGAAGAAAATTCTGGAATAGGTCTTGTATTTTTCTAAAAGCCTGTGGTCAAAATTACCATTTCAACTCATCAAATGATTGGCTTTCTCTCTTACAACGCGAGATGCAGAGGATAATCATTACGCTCGCAACTTTCTGTTCGAGTATAATCGAAGATGACTTGAAAAACTCATTTCAATGGGTTAACAGGTTGCCACGTGGCTCTAGTCATGTATTTGGAGGAATTCGCTACCCATTATACACGAATTTCATCAGATGAGTCTCGCGCTATCATACAATATATGTCGGAATTGCTGTACATACCGTAACCGGAATGTGGATAGCATTTTGTAATTATGTTGGGTGTTCTCAGATTTTTTTCAATAGTTTCTGTACTTTGTGACTTTTAATTTAAAATGCCTTTTGAGTCATTACATTTGTAATGCTTCGAAACGGGTGCCAACTTCGCGCGTGTAATGAGTTACCCCTAAACATTTTATAACAAACAAGCGTTTGTTGTGTGATTAGTTCAATGCATGTTCCATATTATCTAGGTCAAAAGTGCAATTTTTGCGTGCGCTAAGCTTCAAAACCCAATTTTAGCGTACGCTAGACTTGTATTTTGCGCGCGCTACAATCGATAATTCATATTTCGCGTAATACGCTAATTTCCTTGAAGTGTACTTTGGAATATAGCGAGCGCGAAAGACAAGTCTAGCGTACGCTAAAATTGGGGTTTGAAGCTTGGCGCACGGTATAGTCTAGTAAGTCTAGCGTACGCTAAAATTGGCGTTTGAACGAGGGTTTGAATCTTAGCGCACGCGAAAATTGCCTTTTTGAGAGCGGCACAAGTACTGGCGTATAACTGAGCGGATGCCCGCACGAAAATTGTCACTCGCGTGCTAAAGTGATTTCGAAAATTGTGTCGCAGCGTAGCGCCTTGTCTGACCCAGGTCCTTTTCTGTCGGAACGAAGCATTACAAATGCAATGATTCAAAAGGCATTTCAAATTAAAAGTTACAAATGTATTACGAAAAAATCTGAGAGCAGCCAACAAAATTACAAAACGCGATCGAGACCCCAGTTACGGTATTGTACACTGTAAAAAAAACTTTCTATGATTTTACCAATTGTTGGTAAATTTAATATCGGAATTTCGTATTTTTGCTACCTTCCCGCGAGTGAAATCGCTAACGGATTAGCGAATTTACTAATAGTTCGTAAAATCACCACGCTCAGCGTAGGTCGCTCTGTTACCTCCGCTGAGCGAAGCGAAATCGCTAATCTGAGATTAGCGAATTCACCCAAGACAGCGTGGTGAATTTATTGAAATTGAGAAAGCAACAAACATTGGTATTTTGCGATTCGATGAACTTCGTACGTCTTTACGAGCCCTCCATTTACTTTCGGAGTATCATCCGAGCATGAAATATTAACACAGCAGTGCCCTGCACGTACAAGGACTCCTGGACAACCGCGTAAACGAGTCCAGTCGAGTAAAAATAGAGTCGTCCATAACCTAAAAAAATTGGGATGGGCTCCACCTGGCGGAGTAAAATCGCTAAGCCCCGGTTCGCGAATTTACGCCCCGGTTCGCGAATTTACATTGCCGTAGCAAATTCACTCCGCCCAGCGTAGGTCGCTCCCATTTCCCACCCTGGGCTTAGCGATTTTGTCGAATTTTTTTTTACAGTGTACACCAATTCCGACACACACTGTAATATATTTCTATCCATTCTTCATGACAAGCACAGTTCCATTTATTCAAGTATTCTTCCAGTCTTTCATAATTCACCTTTCAAGCCATTGTTTGTGTCCATTTCATATCCTTGTGTATAGTTTCATCATTTCCAGCATTTTTTGTTCCCTCTCATTCAAGGAGGGTTCCAGCATGCACTGAGGAATGCAAGGAGCGAACCAGCCATTTTATCATTTCCATCATTTTGTGTTCCCCCTCATTCAAGAAGGGTTCCCGCACGCACTGGGGAATGCAAGGAGCGAACCAGCCCATGCATCATTTTTAGACTAGGCGAAACTACCGCCATCGTTTGCAAAAATAGGTTAAAGGAATTTTTTGTGGGATCCTCTCCGGAAGACCCTCCTGATCATGGAGATGTTTGATCCCAAACCGAATTCCAATGCAGAAATGTTTAAACCAAAATTGTTTATTTCGAATTGAAACCAATGTAATAAGGTGATTTGGAGCATTCTAAACAAAAAGTTACTCTTGTCATTTTTCTCTAGGAGCCATTGTTTTTCACCTATCGGCATTTTTAGATTGAAAAACGCGAATTTTGCGATTTTGAACGTTAAATAGAGGTAACAATAAAAGCGAGAAATCAATGTTCTCAGTCACTAGGGTGTCCTTTACAAGTTCCAATAGCAAATGTCCATGGTCCCGACTTAGAACCTTCCGTTTTTCGGAAGTTTTCAACGCACTGTTTTCAATGGATCTGAGATTGATTATTCATATCGACCCGCGATGTATATATGAGTAGTTCTGTGGAAACTTTGAAATAATGTGTGCCTGCTTGTACGGACCCTTAAAACGTCTGAGAAAACAATTACAAAAGTCATTTTCGACGTATTTTTTGGTGCTCTTTTTGGCGCAATCATTAGTTTTGCGATCCAGGGCCACCCACAAAATTATCACCGAAAAAGGGGTCAAAATGTCAGTTCCGTGCGTTGTGGTTTTCCTTTTTTTCGGACTTTGTGAGCATGAAGCGCCGCAGTGAGGCTCATCGTTGAAGATTCGGGCGGGCAAATACATCAAATATCATAGTATTAAGCACCAAATTCCATTGCTTCAAGAGCCCAAAGACCAGTTTTTGCATGTGTGCGGAGCACATACATTTTGTGGCGCAGTTTTATTTGAAATTTTACTCGCTCAGTTTTCCTCGATAGAAGTGAATTTGCCTCATTCTACACTTTTCCGCACCAACTTATTCTTGAAATGAATCGTAAGGCGCAACTTTTCCATGCCTGGGAATTTCGAAATAAATTGATTTTTATACTTTGCGGAGCTCTCTCCCGCGAAAATCTGGTTTTGCTAACTTTTTTGATCAGTCCCGTGTGATGGTACTAGTGCGACCCTCAAACGCGAGATTACGGAGGCCCTGGTCAGTTTTTCAAAGTATCTGATGGCCAAATGAAAACCCCAAAACCTCAAGACTGTAGCTTGAATCGTTTGGTTGTGAGATCAATTTTAGTGTCAAATGTCAGGTTCCGTGCGCCACTACCGTGTTATGCGTATTAGCCTCATGGTACCGATGGATGGAAATTCTTAAATCCGTGCGCGAGTTAATTAAATTATACATTATATGTTTGAAATAAAAGTCAAAGAATACATGTCAGAACCTTTTTAAGTGAGATTTGGGGTTGGCACATTTTCGGCCTCCAAATGTTGAAGTTTCAACGGAACTACTCATATAGCTATATGGCGGCTGTAGAAACAGTACTTTGAAAACTTTCGGAAAACGGAAGGTTTTAAGGCGGGACCATGGACATTTGGTATTGGAACTTGTAGAGGAAACCCTAGTGAACAGATCCCAACACTGAGAACATTGATTTCTCGCTTCACGCTTCATCTATTTCTCGAGTCTTGATTATTCTGAACAATATAGCTCAAATAGTTTACTCATAACTCTGTGTATACGTCATTCACCCTTCTCCCTACTCATGTCGGCGAACCAAAAGGTAAATTTAAACATAAAATCATTGTTTAAAACTGGATCATTTGAGCTAAACTCATTCTTATTTACTATTCAATTCAAATGTCGAATCTGTTCTAATTCCCTAGATTTAGTACGTAACAGCGACAAAGTTTCGTACGTCGACGTTCCATACACGTAATTTACGATCGTGGACCTGACTGACTTTTTTTACACGGAACAAACTCATAATTCAGTCATTTTGAATGGAAGTTCAATCGGATTTAATTTTTGAAGATCAATTCACGAAACTCTCTGGGTATCCTCGGGTGAAGCTCAAATCATAACCAAACTCGTCAGTGTATAAACTACATAGGCTTACTTTATTGGAAATTATAAACCTATTATAATTTATTACCTCTAGTTTTCTTTTGTTCATCTGTATCCTTCCTCATTTATTTACATGCTAATTTCAATATCCAACCTAGAATTACAATACCTTTAAATATAGAATTCTATTCCTTAGATAATTTCCGTTCGTCAAAATATAGTTAAAATACAATTTTTCGCAAAAAATTGGAAATTCATGAATTTACAAACTTGATGCTCGGAGCAATCAAAATTCAATTACTTATACAACATACGAATGAATGTACAATTTTTTGATTATAAATGAATAGACGCAAGTAGAAAATTTCATCAAATTATTCAAACTACTTGTAACAAATACCGTGCACAAGATCGCTTTTATTTACAGAATCAAACTGATCAAACAAAAGTTACGAAAACATTCTCCAACAAACCTATTATGCTGAGTAGGCTAAGAATAAAGTTTTCATAAGAATTGACTTGTCAATTTTTACTCACTGTCATTTATTTCATTGTTTGTCATTAAAAAATATCAGCGCAAGAACTATGACTCTGTCATTACGTAACATCAAAACTGTGGATTATACATACATTTCATATGAAATCATACATCCAATCCACAACATACAAAAAACAAGAAATGGTAAACACAAAAAGTATCTAATGTCCGCACATTCGCTTCATGATTTAACAAGGACTATTGAAGAGATTAGACTAAAAGAAGTAGAAAACAACTCAGATTATTAAAAGCGAAGCATCCCTTCGAATCCGAAGAGGTCTTCAATGAAGCAAAGCAATTTTACATCGTAACACGTCGTAACTTTTGTCACTTGTATTTCGTAATATTTACAGGATCAACATTTTACAAGCGTTGAAAGAGTGAAAAAATCGATTGAAAGGTCCAAAATAGCCTTGACACAAAAGTATCGTCTTTATTCTATTAACCATCCGATGAATTTCATTGCACCGTGCCGATTCCTCAATTACCCTTTTCGCTTTATAGCGCTGTAACAGGAGCACTTTTGAATCAAAAAGATGAATAGATAGACTGATCACGGTTTGAAGTTAAAATTGCTCCGTGGGAAAAAACTTGCATAAGTCTATTTGCTCATCGACGAAACACAATGATTCTCCTTACGCCTTGTTACAATTTTGCATCTACACTCTCATTCGTTCTCATTAGCTCACCTTTTTTGTCAAACATACTCTTATACTCTTTCGTTCTATCAATTTTGTTTACAGTAGCAAATCTGCTTGCATTTTTCGTGAAAAATATCACATTTTACACTCTAAGGGCACTAAAAAAAAACCTCCAATTTTAAATGGTTTGCCTCTGACTCATACGTAACATGCTACGTCCCAGTCTTGTTTTTCCTTTCTTTATTCTAAATCTTTACTTTAGGTGCATGCCACAAATGAATCGCGCTGCTTCAGGATAATGTGGGGGGAATGTGACGTCTAATGTTCATGCGGGACGTTTCTTGTTTAATACTGAATCGTTCTTAGGCTACCTCGGCTTACATGCACTTCCGTCTGGGCTCTCTATTTATACATCATCACAATTTTTTCGTTAAATTTCTTTCCACTTTCCAGAATTACAGAGAGGGAAATTTTCTGAAAAATCCTTTGTGACGGTAGCACACGAGTGAGACAAGGAGTGCACATACATATCCTGGCTTTTGAACAAAATCAGTGTACTTGATTAAGGATACTGTTATTGTTATTTGATATAAAATCGTAAGAAATTCAATTCAACAAATTCAAAAGGGTCATATACACTTCACGGTACATAATTATAACTATCATCATTCTGTTCGGATTTCAAAATATTTCAATTTTTTAAAAATAGTATAATTCGGTACAAAGGAGTACAATTCTACTTATATCAACTCTAAAAAGTCTCATAAAAATATAGAAAATCTGTAAATTTTAAAAATATGTTACTTTGCAGTATCCTTAATGCAAGCAGGGTTTTCTCCATTTCATTGATCTGCCTCAATATACGATTAAATTCTTCTTGACTCACGGTCCTCACGACTGAATCTTTGGATGAAGCAGTTTTGACCGATTAATATGTTTATTGTTAGAGGAAATTGCTCGATTGAACTCAAAAGACATACGAAAAAAGCCGTTTCTACGATATTTGGAATGAACGGTCTAACTTGTTTAGAAAAATCAAACTCCGTGGGCTCTGTATATTATGTCGTCGGAAATTCGTCGAAGCCGGACGTTTCGTGTAAAGCCTGGGCTTCTCACAAAATTCCCGGCTTTTTTATGAGATGCCGGGCAATTTGCTTGATATGCATGTGTCAGACCAAACAACCTGTTTACAAGGTATTTGATAAGTTGACCGAATATTCTATAAACCCAACCCCTTTTAGGCGTCTCGTGAAACTGGCGAAGTATCGATACTATCGTATATGAGGATAAAATAAATAAAATAAAATAAAATCTCTGTGTGTTTGTGGACAGTGGTTAACTCATTTTTCATTCAAAACTACCCCTACGAAAACCTTCTGCAACCCAAGATTAAGAATTATTGTCACGTATCGGGATATCAAATCACAGCTCAGTTTTATTTGAACATATTCATAAACTACGACACCATATTGTGAACCACACTTAATCCTCATTTTTTCAAGAAAAAAGCAAAAATTAGTACCGGTCAATTGAGGTAACTTCGAACAGTCGGGGTAACTTTGAAGCATCCGTGTGATGAAACGTCATGCATCACTTCGGCAGTAAAAGCTGCAATTCTACAACTAATTCCGCTCGTTAGTGGAATGCATAAACAGCGTTTTGCACCGGTGTAAAAGACCCGGTGGGCTGTCGCTGCTCATTCGGCGAGCAAACATTTTCGAAAGGATGATTTCAAGGCAAAATAATTGTTCCAAACAATCAATCTCGTTTGAGTACTTCTGGGCCAAATCCGAGATAATGGCTCTAGATTTCATTGAACCTGTTTGAACCATACCAATGATTTGACGATAACGTGGTTTCGATGGTGTATTTTCACTCTGACCGGAATTTGTAGAGAGAAAACTGAAAAGTACGAAATTTCTCTACAAATCGGAGTAACACTCGAATGGAGAAAATAAATGCGTTCCCGAGGAATGGGGTGTAACATTGGAATTCTTGTTGATCGAGTTTCAGATATCGCGACGCACAATAAACGTAAATCTTTTGCACAAGACCCGCAATGATACTTGCTTTGATGTCATTGGGACTGGAGTAAATCGGATTTCTCGTCTCTAGAAATGAATGTACTTCCGTTACAGCGGACAGATGCCAAAATTTTTCACGTTTCACTCTTAGTGTTCTGGAGTTTGTAACTTACAACCCCCCCCCCCCCCATGGGGATGTAACTTTGGAACAATATTCTGAGCACGCACATCTCCGACAAGAGAGGCTCGAATGATCTTCAAACCAGACCAATCGAAAACTGAAATTGTTATTTTTCGATTGACTACTGATACTATACACTTCTGATGTCAGACGCACAAGTTACGAAGAAATTAAAAGAAAAAACTATTCAGAAGTGTTTCAAAGTTACCCCAATTGACGAAAAGGATATTCAAAACGGAGCTTATCTTATTGAGACGAAAGATGGCTTGGTAAATGGGTGGTTTCCGCGATCCACCATCCAAAAACTCCAAAGCGGCGCAACACCTGTTTTTGAATTTTCAATGAATTCAAATTGTCGAGAAAGAAAATGTTAGTCTGATTTTGGGCCCTCTCATATCATATAAGGTATTCAGTCTACTCGAGTGACTTGAAACTGATTTAATGCGTAGATACATTTTTTCGAAATTCAATTACTAACGGGATCAAAAATTTTTTTTATCGACGGTGAAGGATACTTTTAATAAAAAACTCATTCCACATCGAGATTCAAGTCGATATCAACTTAATAAACTTCTCATACCATCGCTCAAATGGATGAAACACTTCGTGCTGTGATCAAATTGAATTAAGTATTCGCGTCAGACACGCTTTATCGCACTTCATAGAAGAACAGACCGAGTCTCGGGGTATGGCCTCGCTCGCACTTTGAAACTTCGCGACTTGAAGCATCGAGCTGTCAACGTGAGTATCTTGCCGCAATTCGATTGAGGTACACTCATTGGAACTATGTCGGATGCAGAAAGAAAAAGAAGTCCGAAACTTTTTCATTCATTCGACATAGGAACGGACAAAAGACTTGGCTATAGAGTACCTGTGGGCATTATTGAATTTGCATGGGAAGAGGATGAAAGCGCGTGCAAAAGCGAGAACCGGGTTCGCGCCGATGGGACGCTCCCGTATGTACCTTATAGCTAAAGCGAATTAATTAACGGATTGGCGCACAAAGTCGCGATAGTAACTCGACTAACTTTATACTCGCAGTTCCGTGGGAGTCTCAACCCAGACGGAATTTGTAACAATGGTCAAAATAGTCCTTGCAATACTCAAATTTGGTGCTATTTGGGGTACTTTTAGTCTCTCCTTTCACAGTTTGCACCATTTTGTTGCTATCGACAATCTGGACCTACTTCTCACTTTCCCGGTGTTCAACAACAGCTCAGTCGGATTCGAGAGAATTCCCCATTCAGCAAATTCACAACTATTCAATGGCGAGATTTTATGGAGGTTCACTCATCTTGTACCATTAATCTGAGATTAGTAAAAAAAAGTGTATTCTATCATTAAAAATCGTTGTGAGGGTGAAGGTAAATCAACGAAGCATTTAAAAAAAACTAACAAATTTATTATTGTTCAGTAAGTATGCCAAGATTTCTCTCCATTCAAAACGGCAACCGTTTTTTCAACGGATATAGTTTAGAATATATATTACAACTTGCGAATAAATTAATAATACGGACGATTTTCATAAATGTATAATACAATATTCAATGCAGAAAGCTGCATTGATTCTCAGTCTACGAACATCGAGGCTTTTAGCGACTAACTAACGCTATACTATCCTCGCAAACTTATCAGGAAATTTTTCTAGCAAACATTCAACAACACAGTGATTGCACAGAAGCGCAGCAAATAGTGAATATGTCTTAACCATCATGTATATACAAACAGTAGAATATTGCATTAATAAATAATATCTCTGAAACTCGTAAATTTGCTATGCATCTTTTAAGAACGATCATATTGAACCGATATCATACCAATTGTAATACTTGATCGATAAAAACTGAAGATGCTGACATTGCTGACTGAACTTAAAGTTTTTCTCCTTCTTGACAAACTCATTTATTCTGCATAGAAGTCACTGGAGCAAAGAGTAAATCACGAGTGACTACCAGCTATGAAAGAATGGCGTTCATTAATATCAATTTTCTAAATCAATTTGAGGACTTCTGTAGGATACAATTACATTAGGAATACACGAAAGATTT
Source organism: Eretmocerus hayati (assembly GCA_029851415.1). Classification (NCBI taxonomy): domain Eukaryota; kingdom Metazoa; phylum Arthropoda; class Insecta; order Hymenoptera; family Aphelinidae; genus Eretmocerus; species Eretmocerus hayati. Next base: position 188,770,677 of record CM056742.1, on the reverse strand, counting down.
TTTGCCAGTGCCAATATTATATGACTCCCATCGAATCATATAATTTCAAATGAATCACAACCTAAATCCTCACATCTGAAGGATGTAAAAGGTCACATTTGATCGTCAAATGAATCACAACCTTAATCCTCACATCTAAAGGGTGTAAAAGATCAAATTTGATCGTGAAATTTACAAGCACGTGTCGGAAATGCATTGACAAGACGAGAAATATAATTATAAGATTCAAAGGTCAAGACTCTGCGAATTGGAAATTCAACTAAACAAGTTTTTGAATGGATCGTAAATTTGAATTCAAGAGCTGAAAAAAATAGTAATCCTGAGAAAGTTCTTGAAGTGAGCATACTACTGCTCTTAAAGACGGTGAAAAACGTTGGAGTACTTAGGGGTTGGGAGCCCTTCAAATTGTTTGCCAATCCATATTGTCACTGGAAACTTGCAGTAAATTTACACAGATTTGTCTTGACTTTGCTCTTCATAAAACTGGCAAGGTTTCTCGATTTCTGGCAATCGACGAGATTCACTCTCGAAGAATCGTGCACGATCAACGTCTCGAGCCACACTTATATTGAAAAATTTAGCTAATCACGCATCACTTACATGTTTTCCTATGTATTACAAAAATATGCTATTCTCAACGCACGAGAATTACGGCGGTCGCAACTCATACGGACGATACACACACACACACACACACATAACAATTTCACTTCAAATTACTGATGCGTTACCGTAGACGACACGATGCTCGTACTTCTCAATGGATCTTACGATAGGAAATATTGCCACTGCAATTCTCTGAGTAAGCAGTCATCAGTCTTGTGCGAGTTTGCCATTTGTCGATAAAATAGTCAAAGACAAACGAATATCAAAAGCTATGCTGTCGTCGCCACTAAGCGAGGAAAGATTAATGACTCGTTAGCCAACACGTAGGTTATTAAAATTAGTTTGTTGTATTCCAAAATCCTTAATGGAATGGTGATACTCAAATGAGTTTGAACTTCCTGCTCTTGCAAGAATATCAATGCATAAGAATGAAGTGTGCTCTTGGCCAAGTTGATCAGGCGGGCCTAATTTACAACTACTACAGATTACATAACCAGAGTCTCATTCTATTTTCAAGACCATTCTTGGGTGATTCCATCTTAATCACCCAGAGTTGTCGCGATCAAGTCTGAAGCGGTGAGAGGGAATCGATCTGGCAATAAGAATCACAGTATCAACAAACACCTAACTATATGTACACTCCCAGACTGCATAAGGCTTCTAAAGCAAAATTTCTTTTGAAATTTGCGTCATTCCCTCAACCAAAAAAGCAGTTTTCCAAAATCCAATTTCGTTTGCGTCATCGTTCCATTTTGTTGGATGTAGTCTGCGAGTGAGTATTTATTCCTTCTCCAACGGTTCATGCCAAACACCGCAAGAGCACACATTTCCGTAGTAGAGAATAATAATGAGCGATACTCTTTCCTCTTGAAACCAAAGGATACATCTTGACGCAACGTCGATCGATATTCTTTCATTTTTTATCTCAGCTATCACAAATAGGATTCACGCAATCGGCAATCACGTCCAACCACTGAGTTTACCTCTGGACGAGGAATCATTTCGAATCGTCACTCGCGATGGCACACTTTTTAATGGAGAATCTTCTAAATCGTCCTACACTGTGGGCACACATTAGGCTCAAAATCTGCTGCGCGGCAAGCAGAAACATTGCTCGGCGGCGGCGATGGCCATTGTCGTGAGAGGCACATCGGATTGTTGTGACTCGTTGCTTCCGGCCTGGATGCTGCTGCTTCTTTACAGTCAATCGGGCTTGATTAGTGCGTTACCGGTGCCGCTCTCAGGCTCCTCGTCCGATTCACCGGACGTTTCCGAGTCGAGCGCATCTGAAACAATCATCACAAGCGAGATTGAGTTTACGATTGGATGTACGGAAGTACTTGTTTTGAGAGATATAGACGACGAGGGTCATTGGGGCAGTTACACGAGGATAAAATGGCATATATATCTGTGTACCAACGATTATGATGATTACTCGTTCACATACAGGGAGGGTACACATTTGTCTTTTGGTAATCGAATACACATACACCATTACCATTTTGTCGCCATAGTTAATTGGAATGTAAGTCTTCGTGCAAGAGGCAGGCTGGGCAGTTTCGTGATTCTGATTAATTTCGTTAGGCATGTCATTCCTTTTCAAATACCACCCAAGTGCCCGAAGATTTACAAGTTTTGGAATCGTATCATTCACGGACAAAACTGATCCATTACATAGATTAATCGTGGGATGCGTATATATCAAAAGAAAATTCAGTTGATGCTGTGTTTGTGAAGTAGCTTCATTCCCCAATCACTGAAAAGAAAATTCATGTATTTGCAGTCGAGAACGGTGGTGTTCTCTGTCGGGAAGTTTCACGAGCGCTGTAAAGTGTATCAGAAGTATAGCTGATGGGTAACATATCAGAGTTAGTTGTGCCATTACCTGATGCCGAATAAAGCCAGACGATATCGTCGCACAAAGTTGACCCGATATTCTCGATGGATTTCGTCAATCTTGCATGCGTTCGTGTCAGGTTAGAAATGGCCAAATCGAGACAGAACAGTAATGGGTGAAATCCGAACAATGTTTCAAGAGCATGCATAAGTTGAACTTGCAAGAGTTCGATTCCAAAAAGATGATGGCTGATGAACGGTTACGAGAAGCTTTCATGAAATGGTAACAACATGAATGAGGGAATTCGAAATGTGTTGTCTAGATGACCATGATGCACAAAACTACAGAACATGATAGGTGAAATAGGACAGACATCAAGAAATGTTCATCAGTGCATAATCAATTCTATGAACAGCAATGTTTACTACGTGCTACAGTAGTCATTTTTAAGAAATAATTCGCATTGACGATATTATTATCGTTTCAAAATTTTCACGATGACCGGGAAAATTTCCTCGTGGACAGACAGTGCGACAAAAATTCAATCTCGAACATGAACGTATCATTGGTTGCTAGTGGTGGATCGACTATTTCAGAGGCAAGTTGTGAAGAAAAAAAAAATCTCAAGTTAAAAACTGATTTGATTATATCCAAACAAAACATTAGACGTACAGCCTGAATGTACAAATAGTCATAGAGGCAAGATCTACGGCTTTTACTGCAGTGTCAATTTTAGCATTTTTTCCAATTTGTTAGATTCTTTGGAAAAAATTTTCTGTTATGATAATCAGATACTCCCAGGGAAATGTAACTTTTCACTTACATGGAAAAAATCTGACCGATTTCACCGATCAGAATTCGCATCGTAACCGATACTTTTATACTTAGCGATATTAATTAAGGCAAGATCTTCCGCAGTTTCTCGCTTCAGTACACGTGATACACACTGTGAGCGCAGAAGTTTTAATTTTGAATTCTAAACGAAAATTTGATTCTACAATTCATCAACATAATTCGGCCAAAAAATCAGTTACGGGATTTTCTTCGAATTATTGCTTTTGACCATCGTCAACCGAGACTCTCGCAAGAGCATCTGTCAGAATGGTAACGAACGAATAACTGTTTCTATTGTTGCGAACGCCTGAATTGATTATACAGCTGAAAAGTGATGGGGACGGAAGGAATCATGTGAAATAAAATTTGATACCAGGTTCATACAGCATACTTTCAGCTGATTCCTCCGCTGATGGTTCATAAACGCGTCGATTCTGCTTGCCCATTTTTCTTAGATTCTAGAATATTGTCTGGAAGAAATATGCATTTTTTGGTGATTACAAAAAATTTCCTCGAACGCCGTTCACTTGCTTCTACTCGAGATCCATGAGATTGTCAAAGCGGAGAATTTGTCCCTTGTGTGTCCCACCTTTGCTGACCAATTAGCAAGTAAACCAGAGTAGCGTGATGTATAAAGTGAGAAGTGTTACGTTATAAGTAGGATGTTGTTAATTTGGAGCAACCATAAAAATTATCGGAATCGCAAGTCGAAGCGTTCTACCAGAAAGCGTAAAATGTTCTGAGGGAATACTCTACATTCTTTCATTTTCATGATCACTGAAAAATAAAAAAATATATAAATATAGCATACGCAACCAAATGAAATGACGAGTATACTCACTCCAAATTTTTTCAAGTCATTTTTACGCTCAGTCAGTCCAAGTTTTGAGTAACTTAAAATTATACTCGGAACGAGCGTTTGTCGAATTTCAGTATGACAATTTAGAGAGTTGAAATTCAACTCAAATAGACGATTGTAATATCCAATTTCAAACTCAAATCGACAAGTCATATCTCAGAACATTTTCATCTATTCTACACCTATGATCAAAATGGACGTCTGAATCCACCATGAATTTGCGAGATGAATTCAGAAGGGAAATAGAGTACTTTTGTTGCCCACCCCAAGTCTTGTCATTATGTCAACTCTATCAAAAAATACGCTAACGAGTCACGAGCCGAATTGCAACGGTAAATTATGATTGAAAACCGCATTAAAGGTAAAATACCCAGAAAACGAGTTGAGATTTTGATTGAGTAAGACGATAATGAATGTGTAATTGGGAAGATATTTGCACAAACTCAGGGGCCAACACAAATCCATAAGAAAATTCAAAATTATTCAATGATATTACAAATAAAGCGTATCTAAATCGAATGAATTCATCCATTTTTTTCGCGGAAAAGCTAAGTGATTCAAACCCTTTATCCCAAAGAGTAAAATATAGAAGGCAAGTTGATATTAGTACAGAGGATGATTTTCGCAAATCATATGATCGTTTTGGAAAGCTGGAGGCAACTACTCCAAGAGAGCAATATTCGTATGCGAACAATATTCATCAACACTAGGAATGAAGTTACGTTACATTTATTGAAATTTTATAAAAATTCATAATAATCAGCGTTGCGATTTTTGGATCGTTCTGGGGAATTTAGATAAATGTATGGTGATGTCATTCACCGTTTCGGTAGATAAATAACCTTGAAATCGAATGGAAATAACGCGCTGAAAAGTTAATCCCGCAGAAAAAGCTTATGGGTACGTGAAAATGGTAGAAATAGTTGGAAAAGCGACGTCTACTCTAATGATTTGCATGCAATCTCAAGATTCTACGGAGATCCTATCGAGGTATCCAAATTAAATTAGTTATTTAGTACTGGGGCACTACGTAAGTCCAACAGTTACCAATAGCTCATAATACTTATTTGGAGCTTGAGAGATACATGTTCCAAGTACAATTCTCGAATCATATACTTGATCTAGGTAATAGATTCAATGAAAGTAGATTTGATACAGTCAGATACTCCAAATCTTACCTGCAATCGTGAGATCTACCACTGTCTTATCCTTCTCAATATACAGAGCGGTGAGGAAGAAGAACAAGCTACCAAGAATCTCGATGAAAATGGTGAGGAATAAAGCATACTGCAAACTTCTGAACTCCACAATGGGGTCATCGTCCGAGAGCAGTTCTGTGAGTTTTGGCTCGACCCAGCCAATAGTCAAGTTTGGTAGGAGCACATGTTTCAAAGAATCTGAAATCTAATTAAAATGAAATTTTTATCATTTCTCGGATAAATATTTCGTAATTTTAATTAATCGATGAAAAAAAGAACTTTAAAATCGACAACAAACAAAGATGGTCACTTCAGTCCATACCATAAGCGAGATTATTCGAGACCATAGGACAGTATCAACAAAATTAGAGGGAAATCCCAGTGAAATTTGATTAAACAATGTGCAACCGAGTGAGTCATGAAAAAGTTGAACGACTGCAGAGATCCCCTCAACCGGAGTTTCATTATTTCGGCGAAGGCAAGGTCGAGATCGTGAAAATAATGGATTTGATCCGATCCAAACTGTTCCGGTTGACACAACGATATCATTACTTTCTTCATGTGTTTGATACGAATTTTGAAAATTCACATTTCATTTTCATGCCTGAAGTTTCTAATAACATACTCTACAACTAAATCAAGACTTTGAGAGTCGAATTAGATATTTCTTTCAAGAATGAAAAAGAACGCAGAATGACACTTGAATGAAACTTATTAGGATCCTAAAAATGACGATGTTGGTGCGCCATCTAGATTTCTTCACTCAAAGACATCTTTTGACACATCAATTTTCGTTTATATTGCAATATTTCAATTGACTCAGAAGTTGAACTAAAATTACCTCTCATTCATCAATCAAATTTGAAGTATGAGCTCCACTTACTGAGGAGTTAATGGGCATTAACTGTCTGGTGACCTAACGATCGGTAATAGAGTTGAATTGATGCTATGTCTTATTAATAAGAGATTATGCGAGTAAATGCCCAATTCATCTCGAGCCCACTCGCTGAACTTGCATAGCAACGCGTGTATGCAGACATACTCATGAAGAAAGAAAGAAAGGATGATGCCTCAGTACTTACAACGCCTATCAAAGATGGACTTCCTGCGTCACCCAAAGCGTGGGCGAATAGAATTTGGAACGCCTCGGCAGTAGAGCGTCTTGTTGGCATCACCACATACTGTAAAATTCACATAGATCAAATTACTTTTTGTGTTACACAAAAGATAGATACAAAAAATTCATAAGATAACTTTAGATGCACAGATCAAGGTGCAAAGATTCAAAATGACAAAATGTTATTACTCACCAACAGCATGTCAGCCACAATTGACCAATTCAAATTCAGAGCTAACTGGCCTAGAAATATTAGAGTGTAGCAGGCTAATGCATTTGAACTGGCAAAAACTGATCCCAAGAATATCAGTGGAGCACTGATTAAAAGGCCAACAGCACAAATCAGTGGATCTGCTTGTGGCCAGCGAACTCTCAATTTTTGTGCAAGAATAGAGCCAAATGGTACTCCAATTAACCCAGCAACCATTGCAATTACGCCAAATTTATAAGCAACTCTGAAAATTACATGTGATTAGTAAACCAATTATGATGGATCTTATCTGATGTAAAAACGCAGCTCACTCATCAGTGCTAATTTCACGTTGGTTGTATTGCAATCGAAGCCCATACTGAATGAAAGTTGGTCCCCAAAATGCAAGGGCTCCAGTAACAAATGATACACAAGTAAACCCAGCAGTTGAATACATGAAACTGCGACTGTGGAGAAAATATCATTCAGAAAGATCATGCTAATTATGAACGCTGACCAAGAAAGTCACTTACTTTCTTAGAAGAGCATGGACATCATCTGACCAGGATGTGATTGATAAATGAGCTCCTCCTTCCTTTTCTCCTCTAGCAGGGTCTCGCACTAGCAGTATAATAAGAACAATAGCAACTATGCCAAGGATTGGAGTTATTCGCAACCCCCATCGCCAACAACCAGTTAATCTTGCAGTCTCTCCTCCTATGATATAGCCTAGGCCACTGTTGACAAACAATTTCATGAAGGCATAAGATGCAATTTCATGAAGGCATAAGGCATGAATTAGCAAAACTGTAAATTTAAAATTTCGTCTAGGGACTGACTCAAATGTTCTACATCTTACCTGCCCACTGGTATTGCGAAATAAAACATTGCCAGCATTTTAGATCGCACATCTTTGATAAACAAATCACTGATGATTGTAGGTGCAATTGTAGAATAACTGGCTTCTCCAACACCAACTAAAGCTCTGAAGAATAGGAACCATTCATAGGACTGAAAACAGACAGATAGCATTATTCTCTTGGCTAAAATTATAATTGCTTGAAAAAACTCAAATACTCACTTTCATATATGAACCAACAAATGTTGTTAAACACCACAGGAACACTCCCGCGCTCATGATTACTTTTCTATTATATCTATCTCCTAAATATCCAAAGAGAGGTGCAAATACCATGTAGCTCACAATAAATGCAGTTTGAAGTAGCCCAGAGCCAGTATCACTCATCCCTAATTCTTCTTTGACTGATGTTAGAACTCCTGAAATGTGAAAAGTCATTACATAATACAGCATTCAGAATAAAACAAATCACTTGATGATTTTACTCAAAAAAACTTGGTTACTCTTGATAATGTCTGAAACTACAAAGCAAGAAGCCTAAATATTTTTCCCAACTGTTGTTAGCATGATGTAATATGAAATGTTTGAAAAGGTTTGCAAATGTAACAAGTTCGTCAAGCTTGACACATGGAGAACATGTGGCTAGCTTCTGAAGATTAATCTTGAGTCCAAGCCTGTCAATCAAGAGAGTCTGGAGAGCCTAATCAAGATAAGCAATCATATCTTCCTAAGATTGTTTCTGAAAGTCTATTCTATGAGGACGATTCAAAATCTTTCAATGCTCAGGATACATGAACAATCTTGATCATTAATGAAATTTCACATCTTAGAAAATATTTATACTTGAATAATGGAAAACGCAAAAAAAAATTGTGTGTCTTTCAGAGTGAGTTTTAACTTCTTGTTAGGAGATGAATTCTTAGAAGGAGATCCATTCATGTACAAAAAGATTGTTGACTTTGAAAAGATAAAGTAACAGTTTAAATAATTAGAAAAAAGTGCTGCAACAAATTTTGGTACACTACCAGTCTAACTAACCCAAAATTATCACCAAAACGACTGAGTAGATTTGAAAAGAGAGAAAAAATTCTCGGGAAAAACAGAAGACAAAAATAGTGAGGTCATGTCTTTGCTGGATTATTCATGAAAAATCAATATCTAATTTGATTCAATGTCCAAGATTCGACAAGAATTCGTTAAATTGTTGAATTGTCTTATTCACCTGCCAACGATTGCAATTCGACGAAACAAAGAAATTAATCATGGCAAAAGTCTGAGAAGTGAAACGTGTTGGCGATGTTTGGTATGCACAGCTGAGGGCTCTGAGTCAGACCGGCATTGGCCTTCGTGTTAACGTTATTTCATGCTCTCTGATTCGAGGCAGTGTCTGTTTCATCATAATAAGAATACGAAAGAAGAAAAGGATGTTGCAAATAATCGAGGGTCCATGAGGGACCTCGCGAATCTCGTAACTCACCCGCTATGGTAAACCTGTCCATGTAATTGATGAGGTTGACGAAGCATAGGACGAGAACGGCTGTCCACTCGGCGAGGGTGACGGATCCAATTCCTGGTCCCGTGGACTCCCTCGGCTTGGCGTCGAGCTGGGACTCGACGGAGGACGTCGCCGAAGCTGTCCGGCTCTGCTGGTCGTTGGCCATGAGGTACTGCTGCGACATATTGGGCGGTATCCGCGTCTGATCCATCGCTAATTTCGTGGGGTCAACGCACGCACTACCCAACCAAGATAAAATAGGTTCTGTTCGCTATCTCACAATTTTCTGTCCCAAATCTGGGCCACTGTCTTCCAAGTACACAAAATATGTTGTCACGTCGGTGATCGCCGTTTTTCACAAACTGCATCGGCGACTGACTGTCATCAATCATCAATGACAACACCACACGCGGCAACGACAGCAACTCCAGGTCGTCTCGAGTCAACGGCCACAATACAACTGACTCTTTTGCTGTGTGTGCCAATATTGTGGTGTGATATTATATTGCGATGACTGCGCGAGCCCCCGCCTAATAAAATATGTGCTTACGTGTGCGCGTGCGGATCGTCTGCTGTCTGCTCCGGCGAGAATCACGCCACTCTCGGCTCGGCGAACCACGGCCACGCTGGCTTGGCGGTTTGACGTAACGTTTTTCGTTTTTCTCCTTTCTCCCATCCCCTTCTCTTGCCCATAATGATTTCCCCTCTTTTTCTGTCACCGGCGGAATGTGCGTGTGACGTACGATATGTGTATGAATGAGCAGGTGTGAGAAATGCTCATATGGGCGTCTGACCCATGCGCATACCTTTTCTACTTGAAACCTTATCTCTGTTGATTGATACTAATTATCGATCGTATAGCAACAGTTTATTTAATCTGTAGCTTTCTGGAGATTGGAATCTGAGATTAGAATTTTGAGAGTTCGGCGAAGCAGGTATACACCTTCATCCGAGCAATTTTAATTGTAGGTTTGGAGTTCACTGGGACACGAAATTCAAGCTCTGTAACGTTCACCTGCAAGTGCACCGACGATTATGCAAGTCTCTCTGCGTCTAGCGCGAAAAACAGCTGATTCATTCGTTTGAAATTACGATCGACGTTTTTAATTATTAAGGACGCGAGCGCGTGGCTGGGATAAACGTATAGGGGCCACCGCATGGCTCATCATTATCAGAGAATCATCCGATGCTAAAATGACAGACCATCGTATCACACTCCAATTGAAGATCCTGTGTTGTTTTCTCGGCTGACGGTGGTACGTGACGCCGATGTCATCACGCATGTTGCGCATATTGTAACGATTATCGTTGAACTCGATATCTAATTTTTTTATTGATAACTCGCGAGGAAAACCTTTCGTCAATAAGCAATACACGGAAATTGGCAATAACTGCGCTCCTTTCCACTTGAAAGAATTGAAAATTTTTGGGCTTCTAAAATCAGCAGGCAATGGATACTTCAGTCGAGACTGGTTGAAATTGTTGATAGTTCACACGCAACGCATGCTATCATTTTTAATCGTCGATATTTTGTCATAGCTACACCTCTTGTCAAGTATTAAGTAGACATTCCAATCTCCCCTGGTTCTCGAGCGCCGCGAGACTTCGATTCAATGTTGTTATCCGAGTTTGCGAACCGTGCATCGGACTGAAATTCGATCAGGAGTCGATTTTAGTTTTTGACCTCTGGATTTCGCACCATCGACTCAACACGAGCACCTAATACGCCTCAGCATCTTCGACCAATTTGGATGAAATTACGTAAAATATTCAATCTCTATCATTTGATGACGAGGAAAATTTGATAAATCCGAGGATAAATCTTCTGTACATCGTTAGAAGCGAGGAATTCCACAACTCATCCAGTGACAAGTTATAGGCGATCTCGATCCGCCTCCCTGTATTATCGTAGATTTTCCCCAAATTGTCAGATAATGGAAGAGACTGGAAAGAATTTCAAGAGTTCGGACACGTGCTACTTTCGTACTCCTTTTTCATCAGTAATCGAATTATTTGAAAAATTTACAATCTTCCAGTCTATTCTGTTTGGCTGAAGTTCAAGAGCACTTCGATACGTTATGCGATACCCAATCGATAGCTGGGGCATTGATCGATCTTTCCAATGAACTCGACATCGTCTGTCTACATTGAGCATTTATCAGAACTGATTGAGCTATATCAACTCACATTGTTTCCTAAACTTGAATCGCTCATCACCATTGGCAATAAAGTATCAAATTTTCAACCTTCAATAGACTTATCAGAACATTTTTTTGAGAAATTCAACACAATTTGACCATGCAGATGTATCAACCACTCTTCTTCATACTATATTTTATAATTCGGAAGTTATCAGTGGAAGCGAAAGTAAAATCGTCAAAATGTGTCGAATTCCGTCGAAATTCGACGCGAGGAAATGAAAATATTTCCTTTTGCTGGTGATGAGATAGGGAAACGTGAATCGGCAAAGGTGGTATCCTGTTTGCCAATGTAATACGTAATAATTATATAGAGTCTCGTCCGAGAGATGTGTGAGCGGAAAGCGGAAAAATTATACGGCCGACGCGAAAGAATACATAATGGTGAAATCTCTCTTTCTTAAGTTATATTGTGCCGATGACGGAACTTCCTTTCTCAAAGTCGTAAAGTCGTTAGTCTGTGGGTATTTCTATCTCGGTAAGCTGTTTTTCGCGCAGCTATGAGTGTCCACCACTATTTCAACCATATGCCTGACGAATACTTGAGAAAAATTTTTGTTTTCCCAGCTGTCACAGCGTCAAATAGCCTTGTGGGCGGTGGGCCGATCATTCCAAATGTAAAAATACATATGACAGGTATAGAATTCGCAAAATCGTCCGAGGCAACAGAGTTATTAGTTATTGCTTCATCAGAGGACACACATCGCCTGATCCTCGACTAGAGATATATATTTTTTTTTTTCATCGACAACGACGACGACCGGTTTGTACGCGCGAGCATGCAAAAAATTCGCGAGATAAATACAAGCTGTTAAGCACGTATGTAAGTAAGTACGTCTACGGTGGATAAGCATTACATTGTCATCGCCGACACTCGTCATTCACGAATCAAAAAATGCATCATCAGCTGTTGCTCATTTTACTCGAGTTTTAATGGGTCGCCTCGACGAGCGCAAGTCCGCAAAAGATAAGATCCCAGATTAATATTCCAGTCCGATGTGTCTTTTTTTTATGAGGAGGAGGATCCAAGGTCCCCTAGAAGATACACGACGAAGATAAGACAATTCTGATTGATTTCCCTGTCGATGACGTGAGCTATATTATCTGTCGACAAGTAGTCGAAGAGACAACATCGAAGACGGGTTTGTCTTATTGGTCGACCCAATTTTTACTTGGTAGCGGAATCACGCTTGAATGACGCGCGCCACACTACTTATATATGTAGTTATATCAAAAGTTGCTCAGTCGAATCGACTGTGTGGTTCATCTTCGAAAACGAATGACTATGAGAAGACAGAGGAGGAGGGATTTCGCGACGAGCCTCCGCTTATTATAATACGTTGGCCAAGTCGATTGGCTGCTTGGATCGAACGATATGAGCTTTGTATTATTTGGGCGCGCATATTTAGATTTGTGTTGATGCCCTCCTCGTGGTGTGCGCGGTGCTCCGATGGCGCCAGCTCGCAGACCGTAAAATCGTCCGAGGACAGCTCATCTCAGATACATGCGAGTTTACTTTTCTTCGTTTTGGGTATACAGAGACTTTGCCTTGCTTCATACAACCAAATACCAACTCGAGAACAGTCGCGTCAGGCCCGGAATAGATTTTCGCCACAGTTGGAAACGTCACTTTTGCGAGATAAGTGTATCTGCCTGTCTGTATATTGCTCCGCAATCGTACGCCAATATGCCTGTACATATAGATAAAAATAATTATATACATTTATTTACTACATAGTGTGTTGCACATAGCAAATTATAGTATGCGTTGGCTAGAGTCAGTCGACGGATCACGCGATGTTGGCGAGACTATAATAAGGCTCTATAACTATTATTACACTTGAATTCAATGACACTGTTTTTTACTATATACCATCTTGTATACGTCTACATATATAGCTAAATCGCGCCACCGTGACTGGCTGTACAGGTAGAACAAAAAATAAGTATATGTGTCGTATCAACATCGGTGCATTACTCGCGCAATCGCTCTGATGATATTCGCACAAGGCGTTTGGTAAACACAGTAAATGAGAATTAAGCGCAGAATGGATTAACCATCTTCTCATTATTGTAATCGAATGTAAATTGTTATGTGCTCAAGTTCTGACTATAATTCAGAAGGAATTGAAACAAACAAAACGGTGCTCTCTTTCAATTTCTGATCAAACTGAGCTTTTACTTCCTGCATAAAAACTTACAAGCTCTTGATTACCACCACATTATGTGTGCATAACTATTTTTGCTGATCTTCTCAATTTCAGATGCCGTATGCACGAAATCGAGTAAATATTTACGATTTTAAATTAGACTAGTTAGAAGAAGAGTGGCTCGCAGAATCTACCTGTAGCCAGTAAAGCACGTGAAAAATTCCTACACGGCGTAGTTTGCGCAGCGTGTGATTCACTCTACTCGGATAAAATTGTTCAAAGTAATTCAAATGGCCAAAAACTTAGTGCGATGCAACTGTTGATTGAAAACAAGAAGTTGAATCAACCTTGAAAATTTACGAATGTACTAAGATCAATATACAGCGATGACGAAGAAGGAGGTTCGGCAATAACTGCAAAATAGATTTGACTAATCAACGGTTGCTAATGAGACGATACTTTCACCAAGTTGTAGCCGACGAGAAAACAGGTGGAAGTAGTAGTGCGGGAGTACGAAATTTATTATCTATCTATTTCATCGATAATGCAATCCAAGTTCAATGCACGACACTCTCCCTGTCGGTATAAGAATTATAGGAAAAATCCCATGCTAACATATGGTACTTTAGCGCTCAATTGTGCGAATGAAAATTTTGGAATTCAATTCCCAACAACAGTTTTAATGGCTTTTGGGATACTTTGTTCGTCGTTTCGACTTTGTTTGATGACCGAATCTGCCCTCCAAATTTTGTTCTCCGAGGCATATTCATTGCTAACTGAATTTTTGGCACATCCATACTGAAATTACTCACTCCAGACCGCTCCACGCGAGCAATCAGTTTACTATTAGTCTGGGCGCCCACCTATGCTCACGGATGCACATGAATTCCCAGGGAAGAACTTGATTGTCTCTTATGCAGCTTCACCTGCGGAATCAATTTTTTCAAGTTCCTTGAGCAAATTCGTTAGCAAACTTTTTGTAATAAACAAGTTTTGGAGCAGAATTAAGGTTTTCTGCGAATATCTTGGAAAATATCAATTTTCCGGGGAAAACACATCGGGAAGAAGTTTTTTATTACATAAAGTTTACACCCAAAAGGTCCTCACAACCTTCCCGGGAAACCCAGTGCTGAGCCTGTGAACGCGTGGAGAGCTTCTCACGCGGTTGACATGGGCTTATATGAGGGAATCCCGTCTTAATTTTCATAAAATTTCGATGCTAGAAAGACCATTGAGATGGAACCCAGCGCATTTCAAAGAGAAAGATGACGTTAAAATCGTTCATTCATCGAAGAAATTCGGAATTTTCGATTTTGCATTTTTGCAAAAGTCGAGCCCCAGTCAGGTGTCTGAGAGCGAGCCCACGGTATACGTTACCTGCGCTCAACATTTCCTCTTCCTGTTTCCATGCCTATATTGAGTAGAAGAGTAGGAGGACAATTATAGCAAAATCATAAGTCTTTAATTGCACGCGCGCAGCCGAAGAGAAACAAGTGTGATCGTGTTTGCAAGTTCAATGATTTCGTGTACCGGAACGAATCGCCGAATCTTCCAAAGAAGTTGTGGTTGGTGGTGGAGAATTGTGGGAAGCAAAGAACGTTGGCACGAAAAGACATGACAGTGCGCATGAATTATTATTCACCCTTATCGTTAAGACTTCGAACTGATGTTCCCTCATTTCCACGGTTTTCCACCACCAATTGCAGTTTTCGTAGAAATCGTCGATTCATTTCGGTACATGAAATTTGGACCTGCCAACATGATCAAACTCGTCTCTCTCTAGATGCGCGTGCGTAGTAAGGAAGCTGAAAAGTTCTAATTTTGTAATTATATTTGTTGATAGCAAATAGAATTTGGTCATGACAGCGGATAATGGAACGCGGCAACATTAAAGGAGTCAATTGAATTACTCAATGTGTACACCGAAATGGGAAGAGGTTGATATACCGTGGAGTTGCTCCCAGATACTTAGCCTGGGACTCGATTTTAGCGTTCTCTCGGCGAAAAATCGAAAAATTCTCATTTCTTCGGTACTTAAACGATCCTAACGTCAAATATACACCTTGCTTTTCAAGGTGCGCTCGATTTGATTCCGATAGTCTTGCTAGCATCGAAACTACTTGAAAGTTAAGACGGGACTCACTAGCCGCCTATAAAAGCCCATCTTGACCGCGCCGGACACTTTTCACGCGTTCACAGGCTGACGACTGGTTTCCCAGGAAAATCGTGAGGACCTTTTGTGTTGAAAATTTTGTGGTCTACAACTTTTCCCGGATGTATTATCCCCAAGTAATGCACATTTCCCCAAATATTCGCAGAAAGCCTTGATTTTTCACTCATAATTATTGTTAATTACAGAAGGTTGGCGAACAGATTCGCTTAAGGAAGCTCAAAAAGTTGATTTAGCAGGCAAAATTGTATGAGAGACAATTGAGTTCTTCTATGGGGATTCATACGCAAACGCAAGCATTGGTGGTTGCCCAGGGTATCTGCACTTATAGACAAGGAGGGTGAGCACTCCGTCTGACGTAGGTGAAAACAATTCTCAACTTTCACACTCGATTGAGATATTTGCCTCATTTTTCTGGTCGAAAATGATCATTCTAGATTTTGAACGGTAATCAAAGCATTCACGTGATGATCTTAGGATCAGATCAGCGAGAGTTATGAATGTCCACCAGGAAGTCTGGGCTCATATTCCTCTAATCAGAGGTAAAACAGTCTTTTGCCTACGTGAACTCCACAGGTGATGCGAGCTCATATTATCATCAAGAACGTTTGATGGGTACAAACTGGTCCCCGCAAAGTTTTAATCGCAAGACACGCAATAAATTACAGAACTTGATCTGAAAGAAATTTAAAAGCTAGAGACAAAAGAGTAATCAAATCATTATTCAAAATCTGATTAGGAGGTGCACCAAATAAAAAAACTGATGATGCGGTTCAACATGTATATGGGACGGGTTTTGAGAAAAGTGAGAAAATACGGGAGAAAAGTTGGGTGTAGAAAATTTGAGCCAATTTGGTGAACGAGTATGAGATACTCCGATAGTTCTTCATACAGACTGAGCAATTGGACGATCGAAGCAGGTAGAGTATACTGTAGAGAGTATATATTATATACTCTCTACAGTAGCCAAAAGATCCCTGTGTGTCAGTACACTCCCACTGTAGCCAGAAAGTTTATCTTTGTTAGAAAAAATGGCGAGCTATAAAGTTGACTAGGCTGATCAAAATACCGATTCTTTTTTAGAACTAGTACTTTTCTCAGACCATAGAAAGTGCAGTTCCAATTCCAACCAATCCCAATCATTGAATGTACATCATGCAAGCCTCTCCATGATACCGATTTTTGCAAACAAAAGTTCATATTTCCGCAAGTGCTGAAATCCATTTCATTCATATAGCTGGATTAAATAATCCAGCTAGACGAACGACACAGATTTCTAAATGAATCACCTATATTATCGTGATAAAAGATTTCTCTATGAAATCTTTCATCACGATAAACGTAGAAACTTGTTCTTCAAGAGAATTAGATAATTAAATAAAATCCAATCGATTAAAAATGGGAATTCTCTTATTTTATTATCCATATTTCGAACGAGTTAAAATTACAAATTGATAAATAACTAATTCATCACATGTCTACGAAATTCATCAAAATGTTATCTGTACACAAAAAATTCCAAAGTCGCTCTTGAATCGACTGAACTCTTGAGTTATAAATTTCATCAAAGTCATAAAAGGAGTTATTATAGGTTGAGTGTCTTGTCTACAACTTTGTCATAAGTGTGGATAAATTGAGTTGAAAATGAGCATTAGGAACGATTGCAAACAATACTTTCCATCTTCGTCCTCCAAACTGATACGATTGATATAAAACGACATCGAACGAAAAGCCACGGGTAGCCAATGGCTATGATATATTTACAAAAGTACAAAATCACTTTGATCCTTTTTGTCGGGTCAAAATTGTAAGTATCAACGTGTTTTGTTCTGACCTTTCATGAGACAGTGATTCCCGCTGTTTGTAGATAACTTTTGAGATGGTTTGCGTTTGGCTCGGGGATCTGACCCACCAGCTGGCGTAATCTCTGAGGTTCGAACCTGCCGAGACCTTGAGCGAGGTGTATACGTACATCGGCTATAGCTGGAACAAAAGTTGAACAATCAATGATTTAATTTGGAGTATGCAAGATACACATCTCAATAATTAAGGAGCGTGCACAGTGTAAGCTCATGAATCGTAATTTTTTAATGCATGAGTAGGTGAAAAATATGGTGCGATACAAAGATATTACAGAACTTTCTTGATTTACAACATGAACAAACGCTTGTTTGACAATCAGTGTTCATACTCCTTTTTCTGAAAATTTGAGGGAATATATGGGACTCCTTCGTCACAAATAATGGGAAAATATAGGACATAAAATATCAATGATACACGTTGAACTTTCATCTTGAAATGAAATTAATCCGAAGTTGCAAGTATTTCTTTCATTCAAGCTATTCCACTACGCATAAATTTTAAATCTTGAATTAATAAACAATATGAAATGGAGATGAAAAGGCAAAATTACAGCTTGGGTCAAAAGTCCAATAACTCCCCGAATTTTCATATCTTCGTTTAAAATTCGATATCTCGGACTCGGTCAACCATAGAAGACTTGAACTACTCAACTCATTTTGTTGATTTTCCCAAGCGTTTCAGATACTACAAAAACGGGTTTCGTCACTGCTGGCTATGGGGCAAGGTTGCAGTGGGTCGGAAGCCAGGGGAAGTTGAGGTATGAGGAAATTCCTATGAGGGATGTTTTCTACAGGATCACACTGAGATTTTCCCGCAAGAACGAAAATAATCCGTCAGGGAACTGTGACATAAATTCAATTTTTTGAGATATCTGTTCTGAATGATACGTAAAAGGCGTTCTTCTCACGGTAATTTGTCTCTTTCGCAGTTTCCCAGTAACGACCCGGGAATGACAGAATTGATCAAAAAAAGCGTTGAATAGTTATTTGGAGATTCTTTGACGATCTACGATGCGATGTGCTCACATAAACAAAAAACGAGACCCTGGATTATTGAAGAAGTTTCGGGAAAAAATGCAATGAATTTGAGCATTTGATTTCTGAGATATTTTGCTCTTATCTGAAGACCTCACAGCGGCTTTTCTCCATTTTTAAATTAATGAAAACATACTAGCTGATGTTTCTTCGCAAAATCTTCAAAAGATTATTCGACCTAGTCTGCAGAGCTTTAAAATATCTGCAAGAATCCTCACGTTTTAGAAATTAAGGAAAAGTTCAGAACCCTTCTCGAATATAGACCAGACAATTTCATCAAATTTTACTGGATCCCGGCACACTCTGGCATTCGGGGCAATGAGCTCGCAGATCAAGAGGCAAAAAGGCGTGTAGCAACGAAATCTCTCAGAACATTGTTATACCGTATTCAGACTACTACGAGCATTATGCGAAAATGGCAATGAACCACACAAAATCTCTTAAAATTGAAGAAGGCCATTCAAAAGGCACCGAATTCTTCAAATTATATTATAAAGGCAGCTCTAAGCCATGGTTCAAAGAAGTCAAAGCGTGCCAAAGTTTTATTACCACGATAAACCGGTGTCGAGCTAATCATTACAACTTAGCTGCATCTTTGCACAGAATCCACATCATTCATAGTCCCCCATATCCTCTCTGTGATTCTAACGAAAACCAAGATGTGGATGACATAGTATGGAACTGTTCTAAATTTACCGCAGAGAGAGAAATACTGATATTAAATCTAAGAGAGTTACAACTAGAAACACCCTTCACAATGGCCTCAATAATCCGTAGTCCAAACGTGAGAGCCTGTAAGATGCTACATGCCATTGCCCTCAAATGTAACCTAAGCATCTGACGTAATTGATCGATTCCGTCGTTATATACATACTCCATAATGTATTGGGAAAAAAAAGAAAAAAATGAAATAGATCAGTATCATCCATGTTGTATGTTCGAATAACTCGTAGCTTTAAGGGTCTTCTGCTTGTTTTCGTTTTCTTCAATTTAGCAGTAAGATTATATAGAATTATGTACTCAATCTATATGCTTAATAGGTCTATTAATACCTTCTACAAGCTTGAATAAAAATTGGAACAAGAAGTAGATCCCAGAGTTTTGGCAGAATTTGGGACTTGCAAGATTGGTGCTCCTCATATCAGTCTAAGGTGTAAACATTTTGGGAACAAGGAAGAAGATTTAAGCTCTTCTCCATTTTTGGACCGACAATATTAATTGCAGGTTCCAAATACTCTTATAAAATATTGGTTTTTGGAGATATCCCTCTATAATATTGAAGAATGTAGGAAATAAAGGGCAAAAACAGATAATATCGGGAAATATGGGACAAGCTTTAAGATATAAGAAATATAAGAATCTAGGAGTATGAACCCTGCAACCATGACGAATTTAGTTATTGTGACCCTAGAACCGTAATTTACTACGGAAATTCAGGCATTCTAGCAATCAAAAACTTTCTTACAAGTTAATGGGTCCTTTTTGGGGTTTCTGGCGAATATAAGCTGACTGTAAGCTGCTTGATAACCTGAAGAGTCGTCAATATCTAATATCTGATCTTCCGGTGTCTGACTTTCATCTTGAGGTAATTCAAAG
The DNA here is from genome assembly GCA_029851415.1 of Eretmocerus hayati. Taxonomy (NCBI): domain Eukaryota; kingdom Metazoa; phylum Arthropoda; class Insecta; order Hymenoptera; family Aphelinidae; genus Eretmocerus; species Eretmocerus hayati. Next base: position 188,750,670 of record CM056742.1, on the reverse strand, counting down.
AATTCAACCAAACTAGCCAGTAGTCTGGGGAAGTACGTGACATAGGGATTTTCTAACATGGCAGGACAATCGATTAAGAGATTTGCCATTCCAACTGCTGTTACTTTCTTGTCTACTCCTCCAGAAACCTTCTGCATATCAGCTATAATTACCCTTTCAATCACCATACCAAACATCCTACAATAAAAAAAAAAACAACAAAGATTATTCCGTAGAAAAGTCGTCAGACTCGTGCAAAATTCGACGATGAGACAGCTTACTGTGGTTGAATGGAGTCAATGATTGTGACCAGATTGTTTGCACCATAACGAATGATGTAGTAAGAAAAGAAGACAATGAGATTCTTGACGAACTTGGTAGTTTTACTTGACGAAAGCCTTTGGAAAAGCAAAACGAATATTTGGTTGATGTACGGCTGTAATGCGTCTCTGAAAATGTAACAAGTAGAAAGGATGTTGAAAAATGAACATAATCATCATCAATATTTCTGACTTACGGAGGAAAATGTTCGATGATAGCTTGTATCAGAAGGAAACCTTCGTGATCATTTGCTCTAGATGCTATCAATTTTTGAAATACTCCAAGTAAACCATTGACCTTGCCTTGTTGGATAATTTGATGTGATCCATGGCTCACGAATGCCTGAAGCAATCGATTGAGTGGATGAATGTTACCCTGTCTTTCAAACAAGAGTGGAGAAAGTAAACATGGGAACAAAGCCATGTATGATTCAGGCACGTCAGTTCCTGTTTGTAATTCGAGGAGCAGAGCCAGAATTTGGAAAACATACGGTATAAATTCTGTAAATGATGAAAGATTGTTATTTTAATAGATAAGTGTATTTTTCAGGGGCTGAGTCAAAATCAAAGCAATAGCAAACAGCTAACCTTGAATATCTTGTAGAAGTATCCCTTGGAACGTGGGGAAAAGAGCCTCTTCAAATGATGCCACCGCATTAGGATTAGATTTACAAACAATCCTGAAATCAATAATTATCTGATCAAGTTGCATACTCATGATGTTACACTTTGGTCTTTGCCGTAGTAAGTACAGAACAAATTTTCCTATTCATGGAGTGTAAAATAAATAAATAAAAGATACACTTACTTGATTGATATACCAAGTGTTTCAAAAAGATAGTGATTGAAATTAGGTCGACTGGGATTTCTGGCGACGATAGTGATTTTCTGGGTCAACTTGGGGAGCAGATCAGCTAAGAAAGGTATGACAGCATCTTGCAAGGTAGCAAAACTCCTCATAATTGCTTTCATAATGTATTCATTCTCCTCAGCACCCGGTGTATCCAAGACCGTAAATAAAAATTTGAGGAGATCAGCACTTAGTGGTGCTATATCTTCACTATTAACGCTGAAAAAATCGAGTCTTTATTTACGAAGCTGTCAAGGCACCAGCAAGAAAATTGAAACGAGTTCTGTACTCACAGAGGTACATTCTCTTTGCTCTTGATAGCAAGAATCTTTTCTATAGCACAAGCAGCATAGCTATGCACCACGGGGCTGGTAGCTGTTAAATGTCTTATCATTTGTGGGATGCTTCCCACAATTTGTTCCCTGGGAAGAATAGATCTGAATATCATTATGAATTTAATTGCATCAGCTTTCAGAACAGGACACTCATTCACTGAAACAAAATGAGTAATCAGTTTTGGTTATTTGATCAGATCAACTGTAGCAGTCTCGATGTAAAAAGAATATTAGCCACCATCAGGTTTCTCTAATTCAGGTTTGATGTGTTGGGCAGCAAAATCAGGAAGTGGCACAAGTTCACTGTATTGAGTGACACCATGCTTTTGAGTTTGCCCTTTGCTAGCACTGCTAGTCACTAGATAGATAGCTGCATCTTTGCTACGCCAGTTTTCAGATGGTTTGGCAGCATAATTTTGTAACATAGCCTTGAAAATAGTGTTTATTAGTAGAGTAATCACAAGTCTTTTTTGTCGTTGATTGGTTAATGATGAAATGTGACAAGTTTGGATGAAGAGCATAAACTTGTACCTGTATGTAAGCACCAAATATCTCCATGATTTTAGACTCAAATGATTTTGATAAAACTTTGACAAGATCACATGCAGCTCTTCTCCTAGTGTCAACATCACTACCTTCAATGTCTCGTCTGATATACTCTTCCGGATTGTCTTCAAAAATTTCATTGTCAGACTCTGCAAAGCGAAACAAACATTTTAAGTTTCTTGAGAATCAAGAGAGATGCTATGTGTTACAGGGTCGATGCTTACCTCTGAATTCCATGTTAGGAATGATGACCTTCTCACAAATGCTACTTAAAGTATTTGGATCTTCAAAAAGATGTCTGTATTGAGTGCGATCAGCAACAGTAGCTAAGAATTGTAAGGCGTTTGATACTAGCTGAAAATGCATAACAGCTATCAGTAATGAATTATTCTCGCGATTCACTGATAGAGAAGTGATAAAATGATCATTACTGCATCAAATTTTGGTTGTTGACCGGTTGAAGTAAGAAGATTCCATGCTGCAGTGACAAATCGAGGCAAGTATTGTTGAAACTCTTCATCATACTTTTGTGCATACAAACACACATTGTCACAAACTTGTGATTTGAGCTGTTCAATCACCCCAGCTTCTTCATCATCCTAGGAAAGTGAAATTTATATGTATAAAATCTGTTTGTAAAATGCATGGAAAGTAGTGTGTCTACTAAATTAATTCTTACCCCAGTTTGTAAGGATGGTACATTAGCAGTAAGAAGAGTGTGAAAGTTCGTCATCCAAACTTCCATGTTATCTTCAAAAAATTCTGGCAGATCCTACAAATAATATGAAACTATGAGAACTCATCTGTGTAATTACTGACGAGTAACGGCTTGATGACTTACTTGAAAGTTGAGAGAGTAAAAGACTTTACACAGAATGACTAAAGAGTTATAGATGACTTTTAGTGCTCCTACATTATTTGCATGAGCTTCAGTGAGACCCATTGTTGCCTGAAAAAATTAAAATTGTAGTTGAGCACACTTTTTGAAGCAAGAATCAATCATTGGTTTTTAGGATAAAACTTACGACGAATAAATCAGTTAGAGGTTTTGCAAATTTGTCCAGTACGTATTTGATTTCTACCCATAAAGTTTGACTTTTGAACTCATATCTGTATCTTTTGAAAAGAGAATGTGCAGTGTGCAGCACTCCATTTATGACATGGAAATCTCCAGTTCCAAACTTTTCCACCATTTGATCAATCAATTCAGGCCATTGTTCTGGAAAATCATACTTCCCGATGACTGATACTGAATCAGATAACTGTTTCTGGATTGAATCAGGAGAATGTAACATCAAATTCACAATGAGTTTTTTTATTGCAATCCGATCTTGAGCATGAATTTTGTTTGGTGAATCCTCATCCTGGAAAAAGATTAAAGATTTGTCAAACACAAACCAAGGCTCATTGATTCCACTGCACAAGGCAGATATGGAATCGTTACTCAAATGTACTTACAACTTTCCAATTTCTCTTGACATAATTTTTGAAAACGATTGCTCCTGCTATTCTAATAGTCATCTCAATCTCAGATTTATCTACAAGATGTAGAAGGAGTAGAGGATAGTTTTGATTGAGTTCAACTGATTCCAAGAACTTTTCAGCTGCAAACAAAGTATATTTATTATGATAAATTCATCACAGCCTAACCGCGTAAACAAACATCTTCACTGAACAACTCGAATTGATAGCTATTCCTCAACTCTCTATGACTTTCTCAAAACAAAACCACTACATGAGATAGATATGCTGGAACAAAGGAGAGATCTTTCAATGTTTACAATTCATAGAATTTGTAATGATTTTTCAATGATTTTGAGAGAGGAAGACACCACACATTTAGAGATCCACTGTAGGAAAATGAGAGGAATCGCAGATGAGATATACGGCTCTTGTAAACTGGAATGAGAAGGATGATCTCTCCGAAGCATTTTTAAGCTGAATCATTAGCAACTGCATCAGGATTTTGTTTACAAAATATCAAAACTTACCGGGACGTCGGACAGTGACATCGGGGCTGAGTGTATGTCTCAGATATTCGCTCAAGGTGAGGAGATTGTCATCCGTTAACTCCATGTTTACAAATTAGAAATACAAGACACTTTTTAACAATTATATACCTTTTCCTTTGACTTGATTAATTAATAAAATGCAAAAATACTAAGGTCCGACACCGGTATCATTCGTTGAAGATTCAATTTCCATCTAACCTCCAAAAAAACGTTAAAAGTTGAGTCGATGCTACCGACACCTGTCCGCGCGAGCGCGAAATTAAAGCCGAAAGCGCAAGCGCACCAAATGCGCGCGAAAGCGAAAAAATTGTGAGAAACGAGATTCAGGGGAAAACGGGGATCTTTTGGAATAATTGAATGGATCGCTATAAATTTTGATCCGCGTTGCCTGCTCGTTGAATGCAAACATTTTATGCTTGATGCTAAAGTTGTCAATAATTTTTGGTCTATTCCTACATTGGTGAGCTCTAGTATGAAGTATTGAGCCTATTAGAAAAAGCAGGATTCAGTTTTCCGTATACGCTCATTAGCTCATACTTGGTGGTGGATGGTAGATGTTGTCTCCGATGCCATCAAGACTGGATGATCAAAATGAATTTCTAAATGCAATTACACGATACAAGAGCGGGAAAACTTGTTCGCCCATATGGGCAGCATTTCCGCTGGCTTTATGAGCCAAACGAACCCGAGTCCGGTCCGGGTCAACTACGATGAGTACAATCGCCCTTTAGACAGAGCTTTAGAGTGCCTGATTACCGACGAGTACTATCTCGAGTCCTCTCTACCCTCCCTAATCTCGAGTGTAGTCATATGCGAGTAATGGATTCGAAAATTCTCTTATTGAGTACACACATTTTTTTTCAAAAAAGATGTTGAAAAAATTTCCTTCTGGATAGCTCAATAGGTCTCAGTAATCATACAACTTTAATTACCATCATCCCTCGCTGCTAAAAAATCACGATTGATCCGATCACATATAATCCTGAGAGAAAAAATATCAAGCAAACATAACAATCATCTATGACAAAGTCATCGTATACATTTTCATTCATTCTCAGCTTATTAATTACCTTTTACATCGGTGGGATTGTTATCTATTCAGCACTGAATCACTGATGCACCATCAGTTACTTATTGAACCTTTTTTCTCATTTTGGTAATGCGGATTCAATTGACATCTGGTTGCCCGCAAACGATTTCACTTCGGCCAAGTTTTCATGCAGGTATATACCATTTCATATTGCACGAATGAGAAGATTCAACTTGATCTACTTCATCATTTTTATTTCCATTCAATTTTATATGGAATTCACCACTCTGATGGGAGTTGGAACTTGACAAGCGCTTAAGCGACCATTGTATATATCAACACACTCAAGGTGGGGAGTGAGCCTTAATTTTTGGAAATCGCTTTATGAGAGTGATACAATCAAGCAGCTTGTGAAATCCCCCCTGACTTCATCAACCCGGATTGCGAATCTACAAGGCGATTCAAAGCTTTTGTATGATCGATCTCTTTATTGGATGAGCGTATAGATTCGCAGTGAGCGAATTTTGCGCAATAAATTGCTTTTGTGGGAAACGCACACTATAATTATGAACGTATTTGAAAAGAATTTTGGTACGGATTCACTAATGAGGAATTGGAGTTCAATTGGAGAATATAATCGCTGCTTACGCCTAGTAAAGCTCTCCCTAAGAATACATGCAAACATTGTTTTCTTTCTGCTGTAGGGCGAAAGGTGGAGACGGGATATTTTTGTAACTCTTCTGGCAGTATTTGGTCATTCTTCGTGAAATAATTTCCGAGATGTGGAATGTGGAATTTTCTCGCCCTACACTTTGTTTGTTCCCACCACTAATTGGAAATATTTCCGAAAAAAACACGAATTGGTAAAGACAAGTTCGACACTCAGAACGAAGTGGTTTTCGCATTTCCGTGATAATCTTCACCTTCACTTTCGGTTCTGGACGTGAATATCGCTCGGTGTGCAAAGACCAATATCTCCGCTCGTATTATCAACACGTAAGAACTATTTTGGAACAGAAACGCTTAATCTCATTAAAATTACTGAATTTTCTGGCCAAATGCGACCTCCGTGAGTCCAATTCAAAGTTCTATGAGTATAAAATGAAGGGATGGTATAAATAGATATACCAGGTAAATTTCAAGAGCTATTAAGAATTGAAGAACGAGAATCGACGAACTCATCTGAGGTGACGTGCTAACTGAATTAAATCGATTGAAACGCTTCTTAAGGAGAACCTCTGCAAGGAGAACCTAGCAATGCCGAGACTTATGCCTATAAAATGAGCATAAAATCATCAACGCCGGAGTAGTGTATTATGTGTGTGTTATTCGGCTTGCGAATTGAGATAGACTGTATGTAGCACGGAACAGAAAATAAAATCTCATGGGGTACCATGAGGTCCCATGAGACTTCGTGGAACCTGGCCCTGGGATAATTTCCAATCTTGTTTTTCACGAAATTTGGCATTGGAGACGTGTAGCATACAAATTTTGACCATAATCGACCAAATTCAATTTTTGTAAGGAAGAAAGGCCGAAATTTGACCCTGGGTTCGGAAAAAGGGCTTAATTCGAGGCTTAATTGCATTTTTTGAAATTGCTGAAAAAAGCTCAAGATCAAATTTCATCCCCCGGCTCGAAATGGTCTATTTCGAGCATGCTGTCTTCTTCGAATTAAGTCAGGTCCACGACTCGTCCAACTATTATGCCTCTGGCGGTTTTTATTGATTTTCTCAAAATGACCTTTTTGCAATTAGGCCCTTCTTCCACGCAGCCCCTCAATTGAGATTGAGTTTACAAAGAAATTTGATTTTGCGTCATGTTTTCAGGCGATTTCCCTGCCCAAAAAGTATGATGAGTGAAATTTACTGATTCTCGCGCGAGTTGGCAACGTATATGCAGAAACTTCTCTCACGTGTTGCGGAAAATACTATTTCTTGACACACTGTGCGAAAAAGTAACTTTTCCACACTGATTTTCTACTTTTTCTCACAGTTTGTCAAAAAATAGTATATTCGATGCACGGGTGTAAAACTTATTTGTCGCATCCTCGTAATGATTCCGGACCCTCGCCTACGGCTCGGGCCGGAAACCCAACACTCGGACGTGATAAAAAAGTTTTCCACCCTTGTATCGAAATGTACTATTTTGCAACTGTGCGCGACCCTATAATTACATGCACAACTGTACCTCGAACTGTACACATCAATTCGAGAGACGAAAGTTTCAGAGGGAGACCGAATTCAGAGGGACGATGTAGAATACTTTTGAACTGTGCGTGAATAGAAACTCATCAGAGCGAGAAGTTAATTTCACGCACTCTCCACCAGTGCGTAAATGTAAATCTGTGCGGAAAATCATTTCCGCATTACCTCACGCACTGTTAATAATGAAGAGAATATCCATTCCTTTACAACTTCGCCGCGCACAAAGTTGCAATAAAAGCGAATGAAAAGACACTTTCTCCCACAGCATGTCGAAAATGAGTTTTCTTTGCATGACCTTTTCCAGTAAAAACCCAGCCCCCCCCCCCTCCCTTCAAATTCATAAGAGGGATTTTGCATTTCCGTGACACACCATTTGATAACTTACACCTGGAAAATCAACTTTATGCACTAATACAAGTGCCCTCTAGAGTTTCACGTGGTGTATGTAATCAGCACGAAAATTTAGTCCTGGAAAACCATGTCACACTCCGTGACACCCCAAAAACCTCGCACAAATACCTTCTCGAGCTTTTCTGTGAGAGCGAATGGCTCTCTTCCGAGTGCCATCTCCTTACATTTGGGTTTGACTCAAAGTTCTCCGCGTATGAAAGTCGGGATTAGCTGTAATAAGAAATTCACAATTAATATCGTCTTAATCCGAAGATTTCCTCGACCCTTTTAGCCATTCAAAGACTATAGTTATTTTTTTTCGATCCATAACGCTTAAAACTTGAAAGAGGCGTTTTTATAGCGTTCTGATCCGGAAAAAGCAGTGGGAAAGTTGTATGAATCAGAACGAAACAATTTCAATTTTCATCGTGAAATGAGATGTAGAAGGCACAGTATTACGTTACGTATATCGGAGGGTTAATATGTTCGTAATAATTTTGGAGATGCATTCTGATCGTTTAACACGTTCGCTGCGGCGGGGCGCACACAAAAGAGGTACTGGCGGGACCCACCGGTGGGTCCCGCCGCACACAAAGAAGGAACTGCGATTTTCGCCGCCGCAGCGAACGTGTTGATACTGATCTGCATTTAACATGAATGGAAATTAATTCCAAACCCTGCTGAAAATAATCCCGTGGGACCCCGTGGAGATCAGGTCCCATGGGGCTTTGTGGTACCCCATGGGGTCCCACGGTATTATTTTCAGCAGGGAAATTATCACAGAAGTTTGAATCCACGCGCGATACGAAATGAAATGGAATTTAAATATCAATTTGGTGTCATACCCTGCATAAAAATGCCTCCACATGAAAAATGACGTGAAAACACACTCACTATACAACGTGCTGTAAAATAGAATAGATAATTCAAATGATAACTCGTTTTTTTCGTATCCCAAAACTTTGAGTCGGATTTCCAAGAAATTGAAAAAACGGACTAATTGCCGTCCACATGCAGGTGCACCTGCATGTATGTGATATGAAGGGCTCCGGACCAGAACGGTATAAGTCCATTTTGGTGAAAATTGAGTTTTTGACGGCAAATGGTAGAAAATGCGTGCGAAAACATGTACGTACAACTCCGCGGAAGTGAAAATGTGTTTTCGTGCGTCACAAGCACTTTGACCATTTTTTGCCTAAAAAAAGTGTCGACTTTTTTCCGGACCAGAACGGTATAAGTCCACGCTCGAGAACTAAAACACTGCTTTGATGCCTTCCATCTTCAACCATTGCACTTTTTTAGGTCTCGCGAAGTGGTAGTAGACCCGAGAATATAGGATACCCCGTGTTCCTTGGGTGGCTGCATTCACTCGTTAAGATGTTTCCAAGCCGAAGTTCGTCGCTACCCTCTTCACGATCTTGTATACAAAACAGCCCTATCAAAAAGAAAAATCGCGGAACAGCATTCCGGTGAGGGTTCGCAAGAATATTGTGACTTACCTAGACGCTTTGAATTGAACTTTTGCCATCTCAAATCGTCAGTAATGAGACCAGAATGACTAAGCAGTGGCCACTCGAAAAAAACTGACAATGAGTCGATAGACCTATCGATGAACTCCCTATAGTTCTCGTTTTTTATCGTGTCCTCAGAGATCTATTCAGAAGACCGAATTATTTAACCTAAGATACAGGCAAGTTCAAATCTTTCATATAGCTTTTTTGTAAGTAAAATGTCAATGTCCGTGACTATACCTATAGCTTCAACGTCGAATAGACACATCTCATTCACAATTAATCCAGTATACAGTTTTGAAAATTACTAATTCGCTTTTTCAATATTAGTAGTCACCCGGCTGTCAGCTCAATTCCTCCATTAGTTACAAGTGAATTTCACTGTAAAGGATATTGTGTTAAGAAATACTAGATTTCTCCAATTGATCCCCCTGTAACTAATTCGATTTACATTAAATTGTTTATCAATATCAGTGTTGCCAGACTCATAAATTTAAGAAATTCTGTTTATCTATTCGCACTCCATATTCAAGTAGAAGTATTTAAATGCTGAACTTTCCAGTACGAGCCGTCTGAATTTGATACTTCAAGTAGAAGTTCTGTACTTTGCGACCTACCAAACATTATAAATTATAGACCAAGCTGATTAAATGAATACTTGTCGATGAAACCTTCTAATGTGCACCCGTGGACCCGCAATATCATGAATAAAATCGATTACAGTCATGGTACTCTAAATAGAACCTGTTCATCGGTAACATCTGTCGATGTAACTCGACGATGATTCTTGAACATTAGCAAATGTCTTCATCGACACCTAATGGAGATACTCCTAATAGTCGACAATTCGGAAAAACGTGGACTTATATAATATACCGTTTTTATTATATATTATAGCGGAAAATTTTTCAACTTTTTTTTCTACCCAAAAGCGGACGTGTTTTGATTCTAAACGGTAAAAATTCACAATATCTCCACACTTTCCGATCTAAAATAGTGAAAGTCGACTAGTTTCTCCATCTGTTCTGGTTCGAAACGGTATAAAGCAGAAATAGTGTTTTTATACCGTTCTGGTCCGGAAAAAAATTCGAAAAATTTTCCGGGCCAGAACGGTATAAGTCCATTTTTTATTGTAAAGTAATGACTAATTAGAGTGAACAATTGAAAATCATTACCCCCTATACAACAATTATCGTGAAAACTTACCTACTATATGATAAAAAAGGAACTGAGACGCAAAATGATGATTCGAATTTTCTGTTGCAAAAAAACTTTGAGTTGAATTTCCCAGAAATGGAAAAAATGGACTTATATCGTTCTGGTCCGGAGCCCTTCATATAGTCTTCCGAGAATTCGCCGCAATTCGCCGCATCCTCAAAATTTTTAAACAAAAGGCTTGTGGGGTGGCGCCGTCGCGCCGGCGCGCTCGGCGGCCAATCAGCATACTGCGTTACTGCGGCCAATGGAAATCTCCCAATCGAGTCCTCAATCAGACCGCTTGGTCTTATATGGTCTTATTGGGAAGTGACATCCATGTTAAATTCTGGGGGCATGCAATAGTTCCCGACTCGCCGCAGATGGCGCTGTCTAGTAACAAGCCCGTGTTAAGCTCGGGGTATGCGGCCGCCATGTTTGACCTTGATGTCACATCCCAATACCCTCAGTTCAGCAGTTCAGACGACGTGCAGATTAGTCAGTACTAGCGATCCTCCAGGTAGTCAGTACGTGCAAGTTCGTGCTTCCGAACGGATGCGTGCATGTGTCTAGCCTAGTCGTCACCGCTACGAACCGATCAAACACCCTAATTAGTTCAAACTTTCAAAGTGTGATTCGAGGTGTAAATTTGTCAAACATTCGAAGCACTATTATTATCTAACAGCCATTGTAGATTCGACGATTTAATGGAACATTCGATCCATTAGTTCAAAAGCATACCTACCGCGTCGACACCCCAGCACTCAGCAGCGATACCGGCATTGTGCCACTAAACCACCGATGTTTCGTTGAACAGTTTCTCGAACAATTTATTCTTTAATTTTCAAACACAGTGTCAATACGTTTGTGCCAGAGAACACTAATAGCTTTAATATACCGCATCCTGCAGTGCGCTGTGTATTTTGTAAACACGTGTGTGGATTGTAGCAGACGCAAAATTTCCGTTGTGACACACGAACAAAGGATCGAAAGCTCGTTTGCTCTTGCTGTCGAAGGGACGCTGATAATAAGTACGTGAGGTAAGTCATCGCCCGTTGACTTCTCCGAAACTGATATCTCGAATTCTCGATGCCCGTAGCCCCTCGTCGTGCGTCCTTGATACCCACATTCTTCTTCATGCGTTTCAATTTGACTATATAATATAATGCGATTGTGTTTCATTCGATTAAACCTCGAGTGACTTTGATTTGATCCTGCGAAGTGTTGGGAGTTTGGGACGGGAGCATAATACCGCATTCACCGAGAAAACTCTAATACATCGTTCGAAAGTGGTGTTCATCGAAGAATTAGATATCGTTAAATAGAACTTTCGAGATCGAGAACACCTGTTACTACTTATTAGAGGTATGGGCTTTTTGATTCGGTGGTTTTGATAATACGCCTCATTCGGAGCTCCCCGGCAAGCATTTTATTAAGATCATTATATTACGATATAATCATCGCACCGCTCTTATTGTTGGTCCTTACTTGGTTCACAACAGTTTTCTTTGGATTGTTTTGCAGCTATCATGCCTAAGAATAAGAACAAGCCCAATGCTTTTCTCTTCTTCATGTTGGATTGGAAAGAGACTGAAGAGCGTAAAGGTCGCAAGTTCCCAAATGGCTTGAAAGATGTTCAGTCCGATCCAGTCTGTAATGAGCTGTGGAAGGTGGGCTGAGCGAGATTTCAAGTCTTTCGATCACATCAGAGATGTTTGATTTTTCGATTTATCAATTTCAGAGCATGTCTGATGATGAGAAATTCCGCTATAAGCTTATGGAGAAATCATCAAAAGCTCTTCCTAAACAAGAAAAAAGAACAGGTGTGGGAGAATCGATCACTGAATTACAGAAGCACCAAATGAAATTGCAAGAATTTAAAGATAACATGAATGAGTATATTTCGGGATTGATCAGGACTGCCAAGGAATCATCACCTGAAGGTACAAGAGCGCTACACTATCATTTTTTTGAAAATTGAAACCAAGCATCTGTACCATAACTGAATCTGTTCACAGCTCTACAGAATCTACGGTTTTATGTGATTCATGTAAACTATTTCTATCACCGCATTCTGGAAGACACAATAGATCCAGAGTATTACCCAGCCGAAATAGCTATAGTAGAATTTTCGCTTGAAAAAGGTGTTACAAGAGTGTATAATCAGTTGATCAATGAGCCCATAAAAGTTGGCTTTTCTTGTGATGCAAAAAGTCATAGCTCAAGCACACATGCTATACCACTCAATGCGACTTTTGGAAAAAGTGATTATCGAGAAATCTTGAATGACATCTGTCAATTCATTAAACCAGGATCAAAAAATGGAAAATACCCGCCTTTGTACACTCTGTTCTCTCAAGAGAGTATTTACCAACCAGCAAAATCAGTCCTGAGTAGATTATGCATGGCTGATGGTAAGATTTCATCAATGTTTTTTAGTAATTTGCTTGGCAGTGTTGAGTGCAGTATCAACAAGGTTTACTTCTCACCGACCCTTAGACTGTTCTCTTGAGTGACTCGGGAAATCAGCATTTGGTACTATTACAATCTTTTCTATTCAATTGTATCTCACTCATCAAAATTTGATGCAAAGGTTTTTTTTTATGAAACCATGAGTCTCATTGCATTGATGGTGTGCAACTGTTGATGGATCAAACATCTGAAAATCTCATTATCAACTTTGCCATCTTAAAATTCTGAGTTGGGTAGAGGTTGTATGTACAATACACAATTTTAACGCACCTTCCCCGTAAACATCCTTCAGACTTGTTTTACCTTGATTTATTGATTTCATATTCAGTAAAATGCAGTACAACTATTTTTTATCATCTTGTTTTATCATTCTGAATAGTGCATTTGACTTGATATTTCAGGAAGATTAGAAGACTATCTCTTACTGTATTCATTTGAGGACCTATTTACATATTTACATAATGCGATGATAGACATAACTGGGCAAACTAAAATTGAACCACTTGTTGCTGCTTTGGAAATTAAAAAAGACAAATTTGCCTACCAATTAGGACTTGAGTGTGAAGTAAGTAACTGATCAATTTTATCACTGATCATTGAGTAGATAACAATCTGTAGTTCTATGATCTACAAAGAAACGGGTATCGAACAAGAATGACAGAAAAATTTGTGTTTTCTAGTACCATAGTGGATTCAAATCAAGTGCAATTTTCTGCAGCCAGTCTTACGCTAAAAGATGGATTTTTGTGCTCTGTAGTTTTTGCTGTGAGCCTCTTGATATCGAAATGATGCCTGGACTTCATGAGCCTGAAAATTATCATGATGCACAATCAAGCACCTTGAGTTTGTCCATGTGCAATTTGAGTCTCAATGACAGTAGACAAGCCAGCTCAGTTCAGTCTATGACAGGGGTATGTGTAATCTGATGTTCTGTTTTTCGTGGAAACATGGCTCAATTCTTCAATTGATGGATGAAACGGCTCATCATAACAATTATTTAAAAATCCAAGGTCAGTTCGGAATATAGAACAAGAGTCTCTGAGAGGACTGCCGCAGAAGAACGGCGTCGAAGAGCAGAAGCCAATTCTAAGCCGATTGAAATTATTGATTACAGCAAGAGGCAAATGACTAAGAAGGTCTGTATGATTCAAGTCTGGTATTATCTTGATTTGGATAGTTCACGTATCCCGGTGGATTCCAATTGATATATCTCATGCTCATGCATTGCAAGCTTTTGTGCATCGGTTTGAAGGTTCCACCATGTATCTAACGGTTGAATAGATTTGAACGCTGTATAGAGCAGACACCAATTTGGTGATGAATTTTCAACATTGGAAGGCGTAGCCGTTATTCCATTGCTTGCGAATATCGGATCTATGATGGTCAAAATGTCAATTCCGTCCCCTGTAGTACCCGAACTCCCACTTTCGGATACATTGCAATACTTATACGAAGTCAAAACTCACATGTGAGTAATTCCACGTCAATTCAGCAAGGTTTTCTCCGACAATTTTTTTATCTCTCCCTAGGTTTTTTTCCCCGTTTTATACTGTTGAAAAAAGATAGTCCCAACAGTTTATAGGGCCATAAAATTTTCTACGAAATCATGTGCGTAAAGTTAGTGCGTAAGGAACGTTTTTCCGTGCGTGAAGAGATTTTTGCGCACGGAATTCGTGAAGAACTGTGGGTAAAGTCGCCAACAGTGCGTATAAGGTATGTCTTGACACATTGGCACGTGTCTTTACGCTCTGCCATATTTTCTTTCTAGCCTGATAATCTACGACATCTCTTCAAGTTTCTGCGTTAACTGGCGAAATGATCTCTGTCTTAATTAATTCTGTAGAATCTGAGTGTTTCACTCGTAAATTCGAAGCTGTCCAGAGCAAGTGCAATGACTTCTTTCACTCGATAAGATGAGTACTTGTGAGCTCTCAATTGTTATTCTTAATTTTCCTCTCTCGATAAGTCCATACGATTAAATTATCCTGGTCGGTCGTCGAATTGAACATGGACAAAATAAGGCAGTGAAGTCTCGACTGTGGGTTTTGCGAGAAGAATACAAACGTGAGCAAAATTTTTATTTTTTTATCAACATACTCATCCCTAATAATAAAAACTGTGGAATTATTATATTCTAATGCCCCAAAAAAAATGAAATGGTATGGGAATTTCTTGAAAATGGTTGCAGAAGCGTTGCTGAATTGACGTGGACTTACCATACATGGCAGTGCATTTGGCAATGCGATATTGTAGCCCGTAATACGGAAAAGCGCATGATAAGTTTGGTGTTTGCAAATTCGCATCCCATCTTTCAGAGCCAAAAATGAGGCCGTGCGCGAAGTTTGAGATAAGCCATATGAGTAGTTCCGTGGAAACTTATAGAAAAAATGTGTGGCTGCTTGTACGAACCCTTAAAACGCTTGGGAAAAAATTCGTACAGGTCATTTTTGACGTTCATTTTGGTGCTCTTTGCAGCGCAATCATTAGTTTGGCGATGCAGGGTCACCAAAAAAAATTATTATCGAAAAGAGGGTTAAAATGTCAGTTCCGCGCGCCGTGGTTTTTCATTATTTCGACCTGTGTGAGTGTAAAGCGTCGCGGCGAGGCTCGTTTGAGATCCGGACGGACAAACTTTTCAAATACAATGCCATCGAGAACCAAATCCCATTGCTATAAGAGCCCATGAGCTATGGTCTTTGCAAAGACCACTTTTTGCACGTGTGCGGATCACATACATTTTGTGGCGCAATTTTACTTGAAATCTTATCCCCTCAGTTTCCCTCGATGAAAGTGTATTTGCCTCATTCCAGGCCTTCCCGTACCATTTATTCTTGAAGAAAATCATCAGGCGCAACTTTCCCATGCCTCAGAACTTCGGAAAGAATTGAATTTCATACTTTGCGGAGCTCTTTTCCGCGAAAATCTGCTTTTGCTCAATTTTTTGGTCAGTTCCGTGTGGTACTAGTGGGACCCTCAAACGCGAGATTCCGGAGACCCTAGTTTTTTTCAAAGTATCTGATGACCAAATGAAAGTCCCAAAATCTCAAGAGTGAAGCTTGATCGTTTGGCCATGAGATCAATTTTAGTGGCAAAATGTCAGGTTTCCGTGTGCATCTCAAATTTCAGGTTCCGTGCGCCGCTATACCGTGTCATGCGTGTTATCCTTATTTGATATCGAGCGGTGGAAATTTTTAAATCCGTGCGCGAGTTGAATTATACATTATATGTTTGAAAAAGTCGAAAAATAAATGTCAGACCTTTCCGAAGTGCAACAGAACTACTTGTATGAGAAGTTCCACGGGACTTTTAATACCATCCATCCCCTTGCATTTAGAAAAAAATTCCTCATCGCACATGTTTCAATCGAGTTTTGTGTGCATTCATAATTATATCAGACCGTATGAAATGTTATAAAATGTGCAGCCACTCTCTTCCAAGCCAAGGTATTTTGTTCCGAACGTCAGAAACGGAATTACTTTTTTGAAACATTTCTGAAGCCACTTTAGTCGAACAGATATATGACTCAAAATCTCAAAAATCGAATCATCAACCATGAATCCAATTTCAAATCCTGGATTATACAAAAGTTTTATTTCGTCTATACTTCATCCCTATTATGCAAAAATCAAGAAATTCGCGATACCATCACATTTAGATGCTTATTGTGCTTACTTTCGGGTATCAAATATTTTTCCTTAGTTCCTGACAGAAATACCGATCGACGATGACTATAGCCAAAACAATGCGTTTATATCCCTCTTATCGTGATAAAGGAAAAAAGCAAAAGAGCACAACATTCCAAACCTGTGCCTTGCGTCTGCTGAGTGTGCCCTCGAAAAATTACGATTTCGAGAGCCAGTGGCACGATATTTTTATAAGCTTTGGGTTTGCCTTTTTTTTCATAAGCCTTCTGCCAAATTTTTCTGAATCATGGCACAGTTATGAACTAAACGGGTTTCGATCCGTATCTTGTCTTGAACTTCAAAATTCCCCTTCTAAATTTTGCGTTCCGGACAAGGTATTTCATTGTTTGAGCATTAGTGCTAAGTGAATTTTTTTACAACCTGAGTGTGAGTCACATCTTCAAATGAGGGCTAATATCATAGCCAAAGTCATAAGGGTCACCTCTGAATCCAGTTTTTTTTGAAAATATAATCGTAGTAGATCAAAATACAATTTTATCCGATTTTTTGATGGTTAGGTATTTTTGGTACAGCACTATCGGTTTAAAAGAAAGCGAAAGTTCGCGCACAAAATACCCAAAAATCGGTGTTTCTGGTCTGCTGTTGTAAAACCAGAACGCGTTCCAGCAGAAGTGGATAAAGTACGTGTTAAATGATAGCAGATTCTATACGGGCCTTATCGCGAAAACTCACATGCTTTGGACCCAAAAATTCAGAAGTGGAAAATTGATGCCCGCATGTCTGCGGCGACTTTTTTTCGTTCCTCCTCGCATATTGAGTGGAAATATGTTATAAAACATCTGCAGAAATTTTTTGGAACGAGTTCGAACGGTTTATGTGGTTTTCACATGTGTAAGACATAGGGAAGGTAATACGTGAACCTGACATTTCTGGTTTTTGACGTTTATTGTCTAGCGAGAAATCCTGAATGGAACCATATAACCCTGAAATTCGTGTTGAGATGGCTGATCTGAATCGGAAATACATGTTCTGGATCAGATAACTTTATTTCTCTGTCTTTTTCGTGTTATCGAGTATCCCAGGACACGAATTTTAAGCTTATGGACCTGAGGTTTTGCACTTGAAATTCATCGCAAAAGTCGAGGAGTTGCCATAGAAACTTCTCCACGTAGATCTCATCTAAATCATACTTCGAAGAAAAAAATTGTTCGCTCCCAGATAAATTGACTTTCAGTAGGGCAGCGTGGTATACATGGACCTGACATTAGATAATTACATGGCCAATTTTCGGCTATTGATGATTATGCAGCACTCAGAGTTTTCTTGAGATTTTGTCCGCGACAAAGCGACCTAGAGTAAATTTAGGCGCGCTGTGAGCATTTGAAAAAAAAAGTTCTCAATTTTAGTGAAAATCTCATTACAAGATTGAGACACATGGTCCGAGGACTAAACTGAGCATTCTTGACATAGAATCTATGAAAAATAGTAGATTCAATCATGTACTTTGAGAGAATAATTCGGTATTTAAGCCAGTGCCTTGAGTAATTCGACGCTGGCGATAAGAATTAGATAAGAATATACGCGTGAATGCGAATATAACAGTACATAGACCTGACATTTTGACCCTTAATCTTTGAAAATAAAGAAGAGGAGTTCACGGATCGACCTGAAACTTTAATACAAATCGGATTTCAAAAAAATACGTGTAGAAAAATTTGAGTTGAGTGATTCGGAGCTTGCTCGTCGAAATGCAAGACGGCTATAACACGTTGCAGGTAAGTTCTCGCGATAATAGCCATCTATAATGCCACCTTTCTGCGGTCCCAATAGCTCAGAAATACCCCAGAAGTACTTCAGTACCACAAAAGTCAAAGGTTCCGTGGAAACTCTCACACACATATATATATATTATATATATATATATATAGACTTATTAACCAAATTGTGCTCCAAGACTTGGTCGCAATAGCATTCCCGTTTCATTTGAAATTCATCAATCGTCATCAATCGAGTATATTAAGAAAAATAACTTTATGATGCATTCATCTCCGAATTGTGCTCAAGAACTTGGTCGCAATAGTACTATTCTCGTTTCATATATTCATCAATCCAGTATATTGAGGAAAATACCTTTATGCTGATAATCTGATCATATTCAGATTCTATTCAACTGTAAATGAAGAAGCCGTCGCGGCCTTGTAGCTATGGGGTTTGAATCTTACCCCCGGCGCCAATGTAAATTTTCATCGGTGCCTTTCGCGGTGGTTAGGTCTTCGGAATCCGCCTTGAACTGTGGATCCCGCATAATAAGTAATCTCGAAAAAAGGTTGAAAATGCGTTTAAAAAAATGAATGGAAACTTTGAATGAATATATTATCGATTATATTATTACTCATTTCAGCCGCAAGAGGTTCAACCCATTGAGAGACCTCTACGTGCCCCACATACTCGAAGTCAGTATCAAATTCTTTCTCAATTTTTTTACGTTATTGATTGAAGATTTATCATACAATTTGTTCGATTGTCTGTTGCAGGTGCTGTCGCCTATGTAGATACTACGGACACGGAGAGTATAGATTTCAGTGAGAAGAGTTTTCCGTCGATTGGTAAGTATATCTTCTTTTTTGTCTAAAGCTTGGAATGAAGAAACCTCATATTAATCGTCGGGAATTTGAATGGCTTCTAGGGAGAGGTGTAGCATTGAGAAAAAAGTTGCAGGAACAGAAAAAGCCTGGAGGCAATGGTAATTGCACCCCGATGATTTTCATTTTATCAATGTGTGAATGGCTATTTACATCAGCAATATGTTCTTCTTCAGGTTATGCAGGTAGATTGAGATCTTAGAGTGGCTGTTGCGTCCAAGAAGTTGTAACTGTCGAGTTATTTAGAGTTGTTATTGGATTATTTTTGTCAACGCTTGTGTGTAATGTAACTTTTTCATTGATTTTCAATCTTTCACGCTCAGTAAAAAATATCAATAAAATATCTTTTTGAAGTATGATGTTCCCTGTTCTTCCTTAGTTTTGCTAGTATTGATTTATACAAATCTCTGACTAATATATTTTGCTATTGTCATAACTTGATGTTATGATTATATTTTCATCTTTAGATTGAATTACGATTTTGGCGCAAATATTTTATCTAAGGTCATTTTTCGAATTACTAAGAATTTCTTCAAGTAACACCTTGTTAGTTTAAATGTGGAAACAATTTATAAACACACGATTCGTGAGAGTCGTGAGTAACTTGCAAAATGTTGGGCACTCACAGACTACCAACCAAATTGAATCTTCAAGTGAAATCCCCCACAAATTTGAAACGCAAACCTAGTACAACCATGGAAGTATCCGTCAGTTCAGAGTGAGTAATATGAGATGCTCCGGTTTGACTGCTTATGGATGGACTCATCGCCAGGGCTGCTGCTGACCACTGCTCCAAAGTTCAAAGCTGAGTCCATCTGTTGCTCATCCAACTTCCTTCCAATTATTGAAGTGAATAACAAGTAGAGCAACGTAATTTGGTGTTCTTCAACGTACTACCGGAACTGTTACGTTGTCTATGCGATTCCCACCATCAGCTGTTTTCCACATTACTGCAGACAACTAGTCCACTTGCAGTCCTTCAAAGTAAGTTCAAATCTCAGCATCCAAAGATGATTGAATTCACCAAATTGAAAACTTTATTGGGTTTGGCTGGTTCTTTGCAAATTTCCAAGGTGAAGTCACTCATTATCCAATTGGAGAAATCACTAATGTTTCAATCATGTCAAATCTGGCACAAGTGCCCACATTAAAAAATTGTTTTACTTTGAAATATTGATTATTGCCTTCCTACTAGATTATTTGGGAAATTTCCCCCACTGTACCGTTTTGTTACATCTTGCTTATTGTTGAGAGTAAAATTCTACAAACTCTTCGATTATCTTTCTGAATTTGCTTGTTACAAGTAGAACCTTTGACCTGAGTCAATTATTCAATACAATTCAAATTTTCTGACTTCCTCTTTTACAGTCTGGTTAGCCATGCCAAAGAAGCAAAAGCCGAATCCTTTCTTTTACTTCATGCTAGACTGGAAAGAGGAGCAAGAGCGAAAGGGGCGCAGGTTCACTCATGGTCTGAGAGATGTTCAAAATGATCCTGGTATACAAGAAGCTTGGAAGGTATTCATCTTCATGATACCATGATGAAAATGATGTAATGTAACAGTTCATGATCTCTTAATAATTTCAGAACATTACCGAGGAGCAAAAGAACTATTATAAGCATAAAGTGACAGAATTCAAGGAGACTGCAAAAAAGAGAACTGGCTTAGGTGAATGTATTGACGATGTCCAAAAAGAGGAGGATGAGCAAAAAGCTTTTATAGACAATATGAAGTACTATGTATCAGATTTGATTAAAAGTGCTGAAAAAAGCAACAGTAAGTATTTTGAAGAAATTTTCAATTACCCAGATGATTGTTCTGATGTTATTGGGATCGTTGTCTTTTAGGTGTTCAAGATTTAAAATTTCATATAGTTCATGTCAACTACTCCTATTGTCGTATACGAGAAAACATGAGTGAACCTGAGTATTATCCAGCTGAACTAGCTATAGCAGAATTTTCATTGTTGAGTGGTGTTACAAGAACTTATCACAAACTCATTAGATCAGTTATACATACAGGATACGCTGCTATGGCAACTGAGCACAGTGGTAATACTCACCAAATCCCGCGAGATCTTGGTGAGAGTGACTATCAACTTATTTGGACAGAAATTTGTGAATTCCTCATGAAAGGATCAGTGGGTGGTAAACTTCCACCCCTGTACACTGTGTACTCTAATGAGCTTGCAAAAAATCCTGCTGAGTCTATCCTTGGCCTTCTATCTTTAGGTGAGTCCCCAACTCATCTAGCTCATAATTTTGTTGTACACATTCATTTCAATCTGAGTCTTCTTCCAGATTTTCCAGAGAAGAGTGTAAAACTTTATTCACTTGAGGAATTGTATTTGACTTTGCATAATAGTATTTTGAGGAAAAATCCTGTAGCTGACCTGTATGATTATGCTACAGCATCTCTGAAAATGAAGCAGGATCCTTTTGATTACAAGAGGAGTATCATGTGCGAGGTAGGGAGTTGAGCTCAACTTCGACAACAATTGTTTGTAAATAGCTCACAAGCTCACTGAATATATTTCTAACTTGACTTTTACAATCAAGCCTTGTGCTAATTACCAACAACTTTTCATGTTTTTCCAGTATCACCAGACTGTTTCTGAAGCTGGCAATCATTGCAGTAAATCTACTGTTCAAAGATGGGCTTTTGTAATTTGTGTTGATTGTTGTCCCCTGTATAACATTGACTTTGTGGCCGGACAACATGTACCAGTTGAAGATGCTGATGAGTATGTCAAGACGACTGAAGAATGGATCAGCAAACCATTCAATAGGTTACGGATCAGTGCGCCGCGATCAGTTGACTCTTCCAATTCTTCGGAGGTAAGTTTTTGAACTTGATAGGTAGTTTGATCACGTACATCACTTCAGATGATATACCAACGCCAGACAGATGGTGATTTCAGCTCAAGCAGAAGATGGTTTTGAAATCTTGATACTCATGGTCAGACATCCTACATATTTGCAGATTTCAATTTCAAGATGTAGAATAGATCTTGTCTGACTTCGGGTCTGAGCAAATGTTGCACAATATGAATTCTCGAATTCGTATGGAGCTTTTTCATACAAGCGAAAGCCTCTTACAATTTTTAATTTGAATGAATCACTCCACAGTTGAGAAATGTGGTCTTGACTCCATTTTCCATTATTTTTGTGCGCTTTGGTTGAACTGTCATATTATTCAGTTTCACAACGTAATTTTTTGGAGATGAGAATAGTATGTTTTCATCATCAAATCTCTTCCTTCATCTGGAAATTTTCTCCCAAAATCAGAACTATATTCGACGACATTTTTGCCCGTTTTTATTGCCAACCAGTGATGGGCCCGAAGACATTCATAGATAGCAAATATACCAGAGTTCATACTGTTGTCCCATATTCCTATATTTTCTTCATTTTAAAACTTGCCCTATATTTTCCCATATAATCTGATTTTCTCCTTCATTTCCTATGTTTCTCACCAAGAGATTTCTCCCAAAAACGATAACTCTTATTGATACTACTTGGAACCTGCACTCAATAGCGTCGTTCAAAAAATGGAGAAGTCCGAATTTTTTCTTGTTCCTAAAATCTTGTCATCTCGAAGTTACAGTTGTAAGTAAGAGGAGAGCCCCAATCGTGCGAGTCACATCTTGTTTTGGTGAGAAATTGATGATTCAATCCTAGCTTTGGAGATTAGCATTGCTCATATGTAGGCCCATGTTCAAAAGTCATACATATCGATTTGTTGACAATGCCTACACATGTATCTCAGGCTCAGGATAGAAATTTGGTCCACAGAATCCAACTCTCGGAGGTACCTCCATTTTCAAAACTAGACGATTCCCAGAGTTTTGTCGAGATCCATTTCGCAAGGTTGGGCCTCTGTTGATCGTAATCAACTGAGGTAATTTTTGGCATAGTGCGACTAAACAGCCATTTTTCTTCCCAGCTCGATTCACGAAAATTGGCGTTTAGTGGCCCTGCTACCAAAAAATAGTATATGCACCTCGCTCGTCGGGCTGTTCTGGGACATTGGAAATCTTTTCCCGGACTGTAAGGAAGGGAAAATTGATTCTCATGCTCCCAAACAGCCTAACCTCGGATAGGTGCATAATGTACTATTCGTAGCTTTTTTCTAGTACTTTCAGAGCTTCTTCTTCTACTTCAAAAAGTTGGCTATATCTTCTTGATACTGTGTGCAGAGGTGATTTTAGCCGTAACGTCAGGATGTAGAGAGTAGTAGGTAGTAGCGGTTCTTGTAGTGGGGGATTTTCCCATTTTTAATAAACTTCCCTAATGGCGGGGAAGGGTATAACGGAAAGGAAATTGAAGGAAATGGTAAAGAGGCGAGAAAAGGGAAAGAGAACTTATGAAAGGGAAGAGTGAAGTAGAGTTGTAATCATGAAAATTCCAATTAGTTTTTCAGAAATTACTTCAGCAAGTTTAGTCAACCAAAAACTGATTCAAATTGATAAGGAGCAGGATTTGAGGAAATTAGTAATAAATTTGCTGGATTGTTTGTTTGGAAGTTTAAGAATTGTTTCAACGTTATACGGCAAAGGAAATTTGGAACGCCTCAAACAATTCAACAACCTTTCTTTTGAGAATCTTGGACAATGCCAAAGGATACTTTCAAAGCTTTATTCGCCGTTTCCATTGCCGACACATTGTTTTACCTCATCGGTTCAAAACGTACTGAATCTCACGAATTCCCATACTTTTTCCAAATTGTTGACTCTCGAAGTGAGATCATTATGTAACCATTTTTTTTTTTAGCAAACCTAGCTATACCGTCCTTATCCATCGATTAAAAAATTATTCAACATTATTTTTTTGGCAAAACTCATCCTTTGTGACCTGCTACCGATAAACCTTGAAAAAGACAAATTACTGTGAGAGGAAAGATCTTCACAATCAATGACCAAAATAATGGAAAATTTGCGAAATTGAATTTATTTCACAATTCCTCAACGGATGATTTTGGTTCTTGTAGAAAAATAACTGTGGGACTAGAGACGAAAACCGTAATTGTAGCATCCCAAATGCTTACAACATTTACAAGATAGGCTCAGTTTGAGTCCTCTATGGTTGAAGAATGAATAGAGATGTTCTTGAACTCTTGACTCAGAGTTTATGTGTGCGTTTACACTTCCACTTGACATTGTTTGATGACGATTAGGATTGCTTGATTGAAAGGAATACTTGCAACTTCAAAAAAAATTTCAATCCCAAGATGATCGAAAAAAATCGCTATTTTCTGCCTTATAATTGTCCCTTGTTCTGTACGGGGAAGTCCCATATTTCCCAAAAAATTTTCGAAAAAGTAGTATGAACCCGGATAAACCCATCCACTACTAAGTTAGCTCTTAACTTTTGGCATTAATTCGTATATTGTTTGTGAACAGGCGTCTTATAATGGATTCAAACATGAATCCGAGAGGACATTCAGAGATGAAAGTCGTCGCAAAGCCGAAGCAATGGCAAAACCTCTGCAAATATTCAATCATAGTTTGACTGATGGTGATTCCCGTTGCTCATCAGACTCGGACAGGCCTCTTCGCGCACCCTTCACCAAGCGTAAGATTTTGAATTTTCACCACTAACATTTTTCAACCTCTTAGGTGTCACAAATCTGGATCATTCTCTTGAGCTCGCTTCACGTGTTCTCCTCAAAAAGTTTTCGCGTAGATCTTTGGACAAATTCGTCGGCCCATTTCATTCCCAAATCGTCCGTATAAGACAAAGTGGAACGGTCGGGTTGAATCAAT
Source organism: Eretmocerus hayati (assembly GCA_029851415.1). Classification (NCBI taxonomy): domain Eukaryota; kingdom Metazoa; phylum Arthropoda; class Insecta; order Hymenoptera; family Aphelinidae; genus Eretmocerus; species Eretmocerus hayati. The sequence goes on along the minus strand of CM056742.1, from coordinate 188,725,773 downwards.
TATTCTACTTCGAAAAATTTATGAATTCATCAATGACTACCGTGTTCGGATAACTGATTTGGCATTGATTTCTTAGCAGCCAGTTACGGGGCTCCCAGTATCAACATGGACGATTTTCCAGCTGTTGGTAAGTTTTCTTGAACCAAGCAACTATTAATTCCATTTTTTTGATACGTTATTACCGTGGTTACTACATGGGAATTTATATTTTCAGGGCTAGGGGGACGAGGAGGAGGAAGAGGCCGAGGTGCAAGACCAAAGAGCCGAGGTGAGTTTTTTTCAACGTTGAGAAGTGTTATTTGCGTGTTTGACTGACTCTCCGATTAACTTCCAGGATACGCCTCCTGTTTCAAGTAAAATGATGTACCTTCCCAGATGTCCTGGTTGGATTTGATGTGTAAATAGCATCAATTACAACTGCAATTGATGGTTTCAAGCTGAAATGTAAGAACATTCTCCAGAAGCAAACACTTATCAGTAATGATGAGCACTTGGAACCATTTTTCAATTGATTTTAAACATTTGTTGATTTTCTGAGGTAAAGACGTGCTCAGTAATTATCGTGACAAAATATTTTTATTGATCTATGAAGTGAACGACCGTATGGTGATTGTTTCAAAGACTTTGTGATTTGGAGAGGACTTGTGCTCCTTCTATCGGCGCGCATACACGAGTTCAATAATGTACAAGACTTGGTCTTCTTAACGCATCAGTCGCTCATTTAAACGGTGCACCTTTACCGCCAGTTTTTTTACCCCTTATTTGCCTTGTTATCTCGCATCTCAAGCCAGAAATCTTCTGGAAATGCAGGTTGATTGATATCTCTTAACGAATTAAGTAAGTTGAATTTTGTAATAACCAATTTCCATACTCACCAAATCATTCGTTCAGTCTTTTCATATAGTTATTTTGCAAAGGTTTGCGATGTTTGAAGAATTTTATCGAACAAAATTTAATTGATCTCAAACGTAACGAAATCAAGAGCTCATAAATTTTGCATTTACCAGGGCCTGCATTGACATTTGAGAGGTTAATGATTCATGCGCGTGGTGAGATACGATCGAAAACCTTTGTAATTGGTAAAATAGTCTAGGCTCAGCATTTTCCAATGCTCGTCAATTTGAAGCGGAAAGAATCGTGTTTAATCGGTCTTGATATTTAAATTTATATTTATTGATATATTTTACTCTCATACAATCAATTTCTGTAATTTTGATTTTTTTTTTCATTTATACATTTTACACTTACGCATCTAAATTTTATTTATACCCCAAATGATGGCCTAGAAAGCCAATTTGACTGTGATTCGAATGGAATATAACGAATCGACGTTGATTCGGTGAAATAATGTATAAATGTAATGTTGATGTATTACAGAAGGTGTCATATTATTCTCTGCGTGCAATAAAGTCGCTATCACACGCACTAATATCAATTCTTTGGCTTTGTTATTTATTATTGAAAATACTCCTTCCATTGGTACAACTCGTTGCCGATCCTTCAAATAATTGTCAAGATTATTCTCGTGAACTTTCTCACCTCTCCGCAAGTTATAGCGAGCTTGCACAGTGGGATCATATGAAAGTGTGGGTGTAGGTGCGTCGGCGCGAACAATTTATGTAGGTATGCATGAGCTATGCCGTGGCGCTTGCAGTGCGGGATATACGATCAGTCACCAGTCGGCTGCGCGACTTTGCGGCCGGTGAGCGTGCCACACCTTTTGACTTCTCTGCTGATTCGAAGTGAGACACCTGTGGAGCATCTCACCTGTACGGCGCCTTGGATCAAAATTCATTTTTGGACTTCCGAAACTCAAAATAGTGGAAGAATTTTGAGTGTGATCGAACTCAGCAGTGCTGGCAAGCTCCTGTTGTAAGTTGGAAGAACCGCAAGCTCGAGTAACACAACTCCGCGCCACTTCGCCGAGACGAAGAGAAAGAGGATCGCGGATGAGTTGTCTTTGCCACCTTCGCCAGTGAATTTTTGGTGAGTTTTTGCACACGTCAATTTCTTAATTAGTCGATTGAACAATCTGGATATCCCAATCTCAGCTTGCCTTCCCTCGCCCACGTAATTGGGCCTTCGATTGATTCGTCTATCAAAATTACACCTGAAAGCACCTCTCTTGTTCGATTGTGTCACTGATTTGCTGTCCATCGGGAAATCAGTGGATAAGTCTTTCTGTATCAAGGAAGATGGTGTGGACCTCGGGACCGGTGTGCGGGCGCTATCCGCGTCGCTACCGCTCGATCCGTATCTTATCTCTCGACTCTTTTATCGCCTCGGGGAACTTTTCATTATTGCGCGCGTGTATTTTTTGTCTGACCTGCGTCCTTTATATACGCGGGCGTACTGTACCTCCTGCTCTTCGAAGTTAGTTTACAATGGTGATCAATGAGGGTTCATTCGATGCTCCGTTCGTTTGCTCTCATTCGCGATTGGGAAATTTTTTCATATAAAAAATTACGCGATTCATAGGAATTCTCCAAGATTACGTGTCGCTACCGCAGTGACTCATGTTTATTCACTGAATTGGAAAGAAAAACAAAGATTAGCAGCAGCATCCTTCTCCGAGATTAATTCAAATTTGAGTCATGCACAATGTCGTTTGATCCAAGATTGTGATACTGTCACCAGACGCGATGAAAAGTACCTGAAAGTCGATCTCAGTCAAAAATTTAAACGATGAAGTCATCGCGTTGTGCATACAGAGATTCTGCAACCAAGTCGTTTGAATTCAATGGGAGAACCCACGATCTTTGGCATACGTTTTCGTATACTCTTGGCGGCTCACCTCGACGTTTATGCCATAGTTGCGAAACAGGACGACGTACGATATAAGGCCCGATCTCAAACTACGTAGTACGTGTGCTAGCTGAAGGACCCAGTGGAACCAGTGTCAATGTTTCGAATACGGATAGCTAACTTTTAAATTTGAAATTTTCAACGAAATTTTGAGGTCTCCCTTTCGAAAGTCAGTATGGATGATTACAAATATAATATGGATATAATTTTGAGACAGAGCAGGTAAAATGATGAGCAGGACTCGTTTCTCGCCTGATTGTGGCCACAGGTGTGTCTCTTTTGTACCAAACGAAATAGCTAACCGTGATGTTGACATTCGCCAACTCTCAGCCGGTTCTCCCTCCATTATAAGTATACTTATACTTGCACCTCATTTTCATTCACCATTGGCTTTGCGCGCTTCTGATTTTTTTTACGAATCGATATATGCTTATAACACACTGCTGGAAGTTAGCCCGATGTCTGAGGTGGATTATGGTGGAGAGAAGCGGAAAAACGAACAAGGCTGGTGCGGAGGATCGGCGGTGATCAATCACAATTCCAACCACGTCGTGGCTTCGACTCGAGCTCCCGAGAATAACCAAACAACTTTTGCGATTTGCTACTTTGAATTGATCGAGGACTGTGCAGCCGCCGCCGTCCGGTCTCTATTATATACTCTTATTCTCTTTGATACTTTGAAGTTCTCCAGACTCTTATGACGCGCGGAAAAATTGACTGGAATTTCTTCGTCTTGGTTTGCCTCATTCGCAAATTCTTCGATTACTGTTTTCATCCACGAAAATCAATCGGTAATCTATCGAACAACGAAAAAAAGTCATTTACCAGCTAAGTACATTCTGGTCGCAAAATCATGTCACGATCGTAAAAAGTGATTCGGTGTACGGCGCGTGACGAATGTTCTCGCGAACGAATGCACTTCATATTTGCACTCAAGCCTTCGAGGCACCGAACGCTGGAATGTCCCAGTTTTTAACATACAAATTTTCAAAGAGAAGAATCGGCAAGAACTATTAGACTACGGTCGTTAAAAAATGAGATCATGAGCGCAAGAACCCGGCGAGTGTACATTTGAGTAACAGTCGTCACGCTGCATTGTCCAATAATCGCATTAATGCGTCACCTCATCCGTGCAATTTCTAACTTTTGTCGAGTTGTGGCGATATCTTTATAAGACTCTCGCGTTATCTTCATTGAAGACAAGAGAGTGAGAGTTTCTGATAAAGATGAGAATGTGCTTTGTATTCGATCTACCTGAAGAAAATGAGGTAGCCGGCAAAGAAGTTCTGCATCATTTTATGCGCCATAAATGAATAAGAAGTTGTCAGAAGAGCGCACGCGAGCAGCATATTAACACACAGGTTAATTATGATCAATTTGATTTCCAACAGTGTCATACTCGAAATTGAAACTTCGTCAGGATCCTTTGTTTTTTGTATTGTGATTGATTGCATTGGTGAAGAATATTTTTTACCAACAGAGCTTTTGCCAGTGATAATATTGATGTATATAGGAGTCCCTGTTAGCACAGTAAACCTTATGAACAATCATACAAAATAGCACAAAATTCGTCACAACTTTTATATAGTTGCGTAAAAATTTGAAAAATATCTGAAAATAATCGATTATTCGAAGATTGAGTTCGTTGTTCAAGGTAGTACTGTCGTAATCTCACTTTTCCAAATGTTCGAGGTGTTTAAACCTTTATCAATTTCGCCCAAATGCTGTCACAGGATTTGTATTATTCTGATCCCACTCTATTCAAAATGTCAGGGCCTATAATTTGTATAACCGGAAAGAGCGAGCCACAAACATGGGCATTTTTGACTTCACGACGAGTAAACATTGGCAGGTAGCTGAGCCCTAAGCTAACCAGGCTTTCTGTAAAAACGTCTGTGTCTATTTCCTGTCATTATCAATCGAAATATGGAAGCTCATCAAAATTCGTCAGGTCAAACATGATGTATCGAAAATATGTATTATTCCATAAGACCACATGTTAAAATCACAAAAGTTGGGGCAGCCTAGAGGTTTTTTTCACGGGCAACCCAGGCCTCTGAAATTTCATTCGAGTAATCTGTATGCCAAATACTATTGGGTATATGTATAATCTTGCCAAAATCCACTAGGTCAATCGATTCACGACAGCACGTACTACCTCAAGAAATATATAAAACCATCACGCCATACTTTCGATGTGCATAATTTTGGAATTCGTATATTTAGTGTTCTATCACCTACTCATTTATAAAATTAAAATACTTCAGCCTGGGTAAAAAATTTCCTGAATAGCTCAAATTATTCCTATCTGAAATAGGTTTTCTTCTAAATCAAAATCGATGTCTCATTCTTGGTGATACGTTACAATTTGCCGATTTACTATTTTAGATGAATGCTGACAGGCCAAAATTGTCAGATCTCGTGATGTAACATGGTGGCAAAAAAAACACTAAATATTCGATGGACTTGTTATTGTCCTGCGCGTCAATATTGCTTCTGTACAGTATCGTAGCACTAACTATCAATCAGAAAAATATTGGCCCAATAACTAAATATCAGAGCGATGCCGACTCGAGTGCGACGGCCGGAGAGTGTCTGTATAGATTTGTTCCAATATAAGGCATCGATAAAATAGCTCGGAATGAAATGAAGGCTTGGCTCTATACAACATCGATCAAATCAAAGATGTTTTGGATTCAAATATCTTCTGCATACCCGTATAGTCCGATCAAACTCTGGATTTCGAATCGAGTGACTTCGAAGGCCATTGAATTTTCTCGATATACCAGACAGGCTCTATACTTGTACGATTCAGAAGCTGTCCATAGTCACTGGCTTGATAAAGAAGATCAAATGGGGCTTTTCTTCGCGCTGAGACAGGTAAAACGGGCTTGTACTTTGAGCAGTGAAGTGCGAGGGTGCGGTACACGATACAGTGATAAGCATCAGCTGAAAAACGATTTTCGATCGCGCTTCACGTGGTACATGGATGCTGCACGCTAGAATAGGCACTCACTTTTGTGCCCACGCTCTTCTGCTTTACTCCTCCCATAATAATAATTCATTATATACTCAACAATCTGTGTGTGGCACGAAGCAACGCCCGCGCCTTCTCGATCGGAAGCAAATTGAAAAGCTCGCTTGCTCGGACCGCATCGACCGAGAAGACGTTCAATAGTTTGGAAGTAGGCTTTTGGTTCGTTAACGCAGCTCCGATTGATATCATTTTCAAATTGCACCTAATTTTTTTCGACTATCTTGGCCGTCTTCTTGATCTTGGATAATTAGTTAGGGTTCATTTCAAAGAGGGGAAGTAAAATCTGAATAAATGCAGATCGGTTTTCGAAACTGACTCCGCAAGAATGGAAGTATTCCATGTTTTTCGCCGTTTCTGTCCTACTTTTTGAATTTTAAAAAAGAGATCAAGACATCTTTTCACACGCAATCAGTGCAGGAAAGACAAAACTGTTAGTCTCCTCTATGAAATTTTAAGTACTGATCTCGGTACTGATCCACAGCAAGATGAATTCATATTTTTCTCTCGTTTTGCAAACAAAAAACGCATTTCCAGGGCCCATTATCCACTGTTTCTCCAAGCGAGAACCGTCATTCTGCGGGAAAATGTGATATTTCCATCAAAAAATTTTCTCGCAATGACGTTTGTTCTCAAGCACAGGGTGAACGATGTTCACCAGAGGTAAACAATATTGCTTGTAGGTCTTGATGATTCGAAAGTAGCGTTATCGTCCCGCTTGTGGCCGCTGTTCCGGATTGTAAATGTTTTTGATGAGTGAGAGGCTCCTAAAATGCTTTTGTAGCTCGAAAATGATATTTGAAAAATGATGGGCAATGACCAATCGATGATATTGAAAATAGATTTCTTATAAAGTTCAAAAAGATGGTACATTGTCAATCAGTCGATTCACATGACCTCGCACATGACCCACCACTAATATATTCTAAACCAGACCAGACCGAATTAGACTGTACTAGACCGTACTAGAACAGACTACACTGCACCAAACCGAATTAGATCGAGCTAGACCAAATCAGGCCGAACTAGATCGAATAAAACTGAATTAGACCGAATTAGACCGAACTTGAACTACTTAGACTGAACTAGACCAAATTAGATTTTACACCGGAGTATAGACCTAATAATAAAGTCGAAGTAAATCGAATCAGACCAAATTGGACCGTAATAGTACGGTACTAGTGTGGCTTCGGTATGGTTCTAGTGCGGCACCATAGAACCGTGCCTACTAGACCGACCCAGACAATTCATCCATACACCCATCCCCCCGACCACCTATAGACCCACCCATCGTCTGCACGAATGTACTTTGCCTCGTCCACGTACGCAATCCAACGCGCGGGATCCGGACGGACAACTTTTGAATTGGCGTCTTAATGATTTGCAATCAGCCGTTTGCACGGTTATGGTGCTTGGCACCCTCGAAGGGGGTATAAGCGGTAGGTTGTGATCAACTTTTTGGATAGTAAAAAATTTAGAAATCTACTAAGTAAGCGTCCCCAACCTGCCCCCTGTACCATAACGCCCTTATATGCCAATCTCAGGAATGAGCACTTGCTGACCTTCACGCAAATTTTTCCTCACTACTAATTTTGTTTTTCACTGTGTTGAAATAATAGGGAGAATCGACGGTTTGGACTGGCCCAAAATGATTTCTGCGTGTCCCGGAAGATTAAAGTAAGTTTTCTCATTTCCCCCCTGCTTAGCTAAGAAATCGCCAAGAAAATTGCGTTCAGTGACATCGGTGCCAACATTTTTTGTTTCGGACAATCTCAACGTACTTTAGCGCGTTCTTGATTTTCTTTTTTCCAAACTATCAAAGCCTTCTTCCAAACTCGCAAATCTCGGACTTGGAGCGATTTTATGATCAAAATGCGGAGATGTGGCAAATCACGTGGCATCAAAGTTGGGGTGTTCTCAAAATCCCCACATATATTTATACCATAAGGGCGTGCAGTGTATGACCTTTTTACCCCTGAAAATGTGTCTATCGCGTCAAAATAGGTCGGATATAGTGTTTTTACTACTAGGACTAAAAGACGCGTTTTACTGGGGAGTGAAGAGGACGACCACCTCCTGGGTTTTTATCGGCTCGAGGCGCAAATATCCAGCCAGGAGGGGCTCGTCTTCTTTTACTCCCTAGTTGCATAATTTACTATTTCGTAACTCTTTCATGAAGTTTACCGCTTCCGAGCGATTATTTCGACCTTCGCTTGCGGCTCAGAGGACGAAAATCAATCGCCCAGAAGCGAGTTATACCTCACAAACTCGGTGCGAAGTGTACTATTTTGGGAATTTGTCATACACTGAGAAAAAATTCTTGGTCGCACGGCCATGTGATTCGCCCTGCGACCAAAAAATGGTATAGCCAGGAGAGCAATACCAATTTTGTCACTGTAACAAGCCATCGAAATGATTTGGCACCTAGTAATATATTTCTACCAGAATAAATAACAATAGCCCATATATTTTAAATACTTTGACACTCGATGGAATCACAGTTACATTACAATTATTTCACCAGGAAAGCCATCTAATTTTCGCACGTAATCATACCGGCGAAGGATTATTACAATCCAAAGATTTTTTGCGGTTATTTAACGGCAATAACAAATCATAATGCTGTGTTGATAATCCAGTATTGGCCCGACAGCAATACCACGTTACAATGCAGCCATACTGTTCGAGCTGCAAAATTCTGTTCTCAGTGTAGCTTGATTTGGTTGGTCGAAATTAAACTTACCTTAGCTCATTTTGAAGGTCTTGGAACATTCTTGCAAATAGCATCAAAGTACGTTGAAAGTTGAAATTGGCAAAACGGATCAAGGCGGCATGGTGGGTACATTTATCTTGTGGCGATGCGGTCGCCGCGCACGTTGAACTTTGTTCACAGAAATCTCAAAATCTTTTCTAATTTGGGCTCAACGACGAATTATCCAGGCATTATCATCTAACTTGACGTGGATAACTCGTCGTTTAGCCCAAATCGGAAGAGAATTTGAGATTTTTATGAACGAAATTGTGCCAATTTATATAGGTTAAAAACTACCCACGGGTAAGTTATTCTCGTTCATCACCGATAGTCTTGTGATTAATGACAAATGACGAGTTCCCCACCGCAATTCAGATTATTTTGTGTTACCTGTAAATGAAATATGATTTCTGGGTTGCACGTCGCCTGCATGCCCTTGACACGTTCACTGCGCGACGACGAAAATCGCGTTCGGGTCCTGTGTGCGATGGGGCCCATTTAAGGGAGTAACCTCGGTACCGCGTGAGTCAAATTGAGTGACTTTTTTCAACTTTCACAAATTTGCCTACATGTGTGTCTTATGTGTTAATCAGATCTCAATACACCCTCACATAAACTTGCATAAGCATCCGACTCACGAATCATGAAATATCAATCCCTGATTATGGACGAATTTGTCTTAATTGTGACTTATTCGTGACTTCACGCTGAAAATTAATCAGAACTTTTTTCCAAGCTAACCAAAGCTTGAAAAAAAGTTCGAGCACGTTCTTTGTATTAAGATATATAAGAGAGCAAGATTTGAACAAAAAGTGATCGGTCAGTCTTTTATAGTCTAATAATCACCGCGATGCCCCATAAGACAGCATGTATAACCTCTAAAAATGTTTATGCTGATGGTTTAACTCAGGGGTAGCCAATGCTCGTGAAATTTTGACTGTGTCCAATTGGCACGCAAATACATCTCTCTGCCAAGTTTGATCAAAATCTGATCGGTGGATCTTCTACCGAGGTTACTCCCTTAATGGGATTTTGATCACCGCCGCACACACAGTTGGACGTGTGGACCCCACCGGTGGGGCCCATCGCAGTGAAAGTGTTAATCATAGAAGGAAAGAAATTCGGAAACAATACTGCGGAGCAGAAAAAGTTCGGGATGCCACAAACCGAAGTGACGAGAGCTTAGAATAGCCGGAAAAGCACAAATCATGGATATAGGACTCTCCAAATTTTCGAGTCCCCGGAACTTATTGCGAAATCGTTGGCTTTAGGAAAAATTAACTACACACGATTCAAGAAACCGAATGAGTAGACAGACTATCTCTCTGTCAACCCCGTGCTATAGAGTCTGTGACATTTTTTTCTGAAGAACAACAAATGAGCTCTTGAGGAATCTATTGTCTCAGTGCATGAATTAGTCGTCACTGAGCACTAATAGTGATTTTGCTATTAGAACGAGCTTAGCAGGACAACTGCATCACACTGTCTCGGCACGTGAAAAATGCACGAGAATGAGACTCCTCGCACCCGCAGACTCGGGCTGAAAGATCAAAAAAATTTACAAATAATTTGAAGACCAGTTGCTGGACAAACCAATCGATACCTGAATCACGATCCGGATGGGTACTATACTCTGTGCGGACGTGGAATCCGAGTCGGACACGATCGTCGCGGCGCGGATACGCGAATTATCTTTCGCGATAGCGACACGCGGATGGGCCGTCCTCTATGGGTATTATATATGAATGAGACAATATAAGCTATACTTATCGCTTCTCTTCTCGACTGACAAGCGATTGTTTGCCACTTGGATGTTCTATATATGGGTGATTCCGCGTAAATGATTGAATTTGAAGTCCTGAGCTATCATTTTCAAATGATGTGAGATAGGTCCAATCTGAAAACTGAATTTACCAGCCACCATAATGTAAAATCAACGAGATCACTTTTAAGTGGTGATATTTGGCGTCTTTTATGTATATCTCGACACCGTGTACCCAAAAACAAGTTTTTTGCATATTATTTTTTGAAAACCACCATTCCATACTCATAATTCCAATACGTGACAGAAGATATTGCATTGAACGGCACTCTATTTGAAAGCTTACATCTGGGGAAGTGTTTTCATGCATAAATGCAAGTCCCCACTCAAATTCCCTGAAAAAGTGACCTGTACGAATCTTCTGTCCTAAAAAGCCATGTTACATTCCGTGACTTTCTAAATACACCCTCGTGGGGTTGAAGAGAAATCTCACGGCTGGTCTCGTTCTATTTGTAATCAGCTTATCAAAGTTCTAGATGCAGAGCGGACATAAATTCATTTGAAATGATTGGGCGAGTGGAACCAGACCCGCTGATTTTTCCGAAAGGTACGAAAAAGATATCGCATCCGTGACATACCAATGAGAGCGCAGCAATGACTCGAATAACTGAATTTAGTTTTTTTCTCACCATATATTTTAGTGGCATCAAGAGGTATATGTTCGTCTTAGTCGATCCAATATCATACGAGCTCGTGCAATGCTTTGAAAGTCAAATCGTAACATTCCATGACATGCGAGAACTGTCACATTTCGTAAACATTGAAAAATTCTTGTATCCGATTTACTTAGGGTTGGTATGGATGATTGGGGCACTATTCGACTCAGGATATTCTGTCATGTGACCGCGGGGAATGAATGGAAATCGAATAATCAAACGGGGAGTAAATTTTCCGAAAGGACCGCAAAAGTTAACAGTTTTGGCAGAATCGTCCATATGTGCATGCAACACGCATAACTCGAAATGTATACGCATTGGTGCGTGTGATGTGCGACGCCTCAAACGGACAGCCACCGTTATACACTTTATGTATATTGTTTATCGCTCGCAGGAACTGTAAGGAACAGGACTCGAGAGCGTCGCAAAGTTCATCCCACCCGCGCGGTAATTTGTCGTCGGTGGCTGATGCAGCGGACGGATCGAGTCGAGAGCTGATGCAGCTCTATCCTCGCACCCGTCATCTTCTCTAATTTTCGAGTGAGTAAGTCCTTTTACATTCAAGATTTTAGCTGAGGCATTGATTCTAGAACTTTGAAATTCACTCGTTTCTCGATTTTATTAGATGCACTGGGGATGTGAATCGAGTTTTTGGATAGCCATCCTCACTCGAGTATCACAAATAAGTATCGTATGACGACTTTCTCCGCGACTGCTTCAATATTCTTCTGGTTCTTCTCATCACTTCCTTGAGCATGCAACTTTTTTCAAGCGGTACAGAATATTTAAAGAATTTCTTTCACTTTTACACCGCACTGCTCCCTTACATGGATAGTCCCGGATTAAAACAGCATAATAAATTTGATGCCGAGTGCTCAGAAGATCGCTTCGGTATCCTAAAGATTATTTTTTAATTTAAATAATTTTCAACAATATTGTTCAAAACAAGTATGGTGCGGAAATAATTTATTCATAAAAGTGACAATTGAAAAACTAGTTGATAGCTGCTGACTATACCTAACACAGCAACAACCATGTACTAAATTTTTGTCAATTTTTTTTTACAAAATATTAATAATTCCGAGATAGTTCTGAGCGATCATTTCAAGTATTGACTTGTGAAATTTCAAGTTAGTATCACAGAACTTCGATCTCTTATTTACAGGAGAACAAAAAATCTTTGAACCCAGAGGTCTTGCGGTCACGGATCTTCAATGGGGGTCACAAACGGAGAAAAAGGTGAGCAATATTATTCTATAATAGATAACTTATTCTCATATCCGTGATGTGTAAGTTTAATACGTTGGAAGAGATTTCACGTATCCTCTACATGAATTTACTCTATACTGAGTTTTTCGGAGCAGATTGAGTTAGACCATCATAAACTATTCCATGAGTTTGATAAAAATAAGGGTCTTCATGCAAATTGAAGAGAAATTGTGCTAAGGACTGTGGATAATCTGGAGTTCTGAGCCAATTAATTTGTGTCATGAGTGCGAGCTCTGATCTTTTTTACTCTAGCTCTCATATCCCGTGGCCAATTTAGTTCCATTACCATTCGCTTTACTACCAAAGTTTATGTACAATGAGCAAGAAGTCACGTGACTTTTCAATTTTTGTGCAATTTTTGTGAATTGTTGTTGTTATTAATGACCAGGCTTCATCATTGATGCGTGAAAAAATTCATGTGATCGGGTGAACCAGCTATGCTCAAAAGCTCCGCAATGAATCTAAGCATATCTATACCGGCTAGCCCAGTTTTCAGAATTTTAATTTCCTAACACATCCGAAAACATATTCTTGAGCATCTTACAGTCATTAATGTTGCACGTATATAACTTGTTCAACAACAAAGTTATATGCATCCTAGAGATGTCGTGACTCTGACTCATGCCGACTCTTCAATGATTTTGAGATTATGAATTGGAATCCGTATAAGTAGTAGAGCCGATAAGATATCCTGATCTACAGTAGCTTTCTGTAATAACTGAATTGCGTTGTTATATTTTCAACAAATTTCGATAATTTGCCGAGTTTTCGTGTGCGCACAAAACGATTTTATCGTGCGACACGCATCTCGCAAACATATGCCTACAAGCGTCAATGCTACTATCAGTTCTAACTCGGAGATAGGAATTTATTGATGATAAGTGCGATATGTTGGTCAAGCATCTTTCCATTGACTTTGTGAGCCGTATATTACATGCATGGGATCGGAAATAATCGTTACTTCCTACTAAAGAAACAGAAATACTCATTCATTTTCTTGGCCATCCTTTTCTCGTTTATCTTTTTGATGAATATGAGTAAGAGCTTGTGAACAAATAACATTTCACTACGAAATTTTTCAATATCTAAGATAAGTGTACTCAACGTGCCCCCCCCCCCCCCAAGCCGTTTTGACGATAGCTTTGGCTCATTTTGATATTTTGTTACGTACTTGATCGCGTGTAGCTCGTTTCAAGACCTTCAAAATGAGCTCAGTTGAGTTCAATTGTGGCGAACCAGAGCCGAGCTAACACAATTTTCCCAAACACTGATTTTTCGCGAGCTCGCTAAAGGGTGTACCCAACATACTAACATTCAGCCATTTTCTCAAAAACTCATGTCGGAGTCTCGCGGCAAATACGGGGTTACAACTTACACAATAGTTTTTCCATCAATTGAGACGGGGGTGGTCGCAAATGACTTGGAATTACTTCAGGAATGTGCCTCTGGTACGGTCTGGGAGGATAAACGTCTCTCACTCTTGAGGAGGAATCGAAGAATCGAGAGATATTCCAATTCTGATTCTCAGAGAGCGTGACTTTGCCCCGTACATCGAGTTTTGAGGGAGATAGAGACTTTTTTCCTCACAGATCGTACCAGAGGCACATTCCGAAAGCAATTTCGAGTAATGTGCAACCACCCCCGTCTCAATTGATGAAGAAACCATTGCAAAAAGTGCAGTAACCCCGTTTTGCGCGAGACTCCGACACGGCCTCAACACTTGTCAATGTACTTTAGTCCATTTCAAAGCTTGTTTTAAGGCATTCAAAATGACCTAGAAGTACGTCCGTAGAGTTGTCTTAATTTTCCTCGGAAACGACGCGAATCGGCGGTAAAATGCTTGAAATCATTTTTATACGTTTTATCGGTGTGCATCCACATTTGGAGCTCTTTGACGATCCAAAACACTATTTCTGACCTATTTTGACGAGATAAACACGTTCTGAGTGGTAAAAAATCGGGCTTTACTCTCTTTCGAGGTAATCCCATTGGGGGGGGGGGGGTTATGTTGGATACACATCAATTTTGACTTCCATTTTTGCGAACGATTTCCGTATTTTGCTCATAAAAACGCTCCAAATTCACCTCCTGTGAAAGGATTTTGAAGGTCTTGAGACAGGAAATCGAATGCGCTAAAGTAAGTTGAGATTGGTTGAAAAACTTTTACACCGGGTTTATGAGACGCAGTTTCTTGAGCAGCTTCCGTGCAAACACGAAAAATGCAAGAGCTCACTTTATATATCCTGAGAGACGCATTAATCATCCAGGTTCGGTCTGAATCATTGAACTCTTCATATTTCAACATAACGAAACATAACGAACATAAAAAAATTGTGCATAGATCAATGATTGCCCACTTCTGAGATCAGCATATTGGGGGAGGGGGAAGGGGGGGGATATCCAGTACAGAGGGCAGGTTGGGTACATTTACGTTATACGTGAAAGCAGTTTCAATTTGAAAAATATCGATTGCCTTGCCTCTTTTCGTTAAACTGTATCCATAGTGCATTCAAGTACGTCGAAAATCTCATCATTTTCGTAAAATCTTCATGCAAAAAACTTTGGGATGTATGTACATACGCATTTTTATACATGCGTATGCTTGGAAAATGATATGACTGTGTAATTGATTCAAAAGTCTAGAGCCATTGTGTGGATAGGGAGCTGAATTTGAATGAGTGAGCGTCGATTGATCGTTCGTTTGTATAAAATGACCTTGAAATTGAAGCGCTCCTGCAGAGCATCAAAACCATTTTACGTATGTTAATTATAGCACATCAGCGCACTTATAATTATAAATCCCTCTTGGACTTATATTTCGTGATGGGCATCGAATCGAGTCATTAAAGCTACGCCTTCCAATTTCAGCTTTTACAAAAAAATTTCTCTCCTGTGTCGATCTAGAGTGCGTGATCGATGCTCTCATTCTCCCGTCATTGTATTTGAATTCGAGTTTGCCTTATTTCTTCGTGCCATTGAATCAACAAAGATAATAAATTTCAAACAATATCAAACCTAGGCAATGTTTTCATCCTTATTCAGTCTCGCAAGAGAGACTGTTTAGAGGGTTTGTGTTGTCCATCTATGATAAGTAACCGGCTATTTGAGCCAAATACCAGTTTTTAAAAGTTGTCTGACCCTGGTAGAAACTTATTAAATTAATAGACCAGTAATATCCCTAAAACTGAAGGATTGGGTTTCTCATTCATCAAAAAATGTATGCGACGCCTTTTCTATGAGGTTTATAGATAATTTCGATTTGCTAATCGCGAAAATCCGCGCGCATCTGATGTGCGGTTACCAATCTACCAAGCCAACTTGACCACGCGAGGTGATACGTACGACTACAAACTATAATAGCCTCCATTTTTTTCCCATCAATTTGCTGAAAATGCTATGTAAGGAATGCCCATCTGCGAATGATTTTCGGCGTTTGTACTCCATCGACGAAAAATCCTGAAACAAGCTCTATACTTATAAACTGACTTACGCTATTCGCAATACGAATATATAATATCACAAACAAGATGATAAATTCAAACTTGTTGCTCTGTAGTACGAGTTCGAATGTACTAGGTACGTTGTTCGACGAGGAAAACAAAAATGAATAGTATATTACGCAACTAGGGAGTAAAGTGGGCCTTTTACTCCCGGGTGTGGATTATCGCTCGAGGCGAAGCCGAGAGCGATAAACACCCGGGAGTTTGAGGCCCACATTACTCCCGAGTTGCGTATGCTATTTTTTATCCTACGGGACTAAAGTACGCCCCCCCCCCCCCCCGAAACCACGCGCTCATCCGGGCATGCATTCTTTGGCGCAGTGGGCCACAACGACCGCGTCATTGTTAACATTGCCGTCTTGGAAATACCGAAGCCAATTGTTGCGGGCGGCGGGGACGGGGTCCGGGGCGGAGCCCCGGCGGGGGTGCAGGGGGCGGAGCCCCCGCCGGGGGGTTCGGGGGGCGGAGCCCCCCGACTGAAAAAAGATTTCGAAATGGTCTAAAAAATCCTCATTTTGTAATATCATATCAACTCTTCTGAATTTCCAACCAGAATCGATCTCTTGATATTCTCCCATTCAACGTTACACAGCTCAATATTCGAATATTATTTGAAAAATGTTTTTGAAAATTAATATTCATTGATACTTTTTTGAGATCCTTTCAATAATATGATCTCTCCAGAATACGTTTGTATAACGCTCGAATCATTATTTATCCAAAAACAACAAAATACGACCTAATGAGAGGTTGTATGCCTATGCGTGAGTTATCTAGACGATTAGTGCCGCCTCAAGTGTGATCCTCCGTGGAGGGGTCGACAGACCGCTAGCCTTAGGATCACACCAATCTCTTGGGCGTGGGTTCGAATCCCGCTCGGGGCAAAATTTACTTCTGATTTTTTTCAATGACAAGTCCGTTCAGGGAGTAAAGTTTGATACCCGGGTGGAAATGAATCACATTACACCCAAAAATGAAGGGCCAAAGTGCGTACTTTAGTCCCGCTAGGATAAAAAAAAATTTGCTTCTATTATGTGACTCTGACAATATGGCACGGTAAATAAAAATGAGAGTACCGATTTTTGAGAAAGCGGTCGGGATCGAATGCGATTTGTAGCCGTGACCCGTAGAGCGTTCAGGCAGACTTTGGTGCATCTATTAGGATTATGAGTTCCGTATGGTCACGGTATTCTGGAAATGGCAATGAGGAATGCATCGCCATGCGCGCATATTATATGCCTCTCCTGTCCTATGCTCATCACATGCGAATCTGCAGTCACAGAACGTAATATTTACATCGAGTTAGCGAACCGATCGCCGCTTGAGTCGCGCACCGTTCGAATCGATCATTCTACCCGACCATTGTCTTGCAACCGGACGGAAATGCACCTTGGACCGTATACCATAACGATGTGGTCACAATGTCGTACTTGAAAGAAATTCTCAGATTCTATACTGTCGATGGGAATGTCGCACATTGCTGAGATATTTTCTTTCCTGGTTATTCCTGATAATTCATCTCCTATTCTTGCTACGAAAATTCCTCATCAGATCTCCGATTACGGTTCATTTCACGGGCCCGAGCTGGAATCATTCTGAAACTTTTTCAATATCGCTCGGTCTATGTGCAGCTGTTGTATATAGTGCGCTGTTAATAGTAACAGAATATAATAATTGGGGAAAATTCTGTTCAAGCCCTGATAGTTTGAGATTTGGGAGAAAATTAGGTCGAGAATAGTCGCCCATGAGCTAAAGTAAATGGGCGAGCCTTTTGATGTGATGACTGTGAATTTGTTTTCTTGGTTTGTGACCGGAGTTCCGAATCGAAAAAAGGTTTGGTGGACGCGTCCAATAGTTATCATCTTGGTTGCTTTGTAAATGTCGTCAAATTCGGATAAAAATTTCACAGAAGTACCAAATTTTTCATCCTTCTAGTGTATTGGGGGTTGGGCTTTCCTTCTCCGAGTATGAGTCACTAAGTGGAAGCCCTTCGAAAAGCACTTCCGTGAAGTGGGCACCCGGTTATTAAAAATATCCAAAAAAAAAATACTCTCCAATTGTGCATTGATAGCGGATCACGAATCCGTTCGCAAAAAATTTGTGGCTATCGTAGTTTTTCCAAAAAAAAATAAAAACTTTTCGGGTGCTGGGAAAATTTTCCCAATTTTTTTAGCAAAAATTACACAACGCAGGAATTGTGGGAAATTTGTGCTGAATTGCGGCCGATCTCCTCTATCAGCACGTATTTTTGTTTTTCCGAAATAATTATTATTTTTGTACTTATGCGGAAAAATGAGGTTCACAGAAGCAGCGGCAATTCATGAGCCAAGGAATGTGGCAGTGCGCGTGCGCCGGGAATATTTCCATTTCCCGCGATCTAGCTACCGCGATCCAGTCGCGACGCTACGCGATCCCGCCGCGACGCCACTCCATCTCGCAGGTTATCTCAACTCAACTGCAGTTTTCGTGTGAATATTCATGTTTTTCAGGATGCTGATGATGCTGGATTCTGACTTCCACCAGAGATCAAGCTAGTTTGTGATAGCTTCAACTGTTTCAAAAATAGTGCTCTGATTCACTTTATCTGCAAAGTGAGAAAGACACCAGATACTTGATGCTCTGAGCCAAAGCAGATTCATACTGAAAATCATTAGTTGAAGATTGAGGTGCACATTTTTTTCAACAAGTAGTTTTGAACTATTACAAACTGCATTCAGTTTGGACTTTGAATACAAAAATTGATTGGGAAATAAATTATCTTCAAGCTTGGCAATTCTGTACGAAAAGGTTGGACAACAACAAGCTCCATCACAGATTGATTGTCAATCATTGTTTTGATCCAAGTTTTGAAGTGAGTGCTGTTTGTGAGAGTTCCAACTCCTTGTTGCAAGAATAGTGTACCTCAATCGCTGAACAGTGTCTCAGTTCACCACCATTCAATTCAGAACTTCGAAGAAACACTGATTGATCAACAAACTGTGATGGAGCTTGTCGTCATCCAACCTTTTCGTACAGAACTGCCAAGCTTTCAAGCTAGTTTATTTCTCAACCAAATTTTGTGTTCAAGGTCTGAACTAAATACAATTTGTTGTAGTTTCAACTACTTGTTGAGAAAAGTGTGCAACTCAATCTTAACCTGATGATTCAGTTGGAAGCTGAAAGTGCTCTGCTCACATCTCATTACTTGAAGCGAATCAAGTTTCTGATGTTTTTCATCACTCCGTAGATGAACTGATTGATCGGTCAAAGATTGGGAAGCTCTATTCTCTCAACCAGAAGATCAATCTAGACTTTGAATACAAACATTAGGTGGAAAATAAACTATCTTGAAGCCTAGCAGTTCTGTACAAAAAGGTTGGGTAACGAGAAGCTTCATCATAGTGAGTTTGTCACAATCATTGTTTTCATCAAATTTCTGAATTGAATGTTGGTGAACTGGAACACTGTTCAGCCTTTGATGTGCACTATTCTTGCAGCGAGAGATTATAACTTCTTCAAACTGCATTCACTTCAGTACTTGCATGAAACAATGATTGACAAACAAACTGTGATGGAGCTCGTCGTTATCTAACTTTTTGGTACAGAACTGTCAAGCTCCAAGATCAAATTTTGATTCCGTCTGTATTGACTCATGGCTCACACCCTCGACTTGAATTGACATTCACATCATTGTTGTCGCCTAATTGTTGCTGAATCATGTACGATTCAGTATACATGGTACGCGATCCGGCTGCGACGCCACGCGATCCGGCCGCGACGCCACGCGATCCAGCCGCGACGCCACGCGATCCGGCCGCAGGCGTTGAAATTCACATGTCCCATAGCCAATAGAGATGAGTCATCTCGATATCACGGTGGAAATGATGGTGGAAAACAGGCGTGAGCACTGATGCAGCCAAACACCTCTCTACCCTCGCGGACGCCATTCTGCCTTCTTATCCAATCATAATTCTAGAGGCAACTGGAGGCTGTTTGAATTTCAGGAGAAACTACACGGCCGAGCGACATCGAGATCAACAAAAATTTTTCTTGCTCTCTAAAAACGTTTATATTTGTTGGGCTCATGAATCTTTACAAATAGTCAGTTTGTTAGAATCAGAGCGAGACCGGATTATTTGTGAATCTAACAAATGTTAGTTTGGAAATCTAACATACGTTAGTTTGTTGTCCGGGATCGGTTTGGTTTGTGAATATCACAAAACCTTTTGTTGTCATTTGTGAATCCAACAAACTATTTTTTTCCGTGCAATAAAGGATCTAATACTGCTATCGTCAAACTTGAGCGTCGCGGCTGGATCGCGTGGCGTCGCGGCTGGATCGCGTGGCGTCGCGGCCGGATCGCGTGGCGTCGCAGCCGGATCGCGTACCATGTATACTGAATCGTACATGATTCAGCAACAATTAGGCGACAACAATGATGTGAATGTCAATTCAAGTCGAGGGTGTGAGCCATGAGTCAATACAGACGGAATCAAAATTTGATCTTGGAGCTTGACAGTTCTGTACCAAAAAGTTAGATAACGACGAGCTCCATCACAGTTTGTTTGTCAATCATTGTTTCATGCAAGTACTGAAGTGAATGCAGTTTGAAGAAGTTATAATCTCTTGCTGCAAGAATAGTGCACATCAAAGGCTGAACAGTGTTCCAGTTCACCAACATTCAATTCAGAAATTTGATGAAAACAATGATTGTGACAAACTCACTATGATGAAGCTTCTCGTTACCCAACCTTTTTGTACAGAACTGCTAGGCTTCAAGATAGTTTATTTTCCACCTAATGTTTGTATTCAAAGTCTAGATTGATCTTCTGGTTGAGAGAATAGAGCTTCCCAATCTTTGACCGATCAATCAGTTCATCTACGGAGTGATGAAAAACATCAGAAACTTGATTCGCTTCAAGTAATGAGATGTGAGCAGAGCACTTTCAGCTTCCAACTGAATCATCAGGTTAAGATTGAGTTGCACACTTTTCTCAACAAGTAGTTGAAACTACAACAAATTGTATTTAGTTCAGACCTTGAACACAAAATTTGGTTGAGAAATAAACTAGCTTGAAAGCTTGGCAGTTCTGTACGAAAAGGTTGGATGACGACAAGCTCCATCACAGTTTGTTGATCAATCAGTGTTTCTTCGAAGTTCTGAATTGAATGGTGGTGAACTGAGACACTGTTCAGCGATTGAGGTACACTATTCTTGCAACAAGGAGTTGGAACTCTCACAAACAGCACTCACTTCAAAACTTGGATCAAAACAATGATTGACAATCAATCTGTGATGGAGCTTGTTGTTGTCCAACCTTTTCGTACAGAATTGCCAAGCTTTAAGATAATTTATTTCCCAATCAATTTTTGTATTCAAAGTCCAAACTGAATGCAGTTTGTAATAGTTCAAAACTACTTGTTGAAAAAAATGTGCACCTCAATCTTCAACTAATGATTTTCAGTATGAATCTGCTTTGGCTCAGAGCATCAAGTATCTGGTGTCTTTCTCACTTTGCAGATAAAGTGAATCAGAGCACTATTTTTGAAACAGTTGAAGCTATCACAAACTAGCTTGATCTCTGGTGGAAGTCAGAATCCAGCATCATCAGCATCCTGAAAAACATGAATATTCACACGAAAACTGCAGTTGAGTTGAGATAACCTGCGAGATGGAGTGGCGTCGCGGCGGGATCGCGTAGCGTCGCGACTGGATCGCGGTAGCTAGATCGCGGGAAATGGAAATATTCCCGGCGCACGCGCACTGCCACATTCCTTGGCTCATGAATTGCCGCTGCTTCTGTGAACCTCATTTTTCCGCATAAGTACAAAAATAATAATTATTTCGGAAAAACAAAAATATGTGCTGATAGAGGAGATCGGCCGCAATTCAGCACAAATTTCCCACAATTCCTGCGTTGTGTAGTTTTTGCTAAAAAAATTGGGAAAATTTTCCCAGCACCCGAAAAGTTTTTATTTTTTTTTGGAAAAACTACGATAGCCACAAATTTTTTGCGAACGGATTCGTGATCCGCTATCAATGCACAATTGGAGAGTATTTTTTTTTGGATATTTTTAATAACCGGGTGCCCACTTCACGGAAGTTCGAAAAGCTAGGTCATTGGATGGATCACCCTCGTGACTATAGCTTTTTCTTACTCCTCAGTTTGACATCGTTCAAATAAGTTTCTGCTGTCCAACTCATTTGTAAGAGAGCAGAACAACCAATACTAATTCACATATTTTTGCTCAAATAATACGATACTTCTCTGTACCAAATTATGATCAGACAATCCTTTTACGTATTCAATCACCTAGAATTGATGGTTCAGATTCATGCGTGCAATCCCAGTTGCAACGGTTAGCAAATATTCCTGTGACTGCCCAACATATGGTTGGAATACTTCAGAATTTAAAAACCTTCAACTTCATCGACCGGTAAACTTTTTTCTTACATGTAAATATGTTCGTTTAAAGCAAAAGAATATCCATAGCATTATAATTATAAAAGACGCTCAAGTACAACTCCCTTCTGATTATGCCTCACCAGAGAATATACATATAATATTAGCATGTAAGTTGAATGGATGTTT
The DNA here is from genome assembly GCA_029851415.1 of Eretmocerus hayati. Lineage (NCBI taxonomy): Eukaryota > Metazoa > Arthropoda > Insecta > Hymenoptera > Aphelinidae > Eretmocerus > Eretmocerus hayati. The sequence continues at coordinate 188,703,363 of CM056742.1, read as the reverse complement.
GCGGTTCTTACTATGAACTTCTATCTTCCGAAATCATTGTTAGGTCTTTTGAAAGGTCAGTTTTTGTTAGCTCAATCATCAATAGTTAATCTTTACCGAACTAAGAAAATTCTACAGATATACTCGAATGGCCATGAACTGCCCTTGAAAAATTGCTTAAAAGTATTTTTAGTTCATTCTATCAAAGTCTGCAGACTTTGGCGAGAGTTTACTCATCATTGTTCATATTGATGGAATATCTATTCTTCACAGCAGAAAAACGAAACTCAGCACCTCGGCTGAGGCCAATAAAAATCACAGCTGTGGGCGACGGAATGGTCGGAAAGACGTGTATGCTAATCACGTATACAGAAAGAAAGTTCCCTATCGAATACATACCCACAGTGTAAGTTTTTTGCCATCCAAACACTCTACCCTTAAGAGGATGTCGGTGCGACATTGTCCAGTTCACAAACCTTTCGCTGAATTTTTGAGATATCGCAATTCTAATGACAGGGTGTCTACCGGTCCTTCCAGTCCTTCTAGTCCTTAGAATGTCCTTATTTGATTTGAAAAGTCCTTATGTCCGTGGAAAGTCCGTATATGCACGAGTTGGTCCTTACTAATTTGGAATTCGGAAGCAAAAAATGTAATGTCTTGCAAAATAACTTCTCAAAGGAGTTGATAAAAAGGAAATAAAAGGATGTCATCAGTGCTATTACGCGCGTGTATTCCATATACTACTAGAGATTGTTGTCAATGAGTGTAGAATTTTGAAAATTGGTGCCGACATTGATAGAGATTTCAGGAAAGATTCTACGGGAAAGAGTTTTCAGGAGGGATTAAAAAATTTAATAGGCAAATTATTGAGCGTTTTCATACATTTATACTCGATTTGTTCGTATAGGGCAAGTTCGTAAAAACGTCAACCACATCGTCACGAACTAAAATTTGATTTTTAGGGCACAGATGACTAGATTCAGGTTGTAGAGCTCGTCAAACTCGCTTTCGCCCTTGGAAACTTGGATAGTACGGACTTATGACGAAAAGTTCGATTTTTTTTAGTTTAGTCCCGACAAATATGGAAAATATGAGTGAAAAATGGCTATTTGTCCGCGTGATACGCGATACGCTCGTATTTTCCAAATTTCGTAATCGCTGAGTAAAAAACTGTGATTCGTAAGGTCAGGACTTTATTATTGATGATGGATTACTCCCTGCGGCGATCAAATTTTCATCGTATTCAAGCCTTTTTCTTTTGAATTTACAGTACGTAACGGGTGTCACACACCCCTCGCAGACTTGCCCTATATAAGATAGGTCCACGCACCAGTAATTTTATGAGCAAAATATTATCTCGTAGCAATGCAGCGATCGGGAAGAGCTGTCAAGTTCGGGGAGCAATGAATTTTTAGTTGAAAACTTCGACGAAAAGTCTTTAGTTGCATAGCGCGGATCCGTACCCGATACCATCGTGAACTTTGACAGAGGTATAAAAAAAACTCGGTATAACTTGGACAGCAATTGACTCTAGATTAAGTCTCAGGATCTTTTAACTTTCAGCTATTGTGAGGACACTTACGAATTGAGTTATTACATCTTGAATGGTAGCGAATAGTTAATTTGAGAATGGTCTTTGGGTACTCGATGAAAATGTAGCTCCTAAAACCTTACATTGTCCTGTTTTGGTCCTCCACAAGTCCTCAGAAAGTCCTTCTTTGCTTTGCAAACATTCCGGTAGACAATCTGAATAAGTAATTTAAGTCCGATTCTACATGGACCAAACAGAATCGACATTACTTATTAGAATTGCGATATTTCAAAATTTTAGCGAATGGTTTGTGAACTCGACAATGTCAATAAGTAAGCAAACAGGATAAGACTCCGACATCCCCTTAACGTGCATGATACAATTATTTTAAAAAAACGCCCTGCATGAGACAGTATCCTTCAAAAGTATAGTAAATGTGTCTGAGTTATTAGTTGTTTAACAATCCGCTGGATCGAAAATACGCCCGAATTTAAACCTATATTTTAGTGTCAGGACGGATCCCTTATCAGTGTGACGCATTCAACATTGAATCTTTCTTACAGCTTCGAGAACTACCCCAAAACAATTGAAGTTGACACCCACGAGTACAACGCTGTTTTGTGGGATACCGCCGGTCAAGAGGACTACGAACGCTTGAGGCCTCTTTCCTATCCAAACGTAAGAAGATTTTTATCCAACTTACCTTTATCAGATTTGCAATAATGCTTAATCTATTATGTGAAGTCAATGAAAATACGTCTTTATGACATTAATCTCAAATACAACTGTAATTTTTCATCTTAAGATTTACAAACAAACAACAGTTAACTTGAGTAAAAATAGTTCAAGAGATCTTGTACGTTGCAAGGGGTCCTTGGACCGTATATTCAATAAAATATGAATAAAATGAATGAAATGAAGTGAATGATTGTGGTTTCTCCGTGCATCCGCTTTCGGTCAGTGAATTGAGTCATTACAGGGCCCAGAATGATGAAACAGTCAGCCAGTAAAAGACACGAATTCAATTAAAAGAAACATTGGGCTTTTCTTATTATGTATTACTGTCCTCATGTGAATCTCTTGAACATAATTCAAAATATTTTCTTACAGACTGATTGCTTTCTGTTATGCTTCTCTGTGAATTCCCGAAGCTCTTTTGAGAATATAGCAAGTAAATGGTACCCAGAACTGAAACGGCATTGTCCAAACGTGCCCATCATACTCATAGGTGAGCATCTCATCTTTTTTATAACCATCAAAATTCTATTTCGGCCGTCAAAAAGAAATTGTTAATCTTTTGAGGGGACGTGGGAGCAGATTGAGGTGGAGTAACATCAATGGTTCACACCTGTGTCCCAGTCAATCGTCGAATCACATAGAAAAAATTCCGGAACGATTACTTTTTGATCTGATTGAAAACGCCTTTTTATATAAGAGATAGCTTTACATCGGTCTCATAAACAAAGTTGATATTCCGATCTGAAACGTAAATTCCTTTTTTGTTATTCTGTGCGCAAAAATGGCCGTTTAGACGCAAGTGTGCGTGTGCAAATGACCCATTTGGGCACGGATTCTCATTTGCACAGTGCGCAAATGACTCATTTGCACACGGTAGTGCGCAAATATCCATTTGCGCACTGCGTAAACGATGAAACAGTGTGCAAATGGGACGTTTACGCACAGTTTGCTTACCAAATTTGGATTGATGGTTGATCATCCTATACTCAATAGATATATTTGACTAGAGTGAGATTTGTAGATTTATGGCTGTAAATATGTAGAAAAATAACAAGAATCTGGATATGTTGAAAATCATGCCTAAATGCAAGTAGTACAAGCAAGTAAAGTAAAAACTGCTTCTGCAAAAGTTGTTTTTCCTGATGAATTAAAAAAATTTTTTCCAGTCAAGGGGGTGGGCAAAAGACTTTTTTCTTATATATTTTTCAAAATTTTTTTTCAGTCGGGGGGCTCCGCCCCCCGAACCCCCCGGCGGGGGCTTCGCCCCCTGCCGCCCCTGGACCCCGCACTGCGCCCTTCTCCACGCCCTAACATCATCTCCGGTCAAAGGAGTGATTAACCGACATATTGTGGATATTCAATTTACTTTGGATAATACTAGACATTGTGAAACCATAATTATATTCAAAATATGGGTGTTTCAACGTGATGACGATAAGCTCTGTCCCGTTCAAAATAATACATGAAGTATACGATTTAATGGATCTACGGATCAATTTCTCGTAATACTCAATATAACTAAAGAGAACAGAAATTAAGAGAATTCCTTCACCCCAGAGCAAAAAAATCCGCGACTTTTTTCTAGGGTTTTGGGCGAGTTACATTTTTGCTCACAGCAATAACAAAAAATATCGTAAGCAACTCGGGTGCCGACATTTGCGCTCTCGTCCCCGCACTCGTGTGCAAATGGTCCGTTTGCACACGGTTTCATCGTTTGCAAACGGACCATTTGCACACTCGTTGCGGGGACTCGTGCGCAAATATCTGTTGGCACCCTTGTTGCTTAATATACTATTCATCTTCTCACAAATTATTCAGCCAAGATGTTTGTATCAATTTGCTGAAAAAAATTGCAACTTTCTGTCTGTTCCAAACAAATTCTCATCCAGAAAAACCCTCGAGATTTGTCAGGTGTGGAGAAAGAGTGTACCGCCCCTCCTCCCGCACCTTAGATTTGTATCAGTTATTTCTTTTTGAAAATTCGATTCAGATTGAATAGTTTGTGAACAAATTTTAAACGAAACACTTCACTTTTGTCCGTGGACCGGTCTACTCTTTATGAGTGAGCAATTTTTTAATTCCAAACCGGGAGAAGTAAATTATATTGAATTATGAAAAAATTGAAAACTTTCAGGCACAAAAGGAGATCTGCGAAAAGAAGGAAATGAAACTATAACTCCTCGTGAATGCAAGAAAATGAAGAAAAAAATAAAAGCCTACAAATATCTTGAGTGTTCAGCAAAAATGCAAGAGGGACTAGACGAAGTTTTTGTCGACGCAGTGCGAGCAGTTCTCAAGAGACCATCAAGCCGCAAGTTTTGCTGTATGATGTAATCAGAAAAAAATATTCGCGGTTCTTGGACACCAAAGACTCCATCCATCAACTTATCCATGCAGAGTAAAACCATCCAATCACCTTCCATGTTGTAATTGAAAGAGAAATTTTCACGCATTCTGTGACGCGATTTTAGGGCCCTTACGGTGATGAATCAAATCTGCTTCGTGCTCGCACGGATGTTTTGATCGCTCATTCCGCCAGTTGAGAAATAATTAGCTTCATATACATATTATAGTGCTCAACAAAAAACGTACATACGTACACGCAGGGCAGAATGCTATAATAGTACATTACGCGTCGAGTGCTGGAAACATTTTTTTCTTCGGGAAACCAAGCTGGACGTGGGCGATGGCACCGTCCAGCTTGGTTTTCCCGAAGGAAAAATGTTTCCGCACGAGACGCGTATGCAGTTTTATACGTCTGTACGCAGAAACACGCTGTTTCTACGTATGGACGTATAAAGAAATATGTATGTTTTACACAACTAATTTGTTTGAAAGCGCATATAGAATAGTTATTTCTAATAAGATTATGACACGGTACTTTAAAATATATCGATGTATTAATTTGATGGAGCAAACACAGTGAATGTGTTGATGAGTGAGTTTTTTTGCATGATTAATTTGTTGCTCAATCATTTTATAGTTGGAGGAAAAGATCATCAATATTCCTTCTCCCGCGTATTATACGAATTCTCAAACGCAAAAGTTGTGCAAAATTTGAATTCGTGACTTTTTTCCTGTTATGAAGGAGTGAGCAGTTTCATTTTTGACAAACGCTAATAACCGTTCAAATTTTAATTATTTTTGAATTTGCAGTTCTCAAATTCTCAACTTGAATTGATAAATGGATGTTTTCTGTGCCCTTCTGCAAATCAGTCAGATTTGTGAATGTACTCTATGTTCTATCAACTCCTGATGTGATTCTGCTCCATCAATAATAGAAATTGTGAGATTTTAGAGTGAGATTGAAGAATATAACACACAAATTACTGTTGATATGTCATCATAAAAAATGCCATTGTATGTAGGATTTAGCTATAACTAGTATAAGCACTTTTGTAAATAATGTGTTTTTAATAAATCCCTTCAAGATGTATTTGGCAGAATTTCATCATATTTCAATATTACATACATAATATTTTATTCCTGATTATTAAATTGCCAATCCTTAGATTTTTTACAAAGCTTACACTATTCCAACGGCAGTAATGATTACTCTATCTATAATATCTTTGAAATGCATCAAATGGACTTTGATGAAATCTTCAAATTCGAATCATTAAGTAATTGAAAGTATGCATGTTATTCAGAGTAATATAATTCAAATTAATCTACTGTACAATTCAAGTCACTGTCTGTCTCACGCAAAACATCTTCAATCACACAAGTCCATAAAAATGTCCTTACACCATTCAGCTGAAGTCAACTAGAGGGCCACCAACCTTTTGCTGTAGGATTTTGCCATAACCCCCTCGCCCACTATCGAAATCTGAACGATATTCGTCCCTGACCTGGAATGACACAAACTCATCATCCACACGCCAACGATGCTCATTTTATAACCAAAGAAAACAACTGAATGACAAATAAACAGTCTCATGAGTTTCTCTCACCTGACCACCAGTTTTACCCCGTCCATACTGCCTTCCTTCAATGAAACCTGCATCCCAGTCTGTCCTGATTATTCTGTCATCAAGTCTAGTTCCATTCACATATCTCATACAGTTTTCAGCATCAGTTCTGATGTAATACTCTATGAAACAGAATCCACATGGAGTTTTCTTGTATTTGTCTAGTCCCATGATGATTCTCTTGATGTCTCCGCATTGTGAGAACAACTCGTATATTTGTTCCTCCGTGGTGTAGAAAGATAAGTTTCCAACATACAAAGTACAGGTAGTTCGCAGGAGTCTGTCCTGTTCAGCTCTGGTGCCCTAAAATGAATAAATTTTGAATTTCATACCTATATTTCTTGAGGGCCACCACCACAAGATTGACAAAAACTAACCTTGAAATGCTGGTCTCTGTATGAGCTCAATTCCACCGAAGGAGTAACTATACTCATTTTCAAATCAGTCTTTATAATAACGAAATTCACTCTAGAAATTCAAAAGTATTTTTGTTTTTCTCTAAGCTGCCTGCAATTTGACCGAATCCCTCTCATCGAATCATCTGGAACTTTATACCGCCACAACAACCGCAACCGCAAACCCATTGGCTTCTGTCTTCTGTCATTCCGGATTCATCTGCAGAGCTTCGTCGGTACAGACGAAAATTACTCGAGGAAAATTATCGACCCGAGTTGACGACGAATTCAATGATCAACCAACTACTTATCCTATTTATTTTGAAGGGACTCGCTGGTTTTAATATCTCAACCTTCGATCTCTTCTTGTAGTTTTCCAAGATCGTTGCACATGCAAGTTTTTCTCGACCTGGAAATTTTGAGACTTTTTCTCGAATGAGTGTTTCAACATATTTTCCTATTTCTGAACGAACAATCCATTGATTTTTCAAGTCTCTCTAATATGGCGAAATCAGAACTTGTTGTCAAATGGTAGAAAACCAGATTTTTTATTAGTTCAGGCTACTTCCCGGAATATTTTGAATTGAAATACTTGCCAAAATTGATACCTACATAAATAAAAACTGAGGAATTACTTTTGAAATGCGTTTTATGAAGAAAACAGTTCGAAAACTATAACAATGATCAATGAAATTTGGGGATCGGAATTGTATGTCCTCTTGCCTACAAGGAATACTTTCGGAACATGTTGAAACGGACGCATACAAAATGCTTGGGTAACGGTTAGAAGATGTTACTCTCAATGTTATCCAAGGGAAGCGCATTTTAGACATGTTTGGAGATACTCTTTAAAGTCATATGAATATACATAAATTCACAAAAACATAATTCGCATATTTTTTGACGTAGAAAACGAGTTCACACGCTGTTTTTCTGATTTCCCAGGAGCCAGATTTCTTTTGGGATAGCAACAAACTGATTCTTTTGAAAATCGAATGAATGCACTTTAGCTAGCTTGAAAAGTACGTTGCTGGTCAATTTACTGAGTAATCCAAGGTTGTTTGTAGAAGCAGTTAAATTTTGCTGATAGCAAGCGGAAGAATCAGTTTGGCACTCGTTTTGAGCGCACTCTAGCTCTTAAAAATTACTGTCTTCATATTCAGCAGGTCAAAATACGTGTAGAAAATCACCTTTTGCAACTAAAAACTCTTGAGGTGTAGGGGTTGATCTGGCTGCGAGCTCGGTTTTTATATAAAAATATACGCAAAAAAATCTCTATCTCTATCTGTCCAGACCTAAAATTCTGTTCTGAAAATCAGTTCTCCAATTTTGATCTGATTCGAGGGTGAGAAACTAAAATTCCCGATTATTCAGAAAATTTATCCGAAATTCTCGATGTTTTCCCGACCATGACGGATTCCCGATGAATTCCTGACTTTTCCCGGGTTTTTTCCTTGTAGACACCCTGAAATTTCATATTCCATGGATCTCGAAAAACGTGATGTTAATTTAGCGATGGTTGCATGCATAGGTAATAAGGATACTACTAAGGCCGATATATCCCACCTGATATACTTACTATTTTGACTCCAGGGTGACCGGGGGTTTAATGAGAATGATCCAACGATATGTGACATAGAATATGAATTTGAGAACCAAAGTTGACACTTTCGGTGGAATCACACACATCGCTATCGTTCTGAAATTTCTATCAATCTGTGGCATATCCGCCGCGATAGCCACCTACCAGAATTGATACTTCCGGCGGTGTATTCTAAACTTTTCGGTAAAATTTGCCCCCGAGTCACATTTAAATTTTTCAATGTCAAATTTTACTTTGCTTCACTCTTTCTCTTACTTGAGAGTATTAGAAGTTTGAAATTCATTGTCAACAGCTTGACCGACCATCACCAGTTATCTGAATGCAAAATAAGTTGATCTATACTGTCTAGTCTTTACTTGACTCTTGCTGTTGAGCCAAATCTAAATTATAATAACTTGAAATAGAGTTTACTGTCTACCTATATTTAATCGTCAAACTATCATGAGAATTCTCACTATCGTGAGAATTTTAAATTTATGTTTGCACAAAAGCGACGAGAGCTCTAGTTGCGACAATGAGAATCATCTATTGAGATATTGTGGGCCCTACAGTACAAGTAATTAGTCCCACTTCAATCAAACGGAAGCAAAGTACGTTTTTCGTCGGTTTTGTGTTTTTCCCTACTCTCACTGTAGTAAAAAGCTGTCTACCAATCTTGGAAGAAATATAAGTGTAATTCGTCGTTGATGATAATTTCCAGCTTACCTTCGGGATTGAGCGAGACGCCTGAGGCACCTCTCTTTCATTTACTCTGTAGTATAGTCTATTTGCGGGTGTCAATGATGCGCAAGGGTATAAATGAACGCAACGCTTTAGAATACAAGTACTTATTCTATTATTTCATCATACAAACATTTTTTTGTATCAATTTTGAAAAAGAATATACAGTGTTTACTATACATAGTGATTCGGTTTAGTTAATCTGAGATATTCATACAAAAACTGTTGAAAAGCAACAATACCTCAAACTTTATTTACAATAATCTTCGAGTACAGTCTTACTCTAAAATTATTTCAACTTTCTCATACTGCTATGTACATAAATGATTACGGCTGCAATTGGAAGCAAGAGATGAGTGACAATCACTGTTCCGTCGAACCTTGGTTTTTTCACATTATTGAATTGTTCCCCATATTCTCAAAAAGTACGAATTCCTGGATGGCCCTACGTAAGTTGATGATTCAAAATCTGAATCAGTCTGACCTAATCGTAGGTAGACACTTTCCTGTGGCGAATTTTCTTCATTCAGTCAATTTTTTTGAGGTAAATTTCGGTACATGATGTGAAAAGTGAGGTCGATTGAGAAATTCATTTGCAATCCTTCAAATCCAACTATGAAACTTGCGTCAAATAGGGCAAATCCCGAAATTTACAATGATAAAGAGCAATAGCCACTGTACCTTTATCTGGGGAAAACAAACTCTTCAAACAGCAAGTGTAATGAGCAGTCTTGTGGGAACGATTGATGCCGTTCGGGGTGAAGTTAAAAGTAATGAATAGATTCTAGTGTCAGAAGATTGACTCCGAATCACAGCAGATCGAACTATTTTTCACCGCGCACAAAGAGGGAGTTCGAGCTACCCGAATTGTGGAGAATATTCTATAGCTGAGTTGCGTCAAGATAAAATCCGTTACTTCGTATAGGATAAGATTTTCTTCCCGAAACGAGTGCTGGACGTCAGCGTACTCGGATCATAAGTTACGTAATAGTGCCCCGTACTCAAACACGCAGTTCGGGTGGCAAATTCCTGTGCGACAACACAACCGGAATAGATCGCCAAGGAGGTGTCGAATATTCGACTCATCGAATTAATATCTCAAAAATCTCAATCGTATTTCATTTACCGAGTTTCGCGAAGAAAATCGTTTTCCGCACGAGGTGCGTAGTAATGAATTTTGTCGCTACCACGGAAGCAGCCTTGATCCGCCCGCGTATAAGACGGACCGAAACAGGCTGTTATGTTACCGCCGGAACGCGATCAAGTACATAATTTTGAAACTTGCAAGCCGGTGAGATTCAAAAGAGATGGGGGTTCGACATCCCTTCTCATCTTACTCATCATAAATTTTTCTGCAGTCGTCGAAGGCTCATATCTCCGATACGTACGGTGAAAAATGACTCTGCAGTAAAAATATTTGGCATTTCAGCTTAGTCCTGAACGGCAACATCCTGACACGAATTAGACCGTGCCCAACAGAGTGATTTTATCATTTGTAAACAGTGTGCGAGAGAAATTGGTAGGAATTTCCAAGGCAAAAACTCATCTCCGGATCAAGTCAATCATGATGGTAATATGGATATCACGTCAATTGCACAAATATATGCGCTATGTTTTTGAAAGCTTCCCATTGAAAAAGTTATCCAAGAGGATACATTTTATTATACTTTTACAAAAAATTATCGGTCAATACGTCTTCCTGGTGGCATATAACGTTATGGAATTTTCGTTCTTCATGCAATGTAATTACATCGATCTTCACAATAAATGGATAAAAATGAATCTGATTTATATAAGTCGATAAAAACTATCAAGAAATATCCTTTCAGAAACCAGCAAAGTTTCCAAAATGAGATCCTCCCCCAAATGAAGTTATTTCCTGCTTTGTCTGGGAAGAGGTCATGTAAAGAATTTGTTTCAGTTACACAGAAGACGTAATTCAACTATTATCACAGATTAACACAGACAGCTTCCGTCATGGTTGAATACAGCCTATGTCTACGCGATCTCGTTTGCCGGTCAGATTGAAATCGGGAATCGATCACATCGAAAAATTTCTTGTGCACAATGATTTCCAATTAAATCATCAAAAAGTTCAATCGCCTACAATTCATCTCTATGAATTAATGTCTGAATACGTTGTTTAAACATTGAGCTGAGCCAGACACACCTCGAGACACACTGATAACTTTGTAATGATTCTTGCCAGAAAAAATAAAAAAAAAAGTTCATCACGTAACATTATTCTATTTTTTGATGGATACAGGAACCTCTTTTAAGATAGAGTGTAAGATCTTTCTGATGTGAATAGCACCTTATTAGTAAAATTCTCACGCGCGTAAATCAATAAATCAATATGTGTATTTACACTTACTTTTTTAGCTAATTGGCATTTCAATGTTTGGTTAAGAAATAATTGTGATGTTACATAATTATGGTATGGTAGATGAAATTTGTGCCATCCTCGTGATGGTTGATGTATTCAAGAGACTATCAAATATCCTCAGGCATTGTGAATTTCATAAATGCTGCAATCAACAAAGCAAATGATTTAAATTCAATATTTCGAAAAATGGAATATTTTGTTGCGTTTACTCAATTTTTCAGAATGATTTGAGAACTGCTGAGGACTTAAAAGTACCAAAGTGTAATCTATCATGATAAAAGGTGTGATATACATATTTGAAGGCATAACTTTGAGCTGCTCACAACAAAAAATTTGATGATTCATGCGTATTTATGAGCCAATTCGTAGATCGCTGTACGATAGAGCACAAGATTGGTACTTCTTTTAATTGATATGTAGTTTCGTTTTCATTGGACTAATAGCAGTGTAACAAATACTCTTTCTTTTGGGTGTCAATGTGTATAAATCGAATGAGAATAATTTGAAAAGAAATGCGTTAATAGGTATCCACGGTATCATTTCTGGTAACATCAAAGAATTCATGGCATTATATGTCCAGTCCATCAACACGCTCTCTGTTTTCTTTGCTCGACTGTATGAAAAAGAACGATATATTTTTGATGTTATATCCTACCTAATGAGTAAGCTTACTAACAACATTTTTTCCTAGGCTGTTTACCGGGTTTTCGCAAATTGACTGTTTCGTGGGTTTTTGTCGCTTCTCTTTCTTTACTTTCCTTTTTCGCACGCAGTACTTCTCGAGTTATCGCCATGAACATCTGGAAAATAACCAAATAAATAATAGTGATGATTCAAAATAAGTCACACAAGTCAATCAAGCATTAGAATTTGCTGCTAAGAGAAATTTGTGGATTGTGAACTGCGATCAGTTCCTCGTGGACTCATTCCATCAAAATAATACTATTATGGAATCTCTCACTCTTTATAAGCTAAGGTATCAGAAGTCGTGTGCCAAAGAGAAACCTATGACATTTCGAAATTTGAGAAATCTATTAGGATACGCGTTTTTCATCAATGATTTATAGGGGGACGAAGGTATGGATCATAACCTTTTAAACTCCTCAAACATGATTGTGATTCTTCATATTATATATAGTGGCATATAGCTACAAAGTGATAGAGTTTCTTACAGGAATGGGTCCTGATGAAGCCACCGATCACTTACAAAGGCTTCGCTTCAAAAATGGATAGTTACTTAGACAACATCCAATTCGTGTAAAAACTCTGTTTGTGAAGATGAATCAAATCAACTTGAAATACACCTCGAACTTCGGAATACATGTCCAGTGGGACAACAGTCATCACAGTAAAACCTGGATTGCTCGCAAGCAGCTTCTGATGCGAAGATCATCGCATGCGAGTAAAGTATTTGCAGTTTTTTACAGTGTATGTTACTGTCAGGCATTGAATCGTAAGATGTTCAGCTGGACCGGTACGCAAACCTCGACATTCGATCACCAAGTGCATGGCAGATCTCGGGTACAACAGTACGATTTCGGGTGAATGATAGGTGGAACGTTTAATAATTGATATTATAAGAATTATTGATTGAATATCGGAGTGCAGTATAAATAAACAATAAGAAAATGCATTTGGTCGCGAATTTCGTTTTTTCCGTTTCAAGTCGGAAAATATAGATTTTTTGGGAAAACTTGTACAGAGGTAATTTGCAGACCTTGATCGAAAAGTCTACAAAACACTTTTCACCAAAAAATGCACCCTTCTGGAGTTATCTTTGATCAAAGATCGATGAATTTATAACGGGGTTAAACCACTTCTTATAGAAAATTGAATCAATTTGAACAAAAAATGTCTCTTGGTATTTTTCCTTGAGTTTGATCTTTTCAAGTAATGAAAACAGCGAATTACACGACATCAAACTCTAAATGTAGCGCTTTTTCTTCCAACTCTTGTGCTTCAAAGCAGAACTGCGATATATTATTTCAGTGTTTGCCCGGGAATTTACAACCCCAAGCTTTCGATGGGGAGAGCGTAAATCACGGTTGAACATTTTCGATAGGAACCACGGAGATGTTGGGTAACACCAAGAAGTTATATGTCGTTTGAGGTACTTTGGACACACGCAGGTCCAGAAGGGGTGCCTCTGAACAATTTTATTGCCTAGATAACACTAGTCTACACCAGAAAAAAAAACATATAAATGAGACGAATGGTTTCTAGCGCGGTTTTAGCCGCTTAATCCAAATCCGTTTTAAGAATTGCCCTATCACGTCACATTATTGAGGAAATCGATCTCAAACTTAGAAAAATGCCAATCTGTCTGTTTTTCAAGGTTCATATCTCTGTTATCAGGATAATTATGAAAATTCTGCGAGATTCAATCGGTTATCAAAGAAAGGATCTTTAAAATGAGCCTAAAGAACCAAAAAAGGTCCCGAGATTGGCCCCACCCATCTTATGAACTATAGCATAGGGCAGTCGAGAATAAGGTACGGGGGATGCGTTATGTTAAAACATAAGATGGGCGGGGCCAATCTCGGGGCCTTTTTTGGTTTTTATAAGTCGGTGTTACTCGCATCCTTTCCACCAATTTTGATCCATGTGGGCTCATTTTGAAGATCCTCTTTTTAATAACCGACTCGACCTTGCAGAATTTCAATAGCTATTTTCAGGGTATTTAGCGAAATCCTAGCGAAACATTCAAGATATTTTTCAGGTTTCCCAGGTCCGAAAACATCATTTTTCCAGGTATATTTTTAAAGAGTCAAAAAATAAAAAGCAGCTGAAACATTGGCCAACTATTACAACCTCACGCGCTGAGGGGGATGCGCTGGATAAATTAGGCTAGTACATTTGGAGGTTGGTTGAAAAACGAAAAAAATTCCGTTTGGATGATCCCGATATTTCAAAGATTCAGCTGAAGCGAGGTTGTCAGCGAAAAATTGTGTATTGGGACCAATATGCGATGTGGCGAGACGCGAGACGCCCGCTGCTTTATGATGTGTTTAGGTTAACGACCAAAAGTACACGAGAAATCAAATTTTTGATAATTATTATGAAAATTACGGAGTTGATAGATTGGCGCCCATCTTAAAGTCCAAGTATTGCACAAGAAACTCAAAAATTCCAGGTTTTTGTGCTCAAAATGAGCGTTTTTCCAGGTTTTCCAGGTACGCTAGACACTCACATTTTGATAACAGAGATAAGAACCTTGAGATACAGCCAAATTGGCGTTTTTCACAACTTTGGCATCGATTTTCTCACAAACGTGACGTGATAGAGCAATTCTGAAAACGGTTCCGAATTCAGCGGCCCAAACTACGTGAGAAACGATTTTAAAAGTCTATGTAATAGTAAATGTTGCAAAATTTGTATAGACCAGTGTAATCTACTTTCTCCTGTATCAGCGTACTCAACGCCACGGTCATCAGCTGAAATTCATCAAAACTCACCGGAAAGCAATGAAATCTGACTAGTTTTTGATTAATCTAGGATAGCTTATACAAATTCTGAGGGACTGTCAGTGGGTCACGATCAAATTTTCTAATACCTTGACTATGTCAACAAAGCACGTACTTGCACGGGCGCAAGCTCACGTGAAGAAATGAGCAGAATCAGTCCTTGAGATTTGCCTTTGACTTTGTAAAAAAGAATCTGTATCAGAGACAACTGGTTTTTTGAATGTATACACGACTACCGGGTCGGATTCTTATAAGGCTCAACGGGAAATAATGTTGAAGATGAATGAATTGGCTCACGATGCGCTTCTAGGACGAAGAAGTTTGACAAAACTGACGAAAAAATCTGAAAAAGTCATTTTTCTCGTTGAGACTCCCCGAACAAGACTCACTTTTTAGGTAAATCGTATCAGATCGTCTTTATGGGTGATTGACAAATTAAGAATTCACCATACATTGCTTATGGAGGAATTTTGTGTTTTCTTCGCTTGGTCAAGTTTTTTTTGCAATTACTCAGAAAGGATGGGTTATGGCAAAAAATTTCCAGAATAGTTTTTTATAGATTTTCCAAAGATCTACAAGATTCTGTAGTTAGACTCGTGAAGGACCTCAACGACCTTCCGAGAACTGCTTATCATGAAAAATAAACGTAAGAAACCCTGCATTTTTTCCTAATTTTCCACTATCTTCTTCAATACCATGGAGAAAAGCTAAGTTTCTCGATTAATCTAACCACGTCATCTTACAGATCCTGAAAAAATCTAGAAGAAACTATTCTGGAAATTTTTCGCTAGCATTTACCTCTTCTGAGTAATTGCGAAAAAAAACACGGGAAGCGAGAAAAACGTTGAGTCGTCGAATTTCTCCATAAGCAATGTATGGTGGATTCATCATATAAGAATCACTCAAGAAGACGATCTGATACGATTTACTTGAAAAATGGATATTGTCCGAGAAGTTTGAACGAGAAACATGGCTTTTTCAGATTTTCCCGTCATTTTTGTACAATATTTTGTCCTAGGAGCGCACCGTGTGCTGCAATATACTCTGATCTTGTAGGATATTGTGGAAAGAAGATGCTGTACTAGGGTAGTAGTAACCAGGTGAAATTGAATAGCAACTTAACCAATATGAAATTGATGTGAAACTCTATACTTCAGAAACATCCAATTCCGTGATTCTATCGCAGAATGCGCTTGAAGATTCAAAAACATCATAAAAATCAAGTTTTCCTGCTATTTACTGTATACTTTTTGTGCAGTAACCGTTTCGCATCGGATCTCAACGACTGTGTTGTCCTGATTCAGGGTCCATCTGAAAACTCTTTTCTAGCCTAGAGCGAAAAAGCCACACGTTTAATCCTTGCTGCGAACAGAAAATTGGCGTTTATTCGCCGAAATGCTAAGAAGTAGCATGCATCCCTCGCTCGACCAGTTGTTTTGAGTCACGGGGATATTTTCCCCTCCATACACTGCGGGAAAAATGATCCCCAAAACCACTGTTTAGTGAAACAGCCGGACCTTGCATCGGCAGTAGTCTTCACTTTCTGCCAAGGCTCAATGACAAGAATTCCAATATTGAGACTTCCTTTCAGGAAGTTCAACTTCTCCGACAATGATCCTGTTACAGTAGAACCTCGAATAGCGGACACCTCGCAATAGCGGACAATTTTTTGAGCTCGATTTGATTTCCATTAGTTCTTATGGGAACAAACCCTTGGAATAGCGGACAGAGCAATAGCGGACAGTTTTTGTCGGTCAAATGGTCCTGTTACGGGAAATTTCACCTCGCAATAACGGACATACTTAATTTCCCTCCTCCATCAATGCAAGAATACCTCGACGTGTAAAGAAGACTAGGCTAATCTCGTTTTGAGGAAAAATTGAATGGCATTTCTAGATAACAAACGACACATGCGTAAGTTGTCAAGTTCTCGAGCGAAAAAACCTTCCCTCTAATTCCTTCATGGATTAATTCATACAAGATACACTCACCTCTTCAACGTTGGTATTATCTTTTGCTGAAGTCTCAAATAATTTGATTCCCATCTGGTTAGCAAACCGTTGTGCATCTTCTGTTAATACTACTTTGTGATTTGGAGCATCATTCTTGTTACCCACAAGAATTCTGTTCACTACAACATCACAGTTATGCTCTATTTCATGCAGCCATCTCTTGACATTAGCAAAAGAATCTCCACTTGTGACATCATACACCACAATCACTCCATGTGTCCCGCGATAATATGTTGATGTGATTGTTCTGAATCTCTCTTGTCCAGCTGTATCCCAGATCTGGAGCTTTACTCGCTCTCCATCAACATCCACTGTGCGGATTTTGAAATCAACCCCGATTGTTGTTATATAACTTGCATTGAATGTGTTGTCTGCAAACCTGAGCAGTAGAGAGCTCTTTCCAACGCCTGAAAATAGAATAAAAACAATCTGAATGACCATGTTATCTTTGAACAAATATTTATATTTGGAAAATAAAGGCTGATATAAGGCTGATGATGAAAGCTCTATCAGGTGCAAAAATTTCAGATACAGCATGATGAACTCCAAGGCTAGTTGGTGTACCAGAAAAATGATAGTCAACTCAACATATTTGCTGCAAAAGTCTTTGCTTGCAGTCTAGCCAGGCCCACACATGGAGACCCTAGATCATGTAATTCTCCATGCTGAAGGAATCACTTGTTCTTCAGGAAGGCAACCAAGGAATAGAGGTTCAACTATACAGTTTTGAGAGAATCCGTTTGAACTGCATATTTGATGAGCTGATTGAAATTTCCATGACTAGAGAAAGAACAGATGATGAGGAGACTTGATGATTATCTACTCTGTCATCATCTGTCAAGGAGGATAGTGATTCGTTATTTGATTGGATAACTGCTGTGGATCTTATTTATGCACATCATGACAATTGTCAGTCAGTGAAGAAATAAGTTAATGAATACATCAATGGTAAATTGAAGATTGGAATTTATTATACTCAAGAAAAATGATGGAGCTATTCACTTAATTGAAGGTATCTTGATTTTTTATAGATACCACATTTCAATAGTTGAGTTAGGTACTATGAGCTAGTTAAGAACTTGTGGAGAAACTTTTGGCAATGAGTAATTTCTGAAAACACAAAAACCAAATCTACTTGGAAACAAGTCAACTAAGAAGTTATTCATAATGCAAGCTGTTGTCAACAAGTTTCAAGAATTCCAAAGAACATCATTAACAATGTCTGTCAGCAAGTTACACATAATCTTTAATGCTCATTGGAATTCTGACAATCGTCACAAAAAGAAGGAAATCATAGGTATTTGATTAGAAAATGTTGAACAAAGACATTCATGCATGATAAAATCACTCTTTGAACAGATTCCCGTAGTTTCATCAAATCAGAGTATTACTTCTGTAGAAGGATGATTTCACCTAACACCTCTTGCCAGTACCACAGTCATAATCTCCCCATTAGAAGATGACTCGATCGAAGGCCATATGTAAGTGGGAAATTGTTAGCTGTAAACTCATTGTTGAGGAGGTGTATACAAAGTAAATAGCACAACGGGAAGCCCATACACGTTGCACTGAATTTAGCAACAAGGAAGCACTATTCAACGTACAAAGGAGATGAAACTCTTCCTTCACGGTGAGGTCGGAATGTTGAATTGTCGAGCGGTGGGTGGATCCGACGAAGAGGATTTCCGAGGATGGGTACGATAGATAAGTACTCACCGCTGTCACCGATGATGAGCAGCTTGAACAAAAAATCGTAGTCACGAGCCATTGTTCAACTTGATCGAGAACGTAGCCAGATGAGTTACAAGTCAATCAATTATCAGCAAACCGCCTCGTTTCGGATGTGATTCAGCAGGGTACAATTGCCAGCTGCTGGACAGTGTTTCTTTTTTTTCCAATCTCGAACGGACACTCGCGTGGAAGACTGCGGGCACGACGGGCTCTGGTCCTCCAAACGCACTTTATAGAGATGAAATGGGTCTACGTTCGTATGTGTGATTAACAATCAAACACGAGTACGTATACACTTCACAAGAGACTATGATGAAGCCGAATTGCGCCGAAGTAGTTGCTGGAAGCTGCAATTGCAGGATGATGAGATGAGAGAGCGCTATGTGCGAATGAACAATTGGTTATCCATTCGACAGAGATAACGTCTCCTATTATCAAATGACTGATGCCTCTCGCATGCCCCAAACTGTATAAAATCAGTCTTTGAACCAGGCAGTAAATAAGTCACTCCATACTTAGCACGCAAGCAGCATGCAACAATAAATAAAAATCTTCTTTCGTCTATCTCTTCAATGTGACTAACAGCGCCATATTTAATTCATCCCCTTCGTCCCCTTCTCGCCCAAATCACACCAACACCCAACCCACCCACAACTTTGATCATAGGTTAGGTTATGCTTATAACCTGCCTTTGCTTTTGCTATACATTGCGCTATTGCGCAAAGTCCACATAACATATGATGGTGGGTGGGGTTCCTAGGGACCCTAGTGGGGTTAGTGTTTATTTTGTCCGTCGTGGTCCGTCGTTTGCGACGCACTTGCTTCAATCTGGCATTTCTCCTATATTCTGCAGTCATCTGCAGCAATTTGCAGTGCAAAGTTCCTCGAGGTGAGAAGCCTCAGTGAAAATTGTCGGAGTATAGAGGACATATCCACACTACACATTGTTGCGTATACAAAAACATCATTGCAAGCTAATCCTCGCGAATTTTCTGTATAGGCGATCTAAGATCAGTTTATCAGCCGCGAGGCTGGGGCCCAAACTTCCGTGGCCACCAGCTTGAGCAACATTTCTGTTGTGGTTGTCTGCCATTGTCAACATGAAAACAGTCACTACGATATTGGCTCTGTGCACCCTTCTCGCTGGTAAGTTTGAAGGTTTTGTCAACAAATGTCGAAATTTCCATGTAAGTCACGTTGACGGCCTCGTTGTGACGATGATATCTGCAGCTCGAACAACGTATGTTTTGACGTGTATCATCACGTTTCTTACTCGTGCTGCTTGGTTTTGGTTCCACTGCCTTGCATTTTCCGGTTTTCAATTTCAGTTCGGTTTTCAGGCATCATCCTATTTGCTCGCTCATGTCGGGCTCACTCAAATCAATTTGTACTTATACACATCTTTAGCGATTGATATGGTCTGATGTCTAAAGTTGTTTATCCGTGCGCCCTCACTTATCGCTCCATTCGTCTTAGTACCTACCTACGTCATTTTTTATTTTTTCTCAACATGACACCCAATAATGACTCACCGTCGGAGGATTTGGATCATTGTGGACCGATAGCCGTTGATACGGCACAAATATATATAGACTTTATGTGCCTTGAAAGTGTACACTGCTCAGCGCAATGTTTACATTTACTTGTTGAAACTTGTAATCGATATTTTTGAGACTTGCAAAAAATTTTTACACTGAAATCGAGTTTTTCTATATCTTGTATGCACGCAACATTTAAGGAGCTACTTATTTGGATGCCAAAAGTTTCTCAATACAGGTTTTCTTTGTAACAATTTCATTCTTCTTCAAATTACTTTCCGTTGTATTATACTTATATTTACTTATATCAGTTGCCTTGCCATGTTTTCCTTCAGTTTCGCATTTCGCGTCAAGTTGCAATTCAAAGCAATTAGTCATGCAACGCGTTGATGAGGACGTATCTTTGACTCGACAATGACTCAGACTTTTTTGATCCGACCACTTTGTGCTTGCTCCTTCCTGATAGACAAAGAAATTTGATAACTAGCGTTCCTTTCTCCTTACCGACTTTTGCCTATTTCTGACTGAATGCACAATGGTTGAGAATTAATAGAAGCTCTACTGATGTATCGTATTTCTTAGAATTGAGTTCAAAGCAGCATGCTTCATTGATGAATCCACAAGCTGATAACAACATGAAAAAGACAAATTGTCAACATAATGAAAATCATCATAATTAGCGACTCCTCCAATTCATTTTGTATGCGAGTTGAATGTGATGGTTCATTCCATTCATGGGTAGAAGTCAGTTGCTCTGAAGAAGAAATCATGATATGGTCATTTTCTGCTTTGTCAAAAATATCAAGTTGAAATTGAAGCTTGCACATTTTAATCTTTTGTCCTCTTGACCTTAATCTAATTGTGTGATATGTAGTTATCATCTCATTTCATGATGATCTGGTAACTTTTCATGATCAATTTTATTCTTTTCAAACAGTGACAGCAGCTTTTAGGGTGTTGATAAATAATGAAGGCCAAGATACACCACATCTACTTGGTGCAAAGGTCTGCACATGGGGACCAGGGTATTGGTGCACCAATTTTACGTATGCATTTGATTAGTAAATACCTTGAGTGGTGAAAATTGTCTATTGCTGATTCCAATCGTCTTTTCCAGCACTGCAAGACAATGTGAAGCTATGCAACACTGCATACCAAAAGATTGGGAGACAAGAGTTGTACCTGAAGACAATGATAGCGTTTGTTCAGTTTGTAAGGATATGGTTCAACAAGCTCGTGATCAGTTAGAGAGCAATCAAACCCAGTCAGATTTGAAAGCTGTCTTTGAAGGAAGTTGCGCTCTCATACAAATCAAACCAATCGTCAAGGAGTGCAAGAAAGTTGTGGATCAGTTCATTCCTGAACTTGTGGAAACTCTTGCATCCCAGATGAATCCATCAGTAGTATGTTCAGTTGCAGGATTATGTAATTCTGCCCATTTTGACAAACTTCTGGAATTGTATGAAAATCCAGCAGATCAAAAGGTAAACTCTTACAGATACACATAAAGGTGATAATTGCAGTACCTTCAACACAAATATTATACAATGCAATACAAACATGGTGTCAACAACTATGAGATATGGTCAACAATTAGTGTATAAGAATGTTTATTGACCACAATTTTCAAATAGAACATTGATTGAAAAATATAAACAATAAGTGATACAAAATACTGCCCCATGACTCAAGTTCAGTGATCATATCTAGTTCAACTTTGCTGCAGTTTGGTTTCTAAACTATTGCCCATGATTTCTAGAGTATGCATGAAAATTGGCAAAACTGCACAATTATTAAGAGGGTGAACATTTCACTCCAGGGTCTCTTTGCTTTGATTTGGTGGTGATATTTTTAGATCATGGGAATATATAACTAAGATGGAAATTGAATGTTACAGGATTCAGAAATCGCAACTTCTGTAGATGAAGATGAGAACAGCCCTAGTGAATGTTCCAAGTGTTATACAATCGCACATCACATGGAGCATAAATTTGCAGAGGCATCACGTGATAGCGTACTGGAACGACTGTTGGACATTTGTGGTCAATTTAGTTCATTCTCAGATGCGTGTTCTTCACTTGTCCTCAAATATTTCGAAGATCTATATTCGCACCTCAAGAGTAACCTGAAAGCCGATAATGTCTGTCATCTTTCAGGCCAGTGCAGCTACAAATTTCATATTCACGAAGATGATACCGACAAGGTAAGATGGAGCCCAGTACTTTTTAAACTTGAGGTCTTCAAAGTTGGAGTATCACCAAGGTGTTGAAGTATCCAGTATCGAGACATTCAAATTCTTTTTAATGACAATTTGGTCAGGAAAGATAATGAGTAGAATTTGAGACACCTGTTAATTCCCAATCGAAATATTCAATGAACGATTCCATTTATTAATCTTCAACGATATTTTCAGACCCCAGCAGTAGAAATTCGGCCTTTATCAAGCGTAGGCAAAGTTGAGGTCAGAGATGATCTTCCTTGCAAACTTTGTGAACAACTTGTCACTCATTTAAGAGATCTCCTAGTGGCTAATACCACAGAAACAGAATTCCAACAGGTTCTTGAAGGACTTTGCAAGCAAACCAAATCTTTTGCTCCAGAATGTAAGGCTGTTGTTGATGAGTACTATCCTCAAATATACAACTATTTGACTGAAAAATTGAATGGCAATGCTGTTTGTCAAATGGGCGGTTTATGCCCAGCACCTGGTAAAGAGGTATGTTAATGAGGTTTTCATATATCTTGCCAACATGCACGGAAACTATATTTATCATTGTATTTAATTCATAGTCTAAACCATTGTGGCCAATGATTTCCAATGAGCATGCAAAGATCGCAGTCAAAATTCTTGGAAAAGAAGAGCCAAGTGCACCCACTGCTGAAGAAATGCAACTGCCATTGGAGAGATTATCATCAGGATCAATGAGTTTCTCAGTTGCAGACGATACCTACTGTCCAGTTTGTGAATTTGTGATGCAATATGTGAAGAAAAATGTGAGGAATCCCAAAGATAAGGTTAGTTGATTTTTATTTGGTTGAGTCACAATATCGCATTCTTGCTGGTCAGTCGTTTTCTACATTTGATTCCTCCACAGAATGAAGTTGAGCTTGTTCTCAAAGAAGTTCAGAGTAGTCTGCCAAGCATACAGGGTGAATCTGAGAACGAAAACTTTTTGGACAAGTATGGCACTGCTTTGTCAGTTCTGATACTTCAAGGCAACGACTTATCCAAGGTAGCTGATTTGACTTTTGATTTAATGTTTTCATTCTATGTGTGAAAATTCCCACACTAACCACAAACACGTTCATTACCATTACAGATTTGTCCAATGGTTGCTGTTTGCCCATCTGATCAGTTGATTGAAGCTTGGAAGAAAATCCCATCAGAATTCAAGCAAAAATCAGATGTTAAAGATAAACCAAGTTGTCCGCTTTGTCTGATGGCGATCACGAAGCTTGAGGAACTCGTGAAAGATAACAAAACTGAGGTAAATTTTTAGAACATGTGATTATGTTCTTATGTGTGTTTCATCTCACTCATTCCTTATGAGGTAATTTGCAGGCTAGTATCGAAGAAGCTCTACATAAACTATGTCAAGCGCTTCCAAAAAGTTTGGAAGAGCAGTGCGTTGATCTAGTCCAAGTATATACAAAAGAAATTATCAGTAAGATGTTAGAAGATTTGACTCCTGAACAGGTTTGTGCAGAATTCAAACTCTGTGAGCAACAACAAGTCTCACTACCCAGGCTACACATTGGTGAAAAGATTGTTGCAGTTCCTAAAAATGATGTTGAAGGCAAAGAAACGTGCGCTCTATGCGAGTATGTGCTCCATTTCATTCAGCAAGCTATCACTGATCCTAAAGCAGAGGTAATTATCTCCTGTTGATCTATTCTGTCTATCATTGCTCAGGATATTTACTTCAATTATATTTCAGCAGGATGTAAAAAATGTCATTAACAAGGTCTGCAACAAACTACCCAAATCTGTCAGAGCTGACTGTAACCAATTTGTTGATGCTTATGGTGAAGCTTTAGTAGCTGTCCTTGCACAAGAAATAGATCCATCACAGGTGAATTTTCAAGTATAGTTTGTTCATCAGAGCAACTTTTCTGATAGATTAGTGAATTTATCCATGAGAAGAATTTACCGTCAATATGAGCCGCATAAAGTGAGAACCAATACATATGCTTCCCTCTAATTTGCAGATTTGCCCTATGTTTCACATCTGTCCATCTGCTGAACTACTTAGAGCTTGGGGAAAAATCCCAAAAGAGACACTAAAAATGGAGGAGTCTGGCGATAAACCTTATTGTCCTCTTTGTCTTCTGGGAGTTACTCAGCTATATAATACTATCAGAAACAATAAAACTGAAGTAAGATGCATTTTTCCGCAAATCTCATGCACTGGAAAGCTAGTGATTGTTCTGTGATATACTAACAAACATTCCTTTGATATCCACAGGCATCAATCAAAGCTGCAATGGAAAAGCTGTGTGACCATCTATCCAAGAGTTTGATTAGTCAGTGTGAAAGCTTTGTGGAAGAATACAGTGGAAAGATTATAGAATTGATTCTGTCAGACTTAACTCCACAGCAGGTCTGTGTTTCCTTGAAAGTGTGCGAATCAGAAGAAGATGATGAACCTTTGATCACTTTCTATCCTTTGGACAAAGATGGAGAAATAAGTGAGTTGATCAGATATCTCCAATAATTTGCAATTATTACAGTGGAAACTCGTTTGAAAACTTGGAAAGGATCGTTATTGGTCTCACATCTTCATCACTATACTTTCAGTGACAAATGAAATTCCCAACTATCCTGTGTACACAGTTGATACATATCCCAGTGAACAAACGCAGAAGGTCCCAAAAGTGGATGATGTTGCTGATGATGTTGAATGTACTGTTTGCGAGTATATTATGAAGTATGTGGAGCAGTTTATGAGTACCAGAAGGTCTAAGGACGAAATAGAGCACATGATTCACAATATATGCAATCACCTTCCCAAGCATATGTCACAGAAATGTAATAATTTTGTTAACGAGTATGCAGAGATTGTTATCGAGCTTTTAGCTCAAGAAGTTAGCCCTAAAGAAGTATGTACAGTAGTTGGCTTGTGCAAAGCTGATACTACAAAAATTAGAGGTACTTCTCAAGAATCTAATAATGATTATAACTTGTATAATGATAGAAAATTGAGAGCAATGGCCCGCATGCGCTCTCCCTCCATAGTGCTAATATTGTAACCTGAGTATGTCTATTATTTCTATGCTTAATCTACTTTTTGACCCCTATCCAATAAAATGATATTTTTTGTACAACCACTGCGTCTATAGAAATATTCTAACAATTTGGCTGATATTCTGGGGTAATGGTGTTTTCATCCTGGGTCAATCAATTTGGAATACTTGAACTTCTGTGCATGATACCTGTTGCATGGCATGGGACTGATTATGGCACACTCACAAGTATTAATCATACAATTGACTTTCTTTCTAGAATCTATTTCACAATGTGCTTTGTGTCGAGCTATCATAACTAATATAGAGAAGATAACTGGAAATCTTAGAGCAAATGATAATCTTTTCAAGATTACATCCAATGTTTGCAAGTACATGCCAAAAAATGATGAAATCAAAGTTAGTGAATGAAGTGAGCATCAGTATTTCCAATAAAGTGTAGAATTCATTTGGGTTGTCTTTGTTTTAGTGTTATGAAATAATGTCTAATCATGGAGAAGACATGTTGAATAGACTTAGAGTAAATAGCAATACTAGAGATGTTTGCAGTAATGTTTCCCTATGCTCATCAAATGATTCCATTATAATGCTATCGAAAGGTCGAAGAGTCAGACGAGAAATGAATGACCAGGATTTAGGAACAAAACCATGCACATGGGGGGAATCATATTGGTGTTCTGATGCAAGTAGAGCAGAAGAATGCAAGGTACATTTTTATTCTTGCGTGTTTTTAAATGAAACTTGAGTTGATGTACCTAAGTATAATTCAAACTTAAAGGCCACTGACTTCTGCACCAAGAGAGGTCAGCTTCCAGAATCTTCTACAACTGTGATTGGAACTACATCTGAAAATCCTGAAATTTCATCAAAATTGGTCTTGACATCTTCAGTTGCATCTGTCTCAGACAATAATGGATCTACACTCGGATTCGACTTTTCTTCGCAAGCCACTCCAGAGCTCAAGCAAACTACCAATGGGAACGATAATTGATATTGCTGAACAAAAGTAACCATGAAAATCAGTAATTAAAAAAAAAAAATTGAAATTTGACCCAGCCACTTCATGGACTGAAATTGCCTCAATTAAAGTTGAATGATATGTATGAAAGAATGCCACAAATTACTGTTTCCAGTTCACTGCAGGCTCAATCATTTTTATACCAAAATTCAAAATCCCCCAGCTGTTGAATTTTGTCCTTACATTCTGGGGGACTGAAGCTACATTTCAGCAATATTCACATCGCTGCCCTACTCTCCTCCAATTTTTATTGTACTTATCATACTGAGTAGATGATAATTTGAGTTGAGTTATAATAACATCATTGACCCTATCAATGAGATTAATTCTACAGATGCTCAATTTTTCTGTGAAATATGACTGTTCAAAATTCTACCAGTTCGTGTTTATGTCTTGATTCATGTTTTTTTGTTGATCCCAATCAAACGCTTTGAAGACCTTCAATTCCAAAGTATACCATCACCATTATTCCATTATAATGTCTAGTGCACTAAACTTAAGTTGATTTGTATGACTTGAATAATAATAAGTTAACTGTGATAATAAAAAAAATTCGAATAAATTGGTTGTGGAGCAATGTTTTTGCAAGTAAATAAAATTTTTTCTAAAAAAATATCACTATAGTTTTATTTTTTTTTTTCACACCATGATTTAGCAGTTTTTTCAGCTACTCGCCGATTATACTTACCGATCACCGATATTCGCGGAACAAGAATGCGTGTGTGTGTGCGTGTACACACCGACGCAGAAATAGCATTCGCATACAATGCAGCGAGAGCAGCCGACAGTTTTGTTGGCAATAAATTTTGTCGCTGCATATGAATTACTCTGAATTACTCCTTTAAAATTCGGCTCGGGTCCTTTGAGGCACCTCGAGCTAACTGGAAAATGGAAAGCAGTTGATTTTATGGACACAGTTTGATAAGAACGTTTACTAAGTAATTAAGAGCACGATCAACGAATGTATAAACCAGTCGTTGGTACGAGGGCGTGAAGACAAAATCTTCGGAGATCATCAGTCCTGCCATGTGGAAGTGTCACAAATGCGGCAAGCCCGTTTATTTTGGTGTGTTTTGTATTCTCTTCCCATTATTAATCAAATTCTACTAGCTGTGAAATACATGATCTATCCACGAGTGCATATTGTTCCTTATTGTTAAACCATTGCTGCAAGTGCTTGATACATACTGAAACAATAGAATTGCCATAGTACCTAACATAATTTATCTAATTATTTAAACAATATTACAAATGGCATAGCCGTACGAGCTGCTCAATTCTTCTGAGAATTCATGTAGGCCTTCAATACAACCAAATTATTGACAGATTGATTTTGTATTCAGCGGAACGAAAGCAATCATTGGGATATGATTGGCATCCAGAGTGTCTAAGATGTGAAGAATGCGGCAAGCGCTTGAACCCTGGTCAGCATGCTGAGGTAAACATTGAAATGTTTATTTTAGATCATCAAACATGGTGACAAAACCCTCACTGACCCTATTTCTCTTGACATCTAGCACAAAGGGGTTCCCTACTGCCATGTACCCTGTTATGGAGCTCTATTTGGTCCACAGCTATTTGGCCATGGAACTAGAGTTGAATCTCATACAAGTTTTGGCAAAAAAGAGTCTCGGTCCTCATTACCCAGGTAAGGATCAAGGTTCAGGAACTCAATCTAGAATTACAGATGAAATTTCTTCATAGGTCTCATTTGGAATCAAAGTTGAAACTTTTCAACCAGTATTATGAAGGGAAAAGTGGTGGTGTTAGAAGCCGAGAGGTGAGCTTATAGTGCATAGTGATATTCTTTAGTTGAGCTTCTTACCACTGATTCCACTCAAAACTATTTCATCTTCTTGGAAGGTTAATGGTCGATTGATTCTGGAAGGAGCCTTGAGAATCTACTGGGGTGTTCGAGGTGTTATTCATCTCAAGGAAGATGATGATCAACGGACAGTAGTCACAGCTAGGCATAGAAATTCTTGTAGAAGAAGCTATGTCCATCATGATGAAGATGAAAATGGAGATATCGAAGACCAGGTTTTGGATCCCCAAAATTCTTCTGAAAATCAATCAGAAAACAATGAACCGAACTCAACTCCAACATCTCCTTTGCATATAAAAAGTTTAACATTACCCATGAAACTAGATGTAGAGAAGATGAAAATGAAATGGGGTGGAATAGACGAAAATCTCAATCTTGAAAATGATTATAGCACTGGTGAGAAGCGCTATCAGACACTGCCCAAGAATCTCCTTTTGACAAGAAATCCTAATGATGAAATACCAACTGCTACATCATGTTCTGACTCTAACATCTTCCAACCGAATGGCCCTAATGCAGAAACCACCAATAGCAAAAGCAGAGGCAACAGCATTCACAGTACACCAACTCACAGTATGAGCATCTCCTCTAATTCAGAGATTTCCAACTATCAGGGATCGCCAAATAGGGATAGTGCTTCAAGTGGTGTTGAAAGCTTTCACAGTTCAGAATCGAGTAGGTCAAGAATTGAGTCACCAAGTGATGGAGACAGTTGTAGTGACAAGGGCTTGAACGGATCCATATCAGGACCGAATTGTGCACAAAAACATCGTCTAGATAGCGATACAAATTCGGCAAACTCTTCCCATCATCGAGATGACGACAACACAACGATGTCGGCCGACAGTGGTCTAGAGGTAATTTTAGTCAATGTGGATTACCAAGGAATATCTTTTTGTGAGCTGCACGAAAAACTGCGTGAATCAATGATCAGGACACGCTCGATCGCTAATCGTGTCAATTTTCAATCATTCTGATTTTCTCTGTCTCGTGCCTTGGCGGAATCAGTTTCTCATTCACTAAGAGAACTTTGCGATGTTTTGCACAACTCTGAGTACTTGAGAAGACACGCAAGCCATGATAAAAACAAATATTGGCCAGGTAGATTCTTACAGCTCAGTTATTGTATGATTCAGTTATCATTAGCACCTTCGATATTCCAAATCCGCAGTCTCGAAGAGCTACCGTGATAATCGTATGAGCATGATCCAAAAATATGCGGCTCCCATGTTGAAACCTGGATGGTCCGCAGTGAGAAACACAATATTTGTATTCTTTCAGGTGGATGGCGTTGTATTACGACGCAAACAAGGATCCACTGCAATACGACGTCGAACTGGAGCGAAACGACTGTCACGTAATCGCTTACGGCGACGTTGCTCAATTAATGGGCATTTTTACAATCGGGAAACTAGCTTTTTCACACCGCCTCATGGATCTCAGATGTCTGTATGGGTGACGAGTTTGGTCAACACTCAAGAAGTTATAAACCTTATGCTGGACAAGTACAAAGTTGATGCTAAGCCCGACAACTTTGCTCTGTTCGTTATTCGAGATAATGGAGGTAGGTGTTCGAGTAAAACTCCTTAACGCGGGTCTTAAATTTTTCGGAGAGTCGTCTAGTCCTCATTTGAATTTCCTAACAGAGCAACGGCGGTTGAAAGATGATGAATACCCTTTGGAAGTTCGAGTAGTTTTGGGGCCACATGAGAATATCTCCCGATTATTTCTGGTTGATAAATTGTCGACTCCGGAAATCAGTTCTGATGTCGCCCAGTTTCTCAACCTGTCTTTGGCTGAGTGTCAGAATATATTGCAACGCTATCACTATGAAGAAGAGAGACAGATCTTTTCAATCAAAGAAAAGTAAGTTGTAATATTTGCGTATTTCAGGAATCTTTTCCCATCCCGTATAATGACTTTTAGACAATTTTCTGATGTTTGGGTGCTCACAAAATTGCATGAAATAACTTTCGCGCCTCGCTCATGAGGTTTCCCGCTTCCGAGCGATTATTTCGACACTCACCTGCGGCTCGGGTCGGAAACGTATCGCTCAGAAGCGAGCTACAACCTCATAAACTCTGTGCGAAATACACTACTCTGTTACGTATCTTCCTCGTCGGTCCAACTTATTTAATCAAAATTTTCACAAAAGATTTCGAACCTTTGTATGTGCATACATATAAGGCGCCAGTTACAAAATCGAAGCTCAAAAACTTCCAGAGGCAGAAAGCGTAGTGTAGCTGGAATTTGATTTTTCAAAACTGGCCATACGTGACATTCTCTAAATGGAGAACAGTGCTTTTTTCCTCTTGAATGCTAATTGGATCTACCTCACATCGTACAAACTCTACCGCATTTCTCTCATCATATGTCCTTTCCGTCCCCCGTAGTAAACCGAATTCCGACTTTTGAATTCACTACGATGCATATGCGACGTCGGACCACCTATGTGTAGCTATGTACTTCAAATTTCATTGCTCCAAGTAAAATAATCGAATCGAAATTAGGGTATCATCTCGTGCGCTGTTATCTGACATTTTGAAGATGGATTCGGGATGATACTGGCTTGCACAGCGTTATATTGCTCTGTAAAACACATTTTCTTGAAGTATTTGGTCGCATTAGACCACATCTTTGCGGAAAGATGTCAGTTTCCGAGCCGGTGAGAATATTTTCGAGGTGAAATGACATTTCCATCCCTGTCCTTTCCTCCCCCCCCCCCTCTGCGACCCCTTAATCTTCACATAACTTTGTCTGGCTTCAATTTGGAGATACGTATCGCTAGATACTTACTTTTTGTGCTTAGATGAGTGAAAATTAACTGCACCGAGTCGCCGAAACTCATTTGGGTCCGAAATAATTTTTTTGACCTAAATCACCCCCTACTAAAATTTTGGCCCCAAAAAGTTACGCTTTCGGTGGAATCACCCATGTATCCACTCTCGCAACTGATCAAGATTAAGAGCCACTTGATCCGGGAAATAGTTTCTTGAATATGTCGTTATCGTGAAATCATACGAAAGGTATCAGAAGATATTTCATCATAATAATATCAGAAGTAAATTCTTTCAATTTCGATTGGGTTCATCTATTTTTTGAAACGATGAGGACATATCTTTCTGGAATATATCATCAAACTGACACTCATGTTGATTTTTCACTCGGTCGATCAAAACTTTCATACAAATATCCAAATATTTCCAGCACAGTATACGTAATCGAGCAGTGAGCGCGTCAAATCAACTCGCAATTAGAATGTCAAGGACTCTGGCCCAAAATAGTATAAGTCCATTTTGGTAAAAATTGAGATTTTGGCGGGAAACGATAGAGAATACATGTGGAAACATGGCTGTATATATAACTCCGGGAGTGAAAAAGCATTCTGAAGCATCACAAGCATCATAATCATTTTTGTCTCGAAAAAAGTTTCGACTTTTTTCCGGGCCAAAAATAGATAGTGCGAGAGCGGTGTTTCAGTGCTCGAGAATGGACTTATAATTCTCGAGCACTGAAACACCGCTCTCGCACTATCTATCTTCAATTATCGTACTTTTTTAGGCTTTGCAAATGGGTACTAGACCCTGGAGGCTAGAATTTAGGCGCCGTATGTTGTGGAGGTGGCTGCATCGAGTCGCCGAAGTTCATTGATCCATTCTTCACGCACTTTCATACGAAAGAGCCCTATCTAAATGAAAAATCGTGGAACAGCATTCTGTGGAGGTTCGTTCCAACAATGTGAACTTCCTCAGAGCTCTTAATTGAACTTTTGCCATCATGCATCGTCACCGATGAGACCGAAGTGTCAGTGGTCACGCGAAAAAACTGAATAAATAGAGCGATGGAAGTTGAACTCGTTATATGGTTCTGGTTTTTCTTCATCTTCTCACGGATCTATTTACAGGACCAAATAATTGCATCTAAGATGCAGACAAGTCCAGTCGTTCACATTGTTTGTACTCATGAAAGAAATGTGAATGACGCTAGCCTCATCATCGAATAGAAATATCTCATTCACAATTATTCTGAAAAATCATCTCGAAAATTATTATCAAATTGCACTTTCAATTCTAGTAGTCATCCGATTGTCAGCTCAATTCTTCTGATGGTCATTATTGGATCTTATTGTGGTAGATATTGTGAGTAACAATACTAGACTCCGCACATTGAGCTATACCCGCAACCCGCAAGTAATTCAATCCACATTATATTGTTTATCAATATCAGTCTCATTAGACTACTAAGCTGAAGAAATTTTGATCGCCTATTTGGACTCCATGTTGAAACATAATATACACGTTCGCCGCGGAGGCTGTAATCGGTGATCTTTCCCCCGGGCGCGCGCCGGGGCCCACCGCTGGTCAGGAATTGCATTTTATCTCATCGAAAAATTCAATTCTATTCTTATGTGCAGGAAATTGAAGACTTGAAACCCTTTCTTCCGGGAAATTAAGCATGTCGCTTCGAAAATGACTACTACTACCTTGAAAATGACTTCTACTACTATCACGACAACGACTGCTACTTATCAAGCAGAACTCAGAAGTGACAGCGTTCAGAAGCTATATGTAGAATGAAGTAGGCACGCACTTGGAGACGGTGTTTCTTGCTACATAATACCGAATTCTACAAACTCATTGGGGATTCTGGCCTTAAAATTATTGTGCAGTGTAACTTTATGCCGTATCGCTTGAATCCGTTATACGCGTTTTCCCACTCTTTTTACTCATTTTTCCTGCGAAAATTTTCTTGATCCTCTTCTGCGGTGATCAATGCTCACATTTTGATCTCGAAAAGCGCTAAAAAAAATTAGCAGGAACAAAATCTGGTATCTATATGAGATATTGTTCTTCAAAGGGAATGAAACTCGTCATTGTTTGAGAGAAATCGTAGAATCTCTAAATAATTCACGAGTTTGATACATCTAAATTCCAATAATGCTCATTACTTGGTGTTCATGTCAAAGAATCGTGAATGCATTCCCGTCCAGTGGCTCGAAGATTCTCAGGTAATCGACCTCGGATCTACTCATTCTTGAAGATTCCCCATCTTTTCAAGATCGGATGAAAAGAACTGTCTGTAAAGTATAACAATAGTGATTCAGCTTTTCTTCCAATTGAATATCCTCTCGAAGCTAGTTTAGAAAACACCCCGTTTTGACGAAAGATCAGCTAAAATATATTATACTTCCCACCTCGAAACGTAAAGTAAGGTTGAAGATGTCACAAGAATTCGGACAATTCCTTTCACGACATGCAATCTCACCTACTTCAGAATGTGAATTATAAAAGTTATGATTTTACCCTTGACGTAACTACAAATGATAACATTTTATCCATTTATTCTCGACGACCGCAATTCCCTCCTTAATCCTTCGCTCCAAAATTTCCGTAAAATACTTTCCTAATTCCTATAGGCCTCTCGTAATAATTATCTCTCGTTATAAATTATTCATAGTCGTTCCAAGATCAGGGAATACTAACATCAGAGACTATTTTTTCTTGTCTCTGTGCTGATAGCCGATTCTTCACAGCCTTACATTATAATAAATCTTGATAGCATACACATCAAATTTGATCACACTTATCAACAAAATGTTGGGGTCTAAATGTCTCATTGACTAAACCACGATTTTCTTGTGTACTTATCGACCCAGAAATCGAATCCGCAACCAGTTTTGCACCTCCACGTCAGAATTCGTTGCCAAACGCAAGAGAAATGCTTTTAAGAGGTTTCTTGGTGGTCGAAAATCCTGACACAGTACCTCGAAATGGAGCAAGGGATCGCGTATGGGCGGTATTTTTGCGTCGGAAAAGCATAATTGCGTATCCGACGCAGTCACGGATTTTTCATTAGTATTCTTCGACAACAAGCATTGTTGCAAGAACAGGTGTTTTTGCACAGCTTTGACCGCCCTAAAACTCCCAAACATCTGTTTTTGCCGCAAAACTTACCGGTCAGAAACCACTAAGCAAAGAATACTTGCTTGCGCGAGGTATTTAAAGCTGCCTTTCCGACGCTAAATGACCGTTCCAATACAATTTTAAGCTGCGTTTTGAGCTACCTCGTTAGGATCCTATCATAGGCTAAGAAATTCTTCCTAATCATGTTAATCGTGTTCAGCCGAAAATCCTAGTGTGCAGGCGCAAAACGGACTGCGGATACAGTTTCTACGTTGAAAAATACTCAAGAAAATAATGGTCTGGTCAATGAGACATTCCAACTCCAAAATGTCGTTCCTCGGTGTTATCTTTCTCCTGAAATGAATTTGGAAACATGACGTAGCATAAAGAGACAAGAATCGTTTGAATGTTTTAGGTATGCGGAGATGCGCCGGAGGATCAAACAAAGAATGGAGGAGCTGAAAGTACGATTATGAATCAGGAAGAATATTTTTCTATTTTCGGGCTAACATATGTATTATTCTAATTCAAATTAGAAATATTTATCTTGATGTAGATCAGAAATTTGATTTACATCATGAACAACATTTCTAAAACATTGTTTATCTACTTCGTGGATCCTGTGGGTTTTTCAATGTACATCAGTAGAACTTCCTAAGTGAAACACCTTCATATGTGAAATTACCTCTAAAATTGAAACCAAGATTCAGGAACCATTTGACCTTACTGCATGTCTTTCACCCATCGTAAGTGAAAAACCTCCCTAAGTAGAATGGGTTTTTTGGGACCAACAGGTGTTTCCATCGTATATGATGACAGTCTTGACATGCTCGCTCTCTTTTACCAGTCGGTCAGATATTAGTCCGTGCATGGTCTGGCTATCTAAATGTTTGTCGATCTGGATAGCTTGTGGTGATGATTGATAATGGTAGAGTCTGACCAGTAAAATTCAAATCCGCTTGGGTTACCACCCTCAGACCCGGGATTAATGAGATAATTAATGACAAAGTCAATTATTTTTTTGGCTTGTCTTGTCAGCAAGATATCTTGAGGTCTTAACGGATTCTCATAAAGTATGATGTGTAGAATCGAGAGAAAATTGGGTTACCGGGCCTACCCGCGGGGTTGCAAAGGTTACCAGGGTCGAATGTCGCGTCCTGGCCGCCCACCGGGCGCTCACCAAATACGCTGCTCTTGCATATAACTCGATAACTATGCGCTCGATCGAAATTTTGCTGAGGAGCTCTTTTCTCGTCACCATCGAACTCTACATCTTGGAGGAGTTGATTTGTCCCCAAACTTGATCGCTTTCGTCTCAGTACAACCACTTGAAAATCGACACTTAGAACTCTGCGTCATCGACTACATCGAAACTTTGGATAACTCGTCCAAGTTTTGGAATGATCGCAAATAGTATATTATGACACTGCACGTGCATGGGTAGTTTCGTACGAAGGACTGTTTATGACACGAGCGAAGCGAGTGCTATAAGTCCTTCGTAACAAAAATACTCATCTGCACGCAGTCTCATAAGATAATTTATGGCACGAGAATCCAAAAATCATGTTCAAAGTTGCGATTTTTAGGTTAGAGTGCTATAAAAATAATTGACTTTGTCATTAATTATCTCATTAACCCCACGGCTGAGAGTGGTATCCCAAGCGGATTTGAGTTTTACTGGCCAGACTTTACCATTATCAATCATCACTCCAAGATATCCAGATCGACAAACATTTAGATAGCCAGACCACGGACTGAGTATGGACGGTATGCAGAGCCATTCACTGAGGAGGTTCTACTGAATATATCCAAAAGTAGTCATTACGAAGGATTGAAAACTGGACATGACCACAGTTACTTGTGAACTTTTCATATCAATAAGCTAAGTTTTTTATCTTTGTAGAAAACTGTCCTCCGAAACGCGTTTCACGACTTGCAACTCATGACTTTATTGGTTGTTGGATTTCATCTGTGAACTGTCGACTGTGTGCAGCAAGAATTGACTGGATAAGTCATGTACTTACGGAATGAACTGATTATTAATAAATGATTCGATGATGACAAATTTTCAGAATACTGTGCTCGTCATTATCACCAACCACCTATTTTTTTTTTTTTTCTTTTGAAAATCACCAACCACCTATTAAATGCGTGACTGACGTTTTATGCTCTAAAGCGCAGTCCCAGAGTAATCTAAAAAATTCCCTCGAATCACGTTCTATGAGATCATAATTTTTCCGTTCATCAAGAATGCCTTGTATATACTAAAATTAAAATAATGAGTACAATGTATGAAATTTGGAAGAAAATAATTTTTCTGAATCCAATTGTAAAGTTATTATATTAGAAGGAATTGATTCAAAATCGATGTCGAATCACTCCGTGTGTAGTACAAAATATCTGGCTCTCTCGCAAAGATCAAACCGATTGAAATGACATTCTTGACGTTGGTGCCACGCATTCGGTCTGCCTAGTTGGAATTCGCACGAATGAATTTGAATTTACTTTTCGATAAAATACATAATGCAAATGTGGGCGTTTTTTTTCTACTCTCGAAAGTGATCACATCCACGTCCTCTATGTTGAATGTATTCAATTTTCTCGGTCAGATTCATCGATTTTTCGAAATCTGTTTGGAAACGGCACAGCGAGAGTAACTGGATCTGAAAGATTTCTTTTCTTTTCATGCCCTCCGGTTCTTCAAGCGTAATTTGAGAAATCCGACACCCTCACAAAACGAAAGTCCTTTTGGGGGATTTGACACTTTCATGACGTTCTCTTTTGATAAATTTTTAATGAATTTCTCTTCAAAATTTAGGTCTTATTTCCGAGAAATTATTGAAACCCGATTTTATTGGAATCTTTTCTAAGCCAGATATCAGAGTACTGCGTGGGTGGTAGGATTGATGGTTACTGACAGGTATTTTTCTCTTCCCAAGAGCGTCTGAGAGTATTACAATGCTACTGACTTCGGTTTTGACATTCGACCGCACTTCAGTAAGAAAATGTAACGAAAAATGTGCGAACCCAATCTGATGAGTATTGATTCTCATCTATGTTCCAGAATTCAAAGAAATTTCCGTGGTATTGCTGTTCGTATGTTGGGCCATAGAAGCAGAGAAAGTTATCCTAAAACATACTGCCACCCACCAATGTTTGATGAATAATTTTCGAACTGAACTACTCATATGTCTCTGATTTCGGCACAATACTTACTCATTTCGGAAGAGAATTCTTTTCCTCTCTCAAAGCTTCAATCAATTGAAAATTCGAAAGTCACTCAGCCCCGTTTACTTAAGAAATCGTTCCCCAATTTCAAACGCTAATGTGCGGATACATTAATAAATCAAAAAATCGAGAAATCTGCGTTTGGAGATGTTAATTCCGTTCCTGAATACACATCTTTAAAAGATCTACAAAGTTAATTTGAACACTTCTCGTCGCAAATTGCAACCCTTCAAAGTTATTCCTCATCAAAGTCAAAATCGAATTGGCTTAAATAAATTTGTTGAAATTGTTTATGATGGACTCAAACCATTTTTCTGAGATAATTTAGTGGATTTGGAGCAGAAAAGATCTCTCGGTACTTTTTCCTGAACTTGACCCTAAATGTATTCGTGAAAGTGTCACATTGAGGGTTCCAACACTTTCGATTTTGACTTTGATGAGGAATAACTCTAAAGGATTGCAATTTGTCAGACCAATTTTGTGAATCTCTGAAAATCTACAAACTACGTCTCTACGAATTTCCACCAAAAAAACCGATATTATACGATTTATGAAGGAAAAATTAAAAAAGACGTGAAAAATTCATGCTTTCGTCGTTTATTTATGCCACCTTTCGTCGTTTATTTATGCCACGCCCCAATTTTCCAACAATAATTCTTATCAATATTGATTATTGAATGTGCCACCTATCATGTAAGCCCACAATCGTCCTGAAGTGCCGAGTTTAGCCACGAGTCTAAGTGATCGAATTCAGAGAGTCACACACTCGACTATATGAGCAATACATTTTCTTTTCTCTCACTACTGGATCTTATCAATTCTGTGGTAAATTTTTCTCAGATCTGCTCATGAAAATATACGACTACCAATGGTAGAAGCAGCATATTATAGTTTCAATTTTAGGCTGGATATAGATTGAAGGTTTATTGGGGGTTGCTGGACGGGTTGAATGAGGCACCAGGAGTCACAGTCAACCACAAGCACTTTATTGTACAAAAGGAGCAACGTCTAGAGACGCTGCCTCCGTCCAACTAACTATGCGCAGCGGCGCGCGCGCCACAAGCGAGCGAGCGGTCGAAACCGCATACACACACACATACATTCTAACACTCCCTCCCGGTTGAGAGGAAGCCTCGTTCGCTTGTAATTCATTATTGGCTTCATATTAAACAAGTCACAATCGATCATATAAAAGATACAAATATAAACTGAGATTCTGTTATGTACATATAAAGTGGTTTCTTATAGGCACATTTCATCACAATAGATCAGAATACATCATTATTTCTTCCTGAAAGATACAAATAATCAGGTACAGCTTATTTTCACTTGTGAACATAGGAACTCCGCATTTACAGATTCTTCATTTAACTTTACATATGAATTCTTTGTGGACTATCACAGTGTCGATTGCTCAGACTTACATTTCTACATTTGATTTTACTCTTCTACATCAGCCTCATTTTCTTCTTGTTCGGGTTCATATTCTGCAGAGAATGAAATAAATAAAAATAATTGTTGTAGTTCTCATCTCACATTCATTTTAATCTTAATCTAGGTTCATCAGAGTTCGGGTCATAGCGATGTGTGGATGAATAGGCAGGGCTTTAGTGAAAATGTCTGCAAGTTGCTGTTTAGATTTTAAGTGTGCAACATGAACTAGCTTACGCTTAACACATTCTTTAATATAGTTTTGTTTTATTTCTATTACATGTCTAAGCCTCTTGCCTCCGTTAGTTTTCGCACTGACTGCCGCGGCTAAATTATCACACCAGAGAATCATGGGAGCGAATGAACTTTGAAAGATAAGTTTCAAGGATCTGTCAGTTCCTATCAGCTCCTGACATGTGTCACTCATAGCTACATACTCGGCGTCACAAGTAGATAAGTTCATGTAGGTGTGTTTGTTGGTTTTCCAGGCAATTGGGTCGCCATACAGTCTTATTACGTAACCGAACGTGGAAATTGTATTCTTACAGTCTGCGTAGCTAGCGTCTGAGAAACCTTCAAGATGGTCTGTCTTCCCCGTGAATCTGAGACTGTAGTCAAGAGTATGTTTCAAGTACCCGAAAATTCTAACAATCATGTCCCATTCGAACTCTGTGGGATTTGATTGGTGTCTGCTGACCAAGTTTGCTGAATAAGCTATGTCAAGACGTGTCGTACAACTTATATACAACAAGCATCCAACTGCTTCTCGGTATGGTCGGTCTAAGGCTGGAATCGTCTTCAGTTGGTCTGTTGCTTCGGGTGAGTCTTCACGATCGCGTCTCGCCCGATCTCTCGCTTTACTTGTAACCATGGGGCTGTGGTGTGGGTAAACGTCTTGTAGTCCAAATCTAACTAAGGCTTTCTCTATGTATTTGCTTTGGTTCAATTCCATGATTTTATTTTGTCTGTCTCTTTTAATGGAGATTCCAAGGAACTCTTTCGGCTCACCAAGGTCAGTCATTTTGAAGGATGATTTTAATTTGTGTTTCACTTCTTCAAGTTTACTCTTGTTGTTGCTAATAATCAAAATGTCATCAACATATAAAAGAACAATCAGGAATGATTCACCCTCGCGCCAAATGAATAGACAAGGTTCAAAGTCATCATTTTCCAAACCGATTTCTTTTGCAACTTCAGTGAATTTGTCATTCCATTTCTTTGGACTAATACGTAGACCATAAAGAGCCTTTTTCAACTTAAAAACTTTTGTTCTTCTGGTTTCATCACTGCAGTGAAATCCTTGCGGAATTTCCATATAAATTTCTTCATCGATTTCCCCATTCAAGAACGCGGTTTTCACGTCAAGTTGACAAACGTCGAGGTCATATTTGTTAGCAATAGCCAAAACTGCTCTAACTAAAGGGAGTCTGGAGACTGGTGCATAGGTTTCTGAGATGTCGTAATTGTTTCTGTCCTTGAATCCGCGAATGACTAGTCTGGCTTTATATTTTATATTACCATTTGCTTCTGTCTTACAACCCAGTACCCATTTGGAATCTATTGCTATTGCCCTTTTTCCCTCTTTGGTCATGATAGGTCTGTCTACAATCTCATAAACTCCATTAGAGTCTAGCGCATGGAGTTCGCTTTCAATGGCCCCTTTCCATTTCAGTCGATTTGGTGAGTTTAGGGCGTCTTCATAAGAGACAGGGTCTTCATTAATTTGGGCCAATAGTCCATGCGTTATCTCGTCTTCAAGTTGGGCCAGGTCGCTTTGATTAAGGTCTCGATCGGTCATTTTGATAAGCTCTCTCAAGTCTTCTTTTATTTGGATAAAATTAGCAAAACTAACATCTGTCACAAGTCGTGTTTTGCGAGGCCGTCCTCGTTTTCGTTTGGTCTCTCCCTCCGGTTTTGAAGAGTCTTTTGGAGTCTCTCCCTCCTGTTTTGAAGGATTTTGTACCGTATCAACCTGTTCTTTTTCGAATTCTATCAACCATTTGTCTTGGTCTATTTCTGTCTCAGTTGTTGGGAGGTCCACAATCGCATCTTTCTTGTAAACATCTTTGTATACAAGTTTTTCATTGAACCGCACGTCTCTACTCTCATAGTATTGGTTAGATTCCGGTCTTAAGAAGAGGTAGCCAGTTGGCGTATAACCTACTAAAATGACTCGTCGACCCTGTTCTTTGAATTTTGGGCCTGTCTGGCGTTGAACTTTGATATAGGCTAGACATCCAAATCGTTTGAATTGACTCAAGTTGAATTTATAATGTGGAGCAAATTTTTCTAGGGGAGTGATCATGTCATTCGACTTATGGGGAGTACGATTGTACGCATACACCACCGATCTAACTGCGAGATCCCAGAGATTCATAGGAATACCTGAGTCGAACATGTAAGCTCTGACTTTACGAGTTACTGTTCTATTAAAACGTTCCGCGACACCATTGTGCTGAGGTGTTTCTGGAGACGAGGCTCGAAATTCGGCTCCTTGTTTCTCTAGGAACTCATCGGTGTAACCCCCCGTAAATTCAGCACCTTTGTCTGCATGTAAATAGCAAAACTTTGCATCATAACCTATAAAATTTCTAGCTGAAATTATGTACGATTCTAAATAATGCCCAGTTTCAGCTTTAGATTTCATTGGATATGCCATAGCAAATCTGGAATAATCATCTATCAAGGTCAATATATATTTGTATTTCTTGGGATAAGTTAAGGGACTGATAGGGCCCATAAGATCTCCATGAACAATCTGGAGTGGGGCAGTTGCTCGTCTCCGAGTAGTGTTGAAAGGAAGTCTGTCAAAGTTAGCAACTTTACAGGTTTCACATTCTGCTATTACCTCATTGCTAAAGTTAGCAAGTTTGAGTTCGTTATTATCGGGAAACTTATTTTGTAAAGCTTTAAGGTAACTGACAGATGCATGACCTAGTCTCATATGCCAGAGTAAGGCATTGTTATTTTTCTTAAACTTATCGTAATTTCTAGATTTTTCATTCATGTCATTTGGTATTTCTATAATAGGTAACTCATCTATGTTTCGTACATTTCGGTCCATAATCGTGGTGTCCATTTCGGAGAGTTCGTGGATGACTGGGGATATATTGTTTTGGGAAGCTGTCGTCGCTTGGAGAGCTCTGGCTAAGTTTACTAGAACAACGTTATCAAAGTGACTATTTGCTTGCAATTTGGGACCACCCTCTGTTTCCAATTTTACAATCCAGTATGGTCTTTTATAGATCCCTGATAAGAATGATTGATTCGAATTCGGGTCAAAGATATTGATTCT
This sequence comes from Eretmocerus hayati, assembly GCA_029851415.1. Lineage (NCBI taxonomy): Eukaryota > Metazoa > Arthropoda > Insecta > Hymenoptera > Aphelinidae > Eretmocerus > Eretmocerus hayati. The sequence goes on along the minus strand of CM056742.1, from coordinate 188,661,351 downwards.
TTTGTTATCCAAGTACACTGCTAAACCCATTTCCGCAAATCGTCGAAGAGACAAAGGATTCTCGGATAAAGATTCTGAATAAATGATTCTATCTAATTTCATTTTACCATGGTTCGTTTGAATTTCTACCGAGCCAGCTCCCTCCGTTCTGATGTCCGCTGAAGAATCTTTGTTTGCACAACGGATTTTACAAGTGTCTGTCTCATCAAAAGTTTGGAATATCATACGCGTCTTGGACATGTGTTCTGTTGCGCCCGAGTCAGCCACGAATTCTTCTAGAATTTTATTATTTTTATCTATCTCACCTTGATCACACTCGGCTTGATACGCTCTAGTATTGTTGTGGCCTCCGCGACCACCTCTACCTCCTGTGTTACCTCTTCCTCGGCCACGATTTCCGCTGCCACCTCGACCCCCCATAGGAGTACGATTTGTGTTACCCCGGCTGGCTGGTCTTTCGTAGGGTTTCTGTCGTTTGGCTGGTGGATTGTTTGGAGGTAAATTCCGCTTGACGCCGCGGTGGTGTTGGTGTCCCCGTTTAGAGATGTTTAAAGGTGGACCACGGTAGGGGCAATCGTTAGCCTTGTGACTCGTAATTTGATGACATTTGTAGCACTTTTTCAGTCCTGTGCCTCTCCAAGGACAGTCTGCAGCCAAGTGGTCAACTATGTCGTCACATTCGAAGCACCTCGATCTAGTTTGGTGAGCAGAGTTTTGACGTCTGTCAAGTAAGTATGCACGAGGGGTGTCCTTGCTTGTAGACCCCTTCTCCGCCTCTTTTTCCCTGAAAACAGTCTTCATCTCTTCCAAGCCTAGTATACGGTTCTGCTGCGTGGCAATGAATTTGAGAGTCTGAAGGAGTGGACATGCACCTCTTACTGCCGTATAAAATGCATCCCTGATTTCTGCTTGTGAGAGTGGTTCCTCGTTTTCAATACTGTCATGTTGTCTCACTGCTTCGTCAAACCTCGCAATGAATCCAGTGGCATTTTCTGTACGTGATTCATACCTGATCGTATGTAGAGTTGCACGAGCAGAGGACGAAGTTGTAGGGCACTCAGATAGTTTGATTCGCTTCAACTCTGTGAGCATTTGAGGTGCAGATCCAGAAGCATTTAACAGTGTATAGTATGCGTCTTCAATCCTGTGAATCAGGATATCCTTAATTTGCGTATCTATATGTGCTGCAACTGGAGTTTGAAGCGTGGTGTCGTGTCCAAAAACCCCAAGTCCGTGGGCCCGGAGCTCTGACTGGAACTTTTCCCAGAAAAAGTGCCACTTGGTATTTCTCGTTAACTTGTAATCGAACCTCATTCTACTTAAGCTCGTCGGCCCATTGATACTTGATGCTTGAGATACTGAGTCCAGTCGAGAGTTGGCAACAGCTTGTAATTGTATACCAGCTGGTTGACTAGCAGAAGAGGAGATTGACGGTGCCGGATTTGAGCTTGAGCGGATCTCCAGTGAGTGTGGTGCAACTTCGTTAGGCTGATTTGGCGCGGTTGGAGGAGTAGAAGGTATACTAGGTGAGCTGACTGACGATGATGATGTCGCCCCTTGATTGAGCAGACTTCCTGATGTAGGCTGGCTGGGCCCTGGCATGGATGAGACGGACATAATTTTTCTGTTCATTTCTTGAATTTGCCTGTTGCAGGTCTCAGCCAAGCTCTCTACTTTGGCGTCGTTTAGAGCAAGACGTTCGCTGTTGGCTCGTGTCAAGTTCAGCGTTGTCTGGAGAGTAGCTGCTATGTCTGAGATAAGTCTGCGTAAATCATGATCGTCTTTTCGACCCTGCCGTTTCCTTGTACTCGCTCCGCCTAAAGGTTCCACCTCCGACAGCTCCGAATCTGTGTACGTGCGCTCATCATGTTCACCTCGTGCATATCTCCTCTCATTATGCCTCAATCTAGTTGCTGTTCGGCTTTTCTTTCTTTGGGGATTTGCAGCCATGCTCGACGACTCATTTTCATCATCAGCCTCTGGGGCCATAGAGGCGGGACGCTCTCTCGCCTCATGAGGCATTTCCATTCTGCCTTCTGAATTGTAACTAGCAGCTATGGTCTGTTGTATGATATGCCAGTCGTTTTCATCAAAGAGATCTTCGTCGAATACTGAAACAGCCATATAGAAAATATGTTGTATTCCACATCATAAAATATACCAGCTCGAGCTCACAGCGCGATAACTTGGACACAAAGTCATCGCGACTGAAGCAACGAAAATTCTCACTTCCCGAACACAGAGAAGTTTGAAATTATCGCTTAATCACTTCAACCGAATCAGGGAACACACCTGACCTGGATTATGTGATTGAGCTGCGGAGTCTGACTTGCTCCTTTTCACATCATATTTCTGACTCTTTGTATCTTAGGGAGACACATGAAATTCAAAGCACTCACCAGCAATGTAAGAAGCTCCATCTTCCGTATGAATAACAATTGTGTCTCCATCTAATTGGGTCCAGAACCTCTGTCCAGGATGGTTCTCTGTCAAGGCAAATTCTCTGACGCAGTGGTTCCAAAACACCCGGAACAATTTACGATCACCTGTGACATACAGAGGACATTCGGCCTTAGTAACTCATCTCATCTCATCTCATCTCATCTCAACTCATCATTCTCATCTCTAGGATTTGATCAAATTCAGTCTTTATCTCATCTATTTCACTTCTATTGCATGCATTTGTATATATGTATATATATGTATATGTATAGATATGTATATACATCCAGACTTTCATTAGACTCCACTCACTCTTGGTGGACCCATTCAATATATCTATATATCTATTTATCTATCTATTTATCTATCTATCTATTCATCTATCTATCTATCTATCTATCTATTTATTTTTCCCTTATGGAATCCGTATTGAATACATGTAAATATATATATATAAATATATGTAACCACCTGTAAATATGTATATAGATATATAACCGCCTGTAAATATGTATATATTAGTTCCTGCAAATAATTCAAGATTAATTTTCCTCTGCTTGGCTTCTCTTTCTCGGCTGTAAGGTAACCTGATTAGTGTGAGTGAACGAGTCCGGGCAGACTGCACATTATTCGCCTACCGTAGCAGACAACACTCCAATTCCGTGCGCATCAGTGATATGCTACATTTCGAGAGCCGAGAACCGCAAGTTGAGCACCACTTCTAGCAGAGAGCCACGGTTTGAGTGTCACTGTCTTTCTTCTCTGTCTCTCTCTTCTCCTTCTTGCCATCGAGGCCGAACGCCGACTCGACCGCGTAATTATACTCTTACTATACGGCGTAACTACACGCTGTAGTGGGGCTCACTCGGCTCGACTCGACTGCAAGCATGGCTGCCTTTTCAAATTTCCCGAACGTACCGGCTTTTCGCAGACACATCTATCCGCCGCCCGCCATTTTCTCCCGCAGCCGACGCGCGGCTTCTACAGGGCTTTCTCGCACCAAGTTTTCCCGTCGCGGTGCCGTATGATTTTGGTACGCAACAGGTGGCCGATGATGCCCACTCTCGAGCACCAATGAAGCGCACTGCCCACGGTATCTCGCACTCACTCGCATGTAATATCATATAGACCTACCTGGTCTTTCTTGTATTAGAGATCTCGCGGGTGTGCTGTTGCCGCTGTTGTTGTTGCAGCCACCACCTTCTGCCGATGCCATCCTGACTGGTGTGTGCGCACGTAGTGGAGTTTCGGGGTCCGTTGATCAGAACCCAGGCACTGCTACCATGAAGGTTTATTGGGGGTTGCTGGACGGGTTGAATGAGGCACCAGGAGTCACAGTCAACCACAAGCACTTTATTGTACAAAAGGAGCAACGTCTAGAGACGCTGCCTCCGTCCAACTAACTATGCGCAGCGGCGCGCGCGCCACAAGCGAGCGAGCGGTCGAAACCGCATACACACACACATACATTCTAACATAGATCATTACTGGATCATTTCACTGAATGCCGGCACCAAACCTGCCACCAATCTATTAATTCTGGACTACTTCACTTAGTCGCAGCAGTTCTCCATCGTTCAATATCTCGTGTCGTTTTGTAAGATATACTTCCCATCTGTACCTATATGAGTAGTTCCGTTGAAATTTTAATATTTGGAGGCCGAAATTGTGCCAACCTCAAATCGCACTTCGGAAGGTTCTCTCGCACGTAAGTATTTTTCGACTTTTTCAAACATAATAATGTATAATTCAACTCGCGCACGGTTTCAAAAATGTCCAATCATTGGTAAGGATAACAGGCATAACACGGTAGCGTCGCGCGTCGTACCGAACCTGGCATTTTGAGCTGCACCCGGAAACCTGACATTTGATACTAAAATTGATACCACGGCCAAACTATTCAAGCTGCAGTCTTGAGATTTTGGGGTTTTCATTTGGTCATCAGATACTTTGAAAAAAACTAGGGCCTCCGTAATCTCGCGTTTGAGGGTCCCACTAGTACGCACACGGAACTGACCAAAAAATTGAGCAAAAGTAGATTTTCGCGGAAAAGTACTCCCCGAAGAGTGAAAATCACCTTTTTTCGAAATTCTGATGCCTAAAAAAGTTGCGCCTGACGATTTCCTTTAAGAATAAATTGGTGCGGAAACGACTGGAATGAGGTAAATTCACTTTTATCGAGGAAAACTGAGCGAGTAAAATTTTCAGTGAAATTGCGCCACAAAATGTACGTACCGTACTTGTCGTGCACACAAAAAGTGGTCTTTGAACTCTCGCAGCATAGCCATTTTCTAGCTGTGCTACGTCGGAATAGCGCGATTTTCGAGGCGACTTTAGTACAAAATCGCGCCTCCGACGTAGTTAGCTAGAAAAATGAAAAACCACAGCGCACGGAAATAACATATTCAACGACCCCTTTTTCGATGATAATGTTTTCGGCGGCCCTGGATCGCCACACTAATAATTGCGCCAAAAAAGCACCAAAAATTACGTCGAAAACGACCTGTGCGAATTCTTTCCAAGCGTTTTACACGAGCATTTCAAAGTTTCCACGGAACTACTCATATATAGACTAGGGTCCCTAGAAGGGGGTCTCGGCACGGTCCGCCATATTCAGACAAATCCGGTAGATATAGGTGTACAAAAAGTATTAGTTTGTCTGAATATGGCGGCGATTTACCCAGGGGTGGGAGAACCATGTCGAGACCCCCTTCTAGTGACCCTAATATAGACAATGCACTGGATGCTGACTGATGCCCCGTGCATTTATGCATTGACGACGGTAGGGAGGGTAGAGAGAGACGACGGCATTCCTCTGGGGCCGGATTACGAATCCATCATCAATTCAAGCTTCATCGCTCCATATCGGAATATTGACACGAGCTGTCATCCAGTTCTAAGTGCAATCACACCCAAACAAACGGCAGATTCCATATAGCACAGAATATATAAGCGTCACAAATTACAATGAGGTGAGACTGGATGCTTATTGTTATGGCCAAAAGGCAGATATGAAGGGTCAGACGAAATTTTATACCACTTGTTGCTCCCTGCTCTGGCTCTTTCTGATTACACGCTGATGGTATAGGGGACAAGAATTGTGATGAGCAGTGAACATGTGTTGATATCATTATTTTATTAATGAGCCTGTAATGATTTATGAACATTTCATCTTACTAGATAGATAATTGTTCAAAATATTTGGTATGGAGTAAGTATTCAAGTTTCAGGACAGCCATTGGAGATTCAATGAAATACATTTATGGTCTCAGAGATGGAAAGATATGAAAATCATCAACCTTGTTTATTAGATAAAATCTGATGTTTTTCTTCAGATACTAGCAGATGATATAAATTTTCAAACATTTGACAATTCAATTTTAATGTACAAACTTTGCAATTCCAATTAGGAGGATGATGTGTGTTCTGTGAATAGAATACTGGAAAGAATTATGCTGAAGTGTGTAAATTCTACTTGGGCTGTAAACAAGGCAATGGTGAGCTTCTGTACAAGCAGTTCTAGCATCTTTCCTGTGTTCCATGGATGAAATGAGTGGACCAGATTTTTTTGAATTGTTTGTTCTGAGTGTATACCTATAGTTTTACAGACAACTCAAGAATGTTCCAAAAAATCAGCGTGTAGCCAACATAACTACGATACAGCTGAATAAACACTCACTTCCTAAACAGCCCATTCCAGCTCTTGAGAAAACGGCAGCAAATTATTTGAGGTAAACTCAAATTTCTATATTCTTAGAATACTCTCATTGCAATATGCTCAAGAATGTCACCTCATTCATTGACTTCAAATCCAGATCTCTACAACCTCTTCTAAACGAAGTAGAGTACAAGAATACAGAGAGAGTTGTTAATGAATTTATAAAAGAAGGTGGACTAGGAAGAAGATTGTACACTAAACTCCTAGAGAGATATGAAAAAACTGATAATTGGGTAAATTTCGTTTTTTTCTTGGTTTTTTTTTTGTCGCATTAATCAATGTGATGTCTTACCTTTTTTTCTTCAGATGAGTGAGTGGTGGCTTAAAGCTGCTTACCTAGGCTACAGATATCCTGTCATAGTCCATTCAAGTCCTGGCACAGTGGGACCATCTTATAAATTCAGCAGTCCTGATGATATACATAGATATGCTGCTCATCTGATAGGGGCAGTGAAAAAATATGATGAAATGATGAAAAGGTATGTCTGTGAATACTTTTGCAGAGTAATTTTAAAATTTGATAATAAGAGTCTTTGTTCAAGTGCAGTGGTGATATAAAACAAGAGATGATTAAAGATATACCACTGGACATGCAGCCATATGCTATGATTTTGGGTACCCATCGACAGCCCTCTCAAGGAATTGACAACCTCTTGCATACTGATGATTCCAATCACATCATCATCATGAGCAACAATCATGTGAGTAATCATAACTTCTTCATCATTAATTCATTGTATGTGCAGTTCTTGATAGTTTCAATCCAAATATTCTTCAGATATTCAAACTCGACTTGACAAATATAAATGAGAATGAGTTGATAGAGACTGTGAAAGATGTAGCTAAACGATCTCTCACTCCAGGAAAACCAGTTGGACTCCTCACATCAAATAACCGAGATGCTTGGGCTGAAGCTCACTCCAAACTGAGAAGTAAATAAATTTATCAATGATGCACTGCGATTTGTGATGAACTTCAATCTACCAAGATTTTATTGATTGGCAAACAAGAAAGATAGTTCATCAGTTTCTCAACTTTCACATTCCAGAGCTTGGTAAAAATCAGCAAATTTTAACGGAAATAGAAAATGCTCTCTTTGTTCTCTGTATTGACAAACAGTTGCCACAGGAACTCTTCCAGCGTAAAAATGACCAATCTGTAAGAGCATTGCAAAGTCTGACTGGCTGTGGATCCTCTGTGAATGGAGCAAATAGGTGGCATGACAAGACTGTTCAGGTATATTTTGCCTGAGCCCTGAATTGTGTAATGAGGGTTTCTGCTATACTTGGAATGTGAGTCATACTAACTTTTTACTTTCAGTACATTTTGTCATATGACGGCATACTCATGGAATATGAGCACAGTCCATGTGAGGCGCTTCCTATCACAGTCTTGCATGATCACGTTTTAAATCATGTGTGAGTACAAACATTTCTTCTCATTTGAATCAATGCACAAACAATGAGAAAAGTAACTCCTCCTTTGATGACAAATCTTGTATAATTTCTTGCTTCCACGAAAAAATTGATGGATAATATCTCACAGAGGGCAAAAATTAAAAGAACCAGCTGTTTTGGCCAAGAATTTTCCAAGAGCTGAGCTCCTTGAGTTGGAATTGGATAACAATCTAGAACAATCTATTGAAGAGGCAAAACAAAATTTAGATGAGTGAGTTTGCTTTCAATTATCAGAACTTGGAAGTCACCTCTAGTCTCTAATGATGAGGAGTTCACTGATGGCTTTCCTTTCAGGTTGTGTAGCGATATTGATTTGGAATGTTTCACATTTGATAATTTTGGGTCAAGTGCAATTAAAAGTCGCAAACTCAGCCCTGACAGTTTCATTCAGATTGCCATGCAATGTACTTTTTACAAATTGCATAGAAGACCACCAGCTCATTACGAGTCAGCGGCGTTACGGAGATTCGATAAGGCAAGAACGGAGTGCATTAGATCGACGTCTAATGAATCAGTTCATTTTGCTAAAATAATGTCTGAAGACAGAGAATCTTCAATCAAAAAAAGAGATGCGATGATGGCTGCTGTAAATGCACATAAAAAAATCGCAACAGAGGTAAGAATTTTGTTGAAAGAACTTATCAATCACACGAGAGTAGAAGATAGAGTCGCGATACGGTATCATATTTTCAGGCTGCAACAGGTGAGGGAGTCGATAGATTATTCTTTGGATTGAAAATGATCGCTAAAGAAGAGAATATCGATCTTCCTAATTTTTTCACGGATGTTGGATACAGTCGAAGTACATCCTTTACCTTAACTTCGAGCCAAGTTGCGTACAAATCAGCATCTTTCATGTGTTATGGTCCAGTAGTTCCTAATGGTTATGGGTGCTGCTATAATCCTCGTGTCAATGATATACTTTTTGCATGTTCATCTTTCAATTCTTGTCCTGAAACTGACACTAAAAACTTTGCCAGCACATTGAGCCAATCATTGAGAGATATGATGAATCTTGCAGAGATGTAATCAAATGATTTTACAAACGTATTATTTAAGAAAGTTGTGTATCACATATATTTTATAATGGAAAAGATTTATAAATTTTTTTACAAACTTGCTGAAAATAGTTTCATTATTCTTACACTTTCTGATGTTATGAGTAGAATTATCTGCAAACCACCTTCATCTTAATAACACTCAAAATACTTAATTGTAAATTTGAAAAAAACGAAGAGAAAGAAGTCATAATCAAAAGTTAAATTGAATCAAAGATACCTTGTCTCAATAGCAAAAATAGTATCACAGTCATTTTAAAGATTGTATAAAGAATTTTGTCACAATTCTTCATGTAACACAGTTTGAGAAGATCTCTCTGGAGGGAAACCCCAAAAAAAAGTAGGATATCCTTTAACTTCTCTTTCTCGAGCAACAAAAGCTGAGAACGATGATATACAATTACCAATGAAATAGTGAGCTCTGCCAAGAATAGCCAAATCTAAGTGAGGAGAAATATTTTCCTCCAGTTTGAATACTTTGATCTGTAAATTGAAATAATTTTTGAAAATGAGAATTTGAAACCCTGCCACCTTCACTATTAAAAGAATGTATACTCACTTCCATTCTCTCCAAAGCTTTGGATAGTTCTGGAATCATGTAGTTATTGTCAGAGGCAACAAATACAGATTTGATATTTTTGCCGTTTCGTATCACACGCTTTAGGTGACGTGTCAATACATCTAAGGAAGGTAAGCACATCTCTTGGGTTGCTTTGCCTCTTTCATTCCGGTATCCCAAGCATTGAGGAGCAGCAAAAAGATTAGGAGAAGTTGAAATAAATTCACATGCTCTCACCTGAAATATCAATTAATTAAATGCATTTACTTCATAATATTGTAGCCCTGAAAGTAGTTAGTATAGTACACACCCAATCAATTCCATTGCGGAGATGGATACCCACGAATCCTCCCGGTGGAAGGGTGTTTTTGATGTATGATTGTGCTTGCAGAAGAAAATCATTGTTCCATACTAAACATTTTTGAAGACTTTTGTTTTCCAATTGAACTGGAAAACTAGCTGGAGCCCCAGTGAATGCTAGTACAGGCCATTTAGCTGAGGTGTACTTCTGTCTCCACAAGAAAGCCATATCAGTATGATGCACATCATAGTGAAGAGGACCGTAGAATTCAGAGCCTACAAAATCTACATCAAATGTGTCCCAAAACGGTCCAAATGGATTTCCATCCTTAGCATTGCAAGTGTCAGTTTTGCCCCGTGGTGTATAACAAAATGCTAGAGAATGTAGAAAAGACAATTGTCAGACTTTTGAAAGGAAGAGATATATATAATTATCATCAATACCGATTCTGTCAGATGGAGGCCAGTGTATGGGAGCAATATCTCTCATAAATGTTTCCATCAAAATAACTTTGTGACACTTGTGAAGTTCGGAGACATTGAAATAGGTGTCAAAAGGAATTTGGAGCTGCAACAATCATTTTTATCAGTAGATCGCAGGATTTAAAGGATTTTCAATCTTGACACTTACTGATCTAATTTCTCCTGTCCTATACTCGACCCAGGGCGGTAAGATTAGTGTTCGATTCAGTGCTTTAGCAAAGGCTAATGCTCCTAAGAAATGATCGGCTTGATTCCCAAAACGACCTAAGAGAATAGGGTATGAGCAAATACAGTTCTTGATGCCTGGAGACTTTTGACTTTTGACAACTTACCCATGCAAGGACAATAGGCTATGTAACCATTCATGTCAAAATCATCTTCAGTACTTCGTACAAGTTCTCTTGAAAACCATATAATACTGCATAATATGAGGAACCGTTTCATTTCAATGGATACTTGAAGAGAAAATCGACGGTTTTTCGAAGGTCAACTCACTAGAAAATAACCAACAAAAACTGAAAATGTTTGAAGTTTGATACAGGTAAGTAAGTAACACGCCAGGTTAGCGTTTCTCTCATCTCTACTCCAACTTTGTTGCCATGGTTACGAGTTTATTGCCAAGGCCAAAACTCCCCTGAACAGCTGATCGACAGGTGAGGTGGGTGGGGCGTAGGGGCAAGGAGGTCGGGTGGAGGTATGTAAGGGGAAAATCATGTTTTGAAGGAGAAGTGCCGAAAACTCAGTGAAACACAGTGAAATAACCTCTAACCTCTTTGCCCTCCTGTTTCGCTGGTTTCGCATCATTTCGCACATATACTTTCTAGTCATTGAGGATATGTTGTTCTTTCAAGTTTTTGAAAAAATGGAATCAAATTGTGAACGTCACGCAACTTTTTCCGGGAGTACCTTAGTTAACATGTTTTATTTATAGATCACCCAAGCACATGATCTTGGTCATTGATTATCAAGATTCAAAAGGCATGTTCAACTTGGCTGTTGCACATGGGAGGAAAAACACTCTTTCTGTTTGGATCACCTCATGTGAAAAGTGAGCTTGCTCGCTCAATGGTTGGAAGATTACCAGTGGCTATATTTTTATCCTTAACATGGATGAATTCATGTTTCGACTGTCCAACCAGTTTGAATCCTTGCAAGTAGGTATCTTGATATTCTTCTAATGTTGCTCTTTCAAATGAAACTTTGACATTGAAATGGTAGAATGCAATAGCCATAAAGTGTTCTGTATGGATTTATTTCTTGTGAAATTAAAATTAGATTCCAAGGTTAATTGGTTACACTTTAGATGATTGACCCTCAAGAAATGGGAACTATTCCAATACCATTTTGTACTGGTCTTGGTCAATCATGTATGTTTGCTTTGATCCACCTATCAATATTTAAACAAAAGAATCATTGATGGTCTCATTTATTCCAATCTAAATTCTATGATGATGAAAGTTTTGATTCTTTATCCATAGATCCAAACCTCAGTCTCCATGCAACATGGCCAACAAATCATGAGTACATGGCTATCTCAAGGCAAGCAGTTCGTACAGAATGACTTATATGGGCAAGAGCTAAAGGAATTTTTTCAATGGGTTTTTCAATGTCTTCAGAGACATTTGCAGAATATTAGTAATCAAATATCAACCATCAGTTTTGATCCAACTTATCTCCACCAACAATTAGCGAGTCTGTTCAGCTTGGATGGTGTGTTGATTCCCAAAGTCTTATGAGTTTACCTGTATCTCTGTTTATATTGGTGATTATTGATTCTTAACTTACAGTTACAAAAAGAGAATTCATTTTTTTTGCAACTGGCTGCATAACTGGTAGTATATTGGGATATGTGATTGTTTTGAACTGGTGTAATACAATTCCTAATCATCTGCATCAGATGAAAGCAATAGTTTGCCATCAATATATTGGCTCAGAGGTGAGTATCATTCTTACTGTCTAGATTTGCCCCTTTGGAAATAGAGATTTAGGACTACAATGGTTTTCGACATTCCAGGGTATCTCTTTCATTGAGCATGCTGAAATGCCAGCAATATTAAACCCTGATGAATTATTGATTCAGGTTAAAGCTGCATCAATTAATGAAGTAGATTTGAAGATTTGTTACGGATATGGAAGATTTTATCGAAAGTTATTCAACACTAAGGTGAGTTAAAAATCAAAAAGTGATGACCAAATAATATTTTATTTTATCTTCATTTCCAATTCAAATCACGGGTTTTGACCGTTAACAAAATATAATGGTATGTGTTTCTGCGCGTGTCAAACCAGTGTATTATTTGAGTAATTTTTTTGAAACTCTTGTTGGCCCAGAAATATAGAGACTTGCCTGTAATATTGGGGCGAGATTGTGCAGGCATTGTGATGGATGTTGGCTACAATGTCACAGATTTTGACATCAATGATAGAGTATTTTTAGTTGTTCCACCTTGGGCTCCTGGAGTCATGTCAGAGTATGTTGTAGTTCCACAATCTCGTGTAGCAAAGATGCCAAAAATGACATCGTTTGAGGAAGCCACAACATTGGGATTCAGTGGTTGCATTGCTCTACAGGCTCTACATAATTCAAAAATTAAAAGAGATAATATTAAAAATAAGAGGTATGCACAAGGAACATGAAGTTTCATCAAATATCTAGAATCATTAGATAGCACTGGGAATACTGTGATTCAGATCTGTAAAAAATGATGTTTTCATTTAGGGTTTTGGTGTACGGCGGGACGACAGTCCCATTGATCTTGATCCAGTTGATTGGGGTTTGGGGAGGTCATGTAGTAACAGTCTGCAAATCCCAAGCTATTCCATTACTTCAAGCATTAGGTGCCAAGGAAATTATTCCTAGCGGCGTAGATCTTATGAAAGAATTAGAATCACGTGATAAGTATGGCAAATATTGCGCGACTTAAAATATTGAAAATGGCACAAATAGCGATACCCTAACTTTTTTCAGATATGATGTGATTATATATACTGGAAGCCTCTCCATCAGTGGTAAAGTTTTGAAGAAATATCTCAATAAATATGGAATATATGTCTCAACAGCTACTCCTGAATTAATCTCAGATTCCTTGGGAATCATTACTGGCAGTTTGTTCTCTGGATATATGAGAGTAAAACTTCTTCTTCAGGTATAGTAACCCATGCCTCACATTTCTTTCAAGTTGGGCGATCGTACCTCGCAACTCCTTGCTGAATCTCATTTAATTCCAAATATTACGTTTGCAGTACATATTTGGTGCTAATCCATTCAACTGGAAAACGGGTTCTGAATTGAAAGTGATTAAAGAATTGGTGGATACAAAACAGCTTCGACCAATTCTGAATAGAGTTTACCCGCCTCATTGCACCGACGAGGCTTTCTCACTCATGAATGATTCAGATACAATTGGGAGTATTGTGTTCAAGATATCTTGATCTGCCTGAGAATTGCTTTAGCATTGTAAGATGGTTAAGAAATTTCAATTTTTTACAGACAAATTGTACATTTGTTGAACAACTCATAGTTATTTTTGTACATAAAGTTTCAAGAACGGCGTGTGATCTTACGCTTTACGATGCGTGTTGCTACGTAGTCTGCAAACTTTTTTGCACTGTTCTAATTGTTTGGAAATCTTCACTGTTGGAGATTGATTATTATACTCATATTTTTTTGATGAATTATTATTCACAATTTTTAAGTCCTTTATTTGTTAATAGCCGCGTTCTTCCGAATTGTGATGAGAAATCTAGAATTATCAAATTGAGACTGATTTTATAGATAGAAATTTTATTACTCAAAAACAAAATATGAATCATTTGGTTTGAGCAGTTGAGGCCTTAAATTTTTTAGTATGTTCAACTATGAAAAAGTAGTTATGTATGGATAGAATTTGTATATCAATGTTGACATCTTTATACAACATTTCCATTCAATGGAATAAAATTCATCACAAATACTGCTGGCTTGATCTCAATATGCTCTCTGTGCTTTTGTGACCTAATAATTAAGGCTCCATGAAAACAAATTTCTCAGTTAAAGTAGTCGTAAAAAACGGAGTACAAAATGAATAACAAAATTACAATATTAAACCGAAATCAAGGTCTGTACAGTCAGTCAACTATTTAGGCTTTCGTCCTCTACCTCCTGACGGGGTTTTTGCTTTCTTGGTTGCTGTCTTCTTGTCATCAATCTGGAAAGACAAGTAAAATGCAGTAGTATACAAAGTTGGATCAATGTCTAGAACAGCTAAAACTTTATTTAGGCACAGTACAGACTGAGTTCCAAGTGAATTTCAAGAGAGAAAGTAATACATTTTGATTCATTCATACCTTTCTTTTGGGTGGAGTTGAATTTGGCAGAACTTTGAAAAACGAGTCTATCCTCCCTTGAGTACCCGTGTGTCTGGCTTTCATCAATTTCTTTGCTCCATTCCTCACCCTTTCTTCATTAAATTGTTTATCGCCGCACAAGAACTTGACAAGACCTTCCTCATCTGGATCATTCCATTTCAGCTACAAAGTGACACACATTTGTAATAGATATAACATGGAAAGAGAACAAGAGTGAAAGATGTTATTGATAATATATCAAGCCTTACATCTATTTCGTCTGGATTCTGAACTTCTGGTTCAATGAATAACAATCTAGCATCTTTGTAATTCCAATCTTCAGGTGCTGGGAACTTTTTGGAATCCAAGTTTTCTAAGATTTTTTCAAGAGATTTGTGTGTTTTGATCAGCTCAATTGCTCTCTTAGGACCAACTCCTTTTATACTTGCAGTGTAATCACAACCCAACATGATGCATAAGTCAATGAACTAGAAAGGTTGAAATTTCGCGATGAATAATATGTCATATTTATTCAATTCATTCTAGAAAGCAGATATACCTCATGGCTAGTCAATCCAAGACCATGTAGAACTTTATCATATTGTATTTCCTGTATAGGCATTTTGCGAGCCTCGCTGAATGTCAAACGGCGCAACAAGACATTGCATCCAAATGTGAGAGCATCCATATCTTCAGTAGCTGTGGCAAAAACTTTCCCAGCTTTGACCAGAGCAGCACATTGAGCTTCAGCTTCACATGGAGCCTGTTTCACAAAAATGTGTATGAAAATGTTTGTAGGGTTTTTGATGCATAACAAAAAAAGAAGTACAAACATCCACATATGGAATCCCCATCAAAGTAAGAAGCTGCTTGGCTTCTTCAGCATGTTGCTTGGTAACTTTGACCAACCTCCGATTGAACTTATCAACATCCTCAGCATTTCCTAGAAGAGAGAAACGACCTTCAATTAGACTTGTAAACCTCATTATGTCCTAGAAAAGGGAAATCACTGATGGTATAATGAGACTGTTAGAGTTGTATAACACAAATGTGAGTTAGAACGGATTCATAATGGGATGTCAAGTATCTATTCTATTATGATCTAAATATTTACCAGCTTCTTCAGCTGCTTGTAGCTGTTTCTGTGCCTCCTCTCTTCTTTCTGCTCGCTTTGCTAACTCTCCACCCTTGAGGGTAGGAGGCTTACCATCGAATACATACACAGGTTTAATTCCATTTTCAACGAGTCTTATTGTTCGATAAAATGTGCCCATCAAATGACTGTAATCATACGATATATTATCAGCTGCACCACTTCATATGAGTACTTTGATTGACATAAAGAGTAATTTTGTTAACAGACCTGGTAGTTTCTCCATCGACTGAAGTAAGTTGAGCACCCTCAGAACGTACTGCTATGAGAAATTGATACAAGCACATGGAAGCATCTATGGCAATTTTGCGACCTGGAACAATTTTTGCTTTTTTTAAAAGACAGTTCAGAGGAAAATTTGATGCGTTGCTTTACCAAAAAGATGCTTCAATTCAAATTCTTTGATTGCTTCAGGAGCAACGTCGGCTATCAATTTTGAAAGTCCTAGAATTCCCATCTTGGAATATCTTGTAAATAAATGTACTTAATAAGTTATTGAACACCAACAAAACTTCGCAATGTAACAGCCATGCATGGACTATGGTGGACTATGGGTAACCCTTTGACGCGTGCGAACGTTTCCCGCGCCTTTGCCACACTCCATCTTCATACCTAGCTAGGCTCCCTAGTATAGCCACTAGCTACTCCCCTAGGCTCGAGACCGGCTGCTCGAATTGCTCCGCTTCCACGTGATGGATTTAGTAGAGACCAACGAATATAGACGCTTATAGAAGATTATTGCTTATGGGCGACCCGATGCCCGAAATCGTTAGTTGATGAAGCGACTGTAGGATGGCGGCACTATCGAGGAGCTTGCAAGCCACGGAGGCGGCAGCTCAAATCCGCACAGAATCTGATGCATTTTATCCTTCGACCAAATCAATCTCTTTCTTTCAGTAAAAAATTACTGGACCGCTAAACACACTCGCAACTTTGAATGGTTTTCTGTGATTTATGTTTCCCCTGTCAATTTATGCTTATGAGAGACGGAGTTACTCGCAGTATAGATGGTCACAAACATCGGCATTTAATTAGATTATTCGTGATATAGCGTTGTTTCAATGCAATATCGTTCAGCGATCATCATTTCTTCAAAACATGAAATTAAGATTTTAATCTGAGTCTAAAAAAAGGTAGTAAATTTACAAGCATGTCAAGTTGACTGGAGGGCAACAACTTTATATATAAGTTTCATGCTACACTGATGTACATCGTCAATAGCGTAGGCGATAGTATTCCTGCCCTGTAATCTTTTGGCCCCGGGTTCAAATCCCCTCAAGATCGTACTTTTTTTTTTTTTTTTTTTTTTTTTTTTTTTTTTATCTAAATTAGTAGTTTATTTTAATGCGAACAATGAACAACCTCTGTTGCAAAAATTGTTCAATTAGAAAGGTATGGTTACAGTCGCTCATCTCGCGAAAACTCATTTCTGGGGCTTCAAAAATTGTTTTGCAATATGAAGAAGGTCAATGACGAAATCTAATATGATTTTAACATCAGAGAGGGGGTTTGATTTCTTTGAATCTGCAATTTGGGTAATTTTTGTTTGGAAACAGTAGATACTTGAACTTTACTCGATAATTAAAGCCATTTTTTCAAAAATCCATTCACGGGTTTCTAAATTATTTTGCAGTCCGAAGAACATCAATCACGAAACCAGAAATATTGAAAATTGATTCGATTTTTGAATCTCCAATTTTTCCACTTACGTTATAATTTTTACCATAGAATTTTGATGTTTTTTTTCATTAATCAGTTAATTTGTTGTAATAAACGAAAAAAGTATATATCAAGCTTTCCTGATTGAAATAAATATTTTTGAATTGGATAATTCGTGAACGAAATATTGATGAAGTTGTCCGTAAAAAAAATATTGGCTATGATTGAAAAAAAAAAAGATTTTAGGGGGATTCGAACCCCGCCCCGTAGCACCATCACATGCGTATATTAACGCCCTAGAACGCTATCGACTGAGCTATGACGCTATCCAGTTTATAAGACCAAACTTCATTTATAAACCATTCGCCCCCAAGATGGGTTTTCATGTACAGGCAACGGATGTTTATTTATTGATGAACAGTTTAAATTTCTCGTCCAACTTCCAAAGTTGGTCCGATTTGAAAAAATAAATCGAGATAATTTAAGCCTCGATTTAAGCAATGCATCGCTGATGTAAAATTTGCAGGTTTGGTTATCGCCGTATTGCTTTGTGTTGTTTGTGCACGCACACACGCAACACGTCAGCTCACACACGTGTTATCCAGTAGGAGCGCCACCAAGCGGTTGGCTAACATAACTAACCCCCCTGTTATCCAAGCTCCGGGCTCCAGTTTTACTGAAGAACTGGGCTTCTATAAGCGTCTATATTCGTTGGTAGAGACTTTCGCTTGTTGATTGTTGATGTTGTAACCTGAAATTGTTGCTCGTGGAACAACTTACAAAGCATGAATTATGTGCTCATTTCTTGAGTGTTTTGTGTTTAATTGATGTTTCCTGAGTTTTTATTTTGTTAGTAATGGCGGATCTTATCAGAACTATTGAAGATGGAGAAGAGGTTCCAGATCTCTCAGAACCATCTGATGAAGAGGAGGATGTAAGCCTTTACACATCAGGCTACCCATCAATTATTGACTGTGACTGAATGTTTTTTCCTTTCTTAGTTCCAGCCTAAAAGGAAAGAAAGCAAAAATGACAAGAAAGTTTCAGAGGATCAGTTTCAGTTCATCACTAGTGTTGACGAATACAATGCGGACACTTGGAATGATTTGAGTAAATATATCAAACGAAAAGTGAAAACAAAACTTGACGACAAAATAAAGAAGTACAGGAAAGTCCAAAATAAAGAGGTACATATATTTTGTTCTGGTGATTGATTAACAAACCAATTCTGTATTCATATCATGACTATTTTTATATAACTCAGAGTGGGTTACAGAATGACCCTGTTCAACTTGATGATGAAATTGATGATAACAATCTGTTTGTATCTGCAGAAGATTTGAAGAAAGGTGAGAGTTTAGTGCTATTCATGATATTGCTAATAGTATACAAATGACTGTATGACAATGGGTTGAATTTGATGGAATCCTTATTGTGATTGCTTCTAGACGCTATCAAAACAAAAGATAGAAAAACCAAGAAGGAAAAAAGTTTGAAACATGAAGAAAAAGAACTCATTAATTTCGAAGAATGCTCTGAGTATGACACTCTTGCCACATTTTATCAGATGAATCTCTCAAGACCCTTACTCAAAGTAAGTATTTTGTCAAAATTCTTTGCTTAAAGTCCATCATATTTATGATGAAAATGGATACGTTGGATTACCTTATTAATGCAGAAGAAGAGTTTGAGGTCTTGGTTTTCCTTCTGTGTGTAGGCTGTAACAGCGATGAACTTTACTCACCCAACTCCAATTCAAGCAGCAACAATTCCAGTTGCCTTGATGGGTAGAGATATATGTGGATGTGCAGCAACTGGTACTGGTAAGACTGCAGCCTACATGCTCCCAACTTTAGAGAGGCTACTATTCAAACCAGCTGATGGAGCAGCTGTGACTAGAGTTTTAGTCCTTGTGCCAACCAGAGAGTTGGGTGTTCAAGTGTATCAAGTAACCAGACAATTGTGTCAGTTCACTGCCATTGAAGTGGGGCTTTCAGTTGGTGGGTTGGATGTCAAAATACAGGTATGATATGGAAAACTATCCTTGCACATGTTATTGATTTGTTACTCTTGATTTCTACACTAATTCTTGCTTTGAGTAGGAAAGTGTGTTGAGAAAAAATCCCGATATTGTCATTGCCACTCCAGGACGTTTGATAGACCATTTAGCAAATGCGCCATCATTTTCTTTGGATACTATCGAAGTCTTGATTTTGGATGAAGCTGATAGGCGAGTCAAAAATATTTACACTCTTACGTGTTTCCTGAGGACAGTGTAACTTTCATAATTCTTTTAGGATGTTGGATGAATATTTTGCCGAGCAAATGAAACATATCGTTAAACAATGTTCAAGAACACGTCAGACGATTCTATTTTCTGCAACAATGACAGAAGAAGTTAAGGATTTGGCTGCAGTCTCGCTCGATAAACCAGTAAAAGTTTTTGTAGATAGCAATCAAGATGTTGCGTTCAATTTGCGACAAGAATTCATAAGGTTTGCTTTTTGAGCTGATTCCATGAAGGTTCTTTAGATTTTTTTCCTAGCTTGTTAAAAAATCCAAAAATCTTTCCAGAATTCGCAAAGAGAGAGAAGGTGATCGTGAAGCAATATTAGCTGCATTACTGTGTCGGACATTCCACGATCACGCGATGGTTTTCGTCCAAACCAAAAAACAAGCGCATAGGCTGCACATACTATTGGGATTGCTGGGCATCAAAGTGAGTTTCAACTATTCTGCCGATTTTCTGTCGTTAGTTTTGCTAATTGTGTTCTACTGCTAGGTCGGGGAACTCCACGGTAATCTATCCCAACCTCAACGCTTGGAGAATTTGAGGAAATTCAAGGAAGAAGAAATCGATGTACTTCTCGCAACTGATGTAGCAGCAAGAGGCTTGGATATAAGTGGAGTGAAAACTGTGATAAATTTTGTCATGCCAGCAACACTGCAGCATTACATCCACAGGTTGACATAATTGAATAGAAAATCTTTTTGTATTATCTGCTCGTTGTACGATCAAGAAGACTGGTAACCGATATTCAACGAATTCTCCATACAGAGTCGGTAGAACAGCCAGAGCAGGTCGTGGCGGTGTTTCCGTATCCTTGGCTGGTGAGCAAGAACGGAATTTGGTCAAAGAAGTAGTAAAGCAAGCCAAAAATCCCGTCAAACATCGGATAATACCACCTGATATAATTGAGAGGTACAATAAGAAACTCAAGTCACTGGAGCGTGACGTAGAGCATATTTTGGAGGAGGAAAGACAGGAGCGAGAAATAGCAAAGATAGAGAATCAAGCTAATCGGGTTGAGAACATGCTCAAGGACCCCGATTCGAAAGATCAGCGTATTTGGTTCCAAAGTAATAAAGAACGTAAAAAAGAAAAAGGTACAGATTTTAGAACTGAATCTGATATGAAATAAGTACACCGGAAGATTGCAATGATACTACGCGTACTTCGAATTTGGAGTCAATTTTCATGACACTTGAATATCTCCATTTTACAGAAAAACTAACGCTTACTGAGAAGAAAACGAAAGACGTAGATGCCAAGAGTAAAAAAGCAAAACAAGCATTAAATGAAGTTGATAACAAAGGAAAGAAACGTAAGAAAGAAGCTCATCCTTTAGATCCAGCCGAGGAAAGAGCAGCGAAAGAGTTGGCCAAAGTAGCAGCTTATCAAGCAAGAATGGCCAAGAGAAGTAGTAAACCCAAAAAAATAAGAACAGTTGCTGAAGACAGAGAAAGTTACAGTGCACCACAAACAGGTGATGATTGACAGTCTTGCATCGTGGTATTACCAATTCAATTTCTAACGCATTCATGTTTAATAATTTTGACTTTAGGATCTAAGAAGCGGAAAAGATCTTTATTTTCCGATGATCTCACGAATATAAGTAAATCGGGTGTAAAACGAATACGTCACGAGTAAGTGCATCTAATTGCGTAGATATTTCCGATACAAGTAGTCTGATGAGTATCGATCTCACTTTTTTCCAGAGCAAATGCTAAAAAGAGACTGAAGAAGTTCAAAACAAATAAGAAATCGGTGAAGAAGAATCTCCTGAAGAGTCATAATTCCAAGAGGAAATGAATGATCGCCGTTATTCATATCTTATGTAAATATTTTACACAAAAGATGAATAAAAAGATTCGCGAATTTGAAGTGAAGATTTCACGCTTTCATCGGCATCAAGTTATTTCACCACTCACCAGTTCAAATAAAAAACCATAGAATGACTAAATTGGGTTTCATTAGCACACTCTATGTGTGAAGGTTCATGATGTAGCCAAGATGCTACGTGTAGAAGACTCGATTTTTTGAGGAGGGTTACAAATTACCTTCAATTTTCTTTTTACACCACAGTTATATTTGATGTCAATTCTTGACACCCTCCACAATCATCGTACATCCTGAATCATATACTTTCTAATCACATAAATTGATAAAAACCCTTCCTTAAATTACTAAAACGATAGAATAGATTCAAATCTACACGAAGAAACAAACGTGGAAAGTTGGTATCATTCGTGTGTGAGTGGTTATCCCTAGCTAAAGTCGACCTTTTAAGTAAAAAGGTTTCAGTTTTGAATAGTAATAAAGCCAAAAGTAGGATCACTAAAACTAGCTAAGAGCCTTGGTATCGGGCACCAGAGACCGATATTATTTTTGCTTTTACTGTAAAACTCAATGAGATAGTCCTGAAATGTTGGCTGAAATAATGAATCCAGAAGCAAAGTTTTCGGTTCGAATAGATGATTCTAATTTCAAAGATGAAAACAGTCAAGAATGAATTATTCAAGTGTAAGTGAGTGTATCTGACCGGAATGAACATATGGTTGACGAAAATGAGATGAGTCTTCACCTATGTGTCGATTATCATAGTTGAGTTCCCAAAAGTTCAATGAAGTCGCGGACCACAGTTAGGCTCTTTCAAATTTATACGTCAATTTTCACTTTGGAATTCTCATTTCTCCGACCCAAATGGTTTTCTTTTCAAAGATGGTTGGGTCGTGATCAGTATCTTGACACGAACCATCGAAATTCGTGATGTATAAAATTGATTCAAGAACTAATATCTCTATTATACCTGACGATATTACATAACTGAAGGTGACAACCACTAAAGTACAATACTCAATGATGAAGGTGAAAGATATCAATACGATTTCCTACCTTACTCTAAAAAAGGGGAAAAAGAAACAAACGGGTACAAATCGTCAAGAAATTTTCGACTTTTGGAAAATTGGATTCTCCTGATGGCTACAGAACCGAACGTCTGTCTAAACGTGTGCTGTAAAATTCTGTGACTACCGTTCAAATGTGATACTCACTTACGCTAATGTAAAATAATTCGTCAGTTGGTACTATTCTTTAATCCACGAATTTGAAACATGAGAACCATGGCAATTTTACAAAATATTTGTTATTTGTCCGAATTTTCATGCTTTGTAGCTATTCAATTATAAATAGTGCTTGAAGAATGTGAATGTCCGAAAAAAGTAGAGGTGAAGCAATGTGCAAGCAGCTTACCACGTTATCGTTGAATGGATTCCATGCCAATTACACTCTGAGTGGAAAAGTAGACTTTATTCACAATAAATATAATTTTGTGCTTTGCAAAAATGTTTCACGTAGAACATTAGCCAAACAATAAGGATCACTTCTGTCTCAAGTATTCTTGTATTAATTAATAGTGTTAGTTACACTCATAAAATTGTCGGCAGTTCGACTGTCCCGAATATTCTCCTTAATCGGACTCGCTGTGGTCGATGAACACATGAAAATAATGAAGAATCAAGTGGTCTCGGTTCACACAGATGAGATTTCTAGAACCATTAAAAGTCTCAGTGCTCGACAGTACATCACGGCACTCTTTGTAATATATGGTCTTCTAAACAGACAGTCACATCTCTATGCTCAATAAATTTCTCTCAACTGTCAGTATTTTTTCTTCTACCTAAATATTGACAGATCGCTTTGATGTGCTCGTAGTTCTTCTCAATGTAATCAAAATAATCTGCTCTCAGAACTATTTTTATAATGTCTCTAGCATTATTATCACACTTCCATCCTGATCCATGCTCTTGTCATATGAATTACTCTTTGAACATGTTTTTACATTCATTTATTCAACTCTCTATGTGGTCTCTTCTCTGGAGGCTCCTCATCCTGGAAATTGATATTTGCAAATGAAGTTTTAATCGAGAGGACTGGAGGTATGTAATCCGAGGTTTCTCTTTCAAGAGCATCAATAGATGATCTTGCTCAAATTGTCGAGGTTGTAGGCCGATAATTTGATCAAACGTTTTTCGCTAAATTAGATTGTGTTTATATATCTGTATACTTTCTTTCATAGTCGTTTTGGCGGAAGTAACATTTTAATAACCCTACGACGAGCACCTGGGTATCCGGGTGCCAAAATCGACTTCCGTGAAGAAAATTTTCATGTTCTTATTAATATTTTTCAAATGCTCTCGGATCCCCACTATTTAGCTATTTCATCATAAGATTAAACGATTGAACAAAAATTTTTTTTGCAATCACTAACCTTACAAAATTGTCCCGTGAGCGGTCGAGCCTATACCTGGGTACCCACGACATTCTGCAAGACATTTCTGGTGTACAGGTGACGCGTAATTTTTCACGAAGACGTTATTAAACATTTACTGGAAGTTACTGTCGACAATGAAGAGCTTTGATCTGATAATACATATTTTGACTCTGGGCTTATCAGTATGACGGCGGAGCTGGATCGCTCGGTGTTTTGGTAGGACCAAAGCCGCCTCATACTCAACTGACTTGGCGCATTAAGTACAGAAAAAATTCTATATCTCTGATCTCTCCTTCTAGCCTTAGGCTCCGTTCCTGACATTTATGAGGATCGCAGAAGTTCAGAGGTTGATATATACTATAGAATTAACTGTGGGAACCCGGGTGTCCGGAATCGCCATATTCGTCGGCTGCTCATCGTAGGGTTAGATACCTCCTACCACCATCAGAAAGTGGTTTGACCCATTTAGTCTAATCCCGGGGGGAGATGATATGTTATATTTCGAGAAATCTACGGGCCCCCGTTGAATCGTTTCCAAGACCAATTGGCGCATTCAGGCCATCAAATGAATATAAGTACATGGATAATAAAAAAAAAAGACGGAAAATAAGGATAGTAAGCACAGAGAATACTCACTTCGTCGACCAAACCAGGCAAATGAATTCTCGTTTCAGAGGCTTCTGAAGGCTGCAAAAATAAATAAAATTCAGGATGAGAAATCATCTAGTGGGTTCATGCATGCAATGGTACGGTCAAAAAGTACCACACGAGTCCACAACATATAACTGACATCAATAACACCGATCAATTGCAATGTCTTTTACCTGAGCATCAATACATCCCTTTTCGCCGACATGCAGCTTGAAATTACAATCATGATTGCTCAAGGGGCTCTTCTAATTCAAGTGAGAAAATGCGTGATTCACTATTTGATTCGAAATATAGGGGACAGACTAAACCAAGCAATGAATTCTAGAAGTGAGGCAAGACGTGATGATTATGAGAGTAATGAGTGGCTGGGTTATTTCATGAAATGAAACGACCCCAGTTTAATGCAATGATGCAAGGGATTCGAAACAATTCTGGTTTGAATAGATCAAAGGTTACTTTGCGTGTGTTGTTAACAGTTAGTCAATCGTGATCAAGCGTGCGTTTAGTATTCATTGTTTAGTTCACACCACCCCACAAAGTAAGACGGATGAGTGTTGAAAAATTATTGGATACTTACTCTGGCATCAGTCTCATTTGGTCCAATTCCGGTCTCTTTCTGTTTTGCCCTCGTTTTTCGCATCGGCCTTTCGTTTGTTATCGAATTTATTGTGCTTCCCTTTCCTTTAGGATTATTCATGTTGATTTGAAGTTCAGCAGGTAAGTAATTTTTGGTGTTTGATACCATATCATCTGGGCGTTTAAAATACATTGTAGGTATCCTTGTTTCACTTGGGAATTCTTTCATATCAAAATTGGTCGTTTTCGTAAAGATAACATTCATTGCCATATCACAGACGGCCCACAATTTCTAAAACAAAGATAAAGTGTTATCACCACAGATGGTCGACTTTTTACCCGCAAAATATTCAAACTAGGGCGATCACTGTTGTAATAAAAAATCTCCGATAATGAAGTAAGGAAATTCAGGCTTACATGATTAATGACGTCATCGTCCGGTCTCAGAGCATCCTTATGATTCTTCATTCTCTCAATCAGATTTTTGTAAAATCCATAGCAATAGTATTCATTCTTTGTTATCAAAGGTTCTAAAATGAACCAAAGGCATTGTTGGACGATTTTTAAGTGGGATACTGATGCAGGACTCAAATATTCTGGATCATGAGCCAATATAGGAACGGCGAAAACTAACATGTAATCTGGCAGGATGTGAGGCAGTTTGCCTACAGCCATAGAATATTCATTAGTCAAGAGGATATCATGGATAGATTTAGTTTACAAACACAAGAACCAATACAAACTCTCAATCTTACCCATGGCGCGCTCAACTGTTCCTAATGATAACGTTTTGACGTAATCTCTTCTCTTATTGATATCTGTTTGCATATGAGTTTTCAAAGTTTGCTTCAACTTCTTATTTTGTTCTTTTCCACCCAAAGCATAGTAGCCCATGAAGTCTAACGGCAAGCATTTATTTGGTATTCCTCGTCCTAGTCCTTTGTGTAATTTATTACAAAACGCTTCTCTCACTTGTAGAACATCATCCTGTTTCAGAAATGGATAGAAATAGAGATAGTTTCAGTTTTATACGTGATTCTCTCCTAGACTTAGTTAAAGGCTAATTAGCATCTTAGATATGAAGGTATCAGACTATTACTCACCACCATCAAGAGTGAAAGATTGTAAAATTGCTCGGCTGTGTACTGGTCTCCTACGCCTTTTTGTTCGCAGATTTTGAGCATGGAACACCCAGCCTGAAGCCGGAGCCAGCTCATTTCAGCTTTGCTTAGACGTCCTTGTTGAAGTAGATCTCCTTTATTTACAATGAATGCATTAAGCATCCTGAAAGTTTTTTGAGCAGAAAGGGCATCATTCTTGAGTCCCAATAGCCACCTAGCCATGCATTTCAATCCTTCAAGCCTACATCTTGTTTCTTCAGGTAACTCATCTTCTCTGCACCATTCAACTGAATTTTCATTTGTTTGTTCACTACTCTCTTTTACCAACAATTCCTTGACGATCTGAAACAATGCAGAGCAACTTACAATGGTTTCTCATGGAGTGCTAAGCTCATTGACGATTTGAACAATGCAAGATTTTGCTTTCCAACGGCCGATTCTGAACTGCAATGTAAAACTTACTTTTCTGGATACCATGCTTTTGATCTGCATATGATATTTCTCGGGTAAATTATATGCTATATGACCAAGAACAACAATTGCTGTGCGGTAATATTCTGAGCTGGGTGTAAGTAAGCTCTTTGTTTTTTCAATAATTTCTGGGAAGATGATGTCATGATTGTTAGTCATATTGACAAATAAACATCTAATAGCTTGTTTAGCCTGTTTGGGGGTTCCTTTTTCCGTATAATTTTTGCACAAAGGTACTAGCTGATCTGTTATATCTGTGTCCACTTCACAAAGTGGTTTATATTTTCCAAGAAACGTAAATATTGATAGAACAAGGGGAGCAACCATTTCGTCATCCAACTCCAAGAACTGAAGGAGCTGCATTAGAATATCATTGTGTAGGAAATGAGGAGCAAACACAAAAGACAGCATCTGCAATGAAAGAAACAATAAAGGAATAAAGTTGATGCTTGAATGTTTACTGGTTAGGTAATGAATGTAACTATGTAACTTTACGCACCAGGAGTAGTCTAAGGCCTTTTTCACCTGCATTGTTAGGATTGAGTCCAACTTCTTCTATAACATTACCACCTTTTAATGCATCCAAAACGTACCCAATCAAAATCTAATTAGGAGGGAATATTTATGAGTGTTATTGATGTGCATTAACAAATTGGAATGAGAACTCTCTCTCTGTACATAGAATATCTTACCCTTATAGCCTCTTCATCAATCATAACTGAACTAACTCTTTCTAGCAACATTTTGATAGTATTGTAATAGAGGTTAGTCATGACAGGTTGTCCTAATTTTTTCAATACCATACTTATTGCATCCGCACAATCTTTGCATGAAACTGTAGGTTGCAACATTGTTTCCATGCCTTGTAAGAGAGCTGAATCTTTCTTCAGATGTAGACTGAACTTTTGGAGGAACTCTTGAACCTTCATGGGATCAGGCAAAAATCGAGATATTTGTAAAATTTTTTGTGATAGCTCAGGACTATTTCCTTGTTCAGCCCGCTTTATTATTTCGATCCACTCAGTAACTGATCTTCTAACCCTTCATAATCAGAAAATTGAAGAAAATATTAATCATCAGATATCAGAGGAACTATGGAGAGAGGGTTGAAACAGAAAATAAGAGTAGAAAAGAAGAGACATCTTGCACAACATATCATCTGTTATACAGGTATTGATGACCGCGGATTGAGTTATTTGTACGCTTTGAAAAAAATGCGACTATCGCACGTGCAAGGCTATCTGCAGAGTGAGCCAGTAAGAAAGTTTGAAACAGACTGATATTCGCACTTATTTTTCCACTACAGGATGATGTCAATTTGACATTCTTTGTTAGTATGAAATACATATTTTTGGCATAGTGCGAGTAAACAGCCACTTTTCCTCCCGGAACGAATCAGAAAATTGGCGTTTAGTCGCCCTGATACCAAAAAATAGTATATGCACCTCGCTCGTCGGGCCGTTTTGGGGCACTGGGAATCTTTTCCCCTCGTTACACTCGGGGAAAATTGATTCCCGTACCCCAAAACAGCCTAACCTCGCATCGGTGCATAATGTTTTATTACATGCTAGATTAAGTCAGGACTAAAGAGATAAAGCAACAATGAGAGATGAGACTCACGCCAGTTGATGCTTTTGCAGCTCTACAAAAGCTTTTGATGCGTAATCATCTATTGTGCCCAATAAATGATAGAGTTTCTTCATTCTGTCATCTGCTGGGGACTGATAAGGCACTAGACACGTGTTGAGAAGTCTCTCTACTAGCAATCTATCTTCCATACCAGCCATATAATATCCATGGAGGATTTTATCTTTGATCCAAGTGACAGCTTTTTTTGTTGCTTGTGGCACATCTGCATCATTCAAATGTTTTTTGTAAATCATGGCTAATCCAGACATAGCTTCCCGTCTTATTTTGAATTTCTTGTCAAGAGTTCTTTCTTTGACAAACTCTAGTAGATCCTCACTGTCAGATACCACTTCAAAATCCTTCCTTGCTGTTGTGACTATGGCCATAACAACCTCGTACCTTAATAATGAGATGGTTCGAATGAGAAATTGAGAATAATAAGAATTTGATGAAGCACACCATGATTGAATGACAGCTAATCGCTTGGTGTAACCCTGAATTTGATCTGAGTTGATCTGATTTGGGTTGAGATTATTGCTTACCTAACATTTTCATCAGCATCATGTTGGCGCAACTTCAGAGTGTCAGTTATATCTTTTCTGAGTTCTGGGTGATTCAATAAGAAATGCATAGAATATTGCACGCATTTAATGCGTATTGATACACTAATATCATTAAATCGTCCAAGAAACGCTCTCCAGAGCTGAGGATGCTGCACTGCAAGCTGTGAACTTTTCTCAGAAAACATGCGAGCAAGCAGAGCTACAGCACCTAGGCGTTCTGTCTCATTAGATGATTTGAGTTTACATTCCAGTTGAGGCAGGACAGATAGCAAAACACTTGGACAAATGTGGTTGAGTTCATAGATAAGATCATATGCCTTGTGACTAATCATAAGGTTTTTTTCATCTTTGCCCAGTATCAACACTTGATTGAAAAACTGAAATCAAGAAAAAAAAGTGTCAACAAATCCAGTACAGATATACTACGGATTTATGGTCAAAAATAGTTTCAAGCATGATGGATTTTTCAAACAATCACGCAGGATATTTGGATTTCATGCTAGAGAGGGACTACTCAAGAAATTTTCTCACATAATCAGGATAATACTTGTGATACTTACAGCTTGGATGTATGTTTCCAATGTATCACTGCATTTTACCACCAAATCTTTGGCAAGAGAATAAGCATTTTTCCTCTGAGTCTTGTTTGGTTCCACAATGTTGATAAGGATTATGTCTAATAGCTCATTACTGACAATATCAGACTCAGTAATGAGAGGGCACAAAACATCTAGCATAAAGCTTTTAACTTTTCCAGAATGCTCATCACTGCAAGAACAAATAGAGCCATAAAATTATTAGGATTTCAGAATTTCCATTTGGTGTATTAATTTACTTACTTAACAATCTTGAACATTAAAGAGAATAATTTACAAAATATTTCTTGACATTCTTCTAACTCAAAGCACATGTTGAATGATTTAACATATGCCAAGTTTTCTAACAGATAAAAATATCTTTTAAAAGCTGGATCTTTGGGATCTTTCAATCCATTCAGTTGTTTGATTAAAAACTTGAATATAGTTTTAACCTGAAAAATTGAGAATATTTTGTTTGATAAGGGGTGAATTAAACATTTATTAGATTCATAATTTATGTTGGATCAACAGCTTACTTGATCAGGATCTTTGTAAGGAGCCTCTGGAGCATATACTCGGAGTACATCAGCAATGCAGCATGCAATAAGAAGTTGCACATCTTTGCTTTGATGTTGCAGGAAACATTCATCAGCTAAATGTAAAGCTAGAGGGATGTATTGTTGGTACATTCCTTCATCTTGTCCCATGGCTTGGAGGGTATGCGCTAGAGTCTGTAATTAATAATTACATGTGACTGGCAATGAGTATAACACACTTTATTCCTCAAAATGATAGCAACGATAACACTGTATGTATCAAGGTACTGAGAGTAAAACACATAGCACCCTTGGTGCATGAAATGAGAAGCAATGAAAGAAAGACCTCACTCAGTGTTGCAGTTAATTCTCACCCTAATAGATAATACTGAGGATAATGTGAAGATTACCTTGAGCCTCCTTATGAGCTCATCTGGACCAAGATCATCTGTGACAGGTCGACAACCCTGGGGGTATACAATCTCTGACATTTTGATAGCCTTCTATGTAAAGTTAATGAATCAAAATCAACAAGACGACAAAGAGCAAGTAGGACCTCCAAACTCTGCAAAAAGAGAAAATTGATTAGTGAATGATGATAGCTAGAGGGATGATCATACACAACAAAGTGGTTTGTCAGATTGGTGATTGTAACTATGTAAGCAAGTAGCTTGTGCAGTTCCAAGTAAGAATTTGATACTGGAATGGCCGGCACGAAAACGATGTTCCGGGCAAAAGTAGAGGACCTAATGGAAGCTTCGATAACGTGATCATTCGAAAACCAGGATTTGTGGGTATAGAACCAGTGCCCGAGGCAAGAATCTGCCCAGCCAACGAGGTTTGCGGTCGACGTATAACTGTCAACAAGGTTATGTACACTGCGCGCCGAGCGGAGGGATGCAAAGAGCAATAACCGTAAACACGCGGTTTCTCGGCTTGATTCTCGAATGTCTCATCGACGGGGAGCACAAGATAAACAATTGAAATAGTCGACAATTGATCAAGGTAGGTAAATTGAGTACTCACGCGATTTTTCCGAGGTCTAGCATAGGGCAGCGCGGGCGCCGCGTTCTGCGAAAGGTCGTGCCCTGGGCAGCCGGGGATGGCAACGGTCGTTCACTCGCGATCAACGGCTCCCTCGGGCTGAGATCTGCTGCTGCTGTTGCAAGTTACCGCTGATGCATTGGCGATCTACCTGGAGGATCGCTATGATGCATCTTTTGACATGATGCAGTTCACGTTGCGAACTGCTGCCATCATCACCCTGAACCACAACAGCCGCGACACTCGTGGTGCCACGAGAAAAACCGGAGCACCAGGTTCTCTGCGCGTTTAGAATACACTTGAATACACTCCGACACCAGGAACGTCTCCAACTGGACACAACGTATTCGCGCTTTGGAAATCTACAGCCTGCTTCCTGGGGGAGCTACAAGTAACCACAATAAGTAACGAACAACTTCTCTCCAGCATTAGTACCCGAGCCAGTCCGAGTTCGGCAAACGATTCGTGCCAATTCGTGCCTGCGCGAGTGGCTGCGACTGGTCCCGAGAACAGAACGCCAACGTTCGGAAACATTCGGCTACGCGCGAATCGCGCGATGCATCGCAAATGCAAGTGCATTTATTGCAGGGTTCAAATAGGAGTGTGACCCTCTGAATTCGATCACTAAGTGGCTAAACTCGGTACTTCAATACGATCTTGGGCTTAAATGATAGATGGCACATTCAATATTGATAAGAATCATTGTTTCAAAATTGGGGCGCGGCATCAATGAACAATAAAAACATGCATTTTTTGACCTTTTAGGGTGATGACAGATAAAGCGCTACGCCACGATTTTGCGCCACGCCACAACGCGCTATCGCACGCCACGACCCTAAAATTAATTCCAGTGAACCCGACCATCGATGGACTGGATTTATTGTTACAGTATCAGTCGTTGATTACGAAGATGAGTCAAATCCATCGATGGTCGGGTTCGCTGGAATTAATTTTTGGGTCGTGGCGTGCGATAGCGCGTCGTGGCGTGGCGCAAAATCGTGGCGTAGCGCTTTATCTGTCATCACCCTTACTCGGTTTTTCCGTCATGTCGGAAAATATCAAATATTCAGGAAAATGTATGGAAAAATACTTTATAGATCTTCGAAAGATCTACAAAGTTGATTTGAACACTTCTCCTCGCAAATCGCAACCCTTTGGGGTTATTCTTCATACAAGTCAAAATCTAATTTGTTCAAACAAATTCGCTGAAATTGTTTATGACGGGCTCAAACTATTTTTTAAGATAATTTCAGTAAATTTGGATCAGAAAAGATCTCTAAGGTATTTTTTCCTAAATTGATCGTTTTCGAGTAATGTGGCCAGGCTGGGAATGGCCAAATTCGCGACTTTCCGCCCTAAATGCATTCATGATAGCGCCACATTGACGGTTGCAAGTCGCGGAATTGGCCATTATCATTACTCGAAAACGATCAAGTTTAGGAAAAAATACATAGAGATTTTTTCTGCTCCAAATTTACTGAAATTATCTTAGAAAATAGTTTGAGCCCGTTATAAACAATTTTAGCGAATTTATTCAAACAAATTAGATTTTGACTTTGGTGAGGAATAACTTCAAAGGGTTGCAATTTGCGAGGAAAAGTAATCAGATCAATTTAGTAGATCTTTCAAAGATCTAAAAAGTATCTCTCCACACATTTTCCTGAATATCTGATATTTTCCGACTTAAGACGGAAAAACCGAGTAAAAGGTCAAAAAATGCATATTTTTATTGTTTATTTATACCGCGCCCCAATTTTTAAACAATGATTTTCATCAATATTGATTATTGGATGTGCCACCTATCATTTGAGCCCACGATCGTATTGAAGTACCGAGTTTAGCCACTTCCTCAAACCAGAAGCGTTTCTGAGAGGGTAAAGTTGAATAGAAAGCCGCAACCAGGATAATCATCAGGAGAAAAGCGTGCGTCTGCCCTTATTGTTTGCTTGTTCGTCGGCTTGCGTATACTCAGAAATGTTTTTTGAATTTGGAAGTTGATATGAGATAAAAATATAGTATTATTGAAAATTGAACACAAAAAGTGGAGTTCTCACTTTTTATTCATCTGTACCTATGCTTAGAAAGTGAAAGGACTGGGAATTTATCAATAGACATAGCTCGTGCACGGTCTAAACAGGTGAGGTAAAACTTACATTAGGCTATCATGTTTGAAAAGCATGGAAAAAGCTAGAGTATAGTCGCAAATTAGAATAAATTTTTAAGAAGCCATTTCTGGGAAAGAACAAGAGAGCTTCCCACTCTGAGATCTAAGATCGAATAAGAGCTCGTAACAGAATGATAGTTTTTTCATATTAGTTTTCGTGAAAAATCGGTTACATGGTTTATGCACACCCCCAAAGTCCAAATGAGGACTCTTCTGTGGTTGTATATGAACCCTGCTGAAATTAATTCCGTGGGACCCCGCATGTATGTGGGATCCCATGGGGTGCCATTATGGGACTTCGTGGTACCTGGCCCTGGGAAAATTTTTAATCTTGACATTTACGAAATTTGGCATCTAAAATGTGCAGCATACAGTTTTTGGCCATTATTCCCCCGAAAATGTCAAAATTTGGTCGAAATTTGGATGCTACAAGTCTCCGGTGCCAAATTCCGCAAATATCAAGTTTAGACATTTTCCCAGGGCCAGGTACCACGAAGTCCCGTGGGATTCCATGGGACTTCGTGGGATTCCGCGGAATTATTTTCAACGTTATATTCGTTGTTATTTTCAGCAGGGAACATATGGGATGGGACGTGTGTGCCAAACACGGTGCCAAACATGCGGGCGGGGAACGGACCGTTCCGACCGGTAAACCGCGCGTGTCTCAAGTGGAGTTGGCGGCGGAGCAGCTTGGGTGAATAGTTGTGGAACAATGTGGGACAAAGTGGCACCGATCATGCACATGCAGTGATCTCAGTGTGTTTTGCACTACAGAATATGCCAATGAAGGCATGGAGCAGAGCTTCCCCGTAGAATAACAAGGGGGAAGCTGGGGGAAGCCAACATCACAATATTAAGTAGGTGTTTCCCGCAGGAAAGAGATGCACGAGATCAGATTCCGCCTCGCCAAATCATCATTTGCGTGAAATGGAAGGATAAGTAGACGTGATCGAAAGGTTGCAGTCAAGTTGCAGTTGCATTCCAATCAAATTGCTCAAGAGCTATGACGCATACCTCTACCAATGTTGATGACATTCTCGCCAACAGAAACATATGACCACTTTTCGTCGACTTGATAACCACGTGAGTAATAATGAGTACGGAGACAATACCTATGCAGGGCCCATTTCTACAATTCTCTACACTCTCGATCTTCCGTACATTGTAATATCTACTTTCCTTTCACTGTGGGTAGCAGATTTCTCAGCACTATGCATCATGAATTTGAAGTTTCCCCAACTTTCAGTTTTTAAACCATTGATCCTCTATCAACTCATGAATTCAGCCCTGTTGAACTAGATATTCGCAGAGTCCATGTCAAGTAGATATGTATCTTTTTCTTCTTTGCTGCTCTTGATAGAACCAAGTCCATATTGAGGTTACAATATTAATCCCCAACTTTATTGAATAATCTCTTATATACAGAGTTTTGACCACGTTAGGTTTCATTTCTGCTAATCTCATCAGCGGTGCTCCTTAATTAACTGATTGATGCAATCGGGTAAATCTTCACAGTATTTCGGAGGCTGATTGTCGTTACATATATGAAACAGGACACTCTGATTGAAATTGGAAATGGCATCTGGGGGCGGAAGTTTTATCAGCAAGCCCGCAAGAGGGTGGCTACATCCTGATCATCTAGTCAGTAAAGATGGCATAACATATGCTGTGCGGGTAAGCTATCTTAATAGGAATGAATGCTTGATGCTATGTCTGGGAATGATCTGACTCAATTTTTTCAGTATATTGGTTGTTTGGAAGTGTACACATCAATGAAGAGTTTAGACTTTGAAACAAGATCTGCAGTAGCAAAGTAATGTATTCTTTGTATACTTCCATCATTAATCATCACTGTTGGGATTATTAATTTGTAAATGTCAACTTTTTAGAGAATGCATAAATAGGGTCTGTGAAGCAGCTGGGTTGAAGTCTGCTGACAAAAAAAGAAGAGTGAGTTGCCTTCTTTTGTTGTGTTTAAGCATACAGACAAATATTTCTTGAGCTTGCATTTGTACAGGTTGATCGGAAAGTTATAAGGGCCATTGCAGACAAACCTAATATGGAAAATGCAGGATCTAATATTAACTTGACAATCAGCAGCTGCAGCCTTGCATTGACAATTTTGGAGACTGGTCAAGTGATAGCCAAACATGAGATGCCTCGCATTTCATTTGCATCTGGTGGTGATACGGTTAGTCAAACATAGATACTTGGAATAACTCTTACAATCTTTCCATGATGAAACACATATCATTCCAGTAGTTATGGAATGGTAGAACTGGTAAATCCAAAAGCTCTTAAGTAGACTCATGATCCAAAAATTTATCAAACTTTTCGTGATCTTGTCAAGTTTCTGGATCAACAATCTCTTGTGGCATTAATAAAAATGATCATAATGATATCAAATATTACAGGAAATCCTTGATTTTGTGGCATACGTTGCTAAGAATGCTCAAGACTGGAGGGCATGTTATGTTCTAGAGTGTGGTGGAGGTCTTGCTCAAGATGTGATATCTACTATTGGACAGGCTTTTGAATTACGTTTTAAAGAATTCCTGACAAAACCATCATCACTTCAGTGAGTATATTATTCTCCGTCGTTTTTTTTAATCTCAAGCTCTTCAGAACGTTCAGTGATATTGTGTATTTCAGTCCAAACCTGAACGGTCCTAGGGATCCTGACCGAGACTATTACAATGACTTACCTGGAAAAGTTCCACCAGACATAGGACCACCACCAGTACCACCACTCCCTGCTTGTTCTAGCACATCACCAAATATGAAACATAGTTCAAGCTTGAACAATAATGGAACATTGAGTTGTTCTACATCATGTGCAACGCTTCCTGAGCCGTCAGGGAAGGCGAAACAGTCTCAGCAGTGGCCAGGTAATAACTTATTCTTCATCGTTTGATCCGGATTTATATTTTCTTTGTTGATGGAAGATTGCTCTACGTCGTAAAATTACTGAAAATGCCGAAACACGAATTTCGTCAACAATAAAAAAATGAAAAGTACGCGATTGTCGAAACTGACAGCAAGGTCTTAGAGGCTTTTACGAGGATGAGTGTTGAATTTGCTGGTATTCAAAATTCATTCCGGGTGATGATACAGAAATTCAACTGGTCATGTTGAGAGAAACATCGCGTATATCAGAAACTTCATTTTTGATGATTTGAAAATATCGTACTTTTCCAGTCTGTAATCAATGAACAAATCATGCGAGAATCTAAAATAATTCAGTTAAATATGCAACGGGACTTTCTACCATCCAAAGTGGCAACACGATCGAATGCGATTCTAAAGTCGATTTTATCTATCACGTCAGTCTTTTTCTGAACACTGAATATACGTTCTCCTAGTATTTTTGATGTGTTACATCAATGACCATTTCAAGTTAAAAAAGTATATAGTGACTGCCACCCCCGAGTATTTAATGAGTGGTTCAAGTAGTTGTCAAAACCTATAGGAAGACCAACCATTTTTTTCAAAGTGATATGCAGGGCCACGAGTCCTCCAGTCGAATCACGTATTCGACTTGCGTCATACTTGAAATAATTTTTCTGAATCCATTAGAAACAATTATTATTCGTTCAGAACTGAGAGATCCTTGATGATTCGACAAGAGATGCATCCGCGTACCAGATCCCGAATTTTGATTTCCATGGTTTTGATCATTCACAATTTTTTTCTGTGTTTCCGTGTAATTTTTAGAGGGTAGTTGGACTACTATTCGCTCTTTTTCATCATCCTCGACTCGTGCTCAAAACTTCGCACCAAGCTGTGAGGTTTTTAGTACGAGCTCACATGAGAAACTTCGCTTTAAACCGTCTTACTATAACAAAGTACTTTCAGGCCTGTAGTTTTGTTAGCATATTTTTTGTTAGAATAATATGGATACATACCGCTTGTCCATGTATAATGATTGCATGCTTAGTTTTCACAATTGCGATTCATAAATGACGTTTCTTCATAGACGAAGGAATGTAAGTTTGATATTTTTCAATCATCTTTGCCAGTCGACACATCCCCCTTGTGAGATTAATCTTCAAGTTTGACGCATCTTTTTGACAGAAACGGGAAATCTCATTGACCTGAGTTCGGATGGCCCTACAATGTCCAGTTCCAATCCCGAACACAACTATGTCAATGATACTGTGATTGCATCCACTCGAGACAGTCGGAGAGAACCGGCAACTTTTTTCGATGCATTTGACATGCGTAAGTGCATTGCAATGGCTAATCTCCGTTTTCAGGATGATTGAAAATAACTTTATTGAAATATTTTAGAGCCATTCAGCACCGCCATATCAGAAATGAAACTGAGCCCTCAGTTGCAAAAGCAACAATTGAAGCAAGAGGTTTGGTATCATGGATGCGTGAGTCGCACTGAAGCCGAATCAATGTTAAACAGAGTGAGCAATCTCGATGAATTGGATTCGTTTTTTTTCACGAAGTTGAATACTACAGTATCGATGTTTTTTTTTTTATAGGATGGAGACTTCTTGGTTAGAGAATCTCAGGGTTCACCTGGTCAGTACGTTCTTACAGGAATGAATAATGGGATTCCAAAACATTTGTTACTTATTGATCCAGAAGGAGTTGTGAGTTGACATTTTGATCATTGAGTGAATTTAAATATACAGTAGATATTATTCTGAGGAACGGAATAGCGATGATTTCATAACGTCTTCGAAAGAAGAAAAAAAATGAAAGATGGACTCGAATTTTTGAATTATTTGAAAATTGAAATGTTCTTCAAGCGGGGTGCACATCCAAAACCAAATGACTCTAAATTTTTCAAATCGAGAAACTTGATAAAAAATTCGAGCATTACTCGATAACCTTTTTTTAGGTTGTAGTAATTGCTGCTCATAATGTTTAAAGCTAATGGTTTTTGATGACCTAAATTTTTAAACCCGCTAACACAACTATGATAGCGGTCATCAGTTTACTGGTAATCAGAAATTAAGGATTAGAACACGCGCAAATAGTCTTTTTGACACCATCGTATTATTTGCAGGTCAGGACCAAGGACCGTGTATTTGACAGTGTGAGCCATCTCGTGAATCATCATTGTGATAAAGCTTTACCAATTATTTCTGCGGATAGCGCATTGGTCTTGCGATATCCTGTACCAAAACGGACATCATATTGAATCATAGAGGTATATACAACTTCATGTGTGGAACTGATGACATGACCTATTATCTAAGTCCTTTTCTTTCATCAGGACTGT
Source organism: Eretmocerus hayati (assembly GCA_029851415.1). Taxonomy (NCBI): domain Eukaryota; kingdom Metazoa; phylum Arthropoda; class Insecta; order Hymenoptera; family Aphelinidae; genus Eretmocerus; species Eretmocerus hayati. Next base: position 188,623,070 of record CM056742.1, on the reverse strand, counting down.
CGTTTGATGAATTCGTCATTGATCTATTTTTTTTTTGTCAACTAACTCCCTGTTTGCAATATCATGATCTTGGGACCATTGTGAAGACGTTACATATTCATAAATGTCAATTATGGAATGATGAAAATTATAAAGTTGATAATTTTCATATTTAGATGATTTCAATGTGTAAGAAAAATGCATCAACATGTTTTATATTTTTATACTCTATTGAGTCTCTTCGATGTTCTTCCAAAACTACAGTAAAATGAAAGTTCTATGATCTAAGGTTCATACATAGGTATAAGTTGTGTACAAAGCCACTTGTAATCAAGTTATTTTTTAGAATTTTACGAACCTAATTTTAAATGTTATAAAAAATGAATGCCTAATATCTCGAGATTATCATAATCGTAATAAAATTTTTATTATACAACTCTTTTTACAAGTTTATATTTAAAAAAAATCTATCTACAATCAACTGTGCGATATAAATAAATATCTTTATACATAATCACTTACAAAATCTATCTAAAATTCTTTTTGGATTAGCTCAATCACATTCAAGGAAAATCCGGGTCCGCTTTAAAATGAAGGGGTCACAATCTCTAGCCTTGATTCAAACCAGGGCCGTGCAATTCGATAAAGCTCTCAAGAGATCGAGGAACATTGCCAGTGTATGAGAGATTGTAGTCCTTGACAACTTTTGCCGCCATGCATTTCAGAGATAATTTTGTTTGAGTTCGGAGAATAATTTTGGCAACACCTACAAGAGATAAAAGGACTAATTATTATTCACCATGGTGCCAAATTAAGATGAATATCTATCGAGGATATCAATAACTCAATAGAATTCGAAGCGATTCAATATGTCTTTCCATTTCCCGCATGAACCGGCTAAAAACAAGTTTATGCAATTTTCCATTAGTTGAATGCCTCCACAATAGCCAATACCTACGCGCCTCGTTTATGAGGTTCTCCGCTACTGAGCGATTGTTTTGACCTGTCTCCTGCAGGTCGGCCCGAAAACCGATAATCGCTCAGAAGCGAGCTACAACCTCATAAACTCGGTGCAAAACATACTATCCCAGCACCGGTTCGGGAAACACGTATTTTTTGATTCTTCTATGAGATAATGTTATATAAGTGACAATCCAAATGGCGGTGTGTCAAATTTCAACTTACCCGTCGCAGCAGCATCAACTGGAGTTTCTCCCTGGCTATTTACAGTATCCATATGAGCTCCTCCATCAATCAGATCCAAAATGATGGAGTGTAACGTCATGAAATCGCTAATGGGTTTCTCATACTGGACAATTATGTGCAAGGGAGTATTTCTTTCATTGTCCATTGCATTAACATCAGCTCCACATTGAATGAGCAACTTTGTAGTAGCAGCACAGGGAAACCTGCGGAAGAACGACAAAATTAGTACTGTTCAAATAGCTATGCTTTAAATACTTCTTGCAAGGATTTAAAAACCACTAACTTGCAAACGTCGTTCGTGTGAAAATCATCAACAGGAGTTTCTGCATTTACTGCAAGGTGCAACAGAGTTTGGCCATCTTTTAGCACCAGTTTCAACGCACATAAATTCTGAACCAAGTGATGCGCTTTCCTAATATGAACTTCGTCGTGATTCTTTTCCTTCAGAGTCATCAGTTTCGTCAGAATAGTTAGTATATACAACGTGATTGTGATATTTGATTCAATTCCATCCTGTAAATCCAATTTTGTTGAGACGATTTCTTTTCAAAATGAATTTTTTGTAGAAAAAGATACTCAATACTCACGTAAACGGATTGATCGCTGCAATCGTCTGCATCCGGTTCCGCTAACTTCTTCTTATTCTTGGCAAGTTCATTAACACTTGCCTCTAAAACGCTTAATACCTGGGAAAATTTCAGTTCTATCCCGACGTGAATCATTTGCGAGAATACCTGTAATTAAGTTTTGTGATCAGATCAAGGTGACTTGGCGATTTGAGATACGCAAGACTATTTTCGATTTTCGACCAAAAGAAGTTTGTCAAAAATCATTAACTTCGGATGTGAGTATGCTTTGAGAATCTTACCTGAGCAAATCTAAGCAAATCCTTTGATATTGAGGTATTGTTCATCTGCTGGAGATGTAAGGCATGCAACCATAGATCTATACACCTATCAAATCTCGCATTGTCTGCAAATACTGCTCCCCGGTAAATAATAGAGTGGGTCACTTCCGGATTTTGTTGCCCTAGGATTTAAAGGAGTATGAGTCTTTGAGGCGTAGAATGAAACTGATCGACAAAGGAAGGATGGCACGTCGAGAGCAGAATTGTATTTCACATAATGAAATTTTTTTTTTTCAGCTACTCACCAAGAATTCGCTCTCTAATGGCAAGAGATTCCATGTGTAATGCATTCTGATTATTTCTTATGAATTCTAACCGTTCCAGAGTATCTGATTCTCGCCAATTCTCATAAGCCGCGATTGGTTCACTGATTGTTTTCTTGATAATATTATCTGGATCGCTAAATCTGGAAGTTCGTGAACAATCTCATTCATTTAGTGCATTTGATTCTATTTACTATCAATGATAACTAGTTAGTTTAGTTTAACATTAAAACTTAGGTCTCTGTGTGAGCGATGCATTAGACACGATGTATTGGGTTCAATGCTATTTCACAATCTAAGCTCAATTGAAAAAAATCATGATGAGTAATCGACTCATTGATTTCTGTCCAAAATTTGGGTCTTCAGGATGAATATAATGAGAGTGTTCCCATAGATCTTGATACTGACATATCGCAAAGCTCACACGAGACATCAAATCGGGTGATCCAGGCCTCGAGTTTTTCGATACTAGAATTGACTGCGTGACATATTTCTTTTCATTTCGGAGAAACAACTCTAGGTCTTCAAAATACATATAAGTGACTTCATCAGTGCATAATCAAGTATGGTGTAATAGATCTGCTGTATGAATTGAACTTGTAAAGGCTAATTGCATCCTCTATGATTTGGAATTTCCGCGAGCGGATCGACAGTATAGATTATGTATTCAGTTGTATCAAGAAAATTGTAGGGATTCGAAGATAAATCAATACCTGAGAATCATAGCTTTATGTAAATAGGTGTACGATTTTTGGAGACAGTAGTGCCCCTTGTCATTAGCAAATGAAGCACCAAGGAGCTCATAAGCATCAATTTTATCTTCTATGCTAACATCTTCATGTTCAATAAGGCATTCTACAACTTCTGCTCCAGCTCTTTCTGCTGCTGTGATTAATGGTGTCATATTCTTGTTATTTTTGGACATTTTGGCTCCATGATTCAATAATTCCATAATGATATTGCAATGACCACATTCTGCTGCAAAATGTAAGGCAGTTTCGCCACACTGAGCTTTTTCATTAGGATCTGCTCCATTTTCCAATAGAAAACTGACCTATGGATGATTGAAAGAGGTCATCAAAATGATCTCAAAATGATCAAGTTCTGATGGTCAACTTACAATATCTAGATGACCCTTATAGGCAGCGATCATTAGGCAAGTATTGTTTTGCTTGTTTGCAATGTGGATATCAGCTGAATGGTCTGTTAAATATTTTACAATATCCAACCTTCCATCAAAACAAGCAGCTCTCACAGGTGTAGAGTTGGTTTTTGTTGGATGATTGACATTGGCACCAGCTTTTACTAGGGTTTTTACAACATCTAGGTGACCATCACCTACAATGATCAGTCAATTGATTAATTGCAGAAAAAATCGAAATATGATTTATCAAGAACCATTTCCATTTGTATATCTCACCAGCAGCACACCACAGAGCACTTGCACCTTCAATAATGTAACCATCAAATTTGACTCGCCCCTCTTGTTCCAAATCCAAATTGAATTTCTCTAAGAGAATTTTCACAACCTTATTGTGACCATATCTAGCAGCAACAATAAGAGGTGAGCAACATTGGCCATCCTCTTGTAATACTTTCTGCTGAGATAAAATAGTTCAAAATGAGCATGATTGCCTGACTGGTGCATGCGACTCATTTTTCATGATATCAAAAAATGTGAGCAAAAGCAGAAAATTTGGGAAAGTTCAAGCATAACATGGTTGAAAACAGTATCAATTGAAATCATTTACTTGTGATTGTATCATGAACTTCTTTGTCTGGAGATTTCAATATAAATAAATTTGGCTCATAGCCAAATTCATAGAGCTTTCATGAGAAGTAGAAATATGTTTGGATCTTGCTTTGTTTTCATTAAGACTAAAAAAATCAAAGAAATATTGTACTTTCACTAACTGCACAAGGTTGTAAATGGCTAGGAAGGATTTTTGAACAATATTTAATGCTAACAGATGTGTGTGAAGTGAATTAATCAGGTTGACAAAGACAATTGTATAAGATAACATGAAATTCTCTTGATTTTGAAAAAAAAACAGAAACTTTTTATTGATATAAGAAACATTCATAGTCAAGAAAAGGTTTCAATTAATACAATCAAATCAAAATGCTCTATTATTGCCAATGACTAGAGTAGTGAATAAAAACTGATTCTCAGAATAAACATATGTGTAGTACAAAAATCATTCGATAGTCAGGTGTAATCGATCCGATGGCTAGAATAGCTTCATTTAGCTAAGCAGGACTATCAATAGATTGTTTATAAATAACAACTAAGCGAACTCATTAGGGAGGCATGTAGAATAATAGTGGAGACTTCTGATCTCAAATTCACTTCTCCGTCGAGGGACACATGGAGGGATTTCTTTTCACTTCCATCAGTTTATACAGTCCACCGAAGGGGCTGACTACTTCAATGGTATTGAGGTAATTGATGAATAAAATCAAAGAGCATGGTTATGCGTGTGATCAGCTGTTGTTTATCATTGAAATTGAGCAAGGTTTGTTGAAGGGAGCTTGCTTCATATCGACACGTGCGACTGGCATGCAACGGGCACGGGTGCCAGCGAGAAGATAATCGGGGACGCGGACACAGGGTACTGCACCGTCAAGCGAGGAGGTCGATAGACACGAACAAGGTAAGTATAATATATAATAAAGAGGGAGCCGCACCTGGCTGACAAGTTTGTCGCGCTGCTCGGGCTCGGACTCGTTGAGGATGGCGACGAGGGTGATGGCCATACCATCTCTTGCCGCGTAGTATATGCGGTTAAAATGCGACGAGGCGACCTCCGTCTCCTCTTCCATCTTCCTGAGTAAAGATCCGGACTTGAAGCAGACCGCAAAATAAACGCGCACAGGTATCGAGAGAAGCAAAAGATGGAGCGACGCGAAAGAGAGGAGAGAGAGCTGATGATATTCTGGCCAATTTTGGCTCGCAGTCGCAACTGGCTGTGATACTCTGATGATGATCCGGCACTAACTAGGTATTTTCCACTACCGCGATTTCACCACCGCACTGACGATGCCAAAAAAGCCGATGAACTTGCGCGACGAGACAACGTCAACTCCTGGGGGTTTTCGTCGTATTGCGCCTCTGAGTAGATTTTCCACTTTGCACCGACGAGACGTCGCGTCGCGATGCACCTCGCGCCTTGGGTACTTGTTCTGTGCCTCGCGCACTGCAGAGCTACACTGACTGACCACACTGACTGAACTGACTGACGGCTGCGGAGCAGACGAGCAGACTACAACGTAGCAGAAGAAAAACGCGTTTGACAGGCACACGGATATAACACATGCGTAAAGTATAGGTACGTTCCGTATATCGCGCGCGGGCGGGGGTGGACTGGTCTGTCGTGGTCACAGTTTTGGCGGATCTTTTGCAGATCGGATGCATTGCATCCGATCCGCCAAAGCTGTGACCACGACAGACCATTTCTTTGTGACGACGAGGCGTGGCTTTTACCGCTATTTCATTTCTGTTGACATGTATATAGATGCAGTCCTGCAGACACAACAGACATTCATCAAATATCATGCATCCAACCAGTACTCCAAAAACCGCAATTTGCAGTAATTGCGATTCTTCCTCTGGTGTTTGAAAAATTCGGGTTCTTGGTAACAACGTGTACTAAAATTTTTTGTATCCGAACGATTTTTTGTAAATGATTGAGCCGGATTGTATAAAATAAGCTCGTCAATGGAGCAACGGTTCATTGTCCTTTTGCCGAATTCTGTAGAAATCATGCAGTACTCTCTTGGTTAGAATAGATTCACGCATGAGAGGTTGATGGAACTTCGTGAGAGAACGATATCTCTTGTAATTTCATCAATTTTGGTGACGTGGCATTTAAAAAGATTTTCACGGAAAAGACCTATATTTTTCGGAAATGATCACCAAAACGTTATATTGTATCAAAAAATTTAATCAGAATATCTTGACTCAGAAAAATCGATCGACTGAAACCTCTCACAACAATATATAAATATAAGTCATCAAACATCATCGCAGAAATTTTGGATGTTAAGTTTCACTTCATAATTAAAATAATTAAAAGCCCAGCCAAAATTTGTCCGTCAGCATCTCGCGCCTCGGGTTGCCTATCGGGAGGGGGTGAAGGGCGATGGGTATGGACGTATGGGTCATGGTTGGGTCATGGGTGGGTGGGTTGGTGGGTGAGTGGGGGTGAGTGGTCAGGTGGGTTGGTTGGTGGATGGATGGAGTGGAAATCACTAAAGTTCAAGTGATACGTTTCACTGAATTTCAGTGGAAATTTCACTGAAAAAATCAGTGAAAATTCCACTGAATAATTAGTGAAAATTTCACTAAAAAATCATTGAAAATTTCACTGAAAAATCAGTGAAAATTTCACTAAAAAATAAGTGAAAATTTCTGAAAATTTCACTAAAAATCAGTGAAAATTTTACTTAAAAATTCAGTGAAAATTTCACTAAAAAAATCAGTGAGGATTTCATTACAGTTTCAGTGAAAATTTCACTAAAATCCCAGTGGAAATTTCACTAATATTTCAGTGAAAATCGCTTGAATTTTAGTGGAAGTTCTACCGAGATTTCAATGAAAATCGTTGAAAATCGTTCAAGTTTCAGTGAAACTTTCACTGAAATTCCCGTGAAAATTTCTAAAGTTTCAGTAAAACTACATTTTCAGTGAAATTCTTTTGGAAATTTCTAGAGTTTCAGTGGAACTTCCACTGAAATTTCAGTGAAAATCGCTCAAGTTTCCACCTTCTATTAGATTCGAATAGTTGTCTATTTCAGTATAATTGCATCATCGGATGTAAATAACTATTTCGAAATTAGTGTATTGATTGAGTCAAACGAGATGGGCAATAAGGGTATACATGTTATTCATTGCTGAAGAGAGAAATATCCTTCGCGATTGGTTTTTCATTTAGGTACAAATCAAAGTGGGATAGGATTCATAAGGCGAATAATCGTAGATTTCGCAATATCCTTCCAACAAATTAAATTAATTAAGCGAAATTTCCAGATTCTTACTGGAGATTCAGGAACATTACTAAGCGCAACATCACACCAACTCAATAGTTCTCAATCACAGTTACTAGATTACATCAAGGAAATTATTTTTTCCGAATCCACTGTATTATGAAATCTCAACGTTCCATTGTTGAACTACAGAAGCATTTCAGGGGCTCATACCATATCAGAGACACTCCCAAGCCGGACGAGCGTTAGCGAGGTAGGCAATAACGCTAGTTATCTAATTATTTTTCAACGTTCGAATTAGGAGGGCTGTCAGAATCTCATCGTTGACTAAATCATAGGTCCGCGAAGTTGGTAAAATCAACACTCAATATTGCAATGTGCTTTTTGTATCGTGTGACTTACGCCATATAGCATTTATAATTTCATAAAAAATAGAAAGAAGAAATGAAAAAATCAAATTTGACTTGTCTTACAATTGAAACGGTGAATCGAATTTTGATGCGGCGAGAGATGTTGGGCAATTATTTTGCAAACGCATGAACACATCTTCCAATTGTACATATAATTCCACTCGAATGAGATTCGCGGGATCGATTTATTCTAATTCGGATTTTGAGTGTCGTGATCACGATTTGCTAAGCTTGTCTTGAACATTCATGACGGGAATTTCAGAATTTCTTCAAACGAAATTCGCGCTGCCAAAAGATATGCAAATCGCTCTCTACTGACGCATACAATTTCCTTGATTTTTCGTGTTGGCGCCTGACACTTATGATTAACAACTTCTCATTTGACTCGTGATTTCTTGTAACGCTCACGCGATATGAGCTTCTAGCCAAGACAATCGTCAACTTTGTCCTCGTGAGGAGATGAGTCTTTAATCGATCATTTATGGGATAGATTACGGTAATATTATCTAGCAGAGAAATTAAACCCCGAAGACACCACTCTCGATTTGGTGCGGAATTCAAGCGAGTGAGATATATCACTTGACATGATGACGATAGAGTGATTTTCAATTCCTCAGCGATGAAATTATGACTTCTCGGGGGCGTGCAAGATTTCACTCAAGATAATTCAAAGGGCTCGTTTGGTTTTGGAAAAGGTTTTATACTTGGTCCTTCGACGGGAGAAAATTGGGGAAAAATACTCAGAAATCTGATCACCTAAGAATCAAGATTTTAAATTTATATCTTGCCTGTATCTGTATAAAAAATTATAATTAGCTTTAACGCTTGTACTTCTTGGGTTACTTGATCATTTCGTTATGTTCAATTTTTGTCAATTTTTTCGTCCAAACCACAAAAATTATAGCGATTTGGGCAGAAACGTCAAAAGCTATCCAATTATTCATTCCATTTTTGTCACCTTTGAGCAGCCATGAGGGAAAGTATTGGATCGGGCATCACTTTTATCGAGAATCATCCAAAGGCGAGACTCTGCAAAACATACTTAATAAAAAAAAGTACTACCATAATACTATAGACAGTACTGTAACGTCATTTCTTTTAATATACCTAAGCACGTGACTGAAACGTTGCTGCTAAAATGAGATGAGAAGTGACCAAATGGCTCGATACATTTTGTCGCTAAATGTTCTCCCAACGCATGCAAGTAACTGTTGAATAATGGTACTATTTTTTCTTCAATTTCGAGTTACCAACCGTTTTGATTTAGAAATTTCGTTTTCTTGGTCTGAACGCGAAGTCAAAGTATTTAGCTCACACATCGACAAACTTAATTGATTCCGTCCCTGGAATGACAGTTTTTTATCCAAACTTGTTGAGCTATTTTATGAAGTGCAAATTGATACTCGGGAAGGGGAGGGGGGAGAAGGGGTGGTTTTTGGTTTGTATTTGCGAATTAACCTCTGACATAACAAAACAAATACGTGTGTTACGTTTAGGTGCACTTGATGAGTTGATTAGGCAACCTTTCATTGAAAATATTATGGAGGAAGACGAGTCGATATCGGATACCGGAAATTTTTCGAATAATGTATCGTGGAAGTTGAGAAAAGTGCAGCTTTTGTAAGCGGAGTATTCGCGGTGAGATAGAATGCGGATTTGAGAGTTTAATTTTGATTTCAAGGTTTCATAAACAGTCGTTAACCTTTCAAAATCAAGGTTGCCGGTGAAATTGTGAGTGAAGATGAGAAGAGAGATGAACTCAAGCGAAGAAATGGAGGAGAAAGAGGAACATTGGCGGGCCACTCTGAGGGTAATGAACGAGCGATTCAAGAGCCGACTCGACGAGAATGTTTTTGAAGGCGTGCGGGAAGAAATAATTCATCACGGTCTCAGACACTCCATCACCACCACCGTACACAAAACCTTCACCGACTTGTGCTTCTGCAATGAGACTCAAGTAATTCAATGAAATTTCAAGCTGATGATTTAGCCGAACAAAAGTTTAATCACGCTACGTTTTATAACATATGATATGTCCCTGGACACTATGAAGATTCGTGTTTGTTTTCAAATGTTAGTAGTATCTATCAACAGGATGATTTTTTGGAAAGATACAACTTCTAGGCGGAGGCTAGGAATAGAAATGTCAAAACTTCGAGAAAGACAAATTAGTATCTTGTTCTGCACAGAAAATTTTTTCAACAGTTTTCAATCGTCGTACTGTATATAGGCATGGTGTGATAGCACGAAGCGACACAATGCTTATCTATCTAGTTATTAAGCATGCTCCTCGGCACTTTCGAGTTGAGAAAAATTCGTTTGTATAGTCAGAGATAATGGGGAGCGGGAGGGGGGGGGGGCTCTAGTAACAGTGTAAGCCTCTGTACCAAGCCAATATTTATCGTCACGAGCACTATTATAAAAGCAAGCCACTGATTGAAATCCATCGGAATTCTCGCGGACAGGGAGAAATTTGAATTTTTGATAGGCGTTAAAATATTATATATCTGGAGTTGAGCGACAAATATTTACTCGACAAAAGCTATCACTTTAGATAAATATTTCCAATTGATGTACAATTTGGAGGATGAAAAATGTCTACTATTATACGATAAATAATCGTTGTAGGAGTACCTATTACTGGACAGAGGGGTCGAAGTTCAGAGGTATTCGATGCAAGGCAAGCAGCTCCAGCCAAGTTTCGCGCTTCACGAAAAGCTCAACTTCACGAGGATGCTGTGGTGCGGGGGCGAAGCCGAGTGCTTGGCCTGTTACGACCCAGACCAGAGTCACGTGTGGCTTTTGACACCGAAATTCGTCATTTTGCGAATCGTCGGACTCGACTTTTCTATCGGAGCACTTCACTACGTGGAGGCTCTCAACGAAATCGTTATTGTAGGGGCTCAACAGGTCGTCGTGAGTATACAACATCGTCAGGAGGTTTCTTAACTTCCAATCAACATATATCTTCCTTTGAGTCATTATTCTTCTCCGTCCGTATTCATAATGAGCTAATCAAAAATTTATAAAATTCGTATCTACTTTTTTGTTCATAAATTGATTCACGATCAAAAATACATCGATCCATCAAAACTCATGGAAGCGTATCTTACTACCCACTAGAGATATGTGTTGGAGAACTTGGAAGAATCAAAGACGGATCAAGAAGATTTGAGAGTGCCAAAACCGCTCAACTACAGCGATCCTGAATTCGGACCAACCTGGCAGCTCGAGTGCAGCGCGCTCATACTCAATCAACAAAGCGCATGTCCGTACGTTTTCACAAAGTGATATTTTCACATTTATGTATATTTTTGGTGCATTACTTCGAGCACTCATAATTAGTTCTCGCAAAGCTTTCTGGCATGCGGGGTAATTTCTCAACTGACAGAATTATTCGCACGACTAAACAGTGGTAGATGAAGCTATCACTATAACACAATCATTCAAAATATCCAAAAAGACTTTGTTTCAAACTCTAATGGTAGTACTCGCGAGAGTTTTTATGACCCGTCGAGAGATATAGTATTCGTAAGAAAACGTCTCTTTTCAAATTTTGGTCCGGCTATAATGAAAGTGCTGCTCTTTCCCCGCTAAATTTTGAACCGTATCTATGTTTTCAAGTTTCTTAATCCGAAACTTTGTGCTTGACCAGGTTTACATGTTCGAAATCTTATGATAATTCTTTGAATGTGCAAAAATAGCTGAGCCGATGTTGGTAACGTCATACTCAACGACGCTGTACGTCTGGCTTCTCGCCCTCGAGGAAGATCAAGACAAGAACGAATCCGTGAGATTCGTCAGTAAGATTCTTCAAGCTTCAAAGGGGAACATAACTACCATTCTATATGACGATGTCAGTTCGTGGATTGTCACCGGAGATCAGCAAGGCAACGGTATCTATAATTCATTTTGTAAAATACAGTCGATATTCGCAAGTCGCGCTCGTAATTAGCACGAGGGCTTCCAAGTTTTGAAGTATTCAAGTTCGAACTTGACTAAATATCATAGTGAATTCAAAATTCAAATGGCCTTGCAAGCACATGCTGACCCACCGCATCTCATACAATAGACTCGTAGTTGACATCCTCATTCGAGAAGCAATGAATCATAACACGAGCACCTATTTACTTCAGAGAGTCGAAAATCATTTTCATATCAAAGATGGGATGCTTTCAATTTCTATTCCTCAATCTCAATGATGGGGCAATCAACAATTCCTCAGTTATACAGATAACGCTTCAAATTCAAGTAAGGTGTCAAGATTTTTCATTTGTGCACGGGTGAATCAATTACATTTTCGAGAAAATGTTACCAAATTCCGAGTAAAGAAATGTCAGAATAAGTTCTCGGTCACGAAAACTGTCAAGCAAAGTTGAAGAACTTTCAAATTTTATATTTTAGGGGTCGGAAGAATCAAATTCTGAGCGTCCTCAAAATTACCCACGTGAAAATTCTCATTTGATCCAATACTTTTGGAGTAATAACCAAGAAGAAATCTGATTATTCAAAACGTAATGCCATAGTATAGTTTTGAGACAAAATTTGTCTTTTCAAGCCATTTAGCAGCTACGCGGCTGTGCATCAACGTTCTGTACACCAATTGAAAATTTTTTCGGGCAGTAATTGCGAGAGAATCGGCTAGTCCGGAAGTGGTCACGATGAGGATGAGTGGGGCCCACGCGGGCCCTGTAACGCGGCTCGTTGCCCACCCGACGATGTGCGGCTTTGCCAGCTACTCACCCTCATCTCCGTTATCAACGTCTGGGTCGAACGAGTCGAGCAACAATAAAAGAGAGATGGACGTGTCTGGAGGCAGGCTGCAGGTCTGGAGCTGCAACTTCCGTGGACCCCTAGAAGCCCTCGACGATCTGGGCCAACTTTGCGCCTTGGTCACGAATAAATCAGCCGCGAGCCTGATCAGTCTATCGCCCACAAAGCTCATCTACCTCGCAATGCATCAGCTGTACTGCTTCTTCGCGCCTCTCACGTAAGTTACCCTATATGATTTTTTTCTAGATTTTTCCCCCAAAGTGTCTCGATCACACTTCAGTGATGAATGAGCTAAGGGGCCACGGATTTTGTTGATTGGCATGCTTGTAGATCCCCGGCCAAGAGGATGAGCTCAACGGAAAACATGACGTATCAGAGAAAAGTCGTGGTAGCTAGCGAGGACAATAGCGTCAGGGTGTTCTCACCCAAAGGAAGTCAACTCAACGTCCAGATTTTACCATCGAAAGACAGCATCGAAGTCATCCATGCCCTATTTGCCGGCCACAAAAGTGAATTATTAATGCAAACACCTATAGCTACACCCTCGTTTACACCCGTCTCTTTTGAATCATTGATTGAGATGAGTGTGGGGTTTGCGTTACAGATCAGTTGTTTACGATCATTTTGAAAAGCGGTGAGATTCTCGTCAGCGACTCGGGCGCGCGTCCCATGAAATTCAGGTGACTCATTTCCATCTCATAAGTCTCGCATCAAATTTCTAACCAATTGCTTTTTGTTCAAGGAAGGTTTTCTTGAACGATGGCCCACTCATTACTTGCTTTGCCACCTATGAGTACTTCGATGAGATTCACGATCACGATCGTCGTCCAAAAAGTAAAATCATCAGTTTTGACCATGAAGCAAGCAGCATACTCTACTCATCGAAATATTTCTTTTTTTGAAACATCTCAGAGCCTCGAGTCTTCTACCCGACGAGTACTTTGATATTTGTTGGGACTGACGAAGGGAACATCGTTCTCGTGAACGTAGACGATGGGAAACGCGAGGGCAAATGTCTTGTGAGTGAGATATATAAACTGATTCTTCGATATCGGCTGCTATGTCTGGTTACGGAGTTTTAATATTCACTGGCGTTAGGCTCACGAAGGATCTGTGATGCAGTTGAAATCTTCCGTTGCTTCGCAACGCATGGTCTCACTTGGACAGGAAAAATGTGTCAAGGTCTGGAGAGTTTTTGCCGATCTATCTCAACCACTAGCCCTGTACTATGCGATCTACTTCGTAGAGCCGATATCACATATTGCATCCATGGGGTGAGAATTCAAAGATGAATCGTGTATGTAATACCTATTGTACCTAATCCATCACGATTTCTATGCAAGACACGTGGCTTATTTTCAGAGATATTCTGTGCATATCGAAGAGCTCTCAGAAGAGTAAACAGCACCAAGTTGTTATGGAAAACATGACAGACAGAGGTGACTGTCTTTTATTGTAAAAATGAAGAATAAGTGATGGCCAGACGCTCAACGGAAATCGCTCTTGATATGAAATTATTACCCAGATGACATGACCAAAATCTGATCATATCCCAACTATGTATTCGAACCTAAAAAATTTAAAAGCAATTTTTCCGCACATCACACATTTTTAGTTCTTATAGTCATCAATCATACGAACTCAACTTGTTCATTTCTTTTTTAGTACGATTGATTCATTCCAGTGATGTGGACCACGCAGCAAGGATTACAGAAATGATAACTTCCGAAACATTACATATTTGCGTAACATCATCGTTGGATAAAACGATTCGAGTTTGGGATCAAGAAAATAGTCTTTCGAAGGTGGCTATCTGATATTCAATAACGACTGTGAAAGTGCCGATTTATAATAATGAATTCTGCTAACACAGCTAATTGCAAGTTTGGTTTCAGACTCTCGAGATAAATCTCTGCGTAGAGATTATAACGTTCTCATCGGATGCTGGTGATATCATTTTTGGCAAAGGCCGACACTTGTACAAAATTCCGCACGAGAGCTGTACGGTTTTAAAAAAATTAACTTGAAAGTGAGGGCTCATAAAATTGACCAGGTTCATGTTCACAGATTTACCACCAAAATACCGAGCGAAAATAGTATCAGATGACTTGGAAGATGACGAAGAAGATGAGGTGTTTGACGAAGATTTAGGGTACAAAATTTACGAAGATGTCGTAGACAGACAGCTGATGCTCCACCCGGTAATTAGCATACCTATGGCATCTCTCGACACCACCAACGCCGACGTCCCTCAAGTCGATCTTCTCATTCGGAAGCAAATGTGTTCTCTGTACGAGGTTCGAGATGAAGGTAGTCCTCTCAATTTTTTATCAATATATTGGAAATATATGAAGATCAATGTATCTCTATTGGTGTTTCAAAGATATAAGAAAGATAAGAGATAGTCTTCTCAAGTCCCTCACAAAGGGGAAGAGCGGTAACAGAGCGCTCATGACCGCCGAAGAGTGGAGAGCTCACATGAATGACTTGCTGAAAAGTATGACACGCCAAGCGCCGCAGATCCCGGCGTATGACTTTTACGGCATTCAAAAAACTCAGTCGATCGAGAAAAAAATTTACAACGATCGTGGAATGTTTTTTATGCTATTCGGTACGTTGACAGTTGTGTAGAACGTTGGTCGACTTACACACTCTAGTACTTTTTTACTGCAGGCTACAATCCTGATCAGTTTGATAACCCAGAATATTTGAGAAAAGTGGTTAAAGATACGAAACTTCCCTTACATGGATTCTTACCTAACTCGGTTTTGTACAAGCTAAAGGAAGAAGAAAAACCTGTGGTGCTAGTTAAAGAGCCAGTTGTCAGAGAAATTGTGAGATACCGGTATCCACCAGAGTTCTATCCTCAGGTTATTATCCCATTCATTTATATCTGAATTCATCTATTTCAATCAGAGATCACTAATATAATTTTTGTTGAAACTTTTAGGAAGAGGATACCACGCAGAAACGAAAGTCCATTAGGCTTTCCCAATTATTGGGGCTTGATGACACAGGGGAAGAAGGTGAAACTTGAAGGCTCTTCTACCATAGAGATGTTTTACTTAAAAAGATTGTGAAAGACTGATATATACAAAAACAATTAAACAAAGATTAACAATAAACGTTATTTACAAGTATTTTTAACACGCACCATTATGTATCATTCCTCCTCCTGAATACACTTTTCTACAACCCTCCTCAAGTCAGGATTTTCCATTGCAGCTGCTATCCTTTCTTTGTCATTGATCTGCTTGTTGACTGAAAGAAAAATGTTGTATGTAAACAATTCTACTCAGCCTCCACTGAGTTGCTTAATCTCAACTTGGATATCATTAGAAATATTTTAAGGCATCCATTTCAACCTTACTTTCTTGTTCCGTAGAGTGAGCACCTTCTTTTATGTAAATATCCAGTTTGAAGAGAGCTAAAAGGTGACGCTCAAGTTTGACCCTGATACAGAGTCCAATGAGTGTGGCAAGTGAGCAGTGAGGCACCGTTGGATTAAATTCAATGCGGATAACTGTGACCCCACCAGGAGTAGCCTCTCGAATGTCAATGCAGTCTTCGTATACAACCTCAAGCTGCTCCAGGGTCTGGGGCTTCTCCGGGTCCTTGATAGTCCTCAGCAGATCTGAAGCATAGCAATGCTTGATTGAGATGAGTGGCTAACGCATATGGTAGACACTTTGGATGACTGCCTCAAAATATCTGAGATTTTGTTTGTCCAATGAGTTAGCCTTAGACATAACCTCAACCGAATGAGGTGTGAAGGGGTTGTACAGGTAGCTCGTACCGTAAATTGAATCTTTGAGCTCAGTCTCGTCTTTGGCCATGATCTGGCTGCGACTCCTTGCCGTCAGGATGTCTTGGGCGACGTTGTCCATGACACCGACGCCTCCGACGTCGTCGTCGACCGGCAGCAGACCATCTTTGATCTTGGCACCGACCGACAACTTGCGAAAGAACGAGAGCATATCCGCGCTCTTATCGGCGCAGCCAAAGATGTCGCGTTTGTCCGGTGCGGCTCCACTGATGAACGGCTCGTTACATCACGACCGCGGGAACTTTGCAAAATCGTCCGCCGCACAATATGTGATGTGCAAATGGTGCATCAACAAAATCACGTCATACGTCAACATCATCGCACGCACTCTGTTCCATTTCCCTCACCCACACATGGAATCCATATGATGGCCCATATGCGTGGAGCCAATCGGGCACATATATACCTGCGCAAGCGCGATTTGTTCACTTCTTTCATTCAGGAATCATGTCCGTGATGGATTTAAATAAAGTGCAATTCGAGGGATGATTGGCCGATTTTCAATCAAGTAAGTAATTATAGAAAAAAGCTCTTTATTTACAATGTTAGTACACTTACAAAATATTTCAATTCTACTCACCACCATGCGAGTGAATTAATTTTAATAGTTTGGAAGTCTTGTTCTAAACTGTTTGAAATATTTTAAAATCTCATAGACCATATATCACTCGACTCGAGATGAGATGAAAAGAGGCTGTCATAGGAAGGTGTTCTGAAGTTACCCTATCCTCATGCTTCTTACGTAGAGTATCACCAAGGGTAACTTTGGTACGATTTTTTATGGTTTTTTTTCTGTTTTTCATTCATTAAAATTTCAAATGCTGATCTAATGTAACGATGGTTTCCTTAATATGGTGATACATGTGATGGAAATGTACCGTTATTCACCCGTAGTTCGTTGCCAGTAGTTATACTAACTGGACAATGGTCACTCGCGTATCGCTGCTAAATCAGCCTTTTCGGGAAAAAATTCGATGAACGACTACAATCTCGACTACAATCATTCACACGGGATATACGGTATTTTAACACATTGTTTATGTGTGTGTGTCAAGAGGGGAGTTCATCCGAGAGCGATAGAATCGTTTACCTTGCCGAATGCAGCTCTGAGAGTCATTTTACAGGGGTGTACTAAAGTTGCATCCACTGTACCAAAGTTACCCAATTTGACGGTATATGTGATTTTTACATGTATAAGACATAGCAGGGAAAGTAGTACATGGACCTGGCATTTGCGGTTTTTGACGTTTTATTGTCTAGCGAGAAATCCTGACGCGATGGGACACCCTGAAATTCGTGTTTAGATGGTTGATTTGAGTCGGAAACACATGCTCTGGAGCAGATAATTTCATTTCTGTCTTTTCCGTCTATTCGAGTATCCCAGGAGACAAATTTTAAGCTTATGGACCTGACATTTCGCCCTTAAAATCGATTGAAAAAATCGAGAAATTGCCATAAAAACTTCTCACCGTAGATTTCATCTGATCCCATCATATTTTAGTGAAAAAAATTGCTCCCGCCCAGATAAACTGACTTTAACTATAGGGCTAACATGGACCTGACACAAGTTTATTACATGGCTAATTTTCGGCTATAAATGATGATGCAGCACTCAGAATTCCAACTCTGGGCCTTTTCTCGCAATGTGATTTGATTGTTGGACATGTTTGCTTGAAATTTTGTCCGCGACAAAGTGACTTACAGTGAATTTTTGGATACGCAGTGAGCATTTGAAAAAAATATCTCATTTTCAATGAAAACCCCATGACAAGATTGAGGCACATGGCTCGGGGACTGAACTAAGCATTCTGGCTACCTGTGAAGAATAGTTAGTTTAATAATATTGTATTTTGAGGGAAAGATTTGGTGATAGCTACTGCCTTGAGTATTTCGCCGCTGGCGCTAAGAATATACTCGTGAATGCGAATATAACAGTACATAGACCTGACATTTCGACCCTTAATCTTTGAAAATAAAAAAGAGGAGTTCACGGATCGACCTGAAACTTTAATACAAATTGTATTTCAAAAGAATACGTGTAGAAAAATTTGAGTGGAGTGATTCGGAGCTTGCTCGTTGAAATGCGAGACGGCCATAACACGTTCCGGGTAAGTTTTCGCGATAATACTCATATCTTTGTAACTTGACCCAAAAAATGAATTTCTTGATCATTTTTGGATAAGGGTGCCTTTTTGGTGAAAAAACTCATCTCCTTAGAGGAAATATCATATAGCTCGGAGTGAGGGGATGTTCACGATGGATTTTATGAGGCTCTAGACTTAATTGTTTCGTGCCTCACAAGTTCATCCATTTCAATTACACGTTCCTCCGCGAGGTGCACGAGCCAAGAAATTCTCTCAAAAATCATCGAAATTGACACTTTTTGAAGCTAAGATTATTAATGGAAAAGATCCGGTTTCATGCAGATAAAATAAATTTTGCCATCTTGAAGTGAGTGGAAAGACCTTTTCATATGAGCTCCGATAAAATCTCTTTTAGCCAAGTATTGAATCGGTTTATGAAGCTGATCAAAAATTTTCTGGGTGTCCTGAAAATGTTGACCGGCACTGTTTATACATCAATAAAGTGTACCCATTCCGTGTGAGATGGATGCTTTGCCTATAAGCTATTATGTTCAATTTTTTTTGCTCGTGATGTTTTACAAAACGAAACGATTAGACGAAGGGAGCGAGAAAAAAACAAAACGTGTTGAAAATATTTGACCAGAAAAGCGTGGATAATTTACCAGATGAGTGCTTCTGTGGAAACTTCGATGTTTGGGGGTCGATAATGTTTCTATGGCAATTTCTCGATTTTTGCAATCGATTTTAAGGGCGAAATGTCAGGTCCATAAGCTTAAAATTTGTGTCCTGGGATACTCGAATAGACGAAAAAGACAGAAATGAAATTATCTGCTCCAGAGCATGTGTTTCCGACTCAAATCAACTATCTAAACACGAATTTCAGGGTGTCCCATCGCGTCAGGATTTCTCGCTAGACAATAAAACGTCAAAAACCGCAAATGCCAGGTCCATGTACTACTTTCCCTGCTATATGTGTTGTATTTTCATACAACTGGTGGTTATCACATTTACCATCAATACAAGCTCAATCTATCCTGTTGGAGTGTTACTTATTAGTCGCTACTAGAAAACTCGGATCAGGTGATCCGATGTGCCAGCACTAAATCCCCCTTCCCCGAACTCTAAGATGTATTTGTCGACTTTTTGAAACATATAAAGTATACGAATAAACTCGCGCACGAATATAAATTTTTCTACTCATAAGTACCATAAGGATAGCATGGAGAGACGCGGTAGCGCGGCACGGACCTGACATTTTAACACTAAAATTGATCTCACGGCCAAACGGTTTGACTTACAGTCTTGAGGTTTGAAGGAGGTTCATTTGGCCACCAAATACTTTGTAAAAAATTGACTAGGATCTCTGGGGTAATGCGTTCAAGGGTCGCACAGATGCGCACGGACCTGACATAAAAATTTAACCAAACTAGATTTTGGTAGAAAAACTGCTCCGCGAAGGGGGAAAATAAATCTTTTTCGATACTTTGGGGCATGGAAAAGTTGCACCTGACGATTTACTTTAAGATTAAAGTGGAGCAGAAGAGCCTGGAACGAGATGAACTCACTTTTATCGAGGAAAACTGAGGGAGTAAAATTTTAAGTAAAATTGCGCCACAAAATGTATGTGCTCAGCGCACACACAAAAAGTGGTCTTATTGGGCTCTCATGGCAATAGGATTTGGTGCTCAATACCATAATATTTGATGTATTAGCTCGCCCGAATCCCGAATGAATTCTACTGCGGCGCTTCACGCTCACAAAGGTCGAAATAGTGGAAAACCACGCGGCACGGACTTGACATTTTGACCCTTTCTTCGATGGTAGTTTCTTTGGGTCACCCTGGATCAGAGAACTCATGATTGCAACAAAAAGAGCACAAAAAATTAATGAAAAATGACTTTTGTAATTGTTTCCTCAAGCCGCTTAAGCAAGGGTTCGTACATTGAAAAAAAACTTGTGATGAACATTATAATGTTCATCATGATGTCTTCTGTGATGGACATCACGATGAACATTATGATGAATTCCAATAACATTGTAATGTTTTTCGTGATGTTCTGGACATGACGAGAAGTTTGTGATGTCATTTCAGCACTAATTTTTGTGATGACTCGCCAATGATTTTGTGATGTTTTTCGTGATGTTCTCGTCATGACGAGGAATTTGTCATGTCAATTCAGCACTAATTTTTGTGATGACTCGCGATGATTTTGTGATGTTCTCGTCATGACGAGGGATTTGTCATGTCAATTCAGCACTAATTTTTGTGATGACTCGCGATGATTTTGTGATGTTCTCGTCATGACGAGAACATCACGAAAAACATCACAAAATCATTGGCGAGTCATCACAAAAATTAGTGCTGAAATGACATCACAAACTTCTCGTCATGTCCAGAACATCACGAAAAACATTACAAGGAATTCATCATAATGTTCATCGTGATGTCCATCACAGAAGACATCATGATGAACATTATAAATGTTCATCACAAGTTTTTTTTCAAAGCTGGCACACGTTATTTCAAAGTTTCCACGGAGGTATACTCAGATACGTTATCCGTTACAGCCGTGAATTTGGTTTGCAAGGTTCTCAATTCTAATCGATGTAAAAGAAAAAGATAATTTATCTCACCCATATATATATATCCGACTGATCCACAGATAATCTACGTTTTTCGAAAATTGCATTTGGGGTGAGTCTTTTCTGCTGAAATTAATTCCGTGGGACTCCATGGGACTTCGTGGAACCTGGCCGTAGGAACATTTTTAATCTTGATATTTGCGAAATTTGGCATCTAAGACGTGCATCAGCATACAAATTTCCATTATTCGTCCGAAAATGGTCTAATACGGTCGACCATGGTCGAAATTTGTATGCTGCACGTCTCCGATTCCAAATTTTGCACACGTCAATACTTATTGAAAATTCTCCCAAATCCAGTAGATCCTACGAAGTCCCATATATTGGATCTCATGGAACTATTTTCAACAGGGTTCATTTTCAATCCTGAACAATGAAAGTGATTCCTGATAGAGTATGTATCTTATATCACTTCACGTGTGATTTGCGCGCAATCATTTTTAGTTCTATTCGCTGATAATAAATTGATGAAAATTACATTCTAAGATGTGAATATTGTAGTATAGTATAATCATAATTACTTAATACGAGAGATATGTGTTCCCAGATAATCACGTCTGCATGAATAAAATTCCACTCCGGTTCTAAATAAAGAACAACAACGATAACACGCGCGTTTTTGTCTGACATCATCCCCGCTGGATTCGCAGGTGCTACGTGAAGAACATGTAAAGAAAAGCGATTTTTCTCGACAGGTGTGAGCTCATGAAGCTCAAGCGCGATGCCGCGACTGCGAGTGCGAGCCTGCAGTTCTGCATCACTTTACGCAGCCGACAGAGCAGTGACATTCTGTCAATCGGAATATTTTTCACCGTGATACGTGCTGAGGATGGTCATACACCTCATCCGTGCTTCAAAGCCCAAATATCGCGTGTCCGGGCTATTGTATTAGTCATATCAAAGTGCCTCGATTGCCTCCAGCATGTGTACGTGTACAATAATGTCAAAGGTGATTACTTCGGACCAAGATAAGCTCACGTTTTGCGCGACAAGTGTCGAGCGAAGATGAAGGTTATGTTGCAGACTACTCCGACTCTCGAATGAAGCAGAAAAAAACGATGATAATGAGAGTCAGAATGATTGAAAAAGTAAGCTGTTTGACGAGGAAACAACATTGAGGTGTTCTGCGATGCAAATGGCATCTTAACGATCAAGCGATCAGCCGTCGAGGCCTGTGTATTGCTTCGCATAACCTGCCAGTCAAGCAACCCATACTTACACGTCTGCGGTAGACCATGCACCGAGTGATGTGACAATCGATCATTTTCAACAATAACTGCAAACAATTTTTGCCATGAATTTTGTCTCATGATGTTGTCTACGCTTTTTTATCGATGTGGAACATGAGATTTTGTGTTGGAGTGATCGAGCATACCCTAGTTGGGTACTGAATATTAGTGATGGATGATCGACGTGTGGCTGATTATTTTGTCGTAGCTGGCTTACCAGTCCACGATGCAGACGATAAAATATCTTCTGAAACGCAAAAGAATAATGAGAACGAAGACGAGGAAAAAAATGATGACAAGTTGGAGGATTGGTGTCAAGAGGGAACGCACCTCAAAGACACCAACATGCAAGCACCTATCACTGATTTGGCCATAATTTTCCCAGCCCTTGGTGAAAGTTGCCCAGAAGGATACACTCTATTAGAATTCACTCGTACAGGTCTGAAAGCTGATCTAAACCATGGTAGTTTACGTACAGAGGAGTGTTATTTATGTTTCCGTAGAGGTAGAGATAAACCGCCACTCGTTGACATAGGTAGGTACTTTTACTACAAGAAAGTCTGTTTCTTAGATTCTACTTTGCCAGTAAACATGCATTTGATTGTCTAGGTGTTATATACGATGGGAAAGAACGCTTGATGAAAGATGCAGAAATCGTATCCAAAACACCAACAGGTTTAGTGGCTAATGTTAATAACTCCACATCTAGGATTTTTGTCACTTTTCGACGAGCTAATAAGAAGATGCCATGTAATTCATTAGTTGTGACAGATGTCTGTATCATTTTGTCAAACAAAGGAGAAACTCCACCCCATGCATTCTGTGTGATACCTAAGAATTTGAACAAAGGAATGCTCGGCAGTGATGTCTATCTTTGTTATAAAAAATCTATGAATCGAGCTAATTTAATCTCGTTCAAACCTGCAATCTTATATAAGTATCCTACAGCAGATTATGATAGCTTTGGCTTTCCTAATTCTGTTGCAATGTTCTGTTTACCAATGGGTGCGACTATTGAGTGTTGGCCTAAAATTGCAAGTAAACCAAAGCCAGTCTTTTCTACATTTGTTCTGACCGTTGCTGATGCTGCACAGAAAATTTATGGGTCTGCTTTAACTTTTTATGAAGAAATTTTGCCTCCAGAGGATGAGAATGAAGATGAATTTATCAAGGAAAACTCTGAAACTCAAGAGAATGAGACTGGTGAGTATGCCATTACAATTTATAAATCATCTTGATCTTTTTATTCCATCAGAAATCCTTCCAACGATAACTTGGGAGATGAAATTTCAATTTATACCTGGATTGATATCTTTGAATATATGCACTCTTCAAAATTCGCAAATTAAATCCAAGTTGATCTTTTGCTCAGATGTGGAACTGTATTATAACCTTTTGAGCAAATGATAGAACCACTAATATATCAATTGATCTCTCCAACACCCCTAGATAATGGAGAACCATCTGAATATAATCTCTTTCTTCTTCCAGCAGAAGTAATAGAGCCGTCCGAAATAATTACCTCTTCACCATTACTAAAAAGGAAACCGTTCAAGAAATTTGGTATCTTGAAAAGGCTGAACTCTTCTCAACTGGAAAAACTCCAGTTTACAGATCCATCCAGCCAGTCTTTGAACATAAGCAAGTCGATATGTATATTGTCACACTGGCCCTTTTTTGACACTTTTGAACATTTTCTTGTTTTTCTTCACGGACTCGTCAATCGTCAACCGCAAAATGTGCCTATTGAGAAGTTTATTTCTTTCTTCTTGTGTGACATACCTTTTCCTAGCCCGCAGAGGCCTCGTATATATGTACAGTTAAGCTCTCATGACAGGCTCATACTGACACAACCAGAAGATCTTGCACTACCTCGTTCCGGTGCAAGTTTTCGCCAGCTCTTAATTAATCTGGGTAAGTCTTCTTCACTTTGATTCCTTGGTGCAAATTCTTTATTTCATCAATAATTTCATACTTGTGAATAATCATTTGGCTTCAATTACTGTTTCAACAATTCAAGACGATGACTTTTTATTGCAGGCGCAGAGAACTGCTTGTTAATCTTACTATTGATCCTCACTGAACAAAAAATTTTGGTGCATTCGCTACGTCCAGATGTGCTGACTTCTGTCAGTGAAGCGATCGCAATGATCTTGTTCCCCTTCAAATGGCAATGTCCTTATATCCCGTTGTGTCCCTTAGGACTCGCCGAGGTCTTGCATGCACCACTACCATTTCTTATAGGTGTGGACTCGCGGTTTTTTGATCTCTACGATCCTCCATCAGATGTTAATTGTGTTGATCTTGACACGAATAATATCGCTATATGTGATGATAAAAGACATCTGAGCAGCAAATTATTACCGAAGAAAGCAGCTCGCATGTTGAAAAATTTGTTGGAACGGCTTCATGCCAAGCTTATCACAATCAACAGAGACGAGCGATCTATGAACAATGTGGAGGACAAAGACTTCAGTGCTGATAGAGATTTTCAGCAAAAGAGAAAAGAGCAAGCATTGGAATTGGAAATCCAAGATGCTTTCTTGAGATTCATGGCGCTTATTTTGAAGGGCTATAGATCTTACTTGTTACCGATTACTAAAGCGCCGACTGTCGGGGCCACCGATCCAACAAGCCTTTTCAATATACAAGCTTTTCTCAGAAGTAGGGATAAGAATCACGCAAAATTTTACAGTATGCTCATTCGCACGCAGATGTTTATCAGGTATTTCTACAAATTCTCTTTCTATCTTCAAAAGATGATTAGTTTTGAAAGCCACGAACCTTTGTTCCAGATTTATTGAGGAGCGAAGTTTCGTCTCCGATATGGATATGGCGGGCTTAGCCTTCTTTGATGAGTGCACTGAAAGGGTTGAAGAGGAAAATGGTTCGTAAACTGATTACATATTTTTATTGATTGTTCTCGTACAATTGGATTACAGTAAATTATCTTTTCTCTTTGCAGTCATGCTTTTGGAATTAGACGAATCCCAGCACAGCGAAAGGACCGTATTTATACCTCCACCAGAGCCAGGGTCTAATCAACAGCCTGTGGTATACACAGTTTTCAAATTAGATCCTAAATTAATGCGTCCCCAGAAGAACTTCTATCTGAAGAACGCGTCTTTTAGTGCACTTGGTATTACTCCCGGTAGTCCGATGGCGCGCCGGACGAAACATGAAATTAAAGTTGCCCAAAGAATGGCAAGAAAACAGGTATAGATTCAATAATGATGTACACTGTCTCTAATCAAGGACTGCTGAACAGAATCTTGAATTTCAGGCGGCATTACCGGAGCGTTGGGGACGCTGCTTACTCAACACTTGTTACAGCTTATGGTTTTTGCATTTACCATCAATGTTGCAAGTTTATTCGGCGCAATCTGCGAATGTGTTACACCAAGCGTATGAATTACTCATTAAAATGCAAAAATTGAGATTGGATCCAATGGAAGAGGTACGTAAACTTTTTCCATCGGATATGCCAGGATATTCACGATTAGTGTGAACGATTTTGCGCTCAAGCTTTCGGCCTTGGGACGAAATTTTGCGAGATTTCCACCGGTATGCATCTTTCCAATCAGAACGGAATCAATTATTTTTATGTCATAGTAATTATATTTTTTTTCATGAAATGGAATTCTGTACGCGCGTCGAGGGTTCCCTTGGGACGTAGTGTTTTGATGAGAGAATGTTTCAACTTTTCGGAAGACTCTTATTCTTGAAGGATAACTCGAAATACAATCGTATTTTTATCGATAAAATTTTATTCTCTGAAGAGCGAGGCGAAGCCTCTAGAACGCAAAAGTACCAGCGAACAATCTGCTCGGATAATCTGTTTACAGTTTAGGGCGCGTACTTCCCTTGCGTTATCCAAATATTTAATTTGATCGGCGTTCTTTCAGGTGTGTTATAGAGTTATGATGCAACTATGCGGAGTCTATGAACAACCAGTACTTGCTGTAAAATTGCTTTTTCACATGAAACGCATTGGGGTACAACCCAACGCTCTTACTTATGGTTTTTATAATAAGGTAAGTTCGATTTATATTTACATATCAGAAGTTCTGCAGGCATTTGATTGAAAATGTTCAAATGTGCTGATCTCGATCAAATTTTCGTTAGGCGGTCTTAGAAGCAAAGTGGCCTTCAGACATGACGAATTCTAGTCAATTGATGTGGAATAAGTTACGGAACGTTATAAAAGGTGCAGCATTGTTCAAAAAAGCTGGAAAGAAAAGCGCTAGACGTCGACTGAATACAAACAATGAAGGTTCCCATCCAATTAATGATCTCAAAGGTCAAAATATGGAACACGCCGTCTCTCGCTCCAGCCTTGACAGTACTCATTCACAAGATACGGAGGTTGCCAACAGTGATTGTGAGTATGGCTTGAATGCAAAGATTTTGCTGGACATCCCAAAGGACAGTGAATAACAATTTCATCGTTATTTTTCTTTATAACAGCTCCGAAAGGAAGTTCTATACCGGATTTACCTACATTTGGTCTGGTTGAAATGAAAAAGCATCTTCCCAGACAAAATAGTATTGTGAAGGATACAGCTTTCTTGTCAACATCTCAACTAGAGGCTCTCAATCGATCATCCAGTGATACTCGGTATGAATTTCTCGATTGTTTAATTGAAATTTCATTGGCTTAGATATATTGTATGTTTAAACAAGTTAAACTCAGCCAGCTCGGTATATAGTTGTTGTAGTAATAGTGATCCGTCAATCTTGAAAATAGAAAATGAACGCGACTAGGGTTTCTTTTCGATCAAACAATCCGAAAAATCTTGAACACGTCTTTAACTTTTCTACATTTATTTCTGGCTCTCAGGTTAGACAGAAGCGAAGAATCACCAGTCAAGAGTCCTGTAAGGACGCCTGTCACTGAAAATGATCCGTTGGGTGCTTTGACGAATGATGATACTCCAATTGTATCTCCGTCTGAAGAAAATAATTCAAATTGTTCTACAAGTACACTCACAGTTCTTAACAATGCAATCGATGATAATAGACCGGGAGGACCCACGCTGTTTAGAAGGTGAATTTTTAACTTCCTAATTTTCATGTTGAATTCGAGAAGAGCTTCAACTGCTTCTGTGAGGCATTGCGAAGAAGTGAATTTTCATTGTTCGTGTCTTTTAGCAATGCACTGCCACGTAGTGCAACCTTCCAGGTGGACGATGGAGGTGGAGCGAATCTAAGCAGCCACTTACAGCGCAGTGAAACCATGCCAAATTCAGTACAACAAGCAGATCAAGAGCGAGAGCGAGAACGCCTTGAGCTCGGTAGTCTTTGGGCGCAAAATAAGGACAGTGTAACGTCTAGTTTGTCCAGCATCGGGTCGAGCCTCAAGATGAGCTTTGGGTGAGTTTTAAAAAATACTTTGACATTCAGTGTAGCTTACTGTGCAGCTCCCGAGATATCCTAGGGTGAAAAGTATTCGAAAATCTACCAAAAATTCACGCTCTTTTAGCTTTAGAATTTCGAGATAACAAGTTTTACATAATCTGAACTTATGAGATGTATTGCAATTACGATGGCATTGCAGAGGAAAAATTGGAATATCATTCGATCTGAAGTCTGGTTGTCTCTGATGAATTTGATTCGGAATCAATTCTTCAAACTTTTGGTTTCACGTATTGAACAAGCTTAATAGGTTTGCGTCGTATAAGTGTCTGATTTTCGAACGTTTAACGACAAAGTCAACGTTACCCATGTGCTATTCTACAGACGAATACTTGATAATTTAATACGATTTTCTATCTCAAATTTCTCACCAGTGATGCAGTGTCACTAATTGTATGCATCTGCAAAATACAAAGCACCTAAACGCGAGAACACCAATTTATTTCCTCATAATTGTCATTCCTGATGGGGTCAAAGGGACTTAGTTTTCCACCCCTGCCACCGCGATCAGGATAACTCTTTTCGAATGCTTATCACGGTTTAGATCTGTCTATGAATGTTTGTGAGAATTTTTTCTACTGATGAAATTTAGATAGATATTTAGTTCTGAGAGTTTTCAATCTTAGAAGACAATTTCTTAGTTGGCCGTGGACCTCCAGGTAACAAACGATCCTGTGAATACGTACGATTTGAAATTTTCTCATCATTCAGATTTAGTTGCACGATAGAACTTTTACATCTTCAGCATTAAGAGTGATTCAAATCGTCAGTTTTCGAATATTTTTTTTTGCTTTTCATACCGTATTAATCATCTAGCATTTTTCACATTCAAAATTGAATCCTAATAATGTCTTTAATTATCATTAGAAGTGAAAATTACTACTGATTGATATTACGTTTGTCGTGACCTAATCTCGTAATCTATTATCCATATAATTCTCCTGCATGTTTTGCTTGAGTATAATTTTGAATGTAGACGTTACTCAACTGGAGGACTCGCCTTTGCCAAAAACAAGGACTTGTTAACAAATAACCAGCTGATTGAGTCACTCAGCCTCTCCAGTTATATCAGGTAAGCGATCAACCAAGCAAGGTGTTATCTACCTTTTGTTGAAAATATAATCACCCATCATCACGTTTATGTGCATCAGATTTATATCGCAAGCACGGCTCAATCATATTGAAAATGAAGTAGTTTAGAAACTTTTTCCAAATCGTAGAGCACAACACTTGGGTCATTATACGTTGATTACATAGAATGGCTACAAAAATGTAGTGTTAGGCTTGGGATGCCTAGAGTAAATCCCATACTCTAGAATCTTTTTGAATTTTGAATAGTGAATGTGATTAATTTAGCGGAAAACCACACTCTTATCCCTATTTGTATCTCAGTGCCACCCGCAAACATCTTTTGAAAAACTTTGTTTGTGATCGCTGTGAAGTCAGAAAATGATCGTTCGTTCACGTGAGGCATCATCAAACAGTCTTTTGATTTTCTCCGGTCAATACTTGATCTTGATCTATCAGTGTAGATCAGATTATATTGATATAATGGAATCTACGATCCTTCAATATTCGTTGAATATGCATGGTTATCCTCCGAAATTTTCTCATCTTTATAATATTTAATTGTCTCGGCTACCATGCTCAATTATTTGCCAGATGTTCTGATTTTATTCAAATGCTCATTGAATTTTTACAATGAATTAGTAATCATTAAATTTGCGATTCGAATATCATCATACACGACCAGAAGTGCACACATTCCAAGATCACGACTCAATAAGAAGTGCAGAGTGCAGCAAAAACGCAAGAGTGAAATGCAAAATTCATTGTAGGAGAAGTATGGGACGTTCAATGGGTACTAATAGGAATTTTTCTCAACGTCTACGCAGTCCATCGGGCCTCACTGGCAAGAAGTCGAATGAGATCATCCTTGGCGGTCTTAACAGCCTCAAATCGGCGGCGACTTCCGTGGCGAAAAAGTTCGACGAGATAAAGGAAGCGATATCGGCAACGAGTACACCGGTGAAGCTGAAGGAGCGCGACTACAGGCTCACCTACGGCATCTCGCACGAGAGCTTGGACTCGCTAACCGATGGCTCGCAGCAGGACCGAAACGAGCTCTCGGCGAGGATGGCCGGTAACTATCCAGGTTATCCATCAGTTTGTTTGATTTATTTGCTTACTACCACCCTACCCTTGCACAGTCCTCCCTCATTCATAAGTTACCATATGTGCGTTGTGTATGACTCTTATTTGGTCATTTTGGGTGTTAATCATTGTCGTTTCCCGTAAGGACGATAATCTGATCCCTCCCCTTGGAACTTGAGTGTGAACAACCATATTCACGCGGATTGCATTTTTCCTGATCTGGCTAAATGGTTAAGGTACCTTCCGCTACCTTTCGCTAACCTGTCCCTATTGCACACTCACCGACATTGTCGGCTTTCGAAATTGTCCAATGAATTTTTGAGTTATCACAAACATTGAAATTATCGCCGATTCTAAACGTTTCAACGAATCTGCGATAGCTTTGCTATCTGTGATACCTCAAACATTCATCGAATAAATTCGATTTTCAACAATGCCGGTATCCGATACCAGCTTAATTACTTGAGATTTTGGTTTGGACGCATGTCTTGATCATGTTGATGTTGGCAAAACAACTTATTTGTTATTTTTTTAGTCTATTGAGCGAACTACACTACCGGTCAAAAGTCTCAATACACCTGGAAATCAAACTAATGATCTTCAAAGCTGGATATCTCCAGAACCTATTAGTCGTAGAGAGCTCTGCGTGGTCGCATTTTGCAGCTCATATCGAGCACTTTCAAATCTATTTTCTGTATTTCCCGGCCCGCGTTTTATACCAGAGACACACGAGTTAGAGAAATCACTTTTTTCGCAATTTTTCAGCCAAGGTACGAACGCCCGCAAATTTTGGAGAGATTGTTGGATCGTCATGAAACCAATGACATCTTCAAGCCCATGAAAAGACAATCAAGATCCGTTTTTTAACGTTTCTCCAGGTGGTTCTGCTTTCGAGATCTAACTAACCCAGTGAGTGTGTTTTTCTCTCAACCAATCCCTTGACAATCCAAAAATGATGAGAAACAGCCCACCCTGGGGCATCCGATCATCATTCCCGTAAGAGTTTGACTCAACATGGAGATTGACATCGCAAATGAAGGCTACTCAATTCAAACTGGCCTGTTTTTCATCATTTTTGGATTATCGTGTGATTTTTTGAGAGACAAACGCCCCTAGCAAAATCAGTCAGGTCTCAGAACCAGAACCCCTCTGAGAGACGTTCAAAAACGGATCTTGAAGGTCTATTTATGGGCTTGAAGATGTCATTGGTCTCATAGCGATCCAACAATCTCTCCAAAATTTGCAGGCGTTTGTACCTTGGCTGAAAAATTGCGAAAAAAAGTGATTTTTCTGACTTGTGAGTCTCTGGTATAACACGCGAGACGGGAAATGAAGAAGGTAGATTCGAAAGTGCTTGATATAAGCTACAAAATGCGACCACATAGAGGTCTCTACAACCAATAGGTTCTGAGATATCGATCTCTGAAGATCATCAGTTTGATTCCCAGGTACATTGAGACTTTTGACCGGTAGTGTATATTTGTCATTTTTTTCTGCTCTCTTCTGTACCTAATTTGTTTAATGATTACCGATGGCTCTTTGAAAAGGGAGAAGAATATAAGTAGGTCCCATCTATTTAGAAAAACAATAACCACCTCGTGACAGGAATCACTGTTTCGATATTGTGCAAATCTTTGCATGAGATAATTTTTCCTCCCTATTTATCCCTACTCAATCGCTGATTCACAGTCATCTTTCCTAGTGATGATTTACCACCACCTTGATTCTATTGCTAATGAATCCCCGCACCGCAACCCACCCATTCCTTGTCAGACTGATTCCCGCACTCTCCCGA
Source organism: Eretmocerus hayati (assembly GCA_029851415.1). Lineage (NCBI taxonomy): Eukaryota > Metazoa > Arthropoda > Insecta > Hymenoptera > Aphelinidae > Eretmocerus > Eretmocerus hayati. Next base: position 188,591,400 of record CM056742.1, on the reverse strand, counting down.
TGCTTTTGTGGAAAGTGCACTCATGGGCTAGTTGGTACTAATGGGCCGAGTTTGGTTTGGGCTAATTCGAAGGGGACGCGAGTGTGGATCTTGCCTCGCTGTACGAGTTGGCCGAGCTGCTGTACCCAAAGCTTGGTCAGCGCGAGGTGGATGAACGATTTGCCGTGGAGCTGTTGCTGTCGAGCGCCAGCCGTTGTCACAACTGCTCGGCAATCCTCTTCGACGAGGAGATAATGGCTGGCTGGCAGCCCGAGGACTCGAATCTCAACACCATTTGCCAGTTTTGCGATAAGGCAACCGTGCCTCTCCTCACCGTCACCATACTCGATTACAGGTCTGTATGCTCGACTTATCATCACTGACCTTTTTTCTCGCCTCTAATGCTTTTATGAGTCCCAAATCAGTCTAATGAATTTCTGAGGCTCCAGCAAGTAATCTCGCACATTAAGTTTTGACTCTAAGTAGAGAAAAGCATTCATCGTGAGCATTGCCTTTTCTATTTGCATGTTGCCAAGATCGCAATGGAAGTTGGAAATTTTCGGAAATTTTGAGGATGTTTGCTGTTTCAGACTTTCAATTTTCTGCAAGGATTACTTGATGCTTAAAAGGTTTTACGAAGAAATACCGAGATAAGCAAGAAAAAGATTTAGAGGTTTCGTAGATTTTGCTTCATGAATAATTTATAGGCAAATCTCAGAATTCGGAGGATTTTGTGATTATGTCATATTTTGCGTCGCGGGAGTCATATAATTACCGGCAATCGGCACCTTCCACTATGATATTTAGAAAATATACTCGTCCTCAACATTTTCAAATGGTTTTGAGGCTCATATTTTGCTTTGGACCAATGATATGAGATGTGTTGTGCAGGAAAGCTCGATTTTTTGGCTATCACATGAATTTTCGGGTCTACGCTTGATTTCCTAGGTTAGAGAACGATTGATCAACCATGATGAGAAATGGATTAGTGATCAATTATACATCGAAGAATCGAATTCTACTCTGCTTAAGGTCATCCTATTCGAGATAAGAAAGCTTATCAAAATTGGTGGCGTGTCGTAACATTTTTGACATTTTTTTAAACGCTCTTGCTTATGATTCTGTGACCGGGGTGATGATAAAAGTGAATTCCTGGAAACAGCATCAGATTGATTAATTGATCGATTGATTGATTCTTCAATTGAAAGACTGAGGACTATAGTCCCTACATAGTCATCACTACAATATCTATTCGACATATTTCTTTTGGCAATTGACACGCAATAACGATGATTTGTGATGGTGAGCAATCACATGAACTAAACTAGAGTAAACTAGCGATAGATATGGGAAAAAGGAAAAGAATAGGAAGAGGAAGAAATCTGATTCAGGAAGAAAAAAATCTATGAATCTAGCCACTCTCATTAGCATCATTGTATCGTGGTGATTGAATGTACTTCCTACTTCTCGGAAACCCGAGTTCATTCATCTTTAGATGAGAAAATGTACTGATTTGAGTAATTGTAGTTCGAGGTGCCCATTAAACATCCGTCATTCGACCACTTACGCTTGGCGGAGCTACAAAGTGGGATATCATTGTTTGAGCACTTCATGGACTCAGAAAAAGTTAATCGGTAATGTCGGGTGATTTTGAGATTTTTCAAATTCCCTAACCAAAATCGCTAAAATTGGGAGATTTGCCTATATGTACGCTTATACTTCTTATCGTAATATCTTGATTACTGCGATACTAATCAAGATATGGGAATGGTAATCCTCTCAGACTCGACTGCGCGATTCCACTGTTAGCCTTTGCCAAACAGTATCGTAATTTCAATCGGCCAGAGTATTGCCGTATTCTAACATTCCACATCTCATCCAGGTGCGAGAGCAGCAGTGCCGGAGGAGGTGGCCACGATCCCCTTCTGGCTGGTCTTCTCCCGGAACCTCGTGAGCTTTCGGAGCCCATAAGCGTGCCCTATCTCAACCCTTTGGTTCTGCGCAAGGAGTTGGAGAACGTTCTAAGCCAGGAGGGTGACTCCTGCCTGACGAGGCACAGCTTCATAGCGGAGCACCCGATCGTGTACTGGAACCTTATCTGGTACTACGAGCGCATTAACCTGGCGAGTCACTTGCCGGAGCTTTGGCTCGGTGACAATTGCCGAGAGCCCCTTGCACCGGGACTTGTTTCGGGCAGTGTCGTCGGTGTGCGCACTCTCTGGGACAACGATAAACTCCACGCAAATCACAGGCCACCCATGTACATAGAATGGCGCAATAACGTTGAGGACCGAACGTGAGTGCAGTTTGTCTTTTGAATTAACCTCCCCATCGCTCTTGATAATCTGAAAATCTTACATTTGATCGATTTTAAGTGATCGCCTACGATTTATCGAAACCGATTGGGAGAGTTCGACTCGGCTGTATGTTGATTGTGCATCTAATCGGGTTATGATGATTTGCAGGTTCATGCAGAATGTCATAACGCATGTGAGACGTAACAACCTAGCCGAGCCAATAAAGCGGGTTGCGCTCGAGCGGAGCAAAAACAGGAACAGTGAACAGACGCCTTTCTCCATATACAGGGACATACTTTTCTTAGCATTCATTGTTCTTGGCAGAGGGAACATTGACCAAGGTAAATTATCTTTGGGTTCAACAAGTTGAGAATGATCATCGCTCCTTCATGGTCTGGCGATTGAGTACTCAAATTTGTAGGATGTAGCTTCAAAATGATGACGCTCGTGGATTATAAGACAGTTGGCAAAAATATTAACGGATTATCAAAATTGTTTAAGATTATTTTTGTTATTGTTTTGATGAATCATAGTATTTTATGTATCAAGTTGCGGAAAAGACGCGTTCCCGCAACGAGGTACACACAGGGTGTCTCAAAAGTCAGCCCCCCCCCCTCTCCCCCACAAACTCAAGAATAGTTCCGGATATCAGAAAACGTCGCAACACGTATCTCCTGAAATCAAGGGGAAGCTCGGAAATGCGAATCAGGATCGACCTGGAATGTGACACTGATGCTGCTTTTGGAGGTCAAATCGAATTTTTTTCAAAGAGGAACCCCTATTTTGGACCCCGGATTCTGAAAGAGAACAGAATTTCACATTCAAATATGACTTTCGGACAATTTTTCACATGACCTATAAGAGTAATTTGGAGGTGAAAAGTATCTGGGTAACGGTTTAAGTTACCTAAGCCTGAACGCTAGCCCGAATTGAGGAGATGACTCTCCCAAAAATTACTCAGATCTACTATGACCCTGGGCTTGACCTTGACCCTCATTCAAGGTCTACTCGAACTTCAGTATGGTTATATCTCTATTTTTAATTCTAGATACTAGAAATATTATGAATTTTGAGTCCAAATGAGTCTACCAATCCGTTGATGACTCTAGAAGGTCATTTTGAGGTTACAAGTCTCTGATTAGTAGTTAGACGTGCCACAGCTGATGTAATAGTCTGGATTAGCAGGTCTATCTTCAGAAACAAATCCCAGATTCCGTTCCACCTTTGGAAAAGGTGGAACGGAATCTGTTCTGTAATCTTGAGCATAACTTGACCCTCATTAAGGGCCAAACTCGAATTTCAGTATGGTTATTCCTATTTTTGACTCTGGATCCTGGAAATGTGATAGACTTTCAAGGGCCAATCGGAGTCTGAGATATTTTTTAATAATAAAACCCTGATCCAGACTATTGCCTCAGCTCAGGCACGTTGGACTACATTCAGAGCGATGTCAAAATGACCTGTAAGGTATCATCTACGGAATTAACAGGAAATCATATCTCGACTCTGGGAAACTATTCTGAGAGGGCCTTCCCCAAACTAGACTATTGCTCTATTTCTGGTACATTTTTTCTATTAATGCATTTTTCACCCATTTTTCGAGGTTATACTGCGGAACCCACAGTTTGAGGTGGGTTTTGAATCACCAAAACCATCAAAATTCACTTATGAAAATTTACATTGGTACCCATCGTGATTCTGGTACGTTGAACCACTGTCGACGTTCTTTTGACCCCCAAATGACCCCCGCAGGTTATCCAAAAATTGACAGAAAGTCACATTTGGATGTGAAATGTTGTGCTTTATCAGAATCCGGTGTCGATAGTAGGGATTCCCATCTGAAAAATTCGTCTCGACGTCTAAAATACCATTGGGGTCACATTCAAGGGCGAATCTTAATCAAATTTTCAGCTTCCCCATCGATTTTACGATAGACGCATGTTTCGGAGTTTTTCGATACCCAGAGCCTCGTTTGAGTTTTGAGGGGAGAAGCAGCTGACTATTGGTACACCGTGTATGGTATCTATTAGATGGAAACGGAGGAAATGCTTTCTCGCGCAGCGAGTGAGGCTCGAAAATGGCATTTTCTCCGTTGAAAGCAATAAAATCCATGATCTCTCTGGGAATGTTTCTCCACCTGACTGTTCTCTAAACTTTCTGATGATGTGGGATTATGTTTGTTGTTTCCAGGAGTCTTCGATCGAGAGTATACTTTATCACTTGACAAGCTGACAGAGAGCGAGGAATCACTTTTATGCACAATCGACACCGCTCCATCACTCATGACCCTCTATTGTCGGCACTATTTTAAGCAATTGAACGTCTGATTAATTTCGCGCGAGAGTGAAGTAATGCATGAAATGCTGTTGTGCAATAGCCAATGCAAGGAGAAAAAATTTATTATCCTTCGTATTTTAATGATCGAAATTTTTATGTATAAGAGGTTGAATGGCGCATAGGTTCTATTGAACCAATCATGAATGGTTGGAGATATCCTTCATGGATGGCGTATAATTGTCTCGTTGTTTCGACAAAGAATAACGCTGCACTTTTTCTTGGGCTGAATCTACAACGAATACGTGTTCCTTTGATACCAACTGTAATTTGGAGTATATATTTTTATGAGAAGTTCAGTTTGAGTACCGCCGACTCAATAGGATCATGGAGATCATGTTGAAAATATTCAAGGATGAAATGGTTCAGATGGAAAGCTTGTTGAATGATTTGTAGAAGTAAAGCGCACCGTGATCAAATTCATGGAACAGATGTAACAAATTAATATTTGAAAGCCCTGTCGAAAGGCTTTCATTTAGATTATACAAATAAACACAGTTATAATATTTTATAACACTTGCATTTCATTGAAATTTTTTCTTTGTTTTGAATAGAATAAGAGGAGTTTGTCAAAAATGTGTTGGTTCCATAGTGCTCGAAAACCTTCACTTTATAGGAAATGGAGTTGTTTTATTGTGGATCGTCTGAGCTTTGTCATGCTTGTTGCGGACAGACAAGCAATTGTTGCAAATTGATGTAGCACCAGCATCAACTGTCAAAAATACACAAGCTCTAGTGTGGGATTTGTCTTGTGCTCAGGGCGTTAACATGCACAGGGTTTTAACATCCTGGCAAGATATTTTATGATAATGGAATTCAAAAGATAAAATCGGGTCAGTATTCAATATTTTGCCTCAATCCATATACTTGAAATTGTCAGTACGACGGCGAAGACCCTGTCATAGACATGCTTATTGAAATTCTGGTACATCGATGAGGAGGTCAACACACCATAAATCGATAATTTATCTTCAGTTTAACACTAAAATTCTCATTTTTCTTCGACATAGAGTCGTGATACTCCATTATATGATACTATTTCATCATTCCATCCTCAGAAACGACTCGAAATCACTTCCCATGAAAAAAATCATACGTCACGGTGCTCGCATGCGATGCGAGCGTTGATATTCGGGGTTTTGAAAATATATGTCTCATACCTTCGTCACTTGATGTGCACTGTACTATCAATCCAAGCTTCTCAAGGTTTCTAGTTTTGAATACAGAAGGAACTCTCTAACTCGAATATCAAGAGACCCCGCCCGACGAAGAATTCGAGTTAATAAGTTTCTCGAGTTGAGGCGTTTTTTGACACGACATTTGACACCGAACGTCCTGGATGAAATAGTGTGTTCTAAAATGAATCTACTTGAATCACATCATCCGATCATGACCTACTTGATCAAATGTATTAAAAAAAATATCATGAGAATTCTTGATGCCAGTTATCACAAAAAATCAGTTAGTTCCCTCTGATGTATGAGGACTACAATCTTACACGACCGACAGCATTTTCTAATCGAGACAGAGCTGAGAATATCTCGTTACTGATCTCTCCAGCTCTGAGCACGAAGAGCTGGCTGTACACAATGAGAAGTTACAATACAACATCGATATCAGATTCTCGATTAATGCCGTTTTTTTCGTCCACGTCCAATTCGTTATTCGACGCCAGGAAAGTCACACTATTTGACTTTCCTGCGTTTACGATTTCTCCATATTTCCCGTCGCTGCACGCATGACCTTTTTATAAGCTTGGATGACCTAAGAAAGTGTTCACTTATATGTTTTCGGAGTCGCTGAACACGAATTCGATGCTCAAAAGAGTAATTTATGCGTCTCAGAAGCGCTACGGCAAGTTGGAAGTGTGGTTTTTTATGTGAAAATTACGTTATTACGATCTGAAAATCCGCCATTTGGAATTTTGATTTTTTAAGAGCAGATTCGGACCCTCCAACCCCGGAAACCCCCGAGTGAGTATTTCAGGAGATGAAATGCGATGGGAAATTTTTTTTCTCGACTCGTGGATCTGAAAATCCACCATATTGAATCCGCCATTTTGAATTTTAATTTTTTAAGGGCAGATTCGGATTCCCCGCAACCTCGAAAACCTGTGAGTCAGCGTTTTAGAAGACGAAATGTAATCGGAACTCTGTTTGGACGCCTCATTGATGTGAAAATCCGTCATATTGGATCCGCCATTCTGAATCTCGATTTTCTAAGAGCGGATCTGGATTCTCCGAGCTCCCAAGCACCTTTAGGATATCATTCCTACATGGAAATGTTGACCTGCAATATGCATAAATCTCATGAGTTTTCATAGTTCTCAATCGTTTTACTATTACAGAGGCAACGAGTTATCGAGAATCTGTTTCAAACTATCATCAAGAAGATTATCTCAGCTTCAATTTGCGCTATTATAGCACGTGTCTTAAAACACAATAAGTTAGGACGAGTAGACTCGGTTTTGTGCGCAGGAGGGTTCAGATATCGTCATCACTCGAATAGACTCGCGTATAGCGATAATCGTTCCCAAATCACCAAATACTTTAAAAGTCAGCCCACTGACTTGGAAAATTCTTGTCACAGCATCCCCCAACCGATCCACAACATTTTGAGTGCGGGGAACTTTGGTTAGAATACTGGGTGAATAGGTTCGAATATCGATCAAATTTTTTAGTTAAAGAGTTTTACCCGGAGAATTTTTCAATTTGAGGGGTCCCCAGTTTACCGTGCAGTTTTTCCGATTTGGTGAGTTTCACTCAAGAGTCCGCACTTTTACTTCGATCCAGGGATTTTCAAGTTAGAGAGTTTCTAACTTCTGTTTTCTGAAGTTTCCGGGTTATTGTGATAGCCTGTACCTCAATCCCCTGCACGTAAGTAGGTTCATCGTCATTTGTTAGATAAGAAGGACTGTTTATGAAAGGAGCGACAGAACGTATTCTAAAATCGACACTTTTGCGCCAAGGGACGACGAGAATATAGTATTCGAGATCGGAGTTCGGCTTGGGTACGTAATTCTGAAACGAGAGACTAGTAACCTCCACTTTGCTTCCAGCCACAGTCGACTGATTCTGCAGAAATCACATACACACTCCAGGGAACAACATATATTGAACTGCACAGGTTTTCAAAAGTATGAGAGCACACGAAGAATCTGTCGAAGGTTGCTGAATCTCAAGTTTTGCAGGCTAATAGATGAGTCGAAGAATACTTGTTTTTATTGAATGACTCTCTTTTTGCACAATGTGTCAAAACTCTAACTGGTTCAATTTCATACAATTTCAGTGGGTTTGAACATCCGATGATCGATTCTAACAGAGGGAATGATGTAGAGATTTTAATTCGGAAATATGTGCTCTCAGGAATGCACTCTTCTAATAATAATGATGACGATCATCATCATCCACAAACTTCTCTCATCCACACTGATATGACTTGTAGAAGCTTCAAACTTCGCACTATGATGCTTTCCACTCGTGAGATTCTCCATTTTACTCGTGTACTTTTTATTTCCACCGCTTCTGTTATTGATTATGGACTGACTCAGACATAATTACCGTTTATTAAAGAGTCGCTTTCTCTTTGTAACCATAGATTGTCTGACCACGTCGAGAGACCGCCATTATCTACTTATGCTCGTTATGCGCAGAACGCTGTAATTCTGCACCTGTCTAACGAGTTTCTAAAATGTTCATCGCAAAGAAACGAGCATGCTTTTTAAATCCTGTCGAACACGATTTCAACGAGTTTAAACTGAAGAATTTGGGGGATAAAGGCCTAATATACACATTTAATAATGAGCATCTCTCGAACTATTCGGTCTACTTTTATGGGACCCTCAAAATCTTTAGTCCCATTGCTCCCGGAGTAAATTGGTATAATGACGTGATTTGATGGGTCATATCGGCACGTGATCTGATACCGTGCTCGAGCACGTAATTTTTGTTACCGGATGAGCTATCTGTACGTGAGATACCTCGAAAGTGATACTATGATCATCCAACGGTGGTATCAAAACGAATCAATACTTGATAGGGATTAAAAATGACTGAGTTATTCAGTATATAGTGCCAAGAAGCAAAGTGATTATCAAGTGTCGCCAAATTAGAACGTGTGTGTACGAAAGAGTGATTGTTAGTCGCATAAGACTGGGCATCTCCGAATACAAACTCATGGTATCGGCATCGACAATTTTTTTGCCTAAAGCCCAATTTTATATTTATTTTAGGTAGCGTTGTTGTTTAATTCTCAAAACTCCTCATCTTGTCCGTGCTGCGGTTCAATTCTTGTTAGTGATCGCTCAATAGCCAGTCTGCCTTATCTCCAAGAGCCAGCTTTGGCTACAGCTCTTTCAAAACAAAATAATCCTTAGAGTTGCAATATGTCGATGTCGTTTTTTCATGAGAATTTTATCCAGTTCCTTCATTTTGAATTCGAATTGCCGAATTAGTACATTAGTACCCTTAGTTTTCTAGAAAAATGCTCATGAATTGAAAGATTTGTATTATTAGATAGATGTTTGCGATGAAGGTGTTTTATTAAAGATTTCATTCGAACTCTAGGAAAAGTTGACTATTCAAGTCCGACTCCTCACACTTTCCTATCTCAGTCCTCCAAAAGTCTTCAATTGCTTTGTAAAAATTTGAGCAGAGTATCTTGCGGAGGTGTATATAAGCACAGTAAACGAAGGTTCCTATAATTTTGCAAAACTCTTACCGAAGTTGACTGGTTTGTGAAGTTCGTAAATAATCATCGACACCCTTCCCAAAACAACTTATGCCTGCGGATCATATGAGTAAACTTCACGCAGTTTGAATGTTGCGGGCTAGGAGCCCATCTGAATACATACTAGTATGTATTCAGGAGCTCCTGTCACTCATCGTAGGTGAAAAGCGAACATTTTGCACGCGATCAGGGGCACGTGGCTTTGATATACTCAGAAGAGAAGGATATAAGCAAAGGAAACAAATGCATCATAGGCAAGCAATTTGAGTGTTACATAGATATACATTATCTCGGTCAAGTCAATCGAACAGGGCATTGATGCACCGCCTTTTGTCGATTTCATCTTTCCCTCATTCGTAACCTCGGGCTACGTAGACGGGTACACTCTGATGGGGCTGTCGCAGATTCTACTTGCGGATTCACATCCTCTGATATGCTCGATCTCGCACAACTAGCCGCTACATTCTCGCTCTCACATACTCACAATATTTTATACCCACAAGTAATCCTCTTGCCACGCGCGCACGAGCCGCTATCGCTCGAGCGTAAAATCAATTAAGCACTCGACGCTGATTCGTTCGTCCTCGCTCCGCCTGTCCGACCTGCTCCGAGCCAATCAGCGTCGAATGAGCTACCCCCACTATTTTCTCCGATTCCGCATGCGTTCACCAACCCATATATGTTGTACCATCACCCCTTTATAGCTAACCCATATCGCAGTGTGCTCAAGAGTCTACCCTCGTCGTCCGAGATGAACATCGTGGCTCTGAAGCAATGCTGATGCAGACTCCTATCGACGTATCCTCGTTTGCCCAGCCATTCGCACCTGCTTGTGCCCGGTTAACCCTCTGGCTGGTCGTTACCCTATCTTAGCCCCTTCTCTCTACTTTTTCGCGCATCGCCCCCATATATACTCGTCTGCCCATTAGCGAAACCAACTTAGTTCTCTCACTCATAGTGAGTTTGGATTCTCGAGCTTGCTCTCGGCTAAGAGATCGTGATTCGTTGTTTAATGACGCTGCTGCTGCTGCTGCTGCTGCTGCGCCCTAAGTGGAATACAAAACTGTTAGTCCGAGAGCGGAAATTGTAATTTTGCCACGGATCGTTTTTGCGCTTTCACTCTCTCGCTATTGAATTCGAAGGACGCGCCGCTCTTGCCGCAATAATGTGTGCGTGAGCCTTGTGTATGTGTAAAACGAATGATAGTTCGATTACCATCACTTCTCTCAGGGTGCAATTGCGTCGCGATGGAGAGATCAGAAATTTAAAAGGAATAGTTGCGCTATCGGTCAAACTTGTATTTTTTTCTTAATATTTTTCACAAATATAGTATCATTCTCGGTTAGATTGAAGTTATTTGACTATGTAGTGGTGTTTGTATCACTGCAAGACCGATGTTACCAAGATGGAAGTTTCATAACAGTTATTGAAGATCTTGAAATCGATCGTATGAATGAATATACACAGTATAATTGCAAATTTGATTATATTGCAACGTTTCGTCCACATAATTTGTAGACATCATCAGGCTGAAGCGTACACAAGATTTACATTCTTCGAAATGTATAAAAATGTGTAAACTCACGATACCGTGAGTCGATCGCGTCTCACGGCAATCTTTTTATGTGGTCGAAACGTTGCAATATCGTATGACCAATCTAAGGTGGACACCCCTTGGCATATCTTTGCAAGGTACGAATTGGATGGAAGTTGATTCTCATATGGTTCGACTGTTTGCTTTGGTGAACTGAACATTTTCAAAAAATGAAAAATTCGATGCGAACGACAAAAGTTTTTCAAAATATTTAAGAAAAATAACATTGCTATAAGGCATCGTGTAGCTCATCTTTGGAGTCCGGAATGACTTGTCCGATGATTTTTTTATTCTCAATTTTCCAGGAAAGCTGATGGAAAATAGCCTATTTTGAATTTGCCACCACAATTGCCGCAGAGGTTAGTCGCACCACGTGTTAGGTAATGTTATTGTTTTGGTGTAATGCCACGTGCTCTTGTTATTGTTTTGGTGTTAAACCTATGATCACGAATGTTGCTTCGTGGGTTATCCTGCCACGGCATTCACAATGGGAATTCGTCATCGAGTGGGAATGTCAATCGACTTTTTACCGTTGAAAGATATTAAAAGCATCGAGCATGTACTCGTGTAACTCTTAGTACAAGAGTCCAACAATGCGTAACAACTGTGTTGCAGTCATGCGATCAAAATTCTCTAATATAGATCGAAATTTGAACAATTCCGCATCCGAACCTCTTAGATAATAGTAATGCCTAATATGTTCAGGTGGTGGTCATCAATTCTAGACACATTCTTCGTATTACAAAGTTTGGGAAAAGTTTGTACCATAGATGGTGAACAGATTATGGGCAAGAGTTATTAGAAGAGTTTAGTATCTCGTAGCTGGAACAGTGAGAAATATCTAAAGAATCGTGGCTTTGACTTTGTAGTCAGAATCTAGCTGACACAATTTTTGTAATCAAATTACAAAACGCGAGTCTGATTGGTATTACCAATCCCTTGTAGGTTCACGTTGAAAATTCACACAAAACCCACCCATTTTGTTAGGATTTTGATCCCATAGGTAAGCACCGGAAGCCACAATTTTTTCAAACGTTTTTCTACCCTCCAACTGCTGGACACCGGTTCAATTAATCTACCTTCGATGCCCAAAACGTTGTAGTTGAATTTTAGCAGATAGAACTTCTAAACTTGAAGAGCAGAGCTTGAATCTGCTTGGTACCACCAATTTCTGAGAGGTTCGTGTTTATAATTCTCCAAAAACTTGACCACTTCCATAACCGAACAGTCGATGCCACAATTTTGAATTTGCAATCATACTGTGGATATTCAATTGATTCACACAGACATCAGTCCAACACGATCGATTTCAAGATCTTCAATATCTATTATCCAACCTTTCAAGTTCAATAATTCCTGATAGAAAGTTTCTGTCATGGAGAATTGGTATTTTTCATAGAAATCAGCAGTGAAATACCAAATTAACCGCGAATGGTCGCATTAGTCGAAAGAAACTTCACCTAGGAGATATACGGTACATGAAGTGGATGAAAATTTTCCGTAAAATTTAACAGTATTCCATGGAACGACGTATCTTGAACAAATCAAAACTTTCCTGAAGAGGTTTTCCCTCAACTTGCTCCTCTACGATCGTCCTCGAAAACTATATCTATCCACTGGAAAACCGGGAATCGTCATGGAAACAAACGATTGAATATTTCATTGATCGGCTTAAGCCAGTGACATCATGTCAGCAAATTTTGGCGAAACGCAATATAATCTAGCGTAGAGTCAAAAATGTTTCCATGTGTTTCTTCTCATCCTTACACTTTTTATCAAAGTTTTCCGAGTTGACCTCGCAACCATGCGAGGCTCGAAGGTGCATAGATCGAGTTGAAGTCCTTCAACTTGATCCATGACACGAGTCAACAAAATTCGCTGGAATGATGTCACTGGCTTAAGCCGACCAATGAGATTCAACCGTTTGTAATTCGCGCCAGTGGTAATTATGGAACTTGATCGCATCGATCGAGTAAAATATTAGTTTGATTCGTCATGATGGAAACTTTCCACAAATTACTGGTGAACTGAATTACATGGATAGTATGTTCTAAATTGGCTCTCTTTATGGTGAATTCACATATGCTTGCATGGGATGATGTTGAGTCGAAGCAAGCAAGAAATCGATGAGATAAGTCAAAACTATCTCAAAATAATCAAGTCAATTTTTTGAGAGGAAGATCTTTACGACACGTGCATTCGTGATCGGCATAAGAGAAATGCATAAAACCTTAATTCCGATGTATTCAACGTCATTTTTTGATCATCTCCTGATAGATTTCAGCCATTCGAGCCAAAGAATAAGTTGGGACATTTATTTGGAATCTCCCGTCTGACCAAATCCATTTTTCACTACTAAATCAAAATAAACGGGTATGGATTCAAATAATGTACAACATGAATAAACTAGTGCTATAATTTTTTACGGGTCATGAGACAGGCCGTTGACAACATGTCGGATAAGGTACAAGGATCATTAGGGGGCATCGTTTTTTATATTTCTTGAAAATTTTTTAGTAGTTCTCCACTTGCCAAAGATGAAGCACGTGTGAAAATTGCGTCGTCAATATTTGCGAGCTCCCTTCCTAGAATAACTATGATGAATATTTATCTCTCTTTTCAGATCTGTGTTGGCAGGGCTGGTGTTTTTCTTGTTCTGTACATCTAAGAAATCGACGGGATAGGTATGATGATACGTGATATCAGTAGATATTAAAAACGTTATATTTCCGGAAACTCTCATGATTGCGTATTTTTATAAAGCGTGAAACGTACTCTTCTTACTGATTGCGCATCTCAACTAATGGTGTCTTTCTCATCATACATGTGTGAGAGTAATGGGTTGATAGAAATTGACACGTCGTACTGAATGGTTTCATGCGAGTTGAGATATGTGGAGTGCATATACACCTTGGAACTGGAGTATCAAACTCGAAATTTGCTTCGACGATTCGCTGCGGGTCTCAACGAATGGTCTTCCTTTGTTCTGGAGTGATTCCGCCGAATCTGTGGTTTTTTGGGGCCAAAATCGTCGCAGGCACTGATTCGGATCAAAAAATTATTTCAGCCACAGGCGATTTCCGGTGTCTCGTAGCACTTGACTACCACTCGTTTGGGGACAAAAAGAAAGTATCTATAGAGCCACTCACCTCACGACTGAGACCAGACAAAAAGGTAAGCCAAATTTAAGGGATCGCACAGGGTGGTGGGAAAGACATTTCGACTTGAAAATTATTTTTACGGCTCGACAATTGATCGTAAACTCTTTTCTGCATAGGTTTTCGGCTAATGTCGTGAATGAACTAGCAAGTAGAGGTCATGGTCTGTGGGTCGTGAATTCGGCTGAAACTCTGGGAATCGTCTCCTTTTGGCACCAAAAGATGATATCCAAAACCGCTAACTAGAATGCTAAAACGTTTCAGAGCTATGGTCAATGACATTAGCATTGTTAGTATACCTATATATATCAACTTTCAACATGGGCCTATATTATGGGCAACGCTAATAATGTCATAGGCCGTAGCTCCAAAACGTTTCAGCATTCAAGTAAGCGGTTTCGGATATCATCTTTTGGTGCCAAAATGAGACGTGACGGGGCTCGGAATTCCGCTTGCGGGAAACCTCGTCAATGAGAATGAAAATAAATTCACTCCCGCGTCTCGCTGGGCGGAGACGAGATAGTTGAGGGTTGAGCAGTCTTGTTTTGTTGAGTGGAGGCCTCGGCTTTCAACGCTCCGAGCAGCGCCAAGCGTTTGGCCTGTTGAAGTCCGTAGAGGTCTCGTCGGTGCTCCTCTTCGGAGCGGGGTACGTAGGTTTTGGAACGTCTCTGTCGTTGACTGGGACGGTCCATCCGTCCGGTCAAGGTGCGTGGGCGTCCTCACGACGTCGTTGGATTAGGGACGGGGTTAGGCACTCGAATAATTCTCACAGTTTCAAGATACAATTGCGACTCGGTACTCGAGGTGCGAAACACAAACACCATGCACACTTGGTCACTCATGCCACCGGGGCAACTTGGTACGGTCGCGGCGGGGCACGTTGAGTTGGGTTCGTCGAGGCCACGGCTGGGCCGAGTGTCGTGGAGACAGCGTCGCGACGGCGAGCTGGAGAAGACTGATGATGATTGACGTTCGGGAGCGCGGTCTTATATACCCGCGTTCTACCTATGTTCGTACGCTCGGGAAGCGTACGATCCTATGCCTCGTATACTACGTACGCTGCTGAAGCGTACGTTTGTATAGAGATTGATCATTCGTACGTCCCGGAGACGTACGAATTTCAATGATTCGAAAATCGTACGGTTGAAAGGTGCACGAATATTTGCATCTACATGATTTATGAGTACCGTAGCGTACGCCTAAGAGGCGTACGAACTCTGATCGCCTGTTTAACCATACGGAACGTACGGTGGAACAGCATACGTACAGGATCTGGAAGTGATATTCACCGTACGCTCCAGAGGCGTACAAAATATCCTGAAAGATTTTATGATTATTGAGCTCTGCCGAACGTACGCCTAAGTGGCGTACGGAAATGAGTTGATCTGATTTATGATTCGAAGGGTATCCGAACGTACGCCTAAGCGGCGTACGAAAATGAGCTGATCTGATTTATGATTTGAAGTATATCC
Source organism: Eretmocerus hayati (assembly GCA_029851415.1). Classification (NCBI taxonomy): domain Eukaryota; kingdom Metazoa; phylum Arthropoda; class Insecta; order Hymenoptera; family Aphelinidae; genus Eretmocerus; species Eretmocerus hayati. The sequence goes on along the minus strand of CM056742.1, from coordinate 188,575,838 downwards.
GAACGTACGCGTAATCGGGGTACGAAAATGAGTTGATCTGATTTATGATATGGAGTATATCCGAACGTACGCGTAATCGGCGTACGAAAATGAGTTGATTGATTTGTGACTTTAAACGCGCTGAATCGTACGCTTGAGTAACGTACGATTTGGGTGCGTCGGTTGCGTAGGCGAGTGATTTGATGGCTCGTGTGCAAAAAATTATATATTCGCGGCGATCAAAATTAAATGCGGGGGTATGCCCACGTCAAATGATTCCCAGAGTTTCAACCGAATCCACGACCCACAGACCATGACCTCTCCTTCTAGGTGTATTTGGATATAGATGACAACCTCATTGATTAGAAAGGTTTAATTGATAATTAGGGATTTGGCGGAGCTAATGAGTGCTGTGCAAGCATTTTGGTGCAGACCCATCTCCAAAATGTCGGATAGCTGTACGCGAGCTGAGAGTTCAATTTGTACTCGTAAAGTGAGGGATCATGTTATTTTAAGTATTACAAATTGAAGTGCATTAGCTACATATGGTAGTTTTTGACTATGCATATGCGTCGCAGTGGATTCAAAGGAAGAAAGGACATTTTGACCCTTCATCGAGTAAAATACGGGGACGAAGACCCATGAGCGAAAAATTAAGTGAGGAAACATGCTTAAGGTAATAGTACTAGTCATTTTCGAATTTACTCTATCAGAAAATTACAACATTTGATAAAGTGGTGGATTAGTGTTTCAAAGAGACACAGTTGAAATGTTGTGGCCTTTATAGGATTCGGGGAGAGAAGTTCTGGGTTAATTCATGAAAGCCGATCAATACCGTATTTTATATATGAGAAATGTTTGATACACTTTTTTCTAACTAACAGACTTTTACGAGAGTGAGCATTGGGTGTCAGACTGCATAAAAAATGCATCAAACAGCTGTCTATGCACTTGTGATACTCATTTCTGCGGTTTCGGGGTTAGGTTGTCGTCTTTCTGTGTGCATTCGCATTATTATGCCTGTATAGGCGGGCGCAAACGAACCAAGCGAGGATCTAAAATCTGATTTTGGACAAATCAGTACCGCTAGTACTACCCATTTTTATGGTTATATCGCAGGGGTAGGTAAGTTTTACTATGTACCTGACTTTATGACTGGGCGTAATTTCACAGACGAGTGAAATTGTGAGAAAGCACTGCGTTAGATCAACTCCAAAAGATGTCTCTGTTCTTTCAAGTAGATTACAGAGTTTCATGTAAAGCAGTAAAACGCTCCTGAAACACGTTTGCATCGTTTCATAGCGTCACCAGAAACCCTTCCAAAACACGTCTACGCCATGTGAATCATTTACACTCATTGAAGTGATTATTATTCAGTAGTCATAGACAGATTTGGTCAGACGGGATACTCTGGAGAGTAATTTTAATACACTTGTAAGTCAGACAACGATGAGTTTTAATATCAAAACTATTAGAAATTGGAGCTTACAGAGCCAGAGTCTGATTGCTATCCATTCTACTCATGGGTCGTGCGTATCATGAATAGTATGCACTTCCCATTGTAATATTGCATACCGAGTAACATTTCTCAAGACTCGAAAGTATCCGACCGAATACTGTGATCCCTTTTTGAGATCATTTTTCAGCAAGACCGTGATCAACCTTCTGCGTAAAACGATTTTCGCGTTCAAGATTCACGTTAATCGGTATAGTCTAAGAGACTCTTGGATTTTAACAATAGTTTTATAAGTAATACGTCCTTAGCAAGTTGACCTCCTAAAGTTTCTCTGGGTACGATGTAGGTGTATGAATTCTTAGTTTTAATTTTATAAATTATCATACCACTTGTTGAACCAGCTCTAGCATCGATAGAAGCTGAGGCTTCGATAAACTCTTTAACCCGCTTACTGCGGATGTCCAGTATACTGGACAGACGCGATTTCCAATATATTGTGATAACTTTTGAAGGGTCCGGTGAAAAAATCTGAAAAAATTCAGGAAAGTTCCTGAGCGTCTAACAATGATATTAGTACACAAGTTACCCTCCAGGAGAGGTTCATTTCCGAGAAAAAAAATAAAAATCGAAAAATGTTCGACTTTCTAATTTTCGTGTTTTTCACCATTTTGAGACTAGTACTCAATGTTCCAAGCATTGAAATGTTCTCCTGGAGCCCGAGAGCTGTTCTGCAGTGAGCGGGTTGATTTTGATGACGATCTTACAGTATGAGTACTTTCGGTAACGATTCTGAAATCCCCTAAGATAATTCATTCAATCCCTCCGAGGCTGTGAAATTCGATACTTCTCTCACTATTGTTCAAGCCATTAACAGCCGTGTGCACTGGTAGGAATGGTGAGCATTTTTTGGCCAAAAACTGTCTCAACTTACACTGCTGCGCATTGCTACTTTAGCTATATATTGCATAGGTGGCCAGAAAAAATGGTCACATTTCTACAAGGGTGAGTACCAAATATTTCATCAACAGAATAAAGAATAGCAAAGATTACTATACAAAGATAGTAAGACGGCTGTTTTTCGCGTGAGTTGTATGGACAGTTATCACAAGCTATAAGCAAAGAAAGCGCGCAGATTTGGGAGGCCGGCCTGGAGCTATCTTGGCGGTGAATGATGAAACCATGCGACTGCATTACACTCATAATGGTATGAGTTAGCAGGACACAGGTCTCGCTACTAGTTAGCTGTCGAAGCTATGTAACGATCATCTTGCTGGATATCTGAAACAGAATATCACAATCGAGATCAATAATCAAAAAAATCTGAGCCAAGACACCACATATTACCAAGATACACGAGTTATGCTTTGCACAGACTAACCAGGAGACGTCATCACATCCGGATCACGGATTTGGCTGAAACTCTGGGAATGGTCTTTTTTTAGCACAAAAAGACGATATCCAAATTTATAGACCCTAACGCTCAAGAGTTTCCGAGCTACAGCCAAGAACATTAGCATTGTCCATATGGGCCCATGTTAAAAATTATCCATATAGGTATACCTGCAATGCGAATGTCCGTGGCTGTAGATCGGAAACGCTTGAGCGTTAGGGTCTATAATTTTGGGTTTCATCTTTTGGCACCAAAAGAAGACCATTCCCAAAGTTCCAGCCAAATCCGTGATCCGGATATGATGACCTCTCCTGGTAAGTAGAGTAATGACCTCGCAAAGTTTATAATCTATCATGTATGGGATTATATTATAGTGTGATAACCTATATGGCATAGTTACGTGGGGGTCTGCAGGCGTAAGTATTACAGAATCAATGAATAGAATACACGAACGTGTTATGAGAATCATGGAAAGAAAGGATGGCACTTTGATTAAACCGCTTGACTTGAAAAGAAAATATATATATGAAAGCATTGCCTACCACTACGAGAATCTTAAGGAAAGGTATAAGATAAATCCATCATGTACTAGGAATAAAGAAATAGGACTACCAAAGGTAAAAAAGAATGTAGGAACAAGAAACCATACTTATGTAGGGATATATCATCTCAATAAGCTACCTGCATCACTGAAAAATTTATGCTTGGATAAAGAAAAGAGAAAACTTGAAAATTACCTGAAAAATATAGAAGTTCAATCACTATGAAATAATTTAGAGTTCTTACGAAGTTGCAAATTATGAAAATGAACAAAGTAGATGCTATCGATATGAAATAGGAATCTAGTTCTCTCTTACTGAATGAGAAGTGAATGAGCGAAGAGTGAGCGTTGATTTGATAGAAAGGAATACGAGAAAATGAATTTTCGAAGAATCATTATCTATGTGACTCGATATTTATGAAGACTCACAAGGGGGGACCACGGGTCCGGGTCGCCAATCATCCCCAAAATGTTTTCACAGTTTGGTGCCATCTAGAATATGAGAAATCTGGAGTAACTCCGTCAAATGGGCCCCCTGTCGAGGGCTACAAGCAAAAACGTTAGCATTGCCAGTATATCTATATATATCACTTTTTAACATGGGCCTATATAAGCAATGTTAATCCCAGTGGCTGTATCTCTGGACAGGAGACCCATTTGACGGAGTTACTCTGGATTCTTCATATACTCGATAGTACAAAACTGTAAAAAAATCTTGGGGGAGATTGGTGACCCGGCCCCCGTGGTCCCCCCTTGTCAGTTCTTACATTAAATTTTTTTTTACTAGATTCAAGTTATTTTTATATGTTTACTTTATATTCTCTATCTCGGTTACTTTATGACTAGACTGCGCAGATGCGCCATGCATCTCTGCAGAGTATAATTGATATATATATTTATTGTATGTACTTATTGTGTGTATCAACTTGGTTCAATAAATTCAAATAAATTCAAATTCAAATATCAATTCATAGAATTTTGCAAAACTACCCATGACTCTCTTAACTTTTCCGAGTGAAATCTCACTCGGAAAAAGTGAGTTCTGACTCGGAGTTCGGAGTGAAATCGTGGCAACTCGGTACCGAGTGAGTTTCACTCAGAAAAAAGAGTGAGATTTTTCACTCGGGGAATCCGAGTGAATCCAAATGTTATTTAGCCGAAATTGAATATTTTCGTTTAATCAATACGTTGCGGGCTATAAAATTAATAAATTATTATTAATCATCCGAAGGTTCGAAAAAAAGAAAAAGAATCAATTCCGCCTGTAGCGGCATGGTCACTTCGACATTTTTGTAATTTGGGAAGTGCGGGGATTTGAACTCGGATGCCATGATTGTAAAGCGGACTGCTTCTCCACTGGGCTACTGCTGCTGTGAATATCTAAAGTCCATAGCACCCTGTCATGTGAATGGTGCACCGTGTAACTTTATACGTGTCGTAAGTGGAAATGGAAATATGAAAACTACTTAGCTATTATTTCGGGCGAAGAAATAACTCGAGAAATAACAAAAGTGAAACCTACATTTCTCCGGTAACAGGGCATTAATTCTACATTAGGGTTAATTAATTGATACGTAATATGATATAATATTGGTCTGTACATGCATTTATAAAACTTATGGAAGAGGAGACTGACATTTCTTGGCTCAGATTTTCAACAAATATTGCAGGAAATCTACTATTTTCCCCTTTGTGAGCTACGCATTGATCCATCAGTAACAAACGTGCGGCAAAACATAACCTAAAATTTGATTTGAGCGTCTCACTTTTGCGTCCGAGTGAAATTTCACTCGAACTTCCGAGTGAAGTTTTTGATTTTTTTGATATTTGACTCTTTACCGAGTGAAATGGACTTTCACTCGGAATCCGAGTGAAAAATCTCACTTGGAGAAGTTAAGAGAGGAGGAAGTGCAAGGTGGTCCAGTTGTGGGGGTGGTCCTTCTGGGCTCCTCTTGCATTAGCTCATCAGGGATATACCCGGATGCGCTCGCCACCGCGATTACGCAACCGTTTCACGCACGCTTGGTCACCGAGAAAGAACATAAAGAAGAGTCCTTGCTTCCACAACGTCACGGAAGGGTTCTCGATCGGCGCGTCGTTCGGAAGGGGGAGTCGCGGTGGGAGGGATAGGTGGAATGGCGGAAGGCGGAGCTCGGCCGCAAGCCCGGTGGGCTGCTCCCGCCCGAGCGATTGGCCGAGGGGGGCCGGCTTTCTCCATACCCGAGATATCGCTGGCTTGCGGGGCCCGCTTCGTTCATCGACTGGCTAGTGCCCCGGGAGCTGCCGACACGAGAGTCTGTTGCCGTTTTTGTGTGGCTCCTAAATCTTCTTCGGTGATTAAAATCCCTCTGCGTGGTTACTCAGTGCGTGTTCAGCATTATCAACATACTCACCGGTGAAAAGTGCACTTTGACCTAATAAATTCGTCGGTGAAAGATATTGCAGTGCCATGCACCAGTCTTGGGGTCCGTCGGGGCCAGATGGCATCTCGTGCTGCCAGTGCCGTCCGGCGACCAAGGAAACACGAGCAACGACGTAGCTCCGAATCATCAGTATACTCTGTTGGAGCAGTTCGGAGCGCGATGAACAGGACGGAGCTGGAGATCCTCGGGCCCACGCCTTGGGTCGGCTGTCCGTTTGCGTTTGCGATGACTGCAGATACCGGAAGGTCGTGCAGAGGTCACGATCGCCGCTGGCATCAGTTCCACTGACTGCCAAGTTGGAAGTGGTTGAAATAAAGTGGAAAAGCGCCGCTAAAATGCCGCGACCCTCGCGGGACACTTATGGCGACCAGAAGCCTCCGTACTCGTACATCTCGCTCACCGCGATGGCCATCTGGTCATCCCGGGATAAGATGCTGCCACTTGCTGAGATCTACAAGTTTATCGCGGATCGATTTCCGTACTACAGAAAGGACACCCGACGATGGCAGAACTCGCTCAGGCATAATCTTTCTTTCAACGACTGCTTCATCAAGGTGAGCATGACCATTTCCATCACTTATTATTCACGCTGCTTAACACGTCTGCTGCAAAACCGTACATCGCAGTTTCGTCCGATTGTGCTGTGGGACCCACCGGTGGGGTGGGTCCCGTGAACGTTATTTCCCGTACAGACCAAAATCTTCAGCACATGTAGAAGGACAAGTGGGACCTTCCGGTCGGCCCGTCGGGTTGCAGCAAACGTGTTAACCGGCCCAGTGTCCTTTGAAACCTGATGGAAAACTAGACATACAAAATAATGGTTGGTCTCGCGCAAAATTGCAATATGGTTTCAAAACTAATAGCAATCGCAAACACACATCAGTCATCATTTTTGGTCACTAAACGTTCTCTTGTTCTGTTCAACTGCTACGATAGCACAGATACGTCGATAGAGCGGAAGAGATCTCTTGTAATGAACGTATAAGAATTTTCCATAATTCTAACCTAAAATGGCCGCCTCCTAACGTTCTAACGCGATTTGGGGTTCTCATGATGAAAAATCATAATTGCCCTGTGCTCGCATGCAGGTTCATTTCGGGCGCGGAGGGCTCATTTTCCGAGCAAAGCGAGGGAAATGAACTGCCCTGGCGCCCAAAGTGAGCGTACACGCGCCCAGGGTGATAATGTCCTATTTGCGGAGTCTTGAAAGCACCACCACAAGTGGCTTCTTTCGAACGCCGGATTGTTGGTAGTGGTTCGACAAAAGTGAGAATTCGTCATATTTGACTGCAGAAATTGATTTTTGGGTGCTGGACATTCAAAATATTCTTAGAAGAATATTGATGAATCTATATACCAGATCTACCGTAAGACACCAAAGGAAAATTCTTGTTTGTTTGCCTGGAAAATTCATGTCACCTATAAAATGCAGAATGTCTATGAGGTAGTTCCCAAAGCATTGCATTTGAATCAATGTGCAGGACAGAGTGAGGGCCATTCTGCATCTTTTCACACAATAGATTTGATCGCAATAATAGAGTCACAATTAATTCGAGTGGTCCAATAAACTCACAGGCATCTAACCATTTTCATTATTTAACAAAGGGTTCTGATTTTGTGTATAGATGATACAGATATATCCTAATCTCATCCTGGATCGATTAGATGGATGATATAAAATGGAAATTATGGAAGGGCTAGAAATGAGAACTACAAAAACTTCATACGAATCCAACAAAACTGTCACGGAAATGTGTAATAATCAAGGTGTGGTCCATGAAATTCATCAAAAAATATTGAGATTGAGTGTACAAATTCTAGAAATATACTACTATCAATTATTGCAGAGTATTTCGAAATACAAGTAACAGTTTCAGTGCCACTCATTAGAACTCTGTGAAGTAAAGTCTCTGAAACACTATCACATGATGCCACGTGGTGACTTGGTTCAAATCCATCTTCCGACTCACACAATGCTACTGGAACCAGTGTAGAAGTTATAACATCCAGACGATTATCCAAAGCCTTGCTGGTGCGTTTGTTTGCTAATTCGTCACCGGGTTCACTCATAACATGAGTTCTATTCACCTTACATTGGCTTGGTAGACGCGAATTTTAGTTTCATTGCATCACTTCATCGTGGTGGTTTTGTCCAACCAGATAGTGTTAGACACGTCCAGAGCATCGTTTCTTCGGGCAGAAAATGAGTACTTTCAATTTGAGTGATATCTCAACTCCTTCGTTTCAAACGATAAGTGCATTTGTTGTTGAATATAAATACTATTCACGCGCTCCAATATGTCGAGTTGCCTTGTCACATTTCTATATAATCAATGTAATTCTCTCACTCACTCGATCCGTAATGGGGAGGAATTAGTATATCATTTCTCTCCGGTAGTAATTTTATCTCATAAGTTGTTGAAAGCGTATCACTAGCACCTTTGATTACCAACCAGTATTACTTGGGCTCCCACATTATTTCAGTCACGCCAACTTTTGATAATTCACTACTATACTTTTTGCAATCGTCAAATTATTTTGAAATATTCCAAGAGACGACCTTTCAATCATCATAATTCTATATATTGCAGATTAGTATCATATAAGATTGATGAAAATTCTCGGTAATAATGGTAATCATATCTGTAATACAGATAAAGAGACTTCATTACATAGCGTGAGGGATTCTCTATTAACTTTCTCACACAGTACACGACTACGAAATGTTTATCATGCTCTGAGTCATGCTTTCGGTTGATCTTGAGATAGCTCGATAAAAACTTTTAGCATCTTGAAAGATAGCACTATTTGACTTTCGAAAATTGATGGGTCATAAAGTGATTATCAGGAAAAAAAGGGTCGGAATGATTAATTTAGTCAATGTGGAACTATCTAATTGAAACCTGTATCTGGCTATTCCAAAACAAAACTGAATTGGGAAGCCACCGCGGCCTCGTGGATAAAAGGCCCTTGCCTTCAACGCAGAACGCTGGGGTTCGAATCTCGGCCGGTACCAATGTGAATTCTCATAAGTGCTTTTCGGTGATTTCGCTGGTTCGGGACCCACCTTAAACTGTAGGTCCCGCAAAATAACCTTGAAAAGAGGTTGAAAATGCATTAACAATGAAAAAAAACTGAATTGTCAAAAAAACTCTAAATAGCAATGTTGTGCTGCTTGAAAAGTTGGTTTAAGCCATTAACACTAGGGTGGGCCGAAAAAGGGCTTTTTTCGAAAACCGATACGCCTTAGCGTGGAAATGTTGTGTTTGTACATATAGATGTGAAAAAAATTTTGCTGGACGCTGAGAAATGAGATTTTAGGTCCCAGCAAGAGCCATCAAGCTCTTATCAAAATTAACGCAGGTTTAAATGGGAATGTGCTTAATTTGGCACTTTTTTCTTCCTAACTATGCTCGCATTTCTGGCGCATCCAAGCATTTTTAACGTACTTTAGCTCATTTTGAAGCTTGTTCCAGAACCTACAAAACGAGCTAAAGTACGTCCAATTTCGACTAATCCGAGCCAATCTATCTCAATTTTACTAAAAAGTGATTAGTTTTGAGAAATCCGAAAATAAGCGACTTCCCCCTCCCGCCTCGCTCCTTTCAAAACTCGCAATGGAAAAGTTGAGATAGATTGGCTCGGGTTAGTTGAAATTGGACGTACTTTAGCTCATTTTGTAGGTTTTGGAACAAGCTTCAAAATGGGCTAAAGTACGTTGAAAAATGTTCAGATGCACCAGGAATACGAGCAAAGTTTGGAGGGAGAATCGCCCTATTTTTGGGATTCTTAATAATGATCACCTTTTGAAAAAATTGAGGTAGATTGGCTCGGGTTAGTCAAAATTGGACGTAGTTTAGCTCATTTTGTAGGTTTTGGAACAAGCTTCAAAATGAGCTAAAGTACGTTAGAAATGCTTGGATGCGCCAGAAATGCGAGCATAGTTAGGAAGAAAAAAGTGCCGAATTAGGCATATTCCCATTTAAACCTACGTTAATTTTGATAAAAGCTTGATGGCTCTTGCTGGGACCTAAAATCTCATTTCTTAGCGTCCAGCAAATTTTTTTTCACATCTATATGTACAAACACAACATTTCCACGCTAGGGCGTATCGATTTTCGAAAAAAGCCCTTTTTCGGCCTACCCTAATGATCACTGCGACGCCGAAAATCGCAGTTCGTTCTCTGTGTGCGACGGGTCCCACCGGCGGGACCATGTCAAATCCCATAAGGCAAAATTCTTCAGCGCACACAGACGGACTGGTGGGACCTGTCGCGGCGAACGTATTGAGGAAATTCTTCTGAAATAATTGATCAGTTGTATTGAAAGTTGCGCACTCCAAACTGCATTCTAACCTCACCTCGATAGTTCAAACCTCTAAAATGGACTCGGGTTGATTCTCGGTAGAGCCGTGCGATAATAGCTATCCAAAGTTTCGACTTAGTTCATGCCTTTGTCATTTAGCGTACCACTCGAGCAACGTTCAACTATCAATTTGGCTTCGAAAGAATTACTTTCTTTTTCGTATGTTTGTCTATACGACGATGATTTAGTCGTCGTATAGCATCCATCAACGGCAGCAGTGCACCGTTTTCTCTCAAGAAATCAATACATCAAGGGAAACAAGGCTCAAATTCAATTATGTACCTGGTATAGATGCGGTTTCATCTTTTCATGTTCAACAAGATAATACCGCAGAGGCAGAATCATTACCGGTGAATATTTCACGTTATGATTGCTTCTTATAGCCGCGTTGTGGCAACTTCTCACGGCTCATTTTGCGGTATCGCCTCTCGCGTCTCTCTTCGTCGATATTATTAGGTCCCTGACTAAAATATGATTCCCTGACTTTGGGCTGCAATACGTGTGGTTATGGCGTAACGTATGCATTAGGGCTACCCATAACGCGACGGCTTCATCACTATATATCAATTTTCGCATTTATACGGCTTGGCAATTCATTATGGGAGTGACGAGGGGCGCGTTTGCCATTTTACCGCATAACGGGGCTGCATTATCTGGCCATCTTTCAAACATTATATGATTCAAAAGTTATTCGATTAGTGCGAGGGTCTATATACCAAGTCATACGTGTACATGCTCAACTCGAATCATTAGTTTTGAAATTTTTTTTTAACTTTAGTTCACGCCAAACTCATAAAAATCCGGCAACTTGTCAAATTGTATATTATATTACAATTTATCTAATCGGGTGCGTAATATAGCCAGAAGTCACCAACATAGACCACAAGAGAAGGGTAAAATTGTTAGGGTAAAATAGTACACAAGTATTATTAGGGTAAAATATGATACATATGGCACTGATGTTTACGCGCTGAGCGCATATTGAGTATAATTTCCGCGTGCATCAGAAATTTTATTGCTGCGAGAACATCGTGAATGTGCTTGGTCTTCTTGCCCTGATACTTTATTTAATCAACTGTAATTATGCTTGTTCTATTTTGTGTCGATGATGTCTCTTCAACTTTAAATCTTGAGCAATAGTTCGATTTGATTTCTATGCACGTATACTGGGTGAAATTGCTGCTTTACCGGCGGATAGAGACGATACGATTGTGGTGTATAACTTGAACGCTTTTTTTACAGAGCCAATGATCTAAATCTAATTTATTATGAACTTGACTTCATGAACATTCTTGCATGCTATATCAAAAGCTTCGTAGCATTTTTTGCTAACAGAAAATGAATTCTGTAGTCATTAAATGATAGTTGCAATGACCATTCTACTCGTTGGGAGGAGCTTTGAGGAAAATTACCTATCAACTTGTAAGTCTTTGCAGTTTGACTTGGAAAAACCGACAGATCCTAATACCTAGAGTATTCTCTTCTCCACAACCAGTGTGAGGAACGTTCTCTGAACATTAATGGATTCAGCTAAAGTCAAAACACAATTCAGGTGAATTTTGGATCGGCTGAGCGTAAAGCACTGCTTTGAGCCCGACAATTGTCTCACTCTGTCCGCCCAGTCAATCAAAAAACGTACTTTGACACTCGGGCGGAAAGTTTCTTTTGCCTCATTCATTATGTTTTGGCTCGGGTCAAAAACATTCGCCCGAAAAGCAAACTTTTTTAATTCCTTGGGTTGTAAATTCGCATCAAAGCAGAAGTTGAGCCCTCTTTCGAGTCGTTTTGAGTTGGATTTCCACCCAAAGATACTGAAATCTCAGTCGAAGCGCTGTGTTGGAGATGTTCCCCAGTCAAGCTAGGATGGAATTATGTTTTGGCTCGGGTCAAAAACAATCGCCCGAAAAGCAAACACTTTTAATTCCTTGGGTTGTAAATTCGCATCAAAGCAGAAGTTGAGCCCTCGTTCGAGTCGTTTTGGGTTGGATTTCCACCCAAAGATACTGAAATCTCAGTCGAAGCGCTGTGTTGGAGATGTTCCCCAGTCAAGCTAGGATGGACGGGCATGTCGTTATCAACCTCGTTAGCTCGCTTTGTGCATAATCAAAGTTTTGCATCAATCAATTTAAAATTCACAGATTTGTGATACCAACAAGAGCAGATATTTCCGTCTTCACCCAAATTGTCGCTTTATTATAATTTGAGTAGATTTCGAGAGTATAGGGCCAACTTCTGGCCGGAACTTTGACCTGACTTTTTGAGATGAGCTCAGAACCAATGAATTCTGATCTTGGAAAATGGCTCATTCTTCTGGTCCCTGGCATTTTTGTAGACTACATTCTAACACAATCATTAAGGATTCCACCTAATCTTCGATCAATTATTGCTAAATTATCCTTTCACCCTTACGATGGTCCGTCATATTTGTTCCGTAGTTTTGTGAACATCTATCAAGGAATGTGCAATTTTAAGAGTCATTGAACCGGACTGGAAACACTCGTGAGTCATGAAATACTCAATTTTCGACACTCATAATCATATTTCGCAGGAGACGATGGCAAGGGTCGACACATATCAATGCTTGGACGTATAGAAACTTTCCAGCGCGGGGATTGGAAGAATATTTCTATATTTTGTCTGTGGCATGAGAGCCCAGGGTGTCTACCGGATTTTTTGCGGAGCAATAAAGGACTTTTCAAGACCTTTTCAGGATTACGAAGAATCATTTTGAGGAGTAGGTTCCAAGTAAACAATATTTTCAGAGTTCAAAGAATGTCGAATTCGACATTAATTTGATTGATGCTGAGAGCGATATTGAGAATTGAGAATTGGCAAAAGGTGTGGTCAGGATGTGTTGAACCCATAATTTATTTCGTAAAACTGACTGGGCGCTGATTTCAGCTGACGTGCTGATTATGACATAGTTTGATATTGAATGACTTCAGTTCGAACGACGTACCTTCAAGGCCCCTCTAAAGAAATCTTGCATTAGAAGGGCCCTGCCTTTAAGGTACATGGTTCGAACCGTAATTATTCAATATCAAACTATGTCATAATCAGCTCTCTTAACTTTTACGAGTGAAATCTCACTCGGAGTTCGGAGTAAATTCATGGCAACTCGGTACCGAGTGAGTTTCACTCAGAAAAAAAAGTGACATTTTTCACTTGGGGAATCCGAGTGAATCCAAATGTTATTTAGCTGAAACTGAATATTTTCGTTTAATCAATACGTTACGGACTATAAAATTAATAAATCATCATTAATCATCCGAAGGTTGGAAAAAAAGAAAAAAATCAATTCCGTCTGTAGCGGCATGGTCACTTCAATATTTTTATAATGCGGGATGTGCGGGGAATCGAACTCGGTTGTCTTGGTTGTAAATCGGACTGCTTCTCCACTGGGCCACTGCTGCTGTTGACATCTGAGGTCCATAGCAACCTGTTATGTGAATGATGCACCGTGTAACTTTATACGTGTCGTAAGTGGAAATGAAAATATGAAAACTAGCTATTGTTTCGGGTGAAGAAATAACAAAAGTGAAACCTACATTTCCCCGGTTGATATAATATTGGTCTGTACATGCATTTATAAAACTTATGGAAGAGGATATTGACATTTCTTAGCTCAGTTTTTTAACGAATATTGCAGGAAATCTACTATTTTCCTCTTTGTAAGCTACGCATTGACCCATCAGTAACAAACGAGCGGCAAAACATAACCTAAAGTTTGATTTGAGCGTCCGAGTGAAATTTTTGATTTTTTTGATATCTGACTCTTTACCGAGTGAGATGGACTTTCACTCGGAAATCTCGGAATCCGAGTGAAAAATCTCACTCGGAGAAGTTAAGAGAGAGCACAGCTATCAGCTGATTAAATTAGCTCTCGATGGCCAAGTTCATGAAATACATGATTTTAGATGGGCATCCGCACAGATTGAAATTGAAGGAAGTCATTTTTCTGCACAAAAATCTCAAAATTGTAAGGACCGAGCTCCGCAGTTCAAGACCCTTTAAAGACTTCAGGACTTTTCGAATCAAATAAGGACTTTTTAAGGACTTTGAGGACTTCAAAGACCGGTAGACACCGTGGAGCCGATGAGTGTTCAAAAAACTAGCACAAGATTAGAGGTAAAAAAATTCGTTTTGCCATTTATACCGCATTTTACATCGAATACAGTGAAAACTCGCATTCGGGACACCTCCGTAAGAGGGACACCTGCTTAACAGGGGCGGTTGTCCGGCGACCTGCCGAGCCCCCATCTCCCCCCACCCCCATGGATTGCAACCTCTCCCAGATGAACACTATCTAAGCCCGATCACGGTCACTGAAATATCAATAATTTTGATTTTTGCACGTCTATATCAGCACCTCTCCGACCAGATGAGCAATCGATCAAATTCTCTTTCACGATGATGTAACTTCCCGGACATTTAGTTTCACTGCAATAAATTTCTGCTTTCATAGATACCTATGGAGATCTATCTTCACCGACAGATTGTCAAGAGGCTGTTGACGATGAAGAGGTAGATTTAGATAAGCCATACAGATACGATTCTTTCTCACGATGAAGCTCTGAATGTTCTGCGCGATTGCCAGAGATTTTTCCTCAAAAAAAGATGGCGTTTAATCAACAAATGGTTTATTAGGGTTGTTATGATCATAGACGTACCAAGTGTATCTCCAAATCTGTGGAGATACACAGCAAACGCTTATTAAAAACTTTCTCGGTTGCGAGAACCAAAAATCATGACTACTTCACATCATGTGCCTGATGGATTTTCATCTGGTAATTTTGGGCTCATGACTATTATTATCATACTTAATGATAATTGACATTACTCTCTCATTGTCTTATTTTCTCATCGTTCCATCATATGACTGCATTTCCATGATAGATAATTCCATTGATAACTCTCCAAAACGGACACTTTCTTGGCGACCGCAGGTATCCGTGTTAGAGAAGTTCCACTAAGCTGTGCAACGTATTTTTTTTATTTTTTTTTTTATTTCTTGTAATGCAATGCATTCTGGTGCTACGATACTCGCACATCTTAGCCAAGTAGAATATTCACGATCTGTCAACTTGTTGAGGAACCTGCTTTCTCCAGTCGCATTTATTTCAATTTGTAATAATCTGATACTGACGATCAATCTTGGAATAAGTGCACATCTTTTGGGTAGGTAGGACATGTGATTCCAGTAATGAACAGTCGAATCCCATAATCCTGACTCCTGAATTTTTGCGCGATGGAATATTTTTAGATCTACATTGTGCAGAGGTCAGATGTATGTACGAGGCGTGAGAAATCAGTTACTATATGCCGTAAGTACAAGCTTGTGTAGGTACAATTTGAGTAGTGTTTTCCCGGCGGTCGACTGATGTATAGAGAAAAGGCTCCTCGGTGCATATAAATGCCTTTTACGGCATATTATTTTCATTCACATCGTATAAAGTTACACATACGGCAAAAGCTACCGTGACTCCCAATATAATACAATCCTTGCTACGGTGAGGTTAGGGTAACCTCTACACATGCACCGGGGAGTCCGGGGACACGGAAAGGGCGTGTTTTGTTCGCGGGGAAAGGGAAAAGTGCACGACACGCGATCTTCGATGCGGTGCCTCAACTACATTTTATAAAATATGCCCAAGGAGTAGGGGGTACGAGAAATTTTTTCGGGAGAGGGGACAGATTGTACGAGGGGCAGTCCCGATCTCTCTCCGGCTGAATTATTTGCAATTAATCAAGCCACGCGATGTACTTTTCGTGCGCTCATACAAACATAGTATGTACATATAAAGTGTATTCATACGAGCGCCGACACCTTTTTATGCTCGAAAGTTGTAAATCACGAGATAATGCAGCCGCGAGTCCAAATATTATATATGTAATATGTGCTCGGTACGGAGCTTATATCTGCTTGATTAAATTGCCGGGCGCACTCGCACTCGAATGCGTTGTAATCGTATATTGAGTGCAATCACAGGTGGTATCATCGCACTTTTCGAGCCGAGTAAACACGATCAAAGCAAATAAGCAGGCTGTGTGCAGTGCTGAACGGCAAATAATAACCTGGAGTAGTGCGCGATTTTTTATAGGGTTAGTGTTGTGGAGGTTCCCTTATAACATTGGACTGATGTTTGGATTGGAGGGGTCGATAAGTGAGGTGATCGATGACGATTTCGGATCGCGCTGGATATGGGGCTTTATATCCATCTCTATACAAACAAGAGTCGCGGGGTCGTTTAATCGAATCAACTCACGCCTCGGATATTGCTGACTCATCGCCGATTGGCTAATCTTCTACTTACAATCTTGGAGAATACCTCGCTATTCATCACGGAAGACGCGCTACTCTGACTCTGTGAACCGACTACTGTGTTGAAATCTAATACTTATCTCGTCTCCGTCGGCGATGTTGATGTACAATCGAAGCTGTGTTTGCACAATGCAAAAGTCGATCGGCTTATACGATTATTTAACCTAGTCGTCCTCTTGATTTCAACAGAGAATCGATAATGTTGATTGAAAGTTATGAGCTTGCAATTGATTCATGGGAGTTGATGATAATCTCTCGAAGCTTAATCGATAAATCACGAGGACTCTTCGCTTCTACCTATATTTTCAATCTCAATTTGTTCGACTACATTGCTCAATCTAATTCATCAATCGCATGATTATAATTTATACGCGGGAATTGAGTTAAGGCGATGCGGTCGATGTGCACTGCGAGGATGTGACTTGAAAACACATCTCAAACAGAATTATGATCATTTGGAGTTTCAGACGAGTTTTCGAATCCTTGGTATCGTTTGACTTGAATTGTGCTTCTCCTCGTTTGCCCCAAATCGCAAGAGAATCGGAGAAGAATGTGAACAACTTGACTGCTGTACCTCCTAACCTATAATTCATGAGCTTTCTCATTTCTCTCTGATTCTTTCTCGATTTGTACTAAACGACGACGGGCTCATTTACCAGTGTAGGTAGATGAATAAAAACATCATCTTAACACTAATATTTTGACTGAACGAAATCAAATTTTATTGTTAAACATACATCTTGAACTTCAAGTCCTTGACGTTACAATCGTGCACCAATTATGAAACACAATAAAACACTATCATAGGCTCAACTCAGACAAATTCATAACTACTATGGAAGCGCTGCATGCGGGCGTCGTGCCACCCGGAAATTATATTTCATTAACACGTAACTCAAAATTTCAACGATACAAAATATAAGATGAGTTCTCCACTACTTATCATCATCCGAATTGTGGTGGGCAACTCTTCATTTGTCACCAATCACAAGAGCATCGGAGATTAACGAGAACAACTTGCCCGCGAGTACTTTCTAACCTATAACTCGTCACATTTCTGTTCACAAAAATTTCAAAAATTTCTTCCAATTTGGGCTAAACGATGGTTATCTAGGTCAAGTTAGATGACAATAAAGCCTGGATAACTCGTCATTAAAAATATTTTTGAGCTTTCTGTGAAATAAGTTCAACGTGAGCCTTTCGCTCGAATAAGTCATCGTGCATGAGTTATCAAAAATTTCCTCACAAGTTCATCCGCCAACTAAATCCAGAGAATATATATGGATAGGACCAACATCATTCGAAGAATAAAATCGTTTGCAAGAAGATACAGACAGAATTCCGTATTCGCGGTTGTTATACGTTCCGAAAATATACCACGAATGTCAAACTCGCGAATACGGGAGTATAATGAATTACGAGATCGTCGCGAACAGAATGACGAATTCGGGTCTTGAGGCTATTCGGTCACCGTGCAGCGTGCATGCCCAAAGCCTTCTAATTTGGACTGAACGAGAAGACGAATACTTATTATAATATACAGAATGTTTGACTCTAATGTCCAGAAGCAACACGAATGAATGTCTATACTCTAATGCTTTCTTTGGACCAGTGCGTGTATGTTTCTTCACATATACATGTACAACGTTTCGAGTATCTTCATATACTCTTCTTCAGGTGCAAAAAACGGGGCGGGGGATTATGATGTGGGAACTTATATTTAATGCTTATAGCTATAACTTATCCGGTGATGGAAATGTGATCTGCTTGTGATTTCCCCGGCAGTGGAAACTCCTGAAAATCTCAGCATTCATTGGCAGTAAAACCAAATTCAGCCGAAATTGTGATAGGGTGGAAATGTTGATTGGAGAGCTGGTCCATCGCACGGGTCACATCACACAAACAAGACAATCCACAACACCACACTATTCGTTTTCCAAGAGATATGTGTCGAAAGGTTGAGTGTTTAGATTTGATTGTAAACCGTCGGTTTGAATGTGAAATAAATACAGAGACCAGTGCTCTTGTCGGGCTCTGTCGCCGTACTGATTTCAAGACATTTGTTCTTGCTTTACCCTATAAGTTGCCGATATAACAGACGTAGATCCGAATTGAAAAAAGGGGGAGGATGCATATCATGAGGAAGTGTAACTATATCCGTCCGATCATAAAGTTTAAATCAACCGCCTCGTGCAGGTTCCTCTCACTGTTTCTCTTGGTGGTGCGGCTCTCTTAAAGTCAAATATACCAACGACAGTTATTCACGCTGACGTTGGCTGAGTGCAGTTAAAGCACGAGGTTTATATAAGCAAAGTTACAGAAAATGTGAAAAGACTTTTGAGCTAAATGAAAAAAAATAAGGTAAGTGTACCCAACTTGCCTCTGTACCCAACTTGCCCCCATATGCCGATCTCAGGAATGGGCGCTCGTTGACCTTACCGCAAATTTTTTTTACGTTTGTTATGTTAAAATATGAGAAAATACGTAGTTTTCAACGACCCCGGATGATTTCTGCGTTCTCCAGAAAATATAAAGTGAGTTTTCTATTTCTCGTGTTTGCACGGCTAAGAAATCACCGAGGAAATTGCGTTCACTAAAACCGGTGCCAATTTATTTTTATTCGACCAATCTTGACGTACCTTAGCGCATTCGATTCCTTGTTTCAAGACCTTCAAAATCCGCTCTTCAGGGTTGCAGAACTCTGATTTGGAGCGATTTTATGTACAAAACACGAAGATGGTTTGAGAATCAAGAAGGCCGACATCGGAGTGTACCCAACATGCCCCCATATGGTTATCTCGGAAAGGCGTGCAGTATGGCTTTTTTTACTATTCAGACTGTGTTTATCACGTCAAAATAGGTCGGAAACGATGTCTTGGGCCAGCTAAAAGCTACAATTGTCGCTGCACGGTAATCAAAACGGATCAAAGCGATTCTATTCACTTTATCGCCGATTTACATTGTTTTAAATGATGGGGGCAAGTTGGGTACACACTTTTGTAAACTCTCAAAAATCACCTTTTGGGAGAATTCAAACAGCTCGGCTCCACTTCATCCAAATTAGACGTATCTTAGCTCATTTTGAAGGTCTTAAGACAAGTTTTAAAATGAGCTAAAGTACGTTGGAAAATATGGAGATGGGCCAAAGTTATTAAGAAAATGGCTTAATGGGGGCAAGTTGGGTACACTTACCTTATAAAATAAAATAAAATTTATCCATTTCAAAAAATGCAAAGGAGAGAGATGCAAGGGGGGGGGGAGGGGGGTGTGTCTATAGATTTCAAGAACTCACACACTTTCGAATACACTGTATTTCCAGGCTGACCACTGAATATCCATCCAAGGATAAACTAATTCTGAAAAAATATATAATCTTCTCACTGTTTAATACGGACACTGTACTTTAATGAGCAAAACAAATCACTTTCACTTTGTTATTGTTAACCCGGACACTGGACTTTGTCACTCAAGTCGAATTAACCTATCGCTGCACTTTCAAATATGTGAAGAAACATACACGCACTGGTCCAAAGAAAGCATTAGAGTATAGACATTCACTTATTATAATCTAACTTGAATTCATCTTCTCATCGTTTGGCTCAAATCGCAAGAGAATCGGATAAAAGTGAGAATAACTCGAGTGCGGACACTTTCTAACCTATAATATAGGCACTTTGTAATTCGCACTTTTATCAGATTCTCTTGCAATTTGGGCGAAACGACGAGGAGACGAACTCGAGTTAGATGATGATAAACACTCGTTTTCTAGTCGTTTTGCCCAAATCGCAAGAGAATCGGATAAAAGAGCGAATAACTTTGAGCGTGTACGGTGACCGCATCGCCTTAATTCATCTCACCGCGAGTGATGGAATTCGTGAATACCTGGTTTTGTTTGTACTGTGTAATGGGCATATGCAATTATTACGACTCTGACCATAGGACGTGACCTGATTAGGGTGTACGACGCCGAGGTGTCTGTGGTCATGTTACCTCAAAACTCAGTCGCATAACGTGAAACGGCATTTTTGCATCTGCTTATCTTTGCTCCGAGTTTGCCCGAAGGATCAAAAAATAAACCGAAGGAATACTCCAAATATTGGAAAAACTAGTGATTCCAAGGGCATCAAATCCTTGCGGAACGGGGTACCCATACGGTCCTTGAATTTTCTCAGCACGGGGTTCGCCGCGAACGACTTGCACGATACATCGCGTTGCACTGATAGTGTTGCATTGGTTGTCGATACATTTAGACTTTTTGCCGTTCATAGGGAACGAATCTTTCACTGGTTCACCATAAAAATTGAATTCCATAATCGTGTCAGGCAGTCATGTTCGAAGTACTAATTTTAATCGGTAAAGTACAAACTACAAGTGGCTGGTACACGCGAACTATCTGAAAGGTCGCAGCGATAATCAAGAGAATCGTGAAACTACTATAGTTTAGCAGGGACTGTGAGCTCGGAAGATGAAAGCGGCGGCGAATCACACACCACCGCGAGCATCGAAATAAGCAACTTGTTCAGCTTGTGGATATCAAACTCACTCACGCGACCAATTTGAAACAAGCCTTCGCGCGCGCCGACTACTATTACAAGGCTAAGCCCCGCTGATCGGGCGATTCAGCCAAATAATGCCCCAGCTATATACACCCATTATACCCTCGTCTAGCCATATTCTATCCAGCGGGCGCCTATCCGCCCCGTTCTCATTTCGCGCCTCGTACATCGCTTTTCTATCGGCCCGTTGTACAATGTGATGCGATGCTCATCGTCCCGTGCCGTAATCGACCAGCTTGCACGCCTCCGGCAATATTCGAGCCGCAGACCCCCGCAACAAACGCTCCCAATGAGAATGCAATTACATTGTATATGGACGAACCTGCTGCTGATGGCCACCAGTTCACCGGCGTTATTAGTTCGATACTGCCTGACGAGAAAGCCATTGCCCGGATAGGATTTGGAGGGTTCCGTGTTGTCCTAGGTAGTATCTGCGGGATAAACTTTGATTCGTTGATTTGTTGATCCAAAAACTGTGTGCGCTCATTGCTTGTTCCGAAATGCGACTTGCGGTAAGAAATGGAGTGTATAATCTTACGATTCTCATAATAAACAGCTAATTATCAACATTCGTGACCGATCAGAAAATTTTCCTCGATAACACAGACGTGAGTCGTCCTCGACAGTATATTTAAAATGAATTTCTGCCCAAATCTTACCTCAATTCTTCAGTTTATCGAGTTTTCGGAAAAATTTAAATGGTTCCCGTTTCGTTGTAGCTAGAGAAAATCCAGGTGAATTGTTCATTTCATTCACACGTGTAATCAAAATCCCCGGTGACGATGCAAGCAAAAAAACCGATTGACTTCGCATTATATTATTTCTGATTTATTATGTTTACGCATCGTTAATTCAGATGGGATAGTCCGACTTTTTTCACACTGCGCAAACTCAATTCTCAGCTATTATTATTGAAATTGGTGTTAAGGAAGCTTTTGCTGTAATCATTTTTTTATCTCACAAAAGGATGCTGCTGAATACATAAACTGAGCAGAACAAAATTGGCGGGTAGTTTGATTTGGTCGGAGTAGCCCCAATTTCTAGTATTTTTCGTGTAACTCATACTTCAAAACATTGAAACACTGAGTGCAAAGGTTCCACTTCAAACTCAAGCATTCGTTCGGAGACTGCAGTGTAACATCGAAGACTCTGATTAGTCATCCAGTTTCGATTTCTTTTCATTTTGGCTCAATTGATAATGTGAAAAGTTCAACCAAGTGGCTCTTGAGCACTAATAGTTCGTCGTTTCATTATTGTCTTTTGACTGACGAAGGGGGCCCACGAAGTGCGGGTGACCAAATCTCACCAGACTTTTTTCACGGTTTTGTACCACCTACAATGTGAAGAATCCACAGTGACTCTGTCAAATGATCCTCCTATCCAAAGATACAGGCACTGAGATTATCATTGTTTATGTATGCCCGTGTCAAAAAGTTATGTACTAGCAATTTTAATGTTTATGGCTATAGCTCTGAACAAAAGGCCCATTTGACGGAGTTACCCTGGATTCTTCATATACTGGGTGATACAAAACTGTGAAAACAATCTAGACAAGATTGGTGATTTGGACAACTGGTCCTACCCTCGTGAGTCTATAGTCGCGAACACTATGGAGTGATGCACCACTACGATAATTCATTTTGAGGAATTCATAATTACTCCTCGTTACTTATTTCCTGTTTCTCCTCTTTTTAGGATAAATAATCCTCTGTGATCTCCGGACCCCCCCCCCCCCCCCCCCAAGACAATTTGATCTAATTTAGTATCACTCTCTCGCTCTCTCAAGGTCTATAGTGCTCTAACCGCAGGTGCACAAAAATCGATTAAACAGATTCCCCCCAATTTCTATCATCAATCGCATTCCAAAAGCATAATGGGCGATGAGTTAGAAACCCGAAACTCCCTATTGGCGGTTGCTCTTCGTATTGAAGTTATTTCTGTAAAGCAAATAAAACGAGTCGAATATGATTTTGCGATTCCATGGAATTGAAGAAGTATTACATGCCTCAAATAGTTTTAATACGTCGTCTGACCAGTGCCAGACTTGATCTACTTACACGACGGCCAAGCACGGGCATCGCTTGTATTATGGCTAGGGAATAAGTCGATACTTCCAACAAAGACTATCTCACACGATAACATTCGACGTAGGCTCTGATGATTCCAATCAATTTTCGGTTTCAATGCGTTATCGCGCGAACGGGTGAATATTTTTTGATTTTTCAGTGTGAAAATAAGAGCTCGCAGCTTATGGAATGGAGTACAAGTAGAAACATGAATCAACATTGTGCCTCAAAGAAGTTCAGTTGAAAACAGTAATTTGGCGCTTTCAATATTTCACCGATCTCCCGACGGATTTAGAACATTTTTCAAATGTTCAGGTATAAAAAATGACGAAATTTTTCGGTGTTTCTTTTCGTCGGGCACAACTCAAGTGATACTCTTCGCAAGCACTCGTGTTTTTTGCTGGGCGCTAGCGTACGCGTTACTTTTCGCTTGGAAGATATGAAAGTTTATCCGCCATAAGAAGTATCAAAGCATATGCTGCATGGAGCATCAAGAAGAAATTGATAGTTTGGTTAGTAGTTTACTGAGGCATTGGAGTTAGACCCTCTGATAGGTATCGCAAATCATTGATAACAAATAAATAATCAGTTGTCGTAACAACTGGCAAACACTAATGCATTACATACATATGGGTACTTCCGTGGAAACTTCGATATTTGGGGGTTGAAAATGTGCCAACTCCAATTCGCATTTCCGAAAGTTCTAAGATGTATTTTTCGACTTCTTGAAACATATAGAGTGAGAATTAACTCGCGCACGAGTGTAAATTTTCCCACTCATCAGTGCCATTAAGATAACATGGAGAGCCGCGGTAGCGTCACACGGGCCTGACATTTTGAGGCAAAAAACAACTTGAAATTTCGCCACTAAAATTGATCTCACGGTCAAACGGTTTCAGCTACTGTCTTGAGGTTTTGGAATTTTACTTTGACCATTCGTTGTTCTGTCAAAGGAAACTGGCTATGCGCAGCACGGCCGGCAACCTACATTTTCTGGGTATCTCTCAGCTTACTCGCGCCATTTTCTGATTTCTTAAGCCTGCTGCAAAAATAACATTTCTCGAGAAATTCTGCCAAAATTCAGAGACCATTTAAACACTCTATATTTTGAAAGAGCATCGGTTTCAGCCGCGTGCCTTTGACGTGGCAGTCATGAATGAATGTCGAACTCGCGTAACCGAGTTCTCACGGAAAAAATCGGAATCTCCCGTACTTAGCTTATAAAAAAAATACCTGGCGATAAGTACATGATCAAAACGGATTTCGATAGCTTACAATGACACCAATTATATCTCGTTTGGTTTAGGTGCGTGCGACCAACTGCGTTGAAATGATAGCTTCGAAAAGATGGGTAAGTTCATGCGCCCACTCGACTGAAAGAAATCAAATTCTCATGGCATGGGAAGGGGAGGGGGGCACACTCCTGAAATGTTTTCTCCATTTTTCTTCACCTTATTACAAACAACATCCCACAGTTTTTAGCTCCTGGCATCGAATGTTATTCGTATGAGAAGCATAAGAAACATTTTATCGATGAAAACATATATGATCGAGATCATGTGGGCGCTCCTATGACATTGCAATCGTTCATATAAAACTCGAAAACAGCTATAATACATTGAGGGACCCATTTCTTCCCCATAAGTGTCACTATAGACTCGATTTAGGAATTTTATAGTGAATACTGTGAAAACACGGACGTGGACGTCAAAACGCGAATATAGGTGGAACTCGAGTACTCCCACTTGTCCAACGTGGTCAGAAAACAGAAAACTAGTGAAATACAGTGTGCATCTGTGTTTAAAGTAGCTTTTGCGTGTTCTGAGTGCGTAGAATAGAATTTAGGCTCGAATTTATAGTCGTAATCCGGAGTCCGGATAAGCTAATCCAAGGCGCCACAATCGCCAGTCCTAATAGGTTCGCGAACTTGCCGCACCGATTGTGGCGCCTCGAATTAGCTTATCCGGACTCCGGATTACGACTATAAATTCGGGCCTCAATCAGGATCGCTCAGTGGACCTCAGACATCTCATCATGGTCCTCATTAATTACAAAAATAACATCCTACCAAACCAGTGGGCACGTATTTTTTCACTCATTTTGGAGGTCCTACTAACCAGCAAAATTGGTTCCAGACGCGTGTCCTGAGAAAAAAAATTTCACTTTTCGAGAATCCAAAAGTTCTGTAGAACCTCTCATATGAGTAAGGCTGGTTTCATTGTCTGAGAGATCTTGTTGCTTCCGAAGTCTCAAATGGATCAAGAGAATTTCCCATGAAAAAGGCTCATTATCACAGAATGGAGAAAATTAAACAAGCACAGGGCTCTTGTACTCGCCCGTTGGATCACAGTCAACGCACAGTGTATTTTTGTGTTTTTTGTTTCGGAAACCTATCAATACTAGAATAATGGCATTTGTGACATCAAGAACGGCCGCAATTTTGCAGGAAATGAGAATTTAGCTCCAGATTATTCATTTGCGTGTCTGGGGAAATTTTCGTCGAAATCAAAGATTTCGCGATGTTTGTAGGAGCATCTCAACTTACACGAGCTTTCCACTCTTTTTTTTTTCAAACTGATGTGTGCACGCCAAGCTGGTGCTTCTGACAAAAGCCATGTTGAGCCGGGCTGTCGCATCGTTCCTGCCGTGTTGGTTCCAGAGCATACGCAAATTTCTCAAAACTTGGCCCGCGAGCTCGTCCTTCGCCAAATTGCGCATATTGCCCTACTCGGTTTTTGACGCATATCGACTCTCTCTCTGTTTCCAGATCGGTATGCAATACAAAGTATACATGCATCATATACCTCACCGCATCAGAGCGTAAGCGCGCAAGGTGTTTGAAGGGCCCGCCCGAGAGTCCACTTGTGCATATATATGGACATATACATATCGGCACGCAAAGTATGATTACATACATACATTGCAACTGCGGCCATCTGTTATTTCGCACCTGCGAGACCATCGAAAAGCAGCCTCTCTCGCTCTCTGCATGCAGCGGCCTATACTCCTCTTTTGCGTACACTACACCAAAGAGACCTTTTATGTACATTGCCTCGAGAAACGCTCGCGGTATCGAAAGAACGAGAGAGAGAGGGAATCGGAGGCGATTTCAGGTGTGAGCATAGAGGCTATAGTGTACGACGGACGGCCAATTATCCGCGCGTACATTAGACCCATGGACGAGCTCAATAAACGATGCGACGACGAGACCACCTCGTTCCTTGCGTATACAAAATTTGCACGTGTCGAGTGTGAATAATTGAATCTCCGTGAGTCGTCAGCAGCAGTTCTGAATCACTTCTGTTTTCATTTGTACGAATTCGATATGCCGACTTTTTACTCCGCGACTGACGGAAATTGCCGATCACGATTAGCTAAAATTGACGTTCTTTATGTACGAACGATCGGTGATACTTTTGACAATTTTTTGTATCTCAAAAGTCATCGATGCAGTAGAGGACGCTGAAATTGTACTCGCCGCGATGTCGCAGTGCGGCCAAATTGTTGATTAAACAACTCGACTTTAGCTTTCATTAGTTGGATCTGCTCATTCGCCATATGAATCCTGATTTTCATCATCATTAAACTTGATGGCCGTAAATAGATAGTCATGGCTCGCTTAATCAGGCATATTTCCATCAATTATAGGAAGAATCCCGGCGTATTCGCGATAGTTACACGTCCCAAAAAAACATCGTATTAGAATACCAAATTCGCGAGTCCGGAAGAATTATGGTGAACAAGGGATTACGGGATCGTTCCCCGGCGAACAATTGTACAATTATTTGAACAAGGCATTGGATGCGCAACATGCCCCTCTCCTCACTGTTTCAAGCCTACACACATTTCTCCAACGTATAATCTTTCACAATATTTCTCTGTCTTAGACACTCTCTAAAATCGTTAAAGTGAAATTTTGACTCAAAGCTTGGAGTGGTTCTCAGAATGACTCATATTGTAGTGAAAATCTGACTCATAGGGAGTGAATCCACAGAAATACTACATTCTCTCCAAGCTTGAGTCAATTTTCACTTCAAAAAAAGTGAAAATTGACTCCTCACATTGAGTGAGATAGACTTTTATGGGTTAGGGTATAATCCCAGAATGATTTGCAGGACTACTCACGAAGAAAGTGGGAAACTTTTCAATATGTTGAGTGATGCCGCTCTATTCCGAACTTCCCTTGGAAATACTTCTCGGATATATTTAAAAACTCATGTCGACCGTTCACAACCGTCCGTAGGCTTTCTTCAATGGCACATATCAAAGTCAAATTCGGTCTAATGGTTAAGACACTTGCCTGGCAAGAGGAGGGCGGGTTCAAATCCCCATCGATTCGAACATAACTGCCAAAATTCTCGTTAAATACATTTTTCATAGAATGTGAATAATTGGTATCACCAGGAAATCAATTAGAATATGTGTGCAGGCCGTGAATCAACTTTTTTATTGCAATATCTAGAATGTTAAAAAGTTTGGTTTTGAATTCTTTGACTCAATCCTAAGAGTGATAACTGACTCACGTTTGAGTGAAATTTGACTCCAGCTTGGAGTGACGAATCACTCCAGTTCGGTGCGCACGAAACTCATAGCTTCGAGTCAGTCAAAATTCACTCCAAGGGAGTGAAATTTCACTCCAACGGGTTTAGAGAGCAAGTCTTTCTGTTGTGCATAAGTGACGAGCTCAGCAGAGAGACTTGGGTGAAACAGTCACATCAGTTACGCCCTTCTTCCACCCACCCCCTCAATTGTAATGAATCGCGTCTAATTCAAGTTTTGAAACTATTACGTTGATTTTGGGTCGATCTATTTTCCAGACTTGGAACAAACCAAGTAGTTGAGCTTTTTGAGTTGAACTCCACGAAGGCCCTGGAAATTTAAATCAGTAGTGCGTGAAAAATCAAATCCAACGACATAGTTCGAGGGTAGAAGTTGAGTGAAAATCTTGAGCGAGATCAAATTTATAATAATGTTCAGTAGTAAATTATAATTTGCATGGTCGTGATCTCGTGCATTCTAACACTATTAGAAACTTGAAATTGTTATGTACCCGATCTGATCTCACCCTCATAAACTTAACAATTTTCAGTTTCCTTCGTAATTTCCTTTCATATTACGCCGTATCATGGGAGCATTTTGTGCTTTATAAGTTTGCAACTCATAATACAGAATGCAAATAGCACATCTCCTTCTCATTACCATGTTATCTAATTTAAATTTCAAAACTAGAGTACTTTAGAAATTACAATCTGGATTTTGCAAAGAATAATCTCTGAAAACAGTTCTGCTCGTGAAGAAGTGAATTACTTTCCCCGAGCAATTTGCAGAAGCCGCGCGTGGGCACTCATAAATTTAGTGAAATGAATCACACGATGCAGTGCATTTTTTCGCTTATCATTCAATCATGAAAAGTTGGAACCATCCATCAATTTCGATGAAAAGAAGTTGCTAGTTTTATCGTTCATCGTGTGAATCTGAGGCCCGACGTCAATTGGTTGTCATTTAGTATACTCATCCAAGGATATATTCAAAAAAATTCAAATGTTGTACTTATAAATGGTACACTGGTGTATCTCAAACTTTGAGTTTAAAGATCTACGTTGCCAGCTTTTATTTTACATTCGTGAATCTGTATACACAAGCGGTTCAGGATTCTTAATGAAAAGCAGAAGCAGTCCCTATGAATAGACATGACTACATCTAACACCGTTGTGTGTTTTGTGCGAGAATGTGGAAGTTTGTATAGATCACGGGACATATACGATATACTGCTGTAGTTACAGATGCGCAAATGGATGATTATTCCAGCGAGAAAACTGTCGGAAGCTTGTTTACTATCAGCAAAGCGATCTTGACGGTGGAAATTTCTTGTGTGCATTCCACTAAATTATCATGAAATTATCGTTATTAGCGTTAAAATTATAGTAACAAGCATGAAAATGAATGAGGATAGGTAAACCATGCCCGCCTGTCAGAAAATGAATTAGTTATGGGAGGGTGCTAATTGATTTCAAGTTATCACTCGTGTACTACAGTGACTTGATCCGATTCAACTTTTGCTATACGAATTCGTTTATCTCATTACAGCGTGTTTCAACGGATGAAATTTCAAATTGCATTAGAGCTTCGTTGAATGAATTTGAATTCATTTGATTTGATCACTTGAGTGGATCACGAAACCTGAGCATTTTACACGATACGGATATAAATTTATCGCTCTCAACGAACTATATTCGTTTCGTCGGGCTGAACAAATCAACGGCTTCCACCGAGGGTCTCAAAGTTCTCAAATTGTGATTTCCACTGACTTAGCCCGATGAAATAGTAATAGCTTGTCCTGTAGGGAACTGACGTAGTTCCGGAAAATGTTATATTTTGAGAGTTCGCGGCAAAATAGATATAGGAGAAAAAGTTGGGAATTCCTCCGAAGCCTCTATGGTTTTTAAATCATCATTGAAGTTTTGACAATTTGAATTGGCGCCATCCAATATGGCGGTGGCTGAACATGTGCCGCTAATTTCCCCAACGTTTGTGATATCATTTTTCATTGGCAATTCTTATCCGAATCGCAATCGAGAGCTTATTTTACTCAAATAATAGAAGTTCGTGGTGACGAAACGCTGGTTTGCCTCAGAATCATCGTGGTAAATACTCCGGAGTCACGTGACTCCTGTGCAGTCGCCGCCATATTGAATGGCGCCTATTCATAAATTGAAAAACTTCAAACTCGAATTCAAATCACTAACAACACAGAAAATTCCCGAATTTCCACATGTCGTGTCTATTTCAACGTGAACTCTCATAATATGAGCATTTTCAAATAATTTTTGTAGTCATGTCAGTTCTCTATTGTGTACATTGCCAACGAGTTGATAAGATCGACGACCAAATTATCGATCGATTCAGAAAATAAGAGTAAGATTGAGGTCCTTCGCAATGTGCTTCTCACGCTGAGAGCTTGTGGATCACGATGAATCTAAACCTATTGAAACACAAGGGGTGATCTCATAAACACATGTAATCATCGTATAGGGACGAAAATTAGTGATCATTAGAACATTTCATTTGTGCCGGTTCTCTTTTGAAAGTCTTACAAAATCGTACTCTACAAGAATTGTCGGGAAGCTGAAGTTTTTAATTTGAGTGTAATTCAGAAGTTTTGCCCTGAGTGGATGATACGTAATTTAAGATAATTCTATTTCAGTGAATCGATGAATCCAGTCAAGCCATGCGGTCCAAAACGAGAATCCACAATAATCATCTCAATGTACAAAAGAGATGAAGTATGTTTAGAAATCAATTCGGGTGCGTGTTTTTTATGTGTAAAGAATACGAGTGAATGTAAGAGGAAGAACGATTGGAATCAGTATCTGCTTCCATGCAGATTTCGGTATTCTTGACGTGGTCTTGAAACTCTGCATGAGTAAAAGTTTGAGTTATATGCCAAACTTATCTTCCAAGTCACGCCATCACAACAGCCCGCAAGCTTCATACATCACATCCATGCATACATGCATATGTGCAGTGCTCAATCTCACGCAAACTACACGGTTGCGGCAACATGTGCCCATCAAATCTCAGCTCATATGAAGGCCAGCATTTTTTTTATTACCTTTTTGAAATACGATCAAACAATTAACGCTTGCGGAAGAGTTCCTACGCTGTATTGCACGTACACGTTTATTTAGTATTAGTGATCGACCGATCGGGCATAATGTACGAGTTGCGGTTTTTGCGGACAATATGCAAAGGCAAAAACGACCTATCCGCGTTGTTTCTCCACAACATATCAGCAGTGGAGCGATTTGAGCCAAGCTATAATGCTTCCATCGCTGCTGCTGCTGTGACCACTTAGCGAACAGCAACCTCAGAAAATGAGAATGACGATTAGTTAACACATTAATAGGCACTTACAACGCCAACTTTTTCTGCACTGTAGCACGTATATCCGTGTGGCAAGCACGCGCGTTCATAACTTTTGAATAGAATTACAGAGTACCGCAAATATACTTTCCAATTCATGTAATGCTCTTGATAGATTTCGTGCATTGTTATGGCGATACCGTCGGCAAAACTTTGTTGCAAAGTGTCATGATTTGGTTATTTACTTTGACTATCAATTTATCTCTTGATACTTGGGTAGTTACCCAATGATTATTGGGTTCGTGGATCATTCTGCATCTAAGGACGGGCTGATACACTGGTGTCTGGTTTTTTCCCGAATTCGTTAGGGCAACTATGATAAAGGCTTGATTCTGGAATCAATATTAGGAAAATGAACTTGAAGGAATTTGGATTGCTTCTTACTCGAAGTTATCGCTTAAAAGTTTCGCCAGCTAATAATTCAATAATCGCAAACAACCACCAAATTCAATGTAGTACAGTCCAGTAAAATTTTAGCGACATGGAATAGATTGTAGCAAAATATCAATACCTGATTTTGGCTTGGGTTAATCAATATTGTTAAACCTCTAGGCTTTGACTTCCTCGAATCGACTTATCTATAAAAGGGATTATTCCAACCAGTACGCAGGAGCGCTCTGATTTTATAAAAGAGTATTACAATTTGGTATCCCAATTGAGATTAATGACACTATTTAACGGGATTGTCATTTTCTTGTTGCAGGTACCTCGAGGACCTCATCGGCCGGGAAAAGGGGCCTACTGGGCCCTACATCCTGCAGCTCTGTCAATGTTCGAGAACGGTAGCTTGCTACGTCGACGGAAGCGCTTCAAGTTGCACAAACCGGACAAAGACCTTCTCAAGTCAGAATTACAGGCATTGGCTTCGGCAATGCCTCCACCGCGTCCAGAGCTGCAAACCCCACCAGGACCAACGGGTTGCGGTGGGCACACGGCTCCAGGCCTGTCAGCCTCTCTGGCACCGATGCCAGCCGGTCTGTCACCCACCAGTGAAGCCTCGCTACCAGGTGGCGCTGGTGCCAACGTCGGTGGCGGACTCAGTTCGGCGAACCTAATGCGTCTACGCGAGGACCTGATGCGCTGGGAAATGCAAGAGAGGCGAATGATGCTAGCCGTGGCAGCAGCGGCCGGTTTTCCGGGCCCCGAACAACCCCAACCCGCTCACCACTCGCCTCTCGCTCCGGGATACTACCATCATCCTCATCACCATCACCATCACCACCAGCTGCTCGGCTCCGCAGCAGCCGCCGCGGCCGAGGCTCGCCACCAGCAGCAGCAGCGACTCGTAGAGGGCGCCACTGCGGCAGCGGAAACGGTGGCGCCCTCTGGCCCCCCAGTGCCACCCATTGCAGTGTCGGTCGCGTCGAGTACCGGCACGGGTTTCGAGGGTTCCGTATTGCTCCAGAGCGCGACAGCAGCTGCGGCGGCGGCTGCTGCTGCTGCCGCGGCTTCCTGGAGTTTTTCGAGTTTCGGAGCAGCGTACCCAGCGCCGTATCCTGGCAGTGGTGCCGCACCGGAACTGAGGTATCACGAGGGTGGCGAGGCAGCGATCGCAGCGGCAGCTCACGCAGAGTACTACGCTAGGGCCGAGGCGTGCAGTAGGCTCGACGAACCCGAAGCGGCGGGTGCGACGGCCCTCTGCTACGCTCGGACTGGGCATTCACCAGGCAATTCCGCGCCGAGGGCGTGCACACAGATCGGAAAACGAGCCAAAAAGCCATTCACCATAGAGAACATCATCGCACCAGACGAACAGCAGCACGAAGCAGGAAAGAGGCCAACGAGCGAGTCGCCGGAGGAAAAGAAGACCGTCGGTGGCCTCAGTGTTCCAAGGCCCGTCTATCCGTCGACCGGGTTTGCGCTGCAGCCGACCCTCGCCGATGCTGCGGCGCATCACAGACCGAGCTACGGAGCGGCTACTTGACCTCAGCGTGCCCCGAAATACGTTCCGGCCTTCGTTTACGCAAACGTTCTGCGATAAATCCCGATTCCATGTGTTTCTTTACCGATGGGACGCAAGATCTCCGTCGGTAACGAGAGTACGAACTGGGTAACTCACGCTCGAAGTGTAATGGACTATTTCGACACGTGATGTTCCTCGGTTGGACGGAAGATCAGTAAAAGCACAACTTTGTCGGATGTGATCCCTGTGAAAAGTGGTCAAGTGAGACAAACATCTCATGAATCTTGCGCGTCGGTAAAGTAGATTCAAGTTTTGCGAAGAGGACCGTTCTCCTCATTAATTTTCTATCAAATTTTCGTATTCGTGCTTCGCGGTGCCAAGTCAAGAATTTTCCTGCGAAGCTTGCATTCGTTGGGCAAGCGTCAGTAAAAGGAATAAATCGTGATTGTAACAGCGTGGTGCCGTTTCTATAAAAGTATCGTAGGCCCATGCTGTTTTACCCTCTGACCGTGCAATCTTCACTCGATTTATCAAATAAACTAATGAAAGATTTGCTGTGATGAACACCGATTGAAAGGTCTTTGTGATGATGACCTGACGAAAGGTGATACTTATTTCGTACTTATGCGTGATAAGATTAAAGATAACTTCCTTGTGGTTTTCTCGTATGGATGAATTCTCATCACTTTGAAGCAGACTCGAGGTCATGAATAAATGTGTTGTTTGTATATACGTATCGGACAGACAGATCGAAATTGGTGGATGATTGATCTGTGAAAAGCTTAGTCAAAGTCTCAAAACACTACATCTATATGTCTCTGAATCGTCTCGCTGTTTTGGAAATATTTCCATTTCTATTCCAGTCATCATAAATAATAATCAAGATGTTTAACGATGCAAACTAAATTTTCCCTCTACCGCGATCCAGAACTTGTTTGTGAGTAAGAGTGTGTACATAGGGGTATCTGCGATTTACTCGGAGTGCAAGAGAAAGATTGATATGAGTTGAAATGTGATGTAATGAATGTCTTGGCGATTTGTACGTATACGATACGAGTATAAGTTAGCCTCGTAGGTGATCGACGTGAACAGTATCGTAGCATTGTTCCTTCACAATACGCATGTGATGTATCGTGGACGGATGCAGGAAAATTTGAAGTGAATGATCAATGCCATCGAAAATTCTCATTTGAAAAATTTTTGCTAAAAAATGGATGCATTCCCGAGACACAACCCGATTAAATATTCGTCTGGAGAGATGTAGCTATAACAAAAACAATCTTGTAAATAAGAAAGAGAAGAAAAAATTATAAATGATTGTACATATTACCTATAAAATATCGAAACCGAGAATAAATACATAGAATTATCCCGTACAGACTGTCTTATCACATCTTTGCAAGCCTCTCAACTCTTCATCCCCATTCCCGCATTCTCCATAACTCATCTTCAGAATACAAAACTTATGAATCTGAGGACTTTGCCATCATTTGCTATGGATATGATAGAGATAGACATTGATATACAGGGCCATCAAACAGTAAAACGTCTCACCAGGAGCTCCTGAGCTCTCTCATCAGTTCTGGGATTACTTTTCCCACGTGCTGGGTGGCACACGAGGTAAGCGCATCAACTTCCGGCACCCTCAATTCAATCGGACCAAAGAATCGAAAATCGCTTAGTTGGTGTAGAATGAGATTGCGGGGTTGAATTCCGAGCAAAGTGCGGCAATCAGTTCGATCGAGCGATCAATGAGGGCCACGCGCAAAAAGCTAAAGGCGGCCAATTGGCCCGTGAAATCGGCCCAACCTTTGGGCGGGTGGCCACTTGTCTTCTTCTGACGTCAAAAATATTCCACGCTCCGACGACGACGACGCCGACGTTGGCGATGACGAGAATGAGACTGCATGTCCGAGTACCCGCGACCACCGCGTAGCAATTCGGTTTGATTCGCGTGAAACAGCTCGCGCACGCGGCACTTTCTTGAGACTTCCCGACTGACACCTTCGATGCATTCGTTGGAGGGTCTCATCTCTCGGCTATATGATACCGACAGTTTTTTGCTCCAATTCCATTTGGGAGGAAGCGCGTGCGCGGAGAGAAAGCCAAAGCGTTGAAGCGTGTCGGGTTCATGGACCATCAGGCCCTCAGTGCTGCACCAAGACCGCCCGCGCCCTTCCGAGCTTCGTTAATTAAATTTCCAACATAGCTATTGCTGGGGTACGATGATGCATCAGCAAAAAAGCGATTCTCGGTGTGCATCGGTGACGAATCGTCCTAAATGTTTTGATCGCCCCGTCATCCAGCCTCCCAACTCTGTACTGCTCGGATGGAGGTGTGCTCGAATGCCATGAGTATCGAAGGGGGTTCATTAACGGAAAGCTTGCGCCACCGGCGGTACAGATTAATCGGCGTGGGATAGTCTCGTTGCATTGAGCGTAAAATTGCTCGGCAGGGTACTGAAGTATCGGGAGCCTGTAGTTTATTTTTTACCTGTATAACGATCTAGGCAACGGTCTTCCGCGGGCTGCTTCCGCTTTTTTACGAGATTATAGCAATCGAACTGGTTTTTTTTTTAAATTTTCCTTCACAACAAGGCGGGCTTTGATATAACAATGTTATGAAGAATTGGTGTCAATATTTTCCATGCTTCTTCCTCGCCCTGTCGAAGTGTCAAAATGCCACATCTAGCAATTATGAGATTCTGGTATATCACCGTTGGATCGAGATGTTGATATGTCCCAGACAAGCTTCGATGAAATGAGAATGATTTACGTATGCCAAATAATAATCCTCAAACTTGATGATTTTCAATTACCGCAGCTCTTCCTTTTATAATTTGAGCTCGATTGTCTTCAAAATCCTATCAAATTGACAAGATTTCATTTCTTCCCAGGTAATTTATCAATGGCCAGTTTTCAGCCAATTGGCTAAAAATGAGTCATTCTATGGTCATTAATAAGTTCAACTAATGTAAATTTTTACAACAGCAAGTGGTGTTTAAGAATGTATCACCTACATTGTTTGAGTAATATTTGATTGGTGGTCTATATCTATAGTGTTATTGGTTGAAACCAAAGAAGTTCCTTTACATGTAAAGGAGATATACCGGATTCAAGCTGATGAAAGTAGTTCTTTCAACTCAAAAATAACAGATCCAGAATATTTTTTTGGTGAATCATGAGATGTTTGATTCGACGTCGCTGAATCAAGACAAAATTTGATGTTTCAGCGGAAAATGAGAAAAAGAAATAACGAAAGTATTATTACCTTACACTCGGAATTCCCTGGCGATAAATGTCCGAAATCGGAATTCAAAAGCAAGATCTTCTCGGCAAATTTTACAGTAGCCCAACAACAGCCAGGTTGTATCCGTTTGAGCACCGTAAAAACGTCAGTCATAATCACCAATGTCAATCGGCAATACTTTCACCTGGTGGACCGAAGAAATATCGACGATTCCTCTTCGTCCACATGCACGCAACCTCCAAATTTGAAAATATACAATCAAAATAATCCGTGCGGCAAGTACGCAGAATTTTTATAAACTGCCTTGGTCAAAGAGCCTCAGCAGTGCGGCCGGTTAAACAAATCGAATTTCGAAATCGAGCTGTAAAATGATCATCAAAGGCATCGTTCGCATACAAAGCCGGCTTAAAATTGAATAAAAAAATGTAAAAGGAGGATGGATTGACGCTCACCCGCGCGCGCCCGATGAAGAGGGACTTGGACTTGGGTATTCAAAGAGGAGGGGGTTTAGAAACATCTATTAAAACCACAAATGCTTTACGACTGCCGCGCTCCTCATTATGAATTAACGATCGGGGCCTCTGGCTGGGCCTACATATTGCTAACGCGAGCTGACGATAATGGCTGCCGCTCTGTCTTTTTCTCCGTTTCTCTCGCTTACACCTTTTCTTTTCGCGCGCCCAGCCCCCAGTCTCGATTAAAATGTAAAAAGCTTACTGTGGACCTCGCGCAACTTCTAACTATATACCTCGTCAACCGACTCAGAATCTGATGCTCGAACAAAAAATCCGAATATTCATGACACCTTGGACAGCGCTCCTGCGAATAAACACTGCATATTAAGGAGCCAAGAACAGCCTCCGCGAGCTCGGATCCCGCTAATACCGCACACCTTGGCATTTTTTGCTCGCAATCATAGCTTTGGACGATTTGCCCGCCCCGCTTTTGCAAAAGGACTCCCTGACGGACAAGAATTTTGCGATTCGAGACGTAATAATAGTTTCGCGGATCGACAGAAGTTAATCGAATCAGATATAATTCAGGAGGTTTTGTTTCATTTCAATTTTTTCGGTTCCATTTGACTCCAAACACAGTAGCTGCTGGCCCCATGCGGTGATTCGAACCGTTTACATGATCTCTTCTGTTTCTACTCTTGCTGGTAAGAAAGTGATATTACTGTAGTTATTCATACTCCGAAGACAAGGACCGTAGTACTCAGAACTTCCCCCTTCCCGCCATGCGTTGTAGAGGTAGATTGCTGAAATTTTATTTAGATCTGTTGTCCAGGTTCATCACTTGTTTATATATATATATATTTTGGATTGTTACCAGTTTGGAATTTTTACGACTGAAAGCCTCAACATCATCCGGTTATCACATTCCGAGCTCTGCTGACCGCAACGGCTTTTAGTCTTTCTTCATAAATTTTGATGATTCGCTGTGAAATTTCAATCATGTTTTGCCTTGTTAGATCTAGCAAAATCGCTATTATGTGGTTTTCTGGAAACGGTATAAGCATTTCGGTACCACTAAAGCTGCTTTTTATCATCCTAAAGTAAACATTTTATGGAATTACATGTGTCAACTACACGTACATATTTCAGCTCGAAGCGAGCCCAAGATACACTGTTAATGATATGATCCGGATTTTCTACAGGCTCTAACTTGGATCTATATCTCGGAGTAGCCAATGAAAGTGATTGGATACTGTCGATGGTGGCAACTTTGGAACAATGTGGTAATTTTGGAACACGCATGAAAGAATTACATGTAGGGCCGCATTAGGATTCAGAGCTCATTTCTAGGTGCTGAAATAGATTTCTCCCACTCGTGGTACGTAAGACTGCCGCTAGCTCAACTGTCGTGGTTACTAAATCGTATTGATGGTACGCTTTTACGAATATGCATCAGAAAAATTCCCATTTTTGGATATCTTTTGTGTATGTCTGACTTGAAATTGATCAAATAGTAGAGGGAGACGCTCTTGTAGGTAAAAATCATTGTTTTTGCGTACCACGAGTGGAAGAAATTGGTTTCGAAACCGTATACGGGTGTTCCGAAGTTACAACGGTGTCTCAAAGTTTTCTTTTCGCAAAAAGTCCTGTCTAAGGCCAAAAGTACTAAATCCTATCGTTCGTAAACAGCTCTTGTAACCAATGCCATGAAAAGACAGTCAGCCATCGAAGCAGTCAGTCCACCTGTGCTGTCAAAAAAGTTACAGGATTACGCGGCTTACGTGATTTCTGATCCTCTTCTCCAAACGTTCTCTTATTATACAGACAGAATAGGGGGCCGAGCGGCGGGTTCCTTTGACTCGAGATGCAGAGATGAATGTCTGTGCTTATTGTAAGCGCGTGTAAACACGAATAAGCAAGTATACAAGTCTCAAAGGAAAACAAGCTTTTTATGAGCCTCAATAATTTGTTTGACTTTTGAGGCAAATCGTTGTGAATCGGACAAACCTGGCACAGAAAACTTTTTTCGATTTTGGCCATAGTGAAAACTTTCTTTCCTTTGTTGTCCAAGTTTCACATGGAAATTCACCGGACTGAATGTGAGACCCTTATCCACGAGGAGCTTTGATTAACCCTGACTAACAGGATCAAAAGGATCCGAGGCGATTTTCCAAAATTTGTTACGATACAGAAATTGTCGTTGAGTTTTAGCCCCCAATTATCGGTCGGTTTAATGGGCAATGGCCACTGCGACGTTGAATTATCGAAGGCAGCCACTCAAATCAGGCTAAATACTGACTTGGATCTTCGTGGCGAAATGCATTGCAAATTATGATGGTAAAATGTTAACACCGAATGTTTTTGGCACGTTCAAGGTAACCACTCGGGCTTCGATGGGCCTTGTTTTATGCGGAAATGAAATTTTGATGGCCACCACAATAATAATGTTCAGGGCAAGGTATTGTAAGCACACAAAGGAATATCAAATTTCTTACGTGGATCTACTCGATCCAAATGTAGCACCCATATTCGAGGTGTCAGCCCTGACTTAGGGGACACCAAAGGGCATATCGCAGACTGTCCGACTGGCAACATCTGAGTTCAAATTTAGGCGCGCTTTTAGAATTTTATATACCGTCAAATTGGGTAATTTTGGTACGATTATGGTACTTTCTATTTTATTTCACTAGGCATTTCAACATGCATTGACAAAACCGACTTCTATTAGTAGTCAATCGAAAGCTCACAGTCTTAGCTTTCGATTGACGGGCTACAAAGTTCAATTTGATGGATTTAATACAGAGCTATTAGCAGTTGAAGAAGTGTACCAATAAAGTTAGACCCCGATGGGGCAACTTTGGTACACTTACAAAATATTTCAACTCTACCCACCACCATGTGAGTGAACTAATTTTAATCGTTCAGAAGTCTTATTTTAAGCTGTTTGGAACATTCTAAAACCTCATAGACCATCACCCGACTCGAAATGAGATGAAAGGAAGATGTCATAGGAGGGTGTACCGAAGTTACTCTATTCTCATGCTTCTTGTGTAGAGTGGGGTAACTTTGGTACACTTTCTCATGGTTTTTCCCCTGTTTTTCATTCATTAAAATTCCGAATGCTCCAAATACCCCAATGTAATGATGGTTTCTTCAATATGGTGATATGTGTGGTCGAAATGTAGCATTATTCACCCGTAGTTTGTTCCGGAACACTTCTTGCCAGGTATACTAACTGGACCACTCGCGTATCGCTGCTGAATCAGCCATTTTGGAAAAAGCTCCAATAAACGACTACAATCATTCACATGGGATCTACGGTGGTTAAACACATTGTTTTTATGTGTGCCAAGAAGAGAGGATAGGTTTCAGAGCGATAGAATCATTAACCTTGCCGAACGCAGCTCTGAGAGTCATTTTTGAGGGGTGTACCAAAAGTTCCCAAATTTGACGGTAATCGAAAGTCGGCAAGACCTCTCATCCCAAGTTATCCCATAACAAAAATAACTCCTCCTGTCTATTTCTGTTATTGGATACTCGAGATAAGACATTTTGCTGACTTTGATTATATGAAGTTACAGCGGTGAGCCTGAATTTGGACTCAGGTGTTGGCAGTCGGACAGTTTGCGGGACGCCCGGTGGTGGCGCCAAAGTCAGGGCTGATACCTTGAATTTGGCTGAGAGAGTGTGTTGATCAAGGATTAATTTTAGAACATCTGAGGTCCTTTGATTACAAAAGTATATATTCCTCGGTTGCCAATTCATTTACACTCTCAATTTCATTTTAGATTTACAGAACCTCACACAGTGACATCCTTGTAATTATGGATTGCTATAATCATGCTGGATTGGCCATTGAAAAAAGAATAGCATGTAAGAACAAGAGGAATCAATTCACAATATTTAGAAGGGAAATAGCGCCTGTGTCAATTGATGATGGGGAGGATAACTCTTGGTTCTTGGTCTCGTTCTTGGTACTATCAAAGTATTGACTTCATCAACTTCACTTTTCTTTCATCACTTAAAAATCATTTCGCTCCCCGGAACGTAACTTGTACATACAGGTGAATTCCTCAGTCATACTGCAGAGCAGAAGTTTTTAGTTCGTTTATGCAATCTTTCGACCTAACTCGTGGAAATCATCTTAGCTATATTTGAGGGCGAAGATTCTTGACTCGTTACATTTCACTGTAAAAATTGATTTAACACATTTGATGCGACGAGTCCCAGCGCTGGAATCCGTTCATCTTTTCCTGTCTGCGGCGGTGATCAAGGTTCGATTAAATGGATCCCGCCTGTGGGATCCGTCGCACACAGGGAAGGAACTGCAATTTTCGACTGCACCGTAGCGATCGTCGTAATTTTTGACCACTAAATTCAATTGCCCTGTTGAAAGTTCAATGGTACGATCTAATTAGGGCTCATAAACGCATTCAGATTTTGTGAATAACTTTGAAATAATAGTATTTGTACAATTCTCATTATAAGGTCATAATATTGTGCGATCCAAAGGGCGCTGTTTACCAACAAGTCGCGAGTACAGATTCTGTATTTGCACACACGAGGCATTAATCAGATGAGTGAATATAGAAAAGAGGACGCGGGT
This sequence comes from Eretmocerus hayati, assembly GCA_029851415.1. Lineage (NCBI taxonomy): Eukaryota > Metazoa > Arthropoda > Insecta > Hymenoptera > Aphelinidae > Eretmocerus > Eretmocerus hayati. The sequence continues at coordinate 188,534,604 of CM056742.1, read as the reverse complement.
ATAAGCCAAGCCATCAACTGCTAATATTTTCTGCTTCGGTTTTGCGACTCGCTTGAGGAATTCCATCCATCATAAGTCAGGTTTCGCTTGCTCGCTCGCTCTCGATTGTTGCAGGCCGTTATATAGTCCATGGTAACAGATGCAGTAGAGCTGTGTGAGCCGTGTTGGTTGTTGCCTCGAGGGCGATATACCGTAGTCTGCCTTTAATACACGGCACGGTTGCAGAGCAAAGGAGAGCCTGTCTTTTTTGATGGTCTCTCTCTCTTTCTCCCGACCAACTCTGGGGTGTTGATGAGCAAACGCGCGGCCCGTTGGCCCTTCGGATGCAGCATCCAGAGTTGCTTCCAATAAGGCGGGAAGCCTTTCATCTTTTCATCTGCAGGATCGCTCGCTCGTCTCTTCGCACCTTGTCCGCCGCGCTGCCACGCCATCCACCATCGCATAAGCTCACTCTCGTTCTGTCCATGTACGTGCATGGCCAGCTGAACAGTGTTGGTCGTAGTTTGTTAGGTAGATATATATCCCCCAATTCTTGAGACTGTATATACTCTCGTCTTTCCTCTCATTCTCACCTTCACCGCTCTTATGATACGCTGCGAGTGTACTTATTATCAGAACATGTTTCCCTTTCTCTCGACGTCCCTTGCCCATACTCACTCTTGATGCTCCTCAGAAGCTACATTTGCTCTGATTCCTTTTGCCCGAACTGAGCATCATCCCCTCAATCACTTCAGAGTAATTTTGGCGTGCCTGGCCGATCACAACCAATCTGTCTCGTGAAAAATCGGTGCACATCCCACTGGCAATTATTCATTTATTGAAACTGAACCAATTCCGGGGTTGAAATACATCGAGTCTTTTTTTGCGTAATGGGCTGGTGAAAATTCGAAGAATACAAGGACTCAATTTTATACATTATTCATTCGATTGCATACAATATATCTTCCACCCCTGTCTTTTCCAATTACAGGCTTTATTCTCATTTCTTTTTCATTAACGCATTTTTAACCTCTTTTCGAGGTTATTCTGCAAGAGTTACTGTTCAAGGTGGTTTTTGAACCACACTACTCGCAGGGTCTCTATGAACCACCGAAACCATCGAAAGGCACTTATGAAAATTCACATTGGTGCCGGCCGGGATTCGAGCCGGAGCCTTCTGCGTTCGAGGTAAGGACCTTATCCACGAGACCCCGGTGGATTCAAGTATAGACCTTACCCCTCGCATTGCCCAGCAATCAGTATTAGTCGGATTCGAGTAAAATGGAAAGTAGCCAAAAGTTGTCAAACGAAGTTGAAAAGAATTTGGTGGTCATCCACGAATTCATAACTTTGGAGATTAATATCACATCAATAATTTTTCCTATACGACACCTACTCTAGAAGCTTACTAAAACAGTATTTCAGATACGGATTCGGCTAAAACTCTGGAATCTTCTTTCAGCACCAAAAAAATATCCAGAATTATAAACCCTAACGCTCAAGCGTTCCCGAGCCACAACCATGGACATCAGCATTGCAGGTTCACCTATTTGTATAATTTTTAACATAAACCTATATGGACAATGCTAATGTTTTTGGACGTAGCTCACAAACTCTTAAGCATTAGGGTCTATAATTTTGGGTAACTTCTTTTGGTGCTAAAGGAGGACTATGTACAGAGTTTCAGCCGAACCCGCGACCCGGATGTAAAACACTCTCCTGGTTTAGTTCAAATCCATATTCAGAATTAACAGACTGCCGTGTACCTCGCTTCTCTTAAAAAAATGGTGTGCGTCCGGAGAACGCGCGGTTGATGACGAAGTCATAAGAGTTTGCTCAATAAAAGTACTATATGTCGCTAAATTTCTCTATTTTCTTTGCTACGTAATATTTATTTCCGTTGATTATGGGTGTAGATGACTGAGTCGCTCAGAAATTAGTGAGGCCCACGATTCCTCCAATTTCAATCTTTCACCGGCTCCTATTCGCTCCAAACTACTCCCGATGATCTTGTCATCTTTCATGGCGATTTACTTCTCCAATAATATAGATGATATACGAAAGAAGAATTCACTCCCGTATAGACATTTTTCCAGAATACGGTAGTTCGGTTCATGGCTCAAATAAAATTACGAAAAGTTGACTTGCAGTGAACGGGCTAATCCCACAGCATTTTGTCTCGATTATACTAGAGCCACCTCTACAATCAGGATCACAATCAGAAATCCTAACAGAGGTGTGCTAAATTACACAATAATTTGAATTCTGTTCTCGTGATCAAATCCAGTCCTTCAATATCATCCGTTTGCATTAAAAACTTCTTTGCCTGGTTGATACTTTCTGCAGCTTCTTTCAAGGTAACTCGTCGATCAAAAGAGTCTTGTCATCTAATGCCAAAGATTCCACATTTTTCTGTCCTTTTTCACTACAATCGATTCTTTTTTACGTGTGAGGCTCTATCAAATCTTGGATATCCAAAGAAAGGTCTTCAGTCTCAATTTGATTGTCTGCTGATAGGAAATCTCTACTCGATACACCGAAAAGTTGCAGCAGATCTTTAAGAACCTTTTCTGTTTTATGTGTATCAGCATCATCGATTTGGTGACCAATTCCGTGATCTTTGATGAAGCCAGCGTTTAAAAAGCATGCTCTGACAGTTTCCTTCATAACCTGCTGAACTGAGGAAATTATCTACATGAATGATTCAAGCACATTCACGGACTTGTTAGATATTTCTTTCATTCTTTCGCCTTGATCTATGAATGCTAGGACATGCCTTAGTAGGTAGTTTCTGTAATGGACTTGGGAATTTTCTATTATGCCGTGATCCAGAAGCTGGCGTACGCTTGTAGTATTCGGAGGCAGAAAAACAATTTTTAGAATGCTAAATGTCAAATTATCTTGATGGGGTGCAGCATCATCCATGGACAGCAATACATTTCGACCACTCTTTCGCATTTCACAATTGAATTCAATCAGTAAACAAGTTACGATCTCTCTGCTCGTCCACGCTTTTCTATCACCGTACCAGTCTATTGGTAATTTCTCAATTTTCTTCCCACGAAAACATCCTGTGATTAGAGGATCTCCAAACTCACCAGCCATGCTGACACATGAAGGACAAAACAGTGAAATGGTTCTTTGCTACCTTGATCCCAGTACAGTTCTTTTCGGTCGATAAAGGACTGATTCCATGTAAGATCATACAATGGATTCCACTTCAAATCTTGGATCATTTCGGCGATGAAATATGTGATTCTATGGACAAAATCAAGAGACACGTATTTTTTCGTTTTGCCCAATTTCGCTTCGTTTCGAAGATATCGAGTTTTTTCGATCGGAGCAACGACGGGTCTTTTTTCAGAAAACTCGCGCTTCTACATCAAAGAAGCGTGATATTTCGAGCCCAATCAACTTTCTTGCGGTGAAACTTGTTCAGGGCGATCACTCAGATGATATTGCACGGGAAAAATCCGGGATAGCGAGTCAATCCATCGAGACTGAGTCTTAAAATTGATATTAATGAAAAACAGTCAAAACCGAAAATCTCAAAATGCACATCTTCTTTTCCTCTGAATTTTTTTTGAGAACTCGTTGAAATATAAGGAACAAGAAAAACTATATCCGGTTTCTGGTATTTGACGCATAAGGGCGTAAAAAATTATTTTCTGGCATTTTCTTCAAATTCTCAGGTTTTGAAGATTTTTTACGTTGCTGAAGTGTGTAACAGGTTCAAAAGGGCCCACAACTTTGGAAAAAATGAAATTGCAAGAAATAAGTGCAGATCCTGCACTCATCCCATGCCTAATTTCAATATAATGCCTTACCCACGAGGCGCGGGCTCGGAAGAATTCCTCTCAATTACTGTCTTCCAATTTATCCTTCAAAGCAAACATTGCAGCATCCGATTATTATAGTTAGGTACCATTGATAGTGATGGATAATGAAGGGAACAATCAAGGAATGATCGGAATAATCTTTGCTTGATCACATGCTTGTATTTTTCTGGGCGCGTGATACATCGTATAAGGTCAAAGGTAAAGATGGGAGATTTTTTCTCCCCCAAAACGATCATCTTCACAAGGTGACCTCCTTCCATGGGTGTTGAGCAGTCCTGGCTATCTTGAATTGCTTTAAACTATCTTGATTTTCAGGTTCGGCTCTCCAGACATGAGAGCTTCGGATTCCATTGATTGGAGAGGCATCCTTCCACTGACTCAATTTTTTCGATCGAAATTTGTTCAATTCAGATATTCCAAGTTCTTTGAGGGTTATGGCTGTGGTATATCTTTGTACTTTCTCCACGAAAGAACTTGCACCGTCAATAGATTCGAGATGAGAATTTCTCAGATTATGGTTACTAGCATAGTGTTTTACGAGCCCTCCGATTCCATCGCAGGCTCCTTTTCCATGGCCGGTGGCAGAATAAATCCAGGTCTTTCTCGATGACGATTTCGAAAGCTCTCGTGCTTGGAACCGATTTTTGAAATGTGCCGAGGCTCCATCCGAAATGATGATTGTTTCATCAATCGATTCGATATCAACATGTTCTTTCATCAATTCCTCGACACATTGCAATCCAAGTAAGGCATGGGCTGAATCATGATTGGTGTCGTCACTCACAATCGCAAAACTTTTTGTGCAATTTTCGAAGTAACAGACAACAGTGAATATGGATATCTGCTGCTGCTTCCAATAGGAACTCTGTGTAGCGTTCTTGAGTTGAATCGACCAGTTTTGAGCAAAATCACAGTGATGAACAATTATTCGTCTACTATCTCTGGCCAATTGCTTTGCATTCAAGATCGCTGCTTGTTGAATACCTTTGATATATAAATGAGGGCCCACTTTGGTGACTAATTCTGCAAATTCTCGAATGAATGCACTGATACTTGTAGATCTCTTCTCCAATTCTCCCTTGTTCCAAAGAGCAAATTCGACTTTTTCATCAATCTCATCCGCTGGTATTCCGATAGACTCAGCGCTTATCCCTAAAGCACCAGGACAGATCTCACAATCGCCCAACTTACAAGAATCACTCTTAGAGCTGCAAATCGTTTTCTGAATCATCTTATCTTGTAATTTCTTCATGTCAATCCCTCGAATTTTCTTAATCTCACACAGCGTCTCAAGAAACAGTTCAAAGTTGGCACAGTAAATACACAAACAAATCTCCTTAGAAGGATCAACTATGACGTACTTTGGCCTAAGCGAGTAAAATTTACTTCGACTCAAACGCATAGATGGATTGTTTTTGCAGAAAAGTTGATAAGACTCACTGATACTGCGAGTCATGAATCTCTTGACTCTCTGCACTTCCTGCCCATTCTCAAGAACAGTTTTCACGTCGCTCTTATTCGGACCCTGGCGAGAGCAATCTAAGTCATCATTCAAATAGTATTCAAGAGCCGTTTTCAGAGTATTTTCTTCGGTTCGTTGACGCGTGAACATATCCCCCGTGGCGTAAACTCCGCTCAAAGTTTTCAATTTCCTACTTTGATTGACCATGTGCATCGTCACGTGTGGAAAGTGATTCAAAATTTCTTCTTTGCTCAAATGATCGGGTAACACTGTCAACAAACGTATTTGCTCAGATTTACTCACACAATTGGCCATCGCTGTTTGGAAGTTGCTGATCCATCCTTCACATGATATGCACTCACGCTTTTGTAAAGAAATCCCACAAATTTTTGATAATTTATTCGTTGTATCATCTTCATAGTAGTTGATAATTTGTTTACGTTTCTGAAGTGCATACTCCTCTCTGAAACTGTCACTCTTATGAGGAGAAATTCTCACCGGCGATACCACGGAATTGAACTTTGAAATCACGTCATTCAACTCTTTCTGCAAATCTCCTGCGTCTAATTCGAAATCAGTATCATCTTCTTCGTGAGTCTCACGAGAGATTTCCATATCATCATCTACGAGACGAGGTTCATTTTCATCGATAATACAACCACTGTCACTGAGATCAGTCTCGATCTTTTCATCGGATGACACTAGAAACTTGGATGATAGTTTGCAGAAACAGTTTCTACACACATACGACTCACTTTCAATACTTTCACGTGGATACAAGGCTTAAGCAAGAATAGCCAGACTCTCTAACTTGATTAAATGATAATTATTTTTCTCTTGATAAACAGTTTTCTTGTGAATGTGAAGAAAGTCAGGACACTTGATGCGAATCGGGAAACGATTTTGTTGGACCGATGTTTTCATTTCATAAGTTGTATATATGTAAGAGAGGAAACGAAGTGACTTCGAGGTTGACACCTTGTCTAGCTGAGACATACTGAGATTGTTTCGACGAGAATTAGAGCAATAAGACAGCTGTGGCTGTTCACATTCCAAAACATTTCTCTTTAACAAACCACGTGTCCTCCGAGCTTGCGTAGCCAAGCTCAGTAATATTTACGTCTCCACGGACTCGAAGATCTCGAATATGCACGCGCATCGCGCCACATGCCACATCGCGCACGTCCGGACAAACACAAACACATATCAACTTGGTGTACCCATTAGCAGCTTTTTCGGCAACTCGTTTGCATCATTCTAATGGGTTACGGAGGATATTGTTCCGACTACGTATCATAAGCAAAGAATTATATTGAATTTAGGCATGGGATGAGTGCAGGATCTGCACTTTTTTCTCGCAATTCTATTTTTTCCAAAGCTGTGGGCCATTTTGAACCTGTTACACACTTCAGCAATGTAAAAAATCTTTAAAACCTGAGAATTTGAAGAAAATGCCAGAAAATGATTTTTTACGCCCTTATGCGTCAAATACCAGAAACCGGATATAGTTTTTCTTGTTCCTTATATTTCAACGAGTTCTCAAAAAAAATTCAGAGGAAAAGAAGATGTGCATTTTGAGATTTTCGGTTTTGACTGTTTTTCATTAATATCAATTTTAAGACTCGGTCTCGATGGATTGACTCGCTATCCCGGATTTTTCCCGTGCAATATCATCTGAGTGATCGCCCTGAACAAGTTTCACCGCAAGAAAGTTGATTGGGCTCGAAATATCACGCTTTTTTGATGTAGAAGCGCGAGTTTTCTGAAAAAAGACCCGTCGTTGCTCCGATCGAAAAAATTCGATATCTTCGAAACGAAGCGAAATTGGGCAAAACGAAAAAATACGTGTCTCTTGATTCCGTCCATAGAATCACATATTTCATCGCCGAAATGATCCAAGATTTGAAGTGGAATCCATTGTATGATCTTACATGGAATCAGTCAAAGACATTATCTTTGATGGCAAGGCTCTAAAAAATAGTCCGAGTTCATCAAGGTTGTGAATATCTTCTTCACTGTACTCGTCTATGATATCTTTCAAAATATTTGGCCTTTGAAATACATTTCTCTGATTAACCGAAATGGCTTCACCAGAAATGTCTAATAAAAACGAATTTTGAGCGTAACTCGCATTGTCTCATAGAAAAACTTTCCAATAAAAACAACTGTTGAAACATGTACACACCTCTGAATGAGATAGCGTGTCTGATGCGGAATTTATTCAACCACCCTGGAAAAGCTTGCGAATTTTCATAATTCAGCACCTTGGCAGTTACACAAGCTTTTTATTGTATCATTGGTCCCGAAACTGGTATGTTGTGACTCCGAGCTCGACAAAACTATTCAAGAGAGACTCTATCAACTGCTAACCCTTCAGTTGTTGGAATCTTCCTTTTGCTCAGCTGATTGCCATACTCTGCCCAAGCCTTCTTGAATTCAGTTTTTTATTGCATAATTTTACTAATTTCAGTTTTACCCACACCATATTTTTCACTTGCCTTCCGAGTAGATAAATTATTCTTCTCACAATCACTGATAATTGTTATTTTCTCTTTTAGTGCCAAGCGCTTCCGTTTTTGACTCATATTTACGATGTGAATAATAAGGCGATGCGGTCACCGTGCACCGTGCACGCTGAAAGTTATTCCCACTTTTCTCCGATATTCTTGCGATTTGGACTAAACGACGAGAAGACCCGCGTTTATTATCATCTAATTTGAGTTCGTCTTCTCGTCGTTTAGTCCAAATCGCAAGAATATCGGAGAAAAGTGGGAATAACTCGAGTGCGGACACCTCCTAACCTATAATATAGGCACATTGTAATTCTCACTTTTATCCGATTCTCTTGCGATTTAGGCGAAACGATGAGAAGACGAACTCGAGTTAGATGATAATAAATGCAGGTCTTCTTGTCGTTTAGTCTAAATCGCAAGAATATCGGAGAAAAGTGGGAATAACTTTCAGCATGCACGGTGACCGCATCGCCTTAAGACTTCTAGTGGCCGACTGCTTTGTTTACAATTCAACTTTCTGCGCGTGTGCTGGCTGCCTCTGGTAATCGAGACTCTTATATTCATTGGTTTTGATTTGATGTGTCCGTCATTCAGTGTATATTCACTGTACTCAAGTATACGATGTCGTCGGAAACAATTATCCGCGTCTGTTATTAGGAGTGTCCGACCTTTGGTGCACCGCAGGAGTGCCCGGTATTAGTAGGTGTTCGCTTTTAAGAGTGTCCGTTAATGGGAGATTTTACTGTATCATTCTGGCCTTAAGTAGGTTATGGCAATAACAACAGATCCAACCAATAGGAAATTAATGATCTAACCAACCAGAGCGGCTTGCGATATCCCAACCAACTTCGATCTCCTTAGACAACCAGACTTCTTTTCCGTGTGGCATGGTGCGGTTTTCGGAGGCAGTCTTCAACTCTGTAAGTATCTTGTAGGGCCCGGAAGAACTTCTGTAAAAATAGTTCCAAAGGAACCAATCCAAGGGCCCCATGGGTACAGCAGTTGGTGATTTGCCATACGGTAATTTAGTACTACTTATAGTCAGTCTCACGTTGCAATAGCTACGCTGGTTATCAAAATCGGTAAACTCTTTGAAGTTACGAAGAGGGAAATTCTTCACCAAATTGGATTTAACCATGGCCGTTCAACAAATAAAATTTGATGAAGCGCCCCAAGTAATGACCACATTAATAACTCATAAAGGACTATTTTGATCCACGAGAATGAGTGCTGGCATAAACTCTGCGCCTGGTTATTTCCAATCTGAAATTGAAGATACCCTTGATGGTATAGATTGTACTGTAGTATTATATGATGATATAAGTATGTGTGTCTGGAGGAACAGAGGAAATTCACGATAAAAATTTGTGTGAAGTCTTAGAGAAACTACAGAAAAAGGGTCTATTTTTGAAGAAAGAAAAGTGTCAACTCAAGCAACGAAGTATCGAGTTCTTAGGATATACCTAAAGTGATCCACGTTTGAGTATCTCTAAAGTTCGAATCCATGTAAGATCAGGCAGCGAAAAAAGTTGACGTCACGGATATTTCTGCCGATGAAGTATATCATTCTTGAGGCAAAATCAGGAGACGCGTATTTTTTTGTTTAGCCTGAATCGATTCCCTGTCAGAGCTATGCGAATTTGGAGATCGTCAGCTGCAAAATCAATCAGAAAAACTGACACTTTGAAATCAGTAAAGATGCAATAATTCCTATGCGACTTTGACTATAATAATAATTCCTATGCGACTTTGAATATTCAGCTGAATCTTGTTGGATATAGATACGAGGTAGATGTTGCATGCAAATTTACGCTAATGAGGTTGGAATTGCCATTCGGATCCGAAAAAACTCGTTTTTTACGAAAAATTAAATAAGATTAATTACTCAAAAACACCATCGTGAATTTCTTTGATGAATTTTTTGGAGGATGACATGATGTTTCAGAGAGTACTGTCAGAGTCGGCACTAAAAGCTCCAGATGACCAAAAAAAAATATTTTTAGGAAAAAAAATTTTTATTGTCTCAAATAGGTTCTGGCATCCTTCAAATGATGATTATTGGCTGAAAAGTAGTACCTACAGAATACAGCACCTGCAAATATCTACAGAGATTCATTCCCTCCAATTTATCTTGCACAGAAAGTAAGCACAGTGCCCCAGCTTGTTGAAACTGCTATATGCGCACAAATGTTTTCAGTCTAATTTTCTCTACGTCTACGATTTTCCAGTAAGTGTTATTCACCACTGGCAGTGATATGAGACTGAGAACATTTTTGCTCATATAGCAATTTTAACAAGCTTGGGCACTGTGCTTACTTTCTGTGCAAGATAAATTGGAGGGAATGAATCTCTGTAGATATTTGCAGGTTCTGTACTCGGTAGGTACTACTTTTCAGCCAATATTTATTATTCGAAGGATGCCAGAACCTAATTGAGACGATGAAAAAATTTTTTCCAAAAAATATTTTTTTTGGTCATCTGGAGCTTTTAGCGCCGACTCTGAGAGTACTCTCTGGAACATCATGTCATCAAATCCCCCCCCAGAAAGTCCACCAAAGAAATTCACGATGGTGTATTTGAGTGATTTGATTTTTGAATGGCGATTGGATTCCGCATCACATTGCACCCGGCTCTTCGGGCTTGATAAAATCGAATGAGGCTCAACTTTATATCGGCCAAGGTCACGGAAATCTTTCTGATTATTTTCGGGTTAGAAGATTGAGACTTGTACGGAAGAGATGTCGATTGATTCTTGAGAAAAGATTCGTTTTGGTGGGCATAGATTAGAAATGAAAATAGTCATTCATTCTGGCAAAAACTGGCGAAGCATTGAACTCTTTCTTCCCAAACTAGGTGTGACCTGACGGAAAATGTAACGGAGACTCAAAAACGGATGGAAATCGTATTCAGAAGTCAAGTCACATTTTGACGTCAGACTGTGTTATTATTTCTATTTCTGAAATACTGTCGAGGAGTCCGGTATTCTGTTATTTTCTTGAAAGGATTATTGAATTATGTGTAATGCAAAATTGTTAGATTGCAGTCTTACGTAGCCGTAAATCACCAAACGAGCCGAGCTAATTCGAACGTATGCTATTGCTCGATTGGTACCATAACTCTATTTTATCTCGGCAAAATCGGCAACTTTGCGACCAAATCACTCGACAACAAGCTTTTTTCGGGCTTAACTGTAACAGAGAATTTTGTTCAGCTTTTCGAGCTCTACCGAATGATTCTCAACTCACTCAAATTCGCTGAAAGCCAAAATCTTATCATTTATGGCGGGGTCCTTTGTTTTTGTAGGAATTTTATAGAGACAGATCACAAGCCTCTTACTTACAGTTTTGGACCAAAGAAAGAATTGTCACAGATGGCAGCTGGCCGAATTCAACTCTGGGCAGTGTATTTATCACCTTTCGATTTTGAAATTTTGTACATTTCGAGAACTCAAGATGGGGCAGCAAATGCTCTCTCCCGCGTATCGATTGGGAAGTTCAAGACACAACAGCAGATTGAAAAGCAAAATGAATTTTTTTACGTCAATTTCGTCACCGAAAAATAAATTCAATTGATAGTAAGACAGTCGAAATTGAAACTAGTAAAGATTCAATACTGTCGAATGTTCACCAATACATCAGATCAGGTTGGCCGAATGAAGTAGATGATGCATAACAAAATTACAAAGGTGAACGATTCGAATTGTCGATAGAAAATCGCTGCATTTTATGGGGGCATAGACTCATCATTCCACATTCATTGAGAAAATTAATTTTGGAGGAATTACACAGCACACATATGGGAGTAGTCAAGATGAAATCGTTGGCTAGATCGGTCGTTTGGTGGCCTCGAATCGATAAAGAAATTAAAAATGTTTCGAAATCCTGTAGTTTATGTCTAGAATTAGCAGATAACCCTCCCAAAGCAGAACTACACGTATGGAAATGTCGAGAAGGCCCAAATTTTAGGCTGCATCTAGATTTTTGTCAAATAGTTTCTTCTATGTATCTTGTTATCACTGACTCTTACTCTAAAGAGGTTGATATTCGCGAGATGTCCAATATCACAGCCAAAAGTACAATTGTAGAGATGGGAGATAACATAAGTAGATGGGGAATCCCAAACATCATAGTTACTGACAATGGCTTGACTTTTACTTTAGAAGAATTTCAAAATTTCTTGAAAAACAGTAATATAGTTCATCATCTCACAGCACCTTACCATCCTGCATCCAACGGCGCCGTAGAGAATTCATTGCGATCTTTTAAAAGTGCTTTCAAAATCCCTGTTCAAAGAATGAATATCGAGAAGAAGCTTGCAGTAAATATCTTTCCAATTATCGCACTACCCCGCACTGCACTACGGGCTCCATACCGGCGGAATTGAAGGTTGGTCGGAAGCTCAGAACTAGACTGAGCTCCTTATTACCATGTGATCTCGAAGTTCTGTGTAGAATAGAAAAGAATCAAGGTCAACAGCAATTATATTCTAGAGGAGGGCGCAAAATCAATTTTGAGCTAAGTCAAATGGTAATGGCTAAAGACTACAGTAGAAACAATTGGCAAAAGGCCAAAATTATTGAAAAACTAAGCCCTGTTATGTATAAATTACAGGTTGAAGATGGAAGGGTTTGGAAAAGGCACACTGACCAAATTCGTCGACTCGAAACCAATAGTTACCAAAAACCCGAGAATGAGCCCAAAATTCAAAAAGAAAACTTTGAGCATAATGCAAGTTTTCGTGAAAAATTGTCCAAAGGGTAGTATAGATTTGAAAGATTTTACATCGCATGATGTGCCCAAAGTCAATGTATCCAATCACGATCGTAATATGCACCAGAGTTTAAATGAATCCATTATTATTGATCATAATGACGAACAAAATCAAGGTGTTGAAATCACAACTGACAGTCAAAGTAATGATGAAGAAACCATCAAGCAAACGAACAATGTGCCGTCAGTATCAGCTAGTGGGCCACGAATCCCTGCAGCTACACCTACTCTGCAACGCAACGGTCCTCGGGCACGAGGAAAGCTCCAGCTCGTTTAGGTCTTTAATTAATTATTGTAAAAATATTGCGCATAGATGTTCAATTTGTTTGGAAGGATTGTTATATCTATATGGAAATTGCTTGACTATGTGAGGTAAGGTTGGAGCTCGGCTGAGCTTGGACGCGAGCGCGCGCGTGAGCGGCGTGGCAGACGGGAGCAGGCAGTCAAGCAAAGCACTGCTGGCGCGTTATGTATAATTGTACTCTTACTATTATTACCTTTTGATAAACGTTCTTGTCTGCTAAACAGTGAGTGCTCATTGTAAGTACCCTCGGTTACTTGTCAATACATTACACCGACGAGTCCCTTCGTTCTGGTGGCTGCCACAAAGTCGGTCCTGCAACCCGATATGTAACAATTCTTCGATCCGTTGTACACGCACTGAAAAACGTGAGTCACTTGAATCAACCACAGTCCGGAACCGTTGTCGCATATTCCATATCCTCAACCCCACTCAACCCTAAGCGTCAAGCTCATATGGTTATAAATCGAAGTTTGTGGTAACGGTCCCAGGCCGTATTGAACCAAATAAGCACTCTCCCCACAGCGGGTCGGAAAGAAGAGTACGATTTCGCGCTCAGCTCGAACCTCAAGGCCTGAAGTTTCTACGATCTCCGTGCCTCAATGCCCAAGCTAGTTGAACTTGCCCAGGTACATTTTGTGTCCGGAAACTGGCGCGGCTGGCATCAGAAAGCTCAAGATTTTCCGAAACAATAGCTATTGGTCGCCAACAGCAGCAACTAAAACTCGTTAGTCTCCACTAGTGTAACGTTTGCAAGCTGTTCAGGTACACGAGCTTCCGCGAGTTGAGAGTGGCGAGTTCGAGTGACTGCTTGATGTGACCGTTGGCCGAGTGGTTAGAGCATATTCTCCAATATGCGCAAAAAACAACCGAGTCAATCCAATAGTAAAGTGATGAAAGTTTCATAGGGGCCAAATCCCATGGAATAAGCCCACATAACAATTATCAATCGGCTGAATTTGGATTATAGTAATCGAACATGGAGCTCATCGCTCAGACCGGTTCAAAGAGTTTATCAATTTTGATAACCAGCGTAGCTACTGAAACGTGAGTGTGACTATGAGTAAAACTAAATTACCATATGGCAAATCATCAACGGCTGTACCCATGGGTCTGTTGGATTGGTTCCTTTGGAACTATTTCTTACAGAAGTTCTTTCGGACCCTACGAGATACTTACAGAGGTGATGACTGCCTCCGAGAACCACACCATGCCAGACGGTACATGACGTCTCGGGCTACGAATTTGAGATTCCTCATTCTATGCATACTACAGATTCACCCGACGGAAACTCGTCACTCTTTCCTGCAATATTCTTTGTGGTTACTTGGACCCTTAACAACTAATTAACCACGTTGTTCCGTCATTAATAGCGAGCACGTATGTTGTCTTGATGAGCCCAAAGGAGGCGTATAATCTAGCCTATTACTCTGCAAAATTACCAAGTTTGAATTCAGTCAAGACAATTGAAAGAATGATCTTTCGAGTCCAGTCACAACATACCTCGCGTGAGGTGAAATCATATCCCTTGATGAATCGTTGGACTGGCCGTATTCGTTGCGTATTAAGATCTGTTAAGCCGATAAAAGCTTAGTAAACAAATGAATGCAAACGTGCGAGACAACCGCAATGAGCAATAAATGAGAGAATGACAACACTGCAATGCATGAAAGAGCTACCATAATGAGGATTGGCAACCCGCATCATGTCCGATTTTGAGTTGCTTTGTCCGAGTGCATCAAACCGATGGTCTTCCACTCCCTTATTTCACGCATCTCTTACTTTTTATTTCTGCAACACCGGCTGCTCTTGTGCGCGCGTCGGAAATTAATTAGAAGGATTCAGGTATTTGTTTGATCCGAAAGTAATAAGGCAGCAGTGGCAGAATAAGTGCCCTCGGATATACTCTATATACTTTGAAGAAGAGGGAGAGAGGGACGCGGAGTGGATATCTGAAGCTTGAACATACGGTGTTATAGTAGGCGGCGGCGGTCAGCAAAATGAAGGCTTATCCCTTTTCGCAGGCGCGCGCAAGCGATATATGCGCCCCAAAGCAGAAAGAGATGATGATTCGAACCGGTTTGCACTAATTTGCGGATAATGGCTCCTTCGCCCTCTCGCACCTTCTCTCACTCTTTCCCTCTTTTTCATTGCCTCTTTCTCTTGTTGCTGTAAGCTTTCATTTTGTGAAAAACGTTTAATCTAAGTGAGGTAGCTCACCTCACGGGAATCTTATGCGCGTCCCAATTGCTCGGCCAATTTGAATTTTAATCTGCCAACGCGTGGTACTCTTCTCAACACATAACCCAACGTGACTTTTCCTATTCTACGGGGAACTACATACGGAACTGGTATGCGACAAACACGATATCGTTCGCATATTGGTATAATAGGTTGTAACCATCAAATTAGCAAGCCTTTCGAAAACTTGAAAATTTACTAAAGATTTTCCATGTTGTTGATGGAATGCAGTTGACGCCGGCATTAATATTCAATCTTCACTCTCTTAGCGGATGAATATTAACTTCCATTACCAACATCTATTCTGATGAGGCGCACTTATTGGAGAGATGATCGAGGATGTTTTTGCCATTTTCCATATTCTTGGGGCGATATTAGTATGGTATGATCAGATTTTTTGAACGCATTAATCATAATAATTCATGGTATAAAAAGTTCTGAATCTTGTTTGAATCAGGTTCAGAATATTCGGTACAATCAATATCCGACTCTTTTCCGTGGACTTGAGTCTTCTTCGAATTGCCCGTGTCCCAACTCTAGTTCATCTTGAGAATAATGAGAATTAACTTAAATTCCCTGTCAAAATTATTCCACATTCCATATAGATCATCCATTTGAGGGACTGATAAGTGACTATGTATATAATGGTCAAGTTCCAGAGAGTATCTGGTTTTTTTATGGTATAACTGAAACCAAAAGGCGCGGTAGCGCCTTTGCTGGCGAGTACATACAAAAAGAAAATCTCGCAGTGCTGCCGTACCCGTACATACGCCAGTTAGAGTTTTTTTAACTTCTCGCTTTCCGTGGATCATAGATTATTGTGAATTTTTGTGAGCACCAGCCACGATGCGCACCAAAAGTCCCGAGCTTGGTGATATTTCTATCTAAATACTAGCTTTTTCCGCCGGGATAGCATTCCACAGCTTCGTTTCCCGCATCTCAAGATTCGGACCCTGTCTGATAAAATTTGTCGTGAATTTTCGTCCTCAGCCACTTTCGAGTTTCGACTCATCTCGAAGTCGACACTGCGTCGGTGAGACGCGATCTGCCTTGTCGCCTTGTGCATGCAGCTCTGTAGCAGACGCTTTTCCTCACCTAGTGTTTACTTTGACTTACTTTTAGCACAAGTGCCCCAGAGATTGGATGCCAATTGCTGCAAATCGTAATTGTTCGTCCACTATAGTGAAAGAGCCTCCTGATGGTGTGTTGTCTTGTTTGGAGTGACTCATAAAGAATGGTCTACCGGAGTCCAAAATATATTTCACTCTCCCTGTTGTACAATGTCAAGAACAAACTTCAAATATATTTGGATCGTGCAGGATCTAATCTCAAAGAATGATGACTTTCAGTTTCCTTAATACTTGAGACAGGCTCAATTTTGAAGCTATAAATTTTGCATCTCAGAGCAGTATTTAGAATCTACAGTTGAAGAATTAGACTGTGACCAATGCAATATGTTTGTTACTGCTTTTTGTATCTCACCAGAAACTTATTCATGTCCAATCCAACTGGGTTCGTATCTTACATTTACATGTTTGTGAGCGTGGTCAGTCCTATTGATGACTGTCCATCAACTGTTGTAGATATATGTATGGTGTTATCTGGTGCTATTGTGACTATTATTGTATAATATGCTACTATTGCAGCAGCTAGAAATCTTTACTCATGGTATGAGTCTTTGCTGCCTTGACGTGACACTCATATTCTTGCTATAGAATTGATTGAGAAATACCTGTCACAAGTTAATTTCTAAATAGATCTAGCAAGTTGTGCAGGGTTCATCCGCTTCATCAAGAGTAAATTATTGAGAATAGCATAGACACGCTCTTGGAGAAAACTGGTAAGTTCAACTTGAAAAAATTCCTGGTGAAGAAGTCAATCTATGTAGAAACTGGATCCATACATCCATATGTATTTATTTTGAGGATCATTTTATATGGAATCCAAGTACTTTCACATATAATGCTATTCTTCATTCTCAGGATCTCGTTCTCAAAATGAGTATGCATGCAATACTTCAACTTCTTGTGTCATGAGTAAGCAAGGTCCAAGTTGGAATTTGGTCTGGTTTTTGGACCCCGAATTATGTTGGGCAACAGATAATTCTGTACTTCATCTGTTAGTTACTCATAAGTTAGTCTCTTTGATAGTTGGCATCCTCTCTTGTGGAAGAGCGGATGAACCAATTCGTATATGGGGTTCTTTACAATCCAAAAGTTCCTCGTCACCTGAAAACTTTCTCTTGCAAGTCATATTACTAATGAAGTTGGGAGTATTCGCATCAACTCAGGTTCGATTTCAATGACAAATTCCAAGTTTTGGTTTCAAAACTACAAAGCTGTACCTCTACAGAGATTTCTTTGCTCATTATAAAAAAATTATTCATCTATCGACATTTAAAACACTGCTGTTCTTTAGGGGAATGATTTTTATGAACGAGTAGAATCGACAGTGCCTGATGAGGTCAACCAATGGAGTTGACGAAACGTTTCAAGTAATAAAACACGATACAAGATCTTTTCGTGTTTATCGCTAGAAAGTTAAGATTCGGCCATTATTAATCATTCGAGGACGAGTAAAAAATTCCAAAATTGAAGCTTAATGTGTCAAAACTCCCGAAAACCACACCATAGTCGGATTTCGCGGGCATTTTTCCAACACCTATCACACCTTGAGTCGAGGTGTGCCTTAATATATGGGCGTTTCTCTGGAACTTTTACACCGGCTGGAATACAGCTATGGATGATGATATAAGAGAACAATCAAATCTATCGGTCCCAATCGAAGTGAAAATATCATTATTCAGGTCTCAATATGAGATATCTTTGGCCTCTGTATGATCAGAAAAAGTTGATCCGTTCTAGCTGACTCGAAGAGAGAAAATGTGGGGAAAATCCTGTGGAAATACTTGGTACTTTTGTGCAATCTTACGGATATTCTGGTGATGCCGCGCTATTTTTCGGGTTGATTCAAGCTGCATTTGGTGGAGGATATATCGAAGAGGAATGGCCCGGAAACGCGATGGTGTGCTGCAAATTCAGCCAAAACTGTATGACTTCGAAAATTGGGAATAAAAAATCAATCATGTCTCGTTCAACTCAAAGATGATTACGCCAAGCTCCTGCCGTGACTCTGAACTTTTTGGAATGCGTATCTAAAATAGATGCAATTGCGAATATTTTGCGATGAGTCTCATGTTGGTGCGATATTTGCGTCTAGAATACGACCGTTCTGAAGTGAGATAGAAAAAACGTGACTCACGAAAAAAATTCAGTTTTTCCGAACCCACATTGGCGGATCGAGCTCCATGTTGTTAAAACCAATTGTGATCGGATACCCTGACCTTACAAAGCTGCAAAAAGCCCAAGGCATTCGTTGAAATTGTCAATTTTGCCAAATAATTGCTTAGGAAATTTTAGAAAATCGGCGAAAAACTACTTTTTCTTTGACTCATTAACGTGATTTTGGCGATGCCACTTACTCTATATGAGTTTCAATAGTGGATTTGTAACTTTCAATACTACACAAATATGTGAGCAAAAGGTCCCAGGTGAGCGTTGAGCGGTTTCCATTTTTCGTTTTTCAACGATTTTCAGCAAAGTGCAAAATTTCCAGAGAAACGCTCATATACGCGTCTATACCTTTCAAGTCCTCGGGCATTTTGTCTCGCTTCTTGTTCCAAGTGATAGGGGTCGATGAGTTTCCTTCAACACGATTATACTCAATCCCAACCACATAATGTGAAAAGAGCATATCTGAAAAAATATCAGGCCGAGAAGCATCAACCAGTTTTGTGAAGAGCCGCGCTATAATCAGTGTGAGGTTACAAAGTGGATTCAATCTCCCTCTTTATGCCGGCGTTACCATCTCGAAGCTTGGCAAAATTCGCCTATCGAGTAACTTATCATCGCCGTGGAAATGAGATAATTTTCCCAAGTTTTGGAAAAGGAGAGAGACCGAATCGAGACGGTGCCTCGGGATATTGAATCTCTCTGAAAGTACATCGTTTACCAAATATACGAAAAATAGCAGGGTTTCGGTCCAGGTCATTGATGTTCCTGGTCATGAACATTGTCATTCATCGTTAGTTCAGTCGTGTCATGCTATATTTGCTGACTCTAGGTGGACCGTGACTCGGAGTCCAAGTAGAGAATCTCACTCAGAGAAGTTAGGGGAGTTCGATACACGAGAGTAAAATCTATTATTCGCGAACTCGCGACGATTCCAATACTCACCTGCGACTCGGTTGCAACAAAAATTGTTTTTGATGATCTGTCTCCAAAGAAAATTTTTACTTATTTGGAATTACTCACTTTGGAAGCCGCCGATTTCTATTCAATTCAATCTCAAGTCAGAAATTAGAAAATAAAAATCTCACTCGGGAGTTCCAGTGATATTTTACTTATTAAAGAGTAAGACGCCCGAATCGAACTTTAGATTATGTTTTGCCACTCATTAGTGTTCCTGATGGATTAATGCGTAGCTTGCAAAGAGGAAACTGGTTCGTCCCGGCTTGATCAATCGCGCGCTTGTCGCGCAACAGTGGCGCTTCTGTCGCGCGACTGTTGGGCTATGTTCATGGCCCGCGACTGTCGCGCGACCGGCTGTTGTAGGATATGCAGGCGGTGGACTGCCGAAAAAGGTCAGAAGGCGAGGAATATCACGGAGGTACAGATGGCACCCATAACAGTCCTGGACAAGCTACCGCTGATACCCCATACACTGCCAGGATGGTACCCGCTGCATCTGGTCGCGCGACCGAGTACCAAGATCCTCTAATGTAATTGCGTTGATTTGCGCAGCTATGAAGCAAAATTTAGGCTCAAATTGATAATTTTCTACAGATTGCACGTGTTTATTAGTAATAAACAAGATGCAAAAGTCTCCTCTGGTTTTAAGGCGATGCGGTCACCATGCAAGCCGAAAATTATTCCCAACTTCCTCCGATTCTGTTGCGATTTGGGCTAAATGACGAGCGCACAAATATTTGTTATCATCTAACTTAGATTTGTCCGCTCTTCATTAAGCCCAAATTGCAATAGAATCGGAGAAAGTTGGGAATGAAAAGGTGCGTATAATATAGATTAGGAGGTGCCCGCGGCCGAGTTATTCCCACTTTCCTCCGATTCTTTTGTGATTTGGGCTAACCAACGGATTGAGGAATAAGAACAAGTTCGACCATAACAAGTATTCGACAATTCGTCCCACATTTCGAATCATCAAACTTTTCATGTAAGATGTATCTTCAAGGTCCACAGTCGCGGTGCACGGTGACCGCATCGCCTTAATGAGGCATCGTATACGATACCTATCAAAACTTCAGAGATTCACGGCAAACACCATCGATCTCTACTGTGAACGTTTGCTTTTGGAGTACAGTATACCCACATCAAAGTTCCTCTTGAATGTTGTAGAATGAGGCCGCCGCCACCTACTGGTAATGAGCCAACCTTTAACTTCTGACGAAAAGTGCAAAATTTCTTTCCGCCAACTTCACCGCTAGGTGGCGCGGACCTCATTTCGCAACATTCAAGAGGAACTTTGATGTGGGTATACAGTACTCTCGAAGCAAACGTTCTCAGTAGGCCCCGCAAGGGAGATCTTCGGATCTTGGGAGAGTAACGACTCCCCGGCCCCAGTTCCGCAAGGAGGACCCTTAGTTGATCCTGGGAGACAGACGCACTCCCCGGCCCCAGTCCTCCGGCAAGGGAGATCTTAGTATCTCGGGAGCACACGACAACTCCCCCACCCCCAGTCTTCAGCCCCAGCACTCATGTGTGTGCTTTTACCACCTCGTCCGCCTCAGTGCGTATGAGCCCTGAGTGGCATCTTGGACCACTTCAGGGCTCCCGCTTCTTCGCAAGCCTCCCTGTATCTCTCATCTTTTCTCTACTCTCTGTTCCTTCCTTCCTTCTTCTGGGACTATAACCTTCGGGTTGGCGCCCTCCGGGGAGGGGTTTTAGTCGGTAGGTACCCGAGTCTTCTCGGGTGAATCCGACACTACCCACACTCTTGTGGGTGTCTATGAAGATTTCCCTTTCCCGGCCTACCAAGAAGAAAAAAAAAAAAAAAAAAAAAAAAAAAAGTTCTCAGTAGGGATCGATGGTGTTAGCCATTGCGCTCTGATATTTTGATGGGTATCGTAGATGATGCCCCATGAAAACAAGAGGGACTTTTGCATCTTGTTTATTACTATTAAATACGTGCAAACTGTAGAAAAGTATTCATTCGAAGGTTTAGCTGCATAGCTGCGCAAATCAACGCAATTACATTGGGCGGTTTTAGTACTCGGTCGCGCAACCGTCGCGCAACTGTCGCGCGACCAGATGCAGCGGGAACTATCCTGGCAGTGTATGGGGTATCAGCAGCAGCTTGTCCAGGACTGTTATGGGTGCCATTTGTACCTCCGTGATATTCCTCGCCTTCTGACCTTGTTCGACAGTCCATCGCCTGCATATCTTACAACAGCCGGTCGCGCGACGGTAGCGGGACAGAAGCGCCACTGTTGCGCGACCGGCGCGCGACCATTTTCAGCCGGGGTATTCTGCAAAATTTTGTGAAAAAACTAAGTAAAGAAATATCAACATCCTCTTTCATGAGTTTCATACACATGTACAGACCAATATTATATTCTATTACGTATTGTTAAAAAATCCATCAAACCTATTAATATAAAAGCAATGCCTCTTTACCAGGAGATGTGGGTTCCATTTTTGTAATTATTTCTATCTAAACAATGGCTAGTCTTCATATTTTCATTTCCACATTCAGCACCCACGAGTTAAGAGGTTCATTGTCCCTGTAACGAAATTTTGAACCACAGCTGGCAACAGTGGAAGTAGAGCAATGGAGATGCCAACCGATCCGTAAGCAAGACGACCTCGGTTCAACTCTCTCTACTTTTCTGAGTGAGATCTCACTCGGAGTTCGGAGTGAAATCGTGGCAGTTCGGTGCCGCGCGACTTTCACTCAGAAAAAAGAGAGATTTTTCACTCGGAGAATCTGAGTAATTCAAAATATTATGTAGCTGAAACTTAGTGTTTCGATTTAATCATCATGTGACGGGTTATACAATTAAGGGGGTACGGAAGCTCTACCTTTACTGACCTCAGATTTCATCACGAAAAAATCCATTACTCAAGTATTACGTAATATCTTGGAAAAAGGGCTCTATAAGGCTCTTCCTTGGAACCGTAGCTACCTTCTCGTGGATTTTTGGGGTGATTCATCATGATTTGGAGGAGAAATGAGCCTTTTCAGTTACCAAAATAGCGGATGCCCTACTGAGAAAGGTCAGTACTCCTCGATATTGAGTCGAACCGTCCTGAAATTTCACGAGGAGGTAGCTACGATTCCAAGGAAGAGCCTAATAGAGTCGATTTTGTCCAACTCATCCTGAAAAAATTATAAAAAATCAAGGACTATCACGAGCCTGTGAACACCCATAATGTCAACAAACGCGTGTGAGCTGGGCGTTTAGTCACGGGTCCGCCGCGTCATCTGACACCATGTAGATGTTTCACGGCTTCCCGGTGCTCTCGCGGGTGATGGGATGGTTTTCATTTAGTGTGTGCTAATACTCCAGTGTCGGTGGTTATGTTTGGTGCAACTGCGAGACTAGGCCAACCTTGGCTACAACGCGGCGTCGGCGTTTCCCATCTCCTCAGCAACACCCGGTCGGCGTCGACTGCTCGCATGAACGCTGGACGCCTGTTTTTTGGACGTGAGTATCGAAATAAATCACACATATTCCCAGTAAATAGTGCACGTCGGTGGTGCGCAAAGTCATTATCAATCTATTGTGCCCAAAACTGTCTAGCTATGTCGTGTACTTCACTCATGCCCAAGGTTATAAGTCAACTACTTTAGCCATGTCTTTCAATAGGGCTAGATGTCAACTCATCTGATTTTGAAGATTTTTCTCATGGGTTAGCCCTAACCTAGGAGTTTTTATTTTCAAAAGGTTTTAAAAATTATGAATTTACCATTAGAAAAGGTTTGAGTTGTCAATAAAGGCATTTCCTTGATTTTTTGTTATTTCCAGGACCTCGTCATTTGAAACAAAGTTCTACGTTATGGCTTGAAATTCATCCAGAATTTCTGAGATATCATTTGTACTTTTGGCATATTAGTGGAGGCTCATAGAAATATTTTCAGGAGTCCTCTGCCATCCTTGGAAGATTTGAAGGTCCATACGGTATTGTACTCTAATTGAAAAGTTGGCGACATTCTGGATAGACACTCAGTATTGTGAGTTGGCCAATCAATTTATACTCTAAACTGCCTACAAATGGTGAGCATTTTCTAATAGTTATAATGTAAGGAGCTTCATGATTTTCTCTTATTCCTTGAAGAAAATTCCAAAACTTGGTCATCAGGTGTTATATACTACACAAGTTGCAAAACTGAATTCTTTAGGCTTTTATATGAATCATATTGAGCCTTAGTCATGCCTTAGCCCTATTGCGTATAGAAATTTGTTATGACAACCTCAAGTAAATTACTGCTTCGAGGTGCAAGCAGAACTCAATCACTCGTGTCGACTCTTGGCATCTAATGGGTTCTTCTATAGAATCAGTCAACCTATTTCTCTCCACTTTCCCTAATACTAACTGTACTGAGGGCTCATACAACTTTGTAAGTATTCAGATTGTGTAAGCTTCGTATCTTTAACCTACATTCTGAGGTCTTTGAGGGAGAAAACCATATCTAAAAATATACTCGTTTCAGCTGCTAACAATCAATTAGTCTCAAAATGATGCAGGATTTACTCCTGTGAAATGATGTGGACTGAATCCTATCCCTGAATATTAACCATTTGATACTTTTAGATATTTATCTGTTGGTGATGACACGCTCCATCGATGGAAGCAACCTCATCTCATATTTGAAGCTCAACTGTTTTTGATGACGGAGTCATCTTTCGGCGCGGTGCGAGTGAATCCGTGATTGGGAATCCATGTGGACACGCTCTCAGTTGACGGGATCGTTTGCTATGTTATGCGCAGGCGCCGCGTGCCGCTCACCATTATATTAGGTGCTGTATATATGTGCTACGGCCTGATGCTGTATGTGTGTGTATTCTTTCACAAATTACGGCAACTCGTTCATGGAAATTTTGATGACATTCGCAAGGTGTGTGCATTACATATTTGAAAACTCGTTTGAGATTGAAATCATATCCATATTAGGGATTCCAATGTGGACTTTTTTGAGAATTTTTTTTGGCAGTTGCTAGAATTTTTAAGAGTAACCTTTGTCTGAGATTTGAAGGAAAATTCACATCAGGCGACAACAAAACGCCATTCTCGAAATTCTGATACACCACCGTGCTTAAGTCTAGACTATTCTAGCCTGATATCTATAGTATATATAGAATCGGAAACTTTTCTCTCATATCACACGTTTTATAATAAATGTATGATAAAGCGAGTCCTCAATTTCAGAGCGTCGCATTATAGGTCTCCCAGATGTTGAGTAAAATTTTGAGTTTACAATAACCAATTTCTAAGATAGGAACAATGGAAGTAATGAACCAA
This sequence comes from Eretmocerus hayati, assembly GCA_029851415.1. NCBI lineage: Eukaryota > Metazoa > Arthropoda > Insecta > Hymenoptera > Aphelinidae > Eretmocerus > Eretmocerus hayati. The sequence continues at coordinate 188,509,961 of CM056742.1, read as the reverse complement.
TTCCTGATCATGTATGAATGAGACTTCGAGGCACCACACTGTTATCGAATACATGTTTTGTGATTTCAACTAATGTAGGGTATCCTTATCAAGCCAATTTCTCAATAACTTTGGCCCATCTCAATATTTTCGAACGTACTTCAACTCGTGTGGAAGCTTGCCTCGAGAGCTTCGAAATGAGCTGTAGGACGTCTAATTTTGATAAACTGGAGGCGAGCTGTTTAAAATTTCCCAGAAAGTGATTTCTAGGGGTTCACAAAAGTGTGTACCCAACTTGCCGAGCAACTTGCCCCCATCATTTAAAACGATGTAAATTGGCGATAGAATGCATGAAAACGTTTTCATATGATTTTATCGCCGTGCAGCCACATTTGGAGCTTTTCGCCGGTCCGAACCACTATTTCCGTTTACCTCCAAATTTTGCATATTCCAGATCGATGTTTTCCAACTCTAAAAACGGGTTTCGAAGGTCTTAAAACAAGGTATCAAATACGGTTAAGAACTTTAAGTTTCGCCGAACTAAAAAAATTCGCACCGGTTTCACTAAACGCAATTTCTTCGTTGATTTCTTAGCTGTGCAATCGCGAAAAATGGAAAAACCACCTCGAGTTTTTTTATTTTTGAAGGAAGCGGAAACGATTCTAGGTTGGTATAACCCATCACCTATTTTCTCAAGTTTTAGTTCAACAAACGTAAAAAATAATCGGGAGGGTGAAGGAGCACCCATTTCTAAGATTGGCATATTGAGACAAGTTGGGTGCACTTATGGTACTGTACAAAACTCAATGTGAGAAAAAATTTATGGATAACTCTGTCATCTTTTGCGCGTTCTATCTGGACGCACTAATTTTTTACATTTTTGCTTTTGTTCCATTTATAACCTACGAAAATTACCTACATTGGGGAAAAATTCTTCTTAGACAAAAGTCAAGAGTCCCTTAATATAAAGTCAGAATTGTTACTCAGATTTTCAAAGATAAGCATTTCACTGTTGAGAAGATTATTTCAACACTTCAATGGACTTCCGCTTTTTTATTCTTCGCAATAATCGCAAATCGAATTTTTTTTTTTATATCAGCACACTCTAGATTATGGCATTTTCCAGGTGTCCAATTATTTCTAAACTTGTGAATTAGATAGTACTGTTGTAACATTTATGGAAATTTTTCCATTGAAGAAAAATATGTTTACTGAAAGATAACTGATAATTTCATCTTCCTAGGTTAACTTGGTGAAACTTTTTCAGATCAAGTATGGGTTTGATGCAGTTCATAACCAAGTTGAGCAGTCATGGAGATTAATTGGTTTTGAGGTCTCTATTCGATGCCACAAATGTTTGCCTTCCTTCCGCTCACAGTCGAATAACCTAGTACAGCCATCTGTTTGTCTATATCACTGCATAACAAATGCACTCACTCCGTGGTGCATAAAAAATGCAAGATATGCAACCAAAATACCAAGTTGAGCAGGAACGAAGATTTATTGGTTTTGAGGTCTTCATTGGATACCAGAAATGTTTGACTTTCAGATGTCTGTTTGTTTATATCACTGCATAATAAATGAACCCACTCCTTGGGTGCATATAAAATGCAAGATGTTCAACTAAAGTACCAAGTTGAGCAGTAATGAAGATTGATTAGTTCTGAGGTCTCTATTGGATGCCACAAATGTTTGCTTTTCCTCCGCTCACAATCGAATGCTCTGATTTAGCTATCTGTGTGTTTATATCACTGCATAACAAATGCATCCACTCCTTGGGTACATAAAAAATGCAAGGTATTCAACCAAAATACCAAGTTGAGCAGAAATGAAGATTTATTGGTTTTTGAGGTCTCTATTGGACACCAGAAATGTTTGCCTTCCCTCCGCTCACAGTCGAATAACCTGGTACAGCCATCTGTATGTCTATATCACTGCATAACAAATGCACCCACTCCTGGGTGCATGAAAAATGCAAGATATTCAATCAAAATACCAAGTTGAGCAGGAATGAAGATATATGGTTCTGAGGCCTTCATTGGATACCAGAAGTGTTTGCCTTTCAGATGTCTGTTTGTTTATATCACTAAATATGAAATGCACCCACTCCTTGGGTGCATAGAAAATGCAAGATGTTCAACTAAAGTACCAAGTTGAGCAGTAATGAAGATTGATTGGTTTTGAGGTCTCTATTGGATGCCACAAATGTTTGCCTTTCCTCCGCTCACAATCGAATGCCCTGATTCAGCCATCTGTGTGTTTATATCACTGCATAACAAATGCATCCACTCCTGGGGTGCATAAAAAATGCAAGGTATTCAACCAAAATACCAAGTTGAGCAGAAATGAAGATTTATTGGTTTTTGAGGCCTCTATTGGACACCAGAAATGTTTGCCCTCCCTCCGCTCAGAGTTGATATGTCCTGCTTCAGCCACCTGTTTTGGTAATATTACTCCATAGCGAATGCACCCACTCCTTGGGTGCATAGAAAATGCAAGATGTTCAACAAAATACCAAGTTGAGCAGTAATGAAGATTGATTGGTTTTGAGGTCTTTAGTGGTTGCTACAGATGTTTGCCTGTCCTCCGCTCACAGTCGAATAATCTGGTACAGCCATCTGTATGTCTATATCACTGCATAATAAATGCATCCACTCCTTGGGTGCATAAAAAAATGCAAGGTATTCAACCAAAATACCAAGTTGAGCAGAAATGAAGATTTATTGGTTTTTGAGGCCTCTATTGGACACCAGAAATGTTTGCCCTCCCTCCGCTCAGAGTTGATATGTCCTGCTTCAGCCACCTGTTTTGGTAATATTACTCCATAGCAAATGCACCCACTCCTTGGGTGCATAGAAAATGCAAGATGTTCAACAAAATACCAAGTTGAGCAGTAATGAAGATTGATTGGTTTTGAGGTCTTTAGTGGTTGCTACAGATGTTTGCCTGTCCTCCGCTCACAGTCGAATAATCTGGTACAGCCATCGGTATGTCTATATCACTGCATAATAAATGCATCCACTCCTTGGGTGCATAAAAAAATGCAAGGTATTCAACCAAAATACCAAGTTGAGCAGAAATGAAGACTGATTGGTTTTTGAAGTCTCTATTGGACACCAGAAAGTTTGCCTCCCTCCGCTCAAAGTTGATATGTCCTGCTTCAGCCATCTGTTTTGGTGAAATTACTGCATAGCGAATGCACCCAATTCTTGGGTGCATGAAAAATACGATGTATTGAAGTGAAATAACACATCTATGCATGTCAAGATACACATTCCCAGTGAATTTGTGAGAAAGATGTGTATAAACAGCATCCAAAGTGGAGTTCTGGACAGTACGTTGCAAATTTGTTCTCAGGAATGTAAATCTCTACTAATGCATGCAAAACGCATGTGATTGCATATAAATGCTAAGGAGGACATAGGAGTAACTCGTACTGAGAATTTTCATTCCTCTGCATGAATCCTTGCTCTCAGAAACCCACATTTCTGTGTGTAACAATCATGAGTCAAATTCAGTGGAAGGCAGTGACCAGCAGTAACAGTGATGAATATTAAACCATAGAGATAGAAGATCAAATCTCTATGGATCAAATTTATCGCTGTTTATGTCAGGCTGTCGAGTGCTTGAGATAGATGTCTACGAATAGACACCAAAAAGTCACGTATCAGTCACTAGACCCAGCTCACATGCGATCCCCTAGGTCAGTAAAATTAGAGCTCCCGAACCCCCTTAACGCAGCTAATGCCATGATCAGACCACATACTAGGTATTCACCGCGCGCAAGCGCGCAGATCGTCTTCGTTTTAATCGGTAATTTTTTTAATGCAAGTATATTCTGAGGTCCTAAAAATATGCATCTCAGACACAATTGATAGCTTATCACTGATAAGCTATCCGATGATATAAGATGATATACACCGATTTACAGCCCCTCCATGGAAACAAAACTGTCAATCTCTCGATTCTTGAATTCACTGATAGAACATTGATTTTGCTGGAACAACGATGAGCTTCTCGTTTCCCAAATCAATTCCGAATGGTTCGTAATTGTTATTTCTGGCCATCATTACTCAGTGCTCTCATGACTCTCAGATAACAACATGGCACGTGATTTTTTCAAAACCAATCTAAACCATAATTATGACCGATTCTTCACTAAGTGCTCTCAATATTCTTCGCTCCTTCAATACGAAAAAAATTGGAAGGTATTAGAATTTCATAGAATGGAAAACTTCTCAGATTCACAACTCATCTGTTGTAAGACTGCACAACATGCACTCTTATTTTTACCCAGCAAGACATGAAGGAATGTAGACACGTCGATTATTTTACCGAGTGGATGGAATCAAGTTATGCATATAACTCTCACCAAAGGTCGGATCATGATTTAGTCATCCTGGAATTTGGCAGCCGGACATACTCGTCTGATAGACGGCCGCGTGTCAGTATTACACGTGTACCCGGCATCGACGCTCATATGCACGCCCATACGAAGCAATCCAAGATGGACGAATATATTGTCGAAATCTTTTGGTAGTGGTCGCTAGCTCTCGACTCTCAAGATATGGACATGAGATTTCACCAACGTGAACGTAGCTGCACTCCGAATTCGATGCTTTCGCGAAATTAATCGATCAATCGCACAATCGCAATTTGTGATAGGATAGGGGATAGAATTGATACGTAATCAATCGACTTCATTCCTACCTTGACTGTTTATACGCTTGAGTGTGAGTCAGCCAGAGTCATCCGCGCTTTTGGCGGATGCCCGAGAGTGGGTCATCCGTTAGCCATCCTCCTGATTACCGGACCCTTATTCGGCATTCGCGGAATCCAGGAATTCGGTGGATGCCGCAGTATCTGGCGACCTCCGGTTGGCATCCGGGGAATCCGCAAATTCCGCGGACGACCATTCCAGTAGGTATATACGACGAGCCGAGCACTGGCTCGAGCTTGATTCAGATCAGTCTTCACCGAAATCTTTGACAGGCCACTACGTAGTGCGTCACGTCACTGACCGCGTCGGTGTGTCCAGACTCGTGCACGCTATATTCACGTCACGTTACCCAGCGGTCTTACAGAAGGTCATGATCCTTGATTTTCCTTAGTGCTCTACTTGCGTGTATCACCGTAGTAGGTAGACAAAGGTGGTTCCAACTCTGAGTTGAAACCACCTTTGTATTTTGAGCGAGTTGAAACCACCATAAGGTTTCCAACTCATCTACTGAGTGAGAACCGCGTAGAGTCTATGGCTCAATGAGTTCAAACCATCTTTGTATTTCGAGCGAGTTGAAACCACCATAGAGTTTTGTGTGAGTTAGAACCGCCATAACGTTTCTGGCGTGCGCTCAACCTACTACTCAGTCGTTATAGTTTCCCACTCCATATCTTCTAATGGATCGAACGGATGATCTTTCAAAAACGTTTTTAATCAAATCAAGATTGTGTGCAGAGTACACCACCTTTTGAGATTTGGTATGATGGGTGCAAATGGTGAGATGCTTTTGAGAATACAGTTCATCAAACGATCTTGATGTGGTGATATCTCGGACGTTGGAGCCAAAGCGTTCCAGCCATTCCTTGTTGATCGAGCCTTTTACAAACACACGTGTAGCATCTTTTAGTACCTAGCTGAGAACGTTGCCAACTTGATTGCATGGAATGTTTCCAGGATGACAAGGGATACCATGATAGTTTGTTTCAAGCCACAAGTTTTGTCTGACATATTTTTGTGATAGCTTTCTCCGAGGGAATGGTTCTTGGGAAAGATACACTTGTGGGCTCGAACTATCACGCAAAGGAGCAATAGCTGACTCTTTCAAGATGTAATCGTTGACAGGCTGTTTGGAGCCCTGCGTGTCCACGACGTACTCCATCCTGATGAATACTGATCTTGATTCTGTGTTCCTTCATTAGCAGTATCGACAGTCGGAATCGTGTATGAATTTCCCGAAACCTTTCAAGTACATCCTATCCAAATTCATAATTATGTAGTAAATTCACATGTCTAGGTTTATGGGAATTTGTTTATGCGCAGTGCAGACTGTAAAATTTTTGCCTCGTCTTTTGAGCAGAAACACATTCACTGACACATCATTTTGTCTCTCGAACTTATTCACTTGTTGCAGAGATACCGGGAATGTCATACCTGAGAAATTCAATTCTTCAGCGTAAGGCTTGTATAAACTTACTCGTTCAGCATTCTTATTAGCTGGACGAAGACCAGCAAAAATAGACCATTTGAAGCATCGATTCTCGTTATTATTAACATTCACGCAACCAAGTTTTTTCTGAATTGGCAGGTAGAGAGGAATGTATGAGTTACCGTGTAGAGGCTGATATTGATTTATATTGACAATCATATTGAGAACCTGTTTCAGAGACCATCCTGATCCACTTCCTCCAAAATACTCAATTTGTAGTATGGCCGGTTCAATAACGCAACTATGATACCATTCCTTCAAGTCTGTGCTAGCAAATATCGCTTGATTCGCTGTATTGAAATATTTTATATCTACGGTTTCAGTATCACTCTTCATTACCACGTACTCTGCCGAAAGTTCTATATTAACTTTCAGAGCAGGATGCACGTTCAAAGCAGAAGAAATTTCTTCTTCGAATGAATATCTCGCATCCTCCGAAAATTGACTGATGTCCTTGTGCGTCAAGTTCGTAATAACTTCAGAGCTGATACGTTTAGCAAAAATCGATGGTAAGTCATCCCACCGTACCGTTGTTCCTTCTAATGATGAGGCTGCGTCAAGTTGCTCAACAATTCGTTGAAGAATATCCTGTAGACGATTCTTGATATTTATCAACTCCGACAAATGCGTCTGACATTGTCGTTTTTCATATCTAGTCAGTTCTGATGAAGTGATGAGATCTTCTATTGCTGTTATGAATGTAGTGCATTCATTGAAGAAGCGGTGCAACTCTTCATCAGATTCTACATCATTCAAAGACAGTGTAATCGCGTCGATAGCAGCTTCGAGACCGTCTAAAGACGCCATTCCTTATAGAAAAATATAATAATAACTCACTAGATTCTGGCACGTTGATAAAATTAAAAATAATATAATAGAAATATCTATAAATTATTCTGGAGCAAACCTTTCGAATGGATTTCAAGAAAATGGATGAGTCACTCGACTTCAGCGCACAACCTTACCACCAGGAGTGTATACCTGAAACCGACTTGCTCACCCTCGCTCAAGCTCAGTTTATACACTCCTCTAGGATAAATGTATCCATGAAATGAATTTTTCCAATTAATAGGAATTCATGGGAACAACCTGAGAATTCACAGCCAAAATAAGCAGACCTGACTATGATGAGCGACCCTGGACGAGTTGTATTGGACTGTCTACTATACGATGAGTGAGCTCCATTTATACCCACCATTCGAATTTCATAAGAATTTTCATTTCGATCCTAAGGATTGAGAGTATTTTTCCCATGAATACTTCTTACGATGGAAAACTCGAGTTTCAGAGAATTCAGTATTTCCTCTGAGAATAATCACTTCCTAGAATTTTTGAGAATGAGGGTATAAAAGAAGGCCAAAAGCAACTCAAATCACTCAGTCTCCACTATCAATCCAGAACCGAAAGAACTTATCGTGACTATGGAATTTATCGCCGATTTCCAGGGATTTAGACGATCCTCTGATTTATTCCAAATAAAAGAATTGGCCATCGTTTCTATCAATGAAGTTAACGTGCCTACCTACTGCCTATTCGTGGAACCATGCAAATGGTCCAAACTTCTGAAAGATGAGCAAAATTCTAACCGGTGGCTAGAGCGGAGGTTCCACGGAATTCCATGGAATTCTGGATCAGTTCCACTGAGTTCTCATATCGGGATAGTTCGAGATCGTTTGAGAGATTCCACTTGAATATATGTGAAAGGTTTGGAGAAATAACGCTGGCTCGATGAAATATTGCCTACTAAGTAAGTGAACTGTTAGACAGTGCAAGCAATACTTCTTTGAAAAATCTAAGATAAAATTCAAATTTAGGGTTATAATTAGCATGGACGACTACGATGCCCTCCTCTCAAAAGTTTGAGAAAAGATGTATCGCTTCGTTGCCAGCATCATCCGTTACGGAGAAATGGCGTCTGTGCGGTGAAAAATGCACACAGTTTGAAGGATTGGTTGGTTGGGCGTCTGCAAGTTGAAGCATGATTAGATGAAGTGGATATTGCAATGGCGGATTTAAGAAATACGCCACTAAAATCACAAGAAGCAGCAAGAATTGATTACGAATATATGTCTATGCATAATTGAGAATTTTTAATAAACTTACATCAAAAAAGAGTTAGGGGGGGGGGGGGACAAACATTTTTCGGCTGTTCTCCACAAGTATTGGCGTTGGATGGAGCCATTACTACTCTTTTTTGAATTTGAATATTGAATTCGAAAACTGATGGAAAAGCGAATGATTTTATTGCTTCTGGAAATTCTGATTGAAATTATTCATCGCTCGAAATCGAAATCAAGATTGAAATGTAAGACGAATCAAACATTATAGTGGAAAAGTGGATATTTATTCATTATTAAAATTGACTTGAAATATTCACTCGAAATAATTATGGTATGAAGGTTATAAGTTCTACTTTGATAACTTACTCTGAGAACAATGTCAGGTACATGATATACATATCAAATAATAATTATGACAATGGTTTCGCATGATTTACTTTAAACATTTCCCGATGAATTCTCAGATACATTCATTGCTATATCAGGATTCATACAACAAAATAATATGTCAGGTACATGATGTACATATCAAATGATAATGATGACAATGGTTTCGCATGATTTGCTTTAAACATTTCTCGATGAATTCTCAGATACATTCATTGCTATATCAGGATTCATACAACAAAATAATAGTCATGATAGTTGCATCCTCAATCAACAATCTAGTCATTTTCTTCTCAAAATCTAGTCAATGCAGGTAGTCATTTCAGAATTCTAGTCAGTTATGCAATGATGCGAATGAGAACTAATTAAAAGTAAAAACCAAAATTTGCATCAGTTTGTCTGCATTGGTAACTTATCAGTGTAAGCACATTAGCAGATACATGATCATAAATTCAGTGTGATATATCAGGATTGCTACGACAAATAATAGTCATGCTGGTTGCATCCTCAATCAACAATCTAGTCATTTTCCTCGCAAAATCTAGTCAATGCAGGTAGTCATTTAAGAATAGGAACTAATCAAAAGTGAAAAATGAAATTTGTAGCAATTTGTCTGCATTTGTAACTTATCCTTGTAAGCACAATACCAAATACATGATCATAAACTCAGTGGGATATATCACGTGCTAGTTGCATCCTCAATCATCAATCTAGTCATTTTTTTTCAAAATCAAGTCAATGCTGATAGTTATTAAAAAAATTCTAGTCAATTATGCAATGATGCAAATGAGAACTAATTAGAAGTGAAACAATGAAATTTGCAGCAGTTTGTCTGCGAAGAGCTCTATATTATGCAATGATAACTTATCCCTTTAAGAGCAGTGCCAGGTACATGATCATATAACGATGATAATAATTTCGTAGGATTCACCGGAGAACATTTCTCAAAGGATTCTCAGGTACATATATTGTTACATCGGGAATTGAGAAAGCAAAATAATTGTCATAGTTATCGCATCCTTAATTAACAATCTAGTCATTTTTCTCAAAATCTGATCAATATAGGAAGTAATTTTGAAACTCTAGTCAATTGCGCGTTTGCATAAACTGATTAAGGTAGTTGTACACTAAAATGCAAAATGTACCAGAATGTCACCAAAGTTGGTGGGGATTCAGTTCAAGTGTTGATGAACACCTGTGCAAAATTTCAAGATGATTGACCGTTTTGTTTCAGAGTGGTAGTCATCAGAATTCGTCACTTTTAGCATTGCGCTCATGCGGGATCGTCGACTCCCATATAAACGCAAAGTTAAAAGTGGCGGGTTTTTTATGGCTACCACTCCGAAACAAAACGGTCAATCATTTTGAAATTTTGCACAGGCGTTCATTAACACTTGAACTAAGTACTCCCCAACTTTGGTGATTTTCTGGTATACAGTGGAATCTCCCTTAACGGATACCTCCTATTAGCGGACACCTTTCAATAACGGATAATTTTTTGCGACCAGCAGAAGTATAATCACAGAAATGAACCTCTGATTAGCGGACACTTCCGGATAGCGGACAGTTTTGATGCAACCAGAGTCCGTGCGACCGGAGATTTCACTGTATTTCCAGCTCTAGTGTACAACTACCTTAAAAGTGGCGAAAAAATTCGCAGCAGATTGACTAGGAGGTGAGACGGGCTTTTCTTCTTCCTTCCTCTTATCTTTTTTCTTTTTCTTCTTATTGTAATCTTTCTCGGCTCCTTCTTCTTCGTCTTCTCCTCCCGATTCGTTTTTATTCTTTTTGTGTGATTTCTTCTTCTTTTTTTTCTTATTCTCATCTTGAGCTTCTTTTTCTTTATTATCAGTTGGGATATATTTCATTGGTGGGGATTCTTCAGCCTGAAAGGAGAAGAAGAAGAAAAAACATATTAAGAAATGGACTTTTTTGGCAGAGAATGATAGTACCGAATGACATTTTACTCAGTTTTTTAGATTTTTGATTCGCCTCTTCAGCTGTAGTTGCCAAAGCTTGGGCATAAATCAAACCATTATCGTTATTGAATTGAATTCCCACGTTTCATTTCCACTTCCTGATTCTGATGCGTCTCTTCAGCTGTAGTCGCCAAGGCCTGAGTTGAACCATTATCATTATTTGATTGATTTCCCAAGTTCTATTTTTCCTCATCCTGCTTCTGAAACGTTGTATTAGGATACATAGTCGCAACCTGTAACAAAAATGAGTTACACTATGAATTTTCAAGTTAATTTTCAATGAATGAAATCTTTAGAATTTCTACTTACGTATACACAATCATTGGCCTCTGAAATCAACCGTGGATCATCCACAAGTGGCATGTTTGCTCCTGCTTGAGGTGGCTGGAAGAGAGAGAGAAGTCTTTAGTGAATAAATGACTACATACATTAAATCAACGGAGAAGATTCTACTTACGGGTTCATACACAACAGCACATGCACAAAGATGTGGATATTTTTTTTCAGGAAGAGCTAATTCTTTTTCGAGAGAGACTGATCTGATCTCCTTTCTACTTCTCTTCCTAATTGTTCTACTCTTCGGCACTGTCATCATCACGACTGAAACTTGAGCGCTTTGCCACTGCACAGCGTCTGAATCTTCTCCTTGGAGGTGATGAATTGATTCCTCCGATTCCGACCGGGGTCTAAAGTACTGACAGCGGTCTGAAGTCGATGCTTGATCTATTACCAGACAATGGACTCAAAGCTGGTGGTAAAGGTGATGAGATACGAGAAGAGGAAGGAGGAGAAACTAGTGGTGAAAAAGTTCCACGCACTGGACTGAAGTCGACGACTGGATCTGTAAAAAGAAATAAATTTGGCCTAAGTACTGATTTTCCGGATCACATTTTTTTATTTCATCTGATCTAGTCATTAATTTATTTAATGAATATGTATATACTTTTCTAGTCATCATCAGTATTTCAATCATTTTATATATATTCCAGTAAACTCTTCTCATAATCATTATAAATATTAAACTTACAGAATCAGGTTGATATCGTAGCGGTGAGCTGGTTACAATTGATGAGGAGGGGCTATATGGTGTATCTTCACCATGCGCTGGTGATGTCTTACGTGATGATATTATTATCACCGAAGAGCTGTGTGGGCTCGAACAACTTCGTAAGCTGTTTGGACTTTCAAACAGGCATAAGAATTGAAAGGGGTCCCGCCTTCCGTCCTCCCCAAGGTTTTCCAGTTCAAATGGTAAGAGTCTATGCACTGTAGCTGGGAGCGATGGGGGCGTAATCATACTCTAAAACAGAAATTCAAAACCAGAATCAGTCTAATTGTTTTTTAAAATGAAAATATTAGTATTAGTCAAAGATAGAGGAAAAACTAACGCGCGCGCGCGCGCGCGCGCGCGCGTGTGTGTGTGTGTGTGTGTGTGTGTGTGTGTGTGTGTGTGTGTCAAGGAAGGTATTTCTAGAGAATATACAAAAGACGATATAAAATTTCTAGGATCCTAAGTTTTAGCAACGCAAATTCTAAAATTCACTCAAGAGGATTGCTGAATATTGCAAGAGTTAAAGTTGTAAAGATATGGTAAAAACTTTTAAGAAAAAGTTGAAAAATAAAACAAGATATGAATCTATACCTCAAGGACACATCAAATCATATTCAGAAGTCAAAAGAGGGATGAGAGTTAGTTAAAGAGAGCCTTTCTCAAGAATCAGCAAAATGAAGAGAACAATTTTCAAGATATTCCATGTATCTGGGATAAAAATGTATAAATGACTTGATGGGGTAGTTATTAGGATTGATGAGTCTCATAATAGCTCATCACAGCTGGGAAATCATCATTAACATACATAATTAGCTAAGAGTTAGAATATCGAAAACTGAACCCAAGTCATTCTATACAGTAAAAATTTTTGAAAAAGTTGAAAAAATGAAACAAGACATGAATTCATACCTTTGAAAGGTATAGAATCATATGAAAAAGTCAAAAGAAGAATAAGCTCTAATTAAAAAGGGTATTTCTTAAGAATTTGTAAAATGACGAGAAAAAATTCCAAGTTATTTCAAAGGTAAAGCAGGGGAATGAACCAAACTACTTCTATGAATTCCATCAATGGATATCATTATACAGAAACTAGTATCAATCATATTAGCATCAAAAAAATGTTTAATCTACTCACCAATAATAATTTTGAAGTAGACTGTAGAATCCACACCAAACAGGAACAGCAAATAGTCACAAGAACAGCATCAATAAAATAAAGCAAATATTTAAGATCAGCAGCAAGAACATCCACCAGTTTACTTATAACAGCAAGAGCAGCTTCTCAGAATCACGAATCACAAAAACAATAATAGATCTGCGCCCTTCCAAACTTGTCTGGCGACTAAAATTGAGCGCTTCGCCGCGCCACCTTTTATAGCTTTCATAAGAGTTCCATGGAAATTGTTGCATATTTTCAATAGAAATTGACAATTTCTTTGGAAAATATAGGAACATCTTCTTTCATGCCTCTTCAATTCTTCTCTTCCCAGGTCACAAACAACAAAGGGATGGTGTCAGCATCCTCAACAAAAACGGGATGACCACGGCGGAGACGACGACGACGACGATGCCGATGACAAGGCTCACCGAAGATGAGCTCTAGGTGTGCTTCCAGGGGTAGCAAAATAATGGCGACGGGGCAAATTTGCAGATAACGATACTATGACGATGTTCGCAACTACACCGCCGAGCAGACACAGCCCGGCTGCTTATCACCTGGGTGCTCGAACTCCTCTCGGCGCACTCGAAGAAGTCGCCGGCTACGCGAATTCCAGGAAAAACTCACCCCGACTCGCCTTAAAACTTCACCACCCGCGCACCAGGTGCCATTAGCATCAGCATCCTGGTTTCTTCCTCGAGTACGCCGAGACGACGGCGACGAGGATGCCCCGCGGACCGTGACGCGTGGAGGTGCACTAGGTATGGTTCTATGAATACGGTCTGCTACGCTGTTGCCGTGGCTGTGCCCACTGAGCATGCGCGAGCGGCAGAGCGCGCGAGAATATATGAAAGCGCGCCAGAAACGGTACGGTGGTTTCAACTCAAGAGTTGAAACCGCCTTTGTCTACCTACTTACTGTGTGTGTTCATAATCTAGATTGTGTTGTCGGAAACCGCGTAGAGTGTGTGCATAATTCCTGTGTATTCAATTCAACCCTTCCCTTCCCCGTCCCCGAACTGTCCAGCGTCACTCTCGTCTCAGGTGTCTCAAATCACACTGTCCAGCACGGAAGTTCACCTGGCTGAGGGTCATTTGTTCAACATTGTTTACGAATTAGTTCGGTCAACCCCTATGCTTTCTTGTTTAATATATTCCAAGATATTGGATCAAAGAAGGAAAAACATCATTCAATGCTCAAAGTTGATAGCCTCAGGACGTACATGGTAGATGAACCTCCTAAGTCCAATTTCGGAATTGCAGCCTTGTTATGTATTTTCAATCAATCTACAGGGCGTATTACCACCGAATTGCGTCTCCCCATCTTCTCTAACCCTACTGTAACGGCCGGACATACATTGTAAGAAATCATCCCGTCAGCTGGTCTATAAAGCTCTTGGGTCAGCGCTGGAAGCTCAATGCGTATATAATGCCACAGCGTGATACCGGTTTAATAATGAGCGCCATACGGCTCAACTGCGTACACCGAGGCATACACTCAGTTGGAGTCCCAGCCAGGGATGACAAGTGCTATCGGCTATTTGCGCCGAGCGCAATTGAAACAAATTGCATTGTTGTGGCGGCATCCTAACCGACTCACTCTTAGTTTATAAAGCTTGGGCAGAACAGTTCTGGAACGTGTCGGCGATTTACATGCCCGTCACACGTAATGTTGATACAGTATAAGTTCACGCGAGGGACGAGACATGAAAGTGCCGCTCGGTCAGATCGTTGATCGAAAGGATCTTCGCCCGAGGGATCGAGCAGATTCTCATCACTTGTACTCTACCATGCTCATTTTCATGCGCGAAGTTCTGTGATGGTAGATTCGAGGCTTCCCATTCAAATCGCCCGCGCTTTTCGCCATTACAACTTTCGTGTGATGTGTGCGTGGAGGCATGCAGTAAATATCTTAGAAATTCTCGTAAGGCAATAATACTTATCGACAATGTGATTTTCAACATTGGAATTTGCACTGATAGACACGGATATCTTATTATATTCATCTCAGTTGCCTATCCGATACGGTCTCTCATTTTAACTCTGTGTATCGAAGTGTGGATGATTCTTAAAAATATGTGCGTAGCTCTGGAGCGTTAACCAGGGAAACTATGTTAAATAGACCAACAATCTATTAAAATACGAAGTGGGATAATTTCTTATCATCTCTTAGTGGAACTGTTGTAATAGAAAAAGCTGTTCAATCTTGTATGGGCCTGGCGGGGACGAAAGAATGATTTTCTGAGCAAAGCAAAGTTTCTAACGCCCGAAATGATTTACGCAAACAATGCACTTATACACCGATCTTCATACTGCGAACGTTAGGGTCAGTACAATTAGGGATCGATATTCCATTCAAAACTTGATCGAATTATGGTAATTAAACGCTCAGCCTAAATTTGTTCGTACGGATCCCGCGTATCGAACTGCCTATGTGTAAGGGAAGAAGTATGATCGTTCGTATGGGTCATATGGATCAATTACCGAGTGAATGAGTTAGGTGGTCGGGTAGATGGATGATCTGGTCTGGACTCTTGGGGGGGGGGGGTCCAGGATGATCTGGAATGTACTTGTACGGTCTGAAATGGTTTGGAATAATCTGGGATGATTAGAGGCGGCGTGGAACAGTCTGGATTGATTTGGGAAAGTCTGTCGTGGTCTGAAACAGTTTGATACGATGTAGGACGTTTTGTCAAGGTTTGAGACGGTTTGGGATAGTCTGAAATGGTCTGGGATGGTCAGGAACGTTATGATACGATCTGAGTCGGTCTGATACGGTTGAGGACGGTATGATACGGTCTGGAACGGTCTGGAAGGATCTGGGATGTTCTGGTTCGGTTCAAGTCGCTTTGAAACGATCTGCGATGGTCTGGGCGGTCTGATATAGGCTCGGCTGGCTACAATATAATACGTGTTCGAGTGGGTTGTGGATGGGGGGGGGGGGGGCGAGATTTGGTGAGTGGGTAGCTTGATGGTCGGATGGACAGGTGGATGAATGGTGGCTAGACGCCATGGTGGGGGTGGTTATAAGTGGCACTAGCTGAACGAAGTGTCATCTCTACGAACTTCATAATGAACCTCTTTTCATACCATCCATTGATCATCATCCACCATTTTACAAATCTTATTTTTGAGTTGCGAAAACATTTCAGAGGTTCTCTAATCAAGAACATTTACCAGCTGATTGAATGGTATCGAGATAGGCAATAACGGTAGTGTCAATGATGCAGATCATGAAAGTTTTTGTCAAGCAAAATTATTCGCTGAAGGCTTTGATCCCTCGTTGGCGGATTGATGAACAGATTCAGGGGAAGAGATAGGTTCAGGATACCGTTTCAACCTCGCGGATGAGAAACGGGTGGAATTGATTCTGTACCTCTACTGTTCCTTGCCTTTTGCTTGACTTGAACAACTTTGCTCTTCGTTCACTCGCTTCTTTCTTGGAATAATATCAAAGCTTCAATCATACTCGGCAAAATAATCAACTATAATCGAGATTAACCATTTGCAGCCCTCCAAGGCACGATTCTTGAGATCTTTTCCGCTTTGATCTACACAATTCGCTCCTAGAATTTGCTCAGTTTGCACACCTCGATATTCGAACTTGTCATTACAGATACACATGCAGGCATCGGCAAAAACACGACGTCCATTTACTTGGGAGTCCGCTTCGAAATCGCGTTTTCTCGTTCATTGATACTTTATTTCATACAATTTTACGGTGGGTATACGTGGACTCTAATGGAGAGGCGAGAATGTACTGCTGTTGTGGACACTTAGCATACCTTAACGACGCAACACATGAGCTCGTCGACGCGTGTACAAAGAGAAACGAGTATGTATGAGAAGAGGATGCGAGCTTATTAGGGTCGAACACCGGGCATTATCTGCGCTCGCAATGCAACTCAGTGTACAAAGAGATGATGTACACACAAGGTGCGAGAGAGATCGCGTTGAATCAGCCGCCATATATACTTTTGCGGCAAACAGCTCGTATGGAAGGGGCATTTTTCCCGTCTATTTAATACCCCATGTATTTCACTTCTGGCCTTTTATTTTCAAATCTGCCCCGTGCGTAACATTCTTCCCTTTCTCTCTTCTATAAGGGCACGTCTGCTTGCGTCTGTTTATGTGACCGCCGCCGCCGCAAGTCACGAGAGAGTCTCAACAGCAATAAAGCGCGACAATAGAAACATATTTGTCACTTTTATGACTGACATACATCGTGGACCTTGTATTCCAAATGAGATTTTGTACTGACTTTTCGAGCCCTTCACAACTCTCTTTTCTTCCTCTTTCAGTTCCATTAATATGAAGCGACCGACCCAAGTGATTCAGAGCTCGAATTTTTTGCTTGATGAACGACCATCTTTTCCACTGTATTAATCGAAATCTACTGCAGTTGTAGTTTT
Source organism: Eretmocerus hayati (assembly GCA_029851415.1). Classification (NCBI taxonomy): domain Eukaryota; kingdom Metazoa; phylum Arthropoda; class Insecta; order Hymenoptera; family Aphelinidae; genus Eretmocerus; species Eretmocerus hayati. The sequence goes on along the minus strand of CM056742.1, from coordinate 188,492,729 downwards.
GCTCGTAACTCCATCGTCGAAGTCGTTCCTTTGGCTACTTTGGTGGGCGAATGGCAAAACGTAAAAGTATCCAATGAATTTTTATTCATCTTTCTAACAGTTTCTTTACGCACGTTATATTGTGATTAATATCTGGAAAAGAAGGAAAGATTCAACCATAAAGCGAAATATGAGTTCGTTTGAAGGAAACAGAATCTGCCATCGATCAACGAATCTGAGTACAGATGGAATCGGGCTGCGCTGTTTGTGAGGTTAGGTTGGCTCGGTTGGACCACTCAAGTTCCAGCATTCTATCTTCGATAGGTTTGCATAGGTGTGTTTTGAGAGTGAGTTGTGTGAGGAAACATGGGGCGTTATCTTCTTAGTCTGATGGGAGCAAAATGTAGTGAATAATGAGGCGGGAGAATTTCATGTTCGTTTCGCTACTTATATGCTACTCTCTCTTCTTGTTCGTAAGCGGCGGTTTATTCTGCTTGATGTGCATACATCTCATTGCTCGAGCGGGTCTTAGCCGTGGAAATTGATGGAAAATTAACGAGGCCGAGCGGCCCGCGGCTCACAACAGCGAGTATTATAGTTATTGCTCTCGGTTTGCCTCGTTTCGCTCGCGTATATGCTTGAATGGTTATCGCGAATTTACGGATATATTATACGAGAGCGCGGCAGCTCTCGAGGCCACGGCCTTGCTCTCGGCTCACTCCTCCGCTTCATGATTGACAGTGAATCATACTTGCGCACACATATTGTAAAGCCTAGAGATAGTTTTCAATGTTGTACTTTATGTACTAGGTTATCAAAAACTGGCGCATTTGGTTATGGGAGAACCTCCATGGATGAGCACACCCCTCAATATTGATTGAAAATAAGTGAATCTAAAATATTGATTTTTTTCTCTTCGCGAGATTGCAATGGAATAGGTATATTTGTGCAACCGCGTGTAAACCTATATTTCGGTGATAAAATGGCTTGCAGAATTCGCTTCGTCTGTACAAAACGGTCTTCGCGTGCAAGCTCATCACGCATGCACTGGGTTCCTATTGAAGTGACTAATTCGGACGATTCGCGCACGATCTGCGCGAATTTTTACTTCAACAGGTACCCTGATGATACAGTGTGTCCGAAAAGTAAGTACGCCCCCCCATTTTTTTCAGAAATGGTTGGGAATCGGGAAAAATCCCGGAACACGTGTCCCCTTATTTTGAGGGGGACATCCGATGGTGGCTTTATTTTATTACCTTGAACGTCATTTTCAAGCTCATTTGGAGGTCAACTGGATCTTTTTTAATGGAAACACCTACTTGTGACCTCGAATTCTGAAAGAACATGAAAAATGATGAGACTTTTGTTTGAAACTTTTTTTGACCCGACTTGACCTTGGCGAGATGAATGGAGGTCAGCACGGGTTGACGGTGACCGCTGTAACTCCAAGAGTGGGCATTTTATCGAAAAATGGTTGGGGTAAAAGTTGTTTATGATCACAGTAGAAAAGAGCTAATGACCTTGTTGGTCATTTTCAAGGTCATTTCAAGGTCAAGTCAATTCTTTTGAGTAGAAACACCTAATTATAAACTCAAATTCTGAAAAAACATGAAAAGTGATGAAAGTTTCGTTCGGAACTCTTTTTGACCCGAATCGACCTTGGCGAGATGAATGGAGGTCAGCACGGGTTGACGATGACCGCTGTGACTCCAAGAGTGAGCATTTTATCGAAAAATGTTTGGGATAAAAGTTGTTTATGATCACAGTAGAAAAGACCTAACGACCTTATTTACGACCTTGGAGGTCATTTTTAAGGTGATTTGCTACTCAACTCGATTTTTCCAACGGAAACACCTACTTTTGACCTCGAATTCTGTCTACTGTGATCATGAACAACTTTTATCCCAAACATTTTTCGATAAAATGCTCACTCTTGGAGTTACAGCGGTCACCGTCAACCCGTGCTGACCTTCATTCATCTCGCCAAGGTAGAGTCGTGTCAAAAAAAATTTCGAACAAAAGTTCCATTATTTTTCATGTGTTTTCAGAATTCGAGGTCAAAAGTAGGTGTTTCCGTTGGAAAAATCGAGTTGACCTCCAAATCACCTTAAAAATGACCTCCATGGTTGGAAACAAGGGCATTAGGTCTTTTCTACTGTGATCATGAACAACTTTTATCCCAAACATTTTTCGATAGAATGCTCACTCTTGGAGTTACAGCGGTCTCCGTCAACCCGTGCTGACCTCCATTCATCTCGCCAAGTCAAGTCGGGTCAAAAAAAGTTTCAAACAAAAGTTTCATCATTTTTCATGTTCTTTCAGAATTCGAGGTCACAAGTAGGTGTTTCCATTTAAAAAAATCCAGTTGACCTCCAAATGAGCTTGAAAATGACGTTCAAGGTAAAAAAACAAGGCCACCATCGGATGTCCCCCTCAAAATAAGGGGACACGTGTTCCGGGATTTTTCCCGATTCCCAACCATTTCTGAAAAAAATGGGGGGGGGGGCGTACTTACTTCTCGGACACCCTGTATATTTATATTACGTGTCATAAACTTGATAGGCGGGAATATTGCTTCGACCCTTAGTGCGCCAAAAAGGCTCTATCACCATTTAATTTGGTAATCTTGCGTTATTGTAGTGTGGGAATAGCATTCGAAGTTCACTTTCGTTGAAAATGTTGAATGTGCACTTGTGCGCTTCTGTTGTCGCTTGACCGGTAATAATCAGTCATAGTCCTAGTATCAGTTACACTACGCAATTAGGTATGAAATCATACTACTCTCAGGGCGTGGATATCTCATCATGACAGATTCCAAATCAGATTTGAGCGACTCGTGATGTATATGTACGATTAACTTTGAGAGGCTTTCAAGATTGAGTATTGAGAGTAAAGATGTCAATTTCCATAATTTTCATCAGTCTATCTACTCACGGTTATCAAACTTATTTCCGGCCATTTTTGAATCTGTCAATGACATCTATGTCCATCGGTTAATGCACTCTGATTTTGACTCTCATTGAATTTGGATTTCATCCTTTGGTATGATCAACAGTCTTCCTTTGAGAATCGAGATCAAACGCTCGTCTAACTCCAACCAATCGTTCTCAAATTGTTACTCTGGTCACGAATCTATTGTAAAGTATCATTGTTCGGTTGGTAAGTATTCACGATGGAGCATACTCATTGTACAGGAAACTTTACAGAAATTATTGAGCAGTTGCGCATCATAACTGAGTGTACAATTGGAAAAATATGCATCGAGGGGGAGTCGCTAGGGTGGTCTCTTCAACGCTCGATACTTAGCTGTTCATAAGCAAACTGTGCGCGTTGTGAGATATACTGTGTACGAGCCTCGTCGACGCTCCGTATACCCAATATGAGTAAATGTGGTCTCGTTACCTCGCCAACTAGCCGTCTGCTTCATCAATATTCATCCACGTCGTTGTCCACGACCCTCTCTTTGCTTCTTTTTTTTCTTCCAACGCGAGCGACTCAGTCGAGCTCTTTCCATAACATCCAGATACTCTAAGGGGCTATTTTGCACGCTCTTTACAGCACGTCTCACCGATTTGATAGCAATTCTGATCCCTCTTCAACATCAACATTCCCTTCATTCTATGCATTCACAACTTACTCGGGCGGCGTGTTGCTCTCTTAACGAGTTGTGGCGTCATTTGGGTTCATTCTTCATTTTCATGCATCGAATTGAGCCGTCACTGCCTGTAATTCTAAGGAAGGCGTCCTTCGCGCATCTAGCAAATTCGGTTCTTCGACATATCCCACAACAGTCATCAAGAGTTTGCCAATGCCAAGATTCACAATAAACTTGGTCGTGTGAACAGGATAGGACAATACCTGTTCTTAAGAAAAGGAACGAATCATATGGTGCATGTAGAAAAGTGGGGACAATAAGTATTTCTTCGAACTGTATATAATTGGAATACCTTGAGCTTCAACTCGCGGTTTTTGAGTTTCGTGTACGAGATCCCTACAGAAATACTATGGAAATTGCAAGCCCATGCACTGAATCAGCCTCTGGTTTTTCAAAAGTATGACCGACTGACATTTTAGGAAATTAATCAGATACAACTTTTCTAGTAGATCACCATACTTATTCCTCGTGCTCATCTGATTCGTATTTTTATCAGCTCGTGTTTTGGAGATCGGCATTATTTGTGGCTCGAGCTTGAATCGCTCAGTCCCACATCACCGGCCATCGTGTACCTCATATGTACACTCAATAGCAATCTGAACTGATCGTTTATTTTTGAATCTCGAGCCTTGATTGGTTCAAAACAATGGATCGCCTAACCTGATTGATTCGATTAAAAAACGTTCGATCATTTCGGATTGCTCCCGAGTGTACATAGCCTGTTGTGGGTATATTATGCTCTAGCATGTATTCCCACATGGTGGTAAGAGCGCGTCACTGTTTGCGTTGCGGGCGGTAGCGCGGTTGGTGCATATCGGCGGAGGCTCGGGTCGGCGAATGGCGCCGCTCCCCGCGGAAGTCGAGGGCGGAGGCACGCGCGCAGAGGCGGTCACTCCAGCGACACTCCACTTCCTCCTTTTCTCGCTGCTCGATACGTTAACTCTATAGGTTTGTAGCCGCATTTGCCGAGAACTTCCACACCCTGATAATGCGGAATATATCTTCCTTCGAGCGAGCGTGCAAGCTTCGCATAGCACAAGTTTAGCATGCTCATACCCAAGTTCATGCGATTTGGTTTGGGTATGATTTTTTACCCCATTCTTCATTCAAGAGATATATGGTTGCATCTTTCAATCATTATTATGTATTTCGAACGTGAGATTCTTCACGGGTTATTATCATCACTCGGGAAACGGGCGTCGACAGCTGTGGAGTCCACCTAAAGTGTGGTTTTGTATTTAGTATTCATGTTTTCCTCTATTGTGAGTTCTGCCCCATTGCTGATCGATGGCTGTTAAATTGTCCATTAGCAATTCATCATTTAGACAAGTACCTGCGTCAATTTGAATTTTCCATTGAAATCAAGACAGAGCTAAATCGAAATTGTCGAGAAAACGTTACGATGCTGGCCTTATTTCTGCTTTTCACACGAAATTTATTTTCATAAATTTATATAATAGGTCTTTGTTGTGTTGAATATTAATTCTGTAATCCACATCTGTTTCATATCAATGTAGCTTGATTCCGATGAGTTCATATCAAAATTTCGGCGATACTTTGAGCGACTGCGTAAAACCATTTTCTTTTACCCTTGTAAGATGCACGATTTCATCGAATCCTCACATGAAAATAATTAAGCGCCAGTCCAAAATTTGTCTGTACAGATCCCTCATGTCGGGTTTCCTAATTGGGAGGGGGGGGGGAGTGAAGTATGATGAGTGGCCATACGGGTCATGAGTGGGTCGATGGGTGGACCGGGTGGTGGGTGGGTCGATTATGGGTGGGCAGATGGGTGGATGGGGTGGCGGATGAGTGGGTGGTTGGGTAATCTAGGTAGGTGTTCGGGTCGGTGGCTAAATGGAGGAGCGCGTAGGTGGTCGGTCGGATGGGTAGGTTGGTGTGTAGTGGTAGTGGCAGTGATAATTGACGATTGATCGTGTACTGATGTCTGTCAATCGGTGATTGTCGACTGTTGATTTGAGACTGTTGACCTAAGTATGTCAACTTGAGCCTGTTCTTCCGAGACTGTTGTCCCAAGAGTGTTGAGTCAAGTTTGTTGAGTCAAGGCTGTTGACTTCAGATTGTTAGCTGTTGTGTCAAGATTGTTGACTTAAGACTGTTGATTACAGACTGTTGAATTCAACATGCTTAATTAAGATTGTTGCCTTGAAACTGTTGCCTTGAGACTGTTAACTTGAGACTGTTGACTTGAGGCTGTTGACTTAGGGCTGTTGATTGTTGACTGTTGAGTGCTCGTTGGTGACATTGTAGAGATCACCAATAATTCGACCGATTAATTTGTCTATTGAGACAATCACCTGATCAATTGTGCCAATTATCTCGTATACCGCCGGAATAAGTTCTAGTTGGGTAGATGCAGCAACTTTAATTCATTTTCCGGCACTACCAGTGTACCACTGGTATTCATAGTCGTTATTAAATTTAGAGTCAAAATGTGATTCGCGGATTGGGCGCTTTAGTCGGTAAAGTCAAAAATGAAGTCTGCATCTACTTCGCATCATTTGAGTGCATTGATGCAGCAGAACACCAGCAAATCGAACTCGTTCTCAGTCCGCGCCAACCACAGCGTCCAAGCCGTGGATTAAAATTAAATCTCGGGTTACTAACGACTATGAACAATGAAGCAATTTCTCTGATGAACTCCTAATTACACCAAAGTAGACCGAACTAGACAGAACTAGACCTAATCAAAACGAACTAGACCAAATTAGATCGAGTTAGACAGAATTGAACATATATGCACTAAACTAGACCGACCTGAACCGTACTAACATTTCATTTTACAATAATCATGGCCGTAAAATAATGCTTGATGATCAATTCAAGGTACCAGAAAGAGGTTTCTCGTGGAAATCGAGAAAAGATATTAGCTTGAGCTGTACCAGCTAATAGATATGTCATTTTAGGAAATGTAGATTAACTGTTCTGAATTTTCGGAACGACCAAATTGAATATAAAAGTTTGGGACTTTGATATATTCAACTCAGCTGTTCCGGAAATTCAAAGCAGTTGAACTAAATTTTCTAAACTATACATTCATTAGCAGGTATTACTCAAGATGATATCATTTTTTCTGACCTTCATAAGATACCTCTTCCTGGCACCATCCTGGCGCCTTGGATTGATCATTAATCATTACCTTACAACCATTATTATTGAACTACAAAAGTATTCCAGGGGCCTCTGACTATTCAAGAACATTTACAAGCCGAACAAGCGTTCGAGTAAGGCAATAACGCTAGTCCAAATGACTATGAGGTTAGGAGCTCGGCTGTTCAGCAACGTGAGTACATGAACCAGATTTTGATATATCGGCGATGCGGTCACTGTGCACGCTGAAAGTTATTCGCACTTTTATCAAATTTGCTTGCGATTTGGGCGAAGCGACGAGAAGACGAGTATTTATTATCATCTGATTAGAGTTCGTTTTCTCGTCGTTTCGCCCAAATCGCAAGAGAATCGGATAAAAGTGCGAATCACAAAGTGCCTATATTTTAGGTTAGGAGGTGCCTGCGCTCAAGTTATTCCCACTTTTCTCCAGTTTTCTTGCGATTTTAGCCAAACGACGAGAAGACGAATTCAAGTTAGATGGTAATAGGTATCTGTCTTCTCCTCGTTCAATCCAAATCGCTAGTGTATCAGACAAAAGTGCGAATAACTTTCAGCGTGCAGGGTGCACGGTGACCGCACCGCCTGCCCACAGTTTAATAATAATCGAAGTCTCTCCATCCACAAATACTTAGACCATCATTTTTTCATCGATTTTTTTCCTTGCCTTGTTATGCGGGTGTATACGTAACGTGTACATTGCATGAACAAAGAAGGTATATTGAGTCGTCTATTGCAGGTAAGTATATATTACACGTAGAGGTCACTACGAGGAAGAAAAGAAGCAAATAAGAGCTTTAGCTAAGTCACTATTGAACCTGGTGATCATATATACCTCTTGGATTGTTTTCCAACTGAGTATTGTGAAAAATTGATGTATTGCCAGCAGTGAGTGCGAAGGAAATGTGTATGATAAAAGCTTCTTACATTTGTAGATAATTGATACTCCCTTTCGACGATAAGTGGTGTTTTGAACACGGGTTCTTGGAACAGCTAAAGCTGCAAACTCATTCCAGTCATCGTCGAGTTAATAACATATTCCTAAAGCGCAAATCCAATATCTGCTTCCTTTTTGTCATTCACAATGTTTAGTTGAGGTGCATGATGCAACAACATGGAACAAAGTGTTTGATTATTCATATTGATCTATCATATATTCGGAGTTGACCGAATCCATATAAGATCAGGCAGTAAAAATGGCCGAAGTCACGGATTCTTCTGGGGATTTTTTATACGATTCTAGGTGCAAAATGAGGGGACACGTATTTTATCATTTGGCTCGTTCTACATAGAATGCGCTCAGGGCGTGAGCGTACGCGCATACGCTTGCGTTTATAGCATTTCATGCAGGGAATTTCATGAAAAAGCCTGACCAGTGATTTTTCACTCAGAATTTCCACAATTGAGCAATTGGTTGACGATTGGTGGGCCCCGAGTGACATCATCGAACCAAAAAATCAAGTTTCTCCATGTTTCTCTATGAACAAATAAAGAAAAACATGAGCCTTGGCCGTGCGATCCTTTTCGGTCAACAATCCAGGTTAAACAACGCTTTCGCGATTCAGTATTCGGATTGGTGACCACTCGTCTTGCTCTTGCCTAGTTTCTGATCTGGAACTAAGTTACAGTTCGCAAACTAAGACGGGTGGTCACCAATGCGGGTAATGAGTTGCGAAAACGTCGCTTTAGCTGGATTGTTCCCCGAAAAGGCTCGTGGGGCTACAACTGCTGGTTTATCCTATTTATTCATGAAAAAAAGCGAAGGAAATTGTTTTTCTGGCCCAAAAATGTCACCCAGGAACCTCCGTCATCATCCGTCATTCAATGTCATGAGTCGCGTATTTAACCGGTTATGAAAGAGCGAGTAATTCTTCGGGTGGCCAATGCTGATGTTTTTCTCTAATTGATTGTGGGAAAACATAAAGAAACTTGATTTTTCGCTCGATTATGTCACTTGGAAATCACCAATCGTCTGCTACCTCTTGCCTTGGAGAAATTCTGAGTGGGAAACGACTCATGAGGCTGCTCTATGAAATTCTCTGCACTAAATGCTTTGAGCGCAACCGTATGCGCGTACGCTCACGCACTGAGCGCATCCTATGTAGAACGAGCCTTTGACTTAGAACCGCTTCGCTTCGGAGCTGTGAAATTTTTTACTTTCAAGTCAGAATCATGAAGTTTCAGAAAATTGACCATTCTAAAATGGTGAGATATGATTTATTTGAGCGTTTCTATGTGTATCCATGAATACCCTGATATGTCCCATCAAGTGGCAGATATTATACCGTAATCCATTGCTTTCAGTCGGGAATTCATTTTAAACTCCTCAAAATGTCAATTTTCATGAAAAATACAAAAATTTCAATAGCGTCTACGGGCAAGCATATTTCTGTCTGAATTTTTTTTGAGAATGGGTTGAATCAGGAGGCTGACATTGGCATTGGTTTGAACTACGCTAAAAGACAGGGCGGGGGTCAATGATCTAATTTCTCGTGAAATCACCGGTTTCTCGGGAATTATCGTCATTTGCAGCCTACAATCGGTTATATTATAACTGCAGTAATACCCCAGAGATATGTATATCGTTATTATATAATGTGAATAGTTATTGTGTCTAAGAGGTCTGCTTTTTGCGAGATTGCTGAGGTGATAGTGAGAATCCTAAAAAATGATTTTTCAAAATGTCGCGATCCCCTCTTGAGCATGCACAGGTTGAGGGCCATCTAGTCGAAGATAACACGAGCATGATGTAGATAAGCCGAAGCAATGTTTGAAGGAACTCAAAATTGCTATTAGGACTGCACAGCATCCGTAGGTGAACATCGATTTCAGCGGCTGATTAATTAAAACTCATCATGTAATTTTTTGATTGGAATATTTCTATGTGAAGTGTATTGACTTACAATATTTTCACCCCTCTTCTCGTGAAGTGTTGAGAGTATTTCTTCACCCTCATCAAAATTATTTCATCACTGATTTTTTTTCTCATCACTTCCATCCGTAGACTTCTTTGACAATGACAGAAATACAAAGAGAAATATCGAAATTTCCTGCACATTATTGAGAATGCCGAGATTTATTACAAACCAATTGCTTGGACTACCACTAACCTCTTAAACAATAGATAATATTGATGTAGTTCATGAAAACTAGAACATAAGAAATTGTTCACGTGCTAGAATTCCACAAGTTTCAGTGACAAGCTTATGCGAGAAGGACTGGGAGAATGATAAAACGATCTAGAATAGGAGAAAATCGCGGTGAATATAGTGCAGTGTATTTAAGTGCATGTTGTGCGATCAAAGAGCATATTCATACATTTACATACACTTAATCATAGGAAAGCCACCAAAGGCAGGGTATTGTCGTGTCTTGCGACTACACAGTCACATGTAGTAATAGCTATGAGTAGTGAGACAACTTGTCTTGTACTTATACGATGCCTCAGCTTCACAACTCATCGTCAGTGCAGTGGAACATAATAGTAATCACAGCCCGTTGATGACAATTGCCAGTTTCGTACCGTCATCGGATCGTCCACGCATCCGTGTACTCCAGATTTTACATACATTTAGCAACTTCAGAGAGAGCCAGAGCCAGAGAGTCTCCACCCATACATGACGCAAATGACAAACGAGCCACACATCAGTCACAATTGAATATCTGAGTTGAAAAGCCCGAGAGGGTGGACGTTTTATAACCGCTGTTTTCACAGGGTATATAGCGAGAGGCTACTACTACTGTCTTCTGTGATGGAAAACATCGCGGGAGGTATACCCTAAGTGAAGTTAATTATTATTGAGGAGGGAGCATAAGGGGTCCCTCACCATGAATTGTGCAATGCGTGTGTACATTTATGCGTATTGAATGCTCGAGCCGTGCATCAAAAGCGAGTGAGTGGAACAATGAGCATTCGTGCAGCTCATAACATATACGTGTTCTCTTGTATCTACTTTGGAGCTTTCTCTTGCTTGGTACATTTGCAAGCCATCATCAAAAACGCAACGAGCTGCTGCCGCTGCTTGAGCATGCGATTTCTTGTGGCTGTCGAAGATAATATAATGGGAGCCTCGCGGCTCGCAACGAGTTCACGGAAGCGAGCTTCATTCTCTTGGAATTTAGACCCAGTCTGCGCGTGTATGTAACTCATACTTTGACACCGGAAGCGATATTACGAATCACATACTTTTCTAAATGCACATGTACACGAGGTACGAGTAATTATTATAAATTTAGTTCGGATTCTGGATTATTACAAGTTTTTTCATCTCGCATGACGGGGAAATTTCTAAGACCTGTCTTTTCACCTAACTCCATGTTTTCATGAAAATGTCGAGGACTTTCTTGACGGCTCATATTATATTGGACAAAGAGCCGAGTTTGGGATTTCTTCCCCCAACTAGAAATTTTCGACTGAAGATTCACGTCCACACGTTTCCTCTCAACTGAGGTTAGCTCGCTTGATGTAACTGAATCGCAGCCTATTTTGATAGATGGAATAGTGAATCCATGAAGCTTTTGCTATTTCGTCTACGGCGGTAGAAGCTTCGGCAGCGAGGCTTCAGAATATAAATTTTGGAATCAATTCGCACGCTTCTTCTCTAGACTGTCCGAAAACCCGTTTTATACGAAAACTTAGAGGGCACGAATACGATTCTAGCTATCTCATGGAAATCATGAGAATTATGCGGAACAAGATCGCTGAAGAGCAATTGTATTCGTGATTTGATCGGTGCCCTAATCTTTACATTCGTGTGCTGTATATGTTTGAAACATATTCCAGTGATTTCAACCCCCGCGCGTGTAGCACGCCCCTCTTGCAATCTTATATCCACGTGCCATTAACTCCAAACACGTGTAGTTACTCGGGGTTGCACTTGCTGTTTCTATGAGCTCTATCTTGCCTTTTCCTTTGTCTCTATTACATCCTACCCATATCCCCTTTACCGCTCACACTCGATTACTGCGGAATACATACTTGGCTCAATGTGTCTTGTAGTATTCACGCGCCACAGATTTTATACGTAAAGCGAATTGGATTTTATGATAATCAAGTCCAAGATTGAGCGCCTTCCTGCAGTCACAGTTCTGGAGAATTTCCGACAAAAGTCGCATCCTTGCAGAAATTCACTCCAACTTTTTGCCAGTTAACAACCATTATGTTGCATCGCTTTCCAAAATATGGCTAGGATTAACAGACAAATTTCACACCAAATGACACGTTGTAAACAACTAGATAGCAAACATTATTCTTGGCCATGATTCATGGACGAAAAATGGCCATATAAACTGTCTGAATTCAGGTGCTCCAATATTTCATAATGACGCGTGGCTGCTCCGATTGTTTCACGGCTACTCCAATATACATGACGTAGTTCCAGTGTCTTGGGATTGGAGAAAAGCCGTGATACTGACATTGACAGAAAGTCTTACTTGAGTGACGGAGTTGAGTGATAAGTACTCTACCCTAGTAAAAATAAGTGCCTCATGATCATCTATGAACATGTTCTCAACCGAACTGTGGTCATACATGACCAACTATGACCATGAGGCCGGAGTCATAGGTCGTCATTGGTCTCCATACTTGATCCTAGGAATTCATATTGGAAATGAAGCCTTTCATTACCAACTCGAAATGTTTCTCAATCCGAAGCTTCAAAATAAGCGCGCTTGGGACTCCAACTGCTAGGCCTCCATCCGATATTGAAAATTTCATGTACAACCACTTGATTACGATACCTTACGGCCATGTAGGAGTTGGCTTTGTGTACCTATGACTAACCGTGGAGACATAATATTTTCTGAGGTCATAGATGGTCATAGATGACCACAGTTCGGCTGGGAACATGTTCATATATGATCAATTTCAATTTCAATTTCAATTTATTCACAGTTCTTACAATTGTCGTATAACAATTTGCGGAGGTGATGAATCACCTGTGTGCTAAACCGGGTATAAAAAAAACGATAAAAAATATATAATAGGGATAATATTAATCTATTCCATACAAGATAATATAATCCTTACACTAAAAGGCAAGCAATAGGAAATAGTAGGTAAAGGGAAAGTAGAAAAGGAGAAAATAAAAAAAGGAACAACAAAGAAAACAGAATATAAGGAAAAGGGATACAACGGGGAAGGAAAGAGGGAAGAAGGAAAATAGAATAATATCTGAAATCAATCATTTTTGTTTTCAAAACGTACACCTTTAAGTTTCGCTCTTGTATGCAATCAACCAGTGCTTGATCATTTTTTTTAATGAATTCTTCTTACAGTTGGTCTCTTTGAGATACCTTGGCAATTCATTGAAATACTTCCTAGCGGTATAGTCTACAGTTTTTTGTTCAACCACAAGTTTCACTTGCGGGAGTGTTAATGCGTTATTCCTAGTACTCCTTTTCTTGTTTATATATTCTTCTTTCATTTCTTTGTATTTATACCATATAACTTCTAGAATGTAAGTTTTCTTTATATCTAGTGGCAACTTTTTTTCATACATATCAACAAGTGTGTTTTTGAGACACCCAATAATTTTGAAGACTCTTTTCTGTAGCTTGATAAGTGGGCTCAGACAATTTTCATATGCACTACCCCATGCAATCACTCCATACGTGACTGTACTATTGAACAGACCGTAGTATATGAGCAATAATGTTTTTTTGGACAAAAATTTTTTGAGGTTTGAGAAGACATAAAGTAAATATCTGTTTCTTTTTACTACGTTATCTACCTGTACTTTCCACTTGAGATTCAAGTCAATAGTGACTCCTAAATATTTGGTGTGATTTATTTTACTGATTTCCTTGTCATCTATAAATATCTTGAAACGAGCAGGTTGGGTATCATCGTAATTGGAGAAAGTTATGTAGACCGTCTTAACTACGTTAAGAGCCAACTTATTTTTCTTGAGCCATAGCGAGATTATTTGCAAGTACTCATTCATTTTCGATTCAACGTTTTTCCAGTCTCTTTCGGAGCATAGGGCACTTATTTTTACTAGGGTACTCTACTTATTTGAATCAAATCAAACATTGATGAACAGATTGGTGTCTCCAACTGCTGCTTGCTCCGATTTCTTCAGTGACTCTATCGAAAAACTTCGTGATTGATCATATGCTACTTTGTTCCGATTAATAAATAATCCAATCATGCTCCAAATCACAAAACATTCAACAGCACAGTCCCACAATCCCGGGAGTATTCGGACACGAAGGTGAATATGAGTATAATTTTGATGAAATGGTTTGTGCATTGACAACACGTTAAGGTAGTTGTACACCAACTACGTGAGTCAAAGAGACTTAACCTCACTTTTTTGCTCACATCAAAATATTCGAAATTATTATTATTGTTAATAACTGCACTTTTTCCATCAAACAACAAACAAAAACGGTCATCTAAGCCTTCCTGAACAGAATCAGGCATGGTTTCCAAAGTTATCTACCCTAAAATCGAAATCACGTGTCGCATTTTTTGCATTCTACGCTTTGTATGAACGATTACTAAAAAACGACGTGGTCCATCATCTCCAGGCTTGGCCATATGATTCATTGATACATAAACTCGGATCTCTCGCAGTCCCACCATTTTCTGTTGATCAGGTTTTGCGCTGGACCCATTTTTGTGCTGTTTTTGGGGCCCGCTCCCATAAGCGCAATGTTAAAAATGTGCAAAACTGGCCAAATTGTGACGATCGATACTCTAAAACGGGATGGTCAGCCGTTCTGAAATTTTGCACACGTACTCTTCGATATTGGAACTATCTCTCTGCAGAATCTCGAGAAATTCTGTTGATGAATAATTTTGGTGTACAACTACCTTAAAAACACGAGCTTATACTGTCACAAAACTCGTAACGACACGAGCTCCCATGCAATTTCGGAATTATTTCGGACACGAAAATGGATACCAGCTATTCCGATTATATATTTCGTTCTCCAGATGGAACACAGAGTAGACAACACATTCAAAACACAAACGAATATTGTCATTGCTGTAATGTTCCTCCTCTGGACCGCATCAGGTCCTCGCAGCTCACTGCAGCCGTGCTGCCTCGTTGCCGCTCGGTTTCATACTGACGGCGTTCATCATGGCGTCTTGTTGCCCACGCTCAACCCCCTCCACAGACTACACCCCAATAAACTGTGGACATTTTTTAGCCACAATTTGACCATTATTCATAGCTAGGTACCATAATCAGGAAATGACCATTTTTTGACCATCAAAAGTGTAGCCCATAATTCGACCATGAACGTCGCTCAATTCTAGCCATTTACCAACCATTAGTTCTGTGACCATTCAAACTAGCTGTTATCTAGGATCCAAACTAAGTTTACTGGACAAATTTCTACCAGGGTAGTAGGACGGCTATATCAAAATTGTCGGTGTATTTCAATTCGAAAGGCCTTCTGGGAACCAGATTAGAGTGAACTCACAAGGGGAGGTCCAACCTTGTGGGTCCTGGATCTTGACGGAAATTTGGGAATCATCTTGTTTTGGTGGAAAATGAAGGTATCTCCAAGGGTTACGCCAATGGGCCTTCTGTCCCGAGATACAGCCACGAAGGTTAGTATTGTTAGTATATCTATATATATCACTTTTTAACATGGGCCTATATGAACAATGCTAATCTTCATGGCTGTACCTCGGGACAGAATGCCCATTGGACTAAACCCTTGGAGATACTTTCATTTTGCACCAAAACAAGATGATCCCCAGAGTTTCATAAGGATCCGTGTTCCGCAAGGTTGGACCTCCCCTTGTCAGTACATTCATGTTGCCAGGAGAATTTCACGTCCATTTTCCAAGAGACTCCCTTCGCAATCGATGAGGTATGATGGTCATGCCAGGAAAATTTTTGTGACCATCTTTGGTTAGGGTTGAATTAATACCGGTGACTTCACTACGAAGAGTAAGATATTGTTTGTGCTCGACGAAGAATAACGTTCTTTCCTCAACGCCACGAAGACAAACACTTAATCCTTACCAGTACAAATAACAACACATTCGATCATTGGATTTGGAAGACCAAGAATGTGTGTGCAAGCGCACTACATGCCTTGAGGTAGGATCGCTGAGAGCCGAGAGGGGGAGAGAAGAGCAGGGAAGAAATAATCCCTTGCAATTTCAAATTCGTCCGGTCGAAAAAATGTCTACTTCGCTCGGTCAACTGCCATACTTTTCAGTAGATCTTACACACTTCTTGTTACTTCCAGATTCCGAGACTGTAGTTCTGCAGAAATCTAGAAATCTACTTCGGATAATCATATCGATGATAATTTTATGATGAGTCAAAGGTACACTCAGCTCGTCAAGCTCGAAAGAGCGCTCAGAGTTTGAGAATGGGCGAAAACTTACGGAAGCGTGTAAGTATCACGGCTAAGCAAACGATCCGCCCGATTGATGGACCGAATCAGAGGAACGAACCAGTAAATCCTGGTGAAGCGGACGAGTCATACTTGCAAGTCGGGACTAGTTCGGCTCGTTCGGGCTGTTCGGACCGTTTCGCTCCCGTGGTTGGAATGTGTCGATTGGGTGGTTCGTTCTCTCAGTCACGGCGATATGTATACGCTTCTGTAAAAAATTGACTTTACTTTGATGGAGGTAATAATTTCACATCCGAAGCTGCATCTTGCGCTATAAAGAATCGTGCTATGGTAGGAAAATGGTAAGAATCGTACCATCTTCTGCATCCATGAATTCGCCATTGAAGTTGCAGAATTTAACACGTTTGCTGCGGCGGGACCCTCCGGTGGGTCCCGCCGCACACAAAGAAGGAACTGCGATTTTCGCCGCCGCAGCGCGAACGTGTTAATTTCAGTCAAGAGACGAAGTGAAGAACGCCCGTGGCTCAGTCGTTTCGAGGTTTGGAGCAGCCTCTAGTCGGTTGAAACTCGGCGCTCGAAGAGACCCGATGGCTTCGAACCCCGTCCGGTTTAACTGGGAATTTTTTCTGAGGGGCGAAATTTTCCGAGATGTGACCAAACGGCAAAACAACTCTGCGTCCCGAAATACACGACAAACAACACGCACAAAACTCTCACCACCAAATTCCGATTACTCGGTAAAACGATCATCTGATTACTCAAACGGGCTATTTGCACAAAAAGCCCGTTGATGTCCGTAACGAAAGGGGCGCCAAGCTCACCCGCAGTGATGCCAATACACAAACACACACTTGAGACGGAATATGTTTTCTCGCGTCGAATCATATGATGTTTCCGTTTATTTGTCGTTTATTCAAAAATTGTTCTCAGCCCATGGATTACGTATCTCAAGTGGGGTGAGTCTCGTTGATTTTGAAGTTTCGTGTGTCATTGTGGTCAATTCCATATTCAGTTATTCGCCTCAAGCTAATCTCCTCTGCGTTTGAATCATGCCCGTAGAGCGGAGGAAAACGGTGCTCAAGTTACTCTTCGAAACATGAACATCGAAATTGTAACATTTCGTGGCCGGATATTGAATATGATCGGCCGAGCTGACACTCAGGAACTCCTCCAATCTTACCAAAAACTCACATCTTTAGGCAAATGAAAAAAAACGTACACTCTTGCGTCGTGTGGTAGCCGTAGCAAGGGACATTTGAAAATCGTTATCAGCTTACGCACCGGTTTTAAGAGTAAGTAATACAAAACTCCCTCATTTTGCAAGACTGTAAAAAGCAGTTGCACACGCTTGCTCACGTTCCGTCATAGCAAACCACTAAAATACAGCTAAATTGCTCTAACCTTGTTCAGAGCTCAATCTAATTTTCTTCAAAGGTATGATTAATTGATTAAGATTTGATTGCAAGTTGCCCGTTCTTGGTGAATCAATGATGTTCAATCAGATCAACAACTGTTATATCGTTCAAGAGTGTATAAATAATCAGTAGGAACACACCCGAAGACTGGTGTAATGATATAGTGATGAAAATGCTTAAACGATGCTTTTAATGAACGACCCAGGAGCATGCAACTTGCTGTGAGAGCCGCCTCAGCCACTCCAGATATCTTTGCGGTGTGTGGACAATTGAATTACGAATCAAAGCTAATAAACGTAATCGAATCAAATGGTGTAGTCTGTAATGCCACACGCTGCGCCGAGCTCGCCGAGTAAATGAAATAACGGAACACTCGGCATGTATTTCTCGAATTACGAGAGCTTACGGCATATACGTGTATAGGGTGGCAGGCGAGGAGGAGCTTAATAATTCTTAAGCGCTCTCTTACAAAGCCGAGCAAAGGAGCGGCACGTTATCGAGACTCATTACTCGCGCGCAATTTATCCAGAATTATACGATCATATACTCATTACTCATGAGCAAAGCTCACTGTAAGGCCACGATCACGAAAATAATTTGAAAATTGTGTGGATTGTTCGCTGCTGTACAAACTCATGAGTCAAAGGTGGAGGGAGTCCGGTAACGAGATTTCTAAGCGATTATCGTAAATAATCGGTGGCCCAATGACTGCTGACGACGACGACGACGACGATGACGACGAAGGTGTCTCGGGAACGCGCGCTCGCACCCAGATCAAAAGCCGCTCTCCTTTGCTGGCGCGATAAATCATGCCTGATACATTGGCTTTAATTAACTGCGAGGGCCGACGCCAATCTTCAGCGGCGCTTTTATTACTCGCAAATTTCACGCAGAGAATGTGCCACTGCAGCGGATCCCAAGTAAGTATATAGAGGCAAGGGATTCACCCGAACGACGACGCTCGTTCGTCTTTGTCCGCTTTCATTCAGACGAGCTCAATATGCCCCGCTCATCCGTTTTCGATTCTTCTCCGTTACCCTTCTGCAGTCTTCTCTGCATTTTTCATAATCTTCTTGTGCGTCAACTAGGACATCATAATTATCATGTCAGCTTGCAATAAAATTGTTGTCACAAGGGCTCTACCGAGATCCGAGACTCGTATCGATCTCGACAAGACTCGAGAAAAATCTCACTCGTCGAGATTCTGGTTGAGATCGATACAAAACGAGATCGGGTATTCTGAATTCGAGCAAGACAATATGGAGGGTTACGAGACGGGAGAAATTCTCGTAATCTCGTGATTTCCAAATTCCAATCAGTCATGGTTGTAATAAATCAATGATAGTTTTTATTGATTTCAATGATCAGACGATTACGAAAATGATGATAAATCCCAATACAATAGCATGAGTAATATAATCCCTGAATGAAATCAACGAAACTGTCTCCATTTCACTCTAATATATGTAAATCTCCACTACTTTTCGAAGAATGAGGTCTCTCAAGTCACCGTGAATAAAACTCGTATAACAAATCAAAGTCATGGTGTAGATTCAATAGAAGTTGAAAGATATTTTGCATCTGTGATCCTTCAAATCACCATGTAGCCATCAGTTGAGGCATAGTAATGCAATGAAAGAGGCGTCGCTCAGTGAGCACCGGTAGTCAGTCATTATAATCGATGCTTCTGAAAATATTTGCTCTGCGGGGACTGATGTCGGCATGATACTCAGTAAGTCTTTGGCCCTACGAGACAATAGTGGATACGTCGATTGATTGCATCTTCACCAATTCAACACATTGATGGAAGCTGGCTCTCTTCTTGTTCACAGATAACGATCGATTTCTTCTTCCCGAATTGTCTGTACCACAGGTTTATCGTAGAAAGACGTGACACCGATTACTTCATAATCAATTTTCATATTTTCAGCGGTGCTATTGTTTTCCTCCAATTTGTGTGCATCATAATAAAGACTCTCCAATACAGCTTTGAATTTTCTCAGAGTTTCATCCTTCATCTCTCGCCACCACTGAAGGTTGTCAAAGCAGTCGCTCTTGTGACGTGGATCCAATACGAGAGATTCACACTAGATCCAATTGCATCCCATGTAATGTTTCGAAATTTTGTAACAGCCAGCTTGAAATGCCAAAAGTAGTTGTTCATCAATGTCATCTTCGACTCGTTTTCGGTCTAGATTGATAATCATGCTTCCGTCCTTATCCAATAGCACGTTCAGAATAATCGCAGGTGCCGGTGAAATTGCAGTTTTTTCAGTGGATATAGTGTTTGTGACTTGGTAAAAACGTTTGAAAAATTCTAGTATCAGATGCACAATATTCCATTGATTCTCTCCGAGTTTGGGATGCATTAACTTTGGGTTATTCTCACAAATCATGATCAACGGGATTCTCATTTGTAATGCATTCATCATCATTTCGCTAGTACCATTCTACCGTGTCCTCACATCGAGAGTAGGCTTGACAAAATTTACGTTGACAGCACTGTAAAAATTTTCAATTTGCTTAGTTGCTGGTTCAGAATATCATATACTCTTAACGAAATCTCTCAAAGTTGAGATGACATGAGCACAAGTTTCACTCTCATTGGTATTGTGAGCCTGTAACGTTGATGGCGAAGATTCGTGCGTCTCATCATTCATCATCTTCAGCACATCTTGAACCCCTAAATTCAAGATATGTGCCAAATATGTAAAATGCTGGTCGTGATCATCAAAATCGATTCCATCATCTCTCAATGTACGTTTCAACTCTTGCATAAACTTAGTATTAGCTGATGCGTTATCGAGAGTTATACCTCCCATCTTTCTGGATTTTCGAGAATATGTCAGAGTTTGATGAAACATCTCAGAAATATCTCTATGTGAGTGCAGACCATTCGAGGCAATGACATCCAATAGAATAGACCTTGACCTCTAATCTTTATCTGTAAAATGGGCGGTGATGCAATAACTGGAACAACCATCCATTGCAGTGTAAGCGTCAACTGTGAAAGAGATTCTGGAATCCCAATCGTGGAAGAACGAGATCACGTATCGAGGAACCGATGTATACGTTTCCATGACTCCATCATGCATCGCATTCGTCCATGGAAAATTCTTTGATGTTAAGATGACGAACAAATTTTGGAGAGAAAGCGTCGTCAAAAATATTCAGTGGAAAACGAACCAGAGCCTTTCGTATATAAGGACGATTAAAATCTCGATTACCAAGCCACTTAGGCTAGGTGTTGTCGGGGACTACCCTGATCAGATCCCTTCAGTCCCCCTGAAGAGCCAGCTCTGTCAAGGAAAGGCGAAACGCACCAACATCAAGCGTAGAATCAAATTTTTCAAGTATTTCATCTCATTCATTCAATTCTATCTGAAGCCTTCAAGTTGCAACCTCGCTTTAGAGGTGCCTTGAAGGTACATAGATCGATTTCAATATCGATCTATGTTCAAAAATCAGCACATCCGCTTATTAAATTAGCTTGCAATGGCCAATTCATATATTACATGATTTGAAATTCCCGCGAGCGATAAAGTCACGATCGATCATATCAATCAAGTACGAGAATAATTCTAACTTTCTAAAAACGCCCCAGTCGAGTGACCGGTGTAGCAACTTACATGACCCACCAGACCAACATATTGGCTTGATGACCTATACCGACAGGGCGACTCGCGGTTCCATCAGCATGTCAACTCAATAACCTATGGACCATATGACCAGACGGGTCAGACCACTTATTTTTCTGATCCACCACCTGACCTGTTTATCTGCCGTCGTAAACACACATTGACCTATCAACAGACCAATTATAGTTGATCCACCGCCTTTGCAAATCGTTGATTTGTTAAGACACCATCAGTTTGTTTGTTGATCTATATGATCTGCTGAGTACCGTAAACAGTGGTTAACTTGGGCACCGGGCTGAATTTGTAACATTCTCATTCGACTGGCTCATTCAAGAGTATTCTGTAGCCACTTATTGGGTAGTTGGTTCAAAAACCAGCAATCAAAGACCTGCTAGATGCTACAGAATGAGCTGATTGAGAGCAAACTCAAGAAGAAAAGTGTTACAAGATCACCCCGGTGTCTGAGATCATCCTGGTCTACGGTATGTAATATGGCACCCTATTAACTATTCTAATCAACTAACTGACCCGCCAATCTTGTGCTTGTTTACTTACGAGACCATGTTCCGACTCAATTGCGTATAACCTATTGATTATCTTCTTTTTTTGACCTAACAACACTCCGTAATATCTATCCGTCATCAAATCAATTTGTTGTACAACTCAACAAACGACCTGTCCGTTCACCTCGTTGCACGCGTTCCTACTTTCTCTGCTCATGGACCTACATTTTTTGATGAGATATTACAGTAGCTATCGCAAGGATTATTTCGATCCTAAACACGATAAGACAAAGCCATTTTATACAAGGGATATGACAGCTTTAACATTCCAGGTTTGAACAAGAATGAGGCCTTAGCAATGAGTATCTCATGAAGGGTTCACGGAAAATCATTGATTTGGATCAAGAACGATGACGTGCGACAAGGAATTTTATCCTATCATCAAAATCCAATGAATCATCACAGCCAAGAGATAAATCGTTCCAAAGTGCATGATCAAGTAAGATGGTTCAACATAACCATTACACTGTAAAAAAATTTTTCGAAAAACTTCAACTAATTGGTTGAATGAAAAATCCAACCAGATGGTTGAAGTTTTTCGAATTTTTTTCTTACAGTGTACCTTTACCATAATAATGATACTTTGTTCACCAAAATCATGGAACCCCCTTCAGTTTGGACCCGCGAGGAGAATGCATCAAGTATTCTCGCCCCAAAGTCGAAGAAAATCAAGGGGAACACATTCAAGATCTGTCGATATTCTTGGACGAATGCGGGAAGAGGTTGACCTATCAGATGACAGGGTTACCCAACATTGTTTTAGTATAATTGTGTTAGTCTTTTTCGCTCTACACTTGATGTCCGTTTCGAGCATAATTTTGAAATCATGAACAAATTAGTATTAGGTATTTTGTGGACCCGCTACGGTGGTTTTATATCCGCAAAGTGCAGTTTCCCAGCTTGGTAATCGTCGAAATGTTTCAATTCAACCTAGTCTTGCAAAGAATACGTGATATCAATTGTATAATATGTTATATGATATCATACCAGACTCTGTGAGGCAATTGTGATTCCTGGTGCAGATAGTTCTACATGGAATAAATGCACAGAACTACATAGAACAGTGCGTACACTTAAGGATGGTAGGTGGGATCAGCTTGTTGTATCCTCTGAGGTGCAAACATATCGTGGGTATGATAAAAAGTACACGGACTCTCGTCTTCTTGAATTTATTTTTCCACGTTGACTATCAAGCTCTGAAATGAGCCAGTCCAGAATGAACGCACGAATGAGAATGTTACATAGTCACCTCTGAAATATCCACTTGCAACCTCAGGGTTGCTGATGTGGATTGTTTATACCTACAGAGCATCAACCCACAAGAGTGAAATAAATCATTCCATATCAGATCATTCTGCGAGTTTTTGGCATTTGTTTTTGGAATGTTTCAATACTTCAAACCAATCATTGAATAATTGTACAATCTTGAGTATAGACAGTCACAATCACGCGATGTCATGGAAGATTTCCAAGAAAAGTGGAATCTACCCTCTCTCGCTGGGTTCAGTGCGCGATAGGGGCGGAAATGATTTTAGACGAGGTTTCGCAGGAGCATCAAAATCTGATGAGAATCTTAGGTGGGTGGGTAAACCAAGTAGTATTTCCTGGCAAATATCTTGATGTCCGACGTAGGCAAAGAAACGGACACTAGAGGCGAATCGAAGTTACATAAGCCAACCTGTGGCAGGAGAAAAGAGGTCTCAGGTTGGAGGGATCTGAAGGTGTGGGTATATTACCCACAAAGATGAGAGCTTTGCGGCCGCAGCGAACTTTGAGTGGCGAACAATTCGCCGAAAGAGGCAATATTCTCTCACGGAGTGGATGCACGAGGGAGGGAGTGAGTGGAATGCGGAGCGTTGCAGAGGCGTAAGGTAGCTCGTCGAAGGTGCGAGCGAGAAATAAGAGCATCGGCTATATCATACTGTACGATGGGTCTGCGCAAGAGGAGAGGTTACGGGGGCGTAATTTGGCGTGGTGGAAAAAGTAATGGGTTTGGTTAAGGCATCGGGCATCAGCAAAGTCTCTGCTCTCGCCGCCAAGTTCAGCAGAGGAGTGAGTGAGTGAGAGAGCGGCCGCGGTCTTCACGGCGTGCCCCGAGGTGTTAACAAACGAGCACCTGCGTGCCACGCTGTCTGCCAGAGCCCGAGCCCGCTTACACCTCGACCGACGCCTCCAAGTCTCGTCGAACCGGCAGATATAGCCTGGCCCCCAAACTCTTCCACGTACACATACAACGTGGCTAACGGATTTTTTTTCGTTCGACCAGCCAGCCTGGCTCATCGTTCGTTTTGGCTCATCGTATACCATACTTCGGGGATCGCAAATTTTTCGCGCGTGCCCTTCGCAAGAGGTTCTACCGTACACACACCCGTATAGTTATGTGCCCGTACCACTGCTCGTCCCGAATTCCTTTGTGATGAGTTGCGAAAGTACTTTCGACGTTCCCTAACTCTTTGCCTGTTCTGAATTGATGGATTGATGTTACGTTGCGTGAAAAGGGATAAACAGATTTTCTCTGAAACACGTTGTGTACAATTTGTTGTGACTTGGTGATAATTTTGCAAATTAATTTCAGTTGGTAAGACGGTCATTACTCTATGGACACGCGTGTCTAACCAGAGCCTGACTGTTACCACTGGAACATCTCTTTATCTTGCATATAACCAATCGTCTTGCATGATACTTATAAACTCCTCCACAACTATCTAATTCAAGAATTGTCATGATGTTTCGATGACGAAGTGAGGGAATCATTTTACTGTTGGCGTGATATGCGAAAGGTGATGAACAATAGTACCGACGGATTACATGAATTGAATTCATATCAATGCGAATTTGATGAGGATATGCGCTATAGAGCCTCATGCCTACATATTCGAAAGATCGCTGCAGATAAACAAGTAATATTTATTTCAATACGCTCAGTAAAATTTATAAGGTAAGCGTACCTAATTTTCCCCAATTGCCTTGATAGTCCCAACTCAAGATTCCAAATGTGCGAACTTGCAAATCGTATTGCGCATTTTTCTCATGTTTTCATTAAAATATGGGAAAATCAACTGTTTCACAAATTCCAAATGGGTCGGTGCCTTCCGTAGAACAAGGATATTATTTTTGCCAACTTTGAATTCTCTCCTGTCACTGAAAGCTAATGGCCCAAAGTTCTGAGCTGAACAAAAATAGTGGGGCCAAATTAGGCACACTCACCTCACGTCCGTCGGGATCATTTAGTTGAAAAAGATTCAGCCAATGTTGAATCGTATTTTTTATTATCCCAACCTCAAATACCACGTTCAAACAGGGTTCTCGTAATGAATAAACAGTACACTCGTACTTCGACTGCAAGGCCATTTCGGGCATTGAAGGACTTTTTTTCAATTCGGGGAAGGACAGGTCTGTCTCGCTCCGCTCGACAGACAAACTGTCCTAGTGTCCGGAATGGGATAACGCGTCCAGTACGGAGCTATTCTTTTGTTAGGAATTTATATCTAAGATATGTTAATCCTGTTTATTCAGAAGAACATAGATAATGACCTGAGAAATTGAGAACCCACACGGGCAAGAAATTGAGGCTCATTCCATAACCGTAGGTCTTTTTGTTTTCGGAACTTTCTACTAATCCACACGACCAACATAACAGAGCTATAAAATTACGTTCATGGCCCAAGTAGTTCAATAATATATGAATTTCTCTCAAGGTGTACAACGTTCAGGAGTCAATATTTCTGTATTCTAAGCGTGCACGAATAATCACCATTGATCCGTCAAAGCGTGGCCACTAGACCGTCTCGAGTTTGAACAATCGACCAATTCCACGAGTTAGGCGCGCTTGGAGCTTTTTGGGGTACACAGGGTGTGGGCTCGTGCCGAGGGTGGTGGGTCTCGGGCCACCGCATCCCATTGCTCGTTCGACCTTCGGTATCGGTCCCTCGCGCAGCATTGTTATATCAATTCTCCACGGACGGTCGGCTAAGTGCTAGTCTCGCCTGTACATCACTTTCCCGGCTGCCAATGAAGCGCCCATCCAAAAGTGCCGTGTTTGCGGAAATTCGTTGAATCTTTGCCACCATAGCCTCGCGCCAGTGCCCCGCTTCATACCACCAAGCTGGCACGCGCGATTTTTCAATTACCCAGCCACGATTACCACTTTATGCCACTGCGAGCATTGTTCGACGCACTTTTTCATTGTTTCCCGAGCTGAATCGAGAGTTGAATCTCGGGGCTACGTAACTCGTGGCCACATTTTTCTCTTTCCCGCTCCCGTTCTACGAACGTGCTTCGTTTTCTTTTACGCCACCCTCACAGCCACGAGAGTTGTATTTTATTACGTATATTATACACATCTATTCTGAGCAATGGAAGATAATGGTATGGTTTTATGGGCACGAAACCATTGCGATTCACTCGAGTGCTCGTAATAGCGTCTCTGTGACTATTCCCAAGCTTTCGTACTTATTCATTGGATTTGTGTGCAGCTTGACGATATGACGCCACTGAAACTCAGCTCCAAGCTTCGCTCATATTCTTTCCTTTTATGCGCATCCATTCCATATCACCGTCAGCCTATAGTCCTCCTCTCAGCTCGCCTAGTCCTCCACAGTTTTTGGCATAGAGCTCACCGCAGTGCAGGAATGCGTGCATATATGTCCGCCATTGCACATGTAAGCGTTTTGGGATAGCTTACGATGTGTCTATACAAATGATGCATATGTACTGCACACCTGCACATGTGCAGCTCATCGGATTTGGGCAGGGATTGAAGGGCTCAAATTATAGAATCTTTGATCTGAGCCGGTTTATGTTTTTCCCCCGTTACCGACTAATCCAAGGCATAACCAGACGTGTTCTGGCTGGTTTCGGCACGGTCGTGTTCCGGCTACAATTTTATGAGCTGCGCGTGTACACGTGTGCAGTGCAAATGCATGAATGTGCAGTGCATCATTTGTGGACACACCCTTACCTGATCAAATTATGCGATTCATCGAGAGTTTCTTTGTCGTGAGTGACTTTATCGATGCCATATTCCTTCACTGAATAAATTGGTTAACTTTCAACGAAATTTGTCAACCATTGGTCAATGGTGGTTTGGGGTGACGTTTTGGGGTTATAAAAACGAGTTCCTTCGTGTTTTTCCATGAACAACTAGAAATAAACAGGCGTACCAGTGTTGAGAGCCTTTTCGGAAAGTAAATCAGGCTAAGCAACGTTTTCGCGATTCAGTACAATGAGATTGGTAATTTTCAACCATTTACCAATCTTCTTACCATTTACCAATTCATTCTTCTGACCTAAAAATTCCCACACGGCATTTCTAGGTCAGGAGGATGAGTTTTTTCATGTTATTGTATCAACAGATACAAAAAATATCAGCGCCGGCCACGCGAGCCTTTTTTGGGAAAAAGTCGAGGTTAAGCAACGTTTTTGCGATTTATTATGCGGATTCTTGAACGCTCGACTGGGGCTGCCACGCACATAGTTTGCGTGAAAAATCCGCCAATTTCTCTCTTATCGATATCGTATGGAGCCGATGAGATGGTAGTGCTCGGACGGAATTTTTGAGTCAGAAAAACAAGTCTCATCGTATTCTTTCATGAACAAGAGCGCCAGCGTCAAGAATCTTTTCGGGTAGAGAAAATCCGGATACTGGCCTGCCGAAAGTTGCTTAATCTGGATTTTTACCCCGGAAAAATTCTGAGCGCTGGCGTTTTCACTTACTTCTATTTGTTTAGGAAAAAAAGTTTTCCTGACTCAAAAATGTCGTTCGGGACAGCCATGTACCAATTTCATGGATTCCATATTAAACCCGAAGTGAAATAGTCGGCGAATTTTCTCGCGCAAGCTAAGCACGGTAGCCCTAACCGAGCGGTCACCAATCCGGATACCGAATAGCAAAAACTTTGCTTAACCTGAATTTTTTTCCGGAAAGGCTCGCGTGGCCGGTGGTGTTTGTTTGTATCTGTTTATGAAAAAACACGAAGAAACTTGTCTTTTTGACCCAACAATGTTGTCCGGGCATAACCACCTAACAATCTCACGGATCCCGAATTTACTCTAATATTCGGTGTAGTAAAATGTTCAACCAGTGGTTGAATTTGGTGATCAACCAGTGGTTGTCGCGAAAAATCAACTGGGCTATTCATTGGCATCAATCACTGGTACTTTTACAGTGTATATTTGGATTATTTCTTATTTTCATTCAAGTTATCTATACACAGAGACAGTATCATTCGGTGCTCGCGATCCACAAATCAGTCGTAAGACCCATAAGTTGTTCGTGCGAGCAACTTTTGACATTTTTGTCGGAACATCTGAAAAGTTCGAATGAGCCATTGTGACCACCACCGATTCGTGAAAGCACCGGCTATTAGATAGTAAACCCAATGTCTTTTCATGGAGTATCCTCAGCCTCAAGTGGGTATCTGCTAGTAACGTTTGGATTTCGTACTCAACACCGGAATCCGAATTGTCCTCTACATTGGAGATCTGCTCCCTACGACTCAGGGCTAGATTCGCACTCATGGTTCACTTGGCTTGTCGACGTATGCATTTATTATCACTGTACAAAGTCTGCTAGGCGTAGAATCGATGGCTTCATGTTCACGAGATAAGTTGGGCACTACATTCACGGGATCATTTTCATCATCTGGTGCGCAATGCGCATCGAATGGTGCGTGACGAGACACATTGCAATGCCTGAAAAATGTGCAGTAGCAACTCGAGTTGTAATGAAGATACAGATCAATACCTGGTACACACCGCGTCATCCGCGAGACACAGGAAAACGATCAGCCATTGCTCGCTTACCACAAATCGTAATGGCCCTGGTATATTACAGCCACTGTGCAGACATTTGTTTTGTAGGTATATAGCGCCGCTTGGTGTGTATATGGACACAGTACGATAGTGCGATTTCGCATTTAACCGTTCGCTACTATGCGTGTAATTGCAGACATCAAAAGCAATTCAACTGAGTGATTGGCTGATTTTCCACTTTCTAAAACGAGCCTCTGTGCACTTATATCATGCATTGCACGTGCAGTCGGGGCTTGCAGAACCGAGTGCGTATGCTCGCCTCCGAGCTGTTAGTAACAGCCTGTTACAAACATCCGTGTGCAAATAAATCAATATGGTCCATTTAGAAGGATAATATCGTCTGTCCATATCACATAGATCACCGCATAGCCTACAAATCAACAATCAACACTATCCGGTCAACCTCTCTTGATCCAAACTTCTCGGACAAGGCAAGATGATTTTTTCCCAAAGCCATTTGACCCATCAGAATCGCGTATTCTCGACGCCAGCCAAGCACTCTTATTAAGCAAAACATATCAAAATCCTGAATCCCTGGGAAATTTCAAGGCCTGCCCGGGTTGTGTGAGCTCATTTCTCCAGCCTCCCTTATACTGTCTGTTGCCAGCCGATTTTCTTCCAAAATGTCTGGCATCCGAAGAAGAGCAGAAGAGTGAAACCGTTTTCCTCGGAAGTGAGATGAAAATACCAAAATGTAGCACTTGGTTGGGTGAAATGTTTTTCATCACACTTACAAATTGGATCCGATGTCTGTCGAACTATCGCGGTTCTTCAATACCATCAACATAGCTACACTGACACTGGAATTCATAATACTCATTGTTAGCCTGAGAGTTGGAGTTGATATGCGGGTTAGGGGCTGCGGTCGGCCTGCTTTGTTGCACTGGGACAATTTGAGATAAGTGCAGAGGCTTGAGTTTATTTTTCCGCGACGTCGATCACAGCGCCGGAAACGAGTATTAACGCCAATCCTTGGGTTACCAACGACCATGAATGCGTATTTTTCACAGGCTTGTTAATTCTCTAACAGTTTTTTTGCGAGACAAGACTGATATGTAAAATATCACTCACCCAAAACTTCAAGAATGAAAAATCGGACGTCGATAAAAATGATGTGTACAAGGCGATGTGACTACGGTGCAGTCTGAAAGTAATTTGCACTTTTGTCCGATATTTTTGCGATTTGGACTACACGTCAAATACTCATGATTATCTAACTTGTATTCGCTGAGTCGTCATTTAGCTCAAACCGAAAGAGAATCGAAGAATAATGCATGTGAATTACAAATTACAATGTGCGTACATTATAGGTTAGGAAATTTGTGCGGTCATTTTGTTCCCATTTTTATCTGATTCTCTCACAATTTGGGCTAATGGACGAATTTTCGAGTACAACTTGGACCATAAAAATGAATTGACTACTCGTTTGAAATATGGGATCATCAAAGTTTTTATGGTTCTCACCAGGAATATTTGGATCCAAACATCTTACAAACCATGAAAATCGTTTCAAATTTTCAATTGGATGGATACTTATTAATATCAAAAGCAGTGTTGGCCCAGTCGGTAGCGCGCTAGCTTCGGAATCAACACTGCTCGAAAGGTCGGCCGTTCAATTCCCGGCGAAATCATTCGGAGATTTTTTTTATATGTTTTCGACGGGAAATGTTTCCATCGTATTCCGCTGCTCTGTGACGGCTGCTCGGTGACCCCCGAGATTATCCCTCAGAAAAGCCCTTGGCGTTTCCATTCCATGTAGGATTCGAATAGCGAGCCTTGGGCGAATGTGAGACAAGGGGAGGGTGGGTAAAATGGGGAATTTTCAATCTGGCCCGACGACGCACAGTGAGAAATCAAAACTAAGTCTCGGTCGCTATTAGCAGCTAGGGGCTAAACACAGGAGCAAGAATTTCCCTCGATTTCTCGCTGTGAGACGCAACTTTTCTCAATGCATGGACAAGGTACGGTATGATACAGTACAGGGAATGCCGACCTTACTGGCATTGGAATTGGAGTCTTAAATAAGCCATGGTCTTGCAAGCCACAATGAGTCTCTTTCTGGGAAGGCTAAAGTTACAACTAATCCGATGGCTCACTTTGTGAGATGAAGGATTGTCGGCCTCATTGGCATTGGAGAGGATGACTGCAAATCATGGCCGTAGGTCAATCCGGGCAAGCTGGTTTCCGCAGAGATAAAGCGGCCCGTGCTAGGCCAGGTGGCTGCAGAGGGACCTCCAAAAAAAGATACTGATAAATATGATACCTTATTGGAATACTGGTAGCGTGAACACATCGCGGCACATGTAATGAAATTACACTCTTGATCAGGGGATTCATTTTGATTCATATCATGACTCAGAATACTTTTCAGACTGGTTAAAATGCAGGACTTGTGAGTTGGAATTTATTTATGGACTAATTGTGTACATAAAATGTAGCTGGCCGGTAATTTCAATGAGCCAGTCTCGTTGATCGTGCACCAGCTCGGCGACGATAGAAGTTTGGATTAAGTGTAATCTAGGTGGTAATTTACTCTCGTCGGTCTTTAATTGAAAGAAAATTGTGCGCTCACGGCCATCGCATACCTTGCTCCTTGCTCGCATTCATCGATTGCTCGTGCAAATAGCAGGACTGGCTCGTATATCGCGAAGGAGGTGTTCGTTCCAGTGCCGATTAAATATCACTAATTACTTCCGTTGCACACTCTATAGCTCTTGATCGAGCTTTCGCTTGCGGACTGTCGATGCAAAGTTAATACGCTGTCTTTCGATACGGTGTAATATCGCTTTTGCCTGACAAATTATTGAGTATCGTGTAGCGCGCATTAGGTAAAAGCCTCCGGGCCTGGCACTTGTGGTGATTTTGCTCTACAAAATAACGTGTTACCGCTGAACTCAACTTGCGGCGTTGTTTGTTTCTCGATGCGCTCATTGAAGCAAATTCTTTCGCCACTGTATCGTAAATGGAATAGTCCGTTACCAAACTGGTTCTATTATATATGTAGTCCTGACTACCACGATTCACCTTTGGCTCATTTTCTATCTCAGGCTCCTCTATAAGTGAAAAGTATCATGCGAAGCTTGCTGGAAAATAGTCCGCATCGAGAACCCCCTCAACTAATCAGACCTTTTATGACAATCTGCAATCACGTATGAGATTTATATCATGCATATCTTATGTGTCTGTATAGTAGATGTGTTAACCCTTAGACTGAAGGCCTGGCGCACAAATGAGCCACTTGGTTCATTAATCAGTTTAATGATTGTAACTGAGTTTTCGATGAGATTCCTGTTGTCACATGGCTTTAGAACAGTCGTGAGCCGACCTGGAATTTTTTCGAACCAACCAATGTATCAAGACTCCCCCTACACGCACAGAATTTTTCGATAAAAATTACCAGACCAGTTAAGGAAAAATTACCCTACATGCCGGCAATCGTGGGACGTGCGACCTAGGAGCGCCAATTTTTACGGGCATGTAGGGTAATTTTTCCCTGTACCAAGGAGATGATTTCTGTCATGCCATTTAGCAGTGATGTTGCTCTGATCAATATTAATATCACCAGGAGTAAGAATGAAGATGATTCAGCAAGTTTCAAATGGTTTTATCAATTTGTATGCTTCGACCTCGGATCAAAATCCAGGCATCTTCATCAGAACGAGTCAAATAATGTACTTCTACACTAAAATGTTTGTGAGGTTAGGTGAGATGTCGAGTTCCGGGGCTCGCGGTGCGCGCAGGCGCACCCAGCTCTTTCTTTCTGGTACGGTAAAAATTACCCTACAAGTGCCCGCAAAATTTACCTAAATTCACCGCACTTTTTCAGCAAATCCGATACAATTTTTGACCTGAAATAAAATTTACCTTACATATAGGTAATTTTTCTCCACACTCATCCACAATAAGTAGGCTGAAATGTCGGACGTCCCACGATTACCCTAACTGTGCCCGTAATTTTTATCGAAAAATTCTGTGCGTGGAACGGTAGGGTTAAACCCCTTCGAATTCAAAAACACACTATCAGACTTATATCAGCTTTTCCGGGAAATTTTTTTGGTAATTAATCTGATAAACAGATAATAATTGTTCAATGCAAAATTTTGGGTCACTCGCCCTTTCCGCTAGGGGTGGTTTAGGATTTTCGTCGATCTAACGTATTCTCGTCTAGAATATTCAGACATCTCTTAACCCGCACACAGCAAAAATAACAGAAAAGCCAGAATTCATCTTGGGTATTTCGCCTCCTTCCCTGAAATAGTTTTCGTATTTTAGATTACTCCCAATTATGTTCGGAAACTCTTCGAGTGTAAGTTTGAAAGCTCTAGAGTCTACTTGCTGGAAAAAAACCACTAAAAAAGCAAAATCCACCGATAGTAACAAATTTTGAAAATTTCACCCTCTCATTAGGGGTAGTTTGTATTTCATTGGTGTGTCCAAAACAAGTATAGATTACAATTTAGATACTTCAAAAACCATTCCATCCCAAAAATTTTCTAGAAAGTCAAAAATTTTCTAATTATGAATTTTCACATTCTCCAACCCTCATAAGGAGTAGTTTTAGTATTTGGTGTTATTTGATGATATGATAGCATGTGGAAGTTATTTGGACAGCCTATCACATCCTAGAAAGTCAGAGATTCATTCAGACGTAACTGAATGAGAATTTGCAAGATTTCGAAAACTTGGGTGTGGGACCCGACCTTTGCCTGCCGGCCTGGCTCATATATGAGCCACGCCACAACCGTGAGAACTCATTGCAACATATCATACACTCGTACATACATATGTTACGGGCAATGCCCGGATATTGTCGCTACTGATCAATATGGCTTTGGAGAATCGGGCATTGTCGACAATGCCCAAAGGGTTCCGGGCACCCGAAAATGGCTCAGATGGAGCCCAAAAACCGGAAATTATCTCTCAAGTCTAACTGAATATTCATCTTGCGGACCACAAATGCTGAAAGATTCAATCAATCCCGACTGCTGCAATAATCTTTCATGATTAGGTATGGATGGAAATCAATGGCTCGACATACGATCATATCTTTATCGGTTATAGGAGTTTGAAAAATTCAAATGTGGAATACATTTTTGATTCATGCGTCGAAATAATAAGAGAATACATCATATACGATAAAACTATTATCGCCCATAAATACAGTCAAGAAACACATTTCAATACATCAGATTCTATCACAGTAGAATAAATTGTTTGGATTCATTACGATTTGGTGCCAACGCGCGACTAAACTTCAACGCGGATACTGGCCTGCGCAAATTCCGCAAGCATGTACGCTGTGAACAATTTTTTCGAATACCTCCAACCAAATGGTTGAACAATCAGCTGGCCCAATGAAAATTTTGACCATGTGGTTGGAAATTTAATCAGCTGTGTGGAAGAATAGGTTGCAATTTCAAGAAAAATGTTGAAGTTTTCGGTTAATCAACTGGTTAAATTTCTCATCCAACCAATTGCTTGGATTTTCTCGGAAAGATTGTCCGCAGTTTACTTATTACGCTTTGGATTGATACGTACAAACATTGCAGCATACTGAATAAGTTCATTCGGTTATGTATTTTACTCCATTTGCACATTTTCGACTTCTTTTTGAAGTTATTGAGCAGGACCTACAGTTTTAGATGGGTGTCGAACCATAACAGCCATCAAAATGCACGAATGAAAAATCACATTGATGCCGGTCGAGATTCGAACCGCTCATCAGCGGCAGAAACGGATAAACCTTATAGTTGTATGCATGTGAGTGACATTGACACGAAATCGTAAGAAGTCCTCCCAGTTGCGCACTAACTGAACTTCATTTGTTGACATCAAAATATCACGGCCCTCGGTAATGATTAACCGTGCCCGCGAAGCTTTGGGGATTGGGAAAATGCCGGCAGTCTAAGGGTTAACAATGGACCAGACGTTCGGTTATTATCAACAGATTCGTCTTCCTGATGTAGCCAATAGATGACGGCAAGGTCCTCATCTCATACCACTCTTTGCAATAGGTTCAATGTTGGCAAAGAGCTCTTATGAGAGTGCAAAGTGATGTTTCCGCCAGATCATCATTCATTGAGGGGTCAATACTACACAAGTTGGCTAAGTCAGCTGCATCGTCGCAATTGCTGGCGCCTATTGTTCCCCTATTTCTTTCAAAGAAGTAGACATTGTTTTCTTGATTCAGACACTCATCCAGATACCTAAGTCCATCATTTTGTGCCCCGTGAGATTTTCGTGATATCCCATGGATTTTCTTCTCTGCGAGGTCGACGATTTCGTGAGTGTAAGTCCCACCTCGAAAACTGGATAGTCTAAAAAACAGACCAGACCGTTTGCAGTACTCAACATGTATGCCTATTATATAACCGTAGAAGGAATCTCATAGAGAATAACGCCCACGCGACCAGTCTAGCAAAGTGGATCTGTTTGATGTGCCTATAAGCGTCTATGCTCACATTATGCCGACCATACAATGTATATTGGGGACGATGGCACCGATCAAAGTCACCCTAAATCACCTGAAATGAATCAAGCCGTTCCGCAAAACCGCGACCACCGTGTCGTTATTCCATTCGCGACTGAAAAATTGAATCGTAAACGCGGAAAGTGGAATATGGCGCGAGAGAGAATAATGGCGCTGCCACCGCCGCGGAAATTTTATACGCCAGCATTAAAACTTGTGGGGGGCCAACGCTGTGGCATCAGCAGCCCCCGACATAACTTTCCGACACAATGATGATGGTAATGATGATGATGGAACCACGCGACGTCTTCTCGCTCCCCCGAGTCGAGCGATTCATGAGGCGAGACGAGCTGCTTCTGTCAAACGGCTTATATTGGAATACCTGGAATATGCCACTGTAGAGCAATTGTCTTCCGTGATGGTGGGCAATTATGCCCGTATTTCCGAAGGACAAAACTCTACAAGCTTCGATTTCTCTCGAATTGCGATATTACTCGAGCTCGACAGTAATCAGTTGTCCCCTGAGAGTTCCAAGAGAATCCAAGACAATGAAGAAAAGCCGACTCTATACTTGGGGGGAGGGGGGGGGGGGGAAATTTGGTGAATAAATATGAAATTCAAGGACAGTTCGGACCTGGCCTGAAATAAATAAGCCAATATAATACTCTCCAAGGATAAATTTTTTATAGCCTTCAAAACTCCGAAGCCATTGCGGTTTGAGATATTGGGAAGCAATTTCAATTGGAGACCAATTTTCAAAATAGTCCAAACTGCATCATCTGGAACAGAAGTCGATTCGTGTGTTGTTGAAATAATGTCGCTAAAGAGTGGTTACCAATAAAAGCAGTATCACCTGCAGGATGACGTAGGATAAAGAGTAATAGATTGAACATTGAGTCCGAAAACTGCATGGATACTGATCCGCCACGCTTATACACTTTTGACTTACGTCAAAGAGGTTATCTGGGAGACCAGCTTTTTGATCTCAAATTTCAAATTGTCTTCGAATATGTTATGTTTGAATAGCCTCGTAAATTGTTTCTCAAACAATGAATGCATAGACTCTCAGAGTCCCCATCACTATTTGTTAGTGGAAGTATTAGGTTCGGGCTAGCACAATCAAAGTGCAATGAGATTCTGATGTAGTGTGTACAAATCAAACAATACCTCAAACAACGAGAGATTGCCAGTTCGCTAGCCCATCATCTGTACCTAAATATATCTACGTGTCGACATATTTACTTCCATACTGGGTAAACCTGCGAGAGACTGTTGAAAGCACAATAAAAGATATAGTTTATTTGCACCTACTAGTTTTGCCATCTGGACACGATCGAACGGCATCGCGAAGCATTTATCACATGGATAAATGGAACGGGCGTATCTTGGTAGAGAGACAAATCTTTGGGAAATGTCATGAGTCAACGTGATGTATATGTCGCAACGTTTAGTGAATCCAAACAGAACATGGGTTGATGGTATTCGTAGTAGCACATAGCCACCTAACTATTCCTGAACTATTATGGTTATAATGGACACCCCTCGGCAATCATATCTTCTTCCCTTTTAACAATCGGGGCGCGCAGTCTACAATCGCAGTGTGCACGACAAAAGCACTACGTTACACCTTGCTCTTCCGACTTCGTGGTTTGGCTTTTCACAGTCTCAGTATGTGTACCAATAGCAACATGGTTAGATTAACCTATGGGGTGATGGTAGACTGACAAATACTCGTTCTATAAGCGACCCCACTACACTCTATTTGAAATATGCATGTCGCGGGTAATGTACGACGTACGAATAGTATATAGAAACACGATCACAAGATTCGAACTAGCGGAACGAATCGGTGGGACACGGGAGCGCTATAGGGGTGAGATCTACTGCATACATCAACATGGTATACTACAATCGAATAACGTAAGTTCAAATTTTTATACGACTGTTATAGAACTCTCTTCCCTGGTAGTTTATGTGTGAGGAAATAATAATGGAAACGAACCGCTGGCACACAAGTCAGAGTATATACAGCTCTGCGATTTGTCCCGCTCGTTTTTCGCGCGCGCGCGCCATGAAAGTCGTACATAACCTATACGGACTCACCGCACCGCCAGAATCACTATACTCGCAGCTCTTTGATGGGGTTTTGAGCTAGCTACGATGATTCGTCTTGGGGTGATATCTGTAATAGAATGGCTCGCGCCCCTGAACTGAAGCGCTCGTATTATATATACATTTATACAATAAAATGGCAGTCGTACATAACCTATACGTGTCGCTCTAGGGTTTGAAGCAATATGGGGTCTCAATGAAGCTAACGCGAGTATAATGCACTCCGTGTGGCCCGTTCGTTACTTTTTCGAGCTTCATTCTGACGTAGTGTGCATTACATGGGTCTACTTGGGGGCTTTTGCAAAGCTGTGATTGCACGACTATGTGGCGCTTTGTAAGGGTATATCTGCGCACGTGAGCGAGCCGAGACTAATGCACCTCGTGTTGTGTATTATACCAACTTGCATTTGTTGTGCCACCGAGATGAGACATGAGTTTGATGGGTTTAGGAGAGATGTATAATACACTTTCTTGTTTCGCCCAATAATGCATTAGCCGTGTTAAAAAGCCTACATCACTCTCACGCCTGCGAACGTGCCAATTTGATTGCAAGTAGTTTTTCAAGTAGTAGCAATAACGCAGTTCTTCAATCCACTTTCTTAACCGCTCTGTAAGTCAGACTTGAAAGAAATGAATTCAGTTGGAATGAGGTGGTAATTTCATGCTTCTATACGCAAAAACCATTACAGGCTACTTCTATCATAGTAAGAGAGTAGTAAATATGCAGGATAAAATTGTCGATCGACCACCCACAAATGCAGACGGTGAATCGGAAGAAAAATTACTCGTCAGTGATTCCATATCTCAACGCGCAGCTCTCTCTGTCTGTCTCTCTGAGCAGCTCGATGGAAATAAAAAAATTATAGATCCATATCGTACGAAGTGAATTTCTCCTATTAAATTCGCATTACAATGCCATCGCGGAATGGCAAGCTATAAGATCTAATTTTTAACTTCCTGTTTTCACAAGCACATCACAGTGGTGTATAATACTGCCCAGAGGAGCCTCGATTACATTCGAATATGTATAAGTGTGCATAACTCTTTGCGTCGAGATATATTTACGCAAGTCGTATAATATAGTTGAGTGTTGGCGGGAGGGAGTAATTGCCGGTAAAAGCGCTGCTGATGCGAGTTTGATTGAGTATATATTGAAATTCCGAGTGCGCGTGGAGTGTGCCCTGCGGCTGTGATGTTCGAAACGCAGTTCTGAACGCCGACTCTGCCTGCGCAGATGCATTGAAATTAGTCCGAGCACGCGATCTCAAAGCATGATGTTTCAACTCATAATATACCTAGCTCACAAGTGATGAGCCGCGATAGCCTATTGATCGCGGCTTCGACTGTTGCTGTCATCGCTCCAGTTCGATGGTCGGAGCAAATGATTTGCCGAATCATTTTCAACGCCACGTTATCGTCAACATCATTTGTATAATATGTATTGGAGATTGGCTCCGATTTTTGTTCGATTGCTGTGGGTACACTATGTTCATAAAATCTATGGCCACAGTGTATCACAGCAAATTGAATTTCGCAGTCTCATTTCATCGCAGGTTGACGCAGCGCAGGAGAGATTGCAGCGTAGTGATATTGATGGATTGGACTGGGAACTGATCTCATACGATACGTGTGATC
Organism: Eretmocerus hayati; assembly: GCA_029851415.1. Lineage (NCBI taxonomy): Eukaryota > Metazoa > Arthropoda > Insecta > Hymenoptera > Aphelinidae > Eretmocerus > Eretmocerus hayati. The sequence goes on along the minus strand of CM056742.1, from coordinate 188,453,994 downwards.
GAGGCATGATATATACTCTTCCTAATCGATCTATTTGATTGTTCAATGGTACACGTATTCGGGGAACTTTCTACGTTTCATGCGATAGGTAACTGACACGACTCCAAAATTTTCTTAATGGTCGTATCGTATATGCACATGGATCTCGGTTAGAAGAGAGGCGTTGGACTTGAAATTTGAAACTTTCTGATCGCGAGAATCCCCAATGTAAATTTGAAATTGAAGGCGCGACTCAAAATGGCGGAGGGTTGATATGGGTCACGTTCCGAGACAGATTATCCATCGAAAACAATTTTGTAGCAGATCTGCACGTTTTTCAATCCAAATGTTTGTCATATTCTATAGTAAAGTGAGCTTGTATATGATACATACGAGTGATTCTGCCGGAAGTGTGACTTTTTGTGTCCCAAGTTCCCTCAAGTTTCTAAAGCTTAGAATGTGCATTATTGTAATTCCCCAGGATGTATTCTCCTAATGCGCAACTATGTTAACAGTTTCTGAGACTATCCTAACTTCCTCGTATTTCGTAGTGCTGATGAAGGATCATGATGAAGAATCGAAATGTCCTTTCCATCTCTGTAGGCATCAGAACTTGAACGTTGCAGAATATCAGAAACCTTCATGTGAAGTTATAAAGTCCAAGTTGTGAAGCTTCAAATAAGATAGTCCACTACCTTGCGGGTAAAAATTGAACACTCAGCTTGTACAAGGCCATCCAAAATTTTGAAGACGGGTTTACACTGAAGTCGTTTGAACCGTATTTGTACCGTAAAATTTCCCAATCGCTTATGGAGCCTTTCAAACTCCTGGAACTGTCATCTAAATCGTTGTCTAAATATACCCAAATACACCTCATCTATGCACGACATTAGCCGAAAATTCGAATCCGCAGACAAATGCATCATATTAACAAAGATCCCCGTTTTGGCGACATTATCCGCATGTGTTGTTGTAATAGAAATCTCTGAAGAAGAACTCTTGCAAATTGCGACGAATCACGCGACTTATGTGCGCGGCTATCGCCATTATTGAGAGGCGCTATTCAAATTATCAAACCTTTAATGATTAATTAAAAACCATTAGAGAATCGAAAGTATTCCAAATCCATTTTCCCTACGTTTATTCTGTTGCATGTAAATCTTATCAGAGCCATGTTAGGTTGAAATATATTTTATATTCTTCATCGTGTTCAATTATCTAGTAAAAATTTGACGACCATCACCCATGGTTTTGGAAAATTTGTTGGATATCCGCTCCTAAAGACATTTTAAGACTTTAATGTGAGAACCCTCAGGGAATCTCTTGTGCAGAACTTGGAATGTCTCATCCGGGAAATTCACGTCGCAGGACTGTGGATCACCAGGCGCGCGGCGCGGGCGTATCGGGAGTTTTCATTGAATTTCCTACTGAACAGCTTGGATTAGGTATTTTTGTCTGTTCCGTCAGCAGGTGTTTAAGCAGGTCGATGGCAATTTGATTTTCAATCAGCAAAATATTAACGTTCGTCAGCAAAGGAGTTTTAGAGTTACTTCAACGTTGCGATATACATCAGATTTGAGCGAGTTCTCATTGGTCTTTCGAACCAGTGCTGAGATCTGTGACCGGAATGCTTGAATTTCCTTGACATCCCAAGCCTACGATGTCCAGGAATCTATGCGATAACAAATCGACAGAAAGGCAGCATTCATTTATCGATTATTATCATTCTATTCAAACGAATATATGAAGGTCTCCGAGGAAGATTCCTTTGCTTACTATTAGGAGTTGAGTGTCAAATGATGAGAAAAACCAGTAACATGACCATATCGACGAGATGATCTATTGACCTCCGAATTCAGCAGGCAATAATTGAGTTGTTTGTGGATATGAATGTACATCAAGCTTCAGTATTCACAAAAACGGGCATTGTCCTGTGGTCATGAGAGCATCGATGACAGAATCAAGAGTCATCGTGTTTGACTTTGGGATCGGGGCTCATTGTGTGCCATATTGGCTCAAAGGATTTGGAAACCAAGCGATCGCGTGCCTGTGTATACACACGCGTGGATGGAGCGCCAAATGGATTGTGTAAGGTGTCGAGGTGGCGATCGAAAATTGTCTCGAACGAGCATGCAATTCGTACAGAGGAGAGAAGGCGGAGAAGAATATAAGGAGAGGAGTACACGTATTATACGAGCTCTCGAGCAATATGGAAGCGTTATGCAGGAAAGAGGCAGGGGGAGTGGAATATGCCGGGATCACAGAGCTGGTCCCGCGACTCTTTATATGCCGCGGTAACGCGATGATGAGCTGCATGAGCATCTTGTACAAGACTCGGACCAACGCATTACATGCACACCTTGTACACGTTCGCGGCTCAAAGTACACTCGCGCGAGTGATGCTGGGGGCTGGCTGGCACGTTGTGCTCGCTCTACTCCCTCTCTTATCTCAGGCTGTTTTAGCATCATGGTGTACTTACATGCATTCGCATGCATCGCAGCATCGAGAGATCGTGAAGCCGCGCCGCTCACTTGTTTGGAAGGATTTGTTGGACGGCTCATTGCGAATCCTCGCGCGGCAATTTTTCACCCGCCGTAATTGATTCGCGTATATAGCCAAAGAACCCGCCGCGCTCATATGTGTAACCTTACCGATATGTACGAGGATATGTACTCGGACTCACGCCTTGCAAGAAGAGCTATATAACGAGTAGCTGACCGCGTATTCCTCGCGAGACGTCCGTGTAATTGCTGCAACTCTCAAAGTGTACGGCTCGAGTTGTCCAATTGTTTCTTCCATTGTTTGTGTTGATAGTGTAGTGAGTATTATATCTGTGACATCCAAAAGCCGCGTACTCTGATTCGGAGCATGAGAAAATTATATGTAAATCGTAGCATACGATGATTTTGGACATTATTTACGGTGGCGGGTGTTGTTCAATTGCACGAGCGAGCCACTGGTGAATATCAATTAGTGGCTTCCCACACCCTTCGTGTTTCCCGTTTCCCTACTTCAGAGGAAGGTTCCTGTTCCATTCCGCTTGGCAGCTCAGACGACGGAGAAGTAGCCGCCGAATTTTGGAGGTTAACCCAGGGGAATCAAATTTTTATGAGGATAGAAGGTTTGCCGAGAGCAGATGAGTGCTGCGTAAATACTGAACCGTGCTCGGCTTCCCAAGGTGATTCCTGGTACTCTCCAGGGCCTAACTCTGGAGTTCTCGAGGAATCCCTCCCTCCAGGGAAACTCCACCGGATAGGGGGTCGCGGTAATGCTCCGGTAGGCGTCGGTGATTCAATTGATTCGTACTTCATCAATTAACCAATATTGTCCACATTTGCAGTGCACACATTCTTGCTTCAGAACTATCGACAGAGTAACATATTTAATGGGCTAGTACATTTGCGAGATTTCTGCTCTCCTCAATCTACTTCACCACACAATTCTTTGACAGAGGCCTTTGGTTCGTTGATTCAACCTTTCGCTTTGATCTAAGTACTTCAATATTTATACGAGTGAGGATTCTGCTTTTTCTTCATTTCGAGAATCTGTATTTCTAAAGGTGACAAAAACAAGTGTATTCCCAAATTTTGTGGGAAACCCGATGAGAATAAGCAGAGTAGTTTTGCGATTCAAGGAAAAAATTAGATAGGACTACTGCTTCTCTGATATGTATTCCACAGAGGTTCAATTATTTCTGGATGCATTTTCCCAAAATTTCAGTCTTGCAACGAAATTACGTATTAATTTGTCGCATTCTAACAAGCAGGAATATTGGCTTTTATATACCGGGTCCCTGATTTTCGTCTCTATCCCGGTTTTATTCGTGGAAGTGGACAGCGCGTCGGTTTGGAAGAAGGCCATAACGAAGCCACGAGTGCCTCCGCACTGATCGCTCTTCCTCCCCGACTACCGAAATTCGGGCTCAACCCCCAGCACAGGGCCGAGCCCACCTCTCGGTCGGGAGTTTGAAACTCTTCTGGGCTTCCTTGGAGCCGAGGTAAACCCTTCGGGTTGCTGGATGAGTCGTCCAGGCTCACATTGTGACCATCCACAGATGGCTCCAGTGCGAGTCCCTGTCATAGACTCACCCATTCCCGGGCGCCGGATGAAGATGTGCGGTCTCCTCGCTCCGGTGGGCGCTGACCGGGGCCGGAAGTTCGTTAGACTTCAGGGCTAAGACACCGAGGTGCCTCAACCCTCCTTGCGGGTTTTTGGGAGAGGCCAGAGCACGCCGAGCACTAGTCTCGGGGCCATTCCCTATCGGATTCGAACCCGAGCCTGCCTACGGTGTCCCGTAAACTAGGACCGGAGGGTCGTCACACCCCAGGACTTATTGTTCACCTTGCCGTTTCACATTCTAACGAGGAGAATCCAAGGGATTCGGGAACTGAATTTGGCTGAAACTCTGGGAATCGTCTCTTTTCAGCACCAAAATATGATACCCAAAGCCGCAAAGTCTAACGCTCAAGCGTTTCCGAGCTACAACCCATGACTTGAAGATTGAGGGTCGAGATGTCAATTCCGTACATTGTTACATTTGCAGATCGAAGTATACCTCCAGCGCCAGGGTCGGAGTGAGAGTCGGTAAGGGTATGCTCAAATTTTTTCCTCGAAATAAAATGTAAACCAACTATTTTTCATAGGTTTCGATACGATATCGCTTTAGGCGTCACATTCCTATTTGTTCGATGCTCGCGCCAGATATGTAACCTCCTGCTACTGTTCATCGTTTCATATGGTATCACCGATCCAAAGTACCATTCTTCTTTCCCACAACCATTGAATGAGCTGTCAATTCAACTCGATCTCAATAATAGTTTATAACACCATTGACAACCGGTCAACGTCTTATTGGATGCGAGTTACTAGCGAGACGAGTGCGTAGCGTGAAGAAAGGGCGCGTACGTTTAAAATGAGCTTGCGCCGTCCTTGATTTACTCGACACGTGTTTTTTTCACGTCAAGATGTAACGAAGTTGGGACTTATGAGATCCGTTTTTGCCATACGGAAGTCGGCTCTATGAAAAAAGTTCTCGGCAGCGTTAGCGAATCGCACTGAAGCGCTCAACATGAGTCTCAGAGTGAGTGATGGATGAGGCGCGGCATTGGCGATGTATAACGTAACACAAAAAGACACGTAGAATTAGAAATGTCATATCCATTCAATTATCCGTAATTGTGGGCAGAAAGAAGAAGGATTGATGACTGGTATTTGAGTCTTTTGGGACAAGTGGAAGAGTTTTACTGCTGATGCTGCAATTGAATAATTCTGCCCGAAGCTCGTTCATTGGTTCATTTTCGAGCAATGCATGTGTCACCTTCCCAAGATTATATGCTGTTTTTGCTGTGGCAGCGCACGATATCTGCTGTGAGAGATCAAGTCAACTGCGTGCCGCGTGCGTGAATCCAATTCATTTTTGTAGATCACGATATAATTCAACTAATACGCAAAATTACGAGTTATTAGTATCAAACAGCTGTCGTGCAACATGTCAAATTCACGCTTTAAGCACTATAATTGGCACAAGCGGTCATTTTCCTTCGTTACCGGGATCATAACTCACAATTTTCGTTAAATGGTTGTAAAATGTATAATTTTCCCTTTACAGCATTGGATTTCATCAGAATTTATCAATATAATGTAGCTGTCAGCTTCTCTAAAGTCGACGATCTCATTCCAATCCACAATCCTCGGGTTCTGATTGACAAACACCTTTAGAAATTTAATTCAATCTGAGGTACACCATATAATTTTGCTAAACGGCTGTCGAGTAGTCTCCTACTTCCATGCAATGCTTTTCCGAGTCCAATCACGTTTTCAGTTGCGCTATCGAATATCCACGTAACTAAGTCAATCCCGACTCTTTCCCTAATTTTCTTCCTCTTCAAACGCTTTAAAAAAATTTCAAGCCCTTTCACTCACATTGTTTAATATAATGAAAACGTTCTGTGCTATCGGTCTCCAATGATCGTTGATTATGAGTGCCATTCTTCCCGGACACATCTGGAAAACCTGAAAAATTCTCAAAAGCTCCTATTGATGTATAACAAATTAGATCACAGGGCCAAAGCTAGGTATCTGATTGCAAAGGAGGAGAAAAATTGAGACCAAAAAATTGAATAATTCTCATGTTAACCATTTTCCGTCCCATCCCTGTCAGACTACCGTAATCTGAATGTCAGGAGTATGTTGTTCAAAATCCAGACCTCAACTGTAGAAAATGAATTAATAAAAGCTATTCGAGTAGGTTTTTTATCAAGTCGTGTTCTAAGGATCAAATTGACGCCCGAATTGAATGACTCTGGTAACTAATAGGATCAATTTCAGAACTGTAAAGATTTCGATCCAAAATCTCACAAACGACCTCTAATGAGTTTGGTAAGCCGTAAAACTCTGAATGATTTACTCCTCCTCGATGTTGAGTAAATCACTTTGTATGTATGTGTATGTTCTGACCCGTGAAAAATTCCAAGCATTTTGAATTGCGATCCAGAGAGAAAGAGTAGGCGTTGATCTTGCGAGACTGATGGCGCAACATTTGTCATTAGCACGTGATGATGTACAGCCAGTGAAGACGTTAGCGCTGAGGCGAGGCGAGGGGGTCAGCTTAATCGACTGCCGGATTCCACGAACACCTCTTCTATACCTGGCTCATGGCTGCATGCCTCAGCATGTACCTGTCACATCCTTCATTGAATTGATTTGAATTTTGATATATGGTGAGATTCCATTGTATCTTCCACTGGACTCGACATCAATTTGAAGCATTCAATATAGACTGTTGGCGATTGCATAGCGTAAACATTTGCCTCTAGTGAGATTCAGTATGGACAGGCTACGATGGACATCGTCGATTTTGAAGTAGTTGTGTGGTTGCTATGAAGATTTTGGAGGCTTCAACGTAAGTTATAATTATTCATCGAAACTCTGTACAACTAAAAGCAACTTCGTGAAAGACTACTCGCGCAGATTTATGGAGAAATCCACAGATTCACACGTGGATGTGGCCGCAAACTAAAGCGTGCTGATGGTTATTTGGTCATCTGATTACAACAACGCGATCAGCAGCCATCAGGGTTCCAGGCTTCAGACGCAGTGGTGGACTAGTTTCGATAGGGAGTCCAGCACCACCCTGTCAATCGTCCCAATTTCAGAGTGTCTGCACTCACAACCGGGATAGAGCCAGGCAAGGGCCCGGGATATAAATCTCAATATTCGCAGTGTCTGCATTCAGGCTGCTGAGGCCGAATATTTCGCTCAATAGGGCCCGACATTCCTGATTCTGTTATTTTCCTGATCCCACTGCAGAGCTTACAAAGCGTATCCCATTGGTGTCCCCCATATCTGTATTGACCCCATTTATTCCATAACAATCCATGAAGTTCAGAGTTTCATGGGCTATCGAGATCTACCAAATCGAACCCTGTCAGCAGTATTTCGCCAATTTTTGTAATCATTCAATCTTGATGGACAAAAAATAATCCCAACTAATTCACTCGTATTATTCTTTCTTTCACATATCTTCAACGTAAATGAATGTTTTTTGCGAGATTTTTTGGAAACTGACAAATTAGCACGGAAGAGAAAGTGTGGTCGAGAAATGGGATGGTGGTCGAGGTGCAAAATATTGTGTGTGCGAGGAGACGAGTGGAGCGAAGCGAGAGAGTATAACTTAAGAGAGAGGAATGGGGAAAAGCATCTGAGGTGAAAGAGGGAGCCGAGGTGTTGCCGTACCGCAATTCAGCAGAGCTGTAAGTATTAATTGGCGGTGTGCACAGCCGAGCAATATAGTGGCCGCGGTAATTCTTCGGGGCACGCCTGTGATTAGCCCCCGCGAGCCGCAGCTGTTTGCAGCTCGGATCTTGCCCTTATACCGAGAGCTCACTTTCCATCGCATCATAAGAGCTCAAGACCATGAAGATTCCGTCAACATCAGTTCGATCGTCTCTTTCTTCTTCTTTTGCTCCTCTCTCGCCAGCCTCTCTTCTCTAATAGCCGTCCCTCGAAAAAACTTTCGTTCTAACAGCTCTTGTGCTAGCCCTTCAGAATTGTTTCCCTGATTTGAGATTTCTGTAATTCCTGAGCTTTCTAATAGTGAACTATTAGTCTCGCAAAAATCAACCATTACATTGGTTTTTCATTTCATCAAAGCGACTCGCCACAGCAGGTTCAACATAATGCGCCCTTACATCGAATACACTACAGAATCTGATGGAATAATTCCATAGTCCTTTTGAACGTGGTCTACCGACGGCGTGGCGGGGAGACTTTGACCCGGGGAAAAATTTTGCTGGATGCAAACATCTAGCCGTGTAACTTTTTGCTACGTAAGCGCCGTGTTTTCAAGCTTCAACGTGTCAAGGGCACCATGGCGATGAGAAACCTAACTGCCACGTGAAACCCGCATAGGCCCCGTGTGAACACCGTGAATGCTTGTTTAACCCTTTATAACCCTTCAAGACCCATGGACAATATGTTGAATTTGGAACATTTGGATTAATATTTTTTGCCTCTCAAGGTTCCATCATCTTGTCCTAGGCCAGACCTACTTATTTTATATGATTTCTGTAGTCTATCAACAGTCCCCAAGTTTCCAAACCACTCCCAAGACATTGTTCAACCAAATTTTGAAATTGGTAGCATGACTCTCCATTCTACAGGTCGTATTTTACGTTTCCTGAGTTCCCGGTCGGGTTTGACTCTACGGGTTTTTCCGTGGTGTTAATAATACTTCTTTGACCAAGATTACACCTCTAGGATACTCATAGATAACCAGAATCGTGAGAAATCCCATTATGACGCTCGAAATGACCGATGTTGTAAGAGAGGTTCTTGAATGTTCTATGAGATTCTACTTGCGTTGCGCCTAACCGGAACCTCTGAAGAAGTGATTCGAGTGAAGAAACAATATATTCACCCGTTTTCATATGGTCTGGGTCCTAAGGGATTAAGTACAGCCTACAGCAGAAGCGCGTGCCGATTGCTTCCTGTTGTCAATTTTCGACTGGCTTTATGTTATTCTGTATAACTTAGATTCTTTACTCACTCATCTTAGCTTACAATGAGTCGTTTTGAGTGATTCGAGCAGGAGTAGAGTCCGTCAAAGGCTGAAGGTACACTCCCGAGGAAGGTGAACTGCACGGTTTCGACGGTCAGTTACCGTTCGAGATCTTGCGACGGGCCCCTTCGCTATGATACCAGTATAGCTCCGGTACCCGCGCAATTCATCGAGCAGTTAGAGTAACTCAAGCCTCAGCCGCCAGGTGGCTGTCTCGAAAACATCGTTCACAAGGGAAACACCAGTCAGCATTGATGTCCACCCGATGCCCGACCAGAACGAACCAGTCTGCACTGAGCGGCGGACTCACGCGCCTCTCTTGGCACCAGGAGCTCTGGTCCAAGAGATGGCTCTAGAGTCTAGCAGCTGGCAACTCCTCTCTGTCTTAGGAGCTCTAAGGCAGATGAGACCATCTAGTAGCCGACTTCTCAGGAGCACTGAGAATCGTAGTAGACCGTGACACCGGCACACCCACTTTTGGCCCGGAGGGAGCTCCTCCGTGGCAGTAGAATCACACACCCGCGTTGGCTTCCTGGGAGCTCCAGGAGTCGAACCTCACACATCGTCTATGCCCCGCGTTTGACCCGGAGGGAGCTCCTCCGTGGCTCTATCATAACCCGGATTAGTATGTACCCTGTATCAACCGTTTATTGGGCTAGACCGCATTTGTAACACACACAGTAGTAATAAATATCAGATTCCTTTTTGACTATTTATCATTCATGACTATTTGTAAATATGGTTTCAATATATATTTCTATTAATGAAACGCTGTCTTTAAAGTCTTAAACCGGACCTAAACCCTAACTTACCTAACTTTCCTGATCCTAGTAAATCCCCCAGTTACAATCTCTCGTCTCACTCGCACTCGTACCATAACCTATAAGTGCGAGCGAGATAGAAGACCTCGAATGCTACTCGGACCGTCATGGCTGTGCAGTTCACCTTCCTGGGGAGTGTACTTGACCTCAAATGGCATCAACGTATGATTCATTCGGTACGAAAAGTCGATTGATACTGAGATCCAAAACCTGCGTTCTCGGCACGTGATTCCAAGAGAAATTATTCCACGGTTGTAGTATACGTCGAACTGTGATCCCAAGTCCCCTGTGAGGAATTTTAGTCTCTATTTAGAGAAATCGCAGTGCCCGCGCTTCTTCTTCGTTTGAGCCTAGGGAGGATGCTACTAGAGCGCAACAATGTCCTGTGTTTGCACTCCTAGTCTTGACGCTGGAACCTCCTTAAAGCTTATGAGGCTCATCAGTACAGTATGTCTAGATAGTAGCATATAGAAAAACCGTGGAAGTTAGCCGGGGTAAATTATTTTCCCACTTAGAATCTATCTTGGGCCTTGTTCGCCGGGGAAACCGATTCGTCAGCCTCCGGGCACATCCTATAGACCCTTCTGCGATATTTCCAGTCATTTCCGAGCATGCACATTATGGGAATCGCATGTTTTGTGGGTCATTGCACTTTTTTTTCGAAAATTCGAGGACATAAAGTGGGAATAGCACCTTGACAGGATTGTGTAAACACCTAGAATTGATCAAATGATGTTTAAACATCAGATAACTCCCCTTTTGCAGTATTTTTAGACACTTGGGTGTATGCGCGAGTGAGAATTTACCCAATTTCCGTGCGAAACGGAGGGTTTTTCGATGGTTCCATCTTATTGTACGAATGTGAGACTATCGTGAGGTCCTGTCTGCCCAAAAAAACAATCAGGAAGTATATTTACAACGTATAACTATAATTTCCAATAGTTACCCCCCAACCTCTGAGCATGAGTGTGATATGAGTCTCATGTAGACCCGAGCTTACCAAGAGTGGTCAATATGTCCTTACCGCGTCATGTCCTAAATTTTAGTTGCACATTTCAATCCTGTAGCTTACCGAGATATTCATTCAGTCTTGATTCGTCACCACTCAAACATCAAAATTGGGTTATAAAACGGTAATATTATGTACAAATCGAGGATCAAGTTTCACCCTAAAGTTGTCAAAACGCAGCCGACATTCTGTCCTGGGATTCTGCAAACTCCTCGAATGCTTCTCGGTAATTGACTTTCGGGCTTGCGAATTGCTCTGAATGGCTCTACAATGGCGGTAATCGATCTCACGATTACCTCACGATAGTCTCACATTCGTACAATGTGATGGAACCATCGGGAAAACCCCTCGTTTGGGACAAAAAATGGGTAAATTCTCACTCGCGCATACACCCAAGTGTCTAAAAATACTGCAAAAGGGGAGTTATCTGATGTTTAAACATCATTTGATCAATTCTAGGTATGGACACAATCTTGTCGAGGTGCTATTCCCACTTGATGTCCTCGGATTGTGGAAAAAATCGTGGAATGACCCACAAAACATGCGATTCCCATCTTGTGCAAGCTCGGAGATGACTGGAGATACCGCAGAGGGGTCTATTGGATGTGCCCGGAGCCTGACAAATAGGTTTCCCCGGTAAACAAGGCCCCAGATAGATTCTACGTGGGAAAATAATTTACCCCAGCTAACTTCCACGATATCATATAGAAAACGTCTATATGTTCTGATTGATTCTGATGATCTGATTGCTTTTGACTCTAGAGCAGTTAACTATTCGTTACGCCGAATGAGGTCTTTGATTGAGTTTATGTCCACTTGGAACAAGCACTTCAATTTTTGGAGTATTAGACTTGAAAGAATGTGGAATATACTTCTTGAAGAAGTAAGGCCCCTTCGCCTGGGACAGTTCAAGAGTCATGCAAAATTGTTATCGAGCAATTTGTAGATAATCTTGCTATTCAATTTTGGTTTATTCTTTATTTGTATTCTGTACTAGCTCTACCACACCCTATACATATTATACAGTTTTGTGAGGGCTTCAGCCCGTAAATTAGAAAATAAAATAAAATACGTACTAGGGTGAAGGCAATGATTCATAGAAGTTCAAAGAATTCAGTCCTGCAACTTGTGTAGTACTCAACCCGATGACGAAATTTTGGAATTTTCTCTATGAAATAAGAGAAAACCATGGAGCTTCTTACGTTATAACAATCAGGAAATTTTTACCATTTGCAGACAGTTTAGAGGATAAATTGATTGGCCAACTCACTATGCTGAGTGGACATGCAAAATGTCGCCGACTGTCTATTCAGACTACTACACCGTATAGACCTTCAAGTCTTCCAAGGGTGGCAGAGGACTGTTCAAAATATTGCTAAAAGCTTCCACTGATAAGCCAAAGACTGCGGATGACTTTCCAGAAGCTCTGGATAAGTTTCGAGCCATAACGTAGAACTTAGTTTCAAACTACGCGATCCTGGAAATAACAAAAAATCAAGAGTATGTATTTATTGACAACTCAAAGCTGTTCTATTAGTAGGGTGATAATTCTCACAATCTTTTGAATACAAAAACTTCTAAGTTAGGCCTAATCCATGAGAAAAGTATTCAAAATCAGAAGAGTTGACATCTAGCCCCATTGAAAGACATGGCAGAAGCAGCTGACTTATAACCTTGCGCATGACAGAAGTATACCACATAGCTAGTCGGTTTTGGGCACAATAGTCCAAACGGATGGACAGAAAGTGTGGGGGACAGGACTGTATAGTGTTAGTTTCTACAGTTTGGGTATGTGAATTGACGATTTGGTGTGACGGTGAAGCCCGAAAGAGTCAAAAGCCACACTTATCGCAATCTGTTATGAACAGGTAGGTGTGATGGCTGATAGCCAGGTAATTAGTCGCTTATCGAAAACTTCCTCGATGTCTAATTACAAAATAGTATAACGTATGATTCAAGGGAACTACGTTACAGGAATCTGACGCTAGTTCTAGATTGGCAAGTGCGTTGAGATTTTTAATGAGAGGACCATTGACAGATTTAATGGAAAATTTGTTTGTGAGAACGCTTATAACCCGCCAGTATCCTTTGTTGGAGTGAAGATCTTCAAACTTACTACATAAGAGACATGGGGTGTTTTTTCTAGGCATGTGTCGAAGACAAGTATCTCAACCACTGTCTACTTACATTATTAAAACACAAATATAATTGACCGCGGCTGCCACTAGGTGGAGGCGAGAAACGGTTCTAAATCGCAAGCGCTCAAATAACTACCTTCTCACTGTATAAGACAGATCAAAGGGAACCAAATGTGTATTAGTACCTCCGTGGAAACTTTGGAATAACGTGTGCCAGCTTGTACGAACCCTTAAAACACTCGAGGAAACAATTACAAAAGTCATTTTTGATGTATTTTCTGTACCCTTTTTGTTGCAATCATCAATTCTCTGATCCAATGCGACTCAAAAAAACTACCATCGAAAAAAGGGTCAAAATGTCAGGTCCGTGCCGCGTGGTTTTCCATTATTTCGACCTTTTTGAGCGCGAGACGCCCCAGTAGTATTCGCTCGGGATTCGGGCGGTCAGATACATCAAATATAATGCTTTCAAGCACCAAATGCCACTGCTATAAGAGCCCAGAGACCACTTTTTGTGTGTGCGCTGGGCACATACATTTTGTGGCACAATTTTACTTAAAATTTTACTCCCTCAGTTTTCCTCGATAAAAGTGAATTCATCTCGTTCCAGGCTCTTCCGCACCACTTTATTCTTAAAGTAAATCGTCAGGCGCAACTTTTCCATGCCCCAAAGTATCGAAAAAAATTCATTTTCCCACTTTGCAGAGCAGTTTTTCCACCGAAATCTAGTTTTGCTAAATTTTTATGTCAGGTCCGTGCGCAACTGTGCGAACCTTGAACGCATTACCCCAGAGATCCTAGTCAATTTTTTACAAAGTATTTGGTGGCCAAATGAACCTCCTTCAAACCCCGTGACTGTAGCTTAAACAGCTTGGCCGTGAGATCAATTTTAGTGTCAAAATGTCAGGTCCGTGCCGCGTCTCTCCACGTTATCCTTATGGTGCTGATGAGTGGGAAAATTTACATCCGTGCGCAAGTTTATTCACGCTTTATATGTTTCAAAAAGTTGAAAAATACATCTTAGAACCTTCGGGAGTGAGATTTAGCGCTAGCACATTTTCGACCCCCAAATATTGGAGTTTTCGCGGAACTACTCATATATAGCTGTACCATATTTCTAAGTGCGATATAATAGTGTGAGAATATTCTGTAAAAATAAATAGTTGCATTTGTTCATTTATTACTCACAAAATCTGTGGTATTTACCAAACTGTCCTGTAATAATACACTTGTACAATTAAATCTGTCATTCACTACCTATGATCATCCTTTTGCCACATTGATGAGTGATATTTTGTTCCAGGGATTCCTCCCATTTGTTCCGGAGAAATTCCAGTTTTTGCTCGGTACTTTGTTGTTCAGAGAATCGGAAGAAACTCCCGAACCTATTTAGGTAAAGATAGATAAAACTGTTTGAAAAAACTGCAGTTTTACTCAGTGTCTCTCGAAGTTTCAGAATACTAAATTTTACTGCTCTCATCCGTAGAATGTCCTATTACATTACGTTTAGTTCTTACTGGGTAACACGGGAAATTATATTGATTCACATCACTGAGTGAATCTGGAAATATTATTGTCAAAATGCTTGGCGTCCCCTAAATCTCAAACAAACAGTAAAATTTACAGATTTAATTTTCTCAGTGTACAATAAGGTATCGATACATTGTTTATTGGTATGGTATGCTGAGTGATTCATAGTTCACAACAAGACAGCCGGACAGGATGGCTTGTGTTTCACACATACATGGTCGTGACATAGTGAATTTTTTCCGAATTCCATTCCACGAAGACGGAATTTCTTTAAAGTCAGGTCAAGTGTCTCCATCAAGATGTACGCTCAGTGTGCTGACCACTTTAGCTTACCGCCTACTTCATCACATTCTAGAAAAGTATGATTTCGAACGTCCGAGCATGGCTGTGGATATTTCTGCATGCCAAGCGGATGTTCGGGGTTTCTTCCGAGACAAGGGGTAGTTGGTGTTATGGGCGTGAGCTCAAGCTTGCGTAGATCGGAATCTCAAGGGGCTGAGCCGTTTAGGTTGTATGCCGTGGCATTAATCAACCTCAAGGGTGTTTCTCTGTCCAAGAATATGCACTTCAACTAGCACAATGCCAGAGTGGCGCACTTACAATACCGGTATGTAACACAGATTCTACTGAACTCCGCCCCACGCGTCTAACCCATCTAGCGTGCTCAATGCAAGTTTGCTACAGTGTACGTCTCACGCAAGTGTGAGGCGATACCGACCGTCCGATAAGCTCCGCGAATCGAGAAGGTTTGCAAACTCGGGATTCAATAAAAGGTTTTGATGAATTCGCGCACAACGCGATACGAGTCTGTAGTAGACCTCAACCGCCGCGTCACTTTTCGCACAAGCTGCGATAGATCGACCGATGTGGCTCGGCTGTATCGATCCGATCGATCGATCGATCGATCGGAAGATCGAGCTCGTGGTACATTGCAAATGTCTGCCTCACCAAAGCCCAGATTGCCTCGTTCAGATTGCACTCGAGCAAGAAAAAGAGGGGTGTAAGAAAATAGTGGGTGAGGGGAGCCAAGATGCTTTTCGAGGCGTGGCCCGATAGTAACGAGCTGCTGCAACCCGGTCATGCGCTCGCGCGGTGAGAGTTCAAAGCATCAAAAGGCTGACCCGCATCTTCGGGTGGTTGTACCCGCACCGCAAAAGGTGCACCTTCTCTTCACCATTTACCATATCGTGTTGAGGAGAGTGCATGCAAGACTCTGCAGATATCGATGCGCACGTGACGCGCGAACGAGAGGCTCGTTTCGCCCTCTCGATTCCCGCGAGGGCTGAGGTATCAACTCATCATTATATTGCTGCGCTTGCACCACTCGCGTTATAGAGCTCACGTCCGCGACTTGGAGTACAAGGTGATGAGCTCTCGATATGCTGCGAAGTGGTTGGGGACGTCCACCGACGCATCTGTTGTTCATTCTCAACTTTCGGGAGCTGTGTTTCGCAAATACGCACCCCGATCGATAGCCGTTCCAAATTCGATGCTCGATCATTGTAAAAAATATCATTGGAATGGAAAAGACATTCGCCGGATGACATACATCTTTAGATATTTATTTCATCATGACAAAGGCTAACACAATTCTGACTTCGAACTGGTACATGCAATGAGATACCAGTTTATTCATGATATTTGGTCAGGCACTTGTTCGAGCTAAGAGAAATTCAATAATGAGACTGCATGAAGCTTGACTTGGGATGAGTACCGTGACCGATACCTCAATTGGCAAGGGATGAGCGTTAGTAGATCAGATGCTCTTCAACCCCGTGAATCTCGTATCTGACAAAAACAGCCACAAGCAAATGAGTCGAGCCGCTATTTACCCTTACCTGCATAATCTCAGAGATCCTATAATTTTACAAACAGATCGACAACACTCCACACTTCTCTAAAACATAACCTCGCAATCGACTCACACATTCAACTCACCAATCTTCTACAATTCGGATTTCAAACGTACTGACATCGATCACAACCAGGGCCCGGACTTCGACGCGGACCCGGATCCGCCGCGGACCCTTGGAAAGCAGGGCGGATTCGGGATACTCATGGTTCAAAACGAAATTCCCTGGATCCAGGTCCAATCGGTTACTAGGTTCCGCGGATCGCAAGGTCCGAGTCCGGGGAAATTTATTTTAGACCATGATTATTTCAAATCCGTTTCACACTCATGATATCCGCGGGGTTCGGATCCGCAGGAGTTTCAGCCCTAATCACGAGTCGGGTGCGTGCAATATAATTTCAACCCAGTCTTCCGACGTTTTCGTGACCTGGAAAAATCGAGTGTGGTGAGCTGGATGAGAGTTTTTAAGATATGCGTGTATAGACATGGACCACGTCGATATACGCTCAGAGAAGCAGGGAGTTGCACGATTTGTGGCAGAAATGTAACGTAATGAGAGCCGCCTTGAATCTCCGTGCCCTGCTCGCTCAATAACAGCTGACACGATGTGGCCAACAATTCCACATCAAATATTTTGTACAATACAATGTTGAATCGTTTTTTGAATGTCTAGCCTAATGCGGTCGACTGATAGCAGTCGATGAAACGTCGCGAATACACCAGTATTCAACACCTCCTGAGAATGTTATACTCTAATTATTTTGTCCTCCGCGATCAAGAAGTAATCAGTAATTTATCTTGAATCTCCAGGACGGTTTTGGGAAGAATCTATATGCCAGAAAATTCGAAGTCTACGTACTCGTGAAGAGGCGCAGTCCACCGTGGGTTACAGATCGAGACGCAGAGAAAGTCGATTTAAAATTTTGTCTTCCATGAAAAAAAGTGTTTATATACAAAATAAAGAGCTACAAAATGGACTTTTTGTTACAAAATGTAGAAGTAATCATTCTTTAGAGAAGAACTGAGTAATTTGAGTTTGCTTAGCGCGTCGTATGGTGTCAGCATACAGCTCTCGGTAGCATTTCAATGCAACTTTGCACTGGTGTTTGAACTGCAGGCTTCGAATCATCATTGGGTCATCACTGTGCATAGCCTCATCCATGGCATCTTCGACCATTTTGATCATTTTCGCAATTGATCCGGCTTGAAACTCGGTTGGCTCTTCAGATTCATCCGCGTTAGTTCCCTCCGCCAGGTTTAAAATAATTCCAATTTCATCAAGTGAAAGCGGCTTAATTTGAGGTTCCACCAATTCTACCATCTGGTTTTCGACAATATCGGCGAAACCATCACCACCAACGTCTCTGGCAATGTCCACGATTTCAAGCACGATTTCGCAAACAGGCTGGACCGGGGCGAGTTGGTGTGCAACAAGAGATTGCAGTATTTTTTTCCAACAACCAATCAAAGTGGAAGTGTTGATTTCATGGCAAGATCCGTCAATGTACCAAATGGAATCATAGATATTGAATTGCTTCCAGAACCTTTTCACAGCAGTTTTTGGTTCTTCATTGCTCACCTCTGTTTGACCCACGACGCTCAACATCTTCCCCTTGAGGGTGCTATTCAACTTGAAATTTAGAAATAACCACACGTAACTCTTTCAGACACCACACGTTTTTTATCTTCATGAATCTCGACAAACTGAAGTTATTGACACTTTGTTGTTCACTAAGGGAATATTTGGGTTTGATCATCGTGAAGCCAACCGCATACACGGGGGTCTTGTACCGCAGATAACGGGAAGGGGTCTCAGCCGACAAATCGCAGGTACGTGCAATCGCACATACCGAATGCGCAGATAACGGGATACGCCTGTAATGGAGTTGAATCAGATGCGGTTTAATTTGTCAAGATACAACAGTGGCTCAAGACCGAATTGGTAGGAGTTTGAAGAAACACAAGTCAATTTTAGTGGCTGATAAAAGTATGGGAATCATGTTCTTGTCCAACCAGGGTTATTGTGAAAAGAGGAGGTGCAAATAAGCATAATTTTATGCCCACAACAATGTCATCAAACTTATGGTAGCTGCTGATGGCGCTGTTGAGTCCAATGCCCTAATAGGGATTGTGACATATCGGTGGGCCGTGCGCACGGGCCATAGTGTTTTCCCCGAGTAGTAAAATGAGTTCGTGGTGATGTACATATGCATCTTAGTCCTTCTACACAGGGGTTGAATAACGGGAAGGGCAAACTCACGAAGTTAGCCCAACAACTAATTTAGACGAAGGAATCGGGAAGAAAGAGTCAGGGGATGAGAGTATCGAAGAGGGATGAGAGGAAGAGTGAGTGGATACAGTGAGAGCTCGCCACGCGAACCTTGTGTGGTACTTCTGCGAGGCAGCTTCTCCGTCTCGTTTAAATCATCGGCTGGCTTCAAAGTTTCGAGAGGCGATAAAATAAAAATGCGATTCAGCACCGTAAAAGGCCCGACTTTTGTCGTAAATTCTCGCATTCTTACAAGCCCGGGTGAATGCGTGAGGCGGCCTTGAGGCCCGCCACGCAGGACCTCTCGCCTCTTTGTATAATTATTGGATTATAGGAGTTTGTTTTTTGAGCGTGTGCGTGTTCAAGAGGTGTGAGATGCAAAAAACCCGCCCATAGCTACACAGGTAGAGAAAGAATGAGAAGATTGAAAGACACCCACGCCACTATTGTGTAAGCAATTTTTTGTCCACGCTCGGCTGTGGCGATTCAAAAACAATGATTTATTTTTACGTTGTACGTGATCATCTTGAGATTAGTGGGTCAATATTTATCGATCAACATATCTCCACTCCGAAATTTCACTTTGTATTTTCGTGACTGTCACCGAGGGATCATTCATTTTCTGAAATCTTAAATCAGTCCTAAGGCAAGCCCCAAATCAGTATTCCACCGTGGGTCATCTGGACTTATTTTTCAAGCTCAAAAGTAACAAACTATAAGCATCATGTAGACAAATTGCAGACGAAATCGATCTTTTGAGACCAGTGCAACTTTGATGAGAGCCATAACTATATTTGTGAGACCATTCCACGAATAGACATTTTCAGGGCACGCACGCTCATCTCCTCGATCTAATACGTTAATTATGCTGTTCGGATGAGAAATAAAAAACCATCATTGATGTTCAATCCTCAATGGCTCGATAGTGTGGTCCTGTGTTTTGGGCAGAATCATCCGCAGAAAAAAAAATCATTTTTATACTTTTCTTATCAAGAACGGCCACATCTCATCTTCGGCAAAATAATCGGAAAGATGATTCATAGTTCGAAAAATGCAAATGATCAGGTATAGAATGAAGCAAAATTCTGTATAATCAGGCTTTCTAATTTTGAATTCCATGCATATTGGCGGGCGCTACCGTGGCTCACGCTCAGAAGCAGTGACATAAAAATATATGACTTTTTAATCCGCATTAACGGAGGAGCCCTGGGCCAGCTGTTGTCAGCTCGCGCTTTAATTTACGTGCAATGTAAACAACATTAATTATTTCCTCTGAGAATAAAATATGGAAATGGTTGGCTAAACCGAGGCATAACATTCCTCGTTGGCACGCCCCTGATCCGAACCTCTGGAATTCATGGAGTCGAGCAGACGAGAATCGTCATGAAAAACACGATTTCGAATCAATTGATGGGCTCTAAATTATTCCATGATGTGTATATTCTCGACAGAACGCGGGTTCAGCGCTCGATTATTCGCGTTAAATTCGTATGGAATCCGATGAAATATTATCAGGAGCGATTTGATTATCCGAAGAAAAGAAGTAGAAACTGATAATAGGAGTTTTTGAATTTCTTTTTCGGACATTATTTTCTGCGTGATGCAATCATTCTTGGCTCAAATCTAGATTCCACCCAATAGCTCCACTAAGGTGTGTTGATCTTGAGTAACAAGGGTACCACACGATATTATTCGTCACTTGTGGACTTTTTCAATTTTCTCGAAGATTTTTGGCGAACCGATGACGTCAGGCTGCCACTGTTATCGAACTCGACTGTAATTACCCGTATTAAGTTCATCAGAGTGCGATGCATTACGTTGTAGATAATACAAAATACACGATGGGTTTACCGCCTCCGGAGGTCGAAGAGAGTAGTGGGTCCCTACGATACGTCGATTATGTTCGAGATAAAACCACGTTCGAGGGTAATTTTGAAAAAATTTGAGCCCGCCACGGCAAAATATTTATAATTTCCCCGGGCGTGATTGATTGCGCGGCCGGTATGGTGTCGGTGGCAAAATGTACCCGCGCTCAGTTCGATGATTTTTCAGTTCGATAAAGAGCGCATTTAATTTAGGTATTCATGGAATTACACGAGGTGTTCGCGCGTATCTGGAGCCGTATCTGGTCGCGTGAAAATTACACACCAAAATTGGAGCGCGAGTATGGATAGTGGATTCAAGTTTGAGCGTCGTCGTGGGTGATTTTGAAAGTGCGCATCGGGAGCGTACTTTGAGGGACAGGTGAGGTGACTCGAGCCGGTATACAGCACACCACAAAAGACGAGGGAGCCGCTTGCCCGAGGGGGTCAAATTTTCGCGGGACCCGTTTCAAAGTGTGGCGTGTGTGCGTGAGTTTGGAATGATGAGGAAGAGGAGTCGGGAAGGGATGGGTGCAGAGATGATGGGCGAGCTGTTGGGAGCTGGGTGAAAGAGGAGAGGAGGATACGAGAGCGCGGGGTGCGATATGCGCTTAGGTTGTTTGACTTGGCGGTCGCGCCGCGCTCTGTAATTATCTCGCCTGGCATGTAACTGGCCCTCTCCGGCTCGCGCGCATTATGGGCCCGAAAGATCTCGCGCCGCGGCGAGCTCACGAGAGGCAAAAGCACAGGCCCTTCTGAACACCGTACAACGTTCACGCGAGGGATCGAGCTTTGCGGCCAGGCTCTGCGGGATGACCGGTTTGCCGACCCGAAAAAGATGCCGCTCTCACTCGAATTTGCCATCGCACACTCCTGAATATACATCGTATACGCGAGCTAAGGCAAAGATAAATCATCGGAAGGTGAACTATTGTGACACTTGCTCGAGTGACCGATACCTGAATCTGAGTGGAATCGTCGAAGTAGTGTGCCTCCACCAACTCTATACATTACGAAAACTCTTTGTTTCGTTCAACAAGGCACTGTTGGAAGGTACACGGTCACAAGTCTGATGAATATTTTTCAAAAATGAACCTGAAAAGCTATAGAACACCGGCCCTCATTCACTGCATGTGATCTGTGTCAACAAAGGTACTTTATCTGAAATAGATATTGCTATGGAAATCCACGCACACTGGGGGATTTCCACCACAATAGGGTAAAATATTGTAAGCGTGTGTATCGTGCAAAAATACCTTCTATGATACACTATACGTAAAAGCGTACTTTGCGCACAGTTTGTGGACTTTTACTTACAGTTTATCAAGATAGTGCCCTCCATTCGAGGGCGCGAAGCTTGGTTTTACTTTTCGAATAATTGTTTTCGGCTCGAGCCCCGGCGAAGGTCGAAATTAGCACGATAAAGCGAGAAACTTCACGATCGGGTATCGAAATACATTTTTTTCGATCGATTCGGCGTAAAGTGAACGAAAACTACCGTGCGTAAAAAAGTACTTTACGCGCAGTCGATCGAAAAGTATAGTTCCTTACGGGGTCTGAAACCTGTTTTTTGCATGTTCGTAATAATTTCAACCCTCGCGTGTGGCTCGAGCCAGGAATCCGCCACTCAGATGCGAAACACAGTTTTCACACCTTTGTATCGGAATGAACTATTTCAATTCTGAAATTATTCAATGATCTCGAGTTCAGTCGGACTACAATATGATGGATAATCTAGAAAGTGTTTGATATTGATCCGCGCGGTAATTCATATTTAACAAAAAATGCTGAGGTTAATGCGAATGCAAAATTCAGGAGCGGAAATACAACTAGAAACGACAAAAAAGTTGCAAAAAAGGGGATTGAACAGAAATTATATTAACAGTTTTCCTAGTGTTGCCGAACCCATACAAAAATCTTGTTAACATATGAAAATGCACATTATCAATATTCGTTGTCTGACGCACACGCGGGCCGTTTTGCAAGATCGTTATTCGCTCCTCCTTTGCACGTTCGAGAGTCAACGGGTTCGCGCTGCCGCTGATGTTGCACTTGTGCATGCCGTACCTCATATCCACGCGGTTGATTATTCGAGAGGCGGGCGAGATCGGCTCTCTCATTCCGGGCTCGCTGCAACAGTTTTGCACGGCATATATAATCGTTTGATGCGCAAATGCACGCTCTGTCAGATGGTGTTGGTGCTGTTGTCGGCGGCGGCGAGTGTTTGAAAAGGCAAAAGACCCGCCGAGTTTATCATTTTACATAATCTGCCGAGAGAGAGAGAGCGAGTAATGGGCCGCGAGGACGAGCTCGTTGCGCGCGTTTGCTCTGCTCATTGCACGCAAATCGGCTCTCCTAATGGGCCAGCTCAAAATATTTGCACGCGATACACGCGTAATGTTTAACCCGAGCATGCCTCGTTATTCGCACCGATATGTTTCATCAAAATTATTACCTATACTAACCTAAAACTTACGGGTGCCACAGACATCGTTAACTTTTGTAAGATGTCGAGTAATGGTTCGTACCATGGTATCAA
Source organism: Eretmocerus hayati (assembly GCA_029851415.1). Taxonomy (NCBI): domain Eukaryota; kingdom Metazoa; phylum Arthropoda; class Insecta; order Hymenoptera; family Aphelinidae; genus Eretmocerus; species Eretmocerus hayati. Next base: position 188,430,936 of record CM056742.1, on the reverse strand, counting down.
AATTCTCAGGAGGATGAATTTTCGAAGATGACAATTTTACGGTCGAATTCAGTCTGAGGCCAGAAAATGGGTGATGCATTACACTGAAATGTACTTCTCTAGAGAGTAACTAGATTCTAGATGCAACATATTGCCCAAAAAAGTCTCATAAATCGGGGGTAGTTCTTCAGGCTGCTCTTTTTTCTTAAACATACGAATTTGGGCTGGGACTTTTGCATATCCGGATATCCGCGTATATTTTAAACTATGGTGGATTCGAGACATTTGATCTTCATGTACAATTTTTTTACTTTGTGGATATCCTGGTATTCGGAACGCTTTCAGGCGGGGTACATGCTCGAAAGCTGATAATTGGCTACGAAAATCCGTGTGACACTCGTGAGGGGATAATGCATCAGAAGGTGCAAAGTCATATTAACAGAACAAACTCACTGTCAGAATTAGAATCACTGCAAAAGTGTCAGGCCCGAGTTGATTCAAAATGGACAACGCGTGTTTGCAGACGAGGGCGAATGAGAGGCTTCACGCGACAAATCTGATGCTTTCAAAATGCATCGCTCAGTGTATTGCACATCCAAACTGCGAACTGGAAGACAGGCTATTGCTCGCGAAGCATTATTAGCCTGACGTGAGATCCGATGCAGAGACGCCAAAAAAAAAGTAGACGTCCACTGCAAGTCAGATTTGCTCTTATTAATCATGTATGGACAAACGGTAATATTTATTTATCCTGTGCTGTGAAAATTGGGGCCACCAGACATCACTTTACCACGATTCGTGTACACATGAAAGTAAGTAGCCGAGGCACGCGATGCGCGAGACTAGCCGATTCTACCAACGTACAAAACAGACAGCACCCGATACAGATCACCAGAAGCGGCAGGCATCAGAAAGAGTTTCCTGCACAATAGCAAAGTTGACGCCCGCTGAGGTCGGGTGGTCCGACGGCTCGTTCGAAATTTCGCGGCCCCGAATCCGTACAGTACACCTATAGTGATGCCTTAGTCCAAATCGATTAGCGGCTCCCAATGAAATTCCTGAGAATGACGCGCGGACAAGCATCCGTTAATATTACATCTCAGCACACCCCCCTGCCTCCTGTAATTCGCGTATTAAAATTCTGCTCTTCTATAATCTCGTTCGCGGGCGCGCACACTTGTTTTTCTCGCCTGGCTTTTTTTTCGCGTGTCCCTCATCCGCACCTCCGAGTGTGTATAACGCGTCCTAAGAGATGAGATGCCCCGGGGTCCTGTATATGAAAGCCTTTGTCGGCTACGCGAAATTCTTGGCACCGATGCCTTTTGGCTAATCCAATCCGACCGTTCGGCACACATATTGCCGACTCCCGAATGCGCGCTTGATTCGACCAGTCTCTTGTGTTCTGATGTGTATTATGTATACTCTACGTTCCATTCCTATAAATAACTTTCGCCGGGTTGAATGCGCTGCTCAAAATCGATATTTCTCCAGGTGGCATTGTGCACGCGAATGCGCCATAATCTTTGATGTTCCGCGCTAAAAAGAAAAAAGAAACGTAAGTAGTTGAATAGTAGTCAGTTTCACGTATGTAAACCTCGCACGCGCATTCACCGATGATAATCGACAATGATGACTTATTGATGAACGGTTCTGCTAGCTTTAGCAATACAACATCAATTGGAATTCGCTCGAAGCAAATGGATGAGATTCATAATATCCCAACCCTAAGTGTCCGGCCAATATTCTCGATGAGCCCCAAATACCCTTTCTTGAATCAATCGTGGCCTTCCAAGTTCTGATCCACGTATTCCCTATTTTTTCCTATAATCACATGAAATAAGTTGACGAAAATTCCTGATCTAACCGTGAAGCAAAAAAGTTTCCAACAGATTTCTGTTTTCAAAATTGTTTGTCCGGATTCCTTGTAAATGTCGAGTGGGGTGTTCTAAGACAATGATTGTTACAATAATTATAAGCATTTTTCTACTGAGCTAAACCTTCGGATATCCGTGAAGAGTCCAATATGATTCCAGCAATCGAAGTTCGATTTAGACAAGGAGTGTTGGGTGAATTTTTCCTAAGATTTTTGACTAGGTGTGGACCAGTATTGTGAATCGGAAAATCAGTCTGGACACGGACCCGCTATTTCTGACGACGATTTCTTTCCACAGATAAATCCTCCCTCGCATTCCTAGAATGACAATGACTCGAGTTTCAATATATAGTAAGTTGCGTGCCATCTCTCTCAACCTTCCCGAGTGAACCCCCTCTTTGTGGCAACTCGGAAAGAGTGAGCTTCACTCGGGCCCGAGTGGGATTTTCACTCCGAAAGAGTGAAACTCACTCTTTTCGGAGTTGCCACAAAGAGGGGGTTCACTCGGGAAGGTTAAGAGAGATGTAACTCTCATTTTGGTCATCCAGAAAAATTCTTGGTTTACTTTCTTCGAAGGTTCAACGTCATGAGCTTGCAGATACTCAGCCTTAAAACCTATCATCAGACAATAAACGTGACCAAAACTGTAAAATGGCCCAATTAAATACAGATGTAGGCAAAATTGATTCGGAATTCGGCAGGGTTATTAATTGCTCCTCACAACTTCAAAGTCTAACTTTGTTTGTCGAGTATACAGACAGCAAGCAAATCTTACATTAAGAATCTTAGCTGCAGAGATAGAACTGAGCATCCACACTGAAAATATTTCATTTGGATAGACCAAAGCTGTGTCGAAACAGGATTGATTGATGTTTCGCCAAGGTGGCAAAAGATTCGTATAATCCTGAAATGGCGATGTTAACATCCTTACACGATGTTTGTTAGCTGTTTAACCAACACTAAAATGGTGAGGCGCATTCCTGGAAGGTTCTAAATGCAGAATGGGGGGGGGGGGGCTAATTTTTGCCGCGGGTAATCGAGGAAGAGGCCGATCCTCGCGGCAGGAGTGAAAGAGAGTGGCAACAGGCAGCGATTAACGTCATCCCGAGTTAGCCGAGCTTGAAGATGACGCGGACCGATATATGCGCCTCTTGCGCTATAAATAAAGCATAAACTCGCTATGCAGTATTTGCACGTGGAAAAGTCAGTCGGCTCTGATGAGCGGCACCCGTGCAAACCTCGTTGGCATGTATAATAGGAAATCTCCGACACTGCATGCATAAAGTATGGTAGAGTATAAGGAGTCTCACACAGGCAAGAAGCTTGTTGTTCAAAAATGCCAAGATTGCAATCGACTTTTGTATGCTAATTACTGTTTGCCAACGTTGGCTATCTTCTGTGCTCTGTGAAGTCAATTTTCATTGCAAAATTCACGCGTTTGCGAGACTTATGGAGTCCCAGAAATTGGCAAGTCATATAATATTCCAGAAGATTGACTCAAGTCCAATAAGTAGTTCCAGATTATCTCAAGTTGTTCCATGCTAGGGATTTTGCAGTCGTCATCGGCTGACTTGGAAAGGATCCGATTAAATTTGAAACTTTCAAACACGAGAGATCGGCTGCTATCCTCTTCCGAATCATTCAAACCCGAATACGTCCCCAAAATGAGTAGTGCTTGTTTACAAATTGTCGAACACCAAGAAATCACAAAGCATCAGATGACCCCATTTTAATTGTTTTGACGAGGGTCTTGTGAATCATGCGTACTAGGGGTGGGGCTATCCGCAAATTGCCCGGATACTTTCCGAATCTCGCCTGAAAGTTGACCAATTTGTGCGGTGGTGAGAATCTTAATTCCTGTCGTGTGTGTGGTGGGTTCCACCGGTCAGTCCCGCTTAAGGTATTTCTCAGAAGGCAAAAATCGTAAGCACATGTCTTGAAGATTCGCGTACAGAATAGATCGAGTGGGTCCTCTCGGTAGAACCCGTCACAGCAAATAAGTTGATACTAGAAATGAACATACAGAGAATTGTGGTCTTCACATCCAGTTTTTACCGAAGCATCTCAAGATCAAAAACAGCATCGGAAAATGTCATCAGTAAATGGCATCAGTCACCCGATCGAAGTTTATAAATATTATCAGCGGGGGTTGCAGCTGAGAAGATAAGAGATGTCCTCAGGAATAATCCTTCAAAACACATTACTCATACCTGATTAACAGGCCCCATTTACAGGACATGGTATTTTCTCAGTCAGTTGCAGAGTCGAATATTTAGCGAAAGTTTGTGCCGGGTTCACGCCCTCTAACGATCCCCCAGCAAGTCCTTCAATCGTGCAGATTTTCATCTTTAATAGGCGGGCTTTCGTAGCTTACTAACGCAATCAAATCATTCGCCACTCGTGAATCCTAGGAGCTCCATAAAGTTCCGAGGTATGTCTTGTAAACTACGCATTTGTAAGGTGATGCCTCAAAATATGGTAGCTGGTTTCCACTTGATTCCGAGATGTCCGATATCTTTCGAGACTTTGATTGACCTTCTAGATTTTCGGATTATACTTCTCCCGAATTAAATTCAGTATCCAGAATTATTGACCGAGTAAAGCTTATAGTCTGCCGTTGCTATATCTTGTTGAAGATAGAGTAAGATATTTTTTCTGATCTTACTTCTATTTACAATTCGTTGATGCACAAGATTTGAAAATTTACGAGACCACGGTTGATTCTCAAGATGTGTACTGAGGGAGTAGAGCAGAAAATGCTGTTAGGGCTCAATTCTTTGGTCGACGACAATGATAGTTTTGTCCTGGAAAAGTGTTTTAATCACCAAACGTAAACGACTTCTGCCGCTAGGTGAAATCGGGCTGACATCCATTTTCGGAGTTACCACCCGGGAGACACATATTTCGGAATCCCTTGGGGGGAGAGGGGGGGGGGGTCACGATCATTCCAAAGAATAATAGGAGTGTGGGATGAGAGGATTTTCGAATATACTCAAGTGGTAAAAAATTCACTGTGCACCTCATCGGGAAGAAGTTGTTCGCCGTCAGGCCATAATTTGATAGCTTTCAATGATTTCCCCCATTGATCGTCCGTATTTCTGGAGATATGGTTCAAGATCGATCAAATATCCAATATCCATAAACTCATCTAAATGTATCTTCTTCCCATGCCATAAATCGATTCGTGCGATCCGAAAATTTATCTTTGTTCTCGATGGGAAATTTTCAAAAAAACCAAAGCTAACAATTTTATTTTTGTTGTTTGCCATTGTCTCCGCATCATATTCAGTGCGACCATCGCGTATGCCTTATTACCACCACCTCGTTCATTTTGACGAATATACAAGGCTACTGACAAAAGAGTACAAAGTTGCATACGAGCTTGGTCACGAGACACGAGAATTTACTTCGTGTCCGTACAACAGACGCGGACGAGCATGTTCCCCGATACAATCATTGTCCTGCTGCTGAAGAATTGAATTTTGTTGCGGGCAGCGAATAAGATGAGAGAGCAAAAGAACAGTCAGTATGATCAAGGGCTACAGGTAAGCGGCAAAGAAGATCAGCTCAAAGAGACTCCGCTGGTTCGCGAAATATGATGGAGAGGGACGGAAAGAACGAGCGAAGCGTCCGCAAAACGCCTCGAGCTGCCCGGCCGGCCACGGCCATACGTGCCACTTTGCTTAAGTGCAGCCTGGCTGCGGGATCCGTCGCTCTATATACACCTCTGAAGTCCACAGCTTGGGTCTCGAACCGCGAAAGTGTAAGTGTTTTGTACTGACGGGCCCGACTTTGTTTAATAGCCCTCGCCAGCCCTCCTTCCTCATCAGAGCCTCTCTCTCGCTCTCTGCTGCTGCTGCTCTCACTACCTCATCTTTGCTGCCACTTTTTTCCATTTTCCATGCGCGAAGAACGGGAGTGGCTAGCATCAACTCGATAGTCCATACGAACACGTGTATACGAAGGCTTACAGGTGCGAGGTTATGTCTGTCGAGCACAGCTTGCACTGCCTCTCTATCTTCATCAATCAGTTTAGAGGAGCGCAGATGCAGTTGGCCTATGCAAATCGCCACCCGTTCGTTCAGCAAACTTGGCTTGCTCTATGCTAATCAGCTGCCAGGCACCGCAGTCGAGACAGGTCGGTTGTGATGACGGGTATAGTCTAACCGATTCTTGCACCGGTCTGACTTGCCCGGACTTATACTACTGATCCTGAACGCGGGTTCTCTGATTTGCTAGACTCTCCTCCCAATGACCCAACCACCTTTTCAAAATCAAATGTAATATGTGTTCGATCAGTTCGACCGAGTCATGAGAACAAGAGGTCATGACCAGATCAAAAGGAATCAGAGAGGCCGTGTCGAACCCAAAAGATTCCATTCAAGGGGCCTATCGGGAATTTGAAGTATCTACAAATCGGAAAGGTGCTTGAGCGCTCCTTGATCAAGATTATAATGCCGCCTTGATCAAACGCGGATCGAGCCTTGATCAAGATCGTGGAATTAGCTCCAAGATAGTTTGTCAATTTACTGATAAAATAATCTAACATGTACACCCGTTCGTGCTTGCTTTCGACTAGGATTTCGAGCTAGTATATCGAGACTCAATCACAACATTCAAATGAATTTGTTGCAAAAAGACCACATTTGTCCGTAAATTCTGGACACGGTGAGTCAGAAAGCCAAAGAAGTGAAAAGTGCGCAATCATGATATTGTGGTGTTCTCAGGTTCGTTCTCCAATAAGAATGAAAATCATCCACTGGGGGTTTTTGAAACACAGGCGATTATTCTCATTATTAACGCGTCTTTGATGAAAATCCATTTCTTTCATGGTTTGCACCCATTCCTGAGCGTTGTATTTGCTTTGGAAAATTGTCGGGGAGTGAGTAATCTATGTAGAAAAACCTTTGGAAGCTGAGACAAAAACCTAGTTGAATATTTGTTTTTAATTTTTTTGTCTGTAATTGGGCGTATATGGGGGGCTCCGTGAGAATCGCTATTTGATTTTCTTCTCAAAAACAATATCACAAAAAAGTTTTGGAAACGCTCTTTTCGGGTAAAATGTAATGCTTTTTCCGGGGGAATATGTTTCAAAGAGTATTTTCCCGTTTCAAGTGAGTTCTAGAAGCAATTTTTCGCGATTCGACTTTTTGAACAATCAGAGCGCGTCTCACTGCGTCTGTTTTCTGCGCATGCGTGTAGATTTACGGAATTGAGAGCTTGTGCAATTGGTAGCCCGTGAAATTTTCTTCCAAATGACCCCTAATAAATTTCATTCTGATGCACGTAGACCGAAGGTATAAGGTATTCGATGGAAAACCAAGGCTGGAGAAGATTGCAGAACTCGTGTCAGCATTTCACTCGAAAATTTCTTGGGTACCTGAACTCAGCACAAACATATTCGCACATACGAAAATTAACTATCTGGTATTTTATTGCTTTTTTATTGCTAATTTATTGCTGTATTGCGGAATTTATTGCTCTTATCATAAACTCAATCGCAACGTCTCGAAAGGGTAAGCTAGGTTTTGATGGGTCGACAAAGACCTAATGTTTGTGCTGCAGCCATGGCTCCACATTGAAGTCAGCACAAACTCTCATATCTCCGCCGGAAGTTGCCCTAAGAGGATGATCAAAACGGATTCTGAGAGCAATAAATTAGCAATAAAATATGAGCTAAGTTAGGTTTCGATAGTTCGACAAAAATCTAGTGTTTGTGCTGGCTCCACACTGAACTCAGCACAAACACTCATAACTCGAGAAAATGGAGAGCAATAAATTCCGCAATACAGCAATAAATTAGCAATAAAAAAGCAATAAAATATCAGATAGTTAATTTTTGTTTGTGCGGAAATGTTTGTGCTGAGTTCAGGCACCCACCCGGACCACGTGATCCCCCCTTGTAAGGGTCCGTACACATACTACGTAACCAAACATTCCCTGTTTTTCACCCCCCCCCCCCTCGTGATTAACCGTGGCACATGATCGCAACGCCTCCCCCCCCCCAAACTACGTCGTAAATTTACGACCAATCCCCCCTCTCAGCCCTTCATCGGTTCTAAAAACAAGGATTTAAGGGGTTGTTCACGACTTATAAAGAAGCATTTCGTGTAATAGCAGTTTTATTACTCGCTGGAACTATGAAAATACGATTTGAAGAACGATTTCATAGGGTAATTATAAATCAATTGTGGGATATTTCACTTTGATTATCTGCGAGAACACTACAAAAAGAAATCCTTACCTTCAGATTGATTTCATGCTTAGAGCAAGATGCAACAAATGTGAGATGGAAATCTTCAAAATAAGCAAGCGCTTCGTCTGAAGCGGGATTTGATCTTACAGCAAGCATAATTTGTAGCTGAACTGCAGAACTCTCAGGCTCACTGATCCATGTTTATGTTTATAATAGGTTAGATTATACTCCTTTTGCGAGAGTTGGGAAAATAATTCCATCTACTTTTTATACCTCTTGAAAATCCATGATTGAGATCTTGACGATTCGCGAACACACAAAAATCACAAAATTATTCGTCGAGCGATTGAGTATTCAACTTTGAACAGTTTCACGTGTGTAAACATAGCTCGATGCAGCAGAAGACCTGTGAGACAAAATCCGCCTGATTCTTAGACGACGAACCTTTATTGAAGTCGAATATTCTTGACATCATCGTATTTTCTGACATGAAGAAAAGAGCTGTTCTTTCTCATCTGACGGTCAGATTTGAACGAATGTAAGATGCAACAGTAAGACACGATGGCAATCTGAGAGTAAGGATTTCTTTTAAAGATGCCGTTGCCAATCCACGCCTCTGTATTTGTTATAACTGGCATCGGTTCGTCTATTACTACCATATCATGCAGTTGAGTGGAATCTTTAATGCTTTCTACATCAACCAACTCAACCGTGTCTCGAGATGTTGTACACAGGACTTCCTCTGGACGTCTACCGAGCACTTTCAAGGGCCTCACTCGTATTGAGGGAGCTTCAACGTTATGAACATTTTTCCTAAAATGAGTGAATGAAATGAGAGATCTGCCATAATATTTTTCCCAGACTTGATAATAATGAAAATGCAACGTACTTATGTAGCGATGCAGATGCTTTTGAACCAAAATAAATTCCACACTCAGGACAAGTCTTTCCATCGATATCGTCTTGCACAGACGGACAATAATAATCGTATGGCAATTCTTTCGTCTGAGGAAAAGGGTGGGGCGCAAAGTCAATGACTGCCTGACGAGAAGAGATAGAAATTCCTTCATAGAATGATCCGATGGTGGAGGCGCACTGAAGAGATCTTGGATGATTGGAAAGAGAGCCGGGAGAAAATTCTGGTACAAAATTTGTTCCATATTACTTCTCTGGGGAGAGCAAACGAGCTTTTTACTGGTAGCTTTTATACTGCACCGGACTATCAGTCACTCTTTTGACTTACCATCACAGTCTCGATTTTTCATACAACTTCTGAGTTTTGCTTCCGCGCAAGACCGTATAATTTTGAACGAGTCCAGTTCTGCGGTGACGTAGTATTCGAACTGACCCCCCACCCTGTCTCCTGTCGTAGCAATCGTAGTAATTGCCTCAACCCCTCCTTACCTACCCCAATCGGTTACGTAGTCTGTGTACGACCCCTAAAGTCCACTTTTGAGACTCATTCATTCTGGAAGAGGTCATTCGGGTGTCATTCTCCAAGTCAAAGAACATGATAGAAAAGATGAAAAAATTATCTGCAAACGATAAATTCAAGCCCACCAGTACGCGGGGAATTTTCAGGCTGATTTTTCGCACGATTTAAAAGTGGGCTTATTGTTAGTCTGGACACTTCAGACTAACAATAAGATTTACTCATGTTTTTGCTATGATCTGAGATAATTGAAGTGCATTGTTGGGTGTATTCTATTTAGATCTCCCGACTGATGGATGCTATCCCCTCCTTGTCAAAGACACATATTTGAGCCCGAGCGTCACGCCATTAGAATGACTTCGGAAAGGTTTCCGTATCGTTGAGGTCCTTTTATTGATGCTAGTCATCCTGACATACTAAGTATGTGATGATACTCAATACTCAAATGCTCAAAATATGTCACAGCTGGCTGTTAATTTTTCTTCATCAATAGAATAACATCGCGCATTCGCAGTCAAATATGTGTATCAATATTAATGCAATTTTGAACCACAGAAATCAATTGATGTAATCACAATGCAAGGTTATAGAGACCTTTCTTCCCACTCTCAAAGTTGAATTGGGGACGGTTCTACCACGGTCTCGCTGGTGTACTAAGGAACACTTGATCAGGAGAATCACCCGGCTTAGATCCGAACCGGATAAGCTGTCCGGACGACTGACGGACGTAAGCTCCGGCAAGGCAGACGAAGCTAGAATCCGATCCAGATGGATTTCTCTGGCCTATCTTGAGCATTTTCTACTCGAGCCATACAACTCGCAACCGATTTGCTATCCGTTCCAACTATAGCCTCTTCATCGCGCTATGTAGATGTCGACATGTACTAGATGTACTGAGTGCGGATGATAATGATATGTATGTACACTCGGTAAACCATAACCCATGAAGTGGGACTCGCAAGTGCTCAATAACCTGCCAATCAATCCCTGCTCGCTTGGCTCTTAGCGGCCGGCCTTCTTAGCCATACTCTTAATCCGAAGTGTGACGCACACGTGGATAGTGACATCCTAAATGAGGACTTCAGCTTTGCATCATTTTGAACATTAGTTGTGAGTGAGTGCTATATTCTGTACAATGAAACTGTGTGAAAATCCGACAGAATCGTCGCGTTGTTATGTATTGAGTGAAAATAGTGTATCCCGACCTCATTACAACTAGCGTTTTTGCCTACCTCGCTAACGCTCGTACGGCTTGGACGTGTCTCTGATATGGTATGGACCCCTGAAATGCTTCTGTAGTTCAACAATGTAACGTTGAGATTTCATAATACAGTGGATTCTGAAAAAATAATTTCACGCCCCATTCACGGCCCTAACCCCAGTCCCAGCCCCAGCCTCAGCCACAGCTCCAGTCTCAGCCTCAGCACCAACCTCAGACCAAGACCCAGCTCCAGCCCCAGCTCAGCCTTAGCTCCAGCCTCAGCCCCAGCTCCAGCCCGAGCCACAGCTTCAGCCACGCCCTATCCACAGTCCCAGCCCCAGTTCCAGCCTCAGTCCCAGTCACAACCTCAGCCTCAGTCCATCCTCAGCTTCGGCCCGGCTCCAGCCCCAGCCTTAGCCTCAGCCTCAGCCCCAGCTCCAGCCCGAGCCACAGCTTCAGCCACGCCCTATCCACGGCCCCAGCCCCAGTTCCAGCCACAGCTCCAGCCTCAGTCCCAGTCACAACCTTAGCCCCAGTCCATCCTCAGCTTCGGCCCGGCTCCAGCCCCAGCCTTAGCCCAGCCTCGCCCCAAGCCACAGGCCTTGCCTCATCCCTAGCCACAGGCCCAGCCTTATCCTCAGCCTCGGCCCCAGCGAAAACCTAAGCTCTTGCCTTAGTCACAGCCCCAGTCCCTGCACCAGCCTCGACCCCAGCCACAGCCCATCGATCCAAAAGGAATGTTTTGACTGATTGGATCTTAGAACAACTGATCGGACCATCAAATCAACTGCCCAATCCGTACGGATAAGTCAAAAGTCATCACCAGCATCACCAACACGGACCCACCGACCCGCCGACCCACCGGACCCCACCGACCCACCGGACCCACTAATCCACCAACAGCACCAACGATGTCACCACGATACGAGGCATCCGGACGGATAAAATCGGACAGACGCTTAATTAATTTAATTTGTTGGAAGGATGTTGCGAAGTCTACGATTATTTGCCTTATGACTCTTATCCCACTTATGATTTGTACCTAGATAGAAAACTAATCACGAAGGATATTTCTCTCTCCGGCAATGAACAACATGTATACCCTTATTGCCCATCTCGTTTGACTCAGTCAATACACTAATTTCGAAATAGTTATTTACATCCAATGATGCAATTATACTGAAATAAACAACTATTCGAACCTAATAGACAGTGGAACCTTGAGCGATTTTCACTGGAATTTCAATGAAAGTTTCACTGAAACTCTAGCGATTTTTACTGCAATTTCAGTGGAAATTTTTCTAAAGATGAGGTGATTTTCACTGAAATTCTAGTGAAATTGTAGTGAAATTTTCACCGATTCTTTAGTGAAATTCTCACTGATTTTTTAGTGAAATTTTCACTGGATTTTTAGTGAAATTTTCACTAATTTTTTGGTGAAATTTCCACTGATTTTTTAGCGGAATTTTCACTGATTTTTTAGTGAATTTTCACTGAAATTTTCACTGTTTTTTTAGTGAACTTCCACTGAAATGTTCACTGATTTTTGAGTGAAATTTTTGCTGATTTTTCAGTGAAATTTTCGCTAATTTTTTAGTGAAATTTTCACTGGAACTTAGTGGAACGTATCACTTGAACTTTAATGATTTCCACTCCATCCATCCACCAACCCACCCACCTGACCATTAACCCTCACTCACCCACCAACCCACCCACCCATGATCCAACCATGACCCATCCACCCACCCATCACACTTCACCCCTTCCGCATAGGCGACCCGATACGCAGTATGTGGACGGACAAATTTTGCCTAGCTCCTTAATTATTATAATTCACATCCAAAGTTGGAAGGTCACAGTATGATGGTGGAGATCATAGAACTCATTTTTCCATTTGCATTCGAGGAAAAGCACCCTCAATTGTGAATGAGCGCGGAACTTGCATTCATAGTGAGTGAAGAAGCATCCCGAATAACATATTCTGAACTGGAGCCAGCTCATGTCTACATAGCTGATGGCAGTCGTACCAGCTCAACGAAGGGATTTTAGCAAGCGTACGCTCGTAATGAATGTTCATGTAATTTATGAATTATTATCTAGTAGTATGGTTTGGCCGTTGGGTACTCTTGCACGCATAAATGGGCGTATGCACAAACTCACACAAGCCCTGATGGGGATGAACGTATACGGATCAGACACGAGCCCGGGGGGCGCGGACGCCATGCTACACGGCCGTTGCTCGACGAATACGTGGCGGCACCCAAGTAATGCCCATATAAGTAGCAACTCAGCCTTCGGCGGTGCAAAGATTATCATCAACGATGTCGTGTATTTTACTTCCATCGGTCACCCATCGGCGTTATAATGAGATTGCCTGGTTTATGGCCTTGTTGATTATTCTACGGATGCGACATATTACAGGGAAATAAGAGATGTTTGCGTGTGTTAGAGCCGTCAAAAATGAGATCTCTGTACTAGAGGAGTAATTGATAAGGGAGCTGAGAGAGTCATGGCCTCGAGTAAATTGAGCTCAAATTACGGTAAGCGCATGATTTGTTGGCCGTGTCAGACTCGGCGGCTCCACTGATGCTCATCTCCAGCTTTTCACTTGCACAGAATAATGACCACACAAGAGTGGCTGAGGTAAAAATTGCTTTGGTAGGATTTACTAGTGTCTCGTGCCATACAATTTTCTTCATAGACATTACACCAATCATCCTTGCTTCCTTGAGATCAATGGCTGGTACGTTCTTACTTACATACACATCACTCATGGACGGGTCAACTAGACACGCGGATCGGCTGAGTGATTACAAGTGCACAGTGGTGAGAAAAAGCCGTGTCGTGAGATAGAAATGTCATTCGATACGGTACACATGGTGGTCTTCAACATAGCAAGGAAATGCCATTTAATTAAGAATCACAGCTGCTCCGACTCAAAAATGCGGATTAAAACAGTTCTCATTACAGAAGTAACATGTAAAATTTCTCCCACAAGGTGTACACTTGACCTCTCTTCTCATATTTCACAATTGTCTCCGAATTTTGCAACTCCTTTCGGCTTACCCGAAAGGCCGTCTCAAAATCTGAAGAACGAGGTAAAATGCACATTTGATGAACGAAAAAATGCCTCACAACCCTGAAAGCTAGTTGTCAAGCCCAATCACAAATACTCTTTACGATCCTCCTCGGTCTTCTTCTATTATCGTTTGTTGAAGTTATAACCATTTACCTCATAAGTACCGTATTTACCTGTGTACAAGAATCACCAGTAAATAAGATGCACTCCACTTTTTTGAGGAGAAAAAAAGAATTGTACGGCCCACACATTGCGTGAGCCGTACACACAAGGGTTGAGAATATTCTGTATGAGTTATTCGAAGTGTAGCAGGATATTCACAGTAAACAGGAACGTGTAAAGTCAGATATAAGCTCTTGTTCTAACTGCTATCATGAAATTCCATAGCAATTTGCGTAGACAACTTGTGATAGTATGCTATCAAAATCACCATTTGGGAAAAGATTGTTCCGGATACATGTCATTCGGAAATATGCATTTGGGCCGAATGCAGTCAGGAAAAGCGTCATCCCTCGAGAAAGTCATTCGGAAAATAGTATTCGCGAAAACGGTCGTTGAGCGAGTCGATTAGATCAATTTATCATTCTCATCAGTCGACGGATCTTTATACTATACTAATAGCGTTATTACCTACCTCGCCAACGCTCGTCCGGCTTGAAGTGTCTCTGATACGGTATCAGCCCCTGAAATGCTTTTGTAGTTCAACGATGTAGCGTTGAGATTTCATAAAACAATGGATTCGGAAAAAATAATTTCCTTGATGTAACCTAGTAACTGTGATTGAGCACTATTGAGTTGGTGTAATGTTGCGCATAGTGAGGTTCCTGAATCTCCAATAAGTATCTGGGAATTTCACTTAATTAATTCAATTTGTTGAAAGGATACTGCGAAATCTACAATTATTCGCCTTATGAATCCTATCCCACTTATGATTTGTACCTAGATAGAAAACTAATCACGAAGGATATTTCTCTCTCCGGCAATGAACAACATGTATACCCTTATTGCCCATCTCGTTTGACTCAGTCAATACACTAATTTCGAAATAGTTATTTACATCCAATGATGCAATTATACTGAAATAAACAACTATTCAAATCTAATAGACAGTGAAAACTTGGGCGATTTTCACTGAAATTTCAAGTGAAAGTTCTGAAATTTCACTGAAAAGTCAAGGAAGAGTGGAAGTTTCACTGAAACTCTAGGAATTTCCATAGGAATTTCAGTAAAAGTTTCACTGAAACTTTAGTGATTCTCAACGATGTTCACTGAAATTTCAGTGGAACTTACACTGAGATTTAAGCGATTTTCACTGAAATATTAGTGAAATTTCTACTGGAATTCTAGTGAAATTTTCACTGAAATTTTAGTGAAATTCCCACAGGGATTTTAGTGGAATTTCCACTGGTATGTTAGCAATTTTCACCAAAATTTTAGTGAAATTTTCACTGAAATTCAGTGAAACGTATCACTTGAACTCTCTTGATTTCCACTGAAATCACTAAAGTTCAAGTACATCCATCCATCCACCTACCAACCCACCGGATCACTAACCCCCACTTACCCACCAGCCTACCCACCCATCTACCCACCCATGACCCAACCATGACCCATACGGCCACCCATCACCCTTCACCCCCTGCCGATAGGCAACCCGAGACGCGAGATGCTGACGGACAAATTTTGGCTGGGCTTTTAATTATTTTAATTCCTATACTTGGGGTCTAATCAGAGGAATCTTGTCATAAGGAACCTAGTTCTCAATTTTTTGCAATGGACATGAGGTGTTGACCTGAAACAAAATCTCTGTTCTTATCCCCAAAGATTCAATGAAGTCATCGAATAGACGAGTTTGTTCAGAGTTTTTTTTGGAGAGTATCTTTGCAACAAGAATCAACTCACTCTTCGTCTGAGCCCATAATTTTTCATATTTTAGAATAGAATGTTGGATGTCACATCAACCAAAAACCTTGTGTCAACTATCGATCGTCATTTGAGATTTACTCCAAATTATGAAGTAACTGATCCATTCTCCTAACTGATCCACGGAAACCACAACCACAAGACCGTATCTGAAAAGACTCAAACCACAAACCTATCCCTCGTAATACTTACCGATAACATTGTGCGGTGAGAGTTTGTCCCTCGTCTACTTCGGACGTGTCGAGAAGAATAGTGAAACCAACGGAGGTTAAACGCTGGTTTGAAAATTCGCGCCAGTGATCAGAATGGAAATTTCCGACGGGATGTCCTCGATTTTTGATGAGCTAATGAGCATTGTCATGACTATCAGTAATTTGCTGAATTTTGTACATTCATAGGATTTACAATCTTGTTTTGAATCCTATCCTGAACATTTCATATTGTACTTAGGATGTAAGTTAGTAACGACTTATGAGTGTCCGGACGAATTTTAATCCATCATTCAGCAAAGTTTTCAAATTAGTAAGAATGAGTTGCCATTGCATAACTTCATCTTACGTCTTATGGGATATGGACCAGATGCAAATCTAGAGGGGATTCTCAATAATGAAAATGAGACTTCTCCGAATAGCACTACAGCTTCACGATACTCATAAATATTCAAATTCGAAAAATTCTCGCAGCATGGCTTTATTAAATGGTCTGAAAATGTGTGGTTTTTTTGATGTTTCACAAAATTTCAAGTGCACTGCGCCTAAATCGGGTTTCTCAGGATCATTCCAAGGCTGATCAACCTCTTTTCATGCCTAATTGGGGAGATAAATAAAGTCTCTCCAACTTGCTATGAAGAATTTAAATGACCGCTGTTTCAAAAATTTGAGAAAAACGTAATCTCTATTATATCTTCTGATGATGTATTGCAACCCATGTGACTTTAATCACTAGAAACTATTCGAACGTCATGTTCGAGCCTTCTTCAAAGGTATCTCACCGATAAAAGTGTGGGTTCTGTAAGACCCATCAGGAGTCGAGGGTTGCAAGAATTGGTGAAAAGACATTGAATAGAGGTAATTGAAAGAGTTTTATGAGTTAATGAAGCTTTGTGAGACGGTGGATCCAACATATTTACCATCATCAAAACAAACGGATGTGCCTAAGGGGCTGAGACAAAGAAGGCGGTAATAGCGTAGCGTCAACGGAACGGTTCTCGCTATTCCGTATTCGTCGCTTGAGGTGTTGGCATTTATACTAGCACGTATACTGAGTCAGAAAATACACTCAAATCCTCAAAGTTAACCAGGTATTCAAATTTCATTTTGACATTGAGGGCACTCTGAAAACCCAGTGAGACGAGCAGGACCCATTCCAAAAAATGGTGATCCCAGCTTTTTCATGCAATTCTTTGGTCATTGCGCTTATTGAAAGCTCTAACACAAGTAAATTTAACTCAGAAGCCGACGCGGCCTCGTGGATAAGGTCCTTGCCTTCAACGCAAAAGCTAGGCTGGGGTTCGAATCTCGGCCGGCACCAATGTGAATTCTCATAATTGCCTTTCGGTGGTTTCGGTGGTTCAGAACCCACTTTAGACTGTAGGTCCCGCGGAATAACCTCGAAAATAAGTTGACAATGCGTTAAGAAAAAAAAATTTAATTCAGATGAGGAAATTGTTTGCCGTTTAAAGAGGGTTCCAACTTTTATGGGTCAAGGGTTAATGGTTAATAATCGTTGGACTCATGGTTCGAAATATCGTTTGTGGGAATCAGCAGGCTACTCTTTGTGTATAAGTAATTGTACCGAGGCTCATTGGGCGTCACATCTTGATGGTGGTAAAGAGGAACCAAATATCTGAATCTTGCAACAGTTTTTGGAAATTCCTTATATCTGTGGTGTCCATTATCGCTTCACGAACATTGTGTCAACCAGTTCATGGCCAATCAATATGGAAAATTCTCTCAAAGATCTACGTCTATAACCATGACTGAGGACTCTGTAAACCTGGTATTAGTAGCTTCTGGATTTTGTTGAAAATGTCATATTTTGATCGAGTGACCCATACACTCCTTGAATGAAAAAAGACCGATGTCTTGTCTAAACTGAACTTGGTGCTTTGTTCTCATCAGCACGTCTATATCGGAACCGTTCATTCACATTGAGACGAGCCTCCTTCCATTTCATTGGAAGGGAAAAAGCTTTAAAATCTTGTCTTTAACAAAAGAGGTGATATTGTGTTAACTCATGATAAAGTTACTTCGTCCGAGTCCTTTGCACTAGATACCAATTTTCATTCATCGAAAACTTTGTCAAGGAGATATTTTATAAAGAGAATATTCGTTATCATGATCCGCGGCATGGTCAATGGCAGGTATTGCAATTTTTAATAATACGCATTTTGCGTCGATACCTCGTTGAGTTCTCGAGACACGGTGAAAGACACTCAGGGAAAATGGGAGTGATCATTGGGAGGTAATCGTCTTCATGAGATGAGCAACAAGCGTGTTCCGCAGTCGAAGCAGTTTCGCCCGAGCTGGCCTGAGCATATATATATAGTAAAAATCACGAAAATGCATCAAATTCGCAACAAGGCGACGATCAGCCAAATGTATGGTCGAACGAGGCTTGAAGGGATTCTGTGAGGAGGGGAAATCGCAGTAAGCCTGAGAGGGGAGGAAGCAGATGGGAGTGAAAAATACTCTGCCTTAAATCGTCGGAACGAGGCCTATCAAGAAACGAGAGTCAGTTTCATCCTGAGCAATCTACTCAGCGCGTGAGCAAGGGGAAATGGTCGCGCGCAACAAGCCGCAAGATTGACTGCCTGGTCTCTCGCATCATCAGCTCGCGGGCTGTAGAATAAGTATCAGAGGGCTCAATATGCGTGCGAGTATGTGGACCGATGAGACGAGTGGATTCTGTGGAACGAGGGGGGGGGGGGCATTGGGCAACGAGGGGCCAGCCGCATAACGGCTGCAAGGCCAAGTACCCACGTTATAGGTATTGAGGCTCGGGGCCAAGCCGAGCGGCTATAATTACGAGTAAGTCAGGCACATTTGCGTTGATCCGACAGCTTAAAGATAGCATTTAGCGGTCCCTTTCATCTGCGCGGCAAACAAACCAATTTATACTGCAGGCCGCTTTGTGCAGTGTACCCCTCTCCCTTTCCACCTCTCCGGTGCCTTATATCGATATCGGAAGGGAATTGGAGTGGGGTCAGGGAGAGTGGGCTCCGCCTCCCGGGCCCATCTTTGCCGGTCGGTCTCCCACCCTGGGCTTTTGCATGAGGCCCACACCCCCACCCATCGCGTTTGCGAATCGACGCGAGACTGCTCGACGACGATCGCAAATTTTTCTGACATCTCCTTGACACTGCCGCTTTCAATTGCCACCTTTTTTTCACGCTTTACTCAACCAATCTCATTCCTCTCTGTCTATCTCACACAAGAAGCGGATGTGTGTGCTCTGATCTCTCACCGCAGTTTTGACTGAGAATGTTGGCCGACTTTGGCATCAATGAGGTATTTGTACAGACCCCATTATCCCATGTCCGGGGGGAACCACGAACTCAGAAAGGACCCTCGCTCAGTCTGAGGTGGAATGAGCCACTTTGCTTTGTTATTATTGGATTTTTTGGAACATTGCAGATTCCATTGCATGACTCTCAACAAGAAGATATGGTTGTTGGCGCTTGGAGCTTTTGAACAAAAATACACACTGCACGATACGGCTATTTATATCGTCTCATATAAATACCGTCGAATCCCACTGATCTGAGACTGATGTATCTGGGAGAACCCCATTACTAGGAAAAAATCTCGGTGCTTTCAGGAGAATGTGGAAGAAATAATTTGCTTACTATGGAACCTCGCTATTTGGGATGACAAAAAATGTCCCCATCATGTTGAGTAAGGTTAGATCCGAATGTACTTTATTTCAGAATGCAGTTTTTCACTCACCGAATGATAGCCGTATGATTGAGGTGAATAGAGAAAGCCCAAATAACTGAAGAAATCGTAATGAAGTCAAACATGTCCATGTGGAAAACAGACAGAACAGTTGTTTTTTTCATCACAAGTAGAGAGGTTACCCTATTAAGCCAATTCTCACAAAGCATCCCCCCCCCCCCAAACGGCTGAGACTTATGTCCCAATAACTGGGGTTTTCCAGTTTCTCAAGTCGGGATAACACGGGGGAAGGGGGGGAGGGGCGGGAGTTTGTTTGTGGAACACCGATCGTGCTCAAACTTTTTGCAGTTTTATGCTACCTAAGAATATGAAGATTTCCATTCAACTTCGTCAAACTATACACATATGGGCCATTTCGGAACATTTCAGCCAGAGCCGTCACCAGGGGGGTCTGGAAAAAATCCCAAAAAATTTTTTTCTCGTACTACCGTGTTTAAAGAGTACGAAATAGTACATTTCGATACAAGGGTAGAAAACTTTTTTTTTTGCGCCGAGTGATGGGTTTCCGGCCAGAGCCGTAGGCGAGGGTCGGAATCATCACGAGGATGCGAAAAATAAATTTTTCGATACACTGTGCGTAAAAGTGCACTTTGCGCACAGTTTGTCGACTTTTACTCACAGTTTATCGAAAAGTATAGTTAGATACACGGGCGTAAAACCTATTATTCGCATCCTCGTGATGATTCCGACCCTCGCCTGCGGCTCGGGCCGGAAACCCATCACTCGGACGCGAATAAAATGTTTTACGCCCTTGTATCGAAATGTACTATTAAACCCGTGTATTGAATACTATTTTTTGACAAACTGTGAGAGGAAGTGGAAAATCAGTGCGGAAATAGTACATTTCGATACAAGGGCGTAAAACGTTTTATTCGCGTCCGAGTGATGGGTTTCCGTCCCGAGCCGCAGGCGAGGGTCGGAATCATCACGAGGATGCAAATAATAGGTTTTACGCCCGTGTATCTAACTATACTTAGTGATAAACTGTGAGTAAAAGTCGACAAACTGTGCGCAAAGTGCACTTGTACGCACAGTGTATCGAAAAGTAACTTTTCCGCACTGATTTTCCACTTCCTCTCACAGTTTGTCAAAAAATAGTATTCGATACACGGGTTTAATAGTACATTTCGATACAAGGGCGTAAAACATTTTATTCGCGTCCGAGTGATGGGTTTCCGGCCCGAGGCGCAGGCGAGGGTCGGAATCATCACGAGGATGCGAGTAATAGGTTTTACGCCCGTGTATCTAACTATACTTTTCGATAAACTGTGAGTAAAAGTCGACAAACTGTGCGCAAAGTGCACTTTTACGCACAGTGTATCGAAAAGTTACTTTTCGATACAATGTGCGTAAAAGTGCACTTTGCGCACAGTTTGTCGACTTTTACTCACAGTTTATCGAAAAGTATAGTTAGATACACGGGCGTAAAACCTATTACTCGCATCCTCGTGATGATTCCGACCCTCGCCTGCGCCTCGGGCCGGAAACCCATCACTCGGACGCGAATAAAATGTTTTACGCCCTTGTATCGAAATGTACTATTAAACCCGTGTATCGAATACTATTTTTTGACAAACTGTGAGAGGAAGTGGAAAATCAGTGCGGAAAAGTTACTTTTCGATACACTGTGCGTACAAGTGCACTTTGCGCACAGTTTGTCGACTTTTACTCACAGTTTATCACTAAGTATAGTTAGATACACGGGCGTAAAACCTATTATTTGCATCCTCGTGATGATTCCGACCCTCGCCTGCGGCTCGGGACGGAAACCCATCACTCGGACGCGAATAAAACGTTTTACGCCCTTGTATCGAAATGTACTATTTCGATACACTGTGCGTAAAAGTTCACTTTGCGCACAGTTTGTCGACTTTTACTCACAGTTTATCGAAAAGTATAGTTAGATACACGGGCGTAAAAACTATTATTCGCATCCTCGTGATGATTCCGACCCTCGCCTGCGGCTCGGGCCGGAAACCCATCACTCGGACGCGAATAAAACGTTTTACGCCCTTGTATCGAAATGTACTAATTTTGTTATTGTGTGCGCAAAAATGGTTATTTAGACGCGAGTGTGCGTGCGTAAATAGCGGATTTGCGCATTATTTTGGAACAAGTGTGCGCCAAAAATTTTTGACGCAATGCGTAAATGAGAATCAGTGCGCCAATTCTTTTTTACGCACCGCTTTTATGAACTCCTGTGCGCCAATGAGGCATTGGCGCACGGTGCAAACTTCGTTTGCGCTTCGGAATCATGTTACTGGCTGATCATGGGGTATGATTCAAAGTACGCCCCAGAAGACTCACAAACTGCTGGCGAAATCGAGAATTTAGCGCTTTTTCAGTTCATTCATATTTTGTGACTTTTCGTCATTTGAGAGGGGTTTATCTACTCTGAGTAAGAAAGTCAAAATTATGGATTCCTAGCTGTGGATGTGGATGAATTAAAAATAGTTTGGATTAGACTGTTCAAGATTTTGTCGCTGAGAAAATATAGAGTACAAGTCAAATGAATAGTAAAAATGAAGTCTGATGTTGCAATAATCGATGACTGAAAATCAAAAAAAAGTTGAATGAATCTCAAAGGTATAATACTACAGACTTTTAAATTATGAAGGTGGGCTCTATGGGTTCATCTACTGAATAATTCGTGAGAACAAACGAAACCGATCCACAAGTTCCTTGTATCGATATTTAATGATAGTCATGATTTTATTCACAAATTGGCGTGAGGATATATTGTCCATTTTTTCGAAACTGAAATTGTTATCCATAATTGAATGACTGACCAGCTTTCTTCAATTCAATCTCAATAAACTGTATTTTTCGATGTGTTACACAAACGAATGTATTCAAAATATGCCAATGTTTTTTTCAGCTGGGGGGCTCCGCCCCCAGACCTCCCGCCGTGGGCTTCGCCCCCTGGACCCGCCCTGCTCTCTGCCGCAGCCCCATCTTACCGTGGCACTTTGAATACTTGATACGCGTTGGTCGTATAACTCGCAAGGATTCTTCACTACCCGTATTCATAAAATCTTGATGTATCTACACGCACAGAATTTTTCGATAAAAATTACGGGCACAGTTAGGGTAATCGTCGGACGTCCGACATTTCAGCCTACTTATTGCGGATGAGTGTCGAGAAAAATTACCTATACTGTCTTGTAAATTTTGTTATCAGGTCAAAAATTGTATCGAATTTGATGAAGAAGTGCGGTGAATTTGGGTAAATTTTGCGGGCACTTGTAGGGTAATTTTTACCGAACCTGAAAGAAAGAGCTGGCCGGGTGCGCCTGCGCGCGCCGCGAGCTCGGCATCTCACCTAACCTCACAAAAATTTCGGTATATATTTTCTGATTTTTTCTGATGAAGATGCCTGGATTTTGATCCGAGGTCGAAGCATACAAACTGATGAAACCATTTGAAACTTATTGAATCATCTTCATTTTTACTCGTGGTGCTCGTGGTGACCTTCATATTGAACAGAGCAATATTACCGCTGAGTGGCATTGGAGAAACTATCTCCTTGGTAGAGGGAAAAATTACCCCACATGCCCGTAAAAATTGGCGCTCCTAGGTGGCGCGTCCCACGATTGCCGGCATGTAGGGTAATTTTTCCTTTACCAGTCTGCTAATTTTTATCAAAAAATTCTGTGCGTGTAGTGTATCTCAAATGAAGATGATCATAACTCTAGCCAATCCAAGATTAAAAATTGTTGAACAACGTTGACAGATCCATCAGATTTGGATCTCGAAATTGTCCCTGTGCACAGTTCACGATTTGATTGGTATGGAACAAGGATGCAAAAAAATCATACACACAAATGCAGGAAAAAACAAAGCCCGTCAACTCTCGAAACGAAGGCCAGCTGTCGCAGTATCTACTATCCCCTCAAAAGCGAGTTTTAGGCGAGTTGCATTTTTGCTCACAGAAATAACAAAAAATATCGTAAGCAACTCGGGCGCCGATATTTGCGCACTCGTCTCCGCACTCGTGTGTAAAAGTTCCATTGGCGCAAAAAAAATTTTTTGGCATTTTTTCGAAGCCCCCCATGGGCCTGAGGGCCCATGAAAGATCTATTTGAGGCCCCTTTTCAGCCTATTTTGGAAAATCATAGCTCCGACTAGACTCAATATTTTTGGACGTACTTGAGCGCATTTTTCCCCCCAAAACTGGTACTTCCAAGAAAAAGATTGTCCAAGAGCGATAATTGAGCCTAGCAATTTCTCGGAGCTATTCGCTGAGAGCACATTTTAGCGATTTTTGGGCATCCTTCAGAGTAATCTAGCTCCCTTTAGACATGAGATAATCGACTTTTACTAATAATCATTTTGAAGGTCTTGAAAAAAGCTACAATTTGACCACTTGTAAAAGTTGATGATCGGACTTTCCATAGGAGTTATAGTCGTTACAAGTTGAGCAGTTTCGTGAAAATGTCAAACTTTGAGCTCAATTTAAAAAAATCGTATTCTTTCTCTCGACCCTAAACCTGTGCAATTGTGTTTTTCAATACAAATACTTTCAATTAGAACAATAATCTGGTCGGGCCATCCAAATCTCGATCTTATTCAGCCAATTAAAAAAACCCTTTTTTGACTTTTTGCTTAAAACGCCCACATAGGCATGGCTTCGCATATGCTTCCATCTGAATTACTGTGAACCAATCTGGGTGGAATTACTTCCCAAAGTATCCCCAAATATGTGTAAAAACTTCCGGAGTTGAGCCTCAAGCCACAAGCGAGCTGGAGGTTCAAACTATCAGGTCCGAAATGGGCATTATTTCGTCTAATCCGAGGCAAGCGAGCGAAGGCTCGATTCCCTGTGTTTCTGCTCACAAACGAGACGAGTGGCTAGAGAATGGGGATTCAAACATGTTTTTCGGACTTAAAATGACCGTCTAAACACGATTTCGGGGTCAATTGAGCCCAGAATTATTGTAATTTTGCAGTACAGGAGCAAAACCTGTTATTATGGAGTTTAACGCCGTTTAAGGATTGGATGATATCCTAGGCCTGAATCGATCCCGGAATCGTGTTTAGACGGTCATTTTGAGTCGGACAAATATGTTTGAATCCCCATTCTAGCCACTTGTCTCGTTTGTGAGCCGAAACACGGAAAATCGAGCCCTCGCTCGCCTGCCCCAAATAAGACGAAATAATGCCCATTTTGGACCTGATGGATTGAACCTACAGCTCGCTTCTGGCTTGAGGCTCGCCTCCGGAAGTTTTTACACATATTCGGGGGTACTTGGGGGAGTAATTTTACGCAGGTTGGTGCACAATAACTCAGATGGAAGCATATGCGAGCCATGCCTGTGTTGGCATTTTAAGCAAAAAGTCAAAAAAGGGTGTTTTAAATTGGCTGAATAAAATCGAGAATTGAATGGCCCACCCAGATTATTGTTGTTATTGATATTATTTGTATCGAAAAACATATTTGCACAGGTTCAGGGTCGAGGGAAAGAAAACGATTTTTTTTAAATTGAGCTCAAAGTTTGGCATTTTCACGAAACTGCTCAACTTGTAACGACTGTAACTCCTATGGAAAGTCCGATCATCAACTTTTACAAGTAGTCAAATTATAGCTTTTTTCAAAACCTTCAAAATGACTATTAGTAAAAGTCGATTATCTCATGTTTAAAGAGAGCTAGATTACTTTGGAGGGGGCCCAAAAATCGTTAAAATGTGCTCTCAGCAAATAGCTCCTAGAGGTTGCTAGGCTCAATTATCGCTCTTGGACAATTTTTTTCTTGGAAGTACCGATCTTCACTCTCTTAACTTTTCCGAGTGAAATCTCACTCGGAAAGAGTGAGTTCTGACTCGGAGTTCGGAGTGAAATCGTGGCAACTCGGTACCGAGTGAGTTTCACTCAGAAAAAAGAGTGAGATTTTTCACTCGGGGAATCCGAGTCAATCCAAACGTTATTTCACCGAAACTGAATATTTTCGTTTAATCAATACGTTGCGGGCTATAAAATTAATAAATTATTATTAATCATTCGAAGGTTCGAAAAAAAGAAAAAAATCAATCCCGCCTGTAGCGGCATGGTCACTTCAATATTTTTGTAATTTGGGAAGTGCGGGGATTCGAACTCGGTTGTCTTGGTTGTAAATCGGACTGCTTCTCCACTGGGCCACTGCTACTGTTGGCATCTGAGGTCCATAGCATCGTCTTATAGGAATGATGCACCATGTAACTTCATACGTGTCGTAAGTGGAAATGAAAATATGAAAAGTAGTTATTGTTTCGGTCGAAGAAATAACAAAAGTGAAACCTACATATTTCCCCGGTAACAGCACGGAAAAAAAAGTTTGTTAGATTCACAAACGTCTGTTTGTAAAATTTGTATTTGTTGGATTAACAAACTAGTTTGTTCGATTTACAAACTAGTTTGTTCGATTTACAAACTACGCATTTGTAAATTTAACAAATGTGCCCAGTGTTAGATTTACAAACACAACCGCAACTGATCATTAGCGCGAGTCTTGTCGCGCCGCGCGCCGGTATAGCAGCAGTCATACCTACTCGCGCGGGCCGTGGAGCTAAGTTTTCTTGAAATCTTTCCTTGGAATTGGATAATGGACGAGGAGACCGAGAGTTTGCTGAAACAGTGGGGCTTTGATAAGTTTGTTGATAAGTTCAAAGGTAAGTTTATCTATTAGTGTCCGCGAGACGTCAGAAAAGCACTTAGTGGAAGAAATATAAGCAACATAACCTCTGTAGGTTATGTTGAACAGATTTGTGATTATTACTTTCATGTCTCAATAACAACAGTCTACTTCTAATTTGCTTTGTGAATTTATACTGCTATAATCTTCTCAGCTGAGGAAATTGACCTTGAAGCCCTGGAGGCACTGACACCACAGATGATCACTAGCCTTATTCCAACAGTCGGACCCCAATCAAAATTCATCAAGTATCACAAGCAATACTTTGATAAACAGGTAAAGATCATCATTCATCATACTAGGATAGCTAGCGAGGAGTTGTTTGTTGAATCGCTTGACTTCCACTTGATCTGGAAACTTTAGTAGGAGGGAGCGATAATGATGCCCTTATTTCTCATGAATGTGTCAACACCTTGAGTGTGAGATGAACATCAATTCAGACCAGAAACCAGAGATTTGTGAAATAAGTACAAATGATTTCATATTTCAGCGTAAACCTGTTTCAAAGTATTGACTAGATTTCAACTACGTGTGAGGAAAATTCAAAACCTAGCCCTTGATTTGCTCTGGTATTCTCTCAAGAAGTTGTTTGGGCTTCAAATATTAATAATGATAATTTCCATTAATAGAAATCTCACACATTCTTTAGCTACATGGATATTATATTAAATTCCTACTTGAGCATTCCATGCTATCTGTAGCTAAATGTACCAGACTTGAAGGAACTGAGTTGACTCAGTTCCTTCGAACTCAAGTTGGGACCATTTATCTTCTAAAGAAGACTTAATTGAACCTATAAGGAGTGATTGATGAGGATTGTGTTTGATTGAGAGTTACTTATTTATTCAGTTAATGTTCTCTGGTATAAATTTAAACATGCGTCAACATTTTTCTTTTTACATCAATACAGCAATGTATAAGTTTTGTGAATCTGTGACTTACCAGAAGTATTAAGTTGACCTTGGATATTATATTGGATTCCTACAAAAACATTCCATGCTATATGTAGCTAAATGTACCAGACTCGAAGGAACTGAGTCAACTTTGTTCCTTCGAACTCAAGTTGGGAACATTGAATCTTTCAAAAAGACTTGATTGAATCTACAAGAAGTATTTGTTTGAGAATCACTTATGTATTCACTAAGTGTTTGCTAGTACAATTTTGAACATCCATGAACACTTTCCTTCATACATCAACAGCAATGTACAAGTTTTGTGAATCTGTGACTCACCAGAAGTGTTGAGTTGACCTTGGATATTATATTGAATTCCTACAAAAGTATTCCATGCTACACGTAGCTAAATGTACCAGACTCGAAAGGAACTGAGTCAACTTTAATCCTTCGAACTCAAGTTAAGAACATTGAATCTCTCAAAAAGACTTGATTGAATCTACAAGAAGTATTTGTTTGAGAGTTACTTATGAGTCATTCTTTTTATTATCACCAGGTTTTTGGTCGATGGTCAGGGATTTTTCTGTAACTTTAGGTACATGTTATACATGATGAAAGAAGATGGAAAGCATAGTTTATAGGTCCCAAAATTCATCCGTGCGGGCTTGACGCGCTATTTTCATTTTTAAAATTTGCAAAAAAATCGACTTTTTCATTTTTTGATTGATTTTTTACGGATGTAAGACCCATTGAAAAATTTCTCCCAAACACATATTTCGACGTAAAAAAAACTAAATTTCACGAAAAAAAAAACTTTTAGATCTCGAAAGGGTTAACATAACCTCGAAAAAGTAGTTTTTCTAATTTTCTAACTCTTAATTTTAGAGAGAAAACGAGGTGTCTTCTGTCAAGGATAAGGCCCCTGAGACATCAACTTCCAATGAGAGTTCACTATCTAATCCTGATGAAATTACCAATGGAGGTGTGGACAAGAGCGGTTCATCTGAATCAACTCCTGTGAATGTACCAAGTCAGAATAATCAAGCTCCTCGTGAGCCAAGGCGTTGGAATGATGTTGATAATGTTAGATCCTCACTTATTATATCTTTGACCCATTGCATTACTGTTAAGATTGGAAGTTTTAGATGTTCTTTTTGTATATTTAACAGGACGTTGCCCGGTATCTAAAAAATGACAATTTGAATGGAGTACCTCTCTTTGCAGTCTACGAAAAGAGAGCTTTTAGTAAGAAAGAACGTAGTAGAATCAGTTCAATCGTTATTGAGGCAGAATTGAGCGGAGATCCCAATGGAACGTGAGTATTTATGATCTTTTACATGTTCATGAATTCCATAGTCTGATTGTTGAAAAACAAATTGTAGGATTTCTCCAGCTCGTTTCAAAGAACTTGCGCTGCAAACAATCACTATATTTCCATTAGAAAATGCTGTAAGTTTGAGCTTGATGGATGGATTTTGATTTTTCGAAGTGCGTATGATCTAAAATAGATAGACCAATATTCTAGGCATCTTACTACATTGGAGCTACAACCAACGCTGATGGGAGTCGACAGGCACCTAAAGGTTGTTACTACAACTATGACGTCAATCGTGGAAGAGGC
Source organism: Eretmocerus hayati (assembly GCA_029851415.1). NCBI lineage: Eukaryota > Metazoa > Arthropoda > Insecta > Hymenoptera > Aphelinidae > Eretmocerus > Eretmocerus hayati. The sequence continues at coordinate 188,402,115 of CM056742.1, read as the reverse complement.
CTTCGCAAAGATGGTGTCAGAACAAGTATTCGCAAATCCACATCTTTTACATCACAACGTATTCCGTTATCTGGAGGTAAATATGTCAAAACGGTTATGACTGATTTTCTTCCGGCTTATTTTGATGAATCTTCATAGACTATTCGTAATTTTATAGTGTCAAATGATGCATTGATCGCTCATGAAAGACTGAAAAAAAATTTGCCCAACCGACCGTGGGAAGAAATCGAAGCTGATTGGGAGCTAACTCATGATATCAGAAGAGACGAACTCTTACAACCCTCTGCGAGTCAAAATAAAACTAAGAAAGTCAGGTTTACTTATGCTGCAAAGCAGGACGAAAATTCGATCCATGCCTACATGAAAACATACCTTCCTTTGGAACAGCCTCTTGGAATATTCTTGGTGATGATCTGATATTTTGAATTCTAAGATACTCGTTCAATCCAGATTCTTGCTAATAGTTATTCGTGTCGGTCAGAATATTGTTAAGCATTCCCCTCTTCTGTTTTAGCTCGAAATCGACTTCATAAAAGCGTATCTGAATATACCTACAAATGCACTGTCTGATCGTTGGCCACAAATTGTCTCAATGTTACAAGTTCTTTATCCAGAAGAAGGTAGTGAAAAGTTTAGTCTTACAAATAAAATCGGCAGATTTTGTCATTGACGAATCCTGAGAATGATTTTTTTCTCGTTTTAGAAGATTTCACGAATGACGACTTAAGAATACTGCAATTGTTCGCAGAACTTTTTGACCCATTTCTGATAATTGGAAAGAACAAGACTTGTTGGCGCCCTTCAAAACGAGAGATTGTGGATGGTTTCGTACTACACGTTCAGGTATACGCCAACTTCCAAATTCTCGACTCGAATTCGACGGATTCTTCCTTCAAATTTTCTCTAAATAACCAGATAATCATCTTATTTGACAGTCCACTTCGGATATAGAAGCATCCATCAAGCGCATGAGAGATCAGCTGGCATTAGTGAAAAAAACTATGCAACCAATACCGATCATCGTCGACGGCCAAGATGGAAATTACATTTGCTATGTACAGATTGAAAATATAATGTACATCGTTGCTAGCGTGCAGAAAGCCCTTGATCTCTGTTTCAAAAGCTATCATGCCCTTCACGCAGAGTATCCAGTGCAGAGTATAGGCCCTTGGTTGTTGTTGCAAAAAGGTGTGTACCGTCTGCATACTGTTTGGGACCACGATGATTCAAGGGTAATAGAATTACTCGATTATTTCTCTCCAAATGCTTGAATCATTCGCTACCTCTGCTTTGAGACAATGTTTGCCATTCTTAGTTGTAGATTTGAGCCAATTATTCAAATGCGAGTGATTGTTCTATGGCTTCATTGACGTTTAATGACTAGTGTTGTAAGAAAGATTTTATATTGCTACGTTGCTCTCGATTAAGGGAAAATTGTATATGAAAGTGTGAAGTTGGTACCTGGTGTAGTAGGTAGCTAGAATACCTAGAGTATCATGAGACTACAGCACCCAATGTTTGTCACTAGTTTTATTCCCTTTTAGATAGTTTGATTGTGGACTTCAAGCTCCATCACAATGCCTCGTTGTACCGAGTGTTTGAGCTCATTTACTAGTTTCAACTTTCTTCTCATACACATGAAAGAAAATCATGATTTCAAAAACTTGAAAATATTTCGCTGTCAAGAGTCAAATTGTTACAGGAGTTTTTCGAGTTGGAAATCATTCGATAGGCATTTCATCGAAAATCATGAAGCCAAAATTAACCTACACAAAAAAGTCTCTAGTAAGAAATCTAGAAATGCAACTAATTCGCAATCTCTTCAGGACTATCCCATAAATTCTACTAAACAAACAGCTTCTATCACCTTGGCTGTGCCTCAGAATTATTTGAGTCGTCTTAGGGAAATTGGGGTCGAGCCTCAGGTTGAGGATTCCAATCCTAAACTACCTATTTCTCAACCAACTCTCCCATTAGATGTAAAGTGTCTCGATACGCTCCTTGAACAATTTGAACGACAGCTCGATGATATCATTACAAAACAAACTCTAGAGATATATGCGGACCCCAATCTGGCTCGAATAGAAGTTCAAAGAATGGTGGATCGAACAAAAGATCTACTGAATGTTGTGGTAGGGAATTTCAAGTCCTTGATTCAATTTCTAAATAAGGATACTGTGATAGATCGACGAGTAGAGTATGCTACTCAAAAATATTCTTCCATGATAACTGGTGTAATACAGAAGCATAATAGTCACTACAAACGCTGTAAAAGATTCAGTCAAGACGGACTGACCCGTCCCGTGCCTGTTATTGTCGGGAGTGCCATGGAAGAAAAGTGCAAGAATAATCAAATTGTCAAAGAGTTGACCCCGCGGAAGTCGTACTTTATTCCTTCGAAATCTACTTTTAAGAGTTTTTTTGAAAAACCTGGCGTTTTAAAAACAGTTCTCAATTATATGCATGCCCTCTCTAACAACACATCAGTGCTTTCTAATTTGATTCAGGGTGAAAGTTGGAGAGAAAAAATGAGAAAGTATTATTTGAATAAGGTAGTAATCCCTTTCTTGATGTACATAGATGAGTTTGACGTAAATCATCCACTTGGGAGTCACAAAGGAATCCAAAAGTTGTGCGGAGTGTACTGCTCTATTCTGACTTTGCCTCCTGAATTTAGGTCACTATTAGAGAATATTTTTCTGGTGATGCTCTTCCATGCCTCGGATAGAAAAGAGTTTGGTTGGTCTCGAATTCTTTCTCATTTAGTCGACGAATTCAATGAATTAGCAAGGGAGGGAATTAAATTTGATATACATGGTGAGGAAATCACCGTATACTTCGTACTTGCAGTCGTCATAGGAGACAATCTTGGACTAAACTCAATTTTCGGGATGGTTGAATCATTTAGGGCATTCTTTTTCTGTAGGATATGCAAGGTGATCAATATGTTGACTCAGTCAGATGCCAAAGAGAGGGAAGATTCTCTTAGATTACCGGAAAATTACCAAAAAGATTTAGAAGAGGGTTACAGCCATTCTGGATTAAAAGAGTACTGCATTTTGAACGATATAGACAACTATCATATCTACGTAAATCCTTATTTTGATATTCTCCACGATATCAGTGAAGGTGATTTGAAGTTTGCTCTTGTTGAAATTCTTTATTACTTCATCATCGATATTAAAACTCTGGATTTCGATATTTTCAACGACCATCTCAAAACATTCAACTACACTGGAAATGGATTTTCTAACAAACCACCCCCATTCCTTAAAGGTGATGTGAAAAATAAGAAATTTTCTTTGACTGCAAGTGAGACAACGACTCTATATTTGATATTTCGGTTCTTAATCGGTGACCAAATCGATCTCGGAGATGAAGTTTGGCAATTTTATCTAGTCCTTAGAGAAATACTAGATTTAATTCAGGCCCGAGATATCCAAATTGAGTGTACTTATCTCATAGACTCGCTGATAGAAACTCACCATGAAATGTTTGTTAGACTCTTCGAACGATCTCTGCGTCCAAAACAGCACAATGCGGTGCATTACGGGTCCTCGATTAGGAAGGGTGGGCCAATGAGCCCTATTAATACTAGAAGATATGAGGCAAATCACAAATTTTTCAAAACTGCGGCTGACAGCACGTCATCTCGCAAAGAAATAGGTTATACTCTCAGTTTGAAGAATCAATTCAATTTTCATTACCACATGAAATATGGCGATGGTTTATCGTCAAAATTGGAAACTGGCCGTCTAAGTCCGATACCCACTTATTTGGTAGGCAATTTTCCTTCCCTCACGGAAGATAGTCACCAGTGCAGTTGGGTAAAATTCAGAGGTTTACAGTATAGTCCTGGCACCTGCGTTGTTGTCAAATTAGATAAAGATGATACGCCAATCTTTGGTTGCATTGACAGTATTTTTATTGACAAAGATAAGCATGTAAGCTTATTGTGTACGATGCTGCGCACTGAATATTTTGATGTAGATTCACATGCGTACCAAGTTGATTGGTTCAGCAATCACGAGTTGATAGACAAGATTGATAATTTATTTTCCCCGTTTCCAACGATCATCCACAAAATGTCAAATGACTGTTTATACGTTGCTCCTAAGCATGCTCTGTGAATTAGTTGAAGATTCTGCGTTTTGATCATCCACAAAATGTCAAATTACTTTTTACACGTTGCACCTAAGCATGCTCTGTGAATTAGTTTAAGATTCTGCGTTTTATCATATGGAATGTTCATGTTCTGCGTTGAGTTACAAATAAATTTCATGTTCAAATCTAGATATTATTTGTTCCTGAATTACAACTATAACGATTTACTTGCCCTCCTAGGTTTTGGGAATTATTTTGCTCGCGACAATTACTCTCGGTCCGAGCATTCTGGTATCCGCGGGTCGCGAGCGAGGTCGCAAGTTTACCTGCCCTCCCAGTTTTTGAGACTCATTCCCTGACAGACAGTATTTTTGGACCGAACATCGGGTTGTCCGCGGGTTTACTCGCCTTCCTGGGACCTTATTCCGAGCTCGGTGATAACTGTCGCCGCGGTGTGACTCGCTAAGATTCTTCTACGTCCATGTTCCTTATACATTGTGGACCACCTCATTCCATGTTCCTTATGCATGGCGAGTGACGTGAACCGCACCACCGCGACAGCTATCACCGAGCTCGGAATAAGGTCCCTGGGCCTTGGCGACTATATTTCCTACGATAGAAGTCTCGGTTCGAGCATCCCATCATTTGCCATCTTATTCGTCTTGCTATATATATCAGGAACTATTTTTCTCACGACAGAATTCCTGGTTCGGGTATCCGGGTACCTGCTGGTTTATTTACCGTCCTAGGTTTCTGGACTCATTCTCCCCCCAACAATATTTCTCGTCCGAACGCCGGAATGTCCGCGGCGTTCACTCGCCTTCCTAGGGTTTGGAAATCATTACTCTCACGATTTTTTTTTTTTTTTTTTTATTTAAGCAATTTCAATCTTACAAAAAGATTATTTTGCTAAACCTAATATGCACAGATTTCTTATCATATCTATAATCTAGAATCTACATATCAAATTAGGAGATTACAGTCTTTGAAAAACGCATGTAGTGCTTTACATACTTTTATAGTTGGATTCATTAACAATATATCAACATGTAGCGGAAGGTAGAGCTTCTGACGCTGAAGGTTTCTTAACAATGTTAGTCGATGAACATCATGGAGCGGGCATTGCCATAAGACATGGTTAAGGTCTTGTGAGTCGGATCCACAGTCACATTTGGGATCGTCAGTAATATTTATGCGACCCAAAGAGGCATTTAAAGAATAATGATTGGATCGACATCGGTTGATCGTGCTAACTATATCCCTTTTGAGATTGAGACCAGAAAACCAAGGCTTCGAGGACGAATTATAAAATGATTGGAAGTAGTGGGTACCTTTCACGAGACCTTGTGATAGAAGTTCTCGATTTGAGTTCACGCGGGCTAATTTTCGCGCGGACTCTTTGAAATCGGTAAACGGTATCTTGAAAGTATTTGAAGCTTCTTCAAGAGATGCCTCTTTAGCTTGCATGTCAGCTAGTTCATTTCCGGAAATGCCCTTATGGGCAGGAATCCATATGAAGTGTATCTTACTTCTATTAGTTGTTATTGCCTCGAACTTTCTCACTGCGTTTCGGATCTCATAGATGTAGGGGTTGGTTCTTATGTTCATTTTTGGACATTTCAACGAGGTAAGGACACTGAGAGAGTCGCTGAAAATGATATAGTTCCTATCCGCTTGTGTGAGGGCTATTTTTACTCCATTTAAGATGGCTACTGATTCTGCTGTGAAAATGGACGCTTCCTTCAATAAACTAGAAACTATTGAGTGGTTCAAAGTCGGACATACACTCGCACATCCAACTGATGCAGAATCCTCACTTTTGCTACCGTCGGTGTATATGTCAACAGCGTTTTTACTCTCAATTACTTCTCTGACCCAACCATTCAAAGGTACCGACTCGCTTCGCAGTCCAAAAATTTCTACATCGACTGATATTTCGTGGAAAAGAGTTGAGTATTCTAGCCCGTACAAAGGGTAGTGCCTCCCACGATATAACTGTTCTAGATCTTCTGAAATATCTTTGATGGCTACAAGGAGGAGTCTTCTAGGATTTTGCATCAGTTTGCAGTTGGTTCTATTCCGAAGTTTGCAAATGGTACCACAGATATTAAGACTGTTGTTCGATAAAACTTTCTGCAGATAAGTATCGCATAAAAATCTGATCCGATCATGTATATTCAAGACTTTTGATTCGGCTTCGAGCACATTAAGTGGAGTTGATTTTCTATACCCCAAACAGAGCCGGATTGCTGAATTTTGGATTCTCTCAATTTTCTGTCTTTGACGTTTCTGAGTCGGGTAGTAGATAAAACCTCCGTATTCGATGATTGATCGAACAAAACTTTTATACATCACCAGTAAGGTATCTTGGTTTATACCCCACCAAGTTCCTCTACTGAATTTGATCATGTTCAATGATTTGAGACATTTGCTGTGGATTTCATCAACGTGAGCACGAAAAGTTAATTTTGAGTCGAAACGTATGCCCAAGAATTTGACGGAGTCGCTTCGCTTTATAGGCTTGCCTTTGAGATTGATCTCATCTATATCCGGAGAGTGCTTGCTGAATTGAATGAAGGTGGATTTTTTTGAATTCGTGTCAAGGCCTAATTCGTACAAGTTATCGGCAACTGTATTGGCAGCTCTTTCTAATAGGTTTTTGCATGATTTGCGACTACACCAGATCGCGACATCATCGGCAAACAATGAAACTGAAACACTTCGAGGGACACCTTTTGTAACCAAAGCAGTATAAATACAATAGTTGAGTGGGCTCAAGACTCCTCCTTGTGGAACACCTTTATGAACTAACCTTGCATCGGAGCTCATGTCTCCGGTATACACATTTCTTCCATATGTTAAAAATTTGATAAATCTAACTAAGTTCTCAGGGCAACCGATATCCGCCAATTTCTGTAGTAATATATCAATGTCCACATTGTCGAAAGCCCCACACACATCGAGAAATGCAGCAAGGAGGTCTTTATTTCCGGCAAACGCGTCTTCAATCTGCAGCGTGAGCTTGGACAAATTATCAATGGTGCTTTGACCCTTCCGAAATCCCGTTTGTTCTTTAGGTAACAGATCGTTGCTTTCTACGTACCACTGTAACCGGTTTTTGACTAGAGTTTCAAAAAGCTTGCTTAGACAAGAAGTCAAAGCAATAGGCCGGACGCTAGATCCATCAGGCTTATCAATGAAGTGGATGTACGAGTCTTTCCACTCTTTCGGGTAATCAGAGTTTGAGTACATTGCATTGAATATGTCTACGAGTAAAAGCTTGTATTTTATTGGTAGTTTCTGGAGGCATTCATAGTCGAGGCCATCAATGCCAGGACTTGATCTAGTGTTTTTATCCTGTAAAGCTCGATTGAACTCTGCAAAAGTGAACAGAGCACTGAGAAATTCGTTTTCTTTGCAAACTGGAATACTATCGGGATTTGTAGGACACCAAGGTGGGCTAATTTTATCTAGTGCGATTTCAATCTTTCTCTCTTGCTGCAGATGCTCAGATGTGTGCGTGGGTCTAACTTTTGTCCATTTGTTCTTCAATATCTTACAAGTATTCCATGCATGTGATTGATTAGATCTTATATCGACAGTTTCCACGAATTCCTTATAGTGTTGAGTTCTTTTCCTACGAAAAGTACGAAATGCAATGGCGCGTTGTTTTTTATATCGAATCCAGTCTATATTTTTTTTTGTAAATTCATATTTTTTCAAAGCAGCTATACGAAGACGTTTAACTTTATCGCATTCAGAATCCCACCATGCAACAGGATTACGATGTATAGAGTCAGCGACAAATTTTTTAACAGGGGTACTACTGGCAATTGCATTAGATAGTACACTCGTAAATTTTGCGTACTTTTCACTAGGCGTCGAAGTCTCGTACTCATGAGTAAGAAATTCATTGAAACTGTCATCTAGAAATTTTGTGACAGATTCCCAGTCAGTTCTGACCGATCCTAGTTTGAAAGTCTTTTTTCTGTAGATGAATTTTTCTACTTCTAGATGAATCCAGATTGGATAGTGATCTGATCCCCAGGTATCAGACTCTATTGTCACTCTAATGGAATCTGCGATTGTTGGATTTGTAAACACGAGATCTAGATTTGAAACTTTACCGTTGGTCGCATTTATGCGGGTTTTTGAATCAGAATTGTGTAATATCAAATACGTGTCATTCGCGGATTGTAACAATCTTTCTCCATTCAAGTCATTCGCTACACAATTCCAGCTCACATGGTGAGCGTTGAAGTCACCAATTAAAAGTACATCATTATTTCTATTAGAGTTTGAAAATATTGAATCCCATTCGGACTGAGAGAGAGTGATACCAGGGGCTCTATAACAAACAATAATATCTAACTGCTTTTTCAAACCAGTGAGTGTTATACCAGTAATTTTTGTGGACGTCGATGAGCACTGCAAGTCGTTGATCTCCTTAAAAGCTAGGTTGTTCTTGATCAGCAGAAGTATACCTCCACCTCGATCTTGTTCTCGGTCTTTCCTGAAGGTTTTGAACCCAGGAAAATGGAAGTTCTTGTAGTCCTTGGCGAGCCAACTTTCAACACATATGAAAATGTCCAAGTCTTTTAAGATTCTCACGAGCTCGTTTTTCTTGTTCAAAATGCTTCGAGCATTCCAAAAGATAATCTTCAGGTTCTCACGGACTAAATCACTCATATCGACGAAATTGAACTTGAACGCACAGAACGATTTTGTGTCCCTGCACTCTGAGTCGAGTTCAGCGTAGAGGACGATGAGTGATCCAACTCAACGCCTTCCTCTTTATTCAGAGTACTAGAATTCTGCAATTTTGATAATTTTTTCTTTAGTCTAGTGAGAGTTGACTTTCCTTGTTTGTCAGCGTCGTCATATGATGCCTCAACCATTGAGATTAAATTGTCAATGTCATCGGTGTATTCAGCAACGAGGCCACTGAAGTTTGTACATCCCTTGGACCTGGTGACGAATTCGTTGTATTTATCCACTGACATCTCTGCAGAGATGGGCACCGTGTCTGAGATTCCAGACTTGTTAGAATTAATATCTTCATTTTTTGGCTTTTTCATAACATGCTTCGCAGAGGTAGAGTCTCCCATAATTTTTCCCTGCCCAATAAACTGAGCAGACGATGTGCTCGAGTTTTGATCATCTTCTACTAAAACTTCGTCTATAACGACATCTGATGATAAAGTACTTTCATGTGCTCTCTTTTGAGCTGGCGATGGTTGCAATTGTATTGGTGCGGCACTTGTATTAATTTGGGCTTGTTCAATGTGTGAACCAGGCGGAATGCTCGTCGGACTTGTGTTATCAAGAGCCGGAAAGTTGTCTGGAGTATTGTTGACATTTTGCGGGCACATTCTGGCAACGTGGCCCCTCTGTTGACATATGTAACAATTCGTAAAGTCGGTAGTAAAGTAAATCCAGTAATTAGTATTGTCATGGTGAACTTGGGCTGACGGTGGGAGCAGCTTTTCTTCTTCTTCTACGATATATGTTTCACGGCGGAATGATAGAATGTGCGCACGACCTGGTTTTGAAAGACTGGCTCTTATATCAGTGATTTTTGAAACAGGATTGATGCCTTTGTCTTTGAGTGCTTGGATAATAACGTCGTTGGGGATACTTGGATGAACGTTGGAGATTACAACTCTTCGATTTTTCTCAATCAAGGGCCTGATTTTTAACACATAGTCTTTCACATGGATTCTCTTATCAATCAGTCCTGATACTATCTCATCACCACTCACATAAACACACATTCTGTTGCCAGAGATTTTCGAGATGTATCGAATATCTTGTACACTCATAATAGTTTCTAAACCATCAATATAATCGTCGTTATTGAGACCTTCCATAGCATCAATGATGATCGCTTGTTCTTTCTTGGGTCTAGGAGCAGTAGACGTTGCACTAGCGTAGGATCCATTTACTGTGATTTTTGACGTGGGAACTGTATTTGCCATGCTTCTGGTTGGAGAAGCCATGGCGAGAGAACTGCACTGCAACACAAACTGCAACCGCAGTTTGCGTGCTAACGAAACGATTTGCTGGTACTTGCACCAAGCAAAACACACACACACTCACTTTGGGCAGAACGATTCGATGGACAAACTCGTATCCATCAGTCGTATTTACATTGCTCCGCGCGACTCGATCATAACACGTCTGCACGCTTCAACGGCTCAGACGGAACTCCATTACTCTCACGATAGAAGTCCAAGCAGCCGGGTATTTGCGGAATTATTTGCCTCTCTAGATTTTGGGACTCATTTTTTCTACCGATAGAATTTTGCTCCAAGCTTCGAGGTATTTGTGAGTTTATCTGACCTGGTCGAGTGTAGAATCCGCCTTCAGAAACGGAATTCCCAATCCAAGGATGTAGGTATCCGCAGGTTTGTTTGCCTTCCAAAATTTCAGGATATTTTCTCCCCGTGACAGCATTTTTCCAAGCGATGGCAGTATAGTTTCGCTCGATAGTCATGCGAAAATACGTGAGTTCGTAAAATCCAGTCTTTACAAACAGAGGTTTGTTTTGGTTACGTAGTTTACAAACTTTGTTTGTTTTGGTTACAAACTTAACAAACTTAGTTTGTGAATCCAACAAATACAAATTTTACAAACAGGTGTTTGTTTTGCCAGATTGTATTTGTTGGTACAACAAACTAGTTTGTTGGACCAACAAACTATTTTTTTCCGTGAGGGCATTGCATCTATATTAATAGGGTTGATCAATTTATACGTAATACATGCATTTATAAAACTTATGGAAGAGGATATTGACATTTCTCAGCTCAGTTTTTCAACGAATATTGCAGGAAATCTACTACTTTCCTCTTTGTGAGCTACAATGCGATCCACCAGTAACAAATGTGTGGCAAAACATAACCTATAATTTAATTTGAGCGTCTCACTCTTGCATTCGAGTGAAATCTCACTCGAACTTCGGAGTGAAATTTTTGGTTTTTTTGATATCTGACTCTTTACCGAGTGAAATGGACTTTCACTCGGAATCCGAGTGGAAAATCTCACTCGGAGAAGTTAAGAGAGGAGAAAGAAAATGCGCTCAAGTACGTCCAAAAATATTGAGTCTAGTCGGAGCTATGATTTTCCAAAACAGGCTAAAAAGGGGCCTCAAATGGATCTTTTATGGGCCCTCAGGCCCATGGGGGGCGTCGAAAAAATTCCAAAAAATTTTTTTCGTACTATTCGAACATGGTACTAAGAGAAAAAATTTTTTTGGGATTTTTTCCAGACCCCCCTGGTGACGGCTTTGGCTGAAATGCTCCGAAATGGACCATATACATATATCACGTTTCAACGCCGGCCTATGTGAGCAATGCTGATGTCAAATGCTGTAGCTACGAGTAGAGGGCTCATCTGACCGAATTGATTTGGATGCTTCGTTCGGTTATGGGCTGCACCGATAACAGAGTCCATCCTCGGTGCGGAGAAACAGGGTCTCGGTTTCACTATCGCATTAGAGGTGTTGATGTTTCTCAGGATATTCTGAACTACTGGCGATGAGCTAGCTCGGGGTTCATAGCCCCAAGAGCTCTGCAAAGATCACTGTAGGGCTATGCCGACTAAGCTAAACTACGCTATGCTTAACTTAGCTTAACTGCGCTAAGCTCCAACAAACTTAACACGTACACACACATACCAGCGCATGAAAAAAATATGCCTCCATATGTTGAGGAAGACGTGAGCGGCGCTCATGACATGACTAACCTCACCTCACCTTTTTATTTTCTGTCATCTGTATACAAATAGCAGAAGCAATGGAAAATGCGTGGGCACCGAAAGCAGTAATTCTTTTTGCAGTAATTTATTTTATGGAGAGCAGTATTTTGTCTGATTATGAATTTGTGAAATTAATCACCGATGAACAAGTTACGAGCAACAGTCAGCTCAGCTGTATTTCATGATATGCTGATATTGTGTGTGTGCGAACAATGGCAAAAGTGATAATTCTTCTGCAAAATCCTGGCTATATCTTTCTGCTAGTAGTAGTTCAGCAGAAGTTCAATGAGACAACGAGCAATGGTGGAGTTATCGTTCAGTCAGTTCCCACCAAGTTCACCATTACCTATCACAATAGTGATCTAGACCACATATGTTTACACACTCAGGACCAGCTGAAAACTTCGGATCTGACAAAATATACGACTAGCCTGGGATTTTGCTTAAAAATCTTCAAAATGTATAATACAGATCTTTGCATATTTGAGATATGGCTACAATCACATTTGCCTACTAGCAGAAAGATATAGCCAGTATTTTGCAGAAGAATTATCACTTTTGCCATTGTTCGCACACACACAATATCAGCATATCATGAAATACAGCTGAGCTGACTGTTGCTCGTAACTTGTTCATCGGTGATTAATTTCACAAATTCATAATCAGACAAAATACTGCTCTCCATAAAATAAATTACTGCAAAAAGAATTACTGCTTTCGGTGCCCACACATTTTCCATTGCTTCTGCTATTTGTATACAGATGACAGAAAATAAATAGATGAGGTGAGGTTAGCCATGTCATGAGCGCCGCTCACGTCTTCCTCGACATATGGAGGCATATTTTTTTCATGCGCTGGTATGTGTGTGTACGTGTTAAGTTTGTTAGAGCTTAGCGCAGTTAAGCTAAGTTAAGCATAGCGTAGTTTAGGTTAGTCGGCATAGCCCTACTGTAACGACCCACCGAGAGTCGCCTGGGGCTGAAATAGTTCTTACCCAAATTACCCCTCGTGACGGTTTTAATCCCAAAAAATTCCACTTTCGGCGGAATCACCATATAGGTGTATTTGCTATGCGTATAATCTTTAACCGCGGATCTTATACTTTTCTCTGTTTATTTGAGCCAATTGATGCAAAAAACAATTTTCGTGAATTGAAAGCCTAAAAATAAGCCTTAGACAAATTGATCTAACAAGGAGAGGTCATGGTCTGTGGGTAGTGGATTCGGTTGAAACTCTGGGAATCGTCTCATTTTGGCACCAAAAGATGATATCCGAAACCGCTTACTTGAATGCTGAAACGTTTTGGAGCTACAGCCTATGACATTAGCGTTGCCCATAATATAGGCCCATGTTGAAAGTTGATATATATAGGTATACTAACAATGCTAATGTCATTGACCATAGCTCTGAAACGTTTTAGCACTCAAGTTAGCGGTTTTGGATATCATCTTTTGGTGCCAAAAGGCGACGATTCCCAGAGTTTCAGCCGAATTTACGACCCACAGACCATGACCTCTCCTTGTAAGTAAAAAATTCGGTGAGCTACGGCTCTTCAAGGACAAAGACATTTTAACGACTTGAAAGTCGATTTTCTCACAAACGCAAATTACGCCAATTGTCATATCCTCAAAACATTAGGATCAAGCAGAGTCCTACCAGAAACAACTGTCACATTTGGGTCGCGGGCCAAGTCGACGGAAATGTATTTCAAGGCGATGCGGTCGCCATGTAACCCGGAAATTATGTTTCATTTACATGTAACTGTAAGTTTCGACAATACGAAGGTTGAGACGAGTTGTCCACTACTAATCATCATCTCAATTGTGGCGGACAACTCGCCATTCATCACCAAATTACATGAGCATCAGAGATTAACGAGAATAAGTTGCCCGTGGTTAATACTTCCTAACCCATATAACAAGCATATTTTTGTTCACTAAAGTCTCAAAATCGTTTGACTTATAGGGACTAAAAGATGCGTTTCACTCTCGCTTTGCGGAGCGTAAGGCACGCGAGTTCTTGTTCTCTCATATACAATAATTCGCAACTGAGGAGTAAAGAGGACGACCACCTCCCGGGTTTTTATCGCTCTCGGCTGCTCCTCGAGCGCTAATATCCACCCGGGAGCAGGGACTCGTCCTCTTTCACTCGCTAGTTGCGTAATGTAGTATTCCAATTTGAGCTAAACGAAGAGTTATCCAGCCCAAGTTAGATGATTATAAAGTCTGGATAACTCGTCGTTTAGTCCAAATTGGAAAAGATTTTGAGATTTTTGTGAACAAAGCTTAGCGTGCACGGCGACTGCATCGCCTTAAGAGTGGTAACTTCAAAATCTGTTTTAAAATAGTGGTAGTCTGGATAGGCACAGGCACTTGAATTTTGAATGCGTGGAAGAGAATTCGAAACAAGTTCAAGGTGTACAATCAGGATGCATCGTTATCGACTTCCATCACAACAAAGCTTAGCTAAAGCACTCATCAATAAGACATAAGTAAGAGTTGAAAAGAATTTTTAGAATACGCTTTTATGAATAACGCCTTGCTTTTATTCCTAAATTGTGCGATGCAAATAGTGAGCAAAGACGCGTGTGCATTGGCCGTTCTGAGTATGATGAGCTATGGGTGTCTGGTATTAGGCGCCACTATGTCGCGGGATTGCAGTATGAAGCAGACATGAATCGTGGATGGTACCCACCGTGGTCAAATGGATAACACCCTCGACCTTCATGTGGAAGGCTCGAGGTCGATTCTTGGCCCGCACCGTCGTGAAATTTTCTTTATTACTAACCAATCTATCGCTGCACTGATTAAAATTACGTCACTCCTCATTCTCTATGTTTATGCGTCGGGTAACTGAAACTAACACTCGGATATGACATGATATGGTATATTAAGAACACCCATATCTAAGCACACCCACAAAGATCAAACGAGCGAGTTACCGGAAGTCAATTATCGGAAGCCACCAAAAATGACCAAAAACACTACATCTAGGACGGAGGAAACAACAGCTCGGTAAAGTGCAATAAGAGCGTATGAAAACAATGGGGCGTCTTCAATATCGTTTCTATTATAGTCAGACACAGAGCTAGTCACTCGGATGTTTTTTCTTTCGAGTAACTTTTTGATTAGTTGGATGATTTGAAGATGGGGATTAGGTCCAAAGCGATCCAAGTAATAGCTCAAGAGTCCTTCTTATGATTAATCTTAAATGGTTTCTTCACGCCGAGGCTTACATTCCCTGAGTCGGGGTACAATTTCCCAGCAGGCACCAAATCAATCCAAAACTGTCGTTTTGTATGTTTCACGTTTTTCAGGTATCAACTCTCTTAACTTTTCCGAGTGAAATCTCACTCGGAAAGAGTGAGTTTTGACTCGGAGTTCGGAGTGAAATCGTGGCAACTCGGTACCGAGTGAGTTTCACTCAGAAAAAAGAGTGAGATTTTTCACTCGGGGAATCCGAGTGAATCCAAATGTTATTTAGTTGAAACTGAATATTTTCGTTTAACCAATACGTTGCGGGCTATAAAATTAATAAATTATTATTAATCATCCGAAGGTTGGAAAAAAAGAAAAAAATCAATTCCGCCTGTGGCGGCATGGTCACTTCAATATTTTTGTAATTTGGGAAGTGCGGGGAATCGAACTCGGTTGTCATGATTGTAAGTCGGACTGATTCTCCACTGGGCTACTGCTGCTGTTAACATCTTAGGTCCATAGCACCCTCTTATGTGGATGATGCACCGTGTAACTTTATACGTGTCGTAAGTGGAAATGAAAATATAAAAACTAGCAACGGCTTCGGGTGAAGAAATAACACAAGTGAAAGCTACATTTCCCCGGTAACAGGGCATTGCTTCTATATTAATAGGGTTGATCAATTGACACGTAATATGATATAATATTGGTCTGTACATGCATTTATAAAACTTATGGAAGAGGATATTGACATTACTTAGCTCAGTTTTTCAAGGAATATTGTAGGAAATCTACTATTTTCCTCTTTGTGAGCTACGCATTGATCCATCAGTAACAAACGTGCGGCAAAACATAACCTAAAATTTTATTTGAGCGTCTCACTCTTGCATCCGAGTGAAATTTCACTCGAACTTCGGAGTGAAATTTTGGATTTTTTTGATATCTGACTCTTTACCGAGTGAAATGGACTTTCACTCGGAATCCGAGTGGAAAATCTCACTCGGAGAAGTTAAGAGAGAAGTGCGTATGTGGACATAATAGCCCAATATTTTAACGCCTCACTCTTTTGCATCAGCCACTACTCAGTTTTCATGGCTGATGCTACAAAACTATTCATTTTGATGATCCCTACGCCTTCCCTCTGCATCCTGATGATGTTCATTATCTTCATTCACGTCATACCGTCCATTGTTTTTTAACTTTCATGAAGTATTGATTCCTATGATGTTTTGCTGCTCAATATCGTATCAGTCATATGGAAAATATTGATTCGAACAAGTCCATGATTTGTCACTTTTGTGAGTTCCTATTGATCTCACTCACCTCGGTATGTGTACTCGTATTCGTGACGGCACCAGTTGTCACTGTATGAATGAAATTGGAATTTTCAATGATATTTCACGAAGATCAATGGGGCCGTTGGTTCCGAGATTAATTCATACCAGCCAATACGTATCAAGAGGCCATAAGCACGGGAACTTGAAAACCAATAAATGATCTTCCATAGAAATTCGTTCATTGATCCGGGCTCAATTTAGAGGAACGTCGGGGATCAGGAGTAAGGTGAAACGAGACTTCTTGATCGGCACTGGAATGGTTTGAATACGAGAACGATTATCATTCGTTAGGCATGAGCTTCGCGCTCACTTCTCCAGCTGAGGAGTCATTAATCAACCTCACGGCGCATCTATTACCAACAAAAACCAGAACTTTGATCCTCGGCTGCTTTCATCAAATGGCTCAGTTCAAACAAATGATGCCCGCACGCGGCGTGAATGAACCGCCTCCCACATTTGAAAGGTGGTGCGAGTATTATGTATTAGTGGTACATATTGGGTAGATCAAAGTGTCATTTACGGCTCGTCGGTTCCACTCAATTGCATTCTCAACTCTTTCATCGCATCTCATCAAATGAAATCCTAGATCATTCGATCAAGCAAGTCCGAGAGCAATTTTCTCAATGTTTCATATTCTTCAAATAAGCCGTACATCTCATTGTTAGCAGTTCTTTCAGCGATCGGTTGCAATGTACAATACAAAATATATTTGAATTTGAAACATTACCGTCATGGCTCAGGTAGGATGCATCTAACAAACACCATGAGACTTGTCACAATATTTTTTTTAACAGTATCTGTATCGAACTACCTTTCTTCTTGCCAAACAGAATTTGGGCATGTGCCGAAATATTTTGCAAGAGAAATGATACCGCTAGCAGCGAGTCTTTACGGTGGGTACATCCGCGAAATAAGGAGTTGAATGATCAGCCACTTCCGATGAGCTGACAATGGGCACTCGGCAGTCGGTACCTCAACTCATCGGTGTAAGGCCTCGTGTGTGGCACCGAAGGCAGAAATATGAAATAAAGATCCAGGAAACCAGATGCGCATCGGCAACAGTTTGCTACTGGGCCACCGCGCACACAATGCACTCTGACTTGGAGATGACGGGGAGCGTACACGCAATGACTTGCCCACCTCGTTGCATTGTCATCGAGCTCTTCGCCACTCTTTCGCCTTTTTCGTCGGCTTCGCTTTCTTTCTCTTACTCCATTTATTTTTTTTCTCCCATGTTTCACGTTGAGTTTGCTCTTGACAGTGTTCCGGATACACACTTCACCACGTGTGTGGCAACTTTCAACAGAACAATGAAGAATCATCACAAAGATTTTATATTTATTAAATTGCCAACATCCTTGAAATTGTTCCTGATATAATTCAAAGCATCTGTGTACGTAGTTGCATAGTTTCACTGCATGCTTAGAAATGTCCTAATGATTAGCCAAGCAGCCATATGAAAATTGGAAATTGGAATCCGATTCAAGTCGAAAACAGAACTAAGGTGCTGTTGTTCGTTCGGAACGAATATGATCATTGTAGTATTGCACTTTATTAGTATCCTCAACTATGTTAAGTACCATCCTATGAACACCGTTCGATCTCGAAACGTACCACGGAAGGTTCCCGTCGGAACCAATGCAACCTTCGCCGGGCGTTCCTTCGACCCACCAGCAACGTTGTATGGGTAGGTACAAATGTTCGCGTCGATTACGTATCCACAGCGTTGTGTATTGGTTCCCGAAACCTTTCCGCGGTTGCGTGATGGTTTTGTAATGATTGTTTGTTGCAACCTAAAACTTGAAAAATTTTTTGTTAAATAAATAAAAAAGTTGTTATTTCTTGTTCTTTCCCTTGCAGGCTATTCGTATGATCTTCTCAGCTAAGCTCGGTCACGAACTTGGTCAAGAGGAGACCATGAGGTGGTCCACGAATAATAGATCGTAAGAACGCCCGGCGAAGGTTACATTAGTTCCGACGAGAACCTTCTGCGGTACGTTTCGGGAACGAACGGTGTTCAGTAGGCATAGTATTGGAAGATTTAGTTTTACTTCTTGGTATGGTGATCAACATTTTGGCCCAACATTCATTGAATATCTTCATGATTTTCTTTCAGTTCTAATAGAATTGAAAACTTCGGATGAGGCGATAAGGTACACAAAATACTCATTGTCAGTGACAAGTGCTCTCTACCTTTTGGAAAGCGATGGTGGCTCCTCTAGCGGTGAAATTGGTATATTGCCAATAACAATTTTTAAAAACAAAGAGAGAGTAGACCAATAGTACCGCTCCCTGCGGACTATTTTTCTTCAAATTTAAAAAAAAGTTTCATCGAGATCGGTGCAAAATTCAGCTCAAAAATTTGCAGATACGTTTGTTCAGTGTTGCTGAATTGTATCTGCTAATTTTTGAGCTGAATTTTGCACCGATCTCGATGAAACTTTTTTTATTATTTGAAGGAAAATAATCCACAGGGAGCGGTACTATTGGTTTTCTTCCTCTTTGTTTTTAAAAATTGTTATTGGCAATATACCAATTTGACCGCTAGAGGAGCCACCATCGCTTTTCTAGAGGTAGAGAGCACTCTTAAGGCGATGGGGTCGCCGTGCAATCCGGAAATTATATTTCATTTAGATGTACCTCAAAATGATGATATGAAGTTTGAGACCAGTTGTCCATTACGTATTATCATCTGAATTGTGGTGGATCACTCATTATTTGTCACCAATCACAAGACTATCACTAATGAACGAGAATAACTTGCCCGCGGGTACTTCCTAACCTACAAATTAGCACATTTTTGTTCACAGAAATCACGAAATCTTCTCCAATTTGGCAGGCCAAGTTAGATGATTACAAAGCCTGGATAACTCGCCGTTCAGCCCGAATTGGAAAAGATTTTGAGATTTCTGTGAACAAAAATCAGCGTGTACGGTGACCACGTCGCCTTAAGGCCATGATGACACTTGGTGCAGACACAACTTTGTATCTGGACCCTGATTGGATCATGCGATAACAGCATTTAGCGTTCACTCACAACACAGTTCACTTCATTATTTTCTTTTGCTTACGTCCGCCTCGTCCAGCGAAAGCTCGACTGATGCCTTGCTCTTGCAAAAGTCGGGCGGACGAGTATGTACATCACATCACAAGTATGCAGCACAAGCAGTAGATAAGTAAAAGCTGTGAGGTCGTCTGCTTGTACAACCCACCCCTTAAAAATTGTAAACAACTGCAGAGTGAGGTTAAATGCGTATTTTTGTACTGATTAATAAAATTTCGACGTTTTTTCGGGCCGAGAGGGGAAAATTCGTATACAGCACTCGTCAGAGGAGTGGGATACCCATGACAGTGTGATGGAGATCCAACTTCCCTGCCTAGTTCAGTGATATACTATCGATCAATCCTGGTAGTATTACGATCGGAAAAACATGACGATACATGCTGTGATTCAGGATAATGAAACAACATTGTGAGTAGTCTAGTTCCGGGTTGAGCTGAACTACTAATGGAAAACAGTGCCAAAATAGGAGGCCATGAATCTTGAACGAATCGGTCGAAAATTGAGGCGTTTTGCTTCAAATACGCCGGATCAATCGCTCAACCGCGACTACAACATTGGCAGAGTGCAATTTCAATAGTTTGAGAGTAACGCAACACAGCATAAAGATTCCATCATCAGTGAGACTGCATAGCGTGCAGAGAATTTCGTGAGCGTGCAGTAAAGCTGTATCCACAGTGTGTATTATCTATAATCTACTTGTCTCGCAACATTTGCACAAGCACACATCCACCGCAGAACGAGCCAAAGACTTTGCAACGAAGACAGCAGTGGTAAAAGAAAAGATAGACCTCGTCATTCATCTTCGGGGCGATCAAAGCTGCCGCGGCTTATATCCCGCCGGATGAGTTTTCAATAATCAAAATGAGAGTATCGTCTCGTGAGTGTGGCTTTCGCGGCATTCAAATATCAATTATCGAAACTCTTTTACATGCATGCACGCGGATGACCGCACTGGGTATCCTGTCGAATCAGCAAATTCGTGCCGAGGATATCGTGTGCGGGCTCTGTGTCTATGCACCAACTGCATAATATACAATGTATTACCACATAATATGACGTGTTTGCAGCCACAAACAGGAAGAAGAAAAGTCGACAAAACTGCAACGACGACGTTGGAAACCGCAAACGGGTATACATGCAGACAAGTTGTGTGTTGATGTATTGTACCTACAGATTCTATATAAATTTTTGACTGGTTGGTCAGGGCCAGTGCAATATGTTGGAAAGGAAAGCAGCGAATTAAGCCGGTCCAACCGAATGCACGGAATATATTGCACGAGAAATAAGGAGGTTTCCAGATGAGAACGAGCATAGAGTTGAACAAGAGCACGTGGTCAGCCACTTCCACTACGTTGAGACCCATCGCATGAAGGTATACTCTCACATTTGTCAATATCCGCACTCATATGCTTATCCGGATGAGTAACTTGTATGAACGTATGCATGTTCAGCATCTCGAGTTCTTGCAGTTCTTGTTTACCTTGAGGTGTTTGGATATCAATACTAAATAAACATTATGTAATTACACTGCACAAAAAAAACCTTAGTTCTATCATCAAGGCTTTTTACTTCAGATCTTGTGTGACTTACCGTAAATAACTACCGGTAATCGACCGACTCACTAATCTGCAGACCCGCTAAGTTGTTGAGACGTGAACTTTGGATCCAAGGGCGGATCCAGAAAAGGTTCTTGGGAAGGCGGTTGAGGTCTGGGGGGCACCCCCCCCCCCCCCCAGAGTGAGTCAATGTGGTGCGTGGGTGGGTGGGCATGCGATTAGAGAGTTTGGTGGGTGAGTAGCAGATTTGGTCAGTGGAACGGTGAGCGGGAGGGTCGTTGGGAGTTCTGATAGGGGATGGACGGGTGGTTGGTCTAAGGGTGTGTCCACACGCGCTAGCGCTCACTAAGCCGGCCTATACGCATCACAACTTTTCGATGCATGGAATTATGGCGAAATTATAAAAATTTCACCTATTCTCAGAAAGTTTTGAGGGATGGGAAGCGTGTCGGCCGACGAAGCGAGGGTATGTCCACGAATGGAGCGTATGAGCCGTGAGCTGGCGTACGCCGGGCGTGCGCTGGTACATGGCTCATGCGCCGCTCACCAAATTTGAGCTCGCTTTTGTATTTCTACATCGGTTTGCTACAAGATCATCTATTGCTTCTGATGGCTAAACTAGAGTTCTGTTCTGGATCAGCTGGTAACGTGAAAAACGCCCAAGCCGACTCAAGTTTGGTGATCGGCGTACTCCGATTCACAGCTCATGCGTTTCATTTGTGGACACACCCTAATCAATGGATAGTTGAATAGGTGATGGTTGTGTGGCGGGTAGGTGTTCGGTTAGGTATGTACGTGGATAGGTGGGTCAAAATGTGGATAGGTAGGTGAGCGCTCAAATAGGTGAGGGTGGTTGGATGGGTAGACGATTTTGTGGATGGACTAATGGGTGGGGTAGATGGATGGACGTGTTGATGGGGTTTCATACCACTAGTTGATTAGTATTCAACATTCTATCAATATTTCCTCCGATCTGCACAAGAACTTCATCGGCCTGTGGCTCATCGGTGACATTGATAAGCCAAATGAGCGCTACCGAAAGGGGCAACCACCGCTAGCTGACAATTGCGTGGATAGGTCAGGCCACTGCAACAGATTAGCAGCTCAGTGGATCGATTGTAAGTTGACAGATTACTTCACCGTTGGTTTAGTGGGTCAAGATGAAGTTGCTGATCTCACAGGTAAGTATAACTGGACTCTGGTTGGGTATTCGAGGTTGCTCAGATCGCCAGGTATAGACGGGTCAACAGGGTCGATTAGTCAAGGGCGCACGTTGTCGACGAGCTAGATCGTCGAGTTGGGCAAATCAGTGCGTCTGTACGAGTTAGTGGATCTGTTGTTAGATTGGTCGACCAGGCCATTCGGATATAATGAAAGAACCCCGGGGTGCTGTAACTCGTCAAGTTGTAAGACAATAAGTAGACACATTATAAGATTGATCGTTGCTCCACTCTTACATTGTCAAATACATGTACTCACTCGTTTCTCCAGCGTCAAATAATCATGTGTACAAAGAAAGACAAGATTGAGAAGCTGTTGACATTTCCGATCAACACAGATCAAGTTAACCGCCCCATGCGTACACGACCGTTTCGATTGAAAAGATACTTATGCACACTGCTCCCATCCTTTGCTTTATCCTGAACAGACCACGCAGTTATCTCTTTGATTTCTGCAGTCCTTCGCAGCTATGAAGGGCGATGCCGCTCATGGGATTTAGTCAAGGCGCGATCCCTTCGTTTCCCGATCGAATAGACCGATAGCAGCGGTGAGTTAGCGTCCATTTCAATCGCAGCCGCGCAGACGATTGATCGGATCTCAAATGCACTCGGTTCACGCGCCTCATGATCTGGCAGCAGGTGCGAGCCAAGCACATTGCACGCATCATCCAACGTCCCATTATAGCTGCGCTCATTCTTTATCGATGTCTAGGAGATCGAACGAAGATCATCGCTTGCTGACTTGAGGTGCGAGAATGTGAGAACTGCGGTGTTAGATTTATGTGATGAATTTCACAGATTCTCTAACCCAGATTCTACTCGTTAATGAGAGCGCTAATGAAAGAATGAGGTTTAGAGAGTCATTGAAAATCATCATTTCGACCGAATCTGGTTGAACTCAATCAGAAATCTGGCCTTAAGTCAAATGGAACTGTGCATGGGCAAATCTCTCACACTAGTTGATTTCGACTCTAAAGTCTAGAAATCTCACGATAGTAGCACGCCCACTGTCGACTCTCCTTTGGTCGAAGTCAGGCTCAAACAACGATAGAATACTCGTGCTAATTACTTTGCAGCTCCGCCGCGGGTCTTGCGAGAGTAATAGATATTCCCATTCCCATGTATTTACATGGGAATCTGTATGTTTCAGTTTCTCAAATTGGTACACATCTATGTCAATACATGGTGCCTCAGCTCCACCAAACCGTACACTTTCGGTATTTGTAAACTTTTATAGGCTTCCCATCGGGACCGAGATGCATCTACAGGGGGGGGGGGGGGGAGATTTTTTCGTCACTGATTCAGATATAAACATCACTTCACGAGGGGTTTCAAATACGATAGAATGGAGATTTCCACGAGCAACACGTAGAACGCTTTTTTGACCCGATTCACGCAAAAATAACGTCTCTCATTCCAAGCCGCATCGTCATTCAGAATTGTGCTTACTATCGCTTTTGCGTCCAATTTGTGGGTTCTGTTAGTATAACAAATTATCCCATTCTTAAATATACAATTTATCAACCGGCTCGAGTGCTGCATCGATTAGAACATCGATACAGGGAGAAACGTATAATCGACGCTCGCTCAAAGGAATGCATCAATCGCCACAGACTCGAGCAAAAAATTCCGTTTCTTCGTATTATTATGTACCATCCATCCAAACTCCAGATCAATTGGTGAACCTTCCTGCCTGTTACGAGCTAAGGCTAGTGCAAATTTTGCCTCTGCTCAGTCGAAAATTGGATCACAGAGTCATTGAGTATGAGTAGAACTTGAGAATGACCCAGCACGAGTTGTGAGAAAATGCAAGTATTCTTGACCCAACGTGGAAAAGGGTCTGCTTGGCCAACCGCCTAGTTCGGGGGATCCACCCATATAGTGAGATTATTCCAATACGTATTTGAATGAATAAGTCATACTTGATGCGTGAATGTGACACTCGCCTCGAGGCTCCAACCGCGAATATATTATATAATGATTACACCGAGCCAAATCAAAGCCATAAATCAGCATTGTTTGACAGTAGAAATCATTTCTATAGTCCTTTCTATAGATGTAATTCAACATCTCCTAAATGAGTTGATATTATCCTTTCACAGGCGCTGGTACTTGAATCGTGTGTTTATCCATACGTGTTCTTCGAACTTGGAACGACCTTCAATCATGTTAAGAAATGGCATTGAATTTATTAATCGGTAGCGAGGGGCTAGTTTTCATTTTTCTTTCGACCTTGGATTTGACGTCAATAGATTATGGGTCGCATTTCATAGAATGGTATTATTGCGTCGCATAATCAAATACCATTATCTGAAATATATAATGATCAAATACAGCTGCAGAACCTTGGCTTACGGACGCCTCGGATTAGCAGACAAGAGTCTGCTAATCCGAGGCGTCTATAGAAGACTAGTACTGGGCAATTTAAGATGCTTTGATTGACTCGCATTTGATTCCTATGGAGCTGTACCCTTGGAATAGCGGACAGACAGTAATGCCGGACATCTATTATCATGTTGGATACTTTTTCGGCTGCGATTGATTCAAATGGGAAATGGGAAATGGGAGGGATGGTGCGGCACCCTCCGTCGCCGCAACCTGTGAGATCCTGCCCAGGCTAAGTGGGTTCATCTCCTGTGGACTCGATATGTGTGACAAAAAAGACACGCATAGCAGGTACACAGGTGACTCGTGACCTCTCCATAGGGAATTGGGAAGGCAATATCGAAGGAGGAGGATGTTTGTGCTTTACCGGCTGGCAGTTTGCATTATCATACGCGGTTGAGGGAACTGACCGGCAGGGTGAAACAGAGTGGATTTGATTAGATTGTCGGAACTGTTAGGGCTGGTTGGTCACATTCATACTTCATTCATTCCGTGTAGTTATGCGGTGCATGTGTTTCTTACTGTCCATTCATACAGTTGAGTGTGTGTGTGTGTGTGTGTGCCTGTGTGTGCGTGTTTGGTCACGTGTATGTTGAGTATGTTTACTCGTGTAGGAAGTAGTTTGGCCTCGGGTACTTATCCCGAGGATCGTAAGCATAGGAACCTAGGTTTTTTTAATCAGCTCGTAGTCCGACTCTGCGGTGCTGTCGTAGAAGTTCTTTGCTGTAACTTTGATGCAATCGGTTAATGATTCAATCTTCGGTTCTTTATTTATGAGGGAGTTCTTTGTGTACATTGGAGCATCGATTATATTTCTGAGTGTCTTATTTTGAATAACTTGCAGTTTTTTCAGACTTGATCTGGATGCTCCACCCCAAACGGTGCAAGCTTAGGTGAGAACGGGTCTATGAGCATTTTATAAATTATTACACCGTTTTTAATATCCAATTCTGAATGCCTTTTCAGAATGGGATATAATTTACTCAAAGAACCAACTGCTTTATTTCGTGCATGTGTCGTGTGTTTTGCAAATGTGAGTTTCCTATCCAGAGTGACTCCCAGGTATTTCACCGAGTCTTTCCACTGAGCATCTACGCCATTGAACTTCGGAGGATCGAGGTTAGAGGTTGATCCTTGCTTCTTAGAGAATAATATGGCTTCTGATTTACCTGCATTAAATTTGATGCGCCACTTTTCGCACCAGGTGCTGATGTTATCAAGAGCATTATTTAAAAGCCTGACGATCTTTCCCCTTCTGGGTGACGTTGCTGTTAGAATTGTATCATCTGCGTAAATTCCGATCTCAACATTGTCGGTTGAAGGCATATCATTGATATAGAGGGTAAATAGAATAGGTCCAAGAAGGCTTCCTTGTGGGACTACTGCTTTGATATCGAAGAGTTCGGATTGAAAATTGTTCAGTTTGACTCTGAATTTTCGGTTTTCGAGATATGCGGCCAAGAGTAGTATACGTTTTTGTTGATGCCGGCTTCGATGAGTTTTCGTAAGAGACAATTTATCCAAACGCTCTCAAAGGCTTTTTCGACGTCAAGAAGGACCACGCCGGTGTCGCGTTTCCAGTTGAAAAGTTTCGTGATTCGTTCAGTAATCCTGAGTATTTGATGCTGTGTCGAGTGTCCAGCTCGAAACCCAAATTGCTCGGGTCTAATCGCGGCATTGTCGCTTATTTCACTGTGTAATCTAGTAATTAGGCAAGACTCAAATGCTTTGCCCTTGGTATTTAGTAAGCTGATGGGTCGATAACTCGTGGATCGAGTCAGGTCTTTGCCTGGCTTATGGAAAACGAGAATTGTGGCTTCTTTCCACTTATCCGGGGAGTAGTTGAGTTTGATGCATGCATTGGAGATTCCAGTCAAAACACGGAATCCCAAGTGGAAGCCTTTTAAGTACAAAGTTTGAAATTTTGTCAGGGCCAGGGGCTTTATTTGGCTTGGCTCTTCGAAAGAAAGCTTTAACTTCGTTGAGCTTAATTTTATCCATCTTGAGGTCCTCATTGCCTGAGTTTTCTTGCAGAGAGTCATCTACAAAACTGTCGGTTTTCTGGGTGAAAGCTCGGGAAGATGGAAAGTCATGCGGTGTAAATGTTTTTGCGAATGTCTCCGCCAACCTATTCGCTTCATCCTGAGGGGAGAAAAA
The DNA here is from genome assembly GCA_029851415.1 of Eretmocerus hayati. Taxonomy (NCBI): domain Eukaryota; kingdom Metazoa; phylum Arthropoda; class Insecta; order Hymenoptera; family Aphelinidae; genus Eretmocerus; species Eretmocerus hayati. Next base: position 188,375,340 of record CM056742.1, on the reverse strand, counting down.
TTGGAGATCTCCTTGATCATTTTTGAGTGGCGGGATGCTAGGTTGCTGCCTGGTCAGCCTTTTGGTCATATGCTACAAGCTGTTATCTTTAATATTGAGTTTTTTCAGTGCTTTATTCCAAGAGTCACATCGAAATCTTTTAATGCTCAGGGAGATTTCTTGACGGAGTTTATTGATCTCTGATTTGATGTGGGGATTTTGCTCATCTCGATTGTAACGGAGCAGCTCGTTTGGTTTATCTATTAATTTCAAGATTCCCGGAGGAAGTAGGTTTGACCGCTTTCCGCCTTGCTCATGTAGGGACGTAGAGAGTTCATCAGCCTTGTTGACTGTGTCAGTAAACTTTTTTATTCCTGTGTCAATGTCCTGTTTCGTGTCGAGCTTAGGTTTTTCCGGATAGTTTTCAATAATGTGTGTCCTGAAGATGTCCCAACCCGTTTTGGTGAAGTTGTATTTAGGCTGAGGGGTGTGAAAGGTGGCATCCAGATCTATCGTGACTAGAATTGGCAGGTGGTCCGAGTCTAGTTCATGAGGCGTGGTGACATTTGTTGTAAAGGCAATGTTTTTTGACATGGCAAAGTCTATGATGTCAGGTTTGTGCTTCTTGTTGTATGGGTAGTTTGTGAATTCGTTCGGTTCGTGTACGTGTATGTTTTGTTCAATAAAGTATTGTCGTAGTTGTCTACCGTGGCCATTGACTACTCCACTCCCCCAGCTGGTGTGCTTATTGATTCAAATCCGTGTCCATTCACTCTGATATACTTACGGGGCATATTGAATTATTAGTCCAACTTGAAAATGTTTTCGTTGAACTTACTTGTGAGTCTTGAACAGTCCAGCAATCACAACGAAAACTAAATTCCTCTGTGTCTTCCGTGTTGCTGTGTCCGCAGCTAATCCAAAATGTCCACAAGTTAGTTTCCATTGAAGACACTTTCTGCTCAGAGTAATTCAATCACGTGTTTGTTGGAGGCAAGGTCAGAAGTCTTCGAAATTCAGATGAAGTATCATGATTCATTTCCGAGAAATAAAATGAAGCAAACATTGATCATGTACTTTTTAGCGAAGAGCAACTGAGAATCTCTCGAATTCATAAAGTTATATAACAATTATCCATACTACATTTTTTAAGCACTTGCTAAGTGGAGAAGGTGATGATGAATGACTGGTTCCAAATGTAATATTATATCACGATTCAAAGCTATTGTGAATTAACAGATTGATATTTCCGTATTGATAAATTTTCGAACACTCCTACATAAGGCTCAAAATTTCGTGATTCTCGGAATACCGAACACCTCGGTACTGCAAGGTTCTACTGTATCATCAATAGGAATGACAAGCAAAAAGGCGTTGAGATAAGCGTGTTCGCTGTCTTTAGGACAGATGTGCATTTGTCAGTCGGACAAATCGAATACTTGTAAAATTGTGAAGATATGTGATTGTGACACTCACAATCGCTGTTAGTCACCCAAAAGAAGAATCTAACGTTCATTCCGATCTCCATAATACATTTGCTAACGATCGAGGTCGACGACTCTTGGTGTATCGCGAAAAATACCAAGAATAGTAATTATTACAAATCAATATCATGTTTGTAAAGCGTTTCGTACGGCGCATATGAAGAGTTATAATGGACATCACACCTTTGCCTCTCTCAGCTGATAATAAAATAGAAGTCGCGGAAGCAAAAACAGGATAGTCTTTCAGAAACGATATCAAAGATGGTTTTAAAATATTATGTATTTCGCTGACAATGTTTTCTTAAGAACCGAGATCACTGACACCAAGATGAAAGATTAGCCCGATGTTGTTCTTCCAGTGCAAACGCTACAGAGTTGGCGTAACCATGATATATTTCATGGAAAATTGAGAATGAACAACACGTTTAAGAGCAGCTTGGCAATTATGGTAAGAAAATACAGGCTCAGAGCTGGCTGGACAAATGGGAGCGTAAAGACTACTGTTTTCTCCGCTGTGTGAGCACTTTTTTTCCTCAAGCCTTTGCCTTTATTGCGCTCGTTTCTCCCGGAACAAAGCACTCGGGCGACCGCGAAGAGGACGACATGCCGTACCGTCTTTTCATGAAGCGATGCTAATTATCCGTTCACAATTACTTCTGCAACTCTGTGTAGCTGACGTTGTAATTTTCGACTTCACAGATTCACAATTCCATGCTCTGCTTGTCGAGGGAAAAAATGAGCCCACAAAACCTCTGCCCAAGTAATTCTGTGAAAGTTGTATGTAAAAGAATGAATGTGAAAACGTCTTTTGAGACATCTATCGACGCGTTTGGTGTCGAGAATTTGATATATGATCTATTAAGAAACATGTCCAGAGTACATTCTAAACTTCATCGTAGCGAATCAAAGCCTACATTCATCTTATGCATATATATACTATATTAACACAATTCGCACAATGAAAATCAATTTTCGCGGATGGAAAATTTAATCTTCAAAAATGATCAATACCGACCGAAATAATGTTAAATGCTAGAATCAACGAGTAATGTTGATCGTCGTGCTAAAAAAAAGGACAAATTATTCTTTATACTTTTTTATGCTCTTGTACCGATTCCTCGCTCGATTATTTTTATAATTCTCCTGTGCTGCTGCTGCCAGTGGTGCCAATTTCATAACGAGGTATTTCAGCAGATATTCGAATTGTACATTCGGAGGGATGTTTCCAGCATGCAACTCAGTATCTTCTTCGGGCTCACCTTTACCGATACAATATTTTGCTTCACTAGCATTGTTACAGTCGGCGGGTCTGCATATACACTCTCCAGGAGTTTTGCACTCACCGACCTGTGCGCTGGGTGACAATTGACACCAGCCGTTACACCCGCTTGGTAAACAATCTGAAGATGATACGGTACATAGTATTTTTATTCACTCAAATTTCTCTAACTCTGATGCTCCGTTTATAGAATTGCTCAAATGGAGAGTCAAAAAGATTAATTTCAATGCTGAACAATCATTTCGTAGACAAAAAAAGGAAGAACACATTCATCATCTTGAGTAATTCCTCCATACAATTAGTCATCCAGTATTGTTGAGAAGTACCTGGTATGATTCGAGAGATTCAATTTCTGATTTCTTACCTGAAACTACCGTGTTGGGAAGTAGGTAAGTGAGCGTCAAAATATTGAAGCAAAATATTAAAACACTTGAAACTCCCATGATGTCTCTTCGGTAGATGAGTTTTCGAACTGAATGGGTGATTTAGTCATTAGTGAAGAATCGTACATTTCAGTCATCATATCTTGTTAAAATATTTGAAATTCACGATAACATTCGTAGGTCGTGAGATAGCGCTCAAACACGGTTTTATTTGATCCACTGCTCAAACATTCAGCAGCAAAACTCATTGTTCTTCCAATTTTATCCTTCAATGGGGATCTTCCGGACTGGTGTGCCCGTTTACTTTGATATTGAATTATGAAGTCCGAGTTGACAACGTGTGAAGGGCTCGAAGTCAATGTAGACAAACAAGTTGAGTTGCAAGGGTTTGTCCCCCCCCCCCCCAATCTCGCTGATTTTTTTCTTCAGTTCTTCTTACAGTTTTGGTACCTTCTAGAACATGAAGAAACCAAAATAATTCCATGATATGGGTCAGCTGTTTCGGGGACAGCCACCAACGTGACTTCTCAACACAGCCTGTATTGACAATGCTAACGTTTTTGTCTGTATCCCCAAAACAGGGTACCCATTTCATGCAATTACATTGGACTCTCCATAGTTCGGGGTCTAGGTAGGCTCCCGTATGCACTTCGAGGTGCGACCATGAAACAAACGTATTTTAACGTATTTTTTTGCATAGAATCCGAATCCGTCATTATTTTTCACATAAGTGGTGCAGAAAACCTTCAAAAATGCATTTTTCTAACCTAAAACCGGTATTCTCGTGAGCTTGTTAACAGCAATCGTGTTTCATGTTTTAAAACCTCTGCATGAGTTGAGATATGTCGTGTGAGGTATCCGAGCATCAATTGTGAGTCCCTGAGAAGGAATATACAGGGTGTTTTACGCTGTAACCAGCGCTGAGTATATAACAAGGGGCCTGCTGCGCGAGACTCCTCGTCTCAAGCGAGCTCAAAATGTCTCTCTCACATCGACATCCTAGTGCCACAATAACATCAGCTCTGACTCCCCCTTACCCCCCCCCCCCAAGCAATATACAGGGTGCATTTCCGATAAATGCAGCCAACGTGGATGGAATTGATTTGAAATGATCCATTTGACGTAGGAAGGTTTCAAAGAAGGTAGTCTTTTCCACATCACGATTCCATCGAAAGATATAGATCGATCATCCTCAACTAGTCAATGATCATTTTGAACTCTTTCATGGGTGTTGAGTAGGAGGATTGCTACACCAGGTCAACACGTTTCTACTTTCCCGTTATCAATCGGTAATAAAGGATGCCCTCCAAGTCAGTCGATATTTATTTTTACAAGTACCCTTTTTCTGACAATGGCAGTACGAACAACGTGCAATTTCAGCACTAACACAAATACATTATGACCTGTGATTATCGAATGATAACATTAAGGCAGAAGTTGTAGGTCCTGCTACCATGTGTACTTCATTGTTACCAAAATTATTTCCATCTACACGATTATCACGATGCGAGGCACCGTTGAGCGGATTTCCGGTACTAGCAAATCTTGGAGACATCTCTTCCAACGTAATACGATTCTTATCGATTATTAATTTCCAATGGTAGAAACTTGAAGTCGTTCCTTCTCAATGATCTTCGTGTCAAAACTCGTTTGATTGTTGTTTGCCGTAACCATAGCAACGTTAGGATAGTGATATGCGGAGTTCCTCTATACAAAAAGTAAATTTACTATATATGTATATGTATACATATACATGTATATCAGGTATACGTGTACATGCACATGATTCATTTACCAATAACTGCTCTGATAATCGCCAATCATTCGATTCAGAGCTGACAAACAAAAGTATCGATAAATCAGGATCATTTCAAATCAATTCCATCCACGTTGGCTGCATTTGTCGGAAATGCACCCTGTATATTGCTTGGGGGGGGGGGGTAAGGGGGAGTCAGAGCTGATGTTATTGTGGCACTAGGATGTCGATGTGAGAGAGACATTTTGACCTCGCTTGAGACGAGGAGTCTCGCGCAGCAGGCCCCTTGTTATATACTCAGCGCTGGTTACAGCGTGAAACACCCTGTATATTCCTTCTCAGGGACTCACAATTGATGCTCGGATACCTCACACGACATATCTCAACTCATGCAGAGGTTTTAAAACATGAAACACGATTGCTGTTAACAAGCTCACGAGAACACCGGTTTTAGGTTAGAAAAATGCATTTTTGAAGGTCTTCTGCACCACTTATGTGAAAAATAATGACGGATTCGGATTCTACGCAAAAAAAAAACGTGAAAATACGTTTGTTTCATGGTCGCACCTCAAAGTGCACACGGGAGCCTACCTAGACCCCGGACTACCAAACTCTCTAGCGAGTACAAGACTGTCAAAAAATTTTTGAACAAAATTGGCGATCCGGATTTTTATGGTCCTTCCCTTGTAGAACGATCTTCGGAACCTTGAAGCTTTTTGTCTTGATTCCACCAAGTAATGCTTCATACCCATTAGAACTATTCTGTCACTTGAATATCGGGTACCCGAATATCATGTCAGAGATGCGAGAAGTATCCACGCTCTTTAACGTCATTAAAAGATTTGATGTAAGTTAGACTCATTCCTCTAGTAGGAGACTCAACAATGGTCATTTTCGATTCCTAACCTCCTATGTTTCCTTGATGGATGTGTGAGGCCACAGCAAAAAAAATCGAGTATTATTTCACTTGTTCTACTTTATACTACTTTCAATATGGAAATAGGTGTTCAAAACTACATAGCCACCAAAGACGGTGTGAACAATAGTATCCACTGTTGAATTGTGTGGATTGGGCGCAAGTAATCAATTTCATTACAATTAGATTCGATTGTTTTTGAAGCATCTGAGTCCGGTCGAAGGTACCCGGGATTCTGTGTTCTTCTCTTCAAAGCATTCTTTGAAGAGAAGAACACAGAATAGAACAATTTATTCTAGACAAGATTCGAACAAGTCAAAATCTCGGGTAGCTTCGACGGAGCTCATAGATGCTTCAAAAATAGTAATCGAATCTAATTTGATTGGAATTATTTGTCTGTCCAATCCTCAAAAATAACATTTTCAATTCCAAACAGTCTTTCATATTCAACATCTACCATAACGTGTGAAAATAACAATGCAGCCTTCATTCCGACTTTCATACGAGGACATCTATTCTAGGAAAAGTAATGAATAGGAAGAATATGTTTGATTGCCCTCAGTGTGTATGTGCTCGAATATTTAGAGTGCGTGTAAATGTGTGAGTAGATCAGTAATGAGTCAGAACATTTTTCCTTGAAGCAACACCTCAGTATAGCTTACTTTTAAGAACGTGTATGCATACCATCGTGTAACACGTCCCAATGTATAATACTCTCATTCTAGTTATGAATTTGAAATTAATTTGATTACGTCGTGTTTTTGTGATTAAAAATAGTGATAATTTATTCTATCGTGCATGGATAATCGATTGATGACAGAGCCGTCTCCCCCAATAGGCCGAGTAGGCCCGGGCCTAGGGCCCCAGGCTCGCGCGGGGCCCCTTGAGGCCGGGCATAAGATCGTACAACACGTGTCGAGTGCCGGAAAACTTTGTACTTCGGGAAAATTTTGCTGAACGTCAGTGAAGCCGACGTCGAGCAAAGTTTCCCTGAAGAACAAAAATTTTGGCACGAGGCGCGTATTTTGCTTCATGGGACGACACGCGGCTACACGCTGTTTGCGCGTGGAGTCCCATAAATTCTTCTCAAAAGTGTGAAAATAGTATATTTCGCACCGAGTTCATGAGGCTGTAGCTCGCTTCTGAGCGATCGGTTTTCAGTCCGAGCCGGAGGCGAGAGTTGGAATGATCGCTAGAACGCGGGGAACCTCATGTGCGAGGCGCGAAAGTTATTTTTCGCAATTTTGTGGGAACCCAAACATCGGAAAATTGCGAAAAAAAACTATTTTACGGGAATCTATATGTGTTGTGCTCGTTTCGCCATGTCCAGCCGGAAATGAGGATTCACAAAGATCATAACGTATAAAACGCGGCTCATCAGCTGACGCACAGAGCCAACTTTGACACGTTATGTACGTCGAATCCTTCACATTGCAAATCTGTCTTGTCCGCAAAACGCAATTCTTTACGAAACCCGACCAAAATATATGTTATCGCCTTCAGCACGAAAACATCGTGTTTCCAACCGTTTACGCGGACAGATACCGTGGTCAGGAGGTAAAATACTTCCTCATCCCTTTGGACTGGAATTGATTTCTGCAGGAGCGATTTGGGGCCCTCGGGATAGAGGAAAATTTTCGTTCTATATTCGCGTGGCTATTTTCAGGCCCAGCGTTTGGAATCCAACAGTGCCACGGCCCAAAATTGAAGCGCAAAAACAGGTCGGAGATGAACTAATTTCATCATGGTATGCTTGGGAAGAGCCTTGTACCATCCAATTCTTGAGAGTTGCTCGAGAGAAAGATTAAATCCTGGATGAGGGTGATACGTATGCTAGAATGTCTTCTGCGGGTATACGCATAGTGGAATAATTCATGCAAAATATTAAGTACGTGTTACTATTTTAATTTTTATTGTGCTATCCTACTTATTGTTAGACTCTCTACCATTTACATGTGGTCTGAAGTAGATATGGCCTATCAGTCTTTTTTTTTAACACAACCATATCGTCGAATTTGGCACAGATAGCTCCTCCTACTCTTGGTTTTTCTGATTTTCAAAATAAGTGGTCAACGCCTAAATCTTAATATGGTGTACATCAGTCTCATCCACGAGTTGCACAACAAAACGGTGAAAATAGAAGTCTATATTTTCATCCTCGACTTTTGGAAAGCAAAATCGGATATGATATTTTCAAAGTCTATCAGCTCCAAAATGTCCGATTCTATAAACATTATTGAGAGGCTATTCAATCTTGGTTCGAGCATGGTACTCCTATGTTCATTTTTAACGATCTTTAGATCAGAGAAAGACCTTTCGCCAGTACAGTTACTCACCATCTTACATAGGAATATTCGTAAAGATATTTCTAAGTTCGGAAAAGTTGATGTCAAAGACTCTTTCTTAATTTTGACTTACAAATCTTGAAAATTCAGATTTTTCCCTTCGTTCGTTACAGAAAGATATTGCTTAAACAGTAAGCATTCTTCAGCCAATTCCGTTTCACAAATATCTTTATCGTATTTATTTGCTAAGACCTTGCACCTGGGCCGTGGGCGGCGAATTCAATGGGCATCTCGTATTTGAATGTGGCGCCATAATATAATTCTATAGCGATTCACACTCATGTATTAAATCCAAAGCACAGACGGTAATAGACAGAGGCAAACATTGCATCCAGAGCATCATATTGCACTGATGATATTGGGCCGAGTAGATTCGTCAATTAAGTCGATGAGTAAATTGAGTAGGCAGTATTCCTGCCAGGGAGCTCGAACGCGTGTATTTTTCCACGCTTTTATTCACTATACCGTACGCCAAACCAAAAGAAGAAATGGTTGCGAAAAACGGAGATCTAGGGGAAAAAAAACTACGGCTCAGTGGAGTATAAAGAATAGTGTATAAGTAAACAGTAAACAGTAAATGATAATGAAAGTGGATAATAAAAAAAATATCGATGGCAAATATCACGCAATAACGTGGATCTCACGAAGCAGACGAATATGATCACATCTTTCCTTCAAGTTGATACAATTGTATTTACCAATTCCATTCGTTTGATTAATATCTGAGATGTCGAATTAACAATAATAACCTTGTGAACAATAAACTCGTAATGTGGATAGTACATGTCTCAAAAAATTAGGGATGTCACTTATCTTCTAGCATTCACAAAGGCAAGGAGGCGTTAATCTTTCCCCGTTAAGGGCGTTTCGAACACTTTCAAGAGTTGGTAAATCAGAAATCGCGCAACTGATCACGACATCACACTTCACAAAATTGACCGATACTGTAGATTTTAATTAAAGAATTATGTTCAGTCTTCGGAATACTGTGCAATTACTGCAATTTGAGGTTTAGGACCTGATCAAGAATTCGACATTACCCAAATCATTTGATCGATTGCACACCCTGCTACTTGTGAGAGATAGATAGATAGATAGATAGATGTACTCTTCTGACCTTGAGATCATTGAAAGAATACTAGATGAGAATGACTTGAGGTACGGATAAAACACATTCAACAGCATAACTTCAGATGCAGAGGCTCATAATTACGCATCTTCATCACGCTCTTGATATTTTGTCAACCTGCAGTGATACGGACCTAACATGGAAGAAAATTACGTTACCTGTCAGCTTATTCATTGGTTCCTGAAATAAGCTTCAAATCGAATCAATGTTCGTTTAGGATTCGTAAATACCGAGCTAAGTACGCCACAATGATGTGTGAAATTTTAGTAGCAACAGCAAACAAATGGGATGCACCTAAAATTTCTCTGGCCTTACATGGGCCCCCAGGCCCCCCGGGCCTAGGGGCCCCAAGAACCCCTGAGACGGCTCTGATTGATGAACAAAAGACAGGAAAAGTTGGAAGATGCATGATATCTTACCCCTGAATACAATACGATGAGTGATTCCACTTCAACGAGTACGTGCATCTTCGCATTTTCAATTCCGCATGATCAATTTGTCGAGTCGAAGTGATGAATGAAAATCAAGCTGAAATCGTGTATATCAACCACGCAGGAATATGCTCAATTGCATATTCTCGCCCACATCCTCTCAAACGCTCTATGCTCCATCAATGTACACACGAGTTTGTCTGTAATTTTGATACAGGCTGTGCTCAGTTTCATTCATTAATATGTCATGTTAAAATGATTCTAACGCTCAGACCAGTTGATTTCAAGCTTGGTCATTTATGTTGCATAATTTGAGACTTAATCAACCTTGGGCACCTGAATGATCTTTACAGAAATTGAAAAGATACGTACTCTATTAAATTTATTTTATGTTATGAACTGCAATCACAATTTAATGTAATCCCTGAGAAAACTCATTCTTTGGCGAAATTTAGGCAAGAAACTCGTTTTCCACCACTTCATAGACGAGCCCACGGAAAATTCACACAGCAAGAATACGATTCAGATCGGAGGCAGCAGCCAATGCTGATGTAGTATAGGCTACAAATATAAAGGAATATTTTCCACGTGTTTTACCAAGATATCGAAGTGAACATGTCTTATGACCAGAAGTGTAACGATTCACCCAAAACGTATCAATTTCATTTGTAAAGAATGAGGTATTGGAGAAAAAGTCTACCCACCCATGTCATCTCTTGCCCGGAAAAGTTGTTCGTCCCCTCGAACGTTGCAGAAGTCAATCCGATCTTACAGCCCATGCATGCAACCTATCGCAAGCAACCCGTTCTGGGTGTATGTGATGCTTTCCTTAGCAGCGAACAAATCTTTTCACTCGTCGAAGTACGTACACGTAATGGGTAAGTACATTGTACAGGAAAATAAAGAGTCGAGTGCATCAAGAGAAAAATAGCCCCAAACCGTGTGTAAGAGAACTCGAACCAGTAGTACAGTATATACAATAGCACAGCCAAGACTTCCGCTATTGATGCCTAATGACAGTTATTAGAAAGTGCGGGACGCTTAAAATAAAATACTAGTTGAATGTTGATATATACTTGCAGCGAGTGCGAGCTCGAGTATTCCATGATATGCTTATGGAGCTTCGGCAACTCTTATGACTCGCGCATGCGTGTCTTCTTCTGCCAGCGGGGGCGGGCACTGAACGGAGGATGTCTAGCTGCATAGTTGCTAGTTGCGGATGCGCATCTCCCCATAAAAAATGTCACTGTCCACCGCCCACCGACGGCCATTTTCTTTTCAATCTGTCTTGATACTCCAATCTCCAAAAATTTCAATAGAACTTACAATAACTCGCTTCTGTAAGACGAAATGAAGAAACAACATTTTGTACTTCCACTTGAACTGAAAGAACTTCCATCAGGTACGAAAACATTTTCTTGGTTCAAGTACATGGTGTGAAGTTTATTTATGAGATTCAATGAGGCCCGACAAAATTTAGCGCAAGGCTTTGATACATCTTGCGAGATAATGGGATCTTCAATGTCCTCAACTGCAATGATAGCCCGAGGCTGCTGGCGTTGCGTCGAGCATTGACTCGAGAGTCTGCATGTATGCATGGTGTGGCGAATTGCTAAATGAACGTGCCACAATCCGGCGAGAGCCCCGATTCAACTCGCCGACCGTCGAGCGATGCAACTTTCCCATTAGTATCGGCGCAAATTGAATCCGGCAGCGATTATGCCAGTCGTGACGCTCTCGTGCGGGCTCGAATTGAATGAACGGATCGTGTCTGCAGAACCCGAAATATAACGAGTTGCACGCGCATTTCGCTCCTTAATGCTATCTTTTTTTTCAACAAAGAGGTGCAAATTACTATGCATTGGGGTGCGTTGCGAATTTTGGGAAAATCGATATGCTGGGGTAGCAAAATTTGTAGTCTTGCGGGTAGATACCAAGTTTCCCCGGATCTACTTGTTTAAAACGATGATATGCGTGGTGCCCATCACTCCCGGAAAAAGGTATAATCTTCTGATCGCCGTACTAATTGACAGTTCTATAATGATTTCTAAATAAAAAGTGTCCCGCAAATGTATAAATTAGTTTGCAGAGGATATTTTCATACTCTAAATCGAAGGGATGTATTTCTGACTGATCGTGCGGTTGTTGGGTATTTGATCTTACGTTATATCCATTGCCGAGAGATGAACAGAAATTGTACTATGCTCTATAAGTGATTCCGCGTGAAACAGACCTACGAAAGAGGGTCATGTCTCCAATTTTTTTCTTGACGTTTTTATTCGATTCTATGGTACAAAATATGAACTTTACACCTATATAGGGCTACAAAAGAATGTTCAGGTATCTCTAACGTACATTACTCAGTTTTTTTGAAAGACCTCCGACAGAAAAGTTTGGGTATTTTTTTCAATAGAATGCATATTTCTCGAATCCGCTCATAGAGATACAGAAATGCGATTTACGACATTCATGAGGTTTTGGAAAAACCTATCTGAATCAATCTTGTAGAGTTGTCTTTGAGGTCATGGGTGTTCTTATTGAGGAAAAGAGTGAAAAATATAGAAAATTCAATTTCTCAAAAACCCATGAATGTTTTAGAACCTCGAATACATGATGTCTCATGTTGAATTTCGTGCTTTTTCAGAAAAATAGCTCGTTTTTTGCGTTCTACAGCCTGTTTCTGCCAATTATCACAAATCCATTCTTCAGGCTTTTGGAAATCGTCTGTTTTCTGCGCATGCGCAGAAATTTGGATCCTTGAAACCAATCCCATTAGAAAGCCAAGAAAATTTCCTCCAAAATGACTACCTGCCGAAGTCAATTCCATGCATTCGAGCTAGAGTTGCAGCGTTCGAGTAACCACTGAATCTCGATAGTTCCCTAGAGGTGAGTCGGAGGCACCGTATACAGCGGTGAGGAAAATCCGCGCCTGCCCCCGTCCGATGGCGTCCACCGACTTGGCGCAGGGTTCATCTTTGATACGTTGTATTTACGCCTTAATTAAATGCATGAAACTGACTCCGTCAAGTAGCCATTTCAAAAGAAATTCTCTCGGCTTTCTTATGAAATTGGTCTCAACAATCTAATTTTTGCGCTTGCGCAGGAAACGAATGATTTTCAGAAGCATGAAAAATGGATTTGTGACAATCAGCAAAAATAGGCCTTGGAATCCAGAAAAGGAATCCGGGACTACTTTTTTCTGCAAAAAATTGTCTCAAAATTGTTGAGATATTCACAAGAAAATGAAAAGTTTCATGCACCACAATTTTACAGATCTATTAAAGCGAGGTAATTGCTAGTGCTCAACGAACCTCAATTCAAATTCTTCCAAAACAAGATTCACGTGAGAAAATAATATTTTGCTGATTTAAAACTGTTTACACGGCTCGACGCGCCGTGTAAAGCTGCATATGCTATTTCCGTCGAAAATTTTATTCTGCTATATTTTTCTCGCACATATATCAAAATTCAAACCTTTTGTTCGGATTGAAGATGTGTGATTATTGAAGGCTTACAGTAAATGGGACCTGATTCCGAACGCGACACGGTGCCGTGTGAGGTTGAGTTTGATCACGGGCCACCATGTATAAGCGAGGGGGCGCTAGTGTTGGAAATCGCAGCGCCCCCTGGCTTAATCATAGTGACCTACGCGACTCCGTGTCGCGTTTGGAATCAGGTCCTTGATACATTTTCCTCATTGCCCCCTAAGAACATCACTATTGCAACCCTCGAGTTCACCAATTTTTTAAGGTTTCGATTCTTTGGCTCCCTTCTCGTTTATGCAGGCAGAAAAGTTAGCTGATCTCGAGTAAACTACTGACACATAATCTAACACACAGTAGATTCTAATCCCGGCCAGTACTAAAAACTCTCTATTGCCAGTTCATTATTTCCAAATCCCAGTGAGATGTAATATTCCCGATGATTTCATGCACGACATACCTTATAAAGAGTACAAAAATGTTGAAAAAGTCTTAGCAGCAGATTGATCATAATTAGCACGTAATGTCCGATACATCTCAAGTGTGATGACAGCCATTTAATCCCAGTTGCCGTTTTATCACTCTCATATTATACTCATGATCTGATCCGTATTATGATGGGGTGCGAGAACACACGCGATCAAAGCGGCATTTTTGTCCAGCTAAATCGAAGCGGTCATTCGGAATGAATGGGAAAAAATTTATGCCTTGTCACGATAATGAGGTATCATCAAGTTGGACGACGATTGATGATGGGAAAAACGTCGTTGGGCAGCAGTAGAGGCATGTGACACGTATAAGTGAAAATGTGTCTGGCTTAACGAGGAAATTATCCCCGAGTCGCGAGGAATTACAAAGTGGCAAAGAAAGTCGAGATTGATAATTTGAGAGAGCGAGCTCGCGGTCCATATGGGCTGGCAAATTGTGCACGCGTGTGCGCCCATTTCGACATTCTTACGCGCAAAAGCATCGGTATTGTGGAGATGGCCCGCTCAGCGCAACTGCTACCGCAATGAGTCGAGAACGAGTCGTAAGAGAGGGACAGCGTCGATTACGTGCTCGTAATGAGTTTAAGCCTCGCGAGCGTTGCAATTTGCCGTTTATGACAGATTTTCTCGCCTCTTCCTGTCAAGAAATGCTCTCGCCGCAGGCCTCACTAATTGTAACGTGCCTCTCAGAGTCAGAGCGTAAGCGCACACTCGCTAAAACATGTGTACTCGCGTGGAAGACTCGAATTGCCGAGGCATGTCTCCAAAGAAATAAACAAAGAAATATTGTTACGTCGGACGTTGAATGCTGTAGAATAAAGTCTCAAGTGGTTTTTTGGAGCTATGAAAATTTGCAAATGCTTTCATGGTGATTTTTCTTGATTTAATTTTGCCTGTCCTTAGCATTCACTTTTCGATGGACTAGTTTTGCTGCCCGACAAAGTTCAATCTGCGTCGAGTTAAACAATCCAAGTTGGGGCAGTTTCGCACAACAGATTCTTGAGAGTATAGAAGGTGCCATTTAAGTTCACATTATGTTTTTGAAGCCTCACTGATGAGGAATACTGTTCCAAATTCAGTTGTTCAGTCTGACAATAAGTTGAGGTAATTCTTAAAAATTATTTTTCCCATCTCAAAATTGGCTCTAGATCGTCTAATTGGGCAAAGGCCATTTTGGCAGAAATTATCTCGCATCATGAGCATACTCTATCTACGGAAGAATCATTTGGACATTCATGGGCACATATTGAAGGAGGAAGCAAAAGTCCTCACTAGTGCGAAATATGAAATATGGGCAACGCTAATCTATTTGCCTTCAAATTTTAGGATGGCGGGCCCATTGGCCAAAACCCCTTGAAATCGCTTTGAGCCAAATCTGCGCTCCTGTTGTTAGCACTTTGGAACTGTTTAGAATGACGCGGGCTACCATTCCTGCCATTTAGAGATCGATCTTGACTATTTTACAATCAATCATGTAATGACCGCCCGCAGAACTGAATACCTAATCGCGCCTCGATGATAAAAGACTAAACGGCCCATGATTAATATCATAGTACTGCATGTTGTCCAACCATGGCTGTTGTGCACGCTCAAAAGAGCGATAGCACTGACTCTGCAAGCTAAGATTTTCGATCGACTAGCCTATTCATGCATTTATATTCGGTCTCGGCGTTACCTCGCAGTGGCGTACTCGCTGCATCAGCACACTTTGCGGTACGTTATATCGCTGTACACGGGTTGCGTGCAGCCCACCAACAACAGAGTGGCCACCAAACTCGTGCCGATATTCTCGGTTCTTGAACTTCGTACACCTTCACTACTACCCCTCGTATTATACGCGATATTTTATCGAGCCATTCTGCTCTTGGGCTACCCTATGTGAACTATACGGCCACCAACAAACCGTCTTGGCACGATAAGCGCACGGAATGTTTTGTAAGTGTGTTTTACCACACGCGTGGCAAGACTGATGGTGGAACTCCTACGATGCACTAGATAATATACACTATAACCTACACTAGTGGTGCGAGGTGAATTGCTGCCTCTTGGGGCTCATACAGAAGCAGAAAGAGAGTGATAAAAAAAACTCATGTTTCCACGTTCTGATATCAATTAAGATAGGGCTCTGGCAAATTTGCGCCGATTCCACGTATGTCCCGAGCTTCTACGGTGGTGCCGAGTTTCTCGAGACGTGAAAAAATAGCTGTGGAGGCGTAGAGGCTAAGTTGGGCGAATTATTCTTAGATCTTATTCCTGCACTCGAATTACCCCCGTTGATTTATTTGAATTATAAACACGAGGCGCTGTGCTTGGATTTTTTTATCCTCGTATGGATCGCTTACGGAGCAAAATGAGTAATTGGTCGTCTTCTGATAAGTTTGTGGATTTATTCCAGGAGGCACGAGGCCGGGGTCGGACATGCACTCTCACATACTGCATGCGCTAACAAATTCTGGAATATAATACTGATTAGTGGACAAGATTGACAAAAATGAATTCATCAGTTTTGGAAAACTAGATACATGTCTGTCACTGCTTGCAGCTTGTATTCTATAGGGGTGCAACTTTTCTGGATACGGAAACTTCCGGATCCTTGAAATAGATTAATCATTTCAGTTACTCGTTCTTTAAAAGCGCTTCTCCAACTATCCGCGGATCCAGATCTTCAGCTGGAATTCGGATGCTTCTTCTGTGTACTTAGCATGGATTTGAATTGGGAAGGTCAAAAGTCGCAAAATCTTCTCATCATTTAAAAGACCCGGTCATACCCGGATCCGTACAAGTCCCAACTTTCATCTTTGTTCGTGATGAGAGCAGATTTTGATATTCTCATTGTCCGACATGCTCATTATGATCTCAACTGGATATCTACAGTACGTTCAAATGAAGAAAACTAATCTCTCGTTGCATCCTGAAAATGCATCTCTCAGGGATTGAAGATTCATTCATACAGTTGACCACTTTTATAGTACTCGACTAAAAATGTACGTTTGTAGATCCCTCAGCAGACGCATCCACAATATGATTCTCCGCGAAGAATCTACGTCAACCTATCTTTCGTTTAAAATATTCATGGAAAAACATTGATATTTCACGCCACATATTATCGTTCATAATTCGAATTCATCTTACCTCCCCTGGAAGGCTTTATATGCTCAACACATCTGAAATTTTCTCCAATGAATAACAGAACAAATTATACAAATTTTCGGAGTATAACATCATCAGATAAGTTGTACTCTGACGACCGTCGTGACGCTCCAAAGAATTGTTCTTGAGTTTGAAATGGCGAGTGATCAATTTTATTCGCTTTCTGAAGCTACAGCCAATACGAAAAGTTTGAAATTGCTCATGCAGTAATGCAATACACCATAGCAGAGTTTGAGGAAAAATTATTCACGCGTAAGAGGGGGTTATAAGAAGAGAAGGGGTCAAGTAGCGAACATTAAGCGACAAAACATAGGTTAAGCGACAGAGATCTGCCATTATGTGTTGCCTGTACACATACGTATACATTTATGCCTGAATACTCGGAGCGGCATTCAATATTGACGCGAAAGTCGCGGTGAAAAATAGGGACGTTTCATCGCGCGAGTAAACGCGCTCTATAGCCGTATAGTTGAAGAAATAATACACCTCGCATACACGTTAATGCGAGCCGTTGAACATTTACCGACTCGCTATCTACGATGCATTATCTCCCGTTTGAGCGCGAACACCCCCAATCACCGCGAGAATAGAGAATAGGGCATTGTCGAATAATAGCTAATGTGATTTCTGTCTCGTCTCACGAAACATCCAGAATATCGGTTCGCAATGAAAAGATTCGCAGACAATCGAGATGCCTCGCTGTAACTTGAAATTTCAATTCTACCGTCTGTACCAAAGGTGGTTTATTCCCTTTCGATACTCCTCCTCTATTGTTTCGGGCGTCTCTAAATATCCGAAGATTGCATCCAAGTAATTGAGAATGGGGACCATGACGAAATGATGTAATCTATTGATTTCTGTGCCGGATTGGGAATCTCCCTAAGAAATACTGTCGTTTTTTTTTTGGAACAGTAATGTTGATTATTATTGAATATAATTTTGGAAGAGTTACGTCATGGAAATATTTCCGTTGATTTTGTGTCTATTGCACTTTGAGCTGATATTGCATTTTTCAAAACCAAAAACCCGATTGAACTCATTAATTTTTTGAATGTCAAAACGACACTGTCGTGTTAATGAATTGTAGGGCAACCCGACGAGACTTTCAGACAGGTTTATTCGCAATTAGATTACTGGCCACCGAACGAATATTAACCAGCCGCGGTGGCTTTGGAATACGGTGATATTCGGTTGCCATGCAGCACCCAAGATCTTTGAGGTATAAGTTCCTGCGTACTTGTAGGATCACTTACTGATGGGAATTAAAATTTATTACGTGCAGTTTTTTAGAGAAAGGCTCAGTAAGTGAAGATTAGGCTAGTCGTCTATGAGTAGGTACATTGTGGCATTGCCGTCACAAAAAATTAAGTTAGGTATGGACGAATGTTACTGTCATTATTCTTAGAGATTAACAATTCCAGCATATGAGAGTTTCCACGGAACTTTTAACTTTTGTGTTACTGCAGTGTTCCAAGAGTATTTTGAACTATTCGGAGTGCGCAGGAGTGGCATTTTATAGTATTTGGCATCATTCAATATGGACTACATTCTTTTTTGTTGAAACGCATCCTGATTTGTCAATAGCAGACCGCAAAGGATGATTTTTGGGTAGTTTACAAACGTACCAACGCGATTTTTTGAATTGATAAGGCTGTAACTAAAATACCTCTGCCTCAACTACTTCGGTGGAATGATATATCCATCTACTAATCTCATATTTTGAGAAAATCTTTGATTCAGAGGTGTGCGCTGATTTGGCTATGATATTAACTCTCATTCATCGATGTAACTGAGTTTTGTGGGAAAACTTTTTCTGGCTATTGTTTACGAAATTGATGAAATACCTTGTGCAAAACGGAAAATTTAGCAATGAGTTTTCGAAGTTAAAAAGAAGACGAATCGAATCCCGTTTGGTTTGTGAGTGTGCGTTGATCCGGACAAATTTTATAAAGCTTCAAAGCTCATAAAGTTATCGCGCCACTGGCTCTCAAAACGGTCATTTTTTGATGGCATACTCAGGAAACGTAAAACACAGGATTGGAATGTTGTGCTCTTTTTTCTTCATCGCAAAAGGGATATAACCGCACTGTTCTGAGTTGCAATTGTCGATCGGTATTTCTGTGAGAAGCTGAGGAGAAATATTTGAATCCGGACGGTAAGCTAAATAAGCCGCTAAATGTGATGGTATCGCGATTTTCTTGATTTTTACATAGTATACGGCTGAAAAATGAACAAAATAACACCACAGTGTATTCTAGAAATTGAAATGAGACTCATAGCTCTTGACTCGATTTTGAAAGTTTACATCGAATTTCGGAGAAATCAATGATGAAATTCATCTTAAAGTCAAGTCAGGCAAAATATAATCCGTATCGATCGTCTAGACAATGTTTTGAATCGAATCTGTTCGATTGAAGTTGATTCACGAATGTTTCAAGTGTGAAATTCCGTACAATTCGTTCTGAACCAGATACCTCGGCTTGGAAGAGAGTGGCACCACTTTTTTCACATGTTTTCGAGGTATAAGAATCACATGAAACCCATTTTAAACGTGTGCGATGAGAAAAATTTTTTTTTTAGTTTAGAGGGTCAATAGTCAAATGTTCCATGGAAATCCTCATATGGAATACTATCATCTTCATATTGAACTTTACCACAACACAAATTTATAATCCAAGAAGTATTTATCCAGTACCGTCTTGAAGCATGTTTTATGAAGAGATTTCTAATATCACAAAAATATCGTTCCATAAACGCGGTGTTTTGATACGAAACAAATGTTTATGTCTCAGTTCTTGCTCGGGGGATAACCGAGTCTAGAGAGGAACACCTTCCAGATCCGGCCTGATCTTCCGATCTAAATTCAAAATCAACTACAAGCTATACGTAGCGCAATATTTGGCAGCTTAAGATTGGAGACAACAAACAAATACTGAGGTACTCACGTCTTGCAGCATATTAGGGTACTCTGTCAATATAAATCAGCTAACACGAACGGATTTCGACTGAAAATCGGCTATTTTAGCTGATTTTCAGTGAAATCCCGTCCACGTTAGCTGCAAATCAGCTAAAATAGCTGATTCATGTTGAGAGAGTAGGATGTCCAACTCCTTGTAGGTATATCGGTTTTCACACTCCCAAGATTCCGACTTCAATGGGATCCCCAGGACATATTTATCCTCAAGATAGCAATATCCATCAATTTGATACCATATATCGAATACTATCTTAGAATAAACCCACGTCTCGACACAAATCATGGCGATTCTCAACGTGGAGCTCACTTGGATAAGGATCTTGGTTAGTGCTTTGGGATTTTCAGGAAAACCGGAGGTTTCCTGTGATGAGAAAATATGCTTGAGTTGTTACAATTGATTTTCTGATGACAAAATATACAGCCTTGAATGGTACATTATTGCTCTGTGCTCGCAGGCTCAGTCCGGGTGCTGAGACAGTTTGTTTTTCGAGCGAAGCGAGGGGAATAAGTCCTCTGCACCCGAAATGAGCCTGTAAGCACAGGGCAATCATGATTTTTATCACGAGAACCCTAAAACTGAGTTTAAAAGTGGCATTTTTTGGTTATAATGATGAAAAAATCCCAGTTGACATTTCTAAGATTCGGCTTGGCGAAAGTTTTTCATCTTTGAAGGAACATCATATCCAAATCAGAGCCAGAGTCCATCATTTTTAGGACCGATGCTGAAAATTTCATTCAAAAACAGTTCAGGCATACCGTGATCGGACAAGAAATCAATATAACGGTATTTCAGGATCAGAAAATCGAAGCACATTATTCGAAAGCTGCGTGCTTTCATATGCCGTGTAGCTCGGGCGTCTATCATTACGATAATTCAGGTACAAGCCTTACTCGTGCTTGAGACTTTCGCTTGGCTGGATCGAGCTGTAGTGAAAACAATGCAACGCGGCAGCATCGATTCAACCACGTGGACCCTCAGCTGTAGTTACTATCGAGTAATGGTATAAAGTACACTCAAGCTGCATGTAAAAAAGCGCAGCTGAATGCAAATATACCCGAGTTTGCCAATACCCTACGGGTGTTAGAAATGATGCCTATCGCTGAGCGGTGAGCTGCTTTTTAATCGTCGCGCCAGGCTTAATTAATTCATCCGCTTATTAATATATGGCTTCTTTCACGCGATCGCTGACGCAACTCGCACGCGCGAATCGACTCTTGGTCTCGCGGGAACTGACTTTCCTGCTCTCGGCTTCTGGATAATTGCTATCGCCACCTGCAACAACCGTATCCACTTAATAATATTCCAAATACGAACGTGCATTTATGCATGATGCGCGGTGAATCCAAGCATCGGGCGCGTTTGAGAATTCTCTTGCCAGTTCTCAATGTTTGCCTTTGAAAGCAATTCGAAGAGGTGGCGCTCATCGCGTATACCAGCATTCCTCGAGCGCGCGCGCAACTATATATTTTGCTAATTCGCTGGGGCTAATTGACGGCCCGCACGAGACTCATTAGGCGCTCTTGATTGAGGATAAACACGCGCATGCCTTGTATATGCACGGCCTATCAACACAATTTTATGGCCTACAACCACCCTCTCGCTGCAGGTCTGTTTATTTTATATTTTATATCCGATAATGCGCGCTCATTTTATTCAAATACCCGAGTTTGCATGATTACACCCACATTACGTGCCACAGGCTGCCTTTCCCATATAATCAATAACACATCTGTGAGAGATGCGGAGTGATTTCAGCTACCACAGTACCATGCAGGTGAACTGATTTTCGATGGGTACACCTGCATTTAATTCTCAAGAGACCGGGAGACTCAAACAAAATTTCCTCTCAAGACGTGTTTTGACGGTTTTGAGCCGTTCGAGCCACTTGTATGCGCTTAACAGTATGCGGCGATCGTGCACCGCGACCATGCAATTTCTTCCTCATATCACATCAAAACACGGGTGTTTTAAAATTCCAGACGAATCGTTGTTATTGTCCAAGTTGTATTCGACACTCTCTAAATGAATTCGAGTTACAATTTACTCGCTTCGAGTGAAATTTTCATTCGAAGCCAGTCAAGATCTCGCATCCCGGTTTTGAGTGACGCGGTTATCACTCACTTCGAGTGAAAATTCCACTGAGGGGAAATTTGACTTGAGGCTGGGTTGCAACCGTTTTGACTCGAATTCTTTAGAAAGTAATCCATCGTTTAGACCAAATTGCAAGAGGGTCGGAGAATAAGAGTGGGAACAAATTGACCATAGATACTTCTAATTGAGGCATATTTCAATTCGAACATTTCTCCGATTGCTTTGCATTTTGAGCTAAACGACGACGAATTGGATATTTATTATCATCTTTCTTGGATTCGATTCTTCGTAATTTAGCCCAAACCGCAAAAGTATCGGAGAAGAGTGCAAATAAATCCTGCGCACACGATAACACAATGTAGTTATCGAAAGTGAAACGATCAATTTGCCTGAAACCTGAGAAACGTCTGACCTTTCTCAAGTAATAGTCTAGCATCCAGGTCTGAACAGTTGATCCATCAGATGAATGACAATGTGGACTTCCCTATGCTGTTAGTATGGGACATAATGAGATCTGTACCATTATGACATCATTTGGCGATTGACACCTGGAAGTTGTTCTGAAGCCACTCGGCTTTGGGAGAATTAGCTCAAGATGGAAGAATTTTTGAGAATTTTTTCTCGAATTGCATAATATCCAATTGAAATTGCTCTGCACAACCTTTACTCGAGGAGGTCAAAAAAAATGCAAGATGCCTATATATTGACTCGTTGTTGGCACGTAATACAATTCAGAGAGATCTTTGAGGTTTTTGGGAGCTTCGAGTTCATCTGACCAGGAGAGGTCATCACATCCGGATCACGGATCCCTCCTATTAATCCGCAGGCTAATCGAGAAGTTGGCGTATCTCGAATTTTTCGATATCTCATTTTTGCGTGGCGAAGTGTGCGTATGTTTTGAATTTGATACCTCATGTTTTTGTTGTGATTAAGAGAGTTTGAGGTTCGGTACAGTAATTTTCAACATCCAAAAGACATTACTTTTTTTGTGGATCAACGACCAATCCTTGAACAAAATTTTAAAATCTATAGATATATGAAGAAAAATGACGCAAGTGAGTCAAAGGATATGGTTCGTTTGAGTGGTTTCACACTTTAGATTGAGTAAAATCCTTGATGAGCAACAGATGTTCGTGCCGGAATCATCTTTTGATGCAATGCAATTTTATATGTGCTGCGGGTAGATTTCCAAAGTGGAAAGTTAGAAGGTAAGAAAACTTTTAATGATTGTGGCAGTAATGATAACGTATATCTCGGGTCTTGCCTAGATTTTCTAAGAATCAAAGCTTGACGATCGTAGAAACTCAAATCATTCTTTCCAGAATTTTCAATTCTGCTTTCAATTCTGCATCCTTTTCTTATTTGGATGAGGATGAGCTGCAGTTCAAAGCCACTTTTTTTAGGACCAAATAAAATCATATATCTAAATGTGCAAGGTAACACGCTTTTACCGCTGATAGATACCGTTAACCCCTAAAATGAAAATGTAGCAACGAACTGCGCTTCTGCGTCCTTCTTCTTCTTCTTCTTTAATTGGCTATATCTGTCTGCTTCATGCAGATATGACTTTAGCCATTACACATGTATGAGGGATGCAGTTTAGCTGATTGGAATATGAATTTTGATTGGCTTGAGGGTATATTATTTAAAAAATAAGAAGCTCCCGCCCCTTTTTCAAAAAATTTTTGCTGGAAGGGTGGAAAGGAAATTGAGAAGGAAGTATAGAAAGGGAAAAGAAGCAATTAGGTAGGGACAAGGAAGGGATTTATGTTGAGTAAATCCTTGATTTGTTCTGTAACAGTAAGAATAATGCTTAAATACATAATTTAAATGCTTAATGAGCAACTTTTGAAGAAGTTAGTAATAAACTTGCATGCTCGACAATTTGGATACTTGAGTATAGAGTCTAGATTGAAGGGTTCTGGTATCTTGGCTTTACGGAGGCAGTTAATAAGAGTGGATCTCTCTTTGGAAAACTTGGGGCATTTCCAAAGTATGTGGTTGATATTTTCTTCTTGGTAAGGGCAGTATGAACAGTAGGGAGAAGCAACCATATTTTTTCTAAAAAGGCTTGAAGTTAGGAAGTAGTGCTGCGTCCTTCTATCTGATCACTTTTATGTTTATCATAAGACATACCGGACAGCAGCGTAAGATTTTACTCGATTCCAGAATTCGGGTAAAAGGGGCGAAAACCCAATATTACAATATAACTGCGCGTAATCTGCTCAAAAGCACCCGTATGAAGAGTTTTAGATTCTCTCTCCATTCTTATACGAGTAAGGATGGTGTCAAGTTTCAGATGCTACTGGTTGTTTCATACATGAAACTTTTAATTTTTCTTAAGATTTCGAATTGCAGATATCGAGGTAATGAGTTTGTACCTCCCAAATTACACACGTACTATCGTTCAAGGGTCTTGAGTCGAGACAGAGATGTGATTTCAAACAACACGAAATAATAACAATGCTCATTATTTATTGTCCATGATGGATGTTGTTAATTTCTTAACAAATTTTGAATATCAGCGCGTTTACGCGCGTGAAGAGTTTCTAGTTTGGTTAAAACTTCAGGAATAGTCATCTTCTAGTGCCAAAAGATGAAACCCAAAATCATAGACCCTAACGCTCAAGCGTTTCCGACCTACAGCCACGGACATTCGCATTGCAGGTATACCTATAAAGATAATTTTTAACATGGGCCCATATGGACAATGCTAATGTTCTTGGCTGTAGTTCGGAAACTCTTGAGCATTAGGGTCTATAATTTTGGATATCGTCTTTTTGTGCTAAAAAAAACCATTCCCAGAGTTTCAGCCAAATCCGTGATCCGGATGTGATGACGTCTCCTGGTGAGATTGAGTGCGATGTTCAAATGACATGATTCTCAAATGGGACCTCATGGAGACCACTGTACGCAGATCGAGCGCTTCTCATTGCAATTTGAATGATTCAAGTTGTGAGATACAAAAACGGAAGCTTACACGGTCAATTAATCGCATTGAATCATCGGCAGCCCGAGATCGTGTGATCAAGACCCATCTCGAGTAAGTTTCTTTTGGAACGGAGTTCCTTTACGCTCGTTTGGGTGAGGAGTGAAATCGTGCGACCGACACCACCCCGCCGCGCAACGAGATTAGATGCAACCCGCCATACAGATGCAACAAAAAACCGACATACGATATAGGTATACTGCATGGGCTGAGGGACCGCGTGTATTCTCAGCATATCACAGATGCCAGTGCCAAGATCCGTCTGTTGTCTGCTCTGCGTGCACACAGCTCATGCACAGCTCGACTGACAACAACATATGATTCTTATTGTTATTTAGTATTATTGCTGCATTATGCTGGAACGATTAATGCTTCCATCGCTCATTTTCGATTGCTATACTGGTTGTATACGGAAATTCAGATCGCGAGTGTTTGGTGGTGTGATCCCAATAAAAAGTGTGCAGTGTTGTGTGTGGTGAGTCCTCATTATGGCCTCATTGCGTGGGTGATGAGGGTTTTCTGATTTTGAACAGACGCTATATAAACACAATCCGTACTCCAGAACGAGAGTTTTTCCGAGCTCTCTTTTGTCCTGCTTCATTTTAATTTAAAGTATTCAGCAAGCTCATTTCTATCTGTTCTAACCCTAATTAGGGAAGTCATTTCTTGAAGCAACCAAAACATTTCTATTTTGGTTAAATATGGGGTCTTACTCAAAGATGTGGTTATTCGTGTGCCACCATTTTTACTTCATACATGCCACTGTTCCACATTTAAACATGTTCAAATCCCCATTTGAATCCTGAAACATGATTTGACAAGGGAGGACATACAATGCTGTAATTTACTGAGTTGAGCATTGACTCACTTAGACGTCACAACAAAAGTCAAAATCCTCTAAGACCTCATTGTCCACCAATATCAATTTCAGTCAAGCATAAATGCATTCAACCATGGCTGCATGCAATTTGGAGTAAACCTGTGTTAGAACGCCGCCATCTTGGCCCTGTGTATTTCTTATGGGAATGTTTTGAGATTCGGACATATTGGATTTTTCTGCCATCTAAAATAACTCAGAGGTTTACTCCCAATACACTTCTTCTCATTTTTAGAGCATTAACCTACTCTTTCTCAATTGAAGGAGGCTGTTCAGAAGCATCTCAGCTTCAACTTGTGAAACTAAAATAGTTGTTGTCAAATCCCATAACCTGCTTAGATGAAATGAGTGTGTATTATGTACAGCAGGTAAACTGTGATCTCGCTAATCAATAGGAAAATGTATCCTTCCTATCCAGTAAGTACAAGATTGCATCAAATCATGAAGAGTTCAATCCTTGGTCATCTTTGGCCAAAAGTTTGAATATGGGTTACGCGTATCATCACTTCCACTCTACAGATGTTGTTAGGCACTCCTTCCCTGGTAGAAAAATGAGCGTAGCAGTACTGGCCACGCCACCTACGGTCGTAGCACTACGGTCGTACCGCTACGATCGTAGGGCTACGGCCGTAGCTCTACGACGTAAATACGCTCGCATTAAACTTTAGCGATACAGTTGATATTATTCATAGAGAAACTTTTCGTCCGACCGATAAGAAGCATTACAATGCAAAAGGTGACTGAAAAATATAATTTTATTACTTATGTCATTGGGAAATTACACATTCATGAGGTAGATCCATGCTTATATCAACCGTTGGGTGTGATGAAGATCCATCATCACTCATCATAAAATAATGACTCTTTGTCTTGAAAAAACTCAATCTCTACGAGATCATTATATTCTGAGTGCTCACAAATACTTTTCGACACAATATGAATTATTACGACATATCTGATCTGTGAATCAAGGAGTGCATACTTTCGATCAAAAGAGCTCAATCTATGGCTCAATCTCATTGAAATATCATATAAAGAACAATAAAATCGTAGTATAATGCATAAGATTTGCCTTGGATAGGAACTTTCTCAGTATTAAACCCATAGTTTTTGTGATAATACAATTAGTATCTAAACACGATTTGAACTCAGAATACTGGAACAAAGAATTGATACATATTAATTTGATGAGGTTCCAAATGATTTTTGTATTGTATTGAGATCCCGTATTTAATACAGAAGTTGGATATAACCTTAAACTGAGTATAATGTTCAATTTATTGTTCAACTACTCAACCCTGATGCGCTTTATGAGTACTGTAAATATTCAAGCTTCGGAATTCATCTAGAATCCAACCAGAAATCAAAGTAGAGCCTCAAAATCAATATGTTCGTCTTTAGGTCATAGTCTGTTCGACTATGGATAAAAGCGTTCTTGCCTGTTCATCTATAGCCACAAAACACACTTTGCGAAATATGCTGGGATTTTGAGACTTTTCAACTTTTCCCGGAATTTCTTTCGCGAAATTCTTTAGGAGGCTTTGGGCTTCGCTCACAGAAATAGAAATCTCCCGAAAAATCATAGCAATTGCTCGAAAACAAGCTCTGAAAATCGCCCGTATCCCGTTTTGTTCGTCTACTGGGTCTTCTGCTCATCAACACCAGATGCGAGTTTCCATTATAAATGATCCCTTTTTTGACGCGAGCGCACTCAAATTCAATGGATTTTGGAAATTTCTAGCTGAATATTCGAATCGTCGAATATTATAATAGCTATATATATAATTATTATAATGGTCGAATAGCTGAATCGTCGAAGAATATTATCCATAAGTATGCCTGCATTGAGAAATATTTTTTAGTGTTCAGAAATTGAGCATTATATGTCGAATATTTTTATTCATGTAATGACTTTTATTTAGATCAATAGTGAGCACGAGTTTGATCATGTATCAAAACATTCCGCAATGACTCTATAATCATGAAAGAAAATATACGTATTATAATACAAACCCGTAGTACTAATAACATACGGTCGTAGTGCTACGATCGTAGAGATACGACCGTAATACGACCGTAGTACGATCGTAGAGCTACGATCGTAGAGCTACGACCGTACCGATACGGCCGTAGTGCTACGGTCGTAGTACGGCCGTACGACCGTAGCGCTACGGTCGTACTACGGTCGTACTACGCTCATTTTTCTACCAGGGTTATATTGACAAACATTGAATATCTATTTGAAAATGAACAGAGAATACTACTTGTGATCCTCTATGGACCTAAAATAAAGTGAAGACAATCTAAGAGAGTAGATCACTCGATATCATGTTGTAAATTGTTGAATAAGGGCATCAATTCAATCAAAAACTCGAGACAAAAGCCGAAATTCCCCCGTGGTTTGTAGAGCTATTATTGGCAATTTCAATCCTTGTGCTTAATTAATGGGATCAAATAGATTCTCATCATTCTTCTAGAGCTTCCATTGGAAAGTAAAATGATATAAGTGTGGGGAACCATCAGAATCTAAATTTGCTCAGAATACACATTCATCGTCGAAAGCCTCAATCAGCTTCAAGAAGATGTTTGTCTTCTTTGGGCAAAAAGTAGAGTTTAAATGAATGAGATATTGTTTTTCACTTCACTAAATGAGTACACGGATTCATTGGATCATCAAAAATTAGTCTCAATGATACAATCAATTCCAATGAAATTTTCTTTTTCACCAGCTGTGATGACTTTCATGAGCAACTCAGTGTTGATAATTGAGAATCACATAATCTGATTCCTTTCAAATATGTCTCCTATCATAACATTTTGAGGAGTCTATCCCGAGCTAAAGTCATAATTCTATTTGGGTAAAGCACGGTATATTATATTTGAGAAAATGATGTCAACTGTCTCGATTATTCGAAGGCTTGATAGATAGATAGATATATGTCCTTTATTCGTCCGAAGACAAAAAATACAATTACATATGCCTACATATGCCCGTTAAAATGTAATAACACGTATAAGAATGAATATCAAGAGGCGCGGTAGCGCCTCGCTGGCGAGTATGAGCAGACGAAAAATCGAGTGAGGCGCTGTGCCTATCTATACTTTGAATTGGGGTTTTTTAACCTCACACTTTTTTTCTACTTGGATTATTAACCTCTTAACGTTGCTCATAGAGCTCTGCAATGCTTTAGCAAGGCCTTTCTAAAGCGATTCAGAGTTCTGTACAATTATTTTTTCAATCCGAGCACTGGACGCGTTTTATTCAGCACCGCAAAATTCATGCCATCGTTTTACATCTCAGTTCGATTTCACCAGCCCGGTGCTTCGACTCGAGAAATATCGAAACGTCTCTGCTACACATGTGTTGGGTATGCAAGATGGTCGAGGAAGAGAGAGAGATGCAGAGAGAGATGGAGCGCGTGCGCAAGATCTGTGGGGATCTGCCCTAAGAGCAACTCTGCGGCTGCGCCCAGAGAGAGCGTGCGTGTGAGGTATGTGAGTAGTGTGTGTGACTACGAGATCCGCTAGCCCGAGGCAGCGCGCCTCGAGGCAGTTCAAGTATAGCCCTGCTTACGAATTACATGCGGGCTTGTATCTAACCTTACCAATAAACCATCAATATCTTATATATTGAGTGTGGTCATCACCTTTATTATCTGGTCCGCCTAACTTGTGGATTAAGCTCACTATAACTATATATTGTGTTGGTATACCCAACAGTAGCTTAAATTGGTGACCCCGTCGATTGATTATTCGGCGGCCAGCACGGTGACCACGTGCAGGATACAAGTGGAAGCAGCGGAGCACAGTGTTGGCTTTTGGCGCGCATCATCGCGTGGACCACGCCACCGCTGCTGTAGCAGCGCTTAGCCCGCATCGCCGATCCAGGTACATCCTGCACACCTCGACATCGTCTTCGGGGGCTGTCGCGACATAGCCACAGAGCAGCATCAGCCCACCAGCAAGACAGGTCAGAAAAGTTAGATACACACGAGCAGACGGCAGCAGTCGTTCAGCTTTATCCAAGTGCAGAAGCATTGCCCAAGGACACCACACGGATTTTTGCCGGCGCGCACGTGTCGTGTATATAGCACAGCAGCTCAGCACACCGCGTCTCGGGCGGGACAGCAGCCGAGACGTCTCAGCGCCGCATTCTAGGCGGCACAGCGGTACCTTCCAGCGTACAACGGCACGAAACGTTCCAGAGCCGTGCCACCAGTGGCACAAAGCGTTCCAGCGTTCCAGCCTCAAGTAAACCATTGTAATTTTCTTTGAATTTTTGCGGATCTCGAGTTGTATCGTATGCTTGGATGATTGGATGTGGTATATATGCATGTTACTTATTAAGTAGAAATCCATACGTTCATGTCGGACGACGGCACATCTGATTCGCGAAAATTTTTACGTAGCGGGAAAGACTATTCTGCACCAAATTCCTCCGCGAATAATTCACTGATTTCGGAGGATCTTTCTTTCGATTCCACTACAATAATGACGCTCACTGACAATGGTGAGAATGTGGATAGTGACAAAACTAGTCCTCCCACTGACCAAAATCCGGCGCACACTGCTGACTTCAAAGCAGAAGTAATTGCTGCAGTAACAGAGTCAGTAAAAAGTGACCTCCTCAGTGCTATGGCACAAATGATGCAGACACAATTAGAAGCATTTTCAAAAAAATTAAACTCTTCCCCGGACCCTCCGGATGTGGGTACACAAGCTCAGGCCGCGAGCTCACACGCTATGCCAGGTGGGACCATCAACAAAACTTCGGATAACGACAGGAGTGCACCCATACTAAATCCCGCAGCGCCCACATTTGCTCCCGTCGTAAATCCGTTTGCCCCGAACCCTGCCAACGTATATGCTGAGAATCAATTCCCAGGGGTGGAAATTTCGCAATATGATGAATCCTCGAATAGGCGGAATCGAAATATGGCCAAATTCAGCGCGTTAAAATGGACCCCTCTTTGGACCCAGAACACCGAAGCGTGGTTTAATTCACTCGAAGTCCTTCTAAAAACCTCCGAAATTAACGCTGACGAGGAAAAGTACCTAGCCCTAATGCGTGTAGTGGGAGATGAAGCAATCAAGGAAATCAGCATTCACTTGAATGCTTTGCCGGAGAAAGATAAATACTCCTATGTAAAAAAAACGTTAATTGAGAAGTTTTCGGAACCTCAAGAAAAAAAGTTAGATAAACTTTTCGGGAATATGTCCCTACGCAACAAGAAACCGTCAGACTTCCTCAATGAGATGTACGATAATGGCAAAGATCATCTAACCAAAGAAACGATTCGCATAGTATGGTGCAGACGGCTGCCCGAGGACATGCAAATAGCCATTGACGACTTAATCAAAACCCAACCAGATAGGGCCATCGAAAAGGCCGATAAAATTTATGATATAAAAAAAAAGTCGTCTGGTTCCACAACGTATTTCAGCAGCGCTGACGCCACTGTTTCAGCTGTCTCGCAGAAAACCCCCAATGTAGATTTGCTCTCAACTTTAGTAGAGCAGATGAAGCAAATGGCCGAGACATTGGAAAAATCAATGAAGTCAAATGCAAAGAGAGACAAATCTCGGAATCGGTCCAAATCCCAAAACCGAGTCTACATCGGTCCTCCGAAAGACGAAAAAGCTGCTAAGCCGGACAAAAAGGAGAGAAAATCGAGGAAAACGCACAATGAAGACGGCGTTTGCTATTATCACGCGGAACATGGACAAGCAGCTCATTACTGCTATACGCCATGTACGTATAAACCTCCTACCCCTAACTCCCAGGGAAACTAAAAGCACCTTCCGTCGCGGAGACTGCCGGAACGGGTCCAAACTCAAAACGTCTCCATATGAGAGATAGAGTTTCCGGGAAAATCTTTCTCATCGACACTGGTGCAGAAGTTTCCCTGATTCCAAAACCCAAGGATTGTCCACTCAAGCCTACAGGTAAGCCATTATATGCTGCTAATGGTACCGAAATCGACACTTATGGTATTGCCCACCGAGTTCTTGATTTCGGATTAGGGCGCAACTTGCCATGGAATTTTTACATCGCAGACGTCCCTTACCCTATTTTTGGCGCGGATGCCCTTGAATTTTTCCACTTATTACCGGATATAAGACGTCGAGCCTTGATAGATGCAAAATCACGGAGATCTGCTTACGGAATAACCGACTTCACTTACAGTCTTGGTATCAGTACAGTGGATCCCAAACATAAATATGCACATATCTTGTCGCGTCATCCTAAAGTTGTCGGTATTGAACAGACCAATCCCTCTGAAGTCAAGCATAACATATTGCATCGTATTCGTACTACAGGGAATCCGGTCGCAGCGAGAGCCCGTCGCGTGACTCCAGCCAAATACAAAGCTTTAAAAGCAGAATTTGATGCTGATTTAGCTGCTGGTACATGTCGCCCTTCAGATAGCCCTTGGGCTAGTGCGATTCATATGACGCAGAAAAAAGATGGCTCTTGGAGAATTTGTGGAGATTACCGCCCCTTAAACTCTCAGACAGTACCTGACAAATTTCCTCTACCTAATCTTCGCGACTATCAATATAGGTTTCGCGGAAAGAGAATTTTTACGTCTTTAGATTTACGGAAAGCCTTTCAGCAGGTACCCGTTGCACCCGAAGATATCCCAAAAACTGCGGTAATAACACCCTTTGGACTTTTTGAGTATTTATTTATGCCATTTGGTTTACGTAACGCTAGCAGTACATTTCAACGCTTAGCTCAGAAAGCCCTAGGTGACCTTGACTTTGTTTTCGTGTACATTGATGACATCTTGATTGCATCTTCTTCCGAAGAGGAGCATCAAAGACATCTGGAAATCGTTTTACAAAGATTAGAGGATCACAACCTTTTCCTTAACATTGAAAAGTGCGTGTTTGGCGTCCCGGAGTTAGTTTTTCTGGGTCATACCGTAAATGGTGAAGGTCTCAAAACCAACCCCAAGAAGGTAGAAGCTATCCAAAACTTTCCAAAACCAAACACTCTTAAGGAACTTCGCAGATTTTTGGGGATGGTAAATTTCTATCGCGATTGTATTCCTCATGCAGCGGAAACGCAAATGCCACTTCATGCTTTGTTGATTGACGCTCGTAAGAAAGATAAACGGCCTGTTCCATGGACTTCAGAATCTGAAGATGCTTTCGAAAAATGCAAATCTGACGTTATAAACGCAGCAATGCTCACTCACCCAGATGACTCTGCTGAGACGCGCATTTTTACCGATGCCTCTGACCGATCCATGGGAGCCTCGCTTGAACAGCTGGAAAATGGTGTCTGGAGACCTGTCGCCTTCTTTTCGCGAAAATTTTCAGACGCTCAAAGAAAGTACTCAACGTACGATCGCGAGCTAACAGCCATGTTTAATGCTATCAAATACTTTCAAGACGTGTTAGAAGGTCGTGAGTTCAAAATCTACACGGATCAGCGTGCACTTCAATATGCTCTTACTCAATCATCTGAAACGGCACCTCCTCGCCGTCAGAGGCAATTGGCATACATTTCTGAATTTACAACGGAAATTGTTTACGTGCCTGGGAAGGATAACGTTGTGGCTGACGCACTCTCTAGAATAGAGGCCGTCCACGCTACACCTGTACTACCATCTGCAGTTCTAAATATTGATCAGATTACTGAGGAGCATGGCAACGATCCAAACTACGGGTTCCTTTCGCACATAGACGCATTCAGGTTCCCTACGGCTTTCACCATGAAAGATCTCTCAGAAGGACAGGCAAAAGACGCTCAACTTAAAGAGATCTTGCAAGACCCGAACTTCCCTTTGAAACTCGTAGAATTGACATGGGGTAAAGACCATGTTCCAATTTATTGCGACACCCACGACAGCGTAATACGTCCTTACATTCCTGAATCCTTACGCGCAGAAGTTTTTCACGTGTACCATGATCCATCTCATCCCGGCCCAGGGGCATCTCTCAGCTTGATAAAGCAACATTATGTCTGGCCAAAGATGAAAAAGGACATCAAGCTGTGGTGTAGACAGTGTTTAGACTGTCAGCAATCAAAGGTTTCTCGTCATAACAAATTTGTACCTCAGCATTTTATTGCTCCAAATGATAGATTCAAACATGTACATATTGATATTGTCGTCTTGCCTCGGTGTGGAGACTATCAGTACTTACTCACTATGATCGATCGGTTTTCGCGTTGGCCTGAAGCAGTTCCGTTAAAAGATATGTCTGCCGAATCTGTAGCGCGCGCGTTTTACGACACATGGGTTTCGCGTCACGGAGCTCCAGAAGTCATAACCACAGATCAAGGTGCTCAGTTTGAATCCCAACTCTTCAATGCATTATTGAACCTATTAGGTTGTAAAAGAATCCGTACAGCTCCATATCATCCTCAAGCGAACGGTATGGTAGAACGCTGGCACCGCGCGCTAAAAGCTGCACTCATGTGTCACAAAGATGACTGGATAAGGACACTGTCTACGGTTCTCCTCGGCTTGCGTGTGAGCGTGCGGCTTGACACTGATGCTAGTCCCGCGGATATCGTATATGGAACATCGTTACGCGTTCCAGGTGCATTTTTCTTACCC
Organism: Eretmocerus hayati; assembly: GCA_029851415.1. Classification (NCBI taxonomy): domain Eukaryota; kingdom Metazoa; phylum Arthropoda; class Insecta; order Hymenoptera; family Aphelinidae; genus Eretmocerus; species Eretmocerus hayati. The sequence continues at coordinate 188,341,010 of CM056742.1, read as the reverse complement.
GAAGATTCGGAACAAGATCCAGTAGAATTTCTCGATGAATTTAGAGAACATTTGAATGCCGTACGCCCAGTACCCGTGGTCCATAAAGGAAAAACCAAAGCATTTGTCCACAAAGATTTAGCTACTTGCTCACATGTATTTTTACGTACTAGATCTGTCAAAAAGCCTCTTCAGAGACCATACACTGGTCCCTTCAAAGTCATTTCGCGCCTATCAGATCGAGATTTCGTCATAGATATCAAGGGGGTCCAGAAGACTGTCAATGTTGAAAATTTGAAACCCGCCTTTTATATACCTGAAACGGTCGATTCAGCGGTCCGCGTTCCTTCAGTAACAGATCAGGGTTCCATGATTCAGACTGCTCCCCAGCCTGCAATTCAACCTCAGATTCCAAATCTTGCAGTGCCTGATAGTGCTAATGTTGCTCCAAAAACTATAATTTTAAGTCAGAACCATGCAAATGTTGCTCCAAAAACCGTAAATTTAAGTCAGAGCAATTCCAAGGATGTTCCAAAAATTATACGTTTGAGCCAAAATAGTGCAAACACTATACCTAAGCGAATAGACCTAAGACAAAATAGTAGCAATTCAGTGCCTAAACCTGTAATAGTAAGTCAAGATGGTGCAAGAGTTCCATTGAAACCAGCATTTACCAACAAAAACAGTGATGAAGTGCCTTGTGAAGTGTCTCAAAGTCAAAATCAGTGCAGTGCTAAACAAATAGTTTATAAGAAAATTCTGTTAAAACCTAGTTTTAGCCAGAAATCTGTCATTATAAAACCTAGCTGTACGTTTCGGGATCAAGATCAAAACTTAGTAAGAATTTATCCTATTCCTCCAGCACTTAATGATTCAAGCCAATCAAGTCAAATCAAAAGCATCCTGCGTACAGCACCCAAAGTGTACGATACCAAACTATCTCTTCCACGTGTTACTTTTGCTACATAAAATCCATTACTTCCATATTATATCGAAGATCGAAAATTTTTTACATATCACAAAAAATTTTCTCATTCGACAGGGGGGGTGATGTGGGGATCTGCCCTAAGAGCAACTCTGCGGCTGCGCCCAGAGAGAGCGTGCGTGTGAGGTATGTGAGTAGTGTGTGTGACTACGAGATCCGCTAGCCCGAGGCAGCGCGCCTCGAGGCAGTTCAAGTATAGCCCTGCTTACGAATTACATGCGGGCTTGTATCTAACCTTACCAATAAACCATCAATATCTTATATATTGAGTGTGGTCATCACCTTTATTATCTGGTCCGCCTAACTTGTGGATTAAGCCCACTATAACTATATATTGTGTTGGTATACCCAACAGTAGCTTAAAGATCTTCCTGTCCGGTGTCCGGTTGACGGTAGTCTGCAATGAGGCTGTCTGCTGCGTACCGGGCAACGCGGGCACCGATCAGCTGGTTTGTTATCGCGGATAAATGAATTTTCGGATTATCTGAATTTCTCGTTGCATCAGATGTGGATACTCGAAACTAGCCACGACTAGAGGTGACGTAAAGATCAAAGCGCCATGCGAGAAGGACAGGGAGGAGAGATTCGTCTGCTTTGTTGTGTTTTGTATCTTCGGCGCAGCTCCGCAATATTGCTCTTGCCTCTAGCTGCATGGCTCTCCAGATTGAACTGAACAAAATATACACTGATAGTAGTGTATTTTTATGGAAAAAATTACGGAGCCGTGTGTAAGAAATTCTCAAGTGCCGGGGGACAAGTGCTTGGAAAATTTGTGGTTACCCTTGGATTTTTATAACCAAGGAGTGAGATCCCACCCCCCCCTCATTCACTTTTTTTTCAAAAGTAAAACTAGGCGAGTATGAGGTTTAGAAAAGAACCATTCATCTCCAGTACATCAAAACTTCAAATTATATACGACATGGTTTAAACTCTTGGAAGGAATGAGATCTAAAAAAACCATGTCGAGTATTTTTTGAGCCGATTTGTCACGATCAACATATCATCACTGATAGAGACTAGAGCAACTTTCCTCCAATCAAATATTTCTTTCAATTCATCCTAATGCTGGTGGTTTGACAATTTCTTACTAGCTAATTGTCGCTGAAATGACCCGAAGTTTAGGTGAGTAGAAGAGGTACAGGGGAATATCGAAATATAGAAAAAAATAACTGAGTATGATATGAGATTTCAGTGTATCATCATGAAAACCAAATTAAACTCAGTTATATATTCTCTATTTCGATATTCCCCTGTACCTCTTCTACTCACCTAAACTTCGGGTCATTTCAGCGACAACTAGATAGTAAGAAATTGTCAAACCACCAGCATTAGGATGAATTGAAAGAAAGATTTTATTGGAGGAAAGTGGCTCTAGCCTCTACCAGTGATGATATGTTGATCGTGACAAATCGGCTCAAAAAATACTCGACATGGTTTTTTTAGATCTCATTCCTTCCAAGAGTTTAAACCATGTCGTATATAATTTGAAGTTTTGATGTACTGGAGATGAATGGTTCTTTTCTAAACCTCATACTCGCCTAGTTTTACTTTTGAAAAAAAAGTGAATGAGGGGGGGGGGTGGGATAATATATGTACAACAAAATAATAATGATAACTTCAGTCAATTACTGGTTTGGTCAAGGATAATAATTATCACAATTCGTGACTAGTCAGGGTGCATACTCAGAAGTATAAAAAGAGGGGTAAGGGCTCGCACTAATATACCGTAATATATTCATCAAATAAGGTTATGATGAGCTTCGAAAATCTCGGAAATCAGTTATAACTCATCCAAACCTCCAGATCATATCGATATCCAATCATCAATCTAAAGACAGTCTCGGAACTCCGTTCCTTACGCGTTTCTCAAACGCACACGAATTTTATTTCTAGTCTTTCAATTAAAAAATGCTTCAAGTACAGTGGACGCGGAACATCGTTCCTTGGAGGTGCAAATATACGATTTTCAGGCTTGATGTCAGCCGACGCTGAATGGATTTGACTCATATAACCGATAAATTTATTCCACTAATTTAAATATCCTCTCAAGCGATGAATGCTTACAATTGATTTCCACTATATTGATAAAAATTTGAAAAACTATGTATATGATGTCATGAACTCTCGTCTCTTTCGGGGGATCAATTGTAAAGAAGATGAGTATGTGCATGATTTTTTGACACGAAAAATGATTGGAATATTCAAATAACAGTGATGTAGACATTTATTTAGTCATGTGTGAAATGCTTGAGCGTTATCTACGATCATCACGCACGCATAATATAATAAGTTCGTTCATCTGAGTCATCAAACGTATCCTAAAACGAACGAAGGTAATAACATCGCGAATAGTATTAAGATATTGTTCGCTTGGGTAGTCACCGCTTACCACAAAAATTTTCAATGCCGCAACGGTTACGGTGACGGCTTGCAACCTCATAGAATTTTACTTGGATACAACACAATATGAATGAATCCCGATGGTGCGCAAAGCTCGCAGCCGAGTGCAGTGACTATATTCCGTGCATGAAAAAGACGGCGAATCAAGAAAATGCCTTTAGAAGCAGTTTATCACAACGAGCAGATTATTTATTACAAATATACACATAAAAATTGTCACTTCGTTCACAAACTCTAAATCATCCACCAGCTCTTGTATTTTCTGAGACTTACCTCGATAGCTGTTTGGCGCTCCATCATTTGCGCGGTAAGCAACATTTTGCGACACCGACCGGTACTGCGCACTCAAAAGCAGGCCGGGGCTCACATATGCACGAACTTATCATGAATTTGTCAATGTAAAACTGCGTGATTGATATGTAACTGAATATAAAATTGAGAGCCTTGCTCTCAGCACCAATGAGTCCCTCGTAACTTTGTCAGCTGCGTACACTTGTAAAAAATTACGATCAATTTCTCATCCTACGACGGTGAGGTTACATAATCAATTGAGGCGATTTCACCAAATCTTGACTAAATCCAATTCATTATGAGTTTGACGGTTATCTCCCGGAAATTCTGGAACCAGCACAATCATAGAAATATACCAATGTGACCATTATTGGTCCTGATTGAGGCTCATCCACCCTCATTCGATTGAAGTAGATACTTACCGAGAAACTTAGATATTCACATTGAGAAAACCTGGTATAATTCAATATATATTTCATATGCTTAATAAACGTAGGTGATGCCCATAGAAAATTGAAAGAGATCACCAAAATTGAAAATGATCTACGAGTTCTCCATGACAAATTGATCTTACTCGGGTACACAAAGAAAGTCTTTCGCTACGAGAACAGATTCTCCGTACGTAAGTAATCATGGAATTCAGCGCTGATGGAATTGCACACCGTAAATGACAGATGAAGATAACGATATGAGTTACTGACAGTTGGAGGTGCCATGACTAGACGACAATTGTGCTAGTGAAACTCTATAGAAGTGCAAATCAAAGAAATCACTGACAAAGTAGCTGTTGGAAAGAGCAAATAACAAAAACAGAAAAAGACAATGGGCGTATATGTATTCCCACTTACCGGTCAATGTTTCATAAACTCGATGAATAGCAAACTTCGGTGCGCTTTTGTCACTCTGTTCAGCGCTTCTCGATTGACACGATGGAAGACAAGTACGCATGCATTATTGAAGAGTTTCGGTTTGTTCGAAGCTTGAACAGAAAAAGCGTCTCTGAAAAAAGCGGCTCAGGTCATGAACATAGCAGAAACCATATCGACAAAGACGACTGCGGTAAACATGGGAGTTGGAAGTGCATCGTATGGGGTGTCGATATCTGGCTAAAGAAACTCGCGGGGATGATATACCCCATACTTGTACGTAATACATCAGAGATATTAGTCTTGTTATGGAAGGAGAGACAAGTACTTTGCATGCTGAATTATTACGTGTTGGACGAGCCGGTTCATTCACTCATATGTATATCACCGGCGCGGTATTGTTAGTGTTTTCTCGATTTCGATTATTTATGACTGTGCACACCACGATGCAAACTCGCCCCATTGTCAGTGTGGACTTTGCCGTGTACTTACTGTAACCACCCATTGCGGCTAAACTCACCGAGGCATACATTTTGTATCGATTGTTGTGCTTACTATGATTTACTTTGCACAACTAGTGACTTCCAAGTCAGTAGTTGTGCTTTCCAAGTCATCCCGAACTAACTTAATTTCTCTCCTTAGTAAATCAAACAATGATTTGCGAAAGGCAAACTCCCATTGAGTCCACAAATAAGGGCAGAATCGAACATCGACCCCGCGTAACACGTCGTTGAATCGTTGCAGCGTGAGTTAAGCATGAAGAGTTTTTTTGTACGAAAAATATGGTTATAACATTCTTACGTTAACAATTTCCGGTGGAGGATTAGATAATCCCGCGGTACTTGGCCGTTATACAATTGGGGAAAATATCTTATGACCGCGAAAAATATCCCATCAGCGCAGAGAAACACTACTAGGTGAGGAATAATGCTACCGAGTGAGCAAAATACTCCCAAAAAGATCACAATGTGTGTGACTTTTGGAGGACAAAGTACCTAGTCTTCAGCTCACGTTATGGTAACATTTTTCCGACTTTCTGGCAGTATTCGTTCTAACAACTTCAGTTGTTAGGATCTTGTTAGCGTTCTTGCCAATCTTCCATCTCACTGTACCGTGAACTGCACACCTCCTGGCTCAGGCTCCCGGGTGTGGTGACTTCTCTTTCATACTTAAGGCCAGTCCGTAGTCCCCGCCATACCGCAACCAGACACGCACCGGAGTACATGCAGGTTTTCAAACAATATCTAATTTTTTAATAACTGCAAACACTTTTCGGACCAAATCATTGAGTCAGCGCGCTTCCCAATGGAATTTTCAATCATTTGAGCTTTGTTGCGTCTCAAAATTCGCAATATATTTTGCAGGATTTGGAAATCTGCAATCTTGAGCTGGGCTGCCTCATCGTAGGAACCACGCTGTCATGCACGATTGCCATTTTCCAAATCTCGCAAAATATATCACGAGTTTTGACACGCAACAAAGCTCAAACGATTGAAAATTCCATTGGAAAGCGCGCTGACTCAATGATTTGGTCCAAAAAGTGTTTGCAACTATTTAAAAATTAAATATTGTTGGAGTGAGCAAGTGTAAGCACTAAGGACTGGCCTTAACCCTTCGATACCACACTTCCGGATCCGATCATGGATTACCCCACGTAGAAAATTTCAAGTTGCTCAGCGAGTTTTCAATATTTCACTCCCAAAATTTTTTCGGATGTAGCTGGAGGCCTCTCAAAAGGGATTTGATAGTTCTGAGGCGTCGAGTCAATGTTTGAAAAATTCGAAAAAATCAATTGTTTAAACAACGTCAGGAAATGTTTAAAAACGTCATATTCCACTCTTGAACGTGTAACTCTTTTTTTCCGGATGGATCTTCCTGGAATTTTGAGGAAATACGTATCTGATACTATACTTTTAGATGAACCAAGACCCAATTGCCGATTGTCGAAAAAGTATATTTATTTTGAGGAACGTATGAAGCTGAAATTTGGAGATTGGTGAAGAAAACGAAACGGGTGTAACACTCATATTACTTGGATTTATTGGGATTAAAAAATATTAGGATGCAAGAATAGTTTGTCAAACTTATAAATATAGTTTCTAAGATGAAATAGAATACATTGTGACACTTACACAGTTATTCTACGCCCCCACATTCGACACACATGTACATCCGGTGTGCATCGCACATCGGCCTCGTGCACGAAGGGCACTGCGTGTAGGTTTTTTTGTCCTTATTGCGAGAACAAATCATACATCTCAGACTCTCTTGGAAGCGTGGTCTCGAAGCACCATTCTCATTCGTATTTGGTGCATTCGTGCCCAACATCGCCTTGATAGACAATCTTAGGTCAAGTCTGAGATTTTGAGTTTCCGACCTCCTTTGCAAAAGTGGCTTGATAAGCCGATTGCGGAGACTGTACGCCATCATGCTGAGTGAGCAGTACATGTATCAGAACTCTCCAATAAAAATCCCACGTGACTGTACTTATACTTACGGCTTCCACAAACAAAAGAAGACCAGAGAAGATTGAAAATAAATCTGCTTCGCTGTTCACAAAAATCTACACTGATACCACACTGGGGTATGCTGTACCCCAGAAATTGCGACGCACAACTCTGGCTGCTGCTGCGGATAGACTGCCGATGCGCAGGCTATTCTACCCTTACCGACCGGTAGTTGGGACATCGAAATCGTGGTAGATGGCGCGCGGTGGTCGATTTCCAACGATTACGATACCGTAAAACTCGCCCGAAAATCGCGTGGGGTACGATATACCCCCGGTGGTATCGAAGGGTTAATGTATATGCTGGAGTATATGATGAAATCACTGGGTACTAAATTACACCGGTCAACAACATTTTTTTACTTGAAATAATTGTTCTGGCGTTTTTTTTTTTCTAACTTAGTAAATTGATTGCCGTGATGACACATCTTTGAAGTAGACCAGGAGAGTATCGAGACTATCATTTTCTACATACTTCAACTTACTGAACCCGATGGCAGGGGCTTTAAAGGGCTAGGTTGCGTTTAGAAAGAAAAGCTGATTTCCCTTGTCGCCTAGAAGAAAATCTCACCAATTCCGCAACGAACCTTGAAATGCTCACAGAATCTACCAGAGACATCCTTTTCAGGGTCACGAGAGCGCATTTTCTTCGATCCCATATATGTAATTGGGGAAAGATCTTCACAATATCCCAAAAATAGATAGGTCGAGTATCTATGTATCACTTCAAAACAGGCGCCCTGAGCACTCTTTGAGGTGAGCTCAAGCCTCCTAGTAAAAAGTCGAGCTTTTAGGCTTCGTGGGCCTCGGAAACTACTAAGGAAGCCTCTTCTTGTTACCATGATACGATATTTAAAGTCTGGAAGATGTTTACTGAGGTCATATCAAAAATCCTAGATATTTCATTTGAATACAATTATTCATGTTTTCTTGTTCCACGCCCCAAGTTTATTATAAGAGCACTTTGATGTGGACACTCCTAGGGTGACTAAATGAAAACATTCAGCGCTGGAGATACCAGCTTGCGGAGTTTGAAGGAGAGCGCACGTTAAACGAGGAATGTTGAATTTGACTCATTACGGGTAAACTCGAGTTCAGATAAAAAATTGCTCAATACCATTCTGTTGAAATAATACATGTATATTCGATCCATTTATATTTGAGCTATTACGAAAATCTTTTTCTCACTGTATATTTGAACCCCAAGGAGATGCACCTTCGTGAGTTCAAGATGGATCTCCCTTGTCCATTCCATGAGCATTTGAGATTTATCGCGTGATGGTCTCATTACCCTCATAGCCCTGGAGAGAACCAGTTTGTCACTCATTACGAACGCATCTTAGCCTTCGGAAACCCCTGCCATCTTGCTCAGCAGGTCAAAATACGTTGGGAATGATAGTTTCAATACGCCCCTGGTTTACTATCAGGATGTTTCACTACAGCAATCAATTAACAAAATCATCAGGAGACACTCAAAACAGTGTTCTTGTCGACTATAGTAATCATCAATGCGAGAACAATTCTGACGTCTGGGGCAAAACGAGCCGCGGGATCAATTTCTACATCAAAAAAACCTTGTTCCGTGAGTGTGCCATTTCGTACCCAAAATTTTGTTGACCAGTGTTATAAGGTATAAGTGAATCTAACCCCTGCTAACCTCGGTTAACTTCTAATCGAACGTTCACTGTGATTCTTCGATCGTCTGCCGGATCATTGTCCTGATAATCTTGTTGGTTATCCCAACTGAATTGCAGCGAGGGCTCTTATTTGGTGGCCTACTAGGTTGTATTCAACATTCTGAAAGGAATGTTTGGAACTCCTTCGATCTGAATTGGTGGCCATTGCCACTCACGATGGTCAAGAGGATCCGTGCAGAGAAATAACTTGTTCTCTCAGTGATTATATCGTTACTCTGCTTGACGCTGTTCGGAGTGAACACAGCTTAACCCATTCACGAAAACGACCTTGCATTATTCAGAGATATAGATTCTGGTTACCTGGATGCGGGAGCCATTCTCTGAGATCAATCGCCACCACCAACAGGACTGCTCTAATATGTGTCGCATGCATTGTTCTCGGTAGGACTCTTTGGGTGTCTTTTTCCAGTTCGTCAAAGGTCTAGTAGTTTTTCTTAATATCTCTGGCCAATCAAATTTCTTGGATATGACCACTATAGTCTTATTCACTCCCATGTGACTCACTATTGGTGTTATGAATAGCTCTCTTCCAGTTACTGGATTGCAAGCTCGGTCTGTGTCGGGATGACTGTGCCTGCGCGTACTGAGGTGTTTTTCAGAGAAGTTGGTATTGCTAAGGCTCAGCCTCGATTGCGGAACTAGTCCCTATGGGTATTTTTGTCGGCCGTTCTGGCGAGGCTCTGGTCTCATTCGCGCGCTGCGTAAGGTGAGTGCAATATCAAGAATTGCACGTTTAGATACTTAATGTCAATGACAACTGCTCCTGCTGGAGCTAGAACTGGAACTGGAATCTCTTCTATGCGTTCTGCAGTAGCTGGTGGATTCGGAAGCAGTTCCGCATTCATGTAGGTATTCAGTGAGTTGAGGATTATGATACTCAACACACGCGACATGACCGTATTATTATTATTATGTGATCGGGTTCGTTCGACTCGTCAAGTGTTGGAGCATAACGAAAGAGATGACAATGAATAATGTGATTTTATTGACTGACTATTACAGGAGGTAAGTGATACATGAACATGAGATGACACGAGCGAGTGCCGTTGCCAGCGTTATGCTAGTGAACAGATCAATAGTTTGAGCCAAGCACTGGCGCGCTAAGAGCTCGAGGATCGCTGATCGGCATGAGTGCGGTGCTCTCCGGACCGACTGGCCGTCGGGCCTACCCGAACGAGGCGGCAGCCCCGACGAATCCTGTCCCTGAAGGACGAGGGGGCCAGGTCGCGCAAACCTATTCGAGCCCGGTCGCGATGCGGCTGAACCAGGTAGCGGCCGAGCGAACCTGTCCAATAAGGACAAGGCGGCCCAACGCTCCTCCTGTACAAACCGGTGTCGACTTCTGCTTCTCGTCCGGATGCTCTAAATGATTCAAATCAGGGTGGGTTCCATTCTTACTTTTTTTTATTAGTTGATTAAGTGAGCCAAACTCTCGAGTCAGGGGAGTGCTACGTCGCAGGAACCCAAGATGAGGCACCTCGGGGGCGGCTGTCGTCAGGTCGAAATGCTCGGCCGTCGTCGACTGGCAGAAGGCCGAGATGCGATGCTCGGCCACGTTGGTCGTTGTCAGAAATTCCCCCTCGAGGTAGAATAGGTCTGAAAACTCTCGTACGAGCAGTTCTGCTCGCTGGCGCTCTTCGTCGCTCAAATGCGACAGGCGGACCTGCCGTAGCACCTGATCCTCACGAGATACCGAATCGCCGACTGGACCACACACGGACTCCAGCCGAGTCGTCACGTAGCACCTTAGATCCGTCGCGATTTCCTTCTCGTGGACGGGATCGGGTTCTAGCCCTAGCTCTTCGAGGAGTCGCTTTTCCTCATCGTTCAAGCGAAGCTCTCGGCTGAGTCGGGAATGGAGTCGACCGGTTCGCAGCTCGAAAGGTCAGTGGGACGGCTATATCGCCCATGCGTATTGCCCTGGAGCCGAAGTTAATGCGTACCTTCTGCTGTGAGAAGTACCTCGTGCCAAGCACGCCTCCTCCTGGGATTGGTAACTCGTTAGCTACCACGTGGAACTGTACGCGTTGTCCAAGGAGCGGAAGCATCGTACTGCCGAGAGTTTCCACCGGGTCCGAGCCGAAGCCCTTGAGAAAAACGGTATCCGCTCTCTCGACTTCTTGGCCGGGGTCCAAGGATGCTAACTTTATTGAGTTTCTTTCGGCTCTCGTATCCACTACAAACTGGCCGCATGTCTCGTAAGTTATGTACAAAAGTGGGCTCTCGTCCTCACCCCAGCGGGCGTTATATGAGGTACCCGGAGCTAATGCTTCGTTGCAAAGTGCAAACGTCTCGGAGCCGATCCGGAGAGTCTTAGAGCCGAAATCCAAGAAGCTATGGGAACCAGAGAGGAACCTTATCCCAATGATGCCGTCATGCGGGAGCCCAGTTGAGTCGTCTGAAACGTGAAAAGTTACCTCGTATTTTAAGGATGGGATGCGCACGACGCCAAGAGACGATATGGCCAAGCTTACATAGACGCGCTCACCCGGAGCGCGCGCGCTCTTTCCGCTTGCACTCTCCACTCAAACACCAAGTAGGTGCCGAAAATGGGATTTGAAAATTTCCTGACAAGTGTTCCCTCTCAATCGGAGTATCAGCACGGGTTTGTGAGTTGAAAAACGGCCAGTTTATTGCGTAAATCGACCAAAAAATTGATTTGCATCTAGTAGAGATCGAAAAGCGAGAGACTTTTGGATGTCGATCGATGTGCCTAATATCACGTCCCCCAACTGCTCAGGTTCCTAACTCGCGGCTTATTCAACAATAATCAACATTATTTTGAGTTTGCATCGAGACTTTCTCCAGAAACTGTGAAGTAAGCAAAGGTGTGCGGTATTATGGTTAAGAAGAATCGAGCTGTTGCATGTACACCTGAGATCTAATTTGTGTTGCAAGAGTAACTCCTCCGTCAATTTGGGACATCTCGGATGTTCTGAATCAGGGTTTCATACACTTTAGCTCATTATTCAGCTTCTGAAATAAGTGCCAATGTATAACCAAGATGATGCTGAATATCGCTGGATGGTTTGCATGTTGGAGACCGGATGGGAAGTTGTTATATGAGACACAACCACGCCTCTCATTTTTCGATCTCTATTCGATGCAAATCAATTTTTTGGTCGATTTACGCAATAGACTGGCCGTTTTTCATCTCACAGACTCACGCTGATACTCGAGTTGAGGGGGAACACTCGTCAAAAGATTTTCGAATACCATTTTTGGTACCTACTCCGGTGTTTGGGTGGAGAGTGCAAGCGGAGAGAGCGCGCGCGCTCCGGGTGAGCGCGTCTATGTAGACTCGGCCTATGCGTTCTTCTCTGATGCCTACCAAGTTGATGATGCGAGATAAGTCGATGGAGACGCTGGGGGGGGGGGGGGGCAGTGAGCTGAGCCTAATACGGTTGGACTGGGATCCGGAATCTATCATAAGGGTAATGGTCTTACCCCCGTACGCGAACTTCATGCGAGGCACGCAGGTTACTCGAGTGGCAGCGGGTCGTTCAGCGTTTCCGTCATCTGAGCTGCTGTCATACGTGGCGCGTTGTGAGTTTGAGCTGCTCTGCCCGCGCTCGAAGCCGATGCAGCCTGCCCATTCCCCGACCGCCAGTTCCCTGCCATCCTGAGCTTCCTGCACTCGTCTCATGTATGCCCTTCGTTCTTGCAGTAGTTGCACTGCTTCAACTGGCATTTCGAGCAGTCGCTGACTTTGTGACCTCGTCCTGTGCATAGCTGGCATATAACGACGGGTGCGAGGTTCGGTTCCACCTCAGCCGGCTGAGTCTGCAGCTTCAGCCTGAAACACTTATCGGCCGCGTGGCCGATGCGGTTGCAGAGCTGCCAGCGGAGAGTTAGCTGCTGTAACGAGCCTGGTGTGTTTGGGCAACTGTCCGCGGTGTGGCCTGGCTGCGCGCAGAGTTGGCATGTGAGTGGTGCCGTCGCGAGCAGTTTGAAGCAGGAGCCGGCAGAGTGTCCCGTCTGGTTGCAGAGCTGGCAATGGACCAGGTCCAGGCTGTAGCGGCGCTGCCGCGCGGGGCAGTCGGCCATATAGTGACCTGGGTTTCGACATAGATGGCAGATTACCTCGCTCTGTTTCTTGGAGGTACACTGCTTCGTGTCGTGTCGAGGGGATCTGCATATCCCACACGTGAAGCTCTGGCACATCGGGTCCTCGCTGAAGATTTCGCATTCGGAAGTGACGTGGTCAAGGGAGAGGCAGACTTGGCAAAGTGCGGTAATCTTCTCGTGAGTCTTCAGGGCTGATTCCGACTCATCTCTTTTCCTCAGCGCGTTCCGCGCCTCGAGGGCGCGTTCGGCGTGGACTGCGTTCTCTATGAGTATGGGCAACTGGTCCGCGTCGACGAGTTTCGCTTCAATTTCGGGTTTAAGACCTCTTTTAGAGTACTCGCGGGCGTTCTGGTTGATTAATGCTGCGAATGCCGCGTCTACACTACCGGCGTTTACATTTCGGACCTCGAGCGTACGCCTAGTAAGCTCTCGGATCCGGTTTGAGAAGGCAATGACGGTTTCGTCGTCTCTCTGAAATCCCGAGCCCATCTCCCCGAACAACTGGTGAACGGTCTTGGCGGGAGCGTACATGTTTTTGAGGTGGTCCTTGAGTACCTCGACTGACGAGAAAGTCTGCTCGTGTATCGCCGAGCGGGCCTCTCCAGTCAACTTGCTGCGCAATAGCTTTGTAAGGTTTACTTCGCTACCTGCTCTTTCATCTCTTTTGCCTCATCGCAGCCCTTGAGGAACACCCCGAGCGAAATGTTTTTGCCGTCGAACTCTGGCGGAGCGCGTCCTTAAGCGTGACGGTCGCCATCGTGGCATCCGCCGCTTGCGCGTCTTGTCGCTGCGGCGCTGGTGAATGGGACGCGAATCGCTGTCTGATCGTGACGTCAGCCTCGTCCTCGCTTGAGTCCGAGCTGGTCGTGTCTGGGAGAGGGACAAAGGTGGCTAGTGGTTAGAAAGCCTCAACCTCGGCTGATGCACTATTACTATTCCTCGCGAGATGCCGCGTGATACGCCTTCCCTTCATCTGTATCGGTTGTGCAGTGATAACAATTAGGGGTTTCCTAGCAAATGCGCCGTGAGTCTGTCCTCCAGATCGGCTGCCGCCGAGGCGTGCGGTTCGAGCTTCTATTCGACCACTCCGAGCCTTTTGAACGTTCGTGCGTGGGCGTTTTCGATGCCAAGGAATTGTTCCCGCAGGATCGCCAATTTGTCCCCCAGGCCCTTGACCTGATACTTGAGGTTCTGGTGGGAAAACGAAAGTTCGGCTCCCTGGGTACCGAGCTCGCTGATGCTGGCTTGTATGCGCTCGATGTCGCTAGCTGCGGGGCGGATTATTCGCCCGCTAAAGCGGCTGCTCATAGTAAATTGAGCTTCGCTAGACGCTCCGATAGAGCTCGGACGCAACCGTCGAGATCACTCACCTCCTCGTCTGCTTCCTGGTTGACGCGGATCTGGCTGATCGAGGCGCCTATGAGGTTTTTCACCTCTCGGTCAAGACGATAGGTTTTCCGAGATAGCCGGTAGCAGCTGCGTTGTAGGCGTGCGATACGTTCGTATAATATCCTCTCTCGCTCGCGCAGTGCTTCGAAGTCGAAAACCTCTCGGTCAATTTTAGGGCACATCGAGCTGCTACCTAGTCGGTCTTAGGGGTATGGAGAGTGTTCTGCAGCCCGTGTATACCTCTGGCTAGGCTTACGCAACGTCCTTCGTAGCCGTCGAGAATGTCGTAGGCGTCCCCCTGCTTTTGGATCGCTACCCGGATTTGCCGGCTGGCTTCGTCGATCCTTGATTCAAGACCAGGCAGCTTCTCCTCCAAGAGTGTGATCAAAGCTAATAGCCGGGAGCTCGGCGGTTCCGTCTCCCTGGGTGCTCCGACCTGCATTAAAGCCTCGATTGACGGGAATCGAGCAGCTGCAATGCACCGAGGTCCTTCTCGTGGTCCAAGATATATGAATTGGCTTCGCACATCCGAGGCTCAAAGTAGCTCTCGGTGTCGCGTGCACTATTGACCTTACCTTCGAGCTGGAGCAGGTCCCGCTCGATTGCTGCTATACGCTTGATGATATTAAGGCGATGCGGTCACCGTGCACGCTGAACTTTGTTCACAGAACTCTCAAAATCTTTTCCATTATGGGCTAAACGACGAGTTATCCAGGCTTTATTATCATCTAACTTGGCCTGGATAACTCTTCGTTTGGCCCAAATCGGACTAGATTTTGAGAGTTTTGTGAACGAAAATGTGCCAATTTGTAGGTTAGAAAGTACCTGCGGGCAAGTTATTCTCGTTTATTAGTGATAGTCTTGTGATTGGTGACAAATAATGAGTTGTCCACCACAATTCAAATGATAATACGTAATGGACAAATCATCTCCAACTTCGTTTCGTGGAAATTTTTTGATTTACATCCAAATAAGATATAATTTCCGGGTTGCACGGTGACCGCATCGCCTTAAACAGCTTCTCCAACAAGAATCGTTCTTGTTGGCTGGACGCCCGCAATTATAGCGACATCGGCTCGTAGCAACTTCGAGGGAATTCGATGAGATGGGGAAATCGGAAGAACGAGCCAAAATATGCTAAATGATGGTTTATCCTGCTAAGGCGTCGTCAAAGCGTACAGTAGTAAGAGATTGTCAGTCAAAGTAAGACATCAGTAGTATCAACGTACGATAGATGTAGAAAGATAGGCTTATGCACAGTAGAATCACAAGCATCATGCGCTTGTCGACGAACAGGGGATGTCAGAGGGGCGCGATACGCCGAGTGAATGGGCCGCGTCCTCCAGCTCAAGCGTGTAGTCGACGGAGCAGTCACGCAGTCTGCCTCCTGACAGGAGCAAAACAGCGGTAGAGTTTCTGAATTTGCAAGGCCTTCGGGTTGTGAGAAGTCAGTCCGTTCGCAAGGTGCGGGCGTGCTGCAGCGCCCGGTGGCTACGCAGTCGTCCAGGCAGCAGCCCTTGTCAGTGTTAGCTGCGTCCACGTCAGACAAGGGTGGATCCGCAACGCGGCCGAATAAATTTGGGCGAATATTGGCAGGTGTGAGGGCAGGGCGACTGGCCTCGGTCGGCGTCGTGTCCGTTACCGGTAAGTCTTCGAGTGAACCGTGGCCACTGCTGCAGCCGCTGGCGGGCCTGCGCTTATTGCGAACTATGATGCGTCTAGCAATCGCCTCGAGCCGCTGGCCAAGGCTGGGGTCGTCCTTCTCCGTCGTAGGTGGGTCCCAGACGGTGGACGGTGCTACGATCGTGGTCGTGTTGCAGTTCAGGGGCAACGTGAACTGGCAAAGACTCGGGACGTTGTCACAGGGTTTCGCTCATCGTTCCTTGAGCGGCGATGGCTTGGTCACGGGGTGGTCTGCAAGGATCCCGGAGACCGACCCTGTGCTTCACTTCCATGCAGAATCCTGGGCTGGGGTTTGCGAGCACGGTGCGGATTTTCACTGACGTCGAGTGGGGTCAGCCACCAGGGTAACCAGCATTCGGCTGCGGGGCGACGTGTGACGCCCCGAGTAGGCTGCTGAGAGCCTAGGCCGTGAAAACTGTGAGCATGTGCCCTGGCTGCAAGCTGAGTCAGCTCGGCGCTCCGTAAGTCAATCTGCTTCTGAACTTCGTCGATTTGCTTGTCGAGGTCTACTGCAGGCTCGGCATCGATGCCATAGGCTTTGGCACTACCAGGGAGAGTTGGGGCAATTTGCCTGGGAAGGTAGGAATAGGCGTCGCCAGGTATTTCAGCCCTGCGAAGATACTCCGCGGCTGCTTCGCCCGGAAGCAGACGAGCCTTGCAGCCGGCCCGGCCCAAGACCTCCTGATCAGACACCTGGTCGATCACCCTCGGCGGCCGCACTTTTCATTCAGTGCATGAAGGAGAATAGAATCATAACAACTGGTGTCAGAAAGCGGAACGAACCCCGCTCACAAGTGGACTGCGTACTTGGAGGATAATCAACAATGATAATTAGGTGGCGCTGCCCACGCGTAGACCTCCGGTACCGACAAGATGGACTCGGGATCTACATAGACGACAATAAGAAGTCAATGATATGAAGTCCAGACGATGGGGACATCGTCGACTCTGCCCAGGGGGTGTGTTACGGGCGCAAGCTACACAGGCGCCCAACTTCAAGTGTATCACATATAAGGACCACCGCTTGGTGCGGCCAGACTAGCTCAGCCAACAGCGTGTCAGTCTCTTGATCAAGAGGTCGCTGGTTCGTTTCCCGGCGGTCGCACTTTTTATTCAGTGCATGAAGGAGAATAATATCATAACAATTGCAACAGGTAGATTGAGGGCAAAGGTGCAAAAGATCAAGAGCCGCGAGGAATGTCAAACGCGCTGACTCAGGCCTAGCCAATAACAAGATTCCGAAGCTATTATTTGACATGGAGTGCCCCACTCTCGAAAAAGTTAAAATACGTGGTAAAAGCTCCAGCAAGCGCTTGTAGGGATTAGTCCGACTCGACTATTCGTATAGCCCGCGTCTAGCCTCTATAGAGTACCGTCCGATGCGAATATCCATAGAGTCCACGTCGAGCCTCATATTGTATTCCGAGACGAGCAACTTCTATCTCTGGGGTCTCATCTCTTAGAGGCACTAGAGTCACAAGTATAAGTATTTATCCTTCATGGTAAAGCATTGTATTTATTGGAAATAAACTGGTATTGTATCGAATATCCGGAGAGTCAAGATCTGTCACTCATTCCTCCGCCACCAACTTGTTGTGCCCTGGGGTCAGACAAGTCAGCACCGAGAACCCATCAACACGCCCATCCACTTAACCCAAATCCATAACACTTGAAAGATCAAAGACTGATTGAAAATATGAAAATTCATAAGACTTATGCATATTGTTGGTCAATTTTTCCATGTAGGAACAAAATTCTAAACATATCAAATGAAGCTGGAATCCCTCAGTCGTGTGTGGAGGTCGGATGATCTGAACCCAGCCTCAGGAAACCGGAATCAATGATGGCCGATCCGATGTGGTGGATTTTTAGATCAATGTGGTGTGAAAGCAGAGATCACATCGCATTTTGTCTTCTGTAAGTGTCACTCAGGACTTTCTGAAGTGGGAGGATCCAAATCCGCCCCCAAAAACAGATTTTCAGAGTAGCAGATCCAATTTGTCGGATTTTCATATCGTAATGACGTGATTTTCACATGAAAATCCTCACTTCAAAGTTTGCGTACTGCTTCGGGAAAGCATAAACTCCTTTTTTGGATTTCGATTTCATGTTTAGTGACCCCGAAAACATACGGAGGAACACTTTTGCAGGTCATCCAAACTTGTTAAAGAGTCATGCGTTCTGGGACGTGTAACATGAAGAAATCGTATACGCAGGAGGGTTAAACTTCGTCTGCTTCATTTGCATTTCTCCAAGTTCAGTAGGGCTATGCCGACTAAGCTAAAATACGCTAAGCTTAACTTAGCTTAACTGCGCTAAGCTCTAACAAACTTAACACGTACACACACATACCAGCGCATGAAAAAAATATGCCTCCATATGTTGAGGAAGACGTGAGCGGCGCTCATGACATGACTAACCTCACCTCACCTCTTTATTTTCTGTCATCTGTATACAAATAGCAGAAGCAATGGAAAATGTGTGGGCACCGAAAGCAGTAATTTTTTTTGCAGTAATTTATTTTATGGAGAGCAGTATTTTGTCTGATTATGAATTTGTGAAATTAATCACCGATGAACAAGTTACGAGCAACAGTCAGCTCAGCTGTATTTCATGATATGCTGATATTGTGTGTGCGAACAATGGCAAAAGTGATAATTTTCCTGCAAAATACTGGCTATATCTTTCTGCTAGTAGTAGCTCAGCAGAAGTTCAATAAGACAACGAGCAATGGTGGAGTTACCGTTGAGTCAGTTCCCACCAAGTTCACCATTACCTATCACAATAGTGATCTAGACCACATATGTTTACACACTCAGGACCAGCTGAAAACTTCGGATCTGACAAAATATACGACTAGCCTGGAATTTTCCTCAAAAATCTTCAAAATGTATAATACAGATCTTTGCATATTTGAGATATGGCTACAATCACATTTGCCTACTAGCAGAAAGATATAGCCAGTATTTTGCAGAAGAATTATCACTTTTGCCATTGTTCGCACACACACAATATCAGCATATCATGAAATACAGCTGAGCTGACTGTTGCTCGTAACTTGTTCATCGGTGATTAATTTCACAAATTCATAATCAGACAAAATACTGCTCTCCATAAAATAAATTACCGCAAAAAGAATTACTGCTTTCGGTGCCCACACATTTTCCATTGCTTCTGCTATTTGTATACAGATGACAGAAAATAAAGAGGTGAGGTGAGGTTAGTCATGTCATGAGCGCCGCTCACGTCTTCCTCAACATATGGAGGCATATTTTTTTCATGCGCTGGTATGTGTGTGTACGTGTTAAGTTTGTTAGAGCTTAGCGCAGTTAAGCTAAGTTAAGCATAGCGTAGTTTAGCTTAGTCGGCATAGCCCTACGGGAACAGATTATCTCCTCTCAGTCGTCTTTCGTGTTATCTCCTCATCTATCAATTGCTGAAAGGTGGGTGCCACGTCGAGTAGTCCGAATGGCATGACCACGAACTTGAATAATCCGGCTCCTGATACCGTAAATGCTGTGACTTCGCAGCTTTCTTCTTCCAGTGATATCTGCCCATACCCATTATCACGATATATGGTTGATATACACTTCGCACCCCTTAGTCTAATTAGTATTGCGTCTACCGGTCGAAACGGTTTTGTGTTTCCTTCTGGGTTTGGCTGGACCTCTCCAAAATCTATGTAGGAACGAGCCTTTCCATCTTTATTCTCAACAATTACATTAGTCAATCTTAGGGGATTTCGGATGGTCTCACAACTACGTTCTGCAGCATTTTATCCGGTTCAGTGTTTACCACTTCTCGTTTTACTGGATTTCATCTTCTATACTTTCGCTTCTTCGGTGTTTGATTTTCCAGTTCGATTTTGCATCTCATCAATGGCGCAGTCATAGTCCTGCTAGACCTTTTTTGTCACGGAGGAAGTGTCCGGGCCATGCACATGCCATCACTGCAATTCTTTTCGATCTAGTATCATCTGCAATAGGAGTTGGCCAAAGACGTCCATTATGGAGAGGATGTTGCATCTTAGAGTTTCCATAATGGGGAATTTTTGTCTGATAGTTCCCCCGAGAACATCGATTTCTCCTGTCAAAGACTTCTTACTCCCGCAGTAGTCCATCTGCAAGATCTGCCATTTTATCTGTCCTGTACCGACTCATGCTTTACGCTAGGGGACGTTCATGACCTCAAAAAAAAATATAAGACGTTTTCCGATAGATTTAATGAGATCCTCTCAAATACCGCCAAATTTGTGATCGTCTCTTGCGTTGAATCGAAACCACGCTTGTTTTACTTACAAAAGATTGATATTCTTTCCATGAAACTTTATTGAAAAATTTTTCCCTAGGAAAACAAAAGGTTTTTTTGGAACTCATGGGGAAGAGGAAGTTCGATTACTGAACTATAGAATCGATTGAGAGTGGTGCAATAACTATCTTAGACACTCCTGCTAGGCGTGGTCAGCTTTCGCGCGGAACTACTCATTCACGAATCTTCAACATCTTTCCAGGGTTATTATGCGGGACCAGTAGTTTTAGGGGAGTTCTTTACCATTGGAGCCACGGTATGGGCCCTCACAAGAATTCCCATTGTCGCTGGGCGAGATTCAAACTTGGAGCTTCAGCATTTAAAGTGATGACCTCATCCAAGAGACCCCGAAGACTTCGAGACTGAGAGAATTTCTCTCACTCATATTTCCAATATGAGTGAGAGCAAAAATCTCTTTCCATTACTTTGCAGCAATCTTGATGTATAATATTGTACTTCACAGGAAGCCGAATTCTCGCGAAAAGGGAAGACGTGGAGGTTTTTTACAAAATTCGAGAGGAATCCATGAGTTTCTGTAATTAATGTCTCAAATCCCCATTGATCTTGCATTCATTGTAGCGGGATTTCGAGATCCCCAAACGACTCCAAGGGCTCCGAGGGACCCTTAAGAACTCTCACGGGATTTGAGTAAGTGAAGCGAATCCCGGAAAGTTGAGAAGAATCTTATCCCACTTTTTTATATCATGATAAGATGATAGCAATAATAATAAGATTAACCTCAGTTTAACAATGGTTAAGTATCGCAATGTGCAGCACCAGGTTCCTTATTCCAATGGTGGATTGAGACTCACTCCAGATTTCTGGTCAATTCGTGTTATACAATTCACGTACCCCCCTCGCGACCTCGCGAAATCCGCTTCTTTCGTTACTCGAAAACAATCAAGATTGGGAAAAAATACCACGAGACCTTTTTTGTTCAAAAATGACCCAACTATCTTAGAAGAATAGTTTGGACTCGTTTTAAACAATCTTTGTGAATATAATTAAACAAAGTCGAATATGACTTTAATCAAGAATAATTTCAAACGGAGACATTTTACAGCGTAAAGAGTCAAGCTCATTAGTTTAGATCGTTGAGCGATCTGCTAGTTACCTCCGCACAAGTTTTATTGAAAAACCAATATTATTCGACTTGTCATTGGGGAACTGAGAAAAAGTTGAAAAATGCATGATTCCATCGTTGACCCACGCGGCTCCCGAATTTCTAAAGAATAATTCTCAGGGGGTTGCTTGCTCGACTACCGGTGAACATTCACGCTTACAATTAGTCCAGATGGCCATTGCTAACTCTGTTTGCTCGAAATGTACGCACGTATGCAAAGTGCAAACGCGCGAATATTTAAAATGGGCTTTCTTTGTTCCTCGTGCGGGCACGATAAGAAAGAGCGGCAACAATACAGAGAGCTGGGGGTCTATTCTAAATACTGGTCGTGGCCGCGTGACCACTAAAACTGGCCGCATGACCAGCACGAAGTGGCGCCGATAGCGTCCACGCGCGAAAAAAGCTACGGCGTTCATCCGGCAACGTCTCTCGGGCTTCTGCTACGCACAGATTCGAAATTTGTCATCTGAAAATGAGTCCGAGGAGCTGCAGGATAATTATTATTCTTACTAAACCGCAAAGTGACAGTTTTTCATTCCAATGTGAGGTTATATGCTGGTTCTCTCTCTCTGTAACCTCACAATGAATTTTCCGTCTAAATCGGTGCAGATGAAGTGCAATTGTAAAATTTGTGATGATGTGCCTCAAGTCTCAATGAGAATTTGGGCAAAATTTCTTTCACAGGTTCTCATTATCATGCTGGAGATTCCTCAACCTAGAGAAGAAAATTGTGTTGTGGGCCAGCTCAAGGAGGTTTCAAAGGCTCTGTGGAAAGAGTTTTTGGCTTCTATGATGCTGGTTAACAAACCAATTCTACCTCACCATCCCTCAAAAGTTGATCATGAATTTGGCGTAGAGTCAAAAAGTCATTGCTCTACCTCAATCTGAATCCATCAATCGTTAAGTTTGATAGGTTCATTCATTCTTTATGAATCTAATCCATCTCCTTTATTCAGAAAATGTGATGGAGTGGAAAGTTTGATGATGCTGAATGTTAATGGGACTTGGTCATAGCGTGCTTGGGTTCTCAATATAATTATGCCTTGGGTTACTATTTTATGATCCTGATATCGTTCCACACTCAGATTCTGGTATAAGAAGAGTGGCAAATTTATATTATCATGTCTGCACATCATTCGGCAATCCAGTTTCACTCACAATCAAACATAGCCCTCTAATGGAATCTCTCATAAGAGCGGCTAATGAAATTGTGTAGGGATTTCCCAACAATCGTAAGGTTGGTCTGAATGTGATAGGTGAATGTAACTTTGAGACCGATCCAATCTACTTGCGTTTCCTGATCTCAAGTCATATTACTCAAAACTGATTTGGATTTGAATTTCACATCCATCCATCATAATCAGTATGGATATTAGAGGTGAGTTCTTCCTACTAATGTGAACTATTTTCTGGGAAGCATGAGATTCAATCAACAATGATAGCTATATCAACATATGCAAGGATATTGTAGATTTATAGAGTGTGAACTATGTGATATATGCAAGACCATTTAGGAATTACATTGATATTATTTCCAAACTAATGTTTGCTCGCCCTGTACCAACAAATGTTGTAAGAATTCATTACATCCAGGCGAAGAAGAAATTTGCTGGAAAACTTACACACAATTTCATTGGCCGCTGTTATAAGAGATTACATGAGAGAGCTATGTTTGATCACATTTTCTGAATGAAGGAGATGGATTAGATTCATAAAGAATGAATGAACCTATCAAACTTAACGATTGATGGATTCAGATTGAGGTAGAGCAATGACTTTTTGACTCTACGCCAAATTCATGATCAACTTTTGAGGGATGGTGAGGTAGAATTGGTTTGTTAACCAGCATCATAGAAGCCAAAAACTCTTTCCACAGAGCCTTTGAAACCTCCTTGAGCTGGCCCACAACACAATTTTCTTCTCTAGGTTGAGGAATCTCCAGCATGATAATGAGAACCTGTGAAAGAAATTTTGCCCAAATTCTCATTGAGACTTGAGGCACATCATCACAAATTTTACAATTGCACTTCATCTGCACCGATTTAGACGGAAAATTCATTGTGAGGTTACAGAGAGAGAGAACCAGCATATAACCTCACATTGGAATGAAAAACTGTCACTTTGCGGTTTAGTAAGAATAATAATTATCCTGCAGCTCCTCGGACTCATTTTCAGATGACAAATTTCGAATCTGTGCGTAGCAGAAGCCCGAGAGACGTTGCCGGATGAACGCCGTAGCTTTTTTCGCGCGTGGACGCTATCGGCGCTACTTCGTGCTGGCCATGCGGCCAGTTTTAGTGGTCACGCGGCCACGACCAGTATTTAGAATAGACCCCCTGTTGTGCGTAACAAGATGAAAACGACTGGTGCGCGCGAGCTCGCGTAAGAGAGAGGGGGGGGGGGGGAGAGGGGTACTGATGTGCCCCGGGACCCGGCAATTTTTCGATAATAAATTCGAAAACCGGCAGAGCTGCTCGATTCCGCGAAGGCAATTTTGCCGACTAGCCGGAGAGGATGTACACATGAGCTGCGCAACGTGTAATATGCTCAAGCCGCCGCCAATGCTTACGGGTACTTGTACATATCTCGTGTACGATATATGAGATACCCCGTCAGCAGCCGAACCAATGCGTGTAAGTATATCATTAGGATGTGTGAGTGCACATTCAATCTGTTTAAAATGAGTGAAGCTCGCTGTGTCGATACAAGCATATAGCGGGCCGCGTACGTCGTTAAATAGTGAGTGAGTTGAGCTTGGTATTATACTTATCCACATCGGAGAGCTTCGCGCGTTTATTTTGTAACGAGGATACCGAGCTCTGATGCCTCACTTTCGCACACGGGGATTCTCGTACCGATCAGTCTATACCCTCGACTTTTGATCCAATTTCCATCGGATCCCGCGGTGTGTATTATTCCTACTCGTGAGAGTGTAACTCTCCGAAGGACACGTATATAGTATTCAGACAATGTATATCGAGGAGATAGAACGGATCGCATGAAAGATGTCTGCAGTACTAATTGAAAGACCCGCTGATGAGGCAATTTCTCACTTTACCGAGTTTCTAATACAGACACGATATGAGTGTGGGTATAATGTAAGCTGTATCATAGCAGAAGACTTTGAGGAGTACCGCATAATGCATTGCAACTCGGGGCTCGGAATCGCTCGTTACGCGTCATGAAGCTCTAATGTCGAATTAGCCGGCGCCGAGAGCACCGTATGCACAATGAGATTGGATTTGCGGTATATCGACGTGATTGCTGTGTGTAGACAATTTGATGAGTCATCCATCAGGGCGTATGTGTATCCCAGCGAAGAATCTAGCGCGGGTGCTTAAAATACGGGAAAAAGTATCAGCTCTCGTTCCAAAGCGAATAATTTGGTTCAATACCTGTAGCGTGATGTCGATCGATATCGATGCGTCTCAAGCAAATTACATCTCAAGAAAATTACTTTTCAGAAAAGTTCCTCAATGAAATTCTGAGGATGCTTTGAATAACCCTCCTTCAAGAGACTGCCGTTACTATATTCACCCGGGGGAAAACAATGTCTTGTTGAGAGTCTTACTACACAGCTTGCGAAAGTCTTGCTGGGAGTCTTGTATATAAGACTCAGCAATGAGAAACTAATGATCTTGCAATCACAGAATAAGTCTTGGGAACAGTCTGGGGAAAATTCTTGGAGATAGTCTTGGAAATAAAAGTATAGGGAATGGTCCAGAAAAATCGTGAGATGGTTCCCCTTGTGCCTGAAGAAGCTACAAAAGCAAGGTAAGATATACCGGGAAACCATTTGCCCCGGAATCAATATGAATAATACATCAACAGTTATTGCAGAAAATTTCATTCTAAAACACGTGCTACATTCGAATATAACCGTAACTATAAAATAATCAACAAAGCATCAATTCCTGCTCTTGTGCTGGACAGCAGTAACTCTCTTTGGGATAGCTTAAACTCGCTAGATCTGCTCAAAATCGGTCAAGTGATAATCTAATTATCCGCCAAAGTTTTCAGTTCTGAATATTGTAAAACGAGTTCTCGACTTCCCACACATCTCTTCCTTGAGTGGCATACGTGTGTTGCAAAGAATTCCATACCTTGAGTGCCTGGAAAACGAAACCCTTTAATTACTGACCTATCATAATGGCTGATACATAAAGGCGTACATACCTTACCGGAAAGTCTCATCGACCCATTCACACAGAGAGTCATAGTCGGAATAAACTTATGTATCTACCTTTTTTTTTTTTTTTTTTTTTTTTTTTAAGTGGAATATAAGGAAAAATCTGATGACAGGCTATCCCTAATGGATCTCCCACCGGCAGACCATAAGCGCTTTCATTTTGCTCACCCAGTAAACCGGATGAGCATGAATCCAACGCCCGTGTGCCCTGGGGGCTAAAACCTTCTGCTCTCAGCCCTACGATGTTGGCAAGCCATCATTGCAGAACTGGGGGCAGCTAACCACTATCTAACCAACCCACCCCGGAACCGCGTTAGCATTACTTCAGGGTGGGAGGCGTATCGCGCGCCATGAGGCGTCCCTCTTCGGTGTGTCCGCTCTTCTGTCTTCTCTCTTCGTCGTCGATGATCACTCTTCAAGTCGTCGTTGTTCGCTATGCAGCGCCCCTTGCTTGACGCTGCAATGCCCGTTCTCGCTCTTCTTTTCGGGTGATCGCCGTCTTGATATAGGCGGCAATCTTATCCCATGTCTCTTTGTTACGGAGCATGAACGGCAATAGATTCTCAGGGGTGATCTGATTTCCAAGCCAGTTCACGAGCTCCGCTCTCTCCGTAGCTGTGTTCATGCAATGGAAGAGTGCATGCTCCGCATCGTCCCAGTCTGCCGCACACATCTGACAGACCGGGGTCTCCCTCTTCTGGAACCGCTCCAGGTACTCTCCGAAGCAGCCATGCCCACTGAACGCTTGCGTCAGCCAGTAATCCAGCTCTCCGTGAGCTCGATCGATCCACCTGGCTATGTTGGGGATCAGCCTTCGCGTCCACTTCCCTTTCGTTGAGCTCTCCCACTCTTTTTGCCACTCTTCAACGGTCTCCCCCCTCTCGACGTCTCGTATGAGGGCCTTGCGAGTGGGGTTGAGCACGACTCCATCGCTCTTGAGGGTTTCTTGGCGTTTCCATACCCGCACTCTCTCGGCTACAAGCAGTCGAATGGGTGGTGTACCCGCAAGCACACAGGCTGCATGGTCAGACACCGTGCAATAAGCACTGATCGTCCGTAGCGCGAAACGCCGCTGGACTGGACCTAGCTTTGCATCGATTACGGACCCTCTAGCTACCTGCCCCCAAATTGGTGCACCGTACAGCATGATGGAATAGCTCACGGTGCTGAGTAAGGCTCTTCTGTTTGGCTTGGGGCCACCAATGTTTGGCATGAGCCGCTGGAGGGCGCCACCAACCCTGTCTGCCTTCAGCGCTGCTTCTCTGGCTTGTGCCTTGTAGCTCCATCGGTCATCAAACCAAACCCCGAGGTACTTAAGTTCCCTCTTGAGTGGAATTTCGTACCCGTTGATGGAGAACACGGGAGTTTCGAAACTCCTCCTCTTGGTGACTAGCATCGCTTCGCACTTGTGCTCGGCAAGCTCCAGCCCGTTCTCAGGGAACCATTGACCAATGCGGTAGAGAGCTTCATTGGCCACACACTCCACTTGCCACGCGGTTTCGGCGACCACGACTAATGCCGCATCGTCCGCGAAGCCAATGAGTTCTGCCCCATCTGGAAGACTCATGTTCAGGAACTCGTCGTATTGCGTGTTCCATTCGAACGGTCCTGACACGGATCCTTGAGCTATCCCTGCAGATAATTCCAGCTCAACCCTTCCCTCATCGGTGTCACATACGAGGACTCTGTCACGCAGTCCATCGCTGATGACTGCGAGCAGGTAAGGGGGGACTCTTCCATCTAGGGACCTATAGATCCGTTCCCAGCTTGCTGTGTTGAAGGCGTTCTTCACATCCAAGCATATTATGGCACAAAACCCTCCTCCTGGTTGGGGAGCCATTGTATGCGCTCTGTGAACTCTGTCTTGTACACTTTCTATTGCGTGCATTGTACTGCGCCCCTTGCGGAAGCCAAACTGCATCGGGGACATCCCTCCGCTACGCTCATACTCTTCCTCCGCCCGGTTTAGGATCATGCGGTCATACATCTTCCCGATGTTGTCCAGCATATTGAGTGGCCGATTCGATGATGGCTCCGCTGGTTCTCCACCCTTCCCCTTGGGGATGAGGACTAGCTTCTGCCGTTTCCACACTTTCGGGAACACTCCCGCAAGGAGACACTTATTGAACAGCTTCAATAGCAGGGTAGGCTGCTCTCGAGCCACTATTTTCAGGGCTTCATTAGGGATACCATCCAACCCCGGGGCCTTACCATTCGCCAGTCTTGTAGCGGCTCGTCTTAGCTCTTCTTCGGTGAAGAGGGGGATTGTGTCGGAGATGAACCCAGGGAATGTGAGTCTGGGCTCCCCTCTCGGGTAGAGTGCCCTGGCAATCCGTAGAACTGACTCTTTGTCAGTTGGCGCTGTTGGTCCGTCTCTCAATCGCAGTCTGCTCATGACCACCCGGTACGGTGTGCCCCACGGATCTTGATCGACCATGTTGCATAGCTCCGACCAGCATTTTTGTTTGCTGCGACGGATGGCATCCCGAAGAAGCTTCTTCGCCTCTTTGTAGGCCGCTTCGTCTGCTGCCGCTGATGGACGTCCACGTTTGCGCGCTCGCTTCGCTCGCCTCCTCTGAGCGTTTGCGCTGCGGCGAAGATCCCTGATCTCATCGTTCCACCAGTATACTTGCCTCTTCTGGAACCGGGGTTGCTTCCTCCTCGGCATGGAGGCGTCGCAGGCTCGGGTGATGGACCGAATGACGCTCGATACCGTCTCCTCCGGCGAGAGCTCTTCTCCGGGGTCCTCTGCTCTCAGGATTGCTTCTCTGAAGCTTTCCTCGTCCAGTTTGCGGACTTGCCATCCCTCGATCTGCCGTGCTATGCCTGCATCTCGGCCATGGTCTATCTTGAAGAAGATATGGCAGTGGTCGCTGAGCGTTTCCGAGTCAAGGACCTGCCACTTCGTGACTCGTCTCATGAGAGGCGCGCTAACAAACGTTAAGTCGAGCACTGAGGATGATGCCCCTCTGTGCCATGTCGCCTTTCCTACCTCGTTGAGGCAAACCAGGTCCAATTGGGCCATGGTTGTTTCCAGCGCGTTGCCTCTTTCATCCTCTGGCCCTCCACTCCAGGCTGGAGCTTTGGAGTTAAAATCTCCCGCTACTATGGCGAGGCCTCTCCACTGTCTCAGACTATCCTCGAGTTCCCGCAGTTCCCGAAGGAAGACATTCATCGGTGCGTTCGGTGAGTAATAGCAGCTATACACCGCAATATCGCCGATGACTCTTCGGGCGAAGCCCGTCCCTTCGGTCGGTCTTTTTGTCTCTGTAAGGCTCACGTTCCAGACTTGGATGGCCGATCCCCTCCCAAGGTCTTCCGTGGTTCGTGGTCGCTCTTCTCGGAGATACTGCTCGGAGATGATGAGGACGTCTGCTCCCAGTCTTGACGCCTCTGCTTCGAGCAGACTGTGAGCATCGTTGCTCCTGCAGAGATTCGCTTGCAGGAAACTAGCCATCTTTGCGCTTTTTCCGGCCCTTCCATGCTGCTCGCGCCTGCTGGTAGGCCTTGCAGCACTGCATCCCCGACCTGTGTTTGTGGTCCTCTTTGAGGGCCTCGCAGCTCAGGCATTTCTGCTCTCCGGTAACACATACCGCTGCTATGTGGCCTTCTTCCCCACAGTTGAAGCAGCGTTTTGCCCGCCTCACTTGTGGCTTGTCACACTTTGCGGACAAATGCCCGTATTGCAGGCAGTTGTAACATCTCGGGATTCCGCCCTTTTCCCGGACCCGCGCGTTAACGAAGTCTACCCGGACTTTCCCTTTTGCCAGCACTTCTTTAGCGAGCCGCTCTGGCAGTGTGATCACCGCAATCTGAGTACCCCTGTATCCTGGGCGGATGGTCCGGGTCGTGATGCTGCCTGCATGCTCTGCTCCGAGTTCCTTCACGAAGGCTTCCTTAACTTCCGGGAGTGTGCTCACGTCGTCGAGGTCAAGCACTTCCAGCGTAATCGTTGGGGAAAGCCGTCGTATCTCTCCGGCGTCTTGGATCGCCCCCTTAAGGGCATCCTCAACGACCTCTGCCTTCACCCCCTTCTCGAGCTCGATGAGTAGATGACCCTCTTTCGTCTTCCGGAGTTTGGAGACTTTTGAAGCCACTTGCCTCGTTTCGTCTCCTTGCTTGACTCTCTTGATCATGTCCGCGTAGGACAAACCATCTTCCTTCACTTCTATGAGGAGTGCGTCGGGTCTAGTCCTTCTCCTATTTCCCTTGTTCTTCCTCTTCTTTTTCTTCTTTTCGGCTCTCCCCTGATCCTTGGGACGCCTCTCGTTTCCCCTACGTCCCCTGTTCCGTCCCGCAAGTTGCCAGCCGGAACCAGCGTCCGAGAGCTGACCGTTATCGGACCAGGTTGTCATTGGTGTCCCTGGCGTGGATGGGGGTGTCCTGAACAGTCCAGCCCCTTGTCCTGCAAAATTGAGCTGCTCCGGTTTGAGGGCTGCTCTCTTTGCTCTTTTGATATCGGCTTCCTGGTCCCTATTGATGGGGCTTGTGCGGCCTCTCTTCGTTTGGCTCCCCCATCCCGCTCTTTGTGGAGGTGGGGCCAGCGAGGATGTTGATCCAGCGGAGTCCTCGGCCATTATCTCTAGGCTGGAGCTGATTGCCTCTCTCATTTCTGAAGCTCTTGTACTAGCAGCTTCTAGCCCTTCACGTAGGCTGCTGGCCTTCTGTACAAGCCTCTTGGTCGACTTCTTTGCTGTCGCGTGCTCGTTGACTTCCTTGGTTATGTCATCGAGTACCTTGAGGATTCTCTTCAGGAGTTCTTCCTCTCTCGTGTGGGCCTCTTTGAACTTACCCCAGCTCGTTTTGAGGTCAGCGGAATTAGTTCTGCGTGACCTCTGTTGACTGGCGCCAGGCGTCTTTCCTTCGCCAGTCTCCATCTCTTCTGCATCAACTCTCTCCTTGTTTGATGTTGATGGTTGTGTTTGGGTGGGACACCCAGTTGGCAGATTCGCTCTGAAAATTTCCAAATTCGTTGTTGTTTCTGCCATTTTTTTTCCCCCTTCTCTCCTATCCCCCTCGGATTACTGTGTCTTTGTTTGTGTTAGTGGTCCCACCTACCCCCGCCCACCAGTCCGAGTACCCCGTTCTTGGATCCTCCCACTTGCCGACCGCGCCTACAGTCCGGTGGCCTCAGAAGACGTTCCAACCCCCGCACCCTGCAGCATGGTCCCGTCCGGTCACCAACCGGCACTACCACAGGAGCGGGATTTGGGGTATCCCCCCTACCGTTGTGCGGGACTGCCTCCCCTCGTGGTTAGCGTGGGGTTCGGGTCCCCCTACTACCGGCGGCCCAGGAGCGATCACTGGTTTTAACGCGGTACCCTCCAGAGTGGGCACGGACACAGCAGTGGAAGGATCCCCTCCCGGGGACTGTTGCACTGGTGGCGTGAGTGACGCGCTGTGTGTGTGGTGTCAGTGTAATGTCAGTCTCGCCCGCGTTTCCACCGGAGTCTCGACCAATCGCCATGCCAACTGGTATCGTGGTAGCACTCCCTAGTTCGGCCGATCCCTATCCCCAAGAGGGTTTTTGTGGATCCTTGGGGAAGATCGTGTTACCACTCAGCGAGAGAATGTCCGACTTGATTCGGGCCCTCGCGTCACTCTTGTGATCCGATGCATATACGATAGAGATACCCTGTATCGACAAGGTCACCGCGTTGCTTCTCACCAACTTTCGGTGTGCCCCTCGAAGCCAGCATGGCCGTCGTCGGTCGGCTCAGAATGTCCACGCGGGTTCACTTATTGTGCCAGTGTGATGTTGTATTGTGTATCTGCGACTCCTTGTCTGCGCTCGCTTATTTTGCATACTCTGCATATTCACGAGTAACCAGAGATACTGAGGATCCAATCAATCCCCAGTTACTCTGGCCGTGCCACTATCCGCAACCTGTGGACGCACCCAGTAGCATGGAGAATGCTCTACCTCAACACGGTTCCTGGGTTATGTATCTACCTGTCTATCTACCTAACTGATCATTCCATTTCGCCTGCTTGATAGTCATCTCGTAATGAACACTGTGAGCAAAGTGTCAATTGTTTCTAAATCGTCAACATCTCCGTCGATGTACTCTAAATTGCTACGTTTGAGCTCATCAGCAGAAAAAATAGAATGCCCATGAATCCCAAACAATGACTCTTTGAGTGACTCTAAGGATATCTGGTAAAATTTTCTTCAATTCAACGCATGCACAGTTCATGGAGCACTTTCACATGCTTCGGTTGGGTTACTTCACATTAGTTGACTTGAAAATAGATCATTCGGAATACCTATCATTCACCATGATTCACTAGCCTTCATTTAATTGTTTCAATCTTGTCCAACATTCTAGCACGTAGAACTTTGAATTTTTTGGAATTCAACTCACTGGAATTTTTAGTTTGTAGTACTGCTAACTCCTGGAACCTTGTCATTTTCGGAATTTTTCTGGATTGAAATCTGTGTTATTGGAGATACCGTATGCAAAAATTTTAGATTGGATGCTGTTAGTGCTTCTAAATTCAGAGATTTTTCAAAATCTTCATGATCTGTCGACTTGATTGTTCTCAGATAACGACAGATCAGACCCTTAATATTAAATAGTAAGAGCGTCATCAGATCTCACCAGACAACCTTTATCTTTTCTCAACGGAATCATTCGTAACCGTTCATATCGATTTGCATGATTTCGGTTGTCGGTCAACCGCATCGGAAATGAACTGCAGACAACTGACTATTAGATTAATTTAGAAAACCGCGCGAAAATGATTCAAATCGTAATGAAATCAATCAATATCCGATCCGCCAAACGAAATCGTGAGAAAGATCTGATGGATGTGGTCGGGGCAAGGTCCATCTCTGATTGAAGTAGTTCAACCACACAAATTCGTGAGCCATAAGTGAAAAGAAATAGTCCCAAGACCGCAACATTGAATTGGGTCGATGAATGAATATACTAATACGTTCGAGGGGTTGGTGTTGTAAGCTGTGGGAAGCGAGTAATAAAGATGCATTAGCTGTTCTCTCAATTTCAGAAGCTTTCATGGCTCAAAATAAGTGTACCAGCCACTTCCTGATTAGCTCTCACCACCATCCATAAGTAGTATAGCTAATACACTCCGAGCTGAAAAGCCGTCGTAAAAAGCGAAGCGCTCGATAATGTTCTCGACGTAGATAAGCCTTTGTCTTCCAAACGTGCGCGCGAGTTTTGAAAATGCGCCGACACGGTACGTGAAGATGATGGCTAAAAGCTCACCGATAATATAACTCGCAAATGACGCCACATTAACGATGGCGTGGGGTATATACGAGCAAGTCAAGTTACTTACATACACATATACGGGCCGAGGAAACCGCGAACGAGCTGTATTATCTGCGAGTCTGCGGTTGCGGCGCGGGGGCGGTTATATTGTGTCGGAGAAATGCTGTGCACCGCGTCCCTCGTCGCCAATACGGGAAAGGAAATTGCGCGTTCCGGAGCGGAAAACATGCTCTATACGGGCGGCCATCGGATGAATTTGCGATGGCGAGTATGCACTTCTATCCGTATTATCTCGAGGAGGTGGGAAATGGAATGGGCAGAATAAAAGCGGCCACCACCGCTGGGACAGATCCCACGCCCGCGGGCGGCCCGTTACGCTCGCTGCATACTCTGTAATGGGCTGGCATACCTATATTGGAAGAGAAAGACTTGCGACCGGGCAAAAAGTGGCGCGCGCCTCTTGCACTTTTTTACCCAGGCCATCGCGGCTTCTCGAATTAGCCGATACATCGCTGAGAAATGCTCACGCCCACCCGCTCGGCATTCAATTACTTTTTCATGCTACGAGAGCGCGAATATAACATTTCTTGAGAGAATGATGGACCACTATAGTCGCGAGGGCACTTTTTGCTGAGATCCTCTGATGGGCTGGCCGCCCGATTTGAGGGGCTACAGAAAAAAGTGATCATCACGGTCACACGCCTCGGTGCGATATCGCTTCATCCGTTTTTGCTATACCATCCCTCTTTTGATGTACTTCAGATCGTGTACTTGGTGCACTTGTTCTTCTGAAATATTTTGGATCTGTGACATTAGATATTTTTAAGGATGCCTATATGGATCGATAGTTTGGGTTGAGGAATTGGGGCGATTGAGTAAAAAATAGGTCACCTGCAATGTCGAAAGTCCCAATGTTGTAAGTTCACTCTCCACTACGAATATTGGTTGAATTCCCAAGGATACCCAAAAATATGAGCATGGTGAATTTTTCGAAAAGTCAAATTAGTCCCATCATATTCACACGATGCGGTTATTCTTTGGATGCTGGTATGACAAGAAGTTTCGCAAAATCAAAATATTTCCACCCCAGAAATTTCGAAGACCTCTACGGTCTTCTACGGTCTCTAAATTCCGAGGTCTGTTATGAAAAAGATCGCGACATCACAATTTGACTGCCCGGGATTCATCGACTGCCTTGAATATTATCATAATCGCAGACATTAAAGCAAACCCGCAAAGCTCTAAACAGTCTTTCGCCATTCACTCGCCCTATTCAGGACCTACTTCTATATTTATGCGCGTCTCCTTTTCAATTTCTGTTTTTGGCACGCAATCGGAGTTCATTGCCCTAAGCTCAATGCGAGTCGTTATCCCGATTACGTGATTATGGCGTGTGCATCCGAAAATTCTAGACTCTTATAATATAACAAGGTGAATCATTGTCGTGGAACTGCCCATTTCGTGGTCACTGCGCCAATTCTTTCGTTAATCGAACACGATCCCTCTCGATGCCTAATTTATTCCAAGTTCATTGCCCTTTGAGACACTCAACGATTGTCACAAAAATTATTCTTTCTAATCACATGTTCTGCGCCGAATATGCATTCTGAAATGTGAATAGACTGCAGTCTAAATAGTAATCAGCAGACTACCAATTTTGCCAGAACTGCGCCAAATTTTATCGTATTTTTTGTGAGCTCAATGCGACATTTTGCACCCTGTGTCTTGTGCATAACTGCATAAGCACAGGCTGTCTCGTGAGATGCAAACATGGTCGACATTCGTAGACACGATTCGCTGTCAGTCAGTACCCCCGCACGTTTACATTTGTTCTTTCTCAACAAGGGGTGAAAAGAAGAAAGTACGGGCAAAGTAGGAGCGTTATTAGAGAGTATTTCGAAATTATTTTGCCATTTGTAACTATACGAACGTTGTGTGTCCTTGTACAGGCTATGAATTATACGCAGTGCACACATATTCGTCACTTAGCCGTGACAGCAGGCCCACGTGGCAATCAATGAGCCTCCAATAATAACGGCCTGTCATCAGATAAATGGCCATTTGTCTGCCTTACTCCTGTTCGATTTTTAATGCATGCATGTGAGGCGAAATTATGTTTCTCGAAAATGTTCCCAACTGGATGCAACGTTCAAAAACACCCAGGCTTTTCTCTTCCTAGAACTTTATGACATCACTTCAGGTCCATGCCTTCGATTGGACTATTCTTACCAACTGAGAACCTGTGATTTTGGCTTTTGCTCTCAGATACGAAGTAGAAATTCTGATTACAAATCATGTCTCTTTTAGTCATCGAAGGTTGATCATGATTCAACGATAAGCGGGTAAATATATTCTGGCTCACTGGTTATGCCCACAGCAAGCTAGAAATGAGTGGGGAAAAAGTGAATTTGGAAAAAATGTGGGCTCTACTGGGCGGGACCCATCGCAGAAAACGCGTCGAAATCGACTTTAAAGTCTACTCGGACGTAGGTATGGTCTCCTTCGTATGTGGCAGCTTGCACTCCCGGAGAAGATTGTCCATGCCACCTGGCGATGATACCCGTGGGCAACGAAAGTATACTCCAAGGTGACATAGTAATCAGCGAAGCGTCATGCCTCAGCTTCTCAGGCGGACTCGTCCAGTCATTATCGTTATCGAGTTTACTCGACGACCGGACTCTCCCGTGTTATTGGTATCGGTATATACACTCTTTGATACATCGTTGGTGCTTCGCTAAATAATTGATTATTGACTAATCGCGTTGGACGAACCACCCAACTGGGATGGCGCACCAACAATGATGGTAAACTACAATCTACAATGGAACGCTGGGGAAAGGGAGCCAAGTAGTGCCAATGATGGATTGCAGCCCACTCGCTAGACTTATATCTGTCTCTAGAGCTGGTAATAACGGGTGCAATTTTCTCGTTGCGGTTCTTAAAAGTGATCAATGAGACATCTTGCAAGGTCTGAGCTCTCATTGAGGCGGAATTAGACTCAACTCGGAACTGTGAACCTGAGTCCCCTTTGGTAGACTATGTGTAATTTTACCATGTATAATTTCATTTGACCTCCCCACCCTCCCCCTTCCTTTCCTGGTGTATTTGGAATAATTTGGAGTCAATTAATCTAGCATGGGAGCTGAAAAACATTCAGGAAATACTAGGGTTTAGTAGAAACAAGTTTCGGTATAAGGACATCGAAATACTATTCCTGAGAGTGAGAGGAGAGCAATAAAGAACAAAGATCGAAAGTGATGAATTTTCCTGTAATTTTCGTCTTTTTCATGCGATTAAGCGATTTAGAGGTTGGGAACTGAGCGGATAAGAAATTACACATTATGATTTTATCAAAAGCAGAAATCGTTTAGAGAGGAGAATCGCATGTCGTATTGATTGGTCACCATTCAAGAATCAGGTCGAATTGTGTTGTGATTTCGATAACAGATTGGAGAATATTATTGGTAGTGGATGCAACTCGATCACACAGGTCCATGAAAGAAATTTTCCGGGAAGAACAGGCGAAAGATGTTCATGACATATTTGAGCTGCTGAGAAAGAATCTGATGAACAGCACGTCTCAATAGCTATCTTCGAGTTAAGTAGCCTCAAATGTCGGTTATTCAAGTACCCATCAAATATAAAATTTTGCTTTAGAGCATAACCTACAAACCCGGCAGATTCTTCCATCGCAGTTCCCGTTGACAAAATATTTATCTAGGAATTTTTTCACCCCGGTGGAGGATAGGAAAATTCCTAGAACTATTCAACTAGACTAGAATATTCTGATCACAGACCGAACTGTGACTAGGATGGGCCAATTTGAGGACATGATCGGATTCTACGCCAAATTTCTCGTCAAAAACGTATCTTCGGAAAAATTCCAGCGCATTTCACCATCATGGTACTGTGTAATGGTATTTCAGTGATTTTTGCTCTGCTTCTGATATTGGAATTAGATAATGTTTTCAATTTGATCCTGTCTAGTCATCAAGTCGGTCTAGGACGAGAACATCTCCAGTATAGAGACTATTAATACTTCGAAGCGACTCTCGAGCTTCCTGGAGGATGCAGAAATTCCTAAAAAAAATTGTGTGGTTAACGTGAACTTTGATAGGAGAGACTATCCGGACCCTAGTTTTCCTGTAAAACGTATCATTTTAGTTCTGAGAGGCAAAAACTCAAATTCAAGTATTTTCATAACCAGTGAATAGGGCTATTACTCGGAAACGGACAAGGAAAGGCGCTCTTCTGAGTTCCACCTTTTCTGATCAGAAAACTTCCTTGGATACAACCTATGGGCCTGTATTTTTGATTAGTTTTAGTATATATTTTTTCACAAATTCGATGGTCATCAGAGTTGATAATGACTAGAGTAGAATAATACCAAGAGGTATTATTGCGTATACTTATGGAATATCAGTTTACCACAGTTCGCAATAAAACTCGTCGAATGTGTCTATTGTCTATAATGGCATGTCTGAGCAGTCTCGTCTGTAACTACTCATCTGCGGATGATGAATTCCGAGCAAATTTTTTCTTTGCGTATATTTGACGAATTAACAACTCGGAGTTTAGATCACTCGGTAAGAATATCGGCGTATAACCATTACAAGCATTCATTGTTCTAACATAATACTCATTTTGATCGTTGAATGTAAAATGGCACTGGATAATTTTGTATAATTGCACGCCTTCATCAGACACAAATAGCTCAGCCGTGGTATAACGAGATTTCTTAGGGTAATCTAAGCCAATTTTGCATCGCGCTTGCCTCAGATTATACCTTATAATATTGATGAATGCTAACGAGCCTACTTTAGATCGGCCACCCATAACACTAATTTTCACAAATATTTTGTACAATCTGATGCAGAGATGAATAAAATAGAAGTTCTGATGTGCTTGGAGCTAATACAGACAGAAATAGCCTGTTGGTGAATTGAAATTTCCATGAGTGAAGATTCCAGCCATCGGTACAATTCGTTCCGCAATTCTTGTAGTACAATTTTTTGCGATTGTATATTATATATATTGGCCAAATACATTATCGCGAGAATCAGGGGTAAGACGGAGAGGGGAAGGCGAGAGATTTCGTGGGAAAGTGGTACCTGAAAGATGGCGCACGAGGACGAGAGCAACGACTCGCTCGCGCTCAGCGAATCCCGGGCATATAAATCTTGCGAAAAGGAGCTGCAAATCGAGTGGAGCCCGACGCTCAAAGTATGTGTGTATAAATGCGTGTACATACACGCCGTGTATGATCTTGAGTGTTTGCCTCTGCGCGCGGAAATTCAATTGGTCGGCCGTGCAAATAAGTACGAAACGAGTAGTGAAAGAGGGGCAAACATGAGCACGGGTGAAGGGCCCGTGGTTGCTGGGCGGTGAATGCCAATTCTCCCCTCTTCAATTCGCAAATTGAGGCAGTGGGCGGTTCTCAGCTAAACCCCCTCCTCAAATAAAAATTTGCTCCGCCCTGCGGTTATCGGGTATGAGCGACGGCCCACTGGGAGGACTCCCACCCCACACATACGCGTACCATGGATCCATCTCAAGCGAGCTCGAGTACGTATACCCCACGGAGAGTCTCGTGTTGTAGGTACTCGCCATACAAATCGCAACTCGTGCTTTACGAGCAACTGCCGACAAGCTACGGCTGCAGTTATCCAGTCATTGATTCAATGAGCGGACTCTCAGTATAAGTCCTGCATGCACACAGACACGAGTTGATCAAGCATGAATGCGCCTAAGTATGTGGCTGATGTATGGCTGCGGGCCATATAAACCTTGTGCATTATATAGGCATTCGTGCCCCATTCAGCTGTTTGATCGTTCCTTTTCTTGTAAATGCCGAGAAACACGCATTCTGCAGGCCGGACGAATTTGCCGAGATGATGACTGAACTTCCAATGCCATTCATACTCAACGCGGAATTGTGGTATTCAGAGTGAATGAATGTGAATACCATTGAGGGAAATACATTCGAAGAATACTTAACAATATTTATCTCAATGTTGCCTCACTGCTCCCTGAAAAATGGCGGCCGTTTCATGGGGATTCTTCTACTTTTGTCTTTTGAGGAAAACAGCACCAGCTTTGAACAAATAGGCGTTCGGAGGTAGTGATTCAATGACGCATAGTTGTCTGATCAATGCAGTAATCCCGATGTTCACTAAATTTCCATTATTCCACAATGGATATTGCAATACAATAGAATGACCCATGAACAAATAAGCATTCATCAACGTCGTAAAATCACTTTTATTGTAAATTTTGACAGTTGCCCGACAAGCGGATCACGAGGGGCGCATACGTCCGGTTCTCAGGATCCCTGTCAATGAGCGAAATTATCTTCACTTGTTCGACGACTCGGCGTTTGACTGGCCGGCGCGAGGATCGCTAGGTGGCTGGGCAGCGGCTCCAGTCTGAAGCACTCCCAGACGTGCAAGTTTCCGGGCCTCTCGCAGCCCGTGTGCAGCTCGTTGGTGCTCAGCCTCGGAGCGTGGTGCGCATAGCTTACGCTAGGCACCACGCTTGTCCATGAACACGGTGGTGAAGTGCCCCTGTGACACTGGATCGTACGTCTCGACCTGATGCAAGCAGGCTAGGTCAAAAAATTTAACCTCTATGAAAGCTTCAACTCCAACTGGCAAATGACTCGATCGGGATTCGAAGAATTTACAACGTTATGTCACTAGAACGGGAGCGAGGGCAGGAAGGCGGAAGATACGAATGCTTTCTAACATTAATTGCGGCTCAGAAACCGAAGTGCTGAACACGAAAACCACACAACGCGGTGACGCATGACTCGAGAACGTCGCGGAAGTTGCGGCACGTCCGGGATGGCGAGGTACGCGGCACGTAGTCCTGGATGGCAGTGATTCGGGCAGAGTAAGGCGTCGAGATGATGAGCGTGCCGAGACCCGAGTAGAAATCTATTCAGGCGCGCCTGCACAACAACTTTGGGCCTTAACAGGCGTACCTAAGTCAGTTCTTGGGCGAACGCTGGGCTGAAATAAGTCAAGAAACGCTGAGCCACCCAGGGCCAAGCTTATCGTGCTGAGTATTGCCTTAACAAGCTTCCGCCTTGCTACCGCCTTACTTATACCCTGGTAATTTTGACAGCTGATGCGAGATGCAAAATGTAACCTTCCAAGCATTGGACGATACGTGCTTTTTAGAGCTTGCTTGTCTCAAATTTTTTTCATTCGTGACCGCTATTACTTTTTCATCGCTTTTATTCTACTTCCATGTCTCCTCACTCGACGCTCGGACCACCCATTTCTCACCCTACTCCGCGATTTTCGGCGTTTTTCCTAGAAAAATCTTGTACGGTTGCTTGTGTTGGTGACGAAACTTTGTGTCCTTGTGAGCAATTAGGTAGGGCTTCTACCCTCTTTACGGTAAATCTGCAGTGATTGGCTGTACACCGCGATTCCCCGTGGTCGCCCCGCTCCCTGCCAAACTTGACGAAACCTGGTGCATCGTCGCAAGTAGTAAAAGGGCAAGGAATGCACATATCATATCAATGCATAAGCTTTCCTAATGCGCGCGGTGGCATCAATACGTTTCAAATCGTTTCGATCGCGGGCAGCGCACCGAACTTTTTCGCGGTCGGTTGTCACAATGCGTACACAAATTCGCAAATGCCTCATGTAACACACCACGTTTTTTTTCTTGAACATTCCTTATACGTGCTGTATTAGAGAGACTAGATTCTCGGAGACTAATTGTGTGATTTCTTACATGATCAAATTGAAAACGATTCAAATCAAAGGAAAGATCGTATGCACAGAGTATTTTTGATCTATTGGTTCTTTTCCCTCGATAATTTTAATATCAGTCAAAGCGATGTCTAAAACTCGTTTTTACCAATTTATTACTCATCTATTCTGATGGATGTAAAATGAATCTGATGCTGCACATTTTTACCAATTCCTCTCCACTCACTCTTACCCACGCATAGAGGTTATGTTGTGAATGAGAGTGTCATGTGAGGCATTATTAAGCTGTGCAGAATTCATGTTGGGTACTTGAGTGCATACAAAATTTGCATCAGATGAGTACCGTCTCACACGGAAAAATAGGTTATGTTATCTCATCCCTACGAACCTTTGGTGGTGAATCGTGAATACCCGAGTATATACTGCAAAATTCGGGAATATTTCACAGTAGTCGTATATACAAGATTATAGCAGCCACTGCGACAAATTCGGTATCATTCTACAGTGAAAATAACTCATATGCGGGAGAATAGTCACTGCGCGGAATTTCACTTCAATTTTAATTTTAGAAATTATTTCTGCAATGTACTCCAAAATACATCCAACCACTGACAGCCTTTCCATGACTTTCCATGGTGAAACGCATAACCGCAATGCACTCATCATTCTCTGCTCCCAAAGTTGTAAAAAGTAAAAAAAACGGCTTTCTTGGCAGTGGATTGACATCACGGTCTCACCTGCACAACGCCTGGATTATTAGAAAGACGAAGGCTTGCTGCGCGTTTCGCGCCTGAACTACGCCCACTGCAGGCATTCCTCAGTTACCTCAGGCGATGAGCCTGGCCCTATACAGCGCCCAACTAAGATTTCTACTCGGGGAGCGAGCGGCATGGAAGATGCGTGCACGAAGGTGCCCGGAGGCGACTGGTAAAGAGGGCCCGGAAGCGCGGACTTATATACGCGTGGAATAATACGGTTGTGATAGGAAAAGCGGTCACGTTACGTAATTAGCAGTCACGTGATGTAAATACGGGTCACGTGACGTAAGTACGGGTCACGTGACGCAATCAAGGGTCACGAAAGTTTTTACCCGGTGCACAGTGAGGCTCGAAATCGATTCCGGGACAAGATTCAGCGACACGCAGATCTTCAACCAATTGACATGATTCAAACTGGATTCTTTTCATTTTTCGCCACTTCACAAGATACTTCCCTGAAAACTTTGATTTTGGGATCTGCGGAGTCATAGAGTCGTGTTAGTCGATCAACTAGAAATCGTCTAAAACCGAGTCTCCTCGATCTTGGCGGCATTGCACGATTTTCTGGTGGGGCCCATAAGACGTGTTTTTCGTCGCATTTGATGAGATACTCTCATTATTGCAGAACTCCGGTAACCTAGCTTCAAATCAAGATTTCAGGCTCAACCACCTTGGTGTTTAACCCCAATCATCAAAAATCAACCCTCTTCGATCCGGGCGACAATGTACGGGCTCAAATAATAAGTTAGAGATACACAATAGTATATAGATCACTCCCCTTGTCACAGGAATGCGTATGCTTGATTCAAAGGCTTCAGAACCTTGCAATATCTTCCACACTCACCGAGCACTCGAAGAATATCCTCGATATCGACGACCTCTCGGAGTATACGTCCGATGTACCCTCACAAAATGTTTCTCCGAGGTGTCAACTTCCATCTCGAATGCTCTTTGAACACTCACACCTGGATTTGGAGAAAATTGCACCAAGAAGGAACTTTTTATCATTCTTCAGTACAGACTGATATTTCTTGCTTATCATCTTGATCGCCCTCCAACACAATCCTGTACCTCCAGACCTCCCCGGATCAAATTCTTTGGGAAGACATCTTGTAGAGTGGGGAAAAATGAAGAGAATTCCCTTTGAACTGTTTCGAACGGTTGGAAATTCGCGTGGAGCTGGGTCTTGTCCCGAAATCAGTTCCCAGCCCCACTTTGCGGGGGTCATAATGTTTGCATTAGTCACATAAGTTTTCCACCCAGCAGTCGTGATGTTTGTATTTGTCACAAAAGTTTTCCATCCGGCCGTGGTCATGTTTGTATTGGTCACAAAAGTTTTCCACCCAACAGATGTTTGGACTCTAGCTATTGAAATTTCGTGTGACTGGTATGGTGGTCACATGCCACGACGACGCACTAGATCGCTGTGTTGAG
The DNA here is from genome assembly GCA_029851415.1 of Eretmocerus hayati. Classification (NCBI taxonomy): domain Eukaryota; kingdom Metazoa; phylum Arthropoda; class Insecta; order Hymenoptera; family Aphelinidae; genus Eretmocerus; species Eretmocerus hayati. The sequence continues at coordinate 188,298,372 of CM056742.1, read as the reverse complement.
TGGGGGAATCACGAGTGATGCTATCGTTGGTCACATCCGATGTGACGGCCTTTGTTATCACGAGGCACGAAGCGACTTGAGAAAATGTTGTCCGTGACTGCGAAAAGGCGGAGAATTGATTTTCAAGAATGTACGAAGCTTGTGCGCTCGGTCGTCAATTTCAATCACAAAGTCTCTAAATGGGCTTAGGGATAGGTTCCGGTAAATCGAATTGGATCGAAGTATGCCAAATTAGAAATTCTAACCAATTTCACATGTCCGACACTGAAGCCAGAAACGGTGTTCTTCCCTGGTGGATGGCGCAACGAGAACCACCATTGTGAGTGCGTTATCACTACACCTAAACTGATACACGAGTTCTTTATTTTTCTAGTGTGAGGATAATTTTGTCCTATTTTTCCATTGCGGGCTGGAAGTGACAGAGGTGCGTGGAGATCAGACATAAATAATATGGCAAAAATCAGCTCAATGCGTAGGGTGGATGAAAAACACAATCCAGGGCTGGAACGGAAAAATTAGTCTTTTTCACTGATTGCAACAAATAGTGTTCCTGACGCGACAGCACGGTATCAATGTGGGAGTATGGCAGAGCAAGGAGCGGAGCAACCATTGGATAAAGTTTCAGAGGCCCAAAGTCAATAGTGTGAGAAAGTCAAAGGATCGACACATCATCGTATGGACAGAGTTATGTGAATAGTTCCAAGGAAATGAGACGGCTGGAATACGATTTGGTCTCAGATTTTGTTCCAGGTCATCGTTTAAGCTCTGAGAGTCAGAATGTGAACACCACCTTGAAAAATTTGGAAACTTATTATCGAACCCCAGCACTCAAATTAAGATTTCAGCTGAAACTGTCTCCAAATCATCGTTCGAATAGAACGTTGAATGATGAGACACAGTTTAGGAAGTTGTTTCAACTTTGCAAAGTACAGGCAGAACCCGATATTCGCGGTAGATACGTTAACAGAAAAGACCGCGAATACTGACATCGCGAATACGGGAGTATTGCTCTTATGGAAATTAGGGGGTTAGGTAATTGGCAGTTACCCAAGACGCAATTTTTTTTCATAAATAGAGATAAATATCAATTGCTTACTCAAAAATTAGAATCATACATATAAAATGAAGAGCATATGAATAGTCTACTACGAAACAATGTACAAATTCATAAAAAACGATGTAAGTTGTGATTTTTTAGAAAAAAACTTGGTTATTTGGGTTTGCTTGGTTCAGCGGAGAAGATCAGAATGTAAACTTTTGTAACACTCCAATGCAGATTCAATATTCATCTCGAACTGAAGACCCCTATAGTCATCATTGGATCATGATTCAGCAAATCTTCAACTGCATTTTGTATTGATGTTATCGCTTTCGAAAGAATTTGAGTGGTGAGAACAGGCTCAGGTTGGTCAGATTCTGGCGCTTCCGGGGGTGCGTCTAAGATTTCTTCGATTTTTTCTGGAGCTAAGTTTGTATACTAATCTGATACTATCAGCTCCAACAGTTCTGATTCATGTGCGTCAGAAAATCCCTCCCCTCCAAGATCTCTTGCTGCACTCAAAGTTTGCTGAACTATTTCCGAGTATTTTGGCTCGCTATTTTCAATTGACGCAGCGAACTCTGGTAGATTTCTTCCAAGACAAGTTGAGTGTAGAATCATTAACTTTCTTCCAGCTTTCTCTAACAATAGCGATCGAATGAGATATATTGAAACCTTTCCAGAAGCTGCGCACTGCATTCTGAGGATCAATGTCAGCAGCTGCACTATCATTTATCACGCTCAACATGATAAATTTTGAAAAAGTTTTTACAATTTGATAACCCCAAATAACCAAAACAATCTAGGGAATAATCTTAACAGATTGAAGAGATGTCAACAAAATGAACAGGTTGAAGGTTGGCATATCATGCGATGAGTGTGAGTCAGTGTGACGACTATGGTTTGTAAAAATTCTGAGCTTTCGATCAATATTACAAACATCATTGAGATTGAGACCGCGAATATGAGATGGAAAAATTGCGAATAATGGATATTAGGCTCAATTTGAATGACCGCGAATACGGAATGCGCGGATAGCGGGTTCTGCCTGTAAACTCTTGCCGAGACACCAAATCACTGCAAATGTCCAAAAAATAGCTGGTTTCGATACAAGGATTCAAACAAACGCAAGAAAACGGCTTCGAACCCACTCAAGTAATTTGGAAATATTTCAAACGTTGAAAACACAATAATTTACATCCGAAAGGTACATTTCGAAATAAAGGGACTAGGCGGTTAAGCATGGTGAAGTGGACCTTGTCAGATATGGCCCCGAAAATATTTTTCCCCACTTTCTAACACCAAATGATGGGGGAAGCAAAGGTTTGTAGGTCCCAAAATCGCCCCTGTTTTTTGCGGCACCCCAGAAACCCTCTAAAAAACGCTAAAAATCGATGTTCCTTCTATCAAATCGCATTCTGACGCATTTCAACGAATCGATCTGGAAACTTTTTGACATACTTTTGAAATGTGGTCAATCATGAAGGAAACATTTTCATTCCGACAACTCTCGATTGAGGCCCTGAAAAAAATTCTTCAAAACTTCAAAGTCAATTTTCACATGTAAATTGGAAAGAACTATGTTGGAAAACCATTGCATCGTGTTCATCACGTTATTTTGCATCGAAAGCGGGTATTTTTAGAATTTTTTAGGTGGTGGAACATGGTCAAAAGTGCAAAAAATCGTTTTCAAAGCAAATTTTAATTCAGTAATTTGCATCTTCTGCGCATGCGCGCCCTCCTACGTCTCTGAGAGTATTCTCAATCGATAGCTGATGCAATTACCTTCAAAATGACCTCTTGAAGAAGTCGATTTGATGCAGTGAAACCTGAGATCTAGTTGGTCCAAAAAATGAAGAAATCCAAGGTACCAAATCCGTGAAGCCGTGGCTCCTTCAATGGGCCCGAAAAGTGCGAATTTTGAGTCGGACTGTTTCAAAGATGTGAACATGTGTTTTCGATGTAATTTTTGACGTAGAAACTGAATCCGTGGTCAGTTTTGTTCCAAACCTTCAAGATTTTTGATGGCACTCAAAAAACCGACCGGGGGGTGTACGGCCATTTCCAGCCTTCTTCTACACATTTAAGATGTATGATGAGTATAGTCAAAGGTTTGAACTTGTCGCATAGAGGATGCAAGTATGTTTCACTTTGTATTTTGACCAGCTGGAGACAATAGCGATGGTTTTGAGGCACAGAAATAACTCGAGAGAGAGATATAAGGTGCATGATGCAGTTTTCTCTGATGAGATCATATAACAAAATATAGCTCCATCAGCCCAAATCTGACTCCCAACTCATTCCCAAGCCTCGAAACCATCGGCATCATCATCAGCTGATCAAAATACAAAGGAAAACATACTTGCATCCTCTATGCGACAAGTTCAAACCTTTGACTATACTCATCATACATCTCAAATGTGTAGAAGAAGGCTGGAAATGGCCGTACACTCCCCGGTCGGTTTTTTGAGTGCCATCAAAAATCTTGAAGGTTTGGAACAAAACTGACCACGAATTCGGTTTCTACGTCAAAAATTACATCGAAAACACATGTTCACATCTTTGAAACAGTCCGACTCAAAATTCGCACTTTTCGGGCCCATTGAAGGAGCCACGGCTTCACGGATTTGGTACCTTGGATTTCTTCATTTTTTGGACCAGCTAGATCTCAGGTTTCACTGCATCAAATCGACTTCCTCAAGAGGTCATTTTGAAGGAAATTGCATCAGCTATCGATTGAGAATACTTTTAGAGACGTAGGAGGACGCGCATGCGCAGAAGATGCAAATTACTGAATTAAAATTTGCTTTGAAAACGATTTTTTGCACTTTTGACCATGTTCCACCACCTAAAAAATTCTAAAAATACCCGCTTTCGATGCAAAATAACGTGATAAACACGATGCAATGGTTTTCCAACATAGTTCTTTCCAATTTACATGTGAAAATTGACTTTGAAGTTTTGAAGAATCTTTTTCAGGGCCTCAATCGAGAGTTGTCGGAATGAAAATATTTTCTTCATGATTGACCACATTTCAAAAGTATGTCAAAAACTTTTCAGATCGATTCGTTGAAATGCGTCAGAATGCAATTTGATAGAAGGAATATCGATTTTTAGCGTTTTTTAGAGGGTTTCTGGGGTGCCGTAAAAAACAGGGGCGATTTTGGGACCTACAAACCTTTGCTTCCCCCATCATTTGGTGTTAGAAAGTGGGGAAATATACTTTCGGGGCCATATCTGACAAGGTCCACTTCACCATGCTTAACCGCCTAGTCCCTTTCAAAAAATGGCTTTTTGAGAGAAGAGCTACTTTAAGCAAATCGCCCATACATAAATTCAGTGAGATAGAACCCGGAGTGCCGTACAAGTTTTTAAACGTCTTTCTCACACCTTTTAGATGTGCTGAGCCACATTCTCTAACCTTACGTAAATTATAAAGTCAAAAACGGTGGCTCAGACCAAAATTTGTGATCGGACCATATTTTATATATATTTAGTTACCTATAATGTATCAATATGTTGACGATACCTCTTTTATTTCAATAAATGTTCTTGAATTTTGGTTCCCACATCACGAGGGATATTTTCCTTTCGGGAGTGAACCAAAAACGGAACATATCATATTATCTAGAGACTCGGATGTTATCCGTCAAATATATTACATAGTATCAAGTTCATAATAATTAAGAAATATAAGTAAGTGATTGAATTTGATTTTACGCTTGAAAAGATCGACTACATAAGTATATAAGTAAAAAGTATATAAGTAAGCCCTCCTTATATACTTTTGTAGTCAATCTGTTCAAGCGTAAAATTGAATTCAATTCCTATTGATTATTTATCGTTGAGACTGACAATGAGCAGTATATCACTACTTTTCAATTTCCCACTGCGATGAATCTACGGAACAGCTTGAAGAAACCGCAAAGCTGGTTCAACAGAAAATATGTTCTCATGATGTACTGAATATAACGCGTTGTTGAGGTAACTTTTGATTAGTAGCGATGATGTGGTTGGCAGTGCGTAGCAGCTCAACTACAATCTGAGTTATGATCGCTGGTCTAAATAGGCAGAAATCCCAGTCACAGCAACTCGTTGACTCGGATGATGAAAAGCGCTCGTATTATAAGTGTCGCCCTTACACCATCGGTGTCGGCTCCTTTGCCATCGCTTCTGCCACTTGTTATCCCTCTTCGGAGCTTCTTACGCAGCCAATTGATGGGCGGCCTTTTGCACCGGCCTAAATTATACACAGGTATCTGTACAAGCCACAACGCCTCGAGATCCCTGGATTCACTCTCGTCTCTCTTCCCTCTCGTTGTCCTCTTGGAACAGACACGCACCCGTGCCTGTCCGGCAGATACTTACCACTCAAGAGATGCGATCGGTAATCACATATATAACCTGCATTGAGAGAAAGGATCGTTCAACGTTTCTGACAAGACCACGATTGATTTCACCGACAGTTCCTCCATCATCATGTAACACAAAATCGCGAAAAAGTCGTCAGGGCCGTATTTGCGGGCTGAGTACATCTCATTGACGTCCAAACGGCACCACATGGTTGGAATAAGTGAGTCATTTGAAGGTTAAAATGGAAATTCAAGTAGACCAAGTCTGCGAGCATTTGGGCTAATATCTTCCAAAACCGATCTTCTTCATTCAGCTGTTGTAAAGACTGCTCTCGAGCTCTGTTACTGAGTCTTGTCGTGACCACGGTAGCGAGCAGACGTGTTTACGAGTCGCTCTGCTCCTCGGTTCGTGACGCGTACTTGTGTGATTGAAATTCATGGTGCGCAGAAGTTTTGATGCTTCAATCGTCATTGAGCTTATCCAGCGCATGAAACACATGCTGAGGTCAAAATTCAATTTTTGGAGGTGATTTTGAGCAGTTGTGTGAAAAATAACAACGGATTCGAATTCTGCGTGAAAAAATATGTCGAAATACGTTTAGTTCATCGTTCCAGCCTCTAGTGCATACGGGAGCCTACTCAGCGCCTGAACTATATTGGACATACCCAACAACCGACTTCACCTCTTCCTATTTTTGTAAATAAGCAGGTCAAATCTCACGATCTTGTTCTACTCAGCAAATTGATGACACTCCAGAGCAACAAGGAACAGGACTTGAATCACCCGCTCCTCCACAACTGCATCCGTGCACGAGTGTGAGTGAGGGTGGAATCGAAGCCCCCAATACGTTGCATTTGAATGTATCATCTGATAACACCAAGAAAGCCTTGTTAACGACCAGTAGTGAACTTTCAGCTGGTCTGACTGCTGACTCACAAGACAAAATTGTATCGGCATCAACAAGCTTGCAGTTGACTTTGCAGAAAGAAATGTTTTCCGTGCCATCGGCGTCTGCCAGTGCTCAAGTAGGAAAAAGAGCGAGATGCGCAGGAAAATTGTCCTGCCTGATGATCAGATGAAATCCGAATGTATCGAGCAAGCCCTCGTCCCGGTAGCTCAGCTTTTTAAGGAACCTCCAGAAAACTTCTTGTTCACATTTTCGCAATTCTCTGAGTTGGTCCAGTCGGACATCAAAAGTATAGATGTAAGTGATACAACAAACATTTTCCCTGAGTTGGAGAACTTTATCGAGCAGGTCACTGAATCTGGAATTAAGAGCAGATTGACACGAATCAGGAACAAAATCAAACCCCCGGAGGCAAACAAAGTCTAAATAGACCCGGCCTGCTTCGATACCGACACTGGTACTGAAGTTCAGGCGGGTCTGACTGATTCTCAAAATGACGAGTAATCTTCGAGATATCAAAATACTCTAGTGGAATGCCAGGAGTATATCAAAGTGTTGAGTTCTCTGTGGCGGCTACCTCATCACTCCTACATCTACACATTGTCGCGCTGTCCTGATGATGCAGCCCATTACGGCGACTGCGCGCGCCGCTCTGTTCTCGTCTCGTCGTTTCGCTACTTGTCCAGTCCGTTGCGTGCCGTTTTTTGACGCGGAGCACATTGTATTATAGCGCACGTTGTGACTCGCTCTCTATTGTACTAGATCGTATCACACTGTGTACCTAGATTTTGATCTTTGTAGAGACTTTCAATTGTTGTAATGAATCTCGCGCGTCACTCGCGTATTTCCTCATATAAAAGTGAGTGCGTTATTATAGGGGAACCCGGCGCCTAGTTTAATACAAAGCGTCCGACAGAATTATCAACGATTCTCGAATCAATGGATCTATCTCCAATCAATAGATATATTCCTATGTTTATTGAATTGGATTGCCAGCTACGGAATCAAGTTTTCATACCAGTGGCCAAAAAATCAAACAATCGAATACTCCACCACTTTCTTTAACACCTTTCGCAAATTCAAGTATTTCGGAATCAGGAATAGAAAACAACAGTAACGAGAACTCATAATTCCTCGAGGCATCAGTATGAATGGAACAGCACATGCAAAATCAGTGATGATCGATGCCGTGCGCTCTAGCGCTATTGGAATCTCCGACCCCCAAAATCTTAAGTAACAGCGTCAGTTTTCAAAAAAAAAAAATTGAACAAAAGAAAAGTTTCTTGGGGGCCGATTTTTTTGGGCCACAGTGTATAGATGCGTGACTTACTGTGTGAAGTGCTGATATGAGAGGAAGAAATCAGAATAACCATAATTAAACACAGTTCTTCAGTTTAGAAAATCAATCATACGTCCATACGTAGAAACAGCGTATTCCTGCGCACAGACGTATGAAACTGCATACGCATCTCGTCCGGAAACATTCTTCCTTCGGGAAAACCAAGCTGGACTCTGCCTTTGTCCACGTCTAGCCCGGTTTCCCAAAGAGAAAAATGTTTCCAGCACTCGACGCGTAATTAACTTTTATTTTAGAGAACAATTGGGGAGTTCCTCGGAAAAGATATTGTGAGACGATCGAATTGGGAGATTTGGATTGAGAATGATCCAATTTCAAAAATAATATAACCGAATCAGACTGATCATCCGCTATTCTATTGTCAAATGAAGTTCTATTCATTTTCGACAAACCACAAAGTAAGATAATGACGGGAGTGAATTCATCGCGAACGGGTTCGGCCTGATACCTAACTTACCGACAGCCATCAACAGGGCTTTCGCTTCATCGCTCCTACAGCAGATAAAAAGCCGCGTTTATAATCAGTGCTGAGTGCTTTTATCAATTCTCGCTGACCTTGGAATGCAACTTATACATATATCCTACACTATGGGCAGGGGATGCGAAAAAAACGAACTTGACTGGAACCTTTTCCATTTTTTCTTCATTGTTCCTCTCACATTGAATCTCCTAGCCGTGGCAGGCCAATCAGCATTTGGGCTTTCTACAACAGGGAATTTTCTTGTATGCTAACGAAACTATCGATCGCGTTGAGTCATTTCTGATGTATGTTCCGCTTAAATGTACGAAGCATGTCGAACTTCTAAGATGCAGCATATTGTTGAGATGTCTTCTCTATCAAATGAGCCGACGACGCGAAGATATCTATTTTCAATTTTTGTATTACAAGGGAACGATTTGGAAGCTTTTTCTAGATCAAGAAGATGTGATGAGTTTTATTGCACAAGCACTTCGGAGTCATAGATATACAGTCTCTTCCGGTTATAACGAGCTTGAAGGGACCGGAGAAAAATGCTCGTTATAACCGATGCTCGTTGTTACCGGTTTGATCCAAATTACCAGGATTTTGTGAGTCAAACTGGAATTAGTCATATATAATCAATCTTTACTCCTTGGAGACTCATTCATCACTTTAGTTCACGATATACATCTGGTCATTGAAACATAGAAATGCATGTGAGGATAAAAAAACTAAATAATGAAAGAATAGTATATTACGTAACAAGTGCGAGAAGGTCAATTTCCGCACAAGTTGCCAAACGAGTGCGGAAACTTCTCGCACGTGTTGCGTATACTATTTTTTGCAACTGTGCGCGAAGTTGTAATTAAATGCACCACTGTCCGAGCAAGATCATCTTGAGAACGAAGTTTTCAAGAAAGGCGAAATTCAGAGGGATGACGTGACATCATATTTTGGAACTGTGCGTGAATGAAAATGCATTAGAGCGAAAAGTTACATTTACGCACACTTCACCAGTGCGTAAATGTAAAACTGTGCGAGAAGTCATTCACGCATTACTTCTCGCACTGTAAATAATGAAGAGAAGTCTCATTTTTTTACAACTTCGCGCACACAGTTGCAAAAATTAATAAAATAATTCGAATGATCTGTCCATGATTGGAATAGTCTGATCCCTCTGCAGTTTGAACCACTCGAATAGAGCTTCATCTATTTCAGGCTCATCACAAATCCGTAACTCTTTCACATTACTACCACATTCCTGAGAACTTTGCAGGATCTTTTCTTTGTTCTTCAAGATAGTTCAGATGGTGGAGCTGCTAACATTGTAAATCTTGCACAGTTCACTATTTTTGGCCCTGCTCAAACAATCTATTGATATCAACTTTATCCCGAATCGAAATCGCTTTTCTCTTTTTATTCCTGGCCATCTCGCTTGACGAAAGCACACTAACTCTCAACTCTTATACTGCTTGTTTACTGGATTTGCTCGTTCTGTGCCGCTAAACATCGGATTTACTCGCTATATCAGAGGATGCAAATCTAAATTTCAACCATTTTTCCGCTCGTTACATCCGAGTTCTCGCTGAAGCCGAACTCGTTATAACCGGTGGTAGTTCCATCGCCTTTATATGGCGGCCAACCAAACGAAAAAAATTCCCGTGTTATGTCCGAATTCTCGTTACAACCGGCCTCGTTATAACCGGAAGAGACTGTAAATGTCCTTGGGTCTACGGCAATTTTCCAAAGAGTATCTGAATATGTAGAAGGAAGCTATCAGTTCATGCCCTTTCAAAAAATGTTCAGCCTGAAATTCATGGTTTTGATTGGCTTTGAAAAGGAAAAGAAATATCATCCCAATCAATTATCGACCATTCCTCGAGATATCAATCTAATTCAAAATCCTCATGAGATTTTGTAGCTCTTTTCAAGACCTTGAAAATCAACCTGTTGTACATTGCTCTACGCTTTTTTACACCCGAGTTACGAGCGATCGAGTGAGAGCAAATTTATACGTTTGAAGGATAGCGGAAATATAAAAAAATTGCGTAAATCACGATTTTGACGTAGGACCTTCTGAATTCCAGAAAATATGAGTCAGGTTTGTTTGAGGAAGCATTCGAAACGTCCTCAGATAGCTTCAAGAATTGGAACCTCATACCTCCATATCACCAGTACCCTCGTCGATCCTCACCAACTTCTCTTTGCTTGATCGGTAGTAACTCGGGTGAAAGACACCGCAGAGTGGTGTATGGGAAACGATTTTAAAGGTTTAAAAAGAGTTACTTGCAGCATCATGATATCTCCCGAGGAAGAATCGATGGTTGATTGAGATAGAAAATTTTGAACTTCTGGAAACCAATTAAAGCCATGAATTTTGGGGTGAAGAAATTTTTGGCAGGCGTAAATTCATAGCTTTTTCTGTCATCTTCCAAATGCTTTTCGGATAATTATCGTAGATCCAAGGGCGTCGGAGTAATTTCCCGTGTTCCATTCATTTCGACGGGTACTGTACGTTGTAAAACTCTGTGTGTAAAAGAAACTGATTATTCATTCGAAAATGTTTCATGACAGGAGTGTTCCCAGCAGGATTGATATTTGAATTTCATGACACTTCATTATTGGTGGATTCCGCTTGAAATCATCAAGAAAATCCATTATTTTTATTCTAGCACGTGATTCCAATCGTCTAGGACGGGAATACTGTATCAGCCCTAGCGCAATTTGTCAGAATCGAAATGAAACGAATTCAAAACGCAGTAACTTCGGTCGCATTCACGAGAAGTAGTCCTTTTATAGACAGTTCAAAACTATTAATATCACTCCTCATCATAATACATGTTTATTATGACCACCCGTATTATCATATTATAATGTACAGTAGATCGTGAGAAATTGGAGACCATCATTAATTATAAACAGTTAGTATTATGATAACAAGAATATCGATAGAATATCTAGGCACTATCAATTGTGATAAAGAGTAGGCTTGATCTGAATATGATGACACAATTCGTTGAGTAGGTTATGATATCCTTTTAATTCATTCATCACAGAGAGAACTTTTTTCATTGCGACAATGATGTTGAGAACTATTTCCAATAATTTTGCGTTTATTAGGCAGATTCATCAGACTTCAGTATTATAAAAAGCATGTGCGTGAGTGATCGCAGTTGATCCAAGGATCGTTTGAGAAGGAAAACTTATCTGATATATCATATAAAACCTACAAATTTGTCAATACAACTCTGTCAATTGATCAACTCTACAATCAAGTTCGAGCAATTATGATTAAATGAATCTTCGTGAATATCAATGACTTCTTCGATTGAATATTGTGATTGGTGATTGTTGGAAAATAGACTGACAGCCAAGACAACGGGGGAAGCGCTTCGTTTACAATGTATTCTGATAGGCCTCTTAATACAAATCAAAATAGATTTCTTAATTTCATAGAAAAGAATCAACAGGCGAGTAAATAATTATAAGTGATCAACAAATCTTATCCTTCAGCGAATATCATATATAGATAAAATAGAATATGTAAATCGATTATTATCAATGCTCAGTATAAATGAATTTATACAAATGCTCAAATCGCGAGCTTAAAATTCTGTGCGATACCTCAAGATAGCAGAGGATGGAAGATTGACAGATGGAAACGTGCCAGTGATATTAATAGCTCGATAAATCAACAGTCTCAATAAGTCACGAATGTTGAGAGTAGAAAAATGAATGGATATTTCATTTACATTGAGTGCGTCGTTGTTATTAACTCCATCAAAATTCTTTGCAATGCTGAAAGAGGTTTGCGGGATAATATCCTTCAGGTCCAATAAAATATTTACTCGAATATTGGCAATATTATCTCCGGCTGTGATGGAGTACTCACAAGAATTTTATCGCGACGGTGAATAAAAATCTGTCGAAATAAGAATCAGGGGATCGTTGGCGCCACCGTCCTCTAAATTCAATGTCATCGACAGTATTATACAGTTGATCCAGGGTAATGTTTCATAATTTCATCACTAAACTTGCAACGTATAAAATCGGGCTGATGAGAACAACGGCACTGTAAGATCACTTGCGGATACGCATCGACGATTTTCTCTTCAGCTCTGGAGTCTTCACGAAGGTCCTGCCAGTGAATATTCAAATTTTCAGGTATATACAATATAAATTATTTAAAAAAAGCAGAATAGTGGAAATGCTCACAACTGCCTGAACTCGTTATGAATGAGTATTATTCAAGTATTTTATTAAAGTCAGCGGAGATGAATGAAAGATCCGTCTCTTAAAAATGCATGTTATTAATTTTTTCCTCATTAGCATCTTGTGACTCTACGGAAAACGATTTCAGAATCATCTCAATGCAAATCATTGTTACTTAGAGATCATTTGAGTAATGCTGGCGTTTTTCCTGGAGCAAGTCCATTATTTTTTCTCATCGGTTTGGAAATTATAATTCAGATGCGGTACAATCACGGGATTTTTATCATTTCAAGGAATTTCAAAACATGGAAGCAATCGCACTCATTGCACTGATCAGAAACAACAAAATCAATACATGCAAAGAACGGGAAAATCTAATCCTTCAGTCAGAGCAATGTTTCAAAGATACAGAATAGGAGATGCAAATAAGTATCTTGCGCGAGCTCTCCTTCGGTACTTCGAAAGCATGCGTTATACACCGGTCAGTTTTCTCCTAATTTCATAAAAAATGAAAATTTTCTTCAAGACATTCCGTTTCTCATTTTGAGAAATTTCTCGGTCGAAAAATGGAATTTTTTCAAAAACAGCACGGTTCCCTTCCAAAAAACCCTTCTATCACCGTGATGAATTTATCGTTTATTCTTGGTCTCTGCGCGAATGTCCTTGAATCAGAAAGAGTTCCTCAAATGTCCAAGACCAACGAAATTTCATTAGAATACGACCATATACGAGATTAATTCGATTAGGCTAGTTTGGAGCGCTTTGACTCGAGGATCTCCCTTTCTAATGCAATGAGTAAAAGAGAGACATACGAGAGTTCGAAGCGCTCCGAACAGCGTAATCGAATAAACTTACTCTCTCCGAAACCATCAGTGAGAACTCACTGAACTTCAGTTAATCTGGGATCAACTCTGACTGATGACTTCAGTGAGTAGTTTCAGTGAGTATTCACTGAAGTCGCACTGAAACTTGGGTGACCTTGGGTGGTCGGACGAGTCCACATCACTGAAATGTCAGTGATGCTCACTGAAACTTCAGTGATGTGGACTCGTCCGACCACCCAAGGTCACTCAAGTTTCAGTGCGACTTCAGTGAATACTCACTGAAACTACTCACTGAAGTCATCAGTCAGAGTTGATCCCAGATTAACTGAAGTTCAGTGAGTTCTCACTGATGGTTTCGGAGAGAGTATGAGTCATTCTGGAGCTAGTTCGACAAAGCTGTCACCAAGGCGATTGGGGAGGAACCAGAAACAAATTTTCCTGATTGTACTATGTTGATTTGAAAAAAAGTTTTTTTTTGCAATTTTCCAATGTTTGGGTGCTTACACAATTGCGAAAAATAGTATTCGCAACTCGTTCATGAGGTTCCTTGCTTCTGAGCGATCATTTTGACCTTAGCTTGCGGCTCAGGCCGGAAACTGATCGCTCCGAAGCGAGCTACAACCCAATTTAACTCGGTGCAAAATGTACACTTCCCAACAATCTGAACTGACCCAGCCGTTGGACTCGGTAACTCGAGGTACCTCTATCTCGCGCGGGATATTGCCATACAGTCTGAAGTTGCCGAGTCCAACGGCTGGGTCAGTTCAGATTGTTGGGGAGTGTACTACTTCGGAATTTTTTCAAAACCCCCATGAGCCCTACGACCCATTTTTGCCGATTTTTAGCCTATTTCCAAAAAAGTATAGCTCCACTCAGACTCGACCTTTGGTGACGTACTTGGGCGCATTTTCTTTGTTCGGACTGGGACTTGCGAGGAAAGAATTGCCCAGGACCAATAAATCAGCTCAGCAACTTTTTAAAGCTATCGCTGAGAGCAAATCTTAACGATTATTGAGTCTTCTCCGAAGTGATCTCACTCATACTAATAAAGCAATAATCGACTTCTACCACTGATTGTTTTGAAGATCTTTCCAAATCCTATAATTTGACCACTAATAGAAGTTGATCACTGCTTTCCTACGGAAGCTACAGTGGTGGAAAGATAAGCATTCCTTCAAAAAATCGAAACTCCCAGACTAAATTACTGAGAGCGTCCAATCTATTTTTCCTTCAAAATCCTGGAATAGATTCCTCGAGGTGTCCACTCGTACCAAAAAAATTTTGGGGCGTCCGCTTTTCCGCTCAAAATATGTCTAACAAGGAGAGGTCATGGTCTGTGGGTCGTGAATTCGGCTGAAACTCTGGGAATCGTCTCCTTTTGGCACCAAAATATGATATCCAAAACCGCTAACTTGAATGCTAAAACGTTTCAGAGCTATGGTCAATCACATTAGCATTGTTAGTATACCTATATATATCAACTTTCAACATGGGCCTATATGGGCAACGCTAATGTCATAGGCTGTAGCTCCAAAACGTTTCAGCATTCAAGTAAGCGGTTTCGGATATCATCTTTTGGTGCCAAAATGAGACGATTCCCAGAGTTTCAACCGAATCCACGACCCACAGACCATGACCTCTCCTTGTAAGTACTCCCCAAAATACCCCTAAGCACGTGGAGACAACTGTCGGATTTGAGCCTAAGTTCATAAATGAGCAAAGAGCTCCATTAAATCGCTCGAAAATGAGCATCGGTGCACGCCGGCGTCAGTGTGATTTCACTCGGGTCCAACTCACAAATGAGATGGTCGACTAAAATAGGAATACATACGTTTTCCGACCTAAATGATTTATTTATCGTATTCAGGCCCCCAGTTATTGGCCACCTGAGCACGATTTTGAGGTATAGACTACAAGGCTCTATCGACCCTATCGCCTGTAGGGTTTTTTAAAAATCCAAGAAATTCTCGTCTTCAGCACAATTTCAATATAAATATAGTACAAGCAGGAGTTTTTTTTTATTTTTCTCGGACCCTGTTAGTGGCGGTTTTGTCCAGCTTGCTCCAGAATTACTCATATACATTAGGATATTGTGGGTTAGAATGTACACCCTTCTATTCAAAATCTGCGAGGTAAATATCATGCTAAGTTAATAGTGAGACGTTCATTAGATATTCCACCTCTAGCTTTTTTCCTTCAGCTTCAACAACTCGCGATACTAGTAGTATTTTATGTACCAAGTTGCAGAAAAACCGCTTCTCGACACGAGGTGCATACATATTGCATTTTATTACTGGAAACGAATGATTTTTTTCCATTGGAAGCGTAGATTATGTAGGTACCCGAGTCGTGAAAAACCGCGTCTCCAACGCAATTTTATGTCCCCGGCGCATAAATGAGTCGTTACGAACCCTTACGCGTTAGCATAGGGACACGTAATGGCGCGTTTTATGCGTCTGGGACATAAGGAGTATTGCAAGATTGCTGATATTTCGCTTCATACCCGGATACAAATGTACCTTGCGTCAATACAGTATGAAGGAAAAGTGCCACCCCTATACGCTTTTTTGCTCATTTGGGCGGCTAGCCGAAACAATTGTAAAAATATCTCTGATCTATTATTTCTCTCCAACTTATGAACTATGCAAGCAAGATTATTTAAAAATCACGATAAAACACTCACAGATGGATTTATGAATGTTCATGCGGATGTCAAGCTCAAAAAGCAGAATTGAGGTAAATCAAAATAATGAAGCAAAACTCTCGGTGATAAGAATACTCAGCTTACCTATCTTACTCGCTCAGAACGGGAAGTAAGGACCTTTCGGTCAAAAGAAAAAATGATTAGGGAATGATTATCTCAAGATATTCCAGTTCATCGAATCATGAATGATTTTAAAAAAAAATTGGCTCTCATTAGGGTAATCAATGAATATAGAATTTGACACATTGAATGAGGTGAAATTTCATACTACAGAAGTACAGTTTTCAAGTAATCAAAACTATACTTACAGTTCTATATTTTGTATGGTCGAAGACGAACACATGGAGTCGACTTTAACATGACAGTGCTTGTGACATTTCATTTGACAGTCTCGGCATTCATATCCTTGTTTGCCTAATCTTCGTGCCAAAGTCTTTTTACAAACTTCGCACACTGTTCCTCTGCGCGAAAAAATAGTAAAAATCAGTGAGAAAAAGTAGCCTTCTCTTGTGAAAATATTTAGAAATTGTCGAATTACCCAGACATATGTTTTGCAATGAAGGTGTGGTCGTTGAAAATGTGAAGTTTTGTGCCCTTTTTCTTCCATCTGCTTTTCTGTGCCAATGATAGTGGGACTAGATAATGCCTGAAAAACGAAAGAATGGGGTCGATCGATAGATAGTGATAACTTGGTGAGTTTGACTTGTAGGACTAGTATGGGCCAAATGGGCCATTGATACTTTCTGAACTACTGAATATCAATTTCTGTGTAGTTATTAAAAAAAATGGATGGTTAGTCGTTTGATCAAAATTTTACGAATTTTAGTCTTTTCGACGAAGGCACTGGCAGTTCATAACTCGTTTTACTTGTAAGAGTTGTAGGAATTATTTGTGTTTGAAAAACAAGTATCGTCTTACTTTCTTATGCCGTTCTCCATCGTTTCTAAGACTAACGTTGATGCCTCATTGACATAAGTTTTGGTCGAAGTTCCACTGATGGCGGATGCTTCACTTATGCTAGATCGCCTCGAATGTCCCTCTCGACCTATTTAAGAAAAATAATTCGGTTAAAATTTTCCCAATCACTTATCCATTATAGGAATTGTACACTGCCACATCATTTTGTCATGGTACTTGTTATGCTCATTTGTCCGAATTTGCACACCCTAAACACGTATCTCTCTTGTATCATACTTGGAGCAAAATTTCTTTCAATCTATCAAAAGTTTTTCGAGGATAATTCAACAGAAATATTTTGTTCGAACTTTCGCTAATTGCCATTTGAACGGGCTTTCATTAAAATTGTACAATGATGGTGGAAATATCCATCCAAACGTGATTAATTCATGATTTAGTGTTTCTGTTTTTTCGTTTTACATTTATTTTTAGATTATTCTGATCAAAATATGATGTAGTTCAGAATAATGAAATTATTATGATGTACACTATTTTAGACAGCAAATGTCAATTTTGTCTGCATCTTTAATACACGAATTGGTTAGATCCAGGATTCCAAACAAAATGTTGATGTGCTTTGAAAGGAATTTCATTGTGACAAATGAGCGACCTAAGATCCTTGATGTCCTCTTTTTGAAATCATAAAATGAGTATTGGAGTGAATAGGTGAAATGATTCCATTGTAAAGTTGCTTCACGCGTTAAAGTACTCTGTTTGGATATCATGAAACTGCAGAAGGAATTCGGTCTCTGGAAATTGGATTTCGAAGAAGTTATTCCTGACCGATCAATTTAATCAAATTTTTATATCTGAAACCGAAAGAGTTCATCCTTCCTCAAAAAATTCAGATGCAAGATATAATTTTGCGATCATGTAAAGAGTACGAGAATGGTTCGGTGCCTAAAGATGTTTGAGTTAGTTTCGTCGATTTCAGGATCTATTCCGTTGAACTCATCCTGACAAACCTTCTTTATTTGAATTCTATTTTGCGAATCTTTCCAGATGCCGTGAGAAGGAAATATTGAAGGGGGACTGGGACGAGTGTCGTAAGAAAGCATCATGGTACACTCGCTCTAGAAAAGTTGTTGAATTCTCGCGCAAATTGATATGCAACATACTTCTGATCAAGCATTCTAAGGAATTATTTTAACGGTCACACCCTCATGCTTCATGCAGGTTACTGTTTCATTTGATGGGATTTCCCAGACTCTTCAGTCGGTCTGTGAGATTCTGACATTAAATCCAATCAATCAGCAAATTCAAAATATCTACATCATTAAGTATAATGAAAACTTTTTGCATGCTATTTTGAACGAAAAGCAGGATACTTGCGGATTCTCACTAAGAAAACGGAGTTGAGCTGATATTTTTTGATAGAAGCATTTTCGAAAAAAATTGCCGACACTTGGTAATTGAAACTGTAAAATAAAACCAAACTCATGTGAGACTAGGTCGAGAAATTCAAAGATAGAATCCTTATGGTGATTGAAATGCTCTATAGGAGTCGATAGATCATTTCGAAAGATAAAGTGAGTGCGAAATATAGGCAAAACGTTATTGTGTGATCAAAGAATATTCGAGTGTCAATACACTAACCAGACCCTGGATCTTTGGCTCTGTCTGCCGAAATGGATCTTGAATGATCCGGCTGATTTGGATCTTGATCAGGGCCGACCGATCTACTCCTCGTTTTCGAACGACTCAATCTTTTTCTTATCGTTCCGAAAAAATCCCTACGTTTTCTCCTCGTTCTTCCTCTCTCTATAAGCATGGATATGTGAAGAAAAATGATATGATCCTGAAATGCTTCCGCGTGGATTCTGATGATTCAATGATAAATTCACCTTTGACACTGTCGGAGTTTGAAGAATTCGTAGCGCTATCCTGTGCCATTGGGGCTCTAGCATCTCTGTCTCCATGCTGAAACGAAAATTTATTGATCAAACACACGTGAATCAAAATTTCGAGTAGGTAGTGATTACACTCGAATGAAGTTCCCAATTGAAATCTCGAAAAATTCATTCCCAACCCAGGTATATCCCTCGAATCAATTCATCCCACTATTTCCAAAACTAAGAGCAGGAGTGATGGAGTATTCATGATATCTGTATGACAGGTGAGTAAATATAGCTGAATATGAATCCTACAGATTGATTATCCTTTCAAGAAAAAGTTAGACGGAATAAACTCTCCAACCCATTCAATTGCAATGTACAATACAAAGGACAACGTTTTTTTCAACAATCTTCGATAATCGGCGGCTATTCCTTTCTGCCACATTAGATAACTCTGAAAAATTCTCAGAAGTCCCTAAGAATACAAGAAATTAACTAACCCATAGACCTAGGCTATATAAATATCTGATTGTGTGGTAAAAAAAATTGAAAACCAAAAAATCTTGAAAGTTCTAATTTTGCCATTTTAGTTCTATTTTCATCAAACTATTAAAGAATCTTCTGAATGTCAGAAGTTCATTTTCAAGTGAGCTCCGTGTGGTGAATGGATTAAAATGCAATGTCTATCTGAGTTCTCTTCTGGATAATCTTCCACAAATTATGAACTTATTCCCAAACTGAAACCCGATGAATCATTATTTATTGAATCAAGACCTCCTTCGAATCTTTGTTCAATGTGACAAAAGATTCAACCCACTCTACCAACTGATAGCAAGAAAATCTCTTTACCTCTGATTGTATTTCCTGCCAACCACCACTCTCGTTCAATGTTACCTATTGAATTAGTAAAAAGTACATAGCACTCAAAATATTATTTCAAAAAGTAATCTGGTTTATTTACAACCTCGCGAAAACCATTGTCTCTTGTGGATCATAGGATTGTTCCCTTTAATGAAGCAGTTTATGAAAGAAACTCATATAAAAGCAAACTGATTAAACAAGTAAAAATGCAGATTTTACACTACTGCATTGGAGTTATTAGATTTTGTGATCGAAGCTCGATTTTGCAAATGGGTCTGCCAACTCACCTTTAGGATTTCACGTTCTGAAAGCTATAAAATCAAGACAAATCATGCTATAAAGTTCAAACTTCAATAAAGAGTTGGAGGAAAATTGACTCCACGCATCAAACATTTGAATTTCCTCACATGTAAAGTAATAATTTTCCTTACCCTTTGTTGGCTGTGTACGATTAGAGTGCCTTTGTTGCCATTTGTCTGTCCTGTTCTGTAGGGTGATTCAACCATTGAACCTCCATTTGATAAGAAATCTGAAAGATTATTTAAAAGAGAATAGAATGCGAAAATCGAGATCGTTTAGTCATCCCAAAAAACTCAATGTATAGCGAACGCGGTATACATTCGAAAGAACTCCACAAGACTATAAACATTCACAGTTCACGAAAAATATGACGAGCAGATCTGAAATACGATACAGCATCAAAATCCACAAGGAATCAAACTACCTCTCGGTAAAACTTCCAAAAAACCATCACAACTAGTATGCCGAATAATTTGTTATCTCATGTTTCCAGTTGATCCAAAAATGAGACTTGAAATTTATTTGACCTAATACAAATTGTTTGTGGATCAATCAAGTTTTGTTTGACCAATGTGACTTTGAAAGTCGTTGAAAAATATGAAACTACACCTCCAGAAGAGAAGGGCAGGGGTGACTGATGTCTTTATGGTCAGATCTGGGAAATTGAGTCATCGTGGAGCAAGTAAAGACGCTTCCTTCGAGATATGCAGTCCCCGTCAAAATTAATGGATCATGCATAGTATGACAGAATCGACAATAACTCTGAAACGTTCCATTGTACAAACATTTTGAGAAAAGCATTTCAAAGATCACAAGAAAACCTATTGATTTGTGGGTTTAAAAATTTTTTTCAAGGGTTTTTTCGTGTTGATAATCGATGCGAAATTTGAAAAAAAATACTTGCAGCGGATTACCTGTAATTTTAACGAGAGTCGTCCGATTCCAAATATTCCAACGGGATAATGTAGCTTGTTTGAATACCTACAAGTTTTACATTGGACGTTTTTTTCTAGGACCTCTCTGGCCCAAGCCACGAGCTCCATGAAGAAAATTTTCTAATGCATGGTTCCTTATGGAGATATGGACCACGCGCCAACTTCACTTGCTCATGCGCTGTTCTACCGTCAAGAACCGCCCCAAAAGTTATAGAACCACATGGTTTCGACGTAACAATGTCTACATTTTTCGAATATGCTATCAGATTTACCCCAATGTGACCTGGACAAGCTAATCTGGAATTGAGCGAGTTTTTGGAGTAAAAGTTACAAAAGCAACTGCTTGTATGTATGGTTTTGACAACCATGCAATTTGATAATTTTTGGGGCGGTTCTTGACGGTACAACAGCGTCGCTGAGCAAGTCGAGTGGGCGCGTGGTCCAGTATCTCCATAAGGAACTATGCATTAGAAAGTTTTCTTCCCGGAGCTCGTGGCTCGGACCAGAGAGGTCGTAGAAAAAAACCTCCAAAGACAAACTTGTACACGTTTTTGAACGATCTACAAGTTTGTCGTTGGAATTTTCGTGATTGGGCGATTCCCGTTGAAGATCCGCTGCAAGAATTTTCAATTTTCCGCCTCGACTATAAGCACAAAAAAATCCTCGAAAAAATTTTCTGAACCCAAAAATCGATAGGTTTTTCCGTGATCTTCGAGATATTCTTCTCAAAATTGTTGTACAATGGAACAATTCAAAGTTATTTTTAATTTAATTGATAATTCTTATCAATATTGGTTTTGCGATTTGCCACCTATAATTTGAGACCAAAAATGGACGGTTCGGAAAAGTTTAGTCAGTTAGTGAACGAATTCAGGAGCTCACTTGCTCGACTATAATTGAAATGGTTGAGGAAAGTTTCGACCTTATGATGATCTGCAAAGAACTTAAAAGTTAGGAACAAACTCAAACCAGCACACAATACACTACCCTAAAATGCCAAGAATCACGTTGTTATTTTGAAACCAAGGGGCCATTCACTACAAAAAATCACTGACGTGTCTTTGAAGAATCAGTTGGAATTGAAACAACATTCGATATCTCTATCCAGGGCCTTTGAACAAGATAAAATATTTCCAAGTCTCCTGTATATCTCTCAACTTCTATAACTAAAAGTATTGAAACACCAATCAATGGCTCTGCTCACTGGATTCGGTAAGTGATAATGAAAAGATTTTCGGACTCTGAAGAAACTGCCACGGAGACTAAGAAACACATACTAGCTTGTTCTTTTTTTGAAATCCGAGATAATTAAGTACATTGAAAGTAATGAAATTTTGATGAGTATGGAGACTGTAGAAAAGAAACAACAAAATCTTGTTCCGAACAAATGAATCTGTACAATGAAATTGAAGCAAAGATGATCGCTTACCCAGTAAGACTATTTTGGAAAACCTATTCGGTTGAACGATTATTATAGACAGCTCTCGAGCTGGATTGATGATATCTACAGAATACTCTTTTACATTCATGACGATGATCAGTGGTATGCATAATAATGATGTTTGATGACTTTTATATGACTCTAGATACTTTGTACCGCGAATGTCTACAAATTTATTTGCACTAAATCCAAAGAAAGAATGGGGTTCAAGGGAAGAACCTTGAACAACATACGATAAGGCTGGCTTGTGAAAATTAAGACACTCGATTTCTATTCATTTTTCGATATCATAAAAATCCTTTCGTGATATGTGATTATATCCACAGTGCGATTCTTGTTTTGTAGAAGTACACTGCCTTATAGTAAGTCGAGCAAAAAAGCCAATACATTGGAAATTTCTTAGTGAAATATACGTTTACAGTCTTCGTGAATTTCGGATGAAAACCTTTATCACGATCAATTATCACAATAATCTTTCAAAAAATCTATTCAAAATAGGTAATTCAACCATATTCATAGTTATATCGAATGTTTGCAACAAAGAACCAAGATTTTTTGCGCAGTCAAGTTCATGATGAGTTTGGAGAATATGATTGATGTGCGTGATGTTGAAGAAATTCATACAAGTCACTGAATTTATAGTTCTTGTTCTTTTATTTTGAGCAAAAATTGACTTAACTTACATTCATATGTAAAATCACGCAAGACCATCAAATACTTGAAATCACTGAAATAATCGGACAAATTATTCCACATAATGGGAAAAATCATGTCGTGCATTGAGAATTTTATAGAGAGTGAATAGCCCCGTGGGCAAATTCGGGATTCTTAAGATGCATGGAGCGAGAGCCTACGTATATTATCAACTTTTCCATTTGAATAAAAACATATAAAAAGAAATATATATAAATCTGGAAACGATCTAGCATTTTACTCCAAGAGTTCACAGAGGAGGTCAGTCAATAGTGCATATCGAGGGCAGGAGTAACATTATATGGGTGTTGGTCGAGAGCTTGATGCTTTTTTTTGTTTCAAATTCTAAAATTATATCTAAGGCGAGGGAGCGGGGGTTCTCTCTCTTACTAGACGATATGATCGATAATTACCGCCTCCCGGTTCGTTTGTAGAGTCGTACAAAATAAGTGTGCTGTTACCGTTGTTATAGTTAAGGCTATTGTTGCTCAATAGGTTGTTGTTTGGATTGTAGGTGCGAGTCGGCGAGGCTGGTGGCCTTATCGTTTCCTTCACTTTGTAAGGCTTGTTGCCAATTTGTGGCACTTCCGCACCCTCAATAAAGAGGAACTGAAATTATATAGAACAAGTCTTGTAGCGTTCATTATGATGTTTGCTTTGCGATGATGAATTGGACTATCTTCAATTCATCATCGCTCGTTTTCACTGCTTTTCAGAGATTTATAATGCTCATCTCAAATAATTTGTACGACGTGATTGCACTTCGCAACCATATTCCAGTGATTTTGCCATAACTCAGATTATTTCGAGGCTAAAAACGACGAAGATCGGGATTTGGCCCAAAAATTGACTAGTTGAAATTAATCTGCAATCTGACTCCTCATAGGTGTTTTCCAATCGACATCCAAAAACAATTCCCAGACGGGCACGAACGTTAGTCAATATACGTGGAAGATGTGGGCAATTTTTGATATTTTTTTGCCACAGTAAAAACGTTTGGCTTAAATCGAGACGGTCCGTCTTTTCCGATCACAGCACTTTTTCGCGGTGAGATCCGAATGTAAAATAAAAAATATTTGAACTGTAATGTTGCATAGTGTGCGAGAGCCATCGACCACGGTAAGGATATCTCTTGTTTTCAACAGAAAAATTGTCCTTTGGTGTATTAGGGATACATTATACCGCCGTTCTAGAGCCATTTGAAGCCATTCGCAGATCCGCAGTCGAACAATCGACGAGTATTCGAAAAATTCGCAAAATTCCAAGGCAGAATATCGGCTGTGTGTTCCAACTATTTTAAAGTGAGACTTGGTACTCGATTGGTTCATAATATTTCACCTATTCATCATCCAAATTTTTATGTTTGAGTGTTGTGGAACTGGAATTGAATAAATATCTCGATAAGCTATACGACGACTTAAATGTGTAACCTTACAGTGGCATAGCCCAACTCCAATTTAGGTCATACCACTGTAAAGACATTTTGACCACTTTTGGTAAGTTCAGGTCTACATAAGATTCATATCCCATCCTAAAACTGTTGAGGCACTTCCTTTCAATAGAATATACCAGATATCATCGGTAGGCGCATTATAAATGTAGCCATTTAATATGAATGCAAGGTCAGGAGATCAAGATTAATGCAAAAGTCATGGCAAAACCACCTTTGTAACACCATTTTTCAAAACTATATCCAGTTGTTATTTACCTCGACTGTGAGGGTGCCAGTGACCTCGTCTTCTTCGTAAGGTCTAGATTGTAAGGGAATAATCTGTCTTTGGCTGGGGTTCGCTAAAAGTTCTTCTACGCCAACGATACCCAAGCCCAAAAACCTATCACTCTTGTTGAATCTGTCGTAAACTTCGAGTAAAACTTCTGTCGTATTTTGACTTATGTCGCTGCAAAATAAAAACGGGGAATTGTTTCAAAGCCTTACTCAAAAGCTCAGAAGGACATTCATTGAAATGGTCTTTACAACAATCCAGGAATTTTAAAAATTCGAATTTTGTGAGAGATTTGAATACGATAGATTGAAATGAAAATCTTCAAAATGAATATGACAAGAATTTGAATTATTCTCACAATAGAAAAGCCTCGTCCCAGACGGGGCTCTTGGTCTCCCTTTTGACGGAGGTCTGATGCCTCTGTGGTGGCTCGTCGACCTCAACGACGCAGTAGGGCTCTCTGCAATCTGTCTGTCCCGCAAGGTCAGCTGCCCTCACCACCTTGACGAGGAGGCGGCGCTCACCGGGCGCGTACTGATGCACCGTCGAGGCTGAGGCTGAGTGAGCTTGTCCTCGATGATGCTGCTGCTGATGGTGACCTATCGAAGGATTCGAACCAGCCTGTTTGGACACATCATAAAGGGGTGAATCATCATTGTATGGTCTTTCAATGTGAATGGTTGCGGGAATGAGATCACTGACCATGCTGTCGTAGTGGATGGGCAGGGAGTAGCCGGTCTGGTTGGCGACTGACTCGCGCCACAATCGTGGGCAGTTGCTGTATCCCGAAAGGTTGAGATGTAAATTTGTGCCCCTTATTGCACCTACGACGATTTCGTTGAGTATCTCTTGCACGTGGGCCTCGTCCATGTCCTTCTTTATCATCCCGACTGGTGCCATTGATACCTTTACCTGTAACCCACACAATTTCATGAATTAAACGATAAATAGTGCCAGTGAGGCGATGTTTTACAAAGACCAAATCCAATAAGAATGAGAGGTATCCTAACTCCCCAATCGATACCCAATCGATTCAAGACCTTCTTAAAATGATTATAGCAAAACATTCGGTTGAATTTTGATTGTCTATTAATATTATTGCTGAGCGACGGGGGGTGTCTCCACCCTCACCGTCATAACAGGATGAGTCCCAGCTTTCTAGCCATGGTTAACCCTTTACGACCCGCTGGGTCCTGCACAGAATGTTTTTTTCTGTACACGTGTATCAACATTTTATGCCTCTCAAGATTCCACCATCTTGTTTTGGGCCCTACTCCTTTGTTTCGTATGGTAGTAATTGGAGGTCTATTAACAGCTTCTGGGTTTCCGGACAACTTTCAAAACATTATTCGGCCAAATTTCCGAATCGGTGCAAATGATTCGTCATTGTACGAACTATATTAATTTCCTGCTCTCTGAGTTTTCGATCACGTTTGAATCAACGGAGTTTTCGTTGATCTGAATCGGACTCCTTCGACCAAGAATACATCACTGGAATACCCATAAATGCTCAAAATTGCGAAAATTCTGAGAATGACGCTCCAAATGGCGCGTAATGGACCACGATGAAGTGAAATCAGTCCTGAAAAAATCTCGCTGTATATACCTTTTTCCAAATATAAATGTAACAAGAAATTTATTTTTATTCATTCAAAATAAAAATTATCTCATCCATTGTACAAAGTTACAAAAATTGACACGGTTTCAACAGTTCCAGTGTGAGGGTAAGTCAAATTTGCCAATCTTGAATGGTTCACTTTACTGTTTTTCCAACATATCATGTACTTTCTGCTGACTCTATCAAAATTACACAAATCTCCGAACTACTCTTCACTCTGTCCCGGATTACTGCTCTATCTGGATTAGCACGGCTGTGAGAAGCACTATAGCTGTATGCTTGAGGTGGGGCTTTACCGAGGGCTTTACCCATAAACATCTCCCTGACGTGTTCCATTGATGTGATGGTCGTTTGCTTTTCAAAATTCTAGTAGAGACTAGAGATACCATTTTTGCCATGGATATTAAAATCCAATGAGTACCGCTTTCATTACTAATAACAAGCTAATAACTGAGACCAGCTCCAGAATCTTATGATCCGGGCGCAAAATGGCCAATTGGCTTTCATTCACAGATTTCCGGTCGAAATTCGTAATAGGGCGGAACCAAAGATTGGCGAATATACGCAAAAGTTTGAAAGGAATACGCGTCATCGAGTCTTTGGATAGGATATGCGTGACACGTGCGCCACGCGCGTCCTGTCACAGGAAACTGGCAATTATTTTGAATTCATCGATAGTGCAGGGATGTGTAAGTATAGATGTCTTGACACTCACGTCCGGCCATCCGTCGCATTTGAGATCGACGAGCAGCTTCTCCGTTATGCATACGACGTTCAGCCGGGCTCGGAAGCGGTTGACGTTCACCCGGTAGTGGCTCGCCTCGATCTTGTCCCCGTGCTGGCGAAAGGCTTTCAACTGGAGGGCCGGCGTTGCCTCGCAGTCGCACGTTATCGTCTATGCAACACGTCCATCAAATATTATTAATCAACTAGTGACGAATGGAATCCCAGTCATTACATTCATAACTGAAATTATTCCAAATACTTCTCATCTTTGACTCCGTCAATTGATACATTATTTGGCATGCGATTCAAGAGTAAATTTTCAAAGAATGCTACCACCAACTCGAAACAATACAGCGGAAGAGATCAGCAGACCGAATTTCTCATCCAACTTGCCAAATCTTTGAACGCAATAAATTCATGAAATGAAACATACATCATGTTCATTCAAAAGTTACTCACCACATCGTCCTTGGAGTCGCACTCGCAGAAGATATTGGATAACGACGGTGGATGAGTCTCGGGTAGAACCCGCACAAATTCAACGCCAATCCCGTGCTAGAATTTTAAACAGAGATTGATTGTCGAACAGGTCCGATTTTTTGTAATAAATGGTGGTTCTTCAGCCAAAACAGGTAATTTCGAAATTTTCGAATTGACCACCATAGCGGTTTACTTCAACTTGTATCATTTCACAGTACTCAACATCTCTTGACCAAACTCCACTGACGAGCTCCCGGCCCCAGTCATCGCCCGCCGGAGCGAGGAGACCGCACATCTCCATCCGGCACGACGGGAGTGGGTGAGTCTAGGGACTCGTACTGGAATCGCCCTCGGGCGATAACAATGCGAGCCCGAAAGACTCATCCATCATCCCGAGGGACTCCCTGGGTTCTCAGGAAGCCTAGACGAGTCCCAAAACCTCCCACCGAGGGGTGGGCATCAGCCTTGTGCTGGGGGCTGAGTCCAGAATTCGGTAGTCGGGGAGGAGGACTGAGTCATCACCGAGCCTGGCTCAGTGTTGGCCATCCTCCAAACCGACGCGCTGGCAGGGCGTATCCCTGCCCCGCGCCCATGGGGGCAACCGGGGTGAAGGTGAAAGCCAGGCACCCGGGATATAAAAGTTAAATTCCTGTCGTGTTTACCCAGTTTCAATTATTACAATGATCACTTTATGATTTCTAGAGTGATCTTCCTGAGTTAGTTATGATAGTACTCCGAAACAAAGTGAGATCGAGACAGACAAAGAATTATTGAATTTTGCGAAGTCGAGAACAAGCCGAAGCCTAAGTGAGCCGTTTCGAGTGTAAGCTCACTTCTCAAACACACAAACAAGGAGAATCTGGTAATAATTCAAAAGATTAACTCGCTCACAGTAGATCTCACTTCCCGGGTTCAGAAAAATTTTCTGACACGAACAATATCAATGACCTGTCAAAAAAATGCCAAAAACGATCAAAATTACAAAATTCAAAATTTTTGGTTTCCTCCATCCTCTTCCAGAATAAAAGCATGCAGACATTTCATTTTTGACCGTAAAAGGAATGTGCTCCTCGCATTCCTACAGAAATTTCAGAATTTTTCCAGATTCTGACGATGCGCCGAATCAAACTGATGATTAATATCGGTTTTTGGCCATGTCCACTGCAGTGGACAAGATAAGCAAGGGAGTGAAGAAGACTCTAGTTTATTTACTTATTCATAGTAAACTATGATTTACATCATTGCAGCATTGGAATGATTAGGCACGAATTTTTCAAAGAAAATCTTGGAAAGTCTTAAATTGTTGCACGATAAATGTCGCTCTCGATGGAAATTCAGGGTAAAATTATTCTACAACTCTGCATTTAATTTCATGGAAGGGATCTCAACACCTTGTATTTTGAGCTTGGAATGTAACTTGAATAGATTTTTATTTCTGAGACCAGCAGAACTTGGAAAGCAATACAGAAAATAGACTAATGAATGATACCCACATTCTGCCAAAAAGGCTCAAAATGAAGGAGTTCTCACATTTCTAGGGCGCTTATCGATATGAGATCCCATTCGCGGAATGAATCTGTAGAGAGATTGAAATCGCGTAAGTAAAAACAAAAAAAAAACGTGAAAACCCATGACAAAAGTCGTAATGCACGAAACAGTGAGCTGTAATGATTATCTGCTGAAGAGTAAAAAATTCCTCTACGAATGCTTCATACACCAATCTTTGCGAGTTTGAACAGAGCTCTCAAATTATGAATCAGATGACCAATCATTTAGATGATTTCCCCACTGTCAGTTCCTCTAAAATGCGAGATCAATACTAATCGATAATTTCAACCGTATAAATAGGAAAAAATTCTCCCCTTTTCGGAGCCGTAAGTAGTAACAGTCGGAATTGGTCAGGCACATCCTCGTGCGTTTCTCGTTACGAAGATGATTGATCTGCATATTGATCTGCAGGACTTGAGACCTTTTTGTAAATTTTGAGTAACCATGGGAAGACGGCAAATGCCGGAAGTTCAGTAACATCGGCGCTCAACATCAGTACATCATGAGGTTCACGCTCGAAATTGCGAGAGAGTAGCTGCTAATCTCGGCGCTCTGTGGCGGTTACGCGACGGAGTCGTGGGCGCGCTATTTCGGTTACGGGATCGTGACGTAGTCGCGGCTCGCGATCTCTCGCCGGGCGGCGTTTAGCACACAGTCTCATGCATGTGCGAGGCATAGCACGCTTGCCCGGCAAAGTTACTTCATCGC
Organism: Eretmocerus hayati; assembly: GCA_029851415.1. NCBI lineage: Eukaryota > Metazoa > Arthropoda > Insecta > Hymenoptera > Aphelinidae > Eretmocerus > Eretmocerus hayati. Next base: position 188,268,690 of record CM056742.1, on the reverse strand, counting down.
ATATCATCACTGACGCAATGCAGATGCGATGAATGACAAACTGTCTCACCCATGAGCTGACTTTTCCAAGCACATTATCAGAAAAATTTTAAATAACCGAATTCTGAGATGAATAGTGTCTTCCTAATAATTTCTATATACGTATCAGAGTAACTGTGAGTTTCAGAAATACATGACCGAAAAGCGCGCCGAGCACCCATGCTATTTTTGAGCGGAACAAATAAACTCCGTATCAAGTAACGCCTCGATATGAAGTTGGTCAGGATATAGTACTAGAAAATAATGTCTTGGTTTTGCGCGGGTGAACGATTCACCCATCGATCCGTTCGTTGTTTCCGCACGTGTAAATCACAAACAGGCACTCCGTCTCAATTACAACTACGATGTGCAATCATTGCACGTCTGACCTCGTTTGAACAGGCTACTTTGCTGGAACTACATGTGTGCCGGGTAATAAAACTACGAGCGAGAAAGCTTTCTAACATCTGCATCTTAAAATAGTGCGGAATGGTAACAAGCCTGTATACAAATGGTGTAAAAAATCGAAAAGCGGATGGAGCCGATAAAGTTTCATTCGGAATTTCAGGCATTTTTATCAGGCACACGGTACACGTGTTTCGAGACACACTGCGACAAGGCCGTCATTCAGAAACGATCCCGCGTTGCCACTCTCTAATCAAATTGATAGCTTGGAAGCCACGATAATTGTCGTAGAGAGTTGCCACACACGTGCTCTTGATTTCTTCAATCACGACGCAGGCCCGCCACTCGCTTCAAGAACGAAGTTATCGGTCATTTTGAAATTAAAAATTACGAGACCCACCTCGGCAACAGAAGTTGCAACAAAATCGTTGAGCGAGTCGACCCAAACGGCGAGCAGCTCGTCGAGCACGATGAGGTCGGCGTGCAGCCAGTACAGCATCTCGTTGGTCCATCTTACGGCGTCGGGGTCCGGTCCCGTTGCACTGGCCACCTGCAGCGAGCGCGAGCTCCGGGCTGGGCTCAACAGTGGACCGGAATTCTTTCTAGTGACCCGCTTCCTCACCGGCGGAGTCGGAGGCACGTACCCCGTCGATCCTCCCAAGGACCCGGATGACGACAGGGATAGGCCTCCACCTCCACCTCCAAAACCTGATCCACCGCCACCTCCTCCGGATCCTGCACCCAGAGAACGACAATTTTCAATAACCGAAGTTGCCTATATAGCACTAAAGCACACACAATACACGCACACAAGCTGGTGCACGTGTCACCGAAGCGAGTTATGCGCCACAAGACACTCGATTGGGATCCGGAAGTACACGAATCGAACTGTGCTCCGATTGAGCAACGGCTTTTGGCTACACATACACAAACGAACACAGACACGAGCACTCGAATCGTCTCTTGATTGCGTAAAACCGATCGGGGATATGCGTAGACGAGGTACCACTACCGGGTGTCGTAGCCCCCGCCGATGCTCTGGAAGCGTTGGCCGATCTGGAGCGGGCCACCGCAGCTGCCACTCCAGTAGCGTTGGAGCCCGCTCCAAAGAGGACCGCCCCCTCCCCAATGACATGCAGGCCCGCAGCGAGTGGTGACTGTTGCAGCTGCTCCTTGCTGTTCGCTCCGGTGGGGGCCGCTCCGCGGTGCTGCTGATGGTGAGTGGCGCCGGAGCTGGAGCCAGTACTAGCCGAAGCGGGAGCGGAGCGGAGCTGCTTGTTGCGCTGGTGCAGCCGGTTGTAGATAAACTTGCCGACGCAGAGGATGACTAGGCCCAGCAGCATCCAGCCGAACACGAGCATCGACAGCGTGTCCATTGTCGCGTCGGCGGACGAGTCGAAACTGCATATCAGATCGTCCACCCGCTCGGCCAAGTCGGCCATATTTCCCCATCCTCCTGCTGCCCCCAGCCAGCTCCAATTGGCCGCGCCAGCAGCGACCGGCGAGATCGGCCAGCAGTAGCAGAAGCAACCGACCACCGCCAGCAGCCCCCACTGTGGTCGCCGTTGCTGTAGAGGTGCCATCGCTCCCCAGACGCCGGCTATTTTCAAAGCTCCGACGCTATGCATTATTTATAGCGAGCTCCGACGCAGCTTCCGACTGATGCTACCCGAATCCCGAGCTCCTCGATCTTGCCAATGCAGAGCTCAATGACTTTATCCGCCGAAGAGCTCGCAAGCTGCTTTCGACCAACACCTGCAGCTGGCATTAGCTGCTGAAAGAGGGCAGTCTCGATTTTGTTGATGTTGACGATCGGGTCGTTGCTCCGCGCCAAGACACTTGCTCCATGCTCGATGCTCCTAAACATTCATAACATCAACTTCATTCAACTGACTCGTTGTGGTGCTCGTGATTTCATACATCTCAGTGACTTCTTACTTTTTGAATCAAATTGAGCTGTTCCAGTCAAAAATTGGACTCAATTAATCTTTGGCCAACGATGTGGAAGATGATCTCCAATCGGCTGCCGAAGAGGTATCTGGCAACAAAGTCTTGCGGTATGAGAAGCTAATAAGGCGCACTGGTGCCCTTTGTTGTTGCAAGTCATTGGATAATCTGGAAGTATGAAACAGCCAATGAATGGTATCCATATATCTAAGAACTTTATAAAGTTCACAGTTACAGATCACATGCGATTGTTTCACGGCAATTCAAGTGGTAATTGCTATCGCCTACGACTAAGGACCTAATCAACTTTTGGCACAAACGGCTCTAATGTAATTTGATGAAAATCTCTGACAATGTCAGTGGTAAGTCACTTGAATGTATAGTGTTCTTCACTGAACTAGAGCTAGGATTCTACTTTTAAAAACTTGACGTTGATAGCTCGACGAGACTCAGAAATCGACCATCTGATCCATCATCTTCTGAATAATGGTGTTAAATGCGGGACTCAGTCCACAAAACCAATATTACTCTCGGCAACCGGTGCTGTAAAGCGTGCCGCACATAATGAGCGGGTGCTGGAAGAGATTTTCGATTCGATAACAATCCTCCCATACCATTGCACATTAAGTGTTTGCTTTTTGTGTAAGAGTTAGCGCACGTTATGAGCAACTAAGTATTAGAAGTAGTATTTTATAATAATCGCTACCTTATTGTTTGGCAATTCTTCGTCACATCAAGCACTAGCTGAAGATCTTGATGCAGACTGGCTTCCTTCGGCTCTCTGAAAAATTAACAAAATTAGAAAAATGTACAAAATCTTCTCGCATCTCCGAAATAACCTCATGCGGTTGCTTAATACCTTATCATTGCTCAAGCGTATATTAATAAAGACATTCTCTTAACTTCCGGAATTCATTAAACGGATGATTGGACGAACACGGAAAAATAGCTGAATGATGGAATGAAACCAAAACTGATGAAAACTTTGTCAAAAAAATATTGAAAGTGTTATATTTCAGAGTATTACCGTCGGAATTTCAGATTTCAATACAGCGCCAACGCCACCAACTTTGTCATGAATGGGTCCCTTTGAAATCAAACGAGAAAGAATATCAAAATTCTGTCAATATACTTTAAGTGAAGGACAAATTTTCTGGGTCATAAGTGAGCGATCAAATCCTGTGAAGATGAAAGTCTTCTCATTTTCAAATTCGCTCATTTTGAGTTCAGATATCATATTCTATATAGTTTTTACGATCTGATAAATAATCCCTACGACCTGAACTACGAATACTCGAGAGTCTAACGAAAATTTTGTCGATATCGAATATCAATATGAGTATAACTACGTCCTTGGCGAACCCAGTATACATTAACTGAAACGAATTTCGTGGAGGACAAAGTTCTCGTAAAACCTCTGAGCGATTACATCTTTCCGCTGATGTATGGATACATAATTTCACTATGCATTTGATTGGCGTGTTCTGAGCATTAGATGCGGCGATGAATCAGGACAGTTTTACAAATACTGCTGTTTGCTCGCTTGGCTCGACTTTGATGAAAACTGTTGGCAAATTTTTCTTAGATCCCGTGAATCTCAATGAAATTGGAAAGAGCCCGTGACAATCTCAAGATTCATTAAGAACGAGGACGAATCAAGTTGGAGAAAAGGATTTTCGAGGATCAAGAGGAACCCAGCAAGTTACAATAGAATACGAGAGAATTCCATTCGTTTTCATTAAGTACTTCCATTGTGTACGTGCAGCAAAAATAGAACAATTAAATATTATGTGAAAATAACTGCAATTCGAAAATTCCAATAATTCAAATGACAATTTTCTATGCATGCCATTTTACAAAAATAGAGCCATTTGTTGCCAGATTTCTTCTCGATTTTCTCAATTTTCCTCACAACATCAAGACCTTGAAGTGTTCTAAAACATAAATATTTAAAGTCTAACTAGGAGGAGAATTCATACATCTCTCAATCATATATGATGCAACTCTTCTCCACTTCCAATGACAGTGGATATCAATTTCAGTGGATGGCATTGCGGAACGATGAAATGAAGCGAAGACACATAAAACAAAAACTACACGACACAATAGATGTCTGTAGTCGAATAATAATCTCTTTACAACTAGTATTTGAACAATTTGCGAATAACAACAATTGATCAATAGCAATCTCAATCCGATCATAATGAAATATTTTTGGAATAGATCTGATCGCACAAAATAGCCATCAACCTCCGTTACCGTGGAGTATTTATCGAAAAATAATACCAGCCAAGAAAAATTGAAGTCGATCCAATGAGTAATCCTAATCCGACAAATCATTTTTTAAAGAATTAAGAATCATACGTAGAACCGAGAATTCAAGGTTCCCGAACGATGACTTCACGCAGTACCATTACGAAGACACTCTGAATATGAATTTCAAAAGATTGATCGGCTGATACAAGCAAAGGTCTCACTCATATGAGAGATGATTTGCATTCAAGCTGAAAGCTCTGCCATCTCTTTGTGGCAAGAATCTTCGGCAAGTTATTCGAGTGACGTTGTGCTCATCTGTATAATGAATAGCAGAGTCAACCGCGTTTATTGAAGAAATGTGAATTCCACTTACTCTTAAGAATGACTTGCATTGTGTAACACCGATGGTCGAATTGAATTTTTCATTTTCTTATCGCTTCCATTAGTTAATCACCCTCTCGCTCGGAGGTTGAAGTAAACTCAAATAAACCCCCGTCTCGTCACTGCTATATCGATCTGTTCGTAGGGAAAGGCTTTACCAATACCGCGGGTGAATTTGAGTAAAACATAACAATGGCTTAATTAAACGTACTGTGTAGGTGTACCACTGCGCAATATGGATGGGTTTTTAGTGACTCACTATGTCGAACGTGCTCACGATAAGATCTCCATTGATCCGGAACGTATTGGTCGCAGAAGAATGATTTGTGTCAAGCGTGTAAAGTAATAATTTTCCAAGACTCTTGAAGGACGTGCAAATTTTGCCCATTGCGCACTGACGTCATTTTTTCTTTTCATCCATTCAAAACTTGCCAAGCTGAAAATACAGTGAAATCTCCGGTCGCACAGACACCTCTGGTTGCATCAAAACTGTCCGCTACCCGGAGGTGTCCGCTAATCAGAGGTTCATTTCTGTAATTATACTTCTGCTGGTCGCAAAAAATTGTCCGTTATTGAGAGGTGTCCGCTAATAGGAGGTATCCGTTAAGGGAGATTCCACTGTATACCAGAAAATCACCAAAGTTGGGGAGGATTTAGTTCGAGTGTTAATGAACACCTGTGCAAAATTTCAGAATGATTGACCGTTCTGTTTCGGAGTAGGAGCCATCAAAAACCCGCCACTTTTAACATTGCGTTTATATGGGAGTGGATGATCCCGCATGAGCGCCATGCTAAAAGTGACGAATTTTGATGACTACCACTCTGGAACAAAACAGTCAATCATTTTGGAATTTTGCACAGGTGTTCATTAACACTTGAACTAAATCCTCACCGACTTTGGTGACATTCTGGTATATTTTGCATTTTAGAGTACAACTACCTTAACAGTATGACACGCAGTAATATCAAACTAGTACATTTCGATACAAGGGTGTAAAACGTTTAACGCACTATCGAGACGATAAGTTTGGGGAAAAAAATTATTTTTTGTTATTCTGTGCGCAAAAATGGCCATTTAGACGCAAGTGTGCGTGTGCAAATGCCCCATTTGGGCACGGATTCGCGTTTGCACCGTGCGCAAATGACTTATTTGCACACGGTAGTGCGCAAATATCCATTTGCGCACGGCGTAAACGATGAGACAGTGTGCAAATGGGGCATTTACGCACAGTTTGCTTACCAAATTTGGGTTGATTTTTGATCATCCTATATTCACTAAAAAATGAAAATGAACGATCGAGAAGCGCCGCGTCCCGATTCTCTCACATAACTATATACGGAGAATAAGTTCGGTAACGGTAGGATATTGAAAATTCAAACGATCCTCCTGCATTCGAAACTGCAATCATTGCTCTGTTAACTCTCAGCAAAAAAACTCCGTATTGAAAATCATCTGATCAATTAAGATATTACTCGAGATGGTTACGTTAGTGTTTCTCCCCCACTGCTGAGAATTTCGTCTTATGGGAAATAACATTGAGTGGGCCCCGCCGCACCTGGGGAAAGATCGCCTATTTCAGCCTCCGCAGCGAACGTGTTAACTGAGGCTGTGATTTATTCACCGAAGAATAAATATATTGCCTGCGTAGAATGGACTGTCAATGACCTTTACGATCTTCGAACTAAACTCTAGGACAATGAATTTGAAAATATGAACTTCAAAATTTAAGCAGTCAGATCGAATGAGAAAAGTGACCACAACGTTGGAATTATACTATGACACACGATAAACGTTCAAAATCAACGACGAGAGAAATTGTCTCTCTTATGCACTCATCCCTTTTTATCCATTGGTGCAGTTTTTTTATTCTCAAAATTACGGTTATTATTACCCGGAAATTTTTCATTTCTTGCAGTTCTATCTGAGGCGAACCATTCGATCACCAACACATCAACATTTCTGACATCATCTTCTCAGATAGTATTTACTTAACCAAATTATCGTTTTACGGACTATAAAATTCGAAATTGATCATCTAGAGGTGCACTTACCGAACGTCAGAAATAGTAAACATTAGATAATTGAAGACATTTCAAGCTATGCGGAAACATAGTATATGGGCAAAAGTCTTTTTTCTGATACATTTTTCAGAATTTTTTTTCAGTCGGGGGGCTCCGCCCCCCGAACCCCCCGGCGGGGGCTTCGCCCCCTGCCGCCCCTGGACCCCGCCCTGCGCCCTTCCTCACGCCCTACCACTATCTCTGATCAGAAGAGTCATTTACCCGATTGATCATGAATGAGACAACGCACTCCGAATTTTACTGGACATTGTGAGAATATTCGAAATATGTGTATTTCAAATAGAAATGATAATATCTCGGTCCAATTCAAGGTATTAAAGACATGGAGTAAGCCCTTTGATAGATCTATAGATCGATTTTTCAAAATACACAATTTGATCAAAGATCCATGAGATCCGTTCACCCCAAAACAAAAGGAAAACCAAACAACTCTCTAGCTGACGGACAACTTTCGCGACCTCCGCTACTTATTTGAAGGGTTTTGGCGAGTTACATTTTTGCTCACAGCAATAACAAAAAATATCGTAAGCAACTCGGGTGCCGACATTTGCGCTCTCGTCCCCGCACTCGTGTGCAAATGGTTTATTTGCGCACAGTTTCATCGTTTGCGCCATGCGCAAATGGTTATTTGCGCACTAGCGTGCGCAAATAAGCCATTTGCACACGGCGCAAACGATGAAGCCGTGCGCAAATGAACCATTTGCACACTCGTTGCGGTGACTCGTGCGCAAATATCTGTTGGCACCCTTGTTGCTTAATATACTATTTCGATACACTGTGCGTAAAAGTGCACTTTGCGCACAGTTTGTCGACTTTTACTCACAGTTTATCGAAAAGTATAGTTAGATACACGGACGCGAATAAGACGTTTCACGCCCTTGTATCGAAATGTACTATTTCGCAATTTTCCAACATTTGAGTGCCTACAATATTGCATAAAGTAAGTTCCGCCCCTCACTCATGAGGATTCGACTACCGAGCAATTATTTCGACGCTCCTCAAAACTCGGTACAAAATATACTATTGAGGTTTGAGTTGAATGGTGGTTATTTTTTATTTTTTCACGTGGAAATTACAGTCTCTAATTTTGAAAATGATCACAAATAGTTCAACTTAGCGTGACATCGGTTGCATTAATCAAGAAAGATTATCGGTTCAACAATAATTTTTTTTAACTATAAGATAGACAGTCTACAAATTCGAACTAGACTGTTTGAAATTGCTTCTTGTGCATGAATCCCTTCTGTGAGATTGATAATCTTCTATGTGACATAACATGAAAGATCAAACATGTTGCGTAAGAACCAAAAACAGACCGAATGCACAGATGCGTGAAGGAAACAATAGTTTTGCAGTGCACCGTTGACCTCGCGCAGTATGTTATAGTTGAGCAATTTTTGACCTAGGCAAAGCTCATCAATCGCCATTAGTTATGAGCTTAGATAAGATAACTCTTGGCACAGTTTCCCTTCGATAATTCACAAATTCATTGTCACGAGCAACGACATGACGTGCATTATTGCCATACATATTTCAATAAATGCACCGAGGCTCGTAGAGTACACTCTACTATTACTATTTGAGAGTGGCACATCTCGGACGCGTTAGAAAGTGCTAGTCTAATTAACGAGTGCAGTGATCTCACATTTCGTTGAACCACTTTTCGCGAGCTGTAAATTCATTCATTTTATTTTTCAATCTCTTTTTCGCTTATCCGTGAGCTCGTTTGAATTTCTTGTGTGTTGAGATCGGCTTTCACTCAAGACTGGCAGAGACTCGCGAGTCTTCTGGAACGAATCATTCCACATGCAACGGCTGTGAGATGATCGGATGAGACATCATTATCACGAGGCAAAAATTCGAGCAGGCCGAAATTCACTTTGTCAAGTTCATCGGCATCTCTCCATCAAAGCATACAGTACCCGCCGAAATGATAGGATCACGGAAACCATCATTTAAACATTAACTACTCCGAAGCCCTTGGGTCTACGACAATTATTTGAAGAGCATTTGGAAGATGAGAGAAAAAATTATGGATTTCTGGCTTTCAAAAATTTCTTAACCCCAAAATTCATGGTTTTAATTGGTTTCGAGAAGTGAAAAATTTTCTATTTCAATCAATCATCGATCATTCATCGGGAGATCATGATAGCGCAAGAATTCTTGCGAGATCTTGTAGCTCTTTCTGAGACCTTCAAAATCGATTTTTCTATACATTACTCTACGATCTTTTTCACCCGAGTTATGAGTCATTTAGCAAAGAGAAGTTGGTGCGGGTCGAGTGATATGAAGGTATGAGCTTTTTCTTTTTAAAGCTATCTCAGGACGTTTCAAATGCATTTTCAAACAAACCTGACTCATATTTTCTGGAATTCAGAAGGTCCTACGTCAAAATCGTGATTTACGCAATTATTTTATATTTCCGCTACCCCTCAAACGTATGTACAAATTTGCTCTCACTTGATCGCTCGTAACTCAGGTGTATAAAAAATTGTAAAGCAATGTATAACAGGTTGATTTTCAAGGTCTTGAAAAGAGCTACAAGATCTCATGAGGATTTTTTGAATTACATTGATATCCCGATGAGTGGTCGATGATTGACGTACGGAGATGAAACATTTTTCATTTTTCGGTCTAAAACCATGAATTTTGGGTAGAAATAATTTTGAAGGATATAGATTGATAGCTCTTTCTCTCATCTTTCAAACGCTTTTTGTAAAATCGTCGTAGACTCAAGGGTGTTGAAGTAAGTGCTGTTTTAGTTCAGGTTTCCGTGTTCCATTAATTTTGGCGGGTACTGTAGTCTGCTCAATATTACTCCTTTGCGCATCAGCCTGGTTCCCACCAAGTTCGTCGTTTTGGGAAGTTCTTGGATTTTATACTCATGAAAACTGAACCAACGAGTGGTTATTATTATGGTTATTAAATAATGCAATGTATCTGCGCAAAATGTAATTGGCATTGAAAAGCTCTTGGTTACGAATAATTATTATGAACTGTATCAGACGATGTTATGAAAATGTTCTCAATGTCTGATGAAGAGTCTCTCTGCGCACGATGGTTGTGAATCAGGAAAATTTTAAATAACGATGCGAGAAATATTCTTGAGGTTTCGTTTTCCAAATTCATAGAATGAGATCGGGTTGATAAATGCCAAGCGAGAAGTAGAATAGTATTTTTCGATTCGAGGGAGGGAAGTTTGGTTTTGCTTTTCGAGTGATTGTATTCAGCCCGGGCCCTTGCGAGGGTCGAAATTAGCACGAGTAAAGCAAAAAAACTTCACGCCCGACTATCGAAATACGTTTTTCGATCGAGTGGGCGTAAACTGAACGAAAACTACTGTGTGTAAAGCACTGCTTTACGCACAGTCGCTCGAAAAAAACTTTAGACATCGATTAGCTTTGGAGTAACTTTCTGTCTCGCGGAAGCGTTCGGTTGCAGTGCACTTTACTGTAGACCACCTCGTGAACTTTGATGTGTCCGAATAATAGCTGAATAAAAGAAGTGCATACGATGCAAAAAGCTGCGGCACTCGTGTGGCGTGAATGGGTGGGGGAGTGGGACATAGTTACAATAAAAGTAGCGGAAGAGATGCGATATAGAGAGTGAAAGAGGGGCGAACGAGGCGAATGAGGAAAATAGGAAGCAAAGAGGCCACAAGAAAAAATTTGCTAAAAAGCGATTGAAGTATATGTCTTGTTGAGGGTTGAATCGGGAGGCGCGATAGGTGCAAATACATATACTATCCAGCACCATGGGCACATCCACTATCATACTGGCCATGATCGATCTCCTCGCGAGCGAGAAACAGAGTTGGCGTTGATGATAGCGGCTGATATTGCGGGGGCGGCCGGCGGCGCGCCTCTCACTCAACGGGATTTTGGATTTACGCGTACATCATCGCTTCGTACCTCGATCACGTTCTCAAAATTTTCACGCTCAAGAAAATTCTACTGTAGTTGCCTGATCGACCTACCAAGGACTGATGCTCCTTCTTACTCATCCTCTTGGGCAGGTATCATCTGATATTATCATTCTGCAAGGGATCGTTCGAACCCGTGCTTTGCGAGCTGTAGAGATTAATCCAGCGGAGCTTTGATCCTTGTAACCTAAGAGAAATCACTCGCGAGATGCAATGTTAGATTGTTATAGTAGACCGACCATCACCTTGCACTTGCAATTTTTGATCCGGTTTACAGAGACACCAGCGCGCACTGTGATGAGAGCTTGACACTTGTATGTATATCCGCGGTAGGCGTGCAAGTGGCACAGCTGACGCCTGGACGTCGTCTGCAGTTCTTGCGAAAATTACAGATTATAATACGCGGTGCGGACAGCGCAGCTTGCAGCGTGCGAAGCACTTGCAAAACTTTATCTGTGTGTGCAATGGAAACGTCCACCACCACCAATCCATTCACACATATGTAAAATTTTGCGATGAGGTGCGCAAGCGCCTTGTGTTGCCTTGCCTCCAGCAAAATAGTTCCACTCGCGAATAAGTATATCCTCCTCTTATCCGTGGATAGATACTGAGACCGCAGCAGGACTTTACTTTGATGCGACTCCTTTCACTTTGTCACCCTCGTTCAAACTCCGCGCCAGTGTAACGCAAAGTATCCTGCAAGACGATCCCTGAAATATCATTGCAGAGCACGTGGTGGCCAATACTCAGGCGCCCCCTTATCGCTTACCATCGGAAACTGAAATAGTATATTATGTGACGAGTGCGCAGCACGAGTCGCAAACGACATTTTCTAGCTGTGCTACGTCGGAAGCGCGACTTTAGACGAGTCCTCGCGAAGCGAGGACGAGTCGAAAATCGCGCTTGCGACGTAGACAGCTAGAAAAGCAATTTCAGATCACCAGTGGCAATCCTTTGGCACTTTTTGCAGTTGTCTCAATATTGCCGAACAGCATATAATGTGTTATGAAGCGATTTTCTTCACGAGACGTGAAGAAAATGCACTTTCTTCATTTGGTGGAGAAAATGCGTTTTGTGCAACTCGGTACATGATATGTATTATCCGCTCGTGTATACGGATGGAAACTCGATGTTTTCGTGCGGAAGGCGATAAAACCAACTCATTTCGAGTACATTGATTTCTTACCTTTTATTGGTTGTCTTGCAGTCACGTAGAATGAGCTCTTACTTGTTTGAGTCGATGATCATAAACCCATAAATCTGATTCTAAAGGACTATAATACTCCATCCTCTGGCCTTGCGCTGCTAAGAAGCAAATGAAAAACCAAGCAAGATTGGTATGGCTACTCAAAGTTTCGAAACTAGTCGAGCAAGAAGTGATGCAGCTCTTTCATTGACGAGCTTGAGGTTTTTCATATGCCGAAAAAATATAGAAGCCCAAAAAATTCGACCCGTGGATGCTTGTTTGATGAAAAAATTTTGCAGATTCCGCTTCTGATCTTTCTTTATATCTAGAACTCAATACAGACTCATGAGGTGGTTTGAACATGTAATCTGCTCAGTTCACAAGGTATATAGTTTACCAGAAGACATTTCGAGCACTTTATAAAATCTCCTCAGTGAATTTTCGACATAGAATTCCCCAGTACATCATCACGAAGCCAACTCAAAGTTCGCGGTAAAAAAAGCTCGCGCATGCGTATATTTTGAAAATTTATGAATGGGCTCAATTTCTATGTTAACAATTAGACTTGTGGTGGAGCCTTTTTTCAAACAATAAGCAATGCTCACTTTACATAAGCATCTTTGAGCAAATTGTAATATCCTACAGAAACTACCCATGCACGAAATGATAACATTTCTTGTATCGATTTCGAAACTTGGATTCTCATCAGTCAAAGTTGAGGTACGATTTTCAGTGCAAAGCAGATCAGACAATCGATTGCTCAAAAGTTGCGATATTTCGAGGAAGGATACAAATATTTTGATTTTGAAGCCTCCCAAAATTAATCCAGATTGTAGACCATTTTTGTTGCATAAGTTTTTTCAACTCCTAGAACTGACATTGACCTCGTAAAATGACACAACGCTTCGAAATACTAGATAACGTCTTCCTCGGGAGTTCATTCGATTGACTTATATCCAGCAGTATTTTTCATCTCCAGGCGTTTGTACCAAACAGTTTTTATCAAAAATCAGCATCATTAGGTAGACATTATCCATTGAACGAAACTATGGATATAACTGACTATCCAGAAAACGCATTCTAGAAAGCTTTTAATACTCGGAAATCTTAGTAAAGTTAATTTGGGTGGTAGCACGCGTAAAAGGTCACTATCTCGTGAGAAAGCGAGAACAATAACCATCTCGTCGTTACGCTCGTCGCGTAAACACACTTCACAAGAAACAGCGACACATCCGCCCTGTGGAGGAACACTTTGCCATCCTCTCTTTGAACTTAGAAATTGCTAGGGCTCAGATCGGCACAAGTGAAGGAGGCACACTTCCTGCGAGTGAGAATCCGCTGTGAACGCGAGCGTCTGCGGCATTTCTCGCAGTAATATTTCCCGGAGCAGAGTCATTGCGAGTATTTGCAGTGTGAATTACTGATGCAGGACTATATTATGAGAATGCGAGACATCACGTCATTAACAACGCGCAAAACTTTTCGAGCTTTCGTCAGTTCAATGCTGGTAAACGATCCGAGAGCTGTGAGCTGAGTTTGCGTTTCGGTTCTCTAAATAAAATGACATCACGAGCCAAGAATTGAACAATTAATCTGCTTGCTCTCTGACGCTAGCCACATGGAAACTATCCTGCCCTTTCACCGGTTCCCACGTTATGGGCGTATCGTTTATAGTTAGAATTTAGTCGAGCTTCTATACGATTCCTTGTGTTGAGTGATCAACTCAAACATATTGTGCTAAGAAAAATAGCATGGACATTTTCGAGTCATTTTTCAAAGTAATTTTATTGGAAAATTCAATCAACTCCATAAATTATAGCTATTTCAGAGAGACTTTTGTCACAGAGTTACAAATCGAATTCCAAAATTCAGTTCCACTTCGAGTCATTGCAAATAAATCAACTTACAATAATTTTTTATCAATTTACAGTTTCGATTATTATATATCAAAGCTTATCAGATTAACACTTTGAAAATTCATCTCATGTTTCACATTGCGTCGCTTATTTATACACGTTTGATCATTCATCCATACCATCTTACTTTGTAAATCATCCTTATCGCCGATTCAAGTAACGACAAAACACATTCTCACAATTCAACACTTGATGATACAAAGTACAAAATATACTACTAAATCCTACCAAACACATATTTCTTAATTTATGTTTCAAATAGAAACGCTCAAAACGTGGGCAGAAATAAAAATACCAACAGACAAGCTAACTCCCGATCTTTTGGACGGCGTTGAAAACAGACTGATCCAGAGTGGACGATTTGCCTGAATTTCCGAATGGGTTAAGTCGAATTGAGTGAAAAAAAATTCGTAAAAAGTCGAACATGAGATAGTAAATCCTCGTATCAATATCGAATCTAAGTTTTAATTTTGGACTTTTGCCGCGACTGAGATAGAATAACCACTCTTTTGCTCGTTAATCAATTGATTTTGGGTAAAAACTGGTATAGCTAACTTACTGCTTGAGTAATTAAATGAGAGCGAGAAAAGTAGTTTTTCTCGGATTCGTAAATTAAATCACAGTAGTTTTTCCACTGAAATACTAAGTCCAAGAAACAGTGGATGTGGAAAGTTCTTTGGTAATACTGTTCACGTAATCGTTGCTAATAAATCTGCAATCCACGTTTGAGCGTTAACAGTAAGGATTTCAATCATTATCTTGAATTTATGCTCTAGAAAATGATTATCAAGCCATACAAACATCACCATGTTGAGAATGAAAGTAAGAGAGAATGACATCAGTTTTTAAACAAAAAATGGAACTCTAATTCGATATTTGAATAGGTTCTTACAATTAGTACTTGCATCAAAGTTTATGAATTTTACTCTTCACTATGTGTATTTCGTTTTTCTATATATCCTGACTGCGTAATTCTAGCATTCCTGGCAAATACTTTTTTACCATACCACAAAGTTATCGGGGTGTAAAACAGTTCATAATCCTCACTGAGCTCCAATAAGCTACTAGCCTGTTGCATTCTATGATTTTTTTGTCAAGTTTTATCGGGTCTATTCAGATGTAGCATACCTGACCCATTGGGTTTCCGTGCTTATTTTCTCGCTAAAATACGTTGCAAGTCTGACACCCGGGAGCTTGTCAACTATCTGATTACACTTCATATATAATTTCATGAATATCATCAATAGTATTACAGTATAATTTTAGGAAATTTCAATAACAGAGATCACCAACAAAAAAATCGAGCAATTCGCTTAAAAAATGGGAAAATTGTGGAAAAATGTACCAAATGGCCAATTGCATTTTCAGTGTGCCTTGGCATGACTAATTTTTACGTTGGTGAGTCGTACAGAAGTTGATATTAAACTGGAAGAGCATAAGAGGGTTCATATTTACATAACTGTGCCTGCTCACAAATCACATTTGAAGAAAATACACAAGACCACACAATCTGACGATTAAGGAAACATAAAATACTGTACATCTTCGAGTAGCAATATCTATGACTGCCCCTTCGTTGAGAAATATTCAACTTTGCTAACACTCTTGTTGATCATTCAAAATGCTGGGCACGAAACATTCGTGCTATATCAAGAGATTTATCCCAATGACAGTAAAATGATACAAAATGAAATGCATGAACATTCTCTTCATAAAAAGTACAAAAAAGATGAACAAAAAAACGCATTACTCAATTCGGTGGTGATATTGGTCATGAATTTATAAATCAATCCGTATCATACTATCCGTAGAGACCATGCTTTCTCGCTCAAGCCGATTGACAATGATCTCCATAGATTACACTCCAATTTCCTTACAACTTCCTGCGTTACTACTACATTAAACCGACACTTACTGAGAAGCTTCAACGACTTTAGTCGGAAAGACAGCTCATACAATTATTTGATAGTCGAGTTTAGACTAGAAAATTCGCTACCTCGAAAATTCTCTTCATGTACGAAATCCACAAAATGGAATTTCGTCAATTAGCGTTTAAATGTTTAATATGAATTAAATTGCGCCGGCAGTTCTGCTTTCTATTGTGTATTGATACAAATGTAAAAAGTTTATAAATGTAAAAATTCTTGCACAATGGAATTTTACTCCATCACAAGACAATTTCCCTCGGAAGTCAGTGGAAGCTCAAGAATGGAAAATTGAGAATTATAGCCATGCTACGGATTTCCTCAAAGATTCTAAATTCTTTTATGTGATTAAGATCTCCTCAAGCTCACTCAAGTTGTGTGCCACTTGGAATTTATGAAGCAAAAACAATAATTAGAAATTGAGACTTCTTTTTTATCCCAATTAGATGCTAAATACATATCTCCAAAGATTCCGAAGATATCTCTTTCGTTATTTTCTTTGTCTATGCAATGCACTATTCTACATAGTTCGAAATGATTCGGTCAAGAGTGGGGGACACATCAACGAAAATTTTCTCCCAGAGGCAGAGAATTTTCAACTGAAATGATATACGGACATACGAGTGGAGTCAATTAATCCAATCAATAATTTCGATGTGTTTTGGTTTGAGGTAAACCTTGCAAGTGGTGAGACATTGCTATTTAACCATTCAGAATTTTCCGAAGTATTATGATTGAAATGGTCATCAACGAAATAATATTGATGGTTCACAAAAAAGCGATCGGCAGGACATCATCTTGAGGAAGCGAGTGTAGCTTTTGCCAATTTCTAATGGAAGATGCTATTGAGAAGCGAAAACCCTTTACTGCGGTATTTTAAAACATCAAATAGCAAAGTGATGACTCAATATTGTAAAATCTTTATCGAAAAGATGGGATCATATCTCAATGAATTGGGCAATATTTTTAGTCTGATACAAAATTGTAGATTGTAATATAAATATGCGATTTGATTGGACTTCGAAATTGTTCTGATACAAAAGTTTCAATACAAGCTCATGGTTCTTAAACCACTGATCGGAACGTCACAATTGACCGGTTTTCCTCATAAATGAGTCAGATCTTCCGGCGAATTTCGGCAGTGAACATGATCGAGTTACTCAACTGTTCGCAAAAGCGATTGTCCATTGTTTTGTGCGCGATACGCATATTTATGGATCTATTCAGTTAATCTGATTAAATTTTAGGTCACTGTCAATCACATACGATGCGGATTTTCGGAGTGTTTCCGAAGATTATACATTTATCAAATGTAAAACGAAATACTCATCCTTTCAACTGTAGGAAAAGCGTCGATCCAAATACTTCTGTTACAAAAGAATTCCGAAATAGACTTTGGAATTCTATTTCGCGAAATCCGTATCTCAAACAGCGATGATGATTATTCTAGTTTTGTTCAATGCAACGAGCCTGCGTTCGTTTTTCATTCCATATATACTATATAATAAGCATATTAACGTACTTACACACAAATGGCTGATATACATGAGATAACTACTTGTTCTTGCCATAGAGAACTTGAACTCTCATCTTCATAAGTAGAACTTGTGTCATCTTATGCTTTCAACCTTCGCATATCTTGTAATTAGTCATCTTCAGAACTTGTGTGGTCACCGCATTCACCCTTTATCTTCTATTCAATTCACTTCTCACAGCTGCGGACAAAAGAAACATGAATCACTTTTAGAGAAAATCATCCTGTGCTCAAGTTGGTCATGACTTCGAGTATCTAGAGTCTAAATCTAGGTGCTATTATTGGATCCAAGATCAGAGATCACCATTACTACGTAATTGTCATTCCTTGACCCTAGATAGTCTCTGATTTCTCTAGAACTCCACAAAATTTCCGTTTCTGACTGCATTTATTAATAATACGTCTGAATCCATGAGTGCAGCACTAAACAAGTTCAACATCAGATTTATTCACCACTACATTTTTGGAAGTGTGTAGAAGAATTAAAACTAATTGACCTTAGAACCGGCAGTTCATTGAATTCATACTAAGTCATTTACTAAAAGTAGCCCTGGTAGAAATGTCAAACATTTTTTGCCCATTATTTGTCCGTTTCCAATGGAGTACCGGACATTTAATGCCCATTTGAAACGGGCTACAAACGGACTTAATGTAACGGTTTTTAAGGCATTTTTTGGGCATTTCCAAGTTATTGAACATTTTTTCTACATTTTTCGGGCATTTACTGGACTACTAAAATGCTGTCTGCTTGATGTTACTGAGAATGATAAGTGATTTCTCGGCATCAAAATATCACCAAGAAAAAATTATCTACCTATTGTTGATTGGTGCAAATGATTTTAATTGAATTTAACGATATAATTGATTGGAGAAAATTCATATTAGTTAGATATAGATTTATAAAATTTCGCCGTGAGTGGGGATCGAACCGGAACCTTCCGCATGAGAATCCAAGCCGTTGTCCATTGCCCTAAAACGTGTTGCTCGGAGCAGACTCAAATCAGTAACTTAAGATGTGCCCTCGGAAGAAATATAGCTGATGGCATTTATAGCTCGTCTTCTCTACAGTTGAAGTACAGGATTAAGAAATTCTAATATCTTTCGATTTTCAATGATTACATACACTGTGAAAAATTTCTGCTTGAATATTCAAGAAAGTGTTCTTGAAGCTTTTTCCAAGTCGGTGCTTGAATTTTTTTCATGTACATTTAATTGAAAATTCAAGTTTTTTTTTGAATTTTCAATCGAATGATCTTGAACATAGTTTCGATGGCATTAGCAAAATTTTCAAGAAAATATTCTTGAAATTCAAGAATGTGTTTGAATGTGTTTGAATTCACAAGACTGCTTGAGCATTCAACTTTATCAAAACTCTAAAGATTTATCAGAACTCTAAAGAAAAAAGATCATTCGAATTTGAAATTTAATCTCAGAATAATAAAATACACTATGAAAAACGATCTCGCTGATATTGTAGGTTATGAAACCACCAACATGAAAATTAATCCATCAAATGTCCATTAAATGCCCGAAAAATGTTTTGGATTGCTCACCTTCCAACGACATTTATCACGGGCATTTAATGGCTCAAATATGCCCTTGGATATTTGAGGTTAGGTCAAATATTGTCATATCTACAAACTAATGCCCGTAAAATGACGAATTCTTGTCCGATTATCACCACAGCATTTTTAGACCATGAAAAATGTACATAAAATGCGACGGTGAACATTTCCAATGTTGAACATTTCTACCAGGGAGTGAGTTGAATGATTATTCTAACTGACTAATGCTCTTTCAAGAAAGATGATTAGTAATTTATTGACCTTTTACGTATCTTCCAACCAAGCACATTCTTAGGCTCGCCTCGGGGCAGAAACGCGTAATAGTTTCTGCTTCCCTATTTTGACCATTTTCTAGTATATCTACTCTTTGCACTACTCAATGTTCAATTAGATGTGATGTTGTTTCAAAGTAAAGTCATTCTTAGATATGTCATAAGAGTACATGATTAGTATAAAATTACCTTCAACAATTTCTTGTTTGATTTTTTGGAACTCTTTTCGGACTTCCTTCATCAGCTCTGCCTTGAAAGTCTCAAGCTCTTGTGTCGTGACAGATGAGCCATCATTTATACCGTTGACTTTGAGCAATGTATCTTCAGACGCAGAACCAAATCTCTTACGATGAGCCTTTGGCGATTCGGCGCCATTCGAAAATTTGTTATTGCTATTACTGTTAGAGATCGTAGAATTGTTCTTATCCCAAGATTTCTTGTCAGGCGAACTATCTGGCTCCTGTAAAAGAATTCGAAAATTTAAAACGCAAAAGACTATATTCGTCTTTACTATTCTATTACTATTGAAATGAATTGATCTAATCATTACAGAGCACAAACAGCGATGTTGAGTGTTTCATCATTCGGGCGAGTGGGTTTTCGTTTTCAACAGACTGTTTTGAGAAAAATCACTTCTAACTGGGACGAAAGAGTCACTCGAAATGAGAAAATCCCCAGTTTACACACGCTTGTTTCGAAAGATTCTCTGAGATCTCATACTTGTCACTGGCAATCAGTTTCTATAGTTCATGAATGTTTGCAAACATTGCAATGTACTTGGACAAATATATGCTCGGTTTATCCAAAGGCCAAAAACGCAGGTTGTATTCTCTGTTTAGGTATTAATAGTAAATGAACTCACTGGTGTCGGATCGGGCTGTTTCTTTTCGACAGCAGCTCGTCTGCGAGCAAGTGTTTTAGCCATTTCAACCATCATGGCTGACGACATGCCACCACCACTATCGCCTCCACCTCCGTTATTGCGGCCTAGCGTTCCATAATTTCCTCCACCGCTTCCACTGCTGCTCGTGCTCGAGCCACTGTTTTCGATTGATTGCGACTGCTGCATAACAACATGAGAAGACCAGCATGATTATTGGTGATATTTCATTTTTTCATAAACAACTCTCATTGCATGATCTTCAAGAAGCATATTTTTCAAAGAATCATCATATGACTATGAAACAGAGGAAAATGTCGAGTAAGTCTGAACGTACAACTCTCATCTGTGTATTTCTATTCGATCAAGATTATCAAAGAAAGCAAATTAATTGGAAGAAGTTTCTAAAATTCAAATGAATCAACTGAAAAAATTAATTTAAATGAATACGTGCTGATACTCTTGGATACGTGTTACCTGTGGTGTCCTGTTTGCAAGCTGTTCAAAGCTTATTAAGTCTTGGGAAATACATTGTTTTGTCGCACAATATCGCATTTTTGAACGATTATATCGAAACTTTCAGTATTAATTACGTGATGGATAATTACTATAGTCTTTACTTCAAGGACGTCAGTCGAAATCAGTGATTCTAGTTGGTATCAAATGCATCAGTGCTTGGAACTTTATCTTCGAAAGCTTCGACTGAGAAAGTGAGCTCGTAAACATAATATCATAGTCAGTCTCGGTGAAAGAGGCGTTCAAGGCAGACCTGAAGTGAGCAAAGAGAGGATCGTTCATCTATATTGACGCACCTGCTGCTTCTTCTTCAGCTTGGCCGCCTGGAGAGCCGCCGCGAGCGAGTTGACGTCTGGGACAGCCTGCGGCACGTCGAATCCGTCGGCTCCACAGGGCGCGGGTGGCGGTGGCGGTGGTGGCGGGGCCCCACTTCCTCCTCCTCCTCCTCCTCCTTGCTGCAGCATCTGGGGCGCCATGGGCGGTGGCGGTGGTGGCGCTGCCGACGAGGCCATCGCCTGGGCCATATTCGCGACACTGCCACAGGGAGCATACGGGTTATGGTCTGGGGTGTGTTGTTGCTGCTGCTGCTGGTGCTGGGGCCCGGGCCCATAGGCCTGCTGCTGGCCCGTGAGCCCGTAGGGGCTGGACCCGACGACAACGGCGGCGGCGCCCGGCTGTTGCGACACTACGGGCCCGTACTGCTGGTACGCGACGCTGCCTTGGGCCCCTTGAGCTTGCTGTTGCTGCTGCTGAACCGCAGGCAGCGTCGCGTACTGTTGCTGACTGTTGAGCGAGGCCCTGCTACCGTATTGGCTACCCGCGTACTGATACGGACTGGGTGGCTGTTGCTGCTGTTGTTGCTGCTGGGCCGTAATCAGACCGTTTTGGGCTGTGCCGTAGATGCCACCGCCGCCGCCGCCGCCGCCGCCGACGAGACCAACCCCCGGAGAAGGGCATTGCTGGGACTGGGGCGACTGCGCGTACTGTTGTGCTATGGCGGCGCCTGGGAAGTTCATCATGCCCGGTGGACAGGGTGGCGCCGGTGGTGCTGCCGGGGGCTGTGGAGGTGCCGGAGGCATGGGCTGCTGTTGCTGCTGCTGCTGGAGGACCTGCTGCGCGTTGGCTGCCGGGCCCGGTGGTGCCGACGACGTCCTGTGGTGGCCCGACTGCTGCTGCTGCTGCTGCGCCTGGGCTATGCCATTCTGACAGCTCGGCGAAATCGCATTGTGGCCGTTGACTGGAAATGAATCGAGAAAATAGTTTGGAGAACAGTTGGATCTTTCGTCCTCACGTCGAAGGGAAAAATCTAGGATGTAAGAAATTCTACGGATCGACTCGAGTGAATATCAAATGTCTGAGAAATTTGTTAGGTCGAACAAACTCCGTTCATTTGGGATACAATAACCGCAACTCGAGGGAGACCCTCACGTACTCTGCTCTAATCGAATAAAATCTTACTCTTGAACATTACTGTTAATTTAGAAGAGGAAGCTTTCTAATAGAGTAAGCCCCGATTGACTTTCGAGATCTCAGATGCAGCGTAACATCTGAAATGGTGCCAAGCAAGTCAAGAGAGGCGAGGCTTTCTGTGAGGAAGGATTCCTAGAAATTCCAAAATTCATGCAGAAAAAACATCAAACTTGCACGTCTTCCCAAGCTACAATGATAATAATGCAACTAACCTTGGTTCTGCTGAGACATTCTACGCTCCTGAATGATTGCGACATCTTCCCTCGTCATGGTCCTGTGAAAAACAGATGAGTAATGAAGTTATCGATTTCCAATACAAATTTCTTCCAGTTTCATATTCATGAAGCAGACGTGCACGAAATTAGTAGATTAGAATTGTTGAATATCGATTGGACGTCTTTTGATAACGACACTTTGAGGCAATGCGGTCACCGTGCACGCTGAGAGTTATTCGCACTTTTATCAAATTTGCTTGCGATTTGGGTGAAACGACCAGAAGACCCGCGTTTATTATCATCTAACTTGAGTTTGTCTTCTCGTCGTTTAGCTCAAATCTCAAAAGAATCGGATAAAAGTGAGAATTACAATTATTACAAAGTGCCTGTATTGTAGGTTAGGAGGTGCCTGCGCTCAAGTTATTGCCACTTTTCTCCAGTTCTTTTGCGATTTTAGCCAAACGATGAAAAGACGAACTCAAGTTAGATGATAATAAACGCGGGTCTTCTCGTCGTTTCACCCAAATCGCAAGCTTTGATAAAAGTGCGAATAACTTTCAGCGTGCATAGTTGCACGGTAACCGCATCGCCTTAAGGATCAGCGTAATATCCTCGAAACCAATCAAAATTCATGTTCAAACTTACGATTGCAAGACCAAGCATTGCATAGTAGTTTTGGAGACGGCTGTTCAATAAAATAGCGAAACTACACACCATAAATCATGAATTCAAAATGTTCCTATACTCCAAAATGAAATCATTCTGATGGTTATCAAATTTCTTCTTTGCACCCAACGAGCATTGATCAAGCATAAACATTTCTGATTGATTGAAGGGTCGGTTGTTACAATGTGTTTGAACCATGAGCAGCCAGAACAGTGAATAGTTCGTCAAAACCCTAAATACATATACGCCAGGTAACTGAATAGCTCACTACATGGAGTATTCAAGCACAGAAATTGAAGGAGTATAAAAGTGGCTTATAAAAGCTATGAGTTCAATTTGAAATGCACATGTACCAGCTCGTCTATCAATTGATGCTAGAAAATACTCTGCAATTGATCAATCTCAACCGGTCAAGTGCATGCGGTCATCAAATAGTAGTGCGCAGGCATATCGCAGAACAAACTAAAATTACCCACCGATAACCCATATCTTCCTCGTACTGGCCGTTGGGCTGCTGTTGAATGATTTGCTGCTGCTGCTGATAGACCGGCATTTGTTGCTGTTGCTGTTGCTGTTGCTGCTGTGGTTGTGGCTGCTGCTGTGTTACGGGAGCAACTGCCGGACCAAGATTCCTCGGCGCGGCTGTGCCATTGCTCAGCACCTAAACGACAAATCGTCATCGATTAGCTCAAGTTTAATGACTTTATTAAGACTTCGGCCGAGAAAGCGCTGACTCAATTGATTTTTTGAGTGTATAGCATGGCCAGTTAACGAAATTTCTCAACTAGATTTTAATGGGCGAAGTGAGAGTTGCGGGAACGCGCATGTCAAGAATTTTCCAGTTCCGAATAGTGTTAGCAAGTGCATTGAATTAGTAGAAAAGTCTGTTGGAGGATTTTAATGGAAGCGACTTTGACATGATCCAGTATATCGCGGAATGAACATGTGCCTTTTCAAGGCTCTGTTTCAATGCCTATATCGTCGACACGATCAGAACAAAATTGTACACTAAACATAAATCGATTACTTGCTTGATCAATTTGAGAACTACTGTAATCCAGAGCAATATTCCAGAAAGATCATTTTGACATTGGATTTCATCAGAGAATCAACGAATTCATCATTCCAGATTCCAAGAGATGAGCAGAAGAAGATTTTAGAGACAGATCTAATTGGGTATAATTTAGCCCTCACACCGGGGAGAATAGTTCAACTGAAACATTCTGGATTAAGGATGAAATTTGGCACGTCACGGAACTCATGACAAAACAACTGGGTTAATTGCTTCAAGGTGGAAGACGGATTTCTCGACGGTTTCACATCATTTCTTTCAACGATCAATTTGATGGCGATGAAACACTCAGAGATAATCATTCTAGTAATGACTTTACCATTTGTGTGACAAAAGAAAGCAGGCTTCATAAGTTGATTTTCGGACCGAATTCCATACTCCTATTTTTTGATAGATGAGTACATAGTGGGATTGTCCAAAACATCCAACTTGTCTTTT
This sequence comes from Eretmocerus hayati, assembly GCA_029851415.1. Taxonomy (NCBI): domain Eukaryota; kingdom Metazoa; phylum Arthropoda; class Insecta; order Hymenoptera; family Aphelinidae; genus Eretmocerus; species Eretmocerus hayati. The sequence goes on along the minus strand of CM056742.1, from coordinate 188,244,024 downwards.
TAGTAACCGATGACGGAGAGGAAAAATGTCACGAGTTGACGGGACACGTAAAAGACTTTACTCGAATTTCAGTTCGATACTTTGTGAGATTCCAAGCTCTCCAGAAATTGATGGGCACACGACATTTCGCAAGAAAAATTGAAGCAAAAATGCAAGATATTCGAAAGCTCACGATAAGCCCTAACAGAAATTTGTTTTCGTCAGTTATTACAGAAATGCTTGTTTCGAACTCATCTTGACACTATGCAAAGCTGAAGTATTTACAATACTATGATAAGAATAGTTATGGATTTTACGAATTTCAAATACTTCAAAGACTTCACAACCCTTGCTCAAATTTCAAAACTTTTCCACAAAATTTCCGGAACTTGCAACATGTTTCTTATCCTCAGAAAGTACCAAACGAGCGTCCATCGACCATTAAACGGATGGATAGAGTAGTCCAGTACTCACATCGAGGGCCTGGAGCATCGCCTTGGCAAAGGCATCAGCGTCGTCCTTGCTGGAAAAGTTGAGGCCATAAACCTGCTTGTTGTCTCGCCACTGATGAAAGGTTACGGTCGCCTGATTGTACTTGAGGCCCCTGAGTATCGCGCAGTTCATGACGATCTCGTGGTCCTGAAGTTTCCTGCCAACCACTCGAAAAGTGTTGTTGAGCTGATGGTGATACAGTTGAACCTTAGACAAGCCCGACGAGCTGCCAGACGGTACCCATTTCTTGTTAACGTCGTCGTAGACCATGACCGAGGCCCGAGCCGACGATATGCTCACTTCGCTGTAACAAGAGAACAGAGAATATTAGATGATCATGGTCTCAGAATCGTCAGATGTCGACTTCTATATAAGTACATTTGTGTTTCGTGTGTCGGATAAAAAAAGCCACGCGCGCGTAATCAGCATCTTTTGAGCCGCAAGAGTAAGTCATAACAATAATCTGGACGTGTGTGGTGAGTGTGTATAGGGTGACCTGTCAGCTTTCTCGATGGAGGATCGGATTTTGAAAGGGGAAACGTTGGGAGAAAACTCTCGCTCTCTCTTTCTGTCTTTCTTTAGATAAACCTTTGGACGTGTCTGGAAACGCGTGGGTGCAGTAAAGACTTTTTTAGGAGCGAGCCAAAAATAATCTGTTTTCGAATGGGGGAATCTGGGCCGTTCGGAGAGTCCATGCCGGATTATCGTCTCACTCCAGATGTGCGTAAGACGGGCGCTTATTGCACAATCCATAAATATTCTTAGCAAGTCGTTGGTTCGGTTGATGTATTGCAGAGGTTAATGATATTGTGGCATTTCTGACCTCGAAACGGTAACTAATCTGGCCAATTGTCTTATTCGTATCTCTCGATCGGGGAAAATCGGTAGCCGTGGAAAAATAATCGATTTTTATACTTTCTAACTCGTACAGAATTTGAAAATTAGGGGTCGGGTCCGTTAACATGAGACCACGCGCATCGAACTGGAAGCATAAGAATTTGCTGTGTTGCTGTGATGACAGTAATTTAGCTCACCACAACCAGAATATTGGTTTACCACACACAATATGCAAGCCTACTCCATCATTATGTGAGAAAATTTCGAACCCCCTCTTTCTGTTTGCATAAAAACGGACTCGATAAATGAATGAGTTTTCAAGGATTACAGGAGGAGGTTACTCGTGCAAAGAAAAATAAAAAGATAAATCGTCTCGAGTGCGCGCAGCGTACAGTTCTTCAAACAATAGTCATGATGCTCAGCAAAATCAGTAAAAGTCTGAGTAAGCTCTTTGCTGCAGAGTCGAGACGTGACTTAACTATATATGAAACCGTGTACTGTTAATGGGTGAGTGGTGGTTTCTTCTGCGTTTCCTTTTCGCACGACGGAATCATAATAAGTGATGTCATGCTTGCAGCATATTCAATTGGAAAATTCTCTTTGGTCGAGGAGTGCTTTTAATTTAAATGCACTATTGACAATATTCGCATGCGTCATTTTTTCAATTCTCATGATCATGAATGAGAAGAGGAGAGTCGACTCGGGGTGTGTGAGATTAGTTTTCCTAAGAGTTAATGATGTTTGGGAAATGAGGTGGTCACAATGGACGTTCTTCCCACCAATCAGGCTGAAACAACAATCTGCATAGAAAAGCTTACAAACCAGAATGAGCCTTTTCGTACATCTTTGACCGTAATATGAGTTGATTCATTATTGTGGCGTACATTTTTCGTTTATTTTTGGCCGAATTCATCTCTGTAAAAGTATTCGTCGAGTGACTTTCATCACGTGAAATTTCACTCGAATTCTTTTAGAGAGAGAGGGTCAAAAATCAATTCATTATTGATGGGACGTTGCCCCTTCTTGCCGCTACCCTGCACATCTTTTCGCACGCTATTTTGAGCAAACTACTGAACCAAGCTCTATCAACTTTGGTACACTTCACCAAGAGCCAGGGTAGGGCAAATATCTCGAAAGCTGTACCATTTATTGCACTTAGAGCTGAGATTTTTTTTCAAACTTTACGGACTTGATCGTCGCTTATTGCCGAAGCTTGAGCTAGTTTTGTGGTGCCACTATGAACTCGCATGGGCACAATGTAGAGGAATAATGGTCTACCGTAGCGCTTTAATTCGAAGCGAGCTTTAGCCCGTCAGCGTCAAAAGTCCAAGGCAAAATGCTCAAGATGGACAATAAGTGAGCTGTTGGGACCGTTTGCCGTCTATGTAATACGACAATATTTGCCACGCTACGTTGTGCGGTTTCACCTCGAATGGGGATGAATTGTAACGAAAGATGCGAGAAATTTTTCTGCAAGCTTTGAGGGAAACGTCATCAAGGTTGATATCTAACTGGGTTGACGATTGGATTCACTTGAAAAACCGTCAGAAATTTTTGCTCTGATTATAATCTGATTATAATGCACAACTATGCACGTACATTTTTGCAACAATCTTAACGGAACTCATTCTGAAATTTGCAAAAAAATTAAGTTGTTTGGCTGATTAATCCGTTCACGATACGTCAATTCAACCGCAGAATGATGCGAAAATTAGCTGGAACTTTTCACTAATAGTGGCGGGGCCAGCAGCCCTCAAAAATTTACACCCCCTTCTTCAATTTTGCTTCGCCTCGTTTTTCTGGCAGCACAGACACATCTAAGTTATTACTTGGGCACGAATCTGTGTGTGCGTGAATGCTTGGAGAGGAAAATGAATCGGATGGAAATCTTTCATTTTTACATAGGATGATGTTGGTTCAACGAAAGAATTCAGTTGAAGGCGATGCCGTTGAGATCTTGTGTCAAGGTTCGGATGGCTTCCAAATTATTGGCATCGGTGTATCGCACAAGACTCTCAGGCCATAGAATTCGAGACGGACAGCAGCTGCCTAAGGTGAGATCGACGGAAGGGTAGGGTGGAAGAGGAGGAGGGGGGGGGGTGGTACACGTGACACTAGCCATTCATCGCACGCCAATATGTGCGTATACCACAAAAGCGAGAGTTTATGTACACAGTTTGTGAATTATCGGCGCTATTTGGCGCGTGGGATGCATCAGTAGCCGACAGAGTTTGGCGCTTTCGAATTCGCGATTGTACACTGCGCCTACCAGTTGTGGAGGCGTTGAAAAGCGGACAAACGATTGTCAAGAATCAAAATTGAACACGCACTCAAAGTTGGCCATTCTCGGAGTTGACTCGAGTGGATCTTGAAAAACAAGGCACTTGTGAATAACTTTGTCGAGTCATCGAAAAAAGTTGGTCGGCAAAAAGTGGAACGGATCGAATTCAAAATTCGCGCGCCACTGAGCACACACGCACACAAACATCCAGGTGTATTCTTCATGCAAGGGAGGCGGCCGAGAGACAGAGAGAGAGCCAGGCGAAATTGGATAGTACAGGTGAGGGTTGTTAGGGGTTAGGGTACATAAGAGCGTACCAGTTGGAGTCACTGGCGAGGAGCAGCTGTCGGTGGTGCTGCTCGATAGCGGCTACCGCAGAGTCAAGGGAGCCTCGCAACCTGGCCTTGGATTTGCGTGACTCCTCGCCACTGAGACGCATTTGGTAGGGCCCACTCGAACGAAACGCGTTCATCTCGTTGATCCAACTCACAAAATGCACAAATTATCTTTTGTCACTCAACAACGAGGTCACAGACACCACTAACATCGTCGTCGGTAAGATTCGTCAGGACGAACCTGCGATAGCACTAATTTTCTTCTTTCTGTCACGGACGATGGTCGCTCGCTGGGGGTTACTCAGCGGCGACCTATGACACTGAGATATGAGTGATCTAGGTAATAATAATTTCAGAGGGTGCAGCTTCGGCAGCATCTCCGCGACGAAAACTCGAAGGGGCAACAACGACGGACTGTTAAAGTGTGGTTATATGGTATAGAAGCGCGCCGATCGAGCGCCCGATCGCGACTGACAGACGGTGAGTGTATCGTGAGTAGAATAGGACTATACTATACCAGCTAAGCGCGAGAGTGAGCCTATATATATACTCCACCACACAAAAGCTGAGAGAGTTGTGAGGCGCAAAACCGGAGCAAACGGCATGAAAATGGGATATCTGTATCTGCCTCTCACCGCGAGTGAACCGAACCACGATACGATGCACTTCCGCCTGCTTGTGCAGCGCCCATCCTATATACCTATTACTTATATGCTCGTTGCCCACGGGATCTCTTTCAAGAGCTTCGATATCGATGATGCAGACGCCGATACACACGCGCGCCCCACAAAACGATCTAGATATGTGTAACAGTAGGGTCTCGATAATCGAGGAGCTAATCGACCACAAGATATCTTCTCAAGGGCCCCGTCGGTCGTCCGTCGTCGTCACGAATTTTCTTGGAGACCCGGATGATGATTCGGGAGGTATAAGGTTAAACTGGGCGACGACGACGACCTCCTTTTGGCAATTTCACACACAGACTGAGAAGAGAGGACTCATCCAAGGTACACTTTGACCTCTGCTGTCGGTCGGTGCGCCAGTTTTCACACAGATTAGTCGCGCTCGCGAGGATGCCTCTTATTGTGATGAGGGGGCGGAGTAGCAATTCTTCTCATTTCTAGGCCTTTACAGCTTATAATGTAGTACACGACAGTTGCATCCGGCAAACGCCGCGAGAGAGTTTTATCGGCACGCCTCGATAACGCGTCTCCTTGCTGCTGCGCTGTGGAGCCTCTCTTGCTTTTTTATACAATACGCGGCGGGTGGATCGAATTTAATTCACATTACTGTGAATTTTGTTCTGGGTCGATTGTTATCGTGGAAAATTGGTACAAATGTTGTGAACAGATGTCGATGGGGAATATCTTTATTTCAGAGACGAAGTGATCGATTTTCTGAACACTAAAAACTACATCAAACGTGTGCATAATGAAATATTCCATCGACACTAGGCTGAGACGTATTTCAAAGACAAGTAGTCACACTCGGAATAAGGTCCAAGTCAAAAATTTTGAGGGCAAAGTTATTCCGGAGACAAAGAGTAGAGTAATTTTTGGTTTCTCTTCTTTTTCTTCAAATATTACGGAGTGATGTTGAGGGATGGGTGGTGCAGATGTGCAGAGCCGACATCAGCCGTCTCGCGTAATTGTCACAAAGAGTCATTGAGTCCTGAGTAATGGCTTTTCCAATGAATCAGACACGAGGAAGTAGATAAGTGACAGAAATAGCGGAAGACGAGGAAAAAATGTTGGGAATCGATGGTGATAAGCTCGAAGAACGAGTTGAAGCATATTTCCGTGACTTCTCCATTATTCCTATGACTCTGGAACTTCTGCGTAGGTCAAAATGAAAATAGTTTTACGATACGATGGTGACCAACGGGTGATTCTTTTGGTGCACGGGCTTAAGCCACGTAGCTCATACGATTCGCAACTAGTGCAGGGTAAACAAGCAAAAAAACTCGCAACGAGGCTATAACAATCGCGTCGAGTGCCAAATAAAACTTTGCTTCGTAAACTTTGTCAGACTATATTATATATGAGCTATATGTATATCTAGTAAAAATTGCACCCATCAGCACACAGGCTGGGTGATTCACCATATTAGGCACCCATTGGGTCTCACCGCACCTCACCTCATCAAGATCAATACATGAATATTTACCAATTTTTCCCCCTCGCGCAAAAAGTTGTACTCGACCCAATTTCCATTATAGTTTCTCCGTTTCACGTGGAACTGCCTGGCTGTAAATGTGCGGCAAAGACCCCACGGCCAGAGAGCTACAATATAAGAAGTAAGCAGAAAGCGTGCTCAAAGTTATACAAGAAGTATAAAGTGAGCGCGGCTGCAGAAATTAAAGCTAAGAGCAAAACAGGGCTGGCCGATAGATTTGCGCGTTGGGGCGAACCCAGTTTCCTTTGCTAACTTTTGCGTTCTCTATTTGCAGTATGCGCGGTGGCGGTCTCTTTCAATGAGCAGCACAGCATCAGAGCGTTTCCAACTACTAAAACTCATAGAGCGCGTGGATTCGCGAATAAAAGCTCGTTACATTAGATGAAAGACCGGCCCGATCTCACGCGAGGCGCCACCGCCATTCGTTTGGTCAGTAGTGCAATATCTGACGAGGGAATAATAGGAGGAAATGGAGCAACGTGCCGAGGTCAGATTTTTAGATTGTGGATAGGGAATGTGTAGAATGGGTAGAATAGAAGAGGAAATTGACGCACCGCACGCCAAAAATTTATCACACCACCGAAATCAGTCGATGAAAAACTCTGACATTCAATCGCATCTATATTTTCAGGAGGTTATAGCTAACCCGGTCAACAACAACACGCTTTTCCATCCCAGCTTGGATTGGAAACGTCTCCAGAATAACGCTTGGACTGAAATTTCAGTATCTTGAGGTGGAAATCCACCCCAAAACGGCTCGAATGAGGGTCTCAATGGATCTTTTGGCAGGAAATTCGACCCCCAAGGAATTAAGAGTGCATACGTCGTCGAATTTGCCTTACTGGGCTAGCTAGATTATTGGAAATATTTATGTCTGACAATTTTTGCTTAAAAAACCTCAAAGATTTCGATAATTTTCCAATTCTTCAGCCCTTACACCCCTGAACCAAAAAAGAAATAAATCGTGAACAAAACAACTCGACCTTCGAACGCTCCTTTCCGATCAATCTTCCGTTTCCAACGACTGTGTATGCAGATTATAAAATAATCGGGTCAGGCTATATTCTTTACATTCCCGATGAGTCCACCATAAAAACAGCGAGAGTACAACGGATACATATTCATATTGGCTTGGTTAGAATGTATCAGAAGATCGAGTGGGTGATGAACGGTAGCCGATAGCATTGCGACTCAAGTATCGAGTGGCAATCGGCTCTTTGCATCTCTGATGCATTATTACACAATTACTGCGAGAGGTATGGTTGTAAAAATAAAAAAAACGAGAGCTGCTATTCATGATATCGTTACACATACATATCACCCACTCACCCACTATATTCCCATTATGAGAGCTCGAATGTAAAAAGTACAATTTCCGCGTTACCTAATAACTATTACAATGTATAGTGAGCAGTTCCTCCAGATAAGGCTATGGGGTTATGTCCGCCCAATTCCCACAACAATACACGTCTCTCACTATCTTCCTAATGTGAGGATAATTTTTCTCATTAGGCATCACATAATATCTGACTCTCGCATCAAATTATGTTATGTGAAAATCACGGCGCGTAAGAAGGAAGCGTGTCGCTCTGAACCACATATGACTTTCATTTTTCTCTCGCAATGAGAGTCGTTCTATCGGTGAGAGTTGGACGTCTATGGATCAAAGGGGAGGACGAAGATCTCCGTCATTCATCACAATCACATTTGTCATATATTGTCGTTCGCACCTCGTCCTGTGGTCATTGCAGAAGCGCGATACGTCTTGGAAACATTCATTTTACTTTCCCTAAATTAGATTGTGACGTTAAACTGTTGTTCATTTTCTTACAATCAAAATTACATCAATTTCTTCCGTCCTCCTCACTAATTTCGTAAACTACAGTGAACATATCCGATTTATTTTCGATATTTGTGTCAGCATTCGATTGGCACCCAGTGACAACTATCATTCGAGGAGACTTAGGCAGTACAGAATTTCTCAATGATGTGATTTTTAACTTTTTTTTTTACATGCAGTTACCAATTTTTCATGCTAGATAATTTTATCAAGACCGCGCAATAAAGTTGGCGAGTTAGATCTCTTGTAAGCCAAATTTTTTGTCAGTTTGCAAAGGAAAATGTTGAAACAATCGGCTATTGGAACGATAATAGAAATTCAAAACATTGGAAGTTGAAAAATAGTACATTACGCGTCGAGTGCTGGAAACATTTTTTCCTTCGGGAAACCAAGCTGGACGTGGGCGATGGCACCGTCCGGCGTGGTTTTCTCGAAGGAAAAATGTTTCCGCACGAGACGCGTATGGAGTTTTATACGTCTGTACGCAGAAACAGCTTGTTTCCAGGCCTCCTCGCGTAGTGAGGAGGCCTAGAAACACGCTGTTTCTACGTATAGACGTATAAATTCCAATTTATTGTCACTCAAAATCGATGAAAGATGAAATTTCGAAATTGAAGTGAAAATGAAGAGTAGAAATGAGGGGCATAACTGCAGCCGCGATCAGAGCTTTGAATGAAAGAATCGGACGTACAAACTCTCCTGTGCAAGCGCATCGATTCGAAACTCGGCCGTGGAAAGCTGAGCATTGGAGCAGAGTCTGGAGCGCCATGAGCACGTCTCTCTCTCTCTCTCTCTCTCTCTTTCGGCTTGCATAACGCAATAATTATAACATATCAGAGTGCTGCGCGCGTTAACATTCAGCCACACATATATACACACACGCCAAACCGGCGCTGCTTTATGCTCTGAAAAGTTTGCCAGTTTCGCGTGAAAGCACCTGCTCCATAACTGTGTACCGTACATGTACTACCCAGACTCTCCGAATACTTCTTCCGGCTCCTCGAATAGGCAACAAGACTTTGGACTGCTCTGGACCAAAACATCAAAAGTGTGTACTTGACGATTGCGAGTAGTTTCTGAGTTCACATTGATCAAAAAAACCAGCCTCTCTGATGCATTCACCGCGCCGATTAAAGAAACTAAAGGGTTAATGACTGAGTCGTCCCATGTGAGAGCCGGATGCTTCATCGAGTCATTGCGCGTAATAGTTGAGCCCCGCATCAATTTTAGTAGCGAGCGCGCGAACGAGTTACAGCTGTATTTTAGACTCACGCGGCTCGCTATATTTGTACACCATACATATTATTGGGTGTACCTGCAAATGTGCGATGACGGGCTTGATCGTACGTTTTAGTCCTGATGCGCGTTTTATAGACTAATATCGCCTGTCTGATGGCTCTGCGAATACACTGTGTGAGTCCAAACGTACAACTCGCGATGAAAATTCCTGGCAGCGGTCGTTGACCCCTGCACAGCAGCAGCAGCCACCAGCCTAAAAGCCTCCACGAAAATTACCCATTTCACTCTCTCTGATCTCGCAATTTTTTTCTCCAAATCTGACTATAATTCCTTTCGAATCTGCTCACCTTAGCACAAGTCTGATGTTTTCTTAAATGATCCAGTTTTTTTTTATGGATACGAAGGATATATCTGTGATCCTCTCACAAAGTTTAATATAATCGTCGGGATCGCGTCTGCGCACACACACTTTTTGCAGCAGAGAAAAATTATGTGTGTATCTACATAATTTGCCGAGCGTAAAAAGCTAGGTCGGCTATTTGAATTTCTAATCTCTTTCGTAGATCTGGTTCTTTGCAAACATACACTCATCAAACGTAATTTGCGCGGATGAGCGAATACGAGAACATTAAGACGATTACTTCGGCGTACATATAGTCGCTCTTGTGTGTGCCGTGCCGCCGACGCTCTATGTGTGGATATTATATGCCGTATTCGTCTAATCACTCTCTCAAGATGTGACATTTTGCGGGAATTGCTCCCAAGATTAGCCTCGTACATTGTCAAAATTAAATTTCAAGACTGACACGGTTAACCGCACGGCGAGAGACGTGCTCCCAGTTTCGTCATGTTTGCTCCCATTTTTGCGCTGTCTGAGGCTTGCTGAATTTAAGTTTTGATTCGGTACCATTTATGGGTGTCTAATTAAACCACGATTTTGTCCTGTCATACAAGAATTTGGGAGATAATCGTACGCGGGTAATCATTTTCCACTCTTTTCCGCCTTCCCTGGGAGAAAAAAGGATTTTGATGTGGGTACACCAGGAATCAAAGTTCGAATATTCCATCACCTCACGATAGGTATAAGAATTTTCATCCGCTACTGGTCGTGATTCTAATCGATGCAGATTTTAATGAACAGTCATTATGGAGATGATAACCCGAGTTACACTCATTCCTTCTTCAACAAAACTAACAACATGCTCATGATTACAACAATGAGAATAGAGTAAGTCCTAAATCTGAAAGATGACTGAAAATTCAATCGAACCCATGATACGATTACTAAAATCCTCCAAGATATATATGCAGCAACTGTGCGATGAGAATCAAAAAGTGACCAGAGCGCATTTTAGCTTATCGTAAATGGGCTGCTGGCGTGTGACACGCCACGCGCATTATACGTTTACCCGCGACAAAACGAACCATTCATCAACTACACTGTCCACTTATTGTGCACTCATTGTTAAATTGCAATCCCAGTAATCAAAGAGTGGAAAGATTGAGAGACACATAAACTATTGTTAAATCCGGAAAAACTCGTCAAGAATTTTCGAACAACTTCCATCGTTATCCAACATCTGCGCGACTACAGAGGCACAGTGATCTTCTCGAGACGTGCAAAAAATGAAGGAAGTAGGAGATATATTTATAAGTTTTTTATTTCAATCGGTTCAACTGTTTGCGTACAGATTGCTCTTCATACATCACTTCGATTACGACTTGAATTGATTGCTAGCAAAGAACTGCCAACCACTTATCGATTAAATAATGTCTCTATTTTCTACTCCACGTTCTCTGGGATTCAGGGACAAAACGTTGAAAATTGAATGCGGAAGTAAGTGACTATCGTCAGAACTATACCACGAGAATAGATTTGGATTCTTTATTGCTGTAGCAGGTATTTTTCTTTGACATTGGCAAACTTGTCGCGTCCAGAACCACGTTAAACATTATTCCTATATTCCAAGTTAGACATGAATAACATTCGTTCCAGGCCATAAAATTTCTCATCTAGATGCAGCTAAACATTTCCATGAATCATTTTTTCTTTTCAAAGATCTCCGATTATGCATTGTGGGCGACGATGCAGTGGTAGCAGAATTCCTTTGTCGTGTGCAATGAGTTTCGAAATGATCTTTCTCGGCATCGGTAGTAAAAACGAGGCTGCAGTAGCATAGTAATCAGATTGTTAACGTTGCACAGATCAATAGTCGCTGTACTTGAAGTATGCAGCATCACCGATTCTTGTGTACCACATCGTGATTATATGAGATTGATGATGAGACAAGAGCGGCTTTCATTGTTGAAGTGCGGAAAGCTCTGTTACTTCGTATTTGAGATACCCATCGTGTGAACGCCGATGAAGGTTTGAGAAAAACATGGATCATGGATATTGAAAGTGACTTGTTTAGAACTTTTGCACAAGATAATTATTTTTATGAAGGTTCTGCAGATGCTCTGGCAAGATTATGTGAATCTCTTTATGGAATTTAGAACATTGGTCTTTTTCGGTTCCCTCACGAAAGAGCATTCATATGAAAACGAAACCTATTGTGAGATTCATACAAATTTTGTTGGCCCATAGGTAATATCCGCAGGAAATTTCCATCTGGTGTTCTTAAGAAGAAGTCCACGATATGCCTGATGCAGTGAGACTCCACAGGTGAGCTTCATGAGAGAATCATGAAGTTTCTGCTAGTGATACAAATGCGTTGTGCAACATACCACTTTGCCTCTTAAGGCGAGGCCGTAGTCTGCCGCCATTTTGAATTTTTCATTTTGATTTTGATGAATTTTCTCTCCTCAGCGCAATTCTGACATGTACTCTATTGATGCCTACAAAATTCCATGTGATTAGGTTGAATAAAACTCGAGATATTTGCAGAACGGATTTCGGTCTATCTCGCTATATACTCAACATGGCGGCTGACTACGGACTCGCGTTAAGCGATGGTTTTTTCTCGGGCGGAATTCACGAGTTAGTATCAACATTGATCGTAACCAATCCACATGTCGATTGGGTCCAGAGACAATCCACCCAATTTTAGAGAAACCTTGCATTAGAGTGCTTCGAATCGATTGTTTTCCGTGTAAAAATGTTGAATTCCTACGCAAGCCACTCCACTATTCGACATTTCAAGTTCTATAATCTTCTAAATGAGTTCACCGTTCTGGCCTTCCCGACTTCCACTAGAACCAACTTCCGAACATAGAAAAACAATCTCTCTTCGTCGATTTAAATCCCTTCGTCGTCATACTGACCAGCTCAAAATTATTAGAGATTGGGGGAGAAACATAAATATGTAAATTGAACGATTCGAAATTCGAAACCATATTTGGGATGATAATTGAAAGAAATCTTTATTGGAGGGCCCTCTTTTGATATCTTCTTTAGCCTCGCGAAGAGATTTTCGCGAAGTGCATGGTAGTTCTTCATACATCAAGATGCATGATTGAGGAGCGACGTCTACTCATTAATCGAGTAACAAAGGTTAAGTTCTTTTTTGAAGCGGTGGGCGCGACAAAATGGCAAGTTCAACGTCAGAGATCTTCGGCCAGAATAATGTGTCGCTGCCAAACAAAGAAGCATTTTGATTGTCTGTTTTTACTCTTCAATTTACTACCACCCGATTCATCCTAGCTCGAATGTTATTTTTTTTACATACGAAAAATTGGAGGAAGTGAGTATTTTCCAAAAAGTGAGTCCCACTTTTCATGGGAGCACAACTCTGACCAAGCATCTGAGTCGCCATCAGAACGAATGTTTCATAATCGAATGACGTTTGAGGAGTCACATGAGATTTTCTCAGATTTTTTGGAACAATGTTATTCTCTCCACAGGCTGAGGAGTATCGGAAGGTCGGTTCAGTAACATTGGAAAAGTGCAAAATCAGATGATATCACAACTCTTATCAAGAGCACTGCCCACGTGTCATAGAAAGTTGTCATAGTACCATCCTGGAAACTACAGAAACAATCTGAAAAACATTTTTCCAGGGCGTTCCAAGTCCCGATTTCATTGAGATACTGTATTATGGTACACTAAAAGTCAAAGGTTCTGTAGATTTCCTAATACCATCCTGATGCACCAGGCAATGAATACATCGAACCGTTGGATTCAAATACATCGTGAGACGATCGCAGAAACATCTTGTATTCAACATGGTAAAAGTTGGCACACTACTCGTCGTCCAGTAGTATAAGTTCTTCATGAAATCTTTTCAGCCTAACCTAGTAGATCAGAATGAGTTTGGGAGTGAACGGCCGCTCAGAGTACAACCCACGCACGGTCAATCATCAATCAGGGAGGCTGATGCAGTGCAAAGAGAGTATATGTGTGATGCTTGGTTTTGCGCTCGAGCAAGATATATTCGTGAGAGCTCTATAATGCTAAGATCATGAGCCTCGGCGATTGTCTAGATTGCGAAACGCGGAAGGCTAGCAGAATCAGCACACATGGCCTCGTACAGTTAACAACTGTATACCACTATAAGCACAGCCCACGAAAGATTTCGCAAAACGCGAGTGAAGGGGCAGCAATGGGTGGGAGAAAACTTGGATGTATGTATAAAGAGTAGTATTGGCACATGGACGCGGAAGGAAGCATCGAATCGAAGAATATCGAATTTGAACGTCCGTGTCCTTGATGGGGTGTGGCCGTGGATGATGCTCTTACAGTCCAAAACGCACCCCGATAAAGCAATGAAAGTCAGGGTACAGTCACGCTGTAGGTGACTCGGCTTTGCTTGGGGTCAGTGAATTCTTCTTCGCTCTCTGTAATGTGTGTATTTGCACAAGCATGTGGTGTACTTACAAGGTCTAACCCCTGACTCACCCGATGCTATCGTGTGTGCCTCTACCGCTCTTACTATTCGGACTTGTATAAATAGACTCGATAAATTATGTAGTGTAATAGAGAGAGAGATAGTGGTGTATCCGACAGCCAGGTGGATTATTTGTATGTGTTGGTGTAGTGTAGCACGCGGTGTGATCGTCAAGCCTGTGTCGCTAATTAAATGGACACGAAAGAGGAGGCAAAGAGTATACCCCTGAAGAGGCTATTCGAATTGCCATCATCCCCAAAGCAAGGACCCACCGTGCGGCGGCTTACACGCGTGCCTGCTGCTCGATCAATTAACACGCACCGGCATCATCCTGTACCTACGCCCCCCCCCCACACACACACCTACGGATCTCATCGCAGGCAACCATAACTCGGTGACTTTTAATGGTCCGTGCGTGGGTGACGGGGGCAATGAGAAGGAGGCAAACGCAGGTAACCAACATTTTGGCGACAATATCAAGTAAACATGGTGGTACTGCGGCTGATACGAGATCAAGTACCACAGGAAGATTTTCGATAGAAGCCTACGGGAAGATACGCAAATTCCGAGTTGAATCGACTGGAACGAGGGTTCTCTTAGGATCTGCCACCTTGGCTAACCTTGGCAGCTGTGCCGTACTCGTGGGCCATTGATATGATGCAGAATGGGGCTCGCCCTATTCTGTATATAGAGAGTGTTGCCGCCGCTTTCCCCTGAGACCTTGACGACATATCCATCGGCCAAACAAAATGCATAGAAGGAAGGCACGGAAGATTCTTTTGGAGGTCGAAAATTAGAGGGAAAATTTGAAATTTTCATTAGTAGGAATGTCGAACTGGCTATGGGTGGTGAGACAGAATTTTCTTCAATTTCTTCGTGCAATCATCCTCAAGAGGCGTTGATCCGTGGAAAAAGTTATATGGTTTAGTCGATATTCTTGTGTTATACCGAAGAAATTTTTTTCAACGTGGCTCGCGCAGATTTTAACAAAAATTGACCAATATTTTGGCCCGAGTCGAAAAAAATTAGTACCTGACTCTTCTTTCATCTTTGTACTGCATCCATCAGAAATTGTTGAAAAACATTTATACCGAGCTGAATATCTTACCCTTATTTACGATGTGTATATGCTACACTGAAATAGATTGATTGGATTTTCAACGAAAATTTCAACCAGCTGATTGGAGTATTTTGAAAATTTTTTCACAGTGTTACACTCAAGATCAACCAACTTATTGACGTTAAAAGTAGTGTCTCAATGTGCGATTTTGATGAAAAATTACAAAGTCAAAGGTGTGACTCTAATTTACTCCTTGCATAAAATTGACTAAGAGCCTGCACCTTCATGTTCGAGATGTGTGCCAGTTTTTCACACGAACTTCAGAGCTCACATGCAAACTCCCCCAGAATATGGAACTGGACGACTCTTCTCCCACATTTTGAGCATGCCGAACATGTAGGGGAGAGTGGGGCATGACGGCCACTTTTTTTTCCAACGCATGTCACTGAGAGAATAAGAGTTGAGGGCTAGTTCAAAAAGCGTAGACATCAAGCTGAGAACCTGTAGATTACGATACGAGAGTCCAAAAATTTTTTTGAAGACGAATAATACAAGTAATTAGAGATTTGCTAAAAGTGGCCGTCATGCCCCGCGCGGGGCACGATGGCCACACCGGTGGGGCACAATGGCCATGAGAATCCGACCGAATTTGGCAGACAATATAGAAATCGTTGTTTTCGGAAAAGTTCTGTTGTACATGCGTCTACTCATTTTATTGTCTTGACATGTTCAACGGGACATGGGAATGGTCGAAAATCCGCTTTGAAAACAGTTAAAGTTTTAGTCATCATACTTATCCATTTTTTTAAAAACAGATGATGCCAAAGATCAACTTGACCCTTAGTTTTCACGTAAATAAAATGCTGTAAGACGTTTAAGAGAGTAAATGTCCAAATATTCAATATCATTGCTCTAAATTAAAGGGAATTGAGTGAAAAATGATACTTTTGCCGAGCTTGTCTCCGGAGGTAGGACCTCTTTCAGTTTAAAAATAGCACTTTGGTGATTAAAATAACTATTCTAGACATTATAAAGTCTCTTTGTGCATCCTACATCTCGAAAATCTTGATCTCGGTGGGAAAAACTTTCTCAGAAGAGTAATTCTTGTCGGACGAACCCATGCAAGCGGTTGATCAGGGTGTGATCAGGGCGGCCGAATTTGCCATGTTACAATCCGGGGAAGGTTAGGTCTGAACGACCGTTTTCATGTGGCCAACGTGCCCCCCTCGGGTGGCCGTCATGCCCCACTCAACATCTCACTTATAATCGCAATAAACAAAATGTTAACTAACGTGATGAATATTTTGCGGCACATGAAATTGAAGGGGAAGAGCTCAACTTTCGGTCCCAATCAATGCTGAAGTCCAATAAGACCTCCTAATGTATTTTTTCACCCACTGAATATGGGCATATAATTGACGTTTTTGGTGGTCTCGATTTGGCGTGAATTTTTGTATCCATGTGATGAAAAATCGAGGTTTTCTCGTAGTGGTCAATTGAAGGGGGTTAAAAACTACCTAAAAAAATTTTTTTGGAATTTTTTCATCCATTTTAGGTCGGAAAAATCGAGGTGGCCATTCAACCCACTGTGTCCGTCGTGCCCCACTCTCCCCTAACTTCATTCCAATCATCTTTGTTGACGATTCTGACAAAGTACACAAATTCAACATAGAAATAGTGTATTTCCGTACTGAGCGCGGTAGCCCATTTTGGGCACTAGGACAGACCTGTCCTCCAGTGCCCGAAACGGGCTTGCTAGCGAAGTGCGGATATATTTTTTTATTACGAGAACCCTAAAATCGCGTTTAAACGCGGCATTTTTAGGTTAAAGTAATGGAAAAGCCTCTTGACTAAAATCCACGCAAGCTCAGTCCTTGCTC
This sequence comes from Eretmocerus hayati, assembly GCA_029851415.1. Taxonomy (NCBI): domain Eukaryota; kingdom Metazoa; phylum Arthropoda; class Insecta; order Hymenoptera; family Aphelinidae; genus Eretmocerus; species Eretmocerus hayati. The sequence goes on along the minus strand of CM056742.1, from coordinate 188,227,080 downwards.
GGTCAATTAGCGCAACGGAGCAACCCCCAATATCAAAGAAAGTAAGGGTGCGAGAGAACTATTGGCATATCGGCCTCTAGCAATATATCGCATAATTAAATTAAAAATGCGCCTTCAACGCCGTTTGCGCATACGTGGCGGCTGAATCTCTCGTCGAGCAATATTCCCACTTGCCACCATCAGATCGGGCCTCGCACGCCACACCATATCGGACTCACCTACCCCCGTGTCACGAATGAAATATCGAGCAGTAACGACATACATAGTGTATATCGGGCGCGCAAGTAACCCCCGGGTTCGAGCCCGATTTCACCCCACGGGACTCGTACAAGTTTCCCCTCACATCTCCGACTCTTTCTACTTCGTTCTCTTTGAGTTTCGTGCGCTTTTCTCCCGTTGCGATCGAATTCTGCCTCTCGTGCCTTACACTAGATTCGAAACGAAAATAAAAGAGTCTGTCCGAATTTCCACGCCCTCGTCGTCGTCGATGAACACAGTTCTTCGGCCTCGTTTCCGCGGCTGCGTGCCTCGTCTCCCGAACTCACCTTTCTTACTAATTCTTCTCCTCTTTTTCGCGATTCCTATATGCACATCTATAGCTGCGAAGCCAACTTTTCGTTTGGCTATAGCGATTTTGCGAAGGTTTCAGTTCCCACATTTGTTCGTTCCTCCTTCCCACTCGCCTTTCACTCCGTGTCTTGCTTACTTCCTCTTCCTTCCTAATATCCACTCTCTGATGCTGTCGCCAATCTAAGTATACTCATTGTCAGCAAAAAGTTCACGCCCATTTTTTTTTATATGCCATAAGGTACATTTCGTTCACATTTTTGGTCGATAATTAGATTGCGCATTAGCCGAGATATTGGCACATGGAAGAATATGAGCTCAGAAGGTAGTCAAGGCTGTCGAAGTTTAACGAAGAATATATAAAAATGTACCATGGCTCGCGACGAGTTATAAATTCAAAAAAAAAAAAAATTGATCCACTATCGACATACGGAAATCCAAGTTGAGATTTTTTCAAAATTGATAAAAATTGGTCAAATTTTACTGGGTATCGTTTCTTGGTTGTGGAATCTTTGAAATAATTAGCCTAATCCACTTAAATCCTGTAGATTTGGTGGTGTCTGTCACTTCAAGAAATATTTGGTCAAAGATTCAAGTGACATTTTTCACAAATGAAATTTCTTACAAGGCCCGTTACCTTAATGGATCGTAATAACCACCCCAAATTGTACCAGTCCCAATGCACTGGTATAATCAGTGCTCGAGAAGAAGATCTCACAGTGAGCCAGCAGGTCCAAAAAGGTCGAGTTGCGTGATAGCCAGGAATTTTTCTTAAGTATCTTTCGAGACCACCTCACTATCATTTCCCAACAAAAACTAAAATCTTTCGTCAGAGGTTCAGCAAATAGAGTCAATTTTTCCCATTCTTCACCTCGTCTTTCGAAATTATGATTCTCGTTATGATTTCACTACATCGTTCTGTGTCGTACATTCGGCCTCTGGAAAAATCATGGAAATGCATGTATTCGACGTAAAAAGGCCCGATCCTTTGAATCACGAGGTCAAAATCAGGCTCAAAAGATACTCAGGCCGTTGGAATGTGAATGAAGACGGAAAACGTCTATTTCAGCGAATGAACCGATCGAAAACATGAAAGATTACTTTTGGCCATCGCTGCTAGTACTTTTTGAGTAGATCAGCCATCCATGTGTTTTTTTCTCATTTTCCGATTTCCGTCTCTGATAAGGGTTCTTAAAGTAACTCAAGATGGAGAAACATAGTGATGGATTGCTGCCTGAAAGCAATAGGTTCACTCCAACTAAAATGTCTATCTGTCAACAAAATGAGATTCGTCAATCTCTTAAAATTTGAGATGGAGTTTCCTAACTCAATGACATTATAATTTCAGTCCAGAGAACAACAACTTAGGAGAATTGATTCGTCCGTCTTGCATAGTTACGCCTATACTTTGTATGTCACATACAACTTGCAAAAATCGACGTAAATTGAAAAAATTAACTTGGATCAATAACTTCTTACAGCTAATGCAAGTGAAATTTCACAGCAGCAAACTCGTGACAACCAGAGATCTCATATATGTAGTCCTTTTGAATTAGGGTACGGTATCTAGCAAATTTTGCTGTGGATATTAAGAATCACTTTTTGCTATTTCACATTGCTCCCAGACTCAATGGCATTGTGAAGAGGAGGCTCCTATTTTTCTTTGTTTCATTTTCCCGGCTCCTCGATTCGACTCTTTCCACAGAATTTTTAAACAAAGAGCATTACGGCGTCATCTTCTGCTCGCCAGGATTCATAGTTACCGACTGTCTCCGTGGGGGAATTCAGATGATATAGGAATAAGTGTGTTCTGTATGCTCTAAAAGTGTTAACATAGTACCCCCGCTTCATCACAGAGCATATGTGAATCACAGATATATTTTGATCCTCCTTCCTTAAACAATGGCCAGTAATGGTATCAATAATTTTTGAATGAATTTCGTATAAAAATCGAAGTTTTTCACTTTTCTTGAGATTTGGTGGGCTTGTTTTGGACCAAATCCTGACTTCGTGATTCAAAAGATTGGACCTTTTCACCTCAAATGCATGCAATGTCGTGATCTTTAGAAGGGAATATACGGAACATAATGATGGAATGAAATCATAATTTCGAAAAATGAGATGAAATATGAAAAAAAATCGGACTAAAAACCCTCGACGAAATACTTTCGCGTTTCTGTTGAAAAATGATGTCGATTTAGTCCAGAAACATATCCTACAGGAATTCATGACGTTCACGCAACTCGACCTTTCTTGACACTTTCTAGCTCGACGTGGGCTAATCACCATGACTCGGAGCATAAACTCTTAAAATTAGACCAATTGTCTGAAATTTGGCATTACAAGGTTAGGGACTTTGTCGTGATCCAGTACGATTGTCATCTGACTTTGAAAAAACGTCTTCTTCCAGAACTATCTCAGCCCGTATGTTTGGGATATTATTATTATGATATTCATTTGTATTATTAATGATGGATGGTTATTGTATCTCGTGACATACCAAAAAATCCATTAAACCGAATTCAGCATAAAATTGTCTCGGCTTCCTGGGAGATTAGACTCTCACAATGTGATTATATGTATGTAGTGGAGCATCAACTTCATATCGGCTTTCCAATTTTCTCGAGGCAATCTTGCGCTCCACTATTGGAGTCGGTACTCGAGGCATCTCTCCTCTTCGTGCACTAGAAATTGTGCCAAGAATTTTCTGGAGGTTCCTCAAACGTCTTAATCATATTTTCCTTCGATTTTGCTGTCATTCATTTTTTGACTCGACCGAAATGGTTATCAAGTCGATTAAGGGGATTGGACATAGTTGTCGGGTTGCCTGCACACAGGCGTAAAATGGCTACCGTTGGATCTAGATTGAGCATTGGTAGGATTAGGTAGATTAGGTTTTCAGTATTTTTACGTCATTGTTCACACAGTCTGATACTTCATATTTGTGTCTTCGTGCTTGGATCGGGTCCAGCCACTCTTGAGTTTGGAGGATGACCAATTACTGTAAGAGACACAACATTATGAAAAAAACAGCCCCATGCACCCAATGCTGAATCTAGATCCAACGGCGGCCATCTTCGAAGAATAAACGTATGTATGTCGGCAACGTGGACATATCCAATCTCTACACTAGTATCTCCTTTTGGCCTCGCTTTTGGCAACATATAATATATTTTTATATTATCAATGTTTTAATTTTCCTCAGAATTTCTTCAAAAACCATTGATAGGAGACGCGTCGTTTGGATCCTCCATCATACCCAATCATATACCAAAGAGATATAATAATCAAGAGTTATGCGACGTGGGATATGATGATATTATTAAGATTGGACGACGGGGTAGGTGTCTGAACGGAGGAGCAAGCTGAAACGTGACGATTATTGAGATATCTCAAATTACGAATGCATACCACAGACACTTCAAGGAATCATTTTGTGATTCTAGTCACGGATGAGAATTTTGCTTCATAATTGTAGCTATTTTACATACAGATAACGCTAGCATGAATTGATAGTGTGCCATGTTGGGAGAGTACATCCTTCCGTTGTGGCATTTTATGATCATAGATATGCGTGCACGTTATCATATCACTATGTTGATGGTCCCAGAGATTTTGCTTACAATACTGATGTAGACTTTCCGTTCTGATCACATTCCAAGGAGTACCACAACTCGCTTTACTGAGTATGTATTTTTTATCGTCAAATGAGTCATTTGCACACTGTTTGTCGCTTTTCATTTGCTCACAGAGGATCAAAAAACATAATATGATACTCGGGCGCAACGGTTTACGTTATCTCGTGACTATTTAGACTCTCACCTGCGGCTCGGGACTAAAAAAGTCACTCGAAGTGCGAAAACCATCGTTTGCGCCCTTGTATCATAATATACAAGTGTATGATGATATAACCTACGGTCATCAAACTCGACGATGAAGAATTAACGACAACAAAATTTCAAATTGATGACAATGCTGAGGAACCACTACTAATTAGGCTATCACAGAATGAAACAGATAACCAAAATTTTCCCGAGCTAACGGCTGTAAAAGCATCCGCTATGATGAAATGTTGAGAAAGTGTTCAACTCACATTATCTGTATTTCAATCGTGAAAATGGATGGCATCTAATTCTCTAGCGACGAACTTTGGGTTTTGGAAATACGATTTGATCAAAATGTCGCACCAGATGGTGCAACTTACTGGCTTGTTATATAATAGCACCATGTCCAAATTTTTTAAGTTGAGAAAAAAATTAGAAACTTGGAATCATGATGTGCTTTGTCAGCAGCAGCCGTAGACTTTTCAATCGCACCTTCGTATGCCATCATAATATGGTGCTTTGATATTTCACGTGAAAACTCAATTTGAATCAGAAACGAATCAAAATGTTATCGGACATATTACATGGATGCAGTCAAACTTTTAAGATCTACAGCGTCTGATACATGGATAAATAAGAGACGTATGCAGAGAGGGATCGAATATTCCGTACAGAAAGTAGGTCGACGTAGATCCGATATCGATTAGTCACGTATCGAGAAATCCGGAAATTACACACGCGCTGTTGTGCAGGTAAGTTCGATTACGTATCTCTCGCGGGCGCGATATCGATACTTTGGTCGTGTGGTCGTCGCTAACACCATTGACGTTACAACATTTATTAAGTATATGAGAAGAGTCGTCGTCGTCATCGGCTTTCGTAACGCTTGGATATGGGTTGGATGCAGGTAAATCCGAACGAGAGGAGAATACTCTCAATTGATCAGGCTAATCGTTCAGAGTTTAATGGAGCGAAAGCTGTACCTATATTATGTGATGATCGTCGGATGGGAGATGGGAGCTTCCACAAGTGGGTCGGATTACTAGCCCCCCTGATTCTCCCACTCTTCTCATACGAGAATTTAAATGGGCTCGAGTTATGACTGCATTATATCGGACACATATGCATGCCGAAACGATCCAAATCGATTCAATTAGTGCAGCATTTTGCCAACGAACTGATGATGCACCACGACGAGGAGTACACGGAAATTAGGTCGTCGGTCAATTGGTTATTTTTCCTTGTCCTTTTTTTTTATTAATGAAACACCGGGATAGTACTATAATTGGTAACCGAACAAACGGGCTGGGGCATGAATTGTTCAGTTACCTCTACACCGGTCTGAGAAAGAAATTTCCGATAGTAGGGGGGGGGGGGTGTGGTAGTACCTGGGCTGTTTCGACTCTGCAGAGAAAAGGCATAAACAAAAGACGATGCCGGCAAGTATAAAACCGCAAAATACAGCATCCAAACAGAGGAGGACGAGCAAGACATTTCCGACTACACACACTCTCTCTCTCTCTCTCTCTCTGAAAAAAGCTCTGCCTGAAAGCAGAGTCGAAAAAAATTTTCCGAGAGTTGAAGGAGCGCTGAAAGAGCTCGGAAGGAGGATGAGTCTCTGCGGCGTGTATAGTACTAGAGAAAAGCACTGGTGCAAGTGCGGAGGAGAGTAATGAGACTTTTTTCCTCGATAGCTAACGAAAGCTCTCTTGGCGGTCACCGTTTCAAATGTCGGAATTACTGTTTTCCAGTAGCATCAACGACGACTACGACCCAAAAGCTTATGCGCTCTTGCATTCTGAGAGGCATGAATCGAAGAACTTGATGTTTTCAGACTCCGAAAGCCGGGATGAATTGCTAATTAATTCATTCGGCGAATCTAACGGAAGAGGACCAGCTAATAATTATTCATAATTTTAGAGCTTTTGAAACAGAACTTGTTAATCCTGAACCTTCAATAAATTTGGACATGTTTGTATAATTTTTGGCATTTGACTTCGGAACTTGATGGTTTTTGAAAATATTGACGTTTTCTCATGCAAGATTGCAAAAACTCGGAAAAAATAGCTCGTTGATGATTATAAGCCGTTATTGCTCATTCTGTGAGTAATATTATGAATAAAGATACACGGTGTGCGTTGGTGTATTCGTGATTGCAATTCTGAGTACTGGGTAGAAAAAATTCATGAATGCACGAGTGTATGTGAAACGATCTGGTTGGGTCTGAGAGTACTGCGGTGGACAATACAAGAGCGACAAGCTGCTGGTGCAAGTAATGAATTCTTTGAGTGCGCACGATCGTCAGTCAATAAAAATGTGCAGAGAGCCGATAACGACGCAGCAACGCATACCAACCGGATATGGAATTCAGGTGGCTCATCACTCAACCAACTTTTACGACAACGCATTATTCTACATGAAATAACTCATATGGTGGCCCCTCACAATAAAATAGAATTATTACATTTACAAAACAGCAGAGGATCAAGTTGTCACATGTCAAAGGAATTGCAGGCTTGTCTTCCAAAAAGTACTCTCAACTTCCATTTCCAATTCAGCCAAGTTTGTCGTTTGTTCGGAATTTTTTGCTCGTATCTTGAATGAGAAGACATATAAACAGTATAGTTTGACCACGAGGGCAGATGTTGCGCTATCAGATGCGATGTGCAACTACTGCTGCCGGCCGGTTATTCGAGGCGCGCGGGGTCATCTGCACAAGATCCAATATTACACCGCAGAAGCCAATGTACTTGGCTACCCAATATATAGTCAGGTAGGTATATATTTAGTCGGGTGGAACGGGAGTTGGTTGGTGGCGAAGGGAGGGCTCAGGGATGATGGCAAAAAGGACGATAGCAGCAAGCAGCAGAAGCGAGAAGTGGGATATATCAGGAGGTGCATGGAGGGCAGCCAGAGAGGTGTATTACGGGTACTGTTTTGTATGCGAGTTGCGCGAGCCGCGAGTGCGATAGGGCTGAGAATAGCCCACTGCACATCAGGAATGAAGAGGAAGCAGCAGCAGCAGCAGCACCGGGATAGGATGTAGCTAGCCCATGCCTCCTGGATATAGAAGAAGAGATTCCGATGACGGGAGAAGATCGACATAGGCGTGAGGGAAAAGCAATTTTGGCATTGCTCTCTTGGACACACATGTTGGGAAAGCTCTCACCAAAATAAGACGATTTTGCTCAACTTGCAAGTTGAATTTTGGCTGAAGGATGTGAAACAAATGACCTGCAGTGGTGCAGTGTACTGGGGAGAGTCACCCTCTGCACGAGCCAGGATCACGTTCGTTGTATATATTCAGGATTTCTAGGGACTCGAGTTATGGTGTGGGCGAGGAACAATGGAGACAAACCGCGAGTGAGAGAGAGCGAGAAAGGAAAAGTGGTGGCGCACGCGAACGAGCAGGGAGATGCTGTAAGGGCTATCCTGTCCGGGCGGCGCCTCCGCACCGCGTCCCGGCTCGACTACCCATTTGTGTTTAGTGCGGGGGTGGGACTCACCTCATGGTGTCGGCTGCGACAACGTCGTCGACGACGGCTGCTGCTGCTGCTGCTGCAGCGGCTGAAGCTAGGGAAAGCGCGTGCTATGCCCTCAGGCTCCTCCTGTTTTTACTGCTGCCACGAAATAGGATCTCTCCGAGCCCATTAAAGCACACGAGATTCGGGCACGACTTTCGGTACTCGGACATTCAGGCTGGCCCGCACCTTGTTATTATTTTTTTCCCCTCTGTCTTGCGACGAGCTGGCTGTGACACCACTTTTTTTTCACCGCACCGAACAACAACCAAACACACGATCATGCACTTATAGAAGCTACAATAAGGGCCGCCGCCACCAGCCCAACGACGATGCACCGCTGCTGCTGCACATCTGCTCTCTCTTTTTCTCAACAGAGAGTCGCGAGTCTCTCTCAAATAATAATATGCAGCTGCAGACGCTCCTCTCTCTCTCTCTCTCTTCGATTCTCGCGGATGCACCTTGTTGAAAGCCACTCCTGCATACACTGGCTGGGCTGACCCGTGAGAGTAGGCTCAGTCTCCGAAGACGAGGTTGATAATCCTGCGGGGTGTATGCACGACAAGGTGAGCAGCTGTGAGACGACGACTTTGACTTTTGCTTCGACAGTTGTAATATAAAGTGACTTTCCCTTGCTGAGCACTGCTGCAGCCGATGCACTTTTGGGGCAAGGTGTTGTAAAGTTATACGGTGTTGTATGCAGCGGCGAGCACAGGCGAGCAACTGAGCGCCACTGAGCGCGACGACGGCCAACCCCTGATGCTCTGCCTCGAGCCAGACACTACAATTTTTTTAACCGGCAGCAGGCGACATCTCACGGCACGAGTCGCGCTCGGCTCGAACGCCTAGTGTCACCTCCGATGGCTCGAATCATTCCAAGAATTTCAAAAAAATCTGAGCAACGCTCAGATACATCACTTATCAGTGGTTTTCAAACATTCATGTCTCGAATTGGGTAAGAAAAATTCATTTGAAATTGGCTCGGAGCTTTTGCTCAAACTCTTCGAGTTTGCACTCGAAAATTCTGTATTGTGGGACATCTTATCGAGAATATTAGAGGTTTTTGATGAAAGTTGTCTCGCAGACAGCAATGAATCCACTTATTACTCTTTTGATTTTGATCCCGCATTTCACATAATTTCCACTATCAGGAAACAATACATACAAGTCGATACATGAGATGAAATGTAAATTCGCGATCCTCCGATACTTTCAAATTTTGAGTACTAAAAATTTGAAAATATCGAAGGATCGCGAGCAAAGACTTATTACTCATTGTCAAAGCATACTTTACCAAGTATCGATCAAGCAAAACCACCATAAATTTTTTCTAGCACTTCTCCGAAAGCAATATTGCAAAAAGTTGTATAATTATCAATGAAATTCGTGTCCTATTTCATCAACTTCGAACTCGACAAAACGGTTCTCCACGATTCAGTGAGTAAGTACTTACCCTACAACAGTCCGACGCATTGCAATTCGGTTTACCGACTAGGTAAAATTCCAAGTTCGCGTCAATCGGCGGTGATGTCGAAGGGAGGTGCCGAAAACTTTTGAGAAGAGCTTGCGGGCTTGCGGCGCTTGTAGCGATATATACGTGCTTTCAATTTTTCATAACACTTTCTTTCAGTGGCTCACGTGGTTCCTCGTCGTGCAAGAACAAAACAGTGTGACTGCTAATATTTATCAAAATCGTGTTCTACAACAGAGCCAAACAGAGCTTTCACACGTTTCACGCATGGTAAGTCAAGTCGATGATACATAATCGTAATTGATCGCACAAAGATAAATATCAATAATCAACGCAGTTCCAGACATGGAAATAGCCAGAAATGTGTGGAAAAAGTTTTTTATCGTGTGCAAAACGAATGTGCAAGCTTCGCTAGTCCGTCAAAGGTGAGAAGTCGAATATGATCTTTACTTAACCTTATCACGAAGATATTACGTTTGTTGTAATGTAATGGAACAGTATACCAAAAAAATTAGAACCACGACTTTCAATCAATCATTTTTCAAGATCATCGTAACAATCTCTCACAGATTCAATTGATTTCACAGATGTAGTGATGCTTCCAAAATCAATGAAGCCGTGTCCCAATTATCATACTTAGAATCCCAAGTGACAGATGACAAAATACACACAGCTCTTGGTGCCACAGAAGAGCTATCATCATACATAGGTTTAGCTAGAGAATTCGCCAACGAAAGCAAAGAAGAACATCCCTATGTTGACAAACTAAAGAGAGTTCAAATGATTCTCTTTGATTTGCACTATGCCATTTTAAAAGCATCACCTGGTGAAAGAAAAACCTTTGAAAGAAATCACACAAAAGACCTTGAGGAATGGATTGAGAAATATTCCAAACAGTTGCCACCACCTGAGGACTATATCATTCCGGTAAGATCGATTCTTCGTAAAGATGGATTCTTTTTTTGCACATTACTTCTATATGCTTCGAGCTTATATTATCTTTACTCTCACTGTATGTACAAGTTTACTCTTTTACAAGTGATATCATACCACTCGATCATGAATAATATGTAAATAGTAACGCATTTGGTGATTGAATCTCTTTGTCAGGGTGGTGGTAAAGCTTGCTCATCACTACACATTGCCCGCACAATCTGTAAGAGAGCTGAACATAGCATAGCACCATTAGTCAGTGACGGGATCCTGGACAGAGAGGCACAAATTTACTTGAAACGACTGTCTGATTTCTTGTTAACTACTTCTCGTATTGCTGCCAAATGTGATAAGCGTACGGAAAATATCTATATACCTCGTGCTGAAGTTTCAAAAGAAGATTGCAGTAACTGAAAAACTTAACCGATGTCTGCAGAATCTAAAATTAGTTTTACTAATACCAAAAAAAATGAATGCCAATGACAAATCTGAAATTGTTTTTACTCGTTCGTGAAAAGAGCTAATACACATGCTGTGTGATAGAGTAGTTAAAATTTGAAACATCTTACATTGGTCTGTAAATAGTATATCAAGAAGATTTTTTAAACCTTGTGTAGAGTAAATATACATATATTATGTTGATCGAGATTCAGATATTTGGAAATCATGTATTCACCAAGAACTTGACATCATATGTAAATAGGTTTTGTAAAAATATTAGATCGCCACGTGAAATGAAAACATGACTGGAATCCCAAGAAAATTTTTCTGAGATGAAAAGAGAAGACACAAAGTGTCTGGAAAGAATAATCATTTTAATTGATAGAAGATTAGAAAATAAATGAAATACCGATTCATACATGAGTAGAATTATTCTAGAACTTCTTCACCTTCAGTAACTTCTTTCAAATTCAACAATTCTAAAGCACCAGAGCCTTTTGTTTCTGTCCTGACAATATCATCTATGTCTCTATAATGGCCTGGGTCAATTAAACACACCAAATTCAATGCTCCATCGTCCCAGTCTTCAGATTCTATGCTGGATGTAAGTTTTACTATCTTTTCCCTCAACTTCTTTGCTTCTTTGCCAGAAATCATGACCCTCAATCTCATCTGTGCTCTTTCTAGTGGCATAACTGCTTTTAACTGTGGTATGACATCCAAAGCTTGCTGTTTAGCATTGCGATTGGGTTTCACAGAAAAATGGATGTCTTTCATAGCTTTTTCAATCAATGACACAGAATATGGTCGTTTACTTTCCGGGTTGACACATTTATCTGCTACATTGGTTGCAATATCTTTGAACATAGAATCAAGAGCAGAATGGCGCTCTTTATCAGAAACTTGTAGCTCTCCTTTGGCCAAAATTTCTTTGCAGATCTCTGTTTGATCATCTTTTCCAAAAGCCTTGATAAGATCCTCTTTCTTTGCTACTTGCCCCTTCGATACATTCATAAACACAGAATGTGTTTGCAATACTTCATCAATATCTTTTTCCCTAGATATACAAAAAATGATGCATTCGCTGTTAGTCAAGAAACTTTCTCAAGAATATTGAGTAGTTCAACATAAACTACAATATGAGTAGGACAGACAGAAAGTTTGTGAGAGGGATATACAAAAATAAAGATTCCAGTTGGGTCAATTCATCAATATGCTCATTCGAGAAACATGAGCAATAATTACCATGTTCATGTACCGTAACGACTAAATATGTGATATGGATAATTCAGAGAGAATACCATGAGCTCAGTTTGTAAACACATGAAATACTCACAACTTATTCCTCCAAGAGATCACCTTATTTTTGTAACATGCAATTTCAAATCTTTTGCCTCCTTTTTTCATCCGAACCACTGCAACATTTGTCAGCCTTATCTGATTAGTTGGAGTAAAAATTTTCGACATTTCGACTCTTTGTCTATCTAATACTGTAGAAAATAGAGCGAATCAGTATCAAAGCAAGAGTGCTATTCTACTGAGATTTACTTGAATATCGGGTAAGAGTAATAAAAACTGGTAACACGTTGCGTATTTTATAACCTTAATATCAATCCGGGACTTCTTGAATGCAGTGTTGAACTGTGAACGTCACTCGATGAAATGAAACCATTTGACCACGTGTATACCATTTTTTATGTATTTTAGTAACCCGCCATCAGGCACTATTAAAAACACTTGCAAGATGGGCTGAGCACAAACGATCGCGTATCAATCAATCCAATACCAATTGGCAAATTGGCAATCAGCTGTTGCAGGCAGACAGCCATAGAGTCCTCCACCCCTTCCCGCCTCCCCTCACCTCTCCGCTCTTCGCTGAGTTCGCAGTACTCCGACCATACGATGTGCGCACATGGTCGCCGGTGTCCGGTGTCCGAACGGGTTGCATGTTCCAACTTGAAAACTGCAAGCTAGAGCATCATAATGAAATCAAAATTCCGCAAAACTGCCGAGAGAAAATTTATTTAAAAAGTACGTAAATGTAATAAAATAGTTATAAAAGATTAAGTAGTCTTATTGTTCTGTGAAATAATTATTCCTAACGGCAGCTTTACACTGAATATTGATCAATAAGAGAGTACGCGTTCTTCTTCAAGTTTTCCTCGGACACCAGGTAAAATTTCATGTATATAAGATTTGTTAGATTCATATAACAATAATTAAGATACATCTGACAATAGTCAGTTTAAGTAACAAGTTTCATATCACATGAAATAACAATCCCGCATATAGCTATGGGACAGATGAATCAGAAGCTCGCTCAAAAGCATGAGTTTCATTTCCATGCGCCTCTCCAAGGTTTAACTGGCAGCATATTTGCTTTTACGACCCATTCTGTATGAAAAGAAATCTGAATTATTTAAAACTCAGCTTGTCCAGTCTAATTTTTCAGTATTGTACATACCACTGTCATCCAAGAGCTTGAAAAATAAGTAGCATTCTTCATAAACAACACCATCAACTGCTGACATAAATTCAATGGGTACTTGCTCATCATATTCACTCAAAATCATCAAAAATTTTTCAGGAAACTGAAATATTCTCATAATTGGGTATGATGGCCCACTCCATTTTTTTGCATTTAAAACTTCCTGCAAAATTCAATGCACATAGAGAATGAGTCTTGAAATTGAATACCTTCAATAAGTCTAGAAAACTTACTGCACTGATACCAATTATACGACTTGCTATTAAAGCGTAAAAGCAAGAGTGAAAATAAGCTTTCAATATATCAAGATCTTGAGCATCTTTGGAAAGTATCACATGGATCTTTTTTTGTTTAAGATCCATAACAGGCAAATATTTCCTTCGTTGGAAAAGAGCAATTAGACTTCTTACATCTTTCGAGTCCACCAACTTTTTCTCCAGCACATATTCCATAGAAACACCATTTTCTATGGTAAAACCAAATATTTTACTGGCTGGAATGAATTTTATTGGTTTAAGATCAATGGTACAGCAGATCAAAAGAGTGATTGATATGATCTCTTGATTTGTGGCTGTGGGGCATTTCTTGAGAAAAGCGAACAAATATAATTCTCACCTGGTGTTTCTATGGAAATGAATACTGATTCACGTTTATTGATGTCCTCCACACTTGATACAGTATGATATAAGATGTAATCTCTGATGATCAAAGACAATCGATCTTCGTTCAATGTGTTGATTTGTAAAGATGTCACAGCAAAATAATTTGACACAATGTGTGCCCCCACAAGTAGAAGGCATATCAGTATGAACAATCTGAAAATGCAATTGAGGGCTTGGTTTGATGCTTCAAAGGATATAAGATTGATCTTACCTTTCGTGAATAATCAGCAATATAAGAATTCCAACGACTGACCCTGCCAGGTTTACAAGTGTACCTTGGCTGTGTTCTTTAGCTGATACATCAGCCATATTGTCACTTATGGCCTGGAAATTAATGATAGATCAATAGTCACATATGAAAGACGCTCACAGTGCATTCCAAAAGTGTTGATTCAAATCTCTTGCTTAACTCTTTTGATATAATACTACTATATCCAAGCTTACATGATGCTGCATTATAGCTGTCCTTGTAGCTCCACCAGCCATTCCAACAATTGCTTTCATACCTGTTGTAAGGCATAGAATATAGGAAGAGTATGAAGACATGTACGGCACCACTACTTCAATGGTCATGGCAGTGTCATTCAATATATCAGCAAAGAGTCTCCACTTTTTACATTGACTATCCAAATTATTCCTGATGAGGAGGAAAAACTACATGTGGTGGGCAAATACATAATGATACAAAATTGCAAAATCAAGCTGTTGAGAGAAAAACACACCCTTGCCACCAAGCAAAAATGATTCTGCCAACCATGCCAGTCCCATCTTTTAGAACCCATGTTATTGCTGCAGCCAGAGGTGTTGCAGTTGACTCACCAACTCCAACCCCTTTCATTATTGAATGGGTAGTGAGCGTGCCATTTATAGTGCTAGCAAAAGCCTATGGATGATGTATGGAAATGAATCTCTGGTGAACTAGTGATGTGCCATGTCACACAATCTAAAAACTTTTTATTACCTGTAAGGTATCCCAAATTTGATATGACACATAATCTTTATGAACACTTCCAGGAAAACCTTGAGGTAAAAAAACCTCCTTAAAAAAAGAATGTGTCAAAGAATCAGTGAATCTGGTGCCTCTCACTGGCTTAAATTTTGTCACCGAAGGCTGATCTGTTGGAAAGATGAAAATTACCAACAGGTCAAACACTTCCATTTCCTATATTCAAAATGCAATAAAGAAAAATTACCTGACGATATCTGGAATAATATTTTGTTCCTGTTAAATCCATCACTTTCTTTGAACTCAATCTGATTGCTCAACATTTTCTGAAATTCTCAAACATGTAGATAACTTTCCAAGTCCAGGGACAATTGCTGCCCGGCACTACACAAGATATGGCACTGAAGTACTTCAAAACAAGATATATACGTCACCGAGCGCCGTCTCTTCTCATACCGAATACATACTCGTCTTTATACGATCATCTGATATGTGACGCCCTTGATTAAATTTGCCGCTTAGAGAGAATCGGTACGTGGCGCCAGCTTGCATCGATAACCCAGTATGCTGCAAAGCCGGCAATTGAAATTCTCGGAAATTCCACTCCTAGTACATCTGTTGGATTTCACTATTTATGAATTATTTGTCATTTTTCTCGTTTTCAATATGCTCGAAATCAACAAACTCGGCACTGATCGGTTCTAGTATGCTATTTGCATAGATTCACTCTATTGGTTTTTCATCCTCTTTTTATGGAACAAATCCGAAACTTTCATCACTAGCTCGTTCAACTCTACGGCACAGTATGTCAGTCTTTTCTTCAGTGCACTATATTCCCGATCATTAGAAAATTTATTCAATTTTTCTTTGAAACTTGAACCGCTATTTTCTCTTCTTTTCACATTTTCTTTAGGTTTCTTCTTCACTTGAGTGTTGTTAAGCTTAGGTGCACCTTTTTTCATTTCAACTTTTTTCTTCCCATTTTGAGAAGTTTTGGATTTCAAGGATTTTAAAGAGCCAGATTTTTTCGGATCTTCCTCATTCTTTGAGGTCAATTTCTTAAATTTTTGACGCACAGATGACAATATCGTCTGGTTTTGAATCTGAGTAGAAACAGTTTCTGTTTTGGGCTTTCGTAAATTGAATTTCTTCACTTTTCCATGACTATTTCGAGATGAATTTTCCTCGCTAGAGTTTGAACTAGCCCCACTCTGTCTGCGTGTGCCCTTATTTTTCTTCGAAGATTTGTCTAATTTTGATCCAACTTTTCTCATTTTTTGTTTGGTGTCGTATTTCCCCTCTGATTTCTTGTCTCTCCACAAAACGCGTGTTTTGCTCTTGACAGGCTTGGGCTGAGAAACTTTTTTTTCACTCTTCGATGCAGTTTTCCTCGAACTTTTCTTCGTACTTTGTTCATCATTATTCTTCTTTGAAGGCTTTTCCATCTTGCCCATGTCGATATGGGAGCTTTTTTTATTTTTTCGATTTCTTGACTCATCTTTTTTCACCATTACATCGCTCCTCTGAGATTTGCCACTGAAATTACTCGACAGATCGTCCTCTATATACTGCGGTGAATGATTCATCGTGGTTGACTTTTTCCGTCTCCAATTCTTCTTGAGACTTTTCCTGTCGTTGTCTTCGATGCTTGTCGTGCTACCTAGGCAAATCGAGATGGAGATTCAGGTATACATATACTTACAGATTTTAATAGCACCGCAGCTACGGACTGTCCGGGGTAGCTTTGGTGAAGTTTGGTCGTTTTCCTCCTTACTGATGATCGCAACCAAGATATTAACTTCATCAGTGTCATTTAAAAACCTAGACCACCAAACTTTGATTGGTTTGCGTAATACCGCGATTAGGTTGCTCCTTTGAGCCTTCCGGATCACGATTTGATGGCTAGATGTTTCAGCTTTTGATCGACCGATACTGGATAGGATTTGAATTATTCCATCATGGCATCTCGGACTTATGTATCACGTTTGAGCCTTTTGGTGGCTATAGAGAATCGCTCTTCGTCCTGAGATTCCTGAGAGTCAGTTCCCACACATCTAATAAGAAAGGGCTTTTAGCTTGTTCAAGATCTCATCTACGAGGCTATACATATCATAAAATCAGATTCAATTATAGTATGGGGGTAGAATTTTTGACGAAGTTTCACGCAGTAACTAATCAAAGTTAGCACAGCCTTGTGTAAAGGGGCCCTCCCTTCAAGTTTCTATTTTACAATAGATGGATTGAACCCTGTGCAAAAATTGGTATCATAGTCATACGGTCATTTTCTGACAAGATACAAACTGGCAACATTTTTTCACGGATTCATGACAAAGTTGTCCCTATACATAGTAGTTATGAGTTTCAAGAAAAGGCAGTTTTTGCAAGGAATTGAAATGTAATAAAGAGCCTATCTAGTTTCGAGTCTCACATCTTGACTGTTCTCGACTATAATACGGTTCACCGAAAAACCATTGATACTATTATGATATCAGGTTTTCTCTATCTCGGACGTTATCATGTATACTAATCTCCATGCCCAGGTATGTTTCTCTTAATGAAATACGCGAGCTCAATAGTTTTACAGCTTCGATACGTTTCTTTAACGTTGGCACAGTGGTTCCTGTTCATCAATTGATAAGAAGAAAATTAAGAGGAAAATTAGTTATGTATCACGCTCGGAAGTAGCAGCCTTTCGCACTGGATGATATAATATACTAATTTGTACCCTACCTTATATTTGAAATGAAACCTCATTCATAACGCCGCTGCGGTACTGCTTCATTATTGCTGGTGACATGTAATCCGATATTGCAATTGTCGTACCTTTATCGCGCCCAACGCCGTGACGCCGGTCTGGCTGCCTTCTAGATGCCGAAGGGTTGTCGCCAGTAATAGCACCATCTCGAGGTCTTTTTCGAAAACCAACTCGCTTTCGATTAACAGCTACCCGGTCATCATCACTGCCATTCCGCTGGGATCTACTCGAACCTGATGGATTTGATCTTCTGCTCGTCGCACTAATATCGGAGCCACCACCCGTACTGGTTTGGGAACTTACTGCCTTGGGTCGTATGAGAGGGCTTTTTTGGTTCACTGACGGGGAATTATTCCTCTTTCTTCTCTCTCTAGTGTGCACAACTCTTTCGGCGTCATCACTATATACAGAAGTACGCGTAAGAATACCCATTTATGACACTGACTACTTGAAATAATTTATCGGGATCACAGGTATATATATGGATACCTGCGAGAAGGTGTTCTTTTTGCTTGGTTGGGATCGTTCGTAGCTTTTTCAGACTCAATCGGTGTCGATGGTGTGCCCTTCGCGTTGGCGCCGACTTTGCTATTTGTATTATCTCGTGAGCGGAACAGCCTGAGCAGGACTCGGTATTTGCCAGCAGGTGCGGATCCGGATTTCTGCTCGCTCTGCACACCTCTCGAGATCCTTTTCACTTTTGGTCGCGCAATCTTCTTGGGCTTACTCTTTGATTGCTCGTTTCTGCAAAAGTCGATAAGGAAAGATTATTTGATAAGGAGCTGTCCTCGAATTACGTAAGGGTTTTCGGCGGGGGTAGCGCAATGGCTTACCCTTCGACTATAACTCGGTAAATTTCCATTCAAAGACCTTGCAAGAAGTGGTGTTGTAGCATGGAATTTTTCCTTACGTGATTTATGAATATAACCTTAGGCAAAGGGTTTTCGAACAAAATGCTGATGTATCGCTCCAAGCCTCGATATCCAAATCAATTTTGAAGAGGTCAGATCGCACGGCACGTGTGTCTGTGCTCGATAGGCTATTGATGCATATATGGGTGATTTCGCGGAAAGTGAGCATTTTTGGGTCCAAAACCGTCGCAAGGAGTGGTTCGGATCAAAAAATGATTTTAACCCCACATCACGAGTTTAGGTAGCCCGTTGAAGTTGATTTCCACTTGCTTGGGCTCAAAAAGAAAATATCCGGAGCTGCGTACCTCAAAGTTGAACCCGGACAAAGTTATGCCAAATTTAAGGTGTCGCAAAGGTGGACGGAATTGTGTTTTTGACTCAAAAATACTCCTACAAGTCTCCAACTAATCGTAGACTCTATTCCGCATAGACTTGGTCTAATGCAACTAAATTTTTGAATATGTGTTTTACAGAGCGATATAATGCGCCAGGATAGGAGCACAACGTTGGGATCGAGAAACAGATAATTTTGTACGCCGTTCTGAAAACACGCTTATATGGCAAGTTTTCGTCCGATATCGCGAATGAATTTTGTGTATTTGGGTATTCAGATGACAATCTCATTGATTTGAAAGGCTCCATGGACGATCGGGGACTTTTTCGAGCTGATCCGTGTTGTGCAATCAATTTTAGTATGCAGAACTATCTTCAAAATGTCGGACATCCGTACGTAAGCTGAGCATTCAACTCCATGGATCATGTTGTTTGAAGTGTAACGAATTGAAGTGCATAGCTACACATTGGAGTTTTTTACTTTGCATAGGCGTGGTAGCGAGTTCAAAAGCCGAAGTTCGGTTTCCTCGAAGTCGAAGTCCACGGTAACAGAAAGGACATTTTGACCCTTTATGAAAGACTACAGAATACACGGACGTTGGGTTCATCTAAAGAACGATTAACATACTTGAGCATAAATAGAATACACCCTCTAGACAATTTCTATAATGTGCATCCCAGGGCGTGGAACCTTGGGCGTGCTTGGAACACGAAAAATCACACTTTATGTGGAATTTTTCATGTATCTGGTTTGTGATTAAAATATGATTATAAATGGTACCATGCTGATATACTCAATTAATTTTCCATCGTTTTCGTTGTGGACGCATAGAGAGGCCCTTACAGCAGAAAAACCTTCTTCCCGGACTATCTTGATTGTATCGCTGTCCAAGACTATGATGAGCTTATGGCTGTCCTTTTCATCTTTTGATTTCTCAAAAAAGAACGAGTTGTTGCCAGGATGGTTCGTCGATACATCAATCGACTGTTCTATTCATTACCGTGCTGAGCGCGGTAGCCCATTTCGGGTGCTAGGACCTCGACTAGGACTGTTTGTTTGTCGAGCGAAGTGAGACAGACAAGTCCTCCAGTGCCCAAAATGTGCTTGCAAGCGAAGTGCGGATATATTTTTCATTGCGAGAACTCTAAACTCGATTTCGAACTCGGCATTTTCAGGTTAGAGTAATGAAATATCTATCTCATAGTTTAAAAATTCGAATCGTCGTATCCCTCGCATCTAAATCTATCAATTGTAGAGCACGCATCTTGCCCCAGTAACATCACCAATCCACAAGAAAGTCATCCTTTCAATTCCAAACAAATCCTTAGCTAAGATCGAGTGATATCTGTGGATTTCAAATCCCACCATGCTTTTAGCAACTTTTTCCAGCAGGGTCGATTAAATACTCACGGTACTGTAGACACTTCTTTTGGTGGTGCAACTGTGCCAATCTCTCTGATGTGCGTAGTATCACCAGGTCCACGAGCAGTAACAGCAACGTCCCTCATCAATTTATTGGGTGTTTCAGGCTGGTGTGCTGGTGAATCCGCAATTTGTCGAGGTTGTCGATAATGTGGGGGCGAGTCTTGCTGCTTTGTGCGTTCAGAGCTCCTTCTCTGCGTTTTCCAAATCCGATTTGCTTTCTCTGATTGTGCACTACTTCCTTGATTGCTGCCAGTGTAATTTTCTCCTGCCTCAATATCTCCATTTGCCTCTTCGTAAGTTTCAGCTCTGCAATTTCGGCAATAAAAGGCCAATGCTAGATTAGATTTGTTGCTTCCACTTAGAAAATCACAGTTGCTTTCGTCTGTCCTGATACTTTGATGATACTGTGACGTGAAATGATCCTCGGATTTGTCATTCAATACGAACTCATTTTCGGTATACTCTCTCGTGTTGAGTGCAGTGAGTACCCTACGTCTTGAATAATTGGTTAGTCACGCCACAGATTTGTGAAATTGGTAAAATCAAGGTACCCCGGTGCTTGAAAAATTACAAATATTCGGAGTCAGTCCTCCATTCAGACCGAACTCATCAAGTCATTTATATTCGAAACTAAATGAGCCAGGAACTACCGCTGAAAAGCTAAGATTTTCCACGAAGCCCTTACTAACATTTTAGAAATTGAGAAGATGGAAGTTTCGAAAAATAATGGGAAATCATTTTGATCTACCTAAGACAAGATTTATTGCAAATAGAAATCAGGAAAAGTTCTACGAAGTACCCAAGGAATAGTGCCAATAACTTTGCAACTCTTCTCGTTCCAAAAACTTCAGCTCTCGGTCTTTAGAACTGACACTAAAATCTGCATCAATTACACAGTGAAACTTCGTAGGATGTGCCCATCTTGATAGTGTATTTCCCTATACCAGCAAAATGATGGTCTGCCATTCTACTTGACTCATAGCCAATTTTCGTTCTGACAAAGTTTTTTTGTATGGATTATTCTGTACAAATTATTGCCCTTGCTCCATTGAATCGGAGGCATGAATTCCAAACTCTGACGAATTTCTTTTATTGAGGACTAGAACTGTCAAAAACCGGAGATTTTATTCCACAATCGAAAATTCAATTGTTCCCAGCTTGCAGCAATGGATTTTATCACATCGTTTACATTTCACATTACAATACTTATAGAGCATATGTAAACTTCTTACTGTTGATGAGTTGATGGGGTCTCATTCTGTAGCTCTTTCTCATCTGACGCTTCAGGCGACGACAGACCCCGATTTTGCCTCAAGGTGTGAATCTGCTTCTGCAAGCGCACAAGTTTAGTGCTCAATTCCGCGACGGCATCAGCGACCTCAACCGCGTCGAACTCTCCAGTATCTTCGGACTGTCCGGAATCACTCCATCTCGAAGCCGTCGATGACATCTTCCTCGATCGACATGATCATCGAGTGAAACTTTCTCGTACTTCCCTTTTAGACGGATGGCCTTACACATTCTCGTTCCACTCTCTGAATTCACCATTTTCTTTGCTGCCAAACCCATGGCCAGAGCTATTTTTGGTGAACGAACTGATTTGATTAAAATATTTGGGGTTAATAATGTTGTTTGCTTGCACAATAAGCCTGGCCAAAATCATGATTGCTACACGCTACACTTTAAATTTTGAATATATTCATGAGTTTTCTAACCTAAAGTCCTTCTTGTTGACGTTGAGCATTGGAAATATTTTCAAATCTTCGAGCAGAGTGATTCGACTTTTGAAATTGAAGGCAAAATTGTGAAGACTCAAGGTCTGCGTGAAGCTAAAAGCGCACAGTGCTTTGCATGCAAATTTTTTTCTTGCAAAATTTAGCAAGAAGAAAAATTACGAGGCAGAGGAAGTGATGGTTATCTTTATGAAAACTCCAGTGATAAAGTGCGTAGCGCAGTAATTATACTTGGCTCATATGCATTTCAGAGTGCACAATATATTATATTTCAGGGTGAAAAATGTCGGTGTTTGAG
The DNA here is from genome assembly GCA_029851415.1 of Eretmocerus hayati. Classification (NCBI taxonomy): domain Eukaryota; kingdom Metazoa; phylum Arthropoda; class Insecta; order Hymenoptera; family Aphelinidae; genus Eretmocerus; species Eretmocerus hayati. Next base: position 188,204,771 of record CM056742.1, on the reverse strand, counting down.
GATGAGCTTCTTCTTCTGCTCACTGGTGCACGCAATATTTTGTGTTCGAGTTACATAGGAATATGCAGGGATGGTGTACGCATAGCGAAGGGAACAACGAGTCTGCTGACGTTATATTCGCATAAAAGCATTTTGTTAATCACAAGGTGGTGGCAGAATGAATATTGCACAAAAGGTCGCACCGAGAACAGAGTTTCCCACGAGCAAACGCGGCTGCAGTTTACAGCAACGGTTTGGTTATTTTCTCGGTGACAGCAGGTGGATATACTCTTACTCCGACAACAAGGTAACCTGACAGTAGGTAGCTTTTTATTACCACTGCTCATGTCCTGAGTCAGATTTCGCACAACTTATTATTTTTGGGATTCCTTCGATTCGAAATATCTTCACGCTGGGAATCGGGAAAATGTCTTATCTCCTCGTCAATGTAAATTAGTGATTCCGCGGAAGCTTTGATATTTGAGGGTCAAAAATGTGCCAACCCCAAATCTCATTTCTCAGCTAGGACTCTAATAGTATGTTTTGCGCCAAGTTCATGAGGTTGTAGCTCGCTTACTGAGCGATTGGTTTTCGGCCCGAGCCGCACGCGAGGGTCGAAATAATCGCTCGGAAGCGGGGAACCTCAAGAACGAGATGCAAATACTATTTTATGCAATTTTACGAGCACCCAAACATCACAGAATTGCATAAGATATAATTTTCGACTTTGCCAAATATTTAATAGTGCTTTCTACCTTTTGAAGAGCGACGGTGGCGCCTCCAGCGGTCAAACCGGTATATTGCGAATAAAAATTTCCAAGAACGAAGAAGAAAAAAACCAATAGTACCGCCAACTGCGGATTATTTTTCTGCAAATTTGAAAAAAAAATTCATCGAGATCGGTGCAAAACTGAGCCCACAAGGTTGCGGAAACTTTTTAATAGCGTTGTTGAATTTTTCCCGCAACTCTGTGGGCTCAATTTTGCACCGATCTCGATGAAACGTTTTTTTAAATTCGCAGAAAAATAATCCGCAGTCGGCGGTACTATTGGTTTCCTTCCTCTTCGTTTTTGAAAATTGTTATTGGCAATATACCAATTTGACCGTTAGGGGCGCCACCGTCGTTTTCGAATTTGCGCTAGTCCGGAGTCCCCGCAAAACCGCAACCAGACACGGACCGGCGTACTTTCAGGTTGCAGCTGCATCCAATGATTCTGAGACCGGTATTATTGTTTGTACGCTTTTATTGGTACTGAATGTGTTATTCAGATACTAGGCCACCTGTGAAATCTTATAACACGATACCATGCAAAGTTTCATGGCATTTCATTCATTAGGAATCGAGAAAAGCTTGAAGGCAATTTTCTGGTGGGACAGAGCGCGTCCTCGACTATTCCGATTTATTCCTCAATAACATAACAGTTCCGGCTAATATCAGATACTAGGCCCCCTGTGGTTTGGAATTTTCTATTAAATGAGCCCTCCCACGTTCAAAAATTCTGAATCCAGCTCGCAAAAAACTTGAACTAGTGTGAGCATCGAGCAGTATAACTTGCTCAGCAAGCCAAAGAACTAGGATTTTCTGGAGATATAGAATGAATCGCCGGGGTTGTACAACTCATTCGATGGGAAATATCATGGTGTTTCAGTTGCCATATCTCGTTTGGGTAGGAAATGTGAGGTTGAAATACTATGAGGCAAAAAAGTGGTTCATAATCTCCCATCGCACATGCAGTACGACCAAAGCGCCATCTATCGGGCAAAATATCCGGATTCTCTACGGACTAGCCTTACATTCATCGATAACATAAGTATAATATAGAGAGAGACGGTAGCGCGGCCTGGACCTGACATTTTGAAGCGCGGCATACGGACCTGCCATTTTAACACTAAAATTGATCTCACGGCCAAACGGTTTGAGCTACAGCTTTGAGGCTTTAAGGTCTTCATTTACCCACTAGATAGTTTGAGAAAAAAAATTGGGTAAGACCTCTGTAGCATCGCGTTGAAGGGCCGCACTACTAGGGCACGGAACTGACCAGAAAATTTAGCAAAAAGAGATTTTTGCGAAAAAGTACTTCGCTAAGTGTGGAAATAAATTTCTTTTGACTCGTTGGGGCATGGAAAAGCTGTGCCTGGCGATGAATTTTGAGAAAAAACTGGTGCGAGAAGGCCTAGAACGAGGCAAATCCACTTTCATAGAGGAAGAGAGAGCGAAATTTGAGTTGAAATCATGTCACTAAATGTAAGTGCTCACCGTGCACCCTAAAGAAGGGAATGGGCTCTCATAGTAATAGGATTTGGTGCTCAGTACTATAATATTTGATATATTTGCCCGGCCGAATCGTGAAGGAGCCCGACTGCGGCGCTTGACACTCACAAAAGTCGAAAAAATGAATAGCGACAGGGCACGCGGGAGTTGACATTTTGACCACTTTTTCGATGATAATTTTTTTGGGCAACCCTAAATTGGAAAACTAAAAATTGCGCCAAAAAGCACTAAAAACCACATCGAAAATGACTTGTACGATTTTTTTCGAAGTGTTTCAAGTTATTGTACAAGTAGGGACACATTATTTCAAAATTTCCACAGAACTTGTACTCAAATGTAATTTTCGTCTTGGCAAGGATGTCAATCATTGAAAATCATATGGCCTATTTCATATTTGAGACTGGAAGACGTCTATCTGGAAAGATATGCACCAGAGAAGTGTCTAGAGATAATCCAAAGTAAGCCTAAAATTTCTCCAAGGGAAAGCTCTGTCTGAAAAAATTCGCCAGGAAAGCTCTTCCTCAAGAATTATGTCCACAAAAGCCCAATTTGAGAAGATGTTCGAGGATATTGGAAAATAACAGTCGCAGTCCGGAATATTGTTAGAAAATCATAGTCTGGCAAGCTATTCACAAAAATCTCGAGTAACTAGCTCTCAAGATGGAGCTTCTACTTTTTAAGAGAGTGGTTAGAATCCTGGTTTTCAAATATATGAGTTAGGGCTTTAGAGTTTTCAATCGACGGTTGTGCATGTGCCATTTGAGAAAGCCAAAGTTTCCATGAAACAGTATTCGATTGGCTGAACATATTGCCAGAAAATTGTTTTCCAATTTAAAACTGATGAGAATTTCAATTTCCGACATCTTCTTCGTAATTTTTTTGTGTCCCTGAACAAATCGAGTTAGATTGCACGTAAAGCGAAAGAAAAGAAGCGAGTACTGCAGATTGTCGAGCGTATGAGAGTTGACTGGTGCGATCTGGATCAATAAAAAGGGGGTGAGTTGCAATGGCTACCATGGCGAGTGCAACGATCCAAAGATGGTTTCAGTCGCGCGAGTAAGACAAGTACAAGTATAAGTGGTAAACTGTATACGCAGAGGCTAGAACGAGTTTTCGTGCGGGTGAATGTTCTACGGGGCCTATATCTCAGCCATCCAAAGCCCTATGATGATACGGCGCGTGGACTCCTTATCATTAACAGCATCCGCTCTATTTGAAAGCATCAGCCAATGGCGTATGGCGATAACGATACACTGGTAGCAGCTCTATATTACACTCACCCGGCTGACTTGTCGCGGATTAATCTGTACCCCACTATCCTAGGTATATATCCCATATCTCCTCTGGCATAGGCGCATTTAAGTAGAAAAGGCAGTGGCGTGAGACGCGCGGCCGCAGTAGCATCCGTCTTTCATGCTTTTCCAATTCTTCGTTTTGCTTATGCTCATACTATATCCCGGAATAATCTGCAACATCCTCTGCGCTGTACTTACCCTCCACGCGATTTTGTCTTATTCGCTTAAAAGTATCTCCATGCTATACTTAGACACTGTATTATTAATATCAAGCTGTGCTCTGTTGCATGCTTACAAATATCGTCCTGCACCACATCTTTTCAACAATCTAGAGACTCAAATTCTTGTTTTTTGCAGGAATAAATATTCACCATAAATGTCATCTCTTGACTGGTGGTCATCGTGTGAATACTTGATTATTGCTCTAATCTAAAAATACCGCGTTCAAACGCGATTGGGGCGGCTGACCAAAAAAACCCTTGGAGTGATCAGAGAATAGCGTCTATACTTTGAGCATTGTATTCACTAAAAAGTTTGATCGATCAGAACGAAAATCGGATAGCAGCAAAAATACATTCACCTGTGACGAGGAAAAGCTCTTCGTGGGTGTATATTTATGTGCTAGATAGCATCAATTAATCAATTCCTCTCAATCAAATATAATAGAAATTTTTCGTTGTCACGCAATGAAACAACCGCGAGTGTTGCACCGAACACAATTTATCTGATCAGAACTAGCACATAATAAAAGAAGGCGCGTCACCAAAAATCGTCTTGAGACCATTGTTTGGCCAACATGAATGTTACAGGATGCGATTTTTCATTTAATCTGTATAGTCGCATTCACCATGCAGATGTCACTCTCGAGTATTTGGCCTCTGCGGGGCGACGAATGGCACGCATAGTGGGTTTTCAAATGGGACGTGTGAGCCCATGGGTGCCTTTTCATTCAAATAAATTGAGTGTCGGATCCAGGTTGATTCGGAGCTATGCGGGGGCCCGATCGTATCTCGGGCATCTGCCGTCACGTATTTCATAATAGCCTTGCAGGACAACCTGCTGCAGCATCCAGACTTGGCTCGATCGCGAAGAGGAGAGTCAGAAGAAATTGGTAGAAAAATGAGGTGGATGACACAAGTATGTCTTATGCGGAGTGACAAAGTGAGCTTTTATAATATTGATGGCTCCCTGGTCTATAAGTGGCTACCCATCAGTGCATTTGATTCTTGATACTTGACAGTGAGTGTACCCGAGATGGCTGTACTCACCAGGAGAGGTCATCACATCCGGATCACGGATTTGGCTGAAACTCTGTACATAGTCCTCCTTCAGCACCGAAAGAAGTTACCCAAAATCATAGACCCTAACGCTCAAAAGTTTCCGAGCTACAGCCAAGAACATTAGCATTGTTTATAAAATCATTAGCATCAGCAAATCATTATCATTAGCATTGTCCATAATATGGACAATGCTAATGATTTTTAACATGGGCCTATATTATAGGCCCATGTTAAAAATCATACATATAGGTGAACCTGCAATGACAATTTCCTTGGCTGTAGCTCGGAAACTTTTGAGCGTTAGGGTCTATGATTTTGGGTAACTTCTTTCGGTGCTGAAGGAGGACTATGTACAGAGTTTCAGCCAAATCCGTGATCCGGATGTGATGACCTCTCCTGGTGAGTATCGTGAATGGATAAATGAGCGCATTGTACCTCATAAACTTTGAATTTTTTAATTCAATCTCAGAGCTACAAGCTGCTTTCGTGAGTGCGCTTTGAGAGCCAGGATACTCGATTCTTGTCTGATCGATCGATCGATAATCCATTGAAAGAATAATCCTATAGATCGCGGCAGCTGCCACGCGACGCGGTGGCTCTTGCGGAGCTCTATCTGAGTATCTGTCAATTTGGTATCCTTTCTTCCTAGTTTGCAGCTGTTTAGAGATAAACCAACTTTCGATGGATGCATTCGATTTCAATGGGATCTTGATCCGCGCAAGACTGTGGGTACTTATTACATAAAGTAAATTCGACACAATCCGCGCGTGCTCCCATTCATTTGTAATCTCGAGTTTGCCTTCGTTTGAATTTAGCGAACCATTTTTCCACTTTTTTTGTTGATCACAACAATAGAGTTTAAACTTTCCAAAACCATGTTCAATCATTCCTAACTGATCCCGTTCGAATGCAGTTTTACAATTTTCATTCCTATTTTTACGATGAAAAGTTATATCTGGCTTGTGTTCACGCAACTATTTTGGACGCTAAGGGCTCATTTTTTTAGTTTAATTCATTATCAATTTGGTGAGATGGACACGAGATGTGCGCACAAAGAGGGCAGGAATGATCTACAAGCTCGGGCTTTACGCTGAGAAGGCGTTCTTTGTAAAATTTCATATGATAACGTCAAAGTCCACTCAAATCAGAGTTGCAGATGTTGCAAAGTTGAATGGACTACGCTTCGGTCGCTAGCCGAGTGGCCAAGTCTTATTGTTGGTATGAGTGGTAAACTGCGGAATTACAATTTTGTACATACAACTGCCCCCAGCGCCACTCCTCGATTACTCTCGATTTTGTTTGGGCACCAATTTGCCGCCAGCTTGATGGTTCATGAATACGAATGCGGACAAGTGAATGAGTGGTCGCTAAGCGGACTCGCCATGGCCTTGTTTGAAGTGAAACTGATCAAACTCGTCCTGCGACACGTTATACTTGTCTCCTATATATCAAAAGGCGCGGTAGCGCCTTGCTGGCGAGTATATTTCCAATTCCTTAAACCCATCTCCTCACACAATGTCCAATATAACGGACAAATTTTCTTTTAGCGATTTCCAGTAATAGGGAATAATTTTTTTTGAATACGTCAGAAAAATCAGAGTCCGCGGCCAAATACCTGATCGCAAGCAAGAAAAAAAATTCAAAACCAAAAAATTTGGAAAATTCTAATCTTGTCACTTTTTGACCTATTCTCATCAGGAAAAGATACCGTATTCACCTGATTATAAGACACACCCCACTTTTTTGGAAGAAAAATCGGAAAATAATAAAAACCTGTAGATAAGATGCACCCATGGATAAGACGCACCCCTTACTGACTGAGTCTCGATAAAAGTTGTGGGCAAAAAAGTTCAAGACTAAAGAAAAAATGAAATAAGAGGAATTCATCCATTTGAACAGTACATTTAATGCTTTCTTCTGATGACCATCTACACTGACTCCATGATAATCACCTCGTTCAGCTGTTAAACAATTGAGATTCAATAGTGTACTAACTATCGAACGATGGAACTTTGATCCTCATATGTTTGAAAACCGATATTACAACGTTACCTATTATGACGATTTCTTAGTGGTTGCTATGATTAAATAACGTACACAAACTCAGAAATCACGTGAGCTAGCTGCATATGTTTGTGCGCGTTCATACGAATGTAAACACGATTTGAGGACTACCCACAGCTGAATTTTGCGATACATTGTTGGTGCATCTTGTAGTCGGGCGCTGTCAAGAGTTTGTTCATGAAGGAAATATTAAGCACCTACAGATGAGACGCACCCTTGTTTTGTAGTAAAGAAACGGATTTTTTAGTGCGTCTTATAATCAGGTAAGCACGGTATTCTGAATGTCAGAGTTATGTTTCTTGATGTCCAAAATTCGCGGTAGTGACAGAATTGATTTTTATTCGTGTTCTCATTCGTTCTTCCTGCGACATACACGAATGTGATCTTCCGATATCACATCAGGATGAACACAGAGTATCATGAAGATCGTCGGACTTGGCGGAAACGTCAGTACCTTCACTTATTATCACTTGTATCAATGATCGGTGGCCTCCGTATCAGCGAACGCCTTGAGTAAAATTGTTTTATACAGGGTAGAGATTCTACTGTAATTTAGCCTGTAGAACTAGCGTTGCATCACAGGTTGCTGGCCAATGCTAACCTATCGCTAGTTCACTGACAGGCGAATTTTCCACTATTTCCCGTCTACATCGAAACTCTCAGCGCTGCCAACCATCGCGCCCTATTACTGCTAAAACCGTTTTCTCAGGGGGATGAAAATTTCAACTCTCGGTATTGACATCAGTTCAATTTCAAGCTTGTGTTCCGTGCGCATCTAACTGATTTTTCACGCGACCCACCAGATGGCGCGAAATTCAAAGTCATCGAGCAAAGTGATATTCTCATGGCACACTTTCACCCAGGACGATCTTTTGTGTTTACGATTCAAAATATACCTCGCTTGCATGCGGGCTTTTTTATATGAAGAGGTTGAACATATGACATCGTCGTCGTGTCTCAGACCCGCTTCCGGCGGAGACGGCAACGAGACCATACTACATCATATATGGGTGCCATAGCAATAATATTGAGTAGCCGGGCGTATTATAACGCGTATACACCGCTCACCTGTACAACGTATAATATCAGCGACAGGAGGCTATACAATAATACAAGGTGGGTTGGCTATACACTTATCGCTATATGGAGCGCTGGAATATAGTTACCACCTGCTACATGAACTCTCACATGGATATATGAAACTGTACAAGTGTGTGGGTATGGGGACAGAGTTAGTGTGCGTGTGTGGTAATGCGTATGCCATGCGCGTACAACAGCGTGCGTGTGAGCCTTATTCACCTTACACCGGTATATCTCATCAGAGCAGAGCAGCTATCGCAACCAAGAGTCCTACTCCTTCTGTCGCCGTCGCCTCGCGTTGTCTTTGGTCCCGGCGAGAACCCGAGGCTTGACTGGCACTCACCTGTGCCATGCACGCTCTCTCGCACACGCATGCAGTCTCAATCGCGCAACCGAACCGTCAACTCGATCTCTGTCTGCTCTAGTATTTTTTAGTGTCCTTTGACTTCTCCTCGGTGTTTCAACATTCGAAACAAATTCTGGTGCTTTTCTCATTGATTTGTGAGTGATTTCGATTTAAAGTGCACTAGACATGTCTGACAGACCAGTGCGGATCCAGTGATTCATTTTTGCTATCAGTTTAACCGTATCAGTCCACGATATAGCAACGAAACAGGTGCTTCACAACGAAGGTGCATGCCAAGGTTTGTTTCGTCGTACAATTTCGTTGCTCATTTCTGCAAGCTTCTAAACGTTTGGGTTGATGGAAAGTTGAAAAGTTCTCCAACATGGTTCAGAGCTTGCAGACATGAGTATTCCTACTTTGATATGAACATTGGCTTCTGGATCTGTGTTTCCTACATATAATGGTATTTGTATACTGATTGCGATAGTGAGGCAAGGGAGGGGGCAAAGGTAATTCATACCGTGAAATTTGAATGGCATAGGATCTATCGTACTGCCAGAATATGACTTAAGGAGTCACAACATTGCCAATTCACTACTCATCCATTCTGATGATTCCTTCGTGACGAGTGGCCTCAGAATCTCATACGCTGATTTCATTTTTTTTCTTTTTTACAGCACAGCTGATTCAACAGCAGATGTAACGCCTGGGAAGACTACCTCCGATTCAGAAGTTAGATGATCCAACGATAGACGCAAGGAAGGAATTTCTTTGGAAATCTAGTGGCACTGCGAGTTTTGTCGAAGCATCAAGCGAGACATCCCAGATAGACTGTCGAGTTAGTTCGTCGTCAGGGTGTGGTGATCTTTGGAATTCTGTTGGGACCAGTGTGTGATCGGTCCCCAGTCTTCCCTCTTTCGAGACTCGTTTCACGCAAAACAAGGAGTCGTTTATATCGGTTCGGAAGAGTGACAATCGTCTCGTGTTGTGACTGCTATCACAGTGGTGCGGGTAGTGTTGCATCTACATCCGAGTTGTAGCTGACGGCTCAATCGTGGCTCTAGGAGTGCGTGAACAGCTCGGCGGCCCTCCCAGGGCCTGCCACGAGCCAGTACGTCCCAACATCATGTTACCGGTGAGTCTAACCTTGGTCAGTTATAACAATTGATTCTACTTTTAGCCACGATGAATTTTATAATTTCCCCAAGTAATCCATACGGAAGTACTCCATCACCCTAAATTCCAAAACAACTTATCAGACTCTCTGGAGACAAGAGTAGGTAATTACTTCTACGGACGGAACGATGCCCGTAAAGGTGAAATCAACTGAACACCCACACGACCACCAGCCAAACGAGTCTTCCTGTGCACACTCAATTTTGCGAACGCATCGCGATTGCCGGGGGACCGGATGTACAGCTGACGCTCATAGCTAATACATGGCGCTATCTACTCATAGCGTAGGAGTTGGCTCGCGCTCCAGTCGACTTTGCTCGATTGCGGCGATTCAGACAGACACCATGTGTGCTTGGTGTTTCTTCTATTTGCCGATGGTGGATATATACAATGCCGCAATGAGTGGGTTTTGCAATGTTTTGGCCTCAACGACGGCTATAATACGAGCGTGCAAACAATCGCAGGAAGCTGCGTCGTCTCGTCGCGCTGCCCTGAACTCGCTGTTTAGTTAGACTTATGGCCAAACGCGATCGTTTCCACTCTCTCCTGCTCGTTTACCTTTTGCCACCCGCGCACTCCCCCGTCAACTACTCATTACACTCATTAATCAGCGAGTCGACGTTCACAATCGCCATGAGTTGTAGACCCCATTTGTCGGCAGGTATCACACTTTTGCATGATTTATAGTTGCGTCCAGGATGGTAAATTCAGTCATTTTCTGTTTGATTATTCTTCAAGAGTTGTAAATTCACGATTTTAATCGTAAACTATCAACTGTGTGAACCACATCGAGGGGGATTGACGCACGCGAAACTTCAATCAATAGCGCAAATAACTTCGAAGTAGAAAGAGGCAGGCTATGGTCAGACAGTATTTTTGCAAGACCGTAATGGATAAACGAAATATCTCAATACTGTCGAGTTGCTTTGGATCATAATGACAGCTGTTTCCTCTTTCTATCAGATTAATTAAAACAATCGCATTATGGAAGAATCAGCAAATGGAGGTAAAATTCAAATGATGGGGAACCGCTCAAGATCCAACGCCAATGTTGTATAAGCTTGGCATTTGACGCCTATCCTCTGAATTTCCAATTGCTTTTTTGGATGTTGAATCTAACGGGGAAGTCGGTAATGGTGTCGCAGAATATCATGATAGGGCGTGGAGAAGTACCAAAAAATTGTAAGCTTGGCCAGTGTTATATTATCCCGGTCGCATTGTCCGATCGAAAACAAATTATCATTTTGCGTCCCTACCAACCTGGCCTTGTAATTTTCGTCGCTAATGGGTAGAAAAATGAGAACTCCAACTTGGCTCGATCGCCACATGATGTACACGATGTACAGATTTTGGAAAAACATATGGGAAACCTAGAATAATTGAAAGATGAGGCTTGCTCGAGAAAAGAATGGAACAAGAACTGAAATTTTCGGGGAATTACAGAAAATTTACTGAAAGATGTTGCGATTCCGAGTTTGTCTTAGAATTCTTGAAATATTTGAATTCCTCAATTCATTCTGGAAAAACCAGGAATTTTTAGAAAATAAAAAATCACCATTCTGTTGGACACCCATTATACTGACCAGGAGAGTGTTTCAGATCCGGGTCACGGATTTGGCTGAAACTCTGGGAATAGTCATCTTTTAGTACCAAAAGATGATACCCAAAATTATAAACCCTAACGCTCAAGCGTTTTCAAGCTACAGCCAATAACCTATGCATTACAATATACCTATACATACTATCTTTTAAAGTAGGCCCATATGGGCAATGCTAAAGTTTTTTGCTGCAGCTCGGAAATGCTTGAGCGTTAGGGTCTATAATTTTGGATATCTCCTTTTGATACTAAAAGAAGACTATTTCCAGAGTTTCAGCCAAATCCGTGACCCGGATCTGAAATACTCTCCTGGTGAAATACGTTTTCATGATAGTCATACGTGAATTGGATTCTGAAATTTTTCAACCGACCAGAGCACACAAAACTATTATTATGACATTACGGTGCACCCCGCTGAGTACGGTATCAGCATGGTATCCATGCAAGCACCTCTCGAATCATTGCTCTCAATTTCCCACCACAAACAATTTTGACTAGTATTGCGCGATTGCGCCAGCTATTCCGGAGTTCATTTTCAACCTCGCCACAGCCCCCGCAGAGATACAGACACATTCGATTTCTCGGAGCGCGTGCCGCAAACGAGCAATGGTCTGCACCTACTTACGTTTTGCACACACACGTTGTGGCAAAATGCAACGAGTGATAGACGAATTGCAATGTCGGTAATCACATATACTCAACGCTACCATCACGTGCTACATGTTCAACATATAAGTATGTTGGCGCGTGCGGCGTTAGAATATCTTCTGATGGATATACCGCTAGCCTAATTGGCCCTCCATCACACCAACTTGCATCGTTCTATATTCTCGTACAGAATTATTACAATGAGCTGCTGCTGCCCGTGTACGTCGAGTGATGGCAATAATTGGCCAATATAAATTCTCATCCCTGGCGGCCTAATTGATATCTTATACTGTAAAAACACGCGGGCGCATCGCCAAACGGACACCATAGTGTCTGATGCGTGCCACTCGGCCATTGTAGTACAACATCATCTGGGCGGCAACGGCAACCCGTTATGCACACACATCCATGCATATTACAAAACTCGATGCACCTCATATGTATGTATTACTATTACTCGGTTGCACTGCCACACTTCCACGAAAGTATCTTGCGGCTCTTTTTCTGCGGTGTACACCATATTTATATATGGAGAGGCCTGTGCGACTTTTGTATTATATACACACTCATAACGTGCGAACTCGACAACTGCAAACTCAACCGAGTACTCGTTAGTTTGCGAAAATGCAACGGCCATGGGAAAAAACATTATTGTAACCGTATCTCGAGCATTCTCGCACATTTAGATGTGCATATTGCGTGACTCCACTACGAAATTTTACGTTACCATCCCTAACATCTCTGCTCAGAACTTTTCATTTAATTTTAGAATTTTCCGGATACCAAAACACTCATAAGTGCACATCAAATCCAAGGTGCAAAAATTTTAGTGCAGGTATCAGTTAACCTTGCTGGCGGAATTCATTTCCCATACCAATTCGTTCCCCGTGTCAAGATAACAATGTGAAACTGACGAGGCTCATCAATTTTACCAAGGAAACCTGTGAGATACGCCTGTTGAATATACCAATTCGGGATGTTGAGACCGAATACTTACAGAATTGTCACAGTTTTTGCAAAGTTCGATGCAGAAAATCCAAAAACCATGCTGGATTAGATAAACTTATTGCTTAATTTAAAGAAATAATTCATTCATGTAGTAGGAAACGAGACTAAAAATGATAATTTCGTATACTCGACCAAATCGAATCTCACCATGGTGCCTCTCGACTAACTTTGGGGGTTTAAGGAGAGTAGGGTACACCCTAATTTCGAAGTCTGGCCTGAAACACCATGGGGGGGGGGGCTGAAGATCTGGATTTATACCTATTTTTTCAAGCTAAAAACAATGGCGTGGCCGCTTTTCCAAGACGAAGAATTTTCGGACATATTTATTCTCTGGTTGGTGCCCCCTCCGTCAGATCGCCAAAACCATACGACATTTTGTTCAAACCCATGAAATGAATAAAAAAGGTACCCCGAAAAAAATTTACAGACCAATCCATCAAATTCTGTGGGACTGGATACATTTTTTCGGGTCGAAAATCTGAATTTTCTCCCTAAAATGCCCCAGAACTCGAAAAATATCAATTATTCCAAAAAATCCCAGAAATACTTTTTTGGTCAGATCAAGAAATTACATCGATATAGTGGACAAGAAATTGCAAGAATCAAAATATAATATCACCAGAAAACTATATAATTATACATTTGTCCGATTTTCTGAAAAAAGTTTCCAACTTTTGCATTGTTTTGTTCACTATTTCAATGTAATTTTTTTTTGATCTTGACTAAAAAGTATTCTTGTGATTTTTTGAAATAATTGGTATTTTTCTAAGAAAAAATGTATCCAGTTCCACAGAATTTGATGGATTGGCCTGTAAATCATTCTTTATGGTTTGAAAAATACGTCGTATGGGTTTGGCGATCTGACGAAGGTGGTGCGAACCAAAGGATAAATATGGTCGAAACATTTTTTTTTTTTTTTTTTTTTTTTTTTTTGAAAAACCGACTTGCCATTGTTTTCAACTCGAAAAGTTACGTACATATCCAGAACTTCAGCCCTCCGTGATTTTTCATGACAGACTTAAAAATTAGGGTGTATACTCTCCCTTAAATGAAATGAATCCTCGGATGAATCTCATCTGATTTGAAAATTAGGAATCAAACCATTCACGAAAACGTTGAGTCTTATCAACTCGGATACATGCTCCTTCAATGAATTATCAGCTCTTCGAATTATTCATCAGCATCATCTGAGTTTTATGACAGAAGTTTTGATTAAGTGTAGATAGAATCAACAGATGACATTGCAAAGATCCAGCCTACTGAAATTCACGCTAACTATGTAATTTCACATTCCTAATATCATAAGTTATGGCTTCTAAACATCTCGCACTAGAAAAACATATAAATTCCATGGATGTGATGTCGGAGCAAAAAAAGTCGATGATATGACAAGCACGTACGAGAAACATTTTTTTCTAACAATCAAAAATTTTGTGTTTTCAAATCTTTCTCGAGCTCAAAACCTTTCACCAAAAATGTGGGAAACAGCCAAAAATACACGCGACGTTATCAGCAAACCCAAAACCAAGTGCATAAATTACTCCTGAACGTTTCCAAGAGCACACAGTGAACTTGGGCTTCGGCCTCATCCAATGTGATGGATGCATTCGGGATGGCAGTCGAGCGGATCAGAGCGGATACCATCGATGACACGAGGACGTTATTTCCAGCTGCGGCTGCGACTCGTGCCAACGCTAGACGCATGCATAATGAGGATGCCACCCGGACGTCGTTGACTACTCCGGGGCTCCATATTACTGCAAAGCCAACTCGACTCACCTTGAATAATTCTACGAACTCCTGTTCGATCTACCACTGATGCTAAACATCCATTATCTGTATTTGAACATCGAATTGGGCTCTTTAATACCCTACAATTTATGCATATCTCTCTATATTTCCAAAACAATCATTGATATGGAAAAATCCATAGGTACAACTGCGGGACGACGATGTTTCGAGGATGAGGTGATCGGGGCTGCACATCATTCGCGTCCGGTTGGGCTATAATGCGAGACCATTTCCTTGGAAGAAAGCAAGTTGAGCACCCATACCAATGCCACTCGCCCCGATCAACTTCCGCCCGGCGTATTCGTCGTCGTGGATCGGTTGCGCTGCAATGCCTTCAAATGCTTTCAGTTGCCATACTTGACTCTCCAAACTGCCTTCTTTAACAATGCTGGCATCATTTTTCTTTGGTTAATTTATCGCTCATTGACATTCCAGAATCTGTGGGGAACTCGGAGTCTTGCGCTTCCGAAGGAAACATTTTTCTAAACTAGAGCTTCTGATTAGATCCGATTTTCAGCTTAGATTTATTTTTCGCCCTACCCCCCGAAGTGAAAGGATGATGTTACTCAAGTAATAAATAATCGAAACCTGAACCGTTGTGTCGCTGAACTAAACAAAAATTGTAGGATTAGATCCCAAGTACCTAGAATCGAATAAATACAACCTACTGGCTACTCTAAAATGAAAAATTATACTTATTAATGAATAATTGACGAGACAAAATTTGGCCGTCAGGACCCGGCGTGTTGGGTTGCCTACGAGCAGGGGTCGATAAATGGTCTGCTCTAGTCTTGTCAAACTCCATCTAGTACAGTTTTATTACGATACTAGTACCGCTAGGACCGTAGGATAGCTGGGACCACTAGGGCCGCTGGGACTGTTAAGACCACTTTAGAACCATAGGACCGCATTAGAACTGTTACTACTGTACCTGAATTGCCGTACTAGTATATGGTTTAGGTGGGTCTAGTACGGTCTATTTCGGTTTAGTTCTATCTACTTAGTTCCAGATCGGTCTAAATACGGTCTAGTTCGGACTTGTTCAGTCTGGTCTGGCTAAAGTATATTACGTGGCCTTGCGGATTATGGGTAGGTTTGATTGATCAATTCACTGATTGACAGTATGCCATCTTTCAGAATTTCACAACAAACCTTCTCAATAACATCAAACGATCTTAACCCATCATTCTAGAAAACCATTTATGAGTTGTAAAAGCATTTCGGAAGCTCCTGACTTATCAAGAATATTTTCAAGCCGAACAAGCAGTAGCGAGGAGTGGGAAATAGCGCTAAGGCATTATCAAGTACCCAAATTTGCGTGTGACGAGGATGAAAAATAAACAATTTTAAAAAAAATCGAGATCGAGCGCACTGAAACTGACTTCGTTTTTCTAGAGTTGAAGTTTCAAATGCATAACCAGTACCAAGCTTAGTTACGCTAATTCTCAGAATTATTGCAAATCTAGTTGAAAGATTTTTTAGTCAAAAAGGGTAACATCGGTACAATCTCTACAATATCAGGGAGCCAGAAAATCCATCAGAGAGATCTCCATTAGCGAAATTGAACTGTTTTTGCAGTGTAATGTGTCTCTTGCACGAACTTGGTCGAGGAAGTAAAGTGGTAGCAGAGCAAGAAATCGGAGATGAATCTCGGAAACAGTCTCCAACACGCGATTCATCCCATTTCATCCGCGACTTTCTCCCATCAGTCAATGTACTAATACAGAGTTCGTGTGACCAGCCGAGCGCAGCAACAGAGAGATTCGATCTGTTCTGAAGCAGACTCCAATTGTTGTCCGCAGAGCTTTCCTTACACCGCCCACTTTCCAGACTTGTCTACATTTGACTTGCTGATTTGCACGGCTATGGCCACTAAACTTGCCTTCTACTGCACGTTCATCCGCTCTCGCGCCTATAGATATATACCTACATAGCTTTTTTGCTATGTACTAAAGCTCTATCGAGCGTGGGCCCATCACTTTGACTACTGCAACTGCGTTTCGAATTTTTTAAAAACAAAATCCAGCTTGAAAAACAAGAGAAGATCGCGTGGGAACGGACACTTTGTTTTCGAGTGCTCGACACAATCCATAATTTTTGCATTCCATGCGCCCACAAGCACCAACCTGCACGTTTTGATGGTCCATCTTTCGCCTCTCGTATGATGCAAAACCAGTCGGGATATATACAAGAATTTTGATGCATGCCGATATTTAGTATTGTTAGTCTGTGCAATTATGACGTCACCCAGTTGGAGCAAAATCGTCAAATTTGGCCCATCCCGATGATTCAGTGGTTGGATTTTACCACGTAAAACAGATGACCGGTTATGAGATCTCTGGAGAATTGCAATATTTGTAGATCGATAAAATTCAACACAGGATCGTGCATCAGGAGTTGAAATGCATCCAGAAACATGTAGTCTACAATCACAAATGTGGGGTTGCGTCCAAGCCCGTTGTGGCGTTGTGAGCAGAAGCTGCTAATGAAATATCTTAGATACAAATCGACCTTTGTAAGTTGTAACACCGATGACTCAGATGTCAATCAGTGGTTATCGAATGAGTCAACTTGGAGAACATATGGGCAATGATTAGGATCGGGCGATTCTCGAATGTCACTCGAAAACTCACAAAGTTACTTGGCGTGCGTGGGTAATAAATATTTTTGAATTTGAAATTTTAGATGTCATTTGTTGTGGTTTGGACGAGCGATATCAAATTATGTTTAGATCCCTGGCGTTCCAAGGTTCTTACCTTCATGGGATTCCAAAGAAGAATAGTTATCATGCTAATATTCAATTGCCGACGTAAGATCGGTTTGAAAGTGTTTTCTCAGTGGCCCGATTTTCTGAGTCAGCGTACAACCACTTTGGCTTGGCTAATGGCACAACTAGCGTAATCACTATTCCACTCGCAGATTAGATGTGGTGCACTCGACCTGCAGCTACAGCCTCCAGCAGTTTCTTTATAATTCGTGCCGATGCTCTGCGACCGCAACCGGGTCACCTATTCTACACCTCCCTGTTACAGTACCCCATACCTTCCACCGTTCAAAGCCGTTTAACGAAAAGCTCCAGGCGTCCAGTCTACGTATTATAAACCCGATGATACAGCTGCAGCAGCGCGGAGATTAACATCTACCGTCCCGTTATCGCCCATACACTCCTTACTCCCTTCCGTGCTTGTATCACTATTCAGTGTAGACAAAGTAAGATGAACCATATTATACATATTTTTCAAAGGTGCATAAGCGCCAGCTGTTGCCATTACAGGATCTGTTATAGACCGCATCAGGAAGCTGGACAAGTTAACTTCCTCGAGGTGCACTATAACCTATAATAACGAGTCGAAGGGGCTGCTACCGTGTTCCAGGCTTGACTCTTGAATTCCGGACATGGCAAAATTTTTATAGCTTGTGGCGCATCTGTTGCGCTTAGAAACTTATGAGGTATCCTACAGAGTTACTCTACAGCAATGACTTTTTGAGGCGATTCCCTTTTTCTCGACTGGTAGTGACGAACCTGAGCCAAATCGCCTGAGAAAACACTCGTCATCCGCTTTCGTAGCTAACCACTCTCGGCAATAATAATAATAAGCGTGCTTACATGCTTGTGCCTCGTCTCGGAATTTTGAACAACACGCGAGCAGATATCGCGTGATAGATGATGGTGTACGCATCTGTAATGAGATAATATTTTTCCTCAATTATACAAAAATACATTCGTCTGAATGCCGACTCTTTTCCATCCTGCTCTTTTCTTATTTTCACATCTTCGCCTGAGATCTGTACGCACAAAATCAAAATCGAGTACAAAATTGTACCACTCTCTCGCCGCATCATCATCTGCATCACATTGCCCGCGAAATTTAAATCTATTCCAGGATCATCATCGCAAGGCATAAAAATATAAACAAATTCATACATAAAACTCACGTGGGCGATAGTTTCATATGGATAGAGAAAATGACTCTGTGGTCTCCGTGTTATCGAGGCTCATAGCACATAATTCAGGCCTGTGGGTATAGAAATTGAGGCCCATTACCGGCAATATACGTTCAAAGAGTCGGACGTGAGATGCACGTTCTCCAACTGAGGCTTCGCAATCGTGTGTGTCGAATCAGCAAGTATATAAGAATATACAAGCAAGGGAATATCGAGTTGATTTAGGGAGGTATAATACGAATGTGGGCGAAAGATTGCGCGGTGCAGAGAGCCAATCATGGGAAAAGCGCTCTGCTCTCGCGGCTCGTTTTGCTCAAGTATCCCCGTCCCGTTTACTTTGGCTGCACTAATGGCACATCTAATCGCAATAGGCACTAACACCCAGACCCGCCTTCTTCGATATAGGCGAGATCTAGACAGCATCAGAATTCCAAGACTCATTAGACAAGTTCGTCATGCATCGCGCTTACAAAACCAACAAACTTTGTTCTAACCAATTTCATTCAAACTAATTAGTCGAGTCTTTTGTGAGGTAAAATTCACGGGTAGTCAAGGCTGTTCTGCAAATTCATTGAAAACACCATTTAAGATAACTGTTTTGGAACAAGGTACTTGAGTGTACCAAACATGACCCTCCTCAAGTCATGTTTCCAGATACTTTTCGCCTGTTTCTCAACATTTTCCAACGTACTTGAGCTCATTTTGAAGCTTGTTACAAGACGTTCAAAAAGAGCCAAGGTAAGTTCAATCTTGATCAACCAGAGCCGAGCTATCGCAATTTTTCCAAAACAGATTTCTTGCCAGTTCGCGAAGGGGTGTTCCCAACATGTCGCTGTACCTTAAAACAATGTAAATCGGCGCTAAAGTGCATATCATTTTAATACATTTTTATCGCTGTGCAGTCACATTTGGAGCTTTTCGCCAGTCGGAATCACAATTTTCGACATATTTTGACGCGATAAGCACGTCCTGGGATAAAAGAAAAAGTAGTCATGCAAACCCTTCGAGATAACCATATGAGGGCATGTTGGGTACTCTCCAACCTTGTAATGCGTCCAAGACATAGATAATCAGCGTAATACCTCTATGTCAAAATTTCAAATGTGATAAAATACGTTAATATTGGTCAAATGAAAAAATTTTGGCGTTGTATTTACTTAAAGCGATTTCTTAGCCAAGAAGTAAGGGCATAAAATGCAAATCGGACTTCGAATTTTCCCAGGCACGCAGAAATTGTTCGGAGTCGGTCCAAATCACTCATTTTTTCATATTCTTACATAACAAACGTGAAAAAAGTGTGTGAAGAGGTCAACAAGTGTCCATTTCTGAGTTCGGCATACGGGAGCATGTTGGGTACCCTTAGGTTATTCTAAATAATATCAACTCTCGATCGACTACCCTTCTACATCGAGTTGTATCTGGAAGAATCGGCATCAACCCGCCCATTAGAATATTCGTAATGAAATTAGAAGGGAATTAGAGCCCTCGCCTTTCAATCGGAAGGTCGTGGGTTCGGTCCCCGGTGCCGGCACTATTGAGAATTTGTTCAAGTGCCTCGCCGTGGTTTCTACGGTTCGTGACCATACACCTTGGAGTGTAGGTCCAGTGGAGATGTAAAATTTACGCGCCGAACATTTCGTCGCAATGAAAAAAAGTGTCGGAATTGGATTTCTCGTCTCCTCCAATGGAAATAAAGCGGCCTGCGTAGAGGATCTATATGAGCAGTTCTGCGTAAACTTGCTCGAAACAGACTCAAAAATGGACGAGAGGCAAAACTGAACTTCTGGGCTTGTAAGGTGGATTTTTTCACCACTAATATCATCTAGATCGAGGATCAAAACTGAAAAGTATTGGAAGTTGAAAAAAATTTTTGCGTGTTAAATCCGATAAGAACTCAGCTCGATATCGTTATTTCGCTACGGAAATGACAGGTACGGAAATGACATTTCGTGTTTGATCGGTGAATACGGATCGGGGAGTTTACGAATCGCTTATTCCGCTTAGCAGGGTCTTTTGCACAAAAAACTTGCAGAAAGTCGGACGAGAACTTGGATTATCGATATTTTAACCTTGTTGCGAGATGCGTACGGAAATGACACTCTTATTTACCGCGGCATTTTTTCGAAGAAGAGGACGCCGCCATTTCTCGGAAGTGAAGTTATGGATGTTTATACCCCAGCAGTTTGATAGTTTGAAGCGAGAGGATCAAAATGTGCCCATGAGCGAACGCTTACAAGTTGATGGAAGCTCTCACGCACCACATATTGTCAAAACAGTAATTTTGGCGCGAATTCGGAGACATAATGTACACACAGCGTTGAGCGGATAAACGATCTAGTCGGGACTTCTAAACTATGAAAACATGTTCAAAATATACCCAAATTTGATGTCTTTTTGTGGAGGGATCGTTTAGAAGTCCTATGTCTTCATAGCGTGCCCTTGAACGTCGAATTTTGGGGTGCGGACATGGTACGGAAATGACATTTTGACCCCTAATTCGCAACTTTCGACCCTTAAACCTCAAGACAGGTCTAATATGACTTTTTGCTAAGAAAGAGCACAAAAAAATACACAAGAAACGTGTTTTGCACAATCGATTGAGAACGCGTAGACGCCGCAATAAGCCGAGACACATTGGGAGCAAGTTTACGCAGAACTGCTCATATAGCACCTCTACAGAGTATACCTAGTGTATTACACTACACTCGCTGTTTAAAATCAACCTAGTCAATCAAATCAAATTGCATCAAGGAAAATTTTTGGACCAGTGAAGATGAATAATTGTATGTTATTTTGCGTTAGAAGCATTCGACGATCAACAAAATGATCCTCTCGATCGAAAGCTTTCTACATATTTGGCTGGCTACACATTTGGTCTAATAGTAGCTGCCACTGTAATTCATGATCCAAATGATGAATAGTGCATAAGCAGGACCACTAAGCCGATCAATATGATCGATTGCAATATTACTTTGAATGAGTATGCTGTGCATCACTATGCATCATTCGCTTCGACGATCGAGTTTAGATCAATCGCAGGATCCACCATATATTGCCCGGCAAACGACTCGATTCATCTGTGCAATATTGATGTACAACACCGTCGAACCAGTCGTGCAAAAATGTATTAGTGAAGCCAAACAACCGTCCCGATATTCGATGAGAAATTCACAAGCCGTAAACGTAGACCACGTGGCTTTTACGACGTGCGAGATCGTATCTATGGAAGCTAGAAGATTATTAAAATGGCACATCAGAGAAAGAGCTATACGATCGCAACATTGACAACTTACACATTGAAACATCGGTGTAAGTAAGTAGGCAATGGATAAGGACTTGTGCAACCTGTCCATATAAAGCGGTTCTGTCTATATTGTGCGGATGAACTCTAGCCTGGCAGCTTATCCTTTCACTTTGTTAACTTTGCACTCGATCCAAGAACGCGTGTCTTTGCACTCAAGTATATCGGTATACAGCTAACCGACTGATTATTATTAACCTTCACAGCGTGCATGTGATCGTTGCTTGACAATTTCAACAACTTGACGAGAAAAATCTGCTCCAGAGGCTCGGAGGCTCAGATTTCACTGAGATGCGTGTTTTCAGTGTCTAAACATGCATGTAAAATTCTTCCTTGTAAAACGCGAGCGCTTCCCGGTGATGGGCGAAAAAGAGCCCAATTTAAAGTACACGTGGAACCTGCTTTCTTGCATTTTACTCTGAATCTGGAACATGTGCCCTGAATCTCGTTGAATCGAGTTCCTCAATGAGAAATACAACTTTTTTGGGTGCAAGTTCTAGTTGACGGAAAATGAGGGCCAGGGATCAAAAAATCGCTTTTTCTGTCAGAATTGCATCAATTTGAACCCCGCAGGATGATTCGTCGAACGGAGTGAGGTTTAGCGAAAAATTGATTAGAAATAAAAATGTTGCTTTTCTTCTATTTTTTCGTTTGGTGTCGAATACATTTGCGTTCGATTCACAAGATTTCTTTGAAAAGCCCAAAAATAGTGAAAAATAATGGCTTTTTTCATGGCAAGCTTGGTCGAGCCAGAAAATGTGGAAAAATATCATTTCTTGCTATATTTTTCATGAGAAAAAAGAACGTTTTTTTGCAACAATATAAGATAAAATTTCAAGAAAATGAAGAATTTTTAAGACTCTAAATCACCAACCATTATTGGTGATATTTATCACACCGATCATTGCTTGCTGTTTTTCAGAACAAAAAGACCTCAATGTATGTTCTGGAAACTATCTGAGGGCGTAAGGTTATCCATTTCGTTGTATTGAAACGTTTCAAACTTCAGCACCATGTTTTTTGGTACCTGTCCCTCGTTTCCCGCCGACTAAAACTTGCACTTGAAAAAGTTGTATTTTTTCTTGAAGAACCCGATTAAACAAGATTCAGAGTGGTACATGTTCGAGATTTAGAGTAAAATGCAAGAAGACATTTTCACATTTGCTCACCGTTGGACTACTTTTGAGTTTGACGATAAAATGTTGTTCACATGCATATTTATTAGACACCGAAAACACGTATCTCAGTGCAACATGGGACTGATCCAAAGCTCTAGGGCAGAATTGGCCTCATTTGCAACAGGTCCTTTTTCAAAGCACTCGATTTAATCTTACCTTGATGCGCAATCAAGATAAGATCATAACCTGATCATCGCCATGATCACCTGTGCAAGCTCGGAAGCTCTCTGTGGCTGAAGGCCCGATGCAGCGAACCGCCACGGGACATCATTGAAAAGCTCTCATGCAAGATGGTTCAGTCCTATCAGAGATTTTGAATAAAAACTGAGAAAAGCTATCCTGAGTTTCTATCGCGCACGACAAAATACTTATGAGAAATGACACACGCAAAGTGACCACAACTCGCTAGGCACGCGCCACTCATGCACACACTTCCATAGCATCGACAGCCCAGCTCAATACGCGAGAGAGTCGCAATTATTTCACATATCTCTCGGGGCGTTCGATAATTAGCCTCAAACCTGTCTCACTCTCTCATTTGTCGTATCTTATACATGCAATTCTGCAAGGATAAGCTCTCCATACCCCGCCACCATCAGTTGAACCGAGATCGACGCTTTTGCCGATGCAGAGTAGATGCTGCAACATCGCTATTCATCCAACAGCAGTCGCTCAGCCGCTGTCGCGCCGTTCGCTGCCCTGACTCTTGCTCTTCTTTTTGCAATCGGCTAAGATTTTCTCCAATAATACTCCAAGTATCATCCAGACAGAGTGAGAAATCTATACAGTGTTCCGAGTGGTGTAAATAAGTGTCACGAGCAGTGCATACCGATCATCGCGAGTAAAGTGTCTTTCCGTCAACTCACCGCTCGCGTGAATGTGTGTATACGTACGGAGTCATAATCAATTCAAGAAGAGGCATCTCGGTCACTGCAAAACTCAAAACTCGTATCTTCTCACTGCACATGCCGATCTCATATTCTTACCTCGTGTCCACAGCAGTGGAAAATATGCCAGAATGCTATAATGGTGCACTGGTGTTTCTCGTCTCCTGACTATATATATATATATATCGATGCTCTTTACGCTAGAATGAGTGATAGATATATTGTGTAACTACCGGTGCTTCTGATTTTGACCGCATGGATGCCACCCAATCGTTCACGAATTCCATCTCAAACTCGTCTCTGATTCATGTAGCGCTATCACACATATCGATGGCCCAAGAAATTTCGTGATGCGACCCATTTACAGCGTGTCCGAGTCGTAACGAGGCCACCAATCAATCCATCGTTCCAATAGGTATTCACTGAGAGCCACCACATTTGAGAAAGTTATTATTGTATTTCAACAGTCGCATCTCGTTCACAGGCCCAATAACGACACTTTAGCGCAATCAGCCATTTGCATTGAAGCCTGTAAAAACCGCGTTCTTTCAGCTGCGATATACTATTTGGAAAAACACTGCATTAGAGAGAGAGAGCTCCCGTGTCGAAGCGTTTTTTGATCAAGGACTCCTTAATGCGAGGTTACGCGCACACTGACAATTGACTTTTTCAACCTTCCGCTGCCGTAACTCGACGCATTCCCTCCTGTCACCGAGCTGTATATAATAGTTTCTAATAGATTTCTCAGATGTTTCTCGACGATCTTGAACTTTTTGTGGATTGTTCTTCGGATTTTTCGAAGTGTAGGCTACCAATAAAAAGATAAATGGCCAATCAAGGAGAAAAAAGTCACTTCTTAGTCATATGATCAATTTCATGATATTGTTCAATTAACTCGCTATTTCAAATTTTTCGTTTTACACAACTGGAATTCTTTTCCTTTTGAAAATTTAAGGCGTCGTGTTGACACGTGTGCAACTCCCTCCATATTCAGTAGCGCCAATTTAAACCTTGGAACTTGGATTTAAAATTCAATGTCTCAAAATAGATAATTTTTATTAGTGATAGAAAAAATTCAAAATCTTCAGTTATCCAATGAATCTCTCTCGACGTAAACTTGTACAGTTGGACCGTTTTGGAATAATTTTGGTCTCACATCGGTGTGAGCTTTCCATGCATTTTTAAATGTTCTTGGACACGTTCTTTTCTTACTCTTATCGAAGATGAGAACCTGAAGAAAAGTGATTCAATCAAATTCCCTGCAGGTGAATTTACTCTCAAAGCTAGCAAGAGGGAAGAGTGGAATCGCTAGGGAAAACACATGATTTTTACGTGAAATCTTCTAAATTTTTCAATTCTCGAATCAGGATTATCGCGGGAATTAGTCTTGAAGACTTCAACGCCAACAATACAATTTTTGCAAATTGGATTGAACGTAGATATTGCAGTCTGCATTTCTAGTCGGATTTGATCAATGATCAAAAGTTCGAAAAACTCGAAATCAAAAATTCGAGTTACTCGGAATGAGATGCTGGCGTTGATATGGAAGTTACGACCACCCAAAGTACGAACAACCCAAAATCTCCGACAACAACCATTCTAAATAATTCGAGTTGATTTCAAAATTATGAAAAAATCAGTGTACCGTGCTCATCGGGATCCGACTTATCGGGGAAGAAGTAATTTTCGTGGTATGCTTAAGGTATACCGATAATGAGTAAGTTATCGCCTCGACTATTGTAAACAATAGAGCCGTGATAATATAATGCACGCGCAGGCTTATGCGATAGCGCGAACTACCACGCAGCTCATAACACATTATAATAAGTGCATCACCACGTGTACTACAGTACGAGCGCGAGAATAAACGGTAAAAATACTACGTACATAAGATGGACTACTCGCTAAAATATCGCGAGAATGTTCTCGGAAGTTGCCTCTTGCGAATTTATCATAAAAAGTGCACTCCACTATGCGAGTAGGCACACGCGCTTTGATTTTCATCATCGGGGGCAGTTGCAACTTGCAAGTGTTGCCAAGCCAATGTATGTACCTTTATGAGCTATACGCACTCAACAAAAGCTCCTAAATGCGAGCAGATTATTATGCGTGCAATGCCTGTAATACCTTTCGAGAGCCTCTTTCGAAGATAGGTATATGTGCGCGTGCATAAGGAAAATTAGCATTGAACGGAAGAATGCCGGAAAGCGCAATCCTCGGCTTGGATGCAACTTTTACGCATCGGACTCTAACGAGCTGCTCGCACCGCAGACACCACGCGCTCCCTTTTTTCTCCACTCGCCAAGATTCTTGTGCTGCTCATTGCTTTTATTCAATTCTATCGTGTTTGGCACCAATTTTTAGGACTCGCGTGGTACAGCATCTTCCTATTCCACTAATTCGTCGGGTAGAAAAATTTTCACTGTAAATCACGCAACTTTCCTCTGGATATATTTTCAGCACCCCACAACGGCTTTTTCATCTTTCAAAGTTTAGAAAATTGCACAGTAGTTACACTACCGGTCAAAAGTTTGAGCTCACCCAAAATTTTTTTTTTCAATTTTGTGAGTTGAACTACTCGGGTCTATTTGACCGTAGAGGACTCATTTTGAAGGTTTTTTCACGTACTTGCAGATGGCATTATTCATTTTTATCGGTATGGATCGGGATCTTTCCAATTTGAGCTTGGAAAAGTGTCAATCTCAACGATTTTTGAGAGAACCTCTTTAGGCTCGTGCCAATTTGAGCCACATGAATGTTTCAATATGGGAGTTGTGGGATACAAAAGTACAATTTCAGAGCTTCAAAATCCGTTTTAGAACGTCCCTCTACGCCACTTCCAGTCCGAGCTACGACATTTTCTCTCAAAAATCGTTGAAATGGATACTTTTCCAAGCTCAAATTGGAAAGATCCCGATCCGTCCGCATAAAAATGAATGATGCCATCTCAAAGTACGTGAAAAAACCTTCAAAATGAGTTCCGGAAGAGTCCTCTACGGTCAAATAGAGCCGAGTAGTTCAACACACAAAATTGAAAAAAAAATTTTTGGGTGAGCTTAAACTTTTGACCGGTAGTGTACACTATCGTGCAAAAATTCGTTAATGCTGCGATAGAATTTCTTTCCCCTTGTATATAACGTCGATAAGTTGAGCCCGGATGAACTCAAGAGGATACAAAAAAATCTAGAAATAAAGAAAAATTTTAAAGTAGAGAAAAAAGCCTGACGTCATGTGTCTTATGATTCTCTTTCGAACCCTTCTCAGTGAAATAAACGGCTGATCAAATTGAAAAAAAAAAAAAAAATTCAATAATTTTCTTCATTCGATCGAGTTTTATTCAGACGCGATTGGATGTGAAGCGATCTCGCAAATACTATCTTAAGGGGCGGGAACGTTCCATTTGCAATCATGTTTTGATTGTTTTTACGTCGCGCGAGCAAAAGTGCGAGAGCTCTCAAAGTAGACAAGACCGTGGCTTTTTGCCGTTTTTGAAAATTTTTAGTTTAGATACTTTTGCTCGAATGACGTAAAGAGTAATCGAGAAGTCATTGCAAAAGGAATCTTTTTCCGCTTTCCAAGGTGGTATCTGCAAAACTGCTCCACTTCCTGTCGCGTCTGAATGAAACTTGATGCGATAAAAAGAACAGTTTCCAAAATTCCCTCAAATTTCATCAGCCGCCTGTGTCACTAGGAAGCCTTGAAAAAAGAATTTGAAAAATCACCCAAACTCAGAATTTTTCTGTACTCTAACAAGGAGAGGCCAGGGAATGCGGGTCACGGATTCGGATGAAACTCTGGGAATATACTTCTTTTAGTGCCAAAAGATGATAGCCTTTCGAACGTTTTTGAACTACAGCCCATATAGCTTAGCATTACCCACATGGGCCCATGTTAAAAGGATGTTATATCGATGGCTCCCAATCAGAACGATGTAATAAGTCAATTTTTGGCACTTCTGGCAAATGAGCATCAAAGTTTTCTTGGAATAAAAAATTCGGATTGTCATTTCCTGTAGTGATTATGCTTCATTTATCATGCAATGAGTGTGTTTTTATGACAGTTTTTGCATGAGGCGTACTGGTTTTTAATTGTTTACATTTTCCATCAGTTGTTTTGCAATAAAAAATGGACTTACACCGTTCTGGTCGGGGGCCATCCATATATAGAAATAGATATACTGCAATGCATATCTGGTCTGTAGCTCGGTAGCTCTTAAGTGTTAGACTCTGGGGCTTTGGATATCATCTTTTGGTACTAAAATGAGACCATCCCCAGAGTTTCATCCAAATCCGTGACCCGCACTCCCTGGCCTCTCCTTGTAAGATATTTTTCTTTCATCTGCCTAAGTTCATCTGAGTCCGACTCATCCGTAGTTGAGGGGGAAGAAAATTCTAACCCAGCGTTCACGAGTTTTTGCACAGCACATGATTAGTCATGTGGCATATTCATCTTTTATATCTTGTCGAAAATTGTACGGAAAATATATGAATTTCTCATTATAATTCACAGTTCGAGAGGACCAGTGCGATGATTCGACAACTTTTTTGCTTTCTGCATTATTTAGACACGGTCGCCCGAATCAGTGTACCGAATTTGTGATTTTTTGTGTGTATGTATCAGGGAGGAAACCCCACAACACGAATTTCTCGTTAAGACGAAATTCAATCCGTCCCGCATGGCTTCGTATTAACGCGACTTGACTGTAGTGTGTTTTCAAGGATGGGCCACCGGTTGAACACATTTCACTGCAAAACGAGAAAACTTTTGCTTTGAACATGAATGCGGGCGTAGATTGCTGCGTGTGTGGTTGAAGTTTGATCATCTTGGATTCAGCCATAATTTTACCCCGCAGACTAGTATACACCTTGCAACTGCTCTTGCCTAGACTATGAATATCATGAAAATTCATGGAGGAATGCATAAATGGAAAAGCGTTGGTTTCACATGAGAGGATGGGAGGGGGGGGGCGATTAATCTGGGATTCTGTCAAGACGAGTAGCGCGCGCGGGTATTTTAATTCGATGCAATTATCCTCTATGAGATTTAATTTCCGTTATATACTTGAGGATAATTGCTCAGGCTGCGGGCTGTACACGTGAACACCAAATGATCGATGAACGTGCACTTGCTCGAAAAAGATACAGGATGCGTCTAGGCGTTTCATGAGATTCACTCGATAGTAAAGTTTAATGAAGTAGGCTGAAATTACATTTCCAATGCTCTGTCAAAATGTTTTGGAAGCAGACTTGATTTCGGTCACTCGAGTCTCTTTCACACCAATCGTTTCTACGAATCAATTGATTTCGATGCGGGACGCACTATATGAGCGTGTTCAAACTTCCTGAGTGTGCCAAGCAATTGGACATCTCTAGCGTGGGCCCTACACCCGGTCAAGTCATTTTACAATCGTCGGCGAGCAATGTACATAGGAACGAGTCTACTTCCGTTTGCGAATCGAGTTTACCCGCATCGAGAGTGCAATAACGAGAAGAAGCAGCAGCTGCTATAGCAATTGTCGAGAGTGCAATATAGGGGGGCCAAGTCGGCTCGAATGGATAATAATTGAGCTGCTCTGCGTGCATAATATTAAAAGGCCCACCGGATCGCACCCGAGGCGGGGTTATTACAAGTACACTCTATACACTATTATCATCGGGGTGCTTGCAGATGGTGCACAATACGAGTACAGACCACAGTACACCAGAGTGGTCAAGCCTGGCTGGTCTCGGTGCGTGGGGGCCCCCTCTATATATAGAATCACTCGGAGTATCCCCATCGATGGAGGAACACAACTGGCCCCTACTTCGGGTTAACGCTCTCTCAGGCACTGCCGATATGAATATTTCATCGGGTGGTCTTGAGGCCTCCTCGACGTCGTCGTCGTCCTGATGGTCGTCGTCAGCGAGGCGTGCACTCGGCATATCACAGCCTTGCTATTTGTTGTGTATTATGATGATCGCCACGTGCCCGCGCACCTCATTATACCCCCCCCCCCCCCTCCTTCGCTCACCGTAAGATATCGCCCGCAACGAGTGCTTAGTGCAGAGTAATGCAGGATGTGCGCCTCGCGCAAGCAGGCCCGATTAAACCTCAAGTGTGCTGGCTTATGATATGTAGGTGTATATGATGCCCATGGGCCTTGCTTTGTTGGATTGAAAAAAAGGAAAAAAAGTATGTGCAGTGAGAGACGAGGGCTTTTGAGTGGCAGGAGCGAGCTTGCAGTGACCACGTGAACGTCTTCGCGGGAGGTCGCGCGCGTATTACAACTCGTGATTGATTCACATTGAAATTTTTATTGATTTGATGTACATTAGGGTCCATTGGTGAATCATGCTGACGAGCTGAGTGCGGTTGATAGAAATTTCAGTCGGGTGCCGAAAACTTGTGAATGAAGTGTGTGTGAATCATTGGTGCACATGCGCACCTGCTGAGGGTGGTAAATGACCAGTGTAATCGTCTGACTAGTGTACACATTGTCTATAGAAAAGTGAACCGAACCCGAGGACGACGACGGCGTGCTCAACGGTGTGGAAATAAACGGTTACCAACCGATTGCACGCGTGCAGAATATTTACATACCACAGCTAATAAGGACCCAGACTATCGGATTGGACAAAAATAAGACAATATAATAAAAGGATGCTGGCGAGTGCTTGCGCCGGCTGCTTCGCGGGCAGGGGCAGTTTCGATGCGGCAGCACCAAGTACCAACACCAGTGAACCGCATCATCACCTGGATCAGACCTCACGCTCAACGCCGACTTCATCGACAAACGCCATCAGCCCATCGGAAGAGCTGCTCTCCGACAACAATGACAAACTCGCGCGTCGACCCCTCGTCAGGGTACGTACACAGATATTTATTTTGCTACCTGCAGAAGCAACATATTGTGCCCACCTGGCCCGCACTCGATTCAAGCGCAGTTTTCTATATTACGTGTGCGATGCTCCAATATGTTTTGTAAGATTTATCGTCCGTGTTGAAAGAAGAGGTTGTTCGAGCCCCCGCGTGGATGTTCGATATTTGCCCTCAATTTATTCTGTCTCGTGCATGCCCCACCGAGAGCTCGCGTAGAATTTTGACTTTTTCTATGCGTGCCAGTGAGGCCCCGCGGGCAGTTTGTTGTCTCAAAATTACACTGTTGACGCAGTTATAATGTGTGACGCTCGAGGTGTGACTATAAACCACATCCTGCATGCATTCATCGACCCTTGTAGAAACGAAATTTCTTCTCATTCTTATACAAAGCAACGATTGACTTTCTTCACGTTCATATCAGACATTTCGGCAATAGAATATGGATATTTAGACCAACAGCCGATACCTCTATGACGTCACTTTGTTGTCCTCTGATTCCCGAGGTTCGCTATTGAACAAGCCCAGATTTGAACTGATTCCATTTTGTTTGCTCAATGAAAACGAGACTCGAATGCAGAGAG
Source organism: Eretmocerus hayati (assembly GCA_029851415.1). Taxonomy (NCBI): domain Eukaryota; kingdom Metazoa; phylum Arthropoda; class Insecta; order Hymenoptera; family Aphelinidae; genus Eretmocerus; species Eretmocerus hayati. Next base: position 188,173,485 of record CM056742.1, on the reverse strand, counting down.
AATATAGTGATCGTTGAAAACACCTAGACTTCCTTTGATGCCCTTTTGAAAAGTCATAAAAAGTTCTTTCTTCATTTCCGTTCTATCTGATTTTGTCCAGCTCCTCTGGATTTCAGTGACGTCATGCATTATTGATCGAACGGGAGGCTGCATCAAAATCCACAGCCAAATTCATGAAAAGGCTTTGATTATTCGAGGTATCAACGTTGATGTTTGGTTTTAAACCGTTTCGCTATTGTCACAACCCCAGTACATACAATGCACAATTGGGGCGAATCCAAAAGTCAAAAGGTGGCGGCTTACTAGATCGGGGTCACCGTCCGCTCACGACATGACAATCGTTGGGTAAATAGACATCCGGGGGTGATCAATCTATGTATCCATTCGGGGCCCGCATCCTATCGAATCGCTCATATCCTCCGAGTTTGAGGGCCCGGCTTATGCCATTAATCGATGGAATGCAGTCATGTGCCATCTGCTCGGCTCGCTCCTCGCTCGCACACACACATAGTATAGTTTTTGGGGAGTGAGGTGGGTTTAGGGCTGCAGCCGGCTCACTTTCGTTTCATTCATGCAGGAAGGGCTCAAAAGACCGAGTTATACGCGCGAGGGGTGATCAAAATTGAATTGAAAGTACGGCGATAGATCGCGGCCTATTCGAGAATATAATAGGGTAATGGAATTGAGGTCGACGCATCCCTCAGATTCGTCGCGGGTCACGCACAATGAGATGATGCCGCTTGATTCGACTCGCTTGGGTTGTATTATGAGCTGTGACGCATCATATAGTTCGCTTGTTTGCTCCTCTTTTCACTTCATCGTCTTTGAACTTTTAGAGATATCTTTGTTACAGTCGCATCATCCAGGATGTACTCGCCATCTATATAGGCAAGCGCATCAACGCATAATGGAATACCACCTCCCGCATTCAATCAGGATTTTGTGGGTCTTGAGTATTATCCTCCGTTGAACTGATGTTCGACCCGGTTTGATGCCACGATGATGATTCCGATTCTATATAGCAAGACTGCACCTGGAAAAATCCTGTTTTTTCTTGAACCACCAACTCTATACACATAGAGATCACATTACCTGCGCGTTATACTATACACTGATGGTTGACGTTCGCCTTGTTTGGGCCTCTTTTGCTGGTTGCCATTGTTCCTCGAACCAAAAGACATTGTCTATTGGTACCTCGTTGCTCCTGTCGACGACGACACGAGTCACTGCTTGAACGTCTCAGCATCCTCTATTTTCTTGTTCACCGGTGGCAGTATTATTCATTCGCGCACCCCAACAGAGAATTTGCATGTTCTAACAGGACGGAGGTTGCACCCTGGACAGATTTTAGCTTCCTAAAGAGATTATAGACCCGCTAAGCTCACCTTGAGCTACCTGTCAACGCTGCATGGCTGACCACGAGCCACCGACAACAAAAACTCGCTCCCACTGTCACATCGCATCTCCTCATTCTCAACGTCACAACGGGGCTATACCAAGAATAACACTGAAAAAATTATTAGGTGAATTTGCTGCACATTTGCAGTCATAAGAGCAATCTTTGTAGGTATTTGGATCCTCAATAGTTGTATTTTTAAAAACTTCAACGATTTGATTAAATTTTGGAACAAAGGTTTTCATCAAAACTCTTGACGGATGATCGAAATTTTTCCTTAAACCTGAGTGTGATCATCTGAGCTTGCTTAGTAAAATTGTACTCTGTCTACTGACTTTGTTACTCACAGTGATCTTCTGATAATTTTTTTTTTTTTTTTTTTTTCATGCGTTCAACGGTTGCCTTGAGACCGAGCTTCAGGCAATGGACTACAAAACCGGGGCAGATCTCGTGGGTTAACGATTCGTGCTTTATCGTGGCATGTTTGAGATCCAGCCACTCACCCTAACCTAATTCTCTCCTACATTTGCCCGGAAATCATGCCCGTGGAGCGAGGTAAAACTCCTGTATGGAGAAAACCTGATCCGGAGAATTCGGCACACTTATCATGATACCCTTACGGTGCTCATGCCACTTTTCGTATACATGAACATCGCAACTGTAACATTTCATGCCTCCCGCTCACATGGTTAAGGTGTAGATCTCAGCTGATCGGTCGAAAAAGTCAGCAAGTCAAGTTCGACAGATCCATCCAAGTACTAACCGCCAAGCTGACACTCAGCAACCCCACCAACTAATTTTTGATATTGATAAGGCACAATAACTTTCGCGTTTTTGTGCAGGTCTGCTTCTGTGAGTGGTCATTATGAATGACTTCCTTGACTTTCTTGATTTGGGTTTGAAAACCTTATACTCAAAGTACAAAAACCATTTTTCGCGCCCTTGGTCCGGAACGTGTGTACTTTTCGATTAGAAGACAACTCAGTTTTCCGATACGAGACAGGAAGCTTCGAAAAAAGCTTAATTTTCTCAAAAATTGTTTCAGTCTCGATTCAAAGCTGTCAACACTACTCCCAATGAGAGACCATGTCTAGGGGACAATTTTTGATTATCGGGCAGTCATCATAAAAGATATCTTGTACATGAATAATTTTCATTCAAAGCATCTCAGGAGTACTTTTTTGTAGATTCTTCGGGAAGCCATATTAGATCGCCCGCTCCTGCTGCTTGCACGACACTCTCGATAAGAGTTTATCACCCTCAAGACTGGAAATAATCTCAAAATCATTCAGATCCACGGCAAGATTTAGCGATGTAGCATGTTTTCTCTCCATAAGCGAGCGAATTTGTGACATTTTTTGTTATTCGTTTTCGGTCGAGATTGAATGAAGAATGATGGGTACTGCATCTTACTAAGCGTTTGAAGTTCGAGTCCCGATCAACAAAACGTATCGACTTTTTCGTTTGTATTCCAATGAGTTTGGCGTGGATGAGGAGTTCAAACATCATACTTTCCATGGATCCTAAAATAGTGTGGCCTCGCAGAAACATCCTACAATATTCATTCAGATGAATGAGACCTTGAATCTGAGGAGGCCAAGTCATCGCTATTGCACTCACTATCCAGCTCGATCAAAGTACATTTTTATATAAAAAAAAAATTGAGTCCAATAATATGCAGCTCTGCGACCCCGGTTAGGATGGTGCGAGGGTCTTGAACAAGCAGAATAACAGTAGGCGCCAACAACTAAAGATTTCGCTCATTAGGAGTTACGCTTTAGGTAGCTCATAAGCGCTACTTTGTGCTATCAGATATCGTACGAATCACACAGATCCAGCGAGAAAAAGCAAAGTCACGCACAGCGCGGGAACTTTGAATTCAACCTGGAATACTAATATCTTCATTCATTGGAAGCCAGATGCTGTGCAATGCTGCTCATATCAAATTCTCGTTTCGAATATGCATGTGATCTGTGTACCGTTGCTCGCTCTCATTCAAAATCTAAACCTCAGTACGTAATAAGCATGCTTTTTGCCTTCTGCCACACGCAATTTTAGCGTCCCGTGCGACGACGCACGGTGCGAACGAATCTTGAACAAGTCACACGCGGAGTGCAGGCGGCGCGCCAGTGTAAACGATCCGCGGGACGGCACGCATTTTGCGGCCACCAAAAAGAAGTCTTCGCTCGGAAATGCATCCTCATCCTCTGGCTCTTCACTTCAAAGTCCGTCATAAGTATCTCGGGGGGCATTGCAGCTTACGCCGCGTGAGAACGGATTCTGCGGTGTCCGGCAAAACACGTGCTACCGCTCATCTCGACGAGTCGAACAGCAGCTTATATTGCGTCCTCGAGAGCACCATCAGATGAAAAAGCTGCCCCCCTGCATAGCCGTCGATGTCTGATGCTTTACTAGTCTCGATTCCCGGTTCCTGGCGTCGTTGTTTCGTTCGATGTTTTGTTGCAAGCGCGGAAACATCCCGTCGCGTCAAACACACTCGACTCGACTGACCATCAGTCGCAGCATCTGCAACACATGGTTTGAGAGAATATAAGTGCGCTTGTGCTCGCGCATAATTTTTCCGGCTTCCGTGGAATAGTGGCCTCATCAGGCCTTCGACTACTAACCGCACACATCCTCTTGTATACTCAGCCATTACATATACACATGTTACTCAACGTAGCGCCATGCACCGACGTTTTCTCGGTGATGCGACGCGTCATATAATCTCGCTGCAACGACTTTTTCATCCGTCAAACGACAGAATCATTGTGCTAAATGACCGTAGACACGTATCACATCTATACGTTATATGATATGTTCTGAATACACGGATAAAGTTTGAATCATCGTTGCTAAACATGACGGAGAGCTATATTACCGGAATACTGTATACCTTCGTTACCAGAGAATTGCACTGGCAATCATTGATGTTCCATCAAAGAATCCCGCTTTTTATTGCCACCACGACCGTGGGAAGACATCTCTATCCGCAGCTTCCTGCCATCAGTGATCCGTCATTATTTCATCCAGATACTTCAAGTCGTACTTGAGTGCGGATTATTGTGCCCAACTGTCATTCACCTTAGTCGTCGTACCCGTTTTACCCATTTCCTTTGCTTAGATAGTTGGTGAGACGCATGGCGAAAAAAACGAATGAAAAAACGGATGGTTTTTGTACATTTTGCAATTAGTTCCTCTCCAAGTCCCGAAGTCCCGAGGCAGGTCCGCCCACACACATGAAAATCATTACCCAATTTACGCCCGATCGTGTGAACTTCCTGTAGTACAATATCAGATTCCTGATGACGAATGTGTAGACGCAAAGATCATAGAAATCGAGAGGAGGCCTTCGATGAGCTCGAAATTCAAGTTCTTCCGGTTTTCGATAGGAAAAATTGGTCTTGTTGAACCTGACGCTCCTAAATCATATTGTTTCCGGTTTTGTTTCCTTCCACTTCTTGGAGTACCCTGGCGAAAGCCGCACCGAATCTTGATAAGAAATTGGATTCAAAATTCGTACCCATAGTCGACTCCAAAGTGATGCAGTGGTACGGTGATGGAATGATGAGAGCTTAAAGTACCCAAAATTGTTAATTTTTTGATACTAATTTTGTGATCAAAATTATTAATTGATCAGCCCTTGACGATTTTTGTTGCATTATAAATGTATGCACACTCAAATGCCTTCGTATAATAGTCTGTCTAGCGCGCATGAAAGAAGATTTTTATCCCTCATACCTGAAAATGACGCTTCCAAGAGCTGTTTGAGGGTGCTCACTTCTCACGATGAGAAATTACAATTGCCCTTTGCTCAGCGATTCATTTCAGGGACGGTGGACTTATTTCCCGATCGAAGCGAGGGAAATGAACTGCCCTAGCGCCCGAACTAAGCGTACGTGCCCAGGGCAATGATGTGCCACTCAAATTCATGCGAAGAAAGATCAATCATTTGATAAATCAACTGAGGACGTGGACTTTTCTTCTCCGGTATGCCTATGCTCATTACGAAATTGCACCAAATTTTAGTTCAAAAATACAAAATGAAGCTTTTCCGATGCTCCTTTGAGTTTGACTGCCAACTATCAAATGTTACGATGGAGCTCTTCGTGGATGGTTACTTGGCTGTTAGTTGATAAATTCATTCATTGCTCCAACAGTCACATTTTTACTTTCAAAATCTCTGCATAAACGTTAAGTCTATCCAGATGACTGAAATAATTCGTCGAACTTGTTTCGATTATAATCCTCTCAGACCGTTTCGTTGCAAGGCAGACGACTAATCTCTCGGAAGAGACCCGTCTCAATTTGTCTTCCCGAGTGCGCGAGCAATGCAGGCTCAATTATCCGTATTATTTTTGGTATGGAGCTCTCGGTGCTGTTTACAGGCTTACTGAGGTGCGCAGAAGGATAAGGTTGAGTCCAGGCGATATCCGGTGGCGCGTGTCGTGCGAGAGATCGGCTTGGATGTGGTATTTCCTGCGTGAATCGTCGTGGCATATCTGACGCAGGCATTACCATCAATAAGGGGCCCGCATCGCGTACGCATCGATTGACTGCAATGCATGAATGGTATGCAGTAGGCCCCGTGCAGGGTTCATCGCAGGAGGGGAGGGGTGAGCCACCGAGGCACATGTGCCGTAACTGGATACATGTGTATGCCATGGGCCATGGCATGGAAATAGACTCGGTGGGGTGGATGGGCGCGTGCCGCGGATCTGTGGAATAATACGCTTGTACTCGGAATGTAACTCAGGAGGGATGAATATGGAGACGAGGGCCCACAATCACGTTTGGATCCGTGCAATTGACAATGCCCGATGCGGTACAGATATTCATCAATCCAGCACATACATCAAGAGGGAGATGCTGCAAAGAGCGTAAGTAATTCGAGGGTATGCCCATGTGGAGGTGGCAGCTGCTCCGTGAAACCGGGAGTGGCCCTCGCGAGTGTGTAGTGGCAGCTGCAACAAGAGATGATGCTGTCTGGCTGGCTATGCACGACTAATGTAAGGACTTATATCAACCAGGTGCTCGCTCTGCAGCTCGGTGTGTACGTACCAAGGCCAGTGCCCTCTTCTCCGGGGTCCTCGCGCGTTATCCCGAATCGAGTCCTGGATTCGACCGTAGGTATATGCACCAACTAACACGATAGAGTCGCAAGGACGATCGTCAGAGCGACGAGCGCGAGCACGAGGGAGACAAACCCTTGGGCCCTCTTAGATTTTGTTTAATAATCTCCACCACGAACGTTCTACTAATGATGAACCCGGGCTCAAACCGAGGCCCGTCTTTTAAAAATTCAGTTGCACCTGTTGTCTCTATGCCAAAAGGGTACATGTGCCAGCAGATATACAATCTTATCTTTAGAGATAGCTGAAGCAGAGGTTTGAGCCCTTACATCAATAAAGTTTCCTTCGCTTTCTAGCCTTCGTTGCTTTCACGTTTTGTGATAGTGTCTGATGTTCAATCAATTAAATACAATTTATTGTTATAATATAGCGTCAGCCATGTAGTAGATACCGTCAACCGGGGTAACTTTGGAACACGGGGGGTAACTTTGAAACAACCCATGAAAGGTTATCACGCACAGTTGGCTAGGCAGATGATCCTGAGACTTTCATACCGATTTCTCCTACTTGGGGCGCGCATAAACAATGTTTTGCATTGGCGTGAGGGCCTCCAACAGCTGTTAATCCGTTTATAAGCTAACTTTTTCAGGAGTATGTTTTCAACCTAGCAAACAGTCTCTCGGAAAAAGTGGTCTGGTTCCGACTTTAGGAGGTCGAATCCAAGGTAGCTGAGCTAGATTTCACATTATACACTCATCTGGACGAATCCATTATTACATTGGAGTATTTTCACGAAGTTTCAAATTTGTAGAGTAAAAACTGACATAAGTATGTATTTTTTTTTTTTTCAGAAACTGGGGTAACTTTGGAACACTTTTTCATGTACTCTAAATTATCTCCCAATTTCTATATCATCATCAAATTCTACATACTTGAGTAGCCGTTGATGAGAGCTTCAAAATGAGCCATAGAACGTCTCATTCCGACCTACGGAAGCCAAGTCATGGCAGTTTTTGTCAGAAACCGACTTTGAAGGTATTTTCCCTCTTAAGAATTTGCTGCGACGCGGGAAGGGAGGTAATATGCTGAAGGTGTCTATGCTCGATTATAGAAGTTGAATTCAACCAAATGGACTTTTACAATAGGTCAATGGAAAGCTAAGACACTCAACTTTCGATTACTGACGTTGAAAATCGATTGCGTGACCTATTTTATGAACTAATTGACGTATAAATAATGATAAAAATTTCTGTTCCAAAGTTACCCCAGTCCTTGTCTAACTTTGGAACACGACTTTCAGCGCTCTTAGCTCCAACCAGAGATGTCCAAATGGACCTTGTAAGCACCTCAATCGAAAGCTGAGACTGTAAGCTTTCGTTTGACTACAGATACACCGCGCTTCTGATGCAAGACGTACAAGTTTCGCGGAGTTTAAGGAAAAAACGCAATTTTTGTTCCAAAGTTACCCCGGTTGACGGTACATCTCAGGCAGTTCAATGAGGCCAAATGGGAAAGAGTGGTCCAATTCCTCCGGAATTCCATCGATTTATTGCTTTTTGAGGTTACTCGTGGCAACAACAAAGAAGGACAAGAGGGCCTGGCTTACCAATCTTGCTTCAATTTTTTTGGAATCATTGTATCATGGACCCTTGTATCATCAGAATATGAATAAAACAGGACATATCTATAAGTACACCGAATGATCTCCCAGTGAAAATACAAACAAAAATTTCATTATTACGGCTGTATCTTCTGAAGAGAGACCATTCATTTGACAATAGTAGTTTTCATCCCATAGTTGACACAAGACTGTACAGAGATCCTGGTCGAAGACTGTAGATCCCCTGCCCCGTAACTTCGCTTTGTGGATTTGATAACATTTTGATGAAAAATGAACTGAACATAACTGTTCGATTTACACTTCTCTTTATAAAGAACAGACCCTCCATGTCTGAGCTGATGGATAGGTGCTCTATAGATTGGGTGCTAATGAGAAGCCATTATCAGCGCGTATACGGCATGGCACTGACCCGAAACATCAATGAGCTCAGTTTACAACGAGGGCGTGATATCGCGTGTCGCTCTTATCGTGACCTTGCACATGCCTTGCACACCATCGAAACGGAACAGCTTCGCGATGATGATCACGCCCCGGTTACCGCAAAGCCCTCTTCATGTGAGTTTCCCGTATCCCGATCGGATGATCACACATTGTGCAGTGACCTTATGCTCAATTGCATTATTTCCCTTGCACTCGCAATTTAATAGCGATCACGACCAAGATGGCCCGATCAAGAGCGTCACCTCTTTGCAACACCACATTTCTCATCCAATTAACGTCGTACAATTACAGTTGTCTCCCCCCCCCCCAGCTCATCTTTGTATGTCTCTGTTAAAAGTCATTCGTGTTTCCTCTTACAGTTGTTGGTTCAGGTATTGTCTCTCCTGATAAATCTTCTGAACTAAATGGGTGGTGAAATTGATACTATTTCACACCAAAATGCAAATACGCATTCGATTTTACACACATTCATTGAAAGAATTCCAAACAATTGAGATGTTCTGTGCAGGTATTTTGCTGATTTGTTTCGAATTGTTTGGACATTTTTCTCCCCTTTTAGGAAAATTTTTTTTAAGCCTCGTTTTATCCCTGATTTTTGAAGGATTCAATTAGCAGGCAAATCAACTAGAAAAAATTCTTTGGGGAAAGAAACGTTCTGATTAATCTTCAGATAAATCTAATGATCCCAGATGGGTATTGACGAGCTGTTTTTTATTTATTGTCCAATGTTTTCCTGAACAATAATTTAAAAAATTAAAGCAAGTATGTCCCGTGAGACTGTTGAATTTTCCCTTTTCATGCATTCACTTGGAAGCAAGTTCGGCAGCATATACGTTATTTTTGATAGTATTTTATTTTTTTGACTCTTTTGTGTCCTAATATTCCATCCAAGTACATCCCGCACCAGGGTGCCAAAATTCTTGTTGTGGTACACAATTTCAGAAAGTCAGTATTATATCATCTTGCAAGTTTCATTGTAAGATAAGTGTACCCAACTTGCCTCCGTACCCAACTTGCCCCCATATGCAGACTCAGGCATGGGTACTCCTGGGCTTCCCGGCGATTTTTTTCACGTTTGTTGGGTTGAAAAATGAGAAGGTCAGTAGTTTGCATCAAACTCGAATCATTTCTGCGTTTTCCAAAAGATTTCAGGCGATTTTTCCTTTTTTAGTGATTGCACAGCTAAGAAATCGCAATTTGGTGCTAAATTTTTTTATATAGACCAAACTTAACGTACATTAACGCATCCGATTCCTTGCTATCAAATTTCATTTTTTACAATTGCAAAACTCGGATCTGGAGCTGTTTTATGTGCAGAATACGGTGATGATTTGTAAAACAAGGATGCCAATATCGGAGTGTACCCAACATGCCCCCATATATGTTTATCTCAAAAGAGCATCGAGGAGGGCGTTCAGTGCGACTTTTCTACCCCTCAGAACGTGTTCATCACGTCAAAATAGGGCAAAAATCGTGCTTGGAACCGACTCAAAGCTCCAAATGTGCTTGCACGGCGATAAAAACACTTTATCGCCGATTTATATCACATTTTTGGGGAAAATCAAGACAGTTCGGATCCAATCCATCGGAATAAGACCTTGTTTGGTTCATCTTGAAGGTCTCGAAACAAGCTCCAAAATAAGCACGTTTAAAATTGTTGAGGTATGTACACCAAAGTTGTTGGGAAAATGGCTTAATGAGGGCATGTTGGGCACACTTACCTTATTCCAACATCTGCCTCGTGTCTAAAGCCGTCTACCATACTCGACGATTGCAAACAACTCTCTCCTCATTCGCAAGATCACGATTCCTAAAATTATGAGTAGCTCGATCGATGGATTAGTGGGTTGATGGTACCGGCAACATCTGCTGTCGGCAGGTACAAAAGTTGATGGCAACATGCCTCTGAACTGGAGGATGCATCAGAACCATCATATTCACGTCTTGATATACTGGGTTAAGGCCCAAACTCTGAACCACTAATATATGTAGAGCCAATCGAATCGGGAATATACGATATGGCACGCGTGCAACAACAGCTGGGCTCGCGCCTCGATTCGATTGACGTGCTGTGTATTTTGCACCCTGCATGCATTCAAAAAGACGCGAGTGCATCGGGCGCGTCGCCGCGTTAAATTTCAACAATGAATGGAGACGACAGACATGCATAAAGATTTATTAACGCCCCGCCGAGCCCGTATGGCACCCAATTTGAGAGAGAGGCTGCTCGTATTGTAGGGTGTGAGATACACATATTGATACATAAAAGGCCCGTACATTACCAAACAAGATGCACATATGTGCGCGATGCACTCGACCAATTGAGCCAATAATTCACTTTCTTTCTTTTGACTCGGATCAATGGGCCACGCGCTCGTTCTGCAGTCAATAGACCCATGGCTTGCGGGATTCATCCTCGTGATTCGCCACACCCGCAGTATGTTTGCCTAGCCCAGCCTGAATAGAAAATTGTTTTGTCCTAAGCACCTGCTACCCTGGTCGTCTTCGATCCTGCCCCGAAGTTTTTGTGAATCCTCCTAATTATCCGACAATTTGACAATGGTGCCGCATATTGTGAAACCCCGAGGTGGCCATCAAAGGTCCATCTACATTTATTTGGGAAAAGCTTGAATTTCGACGTCAGACTTTTTGTGTTCTCGCATCATGGACAAGCCTGATCGAGATTTTGATGCTAATTCCCCATGCCATTATTATTTTTCATAAGTTTTGTCGATACGAAATTCAAACGATATTTGTGTTGAGTTTTCAATTTCAATATATTTGAGTCAAGAAAAGATTAGACTCATAGGCCTCCACACTGAAATTAAGCACTCTCATTCTTGATAATCAGTTCTTTAACCTCACCCGATCACCCCTTTCCTATTAAAGAAGAAGTTATTTGCGATTTTTCTTCCACTAATGAAACACCAAATAGAGCAATTTTTCAGTCGTTGTTAATTTCGCGTTTGATTCCAATAAATACTTCGGTGTAAATCCAAGATTTTCATCTCATAAAGAATTACCGACGAATGAATTTCTACTCTAAAATCAAAGTCAGTGCCTCGATCGTTCATCATATCAGTGACTTTCATCTCATTACTCATGCGTCACGCTCTTTGCGCGCCGGTGAAAATTTCCTACGTAAATTTTCATTACCTACGGCATAACTTCGGGGTCGATTGAGAGTTCTATTGATTTCTGAACCTGAGATAGCTCAAAAATTCCAATTTCTGCACTCGTCTCAGCTTCTGCCCCCTACCTAAAAATGACTAACATTGCTGGTATTAGTACCAATATTTTTTTCACAGAGTATGATTTTCGGAGATGCTGTCACTTTTTTTGTTGCCCACAGGCTAGCCATCATTACAAACTATGAATTCAGTCACTTAATAAACATATTTGGTAGATTACTTGATAATTCATTCTCCTAGGATTATACGAGACAAAAGATCTATTGATGACTATGGCGTATGCCAACAAATAGCTTACTACAGAAGCGAGAGTTGCCATAAAGGATCAACAGGATTTGAGTCGTGGAAATTCGAAAAAGTGCTTGGTCACGCTTACAAGGTACATTTTTTGGAGCTCCCTCGTGGCTCTGTCGAATGTATTATTTACGATTCTTGATCGACACCCGCTGAGAGGAGACCCTCCTGCGGCACAATAATAATCGTAGGGGTGATTCGAAACTCGATGACCATTTGGGAACAGAAGTCTATAGGAGTTTGAAACTCGACCCACGTCATCCGACATGTCCAATCGCTCATTCACTGATGTAATTTCGGCCAACACTACTTAATAACTGCAAACTCGCGAGTACACCCAACAATATTGAGCTCAACGTAATCTGGACATATAAAGAATTCAAGATGTATTTGTTAACACATCCCATACCAAAACACCAAATACCATAACTTTCGTAGCTCTTTTCATTTTTTTTCTTCCAGTTACTTTGTCTCCTTTTGAGAGCGTCATACCTGTCATAGAAACATACCGGTGCACCAAAATTGGTCTGCAGCAGCATAGCAGAGATGCCAATACTGGTAACTCAGAGTCTGGTACCAGCATCAGAATCTAACTCCTGCTGTGCAGGCACTCGAGGGTTGAATGGCTAGTACACGTTCATACCTCTTTGTATCAGGCCACTCTAGCGGCATTCTAAATTCTCGAGTGTCGAAGCTTATAATATGCATGGTGACAAATTTCATCCGTGACACCCGAGAAATAAGCATACTCGACTTTTTACGTTTCTCGTGATCCTTTTTGTCCAAGGAAAATGCCCCAACCATCAGCCCTTGTTTAAAACTTGTGGGGCGTGGCTCATCTCTGGTTGCGAACAATTTACGTCACATCTCTGGGTTTCCCGGGATAAATACTTGGAGATGGTTCACCGAATCGCCTGTGGCATTTTAGTCCAGCTGTGGTCTCAGAACATTTCAAAAGTAGTCTGGAATAAAACTGACTTATGAGCATGCATTACTGCATTGATTTTGATCAGTTTTGCTTTCATCGGATCCCTCGATTCGAGTCCTTGATGTCGTACAATATCAATCTGGACTACTTTGTCCAGAATTACCCTGGAATTATCTACAGCTGCTAAATAGAACTATATACCTTACGCTCACAAATGTTTACATTCTAAGAAAATGATAGTGAGATTTACCACAATTCAACATGGAATATATTTTTTTGTGTTTCAGGTAAGTTCCATGGACAAATATCTTCTCGGTGACCATGGTGGAGGGTCAAGGTAGGTTAAATTGTGCAAAGTGGACAAATGAGTGACTTGGACATTTTCAGATTGCGAAAACGTCCGTATTTTTACAATCTGAAATACACCCAATTGATCTCAAGGTTCAGAAAACATCATTTTTATTTGTCACCTCAGAGAATCCCTTTGCTTCTACCCGAGCTTCTACCTTACACCAAATTACCCATAAATAAGCTTTCGTTATGTACTTCCTAGAGTCTAAGAAAACTGAGGTCTCAGTGCAGTAATCTGACGGTTCCCGAGGATGATTCAGCAATTTTGAACAAACTCCCGCGTATTTTCACGCTTGTTTGGCTGGTTGTGTCACAAAGTTGGTTGGCATTTTCTAGTATAATCCAAGATGCATGTTTGAGCTGTTTACGCCATTCATCGGTCGAAATGCGAGAATAGTGATCTGATGATGCCGCCACCGCTTTCAGACAGAGCTATGAAATCGAGTGAGAGCGTCAGAAGCATCACAGCTTCTATATTATTTCGCTTATCTCATGATACGGCTGACCAATTCCAGAATATACGCGTGAAAACGGGTGACAGTAGCATGAGTGAGGCATTAAAAGCTAGTGTGCACGCATATTATTACGCGCCACTGGACAGACTGTCCAGACCGAGATAATGAGAGATTTCCTGCGGCTAAAAGCATCGGGAAAATCCGTTAAAAAAGGCCTTTTAATAGCCAATGCAGTGAAGAACAGCCAAGAAAGTGAGCAAGAGGGGAACATGGCCAAAGGGAAAAAAGCCGGATTAAAGCCTACAGGCTGCTGTTGCCACAACGGAAGAGACTCTGACCACAGATTTCTCACGAAAAATTGTGCCTGCATTGCTTGCTTGCTGCGTATTCTCAAGTGTATTTTTGATGAGATTCTTTCAAGTGGTATGTTTCGATAACCGTCCAAAACACCTGGGTCACGTTTTGAATGTCTAATGACATGTTTCTGAGCCCATTCTGAAGCGCCAGATACATTTTCCGACCTCATGATATTCAGTTCAGAGTTTTGTTGGTGTGAGCTTCTGTTGCAGCAATGACATCTCGAAACATATGTAGATTGAGACACGTTCCAATTGATCAGAAAGTAACGAAAGAGTAGATATTGGGTTATTCAAGCAGATGCAAGAGGTAATTGATAAACAGAGACGGATGCTGTTGATGAGACCTATTACGTGTCGAAGAAAGAGGCGGTTCCCATTGAATGAGCCAGTTCCAGTTATGCGGCCAGCCTTCTACATGCTGGAACGATTATGAAGCAGAACCACTTTTCCTATTTAGGGTAATCGGGGAGAGACATTTTCCATGTCTCTACTCATAGAGGCCGACTGACCATGTCCCCATGTGTAACCATGTTCTCGGCTCTATGGGAGGTTATCAAATGATTTTGAACTGACAATTATATGTCGCTGTCTCATGACTGCTTTATTTTGATCCACATGTTTTAACAAAACAGGCTTTACTCAACAGTTGGGTCGAACTGTTGGAGTTTGCAGTGTCGTTTGTACAAGGGTGATTGAAGCATGAACGATTCTATCAAGAGTTGGTTGTTTTCATGCAAAATCCGTTTTCACGCGGCGCGGCGCGTAGCTCCCAGAGGCTGCTGTTTTCAAGTTAAAGCTGAGTCGTTCTCAAGTTTTGCAAAATTCATATCCAAGCAGTGATGGCCACAGAACTCTACTGAGGTAATCATCACCTGACAGTGTCAGAAACTTCTTTGCTTCGGCTTTTGACTCTCATGGATGAGGCTAAAAAGACATGGGCTCGTGAAAGTAGCAAATCAACTCGTCTTCATTTTGACCTTGAAATAATTCAACATTGTCTTTGACCTGGTCGAATTATACATCAGACAATGACTTCATGTTCTGATGTACTGAAAATTCTTTACACGATCTTGAGAGAGTCAAAATATTTTTTCTGTGTGATAGATCGATCGCAGCTCTATAAGACAATTAATATTACTGGAGATCGGTCCATGCCATGATGTGTGACATCGTCAGTCGGACTGGATGACGCGACGATTTGAGGAGTGTCTCTCTGCATCATGAGGTGTCCGCAATCTCGGGAGAAGACGAGCCACCTGGGTGATTATTTATACAATGGAACGGGCATATCACGTATGCATACATATGAACGGGACCCAATGTGCCTGTATAATACAGGTGGGGAGAAGGTCGAGAGGAAGGCCACTGTCATCTCATCATTTGCCTCGCTTTTACTTATAGCGGCTCATCAGAACCCGCGGCATTCAGCAGCAGCTGTGCTCATGTCGATGCTTTTTTTGTACCGTTTGTGGTGTAGTCTGCTTGAATCCGTAATCGTCATTATCAAGCTCTTCTTTCGCCTGAATGTAACTCGATTTACATATACAGACCTGGAGCAATGTCGTCCTTAGCAACAGTCTTACTGGATACCTGGTCTCATGGAAGCTCACGTCTAGTCATCATCGGATCTATAAAACCCGAGTAAAACCGCGACCATGCCGCAAAGATGTCTCCGCATTGCAAGCAATAATTTCGGTCGTTTTGTTTTCAAACCATGCTATTTTCTGGAAGACCACGGGACATTCTTGTGGCTGCTCTGATCGGTTTGATTATGCCGAGTTTGAAAGTAGTTGAACATAGTCTATTCCAGCCGCATAGCTGCAATCAAACAATTAAATCTTGTTATACCGTCGGCACCACAAAAATCTGAACGAATTCATTTGCGAAAGGAATCGTGATTTCATTTGGAATCTAGGCGTTTTCAATTTTCTCTGTGGCGCATTGTACACATCAGTGATGAACAAATGACAGCTTCTGGTTGCCAACTGCTCACTGGAATCTCCATTCTTCCAACTGTTTACTGAATTTGGATTCGAGTTTTCTTCCCTCGACTTTTGGTTTCAATCCTCATATGCCCGCGATTGACTCGAAGTATTTTTTATTTAGCTGCTCTGAAGACATTAGCCGATTCCACGATTCGGCATACAGGCGTATCAGTCCGGGTTTAGTCGCTCATGCACTAGGTTCATACTTGGTGCAGCTGTTGCCTCATCGTTCAAGCTAAATATCCACTTGTCGTTGCAGCGATTCGCGTTGACTGCAGCATAGATCGGCTGAAAGCTGTTTTGCGATAATGAATCCACGACATGGGTAATCTGCATCGCCTCGTCCATCCATTAGTCCGTACATATACACTCACTTCTGTGTCCTAAAATTTCAAGAGCCTCGCAGACAGAAACAGAAAATCTCGTAGCAGCGATAAAAGTAGTCTTGTCAAGCTTTCAGGCTGCAGATTCTTAAGGCTTACGTAAGCGAGCGGCTATCCTATATCTCTCTGTTTGATGCATACCAAAGAAAGATCGGGAAACTTTAATGCATAAAATGCACATACGCGTGTTGTAAGTTGGAATTGCTGATGGGCGTGGATATATAAGTGCATGTACGTGCGAGTGCATCGCGGGAAGACTTTTTCTTTTTTATCTCTTTTAGAATTCGCTCGACGATCTCTCGTGCAGATCGACGACACGTATTTCGCATATGCAGCAAGCCGCGACGCGTAATGCGCCAGGATCCATTTGCAGAAACCCGGTCCCGCATCGTATAGTCTGAGAGATATGTCGCGATGGCTTTATTTATAGTATGGCACTTTGACGGACTTCACCGATCGTTATCTGTCAAACTACGAGATTACCTCTTCTGTGCACATGGGTGTCTCATTGCAAATTTTGGAGTCTTTGTGTCAGTTTTGTGGGTCGAAAGGTGTTGTGCAAGCCGCGGAGGAGATGTGGGTTGTGGGCGAGAATGAGTATGAGTCTCAAAATAACATTCGAGAATTTCGAAAGGGAATCCGTGTCACTCCGTGCAACTTTTCGCGACGCTAATCGTCAAAGATACCATAGTGAGTCATGGCAAATCATAGCAAAATTCATCCATTCTCGAATTTCAAAAAATTGAGTTAACCTTCTGAAAGCTGTGAAGTCGATGAACATTTGCCGGAAATTCCATGATCATCAGTGTTGGTTACTGACACTGGTGGTCATGAAAATCCCGGTAGAATAAGTTCATCAACTTTGACAACTTTCGGAAAATAAACTCCATCTTATTTTGAAATTTGAAAATGGATGAATTTGGCTAGCGCTAACTTTTGGTTGGACATGTGTAGAATTATCAAAGACATTTTTTCGACAGTCAGAAGAGGCTTGTTTAACCATTGTTAATTGATGTTATAAGGCTGCTCACCACTTTTTATCATCCTTTGATATCTAGTTTATCGAGTAACTTCAAAATTCATTATGCATGAGTTACAATCACATCTGTTTCTTCTATTTTCCAATCCTCAATAGCTACAATCTATGATTGTTTCCACAGCATAGGTAGATGGAAAGATTGGAGGATTTTATCGGTCATTTCGAGTTTGAGGAAGCGATGAGTCCAAGATGTGTTACACCGACGAAATTCCACGACGGGCCAATAAATCGCGAACGACTCTCTGGATTCTTGAATTTGCGAGTGTGATGCGGGGCACCTGCAGCTGTGCGAGCCTCGGTAAATCGTATTCGCGTATATTTTTGCGCGCGTGTGATCTTGCAGCTGCCGCACTATATGGCCGAAGCGATCATCTGCGTGTTCTTCGAGCTTGCCCTCGCGTCTTGCGATTCCGCACTATTCGAGACCGGAATTCGCATATTCTGCGGCCACACCGCCGCGCCGCCACCACGCGACACGAGGGCTATTCTGCCGCTAGGTATATCCTCATTCTTCCATTCTACGAATCTGCGCAAACAGCCACGTCTCTACATTTCATTTTATACCATACAAACGTAATTAGTGCATGCACGCCGATCTTCGTGGCCCTTTGTCTTTGCTCTGCTCTCTGCATAATTTGCAAGCTGTTTTGTGGGACTCTTATTATTCATTTTGCGTTCACATGAGCCACTTGCAGATTATATCTTCTAAGTGCCGAGCTCAATGTCTCGCTTGGTATGAGATGTGCATCTGCTATTGAATCGATTTTCGATTATTATAGATCCCTCGAGTGTAGCAGCAAATGAAAGTGTATTATTCTGCCTGACTCGAGTCTCGTGTCAGGATAGCTATTTTATTGATGATGTCCGGACAAAGTCGTTGGGATCGAGATTTCTGCCTGATGCAATCGCCAAGTGCAACCAGATCGCATTTTGAGTACGAGGCTCAATTTCTCTAGGGGTCACATAACCCAGTAATTTGAAATGTGCAGTTTACTATGAGATCAGTTATGTGACGCCTTCCTTCATAATTTTGTGAATCTAGAGACTGTACCATCTCGATAATAGTACACATCGTGCCTCGCCCTTTGATAAAAAAAGCTCCATATAAGGCGTTGGCTCATCTGCATCTAGGCCTCTTTGTTAGACCCCTCAGGCCAGCGACCTTCACTTTTTATACAAATTGTATCCATCGTGAATCAAACGATCGTGTAAATTATTCTGAGCCATCACGATTCAAATGTCTGTTTTCATTATTCGTAAAACACGATGCTTACTCGGCATTATTTTTTAAAATTCTTGCATGTACGATGTGACGAGGTGTCACTTCATCAAGAACCAAGAACGTGCATCTTCCTGCATAATATTTTATTCTTTATCTCACTCGCCCACCCATACAATGCATCCATACGGAGGATTAGATCATTACGACGATATAAAAACGAATATGCGTGTAGCGTGCACACGAGAATCGAGCGTGAAATCGATGCAGTGTGGCCAACAAAAGGACCCAAACGAGAACACCCGTTGAGTGTTATGTGCTCATTCGAATACTTACTCATCTCGCGCCTGATGGTCTCAAATGTTACACTCGCTGGTATTATTCCAGTTTGTGGTCTCCATTCATCGCTTCCATAACCTGTGATGCGTGCAGTCGAATTTCCCGCGCCCGATGCTTTGCTGCATATTGTGTAGATAGAAATTTCCATTTCAGAACCGAGCTGTGGTCTATCTAATGCTGGTGCTGCTGCTGCTGATGCTCTTTGTATGATAGATCGCATAATGAGCCCAACTCGACGACTTGGGCTCAATCCCAAAATCTTCCGTGTCGGGAGTAGCTGTTATCACACCAACAGATCTCTTTGTAACAGGGAAATGTTGAGGGGTTTTTCACCCTCGCGCTTCAGTTGAGAGAGCATCTTACTCGACACAATGTCCGCATCGGCGAAGAGATGCTACTGTCACATAGTCATTGGAGCATCTGATGGCTATACGGAATAAAGTGAAGAAAAAAAAACGACGAATTTTCAACGACTACTTTCCATAATCTCTCCGTAGCACAATACCACAGAGATGGAGTTTTTGTGTTGGCCAGAGATCATCTTCAGAGCGCATCCTTTTCACTCATCGCTTTTACATTCTTAATTGGGGTGTCGAGAGAATAAGAAATGATTTTGATCATTCATGATGATGGAATTGGCCAGGGAATTTGTGAGAAAAGTTTCCTTCGATCGATCAACTTCATGGGCCAGAGGATGATCACTTGTCGATCTCTTCATTAGGCAGTTTCAATGAGAATCTAAATGATGAAGTGACATACCTCTGTTTGGCTCACAGGGAGGATAACATATTCGGGAAATGATGATATCTTAGGTCCTCTCTGATAGCCTGCCTGGGAAAAAATACTTATCCGTGAATTCATGGGTCATCAGTTCCAGGACGATTGTAGATCGAAAGTTCACTTTCAGCAGTTCAGCAGGGAACTTTGAACCCCGACTCCTGCTCTGGTTAGATTAAGCTGTGTTGATTGTGCCATGCAATGTCAACGTCTTGATAAAATACATTGACCTACGGGGGTTAACATCAGGTATCTTTGACAATGACCTATCTCTGACACTAGTCTATTGAGACAGCCATTGTAGGTGGTCGAATGAACGTATCTTGAAAAACATGAATACATACATAAATAGATCGCAAGGAAATTGAATCATAGGCGCGATTGACTCAACTTTACGCGCGAAGACAAGTGTATATTAATTGCGGATGTTTGTCTTACTACTTCTACTGGGCAGACAAGGCTCTATCACATAAATGGATAAGTGTGAAATTAGAACCGAAGAAACGGAACGGTAATCGCTATCTAATCAGAAAGCTAGATATCACGTTTTTCGACAAGTTTATTCGGCTCATCGTGACAGAATGTAATTTTGGAGCTAAATCAGGACAAATTTAATTTGGTAACTTCCGCTGTACAAGGCTGAGGAATGATAAAATGATATTGAGTAATGTCTTGATATACCACGTTCTGATACGAACTTGTTATGTAGGCCATGTTTGTAATCCCGCTGGAAATCAAGGGCACTTTAGTTGCTTCTCTCGGAAGCGCACTTCAAAGATTCCACCTGTGATTCGTATGTGGACTTCATTCGTAAAACTAATTTCGAATCGAAACTGACGTCATTGATGAAAAATTTGTTTGGAGCTCGTCCAGATATTTCTAACGTGGTCTTGATGCGTTGAAAAGGGACTTGGAAAGGGCAGATGGTCCATTGAATGTAAAAATGTTCGGGTTCGAGATATTTCATCGTAGTGCATATAGGCTGAAAGTGGTAATTTGAAAATACAAGAAATACTCTCGTGGTTCTGCGAGTGGACGAGTTTAAACTCCTATAAGGGTGATGGGGGGAGGGGGGCAGTGTCTGATGAACCATGAAGTTTTCACGATATCCTCAAAGGGTTCGATGATAATCGTGATAACGACGACGATGGGGAGCACGATGATGATAGACGCAGGAGACAGGAAGTAGAACAAAAGAGAGCAAAGTGAGTGCAATGAGCGAGGAAAAGGGCGCTGTCCTCGGGCATTGCACAGTATATACACTTTGCAATGCGGTGCGCGAGCAGATGAAGGGTTGGCTGGGAGAGGTGCTCGAACCCGATCTGACGACGTGATGCTGGTGCTGGGCATAGGTATATCGGCAACAGGTTATTTTACAATATAAAGTGTATGATGATGCTATTCTGCGATGCATCGAGATCTCCGGAGAGTCGCGAGCGGCTGCTGCATGCTGCTGCTGCATCACGCTCCTTTCCCCTCTGTATTTCTCCCTTTTTTCGTACCTCTTCGTCCCCTCCAGAGCTATGGAAGCGACAGCTGCTCGCTCTCTCCGCGTGCAGCCGGCTGCTGTTGGCCTGGGTTCCGTCCAGTTCCGTCAGTCGAATTTCAGCGCTCGAGCTGTGCGTCACGCGCTTCTAGACGTGTCTTTTCGAGTTCCCCTCAAGTTGGTCCTAGTGGAACTCTCTCAGAGGATATCATCTTCGTAGCAGTGTTCCAATGCTACACAGTTGAATCAGAGTCAAGTTTAGCCAGTGTCGCGTTTATTTCGTTCGTGGCAAGTTTATCAATACTTTGGGTGATCGGTACGAAAAAATCGGCTTCACCATGGTGCGAGGCCTCACCCAGTGGACCAAGACCCTAAGCTTCCCGGCAAGGATGTCACCCCAGCGTCACGCAAAGGAATCCAAGGATTCTAATTCCAATTCCAAGGATTCCCATCACCATCACAACAACAACAACAACAACAAGGCTGCCCTGGTTCACGGCAGTCCCAGTGTCAGTCCCACCTCGATAGTCAACCCTTCGTCGCCCGCTGGCCAACAACAGCCCTGTCACACATCCACCGACAAGCCACCCAACAGCCTCGACTCGTCTCTCAACTCTTCGGCCCTCGAGCCAGAGGTACTTACCGATTTTCAATCAATCTTATCTCGATTTGTCTATGGAGGAACGCTGCTCCGTTTCAAAGATATCGTCCTTTCACTTCTTCATGGGTGTTAAAATCGCGTCGTGTCTGCAGAGTTTGACATGGCATTCCCTGAGTCATCTTCGTGGCGAGTTTTTTTTTTTCCTCCTCCTTGCCGATCTTGCCAAGCACACCTATAGGTATATATCCTCGACGATGTGCAATCGAGTGTCACTCACCGGTTTCTTGTATATCACGTTTGTGTTTATACTTGCTAAATCTTTGTGTCAGATTCATCTTGGGCTTTTCGAGAATTACTTGAACATTTTTCGCGATGGGTAATCTCAATTTACCCAATCTTCGATGGTAACGCAAACTCATTGGCATTTCATCGTCTTCTTTGCGATTACATATCCTGAACATCGATCTGAATACTGCATCTGTCCCAGAAGAAAATGGTGTCTAAGATGGCAATTGGCCCTCTCACGGGACATGAATTCTGAGCTAACCCGGAAAAGTTTCTTGTTCCTGCGCCACTTTCTAGATTAGAATCAGTTGTTGTGTCTTGATAATTGTAACCTCATCTTGACCTTTTCAAAATTGGAATAAAGTTTCAGAATTTTGCTCGGGTGCTTTTCCAGGATCGTTCAGAATTAATGTCTGGCGAGTGGACATACGGACCAATTGATCTACAAAACGGTTTTGATGTGATGCGGGTAATTCTCACAATCTGTACAATTAAGAGACTCTTCAAATCACTTCGGTGCATCAAGATTGAAAGAGTTGTCAACCCGTTTTGAGTTCGATATCAGTAGCCTAGTTGTTAGCATGACATCCCAAAAGTTGAATGGCTTTCTTCGGAATCGATCGTATCTCGTAAAACTCTTATTTCAGAAAAGCGAAATCAGTGATGATTCGTGCGTCAAACCTCACAAAGCGTGTTAGCACGAGAGAACACGATGATGACGAGTCCATAGCCTCGATCTAATTATTTTGGTTTGCGAAAACCAATTATTCAAAAAGTGTTATAATGGGGTCAAAACACTGCTCGTGCATGCGCTTAAACTGGCTGCAATGATTGATTTTTTGCAGCGGTGTGCAATTAATGTGTAGTTTTTTTTCCCTAGTCGGAGGAAATAGTATATACAGCCTCGCGGTATAATCTTGCAAACAGTGGCTAGCGAGCATCGATGCGGTCACGATGATAGCCACTGCCACTCACTCGTTATTGCGTGCAATGCACTCTGCGCGAAGCTCTTGCGCGTGCATAACTATTATGATAAGGCCTCGCATGCATCGGGATCACGATGGATACGAGAAGCCAATAAAATACGAGAAGAAAACTTATCGGTGGGTGTAGCTATGTGGCATCTCAGATGCGCGCGGTAATATCGGTACTCTCTATTGGGATATTTTGTGGCGGTTGCGTGTGGCTTTTAGATCGAAGGAAGATGCGATGATCGAAAGGATGAGGAGCGAAAGCACTCGGGTGCATGGTGATTGATACGAGAAATAATACATGATACGCGCTCTAGCCGTTACGTATACACACATGGCGCGAGTCACGGTGGTCATTGGCCCCGCACCGAAATAATACTCAATGAGATATTCCCTCAGCAGCAGCCATGTATCTATACCGCATCGTTTAGTAAACCGTATTGGATAAACAGTTTGTGCAAAAGGAAAGGAATCGGCATGGAAATATACCTAACTACTGCATGTCTCAGAGCGAATCACATATGTCACGAGTAGAAGATGCGCGTCCTGCAATCCTAGCACAGACGTTACGGATAGACACAAAGAATTCAAATCAGCTCGATTTTTGAAAATTATTGAGACTCGTACTCGAGCAGGATAAGGAAAGTCATCACGCGAGCAGAGTATAGTGCAGCTCATTCCATTCATATGTTGGCGCGCACGTGTGCATGCACCTTGGATGTATATTACCTCACTTCATTATTTCCCCCTGAAGGCACCACCACATAAACGACCTCCTGCACATGGATGGGACATTGAAAGAGTCTGCCCCATCATCTTCTCCTTTATCACTGCGGGGAGTCATCAAGTACTCATTTTTATCTGCATTTTAGCCCGCACTGTATTAGACTCGAGTGCAGCTGTTACATTCATAACTACCCTCATCCCTCACTGGAACAGCAGCAGCAATGTCACTCTGTCTCGTGCGTATGTGGAAAGTCGATTGACTGGCCACCTTTGTAATGCTGCACTCTCTGATTGATCGAGCTCCATTAGCTCTTTGACGCTCTGTACTGCAACTCCTCTCGTCATAATAGAAAAGGAGGAGGAGGAAGATGAGCTGCTGTAACCGAGTATAATACATGACGGCGATGCAGCCTCCTGTTTGAGCGCAAACGGTCTTTGTTGGCCGTATTGTATATGTTGGTGGCTTCCGTCTCTGACTCTACATATATGAACCCCCCATTATTTGTATGACGCCTAGACTCGGGGTCAACGAACTCTGACCATTACATTGACACCCCCGAATACTCGTCGACGTGCAACAACGTATACGCCACCGTTTGATTATTCAAAAACTGCCCCCCTACACCCGCACATTTCAGATCGACCGTTGCAGCTAGATCGATTGCATTCGAATGTTGTGGTGGGTGACTCGGGTATATTATACCCTCAGCTCACAGAGTCCATCGCCGTTATGCGCACTTCTAGATCTTGGAATGTTTGCTCTGCTGCGTACTGTACCTTCTTCTCGACATAATTGAATCGGAGCATCAGTAGATCGGATTCTATTCACTGTCCATCCTGGAGCTATTTCATGTGGGGTCATTAGTTATGCCCGAGTGACACCAACTGCATCGACTCGTCCTACTCGATCTTATTCAATGTTGTACCTTTCTGGAAACTAAGCATCTCCTGGATGCTCGCGTTTGTTTTCCCTCGAGATTCATACTCTTTGCAAGCAATTGAGATGGCAGATCATCGATTGCGAACACTAAAAAAGCTGGGACTGCTCGAGATTGTTCATGAATTCATTATGCATCTCTCTATCGTCCATTGGCTCCTAATTTTCATAAAGCAGCTCCGAATTGCTTTGCTGCACCTGAACTGGTCAGTCACAAGGATTGGTCACGTGTTACGAGGGTCAAGGTAACTTGTGAAAAGAGTACCATCTTTAGAAGAGTGTCATTCGCTAATCGACACCAATATTGAAAACTGCGAATTACAAAAGAAACTACGTAACAATTGTTCTCAGAGCCGCGGTATCGTTAACAGGATTTTTACTCGCACTGTTGTTGTTTTTGTCACAGCGACGCGGTCGTCAGGGACGGAGCTTGGGAATCTCGTTGATGGCAGTTGACTGAGATTTGTATTGCACGAAGTGCGACGACGCGTCATCGTTGGATTAAATATTGTACCTAATATAGGCGATGATGCACGTATGTAGTCAATATCCTAGTTCGTGCGACTGTGAAATCCCGCCGATTGATTCGAGTCCACGATCTCTTTGTGCAGTGCATTATCACTAACCACGCAGTTACTCACCTTGCGCAATCTCTCACGATATTCCTAGTTGTTCATTGTGATGACGATGATGATGACGATGATGATCGGTGATGGTGATCCCGGGCTGGTGGATACACACAGGGGAGTATAGTGATGCCGAAGGCTCTGGACTCGATATATCGCGCGGATACGTGCGTTTCCGTTTGCCATCGCAAACCATCATCGAACCTGCCCAACTACAGCCACTCTAAATGGATTTCTCTCTCCTCATCTGGCATCTCGATCTCAACTCGCGCGCTCCAGAGTAAACCGCGCCGCCCGTAAGCTGCACGATTGATTGGCGTATATGCACACGTACTTACACACACCGACATTCGATCGAATATTTATTTGCCTTCTATACCGATCCGCGCCACGTCGATCAATCCTCGTGTTTTTCTCAACCTCGTCAGACGAAAGAGTATAAAAAAGAGGGTGAGAATCAACGGCAGGATTTGAATTTGCTTCATTTGTTACCATCCGCTCTCTCATGTCGACAAGTTCAAAGTTCATTGGTGTGCAAAAAAGAGTCCCCCATATGCACAGTGGGACAGTCTACGAGACGCGACCGTCATATTGTAGCTTCCTGGGCGTTTACTCGTGGTGGGCGGTAACCACGTGTGAGCTGCGAGACGAGGGATAATAGTCGAACATCGGAAGCGGAAGTGAGGAAAAATCACAAGCTCGTAATAACTTGACGTAGAGCACGGATATAAAATTTGCCTGACCACCATATGGTGCGCACAAGTATACCCCAGGGTGGTGTTTTCAAATTGGCCTTCCGTTCGCCCGGGGTATTAAGGCTCGTTATTGCCTCAACCTGTGCAAATGAACTTCTCCACCCGAAATGTTAGTTCTCACCCTGCGCAAAGAAATCGGAAACACAGAAAATGTGGAATAACGAGCGGAACCACGTGTATTGCCCTTGGCGCCACGTGGATTTTGCGTGGAGTTTTGTTACTTGAGAGTGGTAAACATCGTTTGAAGGTTAGCCATCTTGTCCCCGTGCATTTCTCACGGGAAAAGTTCTGAGAGTCGACCATATTGGATATCTCGCTTATCTACAAATGAAACAGAGGTTTACGTGAATGCGGGATTTGATCGATGAATCATTATTATCAACTGTCAGTCACAGATGACCAAGAGTCACCTTGATCATCACATGTGTTCGAGGAGCGGAATCGGACGTTGGCCAAGCTCCCACCACAAAAATGTTGTGAAAATCCACGAAAAAAACTCTCACAAGCTGTGTCTCCTCTCTACATATTTTCGAAACATCAATGGCCTCGAGTCGTTATCGGCTGGTCATTAAAAAATTGGTGAATAACGGTCTATGGGGATTGTGATGGCGCCGGTCAATTCAAGCAAGGTCGCGCGCGTTGCTGCAGTGTTACCAACCTACACAGTGAGCAGCAGCAGCAGCTGTAAAAATTGTAAAAAAAAGATGAAGCAGGGGCTATCTCGTGTAAAGACCACCCCAGAATCAGTAGTTGTTAGGCACACATTGGGATAAATTCTATACTGCCTGCCGTCCCATATCTTGTTCGCTAAAATAACAGCGGCTTGCATCTACAGTAATATACGCTGGCGCAACGGGAGGCTGTAGACAAGAGCGAGACCAAGACTGCGTCACGCGGTGCATAGCCCCGATAGCATTCCGGGCTCTGGCTGTGTAGTCGTGTACCTGATGCGATGCTGTCGTCTCCTCGGCCATCAAACTTTGTAGCTTCGGTGTCTTGTTCATTTTGGGGCCTCATCATTGTCTATGGTGGGTATTATTTTTTAGGCGACCTTGACTGGCGAATCATCTGCTGCAGCAATAACGTGGCTACCACGTGTTTTACCAACAGCACCGGGTCAGGTACTCATTTCCGAGTTTATTATAGCTCGAAATCTTTATGTCCTGACACGTGCATCCCACCTGACACTCATATCCGATGATCGTGCTCGGGTCAAGCTCGGTGATGGGATGTATTCGTACCTATCGAGGTGAGGTACCTTTGTACAATCGTATCTGCTCCTTGACATACTCTTGTTCGAGACTATTGACGGCTTATCGATGCGCTACTTTTCCTCTTTGTGACACGCACGAGCTCAATCGACGCGACGAAGACGCAATCCGAGAGCGTTGTTTTACCAAAAGAGATTCCAGTCCGAGTTCAATTAGTTGCTACGTACACAAAGTGCACTCTGTGCACCCTGCGATAAGCTCAAAGCGAGGAAAGTTTCTTTCAATCGCATTGCGACACCTTGCACTTTGCTTGTGCGAATGGAATTGGGTATAGCCGCGGCGATCGCCACCCATCATTGCGTGACAAACCGTATCAATGCTTATTCGACGATTCTCGTAGACACGCGTACCTCAGCAACATCGTCCGCGCACCATCAAAGTGTCGTTCGCAATGAGCAGAGGAGAGGCTTCACTTGCACGCGATCCTCTTGCTTAACAGTATGCGTGAACAGTGGTCCAAAAGGCAGCCATTCCTTGCTGGTGTGTATCCGAGCCGAGATCCGAGCATATATCGAATCGAAGTCCCTCTTCATGCCATGAAAAATGTCAACATTCTTTGGAAATATTAGTAAAAAAGGGGAAAACCTTTCGGATCCTGGTTCACTTCCAAACTCTGCAAATCATCTTGTATTCGTATAAGAAATGAAGATATAATCAAAGGCCAGGGCTTGAATTTAAAGTGGTAATCTGGAGTCCGGATAAGCTAATTCGAGACGCCACTGTAAACCCGTGTTGAAAAGACATGAAGATATAGCTCCATCGACAATGATAATATGTTCCCATAACCTCATCTCAGGATAGGAAGCCTATGGGACTGAATCTCTGAAGATACCCCCATTTCTCACCAAAACACGTTGATTCCCAGAGTTTCGGAACAAAATGTAGGAGTGGCTATAGGTCGGGCCTGTCCTCTGAAAATCGAGCAAGTGAAGCTCATAGCGCGTTGATCCTGATCCACGTGTCTCGCGCGTGTAACACGTGTGGGTAGTGGATAGTCCATGCAGAAACTCGCGTGTCATCTCAAGAGTTGATTCGATTCGGTTGCGATCGAAGCACACGTGCCCTTACGCGCCATGATCCGTATACCGATGTACGCGAAAGAGAGAGAGAGAAAGAAATGGTCAATCGCCACGATCACGTCACGGAATATTATAGCTAGCACTTGATTTTCTCCCCAGCATCTTCTCGATATATGTGTGCGGATCAACAACCTGCCGATCGTGTTCAACATTGCTTGCTCTGCGGCCCAATAAAAATCAAAGAGCAGTCTCTATGGCATGGCTCTCGTGCAGTTGCAATGGAATGCATTCTGTATCGGAGGTTCGCCTATCGGTTTACATTCTATAGTACCGAGAGCATGCACAGAGTCTAGCCGCGGCTGGTGTGGCTCTCGTAATCTTTGTAATCGTATTCTCAAGCGCAAATGTCGCATTTCACCATGACTTTGCGGATGCTGTATAGCTACTCGATAATACTCGGCTGACGTTTCCGCGAGTCACTTGTTTCCACTCCTGCGATGATTCGTCCACCATCGTGTACAGAGAGGCTTCGGACATAATTGCCATAATATACAGAGTTCGAGTTCCTGTACATTATTATAGATGATGCATTATTCACTTGGCTGGGATGACAAATGTGCATTGGCAATTTGATAAGGTGGGCGTGGGCGATATTCTGGAGAAAAATCAAACATGTGCTCGCTCAGGAGGTCTGCGACACAATCCCATTGCAGATCTGTATCAATTCAATCAATATGGCATTTCTCGTTGCTCAAAAGTACCGCGATTGTTTTGAAAAAGTTCAGAAGGTATGTGTTCATCACAAAAAAACCAGCTGTAATCAATGTATTCCATGTGCTCCGGGGGTCGATCTCCAAAGCCTATGCTCCGATGCCACACCCGCGCTGATATAGCTGCCATGCCATCATACCGTTCCAAGAAAAAGTCACGATTCGATTGCGCTTGGGTGAGAGTTGGAGGAAGGAAAACCTGCTCTCCCGAGCTCATGAAGTCGAACTCGAAAAACGCGAGCAGCGATCGTCCGTCATTCATAACTCTCGAGAGCCAGCCAGCATAGCAGGATCGCAAAAAAGTACCCCATGCTCATAAGATGAACTACGGCAATACTTACTCTTGCGAGAAAGAGAGGGCGAAACGACGATACGACGGCCGCGGGGCATTCGCTAAACTCTTAAATTGCACCACATGCAGCTGCTCGCGGCGGCGGCGGCGGCGCGCGACCGGCACGATTATATACCGAGCCAAGAGCATCAGAGCCGATCTCAAAGAGCGAGAAAGGTGTGCATGGCTCAAGCAATAGCTCGTCTCTGAACTCAGCCTTGCCTCACATCGGTCTCTCGGAAGCGTGGGAACCTGCTCCAGAGTGCGCCTTCTTGGCTCGTGCCGATCTCCCCGCGCAGGCAGTCTGCAGCCGCTCCTTTCTCCTTTATCCAACCGAGCTCGCAATACCACGAGTCAAATAGATACCCCTCCTTTATTGGCTGGCATATCGAGATGTGCTCTCACCTATAATAGTGCACTTTGCAAGCGCACGTGCTCGTACACTCGTTATGCAGCTCTTTATAACCGTATGCTTCGCCCACCCGAACGCTTTGATGACCCCATGCAGAAGTGTATCGGATAGATCGCACGTCTAACCGATCCCCCTGAGACTCGTCGAATCTTTGTGTTTCACCACGACTTTCATCTCCTTTATCCACTTATAAGTAAACATATTTTGTTCTCTTGGTACACGTTGCAAACTCGCTCCTCAACGCTCCTATGAAGACCAACTTTCCCAATTCAACACATATGCGAATTAGTACTGCAAGACCATGCAAGAAGCAAATCAGCCCCCAGTGTACCAGTAATTAATTGATTATGTGGAAACTGATCAGGTCACTCTGTTACACTTGGACACTGTGATTAACCTTCTTTTCCATCTACTGTGAATCAGCTGAGATATGTGACTCTATATGTCAACTCTCTATGACTATGAAAAGAAGGAGAATGGCAACGAATCGTCCCATACTCGACCTTGCCACCCATATGCGCACCGCAGACTATTGTTTTCTTGAATGGATTGTATTGTCTGTGAGGTATCGAGAACACGACCTTACGACGAGGCCAGTTCGCCAAACGAGGCCAAAAATCCACTCAACAATAGCATAGCGAATTCAGCTGAATAAAAAATTGTGAACCGTTTCGACTAGCAGGCAATGCGTTTTTGTTTCTCATATTTGAAAATGTGGAATGAGCCAAGGTAATTATCAATCCCAAGAATTGCGCTGAAGGTCCTTTCTCTTATCAGAAGCCATGCGAGGATGTCATTGTCGTGAGCTCAAGTCCTCGAATTCGAGGCGATTCGGCAATGTAGATGCAAGTAGGTCACCACAAAGCGAAGCGAATCACTCGTCGTTTCAACTGGCTTGATAATACTCAGCACGTACACGCTCAATCGAGCTCGTGATTATGCCGAACGCACGGGATCGAATCGCGCGTCCAAAGCCCCAATTTACTACATTCGAGATCGTTGTACTTACTGCATTACGTGTACTCATAATCGATGCAAACGAACTATCATTGATCTTCGTCATCCTCATTATCCACTCTATTGTGAGCCGAATCGTCTTCCTTTGCGTCTCGTATTATAACAGTGTATGATATGACGACAAATTCGCACATTGCATCACACCACATCTCTGACTGAATCTAATATCGACCACCTCGGTCTGCTGGAAACTGACCAATTGTCGTAATAACGAGCCATTAACATCACGAAATTTCCTAATAGCCTGGTTTACTCTGCAGCGAAGTGCTACCGGTGCTAATGAAATAATGCCCAACTTTCACCAGCCGCCGCCACCGCACCGTCAACCATTTCTCAGGTGTCGAAGAAAATTAGAAAATTGCATCACGAGAAAAGCCGGGCGGACAAATTATATCGTTACTACAGCTCTGTTCCTTGTGCACATGCGTAACCGTTCTAGCGCAGCAGCAGTTGCAATAATGGGCACAATTATAGGTTATGGTCGGAGGTATTTGTTAAAATGAGTGTGTAATCCCGATCTCTTTGAGAACTCGTGTTATCGAACAGAAAAACTTATATTTTGGAAGGTACCAGAGATCTCTGTGTCGCGTGTTCGATTATTAGCTGGAGAATATTTTAAAGCAATCGAGCAAGACCGGTTTGCCACACTCTCGTCTCCTCTATCCTACAAACTCAGAGTTCCGTCAGAGAATGTTCCACACGAGCCGTAGTTTCACGCTTCGAAGCCGATTAATACGCTATTTTGTTTCGTTTAACCGTTTCATCCGATGGAACTTGTGGACATTAAATGGCCAACACGGGGTAACTAGCTGAATTCAGATGAGATGGGATACGAAAGATCGCGTGGACACTGTTCTATTATTCGAGCTTCGAATGTGTGAGTTCCGAGCCAGTTCAAGGACGTTACAAATTGCAGATCGACTCGCACGCACATCTAGATCCATTCAAATCGAATTATTTTGCTTCTATTGGTCCGCGATCCTCGTCCTTGGCTGCAACGATGCGCCTTGTATCGCTCCTTTCAATTTTGCAACCATCAAATTCCGCCCATACAAAGGTGAAAATCCGAAATGGTCCGATGTATTGTGCTGCACTTGTAAGGTGTATAAGAAGAACACGTGTGTAAAATATACATGTTGCATACGTTCGAGTCAGGTGCACATCTTGGAAAACGAGCAGGTCCATTGGTCCGCGCACATCCAACAACAGACGAAAGTCGCAGTCAGTTCCCACACGGATCTCAGCTCAAAATCCGCGTGACAATGGGACGCACGAAATGCCCCGAGAGCTTTTGGCTTATTCCGCGAATCGATGAAAAAGTGTCCCCGCCCCATCGTATGCCCACGCGTCTTTCTCGCGTCTTTCTTCTCCTCATCTGCTGGTGTTCAGGTGAAGAAGGTTCTGTAATGTAGCTAAACCAAACGGATATTACAATCTGCCCACGTGTTTTCTTCTCCTCAGCTCTGAACTACGATGATGTATCAAGAGTTATGTCAGCAGTGTGTATAACTTTCAACAAAAGCGCGCAACTCTATGCACACAGTAATGACTGCTTGTAACATGTATGCGTTGGCGTTTTCGCACAGAGTGAAGCTCTTGTGCATGGTGGCAAACTGATGCCATTTCTGCAGAGTTGATGTTCATCTAACGTCAGCTTACTCTGGCATTTGCGAATTTTCTTTTCTTATTGACACTTCTGGGATCATTGGTGAGGTTTAGAATTTTGCTATGTAACTAGTAATTGCACATTTTTATCGAAGACACATTAAATACAATCATTAGGGTGGGCCAAGAACTCAAAATTTTTGAATTTCGACATGCTTGGGGATGCTAAAGTCACGTTTCTGTAAGTACATACGGAAAGAATTTTGCTGATTGCTGAAAAAAAGAGATCTTCAGTTGCGGCAACAGCGAGGGCCACAGGCATTAAGATTCTTCTAAATCACATGCTTTCAAATCGGAAATTGCATAATTCGCTCATTCATTCTCCACTGTTTATGGCACATAATTCTGGTGCATCTCAACAACTTCTAGCTCATTTTGAAACTCGTTTCAGAACATTCGAAATGAGTTACGATGAGTTCATTCGAAGTAACCATCCCGATCCATTTCCTCCATTTCAAATTCAAGCAGAAGAAATTCGTCGTTAAAAGTAACAAAAAATATGCAGTTTTGACTTTGTAAAAGTGGCTGAGCGATCCAACCTTGCAAACCCGTAATTGCTACATGAAGCCTGTATTCATTGCAAATCTACTACACTTACAAACGCCGCCAGTTGAGAGCTCATTGGATTAGCTTGAAACATTCGAGCGATAATTTTGTTAAGGTTTAGAATCCAGGACTGATGACCAATAGTGTAGTTTTCGCTGACTAAAAAGATAGCTGAGGGCAAGTCAGTAATCGTTCTCTTTAATGAGGATTGCGCCACGATGGTTCATTTTGGAAGCTTTGAAACAAGCTTGAAAATCAACTAAGATGCGTTGGAATGTATTGAGGAGCGCCAGAATCATTTGCTGAACAGTGGAGGAAGAATGAGTGAATCTCGCAATTTTTCATTCAAGTGCATGTTACGTTTTAAAAAATCTTGATGGCTCTAGCCTCAACTCAAAATGTCATTTCTCAGCACCCAGTAAAGGTTATTTCTACCTCCATTCAGAAACACAACTTTTTGAACTCCAGGCGTGTCGAAATGAAACATTTTTTCATCGCTCTAACCTCAAAATGCCGCGTTTAAATAGGATTTTAGGGTTCTCGTAATGAAAAAATACACCCGCACTTCGCTTGCAAGCCCATTTTGAGCACATGGAGGACATGTCTGTTTCGCTTAGCTCGACAGACAAACACTGTCCTAGTGCCCAAAATGGGCTACCGCGCCCAGTACGAAAATATACCATTGAATTTTCGGCCGACCCAGATAACTATGCTTTTTCTGATTCGTGAAGAACCAGAATGATGAAAAGAGCTTAGAACCCCTTCACCCATTTGATATCATGTTCTTGGGTTTTCGTTGTTTTTGTGAAGCGATTGAAACTGAGGAGGAGAGAGAAGCCACCACCACCGTTCTCATCCTCTTCAATTCTTCGATTTTCATCTCCTGATTTATCTTCTGCGGAGCTTGGATGAAGAGGAGTTGATCGGTAATTTTATACCGAGAGATCGAAGCCTCTTTTTACTCTCATCGCGGCTGTCATATGCCACTACACTATGCTAAAGAAGTGTACATTCTCGTATCATGCAGCAGCTGGTCAGATATTATGCAGATTACCTTGGCGCTTCTCCGAACTCGTACGAATAGATTATATGGGGAATCGATCGACCATCAAAGTAATTCTTCTTTATTTCTCAGATTCGCGCGAATTTTTCACGGCTTCGCGGTACACAGAAAACAGCATTGGTTTAAATATTCTCAAATCGAATATTTTCATTCACGAGCCTCCTAGATGACTTTGTTCTTCTTATAATAGACGATGCTTCGGGAACGGCTTGGCGCGAGACTGCGAACCGGTTTGCATCGTCCGAGTATAGGCCACATTTATAGGATATATATATATTTCGTGGAGACGGGGGTTTCCGGAATAGCAGCATCAGCATTATGAAAGCGCTTCCTTTCCGTTGGCTTTGCCGCCCTGCATATAATACTTGAAGCAAATGTGCGAGAAAGAGAGTCGGAGATGCTGAATGGGGGCGTGTATTGACAGCCAATGTATCCTCATAAGATCAGGAAAGCTATACAAGTGGTATTATTATGGTGACCACCTGTATTTAATGAACAAAGGCGAGATTTTGAAGTCTGATTTGTGTTACCCGAGCTGTTCACTGCTGAAGAGATTGGCGGTGGTCTTAACAAAAGTTCTCACCTTTTGCTCAGCCCCTAGTATATTTGTGTGCGATCTCGTAACTTCCCCAACTTGGTCTTCTGTATGAGATAACCAACTGTAGTCATCACCGTGCTGACAACTCTGAACTAATTTTGAAAAATCGTTGAACGTCGTTAAATGCGAGATAGGTAGCAGATTTCCCTGTACACCACGAATCCGATGCGAACCTTGGCGCTCAATTTGCCAGTCGAGAATGAGAGGATTTCGCGGAAAAAATAGTCGCAGCGAGCGATAAGACTGCACTTTACAACAGAACTCCGTGGACCATTTCGCGTATATAGCGGGTCTCAGAGACTTCTAGCCTATAATAGAGATAGAGTAACCCTCATAAAGATCCTCCAGATCAGATAAACTGCCCATTCTGGTATGCCTACATACTAGCGAGATAACCTAAAGTCAACTTGTCTGCTCTCGAGCACGAAATTGCACGTTTCGCAAGTCGAAGAAGTTTCCAAAGGAAAGCTGCCGCCTCTACTCACAACTCGCTGATCAACAGATAGTCGTTACGGTTTTGCGCAAAAATGCGGAAATAAGCTCTCTCTGATATCATGAGTGAGTGCGAAGGTGACGCGTGAGAATTACGTGAAACCACTCCCTCTTTCATATTCTCGAGGGTGCCTTGATTTGCTGCAATCGGTATACTCTTGCAATGAATGGGATGCAACGTGTTCGCTCTCTGCTCTGCATGGAGGTGCTACATCTTTAACGGCAGCGCGGCTCACCTTCGAGGAATGCGCTATCCGAGTCTCATATGCGATGCTATCAGACGCTGCTCATCCGTGCTCACCACACACACACGAGCATCAGTGTGATGCGGTACCGCTATCTAATCCGCTCTAAAGTTCATCCCATCTAACGTAATTTAGAGGAGCTCGTTAAAGCCCTCGTCTACTCTGATGATGATGCACTCGACGAGCATTTTATAATTGAGCGATTCCCGCGTTTGGTACAACGAAATGAAATACATGGTATAGATGCTGATCATGTGCCACGTGTTGGGCGCCATCGCTTGGAATGAGAACATAAGAACCACATGTTAAGAGATTAGTTGACTCCTTCACTTTGCATCTCGCCGGTTGCGAGCACCCACCCATGCGTAATGTAATGTAGGTTAGAGGAATGCGACCAAGAAAAATATTGCATTCCACAGGAAGTGTTGTTGAGAAGGCAGAAAAAATTTTGAAAATACTGCAAGTATGGAGTACGCTGTAATCCATTTCACATGTTTACACGAGTGTATCACCTTTGTTGGATGCCAGTTGAAAATGGAATGTGTCATTTTGGATGCGCACGTTCAAACATAGCCTTCGAATCATTGATTTTCACGGAATTGAGATTGATCACGAGAGTACACAGAGACGTTTTCTTATCTGCATTCCAGAGTTTTGATGCCGAGTGACTAGACGACTGTGCACACACAATAACAAAGATCAGTCAACAGTTTGAGGAACGAACCGTTTTCGAGTGCATTCTGACTACTCAGAGTTGAAAGTCACACTTTTCCCAGATGATTGTTTCAAGTTATTCATGGAATCCAAATGGCTTAATATTTTGGCGCCAATTTTGCATGACTGAACCCATGATTCGAAAGTAATATCCGAGGGAATCTTATCTCATCACTTTCAAAGCTAAGAAGGTTCGCACGGCCTAGGTCCATCACAATGGTGGAAGCAATATAACGGACCCCAAAGCGCCAACATTTGAGTGCCATATAGATAAGCAAGAATGGGACAAGGTTGACGATGGGAATTCCGTAAAGATTAGTCGAGACGGTTCCGAGTTTGCCACCTCATCGCGCTAAACTATATAATCGTATCTCGTGGATGAGCCTCTTGCATCCACCATATCGATGATTGCAGTGACATGGGCGTATCTCACACGAGACGAGCCAGAATGTATATTTGAATGATGAGCGACCGGTTCAGTCTGTCAGTTTGTAGTTGGTAGTCTTGAAGAAACAGCCTATAGAGAAGCAATAACATCGGTTTGACTAGTGCGTTTGTGAGCCAAGAATAATAGACGGTCCAGTGTCAGTATACTAGAAGCTCTGATGGACTTGAATTGGATTGTGCAGTAACATCAGAGTTATAGAAAGGGACTGAACAAGTATATGCAAGATCGAGTTGCTCACATTAGAAGAAATCTTGCCCACTCTGAAATTCCTGACTGTTTGTGACAAGGTATATTTATCTGTTAATATGTCCATCTGCGTTTGATCACTCAAATACTCATGCATTCCAACTTTTAGAACTTATGTTGACATCTTGTTTTGTGGATAAATTGTTAACCATGCCTGCGAGCAATGGTATAAGACGTTCGTGAGGTGTAGAAGCTGAGAGAGATGTGGTGGTCCAAATTATTCAAATTGCAGGTAAACGCGTTGTAACTAATGGTAGCAGCAGACTCCCTTTTTTCTCATTGAACTTCTCGCCAAGATTGCAAAGATGTGTTCATGCACCACGGCGTGCAACTCCGACTTCTTGTCTCGCGCAAATCGTCTCTCGATCTGCCGTAATTTTCTTCCCCCTAAGCATCAAGTACTCCTTTGCACTGAGGCCAAACCACTTTTTTGCGCTCGTTCTCTCGTTCAGCATCATCAACCGAGATTATTGAGCACATCAAGTCAAAGCACCTTTCAATCGCTTCCCTCGCGATGCTTCCGTTCGTACTGCCAGCTCCGTTCCCATCTAGATTCTCAATTTGCTTCGTATCTTTCCATAGGGTAATAGTGATCCTGCATGTGAGTTTGCCATGTCATTCTTCTTCTCCACTCTGCTACTAGCACCCGACCATCTTCACTCGTTTCGATTTATGTTGTACGGGTGTTCCAGGACCAATTGGCCAAATTTTTCCTTAGTTCTGTCCGTAAATTGCGAACCTGTTATCAGTTTTGAATCCTTTCGACGTATTGCCAGTGATGGGCTATCGTATTGTCATAAGATCTCAAAACTTGTCTCATGTCAGTAGAAAAGGGTGCACGACATCGCGTCGATGCGCAGCATGTGCGCAGCACGTATTGCAAAGCCAATGAGAAGGTCGTGGTCACACGCGAGGAAGCCAACAAAACCGCAACCTTCGAAGTGATCACGTGTGTGTTTCAGGATGACAGTAATGATGGGAACCGTATCCATGTGCCTTGTACATCGGACGCTCGTCATTTCAAAATATTCTGGCGCCCGCAACCGTTACACTTTGACGGTTGGTTCGAAATT
This sequence comes from Eretmocerus hayati, assembly GCA_029851415.1. NCBI lineage: Eukaryota > Metazoa > Arthropoda > Insecta > Hymenoptera > Aphelinidae > Eretmocerus > Eretmocerus hayati. Next base: position 188,135,338 of record CM056742.1, on the reverse strand, counting down.
CGACATTGCGCAGGCGTCCGACCATAGTTGGATGACCGCAATGCAACCTGACATCTCGTATAATTCAATCGAGATGGACATGGAACAAGCCGGCCAATCACTTGCTGATGAAAGTTATGATGAGATACTGGCTCATCAAATTTCACGGATCAATTAAAATTAAAGTACCGTGACAGTTCGACACACCTCATCGATCAAAATGGGAACAGTTCGGATGAAGCAAAGTAATCGGTTTAAACTACCGAGGACGACGATAATCTCGTGGGCTACTTTTCTTCATACGTCTGATTAATTAACAACACAGTTCAGATTTCTTCACCTGTGTGTGGATGCGGGCCGGAGTAATGATGCATGATCAGATGCTAGTCGTTGCGTAAGGGACGAATCGAGATGTAGGCGTTGGAAGATGAGAATCTCCGACGCCCACGAGGATCGCAATTCTGTACCTGCATGCAGCATCGGACAAAAATGATTCTCCTCTTTCTCCTGCTCTTTCGAGTCTCGCGTCCTTGGTAAGGACGTTGCGGGCTCCCAACCTCACTTCTCTTCCTTCTCTCTGTGCTCCTCTCCCCTTCCGGTCATCATCACGTGTTGCATGGGCCGAGCTGATGGCCAACTGTATCCCAACATCAGATGCCCTTTCCTTCGTTCGATGCTTGATCTTGGTTTTGGTAACATACACGCGAGAGGCCAGGGTTTACAATATGGTGAGGTGGGCGCGGCAAATTACTTATACACAAGCACCAGCGAGGTGCCTCTGGCGTTACCATCATTCAGACCCATCCTTCATTGAACCATCTCTGACAATTTATTAGCCTCCACAGCTTGCTCCACACTTATACTCATCGTGTACGCAGTCTCTCGTCCTCGTGAACTTCTTGATAAAGGAATTTCCGAGATAATGAAGTAATGGATCGGATAACGCCGTGACATTGTATTAGTGAATGAAATTGATGCACTTGGGAATGACTTTCTCGGTGTCTCGTTTCTCCCCTTGGATGCGTCGCGCCTCCGCGAGCACGAGAAATGCGCCACCTGCTCCTCGAACCAGCTCTGACTTCATATAAAAGTACAAGTTCAACTCCTTTGTCCCTGTCATAAAGAGATAGTAAAAGGAGCAGCTCCTCCATTAATTCCTCGCTGAACAGAGAGCGAGTCTATCTCTATTCTTGACTCTATTTACTCTTCCGTTTTCTTCATTACTATCATTTCAACTCTGATGAATTAGTAATTTGCCAACATTCTCTACATTCCTGACACTCTTAGTCCCGATCGTCAGAAGCATCGAACACCAGCACCGTCAGGAGCCTTGCAACAATCTACACTGACAGCTTCAACGTCAAAAAGTAGGCGATAACAAATTTGATTCATCTTCAATTCGATCGAAAATATTGTACATCGCTATTGATCGCTATGATCATGTGACCGGCTCTTCTACTCACATTAGTGCAATAATCCTGTGAGTTTCAATAAAATTGTTTGTGGAAGAAGAATCTCATAGGAATATTTCATATTCCAATTGTGACATAAAACGTCAATAAGAATCGTACCAAAAAACTCTCGAAAAAACTTAACCTCGATCGTTTTGCAAGAAACAGATGTTCCCCACATTTTCGCTGTCGTTTGATATCACCACGGACCATTTCATTACCACCCAGTGGCCGTCCAAACTCGTGTATTCTCCCAACTTGTACGTTCTCACGACCCAACACGTGCAGCTAGCCCTTTCTGAACCACTTGGATGTCTGAGCAACGGTCAATGGTTCATGTCGACCTTATGCGCCAAACCTCGACCGATAGCCCTGTTTCTCATTACGTTGGACCATTTTTTGACTATTCACGACAAACGACACAGCTATGTCTCAAACTATCCGTACTTGGTGGCGAAATTTCTAATCTGACCTAAGAGATTATCCACCTTAGGCAGTCAAAGATTTTGCTCCCGCTCTAATCACTGCACTAATTATATCTTCTCCTCACATAATGTGACATCACATTTAAAACGAACTCCAGCCAACTTCCGGTCCTATTCTTTGATTCAATTTTAATGGATAGTCGTAATGAAATATTCCCACGTTTAAGAACTTTCTTGGGTGCTACAAAACACCCTCTTGTTTAAAATAGACGGTCAAAATGATTATTTTTTTGCTGTCCCAAGGCATCTATGAACAAGCACTATTACAAATAATAGTCGAGATTTCGTTGCATCCGTGCAAGTCTCGGCGTGCACCAACAAGATTCAACAGACCCACATCATATCAGGTCGAATCGCCTCGGGCAGATATGCACACAGCGGGAAGATACTGCTCTCATTAGATATAGTTATATAGCTGGAGTCTGCAGAATGAAAACCGGTCTGCGGGGCTACTCGGATTTCGTGAATGGGCCCCGCGCGTAGTAATACAGACTGATGCGAATTTGAAAGGGGCTCGTACCAGGAGACGACCGTGAGAGCTCAAAAGAGTCCATAAGGAAAACGAGAGCAAAATGAAATGCATCGATGATTGGGAGGATGAGGATAGAATAAAGAGGCTGACGAGGTGGAGCAGAGAAAGGAAGAAAGTTGTCGGGCGTAAAAGGAGATCAGGGCAGTATGCTCGCGCGAGAGTGGCCAAAATGGGCTCTTGATTACTCTTGTCTGCGCGCGTCAAAGTTACCTGATGGAGAGAGCACGTGGTCAGGACCAGTCTTGAACGAGGACGCTCATAATTATCGGGAGAACTAACTATCCGAGGATGCGGAGTGGACGCGACAAGTCGCGCTTTTGTACCTGATGTGAACGTCCACGGACCGGGCTCGCGACCCGACCAGTTTTGAATCTAGTCAGGTGTAGAAATACAAAGTAGCAAACTGGTCAGTAGCAGGTCGCGACAAGTCCGAGCTTGCTCAAGGTACTCCAGGATCACCACAGGAGGTGTGATGAGGAGAGATGAGCTCCTGGAGCACTGGTAGCTGTTGAATTTGATCCGCTCTGATTTTGCACACTTGTCTTGTGCTATTCCGAGGAGGTCTGCTCTGCGGTAATTACTGTCCCTGCATGTATACCTCTCGCTAGTGCTCGATCGGCCCTCACTCCTCACTTCTCCTGATCTCGGCTTTGTGGACCTAATGTCCCCAATTTCTACTTATAACGTTAGAGTATGAGGTTGAAGGAACGTTCTATAAAGAGAAAGAGAGCACAGGTACTGAGCATTGAATTCGTTACCGAACAGTTTCATCTCGTGAATCGACTCGACCAACAGTAGCCAGAGCTTGCAAGCTTCATACATCCCGAAAGGTCACATGCTCACCATCATGCTGATATAAAAGGCATATCCGTTTAACTGCCTCGATGCATCAGAGGCAACAAAATACACAATCTTCGGTCTCGAATGCACTTTATGCAGTTGCACAACTCGATTCGCGACGACTACGGCGACGACGCAAAAAGCGATGGCTCCCAGCGATTCTCACGCTACGACATTCTTCGGCGATGATTAATCGATTCGAGACTCGTGACTCGTGGCCCCCGGCTAATCTTTCAATTTGAATCTCGCATATCATTTTAGTTGAGATGCGAGATTTTGGTTCCTAATAAATCGAGCTAAAAATGACACAGCCGATTATCGATGTCTCATTTATGTTTTTCATAACGCTCCGTTTTTCTGACGATAGTCAGAAGTTTCTTTCGACATGCATGTCAAAAACAAAAGTTTGCTGAGCCTGCTGGAATTTTATACAATAGCTCAATTTCGTGTGACGTTCCCTACGAGGAAATGTATAAAAAACTTGACTCTGCGCCGGAAACGCAATCCTCGTCAATCAACAGCCGGCTCTTTTGTCATTGATCCCTCGAATATCGTCAACACATGTACTCTACTTGGACTTCTACGTTGTGTCATCATTTTCTGATACACGGGAATTTCTGTATTAGAGGTATCGACCATTGCACGAGTTAGTTTTGAATAATGAGAAGATCAAGATGCCATCGAGTCCGAATCGCACTTTTTGGTCAACGCGATGCCAGCTATACAAACGCAAGCGATTTGATTTACGAGGGAAAAGTTCAAGGTGTCTTGGCTTGCTTGTCGGAAAAATCTTGCAATGTGAGGGGTTGCTAACAGTTTTCGTCCCAGTTTTCGTTGCCGGACTATCGGGGTCGGGCATTGTAAAAATGATATCTGCTTATGCGACTACTTGAAAAAAATAAGGATAACAAGGCCGATAATGTCTCACAATGGTTCTGCTAGGTAACGTGAAACTCAACGTTTCGAGAATTCTTGTGTAGGAAATCGTTTTGCTATTTGAAACCTTATTTTTTCAACCTTGGTTGATAATCATCCAGACAGAGACTGCGTAAGATCAAGTACATCAGAAGCTGGCAAAAAAATTATTTATAAAAGATTTCTAATTGCATATGGAATCGTGAACGGTCCTCAAGTCTCTCCACTTCAGAATTTTCAAAATAAATACAAAGTTGTGCTCTGAACTTGTATTGCTTGCACGCTATTCTGGCGTGCGATTGGCTTGCGCTGATGCAGAAAATACGATTTTAAAACATCTTCAGACCACGTGTAGCAAGCGAATGTGGACCCCTCGACAAGTTGATCTCCCGCTGAGAACTTGGGCGCGTTGGCCAAGCTATCCGATGCATAGGTGGTGGTATGTGTATACCTGGATGCAACACTGTGGGGCCATATTATACTCACTGCATTTGATGCACTAGGGAGTGTTGAGGGCCCATTTCTAGTTGAGAATGCGCGACTTTCTTGGAAAAATCGACAGCTCATCGTCGTACCTGTGAAGCACCCCGATAAATCGCGCCTCTTGAGCAGCCGTGTGAGCCAAAATAACACTCTCTGCCACATGGAAACCGAAACAATTTTCTCGAAACTTTCACCCTGAAACATTCTTGAGCGGCGATAAGAGGCGACACGATATTTTCTTGGACAGCGACGAGATAGGTATGTTCACGCGGTTCATTCTACTGACTCCAATACATAGAGCTTTCGTTCACCTTTCGAATACTCTTTTCACCACTTTTCAATTCAAAACTGTCGCAGCTTTCCATCAGGCACTCAACTAATGATCACAGATGATTCTTGAAAAATCGTAAGAGTACTTTCCTCTCGCATCCCAACCATTTCGATTTCTGCAAACTAAAGCCCTGAATCCCCAAGAGACTTGATATTGCTAGACTCCATTGACCGGTAATTTCGAGGGTAATTTGTACAATAAGATTCTTAACCTGCTCCACAAAGTTATAATACATTTTGTAAGAAAAGCTTCCAACAATATATTGGCATGCTTCCATGATTATTTAGGCCTTGTATGTACGCGAAAGATGCGTCAGACGCGAGTGGTGAAAAATATTTACGAGATAATGGGCATCGTTTGAACTTTTGGGGGCGTGGGCGATTGTCACACTGCGGGGCGTCTTTATTTGACTCCCATACCAATATATATGGCGACAATGAAAATGACCGTGCGGGGCTTTTAAATACACGACCAACTTGTAAACTTACTTTGGGGACTTGTACTTTATTATGCATGATGCGGGTGGTGACCCACCGGTAATATTCTCGGTACTGCCCACGTCTCAAACATTGGGAATTTGGGATTCAGTTCATACAAATATACTGTATTATACCACCGTTGCTTCGATGTTATAGACCTCCAGGGCATCGATGTCTTGTGTCGCCGTCTTCTGATGTCTTAGACTCAAGAGATGCCGCTCTGATGGTATTATAAGTATAGAAAGAAGCTGCAGAGGAGCCCCCCGCATGGCCAATATTGCACTCGCTGACTTGTCGCGCTCGTCGCGACTATTTACGGCTCCTTCCGCGTTTTAGCAAATCCCGCCCGTATTATGCGCAGCGGGAGATGGGCATCGGGCTATGGGGCAATGCGGTGACCACCACCGAGGGCTTATCGCTCATGATCAGTGCCTCTGCACTAACCTATCCAGGGGCCCTTTAAAAGTCATGTGGCCCTTTTTACCCGCGGAGGCTCTCGTAATTCATTATGTTGCCGTCTAAATAGTCCTTTAATGGATATTGCTTTGCGGATGACCTATAAACTATATTGTTACGGAGTTGTTGACAACGACCAGTCGCGAGCCAGTCGACTTCTTGACTTGTGTTGTGAGCGAGGTTCTGAGCCAAATATTTCGACCTGGCTACATTTTATTGATAATTTAAGTAAAAAATTTCGCGTGATCGTGAGCATTTTTCAGTATACAAATATTATTTTGCAAAGGAATTTACGTGAAACTTAATTTAGGACAATAGACAAAAGTACTAACGCGAGGAGTGTGTTGATTACCATTTCCAATTCAATACAACAGAATGAGATGGACCTTAAATTTTCAAAACTCTCAGCAATTAGACTCTTGTGAAGAAAAAACTATGTTTGTACATTCCGAGAAGATGAAAATATCATAAAAGTAATGAAAGTGTCGAGAAAAGTTGATCCGAAGCGGATGTGTTGGCGGTGGCCTCGTCTTTCACTCGTCGCGGTGGGCTGCCACTTTTGCTGTCTTGCTGAGCCCCACATCACCATCATCACATGTGCACACGAGGGGCGTAATGCATGCACGGGGCTTCAAAATAGAAGCCAACTGCAGAGAGCGCATACTGGCGCAATAAATCACCTAAGCGTTCAGACTGCACCGAGCTGCTCGCTGCGCATACTTACGCTCAATTTTTATGACCAAAATTCTCAGAGATTCGTCGGCGCAGTTACATGATATACCTCGGCTACGCGACTTCCCGAGAGCTGATCTCGGAGCTGATGCAGAGCGAGCCAACGACCATACACTACTCTACCCATTCCGTCTTTTTTGTTGATTTTTGCCTAAAAATATGTCGGATACACCGAGATGAGTGCATTTTCGTGTGCGCGTAATGAACGTGCACCCGCTCTTCAATCAAACTCACCAGGAGCGCGTGGCTCGCGGTAACTAAATAGTAATAATAATACGGTCCCCGGATGAGCAGATTCCACGAAAGCCACATTTGGGACACGAGACAGGCCGAGTTACAGTTCAGAGAGATCGAGGCACCGTGCCAGAGCGCTCGGAACAGTTCACTCAAGACTGAATTTACCCCGAGAGTTTTGAAATTCAGGGCAACACAGTGATATAGCTCGTTCTGCATGGTTCTACAGCAGTTGCAAATCGAGTTTTGCGGGTTCCATACAGCAGCTCGATTGACACATTTGTAACAGAGTGGGACCAAGTGATCGTGCGACCGCGTGATAAAGATATGCTCGAGCAAAAGTCGAATGATTTGTCAAGAGGTGATCGAATCGACGCCCACGATCGAGAAATACGATATCTCGTCAGTGGACCAAACAACTATTCTTGCTTAGCGAGTTGTCAACCGATTTCCACTGCATGCAGTGAAATCGTTGCGTTGTGCATTGCGAGCTAGCAATCTGCCTCGATCATACCTGGAATCCGCTCTTATGACTCTAGGATGGCAATTTTGCTCGAATCGTATCGCTGATCTCGTTTGTGTATCGAACTAATCGCTGGCCTGCCCATGGGGATGTCTCGATTCTTGCTCGATCGATTCGTTGTTCTTGCTGTATACGCGCCTTCTGCTGGACACACCGATACACCGGGTCATCGGTGTATTGGTGTGTCTGGAAGAGGGGGCATGGTAGATCCTATAGCGCTGTGGCGATATATATAGGTACTATATAGATCCGTGCAGCTGATGCAGTCGACGGTAGCAGAACAGATTGCGTGTATCTAACCTTTTCGAATGTTTTACATCTAATAGGATCCCCTAATCTCGATGCTATTCATTATGTTTTTCGGTGTGGGTGATATGTGATGATTCTGTGTCTCCCGTTTCCAGTTTCTTCGTGATTTTCTGATATCAATAGTTCTGAGTTAGGTACTACAAGTATATCGGACGTGATTCCTGATTGTGAAATTATGACTGTGGGAATAGTGCTAATCAAGAGGCGATGCAATACGTTTTGTATGATTTACAAGATCTTTCATCCAGGGGTGCAGTTTATCACCTCAATATTCCAGTTTCTTTCCATTCAAGTTAATACTTTGAATAGCAGTTCTGTCATGAACAAATGTATTAGTGTCATCTCATGATGCTCCATTTCAATTCATTTTAATCAAAATATTGTGTGTAACTTGACTCGCAGTTCAATATATTCCCAGAAGATTATTGGTAAAGTGCACCATTTCTATCACAAATGCTTATGGTTGCCTCACGAGCTACTATCAAATAACATTTTGTGATGATTACTTGAATGAATTAGACGGTAGTTAGAATTCTATCAGCAACAAAGTCTTGACATGTTGTATAATTCTAGCTACTGTCTGATACCAGTAATCCACTCAAGTAACCATCACAAAATATAATTTTAATTTATTTTAATCAAAATATTGTGTGGAACTTGACTCGCAGTTCAATATATTACCAGAAGATTATTGGTGAAATGCACCATTTCTATCACAAATGCTTATGGTTGCCTTACGAGCTACTACCAAATAACATTTTGTGATGATTACTTGAATGAATTAGACAGTAGTTAGAATTCTATCAGCAACAAAGTCTTGACATGTTGTATAATTCTAGCTACTGTCTGATACCAGTAATTCGTTCAAGTAACCATCACAAAATATAATTTTGTAGTAGCTCGTAAGGTAACCTTAAGCTTCTGTAATAGAAATGGTCCACTTCATCAATAATAGACATTTAATGTTCACCAAGAATATAGATGTCTATCAGTACGGTTTTCATCAAATTCCTTCAACTAAGAACCTAGATGTCTGAGCCTGTGCTTCCATAAAATTCCTCCAAAAAGTTCATCACTGGAACTCCTAGGTATTACATATTCCTTATGCCACCAGTGAATCACTATCGTTCACTAACTGCGGGGACCCCTGAATGGTTACGATTCATCAATGAAAGATCAAATTGCTTTCAGCGACTTGAATGTCAGTCTCACAGAAAATTTTCCTGACATTTGGTTCTAGCAACAACTGTATCAGGAGATATTTGTACACATGGTTATAATAATCTTCATGTGCAGATAATCATTGTGCTCTGAGTACTTAGGATTTAGAGATGGTCCACATCTCCAAAATGAGAATGCTCATCATTTCATTAAACTTTATATTGCATTATTAAGGAATTGTGTCACAGCATCAATCTCAAGTTTTCTTCAATATGAAAGAATCTCTGAGCAGCATAGGACCCTAAAGATAAATTGGCGTTACCTTGAGACCCAAATTTATATAATGAAATGGGTTTCAACTCACTCATCGGTACACTTGAGCATGTCTGAATTTCTCTCATTGAATACTAAGAACCAATATTCACTCAACCTTTATGGCGTAAAAGAGTTTTTATAGGATGTTGAGCTTGACGTTCATGTATCCTTCCATCAGCTCTGTTCAGCTCAGATCAACTGATTAGAATAGTAAAATGTAATAGAACATAGTTGAATTCTGGTAATTCACAGAATAGGAATGGGTGGAGATATTCTAATGAAATCATCAGATATCCATAGCCTACCAAATATAATTTGCATCAGACAACCTTACACTCACATTCTTTGGAAAAGTAGAGTTTAGAATTAATATTCATCGTAATTTTACAGTCACATTCTTGAAGCTGGTGCTGTATGAATTTTTGGTTTATCTAATATAAATCTTGATCTTATGAGAGTATCATGTCTTGGTACATTTGAAAATCTATTTGTGAATCCTCGCAATAACACTATACTTTTTGGAATATTCAGAGTCAAAGTTCATCAATTTCTGTCATTGATTGTACAGATTTATATGGAACATTTGGAACCAAAACTCTATTCTCAGAAAAATATGCATTTTCCTCATTGACCAATGAATATGTACGAGTATGTACTTTCTATTCTAAAAGTGCTGAATGGTGTTTGATTTCTAAAATCCTTGAATATATCACCTTTTGTCAGATTAAGTTTGATATATTTGTGAGGCTCAGAAATGTTTGGTCGTTTTATTATTATCAGTCCGTTGCTATCATCCCAAAATTATTGAGGTCACACATAAAAAAGACAGAGATGTATAAATTTCAGAAGAAATATCAAGATTCCACTTGATTCCAGTAGCACAGTTATCACCTGGTATAAAAATTTTACGAGATTTTTTGAGGCTTATTATTAAGTACATATGAGCCGGGTTAAATTTCAAAGTACTTTCGGTCAAATTTTATCATCTGAACTTTCCGGAAAAGCGCTAAGAAATCAACTCTGATGTGCTATCTCGGAAATTGTTACATTGAAATATTTGCCTGATTATGCGATTTGAAATATCCACAATCGTTTCAAGATGCAATTTATACCTAAAATTAATTTATATATATATATCGTATGACCCATTTAAGGTGGACACACCTTGGCATTTTTTTTCTTTGCGAGGTACAAATTAAATCGAAGTTGATTCTTACATGGTTCGACCTTGTGCCTTGGATGGTGAAGTGAACAAATTGAGAAAATGGAAAATTCGATGCGAACGGGAAAATTTTTTTCGAAATATTCAAGAAAAATAACTTTGCGATACGGCACCGTGTAGCTCATCAAATTTTGAGTCCGAAATGACTTGTTCGATAATTTTTTTATTACTCAATTGTCCAGGAAAACTCATGGAAAAGAGCTGATTTTGAATTTGCCACCACAATTGTCGCAGAGGTTAGACGCTTCACCCATTCAGCAATGTTATTGATTTGGTGTAATGCCACGTGCTTTTGTTATTGTTTTGGTGTTTAACCTAGATCACTTGTAGGTTATCCAACCACGGCGTTCACGATGAAAACTCGAGATTGAGTGGCAATGATGATCGGCTTTATACCGCCGCAAAATATTAGATGCATTGAACATGTACTCTTGCCATTTCAAGTACAAGAGTCCAACAATGCGTGAAAAACTGTATGGTAGTCATGCGATCAAAACTCTCTAATGTAGATCGAAATTTGAACAATGCCGCATTCAAACCTGTTAGATAATAGTAATGCCGAGCAGATTCAGGTGGTGGCTCTCAATTTCAGACATTTTATCGCCCAAATTCTGACTACAATGTTTGAGAAGTAAAAAAATCCGAAAAATCGTGGCTTTGAGTGCTTCCCCACGAGATCAGATTTCTATTAAGTGGGTGGAATTTTCGAAAATTGCAAACGTGAACCTACTAAAGAATGGTGATACCAAGCAGATTCGATTTTTGCATTTCATAAGGAAATTATTTGAAAATTGTGACTCTGACCGCCTAGCTATGGGATTATGATTTTCAAAAGGGTTTTTGAAGAATTCCACACGTGAACCTACTGGAGATCGTAATATCAACCATATTCAAGTTTGAAATTTTAAGAAAAACTCACTCACTTTTGAAAATTTTGATATCATGTGTAGGAAGTCAAATCCACAATTTTTGTCATTTTCAATATTTTCCTACTCCTCAGATACTGGATACCAGTTGAATTCATGTTTATGATCTACCATTGATGCAAACTTTTCCGAACTTTGTAGTCAAATTTTAGCCGACAGGACTTCTAAACTTGAAGAGCAATACTCGAATCTGCTTGGTATTACCAATTTCTGAGAGGTTCGTGCTTGAAATTTCCCGAAAACTCACCCACTTTCAAGAACTTCGATATCATAACTGAACAGTTAAGACCACAATTTTTCGCGTATTTATATTCACGCCTGTATTATGAGATACTGTCCTAACTTGTGCCTATTATCTGTCTAACTATGCTGCAAACTTACTTTTGACGGACGTTCAGGCTTTGTGTTCAGATTCTCGTTGACAGTATTCAAACCCGCTTGGCATCACCATTCTCTAGTTGGTTCGCGTTTGTAATTTTCAAAAAACCCACCCACTTTACAGAATTCTGATCTCGTGGGAAAGCACTCAAAGCCACGATTTTTCGGATTTTTTTTACTTCTCAAACTTTGTAGTTAGAATTCGGGCGATAAAACTTCTCAAATTGAGAGCCACCGCCTGAATCTGCTAGGCATTACTATAATCTAACAGGTTTGGATACGGCATTGTTCAAATTTCGATCTACATTAGAGAGTTTTGATCGCATGACTACTATACAGTTTTTCACGCATTGTTGGACTCTTGTACTTGAAATGGCAAGAGTACATGTTCAATGCATCTAATATTTTGCGGCGGTATAAAGTCGATCATCATTGCCACTCAATCTCGAGTTTTCATCGTGAACGCCGTGGTTGGATAACCTACAAGTGATCATAGGTTAAACACCAAAACAATAACAAGAGCACGTGGCATTACACCAAAACAATAACATTGCTGAACGGGTGAAGCGTCTAACCTCTGCGACAATTGTGGTGGCAAATTCAAAATCAGCTCTTTTCCATGAGTTTTCCTTGACAATTGAGTAATAGAAAAATTATCGAACAAGTCATTTCGGACTCAAAATTTGATGAGCTACACGATGCCGTATCGCAAAGTTATTTTTCTTGAATATTTCGAAAAAAATTTTCCCGTTCGCATCGAATTTTCCATTTTCTCAATTTGTTCACTTCACCATCCAAGGCACAAGGTCAAACCATGTAAGAATCAACTTCGATTTAATTTGTACCTCGCAAAGAAAAAAAATGCCAAGGTGTGTCCACCTTAAATGGGTCATACGATATATATGCATCAAGGCTTCAGAAACAATTATCATGAACTCTAAACTAGAAAATCTATGGATCTGAAATATTGTAACCAACTAATCTAGGCCGAGAATACAGACTCAAAACAGTTAGGAAGTTTTAAGTGCATCCTCCCAACGTTAGAAACTACATTATTCTCTCGATCTACATTTTTAGCATCATAGGACTTGAACGAAATATTTTGACGTTCATAATTTTTGGTTTGGAGTATGGGAATGCGAGGAACTCTGGTTAAACTGTTGAACAAGAACATTTTTGATAGTTTCTAAAAAAATCAAGTGCTCATTCAAATTTTGGATATTAGTTGTACAACGATATTCCAATTTATTTTGGATTTTCAAACAATGGGATCTCTTGAACGTGGTTTCTTGAATCGGAATTTTTTGTATTGCTAGAAATAGGAACTTGATTTTCTTTGAAAATTTGGCAGTACGTTATCTAAGCTTATGTGAGAACTGAAGCTGTCTCAGTGAGATGATGGAGAAATATTAAATTCATCACGAGATTATTATTTATAAAGTCAGGAAATGAGTCAACTTATTAAACCGTGATGGAACGATTATCTGAAAACTACCTGATTTTCTCGTCATGCAACTCAAACATGTCAACATCACTTTTTTGGAGAATCTATTCATATTTACATTAATCCATCCAGCTATATTTCCGATTCTTCGATTCGCAATTCAACATACTCTAAATAATTAGAAAAAGTGATGGAAAATTGTTTCATTTTATCCCCATCATGAGAAAACCACGAGGTTTTGGGCATGCTGGATTATTCATATTCTTTACTTAGCAGTTTGTAGGTAAATACACTCGCAACAGAGAGCCATCAATCACAAGAAAGCATTGACTATTACGACATGTTTTTCGGTCAAAACTTGGAATTTCTTATTATTTTCGAATCTTGAACAGTAGGTGAACAATGATTTGAAAAATGATACGCTGACTGATTTGACGTTGTAAGAAATCTCAATAGTTTCAGAATATTCAAGTATTATTTGAAGCTAACTTACAGAAATTTCCAATAAAATTGTTCAAGTCAATTTCAACACCAATTTGACTTCATTTGATGATGACGATGACGTAATATTGAAAATTATATTAATTTATTCATCCAATTTTCTGAGTGAGTGAACTTTTGATATCGAAGATATCAAATACCATCCAATTTCAGGATCAAATAAACGTTGATCGGCCATAATGCACATATTTAATCATTTTATTTTCTCGAATTCTTTCAGATATCAGGTATTGAAAATTAGATTCACAATTTGATGAAGAACTTAAAAAAACTGTCAAACTCATCGAAGCAAGTGCAATGTGTAAACACTATATCAGCACTTACAACTCATATCATCGGATTAAAAATCTATCATATTCTCTATTCTTCTACACCTTGATAATTTCTTGAAAAACTATTGTTATCTATTCCATATGCATGAGTCAAGACATTCAGAATATTACTGATTTCTGACCCATCAGTCCAGTGATCGTATGAAAGATGCGACACGTTAACAAGAAAATATGTGCAAGATCTCAAGATAGGGGAATTTGACAGGTATATTAGTAAGCTAAAGGAAGAGGACATGAAAACGGGCGAATAGTCCCTATTAGCTCTGCAATTCTAGAATACACTGCCTTCAAATTCTGAATAATTTGTGAATCTCAGGAATGTTTGAGATTTTCTCGATAAACTAGGTATTTGGGGTTCCAGTACCTTTTCTAACACACAGATGTATGGTAACATGCAAACGCGGATAATTTTTTCATCGTTGGATTAAGAACGTGATATCTTGAGTCATAATCGTTTTATGGGCCCCAATACATAAAGTCAGATCAACGAGTTGAGTGAAATGAATCGTACAAAATGTCTCAGCAATAGGGGAATTATTTAATTTTAAAAATAACTTTTTGACACACTGCGCGAGAAAGTAACTTTTTCGCACTGATTTTCCACTTTCTCCTACAGTTTGTCAAAAATATGTATTTGATACACGGGTGTAAAAATTATTTTATTTATCTCTAGAAGACTAAATAGATTCCTAGAAATTTAAATGTCCATTAACAAGCACTATTTTTCTACTTGGATGATCCTTTCCCCGTTGAGCAAGATGTAGAAATTTTGAGTGAGCAGGCATAAGTATATAATTTTGCAATTTGGTGAAACCTGAAGATATTTCCCATATCTTGCATGCCTCGAACTTATTCTGATCGTTACGTCAAACTACTTGATTTAATTCCCGACAGATTCCTGGGGGTTGATCTCCAGCAGAATATACCCTGGGTTTAATACCAAAACTCAGATGAAGTAATCAACGTAAAACACACATGTAAGTCAAGACTTTGATTATAGATCATCAAAAATCCCGAATCTTGGATGATTTGAATCAAAATATTTTCTCAGTGTGTACTTATTCCCGATGATACCTCATAAGCGGATTTTAGAGACTTTTTCGTGACACTTATCCAGTTCTTCACGTTGAAACTTGGTCAAAATAGTTGTAATTTGACGTGAAACATAATACGATTAATTCAAGTGAAATATTGAACTCCCTAAGTATCTTGATATATTTTGAACAGTAGAATAAAGATAATCAAATGTCTGATGGTTTCGGTGATCCAAAGCTGTGACTCGGAATGAAAATAGCCTGCAGGCTATTGGGTCCATGGGTAAGACAACACTTAGTAAGTTCAAAAGAGAAAATGGGGAAGTGACTGGTGAGTATTTTTCAGTGCTCGTGACTGTGTGATAAGAAAAAACTCATATTTGGTCATTTCTAGGAGATTGAACTAAAAATTGAACCTCAACTATGAGTTTTTTTTTCTTTTTTTAATGGGATATCTTGGACCAGCAATAAAAATCCCCAACTTGAAATCCGCGCGCGTAGCGCGCATCTCTTGTTCTAGTACTGCTTATTATATCGCGACCGCAGCTATTCGAGACACAATTCTTGCTATATCGACAATTCTGCGTACATTTCACAATGATTAGTCAGGCTCTCTCTATAGGTTTACGCTTGCAAGCTTGGTTTTCAATAGGAAATTTGTCACTGACGAAAAATTTTCCTCATCGTTCATGAGCTCGGATATAGATCGTCATGACAAGAAGCTTCCAATAAATACGAGTCCTATGAGCTCAGCATTAATGCCACCTCTTTCCCCTGAATTGGTTCACTCTAAATTATCCGATGTATCATCTAATCCCCTAACAAACTCCGATTTCCCAAAAATTGATCAACGAATACAACACTGAATCAAAATTTGAGAGCGAAAAAACAAAGTTACTAATAATGCCATTTTCTTTGACGATGTTACAGACGTTCCAAGATCTGGAAACGGAGAAGGCGATAATGAGCTCGATTGTTTACTGCATCCACCACAAGGACGGCTGCAAGTGGTCGGACGAGCTGCGCAAGCTCAAATCTCACCTCAACACTTGCAAGCACGACGCGATACCATGCAGTAACAAGTGCGGGGCGATGATACCGCGAGTCCTCATGGAAGACCACCTAAAGTACACGTGCGCCCAGAGACGGGCTCGATGCGAATTTTGCGCCAAAGAGTTTACCGGTTACACCCTCGAGGTAAGCAACCCTTTTCCTTCATCCTGATGCTTCTATTTCGAACAATTCACTCAGATAAAATTGAATGGTGGTCTAATTTTGTAACTCAATTTTTACCCACAGAAACACATCGGCACGTGCGGATACGAGCCGCTGTACTGCGAAAACAAGTGCGGCATGAAGGTTCAGAGACGTCACTCGAGCCAACACAAGGCGGGCGAGTGCGCAAAAAGGTTGATGGCCTGCCGATACTGCAGCAAGGAGTTCGTCTTCGATACGTTGTCGGCCCATCACGCAAAGTGTGGCAGATTCCCGGTGGCCTGCCCGCACCGGTGCGAAACAGCAGTACTGCCAAGAGAGGATCTTGAACTACACCTCAAGGACCACTGCACCACCCACCTGCTGTCCTGCTCGTTCAAGGAGGCCGGATGCAGATTCAAGGTACCTATCCAAAACCAAAACTTTTGATAGTGCAAGTCTCATGGTTCAAGCCGTTGAGTTCCATTGAGATCGATCTGTTCATTTTGCCCACCAGACTGGCGTAGACGAAGTTCTAGAATTTGAAAATTGTTCAAGAACCACGATCAGTTGCTTCAGATATGTGGTAGTTCGATTGCTCGTAATTGTGACTATCGGGTCGCGAAATCTACTCTTCTTATAAGTTTTTGCTTTTTGGGATTTCCTACCTAGTTTTGCCATCTCATGTCGTGGAGAGTATCATCGCCCTAAAGCCGCCAAGAAGATACGATCATTGCGATCAAAAAATGACGTATCACGGAGTAATGAGCAAAATAATCCCCAATTTATTCGAGATAAGAATTAGGACGGCTCAATGAGCCCTTAATTTGTTAGACAAAGATTTTGTTGTCAATGATGCCAAACTGACTTGATTTCAATTTCATGAATTTATCGTAACCGTCCCCAAACCCGTATTATAAGATAGCTGATTAACACGTTTCTTTCATCTGTTTACAGGGCAACAGATTTTCACTCGACAAACACATGGATGAGTCAGCCAAGAGTCATCTCAGCCTCATGTGCAGCGTCGTGACGAAGCAGCAGCACCAAATAAGCAGCCTCAAGGCAGCCATCGGCAAAATGTCGCTAAACTATTCCGGTACTCTAATCTGGAAGATAAGCGATTTCACAGCAAAGATATCCGAAGCAAAATCCAAAGAGGGAGTCGAGCTCATCAGCCCGCCTTTCTACACTAGTCAATATGGCTACAAGCTCCAGGTACGTCCTAACACCGGTTTTGTATGACCCATACCAGGAAATCTAAGAGCGTTTGCCGGTTTTAAATGCAAATAGCTCTCTTCATCAACGACTTTTTGTTTCTCAAAATGCAGCACAGATGGTCAAAAACCACGGTGGAATTTTTCGGGCAGGCATTTCATTTTTGATTGAAAAAGTAGATCGCTAGCATCGACCCCGGCGAACAAACGTGTTGGATCATTTTCATAATTTATTATAGCTTACGCTGTTGAACTCTCGTGTGAATTTCCACAATCAACTTGGATTAACAATTACAATCATGAATCGCTACTAAGTATGATAATGATCAAAATGTCAATTTTTGCAGGCGTCGCTGTTTTTGAACGGCAACGGAACTGGCGAAGGTAGTCACATCTCCATCTACATAAAAATCCTACCAGGCGAATACGACGCTCTGCTGCGTTGGCCCTTCTCGCACAGCGTCTCGTTCACGCTGCTCGACCAGGCGACGATCGCCGACAAGGCCTGCAACATCGTCGAGAGTTTCATACCCGATCCAACCTGGAAAAATTTCCAGAGGCCGAGCCGTGAACCCGATTCGCTCGGATTCGGCTTCCCACGATTTGTATCACACGAGATGACCAAAAAGCGACACTTCATTAAGGATGACACCATGTTTATCAGGGTCAAAATCGACCCGAGTAAGATCGTCGCCGTCTGAAACCAAATTGTACTCGTATCGTTGTCGCTGGCTATACGGTGGCATGAACCCGTTGCTCAGTCATGAAAAGTCCCACGCAATGATCTTGTTTTTCGTTCGATCTCACAGATGCGACGCTCGAATTATTGTTATCCCTCGATATGCAGATAACCACATATACTACCTTATTTCAAGATTTATAATGTTGTTTGAACTGAAAGTCATTGTAGAAGAATCGAGTACATTAATTGAGAAAATGCCAGTAATCGAAAAAATTATCATCTATCGTAACTTTGTACCGATCGTATAATTTATTAAGTGTTTCAAAGTCTTCTTCTTCAAACTTTATCTAGTTTATCTAGATCCATTATTCATTTTCAAATGTATCAATTAGGTATAGTATGAGAGTGTGTTCGGGTAAGAATCCCATTGAGGCAAATAATTAAGATTGTCGAGCTTTTACAACTTGGATGGCTTTCGAGTATGCCATCTCAATTTTCATCAACCTGCAACAATCGATTTGCACGATTGACCAAAATCTTGAATATCTTGCAAAGCTCAAAGAGTTTGCCGTGTAAAATAAATTGTACATACTGTGAATTAATTCTCGAAATGAAAATACACTATTAGACAATTAAGCTGCTGTATCACAATGTAAATATATTTTTATGATCTATAGGTGAAACGTGATTGTGGAAAAATTAGAGAATGTAAGCAATGAAATATGAAGGATGAGTGAAAATATAAAGAAATTGAAGAATGTTTTTGAACAATTAATCTTTCGTATCTTTTCTTGACTGCCTTTGAATGTCCGCCAACGACATGTCAATGCTTAAAAGTCAAACAAAGCGAGCCGCTTGCTTGCTGCGAAATTATTATCAATTCTGACTGTCTTCTTTGCGTAATCATCTCCTCACGTCGCAGTCGATCAGTTCAAAGGAACGATGTAGATCGAGAGAAAAGCACTTCAATACCCAAGATTCTACAATTCATTACCCATCTAAGAGGTGATTAATGTCATTCTTCATCACAATTAGAGATCGATGGACATAAGGTTTCTGTTTACTTGACTCACGAATGAGTGAACAAAGTAGGAATTGGATGATTCCTGATTGTTGTAGGATTCATTTAAAAAAAACTACGCAATTCTCTTCTATCAAGAAATGATTGATTTTATATTCTTCAGAAGAAAATGGGAAAGTGATCGAAGCCCGAGGTCCTTATTTCATGTAGTGAGATAACCGAATGCTTTATTATTTTCGACTTTATATTCTCCAAAAGAAAACGAGTAGAGGGTTTTCCAAGCTCATTTCGTGTGATAAAGCCACCAATCGGTGAAGTATCAAATAATGCCATAACTTTGTCACACTCCCGAAAAAGTTTTGCGATGGATCCTCTCGTGAATCCTATAATCCCATGGGGTCGTCCATGGTCATGCATCGTTTTGTAATCCATTATTCTTATGAAACACATGCTTCAACGGATCTTTCCGATATCCGGAGACTCGTTATTATAGTCGCTTTCCCGAAAAAACGCAGGCGAAAATATGTGCAATTTAATGATGCCCATACTTGGCATAGCCAAAATTCGTGACCGCCTACCGTAACTCTTTAGCGCCTTGAGGGTCTTGTAGTGGCCACTTTTAAAATGTAGGCTCCGAAGCTCAGAGGCAATATTTGGGGAATTAGGCATAGTTGATACCTTTCTTCTAGGCCAAAGCTAATTGGCAGACGACCCCGATGATGCGTACACAGTTTTTAGGATTACGCGAAACTCAGCGCTCGGGAGACGCTCTATGAGGGGCTGGGTCTACGCTCTAAATCGATTTATGTAGATGTGGCAATAATTCCTGAGTGACCAATTCCAATTGAAACATCTTCTTTGAGACCTACTTGATGGTATCGGTGCATTAGAATTGTCTAAATTGGAAGATTGTCTGGGTGCTGAGTCATTCAGAGTGGGTCCTACCCGCGGTAAGTATTGCACTCAAGCATAGAAATTTTTCACACTAAAAATATTCGAGCGTATGATCGTGCGTGAAGTAGGTACTTCAGGACCCGCATTCATTCGTTCAAAATAACTTCTAATATGAAGGTTTGAAAATATAAGCTCTTCCACCTGAGGCAACGGATAGGTTTGTGTACTCAATATAATACCCCGAACGCCCAATGGGTCATATAGGACTAACTGAAAAAATTATCTTTCCGATACTTTGACGAAATTGCGGTTTGTGACGCCCATCTAGGAGTCAACTGAAAACATTTCGAGTGACAAAAAAATTAATTTCCGTGTCTTCGATACCTTGGGCGTTCAAGGATTAAATTATAATGAATTTCGCAAATAAAACGATAGTATGAAACTATCTACTAAAAGTCTCAGATTTTGTCTGACCTATAGCAAATTTCTATTCAAGCATTTCGGTGAACTCTAATCCTCCTCTCTAATAGTGCTCGTAATAGTGGCTTCAGAACCGATTCTCCTCAGGTGAACATTCTTGGAGTAATATTCCGATTTTTTCCTGGCTCATTTCCGATCAATAATATAGCTTTGAGGTTCGTCTTTGTCTCAATTCTATATGAGTAGTTCCGTGGAAAGTTTGAAATAATGCGTGCTTGCTTGTACAAACCCTTAAAACGCTTGTGAAAAAATGTGTACAGGTCATTTTCGACGTATTTCTGGTGCTTTTTTGGGCGCAGTCATTAGTTTGGAGATCCAGGGTCGCCAAAAAAAAATTATCATCGAAAAAGGGGTCAAAATGTCAGTTCCGTGCGCTGTGGTTTTTCATTTTTTCGACCTTTGCGAGTGTGAAGCGTCGCGGTGGGGCTCGTTTGAGATTTGGGCGGGGAGATACATCAAATATAATGTTATCAAGCACCAAAGGCCACTTTTTGTGTGTATAACGAGAGCGTAAATCACGTGGCGCAATTTGACTTGCAATTTTACTCCTTCAGATTTCCTCGATGAAAGTGAATTTGTCTCATTTCAGACCTTTCCGCACCAACATATTCCTTAAGTAAATCGCCAGGCGCAACTTTTCCGGGTCTCAGAATTTTGAAAAAAAATTGATTTTCACACTTCGGGGAGTACTTTTCCACGAAAATCTACTCTTGCTCAATTTTTTGGTCAGTTCCGTGTGGTATTAGTGTGAGTCTTAATCGCTAGACTACAAAGTCCCTATTAGTCAGTTTCATTCAAAGTATCTGATGGTCAAACGAAACCCAAAAGTCTCAAGACCGCAGCTTAAACCGTTTGGCCGCGAGATCAATTTTAGTGTCAAATGTCAGGTTTCCGTAATGTCACGTTTCATGCGAGCGACGATACCGTGTTATCCTTATGGTACCATTGATTGGAAACTTTTAAATCCAAGCGCGAGTTAAATTACACATTATTTATATGTTTGAAAAAGTCGAAAAATACATGTAAGAACCTTCCGAAGTGGGATTTGGGGTTGGCACATTTTCGGCCTCCAAATATTAAAATTTCAACGGAATTACTCTTATACCTCCAACTCATTAGGTAACCTGTGTGAACCTTCATGTGAAACAGTTTTCTTTTTCATTACTGGTTGATTTGAAATTAAAATCTCAAGTTTTAAAAAGTTGTTATATTTACACTAATTACTTGGATACTCAAGAGTACTTTTTAGAAAAATAGAAGTTCAAACTTTTTCTCCTCTTAATTCAAGATGAAATGAAATATACCTAATTAAATTAAATTAACAGCCAATCAAAGATAAATCATCTCAATGAAGAGGGAGTGTCATAGTTCTGGGATGTTGATGACTTATTCACTTGGTCCATGTGTGTCATTACATCTAAAGCATCAGGTAGCAATGATCGAATACTGTTAATTTCCATAGCTGTTAGGTGATCTAATTTTGCATGAGAATTATTTGCTTTTACACTAGATATGACTGAACTGCGTAATTTTGCCATTCTCGTGTCCCAAATATCCTGCATAGAGAGAATTAATTATCAAAAAGGGCTCAAACTCTTGATTGAATGTATTCATACAAATGAAACTTCAAAAGAGGTTTTCCAATTGTAATTAACTGTCATGCACTGTGAATAAACTATTTAAATTGTGGTACCTTGACAGCAGTTCTTATACGATCTACTTCAGGTATGTCATCAGGTGCAGCAGAGATTAACATTTGGGCTTCATCCATAAAGTGGTTGCTTGGCATTTGTGTGAAAAATCTGAAAAGGAAACAATCATGTTATTTTGCTGAAAATGGTTTCGTAAGTGATTTAATATTGGTTACCGACTTCTCTGTTTTCTCTGCATCCAAAAGAAGATCAAGTTGGTCCGGATCCATCCAATCTTGCTGGACTATTCTACACTTTTGCTGCTGTTTAAGACCCAGAGCAAGCCATATAGGAACTCTGACAGGTAAACCAGCTCGGAAAGGACCCACTTCACCAGAAATTAAGTAAATAATTCCAAAATTGAAATTGGGCACTATGGAGACAAACTGCTTCTCCCCCAGAAATTCCACTTCACTTGGCTCCATGTCCTGCGGAAATAAATATGATGATGACATAATGATAATATCCAAAAATTCACATGGGAGATGAAAGTTGTTGATCACACACAATCAGATGTCCTCAAGAAACTACTTCATTAGACTGAGGGACGAATTATTCATTCTGTGACGCAGACAAGTAAGGGAACTCAGTTCAAACCTTCAAACATTTTGCGTTTTCAAATTGAAAATTTCAACTCAAAATAACTAACCTACAGCCTAGAAAAAATTATAGTCAGTGAGATACCCCGTAAAAAATACTGCGAAGGCGAGTAAGTAAGGATTTAATCACAGTTTGCTAGAGACAAACAACAAACAGGTGATCTGCCTCAATGTGCCTCGAATCACTCATGCATCGCTCCCAACGTAGACGATTGTAAACAACTTCTCACTTGAACTGAACGGAACTGAACGGAACTAAAGAACACATGATTTTGTAGGTTTTACCGCGCGTTTAGTTATTGTTATATGCTTTTGTTCTATAGGTTATGATTGGTTACTAGAGGGTCACTAGTTGTTGGTGCAAGCAAGCGTCTATATTCGTTGGTGCAAGCCAGCCAAAGCACGCATCTGATTCGTCAAATTTCAAATTGTGTATGGTTTTGATTGCGCATCAGCCCTAAAGTTGCGCGAGTTATCGATCGCGCTGATCGCGTGGCTTGCAAACGTGACCTAAGAACTAGTTTGGACAAGTCAATGAAAAGTCGTTGGTGTGGATTACAGTGGATTACGTGTTATTTACGTCGCAATTACAACAATTAACCTCTTCGATAGTGCAAAAAATCAGTTCAACCATTCACGTACGTAAATCAATAAATCATCGCTTCATCTGTGAGTATTCCAAGGGCTCACGCTCGGTGTTTGTAGCAAAATAACAACTCACGAACATCGCCTCTCGGATCGCCTGCACAACATCTCAAAATGGAGTCACATGTTCATCACATATTCTGAGCCTTATTTCTGCATGAAAACTATACTTATAATACAATCAGATTTTTAGAGCATGTTATCTGCTTTGTAACGAGATTCTTCAAAAATCTTCGCAAGGGATCACTTAACAAGGAAGTTGACTGCATTGCTATTCAGGGAAATTTCTCGCGAGTGACACGTCCTTTTCTCTCATCACCAAATCGAGACCATCACCTTTACTTGGGGAGGACGAGAGTAATCATTTGTTCGGCCGAGATTTTGTCTCTTGGTGCTGGTGACGTGCCAAAACGTCTAAATGCAGACCCGCAGGAAAGTAGCCAAGAACGGGTCTGGAAGTTTAAATGCAAACCGGAGATCCAGCATAATATGTGTAAAGAAAAGTCCTATTGTACGCCGATATCCACGGCGTCAAAACAGTCAAAAAAATGGACCCCAAAAAAAGCGTCCCATGGTTACACCTTATGAAAGTCCGCTGAAACATCTCCTTCAAAATAGGTAACATTGAAGTACATTTTGTGTAGCTGACAGCTGAGTGTTGATCTTCTACCTTATCAGTTTGATTATGAAATTTTCCAATGTAGTCCCAATACTACTCCGTCTACTTCGAAAACTCAACTGAAAACTGAAGTAACTGATGCGAGTATCATCAAGCAAACAAACAGCCATCCCAAGATGCAAATTTATGGCTCACAAAATGTATCACCCAAACTGGAGTTTCCTCATGCAGCTCAGAGTACGCCTGACCAAGTGAAGAGAGAACCATCTACTATATTGAAGAAACACAACAGTGGTCTCTCCAATGCAAAAGGGAGGAAAGTTACCTCAAGTGTTACTTTTGCGCAAGCTAACTCGTCCAAACGGTTAATATTTGCTTGGTTCTGTAGTAGTAGACTAGATGCACATGAATCTTGGAGAGTTCAAAATGTTCACAAACTTTTGTAGATGCTGTCAAATACTTTTTCGAAAGATATATCAGTTCTTCCAATCTCATTTTGATCGCTCATAGATGATTCTGTGTTATGGAAAGCACCTAGCCTAATGTCTAGGGTCAATTGTAACTTTTGATTTTCATTTCAGTAAAAAGCGCAATGCTCAAACTGCATTTAGGTCAACACCGATGCCCAAAACTAAAAAAAAGAAACTCAATAAAAGTCCGTTGTCAAGACTCCGAGATCTTGATGAGTCATTAAAAAACTCCAATAGCATAATAGTTTTGGAAGACTCAGTACTTGAGACTCCAGATGTCAAGCCTTCTCAATTGATAAAAAGTGAACCATCTAAAGAATTGGGCTCTAGTCAAAATGTTGAGGCTATTAGAAGCCCCAAATCAGAGAGGAACTCATCTCCTGATCTCTTTGATGACTCAGATGTAGGGAAAAATATCTCATGTCAGTCAGATAGAAACTCAGTGTCTGCAAAATCAGCTGTCAACAATGAAGAGGTCATAGTGATCGATTGTAACAACTCAACTCTGAATGAAATGGAAGATATCCACAACAAATTCCATGATACTGACAGTTCTACTCATGCAGATTTAAATGCAATGGACTCTATCATAGTGATAGATCCAGATGAAGACCCTCCTGGTAAGTAGAAATCACTGATGTGTTATGATGTGTTTATTACTCGTTACATTGGTACCTCATCAACTTTCCAAAATAACTTAATCATGCTGTGGATCAAGAGCGAATGATTTGTCTTCATTGACAAGTTTTTCTCAGAAGTTTGTTACATCTAACATTACATGCGGTGCAGTTTGAATTATAATATTTTGATCTCATTATCTACAGTTCCAAAACCAATTGTAATGTCTAAGAATGAAGATTGTTGTGTCATCTGGGCTTCGTCACCAGCAGCTGGTCATACTCCAGCCAGCCATTCAAAGGGTCTATTAGCCAATTCTTGCGCATCCTCAAGTGCATCTCGGGGGAGGCCCAATTACAACTCTTACTGTAACTTTCCAAGTTACTCCTCAACTCGTGAACCTTGCAAACTGAACCCATACAGAAGCTTTGACCCAGATTTACTAAAGCAAGATAAAATCTTGATTGATACAACACCTGATTTGGGAAATCTACGGTCATTCAACATTGAAAATAACCGTCCGCTCGACAGACGAAACGGTGCATCTTCTAGATCTTATCAAAGAGCACCCAGAGAAGTTTCGAAAAATTTCCCAATGTCTCGGACTTGTGGCGTTGAGAAATCTTCACCAAGCACAGCTCCACAAGTTTCACCAAAAAGTACGACAACTGGCACCATCAAAAAAGCCAAAAATAATGAAGAGCTCATTTTCTTGTCAGAGTCACAATGTGAAAGTGACACAGACACAAAGAAGTCAAAATCTAAAAAAGGAAGACTACGAGAAATAGTTATTGACGGGAACAATGTTGGAATGGCGTAAGTGTTAGATGGTTCTTCATAGGAACATACTGCTTTTCAATTTGATGCAAGCACTGTAATGGGAACATTGTACTGTATTGCTTCACTTCATTTCAGATATAACAATGGAAAAATGTTCTCAGAAAAAGGGATTAAAATACTTATAGAATACTTCACCAAGAGGGGTCACACAATAAAGGTCTTCATTCCCCAAACAAAAAGATCAGTGCGGTTCCCATTGCTGGAAAAATGGCACAAAGATGGTATAGTGGTGTTCACGCCTGGCAGAAAAGTTGGTCACAAATTCATCACTTCATATGATGATAGGTAAATGAGAACCTTGAATAGCTTTAGCAATCTTTTTTGAATTTTTCGCCAAGGGAAACTTGAATCAACCTCATTATTCTTCTTTATCAGAGTTTACATGAGTTTTCTTGGGACGGAAATTTTCTTTGACAAAAATTGTTTCAGACACTTTTCTCATTCGATTTTCCACAAAAATATCAAAGTAAATATCAACAGCATTTGGTGCTTGATTCTAATACTGCAAATTTTTGAGATAGATCATAGCCATATTAGTAATGCCCGATCGTTTCATGAATGGTAGTTCATTCAGAGTCAAATGATTGATTTTTATTTTGGATGCAGGTACATTTTGGAATATGCGACTGCCTGTGGAGGCATAGTGGTGTCACAGGATCAATTTCGGGATTTGTATGCTGAAAAAACACGGTACAAGGACACGATAGAGAACAGATTGTTGATCCCTACATTCGCGGGTGAATATGTCATGTTTCCTGATGATCCATTAGGGAGAAATGGGCCAACGTTACAAGAATTTTTAAGACACTAAAATTGAGAGCTCCTCTCGGCCAATATATTGTACAGAAACATAATTAGTCATATGTGTTACTTATGTTGGCAAACCTTAATTTGAGGGAGAAAAGAGATAACTCCCTTCCAAATTGTGCATCTTTGTGTAAATATTTACGATTATTTTTGCTACGCCGCGATATTTGTGATTTTCTGAGATTTACTCTCTAGAAATCGACTAAATGTAACATAAAATTGTTAAATCAATGAAATCTTAAACATAAAAAGTCACACAGACATTCTCGGGCCTTAGACTTACATTTATTAAAAATTAACAATGAATATAAAACGATGTTTTAAAAACCTTGGAACGTTTTACAATACAAAAATATACCTTTCCTTCCTATTTACAACTCCTCAGATCATAAGATAGTAGTATTAAAAAAATATATACATTTACAAAATGACTTGAACGCGTATGAACAAATATTACATACAACACATGAAACTGCACAGCCGATTCAACCATTGTTTTCATCGTCATCTTCCTCATCAGCTTCATCTTCATCATTATCAGAGTTATCGTCGTATTCTTCTTCTGGAGGCTTACCCCAGTCTGGTTTCCAACACCATTTTCGTGATTGCCTTATTCATTTACATGGCTTTCATTTGCTTACTATTGTTTTGCGTTAGTAGTTTCCATTAAGGAAGTAGTAATGGTAGGGGGCAACACGTGCAGTATGTTCCTGCCGAGTGTTTTTGAAAATCGATATCAAGCAAAAAACTGGTGATGAAGGCTCTTATCAAATATCATGCAATCGCACGGCGCGCCGTAAGAATCCATGCAATAGGTAAATCAAGAAATCAAAAAATTCTGTGGAACTTTGAGCCAAAGAACTTTTTCAAGACAGATTCAAGCAAAAATCTTTTTGCAATAATGGAGTGTAATTCTGTCTCGAATTGGATTTATGAACTAATTGATTCCGGACGAATATTTTTTTATTCATCGATATAGCATCGAGCGGGAATTGCGATATTTTATCATTTTTCAGATTTATACTATCTATTTGTACAACTCATCCAGAACGAATTGGAATAAAACAAAGCTTATTCCAAGCAAATCCTTACACCTGAAAGATAACAAAAAAATAATAGTCTCGAGCTCCGACGATAATACTCTTCGTCAAGAAATATGATTTGTACGAAAGTTTTAAATGTAATGGGTAGACACAGATGACTTTTCTAATCTCAGATTAGAACGCGAAGTTTTTGAAAACCCTAGATGTAAGGCTGTAATAATGAATTTCCCTCACGGAATGTGACCGTTCACTTCACCTTTCAAAGTTATCTGAGTTGAATAATTGTGGCAAATGATCAAATTAAGATTCAAAGCTGCTCATTCTGAGTTCAGAACTGCGATACCTAGGTTGGCCACACGGGTGTGCACAAACTAGAACAAGCCCTGGTTATACAAAATCTAGAGTGTATAAGAGCGCTTTAAACCGATTAAAGTCGGTCGGTTCAATGCAATCTTTGACAAATGAAAGTACATAATGAGTACGTAGTCCACAAATGAGCATGCCATGCAGGTGACGGATTGGCCCGAAATAATTGTCGAATGAATTCACCTATTGAGATATCATTTCGATCCGGTCGAAGCATGCGTGAGAAAATTCGTTCGGCATAATGTAGAGTTCTCTCTCATTATGGAACTTGAGAGTCATTAGTACACGGAAGCTGCAAGTGTCCGTGGCAAACTTCGTATGCGTATATTCTTACTAAATTTTGCCAATGACCCTTGAACCTACGTCTTTGGATCAGCCGTAGCCGCTGTCAATACGTGTACTGCTTCCGTGCATACTTACATGATCATCCAAAAATTCATTATTCTTATGGGTCGAGTATTATAACTCAAGCTTTTCGACGAAAAGGTGTACGGGTTTCCGTTTGGATGCATAAATGAGCGTTGGTGTCGTTTTTTTGGTATTTTATTTATAAAAAAATCACCATAGGGTGGCCATCGCATGAGCCAGCTAAGTATAATAAATTTAACAATTAAGAAGTTTGATTACGCGCAAAAGTTCACCATATTTTACACGAATAAAAATTTCTTTACATGGTTTTTTTATGATATGGAATCGTGTAATTATTTCTCGGCTGAGATGGATTCAAAGATGATCATACTGGGCTATTTTGAAAAATTCATAACATTGGTGTGAGGTTTGAGGGACACTAAATTCGTTACATTATTATGGTGATGCATTTCTATGCGATCATGAAAAGCTTTCGTGGCTTCAGACTCGATGTGTTGGATTTGAGGCAAAAAAATCAGCTCGAGTAGGAGAAATGAGCTTTGCGGACGTCAATGAATCTTGGAGTAGATGACATTATACATTATTCTAATTTTGAGATCTCGCAGTACATACTTTCGATCCATCTTTAGAAAATGATTCTTCGCAAAGGCAAGAGCCTTTGTAATTCACTATCGATAGTCGCAAATGAAACACTGAACATTATAAAGAGTATGAAAATTTCGACTAACACATTTGTAAAGATCTAATATCGAGATCTGCACGAATCTTGCGTTCAATCGACCTCCGTGCGAGGTATCTCGGATTAAAATTCGACAATTTAGCTATCATTTTTCAACAAAGTATAAATGGGTAAAAATCAAGGCTAGCACTCGCTAGAAGCAAATTCATTTAAAATTGATCACATCTATAAAATCTGAGTATTATCGGGGTCCGATAAAAAATAAAAAATTCAATCTAGGAGATAATTTGATTTAGCTAAGGGCACTTGAAGTACAGTTCTCTCACTTTGAATTGAATATCAATTTTCACTATAAAAATTTTTGAACCCACTCGTCTGTGTGAGAATTATTATTGCAACTCGCCGCGCGTTTTCCTTATACTCAATAAATTGACGCTAATTCTCGAAGGGATGGAAAAATACTTTAGGATCGCATCGCTTAGAACGCTTTGTTGTAGGCTCGTCCGCGTAGTGGATCAATTGACGCAGTTCTTCGATATTACGTTATCTAATTGAGGCAGATTCAGGCAATCCAGACCCAGTTTGGCGCAACGCTGTCAAAGGCAAAAGTATCGGGCTGACCCAGGTGCGAGCTGTTGGGAAAGTTTCGCGACCAGCTGAAAGGGGCCACGTTTGGCCTAGAAGCCGGCCCGGAACGCGCGTCGAAGCTCAGTTCGGCTGTTTCCGGGTCGTAGATGAACAACTTGGAATCGATTACGCCGGTCGGTCGGGGAACCCAGCCTTCAGCGATCGCCTTCAAGTCGCCTCTGTAAGCCAGAAGCTGAGCTGCGTTGTCCTCGAGGACGTTGCTGTTGTTGCCGATTGCGTCACTCGTTACCGATGTCCTGTTATTTCCTGGCCTGCTCGTCGTTTCGGTCTTGTTGCTGCGCTGCGAGTTGGCATTCGACTTCTTGGTTTGTAGAGCTACGCAAAAGAGGTAATTGATTCGTGATTGTTCGGAATTTGTGCGGAGTGAACTGTCGTCTGGGTAGGATAGAGTTATTTTGTCGATTCATCGCTTACAATTGTTGCAAAGATGAAAATTGACGTGGAATAAAACCGACGTTCGTTGCACAGAGTTACGTACTATTGTTGATGCATCTTTTTGTAACAATTTGCTCTGAATTGCATTGCGCTTTAGATATCGATCGAGATCAGAGCCAGTTGCCGCTGCAGTTAATTGTTACGATAAAACTCACGACAGATTCTCAGACACGCATGACGATGCAGTAAGAGCGATCGTTGCGTGTAATTGTAAATCGCCAGATGAGTCATGTGAGAACCAATCGACAAATCTTCCATGTCCGCGTCACGCGAAAAACCGAGCGTTGTCAATGATCCTCGCAATAATCCAAATCAATTTCTCACTTATTGCGTTATGAAATACTTTCGGTGCATCTCAAGAATTTTCCGAGAGTTTGGCTTTTGCAGGGAATCACACAGCGATAATTGGAAATCTTTAATTTCAGGTAGGATTTTTCTAGAACATCTCTACTGATGCGTTACGGATTCAGTTTTCTTTTTAAGACAAGTATTAAAAAAAAATAAATAAAACATGCTTGTAATGTATAATTGTGGTAGTCTAGCAAAATTCTCGTCGAATCCAAATGCTTTTTAGAGGAAGCTAGTCAGAAGCAACAGGCAGATTTTGTGGGAGCTCATCTTACCAAGTAATACAAAAAGTCCCTGGAACCTATTCCAGTCGCTTCATGGAAATAGTTTGTTTCCTATCGGAAGGTGACTGACAAAGTTTTCCTAGACACTCTAAGGTACATAAAAAAGTAGAATTTTCAAGGACAGAGTGGTCGACCGCGGGACAAGATAATGAATCATGGTAGTCAGTGGAAAGTCAGCTTTTGAGAAAATACCAACCCAGCACATCTCCCCGCATGAGGTTGCGAAGTTGATCAATGTCGCTGATGTTGAGCTGCAGAAGTGCGAGCAACTCGGACCTGAACACCGCGTCGTCTCTTTTGCCACCCAGTTGCTTCTTGATTTTGTCGCTGAACAGTGCTCCGGTGCAAGCGAGATAACCCCTCGCTGCGAAATCCTCGCTGACGTCCGTGTGCAGAGTACCATCGGGCATCTGTTCTATCAGGCTAACTCTACCTTCGCGCGGTTCCAAACCAATCCACTGCCTGTTTGAGGTACCACTGTTCTGACGGTCCAGCAATCGAGACCAGGTCGATCCGTCCACGGCAAGGCGGTTTGCTGCCATTATCCGCGCTGGTGACATCACCTGCAATAAACGGAATGTTATAATTCTTCAGTAAAAAGATCTCTGTTTCATTTCAGTTTAGTCTAGTTACTTGCATGACGTTCTTTTGATTCATCGAATTTTCTCTAGCGGTCAAAGATTTGTTCACTCGAGAGCTTGAATGAACTTGAGAATGTTTGCAAGTTGAAATTGAAAATGTTCATTTTGAGCGACGTTTATTATACTATTATCTCGAAGATTACTATGTTTCGCCCAGTACTAAACCGAAACTATAAATTTGTTTACAGAACACACAGAGATGATGGGTGGATTTTCTTTTCAAACGCACGTCTGGATACCTACAAATGATTCCATTTTCTAGCCTGTTTTTAGTCAGCTTGTTTGCTATGGATTCCTTACAGCATCACAGACAGTGAATCGCAAACAAAGCAAAACGAATATCTTTTACAAAATTATTAGGGTTCGGAGTGGCCATTCAGGAATTATTCCCTAGCTGGTTTCTAGAACCAGTTTACTCATACCCGAACTAACACGAGGAGAGAGGCAGCATCACAAAGTAATACTAACGAGATCTTTGGTCTGAATATGCTGCCACACGGTGCGATTGCCAATGATGATCGGAGTGCCGGCTACGACAAACTGTCTCTCCAAGTCCTTTCCCGATATCGCATAGCTTTCGTCCTGGGAGGACAGCGCGCCCGGATACGACGTCATGACGATAGACTGTCCCGGTACCTGAGCCGACTTGCTGTCAGATGGCGAAGAGTGGTACACAAACTTGTACCTCTTGATCACTCTCAGCATCCTCGCGTACCTGAAATTCAACAAGTATAGTCAAGTCTCGTGAGATTACTTTGAGAATCACATCAACCACATTCAAAAATGTCGAACGGACTGATTACCTCTTTCGTCTTTCCAACACGAGGGCAAGCAATGGTTAAAAGAAATCGATGAATATAGTAACAATTATATCAGTTGGTCAGATTTTAAGATCAGAGAGATTAGAACTTACGGTGCGGCGGTGTTGTGAGCGAGGGCCAGCAGGGGCGCGGACATGTCTGGCCTGAAGATGGACTTGAGCACGATCATGCCGTCGGTGGCGATGTGGTGGTCCGAACCGTAGATTGCCCTCTCGAGGTCCGGTACGTCGGATGCCATGGCCAGCCAGAGAAAGTCCTCCGGTTCGATGAACGCGTCCTGGCGGCTTCTATCTACCGCGAACCTCCAGCCCTCCGCCAGGCCGTCCAGTTGGACGTAGTATAGATGGACCTATTCGGCGCGAACAATATAATTCAACAATTAATCAAAGTAGAAAAAATCCATCACAGTGTGAATAATCAACACGAATGAACCATTTTCGTACATTCATGTGATCTACCATACGACTATCACAAAATCTATCGTTGTTTCAAACTAGCGTTTGACGCAATCATTGTTCACGTAAGATCGATACAAGCGCACCGAAACTAGTCGAATGTGCTTTGTGCAAAACCATGGGAAAAACGACTTCAGACAAGCAGCGACATAGGGATACAAAGATTTGAACAATTACAACTAGATTATCTATATTTTCGGTTTTCTTTCGAGATCCCACTGAAGGTAAAATCCTGTTTCAACGATAGTTTCGAGCGAAAAATCTCTCAACTTTTTGTAAGGGACTGAAATTTTTCCAATCAATAATTTCCATCATGCCAAATTAAAACGACACACTTGAACTTGCACCGACAAGAAGTGTTACAATGATGTAATATAATCACCATGTGCCAAAACGGATCCTCGGACCTGCTGGTGGCTGCCTTTTTTCGCACACTGGCGGCGTTTTCGCGCAAGTATTTTCGCAAATCTCGGCACAGCACCGGCCTCGATGCGCAAGCGACTCCAATTGTGTTGGACCAGTGATAATGCACCAGGTGCCAGGTAAGACTGCCCTCAAGCAGACCGGCCGCGTAGGCCTGTACGTCGTCCGGATATTCTGCCGACGTCTCGATTTCCATCATCGACCACCTGTGCGACAGAGTAATTGAGACCATCAGTATGAAATACGATCTTCAATTTTTGAGAGAGGAAAAAATGGGATGTAGGAACTTACCCGTTCTCCTGAATGCCGGTTCTGAAGTAAGCCCTTGCAGCATTGAGGGGCAGGGACTCGAGGTCGTTGCCCTTGCCCCAAAAGTCGATGCGGTAGCCATGTCTTCGCCTCCACGACACCGTTGCCGAATACGTGTTATCATCCTCAACCCTGCAATCATATAAGCAATCGTTTCATTTTTCACTCAAGAACTGTATAATCTGATTCGTGTAGGAAATATTTAGAAAGAGCATTTAATCTTCATTATCAATACTATCAAGATACATTCGAGCTCTCATTATACTATTTTAGATTGTGTACATCCTTACGGATGGATGACAGCTGTTTTTAGTCTGATGGTGAAGATAAGAACAGATTCACACAAAAAAAGCGTTGGGAAATAGCAAGTCCCAACTTGGAACGAAATGACGGTTACTGAGACCATTCTTTTGCTTTTGGAAAGCACAAGATATCACAGTTTTTTGAGTTTTTTCTTCAGATTTTGGACCATGGAATGCGTCGATCACCTCAGAATCGATTTTTCAAAATTGGTTTCAATAGGTTTTCTACGACTTTTTGAAAATGCACTCGATGGAAGGAAGGCTCAATTTCTTATGACAATAAGTAATCACTTGTATTAAAATTTCAGTTTGAAATGATGGAATAAAAATGAGTTAGAATTCTATTTTTTGTGATTGAAAACTCGTATTCAAGATGACAGAAATATGCAGCATGGGTCCATATGGATCTATTTTGCGTAAGTGTTGGCTCGACATTACGCTTCAGATGTTCATTTGAACTAAAGCACGGGAAAATTTCTTCGTGAAATGTGTTTTTAATTTTGGCAATTTTCTCAAACATCATTAAAGATCGATTTCATCAGAGTTTTGAGTTTAGTGTGATAACAATTTGGAAGTTTGGAAATGAATTTGCGCTGACTCTGACACAAATGTTACGACATGACGAGAGACTCGGTCGCTGAGTGTAAGTAGCCGAGAAGTGCTGCACGCAAACACATCCTTCTGGCCGGGAGATGTCGATGTAATCGAGTTGCGTGATTATACTTCTCCCGGCGACGAGCGCATTACGTACTTACGACGCGATCGGTTTGTGTTCGCCAGGCCAGACTGGTGAGGAAATCGACGCAGAAAGCAATACACATACGATAGCAAATGCGTTGTAAATTCAAGATGTTAGTTCAGATGTAAAGGGCTAATATTGAGCTCAGTGAATGAGCCGAATTTTCTGATCGGAAGTTCTGCGACGACGCTGCTGGACAGCGACAAGTGCTACGTGCGAAACTAGGTAAGAAAAAAACGCAGTTTTCTTCGTCTCTAAATTACAAGTCTCTCGTGCTTTCTGAGCAGAATTTCATTCTTTCTTCACCGGTACAACGAAAATTCACTGCGATATAGTAATTCTTATGGATTTGTTTCTGTGCATTCTAACCAACACGGTGTATCAAATTTACCGTTATGTCTATACAGAAACGTACACTCTAAATCTAAAATAGTAGTTTTCTACAAGTAAAAGTGTTGTATATAACTATTTCAAAATGCGAAAACTCGCCCTACATCGAAATAGTAGTATGCTACTATTTCAAATTGTAGTTCCTGACCTACAATTTCAAATTGTGAATAGCTACACATTGAAATTGTGCTTGGCTACGCATTCAAATCGTACATAGGTACACATTGTAATAGTACCCCGGTACAAATTGAGAGGGTGCTCAACTGCAATTTGAGATTGGGCTTGGCCATTATTGACATTATATACGAGCAGAGGAGAATCTTTGGAGTGAAGAAAATTAAAGCCACATCAATAAGCTGAGCTCTGATATCAAGTACATGCAAAGTGGAGTGATGATAAGTATTGAGTATATTTAAAAAATGAACTTGTGGGTTCAATCTCGTTCTTGCAAAGAGCCTCCTCTTCGTTAAACTTGAAAGAAGTCACACACAATTGTGTTAGAACAGCATTGGAGTTCTCTTTATTCAAGAAGTCACATACACTTGTGTTGGAACAGAAATGAGGTTTTCTCTAATCTGTGAATTCATGAGCCAGCAAACTTGTACTAGCGCATAACCTCGTTGAGGTTAACTTGGTATTGACGAGTGACTTTGGACATAATTCTACACAGCTCTTGCACACAGCTGATGAACTGCACAAACAACAACACGCACACTTATCAGATTCGACCGAATCGATCAGAATCAACATCGAACTGTGGAAATTCCGAGATTTTTCCGAGGAAACTGAGTTTCTAGGCAGCCTTGGGCAACCTCGTGTCAGAAAGCGGTGGCGACTGCTGCATGGTGGCGGGCGGCCGCCAACGCCACCATCACGGCAGACCGGCGCATGCGGTCTTGGTGCAAGAGCTCCGCCACAAATTGAAATAGTAGTATACTACACATCTGAATGTAGGAACAATGATGGAATTTTTTCCAAGTTTGATTTGTACAAGTTCAGATGTAGTATACTACTATTTGACGCGTAGGTTTGGAACCTACTATTTGAATTTGTAGCAAAACTACTATTTCACATTTAGAGTGTAGGAGCGTCGAGAGTGTAGACTGGTACTTGAACGAAGCTGTTATAAATGTTTCTAGACTTTTGTACATGAACCATGTTTAGAAATTATGGTCTCTCAATTACCACGAATATTTCTGGAAAATAAATTCAGTCTGATTGGGAATTGCACTGCATGTTTTCTCCATCTTTGCCACAGATTATTGGTCTTGGAGCAGACGAAAACAAAAAATGGGTTCACCAAGAGAAGTTATCTCGTACCAGAACAATGTTAAAGCCGCCCCAAAAGAGATCGCTCAGAATCCTGATGGCTTTAAAGCAAATGTGCTATTCAAGGCGCTCGAGGTCGCCATGGCCGAAGACGAGGACGGCTTGGTCGATCGATTCCGAGGCATATACGGCATCAAAGTTGTCAATGGACCTGGTGGTGCTATGGGCTATTGGGTGATAAATGCCAAGACGGGCAAAGGCTCAGTGGAATACAATAGCTCAACTAAACCAGACGTCACCTTTACCGTCAGTGATACCGATGTTGTCGACTTCATTTCCGGAAAGCTCAGCCCGCAAAAAGCATTTTTCCAAGGTAAAGTGAAAATTCAAGGAAATATGGGGTTAGCTATGAAATTGGCCGATCTGCAGAGACGAGCTGCCAAGAAGATTGAAATTATTCGGGCTAGATTGTAAGACTGACACTGGGCAGAATGATGATTATGAATCGAACATTTATATGAACGTAAAATGATTGAGATTTTGTGAAAAAATGTTTTTTTTTGATACAGCTTTTTTCACATGACATTTGGTTTTCACGGATAGCGTATCCGATGAGTTTTTTTTACGGTGGTTTGGAGTGAGTCAATCTTTCTCAAATGTTATAATTAAGGATTTTGACCCAAAACTTAGATCTCATCCGTGGTGTGTTTCTCATTACGAAAATAATACGGTTTTGTAAATCTATTGTGGTGACAGGACTAAGCTAGTGAGGTGTCAGCAATCAATTAATATGTGATGGGATCGAAACTGTTGAATTCGTTTTGATACTTTAGAATGTAAGTGTATTGCTGGACAATAAGATTTATTGTAATAGATATTTGTGTAGTACGATTGTTGTTGGAAACCATGAAAAATTTTGAATACATTGTTGACTCTATAGTTGAAGATTTAGTTCCCTGATATTTTTCGCCACGTAAGTGACAGCTCAGTAGAGGAACAAAATTTTTGCTCTGCCACCGCGTCGGTGCAATTTTCAAATTTTTTAAATTTTTCTATCATTTTTCTCATTATTGATCAGGCCGACATTGAACCCTATCTCTATTTTGCTAGGATCAAAGAATTTGTGAATATCCGATTCACAAGTAATGAGATAATTATAATGAAAGGACTTTCCGTTTCGTAAATGGGAGAACTTTGATCAATGAAACAGGAAGCAATTACGGATGCCATTAGTGTCTCGGTTAATGAAAAAAGATAATTCAATTATTCGTAGAATTTTCTTCAAGAGTGATGATATTGACTTTCGAATGAAATAATACAGAATGATATGGAAATAAGTTCGTTTTGAGGAACAATGAAATCACATTAGAGTGATGTTACATTCACAGAGCAAGAGATGCAAATATGGGCATGACTAGCGCTCAAAGACAGAATAGACCTTCGCTTTATATACAAAAAATACCTGGATTTTTGAAATAGCACGATCGATTCAGCCAATACCTCCAGACAACATTATATTTGGCGAAGTTATTCTCAGACGCCGTTATAGTTTTCCCTTCAGTTTTGAGCCAAAATCACGAGTGTACTCCGAAACAAGAGTCCTAGTTTTTACATCACTTTGCAAAAGCGTTCGTCTCGCAAAATTCGCGCTGAAGATTCAACTCCAAATGTTGCTACCATCGTTTCTTCTTTCATATACTATTTCTAATACGAGGCACAAGATTGAGACAATATTCAATTCAAAATTTTGAAGAAAGCCGATAACTGCATGGGCACTATAACCGGCTATGCTCCGGGAGAACACATCGGTGAAAATGTAGATGAGTTTTGTATCTCGAGTCGAGTTTCGTTGGAATGACAAGGGAGCGAGATAATAATGTTGATACGGACAAGGTGTGGAAGCGAGAGTAGCTCGGGGTCATGACACACAGACCTCGCGGATGAGACGAAAATACACCAGAGCAAAGATCGGGAATCAAACAGATTGTATTGTTGAAGTTCATTAGATTCGCTCGGTTCAAGGCGTGTTAGCTCAAATTTGCTCTTTTACAATGGCGCCGCGCCGCACTTTCCAACACATTTGATCAAACATTGAAAGAAAAAGGCCCTGGATTGAGGAATTTGAAAATCGACGATGATTGTGAAACCACTTTTTCTCGTTTTTTCCGATACTTTGGAAGTCAGACTGTGTAGAGATCGTTGCAAGTTTTCTGCATCCATCAAACTCAACGTGAGACCGCAATACAGGTGGCCTTGAACTTGGCAAAGGATACCAACTGCTGCATAAGCATCGCACGTGGATCCGAAATGCAGTGACACGGAATACGTGATGTTGCAACTGATAGATGCGTCGTCGTCGTCGTCGTCGCGTCGTATCGGATGTCGAACTCGAGCGACAAGATAACGCGACGCCCGCGAAGTAACGTTGGCCTGCACATATACGGTGTGCGATCATAGAGATTGTGCGATGCATCCTGATTCGTGTACTCTTTTGCGGATTGAAGTTGGTGCATTATCACAAAACTCGGGTGGTCCCAACCCACCACGTGCCGTGCCCAAGAGATGCAATTGAGCACAATCTCATCTACGACTCGGTTTTTTTTTTTCGCATCGTGTAGACTGCCATCGTTATACGCTTGTGTATAAAATTGCAACTCGTGTTCGATTTCTCGTTCTGGTCAGTACTTACGATGATGAAATATGTATATTCTAGATTGTTTGCGAAAAGAATGTGGCTTGGCAGGTGATGTGCGCCTTTTCTTTGTTATTATTCTTTTTTTGTTGTTACAGAGCTCGTGTAATATCCAAATCATGCTATGTCAGATTTGAGGTATAAGATTAATTATTTATGACTATTTAAAATTCAACAAAATTCGCTCATTAGTTTAGAAAAATTCTTCAATATGGCCAGACTTGAATGTGGGTCAGGAAATTAAAAGTCAATATTTTGTTTTATTTGTGGAGTATCTACGATAGTTACTCTTAGATCGAATTCATTTTATCGGGTCCTTTGAAAGTCTATTCGCTCATTCTCATAATTTTGTATAAAGCGATCGCCAACGAAGTTTCATCCGAAAAAATTGTGTTCATAACTTATAGGTAAAAGGGGAGAAATAATAAGAAAATTGATGGAGGTTTTGCTTTTGATTGTTCGATGGGAACTAGTCTTTGCATTAGACTAGTGTTTCTAGTCACACTAATAGCTGCCATTAGATATCTTCAGTGGTAAGAAAATACTACAGACATATCATAACATCATTATTTAACCGAAGCTACGGACGAAATTGAGCC
Source organism: Eretmocerus hayati (assembly GCA_029851415.1). Taxonomy (NCBI): domain Eukaryota; kingdom Metazoa; phylum Arthropoda; class Insecta; order Hymenoptera; family Aphelinidae; genus Eretmocerus; species Eretmocerus hayati. The sequence goes on along the minus strand of CM056742.1, from coordinate 188,095,687 downwards.
GAAACTGTATAGAGCACACATTTTTCAGATCTTATTGCATAATGAGTTGTCAGTAAGCGATCAGCCTTCGAAGTGCCCATGTTTGATTTGACTAGATGGGATAATTAGTCCACCAAAGTTGAAAACTGCTCTGATTTCGATTTTCGCATTATTGGATTATAATCACCGTAATGATAATGATGATACTGACCGTCCAAACTCGCCGAAGATGACAGCGCCGAGCCCGATTAGGACGACGGCGACGATAATGCAGGTGGAGATGCGAGTCTGCAGCCACGAGGCGCCCACCACCTTCAGCATGGCTCATCGAAATGCTACCACCCTATATGGCAATTGAAAAAAAAATAAAAAAAATAGGCCACCGTCTTGCTGTCTCTCAACCCATCGATTACAACACAAGAGGATCAGCCCGGTTTTTTGTTGTTTTAGCAGCAGAGACTTCCCTCCTCCAGATGATGCGCTCGCTCCACCAAAACCTCCGCGCTCTCTCTGCCCCCGCTTGTTCTGAAACACAGAAAGGACAAAATTAACGAATTGCTCGTTTTTAGCTCGAGTTTGGTTCGATTAGCACAATTGAGATTTTTTAATTGACTGTGATAGTCAGAGTCAGGACTTGTTCGGTTACACTGAATTGAATCCCCGGGGTGTCTCAATCCACGGCAGGATTACAGTTCATTGCGGATGTAATACCGTTATGTAATGTCCATTGTACGTTTCTTAATAGAGCAAATGAAGTTGCGTTCAAAAGCTGAGCATACCGTGGATGAGTGCATGTCTATTGCACCGATTGAACGAATTTATCATTTCGCATCCAACCGACCCTGCAAACGCAAACACGAATCAACTTTTGTGCCTTGAAATGTATGAAAAAATCATTGAAATCACTGTAACAGCGATATTTCAACAAATATCTCAGCAGAAGCGTGATTTCATGTCTGATTTATCGAATCGCGGGGATCACGTACTCGCAGATAAATTTGAGTCAGATGTGTGAAATTCAAAGTTCTGGGCTAAAAAGTCATGATTAAAAATTCCAATTGGTAATTATTCCTGGAAATCTATCGATTGTTGAAAGAGCGCTTGAATTGTAAAGGTACTGGAAACATGCCAGCCCTCGCACCACCCAAGTCTGGCTAAAGTACGTCTGAAGTACCGCAAAAGTACTAAGTTAGTCCCGCTCAAGTCCTGCGCTAATCAAACCAAGCTAAGACTGCTATAAACAACGAAATAGTAACGTTGAGTTCATTGGCAATTGGCGGAAAGGAAATTGTCCAGAATAAATTTTATTCGCACCTTGGCAGCATTGTCAGGCAGCCATGTTGGGGTACTTATGCGGCACTTGACGTGTATTATGGTGGGACTCGTGCACTGATCGCTTTTTATATGTTCCACCACGATTGCTAAAGTCACACCGATTGTTACTATTCGTGATGAAAACTTGATCTCAAATTGTCACTGATGGGCTTCCATTCATAATAGTGATCGAAATACGACATTTTCACGACATGTAATACCGATCGACGAGAGAACTTTGGCAGCTCATGCTCTGTTCACGCGTATGAGTCTGGCTGTGAGAAGTTTGACGTCGTCGGTGAAAAATTAGTTATCAAATAGTCAAAGCAAAGGTCTTGGCACGACACTTGCATTCGCAACGCGGTGCGAGAATCGTCATCCGGGTTTCGAGTGCCAGCCACAATGACACCAGCGAAGCTCAATACATACAGAATAGCGACACATTGTGCTCGCAAACAAACAATCGTAAAAAGCTACGAACTTCTTTCGAACACAACATCGGAGTCAATTAATGAAGTTGGATTCACTGAGGGGATGCTCATATCCGCATGCCTGCCCAACGAATTCACTCGATACAGATATCTCTCGCGGTATCAACAGACAAACCGGATGATGCGAGAGCTGTAATCGCTTCGGAATACTCAACATTTTCGTTAAAAAAAATTGCTGTTAGTCGCAACGAATATCGTGGGCATTTTCGTGACTTTTTGCATTTTTGCGATTTTGGGTGTAGAACTTTTGATCGTTAGCACTCGTTTCGAACATGGCGAAGAAATTAAACAGAACGAGAATACGCATGTGGCAAAAATTCTCTACAGGGATTCGCTCACATGGCTATCCAAGTGTATGCTGATTACACAATGCCTGACAAATTGTACAAATAGGTACTCTTCTATCTCTCCTTGCAATATTATCTGACATCTCTCGGATATATTCTAGCACATTCTCAAGCAAAATGATCGCCAGCCTATCACAATATCATTTTATTTGCTGCTACACACGTATTTTATTAACTCGAATTACGTTACCTAGTCCAGTGTAGCCGAGAAACATAACAACTTTCTCTTTTGTTAGGAATTTTTCACACGAGTTCAGATGGTATTTGAAACTCTGTGGTAAAAATTGAGATGTAGCCCAAATTTTGTCAAATGAGTCAGAGGTCCAGAGTTTCATTCTGAAGAACACTTGATTGGTTTGCACTTCTACACTCCAAAGCTAACGCGAATGCTCGACAAATTGTTTTTCATTACTCGGTTTTTAATAACGATATGTGGTTATCATTCTTCAGTGTAGTTATTGAGCCATAATCACGCGGTCTATCAGGTTAAATATGACAATTTGAAAATTGAATCCACTGAGATTGTATCATTAGGAGCAACTGTTCATATAGACTATCATGACATGTTTTTGATACAGTTGAGCAATTTATTATTATGGTTGCCGCAAACCATTGGTATAACGTTTTTAAGTATGGTTACTCGTGTTGTATTTTCTTCATTTCGGGTTACAAACTATATATTGCTATAATTCCTGAATAAATAGACATCTGTCCAACGGGTCCCAAGTCCAAATAGTTATGACGTGACGCTAAAAATTGTTGCCAATGTGAGATGATCATAAGAAAAAAATTTTCCAAGTTGGAATCTATTGACTTAAAAAAGTCACTCTAGCTTTACGTTCACATCACACCCTGTTTGATACTGGCACTCCTCTCGAAGAAACAAAAATTGAGAAAATTTGAAATTCTATTCAGCAAATAAAAGAGATACGACTCAAAGATTTGACAGATGTACTTTTTCTTAACTTTTCAAAAATCTGTCAGTACACGAGTACACAAACGCGCACATATACATACGTGTTACGTGAAAAGATGAAATATTGTTTGCAGCGTGCATCCAACAAAGGCTCCGACAATATGAATTTTACACTTTTTCAGCTCTAATGTCAGGCTGTGAACGTATTTTTCCGATTCGACCGAGTGAAATAATCGTTGAAAGTAATTCCACATATTACTACCACTCGTCGCGTTTACGAGATATAAATTCGAGATGGGGTAAGGCAGCGCGACGAGTGCCGATCTCTCGACTCACAAAACCGAATGCGCGATCGAGATTTTCGCGACTCCCGAGACGAGAGTACACAATTTCATTAGTTCTTGTTCTTGCTATATGATGGATATGCGTATCGCAGCCAGTGACGACTCTTATAATACCGTTCATTGGATGCAGTCGGCTGATCTGTTCGACCGATGCATGCATATAGCTCACAAACAATGACTCGAACGTCGTCTCGTTTATAATATTAGAGGCGAAGAAAATGACACTGTATGAGCTGCGCTCGCAACGAGACGAGATTATAAATAAAATTATGTGTTCAACCAGCGAGAGCTCACACTTATGCGGTAATGAATCGTTTTGCCAAAGGAAAATATTTTATGTCGTACCTCGTCGAACAATATCTAGCTGTTGAAAGGCGTCGTACTTGTTCGATCAAACAATTTATTGGATTATTCGACCAAATCAAATTTGAACTACGCGCTGTATCAATATTGAACGAGGTATAAATTATCGATCGTGAGCTATTGAATTTTGTGACACAATAATATTGTGGATAGGAAGAGGAAAAATTTTTTACACCACACTTGTACTGAAAAATTTCAAAATTTAGATCGAGGGTGGCTACTAATGCAACATTTTCTATAAAAGAAGGGTTCAGGGAACGCGTTATCATAAATCAAGCTTCGTTTGCTCGTTTCATTGAGTGAGGAGATAATTTAGGAATGGCCAAGCCGCGAGAGTTATTTTAATCGAGCTGGTCAAGAGATCATTCCATGAAGTTCAAAGGCTGAAGGACGCCAATGAAATACATTGACGCTGCTCAATAAGTATTTCTCACGCTTCTGAAATTTTCCACAGTTGCTGCCAGTGAGTGAGCTGCAAAGAACGTTCAACTCTTCCACAACGGTATCCGTCATCATGGACAAACTGTTTCGGATTGATTTCACAGTTGTCGAAGAAATCTACGAGTATACTTTCAAAATTAGTATTTCTAGCGATATCAGAGCTTCGAGTACACGGATACGATAGTATTTCAATTTCAATAGATGAGTCGAACAATTGAGTATCAAGTATTTGGCTTATCACGATATGACCTGGTGACCGTTTATAGATTGAATGATGTCTGTGATGGAACAATATTATGCGGAGTTCACCCTGCACACGTGCGCTCGTGTGTACTCGACACAATATGTGAAGATAACATAGATGGAAAACAAGAAGAAGGTATGTGGGTGATTCCACCGAAAGTGAGATATTCGGAGGTCCCAGATTGTCACGAGGAGTGTTAGGGGCGGAAAATTGTTTTAGTCCCGCACGAGTTTCGGTGACCCCTTGCAATTGATTTACGCCTGTTAAAAAGGAAGTACCCAGAGTTAGTACGTTTCTCAACATTGACACACACGGGGATTTGACAAGTTTAAGGGGTCGCCGAGGAAGACATAATTGACAATTCGCCTCAATAAACATTTCTGCGGCTCGCCAACTAATCGTAGACTCAATTTCACCTAGATTTGGTCCAATGCAACCGATACTCCAAGGCAATGGGTTTCACGAAGCAATATATTAATTGCGCTGGAAGGAGCATAACATGAAGACGAAATTGACCGAAAATTGTGTACGCTATTTCGAAAACCCGTTTACATGGTGCGCTTGGCTACGAATTCGAGTTTTTGGCTAATTTCCCCTATGTATTAGGTGTATTAAGATATTCATATAACAACCCTGTCGGTTTAATAGGCTCCATCAAGGATTGGGGACTTTGCCGATCCATTTTAGTGCTGTGCGAGCAGTTTTGGTGCAAACCCGTCTTCAAAGTGTCGGATAGCTGTGCGCGAGTTGGGGGCTCAATGTTGACTAGCACAGTGGTGCATTATGTTATTTGAAGTATGTCAAATTGAAGTGCATAGCTACACATAGGAGTTTTTGGCTCTGCACGTGCGTCGTGATCAATTCAAAAATCAAAAGTTGGGTTGCCTGCACGGGACGGGATTCTCGACGGGATTGACATTCTAATCCTTCGTCAAGCGTTACAAAATTCGGGAATGGTAAGATCGTCTCAAAAACTATCAACATAGTTGCACACTGATAGAATACACTCTAGAAAATTGCTATAAAGAGCATTCTAAGTCGTAGAAACTTGGAGGAACTTTGAACAGGGGAAATTTCACTTGAGGCGGAAACGCTTGTGTACATAAATATCGCCGTACCCGTTCATCGCCATTTTTATCAAGAAACCAAGGTCGTGGGTTCGATCCCGACTTTGACATCGGATCCAAAATGGGGATCGAACTCAGGTCAACCGGGATCAAATTAGTCAGTGGAACTATCACATGAATGCTGAAAATACTTTTATAATTATATCCAGGTATACTAGGTTCAAGTGCAAATCAAGCTGGGTATACACTCGCGAAATTGAGCAAAAATGTGTGCACAATTCATGAGGGTAAATGAAGTGGGCTCGACCCTCGGGGTGGTTTTTTCGATTAATACGGAATAGACCTAGGAATAAAACATGATATCAACCTTCACACATAAATTTGTTCATTCATAAGTAATATACCTTATTCAATTGATAAGTCTAACATTTTATGCGGATCCGTTCACAGAGGATTGAGTGTACTCTAAGCCAACTGAAGTTTGATTCGGCCACAACAGTCTGATCAAGAAAACTCTATGCAAGCCGTATGCAGACCATAAATACGGATGAGTCTGAAGAGAGTTAATCTGCGACAACAGCCAGAAACAGTTGTTTGATTTTGTTTTGAGACACGAAGGATTCCTTCTCGTTGAGTTTTTGAAGTGGTGCATCGCAGACGATTTCTAACGTGTTCGATTGCCAAATGGTCAAAAAATCACGATCGATGCTCCAAAGCAATATCGGCGATCAGTCTTGACGAGTACTTGCATTACATCCACAATAATTCACCCGCTCGGTTTAAATTTCCAGATACGTATGAGACCGCATAGACGCGTCTGATAAGAATGACGTGGTTGCAGTTTGTCCAATGTCGACGCATGCGGCGCGTGACGCGAGCATTTTGTATCGTTTTGAAATTACTCCTTCCTCTTCGATACTGTGAACTTGTAATATTGGTAATATTGCAACTTTCTAGTCATTTAGGTACTTTCATTCGAATTTCAGGAAACTGGTCAACTTGATTGAAAACCAGCCAGTTTTATCAACAAGTCTATTTCGAAGAGAGATTGTCATCACTGCGTACTCGACCTTAATATTGTCCAAGACGATAAATCGAGAGAGACGAGCAGTAGTGAGGCATCAGATGCAGAGATGTGCAGTCTGATTCGTGTTAGGTTTCACTTGAAATTGTGAAAGCATCAGCCTTGTATTGGCGAATTTGCTGATAAACTGCTCCGTGCATACGACCAGTATCTTGCTTCTCCGATTGATTAGTTATCTTGTTTACATACACATTCAGGATATTATTGGTGACACTCTTAGCGTGGTTCATCAGCTATCCGATATATTTCATTCCATGTAAACTAAATATGAAGATGCTAACAGGCAATGAACACGTTTGACAGCATGCAAGACCATATCGAACTCCAAGCATAAGAATTTGCAGCGCCCAGAGTATAATAGCTCACAACGATGTAAAATAGTTAGGATGAGATCTTGATTGATTCTCGATCTTTCGTTTGAAAGTGTATGAAAATTTGTGATGGCGTCGTGGTACTTTTAGGAAGTGTCATAGTAGTTCACCGGCTAATGACGTTTCATGTTTGCGATCCACTTAGTTCACGATATTCTTTGTCCGGCATTGACAATCGAGGAGTGTGTTAATTGGGAGGTGTATATTCAACATATGAATTATAACTGAATGTTGTGCACATTCTGGTATTGAAAATTGAATGCCAATTCTGATGGAGCTCATTGTGCTATTGCGTTTTCCTACATTCAACAAACTGAGATGAGCTCAACAATCTCGGATACCTGATCAGAAACATCGAGCGATTGGCCAATCCAGAATACAGCTGCTGAATTTTATTGGACTAAAGTGTAAAATCTCGTGTAAAATTGCCAACATTTTCGCCTTCCGAATGACAAAAAAAATTGCATTCATTGTTCGGAGGGCAACTGATAATCTTTGAAGAATCCAGCAATTACAAGATTATTACACTGTATTTGAACATTCCACAGGAGGGCTGAATTATTTACGCTACACCTTCACACGGAGTTAGTCGACGATTTAGTTGAGAGTAACACTCCATGTTATCATTTTGCGTTATACTTCTGGTTTCTCACATAGCAAAGAATTCCATAATTTACAGCAAGTATAGGGCAAAGGATGTTGATTGACGAAAGTTCCCTCATAAATTATGTTGTTATGACGATGATTTGTCGTACAATAGTTCACCATCAGTCGAGCAGCACAAACCCGATAACGGATATACAGCTGGTAAAGTAACACAAAATCAGCGACTGTCAAGGCTACGAATAATAACGCTAATCATCTCATTCACGTGTTTCTCATAGTGTTTAGCACGTGCCTGGATTCTAACTAACATTCACAACCGTATTTGCAGTTCAAATTAAAATCTCCATTTCAACTTGTTCACAGTACGACTCAATAAAAACAGATCGAGGAGTATCGGACGATTAGATGCCCATTACGAGTTCTCGATAGAACATGACGTATCGATACAAATTACATAAGAATCCATTTTCATCTCAAAAGAAGAGCACGAACGGTCGTTTGAGATTCGGCGCGAATTGATAACTGCGTGTTTGATTTGAAATAAAAAAATCACAAGAAACTGGCGATCGGTCAGAATTTTTTATTCCCGACCCCATCAAAGTCAGCGTGGAAATTCAGTCCCGAGCTCATAAAATGCAACGAATTTTATAATCGATATCCAAGTGAGGGCTCGTGGTATGATTCTTCAGATCAGTATTGTACGTTCACTGCGATTGGCCCCCCACCGGTGTGGTCCACAATCTTTTATTTTTCATTCTTTAGCGACCCATGTCTACTTGTAGAATATTCCGAAAAATATTAATCGATCATAGCAATTAACTATTGCCAGGGTACAAGTAATGAATTAGAACAGGATTTGGCCCCATACAAACGTCTTTCCCTGGTTACAAAAGTCAGCTTCATGATCGAAGTAATATTACGAAAAATTGGATTCGCAGTGAACGTGATGAAGACATTTCTTAGAATATATGCCTGAAAAAGAATATACAACATGAAATCCTAATGAGTAATTGATATGAAAGATAAGCTTGGAACCTCATGCGTTTACTATCAGGACAGGCAGGAGGAGTTATCAGCATTTTTCACTTTTCACCAAAAAAGTTGACGACCGACTTCCTCATGGACTTTTTCGACCTGGCTTGGTGAAATCTTCTTTGGCTATTCTCCATGGCTGAGGACTGACAAAAAACGATAAGAAGCGTCGAGCTCGACAGTTCCATGAATTGACGCAGTCAGGCTGTCTTCGATGTAAGCCGGCATCTCGACCCCATCTCTCGATCTCACATACAAAATTATTGTATGAAGACCCGCGTCACGTGACGGCTGCAATAGTCTGGCCAGAATGATCTCTTTTAAAGCTGCGATGGCGCCACTCAATTTGCGATCATCGTCATCATCATCATCTCATTGATGTTCTCTCGCATATTTGACATCTATTAACCGGGACAAGCCACGCAATTTTATTCGCAACAATTGAGCAGATAGATAGAGCTTTGAATTCCAAGTGAGTTTAAATCGAATTCTTGGGACAGTTGCTTAGAATTTTTGGTAGTTGGTACATTTTCCGAATGTATCACATCAGTATACGAACCGGAAGTACAAAAATATCGGCAGCGCTTATCTCCAATGTGTTACCACTCATTATACAATTATCGAGGCGAGCTTTACAACGATTTTGATAATGACGATAATGAGATTCGATAATAATGAAATGAATGAATCGTCAATTTTTTCTTCAAAGTCCGAGAATGACATCCGGATGGATCGGAATGAGGTTCGGGAGCGAGCCTTTGAATTAGCAAATCGGTAGGGATATTACAGGAGGGAAGTGTAATTATTCGTTGGAAAGATTATTTATTCGCATTCTTCTTACATTTGGAAGTGCCGATTTCACTGAATTCTATTAGGCGGATGTGCCATTAGTTATGACAGGTTTTGTGAAATTTCGAGGTATGACGTGGACAATGGTGAGTGAGTTTGGTGCTTTCTTCTCTCGAGAAGCAAGTACCCGTTCAACAGAAAGAAAGTGAACCGATGAGTTTCTTGTGCGAGAAAATTTTCATTTTCACAAGATCTACTCTTTTGTCAGATGCAGCCGAAATACGATTCATTGCGTAAGTTTTGTTTAAGAATATATCATAAACGGAACGGTAATGGAAATAGTAGTAGAGTTGTCAATTTGCGAAAACCCAGCACACGCAAGGACGACATCTATTACAAGTGACATGCCATTGTCGAGATTATATTCAGCCAATTGTTGGATGTTCGCGATACCATCAGGCCAAAAATATGTTCGTCCGATTTGAAAATTCCCAAAAGAAGTATCGGGTATCCGAAAAATTTTCCGGGAAAACCCAAATGCGAGACCACGGGGAAAATTCGAGTGGTGGCGCTCGTGTGCGTGGGCGATGTTCTGACAGTCTACAACTCTAGAGACAAATGCATACACGCGGAACCCTAGATAGACACGGTCTAAAAATACAATAGCTGATAGCTCAAGAGCGTTTTCAACAGGTAGTGACTAATTTTCCCGTCTATAGCTCTCAGATTGCGATAAAATGTGCACTCATTGCGCAAGAGCAGCAGACAGCGTGGAAAGCCACGTGCTCTCGAAATCGGAGCAGACGCCATGAGCCTGTCAGAATGAATAGGCCAAGGGGGAAACTCACTCGGGACTTGGGCTGGCCGTGGCGACGATCTGGCTTTGCCCGGCGATAAAAAGCTGGAGATTCAGGTTGACGGTGATGATCAGAGCAGAGACGGTCGATGCCAGATTAGCTGATGGTCGTGTACGAGCTTGTTGGGCTCGCATCAATGGTTGATTACATTCCTCACAAAAGAAATGGGGTCGTCGGCGCTGAGGCTGGTGCTGCGCTCGGACCCAGTTGCTCCGACGCTGAAGGCCCGGCGGCTTTTAGATGTCACACTAAAGCACCAGCTGACTCGCTTGGGCGCTGCCGACAAACTAACTCTCTTATTCGCTTCGCTTCTTTCGGATATTCATGCCCCGCCATCCAAAGTCCCCACTCTTTGGCACTTTGCAGTGCATTCACACACACACTCTCTGTCCGATCCAGACACGCTCAAAAGGCTAAGCTTGAGCTTTTTTCGATTTTTTGCCGATCGGGGATTGAGCGTTAGCCGGCCCCCGACCATTTTTTACCGATTTTGTTGATTGGTGTTGGCTACCACCCCCTGTCGTTGCTCAAAATTCTGGATCTTCGATATTGGAGACCATAATCACGTTTTCTTATCGTTTGTGAATCTTTGATCAATGATCAAAGTTTCAATTTTTTGACCTATCATACAACTTGGGTGTATTTTTGCTAGCAAATTTGGCTTACCATTCCCACCGACAGCTCGAATTTTTTATATTTTGAGACTGTTTTTTCCTGCACTGGCAAATGGAGGATATTCACTTGACAACACAAAATATCCCAACTATGTTGAGAAACTATCCCAAACTCCGATAGTACAATTCGATTATTGTATGAAGTAAAGTTTGGACCATTTTCCTCGAAAAACTGAGTTTTTTTCAAAATAAGCTCATTCGACAATGCACCATGATAAGATGAGAACACAACTTATAAAAAAAGTAAAACATTTCACGCTGTCAATCATCCCAGATAATCACCATAATGGTACGATTTCGTGAGTCCGCATAGATGATGCTCGCTTATCCTTAAATTCCTCAAAAATTCTGTGCTTCACGCAAGGTCAGGTTCCGTGATAATTTGTCCTCTCCAATCATTGCACCCGACAAAGGAGTGCAAAGCGCATAATAAACGAAGCAATTCGATGCAGCTCAACGACTTGCTCATGATCCAGTGAAAGAATGCAATTACCCACACGAGCCTCTCAAGTACAAAACTCTGTGAATCGCATGATTTCTACTCGCTTCTTCCGACTAGCCAAAAAAGCTATCAGTTTCAATTACTTGCATACTCACACCAAAAGTAAGTGGAGAGCGAGCAAGCAAGGCAAATTTTTTGCCACGACGTACCAGAATTAAAGAGCAATTTCGACAATTTCCGTGTGAATTTGCGCAGTACAATTCACCCACGGTAGACTTCGTGTCCCTGACAACGATGGCTCGTCCTTATACCTTATATATGATATAAGTTATATCGAGCAAAATCGATTGTATTGTCATAATCAGCGCTAAATGGCACGCACTTGATCAACTTGACGTGCAAATTGTTTCATTGTGTAATGAGCAGAAAACCAAGGTAGCCACAATCGCTAATCAAGAGGAAATTATCGATGCTCTTCGGCACTTGACGATACTCGGCTAAGACATTCAAGAGCACACAAATAATGAAGTGTCCTCGAACAAAGTTGAAATAGTGTAAGCTAACAAACAAATTACAAGGGAAGGAAAGTTATTAATAATGTTTCCGATTGAGTCATTTTCTTTGTAAAGATTAAATGAATTTTCTTGGAAGATACTCACAAGCGGAGGTCCAACCATGCAGAACACGAATCTTGATGAAACTCTGGGAATCATATTGTTTTGGTGAGAAATGAAGGTATCTCCAAGAATTTAATCCCATGGGCCTCCTATTCTCAGATACAGCTATGTAGATTAGAATTGCCAATATATAGGCCCATGTTGAAAATTCGTATATATAGATATACAGTACCTTTCATAAATAATGGATCATACATACCTGCACTATTTTGATGATATTTCCGGTCCCCTTGGGTTTACAGAAATTTTGAAAAAAGCATCCTAAAGGTCTTGAAAAAACCTTTCGATTCATGTAATGCAAGAAATTTTTTTGGATTTTTTCATGCCTCAAAATCGATGATGAAAATTGAAAAATTATTCACTTCAATCAATCACCTGTCATTTTTAAGGAAGTGGCTCGATCGAAGAAATTCTTTCGGCGTCTTGTAGCTCTCTTCAAGACCTTGAAAATCCTTTGTTCAAAATTTTTCTACGACCTTCCTGGTCCAAATTAGAACCATATTGCGATTGACATGTTACGCGTGCGAATGCATATAATTGATGAGAGACGAGTAGGCCTGATATTTTCATTTTTCCATTCACCAGTCAGAAAATCATCATTCGAAACTGTGATAAAACATATTTTCTATGTAAAATTGTCTGAATTTTCAGAAAATGAAGTCAGAATCCCTCTAGGGGGCGACCGAAGCAAGTTATAAGTAATTTTTCATCGAGAATTTAGATTTTCTCGGGTAATTCAGTTTTTACGAGTTTTTAAAATTCGCCATTCACTACAAAACTCTGATCTCAGCATGATGGATGGGTTTTGTGGATTGTTATCGATCATATGGTATGTGGACAAAAACGATTGCAACACAAATACTGGTTACTGGCCGTACTTTAGTTGAAAATGTGGAGTATTGAGGCTATTTGATCGCTACCAACCAACGAGGAGAATCTATTCCATACGAAGTTCGTTTTTTTCCACACACCATATGATCGATAACGATCCACAAAACCCATCCATCATGCCGAGATCAGAGTTTTGTAGTGAATGGCGAATTTTAAAAACTCGTAAAAACAGAGTTACCCGAAAAATCTAAATTCTCGATGAAAAATTACTTATAACTTGCTTCGGTCGCCCCCTAGAGGGATTCTGACTTCATTTACTGAAAATTCAGACAATTTTACATAGAAAATATGTTTTATCACAGTTTCGAATGATGATTTTCTGACTGGTGAATGGAAAAATGAAAATATCAGGCCTACTCGTCTCTCATCAATTATATGCATTCGCACGCGTAACATGTCAATCGCAATATGGTTCTAATTTGGACCAGGAAGGTCGTAGAAAAATTTTGAACAAAGGATTTTCAAGGTCTTGAAGAGAGCTACAAGACGCCGAAAGAATTTCTTCGATCGAGCCACTTCCTTAAAAATGACAGGTGATTGATTGAAGTGAATAATTTTTCAATTTTCATCATCGATTTTGAGGCATGAAAAAATCCAAAAAAATTTCTTGCATTACATGAATCGAAAGGTTTTTTCAAGACCTTTAAGATGCTTCTTTCAAAATTTCTGTAAACCCAAGGGGACCGGAAATATCATCAAAATAGTGCAGCTATGTATGATCCATTATTTATGAAAGGTACTGTACAAACAATGCTAATCTCTGTAGCTGTATCTCGAAATAGGAGGCCCATGGGATTAAACCCTTGGAGATACTTTCATTTCTCACCAAAACAAGATGATTCCCAAAGTTTCATCATGATCCGTGTTCCGCAAGGTTGGACCTCTCCTTGTCAGTCACTGTTCATACAATAAACGACAATATGAGGGGTATAAAGCTTCATAAACCAGAGGGAATCGGAAAGTGCCCTAGTAAAAATAAGTGCCTCATGTTCATATATGAACATGTACCCAGCCGAACTGTGGTCATCTATGACCTCAGAAAATATTATGTCTCCATGGTTAGTCACAGGTACACAAAACCAATTTCTACATGTCCGTAGGGCATTGTAATCGAGTGGTTGTACATGACATTTTCAATATCGGATGGAGGCCTAGCAGTTGGAGCCCCAAGCGGGCTTATTTCGAAGCTTCGGATTGAGAAACATTTCGAGTTGGCAATGAAGTGCTTCATTTCCAACATAAATTCCTAGGATCAAGTATGGAGACAAATGACGACCTATGACTCCGGCCTTATGGTCATAGGTGGTCATGTATGACCACAGTCCGGTCGGAAACATGTTCATATATGATCATGGGGCACTTATTTTCACTAGGGTGGTCTAGAAGAAAGTTACAGAGGCCTCGCCAGGTCCTCGCCCGAGGGTGTCTTGTTTTTCAATCGAGTTGATAGAGATGATCAATTAGTCTGTCGGGGTATTTACGGGTAAACTTTCTCTTATTAGCAAACTTAGGATCAGCCAGAGGCTGGATTCTGCGAGTTTGATCATCCTCAAACAAATCCCGTCTTTTGAGATCACTGTGCAACAAAATTTTGGACACGGAACATCCAGTCTGAGGGAACATGGTTTTCTATGGGTGTTTTAGCGTATGGCTATATCCCCGGCGAGTTTTTCTACCCACCGCAGTTCTTATTGGTTCGCAAAAATTCTTTTGACGAAAATATCATTTTTGAACTTTTTGTCAATATTTCGAATCGATGATTCTATTAGTTGTGGACCTTCCTCGTCATCCATGAATTTTTAAGATTTAGTACAAATTTTGATAAATTTAGCGCGCAGCAACTCGATTCGTTTATACGTCCCTGGGTAGGATTTGGCTTACGAGGAGGGGGCCAGGCCTTCGGATCACGGATTCGCCTGAAACTTTGGGAATAGTCTTCTTTCGGCACAGAAAGAAGATATCCAAAACCGCGCTTGCCAACGCTCAAGCGTTTCTGAGCTACAGCATACGACCCATCCATTATATTCCCCCCAGACATATTCATCAAAAATGGTATATATAGATATACTGTAATGCATATGTTATAGCCTGTAGCTCAAAAACGCTCGAGCGTTGGCAAGCGCGGTTTTGGATATCTTCTTTCTGTGCCAAAAGAAGATTATTCCCAAAGTTTCAGGCGAATCCGTGATCCGAAGGCCTGACCCCCTCCTTGTTAGTCTGACGAGTAATGTGTTGAAGATGGTAATTTCAGGGCCATTATATTGTGTCATATCGAATGGAATTGCTACCGCGATACTTTCAAACGCGATTACGGGTTATGGGGCAGTCGTAGATCGTATTCAGGGGATCAAATCTGTACGAAATATAGTTCTATGTGAGATCTGGATGATGCTGGAGGAACATCACGAAGATTAACAATGGGAAAAATTGTAAAAAATGGGTTTTCCATGCAAATTGATGCTTCAAGATAAGAATCTCGTGTCAGGACAGAAGCTAGTCACAAAACAGCCATTCAATGGCTTACGCCGGACCAGAAACTGTATCCCTCAACGCAGTTCGTCCGATTACTATTAATAAAAAAAGGATCGTCATTGTCAATGAGTTATCGATTCCACATCGTTTGAGCAACAATAATATTATGTTATTCAAGTACATATGGGCATTGACAGGAGGTCGATGAATCCATCATCGATCGAATTAGCCAGGCATCGATTTTCATCTCGGATGATAATCCGGTATTGGACGCAGTTTTGATGTAATAATTATTTGCACGCGAGACGCTCAATACGCTTCCCAGACACAATGGAGTTGTCGCATCAGTCTGCGTGTGTGGCCTCGGGTCTGCATCGTCGCGAGGGCATGATACCCACCACATCGGGACTTTCAGTGCACCTGAGATTTCCTTCCGTGTATAATCGAGCCCGCGCGAGTTGCATTTTGAGCGCTGCATCACATGCTCATCGTTCAAGCGAGCTTGCACTCAAACTCAAATTGCATTATTGCACGACAGAGAGCGATATGCCGGATGCACTTGCACGTGGTATTATAGTTGCTGTGACCATATTGTTAAATCTGAGCCCGATTACATTCATGATTATTTCTATATCTATACATCCGTTTTTCATCCTAAGCTTCACGGTCGGATCTGAAACTGCTCAGGACGAGGCTCAGGATTGAAATATTCCAAAAACATTCTCGAGTGAGCGCACTTTTCCCAACATATTTCGTGATTTGATTCCGTGCAAATTGGAGAATCGTCGGATCAATTTTTTAGTCCAACAATAATCACTGAGAGCCCTCTCTTGTCGAAGAGAAGTTATGTATCAGAAATTTGTATTGAACATTTGAACCATAGATGACGGTTGAGAACGTTGGTAACACCATCATCATAAAAAACTTAGGATTTCTTGGACAAGTGGTCCAAGATAGATCTGGTTCACGATATCGAATCACCATATCAACTTTTCATTCGTTTAAATCTCTACTCTATACAAAATTCCTATAATATATAGAATTGGGTATATGGGTATTACCCGCGCAGTAACCACGAAACGTGTAATGGCCTTTAATTTCGACGAGAAAGCTCCGAACAACTCCATTCGAATTTTTTCCGCGTAATCGATTGTTATACATGTAGTTGGAACAAGAGTTCCAATTGAACCCATCTGCTTTTCTGGGTCGGGATGTCAGTTCCATGAACTATGATAATTGCAGTTTCACGCACACTTCTAGTGCTAGCGTCGGGGTAATCGATACAGTGGATTTCCTCAAATTTTTACTCAAAAAACATTATTGGACCAACTGATTTTCATAGATTTTATGATCAGAATGTTTAGATTAGATCCCGAGCCATAAATTCCTTATGTAATGGGATATTTACTAGAAGTGAAACCTTTTCTTGAAATCACAACAATACATTTCACCCTTTCACCCTTAAGCCCGAGCTTCGTACAAGGCAAAATTTCAAGGAATTAAACATGCCAAATAGTCAGATGTCAGCGCGAGAAGAGGCCCAGGAAGGGATTTTGAGTGCTCCATGTACATTTCCTGTCGAAAATTGTTCCATTGGCACTATATTAACACACTAAATGTTAATTTATCTAAGCGAGAACAATTTTCCCCACTAGTATATGATTATAATAGATTAATTTCGCGCGGAAAATTTTATTCGTCAACTTTACTATTTTTGACGGTGATTTTAGGGGGAAATGTATGTGTGTTCCGTGGAGTCAAACGCCGTTTCTTGGGATTTCCACTTGAGCAATCGACACAAAAAATGAAAAAACAGGTTCCCCTTGAGTATAGTTTGAAATGGGAATACAGACCTATGATCTCAAAACAGATTGTGGAATAGTGTTTAGACGGCGTTTTTGAGTTGGTTAACCATTTATGGATCCACTACATAGACGCAAATGACTTCTTCTTGTGCCTGGTAGAAATGTGGTCATTTTTTCTGGCGACCTATGCAATATATAGCTATAGCAATGCACAGCATAGTGACTTGGCCAGTTTTTGGCAAAAAATGCTCACCGTTTCTATCAGGGTTGCGTTCGTGTCTAATCGAATTTATCACTTGCTTCATTATACAGTGTCAGTTCCGTGGACGGCTTAAATTACAAAAATCCAGCTATCGTTTTCCATCAGATGTTTGCATACATTTTTGATTGGTAGATTATGATTCTATATGCGAAAACAAATGTAAACATTTGGCGCAGACGTGTCCGGTATCTGGTCCAAAGCGTGTAAGTTTCCGCAATAATACTCGTATGTATTGTACAAACTAAATAATGTATCACTTTATAGTTAATTCTCGAATGAGTCTGTGAAAAATTTGTCAACATATTCGAGGAAATTCTCAAAAAATGTTTAGCGATCAGAATATTTGAGAGCGACTTTGAGAGTGACTGAAACTTTCTATCTGCATTTGGGACATTGAGTACGTAACGTTCTTAGAATACATTCTGAGTAATCATAACGTGTTATGAGTGAATTTTTACACGCAATATCTTCCGCGAACGATTAAATTTGCCTATTCTATAAAGAAATATGTAGAGTGTCGATTTAGCGTGTCCAGCTCAATAGTCCCGGACCGGACATTGATTGCATTCCACTCCCGGGCTCCGCAAAAAATAACAAGAGAGCAGCTCGGGCGCCTGATCAAGTATTAGTGGCGTGGCTCATCAACCTCTAAAAATGCCCAGACGCGAAAAAAAGTTGATACAAGAACGGGAGACACACTTTGTGGGTTCTCTTGCCCGGTGCAGATGCGCTCGTACTTGCGGATGCTGATGGGGAGAAAAAGTAAGGGGGAAAGACATCACGCGTGTAAAGAGGCCAAAAAAAATCGGCTAAATACGTCTAGACCAACACCTGAGCGATCAGGGGTCGTTGAGCCCATCACAGTCGGGCTCAACCGAACAGGGCTCATACCTGTCTCGTTTATAATACATTATGCATATATGAGTGCGATAGAGGGACCAAAATCTCGGGATTCTGTATGGCAACAGCAGCTGGTGCAGCAACAGGACGTGCAGAATGAATCTGCAAGGGCAGGGTCCGACTGTCAAACACAAAGCATTTGCATCTATGGGTCTCGTTTTGAGATCCCAAAACGATGCCCTGTCTACGTCCTCCATTGTTATTTTTTTTTTCACCTCTCCCCCTGGACCCTTCTCTCTCCATAATGATGTGCAACTTTGCAGATGGGACGAACAGGTCAAAAATTTCCGAATTCTTCTCTCCCAATATCTTAGAGAAGAAAATGCAAGCCAAGGTTTCATCGATTTCACCAACAATGACCTCAAGAAAGCTGTGGAACTATGATTTATGAATTGTAAGGATGAACCCCTTGTGTCATCCAATGACTTCAAAACTGCATTGTGCGACGTTAGATATATTTTGGATAATTTCGGGTGAACAATCAGAAAGTATTTCTCATGGGTCGGATCAAAAAATATGCGGATTCCCTGAATATGAAATTAAATCTGGGCTGATAAATGAAAATATATCATTTGGAATTGCAGAGAATGTTTTTATACGATGTTTCCTTTTAAGATTTTGTCACATTCTAAATCAGATATTTTCTATTACAACGATGAGAACTCCAACGCACAGCGCATCCGAATGAATTATCCCCTGGAAGAGTTTTTGCATGAACGTTCCAAGCTTGCACTTTAGAAAAATATGAGCCTATTTGGCTTGCCAAAATAATATACATGATGCTTTCGTCAAACTTTGAAAATTCATCTTAATCCTACTCTTACTTTCGGTATGAAATCCTACTCTGATAAGAATCATTCGTGATCAAGTGACGCCTTCAAACGCGTTTTTAATGTTTTCAGGATGGAAAATCATGATTGCCCCGTCCCGGCAGGCTCATTTCGGGTGCAGAGAACCTATTTCCCTCGTTTCGCTCAGGAAACAAACTGTCCTAGTTCCCGAACTGAGCGTGCGCGCCCAGGGCAATCACGTACTATTTGAACTAATTTACCAACTTCTTGAGCGGAAGAGAATTTGACGATTGATGTCTTCTTGATATTGAATCAACATTTTTTTGACAGAGAATGCTATTGCATGTTCTATTGGTGATTTTAAATTTTTGATCGATATACGGTGTAAACCAGAGCGATCAAGAGAGATATGCCCCAATAGTGTATCGCAAGCTCGAGCTGGAGGTTGTGTATGATGATCACGTGACAATGCGTCATTGGGAAGCTCAACGACGGTATGGGTCGCTCTGAAAGCTCGTGCAGCTCAATATAAGTTGGACTGCCCCGTGGAATTTCTTGATTGCGCCTCGTTGTGGATCACGCTCCTGCTTGGGAATGCAATATGACTATTCTCGAGGCTGTCGTGGGGCGACCCATTCCCCTAATACAATTTGCGAGCTCTCTTCGTCTCTACCGACATTCCATCTGTGACGCTGGATCACGAAACTCTCACTGTCTCACTCACTCTTTCATCCTGAATTCCGATATTGAGATATATCCCGGAACTATTCACATCAGATCCGCATAGCTATTTTGTGACGTTTGTACGCTGACGTCAAAGTCATCGATAATTCGCAATGCGAGAATCTCATCTTGAGCATTAAGTTTGCTCGAATATTCTAGCATAACGACTACACGTCTTTTCGTCTTTTGTGTGGTCGACCAAATTTCTATGCCCAAACGATTACTCAGAGCTTTTCTCGGGCTTCCGAGCAGAATTTTGATCTGCACGAGACCCATACCGAGGTTCGAACAGATTAATCAGCAGCGACATCCAGAAAAGTTTGCTCGTGATGAGCTATTTTTTCAGTGAAACTTTGTTTTATTATAGCTCTGGGTTATCCCCGGATCAACGTGAAGCTACATTCTTGATCGAATGTCAAGGCTAAGGCTGTTTTCTAAAGTTGGATGAACGTGGAATGTCTCAAATTTTTCTAGGGTTACGGTCTTTGGTGGTCAAACGTTTCGGTGAGCTCATACCCGTCCGTCATTAATTATAATCCCGCAATTAACGTGGCAGTGTAAATTAGTTGTTGTGCATCAATTTACTCAAGATCTCGCTCAAGATTTTGAAGAAGAAAGTTACGTAAATTGCACGAAGAATCATTTATACTCAAGGTTTGTGCAGGTATCAATGGCATGAGAATTGTAAAAGTCTCTTTCCAAGTACAATGTATCACCATTGACATGAGGATTTGATAATTTTTATCGAAGAGACCCTCTCTGAATCGTAGTTCTGTTCCATTTTTTTCTCATATTTCTTTGGGCATTTATCAGTATAATAGTGACTGGATCTCAAATGGGTAAGTGCTATTTTATGAGGAAAATGATGGAAGGTTAGAAAATAAGGGAAACTCTCTATTTGCCCAATGGTCGATGAAAATGATGAAAAACCGATCGAATTACAAGAAGACCCCCACCTTTGTTGCGAGATTGATTAATTTCTCAATGGCCCTCATCAGAGAATAGCTGTTGAGTTAAGCACTTGAATTGAAGAGGTATAGGCTCTCAGCTTAAGCTCAAATATAGAAGATAAAGACAGTTTGGTAAACTTCGGCCTAACCACGTCGCACTCGTGCATGACAGCGTTTTTCAGTGTTGTGAGTGCGGTCATATAGGTACTAGTGCAATCACTTTCTCAATGGATCAAAATTTGTAACTCTTTGATACATAAAAATGTTTTTTTTTTACTTTCTGCTGCTTTAAATGCGTAGTTTCTTCATGGGAAGATACTTAAGCACGGAATGATGAAGGAAGTTATGCCGAGGTCAAAAAAGGATAGATAAGGGTGGGTGGATGAAACGAGAAGTCGAGCGAGGGATGAAGAGCTTGCGCGATCGAGCGAATGGAAGGAATTGAGGCTGTTGCTGTTAGAGGGTGTCAGGCGCTATCAGTCCGTGAAAATGAGCGACCGGTTGAACATGACGGGACTGCTGTGGCTGCTGCTCTCGGCGTCAGTACTGATACCCAAAACCGGGGCCCGATTTAGCCTCGAACCTCAGCCGATCGTGGTGCACTCGCTACCCCTTGGTTCGGATGCCAACCTGCATTGGAGGTTCGATTTGCACACTTGTTGCTAAAAAAATCTCCGAGCTAGATTTACTTCTCAATCGAAGTAAACTCAATTTCGAAAATATGTTTTGTACTTAATTTACAAATCTCGTTTTGGCCATTCCTGCAGTGATTTGGTGAGTGTTTGTTTGGATTATTACTTGAACAGCAGTTGATTCACGGAAAAATAGTCTAAAGTTATTACATCTGAGCCCTATTTTGTTTCGATTTAATCTTGATTTTTGACGTCCATCGGCATGTTGGTGAGCCCGATAATGCATAGCGAGATGAGTTCGTTCTTTATTTTACAAATTTGCATCTTCAGAGTTGAAAATCCTTTGTCATTTTATGGATTACTAGGAACGTATCTTTGAATCTGCGAGTGTGCGAAGAATTTTCAGAAGCGCGCTCATATCTGATTTCTAAATGGTCAATCTTCTGATTCAAACATCCAGGGTGGATTTGCTGGAGGAGCAAATCGCTGCAGAGGTGCACTTCACCTCTGAGGAGTATTCGTGGTTTGCTATCGGCTTCTCAGAATATGGCGAGCTAAAGCCGGCAGACTATTGCGTTTTCTGGATGGATTGGCATCGCGAAACCCACCTTCACGTAATTTTATTTCACTACTCATATGGCATGCGTTTCTTTGGTAATTGATTCCGTTAGAATTTGAAGCTTCTTTGCAAGTCTCAGTCAGTCGTTAAAGTATCAAATAAGAGAGTTCACTAAAAAATCCGGTGAAAAGCTTATCAAGCTCCTATTACGACTAATTAAAGGATGCCTGGAGCGATGACGACGGAAAATTGAATATCGACGAGAGGCAAGATTGCAAGAATTTCGAATGGAAGAAGCGAGGCAAGATCACGAAGTTTGCCTTTACAAGAAAATTCGACACCTGCGATGAACATGACTACATCATCGAGGTAGGTCTCATTTGATTCATTGATGATATATCTTATTCAATATCTTTGGCGCCAGACTTATTTTTCTTCGACATTTTTCCTTTCCATAACATTAGAATATGATGGTTTACACAGTTGGTCTACACTCGTTTGAAAACTAATTTCGGTCCTGTGGTTCAGATAGCACTTGAGTCACGAGTCATCCGATGAGTGTCATCGAATCAATTACGCTAAATTTGAATTGATTCTTTGATCATTTCGAAGAATTGAGTTGAGCCGTCGAGTTTGATCGTTGCCAAAAACGTGACTCGACATCATTTCCGTCTTGGGATATCCTTGTTTGAAATATACATCCCAGAATCGTATCAGAGATAATATGGCAGTTATGTTAGAATCATATAGAAACTGTATTACAATTTCTTATCTCAACGTCGCACGCCCGAGAATCGTTTCAAGTTTATTTTGTCCATTTTAACTGATCACAAGTCTTGTTTACATCAGGGATCTCGATAAGCTACCGATTTCGTTTGCTCAGATTCGCAATGTAGTATAGTCGACTGTGACGATATGATCGAAGTTTTCTCGTAGGTGCAACGATGAAGATCTAGGGGTTGACTCAACGGTGATAATATTTTTTCAAGCGGTGATTGACCTCAAAAACATAATCCTCGTGGTACTCTGTACGAATCAAAATCAATTAGAAGCCTTCAAGAGTAGATGCGTCACGATTCACTTTGGTTTTTGATTAAGTAATCAAAATTTGATTCAATAAAAGAGCTCGCACTTGTCAATTCAAATGCAAGTGTTTCACCAGACTAACGAATAAAATCATGTCTGTATAACATCCCATGTAAAACATACGATTCCATGAACATATATGAACATGGAATTCGAGGATTCCATAGTCATGTATGATCATACATAAAACCGCTTCAAACATTTTTTTTATCCCATAAAGTAGTGATTTATTGATTCAAACCTATTTCAACGTGAATACGTCACGATACTAATCATATATGTACTACTGAAAAAAATTCTTCCCAGACGAGTCGGTGTCAAGTTCCCAAAAAACTGACATTTTTGACGAAAACTTTCTCTTCAGTGCTACAAATGTTCGAAACTTGAGAATGACTCTGGGAAATATTTCTCTGAATAATGTTCGATCACCACCGTGAAGTATTGATCATACACCAGCTGTAAGTTAGTGTATCACGTGTTTCTGGAGTTAAAATGACAAATATGCAGGCCAATTTTATTTATGATCATATATGTTCATGGAATCTTACGTTCTACATGGGATGACATAGCATTTTATTAGTATGTTCTATCGATGCTTACTTAGATTAAAATATTTTCGGTCAGATGTACTTTAGCACCTGGTGTGGATCATTTATTGGTTTTGAGCTTACTCGTGACAGGTCAAGTTGAAAATGAAAAATTGCCCCTTCCAAGATTTTACTGCATTCCTCGTGGAAACACGATATTTCCGCGAGGAAAATTCGTTTTCCGCAACCGCTACATAATATATAAAATGACGAGGGCGATACTTTTCTCTTGCTATTGTGTACAGCACGGCAAGATTAATCTAGAAACAATTATTCTTCAAGTTCGTCACGACCGCAATAGAAACAGCAGTATTTCAATTCTAATACCTTCAAAATTTGTGTAAGAATTGGATACTTCTTGAGTCCCTACACCGAATTTACCCCTGAGTATAACAAATCTTCCATCCAAATTCTCTAACGTGCGAAATGGTATAGATACGAGTGCCTTTTTTTGATCGATGCGAGTTGATTTCGTAGGCAATATTTCTTGAGCGCGTAGTTTTGGAATATTATAGATTGTACGATTTACAAGTAATAGAAGCACCTGGAGTCCAATCTGAGGATCACAAGGAACTATAGCGGAGTGTGGGCCAAGTTTCAAGCTTGTGACATCTGCAGGCGATACAAGCTTTCACAAGGTTTTCCTGGTCAACGAGGAGACGGTGTTTCATGTTCTTGCAAAATAATGGAATCAGATCGATGTGATCGAAAAATGAAGCCATTGTACATTATGTTTTCGCCATTACACTCATAATTGGTCACATTTGTTATTCGATATAAATGTGACGATCTCAAAGCTCGTGTCAATCTTTTTTCTGAATAAAATGGCGATATATTTCAATTCTATGCATCGACAAAGTAGTACCCGGTTGTTGAGGCAGTTCAACGAAGATCACAAATAGCATCTTGCGATAAATCACACAGATCAAACTGACAAGCCATCAGTCTGTTGTCTTGATCAAATATGAATGGCAAATCGAAAATGCGATTACGGCTCCACAATCTCTCATCGTCACCTATCGAGATTCATACGATCCAGTACTTTTCGAATTTTCTAGTACCCTATTGGCATGGCCATTATTTTTGCAGATCCAGGGCTATATTCCAAAAACTAAGTTGTTTGAAGTACGATTTTCGATCACAATTGATGAAATAACTTTTAACCAGAGGGGCACAACTCACGTGGTATGGTTGAGGGGCAGTGGCCCCCTGAGTTCGGTATCGGGTCTACGTCTGGAGGATGCCAAGTCTCGGGGTATGTCCCGGACCGAGTTGCTGCGGCTGAGCCACGTTACGCCTCGCTTCCCCGAGGATGCCTGGCAATGGGAGCTGAGGGCCGACCGGGTGCGGGTGCCCAACGTCGAGACGACCTACTGGTGCCGGGTACAGAGGCTGCCTTCTGCCCTTTCTGCAAAGTAAGGCTTTCGATACACACACACCCACTTCACTTTATATCGTCAACACCTATTGAAACTAGGCGATTGTCACAATGCATGAAGAGATACGCAGTTTTGATAGCAACACGAGTTCACACAAAAAAACAGAAGAATGTCAAATTACAAGATTAATGGATATTTTAAGCCACTGAACACGATAGCAAAGTTACAATCGGGCCTTCTTTGACTTATTGAGGCCCACACGACGGGGCAATATAGGTCAAGTGGCCGACGAAAGCTGAGCGCGAATAGTTCTCAATTTGCTCTTGGGCACGATGATGCGGACGATAAAGGGCCGACGTTTGATAATCGCGTAGTTACACCGATTGCAAGGCCGCGGCTCACACATCGTTCACTCGCAAATGGTCGTCGCACTGCAGCAGATGCCTGAGATCGCACCACACGGTTGAGGCATCGGTAACGAGCTGAAATACCGATTTCCACCCTTTCACAAAATTCCATGTATTGACGATTATAAATTCGAATCTTGTGGAACTCAATTTTCGAGGGCCTCAACGACGATACTTATTAATAGGCTACAGAGGGAAATTTTTTTGAAGCGATCGGCTCAAGTTGCGCGCAAAGACTAATCGAGATCGGTAATGGCGCCGGTCGCGCGGCG
Organism: Eretmocerus hayati; assembly: GCA_029851415.1. Lineage (NCBI taxonomy): Eukaryota > Metazoa > Arthropoda > Insecta > Hymenoptera > Aphelinidae > Eretmocerus > Eretmocerus hayati. Next base: position 188,069,933 of record CM056742.1, on the reverse strand, counting down.
CGTCGTGTCGCACCTGGAAAGTTTTTCAATTTTGTCGCGATCTGTTTGTGGATCTGCTGCCAGCAAAGATAAGAGAAACTGTCGGCTGCCTCGTGCCTTCATCAGACTGTCGCGATATCATTGCACGGCCGCGCATTCACCTCTAGGATATGTGCATCATTTTGCGAGACCATCGACCGGCAAACCGATTCATTCAGAACTACGCCCGCTCATCCACCGTAACCGTCTGATTTCTGATTTACACTGTTGCATTTATTCTATTCCCTGAGTGGACTTTTCTCATAGTTGAACTCTTCCTGAACTAGGGGACCAATATACTCGAGGAAAACTAAGCGGTCATCCTGTAACATACTTCATCTTATTTTTTCCCTGATTGTAATGAAGAAATCACGACCAACACAAATGGTAGAATCTGGACTACTGAAATGACTCATTCTCTTCTTTTCTTGTGTGCCTGAGGTTTCGTTCGATATCAACTTGACAAATTTCAAACTCTTCAGCCGACTGACACCTCGAAAATTTTTTTCGACGTAGATTGCAGTTTTGAGTCTATAGGAATTATTGGAACTGGCTTCTGATATTGGGACAAGAAAGTACGAATTTTCTTTAGTGATTCGATGTTGGTTTGCAATTCCAGAAGACCTCAGTTTTCCAAGGCGATTGCGACCAGAATCGGATATTTTCGGTCATTCGTCATTATTTTTCAGAATTGATCACATAAAGCCGGTGGTCGTCAAATGTTTCGAGAAAAAGTGATTTGCTTTTGTGCAGGCACCACGTTTTGCAGTTCGGGCCGGCAATCCAATCCGGTAGCGAGCATCTGGTGCATCACATGGAGGTGTTTCACTGCGCTGGTCCACCCGATCTTGAAGTTCCCCTGTACAACGGACCCTGCGACGCACCCGATCGACCCCAACGAACTCAGGTTCATTCATAATAATTCGTTCATGTAATATTTCATAACAACATTTTGCAAGACTCTGATGCATTGCACTTGGGCTCGTTTAAAGAGCAGCTGTTTAAACATGAAGCGCGCGATGACCCCAATATTGTGATGTTCTTCGAGCTTTTGCGGAATTCGAGAAAATTGACTGCAGCGTTCGGTTGAATCCGAAAGCTTGTGTTCAGATCAAATGACGATTTTCAATGAATATTGTCACGTTCACACTGTACTGCGCAAAAACATGATTTATCTTCCATGTTGCCGGCGCGCGGCGGAAGAAAAATTGAATGCACAGTTTCAATGCTCTCATCTTTTGTTGTACTCCATTTTGATATCTACCTAGTCAATTTGAGATTATGTACGCGAAAATCGGGGAAAAGAATTGATTATCCATGTTCTTAACTGTTAGATCTGCAAAAAAGTGTTGGCTGCGTGGGCAATGGGCGCGGACGCCTTCGTCTATCCAGAGGAAGCAGGCTTACCGATCGGCGGAGAAGATTTCAACAGTTTCGTGATGCTGGAGGTGCATTACAATAATCCAGAGCTGCACGCGGGTCACATTGACTCGTCCGGTATCGGATTTATCTTCAGCAGCAGCCTTAGGAAATACGATGCGGGTGTGATCGAACTCGGTCTCGAGTACACCGACAAGATGGCTATACCTCCAGGACAGGTGGGATACATTATTATGTCATTCATCACCCCTTGGAAATCTTCATCACTAAATCCATCAAAATTGATTTGAACCTTGTGAGATTCACTCCTTTGAAACACCGACTAAGTCTGAATAGGTCCGAACGACTAATTGGACAATTGTTCACCTTCGCGAGCTTATATGCAATATTTTTTTGAATCTGAGATGTTTCTCGACTTCACGTGGCCATTCCTCATAAATAACTCGTTTTGTTTATTTTCACGCTCCTGAATGTTCGTATTAGTTCTAGGGAAATTGATCAACTTAGAACTAATTTTATGAAATGCAATAGGTACAAATAGTTCGGATACTTATACTGATCTAATTTGCGGATATACTCTTTCCGCCGGAATCAGTGAAAATCGCTCCCACTCACTGATTTGCAGTGCATATGCACTGATTTTCAGTGAATTTCACTGCGAATCAGTGGATTGGGAGCGATTTCCACTGATTCCGATGGAGAGAGTAGAATAAAAAATTTTCTGTCATCAACAAATACCGCTACTAATTCACTTCAGAATTCACGTGCACGAAAATGCATCAAATGATTGTGCTCAAAAGCTGCCACATGTGTGGAACTTTTGACACTCCTCGAGTATTTTGCATACGAATTATTTTGGAACCAAAACATGGAAAATTTCACAAATGAGCTTCCATCTGCGTCAACCGCTTAACGAGAGCCATGGGAAATTCAGTATTCGTGCAGGGAAATGGTGATGCGACTCCATCAATTATCTAGCACAAAATGTGTCTGTATTAGTGATTTTGTGATGAAATTGCTAGAAAATTGGCAAATTGTTTGAGGATTGAAAAATTCAATAACTGCACGAACCTGGTGCACGATTTCATTACATAGGAGGCGTTTGAGCTTTCGGGACACTGCATAACCGAGTGCACGGGTGTGGGGCTGGCTCCGGCTGGTATCAGAATCTTCGGCTCGCAGTTGCACACCCATTTGACCGGCACGAGAGTCATAACCAGGCACATCCGCGACGGGGTTGAACTTCAGCCTCTCAACTACGACAACCACTACTCAACCCACTTCCAAGAGATCAGGCTGCTGCCCAAGCCCGTCACCATTCTTCCGGTCAGTTTTTTCACTTGATCTTTTCATTTTGATGAAATCCGAAAAAATATAATATTTATCCTCATTACGCAGGGTGACTCGTTGATAACGACTTGCACTTACCAGACCCTCGACAGGGATAATGTCACCCTCGGTGGTTTTGCCATATCCGACGAGATGTGCGTCAACTACGTTCACTACTATCCAAACTCCAAACTCGAGGTATGGATTACAGTATCCTTCAGAATCAATGGATTATGCTTGTAAGATTTCTGGAAATCGATAGAATCTTTAGAACGCTTCTATATCACAATGATTTTGAAGACTCGATCGGAAAAATCAGATTTTGAAAACAAATGAGAGACCGATGATCTAACATAATGGTCCACATTGTGAAAGTCTCTCAATTTTATTTTATCCAAACAATAGACATTGAGGACGTCTACGTCGAATCCCAAATAGTTCCCTCACAATCATTTTCATGGGTGACCAGCAAGAAAAACACCTGGGACTCTCGCAGAGGAACGTCCTCTACTCTGATCTCAGTGACTGATACACTTTATCCTCTACAGATTCATGAAAATCAGTGCAAATAAGCCTGCATCGAAATCATATGAGAAAATTGTTATTTCACTCTGGGAAAAACCTTACCGAGTTTATGTACTTGTGCCTCTTTCAACAACAGGTTTGCAAAAGCGCGATAAGCGACGATGCGCTGAGGACGTATTTTCGCTACTTGCGCGAATGGGAAAGTCAGGCAACCAGCACCGATAAAGGAATATCCGACAACTACAAAAGCATCGAGTGGACCAAAGTTCGAGTCGCGGCCCTTCACGATCTCTACGAGGTTGCTCCTTTGGGTCAGTATGACCCTCAAATCCATATCACTATCTCAAATTATCAAAAAATATTGGTTCTCCCCAGTAGAAAAAAAAAACATATTTCCGTCACATGTTTTAATTTCTCATTTAGCTATGAAAATCTCAAAAAGTCAAAACGTAGGATGCTGTATAGAGATGTTAGAGGTCCAGTGGGTGAATTTATTGATTGTTACTTTTCCAAGTAGGGATGCAGTGTAACGGATCGGATGGATCGAGACTTCCCGGTTTGTGGAATAACATAGCAGCGACCCCGGTGCGATTGCCTCTGCCGCCCCCGGCTCGCAATTGCCCTGAATCGACGCTCTACGATGAATCCAATCAAGTTTAATGAGTGTGATGCTCAGAAGTACGTGTCGAGAAAAGCTGGGAGAGTGGAAATATAATGGCTCCGATGTAAAAACTAGTACCTGAATGTTGTTGGAACATGGTCACGCAGTAGATTGATAGATTCAATCTTAGCGCAATATCATTAAATCGATGTATTTTTCAACAAATTTGAGTCGCAGAGGTGAGAGAATATATTGATTGGTGCAGAATTGGTCGCTTCGCTGATTTTGTCTGATATTCCTCTCGCAAACCCGAAAGGCCTTAATTCCTCAACATTTAGTTTGAACAGAGAATCAGTCTCATGTTTGGCTGTAACATTTGGGATGACTACTTATTCACTCGTCAGGATATTATCTGCTGTAAGGGCATTACAATGATAAGACCTCATTAATTAATTTGTTCATAGTATAATTCTGCGATCATATTAAAATTGATCAACTTTACATTTAATATATATGATAATAATAATAATAATAATAATCAATAATATCGTGAATAATTTACAAATCGGAAACAGCTAAGCGATTGTTCGTAGTGAAGGCGGAAGGATCAAAATATTTGCACGTCGACTATCATAAACTTGAAGATTTTCGTCCCCATTCGCGCGCATAAAAAGTATCGATCGAACAACTACGAATGCACATATTGCCAATTGGAGTAGAGCGCATGCATAAAAATAGTTCATACAAAACAGTGGAACTGCGACACATCTTCACAATTTCATTTTCATAACTGTCAACATTCGCGTAAGCTCATTTACAAAAACAGTATCATGCACGATCTTTACTAAATCAACGAACGAAACATATTTTAATTGTATATCACATTTTAGAAATTTCATTCGATCTCTTTTTCGTCATCACATAACAGTAAAAATTATTTCTCTTATTTCATTCAAATACTTGTGTTCGTCACAGTACGTCTATGTAGAGTCAATAAATATAAAATGGAAAAGACATTCATTGAGCATTTTTGAGTTAACATCGGCCTCGATAAAATCTTTCCAAATCTCTTTCATTTCGAAAAAGTATCATGTCTGCGTGTATCAAAAGTTTTTCTAAGTCCTTCTCAATTTCTGTGATTTTGCAAGTAAAAATGCATTTCGAAAACAGGTGCCTAGAGCACAAAGAGCATCGCCTCAATTGTTGGCACTGCAGCATTCATTTTTTCAAATTCAAGGACATTTTTGTCGCTTTGAAAGAGGCACTTTATTCATCACTATATCCATCAGAACTCAGCGAATTTCTTATTGCATGAGAAAATTTGATTCTTCACAATTTTACAAATATTTCGAGAGATGTATATTTCAAATCACCATCGCGATCAACTTCTCCAGGTGGTTACTCACACCTTGGTTTGAAAACATACAAAAGCAATTAAATCATTATGAAAAGATTTCATTTTTAAAAGATCACTCTGTGTATTTATGAAAAATATTAAAATTTCAGGTCTACTGTTCTCTTCAAAGAGAACTCAGGGCAGTAAATTTTTTTTCATTGAATAATCGCAGCTAGTTGATACAGCCCCATGATATTTGAGATAGCAGTAAATTTCCAAAGCTCGAATGGAGTGTATCAGTTTCAGTTGAGGATGTTTGTTCTATCAGCAAGGCGTCAAAAATCAGGCAGTTTTTTCGAGAGCCAGTACAAATAGAACTAGACCACACCCATTCTCGCAAATCACGAGCGGAAAACGAATTTCAAGTTTTCTCGAATTATGCTTATCATAGATATACTCTTTTGCGAATCTTCGACTTTAGCATTACTAATTCGGATTAAGCTTCAAGACATATTGATACAAGCTGTAGGAAAATACATTTACAAAAATTTGTTTGTATCAATCCATTTTCTGAAAGTCAGAGATATTCGGGCACCTCTAGTCACTCCTATGGATATCCTTTTAGTTGCACGAGCCATATTTTTACTTTCGCAACAACGTACCTTATCCACGAAGCAGATGTTGAATCACAATTGGAAGTAAGTCTCAGTGTGTTTATACTATAACAAAGGCAGACTGAATTTTGTTGAGTAGAAGCAATACTTATTACGTCGAAAAAGAATTCATCCAAGAACTATTTGTTCTGAATGATTATAATACTTCATAATACATTACATTTTAAAAAATTTCTCGTCACGATTTAAACGCTATATACAGACACAATGTACAATAAATTGGATTGCAATGAATCAACAGTTATGAGCAAATGAAAGTACTCAGAACACGGGAAACGTAGAAGAATATGGCACGAGCACGTGTCGAATTTGAGCATTTTGTGGAGCACTTTGCTTTCAAACAGCTCAAGAAATATATTGGGAGCGTTAAACCATCGTTGTTCGAGTCGACTAGAGTGAGGAAGATTGACCGGACTGGTGAATCTGCATTTGTAAGAAACAATACAAAATACCGGCTTGATCCATAACATCTACTGTCTCTGCGGCCAAGAGGTCACGATTCTTTGGGTCTTGGCGACTGCTCATGCCAGGACGAAGCAACGTGGGCCCAAAAACGGTGGCTAAATTATGCAGCGACATCTTGTTCTGGGCCTCGTGTTTGTTGACTCGCAAGAGATGAGCAAGTAGAAAATCAATCACAGATTTGTTAACTTGTGGAAGGCTATCATAAACTCGACGTAGAGCACTTCCTCGCAATAACTCGCCGGTTTTGAAAGCTTCGAGGAAAGAAGGATACAGAGCATCTGTGAATAGAGCCTCAGGCATTTCCCGTAGGTACAATTTCAGAACACCCGTGACTGAATGTACATCCACCTAGTGAAGACATTATAAAAGTGTAAATGAGTATTTTACAGCTAACATGACGGTATCAACAGACTCCAATAACGGCTTACTTCTTTTAATAGTTGTTCAGCTTCATACGAGTTACTTTCAAATGATTTACGCAGTTTAGCTACATCTGATGCAGAGCCAGAAACTCGATACAAGCCAACCTCTGCCATTCCTCTTTTTTCAACCTCACGTACGCATGCTGTTATAATGAAGGGTACTTCCCGTTTTTCTCTCCTGCACAAAAATGAGAAGCAATGTTTTAGCTCTATGATATCAATATTCCAACGTCCATCGTTCTCTTACACTAGATTTGCCTTCCTTTCATGTTCCATTGATCTATTATTAGTATCTGTTCTACATTGATGCAGAGGTCATCCTTTGCTTTTTATAGAAAATGTATACTCACTTGCAGACCTGCTGTACTTTTGCTCCAAATAGACCTTGAGGCTTTGCCGATGGGACTCGCCGAAGTGTGACTTCACTCGGAATGAATTTGAGAGTTACATCCAAAGATGCCGGACCTAGATTTATTGTCCTCTTTACTTGGTCACCAAGCAACCAAGCTCTGCTTAAATGTTGAATACATTTTCCTCGAAGGATAGAGCGTGAACCATATTCTTCATATAGTAAAAATCTGACGTTCTGACTCCCTTCCAATTCAACAACAAACGTTTGACCTGATTGGGACAAATTATTAAGACGTGCTACAATTAGTCAACGTAGGCAATTAGATGAGTACAAACCCCAAGTTGGTGCCTGGCCTCGAGAAATGTGACTTTTGGCTTTCTTGAAATAGTGACCATAGCTATCTATCTCTACAACTATGTAAAGATCGCTGGGACGATCTAATCCAGGTGGAACTATTCCCAGCAATGTCAAATGCAAATCTCCCAGTAGCAAACTCTCATCTCGACCACTTCGTAGCAAATAACTCCCCATGTCCGTCTGAAGGTAAGTTCGACACGCCGCTATCCACGCTTTCAAATCATACAAATTGAGAGGCAAGGGTCCAGGTGGTTGTCCTCCCTACACCGTGCACAGATTAAATATTTGATTCATGTCACTACTACAGTCACCTACTCATTTTAAGAATTCACTCAATACCTGTTGCAGCGCTTCAATGGCTTCGATCCACTGTGATCTTTCGAATTCGCTAGATAAGAAAAATGTGTAGGAATTTTGGATGCGGTTCTGGTTCTTCTGACCAACTTTAAGAATCAAGTTAGGCGATGCTAAAACCAATTGCGCCTCTAATTCCTCCAATTTTTTGCGATTCTTGTCAGTACCTCTCCCACCAATTCGAATTTTCTTATCATCATTCTTTTCTTCCCATAATATTTGGTCTCTGACGGTGCATACTTGTGATCTGTAGGTTGTTAAGTTACGATTCTGAATGTAATTTACTAATTCTAATTTTAAATGTGAGAGAATTTCTCATCGTTTTACCTCAAAGTCACCACATTAGCGGGACTGTTTTCTCTTGGTTCGATTCCATCTACCATGACTACTACTTCTGATACTGGAATGAACCACTTCAGCTCAAAAGTGAACTTTTCTTTGCCAGATGCCTTATACTTGGCGCATGAAATCACATCGTTGAAAAGAAACAGGTGCCTTAATTTTCTATGTCCTTCAGCCAATTCCACGATGAAAGAGTTTTTGACAAGTCTTCTTTGAGCCCGATCGGGATACTGTATGAGAATATGGAGATTTGAGCATATAATAATTCTTAATAAGAATCGAGCAACTTCAGTAGAACTTGCCTTGATTATAGGATGTATGATGTTAAACTCATCCAGGAAATTGCGAGTCATAGCAAGTGCCTCTGATAATGGCGCATGGTCTGCGTGACTTTGCGGAGTGTGTTTTAATAAGTCCTAAATTGAAACAATAAAGGATTATCATACCTATAGAACTTGAAAAAATGATTTGGTCTGGTAGAGGTGAATTATAATTACATGCAAAACCAGGGCATTTTTCTGAACTCGAGCGACTGGCTTGTGTAACAAGTCTTCTAGTGATAAACCTGGCCCTTTAGGATACCCCCTCAGTCTTATGTCTCTCGTGATCTCTGAAAACTGTGTTGATTGTGAAGAACATCGCCGCACAGTATCAGTTGCTCGAGCGTAGTTATGTAGGAACGCACCATAATCCCTAATCTTGCTTGCCATCACCTAGAGTGAAATAACATGAGAAATATTCTTGACAATTTGGTAGAAAAGTGGGATGATTTCTACCTTGAATTGTTCACCAATCGTCGTCTTATTATCCCAAGTATCGAGTTTCTTTCGCAAGTCATCAAGGAACTCTTGATGTAATTTATGGAGATCAGGAATTTTGTAAAATATTGTATTAAAATCCTCCTGAGATATCACTGGCTGAGATGTATTTACAGTTGCATTGATCGCTTTCATATACTGTAAGATATAAAATTAAAGAGTAATGAGGGTCTGCAGGATCTTTGAGAGCAAATAGTTTTGCATAATAAAAATTTTTTACCTGTATCATGACATCCAAGCACTCAACATAAATAGCTTCACTTTCAACTACAGAATTAATAATGCACTTGACCATTGCCACCCTGTCATCTTCTTGATTCTTACTCTTGTCTTGTCGCCGTGGAGTTGTGGGTGTAGGGGATTCCAAACTACCTTCACTGAGACTTAGGGGCTCAGCATCACTGCTCCCAGTTTCATTATCAGTGCTCAATGTACGCAGAAGAATTGGAGGAGCTGTGTTTTCTTCATCTTCACTGTCCATTGCTGTCCGATGTCTGAAAATGTCAAGACTATAGAGGTATCTCTTGCATGGGAGATCAATCAAAATAGAAAGTCATGAACCAAAAATGTCACCAAATGAACGAAATATTCAGCAGTCTGTACAGATTATCAAGTACAGACTCTCCATCTCAGAGAAATGTAATGAGAGAAGAATTACTCCTAGTATAATACTCACTGGATGAAGTAGTCAATGTTGACATAATTGCTCTGATTGCCAGGTGAATCTGGTAATGATGGCGGTCTTCTTGATTGCACTTTTCCTCCATTACTACTGATCGAAGGTGCCTCAATATAAACATATTCACCTGTTGGATCCAGGGCAACTGAGTCATAGTATGGCTCTTCTTCAGATGCTTCAGCATCACCATCTGCTCCATCTTCTAAAGCTTTTTCAGCCTCTTTTTCATCTTCCTCTTTTACAGTGTCATTCTTGTCTTTTTTTGAATTACCTGTGACTTGAATGACAGTAATATAATTACTTGGTACATCTGGATTACTGTTTCTTCTACATTCAGACACTTTTTCAGGGCTTCTGGGAATCTCGCTTTTTGGTCTTTTGCTTGAATGCAGAGTTGAGCTCAGTTCACTAACACATTTATCTTGTACTTTACTAAGATCTTCTCGAGCAGGCACAGGAGGAGCAGAATCTTCAGATTTTTCAGATTGAGCTGTATTGTTTAGGACACTTGCTTCTGTTGAATGAAGACTTTGATTTGGTGACTCAGTATTAGATGGTTTAGGTTCAGACGAGGTAGAAGCATTTGCCAACTTTTTATGCCTCTCAACATCAGCTAAGAGTCGCTCCAAATATTCAACATAGAATTCCTCTTTTTCCAACTCCTCCCTAAGAACAGTTACCTATGAAAAAGAATAATAGTTTTGTAAGATTGACAAAGCTCATTTTGCTATTAACATGTTAAGATCACATTTTGTTGTGAATTAGGATGATTATGAACTAGTTTTATGTGATTCCATTAACAATACTTGAAACACCTCCAGCACAGTACAATCAACAGGCTCAAGTCTGTTAACTGGTAAGAATTAATCATGAAGAGTTGAGGCAAGGTCACACGAGGTTCAAAAAGTTCAAAACAATGTGTGACAATTACATCCTCAGGCACGTCAGAGTCATAAACAGTGCCACCGCCCAATTAGAGCTTTTGCTTCTATCAAGTGGGATGAATCATCGAGTGAAGTAACCCATGAAAAAAGGTAGCAAGCTGTAAAGCTACTAAAGCTACTCTCAATTGCAGGATAAGGTTCTCATTCATTTCCTCTCACAAGTAAGTACTGAGGGCTGAACTGCGAAGTCATCAACTCTGTCTCTACCAGAGCAAACTAATACACATCATCCTCGTCATTCACGTTCAATATGAGCGCCAGGGAAGTGAAGTGGATGAGTCGAATACACGAGAGAGATAAGGGGATACTTGAGAGATGAGGTAGACATACCTTGTGCTTGTGCTTGACCAGGTTGGCGCGGACGTCCTCCTCCCAGGCTGCGGGTAGGGCGCTGTCGGGGAAGCGCTCCACCCAGACTTTCTGGAAGTCGCCGAAGACGCTCATACCTACGGCTCTCGGCGTCTACGGACGCACCGCGGATCACATGGGTATAATGGGCGGGCCTCGTGTATCTTTTGCAGCAGCAGGTGTTGTTGATCGTTGATCAGCAAAGCCACCGACACAAAGGATCCTCGATACAGCAGCAGCAGCAGGATGCGGTCGGTGCATCAGAGAACCGCGACGAGCTTCCTGTACGCTTTCATCGGTCTTGTTTCACAACACGGGCCGCTGTCATGCACTTGCTGCACTTGAGTGTGTTGTTCAAAAACTTGGTTTCGCAAGAACGAGTGTTGTTGGCAGGGTGGTGGAGGCGCGGGCGGCGCCGAGAAAGGAAGGAGCAGCGATTCAAGAAGATGATCAGCAAGTATACCTAAGTAGGCGGAAACCGATAGACAAGTCAGCGAAAGTCTATTGTAACTGCCCACGCGACGTAGACGAGGTAATACTTGGCGGGCAGCAGGTGTAAGTTGTGATGAATAGCGTCTTCGACGAGGTTAACGCCCTGGAGATGCAATCAGAGCAGCTGATCCGAACGCTGATGATGATGTACAGAGTCCTTATCGCCGATGAAAAATTGCTCGTGCCACACTGGCGCAAGTCGCGCGACTGATAAATCCACACGAGACGGTCTATGGCGACTTCATTGTGACGGTCGGTACTCTATATTGCACTCGAGAGATCCTAATCTATCACTGCCCTGCGCCGATGCACACACTGTAAAAAATCCTGGAGGATTTCACAATGCTGAGCACTGGAAATTTTGAGACCATCGCTGAGCACTGTGAATTGACAGAACTGAGCGATGTAAAAAAACAACGCCGAGTGTTGTTATTTACACTGCTACACCACAGAACACCTACCACGGAATCTACACCCACACATCATCGAAGAGTGAACGTGCACGCAGGAATTGGCCGGCATAAACATGGCTGCGCGTGTGTGGGTGCGCGTTGCATCTATCTATATGATCGCTTCCACCGAAACTCATTTCCCGTTTCTGAAAGATCGTGCGAAGAAATTAGGGAAGAAATATGGTTTTATTTATGATGAAAACTTTCTGCACGCGTATGCTCAAAAACACATATTACAGGCTATTGGAAGCCAAAAATAATATTTATAGAAATAATACTTTCGATATTATTGCTATTATAGATTTTCACTTTTACAAAATTTCATCGTACCGTTTCGGGAAAATTATTTTTTATCGATTGCGTGAGAAAAACTATGCCGGAGCAATATTTCGTTAATTTTTTTATCGCACACAAAATTTGTTTCAACAGCCACTATAAGTGACCCGCATAGGCAACGACTTTGCTCTACTTTGCCCTGATACCCGTTCTCGAGTTGAGTTCAACAATTTATCCATTTTACTCAATCTGGTCACCGGTTGGTGCAAGAAATTCGAGAAAACTAGCAATTTTTTCGCTCGCTAACGTTTGCTCAGTTCTGCAAGATATGAATTCCATATGGGATTCTTAGTCTTTCCTGATCATTTCCGATGGTTTCAATAGCTCTAATAGGTATTAAAACGAATAAATGTATAGGCTCCTCTCTGATATCAATTCATGCGATTGCATCAATTCGTCATCTGTGCATGAATCACGACGTTTACGTAAATCCAGGCAAAGAAAAGTATGTTGCATGCATATACGAAGCATAGGTACATGCCGCTGAAAACAACGAGTCAACGAGTATAGTCGCAACACTGATGATTAAAGCGATGAGAACTGGATCACATCTCCGACCCGTCCAAAAAGATATCAAGAAGTATCGTCAGATCAAAATAGGCTACATAATTGATCATAGCATTCATGAGTTCTGTATTCCCGAGGAAAAGACAGCCGATTTCAACTGGCCTAAAGGGAATAAACTGAAAATGTTACGTGAGCTAAATCAGTATTCTCTCATAGATGAAGATCTGTCAAAAGTTTCCTCAGAGTGTTCATTGAAAGAGGCATTGAGCTTTTTCATAGAAATTTGAGTATTAGCTTTCAGAAAGTTTCTGGGCAAGTGTAGGAAGCCCAGACCACGAATAGAATATTGGAGTATCTTGAAGGAAAACACTTTTCAGAATATTGTATAATACATTAGTCTTCCGAAGGCTCACAAGAGAACAAGCTGTGGCTTTCCTTTTGGCTCGCTTTTAGCCGGTTAACCGAAAACTCTGCAGTGGCTTTCATGTAGTTGTTCGTGAGCGTTCTGGAGTCCAATAAGATTTTTTGACCCCAATCCACGTGATTACGTCTATTTCTCTGATGATTGAACGATTCTATTGCATTATATTCGGGATGTGTCAGATACTCAACGACGATGGGTGTAAGGCGACCAATTACATATGTGATCTCCATATTGATTGTACCAATGTGATGATGAGAGTACAAAGAAGAGTTAGACACAGAAATTCGGACAGACAAACTGTTGGATCCCTCGTTATGGAGGAGAATAACTATCAAAATAAATAGGCAGAACCGAAACAGTTCCCAAAATGTGTCTATATTACAGATATAAACTTATCAAAAGTCCAAAAATTTGTCTTTTTGGATCCTACAATTGAGCTCGATGTCTCCTTAGAATTTGATCACACAAGTTTTTCCGAATTCATCTACGCCAAGGTTCTCTCGTGCGAATTTGAATAGAGTCCATAAGTTGATCGTCCGCAGAATGTCACGAGTGCAAATTTGCACCCTTCATACACGATGGAAACCTCCGTGACACAAACTTGCATTGCATGTTCTTTCCTAATTGTGTCAATTTTTGACACGTTTCTGAGTTCAGGAAACTGTGCTAACTCGGTAGGTTGAAAATCACATGTGATTTAGAAATCAATTTTCTTAGTTTCTCCCAAATTTACTGGGAATTGCAATCGAGCTTTTCGATACAGCTAGAATAGTAACAACGGTTTCGCTTCCCTAAAGAGAAAGCTTTGTTTTGACCCCAGCAAAATTTTGATACAATTTTCTACTAGATCCAATATTTTCTTCAACAAAATTCCTTTTATCTGAAAAGTGCTTAGAACTTTCCTTCCTCTTGCCGAAATCTATCGATTGGAGGTAACACTTTTTCTTCTTATATTCTCTCAAATCTGTTAGAGACTCATCTGACCTTCCCTTTGTTCGTGTGTGTGTGTGTGTGTTTTGTTGTTTTCTATTGGACACGCTTTCTCTTCTACACTTCACTTGATCACGTTTTTGTTTTCTACAAGTTGTAGAGAATCGAAAATGTGAGAGCCCAGTGGTTTGGCAGCTCTCACCTCCCAGGCATATTTGATTCATTGGCTTTTCAAAGCAAAATTGCTGAAAATTGGTCTCTTAATACATAAAAGTCTTTTTTTGTTATTCTGTGCGCAAAAATGGCCATTTAGACGCAAGTGTGCGTGTGCAAATAGCGAATTTGCACATTATTCTGACACAACTGTGTGCAAATATTTTTTCACGCAGTGCGCAAATGAGGCATCAGTGCGCAAATACTCGTTTGCGCACTGCGTAAACAAAGAACAGTGTGCAAATGAGGCATTTGCGCACTGTGCAAATTTCGTTCGCGCACTGGACTTGAGTTGTTTTCTGATCACTCTATACCATCATCTATCTATATATCATCATCATACATAATTGTGAAGAATATCTAACTTCGATCTTTCGAGCACCAGCGACAGTTTTGAGCAACGTGGTAACATACTATATGGGCGAGAGAGTTTTTTCTGATACATTTCTCAGAATTTTTTTTCAGTCGGGGGGCTCCGCCCCCCGAACCCCCCGGCGGGGGCTCCGCCCCCTGCACCCCCGCCGGGGCTCCGCCCTCCTGTGACCTCGTCATGCCATGTTCCTCTGGATGCTTGAGATGCATTGATCATTCGTTGTAGGTGATGCTTCGGTCACTCCTCGCTACTGTCAAATTTTTCAGAAAGTCGTCATGGATCCCAAGTAGTTCAAATGAAAATGGTTCATAATTTGTTTGAGAAGGAAAAAGGACTCGGAAAGTTCGTACACGCCAATGCGAAAAAGGAACAAAGTCCGTCAACTCTCGAGACGACGCCCAAGTCTCACAGCATCCCCTAATTTTTTGATGTGTTTTAGGAGGCGGGTTACATTTTTGCTCACAGAAATAACAAAAAATATCGTAAGCAACTCGGGCGCCGACATTTGCGCACTCGTCCCCGCAACTCGTGTGCAAACGTTCCATTTGCGCACAGTTTCGTCGTTCACGCAGTGCGCAAATGGCTGATTTGCGCACTGCGTGCGCAAACGAGCCATTTGCACACTGCGTAAACGATGAAACTGTGCGTAAATGAGGCGTTTGCACACTCGTTGCGGTGACTCGTGCGCAAATATCTGTTGGCGCCCTTGTTGCTTAATATACTATTTCGATACACTGTGCGTAAAAGTGCACTTTGCGCACAGTTTGTCGACTTTTACTCACAGTTTATCGAAAAGTATAGTTAGATACACGGGCGTAAAACCTATTATTCGCATCCTCGTGATGATTCCGACCCTCGCCTGCGGCTCGGGCCGGAAACCCATCACTCGGACGCGAATAAAACGTTTTACGCCCTTGTATCGAAATGTACTATTCTAAAATATTCTCACTTAAATTGGGTCACCGAAACTGCGTTTTTTTCTGCTTTATCTGTTGAATTTGCGGATTCAAATCCCCCGCTCGGGCCCAAAACATGGCGCCCGGGCCGCTTGGCGGCGTCGCTGCGCGAGCGTCGCCGGCGGCCATTCTTCAGTACGCTTGAGTACGGCACACAATCATCATCGCTCCTAACGTTTCCCATCACTTTAAAGAAATAAACAGTGTTTTTCCGTAAACCCCTGTGTCTTCTGTGGGCTTGCCCGTAAACCCATAACCCCAACAGGTTATGGGCCCAGCACGCTTCCACTGCGCGAGTTTTGAAGTGAGAAAAACACAGTGTTTGTGAGTAGAAATATGTTGCCGTGAAACAAAGGCACGCGCGCCTTTTGCCGCCACTGCCTTGCGCCAGGGTGCAGTTACACGAGTTCGCGGCCAACAACACCAGGGTATCCAGCAGCACCCGCGAGTCTTCATCAGCAAGCACCACCAGCGCGCGGTGCACGTAACCTGGCCCAGGGCGAGCAACAGCGTCAGCGCATCATCGCCAACCAGCAACGCGACGCCATGGCTACAGGGGCCAACCAGGGCACTGGTTCCATGGGCAGTGGTGTCGAGCCCGCAGCCGGTGCTGGGGTCTGCGCCGGGACCAGCGTCTCGTGGCAGGTCGACGCTATCGATCGCCCGGGTGGCCGACGAGCCGGTGAGTTGCGGCAATGCTGGATATATATATATAGCTATCTCTCTCTCTCTCTCTCTTCCTCTCGCTTATGTCAGTGTACGGTTTTTTTTTTGTATGAACGCGGGGCCTGATATGGTGTTCTTGAATTCAGGCGTACACCCGCACCACGTATACGGCTGGTACCTGGACGCCGTCGCCGAGGCGGGCGGCGTCGGCCATTCTTTACCCACCCAACAAACCTTGAGACGTTTTAAGGGCATCTTAAAGATGTCTCGGGATGTCTGGAGACGTCTACGGGGATATCTCGAATACGCCCTCTAAAGCCCCCCAAAGACATCTTAAATACATCTTTTTACCATCTTCAAAGATATCTCCCCGAGAGATGTCTCTGAGACATCCCCAAAAATATGAAATAGAGGTGTTTTCATATGCATGGCTATTGGAGATTCCAAATTGAAGGTTATATGATATTCGGACGTTTCTGAATGAAAAATGCCTTCTATCAATTTTTCCATACAATATGAACATATTTTATTTAAATGCTAAGTTTTCTGATCTAGTCTCTTGTGTTTACAATAGAGATCTTACAACTATGGCAATTAAGTGGAACAAGTACACATAAAAAATTACCTGGAAATATTGGTTACTCATTTGTAGGGAAAGTCACACATTGGGCTCGCTATGATATTTTTTTGAGAGTTTCTCAAGTGGAGCATGGCCAAGATCAACTTGGAATTCACATTTTCAATTATTTCAGCACGCAAATTACAGTTTTTTCAGAACAAAAATATTGAAATTATGGAATGCACTTAGAACAAGTAATTTGAACACTCTCTAGTGGACGTTGAGGTAACTCTAATAACATACATCACTCAGACCTGATACGCTCATAGTTCTAGCTTCAAACTAATTAACTATCATATTGGAGCGACTTTGGATTCAATATAGCTTCAGCTATAGATTAGTAATTGCGAGCACGAAATTATACATGCAGGAATATCAGTCAGAATCGATAGAACGTACCGAGTAATACTACCAATAAGGTCATCAAGTCTTGAAACTTGGAAGGTATTATATTCACACGAATCCACCATAATTCCAATAAAGTTTGACTTAGAGAAATAGTTGATGGCACATGAATTGTAGTACACTGAAAGTAGCTACCCTATTGGTTCACATCGTACAGTGATCGATCACGCTAACTGTCGTGATTGGCGTTGTTTTTCCTCCTTTGCCCGCTTTCTTGCAGTTCTATCGTAAGATTTAGAGACCCAATTGTGAATAAATTTCAAAATGTTCTCACGATCGATAGTGGCTTTCTCTTGAGGCAATGGCATATCTAGTATCACATCTGAAATCAATAAAAAAAAATACGTTATGTATGGAAAGGAGAGGTCAAGAATGCAAGTGATCGCAGTACAAACCTGTCACTACAGTAACAAAAGCCGCAGGTTCAAGAGCTATTTTTCCACTTTTGTCAACCGTCCAAGTGCAGAGGTCAAGCAGTTCATCAGTGATTACGTTCGACATAATGTTTTTCACAGCTTCCCGAATAGTAGAGCCTCCATAACGACGAAATTTTTCGGTCTAATGCACAAATGAGAACAGAAATGCTGTATGCCTCGTCAGGAAATAAGAATGTTCAAAAACGTACAACGAAAGAAGAGATTTCACTTACAAATTGGTATACAAATTTCTCACAATCGTGGTCTTTTGTGGTTGTAGTAAACTTCTCTTCCAAGTCAAAAAGGGCGTCATGACTGCTCACTGGAAGAGGAGGGAGTAGATCGAATGCTTTTGAGCCAGAGGAAGATGCATTCCTCTGTTTCTCGATGGTGACCTTCAATGACTTAACCTCTTGAATGAGCTCATTCATCTTATCCAACAGACATATTTGAATTTGATGACAACCAGCACCTGAAATAAAGAGTGTATTATTCATGACGTGAAAACGAGATGAAGAAAAAACTTGTTGTTTATCGGTGAGTGTTTCAGAACAATAGATTACTTACAGCAACAGTTTTCATCATGAGCTAGATTTTCTACAGTCATAATTTTTTTCGTGTTCTTCAAGTCGACCTTCTCTATCGACTGTACACGTAAATCTTCGACAGGGCTTGAATTAAAGGCTACTTTTTCGGGTTCTTCAATTTCACCACAGACTTCATGGGGGCTCGGGAGTTGAAAGTCACTTTCTCCGTCAACTTTTAAGTCTTCGCCATCAAAACTCAGTCGGTCACAGTTTTCGGTATTCAGATCATCATCGTCACAACTGTCTTCCAATCCAGCCATATCTCCCACAAAAGAACCTGGAATACATGAGAATGATGTACAAATTAGAGCTATAATAGATCTCGAGTGGAAAGTTCAACGAAACATAGAAAATTCTCATCAATACTTTTTTCAGTGCTATTTTTCCACACTGCGTCATTATCATCATTTTCAAATGTCTGAATTTGTGAATCACCTAATTCTATACCATTTATTGAGTATTTGTCAACAGTCGTTTCTGTCTGCAAATTAGGGGTGAGAGATGGCATACTTTTCTTCAAATCGCCAATGGTTATTGGCTTTAAAGCTCTCCCTAAGAGAAAGATCAAATCAAATTCAAAAATGAGAATGAAGAAAAGTTCAAAAGTGGAGATAAAATAATTTTACCTGGTCCAGCTACATTATTTTTACCATCACAATATTGGAAATCTGTTGGTAATAACAGTATAGATTCTCCTGTAGCTGTTTTAATAGAAGTTATTTTCTGGAAAGGGTTTGGTGCACTGTCTTGCTTGGCTGTAGATCAATAAGTTGATGAGTGATTACAGACGCTCAGAATGTATATATAAACTAGAAAGTTGACACACTAATCCTCAGATTCACTCAAACTTACTCATGATCATTGGAATTTGTTTGGCACCTTGATTCATACTATGGGCCCTTACAACAGCTGAAGCAGGTTGCCCGTTGACACAGGTTGTAGCATTTTGAGGTTTAAACTTCTGAAGAATGTTGCTTTTAACAACTGTGCTCACATTGGGCTTTACCAATTTGGCTATTTCTGTCAAAAATAAATAAATGATCAAAAGGGATTACAAAATGTACACTTTGAATTCATGAGAAAAACTCAATGATGTGGACTCACCTTTCTTGGTTTGCTTGGGTGCGCTGACACCTGTACTCAAACTGCGCTTTAAACCATGCAGAGGAGCAGAAGACTTGTTTGGATTGGTAGAGGCTGGTGCCTTGCCAGTCATCTTGTCAATCTTAAAACTAAACAGTAAAGTGTAAAACGACTTATTGTTAAGATTCATCTAGTTCCAAACATTATATAATGTTTATGGTTATGATGAGAAATTCTTCAAGAGCAACTGTGCAGGATTGGAAAAAAGTAGTAGTAATCTTGGAATTTCATTTGAAACACTTTGTACTTGATTGAGGTGATGGGCAATACAAATAGTTCAGGACTTTCAGTTTGAGCTCTACAAATGTTGAACAATCTGGAATCGAGTGGATAGTTTTCAATCGACTGGCAAAGTATGTACTTGTAGCCAACGATTACTTTCTGTCTGTTTGCATTTTCACAAATGAATTGAATGGAAACAAAAGTCCCATCATGTAAACAGCAACAGTTGTTTGGCCTTGAACAAGTAAGAGTGAAATTTGAACACTTGAGTGACTCTCGAGGATTAGTGAAACCAACAGGAACATGTATTTTATGTGACACTCGAGAAAGTACAAATGTTCCAGGAGCTATGTGAGATTCTCTCTTTGACTTGATCTTGGATGCTTGGAGAGCTGCTACAGTCTTTTCATTGAGTCGATTCATGATTTGAGCAAGAACATGATTCCCTTGTCTTATCATTTTTCTCATCACACCGAGGAAATTCTCATATTTGAAAGCACTAAAACCCTCCAAAGTACCATGTCTCAGAGCTTCTTCAGCTAAATGAAGAAGGTTATGAATATTGTAAACAATGTGGAAATCTCCATGAAGAGTTCTCATTGTAGAGACATAATCAGATAAAAGTTGTCGGACCAAAGCATTAGAGTTAGCATATTGCTCAGGGTCATTTAGTAAACGAGCAGCTAGATTCAAGGTATTGAAGTGGTGCATTGCTTCAGCTGACACATATTTGGAAAATATTACAGGGCCTGTGTACAGAAGAAGTTCTCTCAGCTCCGTTGCTTTAAACTTATCAACTTGAGTCAATGGTCGTGGCTTCCTTACAAACTCCATTGGTACCCACTCTCTAAAACTTTCATAGTCTCTATCTAAAGAATTTAATAAATCATCATTTTCCAAACTTTTTAAAGCTGATACAAAGATTTTACTAATATGTCTCAAAGTGCAACCCATGTATAGCTGATGCATGGGATCCAATAGGACTTGCCGCTCCAAATCTTCTACAAAATCTTCCAAAGGTGATCTAGCATTCAGGTATTGAGGTGGGACATTTTCTCTGAAATTCTGGTGTGTTCTGAGAGGGGAATCAGTTTCCAAAAAAACACAGCGGTGTAACACTTTCCTACCAACTTGTATACATCTACCGCATCTACTATTGTGAGATGGAAAAACTGAGAGTAAATTTTTGGCTGGAGTATCAGCGATAACATATCGTAATGTAACCCCAATCTGCCTTCCACCGATAACCAATCCTGTTCTTTTTAATCTTTGATATTCATCTGAAAAAGGTCTCATGAACTCATGAACGTTCTCTGGCTGTTTAGGACCATGATGCATGCCTATAACAAAAGGTTCATCGACAAATGGAACATTGGCAATGCTACCTAAAATTGGCCAAACTTTAGCATTCGAACTCTTTGAAATGTTCATACCATCAACATGAATATCAAATTCTATTATATCTGGGATTTCTACCTGATCCACACATTCTAACAATAGCCTCAAAGCTTTTTCTAGACCAAAATGAGCATAACTACCGGATGATCCCATTTGATGGACATTGGAACTGGTATTTCTGGGGGTGCTCAACAAAGTTCTGGCATCCTTTGGCAGTTCATCATGACCTGCATCACGTAAACCACCTAATAAATTAGTTACAGCTACTTGAGTGATGTTGTGAGTTGTGCTCCACTGAATTAAAAAATTAGAAAGATTAAAACCCTTATCATCATTGATGTTTGAGTTATCTGAGTCATACGGATCATCAGATTCATCATCAGAGTTTCCATTTCCAATGTCCACCAAGCGATTTACAATATCGACCCGGTGATCATCTTCAGGATGAGCTACATGATTGAGATTGAATTGAATTTCAAGATTGGGATCAACTTCAATCGTTCTTGGCCCATCATCATTATTTGTTGGAATATTTTCATTGATGTGCTCGTTGCCTTGTGGCAAGTTTCCTTCACCTTCACGATATCTTGCCACATTCAAAGCTACATTTCTCAAATCTGCGTTGAGTATTTGTTGAAGTCGATTGTGCTGTTGTCTCGGTGTCAAATCAGAAAACGATTTGTTTTCTCTGACCATGATGGGTGCAGAGTGACTAAATAACAACGGCCAAAATGATTATGATGCATAGCCGGAATACCCAAATTCCCTGAATTATCTCAAATATATATTTTATAGTTTCTCTGCTTCCTGTTGAATCCTATCGACAATAATAACCTACAAAAAATATGTCCATAGGAGCACCTCTATCTTTTAGCACGCGCGAGTATTTATATTAAAAGTGGCAGATATCTGAGCAGATTTTATCAAATAACCATGGATGTCCTATTGATTAATATGGATTATATTAAATTACCTGGTGAACGCTACTCCTGGTGACGGTACTCGCAGATCCTGCACGTGTGCTCCCAGATGGAAATCCCACGCGGGAAAGATAGGTTATATTTTTTGCAGGATCGCCGATCGATGATCGTCCTCTGAGAGATATCTCTGATATGTCTCGAAATTCAACTCCGCGGGAGATCGCATTTTTTACGTCTCGAAAACGTCTTCTTGGGGGTGAATCACGCGAAGACATCTTTAAGACATCTTTGAGACACTTTTTGGAGACATCTCGATTGGAGATGTCTCTGGAATCGGAGGATATCTCCGCTGTGGTTTGTTGGGCAGGCTAGCGTCGGTTAGAGCGCGGCCATTTTGGTCCGATTGGCAACCGTCAATAGTGGAAGTGGGAGAGGAGAGGTAAAACCTTAGGGTCTCGTCTATAGTGAGGTAGTAAAGTAGTCTGGTGGGGCCTTAGGGCCGTCGCAAATTAGTCTTAGTATATTTTCAGGGAGATTCTTGGCGCGAACGATTCAAATGGACGATGCTGCCCTATAACTATCATTTCGATTCACAGCACAGAATTATGGACTAGACTTTGAAGCTGCCTACTATTTATTGATGAAATCTTTATTTCAGAGTAGAAATAGATGATGATATAAATTATTAGAACTCAATAATTTTGATCGATCATTATAATAATAATTATTTATATTGATGATAATTATTCCGAATATGGAATTTATGACGTATTGGAAATGAAAGTATGAATAATCTGAGAAATTTTGAGACGTTTTCTAAATAATTGACGACGATGGATCCGAAAATTTAAGTTGTTGAAAAATCCGTGGTAAACTTGAATTGTTTTTGCGAAATACAGGTCTGTCATCAGTCCTGACATAAAATTCGGAACTTTTGCTAGTGTCAGTCTGAAACCGAAATTATCTATAAAATCTCGTGGATTCGAGAACTTTATAAAACTTCGTGGATTCGAAATAGTTGTCGAATCTCGTGGATTCGAGAATCACATAAAATCTCGTGGATTCGAGAAAATGACAAGAACTTCTGTTCTGTTTAGGTTCAGACAGTGCGTTAGCAAAGTTCATTGAACACTGCAAAACAAAGTTCGAGCTCGAAAACAAACATGCAGGCGAGGACATCGTCGTGCGAATTGAGAATGATGAATTCATCCTTGTTGCGTCAGAGACCTTCGACGTATACAAACTAGGTGTGTATTGAACATAACCTTATCTGAAAAATCCCCTAATCGATGGCCATTTGAATCAGAAATTTCATATTGGGGTTGTGATACAATATCCTGGATTGGATATGTTTTGATTTGAGATTCTTTCCTCTTGAGAAATGTTAGCTAACACGACGCCGAAAAATCTTGCTGGGTCGTTCTTGGGTTTGGTTTGCGTGGTGCGTGCCATCTCATGAATGACTAGGGTGACTCTGTGCATAATCTTGTGTTCGGATATGTGCAGTTCTGCCCGTTCCAATTACGGCCTTCTGATACCAGTGGTCTTGATTAGGAGCACCGCTCAGGCATCCTTGCGAGTTATATGAGGGGTAACCATATGATTCCTTACAGCTCGCCAAGAGGGGCTTTTCACCACGGAAACGTGGGAAAGCGTTAAGCTCGCGGTACCCACATGGGTAGCCAAGGGCAGTGGTTTTCTGATGCCTCGAACACAAAACCGGCTTGATTACGAGGAAGCACCAAGCTCTGAAGTACAAGAGCCTCCCCAAGACACCCCGATGGATTTTTCGAGACGAGGTCCTCGAATTATACAAATCCAACCGGTGCATATTCCTCTGCTGAATCTCGCAGCCGAGTCGTCCAGCCCAATAGCGGACAACAATGGAGGAGGTCAGGCGCCGACCTCGAACACTCCCGGCCCTGCAATGAAAGATTCTAGCAATGTCAACTCCGAAATGTCTGTCCTCCGCGGGGAAGTTCGTAGCATGCTCGAAATCCAACTAAAGTCGAACAAATCGCTTCACGATACGGTTCAGAATCTTGCTAGTATGGCCTCATCCAACTGTTCATCTTTGAATGATTTGAGTCTCCGTGTCCGCAACTTAGAGTCAGCCTTGGCAGCCACCTCATCATCCGCCCCACAGACACAAACTTATGAATCCACAGCTCAGACTCATATTATAGATCTATCCTTGCTCCCACAACAATCTCCGTCGACTCAATCAGACACTTCTACTCCTCAGCCCCAACCATCACCTCTCGCGCCTACAACTGTCAGCTTTGAGCCTTCGCATGCAGGCATTAGCACCCTGAAACCACGAAACTTGATCAAGCGAAATTATTCACTGACCAAGGACATGAAATGGGATTCATTCATGGACAAACTGCAGCTAGAGTTAAAGTCTCATAACATTTACTGCCTGGATAGAAATTTAAAATTAAATGGACCCATTTCCGAGATAGATAAAGATTTCATTACCGATATCACTTTTAATAGAATCGATGAGTGTTACCAAAATAGAATCACGGGCAAAACCGATCCGATTGAGATACTGACAATTTTGAGGAATGAAAAACTGGGCGAGAATAAAACAACTGACGTGTCGGCAAAATACAAGCTTTACCATCTCAGATTTGAACCTAGTAAAGAGAGCGCTGACCAGTTTATAGAGCGTTTTGAGGATCTTGTTCGGGCTCACGATTCTTTGCCAGGTGTCACGCCTCTGACTGAGGAAGATAAGAGACCTGCCTTTTTCGCGGCCATCAGCCATCATTGCCCGAGTGTAAAAGAAAGAAATTTTGAGCACGAGGAAAATTACCGAACCAATCACCCAGATGATCCCAAACCTAAAGGACTCAGCTATGAGGCACTGAAACGTTACATTCGCGGACACGAGCTCAATAAACTCAAGAATGCCGATTTTCATCCAAAGGCTCAATTGGCTCATAATAAGAACAATGGGTCAAACTCCAACTCGACTTTCCGCGGGAATTGTAATATTTGTGGTGTCAAAGACAAACACCCAGAAATTAACTGCCCACATAAGAACTCCGGGAAGAGAATTTGTTTTAAATGCCGTCAAATGGTTTCGGACCATAGCGCTAAAAATTGTCCCGGCAAAACAGAACCCCGAGGGCAGACATACAGTAGAGGGCGTGGCAACCCAGGACGGGGCCAGAATCACAACAAGGGTGTGAAAAGAGGTGCCGACGAAAGGTCATCCGGCAAGAAACACCATGCCTCACATCGTGGCCGAGGTCGTGGCCGTGGAGGCCAGAGAGGTGGTCAAACACCGTACCAAAATCAGTGGTACCAAAATCCGCAGCTGCCTTATGCTAATGCTGCCTTCGTGGGCCAACCACCGCCCTTTGTCAACGCTGCATTCGCAGGCCAGCAGCCGCAACTTGTTCAGCCGGCCGTAGCCGGTAATTTTGCTACACAACCTGTAACTGGTGAGTCTCATTTTTCAAAAACTATTTGTCCTGAGTTGAGTCACGCAAAGCATGGAGGTAAAATTATTGAAAAATTCATTGCTGACTCAGGCGCTACTGAACATCTCACAAATTCCAAATTGATTTTTAAACACCTCGACGTTGCTGCCACAAGTGTCATAAGATGTGCTAATAAAGACTCATCGGCTGATATTCAGACAAGTGGTGTTGGTGTAGTTGATGTAATCAATAATGGCAACAACTTTGAACTTGACCGGGTCATATACGCATCAGACCTTTCGGAAAACTTGCTCTCTCTGAGAAGATTCGCCGGAATGGGTCTTGGAATTTATCTCGACAGTCAGAAAATTCAAATCCTTGACCCGATCTCGCATGAAACCTTTATAACTGGGATATATAAAGAACCCTTCTGGATCATCAATCTTGAAGTTCGTGACCGTCCTTCTGACATTGGAGAAATTTCAGCCAAGCAATACCAAAATATAGCTTTCGTGAATCTCACAGATGCAAATAGTCCACACAATCCTAGATACTTCACTCGTAGTGTTACTTCCCAATTACAATCAAATATCCCTGAATCAGCTACTATTGATGAAGTCGAAGTTGTATCCCCAAATGAAGTCAAAAGGGGAGTGATCCATGAACATTCCAATTTTGACACAACCATCTGGGATCGACCGATCCAAAACGTCGATGAAACGCAAGTATTTGATCCTCTCGAAGTAGATTCCCCTTTTATAGAAAAAGATGACAAGTTTGTCAAGAATAACAAGGCAATGTTATGGCATGTTCGAATGGGTCACGCATCTGTAGAATATCTCAAGGCCTTACAAAAACGTTTTCCGTTGAACAAAGAGTTGCAGAGCGCAATTTTTGATGATTCTATCCGCGAATGTGAAGTTTGTTCTGTTTCAAAAATGAATAAATTACCTTTCAACTCCACTCGTAGAAGAGCTACAGAGCCATTGCAAATAATACACTCGGACACTATGGGTCCCATTAGTCCGAAGTCTCATCCAAAGGGCTACCGTTTTATTTCAGTTTTCATCGATGATTATTCGAGATTGGCTATGGCATACCCCATGAAGTCTAAGAGCGAAACAGGTCACTGTTTAGAGTCATTCGTTCGAAGTGGAAGAAATTTGCTAGGAAAAGATGCAAAATTTTGCTATTTGAAATGCGATCAAGGTGGAGAGTACACTGGTGGCTACACCATCGTGGTCTTAGATAAATTTGGAGCAGAACTTCAGCTAGCTTGTCCCGATACTCCAGAACATAACGGAGTAGCCGAACGATTCAATCAAACCATTCAGAAGAAAATCCGATGTCTCATGTATGATTGCAAATTACCAGAGAACATGTGGGACTTGGCCCTAGGAGCAGCAGTTTACGCGTACAATAGAACTCCTCATAAATCAAACGACATGATCATCCCACTACAGAAATTTTCACCTTCTCACAGCTTTGATATCAATCAGATAAAAAGATTCGGTTGCTTCGCTTTCATTAAAGTTCAAAGAAAAACCGGTCCGAAATTCCGTTCGGAAGCAAGGAAAGTCGTCTTGATAGGATATACGCCCACAGGTTTTCTGTTCCTGAAACCAGAAGAGGGTAAATATTACGAAAGTCGACATGCTCGTTTCAATGAAAAGTTAGTTTACGGAGACAAATACGGGAAAAATGCTATCAAAGATTGGCCGGTCGTATCTGATACCATCGATGAAGAGAAATGGTTTGTCGAATTTGAGGTCGAAAAACAGAGTTCTTCGAGTCACTCCTCTGTACAAATTCCGATAGAATCCAAGAAAACGGAGGGAGAGCCAAAGCGAAAGCGAGGCCGACCCCGCAAAGTTCAAATCACAGCTACTGCACAGATTGCCAATTTGAGTCGAAATTTCACACAGATCCCTGTAGTCAATACCGGTCATTTCTCAAGTCCAAATAGCTCCGTGAAGTATGAAGATCAATTTTTGCATGCTCTCATCTCGAGAATAAATGATGATCCAGGTTCATTCAAAGAAGCAATGAAAACGAGTGAAAATGAGAATTGGATGAATGCTGTTTTGAGTGAACTTGGGCAAATGGATAAGAATGAAGTGTGGGAGTATGTTGATAGACCTACAGTTGGCACAGATGGCAGACCACCAAATATGCTTGATTCGAGGTGGGTTATGAAAAGAAAAGTAGAATCAGACGGGCAGATCAAGTACAAAGCTCGTACAAAGCTCGCCTCGTCGTTAGAGGATTCAAAGACAAAATCAATTATGATTTGAAGGAAATATATGCCCCAGTCTCTCGTTTGCCTATTGTCCGAGCGGTCCTCGCCATCATTAATAAATACGACTTAGAAGTTTGCCAGCTCGATGTGAAAACTGCTTTTCTGAATGGCACGATCGAGGGCGAGATTTTCATGGAAATTCCCGAAGGAGTAAATTGTTCAAATGAGTTTAGAAAACATAAAGTCTGTAGATTACGTCGGGCTTTGTATGGCTTGAGGCCTAGTCCAAAACGCTGGAATGAAAAATTTACCGAAGTTGCTCGCGAAATCGGTCTGAAAAATGATGAAGTAGAACCCTGTCTGTTCATCTGGAGGGAGGGAGAGAACTTCGTTATTCTCGTTTTGTACGTTGATGATATGCTCATTACCAGTAATTGTCCAGCTAAATTGAATGAAGTCAAATGTAGTTTACAGAATGCTTTTGAAATGACAGATTTAGGTGAGCCTCGCGAATTTTTAGGTATCACCATTGAAAGGAATAGACAAGAGCGAACAATAGTTTTGAAGCAGGAAAAATACATCAATAAAATCTTTGAGAAATTTCATTTTTCGAATCCATATCCACAGAGAACTCCGATGGTCACTAATCAAGTTGCAAATAGAGAACGAAAAGCTCGCGAAGATTCCAATGCCTCAGCCCCTCAGGCTCAGGCCAGCCCTGCTGATATTACGTTGTATAGAGAAATCATTGGAAGTCTTTTGTATCTAGCCAATACGACTCGACCTGATATCACTTTCACAGTGAATGTTCTGAGCAGACATCAGCTCAATCCTACTGAGAATGAATGGAGAATGATTGAGAGATTGTTCAGATATTTGTGCGGTACAAAGAGTCGTGGTTTAACCTACTCCGCTCGTCTAGATAACCTGCAAGCTTACTCAGACTCTAGCTTCGCCGACTGTAAGAATTCGATTTCTACGTGCGGTTACGTGATTCAACTTTCTGGAGACGCAATAGCTTGGAGTACCCACAAACAAAATTATGTTTCCCTTTCGACATGCCAGGCTGAATACATTGCTATGAGTAATACTTGCCAAGAATTAATTGCTCTGAATAATAGCTTGAATTTCATTTTGAACAAATCCTTTTATCCTATGACATTGTGGTGCGACAATAGAGCAGCTCTTACATGTGCGAAGACTGCAAGTAGAAAACTACAACACATAAGTGACGTCAAAGAACACTATGTGAGGGAATGCGTTGACAGAAAAATGATCAAAGTCGAGTGGATCCGTTCAAAGGATCAATTAGCTGACATTTTTACGAAACCTTTATCTTTTGAACATCATGAGAGACTCACCAGAAGCATATTTAATCAAAGCTCTTAAAATCATGTTCATTCAAATCACGAATAGATCTATTGAACTGACTCAATGATAATAGAAATATTCTTTCGATCTGTTACAGGACCTACACAGAAACAATAATAATATTCATTCATTCATTTATTTTACACAAATATCTTGACTCTATACCTTTTAATCTCATATTTTCTTATATTGATATCACCTGCATACTTTGAATAATCCTATTTTTATCTCATATTGATTACTATATATATCTAATATACATATTATGGAAATAAAGCCGGTTAGATATGAATCCGGGAGGGAGTGTTGAATTTGCGGATTCAAATCCCCCGCTCGGGCCCAAAACATGGCGCCCGGGCCGCTTGGCGGCGTCGCTGCGCGAGCGTCGCCGGCGGCCATTCTTCAGTACGCTTGAGTACGGCACACAATCATCATCGCTCCTAACGTTTCCCATCACTTTAAAGAAATAAACAGTGTTTTTCCGTAAACCCCTGTGTCTTCTGTGGGCTTGCCCGTAAACCCATAACCCCAACATTATCTATCGATTGGTTAATACCGAAATTTTATTCAATCTCTGTGGACGTGAAATTGCTGAAAAATCAAATTTTTCACCAAAAATTTGATTTAAATCATTTTCAAACCCACTCCATCGAAATTCCGCAAACAATAAATCATAATCCAAAAAACCTCAGTCTAGATGACCCAAATTGGTTTTAAACGCTTCCTCAAAAAAGTAACGCAAAAATACCAAAACATTTTTATCAATATTCACTTTTCCCTCTCAACTTACTCTAAGACTTAATTATCTCAATTTGGATGACCTACAGACATATTCCCCCTCGATTCTGAATCAATTGGTTGATACCAAATTGTTTTAAAATTCGTAAAACGTTATTCATATGATTTTTCTCACGAAAAAAAAATTTTCCCCAAAAAATCCAGTCGAATCATTATATTGAACCCACTCTATCAATATTTCCTCTCAACCAAACCATAGATATTGTTCGAAAAACCTGCCTGTAGATCATCCAAATCTTTCTTAGATGCTTCCTGGAAAGAACAATTCAAAATATATTAGAATTTTTTTATCAATGTTCATCCCCCCCCTCCGAAACCGCAATAGGGGTTGGGGCATGGCGCCTCATCCCTGAAGTCTGACGAGCTCCCGGCCCCAGTCATCGCCCGCTGGAGCGAGGAGACCGCACATCTCCATCCGGCACGACGGAAATGGGTGGGTCTAGGGACTCGCACTGGAATCGTCTCCGGGCGATAACAATGCGAGCCCGAAAGACTCATCCATCATCCCGAGGGACTCCCTGGGCTCTCAGGAAGCCTAGAAGAGCCCCCCCCCCCCCGAGGGGTGGGTCTCGGCCTTGTGCTGGGGGCTGAGCCCGAAATTCGGTAGTCGGGGAGGAGGACTGAGTCATCACCAAGTCTAGCTCAGTGTTGGCCATCCTGCAAACCGACGCGCTGGCAGGGCGTATCCCTGCCCCGCGCCCATGGGGGCAACCGGGGTTGAGCCGAAAGGCAGGGACCCGGTATATAAAGGACAATATCCCCCCCCCCCCATATCTTGGTCCATAAGTCATCTATCTCACTTTCAATGACCTAAAAG
This sequence comes from Eretmocerus hayati, assembly GCA_029851415.1. Classification (NCBI taxonomy): domain Eukaryota; kingdom Metazoa; phylum Arthropoda; class Insecta; order Hymenoptera; family Aphelinidae; genus Eretmocerus; species Eretmocerus hayati. Next base: position 188,039,271 of record CM056742.1, on the reverse strand, counting down.
CATAATTTTCTGACATTTTTCTATCAATTTTGTTTTAAATTCGTGAAACATCATTCAAATCGATTTTTTTTCAAAGAAAGGAGACTCTCACCAAAGACTAGATTTTTAACATACTCGAACTGACTGTACTAAAATTCCTTCTCAACCAAACGATAGATATTACGTAGAAAATGATAAATGAGATTCCCTCTATCCCCGTCAAATGCTTCTTTTATAGAATATACGAAAATGTACAAGATGACTTCTTCTCAAATCAACTTTTCACCTAATGGTGGTGATATTCGTTATAATTATCACCATTTAATGCTGTAAAAAAATCAATCTACTAATTACTTCTAGCAAAGTGCCTTCTCACATGAAATTTTGCGTTTTACAATTTTGGTATCGCGACGTTTACCGTGGAGATGCATATTTTTACGATTTTAGCTAAAACCCGTAATTTTGCACTGAAAATTGCGAGTTTCAAAACAAGATATTGAAATTTGAAAAAGCGACTTCCAAAAATCGATTCAGCCTGTTGAAATACGTAGGAGATATCGAAGATTTTGCCTACGACTTGAAGTCGATACGAGAGCATCGGTTTGGTCCCAGACTATATCTACTTTCCCACCTGCGGCTTCTCTCAAAGATATCCCCCTCACATGAGTTTTTTTTTTTGGTACTCATACTATTGGCCCGCCGGATTCATTTTTTTTCTTGAACATGACCTTCGTCACCTTCTACCACTTATCCAGTTCACAATTCAAGTTACTATCACATAACGCGTGGAGAAAGCATTCTGCTAATCACTTTTAGCAGCGTATTTTTCGAGGGTCTGCTCAGCATCTCATCACCTGCCCGGGGGTATCTACATGAAATTGGGCGTATATTCACATCCGTTGGGGACGAAACCATCCCAAAACACCGCAAGCTCACGGATTCTTTGGATTGAAATATTACTGTGAAAAAAAATTAACGCGTATGTGAAATTTGAGCTGGATCAAGTTTCGGTAGAATACGTCAAGTGCCGATGCACATATGCACACAGTATTTGAAAAGAAGATCACCACCAGAGCTCAGAGCGAGCCTGTGCGATTGTGTATTTTCCATCAGCATGCATCAGGTGCACCGTGTCCCAGCTTTTTTCGCGAATTGTTAGCGGATTATGTGGACCGAAGCGGCACGCGATCATCATCATATCTTGGAGAAACACATATAAAAGTAAACGCGCCCACAGCTTATCACACTCACCTGCACACGATAAAAACAGTTATACCCGCGATTTTCATTCCATATTCTTTATTCCGAGATCCATATAACAGCCTGCGTCCTGATGTGCATCGCAACTGCGAAAACTCGGACTCTGCTTTTGTACCTACTAATTATATACCACCGAGACCGCAAAATGCAACTCCATGTGCAGCCATATGCTACAAGTATATCATAATATAGGCGAGTAATATATGTAACGCGGATATACGAATGCAACCCATAAATCCATGTCCCTCCACGCGCTGAATATTTTCATCCCACACACATCTCGTACATAACTCTAAGCCATTCGCTATAACCATCAACAGTTGCAATCTCATATAATGAATCGCTCGGATCGGTCAATTCATTCTATGCACTTTTTATACGCTTTTTTCAAACTGTACATATCATATGAGCTTGCAGTGATCTGATATTGTATTTATATTTATGTGAGCTTGCAAACTATATTATAGGCTGCATTATCACGCTCCAGTACGCATTTTGCCGCAGCTCGCAGAATCTCAAAGAGGCTTGGCTCTGCCTTCGGTATAGGCAAAAATATACATAAACTTCTCTGCCTCATGTGACGATACTCTCGCAACTCGAAAGCTCGGCAGCGGAGCTTCTGTTCACTTGTGTTGCCGCGTCCCTATACACCCCTCGGGCTGTTTTTAGCAGCCCGACGACGCAGACTCTATATACCTCCTCGTGCAGTGCATCCATTATACGGCCGCGGCAAAATTAATGCCCCGAGCCGTTTCCCGTGAGCGTCTTCTAATGTGATTATTATAGAAGCTAATGACGCTCGCCCCGCAACGAGACTACTACATCCACCATCGTTATTTACCTATTTATACACTGATGCGCACTGTGGATTATCATGTGTACTCTTTGCAGAATTTAATGCAAGTCTGTCCTGTGAATACTGCCACTTGAGCAATTTTACAAAAATTTTATTTTATAAAAAGCTACCAGGCAACAGATGTTTTGTTTCCATTTTTTCGAGTGCTATTTTACAAATTGACGCGCGCCAGCGATCTCGGGTCGTACTCAGCGTGACGCGCGGTTCTGCAAGTGTAACATCACAAGTTTCTACCAATTTGTATAAGATAACTGAAGTCGAATTAATGCTTGCGTCATTGCGCGTCAGACAAATATCTACGCTCTTTTGATCATCCCACTTTAAATCGATCTACTATTGAAGGCAGCAAAGGATCTTGTTTCACATCCAATGAAAATTTGTTCCGATTTTACTTTTTCTTAAACTCTCTATGATTCATTGCGGAGCTTTCGTGTAGAGCATCTGAGAAATAGTCCATTGGAGTCGATGATTGTGATGGAAAGATACAGCTCATCCTTATAATAGATTTAAATCAATTTCTTTTGAAGTAGTTTCATCTAATGACAAATCTGTGCTATATCTGTATTCTTCCGCTTTATTGTTGGGCAACGTGGGTAATAAAGTTGACTCAAGTGATATCACCACATCACAGAAAGATAATCAAAATTTTCCATCTAGCTATTTACATAGACTATGCTACGCGGGTAAAGCCGAGTATAAAATTCAAAAGTCGACGTTTGCCCGCGACGCGCGTCATTGATAAGGAAACGCGCGTATTTTATTCAACATTCTAGCTAATTGTACTTTGCGACGTGTTTAGAATCCATGTATCGTTCAGAGTTATTATTCGAGAGCTTTTACCATACGTGTTGATAGTACAAAAACATGTAGCTCAATCATCAATTTCGTCGAAAATTTTGACATGATGGCTTAGCTTTGAATCTCAAAATCTTTTTGCATAAATTTGACCAATGCGATGTCGAAACAAATTTTGATAGGGGTAATCATGAAAGCTTATCCATGTTAGACTTTTTGGAAGCAACCAATATGGATGAGACAGTAAATGACCCCTTGTCACGGGTGCCTCTATTTTAAGAGAGAAAACGCCCACTATTGGGGGAGCAAAGAGTTCTAAAATTATTCCCACAAACTCAGACCTGAATAGCATCGATGCGTATTTACTCAATGAACCATCCAAAATAATACTAAGTGAGCTCTTTAGTCCTCAAGCAATGCAAAATATCTGTTCTTTGCGCAATTCCACCGCACCACGCGTCTCTGTATATTGTTTCGGTCATGCATTTTTACTTCTAATCTCTACTTCGGGAGCGATAAATTCAACACAGACATTATCGAAATTCAATTTCCAGCGAGTAACAAGAGGACTTGGTGAGTAGTTGTCATGGTTGAAATTGCTGATATTTTGCTTCGTATTTTCGGTATTTAATTCTTTTACGTCTTTTGCATACGAGAAGAGTAGATTCAATTTTCAATTCAAAGGTCTTGATGAATAATTTCATCATAAAATTGAAGTTGCATTACTTTCGCACTTTCAATATTTCATTTGTATGAGTTGTTTGCACAGCTATATCTTTCAAAGAGCTCAAATAGAGAATACTTTTTTCAAAAACTTTATTGATTCTTACATGCTTCGATAACGATATTTCATCCTGTGAAGATTTGATGAAGTATTTGCCATACATATAAATACGAAAACATGTCGGTCTATTTTATTGGATTCACCGAGATACCGTAGATACCGAATGAGCTGTGATCTTTTAAAAATCCAGGAATATGCAATGTTAAAGGATATCAAGAGTTGCTTCAAATCAAAGAGAAGAAAGAGAAGAAACATTATAACAAATGATCGAACTTTCTCGTACGGCAGGGGGAATGTTCTTCCAATTTTCCTCAACAAAGACATTTCAGCTCGGTATCTTTAGTCAAAAGCGAGTTTTGAAAGTCAGCCTTGGTGCCGCAGCTATACCTCGATCATACATGCCAAATTGAAAAATTGAAAAATTATCGATCGATTGTTTTTTTTTTTTGATCTGCAAATGAGTTTCACGGGCTTGCAAGCTCTCAAATCTCATTGATGACTCGCTGCACAAACATATAGTTTGTCTTTGCGAATTCTGTTTGTACCTTGCAAGTTCGCTGCAACCTGACTCAAACCTTTCTCTGGTTGCTTGAATAATTTTACGTAAATGAAAAATACCGAAACTTTGCTAAAAGTAACAAAAAAATGAATACATTTTTATTTTTAATGCAAAAATTTTCATAACGCCCAGAAAACTGTCTTGATACTTCAGAATTTTTTTCTCATCTAATCCAGAAACCAATCACAAGAGATGAAAGAAAAAGACAAAAAAAAAGAGTGGCCCTCCCGTCGCGCCGCGGCTGTTGTGCCGTCTGCTTCGCTTCGTTTTCGGATGCGCGTCGCTCGCGCATTTTGCCGCAGTTTGCCGTGGTGGTCCGCGAGTGGCGGTTGTCGTTGGTTGTCGTCTAGCTTTGTGGAAAAGGAAAAGCTCTTGAATGAGTCTCGTATCGCGGTTAGACGACGACTGCGCGGAGCTTTCCAAGCTCTCGTGCATTGTGCAACTCGAGTGTGAAAAATTACCCGTTCAGTGTTCTCTTCTCAATTATATTCACTCGGCCGTAGCAGTGTGTGGTTAGGTGCACTTTTGGCATGTGACGTTTGCCTCGCATAATATCTAAATCTCAGCTGATGCAAAAATCGAGCCCCGAGTCCTTGCCGTCCTCGTGGCATAGTCGTCCACGTAGCATCAGCACCGGCTCGTAGGGTCATCGTCGTCATCATCATCATCATGTATCCAACAAGCGGTGGTCCCTCATCCGCGTTGGCGGCGGGAAGACGCTCATCTTCACCCCCGTGTTCGTCTGCTGCTGCAGCTGCCAAAGATGCATCTCAACCGGAGCAAAACAAGCTCTGCCCGTGCGCTGACAGCGAGGCCCTTGACATCCTCGCGCAGTTCGACAGCCTCTACGAGCAGCGTGTTGCCCAGGTCGACGCCGACCCCCTCGCCACCGATGCCCAACGAAATGAGGTGTGCATTTGTTTGCGCTGTCAAAGATGCACCTGCACCTGCGATATGCATCGCTGGAAACGTGTTCGTTTCTTTGCACCTGTATGCAATTGAATGCACCCCTTCGATATTGACAGATGTAATTCTGCGGTCTGCAGCGTGTTATAACATCACACTCTCAATATTTTTTTTTTTTTTTTTTTTTTTTAATAAACTTTGGTGACCTCGATACGTTTGATCTGCTCGCGATTCTAGGAAAGCGGCACGAGAAGCTTTTACATACTCGAAGATGACAGCGAGCTTACGAATGGTGGGGCTCCGCGCGATAAAAGTCAACTTCGTTAATATAAGTGGCGGCAACTACCTAATTTATCACTTGTTATTACTCGATATTTTCACAGAACAACTACGGTCAGTCATGTGTAGGACATTACCCAAAATCAATTTTTGAAGATTTCTCTTTTACTTCTTGTTGAAAGTTTTTTCTTACTTACAATAATTTGGCAATTGACTTTCATGACTGTCTCCCAAATGGTGTGGAAATTGATGCCTCTATTTTTTCGTTACTTTGTCTACAATGCTGTGAGAGTGTTATGTGTCAGTTAAAATGTTGTAGATAAAAGAGCAGACCTCTGCTTCTAAAAATAGATCGTTTCAGTAAAGATCCAAATAGAAGTGTGATGTCCTGGAAGAAGTTCTTTCCTCTACAAAACTTGGAAATTAATGATGCCAGATGAATTTTAATCATGGGATAATTTTTACAGCTGAAACTCAAAATTATGACAGACTGGGTCAAGGATCTGGGAGAGCAAAATTCAATGTTGGTACAAACAGTCAATGATCTTGAGCAAGCTGCTGTACGTAGAGTGAAATTGTTGGAGAGCAAGTTACAGATGACCTCAAATCTCATATCACACAACATGCTACAATCAGATAAATCTGAAGATGTGAGTAAATATTTCGTTATGTTTTCTCAAAACAAATTGTTGCACTTTGGTCCAGTTTCCAATTAAAAACTCAATCATATTCTATTCTTGATTGATTGATGTCAATTCAGTCTCATATTTCAATGGCTCAATAATCTTTTCTTGTTGTGTTACAGGATCTCAATGCCCTCTCAAATCGCATCTGTCAGTTGATAAGCAGTCAAGATGACATGCAAATCAAAATAAATCATCTGCAATGTGACATCAAAAACTTGCTCAAACTTATCAAACAAGGAAGAACACAGAATAATTGGAATCTCGACGGTATTGAATTTTATGAAATTCAACCTTCAGATCTTCCAGAAGCAGATGAGTATGTACTTTTGATTCATCATAATGAAATGAGCACTACTTTGAAGCAATTTATATTTATCTGTGAATTGGTATTTTTCAGATGCACATGTGATCAGGTAAACTATACAATTTCTAATTTGTCTAGGAATTGTTGTGGTTCTGTTGGAATTTGTACACCATGAGCTCGCAACACTGCTTGTTGATTACTGCATTGTGTTGCACAGCCTAACTCTTCTGTATCAATCCCTAAATTTCGACAGTTATTCCATCGAATGCTTTGTAGAAAAGTTTTGTAGAATTTGGTAGTTCTGCATTCTACTTGATTCTTGTAGATGATAGATAATTCGAAAAACTCACTGTACTCACTATAGACTGTAGACTTTTCTTAGTCATTAAGAGAAATGTCTTCATGTAGGGGAACCCAAGTCTTAAAAAGAATTTTACAACATCACAAGCTGGAGATCATGAAAAGATCCACATGTAAGTTTTGAATGTAATATCCTTGATTGAATATTTGTATCATAGAAATTTTTAACTGATAAGTAAGTCAATCTAGCAGGTATCAAAATGAATTAGAAGATAGAATAGCACACCTACTCGAACAAATCAATTTGAAAGATGAAACTGTCAATAAGTATCTATGTGAAATTGAAAATCTCAGGGATTCTTTACAAACATACCATGATCTTGAAGAGCAATTTCAAAATAGTCTCCTGAACAAAGAATGTGTGAGTTATTACCAAAACTCTTGGGAATTTCATCCCAGATGGCTATTTCTTTCTTGATCCATAACATACCCATGAGAGAAATCCAACAATTTGATCTCTCCTGAATTTTTTTTGGGTATCTGTAGGTATTGGAATATGAGTGTTTTTCAATGCTTACATCTCTTACTCTTTAGATTGCTGGTGAAGGCAAAGCTGAAAGAAGCACTATCACTAATACTAAAGTAGAATTTGAAAAACTCTGTGAAAAATTGTATAACACTGAAGAAAAATTAGAGAGTCTTGAGCATGAGCATGAGTGTGGGATGAAAAACCTACAGATGTGCTTGGAGGAAAAGAGTAGAGAAAATGAAGGACTTACCAATCGTATCGCATGCTTAGAAAAAGTTTGTCCATTTATATCTTGATTATTATGATTTAGCTTGAACTGTTATGCTAATGTACGATTATTTTAACGAATAGGAGCTTTTAGAATCAAGAGAAGCTTTAACTAATGAAGTAGCTCAAAAGCATGATTCAATTGTGGCTCTAAAAAAAAATGTAGAGTATCTTGAGGAGCAGCTCCAACAATCCACAATTGTTCTAAAAATGAGAGAGGAATGCAACAGGCAGTTGAGGCATGATTTGAGAGTAGTTTCTGAGAAAGTAAGTCATACTTCCTCTTTGATGAGTCCAGAATTTGAAATCTTCGTTCCATTCTTACAACATTGATTCTTCTAGTTAGAGTCTTTGGAGTCTTCAAACCCTCAAAATTTTGAATTGCTTGCTTCTCCTTTGATTCACACAACAGCCTCTAATGGAGATTGCGGGCTTCATGTTGACAGTGAATACCAAACTCATTATCAAATATCCTGTGAGAACCTTTGCTCTCAAATGCTGCACGATCAATCTCATGATAATTATCAAGACCAGCCTGTGAAGGGTTGCAACAGAAAAAGACAAAACAGAAACTCCAAAAAAATTTCGGAACAAAATAATCAAGAAATTGACAAGATCATCGTTGAAACCTGCAAGCAGCTTGATACACCCTCGAAAAATCGCAAATTGCACTGTAGATGTAGAGAACTACTTTGATTTGAAACTGTAGTCTGACCTGTAGTGAAACTCTGAAACGTAATGAAAAACTTCAAGAGTAGTAATTCTTATCATGAGATGTGACTGAGCAGAGGATAATGATAAGTATGGCAGCTGTGATGAATCAGGATGAGAAGGTATATTAGTGTGTTCTCTTTCAAAATTCCAATTTAATCCTGACAAAATGCCTGAGACTACTTAGTTAATGTTAAAATATGGAGAACAAGATCTGGCTCATTGAATGATTTATATAATATTTGAACCAAAAAGCATTCAAGTTCTATTTTATCGCTCTACCGTAAATCTCTTATTCATTACTACTGCTGCCACATTACCTATGATTTGTAGCATCTTCATAACTCCGATAAAAACGAGTAAACAAGTCATTGAGATTTCATTTCATATAAGGAGTTGTAGATTCACTTTTTATCCAATTTTTCCTGGCTTTACTTTCTATCCGAGAAAACTTTAGAATTAATCCTTGTTAGATCTATTTTTGACTCCAAAGACGGAAATCAGTTATAAAAATTTTGGAAAAAATCAATCGAAGCGTTCGTATTTTCAGAATTTCCACTTAGACTAATCATCTCATTTTTATCACAGGTTCCTACGGCCAATAGGAGGGTGAGAATTAGTTCTGAACCCGACAACAAGGTAATTTGCACAAATTCGATTTCCTTGCTTACGGTATATTGTGGCAACGCTCAGCTAAAAAAATTTTTGAGGCTGCAATTTTTCCGTCATGTATTTATACGTTACCCTTGTTATCAAGTATAAATACATTCTTTCCTGATCCTAGATATTGATAATTACATTCATTTTCTTTATTGTCAGATTTATTCTTGTCCACATACATCGTTACTTCATCTTCTATCTAGTTTTGTCTAGGCTATTAAACGATACTGTTACGCCTTCAAGATTTACTTAAAACCAAATCTCGATGATTGATTTCACTTTAATTTCTAACAGTTGATGTACAAAGAGCTGGAGGGCAAACTTCACAAGGCAGTCATTCAGTTAGAAGAATGGAAAAATCTGGCGCTGAAAAAAGATGATGAAATCAACATGCTGAAAAGTCAACTCCTTGTCAAACCTAATGTAACTGGGCTTAGAAAGGTAAATTTTTGTCTAAATCAATGATTTTAAAATTAGTTAGACCATCACTTTCATCTTGTATATAACACCAGGATGGAGATTCTATGCAGACGATCTTGCCAGAACATCAGGTAAACGGTTTTAGAACGAGCATCTTTCGATTGATCTTGGATAATTATTCCTAATCAATTTAATTACTTCTAGAACGAAATCCTCATATATTTGATGCATTTGGCAGCCTCAATGGCTGAAGATAATGAAACAATTCTCAGCCTCAAGACCGAGTACGAGTCTGTATTGAAAAATTTAGAACTGACCAAGGTGTGTATTATATTTCATGGGGATGCTGTCTCCTTGACTAGAATTGAATTACTTTTACTCTTTCAGATTTCATATGAAAAACGAGTTGCCTTGGTCAACGAGAAATTGCATGACATTGAAGAATGCCTCCAAAACTATAGGAGTGAAGTAATTGAACAAGTAAGCAAGCTAAAATGAAATCATGTATAAAAATGTGCGTCAATGCGTCATAATAAATTTTTTTAACAGAAGAATGATATGCATGCTCAAAAATGATTTGATTAGAATTGTGAACAGATACATATCACATAAACTCTCAAGTCGTGAAGATTTAATTATTCAAGATTTCCAAACTCAATGTTTCGTATCCTTCCTCGCCGAAATGGAACGATATACTGGAATATCAGACAGTTTGTTGGTAGTAGTCTGTCACAAAAAGTAGTTCTCTGTGTTTCACTCTCTTTCCTACAGATCTGCTGAAGCAATAACAGCTAATTGGTTTATTGAAACTATAGTTTCAGATTCGTAATCAAGATAGAGCTACCGAAATTATTTCTGTCATGGAAAATGAAGTGACATCACTGAAAATCTTACTCGAGAGCCGATGCGAGGTTTGGAATTTGACTGCCTGCATTGTGTATTTCTTATATTCCGACAGTACTTCGAATAAAACATATTTTTCACGTTGTAGATGTGTCTTAAAGAGGATTCAGTCCCGGAACTAGGAGTGATCATTTTGCAAGTGTCTCGCGGTGTTCAAACATTATCAAAACTCTATGAAACTAACAATCAAATGAAATCATTGATCAATGAGGTGTGTAATCATTCATCTTATAATACTCCTAGGAAATGAGATGAGTAAAAATCTCGAGCTTGCTTTTTCATACAGTTGCTGAAAAATAAGAGTGTAGTTGAAAATAGCACGGATAAGCAGATGGAACACAAAGCGGTACGTACGGCCTAAAAAGTATCGTTAAATGCAAAATTACTGTAATATTCGAAATTTTGAATTTTATTTCAAGGTTCTCGAGGCGATTTGGAGACAGTTCCGATTGATGGAGGAATTTAGAATATGCACTGTCGAAGTACAAGCTGCCACAGAAGACTTAAGGGAAGAAATTTCAGAAGTAATTTCAAATTTGAATGCACGCCATTGTAAAGTATGTAATTAATTGAGGTAAATGGTGATTGATAATACTGGAGATTGATAGATTCTTCTTTGTTTCACAGTATATTGAACTCACAAACACTGTAAATCAAGTACAAGATTACCTTACTAGTACTAGAGAAAATATTTCCCTAGTAATTAATGACTTAGAATTACAGGTAAGTTTTCATTCTCTCCCAAAGTAATTGATCATGAATTCTGCTCCTTCTAGACTCCTCGAATTATGAAATAACTTAATGAATCCTTTCTCAGGACCTTCAGAGAAATAGAATTAGTGAGAGAATAAGTAATAACAGAGTTAGGTTAAAAGATATGAAGAATGAGTTCAATAAAACTCAGTCAGAGCTATCAAGATGCTTGAACAACGTATTTACTAATGTACAAGTGAGTAGGATTATCCGTTCATCTTACAAATATGTTCTATGCTTATTTGTAAAATTTGATTATTTTCCAATTCTAGAATAACTGTTTATTAGAATACGCCGAAGTGCACAAATGCAATATCCTTTTTACCTCAATCACAGAAGAGATGGAAGAGATAGCGAGTAACTTACAAACGTTCCAAAAACAAGGATGTACCTTATCTACTTTGGTAGAATTTAAAAAACAGTTGATAGTCTTGGAACATAATGTGAAAGAGTTGAAAAAAAAATCTGATCATGTGGTTGGTACTCATTATTTGAATTTTGAAATTTCGAATCCCTGTGAAGCTTTCAAATTTTGCATTCTCGACAGATGCTAGAGACCGAAGCTGCTCAAAAGTCATTTTTAGAAAAGTCCAAACGTCTAGAAAAGTATGAATGTGAAATAGATAATTGTCATACAAAAATGCAGGATGCCTTAGAATCGATTGTAACGATTAGGGATCAGGTATTTATCAAAAATTATTCGAAATATGAAATACATAGATCGACGGTCTCGGAATGAATAAAACATTTTCTACGTCACAGATGAACGAGTTTGGTCAAATTCAAGAATCTGAGGACTGCTTCCAGGTAAGACACATTAATCAACTGTTTATCCAACCAAGCCACTTTTTAAACTTTTCAATCCTTCGTACAGAGTACAAATGATGTGATAGAGATGAAAAATGAATTGAGATCGTTGAGAAGAGAATGTGACGAGTGGAAGATGAAAGCCAGTGAGGTATGTGATTGAAATCAATCGAGAGAAATTTGCGATTTCCATCATTTCTATTCCTACGATTCTTCCAAGGAAATTTTCTCGAATAAACCGAGTCAAGAAATGCTACGACTGCAAAACGAAGTGACGGACCTACAAAATCAAATCAAGTTATTGCAATGTGAGGTATGTCTGTAAGAAAATTTCGACACATTTCTTGAGAAACATGAGTTGACAAACTTCATTTACGCCGCATTATTTTTTGAAACAGCTAAGGAGTCACGGAGATGCAAATATGTCACTCAGAAAAAATATTGAGGGCTTAGAAAATGAAATCCGTTCTGCTCATTCAAAATCTGAAGAACTTCGCAAGCACTATTCAGATGAGTTGAAGAAGGAACTACTCGAAATTGAAAATTCAGTATGTATTTCGTTATTCACCTATTGAATGTTAAAAAAACGCGTTCTACTTCGGCCTGCCAGATCATTAGAGTGTTCGTTTTTTCGTCCCATCGAAGTAAAAATCATACTACACGGCGACTGGGCGGTTAAGAGAATGACTTCCACTCGAGCTTTTATCGCCCAAGGCTGCGCCTTGAATCCTAATATTAAGAAGCACTTGTTTTCTTTTACTTCCTTGGCGTGTAATGTACTATACTAATTCACGAAGAGGTCCCCAGATCAGTAAAAGTCGCCACAGGCTTGAAAATAAGTTTCTGATTCTTTCAAAACTCCTCGCGACAGGAATTGGGACCCTTTGAGGAATACTCGGTTTGTAAAATAAAATGCGTGATTACTCGGCGCTCGCGTTAAAAATCTATTCATCGCTAGTCAACATCTCCGTAGTATTTCTGCAAATTAATTTCAACTCTATTTTTTCACACTTTCTTTGGTCCAGTTCATCACTTGCGATTTCAGTGTTATTCACACTTGTTGGGCGCATCGTATTTAGAAAGGACACGAATCGCACGAACCCGATCAAAAAATGTAGGGTCAGTGGTAATATTTCTGCTGACGGCCAACGAATTCTCGTTTCTCTGTCTTGATTAATTGAGATATTATTCGGGTTGATCTATTGGAAGGGTGGCATTTCAATTGAAATAGCTCCTCTACTCGTTAAGAGTAGGAAATGACCATTCGATTTTCAAAAAATTGTTGGCTACTCCATCACAGCTGATAGTATAATGGATTGCTTGTACATACACTCTTGAGAGCTTGTAAGGAAATATTGAACTGATCTTCGAGAAAAGTTAAGAATGAAAGGATGACCTTCAGGGGTTGCTCTCAAATCGTTGGACGAAAAGCGTTTCTTGCGATTTCATCTGCGTGCATCATTTATAATCATATGGATTGAGTGATAATGACACAATTTTGATGAATGATTAATGATCAAACCTTGAACTGATTGTTACTCAACATCAGTTTTCTTCGCCCCACGGATCGATTCTAATGTGAACGATGCAATCCTTCTGAAAATTGTTTGTAGTTAAGCTACACGCATAAACTGTACTGATACTTCGTGAAAAATGGAAGAAACTTGATGACAGAATCCATGTCTCAACCCCTTAGTAAGTTGGAGAATTGAAAAAATGTTACTCCATGAAATTTTAAAATGATTTATATTCAATTGAATATTGCACTCATAGTGCTCAATAAAGGCTGGCAGGAAAAACCGATAGCTTCATTCTTTCGAAAATGATTGATATTTTTTTTTAGATTAAGAGTCAACAAAACGGAGAATCAATGAAATACGATTTTCATGGATCAAATGAGGTAGAGTTTTTCCAACTTTGAATTATTTGCAAAAAATTTTGTATGGGACAATAACAATCTTGTATTCCATGAAATGCAGAATGTCCCTCAGCTATTCAAGCTATTGCAAGATACCATACAAGCAATTCAAGCTGGCCTTCAGGAGCTTAGTGATAGTTTGGGGAATTCGGTAAATATTATTCATTGAAGTAGTAGCTTGCAACACAGAATCGGACTCATGGATAATGAATTGTTGTAGGGTTCTGTAGAACTGGTCCGGTCGGCTGAGAATTGTGAAATAGAACCACCAACGACAAACGTTCTTAAAAGATGTATCCAAAAAATTCAATGTTGTGCCTTTGAGATTGAAAAAATTAAAAATGCATTATATTCCAAGGACAAACTAGTGAGTAATCGATGAAATTTTTCCGTATCTCCTGCCCAAAAAGTGTGTTTGAAACGAAGTTGCGCGTTCAGCTCGCTTCTCAAAGCTACAATTTGGGCCAAGATGAAAAAGATAGCTTTGATCGCCGTTTTCATCTGAGTCACTGGGTAATGATATTTCTCTGAAATTTTAGATGGAAAACATGGACGAAATAATCAGGATTCAGAAAGATTCCCTATGTATATCACAATCAGAAGTAACGGAGTTACATAAAACGTTACACGAGAAGGTACGGCTATTCCTCTAATTTCTAAGTCATGCACTGGATTGCGAGTTTGAAGAAGAAATGCATTAGAGGGCACTTATGTCGGAAACATTTACTTGGAAGTACCTTTTAACCACTGAATTTTTGCCCTTAGATCGCTGTTCAAGAGGAAACCATCCTACGATGTGAGAAAGAGAAAAATGACCTGAACAAACAGGTTTGTCACTTACAGTTCTGGCAAAGATTGAAATATTATAATTATTGAGGAATTTGAAAGCCTTTTGAGTGATAAAATCTTTTTATATTCGATTAAGATGTTCAATTGACTTTTTTCAAGACTTTTGGATGTATTGATTCCTCGAGCTGTACATTTTTGATTGTATGAGTTGAGTCAGATACAACCAAGAAAATTTATTGTAGGCGAATCCTTGATGCAAACATGGAGTATCAAAATCCACGAAGAGTTATGATATATCTAACAATCTTTCAAAATCAAGTATTCGTCGTCAACAATATCTATTATCCTCCAAAATGTATGATTTTCTATTTCTTCAGGTGGAGCTTCAAGTGCAAACTATTCGCCATTTGCAAGATGCCGTTGTTGAGGCAAAAAAAACTATCGACCAACTGAGCAACAAAGCAAAAAGTGACGTGAGTGAGCCGTGGACTTCCGTCTCTCCTACTTTTAATTGTAGCAACGTGCACGATATTTAATAAGAAATAGCTAATTTACTGTAAGTTTGGTATACTAAAAAGAATCATGTCCCTCGTTGTGCGAGGAGTCGATTGCAAGAAAGTAATTGTAAATAATCTATAAATTTTAGGAAAAAGTGAGATAGGTGTCGTGATACAATTGATCATAGGATACAGAGTGTACATTTGAATAACGTGATCTTTACTGAATTAAAGATAATAGTTTGACTTGTGCAACTCAATGCCAGCTAATTGACAAGCATGATTTTCACATTCCCCGCCGGACCCATCCCAAAATCCTACCAGATATCTCTTTCTCTATAGCTCGTGGTGTTAAGCTTATTATGAATTTATTTAACAAGAGTGTCGTGTGTTGCAAAAGTTACAAAAATCGAGGATGTAATGGAGGCGTTTCGATCTTGAGTGTTATTTGAAAACTAAACTTACGCATGATTTTGACACCATACTTGCCAGTAAGTTATAAGGCTGTTGATTGTTTTTTGTGATTTTTACACTCGATTATTGAATTAAACGATATATTTTATAGACTACCTCGAAAAATCAAACAATCCATTCGTTGAATTTGTATCTTAATGAGACTTTGAGTCAGTACATCGACTGTTTCGGCGAGGTAAGATCATATCATGGACTAGTCTGAAGTCAAGTAAACCAAATTTTTACAGAAATTAAATCACAATTTTAGGCAAGCGAACAGGGAACGATTTTGGAATTACAGCGAGATGCCATCTTCCAATTACATGAGACAATTGAGGCCTTAGGATTCAGCGAGTTTTTGAATTCATTCCTCTTGCATTTAATTTATTCAATCATTATTTCTAAATACAAGGTATGTCGGGCACTTGGGCATATTAAACTAACTTTTTTGATTTGGTCATTTTCGTAAATACTGAAATGATATTGATCTGTGCTGATCTTTGTTGAGTATGAACCAGGGTAATTGTCACTCAGAAAAATGAAGAGAGTCATCGATTTCTCAGCATCAAACTCAAATTCTAACCACATCGATTTTTTGATCTTCTTGTCAGATACAAGATTCGCCTTGTATAGAGTTGACGCGATATACACTATCAAGCAATTTCTATATAGAATAGAAAGAATGTGTCAAGATGCCCATGTAATAATCGATATAATAAAACAATATGAGCTTGATTTGCATTTTTCATGTCGTGAAAATAATAGCTTTTTCTTCAAAGTGTGAAAATATTCAAAATTATTCGTATCTGTTTCTAATGCCATTCGAAAATTTTCAGGCCCAACTCGAATCACAGAGTAAACTGTTGCATGACTCGAAATCAAAGGTACTCTAGCTTTTTCATTCATCGATGCTACATCAACGGTTATTACTTTCAAAGTCCTGTAATTTTTGCAACATTGTAGGTGGATGACTTATTAAGCGCAAAAAAATGTTTGGAAAATCAGTGCTCTATCTTGCAAGATCAATGTCAAAATGCTAAGAATGAAAATGAAAACCTCAGGTTCAGGAGTATAAATTATTGTTTAATTAACCTGATAGTAGAGAGATTTTTTTAAAAAAATGGTTCAATTATCTGTAGGTTCAGTATTGAAAAATCTTGCGAAAGAACATTGTGTGAAAAACAAGAAAAAATCGATATTTTAATGGACGAGAATGATGACCTGAAGAGACAGCTGCAAGTTTTTAGATTAGATTTTGACTTGATCGAAGAGGAGATGAAAAAATTAGGAGTAAAGAGTCCATTTGCTCAAAATTTCCCACGTGAATTGGAGAAACTGAGGTGCGAAAATGAAAAACTCGCGAAAACGATAGACTGCTTTGAAAAGGTGAGAAACCAATCACAGTTGACTTGATTAGAATAAACTATAAAATATTCGAGAAGAACCAAATTCGCAAAAATTACTATGAAATCTATTACCCAAAGTTCTATTATTTTTGCGGTTTTTCATGAAGTAAATATGCGTCACATTTGCCTACGTTGAAAAGTCTCCCTTAACCCAAATTTTTTAAAAAAATGTTCGCAATTACGGCAGAACAGTTCCTTTGACATGAATTTACTTGGATTCATGGAATACTCTTACCGAATTCCAAATTCATTACACAGGCTGTAGACGAAATGAGACGGACAGAGATCTGCCTTCGAAAAAAAGTACAAGATTTGAAAACCGAAAAAGACTTCATTGTCGGCAAGTTTAAGGAAAAACTACGGTTCCTCCAGATCGAGCTAGTTGACAAGAGTAAAAAGGTCATACTAATATTTGAATTATATTGATTCTTTTGTACGATTGCCGAATTTTCACGAAGCTATCCCCATTCAGATGAACTGTCTGAGCTCACAGTCAGAAGGCCATGAAAAGCTTATACAGCAACAGTCTCAACTGATCAACGAGTTGAATGATAGACTTAATCAGTCCGATTGTCGGATGAAGAGCTGCATTTTTGAGCTTGAAAACCGCAAGAAGACAATGTGCATGTTGGAACAGCATCTCGCCAGATTGAAGAACGAAATCATCATTTTGAAGGTATGTTTCTTACTCCTAGGAAATTTTTCACATAATATGCAGTTATTTGCGAACGACAACTTATCAATCTCTCGAATATTTGCTTTTCAAAGGAACAAAATCAAATTCTTAAATCAGAGCGGAATGTGGATCAGTTCCAGGTGAGATATTGTTCTCAGTTCTCTATGGATGCAAGAGAATTTTACATATTATATGACGCACTCTGATGATTTCAACATTGCATATGGACTATGCCCGTCCAAATTATTCCGGGTTATCAAAGCTTTCATTTGCATTTTCTAGTTTCAAAAATGATTCTAATCAAGATTTCGAACGACCGTGTGATATCTCCGTAGACTGAGTCAACGTATGCCCGCACGAGATACCAAATTATTTACACCTTTTGTATAAATCGTGAGCCCTCTGCAGAGAAAATTAATCAATAAGTAATTACAATTTTATTAATAAGATAAACTACTTTTGATATGGAATTCAATACGGTTCATATTCTACCGTCACTTTCAAGACTTGTCTGCACGACTGATGAGATTTTAAAATAATTTCTGATATCCGTCACACTTTGAAATTTTGATGAATGATCTATTTTGAAAATTGTGTCACTGGCCCTGACTCCATGTTTGTTTGATATAATGCTTCAAATTTCGCTATGTTGCAGTTGAAAACGACTCAAACTCAATTAACAGAAATCCAGAAAAGTTATGAGAAAGTCTCACAAGATTTGTCCAAAAGTCGAGAGTATTTGATAAAATCAGCCTCAAAACGGAGCGCAGAAGTCAGTGATCAACGGCCTCATGTGGTAATGATACACTAGGAACTACTCGAGAAACTTGGTCATTACGTGCACATCCTGATGAGATAGATTATATTGTTCAACTTATTCCAGGGTGATGGAGATTGTCATTGTCATCGTGCGCGAAAAAATGATAGGAACGACGATGAAATTGTCAAGAAAGTGTCAGAAGAGCTGGAAAAAATGCGAGTAGAGCGAGATACAAAATGCATGGAACTCACTGAAATCCAATCTAAATTCAATGCACTGACCAGTAAATATGAAAATTCAGAGAAAAATGTAAGTTGATTTTGTCTGCAGATTACTGCGGTTCTTTTCAGTCGTATCAATTTCATGAGTCAATATTTTCAAGTTTCCTTTTTCAAGTTGAGAGGTTTTCTACGTCTTTGGCATGAAAAATGCGATAATCTGCGAGGGTTGCAAACTTACAAGGGGAGCACCAACCTTGCGGGTCTTGGATTTTGACAAAACTTTGGGAATCATCTTGTTTTGGTGAGAAATGAAGGTACCCGAAAGGGTTTTGTCCAATGGGCCTTTCACCCACAGATTCAGCGATGGAGATTAGCATTGCCAGTGTATCTATACGTATCAATTTTTAGCATGGTCCTATATCGGCAATGCTAATTACGTTGGCCGAATCTAGGGATGAAATGCCTATTGGATAAAACCCTTCTGGGTACCTTCATTTTTCACTAAAACAAGATGATTCCCAAAGTTTTGTCAAGATACCGGACCCGCAAGGTTGGCGTTCCACCTGTTAGTATTTTATGCACCATAAGCGATAAAAATACTTCCCGAGTAGAGTATAAAGAAGCTAAACAAATCCATGCCTATTCTGTCGGTCATGTGGTCTCTGACGATACATAGGTGTCATAATTCGCATAGTTTTCATACATATTTTTGAAAGGTTCGCTAACCCAATGAAAATTCCGTAAGACCACAATCATGCTAGATTCGAGTGGAGAAATCTGTTGTAAAAATCTTCAAGATGATCTCAAATTTTCGTGGATTCATTTTGTTCACAGAGCCAGCGTCAAAAAGATGAGCTGATGTTGTTGGAGAAAAAATTGGCCACATGTCAACAAAAGTTTCAGAATTGCACGGACAAAAATGACGAGCTTGTACGTCAAAATAGAATACTGGAGGACAATTATAATAAATGTATGGAGGAGGTGAGTTCTATATAAATAGCATATACGCGGAGGATTTCGAGTGATGAGAAACGAAAAGTAGCTATACTCAAGAAGACATTTTTACACGTGTTACTTTCACTGTTTTGAAACAAAATCATAGCCATCAATTTCCATTCCAACATAGATTCTTTCAACACGAAGCATTTTTTATGGCAAGTACACCGCTTTGGGCCAGGTCCTTTATTCAAGTGGTTATATAAATAATTCAAAAAACGAGTCAAATTTCATTTTGTCAAGATTATTGCTAGCAAAGATCATTTTCAAGAAATTACAGTCCCTACCATAAATAATGGAACACGCATACCTGTATCGATTCAACGATAACTCCAATCTTCTTGGGTCTACAAGGGCGTTCAAAAAAGCATTTCGAAGGTCATGAGAAGACCTTTCAAATCATGTAAGACGAATTTTTTCCCCAATGTTTCTAGTGTGTCCAAATCGATGACGAAAATGGAAACAAAAATTGACTTCAATCAATCGCCTGTCATTTTGACGGGGATGAGTCTATCAGAAAAATTCTTGTGGCATCTTGTAGGTCAGAAGAGTAGGGCAAGAATTGTAGGTCTTTTCAAGACGTACAATTTGTTTTTTTTTTCTTTAAATTTTTCTACGACCTTTCTGATACAAAATAAGGCAATTCTACGGCTAACATGTGATACACGCGAATCCATGTAGTCGATGAGTAGCGCAGAGGTTTAACACTTCTGATGATGATTTCTTGCATTGAAAATCAAAACTTGAGAATATCAAACCTCTGCGACACTCATCGACCATATGGATTCGCATGTATCACATGTTAGCCGTAGAATTGCTCTATTTTGGATCAAAAAGGTCGTAGGAAATTGAAAAAAGAGCAAATTGTAGGTTTTGAAAAGACCTACAAGATGCCACAAGAATTTTTCTGATAGACTCATCCTCATCAAAATGACAGGTGATTGATTGAAGTCAATTTTTCCCCGATTTCGTCATCGATTTGGACACACTAAATAAATTGGAAAAAAAATTCGTCTTACGCGATTTGGAAGGTCTCTTCATGACCTTTAAAATGCTTTTTTGAACGCCTTTGTAGACCCAAGACGATTGGAGTTATCGTCGAATCAGTACATGTATGCATGCTCCATTATTTATGACAGTCATATATTTGACAGTCCTGTACAAAACTAATAGACATCGTTATATGAGTCTAGTCTTACGCGATTTCCTTATAGCAAATATCATTTAAAAATCGTATCAAAATCAGATCAGATCAGATCAGAAGTCATAATACCCCTTGAAGTACTCAGTCTGATGATAGCCTGCCTATTTCTTTCAACTGCAACTGAGAAATTCATAGTAGAGTAGAATTTAGTGTATTAGAAGATTTGACGAATCAAATAGTTCCACTCACAAAATGCTGACGTTTTCCAGTTGAACGATATTGTGCTCCAAGTAGAAGACATGCAAAGTTCGCTTGTCGAGCTGAGGCGCGAGAGCGACGTAAAAAGCCAGTCTCTGGATTGCGTCTCGCTGGAACTGACCAAGATGAAGGTGAGCAGATCCGAGCTTTTTGAGGAGACCAAGTATGTGCTGGACTGGGTGCGTCGTTGGATGAGGCAGCAAAGGCAAACCATCTCGTTTCTCCAGGAGAAGCTTCGCGACAAGAAGCAGATTGTGCTGCGCGTCAAGTCTGAGAAGAGGTACACTTTGCCACAGATTCTCATCTTCTTATGGTTCCTTTCATGGTAGACTTATAACATTTGTAACTACTTTCTTTCTTTTACGCAGGAACTACTGGTGTGAGCTTAAAAAGTTGCGCAGGAGAAATGCATTCCTCTCCAGGCGGCTGAAGCGCTCGCGCAAACCGACGCTCAAACAAACGATAGCTCTTCTTAATTACTGTAGTACTCCTAGATATAAAAATCGTAAATACCTCGACAAGGACAGGCCACTCCATGGAAGCTATCCAATGCAGTCTTTAGATCGTGTCTCGAATGCAGTATACTCACATTTTAAAAGGGTGAGTGTTTCATCGGCCAAAGTCTACGCATCTTGATGAAAATATGTCTCAGAGCGTGAGTATATCATCTATCTGGAAGTTGGATGAAGGTATACTTTAGCCAGCTCACCTCATTGGTGAGAATAAAAAATAAATGGATGTTTAAAAGCCTCGGGTATTTGAATTTTTGCAGAGTTATGATTCTCTCACGACTATTTTTGCTCTTGAGCACTCTGTCCCCAGACATGTCCATGCTTGCCAAAATCGTTTTGCATAAAAATTCCGCCTTTGTTTTTGGAATCAAATTTCTGTACGGTTATACCAAGATTATCATACTTAATCGTACATTTTACAATCGAGACTCCAGATACGTTTTGAAGAAAAATATTTTGTATGATAGAACTCCCTCACCTGATCATAACTATGGACACGAACATTTCAGAATGATTAGAAGGTCTGCCTTCGATGTTTGGGTAAAATTATATCTGTGATCATGTTTCATGATTGACAATTCAATTTTGCAGGAATGTAAAGAGGATTTCAGTTCAGCTATTGACAAAATTACAACGGAAGGAGACGATTCTTGGTTCCCTTTCTTGGAACATTTGACCAGAGAAATACCTAAAACCTCTCAGATCAGTCAAGATACGCTCATTAAAGGGAAAAATCTCGATGATTCAACAGACAATGGGTATCAGACATCAAGCAGTAAATGAAAGCTTTTGAAGCATCTATTTTTCGTAATCACGTTCCACTTAGGATTTTTACAAAAAAATAACGTACTTGAATTTATAAGAACATTAGTTTAGTAATCTTATACATATGTATTACATCCAATGACAACACAATATTTATGTAACTATTCATAATTATATTTTTTATGAGTGAATATAACATAATTTTCTATAAAAAAATTACGTCTGTGATTCCAAATTGATTGATGTAAGGAGTTTCTCTTGAATTTCCACGCCTCTTTTCTTTTTGAGTACCAAATTAGAGTTTGGAATGCACACTGAGCGAACAAGTTCTAATTTTTGAATGTACAGAGACCAGAACATCTCAAGGAGCTTATCGCATTCAGAAAAGTTGAAAATCATGTCACTTTCAGGTGGTTTCTATAATGATACACAATATCATAAATATTGACACAGGAGCGAAAAATGTTGTGAAGTAGACTAACCAAAATAGCATGAAGATCTACACCGTCTCTGAAGAATGCGAAAGTTTCACGAGCTGAACGCCAAGTGTTGGAAAGGAAAAATCGATGAGTCATATAGAAAAGTCCTAGTATAGCTGATACACCTTTTCCAGAAAAATCATTATCTCTGAAATTCATAGTTCATGAAAATATATATACAGAGCTACTAAAATATATTTTCAGAAGTCGAAAAATAAATAACTCGACCATTAGTATTAGAATACATGTTCACGTGTACTATACCTCATATACTTAAAAATTTCCCAAGCAAAACTCAAAAATACGTCTCTACCTTTACCCTCAAATATAACAGTATTGGGTAATCTTCGTTCTAAAATTGTATAACAAAGAGAAGCAATCTATAAATTGTATCAACTCATGATGACGATATAAAACTGTACCAATAATTGCTCCAATTGCGTTTTTATCAAACAAATGTTGTTTCATAAGCCTTATATCTTGAATAGTGATAAATTTCCCTGTACACAGCATTGGTTTGAGAGTAATGTCATCATATTCTTCGAATGTTGGACGAGTTGATGAAGGCCAAGGTCCGCATAAATCATCATAGTCAACCATATATTGGACATTTGGTTCGGATGTGGAATTTTTCGGCAATGATGGGAGTGTTCTAACCAAATTCCATTCTGATGCAAAAATTCTTCTGACATCTACAATTGAGTCTGTGAAATCTAAAGATTCCCTGCTCAGATCTCGAACAGCTTTTCTCATACATTGGCATTGGCACTGCATAGCAAGTTTTTTGGACTTAGTTGACGTATTGAAGAAAAATTGCACTTTTATCTTAATTAGTTACAATTAATTGCAGACTGATGACAAACCACCCCGAAGTTGCTCGTTTAAGAGACGAAAAGAAACATCGATTCAGTCGCGATTAATGCATTTCAAATTCGTTTATTATTCTTCCCATGTAGGGATTCATCATTTGTATTTGATTTTGGATGAGTGAATCCTTTCATTGATAAAATGAGTATATTATACAATTTAAGTTTTGGAGAAAAAGTTACACATGATTAGGTGTTTAACAAACAGAATGCTCCATTATAGTAGCAGGAATGGTTTCAACTATTTTACAAGAATTGCATGCCAAATTTTATCCATCTTTGAATTTCTAGCAACATGCATAAATATATACATGCATATTTGTATGGGGATATACGCATATACATGTACATACATTCAATTGGTTATCCTTGCCTCGGTATCATCAGTGGCGCACACTATCCATTACATCAATCATATTATCTATATGATCCATCTTCATGTATATTTATATATTTATAACGAACACCACCCAATTTTGCTACTAAAATTACAAACGGGAGTTTCGTATATGCGCGCAAATACAGCAGACCTCATATTTTCTTCGTCTTAAAAAAACTGACCTAGTCAAGTCGCACTAATTTTACGCGTATCGTGATCATCAATCACAAAAATAATTGTTCATGCTGCACATTTCACTTCCTACCACATTTTGAAGTTTTTTTCGGTGTAGGTTCCGTGTAGATTTTCAGAGGACACATTCAAGACGCGTTCGATTTTTACGACCACGGTGTAAATCTGAAATCAAAATAAGAGTGATTGACATTAGTGGAGAAATTCTAATCATCAATTATGAATTTGCGATTAATGGAAGGGATTGTAACCTCCTTAATTTTGATTAGTTCAAATTACTCCGGTAACTACAATGGTTAGAGCTGCACCAAGCAGGTTTAACCAATGCCATTTAGGGCAACCAAATGTATTTGAAAGTCACAGCTGACCAAATTGATTAATAAACGATGCAAATCAAGAACAGCAATGTTGTATCGATGAAATATCATGACGATAAGATTATGAAGCAATTTAGGGTTTTGACCGATAAGTCTCTTTAGCCACGGAAAAACCCCAAGTGCCTCATTTTTTGGATGGTTTGAAATGAACTCTAGTCGACGACAATACACAAACGGATGCTCGACGTAATCAGAGCTTTTGGTGATACTGGCTCACGTTTGAAATCCTAACGGGTGCTGAAACAAGGCTTTTTTTACTTTTCGTTCGCGATGAGATAAAATTGATGAAGGGCTGTAAAAATTTTCAAAACTACATTACGAAGAAAAACAATAAAGGAAGAAAATAAATTTTTGTACTTCCGACAGATGTACGAGATAATCTGCACTAAGGCAGATACTAGCAACGTTACTACAACGACTCCGAATCAATTCAATTGATTGATCACAGGCTTTCTTGAAGATTCATGCAGAGATATAATCGCGATCAGATTGATCACTGACAAAACGAATCAAGTTGCATGGTATTCGGTTGTCCAAAACTTTTCGACAAAGCTGACCAAGTCCCGCACAGTTATGAATTTTATAGCAAATTCGAAAGCTTGGACAACAACATACAGTGCAATGATGGTTTGATCAAACAATTTTCAAGGTTTGTAACACGTACGGATTTGACTAATCACTTGCAGCAGTTTCCAGAGGTTGGTTTCTGTCCTTCTGTTTCAGTTAGTCGGCGACCTTGTCCACTTGCTCCCGTAGGACCAGCTTGCTCATTCTTTGGAAGTTTTTTAGCTGAAATTGACACACAATCTTGTTATTGGTTAGATTGAATCCCTCGAGATGCATCAGTAAGCCATATTCTTATAGACTGAGCTAAAAATCAGAGTAAAGCCTAAAGTCGTTTATTGTGAGCAGAAGTGTTGAGTTTAACACATAACAAAGCATAACATACAATTTTTTGGTGTTGATAAAACTAGACTCCTAGTAAAAATTGAGTTATTATCGTAAATGGTATGACGGCCATCGCTTTTCAAAATAAATTACAAACAATACCTGCATCACAAATGAGAACATCTAAGATCGAATGAAATTACTTCAACTACTTGTGGATTCAAGATAAATTCTTCTTGGATGGTTCTGATTCTTTTTTGTGATACTAGTTGAAGATATCCGATCACATTTGATCACAAAAACAATAATTAGATACTTATTTCGATTTTAAACAACTCGAAGGATGCAGAATATGGTTAACATCTGAGACAAAGATTGATGGAATTTACCTATTGCCAAGAATATGTCATTGACGTTCATAGCCGTTTTGGCAGAAGTTTCCATGAATAGGAGACCATTTTCATCTGCATAGGCTTGCGCTTCTTCAAATTCAACAACTCTTTTGTTACCAAGATCTGCCTTGTTTCCAGCCAACGCTATTACTATACTTGGACTGGCTTGTCTCTGCAATTCTTTAACCCACGTTGTTGCTCTCTGGAATGTGTCCTGCAAACAATGAAAAGTTTATCATAATCTTTTTCAGACTAGTATAAACTTATTCAATTATATGTCTGAAGCTGAAGCTACTGTAGTACAAATTCAAGCACGTTTGAAGCTCTGTAATTTTTTAATATTATGATATGCAAGCAGCTCTTCTTCACTAGTATGGAACAAAAATAACGCTATGGTTTGAGACCAAATATTGGAGTCAAGGCAATGTGTAATATTTATAAGAAAACCATTAATCAATTTCACGAGGTGATGGTATACTTGCATAGATGATCATGGGAAAGTAATCGCAAAAAGGAATTATAATGCAACAAATTTGAATATTGAAACATTATTGGAAGGCTTGCGCACAACACGGTTCATTACAATATATAAGTACTCACTTGATTTGTTATGTCATATACTACAATAGCAGCTTGTGCACCTCGATAATACATTGGTGCAAGACTGTGATAGCGTTCTTGCCCAGCAGTATCCCAGATTTCAAATTTGACAGTTGTTTCGTCCAAGCACACAGTCTGTGTTAGAAATGCAGCTGTGAAACAAAAACAGGTCACATTGAGGGGAGATAATTTCTATTTTTAGCTGGATTTGATATATCGATCAAGAATTTCTGATATTAGAGTGAGTTGGTAATGGATGGCGTCAGGCTGAAATGAGTCATGGGAAGATTATCAGCGAATGTAGGGTTGGGAATCAAGTTTCTGAGTCTTGTGAATAAAAAGATTGCATTAGAGTGCAACAGACTCACCTCCAATGGTACTTTCCTGGTACTCGTGAAATTGGCCCTTGACAAACCTCAACACGAGACTGGATTTTCCAACAGCAGATTCACCGAGCAGTACCAGCTTGAACTGGCATATTTTGCCTTGTGTGCCATTCGGCCTCTGGGCCGTGCCCCTGTTAGCCATGGTGACCTGCAGAAGTGAATTATTCAAGTACTGATCACGCTTTTATTGTAAGTAGCACAGATATTTTTCACCTATTACCAATCAAAATTTGACGACGAAAGTCGACGCAATCGGGACAATAGTGCGCGGGCGTATGTAACGTATCGCGGCAAACCCAGCCATTCGGCACGAGATAACGCAAATATAATATTTCTCTGTGTTTCGCAGAGCGATGCGTATGAGAGAGAGAGCGAGAGAGAGAGAGAGAGAGAGTCAGTAGATAAGAGGTGCGACTGTTCGAGGGCATGTGAACTGAGTAGATTGAGTTATAGCTGTAAAATAGCCTATGATAGGTGCATTAGAACATGATATTATACTGCTGAGCTGGGTTTTCTCAGAATAAAAAATTCATCTCATATTTTCTTGATCGAACACACGTGGACTGGCGCATGATGACGCGAGGAGAGACTCAGCGAAAACTTTCAATTTTCTGTAATCTTGTTAGTGGAACTGTGGAATAATTACAAGCCGGTTTTGCAGCGCTGTGTTATGTATATCTGCTGCGGAAACGGTATGCAGGTTTTTTGAATGAGATTCGCTGGTGTCTAATCATCTGATGCTGATGCTGTTATTGGGAAGGCTGGGGGCGGAGGAGGACGATTGGGCGTCTGCTAGCCAGTACGCAATGCGAGCAACATTTTCGAGTGTTGTGTTTGGGGTATATACTCTTGGATCGTATAGTCCCTCGATAAATCATCTGCTTTTGTCGCGGATAGCAGAGTACATACATACTTATTAGAGAACTCTGCTGATAAACATACTCGCAATTCACAAGAGATAACACCGAGCTGTATACAGAAAAGTCAGGTTTACTATAGCGCGTGCGCTGTGCTCATTATTTCATCTCTTGGCCTTACATATGGATATATCCCTATAGTGTGTGCACAATTATTTACCTCCCACCATTAACAGCTTTAATCGTGCAAGGCGAATTTTCACATTGCTGCACGATGCTCGATTACTGTTGTGCTCGCGATAATTGAACACCTCCGGTGCGAAAAGCCGACGATCGTTCCGGGTTCATCATGAATGCGCGATGTAGATACACTACTCAATGAGACTGATGCCGATATATTATATACTTCCGGGATTTGACCTGACCTTGTGTAAAAACGGTGAAACTGGGTGTACGTGCATCTGATCGAACGAGAGGTCAGTAAGACGTTACAGTTATGTTTTGATACCGGTATTATGTACACTAAAGATCGACGACGAGTTGTGAAGCTGCGAGTACTGCCGATGGTGAATAAGTTTCAAGGGTGTGAGCAGCAAGACAGGACGTCATGTTGCAAAGTCTGTAGTATTTTTATAGTAAAGCGATTCCTTTTTCCATTGAGGCAATGGAAAAGCTCAGGTTTTTTTTCTTTTTTCAATGTATTTTGAAATCCAGTCCTGAGATTCTATTGATATTTTATTAGCTATTAGGTCAGAAGCTTTTCTCTTCAGTGTGACGTAATTAAGGTGCTTTTAGCAACCTTGCCTATGAACTGTTACGACTCATGATTATTTGACTGTTTTTCTGTAATATGTGCAATTTATAGGGCCCACTTCTAACCATACCAAGTGTTTCTTCTCCAAAAGTTTGTTATATCAATCATATTTCGTTTCGGAGACTGTATATCACGAGGTATATCAAGTCCAGAAGCTAATAAGCCTGTAAAAACCGTCGAGAGCACATCCATATTCAAATCACGATGATTTTTTATTTGGAGCCCCAACATACGGAACAAATATCTCTTCATTTGTCTTGTCATACAAAACAAAGTGATTTGAAGAATGGCATATGCTTAATCGATATGACAAAAAACTGTGGCGTGATATGATGCCAAGTTTTTAATTCATATTTCATTAACAATTACTACGTATTAAAGTGGAGTATATTCCTGCAGATAATGCATAGTTGCCATGGAATTCTCTGTACCACTCCATGCTAATATTTGTACGAAACAATAAAATTGAAGGATGCTCGAGTGTGCAACGACCCGTGCTCGTAAAAAGCAATGACAACAATTGGGAGAGATATTTTGAGATGTTAACGACCGCTTGGCTTTTTACCTTGTGCACAATCGTTCCATCCCTTGCCATCTAGAGAGCTTTGTTTACGCGAGTGAAATTACCTAGCTTTGCTTTAGTTGTCAAAGGCTTACTCCTCTGAATGGCAACGCATTCGAATCAGCTTTCTCGTTTCATCCTCTCTGATCCTGCTCCCTAACGTCACTGCGTTTGAGACTTATTCATCTCTATAACGACATTCTCGGATCCACTTGCTATTTACTATAGAGATGATCATGAGAATTGCATGAGAGGAGTATACCGGGCTTTGTGCTGTGCGTGCATTTGCGACGCTGTATCTTGATATCTCCGTCATCAGAGACAGCCATATTATTGCACGACAAAGAGGCTTACGTGCATCATCATCAATATCTTGCAACGATAAAGTCATTCCACATCGGGCGGGACATGGAGTCAAAAGTTGCACAAAATTCGCGATAGGTTGTTTTCAAAGTGACCTACGTGCTTTTATTAAAAATAGACAACATTTTGAAACTACTTGCTCTCTAAAAGTTTGTTATCTGAGTATGGTGCACATATTTTCTCCGTTTTCGTGGTTATGGGGCACATTACATGGCACACTTTTTGGCTGATTTGAATACTCATGCATGAAGACGCATGCCACCAGTCACAAGTTGAACTATTTCTGTAAAAAGTCTCAGCAAATTTTTGCTCACGAGTATCTTATCATAGAAGGCCTCGATCAAGTCATTATTCTATATAAAGAGTAATCTGAAGTAACTTGTTGCGACAAAAGTGTCTCGACACTCGTGACAGACAATCTTTGATACTCAATGGCTCCTCTTTCAATAATATCCTTAATCTTTTTTTTATACATTTTTATCAGTACCAGAAATAGAAAATCAGCTTTAGCGGTCCGTTATGTTCGGAAATGGTATAACATGTGAGAATATTTGATAAAATGTTGACCTCTTCTGCTCACTTTGATGCTTGCATTTGGAGAAATTTCCATAAAAATATATTAGAATCAGGCTAAATGAAATTGCCAAAAACTGCCACAGAAACACGCAGAATTTGTCTAAATCACCAGCGGTCTTTATAGTGTATATTCCAAGCCCAACTCGGAAATTCCGGGGCAGTGTCATCACGTACCAGGCGAATACGAGTCTCGGCGAAGGATGATGACGATTGACGATTCTCGGGCGCTCTCTAAAACACAGACACACGTGCAGATTGTAACTATATAAATACGAGAGTATGACTCACACTTGTGCACATGCTTATCGCGACGTGACGATTTGTGCAAGAAATACAAATTTGCTGAATGGGGGAAAAATCTCTCAAGGATCGACGAATGCTGATGCACTGCTAAAATGACGACGCATCACAACAATCGCTTGCTTTGTTGGGGGCCAACCGCAAACAGCAAAATCAGCAACAGAGTTGTAAATCTGAACAAAAACAATCGCACGCATCCTCCAGTGTAAATGTCTCGGCAATAAATAAGTAATAATCCATTTGACGATAACCCGAAGCACGCGCCCGGCTTTACACAAAGACTCGCGCTGTTCCGCGTTATAAACGCTTCGATTGCTTACAAACATGGAACAAATTGGGCTCAACGATGTGCATTTTATTGCTGTTATGCTGTGAACTGGAAAACCGGACAAAGAGCCGGCTTCCGTTGTCGTCACCATCTTATTTCGTTTTCCATGTTCTTAAAAATGTGACAGATCCTAATATTAGACAACTTTTTAATCGTCGTTCGGAGAATTTGACATGAACTCAAGCAGATGACAGATCGGAGTTTTCGGAGCATTCCTTGGCATAACCTCCAAACGAGCCTCGGAGTAATCTTAACTTAGTTGGTCCGAAATCTATTGTTATCAAGACTAAATGGCAGAGAAAATAAGTATTCAGCAGTGTGTATCGAAGATATGAGGATGAGCAGCAACCATCTATTTAGCGAGTGCGTGGAGTGCATGTAGATAGAATTGTGGATAATGACGTATAGCTATCTCGGTTGTCGCGGGCGTGTTTATGCGTGTGATGGTGTGCGAATAGCTAGTGCACTTTGCATCATTATTTTCTCACTGACGACGCTGAATTTTCTAATTTTCCGAGGGTACGATGGGGTCAATAATCGATGAGCCATGTCAAGGTAAATAGCTCCCATGGATGACGAACGAGTTGCGTCGCAATCGAAAAAAAAAAAGTAAGTGTACCTGCGTAGGGGGGCGTTGAGCTCTCGCTACTGCTGTCTATCGTCACCCTGGCTGTGCTCTTCAGAATGCGTCTCGACGACACAATAATAGCTTATTGTCCAGTGGCAGCAGGTTCTCGGAGATGACGTTCACGCCCGGGTTCGGCGCGTGTCTACTGCTGGACACACAACACACAGCAGTGTTGGGCTGTGACGATATATGGCGCTCTCACAACAGCTTTTCCTTACACTTCACTCACTCTGACTCACTTTTGAAATTGCTCACAAAGATATTTTCCGAACGACTTAGTCGAAGACGATGCACACAACACAATCAGGACGACGACGGCACCCAGGCACCTGCTCGATTTTCTCGCGCGGGAGGTCAGCTGTCGAGCGAGTAGCAGCGAGGAGCCACTGTCCTGCTGGAGTCGCGCCCGAACAGCTTACTCTGCTGCTGCAGCAGACCCGTTTTTCTTTTTCTCCGGATTGCAGATGCCGACGACCCGACGACGACGACGACGAAACACATACGTATAGGTTGCTCTGGCCGTGGCGATGTTGTATCTGGTAGACTTTCACTGGAGTTTACGACCGAGGATCGCGACGACGCCGACGATAAACGGGACAATTTACAGCCCGTTCGAGGCTCGCGGACCGATGATTATCACGTCTAACTTTACTGCCGATGTTCGAACATCTCGAACCACTTCGCCGAGATGAGGTATCCTTGTCTTGAACATGACGGAGATGAGTCGTCCGTCTCTCTTCGCGTTCTTTTCCATTGTGGTTCGCGACTGCGCAGTTCTTGAGCTGTTTCCAGTATTCCTCGTTTCTCGATCTTACCACCTGTTATTTGCCGGTTCCATCCAGCCCTGTACCTGATTTGGTTCGTGGTTTACTCGTTCCTCGTGAAAATTCCCGCCTTATTTGAAACTTATTATGTCTAAATCAGAAACACGCAGAGTTGCACTCATTTTCCTGCATAGATAATGTATTATAATGGATGGTTTGATTTCATTGGGATGCGAATTCATCCCATTCCTTTCAAAACCAAGAGGAATAGGATAGAACTGCAAACATTTGAACTGTCATTTCTATCTCCAAAACTCATATCGATTTGAATGCTCCGTCCGGAGGTGAAAGAATATATTGATCCTAAGTTGCTCACGCCTCAAGGTTCAATGGGGTATGAATAATTTGTAAATCATACTTTAGCAAGTGAATGGTAGTGTGATTCATATTATTACCATTTTAAACTATCCAATTATATAGTCAGACGCATTCACATTCGAGTAATCGCGCGGAAGTGATACGAATGTGAAGAGAATGTCAGATAGCCCTTATCAACGATTACATAAACTCTGAGCAGAGAGTTGAATCACTATGGACACGACTTATTTCTCGTATACTTTTCATAAAATTTACGAACTGCCATTTGTATAATTTATTTTTTTATAGATCGAATGAATATGTAAACTGAACGCCGCCTTGTCTCGGCCAGTACAGTGAAGTTGAGTCAGTTCGACTAAAGTATACACGAGATTTGGATCCAGAGATGGAGCATATTATTTGGCCTTCTTATCTGCAACCTGTTGATGAACATCAGCTGCCACCAAGACGTGGCAAGCTATCCGGATGTAATTGAACGATCCGACGCTGTTCACGTTCACATCACACCGCTAGTGTGCGGCAGTGTGCGGCGAGCTGTCAAACGTGATGGTTGCGCATGCATGTTTGTTTACTGCTTTTGATATTATACCAATCTAATATCCCAATCACTTTCGATTCTCCCCCCATCATCTGAAGTATTTGTGTCGAAACTGTCGGTAATTAATTCGGTAGGTGAGCATATATTGTAAGCAAGCCGTGAGTCGTATGTTTTCATAATTCAACATGAACGCTGTCGTTCTGTTTTGTTTCAAGATGCTTGTTGCAAGGAATATACTCACAAAAACTGCAGTGAGAGCCCAGTCAATCAACAATAGCCTGGGATCAGTTTACACCATGTCGACAGGAAATAAATTTGATCTACCGGAGCGTTTTGTTGGCAACGACAAGTCTGTTTGGTGAGAAAACAACTCAAGTCTGGATGTATCAGTGTAACGATTGATCCAAATAACTATAACAGAACTCATTACAGGGTTGAGTACATAGCCCTTGCTGCAAAATATAAGCCTGCGGTAAATCTTGGGCAAGGTTTTCCAGATTTCTATGCTCCACAAACTGTTAGAGAAGCGCTAGCCAATTCTACTCTAAATGAAAACCCTTTGCTGAATCAGTACACCAGAGGATTTGTAAGTTCTATGTTAATCAGTTTTCTTTTGTAACATTGATTGGCACGGGCATGTAGATAAAATAGGCATTAGTTGATCAGCTTTTACTTGTTTCTAGTAATTGTGAATAGTTTTCATTAGTTGACCTTAATTTAATACGAGTATATGAGGAAAGATATTGGTCATATACTTCATGAACTTGGACAGAATAGTCATTGATTTCAATCATTTCCAGGGACATCCAAGATTAGTCAATGCTATTGCTAAAGTATACTCCAAGATGATTGGTAGAGATCTTGATGCTAATAGTGAAGTTCTAGTCACAGCTGGGGCCTATGAAGCGCTCTATGCCAGCCTCCAAGGCCATACATCTCCAGGCGATGAGTGGATTATTATTGAACCATTTTTTGATTGTTACGAACCCATGATACGCATGGCAGGGGGTATTCCAAAATTCATTGCATTGAAACCGGTAAATATTATCAATTGGTCACAACTTTTTCTAGATCAAAAAAACATACAGATAGTACATGGTGCCTGATAGAGCCATTTGTGATGTTCACTCAGGGTTGAAAATCTTCATGTTATAGACAAAAACTAGTGGAAAAATCTCCTCAAGTGATTGGGTATTCGATAGAAAAGAGATGGAAAGTCTCTTCAGTAAGAAAACTAAAGGTATCATTATAAACACGCCACATAATCCAGTTGGTAAGGTTTTCTCTCTTGATGAACTAACATTTATTGCTGATTTGGCAAAGAAATGGAACACTCTGGTTGTATCTGATGAGGTCTATGAATGGATGGTCTACAAGCCTTACAAGCATATCAGGATTGGTAAAATATGCACATTTTTGGACATTTTTTCCTATCTAATTTGGACCACCTCAATGATTATTATCAAATTTGCTCATTTCAGCTACTCTACCTGACATGTATCAACGAACCATTACTATTGGATCTGCAGGTAAAACATTCAGTGTCACCGGATGGAAGATTGGTTGGGCTTATGGTCCAGCAAATCTTCTGAAGAATTTACAAGTTGTCCATCAAAATTCAGTGTACACATGCTCAACCCCTATTCAGGTATGAATTTTGCAATTGTTCAGAATCTTATATTGATTCCCCAAATCCCGATGTAATTGCAGCATGTCTCTTGTTCATTAGGAAGCTGTTGCTATAGGATTTGAAGAAGAGTACAAGAAACTTGGGCAACCAGATTGTTACTTTACTAGCCTAGCTGAGGAATTACTACCAAAACGGGATTTTATGGCTAAATTTTTGAGTGAGGTTGGCATGTCTCCAACAGTACCAGAAGGAGGCTATTTCATGGTAGCTAATTGGTCTGCCCTTGCAAATAAGGTCAAACTTGATGAAGAAACAGATACTTACAGAGATTATAAATTTACAAAGTGGATGACGAAAAATGTTGGTGTACAAGGTATACCTCCATCTGCTTTTTACAGTGAAGAACATAAGCATTTAGGGGAAGATAATGTTCGTTTCTGCTTTATCAAGGTATATAATATTACTTATTTTTTCACTTTTATTTGCTTGTTGAATATTTTTGTAATGAGAGGATACCGATTGAATTTTTTAGAAAGACGAGAATCTAAAAAAAACTGAAGATATATTGTTGGCCTGGAAGAATGGAAAGAATTGAGCAAATATTCGAGGTAACTGTACCTGGTCTAGACTCATTGTCATGGAACTACTTTGTATATACATGTAAAAAAATTGTTCAAAGAGGATGCGATAACGCCCGTAAAAGTTGTTGTTATAAATGATTTTTAATGAACTGTAATAATTATATTGCTAATAACTTCCTATTTTGATACTAGAAATATACATTATTTTGGCATTTTACAAGCACTCAACTCTAATTTGAAAAGATTCTCCTTGATGAATTGGTGAGCAAATTTGGAACAGTATCCACGTGTTCTGCCAACCCTGTAAGGAATGGGTACATTTACATCCGATTCATATGGTCAAGATTTGATAAGCAAAATAACGTGAATTTCTTACGTATCCTTTTCTCCCGGCACATGTCCTGTATATGTAGGCATTATTGCGGTATCTTTAATATAAATCTCGCAGTTTTTATTTTTATTGCGTTGGGTCTGGCTTTCGGGTGCCACAGTGACGGGGGCCCATTCAGTTTCTTTCTTGTACAAGTAATTGGTCGTGAAATCTTTCAAACCATGGTTTGTCATTTTTCTCCACACCTTGCCGACGTGAACGTGTCGATAAGGAGCATATCCAGTATATCCTATTTTTAATATAACAATATCAATCCAGGATTGGTAACCAATCTAATCTAATCGTCGCATTTTCGTGTCAAAGTTATTGGCTAGTAGGAGATGCTCATGTACAAAATTTGCATACTTCAAATGAGCAATCGAAGCCTTGGGTGATCTAATTGAACTATAGTCTCAGGAAGGTGTGAGCTCTGATCAAGTATTTAAGGGGATGTCGGAGTCCTATCAATATTGTACAGTTACCGACATGGTCGAGTTTTCGGATTTCTCGATGAATTTTTGAGATATCAAAAATCTAACAAGTAACGCCGATTCTATGAGCCATACAGAATTGACGTTACTGAGTAGAATCCCGATATCTCGAAAATTCATCGGGAAATCCGAAAACTCGACAATGTCGGTATCCGACATCCTCTTAATTGGTCTCACCGTTTATGAAGAATTTTTCTGGATTCCGATTTTCCATGAAATAAGGAGACGCGTGATAGTCCTTGGGCCTTTCATAACGTTCATCCACCGTACTTCCTGCTCCTGGTAAGCCAATCCTTTCTGGATGTACCGCAATCAATGGCAGTTTGAACTTGCTTCTGAGCAACTACATTTTTTGTCGAAATTTAGTGAAATAAGATTTTTGTTCATTTTCATCGAATCACAAATTATAGCAATATAATTTTCGGTATTACCAATCGTTCTTCTAGATTTTTAGGCTGTCTAGACCCACTTTGCAGCTCTATTGTTGTTCTCAGACGTTCTAATGAATCTCTCTTTTTCAATCGTTGTCTCTCAAAATTTGCAACGCCTTCGACGGCAATTATCTCATAAGGCTTGTCTCTGACATCTGCCTGATTTGGCACAAAACCTGGATATTATCAATTAGAGAAGCAAGTTCATTTTACGGAATAGAAAAGAACATAAATATATATGCGGGTCATTCTTACCTGCATAACTCGATAGCACTGGATTGCCGTAAGCCTGGTCGGTTCTCTCTGATCTTGAATTTACCAGTGCGACATCAGCCTTTGTTGGCCTGACAACCTAGAAATTCATGTTAAAAATCAGTTCAAGTAATTTATACTTAATGGAGATAAATATTCCAGTTTTGTTTACAATGTCTGTTTCAAAAAAGAGTGAACCGCACCTCGTGACCCTTGTGTCGGTCTACTAAAGCGAGCTTCTTTGCATGGCTGATTGATGGATCGGTCAGTAGTCTATTCGATAGACCTCCGTAAGTTTCGCCGCACAAGAATATGTGCTGTGGGCTGTATCCTGCGTATCTGGTGAAATTCAGGAAATATCGTCAGAGGTGCCCCAAGATTGGCAATACGGAATATGGGGAGGTCGATTATTTGACTGCCGAAGTGAGGTTACAAGATTCATATTTTAAATTCATTAAACTGTACCCAGGTATGTAGTACGGCTCATCCCTCTGGAGCAGATCGACTCCAACCATTTTGCCTGATTACTTGTGAATTTTGAAGTCGGACTAAAAATTTTTACCCTTTATCAAAACATTCTGCGAGGAAGACAAACACTAGCAATTTGAAGGTGCCATAATGTTTGTAGTCTGCTATTTTGTCACAAGCAAAACACAATCACCGGCATACCTATGTAGAGTGAGTTAGGGGTCATGTAGAAATTCTATAACTCTAATTTAGACATTTTGAATTCGAATCTTTCCCGGGAATAGTTTGCACCCCGGTCGGTCAGCCCAATGATTGAGTTGCACTACTGTGCACCAGGTGGAGTTGCCATGCACATCAAGCCCCTGTCAGAAGTGAAAATGGTTTTTCAAACTCTATCATTGAATTTTCGAGCCAACAGCTATAGTTTTAAATGTTAATCAGTCCAATGTTTTGATTCGACCATTGACTATCACGTTTGATTCAGTCAAAGCCGATGCGATTATATTATGCCACTGTAATCGGACCCTATATCTTGATCATTTTCACACCAAATACATTTTGATATTTGAAGATTTAGTGGACGAAAAATGTCTTAACTTGATAAAAATCATGCCGATCTATTTGAATTTGAAATGTAAGAACTCCATATATAGAGTTCTTACATTTCGAAACTTGCTTTCATTGGTGTACTTAGTCAGGTAAGTAAGCTCCAGACTTCGTTTTTTAACTGACTAAACTCATCTAAACCGCACAGTTCTGGGCTCAAATGACAGGTGGCACATCTAATAATCAATATTAATCAGAATTATTGTTCAAAAATTGGGAGGATGCATAAATTAACAATGGAAACATGCATTTTTCCGACTTTTTCTCGATTTTCCCATTATAAGTCGGAAAATATTGGATTTTTGGTATAATTTGTACATAAGTAATTTGTAGATTTTTCAACGATCTACAAGATTGATTGCTCACTCTTTCCCGTAAAATGCATCCTTCTGGAGTTATTCTTGATCAAAGTTACAATCGAACTTGTTTAAACAATTTTTGGGAATTCATTTAAACAAATTCGATTAAGGTAACTGTGCCTAATTTGCCCCCATTCCCTAATTTGCCCCCATTCAAGTTCACAAATGTATGCACCCGCAGACCTTGATGCGCATTTTTTTTACGTTTGTCACATTAAAATATGAGAAAATAAACGTGCTGAACCTATCCTCTATGATGACCCGCGCATTTTTTACAACAAAAAAGTGACTTTCGGTACTTTTGACTTCTTTTTTGTTAGTCACTAAAAGCTATGCCAACAAAAATTGATGTGATCGATTCCGAAGTGCTTTAACCCATTTTCTTTGTCTTTCTCCCAACTTTAGAATGCTTTTTGCAGAATTGCAAAATTCGATTTTTAGCCAATTCTACGCCCATATTACGAGAAAAAGTGCAGTGTTCCTAATTTGCCCCATAGTCTTTTTCCGAGCTCCTTCTTCACTCCATTCAAATACATCAATCTAACTATGGAAATTCGAAAGAGGGTAAAAGCTACAAAATGAGCTAAAGTACGTCTTATTTGGAGGTCTGGGAGCCGAGATATCACGATTTTACGAAAAACCCGTATAATTTCATGGAAATAGGCCTCTTTTCCACGTGGGGGCAAATTAGGAACACACTGTTGAAAACTCGCAAAAAATCTTCTTTTGCAAAAATTAAGATATCTCGGATTCAATTAGTTGGAATTGAACGTACCTTAGATCATTTCAAAAGTCTTAAAATAAGCTTCAAAATGAGCTAAAGTACGTTGAAAATAATAGAGATGAGTTGAAATGGCGAGTAAAACAAAATTAGTGGGGGCAAATTAGGCACACTCACTCTATAACTTTGATCAAGAATAACTCAAAAGGATGAATTTTACGAGAA
This sequence comes from Eretmocerus hayati, assembly GCA_029851415.1. Taxonomy (NCBI): domain Eukaryota; kingdom Metazoa; phylum Arthropoda; class Insecta; order Hymenoptera; family Aphelinidae; genus Eretmocerus; species Eretmocerus hayati. The sequence goes on along the minus strand of CM056742.1, from coordinate 188,000,317 downwards.
AAAGTGTACGGATCAGTCTTGTAGATCGTTGAAAGATTCACAAATTACTTTTTCTCAAGTTTTCCCGAAAACCAATATTTTCCAACTTATAATGGAAAAACCGAAAAAGAGGTCGGAAAAAGCATGGATTAAAGTTTATTTATGCCTCCCCCCAATTTTTGAACAATAACTCTTATTAATATTGATTATTGGATGTGCCATCTATCATTTGAGCCCAGAATTGGACGGTTTGGAAGAGTTTAGCCACTTACACGTAGAGGGAAGCGTCTTATCGAGGCTAACTCATCTGACTATAAAGGATTATCGGGCCGGCATAGGAATAACACGAGATAATTGAGTGTTGCCAGCCATTTCATTTGTGAACGTTCAAATTTTTCGGATTGATGCTCAGCCTTGTAACTATGAGAACAAGTTAACGATTCAATAACCGTTGTGAGACATAGGTAAGGGCGTATTTTGGTCATTGTAAATACATCTTACTATCCCATATTTCAAAATCAAGCGAGCACTTCATACCTACTCTTGAGCCACTTTGCATCTGATTCTGATCCACAACAATATTTTCTATGGTCTGGCTACACGGAGCCAATTATCGTACGCGAACGATGGGTTCGCGTACGCGAATTTTCCTAGAGAACTAGGGCCGAGAGTGTTTTCGGTCGCGTATTGGAAGGGCCATTATTCCCATACGCGAGTGGGAAAACCGGATCGAAATTACCTGAAGAAACTACCGAGACTCGCGTATACAACCAATCTGAGGGTATACGCGTATCGAACTCGTTATCTTGAAATCGCGTATGACAACCAGAGGATGGGTGTTCGCGTACGCTGACCAACCGTATTTTCTAAGGCATCTCAGCTCATTTTCAGAGCTTCGAGACGAGCTAAGATACAATTAATGTTGACCAACAATATCCGCGCTTTTTCAATTCTCCAAAAGGAAAAACTCTTCAGTAAGTTCATGCAGGGTAAATCGTATTTACCCCTACCTTCAAAGTAGTAAAACCGGTGTTGAAATGCAACAAATCAATTTTATAACCTAGGATATTAAAAGAGTCTCCAATTGTTCAAATAACAAATTTTGTCATATTTTGTCGAACGTTTTGAGTGGCGAAGAATCTCTTGAATTGCATGCTCACCAAAGATGAACGTATGGGGCAAGTTGGGTGCACACCGATGATCATAATATCGCTTCGGTTCCAAGCTACGCAAGTCTGATAAGAGGATTTCGAAGGTTTTGAGACAATAAGTTGTATGATATAAACAACGTGGATGAAAATTAGTCTAGGCAAGAGTTTTTGGCATTTATTGATTTCACTCAACGCGACGTTTAGCTGTTTACTCGAAAAATAAAAACATTCACGTCCATCGAGCTGGGAGACGCAGCCATATTTTGGGTTCGGAGAAAAGATGTGAAAAAATACGCGGCAATAGCCGAGGGTGCTAATTTTTGAGATCGATATATGGGGGCCAATCGATTGCAAAAGTCATCTTGGGTACATTCTTGTCATCATGATTCATATGTTGGTTACGTCTCACATTTGGTTCATGCATCGGCTTTTTTTTCTATATAATTCAGCAGGTATATGTGAAGTTTACCTTAGATTTTCCTCTAAGATGCAGAGGAATTTCAGATAATTACTCGAAATCTCATTGAATCGATCAGTCACGTGTCACATCATGCCGTATTAAGGTAGTTGTACACTAAAATACAGAATATACCAGAATGTCACCAAAATTGATGAGGACTTAGTTCAAGTGTTGATAAACGCCTGTACAAAATTTCAAAATGATTGACCGCTCTGTTTCGGAGTGGTAGCCATTAAAATTCGGCACTTTTAACATTTCGCTTAAATGGGATCGACTGTGAGACTCAACAAAGCGTGGACTCCCATATGAGCGCAATGTTAAAAGTGAAGAATTTTCATGACTACCACTCCGGAACAAAAATGGTTAATCATTTTGAAAATTTGCACAGATGTCTATAAACACTTGAAATAAATTCTCACCAAATTGGTGACATTCTGGTATATTTTGCATTTTAGTGTACAGCTACCTTAAAGGTGAACTTTATTCGTTGATAATCATTACTCATACTCGTAGTATACACCTTTCGCATACATCATTCGAGGCTCGAGTTGCGATTTTGTATGCTACAGATGTCAGCTGGAATACTTCGTAGTTATGAATGAAAAGTCAGGTTACTCAAATCGCTCAGTAAACATATCTCGAGAACGCACAGTTATCATTCATCTCCTCGAGTTCTTTCTGTTCACGACTCTCCTAATTCGATTGACACGAGGTTCATGTTTGATACATACCTATGACAATGACACAAATTTTTCAGATGCACGAAGCTTATCTTTTATTTGAGGCAGTATCTGCGTTCTGAAAATTTCAGATCCTGATGGGATTTGCAATAAATAAACATCCAGTCAGTATTTGTCAAATGGACAACAGACACGTTGAGCCAAATGGATAATACTAACAGAGCACTCTCAAAGAATGAAATTTTGATATTCTGTCACCTGATTTCCAGTGATCGAACGAATATCGATATTGCTTATCTGACAGTTGAAATTCACAGCGTTCACCAAATTGAAATTTCAACGGCTTTAATCGAAGATAGTCTCGTTGACAGCACTGAGCCCGAGATATATATATCGCACGAGTCTCAAAATATCGCTTCATTGAACTCAAATTATTTCCTGGAATTTCAATCCCTCTCCAACGACCTAGTATGTGTAAAACTACTCTCGAAAGCATTCTAGCAAATTGAGTATAGATCACAGCTGATGCTGCATCCTCGCCTTCAAAGTACACGTCGGCCAATTATTTTTCCTCGTGCATTGTGAAGATTTCCTATCGAAGCGAGTAGTGCAGTTGTCGCGTTGGAGTCAGTTGCAGGGCTCGCTGCACTTATACACGGTACAATTGAACCATATACATTTCTCGGTACATGCTTCGGACTCTTTGGACCCCAGTCGTCGTCGTCGTTACCACTGCTATTATAAGGGAAACGGAAAAGAACGAGACGTAGTATTCCATTGCTTCTCGTGGAAAATGGAAAATCGTTCCGTCTGCCTCGCGCTCTTTGCCAATGCAAAAATCGTGCTCGACTGCACGTCCCACTATGGGGTTGCTCATAATTTGCGTGACAAAACAGCCCCGAGCAGCCGTGAGCAAATTCGATATGAGAATTCGCGATGTAATACAGTTGAGTCTGACTATAGCGCCGCCGCGCCGTTGACATTTTATACTCATACCTCTGCTCTGAGTAGAGCTGAGTTGGTATAACACGGATAGACTCTGGCTCTCGACTAATGAGTGTAAAAAGGCAGTTCGCGATTTCAAGCTGCAATTCTTTCTGCTCGCACAGCTGTTTTTAGTCGGCTTGCCTTCGCGCGAACAGTCGTTATTTTTGCTGTACAGAGGTCCATACAACACCGCTACGCGCCCGGAATAATCCTTATTCGAAGCGACCGCTGTGCATGCACTTCACCCCTCATAAGCCGCTTCCGTTTGTTCGAAGCGACCGTATGCTAATCTTCCCGTGAGGTTGAACAACAGAAATCATCAACTCGCTAGGAATATGAAGTCTTTCGCTGCAGAAATGTTGATGCATTTTTTTGCGTCTGACCAAACGTATACCTGTACTACTTGGTCCCGGCAGATCACGTCCGTCGTAGCCGAGCCCTTCAAAAATATTGCCGGGTTTTACGAGCGATTGCTTCATGTTCTTATACGTATATAGTACACTTTCGTTGCAGTCCAAAGAATAATTTCTTATGCCCGCAGTCGCAGAGTCAAATGGTACTTGCTGAGATTCGGCAATAACAGCTTGTTGTTACAATGGCTTTTCGTGAATAATTTTTTTTGTAGGTGCTCAGATTTAAATGTTCTGTTGAGTGCAAGCTGAGAAATTACTCGAGCGCACGTTTTCTAGAAGAGCGCGACGACTGCATACCGAAGTTCGAGCGAAAAATGAGGTGAAACAGTAACGATTTAGTTGCCGTAGATATCTTTTTCATCGGTGTGGAGCAGCCGAGGACCCGCATGTAAATATGTATCGTACCATTATATTAATTGTCAATATCATGGATATCCACCACTCACGGGAATTCAGATTTCAAAATATTTGATTTGAATAAGTTGAAGTACTCCAACACGACCTTATGACATCTACGAGCCTTGCTACTTTACGAGGTGACATCAAAGAGTTCCTCTATAGAATTTTAAAGATGGAAGATGAAAACGTGAGGTGACATCATTGGAAGAAATTGACAAGGGGGACCCATGAAGTGCGGGTCACCAAAGCTCGCGAAACTTTTTTCACAGTCGTGTATCACCTAGAATATGAACAATCCAGAATAATTCCGTCAAATAGGCCCTCTGTTCGAAGTTACAGCCTATGACATTAGCATTGCCCATATAGGCCCATGTTGAAAAGTGATATATATAGATATACTGACAATGCTAACGTTTTTGCTTGTAGCTATGAACAGGAAGCTCATTTGACGGAGTTACTCTGGATTCTTCATATTCTAGGTGGCACGAGACTGTGAAAAAAGTTTGGTGAGATTTGGTGACCCGCACTTCGTGGGTCCCCCTCGTGAGTCCCCTTGAAGAGCCGGATCTGTCGAGAAAAGACGAAACGCACCAACATCAATTGTTCAGTACAATCAATTGTTCCCAAAAATGTCATATTACATTTCCATCTTCCATTTTTGAAATTTTACCAAGAAATTCATCAATCTCACCTCATAAATTAGCAAGGCTCGCCGATGTTATAGTAATTCGTTATAGTAATTCAGTAATTCGTATAGTCAGTCGAGTTGGAGTAATTCAAGTCAATCTATGACAAAGCAAGCATAATGAGTTGATACATACTTTGACTCGTAAGTCGATCGATCAAATGATTTGTAATATACTACACTATCTTGCAACAAAAAAGCACATGGCAAACGCTAAAACGTCATTTCAGCTGTCAAATCTAAATTCGTTTCTAGAATTGCCATTTTTCGTCACGTTTTCTGAACTAAATTGATGTCAAAGTTGAAATAAACACCAATTTTCTTTTTTTAGGATTTTTATATCCTAGTGGCAGGTATGAAAACCCGCAAGATCAGTCAACCTGGCTCTTTTCGAACTCTGACACCGGTATTCCGAATCTGCGACATAATGGGGCCATTCTGGAGATAGATTTGGATTCAGTGGCTTGGACTGCGCCAAAGTCGTCTGGAAAAATCGATCGAATGCCAAATGTATTGAAAAATATGTAGAATTAAAATATGGAATAGATCTATTTCTGAGTGAGTCAATTACACAGTGTAATTTCATGATTTTCAATCACTTTTGACTCCTTTGAGTCTCATGATATTCAACATTTTTCCAACATTCAGTTCATCAAGTGAGCTGGAGCTGTCCCTACATTAGGCGAGCCTAAATAATGCACGTTTCTTGCATGAAAAATTCTGCGAGGACGAGTGCAAAAACTGCTTCACCAGCGATAGTGCAATAAAATGCTGAGAAATCTGGGACGTACTCAGAATAAACACGTTTTGTGTAAATAAGCATTCCTCTCTAGTTTATTCGTTCAATCGTATCATTGCCACTACAATCTGACCTCGTTGAACGATCAAACAATTATTGATATGATTATATAACCTTTCCAGATCTTCTGTTTAAAGAATGAAATGATCTTAGATGCTAAGCGAATTTACCGAGCGAGCTCTCTTCAGAGGGTTTGTAAATAGCCAATTAATTAGCCACACAACTCTCGCAATATTGAATTTCCTTATCACTTCAATTAGACGCTGGGCTGCCGTTGCTTCTGCAACTTGCAACTTTGTGAATGCCATACCTGTGGCTTATGAATCTTTCAAAATTGTAAGGGTAATTCCTCAAAGTTTTCTCATTGCTTTAGAAATAAACTTCTTGGATTGTTCGAGACGTCTGGCGTTTTGCTTGAAATCCGCCATGATCTTATTAACTTTCAAACTTTCATGGCACGTTGGTATGGACGTAGATGTTTCATTCTTGAGTGCATCATGAATAAGTACACATTTGTGGCATTTTGAAGAATTTCAAATTTCCAACGTTTCAATTCTGAGAAGCCTTCAATCTTTAGATGGTGGATCATTATTCTGGTAAAGTTGGAAGAGCTCTCTCAGAGATATTAGGTGAGTGTACTGAACCTGTGATGAGTAATTTAGATGATGATTTTTTCCTTCCTTAATGTGTCACGGCAAACGCACCTCAATTTCAAAACCTATTTCAATATGACCTTCATTATCAGTTGCGTTTAGTTCGGGCAAATTAGGCCCGATTCACCGTAAATTTCAAAATTTCCTGAGCACTCGCTATGAAGCGCAGTAGTACTGATTAGGGAAGCACTAGGTTTCGCGGATCACGGATTTCGATGACACTTTGGGATTTGCCTTGTTTTGGTTGAAAACAAAGTTATCTCCAAGGGTCTAATTAAATGGGTCTTCTATCCTGAAATATAGCTTTCGAAATTAGCACTGCCCATACAGGTTCATGTTGAAAAGTTGTACATATAGGCCTACTAACTATGCTCATCTTCATCGCTGTATCTTGGGACAGGAGGCCTGTGGGAATGGTCCCCAAAGTGTCAACGAAACCCGGACGCGTGTTCCGCAGACCAAGTGTCTCCTATTTAGTGCACCAAACTTACCCCACCCGCTTATTCCTCTTCAAATATGAACCATCCTCGGAAATATTACGGTAGGATACAGAGAATCGTTTCAGCTGATTGTGCACATTTAGAGCATTTCTATCGGTCCAAATCACTATTTAGTCATATTGGACATGCTTTAACACTTTTCATGTACTGAAAAGTCCCATATTTCATGCACGGGAAGGCGGGGGGGGGGGGGGGGGGCACGTTCGCTGCGGAGGCTGAAATCGTTGATTTTACCCCAGGTGCGGTGGGTTCCACGGGTTGGCCCCGCTCAACGTTGTATCCCATAAGGCCCAAATTCTCAGCACTGGGGAAGGACACGCGGGGAAGCGAACGCGTCAATCTTTTTATTTTTGTAAATCTTAAATAAACCCACTGCAGTCTCAAAATCTACAATTAAATTTTCAAGTTCGCATTTTGAAAGTCTTGGGATAACAAATTGAACGATAAACCCGGGTGCATAAAGTATATGAGTTCAAATTGGTCGAATCAAAAGCTTTACGTGCCCGTTTTAGTTCAACCAACGCAACACCTTAGATGTGCTAATAAATGCGAAAAATTACTTTTATCGTGCTGGGAGACGCACAAGTATTTTCGTATAGACCTTCGGTATCACTTTTTCATCCATTTTTCAGTTCAACAAACATGAAAAAGTGCGCAACAAGGTCCGCGGGTGCTCGTCTCCGCGATCAGCCCAAGAAAGCAAATGGGATACCCCGACTTTCAATATTCGTAAGAAATCAGTACAATCAAGTAGAATCGCGAGTACCACTTTGGTTTTTTTGAATCTTTGGCACAAAATAATGCGAAAGGGAGACACGCCGCGCCAGGGCTGAGCGCACCGATTCGAATGGGTGTCAAAGCCGCCGGCATCATCGAATCAGCGAGCTGCCCGCACGGCATATATCCGGGTATCCGTGTCGGTAAATACAGAGCTCGCACTCGGGCCGACGACGCGACGACTACTTTGGCTGAGAACGGTGTTGGTATAGAACATCGGAGAATCGGGGAATGAGATGAGCGCAGACGGGGCGTGGATGGCTGCAGCGGTTGCGCTAGCTGCTGCAGATGCGGAACTTATTCCTTCCTCTCCCCTCACTCTGCTCTGCATCAGTAGTGGCGGCTGTGGAATTAGTTGGGCCGTCTCTCGCGGAGGCACGTCTTTGTCGGCGATAAAGTTTAGTATGCTAATTCGGCTCGCGAGAGCAGCTGCCACCGCACCTCTCTTCCATCTTCACGATATGCTTTCCCGTATGTATATATACTCTCTCTAGCCACTTCGAGCGTCAAAATACTCAAATTATTGAATTTAAATTGCCGTAATTACACACTCAGCTGTCTCGAGCTTATTTTCAAGATGCACCCGCTGCGTCGATTTCGAATCTCCCGCCATCTCGCGCAAAGCCTACTCTCTACTCAAACGTATATATGTGTACTCCGCTCTGAGTCAAGCCGAGTTTTAAAATTAATTTCGCGCCCGAACTGTGTTGAAGACGCGTCTAATGCGTGTTGGGATAGACGTCGACTAGGTGCCGAGACTTTGATGGCAAGTTCTCCGTGGTTGTATAGTGTAAGTACCCGTGGTTTTCGCGAAAATCGTCCAATCGGTCGATGGAGTATAAATACGTACGTATGTACTTAGTCGACTTGGTGCGCTGCAAATGGGTATATTGCAGCCTTGCGAGTTCAGTTCAGCGTCGGGCGCAACAAGTTAAGAGCGTCGCGTGTCTCCGAACAGGTAATATCTATACCTATGGGCTGCGTTTGCCGTGGTATGGCTCGATGTGCCGTCGTAGAAAGTTTGCGGATCGTGACCGATTGCTTGCTTTCCTCTACTTCGTCTTCTGTTGAAAAATTCCGCACGTCTTTCTGCACTCGATGAGCGATGTATTGAACCATCGAACCTGGCAAGAGCGTCTTTTTTCTTGCCGGTGATGCGACTCTTTTTTAGCGAAACCGATGCTGGATTTATCTTATAAGTTGAATGCGAGACGAGCTGAGTTAAGATGTTGGATACAGCAGCCCTCCGACTGCTAGAAATTTTTTTCAGTCGAATGTTCTGAACAATGCTAATCAAATGCATATTGCTTCGGCATCAGAGTTTCTGTATCTGTGCAATTCCACAAGCGGTGACGATGTTTTACCAATCAAACTCGCGCTATACCAAAGCCAGGTCTGTGATTGCGATGTGATTGTGATTGTTCTTCTGTCATATTGAATTTTGCTCGTATCCAAGATTCTAGGACTTTTCACGTCTGATCTCGATATCGGGTAGTCAGGGCTATTCTGCATTATTGAGTTGATTACGTTCAAAATTTTTTTGAGGGTAGAGGTTGATGAATTGTGAGGTTGATGAGTTGAAGATTCTTTATAGCTCTACACTGGGATCTTTGATGCGAATACAAAAATTTTGAGCACAAATGGAGGTTGTCAGATAGGTGACTTTATATAAATCGTTGTGATTTCTTAATTTTCTCCTGCGACTTGATCACAAAGGACGGGTTCGAAATAAAAAATTAGAGATTTTCAGAAGCATAAATTCTTTGGTCCACTTTCAAACAGTGGTTGATGCATCTCTTTGAGAGACAACAAATCGCGCAGAGATGATGAGTCAAATGAGGAGAAAACTAGCACTTGACCAGCTGATGACATTCGCCCCGCGTAAACCTATCAGACGACTCATTAACACGTCAACCTGTCAACTTCCCGTATAATTACCCGATCTTCCAACCTACTCACTTGCAATACGAAGTGCCGACTGAGTGACCTAGTATTCTTCCATGGTATCTACCAACCTACTGACCTGATCCTTAACCTACTGACCCTCTGACCTACTCATTTTCCTATTACCCACCGATATATGTATTGACTTATGTACCTTCCACGAGACGCGTTGACATACTGATCTGCAATTTTTTCTTTTATCCACCGACTGGCACTTGCGACGGTTATGTGAGTCATCCGAAAGGACAGCAGGTTCTTGGCAGCTCATGGGGGAGGTAAGCAAATCGAGGAATTGATACGTTATCTGGCAAATTAGTAGGTTGACGCATCGGTACGTCGGTCATATGGCAGGTCAATAGGTTACTGGGTCATCTAGGAGGTCATCAGATCGAGATGTCGACGCATCATATGGCAAATTTGTCAGTTGATCGTATGGTAGATTAGTAGGTCAGTGCGTCGAAAGCTCACCAGGCCATCGAAAGGGTCATCAGATCGAGGTTCCGACCCGACAAGTCATCCGGCAGGCTAGTCGTCGATCGGTGAGTCATGTCGTAGGTTGTCGGATGAACGGGTCGGTAGATCATATTAGAGGTCAACGAATCAGTAGGTCATATGGAAGGTCAGCAGCTCGACGAGTCACTGGACCACATCGCAAATCAGCAGCTCATAGGGTGACTGGGTTACATGGTAGGTCAGTAGATTGGTCGGTTGTATGTCAGTTACACGGTCAGTGGGTCGGGAGATTATCCAGAATGTTATGAGGTTCATGAGCGGGTGGGTCATCTGGATGAATGTAAACAAGTCGACAGTCGGGCACGCAGAGTGGTATTTCGTGGATTTTGTTCGCGGGAATATGTTGATTCTATCTACATAACTTTGAGGCTAATGCATCATAAAATCCACTGTGACTGCTTAGCTTTGAATAACAAGACTTGACCACATCATTTGACCTTAAAGGCAAACCCACAGTCCATATAAATCTTCTTCATTTTTTGCGAGGACAATAGCTATCACAGGCGGAAAATTGGACTTCAAAAACTCCTGTCGGATGTATGCGAATTCAATTCCCTGAAATTATATTACAAATTCCTTTGGACGTGAAACTTACATCACCAAGACCTGTGAGCTCAATTCTTAGCATTATCCTTTGCACGATTGCATCGATTAGAAATTGAAACTATCTTCAGGCCAGTTCTGGCCACGGTATCTCATCAGACCATAACATGAGTGGACAAATAATATTTGAGGTGAGATGCATGGTCGGTGTACTCCTAGCACTAGATGATGTGATCTAGCTAGTGTCGTATGATTGTTAGCTCACGGTCCGATACTATTTCTGCTGAGGGAATCAGGTCAATGCGGAGATCTGTCAGTTCACATTTGGTCAGATAACTTCCATCTATGTATGGGCAGCGAGAATCATTTAACATTCTGAATTTCCAAATTCACAAGTGACTCACTACAGAATCTATCCATTGTTAGGGTATCAATAATTTGTCCCGGCTGAAAGCTCTCGTACAAACCATCCCTTATTCATGCGAATGATGCATTTTTTTCAGTGCAATTGAATGCTCAGAGTCAATAGTTGGGTCAAGTATAATTGCCGGAGTCGGGCATTAGGCACACAATGGACTCCTTTTCGTTGCTCTTAGTAGGTCTCTGTGGTTAATTATCTAGGAAACGATCCGATTTTCCATACTCGCTGCATGCTACCACAGGATCAAAATCACTTGATGGCTCGCTCTAATGACCCCAAGCCCATAGCAAGAATCAAAGGGGGCCCTGGGCAATTTTCCATTCTACGATCGAGTCACTGTAAAATCTGTTCGGCACTACTCGAGCTGGAAATCGTGAAGGGCTCGTAATATATAGAAACTGAAAGATCTGGCTGCGAGTCGTCATCGCCGACGTCGACGGAGGTTAATCGCTTCCTGTGCACTCACTCTTTGCTCTTTCTCTGGTGGCGGGCGGTGCCATTGTCACAAAAGGCCAGTGTGGGCTTCATGATCTATAATTTAATGCGAGCGCGGATATAATAAGTTGGTCTGCCACCGTTAAACCTGGCACAGAGCCAGTTCCATAGCCTATTCGCAGCTCCAGCTCCATTCATCCAGTAACCATGATGTAAATATATAGCCCAGCATCGAGCAAAAGTCGAAAAGCCCTGATAGAGTTGGAACTCGCACCTGCTATATGTATGTGCGATCGTATAAATGGGCCAACACCATTGCTGAACGGTTTATTTGTGCTTGCGTAGGGGGGACACGGGACTTGGTCGTTGATCGCGGCGTGTGTTATACTATGCGATGGTCGACTTGATTGCTTTCCGCGACGACGATAGCCTATTGATATGATTTGATAATTGGTACGGTGATCAAATTTAGTAACAATTATCGAATGTGTAGTGAATGGTTAAAAAGCAGACAGATTCACATCAGCGGAATTTGAGGTGCCTAAAATGGTGGACAACAAAATCTTAGAGTTTTCGAAAAATCATGAGAGCTGGGTGACGACGGGTTTGCTGCTTTTCTAATGGGAAGGTGCATCAATCTCTTGACGCAATGTAGACGTGGATTCTTGGAGTGCGATAAGCTCTCGTTTTTTGTCCAGATATGATTTTTGAAAAGCACACGAGGTGAGCGGCTTTTTTGACTTTCGTTACGGTGGCACACGCATTTTTAGGAAGAAACGTGGTATGATCCAGCTTTGATTTTCTCAGCTATTTTCAACCATGAAAGTAGAAGTTGAGGTTCATTGCGCTTGAAGATTTTGCAGGATTCCTTATCAATCTCGGAACACAAGCTCAGAATGGACCATTTTTCCCTTGAATTTTCTCTTCTTTTGCCAAAGTGGTCCTCTATCTTTCGGATTCAAATTTTTTCGAAACTCAATTCAGATATCGAAGGAAAAATTTTATCATATAAGGTTGTGATAGACTTGTAAGATCGAAAATCGTCGCAAGCCATCATATTCTGTCAAATTTGCCACCCGATCTCACCTTTCGTGCTTCAGAAATTTTTCCAATAATGAGTCTGAACGACATTTTTTTCTTCCTTCGACGTGATATCCATGGCTCTCATTTGATTTCAAGGACTATCTTTCAGAATACAGTAAGAAGTATAGCTTATTCATCCACAAATGTTGAATATTCATGATTTGAGATACATTGTACCGGAGTAGATTTTATCCTCCCCAAGAACTTGATTCAAGCCGCAATCATAAAAAGCCCATGATTACTTCGAACACAACAGTGAATAGCCACGAAACAACGTGATTCCTGAGTGCTCTCGAGTCCGACGCTTCGCAAGTACTCGATTCTAATTGAAAATACCGCTGCGGCTGAAGCAAAGCCCGTCGACATCGTCCACTCTTGTCTCGACACTTCTGCATCTCCGTTTTTTGCTCGTTCGCGTTCCAATACGAGCGTGCTCACGTTCAAATTGTCTTTAGTGATAATAATGTGCTCTGCAATCATCTTTCTCTTTCATTCTTACCACCTTTTTGCTCTATTTCTTCGCACTTTCTTCGATTTTGTTCTGATAATCATCTTCGTCATTTGCCATGATGAGTAGATTGAAAGGGAGGGGCAAATTTGATTGAAAGTTATTTGATTCCTGAAAAAATGCCGGTGTAATGAGGGTTAGACTGAACAAGTCTCTTAACTTGCTTTGAACCAGAAATATTCCCTCGGCGAGCTTCAACTTTTTAAAAAGTTCTTTCCGATACCAACTGGAAAGAAAAAAGAGAATTTGCACCAGAAGATTGTCACGCGCTCTACTTTAGCTAATTTTTTCCATCATTACGCATCAGATATAGGTCAAATTAAAATCTACCCTCTGGCTTGGAGTTACTTCAAAATTATTGGCCTTTCGAGGCATGAGAGGAAGATGCATCATTCTTCATTCTGCTCCATCTACATAATTTTTTCTCTTTTCTGTTCGCTGCTCTAAATACTTTCACCTAGAAGACCACAAAAAAGCACTCTATACAGGAATGTTTTCTTGATGAATTTTTTGGATGCTGGTGACGATCTGAAATGGCCTTCCCTCTGAAATTTGCATACAATTTAAGCTGACAAATGGCAATGATTTAGAATGAGAGCCACATTTCAACAGTTCTATGTTGTTTTCCCCTTTCTGTTGAGATGTTTGCGATTCATTGATGGATGAGGCTGGCTTTGCACTCGAGGTGTTTATAATTCGCTTATCCATCAATATATATCCCATTATATCCAGTGCAATTTTAAGCGAATTCATGTTACCGAATCATCTTATCAGCCTTAGAAGAATGCTCAAGTGTAATCATGACGGTAAATTGAATTCTCATCAATATTTGATCAAAGAAAGACTTTTCAAAGACTTTTCATCGAAATCATCCGCTCGATTTTTGATGTTGGCTACTCCAACGCTGCTAGGCTATGATGTATCATTACTAGGTTATGAAAGATAACTACATTTCATATTACGTAGAGTTTAAATTTCATCGATCCGTAGTCTATGAGAAGAATTGAGCGATGGCATCGAATGTGATTTTCAATCCATACACTGAGTGGATACAGTGTTAATTTCTAGGTAATTCCACCCAACATATTGCGACACCCTTGTTTGTTTTGCCCACAACTTTCGTTCACTCCAATATTTTTCAACGTACTTTGAACCACTTTTACCCTTATTCCATCTTTCATCCATGAACTTATCGTCGAAACATGTGTGTGCGAGATAAAATGGTTGTCTCGGAGTTATTGAAAGAGTGTGCCTAATTTACCACTACTTGCTTTTGTAAAAAAAACTCGCTTCAGCTGTATTTCCGGGAATATACTCCTCATTTGTACTTTGTAACACTGAATGATGCGCGATTTCTCGAGATTTCTCATAAGAAGGATTACGGATGTTTCCAAAATTAATTTTTGAATTTCGTTCCATTTTGTTTCCAATCGTCCGCGCAAGGTGTGACATAATTTTTCTGTCTCGTGACATCAGAATCATCATTATTACTTAAATGGGAATAGTTCTGATGCAGTTCAACAATAAACTCAAGTAATAATCGCGGATAACGAAGTGGAACGAAATCAAGAATCAATTTTTGGCCGAAGGAAGTCTGTTGAGCGAAAATTTGTAAGAATTTCGGGGGTTCAGGATTTTTGAGCCTCACAAGGAGTTGGCTTGACGGTTCAGAAAGACAGATTGAGTGACGACGAAAGTCTTTCTTTTCAACGAAATCATCGACTACTCATACTCTCACACTCGTGTAGTCGAATGCCAGGTGATTCAGTCGATCGCTGCGGAGTAGTCCTGTTCATCCCAATGAGCTCGATTAGCTCTCTTTGACTGGAGGCTGTTACTTTAAGAGTACCTAATACAGTATACGCACGATGGGAGGGTGGTTTATGCCCGCATAGCCTCACCACACTGCTCAGCCACACAGAACAGCCCCAACTCCTCGAGACTACATGCGATATATATCGGATTATCGCGGTGGCGTGGCGGATATAACGCCTTTGGCGCTTCTCTATCTCTTGTGTGTACATCTCAACCCTGGTTACGCACCTCACTTTATATCTATAGACATACATACCACATAGTTCATGGGGTGGGATGCGAAGTTGTGGGCTATATACACAACTATCGACGACGACGACGACGACGACGATGGCAACTGCGGCAAATTCGTATGCAGGCGCTCGGGGTGTCGCGCGCGCGGTCCTGCAAGAGTCCTGTAGAGGATGGGGAGGTTTCGAGCTCGGGCCGGCTGTCCGCAACACGTCTCTGCTCTCAAGCAGCCGTTCTGAGCTTGGCTAACGGTATATAGAGCCCGGAGGCATCCAAGTTTACTCACAACTTCACTGCCAACTTCTCAATATTCAGCCCAATTATATGCCCCGGCTTTCCCTTCAGCAACGCCCGCTTCCCATTTCGCATGTACGTACACCTTCTATACTATAGGTATATATATATATATAGGACAGTCTGTTATCATCGGATGGCTCCTCGTCATCCTTCCAAACGCTCCGGCAAACTCTGTAAGGGTCGTCCGCTTTCTACACTGTGTGTACGATCGACTATATAGAGTATACAATAATGTCCCTCGTCGCTTTTTACATGACAGCCGACAGCGGATTCCCAAAGTTATTCAAATATGGATAGGGATACGAGTTTGTTTGGTTTGTGCATGTGCTATATCTGTGGAGGGTAGTGCGTGAGAGGCATCTTAGCTTGGAACATTTTCCGGGATTTTCTTCGCTTTGCATCCAGATGCGTTGGGAGTACTCCGTGGATGGAGAGTTTGGTAAATTTTGTAATTCTGCAGAATCTCGTACACTATTGATATATGCCTCGTAAGATGATACCAGCAGCGCTGCGGGAATATTCACATTTGCTTTCATTTTTTTGCGAGAATCGGACAATGTGGCATTGAAACCAGACAGTGAAAACGACCGTCGATGACACGAATACTGCTCCTCTCAGATGCTGCGTGTCACTCTCAGGATGCGCTTCATTTGATCTGCCTATAGAAACCATCTCAAGCATATCTGTCACACACAAATCCGCGACGAGTTGCGGACACTGGAATTCTACTCGAAATCATATAAAAATATTTTGAGAGAACTTCGTCGTCGACGAGCTGTCGATATGACTTGACAACCCAGAATTTGCTTAAAAGACAGCTCTTGCCTGAACTTAATTGGAATGTCAAGTTCTCGATCGATTAACCCAGAGCAACTAGTCATATCCTAGAGCCATTAGATACGAAAAGGGGCCCATACCGGGTGAAATATATATGACAACTCCTTACTGTTTTGGCAGTCACCGTACCATGTAAGTCCACGATGTGTCATCTTTTCATTTATTCTGGTGGGTTTTACATTCCTGCAAGCCCGTTTGCTTCTCAAATTGTTTCATATACACTACAGCAAATTCTGCTCCGCAAAAACATACGACTGTAGCTGGTAGTTCTTGGAGAACGATAACGTAACGGTAGTAAAACACTGTTTTAGAATAAACACTACAAAAAGAAATCCTTACCTTCAGATTGATTTCATGCTTAGAGCAAGATGCAACAAATGTGAGATGGAAATCTTCAAAATAAGCAAGCGCTTCGTCTGAAGCGGGATTTGATCTTACAGCAAGCATAATTTGTAGCTGAACTGCAGAACTCTCAGGCTCACTGATCCATGTTTATGTTTATAATAGGTTAGATTATACTCCTTTTGCGAGAGTTGGGCAAATAATTCCATCTACTTTTTATACCTCTTGAAAATCCATGATTGAGATCTTGACAATTCGCGAACACACAAAAATCACAAAATTATTCGTCGAGCGATTGAGTATTCAACTTTGAACAGTTTCACGTGTGTAAACATAGCTCGATGCAGCAGAAGACCTGTGAGACAAAATCCGCCTGATTCTTAGACGACGAACCTTTATTGAAGTCGAATATTCTTGACATCATCGTATTTTCTGACATGAAGAAAAAAGCTGTTCTTTTTCATCTGACGGTCAGATTTGAACGAATGTAAGATGCAACAGTAAGACACGATGGCAATCTGAGAGTAAGGATTTCTTTTTGTTGTGAAAAATACCGGTCTATTTATTACGTTTGGTCGACCACCTGTCAACTTCATCAGGCTATACATTCAAAAAAATTCCACATCATTTAAACTATTGAATGAATGTTCATCAGATGACAAAATGTTGTACAATGTTTTTACCAGCTAGCGATTTGGCGAGTACCATCTCATTTGTTGAGAAAGTCGATCTTCTTGGATTTTTTGTTGCCATATATGAGAGAATCAAATTATGGACCTCACGTAAAAAGTAGTGTCAGTTAAGGCCTCGACGAGCAGTTTCGATTGTCAACAATTTCTGTAACACTCTTTTGCTTGACGGAACCCTTGGGAAACGTACGGGGTGGGGGTCCGGTATCTTTTGAACATACTGTGTTTCTTCACATCTCAACCCACCAAGTTCTACAGGTTACATCGTCATAGTTACGTGAACAAGTGGTTTACACATCAGAGTTGAGTAAAACTAACGCGTGCATACCATCATCATTTGCCGCGTTCACTATGAAAACCTAATGCCGACATTCACATCACGCTATGAAATGGCCAAGTACGATTGCTCGAACGAAAGAAAGAAAAATATTTTTCGGCAAAAATCATCGCGATTATGAGTCGTGACTAGAAGATTGCGGCTCAGCCACGGCGCGGATCATGTCAAGATCATGCGATTTCCAAGTGTCTCAAATTTTGGATTCGCTTGCGTATGTAGACCTGTGACGCGGAAGCTCTTTCTTCTCCGCTTGACGTGACTCAATGCAGTAAGCTCTGGGCTACTCCAGCCAAGTTCATCCTTGTTTGTTGCCGCTCGTGACCGGATGCGACGTAGTCATTACAACAATTCTGAAGACTAAGATTATTCGCGTCAATAAGGAATCGGGTTGTTTGAGAGACGCGTGGGAAACGGATTTCCAGGAGTGATGTTGGTGTAAATGAATAATCTTGAGGGACAAGAGAACCAAGCGTTGAATGATCATGATCTCATACATACGTGCATTTTTTATCAATGGAATCCATTAGTATGATAGCGTCATGAGTAATTTACGAGTTTTTCGAATCAAACGAACTTTTGAGTGATTGAGATGGTTTGTACATCATTTCTAACTGATAACAATTGGATAAAATTTAGCACTTTGAACTTTGAGTAGAATTCTGAAAAACTTATGGTGAGAAATAGGACAAAAAAGTGAGTCCTGGACATCAGTACCCTCCAGATTACAAAAAATATCAAGACTGAAGGAAGAGGAAGTAATTTCAAGGAAATAAATTAGTCTCCAAAGTTAACTCGTTTTGACTTACTAAATCTGATAATTACTCTGAGAACCAATTATAAGCGACACTATCTTCATTACTAGCTCTACACTTTACCTAGAGGATACATAGATCTTCTTCTGAACAGATCATGGCTTTCGACGATGAATGTGTTGCTTACACAAGTCAAAATTCCAATGCCTTCCCTCAGTCTCTTGGAACTCGATTTAAA
Organism: Eretmocerus hayati; assembly: GCA_029851415.1. Lineage (NCBI taxonomy): Eukaryota > Metazoa > Arthropoda > Insecta > Hymenoptera > Aphelinidae > Eretmocerus > Eretmocerus hayati. The sequence goes on along the minus strand of CM056742.1, from coordinate 187,981,849 downwards.
GTTCGATTTGAACCCAGCGCAGCAGTCAAGTACATGAATGATTACATTTGATGATTCACCCCATTGTTTGAGCCTATTGCTTGACCCTCAAATAAGATTTCACTTTTCACCTAAAGGCGGGAAAGGAACTACGTTCCAATATCAACTTACCAGGAGAGGTCATCACATCCGGATCACGGATTCGGCTGAAACTTTGGCCGAGTCTACATAGACGCGCTCACTCGGGGCGGGCGCGCTCTCCACCCAAACACCGGAGTAGGTATCAAAAATGGGATTTAAACATCTTTTGACGAGTCTTCCCTTCCAATTTGAGTATCAGCGCGAGTTTCAAGAGATGAAAAACGGCCAGTCTATTGCGTGAATCAATTAAAAAATTGATTTGCATCGGATAGAGATCGGAAAATGAGAGGCGTGGTTGTGTCTCACATAAGCATCCCTCAACTTTTCATCGGATTTCCAACTTGCAAACCATTCAGCAATATTCAGCATCATCTTGGTTATACATTGGTACTTGTTCCAGAAGCTGAATGATGAGCTAAAAGTGTACGAATTCGTGATTGAGAACACCCGAGATGGCCCAAGTTGACGGAGGAGTGACTCTTGTAACACAAATTTGGTCTTTGGTGTACATGGAGTAGCTCGATTTTTCTCAACCAGAATCCTGCACACCTTTGCTTATTTCACAGTCTCTGGAGAAAGTCTCAGTGCAAACTCAAAATAATGTTGGTTATTGTTGAATAAGCCGCGAGTTGGGAACCTGAGAAGTTGGGGTTGGTGATATTAGGCACATCGTTTGACATCAAAGTCTCTCACTTTGCGATCTCTATTAGATGCAGATCATCTTTTTGGTCGATTTACGCGACAAACTGGCCAATTTTCATCTCACGAACCCGTGCTGATACTCCGATTGAGAAGGAATACTCGTCAATCGATTTTCAAATCCCATTCTCGGTACCTACTCCAGTGTTTGGGTGGAGAGCGCGCGCGCCTCGAGTGAGCGCGTCTATGTAGACTCGGCCTTTGAGAATGATCTTCTTTTAGTGCCAAAAGATGTAACCCAAAATTATAGACCCTAACGCTCAAGCGTTTCCGAGCTACAGCCATGGACATTAGCATTGCAGGTATCCCTACATGTGTAATTGTGAACATGAGTCCGTATGGACAATGCTCTTGCCTGAAGATGTAGATCGGAAGTGCTTGAGCGTTAGGGTCTATAATTTTGGGTTTCATCTTTTTGCACTAATAGAAGACTATTCCCAAAGTTTCATCCAAATCCGTGTTCCAAATTTGATGACCGCTCCTGGTCAGTTGAATCCTTAGAAAGTCAGCATCTTGACCTTGTTCAGCAGCGTTGCCTACTTGTAGAGTTCTATGAGAAAATTGGTGCAGAGGTTGACAAATGACCTTTCAGCAGAGAGTCTTGTCTTTCCGGATGGATAATTCTTAGTAGAACTCGCATATGACTGGGTAATCATTTCCTTTGAGGAGGTTATGATAATAGCCAAAGGCATGCACACCCATTGTCGGAGTTGATCACGGGGAAAGTTATAATATCGTGTTTGAGAGTTGTCGGAGAGGAGCATTGTCCGAGCAACTAAGTATACGATGTACAGGTCGTCGTAAACGATGTTAATTGGGTAAGCTCGCGCCCACCTTCATCGGCTACTCACTGATCCTTTACAACTTTGACGCGGAACGTCCGGCATCAGCTATACCGTGCACTCACTATACCCTAGTATCGTATTTTGTGAGATGAGATACCGTTCGAATAGCACCATACGGTTCCTTTTCCTCTCGCGCGTTACTCATCACACGCGATATACAGTGTACAACCCTTATATAGACCAGTACGTATAATAGCCCCCAGGAAGAGCGCAAGCTCTAGCCTTACCGAGGTCTCTCATTTTCTCGCGCGCGCCAACACACACGGGAGCTTGCAGTAGTAGCAGCAGCCACCACCGCAAACTATGCATCTTGAGCCCGCATCTGCACCAGCTTCATACCACCGTTCGTTCACCAAATACATATGTATACATGTATGTATGTAGCCACCTTGATGGGTATGTGGTGGCATCAGCTAGACAGGGATGGAGAGAGGACTCGGATGGTGAAAGTCCATTTTCCCTGCTGCAAACTTGAATGTCAAAGCTGGCCCTTCTGTGATTAAAGAAAATTACACGGACAAACTCGGTGCTGCTGTGGCGCACTCGAGCGCGGACGCATGATTACAGGCCTTGAGGTGGTTAGCCGTACCGTGCCCGAGAGACGACTGACTCTCGCCAACTCGGTCAGGATGTATCCACGATGCATCTGAGAAGTACAGTAGAGGCTGATTCTGCAGGTTTGCGGGGACAAATGGTTTTTGGAATGCACATCGCAGGTGTGCGGAGTGGCCACCAGCTACGTGAGCATCGAGCGAGCAATATTTGAATTATGCCCTTGGAATACCTCCTGGACGTATCACCGCATATGGGGGTGCTTTCGTGAATAGCTTGATTCTTGATGCCACAAACACCAGTTGCTCTTGCAGCTCTCATCGATGCCGGGACAGCAGTGAGGGCGATTGATAAGCTGTGAGCGTCGCGTCGCGATAGACCGATGGACCCGGAAGACTATAGATAACAGACAGCTGTGGGTTAACTTACGCCAGCGGAGATGATCGATTATGGCCATCCGTCGCGGCTGCTGTTGCTATAGCGGATTTCCGCGGTGTTTGGGCGAATGGTTGGGATTCGTCATGGGCTATCGGCAATTGATCGCAATCGGTGTGAACAGGATTCTGTCTGAGTTGTACCACCTGAGTGATGATGTTGAACCTTGATGTACACCAGCCTTGGTTACCTTGCACATACCTTTCGCTCGGTTTGTATGTGTTTCCCATGAGTCTCGAGTCCCTTGCATGATTGAAATAAGATATCAATAAAATCTTGGACAATGGTCTATTAGTGATACCGGATATAGGTTTCCCACAAAGTTACAAGAAAAAGCATATATTAAATATTGATGAGTGTCCATTTTTGATGTAAACTGCGAAAACAAAATATAATCAAATGTAACGCCTCTCCTCTATGGCCGGTTCCTGTTGCGGATTAGGCGCTGTTGTCGGCACGGGTGGCCTAAAGCGAGCGGAAGTTGAACAAAACTGACGCCAAAAACGGGTCACGGCATCTTGTTCTTCTCGTTCTTCCGAAGAAAAAAGTTCCCTATGCACAAAATCGAATTTGCTTCCTAGAACGATCTACAGAGCAATTTTCATTTTGAACAAATGTATCCGTTTGATTGCATGTATTCTGATTAGCATGCCTAATCACTCGACGGACAAAGATAGCATAATTGTTCATCAAACGTCGCCGAATGGGTTAGAGGGTAACGAATATGCATTTTCATAGAAAATTTCCCGTAAAATCGGCTGGTTCAACCCATTTTCGGGAATCTGGCTTCGTTTTTGAAATGTCGGTGAAATAGCCCAAGATTCATTAGGAGAGCTCAATCTGACAGCAACGCTTGAGCTTATGATTGTATTGGTCAAAAGGCAATGGAGGTCAAACTAACCTCTGTTGCATAGTGTATCAATGAATTTTCCCACGTGGAATCCAAGTTTGAACTCGGTTCCATCCTAAGTCCTAAGATTTCCATTTGAATCGCAGAAACTTATCACAATTTCCCAGAAACCATAATTTTTCGATATTTATCAACTCGATCGATCAAGTGATATTTATCAACTCAATCGACTTTGCGAGCATTTATTCGCAAAGTTATGATGATTTCTGTAAAAGAAGGATGTTTCCCGTAATTTAAATGGGAGCATGAAGACTAATGATGAAACCGAGCTCAAACTTGGATTCTAAGTGAAAAAATACATTAAAAGACTATGCAACTTAGCGTTGTTCAGACACCGAGCCTCTTTCGTCCAATACAATCATAAGCTCAAGCGTTGCTGTCAGATTGAACTCTCCTAATGAATATTGGGCTATTTCGCCCATATTTCAAAAACGAAGCCAGATTCCGGAAAATGGGTTCAACCAGCCGATTCTACGGGAAATTTTCTATGAAAATGCATATTCGTTACCCTCTAACCCATTCGGCAACGTTGGATAATCAATTATGCTATCTTCGTCCGTCGAGTGATTAGGCATGCTAATCAGAATACATGCAATCAAATGGATAGGCCGAGTCTACATAGACGCGCTCACCCGGAGCGCGCGCGCTCTCTCCGCTCGCGCTCTCCACCCAAACACCGGAGTAGGTATCAGAAATGGGATTTAAACATCTTTTGACGAGTGTTCCCCCTCAATTTGAGTATCAGCGTGAGTTTGTGAGATGAAAAACACCCAGTCTATTGCGTAAATCGACCAAAAAATTGATTTGCATCGAATAGAGATCGAAAAATGAGAAGCGTGGCTGTGTCTCGTATAAGCATCACCCAACTTTCCATCAGGTCTCCAACTTGCAACCCATTCAGCAATATTCAGCATCATCTCGGTTATACATTGGTATTTATTCCAGAAGCTGAATAATGAGCTAAAGTGTACGAAATCCTGATTCAGAACACCCGAGATGTCCCAAATTGACGGAGGACTGACTCTTGTAACACAAATTTGATCTTTGGTGTACATGGAATAGTTCAATTCTTCTTAACCAGAATTCCGCACATCTTTGCTCATTTTGCAGTTTCTGGAAAAAGTCTGAATGCAAACCCGAAATAATGTTGAATATTGTTGAATGAGCCGCGAGTTAGATGCCTGAGAAGTTGGAGGTGGTGATATGAGGCACAACGATCAACACCCAAGTCTCTCACTTTTCGATCTCCATTCGATACAAATCAATTTTTTAGGCGATCGACGCGATAAACTGACCACTTTTTATGTCACAAACCCGTGCTGATACTCTAATTGAGAGGGAACACTCGTTAAAAGATTTTCAAATCCCATTTTCGGTACCTATAATCCGGTGTTTGGGTGGAGAGTGCAAGCAGAGAGAGCGCGTCTATGTAGACTCGGCCATACATTTGTTCAAAATGAAAATTGCTCTGTAGATCGTTCTAGGAAGCAGATTCGATTTTGTGCATAGGGAACTTTTTCCTTCGGAAGAACGAGAAGAACAAGATGCCGTGACCCGTTTTTGGCGTCAGTTTTGTTCAACTTCCGCTCGCTTTAGGCCACCCGTGTCGGTGTGGCAAAACAACGAATCCGAGCCTCTTGTATTCTGCTGTGCTGAAATAACGCAGAGACTTCAATTCATCGTGCGCCAGATTATTTCCGACGTACTTTTGCCTAGGCCTCCCGAAGGCGGGATTTGTTTCAAGGATTCCGAAAATCAGTATTCACAATTTTATATGGGAACAACTCGAAATTAGCCCTCCTCCCTTTTTTACGTTTTTTGATTTTTTTTCCATTCAAGTTTTTTGATATTACTGATCGAAAGATCCAGAAATTTTATATCGGAACCGCCTCTGAAAGAAAGAGAGATACGAATGTTCATTGACGTGCTGCTTGCCACGCGTAGGCGTTCTCGATCCTCGAAAATCGCTCTGAAGCTGAGTTTTACATTTCTGAAGAGCGGATTTTGGAGGCCTTGAGACAAGAAATCCAATGCGCTTAAGTACGTTGAGATTGGTGGGATAAAAATAAATTTGCCCCGGTTTCAGTGAGCGCGATTTCCTCGGTGATGTCTTAGCCATGCAAACGCGAAAAATTGAAAAAACCACTTCAAAATTTTCTTTGAGTCGCAGCAATCATCTGGGGTCGGTCCAAATAAGTCATTCTCTCATGTTTTCACATAACGAACGTAAAAAATATGCGGGAAGGTCAACGAGTGCCCATTTCTGAGATCGGCATATGGGGGCAATTTGGGTACAGAGACAAGTTGGGTACACTTACCTTAATTTTGAATCCAAAGAGTGTCAATCAAATGATGCACGCGAACTAACGGAATCATCAAGTCATCGTGTCAAACAAAGGTTTCTATTTCAGGAGAGTTTTAAACCTGGGTGGCTCACTGTATTACTAGGTGCCTAAACTCGATTGTATACATGCGAAATCAATCGCAATCGTTTGCCACAACTCGATAATGCGCCGATTCCACTCAATCGTTAATCGACTATCGGTTTTTGGCGCATCAGATAGTAAGTACCACAAATATGTAAGAGCTCCATCAAGGATTTTGAATGGAGCGCGGCACATCGCATAAAGAGTCCGTGCGAGTTTAAGAAGCTCGTCTTCTCAAACTTTCAAGTATCGCTGCAGTTCAGGGGGGTTGCGCATTCATCATCGCATCACGCCCCTCTCAGCTCGCAGCCTCGGCTGCCGCGAGCGCGACTACTCCATTTGGAGCTGCTCTGGCATAGGCGCTTGACAAATTGAATGAGAGAGCGAGAGAGCGCCCCTTTCCGCCGAATACCCATTAAAGTCATTAAGCGAAGAATAATGGCGTGGATAATTTGTGCTTCATCGCTCTCTCTCTCTTTCCGACTCTGATGCTCTTTCCACTGCCTGCCTTTATATCGCGGAATCTCAATGCATCTACCAGCCACCAAAAGACGTAGAGACTCATCCGTGGCCGTACACTGAGTGTATATCCACTCCGAAGAGGGGCTGCATTAGCGAAACTCTCGCTACTTGCCACCATCACAGTCCACGAAGATATTTTCGCAACCGGCACTTGATTTAGCTCCATATCAAATCGTCCAACATTCGCAGATGCAGGAGACACGAGGCTTGAGGAGTGTGTTTGATATGTATACCAGTAGCAGCAGCAGCAGCAGCAGCAGCCGCCGCGAGAGTCATTCATCGTTAGGCGACACCGGCAATCAAATATCCATGATTCGCGAGGGGTGCCTAGGAGAAGAGGTATTATTAGGCACAATATAATGGAGATGGATGCACTAGAATTTCGTTGTATTCTAGTGGAACGTGAATCGTGTGATGCATATAATGGAAAGATCGGTCAATCTTTCGGTGGGTTTAGTCCTTGATGAACTTTTAGAACGAGTTTATAGCATTACGCGGTGCGACACTTTGTGGTGGGCTTGGCAGTAAATGCGCTAGAGAGCAGTGAACTCGGCAAGGTGCAAACAATTTGCGTAACGAGCATGGCACCGAGAGCCGACGGAGTGAGACCAGTACGGGAAAGCCAGAAATTCGTTGAGCGGTTTAGGAATTGTTGGACTCCTTCGCGCGTGACAGAGATATGCGGGCTCCAACCACGTGGTAAAATCCGATGTGTATAGCTTTTATTGGGGTATCAACTACGTACCCCGAATACGCGTAATACAACATTTTGAGAATGCCCTTTGACGCCTATGGAAGGCAACTTCGGCTACCAGCTACCCTCTTGACAGAAATACAGTAGAACCTTCCCGCGTAGGAATAGATTGTATTGGCAATATATTCGCGCTATATTGGCCATTGCTCTGGTCGATGTATTGGCAATATATTGGAAAAGCAATTTCCAATATAGCGCCAGTATTGCGGCAAAGACGGCAAAGAGCACTATCCAATATGGCGCCAATATATGGCTGAATAAAAAAATTCTAAGTGGCACATTGTCACTTCAAGAGCGCTCCTTTCAAAATTTTCATGAATTTCAATTTGGTACTTGTCATAGCATACGTGACTGCCTGACTGCATTTATCTCGATTGGTCCTCAGAATCTCGTCGAGCAACACGGATATCTCTGCGCCTGCAAAACACAATGCAACAACAAAGCATAAATTTTCTCAAAAATTGGATCATGATGATGGAAATAACGCGCGCGACAAGGCGGAGAAAAGCACGAGGAACTCGTTGATCGATTCGTGACATTATTTGAGGGTTGAGGTGGCCCGGATTCTCAAAAATATAAAACGAAATTTTTTAGAGTAGGTCTTACAAAACACAAGAAGTTATATGGATCTGATTATATTCATGAATTCCGCGGATGAATTGAAGTTACTTATCTGATTTCTCGGTCGCAATTGTTTCTCATTTCCAACCCCGACATCTGCGTACGAGTCGATTTTCTATGATATAGCCACGATCAATCAGTTTTTATGAATTCTCAAGAGCCCGAGGGATGCAGCAAAATTTCTCGGCGCGAGGTCGAGCAGACTAATAACTATCATATTTGTTGACACGACGGTTGACGTGCTCTAGTCTATTTTTACGCGGGTGTAAAGTTGGACACTCCCTATATTGGACACTTCATTAAGTTGTACGCCTTTCATCGGAACCGAAAAAAATTATATTGGTTCAAATGGGAATTTCTCTCTGTATGTTGGACACTCTATATGTTGGACACCTCGCTAAGTTTTACCCCTCACTAGGAACCCAGAAGTAGTATTTCAATGTATGAAGACCTTCAAAGTTGGATATCTCAAATTATATGACACATACTTGGACTTTCACAATTTTACGTTATCAGAATGAGTCTGTATTGCCTACTGACCATCTCATAACATGATGTACGCACATACATGGTGTAAAAAATATGAGCAACCACGCTTGTGGTTAATTGTCTCTAAAACGACCATTTGGAAATGCTACAAGAAAGCAGGCTTCCAGAATTTTCAAATGACATCTATTAAGAAGATCTTATCGGAAGTGGTGAAACAAAACGACATGGTTGAAGATTGAATTGTTCAATTTTCTTCGCAGATGTTCGAATATGATATTTGGAATTCTTAAGTATGACTCAGCTGTCTATTGAAATCTCAATGAATTAGTGCACATACTACGGATATTTCGATTCATTTATTGGATATTTGAAATGACGAATGGTCAAGTGACAACATGATTGGGAATTGCATTGTTCAATTTTTTCATACAGATATTCGAAGAATATGACTTCAATCCTCAAGTATGAGTCGTCTATTAATTTGTCAGTGAATGAGTGTTTATATTATGGATGTTTAGATTTATTTATTGAGTGACTTGACGTTACGATGAGTCGATTTTTTGGTATGTCCGTGTATGTTGGACACCTCGTTATATTGGACATTTTTTTTCCTAACCAGACTGTCCAACTTAGACAGATCCTAGTATATCTTTAGGAGCTCACCAGAGTTGGTGAGTGTTCCTTCAAATAGGAAGAACTTCTGAACTAAATCTCTTAAAGGGTGCGTGCTCTGCTAAGACTCCGTGAAAGAATCGTTGGCGTATTTTTTTTCCGTAATGATCTGTCTAAGAATAATTTTAATCATACCGCATCCAGATTTCACAACATGAGTGTTATCTCAACTTAGAATTTTGACCTCATCTTCGGGAGTTATCATCCTATTCACGCGAAAATAGCAAAAAATAAGCTACAAACTAGCTGTCTAATGTAGTCATCGGAATGGGTACAAGGTATTCAAAATTCTCGAGCTCAAGAGCGATGTTGGAAAAGATATGAATTGAATAATCAAATGAAGGCCAATCATCAAAAGTTTCCCGGGAATATGAGCCAAAGGACATCCAAATTTGGAAAGTGGGGCATAAAATTTATCCCGATGATGCTCTGAGATCAGCTACCCCAGATTGAATTTTATCAATCAGGTTAAAGGAGAATTCGAAAGTGTACGATTTTCAATTATGTCAAAATTGTTGAATGTAGAACAGCGGGAAATGTCTACCAATTCCCTCTTCTGCAACCTGGGCTTGAAATAAAGTCGTCAAGTCTTACGATTCATGTAACAGTTTCATCTAATATTATCCACTTCTAGATCAACATGAGATGAATGGAGACCATAGTAGACAGCCATATGCGGTGCTTACAGGCTAATGACAGACCACTTGCCGTTCGAGTGTTGCTCGCTACCATTTTAGGCGCACCTATCTTCGTACGAGCCCGCTATGAAAGATGGCAAGGCAAGGTACACCCGCACAACGCTAATGAACGGACTGAGTCTCAACGTCGAATTATAGCCACTTGGAGAGTTAATTCTCTGTTACGCGCACGTCAAAGCGAGCAAATATTTGATCTCGACCAACACCCTCTATGGGCAACTCAACGCACACTAAGCTCCACCTCTATAACGTCTGTGTGACAACACTCAATTCCCCGAACGTCTCCGCTACTCAAGAATGATAATCAGCTAATGCGTCAGGTCATTGCAAGAGAGCTAACTTCCCTTTTTTTTTCTCTCCTCCCGTTCCACTTGTGGCCTGATAGTCTGATAGGTTTACGCAATATCAAGCACCACTGAAGGGAGAATTTAGTAACCGAGCTTTCATTTCTTTCAGAATAATATTTCTCGACGAAGTGCTGTATTTGTAGACCCATAATTCTCAATAGACTAGCGGGAAGTAGCTGGAGATGATTGAGTTTGAAGAATTAGTCGCCTCTGGAGACGAAACAGTGTGAACACGCGATGCCACAGGTGTTGGAAAATGGTTGCAGACAGACCGTCTGACCAAATCTGGGTTTAACTACTGGAACATGTTGACACGTCATTACATCTTAAAGGAATCCTCGTCCATTTTTCGCTGAACCGTGAAGTGTTGCCACTCTATTCTTAGGATTTATTTCAATGGTCCTAGGTTTTCGTGTCAATTATAACGTAGAATGTCGATTTTCCAAGATTATATTCACACACAACGCAGTCGGGCAGTATACATAGATTCTGATGAAAGTGTTTTTGTATGCGTTGGTGAATGATTCACTTATAACGTTGAGTCGTTGTGATCAGAGTTGCAAGTCTATTTGGAACTCGATAGGAGCTATTGGAGAACATTTTCAAAACGTCACAAAATCTTTGACTTGTACTTGATGAAACTACGCAGCTACCTACCCGTGTATTTTGTATCTCATGGATCCAGTCAAAGAAAATCGATATCATCAGCAATTCTCCAAATGGCATGTAAGTCAGTGGCCGAAAAATGAACTTATCGTTTGAAGGAAAATCGATTCGTACATGTAGATATGGATCAGGATCAACCTTTTTCTCATAAGATTCTTCGTCTTTACGAATCCGTTCACTGTACTTAGTAAATCAAAGAGCGTCGACGCAAACTCTCGCTCAGCGCTCTCAATGTTTCCTTCCTCGATACTGCAGCACGATAACATGTAGATAGGTTCAGCATCTGGTGCGCGTGCGGTCTACCACGGATTTGGCCGAATCTCATTGCACCCTATACTCCATCGTCGGTCAGTTCCTGATTTCATGAATGGCAAAAGCTTGAAACGGAGTGAGTAAGGAAGCATCCGTTTCCAGTTTCGGACTGCCGTTAAAGTGGTATGGACTTTCGCGTTGAATATAGTCCATCTCAGCCGCAAGCAAGCGAGCGACACGAACCGGATTTCACATCACGTACATTGACGACGATGAAGACCTCGTTGGGGGCAGTTGTCTTTTGCTAACTATGTTATGGGCATCTTAACTGAGCTATATTTTTCAATATATCGATTCACTGTTCATAATATTATCTGATTCAAATAGGATTCTCAATACACCAGAATAACTTTCATTATAAATTTGAAAAACTGATGAAATATCTAATAGTCAGCACTTTTTTGGCATGGAGTATCGTACCCTTGATGCATTACTGTCGAAACTTTGAATATGTATTCCAAATTCATAACCTCATGAAGCTTTCAAAATTGTATTACATGGTATTGATAAATTTCATAGAAAGATAAATACTACAAGTAACCATATTTCAACATAATCTCCAATAGTGCACAACTCTTCACATTGAGTCGAAAAGGCGAGAAAGTAAACGGAGAAGGCATGTAATTCTCCTATGGGATATGTTTTGGGATGATTCCAGGAAAGATTCTCGATAAGAAACAAAAAATTTGTAGGGATCCCTCAAGTTTCCGAAATTAGATCAGTTTTCTGATTTTTCACACCTTTTTTGTGATTATTGCCAATCTCTCCCACTCATGACTCTTGTTTTCGGAATCAACTCCTTAACTCGGAATCAACTTCTTAATATTTCCTTCGGAAGGTCACTTCGGAATCAACTTCTTAATATTTCCTTCGGAAGGTCACTTCGGAATCAACTTCTTAATATTTCCAAAAAACTCATTCCCGGCGTAAATCCGCGATCCTTCAAGACCCGAGGTCAAAATCAGGTCCACATGCGATCTGAGTGATTTGGAAGGATTTCAATGGGACGGCCTCTTTTCTATGACAATATGAGTCATTCTAGGGCAAGCTGGACAAAACCGTCACCAGGCAGGGGGTCTGGGAAAAATCCGCAAAAATTTTTTTATGCAATTTTCCGATGTTTGGGTGCTTACAAAATTGCATAAAATAGCATTCGCGCCTCGATCATGAGGTTCCCCGCTTCCGAGCGATTATTTCGACCCTCGCCTGCGTCTCGGGCCGAAAACCAATCGCTCAGAAGCGAGCTACAACCTCATAATCTCGGTGCGAAATCTACTATTCTGTTAGTACCATATTTAAATAGTAAGGAAATAGTATATTTCCGTACTGAGCGCGGTAGCCCAATTTGGGCACTAGGACAGTTTGTCTGTCGAGCGAAGCAAGACAGACATGTCCTCCAGTGCCCAAAATGGGCTTGCAAGCGAAGTGCGGATATATTTTTTCATTACGAGAACCCTAAAATCCTATTTAAACGCGGCATTTTTAGGTTAGAGTAATGAAAATTTTCTTCCAGATTTGTTCGGACCTCCCTGTAGGCCCTAGGGCCCATGAAAGGGCCATTTTAGGCTCTTTTTTAGTGTATGAAAAATCGTAGTTCCACCAGAATCCAATATTTTTCAACGTACTTGGGCGCATTTCCCTTGTTAAGACTGATACTTTTTAGAAAAAAATTGTCCCAGATGAATGAGTCAGCCTGACAACTTCTGCAAGTTATTTATTGAGGGCAAATTTTAGCAATCTCTGCGTGATTTTGTGGGCGACCTAGATCCAACTAGAGAGGACATAATTCGACATGTCCCACGACTCAAGCGCCAATTTCTCTGTATGAAATTTCATGAGGCGGTCAACGGGTGAACTAGAATCATGCCTAGAAGCTATATCGTGAACATCGATAAAGGTATACTTATGCATTGGGCATGATTCTAGTTCAGCAGAAAATCCGTTACGAGTGCTACGGTCGTGGGACACCTTCAATTGAATTTCACCAGTGGTCATTTTAAAGGTCTTGGGAAGACCTACAATTTGCCTACTCGTAAAAGTCAATCATCACACATTTTGTTGGAGCTACAGACGGTACAAATTGAGCTATTTTCAAAAAAGTCAAAAATTCAGGCCTCAATTCCAGAAATATATCTTAATTTTTGATGACGAAGTCATCTTCTCGCGCGTTGAGTTTTGTCTAACATGTGGACACAAATATTCGTAACGCGTGGATGCGCGCGCAACTCCCCATGCGTCGTGCGTGTTATAGTGCAGCCATGTGTGAGTAGGAGTATTACGAAGTAGTGAGATGATATGCAAGCATTGGCAAGCATTGGCATGATGGTATTGCAAGTCAAAGTGCAGATCAAAAAGCTAGTAGTGCCCTATTGTATCGCAACTCCTGCTGTGGTGCTAGCGATTTTCAATATAAGCACAGCAAAAATTGTCAGGAATTGGATATCTCGAGAGGATGTGCAATACGACTTTTTTTACCACTCAGAATGTGTTTATCACGCCAAAATAGGTCGGAAAAGGTGTTTTGGACCGGCGATTAGCTCCAAATGTGCGTGCACGGCGATAAAAACACTCTATCGCCGATTTCCATCATTTATTTTGGAAGAATTGACACAGTTCGGCTCCAATCCATCAAAATTAGACGTAACTTAGTGCATTTTGAAGGTCTTAAAACAAGCTTTGTAATGAGCTAAAGCACATTGAAAATTGTTGAGGTAGACCAAAGTTATTAAGAAAATGGTTTAATGGGGGCAAGTTGGGTACACTGACCTTATTATCTATATTGTTGGAGAAGTAATCGTCACGAAAGATGAGAAAATCATCGGAAATATTTTTGAAGCAAATATGAGCCGGCGAAAGATTGAAATTTGGGAAATTGTTGGTCTCACTAAATTCTGAGCGACTCAGTCATCTAACCCCATAATCAACGGAAATAAATATTACGTAGCAAAGAAAATTGAAAAATCGAGCTACATGTAGCAAATTTATTGAACAAACTCCTATGACTTCGTCATCAACCGCGCGTTCTCCGGACGCACACCATTTTTTTTCACACCAAACTTGTGCAAAATTGTTCTTTGAGACTTCTACTTTCAGTGGAAAAAATTTGGCGGAGGTTATGTTTTTAAATTTTTTTTGCCGAACGTTACAGAATGCCGCATTTGGTAGTTTCAGCAAAAACGGCATGTTTGACCACGGTCACATACGCTCCCATCTGGACTAATGTGCACCAATCTGTGTGAAAGTACTCTCAAAAGTCCCTCCAAGTACGTATAAGAAGTTGCGGGGACGAGCCTCAAGCCAGAAGCGAGCTGTAGAGGTTTTATTTACCGAGTCAAAAGTAGGCATTATTTCGGCCATTTGGGCGCATTTGGGCGTACGCGACCGAGAGCATGATTTTACTTTTTCTGGCTTACAAATGAGTTAATAGGCTACAACGAGGATCCAAACATATACTTCCAGCTCACAATGACCATTTAAACACTATTCCGTAGTCGGTTTTGCCCTATAGAATAATCTCTCTGTCCCAAAAGAATTTATACTCTCTTGACGGGTTTTGACACCGTTGAGGCATTAGACGACGTTCTAGAGCTGGACTGACCTCAGATTTGTGTTTAGATGGCCATTTTGAGTGGGGAAAGTATGTTTGGATCCTCATTCAAGCCTATTATCTCATTTGTGAGCCAGAACAAGTAAAATCATGTTTTCGGTTGCGTACGCTCAAATAGCCGGAAAAATGCCTATTTTTGACACGGTAAATAGAACCTACAGCTCGCTTCTAACTCAAGGCTCCGTAACTCCTTACACGTACTTAGGGATACTTTGGGGGAGTACTTTCACACAGATTGGTGCACATCAGTCCAGATGGGAGCATATGTGAACGTGGTCAAACATGCCGTTTTTGCTAAAACGACGAAATGCGGCATTCTACTGTAACGTTCGGCAAAAAAAATTAAAAAAAATAACCTCCTCCAAATTTTTTCCACTGAAAGTAGATGTCTCAAAGAACATTTTTGCACAAGTTTGCCTTCAAAAACGTTGGAAAATGCTGGATTCTGTTGGAACTACGATTTTTTATACACTAAAAAAGAGCCTAAAATGGCCCTTTCATGGGCCCTAGGGCCTACAGGGAGGTCCGAAAAAATCTGGAAAAATTTTTTCTTACTATCTGAACATAGTACTAACAGAAAAAATTTTTGCGGATTTTTCCCAGACCCCCCTGGTGACGGTTTCGTCCAGCTTGCTCCAGAATGACTTATATACTTATATCTATTGACAATACCAGATTCTCCTCCGTCTAGAATGATTGGGGATCAATCAAATATTATATTAGTGTGGAACATTGCAGACATTACGCTTTACTGGTATTTGATCCACTCAAGACCATCTCATCATGATACGGGATCTAGAATGAAAAAGGGAAATCATTTTTGGAGGGCTTTGAAACCTGACAGTAGTGTACGCTTGTTCGATGTACTGTATTTATACAAATCGTATCACTCGCTATTTCTTCTGGCATGGATTGTTCACTTAAATCAAGGAAGTTCACACTTGCACTATTCCTAATCACAAAATTATTGTTCAAACAAAATGCATACGATTATCGCTAAAATCTCTGGCGCAAAAGTTACAGAATGAATTCACATCCTGATGGGCACTGTAAAGGTAGGTCCGAAAAAATCACTAATTTTAGCACAGGGAATCGGGTGACTTACGCTACGCGTTGTTGAATCACTACTGCATTCTTGTGAATTGACAATTTCGGCTAGCGATTTTGCTAAGCCCTGCGGCATGAAAATCCAAATGCATGAGTAGAATCCTTAACTGTGATGGAATCACAAATAGGTTAAGAAATTTTTCTGAATCATTTTTACAGTCTGTTTCGGGTTATCTCGCATGAGCTTTGGCATCACAATGCAGTAAACATTTGGAACACCGAGAGATCTCGTGACGACTTTCGACTGACAGAACTCCGCGACTACTGAAATCGAAGCATCAGAATTTCCAGTGACGGTACCTGAGGCAAATTTGTCAGCCAAACACAATTAATCTCATTGCATTGAACAGAATGATGTGATTTAGAAACGTTCGACACGGTGTATTTTATGATCAAGGATCTCACAATAACCAGTGCGATCTACAACCACCGTGGCGAGTGGTGATCCTGGATCATTAACGAATTCTAACAGTAAAAAATCATTCCAAATCACTCACATGGAGTACCCAGGTATTGTGGGTCACGGATTTGGCTGAAATTCTGGGTACAATCTCTTTTTACCATCAAATGTGAATCCCAGAGCCGCACTCGCAAACGCCCAACCGTTTTCAAGTTACATGGGCCCATAAGCCTATGACATTAGCATTGCCTATATGGGCCCATGTTAAAAAAAACATACATAGATATACTCTAGTAATGCTAATATCATAGGCTATAGCTGGAAAACGGTTGGGCATTTGCAAGTGCGGCTCTGGGTTTTATCTTTTCGCGGTAAACGGAGACTATTCCCAGAGTTTCAGCAGTCTTCGTGTTCCACAACCCCTGGGTTTTCCTCGTCAGACCGCATCTGGGCCTAATTTTGACCGCGGATTATGATAGATGAGGGTCTTTCAGTGAAAATGAATACTTTTTGATACTGAGAAGTTGCTTTCGGAGTGAAAAACAAAGGTTATAAGTGAGAGAGATTCACAATTTCACAAGAAGAGATAAAAAATAAGAAAATTGATCTTATTCTCAAACCAATCGAAATGAATGATTCTAAAGAGGCTTGCTCATTGGAGCCAAAAAAAACTCGGCAAGGAAGAGAAAATCGTCGTACGTTGTGATTCCACAGGAGAATCCTCTCGAAAATGTTTCGTTTCCTGTCCGGAAATCTTCGTGGAATCTGCCGAAAATATACCCCATAGGAAATCCCCACGAGCACGCACCGTTTACTTTCTCGCCTCTTTGTTTCACTGTGAGCTGTGATAAGAAGACATCGACTATTAGGAATTACCATTGTCTCTATCGAAAAATCTTCAGATCGCTACATTTTCGTTGGCCCAGAAGAGTCATAATTATGTGATTTTGTTTCAAATTACTCGAACCTTTGATTGTTTGTGCAGAGGAGTGATGATCCAAGTACTCTCCCATTCCTGCCTGAATCAAGAGCTGTACATCTGAGGATACAGCATGTTCGGCTTGATGACTCTATCCAAGTATGATTTTATTGTTACTAAATCAGCTCTAGTGAAAATATGGCAAAGATTCTTCTGTTCCCGAATCCCACTGGCTCGCAGCATTATTGTCATGCAGAAGTCAGGCGATCTCCATGTGAAACATCCCGATGGTCAGCGCGACCGCGAAAACGAGCGAATAAGCAGAAACAGCAGCAACAACGAGCAGGGAACGAGGTGCGCGAAAGGGCGGACAATATGTGACGTGGCTGGGCATATCCATCTGCTGGTCCGGCTTATATCTCGCTGATCTCGCTGGCTCGTGTGATGCACGCATAACGATCAAATTATCCACTTGGCTATCCGCAACTCGTGCTCGCGGCTGGGTACATATCACTAAATTATACCCCGCTAAATTGCACTCGGATGGTAATTGCATCGTCGGCACGGTTTGCTCCCGTCCATCTTAATTAGCTCCGCGTCTGTTCGGCTCCAAATTTTCATACGCACGAGCGTCAAGCGCCACTGGCTCACCTATTCCCACACGTGATACACGCGTACTTTGCCCCAAAACTGAGGCAATAATTCCCCGCTGGTGTCTATCTCTCTCCAACGATTAGTCGCGAGAGTGAATTATAAAGCTCGTCAGCGATTTTTCTGCAATTATTAGGTGAATTTCTTGCTTTTGGACCTTTCAAACGGTTCTCTAAATGGATTGGTCCTTTGTTCTTGGCAACTAACGTATCGTGGGTTCTCACAGCGCTTGAGTGTTCTCATGATGTTTGACTAAGGTTTAGATTGACGAAAAAAGCCGAGAATAAGCAGCATTGTTCTCAAAACGAATCAATCTCGTTCATTTCGTGTTGCATTGTGGATAGTTCGAGCATTGCTAGACTTGTGGCTGCCGTAAATGGATTCGAAATATCTACACCATCATTGCTGCTGTAATCCTTGCATTCCCTGAGTTCAATATGATATTCATTTTCAAAACAGATGCATCAAGATGTGCAGCCGGTGCGATGTTATTTTGAGGAGAAGACGGTAGAGGTCTCATGGTATGAGTTTTCAGTAAAAGTTTCTAACAGAGTCAAAGCAAGTATTTGTATAATTGAGCGAGTAATGCTCAGTTTGGTGGGTTCTTCCGTGAATATCACTCACTGGTTGATAAGTGAAAGCTCCATCGAAAAGATCGGCCCAATCTCACGATGTCCATACATAACCTTGGAAAATTTGGGCTGAGATCATGCTACAGTCATCGGGCCAAGTCACACGGGGAAGAACATCCTACGGCATTGCAAATGAGCCTCTTAGAGATTCTGTGAAACTACCACAAGATCAACTTCTCGAGGATTTTGTGAAAATTAATTTTGATGGTTACATAAGGTGAAATTACCGCAAGTATCAAGCTCGACCATAAAGTTACGGAAAGTGTACGCCCTAATTTTGAAGTATGGCCTAAAAAATCATACAAGGCTGGAGATCTGGATTCATAAGTACTTATTTGAGCTAAGTACGATGGCGTAGTTGGTTGAAAAAAATGTCCGATCATATTTATTCTGTGGTTATCGCCCGCTTCGTGGGATTACAAAATCCATATGACATTCCGTATGGGTTTGGTGATCCCTCGGAATGATCAGAAGTACTCACCCCCAATAAAGACCGATCCATGTAACACCGTGGGACTAAATATACATTTTGGGTCAAGAATCTGAACATCTCGCTGAAATGCCTCACAAATCGAAAAATATCAATTATTTCGAGAAATTATAACAATACTTTTTTATTCAGATCAAAGAATCACATCTAATCCGAAAACAGAAAAATGCAAAAGTCGAAAATTCCTTTACAAAGGGGTAGACATTGCAACGATTCGGATTTGACAAAGTATTTTAAAAGTTAATTTTCAGTTTTAAACGAGGAAGAGACGTGAGATTTAGTATTATTATTTAGGTAAATTTTATTTTTTTATACGATTTTCTTTTTTTAAATTCATGATGTCCATTTCCTGAAAGAAAAATATATAATTAGTTTGCTAAAAAAAATGATCCTTAAGTTATTTATTCATGCGAAAAGAAATAGAGTCATCAAATTGGCAAAATACCTTGGCCGTGTGAGATAAAAACTCACACAGTTTGTTGAATCAGTTGTTTTCCCTCGACGAAGGCCAGCCTTTGTTATTTTGCAATTATTCCCTTTCTCATCTGATTTCATAATTGGTTCAATAGCAAGTCCAATGACCAAGATTTCCAAGTGTTGTTTTCCAAGCCCTGTAAAAATCAAAAGAATTAGAACTCTTATTTTTATTTCAGTCTTTGCCACAAAATTGGCATAGACCATAATCTGTAAAAAAAGGGCGAATTAGGTTATATTTTCCTAAAAAGGGGAAATCATTCTCATTAGTATCATTAACCATTAAACTAAAGTAATATTAGCTCAAAAAAGCCTTACCTTGAATTCTGAAGTTGGTTGCCCCACGACGGATTCTCTTGGTACACCCCTGGAGGTGGTCTCCACATCTGGACTTGCCCCACTGGTGTTTCTTGAGTATCCAGGTAGACCTAGGAAAAGCACAAAAGCAATTAGAATCATTTTGGTATATTATTTCATTCATGTTGATCAAATCCGAAAGAGACTTTCTTATGAAACCGAAACCCAGACCACTCCAAGTAGAGGTTCCCAATAGTGAATATGGGCAATTCAAAATAAAACATCACTAAATATACATAAAAGAGGCCTTACATCATTGCTGGAGACAGGTAAAAATAGTGGAGTTCATTACCACACCTCCAAACACCACCAGACTAAGTTCGTGGTGTAGCCCAGCCTCCGTTTCTTAGTTTCCGCAATACCTGCAACAAGGAAAATATTAGATGTAGTTAAGCTAGCTACATGTGGGTTAGTTCATTAAGAAGATTGGATTTTTTATAGTCATTTAAGTACAAAAAGTTACACACCCAGTCCCAAATTAATGGAACTGATCAAAAAATTAATCTTTGTTTACATGCAACCCATGCTAATGCATGGTAAAACAGTGCCCTATTGTAACACAGAATACATTATGAGTATGACTTTCCCAGTTTTCCCAGGGTACTTATGTTGAAGAAAAACGTCTAGCGCAGGTGCTACGACCAATAATTGATGATTAAAATTATCAATAAAAAAATTACTCACGATATAAACACCTCGGTTTTGCTGGCTCAAGCAGACGCTGGTTTTCCTACTGATATCTCACGCCCCGTTCCGTGTCACGCCTCGGCGACGATGCTGCAGGTTCCTAATGTTCCACAGCACACAATTACACACCCGGAACACTAAAACACCACTCCACGGCGTAGCGCGAGCACCAGGAAGCCGTGTAAACAACCTGTTGCAAGGGGCTGGCGGCGGCCATTTTGAGTGCCGGTATAGCATGCTTGGCTGCTATATCAGCGTGCGCGGATGCGCGCCGCTTTAAAAATTACATGCTACAGTACTTGTATCATATTTAATATTAATAATTAGTGTAATTAATTATAATAACTTGTAAATATGTAAACTTTTATCCCGTATTCCAACTACGATGAGGGGAAATCACTATTTTTAGTAATTTTACCCCACCACTCGATAGTTGGGAATTTGAAAATTCGAAGCTTTTCTTTGACCTCGACGCTGATTGGTCGAGCTTACCAGGAGTGGGGGGAGAGAAGCTTAATCCGCGGAAACCGAGCTTATGTGCTTGGGAAAGCTGCAGCGGAGCGGCATTCTTGTCGATTTCATCCAAGGATCAACACCTGGAAGCTCTCCAGGGTCCGACTCTCAAGTCGAAGAAAATGGACTCATCCATTTTTGAAGTTTGATGGCTGGACTCACCATGCTCTTCGCAACCGGCGTTCCTGAGCTGCAGCCCTGATGGTGCCCTACGTAGCAAGAGCATCACCAAGAAGTCGACGTAAGTAGAGTGCCAACTTGTCAAGTGCTATATGATAAAATGCATTTCCTTTCCTGGGTTACCCTATCCCTGTCACTTTTAGTGATCAGAGGAGGCCGCGACGAAAGAAAGCACGCCGATGCCTGGAGCTAGGTGCGCCGGTAAATCGTAGCATTCGGGTGCCCAATACCTCATCCTTTTTTTTCCTACCTTGATCAAACTATCACGTTTCTCCGAGATCTTTGATCGACGAGAAAGGCAACTGTTTTCGAGTCATGGCCCTAGCGGTAATGTGATTAGAAATGCCTGTGATTGATCTTCCCATCCTATTGTGTTAGCGGTGAAAATATTCCCGAATAGACTTTCGGAGAAGACGCTTGACTCGTGTACTGATGGCGATTTCATCGTAATGTCACGTACGTAGAGCCCTGCTACCGCATCACTTGAGGATTATCCCAAGTTTTATTTTTTTATAAAATCGAGTGCGAATGCACCCCCGCGCGCGCAAGTAAATTTCTCTGTGTGCGGCGCGCGGATTCCTCTCTATCTAATACATGCCCCGTTATAGTAGTTTTCTAAGAATCGGAATCGCTGCGCCCGTGGGGAAGTTTTGTGCGATATATAACATAATGAGAAATTTCTTACAGGCGGATGAATTCTCTACCGCGTCGCGTCAACCCTTACGGTTTGAAGGTCGACCGTGCGATTTTTTCTCGTTATTTTGAAGCAGTGATCGCTAATAATTATTTGACAATTCCGGGCATCTTATATTCTTTCGACGTAAGAGTCGTTTTTCAGATAAGAGTTAATTTCTTAGAGTTAATGGTCGTTATTTTTCTCCGTTCTGTTACAAGTGTCGATGTATCAGTAAAAATTCTAGTAGTGATTTTTCGTAATATAATAATTTGAGTATTGTAAAATCAGTGTTTCTCTTTTCATATATTATCGAGTAATTGATTCGTGGTCAAAATGAATGCTCGTCTACATGTCTAAAAATACGCTAATTGGAGTGATGAATTTCTAAATAAACAGTGATTAAATGCAATTCGCATTTATGCTTGTGATTATTTCTTGACCCACCCAAATGCCTATCCCCAATGAGAGTCGAAAACCACACATAATATGAATTCATTATATGATGATACATTTTCTCTCAAAAAGTGAGAGTACTTTGCTGACTTAATTTTTGAATTCACTAAATATTTTCATTTCACAGTTTCCTCTCTTGCAAATTCGCTGTTAGCGTCTATTCACCGTAAAATTTTCTTACAATCAAATTTGCAGTAAATTAATGAATCAAATAAGAATCTTTTGATTGTTTGAAATGAATATGATATTCTTGGCACAAATTCAGAGAATTCGAAGGAATTCTGAGATCATGGCAAGGTAAGTCATGCCAAGTTGACGTACAGTTGATTTTGAATAAAATATAACAGTTTTAGAAATATAAAATCTAAGCAAGGAAAATTGCATCCTTGCATTTGGCGCCCGGCGTGGGGCTCTCATTGGATTGGGTTGAGGTGGTTAGAGAATTATGACAAGCTAATTACCTTTTTTACCGTTTATTGAAGGAAATTACAAATTTCAAGTATCCATTATTTTTATTCGGTGATCACAGCCTGAGTGTCATACAAATTTGCGAGTACAGTGGTAAATAGTAGACACAAATAAACATGTCGGATTCAGGCAAAACAGACGGAAACTTGTCACCGTCGGAAACGGTTCGCAACGAGCTTTCGGGTGGCGATAATCCAACTCCAGGTATCGGAAGAGGCCGGGGGACACGTCGTGGTCGTGGTAGAAGTGCAGCTTTGCAACCTGAGGCACGTCCAAGAACGCGATCCTCGTCGAAGAATAAAAAGAATCAGGATGAGCCCGAAGCTCAACTAGCATCGCCGAACAGTTCCAAGGCGGGTAGCGGTCGTGTCGTAATACCTGCTAATGACGTATTCAACAGTAGCAGCGAAAATTTGTCTGCCCCTAGTCGCTCCGAATCACCCGATCCGCCTCCTACTGCGCAAGAATACCGTTTTGGTGACGTACCACCGCAGCAGGGGTTACTTGATGGGCCTCGTCTCCTAGTTCCACCTGAAAATGAAAGAAATCAAGGTGTAAGTAGATCAGATCCTGAAATTAGAAATGCGAACGCGAATCCTCGTGTCCCCACGGATACGCCCGCGATTTTGTTGGGAATGAAGAATCGACAGCAAGCTTTCCAGTCGCGGATTGAAGAGCAAGCGATGCGACTCTCGCGCATTGAAAGATTGAGCGCTCAAATTGAGAAAATTCAGTTGAACCAGGGTAATGTTTTGAATTCCCACGCGAATCGCTTAGATGTTGTCGAAAACGACGTGCGCTATGTATCCGCGCAGGCAGCCGAAGTAAAATCACAGACACGCGAGTTGAGTCAGAGTGTTGCCCATCACAGCGAGTGTATTGACAATCTTACGGGTTTGATAGAGGGTTGCAATTCATTGATTACCAAGGGCAGCGACTCTCGGCAAAAATTACGAGATGATCTCGAAAAAACTCAGAAAGAATTGAAAGATATCGCACGGAAAACGAGTTCGGGTTCATGCGGGAGACCATCGATCTATCCGAAGGTGAAGTTAGATTTACCAACTTTTAACGCGGCACCGTACGAGAGACCGGGTCGATTCATGGATGATTTAACGAATTATATGTTGGCATTAAATTGCGACGATGAAACAATGAAGCTCGCGATCGGTCAAGCTTTAAAAGGACCGGCCCGCGAGTGGTGGTATTATATTGAGAGTAGTGTATTCTCGCTGGACGATTTCAGAACCCGATTTATGGAAAAGTATTGGAATCCGCGAGAACAGGATAAGGTGCGGCGTGCGTTAGAGTTTGGCAGCTACGCAGCTGAGCGGAATTTGAGTAGGGCCGAATACACTACTAAGCTTTATAACCAGGTTGTACAGCTGCCGGACAATTATAGCCCCGAGTTGATTGTCGAAAAAATGTCAAATCATTTTGATGAAACCATTCAGCAGGCCGTGTTGATTAAAAATTGCGCGGATTTCGATGACTTCCTGAAATTGTTAGAAAAGTTAGACTCGGCGAAGGTTCTCAACTCAACCTTGGAAAACACAAAATATGTAGATTTCCGGGGGGACGGTCACTACGTGAGGAATCAACCACAGACACGCGGAAATGACTCGCGTTTTTCAAGGGGTGGTTTCTCAGCGAATCAAAAACCGTTCGGGCCAAGTCGTTCAGGCAGTTTCAATGATCTTTCGAAAATATCGCCGTCTCAGCAGAATAGCGCGGATAGGGGGCCATATCGGGCATCGACTCCATATCCGGACGCGAACCGAACTCTCTCACAACCAAATCAAAATAGTAGCGTCCCGCGTCAAGTGCTATCACGCGATCGACCGTACATCAACCGCGATAATAGCGCTCCTAACACTCCCCCGGGAAGGAACGACGATAAGCGTAGATCCGTCAACGAGATTGACATCGAGGAGACTTCTGATCACGAGGAAATTGAGCAGGCGGTAAACTCAAGCCCGTTGCATTAAAGCCCGCGCCACGCGAAGTAATTATGAGTGATGAATCGAATAAATCTGATGTTAGTGCAACGGGAATACCGCGAGCGCGGAAGCCCCGGAAAAGGTTGAACAAAAAAGTAAATAGAGGAAATAAATCGAGTAGTGTGAAGAGAAGCACGGACGTTTCTGATTCCGGTACCGATTCGAATTTCGTTAGTGAAGACCCAAAAACAGCAACACCGTTGGAAAATTCTCACGTCGATCGCATCGTAAGTACGCGAGCGGGTAGGGGACTGAAATCTGAGGAAACTGGCATAACTGTTAGAAGTACCGAAAATTTAGCGACCCAGCCCGCATCGAAGGAACAGGTGGTGGTTGACAAGGGTATCGGTACGCAGAGTTGCTGTGTTCCTACCGACGGAACAACCGGTCAGTTTCTGGGTAACGAAAGTACGCAAAGTGTTAGTGAGAGTGACGCGCTGGAAATCGTTGAACAGAAGGTGAATTCGGTTTTCACTAGAGAGGAACTTTTGGATGAATCAAGTTTCGCGAGCGAAAAGAAAATTGAGGAAAGAGTCGAATGTCCGGAAATTGAGATCAATATCGAAGGTGTTATTATAAAGGCATTAATTGATACAGGGAGCAAATTAACTTGTATCGCGAGTGATGTTTATTCAAAATTTCATGGGGTTTGGAAAACGTGCGCGACTTTGCCTATCACGGGTCTACAAGCGTGCGGTTTCACAGGTGAAAAATCCGCGAAAATCAAACTTCAATTCAGAGCCAACGTAGTTCTGGGGGACTTGAACACGCAGATGGACTTTCTCGTGATTCCTAAATTGCTGCAACATTGTATCATCGGAATAGGGACCCTCAAGCAGCTGCTAGCCGAAATTGATGTTGGGAAAAGCGCGATTATTTTTCAAGTAGGGTCGAAAAAATGCAGGATAGATTACTCCAGCGTGGAAATGAGTTTGTCCAAATTGCGGGACATTAGGCAAATATGCATCAACCAAATTTGTGATGATGCTATTGAGCGAAACGAAGAGTGGGCGAGCCGCGCGGAGCCAATACATGACCCCGATGAACTCACCCTTGAACAAATTGAACGAAAAATTAGGCCACTCTACATGTTACCAACGGAGTATCAGGATCGTCTCATTAATATGGTTAGTCGTTTCAAGCCGATTTTCAGTAAAAAACCGGGTCGATTCAAGGGATTTAAGTACTTCATAATGGCCAGGAGGTTGCATATACGTAAGCCCAAACAGTATCCGGTCCCGATGCGGTATCACGACAAAGTCGATGCTGCAGTCCAGCGCATGTACGAGTTAGGTACTATCGAGAGATCGACTAGTGAATATTTGAATCCGATCGTCGTCGTGATTAAGCGAAATGGGGACGTTCGAATTTGTTTAGACGCTCGTGAAGTCAACCAGGATATCGAGGATGATTACGAAGGCGCGGAAGAAGTGGATGAGTTTTTCCGGCGTTGTTCGGGAATAGGCATAATGTCTAGTTTTGACCTGACCGCGAGTTTCCATCAGATCACCCTTGCAGAGGAATCGCGCCCTCTGACGAGCTTCGCTCATAGAGGAATCATATGGCAGCATACCGTGGTTCCGTTTGGAATGAAAATAAGTGGAGCTGCGTTAAAAAGAGCAGCGTATCGAATACTCAGCCGGTTGCATGAGTTCCTTAGGGATTTTGTTGACGACTGGTTGGTAGTGTCACGCGATTTTGAACAGCACATGCAACATCTCGAGTTGTTTTTTCAGTGCGTCTTAGAAGAGGGAATCACTCTTAATTTCGATAAAGTAGAGTTCTGTCGTAGGGAGATTAGATTCCTTGGACATATTCTGTCAGTTGAAGGGATCATGCCTGATCCTGAGAAAATACAATGTATAAGGAATTTTCCAGCACCAAAAAACACGAAACAATTAAAAGGTTTTCTGGGGTTGACCAATTTTTGCGCGAAGTTCACAAGCAAATTGGCTGAAGAGTTTTCCCCTTTGTTTGAGCTGCTGCGATCAGGGGTGAAATGGAGATGGGGTGCACAGGAAGAGCAAACATTTGAGCGTATCAAAAATCTTTTCTCCCATGAATTGTTCTTGACACATCCTCGACGTGATTTAGGATACCTTCTGTACACCGATAGTAGCTCGAGGTCGTTGGGGGCAGTACTTGCTCAGAGGCACGAGGGCGAAATAAGGGTTGTATCTATGGCAAGTCGCACCCTTAAGGGTAGCGAAAGGGCCTATTTTACTACAGAGCTGGAGCTCCTTGCAATTGTGTGGGCTCTGGGCAAGTTTCGCTCATTCCTTTACGGGGCTAAAATTAAGGTGATGTGCGACCACCAAGCTCTGTCATACCTTTTAACGTGCAAATTTTTGAACAGTCGCCTCACGCGTTGGATGCTTGCGATCCAAGATTACCAGGTCGAGATCGAGTACATCAAGGGAAAGGATAACGTGGCTGCTGACGCGCTTAGTCGCATTCCGTGTGAAGACGAAGGAAGTCAGCCGAACGACTTACTAATCGCTCTTATAACGGCGCGAAAACCGTCTCTTGAACTTCAAAAACGTTTTCAAAATTTTGCGGGAGAGCAAAGGTCAGATCCCAAGCTCGAACAAATCATTCAGATTCTGACAAACGGAGCAATCTGTCGCGATTATGGTCTTCATGATGGGCTTCTGGTAAAGGGCGAAGAGGGCAACCAAAAGCTGGTATTGCCCAAACAGTTGGTTTATGATCTCGTCGTGGAAACCCACGAGGTATACGGTCACATCGGTGGTCTCAAGGTCACGAAAATGATTGAAGAGTTATTCTTTTTTTCTAATTTAAGGGAAGCAGTGGCTAATATATTGCGAACGTGCGATACGTGCCAGCGGAATAAAATTTACACCGGTGGAATTCACCTAGAAACGCGGCCAATGGTACCGGCGGCGCCGGGGGACCTTTTATCTATAGACTTTTATGGGCCTCTACCTGTCTCTAGGGGTGGGGTCAAATACATTTTGGCTGCTATCGACGCGTTCTCAAAATTCGTAGTTCTTTACGCCATCAAAAATGCGGATACTCGAACAGTCACCAATAAAATATTCAATGACTACATACCGAAATATGGTAAACCGCGTCGAATTATTCACGACCACGGGTCACAATTTACATCCAGAAAATGGGTCGATAGAGTCGAGAGTGAGGGTATTCGGGTGGTATTTTCTGCCATTAGACATCCTCAGAGCAATTTAATTGAAAGAACCAATAGGGAAATCTCTAGATTTTTCCGAGTACTAGCAGCTCACAAGCATAAAGCCTGGGGTAATTGGGTTCCATTCGTACAAGACACCTTGAATGAAGTCTACCACGATACGATTGAGGCTACCCCAATGGAAATTCATTTGAGTAAAATGCCCAAGCGTTTTTGGAAAAAATGGATTAACCCACCTGAGAGAAAAAATGTTCCATACGAACAGAAGCTCGTGTGGGTACATGAGCGAATTTTGAAGAAGGGGGACCGACGAGCTAACGCTTTGAACGAAAAGCGCGAATTTACCGAATTTCGTCAGGGTCAAGAAGTACTTGTAAAATCATGCAACGTGTCCTCCGCAGATAAGGGTATTTCCTCGAAATTGCTCGCTTTGTATGAAGGACCTTACGTGATTCGAAAAATTATCAATAACGCGACGTTCCGCCTATATGACCCGCTCACTAACGAGGATCGTGGGATGTTTCACGGTACAAGTTTACGTCCATACTTTCGGGAAACCAGTGTAGGAGTCGTATCAGGTGACTAGTCGAATGAATCAATCATTTTTCTTCCAGCCTAACGATGCCGATCTCCAAGGCACAGCGGTTGCGTAAACGGGCGAATCGTAGGCTGAAGCGCTTACGCGAAAAGGTGGAGAGGTTTCAAGCGATCATCGAACAAGCGAAACAGAGTCCGGAGCCTCAAAGTTCAAGGCCAATGCCACGTCCGTTAAATAAGACGGAAACTTCTGATGATGATGATTGTCTCGTCATACAGAACGTAGTATCGTGGGAGGAGTTTGAAAACCTATATTGAATGGGTGATCTACATGGCCACAGGTTTTGGCGAGCCATGTAAGTAATACTCAAAGATGTTTCTCACGATATCGTTTTTTTTGGTTCTGTCTTTTCAGATGGCTCAGTCTTCTGGAAAAGAGATCAAGTCGGTTCAAGACGTTGGCAAGAAGGCGCAGAGGCGTCATCTCCAGGAGAAGAAAGATCTCCAGAAGTGGAGGAAGCGAGTCTGGGGCCTCATGGCCGAATTCGAGGCGAAGTTGGTGCAGGCCGAGCAGCTGCTGCGTCGGCAGCACGAGAGGCATCAGGCAAGAATTGCCAGGAAGGAGAGGCAATTGGCCAGGAGGGAGCATCACCACCTCGAGAAGATGCGGAGACTCGTCGCTGCGAGGAAACGAGCAGCGACTTACTCCAAAATGGGGTATACCCTCAAAAAGAGGGGAATTCCATGTTCAGCGCCGCAACAACCGAGGTATGACGAACGATTATTTCATTATTTTTTTTTAATACAAGTGTAAAAAAAAAAAAAATCATTCTTGGAATTAGCACTTCTGTTATGGTGACGGCTGATAATGTATGCCGCGATGATTGTTACAATACACTCGCAGTTTCACCATGGTTCTATTATTTCGTTCTATGTTATAGTGTGACGTCGAAGAAGGAATCACCGGAGCGGAACAGCTCATAGAAGAGGTAATCAAGGCCATCCTTCCACATCTGAATAAATTGCTGCTGGCGCGGAGACAGTTCGAAAATAAAAGAAGGATCGTCGATTTCAAAAGACGAGTGCTGCTGGTTGTGGAGCACGAAGGTGTAAGTCTGCCTTCTGGACCACTCAGCCACAAATTCCGGACTGCGTACCGCCTGGTGCACGCGCGAAACCCACCTCCCGATGACATGCTCCTGGCGAAGGACGAAGTCATCGGGAATGGGAGCGACAACGAGGGGGATGCATCTGACGTGACGTCGAATGTGGCCGAACCTCGCAACAGCGATGAAGAAGACGCTGCAGAAATTGATTGGTGTGCCGTTGAACCCGAGTCCGTCGAGGAAAGGTACATCGAAGCTGAGTCCTACGGTGCCGAGCCAGAGCAGAGTGGTGTAAAGGAGCGTTCGGGGCCGTGCTACCCGGAGAACTCCGACACCCGGTCATCCTCGAGTGAGCTCGACAGCGACGTGAGCTACGAGTTCACGTATGAGGAGGAGGAGGACATCAACCGGCCAGTACGGGTTCTCACGCCTACCGCGGAAACGTACTCCCCTACGGCGGAGCTTTTCTGCGAGTCCTCGCATCGGGATAACCAGATGAGTCTTGAGTATCGGTATGATGAGGCAATGTGGTAATCGACCACTGTGTACATATATATATTGTAAATAGTTCTATTCATTCATTATATTCATTCATTATATTCATTCATTATATTCTTCTTCATTATATTTTAAGAAAGGAAAAAAATCCGTTGCTTTTCTGAAAATCAGTTCAAATTGTTTTTGTGTGTCTAAAAAAATTTGTCCTAATTTTGGGGGACCTATGCAACGATTCGGATTTGACAAAGTATTTTAAAAGTTAATTTTCAGTTTTAAACGAGGAAGAGACGTGAGATTTAGTATTATTATTTAGGTAAATTTTATTTTTTTATACGATTTTCTTTTTTTAAATTCATGATGTCCATTTCCTGAAAGAAAAATATATAATTAGTTTGCTAAAAAAAATGATCCTTAAGTTATTTATTCATGCGAAAAGAAATAGAGTCATCAAATTGGCAAAATACCTTGGCCGTGTGAGATAAAAACTCACACAGTTTGTTGAATCAGTTGTTTTCCCTCGACGAAGGCCAGCCTTTGTTATTTTGCAATTATTCCCTTTCTCATCTGATTTCATAATTGGTTCAATAGCAAGTCCAATGACCAAGATTTCCAAGTGTTGTTTTCCAAGCCCTGTAAAAATCAAAAGAATTAGAACTCTTATTTTTATTTCAGTCTCTGCCACAAAATTGGCATAGACCATAATCTGTAAAAAAAGGGTGAATTAGGTTATATTTTCCTAAAAATGGGAAATAATTCTCATTAGTATCATTAACCATTAAACTAAAGTAATATTAGCTCAAAAAAGCCTTACCTTGAATTCTGAAGTTGGTTGCCCCACGACGGATTCTCTTGGTACACCCCTGGAGGTGGTCTCCACATCTGGACTTGCCCCACTGGTGTTTCTTGAGTATCCAGGTAGACCTAGGAAAAGCACAAAAGCAATTAGAATCATTTTGGTATATTATTTCATTCATGTTGATCAAATCCGAAAGAGACTTTCTTATGAAACCGAAACCCAGACCACTCCAAGTAGAGGTTCCCAATAGTGAATATGGGCAATTCAAAATAAAACATCACTAAATATACATAAAAGAGGCCTTACATCATTGCTGGAGACAGGTAAAAATAGTGGAGTTCATTACCACACCTCCAAACACCACCAGACTAAGTTCGTGGTGTAGCCCAGCCTCCGTTTCTTAGTTTCCGCAATACCTGCAACAAGGAAAATATTAGATGTAGTTAAGCTAGCTACATGTGGGTTAGTTCATTAAGAAGATTGGATTTTTTATAGTCATTTAAGTACAAAAAGTTACACACCCAGTCCCAAATTAATGGAACTGATCAAAAAATTAATCTTTGTTTACATGCAACCCATGCTAATGCATGGTAAAACAGTGCCCTATTGTAACACAGAATACATTATGAGTATGACTTTCCCAGTTTTCCCAGGGTACTTATGTTGAAGAAAAAGGTCTAGCGCAGGTGCTACGACCAATAATTGATGATTCAAATTATCAATAAAAAAATTACTCACGATATAAACACCTCGGTTTTGCTGGCTCAAGCAGACGCTGGTTGTCCTACTGATATCTCACGCCCCGTTCCGTGTCACGCCTCGGCGACGATGCTGCAAGTTCCTAATGTTCCACAGCACACAATTACACACCCGGAACACTAAAACACCACTCCACGGCGTAGCGCGAGCACCAGGAAGCCGTGTAAACAACCTGTTGCAAGGGGCTGGCGGCGGCCATTTTGAGTGCCGGTATAGCATGCTTGGCTGCTATATCAGCGTGCGCGGATGCGCGCCGCTTTAAAAATTACATGCTACAGTACTTGTATCATATTTAATATTAATAATTAGTGTAATTAATTATAATAACTTGTAAATATGTAAACTTTTATCCCGTATTCCAACTACGATGAGGGGAAATCACTATTTTTAGTAATTTTACCCCACCACTCGATAGTTGGGAATTTGAAAATTCGAAGCTTTTCTTTGACCTCGACGCTGATTGGTCGAGCTTACCAGGAGTGGGGGGAGAGAAGCTTAATCCGCGGAAACCGAGCTTATGTGCTTGGGAAAGCTGCAGCGGAGCGGCATTCTTGTCGATTTCATCCAAGGATCAACACCTGGAAGCTCTCCAGGGTCCGACTCTCAAGTCGAAGAAAATGGACTCATCCATTTTTGAAGTTTGATGGCTGGACTCACCATGCTCTTCGCAACCGGCGTTCCTGAGCTGCAGCCCTGATGGTGCCCTACGTAGCAAGAGCATCACCAAGAAGTCGACGTAAGTAGAGTGCCAACTTGTCAAGTGCTATATGATAAAATGCATTTCCTTTCCCGGGTTACCCTATCCCTGTCACTTTTAGTGATCAGAGGAGGCCGCGACGAAAGAAAGCACGCCGATGCCTGGAGCTAGGTGCGCCGGTAAATCGTAGCATTCGGGTGCCCAATACCTCATCCTTTTTTTTCCTACCTTGATCAAACTATCACGTTTCTCCGAGATCTTTGATCGACGAGAAAGGCAACTGTTTTCGAGTCATGGCCCTAGCGGTAATGTGATTAGAAATGCCTGTGATTGATCTTCCCATCCTATTGTGTTAGCGGTGAAAATATTCCCGAATAGACTTTCGGAGGAGACGCTTGACTCGTGTACTGATGGCGATTTCATCGTAATGTCACGTACGTAGAGCCCTGCTACCGCATCACTTGAGGATTATCCCAAGTTTTATTTTTTTATAAAATCGAGTGCGAATGCACCCCCGCGCGCGCAAGTAAATTTCTCTGTGTGCGGCGCGCGGATTCCTCTCTATCTAATACATGCCCCGTTATAGTAGTTTTCTAAGAATCGGAATCGCTGCGCCCGTGGGGAAGTTTTGTGCGATATATAACATAATGAGAAATTTCTTACAGGCGGATGAATTCTCTACCGCGTCGCGTCAACCCTTACGGTTTGAAGGTCGACCGTGCGATTTTTTCTCGTTATTTTGAAGCAGTGATCGCTAATAATTATTTGACAATTCCGGGCATCTTATATTCTTTCGACGTAAGAGTCGTTTTTCAGATAAGAGTTAATTTCTTAGAGTTAATGGTCGTTATTTTTCTCCGTTCTGTTACAAGTGTCGATGTATCAGTAAAAATTCTAGTAGTGATTTTTCGTAATATAATAATTTGAGTATTGTAAAATCAGTGTTTCTCTTTTCATATATTATCGAGTAATTGATTCGTGGTCAAAATGAATGCTCGTCTACATGTCTAAAAATACGCTAATTGGAGTGATGAATTTCTAAATAAACAGTGATTAAATGCAATTCGCATTTATGCTTGTGATTATTTCTTGACCCACCCAAATGCCTATCCCCAATGAGAGTCGAAAACCACACATAATATGAATTCATTATATGATGATACATTTTCTCTCAAAAAGTGAGAGTACTTTGCTGACTTAATTTTTGAATTCACTAAATATTTTCATTTCACAGTTTTCTCTCTTGCAAATTCGCTGTTAGCGTCTATTCACCGTAAAATTTTCTTACAATCAAATTTGCAGTAAATTAATGAATCAAATAAGAATCTTTTGATTGTTTGAAATGAATATGATATTCTTGGCACAAATTCAGAGAATTCGAAGGAATTCTGAGATCATGGCAAGGTAAGTCATGCCAAGTTGACGTACAGTTGATTTTGAATAAAATATAACAGTTTTAGAAATATAAAATCTAAGCAAGGAAAATTGCATCCTTGCTACATATGATTATAAAATTTTCTGGTGATATTTTTTGATTCTTGCAATTCCTTGTCCAGTATATGAGCAAGTCCACGAAACGCGGTGATTTGAATTGTGAATTTCTTCCGTCGCACATTTTTCGGGGTTTACATACTCTCAGGTATCGGTATCTAGAACTCAAATCCACTCGCGTGAACGAATTCCGCGAGACGTCGTGGAGTGGCACAGAGAAACCCGGAAATGGCCATAACAGCAATGTTATTTCCACATTCACGGACACACTTTATCATCACCCAATCGACCGCTGACGGGGTCGGATATGATCTCACTTTGCACAAGAAAACTCGAGGAGTTCGTTGGAGTTATGATAGAAAACTCAAACAATAGCTTACCAACAGTGTAATATCCAAAAATCCCTTGAATGATCGGAAAAAGTAGCTTGCACAAGTCAACAACAAGATATTGACTGACGCGGTCACTTATATGTTGTCAAGTAGGTACAATGAAGGTAAGAGATCACAAGCAGAACCGGATTGGTCTAGCCATCTTGTTCAAGTGCACTTCAAAAAACATGATTGCGTGAAGCGATCACGTTTTTTCTTAAAAGCGTAACTTGCTTGCCAATCGAATATCATTTGATGCATATAGACCTGACTCGTCCAGGCAGGGGATCCAGCCGGGGGCCATGGGGAGATCTGGTGAGAGAGGAGAGAAGAGAGAGATCTGGTGTGTGTGTGTGTGTGTGTGTGTGTGTGTGTGCGTTCATGTATGCACGTTAGTTGGTCACACACCGATCTCGCCACTAACCCTGCCGCCCCCTCCCCCAAGCGACACCGCTTGATCCACCACTGGACTCGTCTGGATTTCTCTGTTTTTTGATGGAGAACCAGATGCCGTTTGCAAGAATACAATTGGTCAGACTGCGTCGGTACAGGATGAGAAATTCTGACGATTTACTTTATTCTTAAAAAGTAGTCACGCGTAATCAACAGGGAATAGTTTCACACCTGTTGGGAGCACATTCTTGGGGTTGAGATAGGTTGCAGTCTCAAGTTTGAGAGTCATTTTGCCGGAAAGAACATGTCGATATCCACCCTGCATCCACATGCCGACCTTGACCCTGTAAGAAATGAGCTATGTCACGAGTGAAATTACGTGACTTTTCAAATTTGATGGCCCGCTAATTCTGTCTATTTCATTTTGCAGTCTCCAGCTCGTTACAACTTGGCGATGTGATCGTAAGAAAAGGCGTTTTCTCTGGTGTAAAGTTGATATACATTCATTGGCCGAGAAATTTGAGCACCAAGGGTGTAACGCACGAATCACCGGGTTTTGTGAATTTGCTCATATCGATGTAATTTTTTTGATCTGAACAAAAACGTATTCTTGTCAGTTTCCGGAATAATTCGGAATAAGATTTTTCACCCGTAAAAATGAATACAAGCCCACAGAATTCGACGGATCGGTCTGTCTGTTTTTTTGGTGGTTTCTCATACATATGGTTCCAAATAAAACGTCATATGGGTTTGGTGGTTTGACAAAGGGGGCGTGAACCACAGAACAAATTTGGTCGAAAATTTTTTTCTTGAGAATCCGACAACGCCATCGTTTTTAGCTCAAAAAAATATATAAAACCATTTCTTCAGGCCCTTCCCCCATGATTTTTCAGGCCAGACTTCAAAATCAAGTCGTACCCTCCTCTCAAACAAGAATTTCTCCGTGTTTCCCCAAAAATTGTATACATGTATACATGAAATAGTTACAATACCCTCTCCTGACCCTGAGATAAAACTCCTCCGATCACATAGCCTGATATATCAGTGTCAAGAATGAATTTTATGTTGAAATCGGGATAGAGTACAATGGAAAGAACAGTGAGGAAGCCTTGAATACATTCAACCTATTTGAGCATCCGTGAGCCCAGTGCTCATATTAGCTACGATGAAGTAAGAGTTCAGAAAAGATCTGGTACTCCAGTATTTTTTCTGGATTCACAATCATCCATGAATCGAAACGCAAGAATGTGGCGTGCGCAACATTGCTTTCTCTTATTGCTCAATTGCATCACGGACAAAATTGATAAAAACTGGATTACGGTCAATTCTAATTAAATCTGGCAGGCTGATAGATCTCACGTGGATCAAGTTTCTGCGCATCCCTGCAATATCTGGACAGTGTTGTAGAATTCCAATAACCCGATTGCCCCTAGCAAACTTATGGAGAGGGGAATGGTTATATCGCGATCATCAGTGACATTACCACCATTGCAGAGTGATATGCAATAGCGAAGTCGAGCGGCTAATTTGACGCACATAGGCAGTGTCATAAGGATTTGACAAGCAACAACGAAAGCAGGACAAGACTGACACCTTAGAAATCCTGTACGTCGCGCAAAGTTGAGCAGTGTCGTCGCGACGAACATCCGTAAAACACAGTCGAGAAAGTGGATAACATCATCAGGGGGTCGTTGCGGCGTTTAACGCCATTAACCGCGCAGAGACGCTGAAGTATTCAAGGGAGGCTAGGGAAAGGGAACCAAGTGTCGCGAGCTCTGGCAGAGAGCATACAAGCGCATCTCTCGGATAATAAGTCACTTACACGAGCTTCGCGGGAGTCGGGTTGGGAAGCAGTGGCTCAGCGGGCTCGCTCGTTGGCCTCGCGCCAGCTCCATTCGCGCTCGGCTTGCCACCGCCCGCGTCGCCGATCCATTCCATTCCAGCCTGGCACCCAGAGAGAGTAGGAGAGAACGGCACGTCACACGCATGACGCTCTTAACTAAATTATGGACAAAGTGCGCCGCGATTCTCACCCCCCGGACAGTCTGCCGCAGTGGTTGTACAGGCATATGTGAGCCTCCCGCCGAAGCCGCTGAATAACCCGTCAAGCCCAATACATTCTGTGCACTCTTTCAGATTACCGAAAGCTGCCGGGATGTGTGACGTTATTGAATTTGATTGGCTAATATTCCTTCTGCGTGAATCAACGAACTTGGCTTTAAATCCGTACATTTTTATACTTATTCTAGGTGTGAGGCAGTGGTACGTCGCATAGGTGAGTTTCAAGAGTTATCGCCAAATTGATAAACAGCTGTGATCAAATGTGATTGAGCTAGTGGTTCTCTTCGCTGCCCTCAGCTGGGTTGCGCGTGCCGTTGATAGCTGCATCGATACGCTGTGCGATAGGTACGGGATCGCACAGAGAGCTTCGCCACGCCACGGCGTGCCGGTTCAACGTTTCGAGCCGGCCCGTGAATTATTCATGCGAAATCGAGCTATCATGTTCCCATCCAGCATCACGTTATATCTGCCCTTCTCTCATTTGAATCTCTACCTCCAAACTACCAGCAATCATCTGAGCCACTCGTGATTCCAGGCGTAGATCACGTAGGTGTGCGAGCTCACTCTGGTGTTGCACTAGGTAGAAATGTTTGACAGGTTTTGTGCCTCTTGCTGTATGTAAGGAGGTACCCCAATGTTAATCATGCGACTGTAAGTGCTTTTGATAGAATGATGATTTGTTCTTATTTGATTTTT
Organism: Eretmocerus hayati; assembly: GCA_029851415.1. Lineage (NCBI taxonomy): Eukaryota > Metazoa > Arthropoda > Insecta > Hymenoptera > Aphelinidae > Eretmocerus > Eretmocerus hayati. Next base: position 187,944,593 of record CM056742.1, on the reverse strand, counting down.
GAACAGTATGTACTCCGTGAGAAACGTTAGTGAACTAATCAGGAGGGGCCAAGGAGTGCGGTCACGGATTCGGCTGAAACACTGGGAACAGTCTTTTAGCCTCAAAAAATGATACCCAAAACCGCAGAGTCTAACGCTCAAGCGTTTTCGAGCGACAGGCCGCAACCGCCGCAACCCATGCATTACAGTATATCTATATGTATATACCATTTTCCCACATATATAGATATACTGTAATGTATAGGTTCTAGCTTGTAGCTCGAACGCTTGAGCGTTAGACTCTGCTGCTTTGGGTATCATCTATCGGCACTAAAAGAAGTCTATATCCAGAGTTTCATCTAAATCCGTGACCCGCACTCCGTGGTCTCTCTTTGTAAGTGATAAATGATACTTATGATGGATTATGAGAAACATTTTCGACGGAATATTTTGTCCTAAGAAAGAGAAAGAAATTCTTTGGACGGGGCGTAATTGAAACATTGAATGTATGAGACTGGGTGCTTTTGACAATACAAGGCAAGATGAAACGTCTATTATCTCATCTCAACTTTGTAGTGCTGAGCCCTACCTACTTTCGAGCCTCTAACAATAGACCCTTACGTATTTGAAAATATGTCCGAGCTCATGAAGAGTTCAAATTAAAACTTCTAAATCAGTTCATGTTGTCCAGCTTGAATTATTGATCGGAAAGTATGGAATTTCATCAATTTGCTAATGAATATTATTGTGATCGACAACTAAGACAGTTTCAGCTTTAGGATCATCAGGTTATAATCTTTGCTTCATTAATCTATTTGGCGTGTGTATCGTGTTCATGATTTGTGTATTTAATACTGCATGTGTGAAAGTGCAAGAACTCTGTGTGGTTGAAATTTATTTTGAGATCGCTGAAACTCACCCGACGTCCCCAAGAACCAAGCGTTTCATCGGTTTACTGAAAAATAGGTAGCTCTTCAATTGTCTCTTGTTCGCTCTCCCTCACAAAAGGAATGCAGATCCATAAATATCCTTGAAACCCGTCAATATCCACTTAATGCATATCGGTAGGCTCGAGAGCGGCTTATCCAAACTGCTTCTCAACGGAATAGTCTCTTCAGGCTCATACACATCTCGCAGTCGTTTGTTTATTCATGACCGTACGTTATCTCTTCTACGACTTCACAAACTCATTCGATCTAGAAATAGCGTGTACATCCATCACTTCATGCACGATGAGTTTTCCTTGTATTTTTCCGTTATCTGCAATTCTGCCATGATCGAGTGACCCGAAGACTGTTTCCACAAATGGCCTCTCGATTTCATTCTTTTTGTCGGGGATGAAGGAGTCGAGTTAAATTCAAGAACGCCCGAGAATTGAACTTATAGGAATGAGTGATTAATCTTGAGACTTTTGTATTTTGTGATATCCTAGAGGCTCACTATCAATAAAAGTGTGGGTTGATCATTCATTCGTTTTTGCATCTTCCTCGATCTCTTGCGTCGCGTCGATATTCGATGGAGTTGGAAAACTGTCGAATAATGTTTGTGGTAAGCTGATATCAAGTAAGTAGGATCTAACCAGAATCCAGCTCTGGTTTTTTCATTTAAACGTACTTTGATATTCATTCTACTCTGAAAAACGAGAAACCTTACGAAAGCCCAACGATATATGCATACCACCAGTAGTGCGAGCCAGGCTACAGTCAGGCAAGACATGATCTTGTCAAAAAAATCGTACACTGCTGACCTCCGCTCTAATTAATTCTTCAAAATTCTCTCTGTGCGAATAATAAAATACACTCCAATAGCTTCATTGTCCTGTGAAGCGAAATGCGAGGGGCTCGTAACAATGAATCCCATAACAAGACAGCTAACAAGTGCAGACCTAATTTGAAGAAATCATGTCGAACGTAGAACTTCGGATGGGTATTCATAACGTATTCACTGCAGAGCTCCATGAATTTGGAAGTGTTCTTAAAGGATAGTATTAGGGTGTCCACTCGAAAAACATAAGAGTGACTGAAAACGACCGTTTTTGGTTTTTTCGGTTTTTCAAGTCTAGAAAAAAATCCTGATGATTAGAGGTGAAACTGAGCACGGATTTCGTTTCTACGTTCAAAGAGACATCAAGTGCACATATTCGCCCCCTTAAACCTCAACGACTAGAAAATCGCATTTTTTGGACTCGGTGAAGAGAACCGTGTTTCACGAATTTGGTGCCTTGGATTTTCTAATTTTCAAAGACAGCCATAACTTTAGTTCTGCTCCATGAAATTGACTTCAACAGTACTGGCTATCGATTGAAAAAGTTATCAAGGATGAACAAGCACGTCCCTGTCCGAGAAATGCTGAATACTGAATCAGGATTTGTTTCAAGGCTATAAAGACAAAAACGCTGCAGGTGGGGCAGCACTTGAACAGCACTTAGGTCTCCGAAATTTTTTTTATCGTGATATCTCACAAAATGATTAGGTTTTGAAGGGTGGCACGAGAGATAAGTGAAACTCGAGGAATAACGAGCACCCTAATAAGTGTACATATACAATATAAGGTAAGTGTACCCAAGTTGCCCCTATTAAACCATTTTACACGGCTCGACGCGCAAACTGCGTGTTTCCATGTCTCGCCGTGTAAAGCGGCATGTGCGTCTCGTGCCGAAAACTTTGTTCTTCACGATAACCTTGTTGGACGTCGGCGAGCAAAGTTATCGCAAAGAACGAAGTTTTTTGGCGCTCGACGCATAATATACTATTCTCAATAACTCTGGCTCATCCCAATATTTTCCAACGCACTTGAGCTCGTTGTAAAGCTTGTCTCAAGACCTTCAAAATGAATTGGAGTATATTCAATTAGGACCAACTGGAGCCAAACTGTTTCCATCTTCCCAAAAAGTGATTTTTGAGATTTTACAAAAGTATGTACCCAACTTGCCCCCATCATTTGAAAAAATGTAAATCGTCGATGAAGTGAATAGAATCGCTTTGATCCGTTTTTATCACCGCGCAGCGACGTTTGGAGCTTTTAGCTGGCCCGAGACACTATTTCCGCCCCATTTTGATGCGATTAACACGTTCTGATTGGCAAAAAAGCCATACTGCACCCCTTTTCGAGATAACCATATGGGGGCATGTTGGGTACACTCCGATGTCAGCCTTCCAAATCATCTCCGTGTTTTGTACATAAAATCGCTCCAAATCAGAGTTTTACATTTCTGGAGAGCGGATTCCGAAGGTCTTGAGACAAAAAATCGAATGCGCTAAGGTACGTGGAGATTGGTTGAATGAAAATAAATTGGCACTGGTTTTAGTGAACGCGATTCCCTCGGTAATTTCGTAGCCGTGCGAACACGAAAAATGGAAAAATCACTTTTGATTTTTCGGAGGAGGCAGAAATGATCCGGGGTCGATGCAAACTACTTACCTTCTCATATTCTAACATGACAAACGTAAAAGAAATATGCGGGAAGGTCAACGAGTGCCCATTTATGAGATCGACATATGGGCGCGAGTTGCGTACATTTACCTTATTTTGTATCTTTCATGGGCGTCCAAGGTATGCCAGACGAAGTGAGTGGAATAGTGGAGGAGCAGCGAGCAAGATACAGGAGCAAATGAGCGCGCAATGTGTGAATAATACATGCTTGCCCGCTCTTACTGAGGCTATGGTTATCAATCATCACTCGGAAGACTTGTCTCACATGGTATTGGCTTTGTAAGAGCTCCCTGGGCTTGCACTTGAAATTCGAGCCTCCACTCATTTGCTTACATACTTCACATACATGCACATTTCCGCATCGCACAATTTGAAATTCCCGGTGCACTTAGGGCGGGCGAGCTTTTAAAGGCGTCGTCGTCGCGTACTTTTGCGAGACGTGCAGTGCCCAATAGGTGTACGAAGGTTCAGTGACCTGCCTACAAGTGAACAGAGGCTCTCTGAACAAAGCTGCTGCTGCTGCTGCTGCTGCTGCTGCTGCCTCGCACAGGAAAGAGAATTTTAATCGCATTACACGCACACTCAGACTCACTGTAATTATGACGATCCAAAACAGTAGTAGGTAGCAAGGCGCGGAGAGGAGAACATTGAATTAGGCGCCGGCATTATAATAATATACGTATGGTGTGCTGCTTCGTAAGAATATGTGTTGCGCATTACACATGTATGCCGAGTATAACCTTCAAGGCTCTTTAGGAGAAGTCGGTGGCGTATGCGGAAACATCTACCCATCGTTGTCGTTGAAAAGAAAGCCAAGATCAAATGAGAGCAGGTTCTATGCCCACACATGTCTATGCTTGCACGTATTAATTGTGGGTGTATGTAGGGCGCATGGGGAGGGGGGGGGGTATTAACTATTTAAAGCTTGGAAAGAACTCACAAAAGGATCCTCCAGTTTCTTCCTCTGAAGCTGGGCAGCGCTCTTTGGGCGCTGTGCGGGCCGGAAAAAGGACCGAAAGAGAATTAGACAGAGAGGGAGAGAGCCGTGGTGGCTGATTACAGAGACGGTGTATACAGGATGGTCCGGCCGCTAATCAGATTTCAACCAAGTGCACTCGCAGCTCTTTTGCGCTCTGATTACACACGCGGACACCCTTTATGCTACCCCTCGCCTCGGGTCTGCATACTCACACGTCCGTTCGCTAGTTTGCACATTTTGCCCGGCTTCATACTGGACACTGCATGAGTTGTGAATAGTGACTCGATTCTACTTGAGTTACTCGGTGTAGATGTGACAAAACCTATAGACATGTTTAATCAAATATGTCTATGCATAGTGAGCTCTCGTCAAAATGTTTGTGGGATTGCTGAATAGAAAGGACCCCGCTCCGAGAGATAGGATTTTGGTTTTCGGTTAATTTTGTCGGGCAAGAAATATGTTGTCAAGCACAAAATTCTCAACAAAAAGTTCAATGGGCTCGAAGACGGAAAATGGCTAGTTTTTTCAGTATAAATCAAATAAATACCAATAAATGGGAGGTTATGAGGTTATCTAGAACAACAACAAGGCTTGTCTGCAGCGTTCGAATTTGAATTGAAAATGTACAATTTGAGTGTGATGTAGCTAAAAGGTCATCACTTTGGTGATTGAAACATTTTATCTGAAACCTTCGATGCAAAAAGCAAATAAATGCATGCAAAAAAGTGATAATGCGCGATTGACAAAGAAATCATAACGGCTTGTATTCTCAACAATTACATTTCATTTCAATCAATGTAGCAGCTAACGCTGCAGAGCTGGATCATAAGGCTGTGCTGACTCGATGCAACGAGTACATGATCTTGAGAGCCCAGATATAGGGCGGGAGCGGCTTTTTGACATCAACATCAGCGCATAGCATGAGGCTCGCGCTTTGAATAGTTGATGAAAGGTGTCCGATAGTGCCTGGCTGCCATCAAATTATATGGAATGAATCAAAATTAATCTTGGATCGCGTGAGACTGATGTCTGACAAATATTTCGAGGATATGGAGATCGAATCTCATATTGCCGTATCTCGAGATCATATCGCGTAAGAGGCTGCGGGGTCGAGAGCAAGCGACTATCAAAATCGAGCTCGAAAAGTCGAGTGGAGGGTTTTTGAAGTATTTCGAGGTCGCTGAACACGAAAATGACATTGCCCTGCCTCCTAATCGTGTTGCGGGGGTGGAGGCCCGAATTGACCGAGATCGAAGCTCGAGACTTGAGTTAGGGTGTTTTTGGGGTATTTTGGGGTCGCTAAGCGCGAATTTGAGATCGTCTAGCCTCCAAGTCATGTTGTGTGGGCGGTTGGGGGGGGGGGGGGGTCGAGTAGAGGCACAAATTGACCAAGATTGGAGTTTGAGAGTTGAGTAGGGGTTGTTTCTGGAGTATTTTGGCGTCGTTAGGCACGTATTTGAGATTACACAGCTCCCGAATCGTGTTGAATGGGTGGCTGCAAGATCAAGGACGCGTGTTAAACTAGATAAAACTGGGAGAGCCGGCGGGGGGGGTCCTTGATATCTCGAGATCACTGGACACAAATCTCACATCACCCAGCCTCAGAACCGTATTGGGTGGGTGGCTGTGATGGTGAATTCGATGTAGTTTCCTGACAATGATCATTTCCTGAGATAGAATCTGACCAGGATTGTAAGCCGAATTAAGGCATCGGGACCAGACCACGAGCATAAGCCAAGGGTGTTCATTGACCGAGGGGTCGAGCGATATCCTGTTGATCGGAATTCCGATTCACTAGGTATGTAATCACAATTTTCGATCACGGAATAGGCCACAAATAGTTTCAGGCGTGAATCTGCGAGAGAGTGGTGACTGCCAGGAGATTTGACCGTAAAATCTCTATTCTGGCCATCTTCACAAGCAGGATCTGATTGGATGTACCGAGAGGCACGATGACTAAACAACGCCCAGAATCACCACGTGATCCAATAGCCTAAGGATCGGAAGATATCCCAGGACGTGCGATTCTGAAATCTTAGCTCTGTGGCAAAAAACTCAAGAATCTACCCGACTCTTTCTCAAGATTTTTGATCACACGCTGAGATTTCAGGATCACACTCCCTAAAACACCACTCGATCAAGCTGCTTTGAAATCGTGCTCTGGCCACGGTCGTTGTATTGTAGTCATGCTTCTCGCAGGATCAGATGATACTCCCTGTGAAATCGGCCAGAATAGTGAATCAGCTCTCAAATCTCCTTGCATTAACCCCCCTCCCATAGATTCACGCCCGAAAAGATTCGTAGTCCATTCCAATATCAAGAATTGTGATCGCATAGCTAGAGGATCGAAGTTTCAATCCCTAGAAAATTGCTCGATCTTTGGACCACCAAACACACTCGGCTTAGTCTCGAGGTATGGTGACAGATAACAGGTTTATTCGAATATGCTGGTCGGAGCGCTCCGAACTCTGGGATTTCTCTCTCTCTCTTACTCATTGCGCTTGGAAAGAGAGGTTCGGGGGTAGGAGCGCTCCGAGCGCCCCGAACTAGCATAATCAGATGAATTCAATGCGAGTCTTCCCACGACTTGGGATCAGATTTCATCCGTGGGGATGTCCAGATTCAGCAAAGGAACACTCGGATCTCCTACCCGTCAGAATCGAGTAGTAGATTCACGTCCGCCAATGTATTCGAATCGAATCCTTCTCGAGATTTTCGACCACATAGCTAGGATTTCAGAATCGGACGTCCGAGGTTATCTCCCGATCCCTAGGCTATTGGATCACGTGTTGGTTCTGGGCCGTTGTATGGTCACCATGCTTCTCGATACATGAGATCAGATTCTGCTTGTAAAGATGGCCAGGATAGAGATTTAATGCTGGAATCTCCTTGCAGTCAACACCTTTTCCTAGATTCACGACCGAAAAGATTTGTAGTCCATTCCGTTATCAATAATTGTGATCACATAGCTAGAGGATCGTAGTTCCCGTGCCCAGAATATTGCTCGAATTTTCGGCCACTGAACACACTATGGCCGAGTCTACATAGACGCGCTCACTCGGGGCGCGCGCGCTCTCTCCGCTTGCACTCTCCACCCAAACACCGGAGTAGGTACCGAAAATGGGATCTGAAAATCTTTCGACGAGTGTTCCCTCTCAATCGAAGTATTAGCACGGGTTTGTGAGATGAAAAGGCCAAGTCTACATAGACGCGCTCACCCTGGGCGCGCGCGCTCTCTCCGCTCGCACTCTCCAACCAAACACCGGAGTATAGGTACCGAAAATGGAATTTGAAAATCTTTCGACGAGTGTTCCCTCTTAATTGGAGTATCAGATCGGGTTTATGAGATGAAAAACGGCCAGTTTATCGCGTAAATCGAACAAAAAATTGATCTGCATTTAGTAGAGATCGAAAAGTGGGAGACTTGGATGTCGATCAATATCACCACCCCCAACTTCTCAGATTCCTAACTAGCGGCTTATTCAACAATAATCAACATTATTTCGAGTTTGCATCGAGACTTTCTCTAGAAACTGTGAAATGACCAAAGGTGTGCGGAATTCTGGTTGAGAAGAATCGAGCTATACCATGTACACCAAACATCGAATTTGTGATACAAAAGTGACTCCTACGTAATTTTGGGACATCTCGTGTGTTCTTAATCAGTATTTCATACATTTTAGCTCATTATTCAGCTTTTGGAATAAGTACCAATGTATAACCAAGATGATGCCGAATATTGATGAATGGTTTGCAAGTTGGAGACCTGATGAAAAGTTGGGGGATGCTTATATGAGACACAACCACGCCTCTCATCTTTCGATCTCTATTAGATGTAAATCAATTTTTTGGTCGATTTACGCAATAGACTGGCCGTTTTTTATCTCAAAAACTTGCGTTGATACTCAAGTTGAGGGGGAACACTCGTCAAAAGATTTTCAAATACCATTTTCGGTATCCACTCCGGTGTTTGGGTGGAGAGTGTGAGTGTCGAAAGCGCGCGCGCCCAGAGTGAGCGCGTCTATGTAGACTCGGCCAAAACACCCAGTCTATTGCGTAAATCGACCAAAAAATTAATTTGCATCGGCTAGAGATCGAATAATGAGAGGCGTGGTTGTGTCTCATATAAGCATCCCTCAACTTTTCATCAGGTCTCCAACTTGCAAACCACTCAGCAATATTCAGCATCATCTTGGTTATACATTGGTACTGATTTTAGAAACTGAGTAATGAGCTGAAGTGTATGAAATCCTGATTAAGAACACCCAAGATGTCCCAAATTGACGGAGGAGTGACTCTTGTAACACAAATTTGATCTTTGGTGTACATAGAATAGCTCGATTCTTCTCATTCAGAATTCTGCACACCTTTACTTATTTCACAGTTTCTGGAGAAAATCTCAATGCAAACCCAAAATAATGTTGAATATTGTTGAATAAGCCGCGAGTGAGGAACCTGAGAAGTTGGGGGTGGTGATATTAGGCACATCGATCGACATCCATCAAGTCTCTCACTTTTTGATCTCCAATAGATGCAAATCAATTTTTTTTCGATTTACGTGATAAACTGGCCGCTTTTCATCTCACACACCCTTGCTGATACTCCAATTAAGAGGGAACACTCGACGAAAGATTTTCAAATCCCATTTTCGGACCTACTCCGGTGTTTGAGTGGAGAGTGCGAGAGGAGAGAGCGCGCGCGCCCAGGGTTAGCGCGTCTATGTAGACTCGGCCTATGCTTAGGTTCGTGGTAAGGTGACCGAATAACGTAAGTCATCCCACTACTTGGGATCAGATTTAACCCGTGGGGATGTCCAGATTCAGCAAGGAAAAACTCAAATCTCCTAACCGTTACTATCGAGAAGTAGATTCACGCCCATAAATCTATGAGAATAGGCTCTTCCTCGAGATTTATGATCACAGAGTTAAGATTTCATAATCGCACGTCCTGGGATATCTTCTGATCCCTAGGCTATTGGATCATGTAATAGTCCTGGGTGGTTGTATGGTCACCATGCTTCTCGGTACATGAGATCAGATTTCGCTTGTGAAAACAGTCAAAATAGAGATCTAACGCTTGAATCTTCTTGCAGTCATCACCCTCTCGTAGATTCTCGCCCGCAACGATTTGTAGTCCATTCCGTCATTGAGAATTATGATCACATAGCTAGAGGATCAGGGTTCGAATCCCTAGGATATTGCACGGTGCTCCATCCCACAGACACAGTTGGCTTAGGCTCGTGGTATGCGTGATTTACGCCCGTCAATATATGAGAATCGACTGCTTTTTAAGATTTCCGGTTACAGAGCTGAGATTTCAGTATCGCACTCCCTAAGTCATTACCCAATCCCGCTGCTATCACATCACGCTCTGGTCATGGTCGTTGTGGAGTGGTCATGCTTCGCGCATGATGAGATGAGACTCCGCCTGGAAAATTGGCCAGAATAGAGATTCAGCTCTCGAATCTCCTTGCAGTCACCACTCTCTCGCAGATTCACGCCTGAAACTATTCGTGGCCTATTCCGTGATCGAAAATTGTGATTACATACCTAGTGAATCGGAATTCCGATCAACAGGATATCGCTCGACCCCTCGGTCAATGAACACCCTTGGCTTATGCTCGTGGTCTGGTCCCGATGCCTTAATTCGGCTTACAATCCTGGTCAGATTCTATCTCAGGAAATGATCATTGTCAGGAAACTACATCGAATTCACCATCACAGCCACCCACCCAATACGGTTCTGAGGCTGGGTGATCTGAGATTTGTGTCCAGTGATCTCGAGATATCAAGGACCCCCCCCCCCGCCGGCTCTCCCAGTTTTATCTAGTTTAACACGCGTCCTTGATCTTGCAGCCACCCATTCAACACGATTCGGGAGCTGTGTAATCTCAAATACGTGCCTAACGACGCCAAAATACTCCAGAAACAACCCCTACTCAACTCTCAAACTCCAATCTTGGTCAATTTGTGCCTCTACTCGACCCCCCCCCCCCCCCCCAACCGCCCACACAACATGACTTGGAGGCTAGACGATCTCAAATTCGCGCTTAGCGACCCCAAAATACCCCAAAAACACCCTAACTCAAGTCTCGAGCTTCGATCTCGGTCAATTCGGGCCTCCACCCCCGCAACACGATTAGGAGGCAGGGCAATGTCATTTTCGTGTTCAGCGACCTCGAAATACTTCAAAAACCCTCCACTCGACTTTTCGAGCTCGATTTTGATAGTCGCTTGCTCTCGACCCCGCAGCCTCTTACGCGATATGATCTCGAGATACGGCAATATGAGATTCGATCTCCATATCCTCGAAATATTTGTCAGACATCAGTCTCACGCGATCCAAGATTAATTTTGATTCATTCCATATAATTTGATGGCAGCCAGGCACTATCGGACACCTTTCATCAACTATTCAAAGCGCGAGCCTCATGCTATGCGCTGATGTTGATGTCAAAAAGCCGCTCCCGCCCTATATCTGGGCTCTCAAGATCATGTACTCGTTGCATCGAGTCAGCACAGCCTTATGATCCAGCTCTGCAGCGTTAGCTGCTACATTGATTGAAATGAAATGTAATTGTTGAGAATACAAGCCGTTATGATTTCTTTGTCAATCGCGCATTATCACTTTTTTGCATGCATTTATTTGCTTTTTGCATCGAAGGTTTCAGATAAAATGTTTCAATCACCAAAGTGATGACCTTTTAGCTACATCACACTCAAATTGTACATTTTCAATTCAAATTCGAACGCTGCAGACAAGCCTTGTTGTTGTTCTAGATAACCTCATAACCTCCCATTTATTGGTATTTATTTGATTTATACTGAAAAAACTAGCCATTTTCCGTCTTCGAGCCCATTGAACTTTTTGTTCAGAATTTTGTGCTTGACAACATATTTCTTCCCCGACAAAATTAACCGAAAGCCAAAATCCTATCTCTCGGAGCGGGGTCCTTTCAAGAATAAACCGTAAATAGTATATTTCCGTACTGAGCGCGGTAGCCCATTTTGGGCACTAGGACAATTTGTCTGTCGAGCGAAGCGAGACAGACATGTCCTTCAGTGCCCGAAATGGGCTTGCAAGCGAAGTGTGGATATATTTTTTCATTACGAGAACCCTAAAATCCTATTTAAACTCGGCATTTTTAGGTTAGAGTAATGAAAAAATGATTTACGACCCTCTCCATAATGAATTCATGCTGGTTGAGAGTCTATCCAACTTGATTATAGATACACTTTCATAACGATTTGCGTGTCAGGTTATTACTGCACCACAGCTATGTCGAAGAATTAAGATTTGTAGTTAGTTTAACCCATAGGCGCCTCGTGGGTCCTGCAGGACCCATTATCAATGTGTTGAATTTCATACATCCATGCCAACATTCCATGCCTCCCAAAGGTCCATTATCTTGTTTTAAGCCATACCTGAGTATTTTGTATGGTTATTGTTGAGTTTTTTGATCGCTTGTGAATCTACGAACATTTTTAGTCACGGCGAGTCGGAAATCCGAATAGGTGAAAGTTGCGTGAACATTTTTCAATAAGAACCAAGAAAATCCGCCGAGGGATTTAAAAATAAAGTTGATTTCTGCATTTTTTCACCCAATTTTCCAGGGAAATGAATTTTTTCCATTTTTTCTCTTGCCTCACAGGTCTGCATCGGCTCTGAAAGACCATCCCAACTCGCTGACTTGGTGTGACAAAGTTTGGTCCTTCGAAATCTTGAATGAAAATCCAGAACAGATACAGTCTTCGGTATTTTTTCCATCAGACCCGAGTTTATTGTCTTGATTGGCGATAGAAACATACAAAAATGGAAGATTCAGTCCCATCATCGACAAGTCAGGCTTACAAAACCTTTATGGCTCACAAGATGATCAGTTTTGCCATGCTCTAGACTATTCGTCACGCACGAAAAAAAGATTAGTTATATTCGCAATAACGAGGATTTAACCCCCTTGCGCAGAGTTGAGTTGGGGATCCCATGTTATTGGGACGATTTACCTTAGCTTTGTGCGTAGGAGGAGCTTGAGAAGTGCGAGGAGGGTCTTCTGTACCGGTCGGCCGTGGTAACTTTCCCAATACATCAATAAAAGTTAGTAACTTTCTTGCCCGAAAAAGATTATGCAAATAACAACAGATCGAACGAAAAGGAATTGAATGATCCAATCAACTCGATAGGCGTTAAATATCCCAACAAATTTTGATTGGTTAGGACAACCAATCTTTCTTTCCGTGCAATTCATGCGATACTGGCTATCATCCGTCCAGCGCATGAATCGTAACCAATAGTCTATGGCATGGCAAAACTGGTAGATGAAGATGTGAGCCTATCTTATCGATGATAGGATGGGATTTTCCGTTTTTGTATGTTTCTATCGCCAATCAAGACAATATACTCGGGTCGGATGAAAAAAAATACCGAAGACTGTATCTGGTCTGGATTTTCATTTAAGATTTCGAAGGACCAAACTTTCTCATATCAAGTCAGCGTGTTGCGATGATCTTTCAGAGCCGATGCAGATCTGTGAGACAAGAGAAAAAATGGAAAAATTGATTTCCCCGGAAAAATTGGATGGAAAAATGCAAAAGTTAACTTTATTCTGGAATCTCCCGGCGGATTTTTTTGGTTTTTGTTGGAGAATTATGTTCAAAATATCCCGAAACATATCCCACAAGCATTTCCCAGGTTCACGCAACTTTCACCTATCCGGGTTTCCGACTCGCCGTGTAGTGGTATAAATAGCAATCTTCTGACCATGGATGCTCGCTTAGAATATTCATAAATGACCAAAATTGTGAGATTCCTCAACATGACGCTTTACACGACGAGACTAATAGCTGACATTCTAGAATCTTTTATGAGATTCTGCGTATATTGTGCCTAGTCGGGACCTCCAAAGAAGCGAATCAAATCAAAAAACAAAATATTCACCCGTTTTTAGATGGTCTTGATTTCTATAAGTTGAACCAGTTTGAACTTGCAAATGCAATATCCAGGATGGGAAAATCGGCTGCTTAGGAACCTTCTAAAGGTTTTAGAGGGATAGGAGGCAAATCTTTAGACCAGGCAGAATCATTTACGGACATGTGATGTACTTCTATTCAAAATTATGAGTTATGGTTATCTTGTCGATTTCAAGAATTCATCTTTCACAGGGATTTGGTTTTACTCGGACGTATTGAAATACACATGGAACCCACTGTATAGTATTTCATTGGTTGCCATTTTGGCTTGCCATGAGCGGTTTTCGATCCAGTATCCCTGAATTATTGACTCTTCTCGTATTGAGGAAATCTTTGCTTTTATTATTTGGAATCAGCTGTCCCCTGACATATTTTCAGGATTTTAAATCAGTTTCAAAATGATATGAGAACGTTTAAGAAATATCCAGCCGAATCGTGTTGAGAGCCGATTGGGCCAGGGTAAGTATTTAAAATGTTTTTCATCTACGAGATTTGATGGCAAAACTGAAGATGAATTTCAGCTCGCAAAAGCTCAATAAAATATAAGCCAAACGTAAGTTGGCACTCGTTCATATAAACGGCTCAGAAACGCATCAAATATGCGTGGGATATTTGAACCATCTGCTCGGAGAAGAGGATCCATGTACACGGGCCACTGAAATGCTGAGGGATTGCATACAAGCCCTTTTCGACAGGTACGTCGAAAAGCTGAGATATAATGTGCAATACGCGAGCATCAGACACGCTTGGCGAAAGCTCTGCTATTCGGACTACTTATCGACATTGACTCGCAAATACACTGCGTTTCTGTTTGTAACGAGTTCAGTATCAACACAATGTACGCGCATTCAAACGGCGATTATGTTTCTGTTTCACGGTACAACATACTCTCGTTTTTGTGTTTTGGCGAATTGAATTCCGACGGTTGTATAAGGGCTTACTGATGGCTCATTGAGTCACCTGGGATATTTTGACTGCTAGTCAGCTCGGCTTATGCTTTTTACAAAGTTTAGGCAAGCCAAAAGTTGAGCAAGTATACAGGCATTTGAGTGCAAATTCACAAAAATCATATAGATTGATGATTTTTTTTCGAGTACATCGATTATGTGGTTGTTTTGCCTCCATGGAATTTTTTTAGTCACTATGAGGTGTGAATAGACATGGAAATTGGTTAAGTTACTGAATAATTCATCAGATAGGACACGAGAAAAAGGGACTGAGAAGGTGTTTGAGTAGAGTCACGGGAACGGGAGTCAGAGAAGCAGACAATTACCCAGGAAACAGCTCCCGCGAGATGGAGTCGGAATGCGTGTGCAGCGAGAGAGCTTGCGTTATCTTTATAGACTGCCAGCGCCTCCCCCACCGCGGGCTCTTATCGAGATCGAAGCACAGCAGTGGCTCTGTACCACAGGACAAACATTCCGGCGGCATCGGGCATCCTGCGTCTTCCTTTCTCTGTATATACTCTTGTCTTTGCAGCTCTCACTTCCAGTTTCCGACGATTGCCGTCTCCTCGTTTAGCGCCTCAAAGCAACTTCCAACCTCCCTTTCAACTATCCTCCTCCATCTATCTTTCTTCCGTTGTGTACTCACAAGATGACCTCCTTGCGTCCTGATTGATTCACTGATAATTGTCGCCTTCAATGCTGCGACTCAACATCAGACTCTCGATGCCCTCAACTGATTTGAAGCTCTCGAACTTTTTAAGGACTATTTCTTTCAGACGAGTTTGATCAAGACGATCAAAACTTTGCGGGATTAGTGGTGAGGATGAAAAATGATGGTCATTATCCTTTGACTATATTTTTTGAGTTTACTCTTCTGGTCACTTTTCTGATGTAATTTTTCTGCCGATAAATATCTGGTTCATCTCTCCGTCCAAATGAGTCGAATGTTAGATGGAATCAATAGGGTAAGCGTAACCAACATGGCCTCGCATGTCGATCTCCCATATGTACGTTCTTCATGTTGAATGACCTGGACATGCAGATCCAATTCCCATTTTGGACAGATTACAATGATTCCATTGGAATTTCCCCGTTGATAAATAAATCTAACTCAACAACTTGAGTGAAATCATCGAAAAGATTTCCAAAGTCTGCTGAGTAATGACCAGAGAAACGGAGGTACTTGTGAATATTCCTTGTGAGGGCTCGAAAAGATCGAGGGAGGATACTGGTTACCCACGATAGTCTGACAATTAGCTTTCGAAGATAAGATGCCCGAGATAAAAGTGTGTCCACTTTTATCTCGAGCATCTTCCTGTATCGTATTTTGCGTTTCTATCGCAAAACTATTCTTCGACTACTGTAGGTGAGACTGGTTATTTCGTACCTATTTTCCATTTTCACTCGGTCGTCAGTGAATAGAAAACGAGACGCGTTCACAAAATGGAAATTACTCGCTTTCAAGCAATGATTCCGGCCCTAGCGAATAATCGGACTTTGCCCTGCTGGAGAAAACCAACTCTTTTTCCACTTTTCTACTAAGATCTATCGATGACTTACTCTTCAACGCATTTACTTTGCATTCTTTGCCTTTGTGGCATACATCAGGAAAAATTGAGAGTTCTAGAAGTATAAGGACGTGCATCTACAAACGCTGGAAGTTACTTGCTGAATGTTTCATTCAGACCAGCGTTATTGCCGCACTCGCTACCGCTCGTTCGGCTTGTAAATGTCCTTGATAAGTCAGAGGCTCTTGAAGTGCTGTTGTCGTTTAATAATGATGGTTGTAAAATGATGATTGGTGATTGGTTCAAGATGCCAGGTAGAAGTTTCTCATGAAGTTTGCAAAAATGGTATTATGTTGATTTGTACCTGCTGAGAGATATATGGAATTAAGAAATTCGAATATATTGTTCTCAATTCTCGGAACGGTTGTCTTGGCTAAATAGAAGGCCCGAACCATCAACACTGGTATTAATAGTCGTTGGTAACCTGAAGGTTAAGAGTTGATCCGCGGGTTGGGCGCTGTTGTCTGTGTGGCGTAGAAATGTATTAAAGACCCTGCATAAAACCAGAGACTCGGACTGATTCTCAGCCCACGGCGACTGCACCGTTGACATTAACCCTCGGGTGACCACGGAGTATTAATAGCAGTGTAGAAGATTTTGCTGATGAGCTAGTATTAATTAGACCGAACTAAGCCGAATTAGACAAAACTAGATCGCAGTAGACCGAACTATATCGAACTGAACCTAACTACATCGAACAAGACCGAGCTTGTCCAAATTGTCTCAAACTGGATAAAACTAGATCGGAAAACGACGAACTGGGCGGAGCTGGACCGAACTAAAGTTGATCGGACATAACAAAACCGAATTAGATTGAATTTTACCGGACTAGACTTGAGTGCATCGAACTAGACTGAATGAGACACATTTAGAAAGAACTAGACCCAACTAAAAGAAACTCGATCAGACTAGACTACACTAGATTAAACTACCCTAGTAAAAAAAAGTGCCTCATGATCATATATGACCACGTTCCGGGACGAACTATGGTCATATATGACAACCTATGACTGACTATGGTCTATGCCGGTATCATTTAATAGGTCGTCATAGGTCTTCATACTTAATCATGAATATTGAGAGGCAACTCGTGAGTGGTCGTGGAACATCGTGATTGGGCGGGTACAAGAATTTTCCACGAAAATGTATTTTCGAGAGGAGGGAAGACTTTGCTGTTTGACCCTCAAAGGCGCTTATTTGGTGGCAAAAATCTTTCAAGTCGACGTGCAGTGGAGCCTCAGTCATGACTTAGTACTCTTAAAACCTATAAGTATTGGATTATTGCTGGCCGCAACGAGGATCCCCCGATTTGGTTCTGATCATTTCTAATATCACAAGCTGACCGTAATTATTGAAACCGCCACTTGTGCTATTTCTGAGTGAATTCGGAAGAGGATGTTTTATTGTAAAATTTAATTTGATGCACTAGGGTTGGATTCGCTGCCACTCGAATCTCAATTAGAGTGTCAAGAATAATTTTTGTGAGCCCTACGAGGCTTTTCCATGACTCCAAGGACTCCTTGACAATTGTGTACCACTCGATGTGACAAAATTGACTTTAGCGAAAGGTTATTTTGAAGGTAGTTGGCCCTGCTAGACACTGGGGCCTTATTCTAATATACTTTTCCCGCGGCGGGGTGGGAGAAAATCCCGCAATTTCCAATTTTTCTTACTTTACATTTAGTAAACAAGCTAGTATTTAACGTTCGTTGCTACAAAAACATCACTCGATTATACGTCACTTAATCATCACTTATCAATAAAATCACTTATCGATAAAACATCACTTAATAGCGTATCCTTCCGAACCCCCAAACATTTTTTAACATCATACATTTCTAAAATTGGGCCTAAAGTCATCTCAACAAGAAATTGGATCATTTTTCAATCACAATCGAAGTGACAGGTTAGTAAGCGAAAATGTTGAGGTCAAAAAATGGTTTAGTTTCATGTTAAGATGACTTTTGGGCCAATCTTAGAATTATGTGGTGCTAGAAATTTTTTGAGGGTTCGGAAGGATACGCCATTAAGTATATTCCGATGATGTCATCATAGCAATCAATGTTGCAAACTAGTTTGTTTACTAAATGTAAACTGGGTGGAAATTGGGAATGCTGGGTTTTCTTCCACCCCGTCGCGGGAAAAATGTATTAGAATAAGGCCCCTGGGACCTTATTCTAATACATTTTTCCCGCGACGAGGTGGGAGAAAACCCAGCACTTCCAATTTCCGCCTAATTTACATTTAGTAAACAAACTAGTTTGTAGCATTCATTGCCATGAAAATATCATCAGGATATACTTAATGGCGTATCTTTCCGAACCCTGGAACATTTTTTAACATCACACAATCCTAAAATTGGGCCAAAAGTCATCTCAACAAGAAATTGGATCACTTTTCGATTACAACCAAAACGACAGGTTAGTAAGCGGAAATTTTGTGGTCTACAAATGATTAAGTTTCATGTTAAGATGAGTTTTGGGCCAATCTTAGAATTGTGTGGTGCTAAAAAATGTTAGAGGGTTCGGAAGGATACGCCATTAAGTATATCCAGATGATATTTTCGTAGCAATGAATGCTACAAATTAGTTTGTTTACTAAATGTTAACTAGGCGGAAATTGAGAATGCTGGGTTTTCTCCCACCCGTCGCGGGAAAAATGTATTAGAATAAGGCCCCTGGGGCCTTATTCTAGAACGTTTTTCCCGCGGAGGGGTGGAGGAAAATCTAGCGATTCCCATTTCCGCCTCATTTACATCAAGTAAACAGACTATCTAGTTATTCTCATTGCTACGTGAATATCATTCAACCACACACAGTGGCTTGTCCTTACAAACCCCCACAAACTTTTTATGATCATACGATTCAAATGTTGGTGCAGGAATTACCTCAACATGAAATTGAGTCATTTTTAGATAACAAACAAAGCGATAGGTTAGTGAGCAGAAATGGTGATCATTGCTCTTTTCCTCCCGCGCTCGAGGGAAAAAGTCATTAGAATAGGGCTCCTGAGAACGGTATTGAGAGCATAGCATTAATTCCAGGGGCAGGGAATCCGCGTTTGATAGCAAGAGACAGAAATTTTGATTAAATAGTAAAATTCCTGCCAATAGAACTAATCTCAAGCTCGCAATACCCCTTTCTTCAGTTAATGTCTGGGTCAATTTCCCTCAAAATAACCCATAGTTGCAGTCGATTTAGTCAAATTGAGCGGTATACGCAGCTACCACGGGACTCATGGAATCGTGAAAGGGCTTTGTAGAGCTTACAGGTCTCATTCGTGATATTTTTGTTTTGTTTTGATTTGAGTGATCACAAATCCAACACTAGTCCATCAAATTGAGTCTTACAATAAGTTATTTTGAAGGAAATTTCTAGGGCTTTTCTTTGGAAATAGTTCAGAACCCTAACACCCAATTGGTATGCTAGGGCGGCTATTTTATAGAAAAAAGTGCCTCAAAAATCCTTTTACAAATTACTGACCACTTTGAATCACTCGAATGATACCTAAAATTTATATTTCTGATGAAATCCAATCCAGAAAGTACGATGAAATTATTTTTCACTTTCAGTGCCCAAGACAAATTCTTGGAAAGCCATGACACGAGAATAATGCTCCTAAAAATGTCTACTTGTAGATTGCAATACAACAATCGAAACAAATTTTGAAAGAATTTTTCTTGACACGTCAGAATGTTCATGGTTTACAACATGATTCAAGATGACTTAACAACTTCGCTACGGCGGGGTCCAACGGTGGGCCCCGCGGAATTTCATCTTTCAATCTCCACCAGCCCATAATTACTCGAAAAATATCTCCAATCAGAATCCTTCGAGGTGACTTACTTTGCCTAGGGCATAAGATACGAGCCAAGGAAAAGTTTACTCCCGTCTAAATATATTTGCCTAAATACGGGAGTCCAGTTCATGACAAGAATTGAATTACCAAAAATCGTCGCCGCAGCGAACGTGTTAAAGTCTGGCAAGGTCCAAGAAGGCCCAGAAAAGGTTGTGAAGTGGTGAAGCAATAGGTTCATGAGCCTGTTTTAAATGCTGAGAAAAAAATTGCGATTAGTGGAAGCGATCCAGAGTCATTTATTAATTGCTGAGCCAATGCTTCAAATTTTGAATTTGTAGCAGAATCACTTATACAAACCCGGTTGATGCAAGAAAATTCCTGGACCTCAAAAATGTTGGAACTATCATTTTTTGACACGCGACAACGAGAAGAAAAACCTATAGAAGGAAAGAAAAGGTCGGAGATAATGACGAGGAAATTGACATAGAATTCCTCAGTACTCACAGCAGAACGTTATATACAGAAAAATACACGGAAATTAATAAGATTGCTGCTATGGTTACGCATCATTTCTCATCACGTGTAAGTTGTCAACCCTCAGTCTTAAAAAGCTTCCGTGGTCGGAGACGTTTTAATTCGAGCAGCTATCTAGTTGAATGTGCTCTATCCCATGACTGACTCGAAAATTTGTTGGGAAGCCGTTCTGATGAGTGGATCGATGATTAACCCGGATCTCGTATTGACCGATCACAGTGGCACCTCAAAACCTCTCAAATTAAGTTCCTCACATTTTAAAGCAAGAGGAAAAGAATATACAGGGTGTCCGGAAAGTAAGTACCCCCCTTTTTTCTGGAACGGTTAGGAATTGGGAAAAACCCCGGAACACGTGTCCCCTAATTTTGAGGGGAAAATCCGTTGGTGACGTTGTTTTTTACCTTGAAGGTCATTTTCAAGGTCATTTGGAGGTCAAATTGATTTTTTTCAACGGAAACACCTACTTTGATTTCGCTTTTGACCTCTGATTTCGCAAGAACGTGGTAAATTATGAAACTTCTGCCCGAAACATTTTTTTCTTTCGTGATTTCATTCTTTCTAAAAGTTTTTCCATCAAAATTCTAGATTAAGCTTCTCTTCCCTTCATAAATCGAGTAGCCCTCCAGATGACCTTGCAAATGACCCACAAGGAAAAACGAGGTCACTAGCTCATTCTTACTGTGATCATGAACAACTTTTATCCCAAACATTTTTCGATAAAATGCTCACTCTTGGACCTACAGAGGTTACCGTCAACTCGTGCTGACCTCCATTTACCTCGCAAAGATCTAGTCGAATCAGAAAAAGTTTCAGGCAAAAGTTTGATCATTTTTCACGTTCTTCCGGAATTCGAGGTCAAAAGTAGGTGTCTCTATTTGAGACAATTGAGTTGACCTCTCAATTACCTTGAAAATGACTTACAAAGTAAAAAACGAGGTCACCATCAGATGTCCCCTTCAAAATTAGGGTACATATGTTCCGGGGTTTTCCCCGATTCTTAACCGTTTCAGAAGAAAAGGGGGGAGGGTACTTACTTTTCGGACACCCTGTATGTGGTCTTTCACGTGTGGGTACATGAAGTACTGTCAAAAAAATATCACAGATCTAAAGGCACTAGGGCGTTCCTGGCGTAACAAATCATAATCTCTGACATAAAGACTCTTTCTCGACTAAGATGTTTTGTCAGAAAAAGTGTAAGGTTTCTCTGACGAAGCATTCGAGAAAGAGTCCCCAAATTTATGGACAGTGAGGAAATCGGACTACGAGAAAATTCCTCTGAATTGTTGTCGGAAAGAATCAAGAATAGTGCTAGTATTAGTTCAAACGTTACTCCTTTCTAGATTGCACAATGACTGGTCCGATTTTTGAGAGCAATCCTTCGTCAGATAAACCGTCATTTCTCGGACCAGGAACAACCAAGAAGAATTTTCAAGAGTGAATTATGAAGCTCTTGACTTCTATTTGTGATGCTTTCGGAATCATTTTGATTTAGATTTTAATACATGACACAAGGAAGTGAGAAAGTTGACTCAATTTTTATGAATTCCATCAAATGTGTGACTTGACCTGGCAGCAGTCTGCCGTATTGGATGAAAAGAACCCCAAAGAGTTCTTGAGGTACTTTGAGAAAGCTCAAAGCATGGTCCTAATTCAAGTAGTTTCAGGCCAACAAGGCGAGAAAGATAGGATAATTCTCCAATGAAGAGATTTTCCTTTTACAATGCAAACTTTCGATTGGTCCCGGGTAGAAAATGCGATCCGGCAAAGATCCAGCCCGGATCCGGGGCAGAACTAGGAGGACAATGTCCGGATCCGTCGGTCGTCCGGATAGCTAACCCGGCTTGGATCAAAAACGGACGATTCTCCGGATCAAGATATGCCCCGGATCGCAGACGGATGATGGACGGATCAACTGTTGGGCTGGGTGGCGAGCTCTTATAACCTCGTTTAGTGTTTACTTCTCTGCGGTTATGATGAAAGCAAGATTAATGAGTGCATGATAAGAATCTTAATTATTTAGGGTGGAAATATTTCCGTATATTTATGTGCTCAGAATGATTTGACCATTTTTTATCACTTAAAAAACTATGAAAGTTCATGTAACTCAGATATACTTAAGAATGTTTGTATCTTGTACCCATAGACTTTTAAAATGCATTTTCACAATACTCTACTCATAGAATCTTCCACAACTCAATCTATTCTGATACTCCAGGAGGCTTATGTTTCCAATCTATTCCTTCGAAAACCAATTTCAAAAATCTCATGAGTATGAATCATGTTACTCAAATACTGTGATTGGGCTAGGAACGTGTCTTCGAACGATGAGATCAAATGGTCTTCGAAGAGATAGACAATATGATCAACTCATAAGAAATGGAACTACAATCTATATTGATCAACAATTTTACAGTTATTTGAGCTACTCAATCAACTTTTACCCCATGGATTCAAATGAAAATGTCTCATGATGGATTATGTTTCTCATCCTTTGGAATCATTTCTAAGACCTAAAGAAGTATCATTACAGCAATTTTGGATAAGAATCCGACTTTATTGATGTTATTGAATAATGTTGATCACCTTGAGGCATACACTACAATTATCTGAAGTAGTTCGGAATAAGAAGAGTATGAATTTATCATACTTATGGAAATCTAAAACCTAGCGCGTTGCTCGAAGTCGATGACTACATAAAATATGCATAAAATTCACGATTTGCTTGAGACACATTACAGGAAGTAAACAACAACATCAAGCTGCACTAAAATATGCACATTTGTATAAATTTAATTTCAAATATCTCGTGAGATATTGAATTCAAGTGATGTAAACAATCAACAAGGTTATGAAGCCCTACATTTCTGCTCTCAACGTTGATCCGGCCACAGTCCGTCCGAGGTCCGGCTGGAATACTCGAGAAAGTTGATCCGGGGAATCGTCCGTTTTGGATCCACCCCGGGTTAGCTGTCTGGGCGATGGGCGGACGTAAGCTCCGGACAGCCGGACGAAGCTATTCCGGTCCGGATCTTTCGTCCAACCTATCTCGAGCATTTTCTACCCGGGGTAATGTTCACACACACACACACACACACACACACACACACACACACACACACACACACACACACACACACACACACACACACACACACACCAACACACGCACGCACACGCACAACCACGCACAACCACGCACACTGCTACCCCGCCCCCTCAACACACAGAGAAAGGGATGCTCTAATCAACAACTTTAGGTAAAATGTGTTCCATCTGAGTAATGAGTCAACTGTGAAATATGACAGAAAAATATGAAACCTCGTAAGAAATCACGAAAACAGCATGCTTTATATAGAATACTTTGCATAAATATTTATATGTAACTCTGAAAAGTTTGCTGAAAACTTACTCAATACATTTTCCGATAGAATGCGTTCTCTCCGAGTTATTGACAATAGAACAGGCAAGTCTGTGAGGGGAGTGTGACACCAGTTACGCACTAAAAGTTCAAAAGAATAGGACTCGAATACTATGAAAATTTGATCGCTGCGGGAACTGAACCCGCCATAACCTACAACAATAATCTTCTGGCCTTACGAATCTCGGTTTCTTACTCAGCGGTTGCAAAATATGCCATATATATTTCCGAGCATAACGAAGGTCACTCGCATGATTAGCCTTTTTTCACTCATATTTCTTGTATTTTTCAGGACTTGAGTGAGAAAATCGAACATTTCATTGAGTCCATACTGTGTTCCAAGGGTGTGAGAAAGTTAAACGAGTTCTATAATCTTCATCTTCTCATCTGCCCTTGAAAAATCAAATTCGAGTCCGTCAAAATAAGGTTGACGTTTTCGCGCACTTGCCCAACATTGAAAAGTGTCGGAAAGACATCCTCTTCCGAATTTACACGGAAATAGCACAAGTGGCGGTTTCGATGATTACGGTCAGCTTGTGATATTAGAAATGATCAGAACCAAATCGGGGGATCCTCGTTGCGGCCAGCAATAATCCAATACTTATAGGTTTTAAGAGCACTAAGTCATGACTGAGGCTCCATTGCACGTCGACTTGAAAGATTTTTGCCACCAAATATGCGCCTTCGAGGGTCAAACAGCAAAGTTTTCCCTCCTCTCGAAAATACATTTTCGGGGAAAATTCTTGTACCCGCCCAATCACGATGTGCCACGACCACTCAGGAGTTGCCTTTCAATACTCATGATCAAGTATGAAGACCTATGACGACCTATTAAATGATACCGGCATAGACCATAGTCAGTCATAGGTTGTCATATATGACCATAGTTCGGCCCGGAACGTGGTCATATATGATCACGAGGCACTTTTTTTTACTAGGGTAGACCGAATTAGAGCGTTCTAGACTAACCTACACCTAATTTGATTAGAGTAAACCGAATGAGACCGAATTAGACCGATCTAGACCCAAGTACACCTCACTTCACCGAACTAGACCGAACGAGACCGAGCTAGACCGAGTAAGACCAAATAAAACCTAACCAGACCGCACTAAAACGAACTACACTGAATTAGACCAGAAAAGTTGGATGAGATTCCAGCATCTCTATTCCCAGGGCCACATCTCGTTCCTCGTAGCTCGTTCCTTACACCCCGTTCCTTATACGACGTTCCTCATAACTCATTCCTCACAGCTCGTTTCTCATAAATCGACCCTCATAACTCACTCTTCATAACTAACTAGAACTCTAAAACGCGCGCGTTGCGCGCGGATGGTTACGATGACTCAAAATTCTGGAAATTATAGCAAAAGCTAATGTGTTAAAAAAAAATTATGCAGGTATACATGGTACCAGCAAGAATCAAATATAATAATATAGTATCAAAATATGGAACAAAGAAGTTGTTTATCCATGTTTATCTATCTAACATGCCTCGAAATCCAAATTTATGAATTGCTGATTCGAAAATTCACGACTGTCTGAGGGATTCTTCGAATATTCTCAAGAGACTATTCAATCTACGAAGTGCGCGCGCGTGGTTCAACTACCCGTATGGTGTGGGATCAAAGAACTATACAGTTTTTATGAAATATTATTGAGGTTGACCATCAAGGAATGAAGATCATTTTGAGAACTGGAGAATTGAGCTCAACTCCAAAATCAATGATCCAAATCTATGCAACGCTTGTGCATGAAAATTTCAATTTTCACGGGAAATATGTGGGTTTCTGATTCCATTGAGATTTTCAAAGGTTCTTACTAATTTCTGAATGGAAAAATATTTCCCTCCTTCTCCTTGTTCTCCTTCTTCTCCTCTGAGTCAGCTATAAGAGAGAAGGAGGAGACACTTTTCGAGGATATGTACAAAGATCAGCCAATCAGCCTTAGTAAAGCGAGAATTTCTTAAATGCTTCTGCAGAAATCTTTTTAGTCCACAAATAAAAAATTTCCGATCGATTATTTGAAATTCAATTGATCATCATTCAGAAGTGAGAAAGTCATTGAACCTCGTACAATTCGAAAAAATACACCATTCACGAATAAAAAATTCCTCAATCCATTCGGTCCAATTCAGTACCATTCAGTGCCATCCACCAACTGGAGAGTTGTTCTACACATTCCAAAATGAATAATTATATCCACGAATTGAAAACTTTTTTGAAAACGATGTAAGGATATTCAACATTCACAAAGAGAATTTTAGTTGATCTACCTCAATTAGAAAATTTTATAGATGCAATTTAAGAATTATGTTGAAACACTCATCTTTCACGAAAAGAATTCTAGTTAATCTACCCCAATCAACAAACAGTGATGCAACTTTGAAGTTTGGATCATTTTGAGAATTTAGATAAGATTTCCTGAGATCTTTTGGATCGTTGAAGGAAGATTAAATATCACATATCAAATCTTCACATGATTACCATTAACCTCATTATTTCACGGGATATCCGATATTTCGGTTGTCGGTCAAGCAGCAATCTACTTTCCTATCACTCATTTAGCGCGCGATCCGATTAACACATGCAGGTGTAATAAAACCCGATATGATGCGCAAGCGCGACGATCACCTGCTCAATGTTGGCAACAAAGCAGACAGAACAGTGCATGAGTTCAGATGGCTGAATACTTTTCTTTCGATAAATTGGAAATAATCAACAGACATAATAGTTTGGCTATGTAGATCGCATAATTGGATACTTTCAATTATATTGATTTACGTTTAGATACATTCAAATAATCCAATGTCATTAATCCACAGCAACACACATTGAGACGACTCGTAAAGCGCGCGCGAAATCTCGATCGGAACGCCTCGAATCTCGATATCGAAGTTATCCATTAATAATATAAGACTAGGAACTTAAGACGCGCGCAAGCGCGCGGATTTGTTATTTTTGATTTGTTAATAACAATTGTTACCCGCGATATCGCTATTGTTGCCTGCGATTCCTTTCCTGAATCTACGATGAACGAGTTATCGCGCCACATCGCTCGAACAGGAACAGCAGGATTCGCCCGCGCGCGATCTCTCCGGGAATCCCCCCCCCCTTTGATTGAGAGAGCCATGGATGGATTGTATTTGCTATTTTCGATTTGTTATTGTTACCCGCGATTTCGTTATTGTTGGGGATTGTCCATAAACCATATGGCCTCATTTTTGGTCATTTTTGTCCACCCACCCACCACATGTGGTTTTATATGGTCTCTGGACCAACCACCCACCCACGTTCCTGATTCTACGATGAACGACTTTTGAGGACGAACAGACTTCGATTCGGTGATTCATTTCCATCGAATATAGACCGAAGACAACCGCGCGCGCGATGGGATTTTGCCCACTCGTACGTGCTCCGGATCATGTTTTGTTCCATTTGAGTTTTCGCGCCACATCGCTCGAACAGAAACAGCAGGATTCCCCCGCGCGCGCACTCTCCGGGAATCCCCTCCCCTTTGATTGAGAGAGCCATATGAGATGGATCGTGGAGACGTCTAAATTGTGTCTTCTGCTGGCGCCTGCGTGGCCGATGTATAGTTTAGCCAAGCATGGTCAACAGGGCTACATACAGTAATATCAGACTTAACCCATAGATTGGCACCAATCAGCGCGGGGACACTCACACCAATGCGACTTCACACACGTTACACACTCTTGCGAACTCGCGAGATTTCACACCGACGACGATCAGCTGATCTTCGACCAACGACTTTCGATTAAATGCGGAATAGGATAGGGACTAGGAACTTAAGACGCGCGCAAGCGCGCGGATTTGTTATTTTTGATTTGTTGATAACAATTGTTACCCGCGATATCGCTATTGTTGCCTGCGATTCTTTTCCTGAATCTACGATGAACGAGTTTTCGCGCCACATCGCTCGAACAGGAACAGCAGGATTCCCCCGCGCGCGATCTCTCCGGGAATCCCTTCCCATTTGATTGAGAGAGCCATGGATGGATTGTATTTGCTATTTTCGATTTGTTATTGTTACCCGCGATTTCCTTATTGTTGCCTGCGATTCCGTTCCTGATTCTACGATAAACGACTTTTGAGGACGAACAGATTTCGATTCGGTGATTCATTTCCATGAAATATAGACCGAAAACAACCGCGCGCGCGATGGGATTTTGCCCACTCGTACGTGCTCCGAATCATGTTTTGTTCCATTTGAGTTTTCGCGCCACATCGCTCGAACAGAAACAGCAGGATTCCCCCGCGCGCGCACTCTCCGGGAATCCCCTCCCCTTTGATTGAGAGAGCCATATGGATGAATCGTGGAGACGTCTAAATTGTGTCTTCTGCTGGCGCCTGCGTGGCCGATGTACAGTGTAAACATCCAAAATCGGGCTACACATATACAGTTTTACCAAACTAAATCTGTATCAAGGCACCAATCAGCGCGGGGACACTCACACCAATGCGATTTCACACACGTTACACACTCTTGCGAACTCGCGAGATTTCACACCGACGACGATCAGCTGATCTTCGACCAACGACTTTCGATTAAATGCGGAATAGGATAGGGACTAGGAACTTTAGACGCGCGCAAGCGCGCGGATTCGTCACTTTTGATTTGTTATTGTTACCCGCGATTTCGTCATTGTTGCCTGCGATTCCTTTCCTGAATCTAGGATGAACGAGTTTTCGCGCCACACCGCTCGGACAGAAAAAGCAGGATCCCCCCGCGCGCGCACTCTGCGGGAATCCCCTCCCCTATCGAGAGAGCCATGGATGGGTCGTATGTTATTTTCGATTTGTTATTGTTACCCGCGATTTCGTTATTGTTGCCTGCGATTCCTTTTCTGAATCTAGGATGAACGACTTGTAAGAATGAACAGACCTTGATTCGGTGATTTATTCTCACGAAATACGGACCGGAGACAACCGCGGGCGCAATGGTACTTTGCTCGCTCGTATGATCTCCGGATCATGTCGTGTTACATTTGAGTTTTCGCGCCACACCGCTCGAACAGAAACAGCAGGTGTTATGAATTCGTGGGGTAAAACCCGATTCACGAACTCGGTAACAGGCCTCACCGCAGCGCCAGGCCTACTGGCCGTCTGGCGTGCGAACTATCCCTTTGAATTTAACGCGGGCTTAGGTATACTTGGGTCGTGAGCTCGTTCCGATAAAGCACAGAAGTGCAAGGGGCTTGAGAAAAATTTAATTTATTCAGTATGATTGACAATGTGAAGCTCAAGAGCTGAGCGGATATTGAAAAGCAGGAAAAATGTACAAGATCAAATTGCTACAAGTAAAAGTGCAGTCTAGAAGTGATCCAGAAGTAAGAAGAACAAGTAATGCTGCTGGCTGCCGTGGCACCCGAATTTATAGCTGGTCCTCGTCTGAGCGTACGTGCATGCCGGCACTATGGGTGGTGGGGCTTGCCCACAAGCCAGAGTCTGTGCCTCGGAAAATCACAAATGATCTGTAACGCAACGCTTTGACACGTGTCGATGCTGCGTACTATCTGCGCGACTCTCGTGCGTACATCAATACTGGAAAATTCCATAGCTCGTTCACATTTGGATGCTGCGTTATTGTAGTGTGTGCGTGTCCATACTATAAGATGGGGAGGGGAGTCCAGAGTCTATTTATATTAGAGTATTGCGTAATTCATCTCGTGCGTCGCGCTTGAAGTTGCGCAAACCATTGAGGCCCATAGTTGGTGACGTCACTTGGTGTATTTCCTTCCCACGTTCGTTCTCATCGGCATAAATATATGAGAATAAGTATGATTCATGCCTCATTCAAATAGTCGCAGCGCATAATTTCTTTGTATGATACATCTAGAGGTGTGAATGGATGTAACGTAGATATTCCTGTAAAAATAGTAAGTATTGGAATGCGCAATATTGAGAGCCTGGGGTGCTATCCCTGGAACCTGTAAGGGTGAAGGATTGGATAAGTCTCTTATCATTGGGTGGCTCGTTATTCTTGTAAAAAGGTAAAATAGAAGGGTTTCCCAATACACTGCTCCTGGACCTATAAGAGTGAATAATTGTGTGATTCACCTATCGTCAGGCTACCCGTCTCTCCTGTAAAAAGATGAATCAGAGGGTTGGAAGTGCGCTAGGCCTAAAAGGTCAAGGGCTAAGTCCGTGATTTTAGGACGTATGCGCGTCTGCGGCAGGCACCCAGCCGCCGCTCATTCATTGTAGAACCATACTTACGTCCGAGAGATAGCGTTTCACCTCTCTTCTGATACTTACACAGTTCATGCCCCTAAATCGCACTCCCCTCCCAACACAGCCCCCACAGCTCATGGCTCGAATACATAACAGCTCCCCCCATCTGCAAAAATTTGATCCTTACGGATCAAACTTTTCCTGTAAGCAGGATTGAGTTTTGAGGGTTTTCATTACTCCTAGAAAAAAAAAGAAGCTCTTGAAAATTAATATTCATTGATAATCATAAAACATATAAATGGGCCTCTTGGCATATCAAAATCTGAAAGGTGAATAAATATGAAAAATTTATCGAATTCGAAAAAATAGGAACAATTTGCATCCATAATGCTTCTTACGAATAGGAACTCTTAAAATCTACGTAGCATAGGAACAAAATAGTTCTGTTGTGAAGTCAACAATAGACATAAAAGAGATGCCCTTCATAAATAAAATTAATTGTCATGAACGATATAATCGTACGCATATCGAGATGACTTATTCCCGAGCTTATCAGTTATTTTCGTGGAACTTTGTGGTGCATGGTAACGATCTCAGTTTCTGGTCCATTTATCACAACTCCAGTGGAGCAATAAATGCAATGAATTTAATCAATGTGGGACGGTCAAGGATCTGTGTGTATGCAAATTCGTAGATTTGAATTTGGAATTCTCAAGACAGACTAATTATCTTTATGAGTTTACAGTCTCCAGGATACAAGTTACAATCTTAACAATAGAGACCATACTAGATCCAACCACCTAATAGAATTTCAGCCAGAGTTTACGAAAATTGATGAGTAGAATATCATGGTTTCCTTGTAAGACGTTACTTTGCGCAAATAGTATTCAAATGATCTCCCGAGAGTCTCGACAAATATTACAGGGTCAACCCGAACGTGTCACCGTTGACATCCGAACTCATTGTTTGATTTATGTGAACAATCGAGGAAAATTCTAATCTGGGTACGACAACGGTCTTGTAATTTAAATGACAAATAATCTTGGAATTATGAATAACCGTATAGAATTGCTCCACGAAGTACAGACAATCAATTCCTAAAAGTATGACTTTTAGTTTGCTGCGACCTCTACTAGAGAGAGAAAAAGAAGATAATAAGGGTGGATAGAGCCCCCTCCTGCGCTCCCTCCTGTGAGATTCTTCCATCCATCATTGATCCCGGTCAGAACATTGCAACTGCAAGGTTCGGGCCAATACATCAATTCGTTAACCCCTCCGTGGACCCTTCTCATCCTCTTTTCATTGTTTTATGCTTTATTGATCATAAAGATACACATATTATATAATTGGAACCATTCCTTAAATAATAATACAAAGTTACATCGATTATAATAGTCATACAAAATCAATTATAGGTCGTCCTGCAACACTGTCATCACACTCGCGAAAAGGCATGTTTCAGCTTATCAACATGGACCACTCTAGTTTTTCCTCCTCCCATATACAATTTGACGTTTCTTTCCGAAATCATTTCCAAAATTTTGTAGCGCCCCCGATATTGTTCATCCAGTTTGCCAACCCGAGGCTCCTTAAGTAGGTATACCTCCTCCCCTACAGTGAAGTGGCGAACATTTACTTTTCGATCATAAAACCGATTGGATTTTTTCCTTTGCAAGAAGTAATTTTTCTCTTGCGGTACTCTGAGTGTGATTCAATTTTGTAATCAAGTCATCGAGATACATATTATATGTTTTTTCAACAACGCGGGTTTCAAAACTTGATGGTAATCGAGCCTTCTTGCCATAGCCTAATTCATGCGGAGTCATAATTTCGCGAGCTGAATGAACGGAGGAGTTATAGGAATACATTGCAAATCGAATCCAGGAATCCCAATCATTATTTTTAGTGTACATGGCGAGGTATTCCGTTAAAGCATGGTGACTACGTTCCAAAGACCCCATGGTCTGTGGACGGAACGCGGTTGAACGAAGCCGCTGAATTTTGAAGATTTTAGCAAAATTAACCAATAACTGACTCTGAAAATTGCTTCCTTGATCCGTTTTTATGTATTGGGGACATCCGTACCGACATATGAATTCTCTGGAAAACGCGATATTAACGGATTCAGCTGTTATATTTTGTAAAGGGATTGCGTCTGAAAGTTTTGTGAGATTGCATTGAAGGGTGAGGAGGTATCGATTTCCCGATGGGGTTGTGGGTAAGGGCCCGACTATATCCATCTCTAACACTTCGAATGCCTCGGTTGGAGTGCTTGTAATTGTCATTGGGAATTTGGTCTTTACACGACAAAGCTTGCGTCTCTGACACTCCTCACATGTCCGAACATATTTAATTATATCATTCCGCATCCCCTCCCACAAAAATCGCTCGCGGATTCGCTGATACGTTTTGTATATTCCCTTATGTCCTCCCACCGTTGCATCATGGGCTTCTTTAATAATTTCTTGACGTTCCTCAAGTGCGGGCGTTGTTATCTCCCCGGTACAAACAGTTACTCGAATATCAAGGGTTCCCCACGACCGCAACTCCTGATCTATCGGAGGCCAATGTGTGTGATCCAGCCCATCCCCTATACGCGCCAAGCTAACTGATTCAACTTTTTCTTTCAAGAGAATTTCTCGCAACAATCCGAGACAGTGTATCAAGCACGCGACCGATGTGATATCCCTATGGTGCTCTTTGACAAAGATTGTGAAAACTAATCGACCGTCATCCGCCTCACAACAATTGATATCCATAACCCGAGGATTCTGCGCCTTCATTTCCTCCACATTAATCATACCAAGATCCGCTAATTGTCGACACACAGGTGTAGTTATGACATAATCAACGGACATAAAATGTACGATATTATCTTTCCTGGTAAGCAACTGTTCTGGTGAATATTCAAGATTTTGAATGTGAAATATTGGTAAGATAAGGGGCTCAACTGGAAAATCAGACCGTATGCCATGAATGACTTCTGATAGTTGATTTTGCATCTGCTCATTTTTGTAGGGTATACTTCTGAACTGACCTGGCCAGGTTCTCCTATCCACTAATGAGAATTTTGCCTTCAGTAAATCCCTAATCCTAATACCAAACCTTGAAAAATTCCATATCAATGTCATAATCTTTCTGAATCTCAACAAAACCAAATCATCATCAGCCAAATCCAGGCTACAATTCATATCATCACCAGCCAAATCCAGGCTATAATTCATATCATCACCAGCCAAATCCAGGCTATAATTCATATCATCACCAGCCAAATCCAGGCTATAATTCATATCATCACCAGCCAAATCCAGGCTATAATTCATATCATCACCAGCCAAATCCAGGCTATAATTCATATCATCACCAGCCAAATCCAGGCTATAATTCATATCATCACCAGCCAAATCCAGGCTATAATTCATATCATCTCTTTTCAAATTTCCATATTTCAACAACATCAAATACAAATTCAACCTCCTCGCTTTGGCAGCCACATAATTCCCCGAGGTGGGTAGTGAATCAAGGGAGCCCGAGGGTACTTTCAAATACTTATTCAACTTCCTCGCTTTGGCAGCCACATAATTCCCCGAGGTGGGTAGTGAATCATGGGAGCCCGAGGGTACTTTCAAATACAAATTCAACTTCCTCGCTTTGGCAGCCACATAATTCCCCGAGGTGGGTAGTGAATCATGGGAGCCCGAGGGTACTTTCAAATACAAATTCAACTTCCTCGCTTTGGCAGCCACATAATTCCCCGAGGTGGGTAGTGAATCATGGGAGCCCGAGGGTACTTTCAAATACAAATTCAACTTTCTCTTCAAATTCAAATTCAACTTCCTCGCTTTGGCAGCCACATAATTCCCCGAGGTGGGTAGTGAATCATGGGAGCCCGAGGGTACTTTCAAATACAAATTCAACTTTCTCTTCAAATTCAAATTCAACTTCCTCGCTTTGGCAGCCACATAATTCCCCGAGGTGGGTAGTGAATCATGGGAGCCCGAGGGTACTTTCAAATACAAATTCAACTTTCTCTTCAAATTCAAATTCAACTTCCTCGCTTTGGCAGCCACATAATCCCCCGAGGTGGGTAGTGAATCATGGGAGCCCGAGGGTACTTTCAAATACAAATTCAACTTTCTCTTCAAATTCAAATTCAACTTCCTCGCTTTGTAAAAATCTGATAACAGTTCCCCAGTTCTAAGTTTTCCTCATGATGTGATTCCCTATCACTGTTCAGAAGCATACCCTCGAATTTAGAAGCAAGAGAAGTGCTATATTATGTAGCTTCTTGGGAAGAATTTGCATGCAAGGGTTCGCGAGAGGCTTTTTCGATGTTAGTGGGAGGGGAATCAGATAGAATAGGGTTCCCAGATAGAGCATCTGCATATTTATTCGTTTTTCCTTCTTTACGTATCACGGTAGAATGATAGTCCGTGGGTCTGATCTTCCAGCAAGCCGAGAGCGGAACCGATGCAATGTTGAACCATTAGGCGAACTTACTGGGTGATTGCACGTACCGTAATCTTTGTTGTTGAAGCCCTTATTTTGACGATCAATGTTGGTGGAATAACGGTCCATCTCGCTTCGATAGGGCCATGTATTTTGGTTGTTGAGAGGAAGAATATTGCACTCGCGTCTGCTGTCAGAACGCTGATTGACATCGCGAGCTACATGACCGACCGAACCCACGACAATGATAACACTGATTAGAGCCCATATCCCTCACAGGAGTCACAGTGGCGATAGGTACCGCGGGAACCGGTGGAGCCTCTGGATTTGAACGCTCGGAAATCTTATCGGGAGGCCTTTCCTCCGATCGGGAACCGGCCCCGGCCTCGATGGTATGACAAAATGTGCACTTTAACCCGGTTCGTGATTGGGATTCCTGTTCAGCATAAAGATCGCGGCGTTGATTGTTCCGTTTTTCATAAGTGATAGCTAGGCCTATGGCGGCTTCGAGGGTAGATGGCTCTTTTGATGCCATAAAAGGCATCAGTTCTTTATTAAGACCGAGACAGAAGCACTCTATAGCAGTGCGAGTGATCCCTTCGATCATCCCAACAGCTACAGTAGGATTAAAATCCTCCTTAATCAACTCAATTCCTTTTTGAAGTGTTTTCATCACTCTCAATCCGTATTCAGAAACCTTCTCACTAGGCCTCTGAACAATGCGAGCAAGGTCGACCTGGATTTGAGGAAGATTCTGAGTAGTAGAAAATGCTCGCTTTAATTCCGCTAAGAGTTGATCAATGTTTTCAAAGTTTTCATATTGAATGTAAGCACGTGCATCTTTGATGACTTTAGATTTAACAAGGTGCAAAAAGAAATCTTTATCCGAAGGATCTATAAATTTTTCTGCATTTTTACATTCGCGGATGAATTGATTCACCGTCATATTATGTCCGTCAAATTCCGGTAAGATGCGAATCACATCAGATGTTTTCTTATACGAGATGCATCGCTCGCCACTTCTGCTGAGGGGGACTGTTGAGCCAGGTTGAAAGATGGATGTTACATTTCCGAAATCAAAACCGTCCCAGAATGATCGAAATATCTTTGAGTGTAATTTTGCGGATTCACTGAACCAACGGAGGTTGATTGAGTATGATCAGGGAGGGGCATCATAAGGTTACCGGATAATTGTTGTGAGTTGCCAGAATTAAACTGAGTATGGGTTGACTGAGCATCTGATTGATCATTTAAAGGTACGGTTGTATTGGGCATTGGTTGTGAATTATTCAAAGATCCCGACGCGGTCTCGGTGTCACTAGAGTTCGCCATGTCGACAAGCTGAGGTGTATTCGAGTCCCTACGTCGCAATCTCATAATGTTTTGCTTTAATACCCGACCCTTAAGAGAAACTTCCTATCGTTATTTCCAAAATTGCCCTATTAGATTGGAATAGTACGTTTAACAATATAAATTCTTATGATAACCTTGCCAAATGAAATATGCTCCAGGAAGAAAACGTAAAATCAGGAATACTAATGCGTTAAACTATTAATTCTCCAAAACTTGCTCTTGTTAATCTGACTATCCAATTCACACTCTTTTGGAATTTTGCAATAAGTAAGCTATCTTATTTTATACGCTGAGAATTACTATCTCTGAATCAAAGGGTGTTCACAGAACCTACTCTATCCTATTTTGTAAAATATATC
Organism: Eretmocerus hayati; assembly: GCA_029851415.1. Taxonomy (NCBI): domain Eukaryota; kingdom Metazoa; phylum Arthropoda; class Insecta; order Hymenoptera; family Aphelinidae; genus Eretmocerus; species Eretmocerus hayati. The sequence continues at coordinate 187,908,619 of CM056742.1, read as the reverse complement.
GATGTTCATGAATCAAATTAAATTCTACAGAGATTAAACTACCTTATTTTGTAACTTATACTAACTTCCCTGGATCAAGTGAGTTCTCACAGGGACTAAACTAACTTACTTATATTAGCTTCCCCGGATCAAATGAGTTCTTACAGGGACTAAACTTACTTATTTGTAACTTATATTAACTTCCCCGGATCAAATGAGTTCTTACAGGGACTAAACTATCTTATTTTGTAACTTATATTAACTTCCCCGGATCAAATGAGTTCTTACAGGGACTAAACTAACTTATTTTGTAACTTATATTAACTTCCCCGGATCAAATGAGTTCTTACAGGGACTAAACTATCTTATTTTGTAACTTATATTAACTTCCCCGGATCAAATGAGTTCTTACAGGGACTAAACTAACTTATTTGTAACTTATATTAACTTCCCCGGATCAAATGAGTTCTTACAGGGACTAAACTAACTTATTTGTAACTTATATTAACTTCCCCGGATCAAATGAGTTCTTACAGGGACTAAACTAACTTACTTTCAAAGCTCAAATTATCCTAGTCAAAAGAACAACAACAATCCCGAATCCGTATGGCTTCACAGGATTTTCAATATAACTTATTTTTGGTCAGCGCCTATTTCCTGGATTGAAATCCAATGAGAGTTCTTAATCAAGATTACGTAAAATACTCGAATGCTATATATCCCTGTTCTCAACCTATGACTAATGGTTTCTTATTTTACCACAAATGTTAGTGAAAGAAGAAGAGGATTATCCTATAATATGTCCTGAAAAATATATATATATATATATGCACAGAACTGCAGACACGATAGTCAAATATTTGTCAATCAAGCACACTATTTCTCGAATATTCTCAACTGTCCCTAGCAGCTATTTTCACGTTATCCACAATTGTCACAAATCTCCACGTTGTTAACCCGTAGTTTTCCCGAATCAACTCAGCAGGTGCCAGACCAGCGTCCTCGCGTGACACCTCTCAATTTCCGACACGACTTTTACAGCTCGTAACAACTTCAAGTTTATGTCCGATATGTCAGACACACTTTCAAAAGTTAGAAATTCGTCTGAATCACTCTTAGCTTAGGGTACTTAGCTTGAGGGGTGCGCTGGTCAAGGCGATGAGAAGTCACTGTTCCTCCGTCTCTGGCTGCCGCCGCTGCGAAGCCTGGGTTGAATCTGGCTTGGGTGACTCGGGTGACTCGGCTGACTCGGTTGACTGTGATTCCGCTAATTGTGGAGTTTCTGCTGGCGTTGGTTTGTAGCGCAATGCTCCTTGAAGGGCGAGTCGTCTTGCTTCCACCAATCCAAGTTGAGCTTTCAACTCCTTCCTGCGCCTATCCACCTTGTATAGTTCTTCGTAAATGAGTTCGTCGGTTGACTTTCTTGATTTATCTGGTTTCGGCTCTGTTCTTGACATTTTTCTCAAAAAACCCCTTCGGAAAAATATTCGCATCCCACCGCTGTCACCAAAAATCTGTTATGAATTCGTGGGGTAAAACCCGATTCACGAACTCGGTAACAGGCCTCACCGCAGCGCCAGGCCTACTGGCCGTCTGGCGTGCGAACTATCCCTTTGAATTTAACGCGGGCTTAGGTATACTTGGGTCGTGAGCTCGTTCCGATAAAGCACAGAAGTGCAAGGGGCTTGAGAAAAATTTAATTTATTCAGTATGATTGACAATGTGAAGCTCAAGAGCTGAGCGGATATTGAAAAGCAGGAAAAATGTACAAGATCAAATTGCTACAAGTAAAAGTGCAGTCTAGAAGTGATCCAGAAGTAAGAAGAACAAGTAATGCTGCTGGCTGCCGTGGCACCCGAATTTATAGCTGGTCCTCGTCTGAGCGTACGTGCATGCCGGCACTATGGGTGGTGGGGCTTGCCCACAAGCCAGAGTCTGTGCCTCGGAAAATCACAAATGATCTGTAACGCAACGCTTTGACACGTGTCGATGCTGCGTACTATCTGCGCGACTCTCGTGCGTACATCAATACTGGAAAATTCCATAGCTCGTTCACATTTGGATGCTGCGTTATTGTAGTGTGTGCGTGTCCATACTATAAGATGGGGAGGGGAGTCCAGAGTCTATTTATATTAGAGTATTGCGTAATTCATCTCGTGCGTCGCGCTTGAAGTTGCGCAAACCATTGAGGCCCATAGTTGGTGACGTCACTTGGTGTATTTCCTTCCCACGTTCGTTCTCATCGGCATAAATATATGAGAATAAGTATGATTCATGCCTCATTCAAATAGTCGCAGCGCATAATTTCTTTGTATGATACATCTAGAGGTGTGAATGGATGTAACGTAGATATTCCTGTAAAAATAGTAAGTATTGGAATGCGCAATATTGAGAGCCTGGGGTGCTATCCCTGGAACCTGTAAGGGTGAAGGATTGGATAAGTCTCTTATCATTGGGTGGCTCGTTATTCTTGTAAAAAGGTAAAATAGAAGGGTTTCCCAATACACTGCTCCTGGACCTATAAGAGTGAATAATTGTGTGATTCACCTATCGTCAGGCTACCCGTCTCTCCTGTAAAAAGATGAATCAGAGGGTTGGAAGTGCGCTAGGCCTAAAAGGTCAAGGGCTAAGTCCGTGATTTTAGGACGTATGCGCGTCTGCGGCAGGCACCCAGCCGCCGCTCATTCATTGTAGAACCATACTTACGTCCGAGAGATAGCGTTTCACCTCTCTTCTGATACTTACACAGTTCATGCCCCTAAATCGCACTCCCCTCCCAACACAGCCCCCACAGCTCATGGCTCGAATACATAACACAGGATTCCCCCGCGCGCGCACTCCCCGGGAATCCCCTCCCCTTTGATATGGCTCAGCTTAGCTCATGGATGGATCGTGGAGACGTGTCTTCTGCTGGCACCTGCGTGGCCGATGAACAGTGTAAACATGCAAAATTGGGCTACACATATACAGTTCTACCAAACTGAACCTGTATCGCGGATCCAATCAGAGCGGGGACACGCACACCAATGCGATTTCACACACGTTACACACTCTTGCGAACTCGCGAGATTTCACACCGACGACGATCAGCTGATCTTCGACCAACGACTTTCGATTAAATGCGGAATAGGATAGGGATTCCTCGAGACTCATCCCTCATAACTCACCCCTCATAACTTATTCCTCATAACTCGTTCCTCATGACTCGTTCCTCTTGACTCGTTCCTCATAAATCATTCCTCGTGACCCGTTCCTCATAACTCATTCCTCATAACTCGTTCCGCATGACTCATTTCTCGTAAGTCGTTAATCATAACTCACTCCTCGTGACTCATTCCTCATAACTCGTCACTCATAACTCACTCCTCACAACTCTTTCCACATAACTCGTTCCTCACACTTAATCCCTCAAATCTCGTCCACTTATTCATTCCATCGGCCCTTCATCCATCCATCCACCTGACCACTAACCCATTCACCCACCCACCCACTCACCCATCGACCCACCCATGACCCATACGGCCAATCATCACAAAAAAAACCCTCCACATACCAACCCAATACGCAAGATGCTGACGGACAAATTTTGGCTGGGCTTTTGATTCTTTTAATAACTCTTAGAAGAAAAACGTATTCGAATTGCTTTGGCCGAGTCTACATAGACGCGCTCACCCGGAGCGCGCGCGCTCTCTCCGCTTGCACTCTCCACCCAAACACCGGAGTACTCGCCGGAGTAGGTACCGAAAATGGGATTTGAAAATTTTTTGACGAGTGTTCCTTCTCAATCGAAGTATCAGCGCGAGTTTGTGAGATGAAAAACGGCCAGTCTTCTGCGTAAATCGATCAAGAAATTAATTTGCATCGAATAGAGATCGAAAAATGAGAGGCGTGGTTGTGTCTCATATAAGCATCCCCCAACTTTTCATCCGGCCTTCAACTTGCAAACCATTCAGCAATATTCAGTAATTATTTTGGTTATACATTGCTACTTATTCCAGAAGCTGAATAATGAGCTAAAATGTATGAAATCCTGATTAAGAACACCCGAGATTTCTCAAATTTACGGTGGAGTGACTCTTCTAACACAAATTTGATCTTTGGTGTACATGGAATAGCTCGATTTTTCTCAACCAGAATTCCGCACACCTTTGCTTATTTCACAGTTTCTGGAGAAAGTCTCAATGCAAACTCAAAGGCCGAGTCTACATAGACGCGCTCACTCGGAGCGCGCGCGCTCTCTCTGCTTGTACTCTCCACCCAAACACCGGAGTACTCGCCGGAGTAGGTACCAAAAATGAGATTTGAAAATCTTTAGGCGAGTGTTCCCTCTCAATCGAAGTATTGGCACGGGTTTGTGAGATGGAAAACACCCAGTTTATTGCGTAAATCGACCAAAAAATTAATTCACGTCGAATAGAGATCGAAAAATGAGAGGCGTGGTTGTGTCTCATAAGAGCATCCCCCAACTTTTCATCGGGTCTCCAACTTGCAAACCACTCAGCAGTATTCAGCATCATCTTAGTTATACATTGGTACTCATTCCAGAAGCTGAATAATGAGCTAAAGTGGATGACATCCTGATTAAGAACATCCGAGATTAGCGTCCCAAATTCACGGAGGAGTGACTCTTGTAACACAATTTGATCTTTGGTGTACATGGAATAGCTCGATTCTTCTCAACCAGAATTCCGCACAGCTTTGCTCGTTTTGCAGTTTCTGGAGAAAGTCTCAATGCAAACCAAAAATAATATTTAATATTTTCGAATGAGCCGTGAGTTAGGAACCTGGGAACTTGGGGGTTGTGATATTAGGCACATCGATCGACATCCAAGTCTCCCACTTTTCGATCTCTACTAGATGCAGATCAATTTTTTGGTCGATTTACGCAATAGACTGGGTGATTTCCATCTCACAAACCCGTGCTGATTCTCTGATTGAGAGAGAAACTCGTCGAAAGATTTTCAAATGCCATTTTTGGTACCTATACTCCAGTGTTAGGGTGGAGAGTGCGAGAGGAGAGAGCGCGCGCGCCCGGGGTGAGCGCGTCTATGTAGACTCGGCCAAAATGATGTTGATTATTGTTGAATAAGCCGCGAGTGAGGAACCTGAGAAGGTGAGGGTAGTGATATAAAGGCACATTGATCGACATCCAAGTCTCTCACTTTTCGATCTCTAATAGATGCAAATCAATTTTTTTTTCGATTTACGTGATAAACTGGCCGTTTTTCATCTCACAAACTCTCGCTGATACTCCGATTGAGAGGGATTACTCGTCAAAATATTTTCAAATCTCATTTTCGGTAACGACTCCAGCGTTTGGGTGGAGAGTGCAAGCGGAGAGAGCGCGCGCTCTCCACCCAAACACTGGAGTAGGTACCGAAAATGAGATTTGAAAATATTTTAACGAGTGTTCCCTCTCAATTGGAGTATCAGCACGGGTTTGTGAGATAAAAAATGATCAAATTATCGCGTGAATCAACCAAAAAGATGATTTGCATCCAATAGAGATCGCAAAGTGAGAGACTTGGATGTCGATCGATGTGCCTAATATCACCAGCCCCAACTTCTCAGGTTCCTAACTCGCGGCTTATTCAACAATAATCAACATTATTTTGGGTTTGCATCGAGATTTGCTCCAGAAACTGTGGAATGAGCAAAGGTGTGCGGAATTCTGGTTGAGAAAAATCGAGCTATTCCATGTACACCAAAGATCAAATTTGTGTTAGAAGAGTTACTCCACCGTAAATTTGGGACATCTCGGGTGTTCTTCATCAGGATTTCATACACTCTAGCTCATTATTCAGTTTCTGGAGTAAGTAGCAATGTATAACCAAAATAGTTACTGAATATTGCTGAATGGTTTGCAAGTTGAAGGCCTGATGAGAAGTTGGGGGATGCCTGTATGAGACACAACCACGTCTCTCATTTTTTGATCTCTATTCGATGCAAATCAACTTCTTGTTCGATTTATGCGATAAACTGTCCGTTATTCATCTCACGAACCCGTGCTGATATTCCGATCAAGAGGGGACACTCGTCAAAAGATTTTCAGATCCCATTTTCGGTACCTACTCCGGTGTTTGGGTGGAGAGTGGAAGCGGAGAGAGCGGGCGCGCCCGGGGTGAGCGCGTCTATGTAGACTCGGCCTTTGAAACTGATCTGCAGCTTTAGAAAAATTCAAGTGATCAAACAATATCAACTGTTTGTACATTTACAGGCTTTAAGGGTCATGTGAAGTCTGCAGAGTATAGCCAAAGCCTTGATATGATGTCGACATTGATCCTTAGGGGTTCACCGCGACATCGAGTCATCAGATACCTTTTCACTCGGAGAGAGAATACTGTATACAAGACTCGACTACACAGACACACGCTACCTCAGACATCACCCTCCGCCCCCATATAGTTGGTTGTTAAGGGACTAAGGACAGGAAGACGCGTGTCGCGCCTGATTACGCGGACCAACCCGCCCTATTCTTAGCTACGAGGTGAGATGTTCTGTGGATTCTGCGTCACTCGAGAGGGAAATAGTGGACACTAACCGCAACAACAACCTCTCCACATTTGCTTTTTTTCCTGCAACTCACGGGTGCAGAGCCACCAGGGAATCCGGACCGCAGTACAAGTGGCGCGCTGAGCTAATCTCGCGAGCAGCTTTAATTTTTCAAGCCGCACCCTGGAATGTAATTGCTGGAGCCAGGCTTCGTTATGTGACGCCCTCGTGCATGAGGATACTTGAAAGTATGCACCTGTAGTTGACAATTCACTGGTGCTGGCGCGGATGGCTGTGACCGAGTCGTTAGCCCCGGGAGTCAGTTCAGTTGGACCAAAATCAATTTGATCGACTCGTGTAGGTCGATGACCCGTTAATGACCTATGGGTATACTGTGCATGCCTGCAAGAGCTGCGATGGCCCTCTCACGTAGTGTTTTTTGCGCGCTACGCTCTTGCTGTACACGTTGGGGATTTTTCCTTAATTGATCATTCACTCCTGGGCAGTCAAGCGTGTACTCGATGCGCGCTCGACTTTCAGAGACTCTTCTGGTGAAAATTATTTCTCTTTTACTGGCTCGGCGTTGTTGATGTTTGACTGCGAATTCCAAAAAGGCGTTGATGACAAACAATCATTCCGAGTATAGATTATTTCCTATTTCAACAAAGCCAATGTAGGATCCAAGTAGTAACTGGCAATTTTATTTTGGATATCAGAATGATCATTGGACCAAGATTAACGTAATGGAAATAAGTGGCATCGAAGAGAGCCAGTCAATCAAATGCAAATTATCACTAGAATCTGCTGATTATGCAAGTTGATTAGGTATAGATATTCGAATCGACTAATACACTAAAACCTGTCTCGTTCGGGTACCTCCAGTTCCAGTCCGACCCAGCTAGAATAGACCGGTGCCCGAATTGTAGAGGAGTCGCTGAAAATGCTTCAAAGTATCCATTCTCATTCGTTACCAACATTATTCCAGTACATGAGGCCTATGACATAACAGCTGTGAATAATTGGAATCAACTGATATCGGTTCAAGTTCTAGGGAATAATAATTCAGCCAAATTTAAATCAATTCTGGTCAGCCTTCAACGTGAACCATCTACGGTTAGAAAAGTGATCACCACCTCTTATCTGTAGTAATTTCAAAGGTCTTGTAAGCTAAAATGTATTGATGAAATTTGACTTTAGTTACGATTCCCTCAAATCATGAGACCCTTCTCATATGTGAAAAATTTTTTCTGTATAAAACACTCTCTGAAAAACCTAAGGCGAGTTCACATGACAAAGACTGTTCTTCGAATGTTCGTGCATGTGAGCGCATTCTAGATGTTTCTCGAAACAGCTCGTCGATCGATGTTTGAGCATCGTTGTCCCAAAGTTTGATTCGTATTTCGCACCGATGATTAGTCAATTTTGAATGGGACAATGACCTTTGCATCGGACCTCGAGTTGCTTTCCTGGCTCGGGACTGTCATCGAGAGGCTCAGATATTTAATTTGGCCCAAGGCTAACGTATTGTGCGCGCTGTTCTGTTTTCACCGTATTTTACATATTGACTCGACGCGTCTGTGCGAGGCTCCGTAAGTCTAACTTGCTTTCAAATTCTTGTATTACCAAGACTTTCCGCGCCGCGATTCTATCTTGATTATTACTGCAACGTTTGTAAAGTCTATTCTTCTAAACTCTCGTCTTGTGGTTTGCAAAATTTCGATACTTCTACTTCCTTGCCTTGATCAATTTCGAGAAGTCTCCGACGTTCTCGAAGGACATCCAGTCCCTACATTCTGAATTCGGATGATTCACTAAATATGTCATTCCACGACGAAACCGCGAGGAAATCAATGATTCACATTTTCCAAAAATAGTGAGCTGCAAAGTCAGAGGAAGGAACTTCCTGAGCACAGGCAAGGTGGCTCATCGATAGTTTTTGTGGCTCTACACGTAAACGCCTCTGGCACGTCACATTAACGACGGAATGAATCACGTGCCGGCTGGCTCGTAAAATAATGCACCGGACTTTGTTTACCGCCTCGAAGTAGCGCTCGCGCGTAAGCCATTTTCGCGTGATCCCCAAAAGCTCGTTCCTCTCATTCTGACTCACTTTTTTATCTGCCCAACTCCATCCTCACTCTGACCGTTTTCTCTACTTCTCTATCTTCTGCAGACTTTTTTCCTGAATCTCATCTTCCTCTGCTCTACCTCAGCAGCTTGCCTGTCTTTGCCGGCAACAATGTCGACGGGAGAATTTTTCCCTTTACTCTCTTTTATACACTGACCGAAATGAATCTCGTCCGTAGCTCTTTTGTTCACCCAATTATCATTACATCCTTGTACTTTTTCCAAGCGTACCCCCATTCTATTAGCTCGCACAGTTTTTCAAGGGATCCAACAAGTCTGATTTCTCTTTCAGCGAGCTATATGTATAACACAGGGTTTGAGCGAAAAAAAGACAAACGGCTTTCCTGTTGCGCCATTTTCTCTTTGCAGACCTGTATTATTTCGACGGCTCTTCCTGCAATGGTTTCCTTCCATTCTCGGCACTGGAACAATATGCCAACGTCTTCTGCCTTCCCTGATACTGGCTCTATGGATCATCTCATTAAAGCCAGGCCACTCTATTCATTTAATGGTGGCACGATATTAATTAGTTGGTGAATAACGCAGCTCGATTTTTGTATCGCTCTTCCGAGTTTATTGAGATGGTTGTTCACGAGCGGAAAGAGATAACGTTGTATTCTCAAGCCTATTTTGATTAGACAGTAGTTCACAGTCGTTGCGCTATAGAATTTCCAGTTCTCAAAAAATATCCAATTCTCATATCGATTGAATGGATGCAAATGAGACTCCTGGCGGGAACTTCCATGGTTTTTGGATGTAGAATTTTTGTCATTTATGGGTCAGAGATGCTTTTAGTCAGATTGAAATTGGTTCACTCATTCATCCGCTTCTTCTCGTACACTGTACAAACTGCATTTCAATCAACACCTTAAAATTCAAGACCGCAAGTGGTTTTGGGTTGTGCTTGAATATGTTAACGAATAGCATTAGTTAGCTCTAGTCTGTTCCAGTAAATTAGTTATCCAGAACCAGGTATTCTAACAGTAAGTCCTATTTTGGAACTAAGTTTTTCTGCCTCGAAGGTTCATCTTACATCTTTCAATTCGATAGAAAACCTTCTAGCAGGAATTTTTTGATATCCGCACCTTGTTTTTTAAGTGATAGAAACTTCCAAAATCACCTGGGACATCCATCGACAGATGAAGATAAAAGCCTCCTTGGACCCAAAACGTGGATGAGTCTCTTCTGATACTAAACAACTCAAGTTCGACTGAGCTACTCAAAACAGAATTCAACAATTCGCATCTGAGTTAATCGAAGATTCATCACCGAAAGTTCAATGACAATAGGGAAGGAGTGAGAAAATTCCAATAAAATGCATAAGAGTTGAAAGAAATGTAGTCGGTACTTTTCCTCTAACTATTTTCGAGGATAAATTTCCGTCCTTCTTGATACTATTCTCTTCAGTATGACAAAAAGTTTAGATCGTGGAGTTGTGGAATCGACTGCCTAATCAGTTTTGCAAATTCTGTAAATGTCTGTGATTTGATAAATTGAGTGGATCAAATTTCCCGAGCTTGAAATTTCCTATTGGCCCACAACCATCGAATGCTTCTTGTGTTAGTATTCTTCAAAATTCAATCGGCTTGCTCCTGCGCAATGAGCAAGAATGTTTATTGTGGTTCTCGAGTTGCCGTAGGAGGATTGCAGTATTTTAGCTACCCGTGTTGTGGATTTTCTGGGTATGGTCCGCTGAGAATCTCAATTCCAAAAATTTAAGAGGCGAAATTGTGCAAAATAAGCTAATAAAGATTAGAATTGCTAATGAAAGAAAAAGAACCACAGGAGATGAGAAATTTCGGTCATGATCAATTAGCTCAACAAACAAAAAATCTCTAACATTCGATTGGCTATTGAGTTCCACAAAGTCAATTTAGTTGATACCGTGAGAATAGTACTGGACAAAAACACAGGGAACTGCACAAGATCATGAGGTGCATGAGCATGCTGGTTGCAAGAGTAGGACGAACGATCAGCTCGTCGTCGTGACGAAAGTTTGATTAGTCTGGAATGGTAAATGGGAGACGGATGTCGAAGGAAAGGGAGTCGAAAACCGACAAGAGTAGCAGTAGTTCTGGCTCTCTTTCGGCACCGGCGGCATGTCTCGTACACCTTCCGAGTCTCACGGTTGTCCCCAGGGAAATCTCTCGAGACGTTTGATAAGAGGCGCGTGATTCCATTCGTCTGCGACACCCTCCTCCATCCCCTATTTGTGGCTAATACGTGTGACGTCCCGAGATGAGCAACCGATCGTACCTCCGATTTTACATTCGTCAGAGGTCACTTGTTTTTCCTCTGCAGAGGTATGTCATACGGAATTCTTGGTATGGCCGGTGAGAGATCGATCGACTCATACTTCTCGGCTTGGCGTCGACTCCTTCGAGATTCGTATTATCTTTCGACTTTGTGGTTTCAACGAGATCGAGTTCTTTCTTCGGTTTGTGTGGTACGCGCTTCTTTCTTTTCGCCAGTGATTGGATCCTCTATTATGAAAGAGGCCAATGAAACTCCATTTTCGAGAGAGAAAGAAGGAGTCTGGCTCCGAAAGTCAGCAGTTTTCTCTTCATAAATCTCTACGCTCCATTTCATCAGTTGTTAGGTCGATCTGAATCAAAATCTATCAACTCCCTAACTGGACGATAATGGTAATGTTGATGACTCTGGCTTCTCTTATCTTCAACTTTTTTGAAAATCGATGGACAGAGAACGAATTTATCTAGTGTTGAATGTTGACAAGCTTTGAAACGTTGAATCTGATTGAGTGCTGGTAAACTTCGTATCATTTACCATGGGCTGCAAACATATTTGAACCTCCTGAAATTCCAGATGCGAGGCCAACTACTGGGATCAAACGCAGCAGTGTGTTTCTACTCAACGTGTGATATGTGAACCAAATCCGAGGATGTATGCAAGGCAAGTGAGGCAGCAGTCAATTAACACACAGATATTCATGCCAACCGCGTTGGACTAGAGTGACAGCTTTGTGCCGGTATGGTTAGAAATTTGTTCTATATATCGTATTTGATATTCCTATGAAGCCCAAGTGGTCGAAACGTCACTATGTTGATGATCACTTCTACATTTTTGAGATTACCGCTAATTTATTGTAGGATTTCTAATCGGTGGTCGGATCTTGAGCAAAACGAAAATATCCGGGCATTGAATGAAAATCGTAGCTCACTGACATAATTCAATTGATTGAGTTAATTCTAACTGTTCATTCCTTTGAGTCTAAATATGGGACCAAATTAGGAATTTCTCGATTCGCCTTAAATTGATGGACTGAGAAACGCTTATCTCCTCAGTTGGATATCAGAAGGTCCTTATATTGACGAATGTCAAACTATATAGTAAGGATCTGTGATATTTGTAACATCTATTACGAAATCAAGTTAGTAGCGATATAGCCCAAAAATATCGGGTTGAAATTTTGAAGTGACGTAAAGCCAGAATTCTGCTCGAGTTGGATAATAATGTTGTTTGGAGTTTGAAATATTTTGAGTGCGCGCTTGAGAAATTCGAGTATCAAAAGTTAGCTGCATATCTGAGCCCCGCTCGCACCGAGCTTGGGCGTAATTGCATATGATTATTGCGCTCTCTCGGATGCCCTTTAAACTACGCCAGGAGAGATTCCGTCTGCTGCCGGATTGTGCTCTGCTGTGCGGGGCGCGGGCGCAAGCTCACCGAAGCTGCAGCCGCGGGACACTCGTACACTCTCGAACTTGTCTTGTTTTCCGGCTTGTTTCGTCGACGCTCTGACGCGCTCCGCATTTGCATCAAGTGCTATACGTACATACTCTGCCTTCCACCATCAACCCCCACAGATGTCCTCCTACCTCGCGTCTAACCACTTCCTCTTCCTTCTCGTCCCTCATTCTCTGTAGCTTCTTTCAATGCATATTCTGTAGTCGTGCCACGCATACATACGCTTCACACTCATACATATACTCCAAAAATTGAGGCATAAGCAGACGGACTTTGTCGTCGGTTTGTCTGTTTCTTAGACCTCTTTCGTATACCCGGCTCTCGTAAGTTTGCGCCTTTTGTTGTGCCAAGGATAACGTTTTACTGCTCCGGTGGCTTCAAACTTTCGAATGATACACTGAGCCCCGAGTGAGTTTCCTTAAAAGCTTGGATAAATTTTTTTTCTCGCACTCTTTTGACGATTCCATTGTGCTTGCATACGTCTTTTTTCGAGATTGAAGATGCGAGTGTTTTGCGTGAGTAATTATCGATGAAGCTCAGGGATTCTGGTTTGCATAGCGATTGAATTATTCATTCTCGATTGGGAGGATAAGTGATTGAGTTCGTAGACTATTAGATTATTTGAGTGACACAAATGGATTTTCAATTTGTATTTTATCAAATGTCAGACCAATCAATAAGCTGGCTTGCACAACAAACTAAATCGACAATGATATTTGAATATATCAATCTGGGATTGATATGGAGAGAGATTAATTCACAAACAGAGGGAGAGAAGGCTAGTGAAAAAAAAAACCATTGAGATACAGTGATCCTACGTGGAAAGGCTTACACGTGCGTCATTCGATGGAACTTGAGATAATACTCTGAGCTTGTTGTGAATCAAAATTTTCATCGCCTTATCAATCTCGGCGTATCTGTTAGAGTGAGGCTACGCGAATTGAATGCCACAGACGTTTTACAAAGATTGATTGACGTGTAATTGTGAATTTCTAGATATCGATGCCCAGTTTCTGCCGGACAGATACATAATCCGTCAAGTTTTCCAGCATTGGCTATCCTCGGAGTGTTTCGTATCCGGTAATATGAATCTGCCACTCTCGTGTTTGTTATTTTGGTGGCTGATATCAACGAGACAGCAATAACGTGCTTGATCCCTTCAACGATAACATTTTGTGCAATAACACGATTCTCACGTCATCCTCTCAGACCTGTCTATTTTAGGCAACAAGGTGGAAAATCGCTGACAAAAAATTTAACAGTTATGTGTATTGCTTCATTGTTTTAATTCTGACTAGAGTTGGGTATTTCCATAGATGGGATATAAATCGTCTGTTTTGTTTCGAGACCATTAAACTTTTGATGATATTGATATTTTACTTACGTAAAGTTAATGGGACTATTCTCTGAGTCCATTCAACTTTCTTCCCAACAGCTATTGTCTTCCACATTACCTCGGAACTTGCTCTTTTCAATTTGAATTTTTCCACTCGTTCTTATTTCTTAATTAAGTAACGGTCATGAATACCATTCTACACAAAGGTAACATGAAATGGAGCTAATAATCAATGAATATGTAAGGTTACAGTGTATCAACTCTAGAAATCATCAATATAATTACAAGGGGGTTCCGAAGCTCTACCTTTACGGACGTTGAGTTCCATCCCAAAATATTTATTACTCGTGAATGACGCAATATCTTGGAAAAAACCCGTCTATCAGTGTAATTCTGTGCATCTTATCTACCTCCAGGCACGATCTCCAGGTCGGTTCATCTTGATTTAAAGGAGAACTTTACATCCGCATTTGCCAAAATAGCGACCGTCGCACTCCAGATGTAAAGTTCTCCTGCACAAGGAGACGAATCGACCTGAAAATTGTTGCAACAGGTATATCTGATACATAATTGCGTGGAAATTCGATATTTTCACTGCTCGTGAACTACCTATGTAAAAATAGGGACACTGTGCTCACATGTTAACACCTGTCAAACGATTAAAAAAATGTTTAATCCGGGAAAGTTATTATGGTTCGCAATTTCCTGGGAAAATAGCATCAATCACTCTCGGTATTGATTTAACATCACTCGAAAAATCCCCCAAAGTCAATCTAAAATTCTAAGAAAAAATACAAAATTCAATTTATTTTTTTGCAGAATAGATACCATAATCTTGAAGGTACACACAGGTATTTGACAGATTGGTGACGGATCTGCATACTCAGAGTGTAATATTCCTCAGAATAAATCATATTTATTTCGAATCATAGCAAAAGTTGGCCAACGACTCTATTTGACTCTGAGGCTTGAAATTTTTCACAAAAAAGACCCGAAATTCCAAAACAGCTAGGTCTTAATGATTTTAGAAAAAAAAACGAGAATCAACGGTAAAACTGATCTTCTAGTTCAATACGGATACAGATTCCTTTCGAAATGTAACAAATTTGCACACCTACAAGCTAACATTTGAAAGAATAAGGAATTTCACACTCATCGCCAATCTGTCAAATACCTCTTTGAATCTTGAAGATAACGATCTTTTTTCTCATGGAAGAGTGGATTCAATTCTGTATTTTTCCTTTGAATACGAGTTTGACTTCGAGGGATTTTCCGAGTGATGTAAAATACATACCGTGGATTATTGATACCATATTCTCAGGAAATTGAACCATAATAACTTCCTAGCATTCAAAATGATTTTCAAATCGTTTCATAGGTGTTCGTCCATGCAGATCGTGGTGTTCTTGGACACTGTGTTCGCATGTGATCGCAGTGTTCCCATTTTCACATGGGTACCTGCAAGATGTGATGCAAACCAACCATGCGCATCACCTCTAAGTCCTGCATTGAACAATTTTGCTAATAACATCTCATGTTTGGCCGAGTCAAAAGCTTTGGCAAAGTCTACATAAATCGAATCTACCTGCGAGTCGTCTTGCGAAGAATCCACAAGAAAGTCCTGGTAGACTAGCGAATTTGCAATTGTGATTGTTCGGAAATGTGCAAGCATTTTCAGCTCGAAATGTTTTAGATTTTGAAGCTAACGAATGTTCGAGAACGCGAGCTGCGACGAACAGAGCGATGACCCCCCCCCCTCTCTGCATATCACTATATATGTATCGATCAGTCGCAGATGATACCTCCAAATTTCACCTATTGGTGCACTTGAATATGAAATCGGGCAACGTCGCATCTCACCTCGCACTTTGCCGTTGTCAATCATCCGTAAGCGTTTTGGCGGTAGTTGACCATGGATCGGCGAGACAGCAAGTTCGGCTGATCTCACGCTCGCGATTCGCGCCGCGAGCTTCCGCCTAAATTCATCTAGCAATTGTTTTCTCCGCAACTAATTCACCCCTTACCTCTCTCCGCGTTCTTACTTTATTACACTATTGTTATCACACGAGTTTGGTGATTGAAGTACTATTTTATACAGTGAAACCAAGTGTACTTACAATTTCTAAATAAGCTTCCACTGCCCTTTCGTTTTGAGCACCCCGTCCCACCTCTAAATTATTTCATTTATTGTGCGAGTATTTTTCGAAGAATTATTTATTTACCTCGCGATCAGTGATAATAGCATTCAAGAAACCCGGTTGACCGCGAATAATTTCTGATGTGAGACACTCTGTCCAGCGATCAGCGATACGGGCTTCTAGAAGCTTTGCTAATCAACTGAGAGCGGATACCTATATTATAGCTCGATAATTTTCAATGTCATGTACACCACCACTCTTGAAAGTAAGCTGGATTTAAGATGTTTTTCATGCAGTTGGGAATACACCAGAAGCAAGCGACTTATTGAAAATATCCAACACGCTTTCACCAATCTTTAACCAGCATTTTTTTCACAAGAACTGCGGGAATACCATCTGGCCCTGCTTTGACGTAAGTCCATCCAACTTTGTTCCCAGTTATTGTGTCAAAAATATTTCCAGATCTTGCGACGCTCCGGTCAATTTTCCACTCTTTTCCTCCAAAGTTCAAATCCCTCGTGGTACATTATCCACGAGTAGAATTCATTCTTTCACTGACAAGGAGAGGTCATGGTCTGTGGGTCGTGAATTCGGCTGAAACTCTGGGAATCGTCTCCTTTTGGCACCAAAAGATGATATCCAAAACCGCTAACTTGAATGCTAAAACGTTTCAGAGCTATGGTCAATCACATTAGCATTGTTAGTATACCTATATATATCAACTTCCAACATGGGCCTATATGGGCAACGCTAATGTCATAGGCTGTAGCTCCAAAACGTTTCAGCATTCAAGTAAGCGGTTTCGGATATCATCTTTTGGTGCCAAAATGAGACGATTCCCAGAGTTTCAACCGAATCCACGACCCACAGACCATGACCTCTCCTTGTGAGTATCCACGAGACTTGCCAGCCTTGTTCAAGAGCCCCTCTTGTTCGCAGTAGATATACACAACTATGAGAGAGGTCCAGTTCATCCTTGGCTCCCCTCTTTCGCAAACTCTTGTATTAATCTCTCTCAGCTTGTAGCCGATCCCTCAGTTCTAAGGTAGACAATGTGCGTCAGATACTCCCCAAAATGAATATCGTTATTTCCGACGAAGGGATCTAAATTATTACGAGAGTACAAGGGCTCGCATTTGTTCTCGTTGGAAATCTCAAGATGCAAGCTGTATCGCAATTTTCTGCACGTTGCTGAGAACCCATGATAAGCACTTTATATTGCGGATGAATGGATCAGGTAGAGGAGAACAAGCAGTAGGTGTATGATATGGGCATATTGCTACTCTTCAACTAGAACGATAACCTAGTCAGTTGAGGTTGGTAACGGTGACTTGTTTTTCTGAAAAGTACAAAATATCGCAAGGTTTGAAATAGTGTGTCCTCAAGTTCACCTTCCTGGGAGCTGTACGAGTCTTTACTGTAAAAATCCCTAGTTTCATTTTAAAACTGCTTGATTGCCAAAAATCCATTAGCATTGTAATTTGATGAGCTATTCATATAAACAAGTTTAGTGAATCACCATTGTCACTACCTTACTCTCCTCATTCATCTTGGAAGCCGGTTGATGAAATATCCGCTCTACAATTTTGGAATGGGCTAAAATTGTAATCGAACTAGAATGGTATATAAATGGCAAATGTATAGTACGACTGAAATCTCGAGAATTCACACGCGGAGGCTTATATTCCCTTAGAAACGCTGCTTACTCAGAGAATGATAGACGATATTTGCGAGACACCCCGCAATTTGACTGCAACTCGGAAAGGAATCATCAATCTTAACTCTGATCATAGAGATGTCTTTTTTAACGATAATCAGAGTAGATGTAGTTAATGAAGAAACTATAATATTCATATCGAGGATAAAATTGGTCCGAAAAGAAATGGCGTTATAGCAACCCAGAAATCAGGATTCATCAGCCCTCGAGGAATCAGGAAATATCATGAGCTGTACATAACATAACATCTCCTAGAACTGATAGCACCGGCACGAGTATTTCAATAACTAGAATATCCGATTGTTGGAATGGGGGAGCAGCAATAAATAAAATAGAAACTGATGCGCTCAGTTTTGTTACCGTCAACTAAGAGAAAACTCGTCATGAGTTGGGAGAGGGTAGGGGGTTAACTTTGGATCGCCTGGAAAAATGATTCGCAAGGCCGTGCTAGGCTCAGATATTCAGTCTGAGCTTTTTAAATCAACGTTCTTAGTTTTCGGTAAGTAAGAGCAATATTTCGATGCGAGAGAGCAACTCTCACAACTCCCGGTTTGATTTCAAATCAGTTTTACAAAAAAGTCATCATCACAATGAAACCTTTCTCGGTATGTTCATCCATGACATTGACCTGAATTCCATTGGACAGTCGAATCACTAAAGAGTTGACAAATTAGAATATTAGCATTTCGCGAACTATAAGCATGAAGGGTGAGTTCCAAGACCTATAAAGAGAATGAAACTCGGAATGAAATTGTCGAGTAAATTCAAAAAGATCAAGTCTAAAATAATTGAAATAATTCTTTCAGATCGTACGGATTTATCAAAGGGGACAAAAAATTAGTCCACTCCGATAGACAGAGTATGCCGTTGCCTGTTGTAATTGTTACACGTAAACTCGCGAGTAAGGTGGACTGCGGTAAGATGACGGCCAGCGTCCATTCGGCGATTGCGAGTGAGATGACAGATCTCGAACGGTCACTGATCGTCATCTTACCGCAGTTCACCTCACTCGCGAGCGAGCTCAGTTCGGCAACGGATTCAATTATTTCATTCAACTTGTAAATGAGATGTAGTCCAAGCAAAATTTGCTCAATAATACCAAGACGACCAGACTCAACTCGGAGGATATTCTTCTGGCTCACCTTTTTGTACCAAAGATTTACGTAACCTCACGAATGACCTCGTCTTTCCTTTCTTTTGCTGCAGGTAAGTACGGAGTACGGGTAACTCTCACTTCCTCCTTCACTGGTGCGTTATTCCAAACGTGTAGACCGGGCTCGAACCACAAGAGAAGTCGTTCGAGTCGACGAGTTCGTCGTTAAACTCACTCCGGATCCACCAGCTTTTATTTCGCACCTATCCTCGTTCTTTCATCTCACTCTACAAGCCTTCATAACCCACGTGTCTATCTCACTCACTCTACATCACTCCATCCGTTGAATTTCAACTCGTCTACTTCAACTCTTCAATCTGATGTTTCACGGAGTAGCTCAACCATCTTTGATTCCTTGATTAGTCGCTTTTTCACTTTCTGCTAAAAAATTCCCTGTAAAATTCGTTGTCGGCTATGCTGCCTCTACTTCTTGGATCAGATGATAAGTAGCTTTTGTTATAAGCGTCTTCAAAGCCTACAGTAGCGTCTTAATTTATCGACGACGACAACGAAAAAAAGAAATCTTCGCCTTTGAGACGTCCTTTGAGTACCAAGTCTCGACATTGTCGCGTTCTTGAGTGTAGAGGAGGGAAAAAACAAAGGATACTTCGATCGCGTACCTGATTGAATGATCCCGGACAAAGCGAGGATATTCTAATGCGCGACCCGAGATCGTAGAGTGACTCGATACGTCTGAGAAGCTTTCACGGATTTCTAGTAGCTCATCCAATGCAAATTGGATATCACTGGAGCTAATGCACGTCTAGAGTTCTTTTTGATTGTGTCTGTATCTCCAATAGTTGACGTTTCAGACATTGGGGTTCAATACAAAAATTAGTTGATTTGACTGCAAATTGAGGACCATCTATTGATGCACGGCATTCGGAGTGTGAATTAATAATCCGGGGTTTCGATTCGGTACAATGACGGCCGTGTTCATTATTCCTGCAAAGACTGATTGAACGATAGAGTGCAGTCAATTTTTCATACGAAAATGATTGAGAGATTTCCCTCATTCATCCTGAAAACAATTACGTCTTCAATCACTCGTGATGACTCATCTTCATAAGATTATCTCAGAGGAAAATGATCTAGGCAATGAGGCACATGTTGATTCGTTGTAAATTAACCAAATGAAGGGGCGGGATCGAATTTTGTCTGTACAGCTAGTGTCAACTTCGAAATGTCTGTGTTAGACATGTGAATGTACATATCCGCTTAGACTAGAGGAAGCGGTGAGACGATTTTTTGCCTCAGCTGATCTTTGTCACAATAGGTCAATTATTTTGTGTTTTTTGGGCGAGAGATCGTGATCGATTGAGAATTCTTAGAAGATAATCTTCTTTCGAGATAATTGACCCAATTCCCTTCAAAGGATCCAATCGCTCAAATCTAATTTCGATGACTATATACACCCGAATGAATTCGGCTTCCGTTCGATTGACATGAATTCATCATGATAGTACATTAATTAGATCAGAAAATTAATATGATTTCAGCTGAGCAGAGATTGCAAGCTTGCCGGAATCGAGAGTGATATCTGGATGACGACGTAAGTAGATTCATATGGCTCATAATATTTTCATCTTCGTGTATAGCTTCCACGTCAATATCAAGTTGGCTTAAGAATTTTCCAGGCCCGAGTTGATCAGGGTGAGATTGGTAATCAATTCATTCTTAAAGTAAAGATGTGGCACTATAGAGAGCAAAGATGGGAGAATGAACCAGAAAAAGGGCGAAAATCAGATAGACCGAGGTAGGCAAATGAGGAAAAGGATTTGAGAAAATGTCCAAGTCGAACATTTCAAGTCACTTGCAGATTCTGCGCGGTGGAGCAGAATAGGCGGTGACAGCAGTCTGGACCATCGAAAAAAATGATTACGCGTCGTCGCATTGCACGAACCAGATTCTACCAGAGCTCAAGAGACAGTGTCACGTAGTCGTGGCGTCGTTAAATGTGGCCAGGTAGCTCCAAGTGCTGTACGACAACGCAAACCTCGCCGCAAGGGTCTCTACAAACCTCAGACCATGAACAAAAATTCAAACTACTTGCTTCTGGTCCTGACGCAAACTTAGAAAATCTGCGAAGACAGTGTCGCCGATCGTCTGTAAAAAATATTCAAAAAATTGCGACCCTGGCAGGTATAGACATGTAGATGAGGAAACTCAGATTCGAAAGGGGTTGCGTATCGGGGTGGAATATCTTATCAGAAACGAATATTCATGTCACATAGGCTGCGCCGGCTGGTGCCAAGTGTTCGACTACCAGGCAGTGGCACGGTGGTGGTGGTGGGCCCTCCAATGCACGTGCGTGCCAGCGTACCGCTAGCTTGGATGTCGTCGAGATTGCGCGAGAGTTGTATAGGGAGAGTCTTGGTGCGTCTCACAGAGCTCCACGCGTTTGCGATGCGAACTTTGGAAATAAACCCTGAACACAACGAGGATAGTTCTAGAGGATGCTGCCTTAGTACGAGCTTTTCGAAATAATATCGAAAGGTATTTGAGTAGAACTCGTCCTGAACTTCTTGGGGTCAAGTTTCTCTCACACTCGTTGCTGAATACAATGAATGATGCTGAGCTGTCAAAAGGTTTATAGCAGAAGAATTACTTCTTCACGAGTCCATGTAAAGAACAGCTGTTGAATATCGGCCACGTTATGGAGTTGAGCGCAGATTCTTCCAAAATATTCTAGTATGTACCCACATGGTTGAGCTCCACTTTCTATTCTTTGAGACTTTGGAAGAGCTTTTGTTTCTTCTTCATCGAGTGTAAGTTTTGGGATGAATCATTTTGAGTCCGGACTCCAAAGCAGATGGAAAACAGCATTCATTGTCTATGCTTACGAGTGATTTGCTATTAATGAGCATCGATCCGACGAGCCATGCAAAGCCAGTGCTCGGATCATTGTGAATTTTCTAATCTGTACATTTTGCGATCAAACTTCACGAAACTGTCTCTTAACTCATTATATTGTTTTCAAGAATCCATAATCACAAAGTCTATCGTAATTCCTTTGCGTGGAATCATTGAGAATTCGCTTCGTGGATTTTGGGATTCAAGCGGGATAGTTGCATTCATCTACAATTCTATCGCCATTCTCTTGATGATCCGGTTTCGTTCAGGCCACCTCATTATGTATCAATAATGCGAATAAGGGTCGCCTGGAACAACTGTCTAACGTTGTCTGACTACACGCGGATATTACTACTGATTCTAGATTCGATATATTTTCGTAAAGAATTTTCACTCATTTATTAATTTATTCTTAGGAAGTATGAACTTGAAAGTAATAGCACAAATTGGAAATATCTAATCATCTTCTAAGGTAAACAAAGTAAAAGTAAGACTTACATAGTAATAATTGCGAAATCCAATGCTCAAACTATCAAGGTAATCAAGTGTCTCAAATGAAAAATGAGTAGCTCGGATGTTCTGATCTATACTTGGATTTCTAAGATAGGAGTAGCAGATTGAAATTCGTCGCTCCATTGATGTTAAATTAACCTACAAACTAAAGTATTCATTGTCTCACACCCATGTATTGACTCGAGTTCACTCATCTGACCTATCAGCAATTCCCACGAATATGAATAGTTCGTGATTAGGAATGGAAGCGAAGAGACTAATGGCAAGTTATTCCATTTTAGTGCTCTGATTTTGATTCTTGTAATTATGACATAATCAATTAGAAAGAAATCGATGATAAATACGGGCACTGAAGAAGTGCTACCTACAGATGATTTTTAAAAAGTCCCATTTGGACATTTTCGATCAATCTGCCAGACAGTGAAATTAATGGTAAAGTGGAATACGCACTCGCAGAGGACAACTCACTCGCGAATATGGCACAACGGAACTTGTTCCAACTCTCAACTCGTGTAAACATGAAGATCATAGTTGAATAAGATCCCATGGGTAGGGTGGCACAGCTCTTGCAAAGAGGCATATCTACAGTTACACTCTGAGCACATTACGTGGTGGCGTACCACACTTGCACGATATTCTACCTAGGAATACGTGTGCCCCGAGCATAGTCAAGATATCAACTCTCGAGAGAAGAAGGAGAAAATCGGATGCGGAGGTGGCGGGAGATTTCAAATAGGGTTCAACCATCTTGCGGGACTGTTCTCGATTCTCCGAGTCGCCACTGGTGATCCTATCACCACCACCGACCGCGATAACGTAGAAATGAGCTTGCCTGCTCCAACATCCTGTGTCTCATTGTGATGGCAGCTGGGAGGATCGTTGTTATGCCTTTTGCGTCTGTGCCATTCTCCTAAGTCGTTTGAAGCTCGGGTCTATAGACTTTCGCGACGATTGCCTTCGATGAGAATAGGTGTCGAGTCTGAGGTTCGGCGTACCTGAGATTCCGATTCTTCGATAGTTGCTCGATCGCTCGCCACCTCGTTTATCTGGATGGAGTGAGAATGAGGAGAATGGGAAATTCTATTCCCGTGTGTAGGTCGTGCAACAAGTAGAGCCAGACGAAGTCTTATGCTAGTTCCATATCAGAATTCAAATGGAGATCTGCGATTTGAGGCTAGTGCGATGAGGCGTCGCGTCGCTGATGAATATGACTCGGCCTTTGTTTGTAGTTCTGTGAGATAGTCTAAAGGAGGATGCTTGCATTGATAAATAGGACACAAGCTGTAACCAGAGAATTTAATTTCCAGAGACGTTGTTATTTTGAGCTTCGAATCCGATTTCATCTTGATTCATGTTTGGAATTCCACGATTCGTACTCACTATAGGTGGAAAATAATTGAAACTGATCAAAATTTAAAGAGTGTAATGTCAACAGAAAGATACCATACTAGTCCCGTTCAAGTACTGATCAAGTTCCGGGTAAGTACCGATTATGTGAAGATGAAATATCATGCGAGTACTGATTATGACTCGATGAATTACTCAAAATAAACCTGTTCACATCTGAAGACATCGAGCACCGGTGAAAGATTTCAACCCTATCTGGTTCTGTTTTGGATTCAGCCAGACGAATTAGAATCTCAACATTCTACAAAATGGTGATGGGTTAATAGGGAAGTGACATAATTCCAGGAAATGTTATATTATGAGAGTTCGCGGCAGAATAGATATAGGAAAAAAAATTGGGGATTTCTACGACGCCTCTATGGTTTTTAAATTATTATTGAAGTTTTGACAATTTTAATTGGCGCCATCCAATATGGCGGCGGCTGCACATGTGCCGCTAAATTCCCCAACTGTTGTGATGTCATTTTTCATTGGAAATTCTTATCTGAACCACAATCGAGAGTTTATTTTACTCAAATAATAGAAGTTCACGGTGGAAAAACGCAGGTTTGTCTCAGAACTATCAACCGTGTAAACCTAGAAGTCACGTGACTCGTGTGCAGCCGCCGCCATATTGAATGGCGCCAATTCAAAACCTGAAAAACTTCAGACTCGAATATAATCACTTTTACCACAGAAAATTCCCAAATTTCCACAGATCGTGTCTATTTCAACGTAAACTTCCATAATATGAGCATTTTCGAATAATTTTTGTAGTCATGTCAGTTCTCTATTGTGAAAGGCATTTAGGCAAGACACCGACAGTTCTTCAAGTTATTAATCAATAAATCTGTTTCGGGATCTGCTGCATGTACTCAAAACGAGAGACTGAGAAGATATCACGACATAAAATCGATCTTGCACAGTCGAATAATTCCCAGTAATGGCAATGATAGCGTCTGGGGGAATATGGGTGACAACTTTTGCCTCCCAAATTAATAAACCTCTATTGAGAGAATATTCAGGAATAAAATCTAAGCCCGATGCCAATCTCAATCACGTCGTCAGGGAAACGTATCAATTCAGAGTATTCTCAAACTCCATTCTGTTATCACGGTCACGTGAACAAGGCCTGATCAAAATATCGCAAATCAATTGAACAAGAAAATATTCGGCATTGGTTCGCCAGAGATCACTCTATTTCGTTCATTTATATTAGTACCTCGAATTCCGGATGGATGATATGAATTCCTGTATAATTCTATTGGATTTTTAATTTCCATGTACTTTATGACGATTTGAGATATAGTTAGGGCTGTAGTTGGAGATAGATTCACACAATAATTGTATAAGTGTACCCGCTAGGAATTCACTGCATTCTCGAGCGAGTTTGGGCTCATTCTCGGCCATTGAATTCGTTGGAATGCCGTACATTTGTGGAACGCATAATGCAAGCCGCTACATCATGGCAAGCACGCAAACAACCGAGCAATGCGCCATTAACATCCAATCCCTCATAAAAATGCAGCCTCCCATGAACTTTACACTATCCACTTCGAATCTCCACTTGTTGATGCCAACTGCTATCCACAAAAGTCTCAATCATCGATTATGCACCATACGACATCGAACCAGATAGTATCATCCAACTCGAAGCACTCTCACTCCTCAAAAGTACCGCACAAGTGTGCAATGCTGCTCTAGTTATGAGGCCATCCAAAGTATTCTACCCTCGGGGGGCTCTATGCAGCGTGACGCTCTTTATTTCTTGGCTAAAATAAAACGTACATCTCCATCGCTTGGGCCAGCGCTCGGGCAACCAAGTAGCTCCGAAGTGAAAAAAAAGAAGAAGAATCTACATCAAGAGCGAGAGTATAAGAGGTCTAGCTCGGGGGCGAATTCGAAAGGGGAGGTTCACCATCTCGGAGGAAGAGTCCGCGTAGAGTATATATAAGTGTGGATATCTGCACAGAAGCCGAGGCCAGTTGCCGTTCATAAATAAACACAACTGCAAGAAGCAGCTGGCGCAGACGTAATTCATCGCAAATTAATTTAAGGGCCTCTCTCTTGCTTTTGCTCGAGAGCCGTGCTTTCATTAAAGAGGCCGCTCTCGCGCCATTTGGAGGCTCTCTCTTAGTACTGCATCGATGCTGCAGGCCGCGGCTTCAAGAACGTGCGAGCTCAAGCTAAGTACAACCCTTTCACTATACCTACCCCGTTTTGCAGACACCGTAAGTGCTCACAGCCGACGCCCAAGACTAATCGCGGAATCTTGCTTGAGAATACTTACGCGCTCTCTCCGCGGCTTGCTGAGCCGAGTCTTGAGTTTTGGTTGCCGGATGTTAGATACGCGTCACGTTGGATCTAGAAGGCTCAAGTCGGGGTTGCTTCTGATTTTCAGGGGTAGTCCTGAAATCCGTTTCTGTAGTCATGTCTGAGTGATTCTAACGGCTCTGGATTGCTGGACTCATTGCTCACTTTTGAGGAACTGGAATTATTATTGGGGATGGTCGTGATGGAATTCGGGTCGTCGTCAATATTAACCAACATCTGATTAGGGTTTCGAGTCTCATTATCTCTGTCAAAATCTTGCTGGACTCGGCTGGCAATGCTAAAACGTCTCATTATATCACTGGACATATGGCGTATCAGATCGAAACCAGGTGGATTCTCAAGTTTCTAGATAGTCCCAGACAAAAAGAATTTCGCCCTAGAATCATGTTCCAGATTCTGTGGGCTTTTCTTGTCATTCAACGAGATCAGAGGAGTGTGTCAATAGTCTAACATACTAATTACCGAGTTCGATAGATTTTCCACGTTGGAAAGGACAGCTGAGCTGCAAATAGCTGATCTTATGAATCATCCTCCATTTTTTTCTTGCTTACAATAATTGTGGATAATTCAAGCTCGAGTTCCCGATTCCACAAATACCTCGCTATTTACACGGTGATATCGTTCCTGAAAGACATCGCTTATTCGACTGCATAAAATGCGAACCTGTAAACAACATACTTAATATGCCTTTGAAAACTCGTATTAAAAATTTATAAGTTCTGTAGATAATACTGTAGTAAATGCGACCAGATGTAGTATTTTCCTGTATTTCTCTGTATGATTCGTAAACACCAGACGGGGTTCTACCCCAAGGTGAAATAAAGAACAATCAATCAATCAATCAATCAATCAATCTTATTAACTTGCAAGTTTCAGAGATGAATCTTAGATGAAGGATCCCTGGGATGGACTGGAGAAGTAGAATTAATTTGGAACGATGTCCGACTAATTAACTGACCCAATATTCAAATTCTGGCTATTACTCGAAAGACAGATCCAAACATATATTCCAAAGATACTATTTTAAGTCACACATGAATAATTCCATAAGGAACTGATCTACGGAGAAGGGCCATGTCTCAGGTTGTTCTCTTGGCTTTTCCATTCGATTCTAAGGTAAAAAATATGAACTTTCCACCACTCATCGGACTCCATACGAATTTTCCAGGTATGTGAGGCTCATATTAATTTATCCTTCTCAATCATCTCCCGCAACAAAATTTGGGGCTTTTCCAATAACATTCATATTTCTCAAATCACATGAGAGATACCGAGACGCGGTTTGCGGCATTCGGAAGGTCTTGAGAACCCTATTGGAATGTGTCTTGTAGAATTGATTCTGAGGTTGTGGGTGGCTTTAGCAAGCAAAAGAACGAAAAATACAGAAATATTAATATCTTATGAAGCCATTTCTTTATTATTCGACAATACCATATTTGATGTGAAATGTTGTGTACTTTCAGAAAAAAGGTCGCGAACACTGATTTTGCGTCCTAAGGCCTGTTTTTGCTATTTTCTTCAAATCTATTTTCTAGGCGATTGAAAATCGTCTGCTTTCTGCGCTTGCGCAGGAATTGTGATTCCTAGAATCAATTTCATCAAACAACCAAGAAAATTTCCTTGTGAATGACTACTTGGCGGAATTAATTTCATCAACCGAGACCGGAGCTGCAGCATATTAGGTTGTAATGGTCCGAAGCTCTAGTGCGGTGGCGCCACGGTCTGTAACGTGAGTTTCACACACTCTCTCGTCCGTGAGCTCACGGACGCCAAGCAGACGCAAACATGTGTGAGTCTCACTCACAC
Source organism: Eretmocerus hayati (assembly GCA_029851415.1). Classification (NCBI taxonomy): domain Eukaryota; kingdom Metazoa; phylum Arthropoda; class Insecta; order Hymenoptera; family Aphelinidae; genus Eretmocerus; species Eretmocerus hayati. The sequence continues at coordinate 187,881,080 of CM056742.1, read as the reverse complement.
ATGCTTGTGCCAGAAAGTCATCCGTGAGTTCACGGATGAGAGAGTGTGTGCGTAAGCTCACGTTACAGACCGTGGCGCCACCGCACTAGAGCTTCGAACCATTACAACCTAATACTAGAGGAAGCCTTAGCTCGTAGGCGTACGCCCTCTTGCTCGGATTTTCTTCATTACTCCCTTCGGTATCTTCGACCCGCCTAGTGAGATTCAGTGGTCTTCTGGACGACGTTGCTCTGGTTCAAATGCATGGAATCAACTTCGCCAAGTGGTCAATCTCACGAGATTGATTTCAGTAGTTTTATACAAGACCTTTCGAATGCCGCAAAGCGCATCCCCGTATCTCTGATGTGATTTGAGTTAATTGAATTTTTATCGAATAAAATACTCGAACTTTGTTGTAGGGAATAATTTCAAAGGATTAATATCTGTTCCAGATATGTTATCTATGTTCCAGATACCTGCAAAATTTTTATACGGTCCTATGGATGGTGGAAAGTTCATATTATGTACCATGAAATCGAGTGGAATAGCCAAGAAAACAATCTAAGAAATGATCCTTTTTCGTAGGTCTGTTTTGCGTGGAATTCCACACATGGGGACAGACTTCAATAATAAAAAATCGATATTCTGGAAATTCAAAATCGAATTACATCATTCTTGTATCACGCTATCCATAACATTTTCGAGTACCAGAAAAAAATTCCTTGAGTTTTAGGCCAACCGGTGTACTACACTCGATTGCCCTTTTTGCTACGATGAAGAACCTGATGGTCTTGCTCCTCTAGGACAAGATATTTGAGACTGGCAAATTTCCGAATACTAGGCTGTCAGTTGATCAATCATCTACGAACAATAGCGAGGATAGCAAAACAAACATACAGTGGAAAATAGAAACTGAAATTCGTTGAAGTGTCCGTTTGATGCTTCAGACGGACCAAGCTCTTATCGCATTGACCTTTTTTCAACACCCAGTAAAGCTGCACCTTTGCTAAGACTCTTAACTCGCCAAGCTCGAGAGTCTCCAACAAGGGTAGAGTCAGTACATATACATAGACAGGGTTATGTGGGTGGTGGTGTAAGGGCATGTATACTTTTACGGTCCCTACTTCCTCGCGACGCGTGTAATTGTCGTTGCAGCTGGTCTAGAGAGTGGAAGGCGAGGCTAGAAAGAAGTGGAAGCAGATGAAATTGCACTCAATTAAATTACGTTTGAGCACGTGTGGTAGTTTTCCGTTGCCCCTTGATGCACCGCATCGCCGGACGTTACCTACGTCTCCGAGTCAAGTTTCACCTTCTTGCTGCTTGCTCAGCTGATGGTCGAGGTCCACTGTATGCACAACCCGGTCACCTTTGACTGGACATTCCACGCGCAATTTGCCCTCATTTACTGGGCACAACGATGCCACTGCTGCTGCTGCTTCCTCTCTGATGCTGTGGCTTCGTCGTTCAGACCCTCAAAGAGAGCACTTTTTACAAATTACACCGGCAGAGTATCACAGCGGGCGCTCTTCTGCGTGGCATTTTCAATATTCTCTGGATATTCTTCACCACTATCAATTTACCAGGAAATTAACGCACTTTTTCGGAATAATTAGACTATTGATGAAATATCCACTTCTTTGTCTGATTCATATTTTTTTACAGTTGTTATTGGAGTCTATGTAATATTGATTCCGAAAACTTATTTGATTCCAACACGTTCACTCTGTATTCATTCTATTTGAGAGTGAAAATTTCTCTCATCTTATATGGGTTCGATGTTGGTTATTCCACATACTGGTTAAGCTGATATTTAGACATTTTTCGAAAATCGTTTGATTTGGTCATGCCAAAAAAAAATCGAAATTATTGCTGATCTTCAGGATCCATAAAATTGACAATGATTTCAGGTCCACCATCATTTCGAAATTCAGAAAAATTATTTCGAGGCCTTGGGAGCCTGACATTATCAGCATCCGTCAATTGCACATCAACACTTCCTAACGAATCTGAATTGGCTCAATTGGTTGCTCAAAAATAATTCAATAACATTGTGCTAAGATCATCCTCATCTACTACGGCACACAAAGCCCAATCAAACCAGGCAAAGTACATTGAAATGAAACCGAAGTTGAATCATCTACAACTGGATTTGAACACCGGAAGGAATGATTTCATTCATTAGGCAGACTTCCGTTGCCCTGTTTCATCCAATTTGTGAAAATAGCTAATGGAAGGGAGGGCCAAGCTCCTCTATCTCATGACGAAATTTCATCAAATGCAGATGGGTCGACTCCTGCCTCTACATAAACTTGATGACGAGCCAAAGTGGATGGCTCGAATAAGAGCATTGCTTATGCACACTAGACCGATGACAGAATCGAGCATCAGAGAGCGAACTGATGCCCATCAGAGCGGCATCTCTCATTGAGAATTCCAAAGGGAGCAGGATGCAAATATCCGGTCTATATATATTCCTGCCAGCCGTCAATCATCATCATCATCATCATCATCAAGCTAATCAATGCCCTCCCATTTCCAACTATACACATGATTCCGAGACCACTATCAATACTCACCTCATCGGAACGGAGTATATTTTTAACACTTGCCAGAGTTTATCGAATCAGATGGAATTGAATGGCGCAAAATGGAATATGGATATTGCACGGTGTTCGGGACGCTAAAAAAGGTTTGTCCCAAATGACCACAAAAACTAGAAACGGGGATGTTTTCGGAACACCAAATAGTGATAAAATTTCATCGAATAAAAATCTGAGCTGATCCTTTTTGCAATTAATTCGAGAAATAAGATGCAAGCTGAGTGGTTTTTCATTTGTCCATACTGCGGTTATGTTGCGGGAAATTTGGCGACAGGGGCAAAACGAAGGGCCGTTTTTATCACATTTTCTACACTCCTATTTGAATTGAAGTGCATTTTTGAGTGAGTTTATTATGGATTGAATATTTTTACGAGGTATCAGGGTAAGGATGGAGGAGACAGAAATATGAGTGATTGAGAATCGAAATTCGAATTTATTATAAATTCATACTCAGTTTCAACAAATCGAAAATCGAAATACGGTTTTTGGCACAGAGTTTGGGAGCTCTTCATAATCTCAGTGTGAGGAAATTAGAGAAATCTCGAGAAAATAAGATCAGACATAAAGTAAGGAGAATTCCACAACTGCTTCTCTCAATTTTTGTGGGTATGAATCAAGATGTGGGTTGACTTTTCTTCTCTCCCAGAATCTGAGAAATTCCCGAAGGGCAGACTCACCCGCTTGCTCGGACCATAGCCCTAAGCCATCATTTCCGTCCAGTAGTTGCAAGGATTGCGTGAGATGATGCAGAAGCATCTGAAGTTTCAAAGTCTTGGAGATTTTCAAAGTATCGAGATCCTTGTGCAGCTTGACCACTAGTTCATCAATGTATTTGATTGGTTCTTGTCTCTTGAGTGAAAAACACGATGCTACGATTATATCCATCGTTTTGAATCCAAAAACATTTCATTGTTTCTAGACTGGTATCCCCGCGAACTTCTCTGCCGACAAGTGGATCAGTCTTTTTTAACAAGGTCCGGCACGCATTCCCTTCAAACATCTCTCCATGATAATTTCGAGAAATCAGGTTCAACTTCATGGGCCATCGAAGAGCTTGCGCCCGTCCAAGAATATGCACTAAACTATTCCAGAATATATGATTAACAAATCCTTGAAGAAGGTGCAGTTCAGGGATGATACACTTCTCGATGATCAACATCTCATTTTTCTCGTTGAAAAGGGGCCTGTTCATTGTGCTCTTGCTTCTCCTTGTTAATTTTTCATTCCCACCAAGAGCTACAAATTTATTGTGGCCATCTCTCAGATCACCAAACGACTTCAAGTTGAATTTCTGCACTTTTTGGGTAGCTTCACTTGACTTACACCTGAGATCTTTGATACAAATATCGCAGTATGGGCAAGGATAAATTGATGTGGCTGTTTGTTGTCCATTGATTATGAGAAATAACTTGAAATCATGAACGAATTTGAAGTTGACTTCATTCAATCCTATAAGATCGAAAACCTGCCTCACATTTTCATAAGTCTCCTTTATATCAAGGACTACGCATAAGATTATCAATTTTCTCACACTCGTCTTGGAGTACTGAGCTAGCAGCTTGTTTGAATCCACGTTTTGCTCCTCCGAAGGGTTACTATAGTCCGTTCCCGCAAACTTCTTTGCTTCCACAGTCGAGAAACAAACCTTGAGAAATCCTTGTCCTCCGTCCGCTACAACTTTGATCGAGTCTTCAAGACAACCGCGTTTATTCTTCACGACATCGATGATTTCTCAAGCATTAGCCGAATTCACGGGCCTTTTTTCTTTGGCATCAGGATTCTTAGTATCAAAATCTAAGAAACTAATTTTATATAAGTGTTGAAGTTCCTTGGTCCTATCACTGACATGGCGCGAATAGTGAGCAGGTTCACTAAGAACTATCTTATTTCCGAGAATTGTAACGTCCAAATGTCTTGATTCCGCGCTCATTCAGGAGAGAGAGGAGATTTCATAATTATCATACCTTTCGTTTTGCGAGGCATCACTGTACAATTCATCTTGATTAAGATTACAGTCAGTAAAATTTTTTCATGCTCAAAGGCGCTTGATCAACTTGAGAGATATGAAATAATCGTTTTTGCGCCTGAAATCATGTGGGAATCATTTCACTTCTGATACTATAGCTGAATCCGGTCCAATGATCGACTGCAAGATACACATTACCAACATCCTACTCTCTTAACATGAATCAGCTAACACGAACGGATTTTGACTGAAAATCAGCTACTTTAGTTGATTTTCAGCTATTGTAGCTGATTTTCAGTGAAAATCCGTCCACGTTAGCTGCAAATCAGCTAAAATAACTGATTTTTGTTGAGCGATATCTTATTTCTCGAATTACTTGCGAAAAGGATCAGCTCCGATTTTGGTTCGATGAAATATTATCACTATTTGGTGTTCCAAAGACATCCCCGTTTCTAGTTTTTGTGGTCATTTGGGACAAACTTTTTCTCGCTTCCGGAACACCGTGATTGGAAGTGTTCAGAGCTCTGTGTTTCAGCATTGAATCAAGTTCTCCACAAGCTGGACCGGTACACATACATATGTATATGTATAAGGCATATCCGAGTATATCGTGGTCTTGTGGTTCAATCTGAATTGCGTTCAAGTTGGCGTTGCCACACGCGTCGGAGTTTACGCGGCTCTGCCCCGGGCTCGTTTCCGAATTTCGGACGGATACGACAACGACGACGAAGACGACGAGGGTCGTGCTAATGGGCGCACTTACTCGCGGTGAGTTTTGCAAGTTTCGGGTCAAGATTGGGGTCGAAGGGCAAGTTTTCACTGGGTGGAAGGGAGTTGAGTTTCGTGGAGTTGTCGGCACTGGCTGAGATGTTTCACTCGTCTATGAGTTGAACTTACCGGATAAATTGAGGCACAGCGTGGTAAATAATGCGGTGAGTTACTGTTGGAGGTTAGAGAGCAAGTGTATAATGAGTGTAAAGTAAGGCTTGGTGTGCGCGTGCCGGCATTTTTTATGGAGTCGAAGCGTTGGTGCACCTGCGACTCTCGACGCGTACAATCCATTATTCTTGGCTCTAATGAGCCTTTGGTCAACTCTTGGGGACAACAGTAGACTTGATAATTGAGTGTGACAGTGTTTTTTCGACTATTCCGTTGTCCGACCGTGATGTCACGTTGAAAATTTCCATCAAGATGTTGGTGGAGGAACCTCGTGTGTCATATCTCTAATATTCCTGGTACGTGTATTACAATCCTCTGGGGCAAAGGAGAAATGTCAGCGAGGCGATAATCAATCGAGTTTGTAGAAAGATTCCTTTTGAAAAAACTTAGATTACCCGAATGGAAATCTTGACATCGAAGAGGATGGTTATTGAGCCGAATGAGTCTTACCTTGATTCAATATCATCTTATTTTTGTTCTTTTCTTTACATGTACACACGCAGTTGGAAAGGTTAAGATCGAACTCACAACAACTCAAGAGATAAGAAGTTCTGCAGTATGCTTCGAAATAAACATGATAAGCACTCCGGATGAAATTATTTTCTTGATTTTGAATTTTGTATGATATGGACTGGTCCATTGATGAATGGTTGTGGGACAGATACTTATGCAGGTAAACTTGTGGTAATACGTAAGTAGACCATTTTACGTGTATGATACATGCGGTTTGCAACTTTATTTGGCAACAAGTATATTATATATATATATATCTTTATACATTGCACGTTTCAACCTTCACAAAAACGCTGCACCTGGTAGTATAAGCATTTGTGCAAGACATCATTCGCCAGATATGGTAATGTGATAATCTATTCAACGCACCTATGAGATTTCATATCTGCTCTTACTTGCATGTGTATAGACTCTGATTGCATTCATAAATATATAATAATACTCATAGTCTAAATATATTTTTGGTGAACAAAAATTGTTCTCACGCATTTTTCACTGCATTCATACTGATATATCACAATGATATTTTATTGCAACAATCAAAATCTATGTTTAGCACACACTATTCCCAGACCTGAGATAACATTTCTGAATTAGATAGTTTTGCATTCCCTGGTAGAAATTTGTCCAGTAAACTTAGTGTGGATCCTAGATAACAGCTAGTTTAAATGGTCACAGAACTAATGGTTGGTAAATGGCTAGAATAGAGCGACGTCCATGGTCGAATTATGGACTACAGTTTTCATGGTCAAAAAATGATCATTTACTGTTTATGGCATCTAGCTATGAATGATGGTCAGATTGTGAGTAAAAAATGCCCACGATTCATTGGAGTGTAGTCTGTGGAGGGGTTGAGCGTGGGCAGCAGGACGCCATGATGGACGCCATCAGTATGAAACCGAGCGGCAACGAGGCAGCACGGCTGCAGTGAGCTGCGAGGACCTGATGCGGTCCAGAGCAGTCCAGAGGAGGAACATTACAGCAATGACAGTATTCGTTTGTGTTTTGAGTGTGTTGTCTATTCTGTCTTCCATCTGGGACACGAAATATATTATTAGTCTAGCTTGTATCCACTTTCGTGTCCAAAATAATTCCGAAGTTGGGAGCTCGTGTCGTTGAGAGAGTTTTGTGACAGTATAAGTTCGTGTTTTGAACGTGTTGTCGATGCACAAACCATTTCATCAAAATTACTCATATTCACTTTCGTGACCGAATACTTCCTGGGTTGCGGAACCATGCTGTTGAAAGTTTTGTGGTTTGGAGCATCATTGGATTATTTATCAATTGGAGCAAAGTAGTATATATGATCTAAAAAAGCAACCTAGAGTCAATTACATCACGAAGTTTTGAGATAGCGTCACTGAAGAAATCGGAGCAAGCAGCAGTTTGAGACACCATTCTGTTCATCAATGTTTCATTTGATTCAAATAAGTAGAGGGACTTGTATATCACTCAACTCCCTCACTCATACAAGGCTTTCTATCAGTGTCAGTGTTACGGCTTTTCTCTAATTTCAAAACAGTGAAACTACATCATGCATATCGGAATAGCCGTGAAACAATCGGAGCAGACACGCGTCATTATGAAATATCGAAGCACCTGAATTCAGACAGTTTATATGGCCATTTTTCGTCCATGACTCATGGCCAAGAATAATGTTCATTATCTAGTTGTTTACACCGTTTCATTTGGGGTAAAATTTGTCTGTTAATCCTAGCCATATTTTGGAAAGCGATGCAACATAATGGTTGTTAACTGGCAAAAAGTTGGAGTGAATTTCTACCAGGGTTCCTTCGAAATCATAACTAGATTCTCTCATGGCACAGAAAACCACTAAAATTCAGAAAATCCTGGAATAAATTCAGGATATTTCGGGTAATTCAGCAGAGATATGAACTACTAAAATTGTATAGCGAGATACGCGATATGAAAATTTCGTACGTGGTTGAAACAAGTTTATCATTCTAGAGATAATGCCTTTGAGGAATGATGAATTAGCATCGTTTTGGGTACGATTTGGAGAATTGAGATCTAAATTTTCCTTCTCAATTCTAGGCTGCGAGTCTCTCAAATTCCGTGACCAAACGTTGAATTTCACCTCATGCTAACTTCCTGTGACTTTTTAAAGATTAACGTAATGAACCATATGCTCGTTGAATCGACCATTCGTCAAAATTCTCACGTTCACAACTGCTCGATATACATCAAACATTTTCTCGAAATTTTCACAAACATTCGCTCTCGTAGCTCAGCTTGGATATAACATTTTGCGCGATAAAATGTAGTAGCTTGCATCGCACTCACGATCCTTAGAGCACGAATCGCTGCGGAAAATTGCTACAGATATGTTGTGCACTCGGATTTTGTGCTTTGAAAGCACCTTCTTCGTTCGTTAAGTGTGTGATGGCGAGCTTTTTGAGCTCCCTCGTTGCTCAATTTGTATATAGTATTGAATTGCATTGGAAGCATATGACACGATACGCATTGATAATTATTATCATTCATAACAGGACAAAAAGCTTCGACGAATTAAATTTCTTCGGGAGTATTTGGTAATTTTATCGTTGCATAATATTTATTCGATTACTCTTGTTCCGCGCATGAGATATGTGTTCAATTCGATAACAACAGAAGGGTGCGATTTACTAGCGAAAAATTCTTATTTTGGACTGAGAGAGTATTTTTTCATCCGTCGAATAAACTGTATGTTGAATCAATGCCCTTGTGTAAATGCGGATCATACACTTCGCTATGAGTTTCCGCGTGTTTGGTCAAAAAATTTTGTGAAATCTCGACGACTATTTGTATAAAAACCAGTCACCATTTTTCCACATCTGAAATAAAATCCTACACCCTCTTGAATGAAGTAATAACCTCGATCGAATGATATTAGAACTATCATACCTAGCTGAAAAATTTTCAACAAGGATCTATACAATTACTGGGACCACAGAAACCGAATTTCAGAAGATTCCAGAGTAGCCATGACCAATGCCGGCTAATACGGCTAGTTTTGCGGCAAATGCGCGCTACCGCGAGAGACCCACCACAGGTACAAGTAAACAGAAGTAGCCAAGAGTAACCTCGCTGAGATTCGAAAGAGTAGCATTTGTGGGGCCATGTTCTACCCCAAACTATACTTCACCACCGCTGGAAGCTACTTCTGGGTACTGCAGAGCTTGTGTTGCGGACCCAACAAGCGACCAACAGTAGTCAAATAGTAGCTCGAAGTAGCCACGAGTAGTCCGTACAGGGTGAAACAGTAGCGCTGTCCTGTGCTCGGTTCCAATACTAGCTATTGTCGGCTACTTCCAACTACTCTCACCCTGTACGAACCACTCATGGCTAGTTCGAGACACTATTTGACTACTGTTGGTCTCTTGTTGGGTCCGGACCACAAGCTCTATAGTAGCCAGAAGTAGCTCCCAGCGGCGGTAAAGTATAGTTTGGTGTAGAACATGGCCCCACAAATGCCACTCTTTCGAATCTCAGCGAGGTTACTCTTGGCTACTTCTGTTTACTTGTACCTGTGGTGGGTCTCTCGCAGTAGCGCGCATTTGCCACAAAACTAGCCGTATTAGCTGACATTGGCCACGACTACTCCCTAGTAAGCCGCCCTCTGGCAACAAATGATCCTCTATAGAATAAAAATTCCCAAAAGCCCGGTTATATAAAAGCTAAAACTAGCAAGGGCGTCCCCTCACATTCTGGCACCTCCATCTGACATTCTAAAATGACACAAGAAGCGGAATTCAGTCCATCTCAAAAGGGACAATATCAACAGAGTGGCCCCAGCAGCGCAGGTACGACACACGCGGATATGATTTTTCAAATAATTCACCAGTATTTTTTTTTACAATACACAATTGCGTACTCCAAGCCACATTACTTACAAACGATCGGAGAATTTTCACCTGCAGGAGAGTAGCCTCTTAGGCGGTAACAGGGTCATCAGCAGGAACATTGGTACGATTATAAAATTTTTGTCGGCATGGGAAGCCCGAGCTCGGGATACACTGGATGGTCGCCTTGACGTGATGCCGGATTTACCAGTTTCAATTTCGTTGAGCAGCTGGGGACCCTGGTGTTCGAGCGACTGTTGAGTCTCGAGATCGTTGTCCGTTGGTAGCCTCTGTCGGGGACCAGAAAAATCTTCGAATGAACGAGAACCGACGTTGGCCAAGTCTACCCGGTTACCCGAGCTGTCGTCGTTTCGGTTGACAGGATCGATCGGTGGTGATGACCGGCCCTTCACGTTCGCTATGTCTGCAAGGTGGACAAAAGAGGGGAGTAATTCAGTCGATTGTCTCGGAGCAGGGCGAGATATTGGGTTATATCTGGGTGTGGTCTATGCTTTGTGGGTGTGTCGGATATCTCTCTATGATAGCGCTAATTGATTAGAACTATGTGGGATCGGCATTCCTGTGAAAATCATCTGTTCATCTTATTATTGAGATTTTTTAGTATCAGAGAGCCATACGAGAACTAGTTATGGGGAGATGTCTCCTGTCCCAAAACGGGGTTATTGAGAGATATTATTTTGGAATGGGATGATCGATTTCCTTGTAAAATCTTCAACCAAGATATTTCATTGATCTTACAAAGGGAGGACCAGGTGTCCGCATCACCACTCCTCCACTAAACTTTTCCGAATTTTTTTCACGATTTTGTACCACCTACAATGTGAAGAATCCACAGTGACTCTGTCAAATGATCCTCCTGTCCAAAGATACAGCCACTGAGATTATCATTGCTCATGTAGGCCCATGTTAAAAAGTTATATACATAGATGTACTATAAATTTCAATGTTTTTGGCTGTAGCTCTGAATAGGAGGCCCATTTGATGGGCTTACGCTGGATTTTTCATATTTTAGGTGATACAAAATAGTAAAAAAAAATTTGGACAAGATTGGTGATTCGGATACCTCGTCTTCCCCTTGTTAGCTCAACTGTTCACTGGTCAATATTGCACAAGCATCACCAGGGCTATGTGAACATTTATGAGGACAGTGCAATTTTAAACTTTGGGTATCCATTGAATTGCGAATCGCACATACAATATTCCCAGTGCATATTTTAGTGTAAGATTCTCGGTCCCAAGGTATAGACCTAACGAACTTACATCGTGATATATTTAGCTCGTCAATGATGAGAAATCAATCTCTAGAATAAAAAAATGTCCTGGTTTCTATCGGAAAATTCGGCATGCCAAAATTTCAATACAACACACGACCTTCAGTTGTATTATATTTTTCACCAATATTTTGACAATGAGTCTGTATACCCGCAATATAACAGGGCCGTGATATGTAGTGATGATTGCAGAGTTCAAGCTTGATAAATATAGCGCGACGTGAATAACATAATATGTTTTCTTGTTTGGATACATAATACCAGATATTTCGTGATTTTAGCTGACAAATGGATTCCAAAGTGCATAATTAAATACACGGTTCCATAATGTAATATCTTCTGATTATGTGAGCCGGTCAAACAGCATATTCAAAGCAATGTTTTTTTTACGTGCTCGAATGTGCCAGACATGTTTTTGGGGTTTCAAACAAAAATAAAGAAAATTTCTCAACGACTAGGAGTGCTTCGTGAGTTGAGTACCGAATTATGCGAATATTCCAGTACCTATAGGTTTTTTTTAGATACAGTAGAATAAGAAGAATGTGAAAAATAGATGTGCATTAGTCCACCAATGGTATGGACATACAATATTTAGGAACTCGCATTCGTCATACATGCAAAGAACCGCAAGATAGAAATGAGCGAATACAAATGATGAATGCACATGATGGAAATTAAAAATTGTAGCTGAGAAATTTCAGTGTTGCGTCAAAGTTTACGAGATTGTACTCGTCATTTCCTCTTCCTTGTATTTGATTTATCGATTTTGATCACCAGAATCGTACTGGATCTGTATGCGTATTGATACTCGTATCCCGAGTCTAAAGCTTCCAAACTCAGAGTCCTACGGCGTTTACCATCAATTTGCTTGGTATAGCCGGTGCCGAAACCAAATTACGCCAGAACTTTCGCTGATTGTAACTGAATTCTCGTTATATCTGGATCGTTATATCCGGACCTGTTTGCACATAACATCATATGGCGGCCAAACAAATCTTCCCAATTTGCTCGTTATAACCAGATTCTACTATAAGAACACGAGCAGAAGATTGAAAAAATGTTCCACCAAAACTTCCAGATGAGGAAATGTTGCTCATGAATGATGAAATCGAAATCTTGATGATTGCTTGCTTATTGGCCTCTCATCAGATGGTCGAGATTGGATGAAGTTGCTTATTTGTCCCCAAGGATGATACAACATCTAGAATTTATAATCATGAGGGTTGAAACTCCTCGATGATATCCACGACGGATGAGAGAGCCAGATGAAATCAGAATCTACAGCGCGACGTTCAAATGAGTTGAAGGAACATCCACTTCCGACAAATAATCCAATTAGGGACCTATGTACAAAGATTCTGTTGAAGGACTCATGAATTCCAAGTTCTCGCGCCGAAAAAGCTGAAAATTTTATTACCGGGGTTTGACAGAGCTGTAACTTTGTCAGACTGTCAAACATCTGTGGGATGGAAAAAGTGAAGGAGCTGCTTTATTGCTAAGCACGGATACCCGGCGGAGACCGTGGCTTGTTTGAGTTCATGCAATAAATCAAATATTTGAGCTTTTTGCAGAGTGACACGAGCATGCCTGTAGACTTGCAGCTGAAGGAGCATGAGCCGGTAATTAGCTCACTGAAACTGAAGCTGATTTTAATCGAATTCCTAAGGGAATATCCTGTATACTAAGACTGTAATTTGGTGAAAAATCGATCCAAGCACTTGTTACCCAATCCGCACTTTTATTTATAATCGAGATATGAAAGCCAATCACTTCTAGGACGAAGGCTAACTGGTAGTTGGAAGACGAAAGACGAGCCCCAAAGATAGCCTGTCATACGGACCGGGATGAATTCAACAACTCGTCATTTTTCTCTTACAACAACATAATAAAGTCACAGAGGATGTAAAAGGTATACATTGGAGTCATGAGCCCTGATACAAGAGGGGACGAAAAAAAAATGTCAGGAATTTCGAGTGATTCCAATATCGAGGTGCTATTTAATAACGGAACGCGTGGGTGTACCGGCACTGCTTCGATCGAGCATACTCATAACGTTCGAGCCATGTATCGGGGTAAACGCGACGAGCAAAACTCTGATGCACAGCTCGTATACTGCATACTTTGAGAGACTCTGGGTAGCAGCAACTTTTGTTGATCTTTTGACAAATTTTTATTTACTTTTTTCTTCCTCTCCATTTCCCCGTTTGTCCTCACGGTCGACTCTTTTATTAAATTTGCTCGTCAGGAATCGAGATTCTTTCCTCAACGAGATTTGCAGCACACAGATATGTCAGCCGAGTGCCATTGTTTCACGAAATTGAATAATATCATACCACAGAAATGAAAATCTTGAAAAAAATTCAACGATTTAAGCTATTTTGTACAATTGTAACAGCTTTCCTAGTCGGATAGAATATATTCTCTATCGGTCCCTCAGAATAAGACGGGGAATTTATCATCACTGAATGAATAGATCACACAACAACATCGGTCTTGAATCTCAAAGAACTCTCGGGCTTCTGGCAATTGATTAGCAACTTTGTGACTTTGGAAAGTTATCAGTTTCCAATCCCAGAAAAATTTACTACCTGAACAAATTCAACCACGGGGTCAAAATGCTCACGCGATGACTGAAATGAATAGGAGAATACATCAAAGAGCTCTGAATCTCAATTTTAGTGGACCAGTTTTTTTGGCGTTAATCCAATAGAAAAAAAATCCCTTATCAAAAGAGCTTGCATGTTTTTTATGTTGCACAGGGTGAAAAAATTAAAAGGTATCACGTGGAGAGGCTGGCTCGTTGGGATTCAAATGTAACGCGAGGCAGGCAGTGAATTTCGCGTGTACAGTTACTCTGCTTTCCGTCTTATCTCGTCGTCACGACGCGTGAAATCCCGGAAGGCTACGATTGCAAAGTGAGGTTGCATGTATCCGCGCCCTACCTTTTCAATCCTCTCTCCCCTGCTCTTTCTGCTACTCGTACCCGATTTTCCCAACATCTATATATCTATTCATCGATCTATTCGTACGCCTATCTGCCTCTAAATCCGTCTTTCCATCTCCCCCTTTCTGTACCGATCGTATGAAGAATTCTCCCTACACATATCATTCAAGGATTGAAAAGATTTAGACACAGGCCTCAAAATTCAATGCATACTTGATGTGATAGGTGAGCATAGACTCAGCCAAGTATTCATTAGTTAGGTGATCAATATCGTGTAATTGGACTCCCCATAAAAAAAGATGTGCGTGGCGACCACGCGCGCAGCGAAATGAACCTATCGGGAGCCGATCTGGTATAGTTTTTTTTGTTGCGCTTGAAAATATTTTGGGATGAAGAATCGCTCCAAGTCCTTATCAAATCCATGTTCCACAATATTACAGAACATGAATATTCTCTCCTTTTATCTGACAATTTTGATCTCCCTATCATCAATATCTCTGAGTATTCGCGAATTTTACAGTTTAGTCAATATCAAGTAAGTTACTTTCCTCCGGCTGGTTATTCACGAATGACACTATCCACACCTATGGTACGAGAGTCTGACGCGTGAACAGCAGATGTGATCTATTCTCAATATCGAGTGAACACTGCATCGATAGTGGTTCCATGGTTTGTAGTTGGCTTACTCGTACCTTTATATTGATTTGCAAATCAAATTCATCCTGTGAGAAGTCGACAAGTGACTTTCTTCTTCTTTTTTTCAGATCGTACTACTTTATAATATGGCTATAGACGACGCTGGGTATTTGAAGTACAAAATGGATAATGCGGCATGTTTATTAGGTAGTTTGGTTATACGTAGCAATATGCATCCGTCATACGCGTGCGCGCACAGACGACATATAGGTACACTGTACTGATTGCATGCGGGATGAGCTGGGTTGGGCTAGGATGGGATGGAATGGTATGGCCTGGGTCGGGATGGGATGAGCTGGATTGGGATTGAGAGGGATGGGTTGGCTTGGGCTGGGATGAACCTGGCTATAATGGGATGGAATGGGCTGGGTTAAACTTGGCTGGAATAGAGTGACATTTGTTCGCTGGGCTGGGGTCGGATGAGATGGGATAGACTGGACTGCGTTGAGCCGGGATGGACTGGACTGAACTGAGCTGAACTAGGATGGGCTGGGGTGGGACGGGGTGGGGTGGGATTGGATGGGATGAGACGGGGTGAGGAGGATGGGCGTGCGATGGGATGGGATGGAATGAGCTGGGCTGGGTTGGAAACGGCTCGGCTGGGCTGGGCTGGGATCTAGTGGGCTGAGTTGGGCTAGGCTAGGATGGGATGGGCTGCAATGGAGTAGGATGAGATTGGGTGAGATCGGCTGTGATGGGATGGGATGGGATGGGATGGGATGGGATGAGATTGCATGGATGGATGGATGTGTAGACGATATATGGGTATTCCGTAGTGCTTGAAACCGTTACGTTCACGGTGGTTGCCATGAGTGCATCCAACTAGGATTTTTCTTTGCCGCACTGTCGGAAAGAAGGTTTCGCCTTCAAGAAAATCACACCGTCTCTATGAGCTGAATGAATTTCAGATGAGATTGAAAAGCATATGCAATCCGAGTGAAGTTCTGATGGTGGGAGATACAGAGAGCGTGAAAGTTGATGTATGAACACATTCGCTGCGACGCCATTTTTTTGTGATTTTATTCTGGTCTTGAACTGGATCATCACAATTGGGTAGAAACGCCCATATGGAGCTGAATCCTTTTTTCGCTCATTGTTAACGCTCTTGGTGAAGTGACTTACCTCGATAGATTTTCTGTGAAGAATTTGCCGAGCAAGTCTGAGTCGCCTGAGATTAAAAAATGGAAAATCGCGGTTTCCACCGGTGGGACCCGTCGCAGCGAACGTGTTAACATGTTCACTGTGACGGCAAAAACGCGTTCGGGTTCTGTGTGAGATGGGTATCACCGGGGGCGGGGGGGGGGTCATTTAATGGGATTTCGATTTTGATCACCACCGCGAACAGAGTTGGACGCGTAGGCTCTACCGGTGGGGCCAATCCCAGTGAATGAGTTAGCTTATTGTCACTCATTCGAGTCTTATAACCACCTGTATTGGCTCATACTTTATTCAATAGTCATTCGGAAGTTCGTGAATCCCATTCAAATTCGATCAATGAATATTCAGAAGAAGACCGTTACTTTGTGGGCTAAATTGACTTCTATCGGTCGCTATTCTATGTGCTTCCTGTGGCAATATGAATCAGATATGCATTCTCAAAAAATCAACAATTTTTGATATTGGTGTGAATTGTGCAATCCCGTACGAAGATTTGTTTGGGCATTTAGGTTTTGCTTCGTTCGTCCTGTAAACTATCCTCAGCCCGTTACTCTTGCACGAATCTGGCAGCCAATATCTGATTCCTCGAGTGCGTTTGCCACTATTTTGATAATCAATGTTTAATGTAGAGCCCTAAGCAACATGTTGGTGGGAAATCTTGGAAATTTATGAAATTCTATCATGAACAGGAATAGTTAGATGTCAGATCAATGATGCGTGCGGTCGATGCCGGAATAATAGTGAACAATAACCTTTGGTATAGCTAGTTTTCCCGCTTCTCATAATATTGTAACAAATCTGTATTCTGCAGATCCAAGCGTAGATCGATCTCGTAGATTTGAGGTACAGCTGTGAGAGTCTGATTGACACATTGTGCCCTAGCCCTACAAGATTGATCTACAGAATTTGACGTTATTTTGAACGTGATCAAAACTCACCGTACAAACGGATGGTGCTCTCGTGTTCGCCATTGGAATTTTTTGCGATGCACTTGTACACTCCGACGTCGTCCTTCGTAAAGTAGCGGATGGTGAGAAGCATTGTGACCTTGAAGTTGAAGTTGGAATCGGTTTCGCCCTTGGATGGCGGGCCCTCGCTAACTTCGTGTCTCCCAGTCGATATGATCATGTGTTCTTCAAACAAACAAAATCATCCAAATTACCACGACCCATCATAATAGAAACCAACTGTCTTCAGAAAAAGCAAGAATGCATCGTTGATCTCTCATCAGGGTTTCGAGCCCAAATTCATCCACGGTTCCGGCCCTTGTACCATCTACGTACGGATCAGGATGCCCCTTCAAGAAGCGATTCAACCCTCAATATCGGTCAGAATTTGGCCGAAGGTTTATCCGGTACTCGATAAGCCTCGCCGAGCACTCAAAATGTAATGTATTATAGGTTCATATCCAAGATCGAAGGTCGCGTAGTAGGGTGGACGGAGGGTCGGATGATCGTTGTTATGGGTAAGTGTAGTGGGCCTATGGCAAACTCAATAAGCGAGGATCTTCGGACCCGTTGAGCTGCAGTCGGCGATAAGCCACCCTCACTCGTACAGCTTTCTATGTAGGTGTGTGCTATCGCGTTACGGATGCCTCTATACCTCGGCTCACTCTGTCTCTATACCCGATTGAATTTCCACGCGTTTGCTTTGCGATCAGTGACCACTTCTGGTCTTCTCAATATAGTCAAATCCCCCCGGTGGTCTTAGCAGCGGCGATTGTGTATGTGCGGTCGTATCTGGTGGTAAGACGAGTATCAACCGACACGAAAGAGTGATTTCGGATGGTGGTATCTGTATAGGTATATATGCGTGTATTGGAAGAGCTTCATAACTCGGACGGATCATTGTTTGAGGTTCGGTGTATATCCAGGAACGCGCGTATCACGGCTCAAGGCTATTATATGTATCGCGCTGAGGTTTGCGGATAGTTTGGCGGTGGTTATAGACCCAGCTGAAGCCTAATACGCTCTTGCTGCGGCGCGCACTCATCGTCTCGAAAGCTGAATTATATCAGAGTTTGAGAGCAATGTACACCGAGAATGAACTGTTTTGATGGCGTGAGATTGGGGGGAATATTGAGATGGGCTGTGATTTTGGTGCTAGAGTTTGTGACTGTTACGGAGTTTCTGTTTTCCAAGATTTGAATAGTTTGAACCATAGTGATCGATTGGGATTGAGACTTGACAGTTACTGTTATTATCATAGAAAGTAGGGACCATCTCTGTGATATTATAGCGTAAGCTCTTCAATACTCATAGTCAGTTGTTATGATTGAAAATTAGAGCAGTTGGCACTTACTGCAAGAAACGCTCAAATTTAGGGACAAGTCGATGGCTCAGAGTAAAAAGGAGCTGTCTGAAAATTTTTGGTCGCACGAAACTGTTTTGTATTTAATTCAATACAAAACAGTTCGGTTCAACCGGAAATTTCCAGTTAGTTCCTTTCCATTCTGGGCCATCGAAGTCATTTCAAAATTCTGACTCGATGCATCACTTACATTCAACTGTTTATACGTTTCATCGAAATGAGTGGTTAGAATTTCCTTATCACAACGACGTACAAGCACGAGTTACACTCGACCGAGTGCATTGCTGTCTTTATGCACAAGCCCGCGGAGCCAGGGCTTGGGGCCCCATGGTAGCGGTGGCCCCGCAAATCTGCTGCAGAATGTTGTTCTTGTCTGACTGGTGGAATAAGAAACTATGTGAGATATTATCGAATAACCCCGAGAAAAATTTCACCAATCACGAACCGTATCAGAATGTCAACTTCTATAGAAATGTCTCGAAAAATATTCTCCTTTTTTTTACATGGGCAAGGAAGATGAGCTGATACATTTAATGAATGAATTTATCGTTCTTTTGAGACACTTATAATCGTCGCGCTCAGGCGGCGATCACAGTTTGACAAATGTCAAACTGCGACCTTCGAGGCTCCACTTTAATAGTGGCTGCATCACGAAGGGATTTTTTTATTTTTTTGGATTTTTTAATTTTTTATTGAAAGATTGACCAAGAGATGAAAAAATTTTTCCTCGGGCGGGACTTGAACCTCGCAATCTCCGGTACTCCGGACCGGCGCCTTAACCAATTAGACCACCGAGGCGATTGCGTATTCACTCGCTCGGGGAAGCCTTCTCTCATCTTTTGTGCCAATCTTTCGATGCGGTCAATCAAGGAACCATGACCATTCGAATATGCAAATTCGAATGGTCATGGTTCCTTGATTGACCGCATTTTGCATATTCGAATGGTCATGGTTCCTTGATTGACCGCATCGAAAGATTGGCACAAAAGATGAGAGAAGGCTTCCCCGAGCGAGTGAATACGCAATCGCCTCGGTGGTCTAATTGGTTAAGGCGCCGGTCCGGAGTACCGGAGATTGCGAGGTTCAAGTCCCGCCCGAGGAAGAATTTTTTCATCTCTTGGTCAATCTTTCAATAAAAAATAAAAAAATAAAAAAATCCCTTCGTGATGCAGCCACTATGAAAGTGGAGCCTCGAAGGTCGCAGTTTGACATTTGTCAAACTGTGATCGCCGTCTGAGCGCGACGATTATAAGTGGCTCGAAAGAACGATAAATTCATTCATTAAATGTATCTCATCAAATCGAGCGATAGAGTCAAAATATCGATGAGATCTACCTTATCGGTATAATTTGCATAGAAGATGAGCTGAGTATTCATGAAAATTTCCCTCGTCTTTGTACCTTGAGCTATGCATTGAGGCCTCGTTCAGTTAGTTTTCCCCTCGGGCGTGGGAAAAAAAGAGCAACAAACGTCGTTTCCGCTTACTAAGCTATCACTTGGATTGTTATCTAAAGATGATTCGATTTCATAATCAGATGATTCGTGGACCAAACTTTGAATTGTATGATCAAGAAGAATATTGGGGGGTCCGGAAGGATGCGTCATAAAGTGCAGTCAGATTATATTCACCTAGCAACAAAAGTAACATACTAATTTTTAATTGTACTGTCTTTGGACTCATGAAGAATTCCTCTTTGATACACTGTGCGTAGAAGTATACTTTGCGTACCATTTGTCCACTTTTACTTTACACATTCGATGGCGAGGCTGAAGTCGGCGATCTTTCCCCAGGTGCGGTGGGCCCTGGCCAATGTTATTCCCCATAAGGCCAAAATTCTCAGCACTGGGGGGAAGACACGCGCCGCAGGTGAAAGTTCAGACGTATAGTCCGATACACGGGGGTAAAATCTATATCTCGCATCTCATAGCTTGAGATGATTCCGACCTCCGCCTGGGGCTCGGGTTACAAACATATCATTCGCCCGCGAATGAAAGTTCTCACACTCTTGTATCGAAATGTACTCATTTTACTCATTTTCATGAAATGTTCGTGTTTCTTAATGCACGCTGATACAGAGATGGTCGGACGCAAACTCATTCGTATTCTAGTCAGTCGTTGATAACTGAGTGAGCTAGGAGAATATGTAAATTTCTATCGAACAGAGAACCCTACAACTAAATTCGGATTTTGACCATCTCCAATGAGACTCTGGTGAATCAGTAGAAATATGGAATTTCACATTCTCGTATTTTCGATTCTCAAATGACTAGACGTATTATCTGGAAAGGTATGATCCCAAATTTGATGACTCGTGCTATCGTCACTTCCCTGATTTGAAGTATTTATCTTGTTAAAAGCTGCACGACCGTACGACCGATAAGGATGGTATGTACCAGAAATTGTTTCCATTTACAACATGTTGCATCGAAATTCACGCCGAGAAGTGCCTGAATATGATTACGAGTTGGGTATTCTACCAGAATTTCTAAACGACAGCTTGGGCCAATTGCAGGAAGAAACGGACTTTCATCCGCATCCAAGACCTCAGAAATTAAAATAGTTAAAAGCCCAGCCAAAATTTGTCCGTCAGCATCTCGCGTCTCGGGTTGCCTATCGGGAGGAGGTGAAGGGCGATGGATGGCCGTATGGGTCACGGTTGGGTCATGGGTGGGTGGGTTGGTGGGTGAGTGGTCAGGAGGGTTGGTTGGTGGATGGATGGAGTGGAAATCACTAAAGTTCAAGTGATACGTTTCACTAAATTTCATTGGAAATTTCACTAAAAATTCAGTGAGAATTTTACTAAAAAATCAGTGAAAATTCCACTAAAAAATCAGTGATATTTCACTGAAAAATCAGTGAAAATTTCACTGAAAAATCAGTGAAAATTCCACTTAAAAATCAGTGAAAATTGCACTTTCACTACAATTTCAGTGAAAATCTCACGAAAAAGTCAGTGAAAATTTCACTAATATTTCAGTGAAAATCGCTTGAATTTTAGTGCTAGTTCTACTGAGATTTCAATGAAAATCGTGGAAAATCGTTCAAGTTCAGTGAAACTTCTACTGAAATTCCCGTGGAGATTTCTAGAGTTTCAGTGAAACTACATTTTCAGTCAAATTCCTGTGGAAATTTCTAGAGATTCAGTGAAACACTCACTGGAATTTCAGTGGAAATTTCTAGAGTTTCAGTGGAACTTCCACTGGAATTTCAGTGAAAATCGCCCAAGTTTCCACCGTCTATTAGATTCGAATAGTTGTCTATTTCAGTATAATTGCATCATCGGATGTAAATAACTATTTCGAAATTAGTGTATTGATTGAGTCAAACGAGATGGGCAATAAGGGTATACAACATGTATACTAAAAACTACTTATACAACATGTATACGAAAAACTAATCATAAGTGGGATAGGATTCATAAGGCGAATAATCGTGGATTTCGCAATATCCTTCCAACAAATTAAATTAATCAAGCGAAATTTCCGAATTCTCACTGGAGATTCAGGAACCTCACTATGCGCAACATTACACCAACTCTGACAGTGCCGGCCCGTAGATCCGCTTGGCATGAATTTCAATTGGATAAGTAAATTATGCAAAAGAAACCTGGGGATCCCTGTCAATGAGAGTATGGTTACTCCCGCGTCTCGCTGGACGGAGACGAGTTTTTCTCAATGGGAGCAGTCTTTTTTTGTTCCGCAGCGATGGCTTGGAGCACGGCAAGCCGAGCCAGTTTCCTTGCCTGCTGGAGTCCGTACAGGTCCCGCTGACGATCAGCCTCGGTGCGGGTGACGGCAGCCTTGCTCCGAGCGCAGCGACGGTTTTTACGGTCCATCCGTACGGGCTCGGACGGTATGGGAATCGAGCGTGTTAGGCCGGTCGTGGACCGGGCGCAGGGTTTGGTAAACGAATAATTCGAATGTCTTCAACATTCAATTGCGATTCGGTACCAGGGTGAAACACGAACACAATACAGACTCTATCGCTCATAACTTCGAGCAGCACAACGGTCTAATGTCACTAAATCGCGATGATGACGTTCCTGACGGTACCAGGGTACGTCGACGTAACGGAGCAGCGTGGCCACGGAAGGGCCGAGTATCGTGGAGAGTGCGTCGCGACGGCGTGTTGAGATCGGACTGAGATGCCGAGCTTGCTTTGCTGGGGCTTATATCGGCGGGTTAAGCCGCAAAAGTGTGTAGCGCTAAGCAACGTTACACCGTAAGAAAACGCTATTTGTAACGGGCAGATGCGTTGCAAGTGTACTTAAAAGTGTAACGGTGAGAGGCGTTTCCTTATGGGAAATGTCTATGCATAACGTGTCTTTGCGTTACGTGGTTGTAAAAATGGTAACGATAAGTGGCGTTTCTAGGTGTGAAATTGTCGTAAGTAACGTTCCTTTGCGTTACGCGCCAGATAATGCGTGTAACTGTAAGTTGCGTTTCAGATATATGAGAAAGTGTGGGGTAACGCGTGAATGCGTTAACGAATAGTGGGAGATTGTTTGTCCATGCCATAAAAGTAACGGGATGCCACGTTACTTTTATGTGTATGGTGTGAATGAATAGTAACGGGGTGCTTCGTTACCTAAGAAAGTACTATGTGAATTGTGTTTCAAATTAGGGTAACGGGGTGCCTCGTTACTAAGTCGGTAACGGGGTGCCTCGTTACGTGTTTGTTAAGTATAGAGTAACTGTAAGATGCGTTACCGCGGTGTGTGGCATGTGTGGATGAGTGAAATATAATGTGCTCATCGATTAAAAAATAAAGATGCGCACATCAATCCAATAGTTCTCAATCACAGTTACTAGGTTACATCAAGGAAATTATTTTTTCCGAATCCACTGTATTATGAAATCTCAACGTAACATTATTGAACTACAGTAGCATTTCAGAGGCTCATACCATATCAGAGACACTTCCAAGCCGGACGAGCGTTAGCGAGGTAGGCAATAACGCTAGTTAAAATAATTAAAAGCCCAGCGAAAATTTGTCCGTCAGCATCTCGCGCCTCGGGTTGCCTATCGGGAGGGGGTGAAGGGCGATGGGTGACCGTAGGGGTCATGGTTGGGTCATGGGTGGGTGGGTTGGTGGGTGAGTGGGAGTTAGTGGTCAGGTGGGTTGGTTGGTGGATGGATGGAGTGGAAATCACTAGAGTTCAAGTGGTACGTTCCACTGAATTTCAGTGAAAATTTCATTGAAAAATCAGTGAAAATTCCACTGAAAATTAAAATAATCAAAAGCCCAGCCAAAAATTGTCCGTCAGCATCTCGCGCCTCGGGTTGCCTATCGGGAGGGGGTGAAGGGCGATGGGTGACCGTATGGGTCATGGTTGGGTCATAGGTGGGTGGGTTGGTGGGTGAGTGGGAGTTAGTGGTCAGGTGGGTTGGTTGATGGGTGAGTGGGAGTTAGTGGTCAGGTGGGTTGGTTGGTGGATGGATGGAGTGGAAATCACTAGAGTTCAAGTGATACGTTTCACTGAATTTCAGTGGAAATTTCACCAAACAAATCAGTGAAAATTTCATTGGAATACCAGTGAAAATTCCACTGTAAAATCAGTGAAAATTTCACTAAAAAATCATTGAAAATTTCACTAAAAAATCAGTGAAAATTTCACTGAAATTTCATCGAAAATTTCACTGAAATTTCATCGAAAATTTCACTAAAATCCTAGTGGAAATTTCACTAATATTTCAGTGAAAATCGCTTGAATTTAAGTGGAAGATCTACTGAGATTTCAATGAAAACCGTTGAAAATCATTGGAAATCTTTCAAGTTTCAGTGAAACTTCCACTGAAATTCCCGTGGAAATTTCTAGAGTTTCAGTGAAACCACATTTTCAGTGAAATTCCTGTGGAAATTTCTAGAGTTTCAGTGAAACTCCCACTGAAATTTCAGCGGAAATTTCTAGAGTTTCAGTGGAACTTCCACTGAATTTTCAGTGGAAATCGCCCAAGTTTCCACCGTCTATTAGATTCAAATAGTTGTCTATTTCAGTATAATTGCATCATCGGATGTAAATAACTATTTCGAAATTAGTGTATTGATTGAGTCAAACGAGATGGGCAATAAGGGTATACAACATGTATACTAAAAACTACTTATACAACATGTATACGAAAAACTAATCATAAGTGGGATAGGATTCATAAGGCGAATAATCGTGAATTTCGCAATATCCTTCCAACGAATCAAATTAATTAAGCAAAATTTCCAGATTCTTACTGGAGATTCAGGAACCTCACTATGCGCAACATTACACCAACTCAATAGTTCTGAATCACAGTTACTAGGTTACATCAAGGAAATTATTTTTTCCGAATCCACTCTTTATGAAATCTCAACGTTACATTGTTGAACCACAGAAGCATTTCAGGGGCTCATACCATATCAGAGACACTTCCAAGCCGGACGAGCGTCAGCGAGGTAGGTAATAACGCTAGTACTGATAATTTGAAAAAAGTTCCTATTCTCAAAAGCTGTCTCGATTTTGTAAAGTTGAAAGGTTGCTACCGCTGATGCCAGTTATAATCCCTTCAGTGGCATCATCAATGAATAATCTAAGCCACCCCTCGGCGAAAGCATTACAGTAAGGAAGCAGTAAAATGAGAAATGTGCTGAATTTACGATCAACGCCGCGGCGGTAGTAGTCGAGCAGCGTGTGCCGCGAGCATTACATACGGCATTCTCGCGCGCTGCAGGGTGGCAAAAAGCTCCGAGCTTCCATATGTATACAGTGTGGTGCGGTATCGTCGTCGGCGGCACTTGTTGAATGGGCTAATCATCATTTATTCCCTGCTCGACTCGGCGTGCAAACTGCTCTTTCTCCCCACGTTCCTACCCCTTACACTCACCAGCTTACAAATACCGACTCAGTGTGTAGGGAGCCACTGGCTATTATGAGAGCGAAACGTCGGAGTTGATAGAAGGATCGCGTGTGAATCGAGTGGCGAGCGCATCTCCTCGGGCCATATGTGTATGTGTACGTATGAGTTTTGCGATAGCCGAGATGCCGTGTCAGCTATACCAGAGTCTCAGACCATCTGCTGATCGATCGATCGATCCTCCCGGCTATCCTTGCCATGTCTTCACTTATATATCCCGCACACTCGATAAAGTTGTCACGGATCATCTCTTGAGCTTCGATGCCTCGACATTGCCGTAAAGTCTGCCTGCGGGCCACCAATAGTCGCGTTCACACAGACTCGTGACGATGTGCGAATTTCCCGCTCGATTTCTTTCGTGTGTACGGAGGTTGTTGGGATCAAATAACTCTGTATTGGCGAGTAGTCGACCGAGTCCGGTGTTTCGGATCCTCGTGCTTTTTTTTCTATTCATTCCCGATCTGTTTTTTGAGAATAAATTCAAATTCATCAAGTCCACCGTAGCGCATAGCTTGCCATATTACAAGTATGGCCAATGGAAGGTCATCAAAATTTCTTGTCATCGTAGTGATTATGACAGGGAAAACATCAGAATGATCGTAACTCAATTATTCCCGAATTGCATTCCACAGTCCACCGTCAACGTGTTATTAGACACCTAGAAGAAACAGTTTCTGGTAGTGCCCGAGTTGCTAGATTAAAATTCATCTTCAGAATCAAACTGTCACGTTTGAATAAAAGAAATAAAAAAATGTCACGTTGTTTCCTTCAGAGAACTGATGTCAAACTTAGAAATGTCACGTAGGGATTGATGAAAATTCGATACTCTTGTGAAAAAATCAGCGATCGGTTCTATATTGAAACCGCGGAGATTCGAACCCGGGACCTCCTTTACGGAGGCCCAGTGTCCTAACCACTGGACCACGACTGCCTACTCTTATCCGTTGTCTTATCGACTTACATCTCTGGAGACAGAATCCGGAGATGCCCGTGTTGCACTCATTCGAAGCTCGGTGCATGATGGCGTACGTCACAGAAATAACGCTAATTTGGCTGTTTCTAGGGGCTTTCATCTCTGTTATTCGGAAGACTATACAATTTCTCTTTTTCGCTTTTTTTCATTGATGGATCTCGGAAACCTCTTTGGATCAAATTCAATCTGCCCCAGCTCATTCTGCGGATCTTACTTTAAAGTAACTGTACCTCGGAGAATTTTGATAACTATCGTAACAATGAGGGTGAAAAATCTGAAAAACCATCAAGTTTGCTTTCTTCACAATTTTGACTTAGTTTTTCTCAAAAGCGTAATAGGCTCATTCTGAATACAAGTTCAGTTTCAGTAACCTATACTGCATAGGAACCACCTTTCACTTTTCAAACTACACAAGGGGGGCTTAAACTCGTCGATTTTTGTTCTTTTCTGATCTGCCAATTCCCTATCATCGAGTTCGGCATTCAGTTTGTCAAAAAAAATCTTTCAAAATGTCTTAGTTAGCGGTTCCGTTCTCGGAGCCTCACAATTGCATTCTCGAGACCAATGCTTCGATTTTAATTGAAAAATGTGGATAGAATAGGGTGAGGCGATATTTGAATCATATTAATTAGAACCCTTCAATTTCTGCGATTGATGAGAGTCGTCATGAATGCTCACCAGAATTCATACTGACATTGTACTTCCAATTCAATTTCACAAATCAAATTGTACGCATTGAATATTCTGTTTCCAATCGTGATGCCACATCCGTAGGTCCCATGCAGGATATCAAATAGACACGAACAATTCGGTGGCAAAATCAGAACAACAGAGTTATGTATTATATGAAAATCTATCACGCCCGACAAACGGATCGTAATTGACTTTGAAGCGCGAATCATTTCAGAGGTACCGCGATCCCTGTTCTACCAAATTTGTGATTTGAAATCTGGTTCCATCCTAGATTGGTCCACTGCAACCTTTCCCGCGTAGAAATAATTTTGTTTGGGAAATGTTTGGGAAATGTTTTCCCCTCGCAAGCATTGGGCCAAACTTAAAAAATGAGACATCCCCAAACTTGGTGATTACGACCCAAGTTTGGCATGCAAACTTCTCGCAACTTCTCAGAAGCTTTGCGTAAGTTTGGGAAAACTTTGGGAAATGAATGCTTTCCGGCATGTTTGGCAAATTGTTGCCTACCCAGACTTTACAGATATGAAAAACTAGTTACGAATTTTGTTTGGGAAAACGTTCGCATAACTTCAGCGCTATTTTGAGAAGCTATGGCAGGGCTCGCACAGGTCTTTTCGAAAGCAGTGGTACTTGGAAATTATATGGAAAAAGTGCAAGCGTTTTGAAGAGCTGTCTGGAAGCTCTGAGATAATCTACTTTGCGTTTTTGAGAATGTTTTGTACACGTTTCTATCATTACTTTATAGCCAACGTTTAAATCAAAGCACGTGCTTCATTAACCTGAAAAAATAATTAGCCACAAGGAATCTTGCGCACTTCCGGAAGAAATTTAGAACCATTTGCGCGAAGAAGATGAGCATTAAAATATTCAAATCGGGAGAGTGTTTGAAGGTTATCACACGGTTCTGCGTACTCTGGCACAGTTGCGGCACACATCATCTCGACACGAATATACTCATCTGATACCTATTGCCGTTGACAGTGAGTGCTTCTCTTTTCATTAATGCACAAGCGATCATTCTCTGGAGCTTTGATGGGTTTTTCGTAAGTACTCGTTGAAGTCTAGGATGGTTGAATTATTTTCAAACGCAAAAATGGCATCAGCGTGGATATTTGTCGATCTCCTTAGTTACGATCGATTTTCTATGTTGACAACCAACAAACAAACAGACTGGTCTGCAGATGCAGAAGAGTCTGCTGCTAACAAACGCCAAGGCTTTGATGTGATGAAATTGCGTCCACCAAAGCTTTAAAGAAAGATTATTTAGACATGGTGTATGGATGAATTAGAGTACTCATCGTCAGGAGCACTCGATATCAGATAAGTAAATTCGTATCGGTATGATGTGTTTGTCGCCGACTGTAACTAGCAGATGACCGTATGATAACCTCCGGGGTAACTTTCAGCCTCTCTACACATTTGAATTTTTTCCGTGACTCTTGATTCTAATCTTCTTCGTCTAAGAGGTTCTAGTAAGTTTTTGCTTTTTTTCCAAATTAATACAGCGCGTGTCTTGATTTAGACTTGAGCTAAAGTATGATAAAAACGTGTATGCGAGGTATTTTCAAGAAAACGCAAACTAGACTATTGATAAGTTTACAGATAACTTCTCAAAATGTTTTCGCTTCATCCATATAATTCAAAGGAATAACTGCTTTCGAGAAGACCTCTACGAACCCTCGATTAATGCGCTTCATTAAAGTTCTGCCATAGCTTCTCAAAGTAGTGCCAAAGTTATGCAAACGTTTTCCCAAACGAAACTCGCAACTAGGATTTCATATCTGTAAAGTTTGGGTAGGTAAAAATTTGCGAAACATGCCGGAAAGCATTCATTTCCCAAAGTTTTCCCAAACTTACGCAAAGCTTCTGAGAAGTTGCGAGAAGTTTGCATGCCAAACTTGAGTCGTAATCACCAAGTTTGGGGATGTCTCATCTTTTAAGTTTGGCCCAATGCTTGCGAGGGGAAAACATTTCCCAAACATTTCCCAAACAAAATTATTTCTACGCGGGTTATTACACAATAATTTGATTTCAACTTGCTCGTTCCACGATGAACTGCAGATTTTGTTAATACAGAATCAGAGCTAACGCAGTGGTTTGCAATACTATTCATTTGACTTAATCAAGACAATTTTGACCAGTCCCGTGGGGAATACTGCTCAACCCTTTGATCGAATAAATTCATGCACATTGCGAAAGCATAATCTTATAATGTCAAACATTCTCCCAACGTAATTGCATAAGACCTGGAAAAATGATCTTGTCTAGTATAATTGAAGGGGTTGCGATCAAACTGCACTCGAAATATCATTTAGCGACTGAAATAAAAGAAAGTTGCAGGCAGCTACTAGAGTATTCATAAATAAATAACTGTGGCTTTTCGGAAGTGAAGTGAGGAGTCATTCTGACTGGTTGACGAGGGTGAGGGTTCACTTGAAATATTCATATTCGAGTGTACCGGAGAACTATACACCGAAAGCAGGAGTACACTAAAATACCTCCTCTCGATTGATCTTCCCAGCAAACTGCTATAATTGAATCAACCCAGAATCGACCATTGAAGATTCAACGATGCATTCTATTTGAACAGTGGCAGCGAAACGAGAAATGAAAACAGAAGAAATTTTGTTATAGTACTCTCTTTCTGACTCACCAGCATTGTTTTGGGGATTCTGCTTGCGCCAAAAATTGATCGATTGTGGCGAAGCCTCGACATGGCACACAAGCGTCACGTTGGTTCCGAGTGGCGCGCCGACCAGTTGATTCGGCACTTGTATCAGTGGTGGAACTGTCAAAAAATATACAATTTTGTTTGCTTTCATTTTTTATTGTATAAACTGTCGTAGCTTTTGACGTATGCCTTGTTAATGCTACGGAAAACAAGGCTTGATTAAAAGTTTTTCACACCCGAGCGTTTGAATGCTCGTGACCAATTAAATTTGCAAAATACCGATCTCATACGTACGCGCGACACTCTGACAGGCCAAATTAGACACTCGAATAAAAAACTCTGTATTCGAGCGATGCTCATCAAAACATCTCTTCGCTCTTCGCCGAAAATTATTCAATTCCTATGGCTGTGAATTTTTCATCCAATTTGCGTCATGAATGAAGTCTTGTTACGAAATAACAATCAATCAAAAAGCTTCTCGATCCATATCTGTGGTCGCTAATTTAACAAGTTCGATCTTTTGTACTTGGCCATATTCGAGTGGTGGCAAACACAGTCTCGGTCTGAAAATTCCAAGGTACACTCAGATAAGAGCCTTGAGATTGTGAGAAAGATCATATTTGATATAAAATTGGGAGCGTGTCTTTGATGCAATTCCATTGCATTTAGGAGCCTTCAGGGATCAACACAATTTCGCAGACCCAGAATTGATTCATGCCGATTTGCAACAGCACATTAGATGCCACCTATTGGCACTCAATATACTCGGTAAAAATCCTTTCTTTGTGTGTCATGCTCTTGGCCATTAGATAGCTATTTGTTAGCTCTATTATTATGAAAAAATTGTGTGAAAAATATTATTATTCCTGGTTTTTCTAGGGCCACATGCTGAAGCTGATTGTTTCATTCCTGGTTTCAATGGATGTTCATTGGCATCCCTACTAGAAATGCTCAGTAGAGCTTTTTGATACGTTTTGGATTAGTCGGATACGATATATGTATGAGCGACGGTGTTACTCACAGTGAACCTCAACGCTGATGCGCTTGCTAATTGTGGGTGGAACTCCGTTGCTGGCCAAGCAGTGGTACACTCCCATCTGGTCTCTCTTGATATGGCGCAGTGGAAGTTCAGGGCCGTCCCATTTGGGAAAGCTGATGCGCCCTGTAACCCAATAGAAGTGGTTCAAAATTATTCACGAGTTCTCAGAGTATATTCCTTTTGATCCACGGGAACATTCAAAAATTATATTACCCCCAAAAACTTGAATCAGCTCGGCAAAATGGCAACGCTATTTCATTAATCCGCCCACGCATCCGTCAGATGGAGGAGCAAATGTATCTCTAAATATGCAAATCCGGAGCAAGAGAGAAAGATAGTCTAGCTAGCAATTTTATCCGACTACTGCTTTGGAATGAGTACCGCCTGATCTAGCTTTGAGTCGAGATGCTCTCGTTTTAATTCGCAGATCCGACGAGAGCTACACCCGTATATTTATATCTAGGCTTCGTTCAAACTGACGTTTCAATTTCCGACTGACTTACATGTGAAAATTCGGGGTAATATTTCGAGGTATGCGTACATTGCTATGATTCGAGTATTGCTAGATCGATGAGCGGGAGGATTATTAGGATGCTTGACATGGCTGCGATTAATTGGTAACTGTAATCAGTGGCAATTTTACCGACGGGGAAACTACTTCCTCCCAGATATTTGACTATGAGCTCTGGGGATCTGTCGAACGGTGGAGTAGATTTTTTTTTGAATCACTGCGTGGTTCGTACGTCATTGTGCAGGACCACAATGGTGATAAGGGTAATGAAATTACGGCAAGATACTAACCTCTCGATTTGTCACTGGAACTTGTAGATTTTTCCGAGGAAGTGTCGTGGATAATTATATCTTTGAGATCTTCTCTGCGCCACGTAATCACTGGTGGTGGCTCGCCGGTCGCTCGGCATTTGAGAATTACCTGGAACATTTTTTCATTTTCTTCATACCATTCATTGGGCATCGTTTGCAAAGTCTATTGAAAGGAAGTTTTCGAATACTTGATCATTTAGTTCTTTTTTGTACTAATCTGAGCTATGATTAAGTTGTTTACTCTTTCATCGTTGAATCTAGACCAATCCGGAAAAGAAAGTTAATCTACTAATGACCTGCGATTTGCACTCAAATTCTCAACCTTTGTTCCATGCAACTGTAGCCACAAGAATTATGTAGAGTTGCAACTTGAAAACTGGCCAAGTTGGAGAGAAGTAAGTACTTTAAATGTGATTTGGGAATATGCTTCGATCAAATGCTGAAATCGTATGCAGAGAGATACTCACGTGCCAACCTTCTTGGATTGTTACATCACCCGACGTTTCTTCAGCAATAAAATCCGGAGGAACTTTGATTTTCAGCATACCAGTCTGGAACATAGGATATTTTGACAGAACTCGATTATATAAGGTTACTTATTTTTTCAGTCGTCTAAATTGATCATCGAGATCGGGAACAAACTTAATCCAATTTTTACGGATGAGATGAGTAGGCCATGCAGATCAAATTAAAGTACAATTCGTCCTTAGGAATAATTGGATCACATTAATTTTTCAAAGATAGTAAGTAGGATGCGCGCTGATCCCTAAATAATACCAGTTGTGTTACCGGGAATTCGCTAACGTGATAATCGAAGCAATTGGAATTTTGATAAATGACACTTTGAGAGCGAATATAGTAGTTCCCAGAATATCCTTTTCATTTCCGCTGAATGGATCCTTTGCCATTACTTTTGTTACAGTTTGAATTAAACGAAAACTATCCGGTTTCGATGAATTGAAACGAGCTGCAGAACATGCCAGATTCATTCATAGTCCTTCAAAAATTCAAAATTGTACGAAGCCAAACCAACGAAATTTTGATGAATTAATCATTGATGGCGAACTAGGTACGAATTTTGATTATGGGTTAACCGAATTCCATCATTGGATTCAGGCTGCACCATCGAAAGCGCCACACGTGTATGCTGGCTCTTGACACGAGAGATATGTTTCTATTTGGATGGATCGTGTATCGTGGAATTGCGTAACACGAGCCTTTGATTAGAAGCGAGCCGTCGACATGGTCACTCTCGATGATCCCAATGCGCGAGCGGCCAACTGTGGAAACTCACACGCATACAAGCGAGCATTGTATCGCCGCATAAACACGACCCTGAATATAGAGATACATTCGCCAAGCCTATATCAATTCTCAATCCATCCTATCTCAGAAATTAGCCGGATATCTTGACTAATTCCAAGTCACAACCCAGATGACCACAGATTCTTCGTGAGCATTTCAATACAGATCGAAGGGGTCAAAGACGTGTCTATAGGCCATCAAATCTCGGAGAATATTGACGATGGTGATAGATTCAGGCCGGTGACATCAGCAGAGATGGTATGGCTTTTGCAGTACCTGGAACGGCGATCAAAGACGCGTGAATATGGCTCTGGTGACGACGAGCTAATGGCGTATAGTGCACCCGGTTCCATCATCATGTATTAATTATTATTCGCCTGTAGTAGCCGGCGGACGAGCGAAGCGAACGACAGTGGTGTGGTGCTCTCTCGCCCCGACGCGCCCGCAAAATCCCATCACCACGTCACAGAGCGGTAAGGGAGGCGGTCATCGTGCCACTGACGTGAAATATATGCCATTCCGCTTTCGTGTGCAAGGATCGAGTTGAGTTCTGGGCTCTCTGATGCCTCGCAGCGGTTGCCGATGCACCACTGATGCCCCTGATGTTCTCGATGCCTAAGCGCAATCGTTTGCTTTGAGCTATCGTAAATTAGCTACAACTTTGTATAGCGTGTGATAATTTGAGTTTTTCATTTTTTTTAAACGAAAACTGGTTTACTCGTGTTACTCTGGAGTGAATAAATGAAATGAATATTCCAAAAAATTTTGACGCAACTCCCAATGAAGTAACATTTTGACCCACGATGTAACGAACGCTTGACAAGATTGCAGCCATTTTGTGGAGAGAATTCATCTATACGAAAAAGTATCTCATCAATAATAATTCGATCTGGCTGTAAATAAAATCGATTGGATTGCATACCCAGTGTTACACCCGTACAAAGAGCGGGCTTTGACCAAACTCTTAGAAGAAATCTGAAGATATTGAATGATACAAGTTTCTCTCAATTCTATTCTCATATCTGTCCCACATCGGAGGTACATTACCCAATTCATTAGTGAATACGAAATGAGTGCCAGTCACAAGCTTAAGTTCCACAAAAATATACAGTATCGAATTGAAAGGACGAATCACTTCCATTTCGCAATGACCGAGATTGAGCCAAAGTACTGCAAAACAGCCCTTATAAGAAGGTTCCTGTGAATTTTTTTATTCGAACCGCAAATAAGCGAGCCAGGGCATCGCGAATACCGGGAAATGCCGCAAATCAGAGACCGCGAATAAGCAAATTCCGCGAATACCGGGACCTCAAATAGCAGGAGAGTTGCCTCTACCAAAAATTCTGTGGAAAGATACTCACCAGGGCCCATTTTTTAAGGTCAATCTCTTTTCGTGTAATACTACAATACGTTTGAGGAGGTTCACTAGTGAATAATTCATTATATGGGTCAATAAGAATGCTGGACCTGGCATTGGAAGTGTAAAAGTGCTGGTCATTCCATTTTGTAGAATGAAATTCGATGGGTCTACCAACCGGACATCATAATTGCCTCAATAGTAACAGGATGGTCAACCTATATGTCCGCGTAAAATGCATTGAATTTTAGGACTCCACTGACAATGAGTAGAACAAAATTACCGCACCGGAAGAATCAAGTCTATTGCACGCCATTTGTAAGGGTCGTCCCACATGAGCATCAACAGAGACTGCCACAGTTGGTCAGGAAAATACAAAAGAGGCCTCCGCACCACACGGCAGGGTTCGGTATGAATGGACTGGTCGGTGCGGTGGCGTAAGTAGTACGAGTCAGCGTGCAGTCCGGCGGCGGGACGCAACAAACGCCACGTAAACGAGAGCGAGAGAGAGCCCCTCACCACCACCATCACCACTGCTGTGTATATACCAGGCTGAGTAATGAGCCGCAAACGTCGATCGCGGGCTCCAGCATAGTAGAGCACAGTACAGTCCGAGTCTGTGAATAGCCGAGAGCCGGCAGGATGCTCCTCTGTACTTTCTAGCCTCTTCCGTCCGACGCCGCAAGCGCCTTGCCTTTTGCTACACCACCACACACTGTTACAGTTCGAGCCTTTGGGGGAGGCCATTACTATACTCTATGCCAAGTTTTCGAGTTTACCGCGTTCTGTGGAGTTCGGAAGCTTGGTGGGCTAGCGGGCAACTTCATTAGTCGCGAGACCGGGGATATACACACTCTTTTTACGGCTCACCTCCGTAGCTCGTTACACTGTGTCGGGACCGGGAGACTGTGACCCTTCGTTAGGGGTCCATATACCGTATTGAAAAGATTTTGAAGTCACCAGAATAATTCGTCCCGTTTGGCATAAGCATACTCCGTGATTAAGGATTGAGAAAGAGACGAAGCGACGCTTCTTCTGTCGAGGGTGACTCTGAATCGGGCGGAAACTCGCGTAACGAGACTAGACAAATTGTAATTGCGCGCTTTTTAGCCGGCTCTTGAGATTCTGCGCTTCCTTTTCCAAGATCTGTCCGAGTTTTACTTGAGAGGTTTCACGGGATGAGCCGAGGTAGCGGATTTATGCACGCTTTGACTTGGAACATTTTGCTACTTCGTTGATACACGTTATGAAATCTTTATGCTCTAAAAAGTAGCAACTTGGGTATTGAGGCTTGATAGGCCCATAACCCATTGGACGTGTATGTCAATTTTTCGAAGGAGTCAGTCATTTCCTTCTTATTAGTTTTGGAACGGAATCTTGTGCAGGATAGCGTTTTGTAACGAATCTTCCTCCAAGGAATTCTCATGACCATGGGTTTCTAATTGACTAATGTGCTTGAACCTTCCTTAACCAGCAGGAATTCTGTTTCCAGAACTGTGTTATTGATTTTATTTGATGAACGCGGGCAAAACGTATTTTTCAAATTTTTCAATATATTTTCTCTGTGCATATTCTTGATCTGACAGCTTAGTAACTCATCGCATCTTACAAAAATGACCATTAACTCTGGAGACGACTTTCAAATCCATCCCAAAGGTGATTACAGAAAATAACAGAAGCCTTGAAGATTCTGGTTTTGATCCAAAGACGTCTATGTTCGAAAATTTTGACTCCAGGAACATAGAAGAAAAAGTTCTGAATCGGAAACTTCATTATAACGATGTACGGTTTCAAGTCAATTTGATTAGGAAGATTGACTAACATTTCCGAACACGCTCTCGAACCAAAACTTGCATCATGATCTCCTGGCATGTCGAAAAAGGTTATTTTGAATATCGAAAATTGTAATCTATGCTGCCAAGACCATCAATACTCGTGGGTTCTGGCGAATTCTCTTGATAAACGAGAGCGATCGATCAATTTGTCTTCCACCAAAACCAGCGGATTTCTTTATTTAATCATTCGAATTACTCAAAACATTACGATACAATTGTGCAAAATGGATCGAGTGTCACGGGAGTGAAAATGCGGGCATTGAAATGTCGAGAAATTCCGCCGGGTAGCGCACGCGAAACTCCTCACAATGACAGCTGATTGATCAAAATGAACGCGCTAATGAATTGATGGACGGAATGCATTCGGGGAATCATTCGTTATCGATGCAAATATATCCACATTGAACAGTCATTCATGGGTTTTAATTGTGAAAATCCGCTGACAGGAAGCTTGAATCGTCTGAAAATTGAGGGTCTGTTCAGCTCTAATGAGTAGAAGAACAGAATGGACTCCACACTCAAAGGACCAAGTTAGTCTTTGGATTAATATTCTCTCACGGAACCTTAATGCAAAGTAAAATCGGGATGCGCCTCGAGGATTCACTTTTTATCTCACACCGATGATTGTCAATAAAGAATCTGACAATTTCACATTTCATAATACAAAACTTGAGCATGAGCTCTGCTCATGGTGAGGCAAGAGTTTATATGTAGTTCACGAGAATAAACTCAAGAAGTATCAATAGTTATTTGGCGATCTCGATCGTGAAATATCGTCAAGTGAGCTATAAATATGGAGATCAAATTCATGTAAAATGATGCGAAATTCTGCTATCTTTTCATTGAATTTCCATATGATTTGATGGAAAATTTGATACATGATGTAAGCGAGAAGAAAAGAATTCGTGTGCACCAACACGAGTTTGAAATTTTTGGCCTCATCTTATCCAATAAAGTTTTGGACACGCGGAGAATATCTTGGAATTCAAAATATGGGACGGATTAGAGGTATGGTGACGGATAGAATAAAAGAAATTGCTCACCTGAAATTTCATGGGATTCGTATTGATTTGGCACATGTAGAGTCCCTCATCTTCCTTTTGAGCTCCTTTGATGCGCAAACTCCAGGTCGAGTGATCGCCGTGGGAGACCGAGACTCGTGGATTGTGCGTTATGACGTGGTCGTGAATCGCCTGTATGGCCTTTGTATCGGCCTTTACCCAGCCCACCTGCCGGCATTAATGAACGTGCCCACAGTGAGTGAGAGAAGAGAGCACGTATTGCACCCGGTTATAACGAAACAGAGGCGGAAAAAGAGAACGGGACAAATTGTACAGGAATTCCAATAATACGAAACTCATCAGTCGCTCCTCCGAACATTTGGAGCAAATATCGCTCGCGACGATTCAATAGTGATGAAATTGAAAGAACTCGTATACGTTTTGTGGCGAACAAAAAATGTCGAGCGTTATTTGAATCTCGCGATTTATACTGTTCTTGCTCATCTCGCTGAAATGATTATCTTCATATCTGCCTGAATAACTCTTTCAGGGACGTAGCGGAAAATTTTGTGAATGAACTCACCCTGTATCCGCCTAGGTGCTCCACGTGGCAAGTGAAAACTGCGTCCCGACCCAGAGAAATGGTCAAATTGGCAAGGGGCTTCATGAATTCCGGTTGAAAGGCTCCACCTGCAAAGAGACAATAAAGCCGTGCTCCGCGTGAAAATCGTCTAAAAAGCATCCGGACCCACCCACACACGCTCATACTCTCATAAATGTCACCGCGGACTTGCACAGCCTACAGAGAGAACGAAATAAAACGGGTGCGCGATAAACGTCGAGCTTGGAACAAGGTGGCCTGGCACGATATCGATAACGACGCGTACTCGAGAGCGAGCGTATGAGTATATGTGTGCTGGGTACCCCGTTGTTTCTCACTGTGCTCTTCGAGCATGTCCTCGGCATTATTATTTCGCAATTTCGCATTTTCACTAATTGCTCTGCGTGCCCACCCTTCTTTTTATACGATAGGCAGATGTGCACTTGTGTGAGTTGAACGAGAGTATACATGGGTTGTCCCGTATGAATTCGAATCAATGCAGGCCACACACCGGGGGCAAACTCGCGTGGGCGAGCTATCAGTAATTAAAGTTAATCAACGTTTCCGAAAGAGCGGCGGCTTCCTCATCGCGTAATTATGTCTCGAGCAGCCTGGGTGGCATTCACTCCTCCCCCCGCGACTTTTTCCTGTTTTGCACAGATACACACTCTTTCAACGAAAGCCCTATGCACTGGCCGAGTGAGCGAGCAGTGAACAGAGAGGAAAAACGGATGGTAAATGAGGATGGGAAAGAAGAGAGTCCGATGCTATACTGGACTAGATAAAAAGGTCGGCGTAAAATGAACGAGGTGCGGTATATAGTGGATGATGGTATAGTTGTAGAGACCCGGTGTACGAGTATCGTCGCCCGGGTATCAATGCAATTTTCGTTTGGAACGGACGAGAGTAAATGGTGACATTGTTCTGCTCCAGTATGGTGTACAAGTAAGAATTTCAATCTGTTCCTACGTGAGATTGTCCCGGTGAAGCTACTAATCTATCTGCACCTACAGTTGTCAGAGTTATGATTATAATTATAATTATGGTCATGTCTAGATGGTAATCCTATGAATGATCAAGTTCTTACCAATGTATTCGAAAATAACTTCTGAGATATGAGATGAGCAAGTTGTGTCTGTTTTGAGGATGTCGTCACCGCGACCTAGTGACTCTTTTAGTTTCGTAATGACTTTTTCGCTCTTTGGTTCCTGTGTAATATTCTTGTGAGTATTGTGTGTCTGAGTTCACTTAACCTGAACTTCATTAACCTCAACCGAATCACAAAACTCAACCCCCCCCCCCCCCGTGCGAGTTGTCCCAAACGTGACCAGTGATAAAAGATCCCTAGGTCGCACCACCAATGCCCCCACTTTTCATGAACAACAACCCGCCCTCGTCAACCTCTCGCTTATTAACCCTTAATTAACACAGTGGAATTCTGTGACGCTCCAACTACCGTGGTAAACTTTTGGCACATGGACCTAAAATTGTTTTCCTTTTGAAAATCTTTGGAAGAAGTGCTATGAAAAAATCATTCTGATGATATTGAGAGGGCTTGAAAATTAAGGTAAGTGTACCCAACATGCCCCCCCTTAAGCCATTTTGCCCATAACTTTGGCCCATCTCAATATTTTCTGACGTACTTTAGCTCATTTTGAAGCTTGAAAAAAAACCTTCAAAATGAGCTAACATACGTTGAATTTTGACCA
The DNA here is from genome assembly GCA_029851415.1 of Eretmocerus hayati. Lineage (NCBI taxonomy): Eukaryota > Metazoa > Arthropoda > Insecta > Hymenoptera > Aphelinidae > Eretmocerus > Eretmocerus hayati. Next base: position 187,841,950 of record CM056742.1, on the reverse strand, counting down.
ACTACAGCCGAGTAATCTTAATTCTCGCAAAAGGTGTTTTTTTGGGAGTTCGCGAGGGGGTGTACCCAACATGCCCCCATTCTTCTCCGCGATCATAGTCGGCGCCAAGATTCTTAACGCTCACAGCTGTCTGCCTTCGAAGTCTGAGCGATATCTAATGGGTAGAATGTGACGTATTGTACGATTGGAAAAGATGAATCTTCAGTGACAGATGCTGCTTGGCAAAATAATTGAATATGCATTTCGAAAAGTCCCACGGAAAAAGCGTATCTTCATAGACGCTCAGTTTTGATTCTTTTCACGCTAAATTTCATTCAAGAAGGCAAGAGATCAGTAAGACGATAATTTATTCTAAAAAATACATGACTTTGAATTATTGTTTCCTCGTAAGGGTCAAAGAAATAATAATAAAGGATACAAATTAAAATACACAATATCTGTGACTATAATTCAAATCATTATTTAGCATTGTGGCTAGCAACGCTACATCAAATTCACCAAAACATGTCTCATTGCATTCAGCACGAGATATCTTTCAACAAAAATTAAAGCACTTTTTCGTCAATGATCAACATGTAATACCTTTAAAAACAATAATAATCACATTAATGTCAGGTAACTCGTGAGGTTTCACAAATAAAATGTAAAAAATGAAAAAATTTTCATCAAAACACAAAGAAAAATTATTTTTGGAAGCCCCAGGAAAAAAAAAATTAAAAATTAAATTAAATTATTATTCGTGAAAAGCCCCAGGAGCGGTTCTAGTTTGATGTACAAACGTATAGCCCGACAGCAGCGGACTGCAGGAGCTCTCTTGTGGAATCGGACGGATGGGGGCATGTTGGGTACACCCCCTCGTTTTCAACTTGCCTCCGTATTTTGCTTATGAAATCGCTCCAGATTAGAGTTTTGCAACGCTGTAAAAAGGATTTTGAAGGTCTTGGAACAAGGAATCAAATGCGCTAAGGTACGTCAAGATTGGTTGAATCAAAACAATTTGGCAGAGGTTTGAATAAAGGCAATTTCTTAGGTGTGCAAACACGAAAAATGCAAAAACTCAATTTATATTTTCTGGGAGACGCAGAAATCATTCCGGGTCGGTCCAAATCATTAGTTTTCTCATATTTTAACATAACAAACGTAAAAAAAAATTGCAGGGAGGTCCTCGAGTGCCCAGTTCTGAGATCGGCATATGGGGGCATGTTGGGTACAGGGGGCATGTTGGGTACACTTACCTTAGTATAAACATGATTGAACCATACAAAAGTATTGACAGTAACCGACTTGTGCAGAGGGAGAATCGAGTGGCGAATTCTTCCCATGCACCTGTCAATTACGACGAGACCGGGTGGTTCGTCGTTGATTCAAGGCTCGTGCTTAGGTCGTGATGCGATGATATGAAAATAAGGCAATGACTTTATTGGCGGCGCGGAGTGCCAGTGGATGGCTTAGCTCGACTCGAAGGTCGGGTGGCCGAATCGCTAGATGGAGCAGCCATCAAAGCTCCTAAACGCGCAAGCTTCCGAGCTTCGCACATACCCCACGGAATCTCACTGCACTGTGCTTTAGGAACACTTGAAGGGTTGCTCCGTTCCATTGTAATGATTATAAAAATTACGGATAGGCACTCCGTGAATGAGTTGACACTGATCACTGAATGATTTGAGGGTGATTTCTTATGCGAGGGTTCCGTGGGAGCAGGAGTGGGCACAGGGATTCGAATGAGGCGAATCGATTTGAGATTAAATGATGCCGCGACTGCCGATTCTCGGAACACTAAGAATGCACACACACATTCGTCCATGTTTGCACTACACTAATGTAAACTGATTTGAACGGAGCGCGACCATCGCAAAGACTGGTGCACGACCGTGTAGAACTTCCCAGAGGCTCGGCGTCGGAGCTGGGTGGCGTCCGATAGGCGGCGCGGTATGGGATGACCGGACTACGCCGGGCCAGAGTGCCGACGCGCCGGGCGACGTGACTTTGACTTGCGGTCTGGCGTGAACGAAAGTCAGTATCGGACTGAAGATGATGAGCCAGGAGGGCTCGTACTTATATGGGCGCGGACGAATTCGCAGTTGTGCGAATTTGTCAATTCGACAATCTGATTCGAAATATGACTCTGAATTCATGGCGTCCTCCACTATAATGAGTTTAGCAAGTTTGCGAATTCGCAAACTACGTGACTAATTCGTGGATGAGATGAATTATTATTTTATGAGATGATTTGCATCGCTTAACGATGTTTACTTCTCAAATTCGCATACTCGCGAATTTTACGCGACTTACTGCTCTTGATCCGAATGAGATGATCTATTGCTTCACGGCGTGATTTGTATGAGTTTATGGTGTTTTTTCTCAACATTCGCATCTTTGCGAATTTGTTTCTTTACAACTCCTGATTTGACTTATTGCTTTACACAAACAGATGGTGATTTTAATAGTTTGTTTCCTACGTGAAAGTGTATTGTGATTTACCGGATTATTACTTCGCAGGTTTGCATTAACGAATTGCCAGTGATTCATGTTTTTGGAATTTCTGAAAGTTGTTTGCTCGAAGTTACTCTTACAATAGTATTAGATGTAAATGGAATACCATTCATTTATTCTGAAAAAGGTCGAATCAAGTTGCCAATATTATTTATCAAAAATATGAATGCGGATGCGCACGTCAGTATTCTAGTTTCCATGGAAAAATTCGTAGGAAAATAAGTTTCGTAGGTTAGGCTGATGGCAAAGTTTATAATTTTCGAATAAACATATCAAAAGTTGCAGGATTCACTTTTGTAATGATTTTATCAACACAATTAAACCTCAAATTAGCTATTAAACCCCAAAGAGGGCAGTATTGTCAAAGCTTCTTTTTCTCGCTTTGTTTGATTCTTTGATTCTTACGATTGTCAGATTTTGGGTACTCAATTTATCAGTATTCTGGAAAAAACTGCTCAAAAAAACTGCAAGCAGTCAAATTTGGAGGGAAACATCATAATACAATCGGGAACTGTATGTATACTTATACATACAGTTCCCGAAAGACTAGGAAGATGTTTTAGCATGTAGAACAAATTTTGGTGGTGCCACAATACTACCCAGTGCTGGTTGAGGATTACTTGTTTGTACCAAGGATTTGTCTCGGTGGATATCCTCGGTCTAAAAATGGCATTAGCCACTTTTGGAATTTGGAAAACTAATATTAGGATTTCGGAGACTGCTGGTTTGGTGATTACTGTTCGTTGAAATTCTATTGACAATATCGATAACAGACGATCATTTGGTTGATGAGTGAATAGTATTTTCAAAAAGGTCGAAGAAATTAGTCATCAACGTTCACGCTATTTTGACAGTCTGAGATACTCTCGTTACTCTGTGTGAATCATCAATGACAAACAATAACAATCGAATTCAACTCAATCATCAGAACTCATAGCTCGATGTAGTAGCTGCCATTTTACATCATCATTCTATCATGAGCCCTTGAACTTGAAAACTTTTTCAGCTACGAGAGTCGGAGAACCTCAACGGGGATGAGTTCATAGATATAGTTTCCCCAAGTCAAAGTCCCAAGTTGAGTTTTCCTTCGTACGAAGACTACGGAAGCACAGCTAGCCCGCGAGAAATGAGAAAAAAGTAACAGAAAAAACTTTGATCAAACAAAAGGTTCCGTCGAGGATCAGTCTTGGGGAGAAGATACGAGAGCAAATAAGAGATTGTCACGAATCTTGATCCTTGAAGTTCAAGAGTTCAGATTATTTCATGAGCTTGGTCAACCATTCCTATGGGCGAAAAAGTGGGTAATTATGATGCATGAGGAGTGTGAGGAAATTGCCCCCACGAGATGGAGACACTGAGCGAATTTCATAGTTACAGTATGTATAAAACAAAGTTTCTTGCGACAAGTAGTACTCCCCACCTCATAAGTACCGTTATTAGTGCCAAATCAGTGTCTGCGTGTGTCAAAAAAACTTAAATTTAGAAATATAATTCCAATTGAAAAAGATTATATATTTTAGTATAGAGGAAAATCATCAAGATAGAGCGAATGACGGGTGTATCTGTTCTATTGTTTTGAATAAATCTTACGAATCCTCATGGGTTCTTATCGTATGTGATGGACAAACTCTTTCGACGATCGCTTAAATCGTGAACTAATGTCGGCCACGTTTCAAGGTCATCCGTGAGAGTTTACTTCGATTTACTTAATATTTCCAATAATACTGCATTATTCATCAAGAATTTTTTTATTTTGATACGAGACACTCAATGATGTCCTGAAAGTGTAGATATGAGACACCTTGTGTAAAAACTTCTTGTAGAAAAAGCAAACAAAAATGACGAAGGAGATGATTCAATGCTTGAGTCCGAAGCTGGGCTGAATGTTCGACCAAAGCGTCATGTTTAATGTGTAAGGTGCACAGTCGGATAAAAATCAAGACATGGGTCAGTTTAGTAGCATGGTGAGCTTTTTTACAGTCTGCGTACCGATTTACATTCCGTAGTCAATCCTACTGGCAGTCATACAAAATACATATCGAGAAACGATTCTGTGAACGGTCGCGCGAGAACTGGTAAGCATGGATAGAGCTCTCGTATTCATGTTCTTACTCGTTGACCCAAGCCGTGGCTCCTAGGTTCGGCTACTATGAACTCATTTTAATAGTCACAGTATACCATCAACGTTCTTCCCAACGGATCACTGTCTCATCGTGACTTTTTCTAATTCATGACGTATCAATTAGGTGGGAAAGACCGTGGCTCACTAAGTCCGGATCACTGGAGATCCACGGAGTTCCCGTAACTATAATCAGCTGATCTTAGGAGTCTAAATTCTTGATGATTGGGGCAGAATGAAAGTTCAAAGTCGAGGTAGCACAAAATTGTCAACACCATCTCAATGAATACACTGTAAAAGACAAACAACTGCCAGAATTGTGTGATTTTTGCACGATCCAGAGAGCAGACTCTCGCCACCTTAATTAGATATGAACAATGAGATTCTCAGAGAGACGGATCCCCTACAAGAGCATCTGTACGAAGCTTTGTCTGTAGTTGCTGCATCTCACAAGTCTCAGACGAGAAAAAGAAGACGACGATCCACTGGGATATTTCAAAACGAGCATTATCCTCGCTTCGCGTGCGCATCCAGCAGAAAATATTCTACTCTTTGGCTTGAGCTCGTCTTCTTGCTGCACCAGCATTCTCGCGTAAATTAATAGGCTTAGCCTTGGGGCGCAACGTCATCCGTTATACGAAATACAAATGTTTGAGAAAGACACGGGGGGCTCTGCGAGTCCAGAGAGAAAGTATTATATAGTCGGATGGTCGAGATGGAGAAAAGCAAGGAGAGTTTCCTCTGGCCAATCACGGAGCTGGGTCAGATCGCCTTGGTAGAGCAGAGCAGCAACACGCCTAGAACTGATTTCAACTTAATTTATTCGACTCGACGTAACAAGGCGTGAATGGCCACTCGTTCGGAGCTGAAAAACAGAGAGATCCCCGTGAGTATCGAATAGAAAGAGGAATCCTTCGTTAGAAAGCTGTTTCTGCTACTGCTGATGCTCTGACGAGGAGCCGAAGCTTATGGCTTTCGAGCCAAGAGCCACTCGCTTTTGGTTTTCTGCTTTACTCTAGTCGTGATCTCCCGTTTGATCGGGTGTTTGTATGGGTGGTTCATGTGTCCAAATACTGACAGTTTTGTAGTCCACGCTGGACTTCTGTATGCATATAGATACCTGATTATTTCATCCTCATTCAGAGCTGAAATCGGCAGTGGTGAATTTTATCATGCAACTTTGATGCTTTTGAGGATTTGCAGTGCCAATTAGAGTTGTCTCGGGCACTTTCTGTCTTTCATTTATTCGTACTCGGTGCACCGCTGATTTGTGACTTTGATTCGAAAGCTACTTATGGACTACGCACAGCTCGTCTAGTTATTTCTCATTCGTTCGTTGAATTCTACGATTAACGGTCTAAGTATATCAAAATTTCATCAAAATCAAATGTCTAGTGGAAAACAAAATGTTGCAAGACATAATTTGTCTACCGTTGGTGGCATTTTGATTCGAGAGGATGATTCAATGATCTATGATGAGGTGTGGGTAAAAAGAGCCGACACAAGCTTTACGAAGTTGTGACGTATACCCTATCTGCATACTTGTTTTTAATTTTGAGGTCAAATCCCCTTTTTCGTACTCCAGCACCGGAAGCGTCCTTTCGCTGCCGCTATCGGACAATTGTTGCTGCCAACTTAGAACAGAATTGGAGCAGTCCCGCATCCGAACTTCTTAGAAAATAGTAATGCCTATCAAATTCAGGTGGTGATTTTCAACTTTAGACATTTTATCACCCAAATACTGATTACAAAGCTTAGGGAACTTTACATCTCAGGTAGATTATAAACACGAATTGGACTGGTATCCAGTAGCTGGGGAGTAGAGAAATATTCCAAGAAATGTGGTTTCCGCTGCTTACCTAGTATGGGATCAAAATTTCAACGGTATAGATGGTTTCCGTATAAATTTGAAACGTGAACCTACTAGAGAACGACAATACCAAGCAGATTTTAGTTTTGCATTTTGACTATAAAAATTCTGTCAGATGAAACTCAACTACGATGAACTAGTACTCCGTAACTGGGGTGTATGGGAGTGTTTGAAAAAGATTGTGGCTTTGACTGCTCACCTACGGGAGCCAAATCCTCAAGAATGGGTGGATCCTTTGTGAACTTTGATCGTGAACCTACTAGAGAACAGTAATACCAACCAGATTCGAGTTTTGCATTCTGATTATAGAAGTTCTTTCAGCTGAAATCTGACTCCGAAATCTGAGAAGACTTTGCATCAAAGTACATTGTGAGTTTGAGTTGCAACACTAGCTCGTAGCTGGGCAGTAGGGTTTTATCCAAAAACTGTGACTCCGACTGCCCAGCTATGAAATCATGATTCTCAGAGGGGCGAAAAGGCTAATAGAAAATTCCACACGTGAAGTTTCTTAGAATCGTTACATCAATCATATTCAAATTGGAATTTTCAGGAAAATTCACTCGCTTTTGAGAATTTTGCCATCATATTTGGGGCAGACGAAGCTGACACTTTTCAGACATTTTTCTATTCTTTAGCAGTGGCTGAAGATGGGATAAAGACAAATGGGATACCAATCCCATTTGTCTTTATCCCCCATCCCTCAGAGATTCATGTATGGAATTTTTCAAAAAGTCAACCACTCTTAAGAACTTCGATCTCATAACTGTACACTCGGAGTACGATTTTTTGTGTATTTACTCACGCCGATACTGTTCTAATCTGTGCTTATTATTTGTTCACTCAGGATGCAAACCTTTTCATGTGGGAAATTCATAAACAGAATTCAAATCTGTTTGGCATTGTTATTCTCCAGTAGGTTCACGCTTGTGATTCTCGAAAGCACCAACCACTCTATAGAATTTTGATCTCGTAGGGGAGCAGTCGAAGCCACGATTTTTTAGATTTTTTTTCACTCCTCCAGCTACGAGATATCGTCCCAATAACTTGTGCCATTGATCTGTTTACCAACTGTGATACAAACTTCCTTCAAACTTTGTAGTGAGAATTTGGGCGATGAAATGTTTGAAATTGGAAACCACTAAAATAACATGCTAGGCATCACTGATTCCTGAAAGGTTTGGAAGCGTGATTGTTCCAATTTCGTTCTACATTAGAGAATTTTGATCGCATGACTACAGTCTTTTACGCATTACTAAGCTCTCGTACTGGAAGGTACGAGAGTACAGCTCCATACATCTGATATCTTGCGACGGTATGAAGCCGATCGAGATTCTCACTCGATCGCGAGTTTCCATTGTGAATGCCGTGGCTGGATAACCTACGAAATGAAATTCGTAATCATACGTTGAACACGAAAAAAAGAGCACGTGGCATCACACCAAAACAATATCATTACCTCACACGTGGTGTGACTAATCATTACGGCAATTGTGGTGGCAAGTTCAAAATATTATATTTTCCATCAGTTCTCGTGGAGAATTGAGCAGAAAAAAAGTATCGGACAAGTCATTCCAAACTCCAAATTTAATGAGCTACACGATGCCGTATCGCGAAAGTATTTTTGTCGAATATTTCGAGAAAAAATTTTCCGTCCGCTTCGAATTTTCCATTTTCTCGATTTGTTCACTTCACCATCCAAGGCAAAATATCGAGTCATGAAGAAATCAACTTCGATTCAATTTGTAATGAAACACTCTGTTTCAACCTCACAGTCCTCCAATAGCCTCGCCGATCACACTTTCCTATATTTCCCTCAGATGTTCTTCGGAAATCACATGTAAATCGTATTTATGCCCATTTTCCAATGATCTGAATCGTACTAAATGTCAGGGTCAGTGGAAATTCGAGAACATCTGTCTCACCACCACTCATAGGTTAGGGTATACGTGTGAGAGTTAGACAAGTTATAACGAACTTCCACCGACCCTGTCGGTTATTACTGTGTATAGATCATTGTTGAGTGGACAAATCAAGACAAACGATTAAATCACTACGAGCTGTGCTTATTTATTCCTTCGTTATTCTATGTGTGAGGTCCTAGATTGAAAGAACTAGCCCATTGAAACAGCGACAATCGTCAAAAGACTAAAAGCCCCTAGTCCACGTGTAGCGAGGGTAACACACGTGACCCGCGAGGCGTTTTGCGCGAAAAATTTAAATGCCATCACATACGTGATCGAAATGCTCATTGATAGTCGTAGCTCGGGGTGAGAATTTCGGCGCTTTGCCGGTAATCACGTCGGTTGTGCAAACGCGTCGTGTATGATGGCTATACAACACTTCGGTCCATCCACGTCTGACTGCAGCTGCTGCTGTTCTACTGGCTGACCATACGTAGACACACACACACACACATTTTACTTGCTGGACTTCAGCTCAAAGCGGGTGCATTTCGGTAATGCGTATATCGAGCCAGAAATGACTGCAGCTTTGTCAAACGCTTTGGCCCCTTGCACACGATCATCGTTGCGGCAATTAAGCGTGACTTGTCGCATCAGCATCTATCTCTTTCTCTCCGCAGTTTCGTTGCCTATACGAAGCTGCATTTTAGCTCGACCACGCGTCAGCTGGTACACTTTGTCCCAGTCATTTGTCTGGCTGCGTCCATAAATGTTACGCCCGTAAAAGTCGCTCAAAAACTAGTTCAGATTACGTATGGCTTTATCTCGTTAAGCTCGAGTAATTGAACCCAAAGAACTAGATTTTGATTGTTTCGCGAGTGCGTAAATGAGTTGTGGTTGTATGTGAGAGTAGAAAATAAATTTGACAAGCCGCAGGTATGAGCGATCGAGTCCAGATGGAATTTTAATTTTATTACTGTGTTCGCTCGTTCAACTTTTTCTTGAGTAACTCGTCTTGGAGATGCGCTATGAATATTCATGAAAGAAATTTCTTGCGCAAACTTACCTAGATTATCACCAGGGTAAATTAACAAGGCGAGTAGTACTGCGAGAAACGTCCTGCTCCGATCGATCATTCCGGGTCGGCAATGCTGAAAATTGAAAGCGCCAATCAATTCGACATTTTTTACCAACTCATTTTCACGCAACGCAGCTGAATGGATATCAGGGTATTGATTCATTCGTGATGGATTTCAATAATAGAACGTCCCTACAAAATTCGTAAATTCATAATATAGAGAAGGTCAGAGGAGTTGTAATTCCTGAAGATCAATTGGATAAGAATCTTTGATGAACGGAGAAACGTCTGATGAACTCCAATTACGATCTCCGAGTTACCCCTCGAACTAACGGTCTTGGAGAGTAATTACTTTCTAATGATGGGAGAGCTCTTAGACATGAGTATCCATTATGTTCAAGAGGAGGTCAGTGGGTGCAAGAAATTCCCCGAAGCGAGTGGGTATAAGCTACCTCACTTCCCAGAAATGAGTTTCCATGGTTTCCAAAAATTTTCATCGCATAATAATATACACGTATCCTTATAACTTTTTTCATGAGCCCTCTGTTTCACAAAGATATCCTCGAATACGGAGGTTACCAATTTCTTTACTCAAGAGGATTCAAACAAATGTGATCTCTCCAGTGATCTCGGATGCTCTTTTGGACTTCCGAATCTCCTTCGAGATCAAGATAAAAGCCAGCACCATCGAGTACTCATCAAGATGAAAACACTACCTCGGGGATTCGAGTTTGTCGGACGGTGCGTCGTCAGCCAGAACGATCATCATATCTTTCGGCAACTACAACGCGGCTGAGGTAGCAGCAAGGACCGGTACGTACATGTCCAGCCCCAACATAGATTTTCCACTCAAATAGAGAGATCAAGATGTCACTTTTTTGGCAGTTTCAGGGTTATGTTGTCGTCTGCTGTGTGCATTACCAAACCTGCAAATGAGAATCTAATCTGCGTTTTTGCAATCTGCGTTCCGACGATCCTCGTTCGTTATATGAAACATGACTCGAAGTTTCATCGAACAATTCGTTCTTCTTGTTTTCAAAAGATTCAGAAGGAATTGCACAGTGACTCCGAGATCAAGACGCCGTCCGACTAGAACATCAAACCCTCGCAACTTGTCCGCAATTCCAAGAGCGGGATCCACCTGTGCACGTACCGGATGCATTCCCAAGAACTCATGCTCAAAATTTTTAGATCGAATTCACGAGATGCATGATTATTCTATGTTCCATTTATCTCAAAGATTCACGATGTGTCTGTAACAAACAAGTGATATCAGAGTGAATCTGAAAATTAGTCCGCTGATTTTTGTTCGATACTCTTTGACCGCGAGGATTGATTGAATCAGCATCGATGAACATCGCTCCTATTCATTTGCGCGCCACAATCAAGATCCAATGAAACGCGGGCATCGCAAAGAGAAAGGGCGACGAAGACGAAGGAGAGAGAAGAGAATAAGGGAGACGTAGCAATCGCCGTCCGAGCTCGAGTTAGCAGTGTCTGATTTATGCCAAGGGCTCGCCGCAGCAATTGTCCAAGTTTGCCTTTGTTGCGGGTATTTCTCTCTGGTCACCGGCTCCGCGAGCAAGAGACAGGGATCAGCGCGGCTTCCACTAGGCATTGGAGTGGCAATCAAATTTTAATTTGGCAGACCCAAATATATGCTCCAAAGCGATGCGTATCCAGCAACATCCAACTCCCCGTCTCTGTATCTTTTTTGCTTCGCTTTTGCCAAGACGAGACTAAGTATCAGACGCTACACTTGGCGCCCAACACCGAATACTTCCGACAAAAGCGGGAGGGACGATTAAGCAATCCTTGCACTTTTTCCAACTTATCCGTCCGGCATAATTTCTTCTTCGTCCTACTACTATGTATATAGGCAGTGAGAGTGAGATGCCGAAAGATGAGAGAGAGAGTCGCAAGGAGGGCGGAGCAGGTGTGGGCCGCGCGAGTGCGGCTAATCTGCATTTGAAATTTCATTCATGTCGAATACGTAATGGGCGCGGCCAGTTCTACATCTCTCTCACTCTTCGAAACCGCTTTTCATTCTTCCGCTATCTCGCCTTTCGAATCCTACCAACTATAACTCAGCGTCTTTCCTCGTGTTTTCTCAAGACTGGAAGATGTAGACCGCGAGAGACCTCAAAGCTATTATTTATTTCGCTTATCCTTAGAAGGGCTCTCGATCCATCCCACTCTGATGCTTTCGCTGCTTTTGGACTAATTTTTTCCCCAACCGCGTGTTTATAATTCCGGCGAGCTGATTGCGCTTTGATTCAGCCTGTCTGTGTAATCGGCCACAACCGCTGCTTCGACTTTTTGCTCTATTTTCCATTTTATGTGTACTTTGGCTGTGGCTATCTTTTTTCACTGGCCATTATGCAAAACAAGAAAATCGTTCGTTTGGCATCTGTGTGTGTGTTTTAATACAAAGCTCGATAGCATCGAGGGTGAGAGCAAGGCTGAATTGATCTATCACGATTGTGATTTATGGTTGGAATATTCAATAGGGATGTATCGATGTTTGGGGGATGAATTTGGTGCCTTGCGTTTGGTTTTTTTTTGTATTTGAACTCACGAACCTTTGTTAGGGATTTCATCGATAGTCCAAGTTCCTGAATCGATAGACAGAATTTTCCTGAGTTGACCGATCAAGTGTGTTGGTGATATGAGTAGATCATTTGAAATTAACAGTCCAACGGATGTTCCTGATTCTCATTCTATGAACTATTGTCAGATCCTAAAACAAGGTTGACGTGTCGGTTCATTCCAACGAAGAAATATTTTGAGCTGGAATAAGAACAACATCATTGAATCATATCTTTTACAATACAAGATACTCATTTCAATATTTTTCATGGAGGTAGTGGCGGTCTCATCCTGTCCGTTGATCTACTTCTTCATTGGACGAAAATGTGAGTGCCGATGGACTTGGAATAATCACAGTCTACGTGATCGAAAATATTAATCTGTAACGTAGACCGACGTATTCCAAAAAAATTTTCGATGCAACAAAATACATCATTGGATTGGGAATCTTTGATGGAATGCGGCAATATCCGCATCGATATGAATGCTTTGAGTAAATGAAACGAACAGCTTCCATTTGACAGTTTACATAATTTAACTTGTGCAAAAAGTCAACTATGAAGGTATGAACAACCCATTTAAAACATGCGTTTCCATGAACATATATGATCATACGTAAAACCGCTTTAAAAATTTTATTTCCATTACAGAAAGTTGTGATATATTGATTCAAACCCATTCTAATATCAGTACATCACGATACTAATCATATACTACTGAAAAAAATCTTTCCAGGAGTCGGTCTCGAGTTCCCAAAATCTGACATTTTCGACAAAAAATGTTATTTAATGTGGATTTTTTCTCTTCAGTACTTCAAATGTTCAAAACCTGAGAATGACTCCGGGAAAAAATTTTCTGAGTAGTATTTGATCATCACCATAGAGTGTTGATGTTGTATATTAGTATATCACACCTTTCCGGAATGAAAATTCCAACATTTGAAATCGATTTTATTCATGATCATATATGACCATGGAATCCACGGATTCCATGATCATATATGTTCATGGAATCTTATGTTCTACATGCGAATACTATATTCTATATTCTATATTCTATATTCTATATCTAATTTCACGCTTGAAAAAATATTACATCAAGCGGGGGCGTACATTCCACGATAATTCTCTAGACAGCTTATTTGGAATATTGTCACTTAGATTCTCATGTGGGACTTCCTGAGAAATATTCATACGGTGGGAAGTCCATTAAGCAACACAAGCCGACAGAATTTACTCAGCGTACAATCTCAAGTTGAATCTAATATCTTTTTCAGTTGAAATAAATTATTGGCTTTTCACATCTTGTGAGAAAATCAGGTGAGCATCATTCGATTCGATCGATAGATTCTGAAAATTCATACGGTTATACATCATTCATAACGTAATTATGCGTTACGAAGCCGGACCAGGTTTTTTTCCAACAAATTTGAAATACTCGTTGCGGATGATCTGTGTAAGCATTCTTATACCGTCAATATTTTACTGAAGAAACAAGGAAATTTCCAATTATTCGAACCTGGGAAATCCAACTCTCATCAGGATTGGGATGGTAGAGGTGGCAACCGACCAATTTGGATATCGTATCCCTTCCTCTAGCCTGTCAGGAATTTAGATTCAAACGTTAGCTTTCATCATCTGCACACTTTGGCATTATATTCATGCGGCTGAGAATCTATATACGGTATGAAGGTACAAGTAACGAGGCGAGCCTCGCAAATCACGGATGGTTAGAGAGTCGAGTACACTCAAGGGCTGGAGAGGACTTGTTGAACTGAGTTTACGAGCGGTAAAAACGCGGATATCTTAGGGGCTCGGCAGCCTACCCCGCGCATATACCTCACAGTCGAGGAGAACAAAACAATGAAGGCGCCAAGCTCTTCCTCTTGCGGGAGATCATATTTTCATGGCAAAAATAATGCGTGCAGCTCTTGGCTGCACTCGCGACGACGACGTCCCGCAACTTCGACTTTGCATCCCAAAGTTCAAACGACTTCCGAGTTTTCGCGAGACAACGACGTCGACGACGCGGATGCGGATTTTCGGTACAACTACCCAGCCTCGTGCGCGCATTTCTAGAATGTGTCTCTCTCACTTTGTTCGATTTTCACCTGAATCTCGAGCATTCGAAGAATTCCGCGCATATTACAAAACTTTCAATTTTTGTTGTGATAAAAGCTGAGTCGAATATCAGACTTGGTTCTTGTGGGGAATACTCGTTTGCGCTCCCGGAACGAGAATTTTTATTGGGCAGCAGACTTTCAATTCCCTTCGTGAGTTCTTGGTACTTTGGGATGGTATGATCCATCTGAGTGGTTATGACAGAATTTTTCCGTCATATTGATCATATGCGCTTCGTAAAATCGGTGTTGGCTGTGGTAATTCGACTGATAATCTAATGTTATTGTTGCTACAATTTCAATTGAAATTTGGCGCTCAGATGGTTTGAAGAATAGTCGGATCGAATTTGATTTTTGCGTGTTTTGGACTATATTCCATCTAGGCTATTGAAACTAACCTTTCGCCTATTTAAATATCAGATTATCTAAGGCTGTATCAAAGATTGAGGTGTTACAACCAAGTTGAGCAATTCTATGGATCTATGAACCAAATTTCATGTGTTTGTAAGACCTCGATCCTTCGGACAGCCATGGGGAGACCGATATTGAGATCATCGAGACGTGGTATTTGAAAGACTCGATGAAGGATAACCTATAACATCCACTTATCACGTTTTCCCGAATGATCCTGGTCTCACTGTCGTGAGTGTGAAAGTGATTCCCCGCAACTTGCAGTTTACTTCTCAAGAGATGATGAATTTTGAAGGAAATGTCTATTCTCCAATCCGAGTGATTGTACGATTTCGACGGAAACATTCAAATGCTTGATCCCCAATGCTAGTTGAGGGTTTCCGCGAAACTTGTAAGTTTTGTGTAACTCCAGTGTTCCGCGGATATTGTGAACTATTGGTACCTGAAAAAAGTGGTTAGATATAGTATCCGCCATAATTCAAGAAGTTCTTCATTCACTTTTGCTGAAACGCGTTCTCATTTGTCAACAGCAGATCGCAAACACCGATTTTAGTGTTTCGCGTGCGAACTTTCACTTTTTCACAAAATTGATAATGCTGTACCATAAATACCTCACCCGACAAAATCCTGATAAAATGAAATATTCATTCATTTGATCATATTTGCAAGAAGAATTTGTATCAAAGGTGTGCCTGGCTTTTGCTACGATTATAGCCCTCATTTAACAATGTAACTCGGTTTTGTAAAAAAATTTACTCTGGCTATAGTTTGCTCAGATGACGGAATACCTTGTCCGAATGCCTTGTCGGAATACCTTGGAATACCTTGTCGAAGAATGTAGAAGGGGGATCTCAAAGTTCAAAACAAGATGAGAATCGAATCCCGTCCGGTTCTTAATTGTGCAATGATTCAGAAAAATTTTGCACGTCTCGAAAGCTTATAAAAATGTCGCGCCACTGGCTTGGAAAATCGTTACTTTTAGAGGGCACGCTCGGCAAACGCTAAGCACAGGTTTGGAGTTTTCAGCTCTCCTTTCTTCAACACGAGAGGCACATATACGCATTGTTTTGACTTGCAATCGTCAATTGGTATTCCAGCGAGAAGCTAAAGAAAAATATTTGCATTTCGATCGTGATCGAAATAAACCTCTAAATGTGATGATATCGCGAAATTCTTGATGTTAATACAGTATATGGCTAGGATATAAACGGAATAACACTACAGTATACTTCAGAAATTCAAATTAGACACATGGGTCGCGATTCAATTTTGGAGATGTTCATCGAATTTTGGAGAATTTAACCATGAACTTTCTCCTAAAGTCGGTTCAAAAAAATTATAATCTCTAACAGTCATGTAAACAATGATCAGAGTCGAATCGATTAGACTGAAGTTGCTTCAGAAATGTTCGAAGTGTCAAATTTCTTTCGATTCGAAGCTAGATACCTTGGCTCGAAAATGAGTGCCACCGCTTTTTCCACATGTTTTTAAGGTCTGAGAATCATTTAAAACTAATTCCAAATGTGTGCGATGAAAAATTTTTTCTTTCATTTCAGAAGCTCGTTAGTTGCAAGTTTCTCGGAAACCCTTAGTTGTGTTTCAGATTTGGTCTGTTTTCCTCTCAACAGATCAAAATAATCCATAGTTACACATATTTGACAAGACCGTAGCCTACAGTTGTTGTTTTCATGATGCGCAACCATGTGATTCTAATCTTCACCGAACTGACTGTCAACTGTCAAAGCAAATCTTCAGAAAACTCTCATAACGGATTCTAAAACTTGGAAGTCGATTTTCGAAGATGATGTCGATTTTCCATCCTCCACGACAATTGAACTCGGACGATGTCAAATGCAAATATGAGTATCAGAAGGGAGAAAGAGAAGGTCTAAGAAAAGTGGAAAAAAGAAGTAGAGAAGCTCCACTCGATGTCTCGTAATATTCGAAACGTGCTGATTTCCATGTGCAAACAGTTGCGGGTTTGCCCTGCTCCAAGGAGCTCCACCGACGAAGATGGGACTGTGTTATCTATATACATGTATATGTCGACCACCCGAAGTGGATGCAAAAGTTGGAGAAAGATGGCCGATGAAGGCTTCATATTCTCAACTTGTGACTCGGTATACGCTGCGATTTGCGGCCCGTCTCTTGCCGACCTCGGTGGATAATTTATGGGGAAAATTGAAATGTCCATAGGTATAGGCACCAGTGCTCAAAGTTTTCTGCGAAAATTTCCGAGGGCAGACCTGCCCGCCTGAGTCGCGTCCCGCCCGTTTGAGAGACTATGGCTGGGGGTGGAAGGATGAATATTATGCGTGCCGAAGAAAAGAATGGGAGCCGAGCACCGAGCTCACCTCTGTCTTTGACATTTTTAACTAATGATTTTCCTTCGCTCGTGTGGGCCACGAGGAGTTGTGATCTCGGCATGAGTTGTAAAGATCACTGAGCAAAATTACTCGCTCCCTCTAGCATTGCGCTTCGAATATTTTTGCTGTTTTACTTCACCCTTTTACCTGCATGATTTATGCTTATTGTACCACGAGTCGTTTATGCCTAAGCTTTGCAGATATATATTGACTTTGAAGTAGGCGTTTGAGGCAAGAATATTCTCATTATTGATTCAAAGTAAAAGATTGCCTTCCCTCTGAACATCACTGGAGCTGATTTTCGTTTTCCTTCATCTTCATCGTCTATACTGTAAGGAATGCCATAAATTCCTACCAAAATTTTCAACTCCAGGGGTTGAATAACCGAATAGTGTGGTTGAAATTCAACCACATGGTTGAATAATGTGGTTGGAACTCAATCGATGTGGTTGAAATTTGTATGCAAGTTAGGTCTGGCAGATCCACATGGCCGATCATCCATCCAGATACGATCTTTACCGGAACGTTGCTCAATCCATTGGCTTTCGATGCTCAGCATACCTGGACAATCGCTATTCTCCATATTTAGCGATAATGCTTGATGAGGAAATCGGTAAATTTTGCGCAACTCAGGGAGTTTCTTGAAAATTGCTGGATCGGATTGGCACAAAAATTATGCCTCTATAGCCTACCATCTTCGAGAGGAAGAACAAAAATCGAAGATTTTTCGACTCTCCAATTCTGCCATTCTTTACGGTTTTGACTCTAGTATAGGATGCTTCGACCATAAAAAAGTGGTTGCGAGTATCAAAGTGTTGGGCACCGTAACCACGAAGTGTTGTTGATCGAACAAACTTAACACTGCGTGACTCGCGAGTAGGCGCAAGTTATCCGGTCTTCGGTGACACTTGCGTCATCTAAATCGCGCCTACATTGCTCCCATGCCGCGCGTGACATGCCCAACTGACAACGAGTACGCTCGGGTTATCAGGCACTATCACTTTTCTCGCTCATCAGTCCCTCAACACACCACGTTTTCTTCCCTCCGCGGTGCCTACCCGGTTCCTTTAAGAAGCATAGAGGCACACATGTTGGAAAATAGAGCACAAATACGGGGCAAAAATGCCACTTGTCGACATGGCGCGGCGTGCAGCTTCCTCGCGCAAGCGTTCGGGCGCTACCTTCACGGCGTGTCGAAAAGTAGCATTTTCCCCTTCGTATCGAGAATATCTATTCTGAAACAAATGATGTGATGAATGGATGAGTGCTCCATGCAAGAGTAATTTCGGAGAAATTCCTTTGTGTATGCAAATATTGTTGTCTCGCATTTTCTGTGTAAGGTTCGAATATGTCTCTGTTACATGCACAGTCTAGAACTGGGTACCCCGGAAATCGCACAGACAATTTTTGTGTAAAGTCAGATTCACCAAACTCCTTATACGTCTAATTGTGGACAGCTCCTTATACGGGGTCTGCATAGAGAATCGAATTGTGCTGTGCGAGGTAGACAAGAGCGACGTGAAGTGTCAATTTTTCTGCTGACATTCATTAATTTTTGAGCAGAATGTACTCTCTCCGAATCCATCAGTGAGAATTCACTAAATTCAGCTAATCTCGGATCAACTTCCACTGATGACTCCAGTGCGTAGTTGCAGCGAATCTACACTGAGGTCGTACTGAAACTTTAGCGATCATGGGGCTCGGACGGGTCCTTGTCACTGAAGTTCCAGTGAGCACCATTGATGAATCAGTGGGACCATTCACTGAAATTTCAGCACTTGGAGGGTTCCCACAGATCACATCCGCTGGAGTTTCAGTGAGCATTACTGGTGGATCAGTGAGATCGTTCACTGGATTTCGGTGCTTCAAGTGACCCGGCAGATTATGTTTAATGAAATTCCAGTGCGTCTCACCGGCGAACCAGTGGGCACCGATGGAAGACAGAGTTGCCCACTTGAACATCAGTCGATATGATCTGACGGGACCCTTGAAGCAGTAAAATTTCAGTGAATGGTCTCACTGATTCGTCAATGGTGCTCACTAGAACTTCAGTGACGAGGATCCGCCTTACTATAGGAACAACCCCGAAATCTTTTCCCAAAATTCAACATGCGCGGAACATCTCTACTCACCCAATTTTGTACGTATAAAATTCTGTAATCTATATCTTATAAGGGGAACACCAACCTTGTGGGTCCTGGATCTTGACGAGACTCTGGGACTCATCTTGTTTCTGGGAGACTTGAAGGTACCCAAAATGGTTTTGTCCAATGGGCCTGCTATCCCGAGATACAGCTATGGAGATTAGCATTGAACATAAGAGCCCTTGTTGAAAAGTCATACATATAGATATACTGACAATGTTCATCTCCATAGCTGTATCTCGGGATAGGAGCCCCATTGGACGAAACCCTTTTGGGTACCTTCATTTTTCACAAAACCAAGACGATTCCCAAAGTCTCATCAAGATCCAGGACCCGCAAGGTGGGTGCTTCCCTTGTCAGTTTATGATTCGAGAAAAGAACACGGAAAGGTTACACTTTTCAAAAAGTATGTGATTCTCGCCATCTCTAACGAGAAAACTATTTTTTGCGGGCCTGCCTGGTTCAATAAATCGAGATGATATCATGTGGCACATGAGTCGAGATATCCGTGACTACCATTTTACACCTAGATATTAATACACGTTCGCTGCGACGCTGTTTTTTCGTAATTTTATTCCGGCGAATTGGACTGTCGCAACTCGATAGAAACGCCCATGTGAAGCTAAACCCTTTTTTGGCTCCTTGTTTATCCCCTCAATGATGCAAACCACCACGGTAAATTTTTTGGGAGAATTTTTCGAGCAATTCAGAGTTGGCAAAGATTGAATAATGAAAAATCGCGGGTCCCACCGGTGGGACCCGTCACAGCGAACGTATTAAATGGAATGGTGTGAAAGTTATTTGACCGTCTGATCTATGTAAATGCCAAGTGATACTCGTTAACTCTGAAAACATTCATGATGTGTGATCAGTAGATCAATGACATTTTGAATGTGGAGGATCCCAATCCAGAGAAGCCTCTTAGTATTTCCACTTTCCCAGAGTCTTGTTACAGTTTCTTTAGACCATGAAGTGTATCTGAACGAAGAGTAAAACTCGAAAAATGTCCTTAATTAGGAACCACACGTTGTGCGAGGATGAGCTATTAAATGGATGGCTCGAATAAGATATTCCGTAATCTTGCGAGAAGTGCCCGAGAAAATTTTCTCATTCCGGCGGCGTGACACTTTCACTGCGTGGTTGCGGTCTCAGGTAGTCTATATATATATCTATACTCAAGCCGTAAGGTGGAGGCTCGCATACCAGTCTCGCGCCTCGCGTAATCTCGTCAGGCTTCTCGCTCGGCTAGAGAATCTCTCGCGACTTCTTTTGCTCGGCTCTCTGCTGATATAAATTCGGCGTGACCAAGCCCTGCACGTCTAATTGGACGATAACTTGAGCGCCTTGCCAGACTTACGTCCCATTTATACTATCCTAGCTATAACGTAAGCCTCTTGGAACGAGTGAAAAGAGCCTCTTAGCTACATTTGCCTGTCGGACCTTCAACGTGGAATATCCAAGTGTTGGTGGCTGAGTTTTGATGGTTTGCGAGAGTATAGATTTGATGGGCTCGGGAGGGAATGCATAATATGGAATTTGGAGATGCTCCTGTTGCGGTCGACGAGCTTGAGAGTGACGCCTGTACAAATTTCTCTGTACCTCGATGTACGTATAGCTTGCCTCGCACCAAACTCGCTAAATATTCATTTTGTTTATCGGATGCTGCTACACAGTGTACTTCATAGCCGAGGCTTCTGCACTCTTCGCCTTGTCGCGTGTCGCCTGTGATGCTTTTCGCATTCTTTTTCGAGCGCTAAAACTTTCGCACGCATCGGAAAATGAAAAAGTTTCATTTCGTCGAGCCATCGTCACCGTGTGAATGCAGGTCAAAAGCGAGATACTATACGCGAGGCAGTCTCGTGCCGTTTGTTATGATGATCCTCAAATCGGATTCGAGCGCTTTCGGGGATTCCTGACATTCAATTTTGCCTCCCGTCACTCTGTCTCGAGTTTGCCGTCAACACTTGCATGTTTCATCGCCGTATTGCCGAGTGTTTCCTTCATCTTTTGATGTGGAGTGCATTTCTTTAGTGAAGTTCAGAGGAACTGAAGATTCTCGAGGTTTGTCCAAATACAAAGTCGAATTCATACATTTTGTTAGGATTCCGTCGACTCAGACGAAAGTGGTCAATTTTCCGCAGAAATAACACTGGTCATTGAAATTCAGGGATTGGAAAGGTACAAGGAACATTTTTCTGTGTGTATTTCAACAAAAAAGCCAAAATCGCAGCCCATTTTGCACTTGCACGTTGGGATTCATTTTTAAGAGCCCAGAGAACATGTTTTTCAGAGACTTTTTTGACCTAGACAAAATCACACCGTAGTACATCATATAAGAGCTCTAAATCGTGTTGAGACCCGTCACTGTGCGTCGGTGAAGCATATTCTGATGCGCCCTTCAAGCGAGAAATTTTTCCCCCGAGGTTTTTTGAAACTAGAGCTATCGCAAAAATTGGCGTTTCATCCGTTGAAAGGGTCAAGAATATGTGAAAATAGCTATTCCGCAATAGACCTTGCTGTTCCAAAGTCTCGAGGAACGAATTTCTCGCTTGCTTGCGATATCCAATTATATTTTTTCTGACGCAAAATGATCGCCCATGTACGATTCCATGCTCTGTTTTAGGCTAACTCGTCAGGTCAACTAGATCTCTGGAAAACAGGGTTTTCGCGTCTAATGAAAAATCCTAATGTGCTGAAGCATAAGAGACTGTGAATTTGGGTTTCTCATGAATAAATACAGGAAAAAATCATGTTTCAATCCTTATTGTATCCTTCCAATTCCAAAATGTTGTCGACTATTGTAGTTAGTCAATATCCACCTCTGATTCGAACTCTGAGGAGAATTTTCCGGTTTACCTGGACCTCGACCTGGACTATATCTCAGATGAGCATGGTTTTCAGCAACCCCAGTCAATTTTGTTTCTAATTTTCGAGTGGATTCTGTCCTACACGCGAGTGGCTTGTAAAGCAATGAGCCACGCGGAACGGACATTCGGAACGAAAATTGATAAACTCTTGCACATCTAAATCTCCACTTGATGCGAACATTCAAGGGTTTCATACTCTTTGTGTATCTGACGAATGAACTATCTTGATCAATGTGAATAATAAATAATCCAGCGATGCTCAGACGATTTCAACTACTTCAAGAGCAAGGAAGGAAAACTTCACATCATATTGTGGTAAGGTTGTTGAACTTACAAGGGGCGACCACGGGGTCCGGGACACCAAAACTCACCAAACTTTTTTCACAGTCTCCTACCACCTAGAATATGAAGAACCCAGAGGAACTCCATCAAATGAGGCCCCTGTCCAAAGATACAGCCACCGAGATTAACATTGCCCATATAGGCCCATGTTAAAAAGTGACATATATAGATATACTCGCAATGCTAACGTTTTCACTTGTAGCTCTGGACAGGAGGCCCATTTGACGGAGTTACTCTAAATTCTCCATATTCTAGATGGTACCGAACTGTGAAAAAATTTTGGGGATGATTGACGACCCGGACCTCGTGGTCCCCCCTTGTTAGTTCAGAGTTGCTCCCACGTGTGAAGTTACTCTCAGAGCTTCTGTATGCCCGAAGAATGAAGCTTGACAGAAACGTTCTAGTTCAGAGTTATCGTAAGATAACTCAGGTTAAGTCGCATCTGGCTCTTAATTATTAGTACAAGAATCGCTGTGATTTAAGTTGCGAATCTCTCCAAATTATCTATGAGGATACTTGTCCGATGTGACTGAGATAAAAATACGCTGCTGAAAGTGATTAGCAGAATGCTTTCTCCAAGCGTCATATGACAATAATTTGTATCGCCCAACCATTATCATCCAAAAATTGTGTAAAAGAGAAAGTCGAAACTACTTCTTACATAATAATTAAAAGAAGGTATAAGGAAAATACGCTGCTAAAGGTGATTAGCAGAAAGCTTTCTCCAAGCGTCATATGATGATAATTAGAATAACCAGACCATCATCATTCTAAAATTGTATGAAAAATATAATGCAAAATTCCTTTCCACATGATAATTGAAACTATATTATACTTTTTTGTATCTTTATTAATATCAATATAAATCTCATAAATCAGATATTCGTTGAAAAATTCTACATTCTCACAATTACAATACCAATTCAAAATTATCAATATCATCGATCACTTGACGAACTTTACATCAAAGCAAAATCTCATCCTAAGAAAATCTCCTTTGGATATTCTTCTATGACTCCTGATTTTATAATTTTCAGTAGATGTCTTCTCATTACTTCTGAATCTGTGCAATACATAGTGAACGAGGGATCATTTTTAAAGCATACAGTGATTGCGTAAGCAGTTGCGAATAGACCGCATGAACTTTGGTCTAGTTGCTTTTGTACTTTTTTGAATATCACTCCTTTTACGTCTAGTTCTGGATATCTCTTTCTGATGAAAGCTTTTTCTCTTGGATCCAAATTCTCATATCCATGTTCATCACAATAGAGACTGTCATAAATGTATAGTGATGGCGGGTTGTAGTGGAGACATCTCCAGTGCTTGTATTTATCGCTATGTATTATTTCAACATCCTCTTTGTTTGTTCCAATAATCATTCCACTCAATTTCATCACTGATGTATTTATCGGTTCAATTTCACTGAAATTCGAGCCCAGTACATTCAAGAACGCGTTAATAGATTCATCAGATAACCAAGAATCATTTGTTAGAATGTTTTCCTCGATTACTTTTATATTCTTCACACACATTTTTTTGAGAATTTGAGATCTGTAGAGATTAAATGAAATTTTGGTATCAACCAATCGATAGATCTCGCAGAAAAAATCATAGTTTAGGTCATTAAGATTGAGATAAATGAGTCATGAAGGAAGGTAGGAGCAAAAATTATAATATTAAGAGACAAGTCGGTTCATTTTCCCCCACGGAATCCCTATATCAGGCTTGCCAACATAAAATCAAAATCAGTGTTGCCAACTTGACGACGCGAAAAGTCCCTAGATCGGGTCAAATGTCCCTAGATTTTTCCGCGATATATAGAACACGTGTTTAAGCGTCGTTTACGTATTTTTGAGTTTTGTATATGTATTTTCGATTTTATTACATGTATTTATACAATTATATTATATATTCGATTTGCTGCTAATTCTTGCCGTGAAGACAGTCGCTGATCGGTCTCACGGAGCCCTTTCGAACACTGCCCAAGCTTCCGAATCCGTTGGCGAAGGTTAGGAGCAATCGATTTTTACGTGTTTCGTTTAAATATTTTCGTATTAAGTGCATGCTGGGAGTCATTTTATGGCGTATTTTAGTGGAACGTTTTAGAAAATTCGAGACACCGCCATTTTCAACATCGAAGGTAGCCGAGTAACTTTTCACGGTTGACAAGGCCGCCTCACTTTCAGATGTGAAGTAATTTTGGTGTTCGATTTAGTTTTATTTAATGGTTTTTATTTCAATTTTTTGTTAGAGATAGATCGATCCGCATGAGTATTGATTGATTTCGAATAAAATTAGTAATACGGTGACGATGGAGTCGAATTGTACTGATGAAAAGATGGAATAATAGAGATCGAGAGGTTGTTATTTCATTGATTTTGAATATATGATAGATACGAATGGATTTCAAATTTCTAAAACTTTTTTGAATGAATTCGAGGAATCTTTGATTTGACTTTGAATATGATAATTTTCGCATTTCCACTTACCGTGTTTTGCCTATTATAAGCCACTCTCCAAATATAAGGCACCCCCCAAATATAAGCCGTAGTGAGGCAAATGATGGAAATATAAGCCACCCTCCAAATATAAGCCACTCCCAAACATAAGCCACCTCCAAATATAAGCCACCCCCAAATATAAGTCAGTCGCCAAATATAAGCGACCCGAATGAAAGCCAGATCTTGAGAGGAATATGTAAGTTCAACGGTAAACAATGCTTGCTCCTCCCTTTAACAGTAGGTGAGACAGATTCTCTGTAACAGATAGATTGTTAATTCGGCGAGTCATCGCTGATCATAAAGTCAGAAAGTCAACAGTGACTATAATCCACACGATCGATGGATATCAGTGATGAATTATCTTTTGATTGTGGACAAAGTGCTCAGAATTCTTCTAGTAATATGTAAACCCCCATGTATGCAGTAATATGTGAAAGCCATTTTTGATAAACATCCCATCATACTTGATTGACATTTCATTTGTCAATTTGAATGACGCTTGGTTTTTATACTTGATTCAAATGAATCTAGATACTTGACGATAAAATATTCGTCTGGGAATATAAGCCACCCTCCAAATATAAACCACCTTCCAAATATAAGCCATGCTTCAGAGCCAAAAAAATTTATAAGCCATGGCTTATAATAGGCAAAACACGGTATATTGAGTGTGAAGCTACGTAATACCTTGACGTTTTTGATCTTATTTCCATTTGGAGGCGAGATTGAACGTTTTTTTGAAGTTTGAACTTATGAAAATATGAAGTGAGAAGCGGTTTACGTCTATCTCGAATGCTTATATTAGAGGGCATCATTATTTTTATATAGGGGGGCGGTTGAGAGAACTCTCTTGACCAGTTTATGATTTAAGTAATTTTATGAGATTTAGGGATAGATACTTTACATTGAAGAATGGTATCGTATAGAGTATTGGGAATGACTTTTGTAAATGAATCCAATATCACTCGATTGATGCAATCGTGAGGGGAGAATTGAGTTGATGCATTGTGATGGTTTTCAATATGCGATCATTAAGAGCAATTATTGGGAATATATTCATCAGGAAAGTTCTTTGTTTTCATATTGAGCATTTACTGCGAAAGATTTGAATTTTTGAGAAATTTTTGATTCGATGGAATGATTTTAATATTCATCATGCTCGTTTTTTGTTCATGATGTGAGATTGAGTGGAAACTGGGAAGTGTACATGTTTAGAGTGAAAATGTAACTCTTCATCACAGAGGTTGAAGGAGACATGATCAGATGAGACTGACACGTCGTTCTGGGCTCCCAGTGTCAGGGCCAGAGCGATGCTCAGATCAGAGGAAATCCAGCAACATGTTTCAGAAGAGTGGTGTCAGTGTTGTGTTGTTTTTTTACAATAGCTGGGCAACAGGAGGTCACACTCTGTCGCACTCGGGAATGAGAAACCCAACTCCCATATGAGCCAAGGCATTATGTGCTGTTGCAACTTGTAAAAGTGTGTGTGTAGTTTTAAGTAAGTATGGGGAGGATGAGATGAATTTATATGTTATCAGAGAAGCTTTGAATTAAAGTCTGTTAATGATGATATATGTGAATGCTTTCACTCTGTGATGGAATTGGGACAATGATTTTATTTTGTCAAGTGACAGTGGATTCATATATTTTTTTCTACATGATTCTGAATTGAATCAAGTTGAGTAGGAATCAGTACTTGGAATCTCTCAATATATCGAAAAATTTGAATTATGCACTTTTTGAAAATTTGTATGAATCTCATGATAAAAAGAATATTTTTGAACTTGAGCTTGAAAAAATGCACAATTTAAGATTGTATTTTTACTTTAGAGGGCGTAATCTGATTTGGGGTAGTCGTTGAGAGAGTTCTCTTCATTAGTCCATGATTTAACTGATCTGCATTCGATTTAAGAATCGATAATTTAGATTGAGTGATGGTAACGTCTAGAGCATTCAAAATAACGTTTGTGAATGAATCCAATATCATTTGACTAATGCATCCGTGAGGGGAGAATTGAATTGATGTATTGTGATGGTCTGCGATATGTGATCAACAAGAGCAATTGTTATAGAATTACTATCAGGGAATCTCTTTGTTTTGATAAATTTTTCAGTATTTACGTTCAGAGATTTGAATTTTTGAGGAGTCTTTGATTTAATGGAATGATTTTAATATTCACCATCCTCGTTTTTTGTTTATGATGTGAGATTGAATTGAAACTGATGAGTGTTTCATGTTCAGAGTGAGAATGTAACTCATCATCACAGAGGTTGAAGGAGACATGATCAGATGAGACTGACACGTCGTTCTGGGCTCCCAGTGTCAGGGCCAGAGCGATGCTCAGATCAGAGGAAATCCAGCAACATGTTTCAGAAGAGTGGTGTCAGTGTTGTGTTGTTTTTTTACAATAGCTGGGCAACAGGGAGTCACACTCTGTCGCACTCGGGAATGAGAAACCCAACTCCCATATGAGCCAAGGCATTATGTGCTGTTGCAACTCGTAAAAGTGTGGTGTGGTATTTTTTGAGTGTGTGTGACGAGGATGATTTGATATTCTTTTTTCTAAGGAAAGGTTGAGATTGGATTCTATGGTACAAGATTAATGGTAACCATTTTTTTTGATAAGAAGAGAAAAATTACTCCATTTTTTCAAGTGATATTGGATTCATACACAATCCTGTAGATTATCTGTACGTTATTATCATGAAAGTTAAGCTTTAATGACTCTACGAAATGAAAAGATCGATTGTAGATAATTGATGTGAATCGTATATGTTTTTGGGAATTCTTATGTTAGAGGAAATGAATAGACACAACAGGGTGCAGTTCGGGACTTCCCCCGAACTACATGATTTTTTATTCAATTTTATGAGATTCATGAATTCATACAATTTTATACAATATGATAACCAATCAGATTACTACTATACTAGAGGATATAATATGAGTATCACAATTGTAGACTATATATCTATCTTAGCTAACTATGTTGTGACTTGGTGATCCACTGGAGCCTAATGCTTTATTCGATGAATTTTTCTCAAATGATAAGAGGAAAATTTCATTACTTCACAAAATTTCAACTTCAATCACGTTTTCGATTCGCTCTAAATCTAATTGCTTACTGGCGAAATCTTAATAAAAAATTCATCCAAAATGACGTTTATGAATGAATCCAATATCATTTGACCAATGCATCCGTGAGGGGAGAATCGAATTGATGGTTCGTGATGGTCTTTGATACGCGATCATGAAGAACAATTGTTACAAAATAACTACCAGGGAATTTCTTCGTTTTTATACTATTTTTTAGTATTTACGTTGAAAGATTTGAATTTTTCAGAAGTCTTTGATTTGATGGAATGATTTTAATATTCATCATCCTCGTTTTTTTGTTTATGATGTGAGATTGAATTGAAACTGAGGAGTGTTTCATGTTTAGAGTAAGAATGTAACTCATCATCACAGAGGTTGAAGGAGACATGATCAGATGAGACTGACACGTCGTTCTGGGCTCCCAGTGTCAGGGCCAGAGCGATGCTCAGATCAGAGGAAATCCAGCAACATGTTTCAGAAGAGTGGTGTCAGTGTTGTGTTGTTTTTTTACAATAGCTGGGCAACAGGGAGTCACACTCTGTCGCACTCGGGAATGAGAAACCCAACTCCCATATGAGCCAAGGCATTATGTGCTGTTGCAACTCGTAAAAGTGTGGTGTGGTATTTTTTGAGTGTGTGTGACGAGGATGATTTGATATTCTTTTTTCTAAGGAAAGGTTGAGATTGGATTCTATGGTACAAGATTAATGGTAACCATTTTTTTTGATAAGAAGAGAAAAATTACTCCATTTTTTCAAGTGATATTGGATTCATACACAATCCTGTAGATTATCTGTACGTTATTATCATGAAAGTTAAGCTTTAATGACTCTACGAAATGAAAAGATCGATTGTAGATAATTGATGTGAATCGTATATGTTTTTGGGAATTCTTATGTTAGAGGAAATGAATAGACACAACAGGGTGCAGTTCGGGACTTCCCCCGAACTACATGATTTTTTATTCAATTTTATGAGATTCATGAATTCATACAATTTTATACAATATGATAACCAATCAGATTACTACTATACTAGAGGATATAATATGAGTATCACAATTGTAGACTATATATCTATCTTAGCTAACTATGTTGTGACTTGGTGATCCACTGGAGCCTAATGCTTTATTCGATGAATTTTTCTCAAATGATAAGAGGAAAATTTCATTACTTCACAAAATTTCAACTTCAATCACGTTTTCGATTCGCTCTAAATCTAATTGCTTACTGGCGAAATCTTAATAAAAAATTCATCCAAAATGACGTTTATGAATGAATCCAATATCATTTGACCAATGCATCCGTGAGGGGAGAATCGAATTGATGGTTCGTGATGGTCTTTGATACGCGATCATGAAGAACAATTGTTACAAAATAACTACCAGGGAATTTCTTCGTTTTTATACTATTTTTTAGTATTTACGTTGAAAGATTTGAATTTTTCAGAAGTCTTTGATTTGATGGAATGATTTTAATATTCATCATCCTCGTTTTTTTGTTTATGATGTGAGATTGAATTGAAACTGAGGAGTGTTTCATGTTTAGAGTAAGAATGTAACTCATCATCACAGAGGTTGAAGGAGACATGATCAGATGAGACTGACACGTCGTTCTGGGCTCCCAGTGTCAGGGCCAGAGCGATGCTCAGATCAGAGGAAATCCAGCAACATGTTTCAGAAGAGTGGTGTCAGTGTTGTGTTGTTTTTTTACAATAGCTGGGCAACAGGGAGTCACACTCTGTCGCACTCGGGAATGAGAAACCCAACTCCCATATGAGCCAAGGCATTATGTGCTGTTGCAACTCGTAAAAGTGTGGTGTGGTATTTTTTGAGCGTGTGTGACGAGGATGATTTGATTTTTTTTTTCTAAGGAAAGGTTGAGATTGGATTCTATGGTACAAGATGAATGGTAACCATTTTTTTTGATAAGAAGAGAAAAATTACTCCATTTTTCAAGTGATATTGGATTCATACACAATTTTATAAATTATCTGTACGTTATTATCATGAAAATTAAGCTTGAATGACTGTACGGAATGTAGAGATCGATTGCAGTTCATTGATTCGAATCGTATATGTTTTTGGGAATTCTTATGTTAGAGGGAGTGAGTAGACACAAGAGGGTGCAGTTCGGGACTTTCCCCGAATTACATAATTTTCTATTCAATTTCATGAGATTCATGAATTCATTGA
Source organism: Eretmocerus hayati (assembly GCA_029851415.1). Lineage (NCBI taxonomy): Eukaryota > Metazoa > Arthropoda > Insecta > Hymenoptera > Aphelinidae > Eretmocerus > Eretmocerus hayati. The sequence goes on along the minus strand of CM056742.1, from coordinate 187,811,859 downwards.
ATATAATAACCAATCAGATTAATACTATACTAGAGAATTTTATATGAGTAGCACAATTGTAGACTATATATCTATCTTAGCTAACTATATTGTGACTTGGTGATCCACTGGAGCCTAATGCTTTATTCGATAAATTTTTCTCAAATGACATGAACAAAATTTTATTACTTCATAAGATTCCAACTTCAATCACGTTTTCGATTTGCTCTGTATCTAATTGCTCACTGGCGAAATCTTGATGAAAAATTCATTTAAAATGCGTTTGCGAATGAATTCAATATCATTTGACCAATGCATCCGTGAGGGGAGAATTGGATTGATGTATTAAAATGGTCTCTGATACGTGATCATTAAGAACAATTGCTACAGAATTAATATCAGGGAATCTTTTCGTTTTCATACTATTTTTTAGTATTTACGTTGAAAGATTTGAATTTCCGAGAAGTCTTTGATTTAATGGAATGATTTTGATATTCTTCTTCCTCGTTTTTTGTTTATGATGTGAGATTGAGTTGAAATTGTGGAGTGTTTCATGTTCAGAGTAAAAATGTAACTCTTCATCACAGAGGTTGAAGGAGACATGATCAGATGAGACTGACACGTCGTTCTGGGCTCCCAGTGTCAGGGCCAGAGCGATGCTCAGATCAGAGGAAATCCAGCAACATGTTTCAGAAGAGTGGTGTCAGTGTTGTGTTGTTGTTTTACAATAGCTGGGCAACAGGTCACACTCTGTCGCACTCGGGAATAAGAAACCCAACTCCCATATGAGCCAAGGCATTATGTGCTGTTGCAACTCGTAATAGTGTGGTGTGGTATTTTTTGAGTGTGTGTGACGAGGATGATTCGATATTTTTCTCCTGAGGAAAACTTTGAATCTGATTCTATGCCGAGAGATTGACGCGAGAATATCTGATTTTTAATAAATAAGAGGAAATGACTCAAATTCTGTTAATGATATTGAATTCATACGCATATTCGTGGATTATTTGTAGATCGAACGGGAAAACAATCGGATTGATTCTAAAAATTCTGAAATGTATTGGAAATCCCAAATTATTCTGGGATTCATCTGGGGAACGTCAGACGATCTTAATTTTCTTATATCGTGATCAAACAAATGTGAAATTAAAGATTTTTAAAGATGGAATCATCTTCAAAACTTTGATTTCTTGAATGAATAATGAAATTGAACATGTTTTTTGTAGTGAGATATAAGAAGATTTTGTATCATCTAAATATATTGTTTGAAAAATCGTAGTTTGAAACATGAAATACACTTATCTCGCTTTCGAAATTCTAAGTTGTACTAAAAGATTACACAGCTTAGCACTCACATATGATTTCTTGCAAGATGTCTTCAATCTTACTCCAGTGGGTTCTTCTCGTTGATCTCCAAACACGCTATCTTTTCTCCTGTTGTGATACAAGTTATTATGTTGTAGTTCTTGAGTATTGTCTCATTGAAATGACCTTGAATGATTCGTAATTGATGATGTATTTGATTCTTCCTTTGTACTCTCCAAATTGTTCCTAGTCTGTAGAACAAATTAAGAACCATAGTAAATTTTTAAAAATTATGACAACGGAATAATGTAAGATATCGCGTGACTCTGTGGTTACGTCAACCACATGGAAATATGCCGTAGAGTGGGATTTTTCTGGGAGTTTTGGGAAAAATTCATGTTTAAAAAAAATTTTTTATATTTTTGTCCTCCCGAAATCGCGCAAAAAAAAATTTTTTTTTTCTTTATTTTGCATCTCAATTTTTTCAAAATGTTTAAAAATCATGACAATGGAATAATGTAAGTTATCGCGTGACTCTGTGGTTATGTTAACCGCATGGGAATATGCCGCAGAGTGGGAAATTTTTGGGAATTTCTGGAAAAATTCATGCAAAAAAAAAAATTTTTTATATTTTTGTCCTCCCGAAATCGCGTGAAATTTTCTTGAATCGTAATTTTTTATGTACTCAACTGCTTAAAATTACGTAAAATCGTCAAAACATGTATTAAATATGTTTTTGAAACGTTGAAACTGAATAGAGTCCGATATTTTCAGTTTTCTCACACAATTTTATGATGCGTTCAAATTTAATGAGAACGTCTCAAGATAATCGAACACGTATGATACGGAGTATTAGAACTAAGAATGTTTAGGCTAACGGTTGCTAATTATATAGAGATATATTGAAGTCATTACTCACGTGCTCTCGTGTTGACGTCTTTTTGAATACCATGATGGAAGAATGATCGCAGTCTGTCCTTGCTCCTCTTGATGACTGCTTCGGGCAGGCGTGTATTGAAGCGACGGGAACAACAGGATGACTGCAAGCTGTAGCGAGATCTTGTATCACTGATGCTTCCCCATTTTTCTTCAATTGCTGAGAGGCTGCATCTTCCGCGGCGTACACGTGCGGAGTCGCGGCAAGAGTCGAACTTCGAATGTGGCCCCCGCGAGCACGTGGGTTTTCTAACTTCACTCCCTCCATTGACTATCGCGTATATAGCTCTTCTCACGCGCACGTCTGCTTGCACGGGGTGTTCAGCGAAGACTGAGGAATGGCGCCGGAGGGACTGTCATTGAGTGCCACCTCATATTTCTCCAATCATTGCGTCGAATTATATTCTTCGGTATGCAATTCCGTCCGCGGCAATGGGTCACGTGAGACTGCGAGTTGGTGGAGGAGTGTGTTTGACTTAGTGATTTCGTTCTTTTATTAGCATCTACATAGGACGTTTCTTTCGTCGTGCAAATTTTGACGCGGAGTGAACGCCAAAATGACATGTGGAAGACATAAACTTACGTGATTATGTCTTTGTTGCGATCATTTTATATGTCACAAAGTGGGAATTTTCCGGGAGTTTTGGGGAAAATTAATGCCAAAAAAAAATTTTTACATTTTTTTCCTCCCGAAAACACGCAAAAAAATTTTTTTTTTCTTTATTTTGCATCTGAATTTTTTCAAAATGTTTAAAAATCATGACAATGGAATAATGTGAGATATCGCGTGACTCTGTGGTTACGTTAACCGCATGGGAATATGCCGCAGAGTGGGAAATTTTTGGGAATTTCTGGAAAAATTCATGCAAAAAAAAAAATTTTTTATATTTTTGTCCTCCCGAAATCGCGTAAAATTTTCTTGAATCGTAATTTTTTATGTACTCAACTGCTTAAAATTACGTAAAATCGTCAAAACATGTATTAAATATGTTTTTAAAACGTTGAAACTGAATAGAGTCCGATATTTTCAGTTTTCTCACACAATTTTATGATGCGTTCAAATTTAATGAGAACGTCTCAAGATAATCGAACACGTATGATACGGAGTATTAGAACTAAGAATGTTTAGGCTAACGGTTGCTAATTATATAGAGATATATTGAAGTCATTACTCACGTCCTCTCGTGTTGACTTCTTTTTGAATACCATGATGGAAGAATGATCGCAGTCTGTCCTTGCTTTTCTTGATGACTGCTTCGGGCAGGCGTGTATTGAAGCGACGGGAACAACAGGATGACTGCAAGCTGTAGCGAGATCTTGTATCACTGACGCTTCCACATTTTTCTCCAATTGCTGAGAGGCTGCATCTTCTGCGGCGTACACGTGCGGAGTCGCGGCAAGAGTCGAACTTCGAATGTGGCTCCTGCGAGCACGTGGGTTTTCTAACTTCACTCCCTCCATTGACTATCGCGTATATAGCCCTTCTCACGCGCACGTCTGCTTGCACGGGGTGTTCAGCGAAGACTGAGGAATGGCGCCGGAGGGACTATCATTGAGTGCCACCTCATAGTTCTCCAATCATTGCGTCGAATTATATTCTTCGGTATGCAGTTCCGTCCGCGGCAATGGGTCACGTGAGACTGCGAGTTGGTGGAGGAGTGTGTTTGACTTAGTGATTTCATTCTTTTATTAGCATCTACATAGGACGTTTCTTTTGTCGTGCAAACTTTGTCGCGGAATGAACGCCAAAATGACATGTGGAAGACATAAACTCACGTGATTATGTCTTTACGGGGATCATTTTATATGCCACAAAGTGGGAATTTTCTGGGAGTTTTGGGAAAAATTCATGCAACAAAAAAAATTTTTTATATCTTTGTCCTCCCGAAATCGCGGAAAAAAATTTTTTTCTTCTTTATTTTGCATCTCAATTTTTTCAAAATGTTTAAAGATCATGACAATGGAATAATGTAAGATATCGCGTGACTCTCTGGTTACGTCAACCGCATGGGAATATGCCGCAGAGTGGGATATTTTTGTGAATTTTTGGCGAAATTCATGCGAAAAGAAAATTTTTTCATATTCTTGTCCTCCCGAAATCGCGCAAAAAATTTTTTTTTTCTTTATTTTGCATCTCAATTGTTCCAAAATGTTCAAAAATCATATGTCGGATATCGCGTGACTCTGTGATTACGTCAACCGCATGGGAATACGCCGCAGAGTGGGAAATTTTTGGGAATTTTTGGAAAAATTGATGCAAAAAAAAATTTTTTTCATATTTGTGTCCTCCCGAAATCGCGGAAAATTTTTTTAGATCTTAATTTTTCATGTACTCAACTGCTAACACTTACGTGAAATCGTCAAAACATGTATTAAATATGTTTTTAAAACGTTGAAACTGAATAGAGTCCGTATTTTCAATTTCCTCACACAATTTTATGATGCGTTCAAATTTAATGAGAGAGTCTCAAGATAATCGAACATGTATGATACGGAGTATTAAATCTAAGAATGTTTAAGCTAACGGTTGCTAATTATATATAGATATATTGAATTCATTACTTACGTGCTCTCATGTTGATTTTTTTTTTTTTGAATAACATGATGAATGAATGATTGCAGTCTGTCCTTGCTTCTCTTGATGACTGCTTCGGGCAGGCGTGTATTGATGCGACGGGAACAACAGGATGACTGTAAGCTGCAGCGAGATCTTGTATCACTGATGCTTCCCCATTTTTCTTCAATTGCTGAGAGGCTGCATCTTCCGCGGCGTACACGTGCGGAGTCGCGGCAAGAGTCGAACTTCGAATGTGGCCCCCGCGAGCACGTGGGTTTTCTAACTTCACTCCCTCCATTGACTATCGCGTATATAGCTCTTCTCACGCTCACGTCTGCTTGCACGGGGTGTTCAGCGAAGACTGAGGAATGGCGCCGGAGGGACTGTCATTGAGTGCCACCTCATATTTCTCCAATCATTGCGTCGAATGATATTCTTCGGTATGCAGTTCCGTCCGCGGCAATGGGTCACGTGAGACTGCGAGTTGGTGGAGGAGTGTGTTTGACTTAGTGATTTCGTTCTTTTATTAGCATCTACATAGGACGTTTCTTTCGTCGTGCAAATTTTGACGCGGAGTGAACGCCAAAATGACATGTGGAAGACATAAACTTACGTGATTATGTCTTTGTTGCGATCATTTTATATGTCACAAAGTGGGAATTTTCCGGGAGTTTTGGGGAAAATTAATGCCAAAAAAAAATTTTTACATTTTTTTCCTCCCGAAAACACGCAAAAAAATTTTTTTTTTCTTTATTTTGCATCTCAATTTTTTCAAAATGTTTAAAAATCATGACAATGGAATGATGTAAGTCATCGCGTGACTCTGTGGTTATGTTAACCGCATGGGAATATGCCGCAGAGTAGGAAATTTTTGGGAATTTTTGGAGAAATTCATGCAAAAAAAAAATTTTTTATATTCTTGTCCTCCCGAAATCGCGCAAAAAATTTTTTTTTCTTTATTTTGCATCTCAATTGTTCCAAAATGTTCAAAAATCATATGTCGGATATCGCGTGACTCTGTGATTACGTCAACCGCATGGGAATACGCCGCAGAGTGGGAAATTTTTGGGAATTTTTGGAAAAATTGATGCAAAAAAAAAAATTTTTCATATTTGTGTCCTCCCGAAATCGCGTAAAATTTTTTTAGATCTTAATTTTTCATGTACTCAACTGCTAACACTTACGTGAAATCGTCAAAACATGTATTAAATATGTTTTTAAAACGTTGAAACTGAATAGAGTCCGTATTTTCAATTTCCTCACACAATTTTATTATGCGTTCAAATTTAATGAGAGAGTCTCAAGATAATCGAACATGTATGATACGGAGTATTAAATCTAAGAATGTTTAAGCTAACGGTTGCTAATTATATATAGATATATTGAATTCATTACTTACGTGCTCTCATGTTGATTTTTTTTTTTTTTGAATAACATGATGAATGAATGATTGCAGTCTGTCCTTGCTTCTCTTGATGACTGCTTCGGGCAGGCGTGTATTGATGCGACGGGAACAACAGGATGACTGTAAGCTGCAGCGAGATCTTGTATCACTGATGCTTCCCCATTTTTCTTCAATTGCTGAGAGGCTGCATCTTCCGCGGCGTACACGTGCGGAGTCGCGGCAAGAGTCGAACTTCGAATGTGGCCCCCGCGAGCACGTGGGTTTTCTAACTTCACTCCCTCCATTGACTATCGCGTATATAGCTCTTCTCACGCGCACGTCTGCTTGCACGGGGTGTTCAGCGAAGACTGAGGAATGGCGCCGGAGGGACTGTCATTGAGTGCCACCTCATATTTCTCCAATCATTGCGTCGAATGATATTCTTCGGTATGCAGTTCCGTCCGCGGCAATGGGTCACGTGAGTCTGCGAGTTGGTGGAGGAGTGTGTTTGACTTAGTGATTTCGTTCTTTTATTAGCATCTACATAGGACGTTTCTTTCGTCGTGCAAATTTTGACGCGGAGTGAACGCCAAAATGACATGTGGAAGACATAAACTTACGTGATTATGTCTTTGTTGCGATCATTTTATATGTCACAAAGTGGGAATTTTCCGGGAGTTTTGGGGAAAATTAATGCCAAAAAAAATTTTTACATCTTTTTCCTCCCGAAAACACGCAAAAAAATTTTTTTTTTCTTTATTTTGCATCTCAATTTTTTCAAAATGTTTAAAAATCATGACAATGGAATGATGTAAGTCATCGCGTGACTCTGTGGTTATGTTAACCGCATGGGAATATGCCGCAGAGTAGGAAATTTTTGGGAATTTTTGGAGAAATTCATGCAAAAAAAAAATTTTTTATATTCTTGTCCTCCCGAAATCGCGCAAAAAATTTTTTTTTCTTTATTTTGCATCTCAATTGTTCCAAAATGTTCAAAAATCATATGTCGGATATCGCGTGACTCTGTGATTACGTCAACCGCATGGGAATACGCCGCAGAGTGGGAAATTTTTGGGAATTTTTGGAGAAATTGATGCAAAAAAAAAAATTTTTCATATTTGTGTCCTCCCGAAATCGCGTAAAATTTTTTTAGATCTTAATTTTTCATGTACTCAACTGCTAACACTTACGTGAAATCGTCAAAACATGTATTAAATATGTTTTTAAAACGTTGAAACTGAATAGAGTCCGTATTTTCAATTTCCTCACACAATTTTATGATGCGTTCAAATTTAATGAGAGAGTCTCAAGATAATCGAACATGTATGATACGGAGTATTAAATCTAAGAATGTTTAAGCTAACGGTTGCTAATTATATATAGATATATTGAATTCATTACTTACGTGCTCTCATGTTGATTTTTTTTTTTTTGAATAACATGATGAATGAATGATTGCAGTCTGTCCTTGCTTCTCTTGATGACTGCTTCGGGCAGGCGTGTATTGATGCGACGGGAACAACAGGATGACTGTAAGCTGCAGCGAGATCTTGTATCACTGATGCTTCCCCATTTTTCTTCAATTGCTGAGAGGCTGCATCTTCCGCGGCGTACACGTGCGGAGTCGCGGCAAGAGTCGAACTTCGAATGTGGCCCCCGCGAGCACGTGGGTTTTCTAACTTCACTCCCTCCATTGACTATCGCGTATATAGCTCTTCTCACGCGCACGTCTGCTTGCACGGGGTGTTCAGCGAAGACTGAGGAATGGCGCCGGAGGGACTGTCATTGAGTGCCACCTCATATTTCTCCAATCATTGCGTCGAATGATATTCTTCGGTATGCAGTTCCGTCCGCGGCAATGGGTCACGTGAGACTGCGAGTTGGTGGAGGAGTGTGTTTGACTTAGTGATTTCGTTCTTTTATTAGCATCTACATAGGACGTTTCTTTCGTCGTGCAAATTTTGACGCGGAGTGAACGCCAAAATGACATGTGGAAGACATAAACTTACGTGATTATGTCTTTGTTGCGATCATTTTATATGTCACAAAGTGGGAATTTTCCGGGAGTTTTGGGGAAAATTAATGCCAAAAAAAAATTTTTACATTTTTTTCCTCCCGAAAACACGCAAAAAAATTTTTTTTTTCTTTATTTTGCATCTCATTCCAGTAGTTCCATGAGAACTAGGGGATAATGTTGGCCTCGTTGTACAAACGCTTAAGACGCTTGAAAATCATATAATAAAAGTCAATATTAATGTATTTTAAGCGCTTTTTCTAGTGCAATTGTTAGTATTCGATCAAGGATCTCTTTATAAAATCATTGTCGATAGAAGAGTCCAAATTTTAGTTCCAAGTGTTGTAGTTTTTTCTTCTTCGGTCTTAATGAACTCATAGTATCGCGGCGGGACTCGTTTGGTATTTCGATGGGCAGAAGTATCTTGGTATCAAGCATTAAGCGCGAGTTCAATAGCGTATTTCAAAACGGGACCAAGTATTCAAAATACTTATCATAATGGGAGCTCGTGTGTGATGGGAATGATAAGAATGTAAAACCAAGATCAAGAGAACCGAAGAAACAATTTATTAAGTGATATTTGTGTTGATTCGATACTTCTCCCAATCTACTAGACTGTAATTACGACGTTTGACATGCACACATTTCTCCTTATATCGAGCTTATGATTAGAATGATGAGATATTTGATTAAGATGTACGCAATAATGTTAAGTATTTCAATTCTTTCAAAATAAATGATGGAAATCGCTGATAAAGTGTTTTTATCGCCGTGCACGCACATTTGGAGCTTTTCGGTGGTTTGAAATACTTCTTCTGACCTATTTTAACGTGATAAACACGTTCCAAGAGGTAAAAAAGTCGTACTGCTCGCCCTTTCGAGATAAACATATGGGGGCATGTTAAGTACACCCCGATGTTGGCATCCTTGTTTATAAATCGTCACCGTGTTTTGCACATAAAACAGCTCCATATTCAAATTCTGTAATTTCAAAAAATGGATTCTCAAGGTCTTGAAACAAGGAATCGAATGCGCCAAGGTACGTTAAGATTGGTTGAACTCGAAGAATTTGGCACTGATTATACTGAAGGCGATTCCCTAGGTAATTTAATAGCTAAACAATCACGAAAACTCGACAAATCACTTTAGATTTTCTGGAGAACACAGGGATAATTCGAGGTCGACGCAAACTACTCACGTTCTCATATTTCAACATAACAAACGTAAAAAAAAGTTGCCGGGAAGCCAAGGAGTGCCCATCCCTCAAATCGGCATATGAGGGCAAGTTTGGTATAGAGGCAAATTGGGTACACTTACATTAATTACGACTTTTTCCCGCATTACGGTTAAAAAAGAATGGATCATAGATAACTTCAGTGACTGAACGATTACTCTGATCCACTTTGTCGTAGAAATATTTAGGAAAAAGGAAATTGAAGATCAAAAATTATCTATTGATTCCTGTGTTCAGAATATTCTTCTTGTGCTTTTAATTGGGGCTTATGGGATGAAGAAACAACAACTTTCATTTTCTTTGTTGAACAACTGTAGTTTTGACGGATATGATCTGGTCCTGAAAGTTTCTAACGAAATCTTGTAGCTTTCATCAAGATTTTTATGTTCCTTATATGAAGAGGAACATGGAGATCTTAGGAAAATCTACAAGATTTTGTGGAATTTCCGCGATCGGATCATACCTGCTAATATTACGGATCACTACAAATCTAACTAACTTTAGTCATAATGATTATTTATCCCGCAACATTCCTTATATCCAAGATTTCTCTTTGAAGTAAGCGTAGACCAAAGAATAAGTTCGTGGTGTACTGTTCGAATCTGTTTCAGAGTGGACCAGGGTCTAAATTTTCAAAGATGCCTCAATTGAACAAATTCGAGTTGAATCTGTGAGAAATAACTTAATGTGACATACGTTTTGTGAATACATCAGGGTGCTCCTTCTAAAAACTTATTTTATTTGATTTGCAAGCTTTTACAGGAGCCAATACGCCTGTCCGAAACATTTACAGGCCGAGCATCGCGAGGCAATACCGCTAGTTGAATATTAAGGGAGATTTTCCTTTATTTTTTGAATTATTTTTTGGAGGGAGCTTTTTAGAAGGATTTGAGCCATCTAGTCTTAGGTTTTTTCGATGATATCTATTAGTTGGTTGAGACAGAATTTGGATGCGGTAGGTTTAAAAAGGCTCAAAAAAAAATTTTTGGTGAAAATTTTGATTTTTTTGAAAATTTGAGATCTGTAGAGATTAAATGAAATTTCGGTATTAACCAATCGATAGATCTCGCAGAAAAAATCATAGTTTAGGTCATCAAGATTGAGATAAATGAGTTATGAAGGAAGGTAGGAGGAAAAATTGAATATTAAGGGAAATTTTCCTTTATTTTTTGAATTATCTTTTGGAGGGAGCTTTTTAGAAGGATTTGAGCCATCTAGTCTTAGGTTTTTTCGATGATATCTATTAGTTGGTTGAGACAGAATTTGGATGCGGTAGGTTTAAAAAGGCTCAAAAAAAAAATTTTTGGTGAAAATTTTGATTTTTTTGAAAATTTGAGGTCTGTAGAGATCAAATGAAATTTCGGTATTAACCAATCGATAGATCTCGCAGAAAAAATCATAGTTTAGGTAACTCAATTTGTTGTGAGAGTGTGTGGGAAAAAGATATTTATGTATTAAAAGTTGAAATTTGAGCACTTTTTGTTCAAAAAGCCCATGGATCAAATTTGACTGGGAGCCGAAAGGTGCCAAATCACTGGGCTCTCAGAAATTGGATTCTCTACAACTTGTAGAAAGCCAAAAGTTGATAAGGCGAATAGTAAAAGAGAAAGCGTGTCCAATATAAAACAACATACATACATACACACACACAAACACGCAAAATGGGGTGGAAAGATGAGTCTTTGGCAGATTTGGGAGGACATTAGGAGGAAAAGTGTTACCTACATTTGATAGCTTTTGGCGAGAGGAAGAGAATGGTCGTTGGCTTTTTTCGGGAAGAGGGATTTTGTTGGAGAATATGTTGATTTTAATGAAAAATTTGATCAAATTTTCGTTGGGGTGAAAACAAAGCTTTCTCTTTAGAGAAAGCAAAATGGATATTGAAAGAAATTTTCAACTATTTTTTGACTTATTTTTTAGAGAAAGCTTTTGAGAGTGATTTGGGTCATCTAGTCTAAGGTTTTTTCGATGATATCTATTGTTTGGTTGAAACGGAATTTTGATGCAGCGGGTTTGAAAAGGTTTAAAATGGAATTTGTGGTAAAAATTTTGATTTTTCCAAAAATGTGAGATCTGTGTAGATTGAATAAAAATTCCGTATTAACCAATCGATAGATCTCGCAGAAAAAATCATAGTTTAGGTAACTCAATTTGTTGTGAGAGTGTGTGGGAAAAAGATATTTATGTATTAAAAGTCGAAATTTGAGCACTTTTGCTTGAAAAAGCCCATGGATCAAATTTGACTGGGAGCCGAAAGGTGCGAAATCACTGGGCTCTCAGAAATTGGATTCTGTACAACTTGTAGAAAGCCAAAAGTTGATAAGGTGAAGAGTAAAAGAGAAAGCGTGTCCGGTATAAAACAACATACACACACACACACATACAAACACGGACAAAGGGGCGCAAAGATGAGTCTGTGACAGATTTGGAAAGGCATTAGGAGGAAAAGTGTTACCTACATTTGATAGCTTTTGGCGAGAGGAAGAGAATGGTCTTTGGCTTTTTCAGATAAAAGGGATTTTGTTGAAGAATATGTTGATTTTAATGAAAGATTCGACCAAATTCTCGTTGGGGTGAAAACAAAGCTTTCTCTTTAGAGAAAGCAACTCTTTAGAGAAAGCAAAATGAGGCATATTCTTGGACTGTTTCATTTTAAAGCATTAACAAGTACATGGTTTTAATCTCATGAATTTAAGTAGCATATTTTGACTTCATTCTGGAATGGCTAGATGAGAATATTTTTGAGATTTTTTTTAAACTTTGAGAATGATTGGAAAAGAAAACTGATCATTCTGGATGAGTCATTCCATGTCGAACATGATCAAAATTGTTTCATTTCGATAAAAAAAGTTTTACCCTGGAACTTGAAAGTATGTACTTCCGAGGTTGTTTACAGTAACATTCGATAACGAACAGTATGGCGTTTGAGATAAAATGAAGCAAGAGTGCTGCAACCCATCATTTTCCTGAAGTAAACAACAAAAACCGTCCTGATAAAATCCATAACGAATAATGTATGATCCAAGCCCTTGAACCATACAATCGTCAAAACCATTGCAACCGGTTTAATTTCCCAAACTCATCAACGTAGTACCGATTAAATATGAATCGATCGCTCGGCAATCAGTTCACAGCCTTCACATAAAGTTGGCCAATCGTGCCTCAATAGAGGAGAGCCACGGATTGTCCACAACAGTCGGCAATGTTCATTCTGTGCACCAGTGCAGATCTGTCGAATTAGCCATTGAACGAGGAACAAAGAGTTTTAAATATGAGCAATGCCCGCCGGGCCAAGTGCATTCTGTACACATACACACAAATAGAGTAGCTTGGCCAACAAATGCCCTCTCGTGCCGCAAATTTACTCGTCCGCCAAAAAGTGCGACGCGCATCAGGCCACATAAAGCCCAGCCGGCCGCGCGTTATTAATCTCTGCCCACTCGCGAAAGCTCCCATCACCACTATATACATATACAGCTACGTTGCGAAGCGATTTGAGCTTCACACAATAGTAGTAGTGTAGCAGAGGGTGGAAAGGTCTGACGCGTTGCAGATCGCGCCGGACAGTGGCTCGCACTTTTCGGCTTTTCGTCCAAAAATCCATTTGCCAGTGAAGCAGCATCAAAGGTCTCTTTCAAAAAATGCCTCGGCGCAACACGCGCACAGCATAGAGTACCTATACGAAAAGACTGGAATACTACGAATAGAATGGAGTGAGCTTGCGACCGTATAGATAGCGATGTACCAGATACATACAGAGTGTGAATGCAGGCGCTGCGATTAATGGCCACGTCGATAATCTTCGGCACTTTTCATTACCCGAGAGCTTTTTTTTGCAAAATCGTCTGGCTCCCAGTGACGGGGTGCTCCACTATATTGTTGTGAACAGAGTTTGGTGATGAGAATGACGGCTGGTTCTCTATCGTCGCGTGCCAGCAGTGTTTGGGACACCAATTCAATCATTTTCCGCGTGGATCTCAGATTTCTCTGAGCCAACCACTTGGAGAGGGTCCAGAGTGTACCTTGCCTATTTATATAGACGGTTCGATGGTATTTTTTCATGAGAATCAATCAGTGGGCAAATTGAATTTCCAAGCTCGCGCCCCGTCGTCGTAGTTGCTTGTCGAGCGATCGGCTCTGTGATGGCTTTGGATTACCGCACGCTCGGCGTTGGATCAGAACCTGATCCATTTAATTTTCTCGAGGCCCATCCACGTGATGAATTCATACTCCTGCTGAAACGTCATCTCATTTTTCAAGTGCAACCTCCCGTTCCTGATGAGGATTACGTCAATTTTTTACGACTCTATGGATTTTATGATACCTCAAGTGACACGGGATAGGGCTTCTGAATCAACCGTTTGGAGTAGTTCGATGGGAAAATTGATTTCTCAATGGATGGAAGTTGATTTGAGTCAGTCTCGTTCGTGGTGATGGATAATTGAAGTGTTCATCCGAAAAGAATTCAAGACAGTTATGAACTTTTCTGATATCTATAAGCCAATAGTAGATTGTATTTGTATCAATCGTGCTAATCGGAGAGAAAATTTTGCTTGAGAGGAACACCAACCCTGAGTTTGCAATGTAGTCCATAATTTCCATGATGCTCAGTCAAGATTTACCGCATAAGGCTACGTATATGCAAAAAATACTAGAAGCTTCATAGCTTTTCTAGAGGATCATCAACGTATTCACTTTCACACGCAGATACGCTGTATGAACAATAATGTACCGAAATAGCACTCGCAAAAATTTTACATATAAGATTTTAGAGCGGCCAATTCGAGAGTCACTCATGCATTAGAACATGGAATCCGACATTACTCTTGTCACCCTGTTGGTCTTGGTACAAGAAATCCGCGGAAGTCGCAGTTTATGTCCAAGAGGATTGGAAAAATAAGTCTATTATCAGTAGGGAGCTGGTGATGATTTTTGCCTCAAGCCCGCTACTGGACCAATTGTGAAACTGAAAATATTATATGGAGGATGTGGTAGACCTGCCTTAGACAGTAGGTATGGTTGATTTGGAGGAATATGTGCTCGATAATGTAATTGAAAAAAACTAAATATGATCCGTCAAGAGTGACAGACTACCAGTTGTTACCACAACAAACTTTAACATCTGGTTTGCGTGCCTTATCTAGCAGATGGTTGTCAATCTTGACGGATACCATCTAGATAATTTCTAATCCTTAGCCTTGATATTCAGTCTCCTCCGTTACATTATCAGCCATGTATTCTTCTAAATCAACCATAGTGTCTGAGACAGGTTTCCCCCGTCTTCTCGAGCCCAAAGGGAGAGACTGGGTCGAAACATATACAATATCTTCCATATAATATTTTCAGTTTCAGTATTGGTCCAGCAGGGGGCGGAAATCATGGCCAGCTGTCAACTTGTGACAATTTCATAACATGAGACATGGTTTTCCAATTATCTCTGACGTACACTACCATTTTCAAGGACTCTCTGTACCAAAACAAACAGAGTGACAAGAGTAATTTCGAATTCCATGTTCTAATGTATGAGTGATTGCCAAATTTGCCACTCTATAGTCTTATATGAACTCAATAATGATTGCCATTCGGTAGTCTTACACTTGCCTCACTCAAAATTATCCATGTCTCTTCCCAAAAAATTGCCCCGATGGAACCTCCCTCAAGTTTCTTAAGTGAATTTCCTAAAATTCATCTTCAAAGAATACCGTATCGACGGTGGAGAGCAAACAAATTCCTTTCTCGACTCACGAAAAAAATCAGATTGAGCTCCTCATCTGAAAAAACCTTTATGGTCAAATACTATAATCATGTTTCCATTGGTCCATACAGATAGACTAGGGTTATCTATGAAATACGTAGAGAAACAGTTCATATTTTGAGATCGTCTCTTATCTTCCTTGTAAGATTTTTTTAATGAAAATTCTTGACAAAGATGCAGCGAACGAACTTGAGAGACTCAATCTCTCCCTCAAAACTCTCGCATCGTTTATGAATGACCCACCAGGAAAGAATTGAGAGAAGTAACGAAGTTTGTGACCTAGCTCATAGCTTATGCCGATTTCGAAAAATCGACCGTGTAGTAGGACGTCACAATAACCGATCATTCCTCGTACGGGTGGCTACTGAATTGAATCGACACTCCGTCATTAGGGGGTCGCATGTCCTCTGAGTTCTGGAAATGAATATGGAAGCTTGGGTCGAGGTGGTGGAGCCACACATTACGTGTCAACATAGGTGAACCTATCGGCGCGCTCTAGGAGATGGGGGGATATAAACAGAAATTTTGAAATAACACGCAATGAATTTTGTCTAAAATCACTACTCTGTTTTTTCTAGGAACTTTAGTGTGTGGTGATGAGTGGAGTTACAGAATCCCAAATGGATGAGTTGGAAATTTCATGTTGGTACCCTCGCTTTTGAATTGTTCACCTACGACAATTTAGTCAAGATTCTCACGGCTATTTTTGTTCATTCTCATGCAACGATGAGATTTCATGGAGAATTCTCAATTCGAGAGGCAGAGATTGTGATTATAGGCGCTCGAGGAGGAGGTATCTCAGGAAACATTTCTCAGCTGTGCAAGACAAACAAGAGACGTCGCGCGTCGGCCACAATCGTTCATGACGCCCAGTACCAAACTGATGGTGCAAATATCTCGCTTGAAGTACGTCCCGCAATTTATGGACACTGTAATGATCCCCAGTGTTCTCAAGTGGTTCTAGCGAGCAAAGCTCTCGTAATTCTTCACCAAAAGATCCTTCGCGTCTCCTTCTGCGCCGGTATGCAGTGCCAAGCTCGAGCACGAATCTATACGGCAAGATGTTTCGACCGCGTTTGCGTAGCATGTGCCCGCAACAAGGGCCTCTGCCTCTTGCGTAGCCACTAATTAACTCACTCCCATTGGCACAATGACAATCAATTAGGCTGCTCGATTCCTCAATTTATGGACAAGAGGGGCTTGGCTTCTCCACCTGGATCACAGTAATTTAAAGCAATGGTCAATTACGATGGAAAATGTTTAGATTATTCTACGCATTTTTATGTAATATCAAGGATGATACTCAGAATATCATAATGTGTTTGTACAATCCAATTGAGGACAGATTACTGTGGGATTTATTGTCAATTTCATAATTTCATTCTGAACCAAGTTGTGAGAGACTGGGTGAGTACTGTGCAAATTGACGCAGATATATCGAGATTCTTGAAGAATTGCGCAAGCCTTTTTTCTCACTTGAATTCAATTAAATTGATCAGCAATTGGAATGAGACATTTATTTCCATCAGTGAAATTTGGATAGAAATGAAATCACGAAGAAAATGTGATTCTAGTCACACTTCGTATACGTCAAACTCATTGGGGTTCATTCAGCCCCGCGTATTTTCCTCTTGGAGGTCTGTCAATTTCACCTCGGGTCCAATCTTGCGGGTCCTGAATTCGACCCAAACTCTGAGAATCATCTTATTTTGGTGAAAATTAGAGGTATCTCAGAGAATTTAATCCCGCGGGCCTCCCTTGCTGAGATACAGCTATGGAGATTAGGATTGGCAGTATATCTGTTACTGCGAAAGCCCGAAATCCGTGATTGCCGGGCATTCACTGGTGAATGCTGACAATCACTGGTAGACGACAGTGAATCTGACATTCACTAGTGAAAGCCCGGAATTCGTAGCTAGAGTCGTCACTGGGGCCATACCTAATTCGGGCTTTCACTAGTGATTGTCAGCATTCACTAGCCCGGACTAGTGGATGTCGGAAATCGGAAGTGTTGGGGGATGAAAGTGGGATAGAATGTCAAACAAAACATCTAATTATCTCGAATTTTTCAGACAGCTGGGAGCAAGGAAAAATTAAGGTATAGTGCTCGGTGTATAGCTTTTTCATTCATTATCCATCAAATGAGACGTTTTCGGTGAAATTTTGTAGCACATATTTGTCGATATGTCAAATGAGTTGTACAGAGGAGAGCATCAGGTCTGCGGAAAACAGATCTTGATAAAATTTTGGGGATCATCTTGTTTTTGTGGAAAATAAAGGTATCTCCAGGGGTTAAGTTCAATGGCCCTCCTATTCAAAGATATAGCTATGGGAATTAACATATTGTCCATGTAGGCCCATGATGAAAATACACATAGGTATACTAATAATGCTAACCTCCATAGCTGTCTCTCGGGCCCATTTTCTCAACTCTTGGAGGTGCTCTCATTTTTCACCAAAATAAGACAATTCCCAAAGTCTCATCAAGATCCGTGTTCCGTAGACTTGATGCTCTCCACGCTAGTTAACTATGACTCTGAACCACTCGAATAGTGCGTAGAAGTAGTTGTTAACAGCAGAAGTTCAATATCATGAAAGATAGTTACTGAAGCTACTTCGGAAGTAAATTATCATAACAGCTCATACTTTTATGGCATCGTGAGTTATACAATAATTTCTTAGCTTTGCGATCACATCTGTTTGTAGTACATTTAGCTTTACAATTGCACTCCTTACCCTCTTGTTAGTAACATCTTTGATGCTGCTTGCCGTAGGCTAATTTTTGCCGATGCATCAACCTCGCGCACATCCGAAAATTTCTCAGCGGGACTTCGAATTTGTTTCTCGTGAAAAGATTCGGCCGAGTACCAATTTTAGTATAATTCATCATCTGAGACGTTCATAATGACCAAGTGTACCACAAATAGACGTCATTGCAAAGCTAAAATTTTATCGGGTATTTCAAGAAGCCATAAAAATATGAGCTGTTGTGACAAGTAGTTTCCGAAGTAGCTTCAGCAACAATCACTTATCACATTCTATTTTTGATATCAACAACAATTTGTTATGCGATATTTCACATATCGACAAATATTTGCTACAAAATTTCACACAAAACGTCTCATTTGATGGATAATGAATGAAGAAGCCATACACTGAACACTATACCTCGATTTTTCCTTACTCCCAGCTGGCTGAAAAATTCGAGATAATGAGATGTTTTGTTTGAAATTTCATCCGACTTTTATCCCTCAACACTTTCGATTTCCGACATTCACTAGTCCATAGTGAATCCCTAGTAAAAATAAGTGCCTCATGATCATATATGAACATGTTCTCAACCGGACTGTGGTCATACATGACCGTCTATGACCACGAGGCCGGAGTCATAGGTCGTCATTGGTCTCCATACTTGATCCTAGGAATTCATGTTGGAGATGAAGCACTTCATTGCCAACTCAAAATGTTTCTCAATCCGAAGCTTCGAAACGAGCGCGCTTGGGGCTCCAACTGCTAGGCCTTCATCCGATATTGAAAATGTCATGTACAACCACTTGATTACAGTACCCTACTGCCATGTACGAGTTGGCTTCGTGTACCTATGACTAACCATGGGGACATAATATTTTCTGAGGTCATAGATGGTCATAGATGACCACAGTTTGGCTGGGAACATGTTCATATATGATCATGAGGCACTTATTTTTACTAGGGATGCTAACAATCATTGGTCGAAGCCAATAGATGCCCCGCAATCACGAATTTCGGGATTCCACAGTAACGCATATATATGCACGACTGTTCAGTATGGGCTCACATGGGCAATGCTAATCTCCATATCTGTATCTCACAATAGGTGACCCATGGGACTGAATCCTTGAAGATACCTCCATTTCTCACCAAAACGAGATGAGTCCCAGAGTCTCTTAGAGATCCAGGACCCGCAAGGTTGGACTTCTCCTTGTTGGTTCGGTCTCCGGCGACCGAGATTTCGTATGTTCGTAAAAGTCCAACTGATCGTACACACAGATTATTCATCGAGAAGTGGCAACTTCACTCTTGTTTCAACCAATACGTTCATAGATTCAAATAAGACTCACGTGGGCACAGTCTACCGTGTGTAGCCCGGGATAGGCAGTAATGGTGCTGGCCATACTGAAGGGTACCCCCGGACTAGAGCATTGCATCAACTGCCTATGTGCATCATGTCATTTTCAAGGTCTTGTTACAAAGAAATCAGGTACGATACGTTGAGCCTTGATCAAATAGAAAATTACTGCTTTTTTGGAATTTAGAGCATAGATTTGAAGGTGCGACCTCTTCGGGTTAATTCAACCTTGATGACTACATCTATTTTGGTCATTATGAGAATCAGAAGTTTGCTTTTTATACGATGAAGGACGTTTTCCCGTGAGATATTACATTCATTCCATCCAATTAATCTCTTTCATCATTCTTAATTTTTGTTATACCTCATCGGACCAAAAATCTTGAGGTAGATACACTGTATCGATAGAAAAACCAGCCACTAAAAATTCAGTGGATGAGATAATAATTTTGTACACTGATTACTGATGAAACCAAATCAGCATAACAGTCTAACTTTCCTACTATCTTGATGTACGGGAGAAAACCCTCTCCGCATATGATTGATTGAACTAGATATGAATAGCAGAAATCACTGTCTTTCATTCCTGATGGAAAGCAAAGAATGGAATTCACTATGAGTAAAATAAGCCGTCCGGCAATATCGTGTGAACAACATGAGCTACGATCTGTGAAATGACGCAATTCTATCCGAGTCACATTTCAAGTTCAAACGAATTGATTTGATACTTTTGTCATTACATTGAGGCTATTGAGACTTTATAATGTAGCAAAATGGGAAGAAGCACAGCATCTAAAGATTCAATTAAGAGGATATAATTCGTTCGCAGGAAACCAGTTAGAACCTCACTAATTGAGTGATCGTCAATCGAGTCCAATAATGGTCTCCGAGCGGACTGAAACGTCTATTTCAAGAGCTGTCAGCTTAAGAGCATTTCCCGATCACTTTCGGATGTACGCCAGCGTTAAAATAAATTCGTGAATATACACAGTTCAAGATCTATTTACGGCGATTTTACCTCCCAATGCTCACACCCTCTAAAAGTTGTGGTTGGCCCGCACGATAAGAGATGCATCAAAAAGCATCGATTGAATGAATCTAGTTTGTGCATGAAGAGAAACTCGGTAGGCATCCGAAGCGCCAAGTTGTTGTCGATTCGTGGAAACGCATGAAATTTGAAGGGAATAAGAGCCAACGTAGATACATATATACATATATTGCGAGCCGCGTGACGGGAGCGCGAGTAATTGAATTCCCATACATCGTGTTCAGCAACTCGCGGTGGCGGTGCGGCGCTTCGGGGTGTACGCTCAGACTTCAAGGTTGGCTTTCATTCGAGTAATAATAGAACGACGAGTAAATTGGAAACTCGAGTTGGGCTTAGATATAGAGGATACAATTCCAGAGAAGCAGCAGGATCCGATAATTATTCAAAAACATATCTCTCTGCGAGAGATATCAGCAGTGACTCCCGTCTGTCAATTTGAGAACTCGATGTGGGAGCTACAGGTTTGCAGTGGAAAATTTCATACGTCACATGAATGTTTGAGCGCATCGTCGACGTTGGATGGTTATTGAATTTTCAGTCACTCGCACTCGCGTAAGGATGAGTTTCCGATCTTTTACTCGTGGCATCTGTTGGGAAAAGCTGAATTTAGTTGAACGAGCGATATTTTGATTGAGCGATGAGCCCGTACGAGAATGGAAAACCAATCGGTCGGCAGTGGCACGTGTGCTCTTGGTGAGAGTTGGCAGAGTGGAATCGCGGGAGAAGTCGAAGAAGGTGGGAAAGAGGAATTTCCGCGTGGAGAGGCGCAACAGGCTCGTGGGCTTCCAACTTGCCATCGGAAGTTCCCCCAAGTATTGAACACTTTGAGGAATTTTCGCGGAGGGTAGGCAATCCTAATCCAGAAGCCCGGCATTAGAACTGCGGGAATTTGTGAATGAATAGATGGACGATTGACCATCTTCATCTGTCACTTCGTGACTCGGCGAGTTCTAATTTACTGTAGTAAATTTGGAGATTTGGGCAAAATGTCCTCGATTAAAGAAGTCCCCAAGTAGTCTAATCCATGAGTTTTTTCGAATTTGGATCCACTGCCCACGTGTATAAATACCGTAGACAAAATTCTAAGGAATTCCACCGATAAGCATTCTGGAATCTCAAGCTTGCGAATCAAAATTCCCCAATTTCGGCAACGCTGTTAAAATAACGTAAAGACGTACTTGTTGTGCCCGGTGCCCGATCCGGAATCATCAGCAGCTGCACACCCTGTGTTCGTCCGCACATGTGATGGCGAACGATGAGCCAATCAAGCTCGTTGATGTGTCCACGTGCTACCCCCAGAGTCTCCGCCCGCGATCGCGAGCACACGTTTTGATATCGGGTCTGCTCCTGGATGACGGCGCGGCAGCGGACCACGGTTAACTGAACTCGCTCGGATGGGCTGAGAACAGCGCAGCCTCCACCTCTGTCTTACCCCCGCACTCCTGGCAGAGAGTATTTTGCGTTGGGCGCCGATCGTGCGCGCAGGATGTGCCGTCTGTACGCTGTCTAACTCGATTTTCCCGGTATGTCCTGGCTCTGCGCGCAGACGCGACGAATAGACGAGATAATTGAACTCCCTGATATGTCATTCACACAGAGTAATGTAGAAATTTTCTTACGATGTTCGAGGGTGGTTTTTGTGAAATCATTGAGCTGCGGGGATTCATTGGCTTGTTCTCAAACGATTGTGCAAATGCTGAAACATGTTCAATCGGGTTCGATTAATTTCCATGGATCGGTGTGATTTTCAGAAAATTGCGAGAGAAATGATCACCGGAGAACTTGGTCTCCTTCTCATTATTCGTGGAAGCTGAAATTGATCTGGCAACGCTTGAATTTATTAAAGATCGCGAGTCTAAAATACTGGAGATGATAATCTTTTTCTCCATACGCTTGAGTCAGCATTATAACTTAGCGATGAAAATTATGAATCGAAAGCCAGTGAGAAGGAGTTAATTATTCGTTTGTCTCGGAATGTTGTAGCTAGACACGCTAATTGAGCCTACAAAGTGAATCTCAAAACCGTAAATTACCTCTATTCCCCGAAGAAGCGCGGGACAAACAACAACAAGAACGTACGAAATTGTACGTCTCTGTGACAAGATACAATGAAATCCGATTACGAGAAACCTCATGGAATGGAGCAATTTTATCTGTAATAGCAGGGAGCACAAACGGAGTTCACTAAAATTGAGTATATTTTATTCATTCCCAAGCTATACCATGAGATTAAACAATCAGTAGATAAAATATGGATTCAGAATGACCAATTAGATCAAGATATGATAATAAATGGTGTCATGAAACATCCAAAGATTTAGGGGCATACAATTGTTCTTATTGTATTAAATTGAGTACCAATAAAAATCCAATCGCGGAATTTTATCACTAATTAGTGCGTTGATTTTTCTGGTACTAAGACGGTGACGTCTCACAATGTTATATTCCTTGCAGTACCGATCGAAGGACTCATCGCCGACGTCTGCGGTGGTGGAATCAATCTTCATTCAACAATGAACTTCAAATTTCTGAGTGTAACATTATTTGTGGGGGAGTCAATTTTTCCTCAGATTGACTCTTTTAGTTTCTCTTAAATCTTCCGGATCGCAAAGAACAAATTTTCAGCCAGCTTAGATTCCCTCACCAAAGAACAGATGAATCTCTAGTTCCTTAGTGGATTTTTCACTTTCTTTTCTCCATTGTGTGATCCCCAAAATTTGAGCCTTTCAATAATACCTTGTCAAAATTTCCAGATCTCCGCGTATTCACAACAATTCCACATATCATTGTTTGCATTTTCTTCATTCTAACCTAGAAGCATCCCTTCCGAGATGCGTTTTCACAGACTTCATCGTGATAGTCATGATTGGATTGTGTTTGCCGGGTTTCCTAGCGTTTGGAATTATTTTCCTTGCTTCAAGCGGAAACCAGACTGCTCCCGTTGCGCTCGAAACGAGAGTACCGAAATAGTTCTCTCGATTGGCTCATTATTTCCCATTCAACAAATTACAAAAGACTACTCGGTTGGGGAAGGTAGTCATTTCCAAAATTTCACCAACCCCACCAAAATTTTATGGCATTTGGAAATTTGCTTTCACGAGTGTGGGTTAAATTTTAGTCGTTCAGAATCTCATGTCAGACTATGATATCATGATCACTGTGATTACTGACTAGATCAACAAATAATGGATTTTCGTGGCCAACCTTCGGGCTTATTCGATGCCAATCATAAGCTGAATGCATGCGTTTACGATGAACTCTGGGTGCATAACGGATTCTAGATAGTAGTATCCACTGTAATGCATCCGTATCAGCCTACTACGCTAGGGTGTGGTGTCACTTGGGTGCGAGATGGTCCACACGTGTGATGAGCCACTCGCGGGCTAATTACGCTCGTTAATTATCCACGAAAGTGTGCTGCGGTCGCGGCCTCCTGTCTCTCTACACACACACATACACACAAACGCGATGCGAGCCCTTGGTGAGGTTGACGCTGTAGATGCGTCGCGTAAATCCGTCCCGCGAGCTGAATGACAATGTGCCATGGACGTGCAGTCACGCGTACTGTACAGAGCCTCAGAGCAGAGCTGAGTTTTGCCAGAAGCCTTGCAGTTGTGGCGCACGTGCTGCGGAAGTCGACGGACCGCCACTCGCATCTGATGCACGTAATACAGACTAGTCGTCATCCTCATGAGGTCTAACTTGTCTGTGCACTCATTACGTGGAATGAGTTGTTTTGCAACACGAGAATTAGGTATGATTTCGTGCCCAGAGATTTCCAGCTTTTTTGAAAAAGAATATGACGAGGTTGGTCATTTTCGGAACTAAATTTTTGAAATATTTTCCGTCGAAACTGGCTCAGGGTGATTCATCGTCACCAGTTTCACGCGTCTGCTGCTTATACAATATCGGCTGACGCTTACAGGTGCTCCGAATCACCGTAACGGGCCATTTTGGAAGACGTTAAGGCATATAAGTACAGCAGAATGAATTTTCACGCGACCTCGAAATCGTATGCCCCGTTGTGGTGACAAAGCGCACGTGCGCTCACCGACTACGCGGCACTACACCCTCTCAATTTTACCCATTCGCGCATCGATTTTGTGGCCAACTACCGAAGAGCAGATAATCGCTAAAGCTTGTTCAGTCTCAGCTTTGATTCTCGGTGGTAGTGATTTCCAGGATTAGATGACGAGAACCAGGGAGACGTTTCGTTGTTCATTGATTTCATTTTCTCTTGGTGACAGTTGGAAATTAATTGGTAAATCGATTTGACAATTTGTTCATCAAGCATTCCGCGTTTTTCTGAGTGAAATAGTCCTTGTCGGATGCTGGAAATCTAGATTCTCAGATTCAGCACGCTGATTTTTTTATGATGCCGAGTATCCCGAGTTTTGTATAGATTTTCAAAGTACAGGAGTCCCTTGTTATCCGCGGATTTTTTATCCGCGGATTTCGTTATCCGCGGCTGCCCGATTTGCGACCATCCCTTGCTATCCGCGGGCCGAGTCTTGTTATCCGCGGGCCCATGCCCGTGATTGATATAGAATAAATCCATTTCTGTGCAATTTCACTCGTGACGAGTGATGCGCAACCTTTCAGAATACCATCCGCCCCTCATGTGTTACGTTTGGATGATACTTTCTTACCTGGAAAGGCTTGAAACATGGATTGACAATACATATTCTTTAGTCAGTCGAAGTTTTGAAGTATAGAGGACTGTCGAATTCGTCAAAATTGGTTATGCGCAGGTTTACACCATCATTTCTGCAGTAATTCTATATATTATGCTCTGGCATTTTTGATCAACCGTACGTTTTAATATTTTGACAAAGTTCTCGATATTTGAATCATTCTCTACATGTGAATCTAATGTTGACATCCTCGGAGCCATTTTCATCAATATTCAGTCTGCATGCAATGTTGACACACACTGTTTGCTATTCTTGACCTTTATTCCTTTATATGCAAACTTTTTTTGAATCCTCGTTTACATTTGCTAGAAAAGATATGGCTCCATCTGAACGGAACAATTCAGCCGCAACGTTGTGCGAGCTTCAGATTTGGCGATGGCTCGTGATCCAATCATGATTCGGAGTCTGAGCTTCAAGCATTTTCTCGATATGGGTGTGAAGATTTACGAAGAACTCCACAGAGATATTTTGAGACGAGCGAAGCAGTCGAAGATGACAGATTTTTTCGAGAAATAGATTTACTTTCGGATGAATTTTACGAAATTTTGTCATTTTTATCCATTGTATATCATCCTCATGTACTATTTTACTCGTCATTTTGTGACAACAATGTTGAATAAATGAAAACTATGCATACATAGCAATTTTTCTCGTGATTTGCACAGATGGTCGAACGTAACCCCCTATTTCCCATAAGATCAAGGTCTTATTATCCGCGGTTTTGTTATGCGCGGTACTTCTTCCAAACGTAACCCCCGCAGATAACGAGGGAGTCCTGTAGGAACTATTTCAACGGTAACAATTTACACACAAATTCATCCCCTAGGATTCACGGAATTCGCTCAGTTCCATCAGTAGGAACCTCGTAATTAGGGTAATTTAACCTCGTGAATTTATTCGACATCGGTTACAAAATGGCAAAATACTGAGGGAAATAGTGTTGCGCGATTTTAGGTTAATAGAAACTCAGTATCTATAAAAGGATCAATTTGACCGCAAATGAAAAAATGTTGGAATCTGAATATTCCTTCTTTTGAATCTATTCTCAATGCTTAGGTTAGATATCTGAAACTGGGGCAGATCTCCTTGTTAGATCTTGCAAGCGAGAGTGCGCCGTAAGAACTAGTTGAATAAGTTCGTCAACTGTTTGGTCGAATGAAAACTTTACTCAGCTGGTTGAATTTTCCCTTGAATATTTTTTATAGCGTACCGTAAGATGGGGTAACTTTGCCACAGGGGGGGTAACTTTGCCACACCACCGGGAAAAGATTTCAGAGGCTGCTGTAGGTGAGGTAGGGAATCTTATCGCTCTAGTAACGATTCCCTCCAGTAGGGACATGCGTGAGCTATGTTTTGCGCCCGCGGAAGGCAGCTCTAGATGCCTCAGAGTTGTCTATAACCTATTTTGGTACCGCAGTGAGAGAGAAGCAAAAAAATCTGGTCCCAAAAAATTAACCCAGTACGAGCACTTGGCGTCGAATGACAGGTAAATGCTGCATATTCTCATTGACTCAAGCCGTTAACTTGATGATTCAGTTGTTATAAAGCACAATTTTTCCACGGTACAAATTTTACGCCGAGAAAAAGAAAAAAAAGCTGTTTTTTTTTGCTATGGTGGGGTAACTTTGCCACACTTTCCTACTGCAGCTTAAGGCGATGCGGTCACCGTGCACCGTGACCATGGACCTTGAAAATACACCTTACATAAAAAGTTTGATGATTCAAAGTCTGAGACGAGTTGTCTAATACTTGTTATTGTCCAACTTGTGTTCCTCAATACGTCGCTTAGCCCAAATCATAAGAGAATTGGAGAAAAGTGGGAATAACTCGGCCACGGGAACCTCCTAACCTATGATATACGCACATTTTCATTCCCAACTTTTTCCGATTCTATTGCAATTTAGGCTCAACGAAGAGCGAACAAATCTAAGTCAGATGATAACAAATATTTGTGCGCTCGTCGTTTAGCCCAAATCGCAAAAAAATCGGAGAAAGTTGGGAATGATTTCGAGCTTGCATGGTGACCGTATCGCCTTGAGTGCTCACGTCTACAGTTATTTTGTTCAACTTCTCTCACGTAATTTCCCATTTTATCATACTTTCATTCTTCCAATCCAATTTTCACCCATCTGCTCTTACAGATGACCAGAAACTATGCAAGGCAGAAGGGTAGAGGGAATTACAAGAATTATTCATATGGCAAGCTTCAGGAGTGCCTTAAGCAAATAGGATGTGGCAATAACTCTCTTACCGCGAAGCAGCCAAGGAATTTAAGATACCAGTGAAAACACTATTCACTTATCTCTTCATTAAACGAAACAATTCCGTCTAGATGGATTTTATTTAGATTAAAAATCGCCAATGACTGCTTTGCGTTAGGCTCTCTTGAAAATACTCGTGCAGCATCGATAACTTATACAGAGCGTTAAATGCGGGGAAATTTCTCTTGGAACGCAGAAAAGTCATGATAATTATCAAGAACTCAATTAAAGAGATACATTGACTTTCATTTTTCAATCTTAAATCCTAGCTAAACATGCAAGTACTTGAGGCATAAGTCAAGCATCATCTTTCGACACTCTTCCGTGGAATTTTGAAAAACCAAACTTATATAAACAGCTTTGATACTACTTCAAATCAATCATTTGACTTGTTCAATGCTGCACAAAGCTTGGGATGTCAAGAAAAACGTTCCCAAAGGGAACAACATCTATTAGAGCTCATGAGATACAAGATACGCTCGTATTTTCACAAGAATTCTAGTCGTGATACTGAAATTCCAGTGGAGATACTGGAGTGTGGCAAAGTTACCCCACCCCAGGTTTTGTGAAAAGTGTTTTGCTTCTCAAGACCGTATCTTCAAACAGGATTCTCAAATCGAGTTCTACCTTACGCCAATCGAAAGCTAAGATTCTAAGCATTCGATTGGCTACTGATACGGGTAGGTTTTGCCGTAATCTCTCTGAGCTATACGGAAAACAATGCCAAAAAAAGTCGAAAGTGTGGCAAAGTTACCCCACTTGACGGTACGTGAAGAAATACCAAGTACTACGAATGTTCCACTACGCATCAGCAGTATTTTATACCAGTGCTCTCCAACTTCTAATAAAACCAAATTTTCCTTTATTGAGTGAAAAACATCCATTCGCATATCTCATTTCTTGGCACTCATCGGAAGTTTTTCCTTATCATCACAAGACTGCGTGCATTGGCCAATTTTCAGAATTTCCATCATTCAATCGGCCCGAATAAGTTTTCAAGATCGTTGTCATCAATTAGACACCATTATGGACAAAATTATCTTGAAAGACGTAGTGGAGACACGTATGTAAGTCGCTGCGCAGGAATCCGATGAAATTTCCAGGCTTCGAGAAAGTTCTCATACAGCTCAAACCGTGCGGTGCAACTAAGCCAAGCCGTTGAAGAGCTCGAGGCGCGTTTATATGAGCCAATAAAGCGTTTTATATCTCGAACCGCGTGGGCCGAGTTTTTAGATCCAAGTGCTGCACCACGAGCAAGCAAGGATATAATTCGAGCCACAGTCTGTACTGCTACAAATCTGAGGTGTGCGAGTGTCATACACACAGCCAAGTGATGGCTAGACGAGCGAAAGCCTTCTACTGGATTACTAAGACGAAACCGTCCATCTCTTTCATGAAGAAGTAAAGAGCTCTGTGTCTCGCGCGCACGTGGCGACCAACGGACGCCTGTCACTCATCGCATTTTCTCCCAGGAGGACTCGTGTCTCTGGAGATCTAACCTGTCTATAGAGTACACCAATGTCCAGAGACGAGTGTCTCACTTAACCGTGGTCCGGCAGCTGTTGGCTACCGGGAAACTGGTATAGTACCAAGTTTTATGCTGCCTTGTATATAGAGATACAGCAAGTCTCTTGGATGGACGACGTTTAGCACCATCATGTGCTGTTTGAAGGAAGTATGGCTGCTTCGACGTTGCAATGGTGGCACCTTAAAGAACTGAACAGACCGTCTTAGTGAGAGGTTTAAGATCCATTTCAAAGCTATTTTGTTGAGACGAGCTCACGAGTGTTTCTCAGCTTTTCTTTGAGACTGAGCTCTAGAGAGCTGGATCTATCAAAGTGCCGCACGTGTTCTTTTAGTATATATCATGTGCACGATGAGATTCGTGGAGGTATTTTGTTACCCGATAACTGTCTCAATGCTATTCCGTAGAAATTCTAGGATTCCCATACATTTGTCTCTTGTGCATATTAGCAATGAATTGTTCCGATGATGGTTAAAATAGCCCACGGCTGACTGAACTCGGATAGTTCTACTTGCTTGTAATCACAATGAGAATACGTCAATGCGAAATTCGATCATTCTTTATGGTATTGGAAACCAGCATCAGCAATTTTGATAATAAAACGTTTGCTAGTTTCATGATCTCAATTAATGACGGTCTTTGTCTGACCATGCACTGATCCATTCCACTTGCAAACCTTGATATGCTTGATCATCGACCTAACCTCAAAAACCGTGTTCTGGAATCCAACATTCGAGCTTATTGTCTTGCAGTTGAGCCTCACAAACGTGACTTACCTTTACATCTAGATACCTCCGAAAGCACACGGTGGCGATATCAATCTTCGAGCCCTTTATTCAAATAGGCATCTTGCATTTTTTTGAACCTCCCCCCCCCCCCCCAAAAAAAAGTTTGGCCAATGAGGCTATAGCGAAAAAACGTCCACCAGGGCGGCGCTGATGGTCATTGAAGCTCCCCAACACATGGATTTTGCTGTACGTGTACATCGGTGCGTGGTAGTGTCTATCTGTGTGAGAGAGTACGCGGCAACTCTCACAGACGCGCACGGACAGGGAATCGCATGTGTTGGACCACCAGCGCTCCTAGCGGCCGTTTTTTCGCTATAGCCTCATTCGAGCAAATTGCGAAGAGTAGCGTGCAATTAGAAAGAGATTCCCAGAAACTGTTTCCATCTTGCGCGAATCGTTTGAAAGTCGGTTGTGTCCCTATGACGTCACACGGCGAAAGTCATCTTACTGTCAAAAAATTTGCACCAGACGGAGAAAATTTTTGGGATTCTTTCTCCAATTGCACAATACTTCTCTCGATTGGCTCGAATTCGCCAAACCTTTTTCTGGAGGGTTCAAAGAAATTGCAAGATGCCATACAATAGTGGCAGTCGACGACTTTATCGGAGTGACGTCACACAGCGCAAGTCATCAGACTTTTAAACAATTTGCGCGAGATGAAAACAATTTTTGGGGATTTTTTTTCCAATTCCACCCTACCTATCTCGATTTGCTCAAGTTTGCCAAACTGTTTTTCAAAAAAATGCAAGATGCCTATTGAGTCGCGGCACACGTGTGAATGCCGATCTCGCGACAGGATGTTCATTTTTCTTGCCCTTCTTGTCTCTTTTGCACTCGCAACTTCTGAGGAAAAAAGTTTTCCCAACGCCTACCTCTGCGACAACGGCCTTCTTCACCCACACACATTTTACTCAGCGGTGCTTGTGAAGAGGCAGGGGAAGAGGAGGCAGGGATTTACAGGCACATCCGCCGCCCTTGCTGTCTACTCTGACGACCAAGTCCGGCAATCCTATTTTCACGAATTTCAAGTTTCCTCAGCTGTGCAAGTTTGGACGAGTAGACCAGATCCATACGCCGAACCTTATGATAAAGAGCATTTTCGCCAACTTGGAACTTGTTTTGTGTCTTATGGTACAGTGCGCTCCCGTTCCATCTTACCAACTACGTCTTCACATCTTTCTCTTTCTCTACATATTTTACTCTCCTGAATCTACCTCATGCGGTGTTCATCGCGACGTCGACGACGAAACATCATTTTCCTTTCGACGGATCAAATTCGATATCTCTGAAGTATGGGATGATGCATGATTAATACCTGCTGGGCCGGTAAGAAATCTCAATGAGGGAGGACTTGTTTGTGGAACTTTTTCTATACTTTGAAAGCTTGGTGAAGAAAGCCCAAACTTTTATCAACGTGTGAACCTTAGGTTTTGCTTCGGGTGTAAGAAAGAAACAAGTTCCAGAAAATTGATATTCGAGAAAATTGAAATTCCATTTCCGGGTATGACTTGGTCTCATGGACATATTTCAAATGTATCATGAGCTCAATCAAGTAATTTATTTTGACAAACTTTTACTTGAGACTTGGACAATCTCAAAGAAGTCATTACAGCCACAGAACTTTTTCAGCCATTCCTAAGATTCCAAGATAACCAAGTCTCTACCGATTCCTTGAAAATCTTTGGGTTCAACCCTGAATCGAGAATCAGTCACGGAAATCATAATCTCCAAGTTCAGGAATCCTATTTTCAAAATTTCATTTTCCAATCGGGTGAGTGGATGGATAATACAGGTGCACAAAATAAGAAAAGGTAGTCTGCGCGGTAGACGCAAGAGCACATACAGGGTGTCTGAAAACTGAGTACCCCTTCCCCGCCTCTCCTTCAGAAACGGTTGAAAATCGCAAAAACCCTCGAGATACGCATTCCTCATTTTTATAGAACCGACGGTGACCTTAGAGGCCATTTTCCAGGTCATTTTGGTCAACTCGTTATTTCCAAATGGAAACAACCACTCTCGACCTCGGATCCTGAAAGAAAGTGGAAAACTATGAACTGTTTGTCTATGGAACTATGGAATTTTTTTGATACAATTCGACCTCAGCGAGATGAATGGAGGTCAGTACGGGTTAACGGTAACCGCTGTGGCTCCAGAACTTAGCGCTTTATTGGGAATTTTTTCCATCAAAAATGCTTATGATAACACCGGAAATGAGCTAATGTAATTATTTTTGACGTTGTGGGTCATTTGCTGGTCAACTCGGTTGTTTTCAAATGGAAATATACTTTCGCGTACTTTTCATCTAGTATTCAGAAAGAACGTGGGAAATTATGAAACTTTCGACTGAAACATTTTTTGATCCGACTCGACCTTGGTAAGATGAATGGAGTCAGTCCAGGTGGACGGTAACCACCGTAGCTGGAGGAGTGAAAGTTATATCAGAAAATATTCGGGATGGAATTTATTCATGTTTACAGCGAAAATGAGCTGGTGACCTTGAAGGTCATCCTCAAGGTCAATCGGAGGTCATCTCGATTTTTTTCGAATTGAAACACTCTTGACTTTGAATTCTGAAAGAGCCAGAAAAATTATGAAACTCACGTCTGAAACATTCTTTGATCCGCCTAGACCTCGGCGAGGAGAATGAGTGCCAGTATAGGTGCTCTCCAAACGACCTTGATAGGCAAACGGGAAGTGGCCAAAAAGTCGCTCCGATAACGAAATAGCGACCACGGATGATCTACTCACTAGAGAAGGTTTTACTTAATGTTTTCGAGGGTGCTAAATACGAATATGAACTTTGTTCTTCTCTAAAATTGGGGGAACCATGTTGAAATCGACTTTTTAGATGAAAATGAGAAATTTGAGATTCTTAAAATTTTCGTGTTCATCTCGCTTGATCTCCGAGGTGGATGAATATATCTCCTTGAAATTTCGCATGTACCATTTTGAACTCATTTGAAAGGTATTAGAACGAGTCCGGAGTCTCCGAAGCATTTCCCGCCTCCTCGGGAAAATTCTGGACAATTTTTCTCCGGAATCGTCGTATTCATCTTCAAAAGCAAAAGTTGAGTGAGAAATTTTTCAGAATCGCATTCTCTCTTATACGATTTCAAAGCCGATGACCTGAAGATGTTTTTCACATAGTTTTCAGATCGGTAAATTCAACGAGGGAAAACTGTCACGACTTTTGGGGGGAACCATGTCGATTTTGACATGGTTCCCCCAATTTTAGAGAAAAAAAAAGTTCATATTCGTATTCAGCACCCTCGAAAATATGAAGTAAGACCTTTTCTAGCGAGTGGGTCGTCCGTGGTCCCTCAACTGTAATTTTGGGCCACTTCCCGCTTGCCTATGAAGATAACCTCCGAGGAGGACAGAGGTCACTAGCTCATTTCCACTGTGACCATGAACAACTTCGATCAAAACAAATTCCCGATGAAACGCTTACTCTTGGAACTACACCGATTACTGTCAATCCGTACTAACCTCTATTTATCTCACCAAGATCACTTCGAATCAAACAATGTTTCGTACACAAGTTTCATAATTTTTTACGTTCTTCCAAAATCCGAGGACAGAACTAGGTTTTTCTATTTTAAAAAATCGTGTTGACCTTTGGATGAACTTGAAAATGACCTCCAAGGTCAAAAACAAGGTTAACATCGGATGTCTTCCTCAAAAAGATGGGCCACGTGCTCCGGGGTTTTAGCTGTTTCCAACCAACTCTGAAAAGAGGGGGGAGGGGGGTGCTTACTTCGCGGGCACGCATTAGGTCCGATTCGAATCGAACGTTTAAACACAAATTATTCCCGTCTTGCCCCACCATGTCAGATTTCTTCGCTAACGCAAGAAACCTATCGATTTAGAGGTTTTCTCGACGTTGGAAAAAATACTGAGATGGTGGCTCAGAACGGACCACGGGATCGTGTTCAGACCGTCATTTCGCGACGGTGAAACATATTTGTATATCGCGCGTAAGCGAGAATTATTTTCCCCGGCACTTTTGAAGAATCAGGATTATTGCAAAATTAGTTGTTTTTTCATGTTTTGGGTGTCACGGTCCGTGACTCACGGACACGCTCTTCTAAAATACTTTCAATCGAATGACTGGACTGATTTTTATCACGGAAATATCTTAATCACATATTTCGACGAAGAATTGTTTGAACTTTCTGGACCTGTGGTCGAGATGAGAGTCAGGTGTACGCCCCAATTCACTGTACTAGTATTTTGCACGGATTATAGAGTTTTTGTTATATTTATAAAACCAATATCTAGCTCCAAAAAATGACCATAGTCAGTTGGATCTACATCTGCTACGGGTTTGACCACTGTTTCTCAGATTTTAGACAATTTTACATAAAACGATATGATTTGGGTTGTTTTTGATTATAAAAATCGGTCCAGTCATACGATTGGATCTACTTCAGAAAAGCGTGTATCTGGCCCCGGAAACATGAAATAACAACTATTCTCGCAACAAATCTTCTTTCTTCAAAGATTACGAGGAAAATACGCTGCTAAAAGTGATTAGCAGAAAGCTTTCTCCAACCGTCATATGATGATGAAAAGAATCACCAGACCATCATCATCCTAAAATTGTATGAAAAATAAAATGAGACATTCCTGTTGACATCATGATTAAAACTATATTATACTTTTTATGTATCTTTATTAATATCAATATGAATCTCATAAATCAGATATTCGTTTAAAATATTCTACATTTTCACAATAACAATACCAATTCAAAATCATCAATATCATCGACCACTTTCGCATGCTGAAAGTTATTCCCACTTTTCTCCGATATTCTTGCGATTTAGACTAAATGACGAGAAGACAAATGCTTATAATTATCCAACTTGAGTTTGTCTTCTCGTCATTTAACTCAAATCGCAAAAAAATCAGATAAAAGTGAGAATTACCATGTGCGTATATTATAGGTTAGGAAGTGTCCGCACTCGAGTTATTCCCATCACTTTTCTCCGATATTCTTGCGATTTGGACTAAACGACGAGAAGACGAACTCAAGTTAGATGATAATAAACGCGGGTCTTCTCGTCGTTTAGTCCAAATCGCAAGAATATCGGAGAAAAGTGGGAATAACTTTCAGCGCGCACGGTGCACGGTGACCGCATCGCCTTAAACCAAAATCTCATTCTAAGATTAAGATAAATGAGTTATAAAGAAAGGTAGGAGGGAAAATTGAATATTAAGAAAAATTTTCAATTATTTCTTGAATTATTTTTTTGAGGGAGCTTTTTAGAAGGATTCGAGTTATCTAGTCTGAGATTTTTTCGATGATATCTATTATTTGGTTGAGACAGAATTTGGATGCAGTAGGTTTAAAAAGGCTCAAAAAGAAATTTTTGGTGGAAATTTTGTTTTTTTTTTGAAAATTTGGAAAATCTGTAGAGATTAAATGAACTTTCGGTATTAACCAATCGATAGATCTCGCAGAAAAAATCATAGTTTAGGTGACTCGATTCGTGGTGAGGCCGTGTAAGAAAAAGATATTTATGTATTAAAAGTCGAAATTTGAGCACTTTTGCTTGAAAAAGCCCATGGATCAAATTTGACTGGGAGCCGAAAGGTGCGAAATCACTGGGCCCTCAGAAATTGGATTCTGTACAACTTGTAGAAAGCCAAGAATTGATATAGTGAACAGTAAAAGAGAAAGCGTGTCCGATAGAAAACAACACACACACACACACACACACGGACAAAGGGGTGCAAAGATGAGTCTCTGACGGATTTGGAAGGCCATTAGGAGGAAAAGTGTT
Source organism: Eretmocerus hayati (assembly GCA_029851415.1). NCBI lineage: Eukaryota > Metazoa > Arthropoda > Insecta > Hymenoptera > Aphelinidae > Eretmocerus > Eretmocerus hayati. The sequence goes on along the minus strand of CM056742.1, from coordinate 187,776,482 downwards.
ACCTACAATTGATAGATTTCGGCGAGAGAAAGAGAATGGCCTAAGGTTTTTCAGATAAACGGAATTTTGTTGAAGAAAATATTGGTTTTAGTGGAAAATTTGATCAAAATTTTGCTTGGGTGAAAACAAAGCTTTCTCTTTAGAGAATTCAAAAGTATTAGCCTGCACGGAAAATCCTTTATGTTTTTCCGGACCAAAATATCCGTCTAAACATGATCCCGTGGTCCATTTTGAACTTCTTTCACAACATTTTCGTTTACATCGAGAAGACTTCCGGAAGAACGGATTCCTTGCATCTACCAAAAAACTCTGATGTGGTGGGGCAAAGCGAGCATCAAAATCATGTTTAGACGGCCGGTTTGAGTCGGACATGTGTGCCTGTAACCCTGTCCACCTCGCAGATGACTTTTATTTATTCTGTCTACCTCTGTAATCGAACGTTTCTTTCAATTTTCTCCGTGATCATAGATCTTTGTTACACATCCGAAAATCAACTTTTTGACATTCAAGATTGTAGTGAGGTCTTGGTCCGTGTGTGCGATGACTCAGGCAAACTAACAAACGTGTAACTGCCTCGTTGCAAGACACTGGTAAACAATGGTGCGCATCTCATATCGGAATAATGGCTCGTATTCGCATCAGCTTAGCGCGAGCTACTGCAACAGAGTAGATCAGACAGCATCAGTAGTACGAATGCGAGTGCGGCCAGCCACAAACGACGACGACGACGATGACATCGACAGCGGTATACGATACGGTAGAACGCGCGTGCGGACCCGATGAGAGGCGTAATCCCTCACTATACCGAGGGTCAATCAACAGACAGATATAGATATATATTGATAGCGGCACGCAAAGATAGCTGACTATGAGCGACCGTGACGCCTAATAAAGTCGAGCTGCAGGCATGAGGTTGCTTTCGAAAGAGATCAACCGTGGCTATAGCCTGAAAAATGAGCAAGTGAGCAGTTTTCATTGGAACGGATACTGTTTAATACCGGCTTCGAGATTTGTTTGCCGATGACAATTCCGCCTCTTTGGCGCTTGCTGTACAGAAATTCGTCTGGTAGAGGGAAGGCTAGGGGCACAAGTGCAGAATTAACCACCGCAGCAAAATCTGCACGATATGATGCACTGCGAAATGAGGGAGTATGTGGAAAAGCTGCTGCCGAGAGTTGTACGGGGCAAAAAAGGTACCGAGACGATATGAGGTGGGGGAAAAAGGTACGGCGTCGTATGTCAGCGATTTTCTCTGCTACATTGACTCTCGGGCGCGAACTCGACTCGGCACTGGCCTCGCCCTGCCCCGAGTGAATGAATGCGCCCACAATGAAAAAGACACGTCGCGTATGTCATCTACCCTATCGCGCTTTATCCACGGCTTGCCGGTCGAGCGGATCCGAGTCATGGCCCCCGCCTCCCTCTCTATTGAGGAATTAGGAGAAACATTGCATTCCTCATCTCGTCTGGGGGCATTGGATTGCCAAGAGTACCAGTTTTTCGATTTTGAAAATGCAATTTGTTCTGGTAGTTGCACTGGACATACGATGATGCTAGTATGTACTTGTCATGCATTTAAGAGCTAGAATTAGCTCACCCGATTCGTACATTATACTTTTCTCCATTGCGGAAACCGTCAACTTATCGAAAACATTATCGAGCATATGGTGATGAAAATGTCGTTCGATGGGGGCAAAATAGATCGACTCAAAGATACAAATTTTTGAATCATCAAGCACTTTGCATGATCAATTGTTGAAAACTCGCTCGAGACCTGATTTCGGCTCACGTGAGGTGTTGGCCACAGTTGAAATTTTCCGAGCCTTGCTCTTCCGGAAAATACTCTCACTCTTTCAAAAAGAGCTCCCTTGAATTATGCGACGATTTTGTACATTGTTCAGGATGTATTGGACCAAGAGTCCATAATCGAAATATCTATCTATTTAACATATTGATGCGACTAAATATATTCTCTTCACAATTGATTCTTGTGAATTGATTTAGGCTCGAATTAATAGTCGTAATCCGGAGTCCGGATAAGCTAATCCGAAGCGCCACAATCGCCAGTCCTAATAGATTAGCGAACTCGCCACACCGATTGTGGCGCCACGGATTAGCTTATCCGGACTCCGGATTACGACTATAAATTCGGGCCTTATTTATCCTCAATATGTGTCCAAAACTGGAGTTCCGTGATTCATTCGAGAGATTTAGTATCACGAAGCAATTTTACGATTGCTGAGTACGAATGATGATCGTACAAACTCAGCATTTGAATGATCAAATACACCCCCTTCAGTACTAAAAAGTTTGATCATTGCATCAGCCGACCTGCAAGACAACATTCGAGTTTGAAATGAGAAGAAAAATTAACGTAAGCAAGCAGCTCATCAAGTTTTGATTCAGGGAATCTGGTGCAAAAAGTAACGACGTAAAATAGCAACATAGTTACGCGCGGGAATCAAACGCATGGCCAAACGACCGGTGTTAGCCGCTTGTTAAGGGATTTGTTACGCGCACAATAATGAGCTCTACTCATTCTGCCAGGTCACGCGTTGTAGTGGAAGAAAGAGTGAGCACGATGAGAGAGAACCAGATATGCGAGAGACCGGAAGTCAGGGCGAAAAGACGAGCGTGGCTGCGAGCGCTGATGAAAATAAAACTGTCGTTTATGCTCGTTTTTGTTAATTTTTTCTGCGTTTTGCCTAGTTCGTTAAACATGAAGCTGCTGCCACTTTTGCCGGCGTCTCGTGCTTCGACGAGCACTTTAATTGGCGCGTATCGCATGCCTCAGCCGGTCAATTAAACGTCCGCGTTCGAACAATTTCTCACAACGAAGATTGCACATTCAAACGACCTCGCTCTCAAGTTGGGACCGATAGAATTACTCGTAGACGTGATCACCGGAAGGGAAGGGACTCGTACATCCGAATAAACGGATGCTTCCTTTTACTGCGTAGTAATTGATCCCTGGCCAAATTTTACGGAGCCACTATGCATATTAAGAAATAGTACACTGGGAAAGATTGGTTGAATTTTCAACCAACATTTCAACCACCTGGTTGAATTTTCAACCAAGCAATTATATTCCGTGATGGATGGATGGATGGATGGATGGATGGATGGATGGATGGATGGATGGATGGATGGATGGATGGATGGATGGATGGATGGATGGATGGATGGATGGATGGATGGATGGATGGATGGATGGATGGATGGATGGATGGATGGATGGATGGATGGATGGATGGATGGATGGATGGATGGAAGAACCCGTTACCCATTCAACCATCAACCCAACCACCAGTCGACTCATCAACTATCCATTGATCATCCATGCATCATGCATCTGTCCATTATCCATCCATCATCCATGACTCCATCAATATATCTATCCGTCCACCAACTATTCATTCCTCGATCCATTCATCGACCCCATCCATCATCCATGAGTCCACCCCTTCATCCATCCTTATCCACCCATATGACCGTCCACCATATTCTACCCCTCACACATTATCAACCTGATATGCAGGAACCGCTTGGACACATTGTGATAACCCTCATTGGTTGTATTTGTCATTCAATCAGTGGTTGAATTTTGTTTTCAACCAGTGGTTGGATGAAAACTTCAACCAATTGGTTGAAGTTTTTCGGAAAAATTTTACACAGTGTACATTTTGCGACGAGTTTATGGGATTGTAGCTCGGTCCTGAGCAATTTGTTTTCGGTCTCAGCCACTCTCGAAGGTCGGAATAATGGCTCGGAAGCGGAGAACCTCATGAACAAAGTAAGAGTACTATTTTTTGCAATTTTGTAAGCACCCGAAATCGGAAAGTTGAAAAGTTCTATTGTTGTCCAAAGAGTCCCACAGGAGAGTACAGAAGAATGAAAATCCGCCTCAAATAATAGTGATATGCCAAAATTATCCAATTATCCTCGAATGCGTTTATAAAATCCGAATTTTTGGAGGTGATTGAGACCGTAAACGTCCAACGTAATAGAAAGAGATCCAGATATACCGACCATTCGGGATGAAACTCGGTCCGTTGCCGAAGCATCGTCAACCGTGCAAACTATCACTATACAACAGTAGTAGGAAAAACATTTTCGCAATACGTCCCTATTCGCACAATTCCCATACATTCACAATTTCCTTTTTAAAGGCTATAACAGCAAACGGTGTGAGCAGCAGAAGAACGAGCAAATTCAAGCGTTAAGAAATCCGGGATTCGGGCTGCGTCGGCGACCATCTCTCATTTGACGTCCGCCGGCGCGGGTGATATTTATATTTATACGCGCAGCGAAAACTTTCCAAACAATACGCCCCGGAAATAGAGAAAAGAGTCTCGCTTTGTGGTACAGATATACTAGATGTACTTTCCTAGAGCACGAAAAGAGCACCTCAGATTCGAGACGCTGAACAAGAAGGGTACAGAATGCATCGAGATACTGGGCATTTGCCACGAAGTGGACGGAAGAAGTTTGCTTTCAGCGACGGAATAAACTCGGGCTAAAGTATTGTCTTGGACAAAAATGTTGAAGAAGTTTTCATTCTATTCTCATTTCTGCAAATTAATTGAAGACATGAGCCTACCTGTAGTTTAATGCCTTATCAAAATGACCTTTTTTGATCATTCAAATTCGACCATATGGTATACTGTTACCACCTTGTAAATCTTATGACTTAGAGCTTTACTCACAGTGATGACTGAGCAGATCTGTCGTTGCCCTGGACGATAGTACTTTCGGGTTTCTGTACGTAAGCTCAAGTCTTTCAAGGAGCTATGTTTTCGATTCGAGCCATTTCCGCGATAATGAATGCAGTGCAACTAATCTTGATGTAAATTCGTCTTCAAAATGTCAGCTGGTTAGGTATTGTAAAAGCTCAAATCAAAATTTCGGTGCAAAGTGGCAGGACGGATGATACAGAATCACCTAAATCGACTGTCGTGAGGAAATATGCAAGAATGACCTATTTTCACCCTTGTATATACAATTGGCGGTAACTGATTCTTTCCGAATAGGGGAACCAGGTCCTCACAGTTTCATCGCTCTCGTGCGATTTCAGCGCTGCGCCCACCCTCTCAACGAATGAGAAAGAGAAACAGGTCCGAGCGTTTGGAGCGACGATCATACTTGTGTAGTTCTAACCTCAAATTATCTTCCCCTCTGACTACATCTCAGACTTATCTTTCCTTTCCATGTGATTCAAACTATGACTTGTATCACATCTGCACAATGGCAAGAAGATGTAACCTATTCGGTGATGAGGCAGGAGATAAGGAGAGGGTGGCCCAAGCGCCGAGCAAGTTCACATTCGGTCTGTATCGCATGAGAGCGGAGAAACTGTGAGGAACTGGTTCCTCTATTCGGAGAGAATCAACTACAGCCAAGTGTACCTACCGCCACTAATAAAGGACCCCGCAGCACTAAATCATAGGATTTTGGGTTTCGGTGAAATTTCTTACAAGTGTATTCAAACGATAGATCTCAGAACACTGAACAAGAGTGCCCATGGCCGCGAAACTCAATGCCCTCTTCGTTTTGAGTTATTTGATCTAGAAAGTACCCCTAATTGCATATGTGGGATAGGGTTATGTGTCGATTTGAATCAAACTTGACTCGAGTGTGGGTCTATACACGTTGATTTTCGGGCTATTTTCGAGAATCCGCATCTTTGCATAAGGAAATAATGTGATGAACAACGTTAAGTCCGACGAAATTGATCGAGTAAACTGAGTCTGTGGAAACGCAGAAGGGTCGAGAAAAATCATAATTGTATTCGGCAAACATATGAGTCATTGCACACGTAATCCTTGGGCTGTTTTGCGATTTCGTATTTTTTGTACTTAGAAGGACGCCGGCTCTCCGTTGATGTGATGAATGTGATAAGGATATATCAATCGCACGAATCTGAAGAGACTATCAAGAAGCTAGATTGGTTTTGATCGAAATTGTTTTAATTTTGTTGTAGATTCATTAAAACCAGATGCACTCTTTGGATAATCTTTCAGATTTCAGCAATTGATATTATACTCTCATCACATTCGCCAACGGAAAGCCAGTTTAAGTACAAAAAAAATACGGAATCGCAAAACAGCCCAAGAATTACGTGCGCAATGACTCATATGTTTGCCGAATTCAATTATTATGACGAAACTCACCCCTTCTGCGTTTCTACAGACTCAGTTTACTCGATCAATTTCATCGGACTTGACGTCATTCATCACATTATTTCCTTACGCACAGATGCGGGTATTCAAAAGTAGCCCGAAAATGATGGTGCATGCACCCATACACAAGTCAAGATTGATCAAAATCGACACAGAACCCTATCCCACATATGCAATTATGGGTACTTTCTAGATCAAATAACTCAAAACGAAGAGGGCATTGAGTTTTGCAGCAATGGACACTCTTGTTCAGTGTTCTGAGATCTATCGTTTGAATACACTCGTGAGAAATTTGACCGAAACCCAAAATCCTATGATTTAGTGCGGGGTCCTTTGATGCAATAAGAACGGCAAGAATTGAGATGGAAATCAAAAAATCCGTACTTGCATCAGACCACCTTTCGATCAGCACTCTCATATAACCGCTCCAGATCCAAATCCTTCTAACTTGAGAAAGTATTTTTAAAGCTTTAGTTAACGATTTGAATGAGATAAGGTACGTTGAGATAGCTAGGTCGAACTGAAAATTTTAACTCCGGTACTGGAGATGATTTCTTAGGTGTGCAACCACAAAAATGCAGAAAGCCACTTTTCAATTTTCTGGGAAATCATTTCGGGTTGGTCCATTTGGACTCATTCCATCATGTTGCCGAAAAAGAGCGAGATTTCGCGGACAAAAAAGCTCGCATTTCACTCCAACTTTATCGGCATGTGTAGTGAAACGGAACAAACAGGCGAGTGGCACGGACGAAAACGAACGTTGAGCTTGCAAGCTCATACCCACTTCTGAATGAAACGTAAGAGCCTCGACGGAAAGTGCTCATTTTTTCTTTTTCCCCCATGGAAGTAGCGCCATCGTCCACCCGTGGCGCGCAATGGAACTACAGCGCCTATGCTTATACACAGGAGGAGAAAACACTTAAAAAAGCAAAAGGAGCAAATGCGCACTTTCTGTCGAGGCCCTAAGGACGCTCACGGAAACAGGCCGTTTTTTACGAAATTTCGTATCTTTTACAGGGATCTTAGACGGGAATTGTGCAAATAACGACTGTCTTTTAAATAACAACCATAAAAGAATTTGCAGGAAAATACAGCGAGCTTCCAATACTAAGGATCGGCATATGGAAAGTAGCTTAAGTGATTCTCTTTTCGGATTCTACTAATGAATAGCTGTCTCATTCAACCGAATCTATGCATGACCATATATGGTTTTTCAAAACACCCTCTTGGCATGCGCTTCGATATTTTTCTCGACTCCTTGGATAGGCAATAGAAGAATCTGTAATATATAGTTGTGGAGGCGACATATCAAGCGGTTGGCGTCCTATAAGCGCGATAATACACTTCGAGGCTCCTGGGAATAGATAAGGCTATCGTCAGCCTCACTCGAGTTGGCTCGTTGTTGCCTTGGCTCGCCCCGATCCCTCGGTCTATATCTATGTCTCCTAACTGTAACAGAGGCGACGACGCGCGTCTTGGCCACGCGCCGCTGGTTGATTGATAGGCGCAGGGCTTTTACCGTAATCATTGCGTCTCCTATCGATCACCACTACCTCTTAACCAAGAGTCCCCCGCTATCTCTTGTGTTGTGGTGCATCGCATGAACTGGATATTACAGGCTGTATCTATTTTCATCTTGTGTAGCCTAGACCGCATTTGTCTTTAATCAAGGAGGAGGATAGAAAATTCAATATACCTCATGAAGTAATTCATAGTTGCATCGAGCTTAATTGCGGGCTCTGATGATTTTTGTGGGAGCATATGTATTGAAGAATAGGCAGGGCAGACCTTGGGAGCAGGGTAAATTGATCATCTATCTTTTTGCTGTCAAATTGTTACATCAAAGCTGTAACTCGCCTCTGATACGTGAAAGCATTATTTTTTCATAACTCATCATATCGGATGCATTATTCCAGATCAATTTGATCTACGGTGGAAGTGGGCCGCAGTGAACTCTCAAGTGATACGTAAATAATTTGATAATGCAATGGGATTATCGGAGCAAAATTTTGCATCCTTGACTGACGTGTATATGTTACCGTGAAAGCCCGGAATTCGTAGCTGATATCGTTGCTGATGCTATATTTTGGGCTTTCACTAGTGATTGTCAGCATTCACTGGTCATCGACCAGTGATTGTCAGCATTTACTGGTCTCGACCAGTGATTGTCAGCATTCACTGGGCATTGACCAGTGAATGTCAGCATTTACTGATCCGGACCAGTGAATGTCGGAGATCGGAAGAACTGGGAAATAGAAGTCGAATAAAATGTCAAACACGTTGTCTCATTATCCCAAGTTTCGGAGGCAGGTTGGAATATGGAAAAATCAAGGTATAGAGTTCAATCCCCACTCTCGGCAACTCCGAGAAGAGTGAGTTTCACTCTTTTGGAGTGAGAATTTTACGTGGGCCCAAGTGAATCTCATTATTCCCGAATTGCCACAAAAAGAGGGTTCCACTCAGAAAGGTTGAGGGTGTATGGCCTCTTCATTCATCACCCATCGAATGAGGTCAGGAGTTCCTGATTTCTATCCTTCATCTACTGAGGTAGCCGTGGCGCACAAAATTGAAAGGACAATTGTGTCAGCATGAGCAGTGTGTCATGAATAATCATAAGTGAAACTTTAATGTCACTCAACTTTTGTCATTGACAACTATTTTCCATGAGGTATTTCTGAGATCGACAAGTATTTGGCAAGACATTTTATTGACAACTCCTCATTGATAGATAATCGATATTTCTATATATTCCAACCTGTCTCGGGGACTTGGAATAATGAGACAATGTGTTTGACATTTTATTCGACTTCCATTCCCCAATCCTCCCGATCTCCGTCATTCACTGGGCCGGGTCAGTGAATGCTGACAATCACTAGTGAAAGCCCGAAATACGGCCTCAGCAACGATATCAGCTACGATTTCCGGGCTTTCACTGGTGAATGTCAGCATTCACTGGCATCGACCAGTGAATCTTAGGATTCACTAGTGAATGCCCGGTAATCACGGATTTCGGGCTTTCACGGTAACATATACATTGAGATTTCTGTACCTAATTTTTGAGTAAACTTGCATCAAAAGCCTGTAGTTCCCGCTCCGATGCCAGAGCAGGGAACCCCGCATTGCTGTCCAAGGAAGAAAACGACTGAGCATACGCATCAGACTCGGTCTGTTACAATGCATGCTCCGACGTTTGCTAGCCTGTACGGTTACAGGACTTTGCCTCGAAATCGTGTCGGTGATCATGGAATTTCGATAATAGTATAATGAAAAGAAGTATACGCAACTCACACGCTAAAAAATGATCGAGCTCCGACAGTAAAACAGAATTTGCTGTAGGGATCCTCGCTTATCCAACAATATTTTTATCTGGTCTTGCTATTTCTGCATGCTGCCAAATCAGACACAGCTTACCTCGATAAATCAGCAAATAGATTTCGCTAGAAGACGTTCTGCAAATCTAGAAACATTTTTGAGTTCAGCTAGCAAATTATTTTGCTAAAATAGCTACGCCATCTGCGCTGCAAGAAATTTTGGTGTCGCAGCGACTCGAAATGGGTAATACAGCACAAGTTGCGTGCTGGGCGAGCTTCAAGTTTAGTGGATGCGCCTAATTTGCAATCAAAATGAATATAACCTCTTGTCATTGTTTACACCCAAATCACTCACCCTCCACAATTAATTTAGGATTTAGAAGGTGAGTTTACTCATTTTTTCCCGAAGGTGGTATGTCACCGTTGAAGTACAATTGCACGTGGCCCTTCATAAGAGATCTAATCCTTCGCCTCATATTCTCCAAATCAAATTCAATAACAATGACATGTTTTGCTGGGTCCCAGTGTGTTGAGGTCTAGTTACGACAGCAAATTATTTTCGCTGTCTGGAAACAGCAGCAGAAAATCGCTAGTCGAGCAGAAAAATTTGCTAGTTTAGCCACACTGTTTTTAGCGTGCGGGACGAAGGTAACCCATTGCCACCATGGGTATGCCAGCCCCGCTTGGGCGCGTGCGCGGCAACTCACTCGGGAGTGACCGCAATCGGTCACTTCCGGCCCCTCGCGGACGTACGTGCGTGATATACAATGATCCGAGCTGAAATACGAGAATATTGACAGAAAAAATTGGAGATTCTGGATGGTATCATCGATGGCGACGAGAAAATAGTGCGCTTGCGGGATCACATTTCTGAGCTAAAAGATCAATTTATGTGAATAATCCTTTTTTGCAGGGATGCGTCATCCCTTACAACTCTTTCATCCTGGAAGATTGGATAATCTGTCATTAACGGTACCTGTTGTTGCAATCATAGCTAGTAGCGATTAGGAAATTGTGAACGGCACATTCATCGTTGATTGCGCGTTATGTGTCTTATCCCAAAATTGTCTGAAAACTTTCCCCTCTTGCCCACCGGGTTTGGGACAATTTCAATAAATTAAATAATACTCCTATCATCAAACTTAATCGTACAAAAAAGAAGATCAAATTTTAGACTAATGTCTACTCGGATCGGGCTCATTCTCGCCATTTAGATATTTCTCAGACTTTCGCATTAGACATTGCTTGATAACTCTCGACGAGATTGGAGGATTTCTCGGGTCCGAGTGAATCTCAAGAGTCAAGTAGACTAGGTTAGGATAAAATCAAGGTATACTCTTCTTCCAGTTTCCTCCGAGGGTCAAAGGAGTTGACGAAGATCTAGGGAAACTCTTCGAGTTGCGGGCGCGTCAGATTAGGTTATAACAAATCCAGGGACAATTCCGCACATTTAGGTAAATGTGTAAGGGGAGAGCCTAGTTATTCCGGATATCGAACAGCCGTCACGAGGCTTACTGATATAATGACACTGTCTCTGTACACAGACTCTTTACTACTTTGTAATTGATAAATTCCAAGATCAGGGTAGTCATCTTCCGGTATGTATGCAAATCGACTGCATAATTCACTTGGGCTGGGAATAATACGAAGAGATAACTGAGAAAATATGTAGTCAGTTCCACCTCTGTTTTTCCTTCAACTTTTCACATTCTTGGCTCATTGTTGTCCTTTTTCCCAGGACGTCTCAGCGCTTTACTCGCCTGTAGCTACCCCTCAGCCAACATAGGGGCCAATGTGCGCGAGCGCAAACAGCATGCGAAGATATCTTGCACACTTGTATTGGCCCTGGACTCGAAAGAGGCACAAAACGACGGAACAGTGAGAAGGAGGAAGAGAAGGACTCAAGAGCAGGCAAGGGAACCCTTTGCATTCCATGAGTGTAATTCCACTAGGTAATGGGACGGGTTTCAATAATGTTTTCTAGGCGGTCCGCTTGTACGATGTAGGCATTACTCTCCTGGTTTCTGACATTGCCATATAAGTGACACGTTATTTTATATTTTTGCTGCATCGTTCCCGAATAGTAGCCCGGGCGATATTTCCATTTCCATACTCTTCTTCATTCAAGTACTGTTTTTCGCTTTCACTCCTTTCAGGTTAATGCTCATTCAATTATTAGTATAATTTTTTACAAAACCGGCAAATAGATATTCATGAAATTCTAGTTTACCCAGATTAGCAAACAATGTGACTAGTACATGACATTTGTTACAATCTCTCTCATTCTTGATTCTTGGCAGTAGTACTTCAATGTGTAAAGGCATTGTAAAGTAAGACATTTCAAGTTCTCTTTCTGTGAATGCTGACGAGGTTCTACCCGAGGTTTTCTTCTGGAGTATACTGATAACTCATGCCAGAACGAGAATCCCGAAGATGAATCGAGTGATTGGAGACCTGTCAGTACCAGGGTCGTGTCCGAAACTGAAATATTTTTGGTGCACCGGTATTTTGTTTCGTTTCAGGTCAGCCACGTAAACCCGACCCGAAACGTCATTACTTTCGTATCGAGCGTCTGGAAAGGAAATCTATTGGTGCCGGATTATGTTTCGGTGCACCGAAACCCAAATACATTTTTGTTGTCGGGACAAAATCCGAAGCGAATCAAATTTCAGTTCAGTTTCGTGTTGCCTATCGGCCCAAAACCATAATGTAGTCCGATAGAATATTGAATTTTCGGTTGAGGATCCGAAACGAAACATTATGTTACGAGGATAATGTTCTGGTGTGCCGAAACGTAATATCGTTCCGTTCCGGTTTAGATGTTCCAATCCAGTTTTGGAACGGATTTTGTTTCGCCCCTCAACACGAAACTCAATTATAGCACAATTTCGTTTTGAGGCAAAACCCAGAACCCAATCAATGTACACCATAATGTTTCGGTTTTTAAACGCAAAACCAGTCATTAATACACGGAACCGCAACTCGTTCTGTCAAGTGAGACGCTGTCTTGGTGAATTCAAAGTGATTGAATAGCAGCGTGAAAGAAGTATGATGGGTCGCAATTGAACTAACAAATCTCCATAGTCGGGCTCACAGTCTAATACTAAGGAACGGCGATTTGTATGTTTATTAGACACTTATCCCTAAATTTCACTTTTCATATGGGCTCACGCTTCAATCCTCCCAACTTGGTGAATTTGACGAGAAAACTCTTCTGAGAAGGTTCGGAGAAGCCTTAATGATAATGCCACGGGAACCTGAATTCTAAAATCTCAAAAAGCCTGTACTAGAGAATTCGCCAGTATTTTTCAAAATATTCATCGGAACATGGAAATTTTTGTCACGGAAGTCGATTCGGGTACCCACGTACCCGTGGGCTCATCGTAGGGTCAACGATTACCACATGTGACAGAAACATGTCCATATGTTGTACACCTGGCGTCAATGATTACTTTCCAGAACATTTGGAAATTCTTGCATCCCTTAGGCTAAAAGAGCACGGTGGGATGCGTGCATTTGGAAACGTTCTCGAAAGTATTCATTGATACCGAGTGTACTTTCCATAAAGACGCTAGTAAAGAGACAATGAAGATATTTCGAAGAAAAACTTGGCAAGACGCACAGGCTGGGGCAAAAATGCAAGATACATACACTCTTTGTCACGCGGTACGTTCGTCGTCGGTGCATATACCCAAGAGAATGTGTGTGTGTGTGGGGTGGGTTCGGGCGAGAGTTTGTACGGGGAGAAACACGACAGTGTGTGCCAAAATAAGTGGAGGAAATGGAGATTGGCAGTTTTCGAGAGATCAGTGCGAAACTGCGGACCCAGATGAATGGACGAGCTATCTGTAACACCTACCGTACGGTGCGGCTGCACAAGCTCTCTATTTCCGAGTACAGTTGTTCCATTTCCCGATTTGCTTCAACCCATTCCTACTTTCGAGCACTGTAACCATGGTATTCCACTTCCCAGATCGATGAAATAGGCTCTGGAATCCAAAGTTGATTTGTGAGTAACAAGTGGTATTCACAAATCCCAATCGTAATTTCCTTATATTAAGTCGCGTGACGACTGTTGTGGTGTCCGGAGTCACTAGATTTTCCCCTAAATACTAACCTAACCCTGTAGAAATGTCACTAGGCCTATTTTCACCTAACCTAACCTGTCGTGGTGGAAAATGTCCCTAGACGTGTTTTGACCCAATTTTCCCCGATTTCACCCCTAGGATGGAATATCCCTAGTACTTACCTTGGTATACAGTTTTTTCAATTTCGCACTTGTTTACCAAACGATACAGGTTTTTTACCTGATTCCGGTTTGACCCCCCTGTTACCTGATTTTGATTCGTAATTTCTGAGTATCTTTTACCTGTTGTTTTCACTCGCTACGGCTTTTTAATCCGATCACTTTTTGGCCCACCCCCCCCCCTCTAATTATGACTAATGCTGAAGGATGATTAATGAGAATGAAATAATTTTCAATTAGTCGAATGTCTGTTCGTTGCACCCTTGCCTTGTGTTATCATTGTTTTCGCACCAAATTCTTTAGAGTTCCCGCTCACCACACTTTTGTGTGGTGTCAGGTACAGGAACATGGGCTACTGCAATGTTTCTAAGCGTTCTGTGGGCCCCTGTGCTTTTGTCTGAATTTATTTCATATATGATGTGAAATCGTCTATAGTCTGTCTATTGAACCCCCCCCCCCCCCCCCCGAGTCACCGTTGAATTAGCACCGATTTTCGCACTTACTCACCATACATAGGTATTATGATGTCGCATGTGCGGAAATACGGATTGTCTCAACGACGGGAGTTTGGGTCCCTCTGTCTTTGTCTAGACATGGAATGTGATAGAATGTCTTGTGTGATTGAATGAAGAAATGAATTGAGCGGTGGAAAAGATGATGAATTATGGAGGAACGGTGGTGAAGTAAATGAGATTAGTTGAATGTAGAGAAGGAGACGAATGGTGTTGATGTAGAAAATGAAGGATGAGAATGAGATGACTTGAGAGAGGGGAAGGAAATTAGATGAAAGTAAATGAGTTGGTGTTGATGTTGATGTTGATGATAGAAAAAATGAGATAGAGAAATGAGATGATGAATGTTGTGACGAGGAGGTGTGAATGATGGAAAAGTTAGATAAAAGTTAAATGTAGGAAATGAGATGAGTGGTGTTGATGATAGAAATTTAGTTTAAGATGTGATAATCAAAGGATTCGAATGAAAATGAGATAGAGAAATGAGATGATGGAAAGAGTAATGAGATGATGAGAAGGAGAATGTTACAAATGGGATGAAAGATGAATGTAGAAAAGGAGATGAATAGTGTTGATGAAATGAGAAGAATGAGAATGATCGCCTCACCTTCCTACTTGGCGATGCGTGCGAAAATTCACCTCCAAGTAAGCGATCATTGGCGTGTATGAATGTTGTGACGAGAAGGTGTGAATGATGGAAAAATGAGATGAAAGATAAATGTAGAAAATGAGATAAATGGTGTTGATGTGGAAAATGGAGAGTGAAAATGAGAGGGAACGAGGAAGGGGACGGGAATGAAGGGAAAGTAAATGAGTTCGTGTTAATGTAGAAAATAAGTTGAAAGATGCAAGGAATGAGTGATTCGAATGGGAATGTGATACGATGAGCAAGGAAAGAGTAATGAAATGAATGAGAATGACCGCCTCACCCTCCTACTTGGTAATGAATTCGGACGCAACATCTGCACCCGAAGGTGGCTTACCTGCGTGCAAGAATTCAATCTTAAGTAGGTGATCATTGGCGTGTATGAATGATGTCACGAAATGGTGTGAGTGATGAAAAATTTGATGAAAAAAGAATGTAGAAAAGGAGATGAATGATGTTGATGTAGATGGTGGAGATGGGAAATGAGAGGTAATGAGGAAGGGGAAGGAAATGAAATGAGAGTAGCCCGCGTGAAAATTTTTTTGTTCATATGAAGTTTTCCTGAATTTGATGTTCAGAAGAAGTTTATATGGACAAAAAAATGAGACTATCCCACACTTGGAAGAGAAATATTCTCTGAACTTTGGCAAACTTTTTCTGAACTTGAAAAAAAGTTTGCGCAAGTTCAGCACCCTCCCTCCACGTTCAGGAATTGTTCCTTCCCCGGGACCTGAGAAAAACATTTTTCGAACATTTTCGAAACATCCTCCGACGGGCATAAGAACACTTGACTCGGCAGTTTGAGGTCCGTAGCTCGAGCGTCCCGGGTACTCTTCAGCCCTACGAGGAGCTCGAGATGACGTACAGAGCTTGTCGTCGCTCTAAAAGGACGCTGACGACGACCCTCTGAAGATTCACCAACCGACTACGATGGTAGTGCGACTCACCTGGAAAATATAAAAGAAATTTCCACAAAGTATCAAGCCCGCTTTTGGATCAAGATGTCTCAACTCTCGTGCAATAGAAATTCGACTCAAAAGACACGAGAAGAGAGAAGGTTAGAGATCATGGCAACACACAGTCCATGCTTATTATATTCCTTGGACCTTCTTCTGATTAATTTTCATCAAATCTTTGAGGCTTTGCCGGTCCGCTTTTCATTTCTGCACAAGCTAACAACACTGTTTATGTCAACAGAAAATCGATCGTAACTGGGGAGAGAAACTATATTCATATCATCACCTTGTTTGTGTAGTAATGATTAGCGAACCAGCAAAGCCGCAAAGATTTGATTTAAATTAATCAGAAAAGGTCACAATGGATAAGATAAGCATGGGCTGTGGTGTTGTCAATTGGACTTGCTAATCATCAGATAAGTAAACTCGTAATATTATCATTACCGTTAACATTATTTTGCCGATCAATGAGCAATTCGCCATAACCTGTCACTTCCTCTTCTCCTCGTATCTCTTGAATCAAATTTCTATTGCACGGAAGTTCAAAAATTTTGATCCAAAACCGGACTTGATACTTTGTGGAAATTCCTTTTTATATATGAGTAATTCCACGCGAAAGCGGACCACGAATTGCAGACATATCTCAGATTGTTTTTCCACTATTCTTAATCGATTCTATGGTCCAAAAAATGAACTTTTCACCCTCTATGGGGTGAAAAAAAAAATTTTTGTTTCCGTGGGGAATATCTTTGTGATAGTGATTTTAGGAAAAAATACCAATCTTTTTTTAGTAAAATGGGTGTAGTTCCGACTTGAGGTGAGATACGACCACGCAAATAGTGGCATTCGAAAGATCTTTCAAAAATCTATCGAAATATGTTTCGAAAAATTTTTTTTTAGGCTACGGACGCCCCCTATGAGCAAAAAGGTGAAAAACAGAAAAAATTCATTTCCTCAAAAACCTTATTTTCTAAAAATCTGGAAATCCATATTTCGATGTAAAATTGCGTGTTCTTCCAGAAAAAAGTGGTCCCGATCTTTGTTTTTGGGTTCTACGCTGTTTTTTTTTACGTTTTATCAATATTCTTAGCCTTTTCGGTTGAAAAATGAATTTTTCTGCGCATGCGCAGGAATTTAGACTGCTGAAACCAATTCCATTGAAAAGCCAAGGAAATTTCCTTTAAAATGAGTACTTGGCAAAGTCAATTTTATCTACTGGGCCCAAAGTTACATCACATTAATGATGAAGCATCCTCAAGAGGGGTAAATGCAGATCTTGCACGAATTTCCCATTACTATCGTGACTCGAGTAGAAGTGTCATCATTTTTTAGACCTTCTAACTTTGGTCCCAGTACATCGAATCGACTTCACCAAGTATAGTCATTCTGAAGGAAATTTCCTTGGCTTTTCAATGGAATTGGTTTCAGCAGTCTAAATTCCTGCGCATGCGCAGAAAAATTCATTTTTCAACCGAAAAGGTTGAGAATATTGATAAAACGTAAAAAAAACAGCGTAGAACCCAAAAACAAAGATCGGGACCACTTTTTTCTGGAAGAACACGCAATTTTACATCGAAATATGGATTTCCAGATTTTTAGAAAATTAGGTTTTTGAGGAAATGAATTTTTTCTGTTTTTCACCTTTTTGCTCATAGGGGGCGCCCGTAGCCTCAAAAAAAATTTTTCGAAACATATTTCGATAGATTCTTGAAAGATCTTTCGAATGCCACTATTTGCGTGGTCGTATCTCACCTCAAGTCGGAACTACACCCATTTTACTGAAAAAAGATTGGTATTTTTTCCTAAAATCACTATCACAAAGATATTCCCCACGGAAACAAAAAAATTTTTTTCACCCCATAGAGGGTGAAAAGTTCATTTTTTGGACCATAGAATCGATTAAGAATAGTGGAAAAACAATCTGAGATATGTCTGCAATTCGTGGTCCGCTTTCGCGTGGAATTACTCATATTCCAGGTGAGTCGCACTACCATCGTAGTCGGTTGGTGAATCTTCAGAGGGTCGTCGTCGGCGTCCTTTTAGAGCGACGACAAGCTCTGCACGTCATCTTGAGCTCCTCGTAGGGCTGAAGAGTACCTGGGACGCCCACGCTCGAGCTACCGACCTCAAACTGCCGAGCCAAGTGTTCTTGTGCCCGTCGGAGGATGCTTCGAACATGTTCCAAAAATTTTTTTTCCAGGTCTCAAGAAAGAAACAATTCCTGAACTTGCGCAAACTTTTTTTCATGTTCAGGAAAAGTTTGCCAAACTTCAGAGAATGTCCCTTTTCCAAGTGCGGGATGAAAATATTTTTTTTTGTCCATATAAACTTCTTCTGAACATCAAGTTCAGGAAAACTTCATATGAACAAAAAAATGTTTACGCGGGAGATGAGTCGGTGTTACTGTAGAAAATAGAGAACTGACACGACCACGAAAATTATTCCGAAATGCTCGTATTATGTAATTTCACGTTGGAATAGACAGGATATATCAAAATTTGGAAATTTTCTGTAGTATATGAGTCACTTGGATTCGAATTTGAAGTTTTTCAGTTTTTGAATTGGCGCCATTCAATATGGCGGTGACTGCACATGAGTCACGTGACTCCAGAGTGTTCTCCACACGATATTTCTGAGACAAACTTGCGTTTTTCCACCGCGTACTTCTATTATTTGAGTGAAATAAGATCTCGATTGTGATTCAGATGAGAATTTTCGATGAAAAATGACATCACAACAGTTGGCGAATTTAGTGGCACATGTGCAGCCACCACCATACTGGATGGTGCCAATTCAAATTGTCAAAACTTCAATGATGATTTAAAAACCATAGAGGCTTCGTAAAAATTTCGAATTTTTTTTCTTATATCTATTTTGCCGCGAACTCTCAAATCATAACATTTCCCGGAATGATGTCAGTTGCCTATTAGTTGAAAGATGCAATGAATGAATGATTTGAATGAAAATGAGATACAATGATTATGCTGACAACGAGGAACTCTTGGGTAGACGCGCGAACGAAGCGCTGGCCCGAGTCTACGAGTGGATGATTAGCAGGCTTCTGGAGCTCGCTGTCAAGAAGTGCGAAGCAATCGTGGTCACAAGGCGTAGGAAGTTCGACATACCCCGGTTTTATATCAACGGGCAAGAGATTCCACGGAAAACAGAGCTGAAATACCTCGGTGTATGGCTCGACGACAAGTGGTCGTTCAAGAAGCACATCCAGGAAGCCGCCCAGAAGGCGAGCAGGGTCGGTGCGGCGCTCCAGCGGCTCATGCCGAATATCGGAGGACCCAAGGAAAAGAGGCGCGCACTTCTCAATACCATCACCACCTCCATCATGCTGTACGGTGCACCCGTATGGGGAAAGAGAGTAGAGAAGACCATCATCGAGAAGAGAATGGGGCCTGTCCATCGAAGGGCGACCCTGAGGAGTATCCGTGCCTACCGCACCGTGTCAGGAGATGCGGCTTGGTGAGTACACCGCCCATCCACTTGCTCGTCGCGAAGCGAGTGAGGATCTGGGACCGTCAGAAAGTGATCGGAGCCGAACGAGTACTCACTCCGACGATGAAGGAGATCATCCGCGACAACGAGAAGGAGACCACCCTCGAAAAGTGGCAAACTGAGTGGGACTCGCCATTCGCGGAAGGCAGATGGACGCACCGGTTGATCCGTGACATAGCCAAGGGGTCGGAACGTTCCCACGGAGAGATGGACTACTGGACGACTCAGGCACTGAGCGATCATGGTTGCTTCGGCTCCTATCTTACCAGGTTCAAGAAGAGGACGACCCCAGCATGTCAGTCATGCGGTGACGACTGGGATGACGCCGAACATGCCCTGTTCAAGTGCAGCGACACCCGGAGAGAGCGCGCCGAGCTGGATGAATGGCTGGTTGCTCAACTAACACCTGAGAATCTCGTCCCGTACTTGCTCCGCAACCAGGAGACATGGGATAGACTCACCGGATACATCAGGCTGGTGATGACCCGCGAGGAGGAGAAAAAGAGGGAAGTGAGGCGCCTCGATGCCGGCGAATTACAGTGAGTCTGCCAATGAAAACAGAAGAGACCCAAATGATTCCAGGAGGAATATGATGCCCTGAAGAGGGGAGAAAGAAGAAAGAAGAGGGAAGAAAGAAGAAACAGAGGGAACAATGAAGAATGAAGATAGAAGATGCCGACAAGTGGCCGAAGAGAGACGATGGAGAAGAGGAACGCTCGCAATCTCAAATAAAAAAAAAAAAAAAAAAAAAACGCTCGCAATCGAGCGCGAGACTTTTCCTGAAGTAATGCTCACGCGGTTCCGGGATGAGATGGCAGATGCAGGTGGATCTCCTTCTTGATTGCCCGATGCCCTAGGTATCGGACACCAAGGGGAGAGGGATATTACACAGCCGGGCCCACCTCCCGGTGGGCCCCACCCAAACCCGTGTCACGCCTGGTATGGCCTGCGTGGGCTATGCGTAGTCCGCGTAAGCTGAACCAGCCCGGTGTCTGGGGACGGATCCGAAGGATCTTGAGGCAGATCTTGCCCTCTAACCACCTTAAAAAAAAAAAGAAGATACAATGATTATGTAATTTAGGAAAATTTTGAGTTGTCGTGAGACATTATATTTTTTCATTTTTGTGAAAGACACTAAATAAATTATTGGCTCCCTCATATGGTCGTTTTTTATTTTAAATTTTCTCATAGCCGTCGAGTATTTCCAATCAAACATATATGATGACCAAAAAGGATAAATTTGGGGTGAATTTTCGGAGAAAATTCAATGTGGGCTATTTCGCATTTTCAGGTATTCCCATCATTGAGATGTAATTTTAGTAGTTACAACAATCACAATCAAACAAGCGAAATTTGTATTAAACTTCATCCAATGTCGAGTAGTTTGATTTATTAAACTTGATATTGATATAAAGGTAGTCGCATTTGATTGTAAGCGAGTACCCACAATAATTCGTATGTTTTCATTTACTAAAGTATTCATCCACATATGCGATAAATTCAAAATTTAATCTCAAAATGTCCATATTCATCAATATTACCATGAGTTTTTTGCAACTCCCTTCAAGAACTCGTGGGCGGAGCGAGCGTAAGTGAGCGCAGCAATTCCGCTAGTGATTAGATCTTTTGAAGTCGGGGTAATCTTGCATTTTACTCAAATTTAAGGGTGTGGTCGACGGACAGAACTCCATTACCCTGAGAGAATCAGACTTGTATTCACAAAAATCTCGTCGAAATTACATAGCTCTCAGTAGAATCTCATCAACTGAAACGAGATTTGAGCACTGATCAGGTACCTGGACAGAATAGATGGTAGCCCGAAGAATGTTCAATTTGGGGATCAGGTAATGGTATCACTAGTCTCTACTCTGTTTTGGGGAACATTTTACTGGGCCTCGGATAAAGCAAGTACTGCAAGGGCTCTGGACCCAAAATTACCCACGCAAGCCTGGAACGAGTATTGTTCATCGACCTGTCTGTGTTAAAACGACAATTTTGTGATTGGCGCTTGGAGCAAGGTTGACGCTTTGCGCATTTGCAATCGAAAGTCATTTTTCTCTGAGGTCATCATCTTAATTGGCAACTTACAAGGGGGACCCACGAAGTGGGGTCACCAAAGCTCACGAAACTTTTTTCACAGTCTTGTACCACCTAGAACATCAAGAATCCTGAGTAACTCCGTCAAATGGGCCCTTTGTCCGAAGTTACAGTCTATGACATTAGCATTGCCCATATAGGCCCATGTTAAGAGTGATATATATAGATGTTCAGGTTCTGAGGCCAACGTGGACCTCGTTTCCGATTTCATGATTGAAGACAGACAAGAAGAGGTAGTTCATATAATCAAAAGGTAGTACAGTTGTAAATTGTAGCATCTCAGAGAAAACAATCACGCACAGATGCCGCAGCATCTCTGCGAAGCATGTGATGTTGTACTAATTACTTAGTCTTGATTAATAGAATTGGATTGGATAAAAATTTGGTTATCAGGAATACTCTGGGGCTCAATTTTATCACGATCAAAACTAGATCAGAAATATCGATTTTCCTCTATCTTTTGACAAACTTCCGGGATTTTGCCAACACTTGGGTGTTGCATTTTAGCTTGCTGCAAAATTGTTTCCATTCGTTGTTGTAAAAAAAAATCCATGCTTTCCGACCCGCACCATGTTAATTTTCTGAATAGTACATTACGCGTCGAGTCTCGGAAACATTTTCTCCTTCAGGAAACCAAGCTGAACGTGGGCAATGGCACCGTCCAGCTTGGTTTTCCCGAAGGAAAAATGTTTTCGCACGAGACGCGTATGCAGTTTTATACGTCTGTACGCAGAAACACGCTGTTTCTACGTATGGACGTATAAATTTCCATTTCTCGGACCACTCTTATGCATACATCAAAAAGAATCCTTACATGTCAATAGAATATGTACATAATAGAATCTTCATTTGAGAACTCAAGGATGGTTTTCAATAATATCCCTAAAAACACTTACAGACACAGAGTATTACATTGATGATCAATTTGATTCAGATGACCCAATACAACAGATAGGGTCTGACATATTCGTAAGCCATTCATATTGAATAGTTAGAGTGAGATTCTATCTATAGAAAAGCTAAAAGCCGTTTCCGGTTTTACAGTTCTTTTTTG
The DNA here is from genome assembly GCA_029851415.1 of Eretmocerus hayati. NCBI lineage: Eukaryota > Metazoa > Arthropoda > Insecta > Hymenoptera > Aphelinidae > Eretmocerus > Eretmocerus hayati. The sequence continues at coordinate 187,753,974 of CM056742.1, read as the reverse complement.
ACGCTCCTTTTTACTCTCTCCGATTGAAAAAATGTCGATCACATCTATTGCGCGAAGAATTAATCCCGTCGGATTTTCACCAGTCCTTCCATTTTATATTCCAGAAGTTTCATACTGACTATCATCTGGAAACTTTTCGACAATTTCTCCCCCATCATACAAAGCTTCCTATACCCATCCACCTAATCTTCTGTGCTATTGAAAGTGCCAAATTGAATTGAGTTTTTATGGAAGAATTTCTATAAATCATATCGCAAATATTTCTATGAATCAAACAAAAGTTCGACAATCCAAAATCAGGGCGCGCCAAATTGAAAGATGTATCACATACTTGGGAAATACTCGCGTCTTTATTGAACAAGACACAAAGTTATAGAAAATCTCAGTCGCCGCAAAGTGAAACCGAACAATGATGGAGGGTAGAGAGCAAGGAGAGAACTTGGCTCTCACGCACGACATGGCACATACACATTCCGCCAGACACACGGGAGATACCTATATAAGAAAATTCGAAAACAGTGCGCAGGGTATTGTCTTCTTTCCGCGAGCGTCAGAGTGCGCCAAATGGCCACAGCAGCAGTGACACGTACACCCCGGGGGCCTTTCGTCGCAGAAAATGCAAGACGCCCTCTCGTACACATCGAGATATACCAGTGTGCGCATTTCTACCTCTCATTTCTAGCGCAGTCTTTTCTACATTTGCCTCATAGTATATCCTAACTCTCGAAGCTGGACAAGAGATCTCACCAGATATTTGCCCATTCTTCGATGTGGCGAAGGGAACTTTTAGAACCAACGAATAGTTATCTCTCCTGTGGGTGGCGTGAAAAAAATAAGTTTCGAGCTTCCTGGAGTGTACTATATAAGTAGGCGGGTTTCTAGAAAGAGAAGGAAAGGGGAGAAAAGACGCCGGGAGGACTTCATTCTCGGCTACTACTCCGAACATCTCTCGATTTAATGAGGCGGGACATCACCGACCGTACGGAGAAACTCGTATTATTCGAAACTGGCGGTAGAAAAGACTACCTATATACTATGGGTCGGCAAGTTTCCTTGCCGAGTTGTTTTTCGGACTGGTGAGGGAAATAATATGCTAATCCGCTTCGCGGGATTCTTCGATTCTACAGACTCACACCAGTCTGCCGTTACCTCTTACATCCTCGGATCGACGACTGATATAGACATACTCGACGTACTGGTAGTCTTGTCCTTCTTGGAGCTTTGTTTCGTAGGCGAGCGACTTATTCGGGGATCATCCGTTTGATTTTTCTCGCGTTGCAAAAGTCTTTGTACTGTTGCGAATTTCTTCAAGGATGAGCGAGGAGACTGGGTGAGGAGAAAACAGATTTGCAAGCCAAGTTGTAGCGTTTTATAGAGAGAAATTCGATTTGTGAAATTTGAGAGTAGACGTGTCGTGAGTCGAGACTGTAATGATTGCGCCCATGAAAATTGGATGAGCGACTTTTGCCATCGAATCTCATGCAATAAGCGTATCGGAATTCTTTTCCTTCTTGGGAGATCTTGAGAGATCGGCTTATTTATTTGGAATCTCGTCAAAGAGCTTCTCAACACGTTCTTGTTTTATACTATGATTTTGAACGGTCATTCAATTACACTGGGAAACATCAGAAATTCAATCTCGTTGATCGTAGAGTTCTGTTAGGGAGATTTGATCAATCTTGAGGCAATATACATCTAGCGTCAAATTATTTAAATCACAAAATGTACGTTCATTACTGAATTATCGCGGTATCCCAAATTCTGTGTGCTCCATCAGAATATTTTTCTTAGGAAATTAATGCGAGTATGACAGAGTTTGCATTTTGGAACCTTTATATTTTATTTTTTTTAATCCATTTTCTTCTCGAACCGGCAAAAATTGTTCAGACTTTTTTTCGGATTTTTTTGATGCTCCACAAGCAGGTAGTAAAAACTAATTGGAGTTCGTTAATTTTTTAACATACTAGGATCTGTAGTGATTGGCTTCAGAAAATAACTGACTAACAATCCATCGAGTGAGACTTTCTTCGATAGGAATCAAGGGCCCATAAAACACAGTATATGGATGACACAACTTGGATTCCCTGTTGTATGCAACTATACTTTATCACGTAGCTTGCAGTAATTAGTCATTGCATGTATCATCAGAGTTATAGTTACAGCGCTAGTTTCAGAGTGGTACAATATGTGGATTTTACAATATGTGGATGTAGCAATTTTCAATTTCAACACGTTCGGTGTGACGGGTCCCACCCGCGGTTTTTCATCTCTTAATCTTTGCCAACTCAGACTTGCTCGGAGAATTTTCCCAAAAAATCTATCATGGTGGTTTGCTTTGCCGAGAGCGTAACAAATGAGATCAAAAAGAGTCTAGACCCTTATGGGCTTTTCCATCGAAATGCGGGTTCAGTTCATGACCAGAATAAAATCACAAAAAATGGCTTCGCAGCGAATGTTTTAATTTTAATTCTGATTTGACCTTGCATAAGGGTCAAGGTCACGGTCAGGATCACAGATCAAGGGTTTAACGAAATCTGGGATTTCTTTTGAGAATAACCACTTGATCCAGATAGTTGCCGCAGCTCTGGCTGATTGAACTACTATTCAGAGACTTGGGGCCTCCAAATGGCCTTTGAGGGTAATCTACTTGATTAGTTTAATGTCATATCTTGGCACTTTGTGAAATTCTTAGGGCTCAGAGCCAAAAACAGGGGTTCCCATTTGAAAAATGTTATTTGAACTCCAAAAAACCTGCATGGTCACATTTGAGGTCCCACTCAAGGTCAAATCTGATTCCATTCTTGAATTTACCCCTCGACTTTAAAAGACAGGTGTTCCGAAATTCCCGATACCCAGAGTTATTTTCGAGTTTTGAAAGTCGAGGTTATCTTCAACGTCACAGGTCAAGGGTCGAAATAAGTCTTGAAACTTTTCTGAGAGGAACTTCCTTAAACTAGACTATCGCACTGCGTTACTCCATTGTCCAGATACTTCTCCATTGTCCAGATTCTTTCAAATGACTCCTCGAGGTCTTTTTGAAAGTTAGCAAAAAGTTCTCCTCGATCGTAGAATTTTGTGATTTTTCAGCAACCAGTGTCAAAAATAGGAGTTCCTATTTGAAAAAGCCGGTTTGACCTTTGAGAACTCATCGAGGGCATATTCAAGGTCAAATCTAAGACGATTTTGGAGCTTTTCCTTGATTTTAGGAGATCCACCCCCTCGATCTTCCACTTACTCGCCCACGTGCCTCCCCAGCCCTTCACCCAACGACGCGTCCACCCATCCAACTGCCCACCCTTCCACTCCCGCGACTATCTATCCACCTACCCATCTACCCACCTGACTCTCTCATCATCGCCTGCCCCTGTCTCCATCCATCTTCAACTCAAACGGCCACGGATTATATTTAACTCCTTACGCTCACGCAGCCTGATGCTCATATGGAATCTAGACGTACAGATTTTGCCTGTGTATTCAATTATTATAGCTTTATTGCGTTACCCGCTAACGTTCGTTCGGCTTGTAAATGTTCTTGATGAGTCAGAGGCCCCTGAAATCCTTTTATAAGCCAATAATAATGGTTAACCACTTAATTGTCAGGTAGTGATTGATGATCAATGCAAGGTGCTAGGAAGAGGTATCTTATGAAGGTCAAAAGAATGATATCATCTTGAGTTATACATTGTGATAGATATACCTATTATTAGAAAATTCATTCTAAGTGCTTTGGATTTCTGGAATGGTTGAGTTGAATTTTCAAAGTCCTGAACTGTTAACACTGATATTCAAAGTCGTTGTTAAGGTAGTTGTGCACTGAAGCTGAAAATACAGTGAAATCTCCGGTCGCATCGACAGCTTTAGTCGCGTCAAAACTGTTCGCTATCCACAGGTGTCCGCTGATCAGAGATTCATTTCTGTGATTATACTTCTGCTGGTCGCAAAAAATTGTCCGTTATTAAGAGGCGTCCGCTAATCGGAGGTATCCGTTAAGGGAGGTCCCACTGTATACCAGAAAATCACCAAAGTTGAGGAGTATTTAGTTCAAGTGTTAATGAACACCTATGCAAAATTTCAGAATGATTGACCGTTTTGTTTCGGAGTGGCAGCCATCGAAAATCCGTCACTTTTAACATTGCGTTTATATGGGAGTCGACGATCCCGCATGAGCGCCATGCTAAAAGTGACGAATTTTGATGACTACCACTCTGAAACAAAACGGTTAATCATTTTGAAATTTTGCACAGGTGTTCATTAACACTTGAACTCAATTTTCACCAACTTTGATGACATTCTGGTATACTTTGTATTTTAGTGTACAACTACCTTAACCTGAGAGGCAAGAGGTGATCCGCGGGTTTTGCGCTTTAGTTGGTATAAATGCAGGAACATGGATTAAAGTTGCTGCATCTAATCTGCATTATTACAGTATACTAGTGCAGCAGAATACCAGCCACTTGAAGTATTTTTTGGCCACACTGACTCTACCGCCTAACCTGCGGATTAACACTAACCCTTGGACTATCAGCAATTATAAATACCAGCGTATGAAATTTCTTTGATGAACTAGACCCAATTGTACGGTACTGGACTAAAGTGGACCGAATCAGACCAAACTAGATCAAACTAGATCAAAAGAAAACGAGCTAGGCCGTATTAGGCGAAACTAAGCCAAACTAGACCACACTGGAACAAATTAGATCGAAGTAGACCGAACTTGGCCAGATCAGGTCGGATTAGATCGAAGTAGAGCGAACCACATCGAACTAGAGTGTACAAGACCAAACTGGCCGAGTTATGCAGAATTGGACCAGACCAGACGGAGCTGGACCGAACTAGACTAAATTAGATTAACTTTCACCGAACTAACCCTAATTACGCCAAACTAGAACCGAACACCAAGTTAATACTGTACTTCCATTTCCGATCCCCAACCCCATCCAAATCTCCATTGGCCCATTCATCCATCCACGCACCCACTTACATTGACTCATATACAGCTATCTATTATACCGAATCGGAACAATTGAGACCAAATGGGACCGAACCAGACCCTACTACTGTTAAGGTGCTCTGCGCAAACCTACGCCACTCAGGGTCAGCTCCTGAATGTAGCCGTGAATTGAGAAAGATATCCAGGTGCGCGCGCACGCCTTCACGCTGCCGGCCCACGAAATCGTCTCACTCTGGCGCTCATCTAGCTTGTTTGGGCTCTCGCAGATAACATCCTACTTGCATCGCGTACTAGAAGCTCTCAAACGATTACTTCGATGCACTGGTTTTAGTTTGTCGAAGTGCTGTACAGTGTATATAAATAAACTCGCGAGTGTGCTTTTCTGTATAACCGAACCCCAGTGCCGTCAGTTCTTCATCGACCCGACAAAGCTTCCGCAAATTCCAACAACTCCAGCGTTATACGAGATATTACGCACAATAGATCAGTTGCTTGTCTCCATGGATCAACTACTCGCTTGAGTAGTTGGTAATCACCAATCACCAATGAGCAGTCAACAGTCAACAGTCCTCATTCAACAGTCTCAAAGCAACAGTCTTAATTCAACAGTTTTAGGTTAAGAGCCTCAAGTCAACAGTCCCAAATCAACAGTTTTAAGTCAAAAGTCTTGAGTCAACTGTCTTAGGTCAACAGTCTTAGGTCAACGGTCTTAGATCAACAGATTCAAGTCAACAATCTTAGGTCAACAGTCCCAAGTCAACAGTCTTGAATCGACAGTCTTTAGTCAACAGTCAACAGTCTTAAGTAAACAGTGGGCTGTCAATAATCAATAGACATCAGTACATGATCAATCATCAATTACCACTACCACCACCACCACCACCACCATTACCACACACCAACCTACCCATCGACTCGACCACCTACACTCCCCTCCATCTATCAACCCACCTGAACACCTAATCAGCTACCCACTCACCCGCCACATCATCCACCCATCCACCTATTCATCCACCCATGATCCATACCGTCTCTCATCATACTTTACCCCGTCCACATAGGGAATTTGATACGAGGGATGTGGACGGAGAAATTTTGGACTGGCTCTTAACTATTCTACCAATGCGGTGGCAGCAAATGGGCTATTTTTTCCCCTAAATTAGCCACAAAAGTTTGTATCTTGCGAGAAGGAGAGAAAACAGTTTCAAATTGAGTGTGTATTTTTCGAAAATGCTAGGTATTGTGTCTAAAGAGTCCCTTGTTCCAAAATCTTTGCAAAAGAATCGGGAAAGATGAAATAATGCGAGTACATCAAATTGGTGGAGTGCGCATCTTATGTGATAGCATCGGATCGAGGCTCGCCACGTGTGCTAGCTGTGTAACGGCTCATCGCGAGACATTTACACGTGCTTCCTGTTTCCCCCATTCACGCTTCTCTCTCCTTGTCGTTTGCTCTTTCTAGTCCGGGAAGATGTATCCATCTCCGTTGTGCAGTTGCCACTCGCCACTAACCGAGTCAAAGTTCATTCGGTCCTTTTGGCAGGTGCGATGGTAACGTGGCGTCCTGGGAGGATTGTAGGATTGCAAGTTTGCCGTTGTCTTGCCCAGTCCTGTTCGACTCACCAGTCTTATCTCTCTACCTTTATCTCTTTTAGTGAGGAGGGATATGGTTGTTGTCCTCGAGATACGACACTTGGTGCGTATATAGTCTAGCTTTGCGGTCGCTAATAGGCACAAGCTTATCACATAATCACTACAGCGAGAGTGGCCAAACTGAGAATAGCAAGTGTCTGTATCAGCGAGTGACAATTTGGGTCAATATCTTGCCTTCCTATTTGTGATGAATTCCTTTGGAAAATCTGTCGTTTTTTGCCGAATTTGTTCTGTTTCATAGCTCAATCAATATTAGATCATGATTGGGTGGAATAGATTGAGAGAATTCTAAATAGATTTACCAAATAGAGGCCGTAAGATTTCAGCCAGTTCAGCACTTTATTGTCAAAATATTCGATGAAGCACCTCGCCTTGAACTTCGGGTGAAAAGCTGCTAAAAATAACCACGTATGAATCGAGAAAAGGGAATTGTCTTCCACAAAGAACCGAAGTTTCATTTGAGAACACTTGATATGAATCAGAGCTAACAATTATTTCGTATCAATCCAGATTGAAATCTGTCAATTTTTCTTCCTCTTAAGCTTCTTCTATCGCAGAATATCGTTAGAGTAAGGGTTTTCGAATAATAAAATTGTGCAGAAAGTATGAGTTTCCCAGCAAATTGTTTCTTTTGCTGTTGCCCATGCAGTATCGATGTGCAGTGTCGAAAGACCTTTGATCTTTGATCTGATACAATCATTTCCTTTCAATGCCATGACTATAAATCAATATTCAAGTTCTTTGTACACAAGGTTTGGTGAACAAGATCTCTAGATCAAATTAGTATCTTGAGAGATCTAGCACATTGCCCTCTTCGAGAAGTGAACGATAAAAGTATGTATCTTCTTCTGTTCGATTATGAAAGTTATCAATTTCTTAGCTACACTTGAGTTAATAGAGCTTTCGAGGGCAATTCTACGTTTCAAGTTGATTTCATGCCGATATCTGATAATCCAATCGTACACGACAAAATGAGATCCACATGTCTGACTATACGTCGATTATTCTACTGGCTCGAACTGATTTGATTCGTCAACTCACGGTTTTGAACTTTTTGCTTTCAAATTTTGAACTGGTGATAAATTGATTAAGAGGATGTCGGATACCGACATTGTCGAGTTTGCGGATTTCTTGATGAATTTTCGAGATATCGAGATTCTACTAAGTAACGCCGATTCTGTATGGCTCATAGAATCGGCGTTACTTGTTAGATTTTTGATATCTCAAAAATTCATCGAGAAATACGAAAACTCGATCATGTCGGTAACTGTACAATATTGATAGGGCTCCGACGTCCCCTTAAGAGTTCTGACACTCAAAGTGCCCATTAGCAATCGTATCTTTTTTCTCTATGATCACTAGATGAATTTAAAACTTCAAATCCAAAGAATCTCCAAGATTTTTTCCATTCTATAATGAGCCAACTGAAGGTAACGTTGCGTTATCCCTGGTACTACTTCGAGAGCCCCGGGGCTGGCGTCAAAAATTTGATATTTGAGGAAGACCCGATAACCATGACTGATTATCACACATCATTGCCGTTATCATCAACCCAATCCGATCAAATCGAACGATGAAAAGATTCCGACACTGTACCATACTCGTTCAATTGAAACCGTACTTCTTCAATATGATTCCAGCTCAATTGTTCTTACACTATCCTCGTCAGAATTTTTAATGGGACTTTGCCAAGTCGACCAATTTAAATCTCAGAAACGTTGAATGGATTACCGCGTGAAGAGTTGGAGTGCAATCAAAGCTGTAGGGTCGCGATCCCAATCAAGAACAGCAGTAGCAGAAGAAGCAGCAGTCAGTGGCACAAATGAGTGAGAATCTTCAGCGAACGCTGATATAATGATAAAGGGAGGGGAGTCAGATCCCGGAGTTGGGACAAGAGGACTAGTCGAGAGCGGAGGTTTATCTGAAAGGATGTCATATTTAAGAGAATAAAAGAGTCGTCTGCAGGTGATAAGCTTGTCTCTCGATTGGAATCTACGACTGTCCGATCTACTGCGACTTCCCGGTAGGTATACCACGGATGAAGAGGATAAATTGCCTCTCGCTACGAGTGGCCGGCAAAAGTTCTTTGAAAAATGAGGAAATGGGGAAGGAGCGGGGGGGGGACAATCGGGTTCACTTCATAAATCGATCATCAACCACGCCCGTGATCTCACTCCCACCATATCTAGATCCAAAGACAATTAATTCCAGTCAATTATCACAAGAGCTCGAAGATTGAAGGGTCCGTTTACTTTTTATCGTACACGCGTGCTTACACTCGCACCAGGATGCAAAAAAAAACGAGGATGATAAACCATCCGATGAGACTGCGAGACGTATTGACAGGAGACTTGATGCCTCATTCCATATCCCACGCACATATGTATACGTTGCAGCACAAATGTAGGCGTGCTCGAGACGAATGAGTTATCTCGAGGCACATTCAACTTCTCCGAGCCCATAATTATCATCGTATAAAAGAGCCTTCCTACTCCGAGCGCCGGAGAAAATGTATTTCCAACTTTGACACTTGAATCTCTGCAAGTGAAATGGGAGGTAGTTTAAGCCCACACGGATGGGGCAATAAAAAAGTGTTGATGCTCCGACATCTGGGCCAATGACTGTCTGTGGCATGAGTCTCGCGGCATGCATAGGCCAAGTTAGTTATTGCGCTTGCCAATATCAGAACCAAACGATTATTCATAAGCATCATGAATACTACGCTGTGGAATGGTTTGTATTATATTCAGTGCCTATTTTATTCGCTCTAGGGATGACTGTTAGTGAGTACTGGTAAGGAATATGTATATGATGATTTCTATCGATAGGCATGAGATGCATAGCAAGGTAATATGAAGGTTTGTATCCTAGGTTTATTCTCAACTGATCGGTCCTCAAGTAATGTCAAGAAATTCTGCGCGGAAGCGACTGATTTGCAGAGTTTCTTGTCAATGTAAGGCCGAGTTGAAAGTAGTTACTATCACTGACGGTTGCGAACCATGATGAAATGAATTCACGTCACCAACTTGTAGATAAATAGTTCACTGTAAAAAGGAACTTTTGAAATCAGATTCATCCTCTGGAATTCAACATAACAAGGTTAGGTTTTATTGTGGTTCAGTATAATTCTCATCTCACTTTAAGAACCTGTTATCACAGTACTTATATTGAATGAAGCACGAAATCTATTTAAGGGGTAGATTCATTCTTTGATTACTCGGATCCCAAAGGACAAAATCAATATTTTAGAGATTACTCTGAACTCGTTTGATGACGGTTAGCAACCATTTATACATTTCAACCATCCATACCATTGTATGTCGTGTGTTTCTTGAGCCATGTGAGGATTGCAAATAGTTATAAGTCAACACATTTCAATACAAGGATAAAAATATTCTCCAATGTTGAATTTCAGTGGCCGAGCTACAGGATGATAACCTCTCCCCCCCTTTCTCTCCACGAGGAGAGACTGAATTCAAAATCCCAAAAAAACGCGATGGTATTTTGATTTGCGAGCACTGTGTTTCGATGATTTCATTCTCGGTGAATTGTTATGGGTACCTATCTTCTGAATGAGCTCTGATCCTGAGCAATGCGCGTCGTTGGAATTTCTCCAGGTAATGCTCACTGGAACCTCAAAAATCAAGCAAGTTTTCGAGAATTTGAGATTATTGGGGACATCCCTAAATTACGTAAGGAGTTTGGGTGAAGCGGGTTCTCAAAATCCTGACGATCCCTTTCTAGAAAATGGTGGAGGGGGGAGGCTCAACAAGTTGTCTCAAGTGAGTACCGATGAGAACTTATGATTCGAAAACTGAACCATCTTTCTCTGTATTCAGAGATCATAATATTTGAGATCCTACGAGCACCCATGTGCGCATATTGACAAGAGAATGTAGTGTGCCAGTCATTGATAATCTTGAGAACGAGATGCGAACCCTGTAGACTGAATATTTTTAAATTATTCGACGCAATATTATCGTACTTACTGGGATTCAAAATTCATCAATAATTAACTTCTCAATTCTATCTACAATTATTGTCATGTGATAATTTCACGGTTGATATTTGTGCATTTACATGAACCTATGTTGTTTGACACTACTATCAAAAAGAACTTTGGAATATCACATTTCTACCAAAAATTTGGACTCGGGTAGAAGTTTGGCCATTATATGTAAGATAGGGAAGGGGAGAAGGCTCAATCGAATCTTACGAACCTCTAGAAGGGGGAGAAAGTTTAAAAATCGTAATCCTTCACTCACGTAATTTATGGACGTCCCCTAAAAAAATGAATCACTCGGTTAAGAATCAATCAAATATTTGTTCGCCCGCGTGCAAGCAAAAGAATCCTATCTATATTCATGACTTGGACGAGACAAGTTGTGACCACTTGTTTCTAAGTAATGAAGACCATGGTGCGGACGTCAACATCATCAATTGAGACGAAGTGAAGGATCTGATGAATTTTGCGTTCCGACAATTCTCTTTTTCGGAAAACAAAGCTTAGACTTCCACATAGGTTATAGCAACTCCAATCTCATATTCTCGTTAGTCGATCCTCATCAATTAAATGTCGAAAATGCTTTCGTAATAAGTCACTTGAGTGAACAGAAGATTTTCACGTTACCTCCTGAGTCAATCAATTTTCATTCTAAAGTCATTCTGAGGCATGAAGAATGGAAAAGAAGGACGAATATGTATCCAAATCTATTCAGTAGATGAAATAAGAAACAAATTTGTAACCAAGATGTCGTTTGAACCGTTAAAGCTCTTGAGAGATCGCGAGAAGCAAAAGCTCTCGAACGAGTTGAAACGGAATTGTACGAAACGGAAAACAGCAGTAATTGTGGTGAGTATAAGCTGGTTATTCGAGTAAATGGCAGAGCTTGAACAATGCTGACAATACTCTCGACATAAGAGATGACGTGCGCAAGGTGTAGTAGAAAGGCGGGAGGGGGAGACAAGAGAGTGGGTCATTAATTTGGTAGGCCCTCGAGCGGGGTAACAAGCTTTCGCACTAACTATGTGCGGATAAAAAGCCACGCCTCTGCCAAAGCGTTCCTCCTCTTTCTCGCTCACCTATGTGTATCATGCATATAATGCATAATGAGCTCCTGCGCGCGTACACAAAGCGAATTTCATTGAGGTATGCGGCACAAGCCTCTCCAAACTTTGATTTCGTGCTTAATTAGCGCGCGCAACGAGGCTACTGGCACCATCAAACTCTGACTTGGAGATTTTTTACTCCCCAAAAAGTTGATGACATGCGGGACAATGTACTTGCTTGCACCAAGTATCGAGAGACATCTGTTCGCTGGTCATTTCAGCCTACTGTCAAATTTTTTCGATTCTTTCATTGTAGCTATTGGGACCTTGAGCGGGTAGCTGTCGAGAAATTTTGATGGTCAAATTGAGGGGGCTCCATGGGTTTGATGTCTGATGATCACCTTACTCTTCACAGATAAAAAATTTTTCGAGCCTACTCATGTCGTCTCCTACTGGTGATCTTCATTTTTGAAACGGAATTAGTTTTCCCATTGTTGGGATTAATTATCGGTTCCATAGCCATTTTGTGTATGTGAACTAAACTCAGCATATAGAAGCGAGTCTGGTAGAAATTTATTCCTCTGCTATACCATGGTAGGGAATAAGAGTGTTTGAAAGCTCAGAATTTTTTATTTCAAGAACTTCTATGAACTTTCTTGTACTCACAATGCGTATATCGACTTCGGCATTCGGGGGTCTTGCTAAAAATCTGTAACATGTTACTTGACATGCTAAGAAATCAGATCATCTTTCATATATCTCATATTTTTCCGATCAGAAAAGTTGGAACTTATTTCTGACGTATTTTGAGCTGCTGAACACGAATCCAAACTCAAAAAGTACCCATGTTTGTTTGTTTTCGAGTAATGGCCCTATTTATCGGTTGCTAAACATACAATATTTTGTGTTTTGCATGCGCATCCGGAAAGAAAAATACAGATAAAACACGCATGGAAAAGAACAGTTTATTCTCTCTGTTTCTTCCCAAAACTACTCCGCGAACTTCTGCATGGTTTTTACTGGACTCAGATGCACGATATTGATCTAATTTGATACGATTAAGATTGAATGCTCGCATGCCCCTCAAAAATAATGCTCTCCACACTACTTGAAACATGCTTTCGATAAATAAACTCTCTTGCACGTGTACGGGCAATGCAAGATTATACAAGGTTTCATCTCTCGAGAAAACTCTAACAACGGTATTCAATCAGATACTCGATTATAATTGATTGCGTCAGTGATTGGGGCAAAATATCTCATTGACGATTCGATAGCAGGATGGAACTTGAGGAGAAGATATACTGTAATCTCATCGCACCAGTCGCCACGATTAAGTTTTGGTACTCACTCCAATCACGCGAATAAGTACCAATGCTCCTTCCTTGTCTCTTGTCCAATAAACAGGCACTGCGTACAGTGTCGGGCTTGTGCCCACGCGAAATCCTCAAAATGTAAGACGTTGTTGGCACATTCAATTTGCATCAGCCAATAGCCGCGACATGACGAATCGTGCGATCGTGCTCTTGCCACTTGAAATAGTGCCTGTATATATGAGCGCCAACAGCTTCCAAATTTCTGGGAAACAAGAAATGGATGGATCAATGATTAACTATCGATTTATCCAATTATTGGCTTCAAACTGGCAGATTATCTCTTGACTGAATAAAAACAAAAATTCCACCAAATGGTTTCCATACAAATGTTTTAGAAATAAGCGAATCCTTTTTGTTTACAGACAAGACAATATTAGTCATGCGAGTGATTCAGCGAGGAAACGATACAGGTATCGAATTAATTGAGTCTCAAGTTGATTTTTTCAAGTCATCTTTTTTAGTTCTACAGCTCAAATTATGGACCTTCAAATCTTTGAAAAATATTTTAAAAACTTCTTTTGACCCTAACACGTTGATCAAAATTCTATTTTAAAGTCTTTTCTGCAAGATTTTTGTAATTTTTCTCTAAAATCTTTTTTTTTCTTCTAAATTCTAAAAATTCTAAAATCTTCGTTAGTCACAAAGAACGTTACATAGCGTGCGAATTCGAAAGGTAGGCAGAAATCCTATCGAGAACACTCCCAAAAACCCTGCTACCAACTCACCAAGCTTGTATGTGGATCACTCCATGAAAATTGCTTCCAATCTTCTTGAGAAAATCTTGAGAAGAGATGATCTTTATGAGATAATCAATTCTCGAGTTGTTAAAATTTTCCCAAAAGTATATCACCGCCCTGAGCGAGTTGGCTTATTCTAGGCACCAGAACAGACATTTCCTCCGAATGCTCAAAATGGTCTTGCACGGCTCTCTTGCACGCTAAACGTGGATGACATTTTCTTTCAAGACTCTAGAACAGCGTTTGAATGAGGCATTTGGGAGTTAGAGCGATGAAAACACACTTTTCAATCAAAAATGTTCACGAAAAAATATTTCCGGGGTGGATTTTTTCAAAAATCTTCATTTTCTGCAAAAGTAATTTTTCTGAGAAGCTGAGAAAATTTTCTTCAGAATGACTCCTGATCACTGAATTTACAGGGACTATTGATAGTGTGTACATACACAAAGTAGGGTTGTGCGAGGTCTTTCACCCGCTCTGAAATTTTCTTGGATCCTTCCCCGTTTTTGTGCACCTGATATACCCTTGATTTCATGAACGCTGTAATTTTGATCCAGGTTGACGAAATAGAATTAAGCCAGAGCTTGATTTAAACGGAATTTTCTCATCATTTCGAGAAAATTGGTTTCAAAATGTTGAAATTTCTGCACATGTGCAGAGAATGTGGTTCTTCAAAATCAAAGTTCAAAAGTTACAAGAAAATGACAGAGAAATGACAAATGCTTCATGTAAATTTCTCTGTGGAGAACACTACATTTTGTATGAAAAATATGTTTTAGAATAATCTAAAAAGGGAATAGTTTTTGGTGAGGAAAATACAAAGCGATATTGATAGATTCATCCAAGGCTTACAAGCTTGGTGGCATGGTAGCGGAATTTTGAATGAAATTTTGATAGACTTTTTCCAAGGGTCGGGAAAAGATTTTCTATTTCTTTTTATGGGACTAGAGATTCATATTTTGACCTACAGAATCGATACAGATAATTCAAAGAAAATTCGCAGACCGAGTTTTTTATAAATAGTCTTTTCGTGGAATCAATTAGTTGTAAAAAATTAGTCCTGCTGCAGTTCGCTTTTTTCCTTAAGAGTGGAACCAATTGAATACTTTCATCTTAATCGAATCGACGCTGAGATTTCCTGCAAGCTTTTTTCCTACCGAGCAATTTATTTGGTGCCTCTCTTACAACGAAGTCAACCAAAGGTTTGACAAGAGAAAAATTGACAGCTGTCGTAGAGGTCCACTCATTTCTCGTGACCGCAGATAGCGATGGTTAATCGTTTGGGAGGAGGCAGGACCGTCTCACTCGAAGGTTCAAAGAGTTTAATTGAGCATGAGTAATGTTTGCGGGCAAAACTCACTTGCAGATATCTGGAGTTCAGTCACAACTGAGTCAAATCCTGAATGCCGAGATAGCTTTTTAATCACCTCAAGTCGTTTCGGCGAGGGCGTAACACGATTCTGGAACCCTTAGCTTACACCCGAGTATCAAGAACGATTCATCCAGGATGGAATGAAAGAGTCATAAAGAATTGTCTTTTCAAACCACGTTACGCGCAAGACCAAAACGTAGATTTGGATTGAGCGTGGGAAGTAGTGGGAGTGGTACCAAGTTTGTTTGAAAAATAAGAACGAGCTGTTCGTATAAAATTTATAATGTATTTCGATTGTTAAAGTTATTTCTACAACTTTTGGATATTTTTTGCAGTATTAAAAGTTCACGGACCAGCATCCCAGGATTCGAAAAAAGTTTTGATAAAGGAATTGAAATTAAAACGCCCATTACATTAAAAACATTGTACAAGTCAATACATAGCTGAGATGCATTAAACATTCTCAATCTAATAAAATGAGAAATATCATAACGATTTATGATAAAATAAAGAAAGTTTACGACGAAGAACTTGGAGCAATGCTCAGCCAATTTCGATCGTCATCGGCAGCACCTGCAGGTAGACGAATTTGAACCAACTGCATCTTTCGAACTCCTAAAATTTCGTTAATGTCTGCACCTGGTGGTAAGACTATGGTGTTACCGTCCTCGTCTTGGTACCCATAAATTTCCTCCATTTCATCATCTCCGTCGATTTTACAGTCCACATCGTCTGAATTATCATATTCCATCTGTGAATGTAAGAAAAGTTGAAGATGATTGTAAAGAGTGTCTGAAGTTACTCAAATTTTTTCTCTTAACTAAATGAAATCTATCGGCGCAGACTTCAAACAATGCATAACAGCTATTTGTATAATTTTATGACTTGGTAAACAAAGAATAGTTTGTGAGCTCCCACAAAAAAACGTGCATTGCACCATTGTAATGCAAACGTGGTGATACTGACCTGTTCATCACCTATTTCATCATTTTCCTCGCCACTGACGTTATCATCACCCAAACTTAAAATTTGCTCATTCCCATCCTGAAGTATCACATGATTGTCGAACTCAGCAACAATGAGCCCTTCTCCCTCTATCATTTGATCTGGATCACCCTCCATGACTAAATGAACTTGAGAATTTTCAATCACTAGATCTTGTTCTGCTGTAAGCCTTGGTTGGTTTACAACTATGGTATCGTTTAAATGCCCCTGCAAAAATGATATATGATGAATTGCTGCTTCAACACTTATACAAGGAAGAAATTTTCATCTTTGCATTATACCTGAGTCTGCATATGGGTGTACAGTAAAGGTTTTCGCATAAAACCCATTCCACAAACCAAACATTCATATGGTTTCTTATCACTGTGAATGAATCTGTGAGCATTGCGGTTATCTCTGCTATTGAATGCTTTCCCACAAACCTAGTGAGGAAAAAGCTTCATGTCAAATCTGGGGTAATGCATACACAGGCAAGCTAAGAAATGACTATTCACCTCGCATAAGTAGGGTTTCTCTCCAGTATGTATTCGCATATGTTTTTTGAAATGTTCTGGATAAACGAAAGTTGCTGAGCAGGTTTCGCACTTGTAAGGTCGTTCTCCAGTGTGGGCTGCTTTTGTATGGTAATCCAACAATCTTCTTCTTTTGAAAGCCTTGCCACATTCGTCACACTTGTATCTTTTATCATTGTAATGAGTAGCTCGTTTATGAGACTGTAGATTGGACCTTTGGCTGGAGTTCGGGAATATTGGAAGAAATAGTAAGTGCCTTCCAACAATTTTAACATTTTTTCAACTAAAACTGATGCTCTCACCTGAATGTAGCGCCGCACATCTCACATTGATATGGTTTTTCACCGGTATGAGTTCTTTCGTGATCTCGAATTTCCGCTTTTCGGGCGAAGGCTTTACCACAAACACGGCAGATGTAGGGTTTGTATCCCGTATGAACAATTTGATGAACCTCTAAATTGTGAGCTGATCCAAAGGCTTTCCCTAAGATGTCGAATAAACGGGTTGAGTATCTCATAAGTATGCATCAAGAGAGTGTGGATCGACCAATGGAGCTTACCACACTCAGTACAAACGAACTCCTTGACACCGTTGTGTGTTTTCATGTGCTGTGTGAGATTTTGCAAACTTAGGAAGGTTTTGGGACAGTGATCGCATCCAAACGGCCTGGGTCTCACTTCGTGAGTTTTGGCGTGCGCGCGATAAGTATATTTAGATGCAAAATCTTTCCCACATGTCTCGCAAATGTAGGGCCGATTACCTGTGTGAATATTGGTGTGTTCATCGAGTAAATTTTTCGAGGAATATTTCTTGCCACAAGTGTCACAATTCCAAGACTTTGCTTGTGGATAATGGACGCGCTTGTGTATCCTGAAGAGTCGTAAATTGTTGAATATTCTATTACAAACTTCACATTGAAAATCACCATCCTCTTTGGCCACATGTTCATCCAAGTGATGAGAGAGATCGGTTCTTTTGTGGAACTGATCTCCGCAAACATCGCATATGTATAGGCGAGTGTTGTGTGCTTCTTTTAAATGTGCGATAATACCCTTGGCATCTCTCTTTTCAGCGTTTTCTTGAGGGCAGATCGCGCAAGTGTAAGTATCACCATCCCTGACAGATAACTGGAAGAATTTCATTGTAAATCATGAGTTTGGTGAATAGGTTATACAACAGATTGTTTCAATGAATTACATTCTTACATCTGGCTTTACTTCATCTTCCTTCTTGAGTGAATCACTATCTTCTTTCACCAAAATAACTTCTTCTATCTGTGATTCATCCTCTAGTGGAGCACAATCAATGTCTTCATCATCAATATTTTCATCCTCTATAGGACCTGCATCACTTGCATCCAGGTCAGGCTTGACAAGAATCTTATCAGTATCCAGGTGTTCATCTTCATCATCAAAGATTTGCTGTACACTTAGAAATTCGGATTTTACAATATGGCCTTTGACTGTTTCTTCCACAACTGAGCCCTTCCTAGTTTTTCCCTTCAACTCTCTAATTTTTTCCGAGATAGGAGTAGCCAATTCAAGTGTCTCACTGTCGAAAACATTATTCACACAGTTTGCGTTTGCACTATGATTGCTTGCACATGTGATGTTCAGTGTTTTTTTGGTTTTTTCAAACAAACTACCAATTTTCGATCTAATTTTTTCAAGCTTGTTCTGCAACTCCCCAGCCTTGTGGAGTGAGGTATAAACATTAACATCCTTTCAGTTGATCGAAATAAAATGTCTAAATTATTATCTTACCTCATTCACTAACTTGCTACATCTTTTGCAGATTGAAGTCGAGTGTACGTTGGACTGATCAAAGCAAGTGTGTAGCAGAGTTGATAGAATTTGAGCAATAGTCCTGTTAGCACTTGATGCAGTATTCTCTTCAAAAATGGTAGTGCCACCTTTAGTTGCTGCTGCCACCTTAACATTGCAGAGAACACAATGCAATGTATCTTTTTCAGAATCTGCTGTCATTTTGTTCTTCTTTTTTCAACAGTTTACTTCCTGCAAAGTAGTTGAGAGATCATTCAAGTTGCTAGCATTAAGAACATTAAGAAGAGCAGAGTTCTAGGTTTATTTGATCTTGTGGAGCCTTCTAAGATCACCTCAGTAATTACTTCACAACATCGGAAAAGGATGTGGATTGTCAGGGAGAGATTTATTGCAAAAGGAAACAAAATTACAATCCCCAAGAACTAATTAAGGAAGTAGAAAACAAAGAATTGACGAGAGAAAGACTCAATCTTGATACCAGACTCTGAGCATAGAGTGGCCATGCAAAATACCTATTGACTCAGGATGATTGAACCTGCTTAGGCATGGTTATGTTAGCCAAATGATCATTATTGGATTTGTTTCACTTCACTTTGGCCACAATTCAAACACTGTGTTACATAAGTTGGGGGAAGACAAATTTTCAAATGTTATCACAATGCCTTGGAGATGATAACTAATGGTAAAAGTAGTCAATTTTCTGAAGAAACACAGGGTTTCACAGAATGCCACGCGGTTGATAGTGAAACCGGGATGATGATCGTCGTGGGAATGCATTTTGATCGTGTAAAAACTTTGCTCCAGGTGAAGTAGAACAGAAGAAGAAGACTTTTGGGCCAGGATGGAAGTGACTGAAGATAAATAATAACAAGGGGTAAGTTGCCAGCACTGACTTGGAGTTTTGGTGTCGATGTTCGGACGATTGGCAAGGCAGAATCAGGGACGCCATTAAACTTTGCTTACCTTCTGCACAAAATACCCTGGCTTGACGAATGATGGGCTGCGCGCGTGATGACTTGACCGTTGGCATCGCGTTGGCCACAAGCATTCTGAGCATATCTATAGCTATATAATTATTGTGAGTGCACTTCGAACTATAGTATACGTATACGTCCCCACTCTCGCCGCCTTCTGCTCCAGAACTCCAAAAACTCCGAAACAATCTGGGAGACGTGGAGACTTCTGGAGTACTTACATCGTCTGCTATTTCCAGTATATTGCAGTATATTCCCATTTCCCAGCAGACTGTTCCCACCAGTTCCCAGCTTAGAGCCGTGTCTTTGCAACCGTATAACAATCCCGAAGTCAATATAATTTGCGCTCCGAACGTCGACGCCCAATTAGAATCGAATATTGGTATGTACCTAGAATATTTCTCTCGTTTCTGATGATTTTTTCATAAGAACGCAAAAGTTATAATTTTTGGAAATCTTGCATTTTTTGTTGTCACGCCCGCTCATCATTCATCAAACGCGCTACGCGCTAAATTGTAGTCTGCTGTGGACAAGGTTAGGCTGGGTTAGGCACAAGTATATAGCCTTATATATATATATATATATATGTGTGTGTGTATTTGGCGAGTGCAGACGATCGTCTCGAGATTCGAGATTTTCGACGGCGTGTTTGTGTTGATCAAAAAGCAATTTTCCTCCGCGAGTTCTCTGACGCAGGAGGTCTTGATCCCTCTTGTATGTCTCATCAGGAATCAAGAATTCGGATTGATAAAGTGTCTGCGTGCCCGAAAAGCTGAGAGTGGGAGTGAATTTCACTCTACCATCACTGACTATGCATCTCATTCAATAATCAGGCAAAAACAGCTCGAGCAGACCCACTTGAAAAAGCTGGTCGAGTCTCTCTATCACGATCAAATGAATGATAGTGCCTTTGAGAAGTCTACAAGTGCAAATAGATATGGCCCACTTGTCGGAGCAATTGATGAAGGCACCAGCAGTGTCAGGTTCTTGGTAAGAACTCATACATCTTCTATGCAGTGTTGACTTTATCAGGGCTGAACTTGAATTATGTAATTTGATTGAGGCTTGTCTCAGACTGAGTCAAGATTGATTGAAATCAGATCCGATATTCAATGGTTTGTCCCATTCCTCAGGTGTTTGCAGCTAACACTGCAGAAGTCTTGACATACCACCAAAAAGAGCTCAAGGTCTCATATCCTCAAGAAGGATGGGTTGAACAAGATCCTATAGAAATATTAGATGCTGTACATGAATGTTTGAATCAGACTGTGGAGAATTTGAAGCAGTTGGCAATCAATCCTGCAGACATTGTTGCTGTGGGTATAACAAATCAAAGAGAAACAACAATAGTTTGGGATTCGAAGACAGGAAAACCTCTCTACAATGCCATAGGTTCAGATTTGATTTTATATATTTTATTTGTGAGTTCTAGTGTTCAAATGGCTCATGGTCAACCATTCATTTTCAGTTTGGATGGATATGCGAACCACCACTATCATTGATGAACTTTTAAAAAATGTCCGCAACCAAAACAAAGATTATCTTAAATCAATTTGTGGCCTACCAATAAGTCCTTATTTCAGTGCTTTAAAACTGAAATGGCTCATCCAGAATACAAGCGATGTACAAAAAGCAATTGAAGAAAATCGTTGCATGTTTGGAACTGTTGACTCGTGGCTCATTTGGGTAATGATTTTGAGCCTGTTGAATGCAATTTAGATGACCGTAGATTTTGAGAGCTCAATGCATCTCTTGTTCTAGAATTTGACTGGTGGGTCAAAAGGTGGTGTGCATTGTACAGATGTGACCAATGCATCAAGAACGATGCTAATGAACATCGTGAGCTTGAAATGGGATCCATATTTGTTATCCTTTTTTGAAATTCCACAAGACATACTGCCAGAAATTCGTAGTTCCTCAGAAATTTATGGGAATATTATTGATGGAGTTCTCCAAGGAGTCCCAATATCTGGGGTAATTCTGAAATGAATTTTCAGCTGACAGAATTTATATCGAGCTAGTGATAATACTTTCAAACTCTTATAGTGTTTGGGAGATCAACAAGCAGCTCTTGTTGGTCAGATGTGCTTTCAACATGGTCAAGCTAAATGTACTTATGGAACTGGATGCTTTCTGCTGTATAACACAGGGACAAAGGTAATGATTGCTTAATCAACATTTCCATTTCACAGAAAATTATGATAACATTTTTCTCAGATTTTTGAGTCTGCTCATGGCTTACTCACAACAGTTGGATATCAATTTGGACCAAAGGCAGATCCTGTTTACGCATTAGAGGGATCAATAGCTATGGCAGGTGCTATTGTTAAGTGGCTCAAAGATAATCTCCAAGTTATTTCAGATGTACAAGAGTCTGAAGCTATTGCAGAAAAATTGAGCAATGACAATAGAATCATTTTTGTCCCTGCTTTTTCTGGTCTTTATGCGCCATACTGGCGAAAAGATGCCAGAAGGTAGTTGACTGTCTACTTTTTGAGAAGAATTTCTCCAGTAGTGCATACATTGCTTATTTGTCTAACATACACTGTATTTTAGTGTCATTTGTGGGATCACAGAAGATATTGATCATCGACACATAGTGAAAGCAGCGCTTCAATCTATTTGTTTCCAAACTAGAGATATCCTAGAGGCGATGAAGGAAGATACTGGCATGACATTAACCAAACTGCTAGTTGATGGAGGCATGACAAACAACAACCCCCTCATGCAGATGCAAGCAGATATCTGTGGGGTACCAGTGGGTAAACTCGAATTCATATCAAAAGTATTGAGGTCAATATTGCAAAGAAATTTTGAATGCTGAATCGAATTTTTCATTCGCACAGTGAGACCAGTCATGTGTGAGATTACAGCTCTGGGTGTGGCAATAGCTGCTGGTTGTGCAGAGGGAATAAAGAAATGGGACATTAACATTGGCACTAATGTTCCCAGTGACACTTTCACTCCATCAATTACGGAAAATGGTAACTATCCTTTGAGTAGCTCTACATAAAATTTGAGCAGTCAAGGAAACATTGACTTTGATTTCAGAACGAGATATTCTGTATTCAGAATGGAAGAAAGGTATTGAGCGCAGTTTGGATTGGGAGACAGATGCCGCGTCTGGTAAGCATTTCTATTTGAGATTCCATCACTTATCGCAGTTTACAAAATAACAAATCTATTTCTAGAGGAAGAGGAGGACATCAATAGTATGACGGCATCTGGTTTGTATATGTTTGGCACTCTCCTTTTAGTCATGTTGGCAAAGTTTCGATCGTGATCTGTGATCAGGTAATCATACAAATAAGAAAAGTCATCAATGTATTCCAAAAAATTCCAGAACTCCGAAATAGTTCTATTTCTCAGCATTGCATTTAGCAATTATTGAAAAAAGACGTTTAATCTTAGAGACCTGAGGGTTTACCTTGGACATATTGTAAATACTATTTCAATTCCAGTCATAGAGCTACTATGAGCATGATTATTCATCATATGTCATGGGTATTGATGAAGTAATGTCAAAGATTACTTATTCAGTATCAATGCTTTTAGAGGAGTATTTTAATGCTGATCAAAAGTGATGTTATGGATCTATTTTAATTGTACAATATACTCGAATCAGATTTTTTCCAAGTTTGTGAACCAACACTTGATAAGGCTTATACCCTAGTGCTTATATATCAATTGAATACAACAATGTACCCATAGAAGATGAGAGATGCGATCTTATCTTTTTATTATGAAGCAGTATCGGAGTGTCGCCGTTTTTGGGAATGATGCCTATTCATGATTTTTTATTGTGTCAAATCGGGAGTGCCAGACAGATTAGTTGTTATTTTTGAAATAAATAGATATTTTTATTAGCACTATTGTATTTTGAGAATCAAGGATATCTCGCACCTTTGACTTTTTGGGAATTTTACAAGAGTTTGATGATTTTACTCTTGATTTTTCTCATTTTGATCCTGATGTTCTTCTTTATTTCCGCTTTTTTTTTGTTTTGGCACCGATTTTCTTGACACAAATACTGGAATCGATTTGTTAGCTTGCGAGAGTTCCTCCTGTTGAATGATTTTTCAAACATCATAATTTGCACTTGACCAAAATATATAACAAAGTACACAGTTTCATTGCTAATTAATGATGTATTTAATTACGAATTCATATAATGTAAGAGGTCTCTATTCTGATAGACTTATTTTCGAGTTTTTTGTATCATTCTCAATTTTACGGTAAAATTTCCCGCATAATTTCAACGCAACTTTAGAATACGGGCCCAGTGCAAAATGTTTATGCGTCCAAAATCAGCGTTGAAATATATAGATTCGCAAACATACGATCGAGTGAACTGGTGCCAATTGAAGGATGGAACGAATGAATGCCATATGGTTGAGCTTGTCAAGAAAAAAATCGGGCAAAACGATAGTTTGCAAATCGAGTGCAATCAGCATTTACGCGGGTTAGTAAATTTGTCTATGTATCGTTTTGATGATGCTGGATGTGGATTTGCGACTCAGAGTGAAGAACAATATACGTTACAAGAATGTCGTCGTCAGTTGAGGTCTGGGCGGAAGCCGTCGCCACAGCAAGCCATACGTCCTTTTGGATCTCTGGTATTTTCGGTCGGGATCTCTGCGGTACCAGGATCCTGGTGATGAGATTGCGGCAGGCGCTGGAAACTTTGGGTGATTTTGGGAATACCACTTTACTTTGCACCTGCTACAAAAATATTGAGGTTCGATTCATTAACTTTATTCTCTCACACTGGGAAAGCTCATATTTTTTCAATATTTGGCTCCAGAGAAGTGAGAAAAGGTTTGCTGCCAAAATTATAGCATCGAATCTGGTCTGTTCTTTTCTAATTTATACAACGACATTGGGTAGTTTTCGCCGCTGGCGATGATCAATAAATGTGAGGATCTGCATGTAGGGATTTTGATTCATACGCAGTGGATTTAGTGGTGTGTACCTGATCTCGGTACCTTAAGCAGTTTCGACCAATTGAGCTCGTCGAAGGGCAGCGTGCCGAATACCATTGTGTAAAGCACAACTCCCGAAGACCAAATATCCGACATCTGCGGCTGGTAGGGTATGCCTCGGAGAATCTCGGGCGAGGCGTACGCGAAGCTTCCGCAGAAAGTCTCGCTCAGAGGAACGACACCGTTCGTGGGTTGCATGTGACCTCGCGCGAAACCAAAGTCCGAAAGCTTCAGGTTGTAGTTGCGATCCATCAGCAAGTTTTCGCATTTGACGTCCCTATTGAGTTAGGTATCTTTCATTTTTAAATTCGTTAGTAGCTTTTGAGACCCCGCAGAAATTCTGACACGATCCAAAAAGAACAATTTTTTTGCAACACGTGTAGGTAAAACGAATTTTGTTTGGAGGAGATTATAAAAACGCAGTATACGTGGGTTTTCGTAAAAATCCCTTAATGAACTGGAAAGAGTGGATTATTTCTGTACCTGTGAACGACTCCTCTTTCGTGACAGTAGTACAAAACATCCAGAAGTTGACGATACCATCGACGACTGCGCTCCTCGTCGATGAACTTATCTCGCCTCACTATGTCGAGCAGACTCCCATTCTCAGCAAACTCCATTATGATGTAAACTCTAATTTTTTCAATAGGAATTGGCTTTGGTTTAGATTCTGTCATAAAATGTTGAAAGTGAAGATGAATCATGGCAATGCTGGTAAACTACCTGTGTGTTGTTTCAATTGCCTGTAAGAATCTGATCAAATTCGGATGTCTAAGACCCTTTACGACTTCGATCTCACGAGGTAGAAATATGTTCAGATTTGCACTTGGAGCTTGAAACTTTGATACAATTTTAACAGCTACTTGACTGCCGTGTCTGTTTGATTTTGCGATCTGAAAAATTTTTTAGTGATGAACTTCTTAATATTGGTTGAATTAGATCTAGGCATAAGGGGTTTCCTAGTTATAGGACAAGTACTTGTGGAAATAATTTAAATATCCAGCAGAAATATTATAAAGTATGAGAAATGCACCACATTCATTTCAAGTTGTAGAATTCACGGTGTTGTAACATTACTTTGACAGAGGCATATGTTCCCATGCCAATAGTCTTGCCAAGAGTGTATCCATGTGATTCGAGAACGGTGAGTTTCTTTGAAACTTCCTCATCTTCGGTTTTTTTACTCGAATTGTGACTACTTGGCTTGGCTTCGTTTGCAGGGTCTGTTGCCATTCTATCACCAAATTTTTCGTCTCGCGATCATCGTGGACAGGATAATTGGGTTCAGCCCAAATTATGCACTACGGTTCGAAACATTTTTATACGCCGGATTTCAAAAAAACTTCTTCCAAAAGTAAATACAAAATTCGAACATGGTTAGCTTCTGGCACGAGAATTTAGATTTTGTTGTCACTATCACGGGGTTATGACAAAAGAATCAAGGGAGATCATAGATACTTATTGAAACGCACTCGCAATGGGAAGTGGTTAGGTATCCTTGTTTCAGATTTGATTCTTATAGATACAGAAATTTTAGCTTTCCAAATCTAAATGTCGAATCTTCCATGCGATCGCATTGCTTGTAATTTAAAAGTTGACGCGGTTCGCGGTTCATTCATCGCGCCTGCGCGCTATGCTTATTTGCATTGAGAACCCAACCCAATCAACGAAATCATGCACCCGGTGCGCGTCATCACAAAAACGCAATCCTCCTATTTAGTTTGAAAACAAGTTATAATTATTTATTGACGAAATAAAACACATAGCAGCATGGCAGACGTTCTAGATATTGACAATGCTGAGGAGTTTGAAGTTGATGAAGAAGGAGACCGTAAGTACTCGTCTTATCATGTATTGACCAAGTGTACTATAACCTCTCAGAATCAGAGTTGTAGCTTTTACTTCATTTATTCACTTTTGAAGAGTATTTTCATTGACGTCACATATCTAGGAATGATGAATTCTACATCTCCCTACTAATTTGTTGCTATTTGTTGACTCAGAGGGAATCGCAAGGCTCAAGGAGAAGGCAAAGAAGAGGAAAGGTAGAGGTCACGGAGCTGAGCTTGTTTCTACAAGAGATGATGTTGGACATTACGAATCCATGCATGTAGTTGAAGATGACAATGAACCAGGCCCCCAGAGATGTAAGTTATCAAACTCACCTGTTTGTATCCAACTTTTCAAAAACATTTGATCCAAGAGATTCTTTTGAAGTCGTTCTAAGCTTGGCAAGTCATTGTTAGGAAATTGAGATACCTCACAATAGTCTTGAGTTTTGCTTCTCAAAATTATTATCAGTGATACATGATATCTCCTTTCTTATCCTTCAGCAGCTCATATAACAATCATAGATTGAAATTTTATTACATATCCGTAGCCTATTTACTCTTGTTCTCTTTCTAGTTATTTGCATGTGAGATCGTACTTGAAGAGTCTTCATAGAATTTTCTGGTTTTTCTCAGCATTGCTTTTGAATTAATTGGTCATCAGAATCTACAATTTTAATCACATAGATGCTTGAAACTTTGGATGATTTGAAAAATGTGTGTTCTTGCAGCTGTTGAAGGGTGGATTTTGTTCATTACATCTGTTCATGAGGAGGCTCAAGAAGATGACATTCAGGATAAATTCTCTGAGTTTGGGCAAATCAAAAATCTCCATCTCAACTTGGACAGAAGAACAGGTTTTCTCAAGGGTTATGCTCTTGTTGAGTATGAAACATTCAAAGAAGCTCAAGCGGCAAAAGATGCACTTAATGGCACAGAAATTCTTGGGCAAGCGATAGGTGTTGACTGGTGTTTCGTTAAGGGACCAAAGAAGTAAGTTGATCATTGCAATGAGAATCTTTGTGATCCACTTGATGTCATTAACTGATTTTTCAATTTTTTCAGATTAAAGAAGCGAAGCGGAAGAAGGCGGTAGATCTAATTTTTCACTTCATGTTCATGAGCAACGTTTTGACTGTTGTTTCTTTCCTAGGATAAGTTACTGTTAAGGAAATGTACCGATGCGTTTTGTAAAAATAACGAATGAATGATGATTTGAATAATACTGTAAAATACTAATTGATCAACATTAAAACAACTCATGTGTGAAATAGACGCTTGTTATAAATAATTTTATTCTATATTTTTTACAGGATAAACAATTGAAAAATTCTTATTCTTATTCTTAAATTAGCACACAGTACTGGCAGATTACGCATAATAGATTAGATTTGCTTTCTTCTTGGCTTGTACCTCATTTATAGCTTCCATCAAGTCTTCATGCGTTACTGCCGTTGCGTTGCGTCGTAAGGCGATCATACCCTGGAAAAAATATTAGAAGCTTGTGAAATTCACGCTCGAATCCATTTTTCAGAGAAAATCGCTGATACAACGGACAGAATTGTGATATAAAAAATTGGCAAAACTCAGAAAATTCTGGAATACCTATGGCGTGAAAGAACAGAACCCCAAAATGTCTACAACACTGTTTCATAGCTTAAACTAGAATGTGTGTACTACTCACCGCCTCAACACACACTGCTTTACATTGTGCTCCATTGAAGTCATCTGTACTTCTTGCAAGCTCTTCAAAATTGACATCTGGAGACATGTTCATTTTTCTCGAGTGAATTTGCATAATTCTTGCTCTTGCTTCTTCATTGGGATGTGGGAACTCAATTTTTCTATCTAATCTTCCAGATCTGAGTAGAGCTGGATCCAAAATATCAACTCTATTGGTAGCAGCAATAACTTTTATATCAGCCGTAGAACTAAAACCATCAAGCTGGTTCAGAAGCTCTAACATAGTTCTTTGGACTTCTCGATCTCCAGCTTTTTCAGAATCAAATCTCTTAGTACCAATAGCATCAAGTTCATCAATAAAGATAATAGCTGGAGCTTTCTCTTTGGCTAAACTGAAGGCATCTCTGACCAGTTTTGCTCCATCACCAATAAACATCTGTACCAACTGTGGACCAGCTAATTTTAAGAAGGTTGATTTAGTTTGAGCAGCACAAGCTCTAGCCAGCAAAGTCTTTCCTGTTCCAGGGGGTCCATACAACAACACACCCTTGGGTGGTTGAATACCCAAATTCTCAAACTTTTCTTTGTGGGTCATTGGCAGTACTACTGCCTCAATAAGTTCTTGAATTTGTTTATCAAGACCTCCAATGTCTGAATACTGTTCTGTAGGCCTCTCATCAACTTCCATGGCCTTTACTCTCGCATCATATTCTGCTGGAAGAGTTTCTAGAACCAGATAGCTGTCCTTATTGACTCCAACCAAATCACCTGGTTTGAGTGCTTCGGCATCAACTAATCCAATCACAGGCAAGAAGTATGTTTGACGTGTAGATGTTTTGATCACAGCACACTTTCCCTTGCGTTGAGCATCAAGATCAACAACGGCTCCATCTTCTTCACCCATATCTTGAGGATCCACATCAAGCAACTCAATCACATTTGATACTAAATAAGGTAAAGTTTTGTTGACTTTGATTTTTTCTGTGTTTTCCTTGATCTTATCATTTTGAGCTTGCAACTCATGTGAGATACGCATCACTTCGCTCTTCATAATTTTTATTTCATTATCTAATAACCTGGTACGCGACACTATTTCATCAGTAGACATTCGAAGGACTTCTTCTTGGAGGGTTTCCTGAAATGAAAGTATTTCAACAATTACAATTGATGCTTAATATTAGATCCATAATACCATAATCATGTACAAACTTTTACACAAGCAAAGCACTGAGATCAATTAAATATGACCAGTCTAGACAGGTAAAACGGATACATGTAGTTCTAATACACAAAGATTATCTGTAATAATTAGACTCAACTACTAAAAAAGTAGATTCAATGAATTACAGTTGAAAACTTGCATATGAATTTCAACTGTGGTATCATGAATCTTCATTCTGAGTCTAATGGAAGTGACAAAAAAGTTTGCAAGAGATAAAACTTGTTATTGGGGAGTTTGACATTGTTTCGATTGTCTTGGTCATAGTCAGAATGTGGACATGAATGCTAGAATGGGGTAAATTCTTTTTCTTTTACATTGTAACCATATCTCTCTGCTACTGAGCAGATTTGACTTTAGCCATTACACCAGTAGGTAAAGGTTGAATGTAACTGGTTGGTATGGTAATAGGGTAAGATATTTGACGAGAAACTGTTGGGTATTTCGTGCATGAATACGCAACTGAGTGGATGAGAGGGATTTGATATCTTTTGTTTGTACGGATTGTTTATATCCGAATAAACGCTTGTCATTCATGGGAGACCTAACCTAGGCGCGAGATGATATAGAGAGTATAATGGTTTTACCTCGCCATCCTCCCACATGGACTTGTCTTCCAAAGCAGTAGCCATCGTCGACAAGTCTACTAAAGAACAAGAGACAGAGTAGTATTCGAAGGGATTCCAGTCCAGCGATGAAGACCAACTTTGTTCTTCCCTCGGGATTACCAGGGATTACTTTGGCAGCTTTCAATCGTGTGTTTCTTCTGCTACTCGACTTTTGCCCCGTCGTGCGGCGTGCGCCGTGCGCGCTTGCAAGCAGTGCTGCCGTTTATCACGGGGCAGTTTTGAAATTTGCTCTTCAGATTTGAATATTATAGAATTGAAAATTCTAAGGAAACCAGTGCAACGGAGTCGGTGCGTGTATGAAATATTGATGCAAGATTCTGTTCTTATTGTCTTCTTTCTTCTCATTTACCAAAATTTTGGAAAAATTCTTTTATAGCCAAGTACAATGATACGTAAGGACCAAAAATTGATTAGTTTATTCGTTTGGAAGGTGAAGGGGTGAGTAAGTTTTTTCTTTGATTTTCTTTGTGAATAATCTAGGTGGTAGTAACTGTGCGCATACTTCAAATAATTTGAACCGAGGCATCCAGGCGTGTTTCGTGTTTCACTTCTTTTTTCTTTGACCTCCTTCGCGGAACGATGTTGGTTCGCGCGGATAAATTGAATCCGACTTGGAAGAGCTGCGGAACAAACTTCATCTGGAGTGATCGTTATTGATTTAATCCGACTCAATGCTGTAGACGTCGACAAAAAATGCTTTGTAATTCTTCCGTGAAGTATTCGATCGGAGCTTAAGTAATTTGGGCGTCGCTAAAATTCTATCAAAAGTACGACATTTAATTAAAAGTCAGATGGTGGCGGAACTTTCTTGATTTTCTGTACTTAAAAAGAGCTATGAAGTGAGAATCGAGGGGGGGGGGGAATACTTCAACAGAGTTGAATTCAGTAAGTAAGATTCTATCGGAACAACCATCATCCGTTTGAGCACAACTACCGACTTAGAACAAACCCTGCTCAAAAATGTCTCCAGAATGCACTCAAATGCGGTTTTGCGATGTGATCATTGAAGATTCACACGCTGAATTAAAAGATACAAGCCAAAGTATAATCAACTTACTACCACTGATTGCTAGCCACTTGTAGAATAAGTTTGGATGAACTGAAGCTCGATGAGATAATTCCGGTAGAAAAAATTGTTCAGATCAATTAAAGACCTTGAAGCTGTGACTGCAGAGATAGTAGTCTTCATAAAAAATTATCCAAAACATGAGCTCTTTAGACAAGCAAGGTAGTGGGATTTTTCAGTTAAACTAAGGACGCCTTGTCCATAGTGATACTTGATGATCAAATTCATAAGAGAAAGAAATTTTGGGTACATACATATCAAGGCCGTCCTCAAGTCCCGTCTTTTTTAGGCTTACACGCTTGAATCTGCTTTCTTTGGCGAGTAAAGAACGAACCAACCCGATGAGCTACTGAAATGTTCGAATTGTGCCACGCGATGGACAATTTTTGCATTAGAAAACTTCACACACAAATAAATTAGCCTCCCAAAATTTCCATGTTCCTACGACACATGGTAGTTTTTTTATGGTCCACCAGTAAAGCATTGATAATATTTGATCTAATCATTTGGACGCAGAATTCTACGAGCATGACAATGAAAATATCAAATTAGAGCTGCAAAGCATGTGATTTTTGGTATGGTACCAGTAATTTTTTTTAATGACATTGCATGGAGACACTTTCATAACTAAAATTCAACATTCTCAACGTATTTTTCGTGGAATATCGTTCTTAAAATAATATTCCTAATCATGAAAACATCAAAGGCTGGTGAGCAAATCTCTCTGTATAAGCTTTTCATGTGATTCAGGGGATCCCTCGTCATCCGCGAGTTTTAGTATCCGCGGAGCGTTGATTTGCGCCGGCCTTTGCGCCTTGTTATACGCGGGCTTAGTTTCGTTCTCCGCGGGTCATTACTGTTCGGAAATTATCTCATTTTCATGAATGTCTGCTTGTATTTAATGATCAATGATCCGTGATCACATCGAGTAAGATATGTATCTAGACTATGAAGCTAGAATGATCTCGTATCCAATTAATCTCAGATTTTTTCGCCCGGACCATTTTATACACCACAGAAGTGTTGAAGATCTCGCATTCGAGTTACCGACATGAAATCTATCCCATGATGCACATGAGCAGACATCGGGGTCAAGAATGATTGTTGAGATGATAGACCTTGAAACTATGAGGGATACGTTAATCACACACGTTCACTGAGGGCCCAGCCCCAGCACCGCGCCGGGACTCATGATTTCGTATCTTACGGCTTTCATAATCTCATATTTACTCGATTTGAATTCCCAACAGCAATCCATAATTGTGCTTTAGTTTGAAGAGGATGAAATGAATAATGCTACAAACTTCGTGGACCTCGATACGAGGGCACAACGTAGGTTTTCACACATTCCGCATATGTTTCGGCCAGAACCGAAAGCGGAGGTCAGAATTATTACGGAAATGCTTAACCACCCCGCTAGAGTGTTGAATACTACACTTCTGTCAGCTGTATGAGAAAGAAATCGGAAAACTGTGCCAAAATCTCACATCCACGCACATATATGGTGGAAATAGTGTATTTTCGTACTGAACGCAATATAGGTTTTTACCTAAGGTGAGGACTAGTACATTTCGATGCAGTGGCGTGATAGTTGAAGTTATGCATCTCGAGTGGCACTTTGCGGCACAATAGGCGAGGGTAAAATAGATGTCCCGAGGATGTAAATTCCGCTGTTCATGGCCGCATGGTAGATGATATTTTTTGACAATCTGTGAGTAGAAGGCAAAGCTCAGTGTTGAAATGAAAGTTTCATGTGGTCAGAAACCGTTAGTCTCTTTGTGGATGCAATCTTCCGACTTCGAGCTTCGGCCATACACCTAAATTGTTTATAGGACCATAAAGAGCACAAAGCCTTCGAAATTTGAATTCAGGCTTGAGGCCATTGAAAAAAGAGAAGATACACTCACCTACAGGTATAGGAATGGTAGATTCGCGGTGAGTTTAGCAAAGGCTCGTAGAGCAGTTTGAAATTTTCATAAAATTAATCAAGTGCTCGGTAGCCGCATGTAAAAGTGCGCCAGATATCGGCCCTCACCAGATATACTTACGAGATGCGGCCTGATATCACCGCGCTCGCGCCGCACGACGAAGAACAAAGAACAAAAGCGTTGCCAGGGCATATTGGCCTCCCTGGTTTCATTTGGTTTTCATAGCTCCGCTCGTCGCCCCCCGGGGAAAATGCAATGGGCCGTGACCCCCGGGGGCCACGGTCCAGAGGTGGGCCGTGGCCACGGTCCCTGGTGGGCCGTGACCCCCGGGGGCCACAGCCCAGAGGTGGGCCGTGGCCACGGTCCCTGGTGGGCCGTGACCCCCGGGGGCCACGGTCCAGAGGTGGGCCGTGGCCACGGTCCTATGGTGGGCCGTGGTCCCCGGGGGTCACGGTCCACCAGTATGCTACAAATTCTCTTCGCTCTAAACGGGTCTTCGACTTGCCGGCATCACCAGATTAAACACTAGGATGGATCAAAATTTAATTTACCTCGCTTCAGTAATATTCTACTGTTGCCTGTTAATAAGAAGTGTATGAGAAGGCTTACGCTACTTGTCTGAAAGGTGGCATAATCAGGTGGAGGTAGAGCCTTAAAATTGTAATGAATTAGTTATGAGAATATGTATATGATAAATTCCTCGCCGAAGCGACCTACGGAAAGGGGTCATCTCTCAGACTCTTTTTTGACCTTTTTCATTCCATTCTATGGCCCAAAATGGGAACTTCGGACCACCTATGGGGTCCAGAAAGAATTTCTCCTCTCCATTGCACGCACATACGTAAATAGACCGAAAATTCATCGTGTAAAAATCGATGCTCTTTTATTCACAAAAATGAGAATATTTCGAGTCTTTGGATAACTATCAATTTGCGGGTTGCGGCATCTGAAAGGGCATCAAAAAGCCTATCGAAAACGTCATCGGAAATTCTTTCTCTGTGATTTGGGGGCCTTCTGAAAGCAAACAAGTGTTTTTCACAAAATTGTTAATTCCTCAAAAAGCCATTTTTTTATTTTTCGAAAATCAGATATTTGACGTGAAATTTTGCGTTCTTTCAAAAATAATGGGTCTCAGAGAAGTTTAGGGCAGTCCGAGTGACTTATGAGCCATTTTTTGAAAATTTGATTTTTTCGGTTTCAGAAAAAGGCGATTTCCTGCGCATGCGCACAAACGTAGACTTTGGCACCACTTTCAATGGAAAGCTGACAAAATTTCCTATAAAATGACTACCTGCAAAGTTGAAATTCATCACTGAAACGGGATCTGCAACGATTAATTATGTCGAATCAGAATCACATGAAAATTCAGTCCATTAACACCTTCGTGGCGCCTGCTGAGATGATACATTTACGAGATCTTTTCGGGACTCAATTTTGAGTACAGAATTGACCTGAAAAATATTCGGACCACATGGTTTCAACGTAAAATTGTATGAACTTTCAAAATATGCGATGAAGAATCCCGTTTGAGGTGAACCCGAGGTGCTACATTCAATTTTTGCCAGAAAATACTATTTTTCACATTCAAAATTGCATAAATATGCGATGAATTTTTCATCGCATATTTTGAAAGTTCAGACAACTTTACGTTGAAACCATGTCGTCCGAATTTTTTTCAGGTCAATTTCGTACTCAAAATTAAGTCCCGAGAAGATTTCGTAAATGTGTCATCTCAGCAGGCGCCACAAAGGCGTTAATGGGCTGAATTTTCATGTGATTTTGATTCCATATATAATTAATCGTTGCAGATCCTGTTTCAGTGCATGAATTTCAACTTTGCAGGTAGTCATTTTATAGGGAATTCGTCAGATTTCCATTGAACATGGCGCCGAAAGTTTACGTTTGTGCGCATGGGCAGAAAATCGCCTTTTTTGAAACCAAAAAAATCAAGTTTTCAAAAAATGGCTCGTAAGTCACTTGCATCGCCCCAAACTTCTCTGAACCCCATTTTTTTCGAAAGAACGCAAAGTTTCACGTCAAATATCTGATTTTCGAAAAATAAAAAAATGGCTTTTTGAGGAATTAACGTTTCAGTGATAAACCTTTGTTTGCCTTCCGGAGGCCCCCAAATCACAGAGAAGGAATTTCCGACGACGTTTTCGATAGGTTTTTCGATGCCCTTTCAGATGCCGCAACCTTCAAATCCATAACTATCCAAAAACTCGAAATATCCTCATTTTCGTGAATAAAAGAGCATCGATTTTTACACGGTCAATTTTCGGTCTGTTTACGGATGTGCATGCAATGGAGAGGAGAAATTCTTTCTGGACCCCATAAGTGGTCCGAAGTTCCTATTTTGGGTCATAGGATCGAATGAAAAAAGTTAAAAAAGAATCTGAGAGATGACCCCATTCCGTAGGTCGCTTTGGCGTGGAATTCATCATATACTACCCATATCTCCTATCACTAGGGTCTTAATAGATCCACCAGCTCAACAGCATCATTAGGAGAACAAAACTCAGCAGGTGTTCGAACGCCATAACCTTGAAATATGTAGCTAAGAGATAATCATTCGGGTATATAATGGGATACGGGGCGTTCCTTGCTCAGGATGATCAAGGTTTTGTAACGGAATATATTTCCAATATCGTTGGATTTTCTTGATTTGAAATAATTATTAGAGCCATATCACATGGAAATATTGATCTTTGGGTGTCGAAAATGTGCCAGCCTTAAGTCTCACTCCCAAAGATTTTGAGGTGTATTTTTCGACTTTTTGGAATATATATGAACTTGCGCACAAGTATCGATATTCTCGAATATTTTTGGCCTGTGCAAAAAATTAGAATCATCAGATACTGCGCGATTTTGCATTTTTTCGCATTTTCTGCTTGTGGCTCTTCTGTCTTGGAATTTCGATTGTTCTATGTAACACCATGTTGTAGACAATGAAATTTTCTAAATATTTGAAACAAAGTTCATCTTTTTATCTATCATATAAGTCACTGAAATTGGCAAAAAAGGCGAAAAAGGACGAAATTTTCTTTGATTTTTCATTCCGAGAAAAGTCAACCGATTAATGTGTCACTGCCGGGGCATAAAGTCCTCGTTAATCTGAATATGGGACATTTCGGAGCATTTCATCGAATCCCGGCACCAGGGGGGTCTGGAAAGAATCCCAAAAAATTTTTTTCTCGTTAATACCATGTTGATATAGTACAAAAAAAATTTTTTGGGATTTTTTCTAAGGCCCCTGTTGGCTCTGGGGCCTATAAAAAGTCCTTCCAGGCCCCTCGTACTTTCTTCCTTGAGACTAGTACTTTGAAGAAGAGAATTGCGCAAGGTCGATACTTGAACCTACCAATTACTAGGAGCTATTTGCTGAGAGAAGATTTTAACGATTTTCGGGCTAGCTTCAAAGTGATGTAGCTCCCACCAGACATATAATAATTGACTTTTACCAGTGGTCATTTTAAGGTTCTTGAAGAAAGCTACAATTCGACTACTAGTAAAAGTCGATTATCGAACTTTGTATAGGGGTTACAGTCGTTACAAGTTGACCAGTTTTGTAAAAATGCCAAACTTTGAGCTGAATTTGAATTTCTTCCTTTGACCCCACATCTGTGCGAATATGTTTTTTGATACAAATAATATCAATCAGAACAATAATCTGGGTCGGATATTGAATTCTCGATTTTATTCAGCCAATTTAAAACACTCTGGTTTTTCTTCCTTTGACCCCACATCTGTGTGAATATGTATTTGATACAAATAATATCAATCAGAACAATAATCTGGGTGGGATATTGAATTCTCGATTTTAGCCAATTTAAAACACTCTATTTTGACTTTTTGCTCAAAATGACCTCACGGGTATGGCTCGCATATGAGGGTTTCCATGGAACATTTGACTATTGACCCTCTAAAATAAAAAAAAAATTTTCTCATCGCACACGTTTAAAATGGGTTTCATGTGATTCTTATACCTCGAAAACATGTGAAAAAAGTGGTGCCACTCTCTTCCAAACCGAGGTATCTGGTTCAGAACGAATTGTAAGGAATTTCACACTTGAAACATTCGTGAATCAACTTCAATCGAACAAATTCGATTCAAAACATTGTCTAGACGATCGATACGGATTATATTTTGCCTGACTTGACTTTAAGATGAATTTCATCATTGATTTCTCCGAAATTCGATGTAAATTTCCAAAATCGAGTCAAGAGCTATGAGTCTCATTTCAATTTCTAGAATACACTGTGGTGTTATTTTGTTCATTTTTCAGCCGTATACTATGTAAAAATCAAGAAAATCGCGATACCATCACATTTAGCGGCTTATTTAGCTTACCATCCGGATTCAAATATTTGTCCTCAGCTTCTCACAGAAATACCGATCGACAATTGCAACTCAAAACAGTGCGGTTATATCCCTTTTGCGATGAAGAAAAAAGAGCACAACATTCCAATCCTGTGCTTTACGTTTCCTGAGTATGCCATCAAAAAATGACCGTTTTGAGAGCCAGTGGCGCGATAACTTTATGAGCTTTGAAGCTTTATAAAATTTGTCCGGATCAACGCACACTCACAAACCAAACGGGATTCGATTCGTCTTCTTTTTAACTTTGAAAACTCATTGCTAAATTTTCCGTTTTGCACAAGGTATTCCATCAATTTCGTAAACAATAGCCAGAAAAAGTTTTCCCACAAAACTCAGTTACATCGATGAATGAGAGTTAATATCATAGCCAAATCAGCGCACACCTCTGAATCAAAGATTTTCTCAAAATATGAGATTAGTAGATGGATATATCATTCCACCGAAGTAGTTGAGGCATAGGTATTTTAGTTACAGCCTTATCAATTCAAAAAATCGCGTTGGTACGTTTGTAAACTACCCAAAAATCATCCTTTGCGGTCTGCTATTGACAAATCAGGATGCGTTTCAACAAAAAAGAATGTAGTCCATATTGAATGATGCCAAATACTATAAAATGCCACTCCTGCGCACTCCGAATAGTTCAAAATACTCTTGGAACACTGCAGTAACACAAAAGTTAAAAGTTCCGTGGAAACTCTCATATGCTTCCATCTGAACTAGTGTGCACCATCCTGTGTGAAATTACTCTCCAATGTACTCCCAAATATGTGTGAAAACTTCCGGAGGCGAGCCTCGAGCTAGATGCGAGCAGGAGGTTCTATTTTACGAGTTGAATATGGGCATTATTCCGTCTATTTGGACGCAAGCGAGTATGAGTGGGACTTCACTCATTCTGCCTCACGAATGAGATGAGCCGCTAAAACAATTACACAAACATGTTCTTCCGACTCCAAATGACCATTTAAACAGGTCCTCATATGATCAATTTGGTTCTTATTCATCGTCTGAAGGCACTCCATCGAAAAACATATCACTATAGTGTTTTCTAGTCTGAGAGCAACTATGAATATCTTGGAACGAAACTGACCCCGAAATCGTGTTTAGATGATCATTTTGAGTCAGGCAACCATGTTCGTATCCCTCTTTTGGCTGCTCATCTCATTTGTGAGCTGGAATGAATGAAATCCCACTAACACTCGCCTGCGTCCAAATAGACGGAATAATGTCATAGAGATAAATAATGTT
Organism: Eretmocerus hayati; assembly: GCA_029851415.1. Taxonomy (NCBI): domain Eukaryota; kingdom Metazoa; phylum Arthropoda; class Insecta; order Hymenoptera; family Aphelinidae; genus Eretmocerus; species Eretmocerus hayati. Next base: position 187,715,599 of record CM056742.1, on the reverse strand, counting down.
CGACGGTTCCATTTTCAACACGTGAAATAGGATCTCCTGCTCGCATCTAGCTCGAGGCTCGCCTCCGGGAGTTTTCAGACACGTTTGGGGGTACATTGGAGAGTAATCCCACACAGGTTTTTGCACCTAGATGGAAGCATATGCGAGCCATACCTGTGAGGTCATTTTGAGCAAAAAATCAAAATAGAGTGTTTTAAATTGGCTGAATGAAATCGAGAATTCAATATCCCACCTAGATTATTGTTCTGATTGGTAGTATTTGTATCAAAAAACATATTCGCACAGATTTGGGGTCGAAGGAAGAAAAACGATTTAATTCAAATTCAGCTCAAAGTTTGGCATTTTTACAAAACTGGTCAACTTGTAACGACTGTAACCCCTATGAAAAGTTCGATAATCGACTTTTACTAGTAGTCAAATTGTAGCTCTCTTCAAGACCTTTAAAATGACCACTAGTAGAAGTCAATTATCATATGTCTACTGGGAGCTACATCACCTTGATGCAAACCCAAAAATCGTTAAAATGTTCTCTCAGCAAATAGCTCCTAGAAATTGGTAGGTTCAAGTATCGACCTTGGGCAGTTGTTTTCTTCGAAGTACTAGTCTTAAGGAAGAAAATACGCCCAGGTACGTCTAAAAATGTAGAGTCTGGTCGAAGTTATGATTTTCTGGAAACAGGCTAAAGAGGGGCCTGGAAGGACTTTTTATAGGCCCCAGAAACCACAGGGGTCTTGGAAAAAATACCAAAAAAATTTTGTACTATATCAACATGGTATTAACGAAAAAAAATGTATCAATCTTTCCGTGTGATACTGCTCTAATAATTATTTCAAATCAAGAAAATCCAACGGAATTGAATAATATATTCCGTTACGAACCCTTGATCATCCTGAGCAAGGAACACCCTGTATCCCGTTATGTACCCGAATGATGATCTCTTAGCTACATATTTCAAGGTTATGGCTTTCGAATAACTGCTGAGTTTTGTTCTCCTAATGACGCTGTTGAGCTGGTGGATCAAAGGCCCTAGTGATAGGAGATACGGGTACTAAGGTGAGTATACCCAACTTGCCTCTGTACGTGCTCTGTACCCAACTTGCCCCCATATCCCGATCTTGGGAATGGGCACTCCTTGGTTCCCCGGGCAATTCTTTTTTACGTTTGTTATGTTAAAATATGAGAAATTAAGTAGTTTGTGTCAACCCCGAATCATTCCTGCGTTCTTCAGAAAATTTAAACTGATTTTTCTATTTTTCGTGATTGCTTAGCTAAGAAAGCACCAAGGGAATCGCCTTCAGTCAAATCCGCGCCAAATTCTTTGAGTTCAACCAATCTTAACGTACCTCAGCGCATTCGATACCTTGTTCCAAGACCTTCAGGATCCATTTCTCAAAATTGCAATATTTGGATCTGGAGCTGATTTATGTGCAAAACACGGAGACGATTTGTAAACAAGGATGCCAACATCGGAGTGTACTTAACATGCCCCCATATATTTATCTCGAAAGGGCGTGCAGTACGACTTTTCTTACCACTCAGAACGTGTTTATCACGCCAAAATAGGAAGGAAAGAGTATTTTGGACGGTGAGAAGCTCCAACTGTGCGTGTACGGCGATAAAAACACTCTATCGCCGATTTCCATGATTGATTTTTGAAGAATTGAGACAGTTCGGATCCATTTCATCAAAACGAGACATAGCTCAGTGCATTTTAAAGGTCCTAAAACTAGCTTCAAAATGAGCTTCAATACGTAGGAAAATATTGACGTAGACTAGAGTTGTTGGGGAAGTGGCTAAATGGGGGCAAATTGGGTACGTTATTTTGTAAACTCTGAAAAATCACTTTTTGGAAAAGTTAAGACAGCTTGGCTCCGTTTGATTGAATTTGAACGTACTTAGATTCATTCTAAAGATCTTAGAACAAGCTTTAAAATGAGCTAAAGCACGTTGAAAATTGTTGAGGTAGACCAAAATTATTAAGAAAATGGCTTAATGGGGGCAAGTTGGGTACACTTACCTTATACATATTTTTATCACTGATTCATTACAATTTTAAGGCTCTACCTCCACCTGATTATGCCACCTTTCAGCCAAGCAGCGTAAGCCTTCTCATACACTTCTTATTAACGGGCAACAGTAGAATATTACTGAAGCGAGGTGAATTGAATTTTGATCCATCCTAGTATTTAATCTGGTGATGCCAGCAAGTCGAAGACCCGTTTAGAGCGAAGAGAATTTGTAGCATACTGGTGGACCGTGACCCCCGGGGACCACGGCCCACCATAGGACCGTGGCCACGGCCCACCTCTGGGCTGTGGCCCCCGGGGGTCACGGCCCACCAGGGACCGTGGCCACGGCCCACCTCTGGACCGTGGCCCCCGGGGGTCACGGCCCATTGCGTTTTCCCCGGGCCTGTGGAAACCAAATGAAGTACCAATTGATAAGAGCGTCAATGTCAGCAGAGCGAGCCTCCGGCCAAAGTATAACAGCAGTCAGGAGCCCTGCAAAAAGGTCATTCTTTTCCTCGACTACACAGTGGGCGGTTAGAGCGAGGAGCAAAAAGGATCTCGAGCAAGCGTAATTGCAGTGTCCGTTATTGCTGCGCCGTCAATTGCAGCTCTGCTCTGTGCAATAGAATCTGCCCCTAGCTTCGATTTGGATAAAAAAGCTCGAGCATCCGGGTAAAGCTCGAGGGCCACTGATGCTACCCGGGGGGTAGTTGCAGAAAGCAAAAAAGTCGGAGACGGACTGGACGGGAAGCCACGCCGACGTCCCACTTCGACGGAATCCAATAAAAATTCAATAGAAGCAGCTGCTCTGCGGTACATACTTGTATGCGATGCTGGGATACACACGTCGAAGCAAGGAAATCCGAAAACCGTCCGAGCGAGTACATCTGCAGAGTAGAAGCTAGAAACGCAGCCGTGCATATATGTGTGTATACTAGAGCGCGCAAAACGTGTGCAAAGCTCGCGCGCCGCGAAGAAATTGAATTTGACGCGAGCTCGTTTTAACGAGGCCTCCTGCATCTAGCCCTATGTGATGCCTGGCCTGCATGTATCATATGTAATGTGCAGTAGGAAGTACGTGGAAATTGTGGGCTTGAGATACGTGCACGTGTGATTCTGGGCTACTGGATTTTATGTGAATGCTGATGCCGGTGATGCGAAAATTTTGCCGATTCATCATGGATACTCGCTGCGCATCTTGTTTTTTGTCGAATTCCAAAAAAGATTTTCGAGAATATCTGTATTCTGGTACTTATTTGATATCATGATCGAAAAATCGACTCGTACTGCTGCTTTTGCAGTCTGTTTGCTGGGTATCAATTTTAGCAAGCGGTGCAAGATTCGATTTCCGATGTAATGGCATCGCTCGTTTGTCCGTTTGGAAAACTTAACGAGGCCATTAGATCACGGATTGTCGACGATTTCTGACTACCGTCGCGTTCAAGTAGTTGAAATTGGAATCTCATGGGGATCGAATTGAATAAATCTACTTGAATTATAATACATCTGCGAGGTCTAGCAAAATTCGATCCACTCTATAACTTTGGATTCATGTAACGTGATTGTGTCCAATTTCGTAACATACTCAATCTCATAAGACGATTGTCGTACTTGAAATTTAGTGTGCGTGAAACCTAGAGTCATCGCGCGTTCATTCATCAAGCCTAGCACGACCGAAAATGGAGAAAATTGACATCTGAACTGACTCATAACTATGCTTACGTTTGCGATCTCCGAAAGTTAGACTATATAGGCGAAATCGGCGCCACCGCTGGAAAAATTATTCCCATTGGATTTTTTTGCGGGATCCCCTCCGGAAGACCCTCCTGAATCCAAAAATGCATGTGGCCAGTCGAAATTCGAATGCAAAATTGTTTAAACTAAAATTGTTTAAACAAATTGTCTGTATAAACTTTTTCGGTCCCAAAGCAAGTTTTTAAAGTTATTTGGCCTATTTTAAACAGAAAGTCTCTCTTGTCATTTTTCTCTAAAATCCATTGTTTTTGAGCTATAAGCGTTTCAAAGTTGAAAAAATGCGAAAATTGCGATTTTCAACGACTGAAAACACTACGAAAAATTCAAAAATCTCATGTGGCCAGAGCGGAAAATTGTTCATTGGGATCTCCTTAACAATATCCAATAGCAAAAATTCATGTTTCCGGGCGATAACCCTTTGTTTTTTCAATGTTAACAATAGGTAGTTGCGCACGCTATAGCATAGGATATCGGCACGAGCAAGCAGACGACGCGCAGCCCGCCACCGCTGCATCTCTATGGCTATAGCGTGCGCAACTACCCATTGTTAACATTGAAAAAACAAAGGGTTATCGCCCGGAAACATGAATTTTTGCTATTGGATATTGTTAAGGAGATCCCAATGAACAATTTTCCGCTCTGGCCACATGAGATTTTTGAATTTTTCGTAGTGTTTTCAGTCGTTGAAAATCGCAATTTTCGCATTTTTTCAACTTTGAAACGCTTATAGCTCAAAAACAATGGATTTTAGAGAAAAATGACAAGAGAGACTTTCTGTTTAAAATAGGCCAAATAACCTTAAAAACTTGCTTTGGGACCGAAAAAGTTTATACAGACAATTTGTTTAAACAATTTTAGTTTAAACAATTTTGCATTCGAATTTCGACTGGCCACATGCATTTTTGGATTCAGGAGGGTCTTCCGGAGGGGATCCCGCAAAAAAATCCAATGGGAATAATTTTTCCAGCGGTGGCGCCGATTTCGCCTAGTCTAAGTAGCATTTGCCACGTCTCATCTCATTTTATAATCTAGCTATGGTTCATCTCATCTCCATATCAGTGTTTTAGCACAATACGGAACGATGACTCCGGATAGTATTTCTGAAGATGGTTGCTATCATCTGATACTGAATATGAAATATAAATTTCAGGAATATCACAACAATCGATCACCATAACTCCCGATACAAAACTCAAATCAATGTTTGTGTAAGATTTAGGAAAATGTGTCCTGAGCCAATCTCTCCAACCTATCCAACCACCCGCCCAGTCATCGACTTACCCGGCTACCAAGTCTCCTGCGCCTCCACCCATAAACTACACGGCTACGTCTGTTATTTTAGTCAGCTCAGCCGAGCCTACACCAGACCGTCCCAGATCGTTGCAGACCGCTGCAGGATATCCCAGACCATACCAGACTATCTCAGATCGTACCAAATTATCCTACATCACTTCGGACCGTTTCAAACCACCCCAGAACGTTCTATGTACCAGACCGTACCAGAATGTCCCAAACCGTACCGGAACATTCAAGATCGTTTCAAACCTTTCCAGGCCATCCCACGCCGTCTCAGATCATCCTAGACCATTCCAAACCCTTCCAAAGCGTCCTATACCGTTCCTGACTATTCCAGACCGTTCCAGAACTGGACCGTCGCAGACCGCACTAGAATTTCCCAGATTACACCGGGCCGTTCAAGACTGTTTCAGATCGTACCAAACCATCCTAGACTATTCCAGACCGTTCCAGACCGTTATTGGCCGTTCCAGACTATTCCAGACCATTCCAGACCAGAGCTACCCACTGTACTCTTCTCCGTCCACCAGAGTACGCAACCCGATACGCGGGATCCGGACAGACAATTTTTTGACTGGTATTAAGTTATTACTGGCATTATTGCCTGAATCGATCGCTACCGCACGTTCTGCTAATGAATGTTCTTGATGAGTCAGAGGCTCCTGAAATATTTTTGTAGTACAATAATTATGATTGTAAAATAATGATAGATGATACTATCATTGATTCAAGATGCCAGAGAGAAGATTCGTGTGGAAATCGGAGAAATAGCATTACCTCGAACTGTACCAGCCAATAGATATATTATTTTAGGGAATTCAGATTGACTGTTCTAAATTTTCGAAACGGCTGAGTTGCATATATGGGCTATTCTCAGGAACTTCTGATTTTTCGTGTTTCGGAATTTTATTTTTCAAACTTGGAGCACACCTCTGAGGTTTTGCTCACCTTGAGATACATCATTCGGAATGATAATTTCGAGTTCGTGCACGACTTTCGACTCACGGCATCGTCGGCGGACGTTGAATGCTCAAAAACCAAAATTTGAGTTCTTCACTGGTCCAAACGGATCATAAAGACTCACAACCGGACAAAAATGTTTGACGACACGACTTCAAATGATCAGAGGCTCAGATTACCGCACAGAAGATACTTATTTTCCCAATGGGAGAGTAAAAATATTCTACATCATAAACCATATGTCCGTCTTCCAAGTTCTTAGAATATATTTTCTCCCTAATCGAGTGTCTCGAAAAAATATCGGCTTGGTGAAATTGTTTCAAATAACTTCAATGAGCATGTACACTGGGGAGCAACCTGAACTGTCCACACTGCCGCCAACTTAAAAGTCTCTCTCCCATGCTAATAGCCTAGGTGAGAGGGTCTTAAGTTGGCTAACGTGTGGACAGTTCAGGTTGCTCCCGAGTGTACCTTCTTGAGTCCTATCTCCGATACCAGGCCAAAAAAATAACGAATACTTGAGATGTGGCAAACAAGCTGGAACAAGGGTTCGGAAAGGAACCGGTAGATACCAAAGATGAAATACATTTTATTCCTACATAAATCTTGAGATCATAACAATAAGAGAACAAGAATGATAACAACCCTTAAAGTTCATCCATAGAACAACTCATGATCTTGAAATCAAGGTTCTCAAAGATAACATGAATAACACAAAATAAAAAAATTATGATTCCTCGAACAAATTTGTGAAGCACACATTTTCAATTTTACTTCATAATCTTCAGACCACAAACTTTACCTGCACTTCTGAGGCTTCGTTTTTGTATTACCCCTTGATCTTTCAAAACTCTTCGAGTTGCCGTATTAGAAGAATCTTGAATCAACTTGATTCTGATGCTTCCTTTTCTTAGGATTCCGCTTCGTATTCTTAACGATGATCTTTCATTTCAAAGACGCAGTATTTTCGTCAAGATCTCCGAATAAATCGTGGTATACATAAAATTCTGAGAATTTCATGTATACCACGTCAATGCGAACATCACATACTTAATCAAAGTGCTGGTCAATGTCACTCGCGACTTACTTATTGACTCTTTACAGTCAATGTGTGTGCTCTACTCCACAGTCTCGAGTGCAAAAATGAACATATGAGCTTGCCATATCGAAAATCAACCAAATATTGATCAAAATGAGCGTGCACGAACACATCCAGCTCCATAAAATTAGATCCATCGATGTGCCATCCAAAAAATCACCTTCATCCAGAAGTTCACGCAGGTAGAAATTATTTTCTCCAAGCTCTCAATCGAGTGTAGATTGCAGCACATCAACGAGTGATGGCTCAAATTCTTTGTTTTTGATTATATTTTGAATTATCTTTTCGCCATTGGCATTGCTTCCACGACATGAACATTATGAATGAAATGGTGCGACAATTTAGAAAACCTAAGATTATGGTAACACGTTTTGAAGTACTCGTCATATTTTTTTCTACTCGCAGCACATCAGTGGGGCTGATTCCAGATATATTTTATGGTACAATCTTGCTCATTTCGTTGGAGCTGAGACGATTGCTTGTTCGTCATGGCAGTACTTCCAAGAATAAAAGAAAAAATCGAGCTAGTAACAATCGATTTTCCTGTTTTTCTCTGATTGTAGTGGTCATAAATAATTCTGAGTCCTTCGGAACAACCCAGAAATCCACAAATATATTGATTTTCTATCAATTAAGAACTTCGGAGTTTTACCAAGCATGAAACCAGAGTCGACGAGATGCAGGACTTCGCGATAGCCATGTAACACAAAAATCAAAAGTTCCTGAGAATTGCCCATATATGTTACCGGCAAAGTCCGGAATGGATGCTTCATTCCGATGCGGCTATCTTTATATGTGTTACACTTGAAGTGCGGGCGCCTGTGTAGCTTGCGCCCGTAACATAGATGACTTGCAGTTTGCACCGTGTGACGTCATAGGGATACAATCGTCTGACTTTCAAACAATTTTCGCCAGATGAAAACAATTTTTGGGAATTTCATCCCATTTCCACCCTATTTATCTCGATTTGCTCAGATATGACAAACCTTTATTTTGATGGGGTCAAAAAATGCAAGATGCCTATTCAAGATGGCGGATCCAAAATGATAGGACAAGATTTCCTTATAACTGCCCATTTTATCTCAAAACACTCTTCTCGAGGGTTTTTGGGTTGCTGAACACGAAAAAGGGATCAGAAAAACAAATTTCCCAAATCCAAGATGGCGGACCAAAATGGTGGTCGGAAAACTTCCAAGATAACTGGTGAATCCAGGTCTTGAAATTTTTCTCAAGGGTTTTCCGGATCGCTGATATGATTTCAAAGGCAGAATTGATTCTCCTACGAGAATCTTCTTGACAGTTGAGCAATCGGATGGTGACATGAGAGAGTGACTCACGATGAACCCCTAAGCTCCCAAATCCTTAAACCTAGTCACCTTCAACAGTTCTTTGATGATAGTAGCTCGAACAAAAAAATGACGTCGGGTCAACGTCACGTTGAGGCTAGGTCAGCGCGGGGACAACGTCGTGACATTGGGAAGCCCCTTGATGATTGAATATTAGGATAGTGCCTTATCAAATCTGTCATCAATTCAATAAATTATCATCGAGTAGTGTGCCCGAATCTAAATCGCTGGTGGGTTCTCGTTTGGAGATTTTTTCTATGGAACATTTGAGTGATGATCGATTCCGCGGCTGCGACTCAACAATCAACCTATAGTTTTATTATTTCATACGATAACGATGAAAATAGTGGAATTTCGACATTTCACCATATACATCAGCGAAAAAGAGTTAATATTGATGTATGAAAGATGATCCGTACCAGCCGAACAAATAGGAACCGTATAGTGTCAAGCTGGCTGCGGAGTTGTCACGAGCTGGTCGCGGAATTGTCCCGGGCTCATGAGAAACGCGATGACTGAATGGCTCTTATTCAATGTCGGAGAAAATTCACAAGTAACCATGAGTTCGTGACAAAGGGGGCCACAACAGATGTATCTGAATGTCCCAGTCACGAGTGATGAGTCATCAAAGCATGAAAAAGGGCTTGTCGTCGGGTTGGCACCAGGTTGTCACGAGGTTGTCATCCGAAGTCATCGGGATTCTGACGGATATCGACATCTTCGTCGATTGACGATGGTGTTTGTGGAGCACACCTCGATCAGCAGGAGACAGCGACTAAGTCACAATGGATTCATGAGGTATACTCCAAAGCTCATATGCTCCAGATTCAATGCATGAAAGAGTAGGGTTTGTCATGCGGCTATCACGGGGTTGTCACGGAGTTGTCCCGGGCTTAACCAAAAAGTGACAAATCTGTATGAGTCTCGTCCAAAGTCAAAGAAGAATGTTACATCCTCACACACACACACACACACACACACACACACACACACACACACACACACACACACACACACACACACACACACACACACACACACACACACACACACACACACACACACACACACACACACACACACACACACACACACATCCTCACACACACACACACACACACACACACACACCAATTCGCGAGAGGAAGACGCAATGATTATATGAAAATATTCTACTTCCGAGTCACGAGTCATTTGAATGTGCACAAGGGCTTGTCACGTGGTTGTCGAGGAGTTATCCCGGGCTTGTAAGGAATGCGATGGATTCGAATGACTCTCATCTTTCGTCAAAAGAAAGTCAAGTATATACACGACTTCGTGACAGAGCGGGCCACAATAGATGGATTCTAATGTCCCAGTCTCGAGTAACAAGTTATTCAACCATAAGAAGAGGCTGATCGTTGGATCGGCACGCGATTGGTACGAGATTGACGTGAGGATGTTTAGGAGTTCTGAAAAATGTGACGGGCCGGAATGAAACTCACCCAATGTCACTGGAAGATCTCAAACAAGTTTTCATCGATTTGTAAGAAAGAGACACAATGACATTATGTAAAGCTCTAATTCCAAGTGACGAGTCATTTGAATATGAACAAAAGCTAGTCATTGGGTTGTCACGAAGCTGTCCCGGGATCATGAAAGATGATCTTGATTGATTCTCATGTAAGGTCGCAGAGAAAAATCACGAATGCACATCAGTTCGTCAGAGATAAGGCCACAATAGATGGAGTCAAATTAAGACTGGGGCTATCTGCAAATTATCCGGATATTTTTCGGATATCCGGATGGTAAAAAGTTGTATATGAAGATCAAACATCTCGAATCCAGCATAATTCAAAAATATCCGGATATCCGGATATGCAAAAGTCCTAGCGCTAATTCAAATGTCCCAGTCTCGAGTAACGAGTAATTTAACCATATCCGAAACCATATAGAAAGGCTGGTCGTTGGATTGGATAGCATGCTGGACGTATGCAGTCTATTTCGTGGCAATCTGAGCATTCTTGTGATGTGCCGGCAGGGAGGAGTGGGAGTAGAACTGGGCTACTTTCAGGGCTCTTTACTCAAAACGGTGACTTGTATGAGCATTTCGAGCGTTTACGGGCCTAGCACGAGCATATTTTGGTCCAATTCGGACAAATTTGGGGGGGGGGGGGGTTGCTGTCGCGATCATTATAGATGGAAAGAACCAAGTACAATGTATGCGAAATGTGACACCCGGAGAAAGAGGGTGGAATCATATCCGCGAAGTGACGTTGTTCGCAGCTATCGAAAGTACTCTCAAGTTTACTTTCTAACTCTCAACGCGAAATGAAAAGTTGCTCTTGTCGTGTGAGTCGCATTCTGCGTCTCGTACAGTCTGGATTGGTCTATATATTCGCAAAGAGAGAGCGAGACAACTCTCGCGCGCCGACAAACACGAGCTTACTCAAAACAATAATGCAAGACTGCAAAGCAAACTCTAGAAACTGATTCCGTTCTCTCGTCGTACTCGAATGAATGGAACAACTTTCCCAACCGCGCAGTTCATCTGAAAATACGCGCGCACACACATGAAGGTAGCTGAGCGACAGATTCCTACGTATCTGGCTTGTGTGGACCATGACGCGCTCTTTTGATGATGAGAACTGCTACTGAAAACTATGAATTGTGAGAATGTATGGTTCCGTAGTAGTGAAAAATCGCGCAGAACTTTTGCCGATACGCGGACAAATATTTACCATTTTGCGATCAATATTTGTTTCCAGTGTGTTTCGATATCTCGAGAAATCTTTGCTGGGGATTCTGCGACATTGGAAAATTTTCTAACTGAGCGAAAGTTCGAGTATTCGAAAATTGACATCAATTAGATCATCAAAATGCACAGTTGGTATGATAATGCACTGCGTTCATTATCAGTAATTCCTCATACAACCAGAAAACATTTCTATAGGAATCATGAAAATTTCTATGGAAATCATTTCCCTTGAATATATCTGAGGACTTCTGACATCAGAGGGCGCTAGGAATACTTGGTGTCGAGTTTTTACACACTTGATTGGTGAGTTCTCATTAAAAGTATAGTCGTAGTGCTTTTTTGTTCTGTTGGGCCATCACTTTTGTTAATATGTTGGGTTGATTTGAGGTTTCATGATCAAATTTTTCATATAACTCATCTACATCCAAAACATTGTACCAATCTTCAAAAATATAAGCAATGGAATGAATTGAGCCGTCAATCACTTGAGGATCTGAAAATTTTCTTCCCGTCTCAGAACACTTTATTTGAATGAGTGGGATTAGTTAAATGGTTGCACAGCTTTCAGAATTTAATCAAAAACTTATTCCAAACTGCATGGAAAGTTGTTAAAGTCCATCACGATTCCTTGTAAGAAATTTGGCCAAAATTTTATCTTAGCTCAAAGGATTTTGATGCGCATTGAATACTTAGTCTCATTGATATTTTCCATTTAGATTGAATCACGAAAATATCATGAGCGACGGTCCTCGAAACATGCTTTTTGTAATTATACTCCCTCTCACTAATTAGCGGGAGTAATACATTTCAATTGAAGCGAATGTTTCTCCATGGAAGCAAGTTGCTTTTTGCATGACAGATGAGAGACTATCTACTGTGGATGACGCTCAAGAACGAGATTCCGAGGCTCTTGAACTCTTTTTGAGAAGTCGTTTTCGACCTAACGAGCAGCAGTTCATTTACTCGTTGTAAGAGTGAATTGAGTGATTGTCAAATTTCTTGGTTCATCCAGTTTAGTGGACGAATTTGAGTTGGCCAAATCTACCGGAACAATTGGAAAAAATTAATTACCGTCTTTCCTTCTGCCCATCCGATTCCTTTTAAGATTAATTTGAGATAATTGAAAATTAAAGCAGGGTTCAAGTCTGTCAAAAATCTAAAACACGTTCAGTTTTCGAGATAAAGGTTATTTGCCAATAATGAAGTCCTTATATACGGGTCGATGCAAAATTGATAGCAGAGCTCACGAGGAAGACTTTTTGTGTCAACTCAGAAGACTTGCAGAAGCATGTATAGAAATGAAGGAGGTGGTTCGACTGACATCACAGCTATTTAATAATTCTAATTGAAAATGGTCACTCGGCGTTGTAATTTTGCGAAGGCTCGTAATGAAATGAAGTACACTCCCTTCTTTTAGAAGACATGTTTGATTTTTTCCCGACGAACTTTGTTCAATGACTCACACATGAGTATATAAATATCCAGAATTTGTGCAAGAACTCCACCAATTTCAACCCAACATCTCGATGGACGGCCCGAGGTAATTGAGAGAGTCACATTTCAATTATAGTAACATAGATAGATTGAAGGAAGATTGAATATGAAGTTAATTAATGGAACCCCATGACACCGTATAACTGTGGAACGATCGCAATGCGTCATGGCTGCAGTTTCTATGAATGCGTTTCCTCGTGTGAAATTTATTCAACGATATAGCATCCTAAATCGTATATTTTCTAATTCGATATAGCTTTCACTTCATGAATATTTTCAATCGTACTGCTTTGAATTCTTTGCATCTTCCGAAATTCTGCTATTCAAAGTTGGAGCATTGAATTCTACCCTGGAAAACACAAAAAGTGAAGAAGGATCTAATACTTCTGCACCAAGTTTAGCTGATTTCTCGCGAACACATACCTCGGAAAGATTTTTTTGGAAGACTCATCAATCTTCTTCCGGTCTCTGTCGCAAAATTGCAATCATGAAAAATTCAGAATTGGTGCCTTAATGAACTCTACTACACATCAATTTCCGTCGAGAGGATATTAGAGAGATGACTGTTCGCATGTCATAAGATGTAGCGCCAGCAAAGACGTCTACAAAATCAAGCGACGCAATTATTATTCCATGAGCGCATCTTTCTCGAGCTTCGCGCCGGAAGGATATGAATTAATAATTGGATATGACAGTATATAGCGTGAAATCGCCCGGTGACGCTGAGGAGTCTTTTGAGGTGCGTCGTCGACTGAGCTGGACGTGAATTTTAATAAGTAATAAGCGTGGCCTGATTGATGGCCTGAGCTGATTCGATTCCGAGATCAAACGTCTTCGTCAGACATTTTTCACTATCCCTCTTTTTTTCCCTTACAAACGAGGTGACCGTGTCTCCAATCTTGAAGCATTCCTATATAGAGCTAAGACAGAACCGACAAGGAGGTCCGGAACAATCGTGACATGGTTTTTCCTGGTCATCCGTGTACGGGAGAGACGCGTATCGAATGTCTCGAGCGTCGGATTTCCCGGAAGTACTTGCTCGAAGCGATCGTCGTCCGTCTACATCGAATCGTAAGTGGTCATCGGGGTATCCTCTACATCGTAATCACATATATAGATAGATCCACAGATCTTACAAGCTATCAGTTGAACGAGCTTCGGAATGGGTCGCATCGCATATCAGCCAAGTGCTCGAGTCTTGAGTTTGGCTGTCGTCGTCGTCGTCGCGGAGATTAGCATTCGTGCCTCTCTGCATCTTTATCGGATCTGCTCACCTATAGCTACTATAGAACATCGTGTACGTGATGACGGGCCATGACGGAGTCTAAAGTCTCGAGTAGAGAGTGGTATAGTTGGTCGGCCTGCTACTGTTCATTATGCAACGAGAGCGCGCGCATAAATTCGCCTTTAATCGGCCCGCTCACTCATACTCTCTCCGGATACCGTGAGAATGAGCTCAATCCGAATTTTCGGCAGCGCAAACTTCCGACTCGATTACCATCTTGATTCGACCTCATAAAAATTTATGAGACACCCTTGTGACTTCCTATATCCCTGACTGGAACCTTTTTCCTGCATATCACAGCGTATGCTCGATTCAGCCGTGGCTGTCATATTCAATATCCGGATTTGGATATTTCAAGAGGGTGGTTGAGGATTCTCGATTTTTGCCTATTTTCATGATGACTTTTATTCAGAAATATGTGTTACAATCATCTTGATGATCGAATATCGTTCTTCCAAGCTTCCAAGTGTGTCAAGAACATGACCACGAAGACATTTTCAACGCTAGAGTTTTATTTACTGCAACTGAATCGTTTTCCAGATTGATCACTTAGACGATTGAGTAAAAAGTGAGTCTAATACCACAATAGCAACCTAGCCAAGCTCTTGAGTCGTGCGCTAGATCCGAAAATCACATCAGTTTTGAAAACTTAGGAAATTTTGAGATATTTGGGGTCCATTATTCCAGCATCCAGCATTCCAGTATTCCAAAAATTGACCACATCATCAATTTATGAAAATTCGAAATCATAACATCGTCTGGTGCGCACAACAAATCTTACGAAACATATCGAGAAACGCAAAAATGTAATTACCTATGTTGGTTAACAACATGTTCCACGTGTCTAACCTCCGATCAAAATTACCGGGAGTCACGTGGTCTGGCAGGCGTAAGGTTCGACACATTTGGAAAGTATTCGTTTCCATCAATGTAAATAAGCTTGAGATAGGTCTATAATTCTTGGTTACATGATTATCACCGCTCGTATATATTCGTTGAATGAAGACTGTCTTTCGTTCAGATGGAAAAATTCTTTGGCTCAACGACTTCTTGAAAATTTCAAACACACTCTAATCTTCGGCCAGGACTTTTTAATAAACACAGCGGAAATACCGTCTGCATCTGGCTCCACATTTTCATGCATAGCAGCTACCAATAAATCAAGTTTATCTAATGAGATATCGATGGAATCCGAATTTAAATTACAATAATCATTTTGATCAATATTTTCGAGTACTGAGACACTATATACTGAGCCAAAGTATTCTGAGAACATATCAGCGATATCTGGTCCATTCTTCGCCGATTTTCTTCCATATCTCATATAATTTGGGAAACTATTGGTTTTCTTCAGATTTTTGGTATATGACCAGAAATGCCGCATGTTGTTTTTCAAATTGTTCTCAACAGATGATATATAATCAAAGTATTTCTTACGAAACATCCTTATGCATTGCGCTCGCACTCTCTTGAAGTCTATTTGATCAGATAATGACAAACTAATCTTCCATTTAGAATGCAAACTATTTTTGTCATACCACTTTCGATATAGAGAAATCATTCGACGTTTGAGAGGAATATTCTGGCTAACTCAATTTTTGAGAGTTTTGTCAAGAGATGATACGCAATCATTTACATCATTATGTGACCAAATTGAGTTCCATTCAATCTCATCTATACATTCCACGATTTTTTATCATAATCAGCCGAACCGAAGTTATATTGTAATCTTTTTTCGCTGAGAAAATTCGAATCACTAAGCACTTTCAATTCACAAAAAAACACTTTATGATGAGAATCACATGGAGTGTTATGATTTTTTTGTCCTCTATGCACTGAATAAAAAGTGCGGCCGCCGGGAAACGAACCGGTGACCTCTTGATCAAGAGACTGACACGCTGTTGACTGAGCTAGTCTGGCCGCACCATGCGGCGGCGGTCCTTATATGTGATACCCTTGAAGTGCGGGTGCCTGTGTAGCTTACGCCCATAACAGGAGCAAGTTGGTCTGATTGATCAGCGATCAACCAGATCGAACGACTGCGGTGCTACAAGCGATTGGGCGGTACGTGATCAGACTCTCATGACATTCCTCGTGATGAGTACCTGCAAAATTGATACCTGTGACTGAGTACTCCCATCGGCACTCGTGACTAAGAATCGCGGTGATAGTTGGGGTAGAGTATTTACGATGGTAATACACAATATTGAATAACCATGATGAAAACTGTGATCGGTTACGCTGAGATCGCTTAATCGGTGAGTAGGTGAATACTCCCTCACGGAGCGACTGTGAGTATTTAAAGACGAGTGGGAGCATAATCGAGGGCACTGTTGTCCAGAGCACTCAAACACGAACATGATGCGAATCACGTCATATTCGCGATTCACGCCACGTGATCACGAGAAGGCGATTATTTGATCACGGCGCGCCGCGATCAACCGCCGCGGTGGTTGAGAATTGTACGAAAACGATCGAGGTAACTCCAAAAGCACATCTGTAAGGACTCAACCCCGAGTACCCCTGCAAATCGAACGCGAGTATCACCATGAGTACTCGATCACGTGTACTGCCGTTGGGAGCTATTGGCGATGATCGATCACCAGGGCTTTTTAAGGTACCCAATCGGGGGCAAGTGCGCGCTTGATTACGGTGGCCAGCAGGGGTACTCACTTGTGGACACCACATGTATTCGATTACATACAGTACCGTGCAGAAATTCCTGAACGGGGGTTTGAAATCCTCTCTTGCAAAAACGTCGATTACTCGAGCCCAGATTAACGTAGAGGAATTTTGAAAAAAGCATCTTAACGGCATGTGAAAGCCGACTTTCACCGACCGAGGGGACCGTACTAAGGGTAAGGGAGGTTGGGTTAGATGTTACATATATGAATATATTATAAGGGAGGGGGAGGGGTGGTGTGAATCCTCCCCGCTTCCTCTGCGTCGTAATAACTGCGTCATGCTTATCGATGCATACGTAGATTCATGACTGAATAGCTACCCGCAAGGTACACTGATGATGAGTTATTGATGTAAAAAATGAAGGTTCCTAATCACATTTCTTATATACTGTCGAGTATATTTTTTATGTGACATCTAGTGCTAATTCTGCTGAGGTTCACATTTTTTGTATATACTTGCATTCAAGTATATTTTTTATGTGGCTTTTTTGTTGAACCATCACTTTTACTCTTGAAAACACATTTTTGTACTATGTGTGTGTACACACTTTTGTACTATGTGTATTCATTTTTAGTGAAGTGATTTCTGTAGGAATATCTTCCTCGGTAACTTTTTCTAAGCAATTACTCGAATGCACATCTATACACACTCTTGAGCTATTTTGTCAGTTCCAAGACCTGTTCAAATGTGTATTGATTATGACACATCGCTGCCTCTTATTGGCCAAAGTCATGTATTCATGTTATCGCTGTACCTAAAAGGATTCATTGTGATAGTATCACTATTCATGTTATGGCATCCATTCAGATTGTAGACACAAATTTGACTCTATTTGGGACTCAAAACAATTCCAGAATTTCATGCAAAGCAACTCCACAAAGTTAATCTGTCCCAAAAATTTTAGTATCCGAAGTTCATGATTTATATCAAACAGCTAGAAATTGGTAAGTACAGATAGAAGCTATGTAGACATTATTGGAGTACATACATTCATGACATACCTTGAAATGCAGATGAAATCTCACCTCTCGAATACAAAGATTTCAACAGACATAATTGGGAGCTCGTGGCATACTCAAGATCAGTTTTTGCTCTCGAAGTCACTCAAGCGAGTTATTCTGAACAAATATCTTAGGGTATTCATGTTGATACCTTGGAAAGAATGATGAGATTCATCAGAGTTAATATGAAGGCACACAACTAAGAATGAGATCCTGAATTCCACCAATGAATTCATGGTATGATGGAATTTATAAGTTTCCAATTCCAAGTCAAAAAAGCTCCACAACTGGGCCAAATTTCAACAGATTGAAACAAATGAATATGAAATCATTCCTGTAAAATACAGGGACCTCAGGAGACACAAATTGGAGCTCACTGCAATGTTCACTAATTCACTTTTGCTCTAAAATTCACCCGGGCGCTCCATTTGGACCAGGTGATTCCAAGATATTCTGGTTGGAACCTGGAATAGTATGGTGAAATCAATTAAACATGATTCAAAGGTCAACTCATGGCAAAAAGAATCTCAATTTCATCACTACAATCCTTGTCTAATGGAATTTACCAAGTAACTTCTCAATTCCAAGTCACAAAAACTCCACAAGTGAGTCAATTCTCAATTGATTCAAAGAAGTGAATATGAAATCACCCCTCTAAAATACAGGGATCTCAGGAGACACAAATTGGAGCTTATTGCAGTGTCCACTAATTCACTTTCGCTCCGAAATTCACCCGGGCGCTCCATCTGGACCAGGTGATTCCAAGATATTCTAGTTGTAACCTAAAATAGTATATGGTGAAATCAATCAAACATGATTTAGAGGCTAACTCATGGCAATAAGATTCTAAAGGTTGTCACTAAATTCTTTGTAGAATGAAATTTACCATGTAACTTTTCAACTCCAAGGCACAAAAACTCCACAACCAAGCCAATTCTCAATAAATTGAGAGAAGTGGATATGAAATTACCCCTCTATGATACAGGGATCTCAGCAGACACAAATTGGAGCTCACAGTAATGCCCACTAACTTATTTTTGCTCTTAGAGTCACCCGGATGCGCCATTTGATGTAGATAATTTCAAGATATTTCAGTTGAAACCTGCAGTAACATGGCAAGATCAATCAATCATGAACCAGAGGTCAACTCATGACACTAAGATTCTAAATTTTATCACTACATTCTTTGTGGAGTGTAATTTACTATGTAACTTTTCAATTCTGAGTCATAAAATCTCCACAACTGATGCAAATTCTCAATCAATTTAAATGAATGAATGTCAATTCACCCCTCTATTAAACAGGGATCTCAGTGAACACAAATTGAAGCTTATTGCAAAATTCAAATATTTACTTTTGCTCTAAAAGACTTACCCGGGCTCGCTATTTTAACCAAGTCTTTTGACATATTGTGGTTGAAACATGAAACAGAATAATTAGTTTGCTCTGGAATGATCATGAGGCCTCAACATTGCAGGAAAATTCTGAACTGGATCAATACATATTCTCAACACCTATAGAAAGAATTTGGTGTAATCGAGAGGTTGTAAACCTATCTGATGGACACTCCCATGTATCTGTAAAGATGGCATTTTCAGCAAGTTTGTTGGATGCATGACTTTTCTCTCAGTTTATTGATCAACTGATTTTCTCCTCTGAACTGTATTCAAGTATAGGACTTCATTAATACCTTGGATAATGCTTCTCTATTCTGTACATAAATATGTGATGTCGACGAAAGACAATTTCATACCTCGAAAATGCTCAGACTTGGAAAACAATATCAATAAAGCTTCTTGCCCCGTTGATTACTGTCTCAGTTAATTATTGACTCAGTTCAATTAAGGCTCAGAAAGATAATCCTTATATATTCACTGTCGTGTGAACTGCTTTTCAAATCGAGGAGCCGAGCTAATAAGAGTCTCAAGAAACAGAATTGTCACTCAGATTGTCAACACTTGGATTCGTTCTTTTCACATATAAACGAAGTTATCACTGTCTTTAGTTTTACCAATGAATGAATTTTCCGGCTCTGCTTTTATGTGCACGCCGAATACTGCGCGACAAAACTCACGACAGTCTGCGAGTACTCATTTATTCAAACAATAACAACAGCTGATGTGGGGGCTGTGTAGAGGACCTAACCCAACCTTACCTCGACTCAGCCAAAGTCACAGCTCATGGGCCTTCGGAAAATGTCATACTTCTGATCATTTTCTGAACTTTTTGAGGACGATATCGGAAAAAGTACGTCCAAGTAAGGAAGCTCCCAAATGCGATCTATCATTTAAAAAAAGAATCGAGTTGATTGGATGGATATTGCCTTCACACTTTGGTTTCGAAGTTAGGCGTGTGAGTATTTTTCAGGAAATGGTCAACTCCCAAACCAAAGTGTGAAGGCAATGTTCAACCAATCAACTCGATTCTTTTTTTGAATTATAGATCTGTCTTCAAAGCTTCCATACTTGGAATTACTTTTTTGAGATTTACCGTAGATCTCGAGGAGAAAAATCGATTAGTTGATGGTTTGGGGTGTCGGTCAAAGTTGGCTTTCACATGCCCTTAAAGATGAGGAAAAATGCTAACTTTTTATGGTTTGCGATTTTTTTCTCAGCCCTTTTTGGTACCTCAAATAGCTGATGTAATTTCAAGGATTTCGAGAAAAAAACCGTTTTTACTCTATCGGCTGTAATTTGTACGCGGATGAAGATAGAACAATTTTGCAAAAAGCATCTTGAAGAGCGGAAAAAATGCCATTTGCAATAATTTTCCGATTATTTTTTACGTCGCGTGAATAAGAGTGTAAAAGCTCTCAAAGTAGCCAGATTCTCGGATTTTCAATGAAATACGTGTAAAAATGGCGAAAAACCACGGTTTTGGCTACTTTGAGAGCTTTCACACTCTTATTCACACGACGTAAAAAATAATCAAAAAATTATTGCGAATGGCATTTTCCCCGCTCTTCAAGATGCTTTTTGCAAAATTGTTCTATCTCCATCCGCGTACAAATTACAGCCGATAGAGTAAAAACGGTTTTTTTCTCGAAATCCTTGAAATTACATCAGCTATTTGAGGTACCAAAAAAGGCTGAAAGAAAAATCGAAGACCATAATAAGTTAGCATTTCTTCTCATCTTTAAGATGCTTTTTTCAAAATTCCTCTACGTTGATCTGGGCTCGAGCAATCGAAGTTTTTGCAAGAGAGGATTTCATACCCCCGTTCAGGAATTGTTGCACGGTACTGTATATCGCCGGTGATATTATATCACGAGTGCTCTTTGTATTGATTGATCACGAGTAGTACCACGGACATCCGATTCGGAGTATCTTCTCATGAGTGAGTAAGTATTCGATCGTGGTGGTCACCACTCACACTCGATCATGAGCCCAACCATGGATGCTCGATCACGAGGATCGTCTTCAATACTCCAAAAGTTCTACCATCACGACTCGACCCCGAGTATCACCCATGTAATTATCACTTCGAGTACTCGATCACGTGTACCACCACTGGGATTCTATCACGAGTGCTATTCTCAATTATCGATCACATGTAGTGCCGTGAATACCAGATGACGAGTACCACCGTGAGTACTTAAGGATGCTCCGTCGTTGGGTAACGTATCACGAGCATTCGGGGCCCCGCGCCTACTAACACAAGCGTCAGGCTACGAGACGCGCTCGCTCACCAACACACATACACAACCCAAGCTCGCGCTCGCGCAAGCGTGCCAGCGGTCGATCAGCCGCTGCACACCTGTTTTTCGACAGTTTTGATTCTTTCGAATGTTTTCCTGCCTTTCACACGTCGGGAACATGCATGTTTCTGAATGAAATTCCATTCATTTATAAATGATCTATGCTTGGACAGTTGCTCGTCGCGGTAACACTGGGAAATTTTGAGATATGACTCATTCCGTGGTCATGACCCATAAGACGCCGTGTTAAATTCCAATACTTTGAGAATTTTTTTCTCGAAAATGAGGTCGGCAACCGGCATATTTCAAAATTGCAATAGATTCCTTGTATCACGCAGTATGCATCATAATTTTTCCAATTCAGAATGACTTGAAAAGTTTCGACTACTGAGCCTCCTTAATCAAGCGTGGGTGGCGATTTGATTACGGTAACCAACAGGTGTAATCGATCATGAGAACCAGTGAATGTACCTAAGCACGACCATAACAGACAGCATTCGATCACGAATACTACTGTGAATACTTGACCATGAGAATTTTTGGAATGAACCAAAATGAGTTAGGGAGGCTCATGAGAGGTTCAGGCTTATGTGAGGACACATTGATTGATTGATTTTTTGTTTATTGGGGCTTTGGGGTGGGAACCTATTTAGCCCTATTCTAGATGTTTACAGCAATAGCTTACATATTCAGGTAAATAATGAGGTATTATATAAAAAATTCCAAAAGATTACGGCATTACAGATGTACTGGACGTATATGCGTAATGAGATACGAATAAACGAGACTTGAACTCACAATAGTATTGATGGATTATCCAAAGATTTGTCAAGTACAAGAATTGCATATGAAGTATAGCTTAGCGAGGAGAAGTGGAAATTCTTGTGAAAGATACAGCCTTATGACTTAGTATAGTTACTCAGATAAAAGGAAGAGAAGTACTACATTACGAGTGAAAAAGAGGAAATTATCGAGAAGTTGTTGGAAAAAGAAAAAAAAATATGTATTGGACGTCTACAGCAGAAGCTATCTTGATTCATGAAATAATTGGCGAGAGGCGATCGAGATCACTTTGGGAGTATACAGGGATGAGAGCCGAATTCTTCTGGGAGCGCATACATACGATATTGTTGCGGACAGTTGTATGCAAGTACTTCAGATCTTTAGCCATTTGAGACGCGGCACGGAGCAATTCATACACAGGTTTCGGCCAGAGTGAAGACACATATACTCTTTCATTTCCACCAGCTTCAAATATTGAATTCGCAGTCATGTTTCGGAGTTTAGGAACACGAGAAAGAATCTTGTCTCGCGTAAGAGTCGAGGATGATTTGATTCTCAAAGTATGAGTAGAGCAAGATTTTGTATGTGAAATCGAGTTGCGAGTTGCTGCGGAACTAGCCACGATTTTATGCAGAGCCCATTGAGAAATTTCACTCATTTGAGCAACGCATTCTTTCACTCCAATCGATTCTAAAACTCTAGAGACTGCTTGTTCAGGTTTAGATTTGAGTTCATCAGGAATGCCAGCGATACGAATTTCAGGCGTGTCAATGATGAGCAAATTTTGAGCTAGACTGTTAACTTGAGACTGGACATCAGTAAATTCTGCATGGAGTTGATTTTGAGGAATACGAATTGATTTCTCTAGGTCATTCAACCGCGTCACAAGTATTTCGACTTTCTTATAATTTTCTCTGTTCTGCTCATCAAACCTACGCATAAAACGGTTGAACCAGGGAGGAGCCTCAGGATCGTCCTTAAACTCAGTTCCCTGCGATTGAATCCTAAAAGATATGAGTACTTATGAAAAACACTGACACTTCCACTTCAAAACACACAAAATTGTAGCAGAAACACGATTCTGAACTTGTAAGTGGGCTTCAAACTTGCAGAACCAAAACAAATCACTCAGATGGTACAGTAGAACTCTGCATAGTGGGAGGCTCTTGGTGCCACCTGACAACTGACGTAGGTAGCCGAATCGAGTCTGCGATTCTCAAACACGTGTGGCAGTCAATGTGGTTCTGGTTGTTCAATTATAGGTTATAACATAACCTCCAAGAAAGCTTCCACGTAGATGTACTTAAATTGTTAGCGAGCAGTCGAAATCCACTGATATTTATGGATGAGACGGTAGCTTGCAAAATTGAGCGTGCAATGATCTATAACAGGATGCCCGTGGGCCTTTTATGTCAGTCCACAGTTTCAAGTAAGGAGGAATAAATAGAAGTACGTGTGATGGTGTCACTTACCGATAGAAAAATGAGAGAGGAGGCTCATGAGAAAATAGGCCTTTTACCAAACTCCAAACTGAAAATTTCGTATCCAATTTTGAACTCCCCCTTACTCCCTCAATTCAGGATCAGAAGCTCAGCATCCGTCGTAAATGCGATTGACGAAGTATTATGCGTATTTGACATCTGAATGACGATTCTCTTGCAAATGAAAGTGGTAGCCATACATTCATTACTTCTTGTTTTATGCCCTTTCGGAGGATCGAAATTCGAAGGTTATGACAGACATGCTCATATATAGAGTAGCTAATACCCAACTACCATTGGAAACAGAGCAATGTGTCATGCGGCTTATCCGATATCTGTCCGGTCATTGGTATTCGAAATTCCGGAATGCCTGATGCGCATTGACGGGATCTACACGTGTATACATACACAGTATAGTCAAGGAATGCATTCTTAAAGCGCGGCGCATTGCCGATACTCACCACAAGCCCGAGATGCATAACTCATGAGCAGTCGTACAACCACCGTCACCATTGCTGGATCACGGAGATACGGAATCGCAAAGTGAATGCAAGAAGACGAATTGACCAGTTGACCAGTTTGAAAAGTTGTTCCAAAGTACCTGTATCTCAAAACTATCGGGCTGGCTATATATAGATTTGCGATTCTGCCCACCGCATCCTTCTGCAGGTAATAGAGACTCGATACTAGCCGTCTTCGACGTTCCGGAACACGGAGTCGCGATGTCCTTGGCTTTATTGATGAAATGTATTGGGAGGCTTTTTACGGCTTCCATTACAATACTCCGACCTCAATGTCAAGTTGGTTTCCAAGCTGCACGAGTAACCGCATAGCCAAATGCGGATATACCGTATTGCACACATTGAAAAGCTCAAAGCTCAAAGTAGCTGTGAATTTTCAAAGTGTTCAGTCCGGTCGTTTGTGGCACTGAAATGAAAATTTTAGCATTCTGAGGCAATTTTACAACGAAATCTACATCAAACTTTCATATCCACTGAATTCAGAGCATTGCTCGTTCGGTTGGAATCGCTCACTCGCTGCATCAATTCTTTAGTCCTTTTGTTTTACACGTAGCGCTTTTTTTGATTATTCCAGGTAGCCTTTTGCGTGTATGTTCATAAAAAAGCACCCCACATACAATTTTCTACCTCGGTAATTGTCGGTGAGCAATATTGAAGCGGAAGCGAGCTCGCATACTTCATCGGAGAGCGAGACACACATTTTTTTGCCGCTCATTGCCCTGTAGTTGGAATCCTGCTTCATTAGAGGCTTATCACATCGACAGCCTGAGCTTTTTTAATCGATTGAGCTGGTATGTCGGAATCATTCAATAAAACCTAAGTGAATTAGGGTTCTACAGGCCTGAGTTGTTCGGACATCGTTACATAGAAATTCCTCAAAACGGTAGAATTTGAAAAATTACTTGATATAACCAGAATACTGAAACAAGTATTGATTCTTGCATAGTTGTACCGACCAACATCGTTTATCTGCTCTCTGATTAGATTTAATACTTCGTCTGAATTTTAACTTCTTTTAATGGACCCGGTGAAAAATTCAATCCTCCTAATAATACTATTTACTTACTATAGAGTGAGCTTTCGAACCCACTTAACAAAGTCTGAAAGATAGAATACCCATTCGAATCGATAAGACAAATACATCTTGCGGTCGCATGAATCGGACGGCTTCAGATGGATATCGATTATTTAAACTCTTCGTCTGTTGATCATCTTAGCTTAAAATGGAAGAGATTTTAAATAATCCTCTCGTCTTGATTCAATCTTTCATTTTCCATTCGAACAAATTCGAATATCCTTCCTTGAATAATGGAAGGCTTTCATAAAAGCCTAAATGAGCAATTGAAAGTCTTGACCCATATACCTTGTATGAGATGAAACATAAAGAGGCGCTTGCCAAGGAAAACAATGATATTGGATATCTCGTGGGATCATCTCATCAGATTCATCGTTTCAGAACTTTTCATCCATTTTGTGGTCAGTTCTGAGGTGTATTACTACTCGTTTTTCGGAGTACTTTAAAAGTTGAGTCCCTGAAGGTTATTGTGATATTCCTCTTTTCCATGCTACTTTAGAATTACTCATTCTGAATTTTGGATTCTATGTGCTTGTGAATGAATTGCGCGTGCAGTTTTTTATGGAAAGCTTCCTGATATGGATGAATCTCAAAATATCCTTTCAGATTTTCTCATAGATTTCATCCCGTCAAGATGATTTTCAGGATTGTGCTATGAACATCAAGGATCTACCTTCAAATTGTGGATACGGTCTAATATGATTAATACCAGTAACGGGGATGTAATTTTCCCTCTTTGGCATTATTTTGGTCACGAATTAAGCCTCAATACTTGAAGTTTTTCTACCCTGATTCATTTTGTATTTTACACTCATGGAAACGAGTTATAAAAACTTTGGAATAGTTCTGAAAAATCCAGTGAATTTCCCGAAAATTGTACAATAATCTTACTTACTTCTATGGGAAAATTATCATTTTCCTCATAATGGAGACAGAATTGGGATGATTGTCTATGATGCTTCGGTCTAAGAGATGCATAGATTTCTTTTCATCAATCTGGAAACTTCATTCTTGACACTGACAGTATTAGTATCATTTTTACATAAATGACCAGTTTTCGCTCACCAATCTCTCTGATCAAAATTTCTGATTCGCGACTGCGGAATTGAATTTTTGTTTTCTCGTGACATGGTGTCCTTCTTTGCTTACCATTTGATTACGGGCTAGGCATGATTCGTTTTCGAATATTTCAAACCAATAGACAATGAATATCTGGCTCTTTCAGATATTTCACTTCTCTAGATGTTTTAATTAGGTGGAATGCCCTAAAATCTCATGATATATCCAAAGACATCACCATCCAAACTCGTATTGTGGGGTTTCATGCTGAGGTTTCCCAACATTTTGGATACAATGAGTATTTTGTAGTTGTGACCTCAGACAATCAACTCCCATTCACATCACTGAAAAACGTCCGCGCACTAAACTGGATCAAAATTCGATAAAGCATAAAATTGACGAAGAACTGGCCATGTTATGGTAAGCAATATCGGACATTGTCAAGAATTTCTAGCGGGGATGATCAGTCATTCTCACGAGATCAAAAAGTCGACTGCGTCGTTTCTTCAAAAAAGCTTGAATGCTTATAGATCATCATCCAACTTCAATTCCTTTACAAAATGATTAGGCTGGACCCGAACAAGATGATAGAATCCGTAAGAGATATGGAATATTCAGAGAATGTACGATATCTATGTATATTAGCAAGGGATTCTGAAAGGTTGAGAATCAATTTTCGATAAATCAGTACGAATGACCACGAACAATAATTTAAATCATTGAGCTGACCCGAGATTGCAAGGGAAAGTAATTAGCTATACTTCATTTTACTGATGTCAATGTTTGAGATCACGCAATACAATCTCAATTGAAGATAAACTCGTTGCCTTAGACCTGACCAGAATGAAAGTTGGACAGCCAGTCTGATTGCAAAAATGAGTAACACACGTCGAAGTCGTCCGAAAAGCAAAGCAAACGGAGAGAAAGCTCGATAAAAAGTCAAAGGTTGAGCAACAGAGTCGGCAAACGCATTAGAGATAAGGTCGTACACGTAAGATTATAAGAAATAGGGTGGAAGTTGGTATGTTGGCCGTGAGTGAGTGGAAATGTGCTCCGAACAGATTTCTTGCACTTACTGCGCGTGACGGCGTCATTAGTCGACACTCGTCTGCACGTGTCCGACCCTTTACTACTTGGCGTTCGTCGAGCGTGTCACGATGGAGCTCGGCAAAATGTACTCATTCCTTTTTCTCTTCACGATTCCGAGACACGCGAGCATCAAAAATATTGCTCAACATATGAATCGTGAGCCATGTCGGATCTCCTGATTGCTTCATATCTCTTACCTTATGATTTGGCAATCCATTCTTGCGAAGATGGAATCCGTCTTGCGGGAAAACAGAGCTGGACACATCAAGCCATACACTGTGGTAGTTTTCGAAAACAAGTTCTGGGTACTTCTAGACGTATTTCAAATCGAGATTCATGCATATCCCCAACGATTTAATTCTGTGTATCAGGACTGATTTATGTAAGATACATCGAAAGAAATTAAATTTTTTAGCGAGTAGAGCTAATTCATCTCAAATGTTGCGGTATCTTGCTCGTCTTGTTTGTCAATTGATCACATACAAGTCTAAATGCTGTGAATTCAAAATCGATGAAAATGAAATTCTTCCCTTCCGTCTCATTCTTTTTAAACAGAAATACTGCTCTGCAAAATTCTATAAAAATTTAATCGGACTGAAGTCCAACGCCATGATTGATTGATAGAAAATTTCTAGCTGCATCCAATTCATGGGAGCAACACGTTCAACCGATAACAACTCTACAACCGGTCCAAACTCACAGATTGAGAGAATCGAAGTGGAGATTCTTGCAAATCTTATCGAATGTTTCGAATCGCTCGTGCCTACCGATTCACGCTTAGATCGAGAGAGTTTCCTTGTCCTAGATTGGACGATGAAACTGAATTCCTCGAATACTAAGCTGCATACTTGGTCTCAAAATTGTCCAATTCCAGATCAGAGTGACGCAGAAACGTTCATTCATTAGAAAGATATTCGTAGATGCACATTACTTCATGGTACCCAGTATACACTCGATTACGCGGATTTTTCCGCGCGAGTGAAAAAAACAGCGTGGGCTAAGAGATGGACCGGATAATCATCATTTCTCAGTCAGCTCATAGTCACTGCTGAATCGAGCGAATCGAGGTCATGCTCACTCGGGTCGAAGAAATGGCATCTCTCGAGGGCATCAATTTGCGATTATCGCGAAAGTGACTCCGATACGATCTATCGAATGGAACTGCGCTCATCATCCACTCGAAACCTTTTCGTATCTACATACATCAATTCAATGACCAACAAAATCAGTTGGATTCTATAGAGAATTTCCCAAGCTCCTGGTATCATGAGCCGGGGTAGTATTTTATGGATTCGAGTAATTGGGAGTAGCTTCTCAAACATTCACGAGTAAGACTAGTTTTGATGAAATCGGTGACTTTTTGAGTGATCGGTATCGTGATTGAAAAGAAAGGAATCGAGGCGTGTTGGCATGAATGAGTGATCCGGGTGGTGCATGATTTATGGCACTCGTTGTCGAGCGAGCTCAGTCTCGCCGCAGTAGTACAGTCCGCGTTCGGTCAGACGGGCGTTGAAATCGGAGGATACCGCTTTGTGCAGCATATTTGCAGAGATCAGATACTTTGAAGACTCGGTCATCGTCTGGACTCTGTACTCTATATTACGCGCGATCCCATCCCACGGGACTCGGTGGTGGCGGGAAGAAGCAGGGGGAGGGGGTGGGGAGGTAAGGTAGGTATCTACCTTTCCGGCGGGTTACATTCCAGCCACACCACATCCCTCATCTCGGCTCTCAACACGTGTTCGCAACGACTGCATCATATCGGACACACGCACCAATACCAGTGTTTATGTGCGTGTGTAGCCGCACCCGCATAGTCATTTCAAGTATAGGGAAGCAGATGCAGCGTTGAGGACATGCGCAGCGGAACCCTATCGATCGTTTGGCTCTCTGAGATTCAACCCCGCAGCATCCAAACCACTACTATACCGCCACGATCGAAACGCGCAGCTGCTACTGGCCTCCTCGGCTCGGATATACCTCATAACTTGGGTCTGATGGGCAGCCCCGCGGGCTTTGGCCGATGCTACATGCATTTTAGAGAGATCAACGGCGGCGCGGTGTCGGAGAGTCTGTTTTGTCGGGTCGAGCTGCGGCTGGCCTTTTAAACAGATTCGGAATTTTGTGGATTTAGAATCGTGTCTTCTTGTTGTCGAGGATCATCCCCGTAGTGTATATCTACGTATATGCCGGTGGGGAGTGGGGGAGGGGGAGACAATGGGGTTGTATGTGGGTGGGCTATAGGTTATGACTCGTTGTTGAGAATTTATATATGAAGAGGCGATGCCCCGATGATACAATCTGCGGTTGCGTTGCGGCGAGACGGCGACAATTAAATTGAGCCGATAGATAGATGGAGTGGTTGAGATTCCTCGTACCTGAACCTGCATTATAGATGGGATGCTGATTGATATTATGCATGCCCAAATGTGGGATATTACTAAGTTATCTGGATCGTTGTATTTTAATGATGGATATCTAATTATCTGAAGAGTTTGAGTCAGTTATATCTGGTGGCGGTTGAACACCAGCTCTGATGAAATTTTCGTGGCGCATGTGCTAGGAGGAATCAGAATTCCATTGTTTAGCTGACAGATTTTGAACCCGAAAACCATTCCCGCAAGAAGACCACTTTTTTGATGAGGCCAGAATTTCAAATGAATTAGTCGAATGAACTTGACCCAAGGACCTTTACCAGATGATTATGTCCCATTTACTATCATCTCCTTCATCGATTACCTACTCTATTACGGTGAGAGAGTTTTCTCAAAACAAACGCACAGATGACTGTCTGATCAACAGATGTGAATGAAACAGAAATCTTTCAATTTTATAAAATTTCAATTCGGTTGCATCTTATTTTCAGGACGGGTCTCATCTCAGAATGAGAATTTCTTCTGCTAGTGAAGAGTGGAGCGAATGGTTCCAGACAAGGCTCGCTAGTTGGAAAATGATACGGTCTGCGTTGGTCACACTAGTAGTATCACAACGAATAGTCTTGAATCATGGGCCCGCAACAGTTGGAGCTAATACGAATATTACCTTTGACGTTCATCTATTACGCACGTTATAGCCTTGTATTCTCGATAGCCATCACCTTCCCTCATCTTGACTGACCGAAAATGATCCATTCGAGATTACCGGGCCGTGGATCAAATTGAATGGGTAGCACACGTGTTGACCGATCCCCCTCGTTTGAGAAAAAGTGAACCCTCACAAA
Source organism: Eretmocerus hayati (assembly GCA_029851415.1). Classification (NCBI taxonomy): domain Eukaryota; kingdom Metazoa; phylum Arthropoda; class Insecta; order Hymenoptera; family Aphelinidae; genus Eretmocerus; species Eretmocerus hayati. Next base: position 187,685,007 of record CM056742.1, on the reverse strand, counting down.
AATCTGACCACAAAATCATGTCAAAAGCTAAGTCGATGCACAACGAGTAACCATATAGCAAATGAATGACTCATCCAAAGAGTAATCCGTGGTTTTACATAGTTGTTGGGGTCCAAAGAGGGTTGAAGAGTCAGATGGAATGATAATGCTCTTTCGCCCACTCGCATTGAGTTGGATATAAATATGGACCCTAATGGGATTAGATGCGTAGATACTATCTTTTCACCGTCAGGATAGTGATTGATGGGCGATTCGGAGATCGGTATGGGTTTCAAGGGGGCGGTGATCACAAGTGCTGTCATAAATTGAACTATGAAATTGTAACGTGGTGGTAAACGGAAGAAAATTCGCCTTCAATCATTGCACCACATCAAATTTGGCCCTTGGACTCAATTACAATCAGTTTTGATGGAGGTTGACAGATTTTATTGCACAATCACGCATGCTGTAATATGACACGTCCTCCCCTGATATCGAATTATTTCTCCTTAGCCTTGCTTCTCGAGCCAGAAAAAGGAAAAATAAGCCACAAGGTTCCATTTCAATATACTGGCATCCGTACCGTCGTGAGCCAAAAATTAATGGATACCAGTTACTGCAGGCATCTTCCTCGAAAAGAGACACAGTTTCACATTGTAGGCCGGGAGATCAATCATGTAAGATCCTCTTAAACTATCCTTCTTGATTCAGTATGATCTAGCTTGATATATTGGATACCTTGAGCTTGATAACACCAAGTCACGAAAAAATTGAATGAAGGTTGATTGTACTAAGTGCCTTGGATTTTGAATAATGATTGAACTGTCATGCATTTTGATCTAATTTTGATGCACAATAAATTTGAACCGCATGTATTTTTACAGTGAAGACGTTTGTGAGCTTAATTTTGCACCGACGATGTGTGGTCTAATTATGTGTGGTTTAATTTCAAATAACCAATTCACATATGGGCTATTTAAAATTGCCTGATTCACTGTGAGTAGTGATGAGATATCATGCTTGGAATAAGTATCTAGATTTTTCGAAGAGAGTAAGACTTTCTGAGTCCTGGAGAATTTGCCTTTCGAAGAAAACACATACTACCCCAAAAAAAATGTTTCCGAATGGATCTTACAAGCCTGGAGTCAGCTCAACAAATATTGGGTGAGCGATCCACAGAATTGAAACCATTTTTCACAAGAAGTGTTACAAGCCAAGTTGGACAATTTTCATTAACGAAATACGAGAGCCTAGAACCAATGGATCAACAATCTTGGCAAACGATTCTAAAGTAATCACATCAGGTACATGGAAGTGAGTCAAACATCAGAACCACGATCTGATTTGAGGTCAGTTGACCTCAGCTTTGATGTTCGTTTGTCAAATACCATCCTAATCGAAATTTCTTGGTCCCTTTCCAATTTGAATTGCCGCCAGAATTTACTCATATTCTTTGTTTCTTTTTCAATCTAGTTCTCTCTGGAACCGGAATTTCTGCGATACAAGTAATGTGAATACCTCATTTTCTTTTATTTCTGAAATCAAATGCAATATCAGGCTTGAGAGCACAAGAAACATATCAGTCGTCTGATTCTGCTAATGCTAATTGATTTTGTGTGGTATCGGCTTTATCATGATTAGTATCACGAGAGTATAACAATTATTTCAAGGGTGACTAGTTATAATGGAATGCCTAAAATGATCATCTATTGGATCTATAAGTGATGCCGATCAATTTGAGAAGATAATACACAAAATTTTGGATGCATCAGTTGTTTCGCTAGTGAGTTGATAAAATTTAGTGTGAGCCGCATTATTAAATTGCTCACATTTCTAAGCTATCGACAATTGCGGGTGACGAATTCAGGTTTTCATCGGATTCGAGGATGAATTATGTTTGCCTCTAATAATACAAAACGTGATGATACGTGTATGCGTGTGTGGGTGCTATCAGCTAGGATCCTATTGATTGAAATTAATTAGTTCAATTATAGTTTCTATGAGTTCCACTGATGAGGAAATGCTTATTACTATCGATATTCGCAAACTTGCGATGAGTTAATCAATGATTGAACCGTGACAACTTTTGTGTAAATAATCGATTTGTCCGTTTTAAATCGGGCAAAGAATGAGAAATTTCTGAAAATTTCGATCGAGTGGTCAGTACAGTTGGTGTGTCCTAATTTCAGAATCTCAACTGTTGGGTAATTCCAAAAATCAATACCCCATTTCACCGCATGAATCAACTAAGCTTCGCAATTCGTGAATCGTGTAGTTTGGGGATATTATCCGAAGTACTCGGTTAAAGTTTACAGAAAAAAACGAATTTCTTCACGTATTGTAATCGTTCTCTCTTGCACCAAGTGGAAACTAAGACTCTCAAGTAGTGCTAAACTCCCGATCTTAGTTCTATTGAGAATCTGCGGATGGCTTAGCACAAGTGGAGCAGCGCATGGAGAGAACGTCTGGGGAAGGGGATTCAGATCGTTGTGAAGTGGAGAGTACTCGGGAGTAAATGAAAACAAAGAGGAAGGAAAAGAAAAGGGTGAGGAAAGAGAGAGACCAAGATAAAAAGATTCGCTGAGCTTTCACACCCTTGACAAAGCTCCATGCAAACATTTTCGTAAGCCCGCGGCTAGATAAACTTTGTCCTCTCGTACTCTCGTCCCACACTTGAGTATGAAAAACTCAGTTAAGGTGCACTGATTTCGCCAACTGACGACGCCAACTGTGAGAATTATCTCACAGAATATACAGATTAAGTGACCGAGTATTTTTCATTCATCGTTAAAGAGAGTTCCAACTTGATTAAATTATCTCAGGTTACATTTGCTGATTCCAAATGGTTTAAGAGAGATGGTTATTTGAGAAAATATCCCTACTGTTTAATTCAGATTTTTTGAATATGGCAAACTTCAAATATCTGCGTATACCGATTAAATGATTATTTAGAAATCTGTGTACCGTCAAAAACAATCAAATCAAAGTATTTACTGGATCACAAAAGTACTCCGAGGTTATGAGCATCATGTATATAGTTGCCTTGGTTTCGAGAAATCTCCTTACAGTTAATCATTTTTGTATTTGTGTAAATATTCCTGTCAGCTGAAATGAAAACCAGACCACCAACTGATTATTTCTCCTGATGAATCATTTACTCGTTCTATTTCTCATTTCAACTCATTTATTTGACTTGAAAGATATATGTATGTGCGGTGCATATCTTACATGCACGTGAAAAGTTTATGGATGCGGGAACTTGTGTGAAATAAGATAGATGCTCATATCGTTGCCGACTTTGTGAGCCTGGAAAAATGTTACGGATGATGAGAGTGAGTTGGGTAGAAGGTAAAATAGGAGCTGGCTGGTTTGGTTGTCGTAAAAGGAAATGTGAGAATGAGGGCAAACACGGGAAACATTGAGAAAGATGGAAACGATATTTGAAAGCAAGGAAAAGCGAGAGAGAAATCGAAATGACCCAATCGGATAGAGAAAAGCACATAGGGAAGAGCTTTAGATGGTTCGTGTGTCCATGTGTGTGCGCGTCTCGGAGACAATGGAAGAAGAAAAATGGATTTGGAGAAAGTAGACGTCGGCTTGCCCTCTCATGTCCATAGAGAGAATAATATCTTACAGGCAAGCAGCATTGTGAATAAATTCCACTTCTCTGAGATCTGGGGATACATCTAGCTTGAAATTTATCAGAATAATTTCTTCTTATTTTCTTCTGGAAACCGTGAAATGGCTGGATACCGAATTAAATGGGCAGTGTTCATCCAGTGTGGCATGACTGTGTGAAACTTCTGATGAACTCGTTTGAGAACACTTTCAGATGAGCGTTGCGCAAACGTACCCAATTCCCTGTGTTGAGGGTTTGGAAAACTCGGCAAGTTGCTACACAAAATATTTCATAGCTGTATTCTGCAATATACAGTCATTCGCTCCTGCATATTGAAACTCATTATTTTCTCTTATGAAAAATCAGTATTACCTTCGGGTGAGGATAGGCTGACTGAGATATCGTAACCAAGACCGAATTCCGTGAGATTCCTCATAGCCAAGAGGCTATTTGCAATATCTTTGAAGAAAAATCTTCGAGCTTCATTGGATTCTGGGATAATATCACTAATTTCAAATTTACGATGGTATTCCAGAGTTGATGACATTTTACGTAGATGGAAAATCAAGTGAAATCCCCGAAATCATAAAACACATCACATCAATATCCTGATCTTCGATACCTAAAGTTTGATTTGTCCAAAATGATTGGGTCAAATATTAAGGTAGCTGTGCCTAATTTGCCCCCATACCCAGCATTTGCCCCCACTCAAGTTCTCAGATGTAAGAACCCGCAGGCCTTGCTGCGCATTTTTTTCATGTTTGTTACATTAAATATGAGAAGATAAACGTTCTGGACCGATCCTCAATGACACGCGCATTTCTCACAACAAAAAAGTGGTTTTCGGTACTTTCCACTTCTCTTTTGTCGGTCACTAAAAACTATGCCAAACAAAATTGATGTGATCAATTCCAACGTACTTTAACTCATTTTCTTTGTTTTTATCCCAACTTAAAAATGCTTCCAGCAGAATTGCAAAATTCGATTTCTAATCGACTCTACGCTCACATTACTAAAAAAAGTACAGTGTTTCTAATTTGCCCCCATAGTCTTTTTTCAAACTCGTTCCTCATTCCACTCAAATACATCAATCTCACTCAAAAATTCGGAAGGGAGTAAAAAAAGCTACAAAATGAGTTAAAGTACGTCTTATTTGGAGGGCTGGGAGCCGAAATATCCCGATTATACGAAAAACCCGTATAATCCCATGGAAATAGGCCTCTTTTCCACGTGGGGGCAAATTAGAAACACGCTGTTGAAAACTCGCAAAAAATCATTTTTTGCGAAAATCTAGATATCTCGGCTTCAATTTGTTGAAATTGAACGTACCTTAGCTCATTTTGAAGGCCTTGTAACAAGCTTCAAAATAAACTTAATTACGTTGGAAAATGTAGAGATGAATTAGAATGACGAGCAGAACAAAAGTAGTGGGGGCAAATTAGGTACACTTACCTTAATAGAATGAGATTACTTGCACTCTCAACCTGGTAGTTCCCCAGATACTCTATTGTACGTCGGTCAACTCTTAGGCTCGAAAATAAGTACAAACATATCAAAAGGAACGAATCGCGGAGCTGTTCCATACAAAATTGAATTAGATCATCCGCTTAACTTATACAACAATGTCCATAAGAAATCATCTCGGGATCTTGTCTCTTTAGCGGGTTTGTTCACATTAACTCAGAAGAGATTACTCTTATTGAAACATTTGAGGAATATTTTTATATTGTTCAATCGGATATCTACAAGATATTGTGCTAATTCTCCCCATGAGATGCTTCCGTCTCACAATTTGCGATGGGATTCAGAAAAATATTTTTGCGGTTTCGTCCCCCTACCTCGAACAGAAATCATCTAGAGGCAAATTTGTTATGGAATTTTTTCGTGACTTCCCGAGAAATCCACGGAAAATCCCCGTGTTCTGGTCCCGTATACGTGATTGAAGATCCACTCATTTCTAGATAAAAGAGTAATATCGGAAAAAATCTTCAATTTTCAGCCAGTTCCTCTCAATTTCCCAGAATATTACAAAGACGGTGGGATTTAATGATGAATATTAGCACATTTTCTCGTAATTTTTTGACGAAACAGTGGAAAGTTGTTCAAAAAAAACGCAAATGATGCAGAATCACGGGATATGTTTTCAATAGAATCACAGTACGAAATTTTTTTTGTCCGAATTTGGGTGAATGAGGTGCAATTTTGACCATAACAAAGACTTTTCCGCTCGAAGAAAATCCTTCCGACATTTGTGCTCAATTTTTTTAGACTACGGGGACACCGTATAAGAAAAAACCCCACCTCATCTCAGCATCAACGCATTATTGTCATTAGCAGCCACAGTCAGGAACCAAAAAGAGAAATGGAAGCAGCAAACTACAAAATCTAGATGTACATTGAGTCTACAGGATGATCCTCAATCCTCGTAACAGATGGCTAAGAGCTCGCGGAAATCTGCACATTTTATACGAGAGAAAACCACGAGGTTGGCGGAGCTGATGCTGTCATACGAGAGTGCATATGGGCTCTCTGCATTATCGTCCCGCGTAAGCATGCACACCCTCGTCTCACAAACAGACGCGCGCACGCCACCAGCCTTGTGTAATGCGGTTGAAGATGTATACAGTATGATATGCTGTACATGTTTTGTGCAGTCAAACAGCTAGTAGCTTCGTGGGAAACCGAGTGTGCAGATATTGTACAGCTGAGTCATGTTTTGGAGATGTGCATCCGTGTTCCCAAATTTTTTGGGGTTGCCGAAATATGTTCAAAATCTGGTGGTAGCGAAAATAAATTGAGAAATGAGAGGATTCACAGAGGCTGCTGGACATCCACAATACCGACTTAATTGATTCTACAAACTGTAATCTGCTCATACGGGTATAAGAAATTGCCACGATCGGAGGAAAAATCCGCGAAGAAATGAGTCACAGCTCATTTTTACGCATAAAATGTATTTTAATCTAGAAATTTCCATAGTATTTTGAATCCTTGGAAACTTGGATTGAACGAAACTTATTCTCTACGGCAGCTTGATCTCATCCTTTGAAGCTATCCTGTTCTGTGCAGATTTTATTATTCCATTATTATTCATTGAGTTTGCATCTTTTTCTTATGCTCCCTCATCAACATTTTCTCTTTTACGGATCTATTTGCGATTCATCATGACGATCAATCCTTAAAACTCTATCATTCTCATATGCAACTTTACTTCCCTCTGATTGATTTCACTAAATGCTGATTTTCTCTTTGGCTAGTAGATTATTTGGCATAGGAACGATGATTTCGGGAACAAAGTGTAGAACATGCACGAAGTAAACCTTTTGTGGTATCTTTGTCGAAGATTCTGCGATTGCTTGGTTTTTTCCCCGATCAATTACGTCCTACAATTATTTTTCTAGTTTTTCACCATTTTTGACATTACTTTGGATTTTTTGCCGACTACCATGTTCTTCTGATTGATCATCAATTTTATCGAAGTTTCCTGTCTCGTCTTGATCTGTTTCTTTTTTGATACCTCCGTAAGATCTGTTAGGGAGCTCACAGGGGCTTCTATTCCATCTTTTGATTTTTTGATATTTTCTGTACAATCATCCATTTTTCTTTGATTCTCTTTACCTTTTGCGTATCTTGCTAGGAGTTTTACATCAGACTCCAACTCATTTTCAGATTTTCCAATGTTCTATGAACCACCATGCATTGTTTCCTTTACTCTGCCCAATCTTTGCGTGCCTTGGTGGGGAATCTATGGCATCTTGTGACTCATCATCAAATTTGTTTATATTTTCTGTATCTTTCTCTGCTCCTCCTTTGATTTCCTTCATTCCTCCTTCGCCTTGCTCGGGAGCTGATATTTCCCTTTACAATACCAGAATACCTGGCGGTTACGGGAAGGGTAGGGAGTTTGAATAAAATTGTAGGCATGAAGGAATCCAGATCGAGCGTTGGCAATAGTTCGCTCCCGTTCCTGCTCTGAAACTGATTTATCAGCACGTCAACTCATCAGGTGATTATTCAGTCGAATCAGGCAATCACCCCGCTGTTTTTCGTGGCAGCTGTCAATACTGTTTCTGGTGCTGCCGTTGATGGTTTCAAAGGGGCAGTACGTGGCCCGCGCACACGATATGCCTATATGCGAGAGAGAGAGAGAGAGAGAGAGAGAGAGTTGGGCTCCCCTCGGCTGGTAGGGTGCTTACTCGCGAGGGGGGCAACGGGAGCAGCCAGAGTAGAGCAGTGGAGCGAACACAGAGAGCTCGCGAGCCTGAGAGCGCGTGTAGGTCAGCAGCAGCAGTGATAGAAGGGTAGGGGGGAGTGCAGAACGAGATGGAGCCAGTGGCAGCTCTTGGGTTCTCTCAATGCGGGGTGGTGCGCGCGGAGCGTCAGCCTCTGCGGCAGCGCAGCTCTCTTCTCGCTCTCGCATCCCTGTGGACCTGTCTCGCGTGAGAGAGAGAGAGAGAGAAAGCGAGACGGCGTGGGAGCTGGGAATGGCACGGCAGCAGTACCAGCGCTAGAAGCGGCAGCAGCAGCCTCCTCAGTCCGGCGCCCGCGTTCGCTGCTGCCAGGACGCTTCTTCCTGTCTTGCGCGCGCGCGCGCGCTCCGCTGGCACGCACCGTTTTCACTTCCTCTGTCTTTCTCTCTTTCTTCCTCTCCTGCTCTCTTTCTCTCGTTTCATCCTCTACCTGCTGCTCTCCACTGTCTATCCTCGGCCGCGCTGCTCCCGGTTCCTGCAGCGCGGAACGTCGCGCCAATCAACATGCAGCAGCAGCAGCAGCAGCTGTCAGCGGCGCAACAGTGTAGCAAGTAGTAACGGTCGGGCTACGGTCAGACGTCGCTTTGAGTGAGAGAGAGAGAGCGAACGAGCGAGCGGCCGATCGATCTAGCGCCGAGACTACTCGAGTGATTGCCCCGGCTCCGTGGATCCAGAACGAGTGCGAGCAATACACACATTCTGAGCAGAAAGCAAATAGCGAGGTAAGCCCCCAGCGGCAGGAGGCATGCCCGCGGGCGGCGGGCCCTCGTCGTCGCGGAATGACGAGCGCAGCGTGGCCTCGTCAGCTGCCGTCACCACCACCACCACCGCCGCCGTGCTGGTCGCGATCGGAGGGCCAGTCTCCGCGGGGTCCGGCCCTCTACGAGCCTCTCCAGCCACCGCCACCACAACTGCCACCACGAGGATCGCCCTCGGACGCTGAGCCGCAGCGGGGTGGCATAGAGCGACGGAGACGGAGAAGACGACGACGCAGCAGTAGCAGACAAGATGAAAGCGGTCATCGTCGCGATCATCCTCGCCCTGGCATGCACAGCAGGTGAGTCTATCGGCCCCGAGAGCAACGAGATAACTGCTATAGCAGCCCAAACGAGCCACTTTCTCTCTCTGTCTCTCTGTCTCAGTGCAATTCTTCCTCACTCTTATCGCTCTGAATTATGAACGAAGCGCTGGCTGGCGCGCGACGGGGTTGGCCGCAATCAGGCCTATTGCAGTGCAGTCGAAAGAGAGAGGCTACGAGCCTCGATCTCTTGAGCTCTCACCATATCGCACGCGGCCTTGATTGCCAACGCTGTTGCGCGCCAGCCAGCGCCAGGGTCGAGTCTATTCCTACTCGCGAGATCTATTTCTCTTTCTTCTTTCAAAGCAATACACGTCGAGTTGTACAGAGTCAGCAGAGCCGTCAGACATTCACGTCTGACCACACGCTTACCTCGACTACTGCGCGCGGCTCGTTTGTGGCTTGTTTACCGGACCGCGGCTGCATTGCCGCCCTCGTGTGCCACTGAGAGAGATAGGCACTTTGATGGAGACGGAAAGAGACAGAGAGAGTGGCTATCGTCACCAGTTGGGATACCATTCAATACTAGATACGGATGAGCGGAAGATCGAGAGAACGATACACAAATACACTCCAAACAAAAACAACTCCCAGGGACGACTGCGGAAAGGCACTCGAGTGGATGATACATTGGCTGATGAAACTATGTACAAGTGGCATCTAACGTCCTCGAGAAAGTTTGTTACGCTAGGATGCTCCCCTAGGCTTGCTGCGTCTATAGCATTCCTCGCCCTCGCTCGAATTTGTCCGTCGATTCTGATTAGTGTCAATGTTTGCACAGCTTCGGAGCTGCTATACTGCCACCACTGCGCGCTCCACCGACGACGACGCGTGCACAGAGAAAGAGAACCTTCGTTTTCTCAACGCTTTGCTCGGTATACTGTTCCACTTTCGTCGATGGAATTCCATTTGTAATTTGGGATAATGTTTTGAGCTTTGAACGCGACTCTGCTGTCAGTCGACTGGGATTCACAGTTGGCACGTTTCATTGCACCGATGATGCCAGGCTGCGATAGTTCGGCTTGATAAGTAACATTCTGTGAACTGGGGAATATCATTCGTAAGTGAGCGAGAGATCGTTTGGAAAGACTCTGATTACAAACTTGTCATCGGCCTAGTTTTATGCGAGCTCGAGTTAAGCCTCCAATTTCAGGTGACGAGGCTAGTATCGCCGTAGTTCATCTGAATCGATTACATCCTCACTAAATCCCCAATTTGGAGCGTTCCCAGCGTTTTTTATCAATTTAATGTTCACATCTTGATGGACGATGAAATACCTCTCATATTCGAAATCCTAAACATAATCTGATTCAATTCTGACATGAATGCAGTGCCACGACGTCATTCAATACCTAACTAAGCTCCAATCCTAAATGATGCGTCCAATGAAAAATCTGCTAGAATGATAACTTTTTCATTCTATTGATATACTCTAGAAAGTGGTTACAGGAGATTGTATAAATATTTTGATTTGACCTACGTGGTATTGCTTGTGCATCCGATTGCGGGGAATACTGGCGGATCTTTGTTGTATTCTGGGTCTTTACGTATATCTCAAAAAAAATTGAGTAGTTTCATAGATGACAATGCCTGATATCTCTAGCTTGGGACCGAACACTGATTCTTCAGAGATCAGTTCTCAGTCGCGTATAGTCAACTGATTCAAAGGTGTGACATTATTTGAGTTCGATAGACATTTTTGCTTTTTTTATTTCAGTCTCAACTATTGAGAGGAACTAGAATGCAAGTCCAATTTGCTAGGAATGAAATTAATTTGGGTTCACGAATTTCCACTCATGTAGCTTGAACAGATTGATGCACAACAAATTCCATTAAAAATTACAAATTTAACAAAATTCGAGTATACTTGAATTGAGGGACAGCTGACATGCTGCAGTGTATTTTTACAAACACAATACCAAGCAAACTGAGGATAGAGGTGGTTGAAACGAGACAATCTGTGACCGAGAGAGGTTTGTTGCAAGGTAAACCTTCACAGAAGCTAATCCCAGTGCAATCATCCGAGAAGGCCGTATTTCACAGCACGAGATGTCAATTCTATACTCGACATGGTCCGGCAGTCACAGAAATTTCATCTTTTTCGTTATGAGTTTTTATCTGCCTATTGAATGGCAATGACGCACCTTAGCTCATGGTTGCAGTTCAGTTGATATGAGAGATCGTTGAAAAAATTTGATCAGAATGAATCGGGGAATATTCTGTGTATCCATATCATTATGGTACTGCTACATTTTGTTCAGTAACTCGAAAATTTTCTATGAGAAAACCGCGACATGATGTGTGTAAACATACAAAAATCTTTGCGAGAATCTAACGTATGCAGGAAATCCCGTGGGTTCGATTAAGAGGGGAATTTTTTATGAAACCTAAAACAATTGAGCAATTGCAGATGCAGAACAGTTTTTCCTTCAACTCCGTTTCTCATTTGGAATTTGAGATACAGCCATGGAGGTTAGCATTGTCAGTAGATCTATATATGTGTTACTTTAATATGGTCCTATATGGACAATTCTAATCTCCATAGTTGTATCTCGGGATAGGAGGCCTATTGGATAAAACCCTTCTGGGTACCTTCATTTCTCACCAAAACAAGAAGATTCCCAAAGTTTCGTCAAGATCCAGGACCCGCAACGTTGGTGTTCCCCTTGTGGGTTGCATCCTTGTATTCTCAAATTGCAATGAACATGTTGAATTTGTTGATTTTGAGAGTGGGAATATTCCTTCGTGAACTAAAATCCAAAAGCCACATTACATTTGAATGAGGTACATTGTATTATGACAGGTGTAGAATTGGACGATCTCGAGACTGCAGCTCAGATTCACTATCGATAGATAGAGAGTTGACATGGTCGCTGAGATGATCCCCACCGGTGAGGCTCGGGATTTTCTATTTTCAAACCTTTGCCGATTCACATTTGCTCAAGAACTTCCCCAAATCGATTATCCTTACTTCGTCAAGGGTATGACGACAACGAATCAAAAAAAGTGAGTCGCTTATGAATGAGTTTGCCGAAACAGTAGGGTTTGATTCATAACTGAAGTGAATTACGAAAAACACCTTCGCAGTGAATGTGTTGAGTAATAGTTTCTAATTTACTGCCATATAATGCTCAATATTCATTTGGTGGCGCGGAAATAAAGTTCATTCAATGCGATCTAATGATGGCAAGATCAACGTGATTGTTCAGTTTCTACATTTTCTCATGCTTCCCTACAGGTTTTGGAATCGCCTTGACCGTGGTCTGTCTCACTTGTTTGCAGTAATTTTTCTCACTCATGGAGTCCATTGAGCCTTAGGCGCTGCAAGCCGTTCTTGAATATAATAAACGTTTGAGATTATCTGTAGGGCCCACTGATTATTATCCAAAGAATATTATGGAGAAATTGCAGTAGAATTTCAGGGAAAATCCAAAAAGCCGAATCATATCTATTTGAATAAAAAATTGGACTACGGAGCACATTTGATGACTGCTGCAGACGAACTAATGCTTCTAGCGTCAATTTGTTGGGTGGGTGAGGTAGTAGTAGGGCATTTGACCGATAAACATTGCTACGGTGTCGGTTTTTACGAGCTTAGATACATTAAATCGCGGATACAAGCCATGTGGTCAAATCAGACATCTTTGTGGCAGATAAATTTTGGAAATGATGAAAAATTTCGAATGTTATCTGTATAGATCCTCATTCTGCTACAAGTTTGCTCGTTAGAAATCTTATTCGTTTTATGGACGTCGATCATGCAACACTAAGTAGAACCTCAGGTTGTTCTGGTGGCGCATCGCGACGGCGAGTAGCTAAGAGGCATCGACCCGCTGTAAGAAAAAAATTCATTCGGATATTTCAGTGCTCCGGCACGGTATCACAGCTTCGAAGTCATACGACAGCCTATCGACAAATGTGTCACGAAAATTTTCACTCATCCCTCACATCTTGTGCCTCTCCAAGATATGAAATTCCACCCATCACTGAATTTTCGTAATATCCGCATTGAGAGCCTGGAAAGGAGAGAAGGTGCGCGCGCTTACGGAGTTGGTGTTCCAAGCCTCGGAATTCGTCAGAGTAGCTCCTTTTCTTACTCGGCGAGCCTAATAATGTTGGCTCAGGCATAGTTTCAATTACCGTCGATTCTTTCTCTCTTTCTGTGGGAAGAAAAAAAAAGGGGGAAAAGGAAATCATACGGTCTGCTTTCGATGGCGCGGGGCAAAACTTTTTGATTAAAACCTGTTAGAGATCCAAGCGGAAAGAGTCGAGTTTTCCTAATTGAATTGCTTTTGCAAGCCGAGAAAACGCTAATACCGAGTGCGCGGTCGAGAGGAAGTGGAAATTTATAAATTCCGTTGCACAGAGCGAGAGTTAACTCGGCCGCGCAGCTCATTATCCGGGCACACATATTGACAGAGCGCGAGTTGAAATCATTTTCAGAAATTGTAGCGGTACAATACAGTGTAGGCTTATCGAGGCTACCCACGAATTACCAAGATACACTCACTGAATTTTTAAACAATGATCTAAATTCTTCAATTCTTCTCATTCGTCGGATGAGAATCTACCTACCATCATGATATGTGTTTTAAATAGGTTAAGAGCCAAACAAAAATCGTTTGAACATTATTTTCACCATAATTGTACATCTTTCAGTACTGTAAACAATAAGTTTCCTCAGTTATTCGCTCTTATTTCAATTACTGTGCCATGAATGTGATCTTTAAGAATCCTTTATCGGCTCAACCATAAAGATCGGAACGATCTAAAAACAGTGGAGGTTGCGATTAGGCGTAATGCATTTGGACTCTTACGAAACATTAAAAAATGTCACATCCTAGATCAGTTACCTTGAACATCATCACAAATTTGGATAATTGTGAATGTTCCTGGGTTGTATTTTTGGTGAAATACGCTGCTAAATGAGATTAGCAGAATGCTTTCTCTTAGCGAAATAGTTTAAGAGGTTCACTGAAACTAATGAGAAATTTGCAAAACTGATCAAATTCCAAAATGATGATTGGGATTCCTACAGAATAGTTTTATTTTTTAATCTAATTTAATTGCATTTCATATCAGACTCACAATCCAATAATTGGATCCAACCAATCGATGTAGAATGAGGGAAAAGTATCTCTCTAGTCCATTAAAAGGTGGATAGATTAGTTGTAGAGGGAGATATGAGGATAAAATGAATTTTAGCTGCAATTTGCTTGTGATATTTTGGGTTATTATTACGAGATTCACTTTTAGGGGAATTAAGATGACCTCAACTGGGGTTTTTCATGGAAGATATGTAGTCTGGTTGAGGGAAAATTTTAATATAGTTGGTGAGAAGATCATTAAAATGGAGTTTTTTAAAAAAATTTGGATTTTTCGGGAATAAATTGGATTTTGAATGTATTTAGAAGGATTTTGAAAAATTCGGTATCAACTAATCGATTTAGAACGATGAAAAAGTATAAACTTAGTTGAGTAAAATTTGTATATACTAGTTTAGGGGGTGGGTAATAGCGGAAAATGAATTTTAGATGCGATTTCCTTCTAATATTTTGAGTTATTATAAGGAGATTGCCTTTTAGGGGAATTCAGATGACCTAATCTAGGGTTTTCCATGGAATATATGTAGTGTGGTTGAGGGCAAATTTTAATATAGTTGGTGTAAGGATTATCAAAATGGAGTATTTTGAAAAAATTTGGATTTTTCGGGAATTAATCGGATTTTGAATGTATTAAAACGGATTTTGAGAAAATTCGGTATCAACCAATCGATTTAGAACGATGAAAAAGTATCAACTTAGTTGAGTAAAATTTGAATAAAGTAATTTAGAGGAGAGATATGAGGAAAGTATGAATATTGAACAAGATATTTTTGTATATTTTGAGTTATTTTTGTGAGGAAAATAGTTATCGGGATTTGGGCTACCTAAAGTGATTTTTTTAACAAAACGTGTAATTTGGTTAAAACAGAATTTCGATAGAATAGGTCTAAACATGCTCAAACTGCTGTTTTTGTTGGAAATTTTGGTTTTTTTATAAAAATTTACGTTGATGGAGTTTGAATGGAATTTCGGTATTAACCAAAAGATAGATTGAGCCAAAAAAACCATACCCTAGGTAATCAAAATTGGGGTAAGGTAAAGTTAGAAAGAAATATTTTAGTATGAAAGTGAACAATTTCAGCGATTTTACCTCAAAAAACGTTTAAATTAAATTCGATTTGGAGAGGAGACCAGGCAAATCACTGGTCTCATCTCTGAGACATTCTCTACAACTTGTAGAAAAGCAAAAATCGATAGAGTGGAGTGTAGAAGAGAAAGCGTGGCGCAAAAAAAAACAACACACATACACACACACACACAGACACAGACAAAGGGCCGGAGAGATGAGTCACTGGGGGGTTTTTGAGGATTATAAGGGGAAAAGTGTTACTTACAATCGTTAGATTTTGGCGAGAGGAATAAGATGGTTAAAGCACTTTTTAGATAAGATGAATTATGTTGAATAAAATATTGGGTTGAATGGAAAAATTGATCAAAAATTCGCTGTGTCAAAAACAAAGCTTTCTCTTTAGAGAAAGCAAAAAGCCTCATTTTCATCACTGGGAAACATTCGTGAACTTAGATCTGATCAACATATTAGGAAGCGTATAGGTAATAGTGTTCGTACACGGGCGAGTCATTATTGACAATTTGTGGACCCGGTCATAGGATGTTTTGAAAGTAGCCTACATCTAAGGTAACTCTCAGCTGTATAGCACACTGTACGTATTCATGGGACACTTGATGAAAATTCATTTTTATGGAAAAATTATTACACCTCGACACTGTATATTAATTTCGAGGCATTCACGATGGACTCTTATGAAGAGAGTAGCACTTGGCTGACTTATTTTCCTATTTGTTAGTTTCCGCTTGGATATTCTGGTAAACTTGTGACGATTTTCACTGACGAAAATTTTGCGCTCCACAACTTTGATCTCTATAGTTTTTTTATCAGAATGTCTTTTTTTTGGAATAGTCGCAAAAATCCGTAGTTTTGCACTGAAAATCGTTCAGAACAATGATATGCCAAGCTTTATACGTGTTCAGTAAGCATCTACGTTCAATCGATTCAGTGTCTCAAATTACATGGGAAACAGTTGTGGGACTCTTGGAAATGCATCGAAAGCCCTCAAATGCCTGGTATTTTTGGTATACGGACATCGTTCGTGGAACAGGACGTACGCGAATGAAAAATTCTGTCCCATAATTGGACGCTGCTCTCTGACAATAGTATTGATCAATATGAAATTAGTCTCCACTTTTCTAGGAATAATATTTCATTTATTCAAATCTTTGTGACACTTCTCAACTTAATCAGAAGAAAAACATATTCTGAGATTTCTCGTCGAAAAATCGATAAATTATCTCGTGCTCCTTGGTTGAGGTGTGCCATATAAGGAACAGTTACCTTATATACCGTCAGTGAACCTCGAGTACAAATATGAAATCGTTAGGCAGGACTACAAATGAGATGTTAGATCCATGATTGGTATCAAATAGATGTAGGGAATTCAAAACAATGATGATAGGCCTTGCAGAATGTGGGTTGAGTGGCTGATCAGATGAGAATTTTCGAAAACTCGTTCACTCACCATCATTCAACTCTTGTAGAACTTTTTACCAAATGAGTCGATGTACTATGAGGATGGTATCTCGACGAATAGGAGAAATGAATTGCAAAAGTAATATTCCTATCAATTTAATATCAAATCCAGGCTCTCAGACCTGCTTCTTGGTCATTTGCGTTCCCCATCTTCAGAGAGAGATTTCATTCCTCATATTATGCTCTCACATACATGTTCTTGAGCTTGCGCAGGGGCTCCTCTACTGGAGATTCTCTTCCAGAATTGTGAAGAATTCATTCAAGGCACTGTGTTTATGACGAAGTACTATACTCTGTATACCAATACAGTGGTATCCATTATCTGATAATTAAAAATGACTCATTTTTGAGAATTGAAATCTTGCCGCGTTTGGTTTTTCCAGAAGAATTGAATACCGACGCGTTTTTCCTGATATTTTTTTGATGAAAAACAATTACTGTTGATCTCTAAGGACTTTTAACCTGACTCAAATTCTCGATACTTCCCCCATCTTTTTCTCCATAATTTGAGGACTTATTGCATAATTTATTGAACTGAGAATATTTTTCTGTTGAGCCCTACTCGAACGAAGACAAAAATATACCATGCTTTCCCAACAGAACACATCTTCTCCCTCACATTGGAGGACATTGTTATTATTCCCTCTTTGACTCAGTCACTAGATTCCATAAACCGATTCGGAAGAATGGAATTTGTTGAATCTTTGAAATTATCGAAGGAGAGACATTTTTGTCGATGAATGGCGAGGATCTCCTTGTGCACTCTCTAATAATTCGACGGAAATTATATAAAACTTCTTTGATGAGATAAGCTCCGTTCGAGTTTCATCAGTCAGGTCATAAAATTTTCACATGGACTCCAAGGGCCTTCGAGGGCACTAACTCTATTTGCCCAAATTTTTCTTTTTTCATCCAAATTCTTGTAACGATAGAGGTCACGAAAGGACAAAAAATGTACTCCACAGCGCACCTCAAGCGCCAATAAGGATCCACACACCAGTGATCAGGGCTATGCAGTGTCGACAATTCCCATCGCGTCATCCGAGTGTCTCTGTACACCTACAGTGGAAACCCCACCTCGGGGAATCGCACCACGTGGAAATTATCCGTAGCCCCACACAGACAAACATGTACACCCCAGGGCATGGAATAACACATCCATGAACCACCTACTCTCCGGCTAGCCAAGCATGCTGCACAGGGCTATATGAGCAGCATCGGGTTTAACCACCGCAGGGCGCATATCGCAGTGACCGAATTGTGCGCATTGCGCAGCTGCCCCAGCGCCATGCATATACCAAGTATTACACACATACATGATTGCGCGAAGCTCATAATGCACACGTGCGCACATGCACGATTCCGAGAGTAGCTCTGCTCTACTGCTGGGCTATGCTTCTCTCTGCCACCGCACAGCATCCAGGATATCGGCTTTCGACGAGCCTCTCTCTTCCTTTTTCATTCCAGCGGGATCTCCAACTCGTGGAAGCAAACGTCTAACCACGATGACCTCGTTTTATCCATATATGCTTTTCTGCTTCCTCTTCGTTGTATTATGGGTTCTGTGCGTGTGTTTAAGTAGCCTGATGTTATCGTAATTTTTGATCTGGCAGAGTTCTGTTTATTCAATGGGGTGGTCTCGTACTTGGAACTATGAATATGACTCCAAGAAGTGTCGGAACGCCTCTGCTACATCAGGGATTAAATATTTTCAAGGGAAACCCCGATGGAGTTCTGAATTGTTGGCTCAATTGTTCTGCATACAATGTATGCTATTTGACGTGTTTCGTAAGCGGCTCGATCTCTGGAACCACGGTTTTCGGAACCACTGTTATTTTGGCCTGATTGTTCAATCTTTGTGCCGGAACCAAGGGAACTCTCGAATACTCAACGTTTGACATGAGCTATTTCGAGCTATTTCAAGCTCAGCGTTGGCCGCAAGGAATACAGGTTGCAGATCTGAAGTTTTTCCTCTTCATCGAGTTCTTTCCCTGTACATGATTCTTCTGGTCTTGTCTTCTCCTACTCAATCTCTTGCCACGAGAATAACTAATATTATGTTGCTTTGTTGACATTCGGATGGATGTGGGGTCAGATGTTTCTGATATAGATGTGGAATCACTAATCGAGAGATAAAACCTACTCTATATCGTTTACGGATCACTTGGACAGATATGAAATTTTTCTTCATCCATACTCACTGTCTGGTGATGTCATGTGCACAGACAGTTTGATCACCAATTTCTACATGGTCGAGGCTTAAATCTCGCATTCAGATCATTTTTCGGAGCAATCATAGCTCGGAAATGAAGACCCACCACTTTTGCACGATACAACATTTTTGGAAATTTCAGACTCGAGCGCATTAAAGCATCGAGCAAATATCCGCACTGCCACCTAACGTGACTTTAGCAACTCGGCTTGCAGGATAATTGCCTGAGTTTACTCGAGGGATATGATGTGTACGTGCCTTGCGCATCCACATATGGCGTCTCGTGCTCGAGCCAGTTTGTCTTTCGAGAAAATGATTATCTCTTGGCGCGAGGCCTTCCTCCTTACCTTGTTGTACGCTTGAGCTTCAACTCCCTTCGTCCTCCTTTTCTCTGTGTGGAACTTTACCGCATCTCTTGCCGCAGACGAGTTTTGAAAGCAAGAGCTCGGGCTGGAGAAGTGTGATTGCGAGAGCAAATATTGAAACGTGATTGCGCTGTGGTTGCGTAAAGCCTCGACGTTGTTTCTTGGTTGGCAAAATGCTTGTGAGGAATGATCGTGACTCGCTGATCAAGGAATTGTGGGTGAAATCATTTATCCACTTTCGTTAATTCGTGAAATTGTCTGCGACTGACCCTAAGAATCTTGATGGACCGATGAGGTATTGCAGTAATGCTAGATTTGAGGCAGGAATAAGGAAAAATATCGGCTTTCTTGTGCGATTTCTTTACATCTATGTATTTTGCAAATTTTCTCGTGTACTTTCCGAATTTGCAGAGCTTATATGTTTCAGAAAGAATGTCGTGGAACATGGACAATTGTATTTTCTTCAAGCTATGGAGACTTGTAGTATCCAGCTCATCATATACAACTCACTTTAATTAAATGTAAATTACCCGCACTAAAGGGTAAAACTCATAGGTATATTGAGATCGACAGATTTCTGGTACTTCTGGGGTAGAATTGATATCCTTGCAACAAGTTTTGGTTTCATTATCATATTTCCAGTGTACTTCATAACCAAAAATCAGGATTCCAATTAAAATAGTGTTCTGGTGGAAAATTATGCAGCACAGTAAATGACTTTTCCTCAATTAAGTTCGTGGAATATCATCAGATTTGTATGAATCCGTTACTTCGTTCATTCTCAGAATTCCCTTTGATTCACGAAGACTCATTTAACTATGCAAACTTGCCCTACATCGGCTAAATGAATTTGGTATGAACAAGATATTTTTCAACCAGAATTTGGTAGTTGAGTATCAAGCAGGTTGAGAGAATTCCAAACGAGTAATTCCGCGCGAAAGAGATCAACAAAAAAGTATCATGTCTCAATTTTTTTCTTAACTTCTTTATCCGATTCTTTGGTACAAAATATGAATTTTTCACCAGCCTACGACGTCCAGGAATCTTCGACGTACATCACTTTAGCCTTTTGAATATGATCCAACAAGAAAGATTGGGTATTTTTTCAATGAAATGTACATTTCTCGAACCCGAGATACAGAGATGCAGTTCGAGGCATCCTAAAGATCTCAGAAGACTTATCAAAATCGGTCTTAGATTTCGAGGTTATGGGCAGTTTCATCGGGTCAAAGGCTAAACGACATACAAAATTCAATTCCTCAAAAATCAAATTTCTTAGAACACTCAAAATTTGATATTTTAACGTATAATTTTGTATTCTCCCAGAAAAATGGTCTCGAATTCCTCTTTTGCGTTCTAAGGCCTAATTTTGCTATTTTTCACAAATTCATCCTTCAGGTTTTTCTTCTTCTTCGCGCTAGGTGGCCTGTGGACATCAGTCCTCTCGCCATTACGGGGTGATGCTTCAGGCTTTTCGAAAACATCTGTTTTCTGCGTATGCGGACGGATTTGGATGGCTGAAACCCATTTGATTGAAAAGCCAAGGAAATTTCCTTCAAAATGACGACCCAGCAAAGTCAGCTTCATACATATAGCTACCTACAAGTAACAACGTATAAAAGATCAGCTCTCAGTTCGAGTGGGACTAGTCGGCGGACGCCATCGAACGGGGGAGGGGCGAATTTCCCTCATCACTGTACCTAGTATCTTCGTCCTACCTCTTGTGAGTCATTGAAATTCAGTGATCTTTTGAGCGCTGGAGCTCTGTCCCGAATGAATAGAATCGACTCCGCTAGCTGGTCATTTTGAAGGAAATTTCTTCGGGTTTCCAATAAGATTGAATTGAAGGGTCCAAATTCCTGCGTATGCGCAGAAAACAGACGATCTCCAGGAGCCTAAAAAATAGATTTGTAAAAAAATAGCAAAAATAGGCCTTAGAACACAAAAGAGGAATTTAGGGCCATTTTTTCTGGAAAAATACCAAAAATTACATGAAATATCAAATTTTGGAGGTTCCACGAATTGGGTTTTTGAGTCATTGAATTTTCTATGTTTTTCACTCTTTTGTCCGATAAACCCGCCAAAAACCTCAATATCAACTCTACAAGACTGAATTTGGTGGATTTTTTCAAGACCTCTTGGATGATGTGAGCCGAATCTCTGTATCATGGAACGGGCTCGAGAAATATGCATTTTATTAACAAAAAGCCTCAAGAGTCTATTTCCGTATAATCTCGGCATAGTTTGTAGAAAAAATCACCCGGAAATACAAATAAAATTTTAACCTGAAAGAGGCACTACTTCCATCTGAATATGGGTTCGAATGATGAAATCCATCCAAACATAGTGCTTTTCTGGCTCCCTGTAAAATCCTGACTTTTTGCTTAATCCACGCAATGCTGTCGTATATTTCAGCAGCCAGGTAAATCTACTCCACAGTAGTACAACCGAGCATCTGGAGATTTTCAGCTCCAAAGTTAGCGTTACATCGTCGGTTAGCACGCGACGGGCCAAAGCAATGTTCCTATTCCACCTAAACTCCCTCTTGGCGTAAAATTTGCGCAGACACGCGAGAATTCCGCGGCAGAATAAGCCGCAGTGGCAGCCAAAAGTCAGTTAGCAGCAAAATTCAGCTGCATCTCCGGTTTCGCGTTAAAAAATCATCCTTCCGTGGCGCGATGGTGCTCGGAGCTTTGAGCTCAGCCCACAACAAAATCCACTCGGGATAAGAAAGCGCAGCCCAGCAGTGTGCCTAACTTATAATTCATCGTGTCTGGTGGTTTCAAAATTTACGGCTTACCTCAGGCTATACAACAGCATCAGGTGTTCTCGTCGTCATTTTATCGCTCACTCCTCGCGAGTGCACATTCACCTTTTGCCATATCACATCACATAACGCGTGCCAGCCCAACGCAGCAGACATCGTATAATAGAGAGTTCCATGACTGCAGGCAGCGCGACTGTCTCGCACAGACGAAGAGTTCACTGATGCTTTTGGCCGGATATATATCTCCGGGTTCGTTATGTAAAAGCCCTACGAAAACCGTCTGCTCATAAGAGGCCCCCGAAGGTATTGAATACGACAGCCGATGCAGATGTCCAAGATGCGCTTGCTCAAGGCATCTCAGCTTGAGAAAATTTAACTTCCGAGTAGAGTCGCTATGTCATCCTCGTTAGTCACGCATCAGGTACTCCAAACGCATCTACCTGCTCCCGGAGAGCTCGAGATAAGCCATCTACTTACCTTGAATTTCCCCTCGCCGATCAAACTCATTTTTTCACGCCATACGCGCAGGGGCGTCACTTTTCCTCTGGATTAGTATGAATTCACACATTCGTATCTTTATCTTTTGTGCATATTCCCAAGACCTTCAGGAAATTGTTCGTTATATTGTCGATGAAGTGTGATGATTCCGAGCTACAGAGAAGTTAAGATCGGAAAGTGTTGGCGAATCAGCCTTTTTAGGCTATTTTCAAAAAAGAGAGTGAGATGCTGACCTTTGTCAGAAAATTACCCTATTGTTATTGAAAAAATATTCTTGGTAGCTAACTGATGCATCCCGCATCCGCATTAACTCTGTAATCGTGGCTCAACTCATCTTGGTCAAATTTCGAATTCTGATGAGCTTTTTTTTCACGAGTCATCACTCTCAAGTCTCTCGGCAGTTTACACTTGGAAAATTCAAAAAGTGGTGCCCCCGTATACACGGCCTTGTTAATGTAGAATCACCTTATAGACTCCGGCATAGCTCGCGGCGGGGTAGCATAGAAACTCTGTTCTGTCGAGTGTATGGTTCAGCCAAGTAGTACGAGTATACGTGCGGTCAGACGTACAACGTAGTCAGCGTTATCGGCGTGCGAGGCTTGCGCGCTCCATTTGCGCGCAGTGCCAAGTTGCCTTTATGCTAGTTGGCCCATTGTGCGTTTTGTTCGTCGAGCTATGGAGCTAGAGAAAGACAGAAGGCTCTACCAATGATTATCAGGCAGTTTTTTTTTAACGCAGTTGTGCCGAGCACTTCGCGGAATAATTACTGGGTCAGCTACGTGGTTCTAACTGTACATATATATACACATATTCTCTCTTGCGCAGCCCTTTGTTTTTGATATACCGTGTGGCTCTTTATAGGAAAGAGAATTTGCTCAGCGTGCATAATAGGATAACTGAATAAACATTGGGTAGTGGCTCGTAAGCGAGGAAAATATACAGCGTTCAAAAGAATCCCGTCGACCGTGAATTTTTTACATTTTACTCACTCATAGTGTGGGTGTAGAGATAGATATAACGGTAGTTGCTTGGGTGGAATGAAATTTTGCAGACGCATCAGCTACGATTGCCTCGTTTGGCCCCGAGTGATAAGCCGAAAATAGTCAAAGCGATGAGCGTTGTAAATGTGTTGCTTTGCTATGTGTACGAGTAATAGATTTTCGCGAGTGCCCGCATTATTTCCAGCTGTGTAAATACGCCATGTAGATTTGGAGATCGCGATAATGTGAGCACTGTACACGGTATATATTAAGTCGCGCGAGCTGGTTGAACTCGTGTGAGCATCATTTTTGCCCGTCATTTGAATTGGAAATTCAGACCCGATAGTCATGGTCATGCGCCGAGCACTGTGAACTACTTTGTCGGGTACGAGCAAAATCATATTAGTGAGTTGGAATAGCGAGGAATGCATAAATACCTTATCTTTATGAATTATTGGCAACTCTTGCCAGAATGATTGTTTACTCTTTACAGCATGATTCTTCAACATACTGTTGATGGGCCCTGCAGAACCGATCAAAAATATGTTGAGTCTTTTTCACGTGCTGTGTCAATATATCATGCTTTTCGTGGATCTCACATGTGGGATCAAGTCCTGTCTAACTATTCCATATTTGTACTCGAGGCTTACGAACGTTGCATGAATGTCCAAACTAAACCTGAAACATCACAGAGCCAAGTTTTCCAATTTTTGCAACTTTTTCTCTCTTATCATTATGCGAATCCTATCCTATGATTTTTGAGATTTTCGTTAAGTTTGATTCTATTGCTGTTTTCCAGTGACAGTAATGAGACTTTTTTGGCCAATATCACTCCTTAAGAAATTGCTAAATTACCCAAATTACAAAAACGTTTGTCTGAAAATGAGATGTCCTTGAGTGTTTTACGATCTAGATGCCTAACGCCTAATCGGAGTCTCCGGGAAAGTGAACTAACAAGGAGAGGTTCAACCTTGCAAATCCTGGATTCGTCTCAAACTTTGGATACCATTTTGGTCTGGTCAGAAAGTAAGGTGTCTCGAAAGATTCAGTCCCATGGGCCTTCTATCCATAATTTTAGCCATGGAGATCAGCAGTGGCTATACAGCCCAATGTTGAAAAGATGTTCATACAGGTATACTGCCAATGTTAATATCCATAGCTGTATCTCAAAATAGGAGGCCCATGGGATTAATTTTCTTCAGATACCTTAATTTTTCACCAAAATAAGATGATTTGCGAGGTTAGGGAGGAACCCGGGACCCACGAGGTTGGACTTCTCTTTGTAAGTGAATGAAGATAGTATATTACTCCCGATGCGAAGCTAGGCTATTTTGGGGCACGGGGATGGTTTTTTCCCGAGTGCAACGGGGGAAAATATTCCCCGTGCCTTAAAACAGCCTGCTGAGCGAGGGAAGTATGCTATTTTTTCGCATTAGGGCGAATAAACGCCAATTTTATATTCCCAGCCGGGAGTAAAAGTGGCGCTTTAGTCGCCCTATGCTGAAAAAATATTCACGCGTCTCTGGATGGTTCAGTCCTTGAAAGAACGACGGCAAAAAGTACGTTCTCGAATATTCTAAAAATTATGATAGCTGCTGATATGATATTGAGGGTAGCACTCGTTTATCTTGTAATCAAGTAGTGAAAATTGACCGACTCAAGAGAAATTTCGACTTTATACTATTCAAACAGTATTTGAGTTCCGAATATTCTTGATCGATTAGTCCGCCGATATGTCTGCGATATCAGAAAGTTGACGTCATTCCTGTTTAAATAGCATTTTTTGATTCGGACGTGGGAAGTTTGGTTTTGCTTTTCGGGCAATTGTTTTCGGTCCGGGCCATGGCGAGGGTCGAAATTATCACTCGAAAAGCAGAAGCAAACTCCCCACCCTCGTATCGAAAAATGTACGGTCGTGCGAAAATACTATTTCGATCGACTGGGTGTAGAGTGAACAAAAGCAGTGCTTCACGCAAAGTCGACCGAAAATTTACATTAAATTTGCTCCTGGGATATTTATGCGTCATGATCGAGTGAAAAACAAACATGAAACAGCTATTCAATTGTTATTCAATTCACAAAGCACGCGCTTTCCATAGGTTTTGTAGCGCTGGTTTCGGAAAAACTCAAACTATGGTGTATTCTGAGTTAATTGGCTCTAAATATCGGATTCGAAGTCAAGGTTCTGTGATAACTCTGAGAGATTTGACCATTAGAAGCGAATAAAATATTCCTCACTCCATAAATCCATGCCTCATAAGATGTAATTCTCAAAGTTCTCAGTAATTTACATTACTAGGAAATTTGTTGGACCTATTTAAAAACGAATAATGACGAGAAAAAGAGCATATGGAAATCGAGTAGCTTCGCCCATACTCGATAGCGGGCTCAAGCTTATCGTGGAAAAGTCAAAGTATTAGGGTCACCAAGTCATAGCATACGTATACCATAATGCATTCTCTCGGCCGTGTTCGTTGGGAAGAGAATCTCGCTAAAATTTACGTTCGCGACCGCAAACTGAGTTAGCGGACAAATTTGCACAAATGAATGTATGCTGCGCGGAGCAGTGCACTGGGTGTGTTCGGGCAAACCTGCTAAATTATTGAGAAGTTGAACAAATCCGATATGAAATCTTTTACCACAGCGAGCAGCTTTCCTACTTGTTCTAGAGTATACGCCGAATTTGGGCAAAGTTAGAGCCTCGCTTTAGCTCTTAATTAGTTATCCTCTTTGGGCGCGTATGTCATAATGGATGAGTTGGATGGAGCCACACATACGCATAAGCGAGAGAGACGAGTCACACGTTTGCCGAGCTTCAAATGCGCCAAGCAGACGCTTAGAGGTATATGGAGTCGGTACTCGAATCAATAATTAATCCGAGATCGTTAGCAGTCTATAATGATCTTGCTCAATTTGTAGTCTCACTAAAATCATTACTTCGAGTGTATTTCAACCGATTACCTTTCGTCACGTGCATCAATTATATTTTCATGTTTTCATGTAGAATTGAAAATTATTAGTGGCTCAATTTTCCAATCAATCAGAGTCGGAATTTGCACGTTTCGAGATGCGTCGAGTGAACAGATATAGAGGTACTACGGGAAGAGAGACGAAGCGATGCCATCTCTCGTGGGAAAAATAATGAGGCAAGCTCGTGGTGTGAATAATTTAGCGAGACACGAGGGAAATCGATGGGCGACGCGTCGCTATTAATCGCATAGCCCGTCGTCGTCGTCGTCGTCGTCGTCGTTTCGCAGCCAATGTACGTTTACAGAATCTCGTACCCGATGCCTGTATTCCGCAGTCGTTATCCCTGTCCACACACATCACGATTCACGAAAATCAGTGAAGATTTTCGAATTGAGTAATGAGTCATCGAATAAGATTATCCACATAATGAAGATACAAGACAATGATATTATATTTACAATTAAGGTTTGCGGCGAGGATAGATGATAGTTTTCCTCCTTCAGCTGTTCCGATGGTTACGATTTTTTCATATTTTTGGAATTCAACCTTGATTTTGACCGGGTTGCAGGGTTAATGAAACCTAGAAAAGCCTGGAGAGCCGGATGATTCTGGAAAAATCTTCCAATTCCGGAAAAACTGTCCTATATCTGAGTTGCAAGCCTTTGAAAGAGGATTCGACCTTGAGCTTCTTGTGAAGGCAAGCAACTCATGGGGAAAGTATTTCCATACCGAAAGATTATTCTGGGGGACTCCAAATCTCCAGGGTTTTCCCACAAAATCGGTTGATCCCCAAAGATGTGAGAATCTTACCGTCAGGAGTAGAAAAGGACGAGGGGTACAAAATTCTACCTCGCCACAATATTTCCCATACAAGAAATATCCCATGTCAAACATAAATAATCGTGTTGTGATATATATATATATATATATTAGACATCCAAGATGCTCCGATACACATAATATCCCCCATGAAATCACTATGTATACTGTGCTCGGCGTTATAAATGACAAGAGCTAAATATTAATAACTAAAAGCAATGAGAATCACGATATATTTGAAAAATAACCATCAGTATATATTCCCAAGATTCACTGAGCCGCGATACAGGTACTATACACGGAATATATCGGCCTATAGACATGCAAAAAAGGATGGAAAAAAAAAACAAAACAGGATGCTCGTGCACTACTTACATACTCCGACCAAGTTGAAGAGTCATAACCGACCGGCACAGAAACATGCACTTACTTACACACACTCACACACACACAACAGAGTCATCGTTTTGTACACGCTGTCGATGCAAAGAGGCAGGTAAATGCAGCCGCGGTATCGAGAGAAAAGACGAGAGAGAGAGAGAGAGGAAGACGCGTTGCCGAGGCAACACTTTTTCTCTTCCTCACTCGGCCGCTCGTTTTTTACTCTTCCCCTCCCTGTGCATCGATAAATATATACACCAACGCGTAACCGATGTGAGATACACATACACACTACTTTCCAATCTCTCACACTGTTATATTCATGTGAGGATGAATATTTGATACATCGACAAATCGAATCGTGATTCCGGGCTCCCCCGACAAATACACAAACACACACACACAAAATCTACAATGGCATCGTTTTTCTTCATCTGCACATTATTAGGGTGTGTGGGTTTCAACCCACTCTCTGACTTTCCAAAATTCCCCCTGGGCTTCGAAAACTTTGCTCCCATACATTACAACCGAGATAAGAATCGTTCGAAAATCGCTTCCAAGGACGAGCATCCATATCAAGAATTATGAGAGTTGAAAGAAAAGAAAACTTGTGGAACGCGCGAATGATACGAGCGAATGCGTAACGAATGATCAAGGCGAAAGGAGAGATAATAGTGATGATACTAGACTATGAAACTAATACCCTCGAAATCATCAAGTTTCGAGTATCGAACGTCGAACGTGCTCGGGCTCTTTCTCGAGTGATTGATTATCAACTCTAGATTATACGCGATAGTGGAGAGTGGAATATGGGAGAGGGGGGGGGGGTAGTGGAAACTGCGCGGCGAGCGCTCATTATGCGCGCACAATCGGGGCGACGATGAGCGAGTTGAGGTTATATGGCAGCAGAACAGGCAGAGAGAGATGAGTGAGATAGTGGAGTAGTAGAGAATATAGTGGCGGAGAGCAGCCTCTTGGATATCGATCGGTCGCGTGCAGGCGCTGTTGGTCGCTCGGATATCTCTCTCTACCTTTCGCGGCATATCGCGTTACGCCGTGGAAATTGCCGATTTAGCACTAACCGACCATCAGACTCGACCCTTTTCACCCTAATACTATGTATATGCTAAGCTCGCTCGCGCGATCATCTGTTTTGATCTCGTTTCGCGAGATATGGTGTCCCATAGATCGTTGATATATCGATCCGCAAGAGTCGTTAGTACACGAGTTATTGGTAGTATGTGGACCGTTGTATTCGTCACCTTTACAGCGAGATTCTCAAATTGAATAAAAGTTTTGCTATGGAATCACGAATATGTGATTAACCCAACTATCGTCGTTCATAATCGAACTCATCGTCGGTGGGTATCTCCTGCAACGTTTATGCGATTGTTGCCCGATTAGATTTGTCAATGGCATCACGATGACGATTCGAGCTATAATCATCGAAATTCCCTCATTGCTATTTCGTCTAAGTCGAAAAGAAGAATGAAAAAATGATAGTTTGGATAAAGTGGACGCAGACCAAAGCCCGTTCTCATTAACACCCAGAAAAGAATCGAGAATGTTAGATTTACCGAAAGTAAATCAGGGAATCACATATTGGAATTCGTGTTTGGTACGCCGTGACCCGAAGGTCATAGTCCCGCAATCGGGAAAGGAAAAACAGAAAGTATAGAGGAAAACGGAGGGAGATGCACGGGGCACTGAGGAGCCGATAGTCCTGATCCGTACCAAGATATCTAGATGCATATGCACAAGGGTTGTGATCGTCAGTTGGGATCCAAGTCAAATCAATGGCCGAGTCTACATAGACGCGCTCACCCGGAGCGCGCGCGCTCTCTCCGCTTGCACTCTCCACCCAAACACCGGAGTAGGTAACAAAAATGGGATTTAAACATCTTTTGACGAGTCTTCCCTTTCAATTTGAGTATCAGCGCGAGTTTCAAGAGATGAAAAACGGCCAGTCTATTGCGTAAATCGACCAAAAAATTAATTTGCATCGAATAGAGATCGAAAAATGAGAAGCGTGGCTGTGTCTCGTATAAGCATCACCCAACTTTCCATCAGGTCTCCAACTTGCAACCCATTCAGCAATATTCAGCATCATCTCGGTTATACATTGGTATTTATTCCAGAAGCTGAATAATGAGCTAAAGTGTATGAAATCCTGATTAAGAACACCCGAGATGTCCCAAATTGACGGAGGACTGACTCTTGTAACACAAATTTGATCTTTGGTGTACATGGAATAGCTCGATTCTTCTCAGCCAGAATCCTGCACACCTTTGCTTATTTCACAGTTTCTGGAGAAAGTCTCAGTGCAAACTCAAAATAATGTTGGTTATTGTTGAATAAGCCGCGAGTTGGGAACCTGAGAAGTTGGGGTTGGTGATATTAGGCACATCGTTTGACATCAAAGTCTTTCACTTTGCGATCTCTATTAGATGCAGATCATCTTTTTGGTCGATTTACGCAATAAACTGGCCAATTTTCATCTCACGAACCCGTGCTGATACTCCAATTGAGAAGGAATACTCGTCAATCGATTTTCAAATCCCATTCTCGGTACCTACTCCGGTGTTTGGGTGGAGAGTGCAAGCAGAGAGAGCGCGTCTATGTAGACTCGGCCAATGCGCGCTGGGACTGAAGACTGGGACCGAGTAGTAGCTGAGCTACCAAGATCCGAGAGTCCCCCTGATCGAATTGCGCACGAAGGGTGTCAGTGTCTGACGATCAACAGAGAATTCCTTCACCGTCAAATCGGGACCAAAGAACGTGCACGTCTCCCAAAATCAGCGAAAGAATCCCCTTTGCCGGAAGATTAACACTTGGGAGAATATCCGTTTCCTGAGATCAGTAGAGGATTCCCTTGTCGAATCACTGATGCTCGATGGGACGTCCGATCCACAGGATCAGCAGGAAACTCCCAATGTTGGTAGACTGAGGCCACGTGTCGCACCTATCGTCTGGGATTAGCAAAGGATACCTCTTGCCAGGAGACTAGGATCAAGGAGTCCGTCTGTCTCAGAGCACCAGCAGAGGGTCCTAAGCCAGGAACTGAGATCAGGGAGTACGCCTGTCTTCCACTATCAGCAGAGGATTCCCCTTGCCAGAAAACTGGGGAAGAAGGGCACGCCTATCTTCCAGGATGACCAAAGAATTTCCCTTACCGGAAGATTGGGGCCAGGGAGTGCGCCTTATTCAGAAAACCAGCAGAGGGTTCCTACGTCCAATGATAGAGACCAGTAAGAAGTGCGTCTTTCTCCCAAAATTAGCAGAGGATTTGCTGGGCCAGGAAACCAGGGCTGGAGAGCAGTTGCCTGTTTCCCAGGATTGGCAGGGGACTTTCTTGCCGACATACTGAGGCCAATCAGAGGCTGGAATCGGATGGCACGTCCGCATCCCAAAATCAGTAGAAAAGCCCCGATGTTGGAACACTGAGGTGACGGAGTTCACCTATCTTCGAGAGTCAGCAGAATATGCACATTGCCAGGAGACTGGTGAAAGGAACTTCGACTCGGTATCTCCCAGGATCAGTGAAGAGTCCTCCAAGTCATAGGGCTGAGACCGCGATTTGCGACTATCCCAGAAAATCAACAGAGGATTCTTACGTCAGGAAACTGAGACCAGGGCGTGCATCCACCATCTGAGATCAGCAGACGAATTCTTTCGCAGAAGAGTAAGATCAGGAAGTGCATCCGTCACAAAATCAGCAGAGAATCCCCATGTCGAAGACTGAAACAGCGGAGTGTGTCTGCCTCCCAGGATCACCCGAGAATACCTTATATCGGAAGAGTGAAGCTAGGCATCGAAAGTATCTCTGAGGGCCAGCAGAGGATTTTTTTGCCAGAGAACTGGGGCCGAGAAGTACGCTTGTATCTAATGGTAAGCAGAGGATCACGCATCCAGAAGATGTCGCGTTCAGCATGTGACTCAAGGGGATACATTCCACCTCACAGTTGAGTTGGTACAAGGATATGAGCTCTATGATACAGGTTGGGCTTGCCTACATTCCGGCATCGTCTCTTATCATGGCTCTGGATAGCGTGACTTTCCTTTTTTTGGAATTCTACGGCCCATAACTCTGACTCTGGAGGAACTCGATCAAGAATATTTTGGAAATAAAGTTACTCAAGAGTTTTAGTCAATAATCATACAGATTCTGAAATGCATTTTTCAATCATATAAATCTTTAGACCAACAAAAATCCATCGACATGTTGGAAAATCAAAATCGTCATTGGATATCGTCGTTGGAAAATCAAAATTCAAAAGTGCAAATCGAGGATCTAACAAAATTCCCAGATCCGCTATGGGATGAAATCGAGAAACTCTCGCAGGATATTATGTAACGTATAGCAAACTCCATCGATGATGGGAGTGGAGGTGGTTCATGGCTGAAACTCTGATCCAAATCTTACGGTTATCAATTGAGCGTTGTGCGATCTGCCGCATCAGGATGACTACTATGCCTGTTCATTTTATCCGAATTTGAACGATTGTTCCAGATCACATCAAAAGATTGTCCGTCCCCATTTCACTCGATCCGATTGCCAACCGCATCTAAGCTCCATATCAGGTGTTCAGACTAGAGCTGACTCATCGTCAGGCTGAGAAGATGAGAGCAGAGATAATGCAATATCCGCAAAATGGCCGATTCGTCAAAGCGTGGCAGAGATAGTCCAGGAAATAAAGGATCCGTGATCCGTGTCTCGGCTCTACGAGTGATTAACCGGCCTATTCGGACTATCAGAAGAGATGGAGAATCGCACATCGGAGCCAATATCCGCGCGCCACCGATTCAAGAAGCGATAGTCGACGATCGTCAGTGTATATATATAGAGTATATCTGCTCAATGGGCCGGACGAGTCCGAAGCGTGTGACTCTGTGTCTTTTGCAATTAAACTGGCTAATGCTTACCACTCGTGTTGGTCGTCGTCGTCGTCGTCGTCGTTGTCACCTGGTCGATTTACTCGAATATATCCGATGTCGTCGTCGAGCCACTCCTCTTTCGTCAAGTGGACTCTGTTAATTATCGCGATTATCTTTGATACCGCGAATCGTCGCCAACTGACTTATCGGAGAATTTCCACTATGTATACTATATTAGGCGACCCGACTCGAGACACGAGTGGCTTCTATATAATAAGTGTATAGGTATATAGGTATATGAGTACCTCCGTGGAAACTTTGAAATAACGTGTGCCAGCTTGTACGAACCCTTAAAACGCTTGAGGAAACAATTACAAAAGTCATTTTTGATGTATTTTTTTGTGTTCTTTTCGTTGCAATCGTTAGTAATTTGTCTCATTCCAGGTTTTTCCGCACCAATTCATTCTTCAAGTAAATCGTCAGGCGCAACTTTTCCTGCCCCAAAGTATCGAAAAAAATGTATTCTCCCACTTCGCACAGCAGTTTTTCCACCAAAATCTAGTTTTGCTAAATTTTTATGTCAGGTCCGTGCGCAACTGTGCGACCCTTAAACGCATTACCCCGGAGGTCGTACTCAATGTTTTACAAAGTATTTGGTGGCCAAATGAACCTCCTTCAAATCCCGAGACTGTAGCTTAAACCGTTTGGCCGTGAGATCAATTTTAGCGTCAAAATATCAGGTCCGTGCCGCGTCTCTCCACGTTATCCTTATGGTGCTGATGAGTGGGAAAATTTACACTCTAGCGCGAGTTTATTCATACTTTATATGTTTGAAAAAGCCGAAAAATACATCGAGTCAGATTTAGCGCTGGCACATTATCGACCCCCATACATCGAAGTTTCCGCGGAACTACTCATATACATTGGCGTGCCTCGCGTTGAGAGGGGCGATTGGCCCTCGAGGACCGCTTGATGAGCCGAGCGCAAATCGACACTAACAGAGAGACAGAGAGTGAGAGAGGGAGATGGTCGATTTGTACCGAGTCTTGGTGAGTTGCCGCGGCGCTCACTTGCGGAATCGTGACCCGCGAGCTGTACTTGAGACTTTGGCTTTGGACTACGAATGTATACTCATCTTGAGATATGATGAAACGATGAAAATTGAGTGGAGCTCTTTAGCGTCTGCTCTGCCACTCACGAGGAGTGGTTCAATTATTGATTCCAATAGTGAAATGAAGAAGCTTAATTACTTACACGTAGGAAGATGACCAACTCATCATTTAGATCACTATAAAGTATCAACATCCAACATTATTGTGGGGAATGAAATTCTGAGTTGTTATAGCTTTTCCATATACCTATGTGCATCGCTGTGAATATAATCTGAGTTGAGTGAAAAAATTTTTTTGAAGCGGGAGAATACAAATACTACAACCTAAGGCATCACGTACATAGTCAGCAATAACCAACTGGATCCTCTGTAACTATTGTGTCCTGCGGGATTCAAGAGCTGGCCCCGGCATTGTGAGATTGTAAGGACATATCATCTTCGAAATTGTCCCGTGAGGAGTTGGAATTCTCCATTGTACTGGTATATATCATGAGAATGTAGATAAAGATGTTGGCCTATCATCCAAAGGAATCAGATTCCATGAGAATTTTTTATTTTTTCCTAACTAAGCAATGATGCTTTTGAATCCTCGTAAGAACTATTGCTACTTGTCATTACGTAGGATCGGATAGCAGTTATTAGAACGTTCCCTCGAATTGAAAAAGACGATTCTTTTTGGGAGGTACCAGCACTTCTTTTATGTATTGCGAAAGTACTCGACCACGTTGAAAAATACTCTAAAGCTGTCTCGAAAGTGAAATGCAGAATTCATGCAGCGATCATATTTGCGAGTCCTTTCTATAGATTTCCAAGAGATAGGCTAATCGAGTGCTTCTCTTTGGAGATCTAACAGAGTGCGGGAAATTTCGACCTAGTTAAGCAAGAACCCAAGTACAGCTGGAGAATTTTCAAAAAAGTTCTGGGACCGCACTTACGTTGTTCGAAAACTTTCAGTGTCAAGAAGTTTTCCTCGCCTCCAAAGAGATTAACCGAGAGGAAATCCAATTATACCACTTTCTCGAAAGAAAGAAGCTGTGCAGTTGAACAATCCATCATTGACGTGATATTTCATTACGAGTGCAAAAAATTTTCAACTCCTCCCCACTGTGCGCAGAAGTTGAAGTCATTCCCAAACGATATAAGCACAGCTGCATGCGCTTAGAAAAAAAAAATCTTGGTCGTACTTTGGTCGATGGGTTATCTGCCAGACGTCGTCGTTGCCGTAGTTGCCGTAACCATCGTCGACTTTGGCCCACGACCCTTACTTTTCGGAAACGCGCTCACACACACACACACATTTACGATGTATAGTACACGTGTCGTCGGTCGTGAGATTCAGAGTTGGTAAAAGTTTGAAAAAGGTCCCTGGCACGGACGGCATTCTTTCATGGGATATCTCCACACACCGCATTACACTTTTTCCCTATTAACCTCTTTTGGACGTACGTATACAGAGAGGGGGGGGGAGGAGAGTTGAAGCGAGCATTTTAAAAAATGTCCCGACGGATGTTGACGTCTATTCGAGAAGTTTGAAACTGGCGCAGTTTCACAGGAATGTTGGAAGACAATGTTTACTCATTAGAGAGCAACGAGCCATATCTCAGAGCAGCCGCCCGCCCGGGCTCTCAGACACTATAACCAGTGTCCAATTTCCATCCAAACTGGAGCATTCCAGAATATATGCGGTAAACTTGATCGTCGATCTCCTCTAGAATTTCTGCAAGCAAGAAATATTTGGCCTGCAGGTGGTATCTCTTACCACTGAGCAAACTCGTATATTATTACTGCAGTGAAATTTGCTAAATTTGCAAGTTGTAATTGTCAAACTGAAAAGTAATTGATTGCTGCTTCTGAGGACTTGAGTGTTTGATTTCGAATGAGGGAAGACGACGAGTGACCCGTTTCTCATGGAATTAGTGCAATCTATGTATGCGCAGTTGAATGAGAGCTCCGCCGTTTCTGATTGTCTTACAGAACTCATGATTGGGTTCGAGATTCATCTGCAAGATCAGATCAATTGGTTGTGGAGGGAAGATTCTGCTTGAAATGATCGAACTAGAATGAGTAGTCTGAGGGCTCGTTCATGAGGACTCACAATGAGTGTGGGTGGAATTTTAAGTTCTGGTCATGGATATTCATCATCAACGTCACTCGACTTTTGTTATCGAAAAATTTCGTAAACTGGTAACTGTATCAAATTTTGAACGACCTTCTTACCTGACTAATTGGATGACACGATTTACAGCTCTACCGATTAGACTCCGAGTGATAACTCACAGCTAATCCTGTACATCATTCCACATTGGCACCGAATATGGCAAGTACCGCAGCTTCTGTTTATCGACCGGGATTGACAAATATATGAACTGCGTGTGAAAAATATCGGTATACCAATTGTAACCTTATAACAGGGGCGCTCAATATCTGAGATCTATCCGAGTACAATATTTGAAAAGATGATTTGAGGGAGAAAAATTTAGACAGAAAGCGCAGCGGACGCAGCATTTTTCATTCCAACGATTTCTGATAGGAACTGGCTGGTAGATGAAATCGTCTGTGGCCCACACAAGGATAAATCTCTTGAGCATCTATTGGATACCATGAAGGAATTTCTCCATAGTCCTCTGTCCATTGAGATAGATTTGTTGGAAGAGGAATAGGTTCCGCAGAGGATATGACGCGCACTTAAATATGGATTAAAACGAGAATCTTAGCCAATACAGAGATCCGTCATTAAATGTCAGTAGAACATATTGAGTGAATAGTATCGAGGCTCTAGCGTTTCAACAGATGGGCTAACGTGTTGAGTAATGGCAAAATTGGGAACACATACTATGTCATGATCGCTCAAGACATTCAGCATTTGAGTTCGCATCTATCAATTTCAGCACGAGTCGACCAGAGTGGAATCATCAAATTAGCCAAAACTTTACCCATCGCAATGTAATTAAACAGAAGACGAAACACGTACAAGCACAAATCAAACAGAAAGCAATCCAATACAAGACGCATCTACAAACATTGCCAACGTAAATAAAGGTCACCATCTTGCTAATCAAATTGCAAAGTCCAAAGTCGTGTTGCATCGAATGCATGCCCATAGTGTATTTGGGGTATGAAATCCCGAGCTGATTTTTGGACAGTCACTGATTAACAAGTACAAAAATACAATGAAAGTGAGTTCTTTATCAACGATAATCTAGTCTCAATGTGACCCGAAACGATATCAATCCTGAATAATGAATGAATTTAAAAATAGCACGTCTTTCGATATTTCGCAAAAAGTTCTGTGAATCGAATGAATTCATTGATGTGAAACAGATCGTACAGATGTATCGTGTACAATACTCTGGCCAATACATTTCGCGTGGGAGTCGTGGTTGAAGAACTATCAAACAGAGTCTAGCAAATAGTAAACAGTACATTTATATCGGCAAAAAATCGTCAACAGCTTTGCATCTACTCCCACCCTTTTATCATCAAAAACAATAGCAGCATCAGGAATCAGATATGCGTGGGACGAATATCACCCCAATCGCTATCAAGACGAACTACACCCACTGCAACCCAAAATCGGAAACCAAACTCTGGGATATCCGGCTGCATCAACATCAACCCACCCACGCCTCATATTCCTCAAACCTATCCCATAGAAAACGATCGTCTCGGTGTATCACTAAGCTTGAAAAGGTGTCACCCATATACCAAGACAATCAAGGATAAATCTGCAAGCTTTGGCGGCCAGCGCATGAGCTCGATGAAAAATGCATATACCAGCGATTTCTCGTCGTCAACTATGAACCTCGTGAATCAAATAATCCAAATTGTCGCTTCTGCCGGTAGCAAAAATCGGAGAGCTTTTGCAGCTTTCTCGGACGATATCTCAAGCGGGCAGCGATAAAACAATGTCAAACGTTGCCTCGACCCACGATATATAGATATGTTATCCATAATGCGAGCTGCGCATGCAAAGTCGACAAGATACAGGCGTCGTTATCGTAAAGCATCAGGCTTCCTCTCAGTGTGTCTCTGCATAGAGCTTGCGGGGCGAAAAACAGCCCGCGCGTGGGCGGACTCGGGACGCCCGTATAAATCAGCACGAGTCGTCGCCCGCCTCGTAAAATTTCGCCAAACTGGTCTTGGCTCACTCCCCCCCCCCCCGCCCCCCACACACACGCAGAAAATCGCTTGTCTCTGATGACGGTGCGAGGCAGGCGAAAGGGCGCGTAAATCATTTCGGACGATCGCACGGTTGTTTTCGCGCCCGTGAACCCCTTGTACGCTACGGGCCACTTGCAGTTACTTCACGAGAAACGATGCTGCTGGCATCATAACCCACTAGTGTATGGAAATATATGTGGTGGTGGTGTTGTGATGAGAGCCCGCATCGATCCGACCACTGAGACAACGATGACGACGGGCCTACTACTTTCGTGTCAGGGACATTTATATTCGCGCTCTTCTCTGGGTGGCAAAAGCTCAGAGGCTGCTGCTCTGTGATGATAACATATGTGTGCAAGCTCTTGAGTCAAGAAGGGAGCAGCTCATCACAGTTCGGCGACCTCCTCGTAAACGAGTAAAGCTTGCAGAGGGTGGTGCGTATGAGAGTGAGGAAAACGATATGACGATCCGAAGCCGGGATGATAACTTCCTGCTTGCAAGCTCTTGAGGAAGAGAGTGAGTGAGAGCTTGCGGTATATCTGCTCTGTCCCTATGTGTGGATATTGATGCGGGTATTTTTAGATTTGCTCTTCTACTGTTCTTCTTGCCTCGTAAGCACGATGTTGTGCTTGCAGCTGTATCTAAAAGAAGAAAGAGAGAGCTTTCTCTTTTGTAAGAGTTTGAGCTTGCGGATGTAACGATGAGAAGGTCTATATTGGCGTTCAGGGTGTTGAGAGTTCCGGTTTCGATGCGTGCACGCATTCTATAGGGGTGTGGGCAAAGTTGAGCTTGCAAGCTCTGTGGAGGAGCTTTATTGAAGCCGATGGTGATGAGTGTAAGTTGAGAATAGTTTGGAGAGGGATGCGGGTGACGAGTAAGTTCCACTCGATCGGCTGTATAGTTGGAAGGAGAAGGAAAGGCGAGTCGAGAGCTTGCAAGCTCGATTCGGAGAGTTTGTCGCACCCGTCTTGGTGCAACGATTCGTTGACATGGGACTTTGATGAGTCTGTTGACTCGCGTGAAAGGATGTGCACAGTGCGTTGAGAGAACCACGGGGAAGTTAGTTAATCCGACTACATATTAATTCCAAGAATCGAATAATGAGAAAATATTTCAAAACAAAATCGATAAAAAAAAGTTGACGCACGGTCACAGAACGTGACAGAGAATGAGTTTTATGCAATTCACGATAAAATTGGTGCATTGCAATCCGAAAACTAATTTCATTAATTTTTGAGAATGTAATATGTATGAATGGAAATAAAAGCAGATCGCAAAAATAATGGAGAAGAAGATAGTTCAGAAATCCATTCGCAATCATTCTCACTAAGAAAATATGCCCATGAGACTTTATGGCTCTACTCACATCAGCAACATTACCATAGCTTTAAATATCTTTGACAAATCAGCTACACCAACGCACTGACTTGACAACTCATTCCGTGAAGACTTAGTTTATGATTGAAATGTTGTGCACATGGGTGATACAAATGATGTAGCACAGATGGATGATATGAGAGATCATGATTTTGGTGCAAGAAATCGTTATGCGTCGGACAAAATTATCGTCGTATTCCTTGGTCAGCAAGAAATTTATACGGAGGGAAGCTCAGACAAAATTTGATTGAAACTAACTTGCATCTCACTCGATGCAGAATTCTATATTTGATGTTTGCTGAGCACGTGCACGATGACGGAGAGAAGTGAGACTCAGTCAGGAGGGAATTTCTCATTTACACGATCTTCCTGCGACACTCATAAAATTCGGATTTCCTCCTGAATCTATTTTTGAGATCTCTGTTCCGATGAAAATTCTTGAGATACTCATAGAATGGTTCACTGAGATTTTACAGAAAATATGGAAAAATCGGAGAGTTTCTGAGACACATTTTATGGAGGATTCGTGGGATAATTTGAAATTCTGATCAATGCCACCTTCACTCCGGTGAACGGAAAAGTTATTTTTTATTGATTTCAAGTGGAAAAGCGATAAAGATTCAAGAATAACTCTATTCACACATTCGAGAACCAACAATTCACAATAGTATTTTCATTCACTCAGGCGTAATCTACGACTTCCTTGCTAACGTTTTGAGGTGAAGTATGTGTGACACAAAAAATCAGGAAAAATCGCCCGGATCAAATAAATAGTCGATGGTTTCGTTACCAAATGTCTACTCCTCTCCCGTTCTACACATTTGCCCAGTTACAGAGCGTGCACTTTCGACGCTCTGGGTCAAACAAGCATTTTCACGTCAGCATGGTTTCGAATACAAAACTCGTCTGAAATTTCTTTCCAACGCATTTTGGGCAACAGCTCGTACCTCGCCCCACACGTTCCAGGAAAGAAGAAACGAGTAAAATTAGCACACGAGCCGTACATCGTAATAACGTGCGTTTTCAAATTGTCAACGCGTGGAAACAGCTGCTGCTGGTGCACTACTGTATAAGTGCAGGTCCATCCGCGCACGTGTGTCCTATGAGCACTCATCTGCACAATACATACAAAGCCCCGAGGCAATATAATGCAAAAGCAGTGTCTCGCTCAATTTGCAGCCACGGCATATGTCCCGTACTTCGCGCATGATAAATTTTTCCCTTCTACCCCTCACAACATTTATTACAACTATAACATGGGAGAAATATATCAAGAACAAGAGCATTTCCCGCGCATCTCGCAATCCGATCAAACCGATCGGGCGTAAAAATACGAAATCTCTAAAAGCCTCTAGAGGATTGAAGGTCCATAACCCGACAGGGGAAAAAAGGACATGTAAGGATGGCAATACAGAGACGCGTCGCTTGGCCCGCGTTCCGATCTCATTGCAATACCACCAACAGAGCGTCAGCCGTTGCCAAAGAGGATTTTTTTTTCTATGTAGCCGAGGAAGCAGGCTCCACGCGGCGGGAGATCTGCGAAAAATAATATTTGCTCCCGATGCCAGTTTTGAAATTGAGAGAATGCGGGCTCTCGCTACAGAGCTACGGGGTACAAATCCTTTCTAATTCTTTTTCGAGCCGATTCCAGGCCGATGTTTCGGGTATAACCAAAAACCAAGCTTTGCCATGCACCGCCGCCACCACCACCACCGTCGTCGTCGGTCTTTGGTCGGTCGTCGTCGTCGTCGTAGTCGCGAGATGCGAATCGATAATCGCGCAGTAGGTCAGGCGTTGACTGCTCCGCGCCGCGCTTTCCTAGTTCTCTCTCTCTCTCTCTGTACGAAACTGTGCCAAAGTCCTCCCCCGCTTCTATACCACGAACGTCGTTTGCCGTATATGGTCGTCGATGCCGGGACGGTTGCCTGCAGGACCATCACCAGTCCAACAGGATACGTATACCCATTTCTATGTTATATGCGCCCGACGCTCCCACCGCCCGCCACACAGGCGATTCTCGACCTTACTACTTTGTGCTTTACACAGTGGGTGAGCTGTGTATAGTCGTTGTGTGATGCGGTATTTTGTCGGGATAGATGGGACATTCCTGTAAAAGTTTGTTTAATTTTGGTGGCTGCGAGTGGCTGAGGATTGTTTTCGCAGTGTGGTGTTTTGGATCGGATTGTACGTTTGGTTTTTTAGAGCACGTGATCGTTTTGGAATCAAAGTGATATGTGATGAGAGATGCTCAGAGGATTTTCAATAGTTACTGGTGGTTTCTGAAGCTTACCGTATAGAAGAGTCACTGTCTTACGGATTGACATGGAGTGAATGAGAGTTTGTACCTCGTGCCATAGAAATTGATCTCTTTGGTCTGCTTAACAATCGCGTTACAGTATGTGGTCCTTCGGATACAGGGTTTTTAAAGAAATCCACCTTCAATTTCGTTGAATTTCGTTGAATTCTATCCAATGACCAATTTCATATTGAAATCTCACTCAAAAAATCATAATCGTCATAATATGATGATTATGATTTTTAGCATGGGATTTCGTTATGAAATGGGTCATCAAATAGGACTCAGCGAGATAAAAAAATATTCAAAATGGTTTTCGTTAAAAACACTGTCCATGTACAGGTTCCTTGTATTTGCTGAATCATATGTTTAGGTATTTTCTACAGAGAAAAATCACTTGGGGATCTATTATTGCACGGTCTAATGAATTTTGGGCAAGCTATTTTCTCGAATGGAAAAAAACTACATGTCATAGTCATCAATTGAAGATTAGATAACTCAGATACGATTCTGGAACGACTGCCAAAGGCTCATTCGAATTTTGCGAGATTATTGGAATTACTCTGCATCACACCTTTGAGAATAGCTCAAGAGTTGAGAGTGGGGACTTGTGATATATTTTAGAATCAATCCCTGATCCGTGTTTTGAAGATTATCTGTTATCAATTACATGGATAGAGTCAAGGTATATATTACGATTGATGATGAAATTATAGAGTCAAGATACCGAATTTCCACGTTTTCCGAGAAAAAATCGTTCAATGTCTAAGAAATGATGTTAATTTCTTTAGACAGACATATCTTTCAATGAATGATGACTTCTTTTTTGATAACACAACGATCGTCGGGTGAGATGATCCACGCATATATGGAGTGAATTACGAATTGAATACCAATTGTTGACAATAAATCGCATCAGTCTGATTACAGAGTTCAAGTCCTCGAAGATCAAAATCGTTGCCCACGTGCCACTCTTAATTCCTTGGAATGGAATTTTCTGTCAAAAGAGCTACTGAAACCTTTATTCGAGCCTTTTTTGGGCTGGATTTCTACCTCAAGAGACTGAAATCTCAGTACAAGCCTTGCACCGAAGATGTAGTCCAAGCTGGGATGGAAAAGCATGTTGTTGTTAACCGTATTTGCTAATCTTCTGCATCGATGCATTTGTATTACAGAGCTTTTTATCAAGAACTTTCAACTCAAGGCCTCTAGAGATTTTGCAACTAGGAATAATACTTTGTGGTACAAATATGTTATTTGGTCCAAATTTGGTGTAATTTGGAACTACTTTTTGTAAGTATTCGGCATTGTTGTGTTTGTCACTCAAACTTTAGATTTCTTGCTATTTCATTCTTCCAAAGCTTGAATGATTCGAATTTTCAATTGAAAATTTACGAGCACCATTGAATACAACGAGGAATTTCATAAACTACAAATTGTTCCTCTCAAAATTCACGCCAAGTTTATTGTTCATTTTTGACGATTATTCCAGTCCTATTTGGGCTAAATCTTCAGTTAAACCCAATCGGCTACTTCCGGTATCTCTTCGGGTATGAATTCCAC
Source organism: Eretmocerus hayati (assembly GCA_029851415.1). Classification (NCBI taxonomy): domain Eukaryota; kingdom Metazoa; phylum Arthropoda; class Insecta; order Hymenoptera; family Aphelinidae; genus Eretmocerus; species Eretmocerus hayati. Next base: position 187,642,056 of record CM056742.1, on the reverse strand, counting down.
CCGCTTAAGATTGAAATCCACCCCAAGGGATTCAGATTGTGAGAGCTATTCTCAATGTCATAGATCATGCTATTTCCAAACACTCATAACATTTATAAATTGCTCACGATGGATATGGAAATTGCCCATGATGCAGCATTCACATCATTTACCATTTTCAAGAGTGGTATTCGGAATGATCATTCGAAAATTCCCAAGATGATACCGCCCCCGTTCGATTCGGCTCTTTGGAGATTCGTTCGATTTGCATAGGGTGTCGATGGATTTGATATTGCGAGGAATGACCGCGACGAATACGAGGATGCAGAAATCCCTAAAGAGCGAAAGCTCGGATCGAGTGACTGTGAAACTCGCGGCGGGCGCGTGTTCGTCGGGGGCGATATTGCGGATCTGTAAGAGAGCTCGACTCGCTCTCATCTGTGGGAGGAGATAAGGGCCGAAAGAGAGGGAGTGAAAAAGAGCTGCTGCATCGGAGCGCTGCAGGATCAAAACCGAGCTTTTGGAGCAAAATTCTACCCCGAAAGAGAGTCAGAGAGAGCAAGCTATCTCGCGAATGTCTCTTTCAGACCTCGTGATGTATCGCGCTGATTTTTGCCCCAAATTCCTCGCCGCCTCTCTTCGTTTTGTCGTTTGCTCCCGCCGCGGATGATTCATTCCCGAGGTTATATGCCTCTCGCTGGATATCCTCGATTTCACCCACATAGATACATCGTTCGCATGCGACACTGCCACAGCCACTCTAAAACGAGCCGAGTTGGAATTATCTCGGATAGGCAAGCACTACTACCACTACTGAGCTATGCAATTCACCAAACTACACAAAGCCCAATATACTGCGCCCCTGAAATTCAAATAACGAGTCTAATTAGAGCCTGTTATAAATCTCGGATACGTATCAAACGTTATTACTCTGCTCAGATGAAAAGCCATTACACTTGATACCGTCCTTGAAGAATAATACGCTACTACGACGTTGATGGAATTTTTTAGTTGGATTTAGCCAGTTGGAAATTTTCATTTCAAAGATATTGACCTTACATTTTTATCTATATGGAACGGTCACAAAAATTTTAAATGAAGATTTCTGGTACAGAAAAAATTAGTATATTCTAGGTGAAGGTCGGGACTATCTGTCGTTTATGAAGAAAGGTGTAGGTATGAATAAATAAACAGCTTGTTTCACTTTGGCTAACGAGCTCCTCTCGTATGTTTAGATAATTCCACAAAGAGTTTTCTAATGGTTGAACAGACGTGTGATATGCATTAGAGTAAAATTCCAGCGAACCGAAATTGTTTCATGGACATCTGAGCGCTATTGCAATTTACGGCACAGCAATTAGGAAACCACCAGCCGTGCCAACTATTCGTGGACCGCACGCCTCTTCGTACATCGTAAACTCCTCCAAACTCTTTATCGAATTTGGCAATTCATCGCCGCGAGCTAGATACTAATCATTATTGGCGAGATTCTAAGTATATCTACAAATCTGGATATTTGCGATCAGTGGGTGATAGATTGCATCCCAGTATTGCATTCTGAAGCATTTTTTATGATTTTTAGAAAAACAACGAGAAGGTGGAACACAATTATTCAAAATATGAAATGTGTGTAATCCTGCTCTGTTGGGTGTTACATTTTGATTCGCCAATGAGTATGAATTCAGTTCAAACACTTTTACGCTTCAAATACCAACTGAATTCTCACTTCCACACAATTTTCTTCTATTTGGAGATTCAGTTCCATTTCTGGTATCTAACCCATGGGATTCATCTAGAGTTGTAGTGAGATCCGGTCCACGGAGGAAACAGGGTTTAAAACAGTCAACTTACCTTTATCTTGTAACTGCTATTGCAGCGTTTCGAAATGACTCAACAGTCGTTAGACTTTTTCATTAATGTGCCTGGTTCCATGTAGTGCATAGAAGATACCAAGACTTATCAGTCTTCAGCAGTATCGAATCATCAGATTCAAATTTTCTGTTAGCTTGCACATCTTTCCTTGACAAATTTCGGCTCAATCCCCATTCCTATTGAAAATGGCTATATTAATCAGTAGTTTCCACAACTTTTTAGAAAAAAAAATTTTTCGGCATTGTTTAACCTTTATTTTTTGAAGAAAAATCCGGAAGGAGTGATTTATCACGAGATCATGCTTGAGTGAGAGCTGAATGATTACCCGTAAGAATTTTGGAATTTTATCGTGGCTATTCTGTTTAATCGCCATTTAAATATATTCCGAGCGCAAATTTAGGTGGTCTTTATAGTGACTACCATGCCGCAAAGGGTTAAAGTGTATAGCCACGTGAGATGGTGGAATCAAACCCAGGCTACATCACCAGAGACATTATGGGGTTCAGTTCGCATCTTTGGTTGATACTCGAAGAGAAATTTTTAGACCCTTAGACCTCTCCAGGCCGACATAACTTCAAAAAAGATGTTTTTCCGTATTTATCCAAGTTTGACGAGGTCAATCAACCAAAATATCTGAAGAGAAGAAACAAAAGAATCCGAAACAATGGAACAAATCTAATAATAATTTTTACATGGTTCTTGATCATCACACAGCGCTTGAAAAAATACTCGGAATGTTCAAAAATTCATCGAAAACGAGATGGTAGGTGCAGGTGGGGAAAAAATTTTTCTCAGTTTATTATCGCAAATTCTACGAAGAAACATTTTTGCGTGTCCTTACAGGTGGTACAACATCTTGAGAAAGATTGAAAACTGCCAAGAACACACTTTCTCCGCTAGAAAAGCTCACTTGAACGTATTCAATCACTGTCTGCCGGAGCGATACCATTTTTTTCGGGTACTTAGATCGTCAAATTTTACGCGGGTAACCATGCTGTTAAGGTTGACTTGGTGATTTACGGACCAATTCTCACCTCAAAACAACCAAAAGTTCTTCGAAAATCAGATTGCCTAGGCTCCAAAGACGGTCAGAGCTTCCCAAACCTGACGGAAGCCCCCGCTCCCCCCCCCCCCCCAAACCGATCTGGAACCACACAAAGAATCTCACGACACACTTCGTACACACATTGACGAGATCATTGGCAGGAACTCCTACTTCATAAGTGCGACATCAAGGGGTTAGGCTGCTGCGTTCGTTGCGTATCTAGCCGGGATATGTGCGTTCTTGCCTATTGTGGACACACTCTCAGAGTTATCGTACTTGTCATTCGGATATCCAAATGCGGTATACGCATATGAGCGTTTCTCTGGAACTTTTGCACTTTGCTGAAAATCGTTGAAAAACGAAAAATAAAAACCGCTCAACGCACATCTGGGACCTTTTGCTCACATATTCATCCAGTTTTGAGAGTTACAAACCCACTATTGAAACTCATATAGAGTAAATGGCATCGCCAAAATCACGTTAATGAGTCGAACTCAAAGTAGTTTTTCGCTGATTTCTCAGAATTTCCCAAGATTTTATTTGGTAAGATCGACGATTTCAACGAATACCTCGGGCTTTTTGCAGCTTCGTAAGGTCAGGGTATCCGATCACAATTCGTTTTATCAACGTAGAGCTCAATCCGCCAAAGTGAAATGAGAAAAACTCAACTTTTTTCGTGAGTCACGTTTTTTCTATTTCACTTCAGAACGGTTGTATTCTAGACAGAAATATCGCACCAACACGAGACTCGTCGCAAAATCTCCGCAATTGCATCTACTTTATATTTGCATTTCGAAAATTGCGTTCAGAAACGCGGCAGGAGCTTGGCGTAATCATCTTTGAGTTGAACGAGACATGATTGATTTATCATTTCGAATTTTCAAAGTCATACAGTTTTGTTTGAATCGGCAGCAAACCATCGCGCTTCTGGGTCATTTTTCTTCAATATATTACCCATCAAAAAGTTGCGTGGCATCACCAGAATGTCCGTAAGACTGCACGAGAGTACCAAGTATTTTCACAGGATCTCGGCCACATTTTCTCTCTTTGAGTGAGCTAGAATGAATCAACTTCTTCTGATCATACAGAGACCAAAGATATCTCATTTTGAGACTTGGATGATGATATTTTCACTTCGATTGGGGCCGATAGATTTGATTTTTCCCTTCTATCATCATCCATAGCTGTATTCCATCAGGTGTAAAAGCTCCAGAGAAACGCCTATATATCACGGAATATACACATCGATGTTCAGCTTTCGAATACCAACTCGAGAGGGAGGGATGGAATGGTGTCCAGATACCCAGGCTAAACGAGGAATCCAAAGACAGATGGTTTCCGAGTGTAAGAATCATCAATGCATCCAAAAAAGTTCACATGAACTCCTTCAAGCACGTGGTATCAAGTGTTAGTGTCAGCTGAATGAACCTTTAGACTGCCGGAATTTTTTCTGAGGACATTAGTATCACCGAAGGGGCAATTTCATTTCTAGAAGCATCCAATATGCCACGAAGATCATTCAAGGTCACGGGTGGATCATATAAGGACGAGTCCGTTGGGCTAAGGGTTTGTATCCACTGCGATTGATACGCCACGGTCTAGGGTCCCTAGAGAGCTGTAGTAAATGAAGCTCGAGGGAGTTGTTGTTGCAGGCGTGCGTTCAGACTCGTTATCACAACACAGGTTTGGGAGCAAGGCTCACAAGAACCAATGGGGGTAAGCTCTATCATGCATCTCCGATCTACGGTGAGAACAATACTCATCTAGAAAACTGAAAGATGCACCATCAAAGCTGAATGAACTCTCGTTGACTGTACTATCTTGCCATCGAGATACTGGAATTATCCTCAAGTTTCACCGTTATTACCGTACATGAAATTCGAACACTCCCATTAGTTCTTGAGGCCCTTGCTTCCGAACCTATGTTGTGATAACGAGTTTGGAAGCACGCCTGCAATAACAACTCCCTCGAGCTCCATTCACTGCAGCTCTGTAGGAAACCAGACAGAGACGTATCGAACGCATTGGATATGAATTCAGCTAGCAGTGAACACTCAATACTGCGTGATTGAAGGAGTTCGTAAGAACTGTTTCGGATGCATTTAATGGCTCTTACACTGAGAGATAATCTGTTCATGGATTTCTCGTTTAGCCTGCGGAACTAGAATCTGAGCACCATTTCATCCGTGGTCGAGATGGTATTCGACAGCTGAACATCGATAAGTATATTCCGTGAAATATGAACACCGCATTTGGATGAGTATCACTGAGGGTGTGTCCACATGGACAGGAACGCACCTACCCCCCGGCTAGATACGCAACGGACGCAGCAGCCTAACCCCTTGATGTAGCACTTTTTTTTTTTTTTTTTTAAGTGGAATATAAGGAAAAATCTGATGACAGGACATCCCTATTGGATGTCCCACCGGCAGACCATGAGCGCTTTCATTTTGCCCACCCGGTGAACCGGATGAGCATGAATCCAGCGCCCGTGTGCCCTGTGGGCTAAAACCTTCTGCTCTCAACCCCACAGTGTTGGCAAGCCATCACTGCAGAACTGGGGGCAGCTAACCACTATCTAACCAACCCACCCCGGAACCGCGTTAGCATTACTTCAGGGTGGGAGGCGTATCGCGCTCGGGATCAAGCGACTCTCTTCTCTCACGACTCGCAGGTGTTGTTGCTCCTTCTTCGATCTTTTCCTACTCTTCTTTCTTCGATCTTCTCTCTTCTTCCTTCTCTCTTCTTTCTTCTTTCTTCCCTCTTCAGTTCATCATATTCCTCCTGGAATAATTTGGACCTCTTCTGTTTGAGTCGGCAGACTCACTGTGATTCGCCTGCTTCGAGGCGCCTCACTTCCCTCTCTTTCTCCTCCTTACGGGTCATCACCAGCTTGATGTATCCGGTGACTCTATCCCATGTCTCCTGGTTGCGAAGTAAGTACGGGACGAGGTTCTCGGGTGTTAGTTGAGCACCCAGCCATCCATCCAACTCGGCGCGCTCACTTTGGGTGTCGTTGCACGTGAACAGGGCGTGTTCAGCGTCATCCCAGTTGTCCCCGCATGACTGGCATGCTGGGGATGTCCTCTTCTTGAACCGGGTCAGATAGGCACCGAAGCAACCGTGGTCACTCAGTGCTTGCGTCGTCCAGTAATCTATCTCTCCGTGGGTGCGTTCCGTCCATTTGGCTACGTCACGTATCAGCCGGTGCGTCCATCTGCCATTCGCAAATGGCGAATCCCACTCAGTTTGCCACTGTTCGAGGGTGGTCTCCTTCTCGTTGTCGCGGATGATCTCCTTCATCGTCGGAGTGAGTACTCGTTCGGCTCCGATCACTTTCTGGCGGTCCCAGATCCTCACTCGCTCCGCGACGAGCAAGTGAATGGGCGGTGTACTCGCCAATACGTAAGCCGCATCTCCTGACACGGTGCGGTAGGCACGGATACTCCTCAGGGCCGCTCTCCGGTGAACAGGGCCCATTCTCTTCTCGATGATGGACTTCTCTACTCTCTTTCCCCACACGGGTGCACCGTACAGCATGATGGAGGTGGTGACGGTGTTGAGAAGTGCGCGCCTCTTTTCCTTGGGTCCTCCGATATTCGGCATGAGCCGCTGAAGCGCCGCACCAACCCTGCTCGCCTTCTGGGCGGCTTCCTGGATGTGTTTCCTGAACGACCATTTGTCGTCGAGCCATACACCCAGATATTTCAGCTCTGTCTTGCGTGGTATCTCTTGCCCGTTGATGTAAAAATGGGGCAAGTCGAACTTCCTGCGCCTCGTGACCACTATGGCTTCGCACTTTGGAACAGCCAGCTCTAGGAGCCTGCTGATCATCCATTCGTAGACTCGGGCCAGCGCCTCGTTCGCGCGTCTACCCAAGAGCTCTTCGTTGTCGGCCCAAACTATGAGTCCCGCGTCGTCCGCAAAAGCCACTATTATTACTCCTTCTGGCAGTTCGATAGACAGTAAGCTGTCGTACTGGGTATTCCAGTTGAACGGCCCGGAAACCGATCCCTGCCCGATTCCGGCGGACAGCTCTCGAACCTCTTGTCCCTCGTCGGTGTCGTATACGAGGGTCCCTTGATGTAGCACTCATGATGTAGGAGTTTCTGCCAATGGTCTCGTCAATGTGGCGGCATTCTGACGTCCCAAATGGTACGACGGAGGTTTATTATTCTTTGATTCCATCTGTCCTCGAGTCTGTACTGGGATTAAGAAGAATATGGATCGACTGCGCTGAGATGGCATTCTCTAATCATCTAAGTGTTTCTTTGGATGAGATTGATTATGCGCTACGAAATGTTTCATGTGATTTCCTGCGTGATTTTGAATGGTGGGGGGGGGGGGAATTGCGAGAGAGGCATGATTTTCAATTTCACTCTGTCTCACACTACTCGTTTGCCAACAAGCTCATGCCTTTAGGGAGCTACTATCAGGCCCAGAAAGCTCTGACAATCTTTAGAGCCTAGGCAATCCGATGTTCGAAGAATTTTTGGTTTTTTGTGGTCAGAGTCGGTCTGTAAATCACCAAATCAACCCCGATAACATGGTTTCCGCGTAAAGGTTACCAATCTCCTCGAATAAAGTGGTTTCGCTCGTGCAGTAAGTGATTGATACGTTCAAGTGAGCTTTTGAAACGGAGAAACAGTGTTCTTGGCACTTTTTAATCTTTTAGAGGTGCTGTACCATCTCAAAGACCACGCAAAATTTTTTCCACGTAGAAACATTTCAGAAAACAATTTTTCCCCATCTGCAACTATCATACCGTTTTTTGGTGAATTTTTAAAAATTTGAAATATTTTACTAATCGCTGAGTGACGTTCGAGAATCATGGAAAAATCTTTTTCATTTGCAGATCTTGGGTGAGTGTCCTTGGCACACTTGAATTAATACCACAAAACAGCCTCTTCGACGTTTTGTCCGCCGGGAGGGGTCAAAGGGTCTGAAATTTTCTCTGGAAGTATGTTTCGCAGGTGCCAGCTGGACCCCCTATAATTTCCGTGTCGATTCCACCATCTCACCCGGCTTTAACCTTTGTCGGGTACATTTTCCGAAAAAAACCACCCAGTTGATATTGTGATTGTAAAATACGTCTATGAGATGAAGAGCGACAGTAGATCACATGATTGGGAATATGTTCAGAGGTTTCTCGACAAAAATCATTGCTAGTCATTTTGCTTTTACTAAAGAAAAGAGGACAAAATAAGTATCACAGTGGAGATAATTCTACGAGCAACGTAGGAGGATGATTGAGCTCACTTTTCGAGGATGCAGAACAATAGAAAGATGCGGATGCTCATCCGAAATTCAAAAACAGACTCTATTCTTCGTCGCCTCGGATGACTTTTCATTTACTCACTCTCTTCTCCAGCTTTTTTTACATGAATATTGTGTCAGAAATTTACGTGGCTTTTGCTCCAAAAATTTTGGAATACAAATATCAGAAATATAATACTCCCGATTTCTCAATACATTTGTCATTGATTTGCAGTCGCGTGTTTCAAGCTTAGATTTTGTTCGGCTACAGGTGCATAGTAAAAAGTTCGAGAGTGGAATTATAAATTGGTATAGCCTTTGTAGCAGTAACTCGAACGGAATTACTACTGCAATTAGTCATGAGCAGTATCGAAAATTGATTCTTGAAGTGTAATAATTTCCTGTGAAGTTTTTTTCCCCTCAAGTTTATCCCTACGCCGGATTGTTGCATTTCAACTGCGTAGATTTCCAATAAGTAACCCATTTATCGCCTTGAAAATGTGAAATTTTTTGCCAAAGCTGCTGTTTGCCCAATCCGTGTTAATTACGCGGCGCTCGTTAACGAGTCAAAGATTTATGCTGAGCATTGTATTGTTGACTGAACTACAGACTTATCATCAAAATGTGCTCCATAATTCACTGCTAGTAGACTAATTAGGCTGTTTCTAAAACAATTGCTCAGAATTCATAGTATTCATCCTCAACCTCGTCTGGCACGATTCAGGAGTTAGTGACATAATTTATATGGAACAATCATCGGAGCAGACTAATCGAATTGCATAATTCAATTTGGATTCTAAACTTTACTAGGAAACGTGCCGTTTGACGGGGACAATCATGAATAAAACCGAACGAGTGGTTGGTTGTTATATAACTTATTCAGAGGTGCATCTTGATGCATGAATAATTGTTCTCCGTAATTGAGAAATGTGGATTATCTATAAATGATGCCATAAATAAGAATGTCAGTGATGACGGGGTATCTCATTTTTTGGACTGAATGTTCCCATGATTAACTCTTCTTCATAGAGGAGTATAGTACTCCATATCCTCTGAATTTGAGAATTTTTTCAGTATTATGAGTCATAATGGGCAGCCTTTTCACAATTTTTTCGCAACACTCGGAATTATTTGCATGAGATACGAATGAAGGAGTTCTTGGGATGAATAGAAATATTCTGCCCCATTTTAGCCTCGCTAGGTTGGAAGAAATGAACTGAATACGAGATCCTAGAATGCAAAAGTACGCGAATATTTTGAAAGGTTTTTATAGGTCACGTCACAAGCTCTGAAAATTTCTTTGATATAGTCGAGGTAAGAGTTTCTAACATCACTATTCAGAAGGTTTCTACCTTGTGATACTATTCCAAGTGTCTCGTTTGGACGAAAATTTGACTACGATGAATCGTGATGTAGTGTAACATTTATAGTGTAATTTCAAATCAAATATATGGGATTCGAATGAATGCTTATCGATCTTATCTTTGCCATCAGGGAGTTGACATGTATAGATACATGGTACTGCTGTTTATGTTGCGAAGTTTTTTCTCTCACTCACTGACGTAAATGGCAACAGTCTGTGATTTTATCGATGACGCTTCACGGTCTTGATCAACGAGTAGTGAATCCGATTTCAAAAAAGGGTACGAGCAAACAGTCATTATTTATTGAGGAATGGAGTGTGCACGGACGCTCCATGCTCCGTCGAGGAGGACTCGATTTCTAATATTTTCAATTGAAATTTTGCAGCAGCCTATGTAGTTTCAATTGAATAATTATTGATTCAAGAATTCAGAAAAATTACATGGAAAGTATAACAGAAGTGAAATTGTCAATCCATTGACTGCTCTGGGATAGTTTTTAAAAGTCTTCTCAGCTCGCTTCTCAGGGTCATTTCTAACAAATATTGAGCATTATCCAGATCTCAAACAAATAACTAAAATTTGATGGATTCATTGTTCAGTAAATGTCTCGCCTAGAATGTGATTGCTGAAGAAGTTGATCAAGTTCGAAGATCGCCAAAAAGTTGAGGTAGCAGCGCTCAGGAAGTATGCGGAAGAAGGGGAGAATCAGAAAAAGCAGATTCACCCAGGGTAGCGTAGCGTCGGTGGCTGTGGTGCATAGTGTAGAACTTACCCGCGAAGCGGAGAATAATGCATGTACTTTGAGAGCGCGGGAGTTTTAATTGCTTCCGTACTCACGAGAGACCAGGGTTGGAGCGCGGCTCACGAGGGATGAAGCGACAGTGGCGTAGCGCTCGGGGCAGCCGCTGAAGAGCGAGTATGAAGATTCACGAGAATGCCACTACGGCAACCGTTCAGACATCGGAAATTACCAGGTTTAGAAGCATCCGGGATACCCGTGATCGTCTGTCCCGTCGTCCGCTGATCGAGTAGAGTACTGAGAGTTTCGAAATGTTCCGATTCCGAGCAGTGATTAATTCGAACCTCCTGTCCACCTCCCTTCTCTATCGTCCTTTTTTCGAAAATCGTTCTGTATTTCCGTATTTCGAGTGGAAAAGTTGCCAGAAATGAGGTCAGTGGAGCTCGAGTAGTCATGAATTTTCCAGTTTCACGTTTAATAAGTCAGCGTGAGTGTGGAGACTCTTTTGGAAACAACTCGCGTGCGGCTGAAGGAATAATTCATCGACTTTGTTTTCGACTGAAACTAGAGATGCGTACTTTAGTCCTCACCGGCAATTTGTATTGATATGCATAATGCAGTAGGAGAAGTTGGATAATTTGTAGGCAAACTCTGTAATTGGGGATAGGGTCCAATCCCTAGGGGAAGAGCCTTTGAAGTATACAAAGTGTTCTTCGTGAGACTTTTGTATTTGAATGTTATCTCATCTTTTAGTTATGGCTTTAGAGATCTAAATATTCCGACTGTTGAGAATAAACGGCCCTACCTGAATTTCCAGAGTGAAGTAGATACCTGTCTCTCAGTTTTCGAAAACATCAAGTTCTAAGTCAGATTTGAGAATGTAGAAGGATTGTCGTAAGCATGAGCTCAGGCAGATTCATCCAGACATTAATTTAGAAGGTTCAAAGCCTATCGTGAAAATACTAGCAAAAAGTGAGAGGTTCAAGATTTAGCAAAAATTTTTGAGTAGAGAAATTTTTTGAAAAATTGTCATCTCTATGACGTTAGTGAGTTTCATTCTGGGAATTTCAACGGAAATACTCGATCACAAACTGTCAGAGGATAAATTATACAGATCATCAAAGCCATTAAACCACACAAACATTCTGAAAGATTTATGGTGATTTACAGTTTGTAGAACCCATCACGAATCTTGGAGGAAGGAATTTATTATCACTCTGAATATAACGAAGCCAGTCTGACACACATCATTTTCCGATGGAATAAATCTACTTATAACATTTTGGAGTTGGGACATCTTTATTCACAGTTTTCGTGATGAATAATGCCATTGTCTCAAATTTCCAGATGAGGCTTCATATTTCCTTCAAATAGAGCTCACCCATTTGAGTAATTGAATTGGGACTCTTCGTTCGTCGAGAATTGGCTCGGATGACTTGTTGGTTTCCCAGAAATGCAATGGCGCTTTTATTTTCTGAATCGTAGAGGTGACATTCTGTAATATTTTTACTAATGAGTCATCAATATGATACTTTTATGCGACACAAACAGGCATGAAACAACTCTACTCTCCCCCTCTGTAGAGTAAGCAGTGAATGTGTAAAATAGAGTCCGCCGAACTGAGAAAAAACAGACTCGGTAATTTTTGGCTCTCAAGGCCGGATAAGAGTTAAACGTTAGCTTTTACTGCGACAACAATTATTTCGTGATGGGCCACGGACGAGAAAAAGATGCCACCCGAGAATGACTACGGAAGAAAGTAGAAGTGGGTGGGGTGGGCAGAGAAAGCAAGATAGAAACGTGGACTCAAACCGTTAATGTGTACTATGCACTCGAACCCCCCCCCCCCCCCCCCCCCCCCCGCCGTCCCCCCTCCCCCACACACACGCGAGTTTTCTTCATCATTCGAAAGAGCTGCAACACTCGTGGCTCTGCAAAGCCGCAAGCCCTATTCAAGCGAACACATGCATCACTTTGACACTGCGAGCTGCGATTTAAAGCGCCCCCGCATCCATACTATATACTCACTCTAGTCTGTGATGTAGCCGCAGACAGGAACACGAAACAGATGCTGCCAGCACTCACACATACAAATTCGTATTCTACCTAAGATCGAGCTTTTGCGCCCGTACCGAGTGTGTGTTGTCTTATATAAATAGCGAGCAAAGTTTTCGAAGCCCAACTTGGAGTGCTCTGATGAGGCTTCTCTAGAAGTAAGATAATAGTCTTGGGGACACTTTTCAAGACCATCGTTCTCGTAATGCACACCCATATCTCTCTGAGTGCACATTGAGGACGATTCATATTTTTCTGCTATTCGACACTCTGTGGGAGAAAAACGATGCCATTACACACGAACCGATGGGTATATTTCACAATTATTTTACAAACACATAAACGAGGGTACGCTTGCGAGGGAACGATAGATTTACTGATCTGGAAAAATGGGAATAGTGTACTGAGATATGAATGAAATTCGGTTAGGGCTGGTATGTGGCGGTTTTCATGAGAAGAAGCTGCTAAACGACCTGCTGGATGCCTACAACGTGCTGGAGCGCCCAGTCCAAAATGAGTCCGAACCCCTAAAGCTGAGCTTCGGCCTTACGCTTATGCAAATTATTGATGTTGTAAGTTTGACACAAAAAATTTTCAATTACCAGAAAAAAAAATTAGACTCTCGACTATGTTTCCTTTCTTTCTTTTTTTTTTTTTCGTATTGAACGGAATACTCATTTGAAAAAGTGTTTTTATACTCGTTGAATGAGGTATACAGATACACCACTTAGATGCATCGATAATTTGGTTTGCTTAGATCTTCCTTCTTCGTTTACTCCCGCTTGGTATCTCATTTCTGTTTCATCAAATGCCATTTCGTTCAGCTTCTTAATTAAATCGATCTTCTTCTTGTCTCCGTCATTAGTCATTATGAAAGGCTGAAGAAAAAGAGATTGACTCGGGCAACGTTTGAAAATATCAATTGGATGTGGGAATGACCTTTGTGACTTACAGTTCCGTAGCGGATATCTACATCACTGAAATGTTACTCCTACATCCAAGAGTGTCATATTGTCTGACGAACCTCCAAATGTGATTACGATCCGATCAGAGAACTGAGCCTGTAAATCACAATATTCGAGTTCGAAACATCACTGATATGTTCCTCAACTAATGTATTGGTCGAGAATGAAGCTAGTAAACTCTAAACAACAATCCTGTCGGCGGAGGAATTTTATTCGGAATGAAGGGACATATGATATAGAATGATTTATCAGTCAACTAAGCCAGGAAGCTGCATAATTACATGATTATTAATCTTTCTTCGATCGCTCGTGCGTGTCGATACGGCCGGACTCGCGTGCGCGAATTCCCGCATGTAATACCACGGATCTGGGGCCGATGAATGTGACACGTCTTTGCCGAAAAAATCCCTAGGAACCCCGTCGCGTACGCGAAGGACCGCGGCCACGAGCCCAGCCTTCGCGTACACGATAGGGCCCATTCTTCGCGTACGCAAAAGGCCACCGTTTCGCGCGCGCGAATACTTTCGCGTACGCGAAGTGGCCACAATGTGCGGCGCTGGACTTTGCGAAGCGCCTTCGAATACATCGCGTACGCAAAGGGTAGACGATTTCGCGTGCGCGAAACTAGCATGGCATCCACTCTTGCCTCGATACGATGGATACCGAGATGGATACAAGCATCCTTTGCGGGCGCTGCTCCGAAAATTTTCGAGTATGCGAAAGGATCACAATAAACGGCGCCGCACAATTAGTTATGCGTACTTGCAGTCTGCGAGGCGCCTTCTGAATATTTTCGCGCACGCGAAAGGTACGCAATTTTGCGTGCGCGAAATCACCATGGCATCCACTCTTGCCTCGATCCGATCGACCCAAACATCCTTCGCATGTGCGTACACCTAACGAGCTATGCGGTCATCGTCAGCAATTGAGTGACTGCCGATGCTGATCGATGTACAAGACAAAAGAAGAATGACATAAGTGATTTTGGTAGATTTTTTCGTCCTTGATGGTTAATATACAAGTTGAACATTTGGTCTCGTCGATCTTGAAGGACGGATCCGTCCTTCAAGATCCGTATACTTACTATATATAGTAAGTATACGGATCTATCTATACTCCGTATACTTACTATATATAGTAAGTATACGGAGTATAGATACTATAATATCGAATATCTCGATAGATCTAAATCTATCGAGATATTCGATATTGAAACTATCGAATATCTCGTGAGATCAATTCTAGTGGCGAAATGTCAGGTCCATGTGTTGCTTCAGAATGTCAGATCCGCGTGACGCTACCGCGTCTCTCCATATTATCCTTATGGTACCGATGAGTGGGAAAGTTTACATTCGTGCGCGAGTTTATTCATACTTTAAATGTTTCAATTCGGAAGTGAGATTTAGCGCTGGCACATTATCGATCCCCAAATATCGAAGTTTCCGCAGAACTACTCATATGACAGGCACACTTTTGTTCACAAAAATCTCAGAATCTCTCACAATTTAGTCAGAACGAATAGTTATCCAGGCCGAGTTAGATGATTATGAAGCCCGGATAACTCGTCGTTTAGCCCAAAGTGGAGAATATTTTGAGATTATAAGAACGGCTCTTCGCAAAGTCTCGCACCCACAATATCGTGTACTCTTCGCATACGCGAGAATATTCGAAAGGCACTTCGCAGTCTTCGTGCCCGCAAAATTGGGGTCCTTCGCGTATGCGAAAATGTGCAGGGTGGCGCGCCTCGCAAGTATTCGCGCACTCGAAACGGCGGACCTCCGCGTATTCGCGTACGCGCGGGCGTACCTGACATTGAGTGGTATGCTTTTTTGTGTTCGTGTACGCCAATGCGGTCTACACAACCCCACTAGCTGTTCGCGTAAGCAAAAATTTTCGGGAAAGCGGCCCGCAAAAGTTTTCGCACACGCAAACCGGAAAATTTTCCGGTTCGCGCACGCAAAGAATCTTGCGGGGCACCTTCCCAAAAATTTTCGCGTACGCGACAGGGTTCCTAGGGATTTTTTCGGCGAAGACTTGTCACATTCATCAGCCCCAGATCCTTGCTTCCGCGTACCCGATCCGTCGCATACGCGAATTCGCGCACGCAAGTCCGGCCGTATAGACACTTATTCTTGTTGTTCAATAGTATATTACTGTACTAGGCAGGGAAGTTGGATTTCCGTGACTGTGTGATAATAATGCCGAGGCGAAGCCGAGGCATTGATATCACACTGTCATGGGCATCCCACTTCTCTGCCGAGTGCTGTATACTATTTTTTCTCCTCTCGGCCCGAAAGTACGTCGAAATTTTATTAATCAGTACAAAAATACGCGTTTAACCTCACTTCTGCATTTGTTTACATTTTGACTGGGCAGTGGCCGGTGGGGTGTTCAAGCAGACGACCTCGCAGCTTTTACTTACTGCTTTTGCTGAATAATACTTGTGATGCGATGTAATCGTCCGCCCGACTTTTGCTGGTCGGGGCGGACGAAAGCAAAAAAATGAGAATAATAAAGTGAACTGTTTCGTGAGTGAGCGCTGAATGCTATTATCGCATGATTCAATTTGAGTCTTGAATCTTGATACGAAGTTGTGCCGCCCTAAGCTCTTGTCACGTCACATGCTTGTCACTGACAATGAGTTTTTTGAGTACCTTATCGATTTATGTCATGGGGCATTGAAAATCTTGCTCTACAATCAGCTGCTGAGAGTTTTCTATTTGAGCACCGATAGGTATTTGTAAAAAGATGCCACCTGTCAAGTATGAGCATACATCATAAATGAACTGCTTCTATGTCTATGAAATAAACACATTGATGAACATAACCTAAATAGGTTATGTTTCGCATGCATGTCTGACTCTGATGCGCTCTCTGCACCGCAAAACAGCGCAGGCAGCGAAAGATGCAACAAAAATCGACAGCGAATCAGAACGCGAGTTGACTCGTGCCGGCAGTAAAAGTCGAGCTTTCGTGACCAAAATGAGGCACGGAAGGACGTACTTTCGTGCCGGGAGGAGGAAAATAACTTTTAGATATTCAGACGAGTTCGAATTAATTGAAGCCGTGGAAATTTTCTCCGCGAACAGCGTGCGAATCAGTGACTGAAAACCACAAGCCATGATATTTTTTGGTCTCTAGCTTATTCCGGAAGGCTCACGCAGATCATGTTTTTTGCATGTACTCCAATGCTTGTTTGCAGAAGTAATGGTGTCATCTTTTGGTATACTTACAATCACTGATAGATATCGTATGAGATCGTAAATAAATGGATGAGGGTTCCAGAATTTTACGATGAATATGAGGTTTCTTCTTGCCAAAGGATTGAATAATCTGAGCTCGTTCAAGTTTGAGAGTTACTATTCGAAATACTAGGTTCCAATGTAATCCAAATTATTGTCAGTATGTGTACCTTCTTAATGGCGTACTTCAGATCAACGTACTATATAATTCGATTTATCCCTGAAAATTTTCCTTTGTAGTCTATGGACAGCCAATTTGATCATCTCATCAGTGTGAATTTTCGGTTTTAGGTTTGCTCCACATTGATTATGGAAAAAGATCCTTTGCTACATGACTCATGTACACTCTTTTGCGAATTAAATGGCGCCAATCATAACTTTCACGAACTTTGAATCAAATTTCTGTCTAACACATTTTTTCTGATAAAAAATTCTATTATACGATCATTTTGCAAATTTTTGGGGTCATGTCAGTTCCCTATTTTTCTTAATTGACAATGAAAAATTACAAATGTATTCAAGATCTTGAGATTCTTACCCCAATGGCTGGATCCATGGAGAACTATCTTGTTAAAAAATCAAATCGATTGAGATGACTTTGGCAACTTTGTGATATCACTTTCGAAAGATGAAAGGTTCCATCATATATAACAATAATTTTTCGTGATGGAAACCGTACTCATGGACGTGCACATTGAGCTTCAATTCGCGACTTTTATCCCATAGCACGGATATTCTTCAGTTTGCTGTGCCTTCTGCCACATGTTCTTCTTCTTTCGAACGCTGCCAGACCCTCAACTTCATGTCTTCTGCACTTTACTCATCATTTAGAGCTAATTTATTCCTACAGTATTTCAATATTTATCACTCGTTTGTGCTTCATTTTCGGATCTTACGCATTTTTCCTTTGATTTGCTTCAGCCTTTTTATACTTATCCGTTCAATTTCATTTACCCAATATAATTGTGTCATTTTCATACATGATATAGCTATCATGAATGCATCCTCTGAATTTGATCTTATTTTGAGTTAAATTCTCCCATTCACTATCCATGAAGAGGTCTAATTTCTTATCGCACGGTTAACCAATGTTATAGAGATTACAAATTATTCAAGACTTACTTTTTGATAGAAACTTTCCCTTCTCTTTCGTCGTATCCAATACATCTCTACTTCATCATATCCTTCAATGGAAATTTTCCTATCGTAGAAGAAGACATTTATATCTTGTGAAGATGGAACGAAGGAATATTTGTGAGCTTCACTTGATCAGGCGTGATCGTTGATTTCCTTCTGTCATTTACTTTCCCGTACAGGAGCTTTGAGTGACTCAAACTCGAGTTTTCGTCGAGTGAAAGTTGTAGCGGTACATAGATCTTGTTACATTATGTTTTCAATCCAATTCTTGAAAATTTGTGCGTACTCAGTAGGAGATCATGACACAATATAGTGATATCATCAGTAGATAGAGGAATACCGATCGAATTTTGCCTCAAGGGTCTAAGATCTTGCCTATAAAAGACCTAAATTTGAATTTAACTTTTTTCCATCTTCAATGTTCTTTCTCATACTTATGCCTCAGAGATCTAGCTTGGATATTTTTGAGTAATCAGTATCATATTGTTCTGATTGTTAAAATCTGTCGTACCATAATTGTCTGTATCATTTTTGTGGAAACTATGTTATTGAGTATATTCTCAGATTTTCTCATCTCACTCTTGTACAAAAGCGCCTTAGAAAATTCACGATTCCATGCGATTATTTTGAATTTGCACTTTAAAACTCCCAAAGTATTCACATTGATCAGCATACATTTGAGTCGAGATCTGGTGATAGAATTGGTGATTTCTTGTTCATTTGATACAGCATACAAAATTTGAGAGCTGTATAGGGAATTTCGAACCGAACCATGCACTGAATGATGATAAATTCTCACATCAAACATAGTTAATTTCCACCACATGAATTGTCTGCATACCGTTTTTTCCGTATACAAGCAGAGAAAAGTTGTTACAACTTTCATATGGATGGATTCCCCTTGCTTTGAACTCAATTGGAATCTAGTTATTGCATTGGGGTTTCGTAGTTATTGATCGCAATATTTTTTCTCGCGAAATAATCCGGAAATGCACGCGGTGCAAAATGGAAGACCTCGATGGAAAATGGATTTTTCATATTTTCCAAAGTGGAAAATACACTTACATTCTGGCGAAACTTCCATTGCTGTATTTCAGTATTATCGAGAGTTTTCCATGTAGGAGAACGAAATTACGCAATGAAAGTACATTGCAATAGTGCTTGATATCGGCAGTTGACTTCAAATGTGTAGTGCCTCAAATTGCTGGTATTATTCACATCGAAACCCGTATTTGGCAACCACTTAACTTGTCGAGGACCGATTCATTTTGAAGGACTTGGCTTCAGTTAGAAGAACCTCTCGAGCTGATGATATCTATCGATTCGATTGTTTCGTGCATTGAATGGCTTATTGAGGTTTCTTGCTTGCTGAGCCCCACAAACTCTGGCACAAATCGGAGAGTTTCTATTGTCAAGGAAACATCTCGAAGCTGGATACTCATTACTCATTGTATCGGCACACTCTTTCGAGAATAATTGGTCTCTCATCATGGCAAATCATCCGAGTACGGTTGAGGCACTGGGTTGATATGCTACAAACTGGAGGCCTATTACAGCCCCAGAGGATGAATAATCCACTTCTGAAATCGTTTGTCTCGCTTTTTATGTTGAGTTTTGATGAATATCTTCCAATTGAAGTGGGCAATCTCTGTAATAAGTTGTGACGCTTGTTAATTCCTCTCATGAATTTCAGACATGATTGGCATTTATTACACTTCCAGAGAATAGATGAAGTGAAATTTGAGTCCATATCGCGTTTCCCATATGCTAGAATTTAGAGTGCCGCAAACATTCGAGGCATCCGAGGAGATCGATAAAACGAACTTTCCATTCTGCGCTGTCGAGAGCATCACATGATGGGAATCCAACATACAGAATTTTGGAGCTGTACAATCGTGAACTGCAGATTTTTGAAGATCTAGTCTCGTTCGAACTAGTAGGTGATGGTACCCTAACCGATGTGTGCGTGAGTGAGACAATGATCGCGATTCACCACGGTTCACCTTCCTCTTGACCACTATTAGGTGGCCACCCCCTTGACGATCTCTTTCAGTTCGAGGTACAAGTTTGGGTGGAGTTCTTTTTCTATAATTCAATCTAATCTCTCAAATGGTGGAGTCAAATTTGGAATATTGATTGCTTTCCATAGTCGACAAAGAAGACTTCTTTAAAATATTCAAGAAGAATAACTTCGCGGAACGCCATCGTGTAGCTCGTTGAATTTGGAGTACGGAATAACTATTTCAACAAGTTTTCATTATTCAATTTGTCGGAAATATGAATAAAAGTGGCTCATTTTGAATTTGCCATGCAGTTTTTGAACAGGTTAGTCGCCCGACCCGCTCAGCAATGTTATTATCTTGGTGTAATGCCACGTGTTTGTTACTGCTTTGGTGTCTAACCTATTATAGTGTCTGCTGCTTTCACGGTTATGGTTAAACAACCCTCGCATGGAGTTTATAGAAAAATTTCAGGAATAACCACCTTATTATCGAGCAAAGATTTGTATGAGTTCTTTATCGATACGCGATATTGAATGCACAGAGCATGTAGCCACGATTTGGGGAGGAGTTTCAGAAATGCGTAAAGAACTGTGTGGACTTGAGTGCCCAGGTCTGCGATCAGAATTCTCGAAGAGGGAGAGGTTTTTGGAAATTTCAAAGTGTGGACCTGAGAAAATTGAGATTTGAAGCAGCTTCGAATTCAGCTTCCTCATTTCGGCTCTTTCTTCAGCCAGAATTCGATTACGAGTACTGTTCGAAATTTACCTCACAGATTGATAGACGACAAGCAATGAGTGACCTCGAGATCGATTGATTTGGATTATTTCTGGAAAGTGTGACTCAAAAGACACCTCAGTGATCAAAAACTTCGAAACTAGAAGGGTTCTTGAGGAACTTTAAGCACGAATCTGCCAAAAAATCGCGATTCAGGATGGATTGAGTGCTTCTTCTCAATTTTGAAGATTTCATCAATGAAAATTCGACTATGAACCCAGAGGAAGGTTTGCTTCATCAACAGGGATATGAACATGAATTGAAGTGGTGTCGCGTGGATGATAGTAGAATTATATTCAAGAAACTATCGCGTCCACTGCTCGACTATGGCACCAAAATTCTCGTAAGTGGGTAGGCTCATGGAATATTTCAAGCTTAAACCACGCAGAATACCAAATGCATCAATGTCTTCAGGTTGACCACAAAGCCACGAAATCTTGTCAAAGGACACCCACCACAATCCGCATCTCGTTATAATCCTGGAGAATCGTAGATGGAACACTGTGATGGTCTCTGCAACGAATCGGCATATCCCATTGTCACGTGTGTACAGTTTTTGGGTCACTCAACAGATCCGTATGTCGACGAACAAGACTTGAATTCCGTCTGTCTCAACTCTTTCACGATATTCAACGATTGATATTCCACCTCACCCGAAAATGATCAGAATTTTTTCCCGTGAATCGATTCAGGGTTTCACACGCTAACGCAAGGCTCGACGAATCGCACAAAGACCGCTTTCAGTGCACCCTTTATACACTACGAGTTCATGCGGATGCTCTCTCGCTCCAAACTATGCAACGCCGCACACAGCACGTACCGGCAAGGAGGGCCACCGAATTTCAATTCGGGCTCTCTCCCTCTCACTCGCAGCTGCCATTCTTTCTCGGCGACGACGTGGCACGGCTTGGTGCCACAGAGCGCGACCTCGCAGTCGGGGCTCTTTGTGAGCGCCCCGTTATCTAAATAATGGCCCTGGCAGCACTGCAAGCCCGCAATTAGCGTCGAGCCGCACCCAGCGGTATATTCTCTCGACTCGAATCTCGGTTCACCCGTTGCATCTGCTGTTGGGCCATACTGTGTCGTTGCATTCGCGTCGTGATCCTCTGTATGACAGAGCAGTGCTGGGCTCGATTTGACTAATGATATCTCGTGCGTGATTTTTGCTGCGGAAGTGATGTTCTCGTTTGCTTCAGACAATTCCGATGTACGGATCTCATATCAAGAAAGCCGATTGAGTCGAACTTGGAAACTTTCTTGCCTTCGAATTATTGGCAAGGTGGTTGGTCCCCAGCAATTATCCATTTGTCTGGGGTTATCGTTGCCCAGTTCTCAACGAATCGTATTGGGAATTTACTGCACTGATTGATAATTTTTCATGAAGAAGAAATCGATCAACATCATTCTACGTCAACAAGAGTAGCTCAAAAGATGAAAATTGTCGGAAGAGTTCTCACATAGTAATCACATTCAACATTACTCTGATAAATGTTTGATTTGAGAAACACACAGCAAAAAAAAAGCTCGAAAATTTCATGAATCTTTGCTCGTGAGTCATTATTCGGACTCATGAATTCCATACCTGAGGAGTTGTGATAGCGTCTTCAAATGACTGAGAAAACGAAAAAGTTACTGACAGACTAGCTGTTGAAAACACCTCTTGTTGCAATTTGCTGCGAATAGAGATCGAGTAAGAAGCCTTTTACTTTTTGCCGATTACTTTTCTCACCAAAGATTTGAGAATACTCCTAGTGGTATCGCTCTCATGATGATCGTTGATCTAGACTCGAATTTTGGAATGGAAAAAATATCCTGACAGTCTCGCTTCTTCGATCAAGAAGCGAGATGATATACGATTCTCCGCAACGGGTATTTTGCACAATAGCCCTGGGATGAGCGTGCCAAGAAACGAAGAAGCGTCCTCAGCAATTCAAATTTGTTCCGAGCCCTCTACTTGAATAATCATGAACCTTACGTAATCTAATATATGGTACCGGATGGTGATTAATTAAAGCCAATCTGTTTTGCGTGATAAAGTTTGCGAATGAATCATTAAACTATGCAATAACTTACTGCAGCAGTTAATCTCATCCTTGTTTTCACGAGGCTACTATCAAAAAGTGGAAGAGTCAGTTTGATTATGTAGCTCACTTCGGAAACTACTCTCTATCCTTCACAACAGCGAGATGCAGAATTGTAGTTTTCACAGAACCTTGATGGCAATGTGGAAAATCAACCCTCTTAAAACTAAAAGGAAAGATGATTCTCTCAACCTTCTTACATTCTGCAAAAGCCAAGGTTGCACAAGACCTCGCAAATTTGAAGTCTTTGAAGAAATTATTCTTTCCGAAAGATAACCGGGGTCTTTGTTTGAGATCCAGCTCGTTGTCTTGTTCGCCGGGAAAATGCCAAAAATTACAATGTGCAGTGTTTTCACGGTTTCGTGCATCGGAGAGGAGCCAAGTGAGCCTTTCGGGTTGACTGCGCACCGAAATAGCGCGAATAACGGACTGACCCGAACGGATTTCCATAAAAAATTTTCTCCTCTCGTTGTCGTTTTTGTGCATGCTCGCCTCCATTTCTCTCTGTCTATGACTTTTTTGCGCGCTCCTGCTGCACTGCAGTCTCAGAACGGGCCATGTGTGCTCTCGTATGTGGTATATATATACATTTAACTCGTGGTAGAAGCTCGATTCTGCGTTTTGCACGTGACAGACGCTGCGTTGATTTTTCTCTGAGATTCTGCGCTGGAAACGTCGAGAGTCGTCGCGTCTCTGTGCGAAAGCTCGAAGATTTTACTTTTCGAGGCAAAATGTTTGCCAATGGAGATGTTCTCTCGCTACGGCAGGAAATTTGTACACTCGTCTCTCCTCTGGGCCCGATACAAATTTTTCAAACACACAAAGCTTCAACTCAAAGAGAAAGATTCTACTGGGAAATTCTCAACTCAGAGTTCTCCAATAGAGCATGACAAGAGCCTCTCTTTCTGTTCTTCGGAAACTCTTTCTTGCTACGATTTTTCCAAGATTCATCCGGTTCTCGGTAGTTGGATTAGCCCATTTGCTCACTCAACTATCTCTCAAAGGGCCAATACGACAGAATGTAAATAAAGTATCCCGAGGGAGACAGCTTGTAAGGTAAAATTCTTTAAAAGTTCCGTGTCTCCAACGTTAACGTGGGTAAATACTCCCCAAATAGTACTGAATATTGTACATTTGACGGTATAAATCGAAGAAGATACAATGCCATTAACTTTGTTATCTCCAAGGCTCTGGTGAGAATTGAGTTTTTTCATTCGTTTGTTGAATTATACAATTTTCCGACAAATTATAATCCCATTTCAGAAGCTATTGATTGTCCAAACTTTTCGAAGTTTGAGAATGTCATTTTTGTACACGCTATTAGTAAATATGATGAAATCCGGTGGTTTTCTTTTTTGAGATTTATTCAGGGAGTTAATTTGATCACAATCTTGACGAAGGAACATGAGACAAACCAAACTGGATCTTGTTCCATCACCGCACCTTGTTTGATCTAGCAGAGTCGATTCAGAAGTGGGACTGTGACAACATTTCCTGAGTCTCGAAAACACCGAAGAAATTGTGCTATTATGTACTACTTAACATTCCCATTCATTACCATACTCTGAATTGCTAGCAAGTTTGTGAAATAGGGCACATTCAACTTCCATTTTTCGTTTGCCAAATGAGGAACTTCAACATTTTCTCACAAAAGAAGTAGGAAATTAGAATGAAGGAAAAAACGAAACGAGAGGAAGTTGCCAATTTGCCGCTTTGTTTTCGTGAAGTCTTCCACGGAAATAAAAAAATACTAATTTAGAGATAAATCCCAACGTACACAGTCAATGTTTTGTAAGCTGTATTTTAGATTAACTTTGCAAACAAAAATTCGATTTGGATTGGCACGTTCTCTGATAATATACATCCTCGAGGACCGAGAGGAAAAAAACCTCCCGTTTGTTTATATTTTCCCGCAATTACAGTTTCGATGAACGTCGTCTGGTTCAATTCAGCTTTGGCTATTTCACGCGACCCTGAACCCTCAACGCCATGATTTCCCAGTTGACTCTGCTGTCGCGTCTCTCATGACATGCATATTTCATCCCACGATCGTATCGGGTTCTATCGAAGGGGACACAGATTTTTCACAAGCATCGGAGGTGCTGTTCGGATCGGTGTATGAGCTGGTAACTGCGAGTTGCCGAGGTACGCACCTTGCATTCAAAAATGGAATACTGAACTTGCTCTTGCTTTCATTTCCGTATTTCAGGGGAAGCCCTCGAAGGATCACGTTGCAAATTAAGTGAATTTACATCAACCTGATACTTGGAATCCGTGCCTGGAATGTACATCGGAGGCTTTATCGAGCTCGTTTATGGCCCTCAACTCTCGAAATTTTAATGTGAGTTCGAGCGAGCGTACTTTTCGTCCGTTACATTTTAGGAAAATCGTGGTGAATTGTCAGGCTATTGTTATCTCATTCAGTCACGTAATTTGAAATCTCATTCTCGGAATTTAGGAGTAGCTGCTGAATTCATTTGTTAACACGTTCACTGCGAAAGCAGTTTTTCGTAATTTTTGGTTAGTCATCTTCACGATCTTCGTTCTCGGACTAATGCGAGTGCACTGGGAAAAATTCTGTTCCGACTCGTCATTTATACCCTTGGTGAACTAAAACGCCAAAGAAAATGGCTATTGAGAATATTTTTTGAAAAAATATAAGTCGGCAAAGATTGAAAGTTGAAATATTGTGGGCCCCACCGGTGGGGCCCATCGCAGTGAACGTGTTGAAATCACTCGAGTTGAATACAATTTTCCAGGTTAACGTCCAACCCTTTTCACTGGCTCGAGTAGATGTAGAAGCGAGGAAAAATGTGAAACCATCTATAATTCCGCATGAGCATAGTTCATGACAAAGAGATAAGATGTCGAAATGTATTTTTGAATTTTTGAAGTTTTTATTCTTGGTAGATTCTACAATGAAAAACTACCGGGCCTTGCGATGAAGGAAATGGGTCAAACGTGTGGTTGATCGAGCCCTCTCAGACGATCATATTTATTGAAAAGTTGGCTCTATACGTGCTCCTATAGCTCAACTTTGTCCATCTTGTCAGTGAAACTTTTCTCCTGTAAGCAAACTTTTGTTTTGGAGCGACTTAACAAAACTTTGTACTCATGACAATAAGCTATGTCTCTCGAAATGCACAGGGCCGAATCTATATGTACATCAAACACGAGCTGAGGGCATTTGGCTCGCTCGAATACGAATGAGTCGAGTCAAGTATATATAGGTGTAGCAGCAGAGCTAGTATATGTACCGGGCCGATTTATGTCACGAAAATTTCATCTCGGCATAGCTACCAACCAACCGAGCGCCTCGGTCGCGGACTAGATCCCGTGTTGTCAGGCATTTCTTCATCGGGTCTAAGCTATCACCAGCAAAGCAGTATTCGGGTCAGGATCTCCGGGGCCTCGTGCCCCATCTATTCTCGACTAGGACAACTTTATAAATGCCAGCTCATATACTCTGGCCCTCCCTCTTGCGGCAGCCACACATTTTGAGTTATGGACGGTGTATAGAACCGCCACTGATACTACCTGTATTTATATATGAGCTGGCTTGGCTTCTCTTGAGACTAGCAAATGCTGCTGGTGATGCTGCTGTGTCGTGAAATGGGGAGGTTTGCAAGGGGGCAGTAGTTTTACATGAGAAAATACAGGATAGCCGTAGATCTCAGTTTAGAAGCCGCGAACATGTAGCCGCGGAATCCTTTGAGCGAAGAATTTCTCGCGCAGGATGCTTCCAGTGGGGGGTAAACTTTGCGATAATACCGAAAATGTATGTATGTACACGAATACTCCAACTGCATACCGCAAATTTTAACCTCCAGAGACTCCTAGTGGCTCGACTTATCGTCCCATTTTACGATATGCACCATCATCTTTTTCATTGGCTTGCAGTCTCACACAGTTTTTGAGTCATCATGAATAATTGATCAAATTTGTCGAATTTAGGTTTATAGAAAATTTGAAATTTCGGCCTCGAATTTCAAGTGTATGCTGATCAGTGAACCGCACAAATTTTCATGCATTGAAGGATAGATGTTTACCCATCATGGACGCCAGAGAAATATGAGATTTGTCGCTGATATGGATGAGATATGGACTCAAAATTACATTCAATAGCTGATAAGTGCTAATCCGGAGCCCAGCCACTTTAATTTTCACTATTCACCAATTTGGTCTCGGGCAAATTGATCCCTGCCCGGGCCGTGTATGTCTGTGTTGTCATTTCTCTGTCCCCCAAATGCTCATCTATGAGTTTCACCATTTCATAATTCATTTTTCAGCCACGAAATACGCACTCGTGAAATTCCGAGCTTTGTACTATGAGCAAGATTATCAAGTGGTGAAATTCACTAGATACTGTCTAATTTATCTGGTGAATGGCGAAAATCAAAGTACCCACAAAAAATATTCGAGTATATTTTAACATCCAAAAGTGACATGCGAGTATTTTTCTTCTATATATGTGTGTTTGTACATCCAAGTAGCGCGTTGTAAGGAGAAGAAACGTGCCAGATTGTCAGAACTGTCATAAAAAGTCACCGACACTCTGTATGAAAACAGAACAACACGAATACAGCCGTCACCGATTTCATAGAGCCAATTCATCAGTAGTCGACAAAAAATATTGCAGGATGGAGTTAATCAAAAAGATATGTGGTAGGGAATGAATTTGACAGACCGATAGATAGGGAAGGGATGAAAAATGGGGGCAGAAAATCAAAACGTCGACCTCCACAGACACACGGAAGATCGATTTGTGCTTCGGTCGTCGGATGCGGTTGAAACATCGTAATGACATCCGGCGATAAGGCACTCTATTGATCATACTGCACTCACACACTGACACTATTAACACATTTTGTAACACATCTGGATTGTGAACATGTTACTCCAAGGGAAATACATGGATGCAAATTTCGGGATTATGATAACTTTATTGTCTTCCGAGGGAGGCCGAAAGACAGAAAACACTTCGGTGAAAAGAAATTAGGTTCGTCTCACCATGGAACCAAGGTGGCGTTCAAAATGAGGAACAGACAGTCGACAGACATGCATTACATTGTTCTGCGTCACGAGCCACAAGCTCCTGAGTATTTTTCTATTCATACATTTCATATTTGATATACTCTATTTGCCCCGTATGGTAAAACCATTTTTCCTAAAACAATTGAATAAATCATCCTCTTTAAAGAATCCGCTCTGCATGACTTTGTGGGCGTAGATTTTTTTTCATGCACACATCTACACTGATCAGGTTCGGTGTCAACTTCTTATGATCAACAGATGTGACCTTACCGATCGATGAATTACAAATTGAGTTCCATTTTTAGAAGATGGACAAAAAAACTACCATCGCTCTCGAACTGATTCGAAGCGATCGTCAATTTGTAGCCCTGTAGACTAAATCAATCGCATTCACGAATCTTGATGTCACTGAATTTTTAATCTCGGTCTACTCCATGTCTAGGGACGAGAAAATTCCGTGTAAAATTGCAATTCTTGATCAGTGTCGATGAGTGACGAGTAGAAAATCATACTAGAAACAAAATGACGAAGAGATGGGGCGCATTGAATTTGATGATCAAAGGTACTGAATACTTTATATGATGAAATTCAATTTTGCCCACGCAAAGAGTCCTTCCTCATTTTGCAATTAGCACGATGCATGCTCGTCATCTGTGATTTATACTGCTGTGTGAAACCAGTATTTGTGAGTATTTTGACGTTCCCTCTCTTGTTGCAGCTTGCAATAGAAACATTCAAGAACAGCTATCGTAAGTGATACAGATTCAGAATAGAATCGAAAATGTGCGATCCACTTAAGTGGGTTGAGAAAATGATATTCTTCCAGGAACTACGCTGATGAAGATGGTTTAGTATTCTCCATATCTTCTGCACCTTCTCAAGATTTTTTAAATTTGAACTGCATGCCGTGCCTTCTCGGAAATGTCATTAATTCCAGGTCATCCAAGAACCTGGGAGCTATCAAGTTGAATATTAAGAGCAGAACTGGGGTACAGTCCAAATTCCGACGATACCCAATTATAATCGTTTACAAAGGTAAATGGAAATATTTTTCCACGATGACAAGATCCCCGAGCTGTACAGACTCTGTTAAAATTGCAGTCTGCCCGACATGATTGTATTGCAATGTCTCGTTCTCCAACGAAGAGCTCCTCTGGGTTTTTGCTCAATTCCTTGGAGCGTATCTTTTTCCCTAGTTTTATTGAGTTAGGCAAGTGTAATTTTGCAAGCAGACTCTTGAAACGCTGCACGAGTCGAAGCATTGCTCCCAGCGGGTTCTGCTACAAGTAGCGAAGCTGAAGTCTTCGGTCACGGAAATCTCACCCTCTTTACTGCAGCTGGTGCCAAAAAGTATCAACGAATCCTCCAATGCTATGTGTCACCTCGTCTGCTCCATTGACTACCCAGTCGAAGATCGAAATGGCTTACGCTCGATATTATTACTGCAATTGTCATTGTTTCACTGTTAGAAAAAGAAGACCATCTATTCCAATCTTTTTATCATTCAACTCCAGAATCTTTGGTACTTCTGATATTGAAATTTGAAATATTTTTTGTGACGTTGACTGAATTACCCACGTCAGATAGAATATTGACACATTCCAAAATCATTTTAGAGCATATCGTGGGGCACAAAGGACTCACATCCCTGTAGTGTCCTGAGTCTGCTCACATTTTTTATAATTAATCAAACTTCAAGACTACTACTCCAATGAAAAAATTTGGATCCAGATCTCGGTTCAATCGAGAGATGAGTGAATTTTAACGTTGAATTATTGATTGAAGATACCATTCACAACACACTAAAGGGTTAAAATTTGAAAAAATTGAATTGAGTTTATGCTATTGGGTTTTTGATGAACTTTCGAATGTGAACTCTAATCGGTGAGTTTCGTGAGCCGGGATTCTTTTGTAGCTCAGTTTGAAAAATGAAAAAATTACTGAGTGATTCTTTTTCGTCACGATTGATAGAAGACGGTGGCATTTTAGATCAGTGAGTTCTACTCGGTTCTGTTGCCTATAATTTGAAATTTTCTCATTTTTTTGAATTCTTGAGATCTCTGAGGGACAAGTATGTCTCATCGTTGAATTCCTTCAAATCATGAGAGTCGTGAGTTTTTTCTGAGAATTGCACTCATGTTGGCCTCAAGATAATGTAACGGCGATTGAATAATCTCCAGAAAAGTTTCGGAAACGTTTTCAAAATATTTTCTGAATCTCTTTCAGTTCTTGGTCAGTCAGAATCAATCAGAAGACGAGAATCAAGAAATTGTGAGAAACCCGTACAAAACAGCGAGGCCACGACTTGAAACTAGTATTCTCTAACTTTGCATCGGAATTCATGGGAAGCATAGCCTGCCCCATTCAGATAATGCCTGATCAGGGTCTGAAAAAGATGAACGAAAAGTTTCAACAACGTGAACGATATACTCTATTGAAATCTTTCAAAATGCACCAACTACTTTGCATCATCTCTAACCAAACTCGGGATATATGGAATTTGAACAAACAATATCACGATTCTCAGGTTCCGAGGGGATTGGAGGATAGAACGAAAACAGCTCGCGAGGCGCGTCAAAATTCTTTTTGGTCCTGCTATTGGGTGGAAGGTTTGTATTGTCCACTCGGGCGGTATGTTGATTCTTTCCGAACCTACGATCGGGCGCGCCGATGTCACCGTGTAAATCAAATGGTGACCATCAGCAGCTGCTGACATCGGGGCGCCCGGTCGCAGGTTCGGGAAGAAACAACTACCCGTCCAAGTGTACATCCACAAATCAGATGGAGCTTACTAGGAACTGATCCGAATGACTAATTTCCCCATGGAATCACTCTCTAGTGTTATCATGGGCCAACTAAAGGCTTCCGAAAACAGTCGTTCCTAATGAGTTATTTTCGTATGTAACCGTAGGTAGATCAGTTATTTTGGAGTTGACGACTGTACGGTTGATTATGTATAGCTGGTGAGACAATAAGCTCCGTCAGATTGCCGTGTCTCGCAAGAGAGTGCACGACTTCGTTTTGAAAACAAAAATCCCGGTAGAGTATCAAGCATCGTATTCAGGATGAGTAATGAGAAGGAAAAAGAGTACATGGAAAAAAGCAGTCTGTAAAAAAATGTACATGACGCAAAGTCGTGTCAGTCGGCTTACCAGAGAGTATTAGAGTGAATGGAGAAGGGGGTAGAACGCGGGAGAACGCAAGGATGAAAATAATATGGGCCTAAGAGACAAAGCTTCGTATACATTTTTTTTTTTTTTTTTTTTTTTTTTTTTTTTTTTTTTTATGAAAACGCGCCGTTTATACCCCGCAGACTCTCTTGCTCTCTACTTCTTTTTTTTCCTGCTCCCCTCTCCATCTTTACGTTCTGTTTCGCATTTTACCGAGGTATCATTCGTGACACTCTGGCATTCATTCGCGGTCGGAAGAGAATGAGAGAGGGATTTTTGCGCGCCACTGTGTGCACCAGCCGTTGCAGCGCTTGCGGGCATCTCGTGACTCTTGAGGGTCGCGTGTGGCAACATACACATTGTTATCCATGTACTCGCGAAAATTCCCAACATACCTCGGAGCTTCTGCTATACCACTAACGGTTGTCTTGATTCGCCTTCTCGTCGTCTCTCTGGGCGCAAAATATTCCCTCGCATACTTTTTCTCTCTGTCTTGCTCCTCATACTGTTGCTTGTCTTCTCCACTTATCGCGGTACTTGCTCGGCTGCTTCTCTATGCCGATCTATCTCTTTTTCTTTTTCTCAAGGGAGCAAATTCAACGCCCATCCTCCTCACTATATACTATATTGCTTGGCTCGTGGCTTATCAGATTCTGTCGACAAAGTAGTTCACGAGATATTCTTCAAACCGATTCACTCAACGAGACAGACCGAGAGAGTATATAGTCTGGTGAATAATGGAGAGTCCTTTAGACGAGTTTTGTGCGCTACTCATTCGCATACTGGTATGGGATTCTTTTGGTCTTGGGGAATTTCAAATTGACTGAACTTTTGCATGGAATTTGATATGGTGAGACAACTGTGATAATATCGTGATAAGGTTGGGGTATTTTGAAAACTATCCCTATGAATTAGTTGAATAGACATGCTTCTGTTCATTACGGAATATTTTGAAAGAAGCTGGTTACAATCAGAGTTTGACACGTAAGTGTTTTTTGAATTTCGGTTCATTTCGGATCGGGAGGTCAAACTTCTGAGATAATTTTGGATTTGATCTCCATTCATCATACAAATAAAGATATTCTCAGTCCAAGACTAAGAAGAAAAAGAATCGTTCTCCAACCATTGGAGAGAATTTCACTGACTTCTCCCTTGGAGTCATGTAAATTCGTGCAAAACTAACAAATCTGAGACTGATTTCTCGCTAAATAGCCAGAAATGTTGTTGTTACAATTAATCCCATGGCTGACTGTTCTAATGTATTTCTTGAAAATTTATAACAGCCAATCACCATACAGGATTGATCAGAAAATGGTGATTGTATGATTTGCATAGTGACGCGTATAAGTTCCAGAATCACACTATTACGAGCTATTAGTTGATTCTGCGAGCTGGAGTATAAGTATCTCAGGAATAATACTGATAGTTGTCAATATCAAGTTGGGCAATTTCTTAACTCCTAACATTCAAGATACTCCTCGATTGGGGCATGATAGAAATTTGAGGATAATTGGATAAATTAATCATGACCGAAAAAGTGCCATTGGAATTCTCATATACTTAGGCGTTGGAAAAAGTTAGGGAAACCAAGATTCTCCAATTCCGATTCTTAATATTCTTTTGTCACTATGCAAGATTATTGATTCTTTACGTCTTAAGTTGAGTTTACGTCAAAATCGATAGTTTTGGCTACTTCAAGAGCTTTCACACTCTTGTTTGCATGGCGTAAAAATATTCAAGAAATCATTGCGATTGGAATTTTTTCACTCTTTGAGAGGCATTCCGTGGAATTTCTCTGCCTCAATCCGCATCCAAACTGCAGCTGATTGAGTAGAGATGCTTTTTCTTCGAAATTATCGAGATTATATCAGCTGCTTAAACGACCAAGAAGGACTTCAAAAAAATTCAAAACCACTCAAACTTAGCAACTTTTTTATCTTGAAGATGATCATCACCAGATCCCTCTATGTTGATCTGGGCTTGAGCAATCGACCTTAGAAGCAAAAGAGAAATCCATACCACTATTCAGGAATTTTTGCACGGTACTTGAATGCAGAGCTCGAAAGAAGAATTTCCAACAACATAATCCGTCCCTGAAATCGACTGATTCTCAAGACTATAGAATCAATGATCCAGCACATTCGAAGAAGATAGTTCTCTTGTCAATGACAGAATTAATGTGGGGGAACTAAACAGTTGATAGTTTTGGATTCACTAACTTTGACCAATTTGGCCGATTTCAGCGAGTATCCACGATGTCAAGCCGGTTTCATTACATAGAAGCCCGTGATATTCTATGATGGAATGAATAATGAAAGTTAAGGGCATGTGAAAGCCGACTTTTACCGACCGAGCGGACCGTACTAAGGGTAAGGGAGGTTGGGTTAGATGTTACATATATGAATATATTATAAGGGAGGGGAGGGGTGGTGAGAATCCTCCCCCCTTCCTCTGCGTCATAATAACTGCGTCATGCTTATTGATGCATACGTAGATTCATGACTGAATAGCTATCTTCTAGGTACACTGATGATGAGTTATTGATGTAAAAAATGAAGGTTCCTAATCACATTTTTTATATACTGTCAAGTATATTTTTTATGTGACATCTAGTGATAATTCTGCTGGGCTCACATTTTTTTGTATATACTTGCATTCAAGTATATTTTTTATGTGGCTTTTTTGTTGAACCATCACTTTTACTCTTGAAAACACATTTTTGTACTATGTGTGTGTACACATTTTTGTACTATGTGTATTCATTTTTAGTGAAGTGGTTTCTGCAGGAATATCTTCCTCGGTAACTTTTTCTAAGCAATTACTCGAATGCACATCTCTACACACTCTTGAGCTGTTTTGTCAGTTCCGAAAAGAGAAAACCTGTTCAAATGTGTAGTGATTCTGACACATCGCTGCCTCTTATTGGCCAAAGTCATGTATTCATGTTATCGCTGTACCTAAAAGGATTCATTGTGATAGTATCACTATTCATGTTATGGCATCCATTCAGATTGTAGACACAAATTTGACTCTATTTGGGACTCAAAACAATTCCAGAATTTCATGCAAAGCAACTCCACAAAGTTAACCTGTTCCAAAAATTTTAGTATCCAAAGTTCATGATTTATATCAAACAGCTAGAAATTGGTAAATACAGATAGAAGCTATGTAGACATTGGAGTACATACATTCATGACATACCTTAAAATGAAGATGAAATCTCACCTCTCGAATACAAAGATCTCAACAGACATGATTGGGAGCTCGTGGCATACTCAAGATCAACTTTTGCTCTCGAAGTCACTCAAGCGAGCTATTCTGAACAAATATCTTAGGGTATTCATGTTGATACCTTGAAAAGAATGATGAGATTGATCAGAGTTAATATGAAGGCACACAACTAAGAATGAGATTCTGAATTCCACCAATGAATTCATGGTATAATGGAATTTATGAGTTTCCAATTCCAAGTCAAAAAAGTTCCACAACTGGGCCAAATTTCAACAGATTGAAACAAATGAATATGAAATCATTCCTCTAAAATACAGGGACCTCAGGAGACACAAATTGGAGCTCACTGCAATGTCCACTAATTCACTTTTGCTCTAAAATTCACCCGGGCGCTCCATTTGGACCAGGTGATTCCAAGATATTCTAGTTGGAACCTGGAGTAGGATGGTGAAATCAATTAAACATGATTCAGAGGTCAACTCCTGGCAAAAAGAATCTCAATTTCATCACTACATTCTTTGTATAATGGAATTTACCAAGTAACTTTTCAATTTCAAGTCACAAAAACTCCACAACTAAGCCAATTCTCAATAGATTAAAAAAAGTGAATATGAAATCACCCCTCTAAAATACAGGGATCTCAGCAGACAAAAATTGGAGCTTATAGCAATGGCCACTCATTTACTTTTGCTCTAAGAGTCACCCGGGTGCGCCATTTGATCTAGGTAATTTCAAGATATTCTAGTTGAAACCTTCAGTAGCATGGTGAGATCAATCAAATATGTTCCAGAGGTCAACTCATGACAATAAGATACTCAATTTCATGACTTTCATTCTTTGTAGAGTGAAATCCACCTTGTGACTTTTCAACTCAAGTCACAAAATTTCCACGATTAAGCTCTAATTCTCAATAGATCTAAATGAATGAATGTGGATTCACCCCTCTATAGTATAGAGATTTTAGTAGATACCAATTGAAGCTTATTGCAATTTCCAAATATTTACTTCTGCTCTAAGACTTACCCGTGCTTGCTATTTTCATCGAGTATTTAGACATATTGTAGTTGAAACATCAAAACAGAATCATTAGTTTGCTCTGAAATCATCTGAAGGCCTCGACATCACAGGAACATTCTGAGCTGCATCAATACATATTCTTAGCACAAATAGATAGAGTTTGGTGAGACCGAAAGGTTGTAAACCTTTCTGATGAGCTATCTCATGTATAGCATTTTTTGCAAGTTTGGTGGATGCATGCTTTTCCTCTCAGTTCATCGATCAACCTGTTCCTCCTCTGATCTGTTTTCAAGTACATAACTTCATCTATATCTTGGGTAATGCTAACTCCACATTCTGTATAAAGATTTCTGATGTCCACGAAAGACAATTTCATACCTCGAAAGGCTTAGATTTGGATGTCAATATCAATAAAGCATTGCCTCGTTGCTTACTATTATTGTTAATTATTGAGTCACTCCAAGGCTCAGAATGATTATCACTGTCACTCTTATATATTCACTGCTTTTCAAATCAAGGAGCAAGTAATTGCCTCAAGAAACAGGATTGTCCCTCAGATTGTCAATACTTGGATTGGTTCTCCTCAGATATGAACAAAGTTATTACTATTTTTCATAAAATTTTCCAACGAATGAATTTTCTGTTCCTGATTATTATTATGTGCAAGTCAAATATATAAGTACCGCGCGACAACTCACGACAGTCCATCACCGTTCATTCAAAACAATAACAACAGCTGGTGTGGGCGGTAGAGGACCTAACCCAACCTTGCCTCGACTCAGCCAAAATCACAGCTCATGGGCCTTCGGAAAAGTCATACTTCTGATCATTTTCTGAACTATTTGAGGACGATCTCGGAAAAAGTATTCCCAAGTATGGAAGCTTTCGGATGCGATCTATCATTCAAAAAAAGAATCGAGTTGATCGGTTGAATATTGCCTTCAAACTTTGGTTTCGAAGTCAGGCGTGTGAGTATTTTTTCAGGCAATGGTCAACTTCGAAACCAAAGTTTGAAGGCAATATTCAACCGATCAACTCGATTCTTTTTTTGAATGATAGATCTGATTCTAAAGCTTCCATACTTGGAATCACTTTTTTGAGATTCACCGTAGAACTCGGGAGAAAAATCGATTTGTCAATGGTTAGGGTCGTCGGTAAAAGTTGGCTTTCACATGCCCTTAAGGAGTATAGAAAATTTTATTAATCCACAAATCAGCTCTAGAAGTCTTTTACCTGAGATGAGGAGCTTGTCTGACCAGGCTTTGGCCTTTACTACTAGCTCGGGAGATGAACTCAGTTGTATTAAGATTTTTTTGAAATTTCAGACAACTGATAGTTACAAGAGATCCCGGAATTTCACTGAGCCTTATCGATCATTTCAGAGTTCTGAGAGGAGGATGCATCGTGTATTCTATTGACCCTTTGCAAATTTTTCTTCGTGCTCAACTAAGTACTCACCCAATGGAGGAGCTATTTCTCAAATCAGCGGTGCTGTATTGAACCTTTAGAGAGACTTTGAGTTGAAGGTTGGAAGAAACTTGAAGGTATAATGAAGAGGGGGTGGCCAAACAAGAACTTGCAAGACGCCGAGAGTGAATTACAGAGGTGTTCCAAAGCGGTGGCAAGAGTAGTTGGCTACGTCACTCACTCAACACGCCCGCTCGGTGTAATAAGAATCCACGAGCAGTAATTACACAGCTTGCAATGTGGATTCATGCGCTGCTCTCTATTGAGAAGCTCGTGTATCATTTTGTTCTCCGAGCTGAACACACATACATATACAGCATAGCACGAGAAGAATGAGAGGGAGAGACAGGTCCGGGCCAACATTCTTTGTGGACTTCCTTCCGCCTCTTTGTCGTCGTCCGACACACGTCACGTTGTATGTGCCGTACGTCTTGATCATACTGTGTATTCATACTCTTATTCTAAGTAAGATCAAGGGATTTTGGATATCTTTTGGATTGACTTCAGCCGAGATTTAGCTTGACGTATTTTTCAAGCGTAAGCAGCTCGCAAATCTCAAAGAGAACTGCTGTTGGTACAAGATACACATATTTTTCCAACATGTGCTTTTTTGTTTACTAGCTGACTTTGGCCAAGTCTACATAGACGCGCTCACTCGGGGCGCGCGCACTCTCTCCGCTGGCACTCTCCACCCAAACACCGGAGTAGGTACCGAAAATGGGATCTGAAAATTTTTTGACGAGTGTTTCCTCTCAATCGGAGTATCAGCACAGTTTGTGAGATGAAAAATGGCCAATTTATCGCGCAAATCGATCATAGATTCATTTGCATCGAATAGAGATCAAAAAGTGAGGGACTTGGATGTCAATCGATCTGCCTAATATCACCACCCCCAACTTCTCAGGTTCCTAACCACGATTTATTCAACAATATTCGACATTATTTCGGGTTTGCATTGAGACTTCCTCCAGAAACTGTGAAATGAGCAAAGGTGTGCGGAATTCTAGTCAAGAAGAATCGAGCTATCCCATGTGCATCAAAGATCAAATTAGTGTTCCAAGAGCCACTCCTCCGTAAATTTGAGGTATCTTGGGTGTTCTTAATCAGGATTTCATACACTTTAGCTCATTATTCAGCTTCTGGAATAAATACCAATGGATAACCAAGATATGATGCTGAATAGTGCTGAATGGTTTGCAAGTTGGAGACCTGATGAAAAGTTGGGGGATGCTTATATGAGACACAACTACGCCTCTCATTTTCCGATCTCTATTCGATGCAAATTAATTTCTTGATCAATGTACCCAAAAGACTGGCCGTTTTTCACCTCACAAACTCGCGCTGATACTCAAGTTGAGGGGGAACACTCGTCAAAAGATTTTGAAATCCCATTTTCGGTACATACTCCGGTGTTTGGGTGGAGAGTGCGAGCGGAGAGAGCGCGCGCGCCTCGAGTGAGCGCGTCTATGTAGACTCGGCCTTTTCATCTCAAAACTCTCCGCGGATAATACTTCCTCAGATAAGAATTTGAATACCGCGCAGACAGATTCATTTATTTCCTGTGGAAAAAATGAAGAATAATGATAAAGGAGTAGGTACGCAAAATTTTATTTTTTTCCATCTTGATCTTTATGTTGCTTCACAAAAAGAACCTAGAAGTTTGTCCCTCAATCGTAACGAGTTCTATAAGCATTATAGGTCGATCAATTGGGCATCATGGACTGATCAAATTTCCTAGTGAATTTTGATGAGTATTCTGGGAATAAATGTCGATAGGTCAGACATTGATTGCAAAAAATCTCTGAAGTCGGAACCTTTTTGATTGATTCATTGTACTTATCGAACGAGCTGGGATAGCAATAAATTATAATGAGTGTGAATCCAATCAAAATGAACTTCTTCAATCACTGAGTATGAGATTGAAATTTTCAATTGATACGAGTCAGAGTCAAAAAAATCAGTATTTCCAGGAATTTTGTCTGTAAGGAGTGGAGTTAATTTTGTGCAAAATTATGAATCAATAAATCTGTTCAAGAGTTATTAGGATGACATCACTCACAATGTGACACATGTACGGTAACTAACTTAATGAATTATGTATGCAGAATAGATCAGGCAAATTTTCATTGATCAAATTAATTGTGAAGAAAATAGCTTGCGATAAGAGGATGTGTGAGATGGAGATCACAATGGAGAATATTGCTACTGATTGTCAATTCGTTGCCAAGATTCATCAGAATGCTAGGTGTATTTTCAACCAGAAGACACTTATTTTTCTGATCTCATTATCAGGGCAAAGAAAACGTATTATGTGTGCAAACGGAGACGGAAACGACTGAGATACATATGTAGAACGTGTCGAGAACGTGTGGAGTACAATAAAAGGTGAAAACCTTGAACTCGAGCGCGTGAAATAGGGTTGGAAGAGATTTATGTCGCTCTCGGTGGGGGGGGGGGGGTCGAGAGGCGAGAATGTTGTTTCGAGCTAACGCGCGCCACGCCGCAGAGTCTCAATCATTCATTATGCGCCATCGCACCGTCCAAAAATCGCAATTAGACGCGCTCCGTGGCCGACTTACCGCTGCCATCTTCCTTACCATCCTGTACATCCCTCCATCTTTGTCTTCGGCTGATTTTTTTTCACTATCTTTCCAACGTCTGCCACTCTCGAAGTCTGTGGGTGTCCTTTTTCTCCTCGGTCTCATAATCCCCCCAGCGAGTGACCGGAATCGCGAATTTTTAATTAACTGCTGCTGGCTAGATGCCGCGTGGCCTAGACGTTTATATACGACGACGACCGTTGGTGAAGGGTAAGAGGAAAAAGAAACGAAGGTGCAGAGAAACTTGGCCCTTCACGCCCTATTTAACGGTGAAAAAGTTGGGGGATACCTACTCTGCGGTGTGCGGTTTAGCCTTGCAGGCAGGAATTTTTCCTGGACAATAGAAGCCGGTCTCGTGACTCTCTTCTATGCCTACTCTCCGTCTCATTCACCACGAATTTGCCTCTCGATTCCTCTTGTTCTCGTTCTCTCTCTCTGCTGCTGCTGCTGCTTGGAGAGAGTAGTACACGTACACTTTGCCACCTCTTTTGAAGGAGACAAGGGTAGCGTTGAGATCTTCGAGAGAGAGCGAGAGTCTTGATGTCTTCTCACCCCACCCCATTGTTTATCATTTGATGCTCCATAAACTCGATTCTCATGCTTAATCCGCGTATAAAAAGCATCTCGCGCTTCCGCGAGCTCGATTTATTCCGTCTTTGTGACTTGAATCCATTTCACGCGCAGGCCCGACTGCGAGACTTTGCTTGCAGACAATACCCTGTCTCTGAGTAGAAGATCAGCTGTGTTGAAATTACTTGTGGAGTTATGAATAGTGTCCGGATGATTCTGGACTCAATTCTGTGGAGATTATTCTACTCCTCATCATCGACAGTATTCTTGGAGAAATAGTATACTTGATTCTTGTGAAAACGTTCCCCTCCTTGAACCTTGTTCAGGTGCTTTTTTCGAGTTCGATCTGAGTATTTTGTTGAATTTGGGTCGAAAAGATATGACAGGGATTGACATGATGGAAGAACTTCAAGATCTGAAAAATTGCTATTTTCGTAAGAGGTACTCAGGTTATCAGAAGCTTCTGGTAATCTATCCCGATTCAACTGCCATGATTTGGAGTTTATTGAATGATCTTATCGCAGATAACAGTCTTATACCTTTTGTCTGACATTACAATATTCAACGAAATTTAAACTGATCCGGCTTGATTTGCATACGAGTAGTTCCACGAGGGAACAATATATCAAGATTGGTTGGGCCTCAAATTTCATTTTGAGTCATCACCTTCGCTCCTATAAGTCAAAATATGAACATCTAAGTGTGTGAAAAGGATTAGAGAAATTTCTTGGGACCTCGGCACTCCTATAATCTCTTCTTTGATTCACTTTCCGTTAAGTTTACTTTGCTCACATTTTGTCGACTTCCGGCCACAAATTACTGAAAGGTATAGTCCATTACGAAGTGGCTGAACTTATTAATTCTCAAATGAAAAATTCGTGATCTCCATGGTCAAAATACTTTCAGAATGATCTTTTGGATGTGTAGTCAATTTTTTTTGCACATTTTGCATTTTATCTTGAGATTTTCAATTCTCCGTGCATGCGTAGAAATCTGGACTTTTGAAATCAATAATTGGGGAAGCTGAATGAATTTTCTTCAAGATGACCTCTGGGTCAATCCAGCTCCGTCATTCTAAACCAAAGTTACAGTGAGTGTGGAAATTCGCTTCAAGCTACACTGTAAAAAATTGGTTGACTTTCCACCAAAATCGTCAACCAGTGGTT
The DNA here is from genome assembly GCA_029851415.1 of Eretmocerus hayati. Lineage (NCBI taxonomy): Eukaryota > Metazoa > Arthropoda > Insecta > Hymenoptera > Aphelinidae > Eretmocerus > Eretmocerus hayati. The sequence goes on along the minus strand of CM056742.1, from coordinate 187,601,289 downwards.
GGTTGTCGAAATCAACCAGCTGGTTGGAATTCAACCACTGGTTGACTTTGTCCCCACAGCGAATATATAAGGATGAATGCGGCGCCCACGATATTGGTCGATGGTGGTCTCCGGTTGACACTTTTGATTCGGAAAAACAAGTTTCGTCATTTTTTTTCACAAACAAAGAGGGATAAACATTAGCCCCGGTCGCGTATGGACGACAAAGCGGGTTGCCTGTCCTGCAGGAGTCGAATACACGTCGTAAGACTGGAGGGATGGATAGATGGACGGATGGGGTGGGAGGGTAGATGGGATGGATGGATCGATGGATGGATGGATGGATGGAATGGAACGGAATGGACCGGAATGGAACGCAGTGGAATTGAACGGAATGGACCGTAATGGAACGGAATGGACCGGACCGGACCGGAACGGAACGGAATTGAACGGAATGGAACGAAATGATATGGAACGAAATGGAACTGAATTGTATGGATGTCTCCCATCCATATAATTCAATTCCATTTCGTTCCGGTCGATTCCACCCAATTCAACTCCGTTCCATTTTGCCCCACCCATTCCATTTTGTCCCATCCGCCCAGTTCCGTTCCCCTCCATCCAATTTGAGTCCGTTCCATTTTGGCCCATCCGGCCAGTTCCGTTCCCCTCCATCCAATGAGACTCCGTTCCATTTCGCCTCATTTCGTTCCATTTCGCCCCATTCCGGTCCGTTCCATTTCGTTCCATCCATCCATCCATCCATCCCATCTACCCTCCCACCCCATCCGTCCATCTATCCATCCCTCCAGCCTTACGACGTGTATTCGACTCCTGCATGACAGGCAACCCGCTTTGTCGTCCATACGCGACCGGGGCTAATGTTTATCCCTGTTTGTTTGTGAAAAAAAATGACGAAACTTGTTTTTCCGAATCAAAAGTGTCAACCGGAGACCACCATCGACCAATATCGTGGGTGCCGCATTCATCCTTATATATTCGTTGTGGGAAAAAAGTCAACCAGTGGTAGGATAGGTAGTCGACCACTGGTTTGTGCCAAAAATCAACCAGCTGGTTGATTATAAACCAGCTGGTTGATTTTTGGGATAAACCAGTGGTTGAGGGAAAAACTGCAACCACTGGTTGCAGTTTTTCCCACAAATTTTTGACAGTGTACTTCTTGTACTCACTAGTTGACGTGATCGGTCAACACGCGTTGGTTTTCAGAGGAATTAGGTCAACTCCGCAAAAAAATTGGTTGAGAGAACCCATATTTCTGGCATGTGCGAAAAATAGAGATTTCTGCAATCAAAATCTAAGGAATGCAAACTCAGTGGCTCAAACCCAACGAGAACATCCAGGAAATATTTCCATTGTGCAGAACACATCTTTCTAAAGTAAGAATTGTATTTTAGAAAGACGGGTGAAAAATGTGTTTTTGAGAAAAATATTGGGAAGCAATTTCCATGGACTCATCCATATACAAGCCTGGTGAGGTGGTGACGAGATTTTTAGAAAAGTTTTTGACAGGGTTGTTGATCACCTTGAAAAACGCGCTGAAGCACCCCTTACTATCCAACATACTTCCTAAATCATGACGTACTTGGAGAAAAAAATCACGAAAATTTCGCTGGAAATAGTTCAAAAGAGAAGTTCATTATGTGTGGTGTAGTATCCGAAGGAATTTTTTATTTTTCTCGACGCGCAAATGTTTGTGTGAGACTCACCTGTTTTTCATGTGTCGGTCTTTGAAGAAATCATACTTCATAATTTCGAGAATGATATGAGATAATTGTTACAATTTGATATTGATTACTGCATAGTCGGGATATTTTCGAAATCATCTGCGTAAAGTTAGTGCGTAAGGAACATTTTACCGTGCGTGAAGAAATTTTTGCGCACGGAATGCGTAAAGACCTTTGCGTAAAGTCACCGACAGTGCGTAAAGTATGTCCTTACACACTGGAACGTATCTTTACGCACTGCCGTATTTTCTTTCTAGCCTGATATTCTATGACATCTCTTGAAGTTTCTGCGTTGATTGGCAAAATGATCTCTGTCTTGATCATGTAGAATCGGAGTGATCCAATTGTTGATTCAAAGCTGTCCAAGGCAGGTATAATGACTTCTTTCACTCGATAGAATGAATACTTATGATCTCTTTAAATTGTAATCTTCAACTCTTCTCCCTCGATAAGTCCATACGATTGAAATATTCTGTGTTGGTCATCGGATTAAACATGAAAATCGTTTATTTCAATATAATATGAGTTTAACTCAATTAATATAATATAACCACTGAAATGTTCAAGTACTTTTACCGTGGCTTTGGTGGTTTGGAATCTACTTTAGACTGTAGGTCCAAGGGTAACGTGAATTTACTCTTCGGACACCTTGCCTGAATACAAAAGGAGTGTCGCACATGGATTCAGTTATTTTTCATGAGACAGAGGTTTTCCTCTGTCGGAGGTGCTTTCTATCCCGTGTATTCAGAACATCATTATTATCATTATAATTTTCCAAATTCTTCCCATTGAACCAGGAAGATAGCACGTTATTCCATCAATTCGTTTATGTATTTTCACCCGCCCTTCGCGACATTCATATGACCCTGTAATAATTTCCCTCAAAATTCAAATTCATGCTATCTTATGAACTTACATATCTCGGATCTTGTCCATCATTACTCTCTCAGCATCAATCAGCTAAAATATAGCTGAAATATAGCTGAAATATCAGCTATTACTCCCATGGGTCGTCAAACTGCTGATCAAATCAGCAAACGCTAAAATCACGCTCAAATCGATAACTTTGGCGAAAAAACTCCACAAATCCGGGTCCCAGTATCGTCATGAACATATTAACGACAATTCCAGGCCAAATCACGTCGAAATGAGGTGTTTTGGTTTGATAGTTACTCAATTTGTGTCACGAGAGGTCCTATATAGCTGATAACAATCAGCTATAAATCAGTGATTGTAGCTGAAATTCAGCTTATGTAGCTGAAATTCAGCTACAGTAGCTATTCGTGTCAGTAAAAAACCGTTCACTGAAAAATCAGCTTATAATAGCTGATTCAGTCAGCTAACATAGCTGGAATCTCAGCTAATATAGCTGATTTTTCAGCTAAACGATATTCGAATTCGTGTTGTGCCGTATACACTATACAGTGTCGTGATCAGCATTGGATTGAAGGAGATATGATGACAGGGAGCCTAATATGACAACATAAGTATATGTAGATCGAGAGATCTTTATTTCTCAGGAGGTGAGGTTGTGGCCGTTGTCGGTTTTTGTCATGAGGCTATAGCGAAAAACACCTGCTTAGCCTGGCCCGCTTCAACAACAGGTGGCCCGCTTTAACAACAAATGGCCCGATTTACCAGCATGTGGCCCACTTTAACAGCATGTGGCTCACTTTAACAACACGTGGCCCACTTTAACAGCAGGTGGCCCGATTTACCAGCATGTGGCCCACTTTAACAGCACGTGGCCCACTTTAACAGCAGGTGGCCCGATTAACCAGCATGTGGCCCACTTTAACAGCACGTGGCCCGATTTACCAGCATGTGGCCCACTTTAACAGCAGGTGGCCCGATTTACCAGCATGTGGCCCACTTTAACAACACGTGGCCCACTTTAACAGCATGTGGCTCACTTTAACAACACGTGGCCCACTTTAACAGCAGGTGGCCCGATTTACCAGCATGTGGCCCACTTTAACAGCATGTGGCTCACTTTAACAACACGTGGCCCACTTTAACAGCAGGTGGCCCGATTTACCAGCATGTGGCCCACTTTAACAGCACGTGGCCCACTTTAACAGCAGGTGGCCCGATTAACCAGCATGTGGCCCACTTTAACAGCACGTGGCCCGATTTACCAGCATGTGGCCCACTTTAACAGCAGGTGGCCCGATTTACCAGCATGTGGCCCACTTTAACAACACGTGGCCCACTTTAACAGCATGTGGCTCACTTTAACAACACGTGGCCCACTTTAACAGCAGGTGGCCCGATTTACCAGCATGTGGCCCACTTTAACAGCACGTGGCCCACTTCAACAGCAGGTGGCCCGATTTACCAGCATGTGGCCCACTTTAACAACACGTGGCCCACTTTAACAGCAGGTGGCCCGATTTACCAGCATGTGGCCCACTTTAACAACACGTGGCCCACTTTAACAACACGTGGCCCACTTTAACAGCATGTGGCTCACTTTAACAACACGTGGCCCACTTTAACAGCAGGTGGCCCGATTTACCAGCATGTGGCCCACTTTAACAGCACGTGGCCCACTTTAACAGCAGGTGGACCGATTTACCAGCATGTGGCCCACATTAAGCCTTACTTCCCGATGTCGGAAAATTTTTCTGACAAGAAATATATCAATAACTTGTAAAAAATTTTCCCGAAAAATTTCAACCAGCTGGGTGAATTTCTGATTCAACCCAATGAGTTTTTCAAAAACGTCATAAGTACAAAAATGAAATTTTTTCTTACTTTCCCTTAAATGGAAGCAAGTAGAAAATCTATTTTCGAGCGGATGTGTTCCTGGGTTTTTCAGAGGTTTTTCAGAATTTTGTCAATCGAAATTCATCACAATTGTCGGTTTTTAGCCATGTCAACTGTAGACGAAAAAATAAGTAAAGGGATTAACAGCAAGTGGCCCACTTCAACAGCAGGTGAACCACTTTAACAACAGGTGGCCCGCTTTAACAGCAGGTGGCCCGCTTTAACAGCACGTGGCCCACTTTAGTGACATCATTTGGGACGTGGAAATTGGATAATCAAGTTAATCTGACTGCACTAAACGAACTATTATGTATATCAGAGCCAAAAATTTTTACGAGGCGCACAAAGCACGAGGAAAATCATCCCCTAACGGTGTATATCAATGCATATCACCCCCCGTGATAGCTGATTCAATCAGTGAAAATCCGTTCACGTTAGCTGACGAAATCAGCTATTACGAGCTGATTTTCAGCTACCCTAGCTGATTGATGCTGAGAGAGTAGAACTTTTGAGAATTGAGATCGATATTTTCAATCTATGTGGTAACATATGATATATCGGACAAAAGATCTTTTTCTGATACATTTTCAGAATTGTTTTTCAGTCGGGGGGCTTCGCCTCCTGCCGCCCATGGACCCCGCTTGCGCCCTCTTCCCCCGCCTGCCCCGACCGCGGTTGGGTTACTGGCGTATGAGGTGACCGACAGAATACTTACTTTCCGCACAAAATTTCGAAAAATATCGTACGCAACTCTGTCGAAAGGTTTCCGCACTCGGAAAAACTTTACACACGAGATGTGAATCTTTACGCAATGTTGAGATACTTTACGCACTCGCCGCTACGCGGCTCGTGCGTGAAGAACCTCACCAGTGTGTAGAGACTCACACTCGTGTGTAAAGATTTTCACTCGTGCGTGAAACCAACTTTCCAACATCGTTGCGTAATATACTATTTTGTTTTTGGAAGGATACAAATTCGTGATAGGCTGGGTCGAAGCCGCTCATATAATTTTTTGCAAAATTAATACTCCACCAGGGTATTTCGATTGTGTCGATGGGGAATGAGATTGCTAATTACTCTTTATTCAGAGAATGGACCCACATGATTTTCGAGTAACAATCACGGCCACCTCGCAAATAATGTAGAGCTAATAATATTCACGCGACTGCTGGGGCAGAATTGAATCAATCCATAATAGCTAATCATGATACGTGCTCGGGTTGACCTCACTCCGGTCTATCTTCACTGTATGGATACTTGATCTAATTTTGCACTCCCTCTCGTCACCTCTCTCAGTTTTCCCATCTCTCTCCAATGACCGCGTATGCTCGAAATTCAAGCGTCAAATATTGGAATTCAATATTGGAGTCGGTGATGATTACCCGCCTAAATGTGTTCATTGGTGGTTGGATTCTTCGATGAAGTGGTAATTTGATATTCATACTTGGGTCTCACTCCTCTGATCTGTTGAAACTGCAACGTGTATGACAGAATTTTACGGTGGTCAGGGCTATGGTTGGTATTTGTATCATCCACATATCCGCAAACCAGTAGTGGCAGAACAAAATGCTGTCTCAATGAAAATATGAATAGATTGTTGATAAATGAACACTCCGGAGGTTGGACGTAAAATTTGCTTAAAACAGATACTTTGGACTCATTCTCATGAAGAGCATGATGGTCCTGTGGTTTCAATTACGTTAGCACCGAACAAATTGTAATATTTTTATCGATCTGATAGGTGAAGCTTCGATTGTCAACTGCGTCTTCTGTTCGATTTCACAATAAGTTGTACAGACGCTTGGGTGAATATGGCTGATTCTTATGTCTTGCGCGCATCCTGATAGCGAGCTGAATCACGGAATAATGGATGTCTCTCCTGGCGTTGCTTCGCCTGTTCTCAGCTTTGAATTTACAATGTATGCTGCTTCCATTTATATTTTGATTCGATTACGCTTACTCATATCATGTGAAATGGATGATTGAATGATGAGGAAATGTAATATGCAGTAGAAATTCTGTGCCTCGAGCATCTCGAGTCTTCATCGAAACGACTCGGAAGGTACCGGTATCTACTTTAGAAGACCAATTTTGGTTGATTCTAACTAGGAAAGATGGTTAATCGGAGAATGCAAGAGCATCAGTGGTAAACAAAGGCTTGCAATGCTGAGTTTGACCGAATTGTGAGCCAGCGTATTTCAGGCAGGGAGAATAGAGAATGATGCCATACACTTATTGGCATGTGAGTGGGATTGACGCAGTGATATCCATGGGATACCCACAGTCTATTTCATCAATGAGGCAAGAAATGGTTACTTTACTATTTCACTCACTGCGAGAAACTCAGTTTTTATATGATTATCTTTTGTTTTTCCAATTGCTTCTCTACCTATAGAAGTTACAAGGAAAATTGATCTAATTCATAAAATTTTTAAAATTTTATGAGGGGTAGTTACTGTATGGTCGATCAAATTTGTCGAATGTTTGCCGCAAAAATACTGTTTGGCTTGCATGAGGATTAGTTCATCAACGTAAGCCCCGAATCCATCAACTGAAGAATTTCAATAAGACGATTTGATTAAAGGAAACTGAGTCTGAAAACATACTTCAAAATATTTTTGTGGCGAAGATGCACGAATTTATGTAAGTTTTGCCATTCCAGTTGTGAGGGAATTCGAATAAGCAGTTCTTGAATGTTTCTCTTTGCATGGTGTATTGCACGTGTAGATGTAGATCGTAGTTAGTGTACCTAATACTCGTATTTATAGAATATTTTATTCTCAATAATGATTATATCGTATCATATGAAGAAAGATTCTAGAAGAACTCTATATTGGTGACCGAACTTATCAAACTGTATCCTGATGCATTCTTTTTCTTTTTCAGGATGAAAAGAATCAGCTACTCATCACGAATCTCTGGCTGAAGTTGGTGAGTCAATATTTGGAAAGTATTATTTCTTGAGTGAATTGGTGAAGCAAAATGCAAATTTCCTAAATATATGACCTCGGAATCGTCTCATTGGAAACATTTACAAGAAGAAAGAATGTTTAAACTGGAGTTCCTATTTCACGCGATGGGTCTATCGATTCACTATCATACCTAACGTCACGGTTACAACTCGGATCGCAAAACTCACGTTTCAGGACTTGACATTTCTACAATGTGATCCAATGACAGTAGAGTTGCGAAGAAGTAAAAATGTGATGGAATAACGTGTATACCGATGACGAGTTTGAACTGAGTATATTTAGTTTTGGAATGGGCAGCTATTATTGTCCCGCGGACAGGATGCTGGGTGAATGTGAAGAAGGCTCCGGATTTGAATTTCTCCGATTTCTATAAATGTCAAGATCTACGTAATAATCTCTGACTAACAAAATGAGAACATAAATTCAAACATTGAAATGTCTCTCATGAGTGTACATATCAGAATATCCATCGGGAACAGGCATTAGACAGTTTCGAATAGTAAAACAACAGCACGTATCCTAACCTATTGAGTCTTGGGTTTCTGGCACCAGAGAATGTTTAGGCAGGAGGATGCCCAACTTATATGAATAGTTCCGTGGAAACTTTGGAATAATGTATGCCTGCTTGTACAAACCCTAAGAATGCTTGACAAAAAACGTGATAGGTCATTTTCGATGTATTTTTGGTGCTCTTTCCAGCGCAATCGTTAGTTTTCCAATCTAGAGCTACCCAAAAAAATTATTATCATAAAAGAGGTCAAAATGTCAGTTCCATGCCCTGTGGTTTTCCATCTTTTCGGCGGTGCATCAGGGTGGGGCTCACTCGGGATCCGGGAGGGCAAATTTATCAAACATCATACTGTCAAGTACCAAATAGCATTGCTATAAGCGCCCAAAGACCACTTTTTGTGTGCATGACGAGCACGTACATTTTGTGGCGCAGTTTGACTTAAAATTTTACTCCCTCAGTTTCCCTCGATGAAAGATTATTTGCCTAATCCCAGGCCTCCTCGTGTCTAAATATTCATGAAGAAAATCGTCAGGCGCAACTTCTCCACGCCTCAGAACTTCGGAAAAAATTGATTTTTCTGATTCGCGGAGCTCTTTCCCGCGAAAATCTAGTTTTGCTGAATTTTTTGGTCAGTTCCGTGCCCTACTAGTGCGACCCTTGAACGCGAGATTACGGAGGCCCTAGTCACTTTTCTTCGAAGTATCTGATGGCCAAATGAAAACCCCAAAACCTCAAGACCGTAGCTCAAACCTTTTGGCCGTGACTTCAATTTTAGTGGCAAATGTCAGGTTCCTTGCCCTACCTCAAAATGTCAGGTCCGGTGCCGGCTACCACGTTATCCTTGTTATAATTATGGTACCCATGAGTGAGAATTGTTTCATTCGTGCGCTGGTTCCCTGGTAGAAATTCACTCCAACTTTTTGCCAGTTAACAACCATTATGTTGCATCGCTTTCCAAAATATGGCTAGGATTAACAGACAAATTTCACACTAAATGAAACCTTATAAACAACTAGATAGCAAACATTATTCTTGTCCATAATTCATGGACAAAAAATGGCCATATAAACTGTCTGAATTCAGGTGCTCCGATATTTCATAATGACGCGTGTCTGCTCCGATTGTTTCACGGCTATTCCGATATGCATGATGTAGTTTCACTGTTTTGGGATTGAAGAAAAGTCGTAATACTGACACTGATAGAAAGTCTTGTATGAGTGAGGGAGTTGAGTTATGAGTCTCTCTACTTATTTGAATCAAATCAAACGCGAGATTAAACATTGATGAACAGTTTGGTGTCTCCAACTGCTGCTTGCTCCGATTTCTTCTGTGACGCTGTCTCAAAACTTCGTGATTGAATTGACTCTAGGTTGCTTCTTTAGGTCATATGCTACTTTGCTCCGATTGATAACTAATCCATTCATGCTCTTAACCACAAAACTTTCAACAGCACAGTTCCGCAACCCCGGAAGTATTCGGACACGATGGTGAATATTAGTAATTTTGATGAAATGGTTTGTGTGTCGGCAACACGTCCAAAACACGATATTATACTGTCACAAAACTCTCAACGACACGAGTTTCCAACTTCGGAATTATTTTGGACACGAAAGTGCATACAAGCTATTCTGATTATATATTTCATGCTCCAGATAGAACACAGAGAAGACAACTCATTCAGAACACAAACGAATACTGTCATTGCTGTGATGTTCCTTCTCTGGACCGCATCAGGTTCTCGCAGTTCACTGCAGCCGTGCTGCCTCGTTGCCACTAGGTTTCGTTCTGATGGCGTCCATCATGGGGTCTTGCTACCCACGCTCAACCCCCTCCACAGACTACACTCCGATGAATCGTGGACACTTTTTAGCCACAATTGGACCATCATTCATAGCTAGATGCCATAAACAGTAAATGACCATTTTTTGACCATCAAAAGTGTAGTCCATTAACGTCGCTCTGTTCTGGCCATTTACCAACCATTAGTTCTGTGACCATTTAAACTAGCTGTTATCTAGGATCCAAACTAACTTTACTGGACAAATTTCTACCAGGGTTAATTTATGCTTTTTATGTTTTAAAATGTCGAAAAATCCATCTTACAACCCTCGGAAGTGAGATCTGGGGTTGGCACATTCTCGACTCTCAAATATCAAAGTTTCCACGGAACTACTCATATAGAAAAATTGCCCATGACTGGCGGTTTCTCACCTTTTGTTCTTCTGTTAAGAAATCCAGAGAACCAGCTTCGGAACTGTCACTGACAGGAATTTTGAGAAATTGAAGAAATACGTTCCCAACAGATTCGGGTGAACAAAGAAATTTAGATGTGATTGATATCGAACCAGCAACAAAGATGGAGCAATAGGATTATTGAATCACCTTCTGGCAAAACCTACCGTGAAATCTGAGAGATATCATTCTCGTGTGGATACACTCTGCTCGAGCAAATTCCGTTCTCTCAGTGAATAATGTAAATAGGCATCACTGACCTTGGCAAATGGTCGAAAAAAAAGAGTAGTAACAGACGGATATGGCCAGACATGCCATCCTACACATTTGCCGTAGATTCCTGAGCGTATGCACGATCCGACATTTGAAATCACTGTGTGACCAACCACCAGTGAAATTCGAGGCTTGAGCTATATCATCAAAGCAAATCACGTGAACCATCATCAAAGCCATAGAAGAGATTTGTGAAAGAAACATGACTCTCAGATTGTGTCTCACACACGGCAGATATACGAGCTGGATCCGGATGGTTGAGCCTATCTGTTATGAATGAAAGGATTTCGTCCTTATGTACCACTCAAACATCAGCGCCAACTCTTGTTTCGCGAAAATTTTCAGAAGAGGAGTAAAGTAGTAATAGTCGAATATGGTCAGACATGTCGTTTCTCGACATAGGTCGTGGGGTTTCTGAGCATTTGCTTTATTCGATACCCGCATATTGTTCCATGATTGATCGTGAGAGAAATAAGAAAGTTACAGAGTGCTTCCAGCGCAAAAGACGCGGATCATTATAAGGATCAAAGAGCGAATGTGTGTAAAAATCACCGTTGTTCCGATTTTCCTCCTCCCTCTTCTGAACGGGGAGCGCATGAGCTAAATCTTGATCTTCGTTTACTATTCTGAATAGCTGATTATGTTATGTAGAATAGTGATTTCTCAGACATCAGCGCAGACTCCAGATCTACGAAAGTGAACCCGAGGAGGGTACAAAAAACAAGTGAAGGATATGACCAAACTTGCAGTTTTGATGCATTGAACTCCGTAGCATCAGCATAGTATGCACTCGATCTCATCTCGTTATCAAAGTAATTGCGGGTTTTCTGATCGACGACAGATTTAGGAGCTTGTTTAGGACTCGAGAAACGCTTAAGAGAGACAGCCATTCCTATCTTTATTCTACGTTCTTGTCGTATGATCAACGAATGTGCGAATCTGGTTTTCCAAGACTGTTTGGTAGAGCTCAACGGTGTCTGACGTTGCACATTACTCAACCATTAGCGTAAACTAGCGGTCTCGGCATCTTTGAGATGATCCAAAAAAGTATTCGCGTAGCCACAGACAAACATTGTCAGACGTGTAATCCTGAATCAGGGTCGTAGATTCCGCAATGTTCCTATACTATCAGATCCCACTTCAAGTTGTCGATTCCCGTTAATCGGGCCTCAACCTTCAATTAAGTGCCGCAATGGTCGCTGTGGAAAACATCCACTATCTTGATTACTGAATGAGTTCTGATTACGTGCAGATACACGAAGATGAATTGAATCCTTTCATCAGCGTCCCGTGAAACTTTAGTGATCGCGGGGACACCAGCGGGGTCAAAGATCCGAATATCTTATCAACATAATTATGTAGAGGAAATAGTGTCTAAGTTATTGATGATGAGCTACAGAAAGGTCCATCTTCCATCAAATTCTACGAGATAGCTCGGAGATTTGGAGGGTCAGTCTGTGCATTAGCTGCTCACGATGTGAAGAATTAAAATCAAGAGCTTCATGGTCGATTCACAGACGCATTTTTTGATCTCTTTGAAGCAATGCCTACTCTGTCCTAATAGAGTCTATAAGCTTTCAAATTTTCTCCCGATCGCCTGTCAATTGAGTTGAAATGCGTATAGATACCGGATTATGCAAATGCTTAGACAGCCACAATCCGTTACAAGAAATGCCATGTCTGACCATATTCGACTTTTACTACTTGAACTTCTCTGCGGATAATTTTTGCGGAACAAGGGTTTGTTTGAGTATTCGAGAGCCGAGATACAGGCGAACCTCCGTATTCGCGGGGGTTACGTGACAAGAAAATTGACCGCGAATACGGAATTCCGCGAATAATGAAGCACATTTCTCATGGAAATATTCAGATGGACTATCATTCACCTGCCCGCGAAGAACGTAAGTCGTGAATACGGCATCCGCGAATACGGAGGTTTGCCTTACTCCTAACACTGTCACATATCAGCTTCATATTCCTAATGGAATGGTTCATGTGATATGTTTCGGGAATAGCCCTCCGTTTCGAATACTTCAATCATGGTCGATACAATGATACAAATTTATCGATGCCGGATCGTGCATACGCTCAGAAATCTGCGTCAGATGTCTGAGAACGGCATGTTTGACCATATTCCCCTGCGCTACTTAAGCCTCTCTTCATCTCGTTTGCGCGGCAAGTGGTGTCTCCTCGAGTGATTTTTCGAGCTTTCCAAAATAGTAATTGGAACCTAGGATACGTTCGTGTAATCCATCTACACAATAAATACCTCTGAGATTTCAGGGTGGATTCATATCAAAATTGTGATATAATAATACTGTAACACTGTCTTACCTTTTACCCTCATTCCTGTGTCTGTGTTTGTGTGTGTGAGCAACTGAGATGTTTCTCGAGACAATTTGTCGCTTGATGCATACGCGTCGTTAGCCCCACCTTGCGAATTCTAGTTTTTGCTCGTCATTAGTAAACTCGAAGAGTCCGATGGACGAACGACCTCTGCATCGGGTCCCCACATACTCTTCTGGCTTATCTCTGCCATCGGCAGGCTCAGTTTCTAAATTCAGCCCAAGCGAGCGTGTGGTGCTTGCTCTTACATCGTCGTGCATTATACCTTGACTCATCGCATCGGTGCCGGGTTCTACATATCTCGTTTTCTCTCAATTTCTCATTCTCACTAGTCTAGCGCATCGCGTTTCTCACGTGCTCTTTGACTGTATCATTATCTAAATATCCAGTTATTTTGATGGACGTTGTCACTTACAAAACTTTGACATCACCACTTTCATGGATCCATTTCCTTTGAAGAGACTCTGAGGTTCCTTCATAACACCTCGCCCCAACAACATTGGTTTTATGTCACTTGAAGCTCTTTGTTAGATTTATGGAGCGTTCCCACGTTTAGTTCCGGACGTGTGAGATGAAGGATTGCTAAAGTACAGGAATTCCTGTTTTTACGCGGTTAATGCGTTCCTTGAAAGTGCCGCGTATAAGAAATCTGCGTAAAGAAAAGCATTGTCCTTATGGGAAATAGGGGGTTCCGTTCCAGCTCGAAGATTTCCGTCCAAGTGTCACAATTTTTTCATCTAAAAACGAAGTAAGTCCTCATTTTTGAAATATATTAATCAAAATTTTATTCGAGCAACTAACAAAAATATATCTCAAAATCGTTCTATAAAATGATATCAAACAATTTTCATAGCCCAGACTTAAAAAAAGCAGTCAGCCCAGTCTGTTCCTTCCGTCGCATAAGATCTCTGTGCAGCTCTTCATACGCACAGTATGGGACTTCACAGTCATATCTGAATTTCATGCTCCTAGTCATCAAGGGATCAAGCTCTTGGACTTCTTTGATTAGGTCCTTCAACTTGTTGATGATTCTTGTGACATTTGCATAGCTCAAAGTTCGCTGCTCTTCGGCAAGTTCTTCAGCAATTTTTCCAGCGTTGGGTTCGAGGATCGCTTCGATAGTTCCGATCGAAAGTTCCTCAATCTCATTGAAGAGCTCAGCAACGTGAGAGTCATTCATGTCTTCGAACCCTTATCCACCAATCTGTTGTGCAGCCCTTTCACAATTTTGGATGAGAATGAAACTCTCGTTCGGCGTTTGCCCTTGAACAACCTCTGGCCAAATTTTCTTCCAACTTGCATGGATGGTAGAGGCTTTGACTTCCGACTAGGATTCTTTGACATATTGGATGGACTTGGCAATATCGAACTTCTTCCAAAATGATCGAACAGCATCTAACGAGGCATTTCAAGAATTCTCTGTTTCATTCTCTGTCGGATTCTGATCAGCAGCCTTCAGCATCTCTCTCAGGATGAGCCGGAGATAGTAGCTTTTGAAAGTCGATATCACTGTTTGATCCATTGGTTGGATCAGAGAGGTTAGTCAACTGGTAGAAAAAGAATCTCGACTTTTGGATGAGAAATTGTCAGAGTCGTTGGGTACGCCGGAGCATTGTCTAATATCAAGAGGACTTTGAAGGCAAGATTTCTCCCTTGTAGGAACTCCCGAACCTCAGGATATGTGAATCGTGGAACCATCCCTCCAATATTTTTCTCGTAACCCAGGCTTCCTTATTAGAGCGCCAAAATACGGGCGAATAATCTTTCCTCAGACCTTTGAGAGTACGAGGAGTTCCTGATTTATACACAATCATCGGCTTACATCTGAAAACGCCTTTGGCATTTGCACATAACAATAAAATGTATCTGTCCTTTGCTATCTTGAATCCTGGGGCAGATTCTTGCTCTTTTGTCAGAAAAATACGGCCAGGCATTTTTTCCAGTACAGATCCAACTCATCACCATTGAAGACTTGAGCAGGTAAATATCGCTTCGAAGCGACAACCACCTTCAACCCAGCACGAAATTGCAAAGCAGCTTGATGGTCCCCAAAAGCTTGCTCTCCCGTGAATTTAACATTATGCAGCGGAAATCTCTCCTTGTAACGACCAAACCAACCTTTGCTTGCACTGAATTTTTCACCTTCCAAAGCTCAAAATTTTTTCTTCAAATGATCGTAAGAAATTATTGCTTGCTCTTGAATCATGGCCATACTGAAGGGTATCTTCTTATCAATTTTATGTTGAATCCAAAAAATAAGCATGTCGTCCATTTTTTTGATATTGCTCCGTC
This sequence comes from Eretmocerus hayati, assembly GCA_029851415.1. Lineage (NCBI taxonomy): Eukaryota > Metazoa > Arthropoda > Insecta > Hymenoptera > Aphelinidae > Eretmocerus > Eretmocerus hayati. The sequence goes on along the minus strand of CM056742.1, from coordinate 187,586,170 downwards.
GAGAGTACTTGACAGTTTTGGTTTGAGCGCCCATTTGCGTGAAGCCAACTCGAATTTGGTCGTCGTTATCACGGATTGTTCTGATCGTCGATTTATTCACCTAAAATCGTTTTAGTTGCACAATATGGTCGAAATCGATCAGGACCATAGCCTGTGATGCAATTATCATTGTCTTACTTGGAATTTTTGTGCAACGGTACATATTTCCTCTCCAACTCGTAGTAAATCCAAAATTTCGACTTTTTCTTCCATACTCATAATTTTTTTTAGGTTTTTTGACAAATTTGTCATCTCCCGAAACGTTTTCCCTCTTAGGGGTCATGTTCATGTAATAAGAGAGGTTTTGTTGACATACAACAAAACCCCTACCGATTATGTGAGATCTGAGACACGTACGCATATAACTTCAAGCTGTCATAGGAATTCGATTTCGGAAAATCAACTTTCGATCCGCGTATAATCAAGGGAATCAGACGCGTAAGGAGAGGAATGAGATTAATTGCGGAACCGCGTATAATCAGATCCGCGTTGAAATAGTCCGCGTAAAAACAGGAATGCCTGTAACTTCTTTCAAGAGACTGGGCCCGGGCATTCCTTACATTTTTGAAATTTCCACGGCAGCGATTATTCCGAAACATGGTTCTTTTGACGCCCAAGCCCAACACACGCCGTTCAAAAAGGACTAGAGGTCGCAACATATGGACCAATTTCTGATGTCAAATACATGTGCGCACCCGCTTTTTGTTGAGGCTGCGGAGAACTGAAACGTCCATATCAGAGGTTGCCTCTCCAAATACCTATGATATGAAGTAAGTGCACCCAACATGTCCCCCCTTCTGAATCCGTTTTGGTAATAACTTTAGTCCACTTTGATATTCTTCAGCGTACTCTATCATATTTCCAAGCTTGTTCTAAGACCTTTGAAATGAGCTGAAGTGGGTTTAACTCCAACAAGCTGGGGCCGAGCTATCACAATTTCCTCAAAAACTTATTTTTGGAAGTTAGCGGAAGGGTGCACCCAATATGCCCCCATTAAGGTCAGTTTGTGGTCTCCTCAGAACCGCAACCAGACCCGCACCGGAGTACATTCAGGTTTCTCAACAAAATCTCATTTTTGAATAATTGTTAGCACTTTTCGGATTCAATCATTGAGTTAGCGTGCTCTCCAAGACGATTTCCTATCACTTGAGCTTTGTTGCGTCTCAAAACTCGTGATATATTTTGCAGGATTTGGTAATCAGCAATCTTGAACTGCGCTGCCACATCATAGGAATCACGCTGTCATGCTCGCTTGCCATTTTCCAAATCTCGCAAAATATATCACGGGTTTTGGAACGCAACACAGCTCAAACGATTGAAAATTTTATTAGGAAGCGCGCTGACTCAATGATTTGGTCCGAAAAGTGTTCGCAACTATTCAAAAATCAAATATCGTTTCAATAACGCTATGCAAATTACCGTGGTGCCATCTATGGAGTAGTGAGCAAGTGGTAAGCAGTACGTAATGGCCTTAAGCTGTTTCTCAACAACTCTGGTCTACTTCAACACATTTGAATGTATTACAACTCATTTTCAAGCTCGTTTCAAGACTTCCAGGATGAGCTATAGTACCTTCGAATTTGATTGTCTGGAGTCAAGCTGTCTTAATTTCCCCAAAAGATGACGTACTGGAGTCTCTCGTTTTACACGGATCTATTTCACGCGGATTTCGTCTTACGCGGTTGGTTGGTTCGTATCACGCCCTCATTTTACGGGGGAAAAGTCTCATTTTACGCGGATTCGTTTTCCGTGGTATCCAGCATAAGATCAAGCTGAGCTTGTGCAATTCTTTTGTACAGCCCATGAATGCCAGTGATAGCATTCTTCCAAGTAACGGCTCTTTGGAGTTGAGAATCGAATGCACTCACAAGTGAGAGAGATTACATGAATAGTTTTCGTCTGCCCCAATACTCTTCTCGTGAATCTCCCTGTATTGACAAGCAGGTTGTTCTCATTTATCTAAATTTTTACTTGCTCTGAATTCTGGGTCATTCCTTGATATGGAAAACTTCTTGCAAAGAACTCCAAATAGCGATGGCATGAAAATTTCACTCAGCTGGTTAACTCAAGGTTTAATAATCTTACTGGGAATTTAACCAATTCCTCATAGTGTTCATGCAGACTCTAACCGTTTTCATAGAAATGTCTTTTGAAGCGAGAGCCACCTGCATACCATCGATTTTCAGAGTTGAAGAACGTAACCCTATCTTTCACATGAAGGCAAGGTTTCATCTTACGCGGTGACTTTTGGAACCTAACCCCGGATAGACCGGGGCGTTCCTGTAGATTTTCAATGAAGGGCATGAAACGGTTTTATTGGCGTGCAACCACGTTTGGAACTTATAGCTGGTCCCTATCACTATTTTCGACCTACTTTCACGAGGCATATACGGTCTGAGCGATGAAAAATGTCGTATTACACTCTCTCACGAGATAACCTCATAGGGACATGTTGAGTACTCAAACCCAAAAACGGAATTGGATGTCCTGAGAGTAGAAACCATTTGAGCTCAAGTACGCTGAGATATACTGAACCAAAGATTCCTGGCACTGGTTCTGTCAAAAGTTATTCCGTTGGCCACCTCTTGAGTGTGTCAACGAGTGCCCAGTTCTGAGATTGGCTTATGGGGGCATGCTGGATATACTTACATACTTGAGTTCACATGATGAGGAAAGATGATGTGTAAACCCTATTAATTAGTGACATCAATCAGTGTCATTCCAATCTCTCGACTTCCGTATCGTATGCAACATGGTTCATGGTACATAGTCGCGGAGCAACATCTAAGTGTTAACATTCTCTCTGTCATTGAAATCTCGGAACGAAATAACATATCCTCTGCAGTCGGCAACTTTCATACTAGAATGTTGCTATTGACATGAGCTCAGCATCGCACTCCTCTTCAATCAAATATAAAGCATCAAGTCGTTAGAGTGAATATCCCAAACCACAGCGTGGAAGTGCCGCAGTGATCCAAAATAACAAGACTGATGTTTGACGATGATGAAGATCCCGAGTGGGCACACTGTTGACATATCGAGTCAAGTTATTGACGTGTAAACTCATCTGATGATTATGTATGAGATAGTAACTCCTGAGCGATAACCAGAGATGTATGCGATGTAAAGTGGTGTACGAAGAACTAATCAGAACTTTCCGGAATAGGTCTTACCAAAAGCTTCCCTTGGAGAGCTGTCATACGAGTCGTTACCGAAACTTCAAAGGTATTTAGTCCCTTACGTAATTAAGTGGACACGGTGGAAAGTTCGCTGATCGACAAATTAGGCACCGAATCAGTACACATTCTGAAAAAGTATGCACCAATAGATCCCCGAACACCCCATCTTCACCGATGATGATTGACGTTCACGAAGATTCACGTAATGAAACCATAGGAGGCATGTTATATGAGCACCTCAATTTTCGAATGAACAAATATAAAATAAGTCAAATAAAAAGTAAGTAGAGAATAAGTAAACACGTCAAAGACAGAGAGGAACCACAATATTCATTTATCTAGTGTTCTCTAGTATCCGAGTCACGCCCAAAGTCACCGATTCCGTTTACCGATGTTTGGGTATTGCGAAACTTTGTCGTAAGTGACGAACAGGCTGCAAATTACATCATACACTTTTCTCTTGAACTTGGCTCCAAAAGTAGAATCAAGCCATCTGATTGGAACAGGAAGCTTTACGGAAGAAAAAGAGGTTTGGTTCTAACCCTGAGAGTCCGTCTATACTACCGTATTGTCACAACTCCGTGCAAAAATCGTCCAAAATTGCTAGTGAAAGAACGCGGAGTACTGAAAATTTCCCAGAAAAAAGACGCTCCTTGAGCAGAGCTTGATGGAGCCGATCTAAAATCTTCAGTTGAATATACCCAACACATGTGCACTGTAGAAAAATTTGTGGGGAAAACTTCAACCAGTGGTTGAAGTTTTTCCATCAATCGCTGATTGACTTTTCTTCTACAGCAATGATCGGGATGAATGCGGGGCTCATGAGATTGGTCAATGGAATGGTGGTCCCAGGTTGACACTTTCGCATCAGAAAAACAAGTTTTTTCTTAAACAGATGGATAGAAACCTCAGCGCCGACTACGCAAGCATTTTCAGAAAAAATCCAGGTTAAGCATCGTTTTCGCGATTCATTATAAGGATTGGTGACCGCTCAACTGAGGCAGTCACGCCTATAGCTAAGGGTAATATAGATATTGTATTGATGGCTCCCACGAAGAAGAACACTTTTCAGAACAACGACGAGGAGTAGCACTTTTTTCTTATCATCGACGAAGAGTAGTAGTACATTTTCGTATGGACGCCAAAGCGGGTTGCCTGTCCTGCAGGGGTCGAATACTTGTCGTAAGGCTGGAGGGTAGATGGAATGAATGGATGGATGAAATGGAATGGAACGGAATGAAATGGAACGAAATGGAAAGGAATGGAAGGGACTGGAAGGGAACGAAATGGAACGGAATCGAAGGGAATGGAACATACCGGAATGGAACGGAAGGGAATGGAATGGAATGGAACGGATTGATATGGAACGAACGGAACGGATTGATATGGAACGAACGGAATTGAATGCTATGGATAGGAGAGATCGCCCCATTCATCACACCCATGCTATCCATCCATCCCATCAATGCATCCCATCCGTTCATCCATGCATCCACCCCATCGAGCAATCTATCCCATCCATTCCATGCGTCCATCCATTCCGACCATTCCGCAAACCTGACCTTGCTCTTCATCGGGGAAGATGGTGTGTTTGAGGATTGTCACGAGGTATGTTTGAATGCGAGGTCAATTACATCGTCGTGGGTTCATCAAGACCGATTATCCGATGCGTTCCACAGAGTATGCAGCGGCTGATCACGTTTACTCAACCAAGCACTTTCCGGCCTGGGCAACGCGCAACGGACTGCGGGAACAATACGCGGCGATCCGAGCGTGCCAAATCAGACCGATCGTAACACGCGACTCCAATACACGCCAGCTTTGACTTCCTATCTTTCTTTATGTCTGATTGTATTGCATCAATATATCTATATTCCACTCAACCCCGAGTGTCATTTATCATCCCTACACCTATTACCGATCACCTACATCACAGGATCTATTGGTCCATAATTCGTCATTTTAGGTACTCAGTGAATGGCTTGATTCTTTACCCAGCAAATTTTGGTCTCGTGTTCATTTAATTATGTTGGGGACCATAGGAACTCACTGATAATAGCGGAGAGCAAACACTGGGGTATGAACGCTATTCTTGTTCTCCCCAATGACAGATTGAACGAAATTTCAGCGCAAGAGTCCGAATACTGCACCATAGTGTGAAGAATACCCCTCACGGGAAATCAAGAGGATAACTAAATTCGACGTTTGACTGTCTTGGCCATTTTATATTGATATCTGTCAGTCCTTGGGCCCTCTATGAACAATTCGCACAACAATGTTGTGATGACGATAATACTTCACCTCTTCAACGCTTCACGTATATATACCTCTTACAATGCAAAGTTATTGCCTGCAAAGGAGCCAGATCGTTGGTATTCACTCATGGATGATCCATATCATCCCCGAACAACGCAATTACACCATCAGCATAGCCGTGAATTTAGAAAATAACGATCAATCAACACTCAAATCGTACGTTGAACCTTCACTTTATGCTGTATGCTGACATGTACTTGTCATGGACCTTGCATCACTGTTCTTATTTCTCTTAGGTTGCTTTCATTGAGTGAGACATGAATTGTTAGCATAAAATAATAGTTATGATAAGAATCTGGCGAAAAAGGGAGATCCGTCCATCGGTAGTAGAGCGGTATCCAGAACAGTTCCTAAAATGCTCGGTGATCGTCGGCGATCCCTTGCATCTATAGCTGATCCTCGTGGGTCTGCAAGCAGAAGCCGACGTCAGCGATGAGAAACAGCGAACATAGTAAAACTCTCAAAATTTCTTGCTCGGTCTTAGTTATCTGTGATGGGAGAATCTGACAAAGGTGGGCTAGTTGTTGATGAAAAGTGGGGGTGTTGATGGTGCCCCTAAGGATCCTTTATCACTGGTCACGTTCGGCACAACTCGGACGATGAGGATGTTGAGATTGAGTAAAAGGACACGCAGTATGTTCACACAAATATGACACAGGAACCAAAGTGCGTAAAACAATTATGGAATGGTCACTAGGTCACGGTGACGACGTTCCTGACGGCACCAGGATACGTCGGAGTAAGGGTGATGACAGACAACCCGCTACGACATGAATCTCACGACACGACGCGACGCGACAACGCCCGCCACGGCGCTAAATCTATTCCTGCAAACTCAACCATCGATGGATTTGACTCATTTTCATAAATCATGACTGGTAATGTGAAAATAAATCAAATCCATCGATGGTCGGGTTCACAAGAATGGATTGGGTGCCGAGTCGGGCGGTGTCGCGTCACGTCGTGTCGTGAGATTCGTGTCGTAGCGGGTTGTCTGTCATAACCCTAACGGAGCAGCGTGGCCACGGCTCGGTCAAATGTCGTGGAGTATGCGTCGCGATGGCGATTCGAAATTAGACTGTGTTCCAAACTTGGATAGCTCGGGTTTATATAGCAAAAGGTGTAGTATGGATGTAATTGAGTGTGCCGTTACCGTAATGGCGTGTTCCGTTACTGTAATGAGGAATGCCATAACTGTATTGGGTTGTTCCGTTACAGTAATGCGGCGTACCGTTACAGTAATGGGGTTCACCATTACCGAGCGTGTTGTGTAATGCGCGGGTACGTTACGTAACGCGAATATTCGTTACATGTAGAATTTGCGTTACATATGTTTGAGAATGATATGAGTATGATTTTAATTGACACACACGGAAACAATGTGATCGACGGAAAAAACAGATGTGTGTGTATGCACGCGTCAAATCACTGTTTTCTCAAAACTGGTCTTGAGGTCTGAAAAAACCATAGATCATGAATGACACAACCGTTTTCTTATAGATCTATCTTTTATGACAACGGGGAAACTTTCTCTAAATTGCATTTTGTGATCTCAAATCTCCATTCGTGCATACACTTTCTGAGAATATTATGAATAACATATTTACTTCGAATAACAATATGGTAGTTAGTTGATACTTCTGCAAAAACTGTCCTAAGAAACTCTCAAGGAGATCCAGTTCCAGAAAAATCATGATATACTATCAGAATGCTGAGGGCATATATAGTAAATTACCATCTCTAAGTCATTTTTGGCACAGTCACTCACCTCAAAGAGACATATTCATTCTCACTGAGACATGTCTTACTAACATCACCAATGGAGAGCTAGGCCGTGATGGTTTCTATGTGTACCACATGGATAGGATTCCCAGCAACAGTCCATCTAAGATAGGTGGAGGAGCTTTGATAGCAGTCAAGAATGACTCATCATCCCAGTGCATTTGGCCAGACTCAAACAATGTTGAGCACGCATTTGTTCAGTTATCTTTGTCTAAAAATCAGTGCATTTCACCCATTCTGGTGCAGCTCAACCCTTGATCGTGGCGACACACTCTTGGTCTAGAAAAATTCTACCCGGTCCAACAAAAATTCTACCACCTCGGTTTTCCCCAATTTTCTATTGGGTTTTCCGTGATTAGCAGAAATTAGGTTTTGACTCGTGGTCAACTGCAGTCGCAGCTGATTCATTTACAACGGTTTGGAGCGTGATGCTGGTGTGAACGTGACATAATGCGGCACGTTCACACCAAGGCTTGGGATTGGAAAATATTTCAACTGATCACGGAAAATCCAATAAAAAATTTAGAAAAACCGAGGTGGTAGAATTCTTTTTGGACCGGGTAGAATTTTTCTATACCAAGAGTGTGTCGCTACGAGCAAGGGTTAAGGCGCACCAGAATGGGTGAAATGAGCTAGTTTTTTGATAATTTGAAGAAAATGAAAAAAGGTAGAGTTTTTCTCCTCGCGAATTCTGGAGGTAGAATTTTCAGTGCATCGATCTGTCTTTTTGGATTTTCCACAGTTCACAATTTCGGTGCCAGGATACCTTTGTCACTTTGGCAGACATATGTCTCTCACTTATGGCTATATATGCCCTCTATAATACACGCACACACACTCATGAACAATTCTACGAAACGCATGTGCGAGCTGTGTTAATTCTCCCAGATGTTCACTAGCCGGGCCATGGTCGAGTGCAATAAAAGCGTTTAAAAATGATCCATTCGTGAACTTCAAATTTGTTTGAATGATACACACAGCAGGAATGTCTGAGTTCATTGTAGAATTCATCGAAAGATCTTCGTAAGAACCTTGATCTTGTCAAAATTATAGGCACACGTCAAGACTTCCATCAGGTGTATGTCGGACCTTGATTGAAAAAAGCTAAAGCTGTCATTCGAAGCTCAGTGGTACGACCCCGTTTTTTACTGAATTAGAATCTCTGAACCATATCAAATCTCCCTCGAATCGAATCTCAAGGGATATTTTCCATAAGTTCATTGTTCTTATCCCATTCCCACTGTTGCATCAGGAGAAATCCCCCAACCAACCAGCATTCGCTCTTAATTTTTTGTTGGCCGTGATCAGGCCATGGTTGTAAAATCACAAAGTAGTGAGTCCAATTTGTGATTGAGGAAAAAAGTATTTTCGAGTCCCTGGAGCCACTGTGATCCAAGACCCACTCAAATTTCACCCTGATAAGGAGAGTTCAAGGGGTTCGGGAGCTGGATCTGGCTGAAACTCTGGGAATCATCTCCTTTTGGCACCAAAAGATGATACCCAAAGCCGCAGAGTCTAACGCTCAAGCGTTTCCGAGATACAGGCCACAACCCATGCATTGCAGTATATCTATATATGTGGGAAAATGGTATATATAGATATACTGTAATGCATGGGTTGTGGTCTGTAGCTCGGAAACGCTTGAGCGTTAGACTCTGTGGCTTTGGATATCATCTTTTGGTGCCAAAAGGAGATGATTCCCAGAGTTTCAGCCAGATCCAGCTCCCGAACCCCTTGGACTCCCCTCGTGAGTTAGTTCCAAAAGACACAGTGAAAAAGATAGTCCGCAATCACTCGCTAGCCTCGCAATAACGCAGTAGTTTGGTACATCACGTAATGGTGTGCGACATAACTCACCAAAGTTAGTAGAAAATAGGATTTCGCTGTGGCGCGAAACTAATAAAAGACGGTTTGAACAATCGTTCCGGGGAAACAAACGAGAGAACTATCGTCGAAAGTAGAGCGTGTAAGGCGCGCAAGCAGGCGCTGTCTCTCGTGGAGTGCAAGAAAAATAGCCGGCACGAATTCTATCAAATTTCCGCTGTCTGGCTATGCTACTCTCGAACGGGGTGCGGCTCACACACATAGATCTCGTGTGCTGTGCACCGCGTGTTCAGAGTCAGAGTCAGTATATATAGGGTGGATCCGTGTCCCAAGCACGTTTACGATGTCGTAGAGCCGTAAAACTGTTTGAGAGAATTCAACGGGTGGAAAGGGGTGCACGGTCGCGATTAGGATTCTTGGAGTTCCTCGCAGCAGCTGCAGCTATATACTGCAGTGATGTAATCGAAATCGCTCGGATTCTCGATTGGGCGGGCAAACGAGCTCACGCCCTAGCTCCGAACCAACTACTACTACTGCTACTACTACTACTAGTACTGATGGCAACTGCCTGAAAATTTACTCTGGCTACTGCTGCTGCTGCTGCTACAGCTGCAACTGCTGTTGTTACTCTGGACGAAAAACTTGAACGAAATAAGAGAAGAAAGAACAACATCGGAAGCCAGGCGCCAAGTCGAGGCGAAAATTTTCCTTTGTCTCTCGCGAGAACGTTTTCAACTCAATTTGAGCTTGATTTGATGTTTTGCCACCGTTGCGCTTTTGCTAGATAGCCTGGATGAAGGAAATGCTCAGCCAACAGTTTTTTCTTTCATAAGATGGGTGTATTCTGATCACGATCATCGTGGATAGCACATGGTGGATGCTTTTTTCCTTATTTTTGATGTTTCGAAAGTATCCCGAACGAGATTTGGTGATTGTTGAACGGAGAGAAGTCAAAGTGGATAGTCTTGCAGGAATTTTATTTCCATTGTTCTGCTTGTTATGCAGAGATTCTCAACATACATAGAGTTTTACCTTAAGACCTCGAGTCCAAAGTTTTCTGAAACAGTTCGATCAGTGGCTTGAGGACTGTTCCTGACCAAGATGTTCCACGCTTGGAAGATGAAAATTCATCTGAGGACCCGAGGTCTCTGAAGTTATTGCTGAGACTCTTCGAGAGGTCTGACAAACTCACTTCATTCTGACTAAAAAAGGAAGACCGTGAAGGAGTGACGGAGGTTCATGAACAATTTATGGGAGGCTTGGTGTTCTGATCCGCCAAGCTTGAGAGTTTATGAAGTTCTTAGAGAGTTTGTGAGTAATTCCGTCTTATTGTAGGAACGATAAATATGAGATGTACAAGTTGATTATTTGATCTCATCGAACTCAACGCCATGGTTTCTTCATGAGATGAGACGGGGGTGGTCGCAAATGTCTCGGAGTTGCTCCAGGGATGAACCACGAGTAAGATCTGTGAAGATAAACGTCTCCCGCTCTTGAGAAAGAATCAGTTGATCCCGAGATATTCCGATCCTGATTCTCAGAGAGTGCGACATTGCGCCGTGGATCGAATCTTATGGGAGGCACGGGCGTTCATTGTCATAAATCGTACCAGAGTTCCATTTCTGAAGCAATTCCCAATTATGAGCAATCACCCTCCTTTCAATTGATGGAAGAACCATTGAGTAAAGTTGGTCCGCATTTTGCGCAATACCTCGACTCGGCCTTGATTCATTATTTTATTTCGCGTTGATCTTGATGGAAATTTTTGGATCCCAGACTATGCATGTGATGATTTGAGACTCTAAGACATTCTACAGTCATAGGAAACTTTTCACCAATTCACTCAAAATCGGGAGGTGCCTCAGACGTACACGGTACTTCTAAGACACCAAAATTCTAGTTTTGAAAACCATCATTCTCATGGTATTGATCTTTCAAAATGTTCGCAGGAGTGGAACGATGTGAATATGATGTGGGATCCATCACAATATGGAAACGTTCGAGACTTGAGGATACCACCACATCGGTTGTGGAAGCCCGACGTCCTCATGTATAATAGGTGAGATTATGTTTTAATTACCTGCGTATACGTTCATAGTCGATTTTGATAGCACTTGCCATAGGCTTCCCAAGAACACATTTTTCGAATTGATTCGGGAATCGGATCTCAAGAGAGTGACTAGTCTCGATGTCCAAATGTTCGGACTTGTAAAATTGGTCACTCTTGTATGAGATGAAATTTTCTGAGAAAATTTTGGGAACGTATTGCAATTGAATCAATACGTTTGCGTCAAGGCCCTTTCACCATTACTTTTGTGGAGATATAGATCGGGCTTCCATTTTCTGCATGAACTAAACGCAAAAGGCTCCATTCTAGTCAATATTGTGATAATCTGATTTGGAGGAACTGAACGAACGAAGTCAGTGTGGTAAACTGCTATTCAGTCCCCAACATTTTCCAGTTGAAGAAGTTCAATGAGAAATTTAACAAAATTGACAATAGAACTCCATGGGTAAGGGTGCCTTTTCACGACGTAAAATTTTTCCCCCACAGCCTATAGGCTGCCGTTGGAGCGAGAGAGACAATCCCCTGCTTTAGGGTCTCTAGACCAATAGTCTCTATACCAATCTCTTTTGCTCCAATGGTGAGAGATAGGCTGTGGGGGAAAAATTTTACGTCGTGAAAAGGCACCCTAACCGTGACTCAACGTGGCATGTTTTGACCTCCTCTGGGAATCCTGCACAACACTTCACGGGAAATCCCCGGGGTATCAGTCTGGAGAATGCTCCAAGACTACTTGTATGGCTGTAGCTCTGGCCTATTGAATAAATTGTGAGAATAATGAGTATCATTAGGAGATCCAACAAACTTTGTATTTTTTCTGGTCAGGTGTGGATTTCAGATTCCATAGTCTCGGGATTCGTTGTTATTGAGTATTTGTGCCATCATAGCGGTATAGCATATTCTAGTTGAATCGCAAACTCATCGACTTCGGGTAGAGTGGCTGACAATCACATGTGGGGTACTGGTTTTTGACTTATCCTCTACAGTTTTCGAAACATTTCTGTTATTTTGGAAAAGGAATGGATTGGTCGATTAAACTTCCAATGAATACAAATCGGACTATCAAATCTCACGTGATAGAACACGTATTGGAAGATTCTATTCGATTTAAAAAAGAAAGATATCTAGAAATTTAAATTCCTGAAAGAGATGGATTATGAAAATTATTAACGACCAGGGTTGATAGAATGATTTCCAGGGCGGTGTTGACGGGCGTAAAAGATATAGACGAGAGATTGTTCAGTAGGAAATCTAAATTGAGTCGAGCAATACAGTGTTGAGTCGAATAAAGAGCCGGCTATGCATATAAATCAGATGAAGAATGATGTAGGGCCTCGCCCGTGAATCGCAATATTCGCATTGGAATCCGTGCCTTCACATCCGATCGGATTTTACCTACCATCTTCAAACGAAGCATGTGTGTCTCTGTGTCAGTCATCAAGATCCTCAGCGCATATTTCGTCAGAGTGGTATAAAAAGTACGAGAATATGGGTGAATCGAGAGCAGAACCGCGCCCTTTCTATCCCTTTCATCTCGGCTATTTGTAAGCCACCAACGAAACGTGCCGAGAAATAAGACGCGCATTTCGACTCCTTCCAACACACACATACACACAGCGAGTGAAGGATGCGAGAGATCAGTGGTAAAGAGAGGAAAAGAAATGAGAGCTGCGGAGAGAAAAGTCCAAATAGCGGATTGGTAACGCAAGCACGTACTCACGGTACCCGGGGCGGATCCGAGAAGATCCAAAGATTGCTGCAATCGTGACGCGCCCGACTTTTCGTCCCACTTTTTACGGAATACGTACATGAACCCGTACATACACTAGGAGCTCTGCGTTAATTGCAAAATCATGAGCCGGATGCGCTATCGGGAAAAAGAAGCCCCCCGATGAAAACACGCGAGGCTGATCGCGAATCAAAAGTGCAAAATTTCCTCTGAAAACTACTAATGCAAAGAGCGTATTCCGCGCACTTCGTATTCCTCGAGAAGAGGCAGCATATCCTTTGCACGTTCGACACGCTCCAACTCCATATAAGTATCCTCGGCCCTCATTTCATCAAGTTGCCACCAATTTAGATTTCAACCGAGTCGAAGATAGAGAGTAACGTGTGTCTGAAGTCCGTATATTAGCTTTGCGATTGAGTGAAGAGGCTCGAGGCGAAAGCTCACGTTATCGAGATTCAGCGTGGGTTACCTTCTAGCATTGAGATAAGAGGCTGATGTGTACGAGATCAGACAGGCGCTGAAATTTTGGAGCCCCGGCCTGATTTTTGATGCATCCCTGCAGTGCACTCTGCAGTCACGTGGAATTTTGGAGCAAGGAATGCGATATATATCCCAAGCTGTCAGTGACGAGAAGGTATTCCTTTGGCCTCACTTGGAAATGGATTCTTACCTTCACCCCGGATTAGCCAAGGATAATATATTTTATGTCAAGCTAGAGAGAGATTTCTACTCATTATCATTTTGAGAGATTGCTTGGATCAAATTCAAGATTTATCCGATGATCAACGAGATTCAGCTCGAGAATTTTGGGATTACGAGTCTGAGTAGATACACACGACTTGGCACACGAGCATAAAGTTCCAAGCGTGAAAGATATAAATTCATTTTGGTTGTTCTGATGGAGATGAAATTATTCAGACAAAGGATCAGAGAGCTGATGATCCGGTTATGAGTGAGTGCTGAATCCAAAGTTTGTATTAAGTGCTGGGAAGATCCTACATAGAATATAGCATCTAAGATCACGAATTATCCGGAAAATTTGTTACTTCCTCACTGGATTATCCTTTCCATCGATTATTATCAGAGGAAAACGACTCTATAACCGAAAAGTTACGTTCACTGTCGTGACAATGGAACTGAGCTTAGTTAGCCCGGGAGCTAGTGAATTTCTGATGTGTCAGATTTGATAAAACCTAGACGAGTGCTTAAATCGTTTTACTATTTGTATTGATCACGAAAGTGACCGTCAGCTGGCCATCCGATGGGAAAATAAATTTTTATGTATTTTTGAAATAATTATTCTTCAAGCATGAGGTGACATAAATGATGAAAGCTGAAACTGTTACAATTGAGATACAACCATCCCAAAAAACCAAAAATGAACCGTCAGCTGCCCTCGAATGGAACAAACACCGTCAGCTGAATTTTCGAAAATTGATATTTTTTATGTTGAGGTGACATATTTGATAAAATCTGCAAATTGGGGAGAAGGTAGATCTTAAGCTCACTAACAAGAAAATAACCGTCAGCTGGCTCCCAAGTGGGACAATTTCGAAGCTGACGGTGATCTATAATCTTGGGCAGATTGGAATCATTTATGTCACCTCATCCGTGAAAAAAATTATTCCCATCTGCCCAAGCTTATAGATCACCGTCAGCTTCGAAATTGTCCCACTTGGGAGCCAGCTGACGGTTATTTTCTTGTTATTAAGCCTAAGATGTACCTTCTCACCAATTTGCAGATTTTATCAAAAATGTCACCTCAACCTAAAAGATATCAATTTTCGAAAATTCAGCTGACGGTGTCTGTTTCATTCGGGGGTCAGCTGACGGTCATTTTTGGCTTATTGGGATGGTTATCTATTATCCGTAACAGTTCCAGCTTTCATCATTTATGTCACCTTATCCCTGAAAAATAATTATTTCAAAAATCCATAAAAAAATATTCTCCCATGGGATGGCCAGCTGACGGTCACTTTCGTGATCAATACAAATAGTAGAACGATTTTAGCACTCGTCTAGGTTTCATCAAAAGTGGCCCATAAAAGTTCACTAGCTCCCGGACTAAGTGAATCGCTTCTTTGCCATTCGCACAAGTTCAACGGAAGTAAACAGAGAAAAATTAAAAGGACAAACATAGTCAATTCACGGGTAAGAGCAACTCCTTTTTTAATTAGCGATATCTGTTATTGAACGTTTTCACCTTGCAAACCTGATCCGCTCTAGTTCATCTGGAGCTCATGCGAGCTCGGGGTAGTTTTCTGAATAACCCAGAGGAACTTCCCATCGGAAATTTTGGGAATCGTGAACTTTGCTTGTTAGAAATGACCATGCGCCGAGAATTTCAAAAGTTTGGTAGATGAGTACGTAATCTTCATGCCCATTGCAAGATATGACGATTACTGACTAATTGAAGATCAGAATGGAGTACTTCCATGTCAATCCTCATATAAAAAGATTGAAAGGATGAATGGTTCAACCGAGATGTCCCATTCATCCTTCGCGTGAGCTGGAGCGTAGATGAGAATTCGATATTTTCAACTACAGATTCAGTCTACTTAGATCTTAAATATTGATAGCCAGACGTCAAAGTTTGATGCGCGAGTGACAAAGAGGTTAGAGGATACAGAGAACAGGCAGAGAAAGAGGAAGAGACTAATGTTACGGAGAGCATCACAGCCTAGGGCAAGCCGGAAATAATACATATTGCCTATTTTGGCATACGCCCAAGTCGAGCGTATGTGGCATCTGTTAGGCGCGCTCGATCTTGTTCGCATGCAAACTTGCACCCATCATGCACTGAATTTCATGAACAGGATCTCTGACCTTCCATTTCCTCCGCTTGAATCGCTCACTAATATCTTTAATCTTTTATCATCATCTTTTACATCTTTTTGCATTACTTTGAAAAGTTTTGTTGCTGCCTGAAACTCTGAATTGAAATTTTCACACTAATGGAACCGGGGCAAGTTTCGACTACCGTAGATCGCGATGGAAAATTTTCCGTTGTGTATCGACACTCTAGGGGAATTTTCAATCAAGTTATACTTGCTAGCGACGGAACAGAACATGATCAATTGACAAGGCAGGATTTGGTTAGACGGACTGGTAGAGCCTCCTGCAATCCTTTTGTTGCTGTTCCATTTTGGCACGTCTCGGACGTTGAGGAAGTTGAGATTAGGGATGTGGTTGAGGTTGAGTGAAGTGACAAAATATTTTGATACAAATATAACACAAGAATCAAAGTGCGAAACACGATATATGAGTGTTAAAGTGTCACGATGTCGCGGTGACGGCGAACCTGATGGCACCAGGATACGAAGATGTAGCGGAGCAGTATGGTCGCGGTCGGGCCAAACATCGTGGAGGGTTGCGTGGCGTTTTTCGTGTAGAAAAGGATGGGAAAGGACGAGACAGTGCGTTAGTGGGAGGAGGTTACAGGGGTGAAACCCCGAAACGGAACGTGGGGTTACCCTCGGTGTACGGGCATACGAGTAATTCCACGCGAAAGCGGACCACGAATTGCAGACATATCTCAGATTGTTTTTCCACTATTCTTAATCGATTCTATGGTCCAAAAAATGAACTTTTCACCCTCTATGGGGTGAAAAAAAATTTTTTTGTTTCCGTGGGGAATATTTTTGTGATAGTGATTTTAGGAAAAAATACCAATCTTTTTTCAGTAAAATGGGTGTAGTTCCGACTTGAGGTGAGATACGACCACGCAAATAGTGGCATTCGAAAGATCTTTCAAAAATCTATCGAAATATGTTTCGAAAAATTTCTTTTGAGGCTACGGACGCCCCCTATGAGCAAAAAAGTGAAAAACAGAAAAAATTCATTTCCTCAAAAACCTAATTTTCTAAAAATCTGGAAATCCATATTTCGATGTAAAATCGCGTGTTCTTCCAGAAAAAAGTGGTCCCGATCTTTGTTTTTGGGTTCTACGCTGTTTTTTTTTACGTTTTATCAATATTCTTAGCCTTTTCGGTTGAAAAATGAATTTTTCTGCGCATGCGCAGGAATTTAGACTGCTGAAACCAATTCCATTGAAAAGCCAAGGAAATTTCCTTCAAAATGACTATACTTGGTGAAGTCGATTCGATGTACTGGGACCAAAGTTAGAAGGTCTAAAAAATGATGACACTTCTACTCGAGTCACGATAGTAATGGGAAATTCGTGCAAGATCTGCATTTACCCCTCTTGAGGATGCTTCATCATTAATGTGATGTAACTTTGGGCCCAGTAGATAAAATTGACTTCGCCAAGTACTCATTTTAAAGGAAATTTCCTTGGCTTTTCAATGGAATTGGTTTCAGCAGTCTAAATTCCTGCGCATGCGCAGAAAAATTCATTTTTCAACCAAAAAGGCTAAGAATATTGATAAAACGTAAAAAAAAACAGCGTAGAACCCAAAAACAAAGATCGGGACCACTTTTTTCTGGAAGAACACGCAATTTTACATCGAAATATGGATTTCCAGATTTTTAGAAAATAAGGTTTTTGAGGAAATGAATTTTTTCTGTTTTTCACCTTTTTGCTCATAGGGGGCGTCCGTAGCCTCAAAAAAATTTTTTCGAAACATATTTCGATAGATTTTTGAAGGATCTTTCGAATGCCACTATTTGCGTGATCGTATCTCACCTCAAGTCGGAACTACACCCATTTTACTGAAAAAAGATTGGTATTTTTTCCTAAAATCACTATCACAAAGATATTCCCCACGGAAAGAAAAAATTTTTTTTTCACCCCATAGAGGGTGAAAAGTTCATTTTTTGGACCATAGAATCGATTAAGAATAGTGGAAAAACAATCTGAGATATGTCTGCAATTCGTGGTCCGCTTTCGCGTGGAATTACTCATACGCTAACGCTGGCTCGCATTTTGTATCGTGATATGAAAGTGATCTTTGGTTTGTGAATACGGAAAACAATGTGCTCGACGGGAAAAATAAATGTGTGCGGATTAGCGTGTCACTTGAACAGTTTTGTTATGAACGACTCGAAGCGCGAACTGCGTTTGACACGCAGTTTGCGCATCTCGTGCCAAAAACTTTGTTCTTCACAGAAACGTTGTTGGACGTCGGCTTCACCGCAAAGTTTTCCATCAAAGTTTTCGGGAAGAACAAAAATTTTTGGCACTCGATACATAATATACTTTTCCAGTCCTGAGGACTCCAGTGGCTTACAAAGTTGTACATCAAGTATTGAGACGAGGTGGAGAGTCTAAGAACAAGCTTGCGTTAGTTGCATTGAATATTCCAAGAGGAGTGCTGAGTGAGCAGGAAGTTCGTCCATACATACAACATGTCCCACGAGTCAGACCCTCCCCCCCCCTAAAAACTCGGGAACCGAGGAGTAAGCTCAGGGTAGGTCTGAGATTTGACATTGAATATGACCTTGATGATTTTGAAGTCAAATCAGTTTTTTCAAATAGGAAACCCTCTTTTCGACTCCAAACCCCTCGAGAATATGAAACGTTACATCCAAATAGAACTTTTTACAAATTTTTTAGTTGCCCTCTAGGGGTCATTCGGGGGTCAAAAGTATCTGGACAGTGAGTAAATGACCCAGACCTAGAGCAATGGTCTAGTGTAGAGAGGTTCCTTCTAGGAAAATTCCCAGACTCATTCCGATATTGACTTCTGATCTTGAAATAACCTTGACTCCCAAAACTTGAATTTGCCTCCGTGTATCGAAAACTTCGAATCATGTGTCTCCTAGAATCGATAGGGGAGCTCAATAATGGACTCAGATGTGACCTTGATGGTTGCTAGGAGATTAAATTTGGATCCAGATAGACCTCTCTACCACTTGGGTAGATGACCTTCGAGGTCATTCTGAGGTCACAAGTCTTCAAATAGCTGTTGATTGTGCCAGAACCGAGACAAGAGTCTGGATCAGGGTTTTTTTTCCAAAAGTATTCCCAGACATCGTTCAACCCTTGATCAGTGACCTCAAGCATGATTCGAATTTCAGTATGGTTATTCATATTCTCGACCCTGGCCCCCTGATATATTCGCCCTGGTTCAAGCTGTTGTATCACCTATGGCACATCGAACTATTATTTAACTACTATTACGAAGAGTAACACATTTCTTATCAACGACGAAGACTAACACATTTCCTCATCAACGACGAAGACTAACACATTTTCTTATCAACGACGAAGAGTAACACATTTTCTTATCAACGACGAAGAGTAACACTTTTGTATGAATGACGAAGCGGGTTGCCTGTCCTGCAGGGGTCGAATACAAGTATTGGAGCTGAATGAACTGATGAATGGACGGATGCGTAGA
The DNA here is from genome assembly GCA_029851415.1 of Eretmocerus hayati. Taxonomy (NCBI): domain Eukaryota; kingdom Metazoa; phylum Arthropoda; class Insecta; order Hymenoptera; family Aphelinidae; genus Eretmocerus; species Eretmocerus hayati. Next base: position 187,566,934 of record CM056742.1, on the reverse strand, counting down.
TGGGATGGATGGGATCGATGGATGGATGGATGGATGGTTTGGATGGATGCATGGGTCGGATGGATGGGTCGGATGGATGGGTCGGATGGATGGATGGTTTGGATGGATGGGTCGGATGGATAGATGGATGGATGGATGGATGGATGGATGGTATGGATGGATGGATGGATGGATGGATTGATGGAATGGAACGGAACGGACCGGAATGGAACGGAACGGAATGGAACCGAGGGGAATAGGATGGAACGGAATGGAATGGAAGGGAAATGAAGAGATGTGGAACGAAACGGAACGAACCGGAATGGAACGGAATGGAACTGAATAGAAAAGAATGGAATAGGGTGGAACGGAATGCAATGGAAAGGAATGAAGAGGTGTGAAACGGAACGGAACGAACCGGAACGGGCCGGAATGGAACGGAGTGGAATTGAGTGGAATTGAACAGAATGGAACGGAATGGACCGGAACTTTGTTTTCCACTCCGTTCCATTCCGTACGTTCCGTTTCATTCCGTTCGTTTCCGGTCCCTTCCGTTTCGTTCGTTCATGGTCCATTCTGTTCCGTTCCATTTCAGTCCGTTCCGTTCCGTTCCATTCCATCAATCCATCCATCCATCCATCCATTCATCCATACCATCCATCCGACTCATCCATCCATCCATCCATCCATCCATCCATCCATCCATCCATGCACCCACCCATCCATCCATCCATACCATCCATCCATCCCATCCATCCATCCATCCATCCATCCATCCATCCATCCATCCATCCATCCATCTATCCATCCATCCATCCATATCATACATCCGACCCATCCATCCATCCATCCATCCCATCCATCTCATCTACGCATCCGTCCATTCATCAATTCATTCAGCTTCAATACTTGTATTCGACCCCTGCAGGACAGGCAACCCGCTTCGTCTTTCATACAAAAGTGTTACTCTTCGTCGTTCATAAGGAAATGTGTTAGTCTTCGTCGTTGATAAGAAAATGTGTTAGTCTTCGTCGTTGATAAGCGGCTATGTGTTACTCTTCGTAGGAGCCGTCGTTATGATCTTAATATGAGCTTTGAGAGTCATCTACGCGATTCATCGGGAGTCATATCTGCACTCTGAAAATTCTTGATATCTCCAGGATCCAGACTCAAAATTATGGATAACTAAGCTGGAATTCGAATTGACCCCTAATGAGGGTCAAGATTATGCTGAAGGTCACAAGTCAAAGGTTAAACCAAGTTCGGGGTTCCTTTTGAAATCAACCTACTGGTCCACACTATTGCCTCAGCTCTGGCACGGTTGTCCACTATCTAGAGACTTGTGACCTCAAAATGAAGTACGAGGGTCATCTACGCAATTAGTAGAGGGTCATACCTGGATTCAAAGTTTGTCACATGTTTAGAGCCGAGAGTCGAAAACAGGGGTTCCCATCGGAAAAATTCAATTAAATCTCCTAGAAACCATTAAGGTCGCATCTATGTACATTTTGAGCTTCCCTCTCGATATTAGAAGACACGTGTTTTGGAGTTACTGATAACTGGAGGCATTTTCGAGTGTTGAGAGTCAAAGTTGTGTTCAAGGTCACACATTAGGGGTCGAAGTGAGTCTAGGAAACTTTCCTGCAGGAAGATTTCCTAAAACAGATTTTCGCACGAACTCTGGCACGTTAATCCACAGTCCAGATACTTTTGACTCTCAAGAGATCCCCAGAGGTCTTTTGAGAAATTGGCAAAGTTGGGGTGTGAATTTTATCAAAAATTAGAAGAGTGACATGAGCACCGGGAAACGGCGTAGGTCATGGTTGCAAGGAGTGGTCGGGGATGAAAGGTTATTCGGGTGAATGATTAAATCCTGTTCGAACGGGATATCAGGGCCTCCACCTCGCACAATAGATAATAAAAACATTCACTCCACGCACTTAGAACGAAAAAATATAAAGGGCCGCGCCGGGGCATGCCTCGGTCGAAGCATACAATCCCCGATGGCTGTCAGCGGTTGAAACATTTGCTCGGTCCAATGTAGCAAGAGGAGTTAGATTTTGTTAGGCACAAGTTTTGCGGATTGGTTAGCCATTGCCCGACTCCTAAAAACGAGTACAAGCGCGATATCGCGACACCCGCGAGAACTGTTCCTTGTCGAAGGCCCGTGTCTACTGCCCTTTCGCGCAAATTCTTGTGCTTTTACACAATAATTTTTCGAATGAATAGACGTGATAGCGAGACAATGTTATTTTTAATTCAAAGTAACGTCTTATGGGCGAACGTGTCTAGTCATAAATGAAAGAAAAATACTATCCGTCCTGCGTTATTTGTAACAGAAAGTACGCATCCGCGGCGAATGCCGCAGATTATAAAAGGCTGCTAATCCCGATGGAAAATCATACTTAATAAGGGAGGCACGTTACTTTCTGTACCCACGAACGCTTCAAAGACGTACGTCGCACAATGGGGCCAAGGTGATCTTGGATAATTCGCCTTTACGTGAATTTGCAACCAATCGACATATGCGCAGATGCAGGAGGTTGTTCTCATTCATCCAAAAGTTTCTGTTCGCGCATCTGTCGATTGGTTGCGAATTCACGTAATGGCGAATTATTCAAGAACTTCTTGGCCCCACTGTGCGTCGTCAGTCATAAACTAATTCCGCAGAACCGATGCCCTCCATCGCATCATCGCGATGCCGCGAACCTTCAACGGCGCGTGATGCTGTACAAGCGAACGCAGTACATCGTAAATTATGTGATCGGAATGTTCCTGAACTGGAATGGACGAAGCAAGTTCGCGTTCGCCGCTAAAGCGTTCGTTTTTCCTTATGTTGGGTGGCCTCGTACGGCGGAGATGCGTACGACGTATTATAACTGTCATTCAAGCATACACACATTCGTGATGAGATTTGATTGATTTGAAAATTCTTTACATTGAGGAAAAATTCGATAAAATGACAATGGAAGTATTAACATTCAGGAGAATATCGTCAAGAGGTTCCCATTCAAAATGAACGCGCGCGCGCACACACACACACACTTTTTTCAACACATCGCACGATGAGCGGGCACTATACTCGTTCCAAAGCCTCACTGACGATCGCGTTGACGGCTCGCGCCAAGCCATCGTTCATCGTTTGGACAGCTTGCTCCTTGCTCTCGTTCACCTCTCACCCGCTCGCCTGCTCTCTCTCTCTTTCTCTCTCGTGGTCAAATATCTGATTATTTGCTTTGATTTGCGTGTATCGTTTCACTTTATTACATTATATTAATAACTGCACTGACCAGTCCATCTTTATGGAGCCTTTTTTCGCCTGATCGTGATTGTGCCAGACCGATCTCCGGATGGAGTGATCACGCATGCTTATGGTCAGGCAATGTTAACTAGGGAAACTTTGATACTGCACTCGAAATACAGTCTTGCATCCTTTCAAAGAGTTACACCATGTCAGCAACGCCGGTCTTGTCTTTCCTTGGGTTACTGACACTTCCATAGTTGGCGTTAGATTTTTTTTTTGCTACCATTATCATGACCTGATTCTTGAATATCTCTCTTCGTGGGTGCAATTCATAAGATCAGGAGACTCAATGGAGTTAAGATTATCAATTCTCCTCATCATGGATGTACTCATCAAAATTTCGAATATTGATTTCCTCAGTTTTGAAGTTATTTTCGTCTTCTCTAACTTTGACGATAGGCACTCATCATTATTCGCGAGGAACAAGTTTGATTTCTAATGATTTATCAAGTTCCTTCGTTTCAAGTCTGTTACTTTGGGATAGCTCGAATGAATATGCTCTCAACGTATGAATTTACGTCAACGTGATGACTCAAATATTGAAAACTACACTGAAGCCACGACTTAATTTTTTTTCATCTCATTACATCCATGAACGAGGAGAATTCGTTTAGCGAAGTCATGTTCATTGGATTCGAGTTTTGAGGGGCATTATTAACCTTTTCCGTGAGTCAGTCGGATGACTTTTTCGATGAAATTCTGAGAATAGCCGAGACACCACCGAATTAAAACGTCGTCTAAAGTGAAAATGTGATTCATTCCTTGAAAATGTATACAGGCGGGAAAATCGAAGCTGCATCTGCTTTGACTTTCTAGAATCCTGCTCCCCTTTGTGCGAAGTTTCCGATCAAAGGCATCAAAGGGAATGCTTGACTCTATGCTCGTCTATCAAAATATTTATTCTTTCTACCCAACTTGATATTGGAAGAGGCAGTTGGGTAAACTGGAAAAATTCAAAGTATTCGAAAGGAGTGGATAGATAGAGTGGGGACGAGGAAGAAAAAGAAAGTGAAAATAAAGGCAGGGGTGAAGAAAACTGAAGCTTGCGGAAACGTTGATAGAAAGAGAGAAAGTCCTCGGAGAGAATGCACGCGACGTCGAACTCAAAAAGAACGAAATAACGAATTGGGTGATGGCCAACTGGCCAACTTCCAACCAATCCGCCTCTAGTTCTGCTGTCCCGACCGGCACAGAGAGACATGCTCCGTTGCAATCATCTCTTCTACCTTCTCTTCTGTATATTCGATATCTTTTGTATACATTTTACATGTGAAGAGAGCTTTTAAAAGAATTCTTGAGACTTTGATGACATATGTCTCTGGAATCAACTTGGGATAATCTAATAGGAGAAGGCAATCTCTTTGGCAACTAAAGTTGTCTTATCCGGGATGGAAAAAATATTTCCGATATATGAATTCGAAGAGACAAGAAAACCCGTTTTCCACATTCTCCTCCAATTTGGAGGAAGAGCACTGGGAGAGATACTTTAGGCTTCATTCGAAGTAAGATTTTTCTGGATGGGAAGTTTTTCGGAAGGAACCAGAATATACATGTTATGGCAGACGCCAAATATCCTACACGGCCAGGGCAACTTCGAACCACTTCGATGAAACCAATCGAGAAATGGAATAATTACTATTTTTTGACACACTGTGCGAGATAGTAACTTTTCTGCACTGATTTTCCACTTTCTCCCACAGTTTGTCAAAAAATAGTATTCGATACACGGGTGTAAAACTTATTTTTCCACCCTTGTATCGAAATGTAAATTTGGATTGAATTCCTAAATGAAACGAGTAATCGTACAATAAGGGATCACTAATTGCAGCTCCGGGAAAGGGAATATTTGCGTGTTTTTGGAATAACGATTGGAGCACCCATTATGAAAGGCAACTAGCCAATCAATCCTGGACATGAGTACACCAAGCAAAACTAACATCTGGGTTGTGGCTATCATTAAAAAATCGTTGGCATTTTGTGTATCAGTAATTGACTGTCTTATCACAATGCTCTTTTTGCTGCCCTCTATGAGAATTTTATTTCGTCTGTCAGGCATTTTGAATCATAATACAAAGAAATGTACACTGGGATTACGAGTTCCGGCTGAAAATTTCTTCCGAGAAACTAGACTCAGTTACATTGTGAGATCATCACTTTGTACTCGTGTTTAGAGCTCGCTTCATATAGTGAAATGAGAATTTAAACAAAATGATATTTAATGCTTGCTTGAATTGCTCCTAAAATATACACCGCCAGCTTCATTCTATGATTTACAATTCACTCTTGGCGCAAACCGAGCAATTTTATTGTCCAGATGAGATGTAATTATGTAAGGCTGAACTCTCGCTGATGACGCTGAACAATGCTTTCCAGCTTACCCCCATTTAGAATCTCAGCACGGCACTTCAGAAAGGAGATATATCCTCCTTTGGCATCACAGCAGCCATTTCAATTCACCTTTCTGCAAAGGTCTCGAAAACTGCAATTTCTCTTTCCGGTAATCCATCTTCCCATTATTCTTCTTCTTTACTTCTTAGAGAATTCATTCGTCTTCATTTCTGCTATGAAGTCGAAACAGACTTGTCTGAAAGTTCTTGCGCATTTGTTTGATCTCACTTGAAAACTTGAGTGTTCGGATGACGATGGGAGTGATTACATCTTCGAAAATTCATCGCGTGATTGGTGCTGAAGAGTCAACGCATATTCAACAATTTGCGAATTGTTTCCACCAGAATCAGTGTTCCCGAATATATTTCAAAATTTCAGGACTCAGTTATTTATAACAGTAACGTAAGACACATGATCATGACTAGAAACTTAGAACTAGTAGAGTTATGAGAGAAATTTGAATAAATATAAAATAATCTCTAGTACTTTGAATCAAACTTCTAGTGTGAGCATAGATATAACAAGACATACAGTACCTTTCGTAAGTAATGGATCGAGAAGGGTCTCACTAAAACAGCGATATTTTCGATACTTTGACGTGCGGGAATTTTGGAAAGAAGCATCTTGAAGACTACAAAAAAATCTATCGATTCATGTGCTTAAAACATTTCTTGCGTCTTTTTTGAGTGCCCGTAGTCAACGATGAAAATCTAAAAAACTTTTCCTTCAATCAATCACATACAACTTTGGTGGGAGTGACCGGATCAGAAAAATACCCACGGGATCTATAGATCTTTTCAAAACCTACAATTTCCCCTTCTTGAAGTTCTCTCTACTACCTTTCCTGTCCGAGTAACGAGCTTGGGAAGAAAACTTGTATTACATGGACTGCTCATGGAGATACCACTGCTGGCGACTATTCCGTCTTACCTCGCTCTACTCTAGCGCAAAAATTGATCAAATCATGGCCCATGATATTGACGTAAAATGATCTCATCTGGCAGAATGAATTATCAGATTTTGCCTCGCATGTGATCTATAGGGACAAAACATGAAATTAATCAATTTATCCGATAAAACTTGAGAAATCGAGGTTCCCTCCAATCCAAGACAAAATCTGATCATATATACTAAAAGATGAGATTATTTCACGTCAAAATCATGTGCCATGATATTTTTTTGATGAATTTTTGCGTTAGAATAGGTCAAGGCGAGACGGAACAGGCGCCAGCTTCGGCATCTCCATAAGCCGTCCATGTAATACAAAGTTTTCTTTCCAAGCTTGTTTCTTGGACAAGAAAGGTCCTAGAGAGGATTTCAGGAGGAGGAAATTGTAGGTTTTGAGGTGAGAATTTTCGTGATCGGATCACTCCCGCCAAAGTTGTAGGTGATTGATTGGAGGGGAAATCTTTTAGATTTCCATCGTTGACCGCGGGCGATTAAAAAGGACGCAAGGAATGTTTTAAACACGTGAATCGATAGATTTTTTTGTGATCTTTCAGATGCTTTCTCTCAAAATTCCCGTAGGATAAAGTATATTGGAAATATCACTGTTTTAGTGTGACCCTACTTCCCCACTTGATCCATTACTCATGAAAAGTACTGTATATACTGCGGGTCGAGATGTGGCGAGTGGGACCTCAAGATTGCATGAGTGCGAATGAGAGAGCTTTGCCCTTCACGCATCTGTCTCATTTGCACGCAGTTCCACGGCGATAATCGGCGAATCGCACTCTATGCCTTGCTATTTTCATGGGAATAAATCAGACCGACATATGGCTCGATCAAAATCAAGCCTATCGATCTCATAAAGAGCCTGAAACTAATAGAGCTATTGGGAGTAAACCTGTTTTGAAACGCTGCCATCTTGGCCCCTTGTATTTCTTATGGGAATGTTTTGAGATTCGGCCATATTGGATCTTTCTGGCATCTAAAATAGCAGAGGTTTACTCCCAATTAGTAATTGGTTCATATCAATCTTACATTAATGATCATAATTTAACTTTGGAATTGGAAAACACTGATACAATGCTTTTGATGAATTGTATCCTGCTTCATGCTAGATCTCTTCAGAGATTCTCTACGAGCGTTATTCAGAAGCTAATGTGAGAATTGATATGTTGCCTCGAATGAGTTCTCACAATTATATTTCGAGGATCAAATTCCAAAGAATGAGGTAACTATTGAAGATGATACGGGTAAGAAGGTAATGAAAATCAAGTGACGTATTTTGACTTTTGTGGGAAAGCTGGAAAATTTTATCTAGGGGAGCCAAATTAATCAAGAACAATGTTTAAAAAGTTTCCCAAAGACATGAATCAAGGAAAGAAAATAGAAGGATCTAATGATGGAATTTTTTGAGTCCGTGTCTCAAAAAAAGACAGAAATTATTCAATCAGATTGCATCATTGACTCGTCAATTTTCATGTCCTCAAGGTGGCTCGAGCGCATGGTGACGTATCAAAACGGGGGCCCCGTGCTAAAGGTACAGGCCTCTCATCTCTTTGATACGCACTGACCGCAACACTTGCACGTTCCGAGCTCACCGATATCCAAAGCGCGCCCTCGCGCACGCGCACCATGGTCGAGCGTCTGCTTTGCTGATGGTTTCTCGAAGATGCATTGTTTGTCATATGGATAACTATTTATTTTGGTCGGCTTGACATATACTCCCCAACGTCAATATGTTCTTCGAGATTTTATACGAGTCTATGAATTTTTTGGGATTTCTTGACAACGTCGTTATAGAGTACTGAATTTTCTAAGGTGTATGTACTTCCATAAGAGCACGTGTGTAAGGAAGAAAATTTCAACATTTTTTTTCATTAGAAAATGGACGGCAACCCTACATTTTCTCAACGGTTATGTGTTTTTTGACTCCTAAAGTATATTTGAGAATTTTTTTCAGCTGGCTTAACAACATCGTTGTATATCCGCTCGAGCCACCTTGAGAAAATTACATGCAGTTGGACCTATGTCCGAGATAATGCATCAGAATCGGAAATTTTTCTCAAGCCTTGCCCGTTTTTGGATCAAATTTCTCTAGTCGATTCAAGTTAGCATGCAAACTGCATACTTTCCTCGCAAAGATCGTGACTTTTTAGAGAATAGTTCTTACTACCAGAACGTGAACACTTTATTGCAGGTTTAGATGCGCATTGGGTATTAAAAGGGCATCATAGGGTTACGTATACCGAAGAGGGAAAAAGTTTCAGATTTGATAAAACTTGACTCGGATTCCAATAAAACGGCGATGCATATAAACGCGTTCTGTATTCAGATCTGGGATATGAGTTTGGATGGTAATAAGGTGCTGACTGCAATGCCACTTTCGGTAGCAAAAACTTTGGAAAGAAGAGGGCACAGACTGCGCGCTGCGGTATTTGCACCGGTATCATGTTTTTGTCTTCTCTCATACATAACCGTCCGACGCGGACGGGTCAGAAAACAAATCTACATCAGCGAAGTTACAACTCGTGGCTTCAAATTTATCCGCAGTGATCAGATTTTTTGTAATGCAAACAATTTTTTGAACGTCAAAAAATGATAATAACTTTTCAATATTGAATTCAACCATGATAATAGTTGTGACTGAGTTTTGAAAATACATGTTAGCCGGCGAACCATGCAATCGGTATACTGTAGAGACGCCACAGCCATAGGCATACTCCCATTTATCGAATCTTATCATTCAGTTGACTGATAATACAATCCTGATAATATTCTGGAATTTCAATTATTCTGAGTGCAGATGGGAATTTCTGAAGGAAACAGATAAACCAAACTGTGGTACGGTGAATTTTAATTATACTCCCAGCACAACCCGGCAGAGGTAGAAAGTCTGAAAAATGAGAAGGAATGTAGAAAAAGTCAATGGATGTACCAGTCCGCTCACAGCACAAAACACTACCCAAAATCAAAAGAAAAAAAGAAAAACATCCCAAAATAGTGGAGTCACTTCACATTCCAAAAGCACATGCATCACTGTAGCTTCATACTGCATACGAAAATTGTTGCATGACTGCATGAGCTATATCGTGGCCCACATTCGAGAGAATAGACGTTACATATGAAAAGTATTTCGTTTTCATACTGTGCAATGTTGTCACTTTACATTCTGATGATGTAGGCGAACATGTGCCCTTCCACGCTCATGTAAACTACGTAATCGCTGCCAACTCATCTTCCGACACTACTTCCAGTATAGATATATGTATCAGTTATAGAACTTGCATAGCAACTTCTGGATGTACATATACACTGTCTGCGTCCTGACAAACTTGCTTTCACACTATGCGACAATATAAACTGTTTAGAGCATGACTATGCTGCTGGAATTCTGTAGAGCTTATTTGAAACGGAGGAAAGAATATTACTGGAATTTTTTGGAGTACTACTACCACCACTGGGATTTGCGGGCAAATTCCAAGTTTTTAGGTTGCTCTATTCTGACTCTGGCTGACCGTTGTTGGCTCGTATTAAGCTGTACTCGTGGGACGTCATTAATTGGATACGTTTTCTGTGAGCAAACATGCTTGCGCAGCTCCATTGGGATTTGCAGGAACGTTATTAGCCGAGTGCAAACGGCTCCCAGTCCTGAAATACAGTAGACCTTGTGACTTTGATGATTCCCTTCATTAAGGAACTGCTTTCGTTACGTGCTTCCTTGAAATTTACTCATCCCCATTACACAAGAGGAGCAGGACACATTATTGTGGTTCGGCGTATTCTATGGATTGCGTTTCCTGGGCGTATGGATTTAGTGTTCTATTTGTTTCGATAGTATATTTATCGAAGCTCTTTCGAAGTTCTCCGAATGCCCTGGTGCTATCCGTCTAATGAGATCTATCCAGAGAGATTGCAAGTACAAGTGGACAAAGAGACAGCAGATTTATACTGGTCTATTTCCGTGGCGAAGAGGTTTCTTTAACTTTCTTTGAAGAGAGAAATTGGAGCACTAGTAATCTCATCTGACGACTTCTTGTAAAATGTGTCTGTGGAAGGCGAATGTCCACGATTTCATGGTTTTTCTAAAAAGTTTTCGATAATGAGGGAATCTTGATTGAACATTTTTAATACTCACAATATCAAAAACTCTTTTCGGAGCTCCATCCTCGAGGGAATGTTAGAATCCTACCCTGCCTGCATACTTATAGACATTGTCGAGTTCACAAATGATTAAATGAATTATTGTGATGTTGCAAATTTCATAAGTCACTTCGACTTTATGGACGAAACAGGATCGGCGGTACTCATTAGAACCGCCATATCTCAACAATTTATCGAATGGTTTGTGAACACGACAATATCAGTGTCCAACATCCCCTTAATATCTGACATTCAATTCGATATGGCATCCAATAAGTCTTTGTTTATTCCGATCAATGGTGTTCTGTAGACTATCTACATTACACTTAAAATGGAATATGCATCGAAACCTCATGGAGAATCTTATCTGTTTCGATACCGTCAACCGAGGTTACATTGAACACGTTTTGAAAATTTTGCTCGTTATTTCCCTGGAACTCGTACGTATTACGTTATGAGGACATTTCACCTGGGTTCAGTTGAAAGCTTATTGTCTTAGCTGTCAATTGCGCCGCAGTAGAGCCCATTTCGTTTTTATTGACAGACGTTCTGAGCATTTGAAAAGTGTTCAAAGTTAGACCCCCTGGTTGGGGTAAGTTTGAACACTAGATTAATCAAACGTCAGACCCTCGGTAACGAATATGGTTATGAGTCATTTCGGAGCATTTCGGCCAGAACCGTCACCAGAGGGGTCTGGAAAAGATTGCAAAAAATTTTCCTCTATTAGTACTATGTTTAAATGATACAAAAAAGTTTTTCCAGATTTTTTTTACCTCCCAATGGGTCTTAGGGTCCATAGAAGGTCCATTTTAGACCCCTCTTTAGCCTATTCTCAGAAAATCATAGCTCTGACTAGACTCAATCTCTTTGGACGTATTTGAGCGCATTTTCTTAGCGAGGACTAGTTCTTTTGAGAAAAAAATTGACCGCCGCCGATTATTGAGTCTAGCGATGTGTAGGAGCTTTTTGCTGTGAGCAGATTTCAGCGATTTTTGGGTCTTCTTCCAAGTGATCCAGCTCCTACTGGACACGTGACAAAGGACTTTTACCAGTATTCATTTTCAAGGTCTTGGAAGAACCTACAATTTAACTACCTACAGAAGTCGATTATTGTACTTTTCATAGGAGCTATAGCCGATGCAAGTTTCGCAGTTTTGTGAAAACGCCGAACTTTGAGCTCAGTTTGCAAAAATTGTTCTCTCGATCGACTGTGCGTGAAAAACTGCTTTACGCACGGTAGTTTTCGTTTACTTTACGGCCAGTTTATCGAAAAACGTATTTCGATACTCAGGCGTGAAGTTTTTTTGCGGGCTAATTTCGACCCTTGCCAGGGCTCGGGCCGAAAGCAATCACTCGAAAAGCGAAACCAAACTTCCCTCGCTCGAATCGAAAAATACTATTTTATTCTCGACCTTGAAACTATGCAAATATATTCTCCAACACAAGAACTACCAATATCAACAAGAATCTCGGTGGAGAAATCATCTCCTGATTTTCGGCATACGTTCAAAAATACAGTTTCTTGACTTTTTGCTTAAAATGCCAACATAGGCATTGCTCGCATGTGCTTCCATCTGGATTATTGTGCACCAATCTGGGTGCAATTACTCCCTAAAGTACCCCCAAATATGTGTAAGAACTTCCGGAGGCGAACCTCAAGCCAGAGGCGAGCTGGAGGTTCAAACCATCACACCCGCCCAAAACCTTACACAGTTTTTGTGATTTGCATTTATTCAGAACCAAGCACGTATCTGAATATTCTTTGAATTTCTTCATCATTCATAGCTGCTAATGAAGATTCTTCTCTAGTCGAATCATCGAAAGCATTTATCGGTCTTTCTACCTGTTGCACTGTGCAGTCTGTCCAATTTTCTTGCTCGTAAACCTTGAAAAGAAAGCACCTTAGATTCGAACGTTGTTTCAACTGCCCGTGAGCTCCTGCGGGGCTGTGATTCGAGTTACTCTCAGTATCCGTATTATTCTTCCACGATCTGTCTGTCAGGTTATATTTTAAGATCCTTGCCAGTCGCTTGTTCAGTAGTTTTGAAAAAAATGTGAGAAAATGGCGTCCACAATGGAACCCCTGTATGTATGTATGTATGTATTGTTCTTTATTTCACCTTGGGGTAGAACCCCGTCTGGTGTATAAGCAATTATAAAGGAATAACAGCAAGTATATGAATTAAGCACAGTTCTATCAATCATTAATTCAGTTTGGCATTTAAAATCCTGCTACATAAAGGTAACTGGTGACATTCTGTTAGGGTATCGAGAGATTCTGTTAAGATATTACACATGGTACAATAAGTTTTGCATTTTAGAGATATCTACGTTTTAGTAGGACAAAAGTCAAAACATTCGAAAATCATGCGCGGCTTTGATTTGATAGGAAGAACAAAAATTTGTTGTGTTGCTGAAATTAAATATAATCGAGAAGAGTTTCTGTCCCCGATCACAGAAGAAAAAAAGTCGAAGTGCAGGCGAAGTACGGGGTTTTGTAAGTCAGGGACAGAAATTTTCGCGTTACAAGAACATATTATGGATAAGATCGGTCATACAAAAAGCAAAAGTACTGGTAGATATGCATGTCTTGAAATTAGATAGAAGTATACATATTTGCTTGTTTCACTAGTACTGGGTACAACTGGGAAAATATTCTAGCCCTGCTCACGGAAATAAAAGTCGAAGTGCAAGCGAAGTACAGGGTGTTGTAATGCAGGGATAAAAGATTCACCGTTGTAAGTGTATTTCAAATGATGACAGATGAGTACGACTCACTCAAAATCACGCATTGTTTGAATTGATAAGGGAGACAGATGTTCAGCCGTGATGATAAAAAGTTGGTTGCAATCGAGGAGAGAAGAATTTCCATCTCTGATCACAAGGAAAGAAGATCGAAGTACGAGCGAAATAATAGTATAGTAATACAGAGATGGAAAGCTTCGTCAAATTTCAAATACAATCGGATAGGTCTGATCAACTGAATAAATTGGAAAAAAACAGCTGTCGATTAATGATTCAAAGTTGAAGTTAAATTCCACAATAGAAATATATCGATTCGGATGGTCATTTCACTCTCGAGAAAGTTATTCGAAAAATTCACTAATATTGCATGCGCAAATTCGTCGGATTACATACTGATAAGTAGAACTGAGCAGGATATGATGAAGATTCCTGGATCGTCTGCTGTCATACTCGTACTTGGATGTTGATGTGCCGGAGCAGACGACAATACAATCGCGCTGCTTCACCAGTTCAGCCGCCTCTATACTGCTTCACCAGTTCAGCCGCACTGGTGGCTTGGTTGCTACACCCGAACACTTGTGTAACCGCATGGTGGCATAACCTCGAAATTCGCTTGAGCTCGAGTTGACTGGAGATTTTGCAAATTACAGCCATTGGACAACGTAAATAACGATGTCAGTGGTAATTTGCAATGAGTTGCGTGCAATGAGCTGTAACAAAAATATGCCTGAAGGCACTAAGCGGCAGAGGGAGCTCTTTAATACGGAACGATATTGGGAACGTATAGATTGTACTCACGTAGCAGACGACTGTTACGACCTGTCTGGTTTTAGCAATTAAAAGTTTCCTTGAGGGACATTTCGAAAATTTCAGAATTTTGTCAAATATTAGCATTACCATGAGCGTTAAGAAGACGAAATTTCCAATATTCATCAAGCAGGAGCTACGGGAAATCGGTGGTGGAAAATAGGATACACCACCAAGGGAATATTTGCTAGAATCATTTTTAGTGGGATATAGAAAAACTATCCAATAGCATCTTTGAATGTTCATTGAGGAATCTCTCATCCCATCAGATAAGATTTCATTGAAATCCAAGACCAGCAGATTGGAATCTGATCATATTTACACTTGAGGTTCACAAAACGGAAACCGTGGGAAAGGGAAAAAATAAATATTGAGCCCAGGTCATTACAGCGCATCCCGAAGAAACTACTTGATCTCATCTATCCTGAGCAGTATTAACGTGTCAATTTTTCGTTTGTTGCAGCGCTGACGAGGGTTTCGACGGTACATATCCAACAAACGTCGTGGTGAAAGAAAATGGAACTTGTTTATACGTTCCCCCGGGTATCTTCAAGAGCACGTGTAAAATCGACATCACGTGGTTTCCATTTGATGATCAGCGTTGTGAAATGAAATTCGGCTCTTGGACGTACGACGGCTTCCAGGTGAGTCCTTTCATTCGTTTTAGGGAATTGCATGGCGAGAAGGCAAGATTTTGAATTATTTACAATAAAGTGAGTGGGATGTCAGATGAGTTCTCGGAATGCCGAGTTGTCGGAGTCAGTCTGATGATTATATCGGGAAATATTTATTTCAAGTGCAAAGACTCAATAGCTCCAACGATCTCCCAACGATAACCACGCGGAGACACTCAGAACTATGATTATGTGATTGAAAAAACTGCGAACTTGCTGGTCCAGATTGTCGCCAACTTTTTAGGCACTGGAAATTTAAGAGTTGTAAGATGCAATGTCTTATTCAAAGGGAAACATTTTATAATGGTTTTATTTATTCAGGCCATTTTTCAAATATCTCGGTGTTCCCAGATTTCCCGGAAAAAGTTTTCGTAAGTCCTGATACCGACGAGTGAGTTGATCGAAAAGATATCAACATAAAGTTATCCATATCTCTGATCATGAATCTCACAAAGCCAGTTTGCAATTTGAAATGCAGAAAATTTTTGAATCGGATATCTGATTATGGCATGTCTGTGAGGTTTTGAAAAATCGAAGAATTTGAGTTATGAGTTCAGATATTTGGGTGGTGCACATTTCGGGATGAGACTTTCGATGATAAATCGCGATAAAATTTCAAAATTCCTCCCCTCATGGCTACATCAGATGCCTCAAATATTCCGGCATTGGATCGAAAAATCTCAACTGAGATGTTCAATTTATTGAATAGTTGCAGGCATTCTCGAAACAGTCTTTTAGATCTGCTTTTCATTCACAGTTGGATCTTCAGCTGCAGGACGAAAACGGCGGGGATGTGAGCAGTTTTATCACGAACGGAGAATGGGATCTCCTAGGTATGTAAACACGTCATATATAAACGTGGATTATCCATTGTTTCCTCAACTTCAAGCGCTATTTTCCTCAAATGATTCACACATGGAAGTTGAATCTTCATAATAGCGCAATGTTCCTGCACATTTCACATGTTGCGAAAAAGACTTTTTCTAGATCTTCGAACAAATTCTTTCTCCCGTAACATACGAAATATTCTACATCGCCCAAATCATGCCATAAAGTTGATTCCTATCTTCCACTCTCAGAATCCTGTGTGTAGTATTTGAGAGATAATAACTATACGTGTCAAATATCGGATCTTCAAACCAAAAACCAACTCATGATTTTTTACAGGTGTTCCGGGGAAAAGGAATGAGATTTATTACAATTGTTGCCCGGAGCCTTATATCGATATAACGTTTGTCGTTATCATAAGGAGGCGAACTCTTTATTATTTCTTCAATCTCATCGTGCCATGCGTTTTGATTGCGAGTATGGCCGTTTTGGGCTTCACATTGCCACCGGATTCCGGCGAAAAACTGTCTTTAGGTAAGCGTTTCACATGAGTCCGAGCGAACTTCAAAATCTTACCTGTCGGTATCTTCCCGAAACAAATAAGATACATTATGTGGGATCAAAACACACATTAATCAAATTTTATCATTTCAGGCGTAACTATTCTCTTGTCTCTCACGGTGTTCCTAAATATGGTAGCGGAAACAATGCCTGCGACTTCCGATGCCGTACCACTTTTAGGTATAAATTTGTCCTATATCACTCCTCTAATAGGAATTATCTTGATTCATTGTTATATCGACTCAAAATATACTGGAGCAGAGTGTCATTCTAGTTTATCACAATTCCGCCAATCCGTCATTGGGCCAAAACAACTATTTTGGGATTAAATTCTGTGATAATCCTGAGCGCATTTTGTTACTGTGGTTATCTAGTTTTTCGGACGATTTTATGATTATTTAGTAGCACACTCTTACAATTTAGTTCGGTTCCTGTTATGAACTGGAAAATCTAATCATATTCTGCACATTTCATGGGATAATATTGAATTCAAAGACTATGCGTGCTTAATCTTGTAACTTCTTCTCGTAGTACAACATTGAAAGAAGATGATTTGTCAATGTTGTACTCAATTCGTGGCTATGAGATCGATCACACATTAATGTTTGAGGAAAATTTGCCCAATTTTAGTCCATTGACTGCATTTATCTGTACAAATGTAAGCAATAGATGATTGTGAGCCATCATACGATTTCATTCGATGCAAAATTTTAAATCGGGTTAAGAACTTATGAGAAAGTAATGAGATATAGTCAATCGAAGTGACCACTAATCTTGGAAATGCAGTCCACTCAGTAGCAGTGAGATACCCGTACACGTTGACGCAACTTGAGTCCACGAGTTAAATGTCAGAATGAGCATGGAAATTCTCTTACAAAATTTGACAGTTCCACATTGCACCTGAGTTTTGAATGAGCGATGGTTCATGAAATTTTTGACTTTGTTATGAGCCAGCTTTCACACTTAAGTGGCCCTGGTAGAAATCTGAGCATTTTTTTTGGCCACCTGACCAATTTTTGGCCAGTTTTCTTAGGTTAAAAATGGTCTCATGTAAATGGCCAAAAAATGGCCAATTTTTGGCCATATTTCTGCCAACATAAGCTCAAGAATTGACAATCAAGTTTCAAAATGGTAATAACTCGAAGATAAATCGTCTATTTCGTTTCTCAAGGGAACGGTTAACATGTGTTTATGAATTTTTGAGAATTCCCCAATTAGTGATTTTAGAGCTCATATCACATATTTCAGGGGAGTTACATATTTTATGAAAGTACCCACAAATGTATCTTATGTATGTGGTAAATTGGCCATTCTGATAGCTTATATACTCAAAATGTCAAACATAATCTGAAAAAAGCACTGAATACACGTAAATACCAGAATTGAGGTTGACGCTTACTCTATTGATGAACACATCTGTGCTTTCGTAGGGTCCCAAGGCAACTTTTGTGTTGAGATAATGGTGAAATTCATCTTTGAGGGTGATTTGTTTGATAATTTTCAGTATTTATTATTGAATTATCAACGTGAAATCATTGATAAACATCTTCTCAGGATTTTTGATTAATGGATTTCATCATTATCTCAATATAGAAAATTGCCTTTTGAGTCTTCGAATACCCCTCCAAGCCCAGATATGATCATCGAAAGAGTAAGAGCCAACCTTGATTTTGGTATTTAATTGTATTAAGAGCTATTTTGAGATTATGTCCAACATTACGGGTATTGAGGTTATGTTTGACATTTTGAGTATCTGAGCTAACCACACTCTTTGGTCAAATTTTTTTCTCGCGAACACTATTCCATATCCCAGAATACTATCCTCATCTTTCCTGATTACTTCATGAACATTTCCAGAATTTTTGAACCGTCATCTCGCATTCATTTTATCGATGTCCTTGACAATTTCATACAAATATTCATAATAAAACCATGCTGTAATCCTGGTAGTTCCGGTAGTTCTGAAAGACAATATCTATCAAGATCTCCAACTTCATTTGTATAATATATTGAAGCTTGACGTGCTCATCGGCTAAGAATTTCAGGAAAGATAGATATTGCTTATACAATTGACAAAATTCATTATGAAACCATTCGAAGAGCCGCTGAAATAGATTCGTGCTTAATCCCATTGGCCAAAAACTGGCCAAAAAAGCATTACATATTTGGCCAATTTATGGCCAGTGGCCATCCTATTTGGCCAGTTATTGGCCAAAAAATGCTCACCATTTCTACCAGAGGGTTGCAAAAAATGGATAAGTGTACTTTTACTTCCGGAAATCCAAATTGGGTCCTCAACAACACATTGAAGCATGAGAAAATGCACCTGGGAAATTCTCACGTGTCGAACGATCTTCTTGTAAAACGATCAAGAAATTTTTTTGTAGGGTTATCATTCCATTCAATGGCCTTGAAAACTAACTTCATCAGTTGAATTCTTGACATTGATTGATAGAACTCAGAACAATTGTCTTTACAGGAACTTACTTCAATTGTATAATGTTTATGGTAGCGAGCAGCGTGGTCAGCACAATACTTATACTTAATTACCATCATCGCAACGCGGACACTCATGAAATGTCTGAATGGGTATGTAAGATATTTGAAATGAGAATAGACCACCCCAAGCAATCATTACATGTACAGTTTGGACCACATTTTAATTCAATAAATGTCTTGTTTAGGTGAGAGTTGTCTTCCTAGATTGGCTGCCTTGCATCCTGCGAATGTCAAGGCCAATCCCCGAAGATGAAGACGACGGTATGCCACAAAAGTCTCAAAAACCCTCTCCAATCACTGGTGAGTACCTTCCCAGTATGCTATTGATGGAAAATATGTTCAAGAGTAAAGGAATGATCACTACGGACGACCAAGTTCTCAATTATGAATGTATTCCACATTACATTAGATGGACCCAAATATGTTTGATCTTTCGCAAATCCTGTATGAAGGTGATAGTGGGTGCGCGAGAAATATACCTTGTATTTTATTAAAATACAGCTTTGGTATCGAAAAATCCTTGGTGGTCGCTCCAACTCGGGTATTTTGAATTCCGATATAAAATCTTCCTTTGGAGAATTTCTTTTCTTGATGGGTAAGACTGAAACGTATACTTGCCTGCTTTTGATGCTTCTGATGTTTGGAATAGTGCACAAAGAAGTCGATGCAGCTCTTAGTCTCCATTCAATAGCTTCTTCCTGAAAATAAGATACTAGCGGTGTCCGTTTGTGATTCATGTAAGGATCAATGAATTCTCTTGGGCGAGGCTCTTATATCTCCTCTTAGAATTCCAGCCAATACTTTGGAAAGAAAGATCAAAGGGTTTCTCTGATCTGTACTATACTCAGTCTCAACCAATATACAAGAGCATTCTTTCAAAGCTAAAAACGTATAAATTTCAGTCCTATTTGAAACGAATACAATCGGGAGAATTAAGAATCACAACCTCATTGAATCTATCTTCACAATAGCATGAGCAAGAATATTTATCGAATTGGTTGTGTATTTTCTTGTAATGATGTCAATCCACTCGAATATGTCTGAATCTGAGTGTGCTCCCAGGAGAATCAATCCCAAACATCAGAATCTTCTCCTTTCATAGTTTTACCGGAAATTTCTATGGTTCTGAGCCATGCTTGTTCATTTCTTTACTTAATGAGAGAAAGGTTCTCTGAATGATGGGATTTCATTCGACATCAGATGGCGTTATTTGTCTCATCTTTTCCCATTACTTTACTCTTTACTTGCCAAAATATCAAATTATTTTGAGAGAAATATCATATTCTCAATACTGCAATGGACGATTTAACAGCACGAGTGACTTGAGAAATTCTGCACGAGACACAAGAAAGAGAGTTATGCAGAAATCAATTAGAGGCGGTCTTGTAAAGTTGATTTTGGAGTTATGAGCGATTTTATCAGTAAAAAGAGTTAAATATCAAAAAAAAATCAATTTCTCAAAAACCCAGCTTCTTGAGTCCTGGAGGAGCTCTCACTTGATGTGAAATTTCATGCTCTGCCAGAAAAAATGAAAAATGGTCCCGGATTCCTTTCCTGCGTTCTAGGACCTATTTTTGCTGGTTTTCACGAATCTATATTCCGGGCAATTGGTAATCGTCTATTTTCTGCGCATGTGCAAAAACTAGGACCCCTGAAATTCCATTCGGGGGCCAAGGTAATTCTCTTTAAAATGACAACTTGACAAAGTCAATTCCATGCATTTGAACTGCAGCTACAACATCCAGAAGATGAAATCTCGGCTCGAGTTAGCGAGTAGGTAGAACACTATCAGGTGCGGATTCCCCTCCACTGTCTTCATCAGTACCTTCGACCGACCTCTTTGGCAGTTGTCGAGATTCAGTCATCTTCTGGAAATTGTAACTGTGGCTCACATGCAGGGAATTAGTTTCGCCGAAGGGTCATCTCGAAAAGAATTTTCTTGGTTTTCCCTCAAAATTAGTCTCAGAAGTCTTAAAAACTGCCCATGCATAGAAAACAGCTGATTTTCAATTACTTGGAGGAAAGATGCGTGAAAGACGGATCAGAAGGTCACAAAGGAATTCGGGAGCACTTGTTGCTGAAAGATCACAAAATTTCACGTCAAATATAAAGCACTCGAGGGTCTCAGAAATTGGGCTTTTGAATAAAAGTGCTGAGAGAAACATTTGAAACATGATCCTTATATGTAAGTTTGGTTTCATACCGTATGAGTTTTGGATGCAGATAATTTCTTTAATCATACTAAAAGCAAAAAAGTACAGTCGATCATGGAATGATCAAGACATAAATTACGAAGATACATCAGATGATTCCGCAAATTCTTCAATCTGGATGCCTTAGAAAAGCTAGATCTACGTTAGGCTTCACTAAGAACGTTATTCAGATTACTGATTATCAAATTCCACTCACAATGAATTATGATTCGAAGAAAATTTCAAGCAAACTTGAAACTATCCAGTGATCAATTTAACTCAAGTGTCAAGAGACTCCAGCATGGTTTTTTTATAATTTCGAGCCACGAGGAATCATGTGAGGTTTCAGTATCGAAGCGGACCAATCAAATTTCCCATTAATCTATTGTCAAACATTTCCCAAGATATTCATGAAATTCGTCCGATCTTCTATACCCCTAAAACTGGACTCAAAATTCCCTATCTTCTGCAATAAACAGGCCCGAGCAAGACGTACGGCGACCTGGAGCTCCACCAGCGTTCGAGCAAATCGCTACTGGCGAACGTTCTCGATCTGGAGGACAACGCCCTGGCGTCGCATAACAACCTCATGAACAACGTGTTCAGCACTCCAGGCCCTCATCAGCATCACGTGCACACAACGCCGCACCATCATCATCATCACCACCACCATCATCATCCGCCGCACACGGGGGTACCTCCACCGCCGACGACGACGACGCCCCACCATCATCCGCACCAGACGCCGTTGGCACACGGGGGAGCGTATCCGGCGCCACCACCGCCACCCCCGCCACCCTCGGCTATGACGCCGGCTCACCAGATCGGGCACACGCCCCATCATCATCCACCGCACCCGCCGCATCCGAGCGATGGGGGACCCGGTGGGCCCGGACAGGTCGACGCCATGCTTCAGGGTGCATGCTTCTGCGCGCGCTACGAGCTCATACTCATCCTCAAGGAAATCAAGGTGAGGCACTGACTTTAGTTGATCGGTTTTTTCTTTGATTTTTTTTCACACGGATCAGCTAGTTGTTGATGCAAATTCGGAGACGATATCAGTGCATGGTCTACCTTGAAAGTTTTAAACAGACCAGGCGATGAATTTGTAAACCCCAGTCTCCGCTATGAAACCATTACAATTTTTTCTTTGGATTTGCAAATTCCAAAATATCACAAAATGTACAGAGTGAAGCAACGATTACTCTCTCTTTTATCGGCTTATTCTCGGTGACTGGTGTGTTGGAACGAATCAATTGTTCGAATATTCTGAATTCACCAACATATTCAAATGAATTTTGATTCTTGAACATCGGTCAATAAACATCCCTTGCACCAACCATGGATATGAGTGACCAAGTTGCAGCAGGTACAAGTTACTCTCAAATAGATAAATGTTATAAACACTTTTAATCATAATTCAAATCAGGAAAGATGCTCACCCTTCTATTATCTTCATAGCATTGAACTTGTACTGCATACAGTGATTACATCTTTTCCTTAGTCAAATTTTTGAACTCTACAATCATCTAGACAATCAGACTTACCAAATTTACAGCCAGATGATTTCATGATATTCGTTATCAAAGGATGATACTAACCAAGATTGTCCATGAGGAATGCGAGGCTCCTTGCATTTGTAGTTCTTGCATCATTTGAATTTTTTGAGGTTTGTTCAGTACAGCAAACTGAAACTCAATCTTGCATAAGCACACGTGAGATAGTTTCTCGATGCAATTCAGAGTGAAGTATACGCAATATCGGATTTCCCAGTGGGTTTGCTAAATTAACCACAAAGTTCTGAGTTTACAAAGCACTCGAGGAATCCGTTGCACGAAAACTTTATGCTCATATATCTTTTGAATGAAGCTGAAAAAATTCTGCAATCAGCTCGGCTCATTCTCTCTAGACTCTTGAAGGCCTTGACTGACCTAAAATACTTTATCGCAGTAATAGGAAAGCAAATCTGCCCATGAAATTCATAGCAAATTTGCATTAGAATTCTCCCTATTTTGCGAAAAAAAAATATTTTTGTCGGCTCAAATAACTCAATAATTGATGAAAATTATGACATTATTCCACAGATAATCACAGATCAACTGAAGGACAACGAGGTTCAGACGAAAATAACGAACGACTGGAAATTCGCTGCGATGGTGATTGACAGATTGTGCCTAATTGTTTTTACTCTCTTCACAATAATCGCCACCATCACCGTCCTCTTCTCGGCGCCACACATCATCGTCACGTGATTCCGGGGCCCCAAGCGAAGATGGAGGAGAGTTTGTAGATTCAGAAAAAGAAAAAACGATATCGCAGCCTTTGGTTTGATACAGCAGAGGCTTCGAGACTATTACTGTTACTGTCATTGTTGCTATTCGATTAAGAGAAGCGGACTTACGTCAAATTTTGTTACGCCTATATTGATGGTTCTGAGTTTATGAAGGCTGCTTGCGCGTTGGCAGATGAAGAAAAAATTTTAATGCTTGAGATCGACTATGAGCGATAAGGTTACCATTAGGAAGTAGTAATTGTACCATAGGTCGTGCTAGTCGAACGGTTCGTAAAAGGTCCATGGGTTGAGATTAGATTGGATAGACGGTTTCTAGCCAACAAAATGACGGAATCGAATTTTAGTCCATGAATGGAAGAATGATGACTTGACAAAGAACTGAGTAATCTGAGTGATACGAGTTCATGAGTCGTCAGAGGGTATAAAAATTCAAATTCTATCCTTTGGCTCGTTTGATGACGATAAGTTTCATTGTACGGCTGATACTGAACCAATGTTGTTCCAAAAGGCAACCTAATTTGACTGTAACTTGAACTGGAATTTCCGATCGTAATTTTGATCGTAGAGACGTTTTTCATTGCAGATTCCTTCTTTTTTTATCAAGTAGATGTCATTGATTGAGGAAATATTAATGAGGATGAATATCGAGCAAAAAATTTGCCTGGGCCCACGAGCAAATTGGGAACCATCTTCTTGCTGGAGGAATGCTCGTGGGTCCAGGCAGATTTTTTTCTCGATATTCATCCTACATCATTCTTTCACAATCAATAACAACTACTTGACGGGGAAAAAATCCACTTCAATGTAAAACGTCTTCACGATCGAAATTACATCAGAACGATCAGAAACTCCACTTCAAGTTTCATTCGAATTAGGGTGTCTCGTGAAATAATATTAGATGGTATGGAGAAGTCGCGTTATGAGACGAATCTGTAGTGTAAAATGTCACGATTTTGATTCGGATGAAGTCAGGAGAGTCTTCACAGCAGCTGACGAGATTCAGGTGCGATGGTGTTGCATAGCGTGGAATTCGGTTATCGAGAAGATTGTAAGAACATCTACTTCTAATCTCTCTAATTTCATCTTGACCGGGGATCGATCTCTAAAATCTCAACTGGATAGATTTTGACAATGATTAAAATCAAAATACGCTCAGCCCATTTTTTAAAGACTTTCAAACCAAATTAGTAGCTTGACGAATACAAAGCGCGTGAGAATCTCTATTCGATTTGAGAAGATTCAAAATAAGATTGGAACGATCCATGCATAGCTCGAAAAACAGGATCATACCTATCATAATTCGAGCATGAACGCTACCAATGAATACATCAAGCGAAAAAAACCGTAAGCGTTCTCAAATAACGTATAATTATGAACTGCCAAAGCGATTCAAATATGCCAGTGAATTTTATTGAGTCTGTACGTAATTTTATGGTTAGTATTCCCATATAAGCGTGTGAATGACCGGGTGCGAAGAGAAACTATTACACACTTGCTACGACCTTTACAATTATTTTGAATGAGAAACGATGCATCTCACAGAGGAAGATGGGATAAACAATCATGAAAATTTAGATGACAATTTTCGTATACAATGAAAACGATGAATATATGGTTTCTTCGTGATCCTGCATCAATTTTCTAATGATGCTATTGTTGAACGAGGGCGATGTGAGTTTGAGTATATGAAATTGTTGATAATGATAAACACTTGATAGAGAATATGTAAAAAAAAGATTCTCAGAAGAGAACTATGGAATATTCCATGAAAATTCATGAGTGAAGACACGAATCCCACAATGTCGAAATTCCTTCACGCATACGAGAATTTGAAGCTTACAAGGAAATGGCGACTTTCTGAAGGACTAATGATCGTGGTTATCACATAGTTGGACTTGAATCAATTTCCTCATTTGAGTAATTTTCGAACATTAATGTCAACCATTCAATTTTTTAAGGTTCCTATCCTCTACCGGGCATCATCAACCTGTTCTGACTATTTCGTAGGCTTTTTTGATTTTTTTTTTGGAAGTTAGGGAGTTAGTTGCTGGAAAAGAAGCTCGAAGACGATCCAAAGATACCAAATTACACGTTGAGATTACCATCAATAGAGATGTTCCCTTCCCACCTTTCAGCTATCAATTCTTCCAATGGAATGAATTTTTTGGAATTTCATTCAAATATAGCTAATTCTAACTCGTGATCATTCGAAACTATCAAAAGGAATTTTTTCAACGGTGTCTTCCAGTCCGAGAGATGTAGAGAAGAAAAAAATACTCGATACTATTTGTATTTTGTGAAAAAGTGATTTCATTATGGTATTTCGACAGTAATTCGAGACAATATTCCCAGAATTGAACTCACAGCGTCGTGAGTGACGAGACAATCAATTTTTCTCAAATGCTGATTATCACGGCGTAGATTTACTTGCGTGCGACTAATATCCTAGATGCCATCAATACTTCAATCATCTCGAAAACTACAAGTCTCATAGAACTTCCCACGGAGGTGATAGAATGAATGAGAGCATATTCATGGTGGATACTTTATCTATCTGATCCACATCCCATTTCAAATACACTTGGATTGATGAAGGCAGTGTAACTAACTTCTGAGTGATAATAATTTTCCTCTCTCTCTAAAGAAGAATTCACGAAACGGTCCGTTCATGAAAATGTGAACCTGTGGCTATCATTAGCAATGAGCCGGACTGGTGAACAGCGGAGTGGTCTTTACAAGAATGGAGTTTGATACTCGTCAAAGTGGAAGAAGGAAATTAACTTTCACATACCAGGTGCCCGGCTTTCCCTTTAACCCGGCTGACCCCATGAGCGCGGGGCAGGGATACGCCATGTCAGCGCGTCGGTTTGGAGAACGGCCATCACCGAACCAAAAGTGATTCAGAAATGATCGCTTTCCTTCCCCGACTACCGAATTTCGGGCTCAGTCCCCAGCCCAAGGCCGAGCCCAGCCCTCGGCCGGGGGGACTCTTCTAGGCTGCCTTGGAGCCCAAGGAGCTCCTCCGAGTTGCTGGATGAGTCGTCCAGGCTGGGATCGTGACCACACATGGACGGCCTCAATACGAGTCCCTGGACTCACCCATTGTCGGGCCTCGGATGGAGAAGTACACTCGCGGGACAAAATATCTGCACAAGCCATTTAGTGATTTTCACTTTTTTGGGTTGGTATCGCCATGCGTTCGTTCCATTTTCTGCATTCCCTCAGCACGGAATGAGATGAACCATGCTAACCTCAAAAGTAGAAATCACAAAATTCCTTGTGTAGATATTTTGTCCGGCGAGTGTACGTTCCCCACGCTCCGACGGGCGCTGACTGTGTCCGGGAGCTGGTCAGATTCCAGGGCTGAGGCACCGTGGTGTCGCCATCGCCCTTGCGGTTTTATCAATAAGGAACGAGTTTGATACTGTCCAAAGAATAACTCATTGAAATACCATAATGGAAGAATCTATGAATTAACGAAATTCTTATCAGATTCCGCTAAACACTGACACACTTCATTACAGCTCAAATTGATCATCTCTAATTGTCACAGCTTTTATATTTGGAATCGAATCCTGAGGTCTATCAGTTCAATAGTAAATCATGCCGACTATCAAAAAGTCCCATTCGTGAGCTACATCAATGAGATCAACGTAAGTCCATAGTTCATCCGAGCTGAGAAATATTCTCCGTGAAAGCGTGATACTAAATCTCGACGTAGAAGAGGTCATCAGATTCTGATGCTTGTGTAAATTTCAATTGAGATTCCGGGTTTGTTTAGTACATTGTCCACCTAAATTTCCTACGTAACACAGTTCATGGTTAGAAAATCAAAGTTGAAGACTCAAACTTTTTCACTAAATTTTTTCCTTCAAAAAAGATGTCAAATTTTATTTCAAGATAGAAGTGCGATCGCCTTTTGAATAATCCCGGGACTATGAGTACAATGTTTTTCTGTAAGAATGAAATGACAGTGGATCATCATCTGAAAATTTGCGAAAGATAAATAAAAAATTCCATTAAAAATGTACCGCTAAACATAATCTATACATATTTAAACTATCAGAATTTAAACTCATACTCGTATTAAAATTCAGGTTAACATATGAGATGATTAGAATATGTACCGAAGGAGAAGATGGAGGCTCTTGAAGTGGAAATAGATGAACACGAACATTCTGCGATGGTTTCACAAGTGGTAGAATGAGTCTGAGCGAGACAATGACAAATATTCTCATGTATTCCTACTGGACTCTTCAGAATGATTTCCTTGAAAATATTCCTTGCTTCCAGAAAGCCCATCACACGGATTCGATTCGAGGGAAAATATTCATCTAGTTCATGTATTTTTTAGCCTAAATTCGGATTCATTTTGATACTTGGAAGCTTGCGAAAATTCTCTTTTTTGGGAACGAATGGAACCAAAATTTCGCTGCAAACATTCTTTGATTCAATTCGACAATTCTCATAAGAGTCACTGTAAAAAAACTACTCGTATTGGTTTTGTGGAGATTCACGCAATTGGAACTTTTTAATGGGAAAAATTCCTCGATAATATGATGTTTTGGGTCCCAATAATGTTCATAGAACCCAGTAAGATATAGATCATAGGAATGAGGAGAATCGAAACGACAAACCTCTTAATATTTCGATTGCAGGAAATTCTTAGTTGATGCTGAAATAGAGCAATGAACATCTTTTACAGTCCCAAAATACCAAAACAGATGGAAGCAGGGTATGTATATCAGGAGTCGTATTAGCTCTCTTCGTCGAACATTGGAGATACTCTTTCACCAATCATCATCTACATT
This sequence comes from Eretmocerus hayati, assembly GCA_029851415.1. Lineage (NCBI taxonomy): Eukaryota > Metazoa > Arthropoda > Insecta > Hymenoptera > Aphelinidae > Eretmocerus > Eretmocerus hayati. Next base: position 187,538,765 of record CM056742.1, on the reverse strand, counting down.
TTAGAATATATTCAGGTACTTTGCATGTCGTTGAGATGGACCCGATACCGAATATGATTAATTTTCATCAGAAAATCTTTTGAAATCCCTTGAAAAATTGATAAATTTCATACCTGTATTCAAGATTACAATCGTCAAAAACTCATGAGTTTTGATGATTTGTGAAGATTGCGGTATTGGGAGAAAGATGATATTGATTTTTGATCCTAAAATTGGATGTAGAGTCAGCCGATGAGTTTCTGCAGCAAAATGAATGGAGACAGAAAGGCACGATTGAGAAAAATTCGGGTTCACAGCACTGGTGAAATCTCGTGAATGTGTCACCGTCTAATTAGACAAGTCACATGGATACACTTGCTGACAATCTATTTGTTCTCTGTCACTGAAATCCCAGTTTTGTTTTCAGTGCATGTCCGAGATTTGAAAAACTCATTCACCGAAGATCCTTGAATACACCAAATATCGTGTAGTCCTTTTGTAAGAAAGTGAGTTCCCAGACGCAATTATTTTCAGAAATCGGATACAATTTGTCATTTTTCTCCGATTTGTGAAGTTAGAAAATAAGCTCAGCCACTGATGAGTATCTCTTGACTCATCAACACGTCACTCAGACTTTGATGAATGTCAAGCTGGAAGACTGTTCACGATGTGTCAGGCTGGAGGGCTATGAAGATATTTCCAAGTCCCATACGTGAGAAGATACATACATGACGAATGGCGGATAATTTTCAAATCATCATTAACTGTGTACTTTGAGAGGATGAAAACCAGCTCTGGTCGACGAAAGATCGAGTGTTGTATCCACAGATTGCGTCAATTTATTCCTAGAGAAATCTTGTATACATTGATAATAGTAGTTTTGAGGGTTCCACATAGATAGGAGTGCGATAAATTCCAAAAAAAATACATGACTCAATCTTTGATAAGAAGGTATAAAAACTGTCTGAATATTGGAAAATCAGGGAGTACTATTGAGCGATAGATATAAATGTAAATACAAAATATATATGCACATAAATAAGATATATAGTGCCGAATTTTATCTTGTGTTAGATAATAATAATAATATATTGATAATCTGATGCGTTTGTAATTAACTGTCTGATCATTTTTATACTTTATCGATAGATGTAATTTGAAGAAAAAAAACTACGACGATAACGACGACGATTACGATGTTTGCGTCGAGTGTGAGTCGCGAGAGCCAAATTGATTTTCCAGTTAAGATAAAATATGATGAGATGGAGGAATAAATAAAAATTCGTAGCGCCTCAATGAACAGCCTAGCCTCCAGGTAGAGACAGTTCATATTGAAAATGCAAATTGAAAATGAGAATTATTCCAGGAAAAGTTTGTTACATTTCTACGCTGGGCTCTTGTTCGAGGTATAATCATAAAATAAAGGCGTGTTGATTGATATACGAGATCGATAATCCCTTGTTATTACTGGCGAAAACACAATCGCCATATTGTAATATTATTCTTATTAACATCATCATATATTATAATTAAGGAACAATTATTACGTTATTATGAAATTGTTGAAATAAACGGAACAACAAAATTTGGATATCTCATAAACCTTTCCCTTTTACTACTCTTCTAGACAACAAAACATCGCTTTGCAACTTCATGAGTAAAAATTATAGACTAATACCTTTATTTGGTAATTGAGTGATCACCTTATATGACAGAGAGTATTATCATTCTCAAACTGGCTCAGAACCACCAATTTTTGAATGAATTTTGAATATTTCCTCGGATCAAAGGGAATGGTCTCGTGGATTGGATTGAGCGTCACCAAAGGACTTTCAGAATTCTTCGACGATTGGTCCGTAGAATGGGCCGAAAGATGGAAATTTTCGAAAATCGTTACGGCTTAGGCCCGATTATTTGCTATTTTGCACGTAGATGATTAAACAATTTTTTCATCACTCTAACCTAAATACGCTGCTAAAAGAGATTAGCAGAATGCTTTCTCTTAGCGGAATAGTCTCAGAGGTTCACTCGGATTGATGAGAAATTTGGAGAACTGATAAAATTCCGAAATCATGATTGAAATCCCCACAAAATAGTTTCATTTCCCTTGTGGTCCAATCCATTTCAGACGCAACTCATACTCAGAAGTAGATATGAGAAAAAAATTAATTTTAGATCAAATTTTGATTGTATATCTTGATTTATTTTCTCGAGAAACACTTTTAGGGTGATTAAGATGATCTATACTCTAGTTCTACAAGTGAAAACATTCGTTTGGTTAAGGCGGAGTTTTGATATAGTTGGTTTATAGATGATGAAAATGGAGTTCTTGGAGGAAATTTCGATTCTTGGAGTGAAAATTGGATTTGAATCAGACTCAAACGTAGTTGAATCAAATTTGGTTTCAACCGATTGATGTAGGATGCTGGGGAAGTATCTCTCTAGTTCATTAAAAGGTAAATAGATTAGTTGTAGAGGGAAATACGAGCAAAAAATGAATTTTGGCAAAAATTTTTTTCTCATATTTTGAGCTACTTTTACAAGATTCCCTTTGAGGGGAATTCAGATGACCTACACTTGTGTTTTCTTTGCAAGATATATCGTCTGGTTAAGACGAAATTTTGATATAGTTGGTGTAAAGATGATAGAAATGGAGTATTTTCAAAAAATTTAGATTTTTCGAGGATAAATTTGATTTTGACTGTACTGAAACACAGTTTTGAAAAAATTCGGTATCAACCAATCGATTTTGGATGACGAAAAAGTATCAGTTTAGTTTATTAAAATTTGAATGGGTAGGTTTGATGGAAGATATGAGGAAAGTATGAATATTGAAAAAAATATTCTTGTATATTTTGAGTTATTTTTTCGAGGAAGCTGGTTAAGGCGATTTGGGCTATCTAAACTGAGGTTTTTTAGCAATGTCTGTAATTTGGTCGAGACGAAATTTTGATACAATTGGTTTCAATATGCTCAAAATGAAGTTTTTCTTGAGAATTTTCATTTTTTCTAAAAATTAAGGTTTGTGGAGATCGAATGGAATTTCGGTATTAACCAATCGATGGATCAAGCCAGAAAAACCATAGCCTAGGTAACCCAAATTGCCGTAAGATCAAGTTAGAAAGAGATATTTGACTATAAAAGTAGACAATTTTAGCCAATTTACCTCAAAACATGTCTAAATCAAATTCAATTGGGAGAGGAGAGCAGCCAAATCACTGGTCTCATCTCTGAATGATTCTCTACAACTTGTAGAAAGGCAAAAATCGATAGAATGGAGTGTAGGAGAGAGAGCGTGTCGGAAAAAAAAACAACATACATACACACACAGACACGTGGGACGGAGAGATGAGTCCCTGGGAGATTTTGAAGGTTTTTAGAAGAGAAAGTGTCACTTACAATCGTTCGATTTTGGCGAGAGGAACAAGATGGTTGAAGCATTTTTGTGATAGGAGGAATTTTGTTGAAGAAAATATTGAGTTTAATGGAAAAATTGATCAAAAATTTGCTGTGTCGGAAACAAAGCTTTCTCTTTAGAGATAGCAAAATGCCACGTTTGAATAGGATTTTAGGGTTCTCGTAATGAATAATATATCCGTACCTCGCTTGCAAGCCCATTTCGGGCACTGGAGAACATGTCTGTCTCGCTTTGCTCGACAGACAAACTGTCCTAGTGCCCAAAATGGGCTGCCACGCTCAGTACGGAAATATACTGTTTGCGGATTTTTAGAAAGAACTTTTAGGTTCTGGCAAAAGCCTTGAAGATTCTCGGGGAATAGAGTGGAAACGTCATTTTAACGCTATTTCTAAAAGCTAAGTTATGGCGTGCGGATTTGCGGAACCTACGCGGTGGCACAAACGGTGATCGAACAATCTTATTTTACGTATTTTTGCCCGTAGGAACCGAATATCAGGTTTTTTTGAACCTCAGGACTTGGAGGCCTTTGTAAATTGCGAGATATCGATCAGAGTGGGAAAGTGCCAATTTTTCGGAGAATGCCAGATATTCTGTGAAATTGAAAACGAGCCTCCAAACTCGATTCAGTCAACCAAAAATCATTACACCCTATATTTTCTTATGTATTTTGGTGTATCAAACATCTCTACCTACGACATTAGTGAACAATTGAATAACTTCAAAGTTAACGTCGTCGTTGAGTTAATATCATCGAGGTTAGAAGATTGCCTCAAAAGTGTATGCCAACGAGAGTCCGGAGGGTATGGGCCACCAAAACTCACCAAACTTTTTCACGGTCTCGGACCGCCTGGAATATGAAGAACCCATAGTAACTCCTTCAAATGGACTCCCTATTCAGAGCTATGAGCAAAAACGTTAGCATTGCCAGTATATCTATATATGTCACTTTTTAACATGGGCCTACTTGGGCAATGCTTATGTCATAGGCTGTAACTTTGAACCGGAGGCCCATTTGACGAAGTTACTCTGCATTCTTCATGTTCTAGGTGATACGAGACTGCGAAAAATGCGAATGAGATTTGGTGACCCGGACCCTCCGGACTCCCCTTGTCAGACACTTTTAAGCCGAACTTCTAACCTCGATGATATTAACTCAACGACGACATTAAGGCGATGCGGTCACCGTGCATGCTGAAAGTTATTCCCACTTTTCTCCGAAATTCTTGCGATTTAGACTAAACGACGAGAAGACGAATGCTTATTATTATCTAACTTGAGTTCGTCTTCTCGTCGTTTAGCTCAAATCGCAAAAGAATCGGATAAAAGTGAGAATCACAATGTGCGTATATTATAGGTTAGGAGGTGCCTGCGCTAGAGTTATTCCCACTTTTCTCCAATAATTTTGCGATTTGAGCTAAACGACGAGAAGACGAACTCAAGTTAGATGATAATAAGTATTCGTCTTCTCGCCGTCAAGTCCAAATCGCAAGAATCTCGGAGAAAAGTGGGAATAACTTTCAGCGTGCACGGTGCACGGTGACCGCATCGCCTTAAGGTATGCTTCTGAGTTTTTTGAAATTTAGAGAATTTTCTGAGAATTTGTGTGGCGGTTCAACTATCCATAACACACCTTCTGCTGAAATTTCAAGGAGCCTGTCCATTTTGTTTTCGAGTATTCGATTTCGAGAGTTCGAGCTCATAACACGCGAAGGATAGGAACGGCGCATCATAAGGAAACTTTTTTGGGCTGTTCTCACGAATGCTCTGGCAATTCTTTAGAGAACTCGCTGAAACATTAATATGTCATCCATTCAAGTATTATCTTCATCCTTGCCAAAACTAGGGACCCGTGCCCATTTATTTTGTTTACACGACAGCTCGAATGTTTGTGATTTTTGTCCGCGCGCAATGGTAATTTTCTGCCTCGCGGAGAGCGTGTGTGTGTGTGTGTGTGTGTGTGTGTGTGTGCGTGTGTGTGTGTGCGAGCGTGTACGTGCACGAGCTGATTTGTTGTGTATACGCGATTTAACAGAAAAGACGGCGAGGTCGCGTTGCTATCAAAACAACACGGCTCGTTCAAACTTTTCATCCTGATTGTCCCAAAAAACATACCTTAACCTGGAAGTTATTCAATTATTTATAATGTCGTAGGTAGACATGTTTGATACACCTGAGGGCATCAATCTCCTCTCCGCCACCAGCTAGCTGTGGCGCTGCGAACTAAGGGGCTGTCGGAGTCACGATCGTATATAAGATCGTGGTCTGGGTGGAGGTAGAATGATACGCGATTTAAAGACTCAGACGAGAACTGCTTGAGTATTGGAAAAATTCGACACTTTATTACGTGATACCCTTCAATTTCAAATATGATGATATTGGGGATTATGCATCGAGTGAAAGAGGACTCGTGTCTGCGACCTAGCGCTGGCCGCGATCAGCCCATTCATGAGCCTTACGGAAATCGCCCGGAAACGCTCGCTCATAGCTAAATTTTGACGCATCCTAGCCTGAAATCACCAAGATCGTTCTTAGCAGGTCAAAATACACAAGCAAATATAGTGTGTGATGATTTTTGATCGATTGAATCGAGTTTGGAGGCTCGTTTCCAATTTCACAGAAATCTGGCGTTCTCCGAAAAATTGGCACTCCCCCACTCTGATCGATATCTCGCAATTTACAACGGCCTCCAAGTCCTGAGGTTCAAAAAAACCTGATATTCGGTTCCTACGAGCAAAATCACGTAAAAGAAGATTGTTCGATCACGGTTAGGTGCCACCGCGTATAGGTTCTGCACGCCATAACTTGGCATTTAGAATTAGCGTAAAAATGACGTTCCCGCTCTATTTTCAGATGACCTTCAAGGCTTTCACCAGAACCTAAAAGTTTCAAAAAGTCAAGTTCTGCACTGTTGGTTCGGAACCACATACCGTATTCACCCGAGTATTACACGTACCAAAAAATCAGTATTGAGCACTCCAAAACAGGAGTGCGCCTTATCTATGGGTTCGTCTTATCGATAGGTGCTAATTATTTTCTGTGCGGAAAAGCAATCGGCAGCACTCTTGTATAAGACGCGCCAGAAATGGATAGAATACCGCCAGACTCAGCTGCGTATTTCTCACCTTATGTTCACACCCGTAGTCACGCGTATATATGTACGCGCAGTTGTGTGACTTTGTGTAAGTATCTCAATTGCCCACCCTTTCAATTACATCGGCAACTAAGTAATCGTCATAATAGCAGCTCTGACGAGACCTATGACGGATCAGGTGATAGCGTATGAATATTTTTATACGGACAATATTGACCAGGTATTCTTTTACGGTGAAAAACGAAACATGCAATTGTGCAATTGGACAATATGATATAAGTATAGTTTGAATCAATTGAGTTGGCTCTCAGTAGTCATAATATTGACTCACGTTATACTTCTCGAGAGGATAGTAGTCTGATTTCGATTAGCAAATATTATGGAGCGGAGAATAGATGTATTGTAATGTATGTGGATGCATCCCTGTCCTTCTTTTGCCCGGTTCCATCTGAAATTTTTTCACCTCGAGTTCCAGTAAACCGGGGAGCGTCTTATCTACAGGTTCTTATCATTTTCCGATTCTTGCCCCCCCCCCCCCCAAAGTGGGGTGCGGCTTATCTATGGGTGCGTCTCATACTCGGGTGAATACGGTACTTTGGCTTGTCAATGAGTGACACCACTTATTCTACATGTTTTCAAGGTTTAAGAATCAGATAAAACTCATTCCAAATGTGTGCGATAAAAAAATTTCTTTTTAATTGCAGAAGCTCAATAATCAAGATTTTTGCGGAAATCCTTACATATTATGCACATGTATTGCTTCATTCCATGAGCCAAATAACACTTTGAGTAATGATCTGACAATTATTTACTTCAAAATCGTGGCTCCAAAAGTCCACTGAATTGCATCCTTTCCCTTTTCACTATGCACAAAAAACGTGATGATGGACTACCTCACTGCACCTTAGCTGTAGAAAAAGGCCCGGAGCAACTG